>CM048818.1:48317774-54121628 GCA_026586065.1 Dioscorea zingiberensis | reverse complement strand
CTTTCAGTCCTCAAGGATAGTTGTTTCGTGATTTAGAGCCAGCGCTAGGAGTCAGAACATATCTTGCCGCGCTTGGAAGATATTCAAGTAGTTATGACTTGTAGACCCTTTGTAGGGCTCTAGTTAGCTTATAGGGTATACTTAACCCTAATTTTAATTCATTGTAACTCCCACTATTGAATTTGAATTATTTTGATATTTTGTTATATGTTTTCGATTTACTTTGGCCATGTATCCGAAAGTGGGGCTCATATCTCCACTTGGATACGGCCACGGCCTGCACGTCATTCGAGACTGAGATCGGCTCAGGGAGTGACAACTTTAATTACTTTAAGCGTTCGCTCAATACATCAATACATAGATTAGTTTTGCTTAAAAATCGGGATTATTCTCTCAAATTCTCACTAATCTCAAGTCTGGCCGTACCATGGTGATTTATCGCCAAAATTTTCCCTTCTTCCACACACTATGTGCTAAATCTTACATTAAAAATCGCGGAAAATTTGCATCCTTGCCCGTGTTTCCAACTTTTAGCTTTCACCGAATGCCCTAAACACGCAATATCCGTGTATACAAAATACTCTCTTGGCATAAAAGTGTAGCAAGAAATTAGAAGAATCCTTGTTTCTCAAAGAATGTATAAGCCGCTAGTTCACATGTACCATTACCCCCAACCTCGGGATTCTAGGCCCTAGGGCACGTACAAGACAAACCGGCTGCATTCCAAGCTGAAGTGAGCCCCACTGAACAGCAAAGCCCAACTGATCAAAGGTATAACAAATAATAAATCAAAAATCCTAAATAACATAAAGTGATATCCTCAAGATAATCACAAAATGAAATGAAAATAATAAACCAGCAGTAAAGGGGTCCACAAGCCCTATATACGTCCGTGCCCTCTATAAGGGTCCTAAATAGGAAACGTTCTCACACAAAACATAAGATAAAAGAGATCCTTCAACCTCAGCGAATGGCTCCCACCGCATCTCTATCAGCCACTTGAGTCGGAGTCAAACTACTCCTCGTGACCCTAAACAGAGAAGGAAAGTGCATGAGCTTTCGAATGGAAAGCCCAAAGTAAGTACTGCAAGGACCCCAAAAGACATGCAGATGAAACATGATATCAAAACTCAAAGAATCATCAAGCATCAGGGATATACACCTCAAGACAAATGATCCCAGGAGTCTACCACAAACATTAGCAAATCTATTAATGAATTTATTCTAAGAATGTACTCTTAGGGGCCTGGAAGAGAATTCCAATAACAAAGTCAAGAATGATCCTCTGGACAAAGAACACGCCTCTCAGTCCGTAGTTTACAAACTTGTAGCCACTCAGCGCCCACCTCTCAGACACGCCGACACGGTTAGTGAACCAATCCCACCCACTCCGCAGACAACTGCAGAATCGGCCCCTCTAGTACGGCAAGCTCAAAACGCCAGCGGTGTCCCGGCCCCCAATGTTCTCAAACCGGAGCCCCACCCTCCAATCAATCTACGCAGTACTTCACTCGGTTGGCACATACATACCGGCCACCAAAGACACACTAGACCCTACGCCGCGATCAAGTACCATGGGCGTAAGTTAAGTCCAATAGAGCATTCCAACAAAAGGTAGCCTTTACACTACCACTAGCATATCAATCATACTCATACTAAGGAAGACAAAGAAAACAAACATGTATGTACATGCATCAAGAATAGCGGTACCAAACAAAAAGACATATGCTAACTAATAGCATACATCAATGCAAGAAAACCCAATCAATGCTGGGTAGGAACGAGGCAAAAGTGGCACTTACCTCTAAACGCATAATCCACAATCCAAATTCAAGTGATTCCGTCTCCGTGACGGTTCAACGACCTCCCTCGTCGAAGTATCATCCTAATCATGAGTCTACACTCAACACACGCATAGCAGGTGCTAAAATAATAACATCTATATTACACATACGAATTAAAATGGGCCGGACCCACTCCAAATAAATCCAACTTATGTACCTTTTAACTCAACCACTCAAATAATTATCATGAGGTTTCCTAATTGAGCCCCTTGGTCGGCCAAAATTCCCCAAGGCCTAACTCAATCTAACCCAACAGCTATTATTCAAGGCTAGGCACTCTAACTCAAATAGCCAATCCAAACAATATCAAGTGTTATCAACATCAATAGAACTCCAAAGTCCAAAACTGCAAAAAGAAGTCCCTTCAAAGCCATACGCGAACTCAAACTTCAAAACGCGTGATCATCTATTCTACAAAAGAAAGCCGCCAAACCAAATCTACTAAATCATTTATCATGTGCTTAGTTACTTGACGTTAGCTTCGGTAACTCCTTCACGCAGCCAACCTTGTTAGTTATCAAAATCCTACACTAGCGTGACTCATCACTTACTCACCTGTATACAGTTGTGTGAGACCTTTAATCTTTATCATCCCCTTGCCAACCCTAACTTAGGTACTTTTTATATTATCATTAACCTAAGTAGAGCGTTCAAAACCACCATTTAATATTACTAAACCAATATCACTCCATCAAAGATTATTAAGAGGTCCATTTTATTTTAACTTGTACCCACCACGTGAGAGCCCTGCGACCTCAAGTGGGATTCAACATATTCTACACCTCACGATCATTCTCCTCCACGGCTTCATCATCGGACACCCTGAGCAAACAATCTTAAGTACCCTTTTTAAGCTATAGAACCAAACCTTCATTCATGCAAACTTAAAACACATGCTTATATATATATATCTACGTGGCCACATATATAAGGACTCTTAAGACCACAGAAGCATGCCTACTGAGGCCCTCTATGAAGAGATTAAAGCAGAGAGGTTAACCACTCACAAGCTCAATGCACCTCATATTCAATTCCCCTAGATCCTCTTTTCTCAATGTTCATCCCCATGACCCATACACACCACCAACAAGCCACACTAGGCAGCATCGCTTCTTCCGCTTTTGATCACTTAACTCCCTCCTAATTCGAATCTCATCCCTCTCTTTTTCTGAAATAACCATAATAGACAACAATGTCCCGGATCCTACACATGCATATCAACATCTAAGCACAAACCCGATCTCTTCAACTGAAAAATGGCACTTCCTAAGGAGCCATGCATGGCGGTCGGGGAACTAGGTATAATAAAAGCAAGGAGATTAAGAAGCTTCACCGGGCTGATCAGCGGTTCTCCCTCCTCGAAGAGAGAGAGAGCTCTTACGCAGCAGTCGGCGTCTCACGTTGACCTGGAACAACAACGAGGGGAAAGTCAACACTTTTCTTACTCCTCTGAAGTCCTACCGCCTCGATCGGCCCGGTGATTCTTCCTCCGCTGCATCGGGCCCACGCATCCACTGACTCTTAACTTGGCCAGGGGAAGAGGACGAGGAAGGAGGTGGCGGTGTCTAGGAGTTAGGGCTCGATTTCCACTACTTATAGACGCAGTAGAGAGGATCTCCATGCATTCCATAACTAAAAAAAACATTTTTGGTCCCTATACTATGGTATTTTGTTCATTTTGGTCCATGCACTATAGAAAATGTTCAATACATTTTGTACTTTCCAGGAGTTTTGGCAATTCACGGTCCCTAGAATTTTTCGTGGCTGACCAGTGGCATCTGGTGAATACATTAATATTTTAATATGATGTGGCGGCTGATGTGGCATGCTGACATGGCAAAAAATAAAAAATTTAATATGGTAAATACTTATTGCGGATGTGGCAGCTGACGTGGCATGCCATGTGGAAAAATGTTTAAAAATCTGAAAAAATTCAGGAAAAATCAGAAAAAATAGGAAAAAAAAAACAGGAAAAATCAGAAAAAATCAGAAAAAAAACCCTTGCATTTTTACATAGGATTTTATACTAAATAAAATAATCAACATGGAAAATGTTAAAAAATAAAGGGTTAATTTTTTTTTACCCACCTGAACAATGTTGCTTTCTCGATCCGGCACCTCATTTTTTTTAACTCTATAAAACAGCCGCAACTTTTTATAAGTTTCAAAAAGGCACCTCTGTCATCTTGCGGGTGACGGCCGTGAGGTTAAGTCACTAATTTATTCATTAAATGAGTTAATTATTAGTTCATTAAGTTAATTAAACTTTAATCAAAAAATTAAATTTTCAAAAATTAATTTTTAATCAACTTCTCCTCATTCCGATCCGTCTCTCCTCCCCGTCACTACGTTGGTATCAACTTCAGCAGTCATGGCGACCTCCCATCCCCACGACTTCCTCCCCTCTTGGTTCCTCGGTAGCAACCTACATCCGCCTCTACGGCGTCAACCCCATCATCCTCCACGCCTGCACACCTCTCCGGACGGGCCTTGACCTCATCGTCGGTGTTCCCAGATAATTGCCTCCCTCTTTGTAAATCGGCGCCAACCTCTCTTTCATGGTGGTCAAACTCCACTCCTCCCTGCCTCCCTCGATCGTGACCATCGGATCAAAATCTCCACCGCCCACTCCCTCATTTGTCCTCTCCCAATCCATCCCGCCCACGCCCTACCAATCTTTCCCGACCTCAGCCTCTTCCCCATCTCGTATGAAGCACCAAGCAAATGTTTGATTGAATCAACAAAGCGGAGACATCATGATCCCACCAAACCCAAAGATGAGATACAATAAACCTATCCTTCGAAGGAAGGTAAAATTAAAGATAAAAAGGTTTTTAGTTTGGAAAATAGAGGGACATGGTGATGAAGAACATGATACTATTGGCGAGGACAAGCAGAGGAACCAACCGGGGAGACTATTTCTTTGAGCAGAGGAAGATGGATGCTTGTCTTGATCTCTAGAGGCTTGACTGTTTCTCACGGCCATCGTCCAAAGGAAGAATTAAGGGTTGTTTGGACTTTAGAGGATGATTGATCGTGTCTCACTTGGGGAAGAGGAGAAGAAATAGAGAATGCAGGGGAGAGCCGACATTTTACATCCGATCGATAATCTCAAGGCGGTGTCGATGAGGGTATGGAGATTAGGGTTTGGAGATTGGGTGGCTATCAGTGCGGACCTCGATGAAGGGGCCACGCCATAGAGAGCGAGGAGGTACAGCGGGGAACTTGATGAGAATGGTGGTCGAGGGGTAAGGGGTGGCAGCGAGGCCGAGATCCTCTCCTGTCGGCGTCTTCACGCTCTTCAACGAGAACCTCAAGCGGGCCTTGTATCAGAGCGCCATTCACGGACTTTTCAAGCTGGCGATGCTTGATCTACAGCTCTCTCTCAGCCCTTTGATCTTGCGTAGTCAGTTCATCTTCTTCCCTCTTTGATAGAAAACAATTAATTAAGGTTTAATTTTGAAAAGTTAATTTTTGATTAAAGTTTAATTAACTCAATAAACTAATAATTAACTCATTTAATGAATAAATTAATGACTTAACCTCATTTCTTTGTCATGCATAAGATGGCGAGGAAGTGCCTTTTGAAACTTATAAAAATTGCGGTACATTTTATAGAGTTAAAAAGTTTAGGTGCGAATCGAAAAAGCAACATTGTTGAGGGTAGGTAAAAAAATTAACCCAAAAATAAATGCGGAGATACAAAAGCGATTGTATGTTTACATAGTCAAACCACCAAATTGCTTTTTACACGATTTTACACAAGATTTTTCATAGCATTCAACCAACCAATGCATTTTACATGCCATTCACTTAAACATTTTGAAACCAGGTGAAAAATATAATCTAAAAGGATCAGCGATTATCCAACAAAAGCACAAAATAAAACATCATTCAATATACCACATTTGTAGACAAAATTGAGAACCATCACATGTATGTCGGTTGAGATGAAAAGACTTCAATCATGTCCACCCTCTCCAACTTGACTTTCTTGTGTTGGTAGAACTGATTTGGAAGTATTGGTACCCTACAAGAATATACAATATAGGTTAGAATGTTGCCCAAAATTTTTTTTCCAAAATCTAATGACAATATATGCAAGAAGGAATATACGACTCTATTGTGTGGGTACTTCTTTTCTTTTATATTCCCTTTCTTTCCTCAACACCATCACCCTACAAAGGAGATGTACATTAGCATATAAGGTGCTACCAAAAAAAAAAAAATTAAAAAAATTAAAGTTTCAAGTCAATATTAGAATATACATGACTTTGTTGTGTGGGTAGGAATAGAGCACGAACTTGTCTTCATTTTCTTTCCATCATCACCCTACAAAAATGTACAATAAGAGTTAAGGTCATGCCAACAAGAAAAAAATTAAAGTTGCAAGTAAGGATCAATTGATATACAGGGCTCTGTTGTGTGGGTTGAACAGAGCTTGAAGAACTTCTTGTCTTCCTTTTCTTTCCTCCACCATCACCCTACAAAAATATACAATATCAATTAAGGTACTGCCTAAAAAAAAAAAAATAAGTTGCAAATCAAGAGCATACAGGGCTCTGTTGTGTGAGTAGAACAGAGCCTGAAGAACTTCTTGTCTTCCTTTTACTTCCTCCATCACCATCACCCTACAAAATTGTACAAAATCAATTAAGGTGTTGCCAAGATAAGAGTTAAGGTCCTGCCAACAAAAAAAATAAATAAATAAAGTTACAAGCAAGGATCAATTGAATATACATGGCTCACATTTGTGTGGGTTGAGCGAGCACGAAGAACTTCTTGTCTTCCTTTTACTTCCTCCATCACCATCACCCTACAAAATTTTACAAAATCAAGTAAGGTGCTGCTTAGAAAAAAAATTTAAGTTACAAATCAATAACGTACAAGGCTCTCTTGTGCGGTAGAAACGAGCTTGAAGTACTTTCTTTCTTCCCTTTCTTTCCTCCATCACCATCACCCTACAAAAATGTACATTAGCATATAAAAGGTCTCTTGCCTAAATTTTTTTTTGCTCAAGATCAAGTGACAATTAATGTATAGCGAAGCAATAAAGAAATGTACATGTGTGTCTTTTGTAAGTAGGCGAAATTTGAAGTATTCCTTTTTGTGCTTCTTGACTCTTTCCCTCCATCTCCATGACTGTCTTTTTAACTTCTTTTATTATGGACGAGAAGAATTAGCCTACAAAAGCAAATAATGTCACAAGTTAGGAACAATTATGAAAGGTAATTCAAAAAGTATACAATATCAAGCATACTTACAACTCTGTTTTTGTGTTAACTAGACAACATCTTGCATTATGTCCAGTTAATGAACATATTTTGCACCTCATCTTCCTCCCTTTTCTAGACATTTTGATCCCTTTTACGCCTCGGGTTTCTTGTTTCCCTAATCTTCTTTGGTCTTCTTGGCATAACCCTAGTTGTAGGTGGTTCTATTGGGTGGTAACTGTCACTCGACCATAACTTTCTTCCATTCACTGGTTGTAGTGCAGTAGCATATGCTTTCTCAAACATCTCCCTTTTGTATCATAGAGAGACATAATTTTCAACCTGCTCCTTTCTAAATGTGATTGAACATACACCATGTACACAAGGGATACCTGTCAAGTCCCATTTTCTGCATGTGCACGTGTGTTGTGATATGTTCACCACGTACCTCTCACCATCTTGGTACACTTCATATCCTTCTTCATTGTTCCATTCCAAGTATGTGTTCCTGCTTGCCTGTCTACTTTCCTCGATTTTGGCCCAAATTCTAGGACCGAAGTCACCCTTGAATTTTTCTAGGTAATTCCTCCTTGACACAGTTCACCGCATCAACATCACTCTAATTTCCTCAAGCATCGAGATGATCGCTTTATGTCGTGCTTCTAATATGATTTTGTTGAAAGTCTCTGACATGTTGTTCTCTACCATGTCAGACTTGCTTGAGGTGTCAAAAAATGCCCTTGACCATAATTTAGGTGGGATTTTCAGCAGGTCTTCTTTCGCCTACTCACTTATCACTCCAATTTCTTCTAATATACTTTCATACTCGAAAGTGTACTTGCCTTAACAAGTCTCCATAACATCCTTTGTAGGAACTTGCTTCTATGATTTTTCCTCCGGTTTGCATAAATATGCGGCGCATCTTCTATGCTTGGCCAAAGGAATGAGTGCTTCCATGGCTTGTATCAAACCCTATCATTTGTAAATAAATATTATTCACTTATCAAGGAATTATTTCATACACAATTGATAGGTTAAAGATTGTAATACCTTATGTTGGTGGACACGAGAAAGTATGCGGCAGCCATCTCCATCTTCAATTCCCAAATTCGATTAAATCCAAGTGTTGTAGGAACCATTGCCATTACGGTCCTTGTTTTCTACTTTGTCGCTCACGTGACCCAGTACTGTGGATATATCCGATTATTTGCATGTGACCCGCGTGTTGCATACAATAGGCTCCCCGTAGGACCCTTTAAGAAGCGACCATCTTACGCCAATAACCAGCCGACAATGACCGGCTGAAACCCCGCTTCATAGCATTGAAACATATGTATAAACTCTTAAAAGCCAGGTTTTGATTGGCGACAAGTCTTTCTACTTCAAAATTATGGAGCTACGGATTCACATTACTAAGCTCTGAAGGCATAATCCTAAAGCATCCTGTACTCCTCCCTGTAATCACCTGTTAATCCATTAGCTACTCGAACCTTAACACGCCTGCACTGGCTCAATGTGACATCTACTTTCAACTCTTTCTTGGCAACCATTTTTATATTCAATAGCTTCATTAGTGAGGCCGGTTTTCTTGCACAGTGCGGGGAGGTGCTTTGCCAAAACCTTTGAATTGACTCTTCTATTTGTGAATGTCCAATTACATGTGTGTTCACTCACATATGTTTTTATATTATAGTTGCAAGTATCGTTATCGAATCCTGCATATAACATCCATGGACATTCAGGTTCTTTGCACTTTACTCTAAATCCCAGTTTGTCGTTCTTCACTATCTCTACTTGTCACCTAAATGCAGATTGCATGTTTAACTATTGCTTCCTTCAACATCGCCTTACTCTCGACAATCATCCCTAGCTGAAAGTGTGGTGTCGGGCATTTAGCATCAAAGACAGGAGTTTTAGACTTGACTTTCCTTGCATGTTCCGTCTCACTTCCCTCTTCTAATGTGCTGAGGAAACTGCCAATGCTGCTACTACTCATATCTTCATCGCCATCTCCAGCATTTTGCGCCATATGCTCCTCAACAATGACCTGTTCAGAGCTGTGTCCAACTACAACCTTCCTCTTATTATCAATTACCAATTTCATTCCTTTGATCTGTTGCTTGATGTTTTTAGCTTCAATATACTCTTCATCATCAAATGCAGAACATGCATCACCTGAGAGTTCAAAAGATAAAACGTCACTTTCTGACTCCTCTATTTCCCTGCCACTGTCACAACTTCTTCCCTCATTCAAGCTTGAAACTTGTGTATCACATCGGGCCTCTTGTGTAATATCCCTGCTGTTATGTTGGCTCCCTACATGCCCATCTTCAGCACCCATTTGTCAGCCTTAGTAACATATTCAGGCCCACCCACCAGAGCATCCTCATTTGCAATGGGACCTGTTTGGATGTCGATTGATCGGATCTGCAATATTGGCAACATCTTCTTGGCCCACACTTGCAAGCCCAACAACATCTTCATGTGTTATACTGGCTTCCACATACACCTCAATGGGACCTGTTTTTTTGCATAACTTCAAGCATTTTACAGCACGAGTCGTCATCATAAACCAACACAAGAGAGTTCTTGAGCGTACTGCCGCTTGTAGGGACCCTATAGTGGATCTTGGTAATTTCTCTTGCACCCAACTCTTGGACCAACTCTTGGACAATTTCAACGAGTTCATCAAAACTAAAATCCTTTGGGTCCACTTTTTAGGATGCTCAGGTCCCCCAAAAATATTGCAAACTATGCAAAACCATTTGATGTGTTGAAATAACCACCAAGAAAAATTCTCATTCTCCCCATTTACAACCTTCTTTTCTTTGTTCTACAACCTTAAAACAAAAGAAAGAAATAACATCAGAACAAAAGCATTGTATAAAATAAATTAATTTTTTCATAATAATACAATGACAATTTTGAGGCACATGAGAACATAAGCATTTGGAAATAACCTCGAACAAAGCATTTGGATATTCCATAATGATACAATGACAATTTTGATGCTAACTTTCTCATAAAAATTCATGCATTCAAATACTATCAAAGCAGTGAACTTCATTTGAAATATCCATATTTCATATGTCCAAAACAAAAGGCTCATAGGGTTGGGTGTTTGGGGAGAAAAAAAATAATTTGAAGAAGGCTTTCAAATACCATCACAATGAATTTGAAGACTATGGAGGCATGAATTTTCAAGAAGCTGTAGTTATTAAATATCAAGCATGAATTTTTCTCGGTGTTAACCGGGATGTACCCTTCATAGATAAATTGTGATTGTATGTATACAAGGAAGTGTTAGTGAACTCAAATTTTTTATTTAAATTTTTATGCTATCCAATCTCTTTGTATGTTAATTGATGGTGTGACTCTTCATAGATAAATTGGCAATTATGATTGTATGTATGCACATGAAGTGTTCTTTTTGGCCCCTATTAAAGTTTACATTTCGGATATGTTTTTTCGTAGAAAGTTGAGCTTAGTGTCTTAAAAAGTACATAAATTTGCCAACCATTTTTGGTCCTTTATTCTAACATTGCTCATCGAGATGGGTTTGGACTTTTATTTAATTGTTATTTGAATTTCTATTTTTTCTTGTTTGCTCTAAGATGTTTTAACTGAAGAAAACAATAATCATCCTGCATTGTCTTTAAATATCGTGAAATCAAGAGGTCAAGTATTTTATACAAAAATCCACATTTGGACGATTTATTAACTCTAAACCCTAAACTTGGTCAACATCAGACAACATGATCAACAAACAACAACATTTGCTTGAATATTGCTGGAATTCAACCAAAATTTCAGGTTTTTCATTGATTTAAATGGTTGGAATAGATTATTTAAAACACAAAAGGCTAGAGACAAAATGTTGAATAAACCCTAAAACGAGCCAGAAAGATAAAAAATCATACATCCGTGATTTCAATTGGATCTTCATAATTCAAAATAAGCGTCAACAAAACTTGATGGACCAAACGCAATGCAAAGAGTTCAAAAGATTTTCAAGCGAAATCATGAGAGCACTAGACTTACTTATGGATTGGGACCTCCTCCTCCACGTACTCCACCAGGAGGAATGATGATCGGGAAGCTTGCCACACCTCCTAAGAAGTTGAAGGACGGGAGCGCGGGAACTCCTCTCGTTTGATTAGCCCGAGGCCCGTGAGACCACTAGGGAGAACACTCACTTAAAGGCCAAGGGGAGCAGGGGACCACCCGGTTGTTGAGATTACCTAACACTGGTGGGCTCTCTTAAATCCCATGAATTTTAATGCGCCCAAAAGTACCAAATAATGGACACGTCGGATTAAAAAATATCCTAACTTTCATTGTTTATTAATCATCTAACCAAACTTACATTTTCTTTTAAAAAAATAATGTCACATCACCATCTAAGTAGTTACCTATTAATATACCCTATTGCTTAATAATGTCACAAGACTTACATTTTTCTAAAATAATCATAGACTTTACTATGTGTGGTTAATAATGTGACAAAAAGTTATATTATTAGTAAGAAAATAGTGTCATGAGACCACCTTACAAAATCAATTTCTCTTAAAAAATATTGATTATTTTTTTTTAGGTATAAAATCCTGGGTAAAAATGCAAGGTTTTTTTTCTGATTTTTTTTCTTCTGATTTTTCCTGATTTTTTTTTTTCTGATTTTTAAATATTTTTCCACGTGGCATGCCACGTCAGCATGCCACGTCAGCATGATGACATGGCATGCCACGTCAGCTGCCACATCAGCAATAAGTATTTACCATATTAAATTTTATTTTTTGCCACGTCAACATGCCACGTCAGCCGCCACGTCATATTAAAATATTCATGTATATTATTTCGTATGCTTGGTGGCATACGTCGACTCTAGGGGCCGTAATTGCCAAAACTCACGAAATCTGGGGAGGCCATATTGAACATTTTCATAGTACAGGGACCAAAATGAACAAAATACCATAGTATAGGGACCAAAAATGCATTTTTGCCTTTTAAAAACGATCTCTTACCTTATGTGTAGGACACACAGGAGGCTCGCGGCGACGCACGATCTTCTCTTCGCTCCGGCGCGCGGCCAACCCCCAGACGCAACCGCAACCATCAAATTCCCTTTAAAAAAAAATATCACCAAATCCTAGCCGTCCCTTCTAACCACTGTGATCTCATGCATGGTTTGGGTATGGTCTTAACAATTAAGTCCCCTTATTTATTATAATCCCATACAGGTCCTCACTGTTTTAAACCCTTGAGAGAGAAATTAAATTTGCTTCTAGTCCCCAGACTTTCTCTATTTACACATTAGTTCTTATTATTTCAATAATCGAGAGAAGGGGCAAATTCCCTTTTAGTCCCCCTAGACGTTACATTCCTATTTTGGTCCTTGACAGACCCAACATTCTCCTTTTAAGATTTAAATCAAATAACCCCTTTTATTAGTATTTTTCCACTAAGTCAACTTTAGGAGACTCTTCTAATTAACCATAAGTAATATTAGAAATATCAAAACCCAGAATATTCATAAAATAAGATTAAATCAATCAAATCCCCAATAATCTCCAATTTAGGATTTTTAACTAAATGAAGATCTAATTCCATTTATTCCCCCTTTCTCCAATTAACCCAAATCTAGAAAATTCTTCCAATTAATAAGAATAATTAAAAATAAATAAATTCCAAAATTATTCATAAAAACCCTTGGGTTTTACAGTATCCTTGTTTGTCAAACCTACTGCTACACTAATGGCAAAGTATGAAAAGTTGTCAAAAATGTGATAATATGGCACAAGTTGTAAACATGGTCTCAAGATTTACAAGCCGACCAAGTGAATTACATCTCATTGCAACTAAACATATTGTGATTTTATGTTCAAAGACACTAAAGGCCACTGCTACTGATGCAGATACTGGCGCAGACTCTAGAGTACTGGTGCGTCACAGTGGGTGAAGTGGCAAGGGAATGATATCAGCTTACAAATACAACGATTTATTATTGAATTAGTGACTTAATGATGTAGTGGTTATCTTACTTAATGTTTGTGAGAATCTTTATGTAATTAACGAGGCATAGGGGTATAGGACAACATATTGAGAATGTGGGCACGTGCATACACATGAAATGTTTATCGTATTGCCACTAAGAGGTTGTTACATGTAGTCTGATACATAATGCTTTTATAAGAAGAAGTAATGGAATACAGAGGAAGCAAATACTGTCCTTTTTCTCCTATCCTTCTGCATCTCCTTCCGATCTATAGTAGAGAGCAAGGGAAACAGAAAAGGCTCTCCATGAATCTATCTAGCTACCAAATTTTAATGAAAAGCTAACTTCTCCTCTCATCAATTTTGCCCTGTTTTAGCTCTGGTTTCTTCTGCAGAAGTCTATTGTTTCTCTCAAAATTTCTGACAAAGGAGAGTTTTCTTTTTAGCAATACTCTGTTATTTGTGCAATTTTAATATGTAAATTACCATCATCCCTAATAGTGAAACTTCAATTAAATTTCTTGAAATTAAATTCAAACCTTAAAACCCTGCTTTCTAATCCAAACTTCATCAAGAAACACTAAAAAGATGAGAGAAATTTACATATCTCTTTTGTTTATAAGTTTCTCAAATACAAACAAACAAAAGATGGAAACAGAGAAGAAAGAAAAAACCACACAAACATAGTCTCACAAAGCAACCAGCAGCAACCACAGATTGAAAAAATGTAATGCAAAGATATAACTCTTCTAGATTGAAAAACAACAAAATTGAATATAAAATGAAACTGAAGTTTTTCATTTCTGCAGAATTACATCTTTGAAGAATTACAATCAATGCAATAACAACAAAGTTGAGTTGTTGTTGTTGTTGTTTCTTTTTTTGTTTTTTGTTTTTGGTAAAGATCTAAAATCAAAAAGATGAATGCTGGCACATGATCTGCCATCAATTTGGTTGAGGTTCCAACCCGCTTGGTAAGTAGTCCTATACATAGAAGGTACTATATAATTAGGCAAATTGCAAAACAATGTGTAAAGCAATTGTATATTATAAGTAAAGAGACCATGTTCACCTTACTAATAAATGGAGATGAATTACTCTCTTTCCATTATTCTTGTAAAACTCATATTAGCTTGAAGATTAAACCCCCAATGTGAAGATAAGTCCTATTAGAACTTATGTTAAATTAGAAATTGAATCCCAATGTGCAAATAAATGAAAAAGAAAATTACATAAAATTACAAAATATTGGGAGAAAACATGTAAAGGACAAATAAATTGTTGATTAGCACCAAGAACATTCATCTATTTACATATTAAAATTAGGTTATGACTAGTCATCACAATTCAACAT
Source organism: Dioscorea zingiberensis (assembly GCA_026586065.1). NCBI lineage: Eukaryota > Viridiplantae > Streptophyta > Magnoliopsida > Dioscoreales > Dioscoreaceae > Dioscorea > Dioscorea zingiberensis. The sequence goes on along the minus strand of CM048818.1, from coordinate 54,107,226 downwards.
ATACCGAACCAAATAGAAAGAAGCAAACAAACCTAGTTATAGTTTTTTTTTTTTTGACACAAGGGAATAAATCCCATTCATATGTATCAAGGTAGGATGTACGCAAGGATTGGACTATCACGGGTTTCACTCTGGGGCGCGTCTTTTACCGCTCGAGGGTTTCACTCGGCACCCCGTCTTTTACCGCCCGTGACTACCAATCCCACACAGAGTGACTCATGTGTGTGTGGGGGCCACCCCACTGGGTGACCCACACCTTACGCACTCACTTTGTCACACAAGAGATTCGAACTGAGGTTCTCATCTCTTGTGTAAAGGACCTTTGCCGCTCGGCTGTGACACCTTTGGCCAAACCTAGTTATAGTGGTTTGGAGTTATTGGCACTTGAACATCTTGACATAAATGATGAACATAACATTGTTGAGGAAACATCACCATTGGATCTTCATTGGTAAATGATTTTGTTCCTAGCACTTTATAAAAAATAATTGTTAATAGATTATGATTAGAGGTGAGGAGATCTAATTTAGAATATAGTCACCTTATATTTTTCCTTTTTCTCTTGAATTTTGGGAGCTATCTACTTTCTTTTTGTTTTTTTTCTTCTTTTGGCTCTTCTCCAATTGACTTTTCATCAGAGAAGTTCTTAAACCTTTGGTTCTAACAAGTTAGGATCAAACATGGGCTTGCCATTAATTGAGGAGTGGCAACCCTCATTAGCACCCTCACTAACATCTTCTTGAATGGTTTTTTGACTAGAATTTTCCAAGTCTTTGAGATCTTTCAAAGTTACAATTTCTTTCTCAACTAGTTGTAATGCCTCCATCAATTTGTCTTTAACAATTTTAGTACATTTGGCAGTCAATGAACTTTTATCAAAAAGGTTGTACCCAATATGATTTAGCTCACTAAGTTGCAATAAGCGAGTTGGTTTTTCTCCTTCACTGAAATCACTTACAAATATTGATTTTTCTTTCTTTGTCCATCTTTTCAGTATATATGGTTCATGTATCTCTTTACATTATTCATGACAAGTACCCGTAAAGTATGCCGACAAAACAATCCATGAGTCTCAAACATATTACACCTGCAAGAGATGTTTGCCATTAGAAAGCGAAAAACTTCACAAAATAAATTCTTTTCATGGTTGTCTTCAGTTAATTGATATATGGAATGATTTTCATCACTTGCTCCTTTAATACAATTTAACCTAATGTTGTCCATCATCAACTCTTCTTGAAACCTCTTGAACATAGTAAGAGTATAAATATTGGAATGCATGTTGCAAAATCCTACAACCATTAACTTTGCTTGGTGCTCCATTTTTACATCGAAAATCTTGATTAAATTCTTTTGCCTTTTCCTCATAATGTTGTATAACTTGAATAAGAGACATTGAAGCCTCATAATGTTGTATAACTTGAATAAGAGACATTGAAGAATCCATTATCTAATGTAATATGTTGTTCATACTCTCACTCCTTTGTGTGAATTTTGTCACACATCCATGCTAAAGACAGGGCACCACATTGCTCAAAGTTCATATAGTCTCTTAAGCCAAGTATGATCCTCAAGTTCAAACTTTTCAATCATAGTAGACCAACTATATTCAAACTTTGCTTCACTTTCACATTGATAGAAGCATTTGTTAAATTGTGCTTTAAACTCTGAATTTGCAAAACGGCTAGCAAGATGTTGTTTGGCATTATTGGAAATATGCCACATACACAATCTATGAGATGACTTTGGGAACACCATCTCGGTTGCTTTCATCATTGTTTGATCTTGATTGGTGAAAATGCTTTTCAGTTGTTGGTACCCCATGGCTTGTAAAAATGTTTCAAATAGCCAAACAAATGAATCGGTAGTCTCATTAGATAAAAAAACACAACCAAATAGCGCATTATTCCAATGATTATTGATCCCCACAAACGTAGCACAAACTAAATTATACTTGTTTGTTTGATATGTCGTATCAAACACAAGAATATCTCCAAAAAACACAAGAATATCTCCAAAAAACTCATAATCTAGTTTTGATCTTTCATCCCTCCAAAAGAAATTTGCTAGCAGATTGTTTTGGTTGACTTGGACTGGATAAAAAAATATTGGGTCTTCAGCCTGCTTACGCTTGAAAAAGTTGATAATACTTTGTGCATCACGCGCTTCAATCATTTTATCTCTTTCAGTTCGCAAGAAATTATGGCAATCTCGCTTTGTAAAATTGAAATTTTCAAACCCAATCTCTTTCGATCCAAAAAAAAATTATATGAATTTTTTTGTTTGACTCCTGCAGCAAGCATTGAAGCCATATCCCTCTAAAATTTTTCTTCCTAATTTTAAGTTGACTCTTTCTTCTGAAGTTGCTAACTCATGATTATGCTTATCATTGAAATAAGAAACTATCCAAACACCTTTTTCTATAGTAAAACGAATCTTAGCTTCACAACCTATTCTTATCTCTAAACAATTAAATTTTTTCACCTCACTAGCATCGGCATGCTGACGATACCTTGCTTTTGAGCATAAAAATTCTCGTTGCCTTATAGATTTACCCAAACTTCGATGCTTGTTACTACTTTGAACACTAAACCCCTTATTCAAAGCATATCGATTATAAAGATCATAAGCTTCTCCTTCATAATGCACTTTCATTGCAACTTTAATTTTATCAAATGTGTCATTTGAATTCTCTACCAATCGAACTATTTTTTCCTTTTCTATCTGCATAATATAAAACTTATGGATACAAAATATAACAGTTAAAAAGATTCAAGTTGAAGTCAAAAATTTGCTCATATAGAAATTTAACAATACAAAAACAAATAATATTGGAGAGAAAAATTATAAAGTAAGCTTAGTTGATCAATGCAATGATGAAATTGAAAAGAGAAAAAGAATTACTTGAGAATTTTGCAAGCTTAATGGTTAGATTATAAAAGAGCAAGATAGAAAGAGGTTGAGAGGAGAGCAGATGGAAAAGATAGAAGATGGAGAGTTCTGAGGGGAGAAAGTTGAGTTTTAGAGGGTTAATTTCGTGCAGGAAAAATTATTTTTGATGATCATCACTATGGTTGCGAACTTGAGATTAGTTAGAATCCGAGAAAAGAATCGATTTTTAAGTAGAACTAAACTATGTATTGATGTATTGCAAGAACGCTTAAAGTAATGAAATTCCACCTATGTGGCAAATTTTAGACCGTTCACGATCTTTGATTATGTGACTTCATGAATATAATCTGACGGTTTGAAACATATGGAGCATGATAACGAGGTTTCTTATGATGTACCCTTTTTTTTTTGATAAAAGTGGATAAACCACGTTCATTATGAAAAGGGTTCCTAGTTGAACCATGAGTACAATAATTGTCCAGATCCTAGTGATCCCAAAGGACGTGTGTACATGAGGAGATATATAATCTAGCTAGGACGTAGAATAGGAGTGGGCGGAAACTCCACCCCACATTAGTACTCATCATTGGTAGCATATACTCTCACAGTGGATGCTATAATTAGTAATCTCTCTGCCAGGGTGTTGTAGGTCATATGGAGAAGTTGCATGTGAGGTGGAATGGGGTTAGCAGTAAGTGGCTGTGAGGGCCAGCAGAGTAGGCCATTCGGATAGTAAGGATCACAACAGTTAAGGCAAGCTATTGCTTTCATGAGGTACACTTGATCAACTTCAAAAGCGAGGACTTGGTTGAATCTAAGTCGTTTCCATCTTGTTGATGTGTCAAACTCTTATTAAAGGGGAATACAGCTGACTTGGTATCCATGTTTCATAGAATCAGTTAATAAACATAAATCTTTTTTTAATAGTTGAAAATCACAATAACAATTAAAAATTTGATTTTTTTATTTTTAAAATTAAATAAAATATTTTTGATTTAGTTGCAATCTAAAGTTTTCGTTAATTCAACCTCTCCTTGTGACACAAGAGGGAGTGAGGTTGGTCTATGAGTGATGTCGTTTTAAACCAAATTAAAAACGAAATCATAAAAACTTTGTTTTTATATTTTTACGAACTAAAAATAGTTATATATTATATTCTCGAGAGAGGAGAAAACGTATTAGTTTTATTTATATGCCTGATTAATAGTAAATTAGATGAAAAATTCACAATATAACTAAATTAAGAATACTATGTTCAATTTACAAAACTAAAAATTTAGAAATCAGAAAAAGTTAACCTAAAATAAACATGAAAAATAATTTATCAAAAAAAATTTAATTCAATCTTGATAAGTTAAAGACAAACACAAGCTCACCTTTATATCCTATCAGGAGTTAGATATTTTGAGTAAATGTTTTAGTCATACTCTAAGTAGGAGTAAATGTTTTAGTTTTAATCTAATCAAGGTTGAGATAGATTTTTTAGGCCTATTATTATTAAGATAGGAGTTGTCTCTAGATGTCTATAAATAACACCCACTCTTCTCAATTGGAATATGAAACATAAAAGTTGAAGTTAAGTAAAAAAGTATTAATAAAGGTTCTAGTTCCTCTCCACTCAACATCTCCTTCCTAGTCCTCTCTCTTATTCTAACAATTGATATCTGAGCTAAAATAGTACGTCAAGGTAACACTAGGAAACCTTGGGGTCAGTGGTGGAGCCACGTGGAGGAGAAGGGGGGCAATTGCCCCCATTTGGATTGGAAATTTCATATTTTATTATAAAATATCTTTTATCCTATTATATATATATATATATATATATATATATATATATATATATATATATATATATTTAATATTTTAATGGCCCCACTTTTTCATTCTATTGTTTATGAGTTATGAAAGGGACATTTGTATATTCACCCCTATAAAAGTGTATAACTATATATACATCCTTATTAAATCCTATTTATATGTTCACCCCCACAAAACATCAATATTTATGTATAAACTCCTATGATCTGAAATTTTTTGAAATTCCTGTTTCTGCCGCACAAATTTCCCTTAATCTCAAATCTAACATAATAAAGAAGATAAAATGGAATTTGTTTAAAAAATCTAATACTAGTTACTCTTGACAATTGGCCAGCTTTAGCCGATCTCCTTGCCTAGCAACGGAGGTTCAATGGCAACAACGATGCTTTTTGAGAGAGAAGTGGAAGAAGACAACGAAACCAAGCAAAGGTAAGAGAAGTTTTAAAGTTATACACTTGCTTGTCTTATTCTCTTCATTGTCTCAATGTGTAAGTATACAAGAGATGTCATAGGCCCCAACCTCAGGTGCCTCTATACAAGTGAACAGCCAGACTCTCCAAGAGTTTCTCATAACCGAAGGGACATGAAGGGTCATAAATACCCGTGGTTGTTCCTCTCCCACACAGGTGTGTGGCACCTCGCCCTACGCCAAAGACAAATTGACCACCACGCCTCGCTGGTCTTGGCGGTTACGAGTCTTGCTAGTTACACCCCTTGGCGGTTATATGACTCCTCAACTCCCTATCATGTCTATATATTGTATTGGAACCCTCGGTTCATCCCTCGCATGTCTCTGCACGGTGTGAAGGAGAAGATTGTCTGCTCTCACCTCAACATCAAGCCACCACTTCCGCATTAAGGCAACCTTGCGCCCTAATGACCTATTGAAGGGTCCTTCCTACAGAGATCCTATCGGAGTCCTCTCCAAGTATGGTGTCTCTTTGGTAAGGGTATTACATCCTGCTGCAATAAAAAATCTTTGATCCTCCTTTGTTGTAATAAAAAATTTCCAGATCTATCAAGCTTGACCATGTCAAACTTCACAGATGAAATCCCAGACATCGTGAATTTAGCTCTGATGCAAAATTGTTGTGATATGTGCGATAATTATGATGAATAGTAGGTAAAAGAAAAATGAGAAAGCAATAAAACACATGGATTTAACTTGGTTCAATAGTATACCTACATTCATTCACGGAGTGAGTAGCAAATTTGAATTTCATTATATCTCAAGTGGGGTTATATCATAGATATTTATAATAACCACGACTCTAGCCATAAAGAGGTATTAGAAAAATTCCTCAAATACGCTTTTATAGAGCGGGGCGCTGTTCCCCGCAAGTAACCCTAACCTATTAATTGTCCTCAAAAAGGTCGATGTCATCGCTCCTCATCTCCCTTCCATTTGGTAATGCTTATGCTTCCCTCACTCCACTCCACTTTACTTCGACATCAACCTGCTTTCTTTGTACACATGTTCCACTCAATATGAGCCACATGGGACAACAAATATTTTGAGTAGATTTTTTTAGTCATACTCTAATTAAGAGTTAATGTTTTAGTCTTAATCTAATCAAAGTTAGAGATGGATTTTTTAGTCCTATTCTTATAAAGATAGCAGTTTTTCTAGAGGTTTATATATTAGACTCTGCTCTACTCATTTGTTATATAGAATGCAAAAAATTAGTGTTAAATAATAAAGTATCAATAAACTTTCTAGTTCCTCTTTACCAACCCTTCCCTCGTCTGTTATCTTATTTTTAAAATATCTCAATTAAATAATATTTTAATTTGATCATTTTAATATTGTTTTCTACCAACTAGTGCAGACTCTTAAAAAATCCAACACATTTGATTGGTGGTGTGTTATCTCTTATTGTAAGTTACTCCAAAAATATTAAAATAACAAGAAGGCATACTTGCTATATAGACCTCATTAAACACCACAGATCACTTTCCAAGTCATTTAGGGTACCCTCAAAGCAGCTAAAGGGTGCACATTCTCATTCTTTTACAGATGTTGTGATGAATCTTCTCGTGTGAATGTCAGACTCCTCTTGACGATAATTCCATTGTGATCAACATGACCTCTTGGACACGTGAACTACATCAAACCAGGAAAATGTTAGGAAGTCGGTATTTCATATTGTTTTTATGAAAAGGCTTTGTATGTCACGAAAATATTTTCTGTTTCACTCCAACCACACATTCTAGGCCATGATCATGGTGAGAAGGTTCCACCTCTTACGAGTTTTCCTTGGCAGTCGATTAGTGAGATGTTAACCCCCAAAGATCTTGTATCCTTTGGGGCCGGCTAATCGAAGTTGGGAGAGTTGGGTGAAGTACTGCCATACGCTTGTCGTATAACGGCAATGGATAAGAAAGTGCTCAACCGTTTCATCTGTTTCTTCACAGAGGTACCATAATGTGTGTGTTCCATTCCATCCGCGGTTTCTTAGATTATCCAATGTGAGGATTTTGTTATCTTGTGCAAGCTAGATGAATAGTTTAACTTTGGTAGGACACGTTGCTTCCAGAAACCCAGTGTGGTTGATAGTCTAGTACCGCCATCCATTAGGAAGCGGTATAATGATTTGACTGAGAATGTTACTCTAGTAGTTAGTTTCCACCTCCTTGTGTCCCTTGTTTCTCAAGGCCCTTCTTGTATTTTCTTGGTCAATAGCTCGAGCTCAGCCGCTCCAACCATTGATAGGGGGTCGGTCGCTGTCAGGGGTTCGCCCTGTGAGAGTTGTTACCATGCTTCCCACACTGTGATCATCAGCTTTTGCACCAAGCCCTGGAGTGTAAGGTAGATCTCATAGGATGATTGTCCCTCGATCCAGTTATCAAACCATAAGTTGATGGTGTTCCCCCTATCCGACATGGAGGTTATATTATACAATAGCATCTCTCGCTGCTGAGTGATTCCTTTTCAGAAGAAAGAGGCCCCAAATAGTGCTTTTTGGAAAAGATTCGATATATTGCTTCTGAAGAACAAATGTTTTAGTATTTGATAGCATACTCTTGTCTCCCCTATAAAGAGCCTCCATTACCATTCTTCAAGCATTGCCAAGTTAAAATTACGGAGGTTTGTTATCCCCCATCCTCTCAGATTCCTTTGGATTTACATATCCACTCTCAATTCACTAACATGTACCCTTTGGTCTCCATCTCTACTCATTTCCATAGGAAATTAATAGGAAAATGTAAATAGAACCCCTGTTTTTTTTTTTCTTGAATAGCTAACACTTGAACACATGACTCTTATTTAGAGAGCAAAATGAATTCAACCACATTTAATTAAATACTCCCTATATAATTTTTATAAGAAATATATTCTTATCATTATATTTGATAAGTGCAAATAGATTGAGTATATTTAATTAAACATTCAATATATACTTCTTGTTACGGAAATATTTGGTAAAACACATGTAGCCTGCCTAAATGGCCACCTGTCATACACAGGGCTACATTCCTTTTGGCCACAAGACAGCCACCACCAAATTCATTAGCATAAATTCCGCCCCAAGAAATAAGGAGGGTTCACCCCTACAAAAAGTCCGCCGGAATTATGCAAGAAGGTGATAGCCATCCTGGGAAAGATACTAACGCTTCTACAAGAAGTAGATCTTATCCACTTGCCTCTACAAGAGGTAGATATTTTCTACTTACACACGTAGTACCTACACAAAGAGGTAGATATTTTCTACTTACCTACGTAGCACCTACACAAGAGAGGCGTATATTTTCTTACCGCCTTAGAAGATATTTTCTCATTCACCGCCTTTACTCCAATCGGCCTTCCTTCCTAAACCGCTTTTAAGTTGCTATAAAAGAAGAACGATAATAGAGGAAGAGGGATCGGAAAAAATCATTACACAAAGAGCTAACTCATGTCTAAAACTGCCTTCTCACAAGTTTTCTGACTTAAGCATCGGAGCTGAATTCGGGCAGAAAGGCCCAATTCCGATCACTCTTTTCTCCCTCTTACAAATTCATCCCAAAGGAAAGCTAGGGTATTTCCGAGCGGATTTCCAAAGCATTCTCCGTGTTCCCCGTTCAGAAGTTGAAGTAAGCGTCCACACCAACTATAAATTTCAACCGTTTGTCAAAGGCTAAGACCAGATCACGAGGCCACAGTAGCCAAAGCGTGAGGTGAACCAGTTTTTGGCATCAACAGTTTGGCGCCGTCCGTGGGGACTCTTACAAAAAGCCAAATGATTACTACCAGAAAGTCAAAATGGATCCAAGAACAAGGAGCACCAAGTAATCCTGAAGGACCTGGCGAAGTCCGAGGGCATGAGGAGATTCTATTGAATAATCCACCTATCTCACCTCCATCGGAAAATCCTTCCGCCCCACCCCAGGAACCCATCCCGAAGTTTTACCTTAACATGCAGCAAAGAATTGGAATCCAAGTAGTTCAAGTCGCTCATACTTTAACTCATCCGCTACCTCCTCCCACAAATTCCACCAAGTGTGCCAAAAGCAAATTTCTACCTCAAACAATTCCGAAAGCAGAGGGAGGACAAGGACTCTCACTCATGGAGACAGAAGAGAGAGAACTGCCTTCTCTGCTAGTTCGGAACCCCTCTCCGTTCGACGTTGAGAACAAGCTGCCACAAGAACAGAACGGCATACAAGAACGGAGCAGACAAAGACTGAGCGGAATAGCCCATCTGTTCCAACCGGCCGACGTAAGAACACAAATGCATGTGATCCTTAAAGAGGAAACAAGAAAGCCGAACCGCATGTTCTTAACGTATGCTCGCCTTTCATCAAGGAAATATTGGAGGAGCAAGTTCCTGACAGTTTTCGACCACCTGCAATGATTGCATACGAGGGTAAACCGATCCATCTCGCCACTTGAAGTCTTTCCGATCAAGATGCCGCTTTGGAATTACCGACGCCAGATGTGCCGAGCTTTTCTCGCCACTTTAGAGGGAAAAGCGCAAGACTGGTTTGTCGATCTTCCATCTAGCACAATTCCTTCTTTTCAAGTTCTAGCGGATAGCTTTCTAGCTTATTTTGCTAATTACTCAAAGCAAAAGAAAACTCCATCTACCCTTCTGCGCATTAAGCAACAAGGGGGGAAACACTCCAAGCCTATTTAAACTGTTTCATAGATGAAGCAAAGAACGCTATGGATCTTATTCACAAGATGGGTCAGAATCCATCCCCATGGAGGGTTTGCTAGAATCCCCTTTTCGTTTTTCCCTCACCTTGGATCCATCAAAAACCATCCCCGCCCTCATGATCCATGCCCAGAAGTACATCAATTCTGATGAAATTTATATGGGTTGGGAAGAGAGGCTCGACGCGCCCCTGTTGAACTCCAGAAGGGAAAAGCCCATCAAAATGTCAACAGAAGGCCCCCGAAAATATGAAAAGAAGGAGGGCCACGCAGGGACAATAAGGATGAAAATAGAGGACAGGAAACCTCAACACGCCCTCAGCGACATGTGTTGCAACCTAGAGAATCTTCAAAAGAAGGAAAAATTGTCAGATACGACCACCATACCCCCACTAAATCAAACTAGAAGCCATATTCTTATGCAAATCCAGGATCAACAACTCTTGACATGGCCAGAACCTGCAAAGAATCCCGAGCGGCAAAAGAATAGTAAAAGATATTGCAAGTTTCATCAAACTAGAGGACATGACACGGAAAAATGTACCCATTTGATGAACGTCATTAAAGATGTCATTAGAAGGGGACAATTGGAGCAGTATATCAACATTGATGTCCAAGAGGAGCCCGAAACTTCACAGCCAGAAGAAGAAAAAGGGGAGATGGTCGGATTTATCAGTGGTGGTCCTGGGTGCGGTGGTGGCTTCAGCCTTCGAAAAAGCTATGCACGAATGGTGGGGTCGCACAGAAATGTAAACACCACAAAGAAGATCACGGCCTACGGCTCCCATCATTTTTTATGATAATGATGTCAGCAGGGTTCGCCACCCCCATGATGACGCCTTAATCATTGCCATCATGGTTTCCAGTTTCCAAATGAAGAGAGTTCTGATAGACAGTGGAAGTTCGGTTGACATTCTCTTTTGGAGTGCCTTCGAACGAATGAGATATGATGCAGATAATTTGCTTCCCGTAAAATCATCCTTAATAGGGTTTTCCGGAGGAATGATACAGCCAGAATGAATGATCTCCTTGCTAGTTACAGTAGGAAAGTCGCCCAGATCATCAACAGTGACAACAAATTTTCTAGTCGTACGCTGTGCTTCAAGTTACAACGTTATTCTTGGCAGGCCTACCCTCAACGCCTTGAAGGCCGTAATTTCTACTTACCATCTTCTCCTCAAATTTCCTACTGAGAGTGGTAGTGGAGAAGTAAGAGGAGATCAACCATTGGCGCTGCAATGTTATGTTGCAACCCTCAAGGGAAAAGCTTTAAACAGAGGCAAAATAAAAGTTTCGAAAGCCATGTTGATCAACAAAATAGCCGAACGGGAAGATGAAGAGCTTCACCCACACCAGCTTGAAGAATTGCTTACAGCCTCTAGACACAACTAGGATGGAACGACAAGGCGGATTGGTGCAGATCGACAAAGATACAACAAGAAAATCTCATGGTGGTACTAAGGACCAATTCGATCTCTTCACCGGTCATCAAGATATACCAGCGTAAACGCGGATGTCATTGAGCACCGCCTCAACATAGATCAGTTGTTCAAGCCTATCAAACAGAAACGGAGAAATTCCGCACAAGAGAGGCAGAAGGCCACAGAGGAAGAAGTATCAACCTTTTTAAAGGCTGGGTATATCCTAGAAGTGCACTATCCAGAATGGTTGGCCAATGTAGTTGTAGTAAAAAAGCCATCCGAAAAATGGAGGATGTGTGTAGATTTCACGGACCTAAATAAAGCTTGTCCAAAGGATTCATTCCCTCTACCTTCAATTGATGGCTTGGTTGATTCCACGGCGGCCCACGAAATGCTGAGTTTTTTAGATGCCTTTTCAGGCTACAATCAAATCCGAATGGCCAAAGATGACGAAGAAAAAACATCCTTCATTACAAGCACAGGAACTTATTGCTATAAGGTAATGCCGTTCCGTTTAAAGAACGCCAGAGCCACCTTCCAGAGGCTTATGAATACGGTCTTCAAAGAACAACTTGGCGGAAATGTTGAAGCTTATGTGGATAACATCCTGGTGAAAAGTTTAAAAGCCGCATTTAACACCTATCGATTTACAAGAGGCCTTTTACCACTTCGACTTACAATATGCGCTTAAATCCAACAAGTGTGCTTTTGGTGTCCTGGTCAGTGGAAATTTCTGATTTATAATCACCCAAAGAGGAATAGAAGCGAATCCGAAAAGGTTAAAGCCATCCTTGATATGGGATTACCCAAAAGCCTCCAAGAGATACAACGGCTTTAACGGACGCCTAGCGCCTGGGGAGATTTATCTCTAAAGTCGAGAGAAAAACCTCCCACTCTTCCAAGCCTTGCAAAAGCACCAAAAATGGAGATGTAAGAATGTGAGAAAGCCTTTCAAGAGCTTAAAGATTATCTCCGACGCTTCAGCTTGCTAGCTAAGCCACAAGCGTGGGAAGAGCTCTACATCTACTTGGCCGCCGCTCCTCGAGCTGGTCACAAAGACTTTTGAGGGAAGACAATGGAGTTCGAAGCCGCCTATTACACAAGTAAGATCCTTAACGACGCTGGAGTCAAGATATCTACCACTTGAAAAGTTGGCTTTCGCCTCATCACATCCGCAGACAAAGATTAAGGCCTTATTTTCAAGCCGCATTAAAGTTACCGCTACTGACGGACGCTCTTAAAGCAAGTCCTCTATAAGCCCGAAAATTTCGGACGCCTAGCTAAGGGGTAATAGAGTTGGGTGAGTTTGATCTCACCTATAAACCCCGAACGGCAAACAAGGCTCAAGTGCTGGCGGATTTTATTGTGGAATTGACCATTCCTACAAATGAGGATGAAATCCTCGCCGTAATATCCTAAGAAAGCCCTAGCATCCCATGGTCCTTATATGTTGATGGATCAAAGAATCAAGAAAGGTCGAGCCGGGCTTCGGCCCTTTTATTCTCCTTCTAAATGAAAAATTGCAACAGTTCTTAAGTTCCAATTCCGAAAGCGACCAACAACGCAGGCCGAATATGAAGCCCTCATCGCAGGATTGCGCTTTTGCCCGAGGGCTCTAATTCAACGCCTACATGTATATTCTTACTACAAATTGGTCGTTAGCCATACATTGGGCAACTTTGAAGCAAAGGAGGAGAACATGGTCAAATACCAAACAGTGGTAAAGAAGATAGTCCCCCACTTCGCTCATTTCCAGATTGAAAAAATCTGTCGGGCACAAAATGAAGAAGAGGACGCTTTATCTAAAAAAGCCACTGCGCCCAACGGAGATGCAGAATCTTCCTTCAACCTACAGTACCTTCCCACAAAAACTATTGAGGGGTTAGAAGGGGAAGTACAAAGTACAGCAGAAGAGCCAAGTTGGATGGATCCCATTAGAAACTGTCTGCAAGGCGGACCTACACCATCCAACAAGGCAGAAGCCAGACGGATCTCTTACAAATCCGCTCAATACACCATCATTGGCGAAAATCTATACAAGAGGTCCTATACGCAACCCTTTCTTATTTACGTGTTTAAGGCCCCACAAAAGCAAACTATATCCTTCAAGAAATTCATGAAGGTATTGAGGGGGACATATAGGAGGCAAAGCCTTAAGTTACAAAGTCCTCGCTGTGGTTATTACATCGCCAACATTAACTCGAGATGTAGTGGCGTCACCAAAATGTGATGCCCGCCAACGCATATTCCAAGATTCAAAGACGCACTCACCAACACCGGTCACGCCAATTATTAGCCCTCGCCTGCTTGCTATCCGGGAGTTGATCTCCTAGGGCCATTTCCCACTCGACTCGACAAATGAAGTTTTTGATAAGCTATCGATTACTTCACCAAATGGGTAGAAGTTGAGCCCTTGGCCAAAATCACGGAGAAACTTGTCGTGGATTCTTGTGGCTTAATCGGTTATCTATCGATTCGAATTCCTACGCCTTCATTTCGAGCATAATGGGCTTACAATTTGATAACAAGGCTTTCAAAAGCTTTTTGTTCCGAAAGCTCGAATTGAATCCGCATTAACTTCAGAACACATCCCCAAGCCAACGGCCAGTACATGTAACCAATCGCACCTTTGCTCCAAGCTCTCAAAACCCGGTCTCCAAAAAGGAACTAATCGGGTTGAGGAAATTCCGAAGGCTCTCCGGGCTTACAGGACAACCACAAGAACCCCTACAGGAGAAACTCTGTTCTCTCTCACTTATGGGGTAGAAGCTGTCATCCCTGCAGAAATAGGAATGCCTACTCTACGGACACAACAAATTTTCTCATCAGAAGAAAATGAGAAGAATCTCCGAGCGGAACTTGACTTACTTGAAGAGCTTAAGAGAAGTCATGCGAAACAAAGGCAGCCATCTATCGCCAAAGAGTAAAAAGGTTCTATGACACAAGGGTAAAAGAGTCTTCTTCCAAATCGGGCGACCTGGTCTTAAGAGAAAACGAAGTTCCGTGGAAACAAAAGTTCTAACGGGAAGCTTAACTCCTAATTGGGAAGGCCCTTACGTCATATAGAGAATTGTCCGAGCGGACACCTATTATCTGGTAAATATGGAAGGAAAAATGCTCAAGCTGCCCATTTCATGTCAACACTTATGACGCAACTATCAAGAAATCCTATAGTCGCCTCCTAAATGTTCCATGGAATAAAGCTTAAGTCTTTTCCAAACAAAAATGAGGTGAAAATCTCATTCTACAAAATGAGGTGAAAATCCCATTCCACAAAAATGAGGTGAAAATCCCATTCCTAAAAGATGAGTCTAATTATCCTACAAGGATAAACGATAACTCTCATCCGTAAAACAAGGGCAAAAATCCTAATCAAATATGAGGCAACAATCTCATTTACAAAAGCAAGGATCTTACTCAACAAATCAAAGTCCCAAGATTGGACTAAGAAGAGAAGAACTCGCTATGAAGCTTGACTTACAAGCCAAATGAAGGAAAAAGACCTTTCAAGGACTTCTTAAAATGGTTAAAACCATCACTGAAATAAATCTTCACCAAAGAAAAAGGTTTGTGTTTCATTCATATAAATTGAAATTACATTCCAAAATAACTAGGTGTTTACAAGAGCATGTCCTAAAAATCCCTAAGAACTAGGGCCCTCGTGAAGGTCTCACGCCTGGAGGAACTTGGGTTGAGGTTCAAGGGGTCCGGAACAGAACCTCCTCGGAGTCTTTATAAGCGCAACTCTTTTAGCTCCATAAATTTCTTCAAGACTCCAAAGAAGCCCCATAGATAAAAAGTCCGCAGGAGGAACTTGGTGGCCCACCCGGCCGTGACTACATGTAATAAAATGCGGTGGCCCCTTCTTTGGCTTTCGCCCTAAGCCGAAATGCGACCTCTTTCTCCAATTTATCCGGCCATTCAATTAAGTCTTTCATCTCTTGCAAGTCGGATTTAGGGGTCCTCTGTCTGGAAGCCAAGTCTTCCTTGAGTGTATCACGCTCCCCCTTGAGTTCTTCTAACTCGACCTGAATGGCGGCGAGTTCCGCAACCTTCAACTTTAAACTCCATTGGCGCCAAGACGCTTCATCTTGGAAAGTGCATTTAAGTTCCTTCTTCAAACCGCTAGACTCGTCCCTTAGTTTTTGATATCCTCCTTAGCAAATCAAGAGAGCTCCTCAGAATCCTCGCCAACTTGGCCGCTAAATCATTTTTCTCTTTTTCTATAGCGGCCAACTGTTGAAGCCGTTCGGCTTTATCCTTCTCAAAAGTATGGATAATAGCAAGCTGCTTCTTTTCTTTTTCCTCCAAGGCCTCCACCTTAGAGCTTAGCTGGGCAAATTCCACCCTACTTGCTTCCATCTTTGCCAAGTCCTCTTGACAAAGATTGCCGACTCGATCCGCCCAATACGCAGTCTACGAAATAACAAAGGAGTTATAGACGATACCAAGTTTAGGAACAAAAGAAATATGAGAACGGTCCTTACCAGCATGGCCGATCAGAAAAGCTGGCAAGTGGCTTCTTCCCTCCCAGCTCTCCGTAGCTTAGTGGAGAGCTGTTCGGGCCGCATAGCCATCAAAACACTTTTCACAGAAGCAGCATCCCGAAAAGGGATGTCTTCAGAAGCCAACTCCTTCCCTTGAGTTGCCGGTCCTCTTAAAACTGAGTCTGCCACCCTCAGTTTATCCAAGAGAGCCGCTTCTCCCGCCTCCGCCTGTAAAACAAAACCCAAGTTAAAAATTATTGCGGAACAATGATACCCTTAAGAAGTAAATCCTTATCTCCTTGAGGAGGATATCTTCTAGTTGACTAGAAGAGGGCCCTTCGGAAATTGGCGATAAAGCCGGGCGAGCCTCTTCCACAGGTGAACTCACCTAATCAATCATAATTCCGGGACCCAATGCGTCCTCGGAATTCTTCCTCTTCATCCTCCTCTCCCGTGAGGACCCTGTAGCGGGGTCGCTTTTACCCCCTTTCTTGGAAGAGTCGACCTCTTTTCTCTTCCTCTTCTTTTTCTCCTCCTTAGAGGTGTCAACACCTTTACTAGAGGCCGCTTCCTTCTTCTTCCGCCCACGAGGTAAGGGTGGATGGACTTCACCTTCATAGGAAGCCAAGAGGCCCTTAACGTAGCTCAAGTCTTCATCCTCCATCGGACTTTCTGCAAAATAAAATTCCGAATCAAGTTAGATATCGCGATTCAAGATCAAACTACGATAGATACATGAATAAATCCTACCAGCAGATACTATTAAACGACATTTAACGAGGTTTTCCTTGGTCAAGAACTCATCCATGTAAACTTTGGATAGCCCCGTCATTGACTTAAGAAGAACCTCCTCTTCTTTCGTCATTTCCTCACAAACAATATCCGTTCGGGGAACCTCCCACTTTTTTCGGACATCCCACTCGGATTTATTTTTGACAAAGAAAAATTTACTCTTCCACCGCTTAATGGAAGAAGGAACTTTCCCTAAAAACTTTCTTCCGGAACGAGCGGAGAAGTAATACCAATCGGCATTAGACTCTAAACATAGGCTAAACAACATACGGAACCAACGGACGGTCGGACTTACTCCGTAATTCTTGAAAACAATGACAAAGCCTTTCAGTAATCTCCAAGAATTTGGAGTCAGCTGTGAAGGACACAGATGATACTCCTCTAGAACTGCCTTAGCAAAATCAGAAAAAGGAAGCCTAAGGCCACCCGATAACGCATCTTGATAGATAGTTATCTTCCCTTCCCTCGGAGAACTCGCCCTCTCCCCAGAATAGGGAACCCTAACCTCAAACAGAGAGAAATCCATCTCATATTTCTCTACCAGGCCATCTACATCCTTCTGCCCAAGAAGACTTATGAACGTACCAAACCCCCTACCCATTGCCCAAGAAGCAGGATGAACCCACGAACCCTGGACTGGAGTATCCCTAGGTTCACCTGGAATATCCCTAGGTTCACCTGGAATCGCGACGAAGACCGTAGGGTTGGACGGAGAAGGGATCAAAGACCCGTGAGAAGAACTAGAGGAAGAAGATGTAGCACTAGCCATTACCTTAGAAGAGAACGGGACAAGAAAAAAACACAGAAAGCTTAAGACCAGGGCTCGCCGGAGAAGAAGAAGTTTTCAAAAGACGCAATTCGACTTTTGAGATAAAACCCTTTTTGTCTGTACGATTCCGTTTATATGTAAAGGAGATGAATCCCTGGACGTTAGATCCCGTGAGTCGCATCCCAATCGAACCGCTTAACCAAGGGTCCCTAAATCAACCGCTCGTGATATCCATTATCACTTCTCCTCAAACAAATCAAAATTCCGCCCACATCAAAGATACCAAACGCCGCCGACACATAGAAAACCGCGCTTATCATGATGTTGACACAACGCCAAGACGCTGCGCACATCGCGCCACTATCTCCCCTTTAATGCTAAATAGTAGGGGAGACACGGTCGCCTCAGTGGAATAACAGCGCTGTGTAGAGCCCGTGATCATAAGAGACAAAACGCATTAATATCCCAACATAGGATCACCAAATGATCATTTTCTTCTTGAAGAAATCAAGACTTTATGAGCAAATTAATAAACTTTATTCATGTTATAACGATGTAGTATTAAAAAGCACATAGCAAAGCAACATGGCAAACCCTAGTAAACATATTCTCCGCCGGAATTCCCGATTAACAATCCACGTGATCCATCCGAGGACCCACTCGTGATAAGATTCAGAGGAGACGACGGACTTCCACAACCGCCGTTGTCCTCGTTATCGCTAGGAAATCCCTAAGCAAAGCGCTGGGCTTAAGATGGGGACCCACTTCCCTACGGTAGGAGTCGCTCCCAAACATTTCAACTTCAAAGCACACATCCCCTGCATAAGTAATAACTAAAGTGATAATTAAAAGATCCCCTGCCTCTACATCATGGTCAACATGGAAGGTTTTCCACCCTTCCTCAATGCTTATCTCAGCTAATCCCCTATCAACAACCAGAAGTGATGGCCATACACGCTCGATTCGGACTTACTAATTGATAACCCCAAATCCTCAATTCCGATAAATGTTTATGAAACGAACTTTGAATTCGTAAATGACAAGAACACTGGGTAAAAGTAAAAAACTTAAAAAAGGACAAACGCTGAGCCATTTTACCAAGACGCAAGGATGGCAGCAGAATGGATAAAAACACTATCCATGCTAGCTCCTTAAATAGCAAAACTTGGTGATACTATAGACGAAAATTCTGGAGAAAAATCTACCTCGATTCAAAACAACGAAAAGACAACACAACAAGTGTCGGTTACCTATTAGAACACATGTGTCAAGAAAAAAAAAAACCTACACCCACATAGACACGCCAGCTAAGGAAGATACTTGTTCTCAAACCAAGCGAAAAGTGCAATTTGACTCACTCCTCGCTCAGATTTTTCGAACAAGTACACTCTGGGGGGGACTAGTGTTACGGAAATATTTGGTAAAACACGTGTAGCCTGCCTAAATGGCCACCTGTCATACACAGGGCTACATTCCTTTTGGCCACAAGACAGTCACCACCAAATTCATTAGCATAAATTCCGTCCGGCAAATAAGGAGGGTTCACCCCTACAAAAAGTCCGTCAGAATTATGCAAGAAGGTGATAGCCATCTGGGTAAGATACTAACGCCTCTACAGTAAGTAGATCTTATCCACTTGCCTCTACAAGAGAGGTGGTAGATATTTTCTACTTACAC
Organism: Dioscorea zingiberensis; assembly: GCA_026586065.1. Classification (NCBI taxonomy): domain Eukaryota; kingdom Viridiplantae; phylum Streptophyta; class Magnoliopsida; order Dioscoreales; family Dioscoreaceae; genus Dioscorea; species Dioscorea zingiberensis. The sequence goes on along the minus strand of CM048818.1, from coordinate 54,088,233 downwards.
ACGTAGTACCTACACAAAGAGGTAGATATTTTCTACTTACCTACGTAGCACCTACACAGTAGGCAGATATTTTCTTACCGCCTTAGAAGATATTTTCTCATTCACCGCCTTACTCCACCGCCTTTCCTAAACCGCCTTTAAGTTGCTATAAAAGAAGAACGATAATAGAGGAAGAGGGATCGGAAAAAATCATTACACAAAGAGCTAACTCATGTCTAAAACTGCCTTCTCACAAGTTTTCTGACTTAAGCATCGGAGCTGAATTCGGGCAGAAAGGCCCAATTCCGATCACTCTTTTCTCCCTCTTACAAATTCATCCCAAAGGAAAGCTAGGGTATTTCCGAGCGGATTTCCAAAGCATTCTCCGTGTTCCCCGTTCAGAAGTTGAAGTAAGCGTCCACACCAACTATAAATTTCAACCGCTTGTCAAAGGTCGAGACCGTGATCACGAGGCCACGAGGCCAAAGCGTGAGGTGGACCAGTTTTTGGCATCAACACTTTTTATGAAAAATATATTCAGATACAACGTTGACATGTGACACAACACATACACGACACGAGATGAAGTTAAGGGCCTGTTTGGATTGGCTTTTTTTTTAAGCTAGAAGCGCTTTTTTATAAGTTAAGCGCTTCTGGCTCAAAAAAGTTTGTTTGTATTAGCTTTTTAAAAAGGGTTAAAGCCATTTTTGGTCCCTGAAAACGGGACCAATGTTCATTTCCATCCCAAAATTCAAAATTTGTTCAATATGGTCCCTATGTATTGCATATTTTGACATTTTGGGTCCCTATATATTCCATTTTTTGGCATTTTTGGTCCCTATTGCTGACGTGGTGGTCATGTGGAATACCAATGAAATGCATATAATCTTTTTATTATTATGTTTAGGTCGTTATTTTGCTAATATAGAGTGATAAGTGGCAGTATATGCTGATGTAGACCGTATTGAATAAATTTTAAATTTTTGGGATGGAAATGAATATTGGCCCTGTTTTCAGGGACCAAAAATGGCTTTAACCCTTTTATAAAAGCAGAAGCAGTAAAAAAAGCTCAAACACAGCTTTTTTTAGAGGCACCACATGAGGTGCTTCTGAAAAAAGCAGTTTGGTAGAAACAATTTTGAAAAAAGTGCTTTTTTATAAGTTAAGCGCTTTCTTTGGAAGCCAATCCAAACAGGCCCTAAATGGGTATGAGTTTGGTATAATCATTTTTGTGTGTTTGACACAATTAGCCCGTTTATGATTTGTTTATACCTGTGTCATAAACATGTTGACCCTCCAAACTTGTTAGACCGGTTTATAATTCATTTATAAATTAAAAAATATATTATTTAATTATATTAAATTTAAAATGATATCTCAATCCTTTTAGATTCCAATATCCCGATCTTTATTTTTCATGCTACATTGAACAGGGTAGGATAAAGAAATTTAAGATTTATGGACATCTTACTAATATTTTTCATGTAGAAAAAACATAATTTTTTTTTAACATAGGCCATAAAGACCTCCTCATAGCTTGTCAAGAGCGTGGCTTTAGATGACATGCACCCTTGACCCCTCATTGTATGCGTACAGAAATGGAGATTCGAACTTAGAAGTCTTATGCTCATTAAGTGAATTGTCCAAATTGTTGTCTCCGTTAAGGAGGCAAAGACTTGAACCTAAGAGTTTTGTTCACCAAATGAATTAACTAATCCACGGGATCCGATATACCACTTGACCAATAGTCCTTGGGTCATATTTTGTTGTTTTGAATTTTCAAAAACTAGACAAGGACAACACTAAAAAACCACACCAGTTATTAAACTCCAAATCAAGAGTTCACCAAACAAACTTCCAAGCAACTAAAATCACATTCCCCTTCTAGCAGGCAAGTCAACATTGAATTGTACCAAAATTTGAACAGTGTCCTCTTGATTTCATTATTTACTATCTGTTGTCTTACCAACTAACAAGATGGTTGGAGTACAAGCATTATTGCTAATAGATTAAAACAATAGTTTTTGGTAAGTAGATCAAAATACAGAGCTTTTTTTAGGTTCTACTGAACCTATTATTAGTTTGAGGGTAACCAGTTGTCAGAGAACTTGAATTCTCTCAAGTCTATTGTCAAAAATAACATGCATGTCATAAATTGTCCAAGTACATAAAAAACAATGTAATTTACATTTTTCCAGTTATTTAATACATTCTCAATATTTTTATTTATCTATGAGATAGACTAAAGTTTTTTTAATTAATAATAAAAATTATCAATTTTCACAAAAAAAAAGTTGATTAATTCCTTCTGTTTTTTTTTTTTTTTTGATATGGGCAACAAACGCCCCACTTTTCGGGATTTTCAGGGACGTGATCCTAGGTGATAGCACCCCTTACCCTTCATCGTGTACGTATTGTTGGAGTATGCTTAACGTGGGTTACTCCTTCCGTTAAGGAGGCGGGGACTCGATCATGGGATCATCTGCGAGAATTATTCAACACACGATATCCGAGATTAGGCTGCAAGAGGCCTTTGGCACGAACATTAATCCAATTTTTTTCATAAGAAACGTTTAAGTTTTCAAACTACGCAATGAAAGTACAAACATTAATTTCTCTATTGTTTTCATATATAAGTGTAATTGAGTGATCATAATCAACATATATAATTCAAACTTGAAAGAATGAAAAGTAGACCTCACTTATATTGACTTTTATACCGAGTTCTTTTCTTCTCTTATTTGATGAACCAAAATATCAAGTCATCCTTTTCTCTTTTGTATCCCCAATAAATTTGATGTTTGTATTATAATATACTTGTACAATTCCTAAAAACAAAAAGGCATACAATGAATTTTTTTTATTTAAACGTTTATTAGCTATGAGTGTCCGTGAAACATTTAATTTCCAAGTACTGAAGTAGATATGTTGACTTTCATGCCAACGAAAATTACTATCTTCTCTTAATAGTATTCAAAGGAGATTATTTACATCATGTTCCTTACAATATTGATCGAGTTGTCAAACATGATAAATTTGTTTGTGGGATTCTAAAGTATACAACACTTACAAATTGAGGTACATGACATTGCATTTCAAAGTTCAATTCTTTTTCATCAATGATCTCAGTGTGATGGCATGAATATTGTTATTAATAAAATTAATTTCTTTGTTTTTAATTTTTTATGAATCTAATATTATATGTACATAGTCTATTTAGCTTGGCTACATATCTTAATGAAAATATATATATTTCAACAATGTCATCATAGTAAAATGTTAACGAAAATATTAGACAGGTGACTGTTGGATATTTTCATAATAAAATATATTTATGAAATGGTTTTATGAAATGATTTTATGAAAGGGTGTAAAGAAGGAGAGGGACACATTGAAACGGCTTGACTCATACAAAGGTGTGTTACCTATTGGAAAGAACATTCTTCTTCATGATTAGTTGTGTCTTATCCAAAGAAGTGTTACTTATTGGAAAGGACACTTTTCTCCATGATGGGTTGTATCCTATCCAAATGGGTGTATCATGCATTGGCTATATATAGCTTATAAGTTTGCATGACAATACACAACAAAATTTTCTCTCTAGTACTCACTCTCCCTCTTTACACTCCTCTCTAAAGGCATTATGAAGTTTTGGTGCTCCGTACAAAGCATCAAAATTCCGTTTCACAATCTTGTTTTTCCACTTCTCAAAGGCTTTACTTTCGTCAGTACAAGCACAGGTGAAAGGAAGTTCCGTTGTATTCTAAAGGAAATTAGCCGGTAACCCGTTGTACTACAAAATTGGTGGGGGCTAATTTACCCTTAAGGAAAGTGACATTGTAACGTGCCTCAAGACTTCTTCTATACTAAAATCCATCTTCCACCTGTACACTTTCTCTACAACAATAACGAGATAATATACACAAGATTTTTCTAAAGAGTAAAGAGGACTCAAACTAAACAAGTTATAAATAATTCATCATTTAAACTAACTGTTATGGATAAAATACTCCTCTAAGATACTGACATGTGGCTTGTGATGATTCTAACATGTGGCGCAATGAAGAAGCTTGAAGGGCAAGCTATTGTTATAAGTACAGGTTTCAAGGAATAATTGAAGCTTTCGGAGGCTTATCTTCTCCAAGTGGGGCACAGGACCCAAGAAGGAGAGGGGGATGATTGGAGGAGGCTCAAGTTGTCAAACGGGCCGGCACGGCCCGGCCCGCCTGGCCCGCCGCGTCGGGCCACCTTAGCGTAAACGTGCAAGACGCAGCGGCCGCCGGGGCCCCCGGCCAAAGACGGCACGGCCGCTATAGCACGGGCGGGCCGTGCCGCGCCGGGGCCCGGCAGATCGCCGCGTGCCCGCCCAAGCAGTCGCTTTTTTATTTTTTATTTTTTAAAACCATGTTAAAATTTTATAAAAAAAATCAGGAAAAAGAAGGAAAAAATACATGAAATTTACTAAAAAAATTCTAAAAAAGGGTGGGGGAAATTGTATAAACTATGAAAAAAGATTAAAACTTTTCAAGGAGGGGTAAGTTTAAATTTAACCTTGACCTTGCATTACATGATTTGATTTTAAGAAAAAAAAAAGCAAATATTTTATTCAAACATTTCATTCAAAAAATATTCAAACACCTTGCATACATGTTTTTAAGAAAAAAATCAAACATTTTATTAAAAAAATTATTCAAACACCTTGCATACATGTTTTTAAGAGAAAAAAAACAAACATTTCATTCAAAAATTATTCAAACACCTTACATACATGTTTTGAAGAAGAGGATGAGACCTTTCCTCTCATTGCATTCTAAGCTCAATAGTAATTCACAATTGGGATTGTCACAATATTGATGTTATACTTGAAGATGGAGACTCTTTAAATTGAGTTGTCTTTTCTTCTTCTTCTCTACAATGTATAGTTCCATCCAGTGGGAATGAAATGGATCAGAATCACTCTCTCTTCATCTCTTTCATGATATCCTTGCCTTTGAGGTTCTCCCTTGCTTGTTGGCCATTTACAGTGGCATATATAAAAGCCCTCTACAAAAAATATCATATAACCAAGACTGAATCTTGAAATTAATCTTCAAAAGAAATGTATCAAAGGACAGAAGCAAAAGTTAAAAAGAGACAACTTACAAGCCCTTTAAGTCTTATAAAAACAGGTCGATTATCCAAAGCATAATATACTTCTGAAGAGATTCTCTGCAAGGATAAAATGCTATAAGAAAAAATAGGAAATTTAATCATGTGTTAACTAAAGAAAATGAGATGAATAATCAAATGAAAGAAGATGCAAGGATAAAATTTTCCACAAATTTGTATAAGGATGATACTTTACTGAATCTTTTGCTAGGCTACAATAAAGCATGCAACTCTCTACTTCTCATTGATTTACAAGTATAAGCAACACCCATCCAAGAACCACACTAAAAAGAAGTCCTAAGGACCTAAATTCACGCAAAAAGAAGATTGTACACAATGAAGCAAATCCAAAGCATCACAATCACATTTCCTGCACATCCTCATCAATCCTATTAAAGAACACCACCAGAAAGTATGAAACTCGCTAGCTCACCTTCAGATGGAAATGAAAAAGAAGAACAAGAAAAGATCCATCCAGGTCTATGAAGGAAATAAACAAGTAACTATTCATACATATCCATCAATCAAGATCAAGAACATTATTAAGATAAAGAACAAGTAGAAACAGAAGACTAGGAGGTTTAGTTTACCTATTTGCATCAAGTAGTGCCTCTCAGTAGCTCCAAAATCAAAGAATTAGCATCACTTGCACTCCATGAGCCCCAGAATGAGCTCAAGAACCTCCCTTCTGAAATTAGCCACAACCGCAGCATCTTTGGATCTCTGAGCGGCGTCTTTGAAGGCCTCATCACCAGATGACATCCCATCGATTCAAAAGAAAGCTTAGATCCAATGAAAGAAATTGAAGAGAAAAGGAGGGAGCTTCGGAGGTGTGTGTACCTTCTTCGGGCTGGGAACCATCTCCCAACGGGGGCATCCTCCCGAGGAGTAGATCTGGCCGGTGAGCACGGCGGTAGCGGAGAACTCGCGGGCAGTGGAGATAGGAGGGCCGAGTGACCATTGGCTGGTGGTGGCGTCGAAGACTTGGACGGCGGATGAGGGGATAACGTTGAGGGAGCCGCCGAGGAGGTAAAGAGCGTGGCTGAGGTCCTGAGGGTTGCGGTCGCTCGCCGGAGACTGGGAGAGGGGGGGGAGGTAGGCTGTAAGGGGAGGGGACTTAGGGGGAGGGGAGGATTTGGGTTAGGGTTCCAGTTGGGGGAACTAATTAAGAGAGAGAGATTTAATAAATTGATTTATCTAAGTTTATTGTAAATTAGGAATATTTATTCCTATCCGACCGCTTGGTTGTCGATCTTCTTCTGTCGCTTATTTGACTCATTCTCTCCTTGATCTTGTGATCCTTCTTCGCATCAAACCAATCCTTCAATAAGATGCACATCTCCAAGGAAGATGGAGCCAACCGCCCCTTTTATCATCAAGTACCCCGCTCCTCGTGACTAAAACAAGACTCGATGCTACCGTGGGACACCGGGGCGTTAGTAGATCACGTGCCATGGCAGACAAAACCGGATAATTATTTTCTTGTTGTTTCCACCATGTCAAAACATTAAAATCATTAATTTCCTCATGGGTGAGAAAATGATTAAAATTAGTATTTAAATACATATTAATTTCACTATAATTAGTAGAACTAGTAGAAGTAGAAGAGGAGGAAGAAGTACCATCAACATGTTTCTTTTTCATCAAACTTAATATGTGTAAACCCATTTTACTTTTATGTTTTCTTTGTGAAGTATTTTCAACATCAAATATTTCATCTTGGTTTATTGTTTTGGCACCATAAAATTGATGATAAGTAGTATACATATCATAAAATAAAGCTTTATAATCTTCTTTTAAACAACTATTATGTAAACCCATAAATTCATCATGTGAGTCCAACAAAAAAAAAAGCACCTTCAAGTTTAAACCTAGGATCTAACATATAAGCCAAAACATAAATTGGTTCTACTTTTGCAAAATATTTTTTAAATTTTAATTCCATTGAACCAACAATAGTACCAAATCCCTCAATATATCTATATTTATGAAAAAGTTCACTAATATAATATAATTGTGGCAAAATTAAAGAAGTAGTAGGATAATAAACACCGGCAAATAAATTTGTTGCACCATAAAAACCTTCTAAAAAATCTTTAATCATGTTTGCTACATCCCAATCATATTCGGTTAATTCATTTTCTCTAAAAAAATCATTACAAAAAACATTGATAACATCTTTATATTCATAAACACAATCTAGCATTAAATATGTAGAATTCCATCTATGCTCAACATCCAATACAAATTTTTTAAATTTTTTATTACGTAAAAGACAAAATCATTTAAATTCTTGTCTTCTATTTGATGAACTTTTAATAAATAAAATACAATTTCTAATTTTCTTAAGGTGAGGTTCTATTATTTTCAAACCATCTTGTACACATAAATTTAAAATATGACATGCACATCTAAGATGGAAAAATTTTCCGGAAAATATAGGTTTTAATTGGTGTTTTAAAATTTCAATTGCACCGGTATTACTTGATGCATTATCCAAAGTAATAGAAAAAATAGAATTTGTAATTTTATACTTAAACAATGTGTTCATAATACATGTAGCAATGATACCACTAGTGTGCCTAAATTCTAATTCATTAAAACTTAAAATACGCTTTTGTAAAATCCAATCATTATCAATATAGTGTGCGGTAACACAAATATAACTATCTTGAGATTTGGAAGTCCAAATATCAGAAGTAATAGAAATTTTAGAAGAAATATTAGCTAATTCATTAATTAATTTATTTTTATATTCATTGTAAATTGAAAATGCCATTTTCTTTGATAGTATTTCTAGAAACTTTTTTATATTCCGGACGAAAACCAATGATCAAATTATTAAATCTCTTATTATCGGAAAGACTAAAGGGTTCTTCATTATGAATAATGTTAGCTCCAAAATTGGATCAAGCCCCAATTTCGAGCAAACACTTTAAATTTGTATTTGAGAGGGAAGAACAAGAATCAGAAGATCGAAAAAGAAAACCAGGATCAAAGTAGAGCACACAAGAATATACGTGGAAAACCCCAAATGAAGGGAAAAAACCACGATCCTCTGCTCTGAGAATGAATCCACTAAACTTCTTCCAGTATTACAGCTCAAAGCTCCAAGATTGAACTCTAGAATGAGAGAAATGGAGATGGAGAAATTGGAGAGAAAGAGTGGAGCTTCAGTCGCCGGAGAGGCAGGGCTTCGCTGGGTCTCAATTTCTTGCTGTTGAATTGGAGGAAGGAGGTATTTATAGGGTCGGGAAGCTGAGGTGTTGCTTGGAGAGCAAGCTTTCTAATCAAGCACGTGGGTGCCTAATACCAAAGATGCCAACTCAAATAATCCAAATTTCGATGCTTCTAGAAGCTTCCAGGACTCGTGTTGGCTCTTCCACCGCTCAACCGCTTTCAATTGTTCAACTGCTCGCAGAATCGACTGGGCCTCTAGAAGGTCTCGAGTCACCGCGCGTCGATAACTGCTGGAAGGGGAATCGAAGGTGGCACGCCTTCATACGAATTTCCGAGCTCCTCCGTGAGGACCTCGGAATTTGTCATAATTTCCGAGGTGGAGGAGCTCGGCCATAGAGAGAAAGTGAGTCTGTCCCCACAAGGACTGTCACGTGACATGCACACGCCTGGATACCTGTGTGCCACGTGTCTTCGTTTATAACCATCCTATCAAATAATATATTTAGCTACTAATTTTTTCCCAAGTTCATTAGTATAATGATAAGTTTCAAAATTAGAATTGGAAATATTTAATTGAGTTTGTGTAGGGTCATTTTGAGTTATAGCATGCCGATCGGCATGCCTTTTAAGGTGGCCGGTGCCGCCGGAAGATTGGCATGTAAAATCCTTTTTGCATTTTTTACAAATAGCCCGAGGGCCTTTATTTGCAATTTCAACAATATCAAAAAAATGCCCAAACCCCCGATGTTCTCTTCCTAATGGCGGCACTCGCATTAGCACCCGAAGATGGTCCGACATCGGTACCGCCATTGGAGTCATCAACACTTAGGGGTTCGTTTTCATTAAAATTAAAAGGAGTATTATCGGAAGAGAAATCCGAAAAATCGGCCATTAAACTACTAAAATTAAGATTTTTCGAATTACCTCGATTATTTGATGGAGAATAGAAGAAAACCGGGGAAAAAAATTGAAAGAAGAATCACTCCAAGTTGTCAAATTGTGGTTCAAAGGTTGGAAGCCGGAACTTGATCAAACCCTCCAAATCTTCAACAAACTTGTCTTGATCCTTGATTAATAAAACAAAGCACTTAGAAATCTTGAACTTGAAGAAGTTGCTAGGAGTTGAGAATGAGAATTGAGAATTTGATAACAATGAGCTTTCTTGGTGGGAAAATATTTTAAGGGTGTAGAAGGCTTTTTATAGATTTAACATTAATTTTTCATTACCCAAAATGCCCTCATAAACTAGCCGTTTATAATTGTTGGGGAGGGTAAAAATGTCATTTTATCAAAAAGATATAAATACCCCCAATGATAGCCATTTTATAGTTGTTATAGGGGTAACAAATGACTTTTCCAACTTTAAAAACAAAAAAAAAAATTAAACACATTTAAAAAAAAAAACAGAAGTTCAAAAAACAAATTTAAAAAATAAAAAATAAAAAAACCAACCGTTGGACTCCAACTTTGAGAATGGAGCCCAACGGTTGGTTTGGGCCAACGGCTGGATCATCCCAGCCGTTGGACCAACGGCTGGATGATCCAGCCAATTGAATGAATGGCTGGATCATCCAGCCGTTGATCCAACGGTTGGGATGAGCCGTGCCAGCCGCGGCTTGCCCGACGTGTCGGGCCGCGGCCGGCCGCACCATGGGCCGCTGGCCGGAAACAGCTTGGCCCAAACCCGTGTGCTACAAGACTCTCGCCGGGCGTGCGGCCGGCCCTACCGCTTGACACCTTGAGAGGAGGCCCTACATGGCTAGGAGGGAGGAGGATTTAGAAAAGAGGGCTCATGGTCTTCTCTAGCGGGAAGGATGAAGAAAGCTCCAAGCATGAAGCTCATCTCAAGGCCCTCATGCTTCCACAAAGCTCTATGAAGTTCCAAGCTTCATGGCCTTCCTCTCTTATGAAGCTCATGTTGTACTCCTCTCCAAGCAACCCCTATTTAGTAGGTTGCTCTCTTGGCAAAGCCCCGTGGTTTTTTCCCTGGATTTACAGAGTTTTTCCACGTAAATCTGGTGCTATTCATTGTTTGCCCTTAGATCTCACCCCATGGACCCCTCTTCAAATCCCTCCCTCAACTATAAATTATCAATCGTTGGTCTGAATCGGTTCTTATCCCTAGGAGAGACCGATTTTTGCACCAACACTAACCATATATAAATTAAACACCAAAGGTTAAAAAATAATATAATAAAGAATTTGGGTTCATTCCATTGGAAGAAGCAACCTAATCAATGTACAATCTATATTGTGAAATAAGACTAACTTTCATGTCATCTCATTATTGGAACAAAGGTAAGCACATGAACTAGCTCATATCATTAATTATCGTATTGAGATCCTGCCTATTAAATATCTGAGAGTGCTTATTACTAGGGGAAGACCAAAAAAGAAAGATTGGTGGATCATGATAAATAGAATAAGAGAAAAGATGGCATCCTGAAAAGGGTCATTCCTATCCCTAGGAGGTACATATTCCTTATAAATTCAGTACTGTCATCAATACCAAACCACTAGATAACAATTTACCATATGTTGGAATGGGTGATATATAAAATTGAAAGCATAAGAAGGGACTTTCTGTAGAGGGGCGCGAACATGGAAAAGCATGCCTAACGACTAGCAAGCTGGGACATAATATACAAACTCAGAGAACAAGGAGGATTGGGATACTGAAGCATAGGGTTTTCAACAAAGTGGTGCTAGGGAAATGGTGGTGGATGTTCCTATCAGGGGAGATACCATTATGCAAAAATAATTACAAGGATTCTCATTTCCGAAGAAGTTATATGAATCCACACAAAGATGCCCAGGCAAGAGCATCATTCTTTTGGAAATGAATATGCCACAATCAGGAGGCAATATGCCTTAATATCACCACCACACCAAGAAATGGGAGCATTATAAATATATGGTTGGATAACTAGGTAGAGGGTTCTTCACCTTCGAATATTTGGCACTTGCTATAACACCTGAACCTCAACAATAGGATTCCCCTAGGGAAAGCAAGAGACGAACTACAAAGAGACAAACACTTCCTCAAACCAAGCCCTTTAACAATGGAAGAAGCCTCATAATACCTACAACTGAAACTTCGAATCTCATAAGAGCCACAAACAAATTGAAGCTAATCGATTTTGGAAATTCACAGTCAAATCTTACTATACATTCAGAATAGATGGAGGTATGAGAGCTGAACTAAAATAGAGCTTTTGGAAAAAAAAAAAAAAAAGTCTTCCCATTGAAATTTAAACTTTTCGCATGGCTAGCTAGCTAAGGATAATAAGATCCTTACGCTTGATAGCCTGCAAAAAAGAAAATGGAATGGGACATGTACATAGTGCTACATGTGTGGATAGGCAAATAAAATAGTGGAGCATTTACTATTCACATGTTCATATGCAACTAACATCTCAACATACTATAAAGAACTCCTCGGACTACCATCAACACCATACTAAAGACATATGGGGTCAGAATAACCTTTCAAGAGTAGCAGATTGAAGCCTTAAGGAGGGTTGGAAGCTTGCTTCCATGGCCATCTGTTAGAGCATTTGGATTGAAAAAAATAAAAGATGTTTTCAAGGAAAACAAACGTGTTTCCTAAACCTAATTTGGAAATCAATTATCTTATGCTCTTTTGGTTTAATGGTGCAACTTACCTCTCAAAACGAGCAAAGCTGAGGATGGCGGATAACCTCATCAAAAGGAGGTTGTTGTTCAACACAAAGGCCACACCGGGGCGAACAAGGGTTGAAGATGACGAGGCTTTTGAGGACAACCCCCACGGAAGAGGATAAAGGAAACTAAAGATAAGAGCACAAAGCCTCTCTACGAGCATGCACAGTGAACTTTAAGGGTTTATTATTATTATTATTATTATTATTATTATTATTATTATTTATTGCATGTATGCTTCTATATTGGTCAAATACCCTAAATGGTCCCTGTATTTTACAAAATCTGCCCTTTTAGTCCCTCTATTTTAATTTGGCCTCAATAGGTCCCTATATTGTTTAATTTGAGCCCATTTGGTCCAGCTCGCGACATCCGTCAAGCCTGTTGTCTATTTTTGCTGACGTGGCTTTCTGAACGATTAAAATATAAATAAAAAAATAATTTTGAAAATAAAAATGATAATTAAACAATTCAAACATTATATTATATTTAACAACTAATATAATTAAACTAATTACAATCAAATAACAATTAATATAATTTGCTCTCAAAATTGACTAGATCGCACCATCGGCCCCCGCCGATGCTGCTGCTGATGTTCCGCCACTCTCCCCAGACTCCTCTCAGGGGTCCTTCTTTCTTAACCCTCCGCCGGACTCGGCCTCCTTCCAGACCCCTACCATTGACAACGTCTCCACCTCCGCCCAGCCCCCGGCTCAACACTCAGCTGCGAAGGTCACCGTCGGGGTCTTCATCGCGATCGCAACATTGGCGTTGTTATCCATCTCTGGCATCAAGGAAGCTCATCGGGGGATGTTGATCAATAGTAAGCTGAGAGGCCCGCTGGGAGCCGGATTTTTTGTATCTCAGGACGCTAGATTCGACGAGCCGAAGGACGGTACGCGAGGAGGTGAGCGAATCACCATACCGGAAGCTCAAATTAAACAATACAAAGACCTATTAAGGCCAAATTAAAATAGAGGGACTAAAAGGACAAATTTTGTAAAATACAGTGACTATTTAGGGTTTTGACCTTCTATATTCATTCATTTTGTGTCTATATCTCTCCAATTGTATTTTTGCTTATATTGTTGAAATTTTCTATAGTAAACTTTTTTTTTTTTTTTTGGGTAAACAACATTTGGTTGAGGAATAAATGAGTGTTTGAAATAATTAATTATAGAAACACAGAATACTTATTCCTGTCATACCTAGTAATTCTAGTTACTGTGCCCCATGCATGTTACATGAAATAACTTTGTTTTACTTATTTTTTTAATTATCTAAAAATAACAACTAAACATATATAAATGCACCCATTCTTCCTGGTCCATATGAAAATATAAGATTTTTGTGCATATGAACAAAGTAAGTTGAACATTCTCAAAGATGTGTATTATTATACCAAATAAGAGCCACCAGTTGGTTTTATAATTAGAACAGTAATACTGTTACTATAAAAGAGATTTATCAAATTAAGTTAATTAACTATCAAAATGACTTGTCATTCAAACTATTTTAAAGCGATTCATGAAATTAATAACATAACTTTTATCAATCATTTTTTTTAAAAAAAAAACATAGAAAGATACAGATGTGATGGTGGACAAACATGAGAGTTTTCACAACGATGGAAGATAGAAAGTCACTAGTAAGTGCTGTTTGCCTTCCCCGTGCATACTCCTCCAACCTTGACGAGATGAACAGGAGATTAACTTCTCAGGCTCCTCCATTCCCAATGTCACCAAACTTTTGTTCGCCTTCACTGGCTCAGTAATCACTTCCTTTTGTGTGCATGTATATACATATATATCATATATGTGATGTGGTTTTGATGCTGCCTTTTGCGGTGCCTTCAATGCTAACAGTGTGCATGTGCACAAAACCAGATGCCACCTGCTAACACCTTGCTAACACCTAGTCAACCCCACCCACCCACTTCTTTTCACTGCTATAAATCCTCCAATTACTCTCTTCATCACCATTATTCTAGCTAGATCTCCCCTCACTTGGAGAGATATGGTATTCCCCATGGCTGTGCTCAAGATAGCTGCACACTGGGTGCTTTCATTCTATAGGATAGCTAGGAAGCTGGTGAGAAGCTATTCCTTGCTTCACAGAAATAGCAGCAGCCATGCCAGATCTCAGCAGGTGATTAGTGTGACTAATTGTGAGCTTGAGGGAAGTGACCATGGCCAGTGTGACTTCTTTGAAGGCCTTCTCAAATCATCATCTCCATTCCCTTACTTCATGCTTGTGGCCTTTGAAGGAGGGAGTCTCCTTAGAGCTCTCTTTCTTCTCCTCTCCTATCCACTACTCTTCATGTTAGGTTCTTATAACAAGGACATGACCCTAAAGATCATGGTCTTCATCACCTTCTGTGGCTTAAGAACCAAGGACGTGGACATCGTTGCAAGGGCAGTGCTCCCAAAGTTCTACTTGGAGAACATGCACCTCCATCACCATGCTCATGAACCAAAGCCAGTACTCTTTACCACCTTTCCAAGAGTCATGGTGGAATGGTTCCTCACAGAGTATCTCCCTGTGGGTGAAGTCCTAGGCCCTGAGCTCCATATCATCAGAGGCTCCTACTTCTCTGGCCTCATCACAAAGGTCTCTCTTTCTCCATCAATCTCTCTATAAATCTTAACAATTAGTACTCTGACACTTGTTCTTTCTTTCTTTCTTTCTTTCTTTCAGGAAGTTTGTCAACAAAGAGTGATCAATATGATGATGCCAAGAAACAAGAACCCAAAACCTCTTGTATTCCATGATGGAAGACTAGCCTTCTTTCCAACACCCTTGGCCACCTTGTCTCTGTTTCTATGGCTGCCATTAGGAATCCCATTAGCCATCACACGTGTGCTCATCGGCACCCTCCTCCCCTACAAAGCCTCTCTCATCCAGGGCTCCTTCACCGGCATCCGTCTCCGTGTCATCAACCCCACCACCACCACCACCACCACCACCACCAATAACAACAACAAAAACCAAAGAAATGGAGTTCTCTACGTGTGCACTCACAGAACACTACTCGACCCGGTGATGCTAAGCACCGCGCTTGCACGTCCGGTGCCGGCGGTGACCTACAGTCTCAGCCGCATGTCGGAGATCATCGCACCGATGCGCACTGTCAGGCTAACGAGAGATCGTCTCCGGGACTCGGAGACGATGAAGAGGTTACTAAAAGAAGGAGACTTGATCGTTTGCCCGGAAGGCACTACGTGCCGGGAGCCGTATTTACTGAGGTTCAGCTCTTTGTTCGCAGAGCTCGCCGAAGAGATCGTTCCGGTCGCCGTGGATGCTAGAGTTAGTATGTTCTATGGCACGACGGCGAGTGGGTTCAAGTGGCTTGACCCGTTGTTCTTCTTGATGAATCCGTGGCCGGAGTATAGCTTGGAGTTTCTCGGGAAGGTGCCAACGGATATGACGTGCGTCGGCGGCGGGTGGAGTGCGGCGGAGGTGGCGAATAGGATCCAGCGGCAGCTCGCCGGAGCGTTGGGGTTTGAGTGCACCGTGCTGACTCGGAGAGATAAGTACTTGATGCTCGTCGGAAATGAAGGGGTGGTCAGGGAAGTGGATGCCAAGAAAATTTAATGGTTTTTTTTATGCTTTTTTTTTATTTATTTAGATTTGGTGAATTAAATTAAATTATATAGTGTTATTAAATTTAATTTATGAGTCATTAATTAATTGTGTGTGTGTGTGTGTGATCTTTTGTTGATTTCTTTGTAAGCCATGGATAAAATTCCAATGTTTTTAGAAGGAAATAATTGAAATGCTTTTCTTATTCACTCAAAAGAATAACAAAATTTAAAGGAATTTTGGGGAAAAAACATTGAAAGATTTCCATACATTTACTTAATAGTTCTAATTAAATATGATTTGTGTAACATATTTAATATTTTTATAGTATGAGTACAATCAGTATATATGTTTGTTTGATAATATATTTATTTATTTTATCTCATATTACACAAATTAATATTTAATACATCATAAAATTTTCATATCAACGAACAGGTTGCATGCTCTCCTAATTAATTTATAGTGGTTATTCAAAGGGAACCATTAGAGTAATTTATACTATTTTTCTCTTGTAGATATATATATGATTTGGAGGAATTGAATTGAAGAGAGTGAGAGTTGAAACACCAAAAATATCTATCTCATCAGAACCAGAAGGGGCAGCACGCATTGGGCAATGACAACTGCCTTGTATTTAATGGGAAGGAGCAAGATATAGTGAGTCACTGACATGGCAGTTGGAACAGAGAAATCAGAGTCAAGTTTTACATCTACTTATTTATCCATCTAAACTTTTCATATATATAATCTCACAAAAACCATATTTATATTTTTATATTATATTTAATCATTAATATTCTTGTCTCCACCGGTGCATTACTTTACACTATGTAAATTATTTATCACATAAATAAAATATGGTTTATATTTTTTTAATATATATATATATATATATATATATATATATATATATATACAATTTGGAACAACTATTAATAGCCCCATTTTAAATTTCATGTGGTTAAAATTCTAAACCGTTAAAATTTTTAAAAAATAAGAACCGTTAAATGGAAGGACCAAACGGTCACCAAATTGTATGAAAATGGACATGCTAGCTTATTTTTTAATGATCTTCCCATCCGTACGGTTGGAAATCTTTCAAATATGCTCCAGGGGTTAAAATGGGAGGCAGCCGGATTGGAATAATGTTCCAACCGATTGCATAGTAGAACGCCTCTCTCTCTCTCTCTCTCTCTCTCTCTCTCTCTCTCTCTATATATATATATATATATATATATATATATACAGAAATTAAAACATAAAATAACATGATGTTACAATAGATATATATTTTTTATAAAAATAAAGATTAATGTTGCTTGAAGGAACAATGCATACAACTCATACTAGTTCATCGTGGCAAGGTTGGCTAGAATAGAACTTGAATTATGGGTGCCTTGAGGCACAATCTTATTATAAGAAGATTATGGAAAAGGATAGGTTGGTAGGGTTGTGATATATGCGTCCAATGTAACTACAAATAGCAGACAAGTTATCAGTTAACAGTTTTGTTTGTTGGGCTCATTAGTATGAACACAGCCACACCATTTATGGAGATAAAGCATAAAAGAATAAATTGAAGAATCACATTTTTTTTTCACACATCCCAGTAAAATGCATAGATTATATATAATTTTATGAAATTTTTATTTTTTATATGTACCTTGATGAAAATTGGGATGAAAATAGATAATAAATTTTGGGTCATCTATTTTATTTTAGATGTAATTTTCAAATTTCATCTATCTATAAAATAAGTTTTTCTTGTCCAGAATATATTATATTATATATATAGGGTAAATGTCAACTAAGGATGTCCCTAGAGTACTACTGTTCTCAAAGGAAGATTGATGATGATCTAACGGCTATTACTTGTACAGAAACTGTTCAGATTTACTGTTGATTATTGTATACAAGTATTGTTTAACATTATTTGGTATTGTATATAAAATGACGGTAGCCATTGGATGTAAATCCAACGACACTGTAGGACGTCCCTAGATTTTAGGGATGTAGGTCAACTTTCAAGCTAGCTAAAGAGAGTGTGTTTGATTTTTTTAAATTCATCCCTACATGTGCGTAACTGTGAGGTTTTACACATCCCCAGACTACTGAAGAGAAGCCCACAAAAAGTGCAACCTTAATGGTAATGACAATAACTTGAATTATAAAGCGGAACAAAATAAGAGATATTTTCAAGCTAATTAGTATATTTATATAAAACTAATTTGTCATAAATTTCTTTACACTCTTTTGGTTTGATGTAACACATACAACAAAAAAACCATAGTTGCTAATAATGAAATCTATCATCAAAAAAAGCTTTAAGTTTACCTAAGACGAGAACCAACAATGACCACTCGATCCCAATATAGATTTTGAAGATGAGATGCTGAAGAGGATCAACAAAGACTACGCTGTCAACCAGGATTGGAAAATGGCTCTCACTTGTTCCCTCAACCTATTTTATTTGTAGAATATAGATGACTAGGTTTAGGTCAAGACTTATGTAAGATGGTTCCACAAAGACCTGTTTTTTAATCTTAATAAATGTGATTTATTTATTTTTTCAAAAAAAAAAAACTGTCAGGTTTTACTATAAATGAGATTTATAAGAATGTATACGAAAGAAATAAAAAAAACTCTCCATACGTCTGAACATAATTAATTGAGCTGAACTTGCTTGTTAATGGAATCAATTTAAGATTCTCAGAGTGCAAAGAATTAATTTGTTCTCAACTGTCAGAATTGATATGCATCAAAATCAATGTTTGATTCTGTCCATCTTAATTTGTTCACCTAAAAATGTATTTATATACTGATTGCCCTGCTTTTTCTATATCATTCATAAGTGTGTTAATGATACATAGGGTTCATTTATTAAGTTCCTAAATTAAGTATCGCTTTCCAAGTTCCATTGCAGAACATTATTTTCAATACCTTTTTTAGAGCCGACATAATTAATTTTGTATCTATAATATATTAGATCTTTATCTCATATATATGGACAAGCCAATTTTTATTTTGGTAGAAGTATATTTGACGCGTGATCCTTTTTCCTCATATATTGTAGAAATTGATTCCTCCACCCAACATAAGAGAACTTTTCTATGAAAAATTGAAGAGTTAAATGAAAAAAACAAAATAATAAAAATGGAGCAGTTATAAGAAAAAAACAAAATAAAACAAAATTGGCTGGATTTATTTTCCTGTGTAAAATAATTGCAATCAAATGACGACAATCTTGATTTCCATCTTGTAGTCAAACACACCATTAATTACCAAAGGTCTTTTGGTCTAGCGGTACCACTATCTTACATCAAACGGGTGGTCTCGGGTTCGAGCCTCCACTCGCACAAGGTAGTTGTAAGTTCTGTCGAGTTGTCCGTCTGTTGTATATTGTGTTGCACCACTAGTTGCAACTCGCTAGCTGCGTGAGTGTGTCTTGTTAGTTTCATTCGAGTTGTTGTGTGGATTATGTTGTAATCTGGTTGCAACTCTTTCTCACAGAAGCTCACAAAGAAAATTCACACACAGACAAAGCAAACCACAAGAAAGAACACAGGAGAGTTGGTAACCCACTTCGGCTATCCAAGCCTACGTTTGGGGGGCCAAGCCGGGAGAAGACAATCCACTAAAGGAGTAGAAAAGATAGGAGTACAAGAGTCTCACTCACTCCCTCACTCTATCATAAGCGCCTACTCTTGATTGACGATGACCACTATCACCATCCTCTCCAAGGAACTACTCTAGTCGGCTCATCTCAATCCTTAGAGTCCTGGTCTTATATAGACACCTTCCTGCCTTCAAAACGCACCTCGTTCCTCTAGCATCTCCGAAATCTCCGTAGTTGTTAAATTGGACCCCTTCCACATTTAGCCGTTGCAACTCTAATTGCAACTGCTATTGCAACACGGCCCGGTTAACGAACTGACCAAGGCTACAACTTTCATTGCTTTACGACCTCGAGACACCTCCAACCCTCTCAGTTGAGTTTTGAGTCAACTACGTCGGATCCACCTGATCCCGATCACCGCAACTAGCTGGACTTCCTCTCCGTCACGTTCTGAGCCCATCAAAGTAGCACGGTATTTGCACTAACAGTAGTGACATGTTCCCTACTTAGAAGTGTTCACATGTTGAGCTTGCTCTGCAGTAGAATCCTCCTCTATGTAGGGTGAGGGAACAGTGCGTGCATTGAGTTTGCTTTGTGCGCAGTACATTGAGCTTGCTCCGTGCAGCTGTGCTCGTCCTTTGATGCTTGTCGGCTAATTTCAAAAAAAAAAAAAAAAAAAAACACACACACACCATTAATTTCTACTTGAGAGGATGTGTGATGGTCAATATTTATACAAAGTAAGCAATGCAAATATAAAGCTTATCGGTCATAAGGGTTTTAATGTAATTCATGTTCAGTCCAATTCTTTTTGAGTCTTGACTCTTCCCTTAATAAACTGCAATAAATTAAAAAAAAAATAATTGCTTTATAAATTAAAAAAATGTAACAAAATTGAATCAAATTAAACTGAAATGGGAAAAATCAATCTAATCCATTAAACTTGTGGTCCATATAGTGCGTTGCTGAGTGACCATAATTGAAGTTCATGGCCCATTAACATTAAGTAGATGGATGGAACTCATGAGGGACCAGCCATTTTTAAAGATGCTCTGTTCCCTCAATTAACATACACTGAAGAACAAGAGAAACCCTGGAGTACCAACGGCAACTAGGTCTATTGACATTGGGTTCCCTTGCTAAAAAGTTGAGATTCTCTCGGGATGAGTCGAGTTCGAATCCCCCCTTACAAGATAGGGAATAGGTGCATGAGGTGGCTCCGCACTTGAGTCCATCTTTGACTTCCTTTGTAGGGGCACTTGTCACATTTGTCAAAAAAAAAAAAAAAAAAAAAAAGAGAGAAACCCTGGAGTACTATTAAGACTTACAAACTGGCCACTTCATTCCATAAATAGACATAGGTCCAACTCAAGAATGATTTTTTGTTGTTGTTGAAGTGTTCTATCAAATGCTTGTTTCTTGCATTCATGGAGATGAAATTAGATTGATGCTGTTTTGCTTTTTTCATTGATACTGTCTTCCTTGGGAAAGATCATCTTTCTCTCAAGTAAAGATTGACTTCTTTCTCTAGAGCATTTGAGTGTTTCAGGAATCAAAACTTATATGGGGATAAGAGCAATAATATACATTTCAGATTGAGAGCTTTTCCTTGTAGGTCAACATTTTTTCAATCCTTCTTTTAGGTCTAATACCCAAATTAGTCCCTCTATTATACCGAATCGGCCCTTTTGGTCTCTCTATTATAATTTGAGCCCTGGGGTTCCTTCTACTCTTATGATTGAGAAATGTCAGTTCCTCCCTTCATCAATTTTAGGGGCCTAAACATGCCTTTAAATGTCTTTAGAGGACTCAAATTATAATAGAGGGACCAAAATAACCGATTTGGTATAATAGAGGGACTAATTTCGATATTACACTTTTTTTTATTTGAATAATGAACAACTTAATCACAAGCTTGCAAATGGGAAAAAAATGGAAAATCACCAAAATTTGATACAGAGCATAGAGAATGATGAAGACTAATGCAACCTTGGAATCATGGTACAGTGGACATACCTAATGAACAACATTAATATCAAACAAGCAATAGCTCAAAACATTCATATACATTCCAGATGATACACAAACTAATAGTAAATAAATTAAAAATTAAAAAAATCCAGCTCAGAAGGAATTGCTTGATTAAAACATAATAAAGCAAACAATTGGGCAAATGGTACTTAGACGAATACTTGAAAGGTTTCTGAGTAGAACTTGTCCTATATTTGGCAAAAATGGAGATCAAAATTAGAACTATGAGAATCTGCAGCAACATGTTATTCACCCAAGGAAAACCAAGAAATGTTTTCAAATAGAAGTTTCACACCTAAACAAATGACTCATAGCAACCTTCAAGTTAACACAAATTGGAACAAAAGGAGTATACTGAACTTTTTCATTCCAAATATATCTGCTTTCCAATTTCTGACATGTAACAAAATGTTCTCCACATAGTTTGACACATAGCAACCTTCAAGTTACAAGGAATTGGAACAAAAAGAGCATACTGAACTTTTCATTCCAAATATACTTGCTTTCCAATTCTGACATGCGCATAATACATTGACATATAAGAAGCTGCTCCAGACTAGGGGGCCAGGGTTCACCATGTGAGGTATCCTGGTTACTCTATCAGTGTCTCTTCTGAGCACTCCGTTCTACAGGAGCAGAAGCCGCAACATTAAGACTGAGATTGATGATCTGACTGTCAAGATTCCTGATCAGAAAGACAACTAGGAGAACTTAAACAAGCAAGTTTTGGAACAAAAATTGTCAAATGTCAAGACCTCGAACAACTCAGATAGCACTCTCCTGCACAGTTTGGTCTACCATTTGGCCAAAGTTTGATCCTAAGAGAAGTAAGATTGGCCTATATGGCTGTTTTTCTTCAGCTAAAATAGAGAGGAACAGGTGCAAATGAATGAAAGAAACTAAATGGAATTGGACTTTTCCATAGAATACAGACCCTGATAGAGTCATTGAGTTGGAGTCTGCTGATGTCTTGAGTTGAGAGGAGAAGCAGATTGCTCAGAAATAGGAGATTTTGAACCTTCACCCTGCAAAAACTAATTGGGAGTATTACTATAAGTTTTATCTGTAAAAGCAAGAAGCAGTTCAAATATAAGTTCATTGGAAACCGGTCTCATGTCAAAGATGATACAGAAGAAGGAATAAGAAAGAAAGCCTTAGTCCTAGAATAGCTATAGACGGATCCTAAGCTAGCAATACCTGAAGAATATTTGGTATACCTCCCAAAAATATTTGTTCATTAACATCTATGTATATGAACATGGGCTATTCTCAATAAAATCCACCTATATGACATTCAGTCCTCATTAATATCAATCTCTACAAACAAGGACTGTTCTCATTAACATCCAACATTGCTGCAAACATTAACAAACTTAAGGCACAGATTGGCCCAATAAGGCTGCCAGATAAAAGATCTTTACTAGAAGATTATATATGCGGAATCTCCTTAATGTAGAAAATATTGCAAATAAAAATAAAAAATATTCTGTTGTGCAATTCTTGCTACATTTTGAGTGATGATGCTACCTGGGATGTAACAGCTTGCTGGCCATAGTGCTGTGGAAGTTGATTTGCTGCATAAGGTTGTAGGTGAACAGCATGTTGCTAAAAACATAAACATGAGACCAGCAAGTCAATAAAATTTCAATCTCAGTAAAAAAAAAAAAAAAATTTATTAAATTTAAAGAAAAATAAGAAAAAATAATCCATTGGTCTTCTTCATGATAAGATAAGTGGCAATTAAGCAGAACTCTCAGTTGACACATCTCTGCATAGAGAATAAACAGATCCTTACATGCAAGTATAGAAGTCAGAAAGAAGTCATTTTTCACAAAAGAAATTTGCAGCAAGAAGAGAACTCTCATAAGCTAGTACATGCACAAGGGAACTTCAAGGCTACCTGGTTATGTAGTTTCTAAAGTTCTCTGAAACTGATATTGAATCATTGATACACTGAAAACAGGCATAAGTTCCTGTATCCATCTCTAATTATATGCTTTATAGGAAAATCAAAATATGTTTCCTCTGCAATATCTTATGAAGAAAATGCCAAATAATAAACAAATGTTTCACATGACATGTTTCCACATTTCTCATTAGTTGCCAAACCAAGGTGAAATTTGAGGAAAGCCTTTCGGATGTTAAGATCTGAGTGACATCAATTGAAGCTGGTTGGAGGAAACCAATGGGAAAAGTCAAAGAGCATTAGGTGTGTAGCCATATTGTATGCCACAAATCCCACATATTCCTAACAAAACCATATTCCATATGCGGCAACATGGAGCCAAAACTGCTATTTAGTTTTCCTTGAGACACTAAGTGACAAGCATTAACATATCATGGAATCTTGAAAAAAAATCGAATAACTTAAAGGAATGCACCTGTAGATAATGCCAATTGTTTGACGCTTGAAGATCTGAGGCACATGGTTGCTGCTGCTGCTGCTGCTGCTGCTGCTGCTGTATCTGCCGCTCTTGAAGTGTCTGCTGTTGCTGTGGTGTCTGCTGCGGTTGGTTCTGAGAATGTTGCTGCTGCTGGAGTAACTGTTGTTGTTGTTGCTGCTGCTGCTGCTGCAAGAGAAGTTGCTGCTGGTGTAGATATAGCTGCTGCTGTTGCAGGTACATAAGCTGCAGCTGATGGTGTATCTGTTGGTTCTGTTGCTGATATTGAGACATTTGCTGCTGCTGTTGGTCATGCTTTTCCTGTTGTGACGAGAATTGTGCTTCTTGTTGGCTAACCTGATGCTGGTTTTGCTGCTGCATCAGGTGCGGTTGTTGCTGATTTTGAAGTTGTTGTTGCTGCTGTTGCAGTTGCATATTTTGCATCTGTTGCAATTGTTCAATATGTAGTTGCTGCTGTGTCTGGTTTGCTTGTGGGTTCTGTTGCTGCTGCTGCAAATAGTAAAGCTGTTGTTGATAATACTGCCATATATGAGGAGGGAATCCTTGTTCATTTGGATAACCATACTGTTCATTGCCTTGTAAAAGGTATTGATATACTTGCATAGGAGGTTGAGCAGCTGACTGGGTGCCTGGTTGTGCTGGAGCATACACAAAGCCTTGCTGCATCATATTTTGTCCTGGCAAGGCAGCATTACTAACTGGGTAAACCTGAGCAGCAGCCATTTGTGGAACCTGAATTTGATTAGCTTGTTGACACTGTTGTACGGTTGTAGTCTGAGACTGAGATGGATAGCTTTGATTTGTGGGTATTTGTGAGTTTGTTACTGCAGGAACATATTGTGCACGTGGAACAACCTGCTTTTCTTGAGGCTGTGGAGATTGAACACATGAAAGCGATCTACAATGGAAGTCCTCTGGGGCATGCCCATTGTGGTGTGTCCCAGCAGAGTTCTCATCATTAGAGGAATTATGCACAAATGCTCCTTTAACAGGAGAAGCCTGCGGCAAGTTAGATGATGATTGACCCTGTGCCAGTGTTTGTGGGCTTTTTTGTGCCTCCACAAGACTTCTTTCATTGGAGAGATGCAAAGAGCTAAAATCCTTTTTGTGAAGATCTGATTGAAGTCTGTTAGACCAAGGACTTCTCTGTGCCTCTACTAAAGTCTTGTCAGTGGACAGGTGCAGAGGACTGTCATCCTTTTGAAGGTTAGGTTGAGGGGTGTTCAGTCTGGTTGCAAGGGCTATGGAGACATTAACACTTGAGCACTTATGTGATTCAAGGGGACTGTGATCACTGGCTGAATGTATTGGACTAAATTCATTTTCAAATTTTACCAGAGATCCACAGGATCTGGACATGGCATCTTTAAGATCTCCACTAGACCTAGAATCTTCCAGAGGAGCAGTCCTGTCAGGAGTAGTTGGCTTGGTTCTCTGAGTTTCAACTTCTGGATAATGCACTGAGAAATTATCAATTGAAGGTCTAATATCATCAAATGTCCCCTCATCAGGATATTGGTTTTCAGTTTTAGGGTCTTCAGGTCGGGCTTCTGGCTTTTGTAATCCTTCAGGATATTCATGAACTGACATGTTAACCTTATCGTTCAGTTCAATGCCTTCAGTAAGAGACTCTCGTTGCATTTCAGAAGCATTTTCAGCATGTTCCAACATTCCTGTTGCAGTACTTCTGATTTTTTCTGCTTGAGAAGTGAACATCTGAACCCCTTCAGCTATAGTACTGGTGATATTTCCCAGAGATGAACTTTCTATACCCATGTCTGAACCATCCGGGCTATTTTGTTTGTTCACAAGATGAGATGAAGCAGCCAAAATTACAGCTTTTAGTTCTGCTATATTGTCACATGTGGTTTTCCCAGTGGTTGTATGACCAACTGAAGGTCTCATTACATGTGGAAAAAGCTTCCAGTGATGATCCCATGCCTTTTTGATTTCATGAATAGTTCCATAAAGGTCCACAAACTGCTAATGACAAAACAAAAGCAACCGAAATTAGAATCATGATCAAGTAAAAGCTAAGATGTTGACAGCACTCCAATTCAAAGACAAACAGGATCCACAACTAGGTTTAAGATGCTACATATTGATACCAAGCAGCTGTATCACCACGTTAAATTTGAGGTATGTAATTCTGAGTACATTGTTTCCACAATGACAAATTTATTCTACCAAAGAAAGGAGGCCCATTCATAACAAAAACCACCGAGTGTCATGTAGGTAAGAATGAAATCATTGATTCAGTTCACTTTGGTTGGTATAATGGAATGCTTATTGAAAAGACAGGTAAGGAAAGACCAACAGAACATCTCAAATGGTCTGATCACAGTGAGAAACTTGTCCTGGCAATATAAATAAGCATTCACCGTCTAGGTGAAGAATGCCTACTCTAGTGTTAAGTATCTGTGAATGATACAGCTTCAGAAATGATCCTGAAAAACTTCAAGCAGCAGCTTGACAGCATGAAATCTCAGACAAAAAATAACAATACCCAGAAAAAAATTGGTTACACCAGTTACCCATAGGAACTCAGTTGGAACACCGTAGACAAAACAGCACATGTAAAGCTCACTAAGCAAAAGGACCAAGATAACCTTGATAAGGCATGTTTCATCATACTAAAAATAAAGTCCACGATGATTCTAATTAGGCATACACTCCATTGATGAGCTTTGTTTAATTCTTTTATCAAATTCCATCTTGATTACTTTCTGGTTATTTTGTACTCAATAAGCAGATTACTGGTCATTCTACTTTACATATCCAAGTCCATAAATCCAATCTAGCTATATTTTTGTTGTTTTATAATTTCCATACACATGTATATAGATGCCCCATTAGTCAATGCAGAACTTTCAGCCAAATTATTCTTTCATAGAAGTATGATGAATGATAATCCTAAATGCAGTAGTCATTAGATATGTTTGTAATTCCTTCGGAACAGATCCACGTTGATGGTTACTCCCTTCTTCTGTATGACAGATTGAAGATGGTGCATATGATCATATCATCCACCTGTACAGAACACTCTAATAGCTTCAAGATACTTAACATGATTACAGTAGTTATTTGATTGTTCCTTCACGGAAAATAAGCTGAAACCTCATATGATGATTTAATCTCACCAACTGTGCATCCATCTGACAAATTTTCTTTTAACTATTGACAATTTTGCATTCATAAACTGATGAAATTTGACTTTCCTGATAGATAACATGCATATCACAAGAATAATGATGATAAAACTAACCTTCAGTTATTCCTTAAAGCATTTATAAAAAAAGGCACAGACAAATTCAATGGGCTCTCAGTGAGTAAACAACCTACCATCAACTTCAAGAGGTGTCAATAACTGTCCAAGATATTCATCAGGATAGATAGGAAAAAGAAAAACCTTTGTAAAGGAAAAAATCATGTATAAACTGAAAGCGAAAATGACCTACTTATTTATTATTCTTCAATTAATGAGTAACGATAAGCAATATGACCTTTAAAAACAACCTTGAGATGTCCTCTTGGTCATCATAGCTCAAAGACCATGATAAATCTGACCCAGGAGAAATTAAATTAGCCACAAGAGGATAAACTTTAGGTAGCTGCCCAGCCCCTCCATGCATGGTTAGGAACTGCATTAAACCCTGCATGAAAACTAAAAATAAAATTTCCCTAAATAGTTTATGTACATAAATGCTTAAGAAGACATAATCCGTACCACAATCTAAATTTCAGCATTTTGATTCACCATTTGTAACAGCAAAAATAAGAAAACTATAATTTTGCCACAACAAGAAATGAAGACCATCTTAATTATGACCATAATTAACCTGATAGGCATCTTTAGTAGATGAAGTTTCAAACATAATGGTCATTACAGTTTTCGATGAACATGGAGTTGGCCTTATTGTCATCTATCAAAGAAATATAAAAGATCACTGAAAATATAGACATCAAGTAATGCCCATAAACATTCATATAGGGATCTGAGACTATTTGAGCTGGGAGAATATCCTAGAGTAGATATATAAAATTATTGTTAACAATACCTGTCATAATAAGTATGTACTAGAATAGAAAATATTCAGGTTTCATATTTGTAAAGGGAGTTTAGAATTAGGCACAATTACCTAAAATAAGGTTCTATGATATGTAAAGAAATATTTAGCAATACTACTTCAACAGAAATCAAAGATTGGCTACTTAGAAAAGGATTTGTTTGCATACGGTAGGATAGCATACAAGTGAGGGCATCTACACCATTTAGATGAAACTTGGGGCTACTGACTGCTTACAGGCACCGGGAATTAAGCTGGATCAGGTAAGTTGCCTCTTTTACAATCAATACTGAGAGAATTGCAGATTTTGTGGACCTATTTTAGGTTAGCAAATCAATTAGTTTCCTATATTTTGCTTATTTTCTGGATTTCGTGTAATTGGACAGATTTAGCAAATCTGTCCCCTGATTGACGTAATCAGATCAGATCTGATGATCTGATCTTGTACAGTTGTTTCTTCTTTACATAGAGGCCCCTTTCTCTGAATAAAATGTGTGACTATTTTTCATCTCTCTGGTTGTCTTCATGGAATTAGAGCAAGGTTTCTAATTTTTTATGGCTAAACAACCATGACAGTCGCTACAAGAGAGAGCTCTGGAGCTTCAATAGACCTGAAATCTCTTCCAATCTATATCTACAAAACCAGAAACCTATAATCCATGTGAATGATACCCATTCTCTTCAAATAACTCAGCACAAATTAAATGGGGCAAATTACTGGGAATGGTCTTAATCAGTGGTCCTTGTAATCAGAGGAAAGGGAAGACTCGGCTACTTAACTGGTGCAATCAAGGCTCTGAAGGAGAACGATCCTGGCTACCTAACGTGGGAATCTGAAAATTCCACGGTGATGGCATGGCTTGTCAATTCCATGGAGCCCAAGGCCAACCCTATTTATACTACAAGACTACGAGAGAAATATGGGTATGGTGAAAGAGATGTACTCTGATCTAGAGAACTCAGCCCATGTTTTTGAGACTAAATCATCTCTAAGAGACTCAAAACAAGGTAACTTAGTGACTGAATATTTCAATCATTTGGCTGAGTTATGACAAGAACTAGACATGTTTTATAACCATGATTAGAACTGTTCTGAGGACAGTAAAAAATATAACAATCAACCAGACAAGGATAGGATCTACGGCTCTCTTCATGGCCTAAACAGGGAGTTAGATGGAGTTCGTGGCATAATACTTGGTACTAAACCTCTTCCAAACATTAGAGAGATAATTGCAGAGGTTAGGAAGGAGGAAAGTCAAAGAAAGGCCCAAGAACCTGCTGACAACGTATCTTAATGTCTGCTCTTATCTCCAAGAAAAACGAGAGCTCCATTCGAAGTGTTTAACAAGGGTTTAAAAAAAATGATCAGCCCTGGTGTGATAATTGTCAATGCTCTTGGCATACTCAGGAGACCTGCTGGAAAATACATGGAAAACCAACAAAATGGAAGCCACACAAACAAGGAGAATCAGGATTGTTTCTAAAGAGATAAAATCAAGTGGTACACTACTCAGCAAAGAACAACTTGAACAAATTCAAGTTTTATTGTCTCAATCACAGTGTGGTGCCTCTGTATCAATGCCTAACTGTTCCGTTGCACAGAAAGATGATTATATTTCTATCCTTGCTTTAAATTCTGAGTTTAATGGTCCTTAGATCATTGATTCTCAGGCTTCTGATCATATGACAGGATGCAGTAAGTGTTTTTCTACATATACCCCATGCTCTGAAACGCTAAAAATTAAAATTGTTGATGGCACCTTTGTCTTATGTGGCGGAAAAGGGTCAATTAAACTCTATAATATGACACTGTAGTCTGTTCTTCATGTCCCAAAGTTGACTTGTAATTTAGTGTCTATTAGTAAATTATTGACTAAGGATTTAAATTGTGTAGCTAAACTCTATCCTACATATTGTGAGTTTCAAGATTTACCCTTGGGGAGGATGATTGCCAATGCTAAGGAGCATGGAGGATTGTACTATCTTGAGGACAACTCACAAGTGAATTAACAAGGTCTGGCCTTAAGAAGTGAAACTGTTCCTTATAAGGTTATATTATTGCATAATAGACTAGGACATCCTAGTTTCTTCCTTTCATTGTGAAATCTGTTAATTTGGTAAACATACCTGAGTTCCTTATCCAAGTCAGCAATACAGGTCATGAAAACCTTTTCCCTAATTCATAATGATGTTTGGGGTCTGTCCAGAGTGAATAATATTATGGGAACAAAATGATTTGTCACTTTCATTGATGACATGCAGGCTGGATTTATCACTTAAAAGAAAAATTAGGTGTCGAAAATGTATTCAAACAATTTCACAAAATGATTCAAACCCAATTTCAGACGCAAATCCAAGTTTTTCATACAGATAATGCACGAGAGTACTTCAATTCTACGCTCGGACAGTACTTGCAAGAAAATGAGATCTTTTTATCAAAGTTTCTGTGTAAGAACCTCTCAACAAAATGGAATATAGCCGAAAGAAAAAATCGTCACCTATTAGAAGTAGCCCATGTTATTATGTTCACCACCCATGTTCCTAACCACTTATGAGGAGAGGTTGTCCTCACAACGGCTTATCTAATAAATAGATTTCCATCTAGTGTCCTCCATTTCCAAACCCCACTTAATGTTTTTCTCCAATTGTATTCCCATACTCTGTTATTCACCTCTCTACCTACTAAATTATTTGGGTTTACAGCATTCGTTCATAATACCAGTCCAACCCGAGGTAAACTTGATCCTAAAGCTATAAAATGCATTTTTGTGGGTTATTCTCTAAATTGAAAAGGATAGAAATGTTACTCTTTGGCTACAAAAAAACTGTTTTGTTTCTCTTGATGTTATTTTATTTTATTTTATTTTTTATGATCAATCCTTCTTCCCTAAACCCAACCCCTTAGGGGAAAAACTTAGGTGAAGATATGCTTTGGGATTTTTTCTGTTCCTTCTCTTGATTTGATCCCTCTTCCTGAAACACCACCTTTAAATTCACATATTATACCATCAACAAAAGATAATATGGAAACAGGGGGAGATTCAATCAAACTTAGTCAACAAAAGCTCCATGTTTATTCACGATGACAACACCAACCTCAAGAAGCACAGGTTCCCGCACCACGACCACATTGCCAAGAGTCTGATCCAAAGGTAAATAATGAATTTAAATATAAAATTATTACTACTAATACTATGCCAAGTGATCTGGATCAGCTAGTAACTCTTAGAAAGAGAGTTCGAACATGCACACATCTTTTGAACAATTTTCTATTCTATAATCAACTATCTCCAGCATTTCGGGAATTGACACTGAAGATTCAAAATGCCACAGTTCCAAAAAATATTCAAGAAGCTCTCAAAAATCCTAAATGGAAGATGGTTGTATATGAAGAGTTGAAAAACATTAAAACGCAATGAGACTTGGGACTTAATGGATTTACCCAAGAAAAATTCTAGTTGGCTGTAAATGGATGCTCACAAACAAACATAAGTCAAATGAGACGTTACAGAGACAAAGCTTGTCTAGTCGCCAAAAGGTACACTCAAACTTTCGAAATGGATTACATTGAAACATTCGCTCCAGTTGCCAAGCTAAACTCTACTAGGGTATTTTTATAACTAGCAGTTAATCTTGATTGGCCCTTACATCTGATAAACGTGGAAAAATGATTTTCTTAAAGGAGAGCTTGATGAGGAACTATATATGTATCCACCTCTCGGTTTCGAGAATATGATGGCGTAAAGGTTTGCAAATTTAAAAAAAAAAAAAAAATCCTCTGTGGTTTGAAACAAGCACAGAGGAGTTGGTTTAATCTCTTTACAAAGTCTGTCAGGAAGCATGGATTCATTCAGGGTCAGACAGATCATTCCCTGTTTTTTAAACACTCACAAAGTGGAAAAAAAAAAGTCATCTTGATCATGTATGTTGATGAAATAATCTTAGATGAAAAAGAGGAAATAGAAAAATTAAAACTAATTCTGGGAAAAGAGTTTGAAATTAAAGACCTTTGAGTAACTCAGACATTTCCTAAGGATAGAGGTAACAAGGAGGAAAAAGAGGATTTTTATTTCTAAGCAGGTATGCTTGGATGTAAACCTTCCACAACCCCCTCTGGATCCAAATATGAAACTTAGAAAAATAGAAAATAGCATCCCAGTGAACAAGGGGAGATACCAACATATGGTTAGGAAATTAATATACCTATTCCACACAAGACCAAATATCACTTTTGCTGTAAGTGTAGTTAGCCAACATATGCATTCACCATGTGAAGAACATCTTGAGGGCGTCTATCGAATTCTAAGATATCTAAAAAATACTCATGATAAAGGGTTATATTTTGAGAAAAATGAACATAGGAGTGTGGAGGCATTCACAAATACAGATTAGGCAGGATCAATTGAAGGTAGGTCAACTTTTGGCTACTATATGAAAGTGTGAGGAAACCTTATTACTTGGAGAAGCAAGAAGCAATCAGTTGTATCCTGAAATAGTGCAAAAACATAATTTAGAGTTCTTGCATAGGGAATTTGTGAACTTATTTGGATTAAAGGAATGTTGGAAGAACTAAAAATTCTTAGCGATTGTCCTATGAAGCTATATTGTGACAACAAGGCTGCAATAAGTATCGCCCATAATCTAGTTCACCATGATCGAATGAAGCATGTTGTAAGTGGATAGGCATTTTATAAAAAAGAAGATTGAAGGAGTAATCTATGTAACCTTTATGACCTCACAACAATAAGTTGTGGATGTGTCACAAAAGGTTTGCCTGGATCAAGTTTTGAAGTTCTTATCGGCAAGCTGAGCATGATTAAAATCTATTCACCAGCTTGAGGGGAAGTGTTGAAAGAATTGCAGATTTTGTGGATCTATTTTAGGTTATCATATCAATTAGTTTCCTACTTTTTGTTTATTTTCCTGATTTCGTGTTTATTTTCCTAATAAGTTTAAATAACTTGTGAACCCTCTATTTCAGAAGTACGCAAGCAATACTTATTGACCCTTTAGTAGATGCACATCCCTCCTATTATAATCAGAATTTGATGCCAGGAGATGGATATTTTGATGCTTGGAATTATAAAAAAGATGTGTTTAGTTTGCATGGGAATGTTGAAAAAATACCCCTAGAATCTTTTTTGGTCGAAATCTTGACATGTTGTCTTTTAACATTTATTTATGAAAATCACCTAACATTCATATTGGCATTCTGACTGCTGCAGGGGCTTTATTTCTCTAAAACTATCATCTCTCACAAAAAATTTAGATGTAAAAAGAATGTTGAAGGTTCAATAATATTATGGAAAGTTTCTTCTATTTCACTTTAATATTTCCTTATTTTAGTATTCATATACTTTCGTATTTCTTCTCTATTAATGATTTCCTGGTTTCCGTTCATATATGCAATTCCAAAGCTTACAGGTATATACACACAATTTTATATGTTTTGATGGGTATATATGCAAAAACCCAAAAAACCTGACTTGTATATAAGAACTTGGTCACTCAACAAATCAATTGGTAAAGAGGGAGATGGGACCTCTATAATTGCTTTGTAAGGCTTCTGTTGAACTCCTTTCACAAAAAGATCTATTGCAGCATCTACATTACCAGTTACCTGTAAAAAGATTGTCAGATGATCGTATTACCTTCTAACTTTCAAAAAATTCCAATTGCAAGAAATAAAAAAATTCATTAGGGAATATGCAATCAGACAAGGTTTTTAATTTATTCAAGGTGCGCCCAATCAATTGGGAAGCAAAAGATATTAAGAAGAATAGAAAGCTGTTCAACACCGGAACTTGGAGGCTTGGTCATACAAGCTTGCACAGTAAATCTAATTCAAGAAGAAGTCATAAAAATCCTGAATACACTTCTGCCTATAATTTATGAACCACAAAGTCCTCATGAAGGCAACTA
Organism: Dioscorea zingiberensis; assembly: GCA_026586065.1. NCBI lineage: Eukaryota > Viridiplantae > Streptophyta > Magnoliopsida > Dioscoreales > Dioscoreaceae > Dioscorea > Dioscorea zingiberensis. Next base: position 54,054,619 of record CM048818.1, on the reverse strand, counting down.
AAGCCATTCCAACAATCAAGCCACATAAACATCTTGATATCTGATGATTTATTTTGGATGTATGCTCCCTACAACTGTCTCACGAAAGGACAGTTACTTGAGATGTTTATGGAGAGATATTAGGGCTACGATGTAGCTGAAGCAATTTTGTTGTCTTAGGGAGGAAAACACCAAACTAACTATTAGTCCCTTAAAACAGTCAGTTATGTGATTAGATAGCTCATAGAACTACAGAAATGCCCTGCTATTATTTCTCTCTGCCTTTATTATCTTAATCAGCTACATTCTACTTTCAGCAAGGTGTTCATCTGAAGGAAAGGAGAAAAGATGTGACACCAATGTGGCTCTCGCTATGATGCTAGTAGATGATATATCAGGAACTAAGGCCTTGTTTGGTTGGGGGTTATCCCTTGGGGATAACCCCAACATAGTTTCCAATGAAAAAGTTTTTCCCGCCAAAATCCTCAATTAAGATTTAAAAATATAACCCACCAATATATAGTCAACACATCACTATCTTATCATTAATAGCTTTACTTTAAAATTTCCCTCCAAAAATTTCAAAACTTTTCAAAACTTATTCTTAATCCCAAGTGGGGATAACTCCCAACCAAACACAACCTAAAGGAAAACTAGGGTTAGCTTCAGGGTATTGCTCAAGGCCCGGAATGAGTGTAAACTGGGTTAGTTTCACTTGTTGGACCTATACAGGCTCTCCCCAATAAAATCACATCCTTTGACTAACATGATGTAAACATTTATCTCAAAGGGAAAGTTCAAGCCCTTAGCTACAAGCTAGTCTAGCTAAAGAATAAAGCAAAGCAACATCAAGAGTTAATGTTCATAATGCAAACAATCACATTCTTGATTAGAATGTCAGATCAGGAGCAAGAGACTCATAAAGCATACCACAAGTGTGAATTGAGCAAAATTAGAATATAACATTGGCAAAGCATAGGAATCATCTTTCTCTGTCGCCAATTCAATTGCTTTCTCATATATCAGAAAAGCTGCCCCAGTGTTTCCCTACAAAGCAAAGAAAAATAGTTTATACCAAGATATTCCTTATCATTTCAAAATAGAATATAAAGCAAAACAAGTACCATGCGTTTTTCCATGTTTGCTTGTCTGTTAACATTCTCAATTAACTCAAGGGCTGAATTGTTGGCGCATTGAGGAAAATAAGCACGTGCATTAGAGATGTCGCCAACTTGCTCCTTATACATAGTATAATAAATATGGAAGGTTGAATTTTTCTGATAGGAAAAGAAGAGTCCAAAAACCATAATAAGTACATTAATTGGCATAATGAAAAAAGAAAACTCATGTGCATAGCCAGAAAAAAGTTCTTTTTGACTACTTCATAGACTCTTAGCTGTATTTGGATTAATGGGTAATGAAAGAAAAGAAAAGATGATAAAGAACTGCTTCACTATGGTTGGTTGAAGAAAACAAATGAAGGAAAAAATTCATAATTAAATTTCTCTTCCTTACATTTTCTCTCAATCCAAGCAAAGCATTAAGGTCATGTTTAGTGAAAGTTCTGTCAGGTTGTCTTGCCTGTTATATGTGGTGTTGCAACACCAATAGTAACTCATTGCTCACAAAATATCTCAAAGGAGAATAACTAACACAATCACACACAAGCAAAGCAAACAACACATAAAGGAGACACAAGAGTTGGTAACCCAATTCGGCTTCCAAGTCTACGTCTGGGGGGCCAAGCCCGGAGATAAAAATCCACTAAAAGAGGGTGAACAACATGTGTACAAACAAATGACACACACACACACTCACTACAACATCATCACCCTGTCCCCTCAAAATTGCCGGTGCACTCCAACCTCTCCCTCAACATTTTCTCCAATGGTCACCCGCCAATTTTCCCAGCAGGGTTTACAATAGGCACTCAACTTGCCTAAGATGTTGCCTTCCTCTTTTAGTATCGCCATAATCTCCGCAGCTACTAAATTGGATTCCTTCCATATTTAGTCGTTGCAACCTAGTTGAAACTACGGTTGCAACCTAGTTGAAACTACGGTTGCAACCTAGTTGTAACTACGGTTGCAACACGACCGGGCTGAATAACTGACCAAGGCTCCAGCTTTCATTGCTCTTCGTCCACGAGACACCTGCAACCCTCCTGATTGAGTTCTGAGTCGACTACGTTGGATCCACCTGATCCCGACCACCGCAACTAGTTGGACTTCCTTTCCGTCATGTTCTCAGCTTCATCAGCATAGCGTCTCCCAAGGCACGAGATCTTCATTCAAAAAGAATATCATCCAAAAATTGATCTCCTCAATCACAGTTTTGGTTAGCCAATCTTCCAGAATGCTTCATTAGTTTCCACCATATTTGCATGCCAAATATGGCCTTCAATCATACCTCGATTAGGCGTCAATCAAAGCTAGCATCAATCACCAATTACTTGCCAAATCCACTCACCAATCTAATCCCCAATCAGCTCACCGTATGTAGCAATCTCCTTTTAAGTTTGCATCATCCAAGCTTGGACTGCAACCAACTTTGACTATGTTGAGTTGTCAAATAGTGCCAACCAAGTTGCATTTGCACTAACAATCTCCAACCAAGTTGCATTTGCACTAACATTTAGTATGATGGAATAGATAGGAATGAGAATAGAAGGACAAATAGGTGGGAATGAGAATGGGTGAAATGAGGTAAGAAACATAACCTCCTTCTATGTTTGGGTGCAAACCTAGAAAGAAGTTGTTTTCCATTCTTATTTTTATTTTACTCACAAAAGATGGAATAAAAGAAGTAATATAATATTTAATATTTTAAGATTATTAAGTATTTGAACTTTTTTAACTTTATAATTGTAATTATTAAGACATGAAAAAAAAACCCCTCATGGTTACATATATTATTTCTTAAAGAAGTAATATAATATTTAATATTTTAAGATTATTAAGTATTTGAACTTTTTTAAATTTATAATTGTAATTATTAAGACATGAAGAAAAAAACCCCTCATGGTTACATATATTATTTCTTAAAGAAACATTTCAACTAGTTTAATATGATCTTATAAAAATTATATATACATTTTGTCAAACATGTAATAAACATTATAAATAACTTACTTTATGAAACATATGATGACCATTATAGATACATGTCTTAAATATATATATATATATATATATATATATATATATATATATATATATATATATATATCATAAAACAAGGAAACAAATAAAAATTTTATCAAACATGTGATGCATACTGTTTCGAAAATAGGAAAAAATTACAATTAATTAGTAGACCAAAATAACCACATAATCAAAATAAAAAACATTATTAGGATTTTATAAAGGTAACCAAAAAAAAAACTTTTTGTAAGGAATTTGTTATAAAAATATATAAATTTTTATCCAAAATAAAAAATCTAATTAGATAAAATGATTAAAAATGATTAATACACACTAGCTTGAATCCTAAAGAGGAGATACATTCTTTTTATGATTTGGATTCTTTGAATGAAAAAAAAAAGAAACTTGAGGGAAAAGATTGGAAAAAAGAGATTAGTAAAGAAGAATAATGAGAAATATGGAAAGGGACCAAAATGGGACTGAGGAAAAGAACAAAAAAGAGGATTAGGACAACCAAAACATGAGAGAGAAGAACCGGAGAGGGAGAGTAAATGGCTTTGGGAGGCGAAGTGTTTTAAAATTATTTTTAAGTTCTATATTTTTACATATTTCATTCCTACCATCCCTAGAAAGAATGAGAATGTGCATGTCACTACCTATTCTCACTTTTTCCGATAATAGGCCATTCCGAAGAATGCCCATTCTCACCTCTTAAAATGAACCAAATGAGGGAATGGGAATGAAAAAAAAAACTCTTAACTTAAATAATCTCCTTCATTCTATTCCCTCCCCACCATAACAAACATGACCTAAAGGTTGATTACAGTACATTATATAAATTTTATTGAGAACGAAAAGTATCAAATGCAAATACATTTGTATAAGTAAGAGAAATAACTCACGAATTTCAGACCATGGTTCTAGAAATCTTGCAATGATGCAAAAGGATCCAATACCTAGAGGTAAGGTAATAAGTTGTCTTATGTTTAATGCATGTAGTTACAGTATATTCCATTTAAGTTGAAGTCTGCAGCCTTGTAACTTGGGTTCTAAGGCCACTAGATGTACTTCCCTCCTTTTAGGGCATAAACAGTGATCATTTGAACAGATTCCATATATTAGTTCCTTCTAAACGATGGAAAGCTTTACATAATAAAAACCTAAGTTCAAGAATAAATCCAAACAGTACAAATCCTAACCTATCTCTTTGACAAAATTAATTCACACAACATTTTTTTTCTTCTTTTTTTTTTTTCAAATTGTGAAGAAGCAGAAGAATGATTTCCATACAAAATTTCAAGTCGGTTATGCATCCCACATCTAAGCCAAAAGTTATCCGAGATATCCTTGGTGCTTCAACAAGCATGTTGAAGTACAGTTGATTTCCTGATACAGCATTTCCACTATTATGTTGATACCATATTAGTTAGTTTCTCTTTGCAGGCATGGTAATTATCCAAGGATACTAAAAATGTAGACATGCAAAATTTCTACAAAGTTTTACAGATCTGATTACTCATTTGTATTTTTGACATTGAGTTGGTCTTTCATTAAACCTACCTCTCCAAGTTTGTCCACACTATGTCATGAGAGCAATTCAATAATTATAGGATGCTGACCTATTCACTAATCACTAGAGAAGAAAATGGGGAGACACTATCAGCAAGCAAGGAAGAGTGATTCAATACACTAATATTAAACTGGAAACACAAAGCTAAGGAGAGGGATTCAATACATTGTTATCCAAGAGACCACATTTCTTTGTTTGATAGCATACACAACGATAAGGGAAAAGCCCAAGATCTGAACATCATGGCGATCCATTTTTACATGCCATGGGACAGCAAAGGACAGAAATAAACAATAGATTCCAATGAACAGATTTGACTAAGAGGCTACCAGGCACTCAATGATCAACTAAAGGAAGATGAATAACTAGCAAGAAAAGCCGGACTATCAACAATCTTATCATAGAAGATATTTCTGTTAAATGAGCATACAGAAGCCTACCCAATTGATCCCTAGAAAGTTATGTGGTCCAATTTGGAGAACAATCCAAACTATGACCTAACTCTCAAGTCTAGTGGATCAATCCACACTGCTTAAATCTAGATTAGCTTGAATTTGATTTTACAGCAAGGTTTATGCAAAGAAAGCATCTAATGTGAATTAGTTGTTGGATGGTGGGTTGTAAATAAGATTATTTATTTCTAACATCAGCCTGTAAAAATGGGCTATCAGCTGAACCTGGAATCTCCATAACCAACCAAAAGACAACTCAATTTGCTAGCAAAAAAGTTCCAAAGCGAGCAGCACTCCATTTGCTATAAATATTGTCAAAAGCCAACCTTGATGAATATTGTGCCCTTTATAGAAGGCAAGAAACCCACTTCACCATAGAAACTATTTAGGCATAATACTTAAATTACAAAAAGTTTCTATGGCCAGGCAAAGTAATCTTAAAATAGAAAAGTTCCATAAAAGAGTTCAAGTCATATCAAGGGCATTTAGGTGGTCAGTTGCCTTTTAAGGTAACCATTGTAAGGTTGGAAAAGTTATGGATGATTTATTGAAAGCTTAAAAATGAAAAGGTTTTGGACAAATTAATGAAAGGATTATCAGTACATTCCAATGCTATTTTCTCAATGTTAGAACCATGACATTGGCTCACAAAATTGGTTTTTTCTGTGTGTGCAAATATAAGCTCATAAATACATCCTAGAGAAGATTATATCTGAGGTGAACTCAGCAGATGCTAAAGACGAGCATAAAGTTATTAGAATGACAATTGTGGCACCAAAAGTAAGGTCAATTAAACAATGGTAATCATTCATAAAGAGCATATACGATTCACCTCATCCACTAAACAAGCTGATCTAATATTCTGCATCAAAAAATTGTCTACATATGTTACATTTACTCACACTACTCATCTATAAAAATGAATGGCCTACTATTTAGAAGTCCCAACTCCTAACATCTCTAAACATTATTCCAAAGCATGAGATTACTATTGCTACCAAGATCCCATAAGAAGTAGCAAACTAGACAAACTTCTTTGTGATTTTTCATTTTATTAGTGAGAGTTTTCTGTTTCCACCACAGTTTTTCCCCAATATACAGAAATAATGATAGATACCTAGATGAACTCCTAGAGTAGTAACAGAACTAATTATGGGTACCTAAATATATCTTACCCGGTGATTAAATATTTTGAAACAATTTGTTACCTCCCTAAACATAATAAAAAAAAGGGAAAAAGGCAAAGGAAGTATGGGGATGAAGTGCATAAAAGTAGAAAATAAAGGAATCAAAATATAAAATTTTGAAATTTTCAATAAACTCAATGATATAATTATTTTACTGATATATACCTTCAGATAGACAGTTGATGCTCGCTTAAGGGCATTGTTTGCTATCTCTTTACCACCCTTAGCATCTATAAATTCCACGTAACGGATCCAGAACTCCGAGTAATTAGCACAAGCAATTAAACATCTCTCATAAAGCTTTACAGTCTGCCATTGGAAAAGGGAAATAGTTTAGACAACAAGAAAAATAGCAAGAAACTCACATAAAAAGCATGATCTTCAAACTTTGAAAAAGATATACCCAGTCAAAATCTCCTTGCAGTTCAACAAAGTCGAGATACTTGTGCCAGTTATCAAGTTGAGAATCATCAAGTGGCTTGACATGGAAATAAGGTCTCTTTATGCATGCTTCAAAGCATTTAATATCATTGTCTATTTGAGTTGACTTGCGATAGAATAGCTCACCAGCTGATAAATATTTTTTCATTGTATTAGAATCAGGATGGCCATCTTTTCCATTTATGAGATTTCTGATTATATCTGATAATTCTGCATTTTTGTAAGCTTTTACATCTACAGCTTCACAAGCAGGAGGTACATTCTCTTCTGTAGTTTCATTGTTGTCTGAACATCCCAAGTCTTCTTTCCATATAGCACACAACTTTTTAAAACTGAAAAATTTGGAAGTGTTAAAGTTACTAACCACAAAGACATTCATAGGCTGAGAATGAACAAAAGAACTAAAATATTAGTTTAACAGAAATTTTCACCAACCACATCTCAGCAAAAGGAATAAAATAATAGACTACTAGTGAACTACAAGAAATATACCTTTCATAATAGTTCTTTAACTTTGTTGTTGGAAATCTCAGAATGTTAATGTAGATATGGGCTAGGCAAACCCATTGCTTCTGAGAATACTCAAATTCAATATACTTATCCCAGAGAAGATGGCACAAATAGTCTTTTCCAACAAAAGATAAGCCCCTTTCAAATAATCTGTAAAAATAAATAATATGTTAGACAACCATAAACATCAAAATTATCCCAGAAACTTAAGGCTAACTAGTCAAAATCCAAAATATAAGAAGTGGTTTCAGACCCCTAAAGTTAGAAATCAGTTAAAGAGATCACAAAGAAAAATTAAGAGGAAATGTCATTCTTTAGTTTATACTAAATAGTAGCCAATTCCTAGAGTAAAATGTGTCCTTCCTAGAACTCCTATTTATTTATATTACCTTCGGACGTCAGCAGGATTTTCATAGGACATAACAGCAAAGCTACAGTAATTGACCCAAAGGTCTACAGAATATGCCAGTACTTGGACAGCTCGCTCATAGATTTCTTGCACCTCGTGAAAGTTGCACAACCGCACTTTGTGATTTGCATATTTTACCCAATATCCATAGCACAAAGGAAATTCTGACAAGAAATAGTCATAAAGTTGGGAGATTCTTTTTATGTTACTCTGCAATAAATACACATACATCAGCAAAATGAATTCAAGATAAGTGGGGATGGTAAGAAATTGAACATTGGACAAACAGAGAATAACTGATCAAAATGGATAATCCATACAAATTAATGGAATCACTGGAAAGCAAACATAGTTCTCTTTGAATAGATTCTAAAAGAACAAGAGACAAGTGAATGTCTCTCCTTATTAAATGAGTTGAAATAACGTAAGAAGCACCCTATACCTCCCTTCTTAGGAAGGAACTATGTTATGCCTTTTCTTGTCTTGAGCAATGCATTATGAGATAAATCCGATAAGGCAGTCACAACAAGAAAATTGACGGTATATGGCCATATAGATAAGAGAAAAACTCTTGAGGAAGTGGGTATACAATCCTTAAATTTCACGCATGTTTTTAGTACATATCAAAAGGACTTGAACTTTAAAGTAGATAATATTTTGCCTTAATAACAAAATTGATTGCCTACCAAAACAAACAACAAAATTTAAATGATAGTTAACATGACCAAAGGGGGGTTAAAGGATCATAGGCATAGTGATAGTTCTATCAATTGGAATCTTTGGTTCAGCCACTTTTTTTTCGTTTTCTTTTTCCTTATTTGGTAGAGTGTTTAAGAAAGCAAAATTACACAGTGGGAACCAAGAAAAAGAAAAGGGTTTAAAAAGACCAAGACTAGATTTCGACTCTGTTGAACTCGTGATGTACAAAGCAGTAATAGAGTTTAATTACTTTCGAAATACTGTCATAATTGTTTGTGAAACATTTGTTGAAATCAAAGGTAGCTATGTTGAAATTTCAAAGGGAAGAAGTCAACCCACAGGAGACATTTTCTCGATTTCTGCTATAAGTGTCGTCCAAGTGTCAAAGTCAATCTGATTTCTCTCCACCAAATCTCTTAGTTTGGCTTCAAAAAGATCTACAAAGAAAAACTAAAATGTCAGATCAAGCCAGATAATCAAAACTTTTTTTCTACATAAATTAACTGCAACACTTATGACAGCTTCGGACTTAATCATGAACATGCTATTTACATGATTGCTTACATTCTATTTATAATTACAATTGAAGTGCTTTAAGATAAAATCCTGCATTAATCTTGAGGGCCTTCTGCAAAATATACTAACAACTATATAATCATGAAACCGTATATGTGATGCCAACAAATATATAATGTCATTCAACATATAACAAGGAACCCTTACTAAAGGAACAGGGAATAACACCTGCATTGAGATGAGTCTATAAATGAGGGTAAGAACATAAAAATCCCAGTTTTCACTTTAAAGAACTTACAAACATACTACCGAAAAGCCAGAACGCAAACAATCTCATCTAAAAACTCAGGGTAACAAATATATTTCCCATCAAATTTCACGAGTCGCTCAATGCACTTAAGACTACAAACATCACTTCAACCATCATCAAGTGTCGCAACCTCAAGCAATCAACGACCAACTTGCTTCCAATTTCACCGGTCCTTCTGATCATATTCTATAAATGTTTAATCGAGGCATAAAATTCTAGCTCTTCTTTGCTATTTGATGAGATGTAAAATTCTAGCCATGTCCAATTTCACAGACCTGTTTCCCGGGATGGAGTTCCCCAGGTTGCATCTTGCTGCATTTCATCTGCTTCTCCTTCCGAGTTCGCCATGGAAATGCTTCTTCTTTTCAGTTCTCTTTGGCCGTGAGTGAAGGGTCTCTTCCTCTTTCTAATTTCTATAAAGGTCGGGTTCAGAGAGAGGGTCGCTATGGTTGAAGGGTTCGGCCTCGAACCCGTCGGTAAATTCTTTACCAAAACTTTGGGTTTTTTATGTAGCCCCCTCGAAATTTGTTAATTGTGTATAGTTTCTTGATTATCACAGTAAGGGCCGACAGTATTTAAAATTTAAATGTACACAAATTAACAACTCATCAATTCGAAATATATATTATTAAAAGTAAATGAAATACTTCATATTACTGTAAAATATAACTTGAAAATAACACGGGAGAAAGATATTAAAAAAAAAAATAAGAATCCTCTATTTTTATTTTATTTTTTAGTGTATCTAGCATCAATTATAATAGCTTTATATATAGATTTGCATAGTTGAAAGGAGAATGGATTCACGTAAGGAGAAATGAATATATGTAAACAAAATGAACTTTGCTTGCGTGCGCTCTAGCTCCAAGAGAGTTCACCGGATTAGACATTGTGACTTCCCAAAGAGCCTCCTCCCCCTATTCCATCAGTAGGTGGAGATGGAGTAATGGCTCCAAAGGGAACCGGACCCTCGGAGCCCTCTCAAGCCAACAGATGACCTAAGAACCAGAACCTTGTTTCAGTCCCCATAGAATATGGTTCTTCATCTTCCTTACAAGTTCCATAGGTTGAAGGTACTCCCATAGGCTAAACTGATGGTAGATCGTGGGTGAATGTCATCAGAAACCATGAAATGCAAAGCTCAACGCCAACTGTTCTCATCTCAGGACCCATCTTAGAGAGGTTGAAGGCCATGGTGGTAACCACAGTAATCCTGGAGGAGGGTGTTCTCATCAAGGTGCATGACCCCATATGAACCGCCCTCTACGATAAAGTTTTCGATAAGGCACCCTCACTTCACTAGCGAAAGAGAACCTCTCCAGGCTGTGGAGTAGCCAGGGAGAGTTCTATATGGTTGATATGCCAAATGAGTTCTTTCTAATACAGTGATAATTGATGAGAATGGTTGAAGCATTGTTGATGGAGGGCTCCTAGAGTATAAATGGAATGGTTCTTCATCTCATTCATGAGAAACACTTCTAACCAACGTTTGAGAAGTAAACATCTGTCACAATTTGGGTTTAGCTCCACCACCTATTGACGGAGTCTTGGACATTGGAGGCCCTTGAATTTATTGCTTCATTCTTTGGCAGACGAGTGAAAATCGATGAAATAACATTACAGATGAGTATAATACGCTATGCAAGAGTGTGCATCGAATTGGACTTAGATCTCCCCCTAAAAGGTGAGTGTGGGTAAGATCTCTATTTTCAAAGGTTCTTGTCATGATTTTATATGAAAAATTACCTGTATTTTGCTATAAGTATGGTGTTGTAGAGCACGGTGTAAAGGCTTGTGGAGTAGAGTGAACTAGGAGTCAATCAAGTATTGCATGAACTAGCTAGATCTAGATCGCCAAACCCAAAAGGGAGAGGCATCTTGATCAAGGAAACCAACATACCTCCTCGAAATACAGTCGCTCAACGGAGCCTAGTGTCGGAAGATGGAGTACAGGGGACTGGGGATGGAGAAGAGCAAGGATTCTAGCCATGGATGGTCCTTGTGCGAAGATACCGTTGAAGAGAATGGATAGCCGGAATTTGTACTACCCAGGGAATGCTATAGAGGTCACATGCCTAACTGAGGAGATGCACGTTCTAGATGAAAGTTCAAACGGACAAACGAAGGACGGACACTCCGGAGGACTAATAAGGGGCCGAATGCAAATTATTATTGGCTCACATGGCTCGAGGGAAAGAGCTCTAATGGACTTAGTGGCTACATAGGCCATGATTGCATTCGAGAGAGATAGTGATCATCTTAGAGAGACAAGAGGGTCCATGGGGACCACTCCCAGCTTCGTGATGAGCAAACTCATATACTCACAAGGGATAGTGGACACGTCGACAACCCAAAGACCTGGGAAGGGACGCATGGCAAGTCGAAGAAGCGTGTCATTCCAATTTCATCACATCGCTTGGCAAAGAGGAAACCATAGTTATTAAGACTCACGTTGACATTAATCCAAGAGAAGGTAAGCAATTAGAACTAATTAATAATGCTAATAAATATTCAGTACGTACGTACACGCAAGCGTACGTGTCGTCAAAGTAATAAAAGTGAGTCCCAATGTTGTATCCTCAGGGAGTGGAGCTAGGAACTAATTGATTACTAGCCTACTAAAGTACTATGTCCATTCACTTAATCTAAATATAGGGTTTTTGTTCTAAACTATGCTAATTCCTAAAAAACAATAAAATGTTAATGAAGAAAATGGGGAAAACACTCAGTTATAAGGATCTAGGGTGCCCTGTAGACATGATATTGATTTCCATCTAAGGTTTGTACCGGATTGTATGTTAAAGGACAAGGGCTATTTAGTGGAACTCTAGGGGACTTCATATGCAAGGGCACAGATGATGATTCACTATATCTAAGGAATACGCCTATGGTCTCTACCACATATGTCTATGCGTAGAGTGAGACGTTATTGACCCTAGTAGGACACCCTGACTGTGGAGCTACTACGACATATGTCTATGCTGCAGGAGTCCTGTCGAATTAGACTTCTACATTGTGATACATGATTCATCTACACTAACACTTTTATTTAAGCATAGCCAAACATATATCATTGTCTTTCGACTATTGATTAAATAAGATTTATATCACAAGCACATCCAACATAATAAGCAACCCATACAAATCAAAGATTACCATTGATATTCATGTCTACAAGGTTAGACAACTAAAGTCTAGCCACACAACATGGTATTAATCAATATAGATTCAAAGTATTCAAACATGACATCCATAAATCTTAATACAAAAAAGGGTAGCTCGGTGCTACAAAGCTCCTACTATGAGCGGGGTCCGGGGAAGGGTCAGACAACTTGGGTCTATTATACACAGCCTTACCCTGCTCTTTTTTTTTGGCAAGAGATTGTTTCCACAACTCAAACCTGTGACCTCCAGGTCACATGGCGACAACTTTACCGTTGCACCAAGGCTCCCCTTCACATGAATCTCAATACAAAAGGGATAAAATCGAAGTTGAAGCAATGAGAAATGAATCTTATCCCCTTGGCAAGCATTCCCCTACTTTAGATGGTTGCAAGTCTCTCCATATCACCACAAGAAAGCCAGACTCTGCCTCTGAGCAAGGATGAAAACCCTAGAAATCAGCCATCTTTTTATAGACCGCGACACCAATGGATCGGTGCGCGCTTCTGTCTTGAACCTGGATGCACTGCAGGGTTTGGCATCGCGGCGCCAACTCCAGGCTCTTCACTTTGAAGCTCGATGTTGAATTGCGGCATAATTGGCTTATTTCTAGGTCTTCTCAGCTTTAGCACCGTGGCTCCAACTTGTGGGCTCGTGTAGTCTCCATAAAGCGTTTGATCGAGTGACCATTTCATCTCGGATTGACTTGAAAATTTTTAACTAGGTGTTCTTGACTTATCTGCCTTTAATATGAATGGTGGGGATTGAGTTTGGAGTCATGTAGCTCTTCCATTAAATTCATGGCCTCAACTGCTTATTCAGGATACTTTCAGCCCTCTTTTCCATTCTCTCATTTTGCTTATTCTTCATAGAACACCCTTCTCTTTTACCTCATGATCATCCCTATCTTGATCCCCAAGTTTCACTAACTATCAATATTAATACGACTTGCATTAATGCATAAATTAATCCATTTAGTATCAAAATTCACTCACACAAGTATACATACCAGTTGAGATTGAATTCATACAAATGTTCCAAATTTGTCTTTAAATACATCATTAAATGCCCATCTTTGTTCTCAATCTAGTATATTAAGTCCTCTAAATAGTTGTCCTTTGAGAGCTAACAATCTACACTTGGATTTTGTGAGTAGAGTGAATGGGGTACTCAGAGGAAGAGATGTTCAAGTTTGAAGCCCCACTAGATAGAGGGGAAAGTATGGACTTGTATCAACTGATTTACAAGAACTTGAGAGGAGGGCAGTTGTTAGCTCTCAAAAGAGAGCTATTTTTAGGTATCAATTGATTTACAACCAAAAAGTATGGTATATGGTTGTATCTTGCATGTTTTGGCTCTATTATGTGAATTTAGTCCAATTTAGATTGCTTTACTTTTAGTGTATTTTGTCATGAATTATATTCATTCAAACACTAACTCAAGTTATAATGAATTCTAATAGGTGAGAATGAATTTAGAGCAAATATTTTAAAGAAAAAAAGTCAAAATCTCACCACCAGAGAAATCTTGAATTGGGTGTCGCGACTGCCAATCTTGGGTGTCACGACACCAGAAAATCAAGAAATCACCAGTAGCCTAGTGTCATGACTCCCATTATTAGAGTATTGCCAGTAATCGAGTGTCGTGACGACCAAACTTGAGCGTCGCGAAGCCCGATTAAGTTTATAAATATTGACGAATTTTCCAAACTGGGGGGACGGAGGCAAATCCATAAATTAAGAATTATTTGCAATCCAAGAGGCAGAAAAGCTCCATCCAAGGGCAAAATCAAAGGTTTCAAGGCTAAATTAAGGGAGAAAGGCTTGCATCTTGTTTCAATCTCTTTCCTCTCTTGTATATTTTCATCCATCTATATTTTGTGCTTATATCTAAATTTTTGTAACAAACTCCATGATTAGGAGCTAATTTCTTAATCTAGGGTTTGTATGACTTCTTGACATATAGATCTATAGAATCTATGATTCATATTGAATTGCTTGATCATTGAATGTGCTTGCAAATAGGTTCCTTATTACATCATTAATTCGGAAGATAATGATAAATCTAATACCTAAGTCTCATTCCAATGGGATTTGAGGTTGGTTCATGTATTGCAAATTGGAAGTCCAACTCTTTGAGTTGGAGTCCTACGATATTGGCATATATCATGTTAGTCCATGGTTGGGATAGAGAAATTAGGGTTGGAGAACTTCGGACTCTACCCATAGACATATGGTGTTAGAGACACTGGGGATATTCATGGATAATTCATGAATTATATGTCGAGCGTCGAGTCGCCTAATCCTACCACCGAATAACCCATTTTCATGACTTACTTGCAATCTAGTGTGAGTCATAGATGAGCATCCTTTGACATGTCAAGAAGGCATACAACACTAATTACAATAATTGAGTTTTTTTCCAAATCTTTCCATTCTTGATTCACTATTTTCTAGATAAATTCTAGGTTAGATCCAAACACTCTTTTGTTTGACTGAATGAACAAAGAGTTATGACAAAGCTAGTACTTGGTTAGATCACACACTACTTCTTGTGGGTTTGATATTCCTATTTCATCACTTTATTACTTTTATGGCACATACACTTGTGTGAGAGCACATATATACTACACTCTGATAGG
This sequence comes from Dioscorea zingiberensis, assembly GCA_026586065.1. NCBI lineage: Eukaryota > Viridiplantae > Streptophyta > Magnoliopsida > Dioscoreales > Dioscoreaceae > Dioscorea > Dioscorea zingiberensis. Next base: position 54,039,600 of record CM048818.1, on the reverse strand, counting down.
CGGCAAGTGTACACACTATAACTCTGCACGCAAGCATACGTGGTCAAAGTAATAAAATTGGTAAGTCCCAATATTGTATACTTAGGGAGTGGAACTTGGACTAATTAAGTACTAGTTTACTAAAGTACTAAGTCTATTCAATCAACTGAAATATAGGTTTTGATCTAAACTAAACTGAATTCTTAGAAAGTAGTTAAAAGTGAACAAAGGGATCGAGGAGATACTTAATAATGATATTTCAGGGTTGTATGCCTTATTGACATGCTAATGATTTTGATCTATGATTTGTGAAAGATTGTTATACTAGAGGACAAGGGCTATTCATGGCACTCTAGGGGACTTCATGTGCAAAGGGCACAGATAATGATTTCTAATGTCTTAGAAATACGCCTACGGTCTTTATATCTTGTCATGCGTAGAGTGAGACATTATCTACCCTAGTAGGAGGCCCTGTCCTTGGCTATTGTGCTATATGCCTATGTCGCAAGACTCTGGTTGAACCGGAATTCCACCTTGTGATGCGTGAATCGTCTATGCTACATTCGCATGGATCATCTACACTAACATTCACATGGAAGTATAGTACAATATATGTCAATCTCTTTCAATCCAATAATTTAACAAGATTCATGTCATAAGCACATCATCTATAGCTAACAATCCATACAAATCAAAGATTACTATTGACAATCATACCAACAAGTTCATAGAACCCTAGAAACAGTAGTTCCAACTAGCCACAAACCATGGAGTTTAATAGAAAAGTATTGCAAGATTTAACAATAACATCCATAAATAGGTAATATAAAGGGATAGATTGAAGAATCAAACACTAAAGATGAGTTTATTCCCTTTCCTTGAGCTCTCCCCTAACTTTGGATGCTCTAAGACCCTCTAGGTTATCGCCAAGGACCGAGCCCTAGTCTCCAGCTTCGATAAGAAACCCTAGAAGAAGGCCCTGGTCATGCCTCGAACTCCGCCGGGGACCAAGCACGCAAGGCACAGAATCATGAACATATATTTAATATAGGATTAATAATACAAATCCAAATAAAATCAGCAGAAGTAAACAATAATAGGATTTGTAATGTCCTACATAGTATCAGGAGTCCTACCACAGGATCATACATCTCACTCAAAATAAAAATGAGGTTCACAAACCTCTACACAAATCCCTAGATGGAAATAAGTCGTCTCACGAGACTCCCTCCTAGTCCTGATCCATGCTAATCGTCGTGATCTGAAAGGGAGGAAAGTACGTATGGGGGGAGCTAGAAAGCTCAGTAAGCACCCACTATAAAGATGTGGGCGTCCTGCCAAAAGCATTTATGTAGATCGAAAATACAGAATATACAGTATATATAGAAAAAAAATAGTATTTAGCAGATTATACTTTCAGAAATTTTCAATTTAAACCCCTATGAAACAGATACAATGATAAAATAGCATTCAAATATTGGATAAAAACATTAGTCAGATAAGTCACCAAATACACAAAACCAATATTATACTAAGGGTATTTTCAGGAAAACAAAAGATGTTTGCCCATATAAACACCTTCCAATAAAAAAAAGCAAATTGCAGCACGATGTAAGGTGTTTAGAAAGAAACAAATCAGATCTTACACAACTACATGTCTAGGAATCAGATATAGGGCAGAGCAGATTGCTCAGGAGATCTAATCAATTAGTACACTAACTACATGTCTAGGGAATTAGATATAGGTCAGAGCAGAATACCCAGAAAAATCAAGTAGTACTCTAACTACATGTCCAGAGAATCAGATATGGCTCAAAGCAGAGTGCTTAAAAGAATCAAGTAGTACTCTAACTACATGTCGAGAGAATCAGATACATGTGAGAGCAGAATGCTCAGAAGAATCAAGAAGTACTCTAACTACATATCTAGAGAATCATATACTGGTCTGAGTAGAATGCTCATAAGGATCAAGTACATCAAGTAGTACTCTAACTATATGTCAAGAGAATCAGATACAGGTGAGAGCAAAATGCTCAGAAGAATCAAGTAATACACTAACTACATATCAAGAGAATCAGGTACTGGTCAGAGCAAAATGCTTAGAAGGATCAAGTAGTACTCTAACTAGATGTTTAGAGAATCAGATACAAGTCAGAGCATAATGCTCAGAAGAATTATGTAGTACTCTAACTACATGTGTAATAACTACTCCCAAAATTTTGGTATTAATATTTGCCACCTAATTATGAGGTGGAAATATTGTGGTGTAGAGGAACTGATACGTAAAATACCAAGAATGGCTTGCACATAAAAGAATCTTGGGTAAATTTCAAAAAAAAACCATGTGGTTTGACCGATTTGCAAAAAAAGGAAAGTGGTTTTTTTTTTCGTTTTAAAACCTGTGGTTTCACAGATTTATAAAAAAAGGCAAAATGGTAATGACGTTAACCCTAGCGGCGTGGCGGTATTTTAAATCAAATCATATTAATTTTAATTAATTAAGCTATAACACTCACTTTAACACTAATCTTAATCTAATTAATTAATTATTTAAACCCAAATCCTAATTAAAGCCCTAATTAACCCAATCCTCTTTCTCTCCCGATGCCACCGCCGCTCCCCCCTTCCTCCTCTCCCTCCGCCCCTCTTCCTTTCTCTCTCCCCCTTTCTCCGATCTCCTCTCTATCGCCCTAATTAACTTGCAGCTTCACATCAACTCATATAAAAAGATCTAAGATTGAAGAGCCATCCATGTTAGTGAGATTTGGAATAGCTAGAAGTATAACAAAACAAGATGACATTCATTTTCATGAGATCATCAAGCTCTATGCTCGCAAACAAGGATCAATTGGAATAGCTAAAGTCATTTGTTCGCAAATACCTGAGAAGTTTTGTTTCTCTACATTCTGAGCATCAATGGGCTGCTTGTTTCCTACTATTCAGCTTGGGGACTGATCCAGTAACAGAAAAGGGTGGTGCAATGCCTGAGATCGGAGAAAGGGGGAGAGAGAAAGGAAGAGGGGCGGAGGGGGAGGAGGGGGGAGGGAGAGGTGGCGTATGTGAACGGGAGAGAAAGAGGATAGGGTTAATTAGGGTTTTAATTAGGATTTAGGTTTAAATAATTAATTAATTAGATTATGATTAGTGTTAAAGTGATTGTTATGATTTAATTAATTAAAATTTATGTGATTTGACGAAAATACCCCTGCCACGTCAGCAGGGGTTAACGTCTGTCACGATTTTTCTTTTTTTTTGCAAATCGGTGAAACCACAGGTTTTAAAACGAAAAAAAAACCACTTTCCTTGTTTTGCAAATCGGTCAAACCACATATTTTTTTTTTGAAATTTACCCAAGAATCTTTGCTTGAGGGGTTATGTATGTAAAAAAAAAAAGGGGATCATAATGCAAGTGGAAGGACTTGCACGCAAAGTTACTTAATTCAAGGTTTAGAATACAAAAGTCCAATACTATCTATTTTGCAGCCATTAAATTGTTGTTTTAAAGCACATAAGGGATAGTTGTGATTAAAGAAAAGCCAAGGATGAAATTGTAAAAGGAATCATTAAGTATTGATTTGATTAACAGCTTGTGATATGGGTTAGACTAAAATGAGAATTTGGAATACTTATTAATTCTAATGGTGTATTATTATTTATACTAGAGAGGCAAATTAAAGCAATCTTGGACTTATGTGCAAACGAGAATATCACCAGTTCATTTCATGTGACAAGTATAGAGTCTCTTTGCATGGGATTATAATAATTGTAGAAGATTTAAAGTATAACAGGGTGGTGATATGTAACTAAGAGAGAGTAGAGGGGTTAATAGAGTAAATCATCTCACATGCCATCCATTGTCAACATCAACCCACTCAACCGGTCATTATGTTAGCAAGAGAAAATAATTGAATGATGCCACGTGGCGAGATCTTATCCCTATCTTCAAATATGAATCAAGTTAGGCAAGTAAAACCATTATTTTATGTGGTGAGAAAATGTTCATTGAATGGAGGGCTTGCATGTAAAGTAAAAAAGGCTTGTGGGTTTCTTTGCAAAAAGACAAAATTCCTCTCATGTAATCCATGCACGAGATCTGATCATTTCGAAATGGGCGGCCAGGATTTGATTTAGTTATTTGTTAAAAACCATCTAATGGTGAAGGAGGAAACGTGTGGAAACCAAACACGGAAATGGGTTTCCCTGTGCATATCCGTCCATCGCCGCATGGAGGGGAGAGCGCTCGGCCGTCCATCTGCGCTGGTGTCGTGATCTCGAGGCGCAATGTCTCTCCTCTGCCAGCGAGCGCCACCACGTCATCCCTATCGCCTCCGTGTCGTGCCAACCAAAGATAAAAGGATCCGATTTGTCGTCAGCCGTGATCAAAGGGATCGCAATCTCGTTCAAGCCTCCTTGTGAGGCCCCCTATATGAAGAGAACACCTACCCCAAACCCTAGCAGCTACCATCATCACTGAGAAGAGAGAAAGAGTGTGAGAGAAAAGAGAGGGAGAGCTGCAGCTCCATCCCTGTGAATGTGACGCAGCTCGGAGGCCAAGAAGAGACGGCATCTACATCACCTTCGCTACCGGCGTTCCTTTCGGGAAATTCAAAATACCAAGCCAACGAGGAAGGAACCAGAAAGTGTGGATGGAGTTGTGACGGGGGAACGGGCCTGGACAGGCGCCTGAGGAGGACTGCAACAGAGATTTCCTGATTCCAACGTGCTGCAACAACGTGTGTACGCGCTTGATAGTGTCGAAGAGTAGAGAGGAACTACGATCAGGAGAGGAGCTGGGCTCATGCAGGTAAGAGCCAGTAATGTCTTCTTTGACATGATCATAGGGTTTAATGGTTTCCATTCCCGTTATTACAGTTGATTCCTTGCTCTAGTTGTTTAAGAAAGAGCATGGTTTGAGTTAGTATGAAGGAGAGAACATCATGGACATCTCCAGACTTGGAAACATGGATAAGGACCATCCATGTATGTTGTGGTGGGACTTGACATCTCGGGAGGGATTGGAAAGCTACTGTAAAAGGGAGTGTGGTGTATTACATCCTAGCTTGATGAATGGCAAGCCCTCTTCCTACTTAATTGGTGGAATAGGAGGCCGTTCCCTCCATCCTTGAAGCTAACCCCCCAGCTCCAGCAAGTAGGAAACTTGAAATTTTAAAGAGGCCAATTGGGAGACATGGAGAAGGCTTGGCAACTCTTTAACAAGGTAGCAACCCCAGAAGAGAGTAGTTGTTGAGAAAGCCAACTTCGAGTAGTTGCTGCGGATCTTGGAGAAGTTCCCAAGGGGGTGTCGTTGGTAGAAGAAAGCTTCAAATACCTCAATGATATTGCAACAGTTTATCAAGGTAAAAGTAGAACTCAAACGTAGTTAACTTGTAAATAGTATACAAGTATGATGTTGAAGAATTTATTTTTGAGTTCATCTTTCTTAAAGAAAACCTAGAAATAAGAGATAGAGAGTGTGCATGAAAGAAAATTAATTAGTGATTTTCGAGTTCATGTATGATTGTTAGCATGAATTAAAAAGGATGTTAGTTTGTTGAGAGCTATGCACATGCATGCAATTTTAATACACTGATAGTATGGCATTATCATACAAAGGATTAGTTAGGATGGCAACCAAGTTTATGCCTTCATACTAAGATTGTGAATGGTATGGGTGTACATGGTTTTGTAGAAATGGCTTCCTCTGTGAATAAGGTTTGGGCAGGCATAGATAAGCTAGGGTTCTTATATGTGTTATTGGAATCATAGATGAATGGGGTTAAGGATTAGGAGGAGTATTGGCCAAGATCTATGCTTGTGATGTTGGCATACATGTGTAGTTTCTAGAGGCTGGATGGGTGCCTTGGGTGCTCTCAAATTTTATGAAGATGGGTGTTATTCTTAATATATCTATAACGACTTATGGAGTGAGTTTGATCATATATAGATAATGAGAAGATGAGCCCTTTTGTTAATAAATTGATTTGAGTGTTAAGTGATAACATATAAGGCTGTTAATTGTGGTTAAACGGGACCAAGCCTTGATTAGAGAACCTAAGATAGTGTATAGATTTGATGCAACCAAGTTAGGTTTGGATTAGCGGAGCAGTTAAAGAATTGAGTTGGGTTGGGCTTAATCAACTTCTAATAAGTTAGGTTAGGTCCAGTCAAATTTAAGGAACTAGGTTTGGTCAATTGAGGGATTGGGTTTAGCCAAACTAAAAGGTTGGGTCCAATCAAGTTTGATCTTGGTTAGAGAATTTCAAAAGAAAAAGGGAAAATAAATTGTAAGTGCTGGGATTTGAACCCAAGTCTCCACAACCACCAAGGAATATCTTAACTACTAGAGTACAGTGACTTATTTGTTAAGTGGTTGTGGTTCAGTCAGCTTATCATGAACTAACATTTGAACAAAAGTAAAGCTAGGGTTAGTCATGTCCAATAGATTGGGTAAGCCCATTTGATTAAACTAAGACCCATCAGAGGAAGATACATGTGCACCTAGAGGGTTTATGCACTATTACCATTGTTGATATAGACTTTGCTATCAAATACCGACATAGAGTGTGGAGACACGTCAGGAGGGAGTCTCGGGTGATCATTCCAGACGTCGTTAATAGAAGTAAGTACATCTGCCTAGTACCCCTATCATTGGATAGTTGTTTATTCGTTCTTTGTGTAAGTTACTCTTGCCTAGTTCCACCCAATTATGGGTTTTATTGGCTTTGTTGATTGTTGTGTTTTAGCATATCTTCTTATTAATTTCGATGATCTCATTGTTGATTGCATATACATAGTAGATATCTGTCTTGTTGGACCGTTTCCTTGTTATATGTGTATGGTTGATATGTTTGGGATAGTGTTTACTGAACATGACCGTCTGTTGATCGCCACGTAGCCGTGGAAACACGTGAGCCTGTGCTCCGTCCGGATAGGTGTGTGTCAGTTTCACTATCTATTAGTTGAAATGCTCGCTGGGTATATCCTCTTGTTGACCGGCACATGACCATGGGCACGTGTGTACTTGTGCGCTGACCGGGTAGATGTATGCTAGAGGAGTTCTGTCCTTCCGCCCGGATCAGTGGAGCATAGGGGCTCCGTTGCGGAACGTCCAAGGCCGAGGACACTCTAGCGTTCTAGCTTTCCATACAAGAGGGAGGATACTCTGGTTGTCCAACCCATAAATGGGATTGATTCGCTGATTGTGTCGACACATACGAGAGGTAGCGCTATCGACTCACGACCAGAGGGTCGTTTCCCGCCGAGGCTAATGGTGTTGAGCGGGGGATACTTGCAGAGTTTTCTTTGGAATTCTCTTCCAGAGCCTAAGGGCTGTCATTGCATTAGGAGTCCCTACCATTGTTAGTTCGTTTATAGTCGGGTTTGAGACTCCTAGAGGTTGGATAAAGCGAGACGTGGTTCCCACTTGCTTGGTTTGTTTTGATGATTAGTTTATATGCTCATTTTCTTGACTTATCTTGTATCATTATGTTTCCTTGTGATCCTTGTGAGGTACTTACTGAGCTTTTCATCTGAAAGCTCATCCACTTGTTTCTCTTTTCTTTTTCAGACCCTGAGAAGTAGGTGAGTCTGGCTCAGGAGTTGCGCGAGGGATGGGGAAATCTTTACAGAGGTTCGAGGACCTCGTATTTTCTTTGAGTGTGAGATTTATGTTTGTAGGACCCTTGTAGGGCCCTAACTTATGTAGGGTGACTGAACCCTAAATTTATTTGATGTTTATCTGTTTTACCTAGGCCTTGTATCCGAGTGAGGTGCGCCTCTACTTGGGTACGGCTGATCTGTGCACGGGATCTGGGTCGGGGCGTGACAACATGTCTAGAGAATCAAATACAGGTCAGAACAGAATGCTCAAAACAAAAAATGCATCATAATAATCCATATGGAAATAACACATTTATCAAATAGGTATATCGCACTGGATATATCTCCCGGTATGCATGTGTAATATCTCAGAAAACAAGTACGTCATATGGGTTACATCTCCTGGCTATGATATACATGTGCAATATCTCAAAAGACAAATACATTGCACGAGATACATCTCTCAGGTACGATATGCATGCATAAGTACATATGTGTCAGAAATATAATAGGTGTATCACGGCCGTAGCTGGATCATCGACCGCAACCGGAGTCAAAACCGCAGTCGAGGCGGACACACATGTCCGATAGAGCTATAACAAAGAGACGTGTCGATATGACCACGGTATGCCCCCCGAGTTGGGTACCAGAAATAGTCCAAGGTTTATCTCCCCTGGTTGGGCACCAAAAATAGTTCAAGGGTTTATTCCTCTCGCTAGGCACCAGAATATGATGTAAATAATGGAAGATGCAATAAAAATGCAGGAATCACAATGGACAATCCCGGAACATAGACACATGTCAATAAGAGATAATACACATGCGAAAAGGGACGCATATCAACCATAAACAAAATGCATGTCGTAAAGGATACATTTCAACCCGGCCAATGTCCAGCTCACGGGGTGCCACGACAAAGACCGGCTCTGGGTGGACAAAACTAAGCTGCCAGCCCGGCCAGATATCTTGCTTACGTAGTCTCGCTGCTATGGTTGAGTCATTGGGAGACATCGTCAAATTAGGAATGATAATCAATAGTGAATCAAAACACATGTAATAAAGAACACGTGTTAACCCGGCTAACATCCAACTCACGGGGTGTGGTGGTGAAGGCCGGTTCTGGGCCGATAGAGCTAAGCTATCGACTCGGCAATATACCTTGCTCACGTGGTCCCGCTGTTATTGCCGATTCACGAGAAGACACTGTCAAATCAAGAAATGATATACAGATGATCTATGTCGGACACATATCGACCCAGCCAGCGTCCTGCTCACGGGATGCCACAATGAAGGGTGGCTCTATACAGACAGAATTAAGCTGTTGACCCGGCCACATACCCTGCTCATGTGGTCCCGCTGTTATGGCTGACTCACGGGAAGACACGTTCAAATCAGGAGTAACATACACAAAGTATATGTTTTAAAAAACTTTCCTATATTGTATATTTTGTCCGGTTTAGTATTTTGATGTCTCGACTCCCGGTAGCTTATTTCAAATTTACCGGGAAAGTTTTGGAGTTGCATTTAAAAGTCTTATAATATAAGGGCTAAATTATAAAAATGCCAAGAACCTAAAATTTTACCAAAATTTCGAGAGTGGTTATTACAATCTCCTGCAAATTAATATCTTCCACTACCACTTTCCTAGTAATATTTCATTGGAGATTCTTAAGTTCAGAATTCCCCATCCCCCTATTTCCCGGGGCATACACAGTTTTTTTCCAATTTACTAGATGATATGCTCGTAATTTCTGATTTGTGCCCCTCCATAGAAAATCTATACGAATTTCATCAATATTTTGGATCACCCAGGTCGGTAGGCGGTAGATCGTCATCCAATGTATTGGTATTGTGGATAATACCAAGTTTAGCAGCATGGATCTTCCGCCTATGATAGAAAGTTTCTTTCCCAAGATGTTGTTGTTCTGATTCTCTCAATTAGCTCACTCATATCTTGTCTTTTGAGATACTCCCAATTATTGGTACGCCTAGGTATTTAATAGGGAGGGTGGTGATTTGATAGTTAAGTATCTGGTGCTCTATATTGAAATTCATCAAATGGATCAATCAACTATCAATAGGATAGTAAAAATTGTGTCAGTCCATGGTATTATATGGATTCTCTTTACCAATCTAGTATATCCTACCAAACATTAAATTCATCGATATGATAATTTCATTGCCCATATAGATCTCAGTAGAAATGTTTATCAAAATGGAGTATTCATAGTATCAACAAACATATTTGTAAAAACACCCTTTCAGGGTACTATACCTGTTTGAACTTTAGCACAGAAATAAAAATTTCCGTTAGTGGGAAAATGGGTTGACGAGCATATCCTGAATTTGTGCCTAAGCGTAGGACTAAATTTCAAATTTAAGTCCAAGAACTAAGAAAAGGCCTCGCTAATGATATGGAGTAAAAACAAGGGCTAATGAGCAAATCAAGAGTAATTAAACCATAAAGAGAGAGATGGTTTAATAAGAACATAAAAAGGGGCAATTTTGCAAAACGACTAAAGAATCTAGGTTAAGAGGAATGTTAGTGGATTAAAGCTTTGTTAACACTGGTTAAACCGAATTAAACCTAATTAATAGGTTAATGACATGAGGACAAATGAATAAGTTTAGATCCATATTTTCCGAATCTGGTCAGATCAGACATAGTGACACCATGTGAAGCTATAGTGGGTTATAATGTTTTAAAATTTTGATTTAATAATTTTAAAACCTCTCTCTCTCTCTCTCTCTCTCTCTCTCTCTCTCTCTCTCTCTCTCATTGGTTCTTACCACCCGAGCCCTTCTTCTTCTTTTCTTTCTCGTTCTTCTTCTCTCACGCGATCGACAACCTCCTTCCTCTGCGAGACTCCAGCAACACCAACCAGCCCTTCTCCTCTCCACCTTTTCCCGGCGAGGTCCAAGCGGAGCGAGCCTTTGAGCAACACCAGCGACCATACCTTCTCCACTGCTCCTTCTCCCTCCGGTGAGATCCGACTGCCTTCTTCCCCGGCTAGCTGGCGGAGTAGATCTAAGTTTCCCCTCAGCTCTTCCCCTCTCCGGCAACTCTATGAACACCGACGACCGAACTTTGCTGAGATCTGACACGCAACAAGGAACGGGACTGCGCTCTGACTCACGACTACACCTTCTAGTAAGCCTGGATAGATGATTTGAGTTTCAATTTGGGTATGTTGAGAATATTTGAATGGATTTAGTAAGGGTTGGTCCAAATCGATTTGTTCTTAGAATATTGAGCAGAAGATCGAGGGGAATGGTTTAATTGTTGTCATGTTTGTATGGATAAAATTAGACTTAATTGATTGAATGTTTGTATAGAATTAAACCTTACAAACAAAGGAGATGCTGCCGAAATTTCATTTAAATTACGGTTTCCAAGCTATCCCTTACGAGGGGTAGTTTAGTTAATTATATTAGTCTGATCAGGATGTATAGCATATCGTTCGAAAGGTTATGAAACTAACTTTCTAAAAAATCCTAGATCCACAAAATCAGACTAGCGGGAGATATGAACAGTTCTTTCGGATTGCACATAATATGCTATTGAAATTGTGTTGTTCCAGGCTGCCAGTTTCGAGGGTCATTTGAGCCAATTATAGTGTTCTGATCAGGATGTATAGCATATCGTTAGAAAGGTTATAAAAATAAATTTCTAAGAAATACTAGATCAACAAAATCCGACTAGCGGATTAAGAGATATGAACAGTTCTTTCTGATTGCTCATACTACCCAAAAGTCTGCGATCATATGGACTATTAGATTCTTATAATTGTGATTAGGACAATTAAATGCATGTAATGTATTCCGGCTATTATGAATATATATGATGGATAGTTTCTATGTTTAGGACGTTGTAAAGCGGTCTTGGACCCGATTGGACTGCTTGGACCCAAGTAGGTCCTAGATGCAAGTAAAGTTGGCTAATCACATGGAAATGTATCGTATTTATTTCTAGAAAAACTTGCATGAAAAGTTTTCTCAGAAAAAGGGTATTATTATTTTTATGTATGTGCGCATGTAAATGATTTTTCATTGTTCGTGGTTTTCACATTCGTGTTTTGAAATCGCCTTGTTACATGGTGAGATTGGTAGTCATGTCCGACTCGACCCATGCGGGATTCAGGTGTTAATGTGAGTCCTAGTCCGAGATGGTTCTAGGTCACACTCGATCCATAGTAGGCTCTGGTAGTCGTATAGACTCAGCCTACTATGAGATTTGGTGTGAAGATGCTTCGCTCATCTGCCCATGTGACAATATTGGGCTCAATGGTCCACCCAACGGGGTGATTAGCTGGGGGTCGAGCGGGGGCCGGATAGGGCCATGAACCGAGTGACAACTCGGTGATCGGTAGTATGGTGTGCTTGGTGGTACAGTTTTCAGTTTTGATATTTGGACCGCGGGTCCGGTGTGTATATGGGTATGTATGGATATTTTGGGTTGTGGGCCTCGTAGCTATGCATATATGCGTATCGAGGATTTAGGCCGCAGGCCCGGTGTTATATGGGATTGAATACTTTAGGCCGTGGGCCAAGTATTCATTTGTGTTATTTCTATATTTTGATTTATGCATGCGATTTGTATGTGGTGCCTATTGAGCCATAGTTGTTGACTCAGATACTTGGTTGTTCTCCTCTTGCAGACCAGGACTAGTAGAGGAGTAACCGACGTAGACTAGGAGGGATTCGCGTGCGGGCTTGGGTCCTTGTTGATACCCCGATGAGGTTGGTAGTACCCGTAGGGTGTTGATATGTATCTTCCTTTGATGTGCGAGGTTTATGAACCTTGTAGGATATATGTATTTGAGACACTATGTGTCATGACTTGTGTAAGGTTATGTAGAACCCCTATTGTATTCCGCTGTGATTATGTATTATTGCTATTGGTTCATTAGGCCTTGCATCTGGGCCAGGGTCCGTCTCTGGTCTGGGTGCGGCCGGTCTGTCACGTGTTTGTGGGGCCAAGATCGGGTTCAGAGTGCGACAATATTCAAATGCTTAGACTTACGAGAGACAAGATGACAAGCAAGGAGAGGAGCAAAACAACATATCATTTTGCCCGTCCCTGACCTCCAACCGGGTCATCCGACCAAGCTCAGATCCGAGGACGCAACCCGCCAGAAAGAGCACTTACATGAAAAATTAGCCATAAATGCTTCAAAACACATAAAAACTAGGCTCTGATACCAATTATAATCTAATGATATTTAACATTAATTTTATACATGGGACAATTTAATGGTGTCATATATAGGATGGATATATTGACCTGATACTTATTATTGGTTATAACAATCATATTTGAAATTCATCATACAATAGGCTTGAAAAGTAACTTGAAGAAAGTCATTAAACAATTTCATCACATTCATTTAAAACTGAAGCTTGCCTTTGAGAGGCCTTCATTTCCTATAAGATCAGACAAACCAACAAATTATGATAATCTTCAATCAAGGGATGACCGTGTGACTACATCAGCTACAAGCGAAAAGAAAATTTATGGGCAAGAGGTGAAAAGGAGAACTTGATACAAATGCTGAAAATATCTAGAGCTGAAGGTAGTGGTTGTCTCCTGCACATACTTGGGATAAGTGGGATCGAAAAGATACTCTTGCTCAGAATGTCTTCAAAGATAATGAAATTGAATATCATTTTCATTATATATAGGACATGGATTCACATATCAAACAATTTCAGTCTGTCGAGGAGCACTAGAGAGATCTTTGAGTCTCTCAAAGACCGTTAATTCCCACAAGCATTAACTTGGACAATATGGAGAGAAAATCCAACAAACATTGAGGAGGAAGAGATTCTTGCTGGTGTTGGATGACGTATGGGCTCATGATTGGATGGTACTACTTAATTATCTGGAATCTGCTGATGTGGAGTGTGTTAAATTGTGGTGATGGCCAGAGACTCCAAGGTGTTTGGAAGGCTAGGAAATTTGAATGGAATTACTCTATAAGGATTGAAGAATGATGAATACTGGTCATTCTTTGTAAAATGCATCATTGGCAAGATCTTGACTACATTATTTGTCCGCCTATGTTGGAAAGCATTGCTTAGCAAATAACTAAGAAGCTGAATGAATCACCTTTGGTAGCAAAGACAGTAGGAAGGCTGTTGTGGAATGACAAGAGAGAGGAACAATGGGCTTGTGTTCTTAACAACCATTTGGGAATTAGGGATTGAAGTGGATGATATCATGCATGTATTGGTACTCACCTACAACCATCTATCATAAGATCTTCAGAGATGGTTTGCCTTTTGTTCTTTGTTTCCTACAGATCAAATGTTCACGATGCATGATGTGGTCTACATGTAGATAGCTCATAGCCACATACTTCAAGCTTAGGATAGCTCAAAGACAACAAAAGATATAGGAAGAGAGAATATTTCGATGAGTTTTTATCCATGTATTTCTATCAATCTTGCCAAGGTTCACCGTGGTTCAAATTTAATTCCGTGACTTATAGTTTTGTTAAATTATTTTATAGACTAACATAATCTAATGACATTTAACTACAATTTTATTCATGTGACAATTTAATGGTGTCATTTATGGGATGGATTCATTACTTTGATACCTATTGTTGGTTATAACAATCATAATTAGTATTAATAAGTACAAAAATTATAATCTAATGACATTTAACATTAATTTTACGCATGTGACAATTTAATGGTGTAATTTATGGGATGGATATATTGCTCTGATACCAATTGTTGGTTATAACAATCATAATTAGAATTTATTGCTTAATGTGCTTCAATACCTTAGGAAATAAAATAGCATTAATGATGGATTATATCTAGCAATTTTTTTCTTCTGATGTATCAATTGTTATATTTTGTTATTAATGCTAATTCTTATTGTTATAACCAACAATATGTATTAGGGTAATATATCCATCTTGTATATGATACCATTAAATTGTCATGTGCTTAAAATTAATGTTAAATGCTATTAGATTATAATTGGTATCAGAGCCTGGCTTCTATGGGTTTTGAAGCTTTTATGGTTGATTTTTCCTCTAAGTGCCCTTTCCGGCAGGTTGCGTCCACGGATCCGAGCTGGGTCGGACGACCTGGCTGGAGGTTAGGGACGAGCAAAAGACCTATTTGGTTTGATGTAAGTTGAGTAATACAATCACCTGTAAAGTAAGTGGTAAGGCTACTCCTATTATCTAATACAATGGAAAATAACATATTAAAGAAAAAAGTATTAGATATATAAAATTGGATAATAGGAGTAACCTCACCACTTACTTTACAGGTGACTATATTACTCAACTTATATCAAACCAAACAATGGAAAATAAAATACATCATTTTTATTTACAAGAAACCAAACAACCTTGATGTATGTTAAAATACAGTAATTTTAGTTACATGTAACTCTACTTACACAGTAATTTGAAATACAGAAAACCAAACAACCCCTTACTAACATAGTTTGAAATTATTTGTCATTAAACTCAAATTATTTCATGGTTCAAATTGAAACTTCTCATACGATGAAATTCTAAATGAAGAGACAATGCATGTTTTTAAAAACCATGCAACTAAAGTTAAAAACATAAATTTAACCATAGCGACAATTCTTCTATCAAACTCCGGTCATCTCATCTCCATCATTTGTAACAAAATTTAGCAAGAAATACATCAAGAAAAAAAAATCAAAGAATTAATAATTTCAAATCTAATTTGTGAAATATTTAACCTTTCAGAGCATCTTCCTCTTTAACAGGACCTTGCTTTAATACCATGGAAGAAGGCTCGGTTATGTTCTCACCAACGAAAAGTGTTTGCTCTATGTTATCTTCCAAGAAAACATCATTGAGATCAATGAAATCATCCTGCCAATAAAACAATATAAGTTCATTCAGTTTGTTAGAAGAAAAAAAATTGTAAAATCAATGGTTACAATGTTCTTACAAGTCCTCTATTCTTGTTTGTAGCAAAGAAGTATTTGCTTTGGAGCAACTCAAATGATTCTGATGAATCAAAAGGCAGTGATGCATAGTCAGATGAGTTCTCAGGAATTAGACTGGTTATGTATGAAGGTCCTCCATTCTTTATAAATGCATTAATGTTTTCACCTTCAATACATGGTTTCTTTGTTTTTCCTATCATTTGAAATTCAAATCGTAAATTTCATAAGAGAGTTCTTATGAACTTTAAAATTTTGTCCATATTAAATGATAAACATCTTGCCTCTTCTACTTGTTTGCTTTTATTAGGTACTTGCTCTCTTGGTCACATCTCTCCTAACAATAATTGTGGCACCCTCTACAAAAAAACATGTATTTTGTCATAAAATTGAATTTAGACGAATTAATTTTAACTATATTCAACTATGAAACTAAAAAAACACAAAATAACTTGCATAATTTATTCTCAGATTATTATTTATACCTCTATAGTAAATTGTTGATCTCCTTGGTTGGTCAGCTTTGAAAAGTAGAGTTCACTAAATATCTCCCACCACTCCAAGAGAAATCCTCCTTCAAAGTCGTCGATCACTTGAAATACAAAACAAATAATTAAAAAGAATTCAATAACCGGTATGAGCTCTTATCATAACATGAATAAAAATATAACTTAAAAAATATACACCAAGATTGACCTTTAAATCCAAAAGTTACATTTTCTTATTATAAAATAAAAATAATAAAAAAGAGATAAGTGTTAGATTTTCGTTCCATAAAAAGAAAAGTTAAGCACAAATTATATTAAAAAAGTTAATTAACTCAAAATCTTTTGGTGTTGAATTCTAAACTCATTTTTAAAAGAAGTACACCTCTCTTTTTAAACAGCCATCAAAATTAAGTTTTAAAAATATTTCAAAGAACAATTATCCAATCATTGTTACTACTTATAAGCTACAAAAATAGAAGTACAACTAAAAAATTACGTTGAGGTCGATCTATGAATCTTATAGATCTCGCTTTCCTTCTATTTTGTCGGACAACATGATTAAGAACGACCAAAAAAGAGATCTTTGAAGTGGCATTCTACAAAAACCGAACTCTAAGCCAAACTTTTTAACAAAAAAATTCCATTTAAGCTCAAATCCAAAGTCACTCTACAAATACTTCCAAATCTATAGCATATCTAACATTCATATTGAAAAAAAAATCAACATGACAAAAAATTAGATCTTTGAAGTGACATTCCACAAAAGTGGAACTTGAAGACAAATGTTTTTCACAAAAATTCCATTTAACCTCAAACCAAAACTCACGCTACAAATTCTTATGGATGTATAATATATCTAACATTAATTGCAGTAAAATAAAATTAAAAAAACAGCCTTGTTTATGAGTTTTTTATTTTCCACCCCCTCAAAAATAGCCAAATCACTTAACAACCCCTCACTTTTCAATAATACCCCATAACCCCCTCTTTAATTTTTACTTTACTTGCCACCCCCTCACTTTTCAATAATACCCCATAACCCCCTCTTTAATTTTTTACTTTACTTGCCACCCCCTTGACTAAAATTTATACTTTAACATGGGTTAAATATAAAACCTAAGGTTATAATATATGTAAATTGAGAAGTTTACCCTTTGTTTATATTATATCATTTTCAATAATTTTTCTCACTTTTTTTATTTTCAATAATTCTGAAAGATGTATTTTGTTGGTGATAAAATATATTTATTATTATTATTATTATTATTATTATTATTATTATTATTATTATTATTATTATTATTATTTTCCTTCTAAAAAAATATAATTTTTTAATGAAATCTAATTATTTTGTTTTACTTTGAATATCCTACAAATAATTTTTTTAATGCATGTTATTAAAATTTAAAAAAATATATGTTAATCATATTTTCTTTATAAATTTAATAAAATTTTATTTGTAGCTCCCTTAATAAACTCATAATTTACTTATAACCCTTTTCAGAATATTTTAGTTGTTTATTAGTCATAGGTAAATAACAATTATGAAAAGAAGGGGTATTTTTGTCTTTTACTTTGTTTTTCAAATATTTTTAAAAAACTATTCAAAACTTTTGCTTGGGATAATTAACTCAAGGGGTGGCAAGTAAAATAAAAATAAAGGAGGGGGTTATGGGGTGTTATTGAAAAGTGAGGTGGTGACAAGTGATTTGGCTATTTTTGAGGGGGTGGCAAGTAAAAAACTCTTTTTTTATGTACTACAAAAACCCCTCTTTTTATCAATTTCACAAATCACAAGATACCAATTTCATTTTTTTAATATTGAAATTCATAGATCAAAACCACATAGACACACACCCAAATATAGTAAAAAATTAAAAAAAAAACTACTTCGATCATCTCTGATACAAGTTCTCTCAAAAGAGATCCTTGATCTATCCAAGTGCTCAAGTTCATCAACACATAGATAGATTCAAAAGGGGCAACTCTAAACTCCATGAAGAACAATACCAACAGAACAAAGAGGGATATCAACTTCATTCTTGAAAGCTTCAGCAGAAACGTGTACGTTCTTCTTGATAATGTAATCATAGATGTAGTGCTTCAACCTATAGATCAAAACAAAGATGATCAAACAGATAAAAGTATGAAAACAAGCAAAGTATATCAAAATGGAGTTCATCTTCAAGCTCACATCTTCTCTACATCCCAAGGTTGATGATCCATGAGGAAAGCTTGAGAGAGTGAAACGAGAGCAAGGAGAAAGGTATTTGGGCCAGTAAAGAGCAATGGGAAAGAAAGAAGAGTTATTTATAAAGAGGTCAATGAAGTAATTTCAAAGATTCATGAATACATCCACTCTCTCTCTAGAGAGAGAGAGAGAGAGAGAGAGAGAGAGAGAGAGAGATTCCACGCAAGGATGGTATGTAGTAACTTTACAGAGTAATGGGCGGAGAGATTTAGACAGAATGAGGGTACAAATGGAAACTTAGTGAATTGGGCTCACAGTGACAGACCATCTGGTTGTGGACTCTTTTGTCTATTTCTTTTATTTTATTACTATTATTATTTTATATATATTTTTATCACGCCCGACCCGGATTCCGGGACCCCGAGCACGTGAACAGACCGGCCGTAACCAAGTAAGACACACCTCAATCGACTACAAGGCCTCAGTAAGTAACAGCAGATAACATAAATCAAGATGAATAACTCAAATAACTTAATTAGAGGAGTCTCAGTGGAAACAAAATAAAATAAGTGGGTCCAGATGCCCTCCAAAAAAAAATAGGCCCTAAATGGGACCTACAAATAGAAAGTCTCTCACACCAAGAAATAGAAAGAGATCTTCGGACCTCAGCAAAATACCCCGACTCTCGATCCGCTCATGAGCTCAAGTCTCCTACTCCTCAGGATCTGAAAAAGAAAGAACAAGTGTGTGAGCTTTCGAATGGAAAGCCCAGTAAGTACCCCTTGCGGGGTTCAAAAATCATGATATCAACAGAAATGATAAAACAAGTCAATCAACGGGGACACATCCCTCAAAACCATTCCTAGAAGTGTATCGCAAACATGAACAACGGTACAACCCCTATCTACAGCAGCTCTCAAGCTCTGCAACGAGTTCCAAGAGAAAACTTATCAAGACATCTCCCCCGGCCAGCTTCATCAGCAACTTGTTGGATCTCGACCCTCCGATCGTGCGGTCCTCAGATTGCATGTCAGTAACGCCACCTCTTGTACGTGTCGACACGATTAGCGAATCACCCCCACTGACGGGCAGGACAACCAAAGTATCGTCCCTCTGGTATGGCAAGCCGAAACGCAAGGGTTTCCCGTCCCTGAACGTTTCCCAAACCGAGCCCCCACGCTCCACTGAATCCAGGCGGAAGACCAAACAACAAAGCAGGGATACCAACATCCTGAAATAACCAAGCATGCTCAAAAGAATTCCAAGCAAATAAAGAAAGCATGTATGGTCTCAAAAAGGCAATAATATCAATAACATGATATGAGCAAAACCAAAGAAAACTTCGAAGAGTGGGTACGAAGCAAGTGTACTTACCTCAATAAAGTCGACCGGGATTACTCAGCAAAATCCCGCCTGTCACAACTCTGTCTCACAACCTGATAATAGGACTTATATTAACGTCGGCAAAACTTAAAAATTCCTAGTTGTACATGCATGATGCACTAATTGGGCCCAGCTCGACTTAATGGGTCTTCGCTGAATTTCTAAGTCATTCTCTTAAATGTCCAAGCTAGACTATTTCGACAACAAGGACAAGATGGCCTGGTGGTTAAGGCCCACCACTCCCTTTTAAGAGTTCCCTTGTTTAATTCCCCCCCAACTTGCCTTTTATTCCCTTTATTTCCTTCTATAGCTTTATGTAATCAGACTTAGTTTGATTTATTACAAGTGAAAGAGGGCCCTGGTGGTTAAGACCCACCAAGCCCACCTGAGAGGTCTCAGGTTCAAATCCCTCCTCTTACACCCTTTTTGTTTCTTTTATTTTTTTATTATTTTATTGTTAGTTGATCAGATCTAGTCAGCTAGACTATCAAATAGGTCCAGGCCTAATCTAATATAATAGATCCAAATAGTTGGTTTTGCTCAACCGTTTTAAAGCTTGGTCAGACCCCAAGCCAAGCATCGATTGAACCTAACTAAATTCAATTTCCAGGCTTGGCCCAAATCCATTACTGACTTGATTTGATCAAACCACCTTAACTTAAATTCAGACTCAGACCCCACTATTATAAGATGACTGAATCCAATCACATAACCTAACCGGTTTAATTTCAACTCAAACCCAATCTTACTTGATTGAACCCAACCCTACTTAAATGATTAAATATAATCAACTACTCTTAATTGATTCAACCTAACCAATAATTTAATTCAAACTTGATCATCATTAACTAGTTAATTAAAATGATTAGTTCTTTAATTATCACTAATCCTATTGTTTCTCTCCCACACCTGAGCCTCGATGGAGAAAGGAGCGGCCCTCCGGTTGCCTGCAGCGGTCCGTGACCGGTCAGCAAACTCCCGCCACCGGACCTCCGTCGTCAGTGAAGCCTGTGCACATCGCGTGCTCTGTCTGGGGTGAGGAACAACAAGCTCCTCCTTCTCTTTCTCAGCTGCAGGCCGCCGAAAAGGAGGAGTGCTCAGTCTACCTGGTGGTTGCCGGTGGGCCTGAGGATGACCAACGCCTCTCCACCACCACCATGCCTCCACCGTCAGAGAGCCTCTGTGCGCCACGAGCTCCTCTTGGAGAGAAGAACCACTGAGTCCCTCCTCCCTGGTCGGAGCATGCCTGCCCGCTGTCCGACCTTCCCTCACCGGCATCCAATCCCGTGACCGAAGACAGGCGAAGGTCTGGGAACCCCTCCGACATCTACTTCTATAACTACATCCATGCATGGCTAACAAGGACGGAGAATAAAATAAAACGAGAAGAAATAGCTCACCGGTTGTATAGTCTAACGAGCATGGTGGAGCTTCACTGAAAGATCCCCGCACTCCACTGGTGGGGGCCCTGACCGCAACGTCTCCTGTCTCCCTATCCTCCTCTTTCCCTTGCTCCATCAAGAAGGAGTCTCCCCTCCACTGGCCTTACTCTCTCTCTCTCAACTCCCCCCATGGTAGAGATGGTTCGCTGCCACTGTGTGACTCCCCTAGGGTTTAGAGTACCTCGGTTTTTTTATAGGAGCTCACGGGAGGGATCACACGGGATCCATTCATACAAAAATCTTTTTTCTTTTCATATTTGCAGATCCAGTGACGATGGTGACGAGAGGATCCGATCGCAATCGTGGTGGCGCGACTCGTTGGCAAAGACACAACGTCTCGCGATCAGAACACACCTAGATGGAGGACAGAGATGACGTGCTCGGTGATGAGCGATCGAATTCCCTTCCTGGTTCCTCAAATCGAGCACTCGCTTGATGTTCCGCTGAGATAGCAGCCCGATGGACGACCAGATGTCACCTATCTACCTCGAACTTACGGTAAATCTCAGATGAAGGGTTGGGATTAATCCTATCAAGCGAAGGAAACAGACGACTCAGATTAAACCAGCTAGGATGAATGGCCACGATCCTATCGATCAGACAGAATACTTCAACGGTTAGGATTAGAGGCTGTGTGTAGAACTTGAGACACTCCCTTAGATGATCGAGCGAGATTTGCCCGTACAATAGGAACGTTTGCTCCGTTCTATCATCAACCGAACGAGGGCCAAATCTCACCCTCGCGATCAGCACACCCTGATCCTTTCGATCGAAATCGTTCATTCCTTCTCTACACACCCCCTGCATGTTTTTGTAGAATTGCAAAAAGACCCTTTTCTTTTACCGTCTTAACATGAAGGTCCCTTTACAAGGAGAGGGCTAAATTCATTTCAAGTCCTTGGATTCCTATGAAATTACCATCAGGTCCTTAGCAGCCCCAATAATTCTAATTTAGGAATTTAAATCAATTATTCCCTCTTCACCACAACGATAACACTGAATAGAAGAATTAGGGTTACCCGATGGTGGTGGCTGAACCGGTCGGGATTCCTGAGGGCGGAACGGCCGGCTACTACAGTCTCTTCGACTCACGGGTCTCTGCTACTGCCGCTTTTCAATAGCGATTCATTTGGTATGCTTCTGAGACGGTCCACAATTAGTGAAGGCTGAGGACATCCTACAGTGGCTGGCGCAGGCCTCCCAAATAGCACGCGACCATCTGCTCATCCGTCTCTGCAAGGTCGTTTCGAGAGATCAACTTATAAAACTCCTCCGTGTAGTCGTCCACCGACCTCGTTCCCTGTCGGAGAGTATGGAGTCGTTGGAATAGGGTCTGGATGTAGCCGAAGGGAAGGAAATGTCCCTTCATCTTCTTCTTCATCTTCTCCCATTCATCAACTGATAAAACTCCTCCGTGTAGTCGTTTACCGACCATCTTCTCCCATTCTAGCCGGATCCAAAGGGGATCGCAAGGAAGATGACAAAGAACTAAGAAAACCAGAGAAATAACTCTGAAATTCAATTAAATTTCATTTAAACAAGACTCAATGATGAAACTAGTCCACATGCCGGACTTATATAGCCATGAAACCCTACAATCTTACTAAATTCGGCATTTTGTCAAAATTGGTAAAATTTCAAAATTATTCTAATTAAAAGTTCAAATCAAACTAAAAAGGCAGTCAAAATCCTAGAGAAAATAGGAATCAAATCATGCCTCAAATCAGCATTTGAATTGTTACTAAAAATCAAATCAAACTAAAAAGGCAACCAAAATCGGAATCAATCATGCCTCTAAACGACATTTGAATTATTACTAAAATACTGATCCGCATCCAAAAATGTCTCAACACGGAACTGGCTCGATCACTTACCGCCTTTTCGTCGATCCGCCTTTTTGTAATATGCCAATGCTTGCATGGTCGAGTCAGATAGCTCCGTACCGTTTGACTCGGGTTTATCTGACTCAGGCTCTCCTGCAACACTTACATGTTAGGGTTAACTACACAACAACAATGATGGTGGATACAACAAACTACAGAACAACAAGCCTTAAAGATACAATGTGGAACTTCAGGCAAGTCTTCAGCTTTTGCTTGTTTTTCTTTCTCTGTGATATTAGCATCCACAACATCAGTCACTTCTTTGGCGTTTTCTCTTCTTCTATTTTTAAATCATCCTCTAATATTGGGGCATCCTTGGAAGGAACTTCATCTTCGCCATGTCCAGTATCATTTTACTCTTTGTTCCCTCTCTTGGAGCTGTAAAATCCACAGCATTTACTACATTGATATTCCTAAGTCTTAAAATGAGCAAATCCTCCAAGTACAATACAATTAATAATATCCACTAGACGTTGAGTAAATGGAAAATAATAACAAACTTCCAATCCTTTGTTATCATGACAATATAAATTTATTAGATGAAGATCAAAATATTCATACATACCATGGGGATTTCAAGGATTAAAAGCAAAATCAACAAAAAAAAAGCAAGATGAGAAACAAATGCTATAAAAGTAGCTATTGTGAATGTTGTCCTCAATAGCAGAACTTGTAACAAAGAATGCTGCTCAAAGGGCTATAGTTGACTTTCCATTATATTTGTTCAATGCTTGATTTGTGGATCTAGTCGTTTTGTGTTATAGCTGACTTTCTTTTGAATATTCATCCAGGGATTACCATATCAATTTTCAAGTTCTTTTTGTCTTCTCTCCACTAGATTTTTGATAGGTTTAATACAATTAGACTTCACTACCACAGGGTTAGGAACTTTGCAACTGACCCAAAATACTTTTCAACCTATATCCAGTCCCTTGAAATTTTTGCTAATAGTTCCTCAAAGAAACAAGCTTTCCAATTTACAAGTGTTGGCTTGATTGTGATCAAATGCTTTTATCAAATCTACACATTTTGCAAGGAGAAAAAGAATCTAACAAGCAAGAACTACAAAGAACGGCGGATCAACAAAGAAAAAAATGGAACACGAATCTACAACTCATAACCTAAAGCGACTAGATCCACAGATCCAACATTGAACAAAGATGATGAAACAATCCAAAAGCTGAAAACTTTGTGTTAAGATGGAAAAGAACCTGGGAGAACTTGAGGGTGTGCTGGTCGCCAGCGAGCTGGAGGCTACCATTGACGAACATAAGCAAGCCACCTGCGATGCGGGAGGGCTAGCAGTCAACAGTGGAAATAGTATGCAGGCACTGTTGAAAGGGAAGGCTAGCGAGCTTGGCGGCGATGGAGGCGACACCTGGAACTTGGCCCCTTCGAATGTCAGTATTGATCCCTCCTAGTAGAGCCCCGCCAGCGCCGGACGGTTCCCATCTCCAAGGGAAAAACCGAGCCGAGGAACCCTGCCTTCTCCATTGCGGTCACCACTAGAGAAGAGTTGAGGTTGCGATGGTGCTTGAGATCGAGGGCCCAAAACCTAGAATTTCGCGGGCGGGAGAAGGGGTTTGTGGCTTGAAAATAGGGTTGTTTGACTTAATTAGAGTCGGGTCAATCCAATTTAAAGATTAGTTTCAAGTTAATGAAAAACTCCTAATTAGTTGAAGTTAATGACAAAATTAGTCTGTTAATCTCATGGTCATCACTCTCTTGTTGACGGAGGTGCCTTTTTGCAACTTAAAGAAAGTTGAGGGTCTCCCAGATTCTTAAAAAAGTTGGGTTGCCAGAGTAAAAAAATAGTTTTGTTTAGGTGGGTAAAAAAGAATTAACCCATTGACAAACATCCCCATCCACTAGATGTCCATATGCAGGCTCCCAAATTGGGTACGTAGTGGAATAAATAGAGATGCTAAGACAAGACTTTCTTTGAAAGGGAGCCGACATGAACTCACAAGCTTATCACCTGGTAAATTGGCAACAGTTGTGCCAGCTAAAGGAGTAGGGGCTAGAGCATACTGAACTTGCAGTAGTTTAACTGGGCATTACAAGGAAAATGGTGATGGAGACTCTTTACTGGAAAAGCCGACCTTTGTCGAAAGATTATCATACCCTCATATTTTAAAAGGAGCTTTCTTGAACACACAAGGTCTCGCCATAAGCGTCTTTCTTTTAGAAGAGGATCTATAGAGAACAACAAGTGGTCCTCCATAACATTATCTTTCACTCGGGCGATAGGGAATCCACAAACATGTGGCTTGACAAATGAATTGAAAGACACTCGCAATGAGATCTATTCCCCTCCCTACAACCCTTGATAATGCGAGGGGCCATATCAATAAAAAAAAAGCACAAGGGAAACTATAGCAGGGGCTTCCAATTCTCAAGCTAGGTGATCGTTAACGCTAAGAGGGACAAAGGGTTACAAACTATTGCAACAACACCTAGGGGCATCTAGGAGATGGGGAAGATCAAAGAGCTTGGTGGCTCATCCTGAAAACCATTTTTACAATTAAATCCTTGTATAAAATCTGGATGATGGTGGAACTCAGAGTGATTTGAGGATGAGCTTCTAGAAATGCCCTTGCTCCCTTAAAATCAAATTGTTCACATGGCTAACAAAGGAAAACCTAGTACTCACTTTGAACAACCTCCATAGGAAAAACTAAAGGGGGACTCAAGTTGCATGCTTCCTATGCAATACAGACAACAAGACAGTCTCATACCCGCTCCTCAACTCCTCTGTAGCTCGTGAGATATGGGAACACTATGGGAGGTGGTACGATATACACCCCCCCTTACCTTCACCCACAATATCGACTGCCTCATAACCATCTTGTCCAAGGTTACCAAGACCTTGAGAAAAGGGTGGGAGCTTACAATTAACAATGGCTGTCATATGGACCCTATAGGGAGAAAGAAATAAGCGATGTTTCCAAGATAAACGATGAGTTTGCTGACAAATTATTCATGACACTAACATTCTCCTATTTTTTTGGTTTGATGTACCACACCTGTCTAAGAAGCTAAGGTTAGAATAGACCCAAAACCTAGTTAAAAGGAGTCTACATTTTGCACTGAACACTACCCCAGGGTCTAGGGGTGACGAGACCCACAAGGGAGGATCATGATAGAAAGGGTGGAAAATATAATATATACCTATTTTTCACAATATCTTTATAAATGTAGGAATGCTTATATAACAAAATTTTACCAATTATCATAGATAAATAAATATAATTTATCCACCTTTTCAAAAAGGATAAACCCCAGTTTTGGTCCCTCTACTTTGACCCAATATTCATTTTCATCCCTGTACTTTAAAAATCTTCGATACGGTCCCTGTACTTTGGGGTTTTTGTTCGAATACGTCCCTAATGTTAAAGTGGCAGCACATGTGGCTAGTATTTCTGATATGGCGGCTTACGTAGCAAGGTTAGGATGACGCGGCATGCTGGCATGGTATGACAAAATGGATTTCGAATAAACTATTTTTTTTAATGATGATGTGGCATGCTGACGTGGCATATGCCACTTGGAATAAAAAATTAACCGTATTCAGTTCGTATGCCACCTATGTTGTCACGTCATCATCATGGACGTATTTGAACAAAAACCTTGAAGTACAAGGACCATATAGAAGATTTTTAACATACAAGGATGAAAATGAACATTTAAGCAAAGTACATGGACCAAAAATGACTTTAATCCTTAGATTTAAAGATATTTAAAGAGTTGGACATTCATATATATATATATATATATAATGCATATCATTTTATGAACCATTGAAAAAATTAAACGCTATTTTTGTCATAAATGTGGACAGAACACTTCTCTTTTTGTGAGAGGTGAAATAAAGTCTATTTATTCACCAAAATATGGGGCTTGTACTTAAATAATGAAAATCTAGGGGCCTTTCATAATAAGTTAATAACTTAGGGGTTAATTGTTAAATTAATGAATACATGTAGACGTGGCCACAGTTCAGGAACCGCCGGTTCCGGTTCCGGTTCAAAGAAATCTTGAACCCAAGGTTCTTAGCGGTTTGGTTCAGGTTCGGTTCCGGTTCCGGTTCTGGCGGTTTGGCTCAACGATTTCAGTTTGACTGTTCATACAGTTCGAGTTTTTTTTTTAATTTTAGTTTTTTGTTAAATCAAATAATCTAATATTTTAAATTAAAAATGAACATGAATCATGCGATAAGTGGGAAAAAAGTACAATATTTTTTTTACAAAGATGCAAGAATTAATTCAATACAATATTTTATATAAAAAATAAAAGTATAAATTCAATACAATAATTTGTAAAAAAATAAAAGTGCGATATGAAAAAAAAATAAAAAAATAAAAAAATAAAGGGCTTGAACTTATTTATATTAAGTTGCATACGTATCCTCTCGGGATATAGAGGAATCAAAGCCCACGTAGTTCTTTTATTTTTATTATTCACATTTCCCCACATTTTCTAATTGGCTAATTGCTTGTTTCAACTTTCATCATCAGAGGAAGTTGCCGTTGTTGTACCAGAGCCATCATTTACCCACTCGTCTGATGATAATGAATGTATAAGGTCACCTTGACTTCGTAGTCTAGCTCTTTCCCAATCATCGAGGCAAGTTTGTGCTTCCAATGATTCTGGACCTAACCTTGATCGTCTTTCGTCCAAAATGTTGCCTTCATTACTAAATGTTTATTCAACTGCTACGGTTGAGGCAAGAATTGCAAGGAGTTGTTTAGCAATCTTGGCTAAAGTAGAAAAAGTCTCTGTGTGTCTACTCCACCATTCCAAAATTAGAAAATTTGGACCTGCATTATCACCAAACTCAAAAACTATTGTTAGATATACTTCGAGCTCTGAATAGGAGCCTGATGTTCTAGACTTCTTCCTCCTTTCTAAAATTTTGTTACCCCATTTAGTGAATTTCTAGGAGGATGGAGGTAAAGGAGGCTCCACTTCATCATGTGTAGAAGATGAAGCAAGTACTTCACATAACTCATTACACAAAGTTCTAATTCTAGTAACTATTAACATTACATCAATATCTTCGGCATTAAACCCTAACAAATCAAAATAATAAGTGTTCAACATCTCTATTAAACCTTCAAATTTACATCTAGGATCAAAAACCATAGTAGTAAGATAAATATCGGGAATAGTTTTATAATAACTCAACCATTTTTCTCTCATACCATAAACCACATCATAAATGGGAGGATGTTTGAGTCCCTCCATTAAAGCACCACTAATATTAATTACTTCAATTAAAAATTGATGAGAAGTTGGTTTGCATACACTACTAAATGTATGAGTAGCATCATTAAAAGCACGAAAAATATCTAAAAACGTAGAACATATTTCCCTTTGGGTTGGCAAAAGAGTATGTTGTGAAATATAAGTAGATGTAAAAGAACACAATAAATGTCTATACTCATAAGATTGATCAAGTAATTTAAATGTTGAATTCCAACGAGTAGAAATATCTTTTGAAAAATGTTTTGGTTTCATTCCATTTTGTTTACAAAACTTTCCCCATTCTTTCATAACTTGTGGATGCACCCAAATATATGAAATTACTTTTCTTATTGGAGATATATGTTGATTGAGTTCATTAGCCAATGCATCTTGTACACATAAATTTAAAATATGACATGCACAACGTATATGAAAAAATTTTCCACCAAAATTTGGTTGACAAGTCCTTTTTAACTCGAAAATGGAAGCGGTATTAGCCGATACATTATCAAAAGAAATTGAAAAAACTCTATTTACCAATCTATATTCTTGCAAAATATCTAAAATCATTTTACATATATTTTCAGTGATATGCCTATCATCAAAACATCTATATGCAAGTAATCTTTTTTGTAAAACATTATTTTCATTAACCCAATGACAGGTTAATCCCATATAAGAATGTTCACACCAATGATCACTCCAAATATCACTACAAAGAGAAACATTAAAATCGTTGTTTTGAAAATATTATATTAATTCACTTTTACGTTGTTTATATAAGTTTAAAAGATGTCTTTTCAAAGTATTTCTAGGAACTTTTTTAAAACTAGGATTTACATAATTTTGACAGAAATTGTTAAAACCCAATTTTTCACCAAAGCTAAAAGATAAATGATTAATAGCAACCATCGAAGCTAATCCAGTTCTACATTCCATTTCATTATAATGAAATAATTGAGTAGAGTTAGAAGGAGAAGCAAACCCGGTCATTTGAGATTGTCCTTTGCTCAATCCAATCTTAAGTCGATGCTTTGCTTGCAAATGTTTGGTAAAAGTTCCATAGCCACCTCCTTTTGAAAATTTGTAAACTTTATGACAATAATTGCAAGAAAAGTCAAACTTGCTATCTCCTTTTCGGTGTCTTTTTGAAATGAATTTTGAAGATGTCGGAATTTGAATCTCTCCCACTTGCCTCCCCTTGCAGTTGCGATGATGGTGGTGGATTGCTTTCACTTCCTTGGGTTGGATGTTCTATTGGCATATCGTGGTCATGATCAAAATGTTGTGTCTCACCAAAACCACTTCTAGAGCTTGCCATTTTTTTAAATCAAAAAAATTATAAATGACTAGTAATTAAAGAGAAAGAAAGTATAAGTAGTGAGAAATTGAGAGGAAATTGGTGCGGAGAAAAAAATAAAAAGGTTAAGAATATTAATGGAAATAAAATTGTAGAAATAAATTAATAGTATAGAAAATATTGAGTATATGAGAATTTAGAGAATAAGGTTGCAAGAGACAATTAGCTATTGAGAGAATGAGGGAATTGGAGATTGAAGTGAGTTATTTATAATAAAAAAAATGTGAGTTTTTAAAATTAAAAAAAAATCAAATGAAAATCAAATGGTCACATATACAATAGTCACATATACAACGATCACTCAACAGACTAAGACTGTCATTAAATAATACGGATGTGAAACTCATGTTCATCATGAATTGAGTTTGAATTTCTTTTATTAGTCCTCACAGTACTTATTGAGTCTAAATGGTTAATTTATGTAAAACTAAGGGTTATTGCTAGCAAATGATCATTGATTTGACACCTGGTTCAGGGTTTTAAAAATAAAATAAAAAATATATATATATATATATTAAAACTATTAGGATTATTATTTTTATTTTATTGACAGATAGTCAGACAGACCGACTCAAATACTATTAATCTCTTCATTCAGTTAATTTAGGCCTAAAATCCAATGACAATTACGATAATGCCACACACGTAAAGCAAGCATCTCTCTGACTCTCCGGTCTGGCATTTCGAGATCCCTGATATCTAGTAATCGAATCTATACAACGATCACAAGATTTGAATTTTAAACCGCCGGTTCAACGGTTTTGGAATTCTAGAACCTGAACCAGTTTCAGAACGGTTATGGTTTTTCCGGTTTCGGGCCGGTTTTATCCCGGTTTGGTCCGGTTCAGTTCCACGGTTTCGGTTCAGAATAGCCACGTCGAAATACATGGCCTTCAGTCTGGCGCTTGCGAACTCGCTTTCTAGGGTTTAAGCTCTCAAACACGTTGCTCGAAACACGTTGCTGCTTCTACCTGAAACCGCAAGATTTCGGGGAGGCGAGCAGTGGTAGATAGTAGACGTGTAGATGATGGAGGCGGTGGAGGTGCAAGGGAGCGAGATGGGCAGCGGCAACAACGTTATGTGTCTGCTCACTGATCCCGAAGGGGAGCCCCTTGGATCGTCGCTTTATCTCCCTCAGAACGTTGGCCCTCCCCAGCTTCAAGAAATTGTCAACAAGCTCCTCAACAATGTGAGCAATCCTCTCATGAATTTGCGTTTTAGGTTCACCCTGATTGGAGGAGTTTTGAATTTTTAGAAAAAATGTTCTTTTCTTTTTTCATTATCTGCTGTTTTGAGTACTTTTTTTATAAGAATTTTACGTTTTCTTTAATGGTCGAGTTTAGGAGGAAAGGTTGCCGTATGCATTTTATATTTCAGACCAGGAGCTTGTTGGTCAACTGGGGACTTACTTGCAGAAGAACAAAGGTGAGATAGTTGGAGATGGTATTTTAATTCAATATTTTATCTTATGATCATTTTATTAATTTTAATGATGATTTCAAGCTCTTGGAGAAACTTTGTATGTTTGCATTGTTATATTTTTACTCATTTTTTCTTATGTCATGTGGATTGTTTATGTAGTTTCTGTGGAGAAGGTATTACGCATTGTCTACCAACCTCAAGCAATTTTCCGGATCCGTCCAGTCAATCGGTGCTCTGCCACTATTGCTGGTGATTTTAGTTGCTCAGCTTTTGTCTTTTTTCTGTTCAAGAAATCAATTTGAGCGTGCATCTTTCTTTTCTTTAACATTGTATTTCTTTAGGATTTCTGCAAACAGTATTTTTCAGCTTTGCTTGGTTGAAATAGATTATTTTGAAGTATTAGATGGTTTAAGTGCAATCATGAATAATTGAAGAGTAGAAAAATTAAATCAAATAAATTAGCCATTGATTTTCTAGACAATCATACCTAACCAAACGAAATTTTAACACCCATATGCTAGATTTTTTTAAGTGTCTTGAAGGGTGAATTTCAATCACAATTCTTTTTTCCATTTCAAAGAACACTGCTAGCATGAAAAAGCTGCATGTGGTGTGCACAAAAGATAAAAGTAAAGAGAATGCTGATTATTTATCTATTCTGCTCTTGCATATTTTCCTCTATGTTATCATTTGTTTTCTCAATTCATTTCCTAGTAGTCTCTAAAAATTGTTTCCATAAGCAATAGTTCCCCCATTCGAATTTGAGGTGGCATATATAGTGTTATTGTTAGAGTTAATGATTGAGCTCTTTAAAAAATACTAGGAAATGAACTTTACTTATATTTATGTGTTTGATTTGATTAGTCCTTTTTTAGACTGCAAAACTTGGGAGTTACTTGTTGCTCTCTAATTAAATTTTGTCTGGTAATTGGTTTTGTGTTTGATTGATACCTATACCAATAGTGCAACATCATTTCAGGTTTGCTGAATACTATTTTATCATTTCTAGTTTAAGCATGGCCCTGGAATTTCTCAAGTCTTCCATATGTGCAGGCCACACAGAAGCTGTTCTTTCTGTTGCCTTTAGTCCCGATAGCCGAAGCTTAGCAAGTGGTTCGGGTGATACTACTGTGCGACTATGGGACCTAAATACACAGACCCCACTGTTCACATGTTCTGGTAAGCTTGTAGATCCTTATAGTGCATTTTTGGTCTCATGAATCATGACTATTCTCATTTCATGAGGAAGGTATAAGTTGAGCCATTTGAATAGGAAGATATTTGGTTATTTATAGATTATTGAGGTGTCAGTTACCTTTTATATTTTATTGTAATGGTGTTCCATGACCTTTTTCTTGAATGCACCCTTCTATTTGTTCACAATGGCTATGGCTCCTAAACATCTGGTGAACATGAGATGGTACATCGGTTCTCTTTTTGTCTTCTCTTGTATGTTCCCCTTCACTTATTTTCAGAGCTTATCTCTTGAGACATCTAAAGTTCAAATCTAATTGGCTTATAGTTATCATTATCTATATATCTATTTTTTTTTCCTGGGTTGGAGGCTTCATCTAGTTTTTTAGATTAAGTTTGACCTCAGATTACTAATTTTCTTATTAAAGGTGCTTTCTTATTATATAGTTGTTAATTTTGCAATTGTGTTTTGTAAAGTTGGATCTAGTTTTTCCATTACTCTCTTCTTTTTAATTAAGCCCTCTCCCATTAGGAAATAATCTTTTGCTTTCATTGAATGCATTCAAAGCATATTTGATTCTGCACATTGGTTGAGCTCTACAGAAGTCCCTTTTCTCTTCCAAGTTAAAACATCCTCATAAGCTGCTATCTATAAAAATAAATTGAATGCAGTTGGTTTAGCTGAACATAATTCATGGTTCTGCTTGTGTAGCTAATGTTATGATCCAAAAAGAATTCCGATGCATTAGCAAGAGTTAATTCCTCTAAAAGCACCAAATTTGTAAATTCTCCATCAATAACTAGGATGCTCATTATAAGAAAATGTCTTGCTGAGGTTTTAGGTTTTCTACCAAATCCTTGTCATTGTTTAAAGGTTGACTTCTCAAAAGCTATATGACTATCAAGGATCAGTAATTTCACAATTCATATGACTGTATGATATATGTGTTTATGCGGATATATGCATATCTGTGTCTGTGGCCCTATTTCTCATCCATACGTGGGCATCTCTTTCTCCATGATTTAATTATGGGATTTTTTGTGTATGTCATTGTTTCTATGCCGTTCTGATGTTTGTTTATAACTTCCTTTCTGTTTGAGCAGCTTATCTTCAGATTGTAACTCTTTAATATTGATTTTTGTGTTCATCTGTCTGTTATTCTTTGTTTAGGGCATAAAAACTGGGTGCTCTCTATTGCATGGTCACCAGATGGTAAATACCTTGTTAGTGGAAGCAAGGCTGGAGAACTTATAGTTTGGGACCCACAATCTGGTAGACAGTTTGGCAATCCACTTACAGTAAATCACTTCACTTTATCTATAACTAGTTTGTTTCTTTTTTTTATTAGAACTTCTATAATTAATTATAGCATTGATTTGAAGTGCTTTCAAACAAGTATATCACAAGGAACTTGTGTGATATGTCTATGTTGAGACTAGGTGTTTGTGAATGGTCTCAATATGGTTTACTTGACAGTAATGTGGGCCCAAAGTAGTGTCCTAGTATTTACACAAGCCTTGTGTAGTTCTGTTGCATGCCTCTTGATTGATTTCTCCATTGTATTACTATTTATTTCCATATTTTGATTGCTCTTCTACCACACAGCTTCTCTCTATATTGAGATAGTCTGGAATTTTCCCATGCAAGCTGGATCAAGGATCTTCAACATTGATGTGACATGTCACAATCATTGAGCCTTCTTCATTTATTAGCTCTTTAATGTAATCGATTGAACTTTCTATTTCTAGGGATGTTGCAAATGCAGTATTATAGAAAAAGTGACAACAGTGTTGGATGGTGGTGTATGTTTATCAATAGAGGAACCAATTTAGTTTTTCATACATTTCATTTTGCATAAAGGGTAGAAGCACAATTTTATTATTTCTATCAAGCCTTAGTTGTGTCTAAATCTGTTCAACATATGTTCTCATGGCACTTCAGTAACAATGCGATTTCGATTTGCCTAACCCATTGGGTCATGGTCCTCTTAGTTGTGTGTTTGCTTATGTATTATGGCTGTAGCTGGTGTTTTCTTGCTCTTCAGTGCTGATCCTTACATTGACGGTTCTCATATCTATCTTTAACCCAGGGCCAGCATGCTCATCATGTGACATACCTTAATTCATCATGGAGATATCGCTCAATTTTGTGGCTTATTGATTTTTCCTGTTTTAATTGAGGATACTACATTGTTATGAATATTCATAGGCAGAAATTGTCACTTTTATAACCTATGTCCTTGATTCATGATACTGTTGTTAAATCCATTGATCTCCACTTGACTATATTGAACCTTTGGTCCAATTACAAAACTATGTTTCTTGATCAATAAGAAAAATTCCGCAGGAATGGGGGAAGGATATAAGCTTTTCTGTGCCTGTCATCAGTGGCTTATGGCAAAAATCTCTTAAATTCTGTTGCTTCTCGGTGATTTTGTAGTTTCTATTTTAACTGTGATACCACTTCTGCGTAGAGAATATTTAGGGTGAGATGGATAAGAGGACAACCACTAACTCACGGTATTGCATCCTCTATTAGAACTAATTCCAGTTAATTTTTATTCCCTTATCATTGTTGATCTCTGTGAACTTTTGGGTTATGTTTTAAAGTTGTGCATCATACTTTAGGACTCATGTATTTATTTGGCCCTTCTATTTTTGGTGATATGGGTGTTTCTATTAAACAGCCTAATATATATGTATTTTTTTTTTTTAAAACTTAGGGACACAAGAAGTGGATTACTGGTATTTCTTGGGAACCTGTACACTTGCAGGCTCCATGTCGTCGCTTTGTTAGTTCCAGTAAGGATGGAGATGCTCGTGTTTGGGATGTTTCTTTGAGGAAGTGTGTTATGTGTCTTACTGGTCACACCCTTGCTGTGACCTGTGTGAAGTGGGGTGGTGATGGGATGATATACACAAGGTACATGCATTTCTTTTAGGTTAATTTCTAAACTGGTGCAGTGAGATTTCCAATCTTGTATTTTAAAAATGACAAAGCTATATGTGATTCTAATCACAACAATTTTAGTAGTTCTCTCATATGTTGTTGGTTTTATTTTAATACCATTTCTTGTGGTGGGATTGTAACTCTAAATTAAGTTTTTGTTCCTTTTAACTACAATTGCTGATTGATCTGTGCTGAAATTCAGCGCACTTTTCTTTACCTTTGACTGTTGAGAGTGAAAATATAAGGAAAGGTTCAAACAATTTTCATAACTTTTCATTGACCTAAAATAACAATAGATTTTCATTGAAAAGATCAAAAATAGGATTTAAATTTGAATAGGTGCATTAAATACCACATTAATACAAGGGATTCTATATTCCTAATATATTTTATCTCATCCGAAAGTATAAGGATTTGTAACTGTTATCTAAGTTGAGCTATACTCTGTGAGTATCCATGTAATGCAACAATATTGCTCCATTAAGACATGTGTCTTGTTCATTATCTTGCACTTCCACTCAAACCAACCTTTGTTTCTCTGTAAGAAAACAGATGTTTAGGTTTAGTGTCTGACCTTTTCAAGGATTGTATAAACCTTTCCATTTTGGCAATTTTGTTAACGATGCATAGTTACACAATGATATTGAAAGCAAAACTTACAAGGAAGAGTCTTGAATCTGAAAATTTCAGCTCATATCCCTATATGGCATATGGGTAAAAATTGTTGAATCCATACATATATGCTTTATGTGAGTAACAATATTATACTTAAGACAAATGTAAACCTTCTGTTATGTTCTAACTTTCATATACTTGCATTTTTTTGTTGTTGAAAGTTCGATTCTACTGTTATGGCTTTTGAACTGATTGCATTGTTTCTGTTGCTAATATTTGATATTTAAGCAACCAGCTATTAAATTCAGTCTTCATAGTTTTGAAATGTTTCATGCAAACCATGCAGTTCACAGGATTGTACAATTAAGGTATGGGAAACAACTCAAGGAAAGTTGATCCGTGAACTAAAGGTAATGCAACCATGTTGGCTTATCATTAGTGTTTTCTTAGTCCTTATTGGCAATTAAAGCTTGTTTCTGGAGTTGTTTCTCGTTGGCTTGTTTTAAGAATGTTTACATCATATGTCACAATTGAAAACAATATAGTTTTTCATCTTTTGCTTGATGGTGACTTTTATGTTTTTAGTATATTTTAGGCTTAGAGAAATTTACTTCTTTTCGTGAAGTAATACAAATGATTTTGTATTCTATGATTGATTTTCTTTAAGAACTCCGCCTATGTGAGCATATGTGAGCATAGCCGGTCCCAAGCCCGATAAAGGAGGAAGGTTGCGGTAGGTTGATAGCCAGCATAAAACTTTGTCATACATCTAATATGAGTTCTCTGCAAATTATAACGTTGCGACGTGCCCACCTAGGCACATGCTATATTGGCACCCGGATGTAGTGTTAAATGAGCAAGGGGTTCCATCACATCGCCGCCCGGGTGTGATGGAGTATAGGTAAGGGTTCCCATATCATGGACGGGTGTGGGTAAAGAAATTAGTCCCACCACATTGGCGCCGGGATGTGGTGACAAATAGGTAAAGGTCCTCACATCTTAATGGACAAGTACGAGTAAAGAAGCTAGTCCATAAGAGTAAGATTATGATCGGTAGTTGGAATATAGGGTCTTTGACAGGAAAGTCTATGGAGTTAGTAGACACTCTAAAACATAGGAGGATAGATATAGTGTGTCTCCAAGAGACTAGGCGGATAGGAAACAAGGCTAGAGAGATTAGTAACACATGCTATAAATTATGGTATTGTGGAAAGAATAAAATAGTGTGAGAATTATTGTAGAACCAAAAATTAAGGACAAAGTGATTGAAGTGAAAAAGGTAGGAGATAAGATTATATATTTGAGGTTAGTGTTTGGAAAAGAGACAATCAACATAGTAAATACATATGCTCCTCAAGTAGGCATGGGGGAAGAAGCTAAGGCTAAGTATTGGGAAGATTTGGATGAGGTAATTTTAGGGATCCTAAGTGAGCAAGAACTTTTTATTAGGGGAGATCTTAATAGGCATGTGGGTAGACTCAATGATGGTTATGAGTTGGTCCATGGAGGTTATGGGTATGACAACAGGACTGAGGAAGGAAAAGCTTGCTTAGATTTTGCTTTGGCTCTTGATTTAGTATTGACTAACACTTGCTTTAAGAAAAGAGAATCACACTTGATTATCTTTAAGAGCGGGGGTAACCATTGCCAGATAAATTTCCTCATTACAAGAAGAAGGGATAAGTCTATATGTAAAGACTGCAAGGTTATACCTGGTAAAACACTAACTACCCAACATAGGTTAGTGGTGTTGGATGTGAAGAAAAAGAGTATAGTGAAAAAAGGAAGGAGGGTTATGCAACGTAGGATTAGATGATGGGCTCTAAAAGGGCCAACTAATTAGCGTTTAAGAATAAAATATAGGAAGATGGAGTTAGAGATAGAGAAGCCGATGTTAACACTTTATGGAAGGAGATAGCAAATCGTATTGAGAAGGTAGGGAGTGAGGTCCTAGGGGTCTCTAAGGGACTAGGACTTCGACCACACGAATCATAGTGGTGAAGCTACTTTCATTACCTAATTAATGCAAGTCATGTGGATAACTTTACAGATCTTTATGCATTAAGGTTAGAGAAGAACCGTAGCTACACACGAAGAATCAGGCCTAATGAGGTCAAGGAGGCATTGCAAAAGATGAAGGTTGGGAAAGCATGTGGCTCAGATGGTATCCCGATTGAAGTTTGGAAGTGTCTTGGAGAAGTAGATATCATAGCTAACCAAAATTTTTAATTCTATCCTAAGAGGGGGAAAGATGTAAAATGATTGGAGAAAGAGTATTTTGGTACCTATATATAAGAATAAGGGTGATATTCCAAATTGACCAATTATTGTGGCATTAAGTTAATGAGCCACACAATGAAACTTTGGGAGGGGGTGATAGAGCATCGACTCAAGGATATTACGAAGGTGTCAGAGAACCAATTTGGCTTTATGCCAGGTAGATCTATAACTAAAGCCATTTTTTTTTGTTAAAGAGCTTGATAGAGATCTACAAAGAGAAGAATAAGGATCATCATATGATTTTCATTGACATGAAAAAAGCATATGATAGAGTACCGAGAAATATCTTTTGGTAGGTATTGGAGAAAAAAAGGCATTAATGTTAAATATATAAATGTTAGTAAAGATATGTATAAAGGAACAGTTATGAGTGTGAGAACAGTGGGAGGAGATATGGAGGAGTTTCCTATAATAATGGGTCTACATCAGGGATCGGCCTTGAGCCCATATATGTTTACTCTAGTAATTGATGAGTTAACTAGTTTTATCCAAAATAACATCCTATGGTGTATATTGTTCGCAGATGATATTGTTCTAGTTGATGAGACTAAGGAGGGAGTTAATCAGGAGTTTGAATTGTGGAGAAATACTCTTGAAAGTAAAGGTTTAGGTTAAATAGATGTAAAACAAAATATATGCCTTGTAATTTTAGTTTAAGTATAAGAGATGGAGGGAAAGTGAAACTAGGGGGATGGTAGTGCTTAAGTGTAACCATTTTAAATATCTAGGTTCTATTTTCCAGAATGATGGGATGATAGATGAAGATGTAACCCATAGAATTAAAACAGGATGGCTGAAATGGAGAAGTGCCACGGGTGTGTTATGTGATAAGAAGATGCCTAACAAGGTGAAAGGAAAGTTCTATAGAACGACAGTTAGACCAACCATACTATATGGGAGGGAGTGTTAGGCAACTAAAGTTCAACATATCCATAAGATGAATGTGGCAGAAATGAGGATGTTAAGGTGGATGTGTGGTTATACAAGATTGGATAAGATTAGAAATGAACACATCCGACAGAAGGTGTATGTTGCACCAATCGAAAATAAAATATGAGAATGACGTTTAAGATGGTTTGGACACATGCGTCATAGACTCTTAGACCCCTAGATGCCCTAGTTTGAAAATGTGATAGTTTAGTAATAGAAGATAAAAAAAGGGGCAGAGGTAGGCCGAGGATTACGTCGAGAGAGAGAGAGAGTGTCTAAGGACCTACGTTTATTAGATGTTGATCTAGATCTTGTTTTTGACCTACATAGGGACAAAGAATTCATATAGCCGACCCCATCTAGTATAGGATCAAGGCTTAGTTGTTGTTGTTGTTGTTGATTGATTTGCTTTAAGCCGCATAAAATTCTATTTATATTTCTGCTAATTTAGTTGTAACTTATGATTATAATCCTAACAAATTATTTTCCGCTTTCTCTAGATGAATCAAAGGCAAGTTAGAAAGTTGCTTTTCAATGCATGTCCTCCCCTTGTATATAAAGCCTATATGTTGAGTCAACCATCTGCCAGTTTTTCTTTTCATATTGTGACATTCTCCGCTCTTGATCTTCTCTAAAAGGCCCTTTCTTTGCCAAGGTTTCTTTTATACCATTAGGTATTCATGGAGGGTTGGGGGTCTGGTTATTGCTTGCTGTATATGTTAACTCTTTCTGGAGTCCTCACATTACCATGCTATGCTTTATTATCTTTCTTATTGTTGGTTAAACAACTGTAATAATGGGAATACGTGCCCTCTTTAGGCTGGGAGTATATGGTTGAGTTATTACATTTCATCTATTTGAGGATTCTGACTGCTACCAATTTTCATTAACTTACATGTACCCTTGTCTGTTATTCAGAACTTGGCTGAGTTGATTTTCCTAATGACCTGGCTAGAGGAATAAATAGTGTTTGATTAGGTAAAGGAGATGATCATTTATTAATTTATTGAGTGCTCAATTTGAGTGCCACTACACTTGCAAGTGTAAATTAATGCTGGAAAGGACTGGAAAATAATATCAGTTTGATGTCTTGAAAGTAGGAAGCCACCTCTGTAGAGGTCCTAATGGCTGTAAATGGGATAATGATGTCCTCTGTATTAGTGAGGGTACTGTTTGTGTGATTTGATTTATCTCATGAGATTGTTTTTTAAAATTTCTCAACTCCATAACCAAAACTATTCTTCACTTCTCCCAAATATAATTGGAAGATTGTTAGGAAGATTTGGATGATGAGTATTAGGTGATCCATACATTTGTAGTCCTTGTGTTATAATTTCAAAAGCTACTTTACTTGTCTAGCTAAAACGTGTTATATTGTGAATCTGATTCTGTCAAGTTCTTAACACTATTCATCACCTTTTTCATGCTGGTATGCTTTCAGGGACATGGACATTGGGTTAACTCTCTTGCTTTGAGCACTGAATATACTCTCCGAACTGGTCCTTATGATCATACTGGGAAGACATATTCCTCTCCAGAGGAAATGAAAGCGGTGAGTGATTATTTTTTTTTTTGTGATATGATGTTCTTCCTAGGTTATTTGAATGCTTCTGTTCTACCATTCGTCTATGGTTGATTATTCTTTGTTTCAATTAGCATTAATTTTAGACCTTGTTCATGGTAAGGAGCTAAATCTTTATTATTTATTGAGATCACCACGCTTGTGGATCAGCTTGGTTGCTTTTTTTTAATTATTAATTTTGTCTATCAAGTTATAATGTACAGAAGGAAATAGTTGAAATGAAGCCTTGCAGATGCTAAAATGAAAACAGAAAAGAAAAAGAATAAATAGGACGAATATAAAGCCTTATAAGTATACTGGGAAATGTCCTTCAGTAAATAGAGCATATTGGTGATATACTGATACTTGGCCATTTATATATTGTTGAAGATTAACTTGTTCTTTTACCACATGAACTGGGAGTACTTAAAGGTTGCTTGGATTTAAATCATTCAAATACTTCAATATTGGTGGTTGCCCACTCCTTTATTATTAATATCATAAATTTTATACCTCCACAGAATGGCCTTGGTTTATGTTAGTTGTACCCTATTCGCGACTCTAATCTCCAAAATAGTTTTTTTCTGTGTGTAATTCCAATTTTCTTTTCTCAGGAATCAGATTACTCGCTGAAGCTTCATGTCTGTGAAAATTTGAAACTAGTATTAGGCTACTTTACGCAGATATGTGTCTGTGTGCTTTCATAAAGTGTACGTTTAAAAGTGCTAAAATTCAAATTCCTATCTCATATTTCTGA
Organism: Dioscorea zingiberensis; assembly: GCA_026586065.1. NCBI lineage: Eukaryota > Viridiplantae > Streptophyta > Magnoliopsida > Dioscoreales > Dioscoreaceae > Dioscorea > Dioscorea zingiberensis. The sequence goes on along the minus strand of CM048818.1, from coordinate 53,998,371 downwards.
TATGACATCAAGATATGTCAGGAGCATTCAAATTACATTTAAAAGTGCCAAAATTCAAATCCTATCTCATATATCTGATATGACATCAAGATATATCAGAAGCATTCAAGTTCATGTGAATTTATCAAGTGATGTCTTTTTCTTCTCAAAATTCTTGTATGAGAAGTTGAAAAAAAAAAACTATCGTATTTTCTATTTCTGTGGAAGTTTTTTGCGGTCCCTAGCATTTATGCTTCTGTATTTATCTTCATCCGTATTTCAGGCAGCCCTCGCAAGATATAACAAAATGAAAGGTAATGCTCCAGAAAGACTGGTTTCAGGTTCTGATGATTTCACAATGATTCTGTGGGAACCTTCTGTAAGCAAGCATCCAAAAGCCCGTTTAACTGGTCATCAACAGGTAAATACAAACTAATATATGACATTATTTTCGTCTGGATAATATATGCTCAAATGCATCATCAGAGTTTCTCATGAATATTTTAAACTTAGAAATGATATTCAGTAACTTAGTTTAATAACTTTTATGTTCTTTTCTGAGGATGGGTCTTGGCACATTGGTAAGGCTATTCTGACAAGTTATGTGCCATGTTATAGATGAGAAGTCCTTTCCAAGCTTGGGCAAGGCGACATAAATTTAACCTTCACTGTATCTTCTACTTTGTATGCTAAATCTCACCAATTGACCAAGTATTTTTTAGATATATTAATATTCGATAGACAATCTCAAGGTGTTCTTCACATGGGTGAATGCATATGTTCGCTGACAATACTTACCATGAAAGCGATTTCTAGTCTTGTATGGGATAGGTATATCAGCTTCCTAACCAAACGTTAGTATCTCCCCCTGTCCACTAGGTTGTTATTTTTTGTTTTTCCAAGTTTCAGAATTAGATCCATAGGGGTTATGGCAGGTTTACATCCAAGTACACCTCTTTATTCAAAAGATCAACTGTAGCCTGGTGCTATAAAGCTCCCACTATACGCAGGGTCCGGGGAAGGGTCAGACCACTTAGGTCTATTGTATGCAACCTTGTCTTGCTTTTTCGCAAGAGATGGTTTCTGCGACTCAAACTCGTGACCTCCAAGTCACATGGCGACAACTTTATGTTGCGTCAAGGCTTTTCTTCAACTGTATACTCTCTGAGAAATAAAAATCCTTTTTTTGCTCCTTTCTACCTTTATCCCTAGGAAATATATGAGTTACCTAAGATCTTTAATTTCAAACTCTTTTTCCAATATTAGTTTTAACATTTTTATTTCTTCTTCATCATCTTCAGTTAAGATTATGTCATCAACATACATGATCAAGATGGCCTTTTTTTCCACCTTGTGAGTGTTTAAAAAACAAGGTATGATTTGTCTGACCTTGAATGCATCTATGCTTCCTAACAGACTTTGCAAAGTGATTAAACCAGGTCCTTAGTAATTGTTTCAAACCACAAGGGGATTTTTTAATTTGCAAACCTTTACGCCATCATTTTCACCTTCGAAACTAGGACGTTGATAAATATATACTTCCTCATTAGGCTCTCCGTTGAGAAAAACATTTTTCACGTCCATCTGATGTAAGGGCCAATTGAGATTAGTTGCTAGTAATAAAAGTACACTAACAGGGTTTAGCTTGGCAAATGTAGCCAATGTTTCTGTGTAACACTCTGAAAGTTTACGTGTGCCTTTTGACGACTAAATGGCTTTGTGTCTCTTTAACGTCCTATTTGACTTGTATTTGTTTGTGAACACCCATTTGTACCCAACTGGAATCTTCTCTTTAGGTAAATCCACTAGGTCCCAAGTCTCATTCTATTTTAATACTTTCAACTCTTCATATACAACCTCCTTCCATTAAGGACTTCTAAGAGTTTCTTGAATATTTTTTTGGAATTGTGGCATTCTCAATCTTCAGTGTCAAGGCCCGAAATGCTGGAGATAGTTGATTGTAGGATAGATTATTGTTCAAAGGATGTTATGTGCATGTTCGAACTCTCTTTCTGAGAGCTATCAGCTGACCCATATCACTTAGCATGATATTAGTAGTAATAGTTTAGATTTAGATTCATTATTTACTTTTGGATAGATCTCTTAGCAATGTGGCTGGGATGTGGAACCATGTGCTTCTTGAGGTTGGCATTGTCGTTATGAATAAACAAAGAGCTTTGTTTGACTAAGTTTGGTTGATTCTTCCCATGTTTCCGTATTATTTTCTATTGATTGTATAATAGGTGAATCTAAAGATGTTGTTTTAGGAATAGGGATCAAATAAAGAGAAGGAACATAAAAATCCCAAAGCCTATCTTCACCTAAGTTCTCTCCCTGAAGGTTGGGTTTGGGAAAGAAGGATTGATCTTCAAAAAAAGTAACATCGAGAGAAACAAAGAGGTTTTTTTTAGCCGGACAGTAGCATTTGTACGCTTTTCGATTTGGATAACCCAAAAAAATACGTTTTATAGCTTTATGATCAAACTTACCACATGTAGGCCTAGTATTATGAACGAATGTCGTGCACCCAAAGACTTTAGTAGATAGAGGTGAATAACTGAGTATGGGAATAGCATTGAAGAACATTGAGTGAGGTTTGGAAATGAAGGACACTAGATGGAAGTCTATTTATTAAATAAGTCGCGATGAGGACAACCACTCCTCAGAAGTGTTTAGGAACATGGGTGGTGAACATAAGTGTTTAGGAACATGGGTGGTGAACATAATAGCACGGGCTACTTCTAATAGGTGATGATTTTTTCTTTTGGCTATTCCATTCCATTGAGAGGTTCTTATACAAGAACTTTGATGAAAAATCTCATTTTGCTTGCAAGTATTGTCCGAGTGTAGAATTGAAGTACTCTCGCCTATTGTCTGTACAAAAAACTTGGATTTGTGTTTGATCGGGTTTGAATCATTTTGTGAAATTGTTTGAATACATTTTCGACATATGATTTTTCTTCTAAGAGATAAATCCAGCCTGCACGGGAGTGATCATCAATGAAAGTGACAAACCATTTTGTTCCCATAATATTATTCATCCTAGATGGACCCTAAACATGACTAAATTAATGAAAAAGGTTTTGATGATCTATATGGCTGACTTGGATAAGGAATACGGGTATGTTTAGCAAGTTGACATATTTCACAATGAAAGGAAGAAACATCTTTATTTTTAAAGAGAAAAAGAAACATGGTTTTTAAATAAGTGAAACTAGGATGTCCTAGTTTATTATGTTCTAACATAATCTTACAAGGAAGAGATACACTTCTTAAGGCCAAACCTTGTTTATTCACTTGTGAGTTGTCATTAACATAGTACAGTCTTCCCTGTTTCTTAGTATTCCAATTGTTATCCCTGACTGAAACTCACAATATATAGGATAAAGTTTAGCCACATAATTTAAATCCTTAATCAATTTACTAATAGGCACTAAATTACAAGTCAACTTTGGGACATGAACAGATTGTAATATCAAATTAGAGAGTTTAATTGACCCTTTTCCAGCCATATAAGACAAGGTGCCATTAGCAATTCAAATTTTAACATTCTAGAGCATGGGGTATATGTAGAAAAAAACTTACTGCATCCTGTCATATGGTTGTAAGCCTCGGAATCATTGATCCAAGGACCATTAAACTCAGAATTTACAGGAAGGATAGAAATATAATCACCTTTCTAAGCAACAGAGTAGTTCGGGTTTGATATAGAGGCACTTGGCTGAGATTGAGACAATAAAACTCAAATTTGTTTAAGTTGCTTTTTGTTGAGTAGTGTATCACTTGATTTAATCTCTTCATAAACAACTTGAAGTCCTCTGCCTGAATATCCTTGTTTGCTTGGCTTCTAATTTGCTGGTTTTCCATGTATTTTCCGGCAGTTGTCCCGAGATTGCCAAGTGCATTAACAATTATCACATCAGGGCCGATCAATTTTTTAAATCCTTGTTGATCACCTGCAGCAAAGCTCTCGTTTCTCTTAGAGACAAGGGTAAAACTTTGAGATAGGTTTTCAACAGGTACTTGGGATGTCTCTGTGACACCCCTCTCCCGAGCACCCTTAACTGTACTCTAGGGGAGGTATGCCACACCCAACCATGGGAAGGCCGTCTATTTTATACCTATTCTTTCTAACAATTTGAAAAATCAGATATAATCCATTTCCAATAGCGATGATCAAAACACCTTCTTTCTTACTACACATAAGATCCAAAGTGTAAATAGATGTGTTCATGTGAACATCAAGTGTGAATTATAGTTTCAAAAGGCCCACAAAATGATAGACATATGTATATGTATATAGGGTTTCCAATCATGCTTGGAGCCACTACTGCTGCACTACGAGATCTAAATATCTTAACTGGACCCGAACCTGTAATTTGAGTAGGGAGCGGTGTGAGCTTTTACAAGCTCAGTGAGTAAAAGTATCCCCCACAAGGATTAATATAAGAAAATAGCATCTATAAAACAACACCATGTATTAAAACATGTTGGTCATGTGAACATAATAGAATTCGTATACTGGTCATATAAATTATAATCCCGTTATTCATGCGAGTCCATTTATGTCTTACAAACTCAATTGTAATACCAAACACTCGGCAAAATCCGATAGAAAGATTTATAAGAATCCAACATTACATATAACTAGGCATAAAATAGTAATGCAACATTTCATCATCATGTGTCGTCATGAATGCACCCAATCTCATCAACGTAAGTCATACGCACCCAGGTATGGTTGGGCCCCTCAATATAGTTATACACCTGGGTATGGCTGGGCCTCTCAATATCATATAACGAGCATGCTCACCAAAGAGTACATACGGACATGTGAAGACACATAGCACCCTGCTCCTAACGAGCATGCATGGGTAGAGGGTTTTTATTGAAATAATTGTTTTGGTTAGCTTTTGAAATACCTCTCCCCACGGATATCATGTGAGGTCCTAATGACCTGCAATGAGCTTATACATCAAGCCCCTGTATAGCCCACATGAGTAGCAATAGGGTGCATACACAACTCATTATATTACCTTCATGTATGAATCTATCATTATATCATCATTTCTTAAGAACATACTTTCATCATGTATGAATACATTTTCCTATCATCATGTATGCATCATTCTGTCATCAAAGTTAAGATAGTCATGAATTCATTTATACCTTTGCTACATGTCATACCTTCTCTTTGATGAAGCCTATATCATGAATACATGAATACATAGTCATGAGACTTCTAAAGTTACTGTAGCAGATCATGAGCAATCCCTTAATCGGGTAATCAAGTCGTACATACTGGAAATATAGCAGAAAAACAGTCATAAAACTGTTAGAAAATCATTTAAAAATCCTAGGGTTCATGTACTTTTGACTCACCTCAGCTTTACTAAGTCTTACTGTTGTTCCGATCCTCCTAGCGGATCCTCGACACCTTTTTCGCATCTTATACATAATAGATTACCATTACTAATTATTTCATATCATTTAGAATTGATTTAGTCATACATATGCATTACATATGTAAATCCTAGAAATGTTGGCTTTTTTAATTTATAACCGGTCAATCCGACCCTTAAAACACCTACCCTACCTGAATTCCCTCTTTTTATAGGTTAACAAAACCCATAGTAATCATCTAACTGGTGAAAAATCTCTCTCCAACTCTCTGTGCTACAGTAACCCTCTTCATCTTCTGTGCTACAGTACCACTACAGTAATTTCAGCCTCCCATCAACCATTCAACCCTTCACTCTCCTTCAATTCTGAGTTTAAACTCTCTATACATCATTCTTCAATCCTCATACCTTGTTTTGAGTCTCTCAGAGATGATTTAATCTCAAAAAACCTGGACTGAGTTCTTTAGATCAGAGTACATCTCTTTCACCATATCCCATATTTTGTTCAGTCTTGAAGTATAAATAAAGCCAACCAATCTTAGGCTTCATGGAATTGACAAGCCATGCCATCACCATGGAATTTTCAGATTCCCACATTTGGTAGCCAGGGTCGTTCTCTTTTGGAGCCGTGATTGCACTAGTCAAGTGGCCGAGTCTTCCCTTTCCTCTGATTGACAAGCACCACCGATTGAGACCATTCTAGGTAATTTGTCCCATTTAATTTGTGCTGATTTGAAGAGAATGGGTATCATTCACAAGGCTTTTGGTTTGATAAGGATGGATTGGAAGAGATTTCAGAAGAGGGGTCTATTGAAGTTCCAGAGCTCTCTCTGATAGCGCCTGTCATGGCTGTTTTAGCCATAAAATATTAGAAACCTAGCTCTGATACCATGAAGAAAAACAGAGAAAGAAAAAATATCCACACATGTTTTATTCAGAGAAAGGGGCCTCTATATAAAGAGGGAACAACTGGACAGTATCAGATCTGATCATCTGATCCTATTACAGCAATCAGGGACAGATTTGCTAAAACTGTCCAGTTACACTAAATCAGGAAAATAAACAAAAATAGGAAACTAGTTGATCTGATAACCTAATATAGGTCCACAAAATCTGCAATTCTTTCAACGGCTTTGGTTGATGGGTAGCATGGGGGACTTGAGATTGTCCTGGATCTGTTATGGATTGTGTTCTGAGCATAGAATCTGGTTACTAGATGGAGGCTGATTTAAATCATTTAATGTGAATCTCCACAATGACATGTTTTGCTGTAGAGATGTGGATTGGGGGTGTTAGGTCCGTGTGGTATTGTTTATATTTGATATTGCTCGTGACTTCGATGAACTTGGTTACACATACCAGAAGCCAGTGTCTTTCTTATTCCTTTTAACTTGTTTCTAGCCAAAAGATATTTTCCATGTTGGTTTTGGTGGATGAATTTTATCAGGGAACCAATTAGATAGGTTTACCAGCTTTTGGGAACCACCCTCTTCCCCGAGGATAGTAAAATCTGCTTGAAATGAGGTGGTTGAATTTCGAGCCCGCGTTCACGAGGTTGACGAAAGCGGTGATCTGGGTTCAACTCCACAACTTTCCGGTGGACCTTTGGGATGGCGACTCGCTGGAGACACAAACGGCGTCCATTGGGCGACTTGTTAAAGTGGACGAATATACTGCATCTCTCTCGCGAACAAGGTACGCAAGAGCTTGATTGGAGATTGATTTCGCTTACCCTTTGAAGCCAGGATTCTGGCTTGAAGATGGAGACAAACGCGTCTTCGTGATGGTTGTATATGAACGAGTGCCGACCTTCTGCTATAGCTGTGGAATGGTGGGACATGGCGCCAGTTCTTGTACAACCCGGCGAGGACCAACCTACTTTCGACCAACTGCTTTGGTGGTAGCGCCGTGATGAAAAGTCTTCACAGGTTCGGAACGACCACGGAACTCCTGAACCCAGGGATAAAGGACTCAGCCCCCAGACTCCGCTTGAGGAGACTCCGCTTGAGGAGACCATCCAAAGCAAAGAATCCGGCATTGGGCCATGGATGAGGCCAAACCGCCGTCGCGGGCGCGGCCGTGGCCGCGGTGGAGCTGGAGGCATGTCCTCACGTGCTCCACACATGACCCCGGGTTTGAATCCGGAACAGTTGGACCGAGTAGCGGATGAGAGACACGTGGAAGGCACGATCAGAGCCATCCGGACGCGTAGCAGGGATGAGCGTCGTGGTCGAGGCGGGTCTTTTCACCCAGCCTCCTGGTGTGTTCCTTCCAGCTCACGCGTTCATGATAGCTCTGGCTCTTCTGACATGGGTCTTGTCCAACCGGTTCCAGAGTCACGTCCTCAAGTGGAGTCTGCATCCGTTGATGAAGCGAAGCATGGGAAAGGTAAGAGAAAATCATGTTCATCACCCCCTCTCCTCCTCACGTCTTCGATGGATCAGCGGACAGAGAGCTCCAATGAGGGACATCGGATGCTTGTCGCACGGGTTGAGCAGGCTCTGAACCACCCGGCAAGCGATTCTGAAAACCTGGATGAGGATTCGGAGATGGAGGACTCAGAGGATGATCGCACACTCTGGGAGCTCCAAAAAGGTATGAGGAAGGAGTCCAGAGCTCGTAAGGGTGTTCAGATCCTCTCGGCAGTTCAGAAGAAGGGAAAGAAGATGGCAAAAGGGAAGGGGAGTTGATCACTGATCACTGGCCTCACTGCCAAATTCCACTGTGTCTTGGATGTTATCATCATGTTAACCATGTGTGCTATGTTTAGATTTGTATGATTGTATCAATCTAGTAAACTGATGCTGATGTAATCTCAGTTATCTTTTCCTTAATATATAGCTACGATGTAGCTCTTTTCGACCAAAAAAATCCAATTTCTAGTCATAAAAAAATGGTAAATGTCTTTAATGTTCTCTCATTTTTTTAGGCCAATATTCATCAAGATCACTTGACTTAACATCCTTAGGTGAGGATTAAAGAATAGGATTTTCATTGGTTTACAGATTCTTGTCCTGGCTTATTCTGAGCTTTGTTTTTAACCTTGACCATATTTTTGTTTCATTGATATGCATCTAAAAATCATAAAAAGTTCATCCTAGCATGTTGAATACACTTCTCAACTGACTAAGACAGTTATTTTGCAGCTTGTGAACCATGTATATTTTTCTCCTGATGGACAATGGTTGGCAAGCGCCTCATTTGACAAATCTGTTAAGTTGTGGAATGGGATTACAGGAAAATTTGTTGTTTCCTTCCGGGGGCATGTTGGACCTGTATACCAGATCAGGTCTTTCTATACTTACAGACATCTAAGTTTCTCAGTGATGTTTTTTTTTTCTTTTTCTTTTTGCTCAGTAAACATCTTTTATTTTCCTTATCGCAGCTGGTCTGCTGATAGTAGGCTTCTTTTAAGTGGAAGCAAGGATTCAACATTAAAGGTATGTTTAAATTAATGGTTTGTTTCTTTCTTCCTTTCAAGAGACTTGCTTTGTTTTGATGTCTCAGTGGTTTGTTTATAGTAATTGTTGTCATCTCTTCATCTGAAGCCCATGATTGTTATGTGCTTGAACAATGACATTTTTTTAATCAAATTGTAGGGTAACTTAAGAAGATAAATAATGGAAACTATACTTCATATGTTCTTGTTACTTTCATAATATTATTTTGCTGATTACTTTTTCATGACCTATTCCAAATTCCAGTTACAATTTTTATTTGCAATGGATATTTTTGTTTTTAACTGATAATTTACTTTCGAATCTTAAAATCATGCTTGGAAATCTGAATAATCGAATCTGGTTCAGGATTATTTTGTGTTGTCCCTTAGTACTGTAAAACACAATAGCCTGAAAATTTTTATTTCATATACTTTTGTTTGCAATCTTTTCATTCTCCACATCCTCATGCATTCAGTTTCATTCCTGAATATCCAGGTTTGGGATATCCGAACACACAAATTAAAACAAGATCTGCCAGGCCACGCAGATGAGGTGTTTTGCCTTTTGTCTATTCCATCAGTTTGTAGTAATGCCAAGATCCTTGAATCATTCTAACTTCTATTTCTGTATTTTCATAGGTATTTGCTGTTGATTGGAGTCCAGATGGTGAAAAAGTTGCTTCGGGTGGAAAGGATAGGGTACTCAAGTTATGGATGAATTAGACTGGCATCAATGTGCTTATTGGTGTTCCAATTTTGTAGCCGAGTGAACTTTGGTTATTATCTTAAGTTTGAAAACAGACAGATGAAAGCAATATTTCCCAGCATGCGAGTCCCCTCGTAATGTACTTATATTGATTTTAAAATGTGTTTATTTTGTGCGGTAATAATACTGTAAGAAGGGTCTCAGTTCGTACTCAGTTCTCCGAAGATCAATATAAATGTGAGAATTTTTTTATGATATTAAGATTTTCTAAGTGACAATGGATTTTTTTGTGCATCACTCCATGATACTTTTCCTGTTAATATATTTTTTCCTAATACTTGATATATTAAAGAAGCATTTGCACACCTTTTCATTGATACAAAGGGGTGAAAGGAGGAACATGCAACACAAAAGATTTTATGAAGTATTTAAGTATATTCTGAAGAACATACAAGTTCTAGCACTAATTATCCATTGCAGCAGTATTTAGCAATACAACATTTCTCAAACACAACCTAAAGTCAGAGACATGTGGTTCTTCATGAATGAGGTTGCAGATCATTAACAAACAAATGATGATTGCCAGGTAATAAAGCTTGAGCATCCATGCCCTTGCTTTCTTGTGTAGTCAAGTCACGCAAGATTCAAAACCAATTAATTGTGCCTGAAGACAATGACAATGGCTGTGCAGTTATCCTTGCATCGCCGTTCACGAACAGCTTCTCTCACAAGGCGGCGGGCTGCGGTGGTTGCCGAAGATTTCTCCTGTGAAATCCCAAGGAAATTAAATTTTACTCTAATTTATGTTGATTTTGAGGTTATTTATCAAGAAGCTCAGCAAACACAAACATGACCTTCCACTTTATTAAATGTTGTAATTAAGTTTCTGCCTGATATTATTATTATATCAAGAAAATATGTACTATAGTTGGAAACAGGATGGATTGCTTCTGCCTGTTAGGTATTTTAGTATGGTTATAAATTCAAAAACTTTTGGTTATTCAATTAGTTGACTATTGCAGAACCATTAGAACATAATATAAAAACAGTCCGAGTTAAAATGAGGCAGAATACATAATATTTCATGTGCTGCCTGTCATTTTATCGGAAGCACTGATAATCTTATAACAGTGTTACCTTCAGCTGTTTCTGAACAAAATTGACAGCATCGCTCGGTCCAAACACCTGAAGAGTCAAATGGCAAACCATGATGTGTGGAAGATCAATGGCAATGTTGACCAATGCAATGGCTACTAAAGAAAGAAAACATACCCCCCACAAGCCATCACAACCAAGGATGATGAATTGCTCCTTTTCTGTAAGCTCAAAGGAATGGATATCAGGGGTCGCAATAACTCCTACCTGTTAGCATATAATGATGTAAGATCATCGAGAACAAAGACAGGACAACATTATGGTTTAAGAAATATTTGTAATACATGCTAATTGGCTTTCTTCTTTTAACAGGGGATACTAGTTATGACATACCAAGCTAGCTTCGGTGGCTAAACCAGAATTAACTTGCAAATCCCACTGTGACCGAACAATTCCCTTTGTTTCACCAGCAGTTTGTCTACCAGCATCTTCTCCTAAAATCTATTAAGTATATGGAGTTCTACTTATATTCTAATATTGGATGGATCAGATATTTCTAGAAAAAAAATGAAGAAATACATGGAACTAAAAACAAATACTCCTTTTAAGTGATTTATGTGATTTGTATAAATAAAATAAATAAATAAAAAACTAAGTCACAGGCAAGTAAGGATGACCTGGAAACCGACTATACCACAGTTATGTGAAATAGTCTCAAAAAAACATTAAAACATATTCTTTCTAAGATGATCTTAGAAGTCACTTGCAGCCTCCAGAGGTAGATACTAAAACAAATAGCATATACTTCTAAGAATATCAAGTGATGTGCAAAAACCTTCTTAAAATGGCGGTCTCCAAAGGCTCTAGAGACCTCAAGGCGACCTTGTAGCCGCCCATTGGCTCCCACAGTACCACCAGCCTGATAAAGAACAAAGCAAGTACCATGGTATAGTGAAAAATTGAATAATCATAAAGCAACCTTTGTAATAACCCCAGAAGAAATTCTCCATAAAATAAGAAGGTTTAGGACCTAAGTGTCTATAAAATACACTTGAAACCAAAGAGGGCTAATAATTTTTCAAAACAAAAGACACCAGAGTGAGCTAGCAGCATTCTAAGGTCAGATGCTAAAAAGGAATGGTACTCAAGATTCTCAGATCACACACACCCACACACACACTAACATAAAGAAGCGAGTATGAAAAAAAAAATGACAGTTAGAAACATCATTGTCCATCCAATGTGAGATGGTCAAGTGTCTTTATGTTATATGACAAGCTGCAGATTAAATCAAGCAAAAACATTTAATTAAGCCAATATATAAATAGAGAGACATTTAAACCCCATACAAATAACACAGATCAGAACAAACTTATATCAGAAAATAAAAAGTTAATAGTGTTGTTTGAAAATGATTCTGATATTATAAACTGTGCTAAAAAATAAAATTTGAATCATATAATTGCTGATGATGCTACTCACCTTTCCTCAGGAAATATTAGACTTAAAACATTTTTACATAAAAATATTATCATGTCTAAACACTTAAACCTTCATTACTGGGAAGTATCCAAAGACCACCTAAAAATCTATTCTATCAATTATGCTAGGCCTTATCAAGTAGCATGTACATGAAACAAGTAAAATACCAGTAGAAGTAAAAGCAAAACGAGGAGTCCTCAGATACTCCGAGCATCATGGAAGTTGGTGAAGCTCTAAATTATAAAAATGCTTGAACAAATTTGGATTTAGGTAATACATATTTTCCAGTTAAAGCATTGAATAATCAAGCATTGGATGCAGGAAACGCTAACTCAGCCAAAGGTAGACTACAAGTACAGTTATGCAAACATGGGTCGTGACTGCAACATCCAACAGGCTGAAATAATTTAGTGATTAGCAACCCCTGAATATCAACATATATCACCACCTCCCAACCTAAGATTCTACAGAAGCCATTATTATGAAAGAAAGCATGCGTTATAAATAAGAGATATGAGAAGGTTGTAGATAGCAAGTTTATTGGAAACCATTTAAGTGCAATTTTCTTGAATATCTTGCGGAAAAACTTGAAGCAAAAGAAGGTTAGTGCATGCCACTGTCACAAAGAAATTGTATTCTTAAAACCACTAGAAACACAGACTTGGGTGGTTTTTCCATCTAAGGTGCATAGATATGTATTTAGGGTACAAGTAGATAATGTGGTGCTAGTCAAATAATTCAAATTACACAGGTTTGGCATTGCTGCACAATGCAAATGAAGACTCTTTTGGAATAAAACATTAGAAGGAGGTGTTGGACTTGACATTCTTCCTATGATAGATGGGATGAAGAAAACTAAAATTACCTTTTGAATTCGAGCACGTTCTTGCGGATAAATGGCTTTATGTTCTCTTGTCAAGAGAATAGCTTTTAATGTAGATCCTGCTTCACTTGAAATCTGGCATCCATCAGAAGATCGTGCCAATACCGCCTTAGCATCTCCAATGTTAGCAACTAGAACCTAGTTAAAGTAATTCCACCAATGAACAAATACCAAGTAGAAGGAGCAAGACATAAGAAGAAAGATTAAAAGATGTCATTACACTTCAGAAAATTCACCAAAGATATTTTAGATACCAGTCAGTGAAATAAATTGAGTGAAATAGGAGGCCAAAAGTAAGAAAACATCAAATTAGCCCAAGAACAAAGTTAAATAATCTGAAACCCAAACAAATGAAGGGCAGTGGGTGTCAACTCCTAGAAGATCACATCCAAAGTACATTTTAGAGGTATATGAGAAGATTACACTTTGAGAATACTCGCCAGTTAAGTTGAGCAAGATAGTATGCCCATGCAAGCAGCATGAGCCACTGCCACAAAATGCACATGAACTAAGTTAGTGCACTTCTACAAAAACAAGTTCATACGATTTCCTAGTAGAAGCAGCAGTAAATAAGAATAGTAATAATTCTTAAATTTGACAAATTGATCAAAACGCCCATATTCTGTGCCTTTTGGTCATATTGCTTGGAAGCAAGCCAAAAAAAAAAAGAGTTGTTTAAGCCTTTTTGCTTTTGACAGATGGGTACCAAATTACCAAAAACAACACAGATGGCTTGAACCAATTGATGGCAGTTTTCTTCAAGGGTCGAGTTAGGTTGACTTTTTGACTTGCACAACAGTTGAACATTGGTTTCTTGGTCATTGAATTGGACCATGCATAAGAGAATAAGATAATAAATTATCCACGATGAACTGATCCCAATCAACGTTATTCCTGATTTATGGACCCAAACTCAGAAAAGCTCTCATTGATTGTTCCTCATTAAACAGGTATAATCATAGTTCTATTGGTTTCATATTTCTGATCCTTCCACTTGCAATTGGTTTCATAAATTTTATTCATAGTATCGGTTTTATATGAGGTTTTATTTTTAAAATACTAAAAAAGGTTAGGATTCAAATAAATCATGGAAATGTGTAAACAAAAATGAAAAACAAGAATAGTACATGTGATATTTTATATTTTTATTATGTATGTGCATAATATAGGATAGCAGTTCTGAAGGTTATCAGATCATTTATAAATTTTGCTTGTGCAATACAGTTACCACACAAAAAGACAAAAACGGGATAAAATCAAGGAGAAAAACCAAAAACTTACCGTTTGCCCCAAGATCCAAAGGCAAACAGCTGTTGCACCATCTTGCCAATTCCCTGAAAGAGAGAGGAGAGGAGATAAAATACTATATGAGACTAGGATCTGAAATGAAAAGAAACCAAACCCACTTTAGAGGATTTTTTAAGATTTAGTGATCAAGAGAAGAATATTTTCTTAGAGATTTTTAACATTCAAATAAAAGATGGCTAACAATTTTAGAGCTACCTCAAAAAGTTCTAGTACTATAACTATAGAAACTTGAGAAGCCAAATCAAGCTAGAAAGAAGAGAGAAGCCACAAAATGACACTAGCAAAGCCAGACATCATTTTATATCCATAACACCATCATAAACTGTGTTTTTGCCAATAGCTGAATAAAGTGCAAGCATTCGTTGGTTCTTCCTAAACATTTTGAGGAGATAACTCTTCATCTTTCTCATTGACCAGTCCAATTTTAAATGATGGTAGTGTTTGTCATATCAGAAATCTAACTACTCTTATCTTAGATAACACAAGAAACAATGATAGTGTATTACACGCAAAACCTGGCATGCCGTAACATACACGAACACAAATTTAGCAACTGACTTTTACGAGGTAAATGTTAAGGTACCACGGAAAACTGACTCCAAGAAAAACTAGTGCTGGAAAGGACCAAGAAAGATAAATCATTGAGAGTAACCAACATCACCTTTGGACTTTTCTTTGGTAAAATCTTGAAAAAAAAGTTGGCAATAAGCTTAGAGTCAGTAGATTATGCTCACGATAAACCATATATATGAGCATTTGAATAACTTGTAATGCAGATTTATAATATTGCACCTAAGAATGAAAATGAAGAATCAGGGATATGCTGAAATGTCATAGATATACCTTTAGTGCTTTCTTGAAGTAATGATTCATCTGTTCTCTGAAAACCTGAAATATTGTTAGTGTCAGGTAAATCCACTTAAGAATAATAAGACAATAGGGCTCATCTGGACAATTTTGAAGCAATATACTTAATATGTGCTAGTAAAATTACAAGCAACATGAGTTATTACCAAGTATGTTTTACTATTTAATATGGAGATAACATAACAAATTAATGAATGAAGATTTAGATAGCCATATACATATATGTCTGATTCTGTTCCTTAGAGATTCCAGTTGCTGATAAGCATTAATTTATATTTTATACTACGAGATTCTAAACAGATTTTGGAATCTCTAATCTCATTAATAAACATTATGATAATGGGTTAAAGAAAAAGCTGCAAATTAACTAAAAGGGAAACCTAGCTGTACATGTGACATTTATCTTAGGTCTCATCCAAAGGTACATTTCATCCTAACCAATGTACAATAGGATTTTTTTTTTTATCTACACCACCAACAACTAACCAAAATTGTTGCCTTGAATGGTGCTTGGAATCATTTCTGCAAAGACCTTCTTACGATTGAAGGTCCATATACTAAGGTCCATATACTTTATAGGTATGAACATATGCATGTTTATGGAGATATATAAGAAGGGGCTAATATCATAAAAGGAAAATTCTAACATGAATCCAAGCAGATCATTTTACTCATAGTTACTCAAACTACAAATTAAAGCAGTCATGGTTATTCCTTGAAAGAAAATAATATATTTCAGACATCAATTCACTTTTAAAAGGGACTAGATGTTCATAGTTCTCTTAAATTATCTATTACATATTGCAAGGTGAGGAGCCACCAAATATAGAACTCATATCTCACTGGTGCATTGTATATTACAATAAATAACCCTGTAAAATTAACCTTTATCCTATAGAATTTCCTTCTACCAGTTTAATCCATCTAATATTGTTCTATTTTTCACTCCCCTAAACCTATAGGTGGTTAGTAATCTTCACTCAAAATGACCACAAGCAAGCAACCAACCTTCTTTTTATCCTTGTCTGTATCAAACTTCGTGCTCTACTCTGTCATTATTCTTTACAGAGTTTACAAGTGTTTAAACAATATTATCTTAGGTAAGTATTAAATTGAAAACCATAAAAATTAGGCATTAGAAATCAAAAGTGCTTTTCATCATTTAGAATATAGAAGTGATAACTATGACCATACAAACTGAATTGCTCGTCACTGGTTCTCCAGGTTTTGGCTAACTAGTTCATGGATAGATAATTTTAAGGCAAAAAGTTTAGGCACTAAAGATTGTACAATATGGTCACCATTGATTAGCCGACCATCAAGCCTAACATCTTTTGGGTGCCAATGCCTATGATGTCATTCCTGACGATTCATATAGAAGTTCACACATGTGGGACAGCTCACTTCCTCTTTGTTACAGGTAAACTAGAACAAAAGGAATAATTGCATTGATATGGTGTAACTTGAGGATAAATAAATTGACGATCCAGTTATCTTCTTAGGACTTGAAAAGTCAAATCCATGTTAAAAAAAAGAAGTATAAAGCTCATTAAATTCATCTCAATAATACCATCTCTACATAGGTGAAAATTCAATACTCCAAAAATGTGTTCCAGACTTCAGATTTCAGACATGCCAGGGCTGTGAAACTAAGTTTGAATTATCCATCTGCAGACACTGCACTCACTGTAAGATACAGGCATTCCCATATCATAATGTATTTGAAAACCTAACCTGCATAATAGTTACTAGGGAGCCATATGACTTTGAATATTAAGCCAAGCAAAGATTGGCTTAAGCATTTGCTGACAGAAAAGATAATATTTTACCTTGATTTACTCCATAAATCAGAATCAATTGTCAAGAAATAACTAGTATTGCTTCTTATAAATAAAGATCAATATTCCCTAATCAAGACATAATTCTTTCCAGACCAGAAAAGACTAGTAATGGTTTTACCTATGCATGGAACTGCAGAGAGCTACAGAAGTTATAGATTTCAGGTTTATATCTGATACCTTCAAGAATAGCCCGCTTTGCAGCTTTTATATCCATCTGCAAGAGTAAAGTATCAAGCTATAAGTAAAACATTAACTGGGATAAAGACTAACTAGGATAATAAAAACAAAACTAAATCGAACAAGCAAACACACCAACTCACGTGGTAACCCAGCCGAAAGAACATTTGGATGCAAATTCTTCTGTGCAAATTCAGCAGCCAGGCGACCACCATGTCCATCATAAATTGCAAAATGAGCGCACCTGTATGGAAGGAAAACAAAAATGTAACATGCTGAAAGAACATGCTGTACTTCTGAATCATAGAAGGAAACAAGATAATGATCTAGCCAACAATCATATATCACAGTCCAAAAGTTTAAAACACTTTCAGAATTAAAATACAATCATTTGATTTCATACCACAATGTACATCATTAATGTTTTTTGGGATCCATTAATCAAATAGAATAGATGATGCCTTATGATGAGATTAGCAGGAGCATAAAACCAAGAATCAATTTAAATTTTAAACAAGTACAAATTATAGATGAAATAAACTTGTAGGTAGCACTGCAACAACCAGTTTGGCATTTAAGTCAGAACGAAGGCCTGTGCAATATAATACAACAGCTATAAGCACTTGTACTTTAGTGAGTCAGAATTTAGAAAACTCTATAGCAATGTGAAAAGATGGAAAACAAACTAGCTAAAAGAAGCCACAAATGGATGAATGTTTTAGAGGGGAAAATTAATAGGAGCATTTTAAGTTTTAGCAGAAAAAAAAAACCAACATAATGTAGGTACTTTTTTAATAAATGCTATCTATGAACCATATTCTAGCAATTCATTCAGAATGTGTGGCAAATTGTTTGTAAAACAAGAACATAATTCTATTTCTTCAACTGTTTTTTCTTGAAAATCCCTTCCAATAGCTAAGTTATTTTAGGCCCAAGTTTGGATAGAATTTTTTCTAGGCCAAAAGCACTTATTTTATATGTCAAACAACTCCGGCCATTTTTTAAGTTGTTTGTTTTGGTTTCTGAAAAAGCAGAAGCAGTTAAAAAACCAAGTTTACTGTTTTTTCAGATGTTGTTGGTTAGGTGCTTCTCAGAAAAGCACCTCCAATGGTCAGAAAAAAAAGCACCTAATATTTTCTTTAAGGACAAAAATATCTTCAGTTTTTTTTTCAGACTAAAATACCCTCAAATCTGCTTCTACACTGATTCATCCAAATGGGGAACTACTTAACTTACTTTCAAAAGCTCTTGTAATAGAAGCACATAAATAAAACTTTTTAAAAAGCACTAAATAAAAAAGCCCATCCAAACAAGCTCTTAGTCATTCATAGTAGTAGGTAGTCATGCTATTGGAGATCCAAAGGAGTGGATAATCAAGAAGCAATAGTTTAAAGTATAAAAAACATCAGAGTACAACAGAAAATAGGAAAAAGTAGGATAAAAACAGTAGTGGGCAGTCAGCTTGAAAGAAGCATGTGTAAGCACCTTAATTTTCCAGGGAACTCCAAGCTTGCATCTGGAAGGACTACCCATGCATCTTCCATTGCATGTCGAGAGCCTTTGTCTTCTGCAGCATCAGCTTCAATACAGAATAATTTCCCCACCTGTGGCTTTAGGACTTCTGAGTTGCATAAAGCTTTATCCTCTGGTGAAAGATTGACATTATGCATCTGGTTTTCTTTGTGATCCCTAGAGTCAACCTGTTCATCATTGCTTCCTTTATGAGCATTTGTTTCAGCTAAAGTTGGATGATCATTGACTGATATATGGCTGCCTAAATTTATTTTTTCCTCGTCACTTTCAACACTTGAGTCAGAAACTTTGGACCTCTTCGCAAGTGGATCTTCATCCTGATGATGACCTTCCCGTTTACAATGAGCCATCAGAATCAGATCTTCAAAGATGATCAGATGAGACAACTTGTACTGGAGGTGTGTACTACTTTACATCTATCATCAGGAAATATGGCTGTTTAAAAGGAAGACACCTTTCCAGCTACACCAGCAATTTATGAAAATTGAGAACAACACTAACAAGAACAACTCACTGCTTGGATGGGGTCCAGAAATTAAAGTAATTATATGTGGGTTAACAATTGTCCAAATAAATTAGAAAATAAAAAATAATCTCTTGATTTCATAGTTATTACTATAGACAACCTTACATAATTGAAAAATATGTAAATGAAAATATAGAAATAGGCATGCACAGCAAAGGATTTTTAGGCACGATTTTGAAATATGGGAAAAGTTGATAGCCATTCTTTCCTATCCTTCCAGATGAAACCTGAAAAAGATCACATAATAATCTGGCTTGTAATTTTGACTCTTTTCCTTTTTTAAAAGGCCAGTAAGTTAATAGTACAAACATAATTATCTATAACATTTGTTTTATGTTATTCCAACCAAAAGTTTGATAGTGCTCAAATGCTCTATGAAATAATTATTTGTTTCTAGTTAAACTAGTCCTAGTCTTGAGTTTGATATCATCAAGACGTTTCAAGTCATTCTTAATGTAAACTTTACAGCCATCAAGTATTATTGCATGAGGGAACAATCACTAAAATGTACAAACAAAATCTGTGTGGCCAGTGATCAAAATGATGTACAAACTATAAACTATTAAACAAATGAAAAGACATAATGACTATTAAAGAACACCTAAAACTCCATTAAATCTATCCTGCCATATGCTTTGCCTTGAAAATTCCAAAGAGACAAGAAGCATTTAAGTATGGTCATGAATTGCAAGTGAATGTAGCTTGTCAGTTCCAAAATTTCATACGCATGCCCACAGATCCACAATAACACATATGTAAATCAAACAACTAAATTCACCATATTATTAGACATCTCATCTGAGTTTGATGAGACATTCAATTCTGAATGACGATAAGAAAATATTTTTTTTTTTTTTTTAACTTTCAGTCTTCAAACAACAATAAAGCAAACAAATTTGTTGGTTTCTGCAATAGAGCGTAATCTAAGAGATATGAGAAAATAAAAATTTAACCAATTACAGTGGTCCAGGAGACTACAGTCTTGGCTATCATGAGTTGAACATGAAGAATGGTATGATAACCATATCAACACTACATAGCATATCAATGGCCATATATCATTAGAAGCACCGATGATATAAATGAGTATATTCCATATAATAATGCTCAATCCACAGTAAGACTTTGTTTGAATAGAGAGGAAATAAAGAACAAAAAAAATTAAATACACTTTCTTTTCTATGCTCTATTAGATACTCTTATTTTCTTTCGTGTCTTCTATTTTTCTTCAATCCAAAAAATCTAATCAACAGCATGAAACTAAGCTATGCATTTTTTGTAAATCAATACTATTGGAGACCAAAACCAGATAAACATTCAATACCATAGTTTCAGTTATTGCTCTTATTCCATCATTGTCTAAAGTGAAATTTTGTACCGTATCTGTTCATCCCATTGGTAAGTCAATATGTTATCAGATTTGGATGTTATTCATCAATTTGGGATTCTTTTGCCAAAACCTACAGACCTAACCTTGGATTATGGCAAATTCAACGGTGCCATAATTTCCAACACATGGAGAATCATTTCACCCTATGTATTTCAACCACCGGTGAGTGTAAAACAGAGGAGATAAATAAGAAACACAGATTATTGAAGGGAGACAACTAAATCAGGTCCTGTCAGAAGCCAAGGATCAAAGTTTCAAGAATACAAAGCCATAGGAGTCACAAAAGACGATTCAACTCGAGCTATATTGAAACCAAATTCCATCCAAAACCAAGAATCTAACACATAGAAAGTGATCAATCTTACCTAATTTTGTTAAAAAAGATTGCTAGAGAATACAAAGATCCGCTGTTGACGGAGTTAAAGACATTCTTTGCAAACTAGGGTTTTGCTTGACCCTCCGTGAATAGATGTTTGTTAAGGAAATACGATCATCCTCTCATATAAAAACACAAATAAAATTTCATTTATAATTTTTAGGGAAAATTATTGTACGTTCCATGATATATTTCCATTTTCTCAGCATGCCCTCTGACTTTCCAACTCCCTTATTAGACTTTTTTTTTTTTTAATTGTTCCCACCAGGTCCTCTTGTCAGGCATCTGTTAGGTTTTTTTTGAAAAATAACAAGAATGCCCTTCTATGTGAGTCTCTTTCTTTCTGTGCCTTTGCACCTCTCTTTGTGCGTTTTTTTGGCGGAAAAAGTCTCGTCCAGTCACATCGTCGTTCCCTTGTTTGGCCATCAAGTTAACTCGTCCAGCATTCTTCCTCATCTGTCCAGCAAGAGCTTTTTCCACTCATCATCTGCATCTCATTTCTTACCTCCACTTTGAGCTTCGACTCTACATCTTCACCACCCTTCGCCAATAGAGACCATCTTTGCTGTTGCAAGGTACAAAGGAGAAGGACGTCATGCGCTTGACTTTACCGTGTTGTCCTCGTGGCAGTCGGTGATGGATGACATCTGCAATCATTGGAGCCTCGAACCTTCATGTGTGAGAGTGAAGTACGTCGTCCCAAACGTTCACAAGACTATATGTTTCGTTGAGTCAGATGGGGATTTCTCGCGAATGTGTAGCCTGCATCGTATATTCAATAAGATGGTGGTAGACATGATCATTGAGGACAGGGCTGCCGCAACATCGAAGGATAGGGCAGAATCATCTGATGCCCCGTAATAAAGGACACCTTGTGATTTGTCTTTTTGTCTGTTGAAGTTGGGTTTTTTTGCGCACTTTCTTTTATGTTTTAAAGCCGTTAGTTTCAACTAGTATTGTTTTCTCGCTTACTATGCAACCCTATTCGTGTAGTTTTTCGTTAATCACTGCTTATTGATGGGGGATGACACCCTTCAAACATTCACCTCAATAATAAACAACAGTAATATGCATAATAAACGTACGAGTGTATTGTATAAATTGATACCCCTTAATAATAAGCTTTTCGACCCGAGTGGTGTGCGTGTCTCTGAACAAATGCAGTTCGACGCCAAGCTTGCTATCAGAGTTGTGTCTGTGGGAGTACAACTGGTGGGAAGAGTCGTTTGGGAGGAAACTAATTGTGCTCCTCTTCACCACCAATTGTACTACCCACAAATAGCACTCTACAGAACCATGGTATCAGACTTCATTGGATCATAAACTACATCGGCGATTGTGGGGGTGAGAAACCTTTGTGCTCTCTCTTTCGATGTGCATTTGTAATCCTAGTTATATATTCTATGTACCCACTCCCAAAATTCGACGACGGTTCGGGACTCTCCTACTATTTATAATGACGGCTCAAGAAGCCCACGTTATTTATGATGACGGTTCGGGACTCACACGTTATTATAACGGTTCAGGACTCACACACTTTAATTTAACGATGGTTCGGGAACTCACACATCTTTATTTATTACATTAATTTTTCCGTTAATCATGTATTTATTACGTCCTGTAGTGTGCATGATTCGTTTTCGCATTAAAGTGTATTATCGAACATACAACGGCTTATTATATTGCCCAAGCGTGTATCGGTTTAGTGTTAATATTTGGAGGGATGTAGCGTGTTTTATTCAGAGTTTTCGGATGAGCCCTGTATTATACTGAACGGTAGACTTATTTTACGGTAGTAATCGTGTATCGTAGTAGTGTTATGGCGTTCGGATGAAACATGTATTTTACAGAATGATAGCAAAATTACTCATTCGCTGCGTGTTTCTTCTTTATAGAATTACATGTCAATAGAGTTTTGAGAACAAGTAGAACTCATAATCCCATCAATGTAGTAGGCTACAGAAGGTCCTGTTAAGCAACTCCCCATGCCACAAATCAGGTTGCACATTAGTTGCGAGGTACCCGCAAGGTGGGTCATCCCAGATAAAATCTCTTCATCCTGTAAATCGGGTCCCCGGCCGCGTTATATTACAAAAAAATTCTGCGACCGATTTCCGGAGCTGATTTATTGTGGCATTACCGGACCTTCTGCATTCCACAACCCTCGAGGAATAATAGACTTTACCTTCAGCCACTCTGTTCAACAATCGCATTCCTTTGTCCCTTGAATATTCCTCGTTTTTAAACAATATTATCCTTGTTGCATATCCAGCGGGTAGGTGTCCTTCCATCGCTGCATCCATAAGACGTTGGATGCCAGAGGAGGGCATTCCCATGGAAAGAGTTTCCTCGTGCCAATCAAATAATCAAAAGTTAACAATGCTTAGAATAAATAACCGCAGCTAAACAATACTAGGAAGCTAGCAGATACTCACGACACCAAGCAGGAAACTAGCTGTCAAATTCTCACACCCCGCACAGTTTCAAAGGAATTCGATGTATTCGCCAAAATACCAAAAACACCAACGGGTATCAGCGCCAACAAAAAAAATTTGCCCAACTGTCCGCATTCCAGATATCCGGCAAAAGGTCTTACAACTGTTGGGTTAAACGTCAGTTCTGGTATGTTCAAACTCCACTAAACTGTGAAACTACAAAACCAAGACAAAAATAAAGAAGAAACTCATTTACCATCGCCGAAGGTTCCTCATATCGTTAAGCGCGCTTCCTAACTACGACGCCACGATGGTGAATATTTCAGATAACACTTCCCCAGGGAGACGAAAGACACATGAACATTTCTTTCCCTCCATGGGGTTATGTGTTTCACCGTAGCAATAAGGGAGAAGAAGAGAAAGAAAGAAGAAGTGCAGAGTTGATAGAGTGGAATTTGCTAAACCTTGGTTAAAAAGGTAAGGGAATGGTCGCTTCATTAAGAGATGTGACGCTTTCATACAACCCCGCCCATTCCGATGATTCCCCGGATTGATGCGTATCATCACGATTACCGGGCTCCAAGACAGGGCAAAACATCATCATGAAGCGCCGCTAAATGGAAAAACACGCGCAAGGCGCGGTGTATGCGATCAAGGTCAGATAATGAACTATCCCCGTCAAATAATACACGATTAATCCCAAAAATTAATACGCAAACGATATATCATAATGAAATATAAAGGTCCGATAATGAACTATAAATGTCAACTAATACACGCGATTAAGAACAGGAAAAGGGTTGCAAGTGATAATATGCGTTGTTATGTAGGGCTGGAAACGAGCCGAACTTGAACGAACTGAGCCCAGCTCGAGTTCGGCTCGAATGTTTATAATTTAGCTCGAATTCGGCTCGAGTTCGAAAAAGCTCGAAAGGTTAATATTCGAGTTCGGCTCGATATTATTATCGAAGTTCGAGTTCGATTCGAGTTCGAATAATTTTAAAATTAAATTAATTTTTTTGGGTTGGGTCGAACCGGTCAAACCGACTCATAATCAGAGAACCAACCACTTTGGGAAAAAAAACCAAAAAAAAAACCGGTTTTTGTTTATTATTTAATTTCACTTGATTTTAACCACAAAATCAAGCAAAATATGCACTCCAACACAGGCATAGCCCAACCCATTTTATAGCAAACCACCTCCTTTCAATTACACTCCCTAGCCGATGTGAGACTAAACTTCTTCTACACCTACAGTCTACACATGTTGGGTATTTTGCTCACAGCCACAGGCTGTCACACAGACTCACACACACACACACTTTCTCTCTCTCTCTCTCTCTCTCTCTCTCTCTCTCTCTCTCTCACAAAGACTCACACACACACACACACAGGCTGTCACACAAGTGACATACACATATATTATATATACATTCTCACACTCACACACACACACACACACTGACACGAAAACACACACATATATATTATATTATATTATATATATATATTATATATATATATATTCGAACTTCGAACCGAACTCAAACGAGCTGGCTCTAGTTTGAGTTCGACTCATTTATTTTTCGAGCTCAAATTTGAGTTTAAGTTCAGTTTGTTATTAAAATAATCGAACTGAACTCGAGCTAATATCGAACCGAACTCGAGTTGCTCGCGAACAGTTTAATCGTTTGCCAGCCCTATTGTTATGTATTATTGTTTGGAGTAATCGTCCATTATAACTGCTTATTTGCTAAGGTCCAATAATCGTGTATTTTTCTTGCCATGTAGTTTATTATTACTTCCTTATATGTTTATTTTCTAAGGTGTTTCACATATTATCCTGGAAGCGTTTTTCGGACCACCCCGACTCTTTGACTTCATTGGACGTGACTCAAAGTCAAACAGTGGCTATGCGGGTCTTTCGGGGCTCGGATCTGCTCGCCACTTGATCCACGTCAGGTGTTGTGCTGGTAGTTTTCGAGGCGGGAAGGTAGGTCGTCGAAGGCTTTGTCATGAAAGCTTTTCGAGTTACCCGTTTAGGTAGCTTTTGGGTCCAAAAATGAGTCTATAAATTCTGGAGAACCAGCGCGTCAATCACCACATTTTGAATCTTAACTAACCATCGTTTTCCTAGGTCATCCATCTTTCTGTCACCATGTTCTCGATGCTTACACCTTTTGCCTCCGGGTTCCGACTCCCTTTGCCTGGCACATAAGGCAAGTTCCGTCCGGGCCAGTCAATTTGAGGGGTCTCAGCGGCCGCATATGGGTTGTTATGTTAGCTCAAATCGAGGCGTATTGGGAGATCCTGTTCGATGGAGGATGGCACGAATTTCTGACGGACCACTTTGTGATCGCCGGAGATCTCCTAGTCTTCACGTATCTCGACGGAGTAGATTTCAATATCAAGGTTTTCGGGCAGAATGGGTATCTGAGTGGGTTGGCTCGCCATGCCTTTCCCCGTCGTGAAGGAGGTTTCCTTTCTGATGATGGAATTGATTTATCTTGGTCAAATGCTTCTTCCGAGGGGTCGGGCTAACCAAGTCTTTTTCTGTAGTTCCAATGCACCACTTTTCTAAATAAAATATTAGTTTTTGTGTTCTCGTGTTGATCGCTTCTTTTCCTTCTATGAATGTCCATTGTCTGATCATCGCGTCTATTGGAGAAAATCTACGGCCGAAGGGGGTATACCATAACCTCCTTTTACTACGTCTCTTAGGGTTCTTGAGGATAGCGTGTGGACGCTTTCATACAACCCCGCCTATTTCGATGACGCCCCGATGCGATGCGTATCATCACGGTGATCAGGTTCCAAGACAAGGCAAAACATCATTGTAAAGCACTGCCACATGGAAAAGCACACAACCAACCGCTCTGTACGCGATCAAGGTCAGATAATGAACCATCCCTGTCAAATAGTAAACGACAAATCCCAAAAATTAATCGTCCATTATACCTGCTTATCTATAAGGTCCGATAATCGTGTATTTTGCTTGCCTTGTCTTGTATTAATAGTTCCTTATGTGTTTATTTGCTATGGTGTTTCACGTATTATCCTAGAAATGTTTATTTTCTCTGAGTTTTAACTTATTTAACCGTCGAAGCATTTATTATTTGGAGTAATTGCCCATTATAACTGCTTAAGCATTTGTTTTGTGTGTTTTAAGCATAAGATCATGAATATGATGTATCACTGTCGAGAGCAATGCAAGAAGTGTGAAGCTTATGTTTCAAGAAGTTGAAGAAAAAGTGGAAGAAGCATGTCTTTTACAGAATGATAACAAAACTAATCATTCTTTGTGCATTTCTTCTATATGGAATTACATGTCAACATAGATTTGAGAACAAACAGAACTCATAATCTCATTAATGCAGTTGGCTACAGAATATCCTTTCACATGACTCTTCCCCAAGCTACAATTTATGTTGCACAACAGTTGCGAGGTACCCACAGGGTGGATGGTCTATTAGAAAATCTCTCTGTTGTGTAAATCGGCTTTCCGGCCACGTTTTAATATGAAAAAATTCTGTGACCGATTTTCAGAGCTGATTTATTGTATCACTACCGAACCTTCGCATTCCACAATCCTCGAGGAGTCATAGACTTTACCTTCAGCCACGTTGTTCAACAATCACATTCCTTCGTCCTTTGATTCCTCATTTTTAAACAATATTATCCCTACTGCATATCCAGCAGGGAGGTGTCCTTCCTTTGTTGCATCCACAAGACGTTGGATGCTAGAGGGCATTCCCATAGAAAGAGTTTCCTCCTGCCAATCAATCAATCTCAAGTTAACAATGCTTAGTATAAATAACTGCATCTAAACAATACTAGGAAACTAGAAAATACTCACGAGGCCAAGAAGGAAACTCGCTGTCAAATTTTCACACCCCGTATAGTTTCAATATGAATTCGATGTATTCGGAAAAATCCCAAAAACACCAATGGGTATTAGTTCCAACAAAAAGAAATTTCCCAACTCTCCGACTTCCAGATATTCGACAAAAGGTCTTACAACTGTTGGGTTAGGCGTCAGTTTCCTGTAAGGTCACACTCCACTAAACAGCGAAAGTACAAAACCAAAAACCAAAAAAAAAAAGAAGAAGAAAAAGAAGAAGAAGAAGAAACTCGTTTATCATTGTCGTAACTTCCTCAAATCGTTGACTGGGCTTCCCCGCTGCAACGCCACAATGCTGAATATTTCCATTAAAACTTCCTCTAGGAGACAAAGGGCACATGAAAGCCTCTTTGCGTCCATGGTGATGTTGTAATGTTTCACCGCAGAAATAGGAAGTAAAAGAGTGAGGAAGAAGAAGAATGGGTATGGTCTCTGGAATCCTTTGAACCTTGACTTTAAAGGAAGAGAACAGTCGCTGCATAGACTCATCATTAATAGATGTGACGATTTCGTACAACGCCGCTCATTCCGATGACGCTCTGAGACGATGGGTATCATCACGGTGACCGGGTTTCAAAAAATGGCACAGGGTAGGGCGAAACCTCATCATGAAGCGCCATTGCATCGAAAAGCACGCCTCATGGCACAGTCTACACGATTGAGGGATGATAATGAACACTACGTCCCAATTACTACACAATTCATCCGAAAAATTGGTTGGCAATCCTGAGTAGTAAATGTTTGAAATGTCATCAAATACAGGCTTGGAGGGCTACCAATAAATTCTAAAAGTTAGCATAATAAACACATACAATATCTAGTAAACGATTAAAATCACCATAGTAAACGAGCATGATTCGAAATAATTGCCGTACACATCTTTGCTATATCGTATACATAAATAGGATACAAAACACACAAGTTCTACTCAGTCTCTAGTCTCGATCCTTATCCGGTTTACACCGTTCAAGGCCATATAGTAATAAATCCACGACCAACCTTTGAGCCTCACTCCCGAGACCTCGTGCAACTCAAATTTCATATCACGCCCGTGCAAAATCATGAACCATAGTACCTTCGATCAGATTGTATAGTTGTTTGTGTGTCATATACGTCTGATCGCTCAACTACATGATGGTGTTGTTCACGAGAATACACGTAAGACATCGCCACCTTCTGGTATTCAGATAAGTGGACAGCGACACCTTCTATAAGTGTCTTATTCCTCCCCGTTGGGGCTAACATTCCACACAGAGGATCTTGTTCTCCGTTGCCTCACTGTCTCTGTTCGAGCACGTGTCATGGGAGTGATCAGTCGTTCAGGAGGTGGTGATGCGTCCGCTTTCCATTTTGGTGCTAGATTTTGTGCTGATGGAATCTTAGCAAATGTTTTTCGTCGTGGGGCACGACCTCTTGCAATAAAGGCCGCGAGTGTTAGTTATGGTGATGTTGGTGCTTCTGCAAGTGGTTCTGGTGCTGGCTCTTGTGCTATTTCTAGTGTTGCTGGTGCTGCCTGTTGTGTTGCTGGTGCTGGCTTTGGTGCTCTTGGTGCTTCTTCGCTTGGTTTTTCTTCTGCTAGTGATTCTTCTGTTGGCGCTGGTGCTGGTGGTTCGGATGATTCTTCAGGTGCTACTGGTGTTGTTGGTGCTACCGGTGATTCTGGTGCTGGTTTTGGTGGTTCTGGTGATTCTTCTAGTGATGTTGGTAGTGGTGGTGGTGTTCCTGTTCGTATCACGCACTTCATTATACACGTTTGTGTATGGGGCGAGCAGTAGAGGTCTCACTAACACTTCCTCTTGATTGAGGAGTCTGACTTGTACTTCGAATATAGTGCATCGTACTTGAATTGAAGCTCTCTTAGCTCCATCCGGACGGCCGTCAAATTGGCCTCCCCTAATTTTGGTGCCTCCACCCGGACTCTCTTCTACAGGACCTCTTTTGGTGTCTTCTTTTGGGGTGAACCCAAATTTCCCCATCGGGGTTATGTCCTCCGTAGGTCGGCTTGTAGATACCCGATCAATTCAACCTTTGTCTGGTTAGAGGCGGTGAGCGAACATAACTGCAGTAATACACGCATAATGGTAGTAAATAAACACTTCAGCAAACAGATAAGCGGTTAAGCAATTTAGTAAATAAACAGAGCAAACCTCCTTCCCCTTTACTATTTTCAGCAATTCGAAAACATAGCTCTTCTTATTCAAACTGTTCTCGCCGTAGCAGAAAATGCGCAACGTCTTCTTCAAGCATACCCTCGTGTCGGTTCTGGTTACCTCATAAAACCACAAGTTAAGTGCAATGACGCACACTCGCAAGTAGCCCGAGGATTTTGCTTTCCTCTGAGACGAGCCCTTACACAACCTACTGCATCGAGGACCTCCTTCATTAACCATCTATTGGTGGCCTCTGCTCACGCGTAGTCCCCGAGCGTTGAGAGGTCGTCTGTGTAGAACGCAACCCAATGCGGGGCAGTAAAGGAGGTGCTCGTGAACAGAAAGCTCCCGAGGAAGTAGACGACTAACATCTTCACGAAATGCTTCTCCTCACCCTCGCCCTTCCCAACGAGGTCGACGAGAGTGTTTTGGATGGTATGGAGGTGTCACTCAGCCGCCTTGCTCAGGAACCTAGCTCAAGATCAGACTTTGTGGGCTTCAGCTTGAAGGTTACCATATCACTGTGGCATCGGAGGCCGAGGATCATGGCGACATCCTTTGTCCGGAACTCATGCTGAGCCGAACCTATTTTGAAGACTCTGGCCTTCACATCGTACTTCGAGAGAAGGGAATCAAGTATCCCCCTCTCCTGGATGATAGGCTCCAACTCCATAAAATGGCAAAAGGGAGTTGTCTCAAGTAGCTCCCAATGCCAAGCTGTTATCGACTACCTCAGCTCTCTCAATATCTCAACAAACGGAACCAGGTAGCACCTGGCATTGATGAGAGGGCAGTTTCTCTTTCCCATGCTGCCAAGAATTGCACATTACATCAAACAAGTGAGGTGCATGAACAAGTAATCGAAACAGACTGTTAAACGCTTGGTCCTGGAAAATAAACACATACAACGAGGCCCCTACACACATCCGCTAATATGTTAAACGCAACCACCCCCCACAACAATAGAACAGACGTATACATACAAATATACAATTTAGCCTTTAAAAATACACACAAGCACGTGGAAAAAAAAATCATACGCACATCCTTTAAAATGCACGCAAGATCTCAGAAAATAAACTATTAGTGGCTAAATATACGTAGACCCTCGATATTTTCACACAAAAAAAATTATACGCAACAACTCTAACCCCTAAACGCTAAACTCCAAATAATAGACTCTAAACTAGTCACAAACCCTAAACCTAAACCCCAAAGGCTGAACACAAAATTAGAAATCACACACACTGTTACACCCGAAATCCTAAACCCTAAAACAAACAATGACCCCTGAATCTCGAACGCACAAAACCCCAAAAAATCAAGAAGCTTTTCTTTGGGAGTCAATCACAAACCCTAAACCACCAAAACCGAAGATAGACTCTACCGGATAACTCGCCCAGTAACCTTAAAACTGAAGAATTTTCTTCTAGCAGGGGCTCACCTCAGAGATGATCACACGAGAAAATGGTCTTCCCTGCGGCCGGCGGCGATGGGCACTACGATATGTTCTAAAGATGAGAAGACAGTACGGACTTGAGTAGTCGTGGAGAAAAAGAGTTAACTTTTTGGTTTTAGTTCTCTGTAGTGGGCATAAGGGTCATTCACACTCTATTTAACACGTCAGTTACTTTTGGAGATGACATGACATCTTGTCAAAAAGCCAGTGCTTTTAAAAAGTGGAAAAATAACATGAAACTTTTGAGCAGTTGGAAAGTTCCCAAGGTTTTTGGGAACTTTCCTCTGATCTTTTATTTACTTAATATGTATATATAAAAAATTTGTTTTTTAATCCTAATAAATATTTTCATATATAAAATTCTATTTTAATAACTGGTATTTCTAAGTAGTCTTTCTTATAAAGATAAAAAAAATTGCATTAAATAAAATAATTTTTATTGTTTTAGAAAATAAAAAATGAAAGATGTAAATCCTTCTATAGATAAAATCACATTTGATTAGCACATTGTATTAGAACTTAGAAGAGAGATGAAATTTATATATTTAGACCTTTAGTATATATATTAAAATAAAATAAAACTTATGATAGATAAAAACAAAAAATAACAATTAACTGCTATATTTTTTTTAAACCACTGTGTATCAGTTCTGGTATAACCCCCTCTATGCAAGCATAGTCTGTCCCAAGTCCGGATAAAGGAGGAGGGTTGCCGGAGGTTGACAGCCAGCATAAAACTTTGTCAAACATCTAATATGAATTCTCTGCACAAATATAACGTTGGGACGTGCCCACCTAGGCACGCGTTACATCGACACACGGGTGTAGTGTTAAATAAGCAAGGGGTTTCATCAAATCGTCGCCCGGGTGTGATAGAGTATAGGTAATGGTTCCCACATCATGGACGGGTGTGGGTAAAGAAGTTAGTCCCTCCACATCGATGCCCGGATGTGGTAAAAAATAGGCAAGGGTCCTCGTATCTTAATGGACGGGTGTGAGTAAAGAAGCTAGTCAATGAGAGTAGGATTAGAATAGGTAGTTGGAATATAGGGTCTTTGACAGGAAAGTCTGTGGAGTTGGTAGACACTCTAAAAAGGAGAAAGATAGATATAGTGTGTTTGCAAGAGACTAGGTAGATAGGAACCAAGGCTAGAGAGCTTGGTAACACAGGTTATAGATTATGGTACTGTGGAGGGGATAAACATAGGAATGGTGTGGGAATTATTGTGGAACAAAAAATTAAGGACAAAGTGGTTGAAGTGAAAAGGATAGGAGATAGGATTATTCATTTGAGGCTAGTATTGGCGAAAGAGACAATCAACATAGTGAGTGCGTATGCTCCCCAAGTAGATTTAGGGGAAGAAGTTAAGGCTAAATTCTGGGAAAATTTGGATGAGGTAATTTTAGGGATTCCAAGTGAGCAAGAATTTTTTATCGGGGGAGATCTTAATGGGCATGTGGGTAGTCTCAGTGATGGCTACGAGCAAGTCCATGGAGGTTATGGGTATGGCAATAGGAATGAGGAAGGAAAAGCTATTTTAGATTTTGCTTTGGCTCATGATTTGGTATTGACCAACACTTGCTTTAAGAAAAGGGAATCACATTTAATTACCTTTAAGAGTGGGGGTAACCATAGCCAGATAGACTTCCTCCTTACAAGAAGAAGGGATAGGTCTATATGTAAAGACTGCAAGGTTATACTTGGCGAAGCACTAACTACGTAACATAGGTTAGTGGTGTTGGATGTGAAGAAAAAGGATATAGTGAAACAAGAAAGGAGGGTTAGATAACATAGGATTAGATGTGGGCTTTAAAAGGGAATAACCAATTAATATTTAGGAATAAAATATGGGAAGAGTCAGTTAGAAATATAGAAGATGATGCAAACAACTTATAGAAGGAGATGGCGAATCATATTGAGAAGGTAGGGAATGAGGTTCTAGGGTTTCTATGGTACTAGGACCTCAACCACAGGAATCATGGTGGTGGAATGAAAAGGTCCAAAAGACTATTGAAGAGAAAAGATATTGGTACAAGAAGTTACCCACGGCTAAAGATGGTGAAGTCTTCCAAAAATATAAGAAGGCAAAAAAAAGGCCAAGAAAGCGGTTAGCGAGGTCCGAGGTAAATCTTTAGTTGATTTGTATCAAAAGTTGGCAACGCGAGAAGAGGAAAAAGAAATGTACAAGATAGCAAGGTTAAGAGATAAGAAAGGGAAGGATATGAACCAAGTTAAGTGCATTAAGGATGAGTCTCAACTGGTCTTGACAGGAGATAAGGAAATTAAGGAGAGATGGAGAAGTTATTTTGATCACCTATTCAATACAAGTCATGAGGATAATCTTGTAGATCTTTATGCATCAGTAGTGAAGAGGAACCTTAGCTATACACGTAGAATCAAGTCTAGTGAGGTCAAGGAGGCACTAAAAAAGATGAAGGTTGGGAAAGCCTGTGGCTTGGATAGTATCCCGATTGAAGTTTGGAAGTGTCTTGATGAATTATGGGTATTATGGTTAACCAAATTTGTCAACTCTATATTAAAAGGGGGAAAGATGTTAGACGATTGGAGAAAAAGTATTCTAGTTCCTATATTTAAATATAAGGGGGATATTCAAAATTGTACAAACTATCGTGGCATTAAGTTAATGAGCCACATGATGAAACTCTAGAAGAGGGTTATAGAGCATCGACTCAGGGATATTACGAAGGTGTCAGAGAACTAATTTGGCTTTATGCGTAGTAGATCTACAACAGAAGCCATTCATTTGTTAAGGAGTTTGATGGAGATCTACAGAGAGAAGAAGAAAGATCTTCATATGGTTTTCATTAACCTAGAGAAAGCATATAATAGGGTACTAAGGTAAATCCTTTGGTGGGCATTAGAGAAGAAAAACATTCATGTTAAATATATAAATGCTATTAAGGATATGTACGAAGGAGCAGTTACAAGTGTCAGAACAGTTGGAGGAGATACGAAAGAGTTTCCTATAACAATGGGTCTACATCAGGGATCGGCCTTGAGCCATATTTGTTTACACTAGTAATGGATGAGTTAACTATTTACAGATGATATTATCCTAGTTGATGAGACTAGAGATGGAATTAATCAGAAGTTAGATTTGTGGAGGAACACCCTTGAGAGTAGAGCCTTTAGGCTCAGTAGAAGTAAAACTAAATATATGCATTGTAATTTTAGTCAAAGTAGGAGGGACGGAGGGGAAGTGACACTAGATGGAGTGATAGTACCTAAGTGTAACCATTTTAAGTATCTAGGTTCCATTTTCCAAGAGGATGAGATGATCGATGAAGATGTATCACATAGAATCAGAACATGATGGCTGAAATGAAGAAGTGCTACGGGTGTCTTATGTGATAAGAAGATGTCTAACAAAGTGAAGGGAAAGTTTTATAGAACGGCAGTTAGACTGGCCATGTTATACGGGAGCGAGTGTTGGGCAACTAAAGTTCAACATATCCAGAAGATGAATGTGGCAGAAATGAGGATGTTAAGATAGATGTGTGGCCATACAAGATTGGATAAGATTAGAAATGAACATATCCGACAGAAGGTGCATATTACACTAATTGAAGATAAAATAAGATAAGGGCATTTAAGATAGTTTGGACACGTGTGTCGTAGACCCCTAGGTACGGTTAGAAAATGTGATAGTTTGGTAGTATAGGTAAAAAGAGAGGTAGAGGTAGACCGAGGATTACATGGAGAGAGGTGGTGTCTAAGGATCTACGTTTATTAGATTTTGATCCTGATCTTGTATTTGACAGAGCTACATGGAGACAGAGAATTCAAATAGCCAACCCCATCTAGTATGGGATTAAGGCTTAGTTGTTGTTGTTGTTGTTGTTGTATCAGTTCTGGTGTCATGTTAGATCAATGAGAGATCAAAAAATTGATCGGGGATAGTGCACTGTGAAGAGTGAAGCTCTGGTATTCGAGTCTCTCGTGCTTCCCACCGCCGCCTCTCCCCTACTTGTAATGGTAGGTGGGGGCAGAGTAAAGACGACCTCAAATCCCGTGCATTCACCGCCCCACTGTCCAATAATCAATCAAAGAATTCAAATCTTGTCCCAATTGTTGCTAACTATGCCTCTCTCATGCTTTTGTCTTCGCAGCTACCCCGAAAAGGGAACTCGTAAGCTGCTGAACTAGCGAAAAGATCCTGGGCGAATATTGTCTGGAATCGAGTGATGACTCCCCAAATGTGACTATACTAACTCCGGGACCGATGCTGGAGCGATCAAGGCTTCTGTTAAGGATGTAGTCTTCCTGTCTGATGATGTAGTGGCTCGAGCACGTGAAACAATGAGATAAGTCTCCCCCTTTAGAAGTAGCAAAGGAGGCACCCGCCCGACTATGGGATAGTCTGGGCGAGTTCTCCATCACCGACATGGCTAATGGATTCTTCTTCATCAAGTGCTCCTCTGCACATATGGTGGAAACACTGCTAACCGAGGGTCCTTGGACCATTAACGGCTTGGTGTTCCATCTTATGCGCTAGAAAGAGAACTTCTAACCATGGTTCTAGCAGCTCTCCACAACAACCCTGTGGATCTAGCTTCACCATCTTTAGGTGGAGTATCTGACTCTCTAGGCATTGGTGATGGCGGCTAACTACTTTGGGAAGGTGATTAAGATCAACAAGCTGACCCTGATGGTTAGTAGGGCAAGGTTCTCCAGGGTGTGCATTGAACTGGATCTCACCCAAACACTTAAATATGGAGTTTGGGTGGATTCGTCGGATGGTAAGATGCTTGGTGTCGTGCTATATGAAAAACTTCCCACGTTTTGTTACAAGTGCAGAATATTTGGTCATGGGGCTGAGCACTCCTAGCTCAACATAGAAGATGGTCACATGTGTGGAAGAGCAAACGCATATGACCTCCCACTGACTCAATAAACTATCAAAAGAAGGACACGTAGACCTTCAGAGGCATGGGAGGCATGGCGCTCACGCGTTTCAAGGAGGTCGGGTCCCGAGCCGGCTGGGCACGCATGTGTCAGAAAGCAACTGGACGCCTCGATCAAGGGAGAGAAGCAGGGAATTATGTTGTCCCATATCCCTGCTCAGAGGCCATTAGCAATAGAGGAGAAGGGAGTGGCTACCACGATAACCGGGAAGGTTGTTGGGAGGGGGCCAGTTACGTTCTTACCCCTGAGTATGATAGTGGTACTGGTATCCAAAGTGAAGTGCTAGAGTTAATTACGTCGCTAGGGACTGGAAACGGCGCTAAATCCCCTCACTCCCTTAATCCAAATTTTAATTTAGTTAAGGGTAATAGGATATTATTAACTAACTGTACTAATGTCCACATTTTGTTAGTACAGCTGGTGAACAATAATCTAGGGGGAATTTCCCTAGGGACTCAGAAGGAGGCGATGATGCTTGATGCACAGGAGGAGCAAGAAGGCCCATAAGAGATGGACTTCCAAGCTCAGGGATACCAGAAAGGGAAATCAGCCTACCAGCAGCCGATTCTGGATCTAGGGAATCAAACTAAAAAAAGAGAACATGGCTTGATGAAGGCTAGGGTTCTGTAGGTAGCTCTTAAATTTTTTTAGTTATTGGTTTATGATGATGAATATGATTTCATAGAATTGTAGAGGTATCACAAGAAGAGACACTATCAGTTGGGTACTTACCCTTATTAGAAATACTCAGGCAAGCATTGTGTGCCTGGTTGAAACAAAAACAGATTAGTCATGATTTAGTAAGTTTTGTAAAAATCTTAACAAGGAATGGGCATTGGGCAGTCATACCTGCAAAGGGATTTTTTAAAGGAATAATAGTATTATGGAAGGCTAATATTAAATCTGTGACACCATTAGCCTTCTTTAGATACTATCTACACTTAGTGACTTCGGTTGCTGATAACATAACATGGTTAATTTCCATTGTCTACAATAGTCAGAGATTAAGTGAACAAAAGAAGCTATGTAATGAACATGAGAAGCTTGCTAATATTCAAAACCCATAACTGGTGACCAAAGACTTTAACGCCATCCGAAATCTAAACAAAAAGCAAGGAGGGCAAGGTAGACAAGTTCCAGGTTTGAAGTCATATTTTTTAATTCTTTCATTCACAACTCTATTCTAATAGAGCTTAGATTCACGGGATCCCCATTCACCTGGTGTAGTAACCAGAGGGGATGCTCGTTGATCTGGGCTTGAATCCTAGCTAATGATCTTCGGCATGAATCTGTTTCTTCTTTTATTCTCTTAAGCAACTTCCTAGGTGGCAGTCTGATCATAGTCCATTATTGCTTCAATATACTTCATATGCTTCTAAGGGTACTAGGCCATTTCATTTTATGGACAACTAGATACTGCTAGATGCATGCTTGGATAGTGTTAAGGATGTCTAGAAGAGTAATATTAGAGGCAACCCCATACATGATTTATCACATAAGTTCCACAACCTTAGGAAAAGTCTCATAAGCAAATGTCCTTAGTTATCTTAAGAACCGGAGCATAAAATTAGGAAGATGGAGGAGGAACTAAGGGAAATGGAAGAGAGACAGTGCCTTGATATTGGAAATCGGGATGTTGAGAGGAAATTGAGGTCCCTTTACAATAAACATCAAGCACTTCTTAGGAAAAATACTATAATATGGGCCCAAAGGTCTAGGATCCAATTGTTGCAGGATGGGGATAAAAATTCAAAGCTTTTCCATAAATCAACAAGAAACCACAGTGCAAATAATAGGATTACTCAAATTAGGAATGAGTGGAATGAAATAACAAGAGACCCAACAGTAATTGAACAAGAATTCATCCAATTTTATACTAGGTTATGGCAAGCCAGTGAACCTAGGAACATAGATGACCAAATTCTTTCTCTTCCAAATGACTGACA
The DNA here is from genome assembly GCA_026586065.1 of Dioscorea zingiberensis. NCBI lineage: Eukaryota > Viridiplantae > Streptophyta > Magnoliopsida > Dioscoreales > Dioscoreaceae > Dioscorea > Dioscorea zingiberensis. The sequence goes on along the minus strand of CM048818.1, from coordinate 53,960,549 downwards.
TACACTAATACTAGAACATGGAGCTTAGCTGATGAAACCAATCACAAAGTAAGATATTTAAAACATTGTCTGAAATGCCTAAGGGCAAGCTAAATAGACTTCATGTAGAGTTTTTTTATTGCATATTGGAATGTAATAGGGGACTCATTAGTAAAAGTTGTTAGTCATTTTTTGAATACATGTAATATTCCTTTAAGTTAGAACCAAACACATATATCCCTTATCCTAAAAGTAGACAATACCCAAACAGTTAGGGATTTTAGACCTATTTCCTTGTGTAATGTCAATTACAAAGTGATAACCAAGATCATGGCCAACATGTTAAGGAGAGTACTCCCAGATTTAATCAGTAAAGAGTAGAGTGCATTTGTGAGTGATAGGAGCATATTTGATAACATTTTTCTAGCACAAGAGTTAGCTTACTCCTTAGAGATGGATACGACATGTCATCCAAGGATGATGTAAAAAATAGATATGGAGAAGTCTTATGGCATAATGAGGTGGGATATAATTGTTGTTGTGTTGCTCAAAATGAAGTTTTCAACCCAATGGATAAATAAAATTAAATCTTGCATTGAATCACCAATCTTTGCTTTTATAATTAATGGTAGGGTAGGAAGTTGGATTAAACCTAAGGCAAGGTTAAGGCAAGGAGATCCCTTGTCCCCATACTTATTAATTTTAGCCTCCCAGATTCTGACAAACATAAGGAATAAAGATAAATAGATTAAGCTAATTAAGGGGATAAAAATTAACATTAGCATAACTATAAACCATATTCTATATGCTGATGATCTCCTTGTATGGTGTGAAGCTTCTAAGAAAAATGCTAGATCTATCTCAATGTGTTTATATATATATATATATATATATATATATATATATATATATATATATATATATATATATTCAAACTTAACTAGAGAGAGACTAAATTTGGCCAAATCTAAAATGTTTCTTCCCTCCTGGTTAAATCAGAAGCTGAGAAAAGCAATTAGGGATATTCTTAACCTTAAGCAAGGTAATTTCCTCTTTAAATATCTAGGGAGTTGGGTCTTACCAGAGAAAATTCCAATGAACAAGTTTAAATCCATCACTAAGAAAGTAGAGAGAAAGCTTGCACATTGGAAGACCTTAAACTTATCTATAGCAGGGAGGGTTACCTTAGTAAACTCTGTAATCCTTTTAGTCTCTATTTATGGGTTGAACACATATGTTATTCTTGCCGATATCCTTGAAAACACCAATAAAATAGTTATGAAATTCATATGGCGCAACAACAATAATGAAAGGAGCCTCCATTTGATTAATTAGAGTGTGATCTCCAGACCCAAATCTAAGGGGGGCCTGGGTATCAGGGATTTGAAATTGATGAAGACTGCCTTTTTAGCTAAATATGCATTGCATCTTCTGAATAGCAGTGATAAATTGTGGGTTGCTCTGATGAGGGAGAGGTATGGAAATATTAGGGTATGGGATAACATAACAAATAGTAAATGTTCATGGAAATTTAGATCTCTACAAGCAAAAGCTAGAAAAATTAGGGATCATATAGTGCCATCCTACATGGTTACTACTAATTCTGTATTAGATGACCCCTTGGATATATGATATTCCCATATAGTTAAAATCTACATTGATAAATATGAGTTGTGAGCTTATTGGAGTATAGGTGGGAAATCTCTATAGGGATGGAAACTGGGATATGGATGCTTTAACATACTTGTTTAATACAACAACACTTGATAACCTTAATTCTAAACAAATAAGCTTCGGGGAAGAAGGAAACGATTGGAGATGGGGACCTAGAACATCTGGTAAAAGTCTGACAACAACAATCTATGACAGGTTAAGGGGACAATATGAAGAACCCCAATGGGGGGATGAAGGAGACTGTGGAAGCTCATAACTATACCAAAAATCAAATATTTTTTATGAAGCTGCTCCATGGGACATTGCCTACCAGAGAATTATTTTACCATATGGGGATAGGACTACAGGCACTTGTCCATTTTGTCAATTGGCTAATGAAACTATAATGCATATGTTCATTGATTGCAAGTGGAGCAGAAGTGTATGGGAGAAGCTCAAGGCAATGAGATTCTTCTACATGTGGGAACCAAACCAAGGGAACCTATTAAAGAGGGGTTGGCTCACTTCTGGGATGTTGGTTAGGCATATATTAAGTGATGAAGAATTAATTTTACTTGGATGTACTCTTTGGCAGATGTGGAGGAATAGATGCACAAAGATATTCAGGGACCAAGCCTTTGACCCAAAATACATAGCTAGGAAGAACATCATCATCAATCAAGAGTTTATACAGTAGAAGCCCTCAATGGAGCTTATTGGCAATCAAATGGAGCAAATGTGGAAGAGAAACTATAGCAAGATCTACATTTACACAAATGGATCTTGGAGAAAGGGAAGTATAGTTGCAGGTATTGGATTCTTAGCAGTGACTAATTTTGTCACGCCCCGACCCGGATTCCGGGACCCCGAGCACGTGAGCAGACCGACCGTAACCAAGTAAGACGCATCTCACTCGGCTACAAGGCCTCAGTAAGTAATAGCAGATAACATATAATCAAGATATATAACTTAATTAAGAAGGTCACAGCGGAAACAAAATCAAATAAGTGGGTCCAGATGCCCTATATAAGCCAGGCCCTATAAGGGACCTACAAATAAAAAAAAGTCTCACACTCAAATAAATAAAGGTAAATGAGATCCTCAGACCTCTACTATCAACCCGACCCTCGATCGACTCCTGTACGCTAGACTCCTACTCCTCAGGATCTGAAAACAGAAAGAAACAAGTGCGTGAGCTTTCGGATTGAAAGCCCAGTAAGTACACCTGCAGGGGTTCAAGAAAATCATAATGCCATGTAAGAATGATAATCAAGTCAAAACTTGGGGCTACGCCCCTCAAATAATCCCTAGGAATCTACCACAAAAACAAGCAAGGTACGACCCCTAGCTATAGAAGCCTACGAGCTCCAATAAGATTTCCAAAGAAAGCTCAGCAAATATCTTCCCTGGCCAGCATCGTCAGCAAACTAGCTGCAAACTCGACCCTACGGTTGTACGGTCCTCATATCGTATGTCGGTAGCGCCACCTCTCGTATGTGTTGACATGGCCAACGAATCACCCCCACTGACGGGCAGGACAACCAGAGTATCGTCCCTCTGACATGGCAAGCTGAAACGCCAGGGTGTTCCATCCTAATCCTTTCCAAAAGGAGCCCCCACGCTCCACTGAATCCCGGCGGAAGATCAAACAACATACAGGGATACCAACATCCCGAAAATATCCAAACATGCTTGAAAAAATTCCAAACTAAAGAAATCATGTATGGTCTCAAAATAATGATATCAAGAATATGCTCCGAAGAGTGGGTACGAGGCAATGTACTTACCTCAACAGTGTCGCCTGGGATGTTTCCGCAAGATCCCGCCTGTCACGACTCTATCTCAAAAAACCTGATAATAAATCCTATATCAGTGTCGATGCCATTTAAATTATCCGGTGGGACATACAAGATGCTCTAAACGGGCCTGCTAGTCCCTTAAATAAGTCTCGGGTTCTATTCTATCTCTTATTTCCTTTTATAGCTTTAATTAGCCAAACCTGGTTTATTTGATCACATGTGAAAGCATGGCCATGTTGGTTAGGGCCCAATATTAGGTGGTGGGAGAGGTCTTGGGTTCTATTCTCCTCTCCACCATTTTTATTTTTTTATTTTTATTTTTCTTTTTGTTAGTTGACTAGATCCAATTCTCCTGACCCAAGTTTAAATCCATTCCTATTTGATCGAACCCGATCAACTAGCCAACAGGTTGGCCCAACCAAGTTACTTAGTCCAAGCCCTTCTTGATTTAATCTCTATTCCCAACCAGGTTTAATCAAATAAATCAAATTAACCTTACTTGACTGTGCCCAACTATCTGGTCACTTGAGCCCAACCCAAAACCTAGCTACTTTAGTTTATGACTAATTGATCGCACCCAACCAATTAGTTTAACTAACAACTTTAATTAACTAACTTAACTAATTCACAATTGTTTTTAATTAAGTTAATTTATCTCCTTCTTCTACTTCTGAACAGATGCTCCACCGGCGGCTGGTGGCGTCCGGTTCCTCGGTGATCACCGGCGACTCAGAGGTGGCCGGCCCGCCTGCCGCCGTTTTGAGCTTTTCCCAGAATTCTCACAACCAGGCACCTATCCACGCGTCTCAGTATGCAAAAAAAATAAATCCCATAACCCTTTTAACAGAAGTCAGAAGCTTACCCTACTGTGATTGCGTCTGGTAGTCTCAGAGCAGCCCTCCGGCGACTCCCGGTGGTTTGGAACGTCTCTGGAAACTCACCGTCGCGGCGTGCTTCCTAATGCGGCCTCCTCTGTGGCTCTCCAGCAAGGTTAATGAGCCCCGATCAACCCTACAATTATTCACATGTATTACAGAGGATGTTGTTCCTCTTAACTTTGCTCAAGACCTTAACTACTCACCGAAAGGGACGGCTGTGCGCTGTCACTGATTATCGAGTTCTATCAACCCGGCCCAAACTCCGGTGAGATAGGTGAGCAGGCGATCAGAACTCTTCCCCCACGCCGCCGTGCTCCCCCTCGTGGCTCTACGTGGTCCCTCTGTGATCTCCAGAGGTTGTCAGCCATGCCGGCCCACGGGCTATGGTCTGTGCACCCTCAGGTTGGTGGTGGCGATTAGAGAAGAAGAAGGTGGGAAAGATGGAGACAGGGCTTCAGGGTGTTCTCAGGTGTGGTTTTATAGGAGGTTGGGGGTGCCAATGAAGGAGATCGCAATCTTCTTGATTGCGAGCCCGTGCCTTGTTTCGTCCACTTACCAAAATAGGTAGTTTCCAAATGCGGGGGTTAGGTCACATCGCGGCGGTGCGCATCGTTGCTGGCGGAGAAGAGAGGCAGCACTTGCCTCGCGATCGCCACTCTGACGGACAGCAGCGAGGATCGCATCCTTCGCTCGTGCGTACCTTGGATCTAGCATGCCCGGAGATGTGCGGCTGATGGCGGCTTTCCCTCATGCAGACACATCAACGTATGGACGGTCCGATGAGGTTTTGATGCCTCGAGTTTAACCTTTCCGAGATGGACGTATTAGATCTTTTGAAGAGAGTGGATGAAAGGCCGAGATCAATCTCTCTCCCTCGAACTTACGCTCTCATTTGAGATTATTTGATCTCAGCCGTCCGTTTCCTCTTTATGCACTCTCTCTCACGTGATATTTTTCAAAAAAACCCTTGATCTTTTCCAGGCTACAACTAGGTCCCCGGCCTATGAGAGAGTGCATTTCCCCTCTAAGTCCCCAGATATTTCTGAAATTACTATATGGTCCTTGGCAGCCCAATAATTTTAATTTAGGAATTAAAAAAATTAATTTTCTTCTCTCTTAAAACAAACCTCAATCATTTCTAAACTTGGGATTTCCCTTTTATATATTTAATCAATCACCAATCTATTTTCATAAATCATTCTAATTTAAGAATTTACCAATTCTTCTCTTTTCACATTTTATTTCAAATAAATTCTAAACTTAGAATTGTCCATCTATTAATCAATCAATTTCTAAATAATTAATGATTTAATTATTTATTCCCTTTTTAATCCACTCCAAGAATTTTTCCAAACTTAGGCAGTTTGATTAAATCAATCATTTAATTAACTAAAGTAATACTTATTTACTTATCCCTTTCATGTCCTCCAGACATGCCAAATTACTAAAATGCCCTTGGGTTTAATAATTAAACCCAACTAGAGTCTTAACTATAAAACCTTCCTTTTTCAAATAATTTATGTTTTTGGGAAAATTAATTCAACCACTAAAATGTTGAAATCCATTTATTCTAAAAAAATCCCGGATTTCACACTAATTGTAGGTTCTTCTCCTCTACAGGTATGAAGACATGTCACTCTCAATGTCCATTTGAGATTGAGTTGGAAGCTGCAGTGAGAGAGGGACTCAGTATGCTCAACCATTGAGCCACTTTATCAGCTATTATCTACACTGATAATCAATACATTCCTAGAACAATCCAGCAGAAGGAGAAGGACAACTCAAGAACCAAACAACTCACTAAGACTGCAGGAGACTGCTAGCTGAGTTGGCCAATTAGGAGTTTCAGATCATATCCCAAGAACAGAACTAGGCTGTAGACACACTTGCAAAGAGGGCTAGAGGAGAAGAAAGGAGTCATCTATTCAAGGAGGAGCATGAGCTTCCAAAAGATGTGTAGAGGTTTTTGCAAGAGATGAGAAGTCAGGCATATCAGCATTACCACTATGATATTGATTAACTATGAACTTATATTAGTTAGTTAGACTTATAGACTCTCATTACCAATATATATATATATAATTTTTTTTTCATTTTTTTTAAATTAACTTCCTGAAATCTTGCATATTTTTAGAAAATTTTATGACCTCTCCTAGTTGCATTTAGGGGCTATTTGGGGCTATTTGATACCTGTTGTGGGTAGTTGCGATATAAGTGATTTTATAGATAATTTGTACTTTAATTTCATTGTTTGGTTTATCATGAAATTATAAATTATATGTAAAATAACTTACATCTCCCTATAGTTTTACTAATTAGATATAAGTTGAAATACAATAAAAACAAGTACTACCAAAGTTCAACCCTATACACTTCCTCTTCTCTCTCTCTCTCCCCACCCTGAACCCTATGCAACTAATTCTCTTAATTAATACAATTTCTATAAAATAAAATTTAATTAATATTATTATATTATTAAATTTTTATTAAATATTAATATTATTTAATAATATTAATAAAAATTCAGTAATATTTAATAAAAAATTTCTGTAATATTATTAATTTTATAAATTTTTTATTAAATTTTATTAATATTATATAATTTTTCTTAATTAATACAATTTCCACCAAATAAAATTTTATTAATAGTGCTTCGCTTCTCCCTTTTAACTCAGGGCTAAGACGATGACTTGGTGAAATGAAGGGAATTCATGAGATAAGGTTTGAGAACCTATAGACTCTAAAGCAAGACGACAGGGAAGGTAGTAATAACGGAGGAATTTTGAAGATATTATATTATTAAATATTAGTTATTTAATGTTCATAAATTTATTAACAGTTAAACTATGTTCTTAAATATTATTAAAAAAATTTAAAACTTTATTAATATTATATAAATATTTTCTAAATTAATATGATTTCTAAAAAAATAAATTTTTTGCTTTACTTATAAAATTAAATATTAAAGGATGAATAATATGGGTAATCTCACCTTTTACTTTACATGGTGACCTCAAACTTACATCAAAACAAATAATGAAAAACTAAATATATCATTTCTATTTACAGAAAATCAAACAACTTTGTTTTAATTTAAAATAGGGCTTTTTGCAGGTCTACTCCTGAATAATTTTGAAATTACGTATTTACCTCTGAATAAAACATAATTGCATACATACCCCTAAATAATATATATATAATTGCGTATATACCCTTGGGGTTAAAATCATATGAAAACTGTAAGTTAACAAACAGTAGACATGTAAAATGACCATTATACCCTTTGTATATATACCATTGAAAAATTTATTTGACTGTAGATTTAAAAATAACCCTTTAAAAATCTGAATTTTAAAATAGTTAAAATATATAAAGAGGAGTATTTTGAATATTTTCCAACCCTTAACCTAAGTTATAACCATGGTTAAGATTATCTGGTTAACTTCTATCAACGGACACTAACAATAGGGGTATATCCGTAATTTAACATGTTTTTTCAGGAATATACAAATAATTATGTTTTTCTGGGGGTAAATATATAATTATGAAACTTTTGAGGGGTATATAACAAATTTCCTCTTTATATGTAATTCTACTTACCATGTGATTTGAAATAGAGGAAGCCAAACAACCCCTTCCTAATTACATTTAACTCTCTAAAATCTTTCTTTTATTTGCAAATACCTCCCAGATCCCTGGACTAAGAAATATCAAAAGAGGTATTAGGTATAGAATATTCCAAGAATACCTTCCTTGATAGTGGTAAATCAATTTTTTCCCAAAATATTATTATAATTTAAAAGTATTACTTTGTTGTCTATATATATCTATAGAAGACCATGAAAAGTGAAAACATCTATCAGCTGTACATTACACCCTCAACCAGTACTTACCTAATCCTATTCCATCATCAGTATATGATGTGGATCAGGATCAAGGGGAAACCATGATCACAAGACTCCCATTATATTTTTGGGAAAATTACTGTAGCATCCCTGACTGTTCATTTTCTGACTTTTTAGTCCCTCTGACCAAAAACTATACTATTCAGTCCCTTCTTTTTAAATTTACACTTTTTAGTCCCCGCATGACTGACCAGATTACTTTAAGAAAAAAACCCCAAAATACCCCTCCCTTTCCCCCCCAAAAACCACATTTTGGTGACATGTAGGAGCAGTAGCTTTTTGGTTCAAAGACAACATCTTTGTGTACTTTCATTCTTGTAGCGAGAAGCAACTGGACTTCTTCTTCTCCTTCTCTTGGTCTCTTTCTTTGTTCTTTTCGCAGGAGAACTTGTGTTGGTTTTAGTTGTTGTAGAAGCGTATGCGCACAGGAAGGTGGGAGACCTCGTTCAAGGAAACCGCAAGGTAATAGATTTCCCAGGGCGTGGTTTCATATCATGCATATAGTATAATTCTTCATGTTTCAGCATTTGCTTGGCGGATTTTGATGGAAACCATTTTATTCAGAATTGAGTCGCAGGCTTTATTTTGAGAGAGTTAGCGCAGCAAAGAATCGCAAGAAACAACAGCCGCTAATCAGCAGGACTTGCAAGCGATTTAATATGATTAGCTTTATTGCCTTAGGCCATAAGGTTTACTTGTTGTGATGCATAGATTGCCTAATGTAAATATATGCGATTTTTATGAAGTTTTGACAATATACGTTTATAACATATTTTACATGAGTAGTCAAAGATGGTAAAATTTGGTTGAACTAGTAAAGAGTGTAGAGAAATACTAAGCGGTTTGGAGAAATACTAAGCAATAGTAATCTACTAGCGGTTTGGAGAAATACTAGCATTAATAAGCAATACTGCGGTTAGGAGGAAATACTAAGCAGCTTAAGGGAAATATTAAGCGGTTTGGAGAAATACTAAGTAGTTAATAGAAATACTAAGCACTTTAGAGAAATATTAAGCAGTTAAGAAAAATACTAACCGGTTAGGAAAAATACTAAGTAGTTAAGAGAAATACAAAGCACTGAACACTTAGTAAACAATTAGAATGCGATATTAAACACATAGAATATGATTGTAAAGTCTTTAGAGTTCCTTCCATTTCCCGTGAGGAGTTGTTCGATCCGTCCAAACTATGACATATACATACTCCAAAGCCGAGACGAGGAACTTGGGCGATTGGTGAAGCTTCCCGCTTCTACATCCAATATTTGCCACGCTCCATAAACCGCAGAACGGAGCAGTCCACCTTGTCATCTGAGGATGGTCAATGCGAGAATGTATATATTTGTTTCAAAGCGGTTCCTACGCCGATGGTAAGCGCGGTTTGAAAGAACCTCCGCATTTTAGAACAAAGATGGTTAAGTGCGCGAAGGGGAGAATAGAAATATGGAAGTGATTGACTTACCATTTCCTCGCTGACCTCATATATGTCCAATTATTGAGAGATGAGTAGTGAGTGTAGTGTCTCGGTTTCTTTATCCAAAACGAGTGGTGGAAATGTTTGTTGGAATGATGGGCGTAAGAACAACTTCCAAATTTTGGAAAAGATGTTCTGACGGCATTAGTTTGAGGAAGTCATCTGTGGTGGTGTGTCCGCTTGACGATGTATGATGCAAAAAGGCACAGTGATGGATCCACGCCTCTTGTACTTGACGGTGTCTTCTTGGTCGTCGGCCCAAGATCATAACAAAAGACGTCCATGACATCGCCAATACCATAAGATCTTTTCCCTCACCAACGGGTATAATTGGTAGCGAAGTTGTATCATGCTCATTCATTCTTCCAAACAATTGTACTAGAAGATAAATAAACAGTCGGATAAATACTAAGCGGTGAAGAGAAATACTAAGCGGTTAAGAGGAATACTAAGCAGTTAAAGCGAAATTAAGCAGTGAAGCCAAATACTAAGCCTTGATTAAGAGAAATACTAAAGCGGTTAAGTGCAATACTAAGACTTAAGAGAAATACTATGAAGATTGTTCTCACATCCATGAGACAATTGTAGGGAAGAAGCCGGAGGAGTGCTTTGCTTCTCCTTGTTCAGCTACGAACCACAATAGGGCGCTTGTTCTTAGGAATGAAATTTGTCCTCCACCAGGTTCTACATTTTCTCAGCCGTAGATGGACGCCTCCGTGATCAATCACGATTCTGAGAGGGGCCTTCTTTAGTTGGGGAGGCTTCTTGGTGGGGCCTTCTTGGTGGGAGCTTCTCACGGGGCTTGTTAGGGGGGCCTTGTTGATGGGGCCTTCAATGGGGGAGCTTCTTCTGGGGCTTCTTAGAGGCTGGGGGCTTCAGGCGGCTTCTTGTTGCGGGGATTTTGATGGGAAACCATTCCTACAAGTAATATGGGGGAGAAGGTCTAGCCTGAGCCTGTGATTGCTTACTTGTTGGGAGTGGTAATAGGTGATATATGTATGGTGGGACCTTGACCCCTCTGGCGTGAGAGTGAAGTTATATAGTACCCGGCGATGTAGAACAACTTGTACCATTGATAATTCTACCTACTTTATGCGTATATGGCAACATTTTCACTCATTCAACAAAAATATGGTCAAACCTTATTGTGGGCACGGAGATGAAGTGCTTGATAAAGAGCGACTCTCATCGCAGTCTTACGCTTCCAACGAAAATTACTTTCTTTGTTAGTATGTGTTTATTATTTCCGTGAGCAGTGTCATTACAAACACGTTGGACTTCGACTTTCTTAAAGTCTTTAGTATTGATCTTATCTCTTTATTATAGACTCAAACTCTTTAATATTATGCTTATCCTTTTAGTATCTTCGTGAGTGTTTAAAATCCGGAACTTATCTTAGTATCACGTTCTTACTTTTAGTTAGTATTGTCTGTTTAGAGTCTCTTATCAATCAGGGGATCCTCTGGCCAGAGAACATGCCCTTAAACATTGAGGGTTCTTCTCAAACTCACGAGATTGCGATTGCTTTCGAATTAACGACCCGGTTGAACGTGGAACACTTTAGGAATGCGCCCGTGACCTTGCTATCAAAAGGAAGTTTGATTTTACTTTCATAAAATGACAGAGAAAGGGCGACAGGATGTGTCAAAGTACTTGCAATTGGAGGGTTCATGCTTCTCGAGGGAAATATGCATACCTTTGAAATAAAGACATTTGACACACATGCGTGGCTGATGTCGGAGACGAGTTCTCACCCGAAGCATCCAAAAATGGGTTTGCAATCGTGGTGATCCGTAAGCCTGAGGATCGTCCCTTGTATTGGGTTGTGGACATTCAACGGGATATTTTGGCGCAGAGCACATAAAAATTATTTTTGTTTCCATGCTTGTGTTGTCAACATCAAGTTGGGTTGGGTACGCATTTGTTCATTGATGGAACACATTTGCTTGGGAAATACGGTGGCATCTTGTTAGGAGCTGACGAGCAAAGACGCATAAATGACGGTGGTATCTTGAGTTTAAGGCTACCGGTATTGCAAAACACTAGCTACAACGGAGGACTTGGTAAATGATAATAGGCCGATTAATGAATAGTTGGGTGTCAATGTAAATATCGTGATTCTAACCCATTTTTGACAATACAAAATGTGACATATATATTTATATAAATATTTCACATACGAATGATATAGTAAACACACGGTCGTAATAGCAAGCACTCAAAATCTTAAAGGGTTTGTCGATAATACAACACTTACAATGAAGATACTAAAAGCCTTAGTCAGAGGCAGGGGACACAAAGGAGGGAAGAGGAGAAGTCAATCGAGGGAGGGCATTTGCGTCATTTCACCAAGGGATGTGGTATGCAGAGGGCGGCACTGAATTTTCATTTACTCCCAAGGGGCAACATCGCTCTTTTATTATTTTAAACCACGGTTTAGTGCTTGTTTGGACTAAAAAGTAAGTCCCTTGATAAAGGAGGGACTAAATAGGAATACTCAAACTTACAGGGATTTTTTATGGATTTCAGAAGTTTTGGGGGACTTTTCATTACTTTCCTCTATATTTTTTTACAAACCAATATATATATATATATATATATATATATATATATATATATATATATATATATATATATATATACACACACGATTAAGCTTCGGTGGAACCTCGAGCCAAAGAACCGATAAACTGCTTTGAGCCGAAGAGCCAATGAATTGTCATGAGTCGAAGAAACTCTCTTGAGCCGAAGAACCAATAAACTGCTCTGGACCAAAGAATAAATGTTTTGTATTGAGCCGAGAAATAAATATACTGTACAGGGCTGAAGAGTAAATAAACCACCCTGGGCCGAGGAATGGACAAATTATCTTAGGCCGAGGAATGAATGAGTTGTTTTGGGCCTAGAAATAGGTCAAGAGTGATCCATATCTGCACATAAGAAGTCTTATGATCAAGATATATGGCTGATAGGCTGTCCGGATCAAAATCACATGTTTTATCATTTTTACCTTTATCATATATATTTTTTTAAGCCGGGCATGCAAAACTTGTTATCAATAACGTGGTTAATCTTTTTTTTGAGGAAAAAAAAAACCACCTATCACCTGACTAAGGGTTAGTTATTTACGAGCTTTCATTTCCCTAAAGAAGGCCATGTACCAAGCACCCACCTTCAATCATTATTCATTTATTTGCAGACATGGCCCTCCTCAGCCTTTCCTCATCTCTCCATCCACCTCCACACACATCTCCAACCTCCCAAATCCCATGGAACAACACCCTCTTCTCCTCTCCACCTCCAACACCACCATCCTCATACGCCTATCAGCAATACTCACCATCACCTTCCTCTCTCTCTGGGCAAACCATGAAGCCTCCAAAGGCCTCCAAACAACCATCATGCTCTCCAACCCTTCGTTCCTCGCCGGCCGCCACTTCAACCTCCTATTTGTCTCAAATGGCGCCGCCGAACGTCTCATCTACCGAGCCAGTCATTCCGTTGAACATGAGCTCTATCCGGCCAACGATCTCCACTCCAAGAAACCCGTCTTGCATGTCACCTTGTACATGGCCAGCCAGAACCTCAACACTGACGTAACAGTAACTCCAGACAATGTTCCCAATCAATTCACCATCCATTTGAGCCCGAGCTTGATGGCGAAAGCCGACATCAAGACATCAGTGGCCGCCGCCATTCACCGGGGCGTGGCGCGTGTTTGGTTGTTCCACGGCGGGGGCACGGCGCCACCCTTTGTTCTAGACGCCATGGTTGAGTGTCTAGCTATGCTTGCAGGCTTCTCAAAAGCAAGTTATGATACAGAGGAGGAGCGTCGTTTGAAGAGTGGGTTGTTGCAGCGATGCGAGCATGAGAGACAGGGATTTGTTACGAGATTGAACGAGGCCATGCGCGAGCATTGGACTGAAGACGCTGCGGAGGAGTGGGTGGTGAGCCGGCCGTACGCGGCCGGTGCCGGGTGTGAGGAGTCGAGACAAGTCATGTGAAGGAGTGCTGTTTGCCAGCTCTGATTTGGTGTGTAATTTTGTCTATTGGCCAAGGTTGTTAATTGTTTGGGAAAACTATTGACTTGTTTGGTAATTCAGTTTTTGTTCAAAACCTGGATTGTGAACACCCTTCCCTCAGCAAATATGTACTGAACATCAAGTATGTATTAAAAGGTTCCCAAAAAAAAAAAAAATATATATATATATATATATATATATATATATATATATATATATATATGAAATAATTGTTCCTATTTGAATTTTTCTATATATATGGGAAAATAATAACTGGCATATTTCTCTGAAAAACATATTAGTTAAAAATCCAGAAGATATGTACAAATTAATGAGAAATCAAGTTATTGAAAGTGCAGAGAAATTTATAATACATCCGAAAATATTTTATGACTTGATTTGTTATTATTATTATTTTCCAATATTCATTCTCTCCTTTTGAAGTCCATATGTTTGGACATACCTCATGGCTGGTCCAAACCAGCTTACAGCTCACAAAATATGTGCACAAATGGTTAACCTCACAATCATTCTTGTAATTTCAGAGCACAAACAGAATTCTTGCTTTCACAAAATAAATGAATCACAGTGAAGAGGTGGACTGTGATGCGGATGAAACCAAAAAAAAAAAAAAAAAATTAAACATTGTCATCATAAACAAAAATCCTATATAGAAACTCTGTTTAATTGTAAAAATATTTAAAATTTTAAAACTAAATAATAAGTTGAAAAATATCATTGATGTTGTCCAAGACTAAAGTATCTCAGAACTAGGTAATTAACATGGATGTGGTTAATACACATCCAAAATTGCAAACCACTGCAGCAGTAGTGGCTAATAAGGTTTGAAGGACCACCGCTACATTTTGAAGTTATGTTGGACCACTGAACTAAAATCCAACATCAAATATACTAACCTGATATTTGTTCATGTACTCTCAGTTTAATGAAGAACCAGATTGAGACCTGATAGTCTTGATATTGATTGGAGAATGTGAGACATGGTCATCATATAAACTGTTGATCCAAAGATGTAGCTCCTCTTGGAGATCAAAGCAGATCTTGATCAACGGGTGAAAGAGGTTGGTGAAGATTGAAATGCTTCACTTGATCATTTTGAGAGAGAGATTGGTTGTGATCGACAACTTCTCTGGTTCACTCGTTCGGCTTTGCAAGATCAATGTCTTCTCTAGAGATCAAGCTCCAGGGATTGAACCTCACTAGGAGAAGGAACTGCGGGGAGAGAAGATCTAAGCGCTCACGCTTGGGGAAGCCTTTGACAATCAAGCCAAGGACTCGAAAAAGAAAAGAGAGAGAGAGTTAGTGAGTGAGGGAGAGAGCACAGAGGATTTGTTGGAGTATGCGGCTCATATTTATTGCGAGCATAGTGACAAAGAGGCAGATACCGGAGCAAGCAGGCTGGGGCACTCCGAATAGGGTTGGGTTTGTGGGGGCAACGCCCCTGTGATACAGTACGGTATGATACGGAGGATATTTTTGTAATTTTCATACATCTAGGGTTAGTATAAATACATATGATGTAACCCTAATTTGATCATTAGTGAAATTTTCGCCGCTTGCTCCCATGGATGTAGGCATATCACCGAACTACGTAAATTCTCTGTGTGATTTTCTCTCTTGTTCTTACTGTTTGATTTCATTATATTGTTGCACCATCCACAGCAGGATTCCGAAAGAATAATGCTCCAACTAGCGCTCAATCTCAGTGGAATCCAAGTTCAAAATCCAAGTTAGCCGAGGTCCTCTTTTTGTAGCCTGGAGACTGTTAGCTACTAGCTTGAAAATCATTAGTTGTCAACTTTCAGCGCCTTATGGAATCCATCCTCCACTGTCAAATGATTAGGCGGTTGGGTTGACAGTTGACTCATCTTGGAGTTTATGATCATATCATGTGTCCTCAGATATTTTCCCCTATAACATAAATAAATTAATAAATTTATTAAATAATATTAATTATTAATCTCCTATATAAGTTTAAATATGTGTGTGCAAAGTTCAATTTTAAATTTTATGTTCAAATGCATTTCTTGTCCTTGAATTGTATCCATATATTTATTTTGGTTGTTAAAATAAAAAAATATTCATTTGGGTCTAAAGATAAAAAAATTATTATTATTATTTTTCATAATTTAGGAATTGTTATTGAATATTTTTGAACTAAAGTAAAATAAATACAAATATCAGGGGCGGATCCAAAGGGAGGCAAGGGGGAACTTCAACCCCCTTGTCCTTGGGGTTAGGCCTCCGACGAGCGGCCTCATCAGAGTTCACCGAAGTTGTCCTTGACTTTAGCAGGCTCTGCAGAATCAACAACCATAGCTGCACTGTAAAATCCAAGAAATTTTAAGAAATAAAAAAAAAACGTTGAAATTTGTCTTGAAATTATTTATAAACTCCCTAGAGCTTAAATGGGGAGTTAAATGAGGAAAATTAAGTTTAAAGGGATTTAAAACCCTAACTAGGGTTTATGGTGACCAGAAGGACTTTCTGGTAGTTTTGAAAAGTTAGGGGGACTAAAGGGGAATAGTTCCCTCTCACAGCCATGGACCAGTGTGTAAATTTTAAAAGTATCAGGGACCGATGGTAAATTTTCCACGAGAATTGCTCTATAGAGAGAGAATGAACGGCTGAGATTAAATTATCTCATGCCGTGTTAAATCTCGAGACGTTATAACGGTCGTGGAGGAGCCACGTGGCGCGCTCAGAGTAAATCTATCTGATCGAAGGCTGGATACGAGGCAAGAGAGGTGGATAATCTAGAGGTGACCTCACGGTGTGGGTGATCCTGAACCGCCCATCTCGTGATCAGTTATATCTCGAGACATAGGAAGGAGATCGGGCCGTCTATTTTCAAACAATCCTGACGGTTAATCTCGTCCGTTGCCGGATACGAGAATGTGAGATTAAATAATAACCCTTGATCATGATCAATAGATCATCGCCCTCCATCGTCCGAGAGATGATCCCGAGGCAACACACACGTCCCACCTTCAACCGTTCTGAACCGACGCGCGAACACCGCCTCTCGCCGGGCATTGTGCGCATGAAGACCGGGCAACGCGCGACGTGATTAAGAGGGCGTTTCTCCACCCTTTTGCCTTCCCGGTGGCCTATAAAAGGCGAGGGGAATGGGTCGAGTTGGTGTATCAGAAGGAGGGAAACCGAGAGGTATTGGAGCTCCTTCTCCGACGCCGGTAGCTGTCAGTGGTGTGCCCCAAGCTCGTGATCCTTGGTGGCGAAGCGCAGAAGAAGGAGATGCGAGAGAAGATGCGCCACGGGAGTCGCCTCAACTCGCCGGAGAGGGCTCGGCGGTCGACAAGAGGGAAGCTCCACGGAGGCGCCGCCGGACATTATCTCTTTTCCGTTAAGCTTCTACCCTCATCCTAAAGGCATTTAGAATTGCATGCATGTAGATGCATTCATTTTGAACTCGCCGGAGTTGACGGACATGCTCGGTAGAAGTGAAGCTGAGGAGGAGGGAGAGTGTTCCGAGAGCTTGGACGTGGGTGGGAGGACGCGTCGGCGGAGGACCGGACCCGGAGGAGCTCTAGTTAATCGCCGGCGAGCCACTGATGCCGCGTCGCGTTCTCGGTTGATGGCTGTCGCGATAGAGAGAGAGAGAAGAGAGGTTGAAGAAGAAGGTTATTAAAAAAAAATAATAATAACAATAGTAATGTTTTAATTAAAACATAGGGGTGTGACAGTCATTTAAATAATTAATTAAAATAATTAGTTATTTTCTTCTCTCTTGGGTTAAAATATTAGCTAATTATTATAAATAGTAATTAGCTAGATATGAAATTTAAATGGGAAACTATGGACTTGTGACAATAGATAAAAGTTAATGATTTATTAACTTAGTGTGACATACTAATAAAGTTAATTAAACTAATGGGCTTAGTTAGCTAATATTTTCTTCATGGGCTGAGATACTAACAAATTATTGTGACAATAATTTTTAGATAATTGTTAGTATAGTTTGTTGATTATTTTTATAACATTAGTAGTGTGACAATAGATAAATAAATATAGTTACACTAACTATATGTGACAAAATCAGGAAATAAAACCTAGGAATATTGATTTATTTCTAGGTGTGACACTTAAATAGAATAGCTCATTACATTATTTTGTGTGACATTTAAATTGGTCAAATAGTTGTACGGTTGGACAACTATAAGGAACTATGAGTATGCGACATAATGATTAATTAACAATTATTATGAAATATTGAAGTGTGACAAATAGAAATTAATTAATTTCCTAAATTTAGATAATTGGTTAAATTATGGAAATTATTTGGTAAGGAAGCTAAAAGGGGCTAATTAAGCCCTAACCAAATGAAACCCTAAACTTTAGAGTCAAAAGTCGCCAAATGACCAAAATGCCCTTCTATAGTAAAAAGGGGTTAAGATCAAATTGAATAGGCCCAACTCAACTGAAATGACTGAATAAGAGTCAGACTCGACAAATAGACTAGAGTTGACTAGGTTTGACCAAAGTAGGTCTAAAAGTCAACTAAAGGACATAGAGACGGGAATAAGGGCTGGTAACCCGAGAGATGGTCCTTAGGACCCGTTAGTGGGCCTAAGCCCAACAGGAACGTTGGACATGCTTGTGAAACTAGGGACCTAGGAACTTGTTGAAAACTTGACTCTAATAAGGGTCTGTGTATGCCAGATACTCTCAGGGGAGACGTAAGGCATTCCAAAGGAATCTAGGAAGACATTTAGTCTCACCAGGAGGTAAGTTACTTCTGCCTAGTACCCACTCTACGGAGTGTTTATTGGATTTGCTGTTCTTGTAAGTACACTTGCCTAGTTTCCACCCGGTTTTGGGTTTTTCTTGGACATGCTATGTATTCTTATTACATGCCTTGTTGGTGCCATACATGCTGTTCATATCTGTTTTAGATTCCTGTTGAGCATGTATGTATATTTTCGGGACGTTGGTGTCCCTGTTTGCTATGTTCTCGCTCGGACTTCGGTGGAGCTAGGGAAGCTCCAATAAAGGAATGTTGAGGGTGACGTGACCCCTTGGCTTTCATGCGCCTTACCGAGAAGCAAATCTCGGAGGTCTTACATGGGCGTGGTACACCCACCGTGTTAACACGTAGGAGAGGTAGTTCTACCGAGAGGGTCAAGCGACCATCAAGGTCGTATTTACTGACAAATAAATTTGGACATCTTGTGGAGTGAACCTTGAGTTCTCTTAAAACTTATTCTGAGGCGAGGGCTACGTATCAGGGGTCGTACCTTAGATTTGTTTGTGGTAGACTCCCAGGACTACTTTGTTGGTATTATGATCTCGTTGGTTGACATATTTCCTATTTGTGTCATTGTGACCCGCAGGGGTACTTACTGGGTTTTTCATTCGAAAGCTCATGTGTTTTCACTTTTCCTCTTTTACAGATTCCGACGTTTAGGAGGGAGAGGAGCCTGAGGGGAGGACACAGGGAGACCAGAGGTTTAGGAGACTCCTTTATCTTTTACTTTATGAGCATTGTTATTTGTAGGGTCCGTATAGGGACCAGACTGTTTAAGGGCCTATGGACCCTGTTGACTCTATGTTCCTTGGAACACGAGTTTATTTAATTTTATGGATTGTTATCTGCTTATCACGTTATTAGGCCTTGTATTCGAGTTGAGTTTGTCTCTTCTTTAATACGGCCGGTCTGTTGACGTGCTCGAGGTCCCGGGATTCGGGTCGGGGCGTGACATGCACGGAGTACGGTAGAATTCCCCGGTACGGTCATTCGGGAAGCCCCTCCGGGGACGACCCCCATACAATTCTTGCGAGAGCTGGAGAAGCGTCTACGGGTAAAGCATCGTATCCATATAACTGCTTGCCACCTACGCTCCGCCATCCATTCCAAGTTTAGGGACCTAGGTTATAGTATCCCGATCAAACAGCTGACGAAGGGGATGAGCGAAAGAGGTCGTCTTCTGGACGTGGTTCAACTAGCGGAGACTTTTGGAACAGCTGGAGTAAGAAGTCCCCAAGTTAGCATATTATGGGGGGCCGTCAAGCACATCCAGCAAGAATCAAGGGAGATCTCGTTCTTGCATAGCTCAGGTCGGAGCAACGTACGTGCCATCGAGCGTTCAATAGGCAGTCTCACGGTCAGGCATGAGTGTCTGGAAGTTTTCATTGTATACTTCCTGAAAGTTTAAGTTGAGAGACTCAGAGGATAAGCGAGGACCTTGCTAAAGTTAGAGGGGACATAGAAATTCATTCACGTTGATTATCCCCCCCTCCTCAAATGAGTCAAATCCCTTGCCATTGAAGTCTCAACTCTAAAGTGTAAAGATTCTTCAAAGTTCAAGCCTTGGAAAATGTATCCATTGATCAAATAGCTATAATTGAAGTCCAACGTTGGCATGCTTTAGCTTCTCCAACTTTAATTTTCTGTCCAAGATATCAACCATCTAATATTCATCCAAGGGTTGTGAATTGGGCGGTTTTGCTAGGAAGATGGTTGAGACAGGCAAACGTGCTATTTTTCCACACGTTTATCGCCTTATTGAGTTGGTATTGGTTTTGCCGGTTGCCATAGCTAGTGTTGAGAGGGTGTTTTCGGCAATGAATGTTGTAAAGACTTACTTGCACAGTAAAATGGGAGACGAGTGGATGAACAATAGTTTGGTTGTCTATATCAAGCGGGCGGGTTTTGCAACTATTGACAATGAAGTGATTCTACAGAGTTTTCTGAAAATGCAAACTCGTCGAATGTAGATACCTCATCTTAATCGCATGCCTCGCATGTTCGGCACGGGCACCGGCACTGCCATCGGAGTTAGTTCTAGTTCGAGTGTGCATAGATAGCCGTTTTATGTTTTTTTTTCTTCGAGTGTATGTATTCAAATTATGATTGTTTTAATCAAAAGTTATATTATCGCACTTTTTTACATATTGTTTTGTTGAATGATTTTTTTTATTTTTTATTTTTATTTTTATATTTTGCCTTAGCCCCCTATCAGTGAATCCTGGTTCCGCCACTGACAAGTATAGTGTATTTTTTTACTTTAATATATTGATAAGTGATTTATGAAAAACTCTTTTGCAAAGTAATGTTATCTTAAATTTTCATTTTAAGAAAGAAAATAAAAAGATAAAAGAATGCATGTGTGACAAATAAAAGGTTGAGTTTTCCCCACTCTCATGCAAAGCATCAATTCATCTTCCCTTCTAAAAACAGAAAAGAGAAAGCAACATTATTTATTTCCACTTCTGCCCTTCTGAATATGTGAAATTGCATTTATACCACAGTAAAGTTTGTATTTTTGCAAATATACATGGCCCTTAGGCACAAATTAGTGGATGTTAGTTTAATTGTGATCAAACTATACTTTTTGAGTTTACACTCTTCTTTTAGTTTTTTTTAATAGAATTAAATAATTTTTATGACAACATACATTTTTTTAAAACAAATAGTAGAATCACTACTCATACGTATTATAGTATATATTAAGTTAATTAGTAACAATCCATGATAACTTGACCAAATGGTATATACGGAAGATTTAAAATCTAGTATTCTTGCTAAATAGTGTTAGGTTTTGAATATCTCTCATGACCTTTCTTTATTTTTTATTTACTTGTTAAGCCCCAATATTATTTTTTACTTATGTAGAATAAGGCAAATAATTATATATACACACATTTTGAGAATTCTATGTAGAAATATTCACATGAAAGTTGGATGTGATTGTGATTGGGTGTGAGTGTTAGTCTCTGTTTAGATGATTGGTAGTGATGGTTTAGTAATATATGGTATGATATTGTAATTACTGCTAACCATATTAAACTGTTTGTGTCTGTTTTGATGGTATGATATGGTTGTAGAAATAATAAAATAATCAAAATATCTTTAAATACAAATTAATATAAAATTATATTAAATTCAATGATTTAAGATTCAAAGTGGAGATCGGGAGTAGAATTTGTGATTTTTGTTAGGTGGAGATTAATGTTGTGTTTTTTGATTTCCAGAGAAAAAAGGGACATGAAGTATTATGTAAGGACAAAGTTGGTATTTATAAAGTTTATTAGGGATATTTCCTGCATAATAAAATTTAGAATAATGAGAAACCACTGAATTGGTAGTTTGAAAAATCCATCGTTTTTAAATCATAAGAAAACAATGAAAAACTATACTATATATGAATGAAATGAAAAACTAAATAATCACACATTAAGTAAAGAAGAAACAACCAATTGCCATGTGGCCTATTGGTATATGGTCCTTTGTTAAGAGATGAGATTCCCCTGTGGATGGTGCGGGGTCGAATCCCATCTCTTGCAAGGTGAGGGTCATAGGTGTTCGGATCTGTTCTCATGCGAGATGCAGAACCCGAAAAACTGAGTACACGGATCTGCCTCCATGTTGAGCTGCTAAGCTTGTACACGTCCTTGACATCCTTTGGCGGGCCCTTGTCACCTTAGTAAAGAAAAAAAAGTAAAGAAGAAACAATATCCTGCTATATGTTGCATCATATGTAATAAAAAAATAATAAGTCTTAGAATATGCTCTGCAAATACATTAAACAAACACAATTGGTATAGAAGAGGGGGTTGTTTGTTCCCACTACTTGGCTCACTACCACCACAATACCATCAACAATTCAACATGCCAAATTGTTTTAACTAATATTCTCTGAGAAACAATTAATTAACAAGTAAACTACAAGATAGGCATGAAGGGAGAGCACTTTCAAGGATTATTTAACCAAAAGGTTCATCTTCTTCAACAATAACAATAGATAAAACATTTTTTTTCTCATTATTATAAGTATGAGCCTTCAGTGGTGACTAAGATTCTTGAGAGTTGTTAATTAGGATAGAAAAACTTAAATCTTCTGCTTCATATCACTTAAAATCTTGATTAATCCAGTTATATATATATATATATATATATATATATATATATTCATTAAAATATCAGTGATTTATCATTGTAAATTGAAAACCATTATAGAAAAGGTTAATTTTTTTTCATATTACACACTTACAAGCATAGGCTGATAGAGGTGGAGTTTTTATTTTTTTTAAGAACATTTTTTTTTTTGTTGCCAAAGACCTCTTGGTCTAGCAACATATGTCCTTTATATAAGGGATTTGGCTCACAAAAATTCTGGGGTTGAATCTCCGCTAGAGTAAAGTGAGGGCACAAGACGTGGATCTCCCAGTGGGGTAGCCCAAATAAATATGTGAGTCTTCTCCGTATTGGCTTGTAATAGACCGAGCGGTTAAATAAGTGCATGTTATGTGAAACTTTTGAACGGTAAAATAAATTGTACTAATAAAACTTGGGATGAATCGAACGTTTTATTTAACTAATCTTTTAGAGTCGCTTGTTGCCCATGTCAAAAATTAAAAAAAAAAAAAAACAACAGAGAGTATACTTTTTTTGTTAGTGAACATAAAATGGAAACACTGTGTTGAAAACCTAAAGTAGTGCTAATGAAGGAAAATGGAAAGGAAAGGGTGAAAGAAAGGAATTGGAAAAGGAGAATGGAATGGAAATGAAAGGAAAGTAGTACGAATGATACCTTGTTTAATTTTAAGGTAATGAAGGTAATATATTGGGAATGGGAAAAGTAAAAAGGAGGATTGTGATACAATTACTCTTATACCTCTTACATAAAAAATATTACTTTTACACTTATCATATTGCTTTGATTATAACCAATATAGTTGTTATGATTAATATTTTTATAATCCGATTTAGTTGTTATGATTAATATTTTTACGGTTATCATTATAGTTGAATTGTTCTTTTTTCATTTTTTTTCTTTTTAAATTATATTTATGACATAAATAGACAGACATGTTTCCAAATATAACAACAAAAAATTTTATCATTTATCATCAACTAACAATACAACACCATTATCCTGTTTGCAAATATAACTAACAAAACATTTTATCCTTTATCATTAACAAACAATACATCACAAGTAACCTGTTTGCAAATATAACCACCATACTGAAGGATAAAAGATCAAAAACAGAATTGGCTGCAAAAAACAAGTTTCTAACTTTACCCACTAATTCCTCAAATAAGTGTAGTCATACAAACACTCTAAATAAGAAAAATGGAACAAGTTTCTTACTTTCTTGGGGCAGATTGTATGACATGTTGATTTCAACAAAAACCTGCACACAGATAGGCAGAACCATTAAGAATAAATGGCTCTGGCTCAACTCAAAATCAGAAATGGAAAGGGGAACAACTAAATTATCAACATTCATTACCTCTAGATAAAAGTTCCCAATCATTGTATGACCAGATAAAAACCAAATGTCAATGTAAGAAAACAAACAATGAGCATTTATCCATGTATACAAACACTGTCAATAATATCTGCAGAAAGATAGAGTTCCATATATAGACATAACAAAGTGGAGTTCCTACTTATGATTTTTCCCATGCAAATTGGGTGCAAGTAAAACAACAATAATACCAAACATTTAGTAAACCTTGATATGAATATACAAGTTTAAATTTCTCTTTCATATCATTTAGTAAACTTGGATTTAATGTTAATGTTTTCCTACTCTATTCAGTAATCAATTTTATGTTAGAAAACAAACTTGGATTTAATGTTAATGTATTTAAATTATTCTGCTAACATGTATTTAAATGGACCAGATTAATGTTACATGGTTGTTTTAAACCACTGTTGTAGTTATCTTAACCTGCAGCAATATGAAATGGACCAGATTAATAAACAACATCATATAGAATCAACCATGTAACATGATCATTGTATTGCCCATTCAACATCTTCTACATTTAGCCATCTAATGAAGTTTTAAAAATTAAGAGGTACATTGATATTTGATCATTCCATATGAAATGGTTTATACAGTAATAATAATAAATTAAGAAACTTAAGGCTCCATAATCTTTCAAATCATGAAAAGACAACAGCTTTTTCCAACAGTTTTGTACTGATTTTGCCTTATGAAAGGTAGAGATCCCAATGATATTTGTGAGTGCAGATAGATGAATAAACACATCAAAATGAATACTTGTTTTCTTAACTTCACATCCATCCAGAAACCTTGCTCCCCTGTTCAGTTGCTAATTATTGGCGAAAGAATGAAAACAATGAGAAGATATCAGAACAATAGAAACCACTCGTGATTTCCATGAAACAAATCTGAAAAACACATTGAAATAAATTACAAATTTATTTTGGTACATGCACCGCTTACAATTGATAGAAACTATGGAATTACCAATCTTTATTCAAGAGACAAAACCTAACCCACATACAAACAAATAATCATAGCTATGTGTGCAAACAAGTTAAGGAAAAATCGGTGCAATAGAATTGTTGAAATCATGGAGAAGAGGTGAATTCCATGGAAAACAACTCACCTTCAATCGATTGATGAGAGGTGGATTTGGGGTTTTCAAGAACCTCCCGGAAGGAGACAGAGAAGGGCTTCAAGATGGCCTACACAAAGGAGATGAACGGCGGCGGAGGAGGCCGCCGGAATAAGCTTGTTGCCGAAGGAGTAGCCGGAGAAGACGGTGGAAGTGTTCGCGAGTGGGCACGCTCAGGCTGAGGAATCCATCGCGAAAGAAGAAATCGAGTGGGTGAGGGCTTAATACAAGGGTAGAAGGGTAAATTTCTAGGGGGGAATTGGCCATTCCCCCCGATTTGGGAGGAATGACGAATCCCCCCCAGAGGTGATTCTAATTCCCATGTGGGGGGGATTGAATACATCTGATGGATACCCAAACGTGGGTATCCATCATGGGGGGGATTCAATCCCCTATGTAAAGGATTGAATCCCCCCATCCAAACGCAGCATCAATCTACAGCCATGAACAATGAACATGAACTTACAAGGGTGACATCACAAAGCACCAAGATGAGGAACCAAAGAGAGACGTTGCAAGGTTGGGAGTTAGGACAAAGTCTTTTCAACCAAAAAGGCAAAGGACACGCCCATGTCTTTTTCTGAAAGGATAAGCACAGGATGGTAATTAGATAGTTGGCAAGTAGCTAGCTTTTCTGGATTGCGTTTTGAGATTGTCCCCTGGGCTTATGTATTATTACTGCTTTCTCCCTATCAAATATTATTATTTTTTTGATTATTTTTCTCATTTTTCCTCTTGAAAAACAGCCTTGAAATCCAAACCCTCACCCCTCCCCTTCATTCACATTTGCTTCCTCTGCACTGCTCCTCTCTTTCTCTACTGCGGAGTTTCATCTCGTCTTTATCTCTCTGGCTTGGCAATGGCGTGGGAATGGTGCCTCCCCATTGCCATTCATAGCTAAGGTGGGAAGAGCAAAACTCACCAAGCATTTCACCAAAACATCCCTTTCTGCCCCCTTCTAAGCTCTAGCAGTTTGCAGAAAAAAAAGGGTTTCTTTTTCACATGTCATTTTCTCTCCCACTGGTTGTCTATCTGTTGCCATTTCATTGAGAATTTTCTTCTGTTTTCTTCTTCTTCTTCTTCTTTTGTTTATTTTGTATTTGGGCCCACCATTGGGGGGGTTATATCTCTGCTTGGGAGCTTCTCCTCTGGGTTCTTGTTGGGTTGGTGGTGTTTGAGGCTTTCATGCCTTGGGGCTCTCTGGGTTGGGAAGGGGTTACTTCCATCGGTCGGGGTTTTATTGTTTTTCCCCCTTGGGTTAAGGCAAGATCAACTGGAAAAGTAACCAAAGGTATGACCTTTTGACATTTTTCCTTGTGTTTGTTTTTCAACTTCTGGTTTTGTATGTTTGATTTTGAATGTTGTCATGGAAATTTCAAGTGCTGGAGTTCCTTCCATTGTTGAGGTTTCTTTGTTTTTCTGATTCTCCCCTTGAATGGCAAGATCAACCTTTTGACCTTTTTTTTTTTAATTTTTCTTTTGTCATGGAAGTTACAAATGCTGTGGTGCATTTGGATTTTCCCCGGTTGTTAAGTCATGGTTTTTCTCAAAAATGTCTCATTTTGGTTTCATCCTTCTATGTTTTTTTGTGAGCTTGTTTGTAGATCTTCTTTGCTAATGTTGGTTGTTGGTTGTTCACAAGAATGTCTGAACAAGTGCTATGCTTCTTTCCCATTTTATTGATGCTAAATTCTCCACGTCGATTTTCTGTTTTCTCATGACCTATATAATTCTAAGAATCCCAAAGCATGTAAATTATTAAGTGAAAATTGTGGCTGTCATTGTAAGTAAGGTGTCATGAGAACCTTGTGGATCTCATTTTCTTTGAGGAATTGGTTGTAAAGTGGAAAGGCAAATGGACAACCAATGGTTTGCAAACACTGACCTTTTTATCTAAGGAAAAAAAAAGAGCATGAATAAAATTCCAAAAATTATGCAATCTGCATTGTTAAGTTAGGTATTGATTTGCATCACAAGGAATCTGATAGGATTTTAAGGAAAGAGATGAGGTTTTGTTGCTGTTCATGGGAGAGGGAATGAGATTTTGTGAATCTGAATGTTTGGCATGATAAGATGATCAAATGGTTGGAGCAAATTACTAATGCACCATTCTCTCTGTAACCCAGAAAAGTAGATGGCATCTTCCTTGTATGATTTCTTGGTGAAGCAGACATCCTTTGCTGGACTGCGAGTATGGGTTGTGATTGGAATCTGTGTAATTGTACTCATACTGCTGATACTGACTCTGCTGCCAGTATGGATTATATTTCGGAGGAAGACAAGGAGGAGTTTTGACAAGTTTCCGCTTTCACAAATCCCTAATGTTTCAAAGGAGATAACAGTAGATAGAGTTGGTGCTCACAGTTTAGCTCAGAGCTTCCATGAGCGTGAAGGACCTATCCTTAACTTACACCAAAAGTATAGCGACAAGGATTCGGAGAGGACATTAGCACACTTGGCTATGGGAAAATCGAGTGAAGCTGATACCTTGAGCCAATGTAGCTCTGTGTATCCTAATGACAAGGGTGGGAGTTCACATTCTGGTGATGAAGGTAGTTCTGGACCATCTAGGAAAGCACATTCCTCATATGGACTTGTTTCAGCTTCTCCTTTAGTTGGCTTGCCTGAGTTCTCTCATCTTGGATGGGGTCACTGGTTTACTCTTAGAGATCTAGAGCATGCTACTAATCGTTTCTCAAAGGAGAATGTCCTTGGGGAGGGTGGCTATGGAGTTGTTTATCGGGGGAAACTGTGTAATGGTGCCGAGGTTGCAGTCAAAAAGCTTCTCAACAATTTGTAAGTTCTGTACAAGTTACCTTGTGTTAAAAATCTGTTAAGAGCTTCATTCTGCATATATGACTAGGTGACATTCTTTGAATTTGATTTTGCAGAGGGCAGGCAGAAAAGGAATTTAGAGTTGAAGTGGAAGCTATTGGCCATGTGCGACATAAGAATCTGGTGAGGCTCTTGGGATATTGCATAGAAGGAATTCACAGGTTAGAATTTTTCCACATTACCTTATCATGACATTAAGCTCATTTTTCACTCAAACATTTTCTTTCTTACATATGTGTTCTAGTTTTTTCTTTTCGTTTCACCTGTTGTTTGGTATTTAACTGAGGTGAAAACTTGTGACTTTCTTAAACTGGAATCGTCCTACAAATTGTCTCATGATGCTAATTGAATTTTATTAGGATGCTTGTCTATGAGTATGTGAATAATGGAAACTTGGAGCAGTGGATCCATGGTGCCATGCGCCAACATGGAGTTCTTAGTTGGGACAACCGCATGAAGATCATCATAGGAACTGCGAAGGCGTAAGTTTTGATTCATTGGTACCACACATTTCACCGTGATCTTTCAGTTTGTTGATCATAGTTCAATTTGTTATTCTAGTGCCAATAAATTATTTGATTTGGTGATTTGCAGCCTTGCTTATTTACATGAAGCCATAGAGCCAAAAGTCGTGCACCGAGACATAAAATCAAGCAATATACTGATTGATGATGAATTTAATGCTAAGATTTCTGATTTTGGATTAGCCAAGCTTTTGGGTTCAGGAAAAAGCCATGTCACCACACGAGTGATGGGAACATTTGGGTACTGCTTCAATCATTTTCCTACCATAGTTCCAAGTAACCCAAGAGTGATAAATTTTCATTCTTTGTTTTCCACAGGTATGTTGCACCTGAATATGCTAACACGGGACTGCTGAATGAGAAGAGTGATGTCTACAGCTTCGGTGTACTTCTGTTGGAAACTGTGACTGGAAGAGATCCTGTTGATTATGGTCGCCCTGCTAATGAGGTGAAATTTGACATTTGCTGATACAATTCTGAAGTGGCATAATATGTTTCTGCTGATGTTCTTGTTTAATTTGCTCCAAAACTTCATTCATCAATATAATGTGAAGATAAACTCATCTCTTTCTATCCTTTCAGGTAAATCTTGTTGAGTGGCTTAAGATGATGGTAGCGAGAAGGAGAGCTGAGGAAGTAGTGGATCCCTGCCTGGAGGAAAACCCACCTCCTCCTCGCACTCTAAAACGGGCTCTTCTAATCGCTCTGAGATGTGTTGATCCTGACTCAGATAAACGACCCAAGATGGGGCAAGTTGTTCGAATGCTGGAAGCCGATGAAGTCCCTTACCGTGAGGTCTATGTTCTTATCCTATGCACACTCTTGTATTGTTGATTTGAAACTTTAAAGAGATAGTTACTGAAACTTTACATTTACTCAATAAAAAGGATCGGAGAAGCAGGAGGAGTCATATTGGAAGCATGGACATCGAGCCCCTCAGGGAGAACTCCAGTTCTGTTGATCTGGACAACAGAGTAGGAACATCAGACTCAGAGGGCCGCACATCAGAGAGGATTCAAGCATGAAGAGTTAACAAGATGATAATCACTAACGAAATTGAAACTTTTCTTGTGGGATTTTGTTTATTCTGCTGTTTTGCTGCTAGGAGATGTTAAGTGAGGTAGGAAGATCATACGATCCTTTTCATGCTGTACAAATTAATCTTCTTTGGTATACATATCTATTTTTCATCAATTTCTTTATCTGTTGCTGTACTTGATGTCTGTTTAAGATCATGATCACTAATTATGACTCCTTTTGCCTTTTACCAGTAACATGTGGTTGCTTTTCTTGAACTGGAATAATGTCTTGCTCCTCAATGTGTCTCATTCTTTTCAGCCTTCTCTCTAACTTTAGTTTTTACAGCTTATCTTATCTGTTTTAATATTTTGGATGTGATTGAAGTGACCACTGTGCAAAGTTTCTGTATATTCAAAGTTTCAGTAACTTTAGTTTTTACTTACCTGTGGCTGTGGATGTGGTTTTTAATAACTTTACTTTCCATTGGATGAAAATTATTACTTCACAGGAGGGAAACGGTCATGTAAATGAAAGGGGCCTTTTGTTAACTCGGCAAAAGCTGTGAAGTAAACATGCACAATGTAAAGCAACATAGACAAGGCACCAATCAAGCCAATCCGAGACTTTTCCATAATTCATTTTCTACTACTCTGTAGGAAAATAACTACATTGAAACTGTTAATTGAAGAATCTCCTTTAGCCAATGAAGGTGCTGATGCATTATGCATAAACACAGTTACCATAACCTGCAAAAATAGTACTAAACTTTTAGCGTGTTTCAGAGAAAACTTGGAATGGAATTTTTCTTTCATCTTACTTGGATCAGTAGTCACAATGAGTGCGGAGTTCTTGAAATAGCAGTTCCAATAGTTTCTGCCATTAGATTGGTAGTAAAGGTTCATGGCAATAGAAGCGTGGGACATAAGATTATCTGGGTAGAAACAAGAACAGGATTTCTGCAAAACACTGCAGTCCACCTGTGAGCAAGCATAGTTGAGATTTGCCAGCAGAGTTGCATCATCTGATGAAGGCTTAGCCACACACCAAGTTTTCTGCAGTGACAGTAGATTAACAATTTAACAATCAAATCAATCAAATGCTCCTTTCTCTTTTCTTAATTTCAGGAATGCAATGTTTGATTCCAAGTTTATTCAGTTTTACCTGCCCCTGCGCCAACTGCAATGCTTCACCTGTGAAAAGGAAAGCTAAATTTAATTCAATACACAAAATATAACCGAAAGATATTAAACTTTTTGTTTTCCTCCGGTTTCAACCTGAAACAAAGAGTAGCAGAAACAAAAAAGAGACTGATGAGAGAGAAGTGCAACACAAAGCCTCCATCTTTGATGCCATTTCTGAACACAAGGCAATGATTTAATAGACAATGTGGCCGGTTTTAAAGCTTGGGAAGGTGGAGAGGGGGGCTTTGTCCTTGAACTGGCACTTATAATATATCACGAGTGCTTGGCGTTATGTTCTCTGATTCCAAAGGCCTGTTGGTATTTGCACTTGCATGGCCTTTGAGCTTCAAGTTCCAATAAACTGTTATTTGAGCGTTTCAGTTTTATTGGATGCATTATTAACAAACTTAAATTTCCATTCCAATAATTTCAAAAATCAATTAAAGAAGGAAATATGATTATTATGGTCAAAATCAAACCTTTTTTTCTTCTAAAATAGGTATTTTATTTTTATTTTTTTCTCTTAAAAAGGTGAGGAATGTATGCACAAATATATTCCTATGTTTAATGGAGTGTACATGAAGTTTCATTATTTACATGATATATAATTTTTAATATAGCAAATGTTGGGTTAAAAAAAGCATCCATGCTGGTATTATACAAATTCAACACAGTTAACTTGCCTTATTACTAATATAAGTAAACTTAATTAATCATCATTAATCAAATTAAATACTATGGAGTTCAATTGTCAAGTTTCAAATAAACGTGTCCTTCGTCATTGTTCTCTTTATATTATTCCATTCAAGTCTTAAATTAAATGACATGATTTTTGAATAATATATATAAACACAAGCATAAAAGCCTTCTGATTGATCCATAACACAAGACATGCATATTGAAGAATCAGACTCTCTCTTTCTCTCTTCAAAGTTCAAACAGCAGTAGTAATACAAGCAGTGGTGGTGGTAGTGGTACACACACACACGTTAATTTACAATGAAAACGGAAACACAAATATTCCGGAGATCATTCCCAAAATGATCATTAATTGCTCAAACGATTGATCATCGATCTCTCATTTGCCAGGAACGAAGTTGGTGGCGTATGCCCAAGCGTTGTTGTTAACAGGGTCAGCAAGGTGGTCAGCCAAGTTCTCCAAGGGTCCCTTGCCGGTCACAATGGCCTGCACGAAGAACCCGAACATGGAGAACATGGCCAACCTCCCGTTCTTGATCTCCTTCACCTTCAGCTCAGCGAAGGCCTCCGGGTCATCGGCCAGCCCGAGCGGGTCGAAGCTCCCGCCGGGGTAGAGCGGGTCGGTGATCTCTCCGAGGGGCCCGCCGGCAATGCGGTAGCCCTCGACGGCGCCCATGAGGATGACCTGGCAAGCCCAGATGGCGAGGATGCTCTGAGCGTGCACAAGGCTGGGGTTGCCCAGGTAGTCCAGCCCGCCCTCGCTGAAGATCTGAGAGCCGGCCTTGAACCACACGGCCTCGCCGAACTTCACTCCGTTGCGAGACAGAAGCTCCGGGAAGACGCAGCCGAGAGCGCCCAGCATCGCCCAGCGGCAGTGGATCACCTCCAGCTCCCGGTTCTTGGCGAAGGTCTCAGGGTCGGCTGAGAGCCCGGCTGTGTCCCAGCCGTAGTCACCAGGGAACTCACCAGTGAGGTAAGATGGTGGCTCACCGGAGAAGGGACCGAGATACTTGACACGGTCAGGACCATACCACGGGCTGCCAGAAACTGTCTTGGGCCTGGCACCAGTCTTGCGCATTGTGACCCGGCCTTCGCCGAAGATCTCGGAGGTTGCCGGAGCGACCTTCACTGCTTGTCCGGCGAGGGAGGGGGAGGAGAGCGCCATGGTGGCTGCCATTGTATTAATTAAGAGGTTGTAGTAGTAGAAGATGATATTGAATGAAGGTGATGAGTGAGTGGGAGATAGAGGGAGCTGGGTTTATATAGGGAAGTGGATGGAATGAAGGATTGAAGTCCTCATCTCATAGGTATCTTTTCCTTGTTTCTCATTGGTTTTTGGATACTGGATAGCTTATCTATCAACTTGGACAAGT
Source organism: Dioscorea zingiberensis (assembly GCA_026586065.1). Taxonomy (NCBI): domain Eukaryota; kingdom Viridiplantae; phylum Streptophyta; class Magnoliopsida; order Dioscoreales; family Dioscoreaceae; genus Dioscorea; species Dioscorea zingiberensis. The sequence continues at coordinate 53,927,789 of CM048818.1, read as the reverse complement.
GATTTTATAAGAGAATGGTGGCCACCAATTGGGATCATGTATGAAAATCTTGGTGGATAGGCAACCAATCCACCAATGAGAACTTGTAATATATATGAGATTTCATAGTCCACATTTTATTTTTACTCTTGTGGTTGATTGATTTGATACAACTTAAAAAGCTTCAAGTTTTTAGAAAGAGACATGGGTTCATACAAAGAATCATTTAACTTATAAAAAATGACCTTTATATCTTTTAGTAAAATATAAATCTAATGCTATTTCTTTATATATATAAAAGAATCATTTCTCTTAATTTGTTTCAAAATAACTCGACTAGTGGCAAAATATTCTAATAATTAATTTAATAATTATTATTTTTTATTTTATATATAGTTTAAATACAAAAAATTAAAATTAAAATTAAAATTGAAAGAACAAATAATATGACTTATAAACATGTATATGAAATGTATTTGTAAAGAGTACAAGCGATATTTCATCTATATTCATCTATTATTTAAATATAATGAACAGTATATTTGACTTATTAATGATATACACAAGAATATGAATTATATAAGAGTATATATTGAAAGAGAATAGTTACAAGGGTATATGTGTAATTTCAGAATTTATAGGGTATATATTAACCAATATTCTCTTCACTTATGTTTGGACCCTCATTGATCATTTCTCCAGCCTTCCAATGTAATAGGTGTAGTACCATAAAATTTAATACATTTTGATTTGCACATGTTGAATACAAGTAGGAGATATAAGTCAATAAAGATAGGAACAAATTAACTTCTTCCACTCTTCTTCTAGTCTATGAATTTCTGTTGACGCAAAAATCGGTCTTCCCTCGAGATCGAGCACGATCGCTGATTAACGGTTGAATTTGTTTGACGTAAGGGACATTGACAGTCACCAGAGAAGGTCGCAACCGGTCCTTCCTCGCTCGTCGGAGTGCCTGCACCAAGAGAAAGAGCTTGTCTGGTGGGTCTGGTGCCCCAGTTTAACTCCGACGTTCAAGTCAGTGAGAGAGGAAATTGAAGGTGGAAGAAGGATTCATGGTGAGGAGATTGCATACTTTATTCCCTCATTCTCCTATTTCTATAACTGTTCGCCGAGGCGATGCATATCTCCCGCATATCCCAGATCTTTGTGATTGATGCCTATCTTTTTGCCCCATATTTATCTCATATATTGACTTTATCAACTTTCCCATTTTGCCCAGAGGGGGATGAGTGCTCGAGATGTCTCCAAGTTTATGTCCGGGATGAGGCCACATGTCTATCCGGATTCATCCATATCATTAGTCCCCCTTAGTACGCTTGCGTTCGAGTCTGAGTTGTGTTCGAATTGTTTTTGGACCCAGGTAGGCTCGGTAATCTAAGTGTATGGTTGGGTCGGTTGGGTCTTTTTGAAGCTTGGGCCTTCTTGGAGCCTCACATTGGGGAGATCACCAAGGTGGCCATGGAGATCTTCATGCATGAAAGTGAAGATAGCTAGCAAGTTTCATGGAGACAGGCTCTCTTCTAGCTTCATGGAGATGGGCTCGGAATGAGGGTCTTGATGGAGAAGTTGAGCTCTCTTGGAAATGATCCCTCATGGAGTTGAGCTCTCTTGTAGATGATCTCTCTTGGAGCTTGAATCCGACGGTTGAGGCTGGGCCCTCTGGAGAGGGTTCCCCAGTCGAAGCCATAGGCACTTCTCCAAATGAATTCGAAATTGGTACGAGCGAAGCTTCTTCAGTTCCTTGGCTTCTGACTGATCCTTCATTCTTCATCCCTTACTCATGGTTGTGCTTGGATCTTCTCATGGTGACTTGACTCTTCGTTCAATTCCCACAGAAGACGCCAAACTATTGACGCAGAAATTGGTCTTCCCTCTAGATCGAGCCCGATCGCTGATCAAAGGTTGAATTTGTTTGATGTGAGGGATGTTGACAGTCACCGGAGAAGGTTGAAGCCAGTCCATCCTCGCTCGTTGGAGTGTTTGCATAGAGAAAGAGCTTGTTGGGTGGGCTTGATCACCCGGTTTAACTTCGACGGGTCAAGTCAGCGAGAGAGGAACTTGAAGGTGGAAGAAGGATTCATGGTCAGGAGATTGCTCCCACATATATATCTCGGATCTCATGATTAGTGCCTATCTTTTTGTCCCATATCTCTCTCATGCATTGATTTTATCAACTTTCTCGTTTCTCCCAGAGGGGGATGAGTGCTTGGGATGTCTCCACGTGTATGTCTGGGATGATGCCACATGTCTATCCGGATTCATTCATATCATTTTACAGATATGTATTTATTACCGTTGTTCTTTTATCTTCACACACAATATCTCTCACTCTACTGTAAAATTGAAAAGAATAGATCAATCTACTATGAGAAATTTCTCTAAATATAAAGAGAGATTATTAAAAAAAAATATGGACCTAACGGCCAGTTTTTAGAAAGTTTTGAAACATTTAACGGAAAGAAAGAAAAGAGAGATCGTTTTCGATGAGAGGTGAAGGCACGAGAGTATTCATCATTCATGTGACAGGTGGCCACCAAAGCACAGTAGCAACTGCCAAGCTAGTGGCCACAAATCCACTGAACAAAAAGAAGGTGATACGTGGATGAACCAATGACTGACTTGTGGTCAGTCCTGGGATCAAAACCACAGTGGCTAAGAACCCACCAGGCCAATGAAAACCAAGAAACGGATTCCTCAAGATAAGCTGACGTATCTCTTCCAACACTCCCACTCACCTTTAAATCCCCTACTCAACGTACCATCCTTCTCTCACATCAACCAACATCTCCTCCTCTCCTAAGCAACTCACAATGGCAGCCACCATGGCCCTCTCCTCCCCCTCCCTCGCCGGACAAGCAGTGAAGGTCGCTCCGGCAACCTCCGAGATCTTCGGCGAAGGCCGGGTCACAATGCGCAAGACTGGTGCCAGGCCCAAGACAGTTTCTGGAAGCCCGTGGTATGGTCCTGACCGTGTCAAGTATCTCGGCCCCTTCTCCGGTGAGCCACCATCTTACCTCACTGGTGAGTTCCCTGGTGACTACGGCTGGGACACAGCCGGCCTCTCCGCCGACCCTGAGACCTTCGCCAAGAACCGGGAGCTGGAGGTGATCCACTGCCGCTGGGCGATGCTGGGCGCGCTCGGCTGTGTCTTCCCGGAACTTCTGTCTCGCAATGGAGTGAAGTTCGGCGAGGCCGTGTGGTTCAAGGCCGGCTCTCAGATCTTCAGCGAGGGCGGGTTGGACTACCTGGGCAACCCTAGCCTTGTGCACGCTCAGAGCATCCTCGCCATCTGGGCTTGCCAGGTCATCCTCATGGGCGCCGTCGAGGGCTACCGCATTGCCGGCGGGCCTCTCGGGGAGATCACGGACCCGCTCTACCCCGGCGGGAGCTTCGACCCGCTTGGGCTGGCCGATGACCCGGAGGCCTTCGCTGAGCTGAAGGTGAAGGAGATCAAGAACGGGAGGTTGGCCATGTTCTCCATGTTCGGGTTCTTCGTGCAGGCCATTGTGACAGGCAAGGGACCCTTGGAGAACTTGGCTGACCACCTTGCTGACCCTGTTAACAACAACGCTTGGGCATATGCCACCAACTTCGTTCCTGGCAAATGAGAGATCGATGATCAATCGTTTGAGCAATTAATGATCATTTTGGGAATGATCTCCGGAATATTGGTGTTTCCGTTTTCATTGTAAATTAACGTGTGTGTGTGTACCACTACCACCACCACTGCTTGTATTACTACTGCTGTTTGAACTTTGAAGTCTGATTCTTCAATATGCATGTCTTGTGTTATGGATCAATCAGAAGGCTTTTATGCTTGTGTTTATATATATTATTCATAAATCATGTCATTTAATTTAAGACTTGAATGGAATAATATAAAGCGAGCAATAACACTACAAAATTGTTATTTGTTACGACTAAAATTAGGGATTTGCAACTTACCATTGAAATTAGCAGCGGAAATTAGTAGCAAATTATAAAGTCCACTGTTAAAAGTCCTAAATTCCCTCTTCCTTTTTCCCTACCTGCGCGACTCCAGCGCGTGCGCTTTTTCTCTCTTTCCAAGCACTAATTCTTAATTCCCTCCCTCTTTCACTCTCTCCACCTCTCGAGCTTAGTCTCGGCCTACCTGATCCCCAGCAGGCCGGCCAGCTCCTTCCACTCCAGCTTCCATTCCACAACACCAAGGTTCAGTAAAATTGATTGATTTTGCATTATTGTTGTTTTGTGATGAACTTTTTTTCTTTCCTTAAAATGTTTTAATTTTATATGAACTTCTTGTGACATGAGTTGTATATTGTGTTTTATCCTTAATATGATTGTGTTTTGCTCCAAAATTGTCTTGCATTAATGATTTACAATTTGTTTATAACCCCAAACTATTGCATACTTAATTAGATTGCACTTTAAAATATCAGGTTAATTTTCACAACACAATCATATTCATTAGTTACTTGACAAAAAAATATCATTAGAGCAACAGTTTGTACTCAAACGTCCCTCTTTCTCATTGTTCCAATGAACTTGTCTACATTTCTGTGCTTATTCATTGTTTATTAACTTTATGTTTGTCAAAGTTATTTAATTACTGTTGATGTGTTCAAACTTACATTTAGTTTGTTAGAGATTAGTTCAGCTGTATCCCTAGTTACTAGGAGAATTAGTTGTGTCTTATCTATTCTGTAGATATTATAAATACCTAGAACTGGTCTTGTATAGAATATAGACTCTTATTTTTTTTCCGAGGAAGAATAACAGCAGTGCCTAAGGGTTTTCTTTCCTTTCTAAAGCTTGATGGTATCAGAGATGTTAAGGCTTTATTAAGTTGAGAGAGACCGATGACAGGAGTAAGCAGAGGTCATGGATCAGAGGTGTACTCAGATGCCTCTCAACCTACCTCCACAATTGTTCCCGCAGCTGCCTCGGATACATCTTTTTCCCTTCAAGTTACCTCGTTCAAGTTGAATGGCAGGAACTGTAAAATCCGGAGATTTTAAGTTTTAAAATCTTTGGTTAATAGAAGAAAATCCCAAAGGTTGGTTTTAATCAAATATTTGTGAGAATAAGTTTTTATTTAATTATGAATTAATGAAATTCCCCATAGTTGGAATTTATTGAAGTTTATGAAAAAAAAAGGGGATTTAAATGTTAATGAGTCATTTGGGACCTAGTTGTAATGTAATATTAATAAGGAAGGAACATAGGTGCAAAAAAAAAGGGACATATTATTTGGAGAAGATATTATGTATGAATATTAATGGAATGATGTGATGGGTTTGATTTAATTTAGATATATACTATAAGGTAGACATTTGTATGAATTGGATCATGTGCATGGCTGGGAAGGGTAAACCACATTTAAATAATAATAATAATATATATGTAGTAAAAGATAAACATATATAGAAAGAGAGAAGCTTCTATTTAATTGAGCCACATCAGAATGATAGATTAATATATGATTGGATGTTGTGAACTATTTAATCATTATTATTTAATAAATGAAAAGTCAGCCTGTTAAATATGACAATTAGTAGAATGGAACCTTGGTATTTTAAAAACGAAAAAACAAAAGAGGGATTGGTCACAGCCTCACAGGCATGCAAGAAATTTTACTTGCTCTCGCTAAAGGCACTTGTTTGTTTTAAGTGGTTCTTGTGGTTTAAGTAATGTATGGTATAGTTCTTTCTTGTTTGTTTTCAGTTTGAGATTCAAATGGTATAGTTTTATAGTTTTTTTTTTGGTTTTATGGTTTTCGTGGTTTTAAAAGCATGCGTTTTGTTAGATTTTTCAACCACCCGATTTGGTGGTTTCTCGTGGTTTCAATTTTTCTACCAAAAATGTCCCTTACCAAGTTACTTCTAATCCCTCTTCTACCCTAGCAAAATCAAAGAAAGTTATATATCTACACAAAAAAAGTCTTATCTTTTGTTAATTTTGTATATTAATTGTATTATAATTTTATCAATTTTAAATTAATAGTTAATAATTTGATGTATATTTTGTAAGATTTTAATAAGAATTATTTATACTTTAGTTGAATTTAATTTTTTATCATAAATCATTGAATTTAATAAGACTTTTTGCAGGTGTATCCCTGAATAATTTTGAAATTACGTATTTATCCCTAAATAAAACATAATTTGCATACATACCTCTAAATAATACGTATATACCTATGGGGTTAATCAGATGAAAACTGTCAGTTAACAAATGTAAACATGTGAAATGACCATTATATCCTTTACATATATATACCCTGAAAAGTTTGTTTGACTATAATTTACAAATACCTCCTTTAAAAATATGAAATTTAAAATTGCTAAAATATATAAAGAGGAGTATTTTTGAAAATTTTCAACCCTTAACCAAAGTTGTAAACATGGTTAAGATCATCTAATTAACTTCTATCATGAAACCTAACAATAGGGGTATATCCATAATTCAACATGTTTTTCAGGGGTATACTAGCAATTAAGATTTTTTCCAAGTGTAAATATGTAATTATGAAACTTTTGAAGGGTATATAACAATTTTTTCAATTTAACATGATTTCAAATTATTTTTTATTTGAGGGTATTCAGGTCATTTTATTATTTCTACAACCATACCATACCATCAAAACAAACACAAATAGCTAATTTACCATACCATACCATACCATCTTTCCAAACATGATAAACAATAATTACAATACCATACTATCTTATCTTAAACATGCCATACCATACATTCACGAAACCGTAACAAACATCGTCAAAGCGGGGCCTAAGAACATTTTGGTTGGTACAGTAAACTTACGGTAAGTTGGATTTACTGTAAGTTGAAATCTTGTATATTTTGACTTACTTGAACTGTTTTGGTTTGTTGTAAGTATAAATCTGCATTTACTTTTCCTTTATTTTGGTTTTGATGTAAGTTGGTGATACAATGCAACATGAAAGTAAGTGGTGAGTTACCTCATTATCCGATTTTTATTATTTTTAGTTTTCTATAAATTTTTATATTATTTTTATATTTATATTAAGTTTTTAAGATCAATCAATAAAGAGTAACATTATAAATATATTATAAACTTATTTATTATATTTGGATATATTATAATAAATAAGTTTATAATATAACCATAAATTCAAAACAACATAACCATAAATAAAAAGTCAAGACCATAAAACATACACAAGTTGAGGACCTGGTAATAGAAATAATTTATAACTTGGAGAGAAAATATTACCTAGGAATACAAGTAATATATCTTTCAAAACAACATAACCTTGAATTCAAATTCAACATTACAAAAGTTGAGGACCTTAAAACATATGCATCACACCAAATAAAACAAGTTCATATTCAAAGTCAACAGAACAAAAGTTAAAACAACATCACATTAAAGTTTGAATAACCTTGCATTCCACTAACAACTCACATCCCATCATCACCTCTCAGTTGCCTAAGAAAACGATTCATCCAAGAACATCGAAGTGAATGCTCTTTAGCCATAAAACCATATGCTTTAGAACATGGGAAATCAAATGATCATATGCTACTCCAAGATCATCCGCGATCATAAAAGTCACTCAAAGTCATAACCTCAGCATATAATCTTGTACTCAACTTCTCAGTCTTATCCACCTCCATTGCATTTACAAGTCTATCCAAGCCATTAGAAACCTTTTGCAGCATTTCAAAGTCCTCACCCTTCTTGCGCTTTGGTCCCTTCCAATTGGTGTTGGACGTGGAGTTTGTGGGCATGTCTACATTGGGAGGTTGAGTTTGGGAAAAATTGTCATTATCATCCAAACCTTGAGTGTCATCCTCAAGGTCAACTGTTGGCGTTGTTTGCGACAACACCATGCGCACACCTAGACTTCTAGAACTTTGAGAAGCCGTTCTTGCAAAGGACCCAGTCGGCAGGTCATTTCCACACAATGGCCATCTCCTCGTAGTCTTCAATTGGTTTATTAATATAAATCTTCACTTGGATGTGCCTACAAAACAAACACACAAAATCCATAATTAGTACAAATGAACAAACATCACTATATATGTTAAAAATGAACCCCAACTTACTTGAATATATGTTTTGAAACTCCTCCATGCCCATAATTATTTTCTTCTCGGCATCATCCCATGACACTCCACTTAAATCCTTTAGCTTCTTGATGATTATATGCCATTTTTCCTCACATGCAGAAGGCGATTGTTAACATGTGTGTCATTCACAACTAACTTGAATTTGGCACTAACATCTTTGACAGACATTAAGAGGCGTATTACTCTTAAAACCTTTAGCCGGTTTTAAGACCAAGATTAGCTTGCTCAACTAAACATTGAAGCATGAATGAAGTCATGGCCCGATGTCCATCGAAAGTTACTTGGTATCTTCCTTCCCGCATAACATCAGCTCTCTTGCATCATATCTCACGATTCCATCTGTTATCAAAAATAAACACCAACACAAGTTAAAGAAGCTGAAATGGTGTTCAATCAAAACAATAAATATTACACAAGTTAAAGAATTTTGCCAAAGCTGATTTTTGATTTACATTTATAATTTTTGAGTTTCATAAAAGAACTAGGAACTTCTCTTTGAAGAATAATTCAACATTCCACTAAAAAACTTATAAAGAACAAGGAAACATAATTAGCATTAAATAAAGATTAATCCAAATAAACTCCAATGGAGGGTGTCTACAAAACAAATGCCATGTGTTCCACATGATGTCTACAAAACAAAATCAAAAGTTTAGACAATTTAGCGAACAACTTCATCTATGATTCCATATATTTATCCATGATTGCATTTTAGTAATGTCGACCATTCCCTTGCGTCTTCACGCATTTGAGATTGTGATCTCACTTCTCGCACATTAGGTTCCCATTCTTCCAATATTGGAGTACGTAGATATCATTGCCTCCTTCGGAATATAGTTATGTAGAGATAGAACCTTGCGACCACAATATCTACTTGCGTTTCAAATGGGAAAAATGGTCTAGATATGAGGGATTTTGAAGCGATTCTTCAATGCTCCAAATGCTTTCGTTCCACACGTGAGTACGTAAAGAGGAATGCCTATAATTAAATAACTCCCATTTTAGTAGATGGTGCGCGGGCATTGAATTCCTTAAGATGATAGCGAACACCACGAAATGGTGATATAAAGCCGATTAGGTGTGGAATAGCCACGCATCTACAAGATAATATTTACCTACAAGAATATATTTAATAATTAGTTCATAATACTTTAGACTAGATTTAATAATTTTTAGGAATATTTCTAATACCTTGAGCACCACAAGTCCATCTTCTCTTTCCAAAGCATTAGAGAGAACAAGTCGCATCGTGTGCGAACCCTCCCAACCAGGCTAACTGCATTATGTAAATCTTAGTTCAAAGTCAACGCTGACTAACACATTTTGCGTGGGAAAAGGTTTTCTCCACGAAAGCGTGCTACAATATCACTCGAAACAGATGCTTGAATATGTGTACCATCAAGCGCTCCTATGCAATCCTATATAATTAATAAAATTTAGTGATGTCATGTAAACTTACAAGTGTTAATGTAAGACAGGAGGAATACCGACCTTGAAATATGGCATAAATCGTGGATCACTAGTGATTGTTTGACTAGTAAGTGTGCTAGGAGGTTGAATCAATTCACCTCGAAGCTCTCCTATGGCATGTAATACATGGTGGAAATATGGTGGCTTGATTTCTCAGGAGCGTAAGAAATTAACTCCAATCACTCTATTTCTCACATTGTGACCAACAATGTGAAGAAACATCGCTACTTGTTCTTCAACACTTACGTGAAAAGTATTGAATAGTAATCCTTTTGTCTTCAATAAATCACATAACAAAAAATTCCCTCTTGTCATTCTCAACATTTGCTATACTAGTTTCATCGACCCATGAATTATCCTTGAAATGTAGTCGATGCGTCGTTCATCCCTATTGTAATAAGGCTCAATGCTAGCGAGTCGTCTTTTCCGTTTGTACAACCTTGATATAAGATGGATAGCAACCGAAACCCAATAAATAACAACATGTTCCTCTTCGCAGTTATCTTCCATCTTTAAAGAAACATGAAAAAGAAGACATTAAAAAATAAACCACCTCCTTGGTTAGCTACAACTTCCAAAATGAGAATCAAATGATCATAGTTGATGATTTTATTGATGTGATTCCCAAAGTTCTACAGAACACTATAAAAAAGAAGAAACATTTAACCACATAATTCCCAAAAAGTTCTACAAAGTGAAAAAAGAAATTTGCGGCTAAGACTAGAGCAAAAGAATCGAGGAAATAGTTAAGATGAAAAACATCCAAGAAAGCATCAATAAAAGGATGAGCGCAATCCTAAAAAGGTAATGTAATTATCTTCAAATTAAACCGATTCGTTGGCAAAGAGTGTGGTGAGAAAAGTTGAGACATTAATTATCACTAGGTAGAATTTGCGAGGCGTGAAGCATCATCACGGCTTCTACAAACTCAAATAGAAGAGATCAGACAATTGTAAGTGATTGAAGTGCATGATTCAAAGAAGCATCAAACTTCACCGAAATTGTATCAATGTTTATGCTAGAAGAAGAGCAATTTCAATACTCTGTATTATGTACTAAAACATCTAGAATTGAAAATGAACATCATCAATGAATGTTTCAAGCATGGCCACTACAAAACTTTTTATTTTTTTGGCGTGTGTGTGTAAAAAGAGCATAGAAGAAGAGACAAAGGTGACCATTAAAATCTTGAAAAAGAGATTATAAAAAACATTATAATCTTGAAAACAAAGGAATAAAAAAATTTGAACCTTCATAACAATAAAAAAAAAATTATACAAACTTGAGCCTTCAGAACACAAAAAAAAGATTATAAAAACCATCAAAATCTTGAAAACAAGGCAATAAAAAAATCTTGAACCTTCATAACAATAAAAAAAACAAATTATACAAACTTGAGCCTGATTATAAAAACCATCAAAATCTTGAAAACAAAGCAATAAAAAAATCTTGAACCTTCATAACAATAAAAAAAACAAATTATACAAACTTGAGCCTTCAGAACAATAAAAAAAGATTATAAAAACCATTAAAATCTTGAAAACAAAGCAATAAAAAAATCTTGACCCTTCATAACAATAAAAAAAAATTTATACAAACTTGAGCTTTCAGAACAAAAAAAAAAAATTATAAAAACCATTAAAATCATGAAAACAAAGCAATAAAAAATCTTGAACGTTCATAACAATAAAAAAAACAAATTATACAAACTTGAGCCTTCAGAATAAAAAAAAATAAAAATAAAAACCATCAAAATCTTGAAAACAAAGTAATAAAAAAATCTTGAACCTTCATAACAATAAGAAAAAAATTTATACATATTGGAGCCTTCAAAACAATAAAAAAAAAGATTATAAAAACCAATAAAATCTTGAAAACAAAGCAATAGAACTATCTTACATGTGAACAGAAAGAAACCCTAGATCTAGGACTCAGAAAGTAAAGATCAAATCTTCAATGGCAAACCCAAGATTTAGGATCAGAAACAAAGCAATTAACCAAGGAAAATCCGCAGGCACGAAAACAATGCAATCACAAAGCCTAATCAAAGCACAAACGCACAACAACCAATTCAAAAGGGGAAACATTGAAAAAACATGCTTGAGAGAGATCCGTAGTAGCTCTAGGGCTGCATTACCTTGAGTTCTAATCTTCTGTTGAAGGGAGAAGGTGAGATCCTGCTTGAGGCGAGAGCACCAATGGCGAGGGGAAAGCGAGATGATGCGGGCTAAGCACCAGCGGAAGGGAAAAAAGTGAATCACTAGCGAGGTGAGCATACCGCGTGAGTTTTCTGATTAAAATCCACTTACGATTGATTTTTCTTGGGTGAGGTGGACTTACGGCAAAAGCACATCTACTTACTTCAAGTTTTACATCAACTTACAGGTAAGTTATTGTTTTACAGCAAACCAAACAATATAAAGTTAGATTTACTGTAAAAGTCACTTACTTCACTGACGCTGACCACACCGACTAAAGCGACCCCACTAAGCAAAAGGTCTTTGGTGTGCATGCAAATAGGCACCACGTGACAGATTTTTGGACTTGCAAGGCAATTTAGAAGAGCTGGAGTGTTCTTCATTAAAAATTATACATAACAAATGCAACCATATGAAATAACAGAACATTATTGGAGTTAGAGTTGGTCAAAAGCACGTGGACATCAGCAACCACAAAAGCGCGTGAGATAGAGATAGCGCATGAATATCAAAGGGAAACAACCTTTGTTCTTTTATCTTCAACCGTTAACCTGCTACGCGGAGATGTGACCACCGCTCATCACAAGAGGGTTTGAAACCGAGGCGAGAGCAATGCCACCTCGCTAGCAAGCGCGCCGTGATCCGATTTTTTTTGTTCCCCTGATCTCGCGAAGCCAGCGATACGAATCTTGGATTTTGCCTTATCTGATAGGTTGAAGAATATTCGCGACCTTCTATAAGATGAGAACCAACCCTAAACCCTAGCAGCCCTCACCGCGCCGCCACCACACGGAGAAGGGAGACGGAGTGGCCGAGGACAAACTTCGGACGGCGTCCATTGCATTCGCGGGATCCAGGCTCTCCGGAGGAAGGTGATGGGGGGCTGCGTCGTGAGCTTGTCGGACCAGGAGGCGTGGAGCATCCAACCAAGATCGAGGAACCTTGCCAACCACCGGAGCTCCGCCACGGGCCACTACGTGTTACCGTTAGCTGGTGAGCTTTCTTAACTCCTGCAAAGACATAGTTCGCTCAGTAAGTTGTGAACGCCTGCATACGTACATAAGAATGGATAATAGGAGTCCTGTTAGGTATCTATAAGCACATGTAGATGATTGGTAAGGGCTTGGTATGTTTGAGAGGTTTCTTGTCAGTTTGGTGGTTTGGACTGCAGGTTTGGGTGATCAAATAAGAGGTAATAACCTCTGGGAATAAAGCATGGGAAAGCATGAGTAGTCTAAAGTTTGCATGCAGTTGTTGTTGAGTTTATATTTGGTGCTAATCTCCTTTCGGTTAGTGGTTGTGGGTGGTAGATAAACGGTGGGTTCAAGAGAGGTAGATGGATTGGATAGAGTTGAATCTCTGTTTGGGATACATGGAGAGTGAGTAGAGGTGGTAGAGCTCTGGTTTACTCTTGGGTTTCCATTAGAGTTGGTGAGAGTGAGGTTCAGAGGTTGCATAGATACAAGGGCTTGGTTTGCAGGCACGGGCTGAACTGGTAATAGATTGAGGGTTTTAATTAATTACTTGAGGATTGAGCTAAGGGGGTTGTTTGGTCCAATCCAGTCGAGTTGGGTTTGGGTTTTGTTAAGAGAGTTGTTTTAAAGAAGTTGACTTGGTTCATTTTAACTCAGGTGGGCTTAGTCAAGCCATGATTGGTGAGATTTGTTAAAGAGAATATTGAGTTTGACTTAAGGAAGGATAACTCATGGATACATTGGATTTATTAATGGGTCGGGTCCATTTAGTGGAGCATGCATCGTAAATATAGTTGTTCTTAAATACAAGTGCGTGTACTGAGAATAGTCTTGTATTTACCAGATTGGATGTAGAGACACGTCAGGAGGAGATTCCGTGGAATTCCATGCTTTGCGATTAGAGGTAAGTGCCTTTGCCTAGCTCCCACCCAGTGATGGGTTTCTTTGACCTTGCTGTTACCTGGATTGGTGTTTCTTTGTTGGTTTTGTGCTTGTGTATGCTGTTATGATGCCTTGGTCCTCTGTTGTTGATTCCATATCTGTTGGATGGTTTGTTGCTTCCATATCTGTGGATTGGTTGCATGTATAAGTTTGATGTTGGATGCTCGTTGAGCATGCCACCGTGGACCGGGACATTACTGTGAGACTCGTGGTGCTTGTGTTTAGGTTGGGTTGGTATGCGTCCGGATTGGGTAGGGGTACCCATGGAGCATAGCCACCTGTCGTCCGGCACTTGACCACTGAGGCGCACGGCACTTGTGCTGACCGTGGAGGTATGATTGGATGAGTATAGGGGGCCCCGTTTGATTGGCTTGTTGTGCTGATTATTTCCTTTGATATGTCTGTTTGACTATCTGTTGTTATCTGTTGTGGCATCATTGTGATTTTCTGTAGGGTACTTACTGAGCTTTCCTTTCGAAAGCTCATTCCACTTCTTTTCTTTTCCTTCCAGGTTAAGAGGGACAGATGACTCAGGATTTGGAGCTGTGCGTGGGACTGGGACAGGTTGGAGAGGTTTGAGGACCTCAGGTTGTGTGTGAGAGTTTTAGGACGCATGTAGGGCCTGATTTTGTATAGTTTGTTATAGGGTGATTTGAACCCTTGTGATTTTAAATTTCGCTGTATAACTTTGACATTGTTATATATGACATTTTGATTATATTATGTTATCTGCTTCTATTACTTAGGCCTTGTATTCGAGTGGGGCTCGTCCCCACTTGGGTACGGCCGATCTGTTGACGCGCTCGAGGTCCTTGGATCCGGGTCGGGGCGTTACAGGAACTTTCTGCCATGGTCTCGTTCGGTCCAAATGGTTATTCGAGGTAAGGGAAAATTCGGATACTTAGATGGTTCCATCAGTCAACCATCTGCTAATGATCCCGCCTTTCACTCTTGGGATATCAACAATTCGATGGTGATGTCCTGGCTTATTCACTCCATGGTAGACCAAATTGCTAAAATCTACCTATTATACCCGACGGCCAAAGCTATTTGGGATGCCGTTTCCTTGGCGTACTTTGATCTTGAAGATTCTTCTCAACAATTTGCTCTTCGCACACGGTCTCGCAATCTACGACAAGATGCCAATACCGTGACTCATTATTTCAACTCCTTGACGAAATTATGGCAGGAGCTTGACTTATTTTCTCAGCCCAATTGGCATGACCCGAGAGATGCAGAAATATATCGCACGATGCTGGCCAGAGAAAGGACCTATGATTTTCTTGCAGGTCTCAATGATTCACTGGATGAGGTTCGTGGTCGTGTGCTCGGTATCAAGCCCCTGCCATGCATAGATGAAATTTTTGCTGAAATTTGCCGCCAGGAGCATCGCAAGCAGGTTATGTTGCACTTAATCTCCACACAACCTACAGCTGATTCTTCTACCATGGCTGTCCGCTCATCAGATCGTGGAAATCGTCGCAATCTTCTCTGGTGTGACCATTGCCAGAAACCTTATCACAACAAAGCCATGTGTTGGAAACTTTACGGCAAGCCTGCTGATTGGGTTCCAAAACATCTTCGTGGACCTGATGGCAAGAATTCTCAGGCTGCTGTCTCCAAATCCAGCACTGAACCAGCTGCACCTTTCTCAAAGGCACAGTTAGATCATCTCAACCAGTTCTTCTCCAGCCCGAGTACATCACTTATGGCCCAGCAAGGTATCACTCTATTTTCTTTAAAAGACCTGCAACAACAAGGTGATGAGTCGTGGATTATAGATTCGGGCGCTTCTGATCATATGACAGGCAATCGCCTAGTTTTCTCGTCCTATAATTCATGTTTGGGATCTCGTTCGGTCAAAATTGCTGATGGTTCCTTCACTCCTATTGCTGGCATTGGCTCTATAAATCTTGGCCCTCATTTTACCTTGTTTAATGTCCTCCATGTTCCTGGTTTAACTTGCAATCTGTTATCAATCAGCCAGCTCACTACCAACTTGAATTGTCTTGTCAAGTTCTCACCTAAGCTTTGTATTTTTCAGGACCAAGTCTCGGGGAAGATGATTGGGAGTGCTAAGGAGGTTTCTGGTCTATACTACTTTGTGAGGGAGCCTACTTCGGGAGAACATTGTCACGTGGTAAATGGATCTGCCACTCTTTCACGCCTTCAAATAGTTCAGCTACTTCATTGTCGTCTTGGTCATCCGAGTTTCTTCTATTTAAAATGTTTGTTTCCAAACTTGTTTAGAAATAATGACTCTTTTTCCTGTGAAATTTGTCAATTGGCTAAACGTAGCCGTGTCCCATTTCCTATTCAACCTTATCGGCCTTCTCAACCCTTCTCTCTTGTTCATAGTGACCTTTGGGGTCCGTCTCGTGTCAATACTCTTTCTAGTAAAAGATGGTTTCTTACTTTTATTGATGATCATTCACGCGTTTGTTGGGTATATTTGTTGCGTGATAAATCTGATGTTGCTCAAACCTTTGAAAATTTTCATGCTTTGATCAAAACTCAATACAATACAAACATTCAAATTCTTCGCACAGACAATGGCACTGAGTACTTTAACTCTGTTCTTGACAATTTCATCCTTAAAAATGGTCTTGTACATCAAAGTTCTTGTGTCCAATCACCACAACAAAATGGGGTTTCAGAATGGAAGAATAGACATCTGTTGGAAATTGCTCGTTCTTTGTTGTTTAATTCTAATGTGCCTAAATGTTTTTGGGGTGATGCCATTTTAACAACATGCTATTTAATTAATCGGCTGCCTTCTCGGGTCTTAGGTTTTAAAACCCCATTAAATTCCCTTGGAGAATTCTTTCCTAACTCCCGTTTTTTTTCAGAACTTGACCTTCGTGTGTTTGGTTGCACTGCCTTTGTCCATATTCATGACCAACATCGCAGTAAATTAGATCCCCGATCATGTAAATGTGTTTTTCTAGGTTACTCCTCTACTCAAAAGGGTTATCGCTGCTATTCCCCTGAAAAACATAAATATTTCGTATCTAGGGATGTAACTTTTTTTGAAAATCAACCTTACTTTTCCAAAAATTTGCTTAAGGGGGAGCATCTAGGTTCAGCAAATTTGTGGGATAGTTCTGAAAGTTTGAATTTCAATGAGGCTTCACAATTCTCGGGTGGTCAAATAAGTTCTAATTGGGAATTTTTTTGGGATCTTGTTCCCCCACATCCTCCACCTGATTCTCCACAACAACCATTTCATATCAATGTTGAACCTTCACCAAATCAGGAAATTATACCAGAACTTGAACCAAATCAGGAAATTATATCAGAAATTATACCAAATCAGGAAATTATACCAGGTCAGTCCATCTCAGGGACAGTCACACCGTTTGCAAAAACCTACTCTCGAAGGAAACTTTCTCACACAGAAGATAGACCAGAGCCTTCTCATTCTCAGCCATCTGATCTGATTCCAGGTAAAGATAATACTCAGCTTTGCAATATTGATATCCCTATTGCCTTGAGAAAAGGGACTAGAACTTGTACTAAGCATCCTATATCTAACTACCTTGGATATTCTCACTTGTCCAAGTCAATGCAAGCTTTTTTGACTCATCTTGCAGATGCTGAAATTCCTAAAAATGTGGAAGAGGCCTTACAAGATCAGAATTGGAAGAAAGCTATTCTAGAGGAGATGAATGCTCTTAAAAAACTGGCACATGGGAAGTAGTGCAGAAACCAAAGGATAAGATTCTAATGGGTAGCAAATGGGTTTTTACAGTAAAATACAAGGCCGATGGCACTATTGAATGCTATAAGGCGAGACTTGTGGCGAAAGGATATACACAGACATACGGCATCGACTACCAAGAAACGTTCGCTCCGGTTGCCAAAATCAATACCATCCAAGTCTTACTCTCTTTGGCGGCGAACATGGATTGGAATCTTCAACAACTGGATGTGAAGAACGCCTTCTTAAATGGCGATCTTGAGGAAGAAGTTTATATGGACTTACTGCCCGGGTTTGATACAGAAAAATCTAATGGACGAGTATGCAGGTTAAAGAAGTCGTTGTATGGCTTGAAACAATCACCTAGAGCTTGGTTTGATCGCTTTACCAAGGCAATCCAACATTACGGGTATAAGCAAGCTCAAGCCGATCACACTCTATTCTATAGAAGACAAAATGGTAAAATCACAGTCCTAATTGTGTATGTCAATGATATAATTCTGACCGGAGATGACATGACCGAGATTGGAAGGATCAAAGAGAGACTTTCACGTGAATTTGAGATGAAGGATCTAGGGAACTTAAGATATTTTTTGGGGTTGGAAGTGGTACGAAGCAGGGCTGGAATCACAATATCTCAAAGGAAATATGTCCTTGATCTTCTCAAAGATACGGGGATGATGGGATGCAAACCTGTAGATACTCCTATGGATCCGAATACAAAGTTGGAAGTCAAACCGGATGATGAACCAGTAGATAAAGGCAGGTATCAACGCCTAGTTGGTAAACTAATCTACTTAGCACACACAAGGCCAGACATTGCTTTTGCAGTAAGTTGTGTAAGTCAGTTCATGCACTCCCCATCAAGTATACATATGGATGCTATATATAGAATTCTAAAGTATCTCAAAGGTACTCCTGGCTTAGGTTTGTTTTTCAAGAAAAATGGAGAACAAACTATGGAAATTTTTGTTGATGCTGATTGGGCAGGTTCGGTGAATGATAGAAGGTCTATATCTGGGTATTGCTCATATGTTTATGGAAATTTGGTCACATGGCGAAGCAAGAAACAAACACTAGTTGCAAGGAGAAGTGCTGAGGCAGAACTGAGGGCAACAGCTCATGGAATTTATGAAATCTTGTGGCTTAAGATGTTACTAGAAGAATTGAAAGTAAGTGTGCAGATGCCTCTCAAGGTTTATTGTGACAACAAGGCTGCCATTTCTATTGCACATAATCCAGTCCATCATGATCGGACCAAGCACGTGGAGGTTGACAGGCATTTTATCAAGGAAAAGATAGAAGAAGGGATCATCAGTGTCATGTACATTCCAACATCTCAGCAAACAACCGATATTCTAACAAAGGCACTGTTCAAGCCTTTGTTTGAAAGAATGATAGACAAGCTGGGACTGTACAATCTGTACAATCCAGCTTGAGGGGGAGTGTTGATGTGTTCAAACTTACATTTAGTTTGTTAGAGATTAGTTCAGTTGTATCCCTAGTTACTAGGAGAATTAGTTGTGTCTTATCTATTCTGTAGATGTTATAAATACCTAGAACTAGTCTTGTATAGAATATAGACTCTTATTTTTTTCTGAGGAAAAATAACAGCAGTGCCTAAGGGTTTTCTTTCCTTTCTAAAGCTTTACCTTATTCTGTAAGGGATCGTGTCTTACTCTTCCATAAGTTATTTGGCCCACAAAGCCTCATTCTTCTGTATATGAATTATCAATGTTAGTGAAAGTTAAGTTCCATTTCGTGAAGGTACAACACAATGATGATTATAGATACTGATATCTGATTTTGTTTTCCTTTCAACATTTACTGGATGATCAGTCATCAAAAGCTAATTTCTGTCTGCATGCGTAGTAAGTAGCTAAGTTTAGCACGAGATCAGTGAAAAACTCACTGATTTTACCAGTGTCAGGATCTAAACTGTTAGTCTTTAATTCTTTCAGCTTATTCCCTATTCTTATAAAGGAAAAATTGTTCATTGACTTGCTCTATGTATCATTTTATGGAACAGGTCTTTTGTACAAGTATTATGGTTAAAAGAATAATTACTTTCTTCAAATTTGGTGCTATTTTGCATAAAGTACCTTGTACCAAAATTGATTATAGTCAAAACTAGCAATCCTTATATATGGTTTAGCTTTCCTGGTTGTAGTTAATCAGGAATTTTTGTAGGTTCTTTTAAGTTGTTCGCCTGTTGTATCTTGTGTTGCAACACTAGTTACAATTTGCAGCGTAGGTGTCTCTTGTTAGTTTCGTTGGGTTTGTCATGTGGGTTGGGTTGTAACACTGGTTGTAACTCTTTTTCACCAAAGCTCTCAAAGAGAATTCACACACAAACAGAACAAACCACAAGAAAGGACACAAGAGTTGGTAACCCAGTTCAACTAACCAAGCCTACGTTTGGGGGGCCAATCCCGGAGAAGACAATCCACTAAAGGAGTAGAGAAGACAAAAGCATAAGAGCCTCACTCACTCTCTCACTCTATCATAAGCATCCATTCTTAATTGACAATGACCACTATCACCCTCCTCTCCAAGGGACTACTCTAGTCAGCTCACTTCAATCCTCAGAGTCCTGGTCTTATATAGACACCTCTCTCCCTTCAAAATACAGCTACCTCCTCTAGGATCTTTGAAATCTCTAAATTGCTAAATTGGACGCTTTCCACATTTAGCCGTTGCAACCAAGTTGCAACTATGATTGCAACGTGGCCCGACTGACGAACTGACCAAGGCTACAACATCCATTGTTCTATAACCTTGAGACACCTCCAACCCTCCTGGTTGAGTTCTGGGTCGACGACGTCGGATCCACCTGATCACGACCACCATAACTAGCCATTCCACCTCTCCGTCACGTTCTCAGCTCATCAAGGTCGCACCTCACCAAGGTACGAGATCTTCATTCAAACATCATCCAAAACTTGATCTCCTCAATCAAAGTTTTGGCTGGCTGTCCAATTTTCCAAATTTGCCTTCTAGCAAGTTTTCCAAACTTGGTCTTGATTCACCACAGTTTGGTCTTCAATCATGCTTCATTAGTTTCCACCATATTTGCCTTCTAAATATGGTCTTTAATCATCTTTCAATCAGAGCAATCATATCGCCAATCAGCTATATTCTAGGCTTCCATCCAATCACCCAATTAGCTGAAATATTATCCCCAATACGCCTTTGATCATGCTTCCATTGATCTTCTGCACATGTTGTTTGCATGGAGTCTCAAAATCAACTCTCAATCAAATCCATTGAGCATGTAATCTGCAACCAATCTTCATGGAATCTCCATGCCAATTTGAAACTTTTCAGCAACCTTCTTCCAAGTTGGTTGATCTATGTAATCATCTTCCAAGCTTGGGCTGCACCCGAATTGAGAGAAGCTTGGACTATGTTGACTTGTGTCAAATATTGCCAACATAGTGCATTTGTAATAACAATTTTATTTCTTTGGTTGCTTCTAATCAAATGGTTGACATCAAGACAAGTTCTAGGATGCATTAATAAATGGCCTTGGGAACATTTTGTCCCTTTGATGCAAGCCAAATGCATAGTTTGCTTAAACCCCAAAACTCAGTTCATTTGTTTTAATTGCTGCAGTGGATAACTTTCATTAGAAGGTGTCATGTTATTGACTTTCACAAGAAAAATTGGTTAGCACATTTTCTCTCACAAAGAGATAAGGTTGAGGGTTCAAACCATATATGTGACGTGCTTCTAGTGATTAGTCCACATTTATAAAAAAAAAAAGAGTCATTTTGCTTTATCTTATAGTTTGCTATAGTAAAGAACCATCCAACGTGATGTTGTTTCATGTGTGCCGATATTGTCATTGGTATAAGAAAATCCATTGAACTTTTAAGAGCAAAATGCATGTAGAGCCATACTTCTTGTTTCATGTGAGAGTGAGAATTTGATGTATTGAACCCAAAAAAGAAGAGCAACACAGATTAGAGCCATACTTCTTGAATTTGTTATTTTAGTAGCCACAAATCATACATGCATGGAAGATATATGCTAAAATAACATCAACTGGTGTCACGCCCCGAATCTAGCAAGTGGCAAATCGGTTGCACACTCTTAGGGTTGTAGCCCATTGGCATGAGAGGCCTCAAAACAAAACACGTCAAATATATATTCTAAATGCTAGACAATAAAAATAAAATAAATAAAAATAAAAATCCTTGATCCAAATAAGGTCCAAAAGTGATAAATCTAAAGACACTACTAAAATGATCAACAATCACTAATAGAGTTTTCAGAATCTTAAGTTAACTAGTTCCCATGCAAGGAACCTTATATTTGCTACAAACTAAACTCTTCGAGGTTTCATTCAGCTAACTACTCTTGGTGATCTGTAAAAAAAGAAAAAAAATTCATGAGCTTGACAACCCATTAAGCATCCCGACATATGAATTAATGGAATCGTGCACATGGTTTGCAATGGACTAAGATTCCAATATTAAAGAACAAGATTCACAAAGTCATAAAAAAACTGATGTAACATATGAAATTCCAAATAAGGTTTAATAGGTTAAGAAACATAAATCTTCGATTTGTACTCAAAATAATTGTTAGCTATCTATCTATCTATCTATCTATCTATCTATCTATCTATATATAGGATTAATTATATATCACATGCTTGTGTATAGGCCTCACACTAAAGTTTTTGTATATATTGTTAGGTCCTTGCCCAAATTCAGCAAAGCTCTCTTCTGCACCCTCGTTGTCTTTCCAATGTTTCCTCTGTCTCCAAATCCAGATGCCATGAACTCCTTTTCTCGGGTAAGCTCTCTTTTATATTCTCAACATATAACATGGTATCAGAGATTTTTTTGGCAATAATCCAATTAGGATTAGGGTTTTGATCAAGGGTGGAGAGATCATAGGCCATCGTGGAGCCCTAGCTCTCATCTTGCTTTGTTTCATGGATTTTTTTTTCTTCTTGTCTACTGATTCATGTTGGGTGTGACCTCTTGATTTTGGATTTGACCTGAGTGCTTGGTGTGATAGGAGCCTAGGTGTGACCTCTTGATTATGAATTTGATATGAAGTTGGAGAATATGGCACATGAGTTCTAATTTGGTGGTCACTTCATTTTGTGCATATGATTTTAGGGAAACCTCTTGATCCAGGTTCAATGATTTTGAATCTCCCTGTATAACATCAACAAGATAGCTCATATAAGCTATTAGCATGATGTACCTGCTGAAGCGTGAGAGGGCCACCTCAGACTCTTTGCACCTTTGAATGTGTGAAGTGAAGCACACCTAGAAACATGAAACCCATGATAGCCATCAGCAGAACGAGTTGTAATTTTGATACCTATTATTTGATTGGTTTGGTTAACACCAATCAGCTGTTGTGTTTGGCAAAAATCAATCTGTTGATGTGTTTGGAGGTGGAGTAGTTGCTATGTTTGGTGGTTTGGAGACTTCAATTCTATAATGGCGTCTTTGTCTTCTCACACTCCTAGTTTTCTTACTCCGGTTGACGTCAAGATGAATGACGTCAACTACAAAGAGTAGTTTACCACCGTCAGAGTCATTCTCCTTGGGCTAGAGTTGCTTGGACATGTTGATGGTACATCTCCGCCAACCTCTGAGTCTTCCACTTTCAGTTCTGATGGCTCTGTATCCAACCTTTTGGTTTCTACAAATCATCATGCTTGGTATGCTGTTGATCATCAAGCCATGGTCGTTATCTTTTAGTCATGTGATCTTGATGTTCGAATGGAGATTGGACATCTTGCTATAGCTCATGAGATATGGGAGCACTTGTGCCACATGTTTGAGCAGTCTAGTTCTATTCGTGCGTGAGTTGCTCTGCAGAATATTGCTCATATTCAACAGCTTGAGCAATCATTTCGGGAGTATGTCATCAAGCTGCGGTCTCTTTAACGTTAGCTTGATTCTTTGGAGCCTCCCACTTGTCTGCATTGTACATATTGCGATACTCGTGTCCGATCTCGGCAGATATAGTGGACCTTTGAGTTTTCGATGCGTCTTCATCCTGATTTTGAGTCAGTTTGTAGTTAGTTTCTTAATCAAGACCCTGTACCTTCTCTTGATGATGTGGTTCACAATGTCATTTTTTAGGAGGCCAGACTGGGCACAATCTCTACATCTTGATCTTCTTCAGTTGACACACGTTTTCTTGTGGCTACTCCACGTCACTTTGAGACACCTGTACTTACTGCTCCACAAGCTTCTCTTATACTATCCATTCACTCTGCTTAGCAGATCTCATCTATTAGTCCTCAGTTTTTGTGTTGCTATTGCAAGCGACCCGGGCATATGAAGACTCAGTGTCCCAAGCTTTAGCGACGACCACCACAACAGCGTTTCCAGCACCATCCTCCTGGTGCTCCATATTCTCTTTATGTAGCTTCTATCTAGGCTTCCACTCCTAATTCTACTTCAAACCTTTCTTCTTAAATGGTTAAGTTCACTGAGCGGATGCATGCTATACAACGAACTATGTAGTCCGGTTCCTCCTTTGTCATGTATGTTGCCTATGATATGGCTTCCTCCTAATGGATTTTGGACTCTGGTGCTGCCAATCATATGACCCCCGATTCCACCCACCTAGTTGACCTTAATTTCTACTATCTAACCCTCCTCCACTGTTCGGACTGCTGATTGGGTGCTTCTGCTTATCATAGAGTACGACCATTTTC
The DNA here is from genome assembly GCA_026586065.1 of Dioscorea zingiberensis. Lineage (NCBI taxonomy): Eukaryota > Viridiplantae > Streptophyta > Magnoliopsida > Dioscoreales > Dioscoreaceae > Dioscorea > Dioscorea zingiberensis. The sequence continues at coordinate 53,903,711 of CM048818.1, read as the reverse complement.
ACTCCGCTTCCCTTGACCTTGCCACAGTTCATCATGTTCTTGGCCTAACCTTAAATCTTATTTTTGTTAGTAAGCTTACTGACCATGGTATGATTGTTACATTTTTGTCTTCTGCTTTCTTTGTACAGGACCAACTTACAGGCCGGAGGATTGGGACTAGACGTAGAGTTGGCAGTCTTTATCATTTGAAGCATCTTCATCTACCCGCACCAGCTTCAACTTCTGTATGTGCTTCAACTTCCACTACTTCAATGTGTTCTCTAGATCATTGGCATTGTCATTTAGGTTATTTGTCTCATGATTGCCTGAAACTATTGACCAGTTTAGGAAGTCTTGGTTCTGTTTATTCTAGTCCATTATCTATATGTAAAGATTGTAGGTTAGCCAAATACTTGGCCCTTCCATTTTCTTTTTGTGGGTCTATTTTAGTTGCCTCAGTTGATCTTGTGCATTATGATGTTTGCCGCCCTGTTCCTTCCTCCTTTCTTGGAGGTTTCTTTTACCATATTTGTTTTATTGATGATTTTTCACGTTACACTTGGCTTTACCTTATGCTTTCCTGCACTGAGGTGTTCTCCATATATTGTTAGTTTGCACAGATGGTTTATCCTTAGTTCGATAAATACATTAAGGTTTTTCATTTTGATGGGTCTCACGAGTATCTTTCTACATCCTTTCATGACTTACTTACCTCTCATGACACCCTTTCTCAGCAGTCTTGTCCTTAGATACTTACACAAAACGGTGATGCTGAGCGGTAGCATCGTCACATTTTTGAAACCATTTGTGCTCTCCTTCTCTCTTCCTCTGTTCCTAAGCGCTTTTGGGCTGAGGCCGTTATGACCTTTGTTTACCTCTTAAATCACACTCCTCCTACTGTTCTTTCTGGCGTCACTCCTTATGAGCTTCTTTACTCTTGTGCCCCATCTTATGGTCATCTTCGTAAGTTTGGTTGTGTCTTCTTCATGCTTTTGCCTTTTGTTGAACGAACTAAACTTTGTCCACGCTCTGCTATGTGTATATTTCTTGGCTATAGCTCTGAGCTCAAGGACTATCATTGCTACAATCCCACATCTCTCCATCTTCGTAAGTTTGTGAGCAATTGTTGAAGAAACTAAGGACTTGAAACTGCATTGCTCTCCGCCAACCCTTCGGACCCCACAAGGGGTGGAGTGGGTGTGTGGGAGGTATCTTCAAATGGGGCACCTCATGGAGGATTGCCAAAGGGTTGATACATCCTGGCAATGTGGAGGTGTGGGTCACCGAAGACCTAGATGTCCAGTAGATGTTCTAGTGAGAGTTGGAGAGGAACTGCAAAGAGGAGGAAAGAGCCAGTAACCTTTGAGGAGAGGCGCAAAGGGCCACATGGAAGTCGCAAGGGCCACATAGATGCTGATGGCCACTGAGGAACTAGAAAGGACAGGAAACGATGACGATTAATGAGGTCAGAAACGCACTACATCTTCCTAGCCTTGGGCAGTCAGATGCTCATTGGAAAAGAATATCTCCAATCAATCTCTATGGATAGGACTACCATAAAAATCGTAAAAACCAATAAAATCGTAAACCGGACCGGACCACCTGTTTTTGAACCGGCGGTGCGGTCCTAAACAGTTCTACCCTAAACCAGTCAGGTCCGATTTTGGAACCGGTTCCAGAACAATTCAGTCTGATTCCAAGTTTTGTAACTGCGGTCCAAACTGGACTGGACCAATTCCTATATATATATATTTATTTATATATATCTATCTATCTATCTATCTATCTATATATATATATATATATATATATATATATATTATTTAAAAAATTTTAGGGTATTTATCAAAAGACAAAAGCCCTTTTCTCTATTCAGACCAAACAAAATAGACACAAGCTTGTTTCTTCTTTCTTTTTTACTACTATTATTATTATTTTTTTGAAATTGGAAGCAATGTCAACAAATTCACATTTACTTGGGGAACAATTATCTTCCACAATCTCTGAAGAGGATGACAGTGAAGAGGTTGATCTTATGTTTGTTTATTTTAGTGTTTGACTGTTGAACTTCAAAGATGGATTTTGATTTTATGTGACTTTGATTAATGTTAAACTATTTTGTTTGGATGACTGTGCTACTTGGATGATATAGTATTAGGATTAATTTGGATGATTGTTTTTGCATAGTTGAACTATTTGGAACTTTGGATGACTGTATTATCGAAATCGAACTTGTTAGTTGTTAGCATGCTTAAGTTAGGACCTACTAAGTCCGGCTTAGGATGGTTGAATTTTTTGAGCCATTTCATTTAATTAGGTTTGTAAAATCCCCAAACAGATTATAAAAAAAATGGTCCAAATCGGGATCGAACCAGACCAGACCAGTCCAAAACGGTTTGGGCCAGTCTGGTTTTTCCTCTTACTTGGTCCGGTCCCAATTTTCCCAAACCGTTTAAGCCGTTCCGGTCCGGTTTTGAGACTGGTTTGGGACCGAACTCAACCATGCATAACCTTATCTATGGACACTATCATCAAGATGGTGGTAAGCCTCACCGACCGGCAATTAGTTACTTCAGCATTGGTGGAATGCTTCAACCTAGAATGGAGGTGGAGCACAAGACTCTTGAGTGATTGCAGACTCGTCGTTGGCTTCCTGTCACCTAAGCTGAGGCGATAGGTGGACAAGATGGAGATGATTTGGTTGCCAAGGTTCACCTTGAGCTTTAGGCTGTGCACAACCAATCCCTAGAACCCCAAGCCTATTGATTGTGAGCAGCGATGAGTGGTGGCAAACCGGTTTTCCCTCTTTTGTTGGTACAAGTATATGATCGTCCAGATGCTAAAATTGGTTCTCAACTTGCTTTACCTTGATGAGTTGGGTGACATGTAGGTTGATAACCTTCATATAGTCCTCTGGATTTTCTGTAGTTGGAGGCTCCTATGTGTAATCAAATGCAACATTAAAAGCTTGTGACAGATGATGCTCATCGAGGTTCAAGAAAGGAAAAGGCTGCCCCCTTGGGCAGTAAAGCACGTTGGTCTCCTGAAGACGACCCAGACCGGTGTTGTAAAGACAAAGACCCTAAAATCACTGCGAAGAAGGAGAAAGACCCGTTGATATGGTCGGGGTCGCCACTAAATCGAGCACCAAAGGACGCCCATACCGGTCGTAACAACCTTTGACAATGACCCACGTCTTTAGAAGAAAGGTTTTAGCCTAGCACGTGCCAAGGCGTAGTTGTACCATCACCATACACAAACGTGTCGTTCAAGGAATGATTGGGTTGCTATGAGGTGTATTGTAGAGATAGCGAAAACATGAGCCACATTGTTGGCTTGCTAAGTGTACTATAGCAGAAAGGCAATATATAAGATACCACTGCAAATGTTTTACTAAGATTTTTAATTTTTCAACATCAATTTAATTTTTTTTTCATGTATATTATAAAAAAATACTCAATAATATTTATCTTTTTTTTAAAAAAAATTAAAATTTCTGTAATTTTTTTTTTGTAATTATTATAGTTTTTATTGTCATTTTTTATAATTTTTGAAATAAAGAGCACAACCCATGCTAGGCGGCTCCCCAAAATTGTGAGTGTTGTGTTGGTGCCAGGCCGCCCCAAATGGCCCGTAATCTAGCTCTCGACCCGTTATTGCCCTATCCACAACACACACAATCCCAAGTCCATGACCACTCATCAATCCATGATCGCATACTAGGCGTTTGGTTAGATGTATTTTCAAATAAAGTGGATTTTGAGTTACATTGTACTTAGAAATCTTTGTATTTGGAAATACAAGAGAGTCAAATCCATTGTTTGGTTGGATGTATTTGGAGTACTAGATTATAAAATCCTTATATATGGTCACTCATGGTGAGCTTACCTTCACCCTGGGTGATTATTAGATTTTATTAATAATAAAAACCCCATTAATTTTTTTTAAATTAATACATAATTAAATAACTATATATATATTCAATAAAATTAAAATTATTTAATAAAATATTCTTAAAATTATTTTCCATGAATTTTTTTATAATTATTTATTTTATAAATTTTTTCCATAAATAATTATTAGATTTTATTAATAATAAAAACCCCATTAAACTTTCTTAATTAATACATAATTAAATAACTATATATATAGTCAATAAAATAAAAATTATTTAAGAAAATATTATTAAAATTATTATTTTATAAAATAACTATATATGATATTTTTATTTTATAAAATAATATAAAATATTCTTAAAATCCCTCCTGTGACAAGCACGTGAGGGATTTCAAAATCTGGATTTGGTTTTACAGCCGATTCGAGCGTAAAACCAAATCTTATAAGGGATTTCAAAGTACATTGATTTTTTAAATCCACTCAAACAACCACATGATTTAAAAAGTGGATGTATTTGTAAATCTTTATCCACCCAAATCCGGCCAAACAAACACAATCGTTTTTTATAAGTTAAATGATTCTTTTTTGTATTAACCCACGATCGCTCTTTACACACACACATTAAATATATCCTACAAATGTATCTCTTTCTAAAAATTTAAAGCTTTCTAAGTTTTATCAAATCAATCAACCACACAAATAAAAATAAAATGTGGACCATGAAATCTTATATTACAAGTTCTCATTGGTGGATTGGTTGCCTATCCACCAAGATTTTCATACATGATCCCAATTGGTGGCCACCATTCTCTTATAAAATCACTTGCCCAAGTTGATACATAAGCTATCCAGTATCCACAACATATGCACAATCCCAAGTCAGTGACCACTCATCAATCCATAAACCAATGAGAAACAAGGAAAAGATACCAATGAGATGAGGACTTCTATCCTTCATTCCATCCACTTCCCTATATAAACCCAGCTCCCTCTATCTCCCACTCACTCATCACCTTCATTCAATATCATCTTCTACTACTACAACCTCTTAATTAATACAATGGCAGCCACCATGGCGCTCTCCTCCCCCTCCCTCGCCGGACAAGCAGTGAAGGTCGCTCCGGCAACCTCCGAGATCTTCGGCGAAGGCCGGGTCACAATGCGCAAGACTGGTGCCAGGCCCAAGACAGTTTCCGGCAGCCCGTGGTATGGTCCTGACCGTGTCAAGTATCTCGGTCCCTTCTCCGGTGAGCCACCATCTTACCTCACTGGTGAGTTCCCTGGTGACTACGGCTGGGACACAGCCGGGCTCTCAGCCGACCCTGAGACCTTCGCCAAGAACCGGGAGCTGGAGGTGATCCACTGCCGCTGGGCGATGCTGGGCGCTCTCGGCTGCGTCTTCCCGGAGCTTCTGTCTCGCAACGGAGTGAAGTTCGGCGAGGCCGTGTGGTTCAAGGCCGGCTCTCAGATCTTCAGCGAGGGCGGGCTGGACTACCTGGGCAACCCCAGCCTTGTGCACGCTCAGAGCATCCTCGCCATCTGGGCTTGCCAGGTCATCCTCATGGGCGCCGTCGAGGGCTACCGCATTGCCGGCGGGCCCCTCGGAGAGATCACCGACCCGCTCTACCCCGGCGGGAGCTTCGACCCGCTCGGGCTGGCCGATGACCCGGAGGCCTTCGCTGAGCTGAAGGTGAAGGAGATCAAGAATGGGAGGTTGGCCATGTTCTCCATGTTCGGGTTCTTCGTGCAGGCCATTGTGACCGGCAAGGGACCGTTGGAGAACTTGGCTGACCACCTTGCTGACCCTGTCAACAACAACGCTTGGGCATACGCCACCAACTTCGTTCCTGGCAAATGAGAGATTGATGATCGAGCAATCAATCAATGATATCGTTTGAGCCATGATCGGTTTGGAATCTCCGGATCGATGTTTCCATTTTCATTGTAAATTAATGTGTACCACCACCATTGCTTGTATTAAGACTACTGTTTGAACTTTGAAGAGGGATACTCGGATTCTTCACTCTGTATCATGTCTTGTATTATGGATCAATTAGAAGAGTTTATTATTCAAAAATCGATTTTATATTTAGATATCTTATTATAGTATATATATTTTTATATATAAAAATAATCTTACGAATATAAGCACGAATCAAGATATAAGAAAGATAATGAGTGGACTGAGATTTTAGAGAGAGTGTATAATATAAAAGAACTTGGGGTGTTATTGGTGAAATACAACAATAAAAATGAATTATATAAGCGTAATTTCAAATGAATTCGATTCTGCTTTAAGCATTCAGTTCTAATTTTCAAAAATTGGTAGTGATTTTTATAGCACATTGGTAGTAATTTTCAGAATCTTCAGTATCTGCGGTCAGTGCGTTATCAGCTGTTAGATAGGTACCAGGTGGATTTTATGATGAAAATTCAAGTAATTTAAGACTTAGAATGGAATAATATAAAGAGAACAATAACACATTAACACTACAAAATATTTATTTGTTACGACTAAAATTAGCGATTTGTTACGTACTATTGAAATTAGCAGCGGAAATTAGTAGCAAATTATAAAGTCCACTGTTAAAAGTCCTAAATTCCCTCTTCCTCTTTCCCTACCTGCCCGACTTCTGTGCGCTCTTTCCTTCTTTCCATGCGCTAATTCCTAATACTGACTATGTAAAAAACCAAAAAATCAGTTACAAGAATAACATAGGGCTTCAGCATTTCAATCCTGCGCTGCACAAAGTCTCTTCTAGCCACCTGGGCTTGTCTGCTCCTCAATGGAACAGTGAAACTTTAGGGTTTCTTCTTCCATAATTGGCCAGCAAATCTGCAACAAAGTTTAATTGTCTCGGGCAGTAGACCAACTCCACCATAGGATTCTGATTGAGCCAATTCTTCACCTGTTGGACAGTGGCGAAGTCAGGATATATGTTCAAAGGGGGCACCATATAAATTTCCATTAAATTAACAATATAAAATATATTACCCATTAAACCTAATAAAAAGATTATAGGTTTTTGCAACGAGTGTTCATGTTCTGAAAATGTCGCATAATAACTTCATTATCAATATTATTAAAAAAAACTTAATATGTAAATAACTAAACTATCACTCAACGATTGATCCCCAATATGATTATGCAACTTGGTCTTCACAAAATGCATTGCAGAAAATATTTTTCAATAGTGGTCGTAACAACATGCAAATTTAGTGACAATGAACTTTACAAAATGTCTCATAGGTATAGCTGATTCTACATTTCTTTTAAAATATCTCTCCATAACTTAATAAATGTTTCAAATTAATAATTTGCATTAGTCACCTACATATAAATTTAATTTTAATTTTTATATAAATATATAATTATCATATAATTTATATTTTGTTTAGCAAATTAATTCTCTCATAGGTATTTTATCAAACACTTAATAGGCATATATTTACAATGAAAACTTATATTACTAATTATAAATAAATTTAACAAAAAATTCTAAAATTCACATATCATAACAAAATATAATTATTTTCATCAACATTATCAAAATATGAAACTCAAATCAAATATTTATTTACATTTATTGTATTTAAAGTGATAGTTTTAACTAAATAAAATAAAAATTAAACATATATAAAGATGAATGATTTACCATTTATTCACATTGGTCCTTGAAAATCTCTCTTTTGGAAAATTGAGTGGTTATGGTTATGTATAAGAAGAAAGATAAAATTTTGGAGTAGAGAAGAATAATGGTAAAAACAAAAACTGGGACAATAGAGAGAGGGAATTGAGAATGTAAGATGAGAGAGAGTGTGACAATTAATATATATATATATATCGGTCATTGATCTTATGCGGTAGGCCTTACTTATTTGTCTTGCAAGTCGCGTCGTCCTATTTACTTTACTTGCGATTATTTTAAGGAAATTTAACCTTACAGATGAAAAGAACATCGAAAAATAAACTAGCATGTCAATTTTCATACAATATGGGAAGGTGTAGGGTCTTCATCTTAAAGGGTGAAATTTTGAACCGGTAAGATTTCTATAAATTTTCACCCATTAAGACGAAGACCCTACACCTTCCCAAATTGTATGAAAATTGACATGCTAGATTATTTTTCGATGTTCTTTCCATCCATATGGTCGGAAATCCTTAAAACACTGTGCAAGTGGCCAAATGGGAGGCGACCTTAAATGAACAGTGTTCCCGCTGGCCTTATCTTATCAGAATATATATATATATATATATATATATATATATATATATATATATATATACGAGCATGATATAGTGCAGTCGACTGCAAGTGTGGTCGGCCCGTTATGTGAGATGGCATATCGAAAGCCTTTCGGAGCCCATTAGATAGTGTACTTCGCATTGTGGGCGACTCACTTGCGCGGCCGGCTATATAAATGCCGTATATATATATATATATATATATATATATATATATATATATATATATATATATATATATATATATATAATCAAAAATCCCAGGGGGGCACATGCCTCCCCAAACCCTAAGGTGGCTTCGCCACTACTATTGGACCTCTTCCTGAAACCTCCAACAATTATGAGGATTATCCTTGCGAAGCAGCTCCAACACCTTTGGACAGTCTAAACAGACTCTATCAAGCTTCAAATTCCTTCTTGCACACTGCTCGATAGCTGCTCCTATGGCCATAATCTCTGCTTGTATACTTATGTCTGCTATCGTTGACAATGCACCTGTAAGTAGTACTGTGCCTGACACCTTCACCATTGCAAACACAAGGCCACATAAGGGGTTGTCATCACATTTGGATGCATCACATAACACAAAAATGATATTATTGAAAACTGAATTATGAATATACTTCCTGAATTGCCATTTGATTCTCCATAGGTATCCTTGAGCTACATCCAGGGCTTGATAAAAAATCTGTTGTGCATTCATCCTCTTATTTCTGAACACCAACTCACACCTAGCCTTCCAAAGACTCCTTGCACAAGTTGCTACCAAGGCCTTGTATGCCTGTCCTCCACCTGACCTTCCAAATATCTGTTGTGCATTCATCCTCTTAATTCCTAATTGTTGAGGGACACATTCTATTATAGTGAGGCCTTTTGGGTTCCAATCCACAATACCAAAAATTGATTGATTTTGCATTATAGAAGTTTTGTGATGAACTCTTTATCTTTCATTATAATGTTTTAATTTTATATACAGTTCTTGTGACATGAGGTGTATATTGTGTTTTATCCTTAATATGATTGTATTTTGATCCAAAATTGTCTTGCGCTTTAAAATATCAGGTAACTTTTCTTAACACAATCATATTCATTAGTTACTTGACAAAGAAATATCATGAGAGCAACAGTTTGTACTCAAATGTCTCTCTTTTGTAAATTAAATTTCATATAAATAAATTTAATTTTATTTATATCACTATCACGATAATCATACAAACCTCATTATGCAAAAAAATAAAAATAAAGAAAACTTAATGAACATACTTGGATCAGCCATAGTGAAACCTCAATCTTGAAAGAAAACCAGTAGTATATATGGGAAAATCTGGATCCTACCCATAAAACTATAAAAGTGGGCAGACAGGAAAACCTCCTTTATCATATCTCACCCATTTAAATAACCATTCATATATATCTAAAGCCAATAACCACCTTATCACATTAAATCCCAATAATGTCTATTTTGCCCTTTCATGTGGGACATATTTTAACATTCTCCCACTTGGCCCATATGAATGACCCTTGGATTGACAAGATAAACATAATATGAGCATAATATTAGCTTATTCACACTTTAGTGAGATTACAATAATATCATAATTAAATAACTTATGAACATGAGTCATGGCGGTAAATATCAATAAAACGACATCTTCCCTTCCATGCACTACAATACTAGTAAATCACTTAATCATAATCCATAATACGAAGTAACTGTAATATCCCCATAATGTCTTTGTCAAAGACAATTCTGCATCAGTAACCCATCTTCATAATTATGTTATTAATGGTAAACAAGAAAAAAACAGAAACACAATTAGTGATATCTCTATAGTTGTTATAGAACAAAAAACATAAATATCCACAAACATACCTCATGCATTGCGACAAAGACCCATACGATGAACATGTTCCTTAAATGTCTTTGGTGCTAATCCTTTAGTCAAAAAGGATTTGCAATCATGAGCTCTGTCTTAATATGTTCTATAAACACTGTTTGTTTATGAACTTCCTCCTTAACGACCAAATATTTGAGCTCCGTGTGCTTAGCGCCATTAGAATATTTGTAGTTCTTGGAGAAAAGACTGATGCGACATTATCACAATATATTCTTAGCGGCCTAGCAATGTTGTTGACAATTTCAAGTCTTAAGATAAAATTCCGCAACCATAAAGCATGAACTGTGGCCTCAAAGCATGCCACAAATTCAGCTTCCATAGTAGATGCTGCTATGATAGTCTGTTTGGCGCCTTTCCATGATATTGCTCCTCTAGCCAATAAAAATAAATAACCAAATGTTGACTTTCGACTATCAACACAACTAGCAAAATCTGAGTCAGAGTAGCCAACCACATCCAACTGATCACATCTTCGGTACATAAGCATGTAGTGTGTTGTTCCCTTCTGATATCTTAAAACTTTCTTTGCAACTTTCTAATACTCCATTCTAGGATTACTTTGGTATCTCCCAAGCATTCCAACTACAAAACTAATGTCCGGTCTTGTACAAGTTTGAGCGTACATCAAGCTTCCAACAATAGATGCATAAGGAATGTTTTCCATCCTTTTCTTTTCTAATGCATTCTGTGGGTAATCCTTTTCATTGAACTTGTCCCTTTTACAAATAGGAGCAAGAGTGGCTGCACATTCAGCCACATGAAATCTTTCAAGAACTTTATCGATATATCCTTTCTGAGACAAATCCACATGATCTATCATAAAATATCTCTATTCCTATCCCGTAAGTTTCCTCGCCCATATCTTTCATTTCAAAGTTCATAGAAAGAAATCTCTTGGTTTCATTCAACAAACCAAGATCATTACTAGCAAGCAATATGTCATCAACATATAGAACCAAGAAAATAAACTTACTCCCATTGAACTTTAGATATATACATCGATCAATGTTATTTCCTTAAATCCAAAGGGCGTGATGGTATTATTAAACTTAAGATACCACTGTCTGGAAGCTTGTTTAAGTTTATAAATTGACTTCTTTAATTTGTATACCATATGCTCCTTTCCTTTAATCAAGAAACCTTCAGGAATTGATCCATATAAACCTCTTCATCTAAATTCCCATTTAAAATAGCAGTTTTCACATCCATGTGGTGTAACTCTAAATCAAAATGAGCCACCAAAGCCATTATAATCTTGAGAGAGTCCTTCTTTGATACAGGAGAGAACGTCTCTTTGTACTCAACACTTTCTTTTTTAGTGAAACCTTTTGCAACAAGTCTGGCTTTATGTCGTTCAATATTACCATGGAAGTCTCGTTTGGTCTTAAAAACCCACTTACATCCTACTGTCTTAAAACCTTCAGGCAAATCAACAACGTCCCAAACTTCATTTTGTTCCATTGAGTTCAACTCATCAGTTATAGCATTGATCCATTTTTTCAGAATCACTACTTTCAATGGCTTGTGAAAATGAAACCGGATCTTTACTTGTCCCTAAATCATAATCAGATTCTTGCAAATATACCAGATAATCATTTGAAATAGTTGATCTCCTTTCTCCTTGAAATCTCCTTATTTCTATTTCTTGTGATTGTTCTGCAACTGGTTCATTGGTGACATTCTCATTATGGAGTGACTGATCACTAAATTGTTGTTCAACATTATCATCCTGTTTGACAACTGGAGGAACAACAATTTCCTTTGAAGTTACGGGTATCGGGATACTCACCCTAACTTCTTCGATGACCACATTACGTGATATATCACTCCCACTAATTTCACCGTTCTCAAGAAATCTGGCATTTCCGGTTTCAACAATTTTCATACTATGGTTAGGGAGATAAAACCTATACCATTTGGATTTCTCTGGGTAACCAATAAAGTACCTGCTTACAGTTCTAGAATCCAACTTCTTTTCATGTGGATTATAGATCCTAGCCTCTGCTGGACAACCCCAAATATGGAAATGTCTCAAACTTGGTTTCCTTCTTGTCCACAATTCAAAAGAAGTCTTTTGAACTGCCTTACTAGGAACCTGATTAAGCAAAAAAACGGTTGTCTTAAGGGCCTCTATCCACAATGAAATGGGCAAAGTTAGTCAACATACTCCTAATCATTTCCATAAGAGTACGATTGCACCTTTCAGCGACACTATTTTGTTGAGGCGTACTAGGCATTGTGTATTGTGCACAAATACCATGCTCTTCTAGGAATTTAGCAAGCGGTCCTTGACATTGTCTTATTCTATCATACTTTCCATAATACTCACCACCTTTATCAGATCGAATGATTTTCACCTTTCTATCTTATTGTCGCTCAACCTCAGCATTGTATGTCTTTAAAGCATTTTTTATGCAACAAATGGACATAACCATAACGTGAAAAATCATCTATGAAAGTGATAAAGTACTTTTCTCCACCGAATGACGGTGAGTCGAAAGGTCCACAAATATCAATATGGACAATCTCCAGAAGTTTTCCACTTCTTGTGGAGCCTTTCTTTGTATGTATAGTTTGCTTTCCTTAGTGCAATCCACACATACAAAGAAATCAGTAAAACCAAGATTTGCAAGAATTCCATATTTTACCAATCTCTCCATTCTTTCTCTGGATATATGACCCAATCTTTTATGCCACAAGAAATAAGAATTCTCATTAACTCTACTACGTTTAGTTCCAACATCATGATGTAGGGTGAAGAGTGTTTTAGCAAAATTTTTGTTAAGATTAAATTTATACAACCCCTCAAATAAAACACCAAAACCAACAAATGAATTATTTCTTAACAAACAAAAACCCTTATTTTCAAAATACAAAGCATAACCATCATAATCAAGCCTTGACATGAAAATTAAATTTCTAGAAATAGTAGGAACATAAAAAGTATCAAATAGGTCCAAACAATGGCTTGACTCTACAAGCAAACGTAAAGTTCCAACACCAACAACTGGTACTTGAGTTCCATTTCCCAAGACTATAAAATGTTGATTTACTTTTATGTTCTAGATCGAAAGGTATCCCTGCATCGAATTTGAAACATGAATAGTGAAACCAGAGTCGATCCACCATATATTAGAAGGAACTTGTGTCGTATTTGATTCAAAATATACATGAGCCAAAAGCTTATGTATGTTGAAGAAACTAAGGGCTTGAATGCTATGACTATTGATGAATTGTTGGGGATACTCCATGTATTAAAGTGATGGAGAAGTTCTTGAGAACATTAACACCCAAGTTTGAAATTGTTGTGGCAATTGTTGAAGAAGCTAAGGACTTGAATGCAATGACTATTGATGAATTGTTGGGGATACTCCAAGTTCGTGGGCAATTGTTGAAGAAGCTAAGGACTTGAAACCGCATTCCTCACCACCAACCCTTCAGAGCCCACGAGGGGCACAACAGGTGTGTGCGAGGTGTCTTCAGATGGGGCACCTCATGGTGGATTGCCGAAGGGTTGATACATGCCGGCAATTGAGGTGTGGATCACTAAAGACCTAGATTTCCGGTAGATGTTCTAGTGAGAGTTGGAGAGGAACTGCAAAGAGGAGGAAAGAGCCAGTGACCTTTGAGGAGAGGTGCAAAGGGCCACAGGGAAGCCACAAGGGCTACATAGATATTGATGGCCATTGAGGAACTAGAAAGCACAGGGAAACGATGACGATTATTGAGGCCATAGACGCACTACATCTCCCTAGCCTTGGGCAGTCAGATGCTCATTGGAAAAGAAGATCTCCAGTTAATCTCTATGGATAGGATTGTGCATAAAAACCAATTAAACAGTAAACCAGACCGAACCATTGGTTTTTGAATAGGCGGTCCAATCCTAAACGGTTCTACCCTAAACTGGTCCGACCTGATTTTGGAACCGCGGTCCAAATTAGACCGGTCCGGTTCCTATATATATATATATATATATATATATATATATATATATATATATATATATATATATATATTTAGGCCATTTATCAAAAGACAAAAGCCCTTTTCTCTCTTCAGACCAAACAAAACAAACACAAGCTTGTTTCTTCTTTCGTTTTTACTATTTTTTTTAGTAGAAATGGAAGCAATGTCAAGCTGTTAACATTCACTTGGGGAATGATTATCTTCCACAATCTTTGAAGAGGATGATAGTGAAGAGGACTCATATTGATCTTATGTTTGTTTATTTTTAGTGTTTGACTATTGAACTTCAAAGATGGATTTTGATTTTATGAGACTTCGATTAATGTTAAGCTATTTTGTTTGGATAACTGTACTACTTGGATGATAGTATTTGGATTGTTTTGGATGATTGTTTTTGCATAGTTGAATTGTTTGGAACTTTGGATGATTGTATTATTGAAATCGAACTTGTTTATTGTTAGTATGCTTATGTCAGGACTTACTAAGTCCGACTTAAGATGGTTGAATTTTATGAGCCTTTTCATTTAAGCAGGTTTGTAAATTCCCAAACAGATTATAAAAAAAAAATTGTCCAAATCAGGACCGGGCCGGACCTGACCAACCCAAAACAGTTTGGGCCCGTCCTATTTTTCCTCTTACTTGGTTCGGTCCGGTTCCAATTTTCCCAAACTGTTTAAACCGGCCTTGTTCAGTTTTGAGATTGGGTTGGGACAGAACTCAACAATGCAAAACCCCATCTATGGATATGAAGCCGGGTGGGGTAGTGATTAACCCGCGGGCTCCCCAGAACAAAGGGGATCATAAGGAAAGAAGACAAAGAACCAGGGGTACCAGAGGATATCTCTGAAATTCAGTAACATTTTATTAAACAAAGATTGAAAAAAACAAACCAGTCCACAAGCCAGACTAGTAGCCTCAAAACCCTAGAATCTCAATTAATTCGGTAATTTTGCCAAAAACGGCAGAAATCCAAAATTATTCAAAATTCAAAATTCAAATCAAACTAAAAAGGCACCCAAAATCTAATTAGGAAAAATCACAATCAAATCATGCCAAATTTGGGGATAAAGATGGCATCCACCGAGCTCCGCTGGGTGGACCCCACATGTGTATCGAGATGAGCTTTCCGAATTGGGTTTGATCGCGCGATCGGACACTTGTAGCCAAAGTTATGGCCAAAATACCGAACCACACCCCCAACACGGAACTGGCTCGATCACTTCCCTATTTTACGCTGATGGACCACCTCGTAATAAGCAAAAGCCTACTTTGTCGAGTCAAATAGCTCCCCATCGTTTGACTCGGGCTCATGATCTGACTCATGATCTCCTATATTAGGATATAGTCAAGATGGTGGTAAGCCTCGCTGACCGGCAATTAGTTACTGCAACATTGGTGGAATGCTTCAACATAGAGTGAAGGTGAAGCACGAGACTCTTGCGCTATTGCAAACTCGTCATTGGCTTCTTGTCACCTGAGCTGGGGCGATAGGTGGACAAGATGGACATGATTTGGCTACCAAGATTCACCTCGAGCTTTAGGTTGTGCATAACCAATCTCTACAACCCCAAGCCTATTGACGGTGAGCAACGATGAGTGGTGGCGCACCGGTTTTCTCTCTTTTGTTGGTACAGGTATACGATCGTCCAAATGCTAAAATTGGATGTCAACTTGTTTTACCTTGATGAGTTGGGTGACATGTAGGTCGATAACCTTCATATAGTCCTCTGGATTTGTTGTAGTCGAAGGCTCCTATGTGTAATCAAATGCAACATTAAGAGCTTGTGATAGATAATGCATTCTCATCAAGGTTTAAGAGAGGCAAAGGCTGCTCCCTTGGGCGGTAAAGCACATTGGTCTCTTGAAGACGACCGGGACCGGTGTTGAAACGAGAGAGACCCCAAAATCACTACAAAAGTAGGAGAAAGGCTCGTTGATATGGTCGGGGCTGCCACTAAATCGAGCACCAAAGGATGCCCACACAGGTCATACAACCTTTGACAATAACCCAAGTCTTCGAAAGTGAGGTTGTAGCCTAGTGCGTGCCAGGGCGTAGTTGTACCATAACCGTGCACAAACGTGTCATCCAAGGAATGATTGGGTTGCTATGAGGTGTAGACTTGTAGTATAGAGATAGCAAAGACATGAGCCACATTGTTGGCTTGCTAAGTATACTATAGCATAAATGCAATATATAATTGGGGAAATTTCACTAAACTACCATGTGGTTTACCTCTATAACAATTCGGGGCTCGTGGTTTGACTTGTGACACTTTAGTACCCTGTAGTTTAATCCGTGAGCAAAAAAGTGCCAAAATGCTTCCCCCCGTTAATATTTGGAGACATGGCATAAAAAATTTAGAAAAAATTAAAAAAAAACAAAAACACTAAAAAATAGGGGGGAAAAAAGGAAAAATTCTGAAAAACTTATCAAAAATAGAAAATCCCATATATTAAAAACATCTCAAATAAATTCAGGAAATTACCGGAAATCATAAAATACTTAAAAATCCAAAAAAAAGAGAAAAAAATTATAAAACCCAGAAAATTGCTTAAATTACAAATTAAATAAATAAATAAATAAATAAAATCTTTAAAAACCCCAAAAATTAGAAAAACTTCTAAAGAATCCCTAATCCATGAAATTCGAAAATAAAAATAAAATAAACTTAGAAATTTCCCAAAAAAAAAACCCCACAAAAGTCTAAAAATTTTGTAAAATGTGCAGTAAATCCCAAAAAAATCTGCAAAATTCCCTAAAAAACTAAAAAACCTAATTTTTTTTTTGTAAAATATAAAAAAATCACAAAATATCAAAAAAAAAAAAATTGATAAATGAAAAAATAATCTGAAATTTATACACATATTTTGGGTTCTGATTTATTTATTTTATTTTTGGTTTTTGGAATTTTATTAAAATTTTTGGAATTTTGGTAAAATTTGAGATTTTTTTTTTGGTTTTTTTTTGTGAATTTTATGGATACTTAACAAAATTTTCTAGGTTATTTTAGTTTTTTAGGTGATTTTTTGGATTTTTTTTTAGGATTTTCTGCACTTTTACAAATTTTCATTTTTTTTTCTATTTTTTAAAAGTGTTTTGTGGAGGGTTTTTTTTGGGAATGTCTAAGTTTATTTTATTTATTTTTTTCGAATTTCATGGATTATGGATCTTATTTTTGAAGTTTTTCTAATTTTTTTGAGCTTTCTAATTGAAGTTTAAGCTATTTTTCGGGTTTTTCTAAATTTTTTTCTAAATTTTTTATGCCATGTTAGTAAATATTAACGAGATTATGCATTTTTGTCACTTTTTAACTAATGGATTAGATTACATAGTACTAAAGTGTCATAAGTCAAACTACAAGTCTTGAATTGGTATAGAGGTAAACCATAGGGTAGTTAGTGAAATTTATATACCATTGCAAATGTTTCCTTTGATTTTTAATTTTTCAACATCAAATTAATTTTTTTATTCTTGTATATTATAAAAAAAATACTCAATACTATTTATCTTGTTTTTTTTATAAAATAAAAATTTCTGGAATTTCATAGTTTTTATTTTACTTTAATATTTGAATAAAAGAGCACGGCCCGTGGTAGGCCGCTCTCCAAAACTATGAGCGCTGTGCTGGTGCCGTGCCGCCCGGAATGGCCCTGTAATCTAGGCTCTAGACCCGTCATAGCCCTATCCACAACACACACGATCCCAAGTCCATGACCACTCATCAATCCATGAGCGCTCATTTACTAAGAGTGATGATCCCATTGGACTGGTCCCATGATGGAACCGAGACGTGGCAACATCACAGTGGTGGTCTTGTCTCGGGATATGTTCTCTGGTTTAATAGGTTCTATGGTTTAAGTTCGAGGCAAGCTCACAGTTATGATGTTGCCACGTCTCGGTTCCACATGGGACCCGTCCTATGGGATCACCACGTATTTACTAAAAGATGTAAAGGTCGTTTTTTATAAGTTAAAAGATTCTTTGTATGAACCCATGATCGCTCTTCCTACAAATGTATCTCTTTCTAATAATTTAAAGCTTTTTGAAGTTGTATCAAATCAATCAACCACACAAGTAAAAATAAAATGTGGACCATGAAATCTCATATATATTACAAGTTCTCATTGGTGGATTGGTTGCCTATCCACCAAGATTTTCATACAATATGATCCCAATTGTTGGCCACCATTCTCTTATAAAATCACTTGTCCAAGTTGATAGATAAGCTATCCAGTATCCAAAAACCAATGAGAAACAAGGAAAAGATACCTATGAGATGAGGACTTCTATCCTCCACTTCCCTATATAAACACAGCTCCCTCTATCTCCCACTCACTCATCACCTTCATTCAATAGCATCTTCTACTACTACAACCCCTCTTAATTAATACAATGGCAGCCACCATGGCGCTCTCCTCCCCCTCCCTCGCCGGACAAGCAGTGAAGGTCGCTCCGGCAACCTCCGAGATCTTCGGCGAAGGCCGGGTCACAATGCGCAAGGCGGTGCGGGGCCCAAGACCCGTTCTGGCGGCCGTGGTATGGACACGATGCGTGTCAAGTATCTTGGTCCCTTCTCCGTGAGCCACCATCTTACCTCACCGGTGAGTTCCACGGTGACTACTGGTGGGACACGGTAGGGCTCTCGGCCGACCACGAGACCTTCGCCAAGAACCGGAGGCTGGAGGTGATCCACGCTGGCCGGGCGTCTTTGGGCGCTCGGCCGCTGCGTCTTCGAGCTTACGTCACCATAGCGGGTGAAGTTTGGCCGAGGCCGTGGTGGTTCAAGGCGGCTCTCGGATCTTCGGCCGAGGGCGGGTGGACTACTGGGCAACCCCAGCCTTGTGTGCACGCCGGAGCATCCTCGCCATCCGGGCTTGCCGGGTCATCCTCATGGGGGCCGTCGAGGGCTACCGCATTGCCGGCGGGCCTCTCGGGAGATCACCGACCCGCTCTACCGGCGGGAGCCGACCCGCTTGGGCTGGCCGATGACCGGAGGCCTTCGGCTGAAGAAGGTGAAGGAGATCAAGAACGGGAGGTTGGCCATGTTCTCCATGTTCGGGTTCTTCGTGCAGGCCATTGTGACAGGCAAGGGACCCTTGGAGAACTTGGCTGACCACCTTGCTGACCCTGTTAACAACAACGCTTGGGCATACGCCACCAACTTCGTTCCTGGCAAATGAGAGATCGATGATCAATCGTTTGAGCAATTAATGATCATTTTGGGAATGATCTCCGGAATATTGGTGTTTCCGTTTTCATTGTAAATTTTGACAAAAGGGGAGCTTGACAGAGCAAGCTAGAAAAAAAACATAAAACACTTGATATTCAAGTTCCTAGAAATAAACTTTCGGAAATGCGGTCAAGCGCCTCTGCGCTTTTCGACCGTACGGGCATCGATCAACTTGATGAAATAGCGATAGTTACGGATGCCTCCTGCCATGGTTTTGCCAATAAGTACCGCAATTCCATTAATATCTGGGACAATACATGATCTATGTTTCGGGTGTCTTAGGTGATGATGTTATTGATCTTACGAATACATTATGAAAGCTCCAAGTTGTTTGTGGCTACCGTTACATCGGGATGGCTAAGACTTCCAAGCAATGGAGTGTATATTCTATATGGTTCTAATCCCCATCTCTCACATTGTTCCATGGCGTACCCCGATAGCCACTTTTGACTTGAAGACTTGATCTGACATGATGATTATACATTACTGCCGGGATTATCAGTATTTGTTCCTTTGACTATTAAGAATCCACGTACCACAAGTGTCTTGAATGATTACACCAAGAAGCATCACAAAGATGACAATAGATGAATTATAAACTGAGTTTTGGAGGTACTCCACGAGTTTTAGTTTGTTTTTCTTTGAGGCTGGTCCCATGTAATCTTTGCGAGGCTTGTTGAAAAAGTTTGTGGGTTGTCTTCTTTGGGCTTTGAAGACCCGGATCACATCGGCCTTCGGATGCACCATGCCATGTTAGCCACTAGTGCTTTGAAGGTTTGAGCATCTAGTCTTCCAATGGTGTATGTTGTCCAAAGCCATTCACCATCTATCATTTTATGCAAATCCCAGATTATGCGAGAGAATTAAAGACCAAATCCGGCATTGTCTTGAGAATGCATTCAAAAGATAATGTGTTCCTCGATTCATTATATGGATTCCTGACAAGGGGCAAAGGATATAGGGGCCAATGTTTAAGCGTCTGAGATAGTGATAAGTTGGAAGTCTGCCATGTATCATCCTCCAAATGAATGTGAACCTTGGGGCGCTGCAAATGCCGGATCTTGTGCCATCCTTTTCCATAGATTAATTGTAGAAAGGTTTTCTGATTAAGTAGCTTATATACTGACATGTGTAATCCTAGAAGAGGGGTTTTGCCTTCCATACCCGATGATTTGAGTGATTATTATCCCGAGATTTCATTCAGTCCGCTCCAATCACCTTGGGTACCAAAGCAACTAATGATATTCATGAAATGTCGATTTCCAGATTGCAAAATCCTTGATTGACAAAGTTTCTATAGGCCAAATGCATGTTCATGTAAGTTGGTTTTAGAGAAATAGGTGTTTCAAATAGCCATGCATCATTCAAGAAATGTGTATTTTCAGGGATTGCAAATATCCATACATATATTTGTTTTGACTATAGAATCTTTGTTTTGCATATGAGTTGATAAAAACAAGATGTATTCCTTATGTTGTTGTTAGTCCAAGGGTTGATATTTCCATATTTGAATAAAAACAATTTGATCCATAATTTGTTTCATGATTGATCAAAGCAAATAAGTTTTTATGCATTTAGTGCTATCTTTGCTTTCCTTAGATCTCTAATTCCTAGTCCTCCCTCGGACTTGGCAAGGTGTAGTAGTGCTCCATCCAATGGTATGGAGGGTGCACTTGCATGACGATTGCTACATCCCAAAGAAAGGATGCAGTTTGCTTGGATATGTGAGTCAAGTATTGTGTCAGCACTAATGTGGAGGGACAAAGCATATCTGAGGAATAGACATTAAAGATGAATTAGCGATTGCTCTTCCAAACTAAGGAAATGGATGAATGGTTCCATGATTTTAGACTAGCTTGTGATTACGTGTAGTAGAATTTTGCCATTGTTGGGTTGTAATTCTCTTAGGGGATATTAAGATCCCGGGTATTTGAAGGGGTAAGTACACTGAGGTTCATATCTAGGATATTCCCTATAGAGGTCTTAATTCTTTTATTGATCCATGTGGGGAGAAAATATGAAGATTTTGAGAAGTTTACTTTCTGTCCTGTAAGGTCCTTATATAAGTTGAGGCACATTTTACAATTTCTGGCTGTAGATCTTGAAGCTCTAGTGATGATTATAAGATCATCAACAAACACCAAGTGGTTGAAGTTATTGAATTGACCTCATGTCAAAACCAGGGGATCGGGGTTAAAGGGACATAGCTTGGTTAAGTATTCTTTGTGAGGTTTTGAGATACAAGTAGGAACAAATAGGGGGAGAGGGGGTCCCCTTGCCTGACCCCCCTATGGCTGGGTATCCAAGTTGAGGGTTGTCCATATATTAAAGGAAAAGCTAGCTGAAGAGATAAAAGACCTAATCCAAGCAATCCAGGAATCAGAGAAATGCATTTTTTTTTAATGTTGCAATGATGACATTCCACTCCAGGGCATAATAGGCCTTTTCTACATCTATTTTCAACATCATCCTAGGGAGGACTTGGGAGTGGTTTCTAGAAGGGAATGAATCAATTCTTATGCAGCAATAATGTTGTCACTAGTGGATCTTCCACCAAGAAAGCCAGCTTGCTCAGGGCCAATGAGAGTATGCATGACATTTTTCAATCTATTGCTCAGGAGTTTTGCAATGATTTTATAGCAAACATTACTTGGGGATATGGGCACGGAAATGGAATACATTAGTTGGGGCATTTTCTTGGGGAATAAAATGATATAGGTTCTACCCCATGATGAGGGAATGTTAGCTGTTTGATAAAAGTGTTCAATGGCTGAAATAAGGTCATCTTTAACTAAATCCCAATAGAATAGATAGAATTCAACATTCAGTCCATCAGGGCCTGGATTCTTTCCTCTACCCATGGTTTTTAGTGTGTGATATATTTCATTGCTAGTGAAGGCCCTAGTTAACATTTCATTATCTTCCTCAGAGATTGTAGGGAGGTCTGAGGGTAAGATATGAACAAGTTCATCTAAGGGAGTTTGGTTTGATGGGGTCCAAAGTTTTTTGTAAAATTCCTGAAAGAGATTACTGATCCCATGATGATCTGAGACAATTTCACCCTGTTCACCAGCAATTCCAGAGATTTTATTTCTGTGTCCTCTTATCTTTGCTTGTGTGTGAAAGAAACCAGTGTTATAATCCCCATTTCTAAGCCATAATAGTTTGGCCCTTTGAGCCCATCTAATTGAGTTTTGTCTAAGTAAGGCAGTGTGTTTATTGTATAAACTTCTTAAGGCAATAGAGTCAAGTTCAGAGTATGTGTTGTGCTTTTCTAGATCCTCTAGTAGTGAAATATCAGCTTCAGTCCTAGAGATATTCTTTTCTATAGGTGTTAAACCAATTTTCTTCCATTTAGTTAAGTAATCTTTAGTTCGAGCAATAGAGTGTGTGAATGCATGCATAGGTGTAGCTCTAGGTTTATAATTCCATGCTCTACAGACTGTCTGATGACATTGGTCTTATTCAAACCAATAGTTTTCAAATCTGAAAACTTTTTTCCTAATATGAGTAAAGAACTTTGCAGACAAAAACATGGGGGAATGATCTGAGCATGTTCGAAGTAGATGTTTATTGTAATAAGAATCAAAATTTACTAGCCAATCATTGTTGGCCAGACATCTATCTAATCTGGCCCATCTCCTGGCTAGGCCTAGTTGATTATTGCACCAGGTGAAAGAAGAACCAAAGAAACCTAAATCAAAGAGATGATTGTTTGAAATAAAAGTGCATAGAAGTATCTAGATTTTCTGAGTAATTACTAAAACCTCCACCCCTGTGTTCATCACGAGTTGAGAATTGCATTTGAAGTCTCCTATTAGAATCCGGGGAGGTGGAGATTAGTGATAGTTGATAATTCATACCATAGTAATTTTTATTGTGAACATTTTGGGAGTTATATATCGCATGAGCCAGAACCCGTTCCTTGGGCTTGTCGATTGGAGGATTAAGTGTAATGCAAGAGATGAGATTGAGCTATAGGTGTAATCTTACCAACCTCTGGCTTCCAAAGAATAATGATTCCTCGGACATGCCTGGTATGGTACTTTGATCCCATTGTTTAGAGAAAGTTGCAGAGAATTTTGTAGCCCTATTTTCATACATCACTGGTTTCCGAATGAGATGATATCGAGTTGTAGTGATTTCATAAGAGATCGGGATGCCCATTGTTTTGGATTTGATACTCCCTAATTCAAGATAGTAGTTTGATCGCCCATAATAATTTGAATAGAAGGAGTAGTTTGAAAAGAGGTAACACGGGGTTAGTGCTTCAAGGTTACGTAGTAAGTGAGGATACTACGCCTTCTTTGGGCATACATCCCGATCTTGATGCTTGCTCTTGAGGCAAAGCTTCTTGTTTGGCATCCTTTTGAATTTTGCGGTATATCATCATCAAAATATGGAATCCTTGGCTTCCACCATAGTTTGATCTTTTTCAATCTGAGACTGCATCCTCTCCTCAAAGGCCTGAGCTACTCTCTGCAACAGACAGTAATTTGGTCCTCTTTGCCTCTCAGTTCTGGGAGAAGATGGCTGATCAGAGGTGGTGGATCTCTGGCCAGAGGTTTGAGAAGTGATGAGACGTGGAGTACTATGCTGATGACGGCTACTTCCTTCACCTGGATCTGGTTCCCATGTCTCTCTGAGGTCTTAGCGGCAGTAGCCTTGTAGATGTGGATGGCACACCTGTGGCTATACCCTACGCTTGAGCTTGAGGAGGGTACCGGGTCATCGAGAGGCGGTGTGAATGATAATGGCTTGCGACTAGGGTTTGAAATAGGGGAAAGTCATCTCTCCAAAGGTGATAGTAGGATCGTGCTTCCCTCATATCAGAGCGCCCATCCCCTCTGACCGCTTTGACCTCCACGTCCACCACGTGATGAACGGTTGCCATTGGAGGAGGACACGTGCTGCCTTGTTGCGTGTTCATTCATCCCAGCATCCGTTTTCATTGTAAATTAACGTGTGTGTGTGTACCACTACCACCACCACTGCTTGTATTACTACTGCTGTTTGAACTTTGAAGAGAGAAAGAGAGAGTCTGATTCTTCAATATGCATGTCTTGTGTTATGGATCAATCAGAAGGCTTTTATGCTTGTGTTTATATATATTATTCATAAATCATGTCATTTAATTTAAGACTTGAATGGAATAATATAAAGAGAGCAATAACACTACAAAATTGTTATTTGTCACAACTAAAATTAGCGATTTATTACGTACGATTGAAATTAGCAGCGGAAATTAGTAGCAAATTATAAAGTCCACTGTTAAAAGTCCTAAATTCCCTCTTCCTCTTTCCCTACCTGCCCGACTCCCGTGCGCTTTTTCTCTCTTTCCAAGCACTAATTCTTAATTCCCTCCCTCTTTCACTCTCTCCACTTCTCTAGCTTAGTCTCGGCCTACCTGATCCCCAGCAGGCCGGCCAGCTCCTTCCATTCCAGCTTCCAATCCACAACACCAAGGTTCAGTAAAGTTGATTGATTTTGCATTATTGTTGTTTTGTGATGAACTCTTTTTCTTTCCTTAAAATGTTTTAATTTTATATGAACTTCTTGTGGCATGAGTTGTATATTGTGTTTTATCCTTAATATGATTGTGTTTTGCTCCAAAATTGTCTTGCATTAATGATTTACAATTTGTTTATAACCCCAAACTATTGCATACTTAATTAGATTGCACTTTAAAATATCAGGTTAATTTTCACAACACAATCATATTCATTAGTTACTTGACAAAAAAATATCATTAGAGCAACAGTTTGTACTCAAACGTCCCTCTTTCTCATTGTTCCAATGAACTTGTCTACATTTCTGTGCTTATTCATTGTTTATTAACTTTATGTTTGTCAAAGTTATTTAATTACCTTATTCTGTAAGGGATCGTGTCTTACTCTTCCATAAGTCATTTGGCCCACAAAGCCTCATTCTTCTGTATATGAATTATCAATGTTAGTGAAAGTGAAGTTCCATTTCGTGAAGGTACAACACAATGATGATTATAGATACTGATATCTGATTTTGTTTTCCTTTCAACATTTACAGGATGATCAGTCATCAAAAGCTAATTTCTGTTTGCATGTGTAGTAAGTAGCTAAGTTTAGCACGAGATCAGTGAAAAACTCACTGATTTTACCAGTGTCAGGATCTAAATTGTTAGTCTTTAATTCTTTCAGCTTATTCCAAATTCTTATAAAGGAAAAATTGGTCATTGACTTGCTCTACGTATCATTTTATGGAACAGGTCTTTTGTACAAGTATTATGGTTAAAAGAATAATTACTGTTAGTTTTGGGACACAATGTTTGAAGGGTTGTGATGTTTAAGTGGAAGGAGGCAAGGTTTTGATTTTAGAAAAGAACAGGGACTTTATTACAAAAGAGGAGATGGTTGGTTACAAGTGGACACTAACTTTTCACTCACTTAGTTGTTATTTTACAGGGGACACATTCATACATATTTATAGAACTTCACAACCGACTTAATATTGTCCTCTAGAGAATTCTTGAAATGTCCACTTTTCCATACTTCACCGCCTTTGCTCACCGCCATGCTTCTTCTAGAATTAGCTTGCCACCGCCATACTTGATGCTTCATGATCCTTCTAGAAAAATGGATCACTTCTCAACATTCTCCTCCTTGATCCATTTTTGATATACCAAGCATGCTACGAAGTGTAATAAATTTGGCTTGTAGTAGAGCTTTTGTAAATATATCTGCTATCTGGTCTTCAGTTTTGCAATACTGCAGCTCGATCAGCCTATCACTTTGTAATTCTTGTACAAAGTGATATTTTGTAGATATGTGCTTTATTTTTCCATGATAGACTGGATTCTTTGAGATAGCAATAGTAGATTTGTTGTCGCATAGTATTAGTGTTGGCTCTACCTGTATTTCTCCAATATCTTCTAGTATTCTGCGGAGCCATATAGCTTGACTTGCTGTGATAGCTGCTGCAATATACTCTGCCTCTGTAGTGGATTGTGCTACTGACTCTTGCTTTTTAGATGCCCATGAAAAAATTCCAGAGCCAAGTGTGAAAGCATATCCAAATGTGCTTTTCCTGTCATCAGTGGAGCCTGCCCAATCACTGTTTGTATATCCAAGTAGTCTTCCCGTTTCTTTGGGCCGATAGTAGATTCCATAGTCTGTTGTTCCTCGTAAGTACCGAAGAACCCTTTTGACGGCTCCGAAGTGTATCTGGCTTGAACTTTGCATGAAGCGTGATAGCAGACTTGTAGCATACATAATATCTGGTCGTGTAGCCTTGAGATATAAGAGGCTTCCAATGAGACTTCTGTAGAGAGAAGCATCAGCTTTTTCTGCTCCATCTTCCTTTTGTAGTTTTTCATTTGTCATGAGTGGTAGTGTTGGTACAGGCTTGCAGTAATTCATCTTAAATTTCTTCAGGAGGTTCTCTGCATATTTCTTCTGTGAGATAAAGATACCTTCTTCTTGTTGATGGACTTCTATGCCAAGAAAGTAGTGCATCAAGCCCAAGTCTTGGGCTTTAAGGTAGAGAGTTGGTTCATTCATGCTCCTCTTGAAGCCTTGCTCCATGAAGTATTCATCAATTCTGTTGTACCATGCTCGTGGTGCTTGCTTTAATCCATATAGTGCCTTCTTGAGCTTCAAGACTTTGTCTTCTTTGCCTTTGACGATGAAGCCTTGTGGTTGCTCCACATAGATTTCTTCTTGTAGATATCCATTTAAGAATGCAGACTTCACATCTAGCTGATATATCTTCCATTGCTTTTGTGCAGCTAAAGCAATAATAGCACGAATTGTGTCTAGGCGAGCAACAGGAGCAAAAGTTTCAGTATAGTCAATACCTGGTTGTTGAGAGTAACCTTTTGCCACCAGCCACGCCTTATGTTTTTGAATTGATCCATCTGCATTCAGCTTTATTTTGTAGACCCACTTGACTCCAATAATGTCTTTGTCTTTAGGACAATCAACCAGCTCCCATGTTCCATTCTTCTCGATCATCTTGATCTCTTCTTGCATAGCTTTCCTCCAGACTTCTTCTTGAGCTTTTTCTTCATAATTTTCTGGTTCTAGAGTTGTGAAATTGCAAGCTTCATAGATTTCTCTAAGAGATTTTACCCTTCTAAGAGGAGATTCTGAAGTTGATTCATCTTGTGATCCCCTGGGTGGAGATGATGTAGAGTTGGATGCCTCTCTTTCTTCATGTATTGCTTGCTCCTCCTATGGAATATTTGTTAGTGTGACATACCGCTTCTCCACTTTTTCTTCCTCCCAGTTCCATGCTGCATCTTCGTCGAACTCCACGTCTCGACTGATTATTAGCTTCTTAGTCTTTATGTTGTAGATTCGATAGCCTTTGGACTGATCACTGTAGCCCATGAATATTCCTTTCTCGATCCTCTCGTCAAGCTTGCTCCTTTTTTGATTTGGAATGTGAATGTAGCATATGCAGCCAAATACTTTGAGATGTTTTGCAAAAGGCTTCATTCCACTCCAGGCTTCAATAGGCGTCTTGTTTAGCACTGCCTTGGTTGGACATCTGTTTAGTAGATAGACTGCTATGTAAACTGCTTCTGCCAAGAAAGGGTTTGGAATTCCTTACTCCTTTAGCATTGATCTTGCCATCTCCATAACAGTTATATTTTTTCTTTCTGCTACTCCATTTTGCTCAGGTGTATAGCCAACTGTTTGTTGATGATGATGCCCTCATCTTCACAAAATTTCTTGAACTCATTAGAGTTGTACTCTGTGCCTCTGTCACTTCTAAGAACTTTGATGCTACGACCACTTTGCTTCTCCACATGATTCTTGAATTTCTTGAATATAGAGAAAACTTCTGATCTTTCTCGGAGAAAATATACCCAAGTCATTCTTGTATAGTCATCAATGAATAAGATGAAGTACCTGTTATGACTGGGTGTAGTAGTCTTCATTGGGCCGCAGACATCTGTATGCACCAGCTCTAGTGGCTTCTTGGCTCTCCATGCTTTACCAGATGGGAAGGATTGTCTTTGTTGTTTTCCAAGTAGACAACCTTCACACACATCTGAAGTTTCTAGAATATATGGAAGATTTCTCATCATGTTTTTCTGATGGAGTAGCTTTAATGCTGCAAAATTAAGATGGCCAAGTCTCCTGTGCCATAGCCATGACTCATCAACTTAAGTCTTCATAGCTATGTCTCTGGTGTATCTCCATTGAATTGGAAAATTTCTATTTTCCATCTTGATAGAGGCAAGAACTTTCTTCTTGTCATAAATGGTGCAAGTATCTCCCTCAAAATATAGAGAATATCCATTCTCTATCATTTGTCCCACACTGAGCAGATTTTGAGCCAGACTAGGAACTAAATATACATCTTTAATTTGTTTTGAGCCTTCTTTAGTTTCCAGTATTATAGTTCCTTTTCCTTTTGTTTCAACTAATGCACCATTTCCCATTCTTACTTTAGATTTTACTGAAGTATCAATATCTGTGAATATAGACTCATTAGAAGTCATATGATTACTACATCCACTATCTATGTACCAAATATCACTATTTTCTTTAGTTGTTTCTTGATTAGCATAAAATGTATTTTGTGTACTTTCCCTTTTTTTTGCATAATTAGCTTGATTGTTTATTTGAAAGCGACAATCTTTTTCTATATGTCCATATTTTTTACAAAAGTTGCATTGTTTGTTATTACGAAATCAACAATCTTTTTCTAGGTGATTGTTCTTTTTGCAAAATTTGCAAGGTGGATATTTTCCTCCTCCTTTTATATTTTTTTCCAAAATTCCCTTCATTTTTAAATTTTTGAGGTTTGAAATTTATTTTTGTTTTGAAGGCACTTTCTAAATTTTCTTCATCTTGCACTATTAGTCTTTTTTCATGTGCTTCTAGTGAGCCAATTAATTCACTTACTGATAAAGATTTTATATCTTTAGATTGCTCTATAGCCGTAACTACAGAGTTATATTTTTTTGTGAGTGTTATTAATATTTTTTATACTATTCTTTTATCAGTAATATCATCTCTATAGGCTCTCATTTAATTTACTAGTTGTTTTACTCTCCCACAATATTGTTGAATAGTTTCAGCTTCTTTCATTTTTAAATTTTCAAATTATCTGTTTAGAGATTGTAGTTTAATGGCTCGTACCTGCTCAGTGCCTTGGAACTCTTCTTGCAGTATTTTCCATGCCTCCTTTGAAGTTTTTGCTCCAATAATTCTTGGAAAGATATCCTCCGACAAACCATATATGTGACGTGCTTCTAGTGATTAGTCCACATTTATCAAAAAAAAAAGAGCCATTTTGCTTTATCTAATAGTTTGCTATAGTAAAGAACCATCCAACGTGATGTTGTTTCATGTGTGCCGATATTGTCATTGGTATAAGAAAATCCATTGAACTTTTAAGAGCAAAATGCATGTAGAGCCATACTTCTTGTTTCATGTGAGAGTGAGAATGTGATGTATTGAACCCAAAAAAGAAGAGCAACACAGATTAGAGCCATACTTCTTGAATTTGTTATTTTAGTAGCCACAAATCATACATGCATGGAAGATATATGCTAAAATAACATCATTTGTGTCACGCATACAGATAAGTGCATGGCAAATCGGTTGCACACTCTTAGGGTTGTAGCCCATTGGCATGAGAGGCCTCAAAGCAAAACACATCAAATATATATTATAAATGCTACATAATAAAAATAAAATAAATTAATAAAGATAAAAATCCTTGATCCAATTAAGGTCCAAAAGTGATAAATCTAAAGACAATACTAAAATGATCAACTATCGCTAATAGAGTTTTCAGAATCTTAAGTTAACTAGTTCCCATGCAAGGAACCTTATATTTGCTACAAACTAAACTCTTCGAGGTTTCATTCAGCTAACTACTCTTGGTGATCTATAAAAAAGAAAAAAATTTCATGAGCTTGACAACCCATTAAGCATCCCGACATATGAATTAATGGAATCATGCACATGGTTTGCAATGGACTAAGATTCCAATATTAAAGAACAAGATTCACAAAGTCATAAAACAACTGATGTAACATATGAAATTCCAAATAAGGTTTAATAGGTCAAGAAACATAAATCTTCGATTTGAACTCAAAATAATTGTTAGCTATCTATCTATCTATCTATAGGCTTAATTATATATCACATGCTTGTGTATAGGCCTCACACTATAGTCTTTGTATATATTGTTAGGTCCTTGCCCAAATTCAGCAAAGCTCTCTTCTGCACCCTCGTTGTCTTTCCAATGTTTCCTTTGTCTCCAAATCCAGATGCCATGAACTTCTCATTTTCTCGGGTAAGCTCTCTTTTATATTCTCAACATATAACATGGTATCAGACATTTTTATGGCAATAATCCAATTAGGATTAGGGTTTCGATCAAGGGTGGAGAGATCATAGGGCATCGTGGAGCCCTAGCTCTCATCTTGCTTTGTTTCATGGATTTTTTTTTCTTCTTGTCTACTGATTCATGTTGGGTGTGACCTCTTGATTTTGGATTTGACCTGATGCTTGGTATGCTAGGAGCCTAGGTGTGACCTCTTGATTTTGAATTTGATATGAAGTTGGAGGATATGGCACATGAGTTCTAATTTGGTGGTCTCTTCATTTTGTGCATATGATTTTAGGGAAACCTCTTGATTCAGGTTCAATGATTTTGAATCTCCCTGTATAACATCAACAAGATAGCTCATATAAGCTATTAGCATGATGTACCTGCTGAAGAGTGAGAGGGCCACCTCAGACTCTTTGCACCTTTGAATGTGTGAAGTGAAGCACACCTAGAAACATAAAACCCATGATAGCCATCAGCAGAACGAGTTTTAATTTTGATACATGTTATTTGATTGGTTTGGCTAACACCAATCAGCTGTTGTGTTTGGCAAAAATCAATCTGTTGATGTGTTTGGAGGTGGAGTAGTTGCTATGTTTGGTGGTTTGGAGACTTCAATTCTATAATGGCGTCTTTGTCTTCTCACACTCCTAGTTTTCTTACTCCAGTTGACGTCAAGATGAATGACGTCAACTACAAAGAGTAGTTTACCACCGTCAGAGTCATTCTCCTTGGGCTAGAGTTGCTTGGACATGTTGATGGTACATCTCTGCCAACCTCTGAGTCTTCCACTTTTAGTTCTGATGGCTCTGTATCCAACCTTTTGGTTTCTACAAATCATTATGCTTGGTATGCTGTTGATCATCAAGCCATGGCCGTTATCTTTTAGTCATGTGATCTTGATGTTTGAATGGAGATTGGACATCTTGCTATAGCTCATGAGATATGGGAGCACTTGTGCCACATGTTTGAGCAGTCTAGTTCTATTCGTGCGTGAGTTGCTCTGCAGGATATTGCTCATATTCAACAGCTTGAGCAATCATTTCGGGAGTATGTCATCAAGCTGCGGTCTCTTTAGCGTCAGCTTGATTCTTTGGAGCCTCCCACTTGTCTGCATTGTACATGTTGCGAGACTCGTGTCCGATCTCGGCAGATATAGTGGACCTTTGAGTTTTCGATGGGTCTTCATCCCGATTTCGAGTCAGTTTGCAGTTAGTTTCTTAATCAAGACCCTGTACCTTCTCTTGATGATGTGGTTCACAATGTCATTTTTTAGGAGGCCAGACTGGGCACAATCTCTACATCTTGATCTTCTTCAGTTGACACACGTTTTCTTGTGGCTGCTCCACGTCACTTTGAGATACCTGTACTTACTGCTCCACAAGCTTCTCTTATACCATCCATTCCCTCTGCTTAGCAGATCTCGTCTATTAGTACTCAGTTTTTGTGTTGCTATTGCAAGCAACCGGGCATCTGAAGATTCAGTGTCCTAAGCTTTAGCGGCGACCACCACAACAACGTTTCCAACACCATCCTCCTGGTGCTCCATATTCTCTTTATGTAGCTTCTATCTAGGCTTCCACTCCTAACTCTACTTCAGACCTTTCTTCTTAAATGGTTAAGTTCACTGAGCGGATGCATGCTATACAACGAGCTATGTAGTCCGGTTCCTCCTTTGTCATGTATGTTGCCTATGATATGGCTTCCTCCTAATGGATTTTGGACTCTGGTGCTGCCAATCATATGACCCCCGATTCCACCCACCTAGTTGACCTTAATTTCTACTATCCAACCCTCCTCCACTGTTCGGACTGCTAATTGGGTGCTTCTGTTTATCACAGAGTACGACCGTTTTCACTCTGCTTCCCTTGACCTTGCCACAGTTCATCATGTTCTTGGCCTAACCTTAAATCTTATTTTTGTTAGTAAGCTTACTAAGCATGGTATGATTGTTACCTTTTCCTCTTCTGCTTTCTTTGTACAGGACCATCTTACAGGCCGGAGGATTGGGACCAGACGTTGAGTTAGCAGTCTTTATCATTTGAATCATCTTCATCTACCCGCATAAGCTTCAACTTCTGTATGTGTTCAACTTCCACTACTTCAATGTGTTCTCTAGATCATTGGCATTGTTATTTAGGTTATTTGTCTCATGATTGCCTGAAACTATTGACCAGTTTAGGAAGTCTTGGTTCTGTTTATTCGAGTCCATTATCTATATGTACAGATTGTAGGTTAGCTAAATACTTGGCCCTTCCATTTTCTTTTTGTTGGTCTATTTTAGTTGCCTCAGTTGATCTTGTGCATTATGATGTTTGCGGCCCTGTTCCTTCCTCCTTTCTTGGAGGTTTCTTTTACCATATTTGTTTTATTGATGATTTTTCACGTTACACTTGGCTTTACCTTATGCGTTCCTGCATTGAGGTGTTCTACATATATTGTTAGTTCGCACAGATGGTTCATCCTTAGTTCGGTAAATACATTAAGGTTTGGGTCTCACGAGTATCTTTCTACATCCTTTTATGACTTACTTACCTCTCATGACACCCTTTGTAACGCCCCGACCCGATCCCGGGACCTTGGGCACGTTCACAGACCGGCCGTACCTAAGTGGAGGCGAGCCCCTCTCAGATACAAGGCCTAGATAAGTATAGCAGATAACACATAAAATCCAGATATAACTCAAAAGTCATAATCAAATATTAGAGTTTAACAACATAAATAAAATCAAATCCAGAGTTCAGGGACCCTAAATAGCAAGGCCCTACATGGGTCCTAATAAGTACTCTCACTCATGAGAAAAAGAAGCTGAGATCCTCCGACCTCATCAAAGATCCCCTCCCCTCGTCTCTCGCACGATTTCTGAGACTTCTACTGCTCAGATCCTAAAAGAGAATAAGGAAACAAGCGCATGAGCTTTCGAATGGAAAGCTCAGTAAGTACCCTACAAAAACAATGTCAAGTATCATCAAAGAGACCTAGGATTCTACCACAAACATCAAGGTACAACTCCTATCCAAGATAGCCCTCGAGCTCAAAAGAAAGATCACAAAATTGATCAAGCTATCCCCGGACAGTTGCAAGCACAACAATCCGTTGTGTGCGACCACACTGTTGTATCTCGGTAGCGCCACCTCTCGTACATGTCGACATGGCCAACGTATCAATCCCGTTGACAGGCAAGACAGCCAGAGTATCCTCCCCCTGGCATGGAATGCCGGAACGTCAGGGTGTCCTGTCCCCGAACGTTCTCTCAAACCGGAGCCTCCACGCTCCACTGTGCCGGGTGGATAAACCATCTCAGTTAGCACATACCTCCCAGCCAGCACACAAGACCATGTGCCCATGATCAAGTGCCGGCCCATGGGTGGGTATGGCCAACCCACATATCAAAGACAGGTAGAGCTACACCCTACCTCTAGCATATCAACCATGCACATACTAGAAATAAAAGCAAATAACAAGCATGTATGTGCACAAACAGAACATATCAAGGAGAAACATGCTAAATAGATGGCATACATCAAAACAAGAAACCCAACGATGGGTGGTAACTAGGCATGAATAACTTACCTAAAATCGCGAAGTCTGGTGTCCCACGGAACTTCCTCCCGGCGCATCTACGTCGATATCTGACAAACATAGGTCCTCACTCAACACACGCACAAGTGTTTAAAAAAAGTAGCATCATCTATAATGCATGTGCAATTAAATGGGCCTGGCCCATTTACAAGCTTAACTCAACCTTTTAACTTAACTTGACCACCTAACTTGACTAACCACTTTGGGCTTAAAGAAAATCAAGTCAATTGATTAAACAATTCTCTTGTCCACAATTCTTCAAACCGGCCCAAAGGCCCAACTAACAAGCCCAACCATGTGAATAACATCAAATTAATTCCATACTTCATTAATAAATACTAGTTAAACAAATGCAATATTAGAGAACTTGTCATTCTACCATCTCATAGCCTGGGCCAGCCCATCAAGCACCTATATAGTAAGCTACATCACCAGCTAACTTTGCCATAAACGTTCATGAATAGATTAATTGCCCACAAATCCTATTATTCACACTTAAATGGCATTGACCCACCACTCATCACTATGCCAACAACTTCTGATCTTAAACTTCATTAATGAAGCTAATAACCCATATTTACCCAAGCCTCAACCACACAGAGAGAGAGAGAGAGAGAGAGAGCCATCTAATAACCAATAAAATAATTATTAGAGCACAAATCACAGCCTCTAAACTATGGCACTCATATGCAAATATATCCCAGACTATCACCAAGATAGACCAAAGTTAAAAGCAAATGCCCAAACTTCATCAATCCTCATCCCAGAGACCAACTAGATCTACAGCCTTTCGCTAACACAGGCACACATGAAATCACAACCATAAACTTTAAATCAATTCTTGAGTATCATCACTCACACACCGAGACCTCACTGTTCATGCATGGACTTAACTACAAGCCCAGGTCTATTCCGTCTTTTAATCAAAGAGCACATACCATCTTCTTTCTTCTTTAACACCAAACTATTGCTAATACCCATCAATTAAAGAATAAGCATACATTAACAACACACAATTTTCCCTGAAGCCTGAGAACAAGATTTCACTCAACCATCTTCTTGTTTCAACCCCAGGTCCACATCTTTGCTTGCTAATAAATTCATCCCATTAACAACTCTTATAACACATGCAAACAAAACCCTATAACTTACCAGATCTCTATCTCTTTATGTCTGTCTTAACTTTAGCACTTCATTATCAAACCAATATCCTCAGTTAGCAAGTTAAGCCCATAATTATTAAAGCATTCACTGATTGTCTATACCACAATCTCAAATAAGCCTAGAGTTACAAAAGTTTCAAACCTCTATGCTTATGTGGTTGACCTCCATATTATCTTCTTTTAAATCATAATCTAAGATGAATTATTATTTCCCTAACACCACCTTAGAGAAACAAACAATGGAGGCTTTCTGATCAATGACTCCCTTGCACACACACAGAACACGTTGAGCTACATGCTATGATTGTCTACTTGCTCATGTAAGTAAACAACAATGGTAAATCAAACTACAAAGTCAGAAGCTTCACCTGAAAGAACGCTTGTCCCCGGCGTCCTCAAAATTTCTCTCCGGTGCTTACTAGTCCCCAGGAACCACCTACTTGCTCAGGCGTACCGAGCTAACTCCAGCAATGTCCCGAGGTGTGGTTGCTCCGTGCTCCTTCCTTCCTCCTCCTCTCTGACGACGGCGGCGACGTTGAACTTGGACAATAGGCTATGCTAGGGTTCTGGAGTTGGTTCTCCTCTTATATGGCTCGCGGAACAGCTACAGACAAGATCGTGAATCCCAGGGATCACGAGTGAATCGAAACCCTTCCAAAACTTGCTGGCGTTGATCGGGGAAGGGACAAGCTCGCGCGGCAGCGCTCACCAGCGAAGAAGGCATTGCTTGTGCCTTGGAATTGATTTTCCAAGTCAGATGGATGGTGGTGATTGCGAGCTACTTGTGCCTAAGCGTTTTCTTCTTCTTCTCTTTTTTTTAGCCACACTGAGAGCCTTGTGAGTCGTTAGATGAACCCATTAATCCTAAGCTTCTTAAATTATGACCGTCCATTTCAAAACCAACAACTTCCATGC
Organism: Dioscorea zingiberensis; assembly: GCA_026586065.1. Classification (NCBI taxonomy): domain Eukaryota; kingdom Viridiplantae; phylum Streptophyta; class Magnoliopsida; order Dioscoreales; family Dioscoreaceae; genus Dioscorea; species Dioscorea zingiberensis. Next base: position 53,867,503 of record CM048818.1, on the reverse strand, counting down.
ATGTTCACACGTCTTCATCAATCAAATCAATCTCCATCAATCAACTCAATTACCTATTTTGTTAAACATTACTATATATTATATCATAATGATTTACGAATTTATCTTATGATTACACATATTAATTCTTGACATTCTGAAATCTCTATTCCCTTTTATTTTATTTTTTTTATTCCGCCATCACACCATCATACCATTATATAATTATGTTGCCTTCTAAATCAATAAATCATTATATATATATATATATATATATATATATATATATATATATATATATAAGTCCAACATATATTTGTATTCCTAATTTAATCCAAACTTGGGAATTAAAATAATTAGGGGTAATGATATTTTAAATAAAATTTTCGGATTTTACACCCTTTCTCAGCAGTCTTGTCCTTAGATACCTGCACAAAACGGTGATTTTGAGCGAAAGCATCGTCACATTCTTGAAACCATTTGTGCTCTCCTTCTCTCTTCCTCTGTTCCTAAGCGCTTTTGGGTTGAGGCCTTTATGACCTTTGTTTACCTCATAAATCACACTCTTCCTACTGTTTTTTCTGGCGTCACTCCTTATCTTTACTCTTGTGCCCCATCTTATGGTCATCTTCGTAAGTTTGGTTGTGTCTGCTTCATGCTTTTGCCTTTTGTTGAATGAACTAAACTTTGTCCACGCTCTGCTATGTGCATATTTCTTGGCTATAGCTCTGAGCTCAAGGACTATCGCTGCTACAATCCCACATCTCTCCATCTTCGTAAGTTTGTGAGCAATTATTGAAGAAACTAAGGACTTGAAACTGCATTGCTCACCGCCAACCCTTCGGACCCCACGAGGGGTGGAGTGGGTGTGTGGGAGGTATCTTCAGATGGGGCACCTCATGGAGGATTGCCAAAGGGTTGATACATGCTGGCAATGTAGAGGTGTGGGTCACCGAAGACCTAGATATCCAGTAGATGTTCTAGTGAGAGTTGGAGAGGAACTGCAAAGAGGAGGAAAGAGCCAGTAACCTTTGAGGAGAGGCTCAAAGGGCCACATGGAAGTCGCAAGGGCCACATAGATGTTGATGGCCACTGAGGAACTAGAAAGGACAGGAAACAATGACGATTAATGAGGCCGGAAACGCACTACATCTTCCTAGCCTTGGGCAGTCAGATGCTCATTGGAAAAGAATATCTCCAATCAATCTCTATGGATAGGACTGTGCATAAAAACCAATAAAATCATAAACCGGACCGGACCACCTGTTTTTGAACCGGCAGTGCGGTCCTAAACAGTTCTACCCTAAACCGGTCAGGTCCGATTTTGGAACCGGTTCCAGAACAATTCAGTCCGATTCCAAGTTTTGTAACTGCGGTCCAAACTGGACTAGACCAATTCCTATATATATATATATATTATATATATATATTATTTAAAAAATTTTAGGGCATTTATCAAAAGACAAAAGCCCTTTCTCTATTCAGACCAAACAAAATAGACATAAGCTTGTTTCTTCTTTCTTTTTTACTATTATTATTTTTTTTTTTGAAATTGGAAGCAATGTCAACCAATTCACATTTACTTGGGGAACAATTATCTTCCACAATCTCTGAAGAAGATGACAGTGAAGAGGTTGATCTTATGTTTGTTTATTTTAATGTTTGACTGTTGATCTTCAAAGATGGATTTTGATTTTATGTGACTTCGATTAATGTTAAACTATTTTGTTTGGATGACTGTACTACTTGTATGATATAGTATTAGGATTGTTTTGGATGATTGTTTTTGCATAGTTGAACTATTTGGAACTTTGGATGACTGTATTATCGAAATCGAACTTGTTAGTTGTTAGCATGCTTATGTTAGGACCTACTAAGTCCGGCTTAGGATGGTTGAATTTTTTGAGCCATTTCATTTAATTAGGTTTGTAAAATCCCCGAACAGATTATGAAAAAAATGGTCCAAATCGGGATCGAACTGGACCAGACCAGTCCAAAACGGTTCGGGCCAGTCTAGTTTTTCCTCTTACTTGGTCCGGTCCCAATTTTCCCAAACCGTTTAAACCGTTCCGGTCCGGTTTTGAGACTAGTTTGGGACCGAACTCGACCATGCACAACCCTATCTATGTACTCTATCATCAAGATGGTGGTAAGCCTCACCGACCGGCAATTAGTTACTTCAGCATTGGTGGAATGCTTCAACCTAGAATGGAGGTGGAGCACGAGACTCTTGCGTGATTGCAGACTCGTCGTTGGCTTCCTGTTACCTAAGCTGAGGCGATAGGTGGACAAGATGGAGATGATTTGGTTGCCAAGGTTCACCTTGAGCTTTAGGCTGTGCACAACCAATCCCTAGAACCTCAAGCCTATTGATTGTGAGCAGCGATGAGTGGTGGCAAACCGGTTTTCCCTCTTTTGTTGGTACAAGTATATGATCGTCCATATGCTAAAATTGGTTCTCAACTTGCTTTACCTTGATGAGTAACTGGGTGACATGTAGGTTGATAACCTTCATATAGTCCTCTGGATTTTCTATAGTTGGAGGCTCCTATGTGTAATCAAATGCAACATTAAAAGCTTGTGACAGATGATGCTCATCGAGGTTCAAGAAAGGAAAAGGCTGCCCCCTTGGGCAGTAAAGCACGTTGGTCTCCTAAAGACGACCGAGACCAGTGCTGTAAAGACAAAGACCCTGAAATCACTGCAATGAAGGAGAAAGACCCGTTGATATGGTCGGGGCCGCCACTAAATCGGGCACCAAAGGACGCCCATACCGGTCGTAACAACCTTTGACAATGACCCAGGTCTTCAAAAGAGAGGTTGTAGCCTAGCACATGCCAAGGCGTAGTTGTAACATCACTATACGCAAACGTGTCGTTCAAGGAATGATTGGGTTGCTAGAGGTGTATTGTAGAGATAGCGAAGACAAGAGCCACATTGTTGGCTTGCTAAGTGTACTATAGCAGAAAGGCAATATATAAGATACCACTGCAAATGTTTTACTAAGATTTTTAATTTGTCAACATCAATTTAATTTTTTTTTCATGTATATTATAAAAAAATACTCAATAATATTTATCTTGTTTTTTAAAAAAAATTAAAATTTCTGTAATTTCTTTTTTTTTGTAATTATTATAGTTTTTATTGTTATTTTTTTTAATTTTTGAAATAAAGAGCACAACCCATGCTAGGCGGCTCCCCAAAATTGTGAGTGTTGTGTTGGTGCCAGGCCGCCCCAAATGGCCCGTAATCTAGCTCTCGACCCATTATTGCCCTATCCACAACACACACAATCCCAAGTCCATGACCACTCATCAATCCATAATCGCATACTAGGCGTTTGGTTAGATGTATTTTCAAATAAAGTGGATTTTGAGTTACATTGGACTTAGAAATCTTTGTATTTGGAAATACAAGAGAGTCAAATCCAGTGTTTGGTTGGATGTATTTGGAGTACTAGATTATAAAATCCTTATATATGGTCACTCATGGTGAGCTTACCTTCACCCTGGGTGATTATTAGATTTTATTAATAATAAAACCCCATTAATTTTTTTTAATTAATACATAATTAAATAACTATATATATATTCAATAAAATTAAAATTATTTAATAAAATATTCTTAAAATTATTTTCCATGAATTTTTTTATAATTATTTATTTTATAAATTTTTTCCATAAATAATTATTAGATTTTATTAATAATAAAAACCCCATTAAACTTTCTTAATTAATACATAATTAAATAACTATATATATAGTCAATAAAATAAAAATTATTTAAGAAAATATTATTAAAATTATTATTTTATAAAATAACTATATATGATATTTTAATTTTATAAAATAATATAAAATATTCTTAAAATCCCTCCTGTGACAAGCACGTGAGGGATTTCAAAATCTGGATTTGGTTTTACAGCCAATTCGAGCGTAAAACCAAATCTTATAAGGGATTTCAAAGTACATTGATTTTTTAAATCCACTCAAACAACCACATGATTTAAAAAGTGAATGTATTTGTAAATCTTTATCCACCCAAATCGGGCCAAACAAACACAATCGTTTTTCATAAGTTAAATGATTCTTTTTTGTATTAACCCACGATCGCTCTTTACACACACACATTAAATATATCCTACAAATGTATCTCTTTCTAAAAATTTAAAGCTTTCTAAGTTTTATCAAATCAATCAACCACACAAATAAAAATAAAATGTGGACCATGAAATCTTATATTACAAGTTCTCATTGGTGGATTGGTTGCCTATCCACCAAGATTTTCATACATGATCCCAATTGGTGGCCACCATTCTCTTATAAAATCACTTGCCCAAGTTGATACATAAGCTATCCAGTATCCACAACATATGCACAATCCCGAGTCAGTGACCACTCATCAATCCATAAACCAATGAGAAACAAGGAAAAGATACCAATGAGATGAGGACTTCTATCCTTCATTCCATCCACTTCCCTATATAAACCCAGCTCCCTCTATCTCCCACTCACTCATCACCTTCATTCAATATCATCTTCTACTACTACAACCTCTTAATTAATACAATGGCAGCCACCATGGCGCTCTCCTCCCCCTCCCTCGCCGGACAAGCAGTGAAGGTCACTCCGGCAACCTCCGAGATCTTCGGCGAAGGCCGGGTCACAATGCGCAAGGCGGTGCTGTGCCCAAGATAGTTTCGGCAGCCCGTGGTATGGTCCTGACCGTGTCAAGTATCTCGGTCCCTTCTCCGGTGAGCCACCATCTTACCTCACCGGTGAGTTCCTCGGTGACTACGGCTGGGACACAAGGGCTCTCACCGACCACGAGACCTTCGCCAAGAACCGGAGCCGGAGGTGATCCACCGCCACTGGCGCGTCCGGGCGCCTTCGGCCGCGCGTCTTCCCGAGCTTACGTCACCATAACGGAGTGAAGTTCGGCGAGGCCGTGTGGTTCAAGGCCGGCTCTCAGATCTTCAGGGCGGGCTGGACTACCCGGGCAACCCCAGCCTTGTGCACGCCAGAGCATCCTCGCCATCCGGGCTTGCCAGGTCATCCTCATGGGCGCCATCGAGGGCTACCGCATTGCCGGCGGGCCCCTCGGAGAGATCACCGACCCGCTCTACCCGGCGGGAGCTTCGACCCGCTCGGGCTGGCCGATGACCCGGAGGCCTTCGCTGAGCTGAAGGTGAAGGAGATCAAGAATGGGAGGTTGGCCATGTTCTCCATGTTCGGGTTCTTCGTGCAGGCCATTGTGACCGGCAAGGGACCGTTGGAGAACTTGGCTGACCACCTTGCTGACCCTGTCAACAACAACGCTTGGGCATACGCCACCAACTTCGTTCCTGGCAAATGAGAGATTGATGATCGAGCAATCAATCAATGATATCGTTTGAGCCATGATCGGTTTGGAATCTCCGGATCGATGTTTCCATTTTCATTGTAAATTAATGTGTACCACCACCATTGCTTGTATTAAGACTACTGTTTGAACTTTGAAGAGGGATACTCGGATTCTTCACTCTGTATCATGTCTTGTATTATGGATCAATTAGAAGAGTTTATTATTCAAAAATCGATTTTATATTTAGATATTTTATTATAGTATATATATTTTTATATATAAAAATAATCTTACGAATATAAGCACGAATCAAGATATAAGAAAGATAATGAGTGGACTGAGATTTTAGAGAGAGTGTATAATATAAAAGAACTTGGGGTGTTATTGGTGAAATACAACAATAAAAATGAATTATATAAGCGTAATTTCAAATGAATTCGATTCTGCTTTAAGCATTCAGTTCTAATTTTCAAAAATTGGTAGTAATTTTTATAGCACATTGGTAGTAATTTTCAGAATCTTCAGTATCTGCGGTCAGTGCGTTATCAGCTGTTAGATAGGTACCAGGTGGATTTTATGATGAAAATTCAAGTAATTTAAGAGCAAAGAAAACGATCACCAGAACAGTTTTATTTGAAATTTAATGTTTGAACTCGGTATTAATTTGATTAGTGATGATTAAGGTAATTTAAATTTCATAATAAAGAACCCGAAAGGCATCCAACTCTACATTATAAACTGAGAATAAACCCGAATATTATGGCCTGGTGAAACATTTAAATTGGCAGGAAAATTAATATACTGAAGCACATCCTCCCTAATAAGATGACACTGATAATTAATAAAACTCATCTCAGAACTGACAATAACCATGTTAATTGTTAAGACTACCTGTGATATTCTTGAAAAAAAAAAAAGGACCAACCTGTAATATTATGTTCATGAAACCAAAAGCTTAATCTATCACGTTATTATACCCACATGCATATAAAGTGACTAACACTATTATATCCACAAAACGTGAGATTATTATGTTCTGCTGTCTGGAAATTGACAAACCAAATCAGTGATAAATACTAGATGTTGGCCTTGATCAGGTTAGAAACTTAGGACGGTAGGAAGCAATACTCAACATATATACTGGTACCAATGACATTATTTACTCTATTTTTCAGATAAGTTTGGATTGTACATAGATTAGAACCTAAATCTTCTTGTGAGATTGGTGGTCTTCACTTGTATTGAGGAAATTTTGTACCAACTAGTTCATGGGATACATCAAACTTATTAATTTTAAACATGACAGTCCCAAAGGTTTTATCTCAGATCTAGTCTAATAGACCAGTGTTTAGACCAGAATTTCTTACTGTTCAGTGTATAGGCACAATTTATGATGCTTAAAATAAAATCAAGTGATAACACTCATAACTAACCTTTAGTGATGGGTGGTTCATAGGCGTCCGAGTTGTGAAATATCCAACCAGCACCTCCATCCAATCAGCAGCCACCAACTGATGCTAAGTATCTGCAGCTGATGTGGAACTAGTGGCTAAGGAAAGGCCAAGTGGTCCATCAAAGCTATAACCTTGAATCCTCTCAGCCAATAAGAAGAAAGATTCAGATTTCACTGGATAAACAACCTTACCAGTACCACTATCTCCATCTCCTTTTAAGTAGCCTCTCAGCAAAACCATTTCATCTCACAGCTCCAATTTCTCTTCAAACAAAGGAATTCTTTCATAGCAGAAATGGCAGCAACCATGGCTCTCTCCTCCCCCTCCCTGGCCGGAAAGGCAGTGAAGGTTGCCCCTACAGCCTCTGAGATCTTCGGCGAGGGCCGGGTTACCATGCGCAAGACTGGTGCCAGGCCCAAGACTGTTTCTGGCAGCCCGTGGTATGGCCCTGACCGTGTCAAGTACCTCGGTCCCTTCTCCGGTGAGCCACCATCTTACCTCACTGGTGAGTTCCCTGGTGACTATGGCTGGGACACTGCTGGTCTCTCCGCAGATCCTGAGACTTTCGCCAAGAACCGTGAGTTGGAGGTCATCCACTGCCGCTGGGCAATGCTTGGTGCCCTCGGTTGTGTCTTCCCAGAGCTGTTGTCACGCAATGGTGTAAAGTTCGGCGAGGCTGTGTGGTTTAAAGCTGGATCACAAATCTTCAGCGAGGGTGGCTTGGACTACCTTGGCAACCCAAGCCTGGTGCACGCACAAAGCATTTTGGCCATCTGGGCTTGCCAGGTTATTCTCATGGGTGCCGTCGAGGGATACCGCATTGCTGGTGGCCCACTTGGAGAGGTGACTGACCCGCTTTACCCTGGAGGCAGCTTTGACCCACTTGGCCTTGCAGATGACCCAGAGGCATTCGCAGAGCTAAAGGTGAAGGAGATCAAGAATGGTAGGTTGGCCATGTTCTCCATGTTTGGATTCTTTGTTCAGGCCATCGTCACCGGGAAGGGGCCACTGGAGAACCTGGCTGATCACCTTGCTGATCCAGTCAACAACAATGCCTGGGCATATGCCACAAACTTTGTCCCTGGCAAATGAGAGCAATCCATTGTTTGTCTGCTGCTACATCTTTTCCCCAGCAACTAAATCAGTTTGGAAACTGTTATCATGTGCTTGTGGGTTGAGATTGGTGTTAGCAATGTAAAGTATTGAGCTCTGTACCAGCAGTTTTATCTTCAACAATGATAATGAAATATTTTTCAATCTATCCTTCCACTGCAAAGTTAAACCTATGCAATTCTTCATGTAATTTGTTGTGTCAATGAACTCAAGCAAATAGATTAGCACGACATGTTAATATGATAAATCCTTCAGCATAGAACAGTGAAAAACTTGCTGTTGAAGGTGTAAAAAAGATATGGTTGCACTGAAGTAGTGAAAGCTGACTGCAAGAGCACACAAGGATTGAAGAGAAATCATGAAAACATTTGACAGATTAATACTAGTATTGACTATGTCCAACCTGGAGATGGATCATCTAAAATGGCCTTCCAAAGGACTGCCTTAATCTACAATCCATCAGCTAAGTATGCCAAAAGAGAATAAGTACAATACGAAAATCTATATGCCAAAAGACAATAAGTAAAATATGAAAATCTGTAGGGCAAAGAATACTAACCTTAACATGTAGTAAGCTTTGAACTGACATGAAAGACGTCCATTCCAACCAACCATGCAACTGCCACAATATATTGTTCGTATCTTTGTTGTCATGGCTTAGCCATCACAAAAGAAGACATTATTAATCCAAATAAATTCATGAGAATAAAAATTTAATGCACAGGAAAGTCCTGCAACTGTGTATCATTTCACCAGTGAACTGGTATCACTTGCTACAAAGTTGAATGTTTGACACTACAAAGAATCTCAGAATATTGATGAAATTTTCTCACTCAACATATTGCTTTCTTTCTCCGGTGTATAACATGAGGGCAAAATTGTGATCATGTGTACAACAGAGAGCACATTGTCCCCACAAGTATGTCACCTTTCCTTGCAAAAACATCCTATATTGACGTGTAGACATATGTTTTTACACTATTATCAGCTGAGCAGAGAACCAGAAGCAAGAACTGTAAATCATCTCATAACATGCCAAAACAATCATAAGAATTTGGGAAGTCAATTGGCAGCATGCTAACTCAAAAGAGGAGAGAATCATGGACTCGAAGGAATCACAAATTTTTTGATGCCCTTGCTCTAGCCACAGCCTTTTCATAGAGCTCTTCATATTGTGCGGCCGAAGTATCCCAACTAAAATCCATTCTCATAACTTTCTGGACAAGCTGTTGCCAACTTTCTGGACTTCTCAAATAGTAACTAAATGCTCGTTCCATAGATTGGCTTAGTCCCTAAGGATTGGTCAGGTGAATGAGAAAGATGACCAGTAGAGCAATCCAGCAGTATAACTATGGTATTGTATTAGAACATAGTACAAACCTGCTCATCCGCTGTTACGAACTTGAACCCATTACGGAATTGTACAGGAACTGAATCATCATCAATGTCAAACACACTATGACAAACAACACTAAGTTAGTGATCAAGGGGCAATAAATCCTTATAAATGACCATACTACAAACAGCTGTTAAAATATGATGACACACCTATCATTTAACCCACCAGTGCTTCGCACAATTGGCACAGAACCATATCTCATGGCTATCATCTGTGAGCATCAGAGATATTGGAGGATTTAAATTATAATAACTTACAAAAAGAATAATGCTTAAATTCAGATCAATTTGAATGATGTCTGCCATGGAGGCATTTATGTTGGAGCATCTTTTGAGAACATGAGGGATTCACAAATGGAAAATGCTAATAGAAAAATAAGAAAAAAAAATGATGATGAGCCAGTGATGACCTAATACCCTGATGATTTTTGAATTTCAAGTAGATGAGGTCCATACCTGAGTAAGTCCACAGGGCTCAAATAATGATGGAATAATAAGCATGTCAGTTGCTGCATATATTGAGTGAGAGAGTACTTCATCATATTTTAGTAGTAACCGAACATGAGGATCACTTTGGAAATGGTTAGCAATACCCTCAAACTCCCTCTGCAATGAACATGTATCAGTTAAGACCAGTTAAAATCAAGCAAAGTTATTTTTTACGAGCATACAATGTTTTATTCCTGATTAGAGCAACATTTTATTGACTTACAGCCAGTGTTACTAGGACATGAATACGGGTGTCTGAGTATCCAAGTATCAGAAAGTATCCGGCATGTGATTTTAGTGAAGACCAGAATATATATATATATATATATTCATCACATCTTAGTACACACCACAATTTAGTGATAGCAAATTATAGAAGTATGGAATATGTTTAACCATATTATGGAAGTTCAAAAAATTAGCTAAATCATAAGATAGAGTTGAAAATTAATTATAGCCATTGAAAATTTGCAGTAAATCACACTGTTTTTAAACGAATGTGTAACATTGCAGTAAAATATATTGTTTTTAGGGGAATGGATAAACAAATTAGACAACTTGTAGTTGGAGTAATGGATAGACATTTTGTATCAGAGGAATACATAATATAATATTGTAGTAAAACATTACTTATAGAGAAAAGGAACTATAAAAACATATTCAAATCATATTAAAATTTAAAATAAAAAAATAGAGTTTTCTTAGAATGATGAAAATTAAAAAATTACTAATGTGTGGTCATACAAGATTGGATAAGATTAGAAATGAACACAACTGACATGTTGCACCAATTGAAGATAAAATAAGAGAAGAGTGTTTAAGATAGTTTGGACACGTGCGTCATAAACTCCTAGGTGCCCCAGTTCGACAATGTGATACTTTGGTAATAGAAGGTAAAAAGAAGGATATAGGTAGACCGATGATTATATGGAGAGAGGTAGTGTCTAAGTACCTACGCTTATTAGATGTTAATCCAGATCTTATCTTTTACAGAACCACATGGAGACAAAGAATTCATATAGCCGACCCCATCTAGTATGGGATTAAGGCTTCGTTGTTGTTGTTTTTGTAAAGATTATAAAAATTAGGGAGGTAGGGAAAGGACAAGGAAGAACCATGATTTTAAATAAAAAAGATTAAAAAAAGATTTATGGAATTTAAAAAGATACGGAAGGATAAAAAAGATACATGAAGTTCAAGATACGGAAGAGATAAGATAGATTAGATAAAGAAAGCAATAAAAAAAACTAAGAACATACCTAAGATGAATTAACGGAGAGAAAAGGAGAATGAGATAGCCAGAACTCAAAGCCAAACTTTTTTCCTATGAAGATGTTGGGTGAAGAAAAGCTAAGAAAAGGTAAAGCAATAATGTAAAATAAAATCACGTGGGGGAGAGGGGAGAATATACTTATCCCTATGTATCCCTATGAGGATACATAAAATTTCCCAGATAGGCCAGATCCAGGTAACACTGCTTACAGCTATAAATTTCCCAAAGTTACTACAGAATTTTCTTATTTTGAGCACACAGTTAACTTAATGTTCACACAGAGAGTGAGAATTGTAAAATCATGTTAAATTAAAAAATGCCCAAAGGCCAGTTATAAAATACAAGTTCATGATGGCATGATAAAAAAACCAATGGATTTAACTAGCACAAAGAAACAGTATGACCGATAGTTACATTATAATGTCTATCATCATAAGCTCTTTCATTTTCCTTTCATTCCTAGCATAAATAATCCCCATGATTGACAAGAAAAAGTCCATAAATGTCAAAAAGAATTTATCTATTTTTCTGTTTTGATTTTTGATCAATACTTAATTATTCACAAGGTACAATCCTTGCATAAATCTGAACATCGGATAATGAAATCTAAATGGAATTATGTTGGAAACCAAAAGAATATCTGCAAGATCAGACAGTTTCCTTCATTTTGAAAGTTCTCCCATTCCTCATACATTTTCATCTTAATCAAGTGAAAAGCCTTGATAAGTCACAACTTTCCTATTAGTGTCCTTATCTGTGAGACTTGACAATCTCACAGGAAATCAAAGAATATCTGCAAGATTAGACAGTTTCCTTCATCTTGAAAGTTCTCCCATTCCTCATTTTCATCTTAATCAAGTGAAAAGCCTTGATAAGTCACAACTTTCCTATTAGTGTCCTTATCTGTGAGACTTTGACATTCTCAGCTCTTAAAAAAAGATTGAGAAATGATAACATCATACATGTAAAAATGGACCTTTCTAAAATACAATTGAAACTTTCTACCAAAAGAAGTAAAAGGAAGTATCCTAGAATATTAATTTGAAGTATGCATCATTTCTAAAATGATTGAGAATTTAAAAGTTCGAGGGATAATCATATATTTCAACTCAAACAAAGGACATAAGAAAAAAGCTTGAAGATGACTTTTTCTTGAGGAACAACTATTGAATGGAATGAAGAAACAAGAAGCTCAAAAACACATATCATTTTTATTTTTTAAGAACAACGTAAGAGTGAATGTAGTTATTCAGTAAAGTACAGAGATAAATGTATTCTAGTAGTTGAAACAGTACAAATAAAAGTGGAGACTGAATGCATATCACTCCTCTAACTAATTGATATGACATTCTTCTGACTTTAATGTGGGTGATAGTTAAACATACTCTTTTTGTAAGAACAATATTATTTGCTAAATGTCAGCACAACATTCAGGTCAATATGATACATTTAACACTTGCAAAATCAACTTAACATGACAACCGTTTCAAGTACATTAGTTATTTAAAGATCAGCATTCTTGAAGTTAAAGAATACCAAACAACAAAACTGAAGACTCAAGAATTAGCTGTTTGATAAAATTAGAGCATCAATCAATTTTGATGTGTTAATACAAATAGAATGTCATAATGAATTGACAAACATTTGAAGGCCACATTTTCAAAACAGAAACATCAACATTTTATCATTTTACATTGATCTCAAGTAACTCTCACTTGATTAAAATCGCCACTTACGGAACCTCAAAAAGAAAAGCACTTTGGAAGTTTGAGGCCAATATAAACTTGTTTTCCTTTGTGGCCAATAAAAAGCTATGGTATTGAATCTTAATTCAGTAGATTTTTTTTTTTTTTTTTTTTTTGAAGTTATCATTATGCTAAAAGGAAATGATGTACGAAATGGGTTATGGAAGAAATAACTTAAGAATGTGAAAGTAAGAAAAAAAAATCAGAAAAATTGTGATGAAGCTGTGGAAATGATCAGGACACATACAGTCCAGCCTCAATCAAGGGAATGACATAACAGGAATATAAATTGTAAAACGCTAGCAGTGGGACTAAAGAGAATGTGAAAAAGAGAGTGGATTGTGACATGCAACTACCTTCTTAATGGAAATAAAGGATTACTTTTAAGCACGTGAAACTTTAGAGAAATAACCGATGCGTAATAGCTGGTCAACATAGTAATTTTGACAGAGAATTACTTGAATGTGAGGTACTGGGCTCGAACCTAAAAGCACAAATTGCCCCCCTAATTCCAGTGTTCGATAAATTGCATGCCTGATGAGATGCACACCCTTCTGAGGTACAAGTCGTGTAATACAACCAACCTGTGCCACAAATTATCAATGATTCAACAAATTCAAATGAAGATAAAAAAAGTCATCACATGAACAAAAGACAGTGAAAACCTTGAAAAGAAAAATATCTAGTTCTATTGATAACGATCAATCAGAATGATCATTTATAAACCCATTGATAAAAGGAAGAGTCAAAACAGTTGAGGCGAGTGATAGCAAGAGTAAAAATTAGTTTCAAGTCCTGAAGAGATACTTTCTGGTAAAGGGAGGAAAGAATATGATGACAAGTAACTTATGAAGGACATCCTAAAGCAACTTATCATCATTGTATCTAAATTAGGATCCCTAAGATTATTATAATGATGACAGCCTGACAAGCATAAGTAACAAAACTGAATTATTTAATCAAAATGGTTCGCAGCACAACAGGCCCATCAGGACCAAACTCATGATTGAGCTCAATTCACTTTGTGTTGCACAATATAAACTGCCAAGGAAGGGCGTAGCCAAATCAAAACTGACCAAATTTCATCCTAATTATAAACCAGGACTAAGCAAATTAATTAAATTGATCAGACACCACAAAGAATGATTGAAGGTGCAAGAAAAAACACACATATTACCAGTGGTTGAAAGGTCTCTGAAGTAGATAGTTTTAGGTGCTTTCTCAAAGTTTCTTTGTTCTGTGCTTTCCCTTGAAGATCATCAGGGCTGTACTGAACTTTTAGAAAATTATCTGTAGAAGGATTCCATGCACCTGTATCAATTCCGTTAAGAATTCCAACAAATTTCCTAGAATGATAATTCAATGTTTCTTGCAGTCCACGACCACCCTGGAAACAAGATGAAGTCTTGGAGTCAAAGAGGTACTTACAATAAATCATTGCGAACAAAAGAAGGCCATCTTTTATGGCTGAAAGTAGCCAACTTATGTGTTCAGTGGTCAAATATATGCCCACTAAATGGCAAAATACTAGTAAATTATCATGAATTGTTAAATCAAAATAAGTGATCTTGCTTCACAGCAGAATATTGCAGATACAAATAATCTACTAGAAAGGTTATTATTACCTCAACAGAGCGTACTTCTTGAGCATAAGTTGGTGATACAGTTGTGACGATATTTGAGTACACAATAGCCCCCTGAAAAAGGAATATAGAAACTTGCAGTACAGAAAACACATGAAGCAGAAAACACACTATCTGATACCTTAATAGGATTCACTTTATCATGTGCAGAGTTATCCTGCATCCTATCTGGTCTATGCAGGTGGTGTACATCGAGGCCGCATAAGGCCAATTCTGGAGCAGGAGCTACTCCCTGATATTCAAAGTTGTGACAAGTGAAGCAAATTCTAGCAGAATTGAAACCTCTTGTTGCATAAATTTCCCAATAAAGCGGTGCCTGAAACCAAAAGGTTTTTTATCAGTATAAACATCAGTTAGAAAAATCATAATCCTAAGGTTTACATTGATTGAAGGTCCATATGAACACAATATGCCAAGTTAAATGATAATAGTACATACAACGAAAGCAGTGTGCCAGTCATGGCAATGGATTATATTGGGTTTCTTCCCAGAGAGATAAAGTAACTCAAGAGCTGCACGGCTGAAGTATGAGAAACGTTTAAAATCATCATGCTCTCCATATAACTGTCCCCTCCAGAAGAACTTTGCAGGATGATCAGGCTCTATAAAGTAGACCGGAAGACCTGTGCGTTTATAATTTTTTATGAGGAAAAATATATATATTTGTGCGTTTAGAAGTCTAAAATCCTCCACATTAAAGTAAATAAAGGTAGATTCTAAACCTTCAACAGTTCCAACCCAAATTTTATTTTTGAACAGCTGCCCATCAAAATAAGATTGTAACACTACATCAAGGACCTGGAATAATATTCAAGATAGAAAATTACACATCAATGATCCAGTGATATATTTCTTTCACGAAGTAGCATGAACATTGGGAAAAAGTGTACCTTTAGATCACTAATACAATCATACTGCATGCAATCATATTTAGGAAGAATTATTTCCACAAGGTGCCCCTTTCTCTGCAGTGCTTTACTAAGGCCACAAACAACATCACCTAAACCACCAACCTTGATATCCAAGCCATTAAGAATTTAGGAGATGAACAAAGAATAAAAAAATAGGAGCTCCAACCATACCAAGAGCTTGAAACTAATTAAATATTGAGTTTGATAAATTATGACACAATAGTATATCGAAGATTATAGCATGTACTGGTGTTATGCTGGAGTCTATCTGATAGGGAAAATAAGATAAAAAAATGACAGCATGAGCTATGAAGATTCAACATAATAGAAAAATATTAGAAAAAACTGAATGGCATAGCATCAACCTAATAATGTTGTTAAGTAATATAAATAAACATTGAAGAGACTGCCAAGCATTATTGAAGACTTGCAACAAATGTTAAGTTTTGAAAGATAACAACTTGCTCCAACCTTATGAAGCAACAATTGGCAAGCAGAAATAATGTAGCTAGCACTTTAGGCATGGATCCAATCCTTGTTTAAAGTTTGAACTACAAAAAGTGCTAGACAAAAACTTTATATATGTAAGAATGATGATATCAAACATTAATCGAAATATTTAATTAATTAATAAGTATAGTTATTACATAATATTTATAAATTATTACACTATTAATAAATATCAAACATTTATTGAAATAATATAAATTTAGCTAGTATTATTTATTCTAATCAGTATTAACTAAATCAGGGTTAACTTGCTTCCCTTCAAAACAGAATTTAAAAATAAAAATAAAAAAGAATTCAAAACCTCAAATCCCCAACCTCAATTTAGCCTGCCAACAACCAAAGACCACCTTGAAGAACTAGCCTAAATGACACAGTATTAAATAACATTTACTGTTTTATATAAACACTAAATTTAAAAGCTGAACTGGCTCAGCCCAAATTTTAGTTAGGAGAATAGGTATTTCAAGAATTTTCTTATCTTATGCACAGAAAATAAAAAGTAAAAGGGTAAGCCAGAACATGATTCACAGTTCAAGGAGTTATTATATTGATCGTTATATTTGACCATGTAAATTGACCTTACCTTTGCAATTGGTGCCATTTCTGCAGCAATATGAATGATGTTTAACCCAGAACTGCAAAAATGGAAATTTAAGAATGATGATATCAAACAACAGGACATTTAATTCATAATATTCTCCTAAAGGCAGCATAACTAAGGGAACTTTTCTCAGAAGTTAAACAGCATTACCTTGTCTTAGACAATATGAGTTTGAGGAATGAAGACAAATTTTCATTATCAACTTTTCCTTTGCAAGCCAAGTATGCATCACGAATTCGATTATCCTTCTTCCATGCCATTTCTCTCAACAAACTTGCATCATTAGAAGATATTTTCTTCTCAAGCAACAAACCATCAACTGTAAGCAACAAACGACTCCAAAATTCCCATGGCATATCATCCAATGTTTCAAGTGATCTTTTCTTGTTTTCTTCTTTTAGTTTATCAACAGCATCTTGAAATTCTTTCACAGATTCTTGATACATGTGAATATGAGAATTTATTTCTTGATCAGATATTTGAAGGTGCTCCTCCAGTAATTTAACTTTCTGTTCCAAAAGCTCGTTGTATTTTAGAGCCTTTTCAGATGAGACTTTATCTGCATTTGCTTCTTGCAAGGAAGCTTCTAATATATCAACCTTCTTTTGAAGCTCCTGATTGTGTTGCACAACTGTGATTGCCTGCTCAGCTTGTTTGGTTGCATGATCAAGCAAGCGTTGTAAAGTTTCTACCTTCTCTGACAAAGCTTTGCAATCAGATTTCACAGCAGAAAATTTTGAAACATCTTCCTGAGCAACTGCAAGCTTAGATTCCAACTCTTTAAGGGAAACCTCCAGAAAAGAACGTTCCTTTTCTAGCACTAACACGCGCTGCTCAGTTTCCTTGACATTACCCAGCTTTGCCTTGAGATTCTGAATATCATCCTTTAGTAGCATGTTCTCCTTGCGCAGGGCACTGAACTCCTGAGCTAGAGGAGAAGCACTTGCATCCAATGTAAGAGAATCTGAATTCAGTTTCTCCTCAATGTCATGTAAATCATGCTTTTCACCTAAAAATCTCTTTGAAGCCATTTCATTCTTAAGTTTCTCAAGCTGATTTTCAAGATGTTCTACATGGATATTTTCCTGGGCTGCAACTTTAATCCGCGCGTCAGTTTCTGCCAGCTTCATTTCTAGTTTGTTTATCTCTGCTTGCAAAGCCTCCTTTTCAGAAAAAATCTTGTCAAGTTCTTCCAATGCTTGAACACGGGCTTCATTGAGAAGCAATATATCTACCAAAACAACCATAACATAGTTAGGCTACAAGGAACAATATAACAAAACTAAGAAAATAATAAGTTCAATAACATAAAGATGCAATGCTTACTTTTTTCAGCATTCCTGATCATTGCTATCAGATCTTCAAGATGAACACTCGGAAGTTGCTGTCCACGAACATGTTCTATCTAATACACAGAAAACATCATATCTTTTCAAATGCTATATGCAACTCATGCTTAAATTAAGGACACAAGAAAACATAATCACAATCTATGCTGTATAGTTGAGCATGGATCAAAGAAAGAACAAAAACACTTGGAATTTCATACAATCTATAAAACTTGAAGTCAAATCCAAAAGAGATCATTTTGTAATTTTGCTAAGAAGTAACTTATGGATGAATGGTAACTAAAATCCCAATTCTTCAACTCAAATAGGCATTCGGAAACATCATCATTCAAGCTCTTTACTAAAAAAATGGTGCTGGATGTGGAGAAAAAATTCAAGGTTTACAAAGATCCTCACACAATGTGAATAAAAGGGAGATGTATTTCTTCGTTAAACTTGCAACAAAATTTGGTAATCCAAGGAGCCTCATAATCTGGTAAATTGAAATAGCTATCAGATTAATAATAAATTCACAATTTAATATGCAAACTTGGAACTTGGCAAAAGAGGTAAATTAAATGTATTTAAACCATTCTATGGTGGTGCTGCCCTTATCTAGTAAAAAGGGCTTCCTATTTGAAAAGGAAGGTGGTAGGTAAGCTTCATTCAAGTTTTGAAATTTCTTTAGCAAATGTCATAATACAAGTCTTTCCTTTAGCAACTATTAAAAGAAAATTAACAAGTGGACAACAAACAGGTTAGAGGATTGCAAACACCTTCATAGTTTCTGATAAAGATGATCAACAGTTAGGAAGAATAGTATAGTGATATTTAACTAATGGAAAGTTGATTACAACACAATTTTTTATTTTTATTTTTTACTTTGAAATTTTCAAAATAGGTAGTTGATAATCAATTATATTTATATGAAATTTGAGGAAGTAGATAGAGTTTCTTATTAGACAAAACATTCTCTAAAAGTGCATGGTATATAAATACGGAATCAAATAGTGATTTCTGGTATTTACTTCAATAGGTATAGAAAAAAATAGTGTCAGTGATGTATGGCATCTATGTAAGTAATATCTAAGAATTTCCACAGGGTGAAATATAGTTCATCCAACATATGTTTTCCACTAGACTAGCCCTCATGATTTAACTAACAAGTGTCTAACTAGCAAATAGGCTAATATTGGATCAATTAGCTTCCGCACTGACAATGACATACAAGCTTATATCTAGTCCAACTATTTATAATTCAAACTATCCTCTATACATTGCATTTCAATTTGTCCATTTGCAACGAAACGACCCACTACTGCTTCCAAGAAATAAATAAACTATATGTCGGTAGAAAGCCTTGCCCAAATGCTTTGAGCCTATCCGAGGAAAGTTCCAAAATCTCTGGTCTTCTTTTAGACTTAATGGCCAAAACTACATAGTTTGGTCACAATATGCCCTCACCTTTCTCAAAAGAAAAGGAAAATCAACCATCTGACAGATCGTGCACCAAATAAAACTAAATCGAAATGATATATTTGGTTCGGTTAGGTCCAGGTTTTGTTATCTAACGGTTCAGTTTGAGTTATAAATTCGGTTTGAACTCTAAAAAGCCTGACCAAATCAAACTAAATAAGACGACAATATCATATCAAATCTATCATAAGTCTTAACCAAATAGGTTTAGAACCAACTAAAAAATATTTCCTCTTTCTCTCATCCAAGGCAAATAATATCCCTTTAAATTCAGATTATGATGCTTGACCGATATGAGAAGACTTTACAGTTCTTTTAACCATGTATATTAGGACAAGAGTTGTTGGTCATTTTTTGATTAAGAGTGACGGCGCAATTTCTGGCGAGCGGTGGCGCAAGACGGAGCACGGCGGAGCACATCAAGGCACATTGAAGTAGGAAGACATTGCCATAGCTCTTGTGTGGAAGAGAAAAGCATCACTATAGGAGAAAGGCTCTGGCGACAGAGCTAGCAACAACACTCCCCAGCGGGAGGAGGGACTACAGGGGACTACCGGCTACCGGAGAGACAACCTCTCCTATGTTGGCGTAGTGATCGGAGAGGGAAAGTCAAACTTCATTAATTTGGTTCTCACAACACCCTACTGCCAACCGGAGGTAAGCTCCGATGAAGGCGAATGGATTGAGGTCCATTTCAAGCGGCGATGCAGTTTGATCAGCACAGGGAGCCCCCGGCGAACAAAACAAAGATTGGAGCAGAGGCTGGACTTCGCCTGCCGCTCACCGCCGACCATTCAGACGCCCTCTAGACCAATTCAAGTATGCGGCCAATGTTTAAAACCTGGGCACATGGCAGACAGCTGTCGGAGGGCGATCATATGCCGCCGCTGCGGCGGCTCCGAGCATCGAGCAATGGTGTGTACTAAAGACAGGGAAACAACGACGAGGAGTAAGACTGAGAGGCTACAAAAGCCACTGAATCTCACCAGGAGAAAGCCGAGCTTCAAACCAGAGCCTCGGAGAAAACATCCCGTAACTAAACGAGCACTGCTGCTGGAGACTCAAAGCTCGCCGGAGAAGACAAAACCTAATCTCCACCATATCTCCTAGTCCCTGGATAGTGATATGGTTCGAAGGAAAGAGGCTATGAAAACCTATGCAGTAGTGACAATTAGCAAAGTTAGGGAAGGAATGGTCACCAACGACATCCTCAACGCCGCCTTGCAGAACGCTCTCGGCCGGTGAGTTGATTGGAGCTCCAAACAATTCAAAAATGACAAATTCATCTTGGCTTGCCCGTCACCAGAGGAAGCTAGAGAGCTAGAGTGTGTTGGCACCATCTACCTACTCAAATTCAACCTGAAATGCGACCCATGGAAAGCTGATTTTGGGATGCCGGAGAAGGCTGATGGCGAACAGCGTTGGGTCGAAATAAGGAACGTGGTGGCTCGCCTACTGAAACCAATCGACAATCTGATTTTCGTGGACGAACGAGGGATGGCGTACACCGACGACATCCGGGATGTCACCTGTATTTAACGAGGATAAACGCTTCCGGCTACCCTCAAGGTCAGCATAGCCACCTGGAAGTACATCCTTGCAGTAGCGTTGGAGAAGGGATAGTTGATGTTACCCTGGGATGCTGGGAACAAGCGAATTAATCCCTCGGAGGCACCAGCTCCGACGAGGACCTCGAGGAGGGGAGAAAATCGCTCAAACTCCAACCGGTCACTTAGAAAACCTCATCTGACGCGCGAAGAGAAAGGAAATACGATGATTAATGTGGAAAAAGAGCCCCGGGAGCGTTGGGGAAGGAGGTCGCCGACCGGAATCGTCATCCAAGATGACGACCCGTGACCTCCCACTACGGCCAACAAGATAGATGACAAGGACAGGTCACGGGATCCCAGCATCCAGCAGTTCAAAGGGTGGATCATGCAAATCCTCCGAGGACAATGAGCGTGGAGCAGGATTGCGCCAGCATGTTAGAGTATGAACTGGGCCACTAGTACAAGGTGGACGAGGTTGACTCCCAGGTTGACCGCACTTTCTCCATTGACCGGCTTCTGAGGGTTTCGCCTACTCATGGGAGCACAACTAGCGTAACGCGAGCACGCTTCCGGTGCGCGGAGAGCTCACTCACACTAAGGGGACCGACCAACCACAGGGAGCCATGTGGAGAGGGTGGGGCCACTGAGGTTACTGCAGAGCTTGCGGGCGGGCAGGTAATGGGCAGCTCGAACGACCCGAAAAAGTTCACTACTAATCATGTACACTCAGATGTGAATTTGGCTCAGTTGGACGGCCTAGTAAATGTAACCTCTATTGAAAATGAAGGCAATGATAGCCCACCAACCAATTTGAATTATCAGCCCTTTCAAAATCAAACCAAGGTTATTGAAAGTGACAATAGTGGGAAGCAAACCCCAATTAACTGAGTTAATTACACCACCTTCCACTAATGACCAACACATCCTTAATATGGGTGAAGGGCTAAATATTGATCTTAGCAAAATGACACTAAGATCTATCAAAGGAACTAGAACTTCGTCACAAAAGAGGCATGGGACTTGAGTAGAAAAAGAAGCATAATCACGTAACATTATAGGCCAAAATACCCCCAGGACAACGACAAGATCAGAGCAAGGAAAAGAAGTAGCCCCACCCCTAAGGCCACGAGGTAGACCTCGAAAAGAAAAACTTCATAATCTCGCTCCTGGAAAATCCAACTCAACAACAAGTGCTCAGAAAAGGAAAAAGCATACAGATAACATTGAAGGTATAGTTTCTAACTTATCCAATGTTCCACTAACATTGTTTGCATGGACCGACAGGGATATGATCTCAGCGGCACTAATGGTAGGGATGGACATAGAAAAAACAGGGGATGACATGACCACCTACTTAGCCCACATGAGAAATCTTGAAACTGAAAGGGTCAGAAAGGGAGCCAATGTAGGCAAATAAGCTTATCACTGGCATCATTTCATAAGGAAGATCAACTAGTGATCATATGAAGCTCATCTCATAAAATATACGGGGGTTGGGTAAATGAAAAAAGAGATACCTTGTAAGGGACTTTCTCCAACTCCAGCAAACAAATATCATTTGTTTACAAGAAACAAAACATATATTGATTGATAATTGAATATGGAGATCCATAGAGGGAGGCCAAACAAACAATGGGAGGATGCTGTACTAGGTGAAACAACAACAAATATGACACCATCACCAAATATATTGATACCTTCCAATTACTATAATCATGAAGGAAATATAAACTAATTATACGTAGATGCTCACAACAGTCTATGGACCATGTAAAAGACATTAGAAATGACTTTTTTGGGAATAACTCAAAATGATTAGAGCATGGTGGAATGGGCCATGGATGATACGTGGAGACTTCAATGCTATAAGAAATCTAAGTAAGCATAATAGGGGACGCAAGGCAACATGATACATAGGGCTTTGACTAAATAATACAAACACTGGAGCTATATGACCTACCAATATTCGACCGTTAATATACATAAACAAATGGAAGGAACAACTTGACCATGGCGTGACTGGATCATTTTCTATTATCCACTGTATGGTTGACTACCTACCCAAGGATATGGCAAATGACCCAACCCCGAGTTAGATCGGATCATACTCATCTATGCCTGGAATGTGGAAATCAGGTGATTTACAAGGGGTTGTTTCGGTTCAACAGAGACTAGGCCAAGAAAGAGGGTTTCTGGCAAATGATTAAAGAATGGTGGATTGACAATTCCTTTGAAGGGAACGGGGCTAATAGCGTCACCAAGAAGCTGCAACTCATCAAGGGCCGACTCAGAAAGTGGAACCTTGACTTGCGTAAGCAGTCGACAATGACCAAGGTCGACCTACTGGTCAAATTGGAAGCTTTTAACAAAATACAAGAAGATAAGGACCTAGCACATCAAGAGAGTGAAGAATGGTTAAACCTGCAGCGAGAGTATGATAATATCATCAGGGCAAAGGAAGCACATTGGCGACACTACTCCCGCATTACCTGGCTACAGGAATAGGAAGGTGACAATAACACCAAATTTTTCCATGTTGTTTCCAATCAAAGAAGAAACAAAAATTAGATCCATAGAATTCACCATCAACAAAGTGTTCTTACTAAGGAAAAGGACATTGCACTGGCTTTTACGACCCATTTCAGGGATATACTTGGTGCTAGGAAAAGCTCCAGATATACAACAAACTGGGAAAGCTTGTTTTCGCTAAAAGCGAAAATTAACCTACAAAATCTGAAACAACGCTTCACCATCGCAAAAATCAGACGGGCGATCAATAAACTCAACCCGAATAAGGCCTCAGGCCCGGATCAATTCCTGATAACTCGATATCAACACAGCTGGGACTTTATTTAACAAGATGATATCATCAGGCTATTTGATGATTTTTACAATGGACAAGCCTAATTAGAATGACTCAATTGGGCATATATTGCAATCATTCCAAAAAAGGAATCCCCGAAACAACTTAAGGGCTACAGGTTGATTAGCTTGATTAACTGTTCCTTTAAGATCATCACAAAGGTGCTTGCCAACCGGCCACAACCAGTAATGAACTCCCTGATAGATGAGTCACAAACAACTTTTATTAAAGAGAGATGTATATATGATAACATCATTGCGACCGAAGAAATCATACATAGAATAAAAGCGCGGGACTAGAACAAGGTAATTCTGAAAATAGACTTTGAAAAGGCTTTTGACTCAGTGGACTGGGAATTTCTACTAGATGTTCTTGCGGCTAGGGGATTCGAACCATAATGGGTTACATGGATCAAAGCAATACTCCATACATCCAAGTCCACTCTTCTTATAAATGGCAAGTTGGGAGAATACATAAGGCACCAGCGAGGACTTAGGCAGGGAGACCCTTTATCCCCATTACTCTTTGTCATAGCTGCAGATGTCTTCAATTCCATATTGCCTAAAGCAGTTGTTGCCAATATATACAGGCGTATACGATATAGGTCAGGGGAGGCTGGACAAATCCCCTCCCTTTAGTATGCAGATGACCTCTTAGTTGTTTGCTCTAGCGAGGCGGAACACCTGAGAACCCTCAAACTTATATTCTACCTCTACGAAGGCCTCTCAGGCCTCAGCATCAACCGTCAAAAAAGCTCACTCATCCCAATAAGCCTTGAAAGAGGGAAGGTGGAAATAAGGGCTTATATTATGAACTGCAAGGTGGAAAAACATTGTATTAACTACCTTGGTACTTAGAAGATTAGTTGCAGCTAATAGATAAGGTGAAAAGAAGAATTAGTACTTGGAAGAGCCGGATGCTCGCAATGGGTGGGAGAATTATCATTCTCAACTCAGTCCTTTCTGCAATACCAAACTACTAGCTATCTATTTACCAACTTCCAGACTGGGTGCTCAAACACATAGACAGCCTAAGGAAAGACTTCCTATGGCAAGAGCCGGAAATACAGTGGAAGAAATATAGATTGGTTAACTGGAAACGCCTATATAGACCGCGAGAACATGGAGGATGGGGAATCACAGATCTTAAAAGCTTCAATATAGCAATGATTAGGAAATAGTGGTGGAGATTACTGACAGGGCAAGCAGAGGTAGGTGAGAGGATAATTAAGTAAAATTATTTCCGAAACTCCTACATCGAACCCCATCAGAAAATCCCTCATTGTGCTTCATACTTCTGGAAGGGCATCTGTGCCCAATGGAAAATACTAGAAATAGGCATAAAAGTAAATACCGGGAAGGGAGACATGGTAAATTTCTAGCATAAAAAATGGATAGAAGGGCAAGCACCCAGCATTCTCTTCCCTGCACTTCAAGGCTCAATTAAAGATCACTGCATATCCCTCCATAAGGCAAAGAATGACCCGCAGAGAGGAATGCCACTATTAAAACAGGGCCCTCTCACAAGGGAATGAATGAGTGAATTAGAGTAACTGATGGAAGCCTTGGCAGCATTACCCACAAACAAGAAAGATAGGAGAGGGGCGCCACTATTAAAACAGGACCCTCTCATAAGGGAATGAATGAGTGAACTGGAGCAGCTGATAGAAGCCTTGGCATATTACCCACAAACAGGAAAGATGAGAGAGTATGGACTCTAGGGGCGGGTGATATCTTTACAACTAAATCCCTGTACACTCTTATTGTGGATGGACGCATGCGGACCAGGATCTTGAACAACCTCTGGAAATTGCCATGTCCGAGGAAACAAAAACTATTTGCATGGTTAGTATGGGATAACAAGCTGCTTACTCTAGACAACTTGGCTAAACAAAGATGAAATGTGACTCATATAATGTGTTATCTTTGTAAGTTGTAACAAAGCAAAAAGAAACAGTGGAACATCTCCTCATCACATCCCTCGTCACTAAGCAATTATGGGATCATTTCTTCCCACTTTTCAATCTCAGTACTCGACCTCGATCCACAATGGATCTATGGGGTCTAAACAACCTGGGTAAAGCGCTTCACAAAGAAGTGAGTATGGGGTGGAACCTTGCAGTAATTGATATAACCTGGAGTACCTGGTTTGAAAGAAACTAATGATATTTCCAGAATAAACACTGTATTTGTCTTGGAATTATCCATGGGATAAAATTTCTAATGTTTTCTTGGTTCGATGCAGCAAATGCTTACAAGAAGTTGAAGCTGGGGCCGATGGAATCTATCGTCAAACGGAGCTTGGCTTTCGACTGGGTAGATCTACCGGGGGAAACAAGAGAGGAGGATGACTTCGAGGAAGCCACTCCAGGGCAACCACTAGCAAAGTAAACTACTGGGGTTGTACTTGTATAGGGACACCCGGTGCATTGCAATTAGCCATAGTGCTTTCACCCAATATAACTTGTTATATTACCCCTAAATAAATATGTATATTATCCACTTGTATCAAAAAAAAAAAAAAAAAAACATGTATATTAAATTTTAATATGTTGTATTCATAATTTGTTAAAAATCACTTTTAATTTTTTTATTTATACATAATTTTTAAAAACCATCTTAAACACCCTTCTTTTATTTTATCTTCAATTGATGCAACATGCATCTTCAGTCAGATATGTTCTTTCTAATCTTATCCAATCTTGTATGACTACTCATCCACCTTAACATTTTCATTTTTGTCACATTCATCTTATGAATATATTGAACTTTAGTTGCCCAACACTCACTCCCATATAGCATGGTTGGTCTAACTGCCATTCTATAGAACTTTCACTTCACTTTATTAGGCATCTTTTTATCACATAATACACCAGTAACACTTCTCCATTTTAGCCATCCTGTTTTGATTCAATGGTCAACAACAACAAAAACTAAGCCTTAATCTAATATATGTACATCCTTAGACACTATCTCTCTCCACGTAATCAGGTCTACCTCTACCCCTCTTCTTATCTTTTATTACTAAACTATCACATTTTCGAACTGGAGCACCTAGGGTCTACGACGCAAGTATCCAAACCATCTTAAATACCCTTCTCTTATTTTATCTTTAATTAGTGCAACATGCACCTTCAGTCGGATATGTTCACTTATCCAATCTTGTATGACTACTCATCCACCTTAACATTCTCATTTCTGCCACACTCATCTTATGAATATGTTGAACTTTAGTTGCCCAACACTCGCTCCCATATAGCATAGGTGGTCTACCTGCCATTCTATAAAACTTTTCCTTCACTTTGTTAGGCATCTTTTTATCACATAACACACAAGTGACACTTCTCAATTTTAGCC
Organism: Dioscorea zingiberensis; assembly: GCA_026586065.1. Classification (NCBI taxonomy): domain Eukaryota; kingdom Viridiplantae; phylum Streptophyta; class Magnoliopsida; order Dioscoreales; family Dioscoreaceae; genus Dioscorea; species Dioscorea zingiberensis. The sequence goes on along the minus strand of CM048818.1, from coordinate 53,840,471 downwards.
ATCATGTTTTGATTCTATGATACATTTTCGTCTATCATCCCATCATCCTGAAAAATAAAACCTAGATACTTAAAATGATTACACTTAGGCACTATCACCCCACCTAGTTAGTTTCACTTCCCCTCCATCTCTCTTACTTAAACTAAAACTACGGTGCATATATTTTGTCTTCCTTTTACTTAGCCTAAAACCTTTACTGTCAAGAGTGTTTCTCTACATTCTAACTTCTTATTAACTTCATCTCTAGTCTAATCAACCAGTACAATATCATTTGTGAACAACATACACAATGGGATGTCATCTTGGATACAACTAGTTAACTCATCCATTACTAGAGTAACCAAGTATGGGCTTAAGACCGATCCTTAATGTAAACCAACTATTATAGGAAACTCCTTCGCATTTCCTTCTACTATTCTCATACTCGTAACTGCTCCTTCGTACATATCCTTAATAAAATTTATATATTCAACGTGAATGTCTTTCTTCTCCAATACCCACCAAAAGACTTATTTTGGTACTTTATTATACACTTTCCTAGGTCAATGAAAACCATAAGGAGATTCTTCTTCTTCTTTATGTAGATCTCCATCAAGCTCCTTAACAAAAAATGACGTGTAGATCTACCTAGCATAAAGCCAAATTGGTTCTGACACTTTCGTAATATTCCTGAGTCGATACTCTATTCTTCTAGAGTTTCATCGTGTAGCTCATTAACTTAATGACACAATAGGTGGTGCAATTTTGAATATCTCCTTTATTCTTATATATAGGAACCAAAATGCTCTTTTTCCAATCATTTGGCGTCTTTCCCATTCTTAGGATAGAGTTGAAAAATTTGGTTAACCATAATACCCCCATTTCTTCAAGACACTTCCAAACTTAAATCGAGCTACCATATAAGCCACAGGCTTTCACAACTTTCATCTTTTTCAATAACTACTTGACCTCACTAGGCCTGATTCTACATGTGTAGCTACAATTCCTCTTTATCGCTAATGTATAAATATCTGTAAAGTTTTTCTCATGACTTCCATTGAATGGCTGATTAAAGTAGCTTCTCCATCTCTCCTTGATTTCCTTATCTCTTGTCAAGACCTGTTAAGACTCATCCTTAATGCACTTAACTTGGCTTAGGTTTTTTCCCTTTTTTTTTATCTCTTAGCCGTGCTATCTTATATATTTCTTTTTCTCTCTCTCGCATCCCTAACTTTTGGTACAAATCGGCTAAAGATTTACATCGAACCTCGCTAACCACTTTTTTGGTCTCTTATATTTTTCAAAGGCTTTCTCATTCTCAGTTGCAGGTAACTTCCTATACCAATATTTTTTATCTTTAATAACCTTTTATACTTCCTCATTCCACCACAATGATTCTTGTGGTCAAGATCCTACTCCCTTTGAGGCCCCTAGGACCTCACGCCCTACCTTCTTAATACAATTCACCGTCTCCTTCTATAAAGTGTTTGCATCAGCTTCTATATCTCTGACTCTATTTTCACATATTTTATTCTTAAACGCTAATTGGTTGATCCCTTTTAAAGCCCACCATCTAATCCTATGTTGCCTAATCTTCCTTTCTTTTTTCACTATACTTTTTTTCTTCACATCCAACACCACTAATCTATGTTCGGAAGATAGTGTTTCACCTAGTATAACCTTGCAATCTTTGCATATAGACTTATTTTTTCTTCTCATAACAAGGAAGTCTATTCGGCTATGGTTACCCCCACTCTGAAAGGTAATCAAGTGTGATTCTCTTTTCTTAAAGTAAGTGTTGATTAATACTAAATCATGAGTTAAAGCAAAATCTAATATAGCTTTTCCTTCCTCATTCTTGTTGCGATATCCATAATCTTCATGAACTTGCTCGTAGCCATTACTAAGTCTACCCACAAGCCCATTAAGATCTCCCCCAATAAAAAGTTATTGCTCACTTGGAATCCCTAGAACTATCCTATCCCAAAACTTAACCTTAGCAAACAACAACAACAATAACCACCCTAATAGTAATAGTACTAGTAATATAAGTTTAATAGAGAGAAATTGCTCTATATTGGTTGGTGACCACCAGAAGAATATACAAAATCGCTGTGTTTTTGTATATAAGTTTAATATAAGTTTAATAGAGAGAAATCGTATCTGCATCACACTAAAATCTTATGTATGTATAGATTCACATTCCAACATGTAGGAAAAAATCGCTCTATGTTGGTTGGTGACAAATGAGTAAAAGTGTACCTTGTTCTACTGCAAGATAAGTATCATGTAAATCATCTCTGTTAAACAACGCTATTAAAAATTCAAGAAAGAGCTGTTAATCTATCTGAAACTTTCCAAATAGTTGTGGTTGTCTTTATTGTAGCACAAAGTAATTAGAAAAAGTCTCTTCCAATTTGTGAGAAAAAAATCAAACAGTTCAATAAATCAAGACTTCATGACATATATGGATTTTAATAACCAGAAGAATATACAAAATTATATGGATAATATAAATTAACTAAAATTTTACTATAAAAATTATCCTGAAGTTTTCGAAGTATTGTGGATATTTAATAGTACCGGAATAACTCCATCTTTTGCAGATGGTAAAGCCCCAACTGTCTTGGCAATATCATTGCTATCTTCATCAGCACTTGAAAGAGCATGGGAGGCAGAATTTATTTGATGATCACCAGAAGCATCTTGAGCTTCATTGTCTTCATCATCATTAGATTGAGATTTAATATTTAATGTAGATCTTTTAGGAGGGAACTTTTTATTTTTCTGTCTCTTGTACTGGGATCTGCAAAAATTCACATCTTTATCAAACGAAGGGAAAATAAAAACTTAAAAGAATCTAAACTTATTTTAACAAGAAGCATAGAAAGAGAAACACCATTAATGGAGAGTGTAATATAATTGAATAAAGGCTAACTTTGTGATAAAATGGCCAAAGTCTGACAACTAAGGTTGGTCAAGTTGCATGCTTACTAATTATTGGCATGAGAATTCATTCTTTCTTTAAATCTATGTGTGTGGTGACTAATATGGGTGCCAAAATGTTACATGCATATTTAAGACTCATCCAATTAATAAAACCTGGATATCTAGATATGATAAACTGTATGGCCGTCTATGATGCATATACTCATTGATGAAAAATAACATAATCATGCTTTAACGTAGTTTTGTATATATTACTAGTTTAAACACAAAAAATAGAGACCAAAAGTCACTGATATGTAATATCTATGCATACAAACTATTTAAAACCATAAATTAAACCATCTGGCATGAAAAAAGTATCCTATGTACAACATATCTGAACTTCATGGCATGAATAGAAAAGTATGCAAGACCTTCTACAAAAACATAATTTTTTTGAATCCTCTGAGAGGTTCTTAGGAAATACAGGGGCAAAAGTAATTAAACCTTGTTAACCCTTATCGGATCAAGGGAACATAACTATGAAAAAAAGGTGACAAGACCAAATCCATTGAGAGAGCACAATATCCAATCCATTTAGTTTTACTTAAGATGACCTAAATGATGGGGCAGTAAAAATCCAGTAGATGAAGATGACAGAGTGTGTAGGAAAGAACTTCATATTTTTGGTGTATCAAACTTATGTGTGTGTGTGTGTGTGTGTGTGTGTGTGTGTGTGTGTGTGTGTGTGTGTGTGTGTGTGCGCACATGCGTGCAGTCAAACCCAGTGGATGAAGATGACATAGTGTGCAGGAAAGAACTTCAGGGTTAGATTTGTTCTGCTTAAAAAGAAATTTGGAATAAAATTTGGACACATATATTAGAAAACAAATTTTCAAAGGAAAGAAATTATAATCACAGTTTTTCACATGGAAACATATTGAAATTTGAAAAAGAGAAGCCCAAGCCAACCAAACACAACAACTCAATCAGCAATACAGTTGAGCCATAAAAAAAAATACATTCATCATAGACTTCAGCAAAACAATCCATTAAAATCAAGAAATCAAGCACAAAGTCTCAGCAACAATTCATGAACCACATATTCGAAAAAGTGGTTGCCAGAACAATGCACACATATAACAGACAGAAAAACCATGAACCAAAAACAATAGGTTTCACAGAAGTCTCGAAACACAATCCACCAAAAACAAAGATTGATGATCCATCAGCCACTAGCTAAGGTGAAAAAAAAGAGAAATTAGGTCCATGCACAAAGAAACGAACTCAAGAACCAAGAAACAATTCAGGAACCACATTTTGCATTCCAAGACCACAATCAAGATGAGAACCGGTTCACTAACCCAAACCCACGTAACAAATTCATTGGGGAATATGGTCAAAACCAGAGGATCAAGCCACAGAATGTATTCATTCATCACAAAGTTTTCCAGTAAAATAAGCATTAGTATCAAGAAAAAGCATTCAGGAACCAAAGTTGCCATATAATTCACCAGTAATAATACAGCCATATCACCATTATAATGAACTCAAAAGTGCTAAAAGCATAAAACAAAAGACAGAGTCAGATCCATGCAAAATGAAATCCAAATCAAGAATAAGAACCACTTCAACAACTCAAAAGACCGTATCATCAACTCCTACAGAAACCAACTACGCATAAACAACCAAGAATAAACAGAGCAGCAACAATCAACTCCATCAAACGATTGCGATCAGCATCACGCCAGTGTAAAGCAAACAGAGAGAGGAGACGCAAACCCAAGATTCCTCTGCCGCATCTTGCAAGAAATGGAGCGGAACCGAGGCGAAGACGCGAAGAGAGGTCGATCACGGGGCATCTTTAGGCAGCCCAGACCGGGGCCAACGCGGCCGAGGAACGGAGCACACACCTCCAACGCCATGGGCATCGATCAAGAGGTGCAAAAGCATCAGCTGAGAAGGATCGAAGAGGAGAGTTTGGGGATCAGAACAGCGCTTGCTGTCCGAGCTCTAAAGCAAAGGAGAAGGACCGAGTGTTGGGCTGCCAAAAAAGGCGCAAAATGGAATAAACTGAAATCGAAGATATCAGTTCCTATCTTGCTTTCGCTTGTTACGCTTTTAGTACCATCTCGTGAACATGGACCGTTGATCTGATATATCTGTCAGAGATTGTTGTTACACGTGGCAATTTCTTGAACCGTCAAAATTGGATGAAGCTATTCAATCGGGCCCTCTTATTAACAGTCCTAATGTCCTATAATTTCACTTTTCCACTGAGCTCTTGAGGTTGTCTTATCTATACTTTTATGTGTTTTCTTTTTTATTATTAAGAAAACACAATTGGTTTTTATTCACTTTTTTTTTTAATTTTTTTTGGAGCAACCGCGTGTGCACCCCCTCATAAAACCGTCTTAAATGTTGGACCAAGAGTATATTCAAGTATTATTTGTAGGGAGAATTATTTATAGGTCCCTGCAAACAGTATACATGGACCTCCCCTCATACTGTAGTTATACCCCCAACACTCACCTACCTCAAAAATCAAATGGGAAATTAGGTACTGTAGTAGACACCTATAGTTAATTATCCTTTATTTGTATAGGGTATATATATGTAAGGATACACACGCTTATGTAGTAAAAACAAGCCTTGTCGATTTTAATTATTTCCAAGTAAGATATTATCTATGAAGCTTCTCACTTAACACAGATGCAGTAAATGAATGGAAGCTAATTATTTAGTATTATTGTCCTCTTATGAACAATAGAGGAACCTGAAAGGGTAATGCTATTTATCCTAAATAAGTTAGTCAAATTGGCTTTCCAAATAATTGAAATTACCTCAGGATTTAGTCTTTGTGCATCCCGAGGAAAAACCAATGATTCGCATAGCTTATGGCTACCTGATACATTTCATTTCTAGCAATGCACCCTTGTTCCACAAATGAATGCAAAAGATTGTTAGCTCACACTTGCCTCCATAATAAAATATTAGGCGATGCACATGGATAGATGGTGGGAACCATGAGAGTGGCTCTGGAAGCAATCAGCAAACATCCAAAATTACAATAACTTGGGTTCTTTAATGATTGGTGTCTAGAGATCAAATTTTCTGCTTAATGACAAACACATTCATCATTTGATTCAATCTAAATCATTGTTGTCAGAGCTTCTGTGGCACTCCCATTCTGCGGAACCATCTGGGCCCAGTACAATGTGAGAAAACATCATTCTATAGGAAAGCTGCATCTCCAGGCCCAGTCTCCAATAACTGACAAAGTAAAATCCTGATGCTTGACTTCATACTCCCTGCTCAAAGTATAATACGAGCAAATCAATATCTTTGTTAAATGCCCATGTCAGAGAAGAAAGAAAGTAGAAGTTTTATCAAGACTCAGATAGATTTAGATGCTAATTAGTAAAAAAATATTGTTCTATACTAGGTTTGCCATCATATTATACAAGCCCTTTTACATCACCTGACACTGGTCTGAATTGAGGTCACAAACTTTCTGTGCAATTATCTTATGATGGAAAAGAAGACACTAATGTAAATAACATGCTGTAATAGAAAGCACAATTCCTGCTTTGGATGTCTAATGTCTGAGTCCTACTCAACTGGACAGACTAAGTTACAAAGCTACTACTGTAAGATGCATCAATTATGATATGTATACATTAGAGTGGATACTAGGTTTCATCACCAACGCTTCAATATGAAAAGTTCAGCCCTAAAATATATGTTGACATCAAATGTTTTGTAGAATAACAAACAGCAAACTTCTAGCAGCACACACAGCATAGAGAATATAAGAGGAATCAGGACCAGGTACAGTCAGGCTCACTCTAACGTGTGTCCAGTTCTTATGTTATTAAAAGTTATCCCTATTTCCCAATTATCATTATATCAAACAAGATAACCAACAAAAACAATGTCAGTATAGATTATTTTGTAGATAAGAAAGCAAATACCCTTCAGCAATACAATACATTGAAAGTGTAAGGTTAGAAACCTTAGAACTTGGATGAAGATAATGATTGGTGCAGATGCTAATGCCAAGAAAGCATTGAAATCATATCAATTCCATCCTTCAAACTTGACAATGTGAAAGATAATCTTTGACTTTACTCAGACCTGAAATTGAGACATGTTAGCATTCAATCTTGATTGCAACAAAACGATAAATGATTTAGGTGCTGCATTATACAAACAAAAAATGCCACCTGGCAGGCGAGAAAAATCGGGTTGTATTCCATTTCCATTAATATCGATGCGACTTGGAGAAACATACTTTCCAATAGTGACTACCACACCAGATCCATCATGCAGCTCAAAAACAGATTGAATTAAACCCTGTAACATGTAGGTTTTAACCTTATGTCCCATATAGAGAGAAGGAAACATTCAACTTAAATTAGAAATATGAATATGAAAAGGAACTTCCAGATTTGTCAATCAGACCTTGCCAAAAGTTCTTTCTCCAACAAGAACAGCTTTGCAATTATCATGCAGTGCCGCAGCAACCTAAAAGGTTCATCATGTTTTAGAGATTACAGAAATCTGAACAATAATGCATAAATAAAAGGATATGTAGCACCCACTATTTCACTTGCACTTGCTGTCCTGTTATTCACTAAGACCTGCATCAACATATTAGGTAATTAGGCTCATTTAGTTGATCCAACCTGACTATGCTTTGAACTAGTTCATGAACAACCAAAGCCACATTTCTGCCAGAGTTATGTAACTATAAGAAGATGTCCAGAATCAAGCCTCATGGAGTGCAGAGGTACAGCTCATTAATATACTAGGTCTATAGAAACTAGAGATATGGTATAAATAAATATACATGGTCCATGGAACCAGAGATGAAATATAGGGTACATTTAAAACTTTGGGCTAGTGAGTAAATTGTAGAATCTACCTCCAAATATGGAAGAATCCACTTGTGGAAAACATCCAAAGTGGGTGTTTCAAGCTTTCTAACTTGATATCCAACAAATTATCTACTTGTATATATATCCACATCTCTTTAGACATCAATAAAGATAGGAATGATAATTGGACACAATTGCTAACATAGGAATCAAAGTTCAATAAAGGGCCTGATGAACAAAATATACAACTGTAAATGTAGACGTGGACACCCAATCACATTGCATGTATTATAAATACAGTTCATACATGCAGCTACAACCAGATGTAGAAAGACATGGTCTGCCTATGTGTTCAAGGCATTTTTAGTTCTATTAGAATCAAGTACATTACAATTGATAATTTTATAACTTATTCAAGGTCAATTCATATAAACTCCAATTTTTACTAAAAATTTAGGCCATGATTAGTGATTAGTATCATTAAGTTCGTTCCCACCACAACTAATCATATATTCTCTTTTATCATTATATTTTTCATGAAAACAACACTTCTGTAAAATCAAAAACATGAAAGAGCATTAAGGAAAATATTGATCTTTTCTTCTTCTTTTTTTGTAATGAATTTTCCAAGATATCACCCCAATGTCATAATAGTTATTTCATTTTAATTTTTGAGTAATAATAATGGACGAAACCAAAAATTTTACCCAAATTGATTGGTTTTTTCCAATAGAAATCAAAACTTACATCTATATTAACTAAAAAAGCTTTAAAAAAGTAGTAAGCATTTTTTTAATTTACATTCAAACAGGTTGAAATATAAAATTACAGTCAAATTTCTTTTTATCTGCTCAGTCTTTTCTGGATCGAATGTCATCCAGATATGGCTAAGACTAGTCTACCCTTATCTGCATGTGTTTTTGGAAGGTAACAACAAACAAGCATCACTAACATCTTCCCTGAGAAGCATGTACCTAACAGTTAGCTGTCTATTATTAGTTTAGAAACATAATTTGAAAACAAACCAGTCGAAAGATAAAAATGTTACACTTGTCATTAACCACCTTTAAATGATACAAACTTCATGATAGAAAGAAAAGTAAATGCAATAATAGTAGATACGTCAGAACAGAGAATGCATACAATGACAGGAGCAGTGACCAGTGGTGCAGTTTCCGCAACAATACTTTTCTGGATTTGAGGATCCCTGCCAACCGTGTAGATGACCTAGATCATACAGAATGAAAGAAACTAATATAACACATTTTTCAAACAGAATGTAGCTCTAAAATATATTATGTATCAAGTCAATGGTTCACCATAAACAATTTCTAAAATATCCTAAACAATAACACGTGAATAAGTCAATGTAACAGATAGCCTATAACCCACCATCCAATGTTGTGCAATAAGAACAAGGCAAAGTGTGTTTCTGATAACAACATTGAGCAATGCATAAAATGGAGAAGAGTAAAAAGCATATAAAGCACATAGAAAACTAAAGCAAGAGTATAAAAATTAAAAAGTTAAATAAACAAAACACAGTTTGGACTCAAAAAATAGTACTATTCTACTATGTGCCTACAAAGATTAAAGAGAAAACATATTATGCTGGAAATCTCCAAGAGATTTTTTTCATATATGAGGGCAGGGCAACGTGGAGACAGAGAATCCATATAGCTGACCCCATCTAGTATGGGATTAAGGCTTAGTTATTGTTGTTGTTGTTGTTTTATGGACAAAAATTAGATTTCCAACAAATAATGATAGAGGGTTTAGCCAAGTTAATAGCCTAGTAATTTATGTTAAATAGCACTTTTTTATCCTAACCATCTAAAGCACAAACCACAAAAATGCGACTCCCAAGGTAGAACAGGCCATTATACAACAACAACAACAACAACAACAACAACAACAAAGCCTTAATCCCATACTAGATAGGGTCGGCTATATGAATTTTCCGTTTCCATTAACTCTGTCAAAGACAAGATCCACATCAACATTTAATAAATGTAGGTCCTTAGACACTATCTCTCTCCACGTAATCCTCGGTCTATCTCTACCTCTCTTTTTATCTTCGATTACTAAACTATCATATTTTCGAACCGAGGCACCTAGGGGTCAACGATGCACGTGTCCAAACCATCTTTAACGTCCTTCTCTTATTTTATCTTCAATTGGTACAACATACACCTTCTGTCGTATGTGTAACGGTTCTGTTATAGAACCGAAGAGTGTGAATTGCTACAAACCGAAGTTCCATGATTTTGAGAAATGTTGAACCGATTCCAAATCAATATTGGGTCGGTAACCAACGCTTGGTTGAACTGAGAATTCGGTCAGAATCGGTTTCAATTGTAGCTTACACAATCTATAAAACTTAATGTAAGGACTCGAATTTTCATCCAAAATAAATAGTTCATAACATGCTAACAACTCATGAATCTCCTTTAAATTGAATTAGATTAAGGATAAACTTTTTTTTTTAATAATTTATCTTGAATTTTTTTAAAAAAATCTCTTAAATTTATATATCATGCTATACAAGTTTGCGAATCGAGAATCGTGAATCGAATCGTAAGATTCGGTACAACCTTTCATATATATATATATATATATATATATATATATATATATAGATTCTATCAAATTAAATCTAAAAAAATAAATTCTAAGTCATGCATTAAATATAAAATTAAAGACAACCAAGTTCAAAAAACGATAATGGAGACTGACATCTTGGGGATTTGAGGACCAATCTAAAATTTGGAATCATACATATATGTTTAAATATAATAAAGTTATATCTAAAATAATTTGTTTGTAGATATTGGCTGAGTTTGAGCTGCCATAATTCTTTAAGGTGTCTTGGTGTGGAATTGATATTTTTTATATAAAAATATGAATAAATATTATATCTTCATATTAAAAAAACAATATTATGTTAAAAAACTTAAAAATAATTACCTTTTATATTTAACATATATTTTAAAATCTGAAAATTATTTAAGATAATTTAGTAAATTCGAAGTTTTTAACAAACTTTATATCAATCTTTTAATATGAACGGCTAATCTTCAAATTTAAAAAAAAAAAAAAAACTAAAGTGATAGAATTAGTTATAAAAATAAATTTTAGAAAATAAAAACTGAATCGTTGATCTGCACGATTCATATCGAATCTATCGATTCGGGATCAATTCACACAATTCATTAACGATTATTGATCAATCTCGATTCTCCTATAAGATTCGAATCGTTGGGTATGAAAAACGATACGAATAGTACGATTCGTATCGAGAATCGTACGATTCTAACTACACTGATAAAAAGTCATAAAAGTCTTATGAACCTCTCTTAAATTAAATCAAATTAAAGATAAATCATTTTTTTTAAATAATTTATCTTGAATTTTTATCAAATCTGTAAAACTAGTAAAATAATAAAGTTAAATGGGTCAATTAACAGGTTAAATCTGTAAAAACTAAAACTAGTTAGACATAAAAGAAAAATGAAAAAAGAGAGAGAGTGTATGATATAAATATTATATTTATATTAAACACATAATTTAATTCGGATCAGCTCGATAGTAACCGAACCAAATAATCCTTTACCGGATTCGCTACCAATTGGGTTGGTTCGATACCAGAACAGACCGAAAATCAATTTTTTTTAAAATCTACCGAACCGTCTTAAGCCAATCGGTGTCAGTTCGGTCATTTACTGATTATTTCGGTTGGCTTCCCACCTTTATTCATTTCTCACCTTATCCAATCTTGTATGACCATACATCCACCTTAACATCCCCATTTCTACCACATTCAACTTATAAATATGTTGAACTTTAATTGCCTAACACTCGCTCCTGTATAGCATGGTTGGTCTAATTGTCGTTCTATAGAACTTTCCCTTCACTTTGTTAGGTATCTTCTTATCACATAACACATCCGTGATACTTCTCCATTTCAGCAATCCTATTTTAATTCTACGGGTTACATCTTCATCTATCATCCAATCATCCTAGAAAACGGAACCTAGATACTTAAAATGGTTACACTTATGCACTACTACCCCTTAGTTTCACTTCCCCTTCATCTCTCCTACTTAGACTAAAATTAGGATACATATATTTTGTCTTACTTCTATGCTGCAAACCTACTTTTAGGTATTTCTCCACCGATTCTAACCCCGACTAACTCACGATTAACTTCCACTCTCTAGTCTAGGTTAACTAAGAAAATATCATATCTGCCGAACAACATACACCGTGCATGAGATGTAAATCTTGGATACAACTAGTGAAACTCATTCATTCTTAGAGTAAAACAATTATGGACTTAAAGGCCGATCCACGATATAGGCCAAATTTATAAAGAAACTCCTCTACATATCTTCTCCATTGTTCTCACGCTCATAAGCGTTTCCTTAGATACGTATCCTCAATAACATTTATACATTTAACATGAATATATTTTTTCTCTAATGCCCACAAAAAGACTTGTCTCGATACTCTATCATATGTGAAAACTATATGGATATCCTTCTTTTTCTTTCTGTAGATCTCCATTAAGCTCCTTAACAAACAAACAAATATATATATATATATATATATATATATATATATATATATATATATATATATATATATATATATTTGGCGTTGGTTATAGATCTACCTTGCATAAAGCCAAATTGGTTCTTCGACACCTTCGTAATATCCCTGAGTTGATGCTCTATTACCCTCTCCTAGAGTTTCATCGTTTAATAGCACGGTAGTTGATGCAATTTTGAATATCTTTCTTATTCTTACATATAAGCACCAAAATGATCTTTCTCCAATCATTTGGTATCTTTCCTCCCCTTAGGATAGACTTGAAATGTTTGATTAGCCATAATACCCATACTTCTCCAAGACACATCCAAACTTTAATCGGGATACCATCCGGGCCACAGATTTTCTCAAACTTCATCTTTTTCAATGTCTCCTTGACCTCAGTAGGCCTAATTCTTCGTGTGTAGCTACGGTTCTTCTCTAACGTTGATGCATAAAGATTTGTAAAGTTATCCTCACGACCTGCATTAAAAAGGTGATCAAAGTAGCTTCCCTATTTCTTCTTAACTTCCTTATCTCCTGTCAAGACCTGTTAAAAGTCATCCTTAGCCGTGCTATCTTATATATTTCTTTTTCCCATCCCCGTCCCCAATTTTTGGTACAAATCGGCTAAAGATTTACCTCTAGCCTCATTAACTACTTTCTTGGTCTTTTTTTCGCCCCTTTATAGTTCTCAAAGGCTTCCTCATCCTCGGTTGTGGGTAACTTCCTATCCTAATATCTTTTCTCTTCAATAACCTTTTGTACCTCCTCATTCCACCACCATGATTCTTGTGGTCAAGGTCTTAGTTCCTTAGAGACCCCCACCATAAGCTCAGCTTACCTTACCGATAGGATTTGGTTTATCTCTTGGCACCTAAGGTGTTTTACATGACTTACATGCTAGCATCCTCTTCCCATATTTTATTCTTAAACAGTAATTGATTGTTACCTTTTAGAGCTAACCATCTAATCCTATGTTGCCTAACCCTCATTTCTTTTTTCACTATACCATTTTTCTTCACATCCAACATCACTAACCTATGTTGAATAGTTAGTACTTCACCAGGTATAACCATGTAGTCTTTATATATAGACTTATCCCTTCTTCTTGTGAAGAGGAAGTCTATCTAGTTATGGTTATCCCCACTCTTAAAGGTAATCAAGTGTGATACATTTTTCTTGCCATGGTAAAAAGAATATATGGGGTGATTGGCTTTCCCTTCTTCGTTAGGTCTTTTGCACTGCGTTGAGGGGTACACCAACTGACTTTAAGAGAAACTTTGAAGGGATGGGCTAGCCCTATTTTGTGTGAGTATGAGGGTTTCCGTATTCGAAAATGGGTCTCTCATTCAATCAAATACGGAAACCCCATCTAAACCCTAAACCCTTGCCTATTTGTTACCACATTCAGGCGCCGATGTGGCAGGACTAACTTCTTTACCCTTTCCTATACTCAATCACACCCGGACGGCGATATGATGGAAACCCTTTGCTCATTTAAAACTACATCTGAGTACCGATGTAGCGCGTGCCTAGGTGGGCACGTCCCAAAATTATAATTTGGTAGAAAATTCATATTAGATGTGTGACAAAGTTTTATGACAGTTATACTCGCATACGCTCACATAGACCCGTTCATTAGAACATGCCACATATGCATATCCAAAAAAGGTTACAAATGAGTGTTCCAGTTTTTTTATCATAATATGATAATAGATATGAAATTGTTTATAACAGTTCCAAATTTTCAGATTTAGAAAAAGGAAGTCCTGGTGCTCAACTATTGCTAATGTAGTTGACTTGGGAGAGTTGCTTCAGCTTAAAAGTTGACTAGTCATGACACGTGCTTGGGTTCATTTCAAAGAAAAGAACTATAGATGCTCCTCTTCTTCATGTTCTTCCTTTTATGTATTTGACAAACAATAAATAGCTTTATTATCTCCTTAGAAGATTGGATAAATCATATCCCAATAAATGTGGAAATATTTTCACTTGTGAAAACTTTTAGAATCCTTAAACACATCTACAAAGCCCTAGATTACCTTATATTTCTTTAGGGCGTGTTTGGAACACCGAACTATATGGGATGGGATTGGATTAGATTGTTATCCGAAATCCATTATCCAGTGTTTGGTATGCAAGTGTTATCCTAGGATTTCTAATCCGAGGATAATGGTTTCTTCACAAAACTTATCCCATGTTTTTTGGGGAGATTACACCGGATTGTTACGAACGACCTATCTTCGACCTCCGTCTCCATCTAAAATAGTGTTTGTTTGGCTGTATTTGGTCTTACATGTAAGACCAAATACGATTTAACTCTAAATCCTACATTTGTTTGTTTGGTTGTATTTGAAAGGTGTAGGGTTTTCAATTACAAAAGTTTCAAAAAGTCATGTATTTCTTTTTGCATGAGCGTAAAACAAAAAATCTGAGGATTTGAGACTTTACTTCCGCGTGTTGCTACCGCGTGAGGGTTGTGAACTGGCACGGCGCTAGTGGCGAGGAAGCATTCTTAACTTCTTGAACCCTAAACAGCGCCTTAACTTCTCTGCGGTGAGAGAAGCCGCTGAACCCCTAAACAAGCGCCTTCTTCTTCTCGAGCGTGCGCGGTGATCCCCGAACATGCGCCCGTGGATTCGTTGATCCCCATTCTTCGCCAGCCCCACGTGAGAGATCTGGTGGCCTGCGGATCTAGGAAATCATTGGCAACAAGGTTTATTTTGTAGATTTGTTCGAGTTTTTACCATCAAAATGTTTCAATTTTTTCCTCTTATTTACTCTTCTTATTGTGTACCAGATCTATTGGATTCACCGGAGATCAGGAGTCTCTTCATCACTTGTGTTTTCATAGCTTGTGGAGATTCAACCCAAGGTTCCTTTATGTTAATTAATAGTTGTTTTTTTTATCAGTTCTGTAAATCAGATAAAAATAAGATAGGATTTCTTGGATGAGATTTGGATTTCAGAAATAAGATGAGATTTGGATTTCAGAAATAAGATAGGATTTCTTGGATGAGATTTGTATTTCAGGCTTTCTGGAAGCCAGAAACGCTTGAGTTGTGATTTGTTTTTGTTGCTTTTTTTTTTTGCTTTTGGGCAAAGGATTCAGAGGTAACGTTGGATTGGCTTTTGATATACTCTTGCATCAGCTACCCTTAAATTTTGTCTATCTTGTCACTTTATTTATGTGTGTTAAGTTCAATGTCTTTGTTATATACTTGATGGGGAGAGATCAGATCTCTTTAAATTTTGCAAGAGATGTTACTAAATCCAATTCTCTTTAATAAAATTCTATGTGTGGTAAATGAAAGTTGGGCAAGTAAGTTCAAAATCTATGAAAAATAATATAGGTCCCAAATATGGAAAAACTAATAGTTATTAAGGGAGTATCATGCATGAATTTTGTAAATATTAAATTATATATAGATTCTGAAATTTTGCAATCCCACTCTAGTGATTTTCAACGAAGGTGTAATGTATAAAAACACTGAAGCTTTAGGTTATTTCAATGACTGCTTTATAGAAGAACTCAACATTCAAAGATACCTCCTGATCTCAAGCAAATATAAAATGCCATTGCATTAATAAAATTCATCCATTCATGCAAGAGTTCAACTTAAAATATTTAATTATAAAGTAATTGGACACATGATGGGTCCAAAAATCTTAATTTATTCACCATATGATAGTTTCTATTTTAATTTTTTATTTCAAAAGTATAGATCAAACCATTGCATTAATAAAATTGATCCATTAATTATTGGACAAATGATGGATCCAAAAATCTTAATTTATTCACCATAAGCTTTAGATTTGATCATTGTTCCTGGTTTTAGGTATTCTTTTGATCTATTGATTTTGCATTGTTTTTGTTTTGCAAGTTTGGAACTGGATGGGTTTAAGCAGAAATACGGTGATCCGAATCTCAAAATAAAAATCCTATCTTTTGTTAACGAAAAACCCAAAGTCTCCAGACTTTCTTATTTCAAAACTGTTGCTTTCAAAAGCTTGTGTTTTATTTATACTTATTCGGTTAATTTCCATGGCATGCTTTTATACTTGTTTTATACTCCACATTTTACTTATTTCGTACTAATTCTATATTAGATGGATCATTTTGACGAAGATGAGGAGCTATATACCTCTTGCAAATAACTGTGTTGACTGTGGCATACGCTGTGTTACTACGGCTGCAAAACAAAAGGCGTAGAATTTGTAGAGAAGCATCACGTGCAAGGTTAGAAATAAGAGAAAAATATTTGTCTAGATTGGTAAAAGGGAATGACTCCACTAGTATCAATATGGTCCGCATGAACAAGTCCCTTTTTTTCAATTTATGCACAATATTACGTGGAAAGGGGCTACTGCGCGATACATTACATATGACCGTGGATGAGCAATTATTAATGTTTTTGCACACCGTGGGGCATAATTAGCGCAACCGTGTTATTACGCACAATTTCTTAAGGTCCGGCAAGACCGTTAGTAGGTACTTCAATCATGTGTTATTTGCAATCGGGGAATTGCAACATGAATACGTGCGGCCACCAAGTACACAAACACATCCATATATAGCTGCTAGGAGCACGCTATATCCGTACTTCAAGGTATTTTTGTATTAGGCATGCCATAATTGTATTTTCTAAAGATTTATTCTAACATATAATATTCTATATTAGGATTGTATTGGGGCCCTAGATGGAACACACATTCATGCCTCTGTTCCAGCATCTGAAGTAGCAGCATTTCGAGGAAGAAAACCTTACCCAACACAAAACGTCCTCGCAGCTGTAAACTTCCGTTTGCGGTTTACTTATGTTCTTGCCGGTTGGGAAGGATCGGCACATGATTCTTTAGTTCTCCGTGATGCACTCAAAAGACTTAATGGGTTAAAAGTCCCTGAAGGTATCTAACTTCTATAATTTACATGAAATATATTAGGGAATAAGATAAATGTAACAAGTTAACTTACTATAAGTTATCTCTTTTCTTGTGATTAGGAAAATATTACTTGGTTGATGCCGGATATGCCACGAGACCTAGTTTTATAGCTCCTTACAGGGGTGTCAAGTATCACCTAAAGGAGTTCGGCTCACGGACACCTGCAAACCATAGGGAACTTTTTAACCTACGACATTCATCTGCACGTACTTCCACTGAGCGAGCATTTGGTTCTTTGTAGGGGCGCTTTAAAGTACTTGCATCTAGGCCTTTTTCCCCTTTTAAGACAAACAAAACTCGTTTTGGCATGTTGTATCTTACATAACTACATCCTTAGTGGTGGTGAAGATGAATTTATTCCTTCTGAGGAAGAATGGATACCACAACGGTCTTCACAAACTACCGCTAGAGAACAACGAGAAGAAGCACAGGAATGGGTTGTTCGACGTGAGCAATTTGCAACAGAGATGTGGGCAGTGAGCAAACAAGTAGTTATATTCCAAACAAATAGAATCATGTTGTATGGTGACATTTATTTTTGTGTTGTATTTTGTATTGTATGGTGACATTTATTTTTGTGTTGTATTTTGTATTGTATGGTGACATTTATTTTTGTGTTGTATGTTGTATGGTGACTTTAAGATCTTGTTGTTTGTTTGTGAATTCAGGAAGTGTTGTTGTTCTTTGTAAATTTTTTCATCTCATATCTTGCACGAAATGAATTTGATTCCAATCGGATCACTGTCAGTTTCATTTTTTATCAGAGGATGATGTTTGATGATGTCATATGTGTGATTGTGTATTTTTTGATCAGGTGATATTTTTTTTATCTTATCAGGTGTGTGATTATGTATTTTTTTGAGTTGTTAGTAGTCCTAATCTTGATGGTCATTTTTAAGACAATTTTTTGAGTTTTAACATTAATGAGTAAGTTTCCGAGCCTTTTTATTTAATTGTTGCTGTTGTGATTGATTTGCATGCTTCTTCAAAGGATGCATTGCATTCTAATGTGGAAGGTTGTGTGGTCATGACTTTAAGATATTAACACTAATTATTCTAACAGAATGTTATTTCAAGTTATTTTAAGTTATTTCAAGTTATTCCTGTTATTTCAAGTTTTTTTAAGTTTTTTCCTGTTTGGCTGTCACAACAGAATGTTTAGATTCATGATTTTATCTGTTTTCTAAATGATGTATGGAATTGGCTGGTCTGCAGTGTTAATATCCTAGCTTAAATGTATGTTAAATATGGTTCTTACAATTTCAAGACAGTTAATTAATTGTGATCTTGCTTTTCTTTCAGTTTTGTAGCATGGATGGATTTAATGCATCGGAAGACTCACAAACATCATCAGTTATGAAAACAACATCAAGGGCATCATCTACAAAGCGATGGACAACAGCTGAAAGCCGATACTTTATGAAATTCATGGCAACACAAGTTGAGGAGGGTTTAAAGGTTGACAAGGGCTTCAAGCCACAAGCAATTCAAGCCGCTATTCGAGCTATGAAAGAAACATTCGGGGTGATGGTAACGGAGACCAATGTAAATAATCATTTCAGGACAATACGAAAATGGTGGGCAAGAGTTAGAAAATTGAAGGAAATGAGTGGCATGGGTTGGGATGACAACTCAAAAATGATCATCATAGGCGAGGCCGAGTATATGGAATACATTAAGGTAAACCTTGTCTTGTACATTATGATTTTAATTGATAACGTTTATAATTAATTTCTTAATTGCAGGCCCATCCACAAGATGAACCATATTTGAACAAGCCGATTGAGGATTATGATCTCCTCGAGGCTATATGTGGCAATGATCAAGCTTGTGGTCGATTTGCAGTTTAGTTTGGAACCCGTATTGGTACACAAATTGAGGATGACACTGCACCAGAAGAAAGCCCTCCCATTGAGAGTTTTACTGACAAGTTGTTTGGGGAGAGAGATGCAAATGATAATGCCTCCCCTTTGAACAATAGCCAGCCCAATATCTCTGAATCAGCAACAGCAACAAGCCCAACACAAAGGAGGAAAGGAAAAGGGAAGCGTAAGTCGAATGGCAATGATGATACAACCTGCGAATTAGCCATCACTATTCGGGATGCATTTGCATCAGTTAGATCCAGTCGATCACTGAGCTTTGCAAAAGAGCTTTAAGATGAGTGCATAAAGATAACACAATATGGTTATTCCACAGAACAAGCTATGAGGTTATACCGTTTCTTGATGAAAGATGATACTGAAACTCGCACCTATTTTGCAATGTGTGATGCCTTTCGCAAGCTTTGCTTGAATGAGTTCTTTACTTGAGTCGGGTAAGAAGATCAAACTTCTAATAGTTATTCCACTTTTACTTGCATTTTATAATTCCAAATGAGTTCTTTATTTGAGTCAGGCATGGTTTTCAAAGGCTGATTGGTCATATGGCCGAAGGCGGTGAGGAAGGGCCTGAAGCGTGCGTGAGAAATCGAGGCTTAAGCCTCGGTAGAGTGAGGCGTCGCCTGGTGATGCGCCTCGAGGCGTCCAGGCTTAAGCCTCGCTATCTTATCAACTTTTTCAGAAATCTTTTTGAGAACTCATGATGTGCGAGGGTGTCAGGACAGAGGTAGAAGGGAGGAGGATGATCTTGGAGGGAAGGGGCGGCAGAGAGGAGGAGTGGGGGGTGCAGGGAGAGAGGAGAGGAGGAGGGAGGGAGGAGGAGACGAGGAGGAGAAGGGCGGTGGAGGGAGAGGGAGGCTGGGTTTGCAGATCTTGGGCTCTGATTTCTTGAGATGCATCTGAGGAGGAGATGAGCTTGCCGGAGAAGAGGAGAAGAGGAGAAGAGGAGAAGAGGAGATGCAGCTCCGATTTCTTGTCTGGAGAGAGAGAGAGCAGAGGCAGGGGAGAAGAGGAGATCTTTACTTGATTGAAAAGATATTAATTTGAAATGTAAAATTAATGTATTATAGAAATTAACTCTACTTGGGCTGGCCCATCATCATTTCTTATCAAATATAAAATTAATTAAAATTAAACCTTAATTCAAGAATAAGACATCATGCTGTTACCTATAGAAAAAGTTTAATTAATATGAAGGAAATGGGTTGAATGAATGGTTATTGATAAGATGAGTTAATTAATCATGTAATAAGCTACAAAAGACACATAATAAGTAACACAGCCATAAAGATAAATTTGAAAAGAGTAGTTATGAAAACCTAAAGATTATGCCAAATTTTAATATTTGAATTACACAAAATTTTAAGTAAAAAAGATTACAGCTATCCATTAAGATTAGGTTTGATAAAGTAGTTATGAAAACCTAAAATTATATATATATATATAATATTAAGTTATTAACTTCATAATAACAAAATTAAATAACTAAAACATATAATATATGTTAATTATTTTAAAACCGTTGAAATGTAAAAGAGATTATATATATTGCTATTTTTAATACCGTTGAAATGAATTATATCATGAGTGTTTACTCATTTAATACACTTGAGTTATTGACAATTTAATATATATTGCTATTTTTATTATTTTTTATTTATTTTAGTTGAGGCTTGCATACCCAGCCTCGAGGCTTCTCCAAGTGAGAGGCTAAAACAAAACGCCTCGGTACCCGATTTCGCCTTTTAAAACCTTGGAGTCAGGTATAATTTTTATTATCTCATTTATTTTTAATGGTTCCAGATGGATTCATCTTGCTTGATGGCTTCGTTAGTTGTGGGGGAGATCTTTCAAAGCGCATCTTACTTAGAAACAACATGGGAGTAGATGTTTCTATCATATTATTTACCTATGTATTTTGTGTTGACTTGTGACACAAACTTCTGAATCATATTGAGGACTAATGAAAGCACAATTTGTCAAACTGGTTGGATGATGTCTTGAACTAATTTATGCTCTATTTTGAGTCAGTTTGGACTCATGGTCTGTTGTAGTCTATTTGGTTCTTTAATAATTATGCTATGTTTTGAGTCCAGTGTTCTCATGGCAATGCACCTTCAAACATCATCTGTAATTTTTTTGCAGGTTACCTGGGTTAGTTGTTCCTTGCTCTCCCATATGCACTTTCATTGAGAATTTGCAGGTCTTGTGGAACTTCATGTTCTTGCAGTCAATAATATATATATATATATATATACAGAAGTCAACAAAGAACTTCAGGTTGTTGCAATTAGTAAGATAAGAGAATCATCTAATTAATATATATATATATATATATATATATATATATATATATATTAGGGAATTTAGAATTATATATATATTAAACATAATACATTTGTATGTATTTTGTATTGTATTTTTATTTTATATAATAACATAAAGACGATTATGTTATTTAATTATATATTAATTAGAAAAAAGTTAAAGGGGTTATATTATTAATAAAATCAAATAATCACCAAAGATGGGGTAACCTCACCATGGGTGACCATATACAAAGATTCCATAATCCAAACCTCCAAATACATCAAACCAAATACATACTTTCCAAATCCAGCACTATAAACTACATCCAACCAAACATTGTATTTGGTTCTCCTGTATTTTCAAATACAAGGATTTACAATTACAATGTAATTCCAAATCCTTGTATTTGAAACTACACCCAAACAAACACTACCTAAGTGTTCAACTGTTTGCCTCTCACCCGGTGCTGGCCCTCATTGTCCCGTCGTAGTATAATTCCAGGTAAGAATGATTATTTTAAAAATCTCATATTATCATATCTTTTAATAGTTAATTTATTTGGATGGGGAATCTTATGACATTCAAAAATCCAAGTTTTTTATTATCTTTGTTTGAGTAATTGTATTTTTGTTGGATAAAAACTCTTATCCAAAATCTAGAAATCAAATTTTTATTTCAAGTTAGGCCTATATAAAACTCAAATTTTTATTCAAGTTGCCCTTCCTTTTTCCGATCAATATTGTTTTAAACCATCCTATATCATCATTTTTTTAGATATAATTATTTGTTTGTTTGGATAAGAAATCGATGAAATTTAAAGTTCTATGTTTTTTATCCTTTCATTTAAACTTTCAAATTTGAGAGGATATCTATTGAGTTTTTATTTTAATCTTTAACAAACCAAACAACAAAACATCGTAAATAAGCTCTCAATAAAACAATGTTTAAAATAAAAAATCGTACAAAATTTGAGAGGATATCTTTGTTGTACACGAGTGGAGAATGAAACCTACTACAATTTTTTTCCTTCATTAGCATCCTATATTTTTCCTTCCTTAGTTCTTAGGATTCCAGTGGACAAATAAACTATTCCCTTTAGATTATCTCGAAGTTAGAGGTTTGATTAGTCTTCAAAGGATTATGGATTATGCTTCATATTTGTCTGTCTATGACGATGAAGAAATATTTTTCTCCTTGTTTAAGATTCATCCTGTATAGAAGTGTATGCACTTAAAAATTCATACCAAAGTGAGGCAGATACCAGTGGACATAACTTGAATGACAAGTTTGGAAACTAATCCTTATGGACACAAGCAGGAGATGTGTTAAAATGACCAAGTCATGACAAAAATAATTAATATTTTCCTTATGCAAAAATTCAAATTTAAAATTTTGAGGTAAAAAGATAGCAACAGAACAGATAAAGAATCAACAGGTAGGGTATGACTTTTTTTAAAATATTTTTTAATCGATGTCTGAATATGTTAACGCATTTTTTTAAAGTCCTGAGTTGTTATTAATGGGATGAAATTCCAAAATATTAAAATACAAAATTTTTATAAACTAATTTGTAATAAATGATATAAATAATAACTTAAAAATAAATATTAAAATTTAAATATTAAAATGTAAATAGTAAAATAATCGTATCTGACGTCCACCAAACACAAGATTTCTAATGCAGTTTTCTAATCCAGCACTACCAATTTACCAAACATAGATTAGCATGATAATATCCCATCCCATTCTATCACATCCAATCCAAAATAATAATCTTATCCTATCCTGCGGACCAAACGCAGTCTTATAGTTAAGGGTTAGATTTCTGAAATTCTGATAGATAAGGAATAAAATACATAATTTCATTTTGACCATTCCGTATAACACACACGTAGCCAAATCTTGTAATCATTTCTAGTACAAGATAGGAACCATCCTTGACAATGAAGCCTCTTCCCTCAATTAGAATCCCTAAGAAAGTTTGCACTTCTGCTAAACTTTATTCCAAAGGTACCTTCACTCGATACTCTTCTACTAAACTTTATTCCAAGGTATCTTGTCATCAAATGCCTTGCTGGACAGTTTTCATGACAGAGAATTACAATTACCCAGAAAATTCCTATATTTAGGGTGGGCATGTTGACAAGAAAATCAAGGTGTCAAGCAGGCCGAGCGACGAACGGGCACGGCCGCTCGAGAGCATTGCTTAGCTAGCGGGAATGCTTTGTAGCCGGGCATTACCTAGGCGCGGCGGGTGTGGGGCCCGTGTTGGGCGGCCGCGACAACCCGCGGGCGCGTACGCAGCGTCAGAGTGTCAAACGAGCCGCCACAGCACGGGCCCGTCATGCCGGCCAAACTGTGCGTGCCGGGCCGGGCCTCGTGCCGGCCCGCCCTATTTTCCTTTTTTAAAAAACCTTTTTCAAAACCTTAATAATGTATTAAAAAATCATAAAAAATCATAAAAAAAATCATAAAAAATATAGAAAATTTCTAAAAAATATGAAATAAAAATCAGTATATAACTTTCTTTTTTCTTTAAATATATCCTTACAAATTTCTATAATTATATAAATATTTACTTAAAATGTTTATATATAAATAATATTTCCTTATATAAACATTTTCTAAGTTAGATATTTACTTAAAATGTTTATATAAAAATTTCTATTAAGAAAATGTTTTCATATTCATTAAGATAAAATTGGAGAATAAATTAGATTCATTAAGAAAATGTTTCGAGATTCATTTATATATATCATAGAATAAGACATTGTTGTTTATATATTTTTTTTGAGATTCATTAAGAAAATGTTTTGAGATTCATTTATATATATCATAGAATAAATTAGAAAAAACTAGAAAAAACCTTGTATGCATATATAATAATTTTGAAAAAGATAAAACAAATCCTAAAAATCAGTAAAAAAAAATTAGAAATTGTTTTTTGAAATTCAATTGATGAACTTCATTAGTGTTCCAACTCCCATTAATACATTTTCAACTCACATTAACACATTTTTTTCAAACACTTGCATAGATGATTTGATAAAAAAAGAAAATGAAACATTTCATTCAAACACCTTGCATAGATGTTTTGAGAAAAAAAAAAATCAAACATTTCATTCAAACACCCTGCATACATGTTTTTAGAAAAAAAAATTGAGACATTTCATTCAAATGTTCAAAAAAAAAAATTCAAACATTGCAGCCGGGTCTTGCTTCAGGACTTGAAGATCTCCTCAGCGAGTTGGGTTTGCTGGGCGCAGCCAAGGACGGAGGGGATGGCGGAGACGAGGCATGGGTCGGGTGTGTGGCGTCGGCAAAGGGTGAGCCACTCGAAGACCTCGAGAGCGCGGCCCACAGCCTTGACAACGTAGCAGAGATCGAGGTCCGCGGGCGCTATGATGGAGCTCGAGGAGGAGGGGAGTGGGGATGCCGAACGCGGTAGTGGAGCTCGAAGAGGAGGGGAGTGGGGTTGTCGGACGCGGTGGTGAAGCTGGAGAAGGTGGTGGAGCTCGAGAAAGAGGGGAGTGGGGACGCCAGCACGGTGGTGGAACTCGAGGTCCGCGGGCGCGATGGTAGAGCTCGAGGAGAAAGGGAGTGGGGACGCCAGCGCGGGTACGATGCTGCGGTGGTTGAGCTCGAGGAGGAGAGAAGTGGGGACATCGGCGCGGGCGCGATGCTGCAATGGTGGAGCTCAAGGTCCGCGGTGCGGGCGCGATGCAACGGTCGAAGAGAAAGAGGAATGGACCCTAATTTGATTTCTCATAACTTATTAAGTTATTAAGTTATAAGTTATAAACTTATTACTTATAAATTATAATTATAACTTATAAGTAATAAAAAAACCTGAATTTAATATTATAAAACTAGAAAAACACTAAAGTCTAAAATAAATTAGGAATATTGAAGTTCATGTCTTCAAATCTTCAACTTGAATATTTTTCCCGGTCCGATCTATCGGTTGTTGTCATATCTTCTCTAGTGTCGCTATTTGTCTCGTGTCTTCCTTGATCTTGTAGTCTGTCTTTAGCATCCAAACAAACATTCAAGCATATGCACATCTCTACGAAAGCTTGGTTCAACCGGCTTATTTTATCGTGGAGTACCTTGTTCCCTGCACTGAAACAAGACTTCGATGCTACTGTGGACACCGGGGGAGTTAGTAGATCTCTTGCCATGGTGGCTAGCACAGGATAGTTATGCTCGTGTTGTTTTCACCATGACAAAATATAAACTCATTAATTTCCTCATGAGTGAGGAAATGAGTAAAATTAGTATTTAAATACATATTTATTTCACAAAAAGAAGTAGAAGAGGTAGAAGTAGAAAAGGAGGAAGAAGTATTACCACTTTTCTTTTTCATCAAACTTAATATGTGTAAACCCATTTTACTTTTATTTTGTCTTTGTGAAGTATTTTGAAAATCATCTATTTCATTTTGGTTTAATGTTTTGGCACCATAAAATTGATGATAAAGATTATATAATTGATAAAATAAAGATCTATAATTTCTTTCAAGTAACTATTATGTAAACCCACATGTTCATCATGTGAGTCCAACATGAAAAATACACCATCAATTTAAAATCTTGGATCTAACATGTAAGCCAAAACATAAATTGCTTTCGATTTTCCAAAATATTTTTTAAATTTTTCTTCCATTGAAGCAACAATAGGACAAAAATCTTCAATATATCTATATTTATGAAAAAGTTCACTAATATAATACAATTGTGGCAAAATTAAAGAAGTAGTAGCATAATAAACACCGGAAGATAAATTTGATGCATAATAAAAACCTTCTAAAAATTCCTTAATCATGTTTCCCACTTCCCAATCATATTCGGTAATTTCATTTTCTCTAAAAGATTCATTACAAAAACTATTAATAACATCTTTATATTCATAAACACAATTTAACATTAAATATGTGGAATTCCACCTATGCTCAACATCAATAACAAATTTTTTATATTTTTTACTACGTAAAAGACAAAATCTTTTAAATTCTTGTCTTCTATTTGATGAGCTTTTAATATATAAAATATAATTTCTAATTTTATCAATGTGAGGTTGAATTATTTTCAAACCATCTTGAACACATAGATTTAAAATATGACATGCACATCTAAGATAAAAAAATCTTCTGGACAATATAGGTTTTAATTGTTGTTTTAAAATTTCAATTGCACCGGTATTACTAGAGGCATTATCAAACGTAATTGAAAAAATAGAACTAGCAATTTTATAATTAAAAATTGTGTTCATAATACATGTGGCAATGGCACTACTAGTGTGCCTAAATTCTAATTCACGAAACTTGAAATACGTTTTTGTACAATCCAATCATTATCGATGTAGTGTGCGGTAACACAAATATTACTTCCTCCATATTTAGAAGTCCAAATATCGGAAGTAATATAAATTTTAGAAAAAATAGTAGATAAATCATTAATTAATTTATCTTTATATTCATTGTAAATTAAAAATGTCATTTTTCTTATAGTATTTCTAGAAACTTTTTTATATTCGGGACAAAAACCTTGTTTGATCAATTTTTCAAATTTCGTATTTTCGGAAAGATTAAAAGGTTGTTCATCATGAATAATAAATTTAGCTATTAATTTTCTTGCATTTTCCTTAGAATAATGAAAAGTTTCACAATGAGATGAATAAATATTTAATTGAGTTTGTAAAGGGTCATTTTAAGTTATAGCATGCCGATCGGCATGCCTTTTAAGGTGACCGATGCCATCGGAAAATTGACATGAAAAATCCTTTTTTACATTTTTTGCAAATAGCCCGAGGGCCTTTATTTGCAACTTCGACAATATCAAAAATGACAAAACCTCCGAAGTTCTCTTCCTATTGCCGGTACTCGTACTAGCACCCGAAGATGGTCCAACATCGGGATCGGCATTGGATTCATCAACACTTACGGGTTCATTTTCATTGAGATAAAAAGGAGTATTATCGGAGGGAAAATCCGGGAAATCGGCCATTATGCTATTAAAATTAAAAGTTTCGGATTACCTCGATTATTTGACGAAGAATAGAAGAAAGCCGGAAAAAATTGAAAGTAAAGAATCACTTCAAGCCGTCAAAGTTGAAGTTCAAAGGTTGGAAGCCGGAAACTTAATCCAAGTCTTCAAAGTGGAAGGTTGAAGACTTGAAGGTTGAAAGCCGGAAAAATTAAAGAGTTGAAGCCTTCAAATCTTACACAAGGTTGCCTTGCTTCTTGATTTGTAACACCCCGGCTTTTCCTGTGAATATTATAAATAATAATTAGATGTCGGGGCTAAAGGATATCGTGATGGGATCTGGAGTTGGAATAATTGATAAATTAGTTTAGCTAATAAATAATTCATGATTATTATCTTGGAAAAAAATTCTAGAACAAAGTGAATAGCTAAAGATGAGAACTATCAACTTAGGTATGTGACAAAATAGGTGTTAAAATAGATTTAGTTGGGTTTTGGATCTCTCTCTCTATTGGGCCGGGCCAAAATTGAGTGATGAGAAAGAATTAGTGGATGATGGAATTACACTTTGGTTGGTATTAAAAATCAGCTAGGACAAAGGTGTTCATATGATTATGTGACAACTTAATGAAGTGAAACATCAGCTGGCTGGTCATTAGACATGAGAGAAGAGCAGTAGACCGGTCAACAAGCTGGAGGTGGCGCTGAAGGTGGTGGTGGCGTGCGCGCGAGGGAGAGTGAGGCGCCGCCTTGACTCCCCAACCGCAGCGTCCAATGAAGAGTAAAGGAATGGTTACGTCCCCGGTGTATGCGGGCGCCATCTCCTTGGAGGTTCTAGTGAAGCTCTGGTTCCTTCCACCATCTGCAGTCTCTCTGTCAGCCGGCTGAGCACCAGAAGGGAGGCTTTGGTGTCCTCCTGTCCCTTTAGCAGTTGAGTTCAGCCAGCAATTGAGCAGTCCACCGCGCTCGGTTCAAGAGAAGCAGCAAGCTTCTGCAAGGTATGTACTTAGTTGACAGAGGAGGTTCAGTGTTGTGTTGAAGTGTGGACTGCCTTGATATGGAGCTGCGAATTGGTGATTGCGAACTTGTGTTACTGATGTAGTTGTTGTTGTTGCTTTGCTTATTATCGCATGCTTGTACATAATTGGAATTCAAGATTCAAAGAAATGAGATGTTATCAGACTTTATCCTTGCATATCAGTTGCTTGACGAAATGACTCAATGAGTCTGTGTCTATGAATTTGGTTGTATTGAGTTTCAGTCATGCCTTGAGGTGTTCGATGAAATAACTAAGAAAGGAAATGTGGTTGGGACTTAAGCATCTCTGTTTGTAGTATCAAATGGCTGGAGACTGTTCTGAGTGAGATTATCTCAAGGGGTTGATAGCATGCTAGGTTGTTATTGCTCTACTTTGGTGCTGCTGTCTTGTGTCTAGTTGTTATATTGAGGTGAATGAGCTGTAGTTAGCTTGATCTGTATGTATTTGGACTTCAGATTTCAAAGAGAAGAGTTGATGATTGTGCTGTGTAATGGGTTGTATAACTTGTTTTGTATTAATTAGTAAAGAATAGAGTTGCTCTTGTGTAAGTTCATGATGCACCACAGGCGTTCGTCAAAATGTCAAGGAGAACCTGTGGGTAGTTAGTGGTTAATGTTGACATTGTTGTAGCTTGTTTATTTTGTAATTATTGGGAATTAAGAGATTAAAGAGAAGAGATGGCTTTTGAATTTTATCATGCTTAGTTGGGCTGTTAGTGTTCTGTTTTGGGCCTGCTGTCCTTGGATTTTGGTGATGCTCTTGCTGTTGAAAGGTATTGAGTTGTTTGTAGAGCTTTGTACTCTGGCTGCTGAGAAATGAAGGAGGGATTTGCAGGAATTCTGGGCTCAAGATGTTAAAGAGGTGTAGTGCTTTTGACTTCTGTGCATGATCATGATGTTATGCTTCAATGAGGTGAGGGGTAAGTGTTGCATTTCTAAGGACCAGTAGCTGGGTAGGGTGGAGTGTTTCTGCTGTGGAAACAGAGGAGGAGTTGGGGCTGTTGTAGTTGATGTAGTACTGTTAAGGTTGGTGGAACATGTGTATTTTAGGAGCTTAGTGTTGAGGATTTGGGCGATAATTTGTAGACAGCCTTGCAGAATTCTGTCCTGCAGAATTCTGTCCACTTCGAGAGGCTGCTGCTCCCTGCTCACTAGTCCGTTTGGGTTGTGTAATACGCCGTTGGAAAGATCTCGAGGTCTTCTTTCTAACGAGCTTTAAATGAGAGAATTTGGACTTATGCTTCAAAAGTTATGACTGATTCTTTCCAACCGCGCAGGGCAGCCAGAATTCTGCATATTCGTATTTCGGCTTATAGATTATCGTATTACATTTTAGGATTGCTTGGCTATATTCATGCTTGGTAATGTAATGACTTGCTTGGGTGTTGGGCCTTAATCTCTATGGACTAGGGCCCATGATTGATTAGAAGATATTGTTAAATAGAAAGTGAAGTATTGTGGACTAGCACTTATCTTAGATATGATTGCGTTTACTAGGACAAGGGAAGGACAAGTCGAGGACTTCAAGTGAACCGAGTCAAGCTTGATTTGCTTAGGACTACAGGTGAGTGGACCTACTGGACATTCTCGTTTTCTGATCGAGTTTTATCGAGTTTTGAGATATTACTTTCCGAGTATGGTTTTTATTCGGATTTGAGAATGATTATGAAGTTTGATTTTGTAGAATAGAAGAATTCTGCATAAGAATGTAAGAAGACAAATGTATAGATATATGATGTGAGCATCGATAGATATGCATACTTATGATGACCACTGCTCCCTACAGGTACGGCTCTAGTTGAGCTGATCCAACCAGTACCGAGTAAGGAAAGGGTTTTCTTGCTTTCAAAGGAATTTCTTTTACTTTGTTTGAAAACCTTTCTTTTCAAATAAATTTACCTTTAAAACCCCTGTCCAACTCTCGGAGTGCTCGGTACTGAGGGATAGAGGATATGACGCGGTCCCCGCCCATCCTCTCTTTGGCCACGAGCCATTTGGCTTGTATATCGTGGCGGTGCATGGAGGTGCATTCTTTTCGATATGGCGCCCCCATATCTAATAGATATGATGAGAAAGCCATACATGTTCATATTCTTGTTTTATCGGGTTTCCGTCCAATCTTGCATTATATGATTTCAGTTGGAAGATAATGCATAGACCACATGCTTTCTTGGCTTTTGCCATGTGTATATGAGTAGAGATTATTTTCCATACACAAGATTATATTTGAGATGCAGGTCTTATTCGACCGGCGGTAGGGTCACATCTCAATGAAGCTCATGCTCGGTCCCTTTCTCACTCCTTATGCCTTGTGCAGACGAGGTCAGATTAGAGTTCGCAAGCGAGGTGTGCTTTCTTTTAGTTGGCTCTGGCGTCCATAGTTGTATCTTTCGTTGTGCGCTCTGTAGATACATTTATTTTACTTTTGGAGACTAGACCGGGCGTATAGTGCACGTGA
Source organism: Dioscorea zingiberensis (assembly GCA_026586065.1). NCBI lineage: Eukaryota > Viridiplantae > Streptophyta > Magnoliopsida > Dioscoreales > Dioscoreaceae > Dioscorea > Dioscorea zingiberensis. The sequence goes on along the minus strand of CM048818.1, from coordinate 53,809,477 downwards.
AATCGTATCAGATCTGACTTTTCCTTTGGATGAGTTCCAGACTTATTACGTGATTTTTATTACCGTCTCCAGTTTATTCCGCAGGTTTGGTTTCAGATTTGACAGCCTTGGGCTCAGGATACGCACCTGGGCTGGCTGGTGTGACACCTGTCCTCATTAGGATTGGGGTGTTACATGATTAATGAAAAAATTGCACTTAGGAATCTTGAACCTAAAGAAGAGTCGATGATGAGAATTGAGAATGAAAGAACAATGAGAATTCTTGGTGCAAAATATTTCGATGGATTATAGGGCTTTTTATAGATTTTTCATTAATTTTTCATTACCCAAAATACCTTTGTAAACTAGCCGTCTATAGTTGTTATGAAGGGTAAAAATATCATTTTATCAAAAAGACATAAATACCCTTGAAAATAGCCATTTTATAGTTATTATAGGGGTTAAAATTGACTTTTCCAACTTAAAAAAAATAAAATAATAAATAATAAATAATAAAATAATAAAATTAAATTAAATTAAATTTTTAAAAGAAACTAGCCGTTGGAGACTTCGAGTCCAACTGTTGGACAATAATAAAATTTTAAAAAAATTAAATTAAAAAACTAGCCGTATGAATAATAAATTTAATATAATTAACAATAATGATATAAATTAACTATAGCTTAATGGTTGGGGTTTGAACCCTAGTCTCTCATGTGAGAGCCAAACACTCTAACAACTAAGCTACAGTTAATTTACAGCATTATTGTTAATTATATTAAATTTATTATTCATACTGCTAGTTTTTAATTTTTTTTAAAAAAAAAATTTATTATTGTCCAACCGTTAGACTCAAGTCTCCAACGGCTAGTTTTTTTAAAATTTTTGTTTTATTTTTATTTTATTTTTATTATTTTTTATTTTTTATTTTTTTATTTTTTCTTTTTTAAAGTTGGAAAAGTCAATTTTAACCCCTATAACACCTATAAAACGGGTATTTTTAAGAGTATTTATGTCTTTTTGATAAAACGACATTTTTATCCTCCCTAACAACTATAAACGGCTAGTTTACAAGGGTATTTTGGGTAATGAAAATTTAATGAAAAATCTATAAAAAACCCTATAATCCATCAAAATATTTTCCACTAAAAATTCTCATTGTTCTCTCATTCTCAATTCTCATCATCAACTCTTCTTTAAGTTCAAGATTACTAAGTGCAATTTCTTCATTAATCAAGAAGCAAGGCAAGCTTGTGTAAGATTTGAAGGCTTCAACTCTTTAATTTTTCCGGCTTTCAACCATCAATTCTTCAACCCTCCACTTTGAAGACTTTGATCAAGTTTCCGGCTTCCAACCTTTGAACTTCAACTTTGACGGCTAGAAGTGATTCTTTACTTTCACTTTTTCCGGCTTTCTTCTATTTTTCGTCAAATAATCGAGGTAATCCGAAACTTTTAATTTTAATAGCATAATGGCAGATTTCCTGGATTTTTTCTCCGATAATACTCCTTTTTATCTCAATGAAAATGATCCCGTAAGTGTTGATGAATCCAATGCCGATCCCGATGTTGGACCATCTTCGGGTGCTAGTACGAGTATCGGCAATAGGAAAAGAACTTCGGAGGCTTGGTCATTTTTTGATATTGTCAAAGTTGCAAATAAAGGCCCTCGGGCTATTTGCAAAAAATGTAAAAAAAGATTTTTCATGTCAATCTTCCGATGGCATCGGTCACCTTAAAAGGCATGCCGATCGGCATGCTATAACTCAAAATGACCCTTTACAAACTCAATTAAATATTTCTTCTCATTGTGAAACTTTTCATTATTCTAACGAAAATACAGCAAAATTAATAACTAAATTTATTATTCATGATGAACAACCTTTTAATCTTTCCGAAAATACGAAATTTGAAAATTTGATCAAACAAGGTTTTTGTCACGAATATAAAAAGTTTCTGGAAATACTATGTGAAAAATGGCATTTTCAATTTACAATGAATATAAAGATAAATTAATTAATGATTTATCTAATATTTCTTCTAAAATTTCTATTACTTTCGATATTTGAACTTCTAAATATGGAGAAAGTTATATTTGTGTTACCGCACACTACGTCGATAATGATTGGATTTTACAAAAACATATTTTAAATTTTAATGAATTAGAATTTAGGCACACTAGTAGTGCCATTGCCACATGTATTATGAACCCAATTTTTAATTATAAAATTGTTAGTTCTATTTTTTCAATTACATTTGATAATGCCTCTAGTAATACCGGTGCAATTGAAATTTTAAAACAACGATTAAATCTTATATTGTCCGGAAGATATTTTTCATCTTAGATGTGAATGTCATATTTTAAATCTATGCGTTTAAGATGGTTTGAAAATAATTTAACCTCACATTGATAAAATTAGAAATTGTATTTTATATATTAAAAGCTCATCAAATAGAGACAAGAATTTAAAAGATTTTGTCTTTTACGTGGTAAAAAATATAAAAAATTTGTTATTGATGTTGAGCATAGGTGGAATTCCACATATTTAATGTTAAATTGTGTTTATGAATATAAAGATGTCATTAATAGTTTTTGTAATGAATTTTTTAGAGAAAATGAATTACCGAATATGATTGGGAAATAGGAAACATGATTAGGGAATTTTTAGAAGGTTTTTATTATGCATCAAATTTAGTTGCCGGTATTTATTATGCTACTACTTCTTTAATTTTGCCACATTTGTATTATATTAGTGAACTTTTTCATAAATATAGATATATTGAAGGTTTTTGTCCTATTGTTGCTTCAATGGGAGAAAAATTTTAAAAATATTTTGGAAAATTGAAACCAATTTATGTTTTGGCTTACATGTTAGATCCAAGATTTTAAATTGATGGTGTATTTTTCATGTTGGACTCACATGATGAACATATGGGTTTACATAATAGTTACTTGAAAAAAGATTATAGATCTTTATTTTATCAATTATATAATCTTTATCATCAATTTTATGGTGCCAAAACACTAAACCAAAATGAAATAGATGATTTTCAAAATACTTCACAAAGAAAAAATAAAAGTAAAATGGGTTTAAATATATTAAGTTTGATAAAAAAAAAAAATGGTAATACTTCTTCCTCCTCTTCTACTTCTACTTCTTCTACCTCTTTTAGTGAAATAAGTATGTATTTAAATACTAATTTTACTCATTTCCTCACTTATGAGGAAATTAATGAGTTTAATATTTTACTCATTTCCTGTGCTAGACGCCATGGCACGAGATCTACTAACTCCCCCGATGTCCACAGCAGCATCGGAGTCTTGTTTCAGTGCAAGGAACAAGATACTCGACGATAAAAGAAGCCGGTTGAACCAAACTTCCTTGGAGATGTGCATATGCTTGAAGGATTGTTTGGATGCCAAAGACAGACTACAAGATCAAGGAGGGCACGAGACAAATAGCGACGCTAGAGAAGATACGACAACAACCGATAGATCGGACCAGGAAAAAATATTCAAGTTGAAGATTTGAAGACATGAACTTTAATATACCTAATTTATTTTAGACTTTAGTGTTTTTCTAGTTTTACAATATTAAATTCAGGTTTTTTTTATTACTTATAAGTTATAATTATAATTTATAAGTGATAAGTTTATAACTTAACTTATAAGTTATGAGAAATCAAATTAGGGTTCATTCCTCTTTCTCTTCGACCTCAACATCGCGCCCACGCCGCAAACCTCAAGCTCCTCGAGCTCCACCATTGCAGCATCGCGCCCACGGCGGCGTCCCCACTTCTCTCCTCCTCGAGCTCCACCACCGCAGCATCACGCCCACGGCGGCGTCCCCACTTCCTTCCTCCACGAGCTCCACCATCGCACCCACGGACCTCGAGTTCCACCACCGCACTGGCGTCCCCACTCCCCTCCTCGAGCTCCACCACTGCATCCGACGTCCCCATTCCCCTCCTCCTCGAGCTCCACCATCACGCCAGCAGACCTCGATCTCTGCTACATCGTCAAGGCCGTGGGCCGCACTATCGAGGTGTTTAAGTGGCTCACCCTCCGCCAACGCCACGCACCCGGCCCACGCCTCCTCTCCACCATCCCCTCCATCCTTGGGCGCGCTTAACAAACCCAACTCGCCGAGGAGATCTTCAAGTCCAAAAACAAGTCCCGACTACAATGTTTTAATTTATTTTTTTTTTGAATGTTTGAATGAAATGTTTGAATTTTTTTTTTTCTAAAAACATGTATGCAAGGTGTTCGAAGAAATGTTTGAATGAAACTGTTTGATTTTTTTTCTCAAAACATTTATGCAAGGTGTTTGAATGAAATGTTTGATTTTTTTTTTATCAAATCATGTATGCAAGCGTTCGAAAAAAATGTGTTAATGTGAGTTGAAAATGTATTAATGGGAGTTGGAACACTAATGAAGTTCATCAATTGAATTTCAAAAAACAATTTCTAATTTTTTTTTACTGATTTTTAGGATTTATTTTATGTTTTTAAAATTATTATATATGCATACAAGGTTGTTTCTAGTTTTTTTCTAATTTATTCTATGATATATATAAATGAATCTCAAAACATTTTCTTAATAAATCTCAAAAAAATTATATTAACAACAATGCCTTATTCTATGATATGTATAAATGAATCTCAAAACATTTTCTTAATGAATCTAATTTATTCTCTGATTTTTTCTTAATGAATCTGAAAACATTTTCTTAATAGAAATCTTTATATAAACATTTTAAGTAAAAATCTAACTTAGAAAATGTTTATATAAGCAAATATTATTTATATATAAACATTTTAAGTAAATGTTTATATAATTATAGAAATTTGTAAGGATATATTTAAAGAAAAAAGAAAGTTATATACTGATTTTTATTTCCTATTTTTTTAGAAATTTACTATATTTTTTTCTGATTTTTTTTATTTTTTATGATTTTTTAATACATTATTAAGGTTTTGAAAATGGTTTATAAAAAAAGGAAAATAGGGCGGGCCGGCATGAGGCCCGGCCCACACTGTAGCGGGCCGTGCCTCGTGTTGGGCCGGGGTCATTTTTCTGTGCGTGTTGGGCCGGGGTCATTTTTCTGTGCGTGCCGTTGCCGTTGAGGCATGCACAGTGCGGCCAACATAGCGGGCCAATCCCAGCCCGTTTTGACACCCTGACAAGAAAACCATTTCGGCTCCAACATCTAAGAAACAGCTACTAGAAATGGTTAAGACATGACCAAGGCATATTTTTTCTCAAAAGAATACTATATGCTACATACTACCATCATAAATTAGCAATCTAGGATAAAAACCCACTCTTTCACTTTTCTCTCTCTTTCTTAAACCCCTATTTAATTATTTTTTAATAATTGAATTAGTTTTCAACAATAACCATAACCGAACTAGAATAAAATTCTACTAGATGATGAAAAAGAAGACCCTTGTCATTCACCATTGACATCAAGCCATGATACATACCAGGAAATGTTTATACTATGTAAAATCAGACATTAAAATGAATGAGAGTATTAAAATAGAAATATTGTAAAACATAAGAGGAATTACATACCGTTTCTCCGTTATTCAGAAATAGTTTCGCAACTTCAATCCCAGCCTAGGAAGAAAAACTTCTCAGATTCAAGATATCAAGGGTTTATAGCCATATTTAAATAAACAAATCTAAACTCAAATTAGACACAGTAATTCATAAACAATCCATTTCATGATTATAAGATGAAATGTCTTGTTGAACTAAATAAATCATTTAAGAAATGTGGATTGAAATTACAATAACACAAAAACTTTGCTTAAACCTTCTCCGCTGCATGAATGGAAAAAAATTCACATTTGAGTTATTAAGACATAAATGGAAATAATGATGACTAAAACTCATGTTGCACTAGTATGAGAACTGCATGGCCACATTTTTTTTAAGTGTAGATCATGCAAAGAAGAAAATCAACATGCATTGTTTGATATGATGAGCACCCAGGTGGTTGTATAGGCTGCTAACCCTAAAAAACTGCCTAATCAACACTGCTCAAGAATTAGAAGTATTTCTAATTTCATTATGCAAACAAGGAACTTTTACATGTGAGAGAACCATATAAGAAAATCTTTCGGAGCTTGCCCAAGGTTCTATGGGTCCTTCACCTTATTGTCAGGCCAAAATACAGAAACCATTACATAAGGGCAAAATAGTTGCCAAGTGCAGTCTCCATAATGGGTCAAATAGATCAGAAACTTAAAAACATAAATGACTAAGAAATTCATATAAAGGCTTGATACAAATAAAATACTGGTAAATTGAAATTAGTTGAACAACAGTCAAAGATGCATATAGTCTTGGACTCCTAATATTCTATTAACTAATTTTATAATATTTTCTCACTAATGTATAGCATATATTTTTTAAAAAAAGAAAGATATTTGACTTTATATCGGCAACCTATTTCATCACATCCTTCTCCAAATTCCAATGACATTCTTTTCATAACATGATATTCCCCCTTAAGAAAACAGCTATACAATTTCTTGCTGATCCAGCAAGTACAGTAATTTCATTTGAATAATGTGCAGCGCAACTGATTGAAAAGTCATATGCCTATTGCAAAACTGTCACGAAAGTGATATTTTTATCCACGTGTGTTGCTGTTCAATTGATGACTTACTGTGTGAATGCAGAGACTCTAGTGCTTAGCTGCATATATGATGCCAATTAATAAGTAGCTACAATCAATACAATAATCAAAAGTAAGATGCTCACAAACATGTAGAGAAGATGGACACATTCTTAATGTATGTCAATAGTAGACAGTGTTCGATTTATATTTGTAACATATGCAGTTGTAAGTTTCAGAATAAATTTTTTGTTATCATGAAGCTTGCATATGACAATCACTGGATAAAAAGTATAGAGAAGATAACAACAAGACATGCTAACAAACCTCTACCAGCCCACCAAGATTATCTCTAAGATCCAAGACATAGTAGGAAGCACCAGAATCTTGAAGACGTTTCAAAGCTGCAGATGGTCAACCTTAAGCCAAATATTACAGTAATATCAAGAACAACCAAAATATATGGTGAACATTTTTACTTGAAAGAAAAATTAGTTACAGTAGTTTGCTTCCAGAAAATCTTAGATCTTTCTAATTCATATTAATCTAGGTGGCATCATTGGTTATCATGACCTAGGCAAGGGCACACATTTCATTAACGAAAATCCAAATCCAAAAATAAGCATATCCATATTAGCCACCATAAAGCATTAATCAGTACATGTGTTTATAGGAGGCTATTATAACTAACTCAGAGCTCCCATAGTCAGGCAGAAGCTAGGAAGATCCCGGCAACTTTTCTTGTACTCGCAGACATGAGCATATGCATACAAACATATTTTATATGTATATTATGTATATTATATACACATATAAAAGATATTTCCAGTAGTTATGAATGGTAAAAATTATAAATAATAAATGTAATTGGGTAACATCATAATGTTAATCCGTTATAGATGATAATCTGGTTATAGCCTGTTAGAACCTAATGAGAATAAAGAGAGTGGCAGAGCTTCATGCTCAACAGACTGGAATGCCAATTCTAAGCTTGTCCAGGCTGCTAAGCATATTGCCAAGGTATATCTAATTTAAGTAGATGACTCAGTGATGTACAATCAAGTAGGAAGTTAATTTTCCTAAAAGAAATTAGTAACATAATATCTATTAATAAAGATAAAACTGATAAATAAATACTAAACACAGTTTCAACCATTCTAATGATGATGATGCTGTAAGTACCACTAAATGATTGATTTAAGAAAACTGGACTAGAGTTTGAATGATGTCAACATGTCCCAGAATCAAAAGCAGGTAATATACCTGTTAGAAGATCTTTCCTTGCCAATGCATTGAACTCCTTGATATGTATATAACCAATGAAAGAACTTCCATCATCCCCTTTTTCAAGACGGTAAAAAACTGGTGTTCTAGCAACAAGTTGCCTTTGAACCCTAATAGATTGAATTGGACCACAATTTCCATGTTTAACCTACATCCACAGATTCAAAAGTTTGTAGAATAACAAAAAGTTTAAATGTGTGCCTAACACTGCCAAGACAGCATTTACTGATTCATTGATGAAAGACAACCTCTATATTCACAAATGTCTCTTTTGGACCTTGTAGCATTGAGGAGACATCAAATGCTGATTTCCCCTTGACATCCATCCCATTAACAGATAGCAGCTCATCTCCCTAAAAATTTGAACAAAATTCAACAAAGAAAGTTACCTTTTTTTTTAATTGCATGGTAATTACATGCTTCATCAACTTGAGAAAAGCTTACACAATTAATCCGTTCTAATTACAGGTCAAATAACTGAAGTAACAAATATGTTAGCCAAAGCATAAACAAAGGAGAAACAATTCATGAACAAAGGATGAATTAGTTTCCCAAGGTATATCATCTAACATGCAGGCAACAATGATGCAAAATCATAACTGACTGATGAAATGGGTAATAATTTGAAGAGGTAGAAAAATAGTTTAGTTAGAAATTTACCTGTCTCACACCAGCTGAATGAGCAGGACCATCTAAAATGACCCCCAATATTTTCAGCTTGGTAGAACCATAGTCATCTGGAATTTCCCTCAGATTTATTCCAATCCCTGTCATGTCATACCTTGCCATCTTTGCAAACTTTCATCGATGCCAAAAGCATCATATGATATGCAAATCAGAAACTACAATTCTTGTCAGCAAATAATTGCATGAAAGTAACGAGCAAGCTTTCTCAGAAACAGAAGAAAAGAAAGAGTACCGAGCGAGCAAAGCTTTGAGAAATCTAGGAGAATAATATAAGAAATGAGAAGAAACCAGCAAGATAGTTCTCTTCAATTGAGCAAAAAGAAAACATAACTTTTCATGCCACCAGAAATCAGTCCCATCCAAAGGCATTCTTGTGATTAGCAACATACTCTAGAAGTATTGAAGATCACAAGCATTAATTAGAATGATTACATAGGATAATAGTCTGACAAGACTACTGGAATGCCTTTTACTAAACGTACATAGTTTTGCATGGAGCCTCCAATTATAGATTCACATGTCAATCAAATGTAAATACTTGTTAGTCATATAAGAAAGCTGTTAACTTATAAAAGCATCATGTGCTCCATAAATGTTGCTACTTGGTGATCAAATACTTCAATGAAGTATTATAAAACATTGTCCTACATTACAAGTTCTGCATATCTCAAAGAAAAGATGAAAATAAGTAGACATAGTGACTATTGTTTACATCTAACTAAAGCCTCTGAAGGCAAGATAATACCGGCACAGCACAGTGGAACACCATTTGAGTTTACAAGGAACTTGGTACATTACAATAAATTACATACCTTGAAAAGTTCATATATAGGAGTCAAATCTCTTCCATGAATATAACTCAAAATCAAATGGTTTGATTCTTAAATTTACTAAAAAAATGTACATGAAATTGTAATTTTTCCACTCACTACTAACCATTATATTTTACAAAATATGGCCATTTTAAAAAAAAAATTACTTTTTTTTAATATATATTCACAGATCTATATCTTTATCTAGATCGACACTCCATTCAATAAGGTGTTAATAAAATTCTAGGAGTTCATCTAGCCCCTCGTCCACCCAATAACCCTTAAGCCTTCACATAGCACAGACGGGTTTTGGGCAAGAATTTATGACCTCATGCCTCGATTTCATACTTGAATCTATAAAACCTTTCTTACTAATGTATATGATCTAGATTTATCTATACATCATGTAAGATGCATGAAAATGCATATGAAAATAGTACAAAAACTAAGACTGTAGAAATTAAATAGTAAAAACAACTACTGTAGAAATCAAAAACAAAAACTGTAGAGATCAAAATATGAAAACATTCATGGTTCATAGCATTGTTTAACCAAAAGCGAATTTAGAGATTAACATGTAGTTGCGTTCAATGAATCTTAGGGCTAATAGCCCACAGGTAGTTGGTTTCCAGCCGATAACCATGGACAAAAACACAAACTGTACAGATTTACAATTGGAAATATTTTGGGTCATACCTTCAGATAACAAAAGGATTTCCCTTTCAAATGGAAGATAAGATCAAGAATAGAGGCTTATGAAGAACTCGGAATTTTATTAATCAAGGAAACTATACAAAGAAGGAGACTCATTACAAGAGATGGTTTCTAGACTAAAGGCTTCACTCTTAGAACTCTTTCCTCGATTTACTTTTTCCTTCCTCATCTTCTTCTTTTATAGAGGTTTTAAGTGATCTCCAAACTGTCTTCTATTATTGCTTGTTGTGGTAAGCCATGACACCGTCTTCTATTATTGTTCTGATGACGTTAGCCATGATGTCATCTTCTATTATCATTCTAATGATGTCAGCCATGACGTTTTAGTCTTATCTTCATGCTGAGCTGGATTAATTATTGTCTTATCTGCTTTATCTTCTGACTGAATTGTCATTCTTATCTTTTTGGCTGGGTATGTTTTCAATTATTTCCTCTTAGTTGGCATCTTTATGTTTATCTTTATCTTTTTAGTTGGCATCCTTTTCTTTAATTGGTCAGTTGAATTATGGTCTCATATCTTTTGATTATCTTGTATCTTGTCTTTTGTTAGGATCAATATCTTCAGTCTTCTGAGCTAAGTTGAGTGAGGAGTATGTTGAGTTTTATAGTTTTGAGTCAAGTTCAATAGGTCTGACTTATGTCTTGTAACTGAATTTTGATAGAGTAGTTCTAAGTAATTATTTATTTCTTTTTCTTGGTCTTCCTTTGCTATTTTAAGCAAAGTTTTTTCAACAATTTTCTGAACTAATTTTGTTAAGTCTTATGTTTCTGAGATCTTTTCTTTTCTTTTTACTTGATTAGATTTAAATTGTCAATTTGGCTTTTAGGGAAAACCACACCCATCATAGGATTCAACAAGCCTTTACCAGCTACCTATTGAGTTGGACAAGCCAATGATATTATAGCTTTATTGATAGCTATATTTTGTATTTTAGGCAAATACACAACCGTTAACGATTTGATATGTCTTCACCGGTTACCATTTGAGCCGGACTAGGTGATGAAATTTTGACCTCATCACTGGTCTGTTGTCTTTGAATATTCTAGAATAAAATTAATTCTTTTTCTAAAAAACTGGCTCTTTGAAGTAATATCTATTTCTCTTTTAAAATTTTTGCCAATTTCATTTAATTTATTGATCTCAAATTGGGTGGTCTCACAGAAAAGTATTTTATCTGTTGTGTCATGGATAACTATCGATGTTCTTGGTTGGGATACAAGAAATTGGATCGATTCTAATGATGGAGCTACGTAATAATTAGGTCTTAAATGATGTCTAGCAAAATCAAAAGCTTCAAAGACTATTAAAACCTTTGAAAAATGATTTGATGAAATTAGTTATACTTTCTAAAACTTCTTTACAATTTGAAAAAACTCCAATAATACAACCAGAAACGACCACATAATCTTAAAATTATATTTGATGCTATGAAAATACCCTAATAATACATTCATACATGCAAGAAAGTACTTTAGATCTATGCTAATACAATGCTTTGCTATCCATAAGTTATCTAGTAAACATTGTTGTTCTTTTGAAATAGAAATATTGGCAAAAAAATTTAAATAAATATTGCTTTTAGGATATCATATGCTTTAGATTCTTTTCGAATACATATAATATCGAAAATAGGATATCCAAAAAGCAATATTTCTTTTAAAATTTTATCCCACATTTCTATTTCAAAAAAAGAATAATGTTTACTAGATAACTTATGGATATCAAAGAATAGTATTAACACAGATCCAAAGTACTTTCTTGCATGTATGAATGCATTATCAGAGTATTTTCATAGCATAAAAAATAGTTTTAAGTTTTATGTAGTTGTTTCTGGTTTTATTACCATAGTTTTTTCAGATTGGAAAAAGTTTAGGAAATATAACTAATTTTATCAAACCATTTTTCAAAGGTTTTAATACAGTCTCTGAAGCTTTTGATTTTGCTAGATATCATTTAGGACCCAATTGTTATGTAGCTTTATCATTACAAACAGCCCAATCTCCTATATCCCAGCAAAGAACATCGATAGTTATCAATGACACAGCAGATAAAATACTTTCTGTGAGACCACCCAATTAGAGATCAATAAACTAAATGAAATTGTCAAAAATTTAGAAAGAGAAAAACATATATTACTTCAGAGAGCTAGTTCTTTAGAAAAAGAATTAATTTCATTCCAGAATATTCAAAGAGAACAGACCAGTGATAAAGTCAAAATGTCATCACCTAGTCTGCATCAAATGGTAGCCTGTAAAGACATATCAAACTAGTTAACGGTTGTGCATTTGTCTAAAATGCAAAAGATAGCTACCAATGAAGCTATAATATTATTAGCTAATCCAGCTCAACACTAGTTGGTAAAAACATGACAAATCTTATGATGGGTGTGGCTTTTCTAAGAAGCAAAATAAACGATTTAGATTTAATCAAGAGAAAAGGAAAAGAAAAGATCTTAGAAACAGAAGACTTAACAAAATTAATTCAAAAATTGTTGAAGACTTTGCTTAAAAAAACAAAGAAAGACCAAGAATAGGGCAGCCCGCACTCAGGTCTATTGTACGCAGCCTTGCCCTATTTATTTTTTTTTTACAAGAGGTTGTTTACTTAAGTCGAACCCGTGACCTCCAGGTCACAAAAAATAAATAATTACTTAGAACTACTATGTCAAAATTCAAAGTTACAAGACATGAATCAAAATCCTATTAAACTTGACTCAGAATTACAAGACTCAACACAGAACTTAGCTTAGAAGACTGAAGACATTGATCCTAGCAAAAGACAAAAGATGCCAGATAATCAAAAGGTACTGGACAATAATTCAGTTGACCAAATAAAGAAAAGGATGCCAACTAAAAAGATAAAAATAAAGATAAAGATGCCAGCTAAGAAGAAATAATTGATGATAAACCAAGCCAAAAAGATAAGAACGACAATTTAGGGAGAAGATAAAGCAGATGATAAAACAACCTAAAGAACAATAATTAATCTAGCTCAATATAAAGACAAGACTAAAATGTCATGGTTAGCATCATCAGAACAATAATAGAAAACGACATCATCACTACCACAACAACTAATAATAGAAGACAGCTTGGAGACCACTTAAAGTCTCTGTAAATGAAGAAGATAAGGAAAAAGTAAATCGAGAAAAGATTCCTGAGAGTGAAGCCTTTAGTCTAGAAACCATCTCTTGTAATAAGATTCTCTTTCTTTGTATAGTTTTCTTGATCAATAAAATTTTGAGTTCTTTATAAGCCTCAGTTCTTGATCTTCTCTTCCCTTTGGTAGGGAAACCCCTTTTGTTTTATGAAGTTATGACCCTAAAATATTTTTGGTTTTAAATATGTGCAGTTTGTGTTTTTGGTCATGGTTTATTGGTTGGAAACCAACTAGTTGTAGGCTACTAGCCCTAAGATTCATTGAACACAACTATATGTTCATTGTTGAATTCACTTCAGGTTAAACAATGTCACGAACCATGAATGTTTTCATATTTTGATCTCTATAATTTTGGTTATTGATTTCATACTTGGAAATATTTAGATTGTAAGATTCAAAAATTAGAAATGAAAAGAAGATGAAAAACAATTTTCCACTTAGTCCAAAAGAAAATAGTAAAGCACCAAGGTCATAAGCTGAACTAAGGAAAAACAATCACCTCAGTTGGAGAAAGGAACCTTGTGTAGGGATCACCTAGGCTAGCAAGCATTCTTCTAATAATATCATGAGCTCTAGATCTCTTTTGAATATTCTCTTGCAGTATCTCTTTCTTCTTTTCCTTGCAAAAGGAAAATACATTGAAATGTCAAGCAACAAAGTTTCTTGCTATCAAACATTAGTAAAGAATAGAGTACATTAAGACAAATACTGTAAGTTGATGGAAAATTACATACCAAAGAGTCACAATAAGTTATAATAACCAGTGAAACATCAAAGCTAAATAAATTCAATGATAGAAAGCCCGTGGCGAACATCCTAAAGACAAAGGCACCAAATTTGTCTCATATGTTAGCCATCGATTGCTTGTATTTCCTTTGAATAGAAAATTCCATAGGGACAACAACGGCTGCTCGTCACACTAATTCGTCACTTCTAGCTTCTCTACTTTCTCAAATATTGCCATGCATCCCAATCGTGAACTCCATACGACATTAAAAATAGAAGCGGAGTTAAAGAAAATAAACAGAAACTTAAGTTTACCAGCCATTTCTCTGGCGACCAAGAAGGGTTCCCAAGAAAGCTATCATGGACGACCTCCCAGGCCTCCTCCACGAGGCCCTCGTTCGTGAGCGCCTCCGGGGGCATCTCCTGCAAAACATCATCTTCCCTGCAGAGCTCGATGGGCGGAGGTGGTGGTGGGATCGAAGAGGCAGCAAGGGAAGGAGGGAACGCAAAGATGACGCAGGAAAGAGCTCCGGCAATGCCTCGGAGGAAAAGCCTCTCGAGGCATCGGGAAGTATTGTTGATGTTTCCGGTGATCTTGATACGATTCCGATGGAGATCGCCGGATGAGGAAATGTAAGGGCTGGAGACACAGCAGGACGCCATGAGAGCGCTCATCCTCGAGACGTTTTTCTATTTTTGTTACAGATAAAGCCTTTTAACTTTTCTAGTTTTCAGAAAAACCCAAAACTTTCATTTATTGCACATTGATCCTTGTGAAATTATATGAAGTCTCATTAGCCACCATAAAAGGCATTTTTTTTTACGGGTTAAGCTACAAGTAGCTAGAGAAAAAGAGAAATAAAAGGAAGTAGTAGACAGTCTATCAAAAGTATAGGCCAGCCACAACAGCAGCTTCTTCAAGCCATCTTGGACGATACAATCCTCTATGGAATAGAGATAATGGCGGTTCCTTCTTCCATGATTTGCCAAAGAGTTGACCAGGTTGTTGAGTTCCCTCGGACAGTAGGAAATCTCCATTGGAGGGTTACAATTCAGGAGATCCTTAATGTGCTGGACCTCTTCTTTGTATTGCCAGATATTGTGTCCATTATCTTCATTCAGTAAGTTCAGCACTGCAAGACAGTCAATGCTCATTCGATCCACTTGTATGTTGTTTATTCTGCAATGCTCAATGGCCATTCCAACTACTAGAAGCTTTGCTTGAAAACTTGAGTCTGCTTCTATTGCAGCAGCTCCAGCAAGTATGAGGGTCTTTGCGCCTTTAATTATAACAAAACCTGTTCCAGCAAGGGTATCACTATTAGTCCATGAAGCATTGCAAAAGACTGTAATTAAGTTATCTAATATAGAGTTATTGAGATACTCGCTTATGTGGCCCTATGTTCTCCAAATAAAGTCCTATGTATCCTTGAAAGCTTGATTGAATATTTGAGAAGCACTAATCCTCTTTGCATTAAAGACCAAATCACACCTGGCTTTCCAGATACCCCAAGCACAATTGGTATCAATGCTTTTGAAAAATGTTGTGTACCTCTATCTTGTCCCTCATGGGTCATGAGCCATTGAGCTTCCAGAGGATTGATAAAGTTGATGTCAAGTCCCAAACAATCAGACACTAAATTCCAGCAATGCATGGTTGTTCTACAGGCATAAATGATATGGCCTGCAGTCTCTCTAAAGAGTCCACAGAATGGACAAAGCATCTGAGGTCCCATGTTTAAATTATATAAGAGCTCAAGAGTGGGGAGCCTACCATGGAAAAGCCTCCAAAGAAATGTTTTGACTCTTGGGGCAATAGGCAATTTCCATAGCAGTTGCCAACCCTTCCAACTGCTTATCTCAGAATGGTCCTGATTAATATGATTATATATTTTGGAGGCAATTTTAACAGTAGAAGAATTTGGCAACCAGACTCAATGGTTAGAAGAGGTGAAATCAAAAAACCATGTTGTGTAGTCTATTCCAATACAACAATGGACCAAAGAAACTTGAGACTTCACTTTGATTTAATGCATTATCCAACAGCATATCAGAAATAGAAATGTTTTCCAATGGGAGGTTCATATTAATGTAGGTAGGCTTTAAAGATAGGGGAATGTCATACAGCCAGGAATCATGGAGGAAGCTTGTGGTCCCTGGATTACAAACAGTAATCCATAAATTAGACTTAAGAGTAGAAGCAGTCTTAAGAAGCATTTTATAAAACCATAACATGTTGTTTTGTTGTGAATTATTCCAGGGGTTGAAATTTCCATACTTGAGTTGGACAATTTGAACCCAATGTTTGTCATTTGTATTCAAAATATAAAATATATTTTTGGTCATTAATGAGACTTTAGCAATCCTTAAGTTCCTGACTCCCAATCCTCCCTCAGTTTTGGAGAGTGTAGTAGTAGCCCAGTTCATTGTGTGAAACCTGCCACTAGCAGTGCCTCCACTCCAGAGAAAATTCCTAGCTAACTTAGATATTTGATCCAAAACTGTATCAGGGATAGGGTAGTTGATCATGGCATAAACAGGTATTGACATTAATGAGTTATTGGTCAAGACAACTTTTCCTCCTAATGAGATAGAAGATTGGTTCCAAGAGCTCAGACTAGACCTGGTTCTATCTACTAATGTTTGCCAATGGTGAACAATCAATCTCTTGGGTGAAGTCAGCACACCTAAATATTTAAAAGGAAAACTTCCAAGTTTCATTCCAAGTAGATTTTTGATGGAGTTTTCAACCCTTCTGTTAAACCAGCTTGTAAGATGGATAGTAGACTTATCAAGGTTGACTTTTTGTCCAGTGAGGTTGTGGTATATATCAAGGCAAAACTTACAGTTTTTGGCAGTGACCCTGGAAGCTCTAGTAATGATGATTAGATCATCTGCAAACATAAGATAATTGAAATTGGAGTTAAGCCTAGTATCAAAACCAGGAATTAGATTCATTGCCATGGCTTTGTTTAACATAGCAGTTAGATTCTGTGATACTAGCAGGAAGAGATATGAAGATAGAGGATCCCCCTGTCTGATTCCTTTGTGATTAGGGAACCATTCAATAGGTTGTCCATTAATGATAAGGGCAAACCTAGGAGATGTAATACAAGTTTTGACCCAATCTATCCAAATTTGAGGAAAATTCATAATCTTGAGGGTGGCAAGGATGGCGTTCCACTCCAAGGCATCATAAGTTTTTTCAATGTCGATTTTAATTAACATCCTTGGGAGAGACTGGGAGTCATATTCCAAAGAATGTACAATTTCTTGCATTGCAATAATGTTATCGTGAGTAATTCTACCAGATAGAAAGTCCCTTTTCTCAATGCAAATAAGTTTATGCATAACATTCTTCAACCTATTGCTCATGATCTTAGAAATGATTTTATAGGATACATTACACAAGGATATGGGTCTGAATTCACTAACCCTGTTGGCAGACTCCTTTTTTGGAATTAGAACAACATATGTTTGTCCTCAAGAGGCTGGAAGTGTAGCAGTATGAAAGAAATGATTTATGGCCTGGAATAGAGGATCTCTCACCAATTCCCAATAAAATAAGTAAAACTCTATATTTAATCCATCGGGTCCTGGACTTTTACCTCTAGGCATGTATTTGAGTATATGCAGAATTTCCTGAACTGTAACTGGTGTGGTAAGCATAACTTTGTCATCCTCAGTTAACTTGTTCAGGTCATTGGGTAAACTGATAGTGAGATCCTTCTCTGAGATAGGATTAGTAGAAGTCCAAAGCTTGGCATAGAATTCATGGAAGAGATTACCAATTCCCTGAGGATCAGAGCAGACGGATCCCTGTTCCCTGACTATGGCAGAGATTCTATTTCTATGTCCTCTGGTCCTAGCATGGTTGTGAAAGAATTATGTACTGTAATCCCCTCCTTTTAGCCACAACATTCTAGCTCTTTGTGCCCACTTAATAGTGTTCTGTCTAAGCAAAGCAGAGTGTTTATTATAAAGACATCTAAGGGCAATATTTTCAAGATCAGAGTATTCAGGAGAATGTTCTAAATCCTTAATAAGAGAGAGATCATTTTCAGTCTTAGTGATGACTTTGTCTAAAGGAGACAAACCAGTGGCTTTCCAAGTTAAAATATTTTTCTTAGTACAAGATACAAAGTGGCTAAAGGCATGCATAGGGGAAGCACTTGTTTTGGAATTCCATGCTTTGTAGACAGCTTGGTGACATTGACTATATTCAAACCAAAAGTTTTCAAAATGAAAAGCCTTCTTTTTCTGATGATTGAAAAATTTGGCAGTGAGGAAAATGGGGGAATGATCAGAGGATGTTCTAAGAAGGTGTTTGTTATGATATGTCTCAAAATTTGATAACCAATCATTATTAGCAATGAAACGATCCCATCTAGCCCATCTTCTAGATAAGCCTTGTTGGTTATTACACCAAGTAAAGGAACCTCCTTGATAGCCCAAATCAATCAAGTAATTTTGAGATACAGTCTTTAAAAAGTCTATTTTTGAGAGAGTAGTAGCCAAAACTACCACCTCTATACTCATTTGGGTTTAAAATAGCATTGTAATCCCCCATTAAAATCCAGGGTAATCTAAGCATAGATAGCCACCATAAAAGTTCACAACACTCATCAGTGTCATTCTAAATTTACCCTTCCATAGAAAAAACAACATAGATTATGGATACACATCCATTTGTGGATTGCCAATTACCATCAAAAGACATACCGGACCATATCAAAAGTACCAAAGAAAATTGAAGATCTGTAGTCGAAAGAGGTTTGTATTTTCATTGAATGAATGAAGTACATAGAGGTCATATTTTATACATTGATAGAATGATCTAAAAATAGAAAGAAAATATTTTGTTCCTAATTTACAAGGATTTCAAATATTTACCATAATTAGAGAAGCTAATTTAAGGAAGAGAATATTTGAAAATAATTGAGGAGTATTCTCAGAATATTCCTTATGTATTATCAGCCCCCCTCAAGGGCACAGGCGGAACAACAATGAGCTTGTCACGTAACTAATGAAAGGAAGTGGATGTTAAGGCTTTAGTCATGACAACGACAATCCGTTCAATAGCTAAAATATGACAAATGAAGAGGGACTTCTTTGCAACTAAGTCTCGGACAAAATGGATATCGATCTCAATATGTTTTATTCGAGCATGAGAGACGGGATCAGCAGTAAGAAAAGTGGCACCAAGATTATCACACCATAATGTCGATGGAATGTAGGATAAGCCGAGTTCACTAAGTAAGGAGATAATCCAACAGAGTGTAGCAACAGCAAGAGCAATGCTTCGGTATTCAGCTTCGATACTAGAGCAAGCAACTGTGGGTTGATTCTTGGCACTCCAAGAAACAAGATTTGGTCCCAAAAAAATGCAATAACCAAAAGTGGATCGACGGTCATCCCGACAGCCAGCCCAGTTAGCATCACAATAAGCATTAAGGGAAAGTGTAGTAGCTTAGGTGAAGCAAATACCATGAGAGGGCATGGATTGCAAGTATCGAAGAATGCTTTTAACCGCGGTCCAATGGACGTCTGTAAGGCAATGAAGGAATTGGGACACTTTGTTCACAGCAAATTGGATGTCAGGACTAGTGAGGCAAAGGTATTGTAAAGCACCAACAGTACTGCGGTATTCGATTGAATTAGATAGAAGTGTACCATGATTTTTGGAGAAGGGTAAGGTGGGAGTCATGGGTGTGGGAATAGGTTTGGAAAAGTCAAGATAGGTGCGAGTAAGAAGATCTTTGGTATATTTGGTTTGAGTAAGAAGAAGGCCATTGGAAGTAAAGGTGGCTTCAATACCAAGGAAGTAATGAAGAAGGCCAAGGTCTTTAATAGAGAAGGTAGTATTGAGGTCATTGATAATAGAAGAAATAATGGTTTGTGAAGAACCCATAACCAAGATATCATCCACATAAACTAAAACATAGGTGGTGTGAGTAGAAGTGGACTAAATAAAAAGCGAAGTATCAGACTTTGATTGGGTGTAGTTAAGATCAAGGAGCTTTTGACTCAAATGTTGAATCCAATCCAAGCTCGCGGGGCTTGTTTAAGACCGTAAAGAGCTTTGTGAAGGCGACAAACATAGTGAGGATGATGAGGGGAAGAAAAACCAGGTTGTTGGACCATGTAAACTGGTTCGTGAAGAGAGTCTTGAACAAATGCATTGTTGATATCTAGCTGTCTAACAGGCCAGTTATGTGTAATGGTAAGGGTAAGAATGAGTCATATGGTAGTAGGTTTGACAATATGGCTAAAGGTGTCGGTATAATCAATGCTCGAGGATTGATAGTAGCCTTTAGTAACAAGACGAGCTTTGTAACGATCTATGGAACCATATGTTTTGTATTTAGTTTGAAAAACCCATTTACACCAGACAATATTGGCATTGGGTGGTAGAGGGACAAGGGTCCAAGGTTTGATTGAGATGGAGAGCCGTGAACTCATCAAGCATTGCTTGGCGCCAATGAGGGAACTTGTTTGCTTAGGTAGATCCTAAAAAAGGAAAACGAGTATCCTAAGAAGACACATGGAGTGGATTTAGGTGTGAGTTTGTTAGGATGAGTAGATCCTAAAAAAGGAAAACAAGTGCAACCAAAGACATAAAGATGGTCGAGATTGGGTTTTGTGAGAAAAGAAGTTCATGAGGTGATTTAAGTTGGAGGAGAGGAGTAGGGAGAAGATTGATAAGGTAAACGACAGTGGAAAAGACTTCAAACAAGAAGGATTTGGGGAAAGAGAAGGGTGAGGCCAGTTTCAGTGATGTGACAAATTTTTCGTTCGACAACACCATTTTGTTGAGGAGTGAAGGGACAAGAGATACAATAAGAGATACCATGGGTGTGGAGATATTTAGTAAAAGCACCTTTGATGAGTTCAGGGGCTCCATCACATTGAAAAGTCTTCATAATAGTAGAGGAAAGATTTTCAGTGTGGGTTTTAAAGTGTTGAAAACGGGAAAGAGCTTCGGATTTGGTGGTTAGTGGAAAGATCCATGAATAGCGACTATAGTCAACAATGAAAAGAATAAAGTATGATGAACCAGAATGGGAGAGGGAAGGCGATGGTCCCCAAATATCACAATCAATGATCTCTAAAGGTTGTGTAAAGCACGAGACAAAACATGAATGACAAGGAGTTATTACATGAGACTTATTAGGTAAAATCTTGGATAAAGACAATTGAGTAGCATGACAAGGATGACCAAGACGTTGATGCCAAAGATCAAGAGAAGTGTACGTGGCAGTAAGAGCAACGAGATTGGTGAAGCTGTAAGGAATCTTTATAGGATAGATATTGTTATGGATGTCACCCGCAAGAAGTGGAATCTTGGTGGTCCTTCACAATGTAACCAAAGGGATTAAATTCAATTAGGCATGAATTGTCTTTAACAAATTTAGCAACTGAGAGGAGATTTGTGGCGAGTTGTGGCACAATTAAAATATCATGAAGGTGGAGAGCTTTGGGGTGTGCAATAAGGGTAGAGTGTCCAATTGAAGAGATAGGAAGAACAATAACATTACCGATGATCACTTGATTTGGACCATGATACTGTTGCACGAACTCAACAAGTTGCGGATCTGGAGTCATATGCGCGGTAGCACCTGTAAAGGCCATGCCTTTTATGTTTTAATTAAATCTCCCCTAATTATGTTGTGGCTGATTAATTCCCCAAATTTGGATTAACTTAATGAAAGTGGTTAATCAACCTTATAAGTTAAGATCTAATTTCATTAAAATGAGGGGCTTTGGTGCAAAGCTGGTTTTTCATGGGAACTGTTATGAGAAGGACTTGCATGGAAATATTAAAGAGACTTGGGTTTCTATGAAAGACGTCTTGACTCAAGCATGAAATAACACCCTGTGTTGTAATATTGCAAATAATGGAGAAGATAGGGGGTTTTTACTAAATTTCACACATACATATGATAATTTCAAAGAAACTCGAGGGTTCTGTAACAAAAGAAAAATCACAACAACTATGCACGAGCTCTTCTCCATGTCATCGATAGCTGGGATCAAATGTAGGAAACGCCAAATGGCGCGACTGCGTGCGAAGCTTGGGGGGGGGATCGAGTTTCCCATATTCGTCTGTTTCTTTTCTCCCTTGACTCTGAACGTGAATCCAAGGGGAGATTTGATCGCGCATGCTGCCGCGATCGACGCCAAGCGTGGGGAAAAGATGGCAGTGACAAGTCGTGTCAACCACTGTTGCCTCGAGGCTCTCAACTCGTCATCCCGTGCATAAGAAGCATAAGTCTTCTTCTCCTAAGAGTACTACACGCGGCCCTCTTTCCCAGTGAGACGTGAGAACTAGAGAGAAAGAGGGCGACACCACACTCAAACGAACTCTGACCA
Source organism: Dioscorea zingiberensis (assembly GCA_026586065.1). Taxonomy (NCBI): domain Eukaryota; kingdom Viridiplantae; phylum Streptophyta; class Magnoliopsida; order Dioscoreales; family Dioscoreaceae; genus Dioscorea; species Dioscorea zingiberensis. The sequence continues at coordinate 53,787,112 of CM048818.1, read as the reverse complement.
CCTCATTGTGAGTGGACATTAACGTCTCGGCGTCGAGTGCAAGAAGGTCTGAAGAGACAAATGCAAGAGAAGAGGAGAGACGCTTAAACCGGATGAACCTTCTCCAATTGAACGAGCCTTCACCATTAAGTCTCTCCGGAACTTGCCGCTCCCATTTCCAGAAAGCTCACGGGAGTTGTGCGTGACTGTCTTCCAAGAAGGCGCTATCGATCCACCGAACCTCCGAATGTCGCAAGCCTCCATCTTCCCAGTAAGCACCCCTCGACACTCTGCAAATGATAACAAGATTTCTCGGTTTGCAAAGAGCACAAGCATACACATTCTTTGAATGACAGGTTAGAGGAGCTTAAGTAAAGGACTCCATGCATGTGTTTAGGAAAAAGGCGGGAAGTTACACGAGGGAAATAGTAAGGCAGAGGGGATATTGTGAATAGAATTAATAATAAGGTTAGTATGCATGGCTTGCATACATGCGTTAAAGAGGGGGAGAACATGCATGGTTTGGTTTGGGAAGATTGGGAGTGAAGGACGTGCTCCACTAGTTAACAGAAGCTTGCATATTTTATAGGATTTGTGTGGCCAGCGCAGAAATACAAACTAGTCACAACACTCGAGAGGGAAAAAGCAGGCTCGGAGCTCAACAATACAAGGATTTCATTATGAAGTGATTGCTCATGATTTCCTAGTTATGAGTTAGTTATCTTAATTAATGCTTGTTTGTAATTAAAAAGGTGAGTCTGTTATAACAACACCCCATGGTTGTGCGTATAGAGCACGCCTACGTACTGTTTGTCGTTTTGCCTCAAAAAAGCCAATCCCCTTGTAATTTTGATACAACTGCATATAAGGCAGTACTATGGAATGAGAAAGACAGTAGAAGTAGTACTCCCTCTTCCTCTGGTCTCCTTCCTCCTCTTTCTTCTCTTCTCCTTCTCCTTCTCCCTCTTCTCCTAGTCCTTCTTAGCCTATAAAACATGTTACATTGGTGCTTTCATTGACGCTCACCGGCGTTGATGACCGACGGTATGGCCACGTATGCTCGTGTTGTAGACGACCAGCTCACCTCCCTTTCTGAGCAACTCAACAGCCATGAATCCCTTTTCTCCTCCCTGGAACAACATCATGCCGCGTCCTACGACTGGCTTCAGCAATGCCCGGACAAATCCTTCACGCAACTCCAACAATCTCAAGCTCAACTTCAGCAATCTAATGCGGAGATCCTGGCCGTTCTCTCCCGGCTCGTTAGACAGCCACCCTCACCGCCCTTGCTTCCACTACAACATACACCTTTCCCCTCTCTAGCCCCCCAAACCACTCACTCACCTTCCCTCCCACCATTCCACCTACCCAAACTTGAAGTTTTGGTATTCACCGGTGAGGACGTTCTCAGTTGGCTCTTTCAACTCACCAACTTCCTTCATTTCCACCAAATTCCGGAGGACCAGAGAATCGGAGTCGTCGCCTTCTACATGGCCGGCCCCGCTCTCCAGTGGTTCCACTGACTTCATTCCACCTCTCAACTCACCTCCTGGAGTGACTTTGCATGGCTTGTTGAGCTTCATTTCGGGCCCTCCACCTTCATCAACCACGAAGCCTAACTGTTCAAACTCAAGCAAACCTCCTCCCTCTCTAGCTATCTTCACGAGTTTGAATGCCTATCCACTCGCATCGCTGGCCTCAACCCCACAAGTCTCCTTAACTGCTTCTTATCTAGTATCTGCCATGACATTCAACATGAGTTGTATCTCCTTAAGCCCAAGTTACTACATGAGGACATCGGCATGGCTAAGCTGGTGGAGCACAAGTGCAACGACCATCGCCCCATTGTCCCTTTCCATTGCCCTATGCTTCCTAAAACCCAAGGACCTCTACCTGCTCCTCCTCCCCCCCCCACCAATCCCCCACGCCCATAGCCCATGCCTGTCAAGAGCCAGACACCGACCGAGATGGCATCTCGCAGAGAACGTGGTCTCCGCTTCAACTATGATTCTCAGCTCACTCCAGGGCATTGCTGCCGACTACCTCAGTTTAACTGTCTTCTTGCTGAACTTGAGGACGAGATACCACTAAAAGACCCACCTCCTTCGCCAACTCCTAACGAAGATCCCCCAGATCAGTTTTCCCAGATCACTGGCGGTGAACCTCTGTAGATCTTTTTCCACGCATTTACCGGTCACATGATCCCCGCCACCTTGAAGCTCAACGATTCCATCAATAGCCATCGTGTTATCGTCCTCGTTGATAGCGGGTCCACGAACAACTTTATCCAAGGACGCCTGGCCAAATTCCTTGGCTTGACGACTCAGCCTTCGCCTCATCTCCGCGTCAAGGTGGGTAACGGTGACACCCTGTATTGCGGTGGCACATGCTCCCGCATCCCCTTGACTCTGGGTCAAACCTCCTTCCATGTCGACTTCCTTATTTTGCCAATTTATGGAGCTGACTTAGTCCTCAGGGTCCAATGGGTTTCGAGCTTGGGTCCAGTCCTTTTTTATTGGAATCAACTTTGGATGGAGTTCAAACATAACGGTGCGCGTGTTCGTTTGGATGTTGTGACCCAACTGAGTCTGAATTTCATCCCCGGCTCAACTCTGGACGAATAGACTCACATCAAGGGCGTAGTCCAATTCCTTCACTTATCGGTGCAACCGGTTCCCATGGAAACTGATGTGACTACACCAAACTTAAATCCGAACGAGCCCAAGTCCTTTTCTTCACTCCATCGTCTTCTCCAATGCTTCCAAGAGATCTTCTCTCTGCCAAAGGGACTCCCACATGCCAGACAGTACGACCACCGTATTCTCCTCCACCTCCAAGCTCCACCGGTGAACATGCGTCCCTATCACTACTCGTACTTGCAGAAGTCCAAGATCGACTGCCTCATGGGGAAGATGCTCGCCGACGGGATCATCCAGCCAAGCACCAGCTCTTTCTGCTTCCCAGTTTTGCTCGTGCGAAAGAAAGAAGGCACCTAGCGTTTCTGTGTTGACTACCGCGCTCTAAATTCAGCAACCATCAAGGATCGCTTTCCCATCCCAACAGTGGAGGAATTGCATAAACGAGCTCGCCGGCGCTACCATCTTCTCCAAACTCAACCTTCACGCCAGGTACCACCAAGTTCGCATCCACCCACCTGATATTGAGAAGACCTCTTTCTGCACTCACGAAGGTCATTACGAATTCCTCGTAATGCCATTCGGTCTCTCTAACACGCCATCCACCTTCCAAGCCTTGATGAACTCTGTTTTCAGAAAAGTCCTCCGCAAATTCGTCCTCGTTTTCTTTGAAGATATTCTCGTGTACAACACTACATAGGAAGCCCACGTGGAACACCTACACATCATCTTTACCTTGCTGCTGTCTCACAGCCTCTTCGTGAAAGCGGCCAAGTGTAACATCGGTTGCATCACCATCGACTACCTAGGCCATCAAATCCAAGGTGAAGACGTCGCTGGCAACCATCCTCGAGTGGCCACTTCCAGCGACCCCGAAGGCTTTGCGTGGGTTCCTCGGGCTGACCGGCTATTACCGATGTTTCATCAACTGGTATTCCTCACTGGCTGCTCCCTTGACCAACTTGCTTCATAAGAATGCCTTCATCTAGTCACAGGCGGTGACGGCGGCTTTCCACTCCCTCCAAGATGCACTGACCAACACCCCTGTTCTTAGACTGCAAGACTTCTCTCAGCCGTTCACGGTCAAAATCGATGCCTCCGATACCGGAATCGGTACCATTCTCTCTTAACCATCCAAACCAATTGCCTACTTCAGCAAGCAGCTAGCCCCACATCTTCAGGCAGCCTCCACTTACGCTCGGGAGATGCATGTTATCACCGAGGCCGTCCGGAAGTGGTGGCACTACCTCCTGGGCCGCCGCTTCATCATCCAAATTGACTACCAGAGCATATGTTCTCTCCTCCACCAGACTATCCAAACACCGGAACAACACAAATGGTTGTCCAAACTGCTTGGTTTTGATTTTGATATCCTCTATAAGCCAGGGAACCTCAACACTCCTGTGAAAGCCCTCTCCCGACTACCAAAGGCTACCCTCCACTCTCTTTACAACACTTCTCAGCCATTGGCGGCTCTATGGGATGCCCTACGTCATCTCCATCGCATACATGGCCCTACCAAGCGATAGATTGCAAAGGTTCACTCCACCCCAGTACCCAGATCACTCCGTTCGTGATGGGCTTCTCTTTTTCAGAGGTCGCATGGTGGTTCCGGACGACTGCGCTCTGCAGCCGCTCATTCTCTCCAAGTTCCACACCTCCCCTATTGGCGGGAACGTATGTGTTACTTGCACTTTAGCGCACATTGTCAGTACCTTCTTCTGGTCGAATCTTCGGAAGTCCGTCCAGGATTTTGTGGCCCGCTGCGCCATTTGCCAATCGACAAAGCCCTTCAATCATGCACCACAGGGATTACTTCAAGCGCTCATTATCTCAAGCTCCATTTGGCATCTGTCTCCATGGACTTCATCACCAGCCTCCCTCTATCATCCGGGAAGACCACCATCATGGTCGTTGTCAATCGGCTTTTCAATCACGCACACTTTGCAGCGCTTGGCCCTAGTTTCACTGCCATACATGTTGCAGACGTGTTCACCAAGGAAATTGTCCGTCTCCACGACATTCCGGCCAGCAATATTTCGGACCGCGACCCCTTTTTCGTGAGCGCCTTCTGGAAAGAGTTGTTCAAGCTACAGGGAACGGCGCTCGCGATGAGTAGCGTATACCACCCCCAATCCGATGGGCAAATGGAGATCCTCAACCGCTATCTCGAAGACTATTTCCGATGCTTCACCGGCGATCACCCTCTCCACTAACTGCATTATCTTCACTGGGCGGAGTGGCATTACAACACATCCTGGCACTCTGCCATCAAGATGTCCCCATTTGAAGCAGTCTACGACCGTCCTCCGCCGTCCTTGATTGACTACATGGCGGGGTCCTTACTGGTAGCCTTGGTGGACGAACTGCTCACTGCTCGCGCAAACATTCTTTCCACTCTGAGCGCCAACTTGACCAATGCCCAGGCCCAGATGCGCTCTTAGGCCAATGCCAATCGAACTGACATTTCATTCAACATTGGCGACTGGGTTTTCCTCAGGCTTGTTCCCCACCGTCAATCATCTCTGACCCACCGCAAGCACACCAAGCTAGCCAGACGGTTCTATAGGACCTTCAAAATCACTGAACGGATCGGAGCCTAGACCTCCCCTTCACGGCCAAGCTCCACAGCGTTTTTCACGGCTCTAAACTGAAGAAATTTTTTGGTGATCTGACGAGTCAACTCAATCCTCTCCCTGTGGACTTCTTTGACTAGCAGCCCATAGTCAAACCCCTGGTTGTTTTAAACAAGCGGACGATTCTTCTTAACGGCCAACATATTCCTCAATTGCTTATCCACTGGGAGGGACAACCTATCACTGTCTCACTGACGCCACTTGGGAGCCAATCTCGAAAATCCGTCATGATTTTCCAGACCTTCACCTTGAGGACAAGGCGACTCTGCAAGGGGGGCAATTGTGGCAGGTGCGGATATGAGCGTGGAAATACAGACGCGTCGTAGCACCTGAGAGGGAAAAAGCAGGCTCAGAGCTCAACAATACAAGGATTTCATTATGAAGTGATTGCTTATGATTTCCTAGTTATGAGTTAGTTATCTTAATTAATGCTTGTTTGTAATTAAAGAGGTGAGTTTGTTACAACAACACTCCATGGTTGTGCGTACAGAGCACACCTACGTACTGTTTGTCGTTTTGCCTCAAATAGGCCGGTCCCCTTGTAATTCTGGTACAATTGCATATAAGGCAGTACTATGGAATGAGAAAGGCAGTAGAAGTATTATTCCCTCTTCCTCTCATCTCCTTCCTCCTCTTCCTTCTCTTTTCCTTCTCCTTCTCCCTCTTCTCCTAGTCCTTCTTAGTCTGTGAAACACATTACAATTTTTTTTAAGATAATCATGTATGGGTTATTGAACACATATGGTTAACATGGCTGTTAACATTAATAGTGGACCAAGTTTCACTCAAGCTCTCAGTTGACTTGAGCTCGAGTTAAAGAAGCCATGAAGGGAGAATGGAACTTAAGAGATTAATTAGAAGATAATGGAATTAAAGAGTGAGTAAAGTATGTCATATACCATTCTCTGGAGTTATAATGATGATCAAGTGTACCTAATTGTAATTGGTGGAGAACAACCAATTAGATGAATAAATTTCAAGAGAGGTTAGATGGTTATTCAAATCTAAACTATTATGGGTCGGGTGTTACCATATTGAAGTAAGCCAATGAGTGATTAGAGCAATGGATGGCCATTGATAATTATTTGATTAAGGATAAGGGGTGAGTTATCCAATTGTTGCCAAGATACCAGGATAGTAAGCATGAGTACATAATTGTGTGTGAGTCATGTTAATATGTAGGAGCATGTTTATTATTTTATGGTTGGCAAACATATTAAGCTTAGACTTAATTACCAGATCTTAGCGTAGTGCGGGAAGGCACGTCTAGAAGGATTTGTGACTAGATCGGGATATCTTCGATACATGCAAGTACCACCGCACCCCTTCTTTTATTGGATATTTGTTGATGAATGTATCATGCCTCCTTGATGCTTGGATTCATTTTGTTATATGTGTACTTGTTTCATTTGGCGTTTATAATTCCATGTTTGTGCACATATCCTTGATTCCTTGATTGATTGCTTGTATACTTGATATATAGATCCGTTGAGCATGTTTACTCGTTGACCGGCACTTGGCCGTGGAGACACATGAGCCGGTGCGCTAGCCGAGTGAATGTGTGTCAGTTATCTTGTTGTTGAGGATTCTCCCGGTTCAGTATGGATGTTCAGGGCCGAGGACACCTTGATCATCCAGTATTCCTTGTTAGAGGGACAATACTCTGGTCGTCCCGTATTCCTTGTCAGTGGGATGAAGCACTGGCCGTGTACGTACATGTTATGGAGTTAGTGCTAGCGAGTTGTCGACTGAGTCGATGACGGTTTAAGCCGTGTTTTGGCCGGGGAGAGGACTTGTGAGTTGATGGATCGCTTGCCGTGATCAGTCGTATGGCATGTTGCTTGAGGTTTGGATTCTCCTACCATATTGTGATTGCGTGTTCTTGGTAGGACTGAGATCCTTATCTCATTGACTTGTCATGGACTTCTTGTTCATGTGTGTGTGGGTTTGAGACCTTGTTGTTTAATGTGATCACTGGCCTGTTTATATTTTCTTGGATCATCTCTCCTTGATTCACAATATTATTCATGAGGCATGATTTGTTATAGCCAACGAGTACTTGCTGAGCTTTCCTTACGAAAGCTCACCCACTTGTTGACTTCTCTATTCAGATCCTTAGAAGTAGCCATCATGGGACTCGGAGAGCTATGCGTGGATTAATGAGATTGTTGAGGTTGGCTACCTCTTGTTTTATCATGTGTGAGGACATGTTATTATAGTTTTCCTTGTAGGAGCTATATATGATGTGACTTTAGGGTCTGTGTATCCTTAGACTTTACTTTCGCTGTATACTCTTTTGTGAGACATATTATATTATGTCTACTTTATTCCGGTGTGCATATTTTATGTGTGATTGCTGATTATCGAGGCTTCGTATCCGGGAAAGGCCCGTCCTTGTTTGGGTACGGCCGGTCTATCATGTGCCAGTGGGCCCTTGATTTTGGGATCTGGGCGTGACAGTACCAGTGCCAGGTAACCATTCAGCAATATTTGAAGATATGTCATGGTCTGGTCGGAAATTAATAGCGAAGAAGGCATTGTTGAGGGAATGAGGGCCAACTGAAGCTTTAGGTTGGTTGTTTTTGGACTCAGAATATCTAAACCGACATGTAGTAGCAATGTGGCCCTATTTTCCAACAGATTTGACATTGTTGAAGAGGTATATTGTAATTTGGCCGTGGAGGATTTTGGGCTAGGTAATGAGACATTGATTAGTTGTAGGGAGGGTAGGTTGGGTAAGGGTGATGATTTGATAAAGCTTGGGAATAAGGTTGGGTTTGAATAGAAGTAGGGTTTTGATATCCATACTGGCCTCCATTGTATCTTCGACCTCCATGTCCTAAGTTGGTTCCGCCACCACGTCTGCCACCATGGCTGCCGCTCTGTCCAGAAGAGAAGATATGCGCTATAAAGGTGACGTCATTTACCGATGAATGATAAGAGAGAATGCGTTGTTCGTGCATTAGAAGCTTTGCACGCAGATCAGAAAAGGTGGGCGGCTTTGGAAGATTTTCAATGTTTGTGACAAAGGCAGAGTAGTCCGATGGCAAACCATTCAAGAGGAGGAGGACAAGATCTTCATCAGAGACGTGGTCGCCGATGGCTGCAAGTTGCTCTCCAGTGTTGGAGAGTGATGCGAGATAGTCTGTTACTGATGAATTTCCTGTCTTCAAGGTATGGAATTGGCGCCGAAGGTGAGAGTGGTTGGCAATAGATTATTATATGAAATGGAGTTCGTACCCTTTTAAGTTGTTATAATACCATTAAATGCATATCTTAAATTTTAATCGATTAATAAAATTCTATTAATATATAATTTTATTGATTAATAATTAGATTATTTAATTTATTTAATTACTTTTAATTTATTTAAAAACTACAAAACTAAATTGCCATTAGATCATATCCCAAAATTTATTTATGAATTTATAAAAAAAAGAAATTTTTTTCTCTTATTTTAATTCTTATTATAAGAGCTTGCTTTTCATGTTAAGAAACACATGGTACAGCTAAAGGCATATTAAACTAATATAAATTTAATACTTTATTTTTTTAAAATTTAGATAATCAGTTTATATTTATTCATTCATATTATAGTTATAGCCACAAGAGCTTGTTTAACTTGATGCGATAAATTAAAGTTAAGAGTTCATAGTAAAATTTTATAGTTATGTAAAATGATAAAATAGAGATAACCTTATTTTTTCATTATTTTACTTGATTTTTCTAAAGTACCTATTTTATAAAACATTCTTATTAACCTATGTATTAAAAAATGATAAGGGATCAAATAAAATATATATAGGAACCAATAGAAAAATATATATATATATATATATTGAAGTGGATCAAAATAGAAATCTAAACAAAATTTTGATAACCATCAGTATTTCTTAAAAATAGAAAATTGATTAATAAAAATATTTTAATTAAATATTTAGATTTTTCTAAAAATAGAATCTATACATGAAAAAATTGATTATTATTATTATTATTATTTAATATTATTGATCTTTATATAAACATTCAACGTAATAAGTAATATAAATGTTATTATATATTTTTTATATTTTTTAAATCAAAATTATTAGTATGGATTTTTTGATTAAAAATTCTAAAATCCCAATCTAATTTTATGTTTTTTTTTTAATTAAAATTATCTAATACTCCCTCTCTTAGTAATACGTATATATTATTGAGAAAACCATTTAGATTAGATTCAAAATATACTTCTGGGACTTTCCCTCTCCATCTCAGTTTTGATATCATGGAGAAGAAAACTTCCATTGGCCGACAAGATCATCAACATTTGGATGATTCGACTAGATTGAAGTTGAGACAGGAAAGGTCCACTTGCATTTTGATTCATTTTGAGCTGAAAATTATTCCTATACTAGATTAAATATATACAGAACTTTGAAGACAGAGAGAAATAGATAAGTGGACCAGAGATGCATGTTTTAGTCACTTTCATGCTGTTTGATCTCAGATCTTTGTCCTTATATTCAACTGTTTTTCTTCAAGTTATCCTATTTGATGGAATTCACCTGCTCTTAAGTTTGCTCAGATCTACATTTCTTTTTCGTTCTTAATGCTGAGATCTTGTTCTCATTTTATTTTTGTCATAAATGGAAATAAACAAATCTACTTCTTAATAACTGCTATCATGTTTATGTTCTTTGATAGAATTCACCAACTAAAATTTCTTTGAATCTAGCTAGTTGTTTTTGTTAGAACTTCATATTAAACTTATACACCGCCATTTCTTCCATTTAGAATGACTTATAAATTCCAACTGAATAAGAGGCCCATTGATTCCTGGTTACTTTGTTAAGAGGTTTCACTCTCCCAAGAAGAACTCGGGATGGAGCCCCACAGCTTGAAAAAGTCAGAACTCAGGTGCATCGAGCTTGAGCCCCATCCTTGACTTCCCTCGTGGGGTGCTTGTCGCCTTTGTCAAAAAAGAATGACTTACCAATGAATACACTTTGAACATGACACTAAACAAACCGAAAACATCTTATCTTAATGTTGCCTTTTTTTCCTCATTGTAAACTAATGCATACATTGATTTCATTCTTACAGGCTGACCAATTGCTAGGTTTGTCGATAAATTCAGGCCCTCTAGGTCTGAGATTGGATATATCGCGAGAATTCATAGAGTGCATTAAGCAGGAGATCATGGCAGAAGAGGAGCGTAACAAGAAAAGAAAACAAAATCAGAGTAATAAACCCCGAAAGAAAAACACACGTGAACAACAAAGTTATGTTTCTGAACCAATACCTGATATTCCAAGACCTTCAAGTTTCACAGCAAACTCATTAAAGATTGGCTTTTGGCAGGTGAGTTAAGTTTGATCTAAGGAACTACTTGATTGAAGTTTCATAATTTTTCTGAGTTTTTTTCTGACAATTTTTGTTGCATTGCTTAAGTTAAAATCGACGAAAGACCTTGACATAGTGGCGACAATTTTCTTCAAAAAAAAGAAAATTGCTTGGGAGATGCTGCAACTGAAGTATGGACAATGTTATAAACTTGAGATGGATTTTTCTGATGTCATAGCAATTACTGCAAACTTTGAACTACCTTGCAATTTAAAAATTGAGGTTAAGTTTTGCATGCTTGTTAAATATGTTTTTGCATGTACATGTACTTTACAATCAGTTGCATGTTTATTTTACATATTTATATTTAAGATAAGATTAACCAACCTTCATAAAGAAGCTAGGTTATTTGATCGACTCCTTCTAAAAAAGAAAGGTTGAGGGTTTAAACCACGACTTACATGTGTTTCCAGTGGCTTCTCCACATTTATAATATATATATCTAAGATTAAATTTTTTTTTCTCTGTATATGTAGGGATTTTTTTATTTTTATTTTTATTTTTATTTTTTATTTTGAGATTAAAGAGTTTACCTGAATGGTTTAATTATGACTTGATTTGGAAATAAAAATAATATTGAACTTTGCATTTATTTTGCAGTTGAAACAGACACCTAAGTTTTTCATACGGGAAACTCCACAACCAAATTATCATCAGGAATGGAAACCAACTTGTGATTTCACTCAAAACCAAGCAACAACAGTCAAGTAGACATCTTTTCAACTCTATTCTTTAGCATAAGTTTGTAATTTGTCTTCAGCTTCCAATTTTATCAATATTTGACCAATATATATTTAAATTATTATTTTTATTTTTTAATGAACCCTCAACCTCAACTTTCACAAAGGTTGGTTCAAGTCTATAATTGTGCAAGAAATGAGTAGGTATTTTATTAATTAATCATTAAAGTATAATAACTTTCATAAAAAAACAATAATTTGGTGGTGTTTGGTAAAAGGTTATCTCTTATGGAATTCGGCACCCAATGAATCCGGCCAAAATATAATAATGATTTAAAGGTGTAATAATAGTTGAATTGAAAACCACCAACCAATACATTAGAGGCCCTGGAATTATATCATCATTAACAACCTTGGTTTAAGGTTTTCCTCCAAAATATTTAAAAAAATTAATTTAATCTTATTTTACTTTATGATGATTTAGATTGTAATGTGTGAAATTAATTTTCAATATTTTGCTGTATTTTACCAGGATACATCATCTTGAATTTCCAGACGAGACATTAAAAGAACTCTATGAAAAGCTTTTAAAATATGACAAAAGGCTATTCTCATTAAGCCTCAGAAATTCTTACCCGTGTGAAGTTATGGATTGCACTTGCAACTCATCAAGTTCAGGTAAACCCTAGTTTTTTTCCCCCTCTATGAGACTTAGTTACCAGATATAGATGCATTAATTAGCTTAATTGCTGAATTTACTTAATTCAATCAGTTTACTTGGGTTTTTTTTCTTTTCATTTCTTTAAGGTTTTGGATATATTAGTTTTAAATATAAAACCAAGCTACCTGAATTAACTAATTTTTATAAAGATTGTGTACAAAATATTTGGGATTTTTTTTTTAAAAAAAAATCAAGTGGTTTCACAGATTTGTCAAATAGGGACAAAGCTTTTTTTTTCTGTTAAAAACAATGGGGTTTCTCTAGCTAAAACTAAAAAAATAAAATAAAAAATAAAAACAGACCGTTAACGATGTTAGCCCCCCTTATTTGATAGGGGCATTTTCATCAAATTTCTTTGTTGTGATCTCTCAAATAGATGGAGATTTGGAAGAAATCAAATTTAGAGTAATATTCATGCAATTTTCAGCATCTATTTTATGTGATTTGATGAAAATGCCTCTGCCAAGTAAGCAGGGGTTAACGCCATTAACAGTTTTCCTCTTTTTGTTAGTTAGAGAAACTACAAGGTTTTTAACTAAAAAAAAGCTATGGTTTTTTTTTAACTTTTCCCTATTTTTTTTGAAATTTATTTCCATAAATTTGGCACTACAATATAAATTTGGCGCTACAATGTGAATTTGGCTTTATTAATGGTTTGATTGAAATAACTACATGTTCAACCATTTCAGATATATGACTATTACCATTGGTAAAGACGAAATTGTCTTATAAAATAATTTTAAAAAAATTGATACATACTAACAATAGACATACCAAGATCTTACTGCATATGCACAACAAGAGTTTCATGCAAAAAACCCTAAAACAATAAAAAAAAGAGTTGTAGTTGTTAAACTCCAGTTTTTAAACCCCTAATATTCGTTAACATTAACAAAACATGATCTTGGTGTTATTTTTTGTAAAATTTCCTAAACTCTTGTTTTTATATATAATCTATATATGGCCATGTCTATGATTATATAATTTGACGGTAGTTTTTATATATTGTTGTGTAAAAAACCTGGACTTTCCTCAAGAATTTAGTTTAACAAATAGAATTGAGAAAAAACATACAAACAAGAACAATCCAATTCTCTAGAAATATCCAATTAACCAATCTTTAATCTACCAATCACTAATATGTAATAGGGTAATTAAAGTAAAATAAACAATTGCAAGAAAAAGAGAGAGAGACAAACAAATTTATGTGGTTCAGCAAATTACCTATGTTCACGGGTGACGGTACGAGGATCAGTTCACTATAATTAATATGCGGTACAAAGTTGTCTCCCTTAAATCACTCTGAGCTCTTTTTTTTTTTACGTGGTTCGGCAAATTGCTTACATCCACGGATGCGAAGCTCTCTTTAATTAGCTCACCACAAGGAGAACTCATTAATCTAGAGTTTATAGGATATTATATGATACAATACCTCTCAATAAATTAGAGCTTTATTTATACCTTTCTAGAGATACCTCCTATTCTGATATATATAAGACTTAAACAACTATCTCTAAATCAATCCTAACTTGAACATATATCTCTAAATCAATCATATTTCTAATCATAATTAAAGTAAGGATCAAGCTGATGAACTGGACATGAATTCCGAGACAACTTTCAACATATATAATCTATTAGGCTTTATAAAAGAGAACCTGAAAATTAAGATGCATATAATCGATGATATAAGATGAAAATATCTCTAGATTATTAATATTATAATACCACTGTACAAATTAACATTATAATGATTTATGATTTATTATTTTATGCAGCTCCAAGCTACAATAGTGCAACTTTCCAAGCAGGCAAGCGAACAAAGCGCAACTTTATGCAAACCAATACCTGAACAATCAAACTGATGAACCTTAAATTCGAAGTTGATTTAGTGGCTAGGATGGATCATGTGGGTACGTAGCTTCAGATAGATGGTATCGTCACTTGTTTTTAGTGTGGCAGATACATGGTATATTCACTTGTTTAGTGTTTTTCTTACTTGTTTAATAAGTAATTTGATTTTGAGGTCATCCGTTTATATATACCTTCACTTATTTAATGGTTTTTTTTTGTTTAATAAATAGTTTGATTTTGAGGTTATATGTTTGAATATTGTCATGGAGTAGTTAAAAAATTTCACAATTCTTCTTTAAGAGATGGCACATATATATAAATGCTAAAATCTAACCATTGTCATGTACAAGGCCAATAAACATGGATAATAGTATTATTTTCTACAACCCAATAAAATTTACTTATATCCAAACCAGCCACTTATGATGTAGGATGGAAGCAAAGAAAAAAAAAAACAAAACAAAAAATTCTTGTTTGTAAAACACACACAAAGAAAAGCTTGAAATCATCTAGAAAATTGAATAGGAAAGTTGTATTGATCAAAATAATGCCTTTCATGGTGATTACAATCAACTATTTATAGGGAAATACGAAACCCTAATTAAACGATAACTCAAAGTACAAGAATATCTCTAATCTTAGTGAAAATATAAAAGGCCTAAAATTCCCTGAAACAATGGAATTTATGGGCTTTTGCACACACCTCTCTTATTACTCCTCCTATCTAACTGCCCCATGAATCTCTTCGCTAATTGCACCATATCAATCCCCTCCACTTCAAAATAACTTGACCCCGAGTTATCGTCAAGATACAATTCTTCATCAAATGGTACTGCACATGGACTGATGTTTTCTCAGATGTGTCCTTTCTGTAACAACTCTTCAATTTACTACTGCAAAAGCTGACTCTCTTTGGGGTTCATCTAGTAATGTGGTAGCTTTGGAAGGCAAGCTTAAGGAATAAACTCATTTTGATGCTAAATGTCCCGCATCAGTGGTAATTGCTCAGGTTCCCCTATCACACTCTAAAACTCCCTTAACAATTGTTTAGCAGACTTAGGAACTTCTAGTATTTAATACGCCTCATCGACCTTGGCCACCAAGGCAAAAGCACCACTAGATTCTTTGACATTTACAATAAACTCATTCACACAATTTGTAATGGTTAAGAAATCCTTCTCCTCCACTTTAGAAGTTTTGGTTGAGCTTCCTAATAGCACAATTATTACCCTCTTGCCCTGCCATGTGAATACATAACTATTCCCCCTATCCTGATACATGGTATCTATATCAAATTGCTAAGGTCTACCCAATAGAATATGATATGCATCCATCTCAACAACATCATAAATAACTTTAGATTTATAAAATTTTCCTCAAGATAGCGACACCTTGTAGATCTGAGTTACCTGGATTAATGGTTCTTTCTTAATCCACCCAATCTGAAAGAAGGCATAATGTGGTTTTGTAGGTACTTTTAGGCAAATCATGTTCTTAAATATCAAATTTTCACAGCTGCAAATGTCTATGATCATATTGCTCACTGCCTAATCCACCAGATACTTGGCCAGGAATATTTTTCTTCGTTGAGTAAGCTCTTCTTGCTTTGGTGAACATAAAATCTTATGCCCGATACAAACATAATCCCCCTCTTTATCTCCACACACATCATTGGCGTAATGCTCCAAATCGCCTAAGTCCTCCTGTCCCTCCTCTTCTCTCATGATAGTATCCACAATATAAACAAGTCTTTTCTTCAATCACTCATTCGATTTATGTCCAGGTTATTGGCATCTATAGCATTTACCAACAGTTGGCTTTGCATAGGGATTGTTTGTAGCCCCCATCTATTGTCTTCCCTCTAATGGTTGTCTTCTTCTATCTTGTTGTTGGGCTCACAACAGGTTATCTAGACTGATACATGTGCAGGGTGCACAATGACTATTCCACAAGTGTACGGAGTCGATCAACTAGTAAAGTACCCAAAGGTAGGGTTATCGAATACACAAAGATTAGAATCCTACTACTAACTATCCTTTGCAATCTAGTCAAAAGGTAATGATGGTAGTTGGAAATCTAGTTATGTGTCCTAAACAAAGAACTAATGCGAATAATTGGTAGTTGTGGGCAATCAGAGATGAAACGTGGCACCTCAGATCACAATCCTCCTAGGATTCCTTTTTTAATAATAGAATTCTAAGTATTGGCTATCGATTTATTAATTGTTGGGAGTTCGACAATTGCACCATCTAGATGCCACATCCAATCTCTCGGTATGCAGATCGAATTCATTACCTATGCCTAGTTATAATCTAACTGAGAGAGATATGGATCTATGCATAAAGAGACAAGCAAGTCAAAACCCTAATTACATATGTGCCTCGCTAGAATATAACGAGGTATATGACCATAGCTCATGCAAAATACAATCACATAAATCAAGCACAGACTCACAAAAATCATCAATAAAAGAAAACCGATAAATAAAATAATTCAATTAACAAATAATCCTAGAGTTCATGTGTTTGAGGCACCACCGCAAGGGTTTAGCCTCTTATGCTAATGGAAACCATATAGAGATAACTGAGAAAGACATAATTAAAAACATAGGGATTCCCTTGCTTAGTGTCTACTCCGCTTAGATCTTCTCCAAAACCCTAGCCGTTGCTCGGAATACCAGCCGAAGACCTATCTGCCAAAAAGTCTAGGAATCTATGTCCTCGGTGGCTTATATAGATTTTTGACTTAATTTGGCACAGGCGTGTGTATCTAATGCATTCCCATGCCAACTCTTATGGCTCGATCTTCATGCGTTTTGAAGACAGAGTGGTGCACGGGTGTGTGCACGGCCGTGTAAGTCTCTACTAAGGTTGTGCACATCCTTGTGAGTGCCTTTTTCATCTTGTTTCATTGTGGTTTGTCCCGTTTCTCTCTCCTTTTGCTTCGGGTACCTATTTTACCTACTCAATCACAAAACAAACCCAGCGGAGGATGAAAATAAAAGAATTGATGCTAAACAACAGGATAAGTGCATGCAAATATGATAGAAATATATGTATAATTGTGTACTTATCATGGACGCAATCTGTGGTTGACGTATCCCTTTAGGTGCTTTCTGAACTGTATAAAGCCTTTCTATAACTTCCTAAATGGTTGTCTGTCGGCTAGATTGCTATGCAATCCGTGCTTCAGCCCGTAACGTCATCTCCTTAGCGTTTGTGATGGCATGAACAGCCTAAATGCCATCTTGTCTTGAATTTCAAACCTCAACCTCCTCATATAGCGGACAATCTAGTGATCGTAGGTCTCTAAAACTCCACAACGAGATTGCAATCTCAAGAATTCCTCTGCATAGTCAGCCACCGAATGATTTCTTTGTTTATAGTCCAAGAATCTTCTATGCAACATTTGCATATAGTCTTTCGGGAGAAATCATTGTTATAATAATTCTTTCATCAATACCCAATCTCTCATGGGTGTTTGCCTAAGCATGCAACATTAATCTAGCACGTTTTGCCACCAAGCACCGGCTCTGCCCTTAATCTTGTATGCCATATATAAAAGCAATCTTATACTCTTCGTTGACCTCCAAGATTTCAAAAAACCTTTCTGCTATATCTAGGTTTCTACTGAAAATAGGAATCTCAACCTTGACTCTGTACCCATTGTACTCTTCGCACCGTCTATAATGTTGAACTAAGGCTGGAATCATGACTGCAGTGGGTTGAATCCTTGCTTGAATAAAGATAGTAGGTTGTTGTTGATTTCTCACACTCCCAAGATTTAGGGTTGACATCATGTCTCGTATCGTTTGGATTTTAGCTCGCATCTCCTGTATCTCTTGGGATGGGTTGCTATGTTTTCCTCCAAAGCTAGAATATAATCTTCTACAATAGCTCTGGTACAAACTGACATATGATGGAAGCAAAGAAAGATTAAAAAAAAAATCATGTTTGTAAAACACATGAATGGGTGTTTGCTCGATAACACTCAAAAGGACGAAAAAAAACCTTGGAATCCTCCAGAAAATTGAATCCGAAAATTCAAAAGAAAATTTTATTGATCAAAAGGATATCTTTTATAGCAATTACAATCAGCTATTTATAGTGAAACCCTAATTGAAGTAAAACTCAAAGTACAAGAATACCCCTAACCCTAGTAAAATAAAAATAAAAAGAATAAAAAGCCCTGTAATGATGGAATTTATGGCTGTTTGCACGCACCCTTCTTATTACTCCTCTTTTTTAACTACCCTATGAATCTCTTCGCTAATTGTTCAGCATCAAGTTATAAATTGGTTACTTGCTTGTGTTACTTTAATATTTTATTTCTTTATTTATTTTAAATAAAATGGATAAACCACATTCATTGATATTAATATGTGGTACAAGATATATAATAGATACTTCCCAAACCTTTGAGTTGAGGGATCATATTGGCTCCCTTTTACACTTAGATGGCCTGCTTAGACTCATCGCCCTCAAAGTCCATGTTGGGTAAGCACTGTAGGGATGCCTCTCTGGCAAAGTCCAGACTCCTATTCATGATGTACTCTGTTGTTAGTAGCTTGGGCCGTTTGGCCGCATAGGCTATATCAAACTAAGAAAATATTAGGAAATAAACATCTCAAATTATTTTATGAAAACAATTATTTATCATAAAAGCATCTTTCGTTACTTTCCAGCCAAAGGCTCCAAGTGATGGTTATCACCGTTAGGTTCCATCCCACCTGAATTACTTTGTTCATTCATTTAGATAGACTCCATGGATCTTGTATTGAGTGGGGCAATATTGTTAGACTCTGCTTGTGAAGGAGCATTGGAGTAGTAGGTGTATAATCGTTATGTCTGCATTCTCGTAGAGATAACATGTAGTTCAAGATCCTTTTCATCCTTATTTGACAAGGTTTTTTCGGGTTAAATTTTTGTTATCCCAATATAGCCGTACAAATAATTTGATTTTTATGTGATATGATTGCATCTAGAAAGATGCCCGGATGGGGCATCAGAGACTCTAATTAGGAAATGGTACAACGAATTAATAGTAAATTGGTTATTGGTGAATAGTCTCCGCACTCTGTTGTCCTTAGTCTCTGCAAGTTTTAAGAAGAGTAGAATGAAATCTATGGTTCCTTCCCAAGATAGGGGCCGCCCAGCGTATACCTTGTTTGACAAAAGGATAACCCCAAGTGGAATAGGAATAGCATAATTTCCAATAAAGTGTTTCCTGCCAAAAATCTTAATAGAGATTTGAGATGTGATAATGACTGTACTAATCAATGCATGAAAGACACATAGTTATATATCATTAAAGTCTTTGGTTTAAGGTTTCTCTCCAAAAAAATTCAAAATTTTTCAAAAGTCTTTGCTTTAATTTGATCATAAACTACCATCTCTTCTTGTACCTTTCTTGGAAGTTGGTTCAAATTCTCCAAATTCTCTCTAAGTGTTTTTATTAGATTTTCTCGATCAAAAACATCTTTTTTTTTTGTTCAAAACTCTCTAACAAAATATTTGCATTCATTATTTTTTATAATATTATTTATAAATATGAATTTTATTAAAAGTTTTATGTCTATTTTTATTTATGTTAATATGCTTTATATTTGCTAAAATATAATTTTTCTTTTATTTTGGGGCTGTATGCTTGAGTTTGAAGTTTTCATGAATTAAATTTTTGTATACATTTATGTATTTATTATATAATATTTTATTTATTAAATTGGATTTTATTTGTAAATTTTAATTGTGGCAATAAATATAGAATCTAAATTTATAATCTTAATAAAATAATATTTATAAAAATAAAAATCTATTAATTTGAAAGAAATTCCATGTTAAAATATGGGGGAGTTGACCAACTTCCACAAGAAAATTTGGCTAGTGCATTTGATAAGTGTTCATTTGAGCATATTTTTATATCATATTCTTATATGTCTTGCATGTAATTGTGAGGATTTTTGGCCCACCGATACTTAAAATGTTTTTATTTCGATGAACAGGGCAAGATATCAAGACCCCAGGAGAAAGGAAGCTTTCGAGGGAAATTGAGGCCGAAATGAAGTATTCTTGGAGGAAAAACCCAGGCATATGGGCTTCCATATGGCCCTTATGGACCTGGAGAGTCGATTCCCATACAAGTGATCTCCTTTGGACCCGCACAACACCCCATATGGCTTATACGGGCACCCATACGGTCTGATATACGGCCGTATGGATGCACCTAGAAGCTATACGAGCCCGTATACAACCCGTACATAGTAAGTTTCCAGCAATTCTGCAGACCTAGAAAGGGGCAAAATGATAAATCTTGCCCTAAAAACACTAGAGGTATAAAGGCCGACTAATGAGGGTTTAGAGAGGGGAGAAACAGCTTGGGAAAAGGCTTGGGATCTTGAGAAAAGTTTGGGGATTTTCATCTTCAAGCCATTGGAGCAAGAAGAGGGGAAGACATTGAGGAGGAATCAAGGAAGCCGTCAACGGTGTGTGCAAAAGTCTTCTCCATTATGATTTCTTTGATTGCTTTCATCTTTGTATTGGATTGTTGCTCTTCCTTTATTGAGGGCTAATTTTGTAGATGCTTGGATGATTGATGAACCCTTTTACATGATTTAATTGATGTTATTTCTCTATTATTGAATGTTGTGTTGAATTCATGAGTCTATTGGATGTTTTAATGTAAGTGAATCCCTCTACGTTGCGACAACCCAGAGAGATTTTCATAGTCCATATGGGGGAAGAAGCGAACGCCTTGCCGTGTGCAGACCATCTCCAATAGAAAGATTATGAATACACCGGGAACCCGGGTATTAAGGAGAGCGAGTCATTTGGATGTATTATTCTCATAATCCTTCAAAGAATTAGGTTCTCTAGAACATTATCGGTAAGGGCACTAGGATTAGTAATTCACCTCGAGAGAGGGAGTGAAAGCACCGTAGAAACCCTTGGCCAAGAATTAACCAAGTGTCAAGATAGAGAGTATCATCCATCCCTTAGAAGTCCAAGAGGGATTCAATTATCCGAGCATCCTCTTTTATGATTGTTTGATATCAAGAATAATTTGATTTCCTTGTTTTTGTCTATAATTTTTTAGTTTAAGTTTAGTATAATCACTCACATTTAGGATCGACTAGATAGTAGACAAGTAGTGGGTACTAGTACTTCCATCTCCCTGAGGATCGATAACCAGACCTTTGAGTCCACTATTATTACTTGATTACGACCCGTACACTTGCGATTGCATCGCATCAGCATTCCATCTCACAAAAAGAGGTCAAGGGTTCGAACTAGCGTGCTTCTAGTGGTTTGTCAACTCAAAAGCCCATTAAGCATCTACTACATATACCTTAGTCATGCATAAATCCAAAAGTTCTAGTAAAATAAATCACTAGTAATATACCAAAAAGGACTTCAGAAATATACCATAAGTAAATATAAAAAATCAGATAATAAAGTTCAAGCCAGATAATAATCATTACAAAATAATCTATCATAACTAAACACTAAAGCCAAAGTAATAAGAAACCATGCATAAATTACACAACCTTTTATATGTTCAACATAAATACAATATCCCAAATATATTATGACCACTATTGTTACCGATGACATGCGTCATAATCAGATTTGTTTGTAACCCTCGTTTGCCCCAGCTAGAATACAAGATATGTGTTTATAACCCTCGATTGATCAAACCAGAATATATGATTTGTATAACTCTCAGTTTTCCGAGCCAGAATATCAGATATGTGTTGACATGGCCAGTACTTATGCCTACCGTCTAGGGACAGAACAAAACACAATCATATTTGGTGACGTAACAAAACTAAGTAAATCAAAAATCAAATCCAATTGCACAAATAGTTAGATCAAAAATCTGTACCAAGATAATAAAATATTTCATAAATGCTAGAAAACGGTCAAACCGAATCATTATGTTCATGAATATGATAATGTTATTTCTGAAAATTCATAACTTATTACCAACCAAAATCTCATAATTGCAAGAATAAATACCAACTAAGATCACATAATTTGCATGACTCCATTTTCTAAGAAAATAAGCCAATTTAAATTTAATAACTAGAATAAGAGCCTATAGTTTTATAATCATGTCGCAAAGGTATTTATTAGTGGAATACTTACACAAATTTATATGTGGAATACTCTTACTTCCAAATTTTCAAGCTAAACCTAATGACAACCCAAACCTTGGTAGCATGCTTGTAAATCATAACAAGTTATTAATGTATATTTCTTGAAGACCCATATCTTACATGAGCACAGGTCTAAGATCACCATATGACTTTATGAATTAAAATATTACAATATTACATGAATATGTCTAGTTGTTGCTAAACAAAAATGACTCTCTGAAAGCACAAATATGGGTCAAGTCCTGCTCCATTGAGCATATTAACAGGAATTAAATATGACTCAAGTAAATGCACCCTCTTAAAAATTTCTATAAAAGAATTCAGATGAAATGAGTTGACTAAGAATCCTTCCAAGCTAGCATAAGGGGTTGGAGACATCAAAATTTATTTTCAAGAACCTTATGAGATAAGGGAATTATTTAACTTAGGCTCTACAAACAAAATTAAATTCTATACGTAGATCACACTAGTCAGTCACTAAGCATCACTTAATTATATACACAAATACACAATATTCAGGTCTTAAACAACTTTCTCATATAAAATCTAAGTTTACAAAAACCCTTCCCTACTGCATCACACAATGCATTTCTTCAAATAGTCCCAAGTTCAACCACTATTGATGTCATAATCCCTATAATCGTAAATATCCCATTGTGTGGATACCATTATTCTATTCAAATTTAA
Organism: Dioscorea zingiberensis; assembly: GCA_026586065.1. Lineage (NCBI taxonomy): Eukaryota > Viridiplantae > Streptophyta > Magnoliopsida > Dioscoreales > Dioscoreaceae > Dioscorea > Dioscorea zingiberensis. Next base: position 53,764,379 of record CM048818.1, on the reverse strand, counting down.
ATAAGGTGTTAGATAACCTCACAATCAATCATCACCTTGATTTTTAATAGATCTATTTTCAGTCGTTGGATATGGCTCAACGGAGACGCCTATGTGGATTTGTGCTTTGAAATAGGTTTCAAAACATTCATATCCATATAGTAAGTTGTTTAGTACCACATTGGATAGTGACAAACCATGTATCTTCTTTATATTTGGTTCACCCTAGTAGCTTGTTGGACTACATTGGTGGATATGCTCTCCTACGCGCGTGCGCAGGGGTTGCAAATCCGGGTTCGATTGGGTCTAGTTTGGCTTGAAAATCCCGAACTCGTGCGGGGCATGATGCGCACACAAATGCACAAATTGGATTCTTCACCTTGGTTTTGTTTTTTTATTTCTTTTATCATTCGTGACTATTGGGTTTCCAACAAAATATTGGCCGTTCCTCTTTTCCAACGGTCAGAACTTTTCCCAACAAGCAACAGTTTGAACTAAAGGTTCCCTTCAATGGAACTGATACTTCTCTTCATTGCTTCCTTTTGAATTGATGCTTCCCTTTGAATTTCAGTCTATAAAAGGAACCCCAATTTTGCTCTCCAGGGAACTGAAAATTAATCTTCCTTCTTCTTCTTCTTCCTATTTTCTTCTTCCTACTGTCTTTCACTGTCGGAGCAAAGTCAAAGAGCACTCACTGCCCTCAATTCAAGTGTACGAATTAGAGGGCAAAGATTGTTGTATCCTGGGAGAACATCGCCATTGTGTCCTACTGCACCGGGTGATACACTCAGAAGAGGCGAAATTGTTCTTTAAGGTCATTGCAATCTTGCACGCCTCAATCACCCTTTATATGTTCATAGCACCATCTTCATCAAATAATCTCCAACATTTTTTACCGTGGGACTAGAGCAAGCTCTTTATAACCCATGTATTGAAAGCCCTAGAAAAACATAACCATATCTTCATCCTCTTGTACAATGCCTCTTTCTCTCGTTGAGCACTTCATTCTCTTCTCCTTATAGCCGAAGAGTTCGCTGGGTTCCTTGCACAAAGGAGGCAAAATGGGCTTTTAGGGCAATGCGATTGGATGCCCTGCCCACGCTCGACTTTCCAATCTTTTCTCAGTTTTATTTGGGTTGATTTGTGCTCTGTGTGTTTAATACTTGATTATTGATTGGTGTGTGTGTGTGTGTTTATTGTTAAATTTCTTCACTAATTGGGAGTTTTTTTGGGTTGATTGATTAGAATTTTCCAACAATCTAAAAGTCGATCTCATAACTAATCCTCACTGTCTTGTTGTTCACTGTCCTGAAATTCTAATCATAAAGGCCCTAATTTCATTCTGTTAATTTCTGTTAAAGCCACTGATACCATAGTATTAAAGCCTTGATTGTATTAAAAATACTATAATCTTGATATACATCACTTAATTTTTGAAACCTGATTGTTTTGATTTCAGATTATTGATTAATTTATGAAATCTCACTGATTAATTTCAGTTCATTATTTTGATTATAGCCACTACTGAAACCTTAATTGCATTCCACTTGAGTTACAAGAGATTCTATTGAAAATCTTATTTCATTGTTGTTATTCAATCCACACTTAAATCTCTGCTAGCATCATTGTTGCATCAATTTATTTTTCAATTTACACTTTAAGTGCTCACTGTCAGCATTACTGCTGCATCACCTTCCACTAAAACACCTGATTTGCTTTGAATTTTATTATTGCATCACAGCCTGCTGAATTAATAACAGATCCATTATATCATCGGTTCACCATATCTCACTCTTAATTTTGATTTGAAAACTTAAATAACATTACCATTCACCATATACCACCAGAGTTTTGATTTAAGTCACTTTAACCTACTGAACGTTGGGTGGTTCCAGTGCCCAAGTGTGCGTTGGTCCTACCCTCATGTCTGCTCCGCCGAGACTTGTACACGCCCTTGGATTTCTTAATGGCTTGCCACTCATATTACTAAAAAAACCAAACTCAGGTGCGTTTGAATTTGATTATGAATCTGAATCCGAATCGAAGGTCGAAATTCAAATCTAAATAAGATGTTTTTCACCGCGTGCGAAATTTATCAAATCAAATCAAGGGACATGTGGAGTTTGGTATAGCTAACACATGCGGGACTTTAGGCCCCGTTTGGTAAAGGAATTGGGCAAGTGGAATTGGGCACCAAGTGGAATTGTGTTTACATTTTTTTGAATTTTTGGAGGAAAAATTTTAAACTAAGGCATTTAAGGCTAATATTATAGGTGTCCTCTATGAATTGGTTATTGGATTTCCAAATAATCATTATTACATCTCTAAACTTTTATTAATTTTTGGTGGGAAAAAACAAGATTCGGATCAGTCTTGCTTCTATAGTCCAGATCGTTGATCTCATTGAATAATAGAGAAAGAAGAGAGATCAAGGCGAAGCTAAGGAAAACGAGCTCAAGCTCTAGATTTGGACCAGCTGGCTCAGGGCCCTCGCCTCCATCTCATCCTTCCTCAATGACCATATTTGTGCATTTTTTTTTTAATATTAGGCTAGCATGTGGCACGACCCATATGAGCCTAGCGGAACTGGATAGTGCCTCACGCCCCCAAGTCGCGGGCCGTGCTGGAATGGCATAGCTCACCAGCGTGCTGTACCGGAATGGACATGAACAGTACTCATGGGTACTGCAGACGGGATGTGCTGGAACGACCCATATGACATCATGTAATATACCCTGTAAAAATAAGAATAGTTTATACTTTATATAACATATAAATAATGAAAGTGCACCTATCAACCCTTAAAAGCTGTAGTTAAAATTAAGTTGATTTTTTTTAAAAAAAAACCTCTTTTATCCTTTAAAATAGAGAGGGGGAAGAGAATGAAAAATTAAAGAGAAATAAAAGTAATAAAACTGTTTTTTAAATGAGACTTGATTTTCAAATAAGGGCACCATGTTCTAGATGCAGCATCGTATCTATGAATAAGAAATTTGGTTTAATCTTTTTTAAAATTTTCCAATAGATAGATATGGAAATTCAAAAATATATATTTTAAAGTAAATAAAAAATCATTATCTGTTTATATAAGATATCGAATTAAAAATATAAGGGTACCCATGTCCTAGGTGCAGCAACAGATGGGTAAGAGAAGTTTTGGTTTAATCTTTTTAAATAATTTCCAATAGATAGATAAAGATAGATGGAAGTTTAAAAATATTTATATGTTTAAAATAAATAAAAAATCATTATCTATTTATATAAGATTTCCAATTAAAATATATTTTTATAGATATATACCAGCAAAAACCCGTTTCACATTGCTCATGATTTTTAAAAAATTATAACTAATATGATGGCTTTGCTAGTATATATTAACTCAATCAGTAACGATGTCTCTATTCCAACAAATATGAAATCAAGCAAATCAAGCATAAATAATTTTCAGATGAACATAAATTTAAAAAATAATTAAAAAATAAAAAACCAAAAATATTCTACATTTATCACCCTCTCACATATCTACTTAGGATTAGTTCCAATATTTGCCCTTATGATATGTGCTCCACCAATACACTTGCGATAGTTTCAATATACCTTAACTGGATACACCGATTAAAGGTTGAGGGCCAGATACTGACCGAGCCATCAAACATTGTGAGGGCGATTACCGAGCACTTCACTAAACTCGTTGGATAAACAAGGCAGGAGAGAAACCTCAGAGATTGGACGAAGATGTTCGACGGAATTTATATTAAAGCCACTTATACCATAGTATTAAAGCCTTGGTTGTATTAAAAATACTATAATCTTGATCTACATCACTTAATTTTTGAAACTTAACTGTTTTGATTTCAGATTATTGATTAATTTATGAAATCTCACTGATTAATTTCAGTTCATTATTCTGATTATAGCCACTACTGAAACCTTAATTGCATTCCACTTGAGTTACAAGAGATTCTATTGAAAATTTTATTTCATTGTTGTTATACAATCTACACTTAAATCTCTGCTAGCATCACTGTTGCATCAATTTATTTTTCAATTTACTCTTTAAGTGCTAACTGTCGGCATCACTGCTGTATCACCTTCCACTAAAACACCCGATTTGCTTTGAATTTGATTACTGCATCACATCCTGTTGAATTAATTACAGATCCATTATATCATCAGTTCTTCAGATCTCACTCTTCATTTTGATTTGAAAACTTAAATAACATTACCATTCACCATATACCACCAGAGTTTTTGTGAAATCCATGAATTTTTGAAATAAAAAATTTTTATTTTCCCTTTAAATAATTTCTTAAATTATTTTAGTTCCTTGATTAATAGAGAAGTAAGATTCAAAGATTAAAAAAAAGGGGGATTAATTTAAATTAAATAGAGATTAACGTTAAATGGGGGTCTGAGACGACCTAATGGTAATTTTGATAAGCATTGGGGATCTAAAGGAAATCTACCCCTCTCATAGGAAAAGGACCTAAATGCAAATTAAATAAGTTGAGGGACGGCAGGGTAAGAGTGCAGTGAAAACTCTATTAGAAAAGAATGGCCGGTTGTGATCTCACGATGTCAGATAGCGCTGATCGTGAGGAAAGGTGAAGAGCGACGATGGTGCCACTTGGCACATTAAGGAATGTACATCCAAAGACCATTGATCTTGGAGAACTGATTACAAGGTTAGAGAGGGCTACGTGGCAAGCTGTAGGCCGTCCATCTGATTTAGTGTGCGATGCGAGGCGGATAGGTGCGATCTAACAGTTAACCTTTAGACGATCTCAGCTGTTGATCTCGACGCTGTTGGATACTAGGCAAGAGAATAAAAATCTGGCCGTCCCTCTCCAAACAGATCTGGGCCGTTAATTTAATGATTGTCTGATCCAAGACATGAAGAGTTAATCGTGGCCATTGGTTTAGGATGCGTTGATCTCCACCGTCCAACCGCGAAAGCTGATCCCGAGGCATCGTCGCCCCCTTTGAAACTCCTGTAACTGCCGCCGCGAGCCCCGCCTCCTTCCCTGACCGTTACACGCCAAGACCACCGCCGCCAGGGAGTTACACTAACGCCTGCTACTTCACCTTCTCCAGTCTATAAAAGGGGCAGCCCTGTCTGCGAACAAGATCGGAGGAGAAAACCAAAGGGGTGACAGCTCGCCGTAGAGGGTGATCGGAGAAGGGAATTTCGCGCCGGAGGGATGACTGCCGCCGCGGACACCACCTGGAGACCGAGCTCGAGGTAAGGAGTCTTTCCCCATTAAAATCTTTATGGATTGACCAAGAATTGGTGCCGTATCGAGCTCGCCGAAGAAGAAGATTCAACTGCGTGTGGTGGGCGCCGAGGAGAGGAAACGGGAGGGTGCCAAGGTGCGCAAATGAATCCCCCGGCCGAGACGAAGCTCAGCACACCAAACCCCGGCTGTGAAGGTCCTCAGGCGCGATAAGGGATTTTCCGGCGAACTCCTCCGGTGAAGTTCAGCCGCGAGGGAGAAAAAGAGAGGAGAAGAGAAAAGAAAAAAATTAATTAATTTAATTTTATTAAATAATCAAGTTAATTAAAGGATACTACCTAAGTATCTAGAGAAAATAATATAAGTTGATTATTATCTAGGTACCCAATTGATTAATAGGAGTTAAATCAAGGTAACAGGTTTAATTGAAATGGTTAGGTTGATTATGTTAGTTGATTAAGGTGACGTTAATTAAGTAATGAGATTTAATTAAAGTCACATATTTTCTTATTATAACTTAGGTGATTAATCAATTTAACTTGATTATTGCTATTAAACTAAGGTAGATGAAATTAATTGATTAAGGGATTAATTAATCGATTAAATTAGTTTAATGGAACTGGTTTTTGTTAATTGATTAATGGTATTTAATTAATTAAATTTAGTTAATTAATGGGAAAGATGGTTAGGGTTAGTGTCATGCCCCGACCTGATTTCCGGGGACCTCGGGTGCATGAACAGACCGGCCGTACCCAAGTGGAGATGGGCCCCACTCGGATACAAGGCCTAAATGATACATGAGCAGGTAACCAAAATGTTCAACAAATGATTTCAGAGTTATTATACAGCGGAACTTTACTCTTAGTAAAACAAATATTGGCCCTACAAGGGTCCTACAAAATATATAAGGTCTCATGTAAAGAAGGTTGGAGTTCTCGAACCTCTACGCGCAGCTCCTGGTTGTAATCACCTAAACTTTAAAACCTGAAAAGAGAAGAAGACAAGTGGGATGAGCTTTCGAAAGGAAAGCTCAGTAAGTACTCCCGCAAGGAATGCAAAGAGGTCATGAGCACATTCATAAAATAGTGATCCACACACACAGTAACATAATAGGAAGAGACAAAGCTCAAACATAAGGAGATCACTATCACAAAGCACAGGCTTAAAGCACGAAGTCAAATCAAACTTGAATATCAAACTTGTCATCTCCCAGGCAGCTATCGACCTAAGCCGATCTTATATCTTATAAACCAAACCCTTGAGTCTGGTGGAGCTCCTACATGTATGCATTACATCGGCGAAGGCCCCATCGACGGTGACGCCGAGTGTCCTGAACGCCCATAACTTATCACAATGCGGCTGGCGGGAGAATCTTCAACACAAGAAATCTTTGAAACACCAACCCGGACGGAGTAATCGCTCACGCGTGTTACCACGGCCATGTGCCGATCAACGAGAAGGCATATTCAGCGGCATGAATAGCTGACAAGCACATCCGGACGAAGTACAGGCTCACGTGTTTCCACGGCCACGTACCGATCAATGGAAAGCGTGATCAACGAACACACTCATATCCAAAACATGCCAGCACATCATCACGCATACACAACAGGGAGTTTCAATCAAAGTAAGAGAACAAACATATGTATGTAAATCCAAGAGAATAGGATACCAAACATGATATCATCAAAAGTCAATAAATACTCAAGTGGCAAAACAAAATCAAGAACACAAAGCCAATAAACCCAAACCTGGGTGGGAACTAGGCAGGGGTAACTTACAAAAGTCATGAAGTCTGGTGTCCCAAGGAACCAACTCCCTTTGCATCTACGTCAATCCTGATAATAAATCTGGGTAAGCGATAATAACTATTAAATTCTTAGTGCAAATGAGTAGTTCACTATTGGGCCATGTGCAAGTCCAATGGGCCTTGACTTGTTTACCTTCATTATTTTAATTTAAAAGTTAAATTCAACCATGGCCTCCCCTTTCAATTCAACTAAGTGGGCCAGTTATTAGTCACCAATTAATTGAGTCCCAAGTATTATTGTCCATGCTTAAATACTTATCTATTTATTTATTTATTTATTTATTTATTTATTTATTTTTTAGGATGCCAAGACTCTAGCTATTACTAACACTTTATGCTAACAGGTGGGGCTGAGCCCATCAACCCATCCACTCACCACTGACACCATTACCATCCTTTATTTAAGACCACGATTTCATCCCTCTACTTTCATTACCTCATATTATCAATAAAATAAAAGAAATCAATTAAATAACTACTCTAAAAAAAATAAAACATGCCTACCCATATTAACTATCCAGTACACATATAGATCTCATTATTCTCCCTCTCATGAAACAACACTTTGCTGCTATCCTAAATAAGGCCAATCAGGAATATTCACATCATGAAACTAAGCATGCTTGAAGAGTACACTCTATACTTATCCTCTCAAATACAACATCTACACACATGGCAGCCTTAGAGCATTAGATTTACTCATTCCCTCCAACCTTCATTAGCAAGTCTCTACACCTTTGAAATTCATCCACATGAGGTCATTCTAATATCCTCTTTAGTATCCAAGCCACCAGTCTACTACAAGCTCATCTTCAGAGCCAGTTCAATGCCAACAGCTATGGAACCCAATGCCCTTTCTCTTTGGCTTTCAATCAATAACAACTAATTCTTTCATTCTCTATTCTACTATTTATATCATTCTTCCACCAATGAAACCATATCATAAATAGCCGGAGATTCACACCTAGCCATGAACCCAAAACCATGAATAATTCTCCCATCACCCTACTAGAAGATAAGACCAATACAAAACTTCCAAACTACCCATTCAATCCAAGCATCTCCTCAAAGACACAACCCAACTTCTAATCAGAAACAAGCATTGCCTCAACTGAACCTCATCAACATTCATACACATAAAATCATAACACCCTCACTGTCTTCTCCTGGAACCCTACACGCTCATGCAACTCCAAAGAGATCACACACTCCTACAAACCATACTATCTATCCTCACTAATGAGCACCAATAAGCTCAAGATCAATCAGTGAACATACACACTCATCCTTGACACACAACACCACGAATATCCTCTGGCCACTCTCATCTAACTCCAGTTTGTTTAAAACTAATTCACAACTTCCTATTAGAACGTATATGCATGCTTGTAGAAACTTCACTATGGATTTACAGGGGTTTAATGACTCACCAAGGGTGGTGGTGAGCTCACGGCGCTCCGGCTCCAATCTGATCTCACGGCGAATTCGCTTGTGCTCCTTCTCTTCCTTTTTTTTTGCAGGGTCGGTGGCCTCTCTCTCTTCTTGATTGCTTTTAGGGTTTCGAGGGTGCTCGGCTTTATAATGGCCCGCGGGGATTGAATGGTGGCTGTCAATCCCCCTGATGGAGGGATTCCGACGTGCTAAATTGCTTCCCTTCCATGTTTGGCCGCTGCAGTGATTGAGCACGCGGAGAAGCTTGTTCGTTGGCGGAGATCCTCTTTGTTTTACGTGATTAGCTCTAATATAGCTGGCGCCGTTGGATTGCTTTTAGTCACATCCTGTCCTCAATCTGGTCTGTTCAAACCAACTAAATCCTCATGTGCATGCCTTCTTACGCGTTTTGATAAAAAAATTTCAAGCTTCAGTAATGGCAACCCTGCTCAATCTCTGCCTCCCTTTTTATATATTACCAATTCTTTTTCTTTTATTTTTGAATTTCAAATCAGTTCTCTAATCAGATATATATATATGTATAATATAAAATGTATATACATATATATCTATATTCTATCAATCACAGCTCAGTCCAATCATTTCCATTAATGTTTGAATTCATATATATAGTATCATCTATATTCTATCAATCACAGCTCAGTCCAATCATTTCCATTAATGTTTGAATTCATATATATAGTATCTTCAACGAATTCAATGCATATATATATATAACATGTCCTTTTTGCACCTAAGTTCTTTCCTTTATTAATATTACATCCGGGTCCTTCCTTGTGAGATTGATTTTTTTATTATTTATTCCTTCTTATCAAATCCCCTAATTACCCATAATTACTAAAATGCCCTTGGTGACTCCAAAATAATTCCGATTAAGGGGTTAACTATTTAAGTTCCCTTCTTCCTCTCCTAACACGAGACATGTCTTTAATTAACTAAAGAAAAACTTAGAGAATGTAGACACAACTTATTAATTAATCAAATGCTTGAATGATAAATAGGAATTTCAAACAAATCCGATAATTGGGAACATCCCCCCTTATTGAACACACGACTAGAACAAAACTAGAAAAGAAAAAAAATTATTCCTCTTAAATCCTTGATTCTCACAATTAGCCCATTTATAAATAGGGTTTGGATCCAGTTAGTTGGTCACCATGGGAGGATTAAATTAATTAAAAAGGACTTTACCTGATTTAATCAAGTTAGCTTAGGTGGGCTGAGTAGGCACTTCTAAGTGGACCTAATATTCGTTAAAATAATAAATAGTATTAAGTGAATATTAGTCAATAATGTCAAGTTATGGTTAATCGACTTTAGGTTGACTTGGTCAAATTAAAGACCAGGGCCTTTAAGGAAAGGAATAGTAGCCCAATAAAAACATCGTGTGTGACCTGTTTAACTGGGCTATGACCACCGAGAGAGAGAAAGGAAAAATTAGACATGTGTACATAAGTAAGTAGGGCCTTATTTCTTTTGTTGACACTAATAGTAGTCCTACTACCAAATATTGACGTGAAGGACTAGTGACACGTCAGGAGGGGAGTTAGAGGGACTTCAAGCTTCTGACCAAGGTAAGATACCTTGCCTAGCTTACACCCTTTGTTCGGGGTTTCTTTCTTGAATAAATGTTGTCTATTTAGCATGCTTTTACTTTCGTATTAATGCATACACATGATTGCTAGTTTATTGCCTTCTTTCCATGTGTGTATGTGATTGCTAAGCTAGAGATAATGTTGCCACTATCTGTTATTGGTATACTCTTTGGACTTACCCACCCGTGGGCCGACACTTGATCATGGGCATATGGTTTTGTGTGTTGGCCGGGAAGTATGTGCCAAATGAGTTTCTTTTGTCTGCCCGGTTCAGTGGAGTGTGGGGACTCCTTAAGCAAAACGTTCAGGGCCGAGGACACTCTGACGTTTTGGCATTCCTTGCCAGAGGGGTTGCAATACTCTGGTTGTCCAACTTGTCAGTGGGGCTGATTCGCTGACCATGTCTACATGCACGAGAGGTGGCGCTACCGATGCACGACGGGAGGGTCGTTTCCAACTGTGGATGTTGGAGCTGTCCGGGAGATAGTTGCTTGAGCTTATTTCATGACTGTAGACATTGTTCTTGCTTTATCTCACTTGTCATGATCTGTTTTTGATATTACATGCCAGTCGGTTTTCCCTGCGGGGTACTTACTGGGCTTTCCATTCGAAAGCTCATGCATTTGTTCTTTCTCTCTTTACAGATCCCGAGGTCTTTTCACCGCGTGCGAAATTTATCGAATCAAATCAAGGGACATGTGGAGCTTGTTACAGCTAACACATGCGGGACTTTAGGCCCCGTTTGGTAAAGGAATTGGGCAAGTGGAATTGTGTTTACATTTTTTTGAATTTTTGGAGGAAAAATTTTAAACTAAGGTATTTAAGGCTAATATTGTAGGTTTCCTCCATGCATTGGTTATTGGATTTCAAAATAATCATTATTACATCTGTAAACTTTTATTAATTTTTGGTGGGAAAACAAGATTTGGATCAGTCTTGTTTCTATGGTCAAGATCGTTGATCTCATTGAACAATAGAGAAAGAAGAGAGATCATGGCGAAGCTAAGGAAAATGAGCTCTAGCTCTGGATTTGGACCAGCTGGCTCACTGCCCTCGCCTCCATCTCATCCCTCCTCAATGACCATATTTGTGCCTTTTTTTTAATATTAGGCTAGCCTGTGGCACGGCCCGTATGAGCCTAGCGGAACTAGATCGTGCCTCATGCCCCCCGGGTCGTGGGTCGTGCTGGAATGGCATAGCTCACCGACATGCTGTACCAGAACCGACATGAACAGTACTCATGGGTACGGCAACTGGGATGTGCTGAAACGAACCGTATGACATCATGTAATATACCCCGTAAAAATAAGAATAGTTTATACTTTATGTTAACACAAAAATCAAGGAGAACCCACTATTTATTTCAACAATTGAATTTGTAGATTGATTGGGGAGTGGATTTGGATGAGCTTGAGAAAGATCAAAAAAGAAAAACTCAATGGAGAAAGAGAAGAAGACAGGATTTACGTGGAAACCCCAAATCGGGGTGAAAACCACGGTGGATCTCCATTGTTGGAGATGAATTCACTATCAACTCAATGAGAGTACAAGAGGATTTGTGGAATTTGAGTTTCTGGAGTGGCAGGGCTTCGCCGATCATCCAGAGGCTGAAGATGACTTGATGAGCTCCTCTATTTATAGGCTCCAGGGAGGGGGAGTTGGTTGGGGAGCAAACAACTCTCAATAGACCACGTGGAGGCTAGTGAACTAGCTCCTAATAGGCCACATGGGTGCCAGCTGGACGCAGCTAAGATGATAGCTCATCTTTCTTCCAGATGCTTCTTGATTGCTAGGTTGGCGTTCAGTTAGATCTCAACGGTCTTAACGACAATTCCTTCTAAAAGGGGTTAAGTCCTTCGGTTCCTGTTGTAGCTTGCGAGCTCGGGGCTTGTGTCGCCTTCTTCGGGCCAGGGTGCATGGCCTCTGAAATCCGAAGAGGTGAGCCTTTATTACCCGAGGACCACTTTAACAGAACCGAGGCAGTCGCTCTCTTTCTGTTTCCTGAGGAGAACGAACCTTGGCGTTAACCCCGAGGAGGTTATTGCCCTTAATGGATGGATGAGATTCATCCATGTGTCAGATGCGGGCTCCTCGGTTTTTACCCTCATCACTTTATATAACATATAAATAATGAAAGTGCATCTATCAACCCTTAAAAGTTGTAGTTAAAATTAAGTTGAATTTTTTTTTTAAAAAAAACCTCTTTTATCCTTTAAAATAGAGAGGGGGAAGATAATGAAAAATTAAAGAGAAATAAAAGTAATAAAACTGTTTTTTAAATGAGATTTGATTTTCAAATAAGGGCACCATGTTCTAGATGCAGCATCATATATATGAATAAGAAATTTGGTTTAATCTTTTTTAAAATTTTCCAATAGATAGATATGGAAATTCAAAAATATATATTTTAAAGTAAATAAAAAAATCATTATCTGTTTATATAAGATATCGAATTAAAAATATAAGGGTACCCATGTCCTAGATGCAGCAACAGATGGATAAGAGAAGTTTTTATTTAATCTTTTTAAATAAATAATTTCCAATAGATAGATAAAGATAGATGGAAGTTTAAAAATATTTATATGTTTAAAATAAATAAAAAATCATTATCTATTTATATAAGATTTCCAATTAAAATATATTTTTATAGATATATACCAGCAAATACCCGTTTCACATTGCTCAGGATTTTAAAAAAATTATAACTAATATGATGGCTTTGCTAGTATATATTAACTCAATCAATAACGATGTCTCTATTCCAACAAATATGAAATCAAGCAAATCAAGCATAAATAATTTTCAGATGAACATAAATTTAAAAAACAATTAAAAAATAAAAAACCAAAAATATTCTACATTTATTACCCTCTCACATATCTACTTAGGATTAGTTCCAATATTTGCCCTTATGATATGTGCTCCACCAATACACTTGCGATAGTTTCAATATACCTTAACTGGATACACCGATTAAAGGTTGAGGGCCAGATACTGACCGAGCCATCAAACATTGTGAGGGAGATTACCGAGCACTTCACTAAACTGGTTGGATAAACAAGGCAGGAGAGAAACCTCAGAGATTGGACGAAGATGTTCGACGGAATTTATATTAAAGCCACTTATACCATAGTATTAAAGCCTTGGTTGTATTAAAAACACTATAATCTTGATCTACATCACTTAATTTTTGAAACCTAACTGTTTTGATTTCAGATTATTGATTAATTTATGAAATCTCACTGATTAATTTCAGTTCATTATTCTGATTATAGCCACTACTGAAACCTTAATTGCATTCCACTTGAGTTACAAGAGATTCTATTGAAAATCTTATTTCATTGTTGTTATTCAATCCACACTTAAATCTCTGCTAGCATCACTGTTGCATCAATTTATTTTTCAATTTAGTCTTTAAGTGCTCACTGTCGGCAGCACTACTGTATCATCTTCCACTAAAACACCCGATTTTCTTTGAATTTGATTACTGCATCACATCCTGCTGAATTAATTACAGATCCATTATACCATCAGTTCACTAGATCTCACTCTTAATTTTGATTTGAAAACTTAAATAACATTACCATTCACCATATACCACCAGAGTTTTGATTTAAATCACTTTAACCTACTGAAATTTGGGTGGTTCCAGTGCCCATGTGTGCGTTGGTCCAACCCTCATGTCTGCTCCGCCGAGAATTATACACGCCCTTTGATTTCTTAGTGGCATGCCACTCATATTACTAAAAAAACCAAACTCAGGTGCGTTTGAATTTGATTATGAATCTGAATCCGAATCGAAGGCCGAAATTCAAATCTAAATAATATGTTTTTCACCGTGTGCGAAATTTATCGAATCAAATCAAGGGACATGTGGAGTTTGGTACAACTAACACATGCGGGACTTTAGGCCCCGTTTGGTAAAGGAATTGGGCAAGTGGAATTGGGCACCAAGTGGAATTGTGTTTACATTTTTTTTTTAATTTTTGGAGGAAAAATTTTAAACTAAGGCATTTAAGGCTAATATTATAGGTGTCCTCCATGCATTGGTTATTGGATTTCAAAATAATCATTATTACATCTCTAAACTTTTATTAATTTTTGGTGGGAAAACAAGATTCGGATCACTCTTGTTTCTATGGTCCAGATCGTTGATCTTATTAAACAATAGAGAAAGAAGAGAGATCAAGGCGAAGCTAAGGAAAACGAGCTCTAGCTCTGGATTTGGACCAATTGGTTCACCGCCCTCGCCTCCATCTCATCCCTCCTCAACGACCATATTTGTGCATTTTTTTTAATATTAGGCTAGCCTGTGGCACGGCCCGTATGAGCCTAGCGGAACTGGATAGTGCCTCATGCCTCCAGGGTCCCGGGCCGTGCTAGAATGGCATAGCTCACCGGCATGCTGTACCGGAACGGACATGAACAATACTCATGGGTACGGCAATCAGGATATGCTGGAACGACCCGTTTGACATCATGTAATATACCCTGTAAAAATAAGAATAGTTTATACTTTATGTTAACACAAAAATCAGGGAGAACCCCCTATTTAGGTCAACAATTGAATTTGTAGATTGATTGGGGAGTGGATTTGGATGAGCTTGAGAGAGATCAAAAGAGAAAGAGAAGAAGACAGGATTTACGTGAAAACCCCAAATCTGGGTGAAAACCACAGTGGATCTCCATTGTTGGAGATAAATTCACTATTAACTCAATGAGAGTACAAGAGGATTTGTGGAATTTGAGTTTCTGGAGTGGCAGGGCTTCGCCGATCATCTAGAGGTTGAAGATGACTTGATGAGCTCCTCTATTTATAGGCTCCAGGGAGGGGGAGTTGCTTGGGGAGCAAGCTACTCTCAATAGACCATGTGGAGGCTAGTGGACTAGCTCCTAATAGGCCACATGGGTGCCAGCTGGAGGCAGCTAAGATGACAGCTCATCTTTCTTCCAAATGCTTCTTGATTGCCAGGTTGGCGTTCAGTTAGATCTCAACGGTCTTAACGGCAATTCCTTCTAGAAGGGGCTTAAGTCCTTAGGTTCCTGTTGTATCCTGCGAGCTCGGGGCTTGTGGCGCCTTCTTCGGGCCAGGGTGCATGGCCTCTGAAATCCAAAGAGGTGAGCATTTATTACCCGAGGAGGTCCACTTTAACAGAACCGAGGCAGTCGCTCTCTTTCTGTTTCCTGAGGAGAACGAACCTTGGCGTTAACCCGAGGAGGTTATTGCCCTTAATGGATGGATGAGATTAATCCATGTGTCAGATGCGGGCTCCTCGATTTTTACCCTCATCATTCAATCCCTCCTCAAGTATGCTTGCATTAGCTAAGCATACGGATTGATTGCTGCTTGGCTGTCCCGTTCCTGGGAATCTTATGCCACAAGGCAGCGCTTGATCTGGGGTTGATTTTCTCTAACCGACGTGGCTCCATTCATGCCTTTTGGCAGTAAGGCGCATTTAATGGACACGCTTTTTAGTGCATCGTTGTGTCTTTCCAAAAGCGTGCGCCGTTAAAAGTAATGATGATTTCTTAGTATGGTGGCTGGTCCCATCATTGTTGACACGTGGCGTTTATCTGATGGCACTCAAGTCTGTGTTCTGATCTTGGCCTCATGATTTTTGAATTTGAATGGGCGTCTCGGATTATCCGTTTCTTTGGGAGTGAATCGGGTCCTTCGAGTAAGATCACAACGATTCAGATACCGTAACACTGATCGAGTTTTATTTAAAGAAATCTCCCCCAAACCATCAAAGATTTGCTTTCTTCTTCATCTTCTCTTCTGTGCCTGTTTCTTGGAGCGGCCTGCGCTACGATTCATCTCCCTTTTTAAAGTACTCACGGATGGCTCCAGGTACGACTTCTCCTTCTTGTTGATTCTCCGGTTTCATCTCCCGAGCACGAAATTGAAGTAGTCCAAACTATTTTTAAGAAACCGAGACCAGATGCCTGCTCGTCTGAGTATCCATGCGTTCTTCCTGCTAACATGATCAATAAAATCGTTGTAGATTATATTATTTCAGGAATCCCTTCCTTTCTAAGTTATAGGATTCCTAGAGCTTCCGAACGTGCTAGCTCTCCATCAAATGAATGGGAGATTGTTGTTTATTTTGAAGCTTTGATCGGTGGCCTTAGGCTTCCTTTTCCCCAACTTTGTATCGGCATATTTAACGAATTTGAGATCTGTCCTTCTCAATTAGCTCCCAATTCTTGGAGATGCCTTTGCGGTTTTGTTATTATTTGTCTTCATAGTGGTATAGAGCCTTCGGTAGATCGATTCAAGTTTTACTTCGGTTTGAGTCGTGAGAAGTCTACTGACTGGTATTTCTTTGAGGCTCGGCAGAACCGTCATTTCCTTGGCCCTGTGCCATCTTCCCTTAAAGGTTGGAAGTCCAAATTTTTCTTTGTTTCTAGTTCTGAGAATTTCCCATTCCGAACTAAGTGGAGTACTCCCAAACCTCATCCGATGGAAAAGAGGGATCTTACCCCTGATGAAGAGGAGGAATATAATAAGCTTTTAGAATGCTCTGACCTTCGGGTTGACACGTACCTCACTCCAGAGATTCTCCAAGACAGCGGCCTTTACATTGCCCTGGGTAGGGCTTATCTTGAAATTTCTTCTCTTTTTTTATCATTAGATCAAGTTCATTATTGATCCGGTTTTTTGTTTTGGTCCTGCAGATCAAAGACCAGTTAATGCCCGAGCCGCTGTGAGCAATCTGTTGTCTAGCATCAAAGCCAAAGAGGCTCAGTTTAGGGCATCGAAGCTGGATAAGAAGAAGAGGAAGGAGAGCTCTCGTGCCAAGCCAACAGAAGAGCCCCCTCAGAAGAAGAGAGCTGTCGTGGTGGTGAAAAATTTGAATACTATTCCTGAGGCGGGTGACAGAGTCCTTCGGGTAGACTCGGGAGCCCCCGCGATTGAGGTAAGGGGACCTGAAAGGAGGACAATTGTGAAGAAGGTGTATGTCCCCACTGCTCCTTCCCCTAAAGTTGTTGAGGAGATTCCAACGGTGACTCCTCTTGAGGGTGTGGATAGTGACGATACCGTACAGCTTTCGGCAAAGCAGTTTCGCGCCTGTCCAACGGCTAATCCTCCCTCTGCTGCAGTTGTTCCCGAACTCTCCGTTCGGGAAAAATCCTCGGGAACCGTGGCAGAAGAACCTCCTTCTGCTCCCCCTGCTCTCTAGGAGGTAAGATCTGTTCCCGCTCCGCCTGGTCCCCGAAGACATTCAGGTAGGGGTCAAGTGAGAATTGAAGAACCAGTGGGAGTCACAATCACTATTCCTCATGCGCGGAAAAGTTCCACCGCTGGAGATAAAGGAAAGGGCTCTGTCGCTAGTAGTTCGGCAGGGATGAATATAAACGATCTCAATGGGTCCTTCTTCAACCCAGAATCTGCGGCTTTCAGTTTGGAGCTGTTTCGTTCCGAAGAATCAGAATCGAGGCTTGACAACCTGGAAGAGGATGAAATGGCTGCTCATCTTCGAATAACTGCAGTTTTTGTAAGTATTTCCTCACCAGGAGACTTTAACTCTTTGTGCTGAGCAGATCAAACAAGCTGAGGCCATCAGCTCCAGTAAGAAATCTGGAGGGTATAACGTCGGTTTCTTGTGGGTGGGACCGATGCCTTCAGAGTCCTTCGGAAATTAATACTGCAAACGGTTCCCGAGGAAACACTGAAGACCCTCCTAGTGGACTTATCCTCTCTGACCTACAAGAAAGGGCTTAAGTTTCTCGCTGGAGAAGATCCAAACGTTGAGTCAGAGGATGAATGGCAAGAGGACCCTTCTTCGGGCTAAAAGGGTAAAACAGGTGCATGGGATGCTCCTACTGAAGGAGTTCAAGGTAGAACTGGTGGTGACCATAAGGTCGTGGCTCCCCCTGTTGATCCCCCTGCCGGTCCTGCTGAAAGAATGGATGCTTCCCAGTACTGAGCTCAGTTACAATTCTTATCTTGTCGCAATTTACTTCCTTTCCACTACTTGAATTGTAATTTGAATCTCATATGAATGAGAATTCTCTATGTTGCTTCCATCTGCCTCCGAATGAATGAATTCGTTTGTTGCAGTTTTTATTTATGTCTTAATCAAGTCATCAAAATGCTTTAGCTCTGCCGAAGCGTGCTATAGATAAGTGTCCAAGGCACTTTAGGCTTCCCGAGGAAGGTTGTAGCTAAGTGATCAGAACGCTGTAAAGTTTCCCGAGAGGGGTGGTAATTGAATAATCGAAATACTCAAATCTTCTCCCAAGTTAGAGTTGTAGTTGAGCAACTGAAGCATTTGAACCTTCCCGATGCGAGTAATAACACATTGACTAAAGTGCTCAAACCTTTCCCGAAGAGGGTTATAGCTAAGTGATCAAAGCACTTAAAGTTCTTTTCCGAGGAGTGTTATAGCCAAGCGATTAAAGCACTTCAAGCTACTTCCTGAGGAGAGATATAGCCAAGCGATCGATGCGCTTCAAGCTATTTCCTGAGGAGGGTTATAGCTAAGCAATCAAAGCGCGTCAAGCTTTTTGCCGAGGGGAGATATAGCCAAGCGATCAAAGCGCTTCAAGCTATTTCCCGAGGAGAGTTATAGCAGATCAAAGCGCTTCAAGCTATTTCCCGAGGAGGGTTATAGCCAAGCGATCAAATAGCTTCAAGCTTATTTCTGAAGGGAAATATAGCCAAGCGATCAAAGTGCTTCAAGCTACTTCCCGAGGAGAGTTATAGTCAAGTGATCAAAGCGCTTCAAGCTATTTTCCGAGGAGGGTTATAGCCAAGCGATCAAAGCGCTTCAAGCTATTTCTTGAGGAGGGTCATTTTTGCAAGAAGGTTTTTGCCGAAGTAACAGAAATACTATTTTTAAGAAATTGCAATTGAAGGACCAATTTTATTGATAGTACCTTCAAAGATGTTCAGAGTGATATGGGTACTTTAATCTCTTCCCATTCATTCTAGTGGGCCAGTATGTTCTAGGCCTTACAATTTCTTGAACAATGTATGGCCCCTCCCAATTTGGGATCAGCTTCCCTGTTCGGCTTTTGTTCCCATTAAACTTGTTCGCCCTCAGGACTAGATCCCCAACCTGAAAAGTTACTTGCTTCACCTTCTTATCATAGTAGCGCTTCACTCTCTGGCGATAAGCTGCCGCTTGAGTTTGGTTTCATCCCTCCTCTCCTCCAGAACATCGAGTTCCGTCCTAAGCCGCTCCTCGTTCACCTCAGGATCAAAAACTTGTGTGCGGGGCGTTGGTACTCTCATCTCAGGTGGGATCACAGCTTCAGTCCCAAATGCAAGGGCGAATGGGGTTTCTCCAGTAGGGGTTCGGGTAGTGGTCCGATACGGCCATAGGGTCCCTGGGATCTCCTCAACCTAGGAAGATCCATGACTGAGAACTCTTGTCTTCAAACTGTGGCGAAGAGTTCTATTGGTTACTTCCACCTGACCATTTGCTTGTGGATATGTAACTGAAGTCAGCCTGTGCTCAATGTTGAACTTATCGCAGAACGATGTGAAGGCTGAATTTGCGAACTGGCGATTATTGTCAGTTATGAAGGCCACTGGGATCCCGAACCAACAAAGAATCAAACTCCACAAAAACGCCTCGTATGCCTTCTCTGTAATACATGACAGTGGCTCGGCTTTGACCCACTTCGTGAAATAATCAACGGCCACAATAATAAACTTCATTTGCCGTGCTCCCACAGAGAAGGAGCCTAAGATATCAACTACCCACAAAGCGAACGGTCTCGAACTTGCAATTGAAGTAAACTAAGCTGAAGGGCGTCGCTGGATATTTGAGTGACGCTAGTACACGTCACACTTCTGATCACACTCGACAGCATCTTTAGCCAATGTTGGCCAGTAATAACCTTGTCAAAGTACCTTGTGACTTAGGGCTCTTCCTCCGAGGTGGTCGCCTGTCTCCCCTCCGTGAATCGCCTCGGAGGGACGTAAGCATTTCAGGTATGGGAAGGTGAAGGATCTTTTGTAGAATTGTCCTTCGATTATGCTGTAGCGAGCCGCTCGGACAATGATCCGCCAAGCCTCCTTCGGTTCAGGAGGGAGCACATCATTTTGGAGGTAATTTAATATGGGGTCTATTCAACACTCCTCATTGTCGATCTCAAGTAGCTCCTCAATTAGTCTGCATTCGATTATCCTCGCTGCGAGGTACTGAATGTTGATGGGTTGCTTTATTTCTGCCTCAGATGTCGCCAATTATGATAGAAAATCAGCTTCTTGATTCTCCGCTCTGGGGACTTTGTTGATATGAACCTTCTGGAAGCTATCAATGAGCTTCCGAACCATCTCCCTGTATTTCGACATATTTTCCTCCCTTGCCTCGAACTCTTCGGTGATATGGCCAACTACCAACTGTGAATATGTGTTGGCTTGCAGGTCCTAAACTCCTAGACCTCGGGCGAGCTGCAATCCAGTTATCATGGCTTCATTATTGGTTGCTTTGAAGTTAAACTTCAATACCATCGAGGTATTCCAGCCTGACGGTGATCGCAACACCACCCCTGCTCCCGAACTCCAAGAATTTGCAGACCCATCAGTGTGGAGAACCCACTGAGGAGTAGAATGGTTGTGCAATTTGGCCTCTTCTGCCTCGGGAAAATTTCCCCCGTTGGTTATGGTGAGTTCTGCAATGAAATCTGCAAGTACTTGGGCCTTTATTGTTGTTCTGGGCTCGTAGCTGATATCATACTCTCCGAGCTCGATTACCCACTTAGTCAATCGCTTGGAGGACTCTGAACAGTGGAGCACTTGCTTTAGGGGTTGATTCGTGAGGACTTTGATTTTTTGAGACTGAAAATATGGCCGAAGCTTCCGAGCAGATGTGACAAGTGCGAGAGTCAGTTTCTCGAAGGGAAGGTACCTCGACTCGGTATCTGTAAGAACCTTACTTGTATAATAGACTGGCTTTTGGATCCCCCTTCATCTTTGGTGAGGACCGAGCTGACAACCGAATCAGTAACCGCCAAATAGAGAAGCAGCTCCTCTCCTGGCTTCGGTTTTACTAGGAGGGCAGGCGACTGTAAGTAAACCTTCAACCTGTTTAATGCCAGTTCACACCCTTCGGTCCACTCCACCTTAGGTGCTTTTCTAAAGGCTCGAAAAAACGGAAGATTTTTCTCTCCAGATCTTGAGATGAATCTCCCGAGGGCAACCAGTCTTCCGTTAAGGCTTTGTATCTCCTTTATAGTCCTCGGGGATCTAGTCTCCATGATGGCTCGGATTTGTTCGGGATTCGCCTCTATGCCTCGGTGTGTAATCATAAACCCGAGAAACTTTCCTGATCGAACACCGAACACGCATTTGCTAAGGTTAAGGCTCATTCCATGAGCCCGCAATGCTGCGAATGTTTCCTTCAAATCTGAGGCATGATGTTCAGCTGTCACACTTTTCACAAGTATATCATCCACATAAGCTTCAACATTCCTCCCAATCTGTCTTTTGAAGACTTTATTCACCAACCTCTGAAATGTAGCTCCCACGTTCTTCAATTCGAAAGGCATAACTTTATAGCAATTAGTGCCTCGGGAGGTGATAAAGGATGTTTTCTCCTCATGGATTTCGCTATCAGGACTTGGTCATATCCAGAAAACGCATCCAGGAAGCTAAGCATTTCATATCCAGAAGTAGAATCTACTAGGTTATCAATGAGAGGCAGAGGGTAGTAGTCTTTAGGACAAGCTTTATTGAGATTGGTGAAGTCTACACACATTCTCCATTTTCCGAGGATTTCTTTACCATGACTACATTTGAGAGCCATTCGGGGTATTGGACCTCTCGAATGAATTCCGCTTTAAGCAGTTTATCTACCTCCTCTTCTGCTGCCTCAAGACGGTCTGGAGCATAGTTTCTCTTCTTCTGAATAACTGGCTTGATAGTCGGATCGGCATTAAGTTGGTCCTTGATCACTTCCCGAGGAACCCCAGGCATCTCCTCGGCAGACCAGGCAAAAATATCTGCATTCTACTTCAGAATTGTGAGGAGCTCTTTCTGCTTTTCCATCCCAAGCTCTTCTCCAAGGCGTACAGTTCTCTCGGGAAGACTGTCATCAAGGGGGAATTCTTTCAGACCCTCTACTGGAACAGGGCAGCGGGCCTCCCTCCTCTCATTCTCGGGCTAGAGCATCTCTAATGTCAGTGTCTCCGCAGCTCAGCTTGATTCTCCTATCTGATGTCTTAGAAGAGTGGAATAGCACTAGCGAAGGATGCCTGGTCTCCTCTCACCTCCCCATTGCCTTCTTCAGTTTGGAACTTCAGCTTCTGGTGGTAGGGAGATGGTACTGCGGCCAGTTTACATAGTGAGGGCCTCCCCATTATTGCATTGTAGCTGGAGGTCAAACTGAAGGCAGCTAAGATGATAGCTCATCTTTCTTCCAGATGCTTCTAAATTGCCAAGTTGGCGTTCAGTTAGATCTCAACGGTCTTAACGGCAATTCCTTCTAGAAGGGGCTTAAGTCCTTCGGTTCCTGTTGTAGCCTGTGAGCTCGGGGCTTGTGGCGCCTTCTTTGGGCCAGGGTACATGGCCTCTGAAATCCGAAGAGGTGAGCCTTTATTACCCGAGGAGGTCCACTTTAACATAACCGAGGCAGTCGCTCTCTTTTTGTTTCCCGAGGAGAATGATCCTTGGCGTAAACCCGAGGAGGTTATTGCCCTGAATGGGTGGATGAGATTAATCAACGTGTCAGATGGCGGGCTCCTCGGTTTTTACCCTCATCACTTTATATAACATATAAATAATGAAAGTGCATCTATCAACCCTTAAAAGTTGTAGTTAAAATTAAGTTCAATTTTTTTTTAAAAAAAAACCTCTTTTATCCTTTAAAATAGAGACGGGGAAGAGAATGAAAAATTAAAGAGAAATAAAAGTAATAAAACTGTTTTTTAAATGAGATTTGATTTTCAAACAAGGGCACCATGTTCTAGATGCAGCATCATATATATGAATAAGAAATTTGGTTTAATCTTTTTTAAAATTTTCCAATAGATAGATATGGAAGTTCAAAAATATATTTTTTAAAATAAATAAAAAATCATTATTTGTTTATATAAGATATTGAATTAAAAATATAAGGGTACCCATGTCCTAGATGCAACAACAGACGGATAAGAGAAGTTTTGGTTTAATCTTTTTAAATAATTTCCAATAGATAGATAAAGATAGATGGAAGTTTAAAAATATTTATATGTTTAAAATAAATAAAAAATCATTATCTATTTATATAAGATTTCCAATTAGAATATATTTTTATAGATATATACCAGCAAATACACGTTTCACATTGCTCAGGATTTTAAAAAAATTATAACTAATATGATGGCTTTGCTAATATATATTAACTCAATCAGTAACTATGTCTCTATTCCAACAAATATGAAATCAAGCAAATCAAGCATAAATAATTTTTAGATGAACATAAATTTAAAAAACAATTAAAAAATAAAAAACCAAAAATATTCTACATTTATCACCCTCTCACATATCTACTTAGGATTAGTTCCAATATTTGCCCTTATGATATGTGCTCCACCAATACACTTGCGATAGTTTCAATATACCTTAACTGGATACACCAATTAAAGGTTGAGGGCCAGATACTGACCGAGCCATCAAACATTGTGAGGGTGATTACGGAGCACTTCACTAAACTCGTTCGATAAACAACGCAGGAGAGAAACCTCAGAGATTGGACGAAGATGTTCGACGGAATTGAACCGGCTGACCTCTCACACCTCAACAGGCCATTCTTTGAGGTCAAGATCCTAGCGGCTATCCAGGAACTTAGTTCCAATATTTTCCCCATGAACCTCTACCAACAAGGGTGGAGTTTCACAAAAGGGGAAATCTTACAAACTTTCCAGGATTTGTACTAAGACAGAGCAAATTTGGAACAATTGAATTGGGCACACATCCTATTGTTACTTAAATCAAGGCCGGCGGATTCAATCTCTGACTTTAAGCCGATAAGCTTAGTGAATTGCTCAATGAAGATCATAACGAAAGTACTAGCAAACTGTCTCCAAGAGATCATCGCTAAGCTAGTAAATGAAAACCATACGATGTTTATCAAGGGACGGTTTATCCAAGATAGCATTATGGCTGCTGAGGAAATCATCTATGGGATAAAACGGAAGGAAGGAGTCCTAATGAAGGTGGACTTCGAGAAGGCCTTCGATCGATTGGGATTTCTTTCTAGAAATGATACAAGCAAGGGATTTCGAACAACGATGGATTAGATGGATCGACCTGATCCTACAATCATCAAAGTCACGGTTCCCTATCAATGGGGAACTTGTAGGGTACATCCACCACAAAAGGGGATTCCGCCAAGGGGATCCGTTATCCCCACTACTCTTCATTCTCGCCAGCACAATCATGATCAATAGAGCGATCGAGGAAAATATATTCAGGGGTTTCAACTTGAGCCTGGAAAGGGGTAACTAGATATCAACGCTCTTTTATGTGGACAACCTTCTCGTATTCAGCTCCAGACATGCTGAGGACTTCCAAATTCTCAAACTTATTTTCTACCTCTTTGAAGGGCTTACAAGGTTGAGAATAAACTACACCAAGAGTGTTATAGTCCCTAACGGAAACTCGGATAACACACCAGAGGAACTAGCCTCAATAATGGGATGTCGGCTATCTGGACTCCCCATCAAGTACCTCGGCCTTCCATTGGCCGCTAGCAGGCCCAAGAGGGGTGACTGGATCCAGCTCATCCAGAAAATGACCAAGAAGCTGGGAACATGAAAAGGGAAACTACTATCTACAGGAGGTAGAGTTACCCTGCTTAACTCGGTCCTCTCGTTAATCCCCAATCACTGGATGGCAATGTGTACAAGCTATCCATTTGGGTCATTCGCAAAATAGATGCATTAGAAGGGATTTCCTATGCCAGGGGGCGAACACGGATTCCAAAGCTTACAGGCTCATGAAATCGGGGAAACTCTGTAGGTCGAAGGAATTCGGGTGATAGGGAATCACAAATTTGCAAGCCTTTAATGAGGCACTATTAAGCAAATGGTGATGGAGACTTCTAAGGTGAGAGACCAAGATATGTGGGAAGATTAGCCTACAAGCATACATCTAAAACACACAAATAAACTTGTTCAAGAACACACCAAACAAGGCCTCTTACTTCTGGAAGGGTGTCTTGGAGAAGCGGGACCTAGCCATAGAGAGCCTCATTACTAAGCCGGGACTGGGACAAACAGTCCAAATTTGGTTTGAGAATTGGATCGATGGACGAAGCCCTAGCAGGACCTTCCCTGAAATCTTGACACTCTTGGAAAAGGCAGACTTCACCCTCCATGGAGCCCAGATCCAACACCAACAAAATATCTCACTCCTCCGGTTGGGACCCTTGTCCAAGGGAGTAACGGACATGATATCACGGATACATGATCACTTAGCTCAAGGAAGCACGGAAGGGGAAGATTGCAGACAATGAGGACTCACTCCAAACCTTAAATTTACAATCAAATCAACCTATCGATTTCAAATTGATGGTGGGATCAGAAACTCTATACCACAATCGTTTTGGAAACATGAATGCCCCCTTAAAGTTAAACTCTTTGCATGGCTAGCGAGGGAAGACAAGCTCCATACGCTACTCAACCTGGCAAAAAGAAATTGGAGGGGTGGACAGGAGGCATTGTTTTCTCTACGACCAGGTTGAGGAAACCACTAACTACCTATTCACTCAATGCACGTTCTCTATGGCAATCTGGGAGCATTATGGGCAGATCCTTAATCTTATGACTTGCCCCACCAGGATACAAGACTTGTGGAGCGAGTCCGCGATCCCTAGATTAGTGGGGAAAGAGCTTCGCCCGGGATGGGAGTTCTTAATCATGGCAATCACTTCGAGTATCTGGTTGGAAAGGAACAAGAGATGTTTCGATGATAAACATCGTATTTTCAAGGAATTGATACGCCAGACAAACTTCTTTTTCCTATCCTGGTTCGAGGCGACAAACGCCACCAGGAAGTCAAAACTTCAGGAAATGCATGCCATTGTCAAACAAAGTCTTAGCCTCACCAGAGATGAGCAAAGGCCGAGTCAAGTCGGCGAGGACTTTGAGGAGGAAACCGTCCCCGCCTAGCACTCAAGGCCCTCCCCCATCCTTGTTGTAATGCAAGGTCGGGAAACAGGCTTGTAGGCCCAAGCACAAGCACAAAACATGTAACTATAAATTTTAATTTCTTAATAAATATGGTTTAGCCACCTCTTTTTCAAAAAAAAAAAATTTAATATTATTTTTTACTTCAAAATTTTGAAAATTTTTAAAATCTCAATCTATTTTCTTTTTTTTAATTTTTTTAAAAATAATTATTTACCAATTTACTCCCACTTAGTAATATTATTAGATAGATAGATTTTTTAAAATTAAAAAAATTTTAAATTCAGATAAAATTTCAAAATCTTAATTTAATTTTCTATTTTATTATTTTTTTAAATTAAAATATTAATTTTGATTCTGTGACAAAAAGAATCAGCATGAATTAAACTAGCTTGAGTTGAAGCTTGAGACATGTGAGAGGGAGTTAAGCTCCCAGAAGGAGAGGAGGAACTAGCAACGGGGAATCACGAAGCCGAAGATATCACCGGCGAGTCCCCCCGCCCTCTCAACCAGCGATGAAACCTCTTTGTTAAAATACTATGATATCCAAGAATTTCAACCATTAATATGATCCCCTATGTAATGTGAATGATTATCATTCATATGAGATAAAGTGGTAGCCTAAATCTGTTATAAAAAGAAAAAAATTAGGTTAAGAATAAAAAAAATTAGAAAAGATAAGTTTTTGAGATAAGGTTTATCCACCTTAAAAAAAAAACAAAGGACATATTTACCTTTTCAAATATGTATAATTAACAAAATATTAATTTAATTTAATGTATGTATAAATTAAACTTATCTTAAAAACTAATTTTGAACTCATTATAGTAGTCCTCCATGCATTGGTTATTGGATTTCAAAATAACTATTATTACATCTCTAAACTTTTATTAATTTTTGGTGGGAAAACAAGATTCGGATCAATCTTGTTTCAAATCTCATTGAACAATAGAGAGAGAAGAGAGATCAAAGAAAAGCTAAGGAAAACGAGCTCTAGCTCTGGATTTAGACCCGTTGGCTCGCCTCCCTCGCCTCCATCTCATCCCTCCTCAACGACCATATTTGTACGTTTTTTGTTTACATATTAGGCTAGCTTATGGCACAACCCGTATGAGCCCAGCGGAACTGGATCGTGCCTCATGCCCCTCGGGTCACGGGCCGTGCTAGAATGGCATAGCTCACCGGTGTGCTATACCGGAATGGACATGAACAGTACCCATGGGTACGGCAGCCGGGATGTGTTGGAACGACCTGTATGAAATCATGTAATATACCCTGTAAAAATAAGAATAGTTTATATAACATATAAATAATGAAAGTGCATCTATCTATGCTTAAAAGCTGTAGTTAAAATTAAGTTGAATTTTTTTAAAAAAAACCTCTTTTATCCTTTAAAATAGAGAGGGGGAAGAGAATGAAAAGTTAAAGAGAAATAAAAGTAATAAAACTGTTTTTTAAATGAGATTTGATTTTCAAATAAGGGCACCATGTTCTAGATACAACATCATATATATGAATAAGAAATTTGGTTTAATCTTTTTAAAAAATTTCCAATAGATAGATATGGAAGTTCAAAAATATATATTTTAAAATAAATAAAAAATCATTATCTGTTTATATAAGATATCGAATTAAAAATATAAGGGTACCCATATCCTAGATGCAGCAACAGATGGATAAGAGAAGTTTTGGTTTAATCTTTTTAAATAATTTCCAATTGATAGATAAAAATAGATGGAAGTTTAAAAATATTTATATGTTTAAAATAAATAAAAAATCATTATATGTTTATATAAGATTTCCAATTAAAATATATTTTTATAGATATATACTAGCAAATACCCGATGAACATAAATTAAAAAAACAATTGAAAAATAAAAAATCAAAAATATTCTACATTTATCACCCTCTCACATATCTACTTAGGATTAGTTCCAATATTTGCCCTTATGATATGTGCTCCACCAATACATTTGTGATAGTTTCAACATATCTTAACTGGATACACCAATTAAAGGTTGAGGGCCAGATACTGACCGAGCCATCAAACATTGTGAGGGCGATTACCAAGCACTTCACTAAACTCGTTGGACAAACAAGGCAGGAGAGAAACCTCAGAGATTGGACAAAGATGTTCGAGGGAATTGAACCGCCTGACCTCTCACACCTCAACAGGCCATTCTCTAAGGCCGAGATCCTAGCGGCTATCCAGGAACTTAGTCTGGAGAAAGCTCTAGGACTGGACGGTTTCCCCATGCATGAACCTCTACCGACAAGGGTGGAGTTTCACAAAAGGGGAAATCTTACAAACTTTCCATGATTTGTACTAAGACAGAGCAAATTTGGAACAATTGAATTGGGCACACATTCTACTGTTACCTAATCTGAAGCCGGCAGATTCAATCTCTGACTTTAGGCCGATAAGCTTAGTGAATTGCTCAATGAAGATCATAACGAAAGTACTGGCAAATTGTCTCCAAGAGATCATCGCTAAGCTAGTAAATGAAAACCATATGACGTTCATCAAGGGATGGTTTATCCAAGATGGTATTGTGGCGGCTGAGGAAATCATCTATGGGATAAAACGGAAGGAAGGAGTCCTAATGAAGGTGGACTTCAAGAAGGCCTTCGATCGATTGGGACTTCCTTTTAGAAATGATGCAAGCAAGGGGTTTCGGACAACGATGGATTGGATGGATCGACCTGATCCTACAATCGTTAAAGTCACGGTTCCTTATCAATGGGGAACCTGTAGGGTACATCCGCCACAGGAGGGGATTCCGCCAAGGGGATCCATTATCCCCGCTACTCTTCATTCTCACCACCGAGCACAATCATGATCAATAGAGCGATTGAGGAAAATTTATTCAGGGGTTTCAACCTGAGCTTGTAAAGGGGTAACCATATATCTACGCCTTTTTATGTGGACAACCTTCTCGTATTCAGCTCCGAACATGCTGAGGACTTCTGAATTCTCAAACTTATTTTCTACCTCTTTGAAGGGTTTACAGGGTTGAGAATAAACTACACAAAGAGTGTTATAGTCCCTATTGGAAACTCGGATAGCACACCAGAGGAACTAGCCTCAATAATGGGATGTCGGCTATCTGGACTTCCCATCAATTAAGTACCTCGGCCTTCCATTGGCCGCTAGCAGGCCAAAGAGGGGTGACTAGATCCAGCTCATCCAGAAAATGACCAAGAAGCTAGGAGCATGGAAAGGGAAACTACTATCGACAGGAGGTCGAATTACCCTACTTAACTCGGTCCTCTCGTTAATCCCCAACCACTGGATGACAATGTACAAGCTATCCCTTTGGGTCATCCGCAAAATAGATGCATTAGAAGGGATTCCCTATGCCGGGGGGCGAACCCGAATTCCAAAGCTTATAGGCTCGTGAAATCAGGGAAACTCTGCAGGTCAAAGGAATTCGGGGGATAAGGAATCACAAATTTATAAGCCTTTAATGAGGCGCTATTAAGCAAATGGTGATAGAGACTCCTGAGGTGGGAGACCGGGGTATGTGGGAAGATTATCCTATAGGCATACATCTGAAACACATAAATAAACTTGTTCAAGAACACACCAAACAAGGCCTCTTACTTCTGGAAGGATGTCTTGGAAAAGCGGGACCTAGCCATAGCGAACCTCATAACTAAGCCTGGACTGGGACAAACAGTCTAGATTTGGTTTGAGAACTGGATTGATAGACGAAGCCCTAGCAGGACCTTCCCGGAAATCTTGACACTCTTGGAAAAGGCCGACTTCACCCTCCATGGAGCCCGGATCCAACACCAACAAAATATCTCACTCCTCTGGCCGGGACCCTTGTCCAAGGGCGTAACAGACATGATCTCACGGATACATGATCACTTAGCTCAAGGAAGCACGGAAGGGGAAGATTGTAGACAATGAGGACTCACTCCAAACCTTAAATTTACAATCAAATCAACTTATCGATTTCAAATGGATGGTGTGATCAGAAGCTCTATACCACAATCATTTTGGAAACATGCATACCCCCTTAAAGTTAAACTCTTTGCATGGCTAGCGAGGGAAGACAAGTTTCATACGCTACTTAACCTGGCAAAAAGAAACTGGAGGGGTGGATAAGAGGCGGTGTTTTCTCTATGACCAAGCTGAGGAAACCACTGACTATGGGTAGATCCTTAATCGTATGACCTGCCCCACCAGGATACAAGACTTGTGGAGCGAGTCCGCGATCCCCAAATTAGTGGGGAAAGAGCTTCGCCAGGGATGGGAGTTCTTAATCATAGCAATCACTTGGGTTGTGTTTGGTTGGGAGTTATCCTCACTTGGGATTAGGAATAAGTTTTGAAAAATTTTAAAATTTTTGGAGGGAAATTTTAAAGTAAAGGTATTAATGATATGATAGTGATGTGTTGAGTATATATTGGTGGGTTATATTTTTAAATCTTAATTAATGATTTTGGCGGGAAAATTTTTTTCATTGGAAACTGTGTTTGGGTTATGGGGATAATCCCCAACCAAACAAGGCCTTGGAGTATCTGGTTGGAAAGGAACAAGAGATCTTTTGATGATAAACATCGTGTTTTCAAGGAATTGATACGTCGGACGAACTTCTTTTTCCTATCCTAGTTTGAGGCGACAAATGCCACCAGGAAGTCAAAACTTCAGGAAATGCATGCCATTGTCAACAAAGTCTTAGCCTCACCAGAGATAAGCAAAGGCCGAGTCAAGTCGGCGAGGACTTTGGGGAGGAAACCGTCCCCGCCTAACACTCAAGGCCCTCCCCCATCCTTGTTGTAATGCAAGGTCGGGAAACAGTCTTGTAGGCTCAAGCACAAGCGCGAAACATGTAACTATAAATTTTAATTTCTTAATAAATATGGTTTAGCCACTTTTTTTTTTAAAAAAATATTAATATTATTTTTTACTTCAACATTTTGAAAATTTTAAAATCTCAATCTATTTTCTTATTTTTTTAATTATTTTTAAAATAATTATTTACCGATTTACTCCCACTTAGTAATATTATTAGATAGATAGATTTTTTAAAATTAAAAAAATTTAAAATTCAGATAAAATTTCAAAATCTTAATTTAATTTTCTATTTTTTAATTTCTTTTAATTAACATATTAATTTTGATTAAGTAACAAAAAAAATCTGCATGAATTAAACTAGCTTGAATTGAAGCTTGAGATATGCGAGAGGGAGTTAAGCTTAGGAGAGTTCCCCCGCCCTCTCAATCCGCGATGAAACCTCTTTGTTAAAATACTATGGAATTCAAGAATTTCAACCATTACTATGATTCCCTATGTAATGTGAATGATTATCATTCCTATGAGATAAAGTGGCAGCCAAATAGGCCCTAAACCTGTTTAAAAAAATTTAGGTTAAGGATTAAAAAAAAATTAGAAAAGATAAAGTTTTTAAGATAAGGTTTATCCACCTTTTCAAAAAGAATAATAAAATAGAACATATTTATCTTTTCAAATATGTATAAATAACAAAATATTAATTTAATGTATGTATAAATTAAACTTTTCTTAAAAACTAATTTTGAACTCGTTATAGTAGCTTAACGTAGTAGAAGGTTCCATTCCAACCAACCAACCACGCCACTTGTCCATATTTATCGAAATATTCTGTCACAAAAATCTTATCGGACTTAAATCGGATCTCGATCCAATAATAGAAGATATCCGCTGGGAGTTCCAAGAACATCTATCGGATTTCGGATACGATAGTATAGATCCGACCCGTTATGCCAGAACTCTCACTGATCCTTTATTAAGTCTTTTTAATAATAGTCTTGCTCTTCTTCTTCATTACTCGTACCTCTTTATCTCCTGTTTTTGTTAGGTTATTTTCAAATGTGTGCAGCTCCAAACCCAAATAACAAGGTAATTATTATTTTTTCAATCGTTTGAAGGTTTTTTATGAGTGTAAGAACTTTAGTTGTTGCATTATTTATGATTAATATTCATCCTCTTTCTTGTTTCTATGAATATTTCATCAATTCCAATCATATTTGTTCTCAATTTCTGAGAGATTGAATTGATAAAAAGTTTATTTGTATATTTAGAAACTTTTTCAAAATATTCTAATAAAAGACATTCATTATTCAATGATTGATTTATCTTGTTTGTTTTTCTTTTTCTTTTTCAGGTTCTTGGGATGAATTTGAACCTGGATATTACTGAAGATCTAGTAGATCTTGTGAGGAAGGACATAGATGCAAACTCTAGAAACGATGAAGCAAAGGGCAAGAAAGGTTCAAGAAAGAAGAAAAACAAAGATACTGAAATATCTGATATTCCCCCATGTGCAACCTTCCCAGCAATGTCACTGAAAATTGGAAATTGGGGGGTGAGTTTTTCACATTTTTTTTTATTATAAAAATCAAATATTGTTGGCTTTATTATATTTGAAGGTTTTCTTTTCGACTTCTTTATCATCAAAAATTGGAGACATTTGTGCCTTCAATGTTTATGTATTTTCTTTATTTTTTTTCATATTTACTAAAAGTGGGACTAAAAATTTTTTAGACCAAGTTTTAGGCGGGAAAAAAATTTGAATTGAGTTGACAAATATTTGATTTAATTATAAAAAAATAAGATAAATAATTTTAATTAAATTATTTAAATTTAAAATGAAAAATTAGTACAAGGCGGGGAAGAAACAAAATTTTAATTAATATTTATAAAAAAAAATTTATGTAGACTGTTTCTTGATATATAAATCTTTTTGAAGTGAAACAAAATATGAAATTTTAGTGTAATCATTTGAAGCATGTGTTCCATTGTTTCAGGTAATATCACAAGCAAATGGCCAAATATTGGCCAAATTTTTCTTCAGAGCAAAGAAGATTGCCTGGGAAATTATGACGAAAGATCTTATAGTGCATAAACTGGAGATGGATTACTCTTCGGTTGCAGCAATTAGAGCCACCTTTAACGAAGATAGACATTCTATTCTTGAAATTGAGGTATCTTTCTCATTCTTTTCCCTTCTACATTATATATATTTTTTATATTTATTTGAATATAAAATCCACAGAAAATACAACTAATTTTTTTTATTTTGGCTTGATTGAGCAGTTAGATGAGCCACCCTCCTTGTATGCATTTCAATTTGTACATCCAAGGCTGGTACGTCATTGGAAAACAACTCCCGACTTCACATATTGCACAGCACAAACGCACAGGTAATTAATAAATACTTTTAATTTAATTTATGTTTTATACATTTTTTTTTTTTTTGATAAAAGTGGATAAACCACATTCTTTTATTTAATTGATTGTTTTATACATTTTTAGAGAGTGAGAAAAAGTCACTATATATTTTTAGGTGGTGTTTGCAAAAAAGTTTAGTGAAAATTTTCAAATAATTATGTTAAAAATACTGTATGTATATGAAAAATAAAATAAAATATAAAAAATTCTCAGTTTGTCAGTTTTATTACAGGAGGCATTTGGTGGAGTGTTCAAAAGAAGCATTAGAGCAGCCATATGCAGAGCTTCTAAAGCATGACCCTAGATTACATGCTCTAAGCCAAAAGCCTTTTTCCAGCTCAACTGATGCATGTTTTGCAGCAATTGGTCGCAATCTTCACAATGGTGATAATAATCTTATTTCCAGCCAACTTGCCCACTTGAATCCAGCACCTCAACTTCCCATTAATGGTGGTTCTCAACTTCCTAATGGTGGTTATAATCTTGACTTGCATTATCTAGCTTCTCAACTTCCCAATGTTGTTGGTTCTCAACTTCCTAATGGTGGTTATAATCTTGACTTGCATTATCTAGCTTCTCAACTTCCCAATGTTGTTGGTTCTCAACTTCCTAATGGTGGTTATAATCTTGACTTGCATTATCTAGCTCCTCAACTTCCAAATGTTGGTAATAATCTCATTCCTAGTCCACTTGACCACTTGAACCTAGCGTCTCACCTTCCCAATGTTGGTAATCATCGTATTCGTAGTTTACTTGCCCTCTTGCATCCAGCATCTCCACAACTTCCCAATGTTGCTGGTAATAATTTTATTCATGGACAACTTGGCCACTTGAATTCAGCATCTCAACTTCCCAATAATGGTACTTCTAATCTTATTTCCAGCCAACTTGACCACTTGACTAATCCATCATCTTCACTTTCCAATGTTGGCAATAATCTTCTTCCAAGTGAACTTGACTATTTGAATCTGTCGCCTTTACTAGCTCCAGATCACTTTTCTCAAGGAGGAAACCTGAATCCTTCTTCATCTCATAATTTAGTTTTTCAGAATTCAAACTTGAATCCATGTTCAACTTCATCGCAGTTTGATCCATGTTCATCTCAAAATATAACTTCTCCTACTCCAAACTCGAACCAAAACTCATCTTCAAACTTGGATCCATCTTCATCTCTCAATGTGGCAAATCCGAGCTCAGGTAATTAATTAGCTTTTATTGATAACTTGTTTCCTTTGTTTCATATGGGCAGCAGCGACATTAGGCCACCCACTAATTTTATTATAACAATGCTGTAGTAAACATGCGGCTCAACTTGACATTTCCAGATTTGCCTGCTTGGGAAGAAGATGGCCTACCTTGTCCAGGTATCATCAATTCTTTTCCTTCACAATCACACTCATATATTTATGTTAATATTATTTATTTATTTATATAAATTTTTTGTAAAAATTAAATTAGATTAAAACTAGTAATGACACAGTGAGGACCATCATTGTTGTTGGTTTTGTCATAGGCGTGGTTTAAACCCATCACCTTTTCTTTGTGAGAGAAAAGAGTTACCAACTTTTTTGTGAAGGATGGTTATTGTTGTTGGTTCTAGTTCTTGCCTTGTGATATGCAAGTCATGGGTTCGAGTCGTGAAAACAACCTCTTACTTTAAAAAATATGGTAAAAGCGTACATGATGTAATCTGTGATCCGACCCTTCTTGACCTCGCATAATATGGAAGCTTTGTAAACATCTACTGCCTTTTTTCTCTTTTGCATTAGAATATTGATTAAATTAAATACCAAACAAACCTAAAATCTAGTTTCTTCTCCATAAACTAAAAAATGATCACATTTGAACATAATTTGATTGCTTGTGCATAATATTTCCAAGTATGGTTTAATTAAAATTGAGTGTAACATTTTACACCAAAATTTAGCCTATTATTTAATTTTACATTAAACTTTTTTATGTGGTTTATAACTTGCCAGATCTCTCGTCCTTCGATGGGTTGGAATGGTTGCTGCAGGGGGATGGAAGCAGCGAAAACTAGGAATTCCAATTTGGAGATGCAAAGCGATACACAACTTTTTCCTTTTTGTTTTTTTTTGTTTTTTTTTTTTTTTTGCAATACACAGTTTTTAGAACAGTATTTAATGGTCTTCGATTTGGACTCTTCGGCTCTTAATTTCTAGTACAGAGAAACTTGTGTTCATTTGTAATATCAAATATGTGAAGATGCCAACGGCCTCTTGGTTGAGCGGCAAGGTTCTCCGTTCACGAGTGCTAGAACTCAAGTTCGAATCTCCTCTGAGACGGAGTGAATGCGTATGGTGTGGATCGCCCAGTGGGTGTGGCCCACGCACACATGGCTAACGCCGTGTGGGATTTGGTAGTCACCGGCGGTAACCTGAGCCTCGCTTGACTCGGGCCGCGACCAGACTCGGTGTATCCCATGACGGCCAGTCAAGCCGCCCAGTGGAACCCGTGATAGTCCTTATCCGTGCGCATGTCCTGTCTTGTATAATGGGGTTTATCCCCTTATTCAAAAAAAAAAAAAAATGTGAAGATATACAAAGCTTATGACTTCTTGCATGTATTCAACTTTGTTTGTTTTTTTTTCCCCTACTTGCGGAGCAACATAAATAATTTAATTTTCATGACATTATTGTTTCACAACATTTTATTTTAATTTCAGTGTCATATATAATATAATATAATAATAAGTAGTTGACCTTGTTACTAATGTATATATTATTAAACATATATTAGAATCTATACTATATTTTGTGATCTACCCATGTAAGGAGTTTCACTTGTAATTAGGGTTGTAACATAGCCGAGCTTGATCGAATTGGGCCCAACTCTAATTCGGCTTGAAATAGCATAACTCGGACTCGAGCTCAAAATTAGCTCGAATAAGTTTGCTCGAGCTCGGCTCGATTTTAATTTCGAAAGCTCGAGCTCGGCTCGAAAAATCAAAATTAAGAACTCAATTATAATTTTGAAATATCGGATTTAGTTTGAAATTAAAAACTTATTTATAAATTAATTTTTTTATATTATATATTATATATCAATACTAAATATTAAATATTTTATTCATATATTATAATATTTATTAATTTTTATTAATTTTTTTTTATTAAAATTTATATTATATATTAATATATTAATATTAAATTTCGAGTTTTTGAGCTGAGCTCGATCGAGCTTGACTTGGCTCAAGCTTAGCTCAAAATTAAAGTTCGAGCTCGGCTCGAAAGCTCGAAATTTCGAGCCGAGCTCGAGCTTTTACCGAGTCGATCTCGAGCTACTCACGAACAACTTGAACGTTTGCAGCCCTACTTGTAATCGTGGCTAGATTCCCCAAGTGGGGAACTATGGCATGACAGGGTTGTGGGCTAAAAAATGATGGTTATGAATAGAGTTGGGATGAATATAATGTTGAGATATCGGGATCCATGAGCTGGAGTTGAAGAGTTGCGTGATTTTCGGCGGACGGCGGAGCATGGCTGCAGGCAAATGTGTGGTGCGCACGTGTAAAGGAAGGAGTAACAGTGACACTCAGACGAAAAGGCACACGTGTGGCAGCACGTAGGGGAGTCGTCACAAGCGAGCGGAGACCACCGCTGGAGGACAAACAAAGATACAAATAGAACATCATCAACAACAACAACAACAACAACAACAACAACAACAACAAAGAGGAAATAGATTTGAGCAACCCCCAACAACCCACGAGGGGCTACGAGGAGCTCGCTGCAGCAACACCAACTATGCAAATACAGTCTTGGGGAAGAAACTGAGTCCAAGAACAGAGGAGAGTCGGTCAGATGAGCTCTGCATATGGACGCTGGAGATGACCAGAAAGGAGGACTCTGAGGAAGAGCCATAGACTGAGGTCAATTTTAAAAGACACAAGAGGCTTCCCCCTGTCGGTGCTAGCACAAGCAAGGCCTGAAAAGGGGGAACCACTTTGTCTCCGTCATTCGCCGCAGACCAAGCGAATCGCAAGCGGGATCATAGAGGTGTGTGGGAGATGTTTGTAATTGGGAGATATCATGCAAGAGTGCCGAAAACTAGAAGTTTGCTGAAGGTGCAAGCTACCGAGGCACTGAAAATTGCAATGTCCGGCGACATCACCGAAGGTAAGGAGGAACCGACAACATAGGAAGGAGCATGCTTGGAAAAATGAGGGCAAAGTTCCGGGGGTCAGAGATGAAACTAATGGTAATCCCCGCCAACTAGCAAAGTGGCAGGAAGACCGAGAGATTCCTCGCCGGACGATCACACCAGAAGTTGTTACCCACCACGTCTCGATGGTTACGACTCAAACATGCTCGTGGAGAAGGAACAATTCCGATTCTACTCCATAGCGATGGTGGTGAAGACCAACGAAGATATCACCATCACCAGTCGGTGTTAGCGGCTATGGCAGTGAAAATTTGCATCGGCATCCCCTTGGACGTTCGTTGTCCGATTCACCCCTTGGACGTCATACCTTAACCCACTGGAGTGAGCAGACGGTGAACTCTGCTAGATCTACGGCAAAGGTCGCAAAGGTCACCCCCTCTTCTGTATGAACAGAGATACAATGGCGAGGTTCCTCAAGCCGCGGGGGGTGGGGAGGGGGGGGGCTTGTGTACCTGGATGAGCGCCCTATCGTCTTTGCCGACAATGGTGAGAATTTGCGAGGGAAGGCAGCTCCCAACCTTCATCAAACTGAACATTGACACTCACAAACATACTGTGAGCATTAATTTAAATAGAGGAGAACGACCTCTGCCTTAGGGTTTAAAACCGACCGGAAATGGGGAACAGAACGGTGAGACCATGGTCGGAGGGGATAAGAGGATGAAAGAGAAGGAGACCCTTCTCAGACTGCAAGGTACTGACTGTTGCAGGATAGAGGGTCGTTGTAGAGTTGACATGTAATTTTCAGAACTAACTTAGGGGTGACAAATAAAATACAAAGGTATGAGGTAATAATTCATTTGCTGACACATGATTATACACATATCAGTAAATGAATTGAAGACTTTTATGGAAGATTGATGCAGCTGACTCCACCTAAATTTTACTCCCCTCCCTTGAGGGGAGAGTCACCAAGTCACTCTCATGTCTATCCATATATCTACACAAACAAATAAAAAAAAAAAAAAAAAAAGTTAACATCCACTCTCTCCGACCTATCAACCAAACACCAAAAAGTCAAGTTCTGACTAATGACACATCTTTCTATACTTTTGTCCCTGTATATCTTCATACAAGGGGTGAACGATTACAAGTAAACAAGGGCCCTCCATTGCCTTGGGGTGCTATTGTTTTGTTTTGGTTGGCTCTTCTTTTTAGTGTTGTTAAACTATTATCTTAATTTTGTAATCTCGTTGTTAGCACGGCCCACAAAAAAAAAAAAAAAATTTCTATTGATTTTTGCATTGTTGGATTCCTATAAATAATATCTATCCTTGAAATTTATCTGATAAAGCCAACACAGTTATTGAATTATTGAATACTATCTCTATCTTTTGTATAATTGTACTACATTTTTGTGTTTTTTTTGTGAACATCCATCTAGACCCTTCATATTTAAACACGTGAGTGGCACGTGCCGATTACCAGCAAGTCCAAACTCACAGCAATGTTGTTACTTGTAACCCTGGACCCGAGCCCAAACCTCAAGCTGACTACTCGTCAAGGCTGAGGTTATCCAAGCGTCAGATCATCCAATTTGGATGATCCGACGGTTGGTATGAAGTAGATGGCGACCCTATCTGACTGGTAGGTGATCTTCGAGTCTTATTATCGCGTACGTTGTTTTCGGTTCGTTATCAACACCTTCTCGTCGAAGGCATCGTTTTCCCCCAATTCTCTCCTCTTTCCTCGAAATTCTCTCATCGGTGAGCTGGCTCCATTTTCATTCCATTGATCTTGCAATCAATCCAAGTGTTTTTCTCGTGCGTTTCAGCTTGGGTTTCTGATCTATATGTATCAATCTCTCCTCCGCGTTTCTTCTTTCTCTAGTTATTTTTGGATTGTTGATCGTGTTTGCAAGTATGTGGATTTGTTGTTGTGGATTTTTTCGTTATATTTCTCATTGGGTGTGATTTCAAAAGATTATACTGAAGATTCTCGCATACATTTGGTCGATTTTGCGTTTTTCCCGATATTTTAGATTATCTAGAGTCCTGTATTCGAATTGTTGATGCAAAAGTTTATTCATTTGTTCTTGCTTCTTTGAAGATTTCAATGGGGATGAATGGTGGAGCCATTGCGGCCTCGGTTCTGGTCTGGCTTCTAGTGCTTCCGCTTCTTACCTCGGCATCGGCCGAGGGATTGGTAAGGGTCGGGCTGAAGAAGAAGCCCATCGACGAGAACAGTCAGCTTGCGGCCCGTCTCTCATCTGAGGAAGCGAGGCTTCTGAAGGATCGTAAGTATGGGCTTCGGAACGGACTCGGAGAGGAATGGTCAGGCACCGATATCATCGCCCTGAAGAACTACATGAACGCCCAGTACTTTGGGGAGATCGGTATTGGCACGCCTCCTCAGAAGTTCACCGTCATCTTCGATACTGGGAGCTCGAACCTGTGGATCCCGTCCGCCAAATGTTATTTCTCTGTGAGTGAGCTGTTTGGTAGATGGTGTGTTGTATTTGAGCTGTTGAACTGGTGTTTTTGTTTTTTCTCTTTTCTCTTTTCACTTTTTGCTTGGTTGCAGCTTGCTTGTTTCTTTCATTCTAAGTACAAGGCCACTCGATCAAGCACCTACAAGAAGAATGGTTTGCACTGTCTCCGAAATCTGCTTCCTTTTGTTTTATATCTTATGTTTGAATTTTTGTGCTTTGGGTTTAATTTAGTGCCACTATATCTTGGAACTTGGACGTTGGAATTCATGACAGGAACAAGTATTTTAGGAAGTTTCATGAATGTATAGGGGTCCCTTAAGTAGTTGTGATTCACTGGAAGTATTTGTAGAAGGATGTAATTGGAATTTGGAACAGGTCAATGCATTTATGGAGACTTTTGCTTGCATGAACCTTTCCCTTATTCGGCCCATTTGCTAAAGAAACAAATATGAAATCGTGGTCCAACTATTATATATTAGAAAGTGCAATCAACATATAGTGAGGATTTTTCCATACATTTTCCATGGTTTCCTTATGTTGGTTATCTGTAGCATGTGGTTATCGAAATCTTCTGTTACTGACTATTTTTACCTGTTTTTCATTATATTATGCAACAGCTTACAGATTCTTTATAGCAGCCTTTCAGTTATAATGATTTTCTACTCTTGAGCAGGAAAGCATGCTGAGATACACTATGGTACTGGAGCAATATCAGGTTTTTTTAGTGAAGACCATGTTACAATTGGTGACCTTGTTGCTAAGGAACAGGTTAGTTACATCAACACTTACAGTTTTCCTGTTTCTTGTCAGTCAGCTGCTTATCTTGGAAATATGCATACTTACATTAGAGTTCTTTTAGGCCTTTATTGAAGCTACCAGAGAGCCGAGTGTCACTTTCTTGGTAGCTAAATTTGATGGTATTCTTGGACTTGGATTTAAAGAGATCTCGGTTGGGAATGCGGTGCCTGTATGGTATGTCAGTTTCTCTTGTATTAATATAAATTGTTTATTATTTGGTCTAGAATCATGCATGGAGTGTTGCTTGCTAGAAATCTTTTATACTTCATTCCGGTGGTAATCCATGTAAGCTTTCTTTTTAAAATATGGCAATATGGCGGCTGATCTCATATAGGCGTCATCTACCAGCAAACCACCTTCAATGATCTTATTCCTGTATCCTTCCGGTTAAACCATAAAAGTTTCTGTTCAAAACTAGCCAATATATTTGCTAGTTTTATGAATATGGTTTGGATGTCAGCTAAAGTTAACTGTGGGTTTTAGTCATATGTTTTTGTCATGCTTTATGTTTCACCAAAAAGAGCCATCACCATCACAGGATATTTTTTATGTTTCTATAAATATAAAGATTACATTTGGTTTTCTTGCCAGGCAACCATTAGTTTTCGTTCCTCAAATTAGGTTTATCTAATATTAAACAAAGAAATAGACTGATGGCATGTTTGGTCCTGCTCCTTGTAATGGAGCTCAATGGTAGTTTTTGGATAGAAAATAAGAGGTGGATTAAGCTTTTTAATCCTAGATTAAGAGCGAAACATCTTGTTGCAAACATTCACTTCTTAATCCCAGTTGTTGATATTAAGCTAAGCCTAATGGATCCTTTTATTAGCTTAATCTTCTTCCTTGAGAATGAGATATTTCTACTTTTGCTCTTTTGCAATCTTGTGTATATTATTTTTATTGATATAGGTTAATAATCATTATTAACAATCTATGAACACATTCATTCAATTTTTTTAACAAATGATGAGTTTTTAGCTTATGTTAGTGATCCATGTTACCTATTAAAAATATCCTTTTATTAATTTGTATTGATATTTTCATATTTATTTGAATAAAGTTGAGCAATATATAATTTAAGGGTAAAATTGCCCCAGATAAAAGAATAGGAACAATTATTCTTAATCCCCACCCAAACTACTTTTCCTTAATCAATCTTATTATTAAATTGCCATCCAAAAAAAAAAAAGGATTAGGTGTACACTTAGTTCCAACCTCAACCTTGATCGCAATCCATTCTTATTCCTTATCCAAACACTACTTACGAGAAGTGGTTTTGCCAAAAACTCGAAACTAGAGCTTGTAGTTTCATCTTTTTGAGGCTGATAAGTGCTTTTGGTGGATTTTGTGGAACAACTCTTATAATCAAAAGAGCTTTTACATTACAAGAAGCTCTGTTTAAGCCCTCTGAACATAGGATCATACAAATTCTCCATTTCAATCAAGTTTTCATAATGAATTAATATCAAAGTTCTTCATCTTTCTGTCCACCTATTTATCGTTTCTCTTGATTTATTTGTTTTGGGTTTTGCCAATAGCCATCTGAAAACACATTCATGAACATACACACTAACAGGAAGTAGATTCTTCAATTTGTATATAATTGTTCTCTTCCCTTTTTATCAGTGGTCATATTGTATGC
The DNA here is from genome assembly GCA_026586065.1 of Dioscorea zingiberensis. Taxonomy (NCBI): domain Eukaryota; kingdom Viridiplantae; phylum Streptophyta; class Magnoliopsida; order Dioscoreales; family Dioscoreaceae; genus Dioscorea; species Dioscorea zingiberensis. Next base: position 53,721,905 of record CM048818.1, on the reverse strand, counting down.
TAGCATGAATGTACTAAGCTTTGGTTCTATCTCAAATCCCTACGCAGATCCAATGAATGATATAATGTCTTGAGGTCAATCAAATTGGATTATAATAATTGTGGCCAATTAAAATGATGAAACTGTTCACATCTTTATTCACCTAATACAGTGATTAGCTAAGAAAAAGCAAATGCTTTTGGTACAGATGCCAGACATGTAACATGAAATGATTGTTTCATTCTTACATGCATTTTTTTTTTGTTAAATCAAATTTGCAAATATTTTCACAATTTAATTCCTTGCTTTTTATCATTCTCTATCTTTTTTTTCACCACTCTACATACTATTGATAATAGACGCTAGTATGTGTTGAGCCTATCGTAGATCCCAACTGTGTTCAACCTGTGGGAGTTCATCCCTTGTCACTTAATATTGTCTTACTTGTATATGTGAACTTGCAAAGCTTCTTTTAATTGGTGCACTAGCTTCTTCTTGTCTTTTAATAAATGATATATTGTTTAGAAAATCCACCATCTGGAAGATATCAGATTATCCTTAAGATAGGTCAAATTTATTCAAATAAACTTATCTAGCAACGTAATAAGAGCATGTTGTTTTGTGCCATCTTGCATGATATATAACCCTTGTAGTTTCAACATTGTTTGCAGTTAATATAGAGAAGTCTTAGGATTTATACGTAGGGTTAAAGTATCATGAGTTGCCTCTCACAACTGAAACAGGTATAACATGGTTGAACAAGGTTTGGTCAAAGAACCTGTTTTCTCCTTTTGGTTTAACCGGCATGCTGATGAAGGGGAAGGAGGTGAAATTGTATTTGGAGGGATTGACCCAAATCATTACAAAGGTGAACACACATTTGTCCCTGTGACTCAGAAAGGATACTGGCAGGTAAATTGGCCCTAACTTTGTGGTTGCTTGACTCCTTGAATTACTTCACATGATGCCACTGACTAGCATGTATCTAGTACTACAAGACACATTACCCCAAACTTTATGTTTGCAGTTTGATATGGGAGATGTTCTCATTGGTGGTCAGTCTTCTGGTAACCACAGCACCATCCTCAATTTTGGCTTTTGTCTTTGACATGATACATCTTCTGGGTGTTATTTTTTATTTATTTATTTATTTAATTATATAAATACTTTTTATTTATTTAGGCTTCTGTTCTGGAGGCTGTGCGGCAATTGCAGATTCTGGAACCTCCTTAATTGCTGGTCCAACAGTATGTGCTTTTACCTAACTTTGAATGGTTAAGCATTTAGCATTCATTAATTCCCAGTAAGCGCTTTTCTGTTTGGGCATTTGTTTTTGGATATGCTACATGCTATCTAGTTGAAATATATTTTTTTATTTACCTTTCTGCATTTTCGTGGTCTATAACTTCCCTGATTTATGACGCTCATTTCATCATATTGGATCGACTTATAAATTCTTGGATTAAAATTTCTCAGATTTTAGTAGAAGCCTATTGAAGCACCTCATTATTCACAAAAAGTTCTTGATTTTCATTTATGTTTGTGCATCCTTCTATCATTCTTGAAAAAACTCGAATGCAATTTATTAATCATCCAGAACTTTGGCAACAATGTTAAAATTGAGGAGGAACTTCAAATGACATTGTGAACAAGAAATGGACCTCTTTGTGCAAACACTTCCTGTTTCGGTGTTGTCCAGGTAGTTGTGTGGTGATGATAAGTTTCTATATGCCATTCATGGCAAGTCCAAGTGTCTTTGTAATATGTTTTTGTTTCTGTGGTGTTGGTGTAATTCCCCAACTGCTGTGATGCCATTCTTGTTATGATCCTGTCACTTGTTGACTTACCCAAAATCCTTTCAGACAATAATTGCAGAAATCAACCACAAAATTGGTGCTTCTGGTGTAGTTAGCCAAGAGTGCAAAGCGATTATTGCAGAATATGGGGAACAGATTTTAGATATGCTTTTGGCAGAGGTATACAAATTATCCCTTTTCAGATAACTGCACCAATATTTTTGATTTATTGAGACCCATATTTAGTGTGCTTTCCTCTGCAGTCACAACCTGCTAAGATCTGCTCTAAAATCGGCCTTTGTACCTTTGATGGATCTCGAGGAATCGGGTTAGGAAATTAACCATGAGATGCTATTTATTAGTATGATTGGTCATATTCTTGTTTTGAACTTTGTGATTCTAATCAAGCAGCTGTTTGTATTACACAGTATTGGCATTGAAAGTGTGGTGAGTGACAGTGGTGAAAAGTCATCACTTGGCCGAAGTGATGCTATGTGCTCTACCTGTGAGATGGCAGTTGTGTGGATGCAGAACCAACTGAGGCAGAACCAGACACAGGAACAAATTTTGAACTACATCAATGAGGTAAAGTTTTGTGCCACCATGTTCAGGAGTGCAGTGATGAACCCCTGTCTCATGTCTTAGATTCCATTGCAGCTGTGTGAGCGCCTGCCTAGTCCCATGGGAGAATCATCTGTTGACTGCAGCAGTATTTCATCCATGCCGGGTGTTTCTTTCACTATTGGCAATAAAACTTTTGAGCTCAGTGCGGACCAGGTACAGTGCTGTTTTTTCTCACTGTATTAGACTTTTAGTCCCCATCAATCTCTGAAGAGTATTGATTAATCTTCATTCTTCTTTTGACCTATAGGTATTTTTCTCTTTGTTCTAGTTTACGATTAAATGTATCTACTTTTTTCTTAAGTTTTCGTGCATGTGCAGTATAGAATTTGGTTCAAGATCAATTGGAAAATATCATTGCAATTTTTAAACTAGAACTAGATCTATAACTAGCTGTGAGTGTCTCGTTCCATCCTTTTCACATTTTGATAGTGTTTGAAACCTCAGATTGTTCCATCCTTTTCCATCTAAGATTAGTGCCGTGGCATAAATCAATATACATGCTGTAGCCTGTAGGACAACCTACCATTAGGGACATGATTGGAGTCAATCCCAAACTCTTAGAATTTGTAATAGAATCAAGACTAATTTGTTGACTGCAGAACTTGGTTTAAATACAGATGGTATACAGTAAGATTTGTAATTGAATCCTAGCTTTATCCGTAACTATCTCCTTAAACAAAGACAATTTTATCGAACCTTCAAACTTTTTATCTTCACCTAAATTTAGAAGCATACTCCTTAACTATCTAACTTCCTTTCTAGACTTAAGAAATAACATGTAATTAATGCTTATTAAACGTGATAAAAATGAATTACGGGGAGTGATCCACATGTCTCATACATATTTTAGAAAACTATCTATAATTGATTTTTTTTGGAAGCTTTAACATCTAATCTTCATATTATTATATGCAAGCTAAAACACATTTTAACTGGGCTCGATTCAACCTAAAAGCTTAGATTTACAAGAGATGCTCTGATTTGTATAGTCAAGTCCAAATTTAGTAAATTAGCTAATTTGGAAGTATTAATTACAAATACGATTCCTTGATACATGATAGTCCTTTTTTTCAAGTTTGCGAACAAACTAGTTATACTAGTTAATTCCAAATTTAGTAAACTAGGTTTACATCTAGCTAAATTAGCTATACAATATGAGATAATTATCTTCTGTGTGATATTGCAAAATCATGTCTAATAATGCCATTTAAGAACTTTTTATTTTTTATGTTGAACCCCTTTTCCTGGGTCATACTTCTCCCCCTTTTACGAGTTCTTGTCTGTATGAAACATTTCATCTTAGCAATTTCATCTTGTGTTATATCGGGCCTAACTTTTCAAGGGCTTTCTACTTCTCTAAGTACACACCAATCTTGATTCTTATGGTGATGAACCTTTAAATTCTTAAATATGAACCTTGGTGTGCTTTTCTGATGAAAAGATATACTATGGAGTTAAATCTCTTGGCTATCATTTCTGTATGCTTGATGTTTCTTGTCTGAAATTGTGCTGTATTTGTGTGCACAGTACATTCTGAAGGTTGGTGAAGGAGCTGCAGCCCAGTGCATCAGTGGATTCACAGCGTTGGATGTACCACCTCCGCGTGGACCACTCTGGTACTCATCTTAGCTTTGAACCAATTTCCTCTCAGTTATTGATTGTCTTATAACTTATTGGTGGTCTAATCCTTGTTCCCACCATGCAGGATTCTGGGAGATGTCTTCATGGGTGTTTACCACACTGTGTTTGACTATGGTAATTTGCGAGTTGGATTTGCGGAAGCAGTCTAGGAGCAAATGGGAATACTTGGATGTGGAATGTGTTGACACTTAGTTTTACTTATCTTATGGAATTGGGTGACTGTACTCTTTAAGTGTTATGTAAATAATGTTTTAAATTACTGTCTCCACAAAGGATCCTTTTGTTCACTTTTTCTCTTTCATCCTTTTCACTATGATGTTGTTAATGGTAATGTCAGGTATGCTTATTTTCAGTGTTAATTGTGCATCTACAGTTTGCAGACTCACGGATTCTACTGTGAATTGTCTGGTTATTGTTTCAGTGGAAATCCTCCGGATCATATCACATGTTATTAAACAAATTATTATTAATATTTTTGGTTGTCTGACTGAGATTACAGCAACTACAACCTTTTCTCTACTAGGTTATCTATTGAATTTTCACTTATCATTCACAATTATTATAGAAGACAAATTGGAGAGTGGTTAGCATGGTATTCTGTTAATATGAAAGCATCGAGTCACTTGAGTTGATGATGCCTCAGTCAATCAGAGCTTGCTGACTAAAATATGATATTTGTGTACAGGTAGAGTAACTAAATATGATAAAATGACTTCCGTAGTTGCAGGGCCACTAATCTCTCCTTTCAGGATTTCCATCATTCATTTCCTCTTCATGAGGTGAATCTTCTGCATTTAAAATATGCATTGTTGCCATTGTTGGTTTGGAGTGTTTTGATGGGGAATAACTTGGATTATTTTTTCAAAAAAAAATTGTACCAGTTTTAAAATAATAATTATCTATTATTTAAAATATTAATTGATAGTAAGAAGTAATCATTTAAAATATAGTTTTAATATAAAATATTTATTTAATTTATAAGAGAGTCAATTTGCAATTAAGGTGCTTTTTGTTTTGAAGGATGGAAAGGTAGGGGAACTCTACATCCCTCATATTTTTACTTTTTGGATCTGTTTGGAGGGAAGGATGTGCCGAGATATTTCAGGATGGGGATCTCCTCCCATTCTATTCAGGTGTTTGGTCACACGGATAGAGTAGACGAGGGATGCTCCTCATCCCATGTAGAGGGATGTTGGGCGGCATTACTCCAATATCAGCTCATCTCTCAGGGGATGATTTTTAAATTTTTTTAATTAATATAATATTAATTATATATTATATATTAATAATTTTATTTAAAATAATAATTATATAAAATATTTTTACAATTTAAAAGATAATATTTGTAATGTATGATAATTATATATTAGTATGGAGATGAGATATTATTGCTTTAGAGTTAGAATTATTATTATCTACAAATTATTAATAAATATTTAATAATATTAAATTTATAGATAGTACTCTCATTTGTGCTTTCTCGAGGGTAATTAATTGGGATCCAACGACTCAAGAGACTCCCTGAATGGACACACTCACGGATGGGAAACACGTCGGCTCGTATATCTAAGATGCTTCAAGAAGATTATATGGGTAGTCACGCCCATGATCTCGTTCGTCGAATTTCACCATTACTTTTCAGTTGAAGATGCTTCGAAAGTTGGAATGCAATATTGTCTATCCCTCAATGTCGATACAACCTTATCAGCTCGGTGCCATCCTAAAAAAGTGGCTTGTAGTCGAGTGGCCGAAGACACCTTTCAAATCGGATTATGCCACTAGCCAAAAATCGAACTCCCCATGCCGTACAGAGCTGAAAACTGGTTGACCTAGAGAGTTGGAGGGCAAGTGTACTGGGGAAAAATAATTGAAAACACATGACATGATCATGAGCGTCGAGATGAAAGCTGTTAAAATAACCGCTAGGTCATTTGACAGTGTAGAATGAATTCCTAAGGGCCTTGAAAGTTGGCAAATAAGGGTCACAAGGCTATACAATGAGGTCATTGGCTCACAAAGAAGGCTAATTGGATTTTGGTACTGGGTTCGCAGTATTTCTCTAAGTTCTCTCTCTCTCTCCTCTCCTTTTTGAGTCGCTGACTTGATCGTCGAGGCTCCCTCCGAACACGAGCGCTTGGATCTTTTCTCTCCACAATTATCCAATCCTCGAAAGCCGATCTCTAAAAAAGGTGTTGATCCTACAAAGCTGAAAGAAGAAGAACCATTGATCGTAGCCGATCTCTCCCCTAAAATCTTTTGAAAAATTTCAAACTTCATTGATAACTCTTTATCATGGATCAAGATCTACTATGATCCCCATGATGATCATGAGGAGATCATTACATCAACATATAAACAAATGCCCCCAAGTGTATTTTTGGAATCAAATTCATACTTTAAAATCTCCAGCTTAAAATGGAACCAAAGACCATACTCACTCACTCAAGACGTGACTATTAAATGAATCGGCGCCGGTCAAATCAACAATAAGGAACTAGGATGCCCGATTCCCCCAGTAATGTAGATTATTCAACCCAGTTGTCAGTTAGTCACGCAAAAGTTATTTTATAGAGTCCTTGGACAAACTGAAGTCCAATATTCCAGCTGGCTGACTTACATTACATTACATCACCTCCTTGTGTTATATAATATGCTACATTGATACGTCCACAGGAGTTGGTTACTGATTGACTTGGAAGAGCAGTGCAGTGTAGCGTAATTGCCCATTCATTCAGAGATCTTGAAAAACCTTCATGTTTTCATGACTTTGTACCATATTTATTTATTGACACTCTTCCACACGTGAGATGTTGTTGATCACTAGGATTCATTTGTTTTTAAATGTGTATCTTAATTATAAGAAGTTCATTACTAAAACAATAAACTCAAGTAAAAATAAAAATAAGTATATGTTTTCTATAAAAATATATTTATTAACTGATAATGATAAAAGGGGAAACTAAATCCACTATAACAGCAGAGTCAAGTCAAGAGACTCAGAGAGTACCCCCTCCCTCCATTGAATTGCTGAATGTGTCACACTGGCATCATAACGAGTGTTTCCCATTACCAATCCAAGGTTCACCTCAGGTTCCACTATTATCCAAATCATAATTATTTATTATACACCTCTTTTCCATATGCATCCCTATAGTTTTCATAATTCATATGTACCACCCCTATAATTTGAAATTACCTATATATCCTAGACTTATTTTTAAATAATTTTTCTTTTTTTAAATTAACCAATAAAATTTCTTCTTAATCTACAGTACATATATTTAAAAAAAAAATTAGTAAATGCATTGAGGACAGAGCTCATGTAATGTTTCCATTAAAATTAGTAAATGCAGGGTATTGAATCAAAAGTAATAAAAGTGAGATCTTTAAGTTTAAGGGCATGCAGTAAAGTCCTTTGGATCCGCTACGAGATCCATTCCACGAGAAGTCCAACCCGACCGGACCGTCCGGCACGAGGCCACCTACACCCGCACGTGAGTGATCCGCACGATACCCCTCCCGCGCCAGCTGACGTGGCATCGCGGCACGGTGCCCTCGGGTCAAACCACTGGGCGGGTGTTTGGGTCCAGTCAACCCGGTTGACGGGTTCCCTTCCTCTCGTTGGACTCGCCGGCTCGATCGGATTCAACCGGCCGAGCCCAGATCTTACGCCATCTTCACTTCTCTTAACGGGCCGACCCGAACCCACTTCCTCCCCAAAACGGGCTACAACTACAACTCACTCTTTTCATAAAGTTACTCTCTTTTTATATGTATAAATATAAAACAAATATATTGAAACAGGCTCAAGCCCGGCCCAATTGAAGCTCTACTTGGCTCACCATTGCTTTTATATATTAACCCTTCAAACACTCTCTTTGGTTGTTGCAACCCTGAGACACTTGAAGTTCTTCTTTGTTCTTCTTGTTCTTGTTGATACTTGAAAAGAGGATGCAGAGTTATAGCATGGGTCATATGAGCCACTGCTTCACCGGTGTCGACTTTTCGGTGAGCCTCGGCTCCGGTGAGGATGAAGGCGGTGAGGCGAAAAGGAGGGTGATCGGAGAAATGGATTTCTTCTCGGAGGAGAAGAAGAGGGTGGAATTAGATTATAAGGTGCCTAGTCTTAGTGTCACGAAAGAAGAAGACCTCGGCATCAACGTATGGTGATTCTTAACCCTAATAATAATACTTTTTAATAAATATATATGTATCCCATTTTATTATTATTTTCATATATATATATATATATATATATATATATTTAATGTTTATGTTTTCTCTCAGACTGGATTGCACCTCACTGTAAATGTTGGTAGTGAGCAGTCTACGTTGGATGATGGACTGTCTCCTGATCATGAAGAGGAGAAAGAAAGAAACAATGAGGTTTTTTAATTTACAGTTGTGGTACTTGATGAACTTTTATTTAATTAGAGAGTGCTAATGAATTGGATTCATTTAGACCTGCTGATCAATGTTTTTCAGATCACCTCATTGAAAGTAGAGATTGGACGATTAAACGAAGAGAACAAGAATCTTAGAAGCATGTTAACCCAAGCCAATGGTGCCTATGACGCCCTTCACATGCATCTTATTAGACTAATGCATCATAGAGATCTCACCAAGGGAAGCTTACTCAACCATGAGGTATATATATATATATATACACACACACAGTATATATTCTAGAATTTATTTATGAATAATTAAAATTAATATTCTCTCTTGTTAATATATATAGTTATTAGCAAGACAACAGATGGATCTCAGCTCGGCGGTGGCCGATGTTGCCGAGACGGTACTGGAGGAGCCTTCTCAGTCTTCGACTGAAGGCGGTAGCCGAGAACGGTCATCGTCACCGGCGAACAGCAAGAATGAGATGGTGTTGTTTGATAGAGAGCTAGCAGAAGTGAGGCATCATGGAAGGGGCATTGGTAGAGAAGAGAGCATGGATAGGGAGTCCAATGTATGGGCGCCAAGCAGGGAGCAATCCAAATTACAGCAGCCCAGAGATGCTGAACAAGCTCATGAAGCCACAATGAGGAAAGCTCGTGTCTCCGTTCGGGCTCGCTCGGATGCTCCCATGGTGAGTCCATGATCATTGCTAATTAACCATTTAATTGTCCTCGTGTTTGAACTTAAATCGAGTTGGGTCCCTCTCAGCTTTGGCTGGTTCTACGGGCTGCATGTGGTTGTTGGTGAATATATATATGGGTTGTCACTGAGCTATCAAAACCTAGATTATACGGACTGTGTTCATAACTTAGATGATTATATAAATCAAAAGCCATAGACTTCAATGAGATTCATTGAATTGGTGCATTGGAAAAAGTAACAAGTCAATAGACATGTTGATCAAGAACAAGTAGTGCATGCATGCATGTATGAATTCTTTGTTGACCGACAATATCTTATGTTTGAACTGTTTAGATCACAGATGGATGTCAATGGCGAAAATACGGGCAAAAGATGGCAAAAGGAAACCCTTGTCCTCGTGCATACTACCGTTGCACCATGGCCGCCGGTTGTCCAGTTCGTAAACAAGTAAACCGATATCATTTTCTTAAAAAATTCAGCTCACTTCCCGTTCGGAATTTTTTTGTGATGCATGTTTAATTTATAATATATATATATATATATATATATATATATATATATATATATATGCAGGTGCAAAGATGTGCAGAAGATAGGACGATACTTGTGACGACCTATGAAGGGAGTCACAACCACCCCCTACCACCGGCGGCGATGTCCATGGCCTCAACCACCTCCGCTGCAGTTTCGATGCTACTGTCCGGGCCCATGTCGAGCACTGAGAGTCTAATGAACTCCAACGTGTTTGCCAGGACAATGCTGCCCAGCACGTCCACCATGGCCACCATCTCAGCATCAGCTCCGTTCCCCACAATCACTCTAGACCTAACTCAAAACCCTAACCCTCTTCAACAGCAAAGACCAGCAAATGGTTCTCAATTCCAGCTCCCATTCTCACAACCACCACCACCTCCACCGCCATTGTTTGGTCACTCAATCTACGGCCACTCCGGCAAGCCGGAGAATCCTCCGGTGGCGTCCCTGGCCGATACAGTGAGCGCCATCACTGCAGACCCTAACTTCACGGTCGCGCTGGCTGCCGCCATCACCTCGTTCATGGGAAACAACAATGGCAACCAGAGCAATGTTAATGGCAGTGATAGAAGCCACCAGACTGGTAGTGATAACAAGATTGAAAGTAGCTAAGCAGCGTGCATGAACTCTTCTATCTTGCACTTTCTTTCTTCTTCTTTTTTTTTTTTTCCGTTTTTTAGTGATTCCTTTTTAAGTCTTTTTAAGTAATAAAATAAAATAGTAGAATGTTTAATAATTATGTTATATATTTAAAAGCAAAAAATTTAGATTAGAGAGTTCATGTTAGGTGAACTTGTTGAGTGCTACCTAATTAATGATTAATCTCTTGGCTTAAACACAGATCTCTTGAACTATATCATTCATTTGGTCTTATCATTAAGTCTAAGTTATCTTTGATCCATCCAGGGTGAAATTTATTTTCTTAAATTATTTAATAAAATATGCCATAAAGCCATAAAGGTTAAACGAATCATAGCATTGGGTCTTATCATTAAATCTTAATTATCTCTAATCTAGTGACATTTTTATTATCAACAAATTAAGAGCAAACCATCCATATAGTTAGAGATATCAATGATGCAATTGATTACAAACAGGCTATCAATTGATTTAGCCTATTAATTAAGTGGCAAGTTTGTACATCCTAAGCGCAAGCTTATGTGGAAGATATTAATTTTTTTATTTTAAATAAAGTGTTTAAACCATAGTTATCTGAACTAGACCGGACATTGAACCGGTCAAGGTCCCTGGTCACCGGTTCACCGATTCAAATGTCGGGTCAATATATATTAATAATAATAAAACTATTTTAAAAACTATTGTAAAAATTATTTTAAATAATACTTTTTTTAAAAAAAAATTTTAAAAAAATTATTATTTTAAATAATATTTTATTATTAAAATATTATTAAAATAATATTTTAATAATAAAAAAATAGAAAACCAGAAAATATCAGAACCGGACCGGTTGCCTGCCTGGTTCACTAGTTCAGCAGGTCGGACTGGCGGTTCTGATAACAGTGGTTTAAACCACTAATTTATTTATTATTAAATGGCCTAACCAAAAAATACATCAAAATATATGAAAGAAATTCCTCAAAATTTTAGTGAAATGAATTTAACCAAAAATACATCAAAATAAGGTGTAACTGATCCATTCAATTGTTGATAATATTATCAATTGATATAGTATATATTTTATATTGTATAATCTATGGATCTATTATTTATTCTTAAAATTTAGAATGATATGATAAACAACCACTTAGTTTTTAAGGAGAAAGAGGAATATTGAATACCCATGCTCATTACAAGTTACTCTTTCATACTTTCTAGTTTGGGGTAAATTCAGAGAGACCTTGGGTTTGTAGCCCAAGGCAACAAATGGGGTGCAAAGGTGGGGTTTTGGGTTGTATAATGTAGATGTAGGGTAGGGCAAGGCTAGTGCCTCATAAGGCATCATAGAGGGCACCCTAGTTTGGGTTTATTTTTTTTAGTGATTTTATTACAAAAATACCTTTCTTTTTTTAAAAAAGGTCTAAGTTAAAGATAATAGCAAAAGTAATAAGCATGAGTAACTTGGATACGCTAGCTATTTGCACACTATACAAGTTTTTATTTAGGGCAAATCATCTTAAGGTCCCTACTACTATTTGCAGGGACCTTAAGGTTAACACACACACACAATCACCAAAAAAAAAGTAAAATAATAAACAACACCTCCCAAGGACCCCATGGCAAATAGTTCACTATTCAAGGGATGAATAGTGAATTACCTATTTTATTTATTTTTATTTTTATTTTTGACAAAGGCTGCAAGCAGCCTCCAAAGGAAGTCAAGGATGAACAGCAGGTGCAAAACTCATTCAACGCAACTGCGCCTACACCATGTAAGAGGAGGTGCTCGATCTTGGGACTAGGGCTGGTAAACAATCAAACTGTATTCGTGAGCAACTCGAGTTTGGTTCAATACTGGCTCGAGTTCGATTTGATCATTTTACCAACAAACTGAACTTGAACCTAATTTGAGCTCAAATAATAAGTGAGTCGAACTCAAACTAGAGTCAACTCGATTGAGTTTGGTTCGAAATTCAAATATATATATATATATATATATATATATATATATATATATATATATATATGATAAATTTCTTAAATTTAACAACACGGATTCAAACATATTTTGTTCCCAAGAATTGTCGGAAATCTTGTGTAGATTTGATATAATGGTTGTGAGGACTGCTTGTATCAATTAAGCATTTTTTTTTTCACTTGGGAAAAAGATTGGGGCATTAGATTTGATATAATGATTTTAACGATGGTTTTTGATAATGTTCAACATTTGCAAGATGAATTTTATTATAATGTTATAATTTTGAGCTTTTTCGAATCGAACTTTTATGAATAATATGAGCCAAACTTGAACTAAAAATTATAATTCAAACTCGAGCCGAACTCGAACTGAAAATTATAATTTCAAACCGAACTCGAGCTGGGCTCAGCTAATTCAAGTTCGTTTCATTTCCAACCCTACTCGGGACCTGTCTATGAATATCGAGGCTCATTTCTTAGTAAGGGAACCCGGTACCAAGAGGCCATCATAAAGTTATCCTTTTATTTTTCGAGTTCTCAAAAATATTTCTAATTTTTCAAAGAAAAAAAAAACAATTCATTAAAATATCCGATGCAATCGAATGAAATGAAAATAGATAAATCCTAAAAATATAAGAAAGTAAATAAGTGATGACAAAGGAAATTAGTAACAAATACAACTTAAAAAATATATATATATATATATCTATAAGAATAGACAACCAATAATTTGGTTTAACCCCAGATAGTCCCATCAACTATTTAACCAGCTGCCTCCTCTCTTGTTTATGGGATCCCTGTCCTACGACTCCTACCCTACAAACTACAAGGTTTGTCAAGATGTTAGGTCACTTAAAAAGCTTCCCAAAGATAATGAAATGAATTGAAAAGGGTACTCACTTTAAACCATAGGCTCCCTACCTTTCATTGCCATTTAGCTAAAAATCAAGTATGTAGGTCTCCTACATTGCTTTCGATCTTCTTGAACGAATAGGACATGACTATGCATGCTATTTCCACTCTATAACCATTGTAGTATAATTAGCTGTCTCCCGTTCATAAAGGAAAAGGATGGAAGTATGGCACTATGATTGGATCATATATATATATATATATCTTCAAATCTTCTTTTTGTTTTTGTTCTCCATTAATACTCACTTTCTACTAGACAATCTAAAATTGATTTCAAAAGCTCCACTAAAAGTAAATGTTAAGCTTTACATGTGAGTAGTACAAATGTAATAATAATAATATTAAACTTTAAAACTTTTAAGTCTCAATACCCAATTATATTAGTGTTTCCTAACTACTATAATAAGTTGGAGCTATTATAACATAATACAAGTGTCTAATTGTAGAACTCGTTATTCCATCGAAAAATACTCAAAAACAAGTCTAGGTCGGCAACACGTCCGACAACCTGTCCGTCAACAACTAGCAACCAAGATTACCCATATACCCAAGCTTGAACAACTCAACCAAGTAGACAAAACATAAGGATAACTCCAAACACCCAAGATAACAACAACAACTTTTCTTTTTTCTTTTTTCTTTTTTTGATAAATATGAACAAGCCACTTATATTTCATGTGTGATTTGTGTTAAACAGAATGACCCAGTCTCTAGGTAGAGCTATTCTTTAGGCATTAGAATAGCACACTACTCCTAGTTCATGCACATGATCCCCTGTACTTCCTCTATTTTCTGTTATTGTAATTGATTGCCTGCACTACTGAAATCACTAATATATATATCTATGCCACTGCCCAATGAAGGGCAAGGGGCCTTTCAATACATTATTCTGCTTCTTGTGTCTTCTTTTCATGGTATCAGATGTTTAAAGTTGCATAGGAAGTTGTAACAAAGAAACAACTACAAACAAAGATGATGGAAGAGACAAAAGAATTGGAGAAAAGAACATAGCTGAAAATATTTTTTCATTCATACATTATCTCAGAGAATTACATTGTAACTTATAGGGAACTATACAATCTCCAAATTAAGCAATATTTCAAATCAAGTAAATCTCCAATTAAGTAGATCTCCAATCAAGTACGATTCCCAATCAATCAAGCAGATTTCCAAATTTAGAATAAATCTTCAACACTCCCTCAAGTTGGTGCATGTAGATATCATACATGCCCAAACTTGTCCACTAATTTTGAGAACCTTCGATTTGAGGCGGCTTTAGTAAGAAGATCACTAACCGGTCCTCCGGGATCGGATTTTAGGCAATTCCAACATACCATCATCGCTTCCTTAATGAAAAATCGCCCACCTCCACATGCTTTGTGCATCATGTTGGACCGGGTTGTGGGCAATATCACACGCGGCTTTATTATCACAATACAATTTAATTGGTTGTCTAGATGAGTATCCCAAATCCTCCAAAAGAAGTTTCAACCATAGTGTTTCACAAAGTGCAAGTGCCATACCTCACTCAATTGCCGTGACTTGAACGAAAGCAACAACATTTGTTTCGCTTGCTTCTCCACGTAACAAGATTGCACCAACAAATGTAAAATAACCGGAAGTCAACGCCTATCATCTTGTGATCCGCCCTAACGCATCAGATATGCATGAATGTTGCAACAAATACCGTCGCATTGATGTTGTAACTTTCTATGCACGTCCTACATTTTAGTGAACAAAACTCCTTTCCAAAAGTGATTTTTAAATACCTCAAGATGCGCATAACCGCATTCAAATGTTGCTCTGTGATTGTGCATGAATTGGTCGACAATACTCAATGCATAAGCAAGATCCGGTCTTGTGCATAAGCCAAGTACATCGGTCTTCCTACAAGCCTTTGATATCTCCCTTTATCTCTGTTGGAACTTGATCCGCTCAACGCATAACTTCAAGCCTTCTTCCACGCGACACCGGTTGACATGTCGACATGCCGCCATGTAACATGTGTCTAAGGTATACTTTCTTTGGTGAAATATCCCTTTCTTGGATCTTGAAACTTCAATTCCAAGGAAATACCTAAGGACCAAGGTCCTTCATTTCAAATTCTTTAGATAAATACTGTAATGCCTTTCTTTCTTCTCGATCATTCCCTCGTGACAACCATTGTCATCTACATATATAATGAGTGCTTATCTTACCTTGTTTCCTTTTAGAAACAATGTATGATCTCAATTGCTTTGATGATAGCCAAAGTCTTTCTACGGCTTTGTAAACCTTCCAAACCATGCTCTTGGGACCAAGCTTCAACCCGTACAATGATTGCTTCAATTTGAACACCTTCTGACGATATTGTGCTGGTATCTTGCAATTTGGTGGGAGATCCATATAAACTTCTTCTTTATAATTCTCCATGTAAAAGGCATTTTTCACATCAAATTGTTGTAATGGCCAATCTAGGTTTGCGCTTAAAGATAATAGCACTCGAGCGATTATTGATTTTAGCTACAGTGCAAACGCTTCAAAGATAATCAATCCCATAAGTTTGGGTGTACCCTTTCGCTAAGCAAGTCTTGCTTTGTAGCTGCTCAATTGTGCTTATCCGCCTTGTATTTCTACAAGATAGATCCATCGACATCCCAATCGGGCTTCTTCCCCGGTGGACAATCAACAAGTTCCCAAGTTTGTTGTTTTTGCAAGGCATCTATCTCTTCATTCATAGCAAATTTCCATCTTGGGTGGGTTAAGGCTTCGCATTAATCGGTAGGAATAGCTACAGAGATAATTGATTTACATATGATCTATTTGATTGCATAAATTTTGGTAGGGACAGAAATGACTTATAGGATATTTAACTTTACTAGAGAGGTCGGGGTTCATAAAGGTGGGTTTAGGAATACCTCTAGTTTGGCGTTGAGGAAGTTCTTTTATTGGTGGTTGAGACACTCTATCGGGGAACATCTTGATGACGATTGGTGTGGTATATTGTGAGGGCTCCGCTTACTCCTTCAGCCGCCATTCATCACTATTCAAATCAAGCAATATGTTCTCAGCTTTACGGATGTAATCTTCACTCGAGGTCTGGGATGTTGCGATTCAAGTAACTTCTATTGCAACATCTTCTCGCGGTTCGCTGGTACCGTGGGTGTGTTGGTAGCTCGCGACTTCTCTCGCAACATCTCGCTGTAGTTTCTTCGAGATCGTAGTTTGAAGTGCTCATAAGCTAGAGTCTCAATTTCCAATTCCCTTCCCCGTGCTCCCGTTGTAATTTCCATGATGAAATACATTTCATGTTCATAGAAAACCACATCTACCGCGGACAAACATGCATTCGAGTTGGAGGATGATAACATCGGTAACCCTTTTGGTGTATATATCCAACAAAATACATCGCAACGCCTTCGAGGAGCTAACTTGTTGTGTTGATGTGTATAGAGATGCACAAAGCGACACAACCAAAGACACGAGGGCAAATTTGGGACGCTTAGTTGCACCCACAACATCCCAAAGAGCTTGTTGGGTGTCCAAAGCCAATAGAGCTGGGGAGGGAACTCTATTGATCAAATATCTTTACTTGCAGTAATGTAAAGCTTCTCCCCAATAGGATAATGGCATATGGGCTCTGCATTAAGGAGGCATCGACAACTTCCAACAAATGTCGATTTTTCCGCCCGCAACTCCATTTTGTTGTGGTGTATTGGAACAAGTAGTTTGATGGAGAGTACCATGAACTTCTGCAAGAAACTCAAGTTCTAACTTGTATACTCTCCATTGTCAGTCCAAGGATTTTGACTCGTAGAATGGTAAATCGAGTTTCAATCATTTTATGGAAATCTTGCAATAATGAGTTCACTTCTCCCTTGGAGTGCATTAAAATATAACCAAGTCATCCTCGCATAATCGCCGATAAAGGTGACAAACCACCGAGAGCTCCTCCTAACGTTGAGACTTTAGACGGCCCCATACATCGTAGAATGTATCACCATAAATGGATGTGGACTCAATGTTGAACTTAGTGGAAATGAAGTTCATGACTCTTCGCCATTTCACATATATCACAATGGAAACTTGAATTATCCACTTGTGCAATAAACTAGGAAACAACTTCCTCGTGAGATAGCCAAAGGAAGCATGCCAAAGGCGCTCTATGCCACAACCGTGATTTCGCATCTTCTTCTCCCCCCTCGTGATCCACTCACTTTGAGGACTTGTTGTAACTTGTTTGAGGTTCCTGACTCCACATCCAAGTAGTCTGACTTTTGCCCCGCCTAATACCACAACAATCGTCACTGGTTTTGATGTCCTTGAAAACACAAATGATCAGCCAAAAATAATAACACAAGATAAGGCTTTGGTTATTTGAGAAATTGATAACAAGTTATATTCTAAAGACGGGACAACCAAAATGTAATCAAGATGCAAAGTATTAGTGAGGGTCAAGGATCCTTCCCAATAACTGGGATAGTATTACCGTTGTGGAAACAAATTGTTGTGAGGAGTGGTCAGAAGGTCGACTTGTCTAGAATCAAATGTCATATGATCGGTAAAGACCGAATCAATTATCCATGTACTACTAGAAACAGGTGAGTAAATATTGAAGGCCTTACCACCGTTATTTGTAGGTGTTACCAAAGTGTTGAGGTATGTGTTGCATATATGTGTTGCAACATCACATTGCAGACAACCGGCCTCACGCACTCTTCTTCGAGCGACTATGATCCCACCAACTGATAGCCTACCAGGTCGAAGCATCGATCTTTGGTATGTCCAGTGTGATGGCAATGGGTACATATATATGAAGATTTAGCTTACACTAATTGGTGCGCTTTGGATGGAAGCCCGCTGTCAATCCTTCCCATCTTGAGTTGGGTAGGCGCGAGTCACCATGGAGCTGCAAAAACTTCAGATTCCCCAACCAGAGTTGCTCGACTTACCCCCTTTGAATTCACCATAGGTTCTGATACCATGTTTAAAGTTGCATAGGAAGTTGTAACAAAGAAACAACTACAAACAAAGATGATGGAAGAGACAAAAGAATTGGAGAAAAGAACATAGCTGAAGATATTTTTTCATTCATACATTATCTCAGAGAATTACATTGTAACTTATAGGGAACTATACAATCTCCAAATTAAGCAATATTTCAAATCAAGTAAATCTCCAATTAAGTAGATCTCCAATCAAGGCGATTCCCAATCAATCAAGCAGATTTCCAAATTTAGAATAAATCTTCAACATCAGAGACATAAAACTCCACCAGAGATATCGATCCGTAGCTCCACCTCCTCCAACCAAACATCTGTTAGTGCTGGGCTCTTACCTACACCCAATTCCTCACCTTCTTTTGGCCATCTAATAAATATTAAACTGACCCGTGACAATTACCTCCTCTAGAAGGCACAAATGCTCCCTTATCTTCGCAGCCAACAACTCTTGGGATTTGTAGATGGTACAATCCTGGCACCGGCAAAGATGATTACCCAAGGCACCGATAGCGGCGCAACTCTTGTGGCAAACCCCAAGTACCAGCAGTGGGTTCTCCAAGACCAATTGGTCCTCAGCGCATTTCTAGCGTCATTGTTTGAGGAAATCCTCTCTCAGGTACTCTTCTTGACCACTTTTCATGAGGTTTGGGTCTCACTTGAGCACTCCTTCTCTTTTCACTCAAGAGCCCGCATCATGCAATTAAAGATTCAGCTATCTACAATGCAAAAGAAAGAGAGCTCAGTGTCAGATTATTTCCACAAGGTGAAACACCTTGCTGACACTCTGGCGGCCATTGGACATCCCCTCCAGGATGATGAGATCATCACCTATATACTGGCTAGACTTGGGTCAGAATTTGACCCCATGGTGACTTCCATCAGCACCAGAACTGATCCTATAAGTCTCACCGACCTTTATGCTCATCTCTTGAGCTATAAGACTCGTATAGAGCGCAACAATACTGCATATTAGATGTCAGCCAACAATACCTTACGAAACAATAGAGGAAGAGGCCCATGACTATTTTCTTCACGTGGCCGCGGACGTGGACGTGGCAGAAACAATGGACAGAAGAATGGTGGAAACCACGACAGTGGTGACAAGAAGCCGGTATGCCAAGTATGTGACAAAGTCGGACACACAGCTCTCAAATGCTGGTACGGCTTTGATCAATCATACCAGGCTGATGATGATAGAGTTGTTGCCGCCACTGAGACCCAATCCTACAACATTGACAAGGACTGGTACGTGGACACAGGCGCAACTGATAATTTCATAAAGGAGCTTAACAAGTTAACTCTGAGGGAAACATACCAGGGCAAAGACAAGGTGCAAGTAGCTAATGGTGCAGGTTTGTCTATAACCCACATTGGTCACTCTCATTTTCCTACTTCTGATTGATCTTTACACCTGAAAAACATTTTGCATGTTCCCCATATCAACAAGAACTTGTTATCTGTTCATAGATTTGCTTCTGATAACAAAGTATTTTTTGAGTTTCACCCCACCTTTTTTCTCATCAAGGAACAAGCAAGCAAGATACCTCTTCTTAAGGGTAGAAGTCAGGGAGGACTTTACTTCATCTCTTCCACATCCACCAAACAACCTCTTAGTACTAAGGTCACTCATGAAGATTGGCATTGTAGGCTCGGTCATCCTTGCTCGACTGCAGTTCAACAAATTGTTATGTCAAACAATTTGTCTTGTTTTTCTAAATTTAACAAGTCAGTTTGTGGCTCTTGTCAACAAGGCAAAAGCCATCAGTTACCATTCCCTAGTTCAGTTAGTCGTTCTGTAGCACCTCTCAATCTTATTCACTCAGATGTGTGGGGACTAGCTCAAGTGTCTATAGGAGGCTTCAAGTACTATGTCAATTTTATTAACGACTATAGTAAATTTACATGGGTGTACCTCCTCAAAAACAAGAGTGATGTGTTTCAAGTCTTTGTGCAATTTCAATCTCATGTTGAACGTCTTCTAAACAAGAAAATTAAATGCATGCAAACTGATTTGTGTGGAGAATACCAGAAGCTAAATACCTTTTTCAAGCAAACTGGTATTTCTCACCATGTCTCTTGCCCTCACACACATCAACAGAATGGTACAGCTAAACGAAAACATAGACATTTAGTTGAAACTGCCCTGACTCTTTTAGCTCATGAGTCTATGCTTTTGAGATTATGGGATGAAGCGGTTCAAACCGCCTGTTTTCTGATCAACCGCCTCCCTAGTAAAGTCATAGCTCATGTCAGTCCCTTAGAGAAACTTCGTGGCATCAAACCTGACTAAACTTTTCTAAAAACTTTTGGGTGTGCCTGCTGGCCTCATCTCAAATCTTATAATACTCATAAACTCCAATTCGGATCCTCTTGTTGTGTTTTCCTAGGGTATAGTAATCTTCACAAAGGATACAAATGTCTTCACCCCTCCACTGGTCGAGTATATATCTCTCGAGATGTTGTGTTTGATGAACATATTTTTCCTTTCCAGCAAGCCACTGAACATCACAATCCATCTCAGCCTCATTCAAATTCCACCCTTCTTCCTGTCTTTCCTTTTACCCATCCACATCCCTCCAATGAAGTTGACCGTGTGGCATATAATACACCTGCTGTTATTGCTCACCTTGACTCTACAAGGACTTCACAGCATGCGGGGGCACTGGAACCTGAGTCTGCAACTCAGTTGAATGCCAACAGTCCTATAGTGAATGCCAACAATCCTACAAATTCATGAGAGCAAGGCACTGTTACCGAGACACTTATTCCTTCCTCTCACCGACATCCCATGCGTACAAGGCTTTAGGACAACATTGTTCAACCGAGACGGTTCAATGATGGTACAATTATATACCGAAAAGCCTTTCATTCCACTGTCAGTGAACCAGCTGATCATGTTGAAGCTCTCCAACAAACTAAGTGGAAGCAAGCAATGTATGAAGAACATATGGCTCTTGTTAAGAACAAGACATGGCACTTAGTTCCACCAAGGAGAGGTATCAATATCATTTATTGTAAATGGATTTTTAAGATCAAAAGGAAAGCTGATGGTGAGATTGAAAGATACAAAGCAAGGCTAGTAGTTAAAGGCTTCAAGCAAAGGCATGGGTTAGACTATTAAACCCACTACTATACGCCTTATTTTGTCAATAGCAGTGTCCAAGGGTTGGCAAATCAAGCAATTAGATGTTCAGAATCTACATGAGTATTTAGAAGAAGAAGTTTATTGAGGCAACCTCCTGGCTTCATGGACACTCAACATCCTAATTATGTTTGTGAACTGGACAAAGCTATCTATGGACTAAAGCAAGCCCCTAGAGCATGATATTCAAGACTCAGTCATAAGTTGAATCAGCTAGGATTTGCAGCATCCAAAGCTGATACCTCCTTATTTATTTATCAGAGTCAATCTATTACTATCTACATGCTTATTATATATGTGGATGATATAATAGTAGTCAGTAATTCCTCTGATATTACTAATGCTCTTCTAAAACAACTCAAAGCAGACTTTGCTATCAAGGAGCTTGGGGAACTACACTATTTTTTAGGTATTGAAGTGAGGAAAACTCAAGATGGTCTGATATTGTCACAAGGAAAGTATACAGATGATCTTCTGAAGAAGGTAAATATGGCCAATTGCAAACCAGTTACTACTCCTATGACCAGCTCAGAAAATTGTCTAAAGTTGATGGTGAACAAATCACTACAGAAGAAGCTACAAGGTATCGAAGTCTAGTTGGTGCGCTGTAGTATTTGAGCCTCACTAGACCGGACATTTCATACTTTGTCAACAACGTTTGTCAATACTTACAAGCTCCAACCAGTCAACACTTATCTGCAATCAAAAGAATTCTTTGGTACCTCAATTTTACATCTGATGTGGGGCTGAAAATACAAAGATCTCCTTCAACGCTGCTAAGTGCATATTCTGATGCTGATTAGGCTGGTTGTAGTGATGACAGGAGATCAACAGGTGGCTATGCAGTGTACTTTGGGTCAAACTTGATTTCATGGAGCTCAAGAAAGCAAGCTACAGTGTCTAGATCAAGTACAGAGTCTGAGTACAAGTCCTTAGCAAATGCTACAGCTGAAGTGATATGGGTTCAGTCATTACTGCAGGAACTATGTGTGCCTCTGAGAAGACGTCCTGTATTGTGGTGTGACAATTTGGTAGCTGTGTACCTCACTGCTAATCCAGTATTCCATGCACGCACCAAACATATTGAAGTAGATTATCACTTCGTCACAGAAAGGATGGCTCACAAGTTATTAGAGATCAGGTTCATTTCATCTCACAATCAGATCGCTGACATCTTTACAAAAGCCTTGATGATTCGCCACTTCACAAGTCTGAAGAACAATCTTAATCTTGTCTCTACAAGGTTTAGATTGAGGGAGGATGTTAAACAGAATGACCCAGTCTCTAGGTAGAGCTATTCTTTAGGCATTAGAATAACACACTACTCCTAGTTCATGCACATGATCCCCTGTACTTCCTCTATTTTATGTTATTGTATCTGATTGCCTGCACTACTGAAATCACTAATATATATATCTATGCCACTGCCCAATGAAGGGCAAGGGGCCTTTCAATACATTATTCTGCTTCTTGTGTTTTCTTTTCACTTTGAACTCTCAACTTCTTTTTGTGAGAGGAAATGTGTAGCCAACTTTTATATTGAAAATTTGGTGAACAACCTCCTTTTAAAAAGAGACGCTTCAAGTTTTTCTTCTGAATTTTTTTGGCAATACAAAAATAGCATAAACTTTTGAAGTATAATAAAACTTGTTGATATAAAATCTGTATCTCCTGGAGATTAGCACCAATCAAGATCAACGGTTGTGATTTGTAATTGTGGGAGACGTTGACGATGGTCAGAATGAACGTCTGGGAGCTTCTCTATCCTACCAGATGTCTTTGACTAGGTGATCCTGCATAGAAAACAAGACTGAGCGCGTGGGTCTTGTGCCCTAAGGTGGCTCCGACACTCAAGTTAGTTAGAGGTCTGGCCAGAGAGAGATCTCTAGAGAGAGTGAGAGAGAATGTAATTGAGCAGATACCTTTTTCCTTCATTCTTCCCTCCTCTTATCTCTATCCTCGGAGTCGACTATTGTCCCCTCATTGTCAGAGATATTCTCTGTCGTACCTATCTCTGTCATTCTATACTCTTCAATTCTTTGACTTTTGTAAGCCTCCTTTTACCCAAGGGAGTGTCTGAACTGGGGACTTGTGCCACTTATATTAACGTTCAAGAAGTGCCATAGATGCACTCTCGGTGAGGTCACGTATCTATTTAGATTTATCTCCTATCAAAACTCAACGTAACAAAACTATCATCAAAATATAAGATCTCAAAATATACCATAATAGTCAACATAATATAAGTGAGGATAAGTCGCTAAAACATAACAAGCAAAATACTAATATTTAACAATCCCACCACCTCCAACGAAGCGCCCAACAAAAATAACCTTAGTTAAGAAAATAGTGTTATCTTGGTATAAAATGCTTCTCTCCCCGGTGATACTGGTTGAATTTTAAAAAATATAAATAGAATTTATTTCTCCATCACTTCCCCTTTGGTACTGCTTTATTCTTTTCATTTGCCGAAAGTTTGATATTGATATCAAACAATAACCGTGAGACCAATGCAAAACAATATTATGATAAATTTCTAGGATTCAAATAATATCTTGTGAATGATTCTGCAAAAAGTATCTTTAATAAGGTCCATTTAAGCATATTATAAACTTAAGTACCTTTCCTTCCCAAACCCAAAGAAGTGTGGTTTTAACTAAAACAAATGCAAAAGCATATTCATAAATTATAGTTGGAAGTCTAGCACTACTAACTGCCAAGAGAATATTTAGTTTCAATGGATAATGAAAGCAATTCATGATGATATCCCTAATAATGCATGGTGGGGATTCTAAATAAAAGGGCTGCCCTAAGTGAGTTCCAACAACATGATTCCTCTTAATGAGGAGGCACTGACTAGGAGAATTTATACCCATTTATTGATCTATCTATATATTTATCTCCAATTCTGGATTAGACCTGTCCATGGGCCGGGCTACCCGCCCAAACCCGAAAGCCCGCCCGAAAAATGGGTGGGTTTGGACAAAAAATTAGGCCCATTTAAAAAATGAGCCAGGCCTTGGGTACGATGATTTAGGCCCGGGCCTGACCTAGCCCGGCCCAAGTTATAAATAAATAAAATAAAAAAATTTATTATTTATAATTATTTATAATAAAGTTGAACAATTTATTTGTACGCCTTAATTTCAAGGTGTAAAATGCTAGTATAATTTAATTTTTCTATCAAAACTCACTTAGATTTAATTTATATTAAATTATTTTTATTTTAAAATATAAACTATATTTTTTTAATAAATTTTTATTTTTATTTTAATTTAAAAAATTAAATATGAGCGGATTTGGGCGGGCCTTGGTCAGGTGTTTATAAATATGGGTGGGCCTTGGACAAAAATTTAGGCTCGAATTCTATTATTTAAAATCATGGCCTTGCCCGAACCCAACCCGGCCCGGCCCATGGACAGGTCTACTTTGGATATATATAAATACACACACTTAAATGTTGTTAATTTTATCAGGGTGGATGTCTTTGAGACATTAAACTAGTATTTTGGCATCAAAGCAAGAGAATATATGCCTCTTTTAGATGAATTGTGTGTTGTGCCATCGATGTTTCCAAAACAATCAACGTGTTTGCTCTGGTATTATTCGGGGAGTCACTTTTTTATTGTTAGCTTGGTTTGACGCAACAACTGTTGCTAAGAAACTGAAGCTGATGCATATGGAACCCATCGTCTATAGATCCTTGGCCTTTGATCATGAGGGATCACCGTAGGTACTACTAAACAGGGATCGACGACTTTGAAGATGAGTTGTTGGGGCAAATCGCACAGGAGTAGTCCGTTTAGGCACATGAAACACCCTTGGGGGGTCCATATGGGCAATCGTATACTAACCTTTATCTTTTATATATCCATCAATAAATGAATGTGATTTATCTACTCTAATAATAAAAAAAAATGTTATCACAATGGAGGCATTGAATTACTACTTTTGTCAGAAAATGGGAAGGATAGAAATAGAACCACAGAATGTACCATGAGATAGATTGTCTCAACAAAATAAAATTATAAACTGATAATAAACTTGTTGATTTAACTTGTCAAACATGAATTAAAATGTAAACAACAGAATCGATGAATGAAGCATGAAATCTGATGAAGTGGTTTGTTTTAAGGTGATGAATTGCTGTTCTTAAATCAGTTGAAGATTAGTCTTTAGGGACAAATAGAAGTGAAGACAAGCCTCAATTGGTCCAAAAATTGTACTGTTATAGTGCATGCACAAAGATAGACAACTGATCATTTGCAGCTGTTTTCAGGGTGGCTCCATACTTTCTCATCTTAGAGTACTCATATATATATATATGATAAATTTTTAAAAAAAATCCATATGGTTTCACAAATTTACATAATAGGGAAAATAATTTTTTTTTTGTAAAAAAATCTTGTGGTTTCTTTGGTTAACAAAAAAAGGAAAAACCGTTAACTCCTATTAAAGATGTTAACCCATATTTAGTTGGCAGGGACATTTTTGTCTATTTTTTTTGGTTTTGATCTCTCAAACCGATGGAGATTTGAAAGAAATCTAATTTAGGACAATTTACATATAATTTTCGGCATCTATTTTACAGAATTTGACACAAATACCCTTGTTAACGTAACACTGTTAGTGAAAGTTAACGGTTTTTTTTGTTAACTTAAAAAACCACAAGTTTTTTTTATAAAAAAAACCACTTTCTCTTTTATGTAAATCTGTAAAACTATATGGATTTTTTTTTTAAATTTACTTTTATATATATATATATATATATATATATATATATATAAGGTAAGGTCGGCCGGAAACACCGTTCATTTGCGGTCGCCTCCCATTTGGTCACCTGGAGCATGTTTGAAAGATTTCCAACCGTATGGATGGAAAGAATATAGAAAAATAAGTTAGCATGTCAATTTTCATACAATTTGGGAACTTGTAGGATTTTCATCTTAATGGGTGAAAATTTATCGAAATCTTACCGGTTCAAAATTTCACCCATTAAGATGAAGACCCTACAAGTTCCCAAATTATATGAAAATTGACATGCTACCTTATTTTTCTATGTTCTTTCCATCCATACGGTTGGATTTTCTCAAAACATCAGCAAGTAGTAAAAAAAGAAAGAATCGTGACTTATACAAATGATAGCCGATCAAGGCCATATCATGACCCATATATATATATATATATATATATATATATATATATATATATATTGAGAGTTGCATGGTTTCCGATTATATGACCAGGTTGGCTTGTGGGAGAAAGTTTAAGCATCTGCTGATGTGCTCATATACTAACAGTATGTGCATCATCACAAAATGTAAATATCAAGGTTGATAGATTTTTAAAGGAACATGACAAGAGAAATATGTTTTTTTGTGATTGAGAGTGATGTATGCGAGAAGTAGGAAAACAAGTTGTAGTAAATAAAGTGTTGCAGTTGAGATGGATTAAAAGGCTAGTTTAATTAATTACCTCTCCAAGTAGTCTTAAAAGCGTATTAGTTGGACTAGATAATGAATCACCAAACTTTGTTAGAAATTTCTGTAGCTATATATACATGTCATTGATGGTCACAGATATTATTTATAAGGTGCCAAATAATGCTTAAAAATGTTCAACATGATATTTTTGTTTGTACTTTTTGTTTAATTTAATCCTTGTTCTTGACAATTTTCTTGTTCATGATGTGGCAAAATCAATCCACTTAAACATGACACATTATTTTCTACATAAAAAAGGTTTTTTTTTCTATTTTTTATAGGTATACTCCCTAAAATTTTTAGATACTGCATATGTACACGTAATTAACACCTTATGTTTATCCATCTATTAACAAACTATAGCCCTATGAAAAAATTATTATACACATTATACATATATCCCTGGAAAATTATATTTGACTATAAATTTATAAATATGCTGCTAAAAATATAAAATTTTAAATAATTAATTTTTTTAAATGATATATATAAGAGAAATTTCATTGGCCCATGGTTTACGTTTTACGATAGGTTTTTTTTTATTTATTAAAGTCGACAAGCGATCCCCTTAAAGGACGAATCCAGCTACACCGACCACCCAAACGCTCACGCGTAGAACACCCACAAGCTCATGGGCGTACTGTGCCCTCATCTTACCTAGAGGAGGATTCGAACAAAGGACCTCCCGGTTACACACCTCTTATGTAAGGAACCCCATACCACTCGACCTCTTATGTCGTTGGTACGTTTTACAATAGTTAAGGCCATTGGGTTGACAACCTTTTATAGATTTTAATGGTAGGGCTATATATCATATATGCAATCAAATGAGAAACTTAAAGGTATACCTATAATTATGATTTTCTTAGGTGTATATACACAATTAAGATAATTTTGAGAGGTACACAAATAAATTTTTTTTTTTTAAAGTTATTAATAATTTTTTAAAAAATATAGAGATGAAAATGTAAAAATAACTTTATTGTGTTTTATAATTAAGTTGATACTTACAAAAACATATATATATATATATATAGAGAGAGAGAGAGAGAGAGAGAGAGAGAGAGAGAGAGAGAGAGAGTATGAATGTTGACATGCTATAAAAGATGACCAGGATGGATGGACACCAGCAAGAATAAAGCAAAAACGCAAGACAAGAAGAGAAGCATCAGATTAAATATGTCCATTTGACTATTGATTGGAAGGCGTCTTTAAAAGCAATGTTGCCAATTTTAAACTAATATTGTGTACCAATGGATGGAAAATTGCATGTGAACTGTCCTGATCACCTGAATTAAAGAAAATGGTGGTTTACTAATGGAGCCCCCAAACACTATTCAGAGACTCCACAAAGGTATGTGGCAGCAAACACTGGGAGAGCAATAGAACAAGACAAAGTTTTTCCTTTTCTCATGCATGGGGCTGTTGATGCAGGGATCTGCCTCTAATGAGAGGATTAGAACATATCTAGATCAACGGATGGAAAAATGTCAGTAAAAAAAGAGATAGGTTGTGAAAGACAACTCCTTAGGCATGCTCGTGCTTCACAAGAACAACGCTTCTTATTAGAAACAGAATTCATATTCATATTCTCCTATCTCACATCTATACAAATGTATCAGCCATTTATAGCTGAGATAACAATATATCCTGTTGGTCAAAATTAAATCCAGTTAGTTATAACTGACTAACAACAAATAAAACAAAATAATAATAGATTTACTCTCTCTAAAATATCTAAAACTCCCCCTCAAGATGAACTGTAAATGTCTTTTACAGCCATAATATTGGATAAGAGTGGTAATAATAAAGAAGGAAGAGGCTTGGTAAAAACATCTACAAGCTAATGCTGAGAACGAATAGGCAGAAGCTTGATGACTCCTTCAACAATCTTATCACGAACAAAGTGACAATCGACCTCAATATGCTTAGTCCGTTCATGAAAGATTGGATTAGAAGCAATATATATAGCAGTCTGATTATTACAAAAAGGAGAGCTGGCTGAGAAATATCAATACAAAAATCTGCCAATAATTATCTCAACCATACTAGTTCACTGGCAGTAGCAGCCAAAGCGCGATACTCGGCTTCAGCAGATGAACGTGAAACGGTGGCTTGTTTCTTGGCTTTCCAAGACACCAAGGACTCTCCAAGGAAAACACAAAAACCTGTAACAAATTTCCTGGAATCGACACAAGAACCCCAATCAGCATTCGAGAATGCCTTTAACTGCAAGGAAGATGATGATGAAAAGAACAACCGTTGACCAGGATTGGACTTAAGATATCGAAGAAGATGGTGAACGGCTTGCAAATAAGGGAGCAGTGGTTGAGCTAAAAATTGACTCAGTTTGTGTACGACAAATGTGATATATGGCCTGGAAAGTGTGAGATATAAGAGGCGACCAATGAGACGTCTATATTGGGATATATCTGTAAGAAGAGTACCATCAGTAGCAGTGAGGTGAATCTTAGGATCCATAGGCACACTAGCAGGCTTGCAAGCAAGAAAACTAGTATCCTCAAGCAACTGCAAGGCATACTGCCTTTGAGAAAGGACAAGACCTTTGGTCGATTGTGCTATTTCGAGACCAAGAAAGTATTTCAAAGCACCCAACTCTTTGAGTTTGAATTGACTTTGAAGAAAAGTTTTCAAAGAACCAATGATTTGGATGGAAGGATCAGTGATGATAATATCATCCACATACACCAATAATGCTACAAAGGAGGAACCCGAGCCTTTGGTAAATAAAGAATAATCTGATTTAGATTGAATGAAGCCAAACCGAAGGAGAGTAGAGGAAAATTTTGAATACCATTATCCCGAAGCCTACTTGAGTCCATAGATCGACTTATGCAGCATGCATACCAAAGTGTCTTCTCGACTAAAATGCGCCCCCTTACGATCATAACCAAGGGGAAGATCCATGTAAACTTCTTCAAATAAATCCCCATTAAGGAAGGCATTATTCACATCTAATTGAACAAAATGCCAATCTTGACTTGTAGCAAGAGCTAATAATACTTTCACAGTTACTAATTTGGCGACATGAGAGAATGTGCCAATAAAGTCCACTCCTTCTTGTTGAGTATATCCCTTACCAACCAACCGGGCTTTGTGTCTTTATATAGAACCATCAGATTTGTATTTGATTTTATATATCCACTTACAACCAACGGTATGTTTCCCTGGTGGCAATGGAACAACCGGCCAAGTGTTGTTTGATTCCATAGCATCCAACTCGGCTTACATAGCTTTTGTCCAATGTGGGAACTTAACTGCTTGATGATAAAACTGAGGTTCAGACTGGGAAGAAACAGTCAGGACAAAATTCCTGTGAGGCAAGGAAAGAGAATCATATGACAAATGGTTGGATAAGGGATACATAGTGTGACAAGTAGGTAATTTGCGATGAGAGAACAAATTGCAGTGATGTTGGTTGAGGAGAGAAGGTAAGGCAATGGAAATATCAAGGGATGAAGTCTGTAAGACAAGGTCAGGAAATGGATCAAAGGTCAGGCCTTTAGGGAGCGAATTTTACCGGGAGAAAGAACTATATATAGATAAAGAGGAGACGAATGCTAGTGCTCCAGGAGAGCCTCCAACGCTCAAGTTTTTGGCAATATGAAGGGCAAGCCGCTAAGAAACCAAGGGCGTGGACAAGCCTCGGCAGAGTAGACATTAGGGCGTGGCCCGCACACATGTGGGCGCTGGGACCACCGGCCACAACCACTGCTCACACTCCCAGAAATGTGTCTTTACCCACGGATCAAACGCGAGACCTCTTAGTTATTAAAATTTTTGTGGGGTCCAACGCTCAAGTTAGGGACTTCAAATGAAGATGAGAGCAAGGAAATGAGAGAGAGAGAGAGAGAGAGAGAGAGAGAGAGAGAGAGAAAGATGTGGGGGGGGGATTCCAAGTGAGAGTGATGCACAAACTAGTTTTTAATCTCAATGGAGTCCAAGATCTCTAATTCTGGAGTTTTCCTGTCCTCAAGTTACCTTTTTTGTGAGCCAATGACATCTTTATATATCTCGGAGATAGTTAGTTGCAAGTCTTGAGGTCATTGGCCAACTCGGAGACAGCTGGCTACCAGCCTAGAGACAGCTAGTTGTTAGCTCTCAGCACCTTTTGGGGCCTTTTGGAATCTATTCTCCATCGTTGGATTACTAGATAGTTATGATGATAGCTGATCTCTCATATGGGCGCTTGTGATAATGTCACGTGTCCTCAGATATTTTTCTCCCTTACCACTTGCCCCCAAACTCTCTAGGCCGACCAATCTTAATTAAAGTTGGCTAAACCTGGAGAGTTAGGTTGTTAGTTGATGGCATAATCCAATCTGACAATAGTTCTTGGCTTTCTCACTACGATCTACTTTTCAGGATGTAATCGAGCTGAAAAGTTTAGTGCTCTATATCAACCTTCATCAATGAGTTGTGACTCTTGAGGAACACAACAACCCAGCTTTTGAAGCGTCTTTGTCTGAAAAGATATTACAAAATTCGGAGAAGGAGATCATCAGCTTAACTCCGGATAGAATTATCCTGAATCGTCAAAAGGTAGCTCCCCATGTGCATGTGTCACCCTTCTGCGGGTGTGTCCATTTGGATAGTCTCTCGAGTTGTCAAACCTCAACTAATAACCCTTTGAGAAGCACGTCTCCGAGTACTACTTATAAATAAGGCTACAAAAGGCTATGGTTTTACTTTTGCGATCCTCGTCTCCTTCTCCGCATTTGCTTAAGAGAGCTTCTAGTCCTTCCTCCGAATATTCTTTCTCATTCCTCTTTACCAAGGTAATAGAGGTCATTCCATTAGCTTCTAGGGAGCAAGGTTTCGGTATTGAATCAATCCCTCTTCTTTAAGCTTTCTCGAGATTGTCTATGCCTGTGATGGCTTCGTCATCCTTCCTCTATTTAGATATATGCCTCCCAATCCTAGGGAGCGAGCCAATACTCCTCAGCCTAGAGAGTTAGCTATGTACGTAGAGTCTTTTATGGCTAGTTTTAGTCTTCCAATCCGCCTTTTGTTTTGTGAGATTTTAGCCTTTCATAAATTAACTCCCGCTTAAATTGTTTAGAACTCGTAGAGGATCCTCTGTGGGTTGGTCATCCACTTCCTCTACCTTGGTCAGTAGCCTTCCCTCCATTGATTATGTCTCCTCTTCTATTTGGAAAAGCATCCAAACTTCTGGGACTAGTATTACTTTGCCACCCCAAGTTCGTAGGTTTTTTTAGGGAAGACCCTATCTATCATCCATCATTGGAAGACGGGGTTCTTATTTGTCTCTTGTGAGTTTGGATGGTCAGTCCCAAGCTCATGGGACCCCTCAATGTAGATTCTTATTTTAATCCAGAAATGTTATCTGCTGAGGGAGAACAACAATGCTTTCTCCAAAGTAGTGAATCTCCTCCTCTAGCCAAGTTAATCTCATTAGAAAACCTCTGAGAAGTTGGGCCCTTTCTTCCGATGGGTAGGATGTCTTTTAGTTGAGTATAACACTCTTAGATCTTTTGCTTATAGTATTATAGACTCGTTAATCTACTATTTGTAACAAATCTGACGGACAAGCGCCTCTTGATCCAAAACCTAAAGAAGTCGGAGGGTTCCCCCATCATGTCGGCTCCTCAATAAGGAAAATACCTTGCGGAGGAGCAGGTGCGTCTGACCTAGAGGTCTCAAGCTCAACCCAAGGCCTTAGCTGCTTTGGCGTCTCTAGCGCTTGAGGAGCTGGACATCACGGTCGATCTGATTCCAAGACCTCGGTGCTGTTGGAGTGGAGTCAGATATCGAACTAGATACTCCCTCAACTGCTTTCGTTCCAACTGCGCCAAGGTCTAAAGGGCCCTTCTATTCCAATGATAGATCCCTAGTCTGTGCAAGTACTAAAGTGAGGTCCCTCTTCACTGACGAGGATGCAATTGTTGAGGCCTTCGAGGTCATTTCCTTAGAATCTTATCTTGCTATCTTGCAAGGCCTCAGTAAAGAGGTGGGAAAAGGCCTTGTGGCTCACTTAATAAGGATGAAGGTACGCCCTCATTAGTCACTTCTTTTTCAACTCTTAGTTTTCCACTCTCCAATCACTGGCAAGATGTCTTATGATCATGCAGCCCAGTCTTCTAATGATCCACATGGCCAAGCACCTGCAATAGGAGGTCATGCTTGGAGACCCCTCCCGAGGAGTGCTAAAGAAAGTCGAAGACAACCTGGTGCAAATAAGAGTCAAGAACTTGGAGTTGAAACTCTAGAGGGTAGGCCTTCAAATGGCGGTTGAAGCCGAGATAAGGGGCAAGCTTCAAGCCCTCAGTGAAATATAGTATGTCCAAGATCTCTTGCAAGCTTCGAAAGAATACAATTGTCATCTGGAGAAGGATCAGGATATTGTGGTACGTCAAGTAGCTGAGATGATTACAGAGAAGGTGGTGGGTGACTTCAGGTACATCGATAAATACCATGAAGAGCTCCGGGAGGAGCTGGAAAAGGGCGCATTGGAAAAGGCGGTTGCTGACATCAAGAATACGAGAGAGTTTCAAGAAGTGGTCGCCGATCATGCCACCATAGGAGTGGAGGAAGGCTTCAAAATCTTCAAAAAAATAGCCCTCAATCATCCAGAGTTAGACCCGACCCTTATAGACTACGAGGGTGCTCTTCAATATCTGCCACTTACTCATAAGGAGGAAGTTGTCAAGGCCGAAGTCACAATCGACTTTGATGTGCCAACCCTGCCTGCACACGAGGTGTCAAATTTGACTGAGACCGAGGAGCCTTTGGCTAAATTTGAGGTTAAAGTTGTCCCTGGGGTGCCAGCTCTACCGGGACTTGAGGTATCGGCTTCAACCGAGGTCGAGGCGTCTCATGCTGAGGCCAAACATCTCCTGCTAAGGTGTTGACCACACCCCGTCAATAGTCTCTGTATACATGTTCTTTCTTTCTTTATCTTTTGTACCTATTTGTCTCGGACAAGTTTATCAATAAAGGAATAAATTTTGCACTTACTTGTGTCCTTGAATTGTTGTTGTATGATCTCTTTCCTCAAGTTGCCTTTGGGAATGACTAACTAGTAACTATCGCGCCTTTAAGTTGTCAGCTTTTAGACTTAACTTCTCTAACGCCACTAAATTTAGGGTCAATAGTCTTTCAGTCCTCATAATTCACTTTTCTGAGTCCTGCTAGGACTAACATCAACTGAGAACATAGTTCTCGGAACTCGGATGCAACGACTAGTGTCTTGTAAAAGAGAAGAGTGCTCAGCTTCTTCTAACCATCTCCTTGGGTTCTGAAAAAGACCAAAGACAAGAGATCTAATGTATTTTAGTGATCATCGTTTCTACCCTTGATAGGGCGATGATTCGACCATAATGGATTAGTTCCGGCATGATATGGCATTTTAAACAACCTGCTCTCCATGTCAGTCAACCTGTAAGTGCCAGATCGGACAATCCCTTTTATAATATAGGGCCCTTCCTAATTGAGAGTCAGCTTCCCGGTATGATTCTCATTGACTTAGAGATGTTCTTATGTGTTTTTGAATGGGTCGTTCCTTCTGCTAGGGTGACCCCTCTGGAGTCGTGGGCCATACAGGCACATAACGGCTCGCATATGGACTGGGATGACATGGGCACTTATAGTGTTCAGAACTAGCCAGGTCTATGTTGTGTCGTATCAAGCCGACCCGTTTGACATCTTTAGGATGATGCACATGTGACTAATTTATCTGCATTTCAAGCCACATGGTGTAAAGTTTATAGTGTTTAAATTTAAATTAATTTAATAAATTAAAGTATTTTTATTTTTTTAATTCTAGACTATCTAATTTACTGCTTCTGTGTTATTTATTTAATATTATAAAATATCATTTCTAGATGGCAGTTTGAACCATTTAAAATTCCCACCAACCAAACAACTTTTGTGGAGAAATTATGTGAATTCAAGTGGAGCAAATAGAGGTTTGTGATATTGCAAGTTGGTCTATTTCAATGATCAGTCAATTATCAGTCACTCACACAACATTGCAGTAGGGATTATTTAAATTATTCAGTGTTTCTTAATCCATCTGATGATTGTACTTTTCTAATTATAGCATAGAGAAATTGAAAAAATAATCAAATTATTTTAAAATTTCTATTTGTATTAATTATATGACAGTTAATTGTTGTTGTCACTATTATCAGAACCGGACCGGACCGCCGGTCTGACAGGCTGAACCGGTGAACCGGCAAGCAACCGGTCCGGTTCTTATATTTTCTAGGTTTTCATTATTTTATTATTAAAATATTATTTTAATAATATTTTAATAATAAAATATTATTTATAATAATACTGTAAGTTTCGTCGGGTTCGGTTGTCAGCGTGTTGTATCTTGTGCTGTAACTTCTGTTGTAACTTGCTGTCTGGCTGTAACTTGTGGTGTTGCAATCTTGTTAGTTCCACCAAGAGTGATTGTGTGGCTTTAAGAATTACAACTTGAGAATTGAACACAC
This sequence comes from Dioscorea zingiberensis, assembly GCA_026586065.1. Classification (NCBI taxonomy): domain Eukaryota; kingdom Viridiplantae; phylum Streptophyta; class Magnoliopsida; order Dioscoreales; family Dioscoreaceae; genus Dioscorea; species Dioscorea zingiberensis. The sequence continues at coordinate 53,686,637 of CM048818.1, read as the reverse complement.
AATTAACCTCACACTCTCTCACAAACAAAGAAACATTCAACACATAAAGAGGAGAGACACAAGCAAAGCAAACCACACACAAAGAAGACAAGCAAGTTGGTAACCCAGTTCGGCTAACCAAGCCTACATCTGGGGGGCCAAGCCCGGCGAAGATAATCCACTAAAGGTGTAGGGAAAACAGGAGTACAAGAGTTCCTCACTCAATCTATCATAAGCACCTCCACTCCTTGATTGACAATGACAACTATCACCCTCCTCTGCAAGGGACTACTCTAGTTGGCTCACCTCAATCCTCTGAGTCCTGGTCTTATATAGACACCTCCCTGTCTTCACGCCATCACAACACTAGCCTCCACCTTCAGGATCTCTCAAATCTCCGCGGCTGCCAAATTGGACTCCTTCCAAATCTGGCTGTTGCAACTTTAGTTGTAACCTGAGTTGCAACATGACCCGGCTGACGAACTTGACCAAGGCTACAGCATCCATCGCACTTCTTCGACTTCGACGCACCTCCAACCCTCCTGATTGAGTCCCAAGTCTACTACGTCAGATCCTCCTGATCTCGACAAGCAACTAGCCGATCCACCTCTCCGTCGCGTACTCAGCCTATCACGGTCGCACCCCACCATAGCGCGAACTCTTCATCATCCAAAACTTGATTTCCTCAATCACAGTTTTGGTTGTCCAATCTTCCCGATTTGGTTCTCAGCAACCTTTCCAAACTTGGTCTTGATTCACCAAAGTTTGGTCTTCAGTTATGCTTCATTTGTCTCTACCATATGTGCCTCTTCAATCATCACCAAATATGGCCTTCAATTATCCCTTGATTTGTCTTCAATCAACAGCTGCATCAATCTTATATAGCTTGCCAAATCCATTCACCAATCAGCCCCAAATCAGCTTCTTTCCATATGTAGCCTACAATCAATCTTCTTCATATATGGCTTACATGTAATCTTCAATCTTTGATGATACTTCCTTCCTGATTTGTCTGCATGAAATCTCCAAGCCATCTTGAACTTCTTCAGCATCTATTTCAAGCTTGGGCTGCAATCAATCTTCCCCATACCAAGTATAGCTCTTTGACTTGTCAACTATCTTGTTGTTTTGACTTGGTCAACTTGCCACATCAGCTTGTGCCACGTCACCATGTGTCAAATGATGCAAACTAACTTGCTTCAACACTAACAAATACTTTTTTTATTTTTTAAGTTTAAAAAAGTTTTTTTATTATTTAAAATATTTTTTATAATATTTTTTTATTATTAATATATATATTAACCCGGTGAACCGGTGATCCGGTCCAGTTCTGATAACTATGGTTGTTGTTACTCGGTATCCTAAAGATGAAAATGATTTAAAAATTCAAATTTCATGAGTAATAAGTGAGCTCATGTTTAAATATAAAAACGCACTTACTTTACAAATATTTAAGACTTTGTTTTCATATATATATATATATATATATATATATATATATATATATATATGCATTTAACTAAACATTTTTTTTTTTTCAAAATTCTGGAATTAAGTTATTTTCTTCTTTACAGATCAACTAAAGATAAAAATTGGTAAAAATAAAATAAAATAAAAGTCAAAGGATGAAATCTATTGGTTTTCATAAAATTGATATAAATATTTTTTTAATGCAATTAAAGGTTTTTATTTATTTTTATTAATTCCTTATTTAGTATTCCCCTAAAATAAAAATATCCGCAAAAAAATATTCACTAAAATAATATGATAGTTCTAATTATTTTTGAAACTCTCTGATTGGTCTTTATTATTTTAAACATCTAAAATTATTAATAGACTAAAAAATAGGATTATAATTCATTCTAGTCACTCAACTCCTAAAATGTCCAATCCTACCATATCTCCCCACGTTGAAATTGAAAGATGAAATCTTTTGAATATTATAATTATTGATGAAATAATCCACTTTTCCTTGGGATCGTAGTAGATATTGATGAACGAGAGAGATAAATTAGAAATGATGGGAATTCTTCTTGGGATTTGATGGAGAAGTCGGTCTCGATCGATGATTCTCCTTCTCCTTCTTTTTGCTCCACTAGATTAAGGACTACTTTTAAGATCGGCCTTAACGCATCCAATCCTGTTTGGAAAAAGGAGTAAATAGTGGGAGAGAAAGAATCAGGGCACTCGTGCTTACGGGGAGCCTTTGACAATCAAATCAAAACATAGAGAGAGAGAGAGAGAGAGAGAGAGAGAGAGAGAGAGAGCTGTTTCCGAAGAGGGATTTTAGAGGAGTTTTTCGTCCCTTTATTAGTGGGCAGATGATCTCTTTTTATAGCTTGTTGATCTAATTCACCAAATCTTGGCACCTTGGACATTCAACCTCTGTCTTTGGATAACTGGGTATCTAAGCACCTATTTTAGCCGTCGGATCTTGCCTCTTGTCCATGGATATTTTACCCCATACCACTTCCCACCCTCCCCCCAACTCTCCAAGTCGACTTGCATTTTGCTTGGTATGGCTTGGGAATTGCGGTCTCTTGTCCTAGCATGATCACATTAGAAAAGCCTCTCCGGTCATTCGATCATGACCTGTCTTTTCTAGGTGGAACCGAGTTGATTGGGCCACTGTTTAGTATTGACCTCAACTGACAGGTTATGGTTCCCGATAGATAAAGAAATTCAATTTTCGAAGTGTCTTTGGCTGAAAAGTAATGGCAAAAGTCAGTGGAGGAGATGATGGGCATAATTTCCCACAAGATCGCCTCGAGGCGTGCCATATATACTTGCCAATATGTCGTTCTTCCATCGGTACGTTTGTCTATCAGTCTCTTAGCTGTTGTGCTTCAGTTAATTACCTTTGGGAAACCACATTTGTAGACATTGTTTGTAAATAGACCCACAGGGTGCTAGAGTTTCACTTTCGTCATCCTTGTTTTTACTTTTAAGAATCCTTCTTGTTGTTTGAAAAATTCCTTTAACTCCTCGTCAAGCGACTTTCTTCATCTCCCACAACCGAGGTAATGGAAGCTCCTCTTTTAGCGATTAGTGATCAACCTCAGAAGATGGTATGGGTGTCCCCTGATGTTGTGTCGATAGCTTACACCTTTAGTTTCTCTGAGCTCATCTAAATAGGCAATTGTTTTGATATCCTGCCTCCCTTTAGAGTTAGGCTTCCAAACTCTAGGGATCAGAACAAATTTTCTCTGCTTGGAAAGTCGACCTTGTATATAGAGTCGTTTAGGGTCGGTCTGCATCATCCTCTTTACCTCCTTTTTTTGAGATCTTGTCCTTTAATAACTTAACTCCTGTCCAGCTTGTCCCAAACTCAGGAGGATTCTCTGTGGGTTTGTTATCCAGCTCCTTCTATCCGGCCTTGAACCCTCTTTCGTTGGTCTCATCTCCTTTTTGCAATTAAAAAAAATCATTGTTTGGGGACTAATACTATTTCACCGCGAGGCCCTATAGGTCTTTCCTAGAAAAAACCCCTTCTTCCATCCATCAATTGAAATTGGGGTTTTTTTTTTTTCCTGATTGTGGGTGGACAATCCTGACCTCTTGGGGTCCCCCAAATACCAATTCTTCTTTTAAGACAAAGATGTTTGCTGCGGATGAGGGTCTGTTAGTTCAAAAAGCACTTGTGTTGGTATTATTTGACCATAGACTGATGCAACTGTAGTTACAACATGTATGCAGCTCACATGATTCAAGTGTTAAAGCAAAGTGCTGAGGTGGCAACGGAAATGACAGCTGGAGACTCAATGCATAATAAAAATGATGAGTTGGCACTTGATGACTTGGGGCGAGATGACAAAGCACGCGTACACATGGATGATGATATGACATAATTAATGATTACAATGAGTGTGATGACTTGGCATACATGTGATACAAAGGCAGTTGATGATGTGGCAAGGATAAGTTGGCAGCATAGATGACAAGGTCAAAACACACCTGGCACAATCAAGGAGATATTTTCAGTTCACATGTGCTTCATGATCTTATAAGAATATCTTTAGGAAGAGGTTATTTTTGGAAAGCTTTGAGGATGCCGTTGGAGCTATACTTGGTGAAGATCTACTGGAGATATGTTTAGGAAGAATCCAACAAGCCTAGATATTTTGGAGATAAGATTTGGAAGCTGATATATTGGGAAGGACGCTGGTGACTTGGAGAACAAGTTATGTGCAGTCTATATTTGGAAAGCAGTTACAATGTACATGGCAACTTCAGCCAACTTTGAGTGAAAATTTGATTGAGGATATATTAAGTAACAACTACTTATGTCGCAGTCCCAAGTTAAGGAAGAGCTGAATATTTGACTTGAAGATCTGATTAAAGATTTGAAGATCATATTTAGAGTTGATTGAGAACTAAATATGGTATGCGCTAACATTGATATGTTGAAGATTTGATTGGAGATTTTGAAGACCCAAATTTGGGATAAGTTTGGAAAGAAATCATGAAGACAATCTAGGAAGATTGTGTGACCAAACTTAGATGAATGGAGATCAAGTTTGAAAGGCCGTGGAGCACCTAGGCGAGGTGTGTGTTGAAGAGGACTGTGAACTTGACGTAAAGAGGTCAAGCCAGTTGTGTGGTCAAGATCGGGAGGATCTGACGTGTTCGACTCGGGCTCAGACCGGGAGGGTTGGAGGAGTCGTGAGGTCGGTTGCAACGTATGCTGCAGTCTTAGTCTTGTGGTGTTGTCTTCAACTAGATTAGGGATTTGACTTTGCTTGCCTCTTGCCATGGTTGAGCTTCACGGTTTCTTGATCAAGAAGATGATCGCTCTACATACAATGCCGAACTGTTGATTCAATAATCAGCTCTTCCTTAGGATCAGAAGAGATCTTGATCAACAAGAGAGATGAATAAGAAATAGTGGGAATTCTTTTAAGGATTTGATGGAGATTGAGGTCGGTCTCGATCTATGATCCTCATTCTCCTTCCTTATGCTCCACTGGATCAAAAACTTCTTCTAGAATCGGCTTTCGCGAATCCAATCCTGCTTTGATAGAAGAGAGTAACGTAGAAGAGAAAGAATCCGAGCGCTCGAGTGGAGCCTTCGACAATCAAGTTAGAACTCGTAAAGAGCGCGAGAGAGAAGTTTTCCAAAGAAAGATTTTAGAGAAGAGTTTTCGATCTCTTTACTAGTGGTTCATCCTCTGTCATCAGATGACTCAGTATCTAAGTCCCTATATTAATGGTCCAGATCATACCACTTGCCCATCTATATTTTACTCAGTAACAAAAATTATTATGCATTTGTTATTAATATTATTATTATTATTTTGTGTTGGCAAGTGAAAATTAAGGATGACTTCACTTTATAGAGCATCAATGACTATTGAAAATTAAAACATAATTCTCCTTTCAATGTACTTTATATTATTTGTCTTGCAACCATAGTACATGAAATCAAATCTATCCTCCTCCACAGTAGTCCTGGCTCAGAATCTGATGTATCTCTTTTGTTTAATGGAACAGCAGAACACTGAGTAAATGGGATATTGGTTTCAAAGATGAGGAAAAGGACATCCATCGAGTTTTCTGGAACAAGCAACAAGAAAGGGCCCATAGATTGTGGAACTCGTCAATGGCCATGAACAACTTGACTTATTTCAAATAAAAGAAAAAAATAAAAAGGGGTCATGGTTCACAGGTTCAGGATAAAAGAAAGCCATGTGGAAATAAAGAATATGGAAGTTGGCATCTATTCCCTTCTTGCTTCTCCTTGTTCTCATTTCTCCTTTCTCCATTGCCCCCAGCTGGAGATGCACTACATTATGTCTTTGCTACAAGACCCTCATTTTAAACATATTATTCATATTAAAATATATTGTTTATTTTTTTAAAGTACTAAGTCAAATAAGTAGTTAATTTGTCATAAACTAGTCAATGATGGTAAATAACTTGAAATTGAAATAATATTCCTAACTTTACTTAACTCTTAATCCTAAACCCCAAATTTTGATTTGGTCCATTTCACTCTTTTCACTGACAAAAGTTTCCAATTCTCACTCTTTTATCCCACCGAAAGTTCGAATAAGGAAAGGGCGGGATTTTATACTAATCTGTAATATCACTATTTTACTTGGAAAGTGAAACTAATGACGACCTTTTTCATCTAAACCCTCTCTTTTTCTAAAATATCACCCAAGTCCATCCCTCGAGCTGCGGTCAAAGAAAAAGAAGAGAAAAAAAAATCGAGAAATATACACTAAAACATTTTTTTCCCTCTTTTTTCGGAATATAAAAATATAAATATTTTTTTTTGATAATATTGGGGATTTATTCATATTTAATTTGGTCGGGGTTCAGTGGAGTGGAGGCCGCAGAGGAGACGATGGTCATCGACTCCTGGCGATGGAATTTCAACTGCTTCTCGATGAAGGCTTCGATCGTCCTCCGGAACTCGTCGTCGTCCTCAGCCGCCGTCACATTCTTGCCGATCTCCGTCACCTTTAGAGCTAGATCGGTCTCCGATCGTCTGAGCTCCGGGGCGTTTCGCTGCTTCTCCATCTTCTCAGATCTAGTCCTCCGGCACTCCCTCTTCGTCTCCACGCACACTGCCTTGTCCTCGTACACCACGTCTCCCTCGCTCGGCTGCGGCGGCGCAAGGGAGTGGGAGACGCGGCCGCGGCTTTCGAGGAACTCGTCGTAGAGATCACCGGAGGGAGTCGGAGAAGCACTGACGGGAGAGGAGGAGGTGGTGGGGGTCGGGGATGGAGAGAGGTTTCCGGATTTGGCGAAGAGGACGAGGACGATGGCGTTGCCGAGCAGGAAGACGAAGCGGGGGCTGAGGAGGACGGCGGCGGCGGAGCGGAGGAGGTCGCCGGAGAGCCTCGCCGCGGCCGGCAGCTTGGCCGAGGACCAGGAGATGATCATGATCGCTGCGCAGGCCTCGAGGCAGCGGAATAGCCTTCCGACCGTCCGGATTCGACGGTAGCGCCGCATCGCGCTAGCCTTCTCCGCCTTCACTGTGTCCATGATCTCCATGATCGGACGATCGTGAGTTGATCTGGAAAATGTTGCCGGATTCGAGGCTTCGGTTGTTCAAGCTGTGAACAAGCACAAAGACTCTCAGGGAGAACAGGCCCGCCATCTTATAGGGAGCCGGGTAAATCGAAATTTATTTTATTTTTTATATTTTTGAATTATCTACGGTGTGGTCACCACCTAAAAGCTCACCTGCTATGATTTTGGTTGCCCTTTTTGAAGGTGTTTGGGCGGTGACTGTAATCAAGCTCTGATTAAGCGGTGGTAACACCGCACGTGCGGCACAGCTGCACTGTGAATCTGGTTACTCTCAGGTATGATTACCGCTTTCTATTTTGTCTTCGTACGTGAGCATTATTTAGGAGTTTATTTTAAAGTTTAGACACGACCCCGGTTGGAAAACCTCGGACCGACGAGTAATAGGCCTCGTGAATGGACGGCTCGGATTGATGAGGGACCACGATGCGATCTCTTGAAGTATGAGTTTTGTGATTGTACGGCCATGATCACGTGAAGGCTGATCGAGGGATTAAGAGAGAGAGAGAGTGTGTGTGTAGTGTGTACGGGGAACAGTGGTTGAGATTTAGGCTGTGTTGCCAGTAGTTATTATTTGAAAATTTTAAAACTTTTTAAAGTATATTTTTTTCCTTATTTTTCTTTAAAAATGATTTTTTTTTACGTTTATCTCTTTTTAAAAATTTAATAAATATCTTCTGGGTATTAATGAAAAATATTTTTTTCAAAGAATTGAATCAGAAAATAGAAAAGTGGGAACAGTTTTGCCAACCAATCAGAAACATCAAAGACGTTTGGTGTACTCTCTTTTATACAACTTTATCTGAATGTTTTTGTTTTGATTGTTGGGGAATCGGAATCCAATAAAAGTTGGCAATTGGAAGCGTGGCTTGGTTAATAAGGATTCGGGTTTAACGAGTCGTTTGGGCGTTGGGCGTGGCAACAGAGTTGTTGCTGGCCGTGCCATTGTTTGGGAAATAGAATCAGAGCTGGTAGCCCACCCGTGGGGCGTGCTCGCCTAAGGTACTGCTCCTATAACTTTTCCTTTTTTCACGTTCATTTATATATTCTTTCTATGTTATCTCATCATATGATCATTTTTCAAATAAATGGAAGTTCTGATATTATTTTTAAAAAAATTCATATTGAAGTAAAAAAGTGGAGTGAAAAATATCTTGGATTTTGAATGGAAATATCTTGGAGTTCTAATGGGAACAAACTCTCGCATGCCAAGCTTTGACCATCATATAAAAATAAATCCAAGGTATTAGTTAATCAAAGATATCATTTAACTGAATGGATCTTTAAGAAAGTGAAACAGATTTTTTTTTTTCAAGAATAAAACTACATTATATATATTCCTTAATTTCTGCTTGAATTTTGTTATCAATCTACTAAAGAATTCCCAAACAATTGTGAGTGACTCTAAATTAAAAATTGATGTTTATAAAATATATAGTAGATTACTAGTCTGTTTCTTTTATCCGCTTTTCTTTAGCACAATTGATTAGTGCCTGCAAACAAACTTTAGACAGAGTTTTTTCATTATATATATATACTCCTTTCTTTAAATTGTTCTGTTTATTTCAAAAGGTTAGATCATGGATCAAATGATTTCACTATATTAATGTGCAATCACCACCACAGTAGTATAATAATACTCCGAGTGGCTTGGCTAATCGAGCATGAATGCTTTCATTTTAGATTTCCAAAGCTCTTGGTTTTCATGGAAGTCACTGGATTGATTTGATTGGACATGCACTTGCATGTTTTTACTGATTAGACCATTGACAAAAGCTCAATGTTACGTGTGATGGACCTAGTAGTTGGTAGTACTACAACTACTATCAAGCATTTAGTAACCTTCACTGACCCAAGTGGCTCGTTTAAACTTGGGCCTCTTCTACTTCCTGGTTAAACTATATTAGTGTTAATTTCAAATTTTAGATGAACTGAGATACAATTTATTGTTAAGTAATTAAGATTTTTAATATTCCCATAATTTTTTTTTATTGAATAGTGGGATCGGAACTCGAGGTTACTAATAAACAACCTAAAGTTACATGAGCAGTACACGAAATATTAATTAGTCAGAGCCTCATTTGAGTGCCCATGATCATTAATTAGGATTGGTCACTAACCAGTTTACTTTTGGCATTATCAGAATGCGTATTGACAATTTAACTTAAAAATTGCTTATCTTTAACTTATGTTTAAGCATAAGTCAAAGTCATATTAATTATTTATCTTTTTTTTTTCAATCTCTAGGAGAATGTTAGTAATTCATTTTTATTGGGTGATAGATAAGGATAAACGCTATTGATGTGGCAGTACTCGTATGCCACCTATGTTGTGACGTCAGTACTAACGACGTATTTGAATAAAAATTTTAAAATATAGAGTAAATTATACAATTAGTCACCCATCTATTTATGTTGTATGTTTCTATTTTGATCACTCATCTTTAAAAAGTTACGATTCAATCACCCAATTTTAAGATTCTATATTTTTGAATCACCCGATCTCATAGTGTTAATCCTGGAGTATGTTTGAAGGATTTCCAATCATATGGATGGGAAGATCATCGAATAATAATGCAGCCGATTTTCAAATACAATTTGATAGCGTTTGGCCTCCCACTTACTTGATTGAAATTACCGATTGATTTTTATAAAATAAGAGCGGATTAAGTGGGAGGCCAAACGGCTACTAAAGTATGAAAATTGCGCAATTATTTTTCACGATCTTCCCATCCATACGACAAATCCTTCAACATCTTCAATCTTGAAATAGGCACCGCACTGCTGTCGTAGGTAGGGTGACTTAAAAAAATAGTAATCTTAAATTAAATGATCAATCGCTAATAATTGACTAATCGTGTAAGTTTACCCTAAAATATATAATAATATTGAAAATTTTTAAAAAATAAAAATTAAAATGAATATTGAGTTAAAGTATATGAATCAAAATTAACTTTAATTTTTTTTTTGATAAATATAATGGATTATTGAATCTATATATAGGAGAAGAATGTTTAGGCACGTGGAGGGGGCCCTTCTTTGGTGGCAGCTAATGAAGCTCCACGTCAGCCATCTATCCCCAGTCCTCAGCCTTCACTTCATCGGGATTCCCGGTGTGATGCCCTGGGTGTGCCGTACAGTCTACTATGGCCCTCCAAATAATGAGAGCCTCTGTTCTTCGAGATAGCACGTGTTCACCTCAGGGAGTTTCTCTCTGTTCTCTACACCCAGACTCAGCAGTAGTTCTCTCTGTTCTACATATACTGATCAAAAAGATAACTTAAAATTATATAAAATAAAGGTTCCTGTTTAGGAGGTCATGTCCTTAACATGGTATCTTGGAAGCTTAGGTTTAATTTTTATTAGGTAAATAACAGAGACAGGTAGTGAGATATATATATATAGGTAATCAAGATACAAAGCAGACCAACGAAACCGTGAGAAAATTAGTTTAATCTCACAACTTTGAGAAGATATTTTGTATTTTGACCTAATTTGAGTAGGTTTCATATACTAATATTGACGTATATTTACATAAGAATTAAATATTTTCAAACTTAAGGAGTTGAGGTAATTGAGCGGTTGAAGTTAGGCCTGATTTAGGTTTTAGGCTTGGATTTGGTTTGTTATATATGAACAAATATCAAGTAAGTATCAGTTGACGAATCCTTAACAAAACTATCTGGTAACCAAGATAAAAGTAGGCATTGCTTCCTCACTTCAATATCCTCATGATCATCAAACCAAACAATCCTTCCATTCATGTTTACATCTTAGATTCAAGTTAGGGGCAAGAAGAACAGACATGATGTTTCTCTAAAACCCAAGTGTTATTAAGACTTTGGATCAAGTGATCCTTTTGCTTAAACGATTCTAATGTACGCCCTTCTAAGATCCTAATGATGCCATTCTGGCCTGTAAATAGGGATGGCAATGGGGCGGGGCAAGCCTCTACCACAATCGCCCTGCCTGAACCAACCCCTGCCCCGTGCCCCGCCCCGCCCAAATAGTGATGTTTTTAATACGACAACCGCTACCGCGGTTTTTCCTCATTCCTCTTCCTGCCCCGCCCCGCCCCGCCCCAACATAGTATTAAAAAAATTGATTTTTCTTTTAAAAAATGAAATAGAATGAGTTTTTTGTTTTTTATTTTTTTTTTAATAGAAACATGATAATACAATTAGTTAATAAATAAAATAAAAAAGAAATTCATTGGACTTTGGATTGGGTTATGTAAATAGTAAAGCTCATTTCTATCATGAGTGATGGGCTTAAACCATAAGCCAAAACATTTTTTTAGAGGGACGGGACAGATTTGAAATGGATGTTTATTAAACCCGCCCTGCTCTGCACTCCTTACAAAAAAAAAAAAAATACCCGCCCAGCCCTGTGCCCCGCTTTCTAACAAAAAAACCACACCATTCGGGTCGGATTGGGCCAGATATCACAGATCAGATCAGGTTTTGCCATCCTTACCTGTAAAGCCTCATAGTTGGATAAGAACTAGATTAATAGTATATCCTTTTCAGATAAGTCAGAGTTAACTAAAGATCATTCAACTTGCAGTTTGATGTGGATGCCTGTAAAGTCCCTCCAAAGATGATGAACACCGAGTTAAAGTAATTGAGAAGTTTAGTTCATGGAACTTATGAGAAAGGAGGAAAAGGGAAATAGATGTGGTTCGTTTAACAATACAAGTGTCTTGTAAGTTGAACTAAGAAAATTAGATGGATAGTTAATGATATAAGTATTGATAAAATTTTCCTTTTTTCAGATTTTATTTTTTTTTTCTAAAAAAAACATTGTAAAACATATGCAATTATCATTCGGAAAGCATACAACTAATAACAAATTAACATTAATCGAGAAGAATTAAATTGAATATAAATTAGGTTAAAATTACAAGAATTAAAACTCTGAATGTAAAAAATTGCGCAAGTGGTTATGCGCTCTCCATGTTTAGATCTATAATAATTAACATATCCATTCCTCCTCCATATAGCTAGGGAGGTTCATGTTGGGGCGCGTTGCGGAAGCGTGTGATGGAGTAGGTGCAGGGGAGTGAAAGAGGAATACAGTAGAAAAAGCACACAAAAGATTTTACGTAGAAAGCCCTACAAATCGAGGGAAAACCACGAGACGCGGCAAGCAAGAAATTCCACTAAAGCGAGAGAGAACAATACAAAATCTCAAGTTGATGCCTAACTTGAGATAAACCTTTACAAAGAGAAGATCTAATAAAGAAGACACAAATGCGAGAACATAAGCTTCGGACAACAAACTCTTTGTAAAACTACAAAAGCTTCACTGTCTTCTTCTTGAGAGAGAAAATATCTCTCTTCCTCTTCTTCTTCTTCTTCATGAATCCGCGACTTTCTCTCTTAGGCTTCACTCTCTCTAAAAGTCTCAAAGTCTATGTCTCTCTACAATTTGGATGCTTTTTTTTGTTTTTACCTTTTGGGTTTCTACCGTCACAGTATTTTCCAAGACACTTTTTTCTTTGACTTGAGTAACACTCAGCAGTCATTTCCTTACTTGCCTTACTTTTATCATCCCAAGGTACTTCACCTTAGGGATCCTAACAATTGACTCAACAGCATCTTGCGGCACATCTACATCTTGATCTGCATATCTTGCTATCCACGCCGGATCGCATGCTCTGCACTCCATATCGGATACGCTATACTGCGCTCCATATCGGATCGGCATACTCGGACATCACAGCCGGATCATGATACGCACATGCGCACATCCATATGGATCGGCTGCTCCAGGGCATCCATACTCGGATGCGCTCGGCCCATCCATATCCAGTTTACACATTATCCCATGCTCGGATGCCATGCTACGCATCTACATCTTCTCATGATGCATCTTGTCTTAGACATCAACCGCGAAATCTCCCACCTCCAGAGACAATGAGAGAGATGCGCAATTATGACTTCTCGATGTAAGAGTGAATTTGCTCCATACTGCGATGGGCGGCACACTTCAAATATCCCAAGTGACAAACTCTTTGTCAACGCCAAGCACCATTATCGCGAGATCTTTTCAAAGAGCAAGTTGTTTATCTTCTAATGCATCCGTATCGGTGATACCTCCGTCTATGTGCTGACCTTGCATGAAGCGTAGAATTCTTTCCAAGGTGAATACGCTTGCACTCGACTATCCAATCTGAGAACATACTTTTCTTGCTTAAAATCAAGTTCTTGCATGAACTTCTTCATCCATGGCAATGACTCTTTGTTAGCTTGATTCTTTGTGAATTAAACAGTGGTACCGGGAGCCACACATTTGAAACTTTGATTGCGGTAATAACACCACGCATAAGTCATTAAATCAAGTAACTTGGAACAATGACCTTCTTTTATCAATATCTCGGCCATGCGAAGATCTGTATAAGCTACAAATCTTGGCTCCTCTGTTCCCAAAACACAAGCCAGTTACTGAGTGCCACGAAGGTATCTCGAGAATACACTTAAGCGCATCCCAATGTTCCTTCCACTGGATTAGAGACAAACACTGCTCACAACTCCAGATTGAATGAGAATGTCGGGTCTAGTACAAACCATAGCATACATGGGACTTCACGTGGCGAGAAGCATAGGGATCTTTTCCATAGCTTTCTTTACTGCCTTTGTCTTTGGACTTTGCTTGGTGCTTAACTTGAAGTGTGCTCCAAGGGAGTACTCATTGGCAGCTTTGTCTATATTGAATCTACGAAGTATCTTCTCAATATACTTCTCTTGTGACAACCTGAGTCTCTTAGACTTCTGTCAAGGTAATCTTCATGCCTAAAATGGGCTTGACTCCCAAGTCCTTCATGGCAAAGACTTACTCAACTCTCTTTTCAAACTTGAGATTCTTGATGTATTCTTTGCCAAACAATGAGGCATGTCATTCGGCATAAATCAGGCGAATGACAAAATCATTGGTTGAAAACTTCTTCATAAGCAGGTGATCACGAAGTTGTCTTGGAGTACCCATTGCTCCCCATAAAGACTCAAACTTCTTATACCACTATCTAGGAGCTTGCTTGATCATACAAGCTCTTCTTTAACTTGCAAACATAGTCTTCCTTTCTTGACAATGAAGCCCTCGAGGTTGCTTCATGTAGATTTCCTCTTCCAAGATCTCCATGGAGGAAGCGGTCTTTAACATCCATACGCTCAATCTCCAAGTTAAGACTAAATTTTGCCAAGCTAAGAACAAATCTTATAGATGACATCTTGTGACAACGAGAGAATATCTCCTCAAAGTCAAATCCTTTCCTCTGGTTAAACCCCTTCACGTAACCAACTAGCTTTGTATCTCGAGGTTTGAAGAGTTCTCATCATGCTTCACTCTAAAAACCCATTTGTTACTGCGAGCCTTCTTCCCTTGAGGCAACACTTCACAAGCTCGAAAGGTTTGGTTGTCATGGAGGGTTGCATCTCAAATCTTTCATCGCCTCGATCCACGTTTCTTTATGCATATCACTGCACTTAGCCTCTTCATAGTATTAGGGCTCACCATCGCTTTGTCGATAAGACATATTCATGGCGGGATACCTAGTAGAAGGACATCTTTCCTACGTGGATCTGCGGTGTGCAACTTCATCGGAAGAGTGCTATCATCCTCCATATCTCTGATTCTTCTAAAATCGGGGTTCTTACGAAAATCAGTGCGTCTTGAAGTAAGATCGCATCGGAGTAAGATGTGGCATATCCCGGAAGTAGGATGTGGATGTGGCATATGGGAGGTAGGATATGGCATATCCGGAAGGAAGATCGCCCATATCGGAAGGAAGATGCGCCACATGTCGGTTCCATCAAGCCGACTTATGGCTTGCTTTGTGAAAGGACCCTTAGCGTCTGAATGTCCTCTATCGTTTAGTCTTGACAAACACTACATCCGACTTCTAACGGCTTCTTCTCCAGTTGGATCCATACACACGGCATCAAATTCATCCACATCCCATATCCATGAAACACACATTTGCTTGGTCTTTGCTTCCAACTTAGATCTTTCGTCTCTTGGAACATCTGCAAGGCCTGCGTCAAAAACAAATAAGTGATTGTAGGATACATTCTTACCATACCAAACTTTATGGGGATATCACCGTCCAAGGAAACCGCGTGGAGCGGGTTGAACACATGCACAGCTGTATAAAAGGCTTCAGCTGAGAATGTATTGGGCAACTTGGCCTCCAGACGGAGACATCTAACCCTCTCCATCGGGGTATTACATTCTCTGCCACTCTATTCAAGCCCAGAGGAGTCTTTGGTGGAGTTTTTACGGTGTCTAATCCCATGAGTTACTGCGGTACTCATCAAAGGGACCTATATATTCACCGCATTTATCGCCGGATGCACTTCAACTTCTTTTCGGTCGTCTCTCAGCGGATGCATGAAATTCCTTGAACACGCCCAAGGACTTGGTCTTTTCTCTTCAAAGCATAGACCAGCACCTTCTGGAAAAGTCATCAATAAATGTGACAAAATAAAGTGCACAAGAGAACTTACTTTCACTTAGGACCAAACACATGCATGTGTACGGCTCCAAAGCTTGGGTCTTTCGAAGGTGAATTCATCTTGAAAGTAACACTTGTTTGCTTCAGACCAGGGACGGTGAGTCATCTCTCTAACTTTTCTCTTCACATTTGAAGAAGCTTCCTCTTGTCAAGCAATACAACCCTTTCTCACTCATGTGACTCGGCGTCTATACCACAACTCAATGGATTTATCTTCACGAGTTGAATTCCACATAGTCTTGATTATTTGATGCTTGCGCAGTATAGAGATTATTCTTTGCACTTCTTACCATGAGCCATAACCATAGACCCTTTGGTAAGTCTCCATTGTCCATTAAGAAGGTCTTTGCCATTATCCTTCACGTGTCTAACCTTCTTGTAGAGATGAGATTGGATGCATGTATGCGGAGCATGCCTAGCTTCCTTGAGTTTGAATAATGGCCCATTTGCATTCTTCAATGAGAACATCTCCATACCAATAACTTGAGACAAAGAGCCGTTGCCCATTCTCAGCGTTCCAAAATTTGCCGAGGTATAAGTAGTGAAGAAACTCACATTTGGATGTTACATGGAGAAAGAGCCTTGTCAACCAACCAATGGGTATCATCACTTACATTCACCATATGGGGTATCGGCCTGATTAATGAGCATATCATTTTACATGCACAATGGCAATGACATTTTCATCTTTGTTATCTTCCTTTTTCGCTACCAATTGCTTTATTTTTCTTTCTTAAGTTGAAAACAAAATTTCATGATATGCACTTCTTTCCACGGTGATGACCTCCATATTCTTGAATCACGGATCTAGACTTGCTTTTGCTTTTATCTCTACCTCTTTCATTTCTTGAACACATTTCTCCCATTTCTACGTGATAAGAACCTCGACTTGGAAGAACAACCTAGAGATTTTCTCCTCGTCTCTTCATTGGACACTGACTTGTGAGACTCAAAGCTTGACCATTAGGGCGAGTTGACATGAGAAATTCTAAAGGTCTCCCATTTGTCGAGGAAGAGTAGCAAACAATAATAGTCCCATGACCTGTCTTCAAACTTGATTCCCTTACGAGATAGGTGACTAATGATTCCTTGAAACTTCGTTCGAAAAATCAGTCTTGAACTACCTTCCTTGAACTTTAACCTCATTAGTCTTTGTAGCGAAGAGGTTTGTTGCTTAGGTCTTGGGAAGCATACAAATTTTCCGGCTTGGTCCCTGAAGTCCTTGCATGATTCTCATTTTGTATGTGGTTGTAGACATTCTCATCAACAAATTATGGATAAATCCACATACTTTACTCATTACTCAAATTCCCACTCCTCATCACTCTTAGATTGAGGGCTTACGTAGCAGCAAACACGAGAAGATGCATAACCTTTACAACAAAGAGGAGATCCTTTATCTTGTTTTCCCGCGAGACTATAGTTAGTCCGTTCAAGTGATCATCCTGCTAGAGCCGGCATCCATCTCGCCATAGCTTTCACGATACCACTTGTTGGGGGCGTTGCGGAAGCGTGTGATGGAGTAGGTGCAGAGTGAAAGAGAATCTGATGAAAAAGCACACAAAAGATTTTTCACGTGGAAAACCACAAATGCGAGGAAAAACCACGGGGCAGCGAGCAAGCGAAATTCGCTAAAGCGGAGAGAACAATACAAAATCTCAGAGTTGATGCCTAACTTGAGATAAAAGCCTTACTGAGGAGAAGATCTAATAAAGAAGACACACAAATCACGAGAACATAAGCTTCGGACAACAAACTCTTTGTAAAAACTACAAAGCTTCTGTCTTCTTCTTCCAGCGGAGAAAATATCTCTCTTCCACTTCTTCTTCTTCTTCGCATGAATCACAACTTTCTCTCTTGAGCTTAGCTCTCTCTAAAAGTCTCAAAGTCTATGTCTCTCTACACAATTTGGATGTTTTTTTTACCTTTGGTTCTACCATCTGGCGTATTTTCCAAGACACATTTTCTTTGACTTGAGTAACTTACTCAGATCATTTCCTTACTTGCCTTACTTTTATCATCCCAAAGGTACTTCACCTTGGATCAACATATGGCGACTCCACATCTTGCTTGAGGCACATCTACATCTTGATACTGCATATCTTGCTATCCACATCGGATCTGCATGCTCTGCACTCCATATAGGATACGCATATCGCACTCGTAGTCGGCCTATGCTCGACATCACGCCGGATCATGATGCGCACTCGCACATCCATATCCGGATCGGTATATGGGAACATCCATGCTCGGATCGCGCATATCGGCCCATCCATATCGGATCTGCATATCAGCCCATCCATATCGGATCTGCACATCTGCACATCTACATCTTCTCATGATCTGCACATCTTGTCTTGGACATCAACCCAACAGTTCATACTCATGCATCAGTTTCCATTTTATGTGTCGAACTTCAAAGACAGCAGCCCAATAAGACCAGTTAGAATGAAAAATGCAAACTACAATAGACTGTCTTCAATTAAAAAAATAAAAAAGTAAGGCTTTCACGGGGCTGGCGGTGCGTCTCTTCAGCACGGTGGAGCAAGGACAAAGGCTGACCAGGTTCAAGCACAGAAGGTCTCAAGCTCTTCGGCCAAAGTACTCGGAAGCCCAAGGAGGGAAAGGGTGAGCTACGCAGTAGCCTTGACAAGTGGAGGTCGATTGTTCCTGACCAGTGCTTTGTAGGTAGAGGGTGAGCTTCGAACCCCCAACAATTGGGTGAACAGAGGTGGGCAACAATGAGGGAAGCTCAACCTCCTTCCCGTGGCACAAATATGAGTGATTTTACTAGAGATCTTTAAAGTGATTCTAGCCAAGTCGAACAAGATCAAAGAAAATCTGGAAGTGATCCTAACCGAACTATATCAATCAGAAGAATTACTAGAGTTTCCTATTTGAACGAGATTGTAATCTCGTCAAACTTATAAAGCGTAAATCTACATATTGGATGAATGAAATACAGAACAAAACTTCGAATTATTCACATGGTATCAATTTAGCCGGTTGTTCTACTACTCTTCTTCTTTCCAATCAATTTTTTATCATGGCATCCTATGCAGCTTCTTGTAATACTGTCTCTCTATCAGCTTCTGCCCCTGTGATAACCCTTCCAAGTCTCCATGTTGTGAAGTCAATCACACAGGAAATCTCTTCCAAATTGGTTGCTTCCAACTATTTAGTTTGGAAAATGTAGGTTTTTCTTGTTCTCCGATGTTATGACCTTCTTGGTCTTATGCGTGAAGCTTTTCCAAGGCCTTTTGGATCTGAGTTTGATCTTAATGTCTCAGCCCGGCTTTGGCTAGACCAAATGGTGGTCGCCTGGGTTGCTTCATCCTTTTCTGACAATGTGCTCCCTTAGGTTATTCATTACACCTCTGCCTCTGAAATATGACACACCCTTGAGGTACTTTATGGGACTGTGAAGGGCAATAGAATCTAAAGCATCAACAGAAGCTTCATTCCCTCACCAAACGGAACCTCTCCATCAGTGATTATGTTAATCATGCTTGTGCTTTATCTCGAACTCTTGCTATGGCTGATGATCCCATAACAAGTGCAAATCTAGTTTTTCTTCTTCTTGATGGTCTACCGGCTGAATATGACGTTGTGGTGGCTACGATTCATCTTTCTCAACCGCTGCTCTATTTGGACAATGACACCGCTACACTCTTTGATTTTGAGCGCCAGATCCAGACTCTACAGTCAGTTTCTCTTTCCTCCATGGCTTTCTTGGCCTTTTGCCCCAGTGCAACTCAAATGTTCTTCGACGGTAATTACAATATTCAACCCTCACACAGTCCCAAATCCTCATCCTCTTTACCTAATCGTAGGGGTCAAGGTACGGTTGGTTGTGGCCGTAGTGGGTCCTCTCATCATGGTCAACCTCGAGCTGCTCCTATCACCGATGATGCTTCATCCATTTATTGTTACAAGTGTGGCTACCCTAACCATAAGGCAAATGCCTATGAAGCTCCTATATCAACCTCTGATTCTACTCTAGGCTCTTGCAACTTTGCATATCTCTGACCATCATGACTCTGCATGTTAGCTTGATACAAGAACGTCTCATCACATCACCCCGGATAGTTCTCTTACAAAAGGTATGGTTCCTTATTTGGGCTCAGATCTTGTTCTTGTTGGTGATGACACAAGCCTTAATATCTCTTCTATTAGCAAGGTCTCTTTTCCTAGTTCTCTCCGCATGGAAAAAGTTCTTATTGTGCCCAAGCTGAAAAAGAATTTACTAAGCGTCTCTCACTTTACTTAAGATAATATTTGTTGTTTTATATTTTACCTTTGGGGTTTTATTGTTAAGAGCTTGCAGAGCGGGAAGACCCTAATGGACGGGCCTAGAATTAGGGATCTTTATCACGTTTCCTCCAGAATGACTGCATAATCAGCTCCTGTTAGTTTGCTACATAATAAATCTAATGGCGATCATTGGCACTGCCGCTTAGGGCATATGTCTTCTCAAGACTTAAAGTCCTTGGCATCTTTTGTCAGTTTATCAAGTTCATTAAATAAGCATGTGTGTGACAATTGTAAGCTCAACAAATCATCCAAATTGTCCTTTAACTTATTATGCACTATAGTTACTTGAGAAATTCAACCTCTTTTCTTGTAAGCCTATTGCCAGTCCCTTTGCCGTTGGTCTACACCTCTCAAGCTATGTCTCTGCTCTTCTTCCTAACCCAACTCTCTATCGTCAAATGGTTGAAAAGTTTCATGCACAAGACCAAGAAGGCCATGGCATCGGAGAATAGGAAAAACCTGTATTTTCCAAACTAAATATTTGAAAGAAACCAACTTGAAAGAGATTTCTTGTGTGATTGACTTCACAACAGGAAGACTTGGAAGGGTCATCGCTGGACCAGAAGTTGATCGGAAGGTAGTATTACTAGAAGCGACAGAGGACACCATGACAAAAACCGACCAAAAAGAAGAAGAAATGAAGTGGAACGACTGGCTTTATTGATATTATGTGAATAATTCAAAGCTTTGTTCTGTATTTCATTCATTCAATATGTAGATTTACAGTTTACAAGTTTGACGAGATTACAATCTCGTTCAAATAGGAAACTGAATCAATTACATAGGATTGATATCCCTTCTTATAAGGAAACATGTACAAATGTATTACCATCCAAATCACTGATTGATGATTCTAATTTATTTGGTTTGACTAGAATCGCTCTCCAGATTTCCTTTGATCTCATTCGGCTTGGCTAGGATCACTCTGTAGATCACCATCAATATCACTCATACAAGACTAATCACCAAAAGGA
The DNA here is from genome assembly GCA_026586065.1 of Dioscorea zingiberensis. Classification (NCBI taxonomy): domain Eukaryota; kingdom Viridiplantae; phylum Streptophyta; class Magnoliopsida; order Dioscoreales; family Dioscoreaceae; genus Dioscorea; species Dioscorea zingiberensis. The sequence goes on along the minus strand of CM048818.1, from coordinate 53,665,821 downwards.
GGAAACACGACAGCTTTGACACTCCCAACCAATGAGGATGACCTTTATAGGGATTGAGGAGGTGTGTGGAACGTGCTTGACGCTAGGGCACCTCCTCATGAAAGAGTATAGGAGAGCGGGTACTTGTCGTTGTTGCGGCAGCATAGGTCACCGAAGCTCCGGATGCAAGTCATCCATAATAACAAGGAACTCAGGGAGCGTTGGGGATAAGGAAAAGGCTCCTATTCTTTTAAGGGAGATGAAGAGGAAGCACAAAGATGAGGGAGATGCTCAGAAGGCTAAAAGGAGGATAGAGAAATCACCCGGGTTAGCACAACGACGACCCTCACCAGAGCTAGAGATGCACTATGTATCTCTATCTCTAAACAACCAAATGATGGCCGAGAAAGAGAACCTTAAAGCTTTCTAAATTATGACGATCATGAAAACAATAGAAGGCTTATCTTATCGCCAAACGATACTAGCGACAATGGAAGAGGGCTTCGAACACACTAGGGAATGGAGCACTAATGGCTTGGGGCTTCATGTTCGGCTTCTCGATCCTAGGTAGAGCTCATGAGGGAGGTATGGAGAATGGACTCTATAAGACTCCCAAGATTCTCCACGAAATTCACTACATGGATGTCGATTTATGGTCTTCAGAGTGAGTAGACGATGAGCAAAGGTGGATTGTTACTCATCAGATCAACCTATTTTTCTTATACAAGACACACCAACTAGAATTATCAAGCCTCTGGGGGATCTAGTTTACCTAGACAAGAAATGAGGCATGTTAGCCCGGTGGGTCCCATGTGTGATCAGGTGCAGCATCGAGAGTCATTGTCATTCGGTGATGGTTAAGCTTGAGGAGGGAAATTCGATCTGACGCCTCTTTGGTCTCCAAAGGAGGGGGGGAGGGGGAGGGCAATCATAAGAACTTGGTCTCCAATGATCGTCCAGGAGAGGGGAGGCCTAAGGAACATGGTGGCCGGCACAGTAAGGCTTAGCACCAAGCGGCAACCATGTAACAACCATGCAAGGCCATGTAAGGGAAAGGGGAGCACAGACCTAGTGTAGCGTTAAATGGAGATAAGGCAATACACCCTGATGTGTGGCGAGAGGATTGATTACATCGCGATGACGTGTTAACTGGGGACCAAACAAGGGGGTCACTACATCAGAAGATGATAGGGTGGCATCCTTGCACGGTGCCCAAAATTGTCTTGGCCATGCATCCACATAGGAGTGGAAGAGAACGGTTGATGAAGAAAATTATTTGGAGCTTACTTAGAGGGGACAACTAGGGATGGCAATTATACCCAAACCCGACCCGACCCGACCCGACCCGACCCGAGTTTGACGGGGAAAACCCGGTTTGACCGGGTTTCGGGTCGGGTTCGGGTAAAACCCGAATAATATAAAGCGGGTGCGGGACGGGTATGGGAAACTTGATACCCGACCCGAACCCGAACCCGACCCGAAATGTAAAATTATTATTCTCCATGAAAATAATGATGGTGATGAACGGGGGTTCTAAAGGGCTATGTTCCTTGGATTAAACTTTTCAATTTTTACTTTGGTATCATTTTGTATAAGTTTGAATGTGCACTTTATTATTTTGGTTTGATCTCTTTGAAGATGATGATGAATGGTGGTCATTTTATCTAAAAAACATTAAGATTTTGGATTGAAGTTTTCAATTTATACTTTATTATTGTTTTATGAGATTTTAAATGTGCATTTTTTTACTTAGGATTGAAATTTTAAATTTTATTGTTAATGTTATGTGGGTGGGGCCTAGACGGGGCGAGGATACCAGCGGGTACCCGATTCCCGTCGGGGTTGGGTATGGGGCCGGAGTTTTAAAACCAGTGGTATGTCGAGGCGGGTCGGGGCTGAGTCGGGTCGGGGGCGGGGTAGGCAAAACCCGCCCCCGACCCGACCCGTTGCCATCCCTAGGGACAACGAAGTGTTGAGTGTCTGCCAATGATGAAAAAATGGATGAGATGGACATATGCTTGGCAAATGATAGGGACTACAGGGTAGATGACGTACATAAGTAAGTGGAGGTTGATATTGATGCCATGTGGTGCAACGACATGGATTGGGACAGGTCCACCAAGATGATGTGCCAATAAAACAGAGGGTGACAATTGGTAATGATGTGGCAACTATGCCACATGGCTCACTAGATGATGTGTTACAACACCATGACGTGCCATTATATTGGGGAACCACCCAATGGACTCATGCCGCCTCAATGACTACTGAATAATGGTAGTGGGGCCAACCAAGGATGTTGAGCCGACCAAGAGAGAGGAAAACACATTAAAGGTGGGTCGGGCATGTGGATGTGGACACGACTCTTTGGATGAAGGTAATGAACGACCGGTCAAACGACGCCAGATTCACGTAGGATCGGCTGTGGTCGGCGATGCTTGCGCGGGTAGTGCTCGGCTGCGTCGCGGGGGTAGACGATTGGAAGGGACGAGTCATGATTGTGAGGGTAGTGACTCGATTATCAACTTTTATAACCCTAGACTTCGAACTGTCAGGCTGTACATGAGCTATACACGGCCGTGTTTGCGGCCTTGTATGTGTTACACGGGTGTGTAAGGAGCAATTGAACCGTGTTGATGCCAACACGCCCTTTACACGCCTGTGTCCACGGGCGTGTATCTCTTTGTCATTTCCTTTCGCGTAAGACGGGCGTGTCTGCGAACATGTAACTCTGTGTTTGTTACGAAGTTGTACTCAAAAGTTTGACACGCCCGTGTAAGGAGCATTTGAATCGTGTGGATGCCGACACGCCCTCTACACGCCAGTGTCCACGGGCGTGTAACTCACTGTCTTGCACCCTTCTTCTGTTTTGCTTTTCCCGAGAGTTACACAGTCTGCCACACACCCGTGTCTGTGGGTGTGTAACTCTCTGTTCTCTTCTGTTTGGCTTTCTCTTCCCTCCTGAGAGTTACACGCCCCTCTACACGGCCGTGTCTGAGGGCGTGTATCTCTTTGTAAATTCTTAAATCTTGTCCTTTTTCCTGTTTTATCCTGCACCAAAGTGTTATTGACTCCAAAGACAAAGAATCAGTCATTAAGTTCTTTGGAATTCATATAGACGTCGAAAAATGATCAAAAAAGTAAAATCACCACTAATGTATATACCTAAACCCTAATCTTAAAAGTGAAATTAGCTATGAAACCTAACTAAAGACCAACTAAACTTGGGTTGACTCCTAAGAAGAGCTTGTGGAGGTTTGAATAAGTAGAACCTCTCAGCTTCCCCGCTGGGAAGAAAGCCTCCCAACACCTGCATACTTAGATAAGAAATAATTTAATACTCACAAGATTGGCTCTCAGATGAGCCCGATGGTGGCTTTACAGGTAAGGGGGTATCACTCCTCTCTCTTGACCTCAACTTCTTCCACCCTTGTTTTTCTTTTCCTTGTGGAGAAGGCCAATTCCGCATGTTCAAGGCCTTCCTCTTCTTCATTGTTCTCCCAGGGTGGTGGTTCCTTCCCGAAGAGATCCTCCAGTTGATCCTTAGACAATTCATCCTATACAAATTTAGAAACGTAATCATCAACATGATCAATAAATTAACAAGAATCATCAAACTCTACAGGGTGTTGCATGGTCGATTGAAGCTTGAATTCGACTTTCTCCTCCCCGATTCTGAGAACCATTCGATCGTCCTTGATATTGAATATTGCTTATGTTGTCTTCAACAACGGTATCTCGAGAATGAGCGATACTTCCACTTGATCGTCTAAGTCCAATATGATAAAGTCTACTGGGAAGATGAGCTTGTCCACCTTTACCAACACATCTTCAATTATTCCTCGAGGGTGGCGAATAGATCGATCAGCCATCTGAAGGGTCACCTTGGTTGGCCCCGGCTCTTCTAGCCCTAACTTTTGGAGTATCTTGAAAGGCATAAGATTGATACCTGCTCCAATGTCAACTAAGGCCTTCTCATCCACCAAACCTCTAACAGTGCAGGGGATTATGAAACTCCCTAGATCTTTCTCCTTCCTTGGTAACTTGTTGGTAAGAACAGCTAGTATTTTTCAATTAGAGTTGTCGTTGACACTTCCTTCAATTTCCTCTTGTTGGTGAGCAATTTCTTCAAGAATTTGGCATATCTTGGCATCTGCGCAAGAGCTTCCACAAACGGGATATTGATCTGCAATGCCTTGAACATCTTTAGGAACTTTCTGAACAGCTCATCCTGTTGGTCTTTCTTCACCTTATTAGGGTAGGGTAATTTTGGTTGGTACTCATCTAACTTTAGAGCTTGCTCATCCTTATACTTGCTTGGATCCTTCGACTTCTCCTCAAGTTTCTCTCTCTCCTCCTTCTCCTCTATGGTGTCCCCTTGAATTTTGGTCGAAGGCGGAGATAATTCAGTCCCACTCCTAAGGGTGATGGCCATGACTGATTCCTCTGGATTGACCTCTGTGTTGCTTGGAAAGGTGCCGAGTGGTCGTTTGGCAAGAGACTTAGCTATCTGAGCCACATGGGATTTGAGGTTCTACAATGACGCCTGTTGATTTCTCAGGAGCTCCTCATTTCTGTTAAGGCCCTCGTCGTTAGTATGACTGTAGTGTACAATGATGTTCTCCAAGTTCGAACCTTTCTTTTCTTGTGCGGGTTGCTGTAAACCTGGTTGTTGATTCAACCTCGGTTGACCTTGCTCTTGCCCCAGGGTGCTACATGAAAAATTTGGGTGATTCCTTTATCCGGGGTTGTAGGTAGAACTATACGGGTTGTTCAGATATCTATTCTGACCGCCTACAAAGTCAACTTGCTTAACCGGTCCTTCTGTAAATGGACACATGGTATGTGATTACTCCCTATATGCTCCACAATTCATCAATGGTGCCTGCTACTAACTAGATATGTTGTCTAATCGTTTACGGCTTGTGTTTGATAGGGGGATATCCCCAAGTGGGATATCCCCAAGTGGGATATCCCCAACACATTTCCCAATGAATTTTTTTCCCGCCAAAAATTTTAATTGAAGTTTAAGAATATAATAATGACCCACCCACCAATACATGGAAGCCACATAGTTATCTTATCATTAATACCTTTACTTTAAAATTTTCCTCCAAAAAATTCAAAAATTTTCAAAAATTATTCCTAATCTCAAATGAGATATCCCCCTATCAAACACAAGCCTTGTGTCCACTTTGGCAGTTAGATTTGTCAGTGCATCCACATTGTAAACCCCTGCAGACCGGTTGGTCTTGTTCATGTTCCTCTCATTACTTCACTAATAGCCATTGGTTGCCATTTCCTCAATCAGTGTTTGGGTGCTTCGAGTTGTTTGCTGCACAAAGAGTCGCCAGCTACGTGTCTAGCATTTGTTTCTTTGCTACATTCAGTCCATTATAAAAGATCTGGACTTGCATCCAGACAACTATTCCATATTATGGGTACTTCCTGAGCAGCTCCTTGTATCTCTCCCATGTGTCATAAAGTGTCTCTAGCTCCAGTTGCTTGTAGGAGGAGATGTCCGTTCGGAGTTTTGTGATCTTGGCCGGTAGAAAGTACCTCAAAAGAAACTTTCGACCTATTGCACCCACGTGGTGATGGAGCCCTAAGAGAACAAGTTTAGCCACTGCTTGGCTCTGCCTTTGATTGAGAAGGGAAACAGCCTGAGGCGAATTGCATCCTCTTGCACTCGTCGTACTTTGATGGTGCTGCATATCTCTAGGAAACTTGTCAGATGAGTGTACAGGTCCTCATTTTGGAAACCATCAAATTGACATGTCTGCTGCACCATCTGGATGACGTTAGGCTTCAGCTCAAAGTTGACTACCGTGATCGGGGATGGGTTGATGCTTGACCCAACCCCATCAAGATTTGGCATGGCAAAATCAGAGATAGACCGGGCTAGTGCTGTCATTGCTTCCGATTGATTAACTTCTATATTGCTTTCCACTGTTGTTGTATGTTGAAGAGCAATTTTTCTAATCTTCTTGCGAAGTTGGCACTCAAAGTCTGGGTCTGGTGCTTCTAATAGTTGGGAGGAGCTTCTGATCATGCATTAGTACCTCCAATAAAGAAGAAGACCAAGAGATCAGATCTAAAGAAAAGAAAGTAAAGAATAGATTCAGCTAACCCTAGTTTGACTTGAAAACAAGAATCCTAATGTTCCTAGAGTTGTCGATCCCCGCCAACAACACCAAAAACGTGATGTGATGTGTACTGTTATCCGCATGTGCACGGAGTCGCTCAAATAATAAAATACCCATAAAGTAGGGTAGTCGAATTCATAAGGACTGACAGAGCTAGTACTAATTCGAATCCAAGTATCTACCCTACGAATATAGATGATGATGTAATAATATTTAAAACTCTGGAGATAACTAACTAAAGTGAACAGTTGGTAATCTAGGGATATCAATCAAGAGGACATGGCACCCTGGATTTCTATCCCCCTAGGAGTCCATTGTTGACTAGTTTCCTAATACTAGCTACCTAGTCGATATATTTCTGGACTGTGTCCCTTGTTGACTAGTTTCTTAATACCTAGCTACCTAGTTGATATATTTTTGGACTGTGGAAAATCGTAAATTAGTTTGACCCCGATCTTTCGTGACAGTTTAAACCCTAGTCCCATACAACGACTTCGTCATACGACTGTATTATCATTAATTAGTGTTCTATAGCTCCCACTATTAGGTTTTACCCTAATCCGGAGAGTTGATGTTGCGTTAACAACACGACGAATCACTCGATCTCTTGGCGTCCCCCCTCTCCCTATTATTTATGTAGGATCTCGCTTGATTGTGATTTCTCGTCATGTGTGGCCGGTGCTTTCGCAGTAGCAAACCACAAGCATTTAACACACAGATAATTCACAGAAATAATAAAACAAGAAACATGGAATTAAAAAGAGGAAAAAGTAACAAGTTCATCCCAAGGTTCAAGGACCCGAGGTACCACAAAAGGTTTAGCCTCTCACACTACAAGTAAACATCACAGAAATAAAGGAGGAAGACATAATAATAGTCATAAACTTCTTGGACTGATGTCTCCTCTGCCTTCAGCCTTTCTCTGAAACCCTAACTATTGGTAGAATAATCGCCAAAAGTCCCCCTGAAACTTAGATCCGACAGCTTTATATAGTCTTAAACTTACATCACACGGCCATATCTGAGGGTGTGTGTGTGTGAATGTGTGCCTCTCTAGAGTCTTATGGAATTACTTTAACGTGGTTTCGACGCGTACACGATCCTGTACACATGCTCCACACGCCTGTGTCATCAGACACACGTCCGTATCATCTGGCTATGAGTGTCGGATAAATCCATACGCGCTCTTGGATTAATCATATGTTTAATTCCACACACCCGTGACATGCCCGTGTCGAGGGTCGTGTCACTCTCTGTATAAGTGAATTCTCAACTCTTTTCGCTCCGAATGGCTCAGGTATTTGCTTCTTTCCTCCTAGGTACCTAATTATTTGTCCAATCACAAGAAAACACTTAGAAGAGTACAAAAGTAAAGGAGAGACTACAAAAATATATGTAAAGGGCATGTAAATATTATATGAAAATATGTATATTTTTGCACTCATCATAATTCCCAATACATAAACGTTTGTTGTCCTGAAGCAAAGAGAATACAATCCCCCAGAAAGAAGGTGAGTGCATGATCTCCGATCTTACAAAATAATTGGGAGTCCCTCTGGTGTCCGGGAAAACATAGTACTAAAGCCATAAATTTTTTATGAAAACAGGTCTTACCTTCCACTCATACTCCCCACGTATGCATGTATAACCCTTTCTTTGGCGTTGCTTACTAACTCAAGCCCAACCTAGATAGTCTGAACCTTATATACTGAAATTAACTCTTCTTGACTCTTCCAGCTGGGTGTAGTAGCTTCATCCAATGAGGGTAATAAACTCCTAGCCTTCCTAGTACTCCTAGTAATCTCATTCCCCGACAACGACACAAAAAACTTGATAATAACTATTGTGTGCTCCGCAAGTGCACAGGTCGGACAAGTAATACAGTGGACTCTACTAGTCGGATGTCGATCCTCAGGGAAAGAGAAATACTAGTACTAACTAGTTATCTATTATATAGTCTAACAAGAATTTGGTAGAAGTGTGAACTAATCTAAGTTATAAGACTAAGAAGCAGGATGGAATCGGATGGATGTGATGAAGTCGCGAGGGCAATCAATCATAGGAGAGGGGTATCCAGACAATGAATCCCCCTCGGTTAAATAAAGATAGATAAAGAATGCTAGGGTTAATAATTGCAATAGATTGAGCCAAAGATTCCTAAATTGCTTTCACTCCTTCTCTCGAGTCGAGTTACTAACGTAATGCCCTTACTGTTGATGTTCTAGGGAATCTACGACGTGGGAGAATTGTGGGAATAAGAATTAATAGGGATTTACACTCCTAAATGCCCGATCTCTCGACGCATGCACAATTCCCTCTATTGGGGTATCTCTGCACACAAAGAGGCGTTCGCTTCTTCCCTCGGTGCGTCGGATTGGATGGTTGTCGCGACGTAGATTACCAATGTAAAGAATAACTCCCAATAAATCTCAATAATGGAAAGCAACTAAAAATACCCTTAACATTCAACATCAAAGTTTTACATTCAACCCAAGGGTTCATCAATGCCCGTGTCACGCCCCGACCCGAATTCCAAGCCTCGGAGCGCCGAATGCAGATGGTATCAGTGGAGTCGAGCTACTGGACCACAAGGCCTAAGTAAGTACAACGAGATAACATAAAATATCATAAAGTCTCGAGCGACAATCATCAAAACATTATCGAGTCTAGCGAACAAATCATAGGGCTCAAAGCCTACAATAATCCGAGGCCCTAGAAGGGTCCTACAAAATAAACATCTCTCTCTCTAAAGAAGAGCGAGGTTCTCGAACCACAACAAAGTCAACCCGGTTCCTCGCCGCGACTCACGAGGCAAGAGTCACCTACCCGGGACTGAAAAAGAAAGAAGGGAAGCAGTGCATGAGCTTCGAAAGAAGCTTCGATTAAGTCTTACCTCGCAGAGATCTGATGAAATCCAAACGGCCGCGGATGATATAAAGAAGGCCAAAAATGAACAAATCAAAGATCATCGATCCACACAAAGCGAGGGCCATGCCCTTTACACTAGCAAACCACCAGGAGTCTACCACAACAGCGGTAGGGGCTCACACTCTGAATCTCAACAAAAGAACTCTTGAGAGCTCACAGAGTCATCTCACAGTGAGTTTGCCAGGTGCCAACTTAACACCCTTATCCTTTTAGGGACCGGTGTCACACCGGCCCGGATCTAGAGGAATGAACCTAAACCTAAAGAACATGTCCGCTAATTAACTGAAGAATTAACAACATGCGGAAGGAAATTAAGCAAACTTATTATAACAAAATCCTCAAACAATAGATATGGTTTAATACAACACCAAATAAAATATTGTCTGAAACATAAATTCTCACAACACTCATAAATAGATAAACAGGATTTCTAGACGTAAGTGAGCCAACTACGGTGCATCTCCTCTATTAGGTGAGGTGGGCGACGCTAAAGTTCTCACAATGCAGGTCCCAAGCGGTGTTAAGAAGAGGCCTCTTTGGAGCTCGGTGGCGGAGAACAGTATGGGGTATAGCTGTACTGCAGTAGAATAAGTAAAAGCTATGCTTGAATCGGCGTGTAAAACACGAATAGAAAATACTGAATTAAAATATTGAAAGCTGTACTGAATACTGAGCAAGTAAACATTGATCAATGAATTATCTTTAAATGCAAAACTGAGTTTCTGTTTCTCTGTCTTGTGAATCAAATATAAAACCAACATTTCACTGGGTAATCCCATGCCCTCTCTCTAAAGGATGAGCTCTATCTCTAAAAATGAGGAATGCGGACATCATCTAATACACAAGACTATTCTCGACTACACATCTACTTCAATCTTTGTATGGCGGTGACCAACAAGTATATCCGAATCTGGCCGACAATATATCATTACACTAAGCATCGAAGGGATGGAAAGGGTTTTGATTTTTATAAATGGAAGAGTTTTTTAAAAGCGGATAGCTCGAACTTAAAGCGGAATTTAAATCACCCTCTCTGATTTCGGTGTCGTACTCTACGGCTCTACGAGCCACGTTGAGAATCTATACATGTACATGATAGAATGTAATCTAAGCGTATGCACATGGCTTGTTTTCTTCTTTACATTCTTGAATACTAAGCATGAAAATGGGTTTATAAAACTCTAGAAACTTTCATAAAACTCATAGTTCATGCTTTCAAAGTAATCGAATCATATAGAAATCACGGTAAAACATCACGACTCTGGTGGAGATTCCCTCATGCAGGTCGAGTTAGATCTGGCTCGGTCCTTCGGCAGAGGCGGACTTGCTTTTGCCCTTTCCTGATAGTCGAAATATGAATTCTATAAATACGGAGTCCGATCTCTTGATTTGTTTTCTAATGAAAAACCAAATAGAATACGATGCAAAAAGAATACGAGATTTCACACTTCTAACTAACTGTGCTCATCTCGTTACTAACTTAGACTTGAAAATTTTAAGCATGCCTTAAATGAAAACTTGGGCTTGTATTTCATGGAAGTTTAAGAGCCTCTATCATGCTTTCCTCAAGTAATAACTTGCTTGAATAACATCAATAATCTAAGGGAAATCGCCGAAATTTCGGCAGCACCTCCTTTGTTCGTAGGCTCCCGAATAACTACAACCATTCATACACATAACAACTAAATTAATAATGTTTAACAAAACATGGCATACAACAAACATCTAGCAATCCCTTGCCCTTATTCATGCTCATTTCATCATCCATCTCCAACTTCAATGTCATGAACCTAATTAAAGTTTTTCCTCCATTAATTCTTCAATTATCTAACTAATAATAGGGTATTCTCATGAGGCTCACAATGGAGGAAGTAGGGTTGAAATATCTTGACTCAGCTACGTCGAGCTTCTTGGCGGTCTTTGCGAGTGGCCTAGCGACAGCGAGGTAGGCTTTGGGTGGCCAGGTAGTGGCGGCGGGAGACGGTAGGAGGTGTGTGGCGTGATCTGTGCATTTGGACACGCATGAGGCAGTGTCGCTTGGTGGGCTTGTGTCACTGTTTGGTAGCGGAGAGAAGCTGACGTGGCCGTGAGGGCTTCGGCGTGTGAGACGGCAGGTGGCGGTGGCGTGGAATCGCGCTCAAAGGCGTGTGGCGGCTTTCGAGGGAAGAAGAGAGAGAGAGAAACAATTCTCTCTTTCTGCTTTCACATCTGTCCTAAATAGGCAGAGATGTGTTGATTTTCTTTTTTAATTATTATTTTTCTTACATTTTTTAAACTATTATATTAATTTATCTTATTAAAAGTATTTAATAAACTATAATATCTTCTAAATATCTCCCACTCTGAGGACGAAAGACTTTTCATGATCCTATCTTCTTCGTCTTGCCGTAGCGAGGAAGCGTTAATGATATTCTACGGCATCTATACTCGGCCCGGATCCGGGGAATCGGGTCGACGGCCCTGACAATGGTATTTGTAGCATCCATGAGTAGTCCTTTTCTCAGGCCAGAATCGCGAATCTCTTTTGGCTTCGGCGGATCTACTTTATCGGGACTCTAACTTTTGTCTGATATTTCTACTTAATTAATCTGGATTAATTAATATTTAATTAATTTTCTGGTTTAATTTATCTAACTCGACCGACCATCCACTCCATCTATTCTATACCACTCTGGCCTGACCCAATAAGGCCTCTCTCGGCCCTATAGTTACGAGAATGGATTTCGGTCCATTTTATTTTAATTTTCTTTAACATGAGATTAATATTGATTATTCTGATTTAAGTTAATTAACCTCATTTAAAATTTGAAAACTTGCTGAATTTTACTTAGGAAATTTTGGGATGTTACAACCAGCCTAAGCCGATAACGACCTCAGTCCAAGGTCTAGTAGTGCTACTACCAAAACATGGACATACATTGTCGCGATACCATCCACGGCGAGAGAAAACAAAAGAATATCGTTTTACCTTTGGCGGGAAACAAAGATTACCAGTATTACCCCTACTGGCGGGAAACAAAGATTACTAGTATTACCCCCTGGCTGAAACAAAAGAATACAAGGCGGGAGAATCACCGAATCGGCATAGTTGGCGTATACCTGCGTACGGCAGACTTAAGCTCCGCGTTGGTCTAGCGATCCGCGTCTTGCGGTCAACGGTAGAGCGGCGCTCAACATTTCACAAGCACATCCTACGGATGCTAACCTCTCAACATGCATACACAAATGCCAAGTAGAAATCCGAGGAAAGAACAAAGTACTGCGTGTATGCAATCAAAGCAATATCATACGGTCATGATATCAAGAGGTAATACCCCCAAGGGTCATTACAAGCATGCGCGAGCATGGCATCAAACATCAAGGCATGAAAGTAGCGTGCCTGTACGCGAATTCAAGAAAGCAATAACAAATAAGGCAACAACAAAACCAATAAAACACTCCATAGAGTGGGAACTAGGCAGAGTAACTTACTTACATAAGAATCAACAAAACCCATAAATCATGCAATAGCAAAGTCAACAAAACCCATAACTGGGTGGGAGCTAGGCAAAAATACTTAGCTGGAAACTTCCCTAATCTCCTCTTGACGTGTCTCTAAGTCTCCCGCGTCGATGGCGATGTAAAGTCTCTATGGGTGTCAAATAACAAACCTAATATTTCTAGATGCATATGTATGACTCTCTAAGCTTGATTAACTTCACCCACTGCTGTCGAGGTCTGAGGTATCCTATGAGTTCTGCAGGCTCATTTCCCTTGGTGTTCTTTCCTTTGTTAGTCCCTTAACCTCTACTTGGTAAGCTAGTCCATTGTCAACTTGTGACCTATTATTGTGACCTATATATAGCTTTGACCATACTTGGTCAACTGTGGGAAATTGGGCCCACTTGTTAAGCCCACCAAGCCTATTGGGTCCTTTCTAGTTTAGTTCTTTTTATTTTAAAAGAACCAAGTTCTAATTACGTGGCTAGCCATATGCAGTGGTTAAGACCCACTAAAAGGATTTGGGTGGTCTTGGGTTCGATTCCCACCACCTACAACCCTTTTTCGGTTTCATTCCTTTATTTTCTTTTTACTCTCTTTCTATGTAACTTTGGTTAAGCCCATGACTGAACCCTTTAGTCCAATCCTTTGAGCCCGAACACATTTGGCTAACCATCTAGGCTTAGCCCAAATAGATAGACTTTTAATTGATCAAATCCAACCATCGAACTGACCCAGCCCTTTTAGTCTAATTAACCAAGTTAATTAGAATGACTAAATCAGATTCAAACTCAATCCAATTATTAATGGGTTAGTCTTAGTCAACTACTTAATCAATTTAATCAAACCAATTAACTAAATTAATCTTTAGTTAACTAAACTAATTTAATAATTAACTTAATTAATTTTTTTAAAATTTTCTATTCTTCTTCTTCTCATTTCCGACTTTGGTCATCGGCGAGGATGACCCTCGGATTCTGCCCAGGGCTCTCAGACCGGTGACGGTGAGCACGCCAACCACTGAGATGAGAGGCTCGCAGTCGAACTCTGAAACTCCATTTGCCCACGTGCGGCTCCGCTCAGGCAAGCTCCTATACTCCTGCTTTGAGGTCAGCCCGAAAACGCGGCTTCCTCTCGGTGAAGAAGCTCTTCGTGCCGTGACTAACTATTCCCTTCCACTAGCGTCTCACCACTCTGGCGAAATCCCTCTCGTGACTCGAAACCATGTCATGATGCATGCTGCAGTGCCCATTACACAGCGTGGAAAGGAGCGTGCACTGTCGGGGCAACCTCACGATTGTTTGGTGTGGCGAAAACCCATGGTGCTCCTTCTTGTCTTCTCTGACCACCCTCGCCGGCGACCACTACGATTCCCCTGTCCACTGTCTCTCGGGTGGAAACAGTAGGTGGATTTTATAGAGCGAGGGCAGTCGAAGGTGATGGTGGTGGTCGCGAGCCAATCCGTCGACTAACGAACGAGTTCTCCGCCGCATGCGGGGAAGGCGGCGCGGTGGGGCTGCGCGGCTTCGGCTGCTTGGGAGGAAGCGGCTAAGGCGTGCCTGCGTGATCGATACTCCATAGATGGCCGGTGAAGATGATTGGATCAAATCAATGGCGAGAACCCATCTCAATGCCTCCGGATCGATAGAGCTTCGGATGGAAGTTGGGATCAAAGAGGATCAGCGGCCCGATTACAACTAACCACCCACCATCCATCACTCCAAAAGATGAACGCCTCAAAAAGAGCCACGTGGCATCACGGATGCCCTTATAACTCCACTCGATCAGCACCAATCCCAGATCCTCTAATCTTAGCCATTCATTTACTCGTATAAGGGTTTTATCTGGCAAATTAACCAGAAGCCCTTGAAATTATTTAGGTTGCATCCAGATCCGTCTCCTGTGAGAAAGGAAAATTTCCATCCAGTCCTCGAAACATTTAAAATTATTAAAAAAGTCCTCAAACTCTCAATTATTCCTAATTGGACCCAAAATTAATTTAATTCCCTTTTTAAAGCTTTTTTTTATTCTTCCATCTTTCAAGCTTAAGGAACTAAATAAATTAAGAACTTACTTTATGGAATATAAGAAAAATTTTATTCATAAAATTCATGGATTTTACAGCCCGAATACCTAAGAGATTAGTTCCTCATTAAAGGAGAACACAAGTTCAAAACAATAATGAAAATGGAAGCAAACAACAAAGATACAATGTTGCTTCCACCGTTGGGGCGGTGAAAAGACCGTTGATGCGACCCCCTCCAAGCCTCGCCGCCGGAGAAGAGGATAATGGTGCTCGGTGCCCTCGCCTCCAAAGTATGCTCTCCGATTGATGCTCAATGGTGATGGTGGATGATGGTGGTAGCCTCCTCCAAACCCTAGCCTCCAAGGGTCTTCAAAGATATTCAATAGAATCCAAAAGACCATCTCAGAATCCTAAACCCGCCTATTTATATGCCCAGGCAACTGTGTAAAAAATTGGACTCGTCTGGGATGAAACAACTAAGTGTAAATGGGTTCGAGCTCGAGCCAGACGGTTTCGTCTAGAAATCTGGATTTCCAGACTAAACCATATGGTAGTTCAATTCAGCCTTTTTCTCAGTCGGACTGTTCCACATGATTTTCCAGACTAAACTGTCTGGGAGTTCAATTCAGCTTGTTTCTCAGCCAGACTGTTCCATCTAATTTCCAGACTGAACCGTCTGGTAGTTCAATTTAGCCTGTTTTTCCTCGAACTTACTTGAAATCGCTTCATAATTTGTAAATGCCCTCGAATCACCCCTGATATGTCCTGATGAGTGAAATAAACATGAATCAAATACCGACGGGCTACAATTTATCCAAATCCTATGCTATATGTGCACAAAAGTGGTATGAAAATATGATAAGTTAAACACTTATCAATGATGCTCAAAAAGAGATATATAGATAAGGCTAAACCGTGGGTCCCTTGGCACTTGAAAATAAAAAAAAAAAATTACAAAAGTGGTGGAAAAGAAAAACAAAGTCAGATGATGATCAGTCGTCGTGCTCCTTCTTGTTGTCGGTTGTCTCGTAGTCGTCGTTGGCATCCATCCCCACATATCTCGTGGTGTGCATAGGAGCTAGTGATAGGTGTGGGTATTAAATCCCATCGCGTTGGAGGAGAAGATAAACTGCCCCTGCTAGCCAATCCAATAGTGCATCTCGCTCGGTTGGAGTCTGGGCTGGTGTTGGAGGTAAAGTTGCTTATGGTGGCGATGGTGCAATGTTCAGTCCTGCTGCTGTTGCTGGGTCCTCGGGCTCTTGGGGCTCTTCGGGGATTACGACTCGATATATGATGTCGCGTGTTGTACAAATCGATCGTACCAACCCCATCGCCTGTAGTGTGTCAATGGTAATCTCCGCCGAGCCCCCAACCATCCTCATTCCTGCCGTCTCGCCTCCTACTAGCATACCCATCCCTCTGGAGAGTCTCGTGATGTACGGGTCGGTTAAGATAAATCGGATGCAGGCATTAGGTGGCACGGTGGAAGTAAGGCTGTGCGCGACCTATCAAGGTGGTCGAGAATATCTCGGCCATGCTCAATAGAAACAAGAAATCTCTGGTGCCGACCACTCCAATGTTGTCACGCCACCCTGTAATAGAGTGACTAAGGACATAGTGGATGTACCTGATGGCAGGAGATCGGAGTGTGGTAGCCTTCGACGTAGCAGGATCGTAGATCAGATCAGTGCTAAGCCAGTTCAAGTAATCCTCCTGGGTCCTCCCGAATGGTTTGTGGATTTTGATGGCGTCGTACTCGGGAGTCCTTGTAAACGCCTCATCATATAGACCCATATGGAGGACGAAACTCAGTGTAGCTCATATGGTGCATAGCGCCCCCCGAACTGAAACTATATCTGGTCCGCTCTTTGCCAGGAGACAACTCCTCTGATAATCGTGATGGTGGCCAGGACCTCCAGGATAGACCATCTCGTTGGTGAGTAGTCGGTCCCATCCTCCTACTAAAAATAGACTCCGGACCTCCTCAGCAAGGCCCACATCCTCAAGAACATCAAAATCTATGGCTCGAGCCTCGACGAACCTCTTCTGGCTTAGTCGAGCATACCTATCATTTTGAATAGGTGTTCCGAAGATCGGTGTTAGTGGCTGTGAACTCCCTTCTCCCCGTCTTCTCTTTGGCGGCCTCAGAAAGCACTGCTTCTTCAACCCATCGCTTCGCTGGAGAAGATGACAAACACGAGCGTGTGGACGAAGACACGGCTCTGTAGATGAAGATGATGAACGACCGGTCAAACGAAGCCAAGACAACAATTTAATGGGGAAATTCGCATTTGAAGCCAGGACTGCTATCAAGATTGAATGCCTCTGTTTACCAAAACCTCTAGGATTTGATCAAAAACCGACAAGGAAATCAACATGACAGGAAAAGTTAGAAACTGACAACATCCAGCCCTTTATAATTAAGTCCCTTTACCACTTCGAAATTAACAATAGGATCAGGAGTGATCTACCAAAATCTTTCTAAAAACTCCCATACCCACTAAAGATTAAACTTGTTTCTTGGTTTGCAAGGAATATTAAATCCTTATGTTCGACAACCTAGTAAATGAAGGGGAATACTCACGTCATGTTTTCTTTGTAACATCGAAACTCCTAACTTCCTGCTCACTAGCAAGAGATATATGGACTCAAGACACGAACTTGTTTGGGAGCACAATGAACCCAGAATCAGTTATGGATATATGGGGCCCAACTTGTCATGAATTGAACCCGAATCCATGGGCCTAGCATGACAAACGGCCACAGATTTCTCGGGTGTAGCCCGATAACTTGCAAGGCCTCGAAACTTGTATCACAACCTAAGCACAAAACCTGGACAATATGGACTTAAATGCAAATACACCAACAACATACTTATGTCATTACATAGGAGTTCAAGTCTAATACAAAAGTCCGACAGACAACAACACAACTAGTATAGGCACCTACAATAAATTTGGCTGCATCACCTCATCTAGCTAGCCATCAGTCTACTACTCCTGATCTAGAAAAAAAAAAAAAATTCAATAACTACATTATAAGCTTAACAACCCAATAAGCAGTCCACTAAAAACTTACTTAAGTAATGCACATTTGTATGAAAGTAATAGAATTTACTTGTCCAAATACACCTTTTAACAGCTTATATGAAAAACGCATGTAAGTACACGAACTAGAGTAAATACAACAAAACACCGAATCAGAATCATTATCAGAATTTTAAGTCACGAAATCTACTATGACCATTTGTTTTACCTCGGTAGCCCCGAGTTAGAATGTTAGCCTTGCGAGTCAGAATGTTAGTCTCAGTTTCCCGAGTCAGAATGTTAGCCTCGCGAGTCAGAATGTCAGACAAAATGTCAAAAGCAAAGCATAGTTAATTTGGTGACACTAAACATACTACCTTGATATTTATGACAAAATAGGAATAAATAAATAAATAAAGCGAACTGGCATTTCATGACAAAATAGGCTAACTTTATAATAATCTGAACCACCAGAGATGCTTAAGAAGTATATATATATTTCATCATAAAGACTATACTATGTTTGCAAAGAAAGAAATAAAAACACTGCAATTTCTGAATGAGACTGATGAAAGATTCACAGTAAAATTAGAAGGTTTCATAAACAAAACATTATAGTATGCCAAGGACTGGAGCATTTAATTAAAGGAAAATATTCAAAACTCTATTGAAAAGCATTTGAAAAACATAGGGTTATAAGGTTGATCTGTCATCATAACAAGTGTTTAAGCTTTCATTTTCATGTCATCTAATAACCACATTCCAAGTCAGATCAATTAATTGGATAGCTTTTAAGGCATGTTTCTTCCATGGCTCCAAATCAAATTGATTTCCCTGAATTTGTTCACATTTTCAAGCATTCAATTGGTCATTATCATACTCAAAAGTTATAGGATTCCCAAACTCCAAAAATGACAGTCAAAGGAGATCATGAGTTGTATGCACAAGAATCTTTGAAAGATAAGGACTTATACATTTAACTTTGCATTTCCAAAAGAAAATCATATTATGAATTAGTGGAACTAAAGTCACAAGGAATAGTATTGCAAACCGATGCAAAACTATTTCACTTACATCCCCCATTACTTGCCATTACTTAAATTACTACTAATTCATCCATCACCACAGCTACTTAAGTTATAATTCATCACCAAGTCATGGTCAAATAAGAAAGAAAACCCCAAACCCCATCTTTCTGTAGTGTGTAGGCAAGTTCAGAACACAAATAGAACAACCAAATCATTTACATGGCTCTATCTTTTCTATTTCTCATTGCACCTGAAGCCCAACCCTAACCTAGTCCAAGGTTTTCATCATTAGCTACTGTGTAATGTTGACATTGATGGTCCTTAGGCAATAACACTAGAACAATGAAAGTTTCAAAGAACAACTTAGAATCCTCATATAAAAGGGTGCCATTACAATTCAATATAATAGTTTAGTGAGAATGGGCTCTAAAACCTTACTTCAAGCAATGTCTGTTATAATCATACTTACAGTATGCTTTTAAATTTTTGGAACCTTAAGGTGACACAAAATAAATTAAACGTAAGAGTACCGGAAAGCAGAAAAAGGGTAAAACTATGAGGTTTCTCTATTCTTCGAAGTAAAAATATAGGAAACTGATTAATTGAAGGATAATCTAAATTCACACAGTTCTAAGCAACAATATTATCAAACCATTATATTGATGTTAATTTGTCAATGATATGCACCTTCTTTTAGACATTTCATCAAACAAGTGTAGTGCAATGCCTAGAACTTCAAGTTTGGCTACACATTTAGTTCATGAATTTCAACAAACGGTTATAGTGCAAGGCTGCACACCTCAGACACCAAACATCACGATTTCTGGACCACATACAAATTGATTGATAACCCCAAACCAAAACCCATCATCTTCAGTTCCCTCCAAAATTTTGAAATACAAGTGAAAGACAACAAGTTGAGAAAGAGATGATGTTGTGATAAACCAGGTATATTGTTGGATTTCTATGTGGATCTACCTACCTAGCAGGTCTCCAACAGCTTCTCTTCTCCGAGTTCACCAGCAACCTCCTCCTCCTTAGTAGCTCTTAGCTTTCTCTCCTCTCCAAGCTTCCAGCAGCCCTCTTTAATAATAATAATAATAATAATAATAATAATAATAATAATTATTATTATTATTATTATTATATTATTATTATTATTATTATTATTATTATTATTTGTGGTAGGCTAAATTTATGCATAATAAATAAAATTTGTAACTATAAAATAAAATAAACATAGATATTAAAAATTATACTTACAAATTAATATTTTTTATATTTCCACTATAAAAATGGGTGAAAATAATAATAAAACTTATAAAATAAAACCAACAAATAACTATACTGAAAGTACGATGTTATCTTAATTTATGGTGTATTCAACCTTAGTCACTTCTAAGAACACGATTTGGAGTGAGTTTAGTAAAGTGTATCAAAGTCATAAAATAAAAATAATAATAAAAAGAAGGCATTAAAGAAAATAAATGAAAAACTCATAAAATATATTCTACCCCAATCAAACAATTACCATAAAATTCAAAAACAAATCAAACAAATAATTAATATAAATGAATCACAAATCAAATAAAACAATCAATTAAAATTTTCGACTCTTTTATTTTAAAAACTTTTAAATTTTCAATAATAAAGTCCTTTCTATTTGTTATAAATAAGTAAATAAATAATTAACTAAAACGAACTGGTCATTTTGTGACAAAATAGCTATCTTTATAATAACCATAAGAAAAGCAAGTGAACCAACAGAGATGCTTAAGAAGTATATATATATATATATATATATTACATCATAAAGACCATACCATGTTTGCAAAGAAAGAAATAAAAACACTGCAATTTCTGAATGAGACTGATGAAAGATTCACAGTAAAATTAGAAGGTTTCATAAACAAAACATTATAGTATGCCAAGGACTGGAACATTTAATTAAACGAAAATATTCAAAACTCTATTGAAAAGCATTTGAAAAACATAATGTAAAACCCGCCCCGAAATAAATAAAGATTTATTTTCCCAGAATTTTTAAATGGTAATTTTATATGGTGAGCGGTGAAATTTTGAGAAAAACCAACAAGGCATGAACAGTCCAGATTAATTAAGTGTTAATTAATCAAGGTTAATTATGTGTTTATTAACCCAGATTAATTGTTTATTAATTAATTCAGATTAATTATCAAAAAAAGAAAATAGACTAATATTCAAATTAGGAAGGTGGATGCGATTGGGGTAGACAGCGGTGATGCCACCTGGTGATCACGGCAGGAGCGGATTCGACTATAGGCCGATATTCTCGGATGCACAGAGATTACGATGAGTGATAGACCGTGACACTACGGGGGTACAGGTGCAGTACCACCGGCGAGATTGGCGGATCACGGAATGAGACGCGAGGGGCCAGAGAATTATCACAATGGACCCCGACAAGAGATAATTCACCTACTCGTGATTGAACAGTAATCATGTGGGTGAATAGTATACATGTGATTTAAAAGAAATGAGAAGTAGATGAATAACAAAAGAAAATGAATATAATAATAATTGAATTATTATAAGGCAGCATGTGAGGAGAGAGAGAGTAAAAATGAATTTCATTCTTCTCTCTCTCTCTCAATCTGAATCTCTTCAGATCTAACTCCACTCTATCGAGACCACACTTGCGCCCTCATACCAGGCGGTCCCGGCGAGCCTGCCAAAGCTCCGGCCTCACTCCCGTCGCCCGACCGCGGCCGGCAGGTGCCAGCCGGCCAGCCCGGCCAGCCGTGACCACCTTGGTATGTCGTACCTGCGCCCATCCGCAGCGGCTCACCATAGCCTTGATCCCTGCCAGCGCGATCCCACTTGCCCGGCTAGCTTCACTCCGGCGGTCTGCTGCCAGCTCCATCACTTCTCCTCTGTCCGATCTACCGACCTATCCCTCTCCGGCAAACACCAACCTGTTTCAGGCCGGGTTTGACTCCCCCCTGCTGCCTCAAACTCCGGCCAGCCGTCGTGAGTATCTCGGTGTCGATTTAGAACTATTTACATGAGTGCTAATTGGGCTCAAAGGGGAGGGGGCTGTGGAATAAAAGGATTAAGGGGAGAATTAAGGGTATTAGAGACTCTAAAATGCTCTTTACATGAGATTAACGGGATTGTTGGTATGGAGTATTAAGACTAGGAAATGATCATGTATTGATGCCATGAATCCATGTATTTGATTTCATTGTTTATGGTTGTATGTTTGTATAATTTCGGGGCCCGATAAACAGGGGAGATGCCGCCGAAATTTACTTAGAATACATACATCTTAATTACATGTTTAAGGGCTTTCAAGCATGTTTAAGCTTTGAGAATTTTCATTGGGTGATTTAATCTCCATGTTAGAGATAATTGAAGGATTTATGGACAATTGTATTTCGTATTTAGATAGGATATGCTTAAGTGTAGAGACACTAAGATTTCTATCTATTCCCTAGATTCTGATTCGGACGCGTGAGACGCGACGAGGATTAGGGGATTTTTCTGAGATCAGGTAGGCTCTCGTACTCCGTGCCTTGTGAGTATTCCTTATTCCTACCTTCCCTGTGATTTCTCTTGTATACATCTTTTCGAGATTTTAAATACGTGTTCAAGTAGAATTGATTTCCTTGGATTCATGTTTGGTTTGACTCTTTTCATCTCCATGAGATTGTTGCTCAGGTATATCTATTCGAGTTTCCTATTTCCTTGACCATATATATATATACATATATATATATATACCCATATATATACGTGAATACCTGAAGTTAGGTGTTCGGTACTATATATATGAGAATACCTGAAGTTAGGTGTTCGGTGATATATATATATATCTATATATATATATTTGTGTAATACATATATATCGTGAATACACGAAGTTAGGTGTTGATTACTTTATATATATGGGAATACCTAAAGTTAGGTATTCGACACTGGTAGTCTCTTATATATACGTGAATACCTGAAGTTAGGTGTTCGGTACTATATATGAGAATACCTGAAGTTAGGTATTCGGCACTAGTAATCTCCTACATATACGTGAATACCTGAAGTTAGGTGTTCGGTACTATATATAGGAGAATGCCTGAAGTTAGGTGTTCAGTATTGGTAGTCTCTTTTGATAGGTATGATACTTTGGGCAGAGGCCCAGACAGAGCAGACGTTGCTCGGTAATCTCTTTTATTTTATTTCATGCCTTTGAGTTGTACCGTTGGCTATGATTGAGTTTTCACTTGCCCTTGCTCTTGATTGTTTTATATCCCTTGCTTATGGTTTTCTTACCATGTTTACTGTGTTATTTACGATCCTACTGGGCCTTTTCTTTGGCTCATGCACTTGATTGATATTTTTCTCAGGTGACGACGAGGAGTAGGGTCGAGATTAGACGGGGACCCTCCGAGTAGCTGACTCGGATTTACCTTATTTGCATTTGAGGTCTGTGTACCTCTTTTCATTTGGGTGCGTATGTGAGATTTGTATTATGTTGGTTGTTTGGATACTAGTGGTGACTTGGGATGGATCCTTGTATGGGTCGTATAGGCCCTAATATTGTATCTGTATGGAGTTGTGTAAACTCCCTCCCTCTTTCATATATTTATATTCCGCTGTTCTACCTATCTCTGGATAATTATGGTTGTACAGGACCTCTGAGGCCTTGTGCCTGGATGGGGACTTGTCCCTGTTGAATGCAACCGTCACAATCCACGATGCGGAGACTTAGTTGGCGTGACACATAGGGTTATAAGGTTGATCTGTCATCATAACAAGTGTTTAAGCTTTCATTTTCATGTCATCTAATCACCACATTCCAAGTCAGATCAATTAATTGGATAGCCTTTAAGGCATGTTTCTTCCATGGCTCCAAATCAAATTGATTTCCCTGACTTTGTTCACATTTTCAAGCATTCAATTGGTCATTATCATACTCAAAAGTTATAGGATTCCCAAACTCCAAAAATGACAGTCAAAGGAGATCATGAGTTGTATGCACAAGAATCTTTGAAACATAAGGACTTATACATTTAACTTTGCATTTCCAAAAGAAAATCATATTATGCATTAGTGGAACTAAAGTCACAAGAAATAGTATTGCAAACCCATGCAAAACTATTTCACTTACATCCCCCATTACTTGCCATTTCTTAAATTACTACTAATTCATCCATCACCACAGCTACTTAAGTTCTAATTCATCACCAAGTCATGGTCAAATAAGAAAGAAAACCCCAAACCCCATCTTTCTGTAGTGTGTAGCAAGATCAGAACACAAATAGAACAACCAAATCATTTACATGGCTCTATCTTTTCTATTTCTCATTGCACCTTAAGCCCAACCCTAACCTAGTCCATGGTTTCATCATTAGCTACTGTGTAATGTTGACATTGATGGTCCTTCATCATTAGCTACTGTGTAATGTTGACATTGATGGTCCTTAGATAATAACACTAGAACAATGAAAGTTTCAAGGAACAACTTAGAATCCTCATATAAAAGGGTGCCATTACAATTCAATATAATAGTTTAGTGAGAATGGGCTCTAAAACCTTACATCAAGCAATGTCTGTTATAATCATACTTACAGTATGCTTTTAAATTTTTGGAACCTTAAGGTGACACAAAATAAATTAAATGTAAGAGTACTGGAAAGCAGAAAAAGGGAAAAAACTATGAGGTTTCTCTATTCTTCGAAGTAAAAATATAGGAGACTGATTAATTGAAGGACAATCTAAATTCACACAGTTCTAAGCAACAATATTATCAAACCATTACATTGATGTTAATTTGTCAATGATATGCACCTCCTTTTAGACATTTCATCAAACAGGTGCAGAGCAATGCCTAGAACTTCAAGTTTGGCTACACATTTAGTTCATGAATTTCAACAAACGATTATAGTGCAAGGCTGCACACCTCAGACATCAAACATCACGATTTCTGGACCACATACAAATTGATTGATAACCCCAAACCAAAACCCATCATCTTCAGTTCCCTCGAAAATTTTGAAATACAAGTGAAAGACAACAAGTTGAGAAGGAGATGATGTTGTGATAAACCAGGCATATTGTAGGATTTCTATGTGGATCTACCTACCTAGCAGGTCTCCAACAGCTTCTCTTCTCCGAGCTCACCAACAACCACCTCCTCCTCCTCAGTAGCTCTTAGCTTTCTCTCCTCTCCAAGCTTCCAGCAGCCCTCTGTTCCCAATTTTCTTCCCTCCTTCCTCCGGTCCAGCAAGCATGTTATAGTAGCCAAGGTTTCATCTTTTTTGAAGGAGGGTATGGCACACCATGCCAGTTAGCCATTGGTCATGTCACAACAGGATAAGGTTGAGAACATGTGCTATGGGGCAGACACAACTAACCCTCGGCTAGGGTAGACAAACCCTAACGGCGGGGAGGGAAATTGGTCACAATCACCCTAAGGGTCCGGATTTGATATCACGAAGAGAGCAAGAAAGTCTGATCTGATGACAGTGGTTGTGGGGCACATAAGACTATTTTATCTTTATTGCTGTTTGATATTGATGACAAAGCTTTTTGTCTTTGTTCTCCATTTGTTTTACACAAATCTTTGGACAAAAACTATAAAATTACTATAATACTTGGCTTTTCTTATGTTGTTTTGGAGTAAATTTTTTTAGAGTTTTAATATAAGTTGGGGGCAAAATTGTTTTTAACTTGAGGCCATTGTTGTAATTTTAATATAAGTTGGGGGCAATGTTGTAATTTTTAATATATATTGGGAGCAAAATTGTCTTTAAGTTGGGGGTATTGTTGTAATTTTAATATAAGTTATGGGCAAAATTATGTTTAAGTTGGGGGCATTGTTGTAATTTTAATATAAGTTAGGGGCAAAAATGTCTTTAAGCAGGGAGCATTGTTGTAAATTTAATAAATTGGGGGTAAAATTGTCTTTAACTTGAGACGGCAATATTGTAAGTTTTTAATATAAATTAGGAGCAAAATTGTTCTTAAGTTGGGGGCATTGTTGTAATTTTAATATAATTTGGAGGTAAAATTATCTTTAAGTTGGGGGTATTATTGTAACTTTAATATAGGTTGGGGGCAAAAATGTCTTTAAGTTGGGGGTATTGTTGTAAATTTTAATATAAGTTGGGGTTAAAATTGTCTTTAAGTTGGGGGTATTGTTATAATTTTTAATGTAACTTAGGGGCAAATTTGTCTTTAAGTTGTCTTTGTCCTTAAAAAATTTATGCAGAGTATATTTTGAGGGACAAAAATTTCAACCACTTGTCCTGTACTTAAACCACTTTTTGTGCTATATCTTTATCCATTTGCAAATCAAACAACGGACAAAAAAAGTTGTCCTGTGTTGTCCCCCATTTTTTGACGTATCAAACGGACCCTAAGAGCACTTCCACCCTCTCAAGGCGAAGGCAGGGCAATTGCACTTTGCCAAAAAAAGATTTTTCACAGCGCGTGGGAAATCATCCGGGCAGATGGAGGCCCCCATCTGCCCAGTTATGCGCCCGGATAAAGGCTGCCCGAGCGGTTAACCAGACAGTTGGTGTGGGGCCATTTTTTTTTTCAAATATTTTAGATATGTTAATAGTTAGATTAATGGTGGGGTCACATGTTTTTAAAAATAAAAATACTGGATTAGATTAATTAGACTAGTTAGGATGGTATATTTAAAAAAAATAAAAAAAAATAGATTATTTTGACGGTTATATATATATATTTTATAAAATATATTTATATTTACAAAATTGTTATGAATTAGTTTTTGAGTAAATTATTTAAAAGTCTTTGGCACTATTCGGTACTATTTTTTCTTTAACCACACCTCACCCAAAACCATATTTACTTTATTCCCCTACACACCCCTACCCAAGGACTTTTTGACAATTTGTGCACTATTCAAGGGATCAAAGGTTCATTATCTATTAGTTTTTTTTTTAAATCTTCTATTTTTAAAATTTTTATTTTTTAATCTTAAATTTATGAATTTATTTGTATGTTATTTTTTAGATTATTATGTTCAATTAATGTACTTATAATTATCATTAATATATTTATTTTGTTTTAATTAATGTCCTTAATTACAATACGAATTCGACATTAATTATAAATAAAAACTAACATTTAATCAACTAAAAATATAAAAAAAATACTCATAAATAGTGATTGCCTGGGCAATTAAAGGTTTGGGGTGGAAGTTTTTTTTGAATGTGTGAATTGCCATGGCAATTCTTGCCCTGACAATTTAGCCCGGGCAATTGAGGGGAAGGGATGTAAGTGCTCTAACATAGAACCTCTGAATAGAGAGAAATTAAAGTTGTCTTTAAGATACGATATATATTTTTTAAACTAATTTATAATATTAATTTGTCATATTATTTTGGTTTGGTAAAGCACATATATTGAAACACCAAAGATTAGAGACAACAGAGTTGATAATCAAAGAAGTCTAGTATTCTCTAAAGAGATAGCCCCATAAACTTTAGGTGACGAAGCCTTTGAGACGAATACTTCGACAAGCCTAGGCCCCTTCAACTAAAATTGACTACAAGCTCGACTTGCCTGATCACATTGTCACACATGTGTAACCTAAACTTATATCAAAGTTGTAAACCAACGATCTACTATCAATAAATTAAATATGGTTTTCACATTTATTTAAATAATAATAATTATAATAAAATCAGAATTGAAGGCACCAAGTTCAGTTTAGAAATTTTTAAAGGTTCAAATCACAAATAAAACGTCCAGGTTTTGAGTATAAAGTTCCAGCATTTGAAAATATTGTGATATTGTTTCGTTGTTTGTAATTAAAGAAATAGTTATTTAACTTTTAGTCCTTTGAATAGTATTCAAATTGCTTATAGGTCCCATTTTGAGTGTGTTTGTTTTGGGTGGGGAATAGTATCAAATAGTATCAGGGATTAAAAGATAATTTGCCCATCTCTTCATATAGCAAGTGGTAGGCATAAATTTATGCATAATAAATAAAATTTGTAATAATAAAATAAAATAAACATAGATATTAAAAATTATACTTACAAATTAATATTTTTATATTTCCACAATGGGTGAAAATAATAATAAAACTAATAAAATAAAACCAACAAATAACTAAACTGAAAGTATGATGTTATCTTAATTTATGGTGCATTCAACCTTAGTCACTTATAAGAACAAGATTCAGAGTGATTTTAGTAAAGTGTATCAAAGTCATAAAATAAAAATAATAATAAAAAAGAAGACATTAAAGAAAATAAATAAAAAAACTCATAAAATATACAAACCATTCTACCCCAATCAAACAATTACCATAAAATCCAAAAACAAATCAAACAAATAATTAATATAAATGAATCACAAATCAAATAACCCAATCAATTAAAATTTTTTACTCTTTTATTTTAAAAACTTTTAAATTTTCAATAATAAAGTCCTTTCTATTTGTTTTAAATGATAACTTAGATGCAGTACTAGAAATTGCAAGAAAGAAAATCAAGGGGAGTAATTAGAGCAAAGAATATTACCAGTAAATAGCAAAAAGTCCCTTGACTTTTTGTCATTGACTTTTGGACAGGGGTTACTGTTTAGGTTTTAGGGTGTGTTTGGGTCCCTAGCAACAGTGCCGAAACAGTGCCGGGACTTTTAATAATTTTCTCAAAATATTATGATTGAAAGAAAAATAAAACTACTTTCATGTAATGCTCTCAGTGAATATAATTTCTAAAATTCTAGAAAACCTGCTTGTGGTAGTACAGAAAGGAATTTATATGTTTTAAATTATCTTACAAGTAACAATCCCTTATTGTTTGTCACTGATGTAAACTATAAATAATGTTTCCTTTAACTCATTTCATCCCTACATTTGAGTTGTATTGTACCTTAAATGCATATAATGTGTTAGTCGAAAAACTGGTTGTGCTCTTAGAGTTGACTCCGGTCAAGGCTAACTAATGAAGCCTTCTACAGTTGAAGAACGTGTCGAAGGTGTCTTCTCGGATAATCCACGTGAAAATGAGACACAAGCACAACTATGAGATGGGGAGGGCCTAGATGCCCAAACCCCGCTCCGACGGTCAAGTCAACCGGGAGATCACCGGAGAAGAAGAGAGGAGGGAAAGTGGGGAGAATCTCTAGTTCAAAGTGAGCTTACCCCCTATATCCGAGGTCTTCCTCCTTTTGTGCTATTGGAGCTCCTTCGGATCTAGGCCTCGTCCCATCAGTTGTTGTCGTCGCATCGGTCATCATGAGAGAGGATGTGCGGACAACCCTTTGGTCTCTAAGGTGATAGCGACTATACCCTGCCATGGGGCGGTATGGCGGCTACTGGGGATTTGCGCCGCATTTGTTGGGCGCGCGGGCATGTCGTCTCGTGGATGGTGGGATTCGGGGTGTATTACTAGCCCCCCCTCCCCTTACCAAGTTCCCGAGGTCTTTATCTCCTCGGGCCAGGTTAGCGCAGACGAGTGAGCTTTCGGGTAAACGAGGTCTAAGTCGGCAAGAAGATCTCATAAGATTGAACTTGTCGTACTCTTGGGTGTGAACCGAGGGGCTCTCGAGGATGAGATACGACCTTCGAACCGAACTCTCGGGATGGGGATGAAATCACATTCTCAGTTCGCTCAATAGAGCCGAGTCGCCATAGACAAGAAGCGAAGTCAGCAGCAACTGACAACGTGTTGTGGATGGCGCGAGGAAGACTGCATATCCGTTTGGAGCACTGTGTCGCATTTATGAGGAGACACGTCTCCACATTACTCAAAGTGTCTCGTATGAAAAATGGTTGGGCGCAACAGAAGAGGCAATGATGGGGGTGGCATGAAAAGCCGCGTGTCACATTCCTACAAGGGTGTCTTTTCGTAAACCAATCCGAACCGTTGAAATGTTTTGAAAGCAGTTTAAATTAGAAGTCCGGCTAGGGATTCCTCTTCACTTTGCTCATCTTCTCCTTGAGATCTTTGAGAGTTTTCTACTTCTCATCCTCCCGCCATTCTTCGTATATGCTCTCTAAGTTAATGGTCAATTCATCCTTAGCTAATAGAACAGAGGAGGCCGAAGTCAGGCTTCCCCCCGTCGTGCCGAAAGGGGTCGTAATAGGCTCTATTCGTAGCTCCTCATCCTCCAATGATCTTCACCAAACAACCAGTTGTTTCCATATTAACTCACCTCCCTTCACTTGTAGAGTTCCTAATCCTTCTAAGAGGGCAAACAAACCTCCCGAAGATGAGGTCGCGATCTTCTTAGATGCTTTAATCATAGGTATTCGGCTTCCCTTATCGTCTATTTTCCAAGAAATCTTAGAGTATCATAGGTTATGTCGAACCTAGTTGACTCCCAATCCATAGCAGGTTCTGTGTGGTTTTGTCATGGTTTTCCAGTATTTTGGGTATAAACCGACCCTTAGGTGGTTTCGTCTTCTTTTCTCCGTGAGGTCTCATCCATCTTCAGGCTGGTAATATTTCACCCCCCTGAGGTAGCAAATTTTTCTTAGGTCCTGGTTGGTCCTCCATCCATGATTGGAAGGACAAGTTTTTTTCCCTACGACCGACCCTGGAGAGTTCCAACTTCATGCAAGCTCTTAAAACTAAAAACTTCGCTCGACACTAAGAAGTCTGCTGAGCAGAAAGGTCAATGGGAGGTTCTCCGACGCTTCCCTAAAACTCCTCTTGATAGGCTAATCACCCCGGAGAATCTCCGAGATCACCGTCTTTTCCAAGCATTAGGAAGGACATCTTGTGACTTGCTCTCGGAATTGAGTCAAACGTTATACTAATCATTGCTTGAAATCTGCAGGCCCCGGAATGGACATCGACGAGTTAATGGGCTCCCTCATTTCTCAAGTTAAGGTCGCTCCTTCGAGTTCTCCGAGAAGGAAGACGAAAAAAAAAGAAAGACGAGGAGGCTCGAAGCAAGAAAAAGATCGGGGAGTCAAGTCACCAGAAGAAGTGGGCGAGAGAGGCTTCTCGAGCCCTTGTGGGGAGTGCTTCTCCTTTCGCCGAGGTGGGAGAACCAACGTCATACTTGATCCCCAGATCTCGGTGTCCTCATGCTATTACACAAGTCGGTCAAGACGAGGCGTTATGATCAATTCACCTCCACGCTTGTCTCATGCTCCCGAGGTTCCTGATTCCAGGTTAGGACAGGAAGAGAGCTTCCACGCCAAGTTGACCGATTGATACGAGAAACCTAGGTCACGGGCCCTCGGAACACCAAGAATAGGGTTGGAAGCTCCTTGGGTGTCGAGCAGGTACCTTCAGTTGAAGCGGGAGATGCTGCTCCTCAAGGGCCCCGAGGAGGTGTCTCGGAGCTTTCCATTGACACAATGATTGACTCTGAGGCGTTCCCCAACTTTCTAGACCACACTTCTAAGCTTTGCAAAGGATGAGTTGGTTGCTCATCTTTCCTCGCTCAGTTTGACGGTATACCACTCTTTATTACATTTTGGAGGACTTCATTTATGTATTTACTTATCATCTTCTCTGTCGTATCTTGTTACAGACTGGCTTTTTCTTGGATCACACCGCTAGACACCTTCGTAAGGAGGTGGCTAAGGGGAACCCGGTTGGTAAGGTGCTGGAGAAGCTCGAAGCCAAGATTACTGATTTGAAGAGCATTACCTTCAAGTGGCTTTGGCTTCTTCTGAACTAGATAAAGAGCACAATAAACACAAATGGGAGAAGACCTACGCAACGCTAGCCTCCTCGCAGAAGTTGAACGATGAACTGTACACGAAGGTGACGCTTCTCTTAGAGGAGAAGGGAAAGACCGAGAAGGACCTTGTTATATATCGAGAGTTCTTGAGAGCTTTGCAGAAGGCCTATAATGATGAGGAGGACCAGCGGGAGGAAATTGTTAAGGAGAAGGTAGAGGTTGGTATAGAGGAATATAGGAAGAACTACTGGGATTCCATAGAATGAGCTTAGGACCTCAAGAAGGCAGTAGAGGACCATATCAAGTCCAAGTTGTTCCGTGCCTAGCTCAGGGATGAGAGGGAAAGGCGGAGGAGAAAACAGTGGTTAAATTCAAGGTTAGTAAAGAGTTCAAGGGGGTCGCCCGGAAAAGCAGCAATGGACGGGTTCGCTGTCTTTCAGACACTAGACCGCGTTTGGCCCAACCTCAAACTTGTCGAGATAGACTATGTAGAAGCTTTGAAGCTCTTGATGGAGATAAGGAAGAAAGAGAAAGAGAAGGCAGGGGAGGGGGGAGCGGAGGGCGACGCTTCTCGGGAAAAAGGCGACACAGTCGCGGAGGAGTCGTCAGAGCAAAATCAACCTCAAGTCGCAAAAGGGCCGACTTCGGATGAACCCCAGTCTTGAGCTATTTCATATGACCATAGCGTTTTACGTTTTTGTAGATTGAATAATTTTGGCAACTTATGTAACTAAGTCTATAATTCAAGTAACTTCTCTATCTTATAAAATGAACTTGAACTTCGTTACCTTTCTCCGATTGCTTTGCTTTATGACCTTTAGATCCATAATTCAAGCGACTTCTCTATCCTATGAAATGAACTTGAACTTCGTTACCTTTCTTCAATTACTTTGCTTTATGTCCTTTAGAGATCCGAGACCTTCGTCCCTCCTTGCAATTCCCGAGGTTTGTTATATCTTTGGGCCAGGTCCTCAACCGAAGTTGCGTCCACGTCACTGAGATGTCGTGCACGCATCTGTTGATGAGGTACCAAGTCAAGTCCACACTCGTAGAAGGGAAGCCAGGTCAAGGTCATTCCCGTGGAAAGGATGTTGAGTCAAGGCCATTCTGCTGAAGAGAAGCCTAGTCGAGGCCACTCTCATGGAAGGGATGCAGAGTCGAGGCTATTCCGTAGAAGGGAAGCCGAGTCGAGGCCACTCCCCGTAGGAGGGATGCCGAGTCGAGGCGATTCCGAATAAGGGAGGCTAAGTCGAGGCATGCCGAGTCAAGGCAAGCTCTTGCACAGGCTGCTGGATTCAACTCTGAAAAGGATAACCTGCTGCGAGGCCCGTTGAGTCGATGCAAAGCTCGTGAGAGAGCTGCCGATTTTGGAGACTAAATCAAGCGCTGAGACTCGACCCTTGTATCGAAAGTAGAGCTGTCAAAACGGGTCGGCGGGGCGGGCTGACCCGCGGCCCGCCAAAACCCTTCAATTGGCGGGGCGGGGCGGGCTGGCAAAATGCCAACCCAACCCGACCCACCTTGGGTTGCGGGTTGGGCGGGCCGGCCCGTCATAAATATAAAAAATTTTTAAAAATTATGAAAGTTAAAAAAAACAATTTACCCATTTACTCTCTGTTTGATGGTTGTTAGAATTTAATTACACGATTGAGAAAATTAACTAAGTATAAAGTTTTAAAATACATGTTATTTTTATAAATAAATATTATACTGAATTAATCCAACAAAGGTTACCTCCCGGTTTCACTAGTTTTATCAAACATAATATTACATAATCATCACTCAGAAAAAATTAGAGAAAATGAAGTGATCCATGATGATTGATGAAGCAAAGTAGGTGCATTAGGAGTGGACGAAGCTTTTGATTGGGTAATATTATGTTCTTATTCTCTTTGGATTCACAGCTGAATACATTCACAGCAATCAACAGCTTGGCCCTTTTTCCCATCTTCAAATACTCTTAAATCTGGAAAAATAAAAAATCATAGCATCATAAAAATCAGACCTTTCCCATCACAATTCCCCCAAAAGAAAATAATTCCACCCCCAAATTAAAAGAAAATAAGAAAAAAAAAACTTAGAGGCTTTTCCTCTCACAAAGAACAATCAGAACTTTTTCATCAAACACAACTTTGCCAAAGAGAAGAATGAATATGAAAGAATGAAAGAAGGAAAAAGCAAAAGGAAAAAAAAAGCAACCTTAAATCCACGAAATAAACAAGAAAAAAATTTAAAAAGAATTGATTGAAAGGTCCATACCAGGTCCCAGATGGTTAAAACAATCAATGAATCCTCCAAAGCACACAGCTTTACTCTGAATCTAAGAAGAACAATCAAAAGAGATGGAAGGTGGGGATATGGTGATCAGAGACCGATCCTTGTTCCCTAATGGTGGGACGCCGGGGGATTTGAGCGGTGGTGTCGGGGCCGTCGGGCAGCGACATGGGCGAGTCGTAGATGGAAGCGTGCTTGGGAGACACTGCGGGAGATGCTCGGAGGCTGCGAGGAGTTAGGGTTAGGGTTATTAATTTTTAGATTTTTTTTTTAATAAATTAAGTGGCAAGCCAGCCCGCCCAAAGCTCGCCCCGCCCCACCAAACCCGCGGCCCGCAGCGGGATGGCCCATTGAGGCCCGCTCCCAAGCGGGCCTAGAAATGGCCAGCCCAACCCACTTTTTTTGTTGGCGGGGCGGGCTGACCCTGCGGGTTAGGCCCGAATTGATAGCTCTAATCGAAAGGACTAGAGGTCTAACGAGTTTTGAGAATTCGACCCGTAATACGAAGGGACTTTGTCGGGAAAGAACAAGCTCGGTAGCTCGGCTCTTATAGGGAAGAGACTTTAGAGAGAATAGTGCACTGTGACTCGGTCCTTACAACTAAGGGACTTAGAAGAATAACGAGTTTTGAGAACTCGGCCCTTATTGCGAAGGGACTTAGAAAAAAAATAAGCTCATAGAAAAGACACATAGTAGAAGAATGAATTTTACTGATAGTACCGTCTGAGGTGTTCAGAATTGAAAGTTCAGGGAAGTCTTTGTCCGTCCATATCGGTGAGGTAGTAGGTCCCCTGCCGGATGACTTCCTTTATAATATACGACTCCTAGCTTCCCGACTTTGCTCCTATTCCCATGAAACATATTTTTCCTTAGTACCATATCTCTGGGTTGGAAGATGATTTCTTTGACTATTGAGTTGCAGAACTTCCAGACCCTTTGTCGGTAAGGGACAACCCTTATAGTAGTAGTTTCTTTCATCTCTTGTAGGAGATCTAGCTCTACTCGGAGCCTCTCGTAGTTCGTTTCTTGCTTGAACTCTGAGGTACGGGGCGTAGGTAACCTTATATCCATCGGGATGACAGCCTCCACACTGAACGTTAAGTTGAAGGGGGTTTCTCCCATGGGCGTTCG
Source organism: Dioscorea zingiberensis (assembly GCA_026586065.1). Classification (NCBI taxonomy): domain Eukaryota; kingdom Viridiplantae; phylum Streptophyta; class Magnoliopsida; order Dioscoreales; family Dioscoreaceae; genus Dioscorea; species Dioscorea zingiberensis. The sequence continues at coordinate 53,631,143 of CM048818.1, read as the reverse complement.
ACTTTAAGTTGCTGTGGAGCTCGTCCACAAAGTTGGATCCGACATGCATCACTCAGGTCTTCAACTATTGCAGGATAGTCCGGTTGGTGACTTCCACGTGACCATTGGCCTGAGGGTGCATTACGGATGTCTACCTGGCATCAATCCCTAACTCCGAACAGAAGTCTTTGAAGCCCCGACTATCAAATTGGCGACCGCTCTCGATAATGATAGCAACTGGTATTCCATATCTGGATACAATTGACTTGAAGATGAACTTCTGGCATGCCCTCTCGGTAATCGTTGCCTGAGGCTCGGTCTCTACTCATTTGGTGAAGTAATCAATAGCGACGATTATGAACATCTGTTGCCGAACTGCCATAGGGAATGGGCCTAAGATATTGATTCCCCATATTACAAAGGGTCTCGGGCTAACAACAGGAGTGAGCTGGACGGCAGGGCGTCTCTAGATCTTGTAATGGAGCTAACAAACTTCACATTTCTCGATCAACTTGATTGCATCTTTGGACAAAGTCAGCCAATAGTATCCCTGTCTGAGGATTTTGTGTCCAAGGGCCACTCCGCCGATGTGATCTCTACAAATTCCCTTATGTTTTTTAGGAGGGCATATTCTGCTTCAAAAGAGTAAAGGTATCTTTGGTATGGCCTAGTATAAGACCTCTTGTATAAGTGCTCTCCCAGGAGGTCATATTGTGCCGATTTGAAAGTCACCTTTCAAGCTTCCTTTGGGTTTGCCGGCAAAGCTCCATCTTGAAGGTAATATCAGATGGGGTGCAAGGTTTTGCTTGGATCTCCTATATCTCTTGTTTTTTAGGAGCCTTAATACTTCTATCACCCAAGTTTTTGAGGATGACTGAAGTGTAGGTAATATCAGATGGGGTCCATCCAACTAGGCTCTACTTGGATCTCCTATATCTCTTGTTTTTTAGGAGCCTCAATACTTCTATCACCCAAGTATTTGAGGATGACTGGAGTGTCAACACTAAGGTCTGATAACGATGCAAGCTTTGACAATGAATCAGTTATCTCGTTATCTGCGCGAGGGACCTTCACAATAGAAAAATGTCAGAATCTAGACACCAGCCTCTCAACAATTGCCTTGTACTTAGCCATATTTTCCCCTCGAGTTTCGAACTCTCCACTCCATTGCCCGACTAGTTGGGAATTGATGTGGGTTTACAAGTTCTGAACTTCGAGATCTTGGGCTAGTAGTAAACCGACAATCAACGCCTCGTATTCCATCTTATTATTCATTGCCTTGAATCCAAAACTAAGCACAGTTGAGGTCTTCCACCCCGATGGTGAGTGCAGGACAAGGCCAGCTCCCGGTCCCTTCTCCGTTGCTGACCCATCCATATATTGATTCTATAAGTCAGTAGATGGGGTGGCGTCTACCTTCTTGGCTTCTTTGGGAGCTTTAGGGGAAAAGCTCCTGTGGTCAACCATTTCAATAATGAAGTCGGCCAAGACCTGGGCCTTCATCATCACCCTCGATCTGTAGTCAATATTATGTTCTCCGAGCTCGACAACCCACTTGATCAGCCTCCCAAACGTCTAGGGTTATTACAGAATATGCTTCAACGGCTGGTCGGTGAGGACTATGATCTTGTATGCTTGGAAGTAGAGCCGCAAACGTCGAGCATCTGTGACGAGAGTGTAAGCCAGCTTTTCGATGGGCATGTATCTAGATTAGGGGTCAGTCAGCACCTTGCTGGTATAATATATGGGCCTCTGGGCTCCATCATCTTCTCGAGGGAGAACTGAGTTGACCGCAAAGAGGGTCGTCGCCAAGTATAAATAGAGCTCGTCCCCAGGCTTGACTAGTAGGAGAAGTGAGCTGAGACACTCCTTTAATTACTTGAAAGCCTCCTCACACTCCCCGGTCCACTCCATCTTCAACGCATTCCGGAGGGCTCAAAAGAATGGCACGTTCTTTTCCCCCGCCTTCGATATGAATCGCCCAAACGTGGCTAACCACCCATTCAATATCCGGACCTCCTTGATAGTCCTCGGGGAGCTCATTTCTTGTATTGTCTTGACCTTCTCGGGGTTGGCTTCGATACGCTGTTAGGTAATCATGAAACCCAGAAACTAGCCGGACTTCACCCTAAATGCACACTTCTCGGGGTTGAGGCGTATTCCTTAGAGTGCTTGGAAATTTTCTTACAAGTCGGCGATGTGTTGATCCGCCCTTTTGCTCTTCACAAGGATGTCATCCACATGCACCTCAACATTCGTCCCAAGTTGTTTCTTGAAGACCCGCGTCACAAGTCTCTAGAAAGTGACACTTGCATTCTTCATACCAAAAGGCATTACTTTATAGTAGTATGTACCTTTGGTCATGGTGAATGATGTCTTCTCCTTGTCTGATTTCACCATCCTGACTTGGTTGTATCCGAAGAAGGTGTCTAAGAAGCTTAACATCTCGTGACCCGAAGTGGCATCGACGAGCTCATCAATCAAGGGGAGGAGATAGTAGTCCTTAGGGAAATCTTTATTCAAGTTGGTGAAGTCAATACACATTCACTATTTTCCCGAGGGCTTCTTTACAAGCACAACATTCGAGTACCCCTCAAGATAACGGACTTTACTGATGAACCCTGCCCTAAGGAGCTTCTTGACCTCTTCCTCTGTAGCTTGCTGGTCCTTCGGAGCAAAGTGTTGTAGCTTCTGAATTATAGGCTTGGTTGCAGGGTCAATGTTGAGGTAATGCTCAATAACACTCCGGTCTACCTCGGGCATATCCTCATAAGACCAGGCAAAGATGTCGCTATTGCTCCGCAAACAACACATCATTTCTTCCCGAGACTCAGGTTAGAGTTCTGAGCCGACATGCACCATTTACCCAGGGTGCCCTCGGCCAACAGGATCTCCACTAGGTCTTCAACCGAGGTTGCCCGCTTTGATGGCTTCTCGACCTCAAGTCGAGCTTCGACTGTTAGTGTTTTCGAGGTCCTGACTTTAAGAAGGACAACATAGTATTGGCGAGCCGCAAGTTGGTCTCCCATCACCTCTCCACATCCATTCTAGGTGGAAAACTTCATGAGCATGTGGTATGTAGAGATGATCGCATTTAGAGTATTCAATGTTGGTCCTCCTAGGTTGATATTATAGCTAGAGGAACACCAGACTACCAAGAAATCGGTTGTGTTGGTTTTCTGGTGTAGGTGACTTCCTACAGTCACAGGGAGTGTAACTACTTCCTGGGGTTGTACCGCGCTTCCCGAGAGCCTGACCAACGGAGTCATAAGGAGCCAAGGTCCATCTGCTCGTAAGCATCCCAAAATATAACATCGAAAGAACTTCCGCTATTGAAGAGGACGATAAATAATAAAAATCTCATAAAACCATATATTAAATAAATAGACAAACAAAAAAAATCACATGCTTAAAATTATGAGCGACGTTCTTTTAACATCACATAATCCTCAAGAATTGAATCGAAACTAAACGTGTCTGCAAATTCTCTTTTCGAGTCTCGGGAGGGGATGCAGCCGGAGAAACTATAAGGTAAGCCTTAAGGTAAGGAACAAGGCGAATAAAATTGAAAATTTAACTTTATTGATATTTGTATTTGACCCCCTAAAATTTTTCATAATTATATAAAATTACCTGTTTTGTTATTAGACCTATATCATGTGTTTGTTAGTTAAATAAATTCACATGCTTAAAATTGTTAGCGATATTCTTTTAACATTGCATAATCCTCAACAATTGAATCTAAACTAAATGTGTCTGCAATTTCTCTTTCGAATCATGGGAGGGGAGACAACCGAAGAAACTATAGGGTAAGCCTTAAGGTGAGGAACAAGGCGAATAAAATTGAAAATTTAACTTTATTGATATTTCTATTTAACCCCTTGAAATTTTTCATAATTATATAAAATGACATGTTTTGTTATTAGACCTATATCATGTGTTTGTTACTTAGATATAAATAATTATTGTTTGTGAAATGAATTTTAAAATATATCAAATAAAAAATTTATAAATAATTTTAAAAATAAGTGAACATTAAAATTATCAATAAAAATAATAAAAAACACAAATTTGGTACCTATATGATTATCAATTTATATATTTTTTTAAAAATTAATAATTAATATACAAAACACATAGATCTAATCGACCTTGGATTAGATCACGGTGATGACCAATGCAACATCATGGGGATGACGGGTTCATCTGAGATCTTCATCAGAGAAAGAGATGGCAGGATAGACCTTGGACTTCTTCTTTGATGGCTCTATTCGGGCCGACATGCAACCGTGTGACTAATGGGTCTCAACACTATCACCTCTACCCCTAGGTCCCCCGGCGATGAAGTGAACCATGCGAACAGGACTTGGATCCAGCTTCGAGGACGATGGGCCCTTCTCTTGTAAGTCGTGCTTGAGGTATTGATCTAGTCGACCCTTCCGAACTTGGCCCTCTATCTCATCCTTGAGATGTCGTGGTCGTGTTCGCGATAGAAAGAGCAATATCTATTATTATCTTTCCGACCCATGGAGTTCTTGGACTTGGTGGGATATTTCAAGATCCTTCTGCTCTGCACCTCCATGAGGGTGTTGGTGTTGGTGTTGTTGAGGCGGGCAAAGTTCTGATATCTCATCGGTTCCTCTGTCCTATTGGCCTCCCAAGGTCGGGAGGGACCTTGGCCATTTGTTGGTTTGGGGGTTGGCCGTGAGGGTTCTCTTGATGCTTTCCCCTCATTGGAGTGTCTTCATTTCTTATTATCCTTCCATCCTTGTTGGATCTCATGTGTGCTAATATATTTCTCAGCATGCGCGTGAGGAGCTCAGAGAGATCTTCTGGTTGGTTCTTAGCTAGGGAGGATTTGAATGGTGAGTTGTGCGGGCCTTCCATGAGTGCCATGACAACAATAAACTGATTGAGCCTCGGGATGGTGTGAGTTTCTTGGGCAAAATGGTGTACGTTCCTACGGAGGCTCTCTCCCTCCTGCTGATGTACACTCATTAGAGTGGTTGAGGTCTTCTTTCGCATCTTGCCGCTGACAAAGTGACTAGTGAAGAGCTCGACCAACTCCTCAAATGAGGAGATGGTGTTGGGGTGGATGCCCTTGAACCATACCAATGTCGCTCCATATAATGTCGTCGGGAAGAACCAGCACATCATGGCATCAGACGATGCATCAATAAGCATCAGGGTCTCGAAAGCTCCCAGGTGGTCATTAGGATCCGTCGTGCCGTCGTACGTCTCCATGGAGGGGCCTTTGAGGTTCCGGGGAAAAGGTACTTCCATGATCTCCCGTACAAAGGGGGATGACGCTCGACGTGTAGACCTCGAATCCTCCTTTCTTCCCCGACGAGAGGCGTTACGTCGAGATAACGACAAGGTCTTCGACGGCTGCTGAGTTGGTGGTAATCCGGAACTGCTTGCTTCTGGAGAGGCCCTGCTTTTACCCTTTTCCAACCTCGTGCTGGATTGTACAGGCATTTGATCTCTGCCTCCCTCCCGAGTATTCTGGAGAGGGATGTTGAGGTGTTGAAGTCTACGAAACCTACTTCTCAATTCTCAGCAAGGCTTGTGTCCTAATCTCCATCTTCTGCTCTAGGTTGAGATAGTGCACCTCTGGAGGTTGGTTTCTCGGTGACGGTCTTTTTCGGGGTTTGTCGTTTCCCGGATATTGAGATCCTCAAATGGTGTACGCGCTTCGCTGGTCCATTGAACTTGACTGCGTGTTGTCATCCTCATAGTGTACACAACTTTTTATTCAGTGTCCTACAAACAGCGCCAATATATTAGCTGAAAAATCGGTTGTGCTCTTGGAGTTGACTCCGGTCAAGGCCAACTGATGAAGTCTTATATGGTTGAAGAACGTGTCGAAGGTGTCTTCTGGGAGAATCCATCTGAAAACGGGACACAAGTACAACTATGAGAAAGGGGAGGGCCTAGAAGCCCAAATCCCACTCCGACGGTCAAGTTAGCCGAGAGATTGCCGGAGAAGAAGAGAAAAAGGAGAGTGAGGAGAATCTCTGGTTCAAAGTGAGCTTACCCCCTGTATCTGAGGTCTTCCTCCTTTTGTGCTATTGAAGCTGCTTGAGATCTGGCCCCGTCCCATCACCTATTGCCGTCTTGTGGGTCATCATGAAAGAAGGTGTGCGGACAACCTTTTGTTCTATGAGATGATGGTGACCTTACCTTGTCATGGGGTAGTATGGCGGCTACTGGAGATCTGTGCCGCATTTATGGGGTGCCTGCTCAGGGTGTATCATAATGCATACATATAAAATCAAGCTGATCTCTGTGGCGTATATATATTTATACATATCAAAGGTGTTGTGATTTGTTAAGATATATATTAATAAATAAATAAATAAAACTAATGATAAGGAGAAAGCCACTATCCTTATCTAAAGACGACCGGCTTCATTGAACAATCTGGACACCAGACAAGCGTCCAAAAGGCATGTATCAAGATTCAAGAAGAATCTTTGATTTAAACTTTTAGAAAGTAGAGACAAATCCGGCATCTTTGTTTGTATCAATTTGAAGTATCTCCAGTGTCAGTGGGATCTTAAATTTTAGTTGACATATATATATATATATATATATATATCAGCTAGTATATGTAATGTTTGGACATCCACTCAAACACCGCATTAAAGCGAAGTTTATTATACTTTTATAAAATAGTTTCAACCTTGAGTGAGTGAGATGTATCAACTACTCATTTGAGAAAAGAGTTCGATGCATGATATAATTTGGTGACTCTATTTTTTTGTATATATTGTCGTTATTCACATTGGGTCAAGGTTTTGTTTTTAAACTAAAATATGAAGAGGAGTGAATGAATGAATGAATGTTTTTCTTTTGTTAAATTGATTTATTTTATCCATCATAGATTCAGATGAAGAGGATATAGAATGTTTTTGGTGAGCATTCTGAGTGGATAAACATTGTTGAGAAAATTCAAGGTTGTCAGACTCGGCCTGGGACATTGACCCGGCCAAGCCTAGGAGTCAGGGTCAAGGGTTCAACCGGGGTCAATAACAAAATATTAAAAAATAATTTACAATAATTAATAATGATGAAATATGATATAAAATAAAATTATAATAATAATAAATATGATTGATTAACTAAATTTAATATTTATATTTAGTCCAAGTTCAAAACAAACACATATTAAACAAAACAAATAAGTCAAAAGTATTAAAATACATAATTAAAATATAACCATAGTTACTCAAGTATAAAAATACAATTTTTTAGAAGCCCGTCTCATTTTGGGCTTTATTATGGGCTTGTTTTTAAAAAGATTAATTTCAAATATTCAAAGACTTTGAAGTATTTATTCTATTTAGTCGCACATTGCTTATGGATAAAACTTTTACTCTCTTTAAATATGATTTCATTCTATCAACCAATATGCTTTGATGGTGAAAAGGCTCTCTCACATGCGCACGCAGAGAGTGCAAATGTTGGATTCTTAGAATGTTGGGTGTAAAAAAAATAAAAAGTATTAACAGTGTACTTCAATCCCATATATTTTCTAACTAAAATTATTATAATTTTTTAAGCTTGAAAATTCTCCAAAAAATTTCTAAGAACACCAAAAACTAGTCTTATTTTTTAAAAATTTTAAAAAAAATTAGGGATGATTATTTATAGATCCCTACAAATAGTAGAAAGGGATCTCCCCCCATATTGTAGCTATACTCCCAACACTCACCTATCCCAGGGACCAAGTGGGAAGTTGGGCATTGTAACAAAGACTTATAGTTAATTATCCTAAATTATTAGGATACAGAAATAAATAAATTTGCTGGGTTTATATACAAAAATCTTTCTAAACAAGCAACTATAAAAAAAACAGCACGGGCTCACCGAGGAAGCCAGTTTGAGGAGCAATGGAGTTGGAGGGTGCGAAGGGCTTGGCCATTGCCATTGGTGGAGTTGCGGCACTGCTGCCTCTTCTCTTCTGGTCCTTGAGATGGTTCAACGAGTGGAGGTTTGTAGGAGGTCTGAGCTCCAGAAATGGTCCCGAGAAGCTCCCGCCAGGGTGCATGGGCTGGCCGCTGATTGGGGAGATGCTAGACTTCTTGTGGTGCTTCAAGTTCGCCAGAAAGCCCGATGATTTCATCTCCAAGAGGAAATCAAGGTATCTAATTAGTTTCTTGTTGTTGTTCTCGTTCTTTGGGCATTGAACTTAAATAAAATTGAGCTTTTTTTAGCGGTGGTAATCGTAGAGATTTGGGTTCAATCTAGGTATTTTCATTTAGTTCTATTTGGGAATATTTATCAGATTCCAAGTTTGTACATGGGTAGACTTGGTTGTTATCACATTAGTAGTATTAAATCGTCAGTATTGGTGTTCATGGTGTTTCATGAATTGGTGATTAAATAGTTAATATTTTCAGAGTATTTTCTAGGCATTTGTTAGTATTGTAGTTTTTTATTGTGAGGTTGTGTTCTTGAGTTGGTATAACAGGGCATAAGGTTCACCATATAAATTTCAAGGACAAGGAGGAGATGAGCTTTAATGTATTTGATTGTTAAATTAGCTTGATCTGGTGAAGCACTATCAACTTAGTCAAATAGACTCTTATCTAATGTCTTAAATATTTATTTTTAAGTTTTGGGAATCAGTAGCTGCCCTGCTTAACAAACTGAATGGTGGCTTGGTTTTATTCTCTAAAATGGTTAGAGATCAAGAACATAGGGTATCAAGTTAAATATGTGAAAATGTGAGAGCAGTGAATTCTAAAGGTGAAGAAAAACGCCAGGGGGTTTGGGGTGGAACCTCGAGCAAGAACCAAAAAGCTCAACTGAAAACTCCATCACTAACGAAAACTATGTAGTATAAATTAGATTACCATGAGTTTCTCATGTTGGAATATAGGTGGTATATTTTACACTCCATGTGCTCAACAATAAACTTCACTTAGTCATATTACATTATCTTGGGAATCGGTTTGTGGACCTTCTGACAAAAAGAATAGAGGTAGTGTATATTAGATGACCATGAATTTCTCATGTTGGAATATTGGAAGATAATTATATGCTCCATGTGATCAGAGACTAAACTTCTATAAGTTAGTCATCCTGAATCATGTGGGAGGCAACTTATGGCCCTTCTCAATAAAAAATTAATAAAATGATAGAGGTACAGTAAATTACATATCATGAGTTTCTCATTTTGTAATATGGAAATTTAATAATTTTAATTATATATATACTGTATGATAAAAAAAACTAAACTTCTCTAAGTTTCACATTGCATTATGTGGGAGTCAACTTGTGGCCCTCCTCAACAAAAAAGAATAGAAGTAGAGTAAATTAAATAACCTGAGACTCTTATTTTTTAATATGTGAAGTTAATTATATACTCCATGTGATAAAAAACCGAACTTCTCTAAGATGTCTATGTAGTTTTTTGTTTAAATTTTTTTGCTACATGGGATATGGGTGTGTACTCTACTCAATGGTAGGCAAAACAAGTTTTAATCTTTTCGCCTTCTTGCCCTTGACAAAGAATACATATGCACTCTTGCAAAAGAAGATCATGGCTTATAAATTTCCAACTGTTTCGATGTCAGTACCTAATTTTTCTAACTATAAAAGTTTTGTCAAGTGGCGAGCTATTAATGCTGTTCCATTGTGCTTACTTATGTCGATGACCTCAAGATTTTGCATTTTTATTTTGTCAGAAAGCACCAATTCTCACTAGGTAAACTTAATTGTGGTTAAAATATTTGTACTATGAGAAAAACACTAAGAACAAGTTGGTACTTGTTCAATGTTGCTGATTGAAGAGAAGAGTCTGCTACTATGTGTTAACTTGATTGATGAGTGGTTTTTTTGCAAGTCTATACTGGTCTTTCCTGTCGCAGAACCTTATTTTCTTTTCTTTCTTTCTTTATTTTTTTCAAACATCAGGTATGGAGATACTGGCATCTATCGGACCCATTTATTTGGACATCCAGTAATAGTAACATGCTCTCCAGAGTGGAACAAGCAAGTTCTAGGTAGCTGGACTGAGGATGGGAGTCTCAGTTCAGGTTGGCCAAGTAGTGAGCTGATAGGAAATTCTTCAGTGGCAATTGTTGATGGATCATTGCACAAGGGACTACGGAGATCTTTAATGCAGGCTATCAATAGCCCAAGTGCTCTTGATTTTCATCTAAGGACAGCACAGCCTGTATTCATCTCAGCTTTGGAAGAGTGGGCATCCAAGAGAAAAATTGTTGCATTTGATGAAACGAAAGCTGTTAGTATACTCCCAAATTCCTCATATAAATCAAAATAAACCATAATATTACTTACATAATAGATCTCATTTTCTGCAAAATCCCCTAATCTTTGTTAAGTTTCATTTAACATGCTGAACTAGGATGAACACTAATCATCACTTTAGAGTATTTCATTTGTTTAAAACTTTCCACAAACCAAATTCTCAGGTGACATTTCGCATAATCTGTAATGCCCTTGTTAGCTTCAAATCAATGGCACTTCTGGATAAAATGGAATCTCTTTATCGAGGAACAATGGCAGGATTACGAGCTATGACCATCAACATTCCAGGAACTGCATTCCACCATGCTCTCAAGGTAACGAATATTGTTGACAGCATGTCTCACTTATGGAAGCCTTCCTTAGGCAGCTTTCAACATTTGCATTCCTCGAAATAACTTAAAATACACGCATATTGATTTTCTCTTTGCTATTTTCAGTGCAGGAAAGAATTATCAAGAATCTTATTGGATGAAATGAGGAAGAGAAGAAATGAGGAGATTCACCATTCGGATTTTATGCAAACCCTAATGGATTATACTGATGAGAATGGAAACAGGTTGAGTGATGTTGAGGTTCTGGACAATATCTTTTCATTGATCTTAGGTGGTTATGAATCCACTTCCAATGTTATGACTTGGGCCCTTTATTATTTAGCTAAATACCCAGAGATACTTGAGAAACTCAAGGTAAATAATGATAATTATGCTGATCGTTTTTTGTTTTCTATTTTGGTGTCAATATTTTTGGATATGTTTTCATGCCTTCACAGAAAGAAACTCTTGCAATAAGGGAGCTTAAGTCCAAAGATGCACTTCTTACATATGAAGATATTAAAAAAATGAAGTATACCTCAAAGGTGAGGCGTCAATATATGGAGAAAGTAGTGCCTGATAGACTTACTACTTTTATCTAAAACCTACCTTTTGAAATGTAGGTGGTGGAAGAATTAATCCGCCTGGCAAATGTCTCACCGTTCATCTTTAGGAGAGTTAAGAAAGATGTAATTATTGATGGTATGGTTTGGCATCGTTTTTGCATTGATTTCAAATTTTTTTTATTATATATTTTCCATCAATCAACTAATCTATTGTTATATGCAATGGTCATGTGTTTTCACTTTTGCTGGTCTCTTATGATGCAAAAGAATTCAAATTCCCCCAAAACTGGAAGGTTATTGTGTGGATTCGAACCATTCACATCGACTCTAGATACTATGAGGATCCATTAACATTCAATCCAGACAGATGGAATGTAAGTATATGGTGTTGTTTCCTTGATTTAATTTCTGAATTCTGTTGCTATTCTATAATATGCCAGCGAAAACCCAAACTTTCATCACTATTTCATTTTGTTTTTTTGAATAAATCACTATTTCATTTTGATCGACCCTTTTATGTGTAGTTTATGCTGCCTTTATGAATGTTGTCTGATTTCATTTTTTACTCGATATTTGCTGACTTGTTTGTCATTTGTATGATAGCTTCCAAAATGCCCTTTGTCGTGCCATTCTTTTGTAATTCATATAAAGCTAAATGTTCGAGCGATGCTTCTGAAATCTGCATATCATATACTGGAGCCTCTTGATTTATGACTTCTGTATCCCAACTTGTTGATGGTGAAAATGAAAAGAATATGGAAGGCAAAAAAATTAAATAAAACTGTAATCATATTTGCAGGATGTCAAGCCGAAAGCTGGAACATATTCAGTCTTTGGTGCAGGCATGAGATATTGTCCTGGCAACAACTTTGCGAGGCATCAACTGATGATGCTCCTATACCATGCATGCCTTGATTATAGGTAGGAAAAGAATCATTCAGGAGACCTGTTATTATGTTTTGGTTCTTGCCACTTGAAACTATCCTATTATTTGCAGGTGGGAGCTTCTGAATCCAGAAGCTGGCATTGTTTTTCAGCCGCACCAACGGCCAAGAGATGGAGCTGAGATGTTATTCAGTCGAGTGGACTGATAAAAGATATTCAGGGCATGCTTAAAACTTGGGTATTTTCTCGAGTTTTTGATTGCCCAATTATGTTATTTTCTCCAGTTTTAGATCACCAAATATAAATAAAAAATTTCAGGTGTTATTTGCAGAACATCCATTAATATCATGTTGAGTCATTAATATAAAATTATAACTTAAATCCTAAATAACTTATGTTGTAACATTTTTATGAAGTATGAAAGTACAAGTTCTGAAAACTGTTGTAAGTATATATGAATGATTTATTTAATAAATAAAAAAAGCTATACAACTGTGCTGGTTATTATGTTATGAAAGCACTTGTAAATTTAATTAATTTCTTTTATGCTATCTGTTTAAGATATTAAAATTTTATTATCTATTGATATTTCAAAATCTAATAAGAATATATATATATATATATATATATATATATATATATATATGAAATAGTTGTTAGATAATTTATAATATTTATGAGATGGTTATAATAAGAAGAGGTGTGTATTAATCATTGCAATTTCTTAAAAAAGAACTTTTTCATTATGTTGTAACTGATACATTTGAATATGCACAATTTTTTGGTTGTGATGAGCCTACTAATGGGTGTAATCCGAAAAGAACAAGACGAGTAAGAAAGAATTCAGTAAAAAAAAACTCTTTTTTTATTAAATTTATTTTGAGATCTTTTGAAAAATGCAAGTACAAAAACAAAAATGAAATATGTATAAGATACAAAATCTATTCAAGAGAGGTCATCAGAGGACCTCTGTTGGAGCTGGAATCTCGGACTCAGTTTCAACCTTAGGTTCAGCTCGACAGAAGTCGTCAAAAAAAACGTCATATAAATTTTCCTATTGAGCACTGTAGTCTGGTGTCACCGTAAAGATACATGAAGGGAAAAATTTATTCTTGAGGAGCTATTGTAGGCACCTCGGCTTCGGTCGACACTGGGACCTCAGACTCAGTTGCAACCTCGGCTTGGCTCGATTAGCATCATTCTAGGGAGTTGAGGGGAGATATTGGAGAGCATCCTCTAAATCCAAAGAAGCTATTTCCAACTCTGGATGTTTGAGGATGATCTCCTTGAATATTTTAAAGCACTCTTCGGTTACCCTAGCGGTGCGGTTGGCGATCTCATCTTCGAACTCTCTCGAGCTCTTGAACTCCATCACCTTCTCCGCGGCATAGGCTTTAAGCTCCTCCAAGAACTCTTGCGAGTCCTTGAACTTCTCGATAACTTCCTTGCCGAAAGCATGAAGTTTTTCATAGTACTCCTCTGTGTCCTTGAAGTTCACCACAGCCTTTTCCGCAGCTTCCTCAGTGGCTCGACATGTTGCGACTCACGACCCCCAATTCCACCTCTAGGTCGCGAGCATACACCTTCGAAGCTCCTAGGAGGTTGTGGATACTCTTTATTTCTCCGAGAGCTTGGAGCTTCCCCCTCTTCTCGATCTCAACTTCCGACTCTAGAATTTTTGCTTTAGTTTGAAGATCGGTCATGTAAAAGTTGAAGCTTCAAGTTCTTTAGTTTGAAGATCAGTCACTTGAAGTTGAAGCTCCGAGTTCTCCACCCTCGCCTGGGCTAGTTCACCCTCAGTCTTCTTCAATATTTCTTTCAAGGGGCCCCCGAGCATGACCTCCTCTCTAAGTTGCTTGGTCATATGGGCCATCAGATGATTGGACTGTATAGTGAAAGAGCATCACAATACTGACCAAGCAAGAGATGTCAAAAATCAAAGAAAGATATAAAAACTGACGTACCTTTATCTCTGACAATGTCAGCTATAAGGCCAACTCCTTTTTGCTGAGCCTTTACAGAGTTGCAAGGTCCAACTCCAGATAAATGATCTAGAAGGCTTCTGCTGCTGCTATATCATTAGTGAAAAGGGATTTCACCTCAACAACACTTGAGATCGAGAGGTTACCCTTTAAAGGAAGAGGGATCTCCTGACTCCAGAGCAGTGGGAGCTAGTGTAACCTCAGCTACACAATGAATAAGAATTATGGTTGTAGAGGGTATGACAACCTCGGTGTCTGACTCCATAAGACCACTTGGCGATGTCGAGCTCTGGGAGTCGAGTCCATAGAGGTGTCCGCCTCCTCAACCACCGGAGCCACCAGTGCTACTAGGGCCTCTGGTTAGGCTCGAGACTTCTTCGTTGGACGCGATTGCTTATGCTTCGCTCGACAAGGAGCATGAGAGCTTGATGAACTCCCAACTTCTTTTTCAGCCCTTGTAGAAGAAGCCGTATGTCCATCAGATCCTCTACAAATATAAAGTCAACCAGTTAGTTATGTTTAGATAAAAAAAACTGGATAAATCCTGTGAAAAGGAGTGCATCCTACTCATTGGAAGGATGACTCGGCTTTATGGAGATTTTCTACGGTAACAAAGTTAGATAAAGAATGAGACTTTCTGTTTTAGAGGAAGGCCAACTCTTTCTTTTTAGCAGACGATATCTTTGCCATGAAAGCTAGATCGGTGTTTGGGGGATCCCATGAGGTTACGATTGTCTGCCCGGATTAGCAAGGGATGAAAAAAAAACCCAACTTCCAATTGTGGATGGAAGAATGGGGTTTCCCTAAAAATGATCTACAAGATTTGACAACAAAGTGGTATCATTCCCCAAAGTGAGGGTATTTTTTTAAGGTGAAGAGGAGGTGAAACCAATGGAAGGAAGGCTCAAGACCGAGCCAGAGAAATTGGATGACAAGCCTACAGAGAATTCTCCATGAGTAGGAAACAAGTTGTGCCGGCATCAATTTATGAAAAGATAAAAGTTCATAGAGCAAAGATGGAAGAGGAAGACAAACTAGCCTGGAAGAATTCTATGTATAAAGTTAATTCCCCGGATTCAGGAGAATTCGCTCACTCCCTAAGGTTTGGAAGCCTAACCATAAAAGGGGTCAAAGTGACAATGCCATTGCCTAGTTGAATGAGCTCAAGAAAGTTCAAGGTGCAGGCTATTGACTTAACGTCGGCGGGCTATTTCCTAAAGGCTAAGGGAAGGACTTCCATTACTCGGTTTGAGAAGATGAAGAAGAATCGTTTGGTAAGGAATTCAAGGTTTTCTCAACCAACGGCAGAAAAGAAGGCAAGGATGAAAAAAGTAAAACCCTAGTCTTCTACAGGCCTATTTATGGATGGTACTCATAGACGTGCTTCCCTGAGGATAATCAATTAGAATCCTATAGCCCGAGCGACTTGTCAAACGAACGAGCCCGTGGATGGGTGACACGTAGGCCAATATATCTGGCATACTTCAAGACAATTTTGTGGGGAGTAACGCCCATGATCTCCTCCGTCGGCTTCTATCATTACTTTTCAATCGAAGACGCTTCGAAAGTTGAGATACCGTGTTCATTGAAAGTCGTGACCCATTTATCGATGTCGCTACGAAGCAACGACCTCATCAATGGTCAAACTTTCTAAGCCATATTGAGTTAAAAGCAAGTCGGTTCAGACAGTTTGGGGGTTATAAGTGTTATGAGGTAAAAAATAACTATAGGCACACGGCATGATTAAAACCACCGAAACGGAGGCCTAACTACCAAATCAACTACCTGGTCATCCGACGGTGGAGGATGAATTCCCAAGGGTGCTGAAAGCTAGTAGATAAGATTCACCGGGGTATAAAAGGAGGTTGTTTGCTCACGAAGAAGGCAATTCCTCTTTCCCATTCTAATCCTGAATTCCTATTCTAAATTCTATTCTCTTCTTCGCGAGGTACCTCTGGAGAACGGGTAAAAAACTTGAGAGGTCACCAAAGTATGCCCATATTTCACTTTGGGTACCAAACTTCAATTTGTATCTTTTTGGTCACCCTTTTCTATTTGATTTCAGTGGGAGGGCACCTGAGGGAAACCGACAAGAATTATCTGACATGGTCGTCGAATTAGCTAAGTGGAGGGTATTGAAATCCTAAACTACAGAAATCTTAACTAATTGAACAACATTTGAAAGAAAAAACAACATTTGAACCATGATTTCGACAAAGTCAAAACAAACAACATTCGATATCAAGGTTCAAATGTTGTTCAATTAGTTAGGATTTCAATACCCCCCACATAGCTAATTCGGCGGCCACGTCAGATAATTCTCATCGGTTCCCCTTAAGTACCTTCTCGTTGAAATCAAATAAAAGTAGGGTGACCGAAAATATACAAATCGAAGTTTGTTAGCCAAAGTGAAATATGGATATAGTTTGGTGATCGACCTCTCAAGATTTTTACCCCTAATGAAGACTTTCATTCCGCGGAGCGATGAAAGAAGAAAAAGAATGATCATTGATCACAACCAACCCCTTCACTGAAATCTCTTGAAGAATTGCCTTATTTTCTTATTAAAAGATTTGCTCTAGTAACAGGAACAGCGAATCTTTGCGTTAATTACATGGATCATGAAAACTTTTTTGACTATCTTTCTTATCACCATATCCACCTCCTTTTAAGTACTTGTGAAAATTTTATTGATGAAATAGTTCTAGAATAGCACCATTTGTGCGACAAAGTTAGACAGTAGACCCATGACTGTGTAATCAAAAGGAAAAAGGTGTTGTGTAATCAGATCAGAGATGATTCAAGTGAGATGATTCAAGTGATAGTTATTTGTAATTAGATGGACGCATTCTAATTTTTTTCAATTGTTTGAACCTTTTTTTAATTTAAAATTCTAATAACTATAAGAAATTTCTCTGGTTTAATAATATGGATGAATGCACAAATATACACTTCTCTTATATGGTAGCACAAATTTCTCCATGAAGCTCCTTTCTGCTCCAATAAATTGTAATAATGAGACTTTGCCAGGGTGTATATGCAAATAAAAAGAAATAAATCTTACATTTTAATAATTTAATGGGTCAAGCTGCAAATCTATGAGCTCTTTGCCGGTCGGATCAATTCTCGCCATGCAATCCACCAACTCGAGCATTCCACTGATGTCATGCTCCCAATGTGTTCGATCCCCGGCCGTGAACACCAAGATATTATCCCCGAGCTCAATCCACGACCACCCGGCCTCCTTCCTCACTCCCTTCGACCTCATCGCCCTCCGCATCGCCGCCGCGTTCCCCCACATTCCCTTCGCCGCATAGATGTTCGACATCGTGATGTGCGTCCCCGCGCACCCCGGTTGCTCCTCCAGGATCCGCTCCGCTGCCCTCCTACCGCACTCGACGTCACCGTGAACCCTGCTCGCTCGAAGCAACGCAGACCACACGACATCATCCGGCGTCTGCGGCATTTCATCAATCACCTTCTCTGCGTCTCTCAACCTCCCTGCTCGCCCTAAAAGATCCACCATGCATCCGTAATGCTCCCTCCCTGGCTCGATCCCGTACTTCTCCTTCATTGTCTTGAAGTACTTCAATCCGAGATCCACCAGCCCAGCGTGACTGCACGCGCTTAGAACACCAACAAAAGTGACATAATCCGGCGCCAGCCCGACCGCTGGCATTTTGTCGAACATGTCAATGGCGAGCAAGCTAAGCCCATGCTCCGCGTATCCATTGATCATTGCCGTCCAAGAGACGACATCGTCGTGATCGAGCTCATCGAATACCTTGTGCGCCTCGCCGATGCTCCCACATTTCGAGTACATGTTGATGAGCGCGCTGGACAACATCGCCTCGCGGCCGAGCCCCGCGCGCAGCGCGAGTGCATGCACCTGCCGCCCAGGCTCGAGCACCGCCGCGCCCGCGCACGCGCTCAAGAGACTGGCGAGCGGGAACTCGTTCGGAGCCGTTGCGCTGTCTTGCATCTGCTCAAAAATTCCGAATGATTCCTCGACGTGGCCTTCTTGGGCGTAAGCCGATATGATGGCTGACCACGACACGAGGTCCTTCACGAGCATCTCGCGGAAAAGAACATCAGCGAAGTGGAGGCGTCCTGCACGAGAGTACATAGTGACAAGGGAGTTGGCAACGGACATAGCACTTGCGAAACCACGGTTAAACACGTGTGCGTGCAACTGCTCGCCCCAATCAACACGTGTGAGTGCAGTGCAAGCAGAGACCACAGCAGCATACGTGTACTCATTCGGGCTGACGCCCGAGTCTCTCATAGAGACGAACGCTCGAACGGCGTCCACGTTTTGGCCCGTCTGAGCGTACGCGGCGATTACATTGGTCCAAGATACGACATCGCGAGAACGAATGCGGTGGAATAAGACGAGCGCGGAGTGCATGTCGCCGCACTTGGAGTACATGGAGGCGAGGGTGTTGGCAACGAAGGAAGTGGAGTCGAGCCCCAGCTTGGCGGTGAAAGAGTGGATCTCGCGGCCTCGTATAAGCATGCGCGCGTTGGCGCATGCCTTGAGGATGATGGCGTAGGTGTGGGAGTCCCACGGGAGTCCGCACGGGCGCATGGAAGTGAAGAGACGGAGAGCAGCAGAGTAGCGGCTAGAGCGGACGAGGGCGGTGATAGCGGCCGTATAGGCAACGGTGTTTCTTTGGGGCATTTCATCGAATAGTTGCAGGGCATGCGAAAGTAGGTTGCCGTTGGAATAAGTATGAAGGAGAGAGGTGGAGACGAAGGGGGAGGAAGGAAGGAGACCGGACTTGAAGGAGAGGGAGTGCAGGGAGGAGGCGAGGGGGAGATGGGACGGGGAAAAGGAGCAGGCTTTGAGGGCAAGGCTGAGGAGGAAGGGGTCGAGAGGGAGGGAGGGGTGGGCCGAGAGGAGAATGGAGAAGAGGGAGAGGGCCTCGAAGACGTAGGAGGAGCGGAGGTAGCCGGAGATGATGGTGGTCCAGGAGATGGAGTCTCGGTATGGCATTTGATCGAACAAGCGCCGTGCGTCAAGTAGGCGGTGGGAGTTGATGAGCATCTTGAGTTGCTCGTTGGTTTCGTAGGTCGATGAGTAGGCATTGAGATGGAGTTGGACGGGAGAAACGAGTGGTCGAAGGCTGCTGATGCGCGGAGGGATGAGAGCGACCATGATTTGGTGACGAAGGACATGGGTGCGATGATGCTCTTCGAGGCTCCTACAAGAGAGCGAGCCAGACGATCATGGGTGTGTCTTCCCCGTTTCGCGGTTTAAAATTTTATAAACTATATTTGTTCATATATAACCCTATCAATTCTTATAATTGCACGTATAGCTAACTCTTTAAAATTTATATTTTTAAATGATAAGGAAATAAAAATGTTTTTCTTTTTTCTGTTTAAGAGCTGTTCTAACAGCTAATACAAGAGTTCCTTAAGTAATATAGTAAGGATTTGTGAGATTAAGATGAATAAATATAGGGATAGAGGGTCACCTTGCCTAAGATGATTGAGGTAAAGGAATCTCATTTTGCACGGAACAACATTGATGGCCCTCCATCTCACAATGTCATATGCTTTCTCCTTATCTAGTTTCAACATCATCATTGGAAGGGCCTTGGTGTCTTTTTCTAATGAATGTGTTAACTTCTGAACCATTAGTATATTATCAAATATGCATCTACCTTATACAAATGCGCTTTGTTCCTTGCCAATCAACTCAGGTAAAACAATTTTCATCCTAATAGCTAGAATCTTAAAAATGATTTTATAATTCATATTACAAAGGGATATAGGTTTTAAAGTCTTTGACCTCCAATGGGTTGTCTACTTTAAGCATCAAGCATATTAGGGTTAGGTTCCAAGAATTTGGTAGATGTCCATGCTCAAAAAAGTATGCTACAAACTCAAAAATGCTATCCATTTTGTAGACATTGGATTCTGGCTCTTTGTGCCCAAAATGTGGTTCTTTGCCTATGGAGAGTGTGCTGCCTATTACATAATATCCTTAAGTTCATCCATTAATCCTCCTCTTCCATGTGGTTAGCAGCTCCTAATTCCTCAATTCTCTCTATACCCTGTTCTACTTCCTTATTTTGGTTATCAAGATCCTCCTGTCTATTATAACAATTCTTAATAATTAGGTCCCTTCTAAGGTTGCTCATCTTGCATGTGGCTAGTATCATGCCATGGGTTTCTATTATTTTTTGCTCTCCAAATTGGTTTTATACTCTCCTGACATTGTGCTAACTGAATCAAGTTGTTGTCAAATCTGAAAGGCCTTATTCCTGTTACTTTTTTCATCCCATAAGACATCCACAAAGGAGCATGATTAAACTGACTAGCCAGGTGTTCTAATTGATATGCACTAAATTCCTCCCACCACTCACTGCAAATAACAATGTTTCTTAGGGTTGTTTCACTTTTACCCGCAATCTTAGTGTGTTATTAAAATATCATGGTTGTTAGATCTTTCTTGTTATTTGAGTGAGTTTATGCTACTGGAGGAGATTTCGGATGAAGTTAGAATAAATTAAAATAAATTGGGTTTTAGAATTTTAGAGTTTGAATCTATTTTGAAGTAACACCTTACTTTGAGCTAACTTAGTTTTGACATAATCAAAATAAATAATTTATGATTGATTTTTTTTTTTTTTTGAATTGATGATGATTCACTGCTAATAGTTAATGATTTTAATGTTAATTAATAATTTTATTTGAATAATTAAACAAGTTCCATATAATAAATATGTTGATTCTATGTTATTCCTGAATGGCATTTGATTAGAAAGGTTAGAACAAGTTGATGAAACAGTGTATATCAATTGATTTTCCAACCATACAACCACATTTGGGATAAACCAAAAAACCTATCTATTATATCAAATCCATCCTCCATTCAATTAAACACACACAGACTTCCGTTTAACTCTCTCTCTCTTATATAGATATCATTACGGAGAAAAAAAAAATCTTAAGACAATTATAAGCGCAAAGAGAACCTAATTGTCAAAAAATAACTGTATAGTCATCGGTGGAGAATGGATTTCAAAAGATGCTAGCTAATTGTATCCAGGTTATAAAATGAGGTTCTCGGCTCACAAAGAAGGTAACTTGAGGTCTGAATTCAAATTAAACTCCATTAAGATTGAGTGCTAGCATCTCTCTCTTATTTTTCCTCCACTCTTTCTCTCATCTCGTTTTTGAGTCCCTGACTTTAGCGTCGGAGGCTACCTGAGTACGAGCGCTCTGATCTCCTTTCTCCATAATTCATTCTCTTAGTAAGGTTTGATCTCTAGATGTCAATCTAAAAAAGAAGTGTTGATTCTACGGAGTTGAAGGAATGAATTATAAAAGTGGTTGATCTTAGCCGATCTCTCCCTCAAACTCATCTAAAACACTTAAACCTTTATTGATCATTTTCTCCTGTTAATTAAAATACACAGCTCTGATCTCTAAGAGGAGCAGATCTCTGCATCAATATATATATATAGCGGCAGGCTCATTTTATCTCTGCTGTATATGGGCGAGCCTCTATAGGCCCGAGGCCCGGCCCATATAGGGACCTGATAAAGCTGGCCGGCCGGACTGTATTAGGTCTATATATATATATATATATATATATATATATATATATATATATATGCACGTGTTACAGTCCAACCGACTGTAACATTGTTCATTTAAGGTTGCCTCCCATTTGGTCACTTGGAGAGTGTTTTAAGGATTTCCAACCGTACGGATGGAAAGAACATCGAAAAATAAGTTAGCATGTTGATTTTCATACAATTTGGTGAGGTGATGATTCTTCAATTTAATGGTTCTTATTTTATAGAGCTCTCAGGACTATAAAATAAGAACCGTTAGGATGAATGATCACCTCACCAAATTGTATGCAAATCGACATGCTAACTTATTTTTTGATATTCTTTCCATTCGTGCGTTAAAAATCCTTAAAACACTCTTCAAGTAACCAAATGGGAGCGAACTTACTTACACAGTGTTACAGTCGGCTGGACTGTAACAGGTCCGTTTATATATATATATATATATATAAACATTATGATTATGGCTTGTGCATGTCGGCAGGACACTACTAAACATTATGTTTATTCATGGGCTGATATGGTTTGTGCATGTCGGCAACATCCTGAGCCTAACTCACCATGTTGTCCAAGTGCATATCAGTCTTCATCCTTGGATTTGAATGTATACCTGACTAATTTCCATTATCATCCGAGTGTGAAGCCTACAATGCTTACCTGTGTTCTTTTATAGATATTTTGAAGAAATAATAGTAGTGATATTCACAAATTTCGAGGGAGATTTGGTGGCAACTTTTATAACATAATATATTATACAAATATACCAAAGACTATTGTTATGAGGTTCTCTTATTAAGAAATGAGCCTTAATTTTTATGGACGAGTTCCATAATTGAACCTTTTCTCTTATAAAGTGTCGGTGCAATTGTGTTGAACATGTTTTATACATGCCATCCATCCTTGACTTCTTTTGGGGACACTTGTCACCTTTTGTTAAAAATATATATGTATATATAGAGATGATACAATGACCTCACATTCGGTCGACCTTATTGTATCACCTCCCTATATATATATATATATATATATATATATATATATATATATATATACTAAGTAAATGGAGATTGTTTTTAATAGAAGAATTAAACATTATTGTTTTGTTCCTGAAATTATTGAAACAGCCTTTAGAACATTCTTACATTTAATTTATAAACCATTTCATTTATAATGGTGAAAATTTAAGAGTTCTCTACCGTCAACTTTAATATTAAATAATTTAACTTAATTTAATTTATAAAAATTAATCCAACAAAGGGAATCACCGGGCACTGACTACAGACACAAGAGGCCATATTGCCAAGCTGGAGCCTTTCCCGAGAGCCGTTCAGATTTTGCCACGTGTTCGGCATAGAATACGCGTCAGGCGGCAAGGACAAGAAATGGCCAACTCCCACCGAACTGGGTCCCGCACTACCATTGCCACGCGTCACGACAATTGCTAGGATTCGCAGCTCTCCCGGCACGTGTTCTGTGGGCCCAGGTAAAGAATCTCCTACTGTGTGCTGATCTCAATAAACGGATGTCCAAGTGAACCCATTCGATAAACCGTCCGATGTTGTCCCATTCAAGGAACAGTTCTTTGGTTATGATGTGCGGGAAATTATGTTTTTAGTTTATTTTTCTCACTTCAATCTTAATTTTCAGTTATATTTTATACATCATTCTTATTATTATTAATAATTATATAATTTAGAAATAGTTCAAAAGTTGTATTTCAGTCACAATCTTTCCGGACTGGGTCAGAACTCGGGATCTCTGCCCTGCTTATAAAGTTACATTTCCAAAAAATGTTATTATAATATCATCATTACAGAGAAGAAAAAAAAGAGTGAATAATAACCGTGACTTGCCATTATATCAGCCGTGTTCACAGGCATACTTCACCTTAAAACCCCCCTTAAATCTTTCTAAAAGCAAAGCCTGCTCTCCAATCACCTGCAAACTTTTGTTCTGAGATCTGGTGGTTGGGGACTACGGTAGACTGCGCAAGTATGGCAGTGACGTTCACTGGGTTTGTGAACCAAGTGAGGAATGGAGGTGTTGGTTTTGGGGAGAGTGAGGTTTTGGGTGAATGTTTGGGAATCAAGTTCAAAGCTGGGAGCTTTCAGAGCAAACGGGGAGGAATCGAGAGAAGTGGGAGTTGGAATGGAAGGGCTAGGAAGGGAGTTGCATCCAATGTTCTTACCTCTGATGTTAACAAGGAGACTTTGGTAACTTCGATATCATTGATCTTTGTGCTTGAGTTTTGTTATGATGTTCTGAGAAGAAGCTTTCTTTGGGTGTTTGATTTGGCTGATTTGGTTTGTGCTTCATTTCAGATCTTTCAGGCACCCGTGTTTGGGAGTAGACAAGCAGATCCTAAGAGTGTTGCTTCCATTATACTGGGTGGTGGTGCTGGGACACAGCTTTTTCCACTTACTAGTACTAGAGCTACACCAGCTGTAAGAGAAATCTTTATATTACTTCATAATAATTTTGATAAAGTTGTATTGGTTCTCGTTCTTATTTTTGGTATTCTGCGAGAGAGCGTTCCAAGTGATTTCAAAGGGGACTTTGTCCTGATTACCATGTTATCAAACGAGTTGCTAATAAAATATTTATATATATTGGTTTTGCGTAATTAATGGGTATATGGAAAGAACAGAGTGACATGGAATTTTTGCCTAATTATCATACCTTGGTTAAAGGAAGATCAATTGTTTTTCAGGCCTGTTGAATTCTTCTTTATTTCATTTGTCTTGGTTTTACTAGAGTTCATATCCCTTTTGACTATACTAGCCTGTTGAGCAGAAGTTTCTCCCACTGCCGGAACAGGCCTGCCCAAGACTATTGTTATAGAATAAAAAGGAGGAAAGTTGATCTTTTTCCTCTTAATTCTCTCTGTTCTATATCTGTTCTCTGTGTTCTGATGATCAGGTGGGAAGGTTGTTCTTTGTATTCATCATTGGCAGAGATATTTTACAAACAGTACATGCATTATAATGAGATATTTTTACAAACAGTACATGCTCCTGTTTTTCTATTTTTTAAAATAGTTTTGTAAATTTATTTACCATGTAAAGGTTATGTCCTAGATGTACTTTTAGAGTTAAAGCTTATTGTGTTTTGAGTGTTTTTTCTAGATCATTACTCAAGTGTATGCCTAATAAAATTTCTCAAACTTGCAGGTATTTTCTTCAATTGTTGTTAAAGTATTTGAGCATATGTTCCAAAATTATCAGGATATACTAACCTGATTTTGCACTGTGTAGGTTCCAATTGGTGGTTGCTATCGACTCATCGATATTCCAACGAGCAACTGCATCAACAGTGGCATCAATAAGATATTCATCATGACACAGTTCAATTCTCAATCCCTGAATCGCCATATTCATCGTACATATAACGGGAATAGCATCAATTATGGGGATGGATTTGTTGAGGTATATTTCTTTATTGTTGAAATTTACTTCCCAGTTTGCCTTCTGAACCTTGCAAACTGCAAAAATCTTTAGCAAAATTTGATGTCAGCGCATTGAGTTTGCCATGATTTCCTTGAGTTAATAGTAAGCTAGTAAACTATAGACCATCTAGTTGGTTGAGGTTAAGTATAAATCATTAGATTTCTTGTTAACATATTCTTTAATGTAGAGTTCATTCAGGTGGATTGATGTTAGTTATTGTAGGTTTTATGATGATAATCTAGAAATGCTTTACTATGATGAACAGGTATTAGCAGCCACTCAAACACCTGGTGAAGCTGGAATGAACTGGTTTCAGGGGACAGCAGATGCTGTGAGGCAATTCACTTGGGTCTTTGAGGTGTGCAATTTCTTTAACAAACAATGATTTATAGATAGTGAGGTTAAACTTCAGTGTTTGTTTTTTGGGATTCTCTACCTTGAGATTTAATGCGTTTTTCTGTTTCTCCTGCATTCAGGATACCAAGAATAAGAACATTGAGCACATAGTGATTTTATCTGGTGATCACCTGTATCGTATGGACTACATGGACTTTGTGCAGGTAGTGAGTTACTTTACTATTTAATTGCATTGGTTGTGGTATTTGACCTCTTGACTAATTAAGGCTTTAACTATTTTAATGCAATTGCAGAAACACATCGACAGCGGCGCTGATATTACAGTTTCATGTGTGCCTATGGATGACAGGTATAATACATGTAACCCCTGGCCTGGCCCCTCTACACACTTACATACATATATATGTACATACATACATACATACATATACATATATGTATACATGTATATTTGTATGTATACATACACACACATACACACAACATACACACACAAACACACACAAACACACATGTACGTACATACATACATACAGGTGTGCATGCTTCTATGTTCTTTGCATACTTGATTATCTAAGGTTCTCTAAAAATTGAAGTTGGAAATGACTACCTTGTTCAAACCTATGGTTGACTGGAATGATATCTTTATCTTTCTGTGCTTGTTGCCCGAAATCTTTGCCATTTGATTTCAATTTGATTTGATTTTATTCTCATGCATAGGTATAGTATAGGTTCATTTTAGGTCGAACTTCAGTCTGTCTTCAAGTTGCTTTGCTAAATGTTTATCTACTGCTTTCTACTCTCCAAGAAAGGTGGTATCCATAGCTACTACATATATTGCAGAAGTTTGACACATATCAATAGTAGGTGGGTCTAATTTGTTTCGATTTTTTTATTATTTTTTTTGAATAAGGGGATAAACCCCACCCAACCCAGATAGGACACGGGCAGGAAGGACCATCACGGCCGGTTAAGCCCGCGTACTAAGTCACTACGCGATGTCCGTCATGAGGATTATTCGATTCTACTACGCGGATGGGAGGACGCTGGAGTGCTCTCTCGGTCTTTGGCATTTTTTTATTATTGTTATCATCATTTGACCAGTTTAATGAAAGAATGAAAACAGGATATTTCATCACCTGTCTGTGTCCAGAATAAGGTAGTGGTGTCAACTGGGCCGTGCTGCCCACGGGCACGCACGGCCCGGCATTCATGGGCACACCTAAGCACAGCCCATCACTTCAGTGGCCAGTCTATGCCAAGGCAAGGCCCAAGTGCGGGCCCGTGCTAGGCTGGTCTTGCGCGGCTTGTGAACCGGCATGGCTCACGGCCAGTGTGTGCCTTGCCGGCCGAAGCACGAGGGCTGGCACAACACAGCCCGCACAGTGATCTAGCGGGCCAGACCGGTCCGTCAGGTTTTTCTAAAATATATTTTTTTCATTTTAAACCTTTTTAAATTAAAAAACCTTTATAAAAGTTATAAAATTGCTATATTTGAATTTAGGAAATTTTGGACTTAGACTAAGGCTTGGTTAATGGATAATTCTCACATTTGCTTTACTGATTTGATAAATTCTTTTTGATAGCCGGGCATCCGAATGTGGATTGATGAAGATTGACAAGGCTGGCCGAATCATTCAATTCTCTGAAAAGCCCAAAGGTGCTGATTTGGAGGCTATGGTAAGCCGATATCCTTCGTCTCCTTCATATAATTGGAGCTGGAAAGTGCTATTTCGAGTCTCCACCAGTCCATCAAAATTACCCCATTTTGATTGTCTTCTTGTAGAAAGTAGACACAAAGCTTCTCAGACTTTCTCACCAAGAAGCCACAAAGTACCCCTATATTGCATCAATGGGAGTGTATGTGTTTAAAAGAGACGTTCTTCTAAAGCTTCTGAGGTATGTTAGGCATATAATTGTGAGGAATTACTTGAGGTTTAGTTCAGTGTTTTTTATGATTATGAAACATCTTCCATTAGAGTCAATGTCCTCACTAAGATTTTTTAGGTGGAGCTATCCAACATCAAATGATTTCGGGTCTGAGGTCATTCCATATGCTGTGAAGGAGCACAATGTTCAGGTACGGGATGACCTTATACATGAACTTATTTTTCTACTTTTCTGGTGATCATCTCTGTTTAGTAAGTAGAAACTTAATTGTTGCCACAAATTCTTGAAGCAATAGTGATGGTTCCAATCTACTTGCTTCTTTACCATGCCATATAATTCATAAACCACTTTTTTCTTGTCCATTCAGGCGTATATGTTCAATGATTACTGGGAAGATATTGGAACAATCAAATCATTCTATGATGCAAATTTAGCTCTCACAGATCAGGTTGGTCTTGAAATGGCATGAACAGCCTGGTCATACTGGTTTGCTGTTCGTTGGAAATTTGCAAGTGCATTTAGTTATTTTCCAGCTGTATAAACTATTTCTTTTGTGTTATTTTTTTCAGCTGCCCAAGTTTCAGTTTTATGATCCAAAGACTCCCTTCTTTACTTCCCCTCGATTTTTACCGCCTACCAAAGTTGATAAATGCAAGGTATGTCCATTTAATATATGTCAGCATAATGTTTCTACCTTTTATTTTTGAGAATGTTATATTCAACTGAAATGTGCAGATTACAGATGCGATAATTTCACATGGGTGCTTCTTGCAAGAGTGTAGTATTCAACGTTCAATTGTAGGAGTGCGCTCACGTTTGGAACGTGGAGTAGAACTTAAGGTATGCTCATAGTTTCTTCTTCCAAGTCCTTTTTCATCAAGTAATAACTGGATAGCTTTACAAATCAAATAATCAGAACCTTCAAAAACTAACACTATATCTCAGAGCTCGATCATTGAAACTAAGTTGTTCTGGAAGATAGCACCTAACACCGTTACTTGCAATATATTGTACTAGTATGTCTAATTTGACTTTGAGAATTAAATCCAAGTTATGTTTTTCTGGCAGTAGAATGTTTAGTTTTTCTCATAGTTATTGTCCTTTTTACACATGGCAGGATACCATGATGATGGGTGCCGACTACTATGAGACTGAACTCGAGATTGCATCTCAGCATGCAGAGGGCAAGATTCCTATTGGCATTGGAGAAAATACCAGGATCAGGTTAGATCAGTGTCATAATAGAAATACAAAAAATTCTTTTACATCAGGCCAATATCATAACATTTTGTGTATTGCCATAGGAACTGCATTATCGACATGAATACCAAGATCGGGAAAAATGTGGTTATTGAAAACAAAGATGTATGTATAGTCATTCTTGACCGATTTATAACAGTTGGGGTTGGTAACATTTAAAAGTCATCTAACAAATCCTTTCTTTTGTTTTGTGTTTATACTTTGTATAGGGTGTCCAAGAAGCTGATAGACCAGATGAAGGCTTCTACATCCGATCTGGGATCACAATAATTCTGAAGAATGCGATCATAAAGGACGGCACCATCATATGATGTATTTCGACCGCTGCACATCATCTACATGTGGAAGAAAATTGTCCAGAGATTACAGCGAAAGGTGGAAGTCTTATGCTGTACAGCAGTATCCACCTAAATCGAAATTGAGCATCAATCGGAGATCGATGCCAATACCTCCTGCCATATGAATAAGTCTGTGACAGGGCAGTCATGCCCACTTATGTAAATTAAAACCATCATGTTCATTTCTGAGTATGCCAATGATGAATAAATGTGTCAGCAGCATTTTGCTTAATGCCAGAAAAGCTTGTCGTGTTGATCCTCCGATACACAGGTTGGTCCGGTTCGTTCTCCCATGGCAGGGGTGGCGCCCCTCACTCCAGAGCCACCCCAATTGGGTGTTTACAACTTCCAAGGTTACAGTTGATTGTTGCCGGCAGTTGTCGTCCTTGACAGATTTGCAACAAGGCTTGGAGCTCATCGGCATAGTATCAGTCGGCGTCAAGAAGAATAAGATCACTTGGCTGCAGTGTCGGATAAATTACATAAATGGTCCCTACATTTCACTTTCGTCTCTCAACTTCAAATCGTAACAGAACGGTCCCAAAACTTTTCAAATGTAACAAAAGCGTCCCATCAATCGATTGTCAGTTGAAAAAAAAGCTGATGTGGCGGTACCAAGTTTGAGTCACTCTGCTGACTCACCCTCCCACTTTGACTCACTCTCACCCTTCCTCTCAGAGAAATCCCGATCAATTCCCATCGTGCAATCCCGATCGCGCAGCCAGACGCCACCGGACTTTCTGTCTTCGTTGGAGAGATCACCAAGCCCCGCAACGTGGTCGCCTCCTCCATCATCGAATCCGCGCCGAAACCCATGGAGTGGATTGATCTCGACTCCCGGGGCCTCCACAATGGTGGCAGGCTCGGGCTCTGCACGGAATGCCTAGGATTCGATAGCCTGGACGAGTGCGTCAACGGCGAGGATAAGAGAGTGGAGGAGATCGAGAAGAGCCAGCTCGAGATAGGAGGGAGATAGCGAGCTCTCGGCGGATGAGGGCAGTAGAGAAAAAATTAAGATTTTAAAATAAAATGTAAAGGAGGAATAGATAAGAAGAAATATCTAATAAGATGAAATGTTGATTTATTTCAGCTTCGGATGAAATGTCTGATTTGATGAAATCTTAATTTATTTCTGAAGAAAAAAATGAAGATTATTTTATAAAATTTTAAAATCTTAAAAATCTATGCTTATCAGATTGGGGAGTATATTTAAAAATTTTAAAAAATTAAGATTATTTTATAAAATTTTAAAATCTTAAAAATCCATGCTTATCCGTGGTTCCCTCCGCTATTATAGCGGCCTCCCTTGGGTGGAAGGATGGGCAGCGGAGCTCGTTCTTGAAGGCGCTAAGGACGCACGGTCAGATCTTGCTCATCGAGGTGACGACTGAGCGACAGGAGATCCTTATCTTCTCCCGTGGTGAAGAAGTGCCCTAAAGGATCGAGGTTTGATGAAGAGGATTTCATTAATTTGTTGCTTCATCGCCACCGGAAATGAGATCCACTCCATAGGTTTTGGTGTGGATCTGACGGAGGAGGAGGCGACCACGTTGCGGGCTTGGTGATCTCGCCGGCGAGGCAGAGTCCGGTGGTGTCTGGCTGCGGGATCGGGATTACACGGGAACGATAAGGATTGATCGGGATTTCTTTGAGAGGAAGGGGGAGAGTGAGTCATCAAAGTGGGAGAATGAGTCAGCAGAGTGACTTAACCTTGGTACTGCCACTTCAGCTTTTTTCAACCGGCAACTGGTTGGTGGGATGATTTTATTACGTTTAGAAAGTTGGGGTCCGTTTTTGTTACGATTTGAAGTTGAGGGACGAAAGTGAAATCTCGTGAAAGTTGAGGGATGATTTATGTAATTAACCCATGTAGTGTCTGTATGGATAGAGGCATTGAGGCCTTCTATAGCTTGTCTGTACTATTGCAGCTAATGGAATTGAGAGCTAATGAGACATTGTGCTCTTCCTTTTTCGTTGAGCTTTCTTTCATTTGTGATCACTCCAGCGATACTCTTCTGGGTCCCCAACTTTTCCTTTCCCCTTTTCTTCACTTTTGTTGCCTTCGGGGTTGTGAGGAGGCACTGCCTCTCTTCTAGTTCCCTTGCTCCTGTCTCCCCTTCCTTGTCACCGTGCATTGAAAGCTTCGGAGGTTGACGCCCTTACAAAGTTTGGAAGTTGGCAGTCTTCGACATTCCTCGCTGTTGTGGCCTGTCTGGAGGCATGTCGAGCACTCAAATTCTCCACTTATGGACCTCTGAGGGGTAATGCCACGCTCCTGCTACTTCATTAGTTGCCTTGGTGGTGAGTTGTCCCCTGCCGGTGATCACCTCTGCCTTTTAAAGTGTACCTCTGTCCAACCCTCTTCGTTGAAGGAGTTACCGGGGGTACAGGTGGTCTTATGCCCTGTGGCATCTCCAGCGAGAGTCTATGTGTAGGAACAACCTTCTCTCCAGTTATTTCTTGCCGGTGATCACTAAATTACCTTTCTTTGATGATATAATATTATTGATTGATTCAATAATTGATTAGTTAATCATTATGTTTTTTGGAATAATGAAATCCTCCTATTTTTGCTCGTGTTGTCTCTCTATTTTGTTTTTTGAGATTTTTCTACATAAAATCATTGTGTTTGGTTATTCTTTCATCATTAATTTATTGTGTGATAGTCTCAACTTTTTAATTGCTCTCACAAGTGATATTAGAGCAATTGGTTATGGGGTGTGAAGCAAATTAAGACGACATACAACTTTAAATGTCAATGTTGAGAATTTCAACTAGAGAAATAAACATGTGAAATGGAGGTGTCTTTTGTGTTCTCTTTTCTGCTTTTTGTTAGATGTATGTATTTATTTGATGTTTAATTAATTATTATTGCAACTATCTATGCTAAAGATTGGGTTTATCACAACATATTTTTGTTTATTTTTTCATAAAAGTGTCTCGGGAAGCGCAACGATAAAGTTGATGCCTTATAACCAGGAGGTAACGAGTTCGAGTCATGGAAACAACCTCTTGTTTTAGAAAACAGGGTAAGGTTAAGTATAATAGACCCAAGTGGTCCGACCTTTCTCCGGATCCCGCACAATGCGAGAGCTTTGTAGCTCCAGGCTGCCCTTTTTTGTCTAGGGAAGTTGTATGTACTCTTTTGTTGTTATAATTGTACATGTTTATGACAACCTGTTTATGTTTATTTTTTCAAGAAGTTGTTTAGAGAAGTTGTAGTCTTCTATTGGAATAATGGCCTTTTATCACAGTATATTTTTTGGTTGCAATTGAAGAAAGGTTGTTTATGTTTATTTTTTCAAGAAGTTGTTTAGAGAAGTCATAGTCTTCTATTGGAATAATGGCCTTTTATCACAGTATATTTTTTGGTTGCAATTGAAGAAAGGCATGTGGAGATCACTGGTGATGATAAGTACAATGAGATGGATGACAATAAGCTTTCTTTTTATTTATAATATTATATTATTTAATAATATCTCATAATTTTTCCTTGGATCATTAATGGCTTTTCTAACAAAATTAGAACATCTTTTATCTTTGACGTGTTTGTGTTAAAATTATCTTTTATAGAAATGGTATATATTTATAAGTTATTCTAAACTGTCTAATAAGTTTATTGTTCTCAAATTTGTAGTGACAAAAATATAAGAAACGTATGGTGAAAATGGAAAGAGTTTGAGGTATGATACCATGATTCTATTTTGATCCCTCAGACGAGGCTTTGGTGATACAGTATCTCTAAAAGAAATTTCTTAACCAACCTGATGTAGAACCGGTTACAGAGGAGTTTCTAGACTGGTTGGATAGTTAGAAGCAGAATAAATTTTAAACTTTGTAATTCTCTATTTTTGGAGGATTCGTCTAAAAATTTAGTCATTTAGGCCCTCAATTTTACAAATTTATGTTTTTAGAGGATTTTTCTGTAATTTTTTATTTTAAGTTGAATTAACATTTGGGGCGACCTATATAAAGTCTTTTATGATCATTGTAAGACGACTTTTGATGAAATGAACACTTTATTCCAGAAAGATTTTTTGATTCGAATGACTTCTACATGCTTTTATGACATCTGCTGGCATCAAAGAAGGCTTAATCCTAGTTAGATGTCGAATGTACGAAATGAAAGAGACATCGTTGACGGCGGTGATCGTGAGGAAGACCCGATTACAAGGGATGAATTCAGAAGTTTCTAGCATGAGATCGAACAAGATTTGAGGGAGATCCAAAGCATTGCTAAATTTGGTATGCCAGACACGGATCCTGGGACCTCGGGCACGTCCACAGATCGGCCGTACCCAAGTGGAGACGAGCCACACCCGAATACAAGGCCTAAATGATAATAAACGGATAACATTTTTCCATTAATAACAAGAGTTACACAGCGGAAAATTGAAATTTAAAGGTACACAATGAGCCCTACTGGGGTCCTAAAGAAAAATTTACATTATCTCTCTCCCAAAAGTATCTGTGATCTTCGAACCTCAACGCGCAGCTCCTGAGCCTGTAATCACTATTCCCTTGATCCTGTAAAAAAAAAATCAAGGAGAATGAGCTTTCGAAAGGAAAGCTCAGTAAGTTCCCCACAAGGATCTCAACAAAGCTTGTTAGAAAACAATATAAGCAATGCATGTAAATACAAGCAACATGGGCCACGCCCGCACAAACAAAAACCTAGGAGTCAAAAAAAAAAAAATTCAAATAAGGACTCCTAGTCATACACTGGCCCTAGGGCCCAAAATGGATTTTCAAGAATAGATTCAATGACACCAAAACTTTTCCGTCAGCCCCCAGCCTCCGCTGGAAATCGACCCTCCGGTCATACCTCGGTAGCGCCACCTCTCTCTTACGTGTTAACACGGTCAGTGTATCGTCCCACTGACAGGTTGGACCGCCAGAGTATCCTCCCCCCGGCACGGAACCATCAGAGACGCCAGGATGTCCTCAGCCCTGAACGCTCCACTCTCACTTGAGCATTCGCTCCACTGAACCGGAAAATGAACCCGTTCGGAACATGCTTACCCGGCCAACACACAAGACCATGTGCCCATGGTCAAGTGTCGGTCACAGGACAGCATGTCCAACGAGCAAGACAAGCAACAAAAAGCACTCTACTCTAGCTCTCAACCATGCACATACAAAAATAAGGAAAAACAAACAACTTGCAAGTACGTGCATGCATCCAATAACAAAAGCTCACATCCAATAACAAAAGCTCAACGGAACATGCTAAAATAAATAGCAATAACAAAAACAAGGAAAACCCAAGGATGGGCGGGAATCGAGGCGTAGGTAACTTACCTCTGAAATCGCGTAGCTTGGTGTTCCACGGAATATCCTCCTGACGCATCCACGCCGATATCTGGTAATCACAAGTCCACGCTCAATAAACACCCGAGTGTTTAATGATATCATCCCACTAGCCAAGCCCAAACTCTTTTAATCATCTTAACCACTTAAATAATTAACCACTTAATTATTTAATCAACTATCTCTTGATCACAATAGTTAATTCTTGTTTACAATTCATTGAACCGGCCCACCCTCATGACCTTAATAGAAACCTGAACAACCTCCAAGCAAGTTTTGATTCTAATATCATTTGCCGACAGGAACTAGAAACTTGGACACACATCAAAGCAAAACCGAAAACCTCTTCCCTTGATATCAACCAAAACCTCTATGACCTTCTTAATATCATTCACCACTCACAAAGGTTCACCGGATACTAACCCTTAGTTCACCCCATGACCCTCCTTCTAGAAACAATATTTATAACTCAACACTCCTCAGAAAACCTGATCATCACCAATAACAAGACTTAGAAATCCTACACCACCAATAATGCCTTGAATAAAACCAAGATGGCTAGTGTTAACTCCCATACCACAGCCTATTCACTATCCTTTGTAATGCCCAGCCTTTATACTTTCATCTACAACCTGGGAAATTGTCAGGGCCTAACCTCACCTCTAAATTTAGATTAAGATTTTTCACACCCTCATTCGAGCCACAGCCAATGATCATACATGCATGCATTAATCTATTCACCACATCTACTCCTTCACAGAGTCCAAACAAGCAACAACAACTATCCTTTCATGCATGCTATCACATAATAAACCATGAAAACTTTTTAATAAGTCCCAAACCTTGCTTTTAACTCTTTGTCTTCTAAATAAAACAACAGGATCGAGGAGACCTACTAATACGAATTCACAGGAGAAAGAAAACTCACTAGGTAGACTGCTTGCTCATAGAATCTTTGAAGAACCTCTCCTGCGTCGCCAACCTCCGGAATAACGCCCTCCTTGCCCCGATATCTCCCTGCAGTGCTCCTCCGTTCTCTTCAGAAGTGGACGTCCACACCTCACGTCCGAGATAAGACGAGGCTACTGGTGGTGGACGGGAAGATGAGAGTGGGAGAGAAGAGGGCGGCGCTAGGGTTTCTACGAGACTTCTCTTATATAGAGCTCGGGAGATCTCCAAAACAATTGGATAACGCTTTTAATTTGAGTTCATCTTTTAGTTTAAACCTCCGAGATTAGCTGGCCGATGTGAGATAAATTCGGAAACTGATAACTTCTCGATGGCGCGCACGAGGTGAAGGAGCAACTCTGCGTTGCCACCTCGTATCCATAACTCCAGCACAGATCAACGGTTGAAGACCTGCCACGTGATCTATTCACAGATGAGAGAATTCTCATCATGCATTCCATGCCTTAGGTCGCCACGTGGTGAGTCCGCCACCATTTGATGGAATTAATGAACTCCACTTTCAAATCCCAACCATTCACTCAACTTGGAAATCATATGCACGCTTTTCCCCACACGTTTTTGTCCACAAATAAAAACACCACTTCCCATTAAAGGCAACCATATACACACCCTTATCCTAATATGTATATTAATACTTTATTAGTAGCAATATTATTATTTTATTTAAACTCAAAGTTCTGAATATATACGTTTGATTGCCTCTTTATCCTATCACTAAAATATGGAAAATCATATTAAAGCACATCCATCAAATCATTTTAACTAAATCATTTGGATAAATATAATGCCATCTTTCAAATCAGCATTTAATCCAAATTTATTTATTTATTTTTTATCTTCAACCATAGTTTCATATCTTTAATCAATTAAAATATTTATTCATTTAATTAATTAATTAGAGAGCTCTAAGAAGGCATTTATTCTTTAATTAATTAAAAATAATCAGAAAACTTTTATTCCAATAAAAATTTCAATTATGTCCTACCTTGGGAGACTCTCCCTTATTTCCTAACAAGTTTTTTTTTGAAAACAATAAACTAAAACTTAATAATTAGAAAAGAAGAGAAAAATATAATTCCTAAAACTACAGGCTTCACACTGGCTACTAGAAATAATTAGTGGGGTGACAATCCTATGCGTCGTCAGTAGTACAGGGAGAGGGTTGAAGTTGTTCATGAACGCTATCGAGAAATTCTACATAGGAAGCTAGCCTATGGGATGATTTGAGTGAGGATGAAGAAGTGGCTAAAACTATACTTCAGGAAAACCAGAGGGGATACTAAAGGGAGGAATATAGGCATATCTTTCGCATGAAGATGGACCTACCTAACTTTAATGGTCAGGTTCAGTTCGATGGATTTCTGGATTCGTTGGCTCAGGTGGAGAGATTCTTTGATTACATGGAGATCCTTGAAGATAAGAAGGTGAAGTTGGTTGCATACAGAGGGGGCTTTTTCTTGGTGGGAGCAATTACATAATACCCAAATATGGCAAGGAAAAAGAATGGTTCGAACATGGGCCAAGATGAGGCGATTGCTATGAGCTAGGTACCTACCTCCAGATTATGAGCGGATCCTGTTTCGCCAATGTCAGGAATGTAAGTAGGGAAGCAGGACCGTGGAGGCTTACGTAGAGGAGTTCCACAGGTTGTCGTCACGAAATAATCTGATGGAAAT
This sequence comes from Dioscorea zingiberensis, assembly GCA_026586065.1. Lineage (NCBI taxonomy): Eukaryota > Viridiplantae > Streptophyta > Magnoliopsida > Dioscoreales > Dioscoreaceae > Dioscorea > Dioscorea zingiberensis. Next base: position 53,594,304 of record CM048818.1, on the reverse strand, counting down.
GGATGTGCAACAGGTTGCTAGGTTTGTTGGGGAACTGCAATTGGGCTATCTAGGATAGGGTTGCTATGGAAATGGTCTATATCTTGTCTGAAGTCGTTGCATTGACAATTCGTATAGAGACTCAATTAGACAAGGTGAAGCTAGCGGCTGTTGGAAGGAGTTCCTCTGATTGCGCACCAAGTATGGGAAAAGCCCTGATTAACCAGCTACCACCTCAGCCTAACACCACCCTCGGAACCAACAGCAGTGGGGGTCCAACCAAGCCAGCCAATACTGTTCCAACAAATATGACCTTGCAAACCTTATGCTTAGTCAGCGACAAACAAGTGTTATAGATGCTGGCAGCTAGGACACCGATCCAACTAGTATCCAAAAAGGGGAGCTGTTAATTTAGTATGAAGATAGATGTGAGACAGAGGATAATGAGAACGAAATGGCCTACAAGGAAGAGGTGATAACGAGCGGAGATGAAGGGGAGTTGTTGCCTCGATCTTTGGTGGTTCAACAACTTTTGTTGGCCCCAAAGAAAAAGGAGTCATCATCGTGGCACAACATATTTTGAACCATATGCACTTTGAATAAAAGGGTGTGTGTTGTCATTATCAACAGTGGTAGCAGTGAGAACATTGTATCAAAGGCGATGGTTACCAAGCTGGGTTTGCTAACAAAGAGACATCTCGTACCTTATAAGATTGGCTCGATCAAAAGAGAAGCTGAAGTAAAGGTAACCGAAATCTATCCTTTTAACTTTTTTATTGGAAAGAATTATGCAGATGAAGTTGTGTGTGATGTGGTAGAGATGGACGCCTGCCATATGATTTTGGGGCAGCAATGGCAGTTTGATGTGGATGCTACATACAAAGGGAGAGATCATGTGTATGTGTTCATGAAGGGAAACTTGAAGATTGTGTTGGGACCTATAAAAGAAGAATTTTCTATTGGGGATGTAAAATCCAAAGGAAAATCAGTACTTCTAGTAGATGGGGGCAGATCCATGGAGAAGCCGAAATAGTAGGATTTTGTTCTTGCTCAAGCCGAGTTCACCTACAACAGTATGCAAAATTGGTCTACTGGGAAGTCTCCATTCCAGATTGTGTATTGTTTCCCTCCACATCATGCTTTAGACCTGGTTCCCCTACCCAAACTTCCTGGAATGAGCATTGCAGCAGACAATATGGTAGATCATATCAAGGTTCTTCATGACGAGGTGTAGAGAAATTTGGAGGAGGCTAATTCCAAATACAAGCAACTGTTGATTCAAAGAGGAGAGCTAAGGTGTTTGAAGTAGGAGATTTGGTGATAGTTTACCTGCGTAAGGGGTGGTTGCTAGCGGACAACCACAATAAGCTAATAACCAAGAAATATGACGCTTTCCCCATCCTGAAGAAAATTAGTAATAATGCTTATATTGTGGATCTTCCTACAATATGACCATCTCTCACACCATCAATGTTGCTGACCTATTTGGATATCATCCTCCTGATAGGGAGCTTGCTGAGTTGCTTAACTCGAGGATGAGTTCTTTTCAAGCAGGAGAGACTGATGTAGAACGGGTTGCAAAGGAGTTTCTAGACCGGTTGGACTATCAGAAGCATAAGAAATTTTAAATTTTACAATTTTATATTTTTCGAGGGTTTTTCCAAAAATTCAGTCATTTAGGCCCGCAATTTTACAATTTTATGTTTTTAGAGCATTTTTCTGTAATTTCTTATTTTCAGTTGAATTAGGGTTTGGGACAACCTATATAAAGGCTTTTATGATCATTGTACAACGGTTTTTGATGAAATAAACACATTATTCTAGAAAGTTTTTTTATTTTTCTGTTCGTGGATTCGAACGAATTTTACTTGCTTTCATGTTGTTACAACCTTATGAGTCATGGTGTCAAATTGGCCGGGTCGTGCCGGCACGGCCTACAACCCAAGTGAGGTCAACCTAGCACAAGGCATGGCCTAGCTCCGTTGGGCTCGTGTCGTGTAGGGCCACGAGCCGACCCTTTTTAAAATTTATAATAAATTCATAAAAAAGTACTAAAAAAAAGGGAAAAAATTTTAAACATCCAGATCTATTCATCCGCTGTCCAGATATAGGCCTCTGACAACCTCTAGCTCCACTACAAATCTGAAAAAAAAAAAATAGAGATGAGGGCTTCTGTGAGGGAGAGAGAGAGAGAGGTTGAGCCCTCCCTCAACCTCTCTCTTCCCTCAAAAGCTTAGAGAAGAGAGGAGAAAGATGAGAGGAAAGGAGAGAGAGAGAGAGCTAGAGGAGAAACAGAGGAGAAAGAAAGCATTAGAGAAGAGAGGAGAGTGAAACGAGAGAAAGAAAGGAGGGAGAATGAGAATTAAAAAAAGAAAAATGCTTTTTTTTTTAATTTTTTTACTGGTGAACACGGGAAACAATAATTTACAATGTTTATTTTTTAAAAAAAAGGAGCTGTAGTGCAGGGTTGACACACGGCCTGTGAGTTGCACGGAGCCAGCCCAGCACGAGCATGCAGGCGGACCGTGCCAAGCACAGCTCGCCTCGTGTCGAGTTGTGTCGTGCCCGGGCTTGCACGACCCATTTGACACCTTAACTTTTGAGGATGATTTGATACTAAAGTGTATGTATATCTAACGAAATGACTTATCTTTATTTTATCTTAATTATACTTTTATATCAATGTAATATAATTGATTTTCATTTTAAGAAATATATTTATGATGGCTAGGGAGTTGTGCATACTCAAAGCCCTTATGTGGTTCAAAAGAGGATCGAGGGGGGAGGGGAGTGAGGGGGAGAGGAAGATGGAGGGTTTGGAAAAATATTATATTTGGTTCAATGGAGGATTGAGGAGGAGTAATCTTTTTTTTGGGGGGGCTGGGAGGAGGAGTGAGGAGTGAGGAGTGAGGAGGAGTGCAATGTGTATTTGACCAATTTACTCTTTTAGAATGAAATTGATAATGATAATGTTTTCACACTTTTTTACTTTCATATTATTTTGAATAAATTTTATTTTTACTTTTATATTATTACGCCAATATATGAGTTATGTTATTACTATTAATTTAATTCTAATTAATATTAATTATATTAAAGCTGTTAGTATAAAGAAAAAATCTATAACTTCAACTACCATTCATTCAATTAAATGAAATGAAGTTGTTTTCTCAATTCTCAAAGAATTCAATAATGAATTTGCATTATTTAGGCATGTATCTCATCCAATCTGCATTCTGTATCTCCATTCTTCCAAATTTAACATTTCCAAATTTAACATAAGGTTTCTAATATTAAGCCAAAATTACCAGACACAAAATCACATGTCATTCATGTCTAAAAACACATTTGATAAAATGGTTGCTTTATATTCCTTCCTCTAAATGTCAGGAAAACAGAAATGTCATTAATTTAAGAAAACATGGGACACAAAACTAGCTTTATCAAATCCGGTAAGGGTACATCGAGGAAAAGAAAGGTGGTTACAGTATAGTAGATTGCAAAAAGTGCTCTGTCACTAATTACCTGATTATAAAAGAAACCAAGAGATATAGTCACAATAATTCAAGGTGCAGTATTCTTCTAAACCGAGGTGCATTAGATGAAACATCGTCCATTGCCTTGATAGGTAACATGTATGAAAGATTTAGTCTGACAAGTCATACTTGAATCACAAAAGTAAAACATAATAAGTGGCTTTTTCAACAAAACAAGTGGTACTGCAAAACAGTTGAATATACAGATAATGATAAAGTAAAAAATCAGTGAAGAATCATATAAAAAAAGCTATCATAAATTGGCTTTAATTACTATAATTGAAACAAAGAGAGCAAGGTGAAAGGTTTTACATGTTGAAGAATCCTTACCATTTGACATCCTACATCATCAAAACAAATGAACAAAAGGAAACAATGGGATAAAGCTGTTAAATTAAAGACATGAGATGAACAAAGGGATGAATTACCATTACATATTGAAGTTGTTAAGGTCCTCGAGTATCCCACTTAAAATGAACTCCCTACGGTATTCCATTGGACAACCAAGCACTCCATTCAACAAGTCCACCTTCATTACAAGCTTACTGTAAATATTATGGAGCAATGGTGGCTGAAATCATATGTCTAGTAGGATTTGATATGTCTCCATTGGAGATATATACTAGAGCTTTCCTTACAATGATCTCACTGGAAGTCTTAATGTTCTTTGTAATGAGCTCAGCAAAAGTCTTAATTGTATTTGCCACTTTCTCTATTGTATCTTTCATCCCTTCAGCAACCTCTTTGTCTTTATCAACAGTTTTTCTAGACTTTTTGTTGCCACCACTAGTACCATGTGTTGATGGAGACACATGTTCAGTAGGTAAAGGTGTTATTATGTCCATGTCATCATCTACAAAATGACTTGCATTTTGAACTGAAAATTGAGACATCATGGGATCAATGTCATATGTGGAGTTAGTGAAGCCCTCTGTATCAATTGAAGTTGAACGCTTTCGGAATTCCAAAGCAGTTGCTGAAATGATTGCCCGTAGCTTTGTCTTTTCCATACAAAATACAATCTTATCATAGTGTGGTATAGGAGTTTGCATATATATCTTCTGTTGGGAAAAAACCTACAATTCAACCCTCGGCGGAAGCCCAATCACACACACAACCAAGCTCGAACTCTTGTCAAAGATTATCTCCAAAACACATATGCACAACTAGGGCAAAGATAGAGAAACAAACACACAAACACAACACAAGGATATACGTGGAGTTCGGCACCTTGCCTATGTCTCCACGGGGGCGGGGAACAAGGAATCCACTAGTATGAGTACCTTCGAGGCTTGAACAAATCTCAAGCTCGGATCAAGAAGAAAGTAATCACAAGAATACAACACCAAAGAAGAGGAAGTACAAGAACAACTCACTATGCACCCTAATCACCTTAGGGATTTCAAGTTGATCTCCCAAGCTCCCTTCTAATGGTTGCTCAAAGCCTCTCTACCAGCCTTCTTCTCCACAAGCCCTCAAGACCTCTTCAAAAGCCCCCAATTTGAGATGATTTCAAATTAGGTCTTCAGCCGCAGCAGGGGCGCTTTTATACTCGCGCGCCATACGGACTTGTATACGGACCGTATACGGGGCCCGTATGGCCCGCATACGCCTTCATCCGAAAAACTGGGCATTCAATATGGAGTGTCATACGGAGTTTCATACGACCCTGTATAGCTTGCTGGTCGCTCCATACGGAGTCCGGACAGGCCGTATACTTTCCAAGGCTGCTATATACGACCTCTGGGGGTTCATACGACCCCGTATGGGACCCCGTATGGACTCTGCAACTCTTCATCTCTGCATCTTCTCATAATTCTCCACCTCGTTTCTCATTTGACTCCAAATGTGGAACGAACATGTGTACTTCATTCTGAGAGAGACCAACAAGAGATAACATATCTGCCCCGTACTCATATAGATGATTCCTAACCCCAAAATTACCCTCATTAGCATTTGCTAACCTTTAGCAAGTCCAAGCAATGTTGGAACTTGCTCCTTGGTACCACCTTGGTGAACATGTTTGCAGGATTTTCACTTGTGTGCACCTTCAATAAAGAAATGGAACCTTCCTCTATGACATCTCGCACAAAGTGATACCGGACATCAATATGCTTGGTACGAGCATGGTGAACTTGATTCTTAGCCAAATGAATCGCACTCTGACTGTCACATCCCATGTCCACTGCATCCTGCTCAATCCCCAGATCATCCAATAAGCCCCATAACCACAAAGCTTCATTCAGTCCTTCTGACATAGCCATATACTCGGCCTCAGTAGTAGATAAAGCAACTGTGGCTTGTAGCATCGATCTCCAACTAACTGGTGCACCATATATCTTGAATACATAACCAGTAGTAGATCGCCGCCTGTCGAGATCACTAGCATAATCCGAGTCAACAAACTCACCCAACTGACATGATCCTCCACCAAAGCACAAACCAATGTCAGTGGTACCCTTCAAGTACCTCAATATCAATTTCACAGCTTCCCAGTGAGGTCGTCCTGGATTTGCCATAAATCTGCTGACCACACTAACTGCCTGTGAAATGTCGGGGCGCGTACAGACCATCGCATACATCAAACTCCCTACTGCACAAGCATACAGAACTCGAGCCATCTGCTCCTTTTCCTCAGCTGTAGTAGGTGATGACTGACCAGAGAGTCTGAAGTGTGGAGCCAGTGGATGGAGTCACCACTGGCTTTGCATCTTGCATCCCAAACCGAGCTATTACTCTCTCGAGATAACCCTTCTGATTCAAGAATAAACTTCGGCTTGACCTCTCTCTCCTGATCTCCATGCCAAGTATCTTCTTAGATGCCCCAATGTCCTTTATCTTAAACTCCTTCCCAAGTTGAGACTTCAACTTATCTATCTCCACCTTGCTCTTACAAGCAATGAGCATGTCATCCACATACAATAGAAGATAGATAAATGCACCACCTCGAAGTTGTTGAAAATAAACACAACAATCATACTTGCTTCTGGAGTAGCCATTCTTGAGCATAAAGGAATCAAAACGCTTGTACCACTGTCGAGGCGACTACTTCAAACTATAAAGTGACTTCCTCAAGCGACAAACATGATTCTCCTTTCCCTCAATCTTGTACCCCTCCGGTTGATGCATATAAATTTCTTCATCCAAGTCACCGTGCAAGAAGGCCGTCTTGACATCAAGTTGTTCTAGCTCAAGATCACCATGTGCTACCAAACTCAACAATACACGGATAGAAGTGTGTTTTATCACCGGCGAGAAAATCTCATTGTAGTCCACCCCTTCTTTCTGTGCAAAGCCTTTAGCCACTAACCTTGCCTTGTACCTTGTACCACTTGACTCTGATAAATCTTCCTTCTTCTTATACACCCACTTACAGCCTATAGCATGCTTCCCCTTGGGCAATGGGACAACTTCCCATGTTTGGTTCTTCCGAAGAGACTCCATCTCCTCCTCCATTGCAACCAACCATCTCTCGCTATTTGAATCTCTAATAGCTTGCTTGAAGGTGACCGGCTCATCATCCTCCACCGAGAGAGCATACTCAACCAAATTTGCCTGCCCATAATGTTTCAGAGGTTCGTCGAATCCAAACTTCTGAACTGGTTTAATTTGTCTCTTTGGCCTAGTGGTAGCCAAAGACTCTGACTGCTGCTGCTGTAGTGACTGTGTACGGTCTTCCTGAACCTCCTCAAGTTCAAGCTCATCATCATCCTCATCCTGAGTGTCTCCCTGAGCTTCCTCTTGAGCATGACTAGGACCTGGTTGGTCTACAGATCCATCAATCTCCACCACTTGAGTATTGGTGGTTAACTCATCATCAACACCATCATTGGGCATCATAGCCTTTGGCAAGGCTAATATGGAATTCTCATCAAAGGTTAGATCCCTGCTGACTACAAACTTTGAATCTTGCAAGCACCAAAGGCGGTAGCCTTTCACACCCTTTGCATACCCCAAGAATAGTGCCTTCTTGGCTCTAGGATCAAGCTTATTTTCCTTAACATGATAATAAGCTGTGCAACCAAAGATTCTCAACTCATCATAATCTGCATGTTCCCCTGACCATCGCCGATAAGGCGTATCACCATCCAAGGTAGAATGTGGAGCCCTGTTCACTATGTAGCAAGCTGTAGCAAGTGACTCTGCCCACCATTCTCTGCCCATACCAGAATTAGATCTCATACATCTTGATCTCTCAAGCAATGTGCGGTGCAGCCTCTCTGCGACCCCATTCTGCTGTGGTGTGTTTCTGACTGACCAATGTCGAACAATGCCCTCCTGATCACAAAACTCCTTGAAGGACCCCTCAGTGTACTCAGTGCCATTATCTGACCTCACTGTCTTTACCTTCCTCCCAGTCCTGTTTTCAACCATTGCTCTCCACCGCTTGAATGTCTTAAATACTTCATTCTTATGCTTAAGAAAATACACCCAAGCATATCAAGAATAATCATCAACAAATGAGACAAAATATCTGGAACCTCCCTTTGAAGCAACCTTGGCCGGTCCCCATACATCCGTGTGCACATAGTCTAGTACTCCTTTGCTTCTGTGTTTGCTTGTGGCGAACTTGACTCTATATATGTGCCTTTCCATACACACAATGCTCGCAAAACTCCATGCAAGGCTTCTTTATGTTCTTCAGCAAACCTTCTTTCCCAAGCAAAGATAGACCCTTCTCCGACATGTGCCCTAGCCGCAAATGCCAAAGTTTTGTGCAATCTGATGGGTTACTGCCTCCTGAGATCCCAACTGAAGCATTACCAGTCACTGTTGTACCCAACAAAGCATACAATTCCCGTGACGAATACCCTTCATCACTACCATGGAGCCATGAACAACCTTTAGAACTCCCTTCTCGGCCACTATCTTGCAACCGCCGGAATCCAAAGCACCGAGAGAAATCAAATTCTTCCTCAAGTCGGGGACATGCCGTACATCTGTCAAGGTCCTGATCATCCCATCATGCATCTTGATCTTGATTGAACCTAGGTCAACTGTCTTGCAAGCATGATCATTGCCCATCAACACAGTACCACCATCAATGCTCTCATAGGTAGCAAACCACTTCCTATTTGGACACATGTGATGTGAACAACCCGAATCAAGTATCCACTTCCCGGAGATCTCTCCACCTTGACTCACATTGTAGCACTCATCAGTTTCTGTTTCCCCTCCCGAAGCAAAACTTGCTTCTTCTTGCTTGATTGACTTCCCCTTGTTGTTGTTCTTCTTTCACCAATTGATTTTCTTGTTGGTACAATCGGCCTTGAAATGCCCTTGCTCTCCGCAATTGTAACATATAACCTTTGCGGTAGGTCTTGATTTTGATCTTGACTTGCCTCTTTGCCCCTTTCCCCTTTCATTTGATCTTCCTCTTACAATCAACCCTTGTGCTTGCTCCTTGTCACCTCTTCCACTAGTAGCCAACTTCCGAAGATCATCGGATAACAAAGATGTCCGGACTTCATCCATGGAAAGTGTGTCACCCACAAGCATCAATGTTTGTACCAAATTCTCAAATGAATGCGGCAAAGAAAGTAGCAATAATATGGCTTGATCCTCGTCATCTACTTTGACATCCACATCCTTCAAGCTTGAAATTATCCTGTCAAACTTGTTTATGTGGTCTCGAATTGAGGTGCCTTCCTCCATCTTGCAAGTATACAACTTGGTCTTCAAGTAGATACAATTTGTCAATGTCTTGGTCATGAAATTAGACTCCAATTTCAACCACACGCCGGCCGCCGTCTCCTCGTCATTCACCAAGAAAACGACATCCCTATCCAAGCATAGCATGATAGCCGCGCGTGCCTCCATGTCAAGATCCTCCCAATCATCATCACTCATATCCTTTAGCTTCTTCTCCTTCCCCAAAACCGCCTTGTGTAGCCTTTGTGATATCAACAAATTCTTCATTTGCATCTTCCAATAAGAGAAATCATTCTTCCCATTGAACTTCTCAATCTCATACTTCCCAACCTTGGCATTACCGGTTGAAGACATCTCTTAGGAATTTCGTCGAACACCTTGTGTGCACAAATTGCCCAAGCCGCGACGAACAGCTCTGATACCAATTGTTGGGGAAGAACCTACAATTCAACCCTCGGCGAAAGCCCAATCACACACACAACCAAGCTCGAACCCCTGTCAAAGATTATCTCTAAAACACATATGCACAACTAGGGCAAAGATAGAGAAACAACCACGCAAACACAACACAAGGATATACGTGGAGTTCGGCACCTTGCCTACGTCTCCACGGGGGCGGGGAACAAGGAATCCACTAGTATGAGTACCTTCGAGTCTTGAACAAATCTCAAGCTCGGATCAAGAAGAAAGTAATCACAAGAATACAACACCAAAGAAGAGGAAGTACAAGAACAACTCACTATGCACCCTAATCACCTTAGGGCTTTCAAGTTGATCTCCCAAGCTCCCTTCTAATGGTTGCTCAAAGCCTCTCCACCAGCCCTCAAGACCTCTTCAAAAGCCCCCAATTTGAGATGATTTCAAATTAGGTCTTCAGCCGCAGCAGGGACGCTTTTATACTCGCGTGCCATACGAACTTATATACGGACCGTATACAAGGCCCATATGGCCCGCATACGCATTCATCTGAAAAACTGGGCATTCCATACGGAGTTTCATACGACCCTATATAGCTTGCTGGTCGCTCCATACGGAGTCCAGACAGGCCGTATACTTTCCAAGGCTGCTATATACGACCTCTGGGGGTTCCATACGACCTCGTATGGGACCCTGTATGGATTCTGCAACTCTTCATCTTTGCATCTTCTCACATCTTCTCTTGTGGCTTCACCTATATATATATATATATATATATATATATATATATATATATATATATATATATATATATATATAAGCACCCTAATTAGATTGATTAATTTCATAACAAACTTGAAAAATGAGAATATGAGTATATAAATCTAAGTAAAACTGAAGTTGCATGCCCATCCCATTTGAAAATTCACAACAATTCATCTTAGCACATTCATACAAATTTTACCTTGGTGAGGTCATTCCATACTTCTGGATGAACCATCAATACTTGTGTAATTAGATCTATGGTAAATTCACTCATGCCATTCTTGAAGATGTCATAAGCATCAGAGAAGTGTTTCTTCAAAATCTTCCATCGACTATTCACTTGACTCTTTTCGAGCTTTATGTTCAAAGTTATTGCCAGTTCCTCAACAATATTATCGTAAGCCTTGGAAATGAAAGTGCCATCTTCACCTTAAGTCCCATGTTATATTGATTTAGGAATGCATCAACTAATGTTACATCCATTGCATGTGTCCATACTAGAGTCTTTGATGTACTCCTTCCCCCAAGTCATTTTTTTTTGGGGTCATGTTGTTCAAGGAGAAAAGGTACACATATTTATAAAATTAAAATAAGGATAAGCATTTAATGCATAGAATCAAATAAACATTATTCACCAAACATCAACAATTTCTTCCACACAAAAACGTACAACATTCTTATTTCAATGGAGATCAAACATTACAAACATACAATAGGCAAGCAAACACAACAAACAAACAAGAGAAAAGACAACATGGAAACAAAGCTAATAGAGTCTCTAATGAATAATTGCTATGTGTAATCTCTCCACATTGCAGCAAACAATTCGTCACTTAAACGTTTTCTTAGAGAAGCACCGTCACTGTCACTTCTATGAGTACAATATTCATCATAAGTTACTTCTTGTCTTGCTATCTCTACAGCTATAAGATCCTCATCAGGATTCATAGACATCAAATAATTATCCAAAATGCAACAAGCTAAAATTTTTGAATTATGAGCTTTGACTCCATATGGGCATCATAAGCATTTGAAATAATAATGAACTGCTTCTTCTAAACTCCAAAAGCTCGTTGAATGGCATTATGCAATGATGCTTGATGGAGATTGAATAATTCACGATGATCTTGTGGAGGATTTTTTGATGAATATTCCTTCAAATGATATCGCAAACCCCTATAAGGTGTAATCAATCCTTTTGATAACATGAGCCTAGCATCTACAAGGTAGTATTTTCCTAAGTTGAAACATATATATATTAATAAAGCTTTTATCTAGAACAAATAAACCACATTTAAGGTAAAAAACCAAATAAAAAAAAATTAAAGTCTAAATAACACTTTTTTTACCAGTAGGAATTTTCAGATTGTCCTCTCTCGTCAATGCATCTTTTATAATTCTAGAGTCCGATGCAGTCCCTTCCCACCCAATGAGCTCATATGTAAATTTTAAGTCAAAAGTGCATGCTGCTAAGACATTTTGTGTTAGGTAGTCTTCCCTACTATGGTACTTAGGAGCATCTTCACGAGCCACTTTTACACATATATGTGTGTCATCATTGCACCAACACAATCCTTACATATCAATATAGTGTAATACACAAATATTAAATTTCTTATTTTCATCAATTGTATGAAATGGATGTATATAGGCTAAAATATATAAAATTTTACCGTGAAATATGGGTAAAATCTTTCACTGCGAAGAATCTCAGGAGGGACAATTGCGCCATCAGCCTGAACAAGGAATTTATCTTCTAATTTGATTATAGCTTTTATCACATTAAGTAAATGGCTGCTAATAGTCTCCCCCGAGCTTTGAAACGAGGAATTTACTTTGCGATTCTTGGTATTATGTGTCAGTATATATAGGGCCTTTGCAAGTTGTTCTTCCACAGTGGCCCATTGTGTAGGTCTTAGACCACCTTTTGTCTCTAATATTTCAACCAACCTCAGAAATGCAGGAGGCCCCATTCTGATTATATTACGACCAATTTTACTATTCATAATACGGTTCACTATCTCATCTCTATTTTGTTCTCTTCCTGAGCTCATGCTATAAGTTATTTTCCTTTTATGAGAATGCCTTTGGATGAATTACCACTAAGCAACAAGACGAACCACATACGCTATAACTTTGCCATTATCCATCTAAATTCAATAAATATACAGTTGAAATGTAGTTTCATTGACATTAAAAGTAACAGAACCATGGAATTCTCAAATCAGATGAACAGAAATCATGAAGATGCCACTGAATACTAATGAATCTACATTTAAATGAAACCAAGCACTTTTAGTTTGATAATAAAACATTATATATACAAATAAAAAAGAAACCATAGAGATGTCACTAACAGCAGATCAATCTACATCAATGTTGAAACAAATCACAGTTCAAAAAAAAGAATCCTAAGCGTCATCCCCACCACACTTTTGAGATCAAGATTAAACAACACACCAAAATCCCTATTCCTAGAATCTTAACAAATTATGATAAGATTCATGAAATTCTAAATAAACCAAAAGATAGAGTGTCTAAGTTCATAGAGGAAATCAAAGATGACCAAAAGATAGATGAAATCAAAGATGGTTAACCTCTCTAAAGTCAGTGGGAGTGACGTCGGAGAGGTAGAAGCGCTCCTCCCCTCCTGGGAGGGGGTTGTCGGTCAATGGGGTGTCTTCTCTATAGGTCATGGTGGTGACAACCTTCTTTCTCACGAGCTAACAAAGGAGATGGGTTTTTTTAATTAAGGACTTATTTTTCTTTGTTCAAATAGGTGAAGCTCCCCCCCCCCCCCCCTTACGCCACCAAAAACCCCCAACCAAATAAAGCCAAAAGAAAAGAAGAATTACTAGTTTACAATAACAAAAGATTAGTCTTGGATGTAGTAGACTGATACGACTAAGCCCATATCGCTGAATCCACCTAGTCCCTCGTAGTCAACTAGCACGGAAGGAGGTTGGGTTAACCAAGACGATCAGGGCGAGCAAGTTACCACTGGGTCCCAACACACGCATCACAAAAGGACTAGGCCGATATGGATGAGGGATTATGTGGCGTGATAAGACCGCGTGAAGATGAGGGTGTCTCCACTACCTCCACTACTAGTTGATTTTCATGCACTGTTTATGTTTTTGTCGTTTGTGTGATTAATGCTTGTTGGTTAGTAGTGGTGTCGTGGGTAGTAGCAGTACCTACTGCGTTTCCTTTTGCTATATGTATTAGGGTTTTTTTGTATTCCATGCAGTGAAGAATATCAATCTACTTTCTTTGTATTATCTCTATCTTCTCGTACCTCTAACCCTAATCTTCCATCCTTCTAGAGTTTGTACCCACTCGAAGCGGTATGGTGGATACGTTCATTCTCAAGGAGCGTATCAACTGGTGCTTTCATTGCTCCTGTGATGGACACCGATACACTTGAGGCAGTCAAGGCCTTGTCGGAAGCCTTCAAAGCCAAGCAGCTCCAACTTGGCAGGAAAATGATGGCTTCTCACTAATCTATCTTGCAACACATGGCCACCATGGACGTGTTGTTCGATGAACTGCGTGCCCACGTACTCTGTTCATCTGGATCTTCCTGCTTACCAATTCGATCCCCCTCAATGCCCTCGGAGGCCTCCCAAGCTGACCACCTGCAGCGCATATGTTGTTCTGGTGCTCCGTTCCATGAAGCTGGAAATTCCCAAGTTCGACTGGATGGACCCCCACGGCTAGGTTTTCCGTATTGAAGAATACTTCAACTTCCACGATACCCCTAGCGATCTACGTCTTCTCATTGTCTCGTTCCACTTGGAGGGCGCGCCTCGACGTGGTGCTAGTGGATGAAGGTTAACAACTTGCTCACAACCTGGCCAAGTTTCCTGACCATTATGAAACAACGCTTCGGTGCATCGCTCTATGAAGACCATCAAGGGGCCCTCTTCAAGCTGACCTAGACCTCCTCGGTGGTCGAATTTTAATCCATATTTGAGGAACTGATGAACAAGGTGACAAGGATTTCCAAGCCACTGCTAGTCTCATTTTTCAGCACCGGGTTACGACTGGATATTTACAGATAGCTCTAATTACACTGACCACCCACCCTAATGGAGGCCTTCGCTCTTGCACGCACCTACAAAGCACGCACAGAGGAAGCGAAGCAGGATTCCCGAGTATGGTTACGGTGGTTACCCAAACCATCTTCCTCTTTTTCACCGATCTCTAAGCCCGCACCGGCGCCCACTGAGATACGTACTCTAGCACCCACTTCCTTCGACCCTAAGCCACCACTCCTCTTAGGCCCGGGGCTTTATGAACAACAACCCAAAGCCAACACACCCCCATTACTCCATTAACCCACCCAGTTTCCTATTCGACATTTCTCCCCGTCGGAACTCCAAGACAAGAGGGCCAAAGGCCTATATTACAACTATGACTAGAAGTGGAGTAATAGTCATTGTTGTCGAAGTCGCTTACTATTTCTTCTGGGCTCCAACGATGATGACCCCGGGGATCCTCCAGTTGATGGGAGCTCGGACACAGCGGATGTAAAATCCAAGTATTTTAGGGTTTAATTTTATTTCTTCAGTTATTTGCGTTAGTTATGTAGTAAATAAGGGAAGTTTCCCAAGTTGGACTTTATTTTAGAATTTCCGATTTCTTTTAAGGAATGTCTATGAATAATTGATTTTTAGTTCCCTTAATTATTTTATTAGAGATTTGATTGATGGGATGAAATTTTAGTTTTGATTATATACAAACCTACCATAATATAAGATGAGAAAACTCCACGTGCATGAACTCCACACTATTAGTTTTGAATTCATGGATGATAAATATATATATATATATAGATTTGATTTCAAAAAAAGAGGACGTACTTGGCTAGGGTATATATGATACTTTAAATGTATATATAGGAATCCATGCAAATTGTAGGACGTTCATGCACGGTTGGAAGAGTGTATATATATATATATATATATATATATATATATATATATATATATATATATAAATGAATAAAATAAGTAAAAGGAAATAATCCATCTACGGACCATGTGAATGGATGCATGTGTTACTTTATATATATATGGTTAAATTTATATATATATAATAAGGTATATAAATAGGGATACATATGGAAAGATATAGAAAGAGAGATTTCTGCCTTATCATTTCGCGATCTTCGGCCGGCCAACAATAAAATCCGATCTCTTCCGCATGAAGGCTGAAATCAGAGGAAGGGATTCCCTTCCAATCCTTCATTAAATCCTATAAAAGAGTCTCCACTCCGAACCCTAACAAAGATCGCCAAGAATCGAGAAAGAGGAAGAGGGGAGGGTTGAAGATGTATCGGCCGAACAACTAACACGCTGCAGCAAGACTGCGAGGGGGACTGCTCGGGGGCCTTGGGACGCCGGAGACCGAGAGTCACCGGAGAGCCGCCCTGAGACGCGATCACAACGAGGTAAACTTCTTAGATCTGTTAGATGGGATTACGGGATTCACTCTTGTATGCTTTGACATGTAGTTAGATGCATGGTTATGAGGATTCTGATAAAACTCTGGCAGGAGGATACCTTGATGTGTGTTTGCATGGTTGAGTTAAAAAAGGGCATGCATGGTGTTCAAATCTCAGAAGGCATGTATGGAGTCAAATTTTTGATGATTTACTTAACTACCATGAAGGCTTGGGTGTTCTTACATACCTACATGCAAGAGCTTAGGTTCAAGAGTTATGTTGGCTCAGAGAAGGGAGAGGCCTTTTATAAGTTTAATGGACACCAAGTTTCAATAATAAGGACTTTATAGTAATAGTGGATACATGTATTCTTGGGTAGCCTTTGAGGTTGAAGGGTTTACGCCTGCTTTGTTTGATAATTCACCTGAGGAGTTGTGTCTGTCTCCGAGGTCTTGAGTTGGATATATATGTATATAGGTTCACAGAGAGTTGGGTTCAATAATATGGTTTATGAATGGATGCTGGAATGTTAAGTAGTAACCTTAAGAAATAATGAGATCTTTGATAATTTAAAATGAAGTTTAGCTAGTAATAGATAATGAAGTCATTGCTGATGTGATCAAGTCTTAAGGAACAAGGGATCAGTGGGTTTATTATGTGAATTCAAGACTTCATTTCATGTCTAGCTTGTAATCTTGCGTTAAAGGAGGAGTTGTAGGCTTGTAGTGATTTTGAAAATTAAAAAAAAAAATTATGAAGGTGTTATGTTCTTCTCTGTTTAGGCTTGTGAGGGAACAGAGGGATGAATGTATGGAGAACTCTTTGAAAATAATTTGTCAAATGGTGAATAGCATGGCTGGTGTTGGTTAGGAGTTGGCTTATTCAAATAGTTGGATTAAATTGGTTCACTATAAATCCAAGTCGACTTGGTCGAGTCTAGTTAGAAAGTTAGATGATTAATGGGCCGGTCCCAATGTAGTTGTGCATGCACTATAGAGGTAACCATTCCTAAATACAAGTACCTATTTTGAGAATGGAATTACGATTACCAGATATCAACGTGGAGCGTGGAGCTTCGTCGGGACAGATACCGATCAGTCGGTTGGATTGCGAATAGAGGTAAGTTACTCTTGCCTCGCTTCTACCCATTGTTTGGGGTTTCTTGGTTTGATGTATGCTATTTGTTGGCATGTCTTTTATTTGGTACCTGATATTCTTGGATGCATGGACATACATGTTTGTTTTGATGTCTTTCCTGGTATGTGTGTGATTGATGTGCTAGAGGTAGTGTTAACTGATCACGAGAATCCGTCGATCGGCACATGGCCGTGGAAACACGTGAGCCTGTGCTCCGTCCGGATAGGAGTGTAAAGTTTCACTACCTGTTTGTTGAATGCTCTTTTGGACATGCCCACCCGTGGGCCGACACATGATCATGGGCACATGGTCTTATGCGCTGGCCGGGAGGTGTGTACCAACTGAGTTTCTCCTTCCGCCCAGATTCAGTGGAGCAGGTGAGCTCCGGATGTTGCTAGAGGGTTGGGGACGGGACACCCTGACGTTCCGGCACTCCTGGCCAGGGATAGTACTCTTGTTGTCCCTGCCAGTCAGTGGGGCGATCACTGACCATGTCGATATGAGTGAGAGGTGGCGCTATCTAACACGACAAGTTTGTCGCTCACAGCCTGAGGCTGTTGTTTGCAGTCTGAGGTTGCTTTTCATTGCTTACACCCTGAGGCTGGCTGTCTGGGGGATCTTTGCTGAGCTGTTCTTGGATTCTCATTCTTAGCCCGAGGGCTATCGCTGGACAAGAGTCGTACCGTTGCGGATGTTTGTGGTAGACTCCTAGGATTTGATTGTTAGGTAATTCGTTGATTGTGACATCATGTATCTTTTTATTGTGCTCACATCTTTGAGATTCCTTGCAGGGTACTTACTGGACTTTCCTTTCGAAAGCTCATTACTTTTCCTTCTCTCATTTCAGGTCCTGAAAAGTAGAGTGACTCGAGATTAGGAGGCGTACGAGAGTCGGGGTGGTATATTTGCTGAGATCGGAGGATCTCCCTGACTTTTGTTTCTGAGTGAGGATACTTGACTTAGGACCTATGTAGGGCCTGGATTTGTTAGGGCTTTGGACCCTTGTACTTTATTTTCCGCATTAGCACTCTGATTTGTATTTGGTATTATTGGATAAACTTTTGAATTTATTATGTTATCTGCTTATGACTACTTAGGCCTTGTATTCGAGTGGGGCTTGTCTCCACTTGGGTACGGCTGGTCTGTGCGTGTGCCCGATGTTTCGGGATGCAGGTCGGGGCGTGACACCAGACGTCGAAGTCATGACGGGTAATATCTCCAGTCTTCACGCTCTTTCCGGTCAAGGGAACCCCCATTCCCTCTGCTTGATGGGAAACATCGCTGGCCACAACATCTACGTAGTCATTAATAGTGGGAGCACACACAACTTCATCAAAACAACCATCACCGAAGCTCTCGGGTTGCCTATCAAAACCACCCCTCTATTCAGCGTCTACATCGGCAATGACGACTGATTGATATGTTCATTATATTGCCCTCTGGTCAACTTGATAGTGCAAGGACACACATTCTCCATTGATCTCTTTGTGTTACCTATTGAAGGGCAGGGCACTATCCTCAGTATCCAATGGCTACAAACTCTCGGACGCGTGACGCATGACTATGGCGCGCTCTCCATGTAGTTTCTCTGGCAGGACATCTATGTTACCCGTCGCGGTGACATCTTACAGCCACCTAAAACCGATCTCTTTTCATCAACTTCAAGCTATGCTGAATCATGTTGACATTGTCAGCCTATTCAAACTCCATCACCTACCTGCTGATACTGACCAATCTATTTCCTCATCTACTCGAACGGAGTTTGAGCTGCCCGAGGGTCTCCCGACACCGGTTCTCCGCCTCTTGCAACAATATCGCACCATCTTTAGCATGCCTTCTGGCCTCCCACCCCACCGTGTGGTTGATCATGGCATCACCTCCTTACCGGCTCTCGCCCCATCAACATTCAACCTTACAAATACCCTCATTTCCAGAAGGATAAGATAGAGCAACTCGTCCATGAAATGCTTGATCAAGGGATAATCCGACCGAGCCATAACCCCTTCTCATCTCCTGTGCTCCTAGTTAAGAAGAAAGACAGCACCTACCGCTTATGTGTGGACTATCATGCGCTGATAGAAGTTACTATCAAAGATAAATTTTCGATCCCTACGATCAACGAACTTCTGGATGAACTCGGCGGAGCCCAGATCTTCAGCAAGTTAGATTTGCACGCGAGTTATCATCAGATCCGCATGCATCCTCGCGACATCTACAAGACAGTGTTTCGCACCCACAACAGCCACTTTGAATTTCTTGTTATGCCATTTGGATTATCAAACACCCCCTCCTTCTTCCAAGCCACCATGCATCGTATTTTCACGTCGTTCCTACACTGGTTCGTCGTGGTATTCTTCAACGATATACTCATCTACAGTACCTCCCTCGAAGGCCACCTCCACCATCTCAACCAGGTTTTATCGTGCCTACAATCTCACCGGTTCTTTGTGAAACTCTCCAAGTGTCAGCCAGAAAGCCATCGAATACCTCCACTACATCGCCTCCTCTTTTTGTGTTCACGCTGACCCCTGTAAGATCGAAGCTATGGTGAATTGGCCTCCTTCCTAATCGCAGAAGCAGTTGCGGAGCTTCTTGGGCCTCACGGGATATTACAGGAGGTTCATACGCGCCGATGCCACCATCGCATTGCCACTCATTGACTTACTTTGCAGGGAGAAGTTTGTATGGTCTTCTCAGGCCGCCGGTGCGTTTAAGCATTTGAAATGGGCAATGGTGGACACCCCTGTACTTTGGCTCCCTAACTTCAACATGGACTTTATAGTGGAGACTGATGCTTCCAATGTTGGCATCGGCGCCTCATGCAGACTGGTCATCCCATCGTCTTCTTCAGCCGAAAATTGGGTCCCCGACTCCAAGCGGCCTCTGCTTACCTCAAGGAGCTCCACTCCATCGCTGAGGCAGTCTCCAAATGGCGTCAATACCTCATCGTCTGGTTTTTCAATATCCGAACGAACCATAAAGCATTAAAGAGCTCTTTCAAAAGGTAGTCCATACCCTGGAGTAGCAGACTTACGTCCATAAACTATTAGGGTTCCATTTTCAGATTGACTACGAGCTTGGATCCACTAATAGCGCACCAGTTTTTTGAGGAGATTAGGGAACCACCCCCACCACTCGCTCTTTCCTGTTTGGCCCTTGGAAGGAAACTGATTCATGACCTCCTGAAGACTCTAAGGCACAAAAATTCCACTTTGACTGACATGCTCTCATTGCACAAACAATTCCTCATAGGTTTCCTCTATGACGTCTACTCTGTGTTCGATGGCGTGCTACTCTATCGGAATCGTTATTACATCAGTCCACATTCATCTTTAAAACCAACACTGATGCGCAATTTTCATGCAAGTCCGATGGCTGGCCATGCAGGAGTCAAACGTATGCTGGTCCGCTTGTCCACGGTATTCTTTTGGCCGCGTATGCGCCACGGGGTAAAGGACTTCGTATGTGCTCATTTGGTATGCCAACAAACTAAATATTCAAATCTTCCATTCGCCGGACTATTACAACCATTATTGATCCCTTCGGCGGTCTCGGAGGATGTTACCATGGATTTCATAACCGGCTTACCGGTTTCCCGCCGGTTCACGATGATCTTGGTAGTAGTGGATCTCCTCACAAAGTCTGCACAATTCGGCCCCCTCCTTCCACGTTTACAACATTCCAAACAATGCAACTCTTCGCCAATATGGTGGTAAAACTCCATGGGTTTCCCTGCTTGATCATCTCCAACCGCGACTCCATTTTTCTGAGCCAGTTCTAGAAGTCACTCTTCACGCTCAGCGACATACTCTTGCAACATAGTACAGGGTGCCTTCACACATGACAAACTGGCTTCTCGAGTCTTCTTCCTCAGGTGGGTCGAGTAATGCTACAACACCAGCCACCATAGTAGCCGACCACCTCCCACCATCTTGGCGTATACGCCTGGTTCTACAAAATTGCAGGCCTCGATGCGTTACTTCTGGAGGGCGATGCTCTGTTATGTACCTTAAAAGTGGCCCTCCGCAGTGCACAACACCGCATGGAGCAGGAGGAAAATGGCCATTGCCAGGAGTTGGATGCTACAAAGGCTTTTGGTGGTCTTATTGGTGTATACCACGATGGGGTCTTCGACTGGGGTGAAGTCGTAACAAGGTAGCCGTAGGGGAACTAATTCTCCGTGGGAACTCAGGTGTTGGTACGGCTCCAACCATATCGACATACCACCCTGACTCATCGCCACTCGCCTAAGCTGGATTAGAGATACTATAGGCCCTTCACAGTTGTGGAACAGATAGGCCCTATTGCTTATTGTTTAGACCTGCCACCAGGGTGCCAAATCCACCTGATTTTTCACATATCTTTACTTAAGCTGTTCCACAGTACCGTTCATAGTGAACCCTGTATCCTACTACTGCTCACAAACTCCACAGGTCCACTTCTCAACCAGCAACTATATGCGCCACTCGCCTTGTCCTGCATCACGGGAAACCACGGCTTCAGATCCCAGTGCAATGTCAAGAGTGCTCGCCGGAAAACACCACTTGGGAGGATTACGAGTAGTTCCGTGAGTTGTATCCCGATCTCCACCTTGAGGACAAGGTGGCATTTCCAGGCGGTGATGAAGATACGACTGAGCCCATATTGCTTAATCCACATAGTTTCTTACAGTCAACTAGCACGGAAGGAGGCTGGGTTAACCAAGACGGTCAGGGCGAGCAAGTTACTACTGGGTCCCAATACACGCTTCGCAAAAGGACTAGGCCAATATGGATGATGGATTATGTGGCGTGATAAGACCACATGAAGATGAGGGCATCACCACCATTTCCACTGCTGATTGCTTTTCATGCACTGTTTACGATTTTGTTGTTTGTGTGATTAATGCATATTGGTCAGTCGTGACGTCGTGGGTAGTAGCAGTACATATTGCATTTACTTTTGCTATATGTATTAGGATTTCGTTGTATTCCAAGCAGTGAAGAAATCGATCTACTTTCTCTATGTTATCTCTATCCTCTCGCACCTCTAACCCTAATCTTCCATCCTTCTGGAGTTTGTACTCACTCCAAGCGGTACAACAAATACGTTCATTCTCGAGAAGCATATCATAGACTTTTACGTTAAACTGGGTGTGGGTATTGGCACATGAACAAACACAACAAAGAAGATCCTCCTGCTTGACATCCACCGCTTGTCGGAGTACGACGCCACCCATTAAGTCTTTAATTTATATGCCGATATTTCAGTATAATGTTTAGGCTGTATTATTTCCAGATCCTCGTAGTGTGTGTTTCTGATCCATTACTAGTAACAGGTTTAGTCTGCTTCTCTTATTCGTATATAACTTTTTTAATTTAGGGCAGGGATTGGGAAAGAGAAGAGCATAGCAGCAGGGGAAAGAGAGCGAAGAGAAGGGTGTTGAATGAAAAAATTTAACTTTTTTTAACTAAGTGCCTTAAAACACATTTAACTGTTATTTTACTTAGACAGTCCTTCGACCACTAGAAGGCTAAACAAACGTAAGACTACTTTGACAAATATTTCTATTTTCAGGTTAAAAAACTAATTTTTAAAAAAATATAGTAGAAAACGACCCAAATAATTACTGGCACAATATTTTCAAAGCTGTCTACCCATGTTAAACACATTATCCTCTGAAATTACTCAACTAATCAATCAAGATATCCTGAATCATCATCCACTCCAAATTCAGAAATCAACATCTTCATACTTTCAGTAATAGCTTCCAAATGATAAAAAACGGAACAAGTATAAAAACATCTCTCCTGGATGAACATATAAACATCACAAAGAGAACATAAGCTTTATGCGGTTTATCGTGCAGCTAAAAGCTTCAGTTTCCTGCACCTTTTCCTTTGTTATTAGCTTGCCATTGGTTATTTCTGATAGCCTTGGCCCTCTTCAACCTCTCAATGTTCCTCGCTCGGGTGAACAACTTCCCGAGATACCGAAGCTTGCGGCATTGACTAGTGATCATCGCATTCGTTGAAGTGTTCTCGTTCAAGATAATTTCATATCCATCTCTGTATGAATCCATCCCTTGAGCCAGGAGCTGCCAGAAAAGTCCACCAGCAGTTGCACCACCAGTTCTGGCAGACAAGTAGATTTTTGAGTAGACGGTACCGAACAGCGCATCCCTTTGGCTATTGCTATATCCCGGGTCCTTCCAGGACTTCCCGAACTCCGTCAGCAGCAATGGCTTGCGGAGAATGTTGCGAGCATCTTGTATGTGTGTGTCAAGCCAGTTGTTCAAGAATGAAAGCTGATTCTGATCACTTGAACTAGACATCCTGTTCAAACAACAGAAATCTTCACATGTCAATGATACATCTACATTGTATAACTAAACAAATGTTTGTATAAGCTCATCTGACAATTACCATTGATCCGGGTATGAATGGACAGTGGCGAAATCGATTCCCGGGACCTGATTGTTTGATATGAAATTGGTTCCTACTTGGAAGCCTGGATTGGACTGCAACATCCTCAGAGATGACTGCCCGTAGAACCCTTCCAGACCAGCTTCCAGCAAGTGATTACTGTCTATGGATTTCACATGAGCAGCCATTTCAGTAATCCATGCCTGCACATCATCAGCAAACCAAAGCAGAGAAACAGAGTTTTTTCTCAGCTTGTTCATGTAATCAGAGATCAATCCAATGAGGATGTATAATTTAATCCAGAAATAACCTGAATGGTTCTTCCTGATAGATCTGATGGGCATCTAGGCTCATTCATAAGCTCCCACGCAAAGATAGTTGGATCATCCTTGTAAGCAACTCCAGTAATAGTATTGAATCTTGTAAGAACAGTCTGCACAACATGACAAAGGAAATGAGAAATGTTATTAACTTGAAAAACTCCCACAAATGACAACACCAGTAGAGTATACTACCTTAACATGATTCCTGTAAAAGCTTTTTACAAGAGGATTAGTGAAGAACTCATCATCAGATGCAATGTTCTGTCCCTGATTTCTAGCCCATTGGACATACTGCTTTTTGCCACCAAAGTTATCATAGTTATTCACCAAGCTGAGAATGACTTTCAGGTCATACCTCCTGGCCTCAGAGACCACAAAATCCAAGCCCTGAAAGAAAGAGATGTATAAAAACATGATAGTGAACCAAATGAAGAAGAGAAACGAAGAAGAAGATGTGAGACCTTGAACATTTGTTCATTGTAGGAGCCAGGGGAGTACTGGAGGGGAATGGAGCCACCATCACTGAAAGCCCAAGTTCTGGCTACAGTGAGGCCATGGCTGGAAGCTTGCTGGAAGGCAGAGGAGACCTTGGTTCTCTGGGAAGGGTCTGAAGCCAAGGTCATCAACCAGTAGGCATTGAAGCCATTTGCAAAGAATGGGTTGCCATTCATCACAAAGTGAAGCCCACTGGTCCTGATGAAGCCTCCTACTGCTTCAACTTGGTGGCACTCCCACATCAAAAACATCCCTAGAATAGCTGTGAATAGCTTCATTTTCACCATCTTTCTCTCTGGAATGAAGAAGGAGAAGGGGGACTATGGTTTTTTAAATAGATCTGTGGAATGCTTCATGTGAGGAGAGATTTTATTGTTTCTGTACTGATGTACCAATGTTGTTTGCAGTTGAGAAGGAAAAGTGAACAGTGTCTTTCATTTATATTTATTTTTTTACAGTGTCTGTGATTATGGACATTGGACTCATCTACATTTATGGAGGTAGTTAACCTAATTGTTAGCTGATCTCCATGTACATACATGCAACAGGATCTCTGTGAACAGAAAAGGTGAGAGTGATTTCTTATAATATGAAGTATTAGTTTAATATATAAGAATTACATAAGTTAATAATATAACTTATGGATTATGCTATCCTTCCCTTTTGTAGTCCAAGTAAAGAAAAATGCTCTATTTTGTTTTTATCACAAAAATAGGTGGTTTTCTTCTTTTGAGAATGAGTCTTGTGATAGACTCAATTGGGAGGCATCATATATATCTTTTGTACTTAACTTGAATGCATGCTTATATTAAGAAATTAAAAAAAATGAAAAATCATGAACACAAGAAAAAAAATTGTTCATTTAATAGAATTTTTTGTCACAAAATCCCAAAACTCAATATATAAATTCTAGAATTAAATTTTCTAAATTTGTAAAAATGACAAAATCTCTGCCCACAAGAACAGGATGAATCAAAACTAGGTCCGCTTAATTAATCGTCCAAGAAAAGGATTAATTAAATGGGTCCCATAACCCGGACAAGATCACCAAAGCTCAAAGACAAAAGCCAAGATTTGGTTCACTCTTCACCAACCAAGTGTCAGCCGCTGATGCGTTTTAACTGTAAACCTCTGATGAACTTCCACGTGTCCGTCATTTAGGGGTCATGGCGCCCGTGGGTCGCACGTGATTGGTCGGCCACAGAGCACACATCCCCATGTTCCGCCATTCGCTCTCACGCTTGAGATGGGTCCCACTATTTGTTACTTCGGGTCTTTAAAGTGGGAAGATCTGGCCGTAGGATCTCCCTGATCGTGCCTGGAAGCGGGAGATTCGGCGGAAGGGCCGGTTAGGATTGGGTGGGCCGGGCCTTTGGAGGTGAAATTAAGGCGTGGATTGCGGTGCCGACAGGTTAACAACTTTAGAAGGAAGAACAAATTTTAGTCTTTTAATACAAGTTTTCTTTTTTTTTTTCCCCTTTTATTTTGATTATAAGATCATGAAGGATGAGATTGGATCTAGTTCGAACAGTCTTAATCAAGTATTAATTATTTCTGTTCAAAAAGATAATGAAAAAGATAGATAAGAAGTGGATCCCATGATAAAGCCTCAAGAGAAATTAATATGCAATAAAAAAAATTGTGTTATTTCATGTAATAACCCAAGCAATTAAAAAAAAAAAAAATACATACATGTCCCCAATAATTAATTCTCTTTGCAACCTTGAGTTGTTATAGCTCAAAGTTACAGTATCCTTACCTAAATTAACATCTTGAGATACAATTTTTGACAAATATACTGCAAACAAACACTTATAACTGGTAGCATTTATGAGTAGTCATAACAAAGTTGTCTAATTCAAAAAGGAATTAATATATAACTGGAACTATTTAGACACTACTGTCCATAAAGCAGCATACAAAAAGAGATCCTGTAGAAACTTTAATAATCATAGCATGCAGAATCAATATAATTCATAAACATTGTTAACTATGTCAGATGATAATCCCTTGTACATCAACACTAACCCTAACTTGAGTAAAACCCTAGCTCCTTGAGTTGGCTTATGAGAGTATACCAATAGACAATCGGATAATACAGAAGAGATTATGCACAACAAAAGGAGAAACATGGATTCCGCAAGAAAGATTAGGCTGAGATTAATTTCACAATCTGATAATACAGAAGAGATTATGCACAGCCAAAGGAGAAACATGGATTCCGCAAGAAAGATTTGGACGAGCTTAATTTCATTCATCACTACTTTGCAAGTGCATGGGAGGAAACACAAATGGATAAGATAAAAGCTAGACAACGTAAATCAGAAAACTCTTATCTGACCACCATAGCCATAATGTTTCAGTAAATCTTCATCTTGACGCCAATTTCCTTTCACTTTAACCTCCACCTGCTCAGGTCATAAGCTTTAGATTTTGATCTAGAATATTATAAAGCGAAATAGAAGAAGGCTAGGGCACTCTAGCAGGAATAATGTTGGATTCTCTTTTTAGTGAAGAAAGAAAGAAAAAGAAAATAACATTCTGTTTGGAACCTCAAGGTAGACTTTTTTCTGAAGGAAATCTTCAATATCCAGTCTTGCAGCTGTTGCCAATAATTTTAAAGCTTTTCCTTCCTGCAATTACGTGGGAATGTTAGATTTGATTTCACATGAAACTTCTGTGAATAAAAATGAAAGGCAGATAGAGAGAGTAAGGAGATGCTCCAATAAGATCAAGCTGAAACAAGCTTGAAACCTGACTCTTAAATCTAAGATGCCACTGAATACCAAATTATAAAGTATATCTATATAATGATCATCTGATAATATTATTAGAAGAGATTCTAAAAACAGAAAAAACAAAAAAACATCTATGACTAGAAAGTCTTTATTTTGAAGAAACCTCCCATTTGTAAAATAAAAACCCATGCCTGGTTTAACCCTTTCATCCCCGAGTGATGCACTAATTCAAAAATAACACCCTTACTCCAACAATATGAGTAGAAACACTACTATAAGTCTCAGGCTATTGGATCTCAGCGAGGAAGATTGGATTTTCGAAGCAATAAAAACATAAAATTTCTACACAGGTGATAATCTCACTTTAGCTGGCTATTTTTGCAAAATGACAACATTGAAGTATATGAAGGGGAGCCTTGGCACAACGGTAAAGTTGTTGTCATGTGACTAGGAGGTCACGGGTTGAGTCGTGAAAACAGCCTCTTACAAAAAAAACAGGGTAAGGCTGTGTACAATAGACCCAAGTGGTCCGACCCTTCCCCGGACCCCGCGCACATGCGGGAGCTTTGTTGCCGGGCTGTCCTTTTGACAACATTGAAGTATATGTGAAAATGGAATTTTATGGCTGCCTGACAACTTGTTCAAACTTCAAGAAGTGACATAAATTTAGACGTAGGACAAACACAAGGCCACTTTAAGTGTTTGCATATCCTGAAAAAATAGCATTCCCAAGTTGTTATCATGGCTTCCAAGTGTGTAATGAAATTCTTTTGATTCCAGAGGAAAAAGTAGCTGATTTGTATCTGAGGAATGGATAATGGAGTTATTGTCTATATTGTTCTATTCTTCAAAGAAATGAGTTTCCATGTTGTCAATATATCAAGTATAAAAAGACAACTGACTCACGGAATTCATAAAAATAAATATGCACATACCTTGCCAATAAGAATGATCTTTTGAGATTCTTTCTCAACAACAATTTCAACACTAATGTAATCCTTTGAGGTGGGCCTGCTAATGAAGTTTACAACATTGACCTGTAGGTAGAAGAAATATGAATATCTTGTACTTATGGGAAATAACAAGAAATATAGTAATATACAGCTTCTGAGCTGATAAGTTGAGATAAAAGCCTGATTCATTAAAACATGAGTACCTGGCATGCATATGGAACTTCCTTTCTGTATTGCATAAATATTTTCTCTCTTATGATTTCAGCTACAAAAAATCTCTCTGGGTGTTCACTGGCTATATCCTAAAATCATGAAGACATTAATTACAAAGCAATAAAAAAAAAGAAACAAAGAAGAAAGATAAAGCATCTTATTATAGGATCAGTGGAGGAAAAAAGGGGCACATTAATGACATTTAATACAATGTTAAATGTGAATAAAGAAATTGTGTCAAAGATGATGGTCCCTAAAATTTTCAATTTATTAAGAGGTGTAGTAGTAAAAGGTAGCCTGAGTAAATGCTCAGATAATTTGGATCATTTGTCAAAATGATTATAAGTTTACCTACTATTCCGTACGATGGTGGTTGTGCATGCTAATTTTCAGGAAATTTCCAAACAATAGGGAAAATAAGTTGACACTTATCAGTAGTCTATATACCTTGGGATAATAAGCAGGTCCCAAAGGAAGCTTTGACAGTATCCAGTCCTTGACATCATCCACTCCCTGACCATATTTGGCACTTATAGGTATGACATCATCAACTTCAGTGAATTTCTCATACCACTGAAAAGTTGAGTCATTTACAGAAGATAAATGGATTAAAAATCACTAATATAGTTAATATGAATAAAATGAAAATCAAATCCCCGATAAATGAAAATCCTAAAATTATCCAACATCAACAGGTGAAAGACTAATATACCTCAAGCCTCTTTGCAATTTCTCCTGGCTTTATCAAATCCTTCTTATTCAACACCAACAGAATGGGAAGCTTGTCTTTGAGGTCCCCTACACCTTCTTCAAGAATTTCATCAATCTAAATCCAAGATCACTGGTTAGTAAGGTGCCTGGGGAATTCAAAACATTCTCTTCACTGAAAGGACTACCTTCTGAGGCATCTTACAGGCATCGACAACAACCAGCACGCAGTCTGCATTAATTCCAGCACTTCGAACATTTCTCATCATCATAGAGTCTAGCTTATGCATGTGCCTCTCAATAACTCCAGGTGTATCATATAGAATCATCTGCACACTAACCCATAACTCAGATAAATAACTACAAAAGCTCCACCAATGGTACTGTTGAAGGTATTCAATCAATGATAGCATAATACCTGATATTCAGCTTCAGAACATATACCAAGGATTCTATGCCGTGTAGTTTGAGGCTTATCTGTAACAATTGAAAGCTTTTGACCAATCATTTGATTTGATAGAGTGCTCTTCCCAACATTTGGTTTACCTAATACTGCCACATATCCTGCAACATACATATGTAGACATTTACTAATAAATTTCTCAAAAATGACTAAAACAACATCTGGGGTCATAAGACAGGCAGGTATAGTTTTGAAATGAGAAAACCCTGTTGCTCTTATTTTAAGTAAATCAGATAGAAATGATAGCAGAAGAAATAGCAAAAAATGTTTATCTAGAATAACAAGAAGTGCGATTCTTCCATCCCTGGGGATGGAATAGTGAGCATTTCAAGTTTGTGAGAAGTCTCACAGATGACCAACCATTGTGGATGTCCAGTATGTGCCAATAACATCATCATTGGGAATTTTTTAAATATATTCTTTTATTGATTTCACTAAATGCAGGCCTTGGATAGGATTAATATATATGACAGTAGAGATTTACCACTAACTATGACTTGGTCTTTCTGAAGTCTTGTTCAGCACTTGAACATGACTGGGTCCACAATCTGAATTACAATCTGAGAAATTTCTTCAATGATGATCTTATGTATTTGCAAACTGCTACACCATGATTTTTCTTCTTCATATTCTTGCATAACTGCAGTAGTGCTTTGATTCCATC
The DNA here is from genome assembly GCA_026586065.1 of Dioscorea zingiberensis. Classification (NCBI taxonomy): domain Eukaryota; kingdom Viridiplantae; phylum Streptophyta; class Magnoliopsida; order Dioscoreales; family Dioscoreaceae; genus Dioscorea; species Dioscorea zingiberensis. The sequence continues at coordinate 53,564,408 of CM048818.1, read as the reverse complement.
AGTGGCATGATCAGATTGATTTATAGTTAAGTATATGAAACAACCTCAAAAGAGGTGTGTAGGTTATTGTTGTTAGGTTGTTTATCTTTGTCTTCTTACCATTTAATGCACGGTATATTTGCAAGTATCCATGCACCATGCTCTACTCCACCCTTACTTTAGAACTCATTCCTTCACTATATATTTCCAGTCCATTACTGACTTAATCAAATGCTTGCTTTTATTGATACATGAGCCTAAATCTTAAGCACGACACTTTTGAACTTTAAGAATCCTCTAGCTCCTTAAGTTCCAATTTCGCTTTCAGATTGAATCAAACAAAGGTATGGTTACCTTGTGCTATCTGTCATCATGTTAGTTACATGAAATAGATGGAGAGCCAGGAAATATAATACATCTGACTAAATTCCTGGGATTTAAACTTAGGCAATAGAAAATTATTCAGATTTTCCAAATTCAATAAGCAGGACATCTTTTAGATAGCCTCTCACTTTACTTTAAAATACTTGTACATAGATATCATTTAGAATATTGGAAAAATTCATAATACCAATTCAAGAAGAATTAGTTATGTCATAGTTCACAAAACAAAAGTAAGCTTTTATGTATTTATAGTTGAGTTCATTAAGCACAAACTAGATTTCTGTTTGAAATGTTACTGTGCTAAGATAGACATTCGCAATAATTTGCAGCTCATATGAAAGCTTCTATCAACAATGTACTGTGCTATATTATGATTTACATTATGCTATAGATGACACAAGCATGAAGACCAAAAAGTTGATGACTGGCAACACCTTTCGTTGCTAAATCTCAACTCTTTATTTAATTTAAAACAGTTCATTTTCTACACGTTATGTGTGTTTCAAGATGATTTGTAAGTGCACAAAACTTAAAACTTCCACAAAACAATTAGCAGAAGCGTATTTAGAACCATCACTTCTACTATGCAATGGAAATTTCTCCATTATTTATATCAAACAGGTTTACTTTTTCATTAACTCTCAAGTATTCTATGCCTACAACTCATACCATAGGTAACATATCCAAAGAATGCATTACTGATTCTAGTTATTACCTCAGTCAAGCAAGACATGAGAAGCATTCTTGAACCACTTATTTTGTTCCAACAAGTGCTACACTTAACATTGGAAATTCCACAAAGGACACAAACAATACATACTGCTTAAAATAAAGAAAATCAAATATAATAAGACCTCATCTTCTTGTTTTCCCCTTATTAGTGTCTATCTAAATCCTATTATCTATCAAAATTCAAAGCATTCACTGAACAATCCAATCGTAAACATGAACATCTCTCATGCGCCATCCGAACCATCCAACACTATAAAAATTGCACAACTTCTAAAGAAACACAAAAGAAAACCGTGCAAAAGGGAGACCGAGGATGAAGAACCTACCACTCTTATGGTTTGGAGAAACGGAGTCGAGCTCTTCCAGCTCGTAGTCATCGAGCAACGCGAGGCTACGGTCGGGCTTCTCACTCAGAGACAGGAAAGGAGTCTCATCTTCTTCTTCATCTCCTCCCGCTAGTATACGACCGCTCCTTCGACTGGATATAGATACGCCATTCCTGCGGCCACTCTGGAGGATGGGACGCCATAATCCCGTATGAATAGCCGAAGAACGAGTAAGGTTTCGGTGGAGAAGAGAGGACAAGTAGCGGGTGGCGGAGGAGGATGCCGGAGGAGGGAGCTGCGCGGCGGAGCGAAGAGCCAGCGTCGGCTCCATCGGCGATGGAGAAAACTCCCTAGGATAAGAGTAGAGCGGTGTTCGTTTTACATTTTGGGGACTAAATTTTTAAATAAACCCCTTATTACTATTTTCTAAATTTTAAAAATATTTGGATTTATAAGCAAATTTGAGGGGTTTGTTTTTTCAAAAATTAGTTTTAAATTAAAAAAAAGGAAACTTTCCACATCATTTCATTGTCTATGTCATGTTTCTGATTAAAAAGACAAAAAAAATTTGTTTTCTTTTTCTCTGATTTTTCCTCAATCCAAACACACACTGATCACCCATTCACATTTTTCTAATTAATATTATACATATTGTAGATATATGAAAATAAAGTCTATTTAAATTCATCAGTTCATTTGAAATATGTGCCTGAATATATAATTTCACAACTATCTTCATATTGACTTTTTTTTTTGGTAAAATGAAAGAGTTACATACTAGCTACCAACATTGTATAAATGGAAATGCCTGTTGATATAGGGTCTCTTATTAAGTAATGGGTAGTAATTCTGTGAAAGTCCCGGGATCGAACCCCTTCTCTTGCAAGGTAAGGGTCAGGTGAACAGATCTCTATCAAGACCATGTATTCCTGCACTATTGAACCTGTACACATCCATTGACTTTTTTCGGTTGTGCTTGTCGCCTTAGTAAAAAAAAAACATTATATAATGCCAGATTGGGTTAGTGTGGAGATAATAAGCTTCAACATTTTGTTAAAGATTCATATTGAGTGCTATATGTTAAACATAGGTGGTAGAATCTCAATTGAGTCTCAATATGATATATCAAGTCCCATTGAAGTAGAAATGAACAAAGTTTTTATAATTAATTACTTGATAAATTCTAATACTCATCCATGGAAAATTTGACAATAAAAGCAGTGGATGAAGAGCAAACAGAAATTAGGTCCGTTTGGATGAGCTTTTATTTTTCCTCGAAGAGCTTTTTAATAAGTTAAGCATTTCTGGTAAAAAATATATTTATATTCACTTTTTCTTAAAAAAGATTTATATTGACTTTTTTTGAAGTAGTAGAAGCCGTTTTTTTCATAAACTAGTGGTTTGTAGTATAAAAATCATTCTAAAAAAGCTATTTTAAAAAGTGTTAATAACTACTATTTTGAAAAGTGTTAATTATCAAAAACACTCTTATTACATTGTCTAATGCAAGTTACATCTCCAAAATTTCAACATTATAGGGAATTCCTGAAGTTAACTGTCAGAAATCCTTACTCCTTAATACTCCAGACCATTGAAGAACCCAATTTCTGAACTTCACAAGGCCTGAAAATGCTTGCAAATTTCCCCGACCGATGCCCTTGATACAAGCTCTTGTAAGTGTTTCTTTTCAATTCTTTCCTGATGATGATCTCTGTGCTGACTGTTATGACACCATCTCCTCATCCAAGAATCTATCTTCTTTTCAGATTCCTCATAAGAACATTTTATTTCTGTTAAGACTGTCACATTGTCTAATTCCTTGTCCACTCTTATATTGTTCGAAGCATCTGCAAATTCTAGTGCCATAGTACCTTGAGCGGAATACTCCGAAGAACGGCGATACTTCAGACGGTTAACCCATGGGCTGCTTGATAATGAGCTTGGTACCAGTTTAGGGGACTCTGAATTTTCGGTCTTACCAACAGAAACCAGGATGTGATTTACCTCCATTCTTGTCTAGACATTAATTCAGACTAGTCCCACTGTTTCTGCTTGCCCTTTGTAACTGTGAATATAAAACACTCACAAAGTCAGAGGGTTCAAAACATCATCATTTTGCTCATTTTGTGAAATGAATTAAAGAATTTGTTCAATTGATCTCCCAAAAAAACAAAAAGTGACCTGTGGTGCTGAACAGAGGTATCCACAATGCTTATTTTGGTCATATGGTTTGCTTAATTCTCAAACCATTATATGTCATACTCATGTATACTGCATAAATCATCAGATTAAATCTTATTGGAGTTCATCATAATCCAAACAAGGCAGAACCATCAGCATACTAAGAACAGATATGGAAAAAGCAGGTAGAAAGATTTAATTTTCATGGATCTACTCCTCACTTCATAATCAACAAAAAGAAAAGATTTGAAGCACTTACCTCCTCTTCTTCTGCTCAGCTACAACTCCAAGTGTAATTTCTTGATGAATCTCCCAAGTGTAATTTAAGGCAGCAAAAGATCCAACTCCAGCATGAGGATGAGAATGGACTGTGCAGCAGTAGGGCAGTGACAAGCACATGAGCAAACATTATATTACAACAACCGAGAAGATTCCTTCCACTCACGGGGCACCACCCTACCAGACCTCTGCCATTGGCCCGCTCCTGCCAAAACTTTCAATTTTTTCCAAATTAATTATTTAAACTAATTTTTCAAAAAAGGAATGGTTCAGTTCCAGTTAATAATTTAAACTAAAGAAAAATAAAATAAATAAGGCTTCAGTTTCCATTAAATTAATTATTTTATATACTTACTCTCTCTATTCTATTGGAATATCTTGCACAATCGAGAAATTTAAATTAATTAAAAATACAACTTTGTTCAATATTATCGCTAAGAAAAAAAAATTAAGGACTAACAAACTCGTTTTGAAACTTGGGATTGGGTTTATACTTTGCAGGAGCCCGTTTACAAATTCTCCAGGGACGGAAATGGCGGGAAGAGAGCTGACGTGTAGAAAGAAAGATCAGAGAAAGTTGAACAGGAAGCCCAAAAAATCTCCTTTTTACGGGGATGTTTTGGTCCGCACCTTACTGCATGGACTGCTTATAATTTATCAGCAACTGCTGGGTTTTGTGCAAGCTCAGCCCGGAACAGGACCGCTTCGGGTCATTCCGGTTACTGTGCATGCTAGTTCAGTTTCGTGTAATTAAAGAGCCATTTGTTTATTTGTAAATACTCATCTCTGCTTGGGATATTTAGAGACATGGATATAGTGGGATGTATGTGTCTTTGACATGTTTGATTGTGTTTATATGGATGGTTCTATATTTTGACTCAATGTTCATTTCCATCCTTGTATTATAAAAAATTTTGTTACGGTCCCTGTATTATGATGTATTTGATCGAATAGGTTTTTTGTGGTGACATGCCAGTCACCTGATGTACGTTCTAAACATAAATATATTTTATTATGACGTGACGTGCTGATGTGGCACAAAAAATCAAATTTTATAATATATTAATAAATTACTGCTAATGTGGCATGCTGACGTGGCATACCAAGTGGAAGAAAAATATGACAAAAATCAGAAAAAAATTGAAAAAAATAAAAATAAATGAAAAAATTTAGAAAAAATCAGAAAAAATATGAAAAATCAGAAAAATTTTGAAAAAATATGAAAAAAATTCAGAAAAAGCACGAAAAAAATATGAAAAAAAATCAGAAAAAAATAAGGGAAAACCTTGTCTTTTTACAAACATTTACGCTATTAATCATTTAACAAAACTTTACTATATTAATTATATAACAAAACTTTACTTTATTAATCTATAAATCATGAAACTTTATTAATTATATAAAAAATATGAAAAAATTTAAAAAATCAGGAAAAAATAAAAAATAAGAAAAAAATCAAAAAAAAAAAAATCAAGAAAAAACAACCTTGCCTGTTTAAACAACATTTTGTACCCAAACAACAACAATCAACATGGAATGAAAAATTATAGAGTAATGATATATAGCCCGATTTGGTTTCAAGAATGGCTTCTCCGACTGACGTGGCAAATCCACGTGGCCCTGTTCCCATGTGACCACTGACCATATTCTCCACCACGCGGTTTTCTATTATATATAAAAAAAAAAAGTCTGTTTCATTTGCTTCTAATCTCAAGCTCCATCAATGGCATCGTAGTGAGCATCCTCGTACGCTCCACCATCTCCTCTCTCAAATCCTCGGTCCCAGACACCTCCATCCCCCTCGTCTTCATGGACGTCTACTTCCTCGTTGGCGGCGCCGTAGAACGTCTCTTCTTCTTCAAGTTCCCCACTCCACCTCCCACTTCATCGACCACCTTCTCCCCGCCTTCAAATCCTCGCTCTCTCTCAAGTTCTACACATCCGTCGGTCCAGATGGTTGCTTTTATGTGGATGTGTTTGTTCCGGTCCAGAGGGTTACCGGCAAACGCACCGGTGCACTTAGTGTTCTTTCACTAAGTTGATGAAGGAGGTCTTGAATTTGGTTTGTATTTTTCGAAGCCTGAGATTGAAGCATTTGAGGCTTCTTTTACTGATGCTCTGGAGTTCTTGGTTGCATGAAGCTTAAGTTGATGGAATCTATGGATTTGTGATAATAAGTGTGGGATTTATTGTCAATTTTACAATGGAGTTTCACTGCTGTTCTGAGATTGTAGATTGTGGTGATGAAATTTTTTAGTTCCACAACTACTATGTTTTGTGATGTAGTGGGAGGATTTTTATTTTTATTTTTATTTATTTATTTATTTTTGGAGTTGTGCTCTGTTTGATTGGACTCAACCATGGTTTACATGGTTGAAAGTTTGTTGGCTAGTTGAGGACATGTGTAGCTTTGGCTACCACCTTTCATTCGTTTCTTGGTTGTGATTGGAATGTAAGAAGAATAAAATTTTTGTAAACTACTACTACATCAGATGTAAATGGGGTAAGATATAGTTTGATAATTGGTATTAGTTTCTGTTTTATATGATTGTAAATATGTGACAAATCTCTCTTTGGTGCGTTTGGTTGGGGTTTGCCCGGTTGGCTTGTATAAATTTGGGAGATTATTGTATGTCAAGTTTAATTTGATTTTAATTAATTAATGTTAATTATAATAATTAAGTTTAATTAATTGTGCCCTCGTTTTGGTAAGCTTGGAAGTAGGATGTGTAGTAGTTATGAATCCAATAGCAGAGATTGGTGGTAACCAATAGTAATGTGTAGCAGGCCTAGGGGAGAAGAGGGGAGCTGAGAAGGGAAATAGAGACAGAGGAGGAAGAAGAGAGGGTGATAAGAGGAAGAAAAAATTTGGAATATTTTCTTTGCCATATTGTTGCCATTTCATTTTACTTATAAAGGATTGGCAACAACTCGATGATCACCATAACAACTTCACAGGCACATAAAGACAAACGCCTGATGTGCACCGCTGAGCACCACTACTACGAGATACCTTTGTATAACAACCACCCATTTAATTACATCACATGACTCTATATTAATCATCAAATTAAAATACTATGTAATCCTCGTATTTGTGTGGTCGCACAGTCCATTGTTGGAACGCTTGCTGCGGCACACCGGCGTACCTGCGCACACTTGGTTGGAGCCTGCAACATAATGGTTTGTCACAAAAGAGAAGGGATGGCTACTTCCATTCTAATTTGCTCTCATAGTCTCCGGTTGGAGAAAGGGGATGGCTACTTCTGCCACCCTGAACGCGATGCAGCTGCCGAAGTACCCAGCGGGGCTGCGCAAGGCGAGGCCTGGAGTCGATGGGGAAGCCTAAGTGCGCCGGTGCGTCCGCGCGGCAACCCTCTTGACCAAACTTGAGATGGTGGAACGTACGAGGATGCTCACTACGACGCCATTGATGGAGCTTGAGATTAGAAGCAGATGAAACAGGCTTTTTTTTATATATAATAGAAAACCGCGTGGTGGAGAATATGGTCAGTGGTCACGTGGGAACAGGGCCACGTGGATTTGCCACGTCAGTCGGGGAAGCCATTCTTGAAACTAAATCGGGCTATATATCATTACTCAAAATTATATTATGATATGGAGGAAAGTGGTAAGACACGTGTCATTCATCCAAGTTGGCCACATGTCAAAATAACAAGGCAAGGCCATCTAGTACCAACGTATCAGTCCGTGATTGGATCATTCCGATATAACTCTTCTGCCCAGCTAGGTTATCACGATATATGTACCCGATATGTCAATGTTATCAGGAGACTCATCGAAATCAGAAAGAACTCCCCAACTTGACAAGTATCAATCAGCGAAGGCACTCCTAGACTGATGATCATCTATATCGGCTGAGATCTTCTAGAAGAAATACAGCTGTAGACAACCTGAAATTCTAGAAGTGTTACAGTTGGAGACAAATGCATAATTTGGCACTTAGTCGGGCGCTGGAAGAGGCGGTACCGGCAAACATGTGCCTCAATTGAGAAGCGTGCTCAGCACGCAGCCTGCGCCTATAAAAGGCGGGGATCACAGCTCATTTGAACAAGTTGAATTCCAGCAGCGAAGCTCTGCCTATTTGGAATCAAAATCCACTCTCCCTCTCTCTCCTTGTCCCTCTCTCTCCTTGTCCTTACATTCAAGGAATTATTGTAAGATCTCTTGTAAACTCAGCTATTAATAGTGAGATCTCTCTTTCTCGTGGTTTTTTCCCCATTAATTGAGGTTTTTCCACATAAATTCGGTTTCTTTCTTCTTCTGTTTGGATTCTCGCTTGATTTTCTACTAAGATAGCCACCCAATCAGTACAAATTCAATTGTTTGGTTAAAATTGGGAACTCAATCCGATTTTAGCTCTAACATATTATATTGTTTATATTATATTATATAATGTTGCGTAAAAAGGCAAGTCTATTTTTTCCTGACTTTTTCTGAATTTTTCATATTTTTGTTTTCTTTATTTTTTCTGATTTTTTTATATTTTTTTATATAATAAATAAAGTAAAGTTTTCCGATTAATAGATTAATAAAGTAAAGTTTTGTTATATAATTAATAAAGTAAAATTTTGTTAAGTGATTAATAGAGTAAATTTGTGTAAAATGGCAAGGGTTTTTCCCTTATTTTTCATATATATATATTTTTATTTTTTACTGATTTTTCTGAATTTTTTTCATTTTTTATTATTTTTTCTGAAGGTTTCATTTTTTTTATTTTTTCCCTATTTTTTTTTTCTGAATTTTCCATATTTTTTTCTCTAATTTTTTTTTTCTGAGTTTTTTCATTTTTTTTCTTCCATGTGGCATGCCATGTCAACATGCCACATCATCTGGCATGCTGACATGGCATGCCACATCAGGAGTAATTTATTAACATATTCTAAAATTTGACTTTTGTGTCACGTCAGCATGCCATGTCAGCTGCCACGTCATAATAAAATATATTCATATTTAGAGCGTATATCAGGTAGTTGCCACATCAGCACCAAGGACCTATTCGTTCAAATACACCATAATACGGGGACGGTAACGAAGATTTTTATAATACAAGGATGAAAATGAACATTGGGTCAAAATATAGGGACCATTAGTGGTGTTTATCTGAAAAAAAAGGAGAGATGTGAAATTTTATGATCTTTTGTATTTGTGGATTTTTTATATAATAAATTATATTAATTATTAATATCATAATTAAAAAAAATATACAATTAATATTTATCAACTTTTAACATATAATATTATCAGTTTATAATAGAGTCTTTTACTTGCCACCCTTCAAAAATAGCCAAATCACTTGTCACCCACTTTTCAATAATACCATAAAACCCCCTTTATTTTTACTTGCCACCCCCTTGACTAAATTTTATACTTTAACCTGGGTTAAATATAAAACCTAAGGTTATAATATATTAGCCGGTAATCTGGTTAAGCCACGTGGACTCCTCAGGTACCTAGCTAATTGATGGTCTTCCTGGAAGAAAGATCTTGTAGTAGGTATAGGTAGGGCTCTGTTGCTCGTGCCCGCTCCGATTGTCAAGTTAGTGGATTGATCAAAGGAGAAGGAGGAGAAGGGAGGAGATTTTTTAGCTGGATGGTTGCTTACTCTCTTCCCTGGTGTCTTCTTTCCTTATATATTTTTCCTTTTCGCTCTTGGGATCTATGTCACCTTTAGCTAGCCATGATGAGATCTTAGGCACGCCTTTCCTTACTCTTAGGGTAGCTCTGCCTTCTCCTAGGAGGGTATGGCGGTGCCTTGTAAGTTTGTATAGATCGTATAGTGGGTATGATGGTGACAAGTGGTTGGGTAAATCCTTTGCGTATCACTAGCCCCCCTCCCCTTTTTAACCCGAGGTTTTTCAGAATCTCAGGGTAAATCGGCATATATGGGGTCTTGGCTCTCAGGGCGAAACATGTTTGGGTTATGCGGAATATCCCGGGAATCTCGGGGCCTCAAGGTTGATTAGTTTCTAGTGCACGTACATCAATTAATTTCTCCTTGAAGAATTCTTATACTAGTATGTTCCAGAGGATCTCCTCTAGATAGCCTATAGCAGGGGAAGTTATATGTGAGGAAGTGAGGGGTCTTCTGTAGATGACGTAGATACAATGGGTGTCTGTTTCGAGGATGGTGCAACCATCATAGGTCGCCATGTCTCTTCATTCCATGCTACTTTTCATTCTTTGTAGACGAGACAGTCGAGGTAAAGATGAATCGCGTTCAATTGGCCACGCGTCCCCTCCCTGAGACATGTTATCAAGCGCTTGTTAGCCATTGATCACGCATATGGGGGGCGAGAGGTGGCCTTCGATCCATTTGGAAAGTAGGTTAAATTCGGAAATCCTTTTTCTAGTCTCCATACGTACTGCCTTCCCCAAGATAGCTCTCTCCTTCTTCGCCACTCCCCGTTCTGTTTTTCCTAGGTAATGGCATGTTCATATGAATCTGTTTGGATGGAAGCGGGGGAGGCCAGACCTTCCTCCCTGACGACGGGTCATCCGACCGTAAGGGAAATTTGTACTAGTCTTTCTCCCAACAATGTAGATAGGATTTGTAATCGCTTCTTGATAAAAGAAGCCCGGTTTACTTGTAGGGCTCCCGAGTCCAATGAGAGGGTAAACACACCTCTTAATGATGAGGTGGCGATTTACTTTGATGCTTTGATAGCCGGCATCCGCCTTCCTTTTGCCCGGATATTCTGGAAAATCCTAAGGTTTCTTTTTCAACTCTGTCCTTCCCAATTAACCCCTAACTCATGGAGAATACTAGGGGGCTTCATTGTAGTTTTACAACACTTCGGGATTAAACCCTCTGTTAGGTGGTTTTGCCTTTTATTTTCGCTTAGGACTCATCCCGGAGGAGGTTGTTACTACTTTGCTGCCCGTTACTGAAAATCCTTGTTAGGTCTTGGTTGGTCCTTTGTTCATGATTGGAAAAACAAATTCTTTTTTGTTTCCCATAGTCATCCTTGGAGGATCCCGACTTCATGGGGTGCCTCAAATTTGAAGGTCGGTTCTCAGTTTAAAGCGACGGCTGACGAAAAGAGACAACGACTAGTTTTCCAAGGTTTTCCTAGGTTTCGTTTTGACCGACTCCTGATCCCCAAGAACCTTCGAGACTATGGGATTTTTCTAGCAAAGGGTATGAAGTCTTGGGTTTCATCGCGAGATTAAAACTTTACTAGTTGACTAACCCGTTCTTTTATCTTTTACATAGATGTCGGTATGGATATCGATGAACTAATGGGCTCTCTCGCAGAAGAAGTTCAAGATTTTGAGAATGTCGTGGTGGAAGTTCAAGACTTTGAGGACGTCATGGGGGAGGAGGATACTAATGCCACCCTCAAGGATATTAAGGTCCTTCTAAAGGACGCGCCCGTAGAGGTTGAGGGTCTTGCTGCTCCCCCAACCAAGGTCTTCTCCGTTTCACCTGATCATGGAGTTCTGAGAGGGAGGAGAAAGAAAAAAATCAAGGGAAGGAAAGTCAAAGAAAAGAGAAACCGGGGAGTCTAGTAGCCTTCGGAAAAAGGACTCGGGGTTCCTCTTCTGCGTCCGCAGGGGTAGAATTCTCGCCAAGTCACACGGCTGGGAGGAAGAGAGAGGTGTCGCGCCCACATGGGTTTTCTGCGCTGGTTTTTGAGATCTCGGTTTCTCCCGAGCACACTTTTCGGGCCTTTGAAATGGTGCGCTCGTCTTCTTTTGAGGCCAGGTTGTCAAACCTTGATGACGACGTAATAGGCGACTATCTTTCCGCCCTGGCCCTATCGGTATATGCCCTAGTGTGCCCCCTATCTTTTATTTGGTAGATTTTGAGCTCCGTGCTTATTCCTTGCTGCCTACAATCTTTTAAGGCGGCTATTTCATAGACCATGCTGCCCGACGCCTCCAGCAGAAGGCTCGAGCTACCCGAGAGGTGTACTCACAAAAGTTGGCAGCTTGTCATCGATCCGAGGCGGAGCTTCAAGCCATGGTGGCGGGTCTTCTGGAGGAGATGCCATCTTTCTCTCGGGATGCCGTCTTTCTCTCGAAGCCTCGCAAAGGGCTTTGGATTCCAGAGGGGTTCTAGGGCTGCCGCTATCAAGAAGGGTGTCAATGAAGGAGTTGCATTATTTAGGGGGGAGTTCCGCAATTCTCCTGAATGGGCTCGGGAGTTGAGTGATGTAGTCAAGCGTCACTTAGACTCTCCAGAGTTTCAAGCTTCCTTGGTTGTCGACCAACTAAAGGTTGCCGAGAAGGCTCTGGTGGACTTCAAGACTAGCCCCGAGTTCAAAGAGGCCTTACAGAAGAATGCCAAAAGTTGCTTCTTAGTCTTCCATGTGGTAGCTCGGGCCCACCCTGATCTCCGCTTCGTTGATGTGGATCACACCGAGGTTGTGAGGCTCTCGGGAAAGCTTCGTCAGAAGGAGAAAAATGAAGGGGGTTTTGTTGAAGTTGCGTCTATCGGGAGGGAGGCAGCCAGGGAAATGGTGCGATCATCTTCAGAGGATCCAATAACAGGAGGATCTGCTGCACCTATACCTCTGGGTTAGCTTTTCTATGCCCTTTCCCCTTATGTCTTCGCTTTCTAACTTTTGCGTTTTGTAAGAGGTACAATTTTCTCTATTTGTGGAATGAAGACATCTTTACTTCCGATCTACTTATCTAATTCTATAATGGTGACATATTTACTTCCAATCCGTTTGTGTTTTTTTTTTCACTTGTTTTAAATAATCAGGGCAATACTACTACTACCCCCGCCATGTTCCAAGTTATTGGGATCAAATGGTTGGGGATTAGGCGTGTATTACGTGATCGAGGGTGTGCTTTCGTCCCGTTCATGTCTTTCGCTTGGCTTTTGCAATCGGTAAGGCATGATCTCTACTTCCCATCCTTGCCGGGTTTTGGGGCCATTTTTTGAACAAGCGTGATTGGGTCAAAGGCAATAGGCCAAGGCGTGCTGTAACACTTATGACTCTTGTTCAAACTTGTTGCTTTTGCCCTTCCTTGACGTGGAAAGAAGGAATTGTCTGATTAACATTCTGCCGAGGTAGTCCCTTATCTGGAGTGGCGGGGCATTTTGAGAAGACCGAGATTGTCTAGATTGTCGGGCGTTCTTTATCTGGAATTTTGTTTGCCGAGTGTGGCTCTAGTGTAATTAGGGTTACGAGTCATTATGATGGGGTGGCTCATGGTTGATTTCGAGGCGTTGTATTATAGCAAGGGTGGATTTTTCGTGATGACTACAAAGTTATTCTTCCTCAGACCAATCGTGGCGTGAGTTTCGAGGTTTGAATAGGGGTTCCTAGGGTAACTATTTAGGGCATTTTATTGAAATTAAGACAGGTCTCTGCTATGACCGTCTTGTCATCCCAAATGGGCTATATAAGTTGGTCCATGGTGAGGTAGCATTCCACAGACATTGATAATGTCTTTTTTGGAAGGACCATCATTCTTCAAAGTGCTCGTATCTCTGGAGTTTACCCAGAAGCTGCTCGTTTCTAGCGGCTTCTACAATCACTTAGCTCAATTACCTGGGGGTGTCGTGAGCTTGGAGGGCCCTAGCGAGCGGGTGTGGAATGTGGTTCTGGCACGGGATCAACTTGCCGGGGAGATACGGTTCGAGGGAGGATGGCCCAATTTTGTGGCTGATCATCGATCGACGTTAGGGGATTTCTTACTCTTCACCTTCATTGGGGGGTTCATTTTTAGGTGAAGATTTTTGGGATTTCCCGTGTGATAAGGAATTATCCTTCTCGGCCCATTCTAGTAGCACAGAGATGATCCTCAGTGACAACTAGTCGGTGTGATTGTCATTAACATTTGAATGGAATGTGTGGGAGTACCCTTATCACTAAAATAATGTTCATTTGGATATGTTGTGCTTCATTGTTTTCACTAGTATATTCTGTGTTCTTTTAGCTTTCAAGTATCGAGTTGTCGGTCACGCTGTTAGGTGCTGCTTCGCCACTCATGCTCTTAGGTGCCGCAATTGTGGTCATGCTCTTGGGTGAGGCGTTTGCATGCACGCTCCTGGGTGCCAAGATGTTGATTATGTTTTTGGGTGTTATGTTTACATTCATACTCCCGGGTGTCACTTCACCAATCACGTTCCTGGGTGCCGCGATAGCGGTCACACTCCTGGGTGAGGCGCTCACTTACACACTCCTGGGTGTTGCTTCGCCATTCACTCTCCTCGGTGCCGCAATGGAGGTCACGCTCCTGGGTGAGGCGTTTGTTATGTTCTCGGTTATTAAGTGCGGTAATGTTCGCAAAGGAATTGTTCCTAGCTTTAATTTTAAGGAGCTGGTCTCTTTTCGGAAATTTGGTTTCTTTGCTAGGTTTACTTCTCAGAAATTTGGCCCTTCCTAGGAGAAGTTTTCATTATGCTTCATAGGTGCCCGGTTTTCTTTATGAAGGTGTCTTCCTTAATGTAATGTCCTATCATTCTGTGCGATTAATTATTTGCGTTAATAATTAAAATTTTGCTAACGCAAAACGCAAACAATAGGACATTTTTAAAGGGAGGTTTCCACAATGACCAAAATAAAGACGGGAATTTTTCTGCATGTAGAGACTTTATCAATAAGTAAAATTTAGGACTTTATTACCTTTGCCATCTAACGCGATTTTGTTGCCTTTACTTGCTCCGTGGGTTGGTTCATCTTACCGTTCGGACGGTGGTAGGTGGCAGGGCATAGCATTTTTCAGAATGGCTTCTTCCTAAGGGTCTCGTTTGATGAACTGGCAAAGTTGCCCTTTCCAGATTTGATGCTCGATCTCATCTTTAAGATTGCGACACTCCTCCAAATCATGAACATGCTCCTGGTGGAAAGAGCAATATCTGTTCGTTGGAGGGGTTTCTGAACTTTGTGGGCGCGTTCAAGATATTCTTGTTTTGTACTTGTATGAGGATGTTTGCCCGGGTGTCATTGAGGTTCGTGAATTCTCGGTACCTCAGTTCGTCCCTCAAGTGATCTCGACCTTGGGGAGGTTAACGATTTCTCGGCGGGTTAGATGGCGCTTGTCTTGAAGGCTCGATTAGGGGCCTCATGTCTGGCGGGGTTACCTTCACTTCTGACTGGGTTGCGTTCTTCTTCCCCTTCCATCTGTGCTGTATCTCATCTTGGTTGATGATTCTCTCGGCTCAAGCGAGGAGTTCCGAGAACTCTTCTTGCTGGTCTAGAGATAAGTCATCTTTGAAAAGTGAGTGGAGGAGACCTTCCATTAGTGCCACTCCGGCAACGTAGTGATTGAGTCGGGGAATGGTGTGAGTCTCTTCAGTGAAGCTGTTGATGTAGGTGCGGAGGGTTTCTTCTTCTTGTTGTTGAACCGCCATGAGGGTAGCGAACGTCTTTTTATGTCTTTTTCCACTGACAAAATGGCTAAGAAAAAGGGCGGCCAGCCCTTCAAAAGAGGAGACCGAGTTGGGGGAAAGGGTCTTGAACTACACTAATGCTTCTTCGCGGAGTATTGCTGGGAAAAGTCGGCACATGATGACATCAGAGGATGCGTCCATGAGCATGAGGGTCTCGTAGGCTCCCACATGATCGCTTGGATCAGTGGAGCCATTGAAAGTCTTCCATTTGGCGGGGTCTGAGTTCGTGAGGGAGATGTGCCTCCATGATCCTCCTGGTGAAAGTGGTCAAAGGGAGTTTGGTGCCATGTATGTCCTCCCTACGCTAGCTCGCCCATCTGCTCTATTCCCTACTCGGCGGGGGAAAGTCGTGTTGTGGTATGAGCACTGTCTTGGATTATTGCCGGGAATGTCGCCTGGTGGGTGGGGAGCCAGAGCTGCTGGCATCCGAGTCTAGCTTGGTTTTGCTTCTACCCGACCTCCTATCAGACCTTTCCGTGAGGAGGTCAGACCTCAGTCTTCCTCAGGAGACCTCGAGAGAGGGGGGTCGTGGTGCGGACGGCTGGGAGACTTGCTTTTCTAATCAGAGGATGGCTTGTGTTATGATCTCCATCTGCCTTGCCACCTTCGCCTCAAGCCTCTCCTCTAGAGTGTGGTAGTGTGGCGCCTGAGGGTCGATTTGTTGGTGTTGACGCTGGATCTCCGGGTCTTCAAGCCTTATTTGCGGTGGTGGTGAGGTTTCGTTCTCCTCTTGTCCTTGAACCTGACTGCGGGTGACCCCTTCATGATTCGTGGCTTTTGCCACTAAAAAGTCCCCACGGAAGGCTTGAATTTGTTAACCGGTAATCTGGTTAAGCCACGTTGACTCCTCAGGTACCCAGCTAACTGATGGTCTTCCGGGAAGAAAAACCTTGAAGTAGGTGTGCTCGCTTCGAGTTCACCTATAAAAGGGACACTAAATATAAAATGTGCGAGGAGAGGGGGGGGGGGGGGGGGTAGGGCTCTGTTGCCCATGCCCGCTCTAATGGTCAAGTTAGTGGACTGATCGGAGAAGAATGAGGAGAAGGGAGGAGATTTTTTAGCTAGATGGTTGCTTACCCTCTTCCTTGGTATCTTCTTTCCTTATATCTTTCTCCTTTTCTCTCTTGGGATCTGTGTCGCCTTTAGCTGGCCATGATAAGATCCTAGACGCGCATTTCCTTACTCCTAGGGTAGCTTTGCCTTCTCCTAAGAGGGTATGGCGGCGCCTTGTAAGTTCGTATAGATTGTATAGTGGGTATGATGGTGATAGGTGGTTGGGCAAATCCTCTGTGTATCATAATATATATAAAATGACAATTTTACCCATTTTGTATATAATATCATTTTCAATAATTTTTCTCATCTTTTCTATTATCAATAATTAAAGATGTATTTTGTTGGTTATAAAATGTACTTTATTATTATTATTATTATTATTATTATTATTATTATTATTATTATTATTATTATCATTCTAAAAAATGTAATTTTTTTAATGAAAATATAATTATTTTGTTTTACATTGAATATCTTAAAAATAATATTTTAAAAATATGTTATTATTTAAAAAAATATTTTTGTTAATCATAATTTTTTATAAATTTAATATAAATTTATTTGTAGCTCCCTTAATAAACTCATAATTTACTTATAACCCTTTTCAGAATTTCTTAATTATTTATAAGTCATGAGTAAATAACAATTATGAAAAGAAGGTGTATTTTTGTCTTTTATTTTGTTTTTAAAATGTTTTTTAAAAACTATTCAAAATCTTTGGTTAGGATAACTAACTCAAGGGGTGGCAAGTAAAATAAAAAGGTAAAAAGGTATAATCCATGATTTAGTCCCTCTATTGTAGGCGCTCCTCCCATTTAGTCCCTCTATTAAAAAATCTGCCCATTTAGTCCCTCTGGTTTTCCAATTTGGCCAATGTAGTCCCTCCGTTGGGTAACAGTTTGTTTTGCCTTTCTGAAGCGCTGACGTGGATTCAAATATTAAAAGTTTAATGTTTAAATTTTAAAAAATCTATTAAAAAAATGAAAAGAAATCCATGTCATTTCGGATCCAGTCCCTCATAACAAACCTAACAAATTCTATATGCTTTTTATTATTCCCCACCAGTAAATAAACTAGTCAAGTTCCTCTTCTTTATGCAGGGTACCATGGCTTCTTCAGACGAGTGCATCATTAAGTATCATCATTTAGGGGAACTATTAAAAGAAGAGAATGTTACATATGCCGATGTCTCAGTGACTGAATTTGAAGTTGATCCTGATGAGCTCTGTTATTGGGATATCTTAGGAGATGTAAAGCAGTTAGGTTATGATATCAAGCAATCATTAGAATTGGCTTATTTGGATGATTGTCGGGCTTGCAAAACTATTTTTGATGATGGGGCATTGTAGGGTTGCTTGACCAATTAAGGAGACATAAGGTAGTGGATATTTATGTCCAAAATGGAGATAAGGGACACGACAGGGTCGTGCCAGAATCCTTGGTGTCTGATTCAGAAAATGAGTTGTTGGTAGAAAGAGAAGCAGCTATGGCTTACATTAATTCATGGTATGATATTAACAGTGGCATTAATAATGAGTGTAGCAGCAAAGATGATGAGGAAATGTTGATAGATGTCCCATTCATAAACCACAATTCAGATACTGATAATGAAAGAGTGGAAGCCATAGATAAGGTGAGGAAATTTGTGGAATTGAGGAAGGGAATTCAAGAGGATGCTAATAAAAGGTGAAGATAGTCCAGCAACTGCCCCTGAAAACACTACTGCAAATGCCCATGCAACTGCCCCTAAGGAAGGGAAAGTATCTGGTTATGAAAGTGAGTACATTGACTCATCAGATCCTTGGAGCTGTGATGATACTAGTGAGGGAAGTAATGCAGATGATACACAAAGGCATAAGTCCGGTAGGAAGAACTATTACCCTAATTCCCCTTTAGAGGACTTCTTTGTAGACCTTAGGTTTCAAGACCTTAAGCTATTTAAGAAGGAGCTTGTACAATTCTCAACCAAGAAAGGGTTTGAGTTCAAGTATGTTAAAGATAATGCAGTAAGGGTGAGGGCCAGATGCTCTGGTAAGGCATACAAGTGGCTCATTTTGTGTTCTTGGTGCAATGGGAAGAAAAGCTTTGTTGTGAAACACTATAAGCCAGAACACACATGCCTTCTTGGAGCCACTAGGAATAAAAGGGTGTCAATGTTATTGCCAAAATGTTTGGGGAGGTAATAGGTTCTGGGGTATCCATCAAGAGTAACCATCTAAAGGCAACGGTGAGGAAGGAGTTGGGGGTATTTATTACTGAGAAGGTATGCAGAAATGCTAGAAGCTTGGTCCTTAGGAAGATTGAAGCTTAGTTCAAGGAGGGCTTCAAGGTGCTAAACAATTATGCTATGGAATTAAAATCAACAAATCCTGGCAGCAGTGTTTACATCTTATCTGAAAGATAGAAACTTGATGACATACCTATGTTCAAGAGGATCTACATATGTTTAACAGCAGTCAGGGAAGGATTCATTAGTGGTCACAGGAGACTCATTGGCATTGATGGTTGTTTTTTAAAAGGTCCAGTGAAAGGGCAGATATTGACAGCAGTGGGAAGGGATTCAAATAACCAAATGTACCCCATAGCATGGGCTGTTATGGAGAAGGAGACAACAAAATCATGGCTTTGGTTCATTGAGCTTCTTAAGGCTAATCTTCTCATGGGGGATGGGCTTGGATGAGCAGTGATGAGTGACATGCAGAAGGTTTGTCTTAAAAATCTATGAATAATTTTTCTCTGTGAATAATACTCTGAATATCTTCAGGCATTCTAATCTTATTTTTGTCTTTGATGCAGGGTCTACAAAATACAGCGAATGCCCTGCTCCCATTGATTAAGCATAGGATGTGTGCTAGACACATCTATGCAAGATGGAGAAAAATCCATCCAGGAAAAGACCTTCAAGTTCAATTCTGGAATGTTGCAAGGTCTGTAATCAACCTGAAATGAAGAAACAACTTGACATGATGAGGCAGCTGAAGGGAGGTATCAATGCTGTGGAAGAATTATTGGAGAGATGGCCTGTTTCAGGTTGGTGCTTAGCATCCTTTAGTAACATAATACATTGTGATGCAATTGATAATAATATGTGTGAAACGTTTAATGGGGTAATCCTAGATTCTAGGAGTAAGCCAATTATAACAATGCGCAAGATATTAGACAGTATGTAATGAGTAGGGTGGTAGTGAAAAGAGAATGTGCTATGAAATGGAAGCATGCAAGTGTTCCAAATATTGTTGCCAGAATTGAGAAGGAAAGGAAGAGAAATTTAATGTGGCATGTGGAGTGGAATGGTGGAGTAAGTCATGAGATCTTTTGGGATGACTTTGTGCAGCATGTCAGGGAGGGATATGTGGTGGTGCTATCAAAGCATGGTTGCTCATGTGGGAGATGGGACAAGAGTGGAATCCCATGTGAGCATTCCAAGGCTACAATTCAATTCAATGGGGAAGATCCACTTTTGTATGTGTCTAAGTGGCTTACAAAGGAGACATACATGAGAGCATACAATTCCTTTGTGGACCCTGTAAAAGGTAGGGACTTCTGGCTAGTAAGTGATGAGGAGCCAATGCTACCACCAGTGATTTTGAGAATGCCTGGCAGACCTATGAAGAAAAGGAGAAGGGAGCCACTTAAAGGGCAAAACAAAAGCAAATTAAAAATTTCCAGGCATGGGAGGGTATTCAAGTGCAGTCTTTGCCACAACGAAGGTCACAACAAGTTGACATGTCCAAGGGGAAATACCAGTGTGAGTTCTTTGTTGTTAATACCAATAAAATATCCTTCTGTTGGTTTATAATGACATTAATAACTTTTTTTTGGTTGTTATGCTTATGTAGGCACCAAATGACAACCCCCAAGATGAGGCAACCTTATCACCTTATCCTAGCAATATTCTTCCAAGTAGGCAAAGAAGGCAAAACACAAAAGCAACTACTACACAAGCATCCAAAGGGAAAAAAAAAGGTTGTTGGCACCCAAGGTTCACTAAAAATTATCAGAGTAAGAAATAATTCCCCATAATTATCTCACATTGGTGTAGTACTTTTATTGTAAGGTGATGAGTCATTGTCATAAAATTTGTAGGGTGCTAACACTGGTGAGGTTATTATTGGAAGGGAGGGTCAACCTCGTTCTTCGTTCATCACTGCTACAGAATTGGATGTAGCAATGGAGGTAATTTAAACCAATCTTACACTGCCATCTACATTGTCATAGTGACACATACCTATATATTATGTCTGTTTTTTATGATGGTCAACGACGAAGGAACAAGAGGCTTCTTATAGAGCAACACAAGAATGGGGCGCCAACTAGGGCTGGACATAGGTTGGGCTGGGCCGGGTCTGGGCTGGGCTAGACTCAAAAAACCAGCCCATGCGTTTGGGTTGGGCTGGGTTGGGCCACTTTCGGGTCAAATTTTGTTAGCCCAAACCCGGCCCATCAGAATTTTGTTTGGCCCAGGCCCAGCCTAGTCCAACCCAAAAATAAAATAATTTTAATTTTTTACTAATAATGTAAATAATTAAATAAAACATATATTAGACTATTATAAAAACAAGTAGAACATAAATAACACAAGTGGTTCAAAAAAGTACTACACAAATATTACATCAAGAACAAGTTCAATATTCTTAATAAAACACTAATTGTTCCATAAAACAAATACTAGGGTTTTGGTCAGGTTAACATTATATATATATAAAATAAGAGCAATTTAATTATAAGTCCCTCCACTATTCAACCACTATTTACCTTTACCAAAACAACACCCAAAATACTATTCACCCTAAGTCCCCCCCAAGGACCCTAGGGGGAAGATGGTGGTCCTTGGGGAGGGACCTATAGTGAATAAGTTCACTATTGGGGGGTGTATAATTAATTAACTAATAAAATAATGTATATATTATATTTACATATATTATATATATATTTTTTATTTTATTTATTTATTCGGGCCGGGCTGGGCTGGGTTGGGCCAAAATCTATATAACCCAAGCCCAGCTCGAAATATAATTGGGCCTGCTTATTTTAGCCCAACCGAGCCCTTTGGGTCATTTTTCTAAACCCAGACCCTATTTTTTTCGGGTTGGGTTCGGGCCACCTGGCCCATGTCCACCCCTAGCGTCAACTGAGCATACCTCTGTAACTGATGAATTTGCAGCTACTTCACAAGTGTATACAGATTTCTCGACATAGAACTCTGCTACATCTGAGGGAAACAATTGACTTTAGTTCATAAGAGCAATTGTATGGATGGATGTCATTTCCTTTTTGGGTGAATCAAATTGTCTTGTGTATGTTTGGTATGTTTGATATGTTCAACAGCTGAGCAATTTTGGACACTGTGTTTTGCTCTTATTATGTTCAGCTTTATGAAAATAGTGTATCAACTTACTATGTATTATTGAATGATTGAAGTTCTTCATTTCAATTTTTGTGTGTACCAATTTTCAACTTTAGTATATAATCAATGAAATTTGAGCATGTTATGCTGTGTAATTTGGATGTGAATTGTAATAGCAATTTTTGGGTGAAAATTGATAGTGATTTTAATTTACAGATTGAAAAAATATGGACATTTTTTGGGTGGAAACAGATAGTGCATGTTATGCTGTGTAATTTGGATGTGAATTGCAGCATCATTCTAATTATTGTCTTTGTATTATATATAATTACTATCTTTGTATTATATATAATTACTTTCTTTAACGCCTTTGTAAATTGTAGCAGATATGTATCAACAGAATTACAATAGATATGTAAATTGTAGATATGCCTTTCTATTATATATAATTACTCTCTTTGATGCATTTGTAGAATGAAAGCAAATAGTGCGTCAACTGATATATAGATTGCAGCAACATATTACTCTCTTTGATGCCTTTGTATTATAACTTGAAGCAACATTCTAATTACTGTCTATGTATTATATATAATTATTGTCTTTGTATTATAAATCAAAATACTGTCTTTGTATTATAAAATCAATCAATAATATTTATATAATTACTATTTTTGTATTATAAAATCAAAATACAATCACAGCTTCACTGATGTGTGGAAACACATCCATAAGTACAAAAATAACCCATTAAACAAATCCAAAACACATTGACGAGCATAAACCCTAAACCCTAAACCGGTTTGCTACAATATAGTCGGAGAAGGGACGGTATCAGTCAGCCTGGTCGCGGCAAGGGCCTGGTTGGAGTATGGTGTTAAGGGCTTCGTTCGGGGCGGTGTTGCCGTGCTGGTGTTGGATGAGGATAGTGTGGAACTGGGGATTGCTCGCCGGGGGAGAATTAGGGTTCTGGTGATTAATCGGGGGTGGAGAGGGGTACGGGTTTGGAAGAGGGGTAATGTTAGGTTTATTATGAGGGATTGGATTAGAAATGATGTGGATTTATTTTCATTTTTTTAATAGATTTTTTAAAATTTAAACATTAAATTTTTAATATTTTAATCCACATCAGCGCTTCAGAACGGCAAAACAGATGGTCACCCAACGGAGGGACTACATTGGCCAAATTGGAAAACCAGAGGGACTAAAAAGGCATATTTTTTAATAGAGGGACTAAATGGGCCGAGCGCTAACAATAAAGGGACTAAATCAGGGATTATACCAAATAAAAATAAAGGAGGGTGTTATGGGGTAGTATTGAAAAGTGAGGGGGTAGCAAGTGATTTGAGTATTTTTGAGGGGGTGGCAAGTAAAACACTCTTTATAATATTGTATTATATAATATAATTTAAAATGTTTAGCTCGATAAATTAATATACTAAGTAATGTTAAATAGTATTAGTTTTTTTTTGTAAAGCTGATAAACCACATTCATTTATTTAAATAAGAAATGGAAGAGAGAGAAACAACAGAACCGAATTAACGGTTTTACATAGGTCTCTCGATGGACCGGATGATGCAAGGGATCTCGAATACATCAAGCCCTTGTCGATTGCGGGGAGGGAGAGGCTAGGTGTCTCGACAATAGTAAGGGTCCGTTTAAGTCCTCCTCTTCAAAGTCCGCTCCTGGTGGTTTTGGCACATGCTCTTCCTTGGTGAGGGTAAGGCTGTGTCAAATGTGAGCAATCAAAGCTTGAAGCTTGGTTTGTTTGGTGGCATAGGCATCGTTGAACCGCGCTAGGAGGAAGAAGTCGACTTGGCGGATGAGTCGCGTACAAACATGTCATTTATCGTTGAAATATCGCATGTTCCTTTCCAACCAGAGGTTCCAAGTGATAGCCATCGCAAGCAGCTGCTATCCCTTACGAAGGACCCTTCCTTGGTTCTTATCGATCGATGCTTCCCCCCACAAATATTATATCTTGTTGGGGGAGGTTGCAATTCCAAAAAGTCGCGCGTAGTGAGACTATATCTATGTTGCATATTGGCATCGGATAAGCAGGTGGTCAGTTGTTTCCTCGTGGGCGTTGCATAGGTAACAATGCGACCTTTCCCCTTGCCAAGGCCTCTTTGGTAGGCTTCGAAGCGTGGGAAGCTTGTCTTCCAACACCAACTAGGCAAGGAGTTTGACTTTTAAGACAGATGCCTATTTCCAGAAGGATAATGGGAGAGGGCTACTCATGCCGCCATTGATTTGGAAATAATTCAAGGAATTGACTGAAAATTCCTGATTGGGGGTGAGCATCCATCTCCTTCCATCCTCGTGTTGGGTTTCCCCATGGTCAAGGTGCTCTTGTAGCTCTTAAAACATCTCTATTGCCCCTTGTGACAGGGCCCTCGGTTTGAAGATCGCTAATCCCCTTTCCTGGAGCTGTCGTACCTCTTGTATCGTATGTTCTGATTTCATCCATAGCGTTTGGAGTTCCGGGAAAGATCCGCAGCCTGAGTGGGTGAGAGTTTGAACGGGCTCACCTTCGAGTTTCTATAATAGGCATGAGTGATAATCCTTCTGCATATTCCGGTCTGCCTTTTCAGTAATCTCCACCACCATTTATCGATGAGTGCTTCATTGAATACCTTCCGGTTAATAATGCCCCATCCTCCTAGATCTTTAGGCCTGGTTAGAATCTCCCATTTCACTAGACGGTAGGCTTTGGAGTCGGGGTTGGCTCCTTTCCATAGGAAGTCCCTCCATATTCTTTCAATCCGTCGGATCACCCATTTTGGAAGCATGTACATGGTCATCCAATGATTCAGGATTGCCAAGAGGGCCGAGTTCAGTAAGGTGATACGAACCCCCAATAACATAAGTCTCCATTTCCATGTTGCTAGCTTATTCCGTATCTTTTGGATGAGTTTATTCCAATCCTTCCTCCTAGGTATGCTTCCAGCTAATGCGATGCCTAGGTATTCTATTGGGAGGGGGTTCACACGGTATTGCATTGTTGAGGCTAGAACCCTCACCTTCTCCTCTGGCACTCCGATGGGTATGAGTGCACTCTTGTTGTAGTTGATTTTTACTCCAGAGAGTCCCTCAAAAAGGTAGAAAATGAGCTTCAGCATACTAAAGTTGCTTCTCTTCCCTAAGCTAAGTATTAGGAGGTCATCTACGTATAACAGGGCCGGTATGTTGCTCCCATCCGGCAACCCTCATAGATGTGCTCCCGCACAACGCGCATCACTATTGTGGTAAAGACATCCATCACGAGTATAAATAGCGGCAGTGAGAGTGGGTCCCTATGTCTTAGCCCCTTTTGGTGTCGGACATACCCCATAGGGGTGCCATTGATTAGGAATTTGGATTTTGATAAATGGAGGATCTTCCTGATCCATCCAATCCATCGCTGTCCAAAACCTCTTGCTTGTAGGATTTCGAGGAGGAACTCCCAGTTTACTGTATCGAAGGCCTTCTGGAAGTCTACTTTAAGCAGTACGCCTCGTTTCTTTTTCATATTATGAATGATCTCCTCCGCAGCTACTATACTATCCTTGTTGCACCTCCCCTTAATAAAAGTCGTTTGGTTTTCGTTAACCAGATCCGATATGACTGCCTGTAGTCGATTTGTCAAGATCTTTGTAATGATCTTGATGGAGCAATTTAACCGGCTTATCGGGTGGTAGTCAAAATTTCCGCCGCTTGCTCCAGTGGATGTAGGCACACCACCGAACCACGTAAATTATTTGTGTGTTCTTCTTGATTTTCTTGCTTGGTTGGTCTCTTCTTCATCATTATTGCCGCATAATACACAACATAAGATATGCAGTAAGTCTTCTTTTGTGATATTCCACCCTTGTTGGTAGAAAATCATCGGAAAACCATTTGGTCTTGTCGCTTTCTTTGGATTGCGTTCCTAGACGACGGCGAATATTCCCTGCTCCGTGAATGGGATGTCAAGCTGGGTCAAGTCCGATGGAGGAGAGTTGCGGAACATTTGAGTCCAGTCAGTGTGGTATCTGTTCGCTCTTTTGCTACCAAAAGAGGAGGTGAAATGTTATGTTACTGCTTTTGCAATGTCGATTGGGTTGTTAAGAGTTTGGTTGTCTACAATAAGCTGGTGAATCTAGTTTTTGTTCTGTCGCTGATTGGCGATGGAGTGGAAGAATCTTATATTCTTATCCCATTCCTAAAGCCAAGTGATTATGGAGCATTGCCTTTGCCTCCAATGTTCCTCCTCCAGTCTGATTAGATTGTCGTATTCATTTTTGTATGCTTGGAGTAGCTCTTCCTCCGAGGTGGGCAACTGTTGTTGCTCACATCTGATGTCCAGTTGTTTTATATTGTTTAGGAGCTCCTCCTTTCTTTGCCGGTGCACATATTGCTCATCCTTATTCTATCTTCGTAGTCTTCCTCATAATATTGTGAGCTTCTTTGACCACTTGTACGCTCCGGCCCCTGCGTAATCATTCTGATTCCACCATTCTCTCACCATGTCCGAAAAACCATCGATCCTCTCCTAACACCTATTTATATTATTTATCATATGACAATACATAATATATTTGGTTTAATAAATTATATTATGTATTGTCATATGATAAATAATATAAACATAAAAGATTAATATAATATTTAATTAGTAATTTAATAATTAATAATAACTCTTCTTTTTAAGTAATAATATTTTTAAATTATATAAAATCAAAATAATTAATACTAACAAAATATTGATAACTTTGGATAATAGAGATCATTTAATTTATCTAACCATTTTAATAATTAATCAATAATATTTAATTGAATACTTTAATAACTAATAATATATATTTATTAAATTAATAAAGAGGGAGGAGAGAGTGATGATGATTTATGCCAAATTTGGCTGTAAGAGTTCATGAAATGAGGAATGGGATATTCTAAGATATCATCATCCTTTTTTAAAAAACCACAACCAAATATGAAAGGAAAAATTTCATGTTTAGTCTCTCTACTTTTTGGAAAGTACCCTTTTAGTACCTCATCTTTTTTTTTTGTGACTTTTTGGCCCCTATACTTTATAAAATGAGACTTATTAGTCCGTAGACAGACAACGTTCACTTACGCCGTTTCAGGTGACTGATGTTATGTTGATGTTCACGTGGCCTTTTAAAACATTTAATCATTGGAAAAGAGTTAAAAAAGTGAAAAGAAAACATTAAACAAACCTTAGAATTTGGATCATAACTTATTAGGATCCGAATTTTAGCCCCTTTTTCCCATTTATCCTCTCCATGTGTCTTCTAATGGTCACATGGACATCAACATAATGTCACGTGGAAGACACGTCAGTCATTTGAAACGATTTATGTGAACGTTGTCTGTCTCCGGTTTAATAAGTCCCACTTTATAAAGTAGAGCGACCAAAAAATCACAAAAAGATGTGGGACTAAAAATGGGACTTTACGAAAAATAGAGGGCCTAAAAAGAAAATTATTCCAATATGAAAAATACAAAATGGAGAGTTTCGTCTTGTAAAACCCAAGAAATTTCGAGAAATAAAGGTAATAAAATTTTCTTAAAAATTGTTCGATAAGTTCCCTAGAATTAAATTCGGAATTATTTGTGGGGAGAATAAGCGAAAAGGGATTTAAAACCCTAGTTTGGGTTTATGGTGACCATAAGGACTTTATGGTAATTTTTAAAAGTTTGGGGGACTAATGGATAATTATTCCCTCTCACAGGGATGGACCAAAGAGTAATTTAGAAAGAGATAGGGATCTCTGGGCAATATTCCGGATCAAACCTCTAATATACATTGTTTAACGGTCAGGATTAAAACATCACAGATGGGTGCTCATCGCGTAGCGTTATAACGACTCTTGTAGTTCCACGTGTCGAGCCTGGAACAAATCCATCTGGGAGGATGCTGGATCCAAGGCGCTAGAGAAAAAAAAAAGCCCCCCGGCGCCGGCGGACAGGGAGGAGAAGGGAAGGAGCCAGGGACGGTGTGGCTGCGCCCAAAGATTGCTACAGTGGTCTAAAAGAGAGGAGAAGGTGGACGGGACCGCAGGGAGCAGGAAGGTGCTGCTCACCGTTGGCGCAACATAGTTCACCGGAGAAGACGGTGGACGCGTATCTACTAGCAGAGATCGTTTGGTGATCCACTTGACTTCTTCAGCTCACCGGTAAGTGATTCTCTTCTCGTTGCTTAGGTTACTATCATTGCATGTGCATTCCGTCGAGAAGACCCCGCCGGAGACGAGACTGAAGCCAGCTGAGGACAGGAGTTCCAGGGCGAGGTGTGGGGAAATCACTGTTGCCTTCGTCGAACGCCGGGAGAGTCTCCGGGTAGCAGAGCAAGAGAAACTACTGCCGTCTGGTGGATCGTCGGGCTCTGACGAGGCTTCTGGCGGGGTACAGGGGCTGCGAGAGAGAGAGAATGAGAGAGAAGAAGAAAAATCAAAAGAAAATAATTTTTAATAATTATTTTTATTATTTAGTTATCAGTTTTATTTAATTGAGAAAATTAAAAAGGGCAGGATTTTTAATGTGACACTGATAAATATTTCTAAGCGTGAAATGATCATTTGATTGATTTATATAGTATGAAGATTTAAATGATTATTTACAATCATGATATTTAAAGTGTCACATTTTATTGGGTTAAATAATTAATTAGTTTGATTAAGGTTAATCAAATAATTAGATATGAATAGTCTAATGAGTTTTTGATAATGTGACAAATAATTTTAAACTTGAGGATAATAAATAAATTATTTTCCTTGGAAAATACTTAGTTAACCAACTAGTTAGTGGTTAACTAATAAAAAAGGAAAAATAGATTAGTTTTCAATCTATTAAGGCGAGACATTTGATTAATCTAATGGGGTATAGTTAGATTAATTAAATTGTCTAGTTAGTGAATGAGAATGGTTAGACTAAGTTTAATTAGTTAAGATTAAACTAAAGAACTAAGTCATGAACCTAGTTTAAAAGATTGAACTAACAAGTTGTTACATTAAACCAGTTTTAATTAATTAGTTTAATCAGTTGGGTTACGTGGACATTAGACTTGGTTAGCAATGAATCAAATAAATTGGGTTCTAACCAAAGACAAAAGGGAAATCAATTTAATGGTTAAGTTAAATTGATTAGAAGCGGAATTAGGTCCATTAGATGGAGGCCCAATGGACCGGGCATAAAGAGGTGGACCAAATGTTAAAAATAAAATAAGATTAAAAGGGCTAATTGATCAAATGGATTAATTAAGTTAACTTGTCTAGTTAAGATGTTGAATAATAGTTAGAAAGTTATTTTGAACCCACCTTAATTTTATAGCGGGCCCAACTCTACTAAAGTGAATAGAGATGACTAAATAAGAGTCAGACTCGACAAATAGACTAGAGTTGACTAGGTTTGACCAAGGTAGGTCCAAAAGTCAACTAAAGGACATAGAAACGGGAATAAGGGCTGGTAACCCGAGAGATGGTCCTTAGGACCCGTTAGTGGGCCTAAGCCCAACAAGTTCGTAGGACATGCATGTGAAAGTAGAAGCTTGTAGAAAACTTGACTCTAATAAGAGTCTATATATGCCAGATACTCTTAGGGGAGACGTAAGGCATTTCAAAGGAGTGCAGGAAGACATTTAGACTCTCCAGAGGTAAGTTCACTTGCCTAGTTACCACCCGGTTTGGGGTTTTCTTGGACATGCTATGTATTCTTAATACGTGCCTTGTTGATGCCATACATGCTATTTGTATCTATTCTAGATTCCTTTTGGGCATGTATGAATACTTTCGGGACGTTGGTGTCCCTGTTTGCTACGGTCTACTGCCCGGACTCAGTGGAGCTAGGGAAGCTCCGATTAGGGAATGTTCAGGGACAGGACCCCCTGGCATTCCTATCTGCCTTGCCAGAGAGGCAAATCTCTGGAGGTCTTACCTGTCATTGGGCGTGGTACACTGACCGTGTTAACACGTAGGAGAGGTAGTTCTACCGACCTGTGACCGGAGGGTCAAACGACCATCTAGGTCATATTCTGACAAATAATTTGGACATCTTGGCGGGAGTAAACTTTGAGTTCTCTTAAAACTCATTACAGAGCCCGAGGGCTTCTATATCAGGGGTCGTACCTTTGATTTGTTTGTGGTAGACTCCCAGGACTATTTTGTTGGTATTATGATCCCATTGGTTGACATATTTCCTATTTATTTCATTGTGACCTGCAGGGGTACTTACTGAGCTTTCCATTCGAAAGCTCATATGTTTTCTCTTTTCCTCTTTTACAGATTCCGAGGCTTAGGAGGGAGAGGAGCCTGAGGGGAGGACATAGGGACACCAGAGGTTTTAGGAGTCTCCTTTATCCTTAATCTTTTATTTTATGAGCATTGTTATTTGTAGGACCCGTATAGGGACCAGACTATTATAGGGCCTACGGACCCTGATGACTCTATGTTTCTTGGAACATGAGTTTATTTAATTTTATGAATTGTTATCTGCTTATCACATTATTAGGCCTTGTATTCGAGTTGAGTTTATCTCTACTTTAATACGGTCGGTCTGTTGACGTGCTCGAGGTCCCGGAATCCGGGTCGGGGCGTTACACGTATGTTTCCCATGATCCCACAAAACAATATAGAGGCTCGCTCCAAAGGATGTACCATACTTTTGGGCTTACCGTCGCCACCGACCTACTTAATTTTTAAAAAATTCATTAAAATTTATAAAATACTAAAAAAATAACCTGTCATTTTATTATAAAAGATAATTTTTTTATTCACTGATCTGAAATGAAACTGTTAGTGCAAGTGCAAACGCACTAGGCTTGGCAGGTATTTGACACAAGTCCAAGCCTCTCACAATCCGTGTGCATCCCAAGTTGGGAAAGCGATTACAACTTAGATGGAAGCAAGATCCAACTTGGAGGGAGAATATCGTGCAAGCCAAAGGTAGTAAGGACCTGAAGATTGATTGATGATTTGGAGTACAAGCTTGGCTTGGAAAGTTTGCTGCATTGATTGGAGATCTCATGCAAGTAATTACATGCTCAACATATTTGATTGAGTGATGATTGGAGACTCCATTCTCTGAAGGAAGCATCATCATTAGCTAACTGAAATCAAAGCTTGAACATTCTATCAAGGGTTGATTGATTGAAGATTGCATGCAAATGCATGCATGCTGATTGGAAGTCTCATGCAAGTGGCTACATGATTGCAGCTGATTGATGATAGGATTGGAGGCTAGAATTGCAAGTTACATGTGCAAAAGAAGGCTGATTTAATGAAAGCTTGCAGCTAGATTTGACAACTAATATGTGATGAGGTGATTGATTAAAGCCAAATCAAGAAGACCATAGTTGGTAAGAAAATATGGTGGAGCATGATAGGCCAAGCTGTGGTGAATCAAGATCAAGCTTGGAAAGAGACTGGTGGAGCCAATCTAAGAGCTTAACCTTGCATGATTGAAGATGAAGGTTGATTGAAGGTTTCGCGCCATGGTGGGGTGCGACCGTGAAAGACTAGAGTAGTCCCTCCGGAGAAGGGTGATATATAGTGGTCATTGTCAATCAGGGGAGTGGGTGCTTATGATAGATTGAGTGAGAGAGACTCTTGTACTCCTGTCTTCCCTACATCTTTAGTGGATTGTTTTCTCTGGACGCCCCCCAGACGTAGGCTTGGTTAGCCGAACTGGGTTACCAAACTTCTTTGTCTCCTCTCTTCTTGTCTTGATTGTGTGAGTGTGTATATGAGAGCTTGTGTGATTCCTTGAAGAGGAAAAATAGAGTTACAATTAACCACATAACAGTCTCGGTGAGACCAACAAGACATACCCACGGAGCAAGTTACAACCGGTACTTCTTTAGATATAGGCAGACCGCAAGTTGCAATAGAAGTTACAATATAACATACAACAGGCGGACAATCAGACAGAACTTACAGAAACTTTTTAATTTTTATATATTAAAAATATTCATAAAAAAATATAAAATAGAAAAAAATAAAACTGGTTGCCCACTAGACTCAACTACCAAACAAGGCTTATTGCCTAAATCGTGGTCAAATCGTGGCTGCCCATGTGATGTGGGGCATAACCCATATCGTGCCGCGAGCCATGCCAACACGCCCTTGGACAACCTTGCCAAGGGAATGGTGGGCCGTGCCTACATGGCCGGATTACTGAAGCAACCGGACTATGCCAAGAACATCAAAATAAATATTTATTTTTTGTTCGGAGACCAAAAAAGAAAATAGAAGCACTTCTCCAAATTAATATCAATCTTTCAAAATTCAACACAATGTAGAATGTACCAAGTTAGTTTTGGGCCTTGATATTTATGCACATTATTTTATTTTTGACGTTTTATATATTTTCTTTATATATATATATATATATATATATATATATATATATATATATATATATATATATATGTGGTGTAATACCCTAAATGGTCCCTGTGGTTTACTCAAAATGTCCCTTTAGTCCCTCTATTATTTTTTGTCCGCAGGAGATCCCTCTATTTTATGTTTTGAGAAAAAGAAGTCCCTCCCCCTAACGTCTGTGAGTTTTCCCGTTTGTGAGGATGATGTGGCTTTTTTTATTAATAAAAAATATTAAAATATTTCATAAAAATTTTAATCTCTATTTAAGATATTAAACCATATTTATGATATTAAATAAGTAATTAAAGAAATCTAAATCCTAATTAACTAAACCCTAATCTTATCCCCAAACCCTAATCTTATCCCCTCTCTCCCCCTCCCCGCCGCCCACATCCTCCTCCCCCTCCACCCCTCTTCCTCTCTATCTCCCCCAGTCTCCCTCCGCCCCTCTTCCTCCGCGCGCGCACATAGGAACCAGGCGGGGAGGAGTTGGTTGGTGGCGTACCACCGGCAGTGATGATTCTGTTTCCTGGCATAGGGGAGGAGCTGGTTGGTGGCGTACCACCGGCGAGCGGAGAGATAGCCGGAGGTCTCGGTCCAGTCGGAAGTAGGAGTGATGCTGGTGAAGAGATGGATAATGTGGTCGCCGTCGTTGAACCCGCCGAACTTGAAGAAGGAGGCGTTGGAGAGGAGGGTGCTGGAGGAGCACCAGGTGTCGGTGAGGATGGTGAGAGGGCGGAGAAAGAGGGTGGGGAGGTCAAGGAGGACGGAATGGGAGGTACAGTCAGTGGTGAGGGCGAGGTCGGAGGGGTCTAACCGGCAGTGGCCGCCGGGGAGGGAGGTGTTCGAGGGGCCAAAGTCAGTACAATCGAAGGGGAGGAGCTGGTCGCCGGGGAGGAGCTGCATATGCATCGCCGAGATGCCCATGCTCGACATCAGTAACCTCCATTCCCTGCCTATTCCCGACAGCGATTGGGTGACAATGATCACTGGAAATGTAGATAAAACGAGGAGGAGAAGGAGGAAGAGAGAGGGGGAGACGGTGGTGGTCACCCATTGGAGGGACTTCTTTTAATATTTTTATAAATAGAGATGAAAATTTTTATGAAATATTTTAATAATTTTTTATTAATAAAAAAATCCACATCATCCTCTTAAACGGGAAAACTCACAGACGTTAGGGGGAGGGACTTCTTTTTTCTCAAAACATAAAATAGCGGGATCTCCTGCGGACAAAAAATAATAGAGGGACTAAAATGGTATTTTGAGTAAACTACAGGGACCATTTAGGGCATTACACCATATATATAGAGGATGGTGATAAGGTGAGGCCGGGTGCATGTGCAGCCGGCCCACCCTTTCACTCATCCTATGTGATATTTGATGGTATGGGCCCATGATTCTTAGGTATGGGCCCATACCATCAAATGTGTATATATATATATATATATATATATATATATATATATATATATATATATATATATATATATATATATATAGGGTAGTGATGATGAGGCTGGCCGCACTTGCGGCCGCCTCATCCTATCACTACTTATATATATTAAAAATATATAAAAAATACATTTTATATTTTTCATAATGTATTTACATATATATTGATTTATCTATATATTTTAAATAATGTATAGATATGTATATATAAGGGCAAAAGCCACTAATGGTCCCTGTATTTTATCACTTTGTTCATTTTCAATCCTGTACTTTAAAAATGTTTAATACGGGCCTGTACTTTGGGTATTTTGTTCAATACAGTCCATTTTACTGACGTGGCAGCTGATTTGGCATACGACTGAAATACTGACCTTTTCCTTAATTTTTTTTAATTTCCATCTTGTTGTATTTTGCTTATGTGGCTATATGCACATGGGTATATGATGACGTGGACTGCTAGGTGGCATGCCACGTCATCATTTTTTTAAATTAATTTTTTTAAAAATATTTTTTTATATATAATTTTTACATTATCTTATCCTCATAATACATGTATATATATACATATCTATATATTGTTTAAAATATATAGATAAATCAATATATATGTAAATACATTATAAAAAATATAAAATATATTTTTTATATATTTTTAATATATATAATTAGTGATAGGATGAGGTGGCCGCAAGTGCGGCCGGCCTCATCCTATCACTACCCTATATATATATATATATATATATATATATATATATATATATATATACCTCCTATGTTAGATGGCATAACGGGCCGCGCCTCGGGCCGCTCAGAGCCCGGCCTGATAGTGTACTCACATAGCGGGCCGACCGCACTTGCGGTCAACCGCACTATATATATATATATATATATATATATATATATATATATATATATATATATATATATATATATATATATATATATATATATATATTGACTAAGGCGACAAGCACCCCCACGAGGGATGTCAAGGATGGAGCCAGGCATAGAGCACACTCGATGCGCCTGAGTTCTCGTATTTGCAAGAGGGGGGCTCGATCTCGAGTTCTTCTCAAGAGAGCGGAACCTCTTAGCAAAATAACCCGGTACAAATAGGCCTTAATGACTGTTGGTTTTTATTTGGTTTTTTTGACAAATTAATTACTTGAGAACATTTTTTTTAATATGTTAATACTATATCATATTTTCTTAAAAAAATAAATAAAACATAAATACTCACCCCAGTGGGTATATATACCTATAAAATTAGTTCTTAGTGATCGTATAATATGCGAGAATCTTGAATTTAAGATGGTAAGCACATGATTTATGATTTCATATATATAATTATGAAATTGTATATCCAAACAATCCCAAATAAAATAAGATTGGGTTAATTAGGTTGTGTTAGTGCAAACACACTAGGATTGGCAAATATTTGACACAAGTCCAAGCCTCTCTCAATCCGGGTGCAGCCCAAGCTTGGAAGAAGATGTTGAACAGTTTCAAGCTGGCTTGGAGATTCCATGCAAGCAAATCAAATAAAAGTATGATCAAAGGCTGATTGAATCAAAGCTTGAAGACTCCATAGAAGTGGTTATAGTGATTGAGAGCTGATTGATGATAAGATTGGAGGCTAGATTTGGAAGCTGATGTGTGATTGATAAAGGGTTGGATTAAAGTGTTGATTGAAGCTCTAGTTGGAAGCCAAACTGTTGTGAATCACGACCAAGTTTGGAAAGCATGATGGAAGGCAAATTTGGAACATTGGACAACCGAAACTGTGATTGAGGAGATCAAGTTTTGGATGATGAATGAAGATCTCACGCCTCGGAGATGTGCGACCTTGATGGGCTGAGAATGTGACGGAGAGGTGGAACGGCTAGTTACAGAGGTCAGGATAAGGTGGATCTGACGAAGTCGACTTAGAACTCAACTAGGAGGGTTGAAGGTGTCTCGAGGTCGTAGAGCAATGGATGTTGTAGCCTTGGTTAGTTCGTCAGCTCGACTGCGTTGTAATCGTAGTTGCAACTAGGTTGCAACGGCTGAATGTGGAAGGCTTCCAATTTAGCTGCCGCGGAGATTCCAGAGATCCTAAAGGAGATAGCTATGTTATGAAGGTAGGGAGGCGCCTATGTAAGGCCAGGACTCTAAGGATTAGGTGAGCCGACTAGAGTAATCCCTGAGGAGAAGAAGAAGGGTGATAGTGGTCATCGTCAATCAAGAGAGTAGGTGCTTATGATAGAGTGAGGGAGTGAGTGAGACTCTTGTACTCCTGTCTTCTCTATTCCTTTAGTAGATTGTCTTCTCCGGGCTTGCCCCCCAAGACGTAGGTTTGGTTAGCCGAACTAGGTTACCAACTCTCTTGTGTTCTTTCTTGTGGTTTGCCTTGCTTGTGCGTGAGTGTTTTAGTTATTCTCTTTTGAGATATTCTGTGAGCAGAGGGTTGCAATCGGTGTTGCAACTCATTATACAACAGGCGAATAACCTGATAGAACTTTTAAGTGGTATCACAGTAAGTCGCCGGTATTCACCTTGGTTTCAAGGTCGGTAAAGTCCTGGAAAAAGTTCTGTCAATGACCAGAAGGGAAGGAGTCTCCAGCAGCTGTCCTCCACTCTTAAATAAAGCGAATTGTTTATATTGGAAGGCTCGCATGAGAGCATACATCCAATCTATAGATGAAAGTGCCTGGATTGCTATCGAAGAAGGATGGACACCTCCAACGTACATAATTGCTGATAAGAAAAAAGTGAAGAAGAAGAAGAGCGACTGGAGTCATGAAGAGACCCCAAAGTAAATGCTAATTGGGAAGCTCTCATCACAATCTTTGGTGGTGTTGATGAGAACCAATTCAAGTATATTGTAACATGTGACTCAGCCAAGAAAGCGTGGGACATCCTTCAAAAATCTATGAAGGCAAATCCCTCAACATCCCCTGGAGTGATGGAGAACCCGAGGAGAACCTTAATGCAGGAGAAGACAAAGGTATGATCAGTCACCATGTTGCATTTCCCTCTGTGTTTAAACAAGTAAAAGAATCAAGCAAGTAGGAGGACATTGCCAATTTCGTTGCAACATCAATTGCAACATCTGAAACCAGTGGCAGCGATGGTGAAGAAGTGATTAATCAAGACCTACTCAGAGCCTATGAAGTCATGCTAAGGAGGTTTGACAAATTGATCTTAGAAAACAAGCATCTAGAAGAAGAGAAAGAGATCATCCTGAAGAAAAACCAACTTATAGCAGAAGAGAAAGAAATCATCTTGAAAGAGAAGGAAGATGTTATGAGAAAATTAGATGAATTCCAACAGAAACTGAGTCAAGTTGAGAAGACTTTGGGTTCCTTGAATAAAGGAAAAGCCAAGTTAGATGCGATACTAGCAGTTGGGAGACCAACTGGAAATCAACGAGGTATTGGCTACATTGGTGAACCCTTAGGTGTGAAGAAAACACATGCAGAAACTGTCTTTGTTAAGTATCAAGCTCAATAGATTCAGAACACAAGACATGATAAACCCATGAGAAGAAGACAACAAACTGAACTTCCTATATGCTTTCATTATGACGAGAAGGGTCACATAAGACCAAAGTGGATCAAGTTTAAGGAAGACCTAAAAATTGGAAGGATATTTGGTCATGTGCAAACAACAATAAAAAGGAGATTCAAAGGGAAGACCACAATAATCAAGAAAGTGTGGATCAAGAAGCGAGATTCATAGAAAGCAGTTGCAGAGGAAAAATCAAAAACTGTAAAGGAAAATGATGCTGCAACATCCTGTTACAACTAGAGGCTGAGTATCAAAGGATCGCTGAAGGTTGGATCAAAGACATGGATACCCGGAAGGATAAGGAATCCAGAAGTTCCATGATTAGTGAACACACAAAAAAAAAATGGAAAAGAAAAGAAAAAGAGCAAAAAAATTGAGGAAAATTGATTTTTTTTCCCAAAAGGATCAAGTTTTTTTTTATAAGTGTCAGGCAGTTGTTTTTCATGTTTTAAGAGGGTCGTCTCCCACTCTAGAAGCTCTTGCTCCAAGTTCCCTTCTTGCAAAAAGGAATAAGTGCATCTCTCCCTCAGAAAATGAGGTGGAAGCGACTTGTGCAGAGAAGGAAGCGCTCAAAGTTGGCGAATTTGACGGATTCACCTATTGCCGAAGGTTCAGAATGACAACCAAATTTACCAAGGAGACCATCATTGGCTGAAGAAAGAGGTATAGATATGACCTGGAATAATGTGACATTCACTTCATTGATGAAGAAAGCAGAAGACTCAGGAAGATCAAAAAGTGTTGCAAACTATGCTGCAACATATGTTGCAACCTATGAAGGAAGAGACAATTGTTAATGAAGAGGAAGTCAAAGGCATCACCAAAAGGTCAGAAATCAAAGTTATCTATGAAGGAAATCCTTCTCTGATCCAGAAATTGGTGAAGTAAAAGACAATGACGATTCAGTTGCAACACCAGTTACATCGGCTCTCAATTCAGAAGATTCAGATGGTAGTGTTCACTTAAGCAAAGGAAGACCAGATTTGCAAGCAAGGGGGAGCTATAGTCTTCAGTTCCATGAAAAATGAATGATGAAGTCAACTAAATTTGCCTATAGGTACAATCCTTCACTTGTGCAAGACTTTTATTGCAATCATCAAGTGTTCTTCAGTTCAAGACACAATTGCACAAAGCCTTCCTCAAGTGTTGATGGGAGGAAGGATGGTGAACTTCTCTCCAGAAAATTGAATTAGTTCTTGGAGGTTACTTCTGCATGAGAGGATGTTTAGGAAGTAAGGGGGAGTAGTTCCAGACCTAGTCTTGTGATGATTCAGGGGGAGTTGCAACCTACTCTGCGACATCAGGAGCCTTTGGCATCATCTGACACAAAGGGGGAGAAGTATATTCTATCAGCCTTTTGGTAAGTATCTAATAGTTTCCTTTGTTCAGTCCATATATGGTCAAAGGTTTGTAACAGACAGGGGGAGTAAGAATTCCAAGATCTGTCAAAGATGTTACTTGTTGCATTATGTGTCACAAAGGGGGAGAATAGGTCTGCCAGCTAGTTTGAATGTTATGAGTCATTATTGTTTATGTTAATCTTCTTATGTATTTGAGTCCACAATGGATGATGTAACACGTTGTGTAGTCATGTTTTGTCCACTGGTAGGATGTTGTAAGGTTGTTGTCACTAGGAGATGCAACCTATAGTCAGTCTGGCACGCAGAAGAATATTGTGTCAAATAATGCCAAAGGGGAATTGTTAGTGCAAACGCACTAGGATTGGCAAATATTTGACACAAGTCCAAGCCTCTCTCAATCCTGGTACAGCCCAAGCTTAGAAGAAGATGCTGAAAAATTTCAAGCTAGCTTGGAGATTCCATGCAAGCAAATCAAATGGAAGTATGATCAAAGGCGTATTGAATCAAAGTTTGAAGACTCTATACAAGTGGCTATAGTGATTGAGAGTTGATTGATGATAAGATTGGAGGCTAGATTTTGCAACTAATATGTGATTGATAAAGGGCTAGATTAAAGTGCTGATTGAAGCTCTAATTGGAAGCCAAACTGTGGTGAATCACGACCAAGTTTGGAAAGCATGCTGGAAGGCAAATCTAGAAGATTGGACAACAAAAATTGTGATTGAGGAGATCAAGTTTTGGATGATGAATGAAGATCTCGCGCCTTGGAGAGGTGTGACCTTGATGGGCTGATAATGTGACCAAGAAGTGGAACGGCTAGTTGCGGAAGTCGGGATCAGGTAAATCCGATGAAGTCGACTCATAACTCAACCAGGAGGGTTGAAGGTGTCTCGAGGTCGTAGAGAAATGGATACTGTAGCCTTGGTCAATTCGTCAGCCAGGCCACGTTGTAATCGTAGTTGCAACTAGGTTGCAACGGCTTAATATGGAAGGCGTCCAATTTAGCAGCCGCGGAGATTCCGGAGATCCTAAAGGAGATAGTTGTGTTATGAAGGCAGGGAGTCGTCTATTTAAGGCTAGGACTCTGAGGATCAAGGCGAGCCGACTAGAGTAGTCCCTGAGGAGAAGGGTGATAGTGGTTATCGTCAATAAGAGAGTAGGTGCTTATGATAGAGTGAGGGAGTGAGTGAGACTATTGTACTCATGTCTTTTCTATTCCTTTAGTGGATTGTCTTTTCGGGCTTAACTCCCCAGACATAGGCTTGGTTAGCCGAACTAGGTTACCAACTCTCTTGTGTCCTTTCTTGTGGTTTGCCTTGCTTGTGTGTGAGTGTTTTAGTAATTCTCTTTTGAGATATTCTGTGAGTAAAGAGTTGCAATCGGTGTTGCAACGCATTATACAACAAGCGAACAACCTGACAAAACTTACAGGTTGAAAATTGATCAGTGGTATGACTTTTATAACCTGATAATGACCCATTTCATCTTTTAATTAGTTGAGATTGAGGGCCAAGTTTTCAAATTAACTAGCTCTAATCAAGGTTTGATTATTCATGAAATTCATTAGTATAATATTATATAATACAACAAGTTCATAAGATCTGTTTGTTAATTTGTCATGACAGATCAATTAATATTGACTGAAAAACTTGTTAATTTTAAACATATCATTTATGCGTTTGTAATGAATTTATGAGCAAATTTTTTAAGTACTTGGATTACGTAAGCCAATATTTTAATTATTATGGATGAATACTCAAATTTGCCACTTGGTTTCGTTTGGTAGTCCAGGACCAATTCAATTTTTCACAGTTGAGAGTATGAAAATCTCACTATTTTTCTCTGAGATTTATATATTTAGAAATCCAACAAATGTGCAATGTTGATGTTTCTTGAGATTAAAAATGTCCAGGATCAATGAACTCTTTTAAAATTTCAATAGTTGAAAATTCATTAACTTACGAAATATATTGATGTCGACACTCAAGTAAAATACAAGATAAATTTAAAAAAATAAAAAATTCCTCTCATATCCAACTTGGTCTTAAATGACAAGGAGAAAATAAAATTAGTACATGATAAAAAAAGTGAGTTTTCTTTTTTCTTTTTGGAAAAGTGGATAAACTATATTTATTAATTGAAATTAATTGTTACATTGTTAAATTATTTCATTGTTAATTTTGACCCTTAGATGGATCAGGTGAGTACAAGAGAGCGGTCTAGTATAGCCTGGTCTTGCATAGTAGAAGACGTTCGTTGTTCACCTCATCCTCGAAATTCGCTCCCCGGGTTCTCGGAGTCACATCCTCCCTTGTGAAGGTTAGGCTGTGTCTAACAAGGTTTTGCATTGCTTTTAGTTTACCTCTCTTAGTGATGTGCGCGCTGTCGAACTAGGAAAGAAAGAGAAAGTCGGAGTGGCGAATGAGTTTCTGGTAACACGATGTTTATCATTGAAACATCTTTTGTTTCGATCTCTACCAGAGACTCCAGGTCACGGTCAGTATAAGTAGGTTACAACCTGCACGAAGGTCCTTCTCCAATTGCTTAGAGATCGAGGAATGCCTTCATAGATCTTGTATTCTGGTGGATGTGTTCAGGGTTCCGAGGATGCGTTCGTAGTGCAACCAAAACTCAGATAAGTATTGGCACTGGAGGAGCAGGTGTTCGATAGTTTTGTCTTCCCTATCAAATAGGTAGTAATGTGTCCTTTCCCCTTTTCAGTTTCTTTTTGCCAAATTTTATAGCGTGAGGAGTTTGTCTTCCCTCGCCAGCTACGCAAAGAGCTTAATTTTTAGGGGGAATGCTTAACTTTTAGGTAAAGAGCTTAAAAAAGTGAGTTTTTTAAGCTCATTTTGATTACTATTATTAATTTCTATGGGTGTCCTGTAAAGTAGTTTTCATTTATACCAAAGGGAGGAGGGTTTGCAAAGTGGTTTTCATTTATGCATAAGGAAGCAATGTCAAGTGGAGCCTAATCTTCTTTCGAGATGATCCACCTTCATACTCACCATGGGTGGAGTTTAGGGACACTTGGACATGGAGTAACAATATGTAATTGGGTATCCCGGCCTTAGCTGATGACAATCTCCAGGGGATCGCCCCTTTCCTATGTGCAATTATGTCAATTCAATGAATATGATCAATCTATTTTTTATATTAAAAAAAGAAAGAGGGTTTGCTTGACACTATTCTCCATGATAATTCTATTTACATCTTTTTAAATGGTCTACAAATAAATTGAGGAAAATATAGCTTATTTTTTTATGTTATTGCTCGAGATTAGTAATAATCTCCCCATTCATAATATGTTATAAACTAAATCATCCAAGTCCTATTTGTAATTGATATTAATTTAAAATTATTAATAATACATTTAAATAAAAACAATACTAATTTTAAGAGTTTTCGTTTTTTTCTTGAATTCTAGAGTTAGAAGCATTCTTTAACCTTTATAGTCTTTGTTTTGTTTATATATATATATATATATATATATATATATATATATATATACGGGCATGCTACAATAAAGCTGGCCGGAACACTGTTCAGGTAAGGTTGCCTCCCATTTTGGCCCTTGGAGCATGTTTAAAGGATTTTCAACCTTATGGATGGAAAGAACATCGAAAAATAAGCTAGCATGTCAATTTTCATACAATTTGAGAACTTGTAGGGTCTTCATCTTAACGAGTGGAAATTTATAGAAATCCTACCGGTTCAGAATTTCACTCGTTAAGATGAAGACCCTACAAGTTCCCAAATTATATGAAAATTGACATGCTAGCTTATTTTTCGATGTTCTTTCCATGCATATGGTTGGATTTCCTCAAAACAATGTGCAAGTGGGTCAAATGGAGGCTACCGCACTTGCACAATGATAAGGTCGGCCGCATAGTAGCATGCCCGTATATATATATATATATATATATATATATATATATATATATATATATATATATATAACCTTGAGAACATCCGGCCTGCCGCAAGTTGCGGCCGGCCTATGTTATCTCTCCTAGATTCTAGGGTGGGTTGTTGGGTTGGTTATAGTGTTACTGTTGGGGGGGGTGATAGATTGGGCCGGCCGCAAGTGCGGCCAACCAGATAATATCACCACCCTATATATATATATATATATATATATATATATATATATATATATATATAGGGTCAGGATCATGAGACACACTATTTTGACACACCATTTGACATTCTTTTTCATTTTGACCCATGAAGCATGTTTGAAAGATTTCCAACAGTACAGATGGGAAGATCATCGAAAAATAAGCTAATATGTCCATTTTCATACAATTTGGTGACCGTTTGGTCCTCCCACTTAGGATCATGGGACACACTATTTTGACACACCATTTGACATCCTTTTCCATTCTGGCCCCTGAAGCATGTTTGACAGATTTCCAACCGTACGGATGGGAAGATCATCGAAAAATAAGCTAGCATGTCCATTTTCATACAATTTGGTGACCATTTGGTCCTCCCACTTAATGGTTAAAATTTTGAACAGTTCAAATTTCTATAAAATAAAAACCGTTAAGTGGGAGGACCAAACGGTCACCAAATTGTATGAAAATGGACATATTAGCTTATTTTTCGATGATCTTCCCATCTGTACGGTTGGAAATCTTTCAAACATGCTTCATGGGTCAAAATGAAAAAGGATGTCAAATGGTGTGTCAAAATAGTGTGTCCCATGATCCTGACCCATATATATATATATATATATATATATATATATATATATATATATATATATATATAATCCTGATACAGTCAGGCCAGTCGCATCACTATGCAAGTAAGGTCGCCTCATTTTGAGGCATTTGGAGAGTATTTTTTTTTTTTCAAATCCAACCATATGGATGGAAAGAACATCGAAAAATAAGATAACATGTCGATTTTCATACAATTTGGTGAGGTGATGAGTATTCATCTTAAATGGTGAAATTTTATAGAAATCTTAT
Organism: Dioscorea zingiberensis; assembly: GCA_026586065.1. Classification (NCBI taxonomy): domain Eukaryota; kingdom Viridiplantae; phylum Streptophyta; class Magnoliopsida; order Dioscoreales; family Dioscoreaceae; genus Dioscorea; species Dioscorea zingiberensis. The sequence continues at coordinate 53,521,047 of CM048818.1, read as the reverse complement.
CGGTTCAAAATTTCACCCTTTAAGATGAATGATCATCACCTCCCCAAATTGTATGAAAATCGACATGTTATCTTATTTTTCGATGTTCTTTCCATCCATACGGTTGGATTTGAAAAAAAAAAACTCTCCAAATGCCTCAAAATAAGGTGACCGTAAATGAATAATGAAAAGGCTGATCGGACTGTATCATGACTATATATATATATATATATATATTTTGATATGTTGATATAAGTGGATAAATCACATTCATAATACATATGATTTGAGAGAAAACACGTCGTTTATAAAAAACATCTCCGATTTCTCCTGAGCCAAAGGTTCTAGATGATTGCCTTGGTAGTTAAGTTCCATTCCATCTGCAAGTTAAGTTCCATTCCAACTGCAAGGTTTTGTTCATAGGCATTATTAAAGGAGTTGGTCACTAGAGATCTTGTATTAGCCTGGGGCGTGTGTATATTCCCAAAAGGTTGTAAAAGTGACCTAATACCCCATCCATATGGGCATAGTAATAGAAAGTGATTAACGGACTCATCCTCAAGGCTTGATTATTCATGAAATTCATTAGTATGATATTAAATAATACAAGAAGTTCCTAAGATCTGTTGGTTAATGTGTCATGACAGATCAATTAATATTGACTGAAAATTAAAACTTGTTAATTTTAAACATATCATGTATGCGTGTGTAGTGAATTTATGAGCAAATTTTTTATGTACTTGGATTAGGTAAGCCAATTTTTAATTATTATGGATGAATAGTCAAACTTGCCACTTGGTTTGTTTTGGTAGTCGAGGACCAATTCAATTTTTCACAGTTGAGAGTATGAAAATCTCACTCTTTTTCTCTGAGATTTATATATTTAGAAAACCAACAAATGTGCAATGTTGATGTTTCTTGAGATTAAAAATCCCCAGGATCAATGAACTCTTTTAAATTTTCAATATTTGAAAATTAATTATCTCATGAAGTATATTGATGTCGACACTCAAGTAAAATGTAAGATAAATTAAAAAAAATAAAAATAAAATAAAATAAAATAAAGTTTTCACCGATAGCAATGAGGCCTATTAGTATCCAAGTCCCTTGTTAAAGATAGGGTTCTCTTGTGAATCACCCGAGATTGTATTATCCACTTTTGATGAAAATAACAAGGGGAATAGGGGGCTATTTTTCATGATGGTTTTGTTTATTTTTTTATTTTTTGAATGCTCTACAAATAAATTGAGAAATATATAGCTTAATTTTTTTTATGTTATTGCTCGAGATTAGTAATAACCTTCCCATCCATTCATCTGTTATAAACTCTATCATCCAAGTCCTATTTGTAATTAATATTAATTATATTTTATTAATTTAAAAAATTTTAAAAATATTTTTAAATAAAAATAATTTTAATTTTAAGAGTTTTCATTATTTCCAAATAAAGTTAGAAGCAATCTTTAACCTTTATAGTTTTGTTGATAGGGAAAGTTAGTACATGGTACATATAATATGAGAATAAACATGTTATTTATCTTTAAAACATCTCTCATTTCTCTTGAGCCAAAGATTTTAAGTGATTGCTTTGTGGCTAAGTTCCATCCCATTCGCAAGATCTTATCCATATACACTATTAGTGAAGTTGGTCCGGCCTAGAGACCTTGTATCAGGTGGGGCATGTGTATATTTCTGAAGAGGTTGTAAACATGACCACATACACATGCATATGGGCATAATAGTAAAAAGTGGCTAACTGACTCATCCTCATTTCATAGAGGTAGTAAGCCGTTCATAGACTCTGTAAACTGACACTTTTTTATTTATTTTTTGTGAGTAAACACAATATATGTTTTTGTATTTGAGATTATTTATTTCTTATTTTTCACCATAAATATATATATATATATATATATATATATATATATATATATATATATATATATATATATATATATATATATATATATATATATATATATATAATGTTATGAGGTAAAACGGTCAATCTTTAGAATGCTGATACATGACCCTAGAGGAAGTTGAAGGAAACACTCTTCTTCATGCTAAAGGGGAGCTTTTTGGTACCGAGACAAGAAAAGATAGTTCACGCAACCCAAAGCTTGACTTAAAAGAAGGCATGAGGTCCAAGAAGCTGATGGGCTCTCTTTGACTTCAGGAAAAGAGAGAGCATAAGAGGAGAAGGAGGAAGCCGGGAGAGAGAGGGAAGGACTTCAAGCAAAGGCTCCACGCCCGGGAGGAGGAGGAGGCCATCGAGCCCTTCTTTGTTATATGAGGCATGCGAGCCTTCATGTATGGATGAGTTTATACTTCTCTCCAAGAGGATCTGAATGCTTGTATTTGTCCCTACAGTGAATTACCTATACAACAGGGCCCGTGGTTTTTCCCCTGATTCACGAGGGGTTCCACGTATATTGAGTATTTGGGTGTCTCCTATTTATGCTTGGATGTTTGGTTCTTCTCTCTATGATCTGATTCCGTCTACTATAAATTTTGACCGTTAGCTAAGATCGATGCCGATCCATAGACGGTACCAATTTACCGGCTAATATATAATATATATTACATATTTTATATATCCTATAAATATATATCTAGATTTATCTATATATTATCTATACATATATCTATAATAATTATATATATATATATATATATATATATATATATATATATATAAACAAGCAATCGTAAAAGATCATTTCTAACAACTAAAACTCTCAAATGGATCCCATACATAGAACAAGCCATATTTTACCACACTCTGAACAATTCCAATAGTATACGTTAATGAGAAGCGAGGCAAAACAAACATTCATCATATGGAGGTGAAAATACATATAAGAACATGTACATGAGAATGAGAAGAAGAAGACAATATTATTAATCATTTGAGATTCATTTGAAGTAAATGATGGGGCTAGAAGAGTTGGGATCCCAAGTCCCAGCTTCTTTGATGTAATCCAAGTACCTAAGAAACTCAGGCTTCATCAAGGCCTTGTCAATCTTTGGTGCTTCCATGGCCTTGAGGACAGGATGAGCCTTCATCTCCTTAGAACTACTTGAAACACTACGTCGACTCTTTGATTTCACTACCCCCTGCATGAAATTACTTGTTTCATTGATCTCCTCCTTCTTGTGATAACTGCCACCCATGGACCATTGCCTGGCCAGCCTGCTGTAGCCCTTGTGGCTTTTCTTCTGCCCTGAAGACCCTGACATTACTGTTGTACGTTCTTAACTTTGCTTTAACTTGTGATTCATTGAGAGGATGTTAATTTGTAGATAAAGATAGAGAAGGTTGTACTGCGCGCTGCTATTCTATTTTTTTGGAAGGTTGGCTTGTCATGGACGTGGACATGGTCTTCCCTTGAAACAGTCCTTTTACGTATCTACTACTTTAGTATATATATATATATATATATATATATATATAGCTAGCTAGTTTCATGTCATCAGGGTTGTGAGTTGATCTTGAGCTAGATGATACATTGATAGACGGCAAATTAAGTAGCCCACATGGTAAAGTTAATAAGAGTCTTGTATATGTAACACTTTTTTTGACAATGGCCATAAAGACCGTCAAGGAGGGGCCGCGCTTGCAACGACGCTGGCAGCTTCCCATCACCTTAGGGAGAGAGCCAACCCGCGCACCGTCGTGAACCGCGCAAGTCGAGGCCAACGCCTTAACAAGGGAACCCGGTACCAATAGACCCGTGGGTCGTTGGTTGTATATGTAACACTTGAGTTATTGAATGATTTAATTACATATTTTTGAAATAATATATAAAGGCCTGAAAAACATATGTATAGGGACCGAAAGACTTGTGAGAGGGACTGATATTTCTCAATCGTGAATATAAAGGGACCAAAAAGGCTTAATTTATAATAAAGGGACTAAAAGGACCAATTCAGTATAATAGAGGGACTAAATTGGATGTTAGATCAATATATAAACAAAAGGAAAGAGGAGGGGGTGCCATGTGACTTTATACCATATATATAACTAGGTGGCAGCTGCATATGAAGATTAGACTAGGTGTGGAATTCCAGAGAAATTAATTAAGTTTTATACCCGCCTCTTGTTGAAATGATCATGTTTAAGAATAAGTTCATCTGATCTTCCTTGAAATGGGCATAAGAGAGAGAAAGAGAAGTACTTATAATATGGCAACTCACAAGTGGCATGAAAGAGTTATTTGTGTTAGAAAAATATATATCTTAATATATATTTAATTTTGGGGCCACATATGTAATAATTAATGTGTTAAGCCATTATTTAAATAGCCATTATAAAGTGATCAATTAGGAATAATATATTGGCTAAGGCATAATATTCATTAAATATTATGTGTAGATACCCATAATGTAACCTTTCAAATTTTATGAGGGGTGGAATTTGAAACGTTGGAAACCTTTCAAATTCTATGAGGGGTGGAATTTTAAAAGTTAGATACAATTACGTAACTCCTAACTTGAGGGGTTATATAAAAGATAATGGTCGCTAATTGTAGAGAAGTTTTTTGGATAATTCTCTTCATCCCCATCGGCGGAGAAACTAAGGAACTACTCCAAGTCTCTACAAGTTGGAAGATCCATTGCCCAAGGATATCTCAATCTCTTAGCAAGATCTTATAGATTCATCAGGTACGCTTCCGTTCTAATTTCATCATGAATCTTACATGGTTTTGGATTGAATCCATAAATTTATGTGGTATGAATTATACAACAAGTGGTATCAGAACCTCCATGCTAGATTTTGATGAAATATGGTTATTTACCATTGTCACAAATTTAATTTTGTGCACATGATTTGTCCTAGGGTTTCATGTTAAATTGAGAATTCTACATTGAAGAACATGTTTTATCACCATCACAATATTTTAAATCGTTTATTCCCGGAATTTGGATTCATCAACTTATGATATTTCAAGAATTTATTTCTGATGAATATTATTCTTGAATAAATTTTAAGTTTTTTATTTTCGTAATTTCTTTGAAAATTTATAGCATTCTGGAAACTAGTTTCAATTTTATATATATATATATATATATATGGATCTTCAAAATAATTAAATTATGTCTTTTGTTATCACATTGAACATTCCGGATTAATTTTTTTTAATCAAAAGTTTAGAACAATGGTCATTGTTTGACATTTTAAATAAGTTAGTTGAAGCAAGAAGTTGCCAAAGTGACCTCTCTTGCCAAAATTGCTTATGAAAAATGTTAAATGTAGTGTGTATATATGTCCATGCGAGCAATGGCTGGCCCAAAGGAAGGTCGATGCTCGGCCAAATTGCATATACACCTGTAATTAGAGAGGGGCACGGGCCGGGTTTTGGTCCGCCCCAAGAAAACCCGGCCGTCAATCGACTCCTGGCTAGGTGTTTAAAGCCGGAACATTAGAATCAAAATTCGCCACAAGAAGGGCCTCGATTCTACGTCAATGGTTTCCCCAACTCAGAGGACTCACGTGGTTGACCTCGTGTCAACCCGCCTATTTTTTCAATTTTTTAATTTTTTGATTTTTAAACACATGTAAATATCATATATTTCTATAATTGATTTTTTAATGTTTGAATAATTTGGTAATGATAATAAATTTTATAGATTTGAGTTTGTTTTCCTTAAAAGGAGATTTTTACATTTTTTTTATTACCAATAATTAAGGTTTTTCATGGTTATTTTCTTATTTTAAATAGCTTGCCATTTATATATTTTGTGATTTTATAATTTTTTGATTTTTATAAAGTTTAAATAATTAGTGTAGAATAAATGAATTTTATATATTGAATTTTTTTCCTTCAAGAGAGATTTTTGCATCTTTAGTTGTCAATAATGAAGTTTTTTTTATTATTTCATTATTTTTAAGTAGCTTGCCATTTATATGCTTTTATTTTATTTTTATATATATATTTTTGGTTTTCCTAATATTTGAATAATGAGGGTAGGATAATGAATTTTATAGTTTTCTTGATTTTTAAAAATTTTTTCTCATTCTATTTTTATATCAAAATTGTAAAAATCCTAGAATTTCTTTCATTTGGAATAAATAAAATCTTTAATTTTGGAGGTTAAAGTAATTTTCCCCAAAAACATGAATTATTTGAAAAATGGAGATTTAATAAGTTAAAAATCCATAATTAGATTTAATGGTGGTCACCAAGGGTATTTTGGTAATTTAGAATTTAATTGGAAAAACCTAAAGAGGAATGAAATCAAATTATTGGCACATGATTAACCTTAAATTGCATGGATGATTAATTTAATTAACTAAAGGAAAGATTAGTGATTGGTATAATTAAAGGAAAGATGGAGTAATTGATTAAATTCCTAATTAAAATAATTGGGGCTTTACAAAATAACATAGTTTTTAACATTTTTACATTTTTTCGTAATTTTTTAATATACATTTAGATATTTTTAAAAAAATTTAAAAAAAAAAACCGGCGGGTCACGGCTAATCCTGGCTGGCAGTTCTGGCCCGCCGCCGGTTCTATACTATCGCTCGGTTCACGGGTCACCCTAGCAGTGATTCGTGACCACTGGTCCGGCTGGTCAACTAGCCCTGCTGGCTACTATTGTAGCCCGGGGCCGGTTCCTCAGGTTGGCTTTGGCCTCGCCGAATCAAGGGGAATGGGCCCGGGAGCCCTTGCTTAACCGCCCAGGCCCCTCTCTCGGCCAGAATGGTAAACGCGTGACAATTATAAGGTTTTACATGTGAGTGATAAATCAATCAAAGATTTGTTTATTATTCAACATGTATTATTTTCAGTGTTTGATCATTACAAGAGTACCACTAGTAGTTAATATTACTGTCCAAAGACTTAATATTAATGTTGCACTTGATATCTTGAGATGGGTTATGCCATTGTTTGAATTTTGCTGATAGATTCTTTTGTTATATATGTGAGTATATTCATGTATGTTATTTTGTTCTCTTTACAGTGTCACTTGCTACAGTATCTTCTAATTTGAACTCTGTTTCGATCCTTAATGGTACTAACTTTAAGGATTGGAAGAAGAATATACTGACTTTGCTTGGCGGCATGGATCTGGACCATGCACTAAGGGTAGAGCAACCCACTTGTCCTATGGATTCCAGTTCCTTAGATGCGAGGAAAAATTTTGAGAAGTGGGAGCGCTCAAATAGCATGAGTTTGATGATCATTAAGAGCAGCATTCCAGAAGCCTTCAAGGGTGCGGTATCCGAAGGGATAACCTGTGCGAAAGATTTCCTAGCCGAAATTGAGAAACATTTTGCTAAAAATGATAAGGTGGAAACAAGCACATTACTTCAAAGCTTGATTTTCACACTACAAAAAGAAGGATTTAGTGGTGGTTTTAATAACATTTCGCGGCGGTTTTAACTGCCGCAAAATGCATTCGGTGGCGGTTAATAAACCGCCGCGATTACTAGCATCGGGAGGGCATTTAGCGGCGGTTTTGAACAACCGCCGGAATAACCGCCTCTAATTGCAAGATGCATTTAGCGCCGGTTCATAAACAGCCGCTGTTGTGTGAAAAACCATGAAAGATTTGAAGAAGATTAGAAGAAGAATCAGAGAAGGTTCAGGAGAATGAACAGTAAAACCAAAGCTCAGGGACGATGAACAGAAGCGATTCAAAACGGTTCGATACCGGCTGAAGTTCGTTGAGACAGTTGGACCGGCGACGTGGCGATCCCTCATTTGCCCAGCTGTCTGGAGTGGGCCCAGCTACTTACTCACATCCATCATCCGCCGTTCATCACAGAGAGATTCAGAAACCTAATCTCAACCGTTGATTACATTTCAAAAGCTTTATATTGTAACAGAACACTGAATTAGTTTTCAGTTTTACAGTTGAATTGAATTGGTTATCCTCTCTCTTCTCTTCTCTTCGTTTCTCTCATCTTCTCTTCTTCTTCTTCTGTGATCTCGTGTTCCTCTCAAACCCTAAATCCGCATCATTGGTATCAGAGCCCCTTTTCTGGCAATGGCTACTACAAAGAAGCAAGATCTCAAAGATCTTGAGTACCATCTTGAAGGTTTGATCAGAGATAATGATGGCAACCATTCTAAGGCTTTGAAAGATATGGAAGATCGAACTAGTAAAGCAATTGAAGAACTCAAGGATCAGCACATCAAAGGAATGGAGGAGCTTAGACAGCTGATCAGGGGAATTGCTCTCCAAACTCATGAGGTAGCTTCTCAATCCCATAATCATGTGTTGAATAGAGGAGATGGCATTCTAGGGGGTACTCCCATGAATTCTGGTCAGTTTGCTCATCATACTAAGCTAGAATTCCCAAAGTTTGATGGTTCTTGCATTAATGAATGGTTGTATAAAGTAGAACAATTTTTTGATCTTGATCATACCTTAGAGTTGAATAAGGTCAAGATAGCATCTATTCATCTTGAAGGGAAGGCCTTACATTGGTTCAAAGCTCTTTTGAGTACCAAAGAAATGGGGAGAATCCTTTCTTGGAATGAATTTGTTAAGGCTGCAGTTGATAGGTTTGGAGAACAATTGTTCTCAGATCCAGTTTCTGAAATCAAGAAACTTAAACAACATGGTTCCTTGCAACAATACTTAGATGAGTTTGATATGCTATTGAGTAAGGCTAATTTGGATGAATCTCAAGCTATAAGCCATTTCCTTGGGGGTTTGAAAGAAGAAATTGAAATGTCAGTTAGATTGTTTAATCCAACTTCTTTACAATCAACATATGCATTAGCCAAGGTGCAGGAATTACTATGGTCTAAGAAGGAGAAATTGGAATCAAGAACTAATAGAAATGATTCCTATGGGATGACTAACAACAAACCTGTTGTGAGATCATTTACTGGCCCAACTAATACATCTAGCTCATTCAAGACAGGGAATTTTGGGTTATCTAATGCTGTCAACAATACTAATAATCAGCCTCAGAAATTGTCTAGCAAAGACATAGATGAAAGGAGGAGAAAAGGATTGTGCTTTTGGTGTGATGAAAAATTCATACCAGGCCATAAATGTAAAAGAAAGCAAGTTTATATGCTATCTGTGGAGGATGTTGAAGGTGATGAGGAGGAATTGATAGAAGAAATTAATAAGGATGAGAAATCTGAGAAATCTACAATTCCTGAATTATCCTATCATGCACTCACTGGAATTTACAGCTACCAAACCATGAGAATCAGAGGCTCTGTAGGAACAAATTTTTTTTTTATCTTGATAGATTCAGGGAGCACTCACAATTTTTTGAACTCAAAGATTGCCAAACACCTTGGTTGTAAACTGGAACCAGTCCCTGCATTGAAAGTTTCAGCAGCCAATGGCAATGTACTTTCTTGCACAGAGAAATGCAGTGAATTCTCTTGGAATATGCAAGGTCACAAATTTATGGCTGATTTCTTGTTATTACCCTTGGATAATTTTGACATGGTCCTAGGTATCCAATGGTTGTCAGAATTGGGGGATATAAACTGGAATTTCAAGAAATTGCAGATGAAGTTCCAATTTGCAGATCAGGAATATTCTCTTAAAGGAGAAACATATAGTGTAATGCCTGCCCCGAAATAAATAAAGATTCCTATTTATTAAATCTTAAATGGGAGATTTAAGATATTTTAACATATAATTTTGAGGAAATTATCACATTGTGATTTGAACCTGATTAATTCATTATTGATTAATCTAGACTAAGTGTAAGTGATCCTGATCAATTACCGAGGAGGAAAATAAATAAAAATAAATAAATAAATAAATAAATAAATATATAAATAAATAAATAAATAAATAAATAAATAAATACAGTCCCGGGAAAGGTGGATCTAGTCGGGGACAGAGACTACCCCGTGATGCCACAGTGAGCCCGTGACTAGAGAAAACGATTAAAGCCGATGTTCTCGGATGCAGTGCGACGAGGACAGGACCCGGCTAGCGACATGCAATACCGGCACCGTTGACTGAGATTCGCGGATCCAGGTCGGGCCGGGGACGAGGAGATTATTGCGATGGGCCCCACTCAGAATAGTAGACCCGTGAGTGAACAGTATACCCGTGAGTGCATAATATACATGTGTATGAACAGTAATCATGTGACTTAAATAATAATAATAATAATAATGATGATGATGATAAAATAAATAATAATAATAATAATAATAAACAAGTTATATTAAAGCGGCTTGTGAGGAGAGAGAGAATGAATTGAATTTCATTCCTCTCTCTCTCTCTCACGATCTGAACGTTTTCAGATCTTGAGAATTTTCTCTCCACTCCGTGAGAGCTTGCTCGCGCCCCTCCCCCACGCACCGACGGAGAGCAGCCCACAGCCCTTCCTTGCGCCGAGACGCCGCCCTTCCCCTTCCCCCGTGCGCGCTGTGGTTCCGACGGGGCTGCGCCCTTCTCCCGCGCACGCCCACGCCCGGCGGACCCGACGCCGACGAGCCACACCCGGGGCTGCGCAGCCTTGAGCTCTACCACCCCTTCATTCTCCGCCCCTCTTCGGCCTTGCAGTGCGGCCGGTCTTCTTCTCCGGCGATCGCATCATCGCCTATTTCCTCCGGGCCGAAAGCAAGCGTACCTAGGAAAACAAGGTATAAGAGATCAAGGGTTTTATTGGTGGTGTTATGGGGGGATTTCATGAATGCATTAGTTGAATTAGGGAGAACCCTAATTTGTTTCATCGATTGGGGCTTGGAGTCAAATTGGGGAAAATGGTTTGAATTAGAGCTTTTGAATTCATAGGCTTGTATGTGTGGGTTAAATGCCTAGAGATGAATGTATATATTTAATCGCGATATTAACTTGTTAAGAATGTGAAATGTTTGTACACTTTTCGGGGCCCTATAAATAGGGGAGGTGCCGCCGAAATTTCATGAAAATTTCTATGTATAAATGCCCCGTTAATATCCATTATAACATGATCAAGTGTGATTAATTTCCATGATTTGATGCTTAATGGATTCATGCTTTAGATTCATTAACCTTGGCTAATTAAGCATACCTGGAGGCATTCTAAGGATCATAAGACTTGAAATACATGTTAAGTATGAAAAGCATTGTTAGAGTGAACTTATTGTCTTTCAAGCATGATAAGGTTAGAGCGATCATCGCTTGATGAACCTACCTCTTGTTAGAGATGATTTAAGGATCTAAGAATAACCGTAGATTCGTGATTTTGGAATGAAGTATTTAAGTGTAGAGACACTAATACTTATTATCCATTTATTAGATCTGTATCAGGGCATGATACGCGACGAGGATCGAGGATTGTTCCTTGTAATGGTGGGATCTCATACCCGACTTTCTGTAGTATTGCTTTCTCCTACCTTGCTTTTGTTATTGATTTGCTCTTATTCCCTTGAGAGGTTCCCAACACATATTCAGACGGACATCGATATGTGTCAGGTTTTATATCTCAAGGGATAGTTGCTTTCTAAGCATTTCTTATACAAGTATTGCTTTCTTCTACCTTGCTTTATTATTGTGGCACTCTTATTCCCTTGAGAGGTTCCCAATATATATTCTAGACGGACATCGGATATGTGTCGGCCTTTTATATCTCAAGGGATCGTTGCTTTTCTATGTTTTTATACATATTTGAGTTGAGTTTTACTCCTTAAATATGTTTGGCTTCTGATCTCGAGGGATCATTATTTTCGTATGTATATTCATGTGGTTTGCTTTGGATGTACATATGTGTATATACCTATCACTAGGTATTTGGTACCGCATAATCTCTTAATACGCATAGGCATGATACATCGGACGGAGGCTCAGTGAGTGATATTTTTCCGCCATGTATACATGATTATAGCGCTATCCGCTTTTAGGTCAAGACGAGTCGATGTAGCGCCGTTGATGTCGTAGACATCCTAGTATCACATATGCCAGGAGATTGAGTACATCCGTGGATTTATCCACATCTTAGATGTAGACAGCTTGCTAGTGAATGTTGTCTCACTTGCAGATTTGTTTATTGCCTCTCTTACTCCTCGTTTATGGCGTTTGCCACTTTATCGCTTATGAGGTCCCACTGAGCCCCTCTTCTTTGGCTCATGCATTTGATTATGTTTCTCGTGTCGAATGAGGAGTAGGGACGAGCCTAGGGCAGGGTTTCACAGTAGCTCACTCCTGAGCTTGTTGTATCTTGAGGTCCGCTGCACTCCTTTATTCAAGGTGTGAGACTTGTATTTCTTCTGCTGTTATGGATTTCTAGTGACTAGACTAGATCCTAGTCCTGGGGTTGTATAAACCCTGCATTGTACTTTTATTCAAGACTTGTACGGAGTTGTATAAACTCCTTTTTATTATGAAAATCTTTGTTGTTATCTTTGAATAATTACTATACAGATCTCTCGAGGCCTTGTGCCCAATAGGGTCACCCCGCCTGTACGGCCGGTTGGTCCACGCGTCTCTGACCGAGGTTCTGGGATGATACCAATTAAAGTGGTATCGAAAGGCATAGCCTGAGTCACCCTAGGGGTCTTAGCAACCTAAGAGTTGAGTCTAACTTTTATTGGAGAGTGGGTTGGGTAGTGTACTAACACTTGAAATCTTTCCTCTATTTCAAAAGTCATGCCTCCAAGACGACCGGGCCGACCTCTCAAGCTGGTGGAGCTCCCTCCCCCGGAGCCTATGCATGACGCAGATAGAGAGGGCCAGCAGATACCAGCCTCTGAGACTGGGTGGTATCCAGATCCCGCAGTTGGAGGATACCTAGACCCCGCAAGTGGGATACCTGTGTTTCTGTACAAACGGGAGGTTATCCAGCCCCAGAGGGAGGAGGCTATCCAGCCCCGTGAGGGAGGAGACTATCCAGCCCCTCGGCAGGGAGGATATCCGTGTCCCGCAGCCGGAGGGTATCCGTGCCCCCGCAGCCGGGAGGGTATCCAGTGCCCCACAGTGAGGAGGATATCCAGTCCCTCGCCAGGAGGATACCAGTGGGTCCTAGGAGGCTTCACCGGGTCCCAGGCACTGGAGGACCGGTTGACCTGCAACACTATCGTGGATGATGTCGTTTGCGCGCTGTGAAAGCGGCAGCGAAGCAGCGTTAAAGAAGAATGGCGCCAAGAAGTGAACAGGCAATGAGTGGGGAGCAAAGCAGCGAAAGAAGAATACTGCACACCCCACTACCACCCCCACTCCCCACCTACGCCGCGAGAGCAACCCGGTACCGGGCGAGTTCGTGAGACATGGGCCGCATCGCTTTGAGGGGGTGTTGACCGGCAATTTGTTGGCAAAGTGGATTGATGAGATGGAGGCTACTTTTCCGTGTCATGCGCAGAGCTCAAGAAGATATGGTCGTTGGCCAAGTACATGTCTTTGAAAGGCAGTAAGCCGTCTAAGGCCGAGGTCCAGGCGTGAGGTGAAGAAGCCTCCGACTTGGGAAACGCTTTAAGATAGGATTCTTCAACAAATATTTCGCAAAGGTGAAGGCTCAGATGGTGCAGTGAATTTATAAATTTGAAGCAAGGAACCCAGATCTGGGATGTAGTATGAGGCGTGAGTTTGAGCGGATTGTCCCACTTTGCCCCCTTCTTGTAGAGGATGGCATGTGCAAGGCCCATAGCTTTTATGGGTGGTTTGAGGAGCCTCCAAAGCATTTTGTGACACCATCACCGACCGCCTTTTCATGAACTAGTGGACATATCCAAGGACTGTGGAGATCAAGGCACTTGGGAGACCCAGGAGCTATCTAGGCGAGAGCCGGGCAGTGGGAAAGGGAAGAACTCCAGGAAGAGTGAGTCTTCCGGGGGCAATTCAGAGCGCTCTATGAGTGAGCCCAAATCCCATCCCATGTGCCAGATCATCCTCATCATCCGGGTCCAAGGCGTAGAATCGTTTGGGGAGTGGTTCACGCCCCTCCTAGTTGTGGCCGCTATGTGGTGCGCTGATCTGTAGAGCAAAATTTAATAGAGTCATGTGCTTCCGATGTGGAAGCACCGAGCACTTCAAAGCCGATTGCCCTATTGATCAGACTGGGTCAGGAGGAGTCGGATCTCAGACAGTGCCAGACAGACCCTCACATGCATCTGGAGGGTCACGACAGCAGACTATAGGAGGCCGAGGCCAGGGAGGTGGGTCCAAAGGTGGGAAGGGGAAGGGGAAGGCAACAGATCCCCCTTCTTCTTCCAAATACCGCTCGTGGTCGGTTTACAACCCCACCTGTGAGGATGCCCGAGCCTCTCATGAGGTGGTCGCAGGTACTATCACCGTTTGCTCTTACTATGCTTGTACACTATTTGATCCCGGGGCGACACATTCTTTCGTGTCTACTTCATTTGCTCGAAGAAATAGTTTGTATGTAATTAAATTATCACACCCACCTGGCCGAGCACCTTTCGGTGAGAGCAAATAAAGATTGTGGATAGGTTGGCACCTCAATGCCATTGCGTGACCGAGGGTCACGAACTCATCACCGACCTACACCACATGGAGACTACTTAATGCGTGATCCTCGGCATGGATTGGCTCTCCTTAGCTTACGCGGTGTTGGACTGTAGAAGAAAGAGAGTGCACTTTCGATTTCCAGGCGGCGAGGAGTTCGTCTTCAAAGGCAGTAAGGGTTATACATTAGCCCGGGAGATATTTGCACTTCGGGCCCGGAAGCTGATCAACAGTGGGTGTGCTGGGTTTCTGGCATCAATCACGGAGACAAGGGATACGCAATACATGGTGGCACAAATTCCAGTAGTCCACGATTTTCCGGATGTATTTCCAGATGACTTGCCGGGACTGCCCCCAGAGAGGGAAGTGGAATTTGGCATCGACCTAGCTCCGGGAACGGCATCCATATCCAGAGCCCCATACCGAATGGCCCCTGCAGAGTTGAAGGAACTGAAACAACAACTTGAAGAAATCCTGGAGAAAGGCTTCATTCGGCCAAGCATGTCACCTTGGGGAGCCCCGGTATTGTTCGTCAAGAAGAAAGACGGATCCATGAGATTATGCATCGATTACCGTGAGCTCAACAAGGTGACAATCAAGAACAAATATCCTCTACCGAGGATCGATGATCTGCTGGATCAGCTACAAGGAGCACAGGTGTTCTCCAAGATAGACTTAAGGTCTGGGTACCACCAAGTACGGATTCGGGGCGAGGATGTTCCAAAAAGTGCCTTTCGTACGAGGTATGGGCACTATGAGTTTCTAGTGATGCCGTTTGGGCTTACCAATGCCCCAGCGGTGTTCATGGATTTGATGAACCGTATATTCAGACGATACTTGGATCGGTTCGTAGTCGTCTTCATTGACGACATTTTGATCTACTCGAAGAGTAAGAAGTTACATGCAAAACACTTGAAGCTAGTGCTGGAGGCTCTGAGACATGAACAACTGTACGCTAAATTCTCCAAATGTGACTTTTGGCTAAGCAGCATGGCTTTCTTGGGACATGTCATCAGCGGAGATGGAGTTTCTGTGGACCCCAAGAAAATTGAAGCAGTAGTGGACTGGGGAAGACCGAGCACCGTCAGAGAGATCAGGAGCTTCCTGGGATTAGCTGGCTACTACAGGAGGTTTGTAGAGGGATTCTCTCGTCTAGCACTACCCATGACCAGGCTGACCCGGAAGGGTGCTCCTTTCATCTGGACGGAGGACTGCGAGCAGAGTTTCATAGAGCTGAAGAATCGATTAGTATCTGCACCTGTCTTGGCCCTACCAGAGAGCGGGTGCGGATACGTAATCTACAGTGATGCTTGCAAGATAGGCCTGGGGTGCGTCCTTATGCAGAATGGGCGAGTCTTTGCCTATGCTTCAAGGCAATTGAAGTCGCACGAGGAGAACTACCCCACACATGACCTAGAATTGGCAGCAGTGGTATTTGCCTTGAAGATTTGGCGCCACTTCCTCTACGGCATGCCATGTGAAGTGTATACATACCATAAAAGTCTGAAATACATATTCACGCAGAAAGAACTGAACATAAGGCAGAGAAGCTGGCTGGAGCTGATCAAAGACTACGACCTCAGCATTCACTACCACCCAGGCAAGGCTAATGTGGTGGCTGATGCGTTGAGCAGGAAGGTCAATTATGGAACTGCCGCAAACCTTACTGATCAGAACTACTTCTGGTAGAACGCCATGAAGAAGGAGATAGCTAACTTTGTGGCTCATTGCCTCACCTGCCAGCGAGTGAAGGCAGAACACCACAAGCCAGCAGGTAAGCTACAACCCCTACCAATACCGGAGTGGAAATGGGAACATATCACGATGGACTTCGTGACCGGCCTACCTCGGACTCAAAAAGGAAATGAGGCCGTGTGGGTGATCGTCGATCGGCTGACTAAGTCGGCGCACTTCTTGGCATTGACACGTAGGAAGGATTTGGCACGACTGGCCAAGTTGTATTTGGACAAGATCGTCTGTCTACATGGCATACCAGTAACGATCACGTCCGACAGAGATCCCAGATTCGTCTCAAGATTTTGGGAAAGTCTACATGAAGCCCTGGGTACTCGATTGACGTTTAGCACTGCTTTTCATCCACCGACGGATGGTCAATCGGAGAGGAAGATCCAGATTTTAGAGGACATGCTGAGGGCATGTGCCCTAGACTTCTCAGATTCTTGGGATGAGCACTTGACAATGGCAGAGTTTGCCTACAACAACAGTTAGCAGGCAAGCATCCAAATGGCACCATACGAAGCCCTATACGGACGGCCGTGCCGATCTCCTATATTCTGGAATGACGTAGGAGAACGAACTTTCGAAGGGCCCGAGGAAGTGCAAAATGCGAAGCAAGTAGTGAAAGTTATCACGGAAAGGTTGAAGACAGCTCAGAGTCGTCAAAAGAGTTATGCTGACAAACGCCGTTCTGTGCTGGAGTTTCAGGTGGGCGACAAAGTGCTTTTAAAAGTATCACCCATGAAGGGTGTGATGAGATTTGGACAGCGCGGGAAGCTAAGCCCGTGGTACATTGGACCTTTTGAGGTATTGGGCCGAGTTGGAGTAGTGGCATATCGGTTGGCCCTACCTCCGAACTTGGCCCAGGTTCACAATGTCTTCCACTTCTCCATGCTGAGGAAGTGCTTGACCGACCCGTCTCAAGTCATAGAGTATGAGCCGGTGGAACTTCAGTAGGATTTGACTTACGAGGAGTTGCCCGTAGAGATACTTGACTACAAGAAGCAACAACTAAGGAATCAGAGCATTCCTTTAGTCAAGATAAGATGGAATAACCATACTAGTGGTGAAGCTACCTGGGAACGCGAAGCTGACATGAAGAAGCGTTACCCAGATTTGTTTGAGTAATCTTTGATGTGAGTTTAGGGACTAAAATCCTATAAGGGGGGGAGATTGTAATGCCTGCCCCGAAATAAATAAAGATTTCCTATTTATTAAATCTTAAATGGGAGATTTAAGATATTTTAACAGATAATTTTGAGGAAATTATCACATTGTGATTTGAACCTGATTAATTCATTATTGATTAATCTAGACTAAGTGTAAGTGATCCTGATCAATTACCGAGGAGGAAAAAAAAATAAATAAATAAAAATAAATAAATAAATAAATAAATAAAGTCCCGGGAAAGGTGGATCTAGTCGGGGACAGAGACTACCCCGTGATGCCACAGTGAGCCCGTGACTAGAGAAAACGATTAAAGCCGATGTTCTCGGATCTGGTCTGACGAGGGACAGACCCCGCCGCTTGGCAGCATGCCTTGTACCGGGCACCGCTGGACCGAGATTCATGGATCCAGGTCGGGCCGGGGACGAGGAGATTATTGCGATGGGCCCCACTCAGAATAGTAGACCCGTGAGTGAACAGTATACCCGTGAGTGCATAGTATACATGTGTATGAACAGTAATCATGTGACTTAAATAATAATAATAATGATGATGATGATAAAATAAATAATAATAATAATAATAATAATAATAATAATAATAATAATAATAATAATAATAATAATAATAAACAAGTTATATTAAAGCAGCTTGTGAGGAGAGAGAGAATGAATTGAATTTCATTCCTCTCTCTCTCTCTCTCACGATCTGAACGTTTTCAGATCTTGAGAATTTTCTCTCCACTCCGTGAGAGCTTGCTCGCGCCCCTCCCCCACGCACCGACGGCGAGCAGCCCACCGCCCTTCCCCGCGCCGAGCCGCCGCCCTTCCCCTTCCCCCGCGCGCGCTGTGGTTCCGACGGGGCTGCGCCCTTCTCCCGCGCACGCCCACGCCCGGCGGACCCGACGCCGACGAGCCACACCCGGGGCTGCGCAGCCTTGAGCTCTACCACCCCTTCATTCTCCGCCCCTCTTCGGCGACGCACAGCTGCAGTCGGTCTTCTTCTCCGACGATCATCGTCGCCTATTTCCTCCGCCGAGCAACTGTTACCTAGGAAAACAAGGTATAAGAGATCAAGGGTTTTATTGGTGGTGTTATGGGGGGATTTCATGAATGCATTAGTTGAATTAGGGAGAACCCTAATTTGTTTCATGGATTGGGGCTTGGAGTCAAATTGGGGAAAATGGTTTGAATTAGAGCTTTTGAATTCATAGGCTTGTATGTGTGGGTTAAATGCCTAGAGATGAATGTATATAGACATTAACTTGTTAAGAATGTGGAATATTTGTACACTTTTCGGGGCCCTATAAATAGGGGAGGTGCCGCCGAAATTTCATGAAAATTTCTATGTATAAATGCCCCGTTAATATCCATTATAACATGATCAAGTGTGATTAATTTCCATGATTTGATGCTTAATGGATTCATGCTTTAGATTCATTAACCTTGGCTAATTAAGCATACCTGGAGGCATTCTAAGGATCATAAGACTTGAAATACATGTTAAGTATGAAAAGCATTGTTAGAGTGAACTTATTGTCTTTCAAGCATGATAAGGTTAGAGCGATCATCGCTTGATGAACCTACCTCTTGTTAGAGATGATTTAAGGATCTAAGAATAACCGTATTCCGTATTTTGGAATGAAGTATTTAAGTGTAGAGACACTAATACTTATTATCCATTTATTAGATCCTGTATCGGGCGCGTGATACGCGACGAGGATCAGAGGATTGTTCTTGTGACAGGTAGGATCTCGTACCCGTACTTTGTGAGTATTGCTTTCTCCTACCTTGCTTTTGTTATTGACGCTCTTATTCCCTTGAGAGGTTCCCAACACATATTCGAGACGGACATCGGATATGTGTCGGTTTTATATCTCAAGGGATAGTTGCTTTCTACATTTCTTATACAAGTATTGCTTTCTTCTACCTTGCTTTTATTATTGGCACTCTTATTCCCTTGAGAGGTTCCCAATATATATTCGAGACGGACATCGGATATGTGTCGGTTTTATATCTCAAGGGATCGTTGCTTTCTATATTTTTATACATATTTGAGTTGAGTTTTTACTCCTTAAATATGTTTGGCTTCTGATCTCGAGGGATCATTATTTTCGTATGTATATTCATGTGGTTTGCTTTGGATGTACATATGTGTATATACCTATCACTAGGTATTTGGTACTGTCAATCTCTTACGTACAGGCATGATACATCGGACGGAGGCTCAGTCAGAGAGTGATATTTTCTGGCCATGTATACATGATTATAGCGCTATCCGGCTTAGGCCGAAGACGATGCTGATGGTGTCGTTGATGTCGTAGACATCCTAGTATCACATATGCCAGGAGATTGAGTACATCCGTGGATTTATCCACATCTTAGATGCAGACAGCTTGCTAGTGATTGTTGTCTCATGTAAAACCCACGAATTTTAGGAATAAAATTTTTCTTATATTCCGTAAAATGGTTCATAAATTATTTAATTCCTTAAGCTTGAAGGATGGAGAATTAAAAAGCTTTAAAAGGGGATTAAATTAATTTTGAGACCAATTAAAGTTAATTGGTTGGTTTGAGGACCTATTAGTAATTATTAAAATTGCAGGGGACCATATGGAAATTACTCCCTCTCTTGAGGACTTGGACTTAAATGCTTGACCTAGAAGCGTTTAGGGATCTCTGGATAATTTTCCATGAGAAAACCCTTATAATGATGGATGAGCGGGCAAGATTAAAAGATCTTAGATGAGAGATAATCTCGAGGCATTATTACTTGGTCTCCGAGGGGCGTGGTTCTCTAAGAGTCGTTCATCGGCAGTGATCGATCACGAGGAACTTGGAGGAAATCCGTACGTGGGATGAAGAGTTAATCTTAGCCTATCATGCAGGGTGGTAGAGATCACGAGGCTTAAGTGTATGATCCGGCGTTGATCCGCAGCCAGGGATCTCGGTCGTTGATCAAGGGGAGTGCACGATCACGAGCGAGCGATCTAATGCTGGGCGTTGGAACCCGGATGTGTCATCCCCACCGCTCATCGAGGAAGCGGATCAGAACAGCAGCCCCTCAACGGCCCGTAGCGGCCTCCCGCGCCGGCGGCCGTTACATGCCTTGGCTTCGGCTGCGTGGGCCGACCCGTTCCTAGGGGCTTTCGCTGACGCTCTGACTTCCTCAACCAGCCTTTATAAATACCGGCGTCCCCAAAGTGGGAGGCGGTGAGCTCGAGGAACTTGGAGAGGGTTTCTGGCCGTGAGCTCGATCGGAGAAGGTGAAGCGGCCCAGCGAGGAGTCTCGGTCGTAGCGGTACCACTAGGAGGGCTGGAACTTCAGTGCGATTCTTCTCAAGATTCAATTTTCGTTTTGGTGTATAGGGTTGAGAGTTAGGGCTGTAGGGAGGGATGGGCGGAGGCAGGGAGTGGGGACCTTAGGGAGAAGGCATTGGAGGTTTGTCGGTCTTGGGGAAATTGATGGCGAGGCGAGGAGGAGGCCTCTGGGCGCGTTTCTGACGGCAGCGAGGGCCCTCGAGGCTAGGAGATACCAACTCGGCGAGCATCTCCGGTAGGTAGAGGAGAAGAAGAAGGCACATTTAAAAAATAATTATTAATATATTAATTAATTAAATCAGTGGCAATTTAATTAGTTAATATAAGTTATAAAAACTTTAGTGTTGTGACATTATTTTGATTAAGCTATTTGGGTATAGTTTTAAAGGATTTTGAAAACTATGGTGTGTGGTTAATTAAAAGGGAACCTAGGAAGTGTGACATAATTTGATTAATTAAGGTAATAGACCTTTATAAGGTTTTGAGAAAACATTAATAGTGCTATGTTATTAAGTTGATTGTATGATTAAAATTATTTGGTAAGGTTACCAAAAAATTTAAAACCATGATAGTTGTGACATAATAGGTTTAATAAACCTATGTGGAAAGATATAATCATTTGACTAATTAGAGTAATTAAAATGATTATTATAGAACTTTATGGGTTGTAACAATTATTTTGATTAATTGTTAGTATAGTTTTTAAAACATTGGTAGTGTGACAAAATCAAGTTGATTATTTAGTATAATCAAGTTTGATAGGAAAGGAAATAATGGTTATGGTGATGAAAAATTGATCATTTGAAACCTTGTAAAATGTCACATGAAATTGATTTAATTAACTAGTGTAGTGGGAATGCTTAATTAGTTAATTAAGCTAATCTAGTTAATTAGATTAGTGTGGACATCGGAGTTAACAAATGAACTCGGGTTGGACTAAACCACTTTGGATTTGGGTCTAACCTAGCTATCAAGTCGGATTAATCATCATGATTAAAGAAATAAGGTTGAGTGGGTTCACTTAGTCAAATTAAATTGGTTTAAGGTGACTTGGGTCCAAATTGAGTTGGCTAAGTCGGTTGGAGACATACTAGTCATCTTGATCAATTTAAAATGTGGGCTTGGCTTGTAAACTAAACAAAGAATTTAACTAAGAGAGTTAATCAAGATAAAGTAGGTCAACCTATTGAGCCAAGTTGATTAATGAGGTTAATTAAATTAATTAACCTAAGGTACCTAAGTTAAACCATGGACAAAATAATATAGGAATTGGGTCCATCGTTTTGGAGGCCCAATGGGTAGGGCTCAAATAAGTTAATTACAGGTCTTGTTAATTAGGAGCAATAACAAGAAATAAAAGGTAAAGACAAAGAAATGTTGGTGAGGAAACTAAACCCTAGGCAGGTATGACCATAAACCCTAGGGTCCTGAATTACCCAAAGGACCAAAATGCCCTTTCTTAGTTAAAAAGGGCCAAGACCAAGCTAGAGTGTGTAATGGGCTCAAAATGGGCCCAATTCAACTAGAATGCTTGGAGATGACCAAGTAAGGTTTAAACTCGACAAATGAAGATGGAGTTGACCAGGTTGACCAGTTAGGTCTAGAGTCAACTAAAGGACATGGAAACAGACGATAAAGACCCGAACTCGGAGAGATGGTCTTTAGGACCCGTTAGTGGGCCTAGGCGTGAGAGCGAGTAAATGCATTGTATGCGATTAGAGACATAGGGTTTCGTTAGAACTTTAACTCTAATAGAAACTCTATTATCAGATTTTCTCAGGAGATACTTAGAGGCTTCCCAGGAGGAGTCTAGGAGAGGCTTCTGGCTCGAGAAGGAGGTAAGTGCTTCTGCCTAGCACTGTTATCGTTGTTGAACTTTGGTACTTGTGTAAGTACTTTTGCCTCTTTCCTTGGAGATTTGATTCCTTGTTGGTCAATCGTATGCATGCTTATTGGATTCCTTGGATATTTATTTATTGATCTCATGCTTGTGCTCGTTACTTTCATGCCTTGGAAGTTTGTTTCCCTGCACATGCATGCTTGTATGCCCCTTTGGGGGTATTACTCCATCGATATCATAGTTTGATATGGTTGCACACACTCGTATTTTGTTCTCTTGGACATCTGTGCTAGTTGAAGAAGTTAGCATCCTGTAGGGTATGCTTGTGGGTGTTGAGTGTGCCTGCACATTTGGCCGTGGCGTGGGATCGCGATGAGCTTTGTCTTGTTGGCGGGGTAGGTATACACCAACTATGTTGTTTTCAAGGATTCTCCCATCCTCGTACTCTTTGTTTCCCTTGATGGGGTAAAGCATATTTGGTAAGTCTTTGTTTTCAGCCCGATGGGGGTAATAAGCTTGGAAAATCTTTGTTTCCTTGATGGGGGTAATAGCTTGGTAATCTTTGTTTCCGAGGTGGGATGATACGCTGACAAAATTCGTCTATGTTTAGTAGCACTACTAGACCATGGACCGAGGGTCGATATTGGCTGAGGCTGATAGCCGACTAGGGAGATGACTTGTGAACTCCTAGGAGTTCTTTGTTGAAATTCTCTTGGATAGGAGCCCTATCGTTGTTATGGTAGACTCCCAGGGTTTGGTTTGTGCGGGGCGTGGCCCTGTTTGGGTGGATTGGTGATCTTTGAATTGCTCATATTTGACTTTTCTTGTATCATCCGAGATGTTTTGGATTTTCATTGAGATTCCAGCAGGGTACTTACTGGGCTTTCCTTTGGCTCAAAGCTAACTTCCCTTATTCTTTTGGTTCAGGAGTAGGTGACTTGGACTTTCGGGAGCTGAGGGAAGCCGGGTTGACTTTGTTGAGGTTCGAGGACCTGCGTACTTGTGTGTGAGAATTTTGCTTGTGGACCCTTATAGGGCCTTGGCCAGGTGTGTAGGGCATGCAAACCCTTATCGGTCTTAATTATGTTGTAGAAACTACTGCAAATGTTTAAATATGACATTTTGAGATATACTCACGATTTTTATGTGTTATACATTTACTCATCTAGGCCTTGTATGCGAGGTGGGGCTCGTCACCATTCGAATGCGGCAGTCTATTCCAACGATGCTTTCGAGGTCCCTTGATCAGGGTCGGGGCGTGACATCTCACTTGCAGATTTGTTTATTGCCTCTCTTACTCCTTGTTTATGGCGTTTGCCACTTTTACTGCTTTATGAGGTCCTACTGAGCCCTCTTCTTTGGCTCATGCATTTGATTATGTTTCTCAGGTTCAGACGAGGAGTAGGGACGAGCCTAGGCAGGGGTTTCACCGAGTAGTCGACTCGGAGCTTGTTGTATCTTGAGGTCTGCGTACCTCCTTTATTCAGTGTGTGAGACTTGTATTTCTTTCGTTGTTATGGATTTCTAGGGGTGACTAGACTAGATCCTAGTCTGGGGTTGTATAAACCCGGTATTGTACTTTTATTCAGTACTTGTACGGAGTTGTATAAACTCCTTTTATTATGAAAATTCCGCTGTTGTTATCTCTGAATAATTACTATACAGGATCTCTGAGGCCTTGTGCCTGAATAGGGGTCAGTCCCTGTTTGGGTACGGCCGGTTGGTCCACGTGCCCGGACTGAGGTTCGGGGTGTGACATATAGCTCCTTACATTGGATCTGTGAGGAAAAGATGCAAAAATTGTTGGTCAAAGACTCTCAATTATCCCTGAATCAATGCTTCACAATTACAATTATGAATTCCAACAATTCTCCACCCCCTGACCAACATGAACAGAGTACAAAAATCAAAGGATTACCAGAAGAAATAGCAAGGATCCTCCTCAAGAATGCTGAAGTTTTCAAAGAGCCAAAGAGTTTACCTCCCCACAGATACCATGATCACAGAATCACATTAAAGGAAGGAGCAGAACCAGTTTGCATCAGGCCTTACAGGTATGGGGTATTACAAAAAGACATTATTGAGAAGCTTACACAGGAACTGTTAGACAGTGGTGTAATTCAAAATAGCAAATCTCCTTATTCATCTCCCATTGTGCTAGTAAAGAAGAAAGACAACTCTTGGAGAATGTGCATTGATTACAGGAGCCTTAATAACATGATTGTTAAAGATAAATTTCCTATCCCTGTCATTGAAGAGCTGTTAGATGAACTCAATGGAGCTACAATTTTTTCCAAATTAGATTTGAGGGCTGGTTACCATCAAATCAGAATGCATCCTGCTGACATACACAAAACAGCATTCAGGAATCATAGGGGACATTATGAATTCAAGGTGATGCCCTTTGGCCTCACCAATGCCCCATCAACCTTCCAAAGTCTCATGAATGAGGTATTTAAACCCTTTCTGAGGAAATTTGTTCTGGTCTTTTTTTATGATATTCTGATATACAGTCCAGATTTACAGCAGCACACTAAACATCTAGATGTGGTCTTACAAACCTTACTCAAACACACATTATTTGCTAAATTGAGTAAATGTAGTTTTGCTCAAGAATCAGTTGAATACTTAGGCCACATTATTAGCAAGGAAGGAGTATCAACTGATCCTGGAAAAATTCAAGTAGTAAAGGACTGGCCAATCCCAGCTACAATCAAACAATTAAGGGGGTTTTTGGGTCTTGCAAGTTACTATAGAAGATTTATAAGGAACTATGCCTTACTCACACATCCTCTGAATTCTCTACTCAAAAAATCAGAAAAATTTCAGTGGTCTTCAACAGCTCAGGAAGCCTTTGATAAAGTTAAACATGCTCTCACAACAGCTCCATTTTGTCATTACCCAATTTCAATCAACAATTGGTAGTTGAGACAGATGCTTCTAATTGGGGTATTGGAGCTGCCCTATTACAAAATGGACACCCATTAGCCTTCATCAGCAAGATACTCTCCCCTAGACATCAAGCTCTTCCAGTGTATGAAAGAGAAATGTTTGCTATTCTGTTTGCAATTAAAAAGTGGGAGCAATACCTTATGGGGAGACACTTTATCATCAAAACAGATCACCAACCACTCAAATATCTATTAGAGCAAAAAATGACTACTCCAAGTCAGTACACTTGGTTATCCAAACTGATGTCCTTTGATTATGAAATTCAATACAAACCAGGGAAGTTAAATGCTGCAGCAGATGCTTTATCAAGAATTCCTGAACCAATAGTACATGCCATCTCAACTGTGTCCACTGAATTGATAACCAAGATTAGAGAATCATGGTTGAAGGATACTCATCTCCAAGAGGTTATCAAAGCTCTGCAGGAAGGTAAGGAATGTCACAAATTTACATGGACTCAAAATCAATTACTAAGGAAAGGTAAATTGGTAATTGGATCTGATCCAGAATTGAAGAAGGAATTATTACATTTTTTCCACAGCAGTGCTATGGGGGGACACTCAGGAATGCAAGCAACTTATCAGAGGATGACTGCAGTATTATATTGGAAGGGATTATGGAAGGCAGTGAAAGAATTCATCAAGCAATGTGAAATTTGTCAGAGATATAAAACAGAGAATGTGGCCTCTCCTGGTTTGTTACAACCCCTACCCCTTCCAATATCTGTTTTTACAGATGTCACTATGGATTTTATTGAAGGGCTTCCCAAATCCAAAGGAAAAGATGTTATCTTGGTGGTGGTGGACAGATTAACAAAGTATGCACATTTCATATCTTTGTCACATCCTTACACAGCAGCAGGAGTAGCACAGCTATACATAGATAACATCTATAAATTGCATGGATTTCCAAACTCAATTATCAGTGACAGAGATCCTATATTCTTAAGTGCATTTTGGAAGGAATTCTTCAAATTACAAGGAGTTACACTCAAACATTCAACAGCCTATCACCCTCAAACTGATGGCCAAACTGAGGTAGTCAATAGGTGTTTGGGTAGTTATTTGAGATGCATGGCAGGAGATCTCCCCAGAAGTTGGTGCTCATGGTTATCATTGGCTGAATTCTGGTACAACACCTCTTACCACACTACCACCAAAATGACTCCCTTTCAAGCATTGTATGGAATAGCTCCACCAATTCATCTCCCATACTTTCCTAAGGGTACAGTAGTAGCTTCTGTTGATGCACAACTGCAAGACAGAGAGGCAGTAATTCAAATCCTCAAACACCAACTTTCCAAGGCTCAACAAAGGATGGTTAAACAAGCTAATCAACACAAGACTGAAAGAGCATTCGAAGTAGGAGATATGGTCTATTTGAAGCTACAATCAAATCTCCAGAATTCAGTAATCTCCAGAGAATGGCCAAAGTTAGCAGCTAAATACTATGGTCCCTACAAAATACTGAGCAGAATAGGCGAGGTGGCTTACAAGTTGGAACTACCCCCCTCATCTTCAATTCATCCAGTTTTCCATGTCTCATTACTCAAAAAATCTCTAGCAGAAAATAAAGTAGCATCAGACCTTCCATTATCTTCACCTTCAGCTGCAATAGTCAAGCCCCTCGCAATTCTAAACAGAAGAATGATGAAGAAGGACAATAAAGCCATAACCCAATGGTTGATACATTGGGAAGGCTCAAATCCCTCAGATGCTACATGGGAGATTGCTGAAAATATCCAAAATCGATTTCCAGGCTTCCCTTGAGGACAAGGGAGCTCAGCGGGGGAGTATTGTTGTGTGAAAAACCATGAAAGATTTGAAGAAGATTAGAAGAAGAATCAGAGAAGGTTCAGGAGAATGAACAGTAAAACCAAAGCTCAGGGACGATGAACCGAAGCGATTCAAAACGGTTCGATACAGGCTGAAGTTCGTTGAGACAGTTGGACCGGCGACGTGGCGATCCCTCATTTGCCCAGCTGTCTGGAGTGGGCCCAGCTACTTACTCACATCCATCATCCGCCGTTCATCACAGAGAGATTCAGAAACCTAATCTCAACCGTTGATTACATTTCAAAAGCTTTATATTGTAACAGAACACTGAATTAGTTTTCAGTTTTACAGTTGAATGGAATTGGTTTTCCTCTCTCTTCTCTTCTCTTCGTTTCTCTCATCTTCTCTTCTTCTTCTTCTGTGATCTCGTGTTCCTCTCAAACCCTAAATCCGCATCAGCCGCTAATTGCAAAATACATTTAGCGGCGGTTCATAATGGGTTGGGTATGAGACAGCTTCCATGGCACTTAGCGGCTGTTTGAACCACCATGAACGCCTATCAACCTTTTAATCGTTTTATTTTTATTAACCTATTTTGTTTTGTAATAATGATGTCACACAAAAAAATTGTATAAAATCACAAATTTTGCTTTTAGTTCCTGGTCCCTGTTTTGCATTCTTCTTGCCAAACCATCCTTGAATTTCAAACACATAAAATCACAATTGGAACGAGATGCTTGGAATATTGAAAAGATTCACGAGATGATATTTCCAACACATTGAATTTCATTTCATTTCACAAAAAACATAGAAACACGAACATTTACAAAGACAATGAAGAAACACCAAGATGAAACCCTAATACTAAACTTAGTTGCAACGCCTACGACAGCTGCGCTCAGCTTCCAAAGCTGTATTGATGATGCTTTCCAAAGCCGTATTTAGCTTCCCCTATTCATCAGAATTTTCAAAGAATTTTCAGATATAACTAGAAAAATTATGACTTTATGAACAACACATAGAATGAATAGAAATTGAGAGTAGGTGTTGATGATGATTACCGATAAACTCAAGTGCTAGACTGAGTTCATAGACATAGTCATTCTCCAGCAGTCATTTGAGGCCCGAGCTGAAGAAGAACAAAGGATACAAAGCTCCAGTTCTCAGGATCGCCTTTGTAATGTGATCCTAAAGACTGATTTTACAATCACAAACTCTTCCAAAATCAAATTGAATCTAAAAAAAAAGTAAGGCCAAATCCTAAAGACTAATTACAAATCCACGCATTCAAAGTCAGATCCGGCACCAAGGAAACGCATAAACTAGGTAAAACCCTGAATGGCCCGAGAAACACAGCTACACCTCCATGGTTCCCCATCTCCTCGTAGATCAGCCCACTAATGCGCTTGAGTCCTCCATGATGAGCGAGACGACGGATGGCTGGCTTCGTGATGCCGTGGATGTTGTCATGGAGGACCATGCGCTTGATCAATCGAAGAGGGGAATTTAAATGATCTTAATTCTCTCTCGGGGGATTAGAGACGGTGGGTGAGGAATGGATGGTTGAGATTGAAATTTGGGTTATCTACTTGGATTGATGACGTGGTAGAGGTTGACGGAGATTTGTGCTTCTTTTTTCTTTAGACTTTGATCAGATTCAGAGGAGTTTTTATGCCTTGAGATTTGAATTGGAAAGAGATAAGGTTCTCGGATTGCGGATGTGGCTACCTCCAATTGTCTATATATAATACTAAAGGAATAGAAGTCTAATTTTAATTTTAGAAAAATCTAAAAAAACCAGAAAATTAGAATGGGGTTTCGGAATTTTCTCAGAATTTTGGAATTATTAATTATAAAAAAACTATCTATCTATATTATTAAGTACGAATATATTTAATTTTAAAAGAAATCTATCAGTTTAAATATTTATGGAAGTCTAACACATAATTGTAATTTTGAAAAATATTTTAAAGTTAATCTCAAAACTTCGGAAGTAGAAAAAAAATAAAACGAATCCATAAAAATTAAGTTGAGATTTTAAAATTTTCTCATATCTTTGAATTTAAAATAATATAAATATCTAAAAATTTAATTAAATTGAGATTTCAAAATTTTATTATTATTGTGAATTTAAAATAATATAAATATCTCAAAATTTTGTATTTTTAAAATTTTTTAAAAGTATCCATAATAATTAAATTGAGATTTTAAAATTTTCTCATAATTTTGAATTTAAAATAATATAAAGATCTCAAATTTTGGATTTTTAAAAATTTTTAAAAAGTATCCATAATAATAAAATTGAGATTTTAAAATTTTCTCATAATTTTAAAGTTAATCTCTAAATTTCGGAAGTAGAAAAAAAAAATTAAAACGAATCCATAAAAATTAAATTGAGATTTTAAAATTTTCTCATTGAATTTAAAATAATATAAATATCTAAAAATTTCATTAAATTGAGTTTTAAAAAAATTCTTATTATTTTGAATTTAAAATAATATAAATATCTCAAAAATTTGTATTTTTTAAAAAATTAAAAAGAATCCATAAAAATTAAATTGAGATTTTAAAATGTTCTCATATCTTTGAATTTAAAATAATATAAATATCTAAAAATTTCATATTTTTTAAAAATTTTAAAAAGTATCCATAATATTTAAATTGAAATCTATCTCTTTAAATATTTTTGGAAGTCTAACACATAATTATAATTTTGAAAACAAATTAAAAAACAACCTAATTTAATTGAGATTACGAAATTTAATGATAGTTTTCAATTTAAAATAATATAAACATCTTTTAAAATTTTAATAAGTATCTATAGTAATTTTATGAAATTACTAATTTAGATTTTAAATGTATCTATACTAATTATGAGATTTTAAAATTTTTGATAATTTTGAATTTAAAATAATATAAATATCTCAAAATTTCGTATTTTTAAAAAATTTTAAAAAGTATCCATAATAATTAAATTGAGATTTTCAAATTTTCTCATAATTTTGAATTTAAAATAATATAGACATCTCAAATTTCGGATTTTTAAAAAAAATTTAGAAAGTATCCATAATAATAAAATTGAGATTTTGAAATTTTCTCATAATTTTAAAGTTAATCTCTAAATTTCAGAAATTGAAATTTTTTTTAAAAGAATCCATAAAAATTAAATTGAGATTTTAAAATTTTCTCATATCTTTGAATTTAAAATAGTATAAATATCTAAAAATTTCAGATATTTGAAAATTTTTAAAAGTATCCATAATAATTAAATTGAGATCTATGTCTTTAAGTATTTATGGAAGTCTAACACATAATTGTAATTTTGAAAACAAATTCAAAAACTACCTAATTTAATTGAGATTATGAAATTTTATGGTAGTTTTTAATTTAAAATAATATAAACATCTTTGAAAATTTTAATAAGTATCTATAGTAATTTTATGAAATTACTAATTTAGATTTT
The DNA here is from genome assembly GCA_026586065.1 of Dioscorea zingiberensis. Taxonomy (NCBI): domain Eukaryota; kingdom Viridiplantae; phylum Streptophyta; class Magnoliopsida; order Dioscoreales; family Dioscoreaceae; genus Dioscorea; species Dioscorea zingiberensis. The sequence continues at coordinate 53,490,429 of CM048818.1, read as the reverse complement.
AAAAAAATTTATGAAATTTTCTCATACCTTTGAATTCCAAAGTGAAACAATTATCACACTCCTTCCACGCCTCAAACTTCTTTTCTTCAATCTCTTCCCCGCATTCCCTCTGAAACCCTCCAAGTTGCTCTTCTGAATTTAAGGTATGATTTATTTTATTTTTATTGAATTTTGTATGTGATATAATGTGAAATATATAGAATATAGATATTCTAACTGAAAATTCTTTTTAACTGGATGAAGATCATATGGAAGGAAAAAGAAGAAAGAGAAATTTTTTAGAAACCGTGCAGAACGTTACAAGGTAATTTTATATCAATGAAATTATTTTCAAAAATTATGTAGTGTTTGCAATATTATCATGTTGACATGATAAGTTTTTTTAAAATTTTTATATTTATGATTTACTTAGTTTGTGTCTTTTAAAGTGCTTCATCTCAACTCCCCAATCACACAACAAACTGAGTAAATGTTTTATATATTTGAGTATCCCAATAATAAATCCTTTTTGTTACAACCGATGTCTAAACTCCATATTTTATTCTTTCAATTAACATGCTATGTACTAATTCTCATGATATTTTTAAACTACGACCAATAGTAGGAATATATACCAAAGGATATAAAACTCAGAAGAGAATGTAAAATAGAATTTTATAGGGCTATACATGTGAAAACGAAGACCTACAAATCAATTAATACTAGCTTTCAATACTAAACATGTTATTGAAATTGGAATAGCTTCGTTAGAACAGTACGAAAAAATTTCATCTAGAATAATTGCTATTGAGAAAATAATTTTTAATGTTGAATTTAAATCACACTGATGTGGCAATTTTTTTTAAAAAAATAATATTATTTTAAAATTTGAATTTAAATGATGTAGTTGTCGTAAAAATAATTAATTATTTATATTTTTTGTTTAAAATAATTTTTTAAAAAATAATTAATTATTATATTATTTTTTAAAAAATTGATTATATTATTAATTTTGAAAAATATTTTTTATGATTTTTTTTAAAAAATGATTATATTATTTTTTTTAAAAAAAAATAATATAATTTTTAAATTTGAATTTAAATCATGTAGTTGTGGTAAAAATAATTAATTATTTATTTTTTTTAAAAAATATTTTTTAAAATAAATTTTGTTAAAAATAATTAATTATAATATTATTTTTTAAAAAAATTAATTATATTATTAATTTTGAAAAATAATTTTTAAGATTTTTAAAATTTTTTGATAATATTATTTTTTTAAAAAAATTAATAATATAATTTTTAAATTTGAATTTAAATCGTGAAGTTTTGGTAAAAATAATTAATTATTTATAATTTTTAAAAAAATAAATAATTATAATATGATTTTAAAAAATATTAATTATATTATTAAAATCATAAAATAATTTTTATGATTTTTAGAAAAATGATTATATTATTTTTATTATTATTATTTTAAATTTCACATCTGCATACTTTAAATTTCCAATTATTTTTAAAAAATTGCCACGTCAGCAAAATACGGTCATGCATAAATAAAATTTTTTTAAAAATAGATCGTATATGATCTATGTTGGCACGTTAGAATCAGGGATAGTATTGAACATGTGGCTTTAAGCTGTTATTATATTTTTCATCATGTTTATTTATTTATGTATTCATCCATGTTATGTTTATTTAATTTTATTATATAAATTTATTTTATTGATTTTTATGTTCATTACTTATTTTATTTATCTTATCTATTTACTTCATTTGTGTAATTATTTATTTGTTTTATTATTATTTAATTTGTTGTATATTAGGTCATTAATAAATTACTTAGATTGGATTCCAATACATGCCAATATAATACAATACATGATATATGATATATGATAAATGATATGATTGTGCAGGTTTAAATTCGTTATGGATAATACATCAAGAGAGTTATTTAGTTCACAATTACTAGCTAAATTAGCCAGACAACATAGGATGTTGTTATTGTACAATCAGCGGAGACAACATACAAATAAATATGACTACCGTATTAGAAAAATACACAAAATCTTACGTTATTATAGAATGATACAAATACGATCAAGAAGGGCACAATTGCATCATGCCAGTTTCGTTAGAGGAAAGACTGTTGTATATGATAATATTTACATCACGAACTATCAACAATCACAAACTCATCATACTAATAAACATGGTGGATGTCATGGGAGAAATAGAGGCACAATTGTACGACGTGTGTAACGCCCCGACCCGGATTCCGGGACCTCGAGCACGTCAATAGACCGGCTGTATTAAAGTAGAGATAGGCTCAACTCGAATACAAGGCCTAACAGTGTGATAAGCAGATAACAATCTATAAAATTAAATAAACTCGAGTTCCAAGGAACATAGAGTCAACAGGGTCCATAGGCCCTAAAACAGTCTGGTCCCTATACGGGTCCTACAATAACAATGCTATAAAATAAAAGATAAAGGAGTCTCCTAAAACCTCTGGTCTCCCTGTGTCCTCCCCTCAGGCTCCTCTCCCTCCTAAACCTCGGAATCTGTAAAAGAGGAAAAAGAAAACACATGAGCTTTCGAATGGAAAGCCCAGTAAGTACCCCTGCAGGTCACAATGACATAAACAGGAAGTATGTCAACCAATAAGATCATAACATCAACACGTAGCCCTGGGGGTCTACTACAAACAAGTCAAAAGTACGACCCCCTAATACAGAAGCCCTCGGGCTCCGTAAGGAGTTTTAAGAGAACTCAAGGTTCACTCCCGGCCAGTATGTCCAACTATTCGCTGTAAATACGACCTTGATGGTCGTTTGACCCTCCGGTCACAGGTCGGTAGAACTACCTCTCCTACGTGTTAACACGGCCGCAAGGTACCACGCCTAATCGACAGTGTAAGACCTCGAGATTCGCCTCGCAAGGCAGCAGAAATGCCGGGGATCCCGCCCCCTAACATTTCCCTATCTGAGCCCCACGCCCATCCGAGTCCGGCAAAGAGACCATACAAACAGGGACACCAACGTCCCGAAACAAGCGTACATGCTCAACAGGAATCTAAACAGATACAAATAGCATGTATGATAATAGCAAGGCATGTAACAAGAAAACATAAGCAAGTTCAAGAAAACCCGAAACCGGGTGGGAACTAGGCAAGTGTACTTACCTCTAGTGTAAAAGCCATGCCTTTTCTTGGAATGAGATTTTAACTCCCTAATTACATCCTTCAATTAACCCTTGAGTCGAGCTGATTACTATTAATAAGAAAGAAGGGACTAAACAAAATGGAGTAATTAGTAATAAGATGAGGGAGGAGAATATAAAGTACCCCCTCTCACAGGTTATAAAGAAGCTGGGACCCAGATGAGAAATGAGATAAGTTCGGGGTTGCAGGGCAAAAAGGGGTCTCTCTCAAGATATGCTTCAATGGGGAAATTCACGGAAATGCAAGGATTGGATTGCAAAAAAAAAAAAAAAAAAAAACCTCCCTCTCTATCTCTCACACACACACACAAAGGGGGACCGGGGTTGTAGAACGAAAAGGAGGAGGGCTCTTTTGCAAAATGGCATACAAGCCATGCACGACCACGTCCCCCCTCCTCGTGCATTACTTGCGTCCACGGCCGCTTCACGGGGCGATGCAGGAGCCACGTGCTGCAGCCGCCGAACGCCCGGCTGGAGAAGAGACGCCCGTACAACCAAAGAAAAGCCTACGCCTGCTCCGGAGGGACAAAGGCGTCCTGAAGTAGCGGCTTGCAATGCGAAGCGAGCGGCTTGAGCTTGGCCCGGTCTCTGTCGACATTAAGGCGCGGCCGGCGGTAGCAGTGACTACCTCGAACCTCCCCCGCCTCCCAGGGCTTAAGAGGGACCGGAGGGCCTTCTTTCCCCAGGCGTGGAAAGCTGGAGAGAACAAACCCCTACCATCCTGGCCTTGCTGTCCAGAAGAAGGGACTCTTGACACACGGCCATGAGCTCTCCCTCAGCAGCACAGCTGCTGGCGGCATGTGAGAAGGAGATAGGAAATCGGAGAGGAACTGATCTCACGGCCATACTTTGGTGAGCAACCATCCTCTTCATAACCTGTAAATACAAAGTGTGAGACATCTTGGTTCGTAGCCTGCATAGATGGCATAAGGACGTGGGAAATAGAGGTGGATTAGGTGTAGTGTGGTGAGTCTGCACACCTTCCCCAACTGTGGTAGCTTAAGGAGTCCATGCATCTAGTTGGAGAGAGATGATCTCTCTATTAGATAAGTATAAGAGCCACATACCTAGGTGTTGTCTTGAAAATAAAGTGCAGAACTGTTACAAGATTTGTAAAATTATTTCTACTAGTACTACTTTGGTGTAGGAGTGGCATGGGAACACAGAGGGACATGAACCTGGGCCTTATGAATTAGCTAGTCCTTGAGGTGTTCATCATGTGTGCTGACAGGCCCTATCAGGCATGCATGCTTGTTGGGGAGAAGGAAAAAAATAAAATAAGATAAAAATAAATAAAAATAAATAAATAAAAATTGCAAGCTGAGAAGAAGTGAGAAGCAAAGTTGAGTTTTGTCCTCAGTTGGGCCTTTGGGGCCGATTAAGAAAATCTGGGGTAAAAGAATTTCTCCATCTAATTAATTAGTTTAGAGTAATTAGAGTTAATTAAAATGGGCTGATCTGATGGGCCGGGCCCATCTAGTTTAAATTATCATCAAAAATATTATTTAAATACTTGTACGAACGTCTGAGCATAGACCCATGTGTACCAGATATCAGTAAGAAGGCGAGGTCTAAATCGGGGACCCCCTGATTAATCAGTTAGGTTGCAACTAAAGGTAAGTCATCTTGCCTAGTTCCCGCCCTTCTTCGGGCTTTATTGGCATATTATAGATTTAGAGGTACACATGCTGGTGCCTTGTGAGTGCTTTTCTTATCATATCTCCCCACTCATTTGATAGAGTGGTTTTACTTATCTTGATCTAGCATGTATTTTACTTGATATCCATCTATTATTACCTTGATGATATGCACATGTTTACTTACTTGGTTCATTGGATGATTGTTTCTATATTTATGTGCATTGGTTGTTGGCATCTGTTGGATGTTTGTTACCAGGTACTATCTTTCAGCCCGGATCGATTGGAGTGTGGGTGCTCCAACTTGGGCGTCTAGGTAGGACACCACTGGCGTTACGGTATCCACGACGGGGGCGATACTGTCCGTCCGGCCTTACTGCGGTGGGGACGATACGGTATGCGTGTCGACATGTAATTAGAAGAGTAAGCTTGCCGAATTCAGGCAGCGGGGACGATTCGGTGAGTGATGGTGACCGGGGGATACTTGGAGAGTTCTACACTTGGATGATCTTTCAGGCGTTGAGGCCGTAGTTGACATTAGGAGCCCTTTTCATTGCTTGTCTCCGGGTTTCCTAGATGGTTTGGTTGTGCGGGGTGTAGCCCCATATGCTTATTGGGTCATGTCTCTTGATTTGCTCTTCTGCTTATCTTTTGTTGTTCATGACTTGCTCACCCTTACCTGCGGTGCTAGGGCTTTCTCTCCGAAAGCTCATACATTTGTTCTCATCCCTTTTGAGATCCAGTGGGTAGACAGCGTGAGCCGCCCGAGGATCGATGCGTGAAGCATTGAGGGTTGTGGCCAGGGTTGGCAACCTCTCGGGCGTTTTATTTATGTGTGAGGACATCTTATTTTTATCAGTGTAGGATCGGACTTGTATTAACTATTAGAGATTACTGCTAGGTTCTTATCTTGGCCCATACTATACTCTGATTTATGTCGTTTATCTTATTGCTTTTATTCCGTACGGGTGTTGTTGTGGGCGATCACTTTCGGGCCTTGTATTGGCCGGGGCTTGTCTCAGCACGGGAATGGCCGGTTGCCTTTCCGATGCGGAGGCGGATTTTGGGGTAGGGGCGTGACATCTAGTGAGACTAAATGTCTTTCTAGAATCCTTTGGAATGCCTTACGTCTCCCCTGAGAGTATCTGGCATACATAGACCCTTATTTGAGTCAAGTTTTCAACAAGCTTTAAGTTTCATATGCATGTCCAACGTTCTTGTTGGGCCTAAGCCCACTAACGGGTCCTAAGGACCATCTCTTGGGTTATTGGTCCTTATCCCCTGGTTCCATGTCCTTTAGTTGACCTTGAACCCAGCTTGGTCAAAGTTGGTCAACTTTAGTCTACTTGTCATGTCCAAACTTTATTTAGTCATTTCAAGTCACTCTGGTTGAGTTGGGCCCGTTCCAAGGCTATTGCACCATTTAACTTAACCTTAGTCCCTTGAACTTAGTTAGCCGCCTTACTAAATAATTTCCATAATTAACCAATTATCCAAGTTCAAGAAAATTAATTTTGTCACGCTAGCAGCCACATAATTTTTTTAATTATCATACTGTTATAGTTATTTCCACAATAACATTTGAATTACTTCATTTCTATTAATCAAAAGATTTTGTCTTTACTCATAAGTTAATTAAACTTATTTTTGTCACAATACCTTAGTTCCATATAGTTATTGCAACTATATTAAAACAATTATTCAAAATAATTGTCACAACCCTAGGGTTTTTTTCTTTTTATTTTGTCGCATTACTATGCTCCAAAATATTTAATCAATTTTTGTGTCACACTATAGTTGACAAGCACTTAATTACTTCTTTAATTTTGTCACATCTATCATAGTTAGGGACAAAATTATTTAAATTAGGTAATTGATTTTATTTTATCACGCTTCCGAAATATTATCCTTCATAATATTTGTCACACTATCATAGTCACTGTTAATTATTTGTCACACTACCCATGCTTCACAAATAATTAAAATTATACTAGCTATTGTTACACTAACAAAGCTCCATATAAATATTTTATCAATAAATCAATTAAGTGTCACACTTCTGTAAATAATCAGCAAAACTTTACTAATAATTTATCCAAAAATATTTGTTACGGGTCTATAGTTTCAATATTACTATTATATCTAGCTAATTACTATTTATCATAATAATTAGCTAATGTTTTAATCAAAAAGAGAGGAAAATAACTAATTATTCTAATTAGTTATATATATGTCACACTATCTAAGTTTCTTTTTAATAATTATTTTGTCACACCTCTATAGTCATGGGTTTTAATTAAAACATTACTATTAAATAATTTTTTTTTTATTATCTCATCCTCTTCTTCTCCCTTGGTGTGACAGTGGCCGGCCGGAGCTCCGTTGACGACGCCGGAGGGACGCATTGGCCAAGCTTTCGCGACTCCAAGCTTCTTCTCCGTCCATAACCCCGTTTCCTAGCCCCGTTTCCACTGTCGGCACCTTCTTCCTTCTCTGTCCAAGCTCCACCGGAGAAGTTCGCCGGGAATGGCAACTTCTCACCCGAGAGCTCTCATCGCCTGCCAAGGATACCGGAAGCTTCGTCTCGGCTTTACGGTCCTTATGCGCCCATCAATACCGTCGTTCTTCCCCTCCCAGCGCTTCTCGACTCACGACTACTCTCATCCTCTCCGGCGAGGTCTACCTATGGCTCGAAGGTACTAAACATAGAAAAAGAAATGGGTAAAAGGTTCGTACCTTATTCCCGGTGCTTCTGGTGACGACGGTGGCGTCAACAGCTCTCCCCACGACCGATTGCCCTTCTCCGATCAAGCTCACCGGAGTCCCCGTCTCTCCAGCCCGTTGGTGTGCTGAGACAGTAGGAGAGGGTCCCATTTTATAGCCTCTCCTACGGCCAGACGAACGGACAGCAGTTTGGAGTCGCGCCCACGGCGGTTTCCACGCCTGCTTGGCGGAAGGGGCAAGCTCGCAGCGTTTTTCCGGCGACGAGGAAGAGGCAGACGCTGCCTCGGGATCATCACCTCACAGATGGACGCCAGAGATTGATCCTTGATCTCTACGGTCCTGATCAGATCAGCTTGTCTCGAGTCCGTTATCTTTTGAGATGAACGGCCGAGATTAAATTTCCATGTACGGCCCGATTATCACATATCCCCTCGTACTAATCACGATGACAGAATGAAGGGCTCACAGACACCCGCACCGTGAGTTCACCCCATACGATCCCCCTCTTCTGCCTCGCATCTGATCCACGATCAGATGGATTAAATCACAGCTCGACAAGTGGCTCCTCCACAGCCGTTATAACGCTCTGTGATTTGTTACAATCAGTGATGATATAATCTCAGCCGTCCAACCTCTACTAATAGAGTTTTCTCTCACGAAAATTTATGAGAGGTCCCCGGGATATTTTTTGGTCACAACTAGGTCCAAGCCTAAGCGAGGGGAAAATTAGCTTTTAGTCCCCCCAGACTTTAAAAATTACAATTCAGTCCCTCTGTCTCCCATAAACCCTAATTAGGGTTTCAAATTTTTTTTTTCCTCACTATTATTTTCCCATTAAACTCTAAGAAAATTATTTAACTTAACAGATAATTTTAAGAAAATTTTAACACCTTTATTTCATAGAATTTCTTGGATTTTACAACGTGATAAAGGAAAAGAAAAGATGATAGATGTTGACTCAAATACTTCAAACATACAAGACTCGAACCTTTTCCATGAACAAGATTCCATGGGGATAATGAATATGGATCTATCTTATGGTAATCTTCAGAGTCAGCACCTCAACGACAATGAAATACAGATAGGTATAACCGTACTACATTATCTTTTGTTACGTATAATGTAATATTTTTGTAATATAATTTAATAAACCCATCTCTAGAATATGATGAAGACGTGGAATATAATATTAATGCTGACGAAGTTGCACAACAGACTTCTACAACAAATCAGTATTCTCGAGGTATGTTTAGATAGTTTATACTACGCATGCAACGATTGTCATATATTTTTGTTAAACAATTGCGATGATTAGGTAATTGTCGAAAATAATATTTTTGTCAAAGGTGGGAATTCTCTAATGAACGGGTAGAATGTAACTATTGGAAGGCATTGATGTGGATTGAGGAAAAAACTAGCAATTCAAGTATTCGAAACCCAACTTTCAATCTATGCTGTCAAGATGGAAAAGTGTCATTGCCATTATTGTCCTCGACTCCCAACATTTTGCAAGAACTACTTGATGGAAAATATGACACTCCAAGGATGAAATATAAAGATATGATTAGGAATTTTAATTGTTTGTTCTCATTTACTTCTATGGGTGGCAAAATTGATTACAACTTGATTGATGGCAAAGGTCCGTATTGCTTTCGTATTAGTAGAGCAAATTATCATCAGATTGGATCTTTACTAGCACTTGAGGGAAGTCATCCAAAATTTGCGCAGCTATATATTATTGATTCAGAATATGAACTTCAAAGTCGAATGTATTGGATGAAAGGAGATGAAGCTAAAACACGTGACATAGAAATAGTAATGAAATTATTGAAAAATATGCTTGATGCTGTAAATCCATATGTTTCTGTATTCCGGTCAGCAAGAGAACTACTTTCTGTTGATAGTAGTATAGACCTGATGTAATGGCCCGGATTTTCAAAGTGAATAAATCAGAATTTATCCAGTAATTAATGAGATTAATTAACACGGATAATAAATGTAACTTAATCTAAACTAATATTTTTAACTAGTGGGTGTTACAATAGGCCCTAATGGGCGGGGCCAGCATATTACATTTACAATAGTTGGAGGTGGGACGCTAAGGATAACCTCGATTAATTAACCTGAAGATCAGAAGTGATAATTAATCAAGATTAATTAAGTAGGAGAATCTGACAAATGTTAGAATCCCGATAAAGTAGAACCGGCGAGTAAAAATCCCATTATTCGACCGGGTCCGACGAGAGACACTACGTGACGCCTTCTGATTGCACTGTGACCTTTGGGATTATCAACCCGTGAATTTTGGATCGGGGTCGGTGAATCATTGAAAAGATAGTATTTAATAGAGGGCGATGGGACATAAAGTAGAAAGATAATATTAAATAACTAAATGGATTGTAGTGGGACAATAATTGAAATAATAAGTTTAAATAATAAGGAGGGGAGAAATAATTGAAGGGATAGTGTTGATAAGCCCATGTGACATTATTGATATAGTGGGTCAATTAATCTAAAGGCATCATGATAAGTTAAGTTGGTGGATACATTAAAGGATTAATATGTTATATATATATATATATGTATCTAGGTTGGCAGCCCTAAGTTAGAGAAAAATCAAATTCAATTGAGAGAAGAGCTCTCTCTTTCATTCTCCCTTTCTCTCTCACGAACCACCGTGCGCGTGCATGGGCTCGTCGCCACTCAGAGCCGCCCTGCTGGCCCCTCTTCCGCCGCACGCAAGCTACCACGGCCACCGACCTTTGCCGGCTCGACCTGCCACTGCAAAGCCAACCCACGCCACGCGAGCCCTGAGGCGCCGCCTTCGCTCGCCATGATCAAGGCTGGCCCCTCAACTCCGGCCGTCCTACCGCCATCGCTCGGGCCCGACCACCTTCCCCCGCCTTGTAGCTCTGGCCTGCAACTTATCCCTCTACTCCGGTGAGGTTCGAACATCGGCGAGGTTCATTTCCCTTCTTTGGAGTTGGAATTGGGGGAAGCCCTAACTAGATCCATGAATTTGGTTGATATGGTTTTCTTGATGGATTGTGTTGATAGGGCTGTGAATTAGAGGGGAAATCAAAGAGATTGATATATGATGGTGTGTTATGAACCTTTAGTGTAAAATCCATGAATTTTTGGAAAATAAATATTCTGTTATTTTCCTTGAAAAAAAAATAAAATAAAATATTTAAAATACTTATTTCCCGCGATTAGCGTTATTGTGGGATTAAATGATTTATTTAAATTAATATGGGGTCTGTAGGGACCTAATAGTAATTTTAAAAGTATGGGGGGACTATAAAATAATTTTTCTTCTCACAGTCTTGGACCTGTATGTAACACCCCGGTTTTTCCTGTGAATATTATGTCGGGGTTAAAGAATATCGTGATGGGATATGGAGTTGGATTATTTGATAAATTAGTTTAGCTAATAAATAATTCATGATTAATATCTTGGATAAATTCCAAAACAAAGTGAATAACTAAAAATGAGAATTATTAACTTAGTTATGTGACAAAATTGGTGTTAAAATAGATTTAGTTGGGCTTTGGATCTCTCTCTCTATTGGGCCGGGCCAAAATTGTGTGATGAGAAATAAGAAGGGATTTAATAAAAGTAAGGACTTAGGCATGTGACAAGTGACAAAATTATTAAGTGGAATGAACTTCAGCCATGGGGCTGATTGGTCGTTAGAGGGAATCATGGGGCTGTTTTGGTCGTTTAACAAAGAGAGAAGTGTGTTGAAGCTTTCTCTCAACCAGCAAGCTGGAGGTGGCAATGAAGGTGGAGGTGGCGTTATGCATGTACGGAGAAAGGGGAGTCTTCCACGCAGCCCACCAGTGGAGGCGTACGAAGTTAAGGGAGCTGCAGTCATGCCTTGGGGGAGAGCTCGGACGCGCACCGTCAGCCCCAGCTCTGAACTCCTGCCACCGCCCTTTGTTCCCCACGACAGCACCGGCCAGCTCTTAGCTTTGCTGTTCCTCCTCTGTCTGAAGTTCCGGCCAGCAGTTCCCTGGTTCTTGAGTAGGTTTCCGGCCAGCTCTTGCACGTTCTCCAGCAGTGTCTCCGGCCAGCTGTTGTTCAGTCCACCACGCTCGGTTCAAGAGGAGCAAGCAAGCTTCTGCAAGGTAGTGTTGTGTGATGAAGCTCGGTGTAGTATTGTGATTGTTTCTTGTTTTGATTGAAGCTCTGAATTGATGTTTGTAGGCTTAGTTATTGGACTGTATGTGATTAAGGGTGTGAAGCCATTGTGCTAAGATGTTGAATAGATGTAAGAGTGTGGTAGATTGTTTTACTTTGTATTCCCTTGGAATTAAGAACTCAAAGAGAAGTGATGTTCTCTTGAATCTTCTCATGCCTATTAAGTGTTTGATGTAATGCTTAGATGAAGTTTCTAAAGAGAATGTTGTTATTATTGTTCATGCATATAAGGGGTTGAAGGAATGCTCAAATAAAGTTTCATAAGAGAATTTGAACTAAGGAGTTGATGACCAAATCTATTGGTGACAGTAGAGTTGGATAGAAGATGTCTTAAGGCTATCATGTATATTGAGATTTAGTTCTCTGTTCTTGTTGATGGTGATGAGGGAGTTTGGGCTGTTGTAGTGTGTGCTGTCATCACTCTTGGTGTTGTTATGTGATACAACTTGGTAGTTGGAAATACGAAAACAAGAGGAGAGGTGCTCTGTGCTTTCGATCATGCCCAGCAGGAGTTGTTGAGATGGAGTTGTAGTTGTTGCTCTTGTTGTTGGTTTTAAAGAAATCAAAGTGAAGGCTTCCTTAGAATAAATGGAAGATTGCAAACCCAAGAGCTTCGAAGTACAAGCTTCTTGTGTCATGGGAAAATCTTAGCTTGACTGTCACCGGTTCGACAGATTGTCTTCATGATCTTGTTAATGAAAGCATGCCATGGAAATGCTGGTTTGATGTAGGTGATTGATTGTAGCTTTTATGAACAATTAGACTTGTATAAGTGCATGTTTGTAAATTCCTGAATTTTAGAACTTGAAAGTGATACTACTAGTGTTTTTGAAAACCAGTACACCTATAAGGTGTTTGTATAAAATGCCTTTAAGAAGTTATTGGCTTGGAATTAAGGTTTTAAATCTATAAAGGCATGGAATATGTGTGTAAGATAAGTAGCCCAATTATGGTGAAAATGGAATCTAAATGAGGAGTGAGATGCTTTGTTAGCAAATGTCATCTATGCCTACTAAGCTGCTTGATAAAATGACGGTTCAGGTATTTGTAATAGTTGATATGAAAACAGAAGCTAGGTATCACTTGGTTATTGGTTTGATTGTCTCAGTTGGAAATATTGTTGAGAACACGGATTAAGTAAAGGTCGATAGAGCTTTGTCTAGTTTAGTTATTCTTGTTTACGTGAAATGCAAGTAAGGTTGCGATATGCACAATGTGATGTTGCTTAGTTAGTATCTCTTAAGAAATCAATTAATATCGGATTTATGATAAGGTTGGTGAACCATGTGTATTTTAGGAGTTTAGTGTTGAGGATTTGGGCGATAATTTGTAGACAGCCTTGCAGAAATCTGTCCTGCAGAATTCTGTCCACTTCGAGAGGCTGCTGCTCCCTGCTCACTAGTCCGTTTGGGTTGTGTAATACGCCCGTTGGAAGATCTTTGAGGTCTTCTTTCTACTTGAGCTATATAAAATGAGAGAATTTGGACTTACGCTTCAAAAGTTATGACTGATTCTTTCAAACCGCGCAGGGCAGCCAGAATTCTGCATAATCGTATTTTGGCTTGTAGATTATCATATTATGTTTTAGGATTGCTTGGCTATGTTCATGCTTGGTAATGTAATGACTTGCTTGGGTGTTGGGCCTTAATCTCTATGGACTAGGGCCCATGATTGATTAGAAGATATTGTTAAATAGAAAGTGAAGTATTGTGGACTAGCACTCATCTTAGATATGATTGCGTTTACTAGGAAAAGGGAAGGACAAGTCGAGGACTTCAAGTGAACCGAGTCAAGCTTGATTTGCTTAGGACAACAGGTGAGTGGACCTACTGGACATTCTCGTATTCTGATCGAGTTTTATCGAGTTTTGATATATTACTTTCCGAGTATGGTTTTTATTCGGATTTGAGAATGATTATGAAGTTTACGGCATTTGTAGAATAGAAGAATTATGCATAAGAATGTAAGAAGATAAATGTATAGATATATGACGTGAGCATCGATAGATATGCATACTTATGATGACCACGCCCCTGAGGTGCAATGGGCTCTAGTTGAATGATCCAACCAGTAATAGAGTAAGGAAAGGGTTTTCTTGCTTTCAAATGAATTTCTTTTACTTTGTTGAAAACCTTTCTTTTCAAATGAATTTACCTTTAAAACCCCTGTCCAACTCTCGGAGTGCTCAGATGCTTGAGGGATAGAGGATATGACGCGGACCCACGCATCCTCTCTTTGGCCACGAGCCATTTGGCTTGTATATCTGACGACGTGAGCAGTGCATGGAGGTGCATTCTTTTCGATATGACGCTCCCTATATCTAGTACATAAGATGAGAAAGCCATACATGATCATATTTACCGTTTTCATCGGGTTTCCGTCGATCTTGCATTATATGATTTCCAGATTGGAAGATAATGCATAGACCACATGCTTTCGGCTTTTGCCATATATATATGAGTAGAGTTATTCTTCATACATGATTATATATTATGATGCAATGTGTCTTAGTTGACCTCGACAAAGAGGGGGTCACATATCACCGAGCTCAGAGTCACCCTCTCTTACTCACCTTGTGCGGTAGTGCATGTAAGTTCGGGTAGGAGTTAGACCCGGGGAGATGTGAGAACTCTTAGTCGCTCTGCATCCCATATTAGCTTCTATGTTGTGCACTCTGTAGATACATCTATTTCTTCGTTGGAGACTAGACCCAGGAGCGTATAGTCTATGAAGTAATCATGACGATTTGACTTTTCATTTGGATGAGTTCTAGACTTATTACGTGATTTTTATTACCGCCTCTCGGTTTATTACGTTGTGTTTGGTTTCAGATTTGGATGTACCTTTTGGGCTCGTGGATACGCACTACTGGTGGTGTGACACCGCCTCATTGGGATCGTGGTGTTATAATCGTATGTAAAATTAGAAGTGTCAAGGACCTCTGCGAAATTATCCACGAGAAAACCCTAAATAGAAATGGATGGACTACCGAGATCAAAAGATCTCGAGATGAGTCTAATCTCGAGCACTACTAAAGCTCTCGTAGGGACCACGTGGTCGAAATGAGATGGAATCCATCTCGGCCGAATACTAGATGCAGGCGGTAAAGGTGGGTAGGGGCGACCCTACCGTGCGGATCATTTTAACCGTCTATACATTTGGAGAGCGGCGGATACTGGCCGGATGCGGCGATGGATAGTTTTAAATCCGGCCTTTCATCTTAAGGTTGATGGATACGAGGCTTTTAATCGGTTCTAGCCGCTGATGTGGATCGAGAGACCCTCCGCTGATCATCGAAACACGATCGCATTGACGGAGCAAGCGCTTACCCTCTCCCCACCCACCAACGGCAGCGTATGGCAGCCCCGCCCCATCTGGCCCGTAAGCATACAAGGCGTGGAAAGACCGGCCTCGCTGGGTCGGGCGGAATGCCCAAAGCGGTCCACGCCTCCGCTCGGCCGCCGTAGAGGAGAGGCTATAAAGGAGACTCTACCCACCTGCCTCAAGACATCAACGAACAAGAGAGGCGGGACTCCGGTGAGCTTCAAGAAGAAGGGCTTTCTCAGAGAGAGCCTCTATACGCCCGCTATCTTCACCGCGGGAGAAGCGGAATCGAGGTAGGAACCTCCTCCCTGCTTTCTATTTGCTTATCGAAAGCCTTTGAACCATAGTTAGAGCTGGAGAATGAGAGTATAGTTGAGAGTGGGAGGGAGGGGGAGAATGTAGGTATTGATAGTATGAAAGGGATCGTGGGGTCGAGAGAGGAAGCTCAGGGGCACCTGCGAGTGAAATGGGCTCCGGGAAGATGGGTCGCCATTTCCGGCCATCATCTCCGGAGGCATGGGCCAGAGGAGGAAGGGATGATGGTCAAGAGGAGGCAAAGGGCACGAGGTGCAACCAAAGATGGAGGAAGCTTGGAGTAGGAAAAGCTCGGCCAATGCCCCTCCGGCGATGGCGGTAGGACTCCGGGCGGCCACGGTCGCGATGGAGAGAAACGAAGAAGATGGTTAATAAAAAAAAAATTAATAATAATAGAAATATTAAAAGGGGTAATGTTTAATTAATCAAAATAATTATATAATAACTATAGGGGTGTGACACATTAATTGAATGTTATGATTATTTTGTGTGACATAATATAAATTTTTCTTGGATTAGGATCTTAATTAGTTATTGATACAAATGATCATTAGCTAATTGGGATAATATATTTGGACAACTATAGGAGTGTGACAAAATAAAATCAATTATTTGATTTGAATAATTTTGTCTCTAACATTAGTAGTGTGGCAATAGATAAATATAGTCGCACCAACTATTTGTGACACTTAATAGAAACTATAGTATGGTTGTTGTGATAATCGGATAATAATGGGTTAATACTTTAATTAAAATATTAACCTAAGAGTTGTGACAGTTAAATAACAAATTTGAAAACTTAGGGTTTTAATAAAAGATTAAAACCCTAGTGTGACAAACTAAATAATATAGTGTCTCTATTGATAGTAATGACACTAGTAATCAAACAGTGGTATAGTTCCAGTAATTATGTGGAGCTATAATTATGTGATATAATAATTAAGTAATTATTATTGCAATAAGATAAATAGAAATTAAGTAATTAATTTCTGGAATTTGAATAATGGGTTGAGTGATGGAAAATATTTAGTAAGGAAGCTAAATAAATTCAAAAAGGACTATTAAGCCCCAAACGAGATAGACCTTAGGGTCATAAACTATCAAGTGACCAAAAAGATCTTCAAGGGACTAAGGTCAACATAAATGGTGCAATGGGCTTGAAATGGGCCCAACTCAGCTAGAGTTGACTAGGTTAGACCAAAGTAAATCTACAAGTCAACTAAGGGACACTGAAACGGAAATAAGGGCGAACCCGAGAGAAGGTCCCTAGGACCCGTTAGTGGGCCTAAGCCCAATAAGAATGTAGAGGCATGCATGTACACCTAATGACATAGAAATGTTATTGGAACACTATTTCTAATAGGACCTCTGCATGCCAGATACTTTCGGGGAGTTGTTGGCATACTAAGGAAGACTAGAAGGACATCTAGTACCAACAAGAGGTAAGTTCACTTGCCTAGTTTCCATACGTGCTTGGGATTTCTTGGACTTGCTATGTATTCTTGTTACATGCACTGCTGAAGCCATACATGCTGTTCATATCAGTTTTTGAATCCTGTTGAGCATGTGTATTTGTTTTCGGGACGTTGGTGTCCCTGTTTCCTATGTTCTACTGCCCGGACTCAGTGGGGCTAGGGAAGCCCCAATTTTAGGGATGTTCAGGGTTGGGACCCCCCTGACCTTCCTAACAGCCTTACCAGAGAAGCAAATCTTTGGGGGTCTTACCTGTCAGTGGGCATGGTACACTGACCGTGTTAACACGTAGGAGAGGTAGTTCTACCAACCTTTTGACTGGAGGGTCAAACGACCAACTAGGTCGTGTTTATATCCAAAATTTGGACATCTTGGTAGGGAGTAAACTACGAGTTCTCTTTGAACTCTCTGAGCCCGAGGGCATACGTATGTGGGTCGTACCTTAGACTTTGTTTGTGGTAGACTCCTAGGGTCATATTGTTGATTTTGTGATCGTTGGATCACCGGCAGTATTTTCTATTTGTGGCATTTGTGATGACTGTGAGGGTACTTACTTGAGCTTTGGCCTTCGGAAGCTCATGTGTTTTTCTCTTTTTCCTCTTCTGATTCCGAGGGTATAGGAGGGAGAGAGCACAGGGGAGAGGGACTCCGGAGGACCGAGAGGAGTTATAGGAGTCTTCTTGTCCATCTTTGTGAGCATTATTATTGTTGTAGGACCCGTATAGGGACCAGACTTCTATAGGGCCTACGGACCCTAATGACTCTATGTTCTTACAAACTCGAGTTTATGTTGTGTTATTTATGGATTGTTATCTGCTTATCACATGATTAGGCCTTGTATTGAGGTTGAGTTTATCTCTTCTTTAATCTGGTAGAATGCATTGGCGTGCAGAGGTCAGGATCCGGGTCGGGGCGTTACATTTAGTTTGTTGGTAAGATTATTGAAATTATTGAGATGCATGTTTGTATGAGATTTCGGAGCCCAAAATACAAAGGGGACTCTGCCGAATTTTTCCTTGCTAAACTGAGTTAATTTTTAAGTAATACTCCATGATTAGGTATGGTTGTTAATTACTAGTAAAGAGCATGTCAGGACCTTCTTAATAGCGATAAGCTAATTAGACTTAATCCCTCTATTTGAGAAATATAGTATCTTCTGTACTCTCTGGAAAGCATGACGGTACTCGCTAATAAAGGTTATGCTCTAGTTATTTTAAGGAATTCATTGTACCCTAAATGAGTTTGGATTAGAGTATTACTTTAAGTATTCGAATTCCGTATTTTTAAATCTTCGTATTATGATGGAATGGAGCTAAGTTAGGTAAAATATGACTTTCGTGTTTACGTAGTGTTATTATTGGCTCTAGGAAAAGGAAAGAGTCCAGCGGGAGCTGCTGAAGGACCGAGCGATTCCTAGGAAATTTGCGAAGGACCGGCGAAGGATTTAAGGTGAGGGGACTCTACCGTAGATCCAGACTTAAACTATGCATTTATCGGGATTTCTGTTTTATTGTATTCTAAGAGTTTGATTCGGTTTGTGAATGCTGAAGGATTTGCTACTGTACTTGCATGTTGTCTGTATGCTTGTGTGAATGAGCTAAATTTCAGTGCATGAGTTTTGTTCAAAGGGAACCCTACGGGGTAAATATGTAATTAAGGGAAACTTTAAGGAGGTAATTTAAGAATTATTGCTTAAATCATCAGCTGCACCTTAGCTAGTTATGTATGGGGGACCCAGCAGGGGCTCAAGATAGAGCCCAGGTACTTTTAGTAGACGGGACCAGTGAGGAAGGGGTTTTGTTTTCAACCGTTCATTTTAAAACTAAAATGTTTGCGAAAGTCGTATTATTTTATAAAGAAAAACCCCTTTATGGGATTTACCGGACTTATGTAGCGCCGGTTATCAGGATCATGTAGAGGCATACCGCTGTTCCTGATGGGTGCTGGAGTCCTTCCGGAGACATTTTAGCTAGGAGTGCATGCTTGTATGAGATGAGGCCTTGTCATGTATACATGTTTATTGCTGATATGTTTGGATTTTTGCTCGAGGGTTTTCTCTGGATTTTTATTGTATCGGCATGTTTATTAAGCTCGGAGATAGTTATGCTGACTCTCATGAATTATCTTTTTACTTACGTAAATTATGTTTCAGTACCTTAGCACAGAACACAGGTTGTATAATTACCTGGCAGGGTAGTCCATACTCGAGCTTCATTATAGCTCGACCCTCTCTATCTTGTTTTTTACATTCACGGGATTTAAACTCGGATCGAGTTAGAGAATCATGTCTCGAGCGAGGATCGGGGTTTAGATGGCTCTGGAGTACCTGTTTTCCAGTTTGTTAGTGTTGGACTGTATTAAACTTTATTTATGTTTACTTCCGTTGTATTTTGGGGCCATAGATGCCCATGACTCTATTTGTTGTATCTTATTATGACCTCTATTTCAGTATGACATCCGGTGTGTAACCGGTTATGATATGTCATATGCATTATGTTTAGAGTACTTGATCTTGATTTTCAGGTTTAACTGCACAGCTTATGGGCTGGGTGCACCCCCGGCCCAGCTGGTGTGACATCTATTTCATTAGTGAAATGGGTGTTACACCTGAGAATACGACTTCTTGAAAATAGAAAAGGAAAACAATATTCCCGCCCAATGGCAAGTGAGGTTGCAGCTATTATGATAGGAGATGGATCAGAAGAAGTTAATGGACGCGATATTATTCTTCACCAAAAAGTTGGTCCATTACAAAGAATTAGAGAAACACATCCTAGCTATATGGCATTGCAGTATCCTTTATTATTTCCCTATGGAGAAGGTGGTTCGTCAAATACAATACCATATAGAGAAGATCGAAAAAGGCAAAAAAAGGAGAGACTCCATATCAATCAGGGAGTTTTATTTGTTTCGATTATATGAACGATACAATGAAGCGAACACATTATTCCATTCAGGAAGATTATTCCAGCAATATGTTGTTGACAGTTATGCTGCTATTGAAGCCGAACGTCTACAATGGGTCAGGCAAAATCAAAAAAGTTTAAGAGTTGAATTATTTCGAGGTTTACAAGATGCTATAACCACTGGAGAGACAATTGCTGGAGCTATTGGAAAACGTTATATATTGCCTTCATCTTTCTATGGTGGACCAAGACATATGTATCAAAATTATCACGATGCAATAATTATATGTCGTGGGTGGGTTTTCCAGATTTTTTCATTACATTAACATGCAATTCAAATTGGGATTTGATAATAAGTTCACTTGGACAGAACCAACTGGTTGAAGATAGGTCATATATTATTGCACGTGTTTTCCATATAAAGATGAAACAATTTCCAAAAGATCTAAAGAATAAAATATTCACAAATGTTTTGGCAAGTAAGTCATTTTATGTCAACAATCGTTTAGTTTATGTCACATTCATAAATTTATATGTAACATATTTTTACAAACAGAGTTTCATGTTGTGGAATTTCAAAAGCGAGGATTGTCACATGTTCACTTATTGGTTACAGTTAGCAACCGTGATAAATTGAAGACCCCAGATGATCTACTAATCTCCGCTAAATTACCTGAAAGAAGTCAAGATCCGTATGCTTATTCTTTGGTTGTTGATTACATGATTCATGGACCATGTGGCGCTTATAATCCACGTGCCCCATGCATGGTTGATGGAAGATGCAACAAAAAATATCCTAAAGAATTTAGGCATGAAACTACATATGATGGAAGTGGATTTGTAAAATATAGAAGATGAGATGATGAGTGCGTCTTGCAATAAAAATGGTCATGTGATTGATAATCGATGGGTTGTATTTGTACAATATTGATTTACTCACTAGATTTAATGCTCACATCAATCTTTGAAATAGTTGCTCATCGAAGATATTCAAATATTTATGCAAATATGTCCACAAAGGCAATGATCGAGCAACTATTGTTATTGAAAGATAATGTTGTCCCCTGATGAAAGACATGGTGTTAAAAAATTTAGAAATATTGATGAGGTAAGAAATT
The DNA here is from genome assembly GCA_026586065.1 of Dioscorea zingiberensis. NCBI lineage: Eukaryota > Viridiplantae > Streptophyta > Magnoliopsida > Dioscoreales > Dioscoreaceae > Dioscorea > Dioscorea zingiberensis. Next base: position 53,469,525 of record CM048818.1, on the reverse strand, counting down.
ACCTTGATTGTAGATATGTTTCTGCAATAGAAGCGTGTTGGAGAATATTTGCTTTTGAATTGCATGGACATTATCCACCAGTTGAAAGACTTCCTTTCCACTTGCCACATGAACAAAACATAGTTTTTGAAGATAATGAAAATTTACAAGAGGTCACCCAATGGTTTGAAGCAAACAAGAATTATGAAATGGCGAGAAATTTGACTTATGCGGAATTTCCTACAAACTGGGTATGGAATGTAAAAAAAAAAAGAATGGAGTATACGACAACGAAGATTATGTGTAGGGAGAATGTATTACGCTCATCCTTCATCAGGAGAAAGGTTTTACCTGAGAATTATTTTAAATATTGTAAAAGGTGGTACATGTTTTGAAGACCTACGTACAGTTGATGGTTTTACTTATCAAACTTTTAAGGAGGCTTGCAATGCACGCGGATTGTTAGAGGATGATCATGAATGGCATGAATCCTTTCAGGAAGCTATTGTTTGGGCAACATCAACGCAATTAAGACATTTGTTTGCATCATTATCAAATCCAGCTTCTCTATGGGAAAGATATTGGAATAGTATGACAGATGATTTCTTACACCTTTTAACCAATCAGGGTGGAATAAATTCACAAAATATAGATCCTGAACGGTTGAAGCAGAAAGGTTTATATGAGTTGGAGAAAATCTTGAATACTAATGGAAGATCGCTCCATGAATTTCCACCTATGCCAACTGTACTTGATGGTGACAACAATTACTTTAGTAATGGCCTCATACGTGAGCAACTGGACTATAATGCAAGTGCATGTAGAGATGAATATGAACAATTATCTTCAAAACTAAACAATGAGCAGCGTATGGTGGTTGATTCTATCTTAGAGGCAATTCTTCTTCGTAATGGAGGTGTGTTTTTCATAAATGGAAGTGGAGGAACTGGTAAAACCTTCATATGGAGAGTTCTACTTGCTAAATTAAGGAGTGAAAAGAAAATAGTTCTCGCAGTAGCATCATCTGGAATTACATCTTTGCTTATGGAAGGAGGAAGAACAGCACATTCTAGATTTAAAATACCATTGAAACTATCAGAAACTTCCGTGTGCAGCATTTCACAGCAGTCAGAATTATCTGAGTTAATCCAGAGAACAGATTTGGTTATATGGGATGAGGCACCTATGGTACATCGTAATGCTTTTGAGGCAGTCGATCGAACTTTTAGAGATCTTATGAAATTACAAAATGTGAACTCTAAGAATGCAGTTTTTGGTGGAAAGACAGTGGTGTTAGGCGGTGACTTCAAGCAGATATTACCTGTAATTAAAAAAGGTGGACGAGAAGCAACAATATCAGCAGGGTTACAACGGTCAAATATATGGTCTGCATGTACTGTGCTAAATCTATACACTAACATGAGAGTTGCCACAGCTACCAATTCACAAACACATATTGAAACGTTAGAATTTGTTGAATGGTTAGAAAAGATAGGTGAAGGTTTCGTTGGAGAAAACTCAACAACTACAAATGATGAAGAAGATCTAATCACTTTCCCAGATGATATCATAATTAAGCATGATGGGGCAAATATAAATCATTTGATTGCACATACATATCCGAATATTCAAAAAAATTATACTGATTGTGTTTACCTACAAAAACGAGCAATTTTATCATTGAGAAATGAAGATGTTGATGATATAAATAAGAAGATTGTGTCTATGCTACCAGGGGATGTAAATAAACTATTGAGCGCAGATTCAATTGCCTCATCTAACACAAATGATCCTACAGAAATTGCACAACCATTAGAATTGTTGCATAGCTTCAATGCTGGGGGTTTACCACAACATTGTTTGGAACTTAAAGTTGGAGTACCAGTGATCCTCATACGAAACTTGAATCAAGCACTGGATTATGTAATGGAACAAGATTAGTTATCCAAAGAATTGGCAGAAAGATTTTAGAAGCAAAAGTTATCACTGGCCGAAATATAGGAAATGTGGTTCTTATCCCTCGAATAACTATGTCTCCATCCGATGTTGGCTGCTCACTTTGAACTAAGAAGAAGACAGTTTCCATTAAGATTGGCATTTGCAATGACAATAAATAAAAGTCAAGGACAAACAATTGACAATGTCGGTTTATATTTACCTAAACCTCCTTTTAGCCATGGCTAGTTATATGTTGCATTGTCAAGATGTACAAGTAAAAAAGGTATAAAGGTACTTATATTGGACAATAACAATTGTCCCGTTGTCTATACAAAAAATATTGTGTACAAAGAGGTTTTAAGAGAAATGAAAAGTTTATGTCACAATGCAAATGAGGTAAGATAATATGAATTTTGTCTTTGTGTACTTTTAAAATGATATATTTATTTGTCAGCACTTAACTTACATATACAATTTACAGGTTTGATACGGACATGGATAATAGTAAAGACAGTGTGCTAAGAAATATTCATGGGAGTAATGATTTATTTTGGCCTCCTGAAATATCAAATGCACGAATAAGCGACAAGTTCAAAATACAAGTGAGTTCACCTTCATTTTCATCTACGGTGAAAAGTACACCAGAGGCATTTTGCACGTACATCATACGAGAGGTAAAAAATAAACACATCTTTTAAAACATATCCCAAACAATAATATTATAAAAGATATTTTCTTAATGTAGGTACAAGGACTTCTAGCCACAGAATATAAAATTGACATTGATGCGTTTCAACACCGGTATGTAAAAACCAATTTTCATCTTATTAGCCACGTAATCAATAAATTCATTATCTTATACTATATATTCCTTTTAATAGATGGAAACATGCTATAGATGTCGCCATATATGACAATGAGCTTGAGAAACTACGATATATGTACAACAATGTGCAAAAGTATGCCTCGCTTTATTATTGTAAAACATGTATGTTTATTATCTATAGTATACTGACTATTTTAAATTTATGATTAACTTAATCATGTTTTAAAAAAATGATGCTTCATAACAGATTGATAAAATACTAAAATATTGCGGGAATGAAGTGTCTATTGATATGTAATTATTATTTTAAATAAAAGAACTAATCAAATATTTTATAGGATGAGCCGATTGGAATATACACCCTTCAGGTTGATTTGCAATGAAGAATCTCTGGGTTTAATTAAAGGAAGAATTGTCAAAATGCTTGATCCTCACAAAACAGAGAAGAAATGGGGCATTAATCAAGTATGGAAGATGGTGTTTATGGATATTGAGGTATGTAAAATATTACAACTTATTTCAAAAGTTTGCATTTTGTGTTTAACAATATTTTCTATTCTTATTTGTTATATTTTCAATTTAGGGGTTCGAGATGGAGGCCATGGTAAGAAATGAATGTATACAATCATTAAAGGATATACTTCAAGAAGGAAAGATTTATCAAATTTCGGGTGTGAATGCAAGAAGATCGAAAATGAAAAATAGGTTAATTAACAATGAATATGTTTTGCACCTCATGGCCAAGAATGAAATTATACAAATAAGTGATTCATGGCCACGTATCCCAAAATACAACTACCATCTTATCCCTTTTAGCGATATGGAAGCTTATGCAACAAGAGATTTTGAATTGATAGGTACTTATCTAAATTATTACTTATAGAATAATGATTCAATTCACCAATGTTAATTCTTCTAATATTTGGTTTTACTTAACTTGGCAGATGTAATGGGAATCGTCATCCATGCAGGGAATGTGATAGACTTGGAAATATCAACATCTCACAGGTCACTAAAGAAGGACATTATTTTACTTGATAAAAGGTAAATTAATAACTGAAATATATTATGATTTTATTAATTGAATTTACAATCCAATTATTGTAACTTACAGCTATACTCCCATCACTCTGACTCTTTGGGGTCAACATACACAAGTAGAAGGAGAAAAACTTGCTGATAGTTCCAAAACTAAGCAAATTTTACTTGGCCTCGGAGTAAAAGCAACAAAGTATAAGGGTATAACGTAATTTCTAATTTGATATTTTCACTTATAGTTTATACTTTATATTGAAACTTTAATCACAAAAATTATTTGCAGGTTGTGGATTGTCATCCATTATGTTCAGTAAATTCCACATCAATCCATCTATCAAGGAGAGCATTGAGTTATATCACTGGTAGATTTCTAATTCAAATTAATAAATATTGATATTTAAAAATATATAGAGGTATATTTTAATTTGTACTTTGTGAATTTCAGGTCTGAAAATGACTCAAGAGCTCAATACGTCATTCCTTTTTATGCAAAATTCGGACTCTATGCTGATCTAATTGATAGATCAACAAGAATATCTGTCAGTCGATTAAGATACACCAAAGATGATTCAATATCGGGGGTATGTTAATTATATGTGTTTATATCCTTAGGACAACTAACAATATGTTTTTTAAATTTTATGCAGAAATTTTTTTTCAGCATTGATGCAGATGTCTCATTTATTTACATCAATAAAGGCTACCAATATACGGCATGTAATAGGTGTCACCGAAAATTAGATCCAGAAAACAACAATAGATGCAATGGTTGCAGTATCATTAACCCTCAAGTAAAAAGAAGGTAATATGAAAACTATATATGAAAAAGAAATGAATGATTTATTTTACATGTCATTTATTCTTTAGGATGTAAAAAACATAAAACAATAAAAGTTTTCACGTTCATAACTGTAGTCTTAGTTGAGGCATGTGTTATCTTACATCATTATTAAATTTGGCAGGTATGTCATACATATACAAATATGTGATGCTTCAGGAGTTGCAGATCTTACTTTATATGGCAAAGATGCTGAAATTATATTAGAGAAAACACTTGAAGAGTTTTGCAACATCATGGAACAGGTAATCAAAAATTATTTTCATAATATATCTTAAACATTTTTCCATTTTATATTAAATTATATCGGTAAATAACAGAAAAATGGAGATATGAGCGTTGAGGAATATTTGGCTTCACGCATGTATGAAAGATATATTTTTGTCATATCCAGTAATGACTTATTGAGAGGATTAAACGAATTGGAGACACAAGTTTATTGTGTACTTCAATTAAATGAAGAAGATAAATATAGTCATTTGGAAGCAGCCTATCAAATGGCAATCAAACAAAAAAGGTACAACTTTATTTATATTTAATATTTCATGTTCACCATACACCTAAATGTTTTTTAAAAAACTAACATCTTACAAATTTACAGGCTTAAGGAATGAAGAACTATGACAAGCTAAAATAGAGAAGATAGAAGCATGTAATTTTTAATGTTATTTGTTTCACATGCATTGTATTGTACAACACATGATTTATTTGCAAGTATATGATGCTTGTGTATTTTGTTTATCTAATTTACACATTTTTTCAGTAAATTTAAATATATGCAATCCTTGGGGGTTTATATATGTAAAAAATTATATTTTTATAGTTTTATTGCTTAAATGTAATTTATAGAGATCTACACATATACATATAAAAAATTGCAATGTCCCTTATATATAAATACCAAAAAATTAATATCATATTTAAAAAAAATAATATTTAAATAATATTATCAAAAAAACCTGAGCAACGCGAGGGCCATTTGCTTGTATAATTGCTAATCAATTGAATGGCTTTCTGAATTAGTAAAAGTGATTAATTATAAAAATTTAATCTCATCAATAGTTTTTAACCATTGAGAACGTCAGCTTTAAATTGTTTAAACCATAATAAATAATAATAATAATAATAAATTATATATATATATATATATATATATATATATATATATATTCACACACACTTAGTTTTGTATATATTTTATAATAATAATAAAATATATAAATAGTTTCGTATATAATAATAAATTATATATTTTTTTTTATATGTACTTATTTTTGTACTAGTAAATAATCCTTGCTCTGGATTTTAAAAGAATAAATCTAATATAGATAGATTTTTTAAAATTAAAAATATAAATTTTTAATAAAATTTCAAAATCCTACTCTAGTTTTTTTTTTTTAAATTCAAATTATATGTAACCAATACACCCTAATATATATATATATATATATATATATATATATATATATATATATATATATATATAGATACTTTTTAAAATTAAAAAACCTAGATAGACTTTTTAAATTAAAAAAAAAAATCCAAAATTTGATAAAGTTTCAAAATCCCAATCTATTTTTATTTTTATTTTTTTAAATTAAAATGATGATAGGCTCCCATAAATTATAAATACTTTTTAAAATAAAAATACTCTCACTTAATAATAAAGATTTTATAAAAAATCTAAAATTTTGAAAAAAATTCTAAAATCCCAACCTAATTTTCTTGTTTTTTTAAGATCTTCTAAAAATTAAAATTAAACTCATTTTGTTTAGAAATATAGATAAATATATTTTATTATAATAATAAAATACAAATTTTATATATACTTAGATTTGTAAACCATAATATATATTTCGGAAGATTAGGGACTGATGTGTACTTAGTTTTGTATGAATTTTATACAAACTTGGAGAGAAGTCAAGAACAAATAATAATAAATTATTATAATTATATTATAAAAAAGAAAAAAATAATAATATTTTCTTATCAGAAAGTGTTATCCGGTCAATTAGGATGAGATATGTCAATACCAACCTCGGCCTCGAAAGTATCGTGATCAACCTACCGCACCCTTTGAATATGGACCTAATTCTATTCAAGCGCAAGGCCTCGAGAGACTTCTATCTGACAATTAACCGTAAATACTTGATGACAACGGAATTTATGAAATAGAAAAGGATAGGAGTTTATACAACTCCATACAAATACCATACTGGGTTTATACAACCCCAAGACCAGAATCTAATCCAGTCACCTCTAGTAATCCATAACAAAGAAGAAGAATACATAATACAAGTCTCACACACACTGAATAAAAGAGGTACGCAGACCTCAAGATAAAACAACTCCCGAGTCAGCTACTCGGTGGAACCCCTGCCTAGGTTCGTCCCTACTCCTCCTCGTCAGAACCTGGGAAGCACATAAACAAGTGCATGAGCCAAAGAAGAAGGCTCAGTAGGATTATTAGGAAAGCAGTAAAAATGGCGGGAGCCACTAGCAAAGAATGAAATAAAAGAAGCATAAAGATGTAAGTACAACAAAATCATGTAAATAACAAGTATCGGGAATGTGAACGCAAGTATCTGAGATAAGATTATCACTCTCGTGGAGAATCTCACGGCGGATATTATACACCCTCTGGGGGCCTCATGGCGAGATATTATACACTCTTCAGCCGGGCTGGTGGCCGGATATTCTACACCCCTCTGCCGAGGCGGACTCCACTCGAGTCTGGCGTAAGGAAAATAAGAAAACAGCAATTTTCCCGAGATATAAAACCGATACATATCTCGAATATGTATTGGGAACCTCTCGAGGAAATAGAAACACAAGAATCAAAAGTAGAGTAAGAGAATTGAAATACTCACAAACCTCGTGCAAGATCCTGCGACGAGGATCCGGATCGAGACATTTGATCCTCGTCGCGTCTCACGCGTCCGAACCAGGATCTAAGAAATAGAGGAAAATTCTCAGTGTCTCTACACTTAAGTAATCTCCTATCTAATATATGAAATGCAATTACACATGAATCTCTAAACTAAGTCATGTTCCCCTTACTTAGCGAGATTTTTTTATGAAATTTCGGAGGCACATCCCCTATTTATCGGGTCCCGAAATTATACAAACAAACCCCCATAACATCCATAACACATGGATTACATAATTCATACCATACATACACATGACATTCAATTTACATATCAAATTTACAACACCGGCCTACTATCTTCTACCAATTCAACTTTAGACTTATATACACATTTAATCCATTTCATCACACTAAATCCCGGTGGAATTTCATTAATTAATCAATTAATTCAATTAATGATTTTCCAAGGTTTAGGGCTCACAATCGCGAAGGGTGATGAAGGAGCGAACGACGCCGCGCCCGGCGGTACGCATGTGGCCGCATGTGCAGGTGTCGGAGTTGCAGTGCCGGTGGTGAAGCTGGCGAGTAGCAAGGTGCTGGCCGGGGCCATGGCGTGTAGGGGAATGGCGCCGCCGCTGCCAGCGCAATGGCCGAAGCCTTGTACTGCTGTGGCCGAGAGTTGGCAGCAGGGGCACCTTGAGGCCGCGTCAGGTAGCTTAGCCGCCAGGGCGCAAGCGCAGAAGGCCGGTAGCGCCATTGCGCTGCCAGCGCCGCGTGAGATGCAAATTGGGGCGTCGCGTGGAGCTCCGGCCGAGCGCAGTGGTGAGACGAGGGTTCTTGGGGATTCCTATTTGGGGTGGTGATCAGCGCTGCCTCTCGGCAGGTGTGGAGTCTTGCCGGCGTGGGTTCGCCCCAACGAAGGAGAAAGGTTCTCCTTTTTTTCGGATCTCGCATCTAGATCACGAGGAAAGAGAGAGATATTTTCATATCTCTCTCGTGATATAAGAAGACATAGGAATTTAGTATTATTTTATTATTTTTAATAAATTTGAAACTCCTTAAATTGTCACATGTTTATCGCTCACGCACATGTTCACTATGCATTCACGAGCTGCATCGCATTTCACTCACGGGTCTACTATTGCTCGAGTGGGGTCCATCGCAATAATTCTCGTCCCCCGCCGGACACGGGTCCGCGAATCTGGTCAACGATGCCATGTGACGCGTGTATCTTGTCAACGGTGGGATCACATCTCTCGTCGGACTGGATCCAAGAATATCGACTTAATCGCCTTCTAGTCACGGGTTCATTGTGGCATCACGGGGTAGTTTACGCCCCGAGCCGGGATCCACCTTTTCCAGAACTCTAACTTTTGTCTGTATTCTTCTCGATAATTGACCCGACTTAATTTACCGTTATTTAACACTTAATAAAATTCTTGAATTACATAACTTTAGAAAAAGAAAATCATAACTTTTTCCCATTTAAGATTATAAAAATTAAAACTCTTTATTTATTTCGAGTCAGGCATTACAATCTCCCCCCTTATCGGAGTTTAGTCCCTAAACTCACATCAAAGATTACTCAAACAAATCCGGGTAACGCTTCTTTATGTCGGCTTCGCGTTCCCAGGTAGCTTCACCTCCAGTATGGTTGTTCCATCTTACCTTGACTAAAGGAATACTCCGATTCCTTAGTTGTTGCTCCTTGTAGTCAAGTATCTCCTCAGAACGCCCGACCCCGGATCCGGGACCTCGAAAGTACGTTGAATGTGACCGGGCCGTATTAAAGAAGAGATAAATTCAACTTCGAATACAAGGCCTAATATTGCTTGATAGCGCGTGATAACAATCCATAAAATTAAATAAAAATCGTGTTCCAAGGAACATAGAGTTAACAGGGTCCATAGGCCCTAAAATAGTCAGGTCCCTATACGGGTCCTACAAATAACGAAGCTCATAAAATAAAGATAAAGAAGACTCCTATAACCTCTGGTCCTCCGGAGACCTCTCCCCAGGCTCTCTCCCCTCCTATACCTCGGAATCTGTAAAGAGGAAAAGAGAAAACACATGAGCTTTCGAAGGGAAAGCTCAGTAAGTACCCCTGCAGGTCACAATGTCATAAATAGAAAAATATGACAGTCAATGAGATCACAAAAATCAACAATATGACCCTAGGAGTCTACCACAAACAAGTCTAAGGTAATGACCCACGATACGGATGCCTCGGGCTCTGTAGAGAGTTCAAAGATAACTTCGAGAGTTTACTCGGCCAAGAAGTCCTGACTATTTGTCGTAAGAACGACCTTTTGGTTGTTTGACCCTCCGGTCATAGGTGGGTAGAACTACCTCTACTACGTGTTAACACGGTGGTGTACCACCTAGCTGTGTAAGACCTCCGAGATTTGCCTCTACGGCAAGGCGCATGTGAACGCCCGAGGGGTCGCCCACACTGATCATTCCTCGATCGGAGCTCCCTAAGCTCCACCGAGTCCGGCGATAGAATATAACAAGCGAGGACACCAACGTCCCAAAACAAACATACATGCTCAACAGGAATCTAATACAGAAATGAACAGCATGTAGGGCATCATCAAAGTATTTACAGAGCAAGTCCAAGAAAAAAACCGAAGGGTGGGAACTAGGCAAGTGTACTTACCTCTAGAGACTAAATGTCTTCACGGTCTCCGCTGAAATGCCTTACGCCTCCCTTTGAGAGTATCTGACATATAACGGTTTATTAGAATTATTGTTCCAATACTTTCTATCTCTCTAAGTGTACATGCATGCTTAGCGTCCTTGTTGGGCTTAGGCCCACTAACGGGTCCTAGGGACCTTCTCTCGGGTTACCGGCCCTTATTCCCGTTCCAGTGTCCCTTAGTTGACTTGTAGATTCATTTTGGTCTAACCTAGTCAACTCTAGTTGAGTTGGACCCATTTCAAGCCCATTGTACCATTTAACTTGACCTTAGTCCTTTGAAGGGCATTTTGGTCATTTGAGTAGCTATGACCCTAAGGTTTAAGGCCCGACCATATTACAAGGATCCCTTGCCCTGGTCCTGTATTTTATAATAAGATTCGCTCTAATGTATCATTTGAGGCCAGCCCATTGGGCCTCAAGACCATTGGGCTCAATTCTTTAAAATAATTCTCAATAAAATGTTTGGTAACCTTACTTCATCATGCCTAGCAAGCAACTTAATCTTATTTCTTTAGTTATGATGATTAACCCAACTTGACAATTAGGTTAGATCCAAGCCCAAAGTGGTTTAGTCTAACCCGAGACCATTTACTGACACCAATATCCAACTAATCTATTTAGCTAGATTAGTTTAATTAGATCAATTTCACGTTGCCACAAGAATCTATCATCCACTAACCATAGCTAAATTTCCTTTCATAATTATCTTGATTATTTTAAATAATCAATTGGATTTTTGTTACACTAACAATGCTTCAAAAATTATTCTCCTATGGTAAACAATTAAATACTTTAATTGTCACAAAACTATACTAACAATTATCCAAAAATAATTGTCTCACTAGCATAGTTTCCGAATAATTAGTTCATCTAACTAATTACCACTTGTCACTTTTCTATAGTTTCAAATTTTATTATCTCATCTAGCTAAGTATTATTTGCAACAATAATTAACTATGACTATAGCCAAAGAGAGAAAAAAGAAAAATATAATTTAAATAGTGTGTCACATCCCTAGTGTCATTTATTTTAATTGAAACCTTACCCCTCTTAATATTTTGTCACACCTCTAAGTTATGTGTTTAATTAAAGTATTATCCTTATATATATATAATATCATATTTTCATCTTCTTCAACCTCGCGTTCTCTCGCTCCGCCGACCGTGCGCCCATGGGAAGAACATCTCCGGAGAGCTCATCTCGTTCAGGTCTGACGCGACAATGACCAAGGCTTCTCTGGCCCATGCTCCCGTGTGGAGATGGTTGTCCCCACCTCCTTCTCCAGAGTCCTCCCAGTCCCGGCCGAGCTTGTGTCAACTCCGACGAGCACCATGATGCATGCATATAACTTTAAATGCCTCTGTAAGGGAGCGTAAGCTACCTAAGTGAATGGCGTTAAACGTAGCTTCCAAGGAGCTCCCGATTCTCGGCGGAGGGGTTCTGCCTTTCCGGCCGAGGCGGGCTTCTCCGTACGCAGCAGCAAGCAGCACTTTCGCCTCTCGCTATCTTGGCCTCCACCTCTAACCGAAAACACCACTAGTGTTTCTTTCCCCTCCTGATCGCCGGCGCCGGAGAACTTCTTCTCCTCGGTGGCTCACTACCCCTCTGTCTCTACACGAACAGAGGCTGTCTCTTATATAGAGGAAGGAGACGAAGCGCCAGAGACGTCCGCGCGGCCGCTCCATCGTTAATGGCCGACCTTCCCGCGCGTAACGGCCGGAGAAGACGGCCAGGCGTTGCCGGCCGTTGAGGGAGAGGTCACCGAGCCTCGTGATGAGAACTCTTTGATCCTACGGTCAAAACTCGATCGCGATCAACGGCCGAGATATTTAGTTAACGGACGGCCAGATATACTCGTGGTGCCTCGAACCCAAGTTGATCTACAGATAAGCGGTTCTCACGCACCCGCACGGTGGGGTTACTCTCACTGCCTTTACTTTCTCTGTGCCTCGGATCCAACATGCGATCAGATGGAGCAATTACCTGACCGATACGTGGCTTCACCACAGCCCTTATAACGTCTCGCGATAGCGCGATATCCACGATCTTCTAATCTTATCCGTTGATTCCCTAAAATTTCCCAGAGACCCCTACCTCTTTCCATATCTCACTTTAGTCCATCACTGTGAGAGGAATAATTCCCTTTTAGTCCCCCAGACTTCTCGAAATTACCAGATAACCCTTCCCTGGTCACCATAAACCTTATCTAGGGTTTTAAACCCCTTTATAATTTTTTTTTTTTTTTTTTATAACTCCCCATTTAAACTCTTGAGAATTTATTTAACTTAATGAATAATTTTAAGAAAATTTTTTTAACACCTTCAATTCTTAAAATTTCTGGGATTTTACAATCCTCCCCCCTTACAAAAATTTCGCCCTCGAAATTTCTACGCCACAATTCTTCATAAAAACAACGCTGGGTAACGCTGCCTCATATCTTCTTTGTGTTCCCATGTAGCTTCTCGCTCGGTGTGATTACTCCACCTCACCTTAATAAAAGGAATAGTTCTATTCCTTAACTGCTTGTCCTCGCGGCCCAAAATAGCTACTGGGCGTTCCTCATAGGACATATCCTCTTGGACTTCCACCGGAACCTGAGGAATCACTCTGGTGGGATCACGAATACACTTCTTCAACATTGAAATGTGGAAGACATCGTGGACCTGAGCGAGATCCTGAGGTAAGGCCAACCTATATGCCACCACTCCTATGCGCTCCAATATCTCAAAAGGTCCAATATATCGTGGAGCAAGTTTTCCACGTCGTCCAAACCTTACTACCCCTTTCATAGGAGACACTTTTAAGAATACCAAGTCTCCCACTTGAAACTCTTGATTAGATCTTTTTCGGTCAGCATAGCTCTTTTGTCTACTCTGGGCAGCCTGGAGTCGCTCCCTGATCATTTTGACATGTTCTTCCGTTTGTCTTACAAAATCAGGTTGCTTAAGTGTCGCCTCAGCTACCAGCTTCCTTTCTCCCACATCTCCCCAACATATGGGAGTTCGACACTTCCTCCCATAGAGTGCCTCATACGGTGCCATCTTGATGCTTGCCTGGTAACTGTTGTTATAGGCAAATTCTATCAAACTTAGGCGTTCATCCCAAGACCCCGTAAAGTCTATCGCACACGCCCTCAACATGTCCTCTAGCACCTGGATGGTCCTTTCAGACTGTCCATCGGTCTGTGGGTGAAAAGCTGTGCTGAACGCTAATCCTGTGCCCAAAGCGGTGTGCAAACTCTCCCAAAATCTGGAGACAAACCGAGTGTCTCGATCAGAGGTGATAGTCACCGGTACTCCATGTAATCTGACGATCTGATCAATATATAACTGGGCCAACTTTTCCAAGGATGCTCCTGTCCTTAACGGTATAAAATGGGCCGATTTAGTCAGCCGATCCACTATAACCCAAATCGATTCATGGCCTCTTTGAGTACGTGGCAACCCCGTTACAAAATCCATGTTAATGTGTTCCCATTTCCACTCCGGAATGGGTAGGGATTGTAACATCCCTGCCGGTTTTTGGTGCTCTGCTTTCACCATCTGACAGGTGATGCACTTAGCCATGAACTCAGCAACATCTCGCTTCATCCCCTTCCACCAGAAATGGTCCTTCAACCCTCTGTACATCTTGGTACCTCCGGGGTGTATCGAGTAGCCCGAAAAGTGAGCTTCCTCCAGAATTTCCCTTCTTATCTCAGGGACATTAGGTATACAAATCCTTTCATCAAATCTTAGAGTGCCATCTTCATGGACTCTGAACCGTGTTGGTTCTTCCTGGCCTACGAGTTCCTTGATCAACTCCAGTTCAAGATCTTGTCCTTGAGCAATCCGTATTCTTTCCAATAATGAGGGTCGGATCTGCAAGCTGGCCATTGACACATCCATTGTAGGCAAAACGACTTCTAAGTTGAGCCTTCTCATATCCTCTAATAGTGGCCTCTGAGTTGTTAACATAGCGGCAACTCCGTATCCAGATTTCCTACTCACAGGCATCCGCCACCACGCTCGCTTTTGCCTTGTGGTAATGGACACCGAGATCATAGTCCTTGATTAGCTCTAACCATCGCCACTGCCTCATATTCAATTCCTTCCGGTGAATATGTATTTGAGGCTCTTATGATCGGTGTAGATCTCGCATCTGCATAATCAGAGGAAATGTCGCCAAATCTTTAGGCAAACACGATCACGCTAATTCAAGATCGTGTGTGGGATAATTCTCTTGAAGGTTTTAAAATGCGTGATGCATAAGCAATCACGCCCATCTTGCATCAACACACATCCAAGGCCGGTCTTGCAGTGCATCATCAGAGACCGTATACCCACGATCGCTTTGTGGTAGCGCCAACACCGGTGCTGATATCAGCCTCTGTTTCAGCTCCTGGTAACTCTTTTCATAGGAGTCGGTCCAAACGAATTTGGTACCCTTCTTGGTCAGCTTGGTTAACGGTGCTGCTATTACCTAGAAACCCTCAACGAATCTCCGGTAATAACCAGCTAATCCCAAGAAACTCCGTATCTCCCGTACCGTTGTTGGTCTTTTCCATTCCACAACGGCTTCAATTTTCTTGGGATCGACTGAAACTCCAGTTCCACTTACCACGTGGCCCAAGAAAGCTACACTTTCCAACCAAAAATCACACTTGGAGAACTTTGCGTAAAGCTGATGTTCCCTCAAGGTCTTTAGCACTATTCTTAAGTGCTCCTCGTGGGCCTGGTGGCTTCTTGAGTAAACAAGAATGTCATCGATGAATACCACTACAAACTGGTCCAAATATTGACGGAATACTCGGTTCATCATGTCCATAAAGACTGTCGGGGCGTTGGTAAGCCCAAACGGCATTACCAGAAACTCAGAGTGCCTGTGATCTAGTACCTGAAAGCACTCTTCGATATCCGCCTCCTTAATCCTCACTTGATGATAAATCCGGATCTTAAATCAATCTTTGAGAAGACTTGAGCTCCCTCAGAAGTTGATCCAAAGAGGGTCATCAATTCTTGGTAGAGGATATTTATTCTTTACAAACCACCTTGTTTAATTCCCGATAATCAATGCACAACCTTAGCGTCCCGTCTTTCTTCTTAAAGAGAAGAACAGGTGCTCCCCAAGGTGACATGCTAGGTCTGATGAAACCTTTGTCCAACAATTCCTCTAGTTGGGTCTTCAATTCCTTGAGCTCCGCAGGCGCCATCCGATAAGGAGCCTTAGACACTGGAGCTGTTCCCGGTACCAAGTCAATAGAGAACTCTAGTTCTCTTTCCGGGGGTAATCCCGGTAACTCTTCCGGAAACACCTCAGGGTACTCCCTTACTACCGGTACGTCTGAGACTACGATCTCCTTATCCTTCTTCATCTCGGAAATAGAAGCCAAGTAGCCTATACACCCACCCCTAAGGAGCTTCCGAACCTGGAGAGTTGAAATCTCCTGAACTAAGGAACAAGTGTGGCTGCCTTTAAAGGTAAATTCTTCTCCTCCCGGCATCTTAAATACAACTCTCTTCCCACTAGCCTACTACCATCAGATAAACCGAGGAGAGCTACCCATCCCGAGGATCACATCGTAATCCTTCAGGTCCATTACATGCAGGTTTGCAAGTAACCTTCGCCCCTCAATCATTATAGGGCATGCCGGTACTATTTTCCTTACCATCATGGCAGCTCCTACCGGGGTGTCTACACACAAGTCCTGGGGTAGGTCTATAGTAGGCAAAATGTGCTTTCGTGCAAACCGTGCAGATACGAAAGAGTGTGTGGCTCCAGGATCAAATAAAGTGCAGGCATAGAAAGAACTAAGTGAAATGGTACCTGCCACGACATCTGCTGATGCCTAAGCTTCCTCGGTTGTCAAATGGTAGACCCGACCATGGGTCATTGGCCTATGCTGCTGCTGAGGTTGGTTTGATGTAGAAGGCTGTCCTGAGGTCGCCTTCCCTTTCTTATCCCCACCAGGAGGTCTTGGTGGTGGTCCAACAGACTGTCGAGAAGCTTGTTGAGATCCCTGGGTTCCCCCCACCACACTCTGTCCTTGCTGACGCTGGGGACATTGGGCCTTTTGGTGATCCAAGGCCAAGCAGAAATAACACCCTCCAGTTATCCTAGGGCACTGGGACCTCTTATGTGGTCCCTTGCATTCATAGCACTTAATGTTCTGGGTCAAACTGGCTGAAGACCCTTTACCTCCAGATGAGGCCATGGACTGGCCTGGCTTCCCATAGGGTCGATACTTATTGTCAGGCCTACGCTTTCCAGAGCTCTTACCAGATGTTTGGCCCTGGCTATTTGCCCCTTTATCCTTTTTATCTTTCTGGGACGACCCCTGGGCGTCCCCTTGACAAGAAGCCTCAGTATATTTAGCCCTAGCCACAACCTCGGTATTGGTCTTGCACATGTGGCTAGTCACAATCTTCTTTAGTGATGGCCGCAATCCGGCCTCAAATTTCATCACCCGGCTCTCTTCCGTTGGAACCATGTCAGGAAGGAAGCGAGCCAACCGGTCAAATTCAGTTTCATATTGCTCCACCGTGGAGCCTCCTTGAACAAGCTGGGAAAATTGTTGTCCAAGTTGTACCAGATGTCCCCTCGAGAAATACTTGGCGAAGAACGCCGTCCTGAATTCTTCCCAAGTCTGGAAGGCTTCACCCTTCCTCAGCCTAATTTCTCCAAAGTACCAATCTTCTGCTGGTCCTTGGAGCATGTACACGACGGTCCTGATCTTTTCCCCCTCAGTAGTTTGGAAGACCTCGAAGGTCTTCTCCATCTCACGTATCCATTGTTCAGCAGCATGGGGGTCTGCAGCCCCTTCGAAAGGTCGGGGAGAGGGTCTCTTGATCTCCCCAAGTAATCCTCTACTTGTCGTGGGGGTGGTTGGTGGTGCACGCTGTTGTCGGGTCTCTTGAATTAGGCCCAACATTTCCCTCATTAGTTCCATCATGCTCATGGGGGGTACCTCCCCCCTTGGGTTTTGGCCCTCTGCTTGAGGCGCCTGAGCATTAGATTGAGCAGGCACCTCCTGCTCGACTTCCATTTCGTCCACAGGCGGGGGTACCTCCCCACCCTGCGGTTGAGGGACTTCTTCCTCCATAGGAGGCTGTGGCATTTCAAGATTTAATGCAGGTCGCCTCGCCTACCCCTTCCTCTTCCCCTACCACCTCGACCTCCACGCAAGTGATCCATTGATTAACTGTATAAGGATTACAAGGTTACTTTTTTTTTTATTTCCAGCAAGACAGATGATGATAAAACATACTTTTATTTATTTAAAAAAAATATCTACTAGAGTCAACATGCTAAAACAAAAGACACTAAAAGACATAATAAAAGTAGTTCATACAACACATAAGTTTGTAAGACTACGATTATTCTAGCAACTAAAACAAGAACTTCGATCCGGATGATGCTCGTCGGGCGGTAAATTGGGTGTAGTCGTGGCATGGTCGATGTCCTCAGGACCCACAGGGTCCCCTCGCTAGGGTCCCGGCGCCGAGACCTGGACAAAGAAAAGCTAGATGCTCACGACCGCCACGCTACGGCACTGTAGAGGGCAGGGCGCTACACTCCGGCCATACAAATACCTCAGTATACTCCACATCGACGGCACCGTGAGATCCACGAGAATGCAGGAGATGGTCCTGCGGCCTCTCTCCGAATCCAACCCCCAATGCACACGGCGGTAGTCACGGGCTCTACACACGCTGGCCGTGGAGGAATACTAGGGCTCACGATCTCTCCTAAGCTAACTTAACCCCGGGTCCCATCTTGGCCTCTCGTGATAGCGATGTGGTCCCTAAGTCCTCTGGACCAAAGATGGTAATCGTAGTATGAAGCACATCAACCTTTCGGTTGGTAGCTTCCGGCGTCCTCCCTCGTCTCTTCGGCGAGGACCTCAAAGAAGCTTCGGATGAGTCGGCTCTGGGTGGTGGAGTGTTCTCCCGGATGGACTCCACCTCATCATCTGACGAATCACGGTACGATGGTCCCGACATCCTGCAAGTAAACCGGGTGTCAATCTTACGTACCACTATCTATACTACCCCAGTCCCGCACTCAGTCTATGCAACTGGCTATGGGCATCTAGGGTCTGCTATCTGCTCTATCTAGAGAACTCTCTCTCTGATACCACTTTAATCTGTAACGCCCCGACCCGGATCCCGGGACCTTGAGCACGTCAACAGACCGGCCGTATTAAAGAAGAGATAAACTCAACTCGAATACAAGGCCTAATATTGTGATAAGCAGATAACAATCCATAAAATTAAATAAAAATCGTGTTCCAAGGAACATAGAGTTAACAGGGTCCATAGGCCCTAAAATAGTCAGGTCCCTATACGGGTCCTACAAATAACAAAGCTCATAAAATAAAGATAAAGAAGACTCCTATAACCTCTGGTCCTCCGGAGTCCTCTCCCCAGGCTCTCTCCCCTCCTATACCTCGGAATCTGTAAAGAGGAAAAGAGAAAACACATGAGCTTTCGAAGGGAAAGCTCAGTAAGTACCCCTGCAGGTCACAATGTCATAAATAGAAAAATATGACAGTCAATGAGATCACAAAAATCAACAATATGACCCTAGGAGTCTACCACAAACAAGTCTAAGGTACGACCCCTGATACAGATGCCCTCGGGCTCTGTAGAGAGTTCAAAGAGAACTCAGAGTTTACTCCCGGCCAGTAAATCCAGCTATTTGCTGTAAGAACGACCTTTTTGGTTGTTTGACCCTCCGGTCATAGGTCGGTAGAACTACCTCTACTACGTGTGCTGCGGTCGATTGTACCACGCCTAATGGGGTAAGACCTCCAGAGATTTGCCTCTCTGGCAAGGCAGACAGGAACGCCAGGGGGTCCTGTCCCTGATCATTCCTCGATCGGAGCTCCCCTAGCTCCACCGAGTCCGGGCAGTAGAATATAACAAACAGGGACACCAACGTCCCGAAAACAAACATACATGCTCAACAGGAATCTAATACAGAAATGAACAGCATGTATGGCATCAGCAAAGTATGTACATAGCAAGTCCAAGAAAAAAAAACCCGAAACCGGGTGGGAACTAGGCAAGTGTACTTACCTCTAGAGACTAAATGTCTTCCTGGTCTCCGTTGAAATGCCTTACGTCTCCCTTGAGAGTATCTGACATATAACGGTTTATTAGAATTATTGTTCCAATAATTTCTATCTCTCTAAGTGTACATGCATGCCTAGCGTCCTTGTTGGGCTTAGGCCCACTAACGGGTCCTAGGGACCTTCTCTCGGGTTACCGGCCCTTATTCCCGTTCCAGTGTCCCTTAGTTGACTTGTAGATTCATTTTGGTCTAACCTAGTCAACTCTAGTTGAGTTGGACCCATTTCAAGCCCATTGTACCATTTAACTTGACCTTAGTCCTTTGAAGGGCATTTTGGTCATTTGAGTAGCTATGACCCTAAGGTTTAAGGCCCGACCATATTACTAGGATCCCTTGCCCTGGTCCTGTATTTTATAATAAGATTCGCTCTAATGTATCATTTGAGGCCAGCCCATTGGGCCTCAAGACCATTGGGCTCAATTCTTTAAAATAATTCTCAATAAAATGTTTGGTAACCTTACTTCATCATGCCTAGCAAGCAACTTAATCTTATTTCTTTAGTTATGATGATTAACCCAACTTGACAATTAGGTTAGATCCAAGCCCAAAGTGGTTTAGTCTAACCCACTGACACCAATATCCAACTAATCTATTTAGCTAGATTAGTTTAATTAGATCAATTTCACGTTGCCACAAGAATCTATCATCCACTAACCATAGCTAAATTTCCTTTCATAATTATCTTGATTATTTTAAATAATCAATTGGATTTTTGTTACACTAACAATGCTTCAAAAATTATTCTCCTATGGTAAACAATTAAATACTTTAATTGTTACAAAACTATACTAACAATTATCCAAAAATAATTGTCTCACTAGCATAGTTTCCGAATAATTAGTTCATCTAACTAATTACCACTTGTCACTTTTTTATAGTTTCAAATTTTATTATCTCATCTAGCTAAGTATTATTTGCAACAATAATTAACTATGACTATAGCCAAAGAGAGAAAAAAGAAAAATATAATTTAAATAGTGTGTCACATCCCTAGTGTCATTTATTTTAATTGAAACCTTACCCCTCTTAATATTTTGTCACACCTCTAAGTTATGTGTTTAATTAAAGTATTATCCTTATATATATATAATATCATATTTTCATCTTCTTCAACCTCGCGTTCTCTCGCTCCGCCGACCGTGCGCCCATGGGAAGAACATCTCCGGAGAGCTCATCTCGTTCAGGGGTCCGACGCGACAATGTACTCGACCAAGCGCTTCTATCGGGACCGGCCCATGCTCCTGTGTGGAGATGGTTGTCGCCACCTCCTTCTCCAGAGTCCTCCCAGTCCCGGCCGAGCTTGTGTCAACTCTGGCGAGCACCATGATGCATGCATATAACTTTAAATGCCTACAGAAGGGAGCAGAAGCTTACCGGAAGTGAATGAGCGTTAAACAGAGCTTCCAAGGAGCTCCCCGATTCCTGGCGGAGGGGTTCTGTCTTTCCAGCGAGGCGGGCTTCTCCGTGGGCGAGCAGCAGCACCCTTCGCCTCTCTGTTATCTTGGCCTCCACCTCTAACCGAAAACACCACTGGTGTTTCTTTCCCCTCCTGATCGCCGGCGCCGGAGAACTTCTTCTCCTCGGTGGCTCACTACCCCTCTGTCTCTACACGAACAGAGGCTGTCTCTTATATAGAGGAAGGAGACGAAGCGCCAGAGACCTTCCCGCGCGTAACGGCCGGAGAAGACGGCCAGGCGTTGCCGGCCGTTGAGGGAGAGGTCACCGAGCCTCGTGATGAGAACTCTTTGATCCTACGGTCAAAACTCGATCGCGATTAACGGCCGAGATATTTAGTTAACGGACGGCCAGATATACTCGTGGTGCCTCGAAGCCAAGTTGATCTACAGATAAGCGGTTCTCACGCACCCGCACGGTGGGGTTACTCTCACTGCCTTTACTTTCTCTGTGCCTCGGATCCAACATGCGATCAGATGGAGCAATTACCTGACCGACACGTGGCTTCACCACAGCCCTTATAACGTCTCGCGATAGCGCGATCTCCACGATCTTCTAATCTTATCCGTTGATTCCCTAAAATTTCCCAGAGACCCCTACCTCTTTCCATATCTCACTTTGGTCCATCACTGTGAGAGGAATAATTCCCTTTTAGTCCCCCAGACTTCTCGAAATTACCAGATAACCCTTCCCTGGTCACCATAAACCTTATCTAGGGTTTTAAACCCCTTTATAATTTTTTTTTTTTTGTATAACTCCCCTTTTAAACTCTTGAGAATTTATTTAACTTAATGAATAATTTTAAGAAAATTTTTTTAACACCTTCAATTCTTAAAATTTCTGGGATTTTACAATCTCTACGGGCAACTCCTCGTAGGTCAAATCCTGCTGAAGTTCCACCGGCTCATACTTTATGACTTGGGACGGGTCGGTCAAGCACTTCCTCAGCATGGTGACGTGGAAGACATTGTGAACCTGGGCCAAGTTCGGTGGTAGGGCCAACCGATATGCCACTATTCCAACTCTGCCCAATACCTCAAAAGGTCCAATGTACTGCAGGCTAAGCTTCCCGCGCTGTCCAAACCTCATCATCCCCTTCATGGGTGATACTTTTAAAAGCACCTTGTCGCCCGCCTGAAACTCCAGCACAGAGCGGCGTTTGTCAGCATAGCTCTTTTGACGACTCTGAGTTGTCTTCAACCTTTCCCTGATAACTTTTACTACTTGCTTCGCATTTTGCACTTCCTCGGGTACTTCGAAAGCCCGTTCCTCTACGTCATTCCAGAATATAGGAGATCGGCATGGCTGTCCGTATAGGGCTTCGTATGGTGCCATTTGGATGCTAGCCTGATAACTGTTGTTGTAGGCAAACTCTGCCATTGTCAAGTGCTCATCCCAAGAATCTGAGAAGTCTAGGGCACATGCCCTCAGCATGTCCTCTAAAATCTGGATCGTCCTCTCCGATTGACCATCCGTCGGTGGATGAAAAGCAGTGCTAAACGTCAATCGAGTACCCAGGGCTTCATGTAGACTTTCCCAAAATCTTGAGACGAATCTGGGATCTCTGTCGGACGTGATCGTTACTGGTATGCCATGTAGACAGACGATCTTGTCCAAATACAACTTGGCGGTCGTGCAAATCCTTCCCTACGTGTCAATGCCAGAAGTGCAGCCCGAGGCTTAGTCAGCCGATCGACGATCACCCACACGGCCTCATTTCCTTTTTGAGTCCGAGGTAGGCCGGTCACGAAGTCCATCGTGATATGTTCCCATTTCCACTCCGGTATTGGTAGGGGTTGTAGCTTACCTGCTGGCTTGTGGTGTTCTGCCTTCACTCGCTGGCAGGTGAGGCAATGAGCCACAAAGTTAGCTATCTCCTTCTTCATGGCGTTCTCTTAGAAGTAGTTCTTCAATCTGCGATACATTTTGGTACCCCCGGGGTGCATCGCGTAGCTTGAGTAGTGTGCTTCTTCCATTATGTCTCTCTTGAGCTCTGGTATATTGGGTACACATACCCGATCCCCAAATCTAATTGTGCCATCCTCGTGGATCCGGAACTGTGTCGGCAAGCCTTGCTCCATCTTGTTCAAAATGTCCACCATCCTACTATCTTGTCTCTGGGTATCCCAGATCCTATCCAATATGGTAGGCCGTATGCATAGAGTAGCCATGCTCACCTCCGAGCTCGGCTCAATCACCTCCAGCTCAAGCCTAGTCATCTCCTCCAGAAGAGGTATCTGATCAGTAAGGTTTGTGGCAGTTCCATAATTGACCTTCCTGCTCAACGCATCAGCCACCACATTAGCCTTGCCTGGGTGGTAGTGAATGCTGAGGTCGTAGTCTTTGATCAGCTCCAGCCAGCGTCTCTGCCTTATGTTCAGTTCTTTCTGCGTGAATATGTATTTCAGACTTTTATGGTATGTATACACTTCACATGGCATGCCGTAGAGGAAGTGGCGCCAAATCTTCAAGGCAAATACCACTACTGCCAATTCTAGGTCATGTGTGGGGTAGTTCTCCTCATGCGACTTCAATTGCCTTGAAGCATAGGCAATGACTCGCCCATTCTGCATAATGACGCACCCCAAGCCTAACTTGCAAGCATCACTGTAGATTACGTATTCGCACCCGCTCTCTGGTAGGGCCAAGATAGGTGCAGATACTAATCGATTCCTCAGCTCTATGAAACTCTGCTCGCAGTCCTCCGTCCAGATGAAAGGAGCACCCTTTCGGGTTAGCCTGGTCATGGGTAGTGCTAGACGAGAGAATCCCTCTACAAACCTCCTGTAGTAACCAGCTAATCTCAGGAAGCTCCTGATATCTCTGACGGTGCTCGGTTTTCTCCAGTCCACTACTGCTTCAATTTTCTTGGGATCCACAGAAACTCCATCTCCGCTGATGACATGTCCCAAGAAAGCCACGCTGCTTAGCCAAAAGTCACATTTGGAGAATTTAGCGTACAGCTCTTCATGTCTCAGAGCCTCCAGTGTTTTGCATGTAACTTCTTACTCTTCGAGTAGATCAAAATGTCGTCAATGAAGACGACTACGAACCGATCCAAGTATCGTCTGAATATACGGTTCATCAAATCCATGAACACCGCTGGGGCATTGGTAAGCCCAAACGGCATCAGTAGAAACTCATAGTGCCCATACCTCGTACGAAAGGCACTTTTTGGAACATCCACGCCCCGGATCCGTACTTGATGGTACCCAGATCTCAAGTCTATCTTGGAGAACACTTGTGCCCCTTGTAGCTGGTCCAACAGATCGTCGATCCTCGGTAGAGGATATTTGTTCTTGATTGTAACTTTGTTGAGCTCACGGTAATCGATACATAATCTCATGGATCCGTCTTTCTTCTTAACGAATAGTACTGGGGCTCCCCAAGGTGACATGCTCGGCCAAATATAGCCTTTCTCCAGGAGTTCTTCAAGTTGCTGTTTCAGTTCTTTCAGTTCTGCAGGGGCCATCCGGTATGGGGCTCTGGATATGGACGCCGTCCCTGGAGCTAGGTCGATACCAAATTCCACTTCCCTCTCTGGGGGTAGTCCCGGCAAGTCATCTGGAAATACATCTGGAAAATCACGGACTATTGGAATTTGTGCCACCGTACATAGAGTATCTCTTGTCCCTGTGATTGATGCCAGAAACCCAGCACAACCACTGTTGATCAGTTTCCGAGCCCGAAGTGCTGATATCTCCAGGGCTAGTGTGTAACCTTTACTGCCTTTGAAGACGAACTCCTCAGTGCCTGGAAATCAGAAGTGTATTCTCTTCCTCCTGCAGTCCAACACCGCGTAGGCTTAGGAGAGCCAATCCATACCGAGGATGACGTCGTAGTCGCGCAACTCCATCAGGTGTAGATCAGCAGCAAGCTCATGACCCTCGATCAAAATTGAGCATCCTGGGGCTAGTCTGTCCACAATCCTTGTCGCTCCCACCAGGATATTGACGCATAGGTCGTGTGATAAAGTAATTACATACAAACTATTTCTCCGGGCAAATGAAGTGGACACGAAAGAATGTGTCGCCCCGGGATCAAATAGTGTACAAGCATAGCAAGAGCAAATAGAAAGCGATGCACACACGCTGCTTCATGAGAGGCTCGTGCATCCTCCCCGAGTCGGGTTGTAAACCCGCCCACGAGTATTTGGCGTAAGAAGGAAGCGGGTCTGATGTCTTTCCCTTCTTATTCCCGCCTCTTGACTGTCCTCGACCCTGGGTGGCTAAGTGTCGAGTTCCTCCTGTGGACTGTGGTGGGCGGCCTGATGTAGTCTGGGCCCTATCGCCACTCGGTGATCCAGTTCGGCCAACAGGGCAATCTGCCTTGAAGTGTTCAGTACTCCCGCATCGGAAGCACATGTCTGTCGTGTGCCGACACTGTTCTCTATCATGTGTACCTCCACAGCGGCTGCAATTAGGTGGACGAGAGCCACTCCCTGATGAATCCTTGCCTCTAGACCCGGTTGACGAGGATGTCTGTGACCTGTCGTATGGATGTGACCGGCGTTCACTCCTGGAGCGGCCTGAACTGCCCCCGGAAGACTCGCTCTTCGTGGGATTCTTTCCTTTTCCACTGCCCTGCTCTCGCCTAGATAGCTCCTGGGTCTCTCGCAATGCGACCTCTTGGTCCTTGGCTATGTCTACCAGTTCATGAAAAGGCAGTCTGAGTGATGGTGTCACAAATCGCCTGAGGCTGCTCCTCAAACCACCCACAAACTGTCGGGCCTTGCACATGACATCCTCTACAAGAAAGGGGGCAAAGTGGGACAACCGCTCAAACTCTTCCTCATACTCATCCACAGTACTGGTTCCTTGCTTCAAATTTATGAATTCCTGCACCATCTGAGCCTTCCTGCTTGTTGAGAAATATTTGTTGAAGAATGCTGTCTTAAACTATTCCCAAGTCTGGAAGGCTTCTTCACCTCTGCTCTGGACCTCAGCCTTGAACCAGCTTCTGGCACGGCCTTTCAGCATGTACTTGGCCAACCTGACCATATCTTCTTCAAAGCTTTGCATGACCTGGAAAGTAGCCTCCATCTCATTAATCCACTGCTCCGCAGCTATCGGGTCAACACCCCCCTCAAACGGTAACGGCCCATGTCTCCTGAACTCTGCCCGGTACCGGTCCATTTTGCTCTGTAGCCGTAGGTGGGGGTGGGGGTGGTGGTGGGGTGTGCCACTGCTTCTTCTTCTGCTGCTTTATTCCCAACTGCTTCTTTGCCAGCATTCTTCTTTATTCTTCTTGTGCTCCGCATGAACAGCATCATCTCATGCATCATCCCTGATAGTGTTGCAGGGTCAAGCTGGTCCCTCCAGTGCAGGGGCCGATGAAGCCTCCATTTGTAGGGACCTGGGTATCCTCCTGGTGAGGGACCTGGATATCCTCCTCCCGTGGGGCCTGGATACCCTCCGACTGCCGGGCCTGGATACCCTCCCGCTGCAGGACCTGGATATCCTCCTGCTGAGGGGCCTGGATAGTCTCCTCCAACAGGGCCTGGATAACCTCCTCCTACGGGGCCTGGATAACCTCCAGCTGCGGAAACACGAGTATCCCAGGCTGCGAGGGTGCAGGTATCCTCCAGCTGCGGATGCAAATACCCCCAAGTCTCAGGGGCTGGCATCTGCTGGCCCTCTCTATCTGCATCATGCATAGGCTTCGGGGGAGGGGGCTCCGCCAGCTTTCGAGGTCGCCCGGTCGTCTTGGAGGCATGACTTCTGAAATTGAGGAAAAGATTCCAAGTATTAGTACACTACCCAACCCACTCTCCAACAAAATTAAGACTCAACACCTAAACTGCACAGACAACTAGGGTGACTTGAATTGTGCGGTTCTGATACCACTTTAATTGTCACGCCCCGAACCTTAGCCTGAGCACGTGATCAACCGGCCGCACCCGAATATGGACTGACCCCTATTCAAGCGCAAGGCCTCAGAGACTTCTATACAGCAATTAACCAGAAATAACGATGACAGCGGAATTTATGAAATAGAAAAGGATAGGAGTTTATACAACTCCATACAAATACCATACTGGGTTTATACAACCCCAAGACCAGAATCTAATCCAGTCACCCCTAGTAATCCATAACAACGAAGAAGAATACATAATACAAGTCTCACACACACTGAATAAAAGAGGTACGCAGACCTCAAGATAAAACAACTCCCGAGTCAGCTACTCGGTGGAACCCCTGCCTAGGTTCGTCTCTACTCCTCCTCGTTAGAACTTGGGAAGCACATAAACAAGTGCATGAGCCAAAGAAGAAGGCTTAGTAGGATTATTAGGAAAGCAGTAAAAATGGCGGGAGCCACTAGCAAAGAATGAAATCAAAGAAGCATAAAGATGTAAGTACAACAAAATCATGTAAATAACAAGTATCGGGAATGTGAACGAGTATACAGATAAGATTATCACTATCTGTCAGAATCTCGTGGCCGGATATTATACACCCTCTGCCGAGGCATCGTGGCCAGATATTATACACTCTCTGCCGGGGCCTAGTAGTCAGATATTATACACCCCCTGCCGGGGGCCTGGTGGCCAGATATTATGCACCCTCTGCCGGGGCCCAGTGGCCAGATATTCTACACCCTCTGCCAGGGCAGACTCCACTCAGATACGCGTAAGGAAAATAAGAAAGCAACAATTTTCCCGAGATATAAAACCGATACATATGAGGAAACCCATCTCGAATATGTATTGGGAACCTCTCGAGGAAATAGAAACACAAGAATCAAAAGTAGAGTAAGAGAATTGAAATACTCACAAACCTCGTGCAAGATCCTACCACTGTAGAAGCGAGATCCGATCCTCCAAGGCGTCTCGCAATGCTGTCAGGAACCAGGATCTAAGAAATAGAGGGAAATTCTCAGTGTCTCTACACTTAAGTAATCTCCTATCTAATATATGAAATGCGATTACACATGAATCTCTAAACTAAGTCATGTTTCCCTTACTTAGCGAGATTTTTTTATGAAATTTCGGCGGCACATCCCCTATTTATCGGGTCCCGAAATTATACAAACAAACCCCCATAACATCCATAACACATGGATTACATAGTTCATACCATACATACACATGACATTCAATTTACATATCAAATTTACAACACCGGCCTACTATCTTCTACCAATTCAACTTTAGACTTATATACACATTTAATCCATTTCATCACACTAAATCCCCAATCAATTTCATTAATTAATCAATTAATTCAATTAATGATTTTCTCCAAGGTTTAGGGCTCACAATCGCGAAGGGTGATGAAGGAACGACGTCGCAAGCCGACGGCGGCGACGACAGGGCTGCACACGTGCAGGTCGGAGTTGCAGGTGGTGCACCGGTGGTGGGCGCGCAGGCTGCGCGCGTGGGCTGGGCGCACGGCTGCGCGCAGGGGAATGAGAGCACCGCGCTGCTAATGGCCGAATGGCGTGGCCGAAGGCTTGAGGGGCGCACGCAGGGCCGCGCTGGCGTAGAAATTTGGGCCGAGCCAGGGGCTGCAGGCCGAGCGCATAGCGCAGGCGCACGTAGATGCAACTGGCGTCGCGTGGAGTCTGGCCGAGCAATGTGGTGGGGCGGACGAGTGGTTGCGGGGTTCCGGCTGGGGTGGTGATCGGCGGCGGTGCGTCTCCGGGAGGCCGGTGTGGAGTCTTGACGGCGTGGGTTCGCCCCAACGAAGGAGAAAGGTTCTCCTTTTTTTTTTCTGGATCTCAGATCTAGATCATGAGGGAAAGAGAGATATTTTCATATCTCTCTCTTCTGTGATATAAGAAGACATAGGAATTTAGTATTATTTTATTATTTTTAATAAATTTGAAACTCCTTAAATTGTCACATGTTTACTGTTCATGCACATGTTCACTATGCATTCACTGGTGTACTGTTCACTCACGGGTCTACTATTCTGAGTGGGGTCCATCGCAATAATTCTCTCGTTCGGGCGGACACTGGGTCCGCTGAATCTCGGTCCAGCGATGTCCGGCAAAGACGTGTATGCTTGTCAATTGGGATGCGTCTCTCGTCGGACCAGATCCAAGAATATCGACTTAATCATTTTCTCTAGTCACGGGTTCATTGTGGCATTACGGGGTAGTTTCTGTCCCCGACCAAATCCACCTTTTCCAGAACTCTAACTTTTGTCTGTATTCTTCTCGATAATTGACCCGACTTAATTTACCGTTATTTAACACTTAATAAAATTCTTGATTTACATAACTTTAGAAAAAGAAAATCTTAACTTTTTCCCATTTAAGGTTATAAAAATTAAAACTCTTTATTTATTTCGAGGCAGGCATTACAAGATAGATGATAGCATTGGTTATGATATATAAAGAGATGAACACTAGGTCAAGAGGGAGTTGGAATTCTCGGCGATTATGCCAAAACCGCCGTTAAATTTATAACTTTAACGACAGTTTTCATAAAACCGTCCAAAATTCATGCATTTAGCGGCGGTTTTTATAAAACCGCCGCTAAATTCATGAATTTAGTAGCGGTTTACAAAACCGCCGATAATACTGAAATTAGTGGCGGTTTTATAAAACCGCCGCTAAACGTTCATCGCGAAATGCGTGATTCCTTGTAGTGTCATGAAGTATAAGGGCAAAGGAAATATACGGGAGTACATTATGGATATGTCCCATATTGCTTCGAAACTTATGGCACTAAAGCTTGAGTTGTTTGAGGACTTACTCGTGCATTTAGTATTGATCTTTCTTCCTGCACAATTCAGTCAATTTAAGGTCAGTTATAACTGTTAGAAGGAGAAATGGGCTCTTAATGAGCTCATTTCATATTGTGTGCAAGAAGAAGAGAGATTGAAGCAAGAAATGACAGAAAGTGCTCACTTGGCTCACACCTATAAGGCAAGTACCTCCAAGAGAAGTACCTCTAAGGATAAGGGCAAGAAACGACAGAATGAAGTTGTTACGGGTCCAGAAGGAATGTACCAAGTATCATGCCTGGAGGGCAAAGAAAGGTACGTTTCTAACTTTGGTATGTTCTGAGGTTAATTTGGCTTCAGTATCAAGAAACACTTGGTGGTTAGACTCCGGTGCAACTACTAACATCAGTGTTTCAATGTAGGGTTGCCTCCACTGACGCAGGCCAAATGATGCTGAAAGACGCATTTATGTTTTTAGATGGCCAATCAATAGAAGTAAAGACAATAGGGCATTTCAAATTGTTGTTAAGTACTGGATATTATTTGGAGTTAATGGATACTTTTGTGCCGTCATTTAGACGGAATTTAGTTTCTATTTCATGGTTGGACAAATTTGGTTATTGTTGTTCATTCGGAAACAATCAGTTTAAATTATCTATTGATTCCAATGTTGTTGGTACTGGTACACTTATGGCATATGACAATCTATATTTGCTTGATACTATGGCTTCTTATAATGAAGCTATGATTATGGAATCACGTGGTACTAAGCAAAAATTAGAGAATGCACATTCAAGAGCATTATGGCACAAGCGCCAGGGTCACATTTCTAGAAATAGAGTTGAGCGCCTTGTATCAGATGAGATTTTAGCTTCCATTGACTTGATAGACTTTGATGTTTGTGTTGAGTTCATTAAAGGTAAACAGACCAAAGCTAAGAGATTGTGTAGCATGCAGGCCGATCCAGGACCCTAGGGCACGCATTATCGGCCAGCGTAGAGGCGTGTAGAGACGGGCCCCACACGGATACAAGTCCTAAGTGAGTAAAGCAGATAATGCAAATAAAACAACTTAATTTATTCAAAATAAACAGAGTTCAGCGGAAAATATAACAAGGGTTCAAATACCCTACAAATACCAGGCCCTATGGGGACCTACAAAACAAAACATCTCACTCAAAACAAGAAAGATAAACAAGGTCCTCGGACCTCTGCAAATCACCCGACCCACGATCGGCTCGGCTTCTGCGTGCCAGAATCCTACGCCTCAGGATCTGTAAACAGGAAGAAAAACAAGTGCATGAGCTTTCGAATGGAAATCTCAGTAAGTACCCCTGCGAGGTTCAAGAAAATATGATATCAATAAACATGAATATCAAAATCAAGCTCGGGGCACGCCCCTCATAACAAAACCCTAGGAGTCTATCACAAAAATAATCAAGATAACGACTCCTAGCTATGAGTTCCAAAGGAAGCTCCACAAACGTCTCCCCCGGTCCGTACCATCAGCGAACCTGCTGAGAAAATGACCATCCGGTCGCTACGGCCCTTGGGTCGTATGTCGGTAGTACCACCTCTCTACGTGTCGACGCGGTACCGATCGACCCCAGCGACTCAGCGGGGACAACTGAGTACTCTCCTCAGGCACGGAGTGCGGAACGCGTCGAGTGCCCCATCCCCAACGCGTTCAAGAAAGTCCTGGAGACTTACCTCGCTCCAATCGAATCAGGGACGAAGAACAGAACAAGTAGGGATTCCAACATCCCGAAATAATCAAACATGCTAAATATAGATTTCAACAAATCATGGAAGCATGTATGAATAACAAAGCAATATGTCACAATAAAGACATGTCAATAAAATCTCCGAAGAGAGGAACAAGGCATGCTCAACATGCAATCAAAAGTCAAGAAACCAATCATTAAATGACTGGGGGTACTAGGCAGAAGTACTTACCTAAAGTCACAAAGTCTCGTGCTCCACGGGACTTCCCGACACATCCACGTCAAAATCTATCAAGGACATGTCTACTCTCAATAAAAGTACATGTCTATAAATACTATGTTTATAATGCATGCTCTAACGGGCCCAAGTCCCACTTGTGGGCCTTCTCTCACATTTCTATGTTAATTCCTTTACGTGAGCTTGAAAACCCCACCCTTTCACCAAAAACTTCTTGTTCTAGTGGTTAGGATGTTCAATTACACTTGGGAGTCCCCGGGTTGGATTCTCACTAGTTGCCACTTTTATTCTCTTTATTTTCTGTTTTAGTACCAAGGAGTTGGGTAGCCCAGTGGTAAAGCCTATCAAGCCCAAATAGGGGTCCTTGGTTCAAACCCCACCCTTACAATCCTTTCCTTTTATTTCCTTTTGACTAGCCCAATTCTTTGACTAGATCCAATCTCCTTGACTCAACCAATCCAATCCTGTTACTTGGTTAACCCAAACCCCTTTTAATATTGAATTGGTTAAATTAAGTCCATTTAGTTATCTTTAATAGCTCGGTTCACCCATTTCTAAAATCAAATAACTCTATTTGATCAAGCCCATGCTTCACTTCCAAGCTAGCCAAATATGGTGATTGAACCCAAGTTATTAATTAGTCACCTTTGGTCAATTTACAAGTCGATTTACTACCTATTAGTAAATCTTTGTTTAGCAAATCAGTCAATTAATTACTCAAGGTCCAACAAATCAATTGGATTAATCTTCACCATCCTTGACCCATGTTAGATTAATGAAAATTGGCTAATTGAAACCATGCTTGTTTGATTAATCGATTAATCACTTAGTGGCTTGATTAATTAATCTCACCATCCATTAGATTAATAATTCGTTGAAACTATACCTAGTTAACAAAATCATTAATCAATAAGAGTCTAACAACTTAGCTACTACGATAATCAACAATTTAATTAATAATTAATTATCATATTTTTTATTTGAATAACTTTCTCCCTCTCTATTATTTATCTCTTCCCAGGCCGCAACCTCGCCGAAGTTGAACCCACGCCCGCCGCCATGTGGGGTTGCCATGCCGGTCCGATCGTAGCCGGCGAGTTCCCAGACGGCCCGTGGCCAGAGTCTCAGTCCTGAGGCCTCCTCCGCCGCACTGCCTCTTTTCCCCTCTCGATTCTCAGCGGCGGCGTCACGGCGTTCCCTCGAAGGCTCCTCCGCCCATTTCGACGGAGACCGACAAGGAATGCTCGTGGACCTCCGACGTCCGTCACCCTAGCCATCGCTCTACCATGCATGCTCGACAAGAACAAAAGAGAAGAGAAGCTAGAACTCACCGGAGAAGACGGTGGTGTGCCCTCACTAGCGGCTTAAGTGGCCGATCGAAAAAGAATGATCTGCGGCCGTGAACACTTCTCCTGCTTGCGAGGCCCCAGTCGTTCCCTGCGAAGGTCCCCTCCTCTCTGTCCCTCAATCCCTCACGGTGGACGAGCTCGCCGGTGGTTGGAGGTGATGCTGGTTCTCAGAAGGCGACCAGATATTTATAGGGTCGCAATAGGATCAATTTCCTCGTCGGAGGAAATCAATTATTCAATCAATCTACATCTTTCCTCTTCTGGACGGCCGTTGATCGCGGCGGAGTTGAGTTTCAGGCGGTGGCTCTCGCTGACAGGGAGAGAATGGTCCGCCTCGAGATCGTGTTACAAGCCTCAGATGAGTGGTCAAGACTCATCCGCACGGTAGGGTCGCCCCAGATTTGTCTCACTATCAAGTTGGGCCGGTGGATCAATGCTTCGCGATCAACACTAGCCGAGATCGCTCCATCTCGACCTTTGATTATTCCCCTATCTGTCTCCGTGTAGTTTTGCCGTTAGGACCTCATTCTTTTTATTTTTTGACATATCAGTCCCTTGCCTATGAGAGGAGTACATTTCCTCACAGGTCCTCAAATATCCATTATTTACGCACTGAGGTTCACTGTGACCCAATTATTCCAATTAGAGAATTTATAATTTAAACTCAATATCTTCTCCTTCCTTAACTAAACCCTAATCACACCAACTTGGGACTTTCCTAATAGATTTAATCAATCTATTTCCCCTCTTCTATCTATGACCCAATCATGATTATTTAGAGTACTTTCCAAGTTTAATTAAATTGGATATTTCCAAATTTAATTAAATCATTCATTATTTAAAATAAATAATTTATGAAATAATATCCTTTCTAAACTCCCTCATGTCCATTTACCAAAATGCCCTTGGAGTTTATTTAAATCCCCAAAATACTATTTGGCAAATTTTAATTACTAATTAATTTAGGGAAATATATTAAATCCTTTATTTCATTGTAAAATCTTGGATTTTACAAATTGGGTGCATATAGAGCTACAAACGTCATAGAATTGATACATACCAATATCTGTGGGCCATTTTCTACGGCTTCGTGGAATGGTCAACAATATTTCATATCATTCATCGACCATTTCTCTTGATATGCATGTCTTTTTCTAATTCATGAAAAATCACAAGCCTTGGACATGTTCAAATCATTTAAGGTTGAAGTTGAGAATCAACTCAACAAAAGGATAAAGAATATAAAATCTGACTGTGATGGTGAATACTATGGTAGATATGATGGCTCAGGTGAACAACGTCCATAACCTTTTGCCAAGTACCTAGATGAATGTGGAATCGTCCCACAGTACACAATGCCGGGGTCACCCAGCATGAATGGTGTAGCTGAAAGATGAAATCAAACTCTTAAGGATATGGTAAGGAGTATGATCTGTCATTCTACCTTACCAGAGTCACTCTGGGGAGAGGCGCTAAAGACAACAACTTACATTCTGAATAGGGTGTCAACTAAAGCCGCTGCCAAAACACCTTATGAGCTTTGGACAGGTAGAAAACCAAGTCTAAAGCACTTTCATGTATGGGGATGTCCAGATAAGGCTAGGCCTTATAGGCCAAATGAAAAGAAATTGGAATCCCGAACAGTGAGCAGCTACTTTATTGGTTATTCTGAGCGATCTAGAGGCTATAAGTTTTATGATCTTAAATTAAGGACAATTTTTGAGACGAGGACTGCCACGTTCTTTGAGGATATTGAGTTTGGCGAGAGAAATAAGGTCAGAGACATTACCTTTGAGGAAGAATCGGTTCCACTTCCCGAACTGATTCCTACAGTTGCTATTGATGAAGTATATTCGGAACCTCAACAAGATATTCTTCCTCCCTTTCAAGATGAGGAAATTGATCCTGAGGAACAAACTCAACATCCTCAAGAATCGGTGCCTCAAGAGCCAATACCATTGTGTCAATCCACTAGAGAAAGGAGAAATGCTATTCCGTATGATTACATTGTATTTCTCCAAGAACATGAGGAAAATAATGGTATGATGGAAGATGATCCAATCAACTTCCGACAACCCATGCAGGATTCCAATTCAGGAAAATGGATTGAAGCAATGAATGAGGAGTATAAGTCCATGCAAGACAATAAGGTTTGGGAACATATCCCATTACTAGAAGGCGTGAAACCCATTGGTTGCAAATGGATATTTAAGACCAAACAAGATTCTAAAAGTAATGTGGAGAGGTATAAGGCTCGTCTTGTAGCTAAGGGCTATACTAAAAAAGAAGGGATTGACTACAAAGAGACTTTCTCTCCGGTTTCAACGAAAGACTCTTTTAGGATAATCATGGCTCTTGTTGCACATTATGATTAAGAGCTTCATTAGATGGATGTCAAGACGGCGTTTCTCAATGGCGACATTGATGAAACAATTTATATGGTGCAACCGGAAAACTTTGTGTCGGGAGACTCAAAGAAGATGGTTTGCAAATTGACAAAATCCATCTATGGACTAAAACAGGCGTCTCGTCAGTGGTACCATAAATTTCATCAGATAATTCCCTCATTTGGTTTTGAGATGAATGTTGTTGATGATTGTGTATATCACAAATTCAGTGGGAGCAAGTACATTTTTCTAGTTTTATATATTGATGACATACTGCTTGCTACTAATGATATAGGCATGTTGCACGAAACCAAGAGATTTCTATCAAGAAATTTTGAGATGAAGTAAACCAGATACATCGAGACCGATCTCAAGGGATTTTGAGATTATCACAAAGGAGCTATATCGATAAAGTACTCAAATGGTTTGGCATGCAGGAATGTAAACCAAGAGATACCCCCAGTCGCTAAGGGAGACAAATTTTGTCTAAATCAGTGCCCAAAGGGAAACCTTGAGATTAAGGAAATGCAGAAGATCCCTTGTAACGCCCCGACCCGGATCCCGGGACCTCGAGCACGTCAACAGACCGGCCGTATTAAA
Source organism: Dioscorea zingiberensis (assembly GCA_026586065.1). NCBI lineage: Eukaryota > Viridiplantae > Streptophyta > Magnoliopsida > Dioscoreales > Dioscoreaceae > Dioscorea > Dioscorea zingiberensis. The sequence continues at coordinate 53,433,795 of CM048818.1, read as the reverse complement.
GAAGAGATAAACTCAACTCCAATACAAGGCCTAATACTGTGATAAGCAGATAACAATCCATAAATAAACATAAACTCGAGTTCATAAGAACATAGAGTCATTAGGGTCCGTAGGCCCTATAGAAGTCTGGTCCCTATACGGGTCCTACAACAGTAGTAATGCTCACAAAGATAGAGATAAAGATAAAGAAGACTCCTATAACCTCTGGTCCTCCGGAGTCCTCTCCCCAGGCACCTCTCCCTCCTATACCTCGGAATGCAGAAGAGGAAAAGAGAAAACACATGAGCTTTGAAGGGAAAGCTCGGTAAGTATCCTCAGGTCAGCGGTGTCATCAATAGGAAAAATGACAGTCAACAGGATCATAGTATCAACAATAAAGTCCTAGGAGTCTACCACAAGCAAGTCAAAGGTACAACCCCTGATACAGAAACCCTTGGGTTCTGTAGTGAGTTCCAAGAGAACTCAAGGTTTTACTCCCGGCCAGTATGTCCAGCTTTTGGATATAAATACGACCTAGATGGTCGTTTGACCCTCCAGTCAAATGGTCGGTAGAACTACCTCTTCTTCATGTTAACCGCTGGAGTGTACCATGCCCGGCCCGACCCAATTAAGACCTCCGGAGACTTTGCTTCTCCTGGTAAAGGGTACATCGGGAAGGTGGGGGTTCACGTCCCACTGAACATTCCTAAATTGGAGCTTCCCTAGCTCCACCGAGTCCCGCAAAGAGAACATAGCAAATAGGGACACCAACGTCCCGGAAACAAACATACATGCTCAACAGGATTAAAAAAAAACAGATATGAATAGCATGTATGGTTTCAGCAGTGCATGTAATAAGAATACATAGCAAGTCCAAGAAATCCCGTTACCGGATGGAAACTAGGCAGGTAAACTTACCTCTTAAGAGACTAAATGTCTTCCTGGTCTCCTTTAAAATGCCTACCTTACGTCCCCACGAGAGTATACATTAATATATAGCGGTTTATTAGAATTATTGTTCCAATAATTTCCATCTCTCTAAATGTCCATGCATGCCTAACGCCCTTGTTGGGCTTAGGCTCCACTAACGGGTCCTAGGGACCATCTCTCAAGCCACTGCTAAGCACTTATTCCCTGCTTCTGTGAGTCCCTAGTTGACTTTTGGTCCTTCCTAGGTCAAACCTAGTCAACTTTAGTCTATTTGTCGAGTCTTACTTTCATTAAGTCACTTTAGTTGAGTTGAGCCTCGTTAAATTGATCATTGTCCCTTTTTACCCTAGGAGGGCATTTTGGTCATTTGGCAACCTTTTGACCCTAAGGTTTTAGGTTCCACCTTGCTTAGGGTTTATTTGTCCTTTTTGAATTTATTTAGCTTCCCTACTAAATAATTCTTATCACTCAACCAATTATCCAAATTTAAGAAATTAATTAACTAATTTCTATTTGCTTCATTTCAATATTCCATAATAATTATTAATTATTATGTTACACAACCAAAGTTTGGCAATTTAATAAAAATTTGTTACTAAATAACCACACTCGTCCAAATTAACATTACCCCAAATAAATTTGTCACACTCTATAGTTTCACACAAAAAAAAAAAACTATTTGTGACATGACAATAGTTCTCATTTAACTATTTCAACCAATTAATTATTGTTTGTTACAATAATTGACTAATTTCTAGCTCAAGACTAATAATTCAATAATATTATGAGCTTGTCAATATAAGTTAATATTTCATTAACTTTTATTTATTGTCACATGTCCTAAGTTCCCCATTTTAATACCGATTATATCCAATTATTATTTACAATAATAATCACCTAATGTTTTTAATTAAAGAGAGAAGAAAATAAATAGCTATTGTGATTAGTTTAATTAATGTCACACCCCTAAGTTATAAAACGATTATTATTATTATTATTATTATTATTTTTTTAAACATCTTCTTCTTCTCTCTTTCGCGCGACCGAACGCCACCACCATCGACCTTCTTCGCATGAGCTCGAAAGGCACCCCTTGCTTTCGGTCCCGGACAGAGTTCCACGACCACGGCCGACCCTACGGGAGCCTCCCCCTCAAGCGAGAATTAACAAAATTCTCGGCCGGGACTCTCCTTCTTTCCTGAAGCTCTCGCCGTTGACCGTATATGTTGCAGTATGCCTCTAAAATACTCTACTGGTTTTTAGATGCTTACCGAGGGATTTGTCGACGACGGGGTATCGGTGTAATGTAGAATGCCTCCTGCCTCCACTCCGAGCCGAGCTCGGTAGGCAATGGCTTCTTCTCCTCTTCGTGTTGTCACAGCCACGCCTTCTTCTCCCCAGTGAGCCGCTGCCTTGGTCCCCCGGGACTCGCCTGGATCCTTGGCGAGAGCTTCCACCGAGCTCCTTCTCTTCCACCCGGCCACCTCACCGGAGAAAGGAAAGCTCACCGCTAGTGTCGAGACAAAGGGGTGGAATGCTCCTTTTATAGGGCACAGGGTAGCTAGATCAAGGGACTTCCATGCGCAATGACCTCGCTCTTCACAAGAGGCCCAAGCGCTCATGCTGCATCCTAACCCAGAGGTAGACGGGCGAGGCTTCCGCGCAGCGGGCATGGCCGGGGAAGAGGTGGCGTCGCTGCGTGATCGTCTACCGGCCGATCTGATGAAGATCGCACGATGGCCATCAACGGTCCCCTCGGCACGCCTCAAACTCGTCAACTCGGCGATCAAAGGTTAAGATTTTATGGGCTTTTAACGGCCAAGGTTTCATCTCATGCTCCGTATCAAGCAACACCCAAGATGGACGGTTAGAGATTGCTCGCACGGTGAGTCCTTCCCTTCCTTGACCTTCTTTGCATGCCTCGTATCAGGCAATGATGAGATGGATTCCATCTCTGATCGCCACGTAGCTCAATAAGAGCCCTTATAATGCCTCGCGATTTGCTACAGTCTGAGATCATTTAATCTCGGCCGTTCGTTCTCTCTGATGGGGTTTTCTCTCACGAAATTTTATGAGAGGTCCCTGACTCTTTTAATATTATACTTAGGTCCAAATCTGTGAGAGAGGAAAACTTCTGTAAGGTCCTCATGTCTTTCAAAATTACTATTAGGTCCCTACAGACCCCATAATAATTTTTAATTTCCATTTAAATTAAATAAATCATTTAATCCCACATTATCACTAATCGCGGTAAGTAAATATTTTAAATATTTTCCCCAAGGAAATAAAAAATTCGTGGATTTTAAATCCCTTATGCATCATCTGTAGGGAGTCTAATGTATACACAATTATGCACGCGTCCGGATATAGCGTACATCGTTGGTGTGTTAGACAGATACTTAAGCAATCCAGGAATGGAACCTTGGAAAGCAGCCCAAAGAGTTATGAGGTATCTAAAGAGAACAAGGGATTTTATGCTCACATACAAAAGATCAGACCAACTAGAGATCATTGGATACTTTTACTCCGATTTCCCTAGATGCCAAGATAATAGATGATCCACTTCAGGCTACATCTTTCTATTGGTAGGTGGTGCGGTTTCTTGGCGAAGTGCCAAGCAAACTCTCATTGCTTCATCCACTATGGCAGCCAAGTTTGTAGAATGCTATGAGGCATCCAACCATGGTATTTGGCTAAGGAATTTTATCACAAGGCTGTGAATTGTAGAAGGAATTGAAAGACCATTAAAGTTATATTGTGATAATAAATCAGTCGTCTTATTCTCCAATAACAATAGGAGCTCGACCAAGTCAAAACACATTGATATCAAGTTCCTAGTTGTTAAGGAAAGTGTACAAAGTGGACAGATTTCCATAGAACACTTGGGGACAAACTCTATGATAACAGACCCTCTTACAAAGGGTCTTCCACCTAAGGTCTTTCATGAGCACACCGCTCACATGGGTATTTTAGATTATGAGGATTCTTTGGTTTAGCGGGAGTTTGTCATTATGGTATTTCATGTTCTATGTTTGACTTGATGCATGTATGCTTTTATTTGAATATTTTCTGATTAGAATAAAGTTCTGTTTTCAGTTGATTACACTTTGTACAATAAGATTTCTAAGTGATCTCACTAAGGTAAAGCATGACCAGTTGATAATCGACATGTACCGATCACCTTTATGTGATTTTCATGCTACACTTTTCATTATTGATCTATGTCATTTGGTTATGGTAATACTGTGATCATTGATGGGTTTAGTTATGATTGATATAAAGAAAACTGCTTTAGTCCTATATTGACATAACCAATGGACGAGATTGTTCGGATATGCCTTATATATATAATGGCGAAAGGTATTGAGCTCATAAAGTCTAACACATTTATAAGGATACATATGTGGCTCAGTGGGAGATTGTTAGAAAAATATATATCTTAATATATATTTAATTTTGGGGCCACACATGTAATAATTAATGTGTTAAGCCATTGTTTAAATAGCCATTATAAAGTGATCAATTAGGAATAATTCATTGGCTAAGGCATAATATTCATTAAATATTATGTGTAGATACCCGTAATGTAACCTTTCAAATTCTATAAGGGGTGGAATTTGAAACGTTGGAAACCTTTCAAATTCTATGAGAAGGGTGGAATTTGAAAGGTTAGATACGATTACGTAACTCCTAATTTGAGGGGTTATATAAAGGGTAATGGTCCCCAATTGTAGAGAAGTTTTTTTGGATAATTCTCTTCATCCCCATCGGAGGAGAAACTAAGGAACTACTCCAAGCCTCTACAAGTTGGAAGATCCATTGCCCAAGGATATTTCAATCTCTTATCAAGATCCGATGGATTCATCAGGTACACCTACGTTCTAATTTCATCATGAATCTTACATGGTTTTGGATTGAATCCATAGATTTATGTGGTATGAATTATACAACAATTTGGTGAAGTACACACCAGATCTAGCGGATTATACCAGGCTGGCACTGTGGGTGCCATGCCAGTACGTTGGCCAATTTTATTTTATATATTTAAAAGGGTTAAAACCATTATTCATCTTTGTATTTTATCCCAATATTCATTTTCATCAATGTACTTTGAAAATGTTTAATGCAATCTATGTACTTTATGTATTTTGTTTAATATTATCCATGATGCTGACGTGACAGCACATGTGACATACGGATAAATAAGACTTTGTTTTTTTGATTTTTTTATTTACACGTGGTCGTATTTTGCTGACGTAATGTGATAGGTGTAGTATTTTGCTTATGTGGCATGCTGACATGGCAATTATATTATTAATTTTTTCAAAATAAATGTTTTAAAATAATTTTTTTATTTTTAAAAAAATTAATAATATAATTAACTTTTTAAATAATTAATTATATTATTAATTTTAAAAAAGTAATTATATTATTAATTTTTTAAAAATAATTAATTATATCATTTTAAAAAAAATTTCTCTTCAAAATGCTTCAAATTCCCATTTAAAAATAATAATTAATAATATAATTACCATATCAGCATGCAGGGTAAGCAAATACGCCACTTGTCACACCACGTCAGTAAAGTACGACCACATATAAATAAAAATTTTAAAAAAATTGGTCTTATTTCTATCATATGCCACATGTGTTGTCACGTCAGCATTAGGGATAGTATTGAACAAAATATGCAAATTATAAGTACCGTATTGAACATTTTCAAAATATAGGGATGGAAATGAACATTGGGGTAAAGTACAGGGACGAATAGTGTCTTTAACCCTATTTAAAATTGATTACAAATATATATAATATAAAAATATATAAATTAATAAATATTTGGTATGAATAATTTTGGAACGAATAATTTTGGAAAAATTATTTGAAAATATAATCTAACATATAACTCTTTATATATATGTACCCTAGGGTAGGATGTAAATTATATAAAATACACTCAAAGTCGGAAAAGGTTGATATTTTAATTAAAAAAAAAATTGAGGTTAGAAGGCATTCATAAATTTATTATATTTTTATGTTTTCAAATTATTTTTATAAACTAGTTGTTTAGTAATTGTTAGCGAATGTAAAATTGTAATTTACACTTAATCATAAACACACCTCAAAACTAGTTAACTAGTTGTTTAGTAATTGTTAGCGAATGTAAAATTGTAATTTACACTTAATCATAAACACACCTCAAAACTAGTTCTTTTGCATTATATATATATATATATATATATATATATATCGGTGCAAACTTCCACCCTTTTTACCTTTTCTTTAATAAATCAATTTTAAGATAATTTTCCTTATTAGTTGCAGAGAATAATTTCCAAGTGTTTTAAAACAACAACTTAGTCTTAATCCCATACCAGGACGACCTCTACCTCCATGAAGGTATTAGATAATTTTTTAAATTATTTTATATGATAATAAGTAATAATATTAGTTATTACATCCACAACTAAGATATTTGGGTGGTGTAGTTGGTTAGCACACTTCTCTCATACACAGGAGGTCCCTTATTTGAACCCGGGCTCAGATAATTATAAATATTGATTTTTTTCCCTAATTAGCTTTCTACCTATTCGGGTGTTATTAAATTTATAACCACTGGATTAAGTTAAGCATTTTTGGGACAAAACAATATGTTTGTTTGTGTTGGTTTTTTTAGGGAAAAAAAACTATAAAAAAAAGCTGAAAATTAGTTTTTTTTTTCATAAGCTAGTGATTTGTAATTTCCGAAAAAAGGTGTTGTGTAGAACATGTTTTGAAAAGTGTCAATTATCAAAACACCCGTCTCAAACCTTTTAAAGCTATTTTGAAAAGGGTTGATTACCAAAATACCCTTTATTATTATTATAATTATTTATTTCTATTATTATTATTATTATTATTATTATTATTATTATTATTATTATAAAACTACTTTTGGATTAATCTATCCAAACACAAAAAGAACATAAGCGCTTAACTTACTCTGAGAAGAAGATCAAACTAGAATAGCGTCTTTTCATAAGTCAATCCAAATGGGGGCATAATCTTTCCTTTTAATTAATTCATTTAAGTATCTACTAAATTGATGTTAAAGAAGTCATGCTAAACAAGTGATGTTAACCACCCATATCACCATCTCACGTGCTTTAATGTTAAACACCCTTTGTCCCTGCCTCAAAAAAGTATTGTTAAGCACCTGCTTAATTTTACTTCTGGTTCCGCCACTAGAGTTAGCTATATGAATTCTCTATTTCCATGTAGTTCTGCTAAAGACAAGATCTGAATCAACATCTAATTAATAAACATAGGTCCTTAGACATTGTCTCTCTCCACGTAATCCTCGGCCTACCTCTATCCCTCTTTTTATCTTGTATTACTAAACTATTGCATTTTCAAACCGGGCCATCTAGGGGTCTAAAATGCACGTGTCCAAACCATCTTAAATTCTTCTCTTATTTTATCTTCAATTTGTGCAGTATGCGATGTAACTGCTTATATATATATATAGGGTCATGATATTATGCGGTCGGCCTTATCACTGTGCAAGTATGGTTGTCTCTTTTTGGCCCACTTGCACATATATTGTTTTGACGAAATCCAACCATATCGATGGAAAGAACATTGAAAAATAAGCTAGCATGTCAATTTTCATACAATTTGGGAACTTGTAGGGTCTTCATCTTAACGGGTGAAAATTTAAACCAGTAAGATTTTTATAAATTTCACCCGTTTAAAGACCCTACAAGTTCCTAAATTGTATGAAAATTGACATGTTAGCTTATTTTTCGATGTTTATTTCATCCATATGGTTGGAAATCCTTCAAACATGCTCCAGGTGGCCAAATGGGAGGTGACCGCAAATGAACAGTGTTTCCGGCCGACTTTACCTTATCATGATTATATATATATATATATATTATAAAATATATAATATATATATTATCTTAATCTTTCTATATGATAGATAATTCTATGTGTCTAGCTAATTAATTAAGTCTCTAATAGTTAACTAATGAAAGAAGCTCTAGAACTTGTGAATCCACAAATCAAATCATCAAGTCACAATCAAGTTCATAAACCAAAATAGAAGTGATTTTGAGTAGGTTTCTTGATTACCTGCGAGATTATAAACACAAGATGCGATATAGGAACGAAGGCGGTGTGATGCTAAAGATAGACTTTGAGAAGGACTTTGACATGGTTGATTGGGACTTCCTCCTGAATGTTTTATAGGCGAGGGGATTTGGTTGCAAATGGATAACATGGATACGAGAGATTTTGCTCTCGTCAAAATCCAAAATACTGATCAATGGGCATGATGAGGGGTATATCAGGCATAAGAGGGGATTCAGACTAGGGGACCCATTTTCTCCCCTTCTCTTCGTACTTGCAGCCAACACACTGACTGCCATGATCATGAGAGCAACCGGGGGAAACATATACAGAGGCATCCGACATGGAGAAGGGGAAGACAACGACAGAACAACACTACAATATGTTGATGACCTCTTGGTCTTTGGCTCAGGAAATATCAATCACATGAGAACCTTGAAACTCATATTTTATCTCTTTGAGGGACTCTCGGGAGTTTATATCAACTATTGCAAGAGTCACCTAGTCCCCTTCAGAATGGACATGGCAAGGGCAGAGGCGTTTGCAACCACCATCAATTGCAAGAGGAAATAACTACACAATCCACAGGCCCCAAAAGTCCCGGCCTCTAAGTGCAGCCGGTGCACTCTAGCGGAGGTGAGCCCGGCCGGCACAAGGCCCAAGTGATCACAAAGCAAACAACACAAAAGCAAATGGAATAGTAATAATAAGTCGGATGACATAAATCGAGAGTATAGTATCACGGAAGATGAGAGCCTAGGGTACATGCACCCTAATAGTTAATACAAGTCCGATCCTATACGATCCAAATAAGATGTCCTCACACATAAACAAAATGCCTAAGAGGTCGCCAACCCTGGCTACCACACCCCTCGCCCCACGTGACGATCCTCCGGCGGCTCACGCCGCTCACTCACTGGATCCAAAAGGGATGAGAACAAATGTATAAGCTTTGAGAGAAAGTTCAAGTAAGCACCTCAAGGTGGGTGAGCAAGTCATGAACAACAAAAGATAAGCAAAAGAGCAAATCAAGAAACATGACCAAATAAGCACATGGGGCTACACCCCGCACAACCAAGCATCTAGGAGTCCCAGAGACAAGCAACGAAGTGGGCTCCCAATCTCAACTACGGCCTCAGAGCCAGGAAGATCATTTAAGCGTAGAACTCTCGGAATATCCCCCGGTCAGCCATCAGCCTCAGCTGGAATCGTCCCGTAGTCGGGAATTCAGCACCGCTACCCTTCTACATGTCGACACGGCCAGTGTATCGTCCCACTGGCAAGGCTGGACGGACAGAGTATCGTCCCCCTGTCAGGGATAACAGAACGCCAGGGTGTCCTCGGCCCTAGACGCCCCAAGTTGGAGCACCCACGCTCCACTGATCCGGGCGGAAAGATAGTACAGAAGCACACATCTCATAGATGCCAACATCCAACATACCAATGCACATAAATATGGAACAATAATCCAATGGAGTCATAAAACAGACATGTGCATATCATCAAGCGAAAATAGAGGAATGACAACTAGATGATCATTCTAGAACACATCATCAACAAGAAAGGGAATATGATAAGCAATGGCACTTGCGTGCACAAACATGGATATCGAAAAGAATATCGAATAATGCCAAATAAGCCCATGTTCTAGCGAGAACTAGGCAAAAGGCACTTACTAAAAGACACAAGAGTAAATCCAATAAACACTCAGAGAGTGGGTACTAGGTGCAGGTAACTTACCCGAATGTATCAAGGGTCTAATGATTAGTCAAGAACTCTCCCCGACGTGACTCTCTCGCTCCTCGCCGGAATCAGGATCTGATAATAGAACCTATTTCTTAGTATACCTCGTACTCGTACATAAGAGTGATTATTCATGATCAGGTCCATTCACACTAATAATAATACATGTAATATACTGTTTGAATAAAGTGAGAGATATTTAATTAAGGATTTTAAATATCCCACCTAAGCTATATATATTAAGTTATTTCTCCCCTTCTTTCTCTTTTACTGAGTTCTCCTGCACATGTGTTATCCTCTCTCTCTCTCTCTCTCTCTCTCTCTCTCTCTCTCATATATATATATATATATATATATATATATATATATATATATATATACCCTTTTTTTTTCACTCTCTCATATTTCTATGTTAACCTTCTAAAATAGTATCATCCTCCAAAAACCGGCCCCTAATCACATGCACAATCTCTAATATCACCTAATCAGTTCATGGTCCAATATTAGGTGTATTAAATCATATATTACTCACAACTAATTGAACTCTAACTCATCACCTTTCTTAACCGCATTTTAACAAGGCTCATACTAATCCAAGACCATATGCGCCTATCATTATCCATAACCCACTCACACCCTCGTGAATATTCATGTATGCAACCTACGAGAGAACCAATGAAAATCTAAAGGCTCTTTCATGCATGCATTTATGGAACTTGAAATGAACATGCTACTATCCATCTGGAAAGACCAAAGATGCTCACCGGCGGCATTATCTCACGCTGCCACCGCCCCAAGATTCCGGACGACCAAGCTGCCGCCCCGAGACTCAATGCGTCCACTCCGCCGAGGTCACTACGGTTTAGTGAAGGTCTGAGGCCGCTGTCGGGTTCTCTGGGAAGTGGAGAGGAGGCTTGGAGCTCTGGCCGAACGTCAAGGGAGTGGAGGCGGCGGTGGCTCAAACAGCATCTAAGAGCGCTCTTCTCCCTTCTTAAAGTAGATCGCCCCTTTCTTAGGATCGAGAGGAAGCCGCCCCTCTGAATCGCGCCAGTAGAGATACGCTGATCTCTCTTCCAAAGGAGTGATCAACTCACGGGTTCCATCGCCGCCCTCGGATCCTCTTCTGTGAAATCCGTACCACACGTCAGCCTCCTGTCAGCAACACTTAATTTGCCCCCTCGCATGAGGTGTTCTAGCTCATTGAATGTTCTAGCATTTTAATATCACGTGAGGCATTCAGTTGAATGAGTGGATCAGCACTGGAAAGCAAGGGATTTGAATAAGTGACCCAGAGTATGAATAGTTTAATTAATCCAAGGGTTCTAGAACTCCAAGGCAAGAATTCAAACACAGCCTTGTCACGATTCTCAATTACTATTTATATTATATTATTATTATTTGTTTGCTTATAACTTTTTCACTTTAGTCTAACATTTTCATTATATATATTATTTTATTTTTCTAAAAAAAGGCTATGAGTGGGAGTCTTGCAACCAACCCCCATGAACTCCTTCATAATCATCCTTTCCTAACTTTTAATTAATAAAAACTTGCTTAAAGGAATGATTAAACATTTCTCTTGGCAAAATAGAAGCACGACTTTTACAATTCTCCCCCCTTACAGGAATTTCGTCCCCGAAATTATCCCACTTACATCATTCATTAACAAAAAGTTCGGGATAATATCCCTTCGTATCTTCCTCTCGTTCCCAAGTGGCTTCTCGTTCCGAGTGATTGCTCCATCTTACCTTGACAAAAGGCATCACTCGGTTCCTCAATCGACGCCCTCACGCACTCCAATATCTCCACAGTCGCTCCTCATAAGACATGTCCTCATGAATCTCCACCGGACATGTTGAATCACGCGGCGAGGGGTCGGGGACATACTTTCCACATTGAGATGTGGAATACATTATGGACTTGGGCCAAGTCCGGAGGTAAAGCCAATCAGAGGCAACGGGCTCCGACCCTTCCGAATTTCAAGGGCCCAATGTAGCGTGGATCGAAGCTTCCCACGCTTCCCAAATCGCATAACTCCCTTCATTGGAGACACTTTCGGGAGCACTCCATCGCCCACCGAAATTCCACATGAGAGCGTTTGGTCGGTAACTCTTTACGACTCGAGCGATTCTCAACCTCTCGAATCATCCTAACTTGCTCCTCCGTCTCTGCCGAATGAACTCGGTTCTCGAAGCCGCCGCCCACTTCTCCCCAACAGATCGGTGTTTGGCACTTCCTTCCATACAATGCTTCGTACGGTGCCATCTGAATACTCGCCTGATAACTGTTGTTGTAGGCGAACTCTGCCAAACGTAGGCGCTTGTCCCATGCCTCCTTGAAGTCCAAGGCGCATGCCCTCAACATGTCCTCCAAGATCTGAATGGTCCTCTCCGACTGCCCATCCGTCTGAGGATGAAAGGCTGTACTAAGTGCCAGACGGGTGCCCAAGGCCTCATGTAGGCTCTCCCAGAACCTCGAAACAAACCGAGTGTCGCTGACCAAGTGATCGATACTCCATTCCATGTATGCATTACCACTTCATCAATATACAACCATGCCAGCTTGCTCCAATGTAGCAACGCACCTACCCTCGAGGTATGAAATGTGCCGATTTCACAATGGCCGATCCACTATCACCCATACGGACTGCGTGCCCCTCCGAGTACACGGGTAGTCCACCACAAAAGTCCATATTGATGTGCTCCCATTTCCATACCGGAATGGGTAAAGGTCAAGCTTCCACGGGCTTCTTATGTTCTCGCCTTCACCACCGACAAGTCGACACTGGCAATAAATCTTGCGATTTGCTTCTTCATGCCGCTCCACCAATAGTGATCCTTCAGATCCCGGTACATCTTGGTCCCTCCAGGGTGGATCACGTAGCTCGAGTAGTGAGCTTCTTCCAAAATGTCCCCCTTCAACTCAGGGACATTGGGCACACACACCCGATCACCAAACTTAAGCGTGCCTCTTTGCTCGATAATGGAATCGGTTTCGACTCACCCTTCTTAACCCCATCCCAGATCTCCCAGAATCCTCCCGCCTTGTAACCGGGCCTTCCGAATCCTCTCCAATGTGGCTTCTGGCCGGATGCAATGCATTCTAGCCATACTCACCTCCATATCTGGCAAAACCACCTCCAGCTCCATTCTCCTCATGTCCTCCAACAAGGGCCTCTGAGATGTCAATAGTGCGGCAACTCCATGACTGGACTTCCTACTCAAGGCATCAGCCACCACGTTGGCCTTCCCCGGGTGGTACTGCAAGTTCAGCTCATAGTCTTTAATCAGCTCCAACCACCGCCGCTGTCTCATGTTCAGCTCCTTTTGCGTGAAGATGTACTTGAGGCTTTTGTGGTCGGTGTAGATATCACAAGGTACACCGTAGAGGAAATGTCGCCAGATCTTCAATGCAAACACGATCGCTGCAAGCTCCAGATCGTGTGTGGGGTAGTTCTCCTCATATGGCTTCAGCTGTCTGGAAGCATATGCAATAACCCTCCCATCCTGCATCAGAACACACCCCAAGCCCGTCTTGCAGGCATCGCTATATACATCAGATAACCCTTGCCGCCTGCGGGTGGCAAGGACCCGGCTTAAAACCAACTCGTGCTTCAGCCTCCAAGAAACTCCGCTCACAAGCCTCTCTGCCCACACAAACTTCGCCCTTCCCGGTTAGTCTGTCATGGTGCCGCCAAGCTGGAGAAACCCTCCACAAATCTCCGGATAGTACCCGGCCAGCCCCAAAAGCTACGAATCTCCTCGACCGTGGTCGGCCTCCTCCAATCCACAACCGCCTCGATCTTCTTGGGGTCAACCGACACTCCAAAGACTACTCAATAACATGTCCCAAGAAGGCCACATTATCCAAAATGTAACTCACACTTAGAGAACTTCGCATACAGCTGATGTTGCCTCAAGGTCTCCAACACCACCCTCAAGTGCTCCACATGTGCCTGGCGACTCCGAGAATAGATCAGAATGTCGTCAATAAAAACAACTACGAACCGGTCCAAATACCCCCGAAATACTCGGTTCATCAGATCCATGAACACGGCCGGGGCATTGGTGAGCCCAAACGGCATTACCAAGAACTCATAGTGCCCATATCTAGACCGAAAGGCACTCTTCGGGACGTCCTCCCCCCTGATCCGCACCTGGTGGTACCCGGATCTCAAATCAATCTTCGAGAATACTTGTGCCCCCTGGAGCTGGTCCATAAGATCGTCAATCCTCGGCAATGGGTACTTATTCTTGACTGTCACCTTGTTCAGTTCTCTATAATCGATGCATAGCCTCAAGGACCCATCCTTCTTTTTAACAAACAAAGACTGGGGCTCCCCTTGGTGACATGCTCGCCTAATAAAACCCTTCTCCAACGGTTCCTCCAACCGCCTCTTCGCCTCCTTGATTCTCGCGGGTGCCATCCCGTGACGGGGGCCCTCGACAAGGGAGAGCCGCATTGCCGGGGAATCGGCTTCGATAGAGAACTCCGGCTCTCTCTCTGGGGTAATGCGGTAGATCCTCGGGGAATACATCGTGGTACTCGCTAACTACCTCGGAACATCCGCAATGGGTGGGACTACCCCTCCGCTGAGCCTCGGAAATTGAAGCCGATACCCTACACATCCATCATCGAAGAAGCCTCCGGCGCTAACGGCGGAAATTTCCCTCACCAACGAGCAATCCCTGCTGCCGTGGAAGGTGAATTCTTCATCGTGGGGCATCCTGAAATGCACCCTCTTCTTGCGGCAATCTACCACCGCATACACAGAAGAGAGCCAATCCATCCCCAGGATAACATCATAGTCTTTCAGATCCATCACATGTAGATTAGCCGGTAGCTCCCGGCCCTCAATTACCACGATACATGATGGCGCCATCTTGTTCACCATTCTGGCCGCCCCCACAGGGGTGTCTACACTCAGCTGGTACGGTAATGTCTCCACTGGTAGCGAATGTCTCCGTACAAATAGTGTGGAAATAAACGAGTGCGTAGCACCCGGATCGAACAAAGTGCAAGCATAGAATGAGCTAACTGCTATAGTACCTGCGACGACGCTTTACTGGGATGCCGCGCCTCGGTGGTGAGATGATAAGACACGCCCATGGGTCGCCAAGCCTGGCCGTGTCGGTGGGTTTACTAGAGGAAGGCGGATCGTTTGCCTTCCCCTTCAGATATCCTCCTCCCCGGGGCCTCCTCGCCTCTACGCACTGACCGCCTTGAGGCCCCCGGTGACCTTCGTGAGTTCCGCGTGCCCCTCCATCCGCCTCTGGCCCTGACTGGGTGCAGGCACCGTGCCTCTCGTGCTCGAAGGCTTCGCTGTGTGAAGCAACCTCCGGTGATACCCGGACACTGAGCTTTCTTGTGTGGCCCCCCACAAGTGAAGCACTTAATTGGCTGGGATGCACTGCCAGAAGAGCCTCTACCTCCGTGAGGCGCATCATGATCCGGAGGATCTACCGTATGGTCGTGATCGATACTGGACCTTGACCGGCCCCGTACTCTTACCGATGAATGGTTGCTTGTTCCCGTGCTCTTGTCCTTCTTCTTCTCCTTCCGTGGCTGCCTCGTGGATCCCCTTTGACTGGAAGTATCAATATACTTGGCCCTAGCCACGCCTCGTAGTAATCGGTGCACATAAAACCTGCATACTCTATCTTTTTGAGGGGCGGCCAGCAGTCTCCCACACAAATCTCTGCACTCTGACAGCCTCGGTTGGCACCATGTCAGGAACAAAACGAGCTAGGCGGTCAAACTCCGCCTCGTACTGCTCCACCGTCATCCCATCCTGAATAAGATGAGTAAACTACTGCTCCATCTGCACCAGTCGTCCCTGAGAAAAATACTTTGCATAGAAGGCCGTTTTGAACTCTTCCCATGTCTTGAAGGTTCCTTCCTTTACATTCCGTACCTCCCAGGTACCAATCTCCTCTGCGCCGCCACCATGGCGGGTAGGCGGCAGTTCCTAACCTTCTGGTCTCATCCGATTGAATATAGTCAAGGCCTTCTCCAATTCCACTGATCCGTAGCTCCGCCTGTGGGTCAAGAAGCATTCTTTAAACGGGCCGGGAGACGGCCTCTGATCTCCCAAAGTAAACCCCTACCGGGCCGGGTACGCCGGTGTAGTAGGAGGGGGCTGGCATCTGTTGTTGCCTCGCTCTCCTCGATGAGGGCATGCATCTCCCTCATCAAATCAAGCATGGTGATGGGGGTACCTCCCCTGTGCAGGCCTCCCGCCTCGGGGCCTGCGGCGTTGGGACTGGCAAGCCGTTCCTCGCTCAACCTCCATCTCCTCGGAGGTGGGAGAACCTCCTCACTGGAGGCGGGGGTACCTCGACTTCGCCGGGTCGCCTGGCCCCCGTTGTCCTCTGCCCTCATCATGTTTTACTGGGACATTCGTAAAGTTAAGTTTCAAAGAGACAAACATGCAACAAAAGTCAATGCATCACATTAAGTAATATAGGATTCGCATACATGAATAGTTCATACAACACACAGGGTTTATATGACTACAAGTACATCCAAAATAAATGCTGTCATCAGCACTATACTACTAGCACCTCCTAAGCTAATACTAATGCGACAGTACATGGGTCAGAAGTTACTGTCAGGACTTCGTCGTCCCCCTCATGGATAACCATCCCCACTAATGGTGGCCGGGCCTACATGACACCGTAATCAAGCAATTCGGGATCATATGCACTCCTCCAGTGTGTGTCCGGTAGCCCCTGCAAGGTGGGGGCATCTCTCAACCATACACCGCGCCACCTTTGTGGGGTCCCACATCTTGAGGGCATTTCACTCCCACGCATCGGGTGCCCGCAAGTGGGCTACTTTCGTCTAATGCGGCTGAGCCATAAAGGGCTCGGCGGTATCCCGGGCTCGCATGGTCCGTTGGGGCCTCTCGCATCTCGGTCTCCCTCTCGCTTCACGAGATCTAATTCCCAACTCGCTTTCAATGCCGCTCGGAGGCGTTGATGGATCTCCCTAGATACCTCATGATATGGAGCCCTCCGGATTCGTCAAGGAAGTCGCCCCAACCGGGCGCCTCGCCTGGCCGACGGTATCGGTCGACTCCTCAGTCTGGGCGGGGACGACGCCCTCTGAGCTCTCTCCCCTCCTCCTCCGAGGATGTCTTGTGGCATACGTAAATGCTTGGCCCGGGTACACAATCATCGGCATATCCGCTGCGAGATAATAACTTGTCAGTTTATTATCGCAGGGACCAAGGTCAAGTTGATATGAAACAAAATACAATTCATTACTTCAAGAGAAATTTTTTCCATAACACATAGCGTTCATACGACTACTACATGGTCCTAGATAGGTGTCCCTACAATGTCTTGATCCGGTCTTAGCCCATCGGGCGCTACTGGATCGCACTATTCCTCTCGGTCTTCCTCAGAGGGTGTGCATGGCTCTTCCCAATCATCCTCAGAAGATGCATATATTTCCTCCTGACTTTCTAGAGATTCATCAGAGCTTGTCGACCCTTCCTCTTCTTCTGGTTCCAAGGTGTCCTTTGGGTGATGCCCACTCTCACAGCAAGGGCATTCACAAGGTGAGTCACTACTGCACTCAGTCCTTTGGTGTCCGAAATCTCCACAAATGTTGACGGCACCACACGCCTCTACGAGGTTCGGGTCAGGAAGTCCTCCACGAAGTGGCATTTGATCTTCCTGCTCACCCTAGGCATAATTGTTACGCTTTGGAGATGGTAGACGGGAGCAAAGGGTCCACGTATACGGGCTCAGCCTCTTCCGGCGTGGTAATCTCAAGTCGCTATCCTTCTTGATTCGGGCTCCTATGCATCATTCCACCACCCTTCGTGATAAACCGCCCTCACCCTAGGATTGGCTCCTGTAGCGCTCAGAAGAAAGTTCACGAGCTTGTAGGAGTCCTTCACTTCGCCGTGAATTCCCTTCGTTCTTCAACCCGACATGATTAGTCATTGTCCAAGCCAATGCATAGTCGGCCTCATGTAAAATACCTAGTCTACCCAACCAACTCTCGGTCAATCCTAATTGACTCATTCTTAGGGCAACTAGGGTGTCGATTAATCCGCTTTAACCTTGTCTCTGATACCACTTTAATCTGTCACGCCCCGGCCCCAAAAGTCCGACACAGAAGGCTGTAGGCTGACCGGCATTACCTAAGCGGAGGTGAGCCTTTCGGGCACAAGGCCTAAGTGATCACAAAGCAACAACACAAAGCGGCCGGAATAGTAATAATAAGTCAGATGACATAAATCAGAGTATAGTATCAGCGGAAGATGAGAGCCTAGGGTACATGCACCCTAATAGTTAATACAAGTCCGATCCTATACGGATCCAAATAAGATGTCCTCACACATAAACAAAATGCCTAAGAGGTCGCCAACCTCGGCTACCACCCTGCCCCACGTACGATCCTGGCGGCTCACGTCGTCTACTCCGCTGGATCTGAAAAGGGATGAGAACAAATGTATAAGCTTTCGGAGAGAAAGCCCAGTAAGCACCTCGCAAGGTGGGTGAGCAAGTCATGAACAACAAAAGATAAGCAAAAGAGCAAATCAAGAAACATGACCAAATAAGCACATGGGGCTACACCTCGCGACAACCAAGCATCTAGGAGTCCCAGAGACAAGCAACGCAAGTGGGCTCCCAATCTCAACTACGGCCTCTCCAGAGCCGGGGAAGATCATTTAAAGCGTAGAACTCTCGGAATATCCCTTCGACCGCCTATCACGGAATCGCCCCAGAAGTCGGAATTCGGCACCGCTACCCTTCTACATAAGACACGGCGAGCTGGTATCGTCCACAGCGGCAAGGAATTTGACCGGGCCAGAGTATCGTCCCCTCTCGCCGTGGATAACAGAATGCCAGGGTGTCCTCGGCCCTAGACGCCCCAAGTTGGAGCACCCACGCTCCACTGATCCGGGCGGAAAGATAGTACAGAACACATCTCATAGATGCCAACATCCAACATACCAATGCACATAAATATGGAACAATAATCCAATGGAGTCATAAAACAGACATGTGCATATCATCAAGCGAAAATAGAGGAATGACAACTAGATGATCATTCTAGAACACATCATCAACAAGAAAGGGAATATGATAAGCAATGGCACTTGCGTGCACAAACATGGATATCGAAAGAATATCGAATAATGCCAAATAAGCCCATGTTCGGGCGAGAACTAGGCAAAGGCACTTACTAAAAGACACAGTAGCAAATCCAATAAACACTCCGTAGAGTGGGTACTAGGCAGAGGTAACTTACCTGAATGTACTGAAGGGTCTAATGATTAGTCAGTAACTCTCCCTGACGTGACTCTCTGCTCCTCGTCGGAATCAGGATCTGATAATAGAACCTATTTCTTAGTATACCTCGTACTCGTACATAAGAGTGATTATTCATGATCAGGTCCATTCACACTAATAATAATACATGTAATATACTGTTTGAATAAAGTGAGAGATATTTAATTAAGGATTTTAAATATCCCACCTAAGCTATATATATTAAGTTATTTCTCCCCTTCTTTCTCTTTTACTGAGTTCTCCTGCACATGTGTTTATCCTCTCTCTCTCTCTCTCTCTCTCTCTCTCTCTCATATATATATATATATATATATATATATATATATATATATATATACCTTTTTTTTTCACTCTCTCATATTTCTATGTTAACCTTCTAAAATAGTATCATCCCCTCCAGCCAACCGTCCTAATCACATGCACAATCTCTAATATCACCTAATCAGGTTCATGGTCCAATATTAGGTGTATTAAATCATATATTACTCACAACTAATTGAACTCTAACTCATCACCTTTCTTAACTGCATTTTAACAAGGCTCATACTAATCCAAGACCATATGCGGCCTATCATTATCCATAACCCACTCACACCCCTCGTGAATATTCATGTATGCAACCTACGAGAGAACCAATGAAAATCTAAAGGCTCTTTCATGCATGCATTTATGGAACTTGAAAATGAACATGCTACTATCCATCGGAAAGACCAAAGATGCTCACCTGGCGGTATCTCACGTGCCACCGGCCCCAAGATTCCGACGACCGGCGTCGTCCCGAGACTCAATGCGTCCACTCCGCCGAGGTCACTACGGTTTAGTGAAGGTCTGAGTCGCCTGGGTTCTCACGGGAAGTAGAGAGGAGGCTTGGAGCTCTGGCCGAACGTCAAGGGAGTGGAGGCGGCGGTGGCTCAAACAGCATCTAAGAGCGCTCTCTTCTCCCCTTCTTAAAGTAGATCGTCCCCTTTCTTAGGACTGAGAGGAAGCTGTCCCTCGGGACTGCGCCCAGGTACGAGAGATACGCGATCTCTCTTTCCAGTGAGTGATCAACTCACGGGTTCCATCGCTCGCCGCCCCTCGGATCCTCTTGTACAGGAAATCCAGCCACACGTCGCCTCTGTCAGCAACACTTAATTTGCCCCCTCGCATGAGGTGTCCTAGCTCATTGAATGTTCTAGCATCTTAATATCACGTGAAGCGTTCAGTTGAATGAGTGGATCACCATTGGAAAGCAAGGGATTTGAATAAGTGACCCAAAGTATGAATAGTTTAATTAATCCAAGGGTTCTAGAACTCCAAGACAAGAATTCAAACACAGCCTGGTCACGATTCTCAATTACTACTTATATTATATTATTATTATTTCTTTGCTTATAAATTTTTTTCACTTTAGTCTAACATTTTCATTATATATATTATTTTATTTTTCTAAAAAAGGCTATGAGTGGGAGTCTTGCAACCAACCCCCCTGAACTCCTTCATAATCATCCTTTCCTAACTTTTAATTAATAAAAACTTGCTTAAAGGAATGATTAAACATTTCTCTTGGCAAAATAGAAGCACGGCTTTTACAATTCTCCCCCCTTACAGGAATTTCGTCCCCGAAATTATCCCACTTACATCATTCATTAACAAAAAGTTCGGGATAATATCCCTTCGTATCTTCCTCTCGTTCCCAAGTGGCTTCTCGTTCCGAGTGATTGCTCCATCTTACCTTGACAAAAGGCATCACTCGGTTCCTCAATCGACGCTCCTCACGACCCAATATCTCCACAGGTCGCTCCTCATAAGACATGTCCTCATGAATCTCCACCGGGACATGTTGAATCACGTGCGAGGGGTCGGGGACATACTTTCTCCACATTGAGATGTGGAATACATTATGGACTTGGGCCAAGTCCGGAGGTAAAGCTCAATCAGAGGCAACGGCTCCACCCTTTCGAATTTGAAGGGCCCAATGTAGCCTTGGTGAGCTTCCCACGCTTCCCAAATCGCATAACTCCCTTCATTGGAGACACTTTCGGGGAGCACTCCACGCCCCACCTGAAATTCCACATGAGGCGTTTGGTCGGTAGTAACTCTTTACATGCGACTCTGAGCGATTCTCAACCTCTCTCGAATCATCCGAACTTGCTCCTCCGTCTGTCGAATGAACTCTGGTCTCTCGAGCTTTCGCTCGCCCACTTCTCCCCAACAGATCGGTGTTCGGCACTTCCTTCCATACAATGCTTCGTACGGTGCCATGCAGATACTCTCGCTGATAAGCATTTTGTTGTGGCGAACTCACTTAAGCGTAGGCGCTTGTCCCATGCCTCCTTGAAGTCCAAGGCGCATGCCCTCAACATGTCCTCCAAGATCTGAATGGTCCTCTCCGACTGCCCATCCGTCTGAGGATGAAAGGCTGTACTAAGTGCCAGACGGGTGCCCAAGGCCTCATGTAGGCTCTCCCAGAACCTCGAAACAAACCGAGTGTCGCGATCTGAAGTGATCGATACCGGTACTCCATGCAGTCGTACCACTTCATCAATATACAACCATGCCAGTTGCTCCAGTGTAGCACCTACCCTCAGAGGTATGAAATGTGCTGATTTCGTCAGTCGATCCACTATCACCCATACGGACTCGTGCCCCCTCTGAGTACGGGGTAGTCCAGTCACAAAGTCCATATTGATGTGCTCCCATTTCCATACCGGAATGGGTAAAGGCTGAAGCTTCCCTGCCGGCTTCTTATGTTCTGCCTTCACCCGCTGACAAGTCAGACACCGGGCAACAAACCTTGCGATTTGCTTCTTCATGCCGTTCCACCAATAGTGATCCTTCAGATCTCGGTACATCTTGGTCCCTCCAGGGTGGATCACGTAGCTCGAGTAGTGAGCTTCTTCCAAAATGTCCCCCTTCAACTCAGGGGCATTGGGCACACACACCCGATCACCAAACTTAAGCGTGCCCTCTTTGTCGATACGGAACTGTGTCGACTCACCCTTCTTAACCTGATCCCAGATCTCCCGTAACCTCCGGTCTTGTAACTGGGCCTTCCGAATCCTCTCCAACAGGGCCGGTCGGATGCACAGACTAGCCATACTCACCTCCATATCTGGCAAAACCACCTCCAGCTCCATTCTCCTCATGTCCTCCAACAAGGGCCTCTGAGATGTCAATAGTGCGGCAACTCCATGACTGGACTTCCTACTCAAGGCATCAGCCACCACGTTGGCCTTCCCGGGTGAATGCTTGCAAGTTGACTCATAGTCTTTAATCGGCTCCAACCACCGCTGACATTTGTCTCATGTTCAGCTCCTTTTGCGTGAAGATGTACTTGAGGCTTTTGTGGTCGGTGTAGATATCACAAGGTACACCGTAGAGGAAATGTCGCCAGATCTTCAATGCAAACACGATCGCTGCAAGCTCCAGATCGTGTGTGGGGTAGTTCTCCTCATATGGCTTCAGCTGTCTGGAAGCATATGCAATAACCCTCCCATCCTGCATCAGAACACACCCCAAGCCCGTCTTGCAGGCATCGCTATATACTGTATAACCCTTGCCGCTCTGTGGCAGGGCAAGGACCGGCGCGGAAACCAACCTGTGCTTCAGCTCCAAGAAACTCCGTTCACAAGCCTCTGTCCACACAAACTTCGTGCCTTTCCTGGTTAGTCTCGTCATGGGTGCTGCCAAGCGGGAGAAACCCTCCACAAATCTCCGATAGTACCCAGCCAGTCCCAAAAAGCTGCGAATCTCCCTGACTGTGGTCGGTCTCCTCCAATCCACAACCGCCTCGATCTTCTTGGGGTCAACCGACACTCCAGCACCACTAATAACATGTCCCAAGAAGGCCACATTATCCAGCCAGAACTCACACTTAGAGAACTTCGCATACAGCTGATGTTGCCTCAAGGTCTCCAACACCACCCTCAAGTGCTCCACATGTGCCTGGCGACTCCGAGAATAGATCAGAATGTCGTCAATAAAAACAACTACGAACCGGTCCAAATACCCCCGAAATACTCGGTTGGGCTCATCGATCCATGAACAGTAGGGGCATTGGTGAGCCCAAAGCGGCATTACCAAGAACTCATAGTGCCCATATCTAGACGAAAGGCACTCTTGGGGCGTCCTCCCCACGATCCGCTTTTGGTGGTACGGGATCTCAAATCAATCTTGAGAATACTTGTGCCCACAGGTGGTCCATAAGATCGTCAATCCTCGGCAATGGGTACTTATTCTTGGTATCACCTTGTTGATTCTCTATAATGATGCATAGCCTCAAGGACCCATCCTTCTTTTAACAAGCGGCCTTTGGGGCTCCCCTTGGTGACATGCTCGGCCTAATAAAACCCTTCTCCAACAGTTCCTCCAACTGTCTCTTCAGCTCCTTCAGTTCTGCAGGGTGCCATCCTGTCACATCAGGGGCCTTCCTCAGCGAGAGGCGCCGCATTCTGCCGGGGAATCAGCTCGATAGAGAACTCCAGCTCTCTCTCTGGGGGTACGCCCGGTAGATCCTCAGGGAATACATCAGGGTACTCGCTAACTACTGGAACATCTGCAATGGTGGGACTACCCCTCTGTTGAGCCTCGGAAATTGAAGCCAGATACCCTACACATCCATCATCGAGAAGCCTCCGCGCCTGAACGGCGGAAATTTCCCTCACCAACGAGCAATCCCTGCTGCCGTGGAAGGTGAATTCTTCATCGTGGGGCATCCTGAAATGCACCCTCTTCTTGCGGCAATCTACCACCGCATACACAGAAGAGAGCCAATCCATCCCCAGGATAACATCATAGTCTTTCAGATCCATCACATGTAGATTAGCCGGTAGCTCCCGGCCCTCAATTACCACGATACATGATGGCGCCATCTTGTTCACCATTCTGGCCGCCCCCACAGGGGTGTCTACACTCAGCTGGTACGGTAATGTCTCCACTGGTAGCGAATGTCTCCGTGCAAATAGTGTGGAAATAAACGAGTGCGTAGCACCCGGATCGAACAAAGTGCAAGCATAGAATGAGCTAACTGCGATAGTACCTGCGGCAGCGGCCGGGGATGCCTGCGCCTCCTCGGTGGTGAGATGATAGACACGCCCATGGGTCAGTGGCTTCTGCTGTGTCGGCGGCTGACTAGAGGAAGGCGGATGCGTTGCCTTCCCCTTCGTATCTCCTCCCTGGGGCCTCTGCCCCTACGTACTGTGACGCCTTGAGGCCCACTGATGACCTTCCTCTGTGAGTTAGGGTGCCTCCATCCGCCCCTCTGTCCGGGTGGAGTGCCGTAGGGCACGCTCCCTCGTGCTTTCGAGGCTTCCACGGGTGAAGCAACCTCCGTGATACTCCTTTGAAGCTTTCTTGTGCGGCCCCCCACAAGTGAAGCACTTAATTGGCTGGGATGCACTGCCAGAAGAGCCTCTACCTCCAGAGGCGACTGATGATCCGGAGGATCTACTGTATGGTCGTGATCGATACTCGGACCTTGACCGTCCTGTACTCTTGCCAGATGAATGGTTGCTTGTTCCCAGGCTCTTGTCCTTCTTCTTCTCCTTCTGTGGCTGCCCCTGTGGATCCCCTTGACTGGAAGCATCAATATACTTGGCCCTAGCCACTGCCTCAGAGTAACTGGTGCACATAAACCCAGACACGATCTTTTTGAGGGACGGCCGCAGGCCCCACACAAATCTCCGTACCCTGACGGCCTCGGTCGGCACCATGTCGGGAACAAAACGAGCTAGGCGGTCAAACTCATACCTCGTCTTTGCTCCACCGTCATCCCACTGAATAAGATGAGTAAACTGCTGCTCCATCTGCACTAGACGTCCCTGAGAAAAGTACTTTGCATAAAAGGCCGTTTTGAACTCATCCCATGTCTTGAAGGTTCCCTCCTTTCTGTTCCGTACCTCCCCGAGGTACCAATCCTCTGCGCCGCCCTGTAGCAGGTAGGCGGCGGTTCTAACCTTCTCGGTCTCATCCGATTGAATATAGTCGAAGGCCTTCTCCAATTCCCTGATCCGTAGCTCAGCCTCGAGGTCGTGGCGCTAGAAAGAATTTAAACGGGGAGGCGGCCTCTGATCTCCCAAGTAAACCCTACCGTGGTACAGTGCGGTGGTGTAGTAGGAGGGGGTGGCATCTGTTGTTGCCTCTGTTCTCTGATGAGGGCATGCATCTCCCTCATCAAATCAAGCATGGTGATGGGGGGTACCTCCCCCCTCGGGTTTGGGCCTCCCGTCTGGGGCCCTGCGACGTTGGACTGAGCAGGCTGTTCCTGCTCAACCTCCATCTCCTCAGGAGGTGGGAGAACCTCCTCTGCTGGAGGCGGGGGTACCTCGACTCGTCGGGGTCGCCCCCGTCCCCGTTGTCCTCTGCCCCTCATCATGTTTTCTGCAGACATTCGTAAAGTTAAGTTTCAAAGAGACAAACATGCAACAAAAGTCAATGCATCACATTAAGTAATATAGGATTCGCATACATGAATAGTTCATACAACACACAGGGTTTATATGACTACAAGTACATCCAAAATAAATGCTGTCATCAGCACTATACTACTAGCACCTCCTAAGCTAATACTAATGCGACAGCGGGCTGTAAGTTGCCTGTGACTCGTCGTCCCCCGCGGATAACCATCCCCCCTGTCCCGGTGGCGGGCTACGCACACCAGAATCAAACAGGTCGGGATCATATCTGCACTCCTCCCAGGTGTGTCCGTAGCCCCTGCAGTGGGGGCATCTCTCAACCATACTTGCGCCCACTGTAGGGTCCCACATCTTGAGGGCATTTCGCTCCACGATCGGTGCACGCAAGTGGGGCTACTGCGTCCTAATGCGGCTGAGCCGCAAGGGCTCTGCGGTATCCCGGGGCTCGCATGGTCCGTTGGGGCCTCTGCATCTCGGTCTCCCTCTGTTCCTGAGATCTAATTCCCAACTCGTGCTCAATGCGTTCGAGGCGCTGATGGATCTCCCCTAGTGACCTCATGATATGGAGCCCTCCGGATTACGTATTTGCTGGCGTGCCGCTGCATGCGGCGGTATGATCGACTCCACAGTCTGGCGGGGCGGCGTCCCTCTCGAGCTCTCTCCCCTCCTCCTCACGGGGATGTCACCGTGGCATACCGTATGTATGGCGTGAAGTGCTTTACAATCATCGGCATATCCGCTGTGAGATAATAACTCGTCAGTTTATTATCGCAGGGACCAAGGTCAAGTTGATATGAAACAAAATACAATTCATTACTTCAAGAGAAATTTTTCATAATACATAGCGTTCATACGACTACTACATTGTCCTAGATAGGTGTCCCTACAATATCTTGATCCTGTCTTAGCTCATCGGGCGCTACTGGGTCGCACTATTCCCTTGGTCATCCTCGGAGGGTGTGCACGGCTCCTCCCAGTCGTCCTCAGAGGATGCATATAGTTCCTCCTGACTTTCTAGAGATTCGTCAGGGCTCGTCGACCCTTCCTCTTCTTCTGGTTCCGAGGTGTCCTTTGGGTGATGCCCACTGTCACAGCAAGGGCATTCACAAGGTGAGTCACTCTTTGCACTTTCGGTCCTTTGGTGTCGAAATCTCCACTGGCGAAGCGGCACCACACACGCTTCCTACTACGAGGTTCAGGTCATGAAGTCCTCCACAGAAGTGGCATTTGCTCTTCCCGTTCACCCTGGGCATAATTGTTACCGCCTGGAGATGGTAGACGGGGGCAAAGGGTCCACGTATACGGGCTCGCCTCATCGGCCGTGGTAATCTCAAGTCGCTATCCTTCTTGATTCGTTCCCATAGTGCATCATTCCAATTCACCCTTCGCATAAACCGTCTCACCCCAGGGTTGGCTCCCAGGGCGCGCTCCGAAAGAAAGTTCACGAGCTTGTGGGAGGCCTTCACTTCGTCAGAAATTCCCTTCTCGTTCTTCGAACCCGTCATGATTAGCTGTCAAGCCAATGCATAGTCAGTTCCTCATGTAAGATACCTAGTCTACCCAACCAACTCTCAGTCAATCCTAATTGACTACTGTTACTAGGGCAACTAGGGTGTCGATTAATCCGCTTTAACCTTGTCTCAGCAATTACCACTTTAATCACATCCAATGCGCCCCAAAAGTCCAGGCCTACTGGTAGCGTGTGAACCGCCGTGCATCTAAGCGAGAGGTGAGCCCCGGCTTCGGGCACAAGGCCTAAGTGATCACAAAGCAACAACACAAAAGCGTGGAATAGTAATAATAAATTGGATGACATAAATCGAGTATAGTATCGGTAGGAAGATGAGAGCCTAGGGTACATGCACCCTAATAGTTAATACAAGTCCGATCCTATCACGGGTCCAAATAAGATGTCCTCACACATAAACAAAATGCCTAAGAGGTCGCCAACCTCGGCTACCACCAGCCTCTGCGATACGATCCTCGCGGCTCACGCCGTCACCCTACTGGATCCGAAAGGGATGAGAGAACAAATGTATAAGCTTTGAGGAGAGAAAGCCGGTAAGCACCTCGCAAGGTGGGTGAGCAAGTCATGAACAACAAAGATAAGCAAAAGAGCAAATCAAGAAACATGACCAAATAAGCACATGGGGCTACACCCCGCACAACCAAGCATCTAGGAGTCCCAGAGACAAGCAGCGTAAGTGGGCTCCCAATCTCAACTACGGCCTGAGCCGGGAAGATCATTTAGCGTAGAACTCTCGGAATATCCCGGTCACCATCGACCTGGTGGAATGCGTCCCGTAGTCGGGAATTGGCGGCGCTACCCTTCTACATGTCGACCACGGCGGTGTATGCGTCCCAGCTGGCGAAATTTTGAATGAGACGGTATCGATCCCCTCAGGGGGATAACAGAACGCCAGGGTGTCCTCGGCCCTAGACGCCCCAAGTTGGAGCACCCACGCTCCACTGATCCGGGCGGAAAGATAGTACAGAAGCACACATCTCATAGATGCCAACATCCAACATACCAATGCACATAAATATGGAACAATAATCCAATGGAGTCATAAAACAGACATGTGCATATCATCAAGCGAAAATAGAGGAATGACAACTAGATGATCATTCTAGAACACATCATCAACAAGAAAGGGAATATGATAAGCAATGGCACTTGCGTGCACAAACATGGATATCGAAAGAATATCGAATAATGCCAAATAAGCCTGCATGTTGGTAGAACTAGGCAAAGGCACTTACTAAAAGACACGCATGCCAAATCCAATAAACACTCCGTAGAGTGGGTACTAGGCAGAGGTAACTTACCTGAATGTACTGAAGGGTCTAATGATTAGTCAGTAACTCTCCCTGACGTGACTCTCTGCTCCTCGTCGGAATCGGGATCTGATAATAGAACCTATTTCTTAGTATACCTCGTACTCGTACATAAGAGTGATTATTCATGATCAGGTCCATTCACACTAATAATAATACATGTAATATACTGTTTGAATAAAGTGAGAGATATTTAATTAAGGATTTTAAATATCCCACCTAAGCTATATATATTAAGTTATTTCTCCCCTTCTTTCTCTTTTACTGAGTTCTCCTGCACATGTGTTATCCTCTCTCTCTCTCTCTCTCTCTCTCTCTCTCTCATATATATATATATATATATATATATATATATATATATATATATATATATATATATACCCTTTTTTTTTCACTCTCTCATATTTCTATGTTAACCTTCTAAAATAGTATCATCCCCTCCAGCCAACCGTCCTAATCACATGCACAATCTCTAATATCACCTAATCAGGTTCATGGTCCAATATTAGGTGTATTAAATCATATATTACTCACAACTAATTGAACTCTAACTCATCACCTTTCTTAACTGCATTTTAACAAGGCTCATACTAATCCAAGACCATATGCGGCCTATCATTATCCATAACCCACTCACACCCCTCGTGAATATTCATGTATGCAACCTACGAGAGAACCAATGAAAATCTAAAGGCTCTTTTCATGCATGCATTTATGGAACTTGAAAATGAACATGCTACTATCCATCGGAAGAGACCAAAGATGCTCACTGGCGGTATCTCACGTGCCACCGCCCCAAGATTCCTGACGCGTAGATCCCCGAGACTCAATCGTCCACTCCGCTGAGGTCACTCACGGTTTAGTGAAGGTCCGAGGCGGCTGTCGGGTTCTCTCGGGAAGTGGAGGAGGCTTGGAGCTCACGGCCCGAGCGTCAAGGGGAGTGGAGGCGGCGGTGGCTCAAGCGGCATCTAAGGCGCTCTCTTCTCCCCTTCTTAAAGTAGATCGTCCCCTTTCTTAGGGATCGAGAGGAAGTCCCTCGAATCGTGCCTGTGCGTAGAGATACGCGATCTCTCTTTCCAGTGAGTGATCAACTCACGGGTTCCATCGCTCGCCGCCCCTCGGATCCTCTTGTACAGGAAATCCAGCCACACGTCGCCTCTGTCAGCAACACTTAATTTGCCCCCTCGCATGAGGTGTCCTAGCTCATTGAATGTTCTAGCATCTTAATATCACGTGAAGCGTTCAGTTGAATGAGTGGATCACCATTGGAAAGCAAGGGATTTGAATAAGTGACCCAAAGTATGAATAGTTTAATTAATCCAAGGGTTCTAGAACTCCAAGACAAGAATTCAAACACAGCCTGGTCACGATTCTCAATTACTACTTATATTATATTATTATTATTTCTTTGCTTATGAATTTTTTTCACTTTAGTCTAACATTTTCATTATATATATTATTTTATTTTTCTAAAAAAAACTATGAGTGGGAGTCTTGCAACCAACCCCCATGAACTCCTTCATAATCATCCTTTCCTAACTTTTAATTAATAAAAACTTGCTTAAAGGAATGATTAAACATTTCTCTTGGCAAAATAGAAGCACGGCTTTTACACTACCAATAACCTATTTGGGCATCTCGATATCAGGTCGGAAACCCAGGCGACCGGATTGGGACCAGCTCTTGGACAAAGTTTGAAGAAGGATTCAAACCAGGAAGGGGCGACTCCTATTAATGGCAGGTAGAATCACCCTTATCAATACAGTTATATCTGCTATTCCTAATTATTGGATCGCAATATACAAATTACGGGATTGGGTTATCAAGCGCATTGAAAGCCTCAGAAGAGATTTCCTCTGGCATAGACCAAAACTACGGGGGAAAACATACAGACTGGTCAATTGGAAACGCATTTGTAGGCTGAAGGAATATGGTGGGTGGGGGATAACGGACCTCAGAAGCTTCAACATATATAGCAATGCTTGGCAAATGGTGGTGGAGACTCCTTAGTCGGCAAGCTAGCATATGTAGGAAAATCATTCAAAACAAATATTTCAGAAATTCCTACCTTAACCCACATAAAAAGATGCCAACAAGAGCATCTCATTTCTAGAAGGGAGTCGTTGAGCAATGGAGATTGGTGGAAATGAGATTTACACTCAAAGCAGGGAAAGGGGACACAATGAACCTGTGGCAGGACAAGTGGATCCAGGGACAGGTGCCGAGTAGCTTATTCCCAACTCTGCTGGACTTAGCAAGGGACCAACATTTATCGCTCGAGGAGGCAAGAGGCAACTTGGCACAAGATCGCACAATACTTAGACAGAGTCCACTAACTAGGGAAGGAACTCAAGAACTAAGGGAACTAATGGAGGCACTCACAACAACTGAGGGGGAGGGAGGTTGATTCCAGAGGGTGGAATCTAGAGGTCAGCAGGATTTTCTCAGTCAAATCCCTCTACAAGTTCGTGATCGATGGTGGGATAAGAAGTTCGCTCCCAAATGGCCTATGGAAGCTACCATGTCTAACGAAGATTAAGCTCTTTGTATGGCTGGCAATATACAACAAACTACTCACATTGGACAATCTGGCAAAGAGAAACTAGAGGGGGGATCACACTCAATGCTATCTTGCAATGAATAAGAGCAATCAGTGCAACACCTGTTAATCACATGCCCACTCACAAGACAAATTTGGTTACACTACTGTTCCATGTTCAACTTAAGTACACATCCTCAATCGACAAGGGATTTGTGGGGAAGAATCTCCTCAAGGAAGAGAGGATGGGGTGGAACTTGAAGGTCATGGCCATAACCTGGAGCATCTAGCAGGAAAGGAATCAACGATGTTTCCAAAACCTTGAGATTTGTGGGGTACACATCCTCAATCGACATCCTATTTGTGGGGTCATACTAGCTTGGGGAAGAATCTCCTCAAGGAAGAGAGGATGGGGTGAAACTTGACGGTCAAGGCCATAACCTGGAGCACCTAGCAGGAAAGGAATCAACGATGTTTCCAAAACAAGCAACGCATTTGCCCTGGTATTATTCCGGGGATCGCTTTCCTATTATTAACTTTGATGGATGTAACAACTGGCGCCCAGAGGTTAAAACTGGAATCGATGGAAGCCATAGTCCGTAGAACCTTGACCTTTGATCAGGGGGGACCACCGCAAGCATTACGGAAAGGGGATGACTTTGAAGATGGGACGATGGAGCAAATCTCACAGGAGTAGTCGGATAAGAGAGAAAGGGGAAGGGGGCCCAAGTGGACCCCCATGTATCAACCGGTTTGTACTTTTTCTATCAATAAATGAATGCGGTTTATCCACTTTATTTAAAAAAAGAAAGAAACAAGAGATATATAGAGAATGAACACTGCAATTTAATTGTTTTTGAAGTTAAAACAATGTTTACATATTCTTTTTAATTCATTTGCTGTTTGTCTCATCAATCAGACACTCTGATCATGTAACGCCTCGACCCGGATCCCGAGACCTCGAGCACGTCTACAGACCGGCCGTATTAAAGAAGAGATAAACTCAACTCTAGTACAAGGCCTAATAATGTGATAAGCAGATAACAATCCATAAATAAACACAAACTCAAGTTCATAAGAACACAGAGTCATTAGGGTCCATAGGCCCTATAGAAGTCTGGTCCCTATACGGGTCCTACAAATAACAAAGGTTATAAAAATAAAGATAACTGAGACTCCTAAAAACCTTGATCTCCTGGAGTCCCTCTCTTCAAGCTTCTTCCCCCTCTAAACCTCGGAATCTGTAAAAGGAGGAAAAGAGAAAACACGTGAGCTTTCGAAGGGAAAGCTCAGTAAGTACCCCTGCAGGTCACAGTGTCATCAAAATAAAAATGACAATCAACAAGATCATAGTATCAACAACAAAGTCCTAGGAGTCTACCACAAACCAGTCAAAGGTACGACTCCTGCTACAAAAGCCCTCGGGCTGCTCAGAGTGAGTTCTAAGAGACCTCGTGAGTTTACTCCCGTCAAGATGTCCAAATTTTTGGATATAAATTGACCTAGATGGTCGCTTGACTCTCCAGTCAAAAGATCGGTAGAACTACCTCTTCTTACGTGTTAACACCTGCGATTAGTGTACCATGCCCACCGAGGTGAGACCTCCAGAGATTTGTTTCTCAGGGGTCCGAGAAAGTCGAGGGTCCTATCCTAACGTTTCCAAAATTGGAGCTTCCACAGCTCCCACCGAGTCCCGCAAGAGAACATAGCAAATAGGGACACCAACGTCCCGTAAACAAGCATACATGCTTAACAGGAATCTAAAATAGATAAGGATGCATGTATGACATTAATGAAGCATAACAAAGCATATTCAAGTCCAAAGAAACTCCGAAGAGTAGGTACTAGGCAAGTGTACTTACATCTGGAGAGTCTAAACGTCTTCCTGGACTCCCTTGAAACGCCTTTCGTCTCCCCTGAGAGTATCTGACACACATGGACTCTAATTAGAGTCAAGTTTTCTACAAGCTTCTACGTTCACATGCATGTCCTACATACTCGTTGGGCTTAGGCCCACTAACGGGTCCTAAGGACCATCTTTCAGTTACCGTACCTTATTCCCGTTTCTATATCCTTTAGTTGACTTTTTGGTCCTACCTTGGTCAAACCTAGTCAGCTTTAGTCTATTTGTCGAGTCTGACTTTTATTAAGTCATTTTAGTTGAGTTGGGCCTCTTTAAATTGATCATATCCTCCTTTTTACCCTAAAAGGGCATTTTGGTCATTTGGCAACTTTTAAACCCTAAAGTTTTAGGTTCCACCTTGCTTAGGGTTTATTAGTCCTCTTTGAATTTATTTAGATTCCTTACCAAATAATTTCCATCTCATAACAAATTATCCACACTTGTGAATTTAACTAATAAATTTCTATTTGCCTCATTTCAATAATAATATTTACTTAATTATTAGGTCACATAGTTACAGTTCCATATAGTTATCAAAACTATACGACTATTTAATTAATAGTGTTAACACTATTAATAGAGGCATTACTAATTTAATTACACTAAGGTTTTAATCTTTTATTAAAACCTTTCATTTCCCAACCTAATAATCATCACAAAACCAAGATTCTATTTTCAAAGATTTATAACCTTTGATTGATTAATTAAACATGTGTCACACCCTAAAGTATTTCACTTTAATCAATTTTCATTAATCGATTAACTTTTCAATTATGCCTCACTATAGTTTTCAAATTATTAATCATACTAATAATTTGTCACACTCTATAGTTTCAAAATCATTTAAAACTATACCCATAGTTAAATAATTATGCATGTGTCACACTATCTAAATCTCACTTTAATAACTAATTTATCACTAAATAAATCAATTATATGTCACATACCATAGTTTTCTAATAATAATAATAATGTCACATACCATAGTTTTCTAATAATAATAATAATGTCACATCCCTAAGTTTTCATACTTTAATTATATTATTATTATTATTACTGTTTTTATTATTTTTTTTTTATAAATCTTTCTTCTTCTCCATTGTTTGCTCTCTCTCTCTCTCTCGCGACATCCGTTCTGATGTTGACGCTGCATGTGATGGCTGGCGGCTGATCAACCCGAAGCTCCTCCCGGGTCCGGTCTTACTGCCACCGTCCTCCGCCCTCGACCGGGGCTCTCAGAACACCCTTCCCCTCCCTCTATCTCTCAGTCGCAACCTCGCCATTCCCAGCGCAAGACAGGCTTCTCCGGCGAGGTCACTCCGTCATCGGCATGTAATGAAAGTCGTCCCTAAACTTTCTAAAATGGTTTTGGGGTACTTACAGGAGAGTTCTTGGCGGCAGGGAGGCGTGGAAGCCAGGAAAACCTCTCTGTCTCTCCTCAGGCGTGCTCGGCAAGCGACCACCGCATGAATCGTTTCTTCAACCCTTGCGAGGTACCAGCCTCTTCTCCTCCTTCGACCTTCCTGCGCTCTCCCTCGAAGATCTGCGAGCTTCGGAAGCCTACTGGATTGATCGAACTCCCTTACGTGGAGCTCACCGGCAGGAGAAGAATGCTCATAATCCCTCTACATCTCGACTCCGCGCTTGCGAGACCGTCCCTTATATGCGCGAGTAGAAAAGCGGTGGCGTTCGGCGTAATAAAGCTTCGGCAAGCAGCGTCCGGTCTTCTAGCGATAACGCAGCGGATGCGGCCGGAAGGCGGCCGGAGGAGCGTCCAGGGCCAGTGAGGGATGGTGGGGGCGATGCCTTGGGATCGTCTCTCGAGCGATGGAGGGCGGTGATCAATTGATCCCGATCAAGGGTTCTTATTCAATCCCCATTCTCATTATCCAGCGGCGATCGAGATCAACCGTCGGGATTTGTTCCGAAATTTGATGGGCGATCTCCTTCTTATGTCTCGAGATAT
Organism: Dioscorea zingiberensis; assembly: GCA_026586065.1. NCBI lineage: Eukaryota > Viridiplantae > Streptophyta > Magnoliopsida > Dioscoreales > Dioscoreaceae > Dioscorea > Dioscorea zingiberensis. Next base: position 53,399,078 of record CM048818.1, on the reverse strand, counting down.
ATCTATTAGCGAGATAGGCGGCTCGAGAACACCCTCACCGTGAGGCCACTTCCGGATTAACCACCTTTCTTGCCTGCATTATCCATTTCACGATAGGATGGATCTCTTACGGCGCCACGTGGCTTCTTAACGGCCGTTATATAATGTCTCGAGATCTAGCATAGCTTGAGATGTTTTAATCTCAGCCGTTCATTCTCTCTAATAGGGTTTTCTCTCACGAAATTTTATGAGAGGTCCCTGACACTTTCAAAATTACGCTTAGGTCCAAGGCTGTGAGAGGGGAAAAACTTCCTTATGGTTCTCAGTTCTTTCAAAATTACTATTAGGTCCCTCTGAGGACCCCATAATAATTTTAATTTCCATTTTAATTTAAATATATCATTTAATCCTACGATAACACTAATCGCGGAAAATAATTTTGAATATTTTTCTCAAGGAAATAACTAAATATTTATTTCAAAAATTCATGGATTTTACAATCCTCCCCTTACAAAAATTTAGGCCTCTAAATTTCTTAGATTAATACTTCACACAAAACAACTCGGGGTAACGCCGCCTCATATCCTCCTCACGTTCTGTGTAGCTTCCCGTTCGGTGTGGTTACTCCACTTCACCTTAATAAAAGGAATAGTTCTATTCCTTAACTGTTTATCCTCTCGGCCCAAAATAGCTACTGGGCGCTCCTCGTATGACATATCCTCTTGGACTTCCACCGGAACCTGAGGAATCACTCTGATGGGATCACGAATACACTTCTTCAACATTGAAATGTGGAAGACATCGTGAACCTGAGCGAGGTCCTGTGGTAGAGCCAATCTATATGCCACAACTCCTATGCGCTCCAAAATCTCAAAAGGTCAACGCGGAGCAAGTTTCCCACGTCGTCCAAACCGTTCATAGCTCCCACTTGGGTTACAAGCCAACGTTACTTGGCTCGGCTTGAGCCAGTTTAATAAACAGCCTACACCTAACCCGGTATACCAGATGACCGTTCATAGCTCCCACTTGAAACTCCTGATTGGATCTCTTTCGATCGGCATAACTCTTTTGTCTACTCTGGGCAGCCTGGAGTCGTTCCCTGATCATTTTGACATGTTCCTCCGTTTGTCTTACAAAATCAGGTTGCTTAAATGTCGCCTCAGCTACCAGCTTCCTTTCTCCGACATCTCCCCAACAAATGGGAGTTCGGCACTTCCTCCCATAGAGTGCTTCATACGGGGCCATCTTAATGCTTGCCTGGTAACTGTTGTTATAGGCAAATTCTATCAAACTTAGGCGTTCATCCCAAGACCCTGTAAAGTCTATCGCACATGCCCTCAGCATGTCCTCTAGCACCTGGATGGTCCTTTCTGCATCCATCGATGCAATGGGTGAAAAGGCATCTTTGAACGCCAATCGCGTGCTGAGGCGGTGTGCAAGCTCTCCCAGAATCTAGAGACGAACCGAGTGTCTCGATCAGAGGTGATCGTCACCGGTACCCCATGTAATCTGACGATCTGGTCGATATATAGCTGGGCCAACTTTTCCAAGGATGCTCCTGTCCTTAATGGTATAAAGTGGGCCGACTTCGTTAGCCGATCCACTATAACCCAGATCGATTCATGGCCTCTTTGAGTGCGTGGCAACCCCATTACAAAGTCCATGTTAATGTGCTCCCATTTCCATTCTGGAATGGGTAAGGGTTGTAAATATCCTCGCTACGATGTTCCGCCTTTACCATCGGCGGGTGATGCATTTAGCCACGAACTCCGCAACATCTCGCTTCATCCCCTTCCACCAGAAATGATCCTTCAACCCTCTGTACATCTTGGTACCTCCAGGGTGAATAGTGTAGCCCGAATAGTGGGCTTCCTCCAAAATTTCTTGTTTTATTTCTGGGACATTTGGTACACAAATTCTTTCGTCAAATCTAAGGGTGCCATCCTCATGAACTCTGAACCGTGTTGGTTCTTCCTGGCCCATGTGTCCCTTGATCTCCTCCAGTTCAAGATCTTGTCCCTGAGCAACCCGAATTCTCTCAAACAACGAGGGTCGGATATGCAAGCTGGCCAATGTGACATCCATTGTAGGCAAAACGACCTCTAAGTTGAGCCTTCTCATATCCTCCCGATGGCGGCCTCAATTGTTAACATAGCGGCAACTCCATATCGGACTTCACCTTTCCGGTGCCGGCCGCCCACGTTAAGCCTTGCGGGGTGGTAATGGGCCTTTGAGATCGTAGTCCTTGATTAGTTCTAACCAGCGCCGCTGTCTCATATTCAATTCCTTACGTGTGAATATATGTACTTGGAGGCTCTTATGATCGGTGTAAATCTCACAAGGTACACCGTAGAGGAAGTGTCGCCCGGATCTTTAGAGGCGAACACGATCACGCCAACTCAAGATGCGTGTGTGGGGTAATTCTCTTGAAAGGTTTTACATGCGTGATGCATAAGCAATCGCAGCGCCCATCTTGCATCAACACACATCCAAGGCGGTCTTGCGGCGTCATTTGTAGACCGTATACCCATGATTGCTTTGTGGTAGGCGCCAACACCAGTGGTCTTGATATTAATCTCTGTTTTAGCTCACGGTAACTCTTTTCACGTGAGTCGGTCCAAGCAATTTGGTACCCTTCACAGGTCGACTTGGTTAGCTTGGTCTTTGCTATTACCGAGAATCCCTCAACGAATCTCCGGTAATAACCAGCTAATCCGAGGAAACTCCGTATTTCCCGTACCGTTAATGGTCTTTTCCATTCCACAACGGCTTCAATTTTCTTAGGATCAACTGAAACTCCAGCTCCACTTACCACATGGCCCAAGAAAGCTACACTTTCCAACCAAAAATCACACTTGGAGAACTTTGCGTAAAGCTGATGTTCCCTCAAGGTCTCTAGCACTATTCGTAAGTGCTCCTCGTGGGCTTGGTGGCTTCTTGAGTAAACCAAGATGTCGTCAATGAATACCACCACAAACTGGTCCAAATATTGACGGAATACCCGGTTCATCATATCCATAAAGACTGCCGGGGCATTGGTAAGCCCAAACGGCATTACCAGAAACTCGTAGTGCCCGTATCTAGTACGGAAAGCACTCTTTGGGATATCCGTTTCTTTAATCCTTACTTGGTGATACCCAGATCTCAAGTCAATCTTAGAGAAGACTTGAGCTCCCTGTAGCTGATCCAGCAGGTCATCAATTCTTGGTAGAGGATATTTATTCTTTATAGTCACCTTATTCAATTCCCGATAATCAATGCACAACCGTAGCGACCCGTCTTTCTTCTTGACGAAAAGAACAGGTGCTCCCCAAGGTGACATACTAGGTCTAATAAAACCCTTGTCCAATAATTCCTCTAGTTGGGTCTTTAATTCCTTAAGCTCAAGCAGCGCCATCCGATAAGGAGCCTTAGACCACTGTGGGCCGCATTCGGTACCAAATCAATAGAAAACTCCAATTCCCTTTCCGGGGGTAGTCCCGGTAACTCTTCCGGAAACACGTCAGGGTACTCCCTTACTACCGGTACGTCTGAGACTACGATCTCCTTATCCTTCTTCACCTCGGAAACAGGAGCCAAATAGCCTATACACCCACCCCTAAGGAGCTTCCGAACCTGGAGAGCTGAGATCTCCTGTACTAAGGAACAGGTGTGGCTGCCTTTAAAAGTAAATTCCTCTCCTTCCGGCATCTTAAATACAACTCTCTTCCTAATGACAGTCCTACCATCGCAGAAATCAAGAGAGCCAGTCCATCCCGAGGATCACATCGTATTCCTTCAGGTCCATTACATGCAGGTTTGCAAGTAATTTCCGCCCCTCAATCACTACTGGACATGCCGGTACCATCCTCCTTAGAATCATGGAGGCTCCTACGGGGGTGTCTACACACAAGTCCTGGGGTAGATCTATAGTAGGCAGAGTATGCTTTCGTGCAAATCGTGCAGTCTGAGAAGGAGTGTGTGGCTCGGGGATCAAATAAAAGTGCGTGCATAGAAAGAACTAAGCTGAAATGGTACTGCACCTTGCGACATCTGCTGATACTGAGAGCTTCCTCGGTTGTCAAATGGTAGACCCGACCATGGGTCATTGGCCTCTGCAACTGCTTTGGGGTTGGTTTGGTGTAGAAGTTTTGTCCCCAGGTCGCCTTCCCTTTCTTATCCCCACCTTGTGGTCTTGGTGGTGGTCCAACAGATTGTCGGGAAGCTTGTTGAGATCCCTGGGTTCCCCCTACCACGCTCTGTCCTTGTTGACGCTGAGGACACTGGGCCTTTTGGTGATCCAAGGCCAAGCAGTAATAACACCCTCCAGTTATCCTAGGGCACTGGGATCTCTTATGTGGTCCCTTGCATTCATAGCACTTAATGTTCTGGGTCACACTAGCAGAAGACCCTTTACCTCCAGATGAGGCTGTAGATCTGGTCGGCTTCCCATAGGGTCGGTACTTGTTGTCCGGCCTACGCTTTCCAGAGCTCTTTCCAGATGATTGGCCCTGGCTGTTTGTCCCTTTTTCCTTTTTATCTTTCTGGGACGACCCCTGGGCGTCCCCTTGACAAGAAGCCTCAGTATACTTAGCCCTAGCCACAACTTCGGTGTAAGTCTTGCACATGTGGCTAGTCACAATCTTTTCGGTGATAGGCTGCGGTCCGGCCTCAAATTTCATCACGGCTCTCTTCTTCGTGGAACCATGTCCGGAAGGAAGCGAGCCAACCAGTCAAACTTCAGTTTCATATTGCTCCACCGTGGAGCCTCCTTGAACAATTTGGGAGAATTGTTGCCCAAGGCGTACGGATGTCCTCTCGAGAAATATTTGGCGAAGAACGCGGTCAGGAATTCTTCCCAAGTCCTGGAAGGCCTCCCCTTCCTCACCCTAATTTCTCCAAAGTAGCAATCTTGGTGGTCCTTGGAGCATGTACACGGCGGTCCTAATCTTTTCGCCTCGGTAGTTTGGAAGACCTCGAAGGTCTTCTCCATTTCCGTATCCATTGTTCGACAACATGGGGTGCGGCCCCTTCAAAGGTCGGGAGAGGGTCTCTTGATCTCCCCTAGTAATCCTCTACTTGTCGTAGGGGTGGTTGGTGGTGCCAGTATTTGTCGGGTCTCTTGAATTAGCCCCAACATTTCCCTCATTAGTTCCATCATGCTCATGGGGGTACCTCCCCTTGGGTTTTGGCCCTCTGAGGCGCTGAGCATTGGATTGGCGGGCACCTCTGGTGACTTCCATCTAGATCCACGTGGGGGTACCTCCCCACCCTAGCGGTTGAGGGACTTCTTCCTCCATAGGAGGCTGTGGTGGCATTTTCAAGACACGAGGTAAGCCTCGCCTACCCCCTTCCTCTTCCCCTACCACCTCGACCTCCACGCAAGTGATCCATTGATTAACTGTATAAGGATTACAAGGTTACTTTTTATTTCCAGAAAAACAGGTGATGATGAAAATATACTTTTATTCATTTCAAAAGGAACAACTAGAGTCAACATGCTTAAAACAAAAGACACTAAGAGACATAATAAAAGTAGTTCATACAACACATAAGTTTGTAAGACTACGATTATTCTAGCAACTAAAACAAGAACTCAGTCCAAATGATGCTCGTCGGGCGACAGTGGGGTGTAGTCAGGGCACGGTCGATGTCCTCCGGACCCCTGGGGTCCCCTGCTAGGTCCTGGCGCCCCAGACGGACAGTAAAAAGCTAAATGCTCATGACTGCCACAGCTGCGGCACCAGAGGGCAGGGCGCCTACACTCCGTCATACAGTGCCCGTATAATCCACATCGACGGCACCGTGAGATCCTGAGAACAGCAGGAGATGGACCTGCAGCTCTCTCCCGAATCTGAACCCCCAATGCAGCACCTGGTAGTCACGGGCTCTACACGCGCGTCGTGGAGGAATACTAGGGCTCACGATCTCACGGCCCAGCGGAACCACAGGTCCCTCTTGGCCTCTGCATAGCGATGTGGTCCCTAAGTCCCTGGACTAGCATGGTAACGGTAGTCTGGAGCCTGTCAACCTTTCGGTTGGTGGCTTCCAGCGTCCTCCTCATCTCGGCGAGGACCTCCGCGGGCTCTGATGAGTCAGCTCTGGGTGGTGGAGTGTTCTCACGGACAGACTCCACCTCATCATCAAAAGAATCACGGTATGATGGTCCCGACATCCTGCAAGTAAACCGGGTGTCAATCTAACGTACCACTATCTATACTACCCCATCCCCAAGCACTTTTCCGCCCATACAACCGGCTAAGGGCATCTAGGGTCTGCTATCTGCTCTATCTAGAGAACTCTCTCTGATACCACTTTAATCATGTAACGCCCCGACCCGGATCCCGGGACCTCGAGCACGTCTACAGACCGGCCGTATTAAAGAAGAGATAAACTCAACTCTAGTACAAGGCCTAATAATGTGATAAGCAGATAACAATCCATAAATAAACACAAACTCAAGTTCATAAGAACACAGAGTCATTAGGGTCCATAGGCCCTATAGAAGTCTGGTCCCTATACGGGTCCTACAAATAACAAAGTTTATAAAAATAAAGATAACTGAGACTCCTAAAAACCTTGATCTCCCGGAGTCCCTCTCTTCAAGCTTCTTCCCCCTCTAAACCTCGGAATCTGTAAAAGGAGGAAAAGAGAAAACACGTGAGCTTTCGAAGGGAAAGCTCAGTAAGTACCCCTGCAGGTCACAGTGTCATCAAAATAAAAATGACAATCAACAAGATCATAGTATCAACAACAAAGTCCTAGGAGTCTACCACAAACCAGTCAAAGGTACGACTCCTGCTACAAAAGCCCTCGGGCTCTGTAGTGAGTTCTAAGAGAACTCAGAGTTTACTCCCGTCCAGTATGTCCGACTTTTTGGATATAAATTGACCTAGATGGTGCGTTTGACTCTCGGTCAAAAGATCGGTAGAACTACCTCTTCTTCGTGTTAACACCTGGCCACAGTACCATGCCCATCGACAGGGTGAGACCTCGAGAGATTTGTTTCTCCGGTGAAATTTGTCGGGGAAAGTCAGGGGGTCCTATCCCTGAACGTTTCCAAAATTGGAGCTTCCCTAGCTCCACTGAGTCCGGGCAGTAGAACATAGCAAATAGGGACACCAACGTCCCGTAAACAAGCATACATGCTTAACAGGAATCTAAAATAGATAAGGATGCATGTATGACATTAATGAAGCATAACAAAGCATATTCAAGTCCAAAGAAACTCCGAAGAGTAGGTACTAGGCAAGTGTACTTACATCTGGAGAGTCTAAACGTCTTCCTGGACTCCCTTGAAACGCCTTTCGTCTCCCCTGAGAGTATCTGACACACATGGACTCTAATTAGAGTCAAGTTTTCTACAAGCTTCTACGTTCACATGCATGTCCTACATACTCGTTGGGCTTAGGCCCACTAACTTGGTCCTAAGGACCATCTTTCGAGTTACCGACCCTTATTCCCGTTTCTATATCCTTTAGTTGACTTTTGGTCCTACCTTGGTCAAACCTAGTCAGCTTTAGTCTATTTGTCGAGTCTGACTTTTATTAAGTCATTTTAGTTGAGTTGGGCCTCTTTAAATTGATCATATCCTCCTTTTTACCCTAAAAGGGCATTTTGGTCATTTGGCAACTTTTAAACCCTAAAGTTTTAGGTTCCACCTTGCTTAGGGTTTATTAGTCCTCTTTGAATTTATTTAGATTCCTTACCAAATAATTTCCATCTCATAACAAATTATCCACACTTGTGAATTTAACTAATAAATTTCTATTTGCCTCATTTCAATAATAATATTTACTTAATTATTAGGTCACATAGTTCTGATTCCATATAGTTATCAAAACTATCGACTATTTAATTAATAGTGTTAACACTATTAATAGAGGCATTACTAATTTAATTACACTAAGGTTTTAATCTTTTATTAAAACCTTTCATTTCTAACCTAATAATCATCACAAAACCAAGATTCTATTTTCAAAGATTTATAACCTTTGCTTGATTAATTAAACATGTGTCACACCCTAAAGTATTTCACTTTAATCAATTTTCATTAATCGATTAACTTTTCAATTATGCCTCACTATAGTTTTCAAATTATTAATCATACTAATAATTTGTCACACTCTATAGTTTCAAAATCATTTAAAACTATACCCATAGTTAAATAATTATGCATGTGTCACACTATCTAAATCTCACTTTAATAACTAATTTATCACTAAATAAATCAATTATATGTCACATACCATAGTTTTCTAATAATAATAATAATGTCACATACCATAGTTTTCTAATAATAATAATAATGTCACATCCCTAAGTTTTCATACTTTAATTATATTATTATTATTATTACTGTTTTTATTATTTTTTTATAAATCTTTCTTCTTCTCCATTGTTTGCTCTCTCTCTCTCTCTCGCGACATCAGATTCTGGGTGATCGCGGCCAGCGGCATCGATGGCTGCGCCCGGCTGATCAACCCGAGCTCCTCCGGGTGGGTCTTACGTGCGCCACCATCCTCCGCCCTCGACCGGGGCTCTCGGAACACCCCTTCCCTCCCTCTATCTCTCCGATGCCAACCTGCGCCATTCCGGCCGCAAAGGCAGGCTTCTCGGCGAGGTTACTCCGTCATCGGCATGTAATGAAAGTCGTCCCTAAACTTTCTAAAATGGTTTTGGGGTACTACAGAGAGTTTCTTGGCGGCGAGGGCCTTTAATGGAAGCCGGAAAACCTCTCTGTCTCTCCTCCGACGTGCTCGGCAACGACCATCGCGAACTGTTTCTTCAACCCTTGCGAGGTACCGCCCTTCTCCTCCTTTCGACCTTCCTGCGCTCTCCCTCGAAGATCTGCGAGCTCGAGCCTTATTTGGATTGATCGAACTCCCGCTACAATGAGCTCACGGCCAGGAGAAGAATGCTCGCAAATCCCTCTCTGTCTCAGCTCACGCCCGAGACCGTCCCTTATATAGGCACGAGTAGGCGAAAAGGCGGTGGCGTTCGCATAATAAAGCTCGCGGCAGCGTCCGGGTCTTCCATGATAACGACCAGCGGATCTGCGTAGGCGTGGGAGGCGTTAGGCAGGTGAGGGATGGTGGGGGCGATGCCTTGGGATCGTCTCTCGAGGCGATGGAGGGCGGTGATCAATTGATCCCGATCAAGGGTTCTTATTCAATCCCCATTCTCGTATCAACGGCGGCATCGAGATCAACCGTCGAGGATTTGTTCGAAATTTGATGGGCCGATCTCCTTCTTATGTCTCGAGATATATCTATTAGCGAGATAGGCGGCTCGGGGAACACCCTCACTTTGTGAGGCCACTTCGGATTAACCACCTTTCTTGCCTGCGTATCCATTTCACGATAGGATGGATCTCTCTTACGCCACGCGGCTTCTTAACGACCGTTATAATGTCTCGTGATCTAGCATGGCTTGAGATGTTTTAATCTCAGCCGTTCATTCTCTCTAATAGGGTTTTTCTCTCACGAAATTTTATGAGAGGTCCCTGGCACTTTCAAAATTACGCTTAGGTCCAAGGCTGTGAGAGGGGAAAACTTCCTTATGGTCCTCAGTTCTTTCAAAATTACTATTAGGTCCCTACAGACCCCATAATAATTTTAATTTCCATTTAATTTAAATATATCATTTAATCCCACGATAACACTAATCGCGGGAAATAAATAATTTTAAATATTTTTCTCAAGGAAATAACTAAATATTTATTTCAAAAATTCATGGATTTTACAGATCATCTCTGTAAATTTAATTATCTTCAAAATTAATCAATAATACTATTTACTATGGACCAGTTGACTTTGTGAATACCTGCAATGGTATTATATAGTAGAAAAGTAACCTAAGCTTATGTGCCTATTTGTTGAATCACTAACTATTTTTTTATGTAATCTAGATGGAGTCTCAAGGCCTAACACAAGAAATACCTGCGATGGTATTTGTTGGAAGGAAAATACCAACTAATTTCCGATGGACCGCTATCATAACGTCATTCATGTTGATTTCTTTGGTTGAGCAAGCAACTTTAGGCCTTAAATCTGACAAGAGATTTAAAAGTGTTGCTATCAATGCTATTGTAAGAGTTGTTAGTGAAAGGTTCAACTTGGTCGTAAGCCTTACACATGTCCTAATATTCTAGTTAAAGTAATTTTTATGTATTGTATTAACTAATTAGTAATAATAATAAATAATGGGGGTAATCTTACCACCCACTTACATGGTAACTATATCCTTTAACTTACATCAAACCAAATAAACAAAAAGTATATACCATATTTCCACTTACATCTAACCAAACACCAGTGATGTAAAAGAAAATAGAGCATTTTTGGTTACATGTAGGGGCTGTTTGGTTAGCTGTAAGTGGACTTACCGGTAAGTTGAAATACTGTATTTTGACTTACTTCAAAGCTGTTTGGTTTGTTGTAAGCTGTATTTACTTTTTCACTGTTTGGTTTAAGGGTTGTTTGGTTTGATATAACTAGCTGCATTGTAAAAAAAAATTTACATGTAAAACTTACTTTTGAGTGTTTGATTTGATGTAAAAGTGTAAATATGTAATAAAATATTTTACATATGGGTCTGTGACACTGAATTTCAAAATACAGCTGATTTGGGCGTAAAATCAAATGCAGGGAAAGGTTGGCTTAAAATCATTCTCCACGAGCTTCTCTCTTTAAACAACCACTTCTCTCCCGATCTCTCACGTTCCCTGACAGCCAAATCCCAATCTCTTGATCCCAATCTCTCACATCTCGTCACTGGCGGCCAGATCCGAGACTAAGACCCCGCCCCGACGTCAAACTCCAGATCCACAAGCTTGAAGCTCTTCTTGGGGTTTTCTCGCAAACTATACCCTAGCGCCGTCCTCCGACGAAGAAAACGACTACGACGACGGCGGAGATGCGGCTGCTAGGTGGGATCTCATGTGGCCACCGAGCGCCAGGCCGTTGGCGAAGCCACGGAAGCACAACTTGCAAGCGTGCTTCTCCATTTTAGAGAGAGAGAGAGAAAGAGAGAGAACCCAAACGAAGCGTCTCAATGAAGAGTGGAGTGGAAGCGTGAATGGCTTCTTTTATGTTTCGCATGTTCTCTGTTTTCATTTTGAGTTTTTTGCTTTTTTTGTTTTTATTTTTGTTTTCTCATTTTTGTCTGAAAACATTATTATTATTTATTAAATGGGTCTGGAAAATGACAATTTGTGAGGAATTAAATGTGAAAAAGATAAATCTAAATTTAATCACAGTAAAACTAATTCTCATTTATATGGCTAAATATAAGTAGAAACTTACCAGAAAAAAAGAAAAAAAGAAAAGGAAATATTAAATGTTTTAAATTTACAAAATATTTTACTAGATTAATTATTTTAATTAAAGTAATTTTATGTAGCGTATTAACTAATTAGTAATAATAATAGATAATGGGGTAATCTTACCACCCCACTTATATGGCAACTATATCCTTAACTTATATCAAACCAAAAAAATAAAAACTATATATTACATCTAACCAAGCACTAGTGATGTAAATGAAAATGCAGCATTTCTAGTTATATTTAATTTAAAATACACTCTAAAATTTAAAATGCGGGCAACCAAACAGCCCCTTGATGTAAGTTGGGTGATACAATCACCTTGTGAAGTTAGTGGTGAGGTTACCCCATTATCCAGTTATTTATTTATATATATATATATTATTTTTTAAAATTTTTAATATCAATCAATAAAGAGAAACATAATAGATATATTATAAACTTATTTACTGGTAATGAATTAAAAGTCCCCCCAAGTTTGCAAAATGAACAAAAAGTCCCTCTAAAGTTTGACTTTCCCAAACCATCCCTCCTTTTACAACGAATGAATTATAAGTCCCTCCATCCACTAACACCATCCATTTTAAATATTCATGACGAAAATGCCCTTTGACATATGATTACCAGGCCTACCTCCCAATGTATGAAAACATCACAGCAGGTAAATTGACCGAAATGCCCCCAATTCAAAAAGTAACTAGGGTGGTGTGAATGGATCGGTAAATTGACTGAAATGCCCCCAATATATCAGAATTTTGGTTTTTTTAATTTTAAAAAAATATTTATCTATATTGCATGGCGAAAGGAATGAGTCGGATGATTTTAATTTTAAAAAAAATTATTTTAAAATTTTCTCATAATTTTGAATATAAAAAATATGGATAATGAACTTAAAATTTCGAATTTTTTTATTTTAAAAGTATTTATCTATATTACATAATGAATAAAATAAGGCAATCAAACATATTTAAAAAAATATTTTGGATTAAATTATTTTTTAAAAATAAATAATAAAATTGAGATTTTTAAAATTCTCATAATTTTAAATTTAAAATAATATAAATATCTTAGATTTAACCAACTATTCGTTTTACAAACAAGCTTTCCGTTCAACAGACATTAACGCTACCAATGTATATATTATGTATGTTATTAAGTTTTGGTGTTTAACACTCGTATGTTAATGACCAACTTGACATATTTTACTGAAGCCTTATATATTAAACGGTAACTTGGAATATTAAACATAAAATTTGTATTTTAAACGGAAACATTATATGTTCAACGGGAACTTATTATGTTAAATGGAACCCTGACACTCATAGTCGTTTAAGCACAATCCACAAATGGAGTGGAAGAAGGAAACATTGACTAAGAAGGAAACATTGACATTGATTTTGATAACATCCTAGAACACAAATGAAAATAAATAAAAAGTGCGAGCAAACACAAAGCGAGGCGAAGAAGGCCCGATCGTTTATGCTGGCGCTTCTGGCGTCCTCCCAGATCCTTTTCCGTTCGTTTGGTGGCTCTTCTTCCGTTGACTCAGACTCTGCACTCTTCCGGACTTCTGAGCTCGAGGCCGGTAGAGGTCCTGTCATGAATTCCCTTAGCGATTTGCGAAGCCTGTGAGAATCGATCCATTCCTGAAGATGAAAGATTGAGGAGGTTGTGCCCCTATGGAGGGCTATTTAAAGAGCGAAAGTGCGCCGCACGACGATTGATGCAACGCACGAGGATTGAGGCGACGCTAGAGGAACGAGGGGACGCTAGAGGAATTAGCTGACGCTAGAGGAATGAGGGGACGCTAGAGGAACGAGGGGACACTAGAGGAATGAGCTGACACTTTGGGTAATGTATCTCTGGTAGTGTGGTTATAATTTCGTCAAGTCTAGATCCAATGAATGGAAGCACCAGAGCCTCGTAAACGGAAAAGGCATTAGGGAGAATTAAATGGATGTGACCCGGAGGGGGGCAAACCATTGAAAAATGGGAAAGGGCTTTGTGAGAATGAGTAATGTTAAACGGAAAGAACGAATAGTAAGCGGAAACCAATATATATAAACGAAAACAGATAATTAAAGTGCAAACATGAAATGCACGAAATACAAGAAGTATTTGATATGATTTGATATGATTAGATAATTCAAGGAACTATTCGTTTAACAATTAACGCTACCAATGTATATATTATGCATGTTATTAAGTTTTGGTGTGTAACACTTTCATTATGATAAAGACCAACTTGACATATTATACTGAAGCCTTATATATTAAACGGGAACTTGGCATATTAAACATAAAATTTGTATTTTAAACCGAAACGTTATATGTTCAACGGGAACTTTTTATGTTAAACGTAGACTTGACATACGTAGTCGTTTAAGCACAATCCACAAATGGAGGATAATAAGAAAACATTGACATTGATAAACGTTCAAACAACACAAAACACAAATTAAAATAAATAAAAGTGCACAATACCGACCAAAAAAGAAAAAAAGGATGAAAATTTCAACAACACAACAAATAATTAAGAAAAGATGAAGGAAGGAAGGGGTCCAAGAATGACAACAACAATATTTCTCTTCAAAAATTAGAGAAATATCACATGGACTTGCTTGGACGTGTTGGTTATTTCAACCAAAGGAAAGACATAATATTTGGCAATGAGGAGCTTAAGGGCACATCCACCGCCTCTTCAGCGGTATCGACGATAAGGTCGACGGCCAAGTAGCTTGAACATGTGGTATATATGTAGCACATCTGGCCCGAAAGTCGGCTCCATTTCAATTGGGCAAGCGGTTGATTATGTGCATCCGGTGTGACAAAACGAACCTTTACGCAGAAAACTTCAAAACGAAGTCAACACGGTGTCCATTGCCAACCTGCAAAAGTGAATGTTTCTTCGACTAACCTTGGGCGGTGACTCTGCGTGGGAGAGAAGGTTACAGAACTCGCCGGTTCCTGGAGGAATAGATGATACAAGCTCCAAGTTTCTCTCCTGCAAATGGGAACAAAATGGAACAAAGGGCTCACAAAAGAGAACAATATGGTATGGATTGATGAAGAAGAAGAACAGTAACTGAAAATGTAACGCCTGCCCCGAAATAAATAAAATTTTTGTTTATTAAATCTTTAATGGGGAAATCTTTTTGTGTTAATTAATGGAAATTAATTAACGGTAACTTAATTCGGGTTAAAAAAAAAAAGAAAGGATTTGGTCGGGGACAGGGACGACCCCGTGATGCCACAGTGAACCCGTAACCAAAGGAAATGGTTAAAGCCGGTATTCCCGGATCTGGTCTGACGAGAGACAGATTCCGTGATTTTATAGTACACCCGTGCCACTGGGACCATTGACCCGAGATTTGCGGATCTAGGTCGGGCATGAGGACGAGAGAATCATGACCGCGGACCCCGGCGTGAAATGATTGAGGGCCCGTGACTTAATAGTAACCATGTGAATTAATAGGTGACATGTGACCCAATAGTAAATCATCAAATAAATATTTAATTTATAACTTTATAAAGTTTAGACTTAGGGCATGAGAAAAATCACTTGGATTTTCCCATCTTGCCCAAAAGCCCTTACTCTCCTTCCTCATCTCTCTGCCTTCACCCATCGGCCGTGACCGCTGAGGCCCGGCCTTGTAGCGTCAGCCAGCGCTGGCGCTTCCACTGCGGCAGCGCTGGGCCAGCGCCCCGGCCGGCGGCAATGGCGCTCTCCTCTGCTGGCCAGCGGGCTGGCCCAGCGCTGGCCTTAGCAGCCCGGCCGTACGCTTTGGCGTCGCGTTCTTCCAGCGCTGGCGCGCGGCCACTGCTGGCAGCGCTGCTTGCGCTGGCCAGCGCGACCTGCCGAGCAGCGCTGGCAGCAGCCGCCATCGCCCGAAGCCGTCCATCGGCCAGCTGAAGCGTCGCGCCGACAACAGCCCGTCGCGCGGTCGGCCGCCCTCGCGCGACCCCCACTGGCCCGATCCGGTCATCGCCGGCCAGATCTCTGCGAGCGCGACCAGATCTCAGCTTGCCGCTCAACCGCGACGCGCTCCCTCACGTACTGCGCGCGCTTTTGTCTCTTCCTGCGAACTTCGGCCCTTGGCCCGGCTACATGCGGCTGCGACGTCGGCCACTCTTCACCCATCGCGAACGTGAGTCCTAATTGGGATTAACCCTACCTTAATCGAATGAGTTTATGCATGATTAGACGGGTATTAATTGTAGATTAGAGGGCTGAAGTGAACTTAATTGAGCACTTGTGCTATGTATCATGAAACCCATGTGTAATGGGTGTGTGGATGATTGTTGTATTAATTTTCGGGACTCTATAAATAGAGGAGGTGCCGCCAAATTTTTCTTGAAAATCTCTAAGTATAAATACCCTGTTAGTAGCCTTACTAACATGCTTAGGTAAGGATCATGTCCATGATTATAAGCTTGATATCTTCATGCTTTAAATTTATTAATCATGACTAACTAAACCTGCTAAGAGCACTCTAGGGATCTTAAGGACATGAAGGGCGTGTTAAGTGTAGAAGCAAGCTTAGAATAAGCTTGGGGTCTTTTCAAACATGATTAAATGAAACAGATCATCATTCGCTGAATTAATTCCTTGCTAGAGATTTAAGAATAACCTTTTGTTTCGTATTCTTATGCGAGAAGTATTAAAATGTTATGGCCTTTGAGACTTATGATCTATCTATTAGATCTGATTGGTAGCGTGATCTGGCGACGTGGGTCGAAGGATCGTTCCTTGTGACAGGTAGGCTCTCGCACGGGAGGTTTGTGAGTATTCCTTCCTCCTACCCTGCTTTGATTTTGTACTCTTCTTTCCTCGAGAGGTTCCCAATACATATTCGAGATGGGTTTCCTCATATGTATAGGTTTTATATCTCGAGGAGATTGTTGCTTTCATGTTTTTAAATGCAGCGTATTTGAGTAGAGTTTATTCCTTGGATACATATTGGCTTAGATCTCGATGAGGTCATTGATCTTTATATATTCAAGATGTTCTTTGCCTTGGATATATATGTATACATCGCTGTTAGGTATTTGTACTTTCAATCTCTTACTTTTAGGCATGATACATCTGGACGAAGACCACTGGCGGAGGGTGTATAATATCGGCCACCGGGGCCCGGCGCAGAGGGTATAATATCACGGCCACGAGCACTTGGTGCTCCACTGACGGAGACCACTGGCGGAGGGTGTATAATATCGGCCACTTGGCACCGGTCGAGAGGAAGCGACATCTTACGACCATGTGCACATGCATGCTATAGCTTAGTCGGCTTAGGCGAAGGCGACACCGATGGTAATTATGCGTAGATGTAAATGAACATCGTAGTATCATACATGCGGAGATTGAGTACATCTGTGGATTCATCCACTTTCCAGTTACTTGTTATTTGCTTGTGATGATGTTGCACTTGCATATTTATACTTGCTTATTCTGTTCCTTGTTTATGGCCTTCGCCTCCTTTATTGTTTATGCGACCCTACTGGGCCTATTCTTTAGGCTCATGCACTTGATTCGTGTATTTCTCAGGTTCGGACGAGGAGGAGTAGGGTTGAGCTTAGGTGGGGACATACCGAGTTGCTGACTCGGTTACTTCTATTTGTCTTGAGGTCTGCGTACCTCTTTTATTCTGTGTGAGACTTGTAATTTAGATTTCTTTGTTGTATGGATTTCTAGGGGGTGGCTTGGACTAGATCCTAGTCTTGGGTTGTATAAACCCGATGTTTATGCTTGTATGGAGTCATGCATTACTCCCTTCATCTTTTAAATTTATGATTCATTTGTATTATTAACTCACGGATACTTATTGTATAGGAGTTCTTAAGGCCTTGCGCCTAAGTGGGGACTAGTCCCTGTTTGGGTCTTGACGGTTGTCTACGATGCTCGGCCGTGGTTGATGTGAGAAAAAGCTAGGCACAAAGTACAAAAAGTCAGTGGAAAAGTTGTCAAAAAGGTGAAGTGATGGGTAAAAGTTAAGTTTGAAATTTTTTCTTTTGATTTGGAGGGAAAACAAAACAGTAAAGTTGGGGGTTTAATGGGTATTAATAGTAAAAGAGACTGACGGAGTTATGCTTGGGGACCAAAAAGTCACTAAACCAAAAAGGAGGGACTGTCTGGCCATAAGTTATGTCAGAGGGACTGTCTGGGATGTTTGCAAACTTTCAAGGACTAAAAAATAATTTTCCTACTTATTTATTATGTTTAATTATATATAAACCAAAAGGTAATTTAAAAAAGAGAAACATAATAAATAATCGGTCCAAGTAGTTGTTATGGTTTCTAAAATTAAAAAAAATCCAAAATTTAAAAAAAAATAAAAAAATATGAACTAAATTTCTGATTAACTTTAATTTTTAAAATCAAAATCATATGTAACTAATTTACTCCTGCTTAGTTATATAGATAAAAATTTTAAAATTAAAAAATTCAAAATTAGAAAAAAAATTCCAAAATCTCAATCTTTTTTTTAAAAAAATTTTTAAAATTAAAATTATCTAATACTCCAGCTTAGTAATATAGATAAATATCCAAGTTAAACTATTTATTTGGTACTTAAGTTTATAATTTTATCTTTTATTTTAATATTATAATAAATAATAAATAAATATCCTGAAAGAAATTTAAGAAAAGAAAAGGGTATTTTGGCAAATAAACTATCCGGTCAACAAAATAGATCCCATGGAAAAAAGACCATCAAAAGGATCCAACCATCAAAATTTTGAGAAAATTCCAAAATTTCAATTTAATTTTCTCATTTTTAAATTATTTTAAAATTAAAATTTTCTAATACTCCAACTTAATAATATATATTTATAATTTATATTTTATTTTCAAATTAGAAATATAGATTAATATATATGAAAATTTTAGTATAAGGTTGACCGTATTACTGTTCATTTAAGGTCGCCTCATTTTGAAGCACTTGAAGAGTATTTTTTCCAAATCCAACCGTATGGATGGAAAGAACATCAAAAAATAAGCTAACATGTCGATTTTTATACAATTTTGTGACCGTATGATCATTCAGCTTAAAGGATGAAATTTTATAGAAATCTTAATTGGTTAAATTTTTCACCTTTTAAGATGAATGATCATAAGGTTACCAAATTGTATGAAAATCGACATGGTAGCTTATGTTTCGATGTTCTTTTCATCCATATAGTTGGATTTGGAAAAAATACTCTCCAAATGCCTCAAAATGAGGCGACCATATATTAATGAATCCTAATCAGAGCCTCAGGATCCGGGACCTCGAAAGCATCGCCAGACCGGCCGTATTAAAGAAGAGATAAACTCAACTTCGAATACAAGGCCTAATAATGTGATAAGCGAGATAACAATTCATAAATAAACATAAACTTCGAAGTTCATAAGAACATAGAGTCACTAGGATCCGTAGGCCCTATAGAAGTCTGGTCCCTATACGGGTCCTACAATAACAAAGCTCACAAAGACAAAGATAAAGAAGACTCCTATAACCTCTGGTCCTCCGGAGTCCTCTCCCCAGGCTCCTCTCCCCTCCTATACCTCAGAATCGGTAAAGAGGAAAAGAGAAAACAAACAAATGAGCTTTGAATGGAAAGCCCGATGAAGTACTCCTGCAGTCACAATGCGTAGATGGGAAATATGATAGCCAATGAGATCATAATATCAACAACATAGTCCTAGGAGTCTACCACAAGCAAGTCAAAGTGCGACCCACGATACGTAAGCCCAGGGCTCTGTAGTGAGTTCTAAGAGAACTCAAAGTTTTACTCCCGGCCAGTATGTCCAGCTTATGGATATAAATACGACCTAGATGGTCGTTTGACCCTCCGGTCACAAGTCGGTAGAACTACCTCTCCTTCGTGTTAACACGGTCAGTGTACCATGCCCACTGACAGGTAAGACCTCCAGAGATTTGCTTCCCTGGTGAGGCTGTCAGGAAGGTCAGGGGGTCCTATCCCTGAACATTCCTAGATTGGAGCTTCCCTAGCTCCACTGAGTCCGGGCAGTAGAATATAGTAAACAGGGACACCAATATCCCGGAAACAAACACATGCTCAACAGGATTCAAAATACCAGATATGAATAGCATGTATGGCATTAGCAGTGCATGTAATAAGAATACATAGCAAGTCCAAGAAATCCCGTCACCGGGTGGAAACTAGGCAAGTGAACTTACCTCTGGAGAGACTAAATGTCTTCCTGGACTCCTTTGAAATGCCTTACGTCTCCCCTGAGAGTATCTGGCATACATAGACTCTTACTAGAGACAAGTTTTCCACAAGCTTCTATTTTCACATGCATGTCCTACGTACTTGTTGGGCTTAGGCCCACTAACGGGTCCTAAGGACCACCCCTCCCGCTACCACCCCCCCTTCCCGTTTCTATGTCCTTTAGTTGACTTTTAGACCTACTTTGGTCAAACCTAGTCAACTCGAGTCTATTTGTCGAGTCTGACTCTTATTTGGTCATTTTGGTTGAGTTGGGCCTACTCAGATTTATTTCAACCCCCTTTTTACCCTGGAAGGGCATTTTGGTCATTTGGCAACTTTTGACCTTAAAGTTTTAAGGTTCCATTCGATTAGGGCTTATTTAGCCCCTTTTAGCTTCCCTACCAAATAATTTCCATAATTTAACCAATTATCTAAATTTAGGAAATTATTTAATTCTCATTTGTTATACTTCAATATTTCATAACAATCTTCATGTCACACCTCTATAGTCATGGGTTTTAATTAAAAACATTACTATTAAATAAATTTTGTTTTTTTTGTTTTTTTTTTCTACTTCTTCTTCTTCGTTTCTCTCCGGAGCCACGGCCAGAAGGCGAACTCCGGCGTCAGGTGCTCCACCTCGGACCTCCCGAGGGTCTTGCACGTCTTTCGACGGCCAGTGGGAGGGTCTCACTTCCTCGACTGCCTCGCGAATGCGGCGTTCACCACCACCTTCAAAACGTTCTAGCGTTCCGGTAGAAACTTCTCCTTCTCTAACGCCCAATACACTATTATAATGCGTGAAAGTAGCTGCAGGGTTAAAGAGAAGCTTACCGGCTGACGGCGTGAGATGTAACCTCGGCCGGTGGCGTCGATTCTCCGGCGAGGCGTGGTGGTTCTCAGTGATCGAGTACATTTTCCCTGCAGAACGAACTAGCTCCTCTTCCCCTGCGCAAAAGTCCCGAAGCAAGACGAGCCGCTGGTCGACAGTGCAGAGCTGTTCCTTCTTCTCCGTTCGAGCTCACCAGAGTACTGAGGTTACACTGCTTGCTGGTGTGGTAAAACCGTGGAGATCATCACCTTTTTATAGGCTCCAAGTGCCCAGGCGAAACGTCGCTAACTCCCACGGCCCGCGCCGACTGTCGTCCGGCCTCCCCGCCCATAGCGCCGCGGTGAGACGGCCGAGGTTCTCGCCACAAGGCGTTACGGCGTGTGGAGAAGGGCGTCGCCCGCTGATCTGATCTCGCAGATAGGTGGGTGAGGATCATCCGGATCCTATCCAACGATGCCATACAACCTTGTGCCTCGGATCCAACAACGCTAAGATCGACGGTTGGGATCAAAACGGAATTGACGGATGGATCTTCCCCACATACCTCGTATCAATCGCTAGCCTTGATTAACGGCTACGATCTCACCACGCGGTTCATTTAGATCCCTTTATAATCGCCTCGCGATCAACTACGATCTGGAGCGCATCTCAGCGCGCCACATGTCGTTGCTACCTCCCTCCGTCTCTTCTCAAGATCATCACTATCGGGGGTGATCAAATCTTAGCCGTCCAACCAGCACATTATAGGATAATTTTCCGGAAGTCCCTGAACCTATTTATTTTACAGATAGGTCCTTGTTCTGTGAGAGGGAAAAATTTCCTTAAGATCCCTCTATCTTCCAGAAATTACCATTAGGTCCCTGCAGACCCCATATTTTTTTTAATTTTATTTAATTTAAATAAATCATTTAATCCCACATTAACACTTATCGGGGGAAATAAATAACTTAAATATTTTTTTTTTCTCAAGGAGATAACTAAATATTTATTTCCAAAAATTCATGGATTTTACAATCCTCCCCCCTTACAAAAATTTCGTCCTCGAAATTTTTACGCCGTTTATACTTCATACAAACAACTACGGGTATATTTGCCTCATATCCTCCTCACGCGTTCCCGGGTAGCTTCCGTTGATTGTGGTTACTCCACTTCACCTTAACTAAAGGAATAGTTCTATTCCTTAACTGCTTGTCCTCTCGGCCCAAAATGGCCACTGGACGCTCCTCATAGGACATATCCTCTTGGACTTCCACCGGAACCTGAGGAATCACTCTGGTGGGATCACGAACACACTTCTTCAACATTGAAATGTGGAAGACATCGTGAACCTGAGCGAGATCCTGGGGTAAGGCCAACCTATATGCCACCACTCCTATGTGCTCCAATATCTCGTAAGGTCCGATATATCGCGGAGCAAGTTTTCCACGTCGTCCAAACCTTACTACCCCCTTCATAGGAGATACTTTTAGGAATACCAAATCTCCCACTTGAAACTCCCCGATCGATCTTTTTAGATTACGCATAGCTCTTTTGTCTACTGCAGGCAGTACAGGTGGCTCCCTGATCATCTTGACATGTTCCTCCATTTGTTTTACAAAATCAGGTTGCTTAAGTGCCGCCTCAGCTACCAGCCTCCTTTCTCCCTCCCCAACAAATGGGAGTTCGGCACTTCCTCCCATAGAGTGCCTCGTACGGAGCCATCTTGATGCTCGCCTGATAACTGTTGTTATAGGCAAATTCTATCAAACTTAGACGTTCATCCCAGGACCCCGTAAAATCTATTGCACATGCCCTCAACATGTCCTCCAGTACCTGGATGGTTCTTTCAGATTGTCCATCGGTCTGTGGGTGAAAAGCTGTGCTGAATGCCAATCCCGTACCTAGAGCGGTGTGCAAGCTCTCCCAGAATCTAGAGACAAACCGAGTGTCTCGATCAGAGGTGATAGTCACCGGTACTCCATGTAATCTGACGATGCGATCTATGTACGCTTGGGCCAACTTTTCCAAGGATGCTCCGCCCTTAATCTGGTATAAAGTGGGCCGACTTTGTCAGCCGATCCACTATAACCCAGATCGATTCATGGCCTCTTTGAGTGCGTGGCAACCCCGTTACAAAATCCATGTTAATGTGCTCTCATTTCCACTCCGGAATGGGTAATGGTTGTAACATCCCTGCAGGCTTCTGGTGTTCCGCCTTTACCATCTGACAGGTGATGCACTTAGCCACGAACTCCGCAACATCTCGCTTCATCCCCTTCCACCAGAAGTGGTCCTTCAACCCTCTGTACATCTTGGTACCTCCAGGGTAAATAGTGTAGCCCGAATAGTGGGCTTCCTCCAGAATCTCCGTTTTTATTACAGGGACATTTGGTACACAAATTCTTTCGTCAAATCTAAGGGTGCCATCTTCATGGACTCTGAACCGTGTTGGTTCTTCCTGGCCCATGTGTTCCTTGATCTCCTCCAGTTCAGGATCTTGCCCTTGTGAAACCTTAATTCTTTCCAACAACGAGGGTCGGATATGCAAGCTGGCCAATGTGACATCCATCGTAGGCAAAACGACCTCTAGGTTGAGCCTCCTCATATCCTCCAATAGCGGCCTCTGAGTCGTTAACATAGCGGCAACTCCATATCCAGACTTCCTGCTCAGTGCATCGGCCACCACGTTTGCCTTGCTCGGGTGGTAATGAACACTGAGATCGTAGTCCTTGATTAGCTCTAACCATCGCAGCTGTCTCATATTCAATTCCTTCTGTGTGAATATGTACTTGAGGCTCTTATGATCGGTGTAGATCTCGCATGGTACACCGTAGAGGAAACGTCGCCAGATCTTTAGGGCAAACACGATCGCTGCCAACTCAAGATCGTGTGTAGGGTAGTTCTCCTCGAAAGGTTTTAATTGTCGTGATGCATAAGCAATCACGCGTCCATCTTGCATCAACACACATCCAAGGCCAGTCTTGCAGGCGTCATTTGTAGGCCGTATACCCACGATTGCTTTGTGGTAAGCGCCAACTTACCAAGGTCGATATCAACCTGTTTTGACTCACGGAAACTCTTTTCATAGGAGTCGGTCCAAATGAATTTGGTACCCTTCACGAGTCGGCTTTGGTTAATGGTGCTGCTATAACCGAGAAACCCTCAACGAATCTCCGGTAATAGCCAGCTAATCCCAGGAAACTCCGTATCTCCCGTACCGTTGTTGGTCTTTTCCATTCCACAACGGCTTCAATTTTCTTGGGATCTACTGAAACTCCAGCTCCACTTACCACGTGGCCCAAGAAAGCTACACTTTCCAACCAAAAATCGCACTTGGAGAACTTTGCGTAAAGCTGATGTTCCCTCAAGGTCTTTAGCACTATTCTTAAGTGCTCCTCGTGGTCCTGGTGGCTTCTTGAGTAAACCAAGATGTCATCGATGAATACCACCACAAACTGGTCCAAATATTGATGGAATACCCGGTTCATCATGTCCATGAAAACTGCTGGAGCATTGGTAAGCCCGAACGGCATTACCGTAAACTTCGTAGTGCCCATATTTGAGTGCAGGAAAGCACTCTTGGGATATCCGTCTCCTTAATCCTCACTTGATGATAAAATCCATCTTAAGTCAATCTTTGAGAAAACTTGAGCTCCCTCGTAGTGATCCAGCAGTCATCAATTCTTGGTAGAGGATATTTATTCTTTCTGATCCACCTTATTCAACTCCCCGATAATCAATGCACAACCTTAGCGACCCGTCTTTCTTCTTGTGAAAAGAAATGTGTGCTCCCCAAGGTGACATGCTAGGTCTGATGAAACCTTTGTCCAACAATTCCTCTAGTTGGGTCTTCAATTACTTGAGCTCCGCAGGCGCCATCCGATAAGGAGCCTTAGACACAGGAGCTGTTCCCGGTACCAAATCAATAGAGAACTCTAGTTCTCTTTCCGGGGTAATCCCGGTAACTCTTCCGGAAACACATCGGGGTACTCCCTTACGACCGGTACATCTGAGACTACAATCTCCTTATCCTTCTTCATCTCGGAAATAGAAGCCAAGTAGCCTATACACCCACCCCTAAGTAACTTCCGAACCTGGAGAGCTGAGATTTCCTGTACTAAGGAACAAGTTTGGCTGCCTTTAAAAGTAAATTCCTCTTCTCCCGGCATCTTAAACACAACCCTCTTCCCACGACAGTCTACCACTGCGTAAACTGAAGAGAGCCAGTCCATCCCGAGGATCACATCGTAATCCTTCAGGTCCATTACATGCAGGTTTGCAAGTAATCCCCTCCCCTCAATCATTATAGGGCATGCCGGTACCATTCTCCTTACAATCATGGCAGCTCCTACCGGGGTGTCTACACACAAATCCTGGGGTTGATCTATTGTAGGCAATGTGTGCTTTCGTGCAAACCGTGCAGATATGAAAGAGTGTGTGGCTCCAGGATCAAATAAAGTGCAGGCATAGAAAGAACTAACTGAAATGGTACCTGCCACGACATCTGCTTATGAATGTGCTTCCTCTGTTGTCAAATGTTAGAACCGAACATGGGTCATTGGCATCTGTTGCTGTTGGGGTTGGTTTGTAGTAGTATATCGCCCCAGGTCGCCTTCCCTTTCTTATCCCCACCTTGAGGTCTTGGTGGTGGTCCAACAGATTGACGGGAAGCTTGTTGAGATCCCTGGTTTCCACCCACCACACTCTGTCCTTGTTGACGCTGGGGACATTGGGCCTTTTGGTGATCCAAGGCCAAGCAGAAATAGCACCCTCCAGTTATCCTTGGGCATTGGGACCTCTTATGCGGTCCCTTGCATTCATAGCACTTAATGTTCTGGGTCACACTGGCTGATGACCCTTTACCTCCAGATGAGGCTGTGGACTGCCTGGCTTCCCATAAGGCCAATACTTGTTGTCGGGCCTACGCTTTCGAGCTCTTTCACGATGGCCGCCCGCTATTTGCCCCTTATCCTTTTCTCCTTACAGGACGACCCACAGGCGTCCCCTCGCAAGTAAGCCTCGGTGTATTTGGCCCTAGCCACAACTTGGTGTAGGTCTTGCACATATGGCTAGTTACAATCTTTTTCAATGATGGCCTTGATCAGGCCTCAAACTTCATCACCCTGGCTCTTCTTACAGCCGGTTTGGCACCATGTCCGGCCGGCGAGCCAACCGGTCAAATTCGGGTTTCATATTGCTCCACCGTGGAGCCTCCTTGAACAAAATTTGGGAGAATTGTTGTCCGAGCTGTACCAGATGTCCTCTCGAGAAATACTTGGCGAAAAATGCAGTCCTGAATTCTTCCCAAGTCTGGAAGGCCTCTCCCTTCCTCAGTCTTATCTCTCCTAAGTACCAATCTTCTGCGGGTCCTTGGAGCATGTACACGGCGGTCCTGATCTTCTCCGCCTCAGTAGTTTGGAAGACCTCGAAGGTCTTCTCCATCTCCCGTGATCCATTGTTGGCTGACATGAGTGCTGCGGCCCTTGGAAGGTGGGGGCGGGTCTCTTAATCTCCCAAGTAATCCTCTACTTGGCGTGGGGGTGGTTGATGGGGGTGGTACTGTTGTCGGGTCTCTGGATTAGTCCCAACATCTCTCTCATTAATTCCATCATGCTCATGGGGGTACCTCCCCTTGGGTTTTGGCCCTCTGGCGAGGCCGAGCATTGGATTGGCAGTGCACCTCCCCGCCGACTTCCATCTCATCCCAGCAGTGGGTACCTCCCTATCCTGCGGTTGAGGGACTTCTTCTTCCACGGGAGGCTGTGGCATTTCGGGATACACGCAGAGGTCGGCCTCGCCTACCCCTTCCTCTTCCCCTACCACCTCGACCTCCACGCAGAGTGATCCATGGTTTAAGCGTATAAGGATTACAAGGTTATTTTTTATTTCGGCCAGACGGATGATGATAAAACATACTTTTATTCATTTCAAAAGCAACAACTAGAGTCAACATGCTAAAACAAAAGGCGCTAAAAGACATAATAAAATAGTTCATACAACATACAAGTTTGTAAGACTACGGTTATTCTAGAAACTAAAACTAGAACTTCGATCCAGGATGATGCTCGTCGGGCGGCGGTGGAGTGTAGTCGGGCATGGTCGATGTCCTCCGGACCCACAGGGTCCTCGCTAGGTCTGGCGCACGGATGGATGAGAGAAAGCTGTGTGCTCCCGTGACCGCCACAGCCTACGGCAGAGCAGAGGCGCCTACACTCTGTCATCTACGGTGCGTATACTCCACAACGACGGCACCATGAGATCCTGAGAACAGCAGGAGACGGACCTGCAGCTCTCTCCCGAATCTGAACCCCCAATCCACGGCGGTAATCTCGCGCTCTGCACACACGCCGGGGAGGGATACTCGGGCTCACTATCTCCTGCGCTAATGGAACCCTGGGTCCTACGTCCACTGGCCTCTGCATAGCAATGTGGTCCCTGAGTCCCTGGACCAACATGGTGACTGTAGTCTGAAGCCTGTCAACCTTTCGGCTGGTGGCTTCAAGCGTCCTCCTCATCTCAGCGAGGACCTCTGCAGGCTCGGATGAGTCAGCTCTGGGTGGTGGAGTGTTCTCGAGGCAGGACTCCACCTCATCGTCCGCATCGAATCACGCATGCACCGGACCCGACATCCTGCAGGTAAAACTCTGTGTCAATCTAACGTATCACTATCTATACTACCCCAGTCCCACACTCAATCTATGCAACTGGCTAAGGGCATCTAGGGTCTGCTATCTGCTTTATCAAGAGAACCTTCTCTGATACCACTTTAATCTGTAACGCACCGACCCGGATCCCGGGACCTCGAGCACGTCAACAGACAGGCCGTATTAAAGAAGAGATAAACTCAACTCGAATACAAGGCCTAATAATGTGATAAGCAGATAGCAATTCATAAATAAACATAAACTCGAGTTCATAAGAACATAGAGTCACTAGGGTCCGTAGGCCCTATAGAAGTCTGGTCCCTATACGGGTCCTACAATAACAAAGCTCACAAAGACAAAGATAAAGAAGACTCCTATAACCTCTGGTCCTCCGGAGTTCTCTCCCCAGGCTCCTCTCCCCTCCTATACCTCGGAATCTGTAAAGAGGAAAAGAGAAAACACATGACCTTTCGAATGGAAAGCCCAGTAAGTACTCCTGCAGGTCACAATGTCATAGATGGGAAATATGATAGCCAATGAGATCATAATATCAACAACATAGTCCTAGGAGTCTACCACAAGCAAGTCAAAGGTGCGTCACGAATTCTCGAATGAAGCCCCTGCTCTGTAGTGAGTTCTAAGAGAACTCAAAGTTTTACTCCCTACCAAGATGTCCAAATTACGGATATAAATACGACCTAGATGGTGGATTTTGACCCTCCTGGCCACAAGTCGGTAGAACTACCTCTCCTTCGTGTTAACACTGCGACATTGTACCATGCCCACGGCATGTAAGACCTCCAGAGAGATTTGCTTCCCTGGTGAGGTCGCCGGGGAAGGTCGGGGTCCCTATCCCTGAACATTCCTAAATTGGAGCTTCCCTAGCTCCACTGAGTCCGGGCAGTAGAATATAGTAAACAGGGACACCAACATCCCGGAAACAAACACACATGCTCAACAGGATTCAAAATACCAGATATGAACAGCATGTATGGCATCAGCAGTGCATGTAATAAGAATACATAGCAAGTCCAAGAAATCCCGTCACCGGGTGGAAACTAGGCAAGTGAACTTACCTCTGGAGAGACTAAATGTCTTCCTGGACTCCTTTGAAATGCCTTACGTCTCCCCTGAGAGTATCTGGCATACATAGACTCTTATTAGAGTCAAGTTTTCCACAAGCTTCTATTTTCACATGCATGTCCTACGTACTTGTTGGGCTTAGGCCCACTAACGGGTCCTAAGGACCATCTCTCGGGTTACCAGCCCTTATTCCCGTTTCTATGTCCTTTAGTTGACTTTTAGACCTACTTTGGTCAAACCTAGTCAACTCGAGTCTATTTGTCGAGTCTGACTCTTATTTGGTCATTTTGGTTGAGTTGGGCCTACTCAGATTTATTTCAACCCCCTTTTTACCCTGGAAGGGCATTTTGGTCATTTGGCAACTTTTGACCCTAAAGTTTTAAGGTTCCATTCGATTAGGGCTTATTTAGCCCCTTTTAGCTTCCCTACCAAATAATTTCCATAATTTAACCAATTATCTAAATTTAGGAAATTATTTAATTCTCATTTGTCATACTTCAATATTTCATATCAATCTTTATGTCACACCTCTATAGTCATGGGTTTTAATTAAAAACATTACTATTAAATAAATTTTGTTTTTTTGTTTTTTTTTTCTACTTCTTCTTCGTTTCTCTCCCGACCACGACCGAGCGAACTCCGGCGTCACCGTGCTCCACCTCAGACCTCCCTGAGGTCTTACCTGTGCTCGGCCCCCGTCTCGGAGGGTCTCACTTCCTCGACCTGCCTCACCGGAGTACCGCCGGCGTTCACCACCACCTTCAAAACGTTCTAACGTTCCCGGCCGAAACTTCTCCTTCTCTAACGCGCCCAATACACTATTATAATGCGCGAAAGTAACTGCAGGGTTAAAGAGAAGCTTACCGGCGACGAGCGTGAGACAGAACCTCGACGGTGAGCGTCTGATTCTCCGGCGAGGCGTGGTGGTTCTCAGTGATCGAGCTGTTCAGCCTTCCCCCGCAACGAACTAGCTCCTCTTCCCCTTGCGGCAAAAGTCCCGAGCGAGGAAAGACGCAAGAGTCAGCCGGTCGGATGCGGTACATTCCTTCTTCTCCGTTCGAGCTCACCGGAGTACTGAGGTTACACTGCTTGCTGGTGTGGTGAAACCGTGGAGATCATCGCCTTTTTATAGGCTCCAAGTGCCCAGGCGAAACGTCGCTAACGCCATACGCCCGCCGATCGCCGTCCGGCCTCCCGCCCATAGCGAGCGGGTGAGACAGCGAGGTTCTCGCGCGCGTTACCGGCGTGTGGAGAAGGGAACGTCGGCCTCGCGATCTGATCTCGCAGATAGGTGGTGAGGATCATCAGATCCTATCCAACGGTCTGATACACAAACTTGTGCCTCGGATCCAACAACGCTAAGATCGACGGTTGGGATCAAAACGGAATTGACGGATGGATCTTCCCCACATACCTCGTATCAATCGCTAGCCTTGATTAACGGCTACGATTTCACCACGCGGTTCATTTAGATCCCTTTATAATCGCCTCGCGATCAACTACGATCTGGAGCGCATCTCAGCGCGCCACATGTCGTTGCTACCTCCCTCCGTCTCTTCTCAAGATCATCACTATCGGGGGTGATCAAATCATAGCCGTCCAACCAACACATTATAGGACAATTTTCCGGAAGTCCCTGAACCTATTCATTTTACAGATAGGTCCTTGTTCTGTGAGAGGGAAAAATTTCCTTAAGATCCCTCTATCTTCCAGAAATTACCATTAGGTCCCTGCAGACCCCATATTTGTTTTAATTTCCATTTAATTTAAATAAATCATTTAATCCTACATTAACACTTATCGGGGGAAATAAATAACTTAAATATTTTTCTCAAGGAAATAACTAAATATTTATTTCCAAAAATTCATGGATTTTACACGAACAGCCGCATAGTAACACGCCTTATATATATATATATATATATATATATATATATATATATATATATATATCTTTATAGCATCACCCTGGGATCCCGGACCTCGAAAGACGTCAGATCGGCCGTATTAAAGAAGAGATAAACTCAACTCGAATACAAGGCCTAATATTGTGATAAGCAGATAACAATCCATAAAATTAAATAAAACTCGTGTTCCAAGGACCATAGAGTTAACAGGGTCCATAGGCCCTAAAATAGTCAGGTCCCTATACGGGTCCTACAAATAACAAAGCTCATAAAATAAAAGATAAAGGAGACTCCTATAACCTCCGGGTCTCCCCCGTGTCCTCCCCTCGGGCTCCTCTCCCTCCTAAACCTCGGAATCTGTAAAAGAGGAAAAGAGAAAACACATGAGCTTTCGAATGGAAAGCTCAGTAAGTGCCCCTGCAGGTCGCAATGACATAAATAGGATATATGCCAAGCAATGTGATCACAATACCAACAAAGTAGTCCTGGGAGTCCACCACAAACAAATCAAAGGTGCGACCCCCCTGATACAGAAGCCCTCGGGCTCTGTAATGAGTTTCAAGAGAACTCAAGGTTTACTCCAGGTCAGTATGTCCAGCTATTTGCTATAAATACGACCTTGATGGTCGCTCGACCCTCCGGTCATAGGTCGGTAGAACTACCTCTCCTACGTGTTACTTAGCGATTCGATGTACCATGCTCATGCCCACAAGTAAGACCTCCAGAGATTTTGCTTCTCTGGTAAGGTAAACAAGAAAGCCAGGGGGTCCTGTCCCTGAACATTCCTTTATTGGAGCTTCCCTAGCTCCACTGAGTTCGGGCAGTAGAACAAACTCAACCTACACACACCCACCCGACCAACACAAACACCGTGTGTCTCTATGGTCAAGTGCCAGACAATAGGAGGCTATGCTCAATGAGTACGCATACTCCTCTGACGCATACCTGCCCTGTCTGCACACAAGCACCACGAACCTCCACAGTATCGCCTCGGTCATAGGTTAGAATGCTCAGTGAGCATCAACGAAGAGATAGTGAAACCACGCACTCCTATCCGGACGGAGCACAGGCTCACGTGTTTCCACGGCCACGTGCCGATCAACGGATCCTCGTGATCAGTTAACACTACCTCTAGCACACAAATCACACACATACCAGGAAAGATATCAAAAGAATATGTATGTGCATGCATCCAAGAATATCAGGTACCAAACAAAAGACATGCTAACAAATAGCATACATTAAATCAAGAAACCCCAAACAATGGGTAGGAGCGAGGCAAAAGTAACTTACCTCTCACTGGAACTCGAAGCCCTCCTAATCACCTCTTGAAATGCCACTTGGACTTCCCGAGAGTATCTAATAGATAGAGTTTCTATTAGAGTTAAAATTCTAATAAAACCCTAAGTTTCTAGTTGCACATGCATGACTCTTGTTCTTGTTGGGCCTAGTCCTAGAGACCACCTCTTGGGTTTCTGGTCCTTTTCCCGTGTTCCCCTGTCCTTTAGTTGACTTCAGACCCAGCTTGGTCAAACCTAGTCAACTTCATCTTCATTTGTCGAGTCTAAACCTTATTTGGCCATCTCTAGACATTCAAGTTGAATTGGGCCCATTTCGAGCCCATTACACAATCTAGCTTGACCTTATCCCTTTTTAACTAAGGAAGGGCATTTCCGTCATTTGAGTAGCTATGACTTCAGAGTTTAAAGTCATACCTTGCTACTTGAGTAACCCAAGGTTTAGTTCCCTATACTGCCATCCTTATTATTAGTTAATAATAAATCCAGTTATAGTTCGACCAATTGAGTCTACCCATTGGGCCTCTCAAGTAATGAACCCAATTTCCCCTTTAATTGGTCCATAGTCTGACTTAGGTGTCTTTGATTAATTAATCCAATTAATCTTCATAGCTTGGTTTAGACTCTTTATCTTTATTTGATTGACCCTACTCAAATAGTTCTAGTGTCACACACCCAAGTCCTTAATCTAGCTTCATTTAAGGTATTTAGTAAATTTACTAAATCCTTATAATCACATTATACAATTTATTAACTTGATTGTGTCACACCTATATAGTTCCAATAATCATTTTAATTAACCTAGTTAATCCAATGATTACGTCACAACACTTAGGTCAATTAGACCTATTAAAAATGATTTAAATCATTTTAATCATACTCATGGATTTTGTCACATTAATAAAATCCCATATAATCATTAAATGATTGAGTCACACTTCTTAGGTCTCACTACAAAAAATGTTACATTTACTCACGCCAGCTTAAGCGTGAGTAAAAGTATCAATAAGCGTGAGTATAGATCAAAATAGTTTTACTCACGGAAAATAACCTTATACCGGCGCTAAAAGTGCCATGACTAAAGGGGGGCGACGGTATAGACATATTATTACGGAAAAATTCCGTGAGAATAGATTTTTTGGTTTTACTCACGCTTGTACATCCGTGAGTAAAAGTATGATTATTACTTTTTTTTTATTTTTACTCACAGATATTATCCGTGAGTAAAAATAGTGATTATTATTTTTTTATTTTTTACTCATGAATATTATGTGTGAGTAAAAACATAGATTATTATTTTCTTTATTTTTTATTTATGGATATTATGTATTACAAAAGTCAAGAGAAAAAACATGTGAAGCAATGTGTTCTCCGTAATGATGAATTCAACTTTGTTAGAACTTAAATTGAAGTACCCGTTAAACACATCATGATACAAACATGCCTTTCTCTATGAACTTTTCTAGTCAAACTATAGATCTAAGCTCCATCTAAAATTACAAGATGATCAAGAATCAAGAAGTAGCGTATGAACTATGGTTATGAGATGGACCTTCCTGCCTAAGACATCGTTGTGAGGCACCACCGCTTCATATTTTCTAGAAAAAGCCTTCACATAACCTAGGGGTCTACAGGCACCACCGCTTCTCTCTTTAAGCCAATGTTATAGAGCTTGGTTCCCTTTTCTCCATTAGATTGACCGTCTGCAAAAAGTTTAATTTAATTGAATGAGCTCGAGAAACATCAACTTTAACATGGGTTAAAGACTATAGATGTATGCAAGTAGATCTAAAAGTCACCCGTCATAGGCCCTTCCATTTTCACCGTCCACCACCATTATAGGTGGTTCCTCATCACGACCATGGAATCAATGTGGCTGCTCGTAAATTAGGAACCTTTCCATCATGAGATGTGAGGCAAATGATCACTAAGCACATTCACGAAGTTCTTGTAAAGTGTAATGAACAATGCCTCCATGGAATCATACATAGAAGTCAACTAAAAAGAAAGGTAAAAAATTAAAACTGGAGCCCTGAAATGAAAATTAAGCACAAGAATCATAAAACATAAAATAGATAAATGGAACATTAAATCATGCATTTTACAATTAATCTAATTTAAGTTAGAATGGCATGCTCCAAAGTAAAACAAATTTTATTTGACATACTAGCAAGATAATATTAAACATAAATAGATGAGGGAAAGAGAGAAATTACTTGGTGATCCAGAAAGTCAAGAAAGCATCTTTAGTACTTGTATATAATATTCTAATACTATTGAGAGATATCATAGTGCAAAATTTTACCTTAACATGGTATCAATAATAAAAAACCAAATAGATAGTAGACATCCTATCAAGGGGACCATATGTCAATATTCATAGTGAAGTTGTTCACCATGTTCAAGGAAAAGCTTAGTTCAAGGAATAAAACCACGAAAATAACAACATAAGTGTCCCGCAGAGACCTAGAAAGAGTTTGCAAATAACTCAAAAGGACTAGAATCTTGAAAGCGACAATTACGTGTGGTATTCATGCTTTTAATTATTATGAGTGGTGAAAATCTTATAGTAAGCAAGACGTAAGGACTAATCGATTGTTCCACCGTCCTAATGAAATCTGAAAGCACAAATAAAAATAGAATCAAGAATGCAATGCCAACCTTTTCTAATCCATGTAGAAGGCTCGTAAGGGTCAACTCTTTAACGCTTTCTGTTGTATGATCGGTTTGTTGCGACAAAATGATTGTCCTTCAGATTGAATTAGAAATAGCAATGGGGACTTGTGGAATTGATCTATGTAATAGTCCATAAAATTATATTTCACAATCCAATGAATTCAATTAAGAAAGAAATATTCCATAAAATCCATCCATTCAATTAAGAAATAGTCCATAAAATCCATAAGAAAGAAATAGCCCCATTTTTGTGGAGAGAAATTAGAAATATGCCAAAGAGTTCCTACCTTAGTTCCAGGGTTTTCTTATTTTCTGTAATTTTCTGAAGGTTCAAAACTTTAAAGTGGGAAGTTACCTTTTCAGGGATGCCAGTTTTGCCAGCAGACTGGCCATCACATTTCTAGAAATGGGATAATTTTTCCCTGTTATAAGGATTTCAAATTCTTAAGAAAAAAATCAAAATAAAATAAAATTGATATCAAACACAGAAATAAGATGAGATTTTTTGGCATATACCTAATGAGAGATGTGAGAGGACCAATCCTTCATGCAGTGTGTCGGCAAGCTTCTGAACTGTTCTAGATATGATTGTAACATGCCTCTATGTTTAAGCTATAAAGTGCTGTAAAGCAAAACAAGTACATTATAAAAGTGATGATAATAGTACTTAATCCTGCACTCAAGATTTCAAACCAATGTACACAAGAAACATAAACGATATTTTCCATGCTGCAAGTCTGAAGAAAAGGGCTTTCTACAAGTTCCCTAGAATATCAAAGAGGAGAAATATTGAATGGCTTTGAAGTTACAACCGCCAAAGTGATTAGATCTTCATCGGGTGGATCATGTCTATGATGTTGGGATGAAGCTTAGCGTATCAAGAAATCCGCAAAACATATGATCTAACGTCCCATCAAACCAAACATTGACCCAAATAAGAAAATAAACTGCATCGCTTGTATTGAAAACATACAAATGCCTAATTCCGTTGAGAGACTTTAAATAATCAAGGTAAGCCCCCTTCAATTAACAACAACTTTCAAGCATGGAAGCAAAACCTTTTCGATTAATAAGAAACTTTCAAGAATCACAATGAACTTATATGAAAAGAGAAGAACAAGGCACCTTGACGCCGAGGAGGTATGGCATGGAGGTCTGGGCATGCTGCTGGACAAAGAACAACCCGACCGAAGGCTCGTTTGCAAGATACTTGATCATCTCGTCAACGCCTTCCTTCACTGCTCCCCTGGAACCAAAACCTCAGTATCCTCACAATGGAACATAAAAAACCCTAAATCCGAAAAATGAGAAATCAAAGAAGAAGAAGATGATGACAGACCGTCCATGAAGCCATCCACGGGCGAGAAATCATGCGTCCTGGATCTGGAGAGAAGAAGATCATCACCTTCTTCGGCACTCTTGGGGATCTCGGCGGAGACGACTCCAGCGGCCGCCATTGTTAGAGCCAAAGAGAAGGATCTCGAGCTCCCACCTTTTAAACTTTTTCCAGGTCCTCTCAGTTACCTGCGGAACTAAATTTACTATAATACCCCTCTAACGCAGAATAAATGCACGGACTTGCCCACCCACGTTGGGAATTTTAAATGTTAATGTGAATCTTTAGATAAGTTATTATAAATATTAAAAATTAATAATAACTATTGATTCTGCTTAAAAAAGGCATTAACATATACCCTCGGACAAAAAAAATCCATGACCAAAAAAACTTTTACGATCATATGAAAAAAATTGTAACTATAAATTTACTTTAATACTCACAAATAAATATAAGTGTGACTATAATATATAACCTATAGTCACAGTAAAAAAAATTCGTGACTAAAAATAATCTCTACAGTCACATATAAAATAATCGTGACTATAGATTACTTTAATACTCACGCATGAATATAAACGCGACTATAATATATAACCTATAGTCACGATGAAAAAAAATCCGTGACTAAAAAAACCTCTACAGTCACATATAAAATAACCGTAACTATAGATTACTTTAATACTCACACATGAATCTAAGTGTGACTATATATGAAGTTTTAGTCACGATTAAATTTCCGTGAGTAAAATTTTCGTGAGTAAATGTAACATTTCTTGTAGTGTCTATTAAAATAAATTCCAATGAATTATTTAGTAACCTTACTAAATAATTTCTTTGTAACTATACAACTTAATCCTGTCACATGGATTAACTTGTCACACTAACAAATTTCCACAATTATTTTTAACTATACGAAATAATTAATCAAATAATTATCACATTCCTATGGTTAGGAACAAATTATTCAAATCAACTAATTGATTTTGTCACACCAATAAGGTTTTAAAGTTTTATCAAAAACCCTTAGTTCATTTTAATCAACCCATGAAGTCAGCATTAGTTATATATATATATATATATATATATATATAGTAAATCCATTAATCACTACACTACCAAACCAACTATGAGTATGTGATCAACTTGAAAGTGAATATCACCACTTCTCACACCAGCCTTTGAGTCCCCAGCTTAGAGAACTCATTAACTATCAACATAAAATCATCTCCAAGCATCTGCCAATCTTACACTAACTTCCAACCAAATCCTAACACTTACACGCACATCGACAAGATGCCCTCCAAGAAGCCCCACACCTTTTAACAACTAAGAATTATCAAGAGAACTCCATGTATTCTGTATTAGCATCATCACCTCACATCACCCTCTTCAATAGCAATCATAAACTATAGTATAATCTCAATGAGCAAACCTGCCAACCATTCTTTGCCAACCGAGCAATTTCTCATCATCAACTCCCCACCATAACTTGACAATACATAGGTTTCAAAACCACGGTAGCCATGAGAAAACACTCCACGAACTTCCTTTGATCCTCCAAAACATCAAGACAACATCTTCAAAGAATTCCCATTAAACTTCTCATAACATTTCAGACCCAAATTCTATAGCCTCTATCAGTCCACTTTCATGATTCAAAACAACACACTACCATCCTCACTACTCATTGATGCAAATCCCAAATATAAACATACATGCACAACAATCACCTATCACTAACTTTGGTAGCAAATCTGGACACTAGGTTCAATGGACCACCACCAGAACCATTGTCACACTAGTAGAGCCAACATCTCCTGGGTTCTTTCAAAACACAACAACACCCACAGTTGTACATTAACTGTTAAAACTTATAATTCATGTTCAGACACCATAAAGTTCAGAAACATACTTAAGAGATACAACTCCAATCTCACACCTCTTCATTAATCATCAAGACTAGAACTAGGATTCAAACTCTCAATCACAAAACTAATGCTTAACAATAATCACCTCAACTCTCACACATTAACACCAGCAACAATTGAACCACCACACCCTCACTGCCACCATATATCATCATCTTTACACCATTGTCCTTACTGTCACTAAACACCATCAGAAATCCATCAAGATAATTTGCAAAAGTTCAATGAACTCTCTGAACATCACCATCACATAAATTTAAAGTTTTCCGAAACTTAGTTAATCCTGTGACTAAAGAAAACATTAAAATCATCACTTTCATAACCACTCTATGAACTAGATCATGCTTCTCTAGCACTTACTCAAGATCTTCACACAAGCCGAGGATCAAGAGGCTACCATGTCCTCCCCGGGTCTCATTTAGGTAACTCAAACCGCCCCGGTTTTCCTTCTTATCCTTTCCCCAAGCATGTACGCATAAGAGATACAAGAGGCGTGAAGCAAGGGACTTACCGCAAGTAGGGGAACGTTGAAGCCGACGGAGCCTTCCTCCGTCCTGGTCTTACTGACTTCGGCTACGCATGTAAGAGTGGCTTCTTCCTTGATCTCCTCTCCTGGGCGTCGGTGACAAAGGAGAAACTTCACTAGAGTTGCAAACATTCTCCTTCCTTTTATAGGACCGTGGTGAGACCGTTGAGGTGTCCTGATCAAGAAACGGCTGCGCAAACGCCTCCTCTACCCTTCATGGCTAGCCGTTAATGACCGTGGCGGAGAACGCACGCGAGACGCGCGCTGGGGAGAGATCAGAACGTCTCCCCGCCCTTTTTACAAAATCACCCCTCAACCTTTAGCGTTTTACATGCAAGCCCCCCATATTATAGAGAGAGGTGGTGACCTTTGTAATTTAGACCCTATCTTTCCAGGGTTTCTCCACTAGGTCCCTGTCTAATTAAAAACTAAGTTAGATCATCATTCATTTTTTTTTTACATCCTCATCAAATCTTAAATTCTTGTCTAGTCCCCAATAACCTTGTTAAATTTAATTTATATCTCCAATTCATCTTCTATATATATTTAGTTGCAAATATATATATATATATATATATATATATATATATATAGCACAAATAAATATTTATTTATCTTTTTTTTTTTTCTTTTTTTTTTTGTCCACATGCCAGCTTACAAGCCACCATTTCATCATTCACGCATTTTCTTACCGATTAATCTACTTTTCCTTGATTAATTGTTAACTCATGTATTAATGTCTGCCACATGAAGCATTAGCCTTCTTGCACATCAGCCCTCTAGGTTTCCTTCAATACTATTGACCCCTACATCCTTATCAAGAGCCACTATGCATGTGTTATCACTTTGCATATAAGTCCAACCAATAAAGAACTATTACATGCAAGCCCAAATATTAATACATTATTATATACATGTCTTTAGATTTAATAATCCCACTTGGTTATTCTCTTTCTTTAATTCCTTCTTTGTATTTCCACCAATGTTAAGAAAGGGTGGCC
The DNA here is from genome assembly GCA_026586065.1 of Dioscorea zingiberensis. NCBI lineage: Eukaryota > Viridiplantae > Streptophyta > Magnoliopsida > Dioscoreales > Dioscoreaceae > Dioscorea > Dioscorea zingiberensis. Next base: position 53,360,367 of record CM048818.1, on the reverse strand, counting down.
GATTTATGATGGTTCTATGTCACGTGCAATGATTTGAAGTGATGGGTTTATCATTTACCACTCTACCCCTTTGTCTTATCCATATAATGCTTGATTGCATGAAGCCCATGTATTAGCATCTGTAATTTTGGTATTTAAATCCAAAATTAATCAAATCATTCCATGCAATTCCCTACTATATTGCACTTAATTTCCTCAATTCTTTTATATTCGCATTTAATTCCTTGATGACACAATTATTCTCTATAAGAGAATTTAAATTTCATATTTCTCATAAAACCAATTAATTTCCAACTTTGGAAAATGCTTTATTTAACCAAATAACTATAATAATAATAATTCCCAATAAAAACTCAATTAACCCATCCTTGGGGACCTAATAATTTAAGGAAATAACTAGAAAATTTTATTTCCCTAAAATTTTCGGATTTTACATGTACTGAAGGAATAGAGAGGAGAGGGAGAGTGAGCGTATCTTTTAAGTTTTGCACCATTACCCACTCGGCCAATTTTGTCGTGAGTGGGAATGTTGTAAAAGTACAATCACTTACCACATGTTTCACTGGTAAGTGGTTATTTCACAGCATATCAAACAAGAAAAAGTAACATTTACAGTAAAACCCACTTACTTCACACTCACTCACAGCATACCAAACAACCCCATAATTTGAACTACACTGTAATTTAAAATGCGGGCAATCAAACAGCTCCTAAATGAATTTGAGAGAGTGTTTCTCTTTACACTTTAGCCCGGATTTTCTAAATCATTTCATCTAAGTTCTTAACAACATTACTTTACCATAATTATATATGAAATTAATCAATTAATCCTTCATTTTCATAGAATCCAATTAAGTTCGAGTTAGGGGGAATTTCACTAATTAACCATATAATTAGAGAAAAATTAGAAAAATAATATTATAAAATCCTTGGATTTTAATATATATATATATACGGGAGTGATAATATAAGGCCGGTCAGATTACGGTGCAAGTAAGGTTGCCTCCCATTTGGCCCACTTGCACAGTGTTTTGAGAAAATCCAACCGTATGGATGGAAAGAACATCGAAAAATAAGCTAGCATGTCAATTTTCATACAATTTGAGAACTTGTAGAGTCTTCATTTTAACGGGTGAAAATTTATAAAAATCTTACCGGTTAAAAATTTCACCCTTTAAGATGAACACCCTACAAGTTCCCAAATTGTATGAAAATTGACATGCTAGCTTATTTTTCGATGTTCTTTCCATCCATACGGTTGGATTTCCTCAAAACACTGTGTAAGTGGGTCAAAATGGAGCGACTGCACTTGCACAGCGATAAGGCCGCCCGCTATATATACTTATATTATTCCGTGCAAACTTCCACCATTTTAATCTTCTCTTTAGTAAATCAATTTTAAGATAATTTTTCTTATTAATTGTAGAGAATAATTTCAAAGTACTTCAAAATAATAACAATAACAATAACGACTTAATCCCATACTAGATGGGGTTGGCTATATGAATTCTCTGTTTTTATGTAGCTCTGTCAAAGATAAGATCCGGATCAACATCTAATAAACATAGGTCTTTAGACACTATCTCTCTTCACGTAATCTTCGACCTATTATGTTCCTCTTTTTACCTTCTATTACAAAACTATTACTAAATTATTACTAAACTATCATATTTTAACACATCTAAACCATGTTAAACGTCATTCTTTTATATTTTATCTTCAATTAGTGCAACATGTACCCTCTGTCCGATGTGTTAATTTCTAATGTTATTCAATTTTGTATGACTATACATCCAACTTAACATCCTCATTTCTGTCACATTTATTTTATGAATATGTTGAACTTTAATTGGCCAACACTCGCTCTTGTATAACATGGTTGGTCTAACTGTCATTCCAAATATTTCAACAAGTAAAAAAAAGTTAAAACATACATAAAACAATGTTTTTTAATTAATTTTTTAATAAAAATTTAACTTCTTACAACCATCATTTTTCTTGATTAAATTATGATTTATCTACTCGATCTAATGCCCAAATCATTTTACGATACACACAACGAGGCTTCCAATGAATCAATATATGGTGCTATAAACAAACCTAAAAAATTCATATATGATTTTTTGGAATCCAATTCCGACACACCCACGTGTTGTTTGGTAGGTCTTTGAATGGTGGATAGATGATCATCATCTAATCATCTAATCCTTCACCTACCAGTTCTTTTTTTTTTTTTGATGAACAGAGTAGCTATAGATTAAGAAAATTAAAACCATACAGTGTCAACAACATAGTTAACATAGCCAAGCAGTCATAGAGACGCTCATGAAAGTGATAAACAGGCTAACATAGCCAAAAACAGTCAAACAACACTCACAATAGATGAACAGTAGTCCATAACCGAGTATTTCAGGGATGAAGCCCTTCCCTCCGGCTAGCTTCTTACCCTTCATCTTCATCTTGACCGCTCCCAAGATCTGGATACCTTTTCGAGCCCAGGACTCTTTTCGCATAGACTTTTGAAGCTCCCAAAGGGTGTTATCATCTCCCGAGTCCTCCATCTCCGAGTCAGCCTCCAGGTTCTCTGGATCACTCCGAAACGCAGAAGACGCCCTGTTATCTTGAAAAGCCTTCTGAACTCTGGCCACCAGCATCCGGTGATCTTCATTAGGCCCCATATCTCTCTGATCCATCGAAGTCAATAACAGGGGCGGGGATGGGTGACCAGCACTAGAACCCACATCTCTCCGATCCAGCGAAGACCTCAGCAATAGGGGCGGGGACGAGCAAGCCTTTCGCTTCCCATTGGCGCTTCCGTCCGTATCCTTGCCAGTCGAGTCAACAACCCGATCTTCACCACGAGGGCTAGATCCGGGAATCCAGTGGATGGGACTCGCGACAGGGGTCACACCCATATCCATGTCCACGTTGCGTGAGGTTGAAGGGTCGCAGCGAGGTGGTTGATGATAGGACCCGCCTCGACCCGTGCACCGGCCTCGGCCACGTGTTGCCACCACTCGATCCTCTCTCCCCGCGTGGCGGGCATCCGTGTCTCCAGCCATCTGGCCTCCCCGAGAAGTCTCAGCAGGCACTCGCAGCTCACGTGCGTTCATTCCCCAGCGCCACCGCGACCACGACTGCGACCTCGCCGGCGAGGAGGCCGTACCCATTCGAAACCAGGATCTTCATTTTGCAACTCCTCCACAAGGGGAACATTGGAACTGTGATCATCCTCCTTATCAGGCTGAGACGTCGGAGGTCCTGGATGAACCAAACCCTGAGCAGAGCGTTCAGCACCAACGCCGGCTTGGCCAACCCCCGGAGGTTGCTCAGAAGGTTGCTCTCGCCAGCTGGCGCAGGAGCTTGCTTCATGACCCACCATTCCACAGCTAAAGCAAAAGGTTGGAGCTCGCTCATACAGCACCATGACAAAGATACGCTTCGCTTCATCTTCCAGCCAGAAGCCTCGCTTCAGTGGAACAGCCAAGTCAATCTCGAGACATACTCGAGCAAACCTCGTTCGAGAGAGGGAGGTCGTGTATTCATCGATCTTGACCAATTTACTGATGGATTGAGTGTGCGTTTCCAAGGACTCGCCATCCCAATAGTCCACTGGGAAGTTATGGAGGCTATGCGCCCGACCCGGATCGGACCTCGAACGCGTTCATTGATCGGCCGTACCCAAGTGGAGACGGGCCCCACTCGAGTACAAGGCCTAAGTAAACAGTAGCAGATAACAAAATGAAATCAAGAAGTTTATTAATCCAATAATAAACATATACAAATCAGAGTGCTAATGCGGAAAAATAAAGTACAAGGTCCAAAGCCCTAACAAATCCAGGCCCTACAAAGGTTCCAGGCCAAGTATCCTCACTCAGAAACAAAAGTCAAGGAGATCCTCCAAAGCTCTAGCAAATATCCTACCCCCAACTCTCGCACGCCTCCTGAGCTCGGGTCACTCTACTTCTCAGGACCTGAAATGAGAGAAGGGAAAAGTATTGAGCTTTCGAAAGGAAAGCCCAGTAAGTACCCTGCAAGGAATCTCAAAGATGTGAGCACAATAAAAGATAAATTATGTCACAATCACCGAATCATCAAACAATCAGGTCCTAGGAGTCTACCAGAAAACAATCAAAACAAGAACTCCTAGTCAAACACTGGCCCTCGGGCCCGAAATGGAATTCCAAGAATAGATTCGATGAGACCAAAGCTTTTCTGACCCCTCAATGACCTCATTTGAAATCAACTCTCTTTTCATACCTCGGTAGCGCCACCTCTCTCTTACGTGTTAACACGGTCAGTGTATCGTCCCACTGCCAGAGTATCCTCCCCCCGGCACGGAACCATCAGAGACGCCAGGGTGTCCTCATCCCTGAACGCTCCACTCTTACTTGAGCATTCGCTCCACTGAACCGGAAAATGAACCCATCCTGAAAGCCATCGCTAATTGGCGGCACACACGGACCATGTATCCCGCGGCCAAGTGTGGCCCTTCGCCAGCGTGTCCAACGAGCATAACAAGCAATAAAAATACTCTACTCTAGCTCTCAACCATGCACGTACAAAAGAAGGAACACAAACAAATATAGGTACGTACATGCATCCAAAAATATCAGGTACCAAACAAAAGACATGCTAACAAATAGCATACATCAAATCAAGAAAGCCCCATTCAATGGGCGGAAACAAGGCGAAGGTAACTTACAAAAAAATTCATGCAAAAGCAAAGTCAACAAAACCCATGTCTAGGGTGGAAGCAAGGCAAGGGTAACTTACCTCTGAAATCGCGTAGCTTGGTGTTCCACGGAATATCCTCTTGACGCATCCACGCCGATATCTGGTAATCACAAGTCCACGCTCAACAAACACCCGAGTGTTTAATGATATCATCCCACTAGCCAAGCCCAAACTCTTTTAATCATCTTAACCACTTAAATAATTAGCCACTTAATTATTTAATCAACTATCTCTTGGTCACAATAGTTAATTCTTGTTTACAGTTCATTGAACCGGCCCACCCTCATGACCTTAATAGAAACCTGAACAACCTCCAAGCAAGTTTTGATTCTAATATCATTTGCCGACAGGAACTAGAAACTTGGACATACATCAAAGCAAAACCAAAAACCTCTTCCCTTGATATCAACCAAAACCTCTATGACCTTCTTAATATCATTCACCACTCACCAAGGTTCACCAGATACTAACCCTTAGTTCACCCCATGACCCTCCTTCTAGAAACAATATTTATAACTCAACACTCCTCAGAAAACCTGATCATCACCAATAACAGGACTTAGAAATCCTACACTACCAGGCCCATGAACTTAATCACCCAAGCTAGTCTCCATACATACACTTACAATCATTATACTAAGATCTCTCAAGTGCTAACAAGCACCTGTACTCTTGTATAAACAATAAAGAATCCACCATCTTATACTTTATAGAATTTAAAACAAATCAATCATGGTAACACTTCCTGGTTGCAAACTTTAGTAGGACGCCTTCATATTCTCATTCCTATTCCTCTACTACCTATTACATAAAGACTATTTTCATACTACTAGACATAGATGCCAACAATTATCATTCACTAGTTGATCCATAGGTTTCAGTGACACCACCAATCATGCCTTGAATAAAACCAAGATGGCTAGTGTTAACTCCCATACCACAGCCTATTCACTATCCTTTGTAATGCCCAGCCTTTGTACTTTCATCTACAACCTGGGAAATTGTCAGGGCCTAACCTCACCTCTAAATTTAGATTAAGATTTTTCACACCCTCATTCGAGCCACAACCAATGATCATACATGCATGCGTTAATCTATTCACCACATCTACTCCTTCACAGAGTCCAAACAAGCAACAACCACTATCCTTTCATGCATGCTATCACATAATAAACCATGAAAACTTTTTAATAAGTCCCAAACCTTGCTTTTAACTCTTTGTCTTCTAAATAAAACAACAGGATCGAGGAGACCTACTAATACGAATTCACAGGAGAAAGAAAACTCACTAGGTAGACTGCTTGCTCATAGAATCTTTGAAGAACCTCTCCGGCGTCGCCAACCTCCGGAATAACGCCCTCCTTGCCCCGATATCTCCCTGCAGTGCTCCTCCGTTCTCTTCAGAAGTGGACGTCCACACCCCACGTCCGAGATAAGACGAGGCTACTGGTGGTGGACGGGAAGATGAGAGTGGGAGAGAAGAGGGCGGCGCTAGGGTTTCTACGAGACTTCTCTTATATAGAGCTCGGGAGATCTCCAAAACAATTGGATAACGCTTTTAATTTGAGTTCATCTTTTAGTTTAAACCTCCGAGATTAGCTGGCCGATGTGAGATAAATTCGGAAACTGATAACTTCTCGATGGCGCGCACGAGGTGAAGGAGCAACTCTGCCTTGCCACCTCGTATCCATAACTCCAGCACAGATCAACAGTTGAAGACCTGCCACGTGATCTATTCACAGATGAGAGAATTCTCGTCATGCGTTCCATGCCTTAGGTCGCCACGTGGTGAGTCCGCCACCATTTGATGGAATTAATGAACTCCACTTTCAAATCCCAACCATTCACTCAACTTGGAAATCATATGCACGCTTTTCCCCACACGTTTTTGTCCACAAATAAAAACACCACTTCCCATTAAAGGCAGCCATATACACACCCTTATCCTAATATGTATATTAATACTTTATTAGTATCAATATTAGTATTTTATTTAAACTCAAAGTTCTGAATATATACGTTTGATGCCTCTTTATCCTATCACTAAAATATGGAAAATCATATTAAAGCACATCCATCAAATCATTTTAACTAAATCATTTGGATAAATATAATGCCATCTTTCAAATCAGCGTTTAATCCAAATTTATTTATTTATTTTTTTATCTTCAACCATAGTTTCATATCTTTAATCAATTAAAATATTTATTCATTTAATTAATTAATTAGAGAGCTCTAAGAAGGCATTTATTCTTTAATTAATTAAAAATAATCAGAAAACTTTTATTCCAATAAAAATTTCAATTATGTCCTACCTTGGGAGACTCTCCCTTATTTCCTAACAAGTTTTTTTTTTTTAAAAAAAATAATAAACTAAAACTTAATAATTAGAAAAGAAGAGAAAAATATAATTCCTAAAACTACAGGCTTCACAGCTGCACCCAAACTAACGCCCTCGTTAGCTTCGAGAACGCCGGTTCGAAGCTTGGTTGCTGAGTATGGAGCGTGACTCCGGCGCCAAGGTCCCCCAAAGAGAAGCTGGTTCTTAAGATCCTCTGATTCACACCTTATGAGAAGAAACCCATTTGGCATATCCGAGATGTAGATGTTCCCGAACGCGTTCCACAACCCCAAGAGAGTAGACCAAAGGATCTCGAAGGGAGGAACTTTGCCGAGGAGCTTCCCATACAAAGCATACTGAAACCTTATCCGAGCGCGGTGTTTGTTGTCTTCATCCACATTGTTACCTATAAAATTTCATTAATGGACAATCCCCACATTCCCACCACGTGTTGTAACTTGTAAGTGCATGCACGGTTGATGACCACCAAGTTAAATTAAAGAGAGAGAGAGAGAGAGAGAGAGAGAGAGAGAAAAGAAGAAGCCAAGATCTGAATGGTGGATAGAAGAGCATCATAGTCCTCATTGTTAGTTTAGTTGAGCCGCTTCCACTGACATGGGACAAAATAAAGAGCATGGATTAAAAAGAAGAGAGCTGATACCATGGTCTCGGTACCATGGAGTCATTCATGATACCGAGACGTGGCATCATCTCAGCCGCAAAGGGCTGCTCGGGCTACACATCCCGAGGCATGCCATAAAGCAAGTCTCGGGATGTGTGACGTGCACATATCCCAAGCCGCCCTTTGCGGCCGAGATGATGCCACATCTCGGTATCATGAATGACTCCATAGTACCTAGACCATTGGATAATAATTCTAAAAAGAAAAAGAGAAAAATAGAGGGACCATTTTAGATAATTAAACCATAAAAGAGCGCATAGTCTTCATTGTTAGTTTAGTTGAGCCGCTTCCATTGTGGTAGAGTTCCTAATTTGGGATAAGCTCCTAGATGGATGGCCATATATAGATTCTAGGGTGCATGACTAGTCACTGATCAAGTTATCATGCATGTGAGCACCAGTTGATTGTGACACTGTTAATTGTTGAAGTGTCCAAACGCATGTAGGCTACTTAAATTTACATATTCATGCCAATTGTTAATTACTAAAGTGATTGATATGAGATTATTAGTTATCTACAATATGTGATAACTTAACAATTTTTATATATTTATATTGGTATTTTTTAGTTAAACAGTGTGAAATGATTATTTCTAATAATATATTTTATTTTGGTAGAATACCTGGATTAATCCCTCTATTATAACATTTTGCCCTTTTAGCCCATCTATTATAAATTGTGTGAATTGAGTCCCTCTGGTGTTTCAAATTGGCAAATCAAGTCCCTTTGTTGGGCGGCCGTCAATTTCGCCATCCAAATGCACTGATGTGGATTAAAATATTAAGGAAAAAAATCTTTACAAGTTTAGAAACAACATAAAAAACTTGTATCTTGCGCCACGTCATTTTGGATCCGGGCACACTCTCTTCTTAAACCAGAAACCGAATGGTAAAGGCCCCACACTCTCTTCTCCGCCGCCGCACCATCGCACCACCCTTCTCCCCCAACTGACCGACAGCATCCTTCTCCCTGACCCCCTATAGCACCTTCATCGGCCCACCGCCACCGTCGATCTGCCATGTCTCTACCGGTGACGTTTTCGTTGCCTCTTCACCGACAAAGTTCTACCGTCATCTATCATCACATCCTCCTTCTCCGGCTATACTGTAGCAGACCTGTTTAGGGTCAGATTTTGTAAAATCCAAGAAAATTTTAAGGAAATAAATATGTTGGAATTTTCCTAAAAATTAATTACTAAATAAATAATTTTTCGTAGGAAGTTAAATGAGGGAAATTAAGTTAAAAATGGATTTAAAACCCTAACTAGGGGTTTATGGTGACCAGAGGGACTCCCTGGTAATTTTGAAAAAGTTTGGGGGACTATAAGATAATTATTCCCTCTCACAGTCTTGGACCTGTATGTAATTTTAAAAGTGTCAGGGACCTCTGGAAAATTTTCCACTAGAAAACCTATAGAGAGAGGATGAATGGCTAAGATTAAATCATCACGTGCCGTGTTATATCTCGAGACGTTATAACGGACATGGAGGAGCCACGTGGCGAGCTCAGAGTAAATCCATCTGATCGTAGACTAGATACGAGGCAAGAGAGGTGGATGGTTTGGAGATGACCTCACGGTGAGGGTGACCATGAGCCGTCCATCTTATGATCACTTATATCTCGAGACATAGGAAGGAGATCGGGCCGTCGATCTTCAAACAATCCAGACGGTTCATCTCGGCAGATGCCGGATACGAGGATGTGAGATTAAATAAAAACCTTTGATGATAATCAATAGATCACCGCCCTCCATCGTCCGAGTGACGATCCCGAGGCAGCACATACGCTTCACCTTCAGCCGTTCGGAACCGACGCGCGAACACCGCCTCTCGCCGGCCGTTGTGTGCATGAAGACCGGGCGACGCGCGGCGTAATTAAGATGACGTCACTCCGTCCTTTTGCCTTCCCGGTGGCCTATAAAAGGCGAGGGGAATGAGTCGGGTTGATGTACCAAACGGAGAGAAACCGAGAAGCATTGAAGCTCCTTCTCCGGCGCCGGTGAGCTATCAGTAGCAAGCCCGATCGCTTCCAGTGTGCCCCAAGCTCGAAGTCTTTCGGTGGCAAGCGCAAAAAGGAGGAGAGGCCGAGAAAGAGAGAGACTGTTGCTCGGGGAAATCTTCTCAGCTCGCCGGAGAAAGATCAGAGCTACCTGCCAGAAGACAGGAAGCTCCTCAGAGGCTCTACCAGACGTCTTCGTAGCTCCGGTAAGCTTCTACTCTCCCTCCCGAGGTTTTTTTTTTTAAAAAAAAAGAATGCATGCATGTGATTCGTCGGTTTGAGCTCGCCGCATACGATGGAAACACCGGTTTGAGGCTTAGTGTAGATAACGGCCTGCCGAAGACGCTGGGCACGCGCGAAGTTCTCGACGATGGTGGTCTCGGCGTGGGAGGGGTCCGTTGAGTCTGCAGGAGCACCGGAACGGTGGGGGCAAGGTCTCGGTCGCGAAGTGGAAGAGAGAGAGAGAGAGACGAAGAAGAAGATGAGATAAATAATAAAAAATAATAATAATAATAATATAACAAATATATATATATATATATATATATATATATATATATATATATATATATATATATATCGTTAATGGATTAAAAAGTTAATGATTTGTTAACTTAGTGTGACATATTAATATTGTTAATTAAAACAATTAGTTCATTTTCTTGGGCAAAAATACTAGTTAATTATTGTGATAAGTAGTAATTAACTAGTTGAAATAATTCAAAAAGAAAAACTATTGATATGTCACAATTATTTTGTTTAATGAAACTAGGGAGTGTGACAATTAATCTATTAATTGTTGAATAGCCCTAAGAGACTTTAGATGTGTGTGACAAATAATAGATTAATTGTTTGGTATAGATAGAATAGCTATATGGAACTTTGTTAGTGTGACAATAGCTCAAAATTATTTTGGCAAACATATATAGTGTGACACATCGTTAAAATAATTAAGTCATTCTATGTGTGACAAGTTAAATAGTTTAAGGTATTTAAAATAATACGTGGACCGATTAAAATGGGAATTAAGCCCACTGTTAGGGAGCCCAATGGACTGGGCTCGAATAACAAATAAATTAGAGATTTGTTATGAAAAAAAAGGGGAAAGAAGAAAAGTCTATTTTAGGTCAGTTGGGAGGTATATCAGGGTCATAAAATTTCCCAAATGACCAAAAGTGCCCTTCCTTGGTTAAAAAGGGGCTAAGATCAAGTTAAACTGTGTAATGGGCTTGAAACGGGCCCAACTCTACTAGAATAACCAGAAATGACTAAATAGGGTTTGGACTCGACAAGAAGGTAGAATTGACTGGTTTTGACTAAGTTGAGTCTAAGAACAACTAAAGGACATGGAAACAGAAGATAAGGACCAGTAATCCAAGAGATGGTCCTTAAGACCCGTTAGTGGGCCTAAGCCCAACAAGAGCGTTGGATATGCATGTGAAACTAGGGACATAGAAACTTGTTGAGGTTTTGACTCTAATAGGGTCTATGTATGCCAGATACTCACGGGGAGACGTAAGGCATTCCAAGGGATTCTAGGAAGACTTTTTAGTCTCACCAGGAGGTAAGTACACCTGCCTAGTTCCCACCCGGTTTCGGGTTTTTTCTTGGACTTGTTTATGTATTGGTATCTTATGCTTCTTTGACAACATACATGCGTCATTATTTATTTTGGAATTCTATTGAGCATGTATGGTTGTTTACGGGATGTTGGTATCCCTGTTTGCTATGATCTACTTCCCAGACTCAGTGGAGCTAGGGAAGCTCCGATAGGGGAATGTTCAGGGACGTGGATCCTCGGCATTTCCGGGCCTTACCGAGAGGCAAATCGAGGTCTTACCCGCCGGTATGGTACAATCGACCGCAAGTAACACGTAGGAGAGGTAGTTCTACCGACCTGCGACTGGAGGGTCGAATGACCAAAAAGGTCATGCTTACAGCAAATAGCTGGACATACTGGCCGGGAGTAATCCTTGAGTTCTCTTTGTAACTCTTCACAGAGCCCGAGGGTTTCTGTATCAGGGGTCGTACCTTTGAATTGTTTTTTGGTAGACCCCTACGATTGTGCTGTTGATCTTGTGACCTCATTAGATGACATATTGCCTATTTATGTCTTTGTGACCCGCAGGGGTGCTTACTGGGCTTTCCATTCGAAAGCTCATGTGTTCACTTTTCCTCTTTTACAGATTCCGAGGTTTAGGAGGAGGTGGAGCCTGAGGAGAGCTCACGAGGAAATCCGAGGTCTGGGAGTCTCCTTTTCTTTTATTCTGAGAGCATTACTGTTTGTAGGACCCGTATAGGGACCAGACTATTATAAGGCCTATGGACCCTGATGACTCTATGTTCTCTTTGAACACGAGTTTATTTTATGTTATGGATTGCTATCTGCTTATCATCTTATTAGGCCTTGTATTTGAGTTGAGTTTGTCTCTACTTGAATACGGCCGGTCTGTTGACGTGCTCGAGGTCCCGGGATCCGGGTCGGGGCGTGACAGATTAAAGTGGTATCAGAGAGGGTTCTCTAGATAGAGCAGATAGCAGACCCTAGATGCCCTTAGCCAGTTGCATAGACTGAGTGCGGGACTGGGGTAGTATAGCTAGTGGTACGTTAGTTTTGACACCTGGTTTTACCTGCAGGATGTCGGGACCATCGTACCGTGAGGATTCGTCTAACGATGAGGTGGAGTCCATCCGGGAGAACACTCCACCACCCCGAGCCGATTCGTCTGAGCCTGCAGAAGTCCTCGCCGAGATGAGGAGGACGGTCGAGGCCACTAACCGCAAGGTTGACAGGCTTCAGACCACAGTCACTATGCTGGTCCGCGGACTTAGAGACCATATTGCTATGCAGAGGCCAGTGGACGTAGGACCCAGGGTTCCACTTATGCAGGAGATAGTGAGCCCTAGTATTCCTCCACGGCGTGTGTGCCGAGCCCGAGATTACCGCCGTAGATTGGGGGTTCAGATACAGGATAGAGCTGTAGGACCATCTCCTACCGTTCTTAGGATCTCCTGGTGCCGACGATGTGGAGTATATGGGCACCGTATGGCGGAGTGTAGGCGCCCTGCTCTCTGGTGCCGTAGCTGTGGCAGTCGGGAGCACCTAGCCTTCTACTGTCCAGCGGGTGCACCGGGACCTAGCAGGGGACCACAGGGGTCCGGAGGACATCGGCCCTGTGCTGACTACACACCACTGTCTCCTGATGAGCATCACCTTGAATGAGTTTTAGATTCTGTTACTAGAATAATCGTAGTCTTACAAACATTTATGTTGTATGAACTACTTACATTATGTTATTTGGTATCTTTTCTTTCAGCATGTTGTCACTAGTTGTTGTTTTAAATTCAATAAAAAGTATGTTTTTATTTTCATCACTTGTTTAGCCGGGAATAAAAGTAACCTTGAAAACTTTATACAGTTGAACTATGGATCACTTACGTGGAGGTCGAGGTGGTAGGGGTAGGGGAAGGGGTAGGCGAGGACGACCTCGTCGTGCCGAGATGCCACAGCCGCCTGTGGAAGAAGTCCCACAACCATAGGGTGGCGATATACCCCCACCTGTGGACGAGATGGAAGTCGAGCAGGAGGTGCCTGCTCAGTCAAATGCTCAGGTGCCTAAGACAGAGGACCAAAACCCAAGGGGGGAGGTACCCCCCATGAGCATGATGGAACTCATGAGAGAAATGTTGGGACTAATCCAGGAGACCCGACAACAACGAGTACCACCTCCATCAACCACCCCCACATCAAGCAGAGGGTTACTAGGGGAGATCAAGAGACCCTCTCCCCGACCTTTCGAGGGAGCTGCAGATCCCCACATTGCAGAACAGTGGATAAGGGAGATGGAAAAGACCTTCGAGGTCTTCCAGACCACTGAGGCGGAGAAAATCAGGACCGCCGTATATATGCTCCAAGGACCCGCGGAAGACTGGTACTTTGGAGAGATAAGACTGAGGAAGGATGAGGCCTTCCAGACTTGGGAAGAATTTCGTACTGCGTTCTTCGCCAAATACTTCTCACGGGGACATCTAGTACAGCTCGGACAGCAATTCTCCCAGCTTGTACAGGGAGGCTCCACTGTGGAACAATAAGAGACGAAATTTGATAGGTTGGCTCGTTTCTGCCTGACATGGTTCCGACAGAGGAGAGCCGAGTAATGAAGTTTGAGGCCGGACTGCGGCCATCTTTGAAGAAAATTGTCACTAGCCACATGTGTAAGACCTACACCGAGGTCGTGGCTAGGGCCAAGTATACTGAAGCTTCTTGCCAAGGGGACGCCCAGGGGTCATCCCAGAAGGAGAAAAAGGACAAAGGGACAAATAGCCAGGGCCAGTCATCGGGAAAGAGCTATGGGAAGCGAAGGCCTGATAACAAGTATCGACCTTACGGGAAGCCAACTAGGTCTACAACCTCATCTGGAGGCAAAGGGTCATCAGCTAGTGTGACCCAAACCCTGAGATGTTATGAATGCAAGGGACAGCATAAGAGGTCCTAATGTCCAAGGATAACTGGAGGGTGTTATCTCTGTTTGGGCCTGGATCACCAGAAGGCCCAATGTCCACAACGACAACAGGGACAGAGTGTGGTGGGAGGAACCCAGGGATCTCAACCAGCTTCCCGACAATCTGTTGGACGACCACCCCGACCACAAGGTGGAGATAAGAAGGGGAAGGCGACTTTGACAAAATTTCTTCCACCTCGAATCAACCCCAAAGAATACAGAGGCCTATGACCCATGGTCGGATGTACTATTTGACGAATCCGAGGAAGCATTGTGCATCACCGGGATGTCGCGGGCGTGTACCATTTCGCTTAATCTATTCTATGCCTCGTGAGACTTTTATTTGATCTTGAGCCATACACTCTTCAGATCCGCACGCATTTGGTAATCAAGCATACGTTGCCTACTATAGACTTACCCCAGGAGTTGTGTGTAGACACCCCGGTAGGAGCTGCCAAGTTGGTAAGGAGGGTTGTACCGGCATGCCCTGTAATGATTGAGGGGCGGAGATTACTTGCAAACTTGAATGTAATGGACCTGAAGGATTACGACGTGATCCTCGGGATGGACTGGCTCTCTTCAATTTACGCGGTGGTAGATTGCCGTGGAAAGAGAGTTATGTTTAGGATGCCGGGTGAAGAAGAATTTACCTTTAAAGGCAGCCAAACCTGTTCCCTAATACAGGAGATATCAACTCTCCAGGTTCGGAAGCTACTTATGGGTGGATGTATATAGGTTATTTGGCTTCTATTACAGAAGTAAAGAAGGATAGGGAGATCGGGGTCTCAGAGTGGTAGGGAGTACCCTGATGTGTTTCCGGAAGAATTACCGGGATTACCCCCAGAAAGAGAACTGGAGTTCTCCATTGACTTGGTTCCCGGAACGGCTCCTGTGTCTAAGGCTCCTTATCGGATGGCGCCTGCGGAGCTTAAGGAGTTGAAGACCCAACTAGAGGAGTTGTTGGATAAAGGTTTTATAAGACCTAGTATGTCACCTTGGGGAGCACCTGTTCTTTTCGTTAAGAAGAAAGACAGGTCGTTGAGGTCGGGCATAGATTATAGGGAGTTGAACAAGGTGACTGTGAGAAACAAGTATCCCTTACCAAGAATTGATGACCTACTGGATCAGTTGCAGGGAGCTCAAATATTCTCCAAGATTGACTTGAGATCAGGGTATCATCAAGTGAGGATTAAGGAGACGGATATTCCGAAGAGTGCTTTCCGTACTAGATACGGGCACTATGAGTTTCTGGTAATGCCGTTTGGGCTTACCAATGCTCCGGCAGTCTTTATGGATATGATGAACCGGGTGTTCCGTCAATATTTGGACCACTTTGTGGTGGTGTTCATCGATGATATACTGGTTTACTCAAGTAGCCACCAGGCACACGAGGAGCACTTAAGAATAGTACTAGAGACCTTAAGGGAACATCAGCTCTATGCGAAGTTCTCCAAGTGTGAATTTTGGTTGGACAAGGTTGCTTTCTTGGGACATTGGTAAGTGGAGCTGGAGTTTCAGTAGATCCTAAGAAGATTGAGGGCCGCTGTTGGAAGAGACCAACTTCTGATGCACGAGAGATACGGAGTTTTCTTGGATTAGCTGGCTACTACCGAAGATTCGTTGAGGGTTTCTCGGTTATAGCAGCACCACTAACTAAGTTGACTAGGAAAGGTACCCAATTCGTTTTGACCGACTCCTGTGAAAAGAGTTTTCAGGAGTTGAAACAAAGGTTGATTTCTGCACCAGTGTTGGTGTTACCGCAAAGTAATCGTGGGTATACGGTCTATAGTGACGCCTGCAAGACTGGTCTTGGATGTGTATTGATGCAAGATGGGCGCGTGATTGCTTATGCATCACGTCAGCTAAAGCCTTTCGAAGAGAATTACCCTACACACGATCTTGAGTGTTTGCCCTAAAGATCTGGCGACACTTCCTCTACGGTGTACCTTGCAAGATCTACACCGATCATAAGAGCCTCAAGTATATATTCACACAAAAGGAGTTGAATATGAGACAGCGGCGTTGGTTGGAGTTAATTAAGGACTATGATCTCAGTGTCCATTATCACCCGAGCAAGGCGAACGTGGTGTCCGATGCATTGAGTAGGAAGTCTGGATATGGTGTTGCCGCCATGTTAACGACTCAGAGGCCGCTATTGGAGAACATGAGGAGGCTCGATCTAGAGGTTGTTTTGCCTACAATGAATGTCTCATTGGCCAGCTTGCATATCCGACCTTCATTATTGGAAAGGATTCGGGTTGTTCAGGGTCAGGATCTTGATCTGAAGGAAACCCAGGAACACATAGGCCAAGGAGAACCAACACGGTTCAGAGTTCATGAGGATGGTACTCTAAGATTTGATGAAAGGATATGTGTACCAAATATCCCTGAAATAAAAAGAGAAATTCTGGAGGAAGCTCACTATTTGAGCTATGCCATTCACCCTGGCGGTACCAAGATGTACAGAGGGTTAAAAGATCACTTCTGGTGGAAAGGAATGAAGCGAGATGTTGCGGAGTTAGTGGCTAAGTGTATCACCTGTCAGTTGGTAAAGGCAGAGCACCAGAAACCGGCAGGGATGCTACAACCCTTACCCATTCCAGAGTGGAAGTGGGAACATATTAACATGGATTTTGTGACAGGGTTGCCACGCACTCAAAGAGGCCATGAATCGATCTGGGTTATAGTGGATCGACTGACTAAGTCGGCCCATTTTATACCGTTGAGGACGGGAGCATCTTTGGAGAAGTTGGCCCAGCTGTATATAGATCAGATCGTCAGGCTGCATGGAGTACCGGTATCGATCACTTCTGATCGAGACACTCGGTTCGTCTCCAGATTTTGGGAGAGCCTGCACACAGCACTGGGCACAGGGCTGGCATTCAGCACAGCCTTCCACCCACAAACTGATGGACAATCCGAAAGGACCATCCAGGTGCTAGAGGACATGTTGAGGGCATGTGCGATAGATTTTACGGGGTCTTGGGATGAACGCCTGAGCTTGATAGAGTTTGCCTACAACAACAGTTATCAGGCAAGCATCAAGATGGCTCCGTACGAGGCACTCTATGGGAGGAAATGCCGAACTCCCATTTGTTGGGGTGATGTGGGCGAGAGGAAGCTGGTGGCTGAGGCGACACTTGAGCAGCCAGATTTTATTAAACAGACGGAGGAGCATATTAAAATGATAAGAGAGAGACTCAAGGCTGCTCAAAGTAGATAGAAAACTTATGCAGACCGTAAGAGATCTGATCAGGAGTTCCAAGTGGGCGATTTGGTATTCCTGAAGGCATCTCCTATGAAAGGGGTAGTAAGGTTTGGACGACGTGGAAAACTTGCTCCACGATATATCGGACCTTTTGAGATATTAGAGCGCATAGGAGTGGTGGCTTATAGGTTAGCCTTACCTCGGGATCTCGCTCAGGTTCACGACGTCTTCCACATTTCAATGTTGAAGAAGTGTATTCGAGATCCAACACGAGTAATTCCACAGGTTCCTGTAGAAGTCCACGAAGACATATCCTATGAGGAGCGCCTAGTAGCTATCTTGGGCCGGGAGGACAAGCAACTTAGGAATAGAACTATTCCCTTTTTGTTAAGGTGAAGTTGAGTAATCACACTGAGCGGGAAGCTACTTGGGAACGCGAGGAGGATATGAGGAAGCGATACCCCGAGCTTTTTACTTGAAGGATAAGAGGTGTTGAAATTTCGAGGACGAAATTTTTGTAAGGGGGGGGGATTGTAAAATCCAAGAAAATTGTAAGGAAATAAATATGTTGGAATTTTCCTAAAAATTAATTACTAAATAAATAATTTTTCC
This sequence comes from Dioscorea zingiberensis, assembly GCA_026586065.1. Lineage (NCBI taxonomy): Eukaryota > Viridiplantae > Streptophyta > Magnoliopsida > Dioscoreales > Dioscoreaceae > Dioscorea > Dioscorea zingiberensis. The sequence goes on along the minus strand of CM048818.1, from coordinate 53,342,287 downwards.
TAGGAAGTTAAATGAGGGAAATTAAGTTAAAAATGGATTTAAAACCCTAACTAGGGTTTATGGTGACCAGAGGGACTTCCTTGTAATTTTGAAAAAGTTTGGGGGACTATAAGATAATTATTCCCTCTCACAGTCTTGGACCTGTATGTAATTTTAAAAGTGTCAGGGACCTCTGGAAAATTTTTCACGAGAAAACCCTATAGAGAGAGGATGAACGGCTGAGATTAAATCATCACGTGTCGTGTTATATCTCGAGACGTTATAACGGACGTGGAGAAGCCACGTGGCGAGCTCAGAGTAAATCCATCTGATCGTAGACTAGATACGAGGCAAGAGAGGTGGATAGTTTGGAGATGACCTCACGGTGAGGGTGACCATGAGCCGTCCATCTCATGATCACTTATATCTCGAGACATAGGAAGGAGATCGGGCCGTCGATCTTCAAACAATCCTGACGGTTCATCTCGGCAGATGCCGGATACGAGGATGTGAGATTAAATAAAAACCTTTGATGATAATCAATAGATCACCGCCCTCCATCGTCCGAGTGACGATCCCGAGGCAGCACATACGCTTCACCTTCAGCCGTTCGGAACCGACGCGCGAACACCGCCTCTCGCCGGCCATTGTGTGCATGAAGACCGGGCGACGCGCAGCGTAATTAAGATGGCGTCACTCCGTCCTTTTGCCTTCCCGGTGGCCTATAAAAGGCAAGGGGAATGAGTCGGGTTGATGTACCAAACGGAGAGAAACCGAGAAGCATTGAAGTTCCTTCTCCGGCGCCGGTGAGCTATCAGTAGCAAGCCTGATCGCTTCTAGTGTGCCCCAAGCTGGAAGTCTTTCGGTGGCAAGCGTAAAAAGGAGGAGAGGCCGAGAAAGAGAGAGATTGTTGCTCAGGGAAATCTTCTTAGCTCGCCGGAGAAAGATCAGAGCTACCTGCCAGAAGACAGGAAGCTCCTCAGAGGCTCTACCAGACGTTTTCGTAGCTCCGGTAAGCTTCTACTCTCCCTCTCGAGGTTTTTTTTTTAAAAAAAAAGAATGCATGCATGTGATTCGTCGGTTTGAGCTCGCCGGATACGATGGAAACACCGGTTGGAGGCTTAATGTAGATAACGGCCTTCCGAAGACGCTGGGCACGCTACAAGTTCCTGAAGTTCGACGATGGTGGTCTCGGCGTGGGAGGGGTCCGTTGAGTCTGCAGGAGCACCGGAACGGTGGGGGCAAGGTCTCGGTCGCGAAGTGGAAGAGAGAGAGAGAGAAGAAGAAGAAGATGAGATAAATAATAAAAAATAATAATAATAATAATATAACAAATATATATATATATATATATATATATATATATATATATATATATATATATTTCGTTAATGGATTAAAAAGTTAATGATTTGTTAACTTAGTGTGACATTAATATTGTTAATTAAAACAATTGTTCATTTTCTTGGGCAAAAATACTAGTTAATTATTGTGATAAGTAGTAATTAACTAGTTGAAATAATTCAAAAAAAAAACTATTGATATGTCACAATTATTTTGTTTAATGAAACTAGGGAGTGTGACAATTAATCTATTAATTGTTGAATAACCCTAAGAGACTTTAGATGTGTGTGACAAATAATAGATTAATTGTTTGGTATAGCTAGAATAGCTATATGGAACTTTGTTAGTGTGACAATAGCTCAAAATTATTTTGGCAAACATATATAGTGTGACACATCGTTAAAATAATTAAGTCATTCTATGTGTGACAAATTAAATAGTTTAAGGTATTTAAAATAATACGTGGACCGATTAAAATGGGAATTAAGCCCATTATTAGGGAGCCCAATGGACTGGGCTCGAATAACAAATAAATTAGAGATTTGTTATGAAAAAAAGGGGAAAGAAGAAAAGTCTATTTTAGGTCAGTTGGGAGGTATATCAGGGTCATAAAATTTCCCAAATGACCAAAAGTGCCCTTCCTTGGTTAAAAAGGGGCTAAGATCAAGTTAAACTGTGTAATGGGCTTGAAACGGGCCCAACTCTACTAGAATGACCAGAATGACTAAATAGGGTTTGGACTCGACAGGAATAGTAGAATTGACTGGTTTTGACTAAGTTGAGTCTAAGAACAACTAAAGGACATGGAAACAAGAGATAAGGACCAGTAATCCGAGAGATGGTCCTTAAGACCCGTTAGTGGGCCTAAGCCCAACAAGAGCGTTGGACATGCATGTGAAACTAGGGACATAGAAACTTGTTGAGGTTTTGACTCTAATAGGGTCTATGTATGCCAGATACTCACGGGGAGACGTAAGGCATTCCAAGGGATTCTAGGAAGACTTTTTAGTCTCACCAGGAGGTAAGTACACTTGCCTAGTTCCCACCCGGTTTCGGGTTTTTCTTGGACTTGTTTATGTATTGATATCTTATGCTTCTTTGACAACATACATGCATCATTATTTATTTTGGAATTCTATTGAGCATGTATGGTTGTTTACTGAGGATGTTGGTATCCACATGTTTGCTATGATCTACTTCCCAGGACTTCGGTGGAGCTAAGGGAAGCTCAGATAGGGAATGTTAGGGGACAGTGACCCTCGGCATTTCACACTTGCCTTACCAGAGAGGCAAATCTCTTGAGGTCTTACCTGTCAGTAGGCATGGTACACTAACCGTGTTAACACGTAGGAGAGGTAGTTCTACCGACCTGCGACTGGAGGGTCGAATGACCAAAAAGGTCATGCTTACAGCAAATAGTTGGACATACTGGCCGGGAGTAATCCTTGAGTTCTCTTTGTAACTCTTCACGAGCAGAGGGTTTTACGTATCGTGGGTCATACCTTTGAATTGTTTTCTGGTAGACCCCTAGGACTGTGCTGTTGATCTTGTGACCTCATTAGATGACATATTGCCTATTTATGTCTTTGTGACCCGCAGGGGTGCTTACTGGGCTTTCCATTCGAAAGCTCATGTGTTCACTTTTCCTCTTTTACAGATTCCGAGGTTTAGGAGGAGGTGGAGCCTGAGGAGAGCTCACGAGGAAATCCGAGGTCTGGGAGTCTCCTTTTCTTTTATTCTGAGAGCATTACTGTTTGTAGGACCCGTATAGGGACCAGACTATTATAAGGCCTATGGACCCTGATGACTCTATGTTCTCTTTGAACACGAGTTTATTTTATGTTATGGATTGCTATCTGCTTATCATCTTATTAGGCCTTGTATTTGAGTTGTGTTTGTCTCTACTTGAATACGGCCTGTCTGTTGACGCGCTCGAGGTCCCAGGATTCGGGTCGGGGCGTGACAGATTTTTTCTCCGCAGGATTTGTTTATTTGTGCTCTTTTGTATGTATGGATTTGTAATAACAACATTAGTGAAGCTGTGATTGTATTTGATTTTATTTGCTGCTACAATTTCAATCTTCAGACTCTATTCACTAATAAGAATATAATTTTAACATTAGTTGAAGACTAAAATCTTCAGAGTAAAGTCTCTTTTGTATGCATGAATTTGTATTTTGCTCCTCAAGCATTGCTACTATAGTTTCACCAATAAATTGTTGCTGCAATTTCAGTCTTTAGACTAAAAGTTGAATTGATTCACAGAAAAAATTGAAATGAAAAACTTACACAAAAGAACATACACAAATTTCATTGATTATATACTAAAAATTGAAAATTGATACATAGAAGAATTTCAAACTTCAAACTTCATTGAACATAGATCGTTGATACACTGTCTTCAACACTGAACATACCAAACAAAACATCGTGTTCAAAATTGGTCTTGTGGTGAACATACCAAACATACACAAGACAATCCAATTCACACAAAAAAAAAAAAACTGTAAATTAAAAGTCAATTGTTTCTATCCATACAACCTTCCCCTTCAAAGTCAATTGTTTCCCTTCAAGGACGTGTGAAGTAGCTACAATTTCATATGTTGTAGTGGTCTGCTCATAAGCACCAGTGAGGGGTCTCAACACCCACTAGATAGTGAACCCCGACCAAGACCGTCAATCTGAAGCTGATGACCAAGAGACGTGCTATCTTACCCTGGAATAGAAGATGGAGGTAATGACACAAGCCCTGTTGAGGATTGAGAAAATATACTCAAAGTGGAAAAGGTTGATATTTTATTGTGAAAAAAAAATTGAGGCTAGAAGGTATTCATAAATTTATTATATTTTTATATTTTCAAATTATTTTTATAAAATAGTTGTTTCGTAATTGTTGGAGAAGGTAAAATTGTAATTTACAGCTAATCATAAATACACCTCAAAACTAGTTCTTTTGCATTTTAAAAAAATATATTTTCTTTTCTTTTTCCGTGCAAACTTCCACCATTTTTACCTTTTCTTTAATAAATCAATTTTAAGATAATTTTTCTTATTAGTTGTGGAGAATAATTTTCAAATAAAAAAAGGTAAAAATGCATTTTTGGTCCCTGAATTATAGTATATTGTTCATTTTGGTTCCTGTATTATTAAAATATTCATTACAGTCCCTGTATTTTCAGAGTTCTGGAAATTACGGTGCTGACATGGCAGCCACCTGATATACGCTTTAAATACGGATTTATTTTATTATGACGTGACGTGCTGACGTGGCACAAAAATCAAATTTTCTAATATGTTATCAAATTAATGCTGACGTGGCAGCTGACGCGGTATGCCCTGTCTGCATGTTGATGTGGCATGCTGACGTGGCATGCAACGTGGCAGAAAAAAAAATCAGGAAAAATTTAAAAACATATGAAAAAAATCAGAAAAATTTGGGAAATTTTTTTAAAAATATGGAAAAAAACTAAAAATCAGGAAAAAAAAGGAAAAAATTTAAAAAATGTGAAAAATCAGGAAAAATTTTGGAAAATATTAAAATCAGAAACTAATCATGAAAAATTTAAAAATATATGAAAAAAATCATAAAAAATAAGTAAAAATTTAAAAAAAATATGAAAAAAAAATCAGAAAAAAATATTTTCCCCTTTTTTCTGATTTTTTTCATATTTTTTTTTAAAATTTTTCCTATTTTTTGTTGTTTTTTCTTTTTTTTATAATTTTTCCTATTTTTTCTGAGTTTTTTCATTTTTTTAAAAAATGTCCTATTTTTTCATATTTTTAAAATTTTTCCTGAATTTTTTCTTTTTTTTTATTTTTTTCCTGCCACGTCAGCATTAATTTAGTAACATATTAGAAAATTTGATTTTTGTGCCATGTCAGCACGCCACATCATCTGCCATGTCATAATAAAATAAATTCGTATTCAAATTGTATGCCAGGTGGCTGCCACATCCGCCCTAGGGACCGTAATGAACATTTTGATAATATAGGGACAAAAATGAACAATATACTATAATTCAGGGACCAAAAATGCATTTTTGATAACAACAACAACAGCAACAACAACAACGCCTTAATCCCATACTAGATGGAGTCGGTTATATGAATTCTCTGTCTTTATGTTGCAAGATCCGAATCAATATCTAATAAACATAGGTCCTTAGGCACTATCTTTCTCCATGTAATCCTCGGCCTACCTCTACCCCTCTTTTTATCTTCTATTACTAAACTATCACATTTTCAAACTGGGACATCTAGGGTCTAAGACGCAAGTGTCTAAACCATCTTAAATTCCGTTCTTTTATTTTATCTTCAATTAGTATAACATGCACCTTCTGTCATATGTATTAATTTCTAATTTATCTAATTTTGTATGATCACGTACATATCCAGCTTAACATCCTCATTTCTGTTACATTCATTTTATGAATATATTGAAGTTTAGTTGTCCAACACTCGCTCCTGTATAACATGACTGGTCCAACTGTCATTCCAAATACTTCAACGAGTTAAAAAAAAAAGTTAAAACAAACATAAAACATTTTTTTGTTTTTTTAATAAAAAATTAACTTTTTACCACCATCCTGTTTCTTTGGATGATCTTCTTTTCTTGATTAGTTAAATTATGATTTTTATCTACTCGATCTAATGCCCAAATCATTTTACAATACACACAACGAGGCTTCCAATGAATCAATATATGGTGCTATAAACAAACCTAAAAAATTCATATATGACTCCCACGTGTTGTTTGGTAGCTCTTGGAATGGTGGATAGATCATCTTCATCCTTTCATCTAACCCTTCCATCTACCACTTTGTGCCCTATCAAATTTCATTAATGGACACCCCTCACATCCGCACGTGATAGATCCTTTCATCTAATCCTTTCATCTACCACTTTGTGCCCTATCAAATTTCATTAATGGACACCCCCCACGATAGATCCTTTCATCTAATCCTTTCATCTACCACTTTGTGCGGACAACCCCCACATTCGCACGTGTCGTAAGTGCATACACGGTTGATGACCACCAAATTAAATTAAGGGTAAATTATTTAAATAGACACCCAACTATTGGGTTGCTCCTATTTGAGTCACCCAATTATAAAAACTTTCAATTGGGTACCCTAATTTTATAATTGCATTCAATTAAGTCACTCACATTAACACCGTAACGTAGCGTATTTATTGACGCGACACCTAATGCCACGTGGAAAAAAAATAAAAATAAAAAATTCTAAAAAATTAAAAAAAAATCCTAAAATTTCTAAAAAAATCTAAAAAAATTCTAAAAATTCTAAAAAAATCTAAAAAAATTCTTAAAATTCTGAAAATTCTAAATCTAAAAAAATTCTAAAAAAATCTAAAAAAATTCTAAAAAATAAATAGATTTTTTAACGTAATCACAACAATGAACTTGGAAAAATAGTAAAAAAATGTGATTTTATAATTTATAAAATTAAAATGGGGTTTGTACTCACAACAATCAAATTGAAAAAAATAATAAAAACGGTAAGAAAAAAATATAAAATGAACATCTTCAAAACCATTCCAACTTTTTCATAACCTTAATAACCTTAATCACAACAATCACAACATACAAGCACATTTCAGTATTTTCCAGTTTTATTTTTGTAATTACGTTGTAAAATCCTGTTTATTTTTTAGAATTTTTTTATATTTTTTTGTGCGTATGTATTATTCTCCTTCCAAAAAAATAAAAAAAAATCTAAACATAATCTTTAGAATTTTTTAAAAAATCCTGCTTATTTTTAATATTTTTTAGAATTTTTTTATTTTTTCTACCACGTGGCAACTAACGTGGCATGTCATGTCAACTGACATGTCAATAATAATTATTTGAAAAGTTTAAGTTATTTTGCCACGTGGCAAGGCTAATGTGGCAAAATATAAAGGATTCTTTATATTTATAAAAAAATAAAAAATGTATATTTTTTTAGATTTTTGTAGAATTTTTAGAATTTTTGAAATTCTTACTGGAATTTTTTAAATTTTTAAAAAATCATGTTTATTTTAAGATTTTTTAGATTTTTTAAAGAATTTTTTATATTTTTTAAGTATTTTTTAATTTTTTTAGAATTTTTAGAATTTTTTAGATTTTTTAGAATTTTTAATATTTTTTAAATATTTTTTAAGATTTTTTTTAGAATTTTTAGAATTTTTAGAATTTTTTTAGAATTTTTAGAATTTTTAGAATTTTTTTAGATTTTTTTAGAATTTTTAGAATTTTTTAGAATTTTTTTTTTTATTTTTCTGCCACATGGCAGGCTGACGTGGCATCCTGGGTGCCACCTGTCATGCCACGTCAGCCTGTCATTAACAGTGTTAGTGTGGGTGATTTGATTGAATGCAATTCTAAAGTTGGGGTACCAAATTGAAAGTTTTTATAATTTGATGACACAAATATGAGTAACTTAATAGTTGGGTGGCTATTTAGATAATTTACCCTTAAATTAAAGAGAGAGTGAGACATTTTCAAAAGAGAGAGAGAAGAAGAAGCAAAGATCTGAATGGTGGATAGAAGTGCATCTACCTTTTTGGGTACCAAATGGTATAAAATGCTACATTGTGAGTGAATGTGAAGTTGTAGAGAGACACATATACACAGAGAGAGACAGAGAGAGAGAGAGAGAGAGATGAAGGGACCTGTAGCTGTGACTGGAGCAGCAGGGTATATAGGTTCATGGCTGGTGATGAGGCTTCTTGAGAAGGGTTACACTGTTAGGGCAACTGTCAGGAACCCAAGTATGTGTCTTTCTGTTACTTCAAATCTATAATCGTTTACAACCATGCATGGAAAGGTTCTCTGTGATGTTTTCTGTTTTTATTTAGTATTTTATAAAAAAAATAATTAAATGTTTTATTATAAATGCACTTGAGAAGTTCTCTTTTTAAAAGAAGTATTTATGATCAAATTTCATAAAAAAAAATTGATTAGTTCATTCATCTCACTAATTGAACTGACAAAATGAGAATCTTTTTTTTTAAAAAAATAAATATAATGATTAACTCTCAATAACTTGTATAAATCACTCTAAGAATGAATTGGTCTTCTCATTCGGCATCATGCCTTATATATAGACATGATCAAATGGACACCACTTTACAACACACCTTTACAAAATAAAAAATTACACATGTGTATCAAAAAGACATAACCCTAGAAGAAAATGAATATTAGGAATAAATGTCTATCGGGAACAAGTGTCTTTAGTGAGAAGATTCATCTTTTAACACTCAATAGGAGAGGTTGAGGTTTCAAATGATATATGTGCTTCTACTAGTTTATTCATATTTATAAAAAAACTCTTATAAATATTATTTTAGTTTGAAAAAATTTAAAGTTATTTTATATTCTCAAAACCACTACCCAAAAGGTTATTGTTTATTTATTTTTATTTTTTATAAAAAACTAAAAGAAAGAACTAAAAAAAATAACATAAAGGACTTAACTTACAAACTAAATTCTGTGGACCATACAAAAAAACCTTTCTAAATGGGGAACAAGTACTTCTTAAAAAGGCATTTGTAACTACATATCATGCATCAACACAAAAGCAAAACAAATTTCATTATTGGTGGTTGTGCATGTTTATATGATTTTTACTAATAATACGAGAAAACACATTAAATCTTTATTATTATATAATAGTAAAAAAAAAAGAAGGATAGATTTAAGTAATAATTAACTATTTATTTCTTGAATAGTGCCAAAATTGACTATAGGTCTTTGGTGAGGTTGGTAGAGGTGTAATGTAATAGTATTTTGAGTGTGTGTGTTTTGGATGGGGAATTGTGTTAAATAGTGTCAGAGATTAATAGGAAATTTACCCTAGATTTAAAAGTATGGGATGAACATGCAGGTGACAGCAAGAAAACAAAGCCATTGTTAGAGCTTCCATATTCTGAGAAGCAACTGAGTCTATGGAAGGCTGACCTTGGAGACGAGGGAAGCTTTGATGAAGTTATTCAAGGATGCACTGGTGTCTTTCATGTTGCCACTCCTATGGACTTTGAATCTCCGGACCCTGAGGTTTTTCTATTTGTTTGTTTTCCCGCATATTTTAATTTGAATATATAATTTGAAATACTTGGTATACTTTTGTTTTGAACAGAGTTTCATAATTGAGTAATGATATATAGCCCGACAAGACTTCCCGAAATCATCTCAGCCATTCATATCATGTTGGGATGGTGGTGTTGATGATTCTGACATGACATGGATGACTGAGATGATTTCGGAAAAACTAGTCGGAAAGTCTTGTCGAGCTATATATCATTACTCTAGATTATTATTATTTCCTAATTAATTTCTAAGATCTTATCTGCACTTGATTTTTCATTATGGTAATGAGAAAACCATTTATTTACTTGATTAATCTTATCATCTGATCTTTATGCAAATGATAAGAAAACTTCAAAAACAGAGACAAAAGGAGAAGAAGAAATAGACTCAAAAACTTTAAAACTTAAATGGTATAAACCAATAAATTTTCAAGGTTATTGAATGTTTAGTGAATCTCAAATGTAGAATGAAGTGATCAAACCCACAGTGAATGGAGTGCTAAGCATCCTCAAGTCATGCAAGAAGGCCGGGACAGTTCGACGCATTGTGTTCACCTCCTCCGCCGGCACCGTCAATGTGCAAGAGCAGAATATACCGGAGCACGACGAGAACTCCTGGAGCGATGTTGACTTTTGCCGAAGAGTCAAAATGACAGGATGGGTATGTAAATCTCAATATATTCATGGTTTTATTCTGATCACAGTTCATCACTTCATTGTACATTGATTGGATTCTCTTTTGTTTATGTAGATGTACTTTGTCTCCAAAACACTTGCAGAAAAAGCTGCATGGGAGTTTGCAAAGGAGAATGGATTGGACCTCATCACAGTAATTCCACCACTTGTTGTAGGTCCTTTCATCTCCTCTTCCATGCCGCCAAGCATGATCACTGCATTGGCACTAATCACTGGTAAGTATTTTTTATCTTTTTTGATAAATGTACTCTTCTAAGTTGGTACTGGTAATTAAGTGTTTATATATATATATATATATATATATATATATATATATATATAGATTTGGTACATAAAAATATAAAATATATAAATTCCCTTATGATGTATTACTGCTGCAGGAAATGAAGCACACTATTCAATCCTGAAACAAGTCCAACTTGTTCATTTGGATGATCTTTGTGAAGCTCACATCTTCCTTTTCGAGCATCCCAAGGCAAATGGGAGATACATATGCTCTTCAGATGATGCCACTATCTTTGATCTTGCCAAGATGATCAAGAAGAGGTTTCCGGAATATGACATCCCCCAAGAGTATGTTGCATGCTAGCTCTTTTTTTACTTGCCTTTTCCTTTTTATTTCTTTTTTTTAAAGCTTTTCAATTCATCTTCATTTGATGATGTTTGTGGTTTAGGTTCGAAGGGATTGATCAGAAGATTGGACTTGTTCACTTCTCTTCTAAGAAGATATTGGAGCTTGGATTCAAATTCAGATACAGCATGGAGGAGATGTTTGATGCTGGTATTCAGAAATGCAGGGAAAAGAAGTTGATACCGCTGTATACAATGAAGAAGGTTCATGCTGTTGATGAAGTCATTGACAAGGTGGGAGACCCTGAGGGTAAAAACAAAGTGAATGGATTTGATGACCAAGTCTCAGTTGCTACAAACTAAGCTTTGTTGTTTTCACTTGTTTTATTGGCCGTTTGCAATGTTTAATCAATGGTCAACGCTGATCGACCATTCCTGATAAGGAGACTATCTATTATAATAATAAATACATGTCTTGATTTCTGGACACTAGCAATTGTCTTCATATGTATACATCTCACTGTTCTAATGCACACATTTGGCAGACGAGCAGCCTTGGTACCGGTATGTCTTCATCTATGGTTTCTGCTTAGAAAAAACAAAGAAGTAGAGGTAGGAACAACACTAGTTCTTAAGTAGAGAGGTAGGAACAACACTAGTTCTTAAGTACTATTTGGTTGATTTCTTCACTTCTCTAGTGTAAACCATGGGAGAGAAGGGAACAGTCTGCGTCACCGGTGCAGCCGGTTATGTTGGCTCATGGCTTGTCAAGTGCCTCTTAGAACATGGCTATACCGTCAAGGCCACAGTGCGCGATCCCAGTAATATTTTTTTCTGTTTCTCTTCAGTGTTCTAATTGCTTTATGTGACACAGTGCTAGCTTTTGACGCTAATTTCAGGCAATGTGAAGAAGGTGAAACATTTGCTAGATCTTCCTGATGCTAGCACAAAGCTTACCTTGTGGAAAGCCGAACTCTCTGATGATGGAAGCTTTGATGAAGCTATTCAAGGATGTGTTGGAGTCTTTCATGTTGCCACACCTACAGATTTTACTACTGTCAAGGACCCTGAGGTTAGAGAAATTCAGCATTTAAGAATGCAAACATAAAACAATGGCAATAGCTTAGCGTTTGATGATGATCTTACCAGAATGAAACAATCAAACCGGCAATTAATGGAGTGCTGAACATACTTAAATCATGCCTGAAATCATCTACCGTGAGGCGAGTAATCTACACATCTTCTGCGGGGGCGCTTGCTGTCGATGGACAACGAAAGCCGGTGTATGACGAGAACTGCTGGAGTGATGTAGATTTCTGCAAGACTAATAAGATGGTTGGATGGGTATGTATTTTTTAAAAATATATAGTAATCAAATAACATATCTTTAGGATCTAAACTCCCTTGTTTATGCTCCACAGATGTATTTTGTTTCAAAGACACTGGCAGAGAAGGCTGGTTTTAAATTTGCAGAGAAGAACAACATTGAATTTGTTAGCATAATACCATCACTAGTTAATGGACCATTTATCATGCCAACTCTGCCACCTAGCATGCTCATTGCATTGGCTCTAATAACAAGTATGATCAATTGAATCACTGCTCATTCTTGCAATCGAAATTCAAGCCATTGATGCACCTATTGTTGCAGGGAATGCACCACGTTACCCATGTCTGAATCCAATCCAATTCAACCATGTAGATGATCTATGTCAGGCTCATATATTCTTGTTTGAACATCCAGAGGCAAAGGGAAGATACATATGCTCTTCTCATGATATTACTCTGCCAAACCTTGCGACAATATTGAGAGAAAAGTATCCAGAATATGACATCCCTACTGAGTAAGCTTCAACATCTTTTGTTGCAGTCTTTGTTTCAAAGCTTCAAAATATTAATATGTTATGGTTTGAAGGTTTGAAGGGGTTACTGAATTCTCAGAGATCATAAAGTTTCAATCAAAGAAGCTTGTGGAACTTGGCTTTGAATTCAAGTATAGCTTGGAGGATATGTTTGATGGTGCTATCCATTCATGCAATGAGAAGGGATTGCTTCCACTTAAGACCAAGAAAGATGAAGCTGTTTGAGAAGACTATGGTTTGCAAGTTTATGAAATCATTTGCTATTAAAAATTAAAACAATAGTATGATTGCGTGATTTCGATAAAGAACGTTAAATTGTCAACAAGTTAATAAAGGAGTGTTCGAATAAGTTGAGAATCATGTGTTAATTGCTAAATGTTGATGTGATTTATAGTTCACTGAACAACTGCAAAAAACCATTTATTGTTATTAAAAAATAGAGCTCAAATCCAAGGACGGAGAGATTTCTGTTGAGAGGCGGAGAATCGGACAGATCTCCGGTGAGTAGCAAAGTTAGGAGCAGAGAAGGAGAAGACTGAAGTACACCCAACCATAGAAGATGTCACGGGTCTAGGGAAGAGTTGCGGAATCGGCAGAGCCTAATGCTAAACATAGCTAGAGGAGTGACAGGGACAGGAGCAGAGGTAGGCCAAAAGAAAGCAACCGGAGCAGTTGCCAACGAATGTAGGGAAGCCATTGAATGAATACAAAGGTGACACTACCTATGTAGAGGCTATAATGGGGAAGCGAACCAGAAATCCCGGCTCGTAGGAGCATTGGAGTGAGATGCCTGAGAATGACAGGAAGGAATGCTCCGATGAGGAGTTATAAATGGAAATCCATTGAGGACGACTCTCCTCGGCCTGTGCCGACATAAAGCCAGGCCCCAATAGGGAGGAGCACCTTTGGTAGCGCCGCTCACTATCGACCAAGCTAACATCTAGTGGAACCGTGGAGGTGTGTGGCAAGTATCTCCAGCTAGGACACATGATGGTAGAATGCCAACATTGCGAACTAACAGGATATAGAAAATCTTGATGTATGGTGACCTTACCGGAGCTAGCTTGGATACGGAGATCCAGGGAGAAGCAAGCCTGGAAAAGAAGGGGCAAAGCACTGGCGATTGATGATGAAGGTAATGGGACTATTAATTGCGAGGCTGATGGACGAGAAGGGCGAGAAATTCCTCGTTGGAATCCTTCACCGGAGGAGGACCTGCATTTTATCTCGCTGGCATTTGATTCCAACATGCTGGCAGAGAAGAAGAAACTCTGACATGTGACCATCGTAACAATAGTGAAGGTTTCTGACGACACTACCGATCATCAGACACTACAGGAGGCCCTAGTAATGAGGTATGCTTTAGCTGGTCCATGGTCAGCCTAACCGTTAGAAAGCGGGAGGCTCATGGTCACATGTTCATCGCCGAAGCTTGCCCTAGAGCTGGAGAAGATGGGCAACATCAAATTGGCTAGATTCGTTGCGAGATTCGTGCCATGGAACGCCGATGTCGACTCACCAGAGAAGGCGGACAACGAACTGAGCATAGTATGCAATATTGGTAGTTGCAGATATTCAATCAAGTTGGCACTCAAAAAGGCAACGCCCACTCTCGAGGGGACCAGAGCCGAAGAAGACAATAACCCCAACTAGAGGGAACCAGGCTGACGAAAGGAAGAAAATGACTGGTAGTGAAGCACTACCCGGACCAGTGGGCAAAGATCGGGGCTACATTACTCGAGGTCAGAAGGGCCAGGGCAGCAATACAACCACATAGGCCATCGATCACAGTGGCGCGCGCAGCGTATGGGTTGCGGACGATACCCTGAAACATCTAGTTGACCGGTCAAGACCCAACGGGTTAAACCGGGTCAAGGACCCCCCACCTACTCATCAAACCACTAGACCAAGAGATGGAGGGATAAAATTGCGCTAGATGGACGCTCTAAACGCTTGGAGAAAAAACAGCGGGACCGAAAACCTCGGATGACTGCTGAGATAGAGATGTGACACATCCGAGGAAACATGTTTCCTCGAACACAACCACCTACAACGCAGTCATATCCTGAGTCGCCAACAAAGTTGGACTTTCACCAGCGCACTGTGCAAAAAGCGAGGCCAACTTGGGAGCGACGTGTGGAACGCACTAAGCAATCTGCTTCTCACACCAAACACATAACACTTGGGCACATGCCAAGTCCAAATGATGACACGTCACCAAAGGTAGGGAACACTAATCCCGAGGAGGAAATAGTAGCAAATAAGACAACTAACATGGATATGGAGTCAGAAAGCCTCATTTATAGGGAAATTAAAGAGGAACTGGAGGCCATGTGGTAGGCAGAACTGGACTATGGTGGGGCCTACCTAGCTAGTACATCTGCCAGCTTTATTAGGACAGAGGGGGGGACACAGACATGATGACAGATATGGCTCATATGACCACCAACACAGAGAATGATGTAGAAACATTAGTAGAGGAGGCAGATGAATAGGTTGATGAGGTAGATGAGTCATCTGACAGAGCAGAAGAGGAAGTAGGGGAGGTTCCATCCAATCCCATGTAGACAAGTTTAGAGCAAAAGAGGAGAGAGGCAACCCTGAAAAGACATCTGATCGAGATTGGATCAAGATTCAATTCAAGCCAATCGGACCCTGTACAAGAGCACTGTACCGACCCAACCAAATAGAAGGGAAAGTCAACCGCTGAATAGGACACAAACAAAGATAAGGAAGACCCGGGCCTAACCTTAGGCCCGACCCAGCTCAACCCTGATCCAGATATTGGACCCACCGCATTGCAGCATGGAGTCAATTTGGACCTTTCTTACTTTTCTCTCAGGTTCCTGTATGGCTTATGGAATATTATCTTAGACAAGAAATGGGAAGGAGTCACAATAGGGGCATCTTAGGATATTGGACCCACCGCATTGCAGGATAGAGTCAATTTGGACCTTTCTTACCTTTCTCTAAGGTTCCTGTATGGCTTATGGAATATTATCTTAGACAAGAAATGGGAAGGAGTCACAATAGGGGCATCTCAGGTGGGATAGATAACTATAGAAGAAAGGCGACAGAAGGAACCAAGCCTCGAAGAAAGCAAAAGGAGTTTGGGTCCAAGATAAGAACACCCGAGAATCATTGAAGGAGACAACAAGGAGAAGCGAGAGGCCAAGAAAGCCGTTGAATGCAAGATTGGAGAAAGAAGGCTTTATTACACCCCCTAACTCCCTCAGGAGAAGGCCTACAACAGAGGATCCTCCACCCATATCGGGTATGGAGCAAAACTTTACTATTATTCCGCTAGCTCCTTATGAATGGCCAGACATAACACTCCTATGTGTTTCTCTCTAGGTAGGGATCAACCTAGGACCTTCAGAAGAGCATAAAATTTCCTATCTTCAGTATATGCGCAAGCTAGAGAAGAAAAGAATAGAGGAATGGAAGGGAGGCATTTAAGCTCCCCTCCATCTCACAACACAGGGTCTATCTTAGTTACTATATGAAAGTAATATTTTTGAATGTTCTAGACCTTGGAAAAAGGAAAAAGATATGTATGGTCAGAGACATCCTCCAGTTGTACAAGGCCGACATATTTTGCCTGCAAGAAAAAAAGCTCTCAAGCATGACTAATTACATATGTAGAACTCTGAAAGGAACCTGGTATGATAAATGAGAGGCAATCCCATTTGTGGAAACACGAGAGAGATGTTGTTTTAGGTGGAGCAACACAAGATATATCCTCCAAGACACATACAAAGACCAATTTACAGTTATAGTGATTTTGGAGAACAAAATTGATAGTGACAAAAAAATGGTCATAACTGTATATGCTCCCTGCAACCGAGCACAAAGGACAACTTTTTGGGGAGAACTCAAATCAATCAGGAGATGTTGGGAAGACCCCCTGACTAATATGCAGAGATTTCAATACAACATGGAGCTTGAAGGATTCCACTATATTTTCCCACTCTATTAGAGAAAGAGAGGAATTTGAACAGTTGATACAAGGTCTACGTCACACCCCGAACCCAGTTTGGACTTTGGCAGACCGACCACATATGTGTAGGGATTGGCCGCACTGTGTATGGAAGGCCTCAAAACTTGATTGCAATTTACTACAGGCACATGAATAATACAGGTTATATTTATAATACTCAAACTCTAAATACAACATCAAAATCACATAACATAGGGGGATTTCTATAAAGGTACACCAAGGTGGTTTAACATAACCAAGATAGAAAATAGGGATCACAAGATGCTATTGACTGAGCAAGGATCTGGATACCCCATCTACCATCCAATTATCTACTCCTGGTGATCTGGGAAACACAAAGAACAACAAATTAATGAGCTTGGGAGCTCAGTAAGCATCCACTAAAAGCATTTGAACCATGCCAAGCTTTTAATATTATTAATAAGAAAATTTGTAAGCAACAGTAAAAACAACTGAAAAGCCGAATTATTGCAGAATAGTTTCAAGCAGTTTCAAGATATCATATCATTGCTAAGCCAAAAATATCATAGAGTTTATGCTAATTTTAAAATCGTAGATTCTCCCAATTATGCTATGACCACCTATATCCCCGGTGGCATGGGTCAGAGAGACCACCTATATCCCCGGTGGCAAAGGTTAGAAGAACAACTTATATCCCAGGTGGCTTGGGTCAAAATTGCCATTGTTATCATCGATGACTCGGTACTGCAGGACTAGTCCATATTGGAGACGTGTATGAAAGTTACAATAAATCCAACATAATCAGAAAACATATCAACAAAATAATTATAAGTAATAACATTTCAGGAAAGCAGTTAACAATTAATCCAAACCTAATGTATTTGCATGGTCCAATTTCATAACGGAAATAGATTGCTTTCAATTTCTTTGAAATATCAAATATAGTTGATACTCATGTTATTTAAATATGAAAATAACTTCCAAAAATTTGTATAAATTACTTTCCTTAGTTTATATGTTGGAATACTTACAATGATTTATATGTGAAATACGAATAAGATTTATATGTGGATACTTACCTCCAAGATCCAAGCTCTACGTAGCCGAACCTCAGATCTTTGTACTAGAATCTAGATAGAAGAATATACTCTTAGTAACGGAGACACTTTGTTAGTGTATATGCTTACACCACCAAGACAAGCTAACTTGACCACAAAGTTTTAAGCCTCATGAAATTTCATCCATCCATGATAGATAGCTCCTCAATAGAACTAAGTGTGAAAGATAAGATTGGATCCCGAGAATGGTTCTGAGAGAAAGAATAAAAGAGGATAGTTGGTTGTAAAATTTCAGTTCCGTCCCTTCCTAAAAATAATTATAAACAAGTCTCTACACATTTTCCTTCTAGTCTCTATAGTTTTAAATATTTATATCTAGCCTTTAGGTGTATTATTATAATCTACTCCTCATCGACCCTCTCTTCTAGGCAGAAGGCTCACATGGACTAATGGAAGAGACTCTCTAGGCTTCACCTGTTTGCACAGATTCCTTTTCTCCAAGGAATGGGCCCTCGAGTTCCCTAGATTATGGCAAACCTCCCTCTCCAGGATGCGATTGGATCACACGCCGATATGCCTTGAATGCAGACCTCACACTTTCCACCCGGTGCCTTTCCGCTTCAATAGAGAATGGGTAAAGGAGGAAGGTTTCTAGGAAATGATCGGAGAAATCTGGAAAAGACAATCCAGATAAGGATGGAGACTTCATTATTGCCAAAAGTTTATATAATACTAAAGCCAAACTAAAGACTTGGAAGAAGGAAACAATCAATAAAAAAACATAAAGGAAAATATTGTTGTTGAAGGAAATCGAAAAGCTGGAGCTTCAAAGGGAATCTCGAACTCTTACAAGGAGTGAGGAAGAATGGGATATTAGAGGGAAGATGAAAAGTCAATATTGGAAGAAGAAGTCATATGGCAACAATGATTGTGAGTGAACTGGCTCCAGTAGGGCGATCAAAACACAAAGTTCTTCCATGTTGTAACAAACCAAAGGAGAAACATAAACTGGATTAAGTAGCTACAACATGAAGGGGAGATCATCACAACAAGGAAACAAATAGCGGATGTCATTATCGAGCACTTTAACAACCTCCTTGGGAAGGAGTAGGACATGTGGTACAAAATCTCATGGGACTTTCTGTTCCTTCACAAAAATAGGCTTGACCTTATACACCTTGATGATCCCTTCACTGAAAATGAGATCAGGCAAGAAGTGCATGAACTAGGAGCGGATAAGGCCCTAGGACTTGATGATCTCCCGATGACGTTCTACTAACAAGGATGGAGCCTCACCAGAAACAACATCCTCAAACTATTTGATGATTTTTTTCAGGGCACAACTAATATGGAGCGACTAAATTGGGCTCATATCCTCCTTATTCCTAAAACTAAAGCTCCAAAAACGTTAAAGACTATCGGCTCATCAGCTTGATCAACAGCTCGATCAAAATTATCTCCAAGGTCCTAGCTAACAGACTTAGAGGCCTACTGGGCGTATTGGTGGAGGACTCCCAAACAACCTTCATACAAGGAAGACTGATCAAAGATAACATCGTTGCGCCGGAGGAACTAATCCACAAAATGAGGATCGAGAACATATATAAATGGGGCCCTAAACAAGATAGACATTGAGAAGACATTGTTTATATATATATATATATATATATATATATATATATATCCTTGAAAATACAAGGCACCAATGTCCGAAGGGGCCAATGATGAAATATTTTACATAAATTATGATTTTAAATTTAAATCAAATATATTTCTTGAAATATTTTGAAATTAATGTATTTTAATATATCTTGCCATATCTCGAGGCAAGGTAAGGACACATATCCTGAGGCTGTCAAATAATACAAATTCCAAGACAACCCAAGAACACAAATCTTGAAGTAATCCAAAACAAAATATAAAAAACTTTAAAAATTTATTTATTTATGTTTTTAACACCATGTTTCGTGGCGGTGTTGATGCAGCTATCGAAGCCGTTGGAGAAGGAACACTGCCCCGAAGAGTGGCGACGTTGATGCTACTGTCACCACTGTTGGAGAAGGAACAGTGCCCCAAAGCATGGCAGTGTTGATGGAGAGCTGCCGCCGCCACTCAAAGATCCACTGATCATTCCCTCTTAATCCTTCTTGGGATGTCGCCAGTCGGAAGAGTAGTCAAGAAACAATCAAAGAAAGAACGAAGTAGGAAAAGAGGACCTTGTAGGGGAAATGGACCTCGCCGAAACCCTCGGTCCTCTCCTTCTCATTCTCGTATTCAAGATGATTAGCAAGGCGATCGTAACGCTGAAGGTGGTTGTCATTAACCTGAAGTCTTTTATAACTTGATTCCATTAGTTACTCTGGAGGGTTATGAAGTTAGAAAATGAGCCGAGGACAGAAGGGTAATTTGGAACCTCCTTAAAGATCCCATCAACAACGGAGAAGAGGCATCTTAAAGCCGACATGATAGTGATTATCCTATGGCTAGTTGTAACCGGTGATTTGCCAAGAAAAAACACGAGAAGACACCTACACAAGTGAGAAAACATCTCTCAAATTCGAATCAATTTCATAAAAATCAAGTCTCATTCGAAAACTAGTCCACAAGCCGGACTAAATAGCTTGAAACCTTAGGATCCTACTATTTTGGAAATTTTACCAAAAATAGCAAAAGTCCAAAATTATTCAAATTTGAAATTCAAAAAAAATTCAAACAAACCCAAATAATCAGCCAAAACCCTAGACTAAATCAAATTCAAATCATTTCCTAATTTGATAGATAATTTATTACCAAAAATAGTGAAAAATATCTAAACAGTGATAAGGCTGAAAAATATTGGAATTGTAATTTGAAAACGACACATGCTGAGTAAAGCTTGGTGACCATGGTGTGTGCACCAAAAAGAACTTTCTGCATTGGGGTCATATACGCATTTTCAATATCTGTAGTCAAAGTTATGGCCAAACGACTGAAACACATCATCTGGCTCGGATCCTCCTGCATCAGTCACCCCGTGATGGAATGAACTCATCCTCGAGTTCACATCAATATTATTAGAATAGGGTCCAATCTTAAGTTCCTTAAGTTTATTATACTCGCCAGCAAGAAAACAATCGCGAGTTAACACAACCCAAACAAAATCACCAACATCAAAAAATACCTAACGATGATGGCTGTCAGCACGAGTCTTGTACTTGGCATTATTCTCATGATTGGACAGTTTCACCTTCTCATGGTAGGCGCAGCTAAAATTTGATTTTATCCTTAGTGTCCCCCATAAGCTCTTCCAAAAATTACTGATGAACTTGGTGTCGTGATCTAAAGTAATGGATCTAGGAACACCATACAAACGTACAATCTCCTTGCAGTAGAGATGTGTGATCTGGGATGATCCTTCTGTGGCAAAATCCCCCTGAAGTAGAGATGGATTGATGATCCATCTTTCTTTGGCACTAATAGGATAGGGACTTCACATAGGCTCATACAATCTTGGATATAGTCACTCTTCAACAATTCTAACACATGTTGTTGCAACTCTTTAGCATTCTTGGGATTGAGGTGGTATGCCAATCGATTAGGCAAAATCGACCCAGGAACAAGATCAATATGATGTTGAATCTCCCTCATTGGTGGAAGTCCGGGAGGAAGTTCTCTGGCATCAATTCCGAGAACTTCATGAGCAGTTGCTGCCACTTAAAAACCTGGACATAGAAAGTAGGATAAAAGTATTGGTTACCGGGAAGAAGTGGGTTCTTCCTACCGGGATGCCAACATATCGCTACTCTCATCATTGTTATAGATGGGCTCGCCAATCTCCTCCTTGTAATCATCATAGATAGTCTCGCCAATCTCTTCCTCGTAACCGTCATAGATGGGCTCACCAATCTCCTCCTCGTAATCATCATACATGGGCTTGCTAATCTCCTCATCATCATCAACATTCGCAGGGTCGCCAATTTCCTCATCATCATCATCATAGACAAGGTCACCAATCACCTCCTCATCATCGTACGGGTTTGCCAAACTCCTCCAAACGCTACTATCATGATGTTGGACTTTCTCATTCAGAACCTGCCCATCATGACCACGATCAAAATCTCGAGCCACCAGACGCCAGGATAAGTTTATGACTTGCCTCTTCAAATCTTCAATCATCAAACTTCGGGATAACTCTGCGACTTGCCTCTGTAAATACGTAATCATCACCTTCTGATGCTATGATCACGGTGTTGGACTTCCTCCTTCAGAACTTGCCCACGATGAATGTGACCATGACCACCAACCATTGAAGTTGATGAGATCTTACCACAGGAAGATGTTGAAGCTTTAGTACCAATTGAAGCTGGGCGGGATAGTGATTATCCTGCGGGTTAGCTGCAACCTATGAATCACCAAGGGTAAACACGAGAAGATACCCACACAAGAGAGAAACCTCTCTCAAATTCAAATCAATTTCATAAAAATCAAGTCTTATCCAAAAACTAGTCCACAAGCCAGACTAAATAACTTAAAACCTTAGAATCCTACTATTATGGAAATTTTACCAAAAATAGCAAAAGTCCAAAATTATTCAAATTTGAAATTCAAAACAAACCAACTAATCAACCAAAATCCTAGACCAAATCATAATCAAATCATGTCATAATTCGACAGACGATTTATTACTAAAAATAATAAAAAACTAAATGTTGATCCGATAAAAAAATAATGGAATTTGAATTTGAAAATGATGTGCTCCGAGCAGAGCTGAGTGACCACGTGGTGCGTGCCAAAACAAGCTTTCCAGATTGGGTTCAAACGCGTGTTTCTGAAACCCATAGCCAAAGTTATGGTCAAACGACTGAAACACATCATTTAGCTCGAATCCTCCCGCATCACATATGAACCTTTGTTAGAGATTGTCTCCTCTCTCCTTGTCTTCACTATTCCTCTCCTCTCTTCTCCTCCTTCTCCTTTTGCATCTTCACTAATCCTAGGTCTTCTTAATTTTCCAATGTCGTTTACTTGTTTTTGTCTGTCTGTCTATAGAACTTGTATTTTAAGCTGGTGGTTTATATTCTTATCCTGTACTGTCTTATGGATTAATGGGTTAACAATGCCGAGGTCTTTGTTTTATCTTACATTCTTGGAGTATTGGCTTGAAGGTTCGCATCAAATGGTATGAGAGACAGGTTGGGAGTGGCGAAGGCCTTGTGAGATATATACATGGAGACCCGGGTGCAAGAGCTTAAGAAGATAGAGGATTCCTTGAAGGGTATGCTCAGGGAGCAGATATAGAAACAAGAGAGGGTGATATAGGAGATTAGAGAATGGTAGGCTTATGACATGAATGAGGTGAAGGCTATTCTCATTAAATTGGAGCCTGTGATCAGTTCACAATTGCATTGAACACCAGTGGGTCATCCAACATCAGAAGCATAAAGGACAATGTGAAGCTTAGAGAGGTACAACCCAAACTCACTCGCTTGGAGTTCCCTAAATTTTATGGTGAGGGCATCAATTGTTGAGAAAGAATTCATAGCTGATGTGGCAAGTTAGATCAGTTATGAGGGACCACATAGGGGAGGTCATCCATCATCTCATTTACTATTACTTAGTGGATGAGTTAGTAGAGTCATTGAAGGGTCATGACATTTTGAGAATATCAAAGGTTTTATGAGTTATGAATGTCTAAAGTCTAGGAGTTATAAGTTGAATAAATGTAAGGTTTTAAGTTTAGGAGTTATGTAAGTTGAAGAGTCATGATAGAGCCTATATAATGGGCAAGTTATCTTTGTAAGAGGTGAAGAGGTTAAGAATAATAGCAAGGTACTTTCTTCCATATCTCCTTGAAATCATCATATTGGTGCCCATCTACGCTTTCCAACATCAATGAATAGTTGAACAAGTGAGAGCAGTATTTTGAATTTAATAGAACTAAGGAAGAAAACAAGGTCAAGGTGGCATCTTTACATCTAGATGGAAAAGCCCTACAATGGCATCTGAACTTCATGAAGAATTGGTGATGGAAGTCACTACCCAGCTAGGAGGAATATGTGATAACAATAAGCATTCGCTTTGGGAAAGAGCTACAGTATGACCCTATGGCGGAATTGATGAAGTTGAAACATGTAGGATCTGTACAAGAGTATTTGAAAAAATTCGACGAGATATTGAATAGACTCCACTTGCCGCAAGAGCACACTATCAGCTATTTCTTGTGTGGGATACGGAAGCAGATACAATACCCAGTTCGTATGTTTATACCCAAAAATTTGCAACAGGCGATCAGTTTGGCCAAATTGTAGGAATTAACAGTGGATAATTTGCAAAGAAAGGGAAAACCACCACTGGAAAATAGCTACATGTCGTCTCTCTTACCTACACCCAAGCTAGAAGCTGAAGAAGAACGTGGGTTGTCCGGCGGCCAACATAGCAATTGCACCGGTTGGAATAATCAATTGAGGCCTTACAAGCAGTTGACCATCAAGGAGATGGATGAAAGAAGAAGTAAGGGACTATGTTATTGGTATGATGATTTGCTCCTGGCCATTAGTGCAAAAGAAAAAAATCATTTAGGGTGGAAGTATACAAGGAAGAGACATCTGATTCTGATAGTAGTGAAAAAGGTGAGAGCTCAGTGGGCATAACACAAAGGGGTGAGAGTGATGAGGCACCTGTTATCTCACTCACTACATTGGCAGGAGTTCCAGTGCTGTATGATTACAAAACCATGAGAGTGAGTGGAACTATAAGAGGGAAGAAAATCCACATCTTGGTGGATTCTGGCAGTACCAATAATTTTGTTAAACCATATATAGTGGAGAAGCTCGGTTGTGAATTTATTGAACATGTACCAGTCAAGGTGATCGTGGCTGATGGTAACCATCTCCAATGTAAACAGGCTTGTATGGGATTAGAATGGAGGATACAAGGCACTGCTTTCCAAGTAGACTCCCTGGTAGTACCCCTAGAAGGATGCCAAATAGTCTTGGGAGTACAATGGTTGATCCAACTTGGCCCAATTCTTTAGGATTTCAAGGAGTTAAAAATGGAATTTATAGTTGAGGGTAAAAGGGTTGTACTCAAGGGTTCAACCAATTCAAGGATACAATCAATGGAGGGAAAGAGTTTGGCTAAGGCCCTACAGTTGCCTGAATCCTTGTGCCAAATTCAGCTATGCTCTATACAGCTGCTAAAAGAGAAATGAATGAAATTGCAGATACAGGAAGGGCGGAATTCTTGTAGTGCAGAATAGAAAAAGCAATTGGAGCAATTACTGAAGAAATATGGGAGTATTTTTTGAGGAAATACAATCTTTACCCCCAAATAGGAGCTGTGACCACAGGATTATACATAAAGAGGGCACTGACCCAATCAACGTCACCATTCCAAAAAAAATATAATAGAATCTTTGGTGGCTAAATGCTAGAGAAAGGTGTGATTAGACCCAGTAAAAGTCCCTTCTCGGCACCTGTGGTGTTGGTGAGAAAAAGGACAACAATTGGAGGATGTGTGTAGACTATTGAGCTATTAATGACAAGGCAATAAAAGATAAGTTTCCCATTCCATTAATTGAAGTATTATTGGATGAGCTACAGGGAACTATGTATTTTTCCAAACTAGATCTCAAATTTGGGTATCACCAGATCAGAATGCATGATGATGACATGTGCAAGACTTCTTTTAGAACTCACGAAGGTCACTATGAGTTTGTAGTAATGCCCTTTGGGTTAACCAACGCTCCATCAACATTTCAAGGATTGATGAATGATGTGTTCAGAAAGGCCCTAAGAAGGTATGTGCTAGTGTTCTTTGATGATATTTTGATCTACAGTCAAACGTGGGACAACCATTTAGTACATTTGGAGTCAGTCTTTAATTTACTGCAGTCTCACCAATTATATGCTAAATTGAGCAAGTGTCTATTTGCTGTGACCCACATTGAATATCTTGGACACACCATTAGTAAGGAGGGAGTTGAAATGGACAAATAGAAAAGTGAGTCTGTCCAAGCTTGGCCAATTCCTAAGACTATCAAGGAATTGAGGGGATTCCTAGGGTTGGTAGGGTACTACAGAAGATTTATCAGTAGGTTTGGAATCATTGCTCAATCATTAACTAACTTTCTAAAAAAGGAGCTTTTCTATGGGATAGGGGAGTACCAAGGCCTTTGAAAGATTAAAGACAACCTTGATAAATGCACCAGTATTGGCCTTGCTTGACTTCAAGGCTGATTTTGTGGTAGAAACAGATGCCAGTGACAAGGGTGTGGGGGCAATATTGATGCAAGCTGGGAGGCCAATTGCCTACCTGAGCAAGGCCCTATCTATGAGACATCAATCTCTGTCAACTTATGAAAAAGAAATGATGGCAATAGTAATATTAGTTCAGAAATGAAGGCCCTACTTACTTGGTAGACATTTTAAAATTGTGACAGACTATCAGAGTCTTAAATATCTTCTCCAGCAGAGAGTTTCTACACTTGCACAACAAAAATGAATGACCAAGTTAATGGGATATGATTTTGAAGTGGTGTACAAGAAAGGAATTGAAAATACAGCAGCTGATGCATTATTGAGAAACCCCACCTTCAAGATAATTTCAGTGATTACTTCATAAATTTGGGACAGAATATCCAGGAGTTGGCAAGAGGATTCAGAGTTGTCGGTGTTGATTCAGAAATTACAATATAACCTTTCACACAAAGCAAATTACAGTTGGGAGTAGGATCAGTTAAGGAGGAAGGGTAGATTGGTAGGGAAAAAAAAAGAGGAACTAAGGCAATTAATTTTGAAGGAGTTCCATGATAGTTTTGCAGGAGGGCATTCAGGACGAGAAGCCACTCTCAAGAGGATGAATAAATTCCTAGATTGGAAGGGATGGAAGAAGGATGTGAAACAATATGTTGTTGAATGTGATGTCTGCGAGAGAAGCAAACCAGAGAACCAGGCTCCCCCAGGATTGTTGCAACCCTTACCCGTGCTAGCTGGGATTTGGGATGACATCAGCTTGGATTTTGTAGGGGGATTACCAAATTCTAAAAAGAAGAGTACAATTTTGGTAGTAGTGGACAGAATGAGCAAATATGCTTAGTTTATAGTAATAGCACATCCATAGTGAGGTTGTGAATAGATAGATGGCTTGAACAATACTTGAGGTGTCTAACAGGCGATAGGCCCAAGGAGTGGGTGAGGTGGTTACCCCTCGCCGAATTGTGGTATAATACATACTATCACTCAACTATTAAGGCATGCCCCTATGAAGTTGTGTATGGCAAGGGTCCCTCCCATGCACCTACCATATATGGCTGCCAAGTCAAAGTTTGAAGTGCTAGATAGAAGTTTATTAGCCCGGGAGAACATCTTGGAACCTCTTAAGGGCTAGACACAGAATGAAAAAATTGGCAGACAGACGAAGATCAGACAAAGAATTGGAAATTGGTGATTGGATTTACATTAAACTGCAACCCTACAGGTAGAATTCTGCGGCCAAGAGGGGAAACTAGAAACTCTCATCTAAATACTTTGTACCCTATGTAGTGGAGGCCAAACTTGGTAAGATTGCATATAAATTTACTCTTCTCGACAATGCTCAGATTCAGAATGTTTTCCACATTTCTCAATTGAAGAAGAGAGTAGGAAAGGAAGCAATGACATCCATTCTTCCAAATTATGTGCAATCAACAGAGTTAGTTGTGAAGGAGCCAGTAGTAGTGTTGGATTGACAATTAGTGAAGAAGTATAATTGACCATCATTACAATTGTTAGTACAATGGCCCGACAGTCTAGAAGAAGAGGTCACATGGGAATTCTATGAAGATTGCAGAAAAAATTTCCGAGTTTCAGTGTTCTGGATCGTTGAGGACAAGGATCAACTAAAGGAGGAGGGAGTGTTATAACATGATTCCATTAGTTGACCTGGAGGGTTATGAAGTTAGAAAAAGAGCCGAGGATAAAAGGGTAACTTGGAACACTCCTTAAAAGAGAAGAGGCATGTGAACCTTTGTGAGAGATTGTCTCCTTTCTCCTTCTCTTTACTGTTCCTCTCCTCTCTTCCCCTTCTTCTCCTTCTGCATCTCCACTGATCCTAGGTCTTCTTAACGTTCCATTGTCGTTTACTTGTTGTTTTGTCTGTCTGTCTGTAGAACATGTATTTTGATCTGGTGGTTTATGTTCTTATTTTGTACTATTTTATAGATTAATGGGTTAACAGTGCTGAGGTCTTGGCTTTATCTTACATTCTTGGAGTATTGTGGCTGGAAGGTTCGCATCAAAGTCTGACCAGAGCCTGATCTTCATCGTTACCAATGAGATGTCAAAGAGGGATCCACCGTCACTTGTTGCTTTCCATTCAGTGAGCCAGCTTCTCAGCGAGGAGGTCACTTGTTGCTCGATATCCCGATAAAGTCTTCTCTCAGGTCCGTGACATGATTGGGAAGTCGTGCTGCCATGTCAAGTCCCTCCTTGATTCACAATACCTCCTATTTGATCTCGTTGAAGATTTGTGGGGATCAGCCAGAATCCCGACAGACTCTAAAGACTGTGTATTTGCTGGAGGAATTGCTGGTGATAGTACTGAGATATGTTATGGGGGTTGGTAGAACCGCATTCTAAGGTGCTTGTGAAGTACTGAGATATGTTATGGCGAAAGATGGTTTTTGTCAATCAATTAGGTGGAACCTGAAGCTTGGAGGTCAAACTATGAAGTTATAATACCAAAAATAGGAAAAAGACCGAAAACCCTAATTTGGCGGATTAAATATTTCTTAAAAAAAAATTCTCTCTAATATGACTTCCCCATGTCGTGCGCGCCGCAAAAGGCTTTTCGAATTGGGGTCAAACGCCCTATTCTGATATCGGTAGCCAAAGTTATGGCCAAAATACCGAACCACACCCAAAACCGACCCAATCTTGGAATTGACTCGATAACTTCTCGTCTTTACGTTGACCCGCCAACCCGACACCAATATTTGACTCGAGTCTCCTGCATCAGTCACCCCGGGTTGGAAAGAACTCGACCCCGAGTTCGACTACACCTCTGTTGGTAGGTTTGGATCTCTATGCTTGATCTCAATCAAAACCCTAGAGACAGAAAGTAGGTTAGTAGTGTTGGTTACCGGGCCAGGAAGGTTTTCCTCCCATCGAGATACCAACGCAACGCTAGTCCCATCATCGTCATAGATGGGCTCACCAATCTCCTCGGGCTCACCAATTTCCTCCTCGTAGTCGTCATAGATGGGCGAGATCTCCTCCTCCACATCATCGCCGTAGATGGGTTGGTAGATGGGTTGGTCAAACCTCTGATCGCTATGATTATGGTGCTGGACTTCCTCAGGCGGAACCTGCCCATGACAACCACGATCAAAATCGATCGCCGCCAAACGCCTTGATAATTTCTTGACTTGCCTCTGCAAATCCTTGATCATCAAGCGTTGGGTTAATTCCGTGACTTGCCTTTGTAGATCCTTGTTCATCGACTCCAGTGCGCTCAGGTCACGATATTGGACTTCCTAAGCCGGAACCTGTCCAACCCGACGACCACGACCACCAGTCATTGATGTCGATGATGACACTTCCCAGGAAGATGATAAGTTCTGATACCAACTGACACCGGGCGGGGTAGCGATTATCCCGCGGGCTAGCCGGATCCAAGGACCGCAAGGAAGAAAAAACGAAGAACCAAAAGAACCAGAGAAAATACTCTGAAATTCAGGAAAATACTTTATTCAAAATTCAATAATGAAAAACTAACCCACAAGCCGGGTTAAATAGCCTCAAAGGATTAACCTACAATCCTTATTATCTAATCTAAATTTGCTAAAATTGACAAATTATTATTTAAAACTAAACTTATCTAAATTTAAAACTATAAACAAATCAGATAACTCATAAAAATCCGAGATCAAATCGGATTCAAATCCTATCCTAATTTGGCATATGAAATATTACCAAAAATAGAAAAAAGACCGAAAATCCTAATTTAGCGGATTAAATATTTCTAAAAATAGAAAAAAATTCTCTCTAATATGACGTCTGATGCAGGAGAGCCCGAGTCAGACGATGTCGAGCTATCTGATTGCACCATGAGAGCTTTGGCATACCACGACTTGGCGGACCGACGTAAAGGTGGAAGGTGATCGAGCCAAGTCCGGAATTGGGGAGCATTTTGGACACGTTTCGGTATTTTGGCCATAACTTTAGCTATCGATATCGGATTCGCGCGCTCAACCCCAATTCGGAAAGCTCGTATCGACATGCACGTAGGGTCCATCTAGCTTTGCTCAATGGACCCTTCTTTCATCCTCAAATTCCACTGTTTTTCTCATCGTTTCTTCGTTTCTCGGTGTTTTTTTTTCCATTTTTGGCAATACTTCGTATGCCAATTTAGGATAGGATATGAATCCGATTTGAACTCGGATTTTTAGGAGTTATCAGTTTTGTTTAGTTATTTTAGAACTAGATAAGTTTTTCTATTTGACCAAAATTTGCCGATTTGGGTAAATTTGGATAAGAAGATAGAATTTTTAGGTTATCTAGGTTAGTTTTTTTTTTTAGCTATTTAAACCCGGCTTGTGGGTTGAATTTTATTCATTGATTATTGAGTTATATTTTCCTTTTAAAGTTTCAGAGACTTTTTCTTCTCTGTTTGTCCTCCCTTTTCTTGCTCTTCTATCAATCCCCCCCTGTTTACCACCGCCCGCAGGTTAATCACTACCCTGCCCGGTGTCAGTTGGTACCAGAGATCATCATCTTCCTAGGAAGCTTCATCCTCGGTATCAATGGCTGGAGGTCGTCGTGGCCATGGTGGTCGTCATGGTGGACATGTTCCGGCAGAGGAAGGTCCGTCTCGAGACCCAATCGCCTTGGAAGCGATGAACGAGGATCTGCAGAGACAAGTAGCGGAGTTGACCCAACGATTGGCGGCGCGAGATTTGTGGGATCGTGAGGTTTCAGACCATGACTCCGAATCTACCTTTGTCAACCCCTATTCTCGGCGTGGGCAGTCCAGAGGGCACCATGCACGAGAGGAGCGTCACGGAAATCTCGGCTTTTGGGTGGAGTTCCCCGATTTTACTAGAACCCTACATGCTGAAGTCTTCATCGACTGGCTGAACGAGGTCGAGAGGATATTTGAGTACAAGGAGGTCCCTGATCGTCTGAAGGTGAAGCTAGTTGCCATCAAGTTGAAGGGCCGAGCATCCGCGTGGTAGGAGCAACTGCGGCGTTCACAGGATCGGCAAGGCAAACCAAAGATCGTAGATTAGGACAAGATGAAGAAGAAGATGAAGGGGCACTTCCTCCCCTTCGGCTACACCCAAACCTTGTTTCAACAACTTCATACGTTGAGACAGGGCGCAAGATTAGTAAATGAGTACACAGAGGACTTCTACCAATTGATCGAGCAAAACAACTTATTCGAGACGGAGGAGCAACTGGTGGCTAGATATCGTGGAGGTCTGCGCCAACCATTGTAAGATATTCTCAGTCTACACTCATTATGGACTGTTTCGGAGGCATACCAGCGCACCCTTACTGTTGAAAAGCAACATAATAGAAGACCACCAGTCAGGAGCGATCAGAGTAGCTGGACAGCTCGCCCTCAGGCACCCCGCCCAGTCCAGCAAGCACCGTGAGATAGTTCTAACTCTGGAGTTCATTATTATAGGTGTGGTGAGCAGGGGCATAAATCACCCGAGTGTCGGAAACCTGCTAGTCAGAAGGGCAAGAACCTGATGATTGAAGAGATCGAGGCTGAGGAGGCTGAGGAGGCTGAGGAACCAGTTTATGATGATTATGGCGATGATGATGAGGCTGGTGACGTGCTGATTGGGGATGGCCATGAGACCCTCGTTGTTCGCAAGAATATGCTGGCACCCAAGGATGAATCAAGGGACAACTGGCTAAGAAACAACATCTTCCACACCACCTGCACAGTGGCCGACAAGGTTTGCGAGGTGATCATTGACAGCGGTAGTTGTGAGAACGTGGTGTTTGAAGACGTTGTCCTGAAGTTGCAGTTGAAGACAGAGCGACATCCGAATCCCTACAATCTATCATAGTTGAGCAAAGGCACCGAGGTAAAAGTAGATCGGCGATGTCTCGTGTTTTTCTCCATTGGGCAGAGGTACTTTGACAATGCGTAGTGCGACGTCGTGCCAATGGATGCATGTCACCTACTACTGGGGCGACCATGGCAGTATGATCGGAGCGTGGTCCACAATGGAAGGAAGAATACTTATTCCCTCAGCATCAAGGGAAAAAAGATCCTGTTGGCACCCCGCCGAGAAGAAAAGCATCCTACTCCGGTAACCAATACTAACCTACTTTCTATGTCCAGATTTTTAAGCGGGATCAAGCAGGGCGATGTAGTCTATGCCTTGCTACCTTGCATGCATAGTGCCACAGACATGGATCCAAATCTGCCAATAGAAGTGCGGCAATTGCTCCTGGAGTTCGCGAACTTGATGCCAGAGGAACTTCCCCCGGGACTCCCACCTATGAGGGACATCCAACACCAGATAGATTTTGTCCCATGATCAAGCTTGCCAAACCGACCAGCATACCACCTCAGTCCCAAGGAGGCCGAAGAATTGCAGCGCTAAGTGGAGGAGTTATTAAGGAACGGCTACATCCGAGAGAGCATGAGTCCCTGTGCAGTTCCAGCCCTGTTGGTGCCAAAGAAGGATGGCTCGTGGCGCATGTGTATAGACAGCCGAGCAATCAACAAAACCACTATCAAATACTGCTACCCCATCCCCCGCCTGGATGACATGTTGAATCAACTATCCGGCTCGAAGGTCTTCTCAAAAATCGATCTGAAGAGCGGATACCACCATATCAGAATACGGCCTGGAGATGAGTGGAAGACGGCGTTCAAGACACAGCATGGACTGTACGAGTAGATGGTGATGCCTTTTGAGTTGTCCAACGCCCCCAGCACATTCATGCGATTCATGAACTAGGTTTTGCGACCGTTTATGGGCAAGTTTGTGGTGGTCTATTTCGATGACATCCTCATCTATAGTCCGAGTTGGTCCTCACACTTTGACCATCTTCGCGCTGTCTTTGAGTTGCTAAGAACAGAGCGCCTGTTCGTCAGCCGAAAGAAGTGTTCCTTCTTCACCACTTCTGTGACCTTCCTTGGTTTTGTTGTTTCTACTGATGGTGTTCATGCAGATCAATCAAAGATCGATGCAATCTTAAAGTGGCCCAGACCGAAGACATTGCATGATGTCCGAAGCTTCCATGGGTTGGCCTCGTTCTACAGAAGATTCATCCTGAACTTTAGCATGCTAATTGCCCCCATCACAGAGTGTCTCAAGGGGCGTGATTTCAAGTGGACGGATGAGGCCGAAACTAGCTTCCACCTGGTCAAACAAAAGATGACTGAAGCACCAGTTCTCGCACTTCCCGACTTCTACAAAGTGTTCGAGGTCAATTATAATGCATATGGAGTTGCGTTGGAGGTGTTCTAAGCCATTCAGGACGACTGGTAGCTTTCTTTAGCGAGAAGTTGTCGGGGTTGAAGAAGAACTACTCCACTTATGACATGGAGTTTTATGCCATAGTTCAGTCACTGAAGCATTGGCGCCACTACCTCATACAGAAGGAGTTCATCCTGTTCAGCAATCATGAATCCATGAAGTACATCAATGGCCAACACAAATTGAGTAGGCGGCACGCTAAGTGGGTAGCGTACTTGCAGGAGTTCACCTTTACTTTGAAGCATCAAGCAGGGAGCCTCAACCGTGTAGCAGATGCTTTGAGCCGCCGCAGTTCTCTTCTCACCACAATGACCGCCAAAGTTGCAGGGTTTGAAGCTTTCACGGATATTTATGCGGATGATCCTTCCTTCAGGCGGATCCTTCAGGAGGTAACCGATGGACATCATCACGATTTTATGTTGCATATGATTTACATTTCGGTGGCTGCATTTGTGCATCCATTTATTCATTGCAACAGCAGATCATGACCGAACTCCATAATGAAGGGCACTTTGGTCGTGATAAGACCTACGCCGTCATAGCTGCAGACTTTTATGGGCCGAAGTTGTCTAGTGACGTGGCACACTTTGTGGAGCGCTGCTTTATGTGTCAGCGGGCCAAAGGAGTTCTCACCAACGCAGGCCTGTACACTCCCTTGCCAGTCCCTGAAGCCCCTTGGCTTGATGTCAGTATGGATTTTGTTATGGGCCTTCCTCGTACCCAGCGGGCCTCAGATTCTATCATGGTGGTGGTTGACAGATTTTCCAAGATGGCCCATTTTGTAGCTTGTCGAAAGACTATGGATGTTACCCGCATCGCACATCTTTACTTTCGAGAGGTTGTTCGCTTGCATAGTGTCCCTCACTCTATCACATCTGATCGTGACACCAAGTTCGTTAGCCTCTTCTGGAGAAGCTTGTGGGGAAAATTGAGGACGCAGTTGAACTTTAGCAGTGCATATCACCCCCAGACAGATGGCCAGACTAAAGTGGTGAACCGGAGTTTGGGCAACCTATTAAGGAGTTTGGCTGGAACTAAACCGAAGCAGTGGGATCTGGCACTACCTCAAGCCGAATTCGCCTACAATAGATCAAAGAATCGGACTACCGGCTTGAGCCCATTCGAGGTTGTCTATGGGCGGAACCAGGAGTACTTGATCTCACCCCCATCCTACGAATTGGTCGTGTTCACCCCCGAGCTGATGAGATGGCTGAGCACCTTTGGGTTATTCATGAGCAGGTCAAGTCAACTATTCAGGAGAGTAATACCAAGTACAAGATGAATGCAGACAAACGACGGCGTCAGGTGCTGTTCGATGAGGGCGACTTGTGTGGGTTGTCCTCACTCGAGATCGCTTCCCTGTGGGTGAGTATAACAAGCTGAAGGAACGAAATATTGGACCCTGTGAAGTGCTGCAGAAGATCAATGACAATGCATACCGGTTGCGCCTTCCAAGTTATTTGAAGACCTCTGACATCTTCAATGTGAAGCATCTGAGCCCTTGTTTTGTAGAGTCAACTGATCCTATTACGAACTCGAGGGGAGTTCTTTCCAACCCGGGGAGGCTGATGCAGGAGAGCCCGAGTCAGACGATACCGAGCGATCTGATTGCACCATGAGAGCTTTAGCATACCACGACTTAGCGGACCGACGTAAAGGCGGAAGGTGATCGAGCCAAGTCCGGAATTGGGGAGCATTTTGGACACGTTTCGGTATTTTGGCCATAACTTTGGCTACCGATATCGGATTCGCGCGCTCAACCCCAATTCGGAAAGCTCGTATCGACGCTTACGTGGGATCCATCTAGCTTTGCTCAATGGACCCTTTCTTCATCCTCAAATTCCACTGTTTTCCCCGTCGTTTCTTCGTTTCTCGGTGTTTTTTTTCATTTTTGGCAATACTTCGTATGCCAATTTAGGATAGGATATGAATCCGATTTGAACTCGGATTTTTAGGAGTTATCTGTTTTATTTAGTTCTTTTAGAACTAGATAAGTTTTTCTATTGGACCAAAATTTGCCGACTTGGGCAAATTTGGATAAGAAGATAGAATTTTTAGGTTATCTAGGTTAGTTTTTTTTTTAGCTATTTAAACCCGGCTTGTGGGTTGAATTTTATTCATTGATTATTGAGTTATATTTTCCTTTTAAAGTTTCAGAGACTTTTTCTTCTCTGTTTGTCCTCCATTTTTCTTGCTCTTCTATCAATCCCCCCCTGTTTACCACCGCCAGCAGGTTAATCACTACCCTGCCCTGCATCAATTTTGTTGATGAATTCAACAAACAATTTGGGAATGGTGATGATATGATGAAGTCTCCAAAGGCAATGGCTAAATTGAAGAAAGCAGGTTAATCGTACTAAAGAAATTATGAGTGCAAACACAGCTGCTCCCATTTCAGAAGCACTGATTATGACCCTGAAAAAGAAACTTGCAGAGGGAAATGCATTTTTTTTTAAGAGATCAATCGGGAAAAGGAGAAGGTCTTGGAAACGGAAGATTGAATTGTTGTATTAACAGACTATAAGAATGTGAGCAAGGAAAAGGATCAATTGCTTGACGTCAAAAGGAAGGGGCGACCAACTTTCTACTTTATTTTATCCTTCTGATCATGCAATGTAATAGAACTTATTATCACATCTAAATAAAATGTGGTTTATCCACTTATTCAAAAAAAAAAAGTGATAACGAGGATGCTGTGGTTTAGGTTTGCATCTCAAGACTTGATCAATGTTGCAGAAGCCATGGGATGATATAGAAAATTCAGCTAGCAAAGTTTACATTTTTATTTGAGAACATCCAATTGTAAATTTTATTTAGAAATCATTCCAAAAATAATGCCAAATATCTTCAGATGATGCCACTATCTTTGAACATGCCAAGATGATCAAGAAGTGGTTTCCTGAATATGACATCCCCCAAGAGTATGTTGCATGCTCTTTTTTAATTTTCCTTTTCCTTTTTATTTCTTTTTTTTTTAAAGCTTTTCAATTCATCTTCATTTGATGATATTTTTGGTTTAGGTTCGAAGGGATTGATCAGAAGATTGGACTTGTTCACTTCTCTTCTAAGAAGATTTTGGAGCTTGGATTCAAATTCAGATACAGCATGGAGGAGATGTTTGATGCTGGTATTCAGACATGCAGGGAAATGAAGTTGATACCACTGTATATAAGGAGTTTCATGCTTTTGAAGTCATTGACAAGGTGGGAGATCAACAGGGTAAATACAAAGTGAATGGAATTGATGATCACCAAGTCTCAGGTGCTACAAAATAAGCTTTGTTTTAACTAGTTTTATTGGTTTGCAATGTTTAATCAATGGCTAAGGCTGATGGACCACTAATAAGGAGACTATCTAATATAATAATAAATACATGTCTTGATTTCTGAAGCTCAATATGCTGGACACTAGCAATTGTCTTCATATGTATACATCTCATTGTTCTAATGCACACATTTGGCAGACGAGCAGTTTTGATATCTGTATGTCTTCATCTATGGTTTCTGCTTAGAAAGAACAAAGAAACTCTACTTATAAATGGGAGAAGTAGAGAGGTAGGAACAACACAAGTTCTTAAGTACTGTTTGGTTGATTTCTTCACTTCTAGTGTAAACCATGGGAGAGAAGGGAACAGTCTGCGTCACCGGTGCAGCCGGTTATGTCGGCTCATGGCTTGTCAAGTGCCTCCTAGAACATGGCTATACCGTCAAGGCCACTGTGCGCGATCCCAGTTATGTTTTTTCTGTTTCTCTTCAGTGTTCTAAGTACTTTATGTGACAGAGTGCTAGCTTTTGACACTAATTTCAGGCAATGTGAAGAAGGTGAAACATTTGTTAGATCTTCCTGATGCTAGCACAAAGCTTACCTTGTGGAAAGCCGAACTCTCTGATGATGGAAGCTTTGATGAAGCTATTCAAGGATGTGTTGGAGTCTTTCATGTTGCCACACCTACTGATTTTACTGTCAAGGACCCTGAGGTTAGAGAAATTCAGCATTTAAAAATGCAAACATAAAACAGTGGCAGTAGCTAAGTGTTTGATGATGATCTTACCAGAATGAAACAATCAAACCAGCTATTAATGGAGTGCTGAACATACTTAAATCATGCCTGAAATCATCTTCCGTGAGGCGAGTAATCTAC
Organism: Dioscorea zingiberensis; assembly: GCA_026586065.1. Classification (NCBI taxonomy): domain Eukaryota; kingdom Viridiplantae; phylum Streptophyta; class Magnoliopsida; order Dioscoreales; family Dioscoreaceae; genus Dioscorea; species Dioscorea zingiberensis. The sequence continues at coordinate 53,305,119 of CM048818.1, read as the reverse complement.
ACATCTTCTGCAGGGGCAGTTGCTCTTGATGGACAACAAAAGCCGGTGTATGACGAGAACTGCTGGAGTGATGTAGATTTCTGCAAGACTAAGAAGATGGTTGGATGGGTATGTATTTCTTAAAAATATATAGTAAACAAAGAACATATCTTTAGGATCTAAGCTCCCTTGTTTATGCTCCGCAGATGTATTTTGTCTCAAAGACACTGGCAGAGAAGGCAGGTTTTAAATTTGCAGAGAAGAACAACATTGAATTTGTTAGCATAATACCAACACTAGTTAATGGACCATTTATCATGCCAACTCTGCCACCTAGCATGCTCACTGCATTGGCTCTAATAACAAGTATGATCAATTGAATCACTGCTCATTCTTGCAATCGAAATTCAAGCCATTATGCACCCATTGTTGCAGGGAATGCGCCACATTACCCAGCTCTGAATCCAATCCAATTCAACCATGTAGATGATCTATGTCAGGCTCATATATTCTTATTTGAGCATCCAGAGGCAAAGGGAAGATACATATGCTCTTCTCATGATATTACTCTGCCAAACCTTTCAACAATATTGAGAGAAAAGTATCCAGAATATGACATCCCTACTGAGTAAGCTTCGGCATCTTTTGTTTCGGTCTTTGTTTCAAAGCTTCAAAATATTAATATGTTACGGTTTGAAGGTTTGAAGGGGTTACTGAATTCTCAGAGATCATAAAGTTTCCATCAAAGAAGCTTGTGGAACTTGGCTTTGAGTTCAAGTATAGCTTGGAGGATATGTTTGATGGTGCTATCCATTCATGCATTGAGAAGGGATTGCTTCCACTTGAGACCAAGAAAGATGAAGCTGTTTGAGAAGACTATGGTTTGCAAGGTTATGAATTCATTTGCTATCAATAGTATGATTGCGTGGTTTCAAAAACAGAGCGTTAAATTGTCAACAAATTAACAAAGGAGTATAAGAATAAGTTGAAAATCATGTGTTAATTGTTGGGAAAAACAATGGCAGCAAGTTCATGAAACCATGAAATCAATCCACTAATCTTACAAATTAATCAACTATCAACTATTGACCAAATAAACAACAAATCAATTCAATTTAAATTAAATTAAAGTTGAGAAGATTAAGCCCGGGTTGGGCATGCAATTGCATTGCCCTAAAAGCCGATTTCGCCTCCTTTGAGCAAGAAACCCGCCGAACTCTCTGGCTAGTAGGGTAGCCTAACCCACACGTCGATCCGCTCCTTTCCGTAGCATGTCTCCAGGCAGGTGCGACTCAAATAACACCCAAAACGAGAAAGAGATGAAGGAATCATAGGGCAGGCTCTTAGAAAGATGTAGATGAGAAGCTCAGCGAGGGAAAGAATCATTGCTCGAGAAGATGAGGACTCGGCGAGAAAGAATGAAGCATGAAAGGGTCAGTTGGCTAGGGCTTTCCATATGGTTTATATAAAATCCTTGATCTGGTCCAACAATTAAAAAAAAGATCCATTGGGCGAGATCCAATAGCTGAGAATGAAGATTAAGATTAAGATTATGATAAGATTAAGATGAGATTGCTTTACTGTGAGGGTATATCTAACAGTCCTCCATTACACTCACAGTTAGGCATAACACTAATCAATATGATGTATGATATGTAACACACTCAAAATGAATTTAACTGAAGATTTATGTCTCAAGAGTAATATAATAAAAACTTGAATAAGAATGGTTTGAATCAGGATTTTGATTTTTATCGAAGGATAGAGAGAGTATTTATTGAGTTGAGTTTCTGGGCTTACACTAGTCCATAAACTGAGGTGTCTGATAAGTGTTCAAATGATCATAATTTTATATTACTTTCATGTACACTTTGTATGTAATTTGAGGGAAATATAGCCCACCGGTACTTGATTTGTGCTAATTTTCATTTACAGGGCATTAGAAGGCCTCAAGAGTAAAAAGGAAGCAATTCGGTATCAATTGAGGCGAAAACAAGGCATAATGGAAATATCTCTGGAGAAAGAAGACTTTTGAAGCTATTTTAAGGGCAAAACGTCAATTTTAGGAGCTACGAAGGACCTACAAATGCTCCCATACATTATGAAAAATTTTCACGAAGATTTGGAGCCCAAACGAGGATTTGTGGATACTACAAAAAGGCAGATAAGCAAGGCAGATGGGTGCTACAGTACCCTTTTGCTACAGTATTTTCTAGTTTTACTATAGCTACATTAAAAGCTTGATTTTTCAGGCTCAGACGAAACCGTCTGCTACAATGACGGAACCGTCTGCACTGTAGCTACAGTGGTTTCAGACTTTTTTAGAAAAGTAGACGGGCACGCAGACGCTGGTCTAGGAGCCTATTTGGGCTATTTATGGGCCCGTTTTTCATTATTTTTAGCCCGGATTGGGCCAACACGGACCCGACACATGTCATATACTTTTCTATGATTTTAAACCCTATAAATACCGATTTTTATGGTTAGGAAAGGCTCTTGGATATTATTGAAGATCTTTTGTAGACCTTGACGGCTAGGGTTTGGAGTTATCATCATCAAGCACTCTCCGGCTCCGAGGCTTGGAGGGAGATTCATCATCAACGGTCCAATCACCATCCCAAAAGTGAAGAGAACATCGAAGGGAGGTTTGTCTTTGTTTATTTTGATGTAATCTCATCTTCTTGTATTGGATTTGTGTTCCCCTTTGATGGGGAACTAATTTGGTAGGTAGTCGGGAATGATGAACCCATGTGTTTATGTTTAACTTTTACATTGAATGTTAATCGTTATCTAGTTGCTTTTTAATATTGAGATCTATTGAGTGTCATTCATTGCATTGGTGATCTACGTTGCGACAGCTCTGATTATCCAATCCGACTCACTGGGGGAAGAAGCGAACGCCTCCCCTTGTGTGGGCATACCTCAATAGAGGGGATTATGAGTGCGCCGAGAGATCGGGCACTAAGGAGAGTGAATCCTTAATATGCCTTGTTTGCATAATCCTTCCAAGAATCAAATTCCCTAGAACGCCAATCAGTGAGGGTACTAGGTTAGTAATCGCCTTGAGAGAAGGATGAAAGCACTATAGAAATCCTTAGTCCAATTTATTGCAACTATTAACCTTAAAATCCTTTGTCTATCTTTATGAAATCTAAGTAGGATTCATTGCGTGAATACCCCCTTCCCTATGATTGATTGCCCCTTACCAATTCACCGTGTCATTAGTGAGATCCGATTCTTCTTTCTTGCTAGTTTTAGAGATTAGATTAGTTTACATATCACCAATTTCTGAGTAGACTAGATAATAGACGGATAGTTAGTACTAGTATTTTTCATTCTCTGTGGTTCGATACTTGACTCTTCATAGTCCATTATATTACTTATCTGACCCATATACTTACGGTAGTATCAGCTCGACCAGTGTCCTTAGGGACTTGAACCTTAGCCTTTTAGTGGTGTCTCAAACTGATGGAAATGTAGTGAACTAGGTCTTCAACTACATTCTTGAATCAATATTTAACATAAGTAGGGATCCTATGCAATACTTGAGAAAGGCTGATTGGCACATTATTTGGTCATGTACGATACTATTTCATGGAGATTTTAGAGAGTTAAAACGCACTCTCACAACTACGGCCTTACAGTGGTCTTCATATAGGTGAGATCTCCAAAGATATCTATAGTGTGATATCTTGCTTAAATACAACCTTTGATCTCACCGTTTATGGACAAAGGTCAGACTTGATTTCATTAAGGAGTAAGATAGTTACAATTACTAGTAGTATCTCCTTATGTGTTCCGCATGAAAGAGCCTGTTGAGTCTTCGGCCTTCCAGGTCTGTCAATCGATAAGTGTCAAGTCGGATAACTCTCGTGACAACTTAAGGGCCCTCCCAATTGGGAGTTAACTTTTCGGTCCTGCTGTCATTTCCCCGGAATTGGTTCCTCCGTAGGACCAAGCCTACTTGGAAGGTAACCTTGTGCACCTTGGCATTGTAGAAGCGTCGGACCCTCTGTTGGTAGGCCGCGGACCTGATGCAATCTCGCTCCCTTTTTTTCTTCTAGGAGGTCCAGTTCGGCTCGCAGGCTCTCCTCATTCCCATTCTAGTCAAATCTTTGCTTCCAGAGGGTCAGGACGCCGATCTTTATCGGGATGACCTCTTCCTCTCTGAAAGGCAGATTAAAGGGGGTTTCCTTGATGGGCATCAGACACGTTGTCCGGTATGCCCATAGGGAGCCTAGTAGTTCATCCACCCAGTTGGACTTCGCTTGCTAGACCCGGGTTGTGAGACTCTTAAGGAGAGTCTGATTAGTGATTTCAACCTATCCATTGGCTTGTAGATGGGGTCACCGATGTGAGCCTGGCCTCGATTCTGAGTCCGCTACAGAAGTCCTTATGCTTCTAGTTGTTGAACAGTCTCCCATTATCCGATATGAAGGCCACAGGGATGCCGATCAGGCAGACAACAGATTTCCATAGGAAACCCTGGCAAGCTTGCTCCGTGATTTTGGCCAATAGTTCTGTCTTTACCCACTTCGTGGAGTAGTCTATGTTGTCCAAAAGGAACTTTAGTTGCCCGATCGCCATGTGTGACATCCCGAGGATATTGACCCCCAAGATGGCAAAGGGCCACAAACTCACGATGGGGGTGAGTTCGCTGGTTGGCTACTGCTAGACTTGGGAGTGCAATTGGCAAGCTTCACACTACTTCACGAGGGCCTCCGTATCTTGGGCCATGGTCGGTCAATAATACCCTTGCCTGATAGTTTTGTATGTCAGGGCTTTGGTCCCTAGGTGGTTACCACACTCCCCTCCATGAATCTCCCAGAGCACATAGTCGACTTTTGAAGGTCACAAACACCTTAGGTGTGACATTGTGTAGGCCCTCTTATAGAGTTGGTTGTTTACAAGGGTGAATTGGGCTGACCTGTTCATGATTTTCTTGGCTTCTTTCGGGTCAGTCAGCAATACTCTATCCCCTAAGTAGTTCTTGATGGGGTCCAGCTAGCATAGCTCCTAGTAGACATCACACTCCTACTGCAGTTCTCGCTCGCCGATGCTCCACGTAGGGAGTTGCCAGAATTTTTCGAGGCAGCTCGAGTCAACTCCCTGGGAAGAGGCGAGCTTTAACAAGGCGTCAGCTTCGTCGTTCTTCGAGCGAGGGATCTTTATAATCCGAAAGCAACCAAATCGGGTAGCTAACCCCTTCACCGTCTCCTTGTACCTAGACATGTTCCCTTCCTTAGCTTCCAACTTTTCATTATGGTTTCCGACCACTAGCTATGAGTCGGTGTATGCATGTAGGCACTTCATGCCCAGTTCCAAGGCCAGCTTCATGCCCACTACCAGGGCCTCGTACTCAGCTTCGTTGTTAGTGGCCTTAAAGCCAAACCTCAAGGTGGTGGTAGTCTTCCAACCATCCGAGGACTTTAGCAGGCCTGCTTTGGAGCCGGTCTGCGTCACAGAGCCTTCAACATATAGGACCCACTACTCGTTAGATCCTCTATGGGCCAGTGGGTCCCCTTCTCCGAGAGCCAAATCCCCTCCCATTGAGGTTATCTCCAATACAAAGTCGGTCAGGGTCTGCGCCTTAATCACAACCCAAGGCTTGTACTCAATGTCGAACTCACTGAACTCCACGGCCCATTTTAACAGTCTTTCGGATAACTTCAGCCTTTTATAGTATCTGCCTCAAGGGTTGGTCAGTGAGGACGGTGACCTTGTGTGCTTGGAAGTACAACCTTAACCTTCGAGCCGATTTAACTAGGGTGTACATAAGTTTCCCAATAGACAAGTACCTCAACTCGGGGTCGTTTAATACCTAAATGGTATAATAAACCAGACGTTGAACTCCGTCTTCTTCCTTGATAAGCATCAAGCTCACCCCCAGGGGGGGAGACCTCTAGGTAGGTGAAGAGCTCGTCTCCTTCTTTGGGTTTGGTCAACAGCTGAGGGAAGTTTAGGTATTTCTTCTGTTACTGAAAGGCCTTTTCGTACTCTTATGTATACTCCAGCTTTGGGGCCTTCCTAAGCCCTTGGAAGAACGCAAGACTCTTCTCCCCAGACATCGAGATTAACTGGCACAAGGCTGCCAGCCTTCCATTCAGTTGACAGTCCTCGGAAAACTCATTTCAAAGACTGCCCGGATCTGGTCTGGGTTGGCTTCGATCCCTCGTTGTGTCACCATGAACCCGAGGAACTTCCCGGACTTTACCCCAAATGTGCACTTGTTGGGGTTAAGGCGCATTTCATAATCATAGAGTGTTTGGAAGGTCTCACGTAAGTTGACAACGTGGTGATCAGTCTTCTCGCTCTTGAAAATCATGTCATCCACATACGCCTCCACTTTCCTTCCTAATTGGTTCTAGAAGACTTTGGTCACCAGCCTTTGAAAGGTTGCCCACATATTCTTGAGGCCAAAGGGCGTGACCCGATAGCAGTAGGTCCCCATGTCTGTGATGAAGGGCGTCTTCTCCTCGTCCGACTCCACCATCCTGATTTGGTTATAGATGGAGAACGCGTCAAGGAAGCTGAGTAGCTCATGATTGGTGGTAGAATCCATCAGTTTATTTATCATCGGGAGAGGAATGCTATCCTTCGGACAGGCTTTGTTTAGGTCGATAAAGTCAATGCACATTCTCCAATGCGCGTTAGCCTTCTTTACCAAGACAACATTTGCCAACCATTCTAGGGAGTAGACCTCCCCGATGAAGCCGGCCCTCAACAACTTCTTGACTTCCTCCGCGATAGTCGTCTGTCTTTCAGGGAAAAGTGCCTCATCGTCTGGATTACTGGCTTATGGGTCGGGTCAACGTTCAGCTGGTGTTCCATCATGCTTTTGTCTATCTTTGGCATATCTTCGGGACCCCATGCAAAGATATCCGCATTATTCCTTGAGAAGGTCAGGATGCCTTCCCTTTGTCCACCTTGCATTTTCGACCCGATCTACACGGTCCTATCAAGCATGTCTTCAAATAAGGGGACATAAGGGGAGAATGACCAGTTCTTCGACCGAAGTCGCCCTCGGGGCCGACTCAGGCTCGGCTTCTTCGGGGTCCTCCATGTCCAGCGGTTCATGTACCCCATCTTTCAAGAGTGTCATATAGCACTATCGAGCAGCTCATTGGTCCCCATAAAGCTCCCCACATCCCAACTCAGTAGGGAACTTTATCACCAGGTGGTACGTACGTGGAAACCACTGCCCGCAAGGAGTTCAAGGTCGACCTCCTTAATATTGCGTTATAGCTTGATGGGCACTTCACCACTAAGAAGTCGGAGCTTACCATAACCTATCGTGGATATGTTCCAACGGTAAGTTTGAGGTTCGTTGCGCCCTCAAGTCAAATAGTACTGCCGAAGAACCCAGTCAGCAGGACGTCTGCAGGGCGCAACACCTCAGGCACGAGTCTTAACCTCTTGAATGCCTCTCAGAAGATCACATCCGCCAAACTTCTACTATCGATGAGAACCCTTTTGACCTCGTAGGTAGCTATGTTGATAGTAACCACTAAGGCATCATCATGGGGGTGAACGACCCCTTCCAAGTCATCGCCCGAGAACGTGATAGGCAATATGACACGGGGTTTCTTCTTGCCATAGGCTCTTTTGGAGGCGCCATCCTCTGCTCTACCAGCCGGTTTGATATTAACGCTAAAGACAGCTTCTACTAAGGCCCGACTTTCTCGAGACTTGGATGCTTCTCCATCTTGTTCGGGGCTCTTTAGGTACTAGGTGAGAAGCCTACGGCAGACCAACTTCTCTATCTCATCCTTCGGGTTGATGCACTCTTAGGTGTTGTGAGTGGAGTCCTCGTGGAAATGATAGTGTTTCTTACTATCCTTCCGCTTAACCAAACCCTTCATCTTTGGTAGCCGAGCCAAGATCCGAGAGCCCTTGGCTCTCGCCAAGATGTGTGTTCGGCTCACGTTAAGGGACAAGTAGTTGCGAAAGTAGGCCGACTCCGGCTTCTGGATATACCCCATAGTTGGTGGCCTCCAGGTCTTGGTCCATCCTGGAGACTTTGGCCCCCAGGCTATGCTACTTCTCTGCTCCTCACGCCTAGCCCTCTCCGATAGGAGCGCATGGTCCTCCTTTGCATTCATATACCTTTCCGCTCGGGTCATGAGGCCAGCTATCCCCCGGGTGGCTTGTTACGCTGGGAGACTCTAAAAAGGGACCTCCTCAGACCCCTGATAAGAGTACGACCGCCGTCGCCTGGTTAAGTTCTGGCACCTCTAAGGTTGCCACGTTGAACCTCCGAAGGTAGTCTCAGAGCCCTTCCTTTTCTTGTTGTTCAATCTCCATCAATGATGCAGAGGTCCTTTCCTTTTCCTCGCTAGTCAAGAAGCGTGTGGCGAAAAGATCGGCCAGCTTCACAAATGAGGAGATAAAGCCCACTAGCAGGCGGGAGAACCAAGCCAGGTCGACACCCCTTAACGTTACCGAAAAAGCCCGGCACAGGATCTCATCACAGGGCCGTAGAGCAGCATTGCGACTGCGAAGGACTCCAAGTGGTCCATTGGGTTCGTTTCTCCACAGTACGCCTCCAGTGATAGCATGTAGAACTCGATCGGTAGAGGGGCCTCTATGATTTCCTGACTAAAGGGGAAGTAACCCAAGAAGGATACCCCACGAACGGCGCCAAATTGTTAGTGCTTTGAACGGAGGGATCTCGGGATCCGCTCTCCACTGAAAGACCAACTAAGAAAAATGTGGAATATGGGGGAATGGTTTAGGGATTTTGAGCATGTTTACAAGTTTTGGTGTTTGCCGAGGAAGAGAAGCAGTATAAGGTTGGCAACAGGGACTCCTTTCCTATAAGGGAAGCCTAGGGGGCTTCTCCTCTGACCCTCTGATGGTCAAGTCAGTCAAGTATATGGGGGAGGTGAAAGGGAGAAGTAGAGGGAGGTAGAGAGATAATTTTTCTTAGAGGAAGAGAGAAGGAATTCCCTGTCGGAGACCAATCCTTGCTTCTCATTGAGATTAGGTGAAGGCCCCTAAGCCCCCTTGCCTTTCTCTCTCCTCCCCTTATATACCTTGCCTGTTGCTATCAAGGGATTGGCCGCATGGTGTCGCCCGTGACACCTACGCCGGCTCACCCGTATGAGGGCGTGCCTTACCTTGTTCTTGCCTATCTGTTCTGTCGGAGCTCGCGTTCCTGCCAAACGCACCAACCTTGACACCTGTACAAGTGCATACCTTCTGCAAGGAGGTAGTGAGGAATCTCCACGCAATATCACGTGAGTGGATTTGGTTTGATATAGGGACTCTACCAGCCTTGTTGCACCCGATTAACACAATATGTTCGGCCCGACTTTTCCCCCACAACATTTATGATATTAAAAACCTTGTATAGTGCCCCTATTATTAGTGAATACTTACTAAGCTCTTAAGCTCATTAATTTGTTGTTCTTTGTTTTGCCCATATCACAATAAGTAGATAACTATATGGTGGATTGGGTATCCAAATCCTGACCCAGGTCCCAACTACTAGTGTCTTAAGATCCTTATTTTGTATTTTGATAATATTTGACTACCTTGGTGTACTTTTATAGAATTTCTTGTATGTTATGTGATTTTGATGTTGGACTTAAAGATTGAGTATTATAAATATAAATTGTGTTATTCAGGTGTTTGTACTAAACTGAAAATAGGTTATGAGGTCTTATACACATAGTGGGGTCATCCCCACACATATGGGACCGATCTACCAATGTCCCGACTAGGCTCAGGATGTCACACTCTCTTACTAGTGCTCCTGTATATCCTTTCTTCAAGTTACTCACTGCTTTGACATCTGCACCCTTTGTGAGCTCCATTCTAGATCTCTCTTCCATTTTCTCATACTAGTCTCCCCTTCCTACTCTCCCTACCTACCTCATATCGGGAAGGGTCTAGTGGCGTGCGTCAAGCCATCACCCATCCAAGTCCAAAGACATTATTAGAATCAGAGTTTAATGTTTACATAACTACGAAACTTGTGAAGGCATATAAACATTAGAATAATCAGAGTTAAGATTTTAAAACTAGTAAAATGACTTCATGTCATCCAAAGATCTTGACTTTAATTTGCAAGCTTCCCGTCGGAATATCATTCTCTTTCTTTTTCCTTGTTTTGCGTACATTCTGATGCAACTTCGACGTTGGCAAATATGACTTTGTAGCTTTATTTTTGTATTTTTTTTGTTTTTCTTTGTTGCCAGCGAGTGAATTCAAATTATTTGAGAATATATGCTTAACAAGAATCAAATACATTACGGATAGGCCTTGTTTTTTAATTTAAATCCAATTATAGTTTTATCTATTTTTTTAAAAAAAATTAGTTTTCATAAAAAAAAATAGGTCTAGGATTTTGTTTTTTAAAATTAATTAATTAAATTAATACAGTCATTAAGCAACATTTTAAAATTAATATATAAATAATAAATATTAGTTATTATTTGGACAAAATGATATCACTTAAAACCATTTAATTTAATTATTATTAATTACAAATTATTATAAATCACTTATTAATTTTTTTTGATAAAATCACTTTAAAATTAATTTACGATGGACTTTATAATTAAATAGCATGAGTTGTAGAAGAAAAGATGACGGAATTATTTTTTTTCTTGTACTTTGAGTAGTAGAGATTTTACTGTGCTTTCTTTTCTTTGGAAACAGAGGTGGCAGGGCCTCTTCAAAGAATGTGATACGCCTTTAGATCGGAGACGTATCGAGAGTACCGGTTTAGAGTGGGCACTTACTCCTCAGAATTAGATCAGATAGGGATGAGAGATATAGAAGAAGAAGATAATATTTCAGAAGTTCAGAAAAGATCTAAAACATATCATGACCCCCAGCAAACCCTAATAACATATATATATATAGACGCTGCAGCCAAATAACCCTAACCCTAAAAATAACCAATACAGCTGTTACTAACCAATCAGCTGTTATTATTATTACTGATAACCCTATAATATCTCAACCCAATCTACGGTCGTGTCTTCGCCACATGTTCCGCCATGAAGTCCTTCATCCAAGCTGGTTGCTTGTGAGTACGACGTGGTCGACCTTCGTTGATGTTCACCTCCTCTCATGCAGACTCGTCAACGTGTGTTGCTTCATCATTGATGTTGTCCTCCTCTATTGTAAGCTCGTCACCCCACCTCGATGTTGACTCAGCACGTTGCCTTTCCTCCAGACTGAATGGTAGCGTATCATCTCCCCCCGTCTGAAATATCACCTTGTCCTCAAGGTGGTACTGGGGATAAGATTTGCAGAAGTCTTATAAGATCTCCCATGTTGCACCTTCCGGAGGGGTGTCCTTCCATTGAACCAAGATTTGTCGAACTGGTTTGCCTCGTTGTAGAATCTCACGCGAAGCACAGATCACCAAAGGAATGGAAGCAGGTTCAGTAGCACTGGAAGCTAGAGGAAGAGGACAGGCTTGTGCCACCACTGAACCGGTGAAGGGTTTAAGGGCAGAGATGTGAAAGACCGGGTGAATTCTACTCTCCTGCGGTAGATTTAGGCGGTAAGCAACCGGTCCGATGCGCTCAATAACATGGAAGGGACCATAATAACGTGGGGACAACTTAGCACAATGGCGCTTGGCTACAGTTCCCTGGCGATAAGGCTGCAGACGGACGAGAACCTGATCACCCACAGCCAATTCGAGCTCCCTTCATCGGGCGTTAGCCTTCTGTGTCATCCTATGCTGAGCTTGGAGTAAGTTGGCTTTCAGTGTGCGCATGAGCGCGTCACGATCTGTCAACAATTCATCGAGAGCTTGGATATTGGAGGTGCCAGGAAGATAAATCGGTAAAGATGGTGGCGGTCTCCCGTACAAGGCTTGATAAGGGGACATCTTGAGGCTGCTATGGTACCCAGTGTTGTAGCAAAGCTCTGCCCAGCCAAGGAACCGGACCCATTTGGAGGGTTGTGCACTGGTAAAGGAACGCAGATATTGTTCAAGACCTCTGTTAACAACTTCACTTTGGCCATCTGTTTGTGGATGATAGGTCGTGCTGTGATGGAGCTTGGTACCACTGAGTTCAAACAGTTTCTTCCAGAAATGACTCGCAAAAATGGGATCCCGATCTAACACAATGGTTTTAGGGAAACCATGTAATTTCACAACTCTATCTGCAAAGATCTCAGCAACTTGGGTGGCTGTGAACCTGGCAGGTAAGGGTGCGAAGTGTGCAGATTTAGATAGACGATCCACTACCACCAAGATTGCGGTGTAGCCTTGAGACGTAGGCAACCCAATGATAAAGTCCATAGTGAGTTCCTCCCACACGGTTGAAGGAATGGAAAGAGGTTGGAGAAGTCCTGCTGTGGGTTGTGTGGAATATTTAGTTTGTTGGCAGGTCACACATGCAGCGATGAAAGCTTCAACATCCCGTCGCATTCCAGACCAAAAAAAGTGTGCAGATAGACAAACTAGGGTCCGTTTCACTCCAGCGTGGCTAGCCATTGGTGAAGAGTGAAACTCATGCAATAGTGCTGGTTTGAGGCTGGACATTGAGCTGATGTAGTATTTGTTTTGATAAGAAAGTATTCCATCATGAATAGAATATGCTGGGGAAAGAGTTCCTGCAGAAAACTGGTGATGTTTTTCGAGCAGATCGTCCAAAGTTACATTCTCGTGTTTGAGTGTGGTCAAGATAGAGGAGATTGGCTGACTGACAATATGTAAAGCCATATAAGTTGACTCCTCATGCACCCTGGAAAGAGCGTCAACAGCATGGTTGGATGAACCTGGTTTATAGTCAATTTTGAAATGGAAACCCAGTAATTTATGAAGATAGATCTGCTGGTCAAGCGTTTGGATAGCTTGCTGTAGGAGTTGTTTGAGACTCTGACGATCAGTTCGAATGACAAAGAAGCTTCCCGAAAGGTACTGTCGCCACTTGTGTACGGCCTCCACTATAGCATGCAACTCTCTGATGTACGTTGATGCTGTTTGCAGCAGGGGACCTAGCTTCTTGTTGAAATAAGAAACGAGATGATCATCCTGCATAAGCACAACACCAATTCCACTCTTGGGTGCATATGTTTCTACAACAAATTGCTTGTTGAAGTCTGGTAGATGGAGCACCGGTGCATTGATCATGGCTTGCTTCAAGGCTTCAAAGGCAGTAGTGGCTTTGGGAGTCCATTCAAACCCTTCTTTACACAATAGGTCTGTTAAAGGGGCAGCAATAGAAGAGTATCCCTTAATGAATCTTCGATATATCCTGTGAGTCCCAGGAATCCCCTCAGTTGGCGTTGTGTGGTAGGTATTGGCCATTTGGTCATTGCCTCCACTTTGGTAGGATCAGCACAAACACCCTCTGGTGTAATTATGTGTCCCAAATAGTCAATTGTTTCTTTATAGAAGGAACACTTAGACATCTTAATATAAAAGCAATTGGACTTTAGACATTGCAGCACTTGCTCTAGATGTTGCAGATGAGTGGAGAAAAATGGACTATAGATAAGAATGTCATCAAAGAATACTATGACAAATTGTCTGAGATAAGGAGCAAATATACAATTCATAGTAGCTTGGAAGGTAGAAGGTTCATTAGAAAGGCTAAAAGGTATTACCAGAAATTCAAAGTGGCCATCATGAGTTCTAAAAGCTATTTTATATACATCCCGATTATACATCCTAACCTGATGGTATCCAGCTCTGAGATCAAGTTTGCTGAAAACTTTAGCTCTTCCAAGTTCATGAAGAAGTTCATCAATGGTGGGAATATGGAACTTATCTTTAATTGTGGCAGCGTTGAGAGCTCTATAATCAACACAAAATCGGTAAGTCCCATCTTTCTTTTTCACTAATAAAACTGGAGATGAAAAAGGGCTGTGGCTAGGCCTAATGACCCCTTGTTCCAACATGTCCCGCACCAATTTCTCCATTTCACTCTTCTGGTAATATGGATAACGATATGTTGATTGGGTTGGTGTTGGGTAGCAAGTGTATTCTATGATCAAATGCTCTGCGAGGAGGGAGTTGGGTGGGTGTTAAAAATAACCCTTTGTAACGTTGTAGGAGTTTTGCTACACTGTGGTGGATATCTGCAGGTAACTGAAATTCTGAGTTCCCCACAGTTCTGTCTTCTGTTGCATGTAGTTGTTGTAATTCATATAGCCCTATGAATACCTCTTGATTGATCAGTGCTTGAAGTTGGTTGAAAGTGATCTCCTTGGCTGTAGGTTTGGTGTCCCCTTGTAATAGTATGGGTTTCCCTTCAGAACTAAATTCCATAGTGAGTGCCTTGTAATCATGCGAGACCTTTCCCAGGCTTTGGAGCCATTACACCCCAAGAACCAGATCTGGTCCCTCAATAGGTAAAACAAATAGGTCAACCATGAAAGTAGTTCCCTGCAAGCATAAAGAAACCTGTGGACAATAAAGGGAGCATAGCAAGTGGTCTCCATTGCCAATATAAACCCGGAAGGGATGTGTAGGCTTGACATGCAACCCAAGTTTTTCAGTAAGGGAGGGTTTTATGAAGTTGTGTGTACTTCCTCCATCATTCAGCACGTGAAATGAATGGTCTGAAACCTTACCCAACAATCCTAGGGACCTTGGATTATCTTGACCTACCAAGGTATTCGGACTAGAAATATCGCCAGTAATTACCTCTACTTCCGGTGAAGGAGGAGGTTCTTCACTTGACTGCTCTTCAGGTTCTTCATCAACATCACTTATAAGTAATAAACACTGGCTACGACAGCAGTGTCCCACGTTCCACTTTTGATCACACTTGAAGCAAAGTCCCTTTGCTCGTTTCTCTTGCATCTCAATTGGTGTGAGGCGTCGAATTGGAAGAGGATTCATTACTGTGTTTGATCCACTGGCTTTAGGGGGAGGACCCAGTAGAGACGGAGAAGTAAGATTTGCAGTGGATGGCTGATTCTTGATGGCTGATGGAAATATGGTCTGTGGATTGGATCGTGGTCCGCCTCGAAACCCAGTTCTCTGATCTTGTGGAGCTTTATCATGACGAGCCTCGTAAGCTTTTGCCAACGAGAAAGTCTCCATGAGTGATGTTGGGCGAGTGAGCAGCAACTCACGGCGCAGGTGCGGCCTGAGTCCGGTGATGAAGAAAGAAATAAGCAAGTTTTCGGAGATCCCAGTTACCTTATTCATCAAATCCTCAAACTCAGTTTGAAATTCAGCCACTGTTGAAGTCTAAGATAATTTGGAAAGATTTCCTTGATGGTCCTCGTAGAGAGATGCACCAAATCGTTGTCTATTATTATTATTACTGATAACCCTATAATATCTCAACCCAATCTACGGTCGTGTCTTGGCCACATGTTCAGCCACGAAGTCCTTCATCCAAGCTGGTTGCTTGTGAGTACGACGTGGTGGACCTTCGTTGTTGTTCACCTCCTCTCATGCAGACTCGTCAACGTGTGTTGCTTCATCATTGATGTTGTCCTCCTCTATTGTAAGCTCGTCACCCCACCTTGATGTTGACTCAGCACGTTGCCTTTCCTCCAGAATGAATGGTAGCGTATCAAAATGCAGTTGAAAAAGTTTGAAGTAATTAATCAGAACACTTCACAATTTTGTTGACGTCTGCTTTTGAAGTGAAACTAGTAAAAATGTGTGTATATATTAAAAGTGTAAACAGGAAGGCCGAATGTGCAGAAAGATGAAGAGCAAGAGTTAAAGAAGAAGAAGGCAAAGTGTGCAGACAACTGAAGAGCAAGGTGGCCTTGATTCACAAGGAAGCAGAGGAGAAGAGGGCAAAAGGTTGAGGTCAAACATTGTTCCAACTTTGTCAAATGTATTCAATATATTGAATAATTATCAATCATGGTTCCCCTTAGTATTATATTGTATTCCATTACCCCCTCTGTTTTCCCTGGAAAACTTTTCCTACGGTGGAGGTAGCAGAAGTTTTTCGCCCATTTGGAGGAAAATATGGCCATGTGATAGAGTTTGTGGAAATGTTTTTCACGGAAAATTTTGACTATCAAACAGCTCCAAAGGCTGGAAAATCACTGATAGAAATGTTTTCCATGGAAAAAAAAGTGCAAATCAAACACAACCTTAAGTTCATTGTTAGCTCTATCTTTTAGAAGTTCTTATTGTATACAAGAATAAAAATACTCTCAAACAAATCACAATGCAACAATTATGAAATAATAAAATAATATTAATAATACTTCTTAAGATAAAATATCAAAAAGGTACATTAATAATTTTACAAACACAATATAACATGTAAAAACTCATGACATATTTTAGAGCGAAGTCAATAAGACACTACTACATACTTAGCCATTTTTGGTCTTACAAACCAACTTCATAACCATTTGACTTACGCACACAAGAACACGCTAAAAGGAACTCCTATTCAGAAGTGGGTTGACTTGCGTCAAATAGACCATAGAGAATAAAGGAAGTGTCCACTTCGGACATCGTTCACTTACGACGAGAAAACACAATGGAGTAAACTTTTCTGCAACTTCACCCCACTTTGGAACAACCCCTTTCACCCCACTTCGAAAACATGGGACCTATCCCGAAAAGAACATACCCTTACGCAAAAAAAAAAAAATTGAAAGTTTTAATGTGTTAACCTTTACCTGTGATAACCATCATGATGACATTTTCAACAAGCTTGGTGATGATCAACTTGATTTGGAAGGTCTTTATGAACCCAATTTGTTAGATTTGGATGCCAGAACCTTTACTTTTGAATAGAATTTATAGTGGAATGTCAATATTGACCAAATTAATTGAATTAGAGTTTTGCTGGCCCAAACTAAAATGGAAATTATTCAATCCTTATTAGTCTGTAGTAGAATGAGTGTTTTAATCTGAACCAATTTAGTTGGGTTTGATTTGGGGTTTTTTGATCCAAAGTGTAGTAATTTTTTAAATAAATGTATAACCATAAGTCAAAATTAAGTGATACAAGATTTAGTAATTGTGTTTTTTGTCTTGAAGATGGTCATGTTTTTGAATCCCTTCTCAAATATTAAGTTAAACATAATTTTTTTTAATTAAGAATAAAGCTTTGAACAGCTCTAAACAAAAAGAAGAATAGAAATAAGGGGTTTTTGCTTGCATGGCCCTATAAAAATATGAAATTGCTTATTTGACTAAGAACACTTCAAGAATTATTCTTTTTAAAAATAATTAAATAATTTTTAACTAGGGTTTAGATTTTAACTACAATTAAATCTAAAATTTTTTACGTCTACTAATTGTGACTAACTGCAGGGATATATAACAAAAAAAAAGATTCAGAGCGATATACAAGCAAATGCCATATTTTTAGGGGTAAATAAACAATTTCAGATTTTTATAAGGGCATACAAGCAATTTTTTCTATAAATAATAAGTTTTATCCTTTTCCTCAGGTAAATTATACAGGAAGTCCCTCAACTTAAGCGTCTTCCCAATCGGGTCTCTCACCTTCAATTTGTAACACAAAACCCTCCAACTTTGAAACCGTAACTTAATAGTCCCTCGGACTAGTTATCGGTTAAAAAGAAGATGACGTGGCGGTGAAGATGCTGTCTCACTCCAACTTATAGATTATTTTATGATTATTTTTAAATAAAAATAAGTTTATTATTATTTGCTCATCTCCTTCTCCCTCTTCCTCGCCGTGGAATCCCTCACCGGCGTCCCTTCCTATCTCCACCGTCTTTTCCTCTCCTCCCACCGCCTCCTTCCCTCCTCCTCCCCCTTCCTCCTACCCCCCTCCTCCACCCTCACTCTCCACCATCTGTTTAGGTTTTAAAATCCCCAAATCTGATGGTTGTCTCGCCTCACATGAAAAAGGTCTTTCCTTCTTTAGACAGTGATCAACGCATGAAAAAGTAGCAAAAACAAGTTTTTTTTTGTGAGATTCTATCGATCTCTTGTTGTTTATAGAGAAATCGAACAAAGGAAGGACGAAAACTTTGATCATTTGTGTTGGATCTTGGAAAAAGCTCGCTTTTTTAGGAATTATTTGTTGCTGGAGTTTTGAAGCTATTAGAGATCTCGAACTGATTGTGATTAAAAATGCTATGGATCTTTGCCTTTGTCTTGGATTTCTTTTTGTTCAAAGCAGTTTTGTTGATCTTCTCCATTTTGAATGATTTTTAGGGTTTCTAATAGCTTAAATTATTGTGGTAAAATTGAAATGAAAAGCCTTTTATCATTCTCTTAGTCTTAGTCGTGCTATCCAATTGACAGAAATTGGAGAGGAACATTCTTAAGCTTAGATGTGTTCTATACTATCATTTTGTAAACAATTACATGTTTGTTTTTTGATGCATGGAAGGATGGTGATGTCTTACTGGTTAAGCAAACACTGGGATCTTAGTGTTTTGATGTAATTATAGTGGATCTTATTTTTTGGAGATTTGGGGATTTTAAAACCTAAACCGACGGCGGAGAATGAGGGTGAAGGAGAGGGGTAGGAGGAAGGGGGAGGCGGTGGGAGGAGACAGTGGGTAGAGAGGAAAAAGCTGTGGAGATAGGAAGGGACATCAGTGAGGGATTCAACGGCGAGGAAGAGGGAGAGGAAGGGAGAGGGAGAAGGAGATGAGGAAATAATAATAAAATAATAATAAATTTTTTATTTAAAAATAATCATAAAATAATTGATAAGTTGGAGTGAGTCAACATCTTCACCTCCACGTCAGATTCTTCTTAACCGGCAACCGGCCCGAGGGACTATAAAATTACGGTTTCAAAGTTTGGAGGTTTTGTCTTACAAATTGAAGATGAGGGACCCAAGTGGGAGAAAGAGTATAGTTGAGGGTCTATCTGTGTAATTTACCCCCATCCTCCTTTCCTCTCCGGTGAAAATGGACCCACTCTTCCTGTGAAACATTCAATTTGACTTTTATATATCATCGAGGTCAGAACAAGTTCGCAAAGATCATTAACAAGACTTTATTGCTTGTTATTTCAGTCACCAAAATTTTAACATTGAAATCCAGTGAAGTGCATTGAGAAAGCAATCAGCATAAAAACAGGAAGACAAACATTGCTAACTTTTAGGTGTATATATAGGTAACACATGACTTATTTTATACCTCCACTTGTGTTCATCTGTTTTATTGGCTTTTCTTTGGCAGAGGTGGAATAAGACCTTTCTCTTTACAAGATTGGAAAACTCCATCATACATATCCTCCAAGGTCCACATGAACTCAAATCCTAAGTCCATAAGCTTCTTCGACGAGAATTTGATAACATCGTTAACTTGATCAATGCCTTCGAATCTTCACATTGTAACAATATCAATTGTCAGTTAATTTTGAAGGCAAACATTCCAATGCTTAAACTTATAATCATATAGAAGCACATGTTGGCCGGAAAGAAAACTGATGGTGATTGTGAGCTTACTCAGTAGGAATTTCATATTCGGGGTACTTTTCTCGGAGCAAGTTTGCAAGGTCAGCTATGGTAACATCATGCGAAGAGCAAATGTATCTGCCTTTTGCCTCAGGATGCTCGAATAAAAAGACATGAGCGCGGCATAGATCATCCAAGTGAACAAATTGGACAGGATTTAGTATGAAGTAGAATGGCACATTCCCTGCAAACCATTTTGAAAATCAGTGTCTACTTGAAATTCCCATTATTTGTCATCATAAATTGTTTCTGGGAAATTACAATAAAATCACAGTTCCCATAATGTTTGATCAATGTGAAGAAAATTAGACAGAGTGTTGTGATGAACAACAAAACAAAATATATATGCAAGAGGACTCAGCTTTGACCATGTCTTGGTATTTTGTCCGGATTTTGTCATGCAAGTAGGTTCCTTGTTACAATTCACAAAAATCCACATTTATCATGTTCAACTTAGTGTAAGGAACCAATTTTCACGAGGAAAGTTGGTTAGTCCATTTTTTCTCACAAGAATAAGTTGAAAGTACAGCTTACCCCCCCCAAAAAAAAAGGTTTAGTATAAGGATAACCAATTTTACAAGGAAAGTTAATTAGTCCATTCTCTTTTATAAGAAGAGGTCGAGGATTCAAACTAGCATGCAGCGTGCTTCTAATGATTTGTCCATATTTGTAAAAACAAACAAATTTAGTCCAAGGTTATCATGTCTAATTACTACATAATTTCTTTTATATACCGTGAAACAAATCTATAAATGAAATTGATGGCGTAGTTGGATTAGCGTACTTGTTATCAACGCAAGAGCAGTAAGCATGCTTGGAGGCATAGTAGGCATAAGGAATGGTCCATTGACAACGGTCGGAATGACACTAATGAGATCTATACCGTTCTTCTCCGCGAATTCAAACGCAGTTTTCTCTGCTATTGTCTTGGCATAGAAATATGGCTGCATGATTCAAACTTTTTTAATCAATAAAAGGACTCATTCATTCATGTTTATATACTTAGGAAATTAAAGAAATTCAAATTAAACTCTTGTTAATTAGTAATTACCCAAGCAGTCATCTTGACAGTTTTGCAGAACTCAACATCAGTCCATGAAGTCTCATCATAAACAGACTTGCGATTTGGTTGCATGTTGACAGTTCCTGCAGTGGAAGTGTACACAACTCTCCTCACAGTCTTTGCCTTGATACAAGACTTCAACAAATTCACCACTCCCTCAATGGTGGGCTTAATCAACTCATTCTGATCAAACAAATTTTGACAGTTCATACTTAATTTCATTTGAAAAAGATAAGAAAAGAAAAGGTAAATCTATCTCTCAGGTACCTCAATATCCTTGGCTTGGAGATCCATAGGGGTGGCAACATGGAAGACACCAACACAGCCATCAATGGCTTCATCAAAGCTTCCCTCATCAGACAAATCAGCCTTGAAAAGTGTTAACCTTTCCTGGGCTCCTGGGAGATCTATCAAGTGCTTCACCTTTGTCATGTTCTCTGCAAATTAAATTAAAGAAACAACAACAACAACAGTTCAATATTAGAGATCATATGATCCTTTCTTTCCCAAACTTAGAATTAAAAGAGAAGCAAATTAAGATGGAATGGAAGGAGCTTAACTAGGATCACGGACAGTGGCCTTGACGGAGTAACCTTGCTGGAGGAGCTGCATGGTGAGCCATGAACCGACGAAGCCTGAGGCTCCTGTGACGCATACTGCTCCCTTGTCAGCCATTGCTACGAGCACCAAGAAAAGCAGGGAAGGAAGGATATATATAAGGAGAATGACAAGGCCTGGCTGCTCTCTATTATGCGCTCTGCTCTGGTCTCTTCCATTATGTATGTATATATAGGGAAACTGGGACATGCTCTATAGAGTTGACATGCGGGTTGGTGACTCTGCATGAATTTTTTTTTCCTAAAATTTGAATAAATCACATGATTTCATTATTTTTTTTCTTAAAATGAATAAATCACATAATCTTATTAGATATAGAAATTTAAGTACATATTACATAATCAGGTTACTTAAGTCATAAAGAAGGTAATATTTGAATCCCTTGATTGTACAGTCGGCTCTCTATATCCCTTCTGAGGGGTGAATGTCTTCAAAGGTCTCATCATTTTTGTTAACTATCTGTGGGGTTCCCCTTGAGAACTCCGAACTCTTATCTTTACTAGACTTTGGGCCACCTCCTTAGGCATGAGTGTTGTATCAAACCAAAAAAATATATGAAAAAAATATGACAAAAAACTTTTATGAAAAGTGATTTTACAAAAAATTTCATTTATTTTGGACACTAATTCTCAAGATTATAATCCATTTAGTACAGAAAATCTTAGTTACAAGTCAGAATTAAATATAAATATATCTATTTTTATGACAAAATGTAAATTAGAAGGGAAAATTGGTTATATACCCCTCAAAAGTTTCATAATTGCATATTTACCCCCAAAAAAATCATAATTGCTTGTATACCCCTGAAAAACATGTTGGATTGGGGATATACCCCTACTATTAGGATCCGTTGACAGAAGTTAACCAAGTAATCTTAACCATTGTTACAACTTAGGTTAAGGGTTGTAAAATGTCCAAAATACCCCTATTTAAATATTTTTAACTATTTTAAAATTTAAATTTTTAAAGGGGTATTTATAAATTTATAGTCAAACAAATTTTTTAGGGGTATATATGTAAAGGGTATGATGGTCATTTTACATGCCTACCGTTTGTTAACTTGACGGTTTTTCATTTGATTTTAACCTCAGGGGTATATACGCAATTATACCTATTATTCAGGGGTATGTATGCAATTATGTTTTATTCAGGGGTAAATACACAATTTCAAAATTATTCAGAGGTACACCTGCAAAAAGCCCAAATTAGAATTTTCTTTCCTAATTAAAGTTTAGAAACCTTTTTTATGTGGACAGTTTGTAATCTGAGTTATACAATAATTGTAATATTGTCTAAATAAACATGTTATAAATGGGTACATATTTTTAAGATTTAAATATCTAAATTTTAATTTTATAACTATGTTTTGGGTTAAATCAGTCTAGAATCACTTACTTTAATTAAATATAACTTTTTAAACTATTGCACCAAACACACACAAGTTATATACTCCATTGGAATTTTTTTTTTTTTTTTACTATTTTATCCACCACTTTTGACTGCATTTCTTTCATGTAAAAAGTAATTAGTTGTTTTTCATTAGTACGAGATTATGGATAAATCGGTTATAGATAAATCGGTTAAAAATCTCTCTTTCATTAGCTTTGTTTGGGATACTTGTCTGCATTAACATTCTAATCCCTCATGGAATTATTTATTTATTATTTATTATTATTTGTTTTTATTCTTCATTATTTACATATTATTTTTTTATTTTTATGTATTTATTCATTTATTATTATTATTATTTATTTACTATTTTGGAGAGTAACATAAAGACAGAGAATCCATATAGCCGACCCCGTCCAGTATGGGATTAAGGCTTTGTTGTTGTTTTTGTCACAATTAAAATCAATGGCAACGAGATCTATTATCCTGGTCCCTTATTAAGAGGTGGGGTTCTCCTGTGGATAGGGCTGTCAAACGATCAAGTTGTTCGTGAGCAGCTCAAGATCGGCTTGGTAAAAGCTCAAGCTCGGCTCGGAATTTCGAGCTTTCGAGCCAAGCTCAAGCTTCATTTTCGAGCTCAAATTTAATTTCAAGCCAAGTTCAATCGAGCTCAGCTTGAAAGCTTGAAATTTAATATTAATATATTAATATATCATATAAATATTAATATATAATATAATATATGAATAAAATATTTAATATTTAGTATTAATATATAATTTATAATATAAAAAAATTAATTTATAAATAAGTTTTTAATTTTGAGCTTAATCGAGTTGAACTCGAGATTTTAAAATTATAATTAAGTTTTTAATTTCAAGCTAAATCGAGTCGAGCTTAAGCAAACTTTTTCAAGATAATTTAGAGCTCGAGCCGAACTCAAGCTCGAGCTTGGCTATTTCGAACCGATTTCGAGCTGGGCCCAGCCTAATCAAGCTCGACCCATTTACAGCCCTACTAGTGAATCACCCGGGATCGAACCCCCACTCTTATAAGATAAGGGTAAGGCGTGGTGATGTTCTCCTAAGATTACCAATCTTCGTGACAGAATTCTAAAATTTAACATTGTACTCAAAATGATAAAACAAGTCAGGGTCACATGAATGAAAAAAAAAACATAAAATTCATATTTACAAATCATATAATTAAAAACTAATAATAAAGAACAAGATAAATTTAATAAATAAAAAATAGTTGGTAGAGAATTAGAATATTAAAATTACTAAAGGTTTAAAGCGAAGGAGGAGGTCGTAGATTATGATTAAATTAAAATTTTGAAAATTTTAAAGGGTCACCTGTGCCTTATCCATTACCCACCAACTTTATAAGGGTTAGGTTACAAGTACATGTAAATTCTAATAGATTATTACAAAAATGTACTTATACTTGTTTTTAGGGGTTGAGATACAAACAGACAAATGGGTAGATTTTGCTAGGTATATGTTATAAAGACTGTAACCTACTCCAACCAAATGCTAAAAAGTCTTATACAATAAGCATAAATAACATATAGAGTTGTTGATCACTCACTTTCTTTTTAAATATATTATTTGGTGTCAAGCTTTCATTATAGCAAATCACTTTTCTTCTGAACAAATTACGACTTCCTCACATAAACCTGACTTAAATCCCACTTGTGTGATAAATTAATAATCTCATGATAATGTCCTCTATTTTTTTACTTGTATCATGGTGATGCCTACATTTTTGTTAAATAATAAGCCATTACCAAGTGCAAGATTTCCATGATGTAGATGGTTCACCAATAAAGGTTTACAACATAGAATAATGCGATCAAATTAGCATAAAGAGTTGCTTGTACTCACAACTCACTGACTTTCTTTCTATCAATAAATAAATATTTTTAAATTGATGTTGGTAATTCATTTATTTTTTTTTTCTTTTGAATAAAGTGACAAGCACGGGACTTTAAGAACGTGCACAATGCATGACACAACACGGAGCATCCAAAGATTCACGCGCTATATGACACAAGGCTCATGTGCTGGCAGAGCACCCGTAAACTCACGCTTAGCGCATTCACAAACCCTCACC
This sequence comes from Dioscorea zingiberensis, assembly GCA_026586065.1. Taxonomy (NCBI): domain Eukaryota; kingdom Viridiplantae; phylum Streptophyta; class Magnoliopsida; order Dioscoreales; family Dioscoreaceae; genus Dioscorea; species Dioscorea zingiberensis. The sequence goes on along the minus strand of CM048818.1, from coordinate 53,280,597 downwards.
TTATGCATGGGGGATTCGAACGTGGGTTCTTCCCAACTGAACGAACCTCCTACACAGGGACCTAATACCAATAGGTTATTGGGCTCTTGGTTTGAGGGTTTGAATCATGTCTACCATGTGCTTTTAGTGACTTGTCTATATTTATAAAAAAAATAAAAAATATTAAAATCCCTAAAAAAAATTTAATTGATCACAATAAATAAATATTTCTATCAATAAGTAAATGTTAATTTATCCATATAATTTAAAAAAAAACTTTGATAAATTACAAGGGATTCAGATAGACCAATTTTCACTAAGAAGCTTGCTTGTGCTCATTTCGGAAAATAGTTATCATCTATTTAAATTTGAATTTTTATTTTAAAAAATAGCTAAATTATATTTATTTATTGATATTAATATGGTTCAAATTACACCTCACCCATAATGACATAAAATATAATAGTCAAATAGTTTTTTCTCTTCTAACTTAGTTGGTGGTGTCATAGGTCTCAGGTCTCCGGTCTCCTAATTAATCTGTTGTTGTGTCATCTTTGACGGCCTTGTCACCCCCTACGGTTCACACCAATGTGTCGCTAGCGAACTCAAGACTCCTCTTCATCAAATTGTGTGTTACCTCCAACTTCAATTTTTTTATAGAGTAGAGCTGCATTCAACTAAAAGAGTACGAGGAAAAAGATATTCTAAATAAGTTTTGAGAAAACAAGTTATTTTATATCTTGAAGATATCACATATAATTTTTTTTTGAAATTAGCCGAGACAAGCGATCCCACGAGGGATTCAAAGGACATGCACAACTGTGGGGAACAAGCTCAACGTGCTTTGCGTAGGGCAAGCTCAATGAGTGCACTGTGCCCTCACCTTATATAGAGGAGGATTTTACCATAGAGTAAGTTTAATGTGCAGAACATCTCTAAATAGGAAATCTGTTACTATCTTATTTGTGTGAGTGGAGGCTCAAACCCGAGACTATCTATTTGACTCAAAGTAGTGATACCGTTAGACCAAGAGGCTTTTTCCAAAAGAATCACATATTTCGTTCATCCATTTCTCACATATGATTTCCATAGATTAAATATTAATTTTAATTTATGATAAAGTAGTCAACTCTGAATATATATATTTTGTTGCAGAAGCAAGTACAGAAAAGTGATTAGTCACCATATTTGTTAATTTTCTTTTATTTCACTATTTTGACTTTTAAGGGTGTACTGTTATTTAAGAGGACTTATAAATTTTAGATGAAATTATTTATAGGTCCCTGATATTATTTTCAGGGACTTTAAAGTCAAACACATATACACAACACTAAATAATAAACAAACACCCCAAAAGACCCCAAGGCAATTAGGACACTATTTCAAAGACCAATAGTGAATTAACTATAAAGTTTATACCTTCAAATGTAAATTTTTTGAAATTTCAATACTAATTCTATACACTTAAATTAACACATTTTTGCATAAAATGAAGAAAATAATCTATAAATATTTTTAGGGTAAATTTTTTTTAAAAAAATCCATGTGGTTTTATAAATTTGCTAAATAAGGAAAGTGTTTTTTTTCTTATAAAAACTTATGATTTCTCCGGTTAATAAAAAAAGGGAAAAATCATTAACTCCCGTTAACGATGTTAATCCTTGCTTAGTTGGCAAGGGCATTTTCGTCAAATTTTTTTGTTGTTATCTCTCAAATAAATGGAGATTTGGAAGAAATCCAATTTAGGGTAATTTTCATACAATTTTCATATAAAATTTGATGAAAATGCCCCTACCAACTAAGTAGAAGTTAACACCATTAGTGGGAGTTAATGATTTTTCTTTTTTTTGTTAATTGAAGAAACCACAAGTTTTTATAAGCAAAAAAAAAAAAAAAAAAAAAAAACACTTTCCCTATTTTGCAAATATGTGAAACCATATGAATTTTTTTTAAAAAAATTTATCCTTTTTTTTAATGTCCACGTGGTCTTTGTCACTTATTTTCAAGACACCCAAAAAAATATGCATCCAATCATTGCTAAAAATGTGACCATCACAAATTTGGGTTTATAAATGGATTTATTAGGGTTTAGGGTGAATCATTTACTCACCCAAGGCAAAAAAGGTAACCCGGTGCTACAAAGCTCAAACATGCTTGAGAGGTCAGGGAAAATCGCACAGATTACATTATATCTGACCAAAGATTATTATAATTATTAAAATAAATTTAACTAATATATTGAGTTAAATTAAAATCAACAATATTTATAATATGAAAAATATTGAGAGATTATTTACAAAAGATTATGTCAATCCATTAATTAAATGAATAATTAGGTTACTAAATATTTTTATGTACACAAGTTGGTTCACTTGCTGACATATTTTAACACCTTAAATCATTAGGTTACTAAATAATAAGAATAATAATAAATGTAGATTTAGTCAATATTTCCTCTCCATTTGATTAAATGAGTCATCCAAGTTGAGGTCACTACAATGCATACAACCTAACCCATTGATTTTGTCCATGGAGTCATAATCAGGTATGAACACTACAATGCAATTCCTAAGGACACTACCAAAAAAGGGAAAAAAATTTCATGGACTTTAGAGTAGTCTAGTAGAACTTGTACTCTCATTACTTAAAAACAGAAGAAAAAAAAAATTCCAAAGTAATAGGGCCATCCATTCCCAACCTCAATTTGACATCCAAGGCCATCTATCTTGACATTGAAATCAAGAAATCCCTTCACATTGAATACTTTAAAAAGTAATATCTTAACAAAACTTCTCCCTTTTTTTTCTTTGTTTTCTACTTTCAAAATAATAACACTTTAAAATGGGAAAGAATTGAGGAGTTTGTATCAACTTGAATTAATACTATAAAATGATTTCCAAACTTTAACAACAGGGGAAGCGTCCCCAACCCTAGGCCTAACCTTTAACAAAATGGCCTCTTTTTTTAGCAACCAAAGACTTGTCCACCAAAAGACAAAAAAAAAAGCATTAGAAAAATAGAATGTTCAAAGTCTGTGGGCGGAGAACTGCAGAGTACTCACCAAACCTGCCATTCATTGGAAACACCTTGCAGAAAAGAATATGAATAGTTGACCAAAGTCTTGGAACTTTCATTAAAGAATAGTAAGCAAGGGTCCACCCCCTTATAGCCATCACTATCCCTTATTAAACACTTTTTACTTTTTACATGAAAGAAATACAGTCAAAAGTGGTGGATAAAATAGTAAAAAAAAAAAAGAAAAAAGAAAATTTCGAATGGAGTATATAACTTGTGTGTGTTTGGTGCAATAGTTTACAAAGTTATATTTAATTAAAGTAAGTGATTCTAGATTGATTTAACCCAAAACATAGTTATAAAATTAAAATTTAGATATTTAAATCTTAAAAATATCTACCCATTTATAACATGTTTATTTAGACAATATTACAATTATTGTATAACTCAGATTACAAATTGTCCACATAAAAAAGGTTTCTAAACTTTAATTATGAAAGAAAATTCTAATTTACGTTCGTCATAAAAATAGATATATTTAAATTTAATTATGACTTATAACTAAGATTTTTTGTACTAAATAGAATATAATCTTAAGAAGCAGTATCCAAAATGTATGAAAATTCCTGTAAAATCATTTTTCATAAAAGTTGTTTGTGATATTTCTTTTTCATGTTTTTTTAGTTTGATACAACACTCATCCCTAAAGAGGTGGCCCAAAGTCTAATAAAGATAAGAGTTTACAGTTCTTAAGGGAAACCCCACATATCGTCAACAAAGATGACGAGACCTTTGAAGACATTCACCCCTCATGAGGAGGGATATAGAGAGCCGACTGTACAATCAAGGGATTCAAATATTACCTTCTCTATGACTTATGTAACCTGATTATGTAATATGTACTTAAATTTCTATATCTAATAAGATTATGTGATTTATTCATTTTAAGAAAAAAACATAATAATGAAATCACGCGATTTATTCACTTTTTAGGGAAAAAAAAATTTTCGTGCAGAGTCACCACCAACCCACATGTTGGCTCTACAGAGCATGTCCCAGTTGTATATATATACACACACACATAATGGAAGAGACTAGAGCAGAGCGCATAATAGAGAACAGCCAGCAGGCCTTCTCATTCTCCTTTTATATATCCTTCCTTCCTGCCCTGCTTTTCTTGGTGCTCGTAGCAATGGCTGACAAGGGAGCAGTATGCGTCACAGGAGCCTCAGGCTTCGTCGGTTCATGGCTCACCAAGCAGCTCCTCCAGCAAGGTTACTCCGTCAAGGCCACTGTCCGTGATCCTAGTTAAGCTCCTTCCATTCCATCTTAATTTGCTTCTCTTTTAATTCTAAGTTTGGGAAAGAAAGGATCATATGATCTCTAATATTATTGAACTGTTGTTGTTGTTGTTGTTTCTTTAATTTAATTTGCAGAGAACATGACAAAGGTGAAGCACTTGATAGATCTCCCTGGAGCCCAGGAAAGGTTAACACTTTTCAAGGCTGATTTGTCTGATGAGGGAAGCTTTGATGAAGCCATTGATGGCTGTGTTGGTGTCTTCCATGTTGCCACCCCTATGGATCTCCAAGCCAAGGATATTGAGGTACCTGAGAGATAGATTTACCTTTTCTTTTCTCTTCTTTTCTTATCTTTTTCAAATGAAATTGAGAATGAACTGTAAAAATTTGTTTGATCAGAATGAGTTGATTAAGCCCACCATTGAGGGAGTGGTGAATTTGTTGAAGTCTTGTATCAAGGCAAAGACTGTGAGGAGAGTTGTGTACACTTCCACTGCAGGAACTGTCAACATGCAACCAACTCGCAAGTCTGTTTATGATGAGACTTCATGGACTGATGTTGAGTTCTGCAAAACTGTCAAGATGACTGCTTGGGTAATTACTAATTAACAAGAGTTTAATTTGAATTCCTTTAATTTCCTAAGTATATAAACATGAATGATAGAGTCCTTTTATTGATTAAAAAAGTTTGAATCATGCAGACATATTTCTATGCCAAGACAATAGCAGAGAAAACTGCGTTTGAATTCGCGGAGAAGAACGGTATAGATCTCATTAGTGTCATTCCGACGCTTGTCAATGGACCATTCCTTATGCCTACTATGCCGCCAAGCATGCTTACTGCTCTTGCGTTGATAACAAGTACGCTAATCCAACTTCGCCATCAATTTCATTTATAGATTTGTTTCACCGAAAAAGAAATTATGTAGTAATTAAACATGTTAACCTTGAACTAAATTTGTTTGTTTTTACAAATATGGACAAATCATTAGAAGCACGTTGTATGCTGGTTTGAACCCTTGACCTCTTCTTATGAAAGAGAATGGACTAATTACCTTGTAAAATTGGTTATCCTTACACTAAACTTTTTTTTTTGGGATAAATGTGGATCATAAGTACTAGAAATAAACGGTAATTTCAATCTCTTCTTGTGAGAAAAAATGGGCTAGCCAACTTTGCTCGTGAAAATTGGTTCCTTATACTAAGTTGAACATGATAAATGTGGATTTTTGTTTGAATTGTAACAAGGAACCTACTTGTATGACAAAATCCGGACAAAATACCAAGACATGGTCAAAGCTGAGTCCTCTTGCATATATATTTTGTTTTGTTGTTCAACACAACACTCTGTCTAATTTTCTTCACATTGGTCAAACATTATGGGAACTGTGATTTTATGGTAATTTCCTTCAGAAACAATTTATGATGACAAATAATGGGAATTTCAAGTAGACACTGATTTTCAAAATGGTTTGCAGGGAATGTGCCATTCTACTACATACTAAATCCTGTGCAATTTGTTCACTTGGATGATCTATGCCGCGCTCATGTCTTTTTATTCGAGCATCCTGAGGCAAAAGGCAGATACATTTGCTCTTCGCATGATGTTACCATAGCTGACCTTGCAAACTTGCTCCGAGAAAAGTACCCCGAATATGAAATTCCTACTGAGTAAGCTCACAATCACCATCAGTTTTCTTTCCGGCCTACATGTGCTTCTATATGATTATAAGTTTAAGCATTGGAATGTTGCCTTCAAAATTAATTGACAATTGATATTGTTACAATGTGAAGATTTGAAGGCATCGATCAAGTTAATGATGTTATCAAATTCTCGTCAAAGAAGCTTATGGACTTAGGATTTGAGTTCAAGTGCAGCTTGGAGGATATGTATGATGGAGTTTTCCAATCTTGTAAGGAGAAGGGTCTTCTTCCACCTCTGCCAAAGAAGAGCCAGTAAAACAGATGAATACAAGTGGAGGTATAAAATGAGGCATGTGTTACCTATACACCTAAAAGTTAGCAATGTTTGTCTTCCTGTTTTTATGCTGATTGCTTTCTCAATGCACTTCACTGGATTTTAATGTTAAAATTTTGGTGACTGAAATAACAAACAATAAAGTCTTCTCTGTTAATGATCTTTGTGAACTTGTGATGACCTCGATGATATATAAAAGTCAAATTGAATGTTTCACAGGAAGAGTGGGTCCATTTTGACGGACGAGGAAAGGAGGGTGGGGTAAATTACACAAATAAGCCCTCAACTATACTCTTTTTCCCACTTGGGTTTTTCAGCTTCAATTTATAATACAAAACCCCCCAATTTTGAAACCGTAACTTAATAGTCTCTCAGGACTCACTACCACTTATGGATTATTTTATGATTATTAAAAAAAAAGTTTTATTATTATTTTATTATTATTTCCTCCTCCCTATTCCTCCCCGTTGAATCCCCACCGATATCCCTTCCTATCTCCACCACCTTTTCCTCTCTTCCCACGTCTCCTCCCACCGCCTCCTCTCCTCCTCCTATCTCCCTCCTCCACCCTCATTCTCCACCGTCGATTTAGGTTTTAAAATCCCCAAATCTCAAAACAATAAGTTCCACTATAATTACATCAAAACGCTAAGATCCCAGTATTTGCTTAACCAATAAGACATCACCATCCTTCCATGCATAAGAAAACAAACATGTAATTTGTTTACAAAATGATAGTATAGAACATCTAAGCTTAAGAATGTTGCTCTCCAATTTCAGTCAATTGGATAGCACGACTAAGACTAAGAGAATGATGAAAGGTTTTTCATTTCAATTTTACCGCAATAATTTAAGCTATTAGAAATCTAAAAATCATTCAAAACGGAGAAGATCAACAAAACTGGTTTGAACAAAAACTGAAATCCAAGAAAAAAACAAAGATCCATAGCATTTTTATGCACAATCAGTTCGAGATCTCCAACAGCTTCAAAACTCCAGCAACAAATAATTCCTAAAAAAGTGAGCTTTTAACAAGATCCAACACCAATGATCAAAGCTTCCATCCTTTTTTCGTTTTTGCTACTTTTTCATGCGTTGATTGCTGTCTAAAGAAGGAAAGATCTTTTTATGTGTGGCGAGACAACTATGAGATTTGGGGATTTTAAAACCTAAACCGATGGTGGAGAGTGAGGGTGGAGGAAGGGGGTAGGAGAAAGGGGGAGGAGGGGAGAAGAAGGCAGTGGGAGGAGAGGAAAAGGCGGTGGAGAGTGGAAGGGACGTCGGTGAGGGATTCGACGGCAAGGAAGAAGGTGAGGGAGGAAGAGGGAGAAGGAGATGAGGAAATAATAATAAAATAATAATAAACTTATTTTTATTTAAAAATAATCATAAAATAATCTATAAGTTGGAGTGAGTCAACATCTTCTTAACGGGCAACCCGCCCGAGAGACTATTAAGTTACGGTTTCAAAAATTGTGTGGTTTTGTGTTACAAATTGAAGATGAGGGACCCGATTGGGAAGACGCTTAAGTTGAGGGACTTCCTGTGTAATTTAACCGAGGGAAGGATAAAACTTGTTATTTATAGAAAAAAAAATGCTTGTATGACCTTATAAAAATATGAAATTGTTTATTTACCCCTATAAATATGGCATTTGCTGGCATATCGCTCTGAATCTTGTTTTTTTGTTTATATATCCCTACAGTTTGTCATAGTTAGTAGACGTAAAAATTTTTAGATTTAATTGTAGTTAAAATCTAACCCTAGTTAAAAATTATTTAATTATTTTTAAAAAGAATAATTCTTAAAGTGTTCTTAGTCAAATAAGCAATTTCATACTTTTATAGGGCCATGCAAGCAAAAACCTCTTATTTCTATTCTTCTTTTTTGTTTAGAGATGTTCAAAGCTTTATTATTAATTAAAAAAATTAAGTTTAACTTAATATTTGAGAAGGGATTAAAAAACATGACCATCTTCAAGACGCAAAACACAATTACTAAATCTTGTATTACTTAATTTTGACTTATGGTTATATATTTATTTAAAAAATTACGACACTTTATATCAAAAAACCCCAAATCAAACCTAACTAAAATTGGTTCAGATTAAAACACTCATTCTACTACAAACTAATAAGGATAGAAAAATTTCCATTTTAGTTTGGGCCAGCAAAACTCTAATTCAATTAATTTGGTCAATATTGACATTCCACCATAAATTCTATTCAAAAGTAAAGGTTCTGGCATCCAAATCTATCAAATTGGGTTCATAAGGACCTTCCAAATCAAATTGATCATCACCAAGCTTGTTGAAAATGTCATCATGATGCTTATCACAAGTAAAGGTTAACACCTTAAAACTTTTTTTTTTTGTTTTTTTTTTTTGCCATAAGGGTCTGTTCTTTTTGGGATAGGTCCCATGTTTTCGAAGTGGGGTGAAAGTGGTTGTTTCCAAAGTTGGCCGAAGTGGCAGAAAAGTTTACTCCATTGTGTTCTTTTCATCGTAAGTGAACGATGTCCGAAGTGGACACTTCCTTTATTCTCTATGGTCTATTTGACGAAAGTCAACCCACTTCCGAATATGAGTTCCTTAGTGTGTTCTTGTGTGCGTAAGTAAGAAAATGGTTATGAGGTTGGTTTGTAATACAAAAAATGGCTAAGTATGTAGTAGTGTCTTATTGACTTCAGTTTTTTTTCACTCTAAAATATGTCATGAGTTTTTACAAGTTATATTGTGTTTATAAAAAATTTTAATGTACCTTTTTGATATTTTATCTTAAGAAGTATAATTAATATTATTTTATTATTTCATAATTGTTGCATTGTGTTCTTGTATACAATAATAACTTTTAAAAGATAGAGCTAACAATGAACTTAAGGTTGTGTTTGATTAGCACTTTTTTCCATGGAAAACATTTCCACCAGTGATTTTCTAGCCTTTTGAGCTGCTTGATTGCCAAAATTTTCCGTGAAAAACTTTTCCACAAACCCTATCACGTGACCATATTTTCCTCCAAATGGGTGAAAAACTTTTCCTGCCTCCACCCTACGACAAGTTTTCCAGGGAAAACAGAGGGGGTAATGGAATACAATATAATACAAAGTGGAACCATGATTGATAATTATTCAATATATTGAATACATTTGACAAAGTTGGAACCATGTTTGACCTCAACCTTTTGCCCTCTTCTCCTCCGCTTCCTTGTGAATCAAGGCCACCTTGCTCTTCATTTGTCTGCACACTTGGCCTTCTTCTTCTCTAATGTACACTTGGCCTTCCTGTTTACACTTTTAATATATACACACATTTTTACTAGTTTCACTTCAAAAGTAGACATCAACAAAATTGTGAAGTGTTCTGATTAATTCTTCAAACTTTTTCAGCTGCATTACTTCAAACTTTTTCAGCTGCATTCTTGCCACCTCTGTTTCCAAAGAAAAAGAAAGCACAATAAAATCTCTGCTACTCAAAGTACAAGAAAAAAATAATTCCATCACCTTTTCTTCCACAACTCATGTTATTTAGTTATAAAGTCCATTGTGAATATGACCTGACAACATATCAACTTCATTAGCTAACATTGCAGCAAAACAATTGAAACTCCTTCCATAGCTATAAACCATTGAGTTTGAAGAGCTACTATCACTGCAATATATATGTATATATATATGTTGGCTTGGAATGGTTTTGATCTTAATTCCAATCCAACGGTTGAATTTGTTTGATTGTACTTGGACTAGAACAGGAAGAAATCAAATAGAAACCAAAAGAAAGAGCAAATGAGACCAGATTTACTTGGAAAAACCCTTCAAAATCAGGGAAAAAACCACAGAAGAGAAGAGATCCACTAGTCATGATCATGTTTACAAAGATTAAGAACAATCGGGAGAGAGAGAAATGTAGAAGTCTCAAAATGGAAAGAAGACACGAGTCTTCGGAGTGGCAGGGCTTCGCCGCTTCAAGTTGGAATGTTCAAATGACTTCTCTCCCTTGCTTTTTATAGACTTTGGTAGCTCGGAGCACAAGCTTTGTATTTCTCCGCATTAGCCGGACGGTGGCTCGGCTATATTCCACTCGGCGCCGACCACGCGTACCAAATTTGGCACCAGCCGATCAACAGCTAGAAGTTCTTCTAGAAGGCCAGCTAGATAACAGTTGGAAGTTCTTGTAGAAGGCTAGCCGAATAACAACTGGAAGTCCTTCTAGAAGATCGAGCATTCCAAAGTTTTTCGGAACCCCCTTTCTATAGTGCGGTGAATAACTGGCGGGGTCTAGGGTAAGCGAGCCCAAAGCCATCTGTCCATGTCCGAAGAATGAATGAACCATTTTGGGCCGAAGAATGGACGGAGTGTTTCGAGCTGAATAATGGATAGACTACAACAGACAGGTTGGAGGAAGCGGAAGAATGGATGTTCTTCTATAATCTGAATGTTGCCGAACCATTGAAGGCCTCTTGATTCAGACAAGTGGCTATCCGGATGAAGACCACGTGTCTTCCCATTTTCATCCCTATATATATATATATATATATATATATATATATATATATATATATATATATATATCCAGTTTAGTCTAAGGATAATAAATTATATAAACTAATATGATCAAAATCTAAAAAGAGAAAGAAAGAAAAATACCGAGCTTTATTTCTTCTAAATGGAAAGAGGATCTACCACATCTATTTCAAAGCAAAAAGAAAACAAAGTAAAATGATTCAGTAAACAATTCCATCACTTTCTCTTCTACTTATAACATAGGATCAAGCTGTCCCGCATGTACACGTCCTTGACTTCTCACGTGGGGCACTTGTCGCCTTTGTAAAAAAAAATACACCCATCAATAGCACTACTAGTATATTTATACTATAATCCTTTAAAACTCAAAATACATTTTTGAAAATTTCAAGACTTATCAAGAAAAATGTCCAAAGACACAAATATAACTAGCATAGCATGATATTTGGTATTTGTAAGTCCAAATATATGAAGTAAAGCAAATTTTTGAAAAAGTATTACGTAAATTACAAATTAAATTTTCTTTATATTCATTATTGATAGGGAGGAATTTGGACGGACACGTGGCCTCAATCAGAGCTTATACGTGTACAAATCCAATATACAAATCCAAGCAATCCTAATCCCAAGTCCCTAGCCCTATTATGAGAAGCCAGCTGGCCGAGTCAATAACGGAAAGATGATCGTGGCAGAGATCCGAGCGGACAGGCAGGGCGTGAATCGGGGAGCGCGGATCATGGGATTGGCGGATTGAAGCCCGGTGATAACTCAACAGGCAAAGATAAACAGAGCGGGGGACAAGAGAACAAGGTACGCCATCTCTTCTGAAAAACCCATCACTAAACTCTCACCCTTTCTATGCACAATCACCTCCGCTAACTTGAGCGTTGGAGTGTCACGCCCCGAACCCATCTTGGCCTTGGCACGGGACAAATGCCACGTACTTATAAAGTTGCCCCTATAAATACACAAGGCACATAATCAGAATAACTTGCTATAGACATAATATAATCCATAAAAGGAAATCAAATCATGATATTATACATATCAGCTATTCAACTCAGATAAAACATAAGATCTTCACAAAGTGACTTATCAAATATTTATACAATGACCCAAACTAGACTTAGAGCCAGCTAGACAATAAATCGTCACATCGATCTCCGGGTTCGGACCAATCCAAGTCAACTAGATCGGCTACCCTGACTTATTCGTGTACACTAAAATAATGGAAGTTGTGAGCTAAAACTAACCCAGTGAGCGACAAACATCACACTAGGGTTAGATACAAAAAATAACACTTATAATATACATAACAGAACTCAACAATATACATGCTGGTCTTATGTAGAGGTGGGTAAGGCTGGTTAACCGGGCCCGACCCGGAATCGACCCAGGCTACAGAAGTAGCCCGCCAGACCCAGCGGGTCACGTAACCTACTAGGGCCACACTATATAGAACCGGCGGGCTTGACCCAACCTGCAGGTTTTTAATTTTTTTTTAATACAAACTCAATAAAATGTATATTAAAAATATGAAAAAATGTAAATGATTTTTTGTTTTTTAAAAAAATGAGATTATGATATAGAAATAGAATTAGAAAATGTAAAAAAAATTTAAAAACTATGATATATGATATTATGAATAATAAATCATAATATCATAGTTTTCAATTTTTTTAAATAAAATGTAATTTAAAAATATCAAAAAATTGTAATTTTTTTTAAAAAAACTATGTTATTATGATATAGGGATACAATGGGACAAACGGAAAAAAAAAATGAACACTGTGATATTAGGAATTATAATATCATAGTTTTCATTTTTTTGTAAAACAAATTAAAATGAAATTTTAAAAATATAAAAAAAATAAATTTTTTTAAAAGATTATGATATTATGCTATAGAAAAATAATGAGAAAAATGGAGAAAAAAAAATTGAAAACTATGATATGATGAATCATAATATCATAATTTTCATTTTTAAAAAAAAAATTAAAATGTAATTTAAAAAATATCAAACAAAAATGAGAAAAATGAAACTAAATTTTAAAACTGTGATATTATGATATAGAAATAGAATGTGAAAATTGAAATAAATAAATAAATAAATAACTATGATATTATGATTACGGGTTGCACTTAACTCATTTACCTATCGAATTAAGTTGCTTATGTATCCCCTTGGGTGTAAGAGGAATCAAAGCCAACATAGTTCTCTTACCTTAAACTGGACCCAAGTTGTCACCCACTTACCTATTCGTCAGCTTCAGCTTCCGGTTCTTGCTCAGTATTAAGGGCCGTTGTTGTGCTCATCATGTTATCAGTGAAGAAGAAGTCACTCGCTTCTGGACTTCCCATCTCTGCTTCTTGTTGTCATCATTGTGCATACTTCCAATCAACTGTGTAAACTTGAATTTCAATGTTTGGTGCCGACAACTGAGAACATGTTGTATCCAGTATGTTAATTTCCACTTGCACTGAAAGTCTGCTCGCACACTACTGTAGACATATGGCACACAAAAATATCCTTTACAAGTAATGAAAATATAGGATACGGATTTCCATTAACTTCCCACCAATGAAGAAAGTCGAAAGTCATATCTACATTCACGTCCTCAGAGAACTGGAAGGTGGTATTCAAGTAGCAGTCGACCTCTGTGTATTGAGAACCCCTAGGCTTTTTCTTCGCTTGCCTTTGTCGAAATGATTCTCCCTACTACTGTTGGACTGTTCTACCACCTCAATTGCAACCTGTGGAACTATATGACCATCACGAGAACAATAGCTCTCATACAGTTCAAAAAGTTGTGACCCAACTTCACTAACAATTACACTAACATCCATATAGATGTCGGACTACGGTGCATACCATCGAGTCTCTAACTCATTCATGGCCCATGATTGAGAATCCTGACCTCCATTAAACCTTAAGAACTTGTAATAAGCTTCTATATATGCATTTAAACCTTATGATTTCTACCTAAGATCTAAAACAAATGCAACTAAAGCAATAGGAGGTTTATCTCTATAATAGCCAAACCACTTTGTCTTCATCTCTACAAGGCCCATAAAAAATTGAGCATCTAATCTAAACTTTCACATTTGTTCAGCAACATCAACAGCACCGTGCAAAAATAAATGTGCGGTGGGAAAATAAACTTGTGAAAATAAATTTGCATATGTATTAAACACAGAAAGCAAATCCATAACACTAGTAGCAATACTCCATTGATATTCAAATAAACTAAAACCAGGCAAAGCTTCATTAACAAAAGTAGTCAACAATATCTTATAAGGAAATGTCGCATTAAGAAGGTGATAAGTAGATTTCCATCTAGTTTTAACATCTTTCCAGAATTTTTTGGGCCTCATGTTATTTGCTCTACAGTAACGACCCCATTGTTTCATGAGGGTCATGTTCCTTCCTATATATGATACTATATCCCTAATTGGTCCCACAAATTGTTTTAGGGACTCTAGTCCGGTTTGCACACATAAGTTTAATACATGACAAGCACATCAAATATGGAAATATTTGCCCCCGCATGAAGGCCTCAAATATTCTTCTAAAGGTCTAATCGAGGCCGTATTAGCATAGACATTATCAAACGAAGTTGAAAAAATTTTAAAACTCAAACAATATTCTTCCATGATCCCACGAAACATCCTATAAATATTATCGACAGTATGAGACTCGTTGAATACCCTAAAAGCAATGACTCGCTTTTGGATATTCCATGTGTCATCAATCCAATGTACCATAATACCCATAAAAGAATTTTCATAGAATACATTGGTCCATATATTAGAACATATAGAAATAGAGGAGGTAGAAGCGTGAAAAAACTCACAAAGTTGTTCTTTACCATGTTTGTATTGTTTGAAGATTGTTCTTTGAATCGTCCTCCTTGATACCTTTTTGCATGCGGGTTGTAATGACTCATTGATGCACTCTTGCACTTGGCATTGCCCCGCAAAGTTAATGGCAAGTGCTCCACAGAAATTTTCTCCTAGATTTTATCCTCTATCTCAGTTAAGAAAATGTAAATAAACAAGAGTGGGAACCTATACCTTCGTCTACGGAGAATCGAATTTGAGATTGATTCCGAGGATTTCCTAGCTTGTAGGGATGCTTCTTCTCCATATGTCTGGCAAATGTGTTATACCCTTCTCCCTTGCTATGCTTAAATTCGGAAGAACAATACCTACATTTAACATTAGTTATAATGCAATCATTATCATATACTTTTGTAAAATAGACTTTAAAAATATCGGATTTAGGGTCGGATTTTGTTGGGGGATTTGTTCCTCCAGTCCCCGAGGGCGCAGTGGACGGTGTCGGTTCGTCAGCTACACTTTCGCACTCATTCTATTCATTGCTCTTTGAGTAGGGAAGGAGGCCGAACCGATAAAGCTCTTTCCCCTCAAGCTTTCACTACGTGATGTTATTTCTCTTAGGTAAGCCGAACCAATGAAGAGAATTAAGAGAATTGAAAACTTAATAAATTAAGAGAGAATGGAGTGTTTGGTCTGAGATTAAAAAAGAGGTGGAGTGGTAATATAGATATAGATGAGAAAATTAAAAAAAAAAAACACCAACGGTTAACATAGCCGTTGGTCAAAATTGAAAAGAACTTAAAAACAAAAAAACATCAACGGCTATGGTAATCGTTGTTAAGTCACCAATGGTGACCAACGACTGGTGAGTCACCAATTGTGGCCACTTTGGGGCCCAGATTTTGGGCCCTAATTTGGTCACCAAACCCGTCAGTTCAACCCGGCTAAACTTGCGGGTTGAACAGACGGGTCAACCCATTTGACCTGACGGGTCAACCCGCTGAGTCACGGGTTGGGTTTTAGCTGAACCGTAACTGGCCTACTACTGTAGAGGGCTAGTCACGGTTTTCTGCCCAAGCCCACTAGGTCAGCTGACCCGACGATTTTGCCAGCCTTGTTTCGGGCCGGGCCGGGTTAAAACCCGTCCCGTGCCCCCCTCTAGTCATATGCATATATCAATCATATCAGAAGGTATCATGCCAGTTAGAGATAATCAGAATGATAAATTGCAGAATCTCAAATAAATTTACAAACTCAAGTAAATCGCAATATCAAAAGCATGATTGGCATATCAAAAGCAACTATATCAATCATACCTAGTTTCGTATGCACCCAATCTTAATAGCACTAGCTGTGCTCAGATTTCAAAATCACACATAGAAACCAGACGACAGGCTGTACATAGAAAACAAAATGGTCCCATGGACCCAGTCCCGAGCCCCGAGCCCCAACATAGGCATATCTCGACCGATGCATAGGTGACATAGGTATAGATTGATATACGAAACATGCAAAGTGGCTCTACTATGAGAAAATGCAAGTACATACTGAAAATAACATTTTCAAAATCCATAGATAAAGCCATCAATAAAATATCTGGCAATCAAGTCAAAAATACTAGAGTTCATTTGCAGTCAACTCACCTGGCAATCTCCCTAGTGCTTACTCTAATCGGACCCTCCTGCCTGGTCCTCTACCTGTCTATCATATCCTGAACAAAATTTAGAAATAATTGAGTATCTTAACTGATCTAGAAATATCACCCCACTCATTCCATGAAGGATGACTTAACTGCAGTTTTGATTTCTTTTCTAGCATCACTATATTCTTAACCAAAATATAGATGATGCAAACATATAATGAACTGATCCTTGGTCCTATTAATCACAACTAACAACAAAGATTCAAGTTGTTTATAAGACACTGTGAGTAAATTCCAATAAGTACGAAATTATGTCTTAGATGCAAGAGTGTCAAATATGTTCAAACCATCACAATATATAACTGAAAACAAGACGGTTACAGCTTAACTTGAAGTATCAATGATACCCCAGAAGACTTATCTGGACATATGAAACCTATATTATGTAAAAGTCCACTTCTAAAATAAATTCCTTTCAAACTATGCAACTCATGGTTCTGCCAAGTTGAGTAAATTGACTACATTGCCTCCTAAATTTCTCTATCATATAACATTAAATTGTTCAAATCAACATCTTTGATAACAAATTAAACAAAAGATTCATCAGGACCCTAAAACAAATTCAACATCCTAGAGGAAACATCACAGTGCAAATGCTAAGGGTTGTAGGTTTTTTGACAGTGCATAGTCAAAGAGAAGCGTCCATATCTCTCAATCCACAAGTCGGATTTTGCTGATCTAGAACTCATTAGAAATCTCTTTTCATAACCATTCCAACGGTATATTATAAACTCTAATCATAGGAGTATAAGGGACAAAACTGCCCCTCTAAAGTGATAGCCAGACTGTAGGTCTGAAACTGTCACACTAAAACTGTAGGTTTATAAACATTCAAACTATATAATTCAGAGATAATTAGACTCATTAGATACAAATATGGTTGTTTATCAAGTTTAGTATTGAACTCCATCCAAACATAGATTTACATGACTCTGTCCAAGTTTAACAATTCTTTGAAACATTTATTCAAACACTTGATATACATGCTCAATTTTAACAAATTTCTATAATAGGACAGTCTACTTATCTATGAGATTTACAATCACTTATATTCATTAAAATTCATTTTTTTCCACAACAAATCTTCTGACTCCTATGTATAGTTTCTTACTCATAATTTCACACACAACTAATCAAAGCATGTTCAGAACCTCAACAAAGTTTTAGGTGCAATACTCACTCAAATCCTTCATGATATCTAAACACCAAGGATAGAATCCTTACCTAGCAATCCACTCCCGGTCAGAGCAACAAGGTGTTTCTCTTGTCTTCTCCTCTCTTAGAGAAAGGTGCAGCCCTATGCCCTTGTAGCTCTCGGATCTTCAGATCTTTTTTGAAGCTCCTCGACCTTCCATGGCTTAAGCCCTTCTACAGGCTTCTGAAAATCCCCGGTTCTTCGCCAGAATCCGAGAGAAAGAGAGAACGAGAGAAAGCGCGACCATTGGTGGATAGAAACAAATATAAAACAGAGATGGCTAGGGTTTTCATTCTATTTAAACAATATTATAAGGTCAATGCATAAAACCCTCTGTAAAACTATATATAATTATATTAACGCTTTAAGTGGAGGGTTTTATTTATCAAAATAATAATTAAAATGAATAAATAAATAAATAATTTTAAAAAATTTTGGGATTTTGCACGGAGCACCCTCGGGCGACAGGGTCACCTCAAGCTCACTATAATTTGTTTCAATGCAGGTTGTTGTCAACATCCTCGGTGGTTGTCGCGGTCCTATCTTAAACAAATTCAACTATTGATTGATGGACCTGTTTTCATCTCAACGAAGAACCAGTTTAGATGCAAATAGTTTGGCGTCGTCTGTGGGGACTTGAACAAAAGTCAAATGGCCACCACGAGGAAGTTGAAGCGCAACCAAAATCCGGAACAAGAATAAAGAGGCTCGGGTGACCCCCCCGCCAGCCAAAGAAGCTCCACCAGCCCTTGGAGAAACATGACAGAACCCTAAAGAAGCGCCACCCGCCCCTGCTCCAGGAGAAGACCCCCCCTAACGACCATTACAGGACGCTAGAACAGAGGATTGAAGAATTGGCTCGAACCATGCAAACATTGGAATGCCATGTCCTGCAAGTAACTCCTCTGAATGTTGTACGACAACCCACTGAAAGCCGCGGAAGATCTGTTGCATGGTCATCTAAGCACCGAGCACTATCCCAGGAGGGGGGTCCAAGTGTCACACCCTCTTTAGAAGGCTCGGATTTACCAAGGTCGTGACGAGGGTGTGGGCTTCGGCGCGAACGAAGGTACCGGAGGGAAAAGAGGACTGTTACACCCTCATCAGATAGTTCGGCGTCACCCCGACCACGGCAACGACATCACTCGCCTCCGAGAACCCGTCGTCATGCTCTCATGACTAACAAAGATCGGTTCTGGGGTATGTCCCCCAACTAATGTCCCCGTTCATCTGGGAGATTTAGGAAGCCCTTTCCCTGATAATTTCTGACCACCAAACATACGACCTTACGACGGCTCCACTGACCCGATTGAATTTATAGAGACCTATAGCTTCGTGATGTTAGTAAACAGAACCACTAAGGTCGTAATGTGTCGGTGGTTCCAAAGTCTTCCCCCAGGAACCGTCGCCAACTTCAAGAAATTAATCAATCTTTTCTATAACCGCTTTGTCAGCAATAGGAGACTAAAGAAGAACACAGTTACTCTGATGAGGTGTAAGTAACGAGAAAGGGAAAGCCTGTGCCAATACATCTGTCGGTTTAACGTGGAGACAATAGGCATTGTCAAGTTTGACTCGGCCATAGCCGTTGCCGCAATAATGGAAGGTCTCCGTGATTGCTCCTTTCATGACGTCCTCACAAGAAGGATCTCAGAAGATTTTGATGAACTCCTCTCCCGAGAGGAGAAGTACATAAACTCCGAGGAGATCCGCACAGGCTGGGAGGAGGAAGCTCGCCAAAAGGCGAGGGAGATCTGGAAAGGAGAGCCTCGGCAGGACCACTATAGGGCACCCCAACGACAGAAACCCAGAGGAAGAAAGCCCCGGAGAGAGGTAGACTCAAGCCGAGAGTGCCAACCCCGACCCAGGGAACAGAAGCTCCAGCCTTGGGAACTAAAAGTACCGGAAAGGATGGTTTTGTATAATCACTCTCCTCTGAATTTGTTATGGGATAACATCTTCATGCAAATTCAGGAGCAAAGATCATGAAACCTCCCGAACCACTAAAAACCTCTACGTTGAAAAGAAACCACAAAAAGTACTGCCGCTTCCATCAGGCACAGGGACACCTCACCTCAACTAAAAGAAGTCATCAAAGATTTCATCCAGGATGGAAATCTCAGCCAGTTCTTATTGAAGGACCAAGAGTTGCATCCCCGATGCAGTAACTACCACTTGCTAGCTTCATCAATATCATCATAGGCAGTTCGGGATGCAAGGGAGAAAGCTAATCTTCAAGGAAGAGCTATGCTCGGATGGTAGGGTCTGTCCAAGGCACATATCCTTAAAGAGGTCGCGGCTCTCCCAATCGATAAGTTTCTTGGATGATGATCTCAGGGGTATATGTCACCCACATAACGATGCTCTTGTCGTCACTGTAACGATCAGAAACTTCGAGGTGAGAAAGGTGTTGGTAGACACCGGGAGCTTAGTAGATGTCGTCTGCTAGGATGCATTCGAGAAGATGAATCTTGGAGTGGAGCATCTACATCCTGTAAGGTCCCCTCTGATAGGATTTACAAGAAGCCCAATTCAACCTGAAGGCATGGTCACACTCTCCCTGACCGTAGGAGATGCCAGTCAAGCGTCAACAACCATGATCAACTTCTTGATCGTCAGTTGCTCCTCAAGTTACAATGCAATACTAGGAAGGCTGGCGATTAATACTCTTAGGGCAGTATAGTCGACCTACCACATGATGCTAAAAATCCCAATGGAGAACGGTTGTGGAGAGTTAAAAGGGGATCAACCAACATCTAGACAATACTACATGAATCTCCTAAAGGGCAAAGGAGAAGGCCATAGTTGAGTCTCTGAAGCACTAACCATTAAGGAACTAGAGGAGGATGGGGATAAAGAAACATGGGAACGTCGACCTACTCTAGTAGAAGAGCTTAAGGCGCTACCACATGTGGGCGACAGGCACGACCGGACCGTCCAAGTTGGGCCGGAGCTCGAGCTCGATCAACAGGAGGAAATTATAACGCTCCTGCGGGGTAGTTCAAATCTGATCACCCAGTTGCTTGAAGACATGCCTGGAGTTCCATGAGATGTCATCGAACACCATCTCAATGGGGATCCAACATATTAACCTATGGTTCAGAAGCGGAGGAGCTTCGCCTAGGAGCGTTTGAAGACAACAAAGGAAAAAGTCAACAAGCTCCTCTAAGCAGGCTTTATTAGGGAGGTAAAGTACCTAGAATAGTTGTCTATTGTAGTCCTTGTTAAAAAAGCCATTGGAAAGTAAAGAATGTGTATAGACTTTACTGATTTAAATAAAGCCTAACCTAAGGATCCCTACTCCCTACCTCTGATTGATAATTTTTTGGACTCGTTCACTAGATACGAGAAGCTCAGCTTCCTAGCTAGACGCTTTCTCATGATACAACCAAGTGTGGATGGAGAAGACGAATGAAGAAAAGACTTCGTTCATCACCGACAAAGGCATCTATTGTTACAAGGTGATGCCATTTGGCCTAAAAAACGTTGGGGCAACCTTTCAGAGGCTAGTGAAGAAGGTCTTTAAAGAGCAGCTAGGATGAAACGTCGAAGCTAATGTGGATGACATTCTCATGAAAATGAGAAGGCTGAATACCATATTGCAAACCTACAGGAGACGTTTAGGGTGGTCAGAGCCCACGAGATGCGCCTCAACCCAAGCAAATGTGCATTCGACGTCCGCTTGGGGAAGTTCCTCGTTTTCATGGTGACCTAGCGAGGGATCCAAGCCAACCCAGAAATAATCTGAGCTATCTTGGGGATGCAATCCCCCAGAACCATCAAAGAGATATAGAGGTTCAACGGATACCTTGTGGCCCTCGGGAGATTCATCTCAAAGTCTGTAGAGAAGAATCTCCCTTTCTTTCAAGCTTTGAGGATCTTCCTCTCCCAAGATGGAATGGACAAAAGAGTGCTAGAACGCTCTAACATAGCTCAAAGCTATCTATAATCGCTGATGCTGCTGGCCAAGCACAAGCCGGGGGAAGACCTCTACATATACTTGGCGATAACCGATTTGGCGGTCAGCTCAGTCCTACTAAAATAAGAAGTAGGGTGCAAAAGCCAGTTTATTACACCAGTAAAGTCCTCAACGATGCTGAAACAAGATACCTCCCAATAGAGATTGGTAACCTCAGCCCGGTAACTCCAACCTTACTTTCAGGCACACAATATAAGGGTACTCACAGATCAGCCGCTAAAACAAGTTGTCTACAAACAAGACTCATCAAGGCGACTGACAAAATGGGTGATCGAGCTTGGTGAATACGATATAAGCTATGAGCCTCAGACAACCATCAAAGCCTAGGTGCTCATCGATTTTATTGCCGAATTAACCCTGTCCGAAGGTACAATATCACCAGTAGTCGAACCGAACGATATGAATGACCCCCCTCTTTCCCAATGGACCTTATATGTGGACGGCTTGGTGACTGGCAAAGGATCTGGAGTAGGTTTCATCCTCCGATCCTCTTCAAGATGGAGCACTTCCACAGTCCTGAAATTTGGCTTCAAGGCTACAAACAACGAAGCCGAGTATGAAGCTCTCATAGTTGGATTATAACTAGCCCAAGGTCTCAAAGTCCAAAACTTGTAGGTGAATTCAGACTCAAAGTTAGTAACTGGGCATCTGTCTGGGGAGTTCGAGGCAAGAGAAGAGAACATGATGAAATACAAAAATCTAGTGAAGAATCTTGTGCTCAGCTTCCAAAAGTTCCAGATGATCAAGGTTCCTAGAACGGAGAATCAAGAAGCTGATATGTTCTCTAGGCTCGCCTCCTCAGACGTAGACATCAAGCAACTCATTAACTCACAGTACCTCCTGACGAAGACAATCGACTGTTGTCCGAATGAGGAGCTGATGGAGATTGAAGATGAACCTAGTTGGATTGATCCCATCACGAACTAACTTCGCTATAGAATGCTCCCGCCCAACCCCAAAGAGGCTCGCTAGGTAATAACCAACCAGCACGCTACAACTTGATAGAAAATAATCTATATAAAAGGTCGTACACTTTGCCTTTCCTACGATGCTTGCGCCCCAGGGAGGCAAACAACGTCCTCCGAGAGATACATAATGGTATTGGAGAAGACCACCTTGGAGGGAAAGCCTTGAGTTACAAGGTCCTTCGGTATGGATATTATTGGCCAACTTTGATGAAGGACGCGGTGGAGTTCACCCAAAAATGCGATGCTTGTCAAAGGTATTTGAACGTTCAACGATGTCCAGCGGCCACACTCACTCCCATTGAAAGTCCAAGGCCTTTTGCGCTTTGGGGAGTTGACATCCTGGCCCCTTCCCTGCTATTGTCCGATGTATGAAGTTCCTAATTGTGGTGATCGATTACTTCACCAAATGGGTAGAAGCCGAGCCCTTGGCATCCATTACGGAAAAGGCATGTCAAAAATTCCTATGGAAATTCGTCGTCTCTCGCTTTGGAATCCCGATGACGTTTAGCATTGATAACGGGCGTTAGTTTGACAACCCCGCATTCAATAACATTTGTGCAGAGCTTGAGATAGAGGTGAGACACACCTCGATCACACATCCTCAGGTGAATGGCCAAGTCGAAGTGGTAAAAAGAACCATACTCCACTGCTTGAAAACCAGGGTCGAGAGGAACGAGTCAAATTGGCTTGAAGAGATCCCATAAACATTATGGGCATATCGCACAACGAGCTGGACTATGACAGGGAAGACTTTGTTCGCCCTCGTGTTCGGTGGTGAAGCAATGATTCTAGCGGAGATCGGTATGTCGACGCTTCAAATACAGATGTTCAATCTTGCAACCACTGAAGAAAGGCTCAAGGCTGAGCTCTACCTCCTGGAGGAAAAAAAGGGTTGTGCCCGCATTAAGGCCGCTTCATATTGGCAGAAAGTCAGAAACTTCTACAACTTAAAGGTCAGAAAGGTCAAATTTCAGCCCGGCGACCTGATACTTTGGGAAAATAGGTTCCAAGGTAACAAGAGTCGAACCGGAAAACTAACTTCCAACTGAGAAGGTCCATATGTTTTAACAAAGGTTGTGAGACCCAGCACATATTGGCTCAAAACCATGAGCAGATGAGACCTCAAGCGCCCGTACAATGTCAAACACTTGCGTCGGTATTATCAGTAAAAGTAAATTTCACATTTCCTTGCATGCTAGTCACACTCCTTTTTTCCTAGACTGTAGTCTAGGTCAACTTCACATAATAACCTCGGAAGCCATGGTTGGAAGCCCTGTACAGCGGGCACGATAAGGCTTCTTCCAAAGGTGAAAGTTGGAAAGCCCGTACCATGGCCCCAGCCCCACACAATAACCTCGGAAGCCCCGTATAGCGGGCACGATCAAGTCCCTTCTAGAGACGAATGTTGGGAAGCCCGTGCTGTGGCCCCAGACTTAACACATAAATTGGATTAAATCACTATATAGGTAGGCCTATCGCGATTAAGAAGCAAGCCGCAGACAACCAAGAAAGGAAATTTCGGATAGAAGAAAGACATAGTTCTATGCGAAACGAAAGTTCAAAATAACTACCCAAATAATTACAAGGCGTGGGAATTCAAAATACAAACAGCAACTTAAGGAAACCCCTCCTGAACGTTATCAGAAACCCCCTTGATGACTTCCTCCTCTACCTCCTCGGACACCTTACGCAAGACCTTCGAGGTTAGCTCACCTACCACAATAACGGAAGCCTATCCCTTGTCGGCAGTTGGGTCGGACGCCTTGACCACAGTGGTAACAAACTCCTCAGTAGCCCCCAGCGGAGGGGCTAAATCTGGGACTTCCTCAGGCACATCCATAGGAGCAAGCTCTTCGACGCCCAGCTCAACGACAATTAAAGGAACAACTTCTATTATATTGGCTGCGAAAACTAGTACAATCTAACTTAAAACTAATGAATACCAAAGATATAAGGGGAGAGCAAGGAAGGAAACCACTCACCTTCGGATAAAGCTCTAGCAAACTCTCGAGCCTCACTAAGTTGGACATAGGCGCGGGCAGCATCCTTGTAATCTATATGTATAAGATCCTGAAACATGCGAAACCCATCAATAAACTCCTCCTCGTTTAGGCCGGCCGCCTCCTCACCCTCAAGCCTCTAGATCTCTTCCAGCAAATTTTTGACTTTCTCCTCGCATTGGGCAAGAACCGCTCAGGCAGCTACTGATTCCTATCGAGCCTTCTCTTTCTCCCCCTACAATTTCTTGATCTCCGCTCGAGCATCGGCAAGAAGGCCCTATTCTCGGCCGATTCTTCAAAGAGCTTGTTATTCTCCGACGTTAAAGCCTCGGCCTCCTCTTCTAGTTTTTTCAGAATTGACTTTTAGAGTATTAAACCAGAGCTAAACATCTGACAGCAGCTCATCCTTACGAGCCAACATCCCACGGAGTTCTTCTCGGTATTTCACTAAGCTCGCGCCTTCCCGACAAGCTCGGTCGTCTTTCTGGAATATTAGGCAATCGCCTCATCGCTCTACTCCACACGGAGGCTAACTTCCGTCTCAAGAACATAGATTTGATCTTCAAACTAAGCGGTCTCCACCCTACTTTACCCCTGTGCCTCTTGGAGTAACCAAATCTTCTGTCCATCGGCACAAGGAGTTTGGCAACATGGTCCCCCCAAAAAGCGGCCTACACCAAAAAATTTGCTCAATAGCAGGGCCAACAGAAAGACCCTGAAAGAAGCAAGATCGAAGTTACCCTTACCGAAGATATGTGGAGAGTGATGTTGGAAGCCACATCCTCGCTGCCAGCACACTGTAGTCTCTCTTGGATGCTCCGTGGGTACAAGGTTTCAAGTATCGCAGCTACCACCCAAGGATCATTGAAGAGCAGGCCGCCTGAGGGTTGGCTTGATGGAAATATAGCAAGTGCCTCTGTTGGGCTTGTCTCCACACCTTCGGCCTCGCCCCCGACCTTATGAATAACAGGCGCCCCAGAGAAGAATGGGCCCAAAGACTCCCAAACGACCTCAGAATCTCCCCCAGTCGAAGAAGGCGACGGTACCTCAAGCCCTTTGCTATATATTTCATGAAGAAGACCAGCATCAATGGTATCAACAGCGACAACCACTCGAGCCTCAGTCGTTCCTGGCTTGACCTCAGGAGAAGAAAGAACCTCCACTGGAGGGGTAGGAGGCAAGATGACCACTGGTATCATTTCCCGCCGAACCCTCCTCAGAGTAAATCTCAATGGCAAGCCATCAGACTCCTCCGGGGAACCGACAGGGGAAGCGACCGTAAGAGAAGAAGATGGAGGAGCCGCTGTAGAAGGTTCAACCGGAGTAGAACTCATTTGAGTTGGAGGCTTTGAGATGTCCCTACGATCCTGAATCAATGTTCGGCCATTTTCCCCTGATGACTCGACTCTTCGGAAGACCGCTCGACGCTCGAAAAGGGTTCATCGACATTGACTTCTCCTTTTCTCCCCGTCCCAGGAGCCTCGCGAGAACTCTCCTTCCTCTTCCTTGACACGCCCTTAGCTTCAAGGGAAGCAAACAAGCCACAGGCTATCGCCATCCGATTCCAACCACAATAGAACGAGGAAATTTAGGAAAGAGCGGGCTATCAACCCTAAGCAGGAAGGAGCGTAAATAGACCACATTGATTGCTAAGTAAAGGCCACATAACATAAGGTTCTCTTCGGACAAGAACCTATAGACCAGGGTCTTGGAAAAGGTTCGGAAGGCCTTAAACTGCTTGTCCTCCTTAGGGGTTAACGGCTCCTCAAGCCCGGCGTTTTCGTTAGCAACACCCCATTTGGTTCGGATACTCCAGGTGGGCCTACAAGTGATGAAGAAGAATTTCTCCTTCCAATTTTTGACATTTGAAGGGATAATACCGAGGAAATGTTTGTATTTACACGTCGTAAAATAGTACCAATCGGTCCCAGACTGGGGACTCAAACTAAAAAGCTGCCGGAACCAACACAACAAAGGCCAAACACCAAAGTGGTTCAAGACTACTACGAATCCACTAAGAAGCGTCCAAGAGTTAGGGGCTACCTGAGAGGGACACAACTCAAAGTGAGCAAAGATCTGTCGAAAGATGTCCGGGAAAGGTCACCTAAGTCTTGCTACAAAGGCATCTTGGTAGAGAGAAATCTCCCCTACTCGAGTTTATTGGCTTACTTGGATGGTTTGGGCACCCTACACTTAAAAGGGGGATAAAAAACATGGTAGTTCCTGCCCAAAGATTCAAGGCCACCCTGAGACAAGGTACTCTGGAATTAACCCCTCTCTCCTCGATCTTGCGGCTATGGGATGTTTATTGTGCTCATTCGGCGGGGGTAATTCGTTAGAAGACAAGGAAGACGTCCGAAAATTGAAGATGAAGCAACCATTACCTCTTAAGAATAAGTTCCGAGAGGAGACGAAGCAAGATGGCTCCTTGAGAGTAAGAGAGAAGCTGGGAATGAGGAACGCTAAAGGCAAAATGAAGACGAAGAAGAAAAAAGCCCTAAGTTTAAATCATTCGAGGAACCGATCTGGTACGGACGGATCATCTCCCAACGGCTTAGATTTTTTTTCTGCAAAACGGCACACGTTGTGTGGTTTAGACGTGACCCCGTCATCATTACACGAGCCTCTTCATCTCACTACTCTCCAGGCACTATACCTCGGGACTCGTGACAAGCATATAGAGAAATAACGCGGGTTAAATGCCCCCACAACCGTACGCACAGCTTCAAGAAACCCTAGTGGTATGGCTTTGAACAACTATCGTCGACCATTACACATCCAGTGACCGCTAGCCACACGCGATAAACAAGGACCTGACAAGCTCTCAATCCCAAATTACATGCGGAAAGTCATAGTTGATAAAGAGAGGGAAAAGAGAGAACGCACAAGAGATTCAAAAATTTAAAGCTTTATTCAAATAAATAACAAAAACAAGCACATCAAGGAAATGTCTTAGAGGAGGTGACCGACTGCACATCCTCGTCGACATCGAGAAGGTCCACCTCGCAGTGCAGGTGAGTGAATGAAGTTGAAATCTTCAAGCATTTGTTCCTCTCAAAGACTTTTACCTTGAAGTCAACATAGCCACGGTACGAGAGGACCAAGAAGTCTCCTGCAACCACGCGGTGATCCGCTAAGAACTCTCACCACCCCCCGTAGAGCAGGACCTTCCCGGACGCCTAAATCCGGGATAACATCATGACCCACACCCTACTGCTCGGACCCGTCAGGTTCACTAGTCCAGCCAATACACGCTGGAGGTGACAGCGGAACCATGGCGGGACCTGGACATAAGTGGTGGGGGTATCCAGGAGGAAAGGCTTGCAAAAAGACGGGTGGTGGGGGGAAGCCATCGTATGTGGAATTCTAAGGAATGATAAATGATTCCCCAACCCCCAGAATTTATAGATCTAACCCTGGAGGTTAGGAACCATCTAGAAAGTTAAGCCACTTGGGGTTTTAATAACCAAGCCTCGAGTGCCACTCTTTAATACCTTGGGAACCGCCGCCTCGAGGCTCGGCAACGACTAAAATGAAAGCAAGTCCAATGCGTGGGAACCCTGAGAGATGACCTATAGTTTCGAGGACACACCACCAAACCTCCGCCCAACTGATCCCAGATGGAAGATAAATCTCCAAACTAGCGCCCACTGTCAATATAAATGTCACTCCCGAATCACTGCACGTTTCACCCGACTTGAGGCCACTATTTACATGACCGGGCCAACTGAAACTCGGGGCACCCTATAACTTGGCCTCAGACGCAAGCATACTTAGGGGGGGTCTGATGATAGGGAGGAATTTGGACGGACATGTAGACTCAATCCGGGTTTACACGTGTACAAATCCAATAGGAAGATCTAAGTAATCCTAATCCCAAGTCGCCAGCCCCATTGTGGGAAGCCAGCCGGCCAATTCAATAACGGAAAGATGATCATGGTGGAGATCCGAGCAATGGACAAGGCATGAATCGGGGAGCGCGGATCTTGAGATTGACGGATTAAAGCCCGGTAATGACTCAACAAGCGGAAATAAAAGGAAAAGGGGACGAGAGAACAAGGTATGCCATCTCTTTTGAAAAACCCATCACTAAACTCCCACCCTCTATGAGCACGATCGCCTCCTCTAACTTGAGCATCAGAGCACCCTCCGGTGACAGGGTCACCCCAAGCTCACTATCTTTTATTTCAGTGCAGGTTGCTGTCAACATCCTTGGTGGTCGTCGTAGTCCCATCTTAAACAAACTCAACTGTTGATTAAGAGACTTGTTTTCATCTCGAGGAAGAACCAGTTTTGACGTGAACAATTATAAATTTAAAAAGTAATTTTCATATAGTATGTCTTGAACTTTTTTAAATGATGGACAAAAAACTTCATGAATCATTTTTTTTAAATTTTGGATTTTTAGAAAGACTAAATGGTTGTTCATCATGAACAATAAATTTAGCGCCAATTTTCCAATTATTTTCATTTGACAAATAAATATTTCCAAGAGTAGAAAAATTAGTTATCTGGGTTTGAGTGGGATCAAATTGGCTCGTAGCAAGCCGGTTAACATGCCTTTTAAGGCGATCACCAATAACACTTGAAGTTTAGCAATATATATATATATATAGTGCGATCGACCGCAAATGCGGTCAGCCCGCTATGTGAGATGGCATATCGGGCCGAGCCTCGGGCAGCTCAGAGCAAGACCCGATAGTGTACTCACATAGCGGGCAGACCGCATTTGCGGTAGACCACACTATATCATGCCCGTATATATATATATATATATATATATATATATATATATATATATATATATATATATATATACATTTTTTCCAAATAGGCTAAGGGAACCTTTATTTGCAACATCTACAATATCAAAAACTGCAAGACCCATTGTGTTTGGTTGGGGGTTATCCCACTTGGGGATAGGAATAAGTTTTGAAAAATTTTGAATTTTTTTTTAGGGAATTTTTAAACCAAATGTATTAATGATAATATAGTGATCTGTCTTATATATATTGGTAGGTTATATTTTTAAATCTTAATTAAAGATTTTGGCGGAAATTTTTTATTTTATATGGGATTGTGTTAGGGTTCTCCCCAAGGAATAACCCCCAACCAACCAAAGGTCAATGTATCCTACTACTAGCATTAGCACTAGTGGATGGTTCAACATTGTGACCATCAATATTAGTTTTGGATTTATCAACACTCATGTGGTTTTTCTAAAAGGTTAAAAGAAAGAATTATCATGGGAGAAATCAAAAGAGCTATCATTATACAATTAAAAATAAAAGAACCTCAACTGCCTTAAAAAAATTTGAAGACGGGTAAATAATTCACAATTGTATATTCTATGCAGTTGAGGATTGAAGAAGATGACTTGAACTTGAAGAATTATTTGAAGAGTTTGAAAGCTCGTTCTTGAAGCCTTGAACTTAAAGAAGAGTTGGGAGCTTGAAGCTTTGAATTATTGGAAATAAGGAAAAAAATTGAGAAATTTTGTTCGGGGCATAGTTATCAGACCCGGTCCGGGCATCGACCCGACTGGGACTCTGGGTCACGGGTCAACTGGTTCAACCGTCGGGTCCGACGGATCAATGCTAGGTTAATAACTTAATATAAATACTTTTAAATATTATTTTTAATATTATAAATTATTTTTTAATGTATAATAATATATAATATTCATTAATTATTGAAGGAGAAAAAAAAAACAAATATGTTATCAATTGTCATCTGAATCATGCCATGTTCAACATCCTTAACATAAAAAGGTCTCTAGAATGCATATATTGAACAATGTGTCGGATGACAAAGCAAATCACAATCCATACTGAATCATTTATCTAGGGATTGAGTTTTTAAATTTTTTATTTTAATAAAATTACATAATTTGCCCTTTAACATGTTAAAAAAAAAATTAAAAAAAAATTGAGGATAAAATGGTCATTTTAGAAAAAAAATCATTGACCCGACCAGGTCATAGAAACCCGGTCGGGTCATTGCTTAAACGGGCCAACTAGAGACCCGGACCGGTTTAAGCACCGGGTCATCGGATTGACCGGTCGGACCGTTGGGCCAATCCGGGTTTAATAACTATGGTTCATGAGCATTTATAGATTTTTTAAAATTTCAATATCCAAAATATCTTCATTAACTAACAGTTTTTTTTTTTTTTTTTTTTTGCAAAAGCGACAAGCGCTAACCAAGGGCGGACAACGTAACAAATACATGTGCCCTCACCTTGAGGTTGTGGGGTGTTGAATCCGAGATTTCTTCTAACCAACAACACCCTATGTAAGGGACCCAATATTAATAGGCCAAAAGGCCGTTGGTTCATAAACTAACCGTTCATGATATGAGTTGGGCAAAAGTATTATTTTATCCAAGAGATATAAATACACTCAAAGAAAAATATATTAAAAATAGTAGCATTTACAACAAAAAAAAAAAAAAAAAAAACAGACTGACTATCTATCACCATGTCTTTATCATCATTTGTCTCTGTCATCACCACCAATGTTCCCCGTGAAAGTCCCCCTCAAAGCCGACTGATCTCACATGATTGATGTACACGTACCAAACGTTTGATATTTTGGATGATGAGTTTCTTTTCTTTTATCTCAAACTTATTTTTTAACTTTTGACAAGATTGAAAAACTCAACTTCTATAAAAATATTACCGGTTGGCAATTATTTTTTAGTTTATTGGATGTGTATTGTTTGGTTTATAATGTGCGTTGGGGTCTCTAAAAATAATGCCAAAAAAATTTCAAGGACTTTTTAATAATTTTCCTAAAATATTATCTTATCAATAGGGCTGGCAAACGATCAAATTGTTCTCGAGCAACTCAAGTTCGATTCGATATTGGCTCGAGTTGATTCGATTATTTTAATAACAAACTGAACTTGAACTCAAATTTGAGCTCGAAAAATAAGTGAACTCGCTTAGTCACTGCGTTTGAGTTAGGTCAAGTTCAATATATATATATATATATATATATATATATATATATATATATATATATATATATATATATATATATATATATATATATATATATATATATATATATATTTAGGTTGCATAATTTATTCTTGATTTTTATCTTATAAAATATAATTATAATGTAGTTATAATTATGTTTAGCATTTGTAATGTGAATTTTATTATAATTATATATATATATATATATATATATATATATATATATATATATATATATTATTTTAAGCTTTTTTAAATTGAACTCGAATTTTTATAAATATTATCAAACCGAACTCGAGCCGAAAATTATAATTCGAACTCAAACCGAATTCGAACTGAATATTATAATTACGAACTCGAGCCGAACTCGAGCCTAACAATGGAATTTCGAGCCGAACTCGAGCTGGGCTCAGCTCGTTCTAGTTCGGCTTGTTTCCAACCCTACTTATCAATACTAAACACATTGCTTTTATAGATATTTAACTATTCATCTCTTGAGTAGTTATTTAATTGTCTAGGGGTTTTTGGGTGGGGTTGTGTAGGGATTTAGTGTAAATAGGGTTTTGGGTGAATAGGGTATATAAAGATAAATAATATATAAGTAGTACTAAGGACTATTAGATAATTTTCTCTTGCTTTCACTCTCAAGTATGGGATGAATTCTTTTTTATATTAAATCTCCTTAACGCTCCTCTGTTTTAATGTCAAACCTTCTATCCAAGATTACGTACAACTTAAGCATTCTAAAAAGTGTATATCCTCAAGGAGAATTTTTTTTCTATATATATATATATATATATATATATATATATATATATTTTATGAATAGGATTTACTCTTATTAAATGCGCTGCAAAATATGTATACTTTTATGGAGCAATTTATTTCTGTATTTATTTAATTTTTCAATGTCGGGTTTATTGTCATTGTGCATTTACATTTTACCCCACTAAAGTCTTGTTTTTCGATGAGTTTTTTTTTGGTGAAGTGTGTTTGACTGTCTTCTTTTTCTATGAAAAATATTTCTATAACCAATTTTCCACCACTTTGGACGGTTAGATTGTCCAAAATTTTCATAAAAATGTTTTAAAAAAAATATATATCACGTGATCATTTTTTTCTGATATTTTTTGAAATTTGATTTCTTCATCCAACACAATAAAACTTTTCCATAAAAATTAGAGGGGTTATCAGAAAAAAAAATTTAAAATAAAATAAAATTTGAGGGGTTCATTTTCCACTAGAAAACAATTATTACAATCAAACAATTACAATCTTGATTTCCACAGAAAATATTTCCTAGTGGTTTTAATTTTAAAATTTTATTTCTATTTTTTTAGTAAATATTTATAAGAGTAAATTAAGCTTTTATCAATTTCATTGAATCATTACATAAATTATCCTTGAAAAAAATATATGGCGTTTTTTTAACCTCTAAAAGTTTTTTTCGGAAACAAAATTTGAAAAATAAAAAATATTTAATTTATATATTAATATTTATGATTAAAAAATTATTTAAATTGAATCTAAATATTTTTCAATTATTTATATATGACCTGTATCTAGTGACTTATTCATATTTATAAATAAAAAATAAAAAAATTACAGGTAGGTTTTGTCTAATTACATGGTCACATGACTCACATGAAGACTTCATAAAAGACAAGAGGATGTGGAATCTTTTTAGAGATAAGGGGGATGAACATTTCCATTTTGTGGAATAATAATACAAGAGATCAATAATGTTGACCCCAATCACAATGGATCTCCACTATTAAGGCGAATCACACCCATCTACTTCCGTACTTTACCTACTAAAAGCATTTCATGTTTTATTATTAAAAAATCTATTTTATTACTGAAAAGTATATATTTCTCCATGTTCCTGGATACCCTGACAATAATCCGAATTTTAATCTTTTTATTATTTTTAAAAATGATTAAATAAAATATATTTATTTATAATTATAGATAAAATAATGAGCAAATTATTTAACAGTCCCTGAAACAGTAACCAGGTCCCTACCCACCCCACTATTTGTTACACCCCCACCCACAAATACCCCATAGACCAATAGGGATAATGGCACTGTTTCAGGGACTAAAAGTTCATTATCCATAAAATTATTATACTATAAAGATTTATGTGATTATAAAGAATTTGTAAAAAAAAAACATGTATGTATTATATTTTTCGCCCTCTCAACCGTTCTCTTCTCTCTTGGGCCTCGTCAACCTTGATATCCTAGGAAATGTTCAACATGAAATATATTATTTTTTTTTATTTTTTCAACTAAGACAACAAGCATCCTCGAAGGACGTTAAGGACATGTACAAACTCGGCAGCTCAACGCGGAGGCAGATTGGTGCACCCGAATTTTTGAGTTCGGCGGCTCACACGGTAATAAATCCGAACACCTGGACCCTCACCTTGCAAGAGGCCAGATTCGACCCCAGACCTTCCATAGGGGAATCCTATTTTTTAATAATGAACCTAGTACCAATAGGTCATTGTGACCGTTGATGAAATATAGACTCATTTTAACTAGGTTTTGAGCTTTCTTTAACCTCGGACTTTTAGACAGATATGTTGCATTAAATCAAAAAAGAAAAAAAAAATTAATGTGTTATGAATAATTTGCCAATAAACATATTACTTATTTTGGAAACATCACATAATCCAAATTTTACTTCACAAAATCAAACGTTAACTATAAGCTTATCCATCTCAGCGAACCAATCATAATTCCCCTGAAGTTAAACGTTAACTATAAGCTTATCCTTCTTATAACATGCATTGGACCTCATGAGGTGGAGGTGAAGCAAAACCAAGTGAGAGAGAGAGAGGAGGTTCTCTTTCTCAACTTTGTTCTCTACTTTACCTTTTTAATCCGATCGAGTTCTCTCTTTCAAGCTTTTATTCCAGTAATGGTAGAGAAGGGAACAGTCTGCGTCACCGGAGCCTCCGGCTTCATCGGCTCATGGCTCACCATGCAACTCCTCCACCAAGGCTACTCTGTCAAGGCCACTGTCCATGATACTGGTATAATACTAGCTAGCTCCATGCTTCCAAAGTTGTGTGCGTTCTATATATCTTTCCTTGTTGACATCTTACTGATGAGCTAATTAATTATACTTGTGTTTCCAGAGGACATGGAGAAGGTGAAGCACTTGTTGGAGCTCCCTGGAGCAGTGGAAAGGCTAACATTATGGAAGGCTGATTTAGCTCATGAGGGAAGCTTTGATGAAGCCATTCATGGTTGTGTTGGAGTATTCTATGTTTCCACCCCAATTGATCTCAACGTCAAGGACATTGAAGTGAGTTTGAAATGTGTTTGATGAGCATTTGTTTGGGAATTAATGTTTGAGAATGATCATGCACTTGAATTGATTCACAGAATGAGTTGATTAAGCCAACCATTGAAGGAGTGGTGAACATATTGACTTCTTGCGTCAAGGCAAAGACTACTGTCAGGAAAATTGTGTACACTTCCACTGCAGGAACTGTACATATCCAACCAACTCGGAAGCCTGTTTATGATGAGACTTCTTGGACTGATGTTGAGTATTGCAAGACTGTTAAGATCACTTCTTGGGTGAGATTACTTTTTTAAAGCCATGATTTTCAACATGAGTTCCAATTTCTGCCACTTTAGGCTAAATTTTTAAACTATGCAGATGTATTTCTATGCCAAGACTGTAGCAGAGAGGACTGCATTAGAATTTGCAGAGAAGAATGGTTTACATCTCATTAGCGTCGTTCCGGCGATCATCAACGGCCCGTTTCTCACACCCACCATGCCTCTGACCATGCTCGCCGCACTTGCGCTGATAACAAGTATGCTAAACCGACTTCTCCATTGATTTCATTCATAGTACTTATCCATTGATTCTGAATGATTTGCAGGGAATTTATCATTTTACTATGTACTGAACCCTGTCCAATTTGTGCATTTGGATGATTTCTGCAATGCACACATCTTCTTATTTGAGCATCCCCAAGCCAAAGGAAGATACATTTGCTCTTCTCATGCTGTTACAATTACTGATCTGGCAAACTTCCTGAGAGAAAAGTATCCAGAATACGAAATCCCTTCTGAGTAAGATCACAAGCACCATCAAGTTTATTCTTTGATTTCCTGTTTGTGTTTCTTCATATATCATTATCAGTTTAAGTGTGCAAAATAACCAATACTTCATAATGCCTTAACTGTGAAGAATTGAAGGCATCGACCAAGTAAACCCTGTGATCAAGTTGTCATCAAAGAAGCTTATGGACTTAGGATTTGAATTCAGGTATAGCTTGGAGGATATGTATGATGGAGTTTTCAGGTCATGTAGGGATAAAGGCTTGCTTCCACCTATGCCAAGGAAAGACCAGTCTAATTGTCAGTTATAAGTTCAGGTATAAATGGAGGGCCATGAGTTCATAGAGCTATACATACATAGAGATTTCTGTTTTATTGATCAGTCAAACTTTGCCTTCTGTTTCAAGGCTTTGATTCAAGAATGTTATATTATTTTGAGTACAAACCTAAGATTTATGTTTCCCGATCTATTAAGACCCGGGTGTAAGGGTGAGAGTGGGCATCGGCCAATCTTGAGAGAGTACTTGTATTTGTTATGAGTGTGAGTAACAATATTTGTACCCATGTCTTTTCCCCTCTTTTAGTGGATTATTATCCCCCCAGATATAAGCTTGGAAGTAGCCGAACTGGGTTACCGATTTGTGTATCTCTTCTCTTGTTATTTGTATTGTGTGGGTGTATGTGTGTGTTTGCATGCTTGTTTTACTGAGAGATTGGCATCCTTAAAGTCACAAAACCCCCTCAATGAAACTAACATAAATAATTGATGAAAAAATTTTAGTCACATGTGATGATTAATGGAACTCAGGACACGAACCAGAATTTTATACACCAATAAAGATAATATATATAATTGGTCAAATAGGGTGTTAATTTATGTTTTAATATGATCCTCATATGAGCTTTGTGTGTAATTATTTTCTGAAGATGGTCATGAGTATATCCGAGTAAGTAAAGTGTTATGATCTTTAAATTCTTTCTTTTAAGTTAATTTGCTCGGTTTTTTTTTTTGACAGAAAGAGGCTATAGCAGACTGTTTAAATAAAAGCAAAATCTAGCACTAAGGGTCCCTCAGAACTTTAAACCTGCAGCATTTAACATTTCTTCCAGCCACCTGGGTCTGTCTTCTCCTCTGTGGTATAGTGACAATTGTGGGTTCCTTCGTCCAGCATTAGCCAGGGTATCCGCAATAAAATTTAGCTCTCGCGGACTATACTCGATATCCACCAATGGTAGTTGTTCAAGTAAGGCCTTAACATGTTGTATGTCTGTTTGTATCCTCCAGCAGCTCTGAGAGTTGTCTGATGCAATGCTTGTCAATGCCTCAGGGCAGTCTATGTAAACTTTGGCTTTAATTCCCATCTTACACACATGTTGTAACACCCTGACTCGATCCCGGGACCTCGGGCACGTTCACAGACCGGCCGTACCCGAGTAGAGACGGGCCCCACTCGGATACAAGGCCTAAGTGAGTAAAGCAGATAATGCAATAAAACAACTTAATTATTCAAAAATAACAGAGTTCAGCGGAAAATCATAAAAGGGTTCATATACCCTACAAACACTAGGCCCTATAAGGGACCTACAAAATAAAATGTCTCACACACAATATAAAGATAAACAAGTGTGTGAGCTTTCGAATGGAAAGCCCAGTAAGTACCCCTGCGGGGTTCAAAAAAAAGCATCATAATATCAAATAAAATGATCAAAAAAACCAAACTTGGGGACACGCCCCTCAAACAATCCCTAGGAGTCTACCACAAAAACATGCAATGGTAAGGACTCCTAAACTACAGAAGCCCTGGGGCTCTGATATAAGTTCCAATGGAAGCTCCACAAATGTCTCCCCACAAGATCATCAAATAACCTGGCCAGAACACGCACCATCCAACGCTACGGCCCTCGTGTCGTATGCCTAAAGACCACCTCTTGTACGTGTCGACACGGCCAGCGAATCACTCCCACTAACGGGCAGGACAACCAGAGTATCAGTCCCTCTGGCATGGCAATGCCGGAACATCAGGGTGTCCCATCCCTGAACGTTCCGCAAAGGAGCACCCACGCTCCACTGAATCCGGGCGGAAGAACAACAAGTAGGGATCCCAACATCCAAAACAATCAATCATGCTAAACAAGGATTTCAGCAATTCAAGAAGCATGGATGAATACAAGCATCATGTCATATCAATAAACTCCGAAGAGTGGAACAAGGCAAGTGTACTTACCTAAAATCACAGAGTCTCGTATTCCACGAGACTTCCCGACGCATCCACATCAATATCTGATAAAGACAATTCTATTCTTAATAAATGTACATGTCTATGAGCATTATATCTACAATGCATGCTCTAACGGCCCAAGTCCTACTTGCGAGCCTTCCCTTGTGTTCCCATGTCATTTTACCCCAAATGACTATCTTTATTTATTTCCATAAATAAGTTATAGTGTCTTGGTGGTTAAGGCCCATCTATGCTAAGTGGGGGTGTTGAGTTCGAATCTCCCTTCATACCAATCATTTCCTTGTTTCCTTTCTAGCTTTATTTTCCATTTCTAAAATCTGATTAGTCTAGCTTATATAAATATTCCAGATTCCTTTCATCACAAAAGAAATTGGGCTCTGGTGGTTAGAGCCTACCAAGCCTATGAGAGAGGTCTCTAGTTCAAACCCCCCTCTCCTACAACCTTTTATCTCCCTTTTATTTATTTATATATTTATTTATTTTCTTCTTTTGACTAGCCCATTCTCTGAACTTGACTAGACCCGACCCATTCTTATGACTTGGTTAGCCTAACCTTCTTGGCCAAATTCATTTTGCTTATTTTAGCCCATTACTATTTGATTTGATCTAACCAATAGTAATTAAAATTAGGCCCTAATCCAAAGCCATTTAGTTAACTGGTTGGACCAAACCCCCTTTTATCAAACCCAATCCAAGCCCAACTCCTTGAAACCGGTTCACCCAAACCATTTTCAAATTGATTAATCCAAATCAACAGATTTCTAATCGATTAATCATAACCGGTTAACTAATCTAACTTTAGTTGAAATGATTAATAATTAATTAACCAGCTAACTTCTAAATTAATCAAAATCAATTTGACTAACTATACCGGGTTAATTAACTTAAATGTTTTTAACCGTTCTTTAATTAAGTTAATTAAAGTTAATCCTTTAATTAACTAATTATTTCCTACTCTAACACGTCCTCTTCTTCTTCTCAGGTCGAGCCTCGCCGGCGGCAGTGGAGTACCAATCCAGCACGGCGACCTTTGGCAACGCTCGGTGGCCAGAGCTGCTCCCGTCGCGGAGCCTACACAGGCCGGCGGTGGCTTCCCGGCTGAAGTCTCCTCCTGGACAGCAGCTCCCACGCCCACCACCCCACTGTCGCCGCTTCTGGCCGGAATATCTTCAGCGTCGTTGCGTTCATCGACAAAGAAGACACTTCCCTTCCCTTTCTCTCTCTCTCTCTCGACATCGTATACACTACATGTATGCATGAACGAAAGAAAAACGAAGACAAAGGATGATGGCTCACCAGAGAAGTTGATGGCGCGCTCGCGGTGTTTCCCAGCCAGTCGGAGAAAGACAGGGTACGGCTGCGTTCCTCCTTTCCGCTCGGTCGTCAGTTGTAAGGCGCCCTCCTCCTTCCTTCTTTCTCTCTCGACTTCTCACAGTGGAGTTGGTCTCGTCGTCGCTCAGTGGTGGTGGTTTGGTTATAACCCGATATTTATAGGGGTCATGGAGGACCTCGTCGTGATCAATTCCCTCGACGAAAAAAGATACAAACGCCAATCAATCTTCAATGCTTCCATATCCGGCGGATTCCTTAAACAGAGGAGCAAAATTCACGGTGGCGCGCTGGCAGCAGTGGAGAAGGGAGACAGTGATCGCCTCGGGATCAGCTTGCCAGCGCCTCGTGATCTTTCTCCATCACTTGCTCCAGCGGCTAAGATTTGGGCGCACAGTGGGAGTGCGCCCACGGTTGTCTCTTGGCCGAACAGGCCGTTGGATACTTTGCCTCGCGATCGGTACTCACCGATCTATTTCATCTTCACCGTTCGTCCATACTATAAGGGCTGTTCTCTGGCCTTTTACACTAAGGCCCTTCCGCTTCTCAAATTCACCATTTGGTCCCTGTTCTGTGAGAGCTGCGCATATCTCATTTAAGTCCCTCGACTTTCCTATATTACTCTTAGGTCCCTCACCAGAGAAAACCACCTTTACCTTGAAGCCCTCCCTCTTTACAAATTTGCAAGTAGATCCCTGGCAGCCAAATTAATTGAA
This sequence comes from Dioscorea zingiberensis, assembly GCA_026586065.1. Taxonomy (NCBI): domain Eukaryota; kingdom Viridiplantae; phylum Streptophyta; class Magnoliopsida; order Dioscoreales; family Dioscoreaceae; genus Dioscorea; species Dioscorea zingiberensis. The sequence continues at coordinate 53,240,764 of CM048818.1, read as the reverse complement.
TTTCTAATTAACTAATTTCTCCTTGCCCTTTTTAATTAATTATTTTATCATCCATCTCCATCTTAGAACTTTCCCCAAATTGATTAAATCAATTTGAATCCTACTACCATCTTAGTCCCAATCAATAATCATTTAGAGGCTTTCTATATTTAATTAAATTGATTATTTCCAAATTTAATTAATTCAATCACTAATTAACTTAAATAAATTATGGAATAATTTATTAAGTCAATCACCAATTAACTTAAATAAATTATGGAATAATTTATTTATTCTTTCTAAACTCTCTCATGCCCATTTTACCAAAATGCCCTTTTTGCACTTTAATTAATTTCGAATTAATTTAGAGGAAATATTTAAATCCTTTATTTCATGAAAAATCTTGGATTTACACATGTCTAGAGTTGTTGCAATGGCCTTCACTTCGGCTTGTAGGCTTGATTCAGCTGTACAGGACATTGCACTAGCAAGAAGAATTGTATTTGATCCTTGCATCACTGCAAATCCAAGGCCACAACAGGGATTATCCTCATATTTTGATGCATCACAAAAGACTAAAGTAGTATTATTGAAAACTGAGTTGTGGATATACTCCTTGAATTGTCTCTTGATTCTCCATAGATATTCTTGAGCTATATTGAGAGCTTGATAGAATATTTGTTGGGCTGTCATTCTCTTGTTGCTGAAGACTAACTCACATCTGGCCTTCCAGATGCTCCAGGCACAGCTTGCAATCAGGCATCTGAAGGCCTGGATGTGATTTCTTCCAGTTAATTTGCTCGGTTGACAGGAACTCTTTAGTAATGATTGTTGGGTTTTGTAGAAAATCAAAAGCATGTATCATATACATGGCACAGAGGAAAAAATTAAAATTTTCTAAACCCTAGCACAAACGGATCTCCCTACGTTTATCAAAACACAAGCAAGTAAAGTTGAAGGGCATATACCTTTTGAAATCTATACCGAATTCCTTTCTCTGAGTCGGAGAAGACGTTGCGTCAACCACAGCAGTCCGTAGACAGAGTGCCTCTAACGGTGATCCACGCGAAGATCCGCAGAAGCAACCTCAAAGGCGACGGGGTGATCTTCCACGCAAGGTGCTAGCTATGGTGGAAGGTCTTGAGAGGATTTGGGAGAGAAGAGAAAAGACTATTGATCTCTATCAATTACTAAGAAGTTGTTTTTTTTTATGGCTCAGAGTATTATATATTTATAGGCCTCCCTAATCAGATTAGGGTTTGTTTCGGATTGGGACTTTGATTGAAGCCCAAATCAAATTTGGCTAACAATCTAATCAAATTTGACATATAATCAAATTCGACTTCAAAGCAAATTTGACTTATAATCAAATTCGACATATAATCAAATTTGTCTTCTAATTAAATTCGACTTACAATCAAATATGACTTATAATCAAATTCGACTTACAATCTTTCTCTTCCCTTTAATTCTCTCGTTTGAGGATCTATTCCTAAAAACCCATTTTATACCTCATTGAAATCTTCTATGCATGTGACCCATTAGGTTCCCGGTTATGTTGGCCATTCATAATCAACCATTGATTACAAATAGATCATGAGTGGCATCTAGCAATACATCATGACCCCCAATTGACCGGAAAGTCAGGTGGTCTGACTTGGAACCTTTCAGCAGCCAATGTTAGTGTGCAATTTGTCCTTTACCATCTTATACCAACTTGGTTCGGAGTATGGCCTATGTGTCAACTCCCACTAGACTGACTATGTCACACCTAGCCCAAGTATTAGTTCCTCGTCCTATGGGATCTATTACTCAAAACTTATGTCATCGAAGACCATCTTCATGACAAGTTACTCTGGTCAGAGATTCCTGAGTAATGACCCGACAAGTGGCCATGGGTATACTCTCCTTCTATTAGGAGTGGTAAATCCTCTATGGGCTACCCAAATACCTTCGAATACTTCAAAGCTGTACCCAATCACCACCCTATAAGTAACCCCTAAAGGGAAACATAGGAATGGCTTCAAAGCACAGGATCCATATGCAAGATAACTTGTGTACCTCAAGTCTAAGGATATTTACACCATTGCTGCAATGAGATCTTCACTAACATTTTAATAGGATAACCATGTGAAGACTCATGGTAGGTCATCCAATGAACTTGCTACCCTTAGCAAGCATCCACATGTTCACTCAAAACATCTTCATGCTTACAGCTTGTGAAAACAACTGTTTGATCGGATCAAGGAGCATAACATGTGCTAGTCTTGATGGATCAATGATGTCCTGTCTCATTGATCCTTCGACTAGGGATATTTAGATACGTACATAATTACACATGATAGGAATCCCACATTATGATCTCTATCATAATTTTCTTCATGCTATGCGTTGTATCATGGACTTCATTAATTAGATTTAAGATCTCATATCATATTCATAGTAGTGAACATCTAAATAATGAAGAAGCCTTTTATTAAATAAATAAACTTGTACATAAAGTGCCAAAGGTGATTGTCTTTAGAGCACTTCTCCAACAATGATAAACAAAGTTTAGTATGAATACCTGTGTTGTGTTTCGTGTCCTCTTTATCGGGTAACGTGGATGTTTGATTGGTGAAGGGTGATTTCTATTTATTAAAATTTCCTCTTGTGATTAATGTGGATGATTGAGTTGTGGAGTGTGGTGATAATGTACTATGGTGGTATGTGAACTAAAAATTGAGATATGTAACCAATTTTTATAATAAAAGTTGGTAACTCATTCCTTCTCACAAGGAGAGATTGAAGGTTCAAACCACATCTTTTGTGTGCTTCTAGTGACTTATCCATATTTATCAAAAAATAAAAATATTGAGGAACGTGGAATTGTGTGATGGTATGTAGAGATGTTCGAGTGTTGTAATGGGATACGTGGTGTGTGGAGTGGATATGATAACATACGTCTTGTGTAGAATACTTAGAATTTTTGGCTTGTTTCTTCATGTGAAAATGAATGGTTGGACCATGGCTTGGGTGTGGCCGTGAGTGGTCTTCGACACGGCGGCAGAACAAAATCCAAAGAGGAAGACGGCTGTAGAGGCCCCAAAGGACCCAACTTTGAGCCACGCAAGCCCCAAACAAGACGGAATCACATATGCGGATGTGGTCATGGGTGTAGAAACGATGAGCAACAACAAATCTCTTTTCAACATCGTGATGCAGAGTTCCCTCGCCAGAAGGGCAAGAGAAGGAGGAACCATGCAACTGGAAGATGCTGGGAACATACCTATATGGCTTGAAGACTTGATTGACCCACTTAGAAAATTTTGCTCAGACCGCTAGATGCTGTTGCTTTTGTTTTGACTCTTTGCTCCTAAGCTCTTTATTAAAAAAAATAATAATAAAATAATAAATAAAAAAACGCACGATGCAGAATCATGGCAAGCTAAGAACCCCACCAACCACCACAAGGGGAGGGAGGATCTCGGACGAGGATGAATGGACTGAGGTCCATTTCAAGCACAGAAAGAAGACCTTCCTGACCAACAACACAAAGTCAGGTCGGGGGGAGAGGGCTTGCACAGGGATGCGGATAGAAGTTAGAAAATCTCCATATCACCTCGTTGGAGGACATCATTAGAGATGGCAAGGACCGACGCAATGGCGAGGGGAAAGGCGAGGATTTTGACGGCTCCAGTCTCACAAAGACCAATAGTTACTAACCCACCTGAAAACTAGAAGAAAAGGGCTTGAGAGAAAGAAGCGAACATGTATTGGGGAGCTCAACCGGAGCCGAATGTAGAAACATACCACATGTCCCTAGCTTTGGACACATAGGTAGTGTTTGGTTGAGTGTATAGGGAGCTACATCCCGGGATAGGTAACTCTCCATATATTACTTTTTACTTTTTTTGTTTGGTAGGGATATTTATTTGTGTGTGTGTAACTCCCCATATAAAAATTTTGTATGAGGAGTTACACCTTAAATGACTGGATGGGGACTTACACACATTTGCATTTACTATCTCATCCACTTTTTAGGTTTTTTAAAATGGGGTAACCTCACCACTCATAATAGGGGTAACTATATCCCTTCATCCAATCTATCTTTTATGAGTTTTTTACTTGCAACCCCTCAAAAATAACAAAATCACTTGTCACCCCCTCACTTTTCAATAATACCCCATAGCCCTCTCCTTTATTTTTATTTTACTTGCCACCCCTTGAGTTAGTTATTCACACTAAAAGTTTTGAATAGTTTTTAAAAACATTCAAAATAATAAAGTAAAAGACAAAAATACCCCTTCTTTTCATAATTATTATTTACCCATGACTAATAAATAATTAAAAAATTCTGAAAATGGTTATAAGTAAATTATGAGTTTATTAAGGAAAATAAATATTAAATTTATAAAAAATAATTATTAACATATATATTTTTTAAACTTTAATAACATACATTAAAAAATTTATTTGTAAGATGGCCAAAATAAAACAAAATAATTATATTTCTATTAAAAAATTATAGTTTATAGAAGGAAAATAATAATAATAATAAATACATTTTATCACCAACAAAATACATAATTATTAAAAATAGAAAATATGAGAAACTTATTAAAAATAATATTATATATAAAAAGGGTAAACTTGTCAATTTACATATATTATAACCTTAGGTTTTATATTTAACCAAGGTTAAGGTTTGAAACTTTAGTCAAAGGGGTGACAAGTAAAATAAAAATAAAGGAGGGGATCATAAGGTTTTACTGAAAAGTGAGGGGGTGGCAAGTGATTTGGCAATTTTTGAGGAGGTGACAAGTAAAAAACTCATCTTTTATTACAACCAAACACAAAAAGTGTACATTCATGTATGAAAAGTTACATTCATCACTTTTTAAACAATCAACCAAACACATGACTGTAACTCCTCATCATGTAACTCTCCATACATGTAATGATGTATGGAGAGTTACAAACAACCAAACACTATATAAAATGATGGAAGGAAAGATGAGATTACGCTCATATTCAAGCAAGCCATGTCACCATGCCACGTCACCATACCCCTGAATTCTCACGTAAAAAATATTGCTAATGTGGCATGTTGATGCCAAGTTAGCAATCCACATGTTAAGTCACATTAGTAAATACGGCTACTTGTAAAAGAAAAAAAAAATCAATAAAATATCCTGTATTTCATTTATATGCCTCAAGGAATAAACAAAATACGCAATAAATAGGATTCATATTGAACATTTTTCAAAAACATGGATAAAAATGAATATTGACCCTAAATATAGGGATGAAAAATGACCATAACCCTATTTTATATAATAATGCTAGTATTACAATATTCTCCACTTGTGAAGGATGGCTCCATTTTTTAAATAGCTAAACAATTGTTCATCTTCAAGCAGCTGATACATTCTTCTAATCTAATCTATTAGTAAGCCAACCAATACAACTTAATTTAATACTAAAATATAATCATGACTATATTATTAAAGCAAGGTGATAGCACCACAACACAAAGATGAAACTCTTCTTTGACCCAACTAAAACCAATCTCATGATTTACATTATGGATTCAGTTATGCTACTCTAATCTTTGTTCTTTGTTGAGGTTCTACCAAAAAAAAAAGAAGGGAAAAGAAAAAAGAATTTATTCCTCCTGGTTGTCTCTTGTTCCACTCCAGAGAAAAAACTCTCTCCATGGGGAAAATCCTTTCACTAATGGCAGCAGGTTGCTCTCTCCCATTCGTTCTTCAACATGAGGGTCTACTCCATCTTGGAAGAAAAACACCAGGCCATGGTACAAACATTAGAGACTGAGAGTCTTGATTTCCAAAATCAACGTTGTCAAAGAAGAAGTGGCCGGAGATGGGCCAAGGGGAAAACTAGTCATTGTTGGTCCAGTGGCTGAGAGAACTTCAAGAGGTTCACTGCAGAGCTGCAGATGGCCTGGACGAGTATAAATACAAACATCTGGAGCAAAAAGTGTTGTAAAACAGCATGCATATCTTCCTTTCATCTACTGATACAATTCTTACGCTAGCTACAAATCGAAGGTTACTGTCAAAATGAAAGGTTAGGAGATATAACAAAACACAGAAATATGAAGGTAGGTGTGAAGCCAGATATATTAGATGTGAAGCACATCAAAGGACATGTTACTGTTAAAATGAAAGATTAGGAAAAAATAAAAATAAAAAAATAAAAGAAATATCAAGGTAGATGGGCAGCTGCGCATATAGCTAGTTTGTCATTCTCCATCTGAGTTTGATATGCTCAGAAAATAAAAACCAACTCAAAGATTATCATACAGCATATATATATATGCAGGAGGTTACATCTTGGCTGCTTTAGAAACAAAATTTAATGAAATGACACTTTGGTGAACCCCCAAAAATCAAGAAACTAATTAGGATTGAAATTCAACTGAAATGATACTAATTAACAGTGAACTGAAGCAGTGAACAGAGAGATCGAGCATGGCTAAATGATTAATCTATCTTATCTCTAAGTGATGTGCTTGATGAGGTCCCAGTCAGGGCCGCCCTCTCGATAACGTTGCTCCAAATCAGGATGGCATCCCTCTATTCTTAAACATTCCAGGGACGTCATTGGAAGAGTCGGAAGCAAGCTAACCTGGGGGCAATCCCACATGTGCAGATGTTTGAGGCGGGTGAGGCTTGTGAGATTACTAGGCAGGGATGGGAGTCGCTCACACTTGTCAAATATCAACTTGCGGAGTGAGGGTAGGTGTTGGAGCCACTCCTCCTCCTCTCTTGTGAAGGCCGTCTCCTGCGAACTGTTGACAAAGTGCAATTCCGGTAGTGAGGCCAGGCCTTTTCTGGACAGCAATACTGGCAACAGTGAGAGGTTATCTCCATCCAGGTGAACAAGCGACGATGACAAGCCGTGGGCATCAACATCCAGAATATCAATGGCAACATCAGCAGTGGCTGATTTGAGAGTGAAGAGGCCTGGGCATTTAAGGACAGCTAGATTCCGGAGGGAAGAAAGCAAAACATGCAAACCTCCCACTGAAACCAGCAGCTCACACTCTTCAATCCGCAAAGTTTGCAGTGATTTCAAGTGCATTAGCTCCTCCGTTGTTGGTAAGGACGCCATGTGCTGACATTTGTACAATCTTAACGCCGAGAGACGAGTGAGACCCATCAAACACCTTCCCATGTAGGTGTCTAGAAACCCGCAATCTATGATAGTCAGATCGGTGAGGGACTCTGGTAGGAGTGCTCCACCGGATTGATCATGACGGTCATCATAAGGGATCATGATCATCAGATTGGGGCACTCTTTGATAGTGAGCTTTTCCAATGATGCCAGTGTTGCCAGTCCGCCTAGTGATATGAGCATCTTGCAGCCGAAAATCTCGACCTCACGGAGCCGCCTGAGGTTGCTTAGCACCTCCCTGGAGGGAAGGGATATTATGCACATGCACGAGACGAGCTCTAGATGGGCGAGCGAGTGCAGCCTACTGAGGCATTGGGACAGTGTGGGGCCATCCACTGGGTTTAGATAAAGCATCAGGTGTTGTAGACTGGAGGGTAGTTGTTGGACATTCTCATCCAATTTCATCATCTTCAGTTTCTCCTGGATACCTCCAACTTTCAGAGAAGAAACCCTATTTATAATATTGGAGAGGATCGTTTCTGATGGGTCGTGAACTGGAGGATTGCCACTTTCCAACCAACTCATTATTTCTTCAACATTCACAATCCTATAGTGATTTCGCTCTAGAGAATCTGTAAGACTGTCTCTCTTAAAAATTTCAGATTTTTCCATCAACACTTGTTTAAGTTGGGGAGCATCTGCAGTACTGATCTTTAGTTCTTCCTCTGTGAGAAGAGCCATGGACTTGGGATGGTGTAACTCTAGTGTGATCAGACTCGGAGGTAGGTAAGGGAGATACCTAATTAGATGGCAACACTTCAGCCTCAGTTCACGGAGGTGAGGAAACAATTGGCCAACAGATGGCAGATTTGTCAAATTTACACAATTTTGAAACACGAGTGTATGCAGAGCAACACCACAGAGGAGGTTATTAGGTTGCATCCACAAGGGAGCCCTGCTACCGCCATACCATTTGATCCCCAGGGAAGTGATGCCGGGAGGAGGTTGGAATCCATCAAGCACCATCTCTTCTGAATCAAAATTACTGGAGACAACGAATACACGCTTTATACTCCCCCACTCTAACCAGACTTCTCTAAGGTGTGTTTTGTCATGCAGTTTTGCTTCATTGGCCTCACTTGTACTGCTTATGTTCTCCAGACTCACGACTCGGAGGGTCCCTCGGAGATTGGCCAAGTTCTTTAACTGTCCAGGCTCGTGTCCCTTCTTCTTTTTCTTCACATGAAACTCCTTCAACTCTTGTAGTGCGGTCAGTCTCCCAAGATTAGGAATCATGGAAAGTGTGGTACCATCTGCCTCAAGGTGCCTCAAGTTGACCAACTTGCTCAGGCCTTTAGGCAAGCTATCAAACTTGCACTTGGACAAATCCAAATACAAGAGGTGGTAGAGCCTGTGGAACGATTTAGGCAAAGTCTTCACTGTAGAGCCGGAGAGATCTAGAAAACGCAGGTGTTTCAAATCACCAATAGAATCAGGCAGCTTGTCTATGCGACATGCAGCTAAGTCCAATGTGCGCAACCTCTTGGACTTGTTTAGTATGCTGTGGAGAACACCTTTATCAAGAGTGAACTTGGATTTAGAATTGCATATGAGAAAAAGAGTACGGAGATTTTTCAGTCGGCATATGTTTTCCTGGTAATACTCATCTAAGTCCTCCACATGAATACAGAGATGCTTTGTTGTGGGTGGAATATCCTTCTTTTCACCTTTCTGGATTCTTATACATTCATGTCTGGAAACAGAGTCAGCTACATCATGCATAAGGTCATGCAACAAGAACCATCCATTATGTGTCCGTTGAAGGAAAGATCTAAACACCAGCTCATTCAAACAATTGCTTCCTATTTCCTCCATGCTCTGATCTCCACTTTCTTGTTGTTCACCATGCTGAGCTGCAGATATGAAACCCTCTGCAATCCACGCACGAACCAAGTAATCGCCACTGAATGAGAAACCCTTAGGATATAAACCATGGTGTGCCACACATTGCCGTAGGAGTGGAGGCAGGCGTTTGTAGCTCAAGGTCAGGACTCTTGTGATATCATCCCATATGTTGATTCTCAGAACTTTGTTCCATTCTTGGACATCATGCTTGTTTCTCAACATCCCTCCCAGCACCTTTGCTGCTAATGGTAGTCCGCCCAGTTTAGAAACTATTTTCCTTGCTATCTTCCACCCAATCTCCATCAGATGATGATGATCATCATTTTGATCATCAGATCTCTGCTGACAAGAAGCAGCAGCAGCAGCAGCAGCAGCTTCAAATGCATAACTATTGAAGAGTGAAAAGCAGTCATGTTCATTCAAACCCTCCAACATGACGGGCTGTATGGCGTTACGACCCAATGTCTTCGCCACCAAATTTGTGCGGCTTGTCATCAGAACCATGCTTCCTTGGCCACCGTGTCTCAGTGGAGCAAGCAGCTTCCTCCATCTTTCTTTGTTTACGAACTCCGATTGCTTCTCATCATACCACACATCATCCAAGACCAGAAGGAACCTTTTCTTTTGCAAGCCTTCCCTGAGCCTCTGCTGAAGCGTACCCAAGTTATCAGTGGTATGGCAGGCATCTCGATGAACTGATTCCACCATCCTCCTGGTGATTATAATTTCATCAAAATTTTGTGGAGTGTGAATCCACATCCTTGTAGGAAAATGGTCACTGATTTTTGGATTGTTGTAAATGTCCTGAGCAAGAGCAGTCTTGCCAACACCTCCCACCCCGACAATAGGGAGCACGAGAACATGATCCCTTATCTCATGATCGCTCTCAGATGCCACATGATTATTGATCAGAAGATCCAGTATGTGATCCCTCTCTGCGTCTCTCCCAAAGATACGCGGCTCAGTTGGTTCAGAACCAGTGATAAACATGGTCTCATCAAGTGAAGAAGCATTGGAGACACCTCCGAGCATGTTAGTAAAAGTATGAACACGTGAAGCAATCTTGTCTAATTTTTCCAGACTATGTTTGAGCTTGGATCTGAAGGAAGCATTAGAGAGAAATGATAAGGGAGGACTTATTACAGCTTTAGCGAATTTCCCTTTGGCTAATTGTCTCTCAAGAAGTTCATAGTCATACTCGTCAAGGACATTGTCAGCTTCATAAGCAGCATCATGGAGCTCCCACAACCACACCGTCATCAATTGCTTATCATCTTCTCTTTCCAGCATCTCTGCTTTTTCTATGACTTGCTTGATCTGGGGCAGAGTGATGGTCTGAAGATTTTCTAGCTTTCCCTTCATGCCGTCTTTGAACATGGACAAACCCTTCAGAACCAGCTTGCTGATTAAAGGTGCCACGAACCAGCCTGTTACTGCAAGTGCAGCAGCTTCAGCCATGGATACCTTGTAAGATAGAGAGAGAGAGAGAGAGAGATAATAATTCAGAGCTCAAGAGGATAGAGCCATGCAATGCAATGATTTCTTTCAGAGAAAAAAACATGTAAATCATCATATTTGAAGTTGCTTAGAAGATGAGTTACTGGATATAAGACTTGAAACACCTAAACACTGAGAAGGTCAACTCTATGCTAACAATATGTGCCAGAATGATCATCCTTGAACAAAATTTATATATATTGCAAAGTAAAGAAAAGAAGAGTTCATTTTCTTTTTTATTAATTAAAAATCAGCACCATCTTTATTTCAAACAAATAATAATAATAAAAACAAAAACAAAAACAAAAATCAGCACCATCTTCCCTGTTCTTTATTAATTGAAAATCTCTTTCTATTTACTTGTTATCAAGAAAAAATTTGGAGGTAGACATAAATCATATTAGAAAGAAAGCTTGCACAAGAGATAATTCAGAGGCTAGAAAGAGAGAGTCATCAAAAGTTTTCTTGAGAGCAAAAATGTGGACGTACACATAAATCATATTAGAAGTTGCCTGAAAGGTGGCTAAGTAGTAGGTAAGACTTTGACACATTCAATTTTCTTTTTTTAAAATAAAATAAAAAATGTCATTGATTTATTTCAATGGTTGACTTATGTTAATAATGTGATAGAATCCCCATCCTTTTACCTTCTCTCTGCTCAGATGACAAGGTCTCTTTAACAAAATTTTGCATTGGAAAATAAGAAGGTCCCAAGGATTAACAAAAGCTAAATATTTTCTTAGTTTTCTTTATTTGAAATGTAGACAAGCCATTTTAATTTTTCTAACATGTTTTTTAGCGTGTTTGTTTCAAGAAAAAGAAAAAAGAGAAAGCTATCAACAGTAAATGTAGCTGTGACTTGTTTTGTGTCCAAAATGTGACTAAGGATTGCTCATGTGAACAATTTCTTGAGTTTCCACTGGCTTTTCTGACCCAAGTCATACACTAACTCATGAGTCATATAGAAGCAAGAACAAATGTAATAAGTAATTCTACATGATTTATGGAAATAAAGTATAAAATAAGACAATTAATCTAGAAGCAAACAAATCTAATAAAATGAAAAAGAAAAACAAAATAAATGTTGTGATGTTATTAGTTCAACAATTTCTTTGTTAATTGCAAAAAATCCATGGAGTTCTTTAATCAACTTAAGTCCAACAAAATATTGATCATTTGTTTGTTGTTGGGTCATAATCAATCAATTGCATACCATATGAAGCTTTTAGCCAAGCTAAATATTTTATTAATCCGTGAATTTTAAGACACTTAAACTAGCTAAGACTGAGGACTAAAGAGAGCTTGCAGTAAAACAATTAAAGAACTAAAATCAAAGAACTCTTTTTGATAATTTTATTAATTGAAGACTGAATGCATTACATTAATTGCTTTAGAGTTCTATATATACAACAACCATGTTGTAAAATGATAGAATTCATAACACATAATCTACTTAGAAAAACAGAAAACATTACTGATGTATAGCACATGTATAGCCATGTAAAACAGATTCAGCAAACTGAGGAGCACAATTTCAACATGAAGAAGTACAACAAAAAAATCACCATGTGTTGGATCATTGATTATGTTGAGTATCGATGCGCAACAAAACCTTAAAATGGATGCACAATTTCACACAAGGACAGTTAGGGCAACAAGCATACACAAAGACATAAGGATTTAACGTGGTTCGGCTATCCAAGCCTACATCCACGGGCAGAGGCGATGAGAGAATTCCACTATAACTCAAGAATGGAGATTACAAAGCTACACAAGCTTAATCAACAACGGCTTCAAGCACCAAGAAGAAAAATCACATACAAACAGCTTACAAGCATGAAGGAAGAACAAATCCAAGATCCTTTGGAGTCTCCAAACCGATCTTAACGCTCATCCAGCTAATCTCCAAGCCTTCTCTTCAATTTGACCTCAAGAGCTCTCTCCCTTTTTGAGAACAGAACAAACCCTCGAAATTTCATATCAGCTTTTATAGTATTCGTGCCTGATTAAAACATGAGATTTAATCAGAACACGTGAGTGCAATATCTTGTATGGGCATGCTGATCTTGCACGAGCGTGCTCGACCCCGTGCATCTCTCGAAAATATTTAAATTCGAGAATAGAGTCTACATGCAAGAAACAAAGAGTTGCACAGGCAGGTACAAGGTCGTGCATTTCATCGTGTATCTCTCTGTAAAACTGAGAACACTCTTCTGAACACCTGTAGTCATCTGCACGGGCTTGGACACGCCCATGCACTTGAAATTTGAAAGCCACAACACAACAAATCTCTACCTTGGCTTGAAATTTCTAGGAACTCTCTCGAATCTCGATCATCTCTGCCTTATACACCCGCTTGGGCCATCATCAACTGTGAACACTGATCAAGTCCAAGCAATGCTTGAACTTCCAAGTGGAAATGGACTTTGTCATCATATCTGTCGGGTTCTCCTCAGTAGCTACTTTACTGACAACAACATCACCATGTGACACATGATCCCGAACAAAATGATACCATACATCTAAGTGTTTGGTCCGTTCATGAAACATTTGATTTTTAGTCAAATGTATGGCACTCTAGCTATCACAAAACACAACTATTGTATTTTGCATCAAACCTAGGTTGTTGACCATACCTTCCAACCATAGAGTTTCTTTAATAGCTTCTGCCAATAGAATATATTATGCTTCAGTTGTAGACAAGGCAACTGCAAATTATACTGTAGCCTTCCAACTGATAGCACTGTTAGCAAACTTGAAAACATAGTCTGTTAAAGATCTTCTTTTGTCCAAATACCCAACATAATCAGAGCTTAAAAAACATGTAACACCTTTAGAACAGTCACTCCAATCATACACCAAACACATATCCGCGGTACCTCTCAAATATTTGAGAATCCATTTCACTGATCGTCAATGCTTTAGCAAGAAATTGTGCTTTAAATCTAGTTTCTTCAACCTCGGGGACACCTTCTTTCTTCTTGAAAACCCATTTGAAACCAACCACCTTTTGGCTAACTGGTGGTTTAACCAACTCCCAAGTATGATTCTTCTCTAAAGATTCCATCTCCTCATCCATAGCGACTGACCACTGACTTGCCTCAGTACTTGTAGCAGCCTCATTGTAACTTGTAGGTTTTGAACCAATGGACTCCGCCACATTGAGTGCATAAGCTACCAGATTAAAATCTACATACCTCTAAGAAGGTTTAATCTGTCTCCTAGGTCTACTAGTAGCAATGCTAACCTACTATTGATGAGGAGCAGTATCTTCACCATGGGAATCTTCTTCTACAATACTTTCATCTTTTGGGACTAAATTTTCTACATTTGAGGTGGATGTACTAGGAGTCTCCACCTAAAACTCCATCTGCTTCTCAACACCGTGATCACCCTTTTCAATCAACTCCTCCTTCTCTCGGGAAACATTGGTGGATTGAAGCATGGATACCTTATCAAAGGTGACGTCCCTGCTCATCATAAATTTGGGTGACTCTAGATCATAACACCACAATCTGTACCCTTTCACCCCTTGGCCATATTCAAGAAATACATATTTCTTTGCCAGCAACTTCAACTTTCCCTCATTCACATTAGCATATACGGGGGCAACCAAATACTCTCAAGTTTTAGTAGTCAACAGGATGACCAGACCATACTTCTTCTAAAGTCTTCAGCTCAATAGTTATAGATGGGGATCTATTCACCAAATAGCATGCAGTATTGACGGCTTAAGCCCAAAAAATCGCATTGAGCCCAATATTCAATCTCATGTACCGAGCTCGCTCGAGATGGGTTCTGTTCATACTTTCTGCAACTCCATTTTGCTGTGGTGTATGCCAAACAGTGCGGTATTCACTATTCCTTCATCATTACAGAAGTTGTTAAATTCACCTGAGCAAAACTCCAAACCATTATCCATTCGGAGACGCTTGATCTTCTTTCTCGTTTGGTTTTCAATCAAGACATTGAATTGCTTAAAAGTAACAAATACTTGATCTTTGCTCTTCAGTAAATATACCAAGACTTTCCTAGAGAAATCATCAATAAATGTCAACAAATATCTGAAGCCACCCTGAGATAACACTGGAGAGGGACCCCAAAGGATAGAATGAATATAATCAACTGTGCCTTTAGTCTGATAAACCCCAGTGTTGAACTTCACCCGAGTTTGCTTATAAAGTACACAATGCTCACATAAATCAAGCTTCCCAGTGCATTGTCCAGACAACAACACTTGTTTGCTTATTACTGATAAAGCTTTCATATGCCCTAGTCGCATATGCCATAATCTAGCACCTATAATTGTAGAGCTATCGAAGAAATAGAGCCCTCTGTCCAAATACCCACGCATCACAGTTAATACACAAGAGGATACCTTCAAAACTCCACCTCCACCTAAGTATCGAAAACCCTTCCTGTCTAAAGAGCTCAAGGAAATGAGATTCTTCTTCATTTCTGGAATGTGCCGAACTTCTGTCAAGGTTCTAACAATACCATCATACATTATGATACAAACTGAGCCAATCCCGACTACTTTACAAGCATGGTCATTCCCCATTAGTACTAAGCCAGTACATTTCTCATAACTAGAGAACATCTCTCTGGAGGTACTAATGTGAAATGTAGCAGCTATATCAAGGATCCATTTTTCACTGACTTGTGAATCAATTACTGCTAGAATTGTTTCCGCATCATTTGAAGACTGAGCAACAACAACAATTGCATCATTCTTGGATTGTACTTGTGGTTCACCTTTTTCCTTCTTCTTTTGACAGTCTCTTCTTATATGCCCAAATTTCTTACAATAGTAACACTATACTCTTTTCCCCGACTGTGATCTGGAGGCTTTAAAACCTGGATTTCTACCTCGAGTTTTGGATCTTCCCTGAGTGACCAAGCCTTTTCCTTGATTGCTTTCAACTGCTTTTCCACCCAACTGCTTTCTCAACTCATTTGAACCCAAAGCAATCTTCACTTCATCAAGAGTGATGTCTTCATGGCCATAAAGCATGTTCTTCACAAAATTCTCATAAGAAGGGGACAAAGAACACAAAACAATCAAGGCTTGATCCTCATCATCAATTTTAACATCAATATTATTGAGATCCATAATAATTCAATTAAAATTATCAAGGTGCTGAGACAAAGATATACCTTCTTCCAATTTAAGGGAATCGAGTCGATGCTTGAGATAAAGTCGTTTGGTCAACGACTTCATCATATGCTTGCTTTCCAATCGAAGCCATAAACTAGGTGCAGTGGTAACTTCTTCAACTTCCCACATAACCACATCTCCAAGACTAAGTAGAATAGCACTATTTGCTTTTTCCATCATCTCATCCTTTTGTTCATCTGAAAGCGAATCTGGCAACTTATCTTTGCCACCCAAAGTCTTGACCAATCCTTGTTGCACCAAAATTTCTTACATCTTAGTGTCCCACAAACAGAAGCAATTCTTCCCCGTGAACTTCTCTATTGAAGAAACATTGGCAGCAATTTCAACTAGCTCAATTCGGAAAAAAAACACATATAGCTCTGATCTGAACATACAGCTCAGATAAATCTTGCAACGATTGTCCAAATCCTTTCGAGATATCCGTAACTAGCTCTGATACCAGATTGTTGAGTATCGATGAGTAGCGAAATAGCAAAATGGATGCACACTTTCACACAAGGACAGTTAGGGCAACAAGTATACACAAAGACACAAGGATTTACTGTGGTTCGGCTATCCAAGCCTACATCCATGGGCAAAGGCGATGAGAGAATTCCACTATAACTCAGGAATGGAGATTAAAAAGCTACACAAGCTTAATCAACAATAGCTACAAGCACCAAAAAGAGAAATCACATACAAAAAGCTTACAAGCATGAAGGAAGAACAAATCCAAGATCCTTCGGAGTCTCCAAACCGATCTTAACCCTCCTCCAGCTAATCTCCAAACCTTCTCTTCAATTTGACCTCAAGAGCTTTCCCCTTTTTTGAGAACACCACAAATGATGCATGCATGAATATGCGAGACACTTCTCCCGTAAGTATATATACGAGGTCGATCAAATAGTAAAGTACCCAAAGGTAGGGTAGTCGAATCCACAGGGACTGACCACTAGTACTAATTGTCCTCTATTACCTAGCCTAAACTATATGATGGTTTGTGTGATCAAACTAATTGAATATCCTAAAAAAAATTAATGTGAAAAATTGGTGGATTAAGGGTAATCAGAGATGAAATATGGCACCTCAAATCACAATCCCCCCTTGCTAATGATTGATTCCCTATTACTGGCTAATTACTGATAACTCCTAGAGGATGTAACAATGCACTTCTCAGCGCAACACCCAATCTCTCACGATGCTCATGCACACCCTAACACATGTGTCCGACTGGAACCTATCTAGATGAATCCCTGGGCTAATGCAATATTCTAACCATTCCGAATTACTGCATAAACACTTTTGGTGATGGATGCTCTAACCTAATAAGGTAAATGACTCGAGGCTCAAGAATGAAAAAACCACACAAAGATACCTAGAAAGATAACAACTCCGGGCTAATGCAATAACAACCACACAACCATCCAACATGAACACTAACATGCTAATGCTATCCCCTTAGGAGATGGATGATCGGGTTCATACACGAGACAACTACACAGAATTGCAAGCACAGACAATCAAGATACTACAAAGGAATTATCAATAAAGCAAAAACCGAATATAATAGGAAATCAATAACAAGTTCATCCTAGGGTTCAGGTGTCCAAGGCACAACATAAGGTTTAGCCTCTCATGCTATAGCCTACTATAACTAAGATACAAGAGGAGGTTATACAATTAGACATAGAAATCTTCCATTGATTATGCCTCCTTCGTCTTCGATTTCTCTCCTGTAGCCCTAGCCTTCTCTTCGAGAATCGCTCGAGACTGCTCCACCAAAAGTTTCTTCGTTAGGGTTAATTAGATCGCTTTTTATAGTTTTCCAATCTGCGAAGCACAACCATGTTGATCTGAAGCACACCCGTACTCTTCATCTGGTCATGCGGTTAACGCGTTTTCAATTATTTGAGAGTTGCACGGGTTTGAACACGCCCGTACGTGCTTCATTGGCATCCCGTGTTGAGCAAGAACATGATTGTGCACTTCTCTGTATGTGTAATATTTCACCCTTTTTGCTCCGAAATGTTTCGATTCCTATTCCTTTTGCTCCTGGGTACCTATTTACCTATCCAATCACACAGAAATACCCAAAGAAGCACAAAAATAGAGAATTGATGCTAGGAAATGGCATAAGTGCATGTAAATATGAAAGAAATCTATGTATAATCATACACTTATCAACAAACCCCTGAAATTTCATATCAACTTTTACAGTAGTTGTGCCTGATTAAAACGTGAGATTTAATCAGAACACGGGCGTGCAACATCTTGCACGGCCGTGCTGATCTAGCACGAGCATGCTTGACCCCGTACATCTCTCGGGGATATTTAAATTCTGAGAACAGAGCCTGCAAGCAAGAAATAGAGAGTTACACGAGCAACTGCACGACCGTGCACTTCACCTTGAATCTCTCTGTTAAACTAAGAACACAATTCTCAACACCAACAGTCATCCGCAAGGGCTTGGACACGCCCGTGCACTTGAAATTTGAAAGCCACAACACAACAGATTATCACTCCGCTAATGCAAATTCTCTTGTGCGAAGAGAAATTTCTAAATTGTTTTTTTTATGAGATAATACTTTGATACAATTACTTTATCTTAGTAGAGCAATATTTCATCTCAATAAATTAATCTGCAAAAGCTTCTAGAGTTAAATGATGGCCAATTATGATGCATTTAGTCTTGTATATTAACTAAAGAGAGTTTGTTTTAGAATTTTGTAATTTTTTTTATTGATGTTGAAGATGATGTTGATATCCTCATACATCTCTCTTACGCAACTCTAAAATATCACAACTAGTTTTTTTTAAAAATATATAAATAAAATCAAATGTAACAAGTGGACAATCCCATAATACTAATAAAAGATTAAGGAAAAAAAGAACTCACCACAGAATTCAAGAATGAGTTCTGACAACTCAAACAAGCCAAATGGTATAAGTATTTTATTTCAATTTTGTTTGTTTTAAAAAGAATGTCTTAGTATTAAAGTTTAAATTGTACACTCATCTTGAAAAAATGCTTAGAAAAATAAATAAAGTGGACTGTGGAAAAGTCGGGTATCAAACCACAAGGACCTAGAAATACTAGTATTATTTATTCGTCCATTATCAAGTCTATCAAAGAGTTGATGAAGTTCTAATCTAATCATTAAACTAAAGAAAAACCTAAAAATCAACACATGTGCTAGTGAGGGCAATCAATTATTAAAGGGGGATACTCGGGCAATGAACCCCCTCCGGACTCTTGAAAAAAGATATGGTTATGGGTTCCTATATTGACGAATGCTAAGTTATGGACCAAGGGTTCCTATAGTGCTTTCATCCCTCTCTCGAGGGGATTACTAAACCTAATATCCTCATTGCATGAACGCTCTAGGGAACCTATGTCTTGGAAGAGCTATGGGAATAAGAAATCTAAAGGAGTCTCTCGTCTTAATACCCAATCTCTCGGCGTATTCACAGCTTTCTCTATTGAAGTAGATCTATACCAGGGAGGCATTCACTTCTTTCCCCGGTGAATTCTATTGGTAATCCGGGCGGTCGCAACGTCGATAACCAATCCATACAAGACATTCAATAGATCTCAAAACATGAAGCATTCATTCAAATATAGAAATCCATGACACAAATTTAATTATAATTCAAAGGTTCATCATGCCCAAGTATCTAACAAGTTAGTTCCCCATCAAAGGGGAACATAAATCCAATATAAAATAGGAGAGAAAGAAATCAAACATAATGTGAAACACCGTTCCCTCCACCATTGGTGAGGATCGTTGGCAAACTGCGAGGAGCTGCGATGAGAACGCCCCTTCGATGCTTGCCAACACCTTCTCGGCTCCAAGTTCATCAATAAACCCTAATCTCAAGGTGAAAAGGATTAGGAGATCCAAGGATTGAGAGATGATACAAAGATTCTTCTAAAACCCTAATCTTCCCTATTTATAGTCTCTCATGCGTTTTAAAGATATATGATGCCATCTGGGTTCGCATGAGTCCAAATCCGAAGTAAAAATAAGTCTGGTCAAGCCTGGATCTTGATCCATGCGGGTAGTTGCGCAGGCGTGTGGGCGCCCGCGTGCTTCTCGGGATGAGACTGGATGACCCGCACAAGTAATTACGTGGGAGCGCAGACGCCTTCGCACTTCTCAGGAATGGGCTAGGTGACCCACGCGAATGTTGTGTGGGGTGTAGATGCCCGCTCGCTTCTCGAGAAGACTAAAATTGTTCTACGCGATTGACCGCGCAGGCGCATGGGTGCCCGTGCACTTCTCGGTAAAATCTTGGACTGGTCCGCAAGGTCACGTGGAGGTGTTGTGCGGCAGTGTGTACGCCTATGTAGCCAAATTTCTGCTTCGCACGAGCGTGTGCACCCGTGTGCACGCCCGTGTAGCCTCTATTTACTTGATTTCGCCTCAAATAATGTGGAATCACTTCCTTTTTGCTCTCGAGGCTTTCCAATGCCTTGTAAATGAAGGTTAACACAAATTGAGTACCGATAGGCTAAAACTACTCCAAACCACATGCATAATGTACATAAAAATGGTATGAAAATATGATCAATTGAACACTTATCATAATATCTCACACTTAAGCATTTGCTTGTCCTCAAGCGAACAAAAGCGACAATTCAAGAATTGAGAAGCATTCAACCTCAGGCTATAAAATAATTAAATCCTATTCTACTCAGAATTTTCATCATGGACATGTGCATCTTCCTACATCAACCGCCGATCTTTGATCAATCTCACGACGCAATCCAATACAGATCTAGGTGAGGATTTTACTCCACATACCATGTTCCTAAGTCTTATTAAATTGACAAGCATACCCTCAGTGGACTCTATAGATTCCTTGAGGTCCTAAGTAACAAATGACTAACCCTTAGGGAAAATAAACTTTCTTTTTGTTCTTTTCCTTTTTTTCATTGTTCTCTTTTATTTTCATATAGATTTCTGATGGATGGAATCGCAAGTGTACGAGTCGTAGTCAAGTAATAGAGTAGACTATGGGGAGTCAGATGTCGAACCACAGGGAATAGAAATTACTAAATTCTAACACAGATTTACTAACCTAGTCTGGTTGGTAAAATTGGGGGGTTTTGGTTTTCACAACTAAAGAACTAAAAAGATTGGATATAAAAACTAAAAATCGAGAGTTGATTGAGATTAATCGATAGCAAGAGAGGATACTTGGGTATGTATCCCTTTCGGATTTCAATTCTAAAGATGAGCAAAGATGTTTATGACTCAAGGTTGATACTTCTTGTGCCAATAATCCCTAAATTATATCCAACCCCTCTTCCAAGGTGATTGGATAACTAGTCTCCTAGAACTTGATATGAAGCTCAAGGGAATTTCTATATATTGGAAGGATCATGGGGGTGAATTCGTATAAAAGAGTCGTTTGCCCTTCTAGTACCCGATTCCTGGGTGTACTTATGAAACTCTCTAATGAAGCAAGTTCCTAATACAAGAAGGCGCTAGCTCTAGACCTTGTATTGCACACAAGTAATTTCTAGTAATGAGATTACAATCAATACATAACATTCATTAGACATTCAAGAAAATACCAACAAATCATCATAAACATTCAATGTTATTAATGCTCAATCCTAAAGTTCAACATACCCAAGTACCAATAGATTAGTTCCCCATCAATGGGGAACTCAAATCCATAAGGAAAAGATTACAAACAAAAGAAAGAGTAATGGAGAACACCATTACCTCCAATGGTTGCAACTCCAATGAATAATCTATCCTCAAGATTGGGGGAGATGACCCCCAAACCCTAACCTCTCTTCTAGCTTCTCTCCTCAGCCAACCTCCCCCCTCCACAATAAACATTCCCTATTTATACCCTCACATTAGGGTTTTTCCTTCGGAATTACAGATTTGCCCCGGATAGGCCCGTGGTGGGAAAGAGTAACGATGAACGGGCCTCTCATCAAACCGTTCAGAGCACAGGTTGCCCTGAACGGTAAGTTGAATGAACGACTGAGCAGCCCGTTCATGCTACAGGCTGTGCTGAACGGTTCCATCAACGGGCGACTAATCAGCTTGTTCAGTACACAGGTTGCTCTGAACGGGCTTGTCAACGGACATTCACTAGGTCGTTCACCTCCTTTAGTTATCAACTTCTGTGTCTGGTTGTGGACGGTCGTTCATTACCCGGTTCAGCCCCTATTCACTTCAAAATGTCTTCGTTTGGTCTTCATTTTGTCGATAACTGCTTATTTTCACTCAGCGTTGCTTATATGCCCGCTGTTTACAATATATGAAGCATTTCAAGTACTGGCGGGCTATAAATCATTGAAATTGACATAGAGATACATATAAAGATGATGTGTAAATATGCTCATTTGAACGCTTATCAATTTCGGTAGGGCATCCCTAAAGGATCCGACTTCCTGGGTAACCAAAGACTAACATAAAGTGTAGGTCTCCTTTTTTGAGGAATGCACATGGTGATTAATCACCAGAACACCCAACTACTCAGGAGGTTATAGCTCTACATATGCACGCTCATACTCACAAGGGACTTTTCAGCTTAAGGGACACTCTGAGTAGAAGTCGGAACCTCGAGCTTACTTCGTCACAAAGAGTGGAGGAGTACTATCTTGGTTCTTATTTTCATAGTCTCTATGTACATACTTATTCGCTTTGTACAATTCTACTTGCAAGGGCTAGCAATTTGAACTAGTGCCACGAAACCTCTTAGAGCCATTGAAGGTAATACTTAGCATTCAAAGTCAAAGAAACATGGCAATGGGTTATCTAATGTCACTAGAGAATATGATAGTTATGAGGATTTTTCTCTAAGTGTCCAAGGTGTTTCATAGAAAAAATCGAAAAAAATTTGCTTAAATGGTACAAACTAAGAGTAAAATAAAACTGAAAAAAATTCAAAAAGATGTGTACACTAAGCATGTATTTCATACATAAAAATTTGTAATGAATTAACGAGATACCATCTCCACACTTAAAGATTTGCAATGAATTAAATTATAAAGATATGCAATAAATTTCAGTTGTAAAGATGTGCAATAAATTAAGTGACTACTTAGCTACACATCTCCACACTTAGAATCGTGTATTGTCCTCAATACACACAATAAAGCATGAGATTTATGAAATATGCAATGAAAAATAGGGAGGGGGCAAACTGAGACTTCCCCGGTTCCAGATGATGATTCCAAGTTTGTGTTTGAATCCAGGGGGAGTTTCCATGGCATCCAATATGTTCACTCTCTCAAACTTCCGAGACATGAAGGGATCATTAGAGCTCAAGAATAATAAAAACAGAACATAAAAGATACTATCAAACTAAAAGAAAAAAATGAGTCCTGATCCTCAAACGTCTAGCTCCTCCTCGTCAGCTGAAATAGTGCAAATGGTGAAATCAGAGTCAAATGATGCTTGGAGATGCAATAGAGGGCCTTGCGTGTGTGATGTGAGAGGGAGAAAACAAAAAGGTCACCCCGTTTGGAAAATTATACGCGCTACACGGGCTGTCGCGCCCTAGCAGTAGTCCGCGTAGCCTTCTGGCGAGTTAGACATGCGCGTGCACTCCCGCACCCCCTTTTCCCTTCAAAACCTAAGAGCCACACAGGCGCTCGCACACCCGCATAGATTCCCGCGTGGCTCATTAACAGCCAACACTTTACAAGATTTCTACACTAAACTTCCAAGTATCCATTCTCCTTTCAGAAATTACAAAATTTTCCAAGAGACTATCATATACCCTATAATAAACACTCTAAACTAGTTTCTAAAAGGCATCCTATTGAAATAAAATCAAGGAATAAAAAATAATAATGGATCAAGGATTGCATAAATTTATTGGAAAAACTAAAATTAAACTAAGGATGAAAACTAGAAAAAAAATTTATTAAAACCTTGGGTTGCTTCACAAGAAGTGCTTGTTTAATGTCATTAGAATGACGTACCTTGTTCTTACCTTATGGAGGCTTGAAAAGGGTGTGTTCCTCCCGGCTACAACTTGTATAGCTACTTCCAGAAAATGAAAAACATACCTGCCGGGGTAGTGTTTTTGTGGAGGTTTCCTTCAAGTTACCTTTAGGCCTCCACGGAAACAGTTTGGCCCAGGAATTGTTCGATCATGGCTTGGGCGAATCCTCAGATTCTTGAATCATCCTCCTCGCTTCTATTGTTGTCCCAGTCAATACTCCTCTGTGTTGTGTATGCAAGTCAACTCCGAGGAAGAGAATTTCTTCAAATGTTTTCGGCTTCACTTTTTCTACCTCTTCTTCCTTTTCTACACCGACCCATTTCTCCACCTCCTCTTCTTCATTGCTCTCTTCTCCTTCAATGGTATTTCCAAGAGGGAATTCCACCACTTGTTCATAATCATTACATTTTTTTTTTTTTTTGGTAAATAAAGAGCTGTCCCAGCTAACTTCTAAAATAATCCTTAAGTTTCAAAGCAAAGTCTTGCAGCCCTCTTGGCATCTCTTCCAGATTCTCAAATAACCAGCTTCTCCCATTATTTTTGCCAATTTTGATAGCCCGTCTGCTCCCGGGTTATGTTCTCTTGGGATATGTAGTATTTCCCAGCTCTGAATCTCTCCCAGCAGTCTTTTGTATTCCTTGACTTCTTCAAGTGCTTGCCACTGACCCTGTTCTTGTCTTTTGTGCATCAATCTAACCAAGTTGATATTGTCAGTATGAGCCACCATTTGAATGTTTCCTATCTGCCGTAGTCTTCTCAGTCCTTCCTTTAGTGCTTTGGCTTCTGCTTCAAAACTTGAGCCAGCCTCCTCTACCATGGCTCCTGCAACACAAAAGGAGCCACTATTAGTGAGAGTTCATAATCATTATATTCATCAGTACTTGTTTTGAGAAGATCTCCTACCTGGTTCCAATCTTTTGAAGAGAGGCTTGTATGGTATTAAGTGTAGCATCAATTGCTTCAAATCAAGCATCTTTTTGCAACATATATTTTGTCAATACCTCCTCTGTACTAAATTTTCTTTCTTGTGGTTGCTCATACTGAAAACTCGGTGGATAAGTGTGCCATTACTCTTGAGGTGAGGAATAAGGAAGAAATCATTGTTGAGGAAACCCCATTGTAGTTCACATTGATAATTTGAATAATTAAGTTGGGTGTCCTCCCCAATATGGTTAGTAAGCATTGTTGCACAAATTTCTTCGGATGGGTAGATTGCTTATAAGCTTGTTGACCTTTTCTAAAAGAGCATTAACTGTAGCTTCCAAAGCTAATCTTGAGACATTCATAGTGTAGGCTCCTTCCATCTTGCATTGAACATGGTACCTCGCACAGAAGGGATCACAAGAACAAGCAAAGATTTTTTTTGCTTTTTATATATAATCAAAGAAGAATAAAAACCTAAAACTAATGACTAGATTAACAGATTTCAAGTATTCCTAATAATCTCAGTCCCCGGCAACGCCGCCAAAAACTTGATCTTTTGCCAATAGTACCGCAAGTGTACGGGTCGCACAAGTAATAGAGTGGACTGTGGAAAAGTCGGGTATCGAACCACATGGACCTAGAAATACTAGTATTATCTATTTGTCTATTATTTAGTCTATCCAAGAGTTGATAACATTTAATCTAATTGTTAAACTAAAGAAAAACCTAAAAATCAACAAGTGTAAGAACAGAGTTAACTAGTGAGGGCAATCAATCATTAAAGGGGGATACTCGAGCAATGAATCCCCTCCAGATTCTTATGAAAAGATATGGTTATGGGTTCCTATATTGAAGAATATTAAGTTATGGACAAAGGGTTCCTATAGTGCTTTCATCCATCTCTCGATGCAATTACTAAACCTAATACCACCCTTATTGCATGAACGTTCTAGGGAACCTATGTCTTGGAAGAGCTATGGGAATAACAAATCTAAAGGAGTCTCTCACCTTAATACCCGATCTCTCGGAGTATTCACAGCTCTCTCTATTGAAATAGATCTACACCGGGGAGGCATTCGCTTCTTCACCCGGTGGATCCTTTTAGTAATACGAGCGATCACAACGTAGATAACTAATCCATACAAGATATTCAATAGATCTCAAAACATGAAGCATTCATTCAAACATAGAAATCCATAACACAAATTAATCCGAAGGTTTATCTTGCCCAAGTATCTAACAACTTAGTTCCCCATCAAAGGGGAACACAATCCAATATAAAATATGAGAGAAAGGAATCAAACATAATGTGAAACACCCTTTCCTCTACCGTTCCCTCTATTGTTGGTGAGGACCGTTAGCGGAATGTGCGGAGCTGCAATGAAAACGTCCCTTCGATGCTTGCCGATACCTCCTCGGCTCCAAGATCTTCAATAAACCCTAATCTCTAGGTAAGAAAGGGGTAGGAGCTCCAAGGATTGAAAGATGATCCAAAGATTCTTCTAAAACCCTAATCTTCCCTATTTATAGTATCTCATGGGTTTTAAAGATAATGGTGTCATCTGGGCTCGCATGAGTCCAAATCTAGAGTAAAAATAAGTCGATTCGAGCATGGATCTCGATCCACGCAGGTATTTGCGCGGGCGCATGGGAACCCACGTGCTTCTCGGGATGAGACTGGATGACCCGCACAGATAGTTACACGGGCCCGTAGGCGCCCGCGCACTTCTCGAGAATGGACTGGGTGATTGCATGGATGCTGCGCAAGTGTGTAGATGCCCGTGCGCTTATCTAGAAGACTGAAACTGGTCTATGCGGTTTATCACACTGGGGCGTGGGTACCCGCAGGCTTCTCGATAAAATCTTGTACTGGTCCACAGGGTCACGCGGAGGTGCTACACAGCCACGTGTGCGCTTGTGTAGCCGAATTTATGATTCACCTGGGCGCATACACCTGCGTGGCCTCTAATTACTTGATTTTTGCCTCAAATGATACTGAGTCACTTCCTTTTTTATCTCGAGGCTTTCCAATGCCTTGTAAATGAAGATTAACACAAATTAAGTACTTATGGGCTAAAACTACTCCAAACCACATGCATGATGTATATGAAAATGGTATGAAAATATGATCGATTGAACTCTTATCAAGCATTCTCATAATATCAGCGGGCCCTTTAACTCCGTTAGTGGGCTACCAAACTAATGTGACATTAACTCAAAAAGGAGGGAAGATATGCAAAATAGGAGAGATTTTTTTAGGATAACCCTAGTTTTTAGAGTTTTTTTTTGTTACTTTCCTCTACTTTTAATTTGCAATTGTACTTTTCTAAATAAAAGAATAAAATAATGATATGACACTTTTGTCCTATATTCATAGTCGTGACATGACATATCATGTTACTCATGAACTACATTTTATTCTTTACATTTTTATATATTTAAAATAAGAATGAAATAACTTGTTGATGCGTGAATTTGGCTCCTCCTTTGGATTAGAGTCGAACCTGATCAACTTGTGAAATTTGGTAGAGAGGGAAACTTCTTCATCTGGACTTAGGAAGGACGATCAGCTGTTAGTGATGGTGTTGGCATGAAGAATTCCCGTCACTCCCGAAGTTGGACATCGACTCAAACCTGCAAGTGGAAGTCTGGGGTCTATTAGCGGACTCTCTGACGATCAATTCAGTCCTCGAGATCTGAGAGAGGAAGGAAATATCGAAGGTTTCTTTCCCAGGGATTCAAAGAGAGTAAATCAAGATGGAGTTATGTAGGGAGGAGAGATCGTAGAGAAAGATCAGATTCCTTCGCTTGGTAGGAGGGGAAGCCCCCAGTTATTAGAGTTTGAAGAAGGAGAAAAAGTCCATGAAGTAGCAGTCCCCCCCTCCCTCTCTCTCTCTCTCTCTCTCTCTCTCTCTCTCTCTCTCTCTCTCTCTCTCTCTCTCGAGTCCCCTTTTATACCTTTCCCTCCCACTGTTGCCGGGCAGTTGGACATGACTTGGATGCCAAGCAAGCTATTGCTTGAGCGCCAAGTAAGTGGCAGCTCACCTATAGTGAGGATGGAACCTTCCTGTGACTCGGAGAAGTTTGCTAGAAGTTCTCTCGGTGCCTTTTGGAGGCTTTGCTGATAGTTATGTGGTTGCGGTGGTAGCGAGGGTTCTCATCTCCTTATCACTAAGATCATACCACGTATACAGTGAGATTTCCCCCCATAAAACTTGCCCCCAAACTAGTTAGGACGGCGAGCCTTTGAGGGGACTTAAGAAGTCATGTTACTTCTCAATGGCGTGATCCGATTCGAGGACGAGTAGGCTTCGCTGAGAAGGACCGAATCGCCAATAAACAACCAGATTCAGGAGTCTGCTCTTCGCGGCTTGTCCCGATTTGCCTTCGAATAGGTGGAGGACACCATTATTAATGTTCGTATTTTCCTAGGTTCTCGGACTGGTGACATGTATGGTATATCGCTTTTTACGAAACGTGCTTCCTTGAAAAGCAATTCGGCGGATGTTGTCATGAGGATTGCTTTTAAGGTGGTTCTCATGAACAGTCACAGGGATCATGGCCCACATGTCATCCATCTAGAGGATGTCTCTTCAAAGGAACGTCCTCAACCCGTCAGATCATAACCACCATGTTGCCTTTGTTCGGAAGAGGTACGCTGTACCACTCCCCTTTTAAATAGACTTCTGGGGGCTTCCATACTGTTCCACGGTGACAAGCAAAGCACCCCTCTTCTTCGTGTGTAACAATGTCCTTTCTTGCACCAGTTCATCTAACTTTCGACTTTGCTCCAACAAGATACCTTATGGACTTCCCGACATTTGAGGCGAACTTTGAGGGAATTTGCCACGGATTCTTCCCCGACTTCCCCAACTCTTAACAGAAGAAAAAGGCCCTTAGGGTATGTTTCTAGGGCGGACAATAGCTCCCGTGCCTGCCTAGATCTGCTTGCGGGGTAAAGAGTTTTCCTAACAAGGGAACTCCGGTACAGAGGGTGGTCAAGTCTGATCTCCTAGCGAGGCCCAGAGGTCTACACCTGAGAAGTTCCATAAAGGGCTTTCTACTATTGCTTCTACTCTACGGTGAAGAGTATGCACCTGGGTCCCAGATACCTCTCTTTCCTTTAACCCTGCCATCAGAGTTCCCTCCTTCACGAGTGGGGATACTCGTATCTGGGGAGAATAAGCGAACAGTTCAACAGGCGGTTTTTCCTTCTCCTGGACCAACGCCCAACACCAAGGTTTCACAGGCCCATGTCACGCTCCCCCTTGTGAAGGTTTGGAGAGACTTGGTATGAAGGAATTGATTTCTCAGCTCATCTCAGCCAACGTTCAGGTTAGTGCCGCTCCTTTCCCCCATATTATCATTTACTCTTTCTACCATACTGACTAGTTACTCACCAATGCAGTCTTCCACTTTAATGGGATATATTATTACCCGACTTCATAAGAAGTTAAGGGATCTAAGCGAACCATTGTTGAAGCTTTAGGGTGAGTTAGGAGAGGTTCCGGCTAGGCTAGTGAGATTTTACGCCGACTTGGAAAGTGCTAAAGAAGACGTTACCCGTAGGGACGATATGATTCGAGTTCTAGAGTTCTCTTGTTCCTAGTACCGCCGACAGCTAAAAGTGGTTGACAAGAAAATAGAACTGTTAGCCAATTCCTTGAAATTCAAGGTTACTGCTAGCCATTGAGGGACTATCCTGGGAAAGGTCGGTTGACCTTCCGAAGGCTCGAGAAGATACCGTGCTGGCGTACAAGAATGGATTGTGATACTATTCGACCTTCGAAAGGTCCTTGAGGCCTTCCAGGTTTCAGACCAAAACCATGACTATGAGTTGGGGGTAGCCGCCCAGGTCGTCGACGGATTCAAGGACTCGAACGAGTTTCATGACATAGTCTCTATGAAAATGCACAAAGGGATCAAAAGAGGGTTTTAAGATGTCCTAAGGTATTATCTGTCTCAACCCTGGGCTAGATTCTCGAAAGTTCTACATTATCTTCCCCCTATCCCTGATAGGGACGTGGGGGATACCGAGGCAGCTTTTCCTTTCGAGCCCCGTGTTTCGCCAAGATTGCGGTGACCACCTTCGCCCGAATCCAGATTCACTCGGCTCACACCAAAGGCTGCAGCTATTCAAACGGAGGCTCCAGGCTCTGCTCTTGGTGCAAAAGCTCCCGCTTTGGTTAGGGAAACATCTGTCCGACAGTCCCCAGATGAGGCTGAAGTCTAGGCTGCTTTTCTACTATTGATGCCCTAATCTCAGGGCCTTCCAATGCCCTAGATTTCAAGCTCCACTACCCTGAATCATGCATATTTCCTTTTGTTTACTCTTGTTTGTTTACTTGTATCCTTTTTGCTAGTAATGAAAGTACTTTTTTCTCTTGATAATGAATAGTCTCACCTATCTCTTCTTTTGAGCTCTCTGCGTGCTACTTTTCTTTTGTCACGCTTCGGAGTTGTTGATGACCTCACTATACTTTTAAAGAAGTCAAGAGTCGGATGACTTCCTATTCTTCGATGGTTTGGACCACTTACTTCAAATGGAACACTAACTCTGTTTTTCTTTCTCTGCATTGCACTATGGTTTAGGATGCATGACACTCCTTTTTCCAAGGTATCCTTGTGACCCCTAAGAAAGTTTTGCTTCCCTTTACGCGTGATACTTGTTTCACCCATATGTTGGCCTACTCCGCCAGTAATAACTCTGAATCATCGAATCTTCTTCTAAAAAAAACCTATAAGTAGGCTTCAGTGGGGTTGGGACTAGGGGTGGGATCGGGCCAGTCCGGTCCGGGTTTTGGCTGGGACCGAAAAAAGCCCGATCTTTATCGGGCTCTGGATTTTTGGGACCATTCGAGGGCCCAATTGAATCGGTCCGGGCCGGGTTTTATACCCTCGATTTCGGGTCGGGTTCGGTCCGAGTCGGGCTAAAGCCCGATCAATTTTCCAGTCTGTGTTCCAATTTGTTTTATTCCACAGAGGGTGTGACCAGAGTTCTGTTGAGAGATGTGACTTATGAGAGTTCTGAGCGCACACTACTGAACGTGTAACAAATCACAAGACATTGCATTCAATGCTTCAAATCCATAACAAGAACACAGGCAAAGACAAAACATTGCAAAGCTAGCAATTAACACACAAGAGTACTCTAGTAATTTGAGCTCATTACACTCATGGCCACCTTCAAGGAAGCAAATAAAACCTCATTTCTATTTCAGTAACTTATGGAATTTCACACAAGTGACAACTGACAAGTTACATGTTGTACCAGATCAATGCCAATGGTATCATGGATTCTACTTTCAAATGTAAGTTTAAGTTTAGTCCCAACACCATCAGTGCCAGCCACAAGGAATGAATCACCTGTTGAAAGGTCAATTGAGTTTAGATGAATTCCAGGTAGATTATCTAACTGAAAATCACACATCTCACAAACAAAGGCTGCAATAAGAACACTTTTAAGTTCACTAATTGAATAAAAAAACCACAAATAACCAAATTAGATAATATAAATCCATAATAGTCTTTGAAATCACTAAAAAGATGAATTACCAATTCCAGGTATCAGGTATTCTGCACCAATAAGAATTAAATACTGCTGTGAGGATTTTCCAACACAAATATCTGCCATTCAACTGTAATGTAAGTTCATAAACCTTGTCCAAAACATTTGAAGTGCAGAACATTTATATAATAAACCTTTTCCAACACAAATAGCTGCCATTTGAAGTGCAGAAACACATCCACAGAGTGACAGATATGTGCCAATAACACTGAAATACAGTGAAATACAGATATGTGCCAATAATACTGAAATACAGTGAAATACAGATATGTGCCAATAATACTGAATACAGTGAAACCTTGTCCAACAGATAACATTTTATTAATAACATTAACACATCCACAGAGTGACAGATATGTGCCACATTATAATAATTCTACTCTCCAAAAATACAGTGAAATCAAATGAATGACACTGAAATAATTACCTTCTTGGGCTATATGAAATGTTTTTGTTTTTCACCTCAATAGCAGTATGCCAGTATCAGCTGAGCATTGAAAAAAAACAAAATTTGGATCAACTGCATGGCAATGTGAGCTTAAATAACAGGAAAAGAATCAAATTTTTAGGAAATAAAAGGCAATACCTGAGAGAGTATGAACAGAACAGGAAAAATACTAAAATTCCTGAATCCTGATGCCACCATTGAGGGATTGAGGAACAAATTTATTGATGTCATTGCAATCTTGCAGTCATGTAAAGGATAAAAGAGACAATTTTCATTTTTCACCACCATAAACAAGTCAAGGAAGTAGGAACCAAAAACACATAGTAATCTACTAATCTCCAAAGTTCCAAACATTAAACAAGCATAAGAGCAAACAAAATAAATCAATTCAAAATTCTGAATAACACTCCAAGCAAGCATAAACTAAACAAAATAAACAAGTACAACACTCTCAAATCTCAATAACAATCATGCTGGAGAGATGGGGCTGCTGAGCTCGTTCCAGTTGAATTTGAGCTTGAAACTACACTTCTCGGCTCCCCCACAAGAATTTCTAACAAACATGACAAAGTGAAGTCAATAATCAAAACTAAGTAATTGATTGAAAGATAAAGATTAATAAAATAAAGTCATACCATTTTCTGTTTCTTCGCATTCTTTGTAGAATTCTTCTTCTTCTTTGGTTGGCTCTTTGTAAAAGTTGAAATCTTCGGCCTTGATCAAATCATTTGCACACACAAGTGCCTACACCATCTTCGGAGTCAAAGAAGACCTAAAAGGATTAACCGTCCTTTCTCCCAAACTAAATGCATTTTCCGAAGCAACCGTGGAGCAAGGCATCGCCAATACATCCCTAGCAACCTTTGCCAAGATTGGGTACTTCGATGCATTTACTTTCCACCATAAGAGAAAATTGAAAGAAGGATTGTTACCACCCTCACAAGGATCACACAAGTATGCATCAACTTCATTATTGATTTGAATGATTTGTTCAACTTGTTGTTGTTGCAAGTAAGCTGCTCTCATTGCTGGTCTAGTATCATGCTCACCAGATTCTCCCAAGTTTCCTTCTTGAACTTGTTCACTAGCATTGTTTTGAGGTGCTACTGCTACAGGCTCAAAAGCTTTGTATGCTTCATAAAAGCGCATTAAAATTCATTTCACCATAGCTGTGATTTCTTCAACTTTATCCTTTGGTACCCCAATTTGTCCAAAAAGAATTTTTTGGTACCCTAATTTCTATCTAGGATCAAAAACATTACCAATCACAAACAAAGCATTCACTTTCTCAAAAGAACCCCAATACTTGTCAAACTTAAATAACATTGAAGCTGCCACCCTTCTCAAAGCAGGATTGTTGCGATCATTCATTGATTTCTTGATCTCAACTTGAATTGTAACCATCTCCTCAAACACATCATGAGCGGTAGGGGTCTTAAATGCACTAAGCCTCAAAGTGGCATCATAAAACTTTTTCAAGAAATGGACAAAAGCCTTTGCACTTTCCCAATCATCTCCTAGAGGAGGCCACTTCCTGAAGTAAACCCCATTCTTGTCCTTCTCTAAAAAAAATCACTGTATGGCTTATGCTCCTCAGCCATCCTATCAAATACCTTAGAGAATTTCAGCCCCGCTTCTAGCATTTTGTAGGTAGAATTCCACCTAGCGCACACATCCATACAACCATTTGCGGATTTATCAAACCCTTCAAGGACCGCAAATTTTCTAAAGCTCTCCAACCTTGCTGGCGAAGACTTGATATACTTAACTGCATTGCGAATGCTAACAACCTCTTTACTTAACTCAGTGAGTCCATCTTGCACAATAAGATTAAGGACATGACAACAACATCTGACATGCAAGTAATCACCATCTAGTAGTAAAGTATTCAAAGACTTCATCCTCTTTAACATATAACCAACAACAGTATCATTAGCAGATGCATTGTCAACAGTTATAGTGAATATCTTCTTGATCCCCCAAGAATTCAAACATTCCTCCACAACCCTCCCAATATCATCACCCTTATGACTTGTAATTTGAGTAAAGTTGAAAATCCTCTTATGCAAGTTCCAACCATTGTCCACAAAGTGAGCAGTGAGAACCATATAATTGATGTTCTGAATAGAAGTCCAAGTATCGGTGGTTATAGAAACTCTAAGATTATTATCTACTATTATAGACATAATCTTGGCCTTCTCTAATTGAAACAAATCCCACACACCACGAGTAACACTTTTCCTATTCATTGGTTTCCATTTAGGGTTTAAAGAGTGAACAAATCTCCTAAACCCTCTACCCTCCATATGAGAAAAAGGCAATTCATCCTCTAGTATCATCCTCACACATTCATAGTCACTAACATCTTTCTTGTATGTGTATGGCTTTGGTGAGCCCTCAGTATCAAGGGTGAGAAGCTGCTGTCCACCAGCCAGTCCTTTGACTCCTTTCCCAACATTTTTTGCCTCTGGTGGAGCTTGTCGACAATGCTTTTGAAGGTGTCTCATAATCGTAGAAGTCCCATTCTCGTCACTGGCAGCTGCGAGCCTTTTCTTGCAATAATTACATATTGCAACCTCGATTACATCTCTGTCTCCCACTCTTTTAGTTATTTTTTCCATATGATTCCAAACCACAGAGCCTTTTCTTTTTGTTGGCAAAGGTGGGATACTTCCCCCAGTAGAGGCATAGTTAGAGCTTGAATTTGCACCTTGTGAGGACATCTACAAAACATAACATTGCAAACAATACAGATTTCAAATAAATTCCAAAAATCTTTCCTGTGAATCACCAGAACAAAACCAAGACAAAGCATAACAAAAATCTTTCATGTAGAATCACTAAATCAGTGAATCAGATGAGCACAAGCAGCAATCAAAGAAAAGAGAACAATAAAGGCAAGATTGTATCAGGGATGAGGAACTTGGAGCAAGTAGGAATGAGGGGAAGCTCAGAGATTCATGAAAGGAGGTAGGGGTGCTTACTTTCCAACAATGGCAGCAGGCAAGCTCAGAGAATCAGAGATGGAAACTGTGAAGCCCGTAGTTTTAGGAATTATATTTTTCTTTTCTTTTCTAATTATTAAGTTTTAGTTTAGTATTTTCCAAAGCTTGTTAGGAAATAAGGGAGAATCTCCCAAGGGTTGATTTTGGAATTTTAGTGCAAATAAAATTTCTAGTGATTTTTCTCAATTAAAATATTAGTGGTGTTCTTGATCTTCAAATTTAAAAGGAATGATATGGATAAACTTACGTTGGTTGCAATGATGAGAGAATTTGATTAAAAGTCAACCTTTCTTTTAAATAGTCTTGGGATTGGATATATTGATATTTTGTGTAAATCCAAATTTAAAAGAGGGAATGATTTGATAGATGGGATATACTCAAATGTAAAAATATATTATGAAAAGAAGATGAGATAATGGTTTAGATATATAGATTATGATTTGATATTTAGAAATATATTTGGGAAAATATATATTACATAGTTATGATTCTAATTTTGAGTTCAAATAAAATAGCACATAAAGAACATGCATGCATGTTAAAAGAAAACAAAACAATAAATAAATAAATAAGTAAAAATAAAATTCGGATATTTATTAATATAGTAAAGTGGATTGGGTTGATAGATGTACATATAAGATGCTGTTAATATTTATTATATGGATAAGATTCAGAATTTAAAAGGAATATGATAAGTGTTCATTTGAGCATAATTCTATACTATATTTTTGTGGACTTGGCATGAGATTTTAAGGATTTGTTGCCCACCGGTACTCAAGATTTGCTTATTTTTATCAGCAGGCCAAAATAAGAGGACCCCGGAGGAAAGAAAGCATTTTAGTAGAAGCCGGGACCCCAGAAAGTGCTTAGAAGGACTCATACGGATAGTATACGGATGATATACGGCCGTGATACTAGACCCCGGGGAAACATACGGTCCGTAATACGGCCCGCACAACAAGCAAGTAAGTTGAGAAGTAGCCCGTGATACGGGAGATATATATGGCCCGTATACGGCCTCAGATAGGTGGTTGGCCCGGTATATGGCCGACATACACCGCATACGGGCCCGCATATCGTTAAAATTGGGCGATCCGCAGGCTGGGCCGAGGGGTAACTCAAGAATTGCACCCTCTAAACCCCATGAGTATAAAAAGGCGTAATGTGAGGGAGGGTTTAGGGGGCTTACGCTAGGGCAAGGGAGAGACCTTGGAGAAGGCTTGGAGGCCGATCTTCTTCAAGGCATAGGAGCAGTGAAGAGGGAAGATCTAAGAAGGAGAAGCAAGAAGCTATCAACGGTGAATGCTAAATCTCATTTATCATGTATTTCTTGCTTCCTTTGTATCTTCATTGTGGATTGTTGCCCCTTTCATGGAGGGCTGTTTGTAGATGCTTGGGTAGTTGGGGAACCCTTGGATATGTGCTAATCAATGTTTTCTCTCTACTTTAATTACTTGATTTCATTGTTGAGTCTATTGGATGTTTTAATGTAAGTTGATCCCTCTTACGCTATGAGAGCCCCGAGGGATCTTCGTAGGTCCATACGGGGGGAAGAAGCTTAACGCTTCCCCGTGTGTAGACCATCTCCAATAGAAAGGATTATGAAAGTACACCGGGAACCCGGGTACTTAGGAGAGCGACCCCTTTAGATGTATTATTCCCGTAATCCTTCCAAGACATAGGTTCGAGAACATCATCGGTAAGGGCACTAGGATTAGTAGCTCATCTCGGGATTAGAGAGTGAGCGAAAACACAATAGGAACCCTTGGCCAACAGAACAATCGAGTAATTAGAGTAGAGAAAGGCCTTTATATATTTGAAATCCAAGGGGGATCCAATTACCCGGGCATCCCCTTTTCATGATCATTTAACTCCAAGAAGCATCCAATTCCCCAAGTTTAAGTTTCCTTGAATCAATTTAGAACTAGCTTGACTACTCATCGTCTCGGATTGACTAGATAGTAGACAATTGGTAAATACTAGTACTTCTTTCTCCCTGTGGATCGACAACCCGACTTCTATGTCCACTCTTATTACTTGATACGACCCGTCCACTTGCGGTTTTAGCGCATCAGAATATATTATAATGATCAAAATAAAAATGTATACACGTGTGTGGTGCTCGTGAAGTCGTGATAAGCATGCACGTGAAAAATATATATATTGATACTTTAGGTAGTTATTCAAATATATAGAGAGGGAGAGATATTGAAGAGATGTAGAGAGAGAAGGAACCTAGTTTTATTTTTCCCGCTTATCTCGCGTGGCCATCATTGTTTGAAACTCTTAGATAAACCTTATCTGATTGAGAGGATCCTATCCTCTAGCTACCCGCGACGTCTATAAATAGAAAACCCATCCGAAACCCTAGAATCATCTCTCGTTTGGGAACAAGTGTCGCCTCGCCGTCACCGTTGGGAGGATCTAAGAAGGAGAACCGAGAGAGAGCTTCAAGGACGGCGTCGGCGAAGGAGAGAGAAGAGACGAAGAGGAAGTCTGATCCCTGGCTGGGGTTATTCAAGAGAGCGTGGGACCAAGCATCTCGCCGGAGAACTTTATGTAATCCTGTAAGCCCTCAATTCTCCGTGAAGTGATTCTGAACATGCATGTTAACAGAGGAGGAAGTAGAGTTGAACCTTGGATTTTGGACAATTGTTGGTGTTAGTGGGAGGGTCGGTTTAATTAATATAGAATTTATTTGCAACTCCTGTTAGTTTATAAGTCATGGGGTTTTCTTGTAGTATGGAAGGGTTAAGGATATTGATGATGACGTACTTGATTATTTAGGGATTTCACTGAGTAATATGCACACTTTCATTTAGATGTTTAGTTGTTTTGCTTTATATATGGATAGAGAAACACGTGAAAGTCTAATGAACTATGTGATGAGTAATTTTCTAGAATGGTTAATGTGCTCATGGTATGAGGATAATTGCATGCATAGTCTCTCGTTTTGTAAGCTGATTTCCATTGGAGTCTGTTAAGGTTTTTTTTGCTCATATGATTGGGTTTGGTCTGAATCGTTTGGGTTGAGCTGATAATATGCACACTTTCATTAGCAAACCGTTCTCATGCATATAGGGATAAGGCATGAATATGATTGTTAATATAGATTCATTATCAGGATCGACGTTGATGCGAGGAGAGTCGGTTCCGTGGAAAACCAGACTACGTGATTTTAGAGGTAAGTTACCCTTGCCTTGCTTCCACCCTAGATATGGGTTTTGTTGATTTTCGCTTTTGCATGATTCTTGTAAGTTACCTACGCCTCGATTCCCGCCCATCCTTGGGTTTTCCTTGTTTTTGTTATTGCTATTTATTTTAGCATGTTCCGTTGAGCTTCTGTTATTGGATGCATGCACGTACCTGCAAGTTGTTTGTTTTTCCTTCTTTTTGTATGTGCATGGTTGAAAAACTAGAGATAGAGTATTGTTTGTTGCTTGTCTTGTTCGTTGGACATGCTGTCCTGTGACCGACACTTGACCATGGGCACATGGTCTTGTGTGCTGGCCGGGTAAGCATGTTCCGAACAAGTTCATTTTCCTGTTCAGTGGAGCGAATGCTCAAGTGAGAGTGGAGCCGCCTGTATCGAGGACACCGGCGTTCATGGTTCCGCGTCGGGGAGGATACTGGCGTCCAACCTCGCCGCTGGACGATATAATCACCGTGCTAACACGTAAAGAGAGAGATGGCGCTAGAGGTATGACCGAGGTGGTCGATTTCAGCGAGGTCAAATAAGGAAAAGCTTTGGTGTCATCGAATCTATTTTTGGAATTCCATTTCGGGCCCGAGGGCCAGTATTTGACTAGGAGTTCTTGCTTGACTGTTTGTTTCCAATAGACTCCTAGGTTTTTATTTTTGCGGGCGTAGTCCCAGTTGCTTGCATTTATACTTATTTCTTATAATGTTTATTGCTTGGCTTCGTTGAGATCCCTGCGGGGAACTTACTGAGCTTTCCTTTCGAAAGCTCATTCTCCTTGATTTCCCTTTTTCGTGATTGAGGATGGATAGCCACTACATGTGCCCGTGGAGTTGCGCTGAGGTTCAAGGTCACAAACTTTTTAGAGAGAAAGAGACCTTGTATTTTATTTTAGACCATTGTAGGGCCCATAATGTCCCTTTAGATTTCAATTTTTTCCGCTGTAACTCTTACTTGTTATTAATGGAAAAATGTTATCTGCTCTCTTTATCATTTAGGCCTTGTATTCGGTAAGCTTGTTCCACTTGAATACGGCCCGACCGCTAACGCGAGGTCCCGGATCCGGTCGGGCGCTATGTAAACGCTGAGGAGATCACCGGTTCACCACACC
Organism: Dioscorea zingiberensis; assembly: GCA_026586065.1. Taxonomy (NCBI): domain Eukaryota; kingdom Viridiplantae; phylum Streptophyta; class Magnoliopsida; order Dioscoreales; family Dioscoreaceae; genus Dioscorea; species Dioscorea zingiberensis. The sequence continues at coordinate 53,201,868 of CM048818.1, read as the reverse complement.
AGGGACCAAGTCACCAGGATGACTGGATGAGACCTTCGACTTCACCTTCAACTTCAAGCGAATCAAGAATTCGCCTTTCAGAACCTTCAATCCGACTTCACCAACACCTCCAACAATTAGACTTCAATTCTCATCCGCCTAACCTTTCAGAATTCAGAGAATCAGAGATCGGGAATTTCAAATTTGGGAAGCTAGGGACCAGGGTAACACTAACACTAACAGGGTTTAACTTTTTTTGTCTTTTTACATTTTACTCCCTGAAACCTTTAATATTTTATTATTTTATACTCAGCTGCCAGATGCCAGCTGCTAACGTGCTAAGAGCCTAAGCCTGCTACCTATATCTATATGGCTATATAGATTATAGACCTATAGTTTTTTTTAACATTTTTTTATTTAAAATCGGGTTTTACCGGTCCGGGCCGGGTTTTGAAAATTAGGGCCCGGATTTGGGACCGATTTCGGGTCGGGCTTTGGGCCCGAACCGTTGATGTCACCTTTGAAAAACCGGCCCATTGAAATTTTCGGGCTGGGTTCGAGTGGGTTTCTGGGTTTCAGGTCGGTTTTTCCCACCCCTAGTTGGGACTTTTCATCCCTCTCTGTCGGGTCTTTTGCGAAACTTATGAATCTTCTCCTTTTTCCTGGTCTTCGCCATGGAGGTACCATTCATGTCTTTAGAGGATTGGAGTCTTCTCATTGAGATAGTATCTTTCATTCATATTTCGCTACGATATGGAGTCGTCTTTCTTCAGGCTCCTCCACCATTTTATCGTCTCTGCAGCTTTCTTTCGTCGGAGGAAAAAGTGTCATGGATGTCCCCAATTCAAGGGGTACTCGACGTTTAGGTGCTACATCGGTAGAGAGATGGCGGTGGCTCGTTACACCCGATCAGTGTGGGGGTGGAGGCTCGTCTCTCTGTCGGGTCTCCTTTCCAGCAGGGTTGGTCGCTTGCACCCGAGATCCTAAGCGTCGGGGTGAGACCTATGCTTCCAATACTCCATTGGCCCCTTCTTTGCTTTTCTTCTGGGTTACAGACCTTCTCGGGTTGTCTGAGGATGACCTTCCCTTGGTCATTCGTCCTCCAACTCTACATCTCTTACCCCCTTAATTATCCATCTCTGAGAACGGGTAGAAGACTCTTGTAACTTCCAACTTCAACTATTTGTAGTGTCGGCTTTTTATTCTATGACTCAATTTAACTTTTCTATGAACTTAATTAAAGTTACTATATCTCAAATTTTGGAACTCGAACGTAATAAGTTTGACTTAGCCAAGTAGAGAACGTTTTGATCTCCTTTTTTCCATGCATGAGAGCGCGTGAAAATTCGAAATCTCCCAATTGAATGCCCCACGGGTTTTCCTGATCATCTTTTCTACTCTCATCAAGAGTGACGATCCAAATACGATAGGCCTACAATCCCGCGGGTTTTACTGATCATCATTTCCAATTAATCTCATTAAGAGCGACAATCCGGCCATAATAGGTTGGCCTAATACCCACAGGCTTGTCTGATTATCATTTCTACATTTATCGAGAGTGATGATCCAACCTCATCAAGTTAGTCTCAAGTCCCACGAGTTTTTCTGATTGTTATTTCTACTCTTGCCAAGAGTGATGATCGGACTACAATGGGTTGGCGCTTCGCCCATAGATGCTTGATAAAAGGCCTCTGACGATACGATGCTACGATTAGCTCATCCCTGGAAAGGTGGCTAAGCTCTTGTTCGTCCCTTGGATGGTGATGAGATCATCCCTGAAGAGATGATAATAACGGGCTCATCCTTGAAAAGGTGACGGAGTCCACGTACGTCCGGTGAGAGGTGACGAAGTCATCCCTGAAAAGGTGATGATGGAGTCGGCTATTCCCTAAGAAAGTGTGATTTGCCCATAAAAAGGTAGCGAGGTCCCCACAAACAGTAAAGGCTCTTCTACTAGGTTTCGGGTTGAGTAGTGATTTCCTTCTTGCCATTTTTGTGGGGAGTTTGAGACGAATAACAAAGGTCCCGTCTGTTCAGCCCTATGGGACTATGGCTTGAGTACGTGATCGTAACTCGGCTTGTAGAGTAGAGGGGTTCCACCATGAGTAAAGTTGAGCTACTCGGTCCTTAAGAGGGACTTTGAGACAAGTATGTGGTCGTAACTTAGCCCTTAAGAAGGGCTTTGAGATGAGTACAAGCGAGGTTACGCTACTCGACCCTTAGGAGGGACTTTGAGATGAGTACTCAGCCCTTAAGAGGGATTTTGTGATGAGTATGAGGGAATTTTAAATGAGTACGAGTGAAGCTGAACTACTCGACCCTTAAGAGGGAGTTTGTGATAAGTACAAGCGAAGCTATGCTACTCGGCCCTCAAGAGAGACTTTGTGACAAGTACGAGCGAAGTTGCACTACTCGGCCCTTAAGAGGGACTTTAAGTCGAGTACGAGTGAAGCTACGCTACTCGGCCTTCAAGAGGGACTTTGAGACGAGTCGAAATAAGAGATGGTGGACAAAAATGTTATCATGAGACCCCTCAAAGGGGGAGATTAATGTTTTCTAATAGTAGTGTCATTAACAGAGTAACTCCTCAAGTCAAATGAAAGGATAGGCGAGAAGTCACATAACTTGTCGAAGGAGAGTTCCTTCCTCGTTAGGAATCAGCTTGCCTACGCGATTCTCCATGCGACTCGGCCCCTGTTAGGTATACCGCTCTCTCCTTAAGAAGGGCCACGTAGCACTGCCAAGCGGTCAGTTGGTTTCCTCGAAGCTCCCCACATCCACGCTTCGTGGGGAACTTCATTACTATGTGGCAAGCCGACACTACTGCCTGCAACACTTTTAAAGTTCACCTCTCCAATATGACGTTATAACTAAAGGGACACCTGACCACCAAGAAATTTGTGGTGATTATAGACTGGCGAGGATAGGTTCCCACCATGAGTGGGAGGTTGATTACTCTTTCAAGCTACACCGAGCCTCCCGTAAATCAAACTAGGGGGACCTCGTTGGGCACAACGCTTCCGGCCCTAGCCCTAGCTTCTCATAGGCATCCCAGAAAATGATATCTGCCAAGCACCCACTATTTATGAGAACACTTATAACCTCGTAGCCCTCAATAGTGAGGATGACCACTAACGCGTCATCATGAGGTTTGCGAATTCCTCCAAGATCATCATTCGAAAAGGTAGTAGGTGGTTTAGCATGATGCCGCTTCGGCGAGGACTTGATTCGGGATGACATTCACGCGTACCTCTTCCATGACGAGCTACTCTCGCCACCTTTGGCGGGCCCCCCTGCGATTATGTGTATCACACCCACGGAAGCTTGTCCTTCTTACGAGGAAGACGGGCCCTCCTCCTGCAGCATGACTTTTCAGATATTTGGTCAGATGTCCCCGGCAAATCAGTTTTTTGATCTTGTCCTTGAGCTGTATGCACTCGTCAGTGTCGTGCCCTTAATATCAATGGAATTGGCAATACTTCTTGTTGTCTTTTCTTTTAGCCACGTACTTCATCTTCTCGGGCCACTTAAGCATCTTTGAGTCCTATACTCATTAGGATCTTGACTTGAATCTCATTCAGAAGGGTGTAATTGTTGAACCCCACCTTGGGTTTGTTGATGTCATCCCTAGTGGGAAACTTCTGCCTGTTGAACTGCTTCCGCGACTCTTGTACGAGGCTTCTTTCTTTCTTGGACCTCTCCAATAGGACCTTTTCTCGTTTTGCGGCATGTATTTCCTCAGTGTTAATATACTTCTCCGCCTTTACAAGGAGGTCACCCAAATGTCTCGGTCGCCTTTTGAATAGGGAAAATTGAAAGGGAGACTTGCACAGCCCCTCCATGAGAGCAGCGACTACGAAGGTCTGGTTTAGAGTGGGTACTTCCAGGATCTCCATGTTGAATCGGTGGATGTAGCTACAAAAGGTCTCTCCTTCTTGCTACTTAATCCTCATCAGCATAGCAGAGGTCTTCCTATGCTTCTTGTTTCTTACAAAATGGTTGGCGAAGAGCTTGCTTAACTCTTTGAAGGATGAGACGGATTCTGGTTATAGGTTGGAAAACCATGTATGGGTCGCGCCCCTCAATGTAGCTGGAAGGCTCAACACATGATCTCATGTGGGGCTCTATGAAGGAGCATCATAGCTTTGAAAAACTCGAGGTGATTAATCGGGTCTGAGGTGCCACAGTAAGTCTCCACCGAAGGGATCCAGAATCCAGTAGGGAGAGGTCCTTCGACAATATCGGGAATGAATGGAGAAACGGTACAAGTAACATACCTCGTTCGTTCCTTAGCCAACTGGGGAGCAACTTTACGCCTGAGTTGAGGGGGCTCCTCGGATTGAGCCCTAGGTCGCGTCGACCCGGTACTACTATCCGAAGGGGAGTTCTCTCCCTTCTTGGTGCAAGTCCTCCGTTTCAAATAACGAGTAGTAGTTCTCCTCCTAGTCTATGGTGATCGCACTTCAAAATCTCTTGGTCATTGAGGAGATTGAGGAACTCGCGGTTCGCTCTTGGAGGGCTCTACTAAGCACCTATAGTTGCTTCTGTAGTACTTGGATTTGGAGATCCCGTGGATCCTCCTCCAGGATGGTAGCCCGTTCTGGAGGGTGTTCCCAACGTCAGGGATTGCATCTCTACCGGTGATCTCTCCTTCGGTCGGAGGAGGGATCGGGTTTTCTTGCCTCTCACCATCACCTTGATCAACACAGCTTCTTGATTGATTTTCCCACATACGGCGCCAACTTTTGATGCGTGAATTAGGCTCCTCCTTGGGATCAGAGCCGAACCCGATCAACTAGTGAAATTTGGTGAAGGCAGCTTCTTCAGCTGGAGTCGGGAAGGACAATCAGTCGTCGGTGATGGTGTTGGCGCGAAGAATTCTCGTTGCTCCCGAAGTTGGACATCGACTGAGACCTATAAGGGGAAGTCCAAGGTCTATCCCCAGACTCTCCAACGATCAAGTCAGCCCTAGAGATCCGAGAGAGGAAGGTAGAGATCAAAGGTTTCTCTTCCATGGATTCAAAGGGAGGAAATCAAGATGGAGGTGTGTAGGGAGGAGAGATGGTAGAGAGAGAGAGAGAGAGAGAGAGAGAGAGAGAGAGAGAGAGAGAGAGAGAGAGAGTCCTCCGCTTGGCTGTAGGGGGAGCCCCTAATCATCAGAGTTCGAAGAAAGGGAAAGAGTTCAAGAAGTAGCAATCCCCCCTCTCTCTCTTAAACCCCCTTTTATACCTTTCCCTCCCATAGTCATTGGGCGGTTGGAGATGACTTGAATACTAAGCAAGCTATTGCTTGGACACCAAATAAGCTATTGCTTGGGCACTAAGTGCCAGCTCAACTCCAGCAAGGACGGAACCTTCTGGTTACTCAGAGAAGCTTGCTGGAAGTTTCTCCCAGTGCCTTCCAGAGGCTCCGCTGATAGCTGCATGGTTGTATGACGGTAGCAAGGGTTCTCATCTCCTAACCATTGGGATCATACAGCATGTACGGCGAGATTTTCCTCATAACATAACTTTTCATGGGCTGAGGTTATTAAAACATTTGTTATATTTTTATGTAGTTTTGGAGATCTGCTTAGTAGTACTTAATAATCTTTATATTTAAATCCTCAATCTTTTAAAAGAAAAAATTTAAAAATGATTTAATAAACTAAAAGATTATCAAGGAGCAGGACATTGTTTCTACATTGCTTGCAGGGTTTCATTCATGGCTAAACTGATCACCAACTCAGTTATAATTTCCAATATAAAAGAACTCCGAGATGATTGAAACTAGGTTCATTCCCTCTCCAAAATGCATATTCTTCCTGGTCTTTTCCCCCATTGGACTTGTTTTTTGCTAGCTGATAATGCTGAACATTTAAGGCAGGCATGAATCATAAAAATAATACTTAATTTAGTAAAAGTCTGTAACCTACTAGATTGAAAAAAAAAATGTAAGGCATCTAGCTTTACAACATCTTTCCAAGATTGTTACATTGACTCCCTGCTATCGCTCTTCGGAGTTGAACTTATTCCATGCTTCCTGCACCATAAACAGGATAGGGAAATGATAATTTCTTCTAACATATGTCGTCCAAGTAAAGCATATCCGAAAAGTTACAAACAATCAATCAAGACTAGAACAAGAATGGGGATCATAACATGGTAGAATTATGGTAAGAGGGACATGAAAAATAAAATAAATAAAATAAATAAAAAAATTACGGACAATCAAGCGTTCATGTGTAATCGCAGTTTTCCTGTTTCTCTTCCTCAGGATTCAAAAACAAAGGCAACAACACAGTTCTGACCTGAATCATAAACAACTGAATTCATTCTTGGTGCTGGATGTCAATGCATCAGCACAGCAACTCCTACAAGTGATTATTTTCATCTAGCCTAATGATATAGCATGAAGATTATAGGATGTCATAACTTCATGAGGGCATGGATTATCAACGTCTAGACCAGTAGAAATATACAAAGACAATGGTCTTAGGAGAGTTAGATCAGGAGGGAAGATGCACCAGATTATTGAAATATATGACAGAAAACTCAGACAAGCACATTAGAATCACAGAAGACCTGTGTAAAGAAAGTTACTCACCTTAAGTAGATCAAAGACCTTTTCGCAAATGTACTTTTGTTGAATGCTAGCACCCCTTTGCTGTAACTTGTCAGGATGAACACAAAGGGTAGCCCTCCTATATGCTTTCTTCACAGCAGCAGCGGTTATAACCTCTGTCAAGGGAATTGGCTGCCAACCACTCTCAGGCCCAAGGATCTGCAGAACAAATAACAGCAGATGTTCATTGCAGATTATATAAGGTAACATCAGAGACATTCATTTGACAATCATAGCCAAAGTCACATGAATCCAGAACAGTTGTCAACATGGTAATGAACTAATGATTAAACAATAAAGTATACATTGATAACAATGTCTTTCTTCCAGAAGCATTCTATAAACAAGGAGCATTGTCTCCTGGTTATCATAAACAGGGAGACAATTTGAACCAGGAGAAGTTTGTCTCCTGGTTCAAGAAGATAATTTGACCTTCAACATATAGCCTATAAATAGGGAGCCTTCTGTCTCACTAATACGGTAAACATCACTATAAAACAATATTACAAAGTTCCCATCCTCAATAGTGCCTCTTGTGGCGGCTTCTACTTTCTCTCTTTTACACCATAGAGAAGTCCCCATCCCCAACTCACGTCAACAGCACTTTCTATGTTTTCTATCATAGTATAAACTCATAGCAACAATGTGCACCTTATGACATAAAAAACCACCTTCGGATTTAACAGGTCTTTTTGGAAGGTAGTCAAGCAAACCACGTTTCAAATTTGGAGCTTTCTAACACAAGCTATTTTACACCATGAAAAACCTAAAACAGCAACTGTTGTATAGGAAGGTCTTCGTTATCAGTCATGTGAATTCAATTCATATGACCAAGATGCAACCCTCCAAGGGTCTAGTAGTTTATGGAAAGAATCTAGACTAGAATGTACAGTGGTATTCAATATGAAAAATGCATTCCCTTTCCTGCCAAAAGTTACAATCTATATAAACAGGAAATCTTAAAAAAATGATATCAGTGTATGTGTGTGTGTGTGTTGTGGCTGTAGATTGAAGATGAGCCATAGAACTATTAACTAAAAAATTTATTGTTAATTTAAGCAATAATATTAATGGTGATTAGGAATATTTGATTTGAGAATGCAAGAAGTCAGACAACCTAGTTGTTCAATGGTTCCTGTTTCTTACAGAAACTTAAGCCTGAAAATTGAAGGGAACAAATATATGTACTTGCATCAGACAAACATATAACATTCCTATAGGTGGTATTGAGTGAATATCCCACCACCTCCAACCAAACACTTAAAAGAATAAACCTGGGTTAGGAATTGTGATTTTTCACAAAATTTAATTAATTTAATTATTATTTAATATTTAAAAATATTACAATATTAATAGACAACCACCATTAATTGCAATGTTATAAATTTAATTAAAATATTTATTCCAATAAGTATTAATTAAATCAAACTTGATTAACTTGGTTACTTCTAAAGCAAATTCAAAAAAATTTACTCTGAAATCCCAAACCCAATTTAACACAACTTGTCCACCTACAACCAAAAACCACCATAGTCTAGATCCAAACCACAACAATAGAACCGCTCATTTAATGCATCCAACTCTAAGATGATTTTAAACTAAAAACTTTGGTGTGTGCTTATAGTCCTGTACATGATTGTAAAGAAGCATTAGCTAACAACTACAAAATTTGCTAGTTTAGACTAAAATATGGCTAGCACAATTACTCAAAGAAAATTTTGCAATAATGAGGAACACAAATAGATTAAAAAGAACCATAGACAACAAAAAGGAATGCATACATATTGCAGCGTTGACAACAATGCTCGCAAATTCGATTCCTTTCCATTTGACCACCTTTTGACATCAGCATCAAGTGATTCTGCTAATCTCTGTCAAAAAGTATAACCAATAACAATCAGAAAACATACAAGACTAAATCACTGCTTTAAGCAAGGAACCATTAAACAAAAGCTCACATTTCTCTCTGCCTGTTCTCTTTGAGCAAGAATATCACGCATATTCTTTTCGGCAAGTGCTTTTGCCTGAAGATTACAATGCAATTAGGTAAGCTACTCTGGCAATCCAAATAAGAATAGAACAAGCATAAAATAAAAAGACAGATAGAGCACATACCGCACGCTCAACTGTACGCTGATGCCTCTCTAATCTTGCTTTACACCTTAAAGCTGATTCGCTGCCAGCTCCTTCTAACTTTCCATTAGAAACTTCAAACAGCCAGAAAGATGTAAGTTTCAAGATGCAAAAAGATATCTGAGTTTTAAGGTGTACTAACAAATGAAAATCTGAAACGACATTTTGGGATAACTTATTACCATGATTATTAGAAACCGAGTATTTTTTATTATTGCTTGAGGATACCGCACTTTGAGACTCATTGTGCCGAATATCCTGCTGTCCACACACAAGTCACGAATCAGTTAGTGTTTCTGAGTAAAGAACATGCAAGAAGCACACAATATGATGATACCCATTACTCACATAAGAACTAGGCCTTATCCTTATTCCACCGTCTCCCTTATCGCTGCACCTGAGATTGTTCGCTGCTTCATTGTCTTTTCTTATTTTGTCCCTAAAAGAGCCATTAAGTCTCTCAGCTTGCTCTCTAGCTTCTGCTGCAGCTTTTTCTGCAATTGCTCTTTCTACAAAACGCTCTCGAGCTTCTGCAGTAGCCCGCTCAACTGCCGCACGCTCTGCCCTCAATTTAGCTTCTCTAGAAGCCTTCTCAGCCAATGACTTCTCCAATGCTTCAGAAGAAGCTTTCTCTGCTTTCTCTCTGGCTTCAGCTTGTGCTCTTTGTCGAGCTTCAGCAGTCACCCTTTCCACAGCTATCCTTTCAGCCCTTTCCCGGGCTTCTGCGAGTGCCCTTTCATGAGCTTCACGAGTTGCTCTTTCAACAGCAAGTCTATCCTTCTCTCTTTCTCTCTCCCTTTCTTTTTCTTCCAACTTCTTAGCCCATTCTATCTCTCTCTTTCTGCCTTCGGTTTTCATGACCTCTGTTTTATGTGAGTTAATAGTAGAGTAATCAACTGCAGCCACAAAATTACTCTCTGAGTCTACCTTAACCAAATTCGGCACATTCCCTTTCTTTTCTGATTCTGACAATCTAAGCTGCTGGACAGCTTCCAAATTTTCATTTATGTGCTGCTGACCAACCACTTGATCTGTATTTGCATTATCACAATTCTTGTCCAAATCAACAGCTGACTCAAGTTCAAAGTCTGCTGGATTCTGACAAACAACAGGCGCTTTATTTACATAATTATGGTCCTGCCTCAAATTTGAAGCTGCCTGAACTCCCTTAGGTTTTTTATTCTCTTTCTTCAGATTGTCTGCTTCATCCAACATCTGCATCTCATCAGAATTTTTAGTCATATATTCTGCCATGTGCTCCTCATCATCTTCAAGTTCTTTTGGAGTTTCTTTTGCTTTCTTATCCCAATCTTCCAAAGAGATTTCTTTCTCATCTTCCTTTTTCCTCTCAATTTCTGTGTGCCCAAGAGGAACCTGTGTTGCTTCAATATTCTCTCTGTTTTTGGATTGTTCCGCAAGCACTTGAGCAGCTTTGGGTATTTTCACATTTTCTTCTGATTCATTAGTTTCTTCATTAATGTAGACTCCCTTGTCATTTTCCACAGAAACACATGACTCTTGCATCATGCTCATAGAGTTGTTTCTTTCCAGCTCAGGTAACACATCAGTTTTTGAGTCAGTTTCATGAATTTTAGAAGAACATCGCAATTCGGATGACTTGCATCTCTTCTCAAAATTCTCCAAGAGAATATCCTCTTGCGACACTATGAATTTCTCCCCTGACTCTGGCATAAATGTATACTTTAGCACTTCAAATTCTTTCCCAGATCCATCCATTACACTAGTTTTATCAGAAATATTTTGAACTTTTTCATCCTCATGACGTTCACTAGTTACATGTAATTCATTTTCATCAACTGTGGATCCATTTCCGTTTGGAGTAATCTCCTCAATTGCATCTTCTTTTGTTTCATCCTCTTCAACAGGATAGACCTCCTGACTATCCTCTGATTTCTCCCTATTTTCTTCATCAAGACTAAACACACCTGGTACTTCTTGTATGTCGGAACTTTTTTCTAGCACATGAGCTTCTCGAATTGCACTTAGAATTTCCTTTATTTCCTCCTCCCTTCTCACCAGAGTATCAGTATTCACCTTCTTTTTACTCTCTATTTCATGTGGTTCATTAACTGCCCACAATTTTCTTGATTTTTTAAATTCATTCGGTGTTTCTGTCATTTTGGAGTCTTGCTCATGTTCATTTAACACCTTGGTTGCCTTCAATTTCTTCTCAACACATTCTGGCTCAGAAAGATTGGGGGCAGGTTTGCACTTCTTGTCATTGTTTATCAGTTCATAATACTGGTTATCTATTTTCCACTCCCCAGATTTCTCCTCCAGGTTGTATTGCGATGATTTCCATTCCGTACCTTGAAGTGTCTGCTCTTTGCCTGCATGCACTTCCTTCTCTTCCTGATCAATAACTATTTTGGTTGCCTTTGTGTGTTTCTGCCTCTCTAGTTTATCTCTGCCCTTCTCTTCCTGTTCAGAATATTGATTATCTATTTTTGACTCCCCAGTTTTCTCCTCCAGGTTGTATGCAGATGATTTTGACCTCTTCCCTTGAAGTGTCTGCTCTTTGTCTGCACATATTTCCTTTTCTTCCCGATCAATAGATATCTTGGTCGTGTTTATGTTTTTCTGCCTCTCTTGCCTAGAAAAACCATTAATCTTCTCAGCCTCCTTCGCCAAGGTCATTTGGGTTACATCTCCACTGAAGGTGTTTACTTCTTCAGCAGCTTCAACTTGCTTTCTTTCCTCCAAATTTATCTTATCATGCTGAGCCAGCTTCTTCCAGCTTTGAAAACTATCACGTTTTCTCTCCATCAATTCTTTTGCACTTTTCAATTTAGCTTGAGCTTGTTCCATTGCTTCCTTCATGGCAGCAGCAGAAGCAGCAGCAGCTGAACTAGCATCAACCTCCACATCAAAGAAACAAGAACTGTCTTTCGCAGGGCCTTGAAGAGTATCAGTTTTAGAAAAAGAACTATTATAATATTTTCGGTTATACAAACTTCCCTCCACATCTTTGGCATTGGAATAGATCTTGATTTTAGGATGACCCTGCTTATTAGCTAGTTTGGGAGGTGGCCTTGAAGGCGGTGGCACTAGCAAAGGTTGAGTCTTGAGGTTGATATCAGATATGGTAACATATGTAGGATCATGAAAGGATATATCCCCACTAGATGTTGAGTGATAGCTAGAAGAACGTGAAAGTGATTGCAAATTTGCAGACACATCTTCTGATGCTGGAGATTTGGTGCTTAATGCTTTCACATCCTTCAGGTCAATTACTGAACAATCAGTACTGCCATCATCAGAAGCTGGCATAGAAATTTTATCCTGTTTCATGTCAGCTATTTTCCTGTTAGGATCTGAAGATTCTGAACTGAGACTCAGATCATTAGCTTCCATTTCCTGAATACTATCACTTGTTGACTTTTGTGAGCAGAAATCCACCACAGAGGCTGTATTAAGTTGAGGTACAGGTGCACTTTCACTCTCCTCTGGGCCTCCCCAGCTTCTCCTGCAGTCTGACACATCAAGCTTCTCTATACCCCCATTTGAATGGTGCAAATCTAAAATGATTTCATCCTTTTCCACACTTTCCACAAATTCCCTGACAGGAATCTCTGAAGGTGAATGAGAAACTTCTGCTGCCTGCTGTTTAACACCTGTTTTCTTTGGAACCCTATTAAAAATATAAAATAATCAGTAGATAAGAAATAGCTTCATTATTGTACACAAATATTTCCAAAGCTGAAAAAAAAAACATCAGAACATAGTGAGACGCTCATATCTGTTTACTTCTAAAGGAAAGTAATAACAAAAGAAGATATCAGAAGCCCACATAATGAGCATCCAGAAACCAAAGTTCTAACGTCAAATAACTATAATATCACAATAATAGAAAATATAAGCAACACCAGAATCAGAAATCAGTATCAAACCATCTACAGTAGTTCACAGAAGCATCAGGACGAACTGTTACAAATCTAGATTGCAATAAGAGAACAGTGTTTACAGGCTTCATATTCATAGCTAATGATGCTCACAGCTATAACAACAAATACACCTTCCCATTTATGGTATTAATATTTTGCCAAATTATTCTCCTAAGTTGTAAATAGGCAATAGGAAATAGGAAATAGCAAAACAGAGTATGTTGAATAGCTAATCGGTGTCTTAATGGAGACTTCATTCCCTTACCAGCCCTCATCAATTATTAGGAAAAATAAGACTAGTCTTTTTTCGGTTGATCATATAAATCCTTTTGGCACTTTATGGCGGAAACTAGCCAAAACATGGGAAACGACAATTACCATACATGTCGTTCATCTCAATCTTTCAAGAAAATAAAACACAAATTCATATTTATTACATCATCACAAGAGGATATACATTCATCCTTTCCCCCACATGTTGCTATACAATTTGGTACATAATTAAGTTAAAAGCAGGTCCACATTTACATCAAACAAGTCTATTTTGCACTTTGCTACCTATTTTAGCCCATCAACCTTCATGTGGAACACATTCCATATTTAAAGCTACCTAAAATAACACAATCTTCTAAAATACTTTGAATGATTTTTCTACCAATCAAAATCCATGTACAAGATCCACTCCCCCTGGCACACCTAGTCAAAAAAATGAATATGGAGTTTCACTAGCTCAGATGCATATAAAAGACAAGTCTTTTGAAACCTTCTTTTGCCAAGGGCTTGAGTCAGCCCATCTCAATTTGCCATATCCATATAAAAAAAAGAAAGGTTTTAAATTTCATCTTATTAAATAGAGTCACCCTTATCTATAACCAAGTCTGCACCATAACTTCGTGAAGATAATTATCCTAATATATCACTGTTGCCTACAAGTAACTAATTTAAACCTCACAGCCACAATGTTTGACATTACAGGGTTCATCTAAATCCATGTCTTTTAATAATCCAGACCAGCTAAATTTCTCATCAGCCATGGTAATCCTACTACTCCTAAACACTTCCGCATAAATTTTACTCTTTTTTCCTTTGGTAAAACCTGGTAGCATGTAGCTCCGCATCACAAAGCTATAGCCACTCACTTATGCATGGCAATCGTAAAATAGTAACATAAGTACCACCCTTTCAGTATGGCAGGAGATCTCAACCAGAGAAGTGACAAAATAACCTTTCCATGTGAGCCATCCATTGGAAAAAAAAAAAAGAAGCATTCCTTTGATTCAATAATGTGGAAGATACCACTCTTCAGCAATAAGCTGCAGTGATATAATATCCACCATAAAAATGCCGATTAAAACCGAACAAACAACTTTACTCACTAAAGCATATTCAGTAGCCAGTCTCTTTCAACATTCCACAACTTTATCAGGTAATAAGCAAATGACTTGGCTCTATCATGATAACAAACTAAAATCTCTCAACAAGCAATAACAAAAATCAATTAAACTTCAAACAAATGATGAAAGATCCCTTTTTTCTCAATGAGTTGCTTCTATTACGAGGATGAGGGAGCATGAATCCTCTTTTCTAGCTTAAACGAACTAAATTTTTAGCACAAACAAGAAAGATGATCGCTAAAGAACCAGAAGGAAAGAAATAAAAACATGATTTTTGAAATAAAAAGCATCAGAGAAACAAACACACCTCCCATTCCAATCCTCCGGCGGCTTCTTCTCCGCAACCAACTCCTCTAAAGAAACTCCGAAATCCGCAGCACCAAAACCCCCAAATATTTCCCCGTAGTCAAATCCCGGCTCCCGCGGGTCCACCTGAGCATCTACATCATCAAATCCCATCGGCAGTTCAAGGAAAGGGATGGAGCACGACGCAGCGAAGCCACCAAAGATCTCTGCATACTCATCCGCCCTCGCTGCCTTGGCAGGCGCCGAGAACCTGGGCTGCCCACCGAACACGTCGTCATAGTCCAACTTCATCCCACCACCTCCGGCGACGACGGAGGCCCCCTTCCTTGAGTGCCGCGTCCGTGGCCGGCCGGCAGGAAGCGCCGCTTGCGGGTCCTCCATTGGAGAGCAAGCGAACTAGGGCTACTCGACTTTCTCTCTCTAAAGCTCCTCCCTTTCCTAGAGAGAGAGAGAGAGGAGAAGACTAGAATGGGAGAGAGACAAGAGCTCGGGGAGAAAACCGAGTATTAGAGCAGACTAGCAGAGTGGCGACAAGGTAACCAGATCAGCTGTGTCATAACAAACACGGTTAACCATGTTCTTATTACTTTATTGGTGATTTAGATTTAAAATTGGCCAATGGTTAGAGAACAGGGAATCAGTAATGGTTTAATGCTGTTCAGAAGAATACAGGTGAGGTGGAGGGGGGCTTTTTTGAGATTTCAACGGAGATTTTAGAAAATAAGAAAAAGTGGGGAATGAAAATCGGCGAATAAATATTGAGATGGATTGAAAAGATCGGCTGGTGGGGCCCGAAAAATGACCGCGGGAGGCCGGTTTGGGTTTGGTGAACGAAATGACTGTATTACCCCTCATGTCCTTTTCCATTTCAAACGAGATTAAATTTGATCCCCCTTCTGCCCTTGGGTCCAAACAAGGGGGCAATATATAATAGGGAAATTTAGTAATTATATATTAAAATTATATATTATACGTAATAATCCTAAGCTAATATTCAACCTATAAAATTTAATTTAAATAATATATCTACTGTTTATTATTCAATGACTTTTTTTTATAAATATGTACAAACAACTAAAAGCATGTCTATTTCTTTGCCATTGTTATCCCAAATTTTATTATAATGTTTAATTAAAAATATCTCTAAAATGTATCCAAATATTTTAAATATTTTTTATGGGTAGGTAAATATGAAAATTAATCATTGTTAGGTGAATATATAAGGAAAGTGTAAATTTAACTTTTTTAATTAAAAAAAAAGTTAAAATTTGATCCCATAAGAATGTATGAACAATTTTAAAAATGATTTGAAAGAGGGATATATAAGTAATTGAAAATTTTTGTTGATGTGGGCATGCAATTTTTTCAATATTAATTAACCAAATCATTTGAGAGAACATCTAAAGAACCAAAGAAGGGAAGAAATAAATTAAAAATAATGGGGGACTTGAAATAACATTATTGAAGGTTGTTATCCTCTCTTAATTAATCTCTGCCTAATTCTAATACAAGCATATAGGATCATTAATGAACCTTTTCAAATATGAAAAAAAAAAATCAAAAATAGTTTACAAGGTCTTAACTTTTTATGTATATAAAAAATTCAAATTTAACATTTAATTACAAATGGTATATATGCATGAATCTAAAATTTAGAAGGATATTGATGGGAAAATAAACTAAAAAAGGTAAACATATATATATAATTATATAAGTAAAATACAATTTATTTGGTAAAATAAAAATAGAGGGATGCATGTCAGTTGGAAATTAGGGTGTGGTTTCATGAAGGTGAAGGTGAAGGTGCTAGCTAATTAATTAAGAAATGGACATATGTGACACATATTAGTTTAGAGCTCATTGAACATGGTTGTTGCCATCATGCAGACCATCAATACCAGGACTTCTTGTTGAGGTTGCCACCATATCCATCACTTGATGTTCTTCAACTTTAAAAGAAGGATTACAATAATATTTCATGCATCATCATGATCATATCAAGAGAGATGCGTGCTTGTTTCATTAAGGACTAATTATTAGCTAACTTTTTTTTATTTAAATATTTTCACTTTATAAATAAAATCTATATATATCTATTTATTACACCGACCTTCACAAGAAAAGTTGAAAAATCATTCCCTCTATAAAAAAATGTTGAGGGTTCAAATCATGGCGTGTTTCTAATGACTTGTCCATATTTATCAATAATATATATATATATATATATATATATATATATATATATATATATATATATATATATATTACATT
The DNA here is from genome assembly GCA_026586065.1 of Dioscorea zingiberensis. Taxonomy (NCBI): domain Eukaryota; kingdom Viridiplantae; phylum Streptophyta; class Magnoliopsida; order Dioscoreales; family Dioscoreaceae; genus Dioscorea; species Dioscorea zingiberensis. Next base: position 53,185,277 of record CM048818.1, on the reverse strand, counting down.
ATATACTAGGGTTGTATACTATATGGAGGAAAAAAAGGCATCCTTTTTGTGTTTTCAAAATTTGTGAATTTTGGGGAATTAAGACAATTTTGAGGAATTTTAAAATTGATAAAATAAGGGGATAAAGGACATATATTGAAGCACAAAGGAAAAAAATATCATGAATAAAAATTGAATGTGTTCAAATTATATTATTGGTCCATTTTTTTTTATAAAAGCTGATAAATCATATTCTTTTATTTATTTAAGTAGAATCATATATTCTTCTGAGTGAGGCTTACAAAGTAAACATCCCGACCCCTATATATGTATACATATTTTTGACACTTTCATTCTGCATTATTGTTCCCTAGCATAGTAAGGTCTATTTTTTTATTTTTTCAAAATAGGCAACAAACGCCCCTACGAGGGATTTCAAGGATGTGCACAGCTGCACAAAACACCCGAAGGCTCACGTACTGTGCAGAACACCTATAGGCTCACGCGCGTTATGCCCTCACCCCACGTGAAGGGGGATTCGAACACGGGATTGTCCCCGAACGAACTTCACCTCTTAGCAGGGGACCTTAGGTGCTATCTTATGTGAGTGGAGGCTCGAACTCGAGACTGCTTGTCTAATGCAAGGGAGCGGTATCGCTAGGCCAAGAGGCCTTTGGTCCTAGCATAGTAAGGTCATTGAAGTCATTCTCATCATTCCCGCTTGACGTTGATCCTCCATTTATGAAGATGAGGCTCCTCTTGACGATGGATTCCATTGGTACCAATTTTGACTTCTTAGAGGCATGAGTTGCATCAAATCAAGATAACATTAGAAAGTTAATATATCAGATTACTCCGGTGAAAACAAGTTGTTTTCTTCAAAAAACATCTTTGGTTTCTTTCCATCTAGGTGCTCTAGCCATGTAGCCATCACTCCAAGTGATATATATTTATTACATTATATACTATTTGGAGTAGTAGAGGAAAAGAGCATCATTTTTGTATTTTCAATATTTGAGAATTTTGGGGAATTGAGTCAATTTTGAAGAATTTTAAATTGATCAAATAAGGGGGATAAAGACATATATTGAAGCATAAAGAAAAAAACAATAATGAATAAAATAATATTATTGGTCCAAGTTTTAAATGTTAGATTTGGCCTTTATAGTATCAACTAAAAGTTTCAAATTTGTATTGGACTTATATTGGAAAAAAAAATATTTTGAAAGTTTTTATAAAATCTTTATTATATAATTAAATTTTTTATTTTAAAAAATTATGAGAATTATTAAAGACTTATATTTATAGGGTAAAATTACCTTTTGACTCTTTATAGTTTAACATAAGTTGTAAAAAATAAATCTCCAATAACTAATTAAAAAATATTTTAATCATACAAAATTTATTTAAATTTAATACAAATTAAAGTGACTGCATTCTACAAAATTTGAAAATCTAAAAATTAACAGGAAGCTTGGGGTAAAGTATACCTTCACAAGATAATTTATGGAGAAGAATTAAAATAGTAAAATTAGCAAGAAAACAAAATGAGGGCAGGAGTGGAAGTATACCTCAAGACAACAACCAATCTTGGTTATTCCAATTTCCAAAGCCACATAAAAAGCTCACCAAGGACACAGGATTTCACATGTCAAGAGAATCAAAGTAATCTACCAAAATAATTCAGAGTGTTTATTTAGAAATAAATCAGGATCATCAATCTATTTTCAATTTTTCAACCAAACACTACATTTGGAATAATTAAGAATCGAAATAGTTTTTTTTATAAATTTTAAAATAAAGCTCCACACAACACACAGGAAATTGGTCACACATCTCCTGTTCAGGAATATGGAGTCAATTTTGCACCCACACCTCAATCTCTTGACCTTTGGAAAACAAACCCAACAAATCCAAATCTGAACAAAGAATTTATCTTCACCATCACTATCACTATCACTATCACTACTATCACTAATAAAGGAAAAACACAGAATTACAAGAATTAATAGATTTTCTTTTTATTAATTATAATTCCAAAATTTATAAAACATGGAATTATAATTCAAGTACCAATATATACATATGGTAATAGACCGTGGTCCCAGTTCTGCAACTGCTTCAAAAGCTCCCTGCATTCTTTAATGTCTTCCTTAATTCTCTAATTGTTGTTGTTAGTTCCGTTGAGGGGGGTTGTGTGACTTCAAGGATGACAATCTCTTAATAGAACAAGCATGCACACACACAACCACTCAATAAAAACATCAAGAGAGAAGACATAGAAATTGGTAACCCATGGCTTTCTTCATGCCTATGTCTGGGGGCGAAGCCCGAAGATAACAATCCACTAGAAGAGGAGTAAAGACATGAGTATAAAGATTGTCACTCACACTCATTACACAATACAAGTGTCATCTCAAGATTGGTCGATACCCACTCTCACACACACTGGGTCCTCTCTCGTGGCACATCCTAACTCCTCAGAGCAGGGTCTTATATAGACGTCTCCACATCCCTAAAATAGCACCTATCTATTTTAGAATCTCTACCCCGACTAATTTAGATGCCTTCCAAAATTAGTTGTTACAACTCCTGATGTAACCAAGCTTGCAACTTGACCCGACTATTGACGCTGACTAAGATGCAACTTCCGTTGCAACATGACCTCAAGATGCCTCCAATCCTCCCAGTTGTGTCTGAGTCGAATACCGTTGAATCCTCCAAATCTCGACCTTCGACAACTAGTTGAACTCCACTTAGCCCCTTCCGCAGTATCTACGCAAAGGTAGCACCTCACCAAGGCGCGCGCACAATCACCAAGATTGTCTTCAAAGATTTCCTTCCAAACTTGATCTTCATCCCTTCAAGTTTGGGTCTCCACAATCTTCCAAACTTGATCTCAATCATCTAAGTTTGAGTCTTCATGATCTTCAATATCAAATCATACCATTATTAGTCCTCACTATATTTAGTCTTCAATTTTCACTAAATATGACATTCAATCAAATCTTTGCTCTATATTTGACATGCACTATATTTAATCTCCAATCTTCACTAAATATAGTCTTCATTATATCTTCTCTCCAATTTGATCTTGTTGCCAGATAAAGAATAACCACTTGCCAAATTGGGCTTCATGATGCTTGCTCCTCAAGTAAAGATCTTCTCTTCCAAAGATAGTTTCAATCCAAAGATAGCTTCAATCCAATAATAGCTCCCTTCCAAAGATAACTCCAAAAATATCTTCTTCACATGTGGAACCTTCAATGCCACATCATCTTGTGCCACGTCATGCCATGTCAAATAATGCCAACTATGTGCCTTAGCACTAACAGTTATCTTCCCTTGTTTGTTGCATCAATCTCAGTAGGTCCTCACCGTCTGTGTAAAAGGGCTATATTGCTTCCCATTCTCACAAGCCTTCAAATGCCTTCCTTGAGTGCTCTCAGCTCCCCTTCAAAGCTTAATCCAGCTTATTCTCTCATGGCTCCTACACAACAGAGATGGCCTTTGTTAGTCATTATGACAAAACCAAAGCCTGCATTACTTACTTTAGAGCACCATGAGGCATCTATGAATAACAGATGTCTATGGTGTTCCCTATGCCACCTTTCTTCCATTGTTGCTGTAAAATCCATGATTTTAGTTTTAAATAAAGGGATTAATATTTTTCCTAAATTTAATAGTAATTTTCGAATTTTGCCAACAAGGGCATTTTGGGAATTTATAATTAAAACCCGAGGGCACTTTGGTAAAATGGACCCAAGGGAGATTCGAAAATATAAATAAAATTATTATATAATTTTATTTATTCTGATTGATGAAAGATTTAATTAAATTTGGAAATACTAAATTTAATTAAATTGGAAAGCTCATTAGTAATCATGTTAAAAACTTAGAAGGAAAGGGGGGGGATATTTGATTAAATCTATTAAAGGTAATGCCCTAAGTTTAGTAAGGTGGGATTTAATCAAAAGAAATCAAATCAAATTTAAATTCAAATGAATTTAAATTATAGAAGTAATTAATTAATAACTTTGAGTTTAGTTTGGCTGATAGGGACCTAATAGGAATTTTATAAATTGCAAGGACTGCAAGATAAAGGATATTGTCTCTGGCGAGGGACCATGATGTAAAAATGAAAAGAACAAGGACTTGATGAGAAAGTCGCGCTCTCTCGCTGATGGGGACCCGAGCGTAAATTTTGAAAGCTTGGGGGTCTTACGTAAGGGAAGGAGTTGCATAAGGAGGGAACCAACGGCGGGATCGGCGATCCGTGTTGAGCATCTTGAGGCACCGATCCTAGTAGTCCCATTCCTATGGCAATGATTAAAACAAACACGCCCTACCGCATGCGGTTGGAGGTCAGCAACAGCGTTGATCCAGCGATTGAGGACCATCTCGAGACGCAGGGGAGAGTTGATCCGCGAGTTCCATCCTTCTTTCTCGGTAAGGCCGCCGAGATGCAATCTCTCCGCTTTTGGAATTCGCCGGATTTGGAAAGATGGAAGGTTGATTGGCGCAATCAATCCTTCCTTCGAGGGGAGTCGACGTGACGGATTCCCTGAGACCCCTATAAATACCAGGGCTTTCTCCAAACCTCAACACCAAGTCGCGGCGGCGTTGCACTCTCGGTTGAGAAGAAGGAGAAGGTCGTGATTCTGGTGGCCGGAGAAGGTGGGAGGACGAGGGAGCTAGTGCTAAGAAAAAGGGTGGGGGACTTCCACTCGTTCGTCTAGAGAGGGGTGATCACCTGCAGAGAGCTCCGGCGACGGACAGTGGTACTCCGGTGAGTTTTTGATCTCTGTTTTCTTTATCTTCCGGCCGTGCATGCATTTAGATTAGGTTGAGCAACGCCGGGAGGGGCCACAGGACCTTCCACCGGACTCGGTCGGGGGGACTGAACGCCGGAGGAGAAGGCGCCATCGCGATCCGTAAAGGCGTGAGAAAGAACGAGTGGCCTACCGGGACCGGGAGGGTCAAGTCTTGGTTCCCTGGCCACGCGGCCTTTGGGGATTACACCCGTGGCCACACCGTAGACACGGAGACCACCTTACGGCGTCGAAGCGCGATCTGGCCCTCAGCGAGGACACGGGCTGGGAATAGGGAAGAGAGAGAGAGTTAGTGATTGGTTAGTTGGTTATGTTAGTTAATTATTGGCTAATGGTGATTAGTATAGTTAATTAACTATTAACTAACTAAGACAATCTGTCACACTAAGTTAATTAACTTATTGAAAAATTATTTGATTAATTAGTTGATTAACTAGGAATTTATCAAGTGGAATGAATAATTAGCTAAATGATTAGTTAGCTAATTATTAATTAATTAGTCACTAATTAGTTAAAAGTTAACTAATGAAAGATGAGTTAATTAGATGATTAGTAACATCTTAGTTGAGTTAATAAATTGTTAAATGATTGGTTTAGTTAAATTGCTAATTAATTATTACCCATCATTGATCGGTGTGATTAATCAGTAGCTAAGTAATTAGTAAGTTAGTTGGAGAATAATTAACGTGGATAATTATTAAAGTGATTAATTAGCGGAATAACTAATTGGGTAATTAGTTGTTAACTAATTGTTTTGATTTTTCTTGTTAATTAGTGGACCTAATTAATTAAAAAGGGGTAGTTAGAGATTAATTAAATCGGTCAACTAACTGATTAGTTATTTGATAATTTAATCATGAGATTTCACTAATTAATTGGTTTAATTAGTGACTAAATGGTTAGCAAGTTAATTGAAGGTTAATTAGTTTTGAATAATTAATTAATAAGTTGGGTGGGCCAACTAGTTAAGAAGGGTTGAGTCCATCCAATCTAAGGTTGATTCGAATCCATTCTAAAAAGGGCTGAACCAAGATTGATTGACAGGGAAACACGAGAGAAGGTCTACAAGTCGGACTTGGGTCCGTTAGTGCATGCATTCTAAACATAGTAGTTATAGACATGTACTTAAATTGAGAGTAGATATGCCTTTGACAGATTTTCTTGACTTGGATGCGTCGGGAAGTCCCGTGGAACACGAGGCTTTGCGATTTTAGGTAAGTACTTCGGCCTAGTACCTTTACTCTTTGATGAGTTTTCTTGGTTTTATTATTGCATGTTGATCATGCCTTGTTCCGCCCTTCAGGGATTTTATTTTTATGTCTTTGTTGTGACATATTGTTTTCATACATGCTTCCATGAATTTTGTTGAAATCCATATATAGCATGTTTGATTTGTTTTGGGGATGTTGGGATCCCTACTTGTACTGTTCTTCGTCCCGGATTCAGTGGAGCAGGTGAGCTCCAGATTTTTGCGAGAGCGTTGGGGACGGGGCGACTACCCGTTCAGCCTCCTAGCCGTGAGGAGAGTGTTCTCGATGTCCTTACCCGGTCACAAGGGGTCGATCGGCTGACCATGTCGCATGAGAGATAGTTGGCGCTACTGACAGGCATCGACTGAGGCGTAGCGACCCGGATGTATCGCTTTCTCAAAGAGGTTCTGATGGTACCGGCCGGGGAGGCGATTGAGAAGCTTCCATTTGGAACTCTTAGCTAGAGTCACGATCTTGTTATTTTATTGTGATAGACTCTAGGGGCTTGTTTGAGTGCCCGAGTTTGCTGATATCATGTCTTGATATCATATTTTCTTGAACCACAAGTAGGTACTTCTGAGCTTTCCATTCAAAGCTCATGCATATTTTCTCTGTTACGGATCAGGCGTAGGACACTAGTACGGAGCTGAGCCGATCGTGGGTCGGGTGATTTCCAGAGGTCCGAGGGACCTTGTCTATCTTTGTTTGTTTTGAGATGTTATGTTTTGTAGGTCCTCTTAGGGCACGATATTTGTAAATTACTAACCCTTGTTATTTATTTCCGCTAAACTCTGTTTATTTTGAATAAATTAAGTTGTTATTTGCATTATCTCAGCTTACACACTTAGGCCTTGTATCCGGGTGGGCCCGTCTCTACTTACACGGCCAGTGCACATTTGCGTGGTCCCGGATCGGGTCAAGGCGTTCTGATTGCTATAATACTTCTCTTGGCCACCATTTGTGGGTTGTTTTGTTATATCACATCTTGCTCTCCATATCTGCCATAGAGCATTGCCAATTATGATCTTTTCTATCTCAGAAAGCCGGTGAGCTCCCAGAATAATCCTTGTTAGCCAATTGCCTTCAAGTAGCTCCCCAGGTTGTGGCTTCCATTCAGCCAAGTATTCCTTCTTCTCCAGTTCAACCCAAAGTTGTTGTACCCACCTGTAAGCTTGGAAAAGGTGGTTAGTAGTTTATATATCAACTTTGCACATTGGGTAAGGATCATTTGGGCCAAAGTTTCAATTATATATAAAACTTCTGGTTGGGAGACAGTTATGAAAAAAATTCCACAGGAAAACCTATACTCTATGAGCTAAAACTAGATTCCAAATTTTTTCCATCCCACCCACTATTCTGCTCCATCTTTTTTCCTACACAAATTATAGATAGTTGCAGTTAGTGTTTTGCAACTTGTGCCTTCTGATCAATGCCACTTTTCTCTCCTTTGTTTCCCATCCAATTTTCTTGCAGATAATGGATTAGGAAATGCAGAGCTGGAACATTTCATTCAACAACTCCTTATCCTAATTATTGTCTTAGGTTAAGTGCTTTACCTACATTCCAAAGAGCTCAAAATCCATATTCAAGTAAGTTGGTTTATACTGTAAAGGTATATCAAAAAAACCATACATCAAATAGGATTGAATCATAAGCAAGGGTTTGGTCTGAAGTGATGTGGTCTCTTACCATAGGAATCACTCTCCTTAGGGGTCTAAATATCCATGAGGTCTTAGATATTTTTTCCAATTTCCACATATGCATTTTGCCATATTTGTAAGTCATGAACCTCACCTGATTCTTATCTGTCATGTTTGTAAGATCTAATGCATACTTGGCTAGAAGTGAATTTTTCATTAATCTCAAGTCTCCAACACCCAGTCTCCCTCAGCCTTTGGTTTGGTAATAGTGTTCCAACTAATGAGGTGAGCACCATTACCACTGTTGTCACTTCCCCAAATGAACCTCCTAACTAGACTAGTTTTCTTGTCTAATATAGTATCAAGGATGGCATATGTGTTAAGCCCGTAGAATGACATTGATATTATGGTTGAGTTGACTAAAGTTATCCTCCTAGCTAAGGATAAGTTTTTTTTCCCATGTGCCATCTTTCTCTCCACTGATTCTACAAGTGGATTGAAAGTGCTTACTGGGAGTCTTTTTGGTGAGACCCAACATCCCAAAAATTTTACAGGGAATTGACCTTGTTTCAGGTTGAGAATATGTATAATTGCTCTCTTAATGTTCAGGTTTATCCAAGAAGCGCGGGGAGTTGGTCACAATAACTATCCTATGAAGTCTATGGCTAGAACAAAATCGAAGATGTTTTAATGATAAACAACGTATTTGTACATAACCAATTCAAGATATTGATTTCCTCCGTCTCTTAATTTGATATAGATAACATGTTCACAAGGACGGAATGAAGACTTACTGATAGAGGAGGTTGAGGGCAATCAACTAAGGGATTAATCTTATTTAAATTAACCAAAAAATTGGACAACAGATGAATTCCTTACATTTTTCTTCTTTTTCTTTTTTATATAATAATAACAATTTGAACCTTAATCTTGCTTAAATTAAACAAAAAACTAGATTCCCTGTGATCCGGTACATTGTACCTGTAGGTCCTCAGCATGAGCCGGTTAGGTGGTGCCACTGCAGTTGCCCCCCTTGTCGTTGATGTCTCCTTTGAGGTTAGTTGGTTCATCCTTCTATTTTATAATATTTATGTTATCCATTTATACATAGATAAAAACCTTTTATATAATATCTAAAAATAATAATAATAATATATAATATCCTTTGCTTTACTTCGAATATACACGCACACGCACACAGATATAACAATTGATGTATTCCGTGCGTGCTAGCATGACATTCCCTAAAATAGCCCTCATCTCTGATTTGTCCAAATAAACTAGTGCTTAATTAATTATGTTGGGAAGACGGGACTAAGCGGGGGAGGAAGGGAAGGGGCAAGCAACAGCCTGGCAGTAACAGAACACCAAGTGGTGAAGCTAATGGAAGAGGGCATAGGGTCGACAATGTAGTATCTCCAAGGGAAAGGGCTCTGCCTCATGCCCATCTCTCTCACCTTTGCCATCCCCTCATTGACCACATGCCCCACCACTGACCTCATCCCTCCTTCCCTCCAAGGCAATTGGCCGGGCACACTCCGGGGACTCCACAACTGAACACAACTGAAAACCTAATTAAAAAGAGTTTGGCATTCACTAGGAAGTCCTCCCACAACAAATAGAAAGTGGCATGACTCCAAGAAGAAGCAAAGTGAGGAGCTGAGGTATTGCAAAGAATGCTTATGAGCCCGCTTGGATTGGCTTATGGGAAGCCAAAAAGGAATTTTATTTATAAGTTAAGGACTTTTGTGGGTTTTATTTGTTTGGATGGGCTTTTTTAGAAGAAAGAGAAGCTATAAGAAAAGGAGAATTTTTTTCCAGAAGCTGGTGGTTGAAGCTTCTGAGGAAAAGGAAAAAAAGAAAAAAAAAACTTTTGAGGAGTTTTGGGGTTTTTCAATTATAAAAATACCCTCATGCAAATTAAAAAATGACTTCTCAAATTTAACCTAACATCATGTGAGACTTCAAAGATATTGTTATTGTTGATGTTAAATGTAGTTATTGTCAATTATGAAAAATACCCTTGTAAATGTAGTTATTGTTGATGTTAAATGTGATTTTTTTTTATATTATTCTTCTTCTCCTTATTATTCATTGAATGTTTATTATAGTAATTTGGTTGAAGCCTTTAGGAAATGAACATCCAAACAACTTCCTAACTATAAAAGCACTTCTTAATTAACATATCCAAATGCAAAAATAATTAGAAACCTTAACCTATTCTAAAAAGTTATTATAATTTTTTTTTCTTTCTATCAAACTGAAAATAAATCTTTTTTTTAGAAAAATAAAATTAAATCACACATCTCCAAATAACTCTAATCAAATACCAACAAGATGGGACAAAGTTTGGTGTTGGATTAATACCAATAACCACCTAAAAACCCTAGTGAGTAGTGACATTGCCACCTCTTCCTACGTTGTACATATATGGGAGGGTGGGAAACATGAATTAATTGCTTTCTAATTTCATTAATAGATAATAACATTGGAATCCTTGTTTTCTTTTCCTTTAATTCCAATTTGTTTTAATTTCAGTGAACATATGAATAAATTTCTCTATGTTTGATTAATAGTTCTCAAATATAGGAAAATTGCTTATACTTTTAATATATAAATAAAATGATTTTTTTTTTTTTGACAAGATGAGTTGATTGATATAGATGTGATTCATGACCCACAAGTCAAGAAGGAGAAGAAGAGATGACACAATTCATTTTTAATGAGAAACATGAGCCCACAAAAGATAGTTGCATGTTTGCACAAAAGTGAATGGTCTCATGAGAGTAACAAGAATCTCAATCTATTTGCATAGGAACACACAAAAGAACAAGTACATCAATCTCACTGAAGGAATCTATTATATATCTTAAATATTAAATATAAAAAAAGTACTACTTCTTGTTGGGGCCCTTGTGTTGGCCGCACCTTGACAAAGTGGTAAAGCACTCAATTTCATCACAACTTATCAAACACATCCACTTTTAAAAGCAAACAATGGCTAGCTGGTTTGCACTATATATATATATATATATATATATCCCTCTTTTTTCTAGATTTTTTTTTAAATATGTAGTTTTATAAAATCTCATAATTATAATTATATTTGGGGCTTCTTGTTGCATATACACCTCCAAAAGTATAAAGTTATTTAAATATCCCTATAAAAATAATATTTACTTACATAACCCTGTAAATAAACTTTTTTACTTATATACGCCTATAGCTATTTTGACCTTTGATGATGTTAAATGAATAGATGGAATGAGAGTAAATTACTAAACTGGGTTTGCTTATATACACCTCTAAATTTTTTTTTATAGACATTGTTATTTTGTTTAACAAATGAAAAAAAATGAGACTAATTATGTTCTCTAAAAATTCTAATATTGGTTAATGTGACTAATGACAAGGGTATACAATTAAAAAAATATTTTTAGAGGAGTATGTAAGTAATTTTCTTTTATTATATATATATATATATAAAATATATGATTTAGGGGTGATACAATGGGGCGACCGCACTAACAGCCGGCCCCATTATATCACTCCCCTATATATATATATATATATATATATATATATATATATGAAACTGATATTTTTAATTACATGATGGAGTTTCTTTTGCTTACATATGTAAAACCACTTTTTAATAAACTAGTCTTCACAAATCAACTAATTAAAAACATATACATCATCAGAAGATAATATAAAAAGTTAAGAAAGACATCATCTTCCAATCAAGAAAACTACTATATTATAGAACCGATGATTTTTATTAAGCTTCTTATAATATAAAATACATTTATACATTTATCATTATTTTTCTAATGGGGCATTTATGAAACATTTGATTCCAATGGACATAAATGTAAATATATGAGTTAAAGTAAGGCATAGATATTATTACTATGAATTTTATAAGGGGTATGCATGTAATTCTACTATTTCTAAGAGTTATATATGCTAAAAAATAATATAATATCTAAAATGTTTCTTGAAAAAATAGAGTTAAAAATGAACTTGTCATTCATTAAAGATTAAACACCCTATAAAGTGAGGATTAAGACTAATTTTTATGATTAAAAGGATGATGATGTGAAATCACATCTGCTAATTAATAAGTTGGTGATGTGTGGAATTAATGGGTTTCTTCAAGATCAATAAAAATTAAAGAGAGTGGATTAGATGAAAAGGATCATCAATGGCAAAAGAGTAAGTGAGATTTTATTATATTTAGTACTATCAATCTAATAATTTGTAAAAAAATAAAAAATAAAATTAAGGGAAGTCTAACTACAATGAAAGTGATGTATTATGAACATATAAACAAATATAATCTTTCTTTAAAAATTAAATTAAAAACAAATTCACATTAATTACAAAAAGCATGAATCTTTCTTCTTTATGTGAGTTTTGTAATATTATACTTCTTTATTTGTACATTTTATTTTTCTAATGTGTCCTCTATCTATTAAAGTTAATAAGATATAAGTAATGATATGTTATCTTTTTATTTGATATTTACTAAATAAAGTTTTGCTTTGTCTGGTCTCAAACTTTTGATCAATCAAAGGTTACAACATCAATGAGGACCTTTGTGGTGGCCACATATAATGATACCTTAATAAAGTTTAGAATTATATTCATTCAAAGCTAGTCTAACATATTAATGTCACACTAGTAAAAGCAAGTTATGAGATGACTTCCATCCAACCCAAAAACTTAGTTATTAGGTAAGACACTAAATATATCTTTGTCATCTTAATCAAGCTTAAAAACTTAAATGAATAGATCGAGAAATCCAAAATCTTATATTTATGTTAAGTTAATATAGAGGTTGGATTATTGTTTGTAGAGGAAATTAGGCTTAAAAACTTAAATGATTAGATCGAGAAATCTAAAATCTTATATTTAAGAGAGGAAATATTTTTTTATTCTCTTTTTGTGATATTATCATCTTAATAGTGAATTATTATATATCGGGTTTGCATATAGATGTAGCTTCATTATGGGTGAACTACACAAAATTTAGTGTCTCTGTTACTTGGTGTTTACTTGAATATTTTTCGGAGCATTATCATAAGCTTATATTTACTGTTGTTTTTGTTGGATAAGTTCGCTTGTATTACCACTAACAATTATAGTTAAGGTTGTGATCCGAATATTTATACATCAATACTTAATTATTGGATGTAAGATCGAGTGGATTTTTTTTTGATAAAAGAAAACACATCCTTCTCATTAGGGAGGCCCTTTTGATACCTTAATAAAGCTAGTAATCATCTCTCATCCAAAGCTGACCAAAAATCAAAGGGGGAACTTCTCCTTTTCTTCATCCCATGTTTCTAAAGATAAAGGTAAGCTAGCTGGTTACATGTACTCGGATCTTGAGCCAATCTATGCTTGCATGTTCTCTAACTTCTAAGTCCAATGCATGCCCCCTTGTGCCTTTCAATGAATGCAAAACCAGTGAAAACAATTAAAAAGTGAAAATCAACCGTTTTCTATAATAATAATAATTATAACAACAATAATAAAAAAATTTAATAAACCAAAACAAACATGTGAAAATCGATGCAAAAATATTTAACTTATAAAATAGGACACCACTAGGCTCCCCCATCCGAAAAGCAGAACCACTTAGCCTCAATGGAGAAGCCTGCATGACGGATATATTAGTAGCGGTGGAAGAATCAAGAGTAGAAAATTCAGACCATAGAAAGTGGGTATAAACCTCACACAATCGATTCAAGGTCAAATCCTTTTATCTCTTCCTAGTTGATGGTGGCATGATCAGCGTGCTAGGAAAGGATTTCTTGAGGAAACCCATCCCAAACAAGGTCAAAATATTCGAATAGCTAGCCTGGTTTAACAAGATCCTGACCATGGATAACCTGATGAAGAGGGGATGGGGTGAAAACGTATCCCAATGTTTTCTATACGGACAAGCTCAAGAATCCGTGCTACACCTCCTCATACAATGCCCATACAATGAACGTATCTAGGCACATTTTAGTCAATTATTTGGAACACTGTGCGTCCTGGCTAATATTCAAGACCTCTCGGGTAACAATACTCTCAGAGATGACCTGGAAAAGACAAAGCAGTAGGGTTGAAGTGTACTTGTTGTGGCGGACATAACCTGGAGCATATGAAGAGAAAGGAACCAGAGATGCTTTCACGATAAACAACGCGTTTTCACATAAATCATTCGGACAATCACTTTTCTAATGCTTTTTTGGTTTAATGCAGCTCACACATCAAAGAGGCCAAAGCTGATGGTAATGGAGTCTGTGGCAAAAAGATCCTTGACCTTCACTAGGGAGGACCTAGACTCACCTTGGGAGATGACTTTGAGGACACTATTACCCCGGACGACGGCATATAGGCGGACCCCACCTTGTCTTAGTGTGATGACTTTGGCAAACTAGAATCGACCAAGATTTTGGGTCACAAATTTTATCACACAATATTATCTAATTCACACTTTATAAATGCCTGATTTTATATTAATAAATATGGTTTATCCACCTTTCAAAAGAAAAATCTTTTCATTTAGAAAAGAAAATAAATCAAATTGACTCTACTTCTTCGTAAATTAAATTTACAAGAAAGTAAAACTCCAAATATGTAGAGAATGTGAATTAAATTAAATTTATGAGAAAGTGTAAGTCTGAATATATAAAGCTTATAAAGGATGAGATTATAAAAATTAACAGATCTAATATAAAGGAGACTAGCTCGATATAATACAAATGTCCAAAACAGTATACTAATGTATCTAGTATTTGTGAAAACCCGATCCAATAGTTGAAATATATGAGAATAAGCACCACATGATAATAAATCTAAAATCAATAGCTTAGATGCGTCTTATTACCATATGCAGCTATTGATTCAAAGACTTTAGAATCACTTAAACAATTTTCCATTTGGATGAATTTTTGTAAAATTACTTATGAGGATAATTATGTTAAAAAAAATGAGGGCATTTTTTGTTTGAAAAATGTTAGGTGTTTTTTTTTTTAAAAAAAAGAAAACTCAATAAAGTACCTAGCCAATAGTTTCTGAAAAAAAGTAAACATATTTATTATAGGTAAATAACTATTCATCCCTTGAATAGTACTTTTATTGCCACATGGTCCTTGGGTAGGGGTGTTGGGGGGCTTAAATGAAATAGTGTTTTGGGTGGGTGGGGGGAAAAGGTAAATAGGGTTGTAATAGTGCCAGGGACTATTTGATAATTTTCCCTATTTATTATTAGTTTTTAATTTTTTCAGAAATATAAAATGACCCTATGGTCATTGCTACAACAAATAATTTCTACAATTTTGACCTTAATCAACATGGCTAGGAATATGATCGAGCGAGAGAATCCCATGTTCTCTATCAAGAGAGGATGTAACAAACCTCCTAACCCTATGGAGCCTACTAAAGTAAAATCATAATATATAGGTGGGATATGGAAATTTACGACGATCAGAAAAATTCACGGTAAATTCCCTATTGATTTTGGATTGACGGCGGGATTAGAAATGACCTACCAAGAATGTTTGGAGATAACTTTGTTTTGTTGAGGCTTGTGCACGTCTTTGATTTCTTAGTGGTTTGTCGTTCATATTATCAAAAAAAGTAAAAATAAATAAATAGAAATATTAGAAATGGCAATAATAACCCTACCTTTTTCAATCAAACCTTAACACATTTGTTCCAAATCTCTTTTCTTTAACTTTTTTCTTCAAATTCATCCCCAATTGGCTCTTTCTTTTATGAACTTTATTCATGAAAACTTTAATCTATGTCTCTTTGATATTATCTTTTGATCAATCATCTATTTGGTAGTAAAATACAGTAAATTTGTGGGGATTTGATCTCCTATTTTGAATAAAAATTCATTAATGAGATTAGAAAGTCACTAAATGATGCTCAAAAGGCAAGGGATGGCTTTAAGGGCTCAACTGGGGATTAATATCCTAAAAGAGCATGAAGACTAGAATTAAACACATAGATTCAGATGAGAAGAAGAAGGATTTTGTTTAGATGAGAAGGAAAGAGACCATAGATTAGAGAAGAGTAGTTAAGGTATTTAGAATATTTATGATTTATTAATTAATATAAAAGAGAATATTCTTAATATATTTCTTTTTGTTAATAGATGAAGACAGGTGAAAAGGAGTTATTTGCAATGAAAATGAATAGAAAGTAGTGTTTTTATTAAATTTTTAAAAAACAAGTCTAAAATTTCATTGACAATAGGGCGTAGGTTATAAATTAAAGAAAACACTTTAATGATAAGTAAAAGGGTAACCCAGTACTACAAAGCTCCCGTTATATACTGGTCCAGAGAAGGATCAGACCATTTGGATCTGTGAGTTCCGTCGGGTTCGGTTGTCCGCCTGTCGTAACTTGTGTTACAAATACGATCAGTAACTCATCAAGCTTCACGTAATGTTGAGAAGAGAATAACAAGAACATTCACACATAAGCAAACAATCAAACACACATGAAAGGGGACACAGGAGTTGGCAACCCAGTTCGGCCAACAATGCCTACGTCTGGGGGGCCATGCCCGGAGATGAAAAATCCACTAAAAGAGGGTGAAACAAAATGTGTACAAACAAATTACACTCATACACACTCAACAAACATCAGCACCCTTTCCCCTCCAGATTGCCGGCCTCTCTCCAACCTCTCCCTCAAGGTTTTTCTCCCCACTTACACCGTCAATCTCTAGCAGGGTCTTCAGTAGATGCACGACCTTCCTAAGATGTCGCCTTCCTCTTTTAGCATCGCCAGAATCTCCGCAGCTATTAAATTGGACTCCTTCCAATTCTGATTGTTGTAACTTTAGTTGTAACTTGAGTTGCAACATGGCCCGGCTGAAGCACTGACAGAAGCTACAGCATTCGTTGCTCTTCGACCTCGACACACCTCCAACCCTCCTGGTTGAGTTCCGAGTCTACTACGTCGGATCCACCTGTCCCCGACCACCGCAACTAGCCGATCCACCTTTCCATCACGTACTCCGCCCAATAATGTCGCACCTCTCCATTGGCACGAGATTGTCAACGTCATCCCCAAAACTGGATTTCCTCAATCACAGTTTTGACAATCCAAATATACCTCATTAGTCACCACCATATTTGTTCCTCAATCATCCAAATATGGTCTCCAATTATCATTTGATTTGGCTTCAAACCATCACCTCATCAATCACTGATATCTTGCCAAATCAATTCACCAATCAGCTCCTTTCTATGCATGTCTTGATTTGTAACATCCAAGTTTGAACATCTCCTTGTTGACCAAGTGGACGTGTGTCAAATATTGCCAATCAAACCCATTTGCACTAACAGGATCTATTTTATTTTCATGATAAATAAATTAAAAAATGAATTGTAAATTCGGTAATGTGTTTGGTATATTCTAATCATTGAGATTTACAAACCTACAAAACAGTACAAGATTTTGAGAATATGTTAGTGGTAGGACTTGAGGATTAAACTATTCTGTAGCACATAAATTGTTTGTATCCTAAGTTACATACATTGTTTGTATCCCAAAAGCTAAATTACAGTTGTTGAGATCCTAATCATTAAAATGCATGGTTTCAAACTTTTGGGACCAAAACTATTTTATTATTTTGTATTTTTCTTAAATTTTATCCATTACCATCACATGAGTGTATCATAAAATATATAGGATACCTTCTATTGTAAAATCTAAGTTAACATCAACCTAACTCACCCTTATGTTTTCTATACTTCATCAATTAAATTATTTTAATTGTGGAGGTTTTTCTATCTACGAAATTGGAAATAATAAATAAATGCTTGATGGATTACAACTCCCGCTTCATTCTCACTCGTCTGATTTTAGGTTTTCTCCCTCTTCCACCCTACTAATGCATGCATGAGATTTTTTCTCTCATTTTTTTTATTTTTTATTTTTGCAAAGAACTTCAATTAACACTGTCTCTCTTGCTCTCAAGGCGATAGTGAGCCCCAAGGTCACTGTTTCCAAGAAGCGTGTTGTGCTCCATTAACTTCTCTCTCTCCCCCGCTCAGGATGGTGGGTGGGACAGGAGTTAAAGCCTTGCATGAGTCGATATACTCATCGTCTGACCCAACCAATAGACACAATAAAACTTAAAATCTTTTTTCAGTCCCAGTAGCATACGGTTCATCTTCTCTACAAGGAAACCAAAGAGGAGGCCCCGTTGTTTGCGAACATGGAGGGAGATCATGGGCTATGAGTGGTTAGGAACCATGCTGAGAGTCCTTAAGCTACGATCCTCACACCAGGCTCGATGTTAGAGAAGCTAAAAGCAACAGTAAACGATATGATGTGGCTCGACGATGAAGTGCTCACCAGAGCTTATAAACCATGAGGTACGTACTGTATGGGAAAAATCTTTGCTAAGGCCATCTCTGTTAGATCTTGCCTGAGAGAATGATGCAAGAGAGCCCGAGTCAGACATTGTCGAACTGTCTGATTGCACCACGAGAGCTTTGGCATATCATGACTTGGCAGACCGACGTAAAGGCGGAAGGTGTCGAACCAAGTCCGGAATTGGGGATCACTTTAGACACGTTTCGGTATTTTGGCCATAACTTTGGCTACAGGCATCGGATTCGCGCGCTCAACCCCAATTCAGAAAGCTTGTCTCGACGCGCATATGGGGATCCTCAGCTTTGCTTGATGGACCTTTCCTTCATCCTCAAATTCTACTGTTTTCCCCATCGTTTCTTCATTTTTCGGTGTTTTTTTTTCCCTATTTTTGGTAATACTTCGTATACCAATTTAGGATAGGATATGAATCCGATTTGAACTCAGATTTTTAGGAGTTATCTGATTTGTTTAGTTATTTTGAATTAGATAAGTTTTTTTTTGAACCAAAATTTGCCGATTTGGGCAAATTTGGATAAGAAGATAGGTTTTCTAGGTTATCCAGATTAGTTTTTTTCAAGCTATTTAAACCCGGCTTGTGGGTTGAATTTTAGTCATTGATTACTGAATAATATTTTTCCTTTGAAATTTCAGAGACTTTCTTCTTTGTTTGTCTTCCCCTTTTTTGTTCTTTTGTCAACCCCCCTAGTTACCACCGCCCGCAGGTTAATCACTACCCTGCCCGAGGTCAGTTGGTATCAAAGATCGACTTCTTTCTGTGGGATCGGTATCAATGGCTGGAGGTCGTGGTGGTCGTCGTGGTGGACATGTTCCGGTAGAGGAAGGTCCGTCTCGAGACCCAATCGCCTTGGAAGCGATGGACGAGGATCTACAGAGACAAGTAGCGGAGTTGACACAACGGTTGGTGGTGCGAGATTTGGGGGATCGTGAGGTTTCAGACCATGACTTTGAGTCCACCTTTGTTAACCCTTATTCCCGGCGTGGGCAGTCCAGAGAGCACTGTGCACAAGAGGAACGTCACGGAGATCTTGGCTTTCGAGTGGAGTTACCCGAATTTATTGGAACCCTACATGCTGAAGTCTTCATCAACTGGCTGAATGAGGTAGAGAGGATATTTGAGTACAAGGAGGTCCTTGATCATCTGAAGGTGAAGCTAGTTGCCATCAAGTTGAAGGGCCAAGCATCTGCGTAGTGGGAGCAGCTGCGCCGTTCACGAGATTGGCAAGGCAAACCAAAGAACACAGATTGGGACAAGATGAAGAAGAAGATGAAGGGGCACTTCCTTCCATTCGGCTACACCCAAACCTTGTTTCAACGGTTTCATACGTTGAGATAGGGCGCAAGATCGGTAGATGAGTACAGAGGACTTCTACCAATTGATCGCGCAGAACGACTTATCCGAGACGGAGGAGCAACTGGTGGCTCGATATCTGGGAGATCTACGCCAACCACTACAAGATGTTCTTAGTCTACACACACTGTGGACTATTTCGAAGGTATACCAGCGTGCCCTCACTATTGAAAAGCAGCAGAATAGAAGACCACCAATCAAGAGCGATCAGAGTAGCCGGACAGCTCACCCTCAGGCACCCCACCCGGTCCAGCAACCACCGTTAGGTAGTTCTAACTCTCCCGTTTGTTGTTATCGATGTGATGAGCAGGGGCATAAAGCACCCAAGTGTCGGAAACCTGCTAGTCAGAAGGACAAGAACCTGATGATTGAAGAGATCGAGGTATGCGAGGCTGAGGAGTCTGAGGAACCAGTTGGTGATGATTATGGAGATGATGATGATGATGGGGATGGTGACGTGCTGATTAGGGATGGCCATGAGACTCTCGTTGATCGCAAGAGTCTGCTGGCACCCAAGGATGAATCAAGGGACGACTAGCTGAGAAATAACATCTTCCACACCACCTGCATAATAGCCGACAAGGTTTGCAAGGTGATCATCGACAGCAATAGTTGTGAGAACGTGGTGTCTGAAGACGCTGTCGAAAAGTTGCAGTTGAAGACGGAGCGACATCCGAAGCCCTACAATCTATCATGGCTGAGCAAATGCACCGAGGTAAAAGTAGATCGGAGATGTCTCGTGTCTTTCTCTATTGGGCAGAGGTACATTGATAATGCATGGTGCGACGTGTCAATGGATGCCTGTCACCTACTACTGGGGCGACCATGGCAGTATGATTGGAGCGTAGTTCATGATGGAAGGAAGAATACTTATTCTCTCAGCATCAAAGGAAAAAGGATTGTGTTGGCACCCTGCCGGGAAGAAAAGCCTCCTACTCCGGTATCCAATACTAACCTACTTTCTATATCCAGATTTTTAAGCTTGATCGAGCAGGGAGATGTAGTCTATGCACTGCTACCTTACATGCATAATTCCACGGACATGGATCCAGATCTACCAATAGAGATGCAGCAGTTGCTACTAGAGTTTGCAGACTTAATGCCATAGGAACTTCCCCCGGGACTCCCACCTATGAGGGACATCCAACACCAGATAGATCTTGTCCCAGAATCGAGCTTGCCGAATTGACCAGCATACCGCCTCAGTCCCAAGAGTGGAGAAGTTATTAAGAAGCAGCTACATTCGAGAGAGCATGAGTCCCTGCGTAGTTCCAGCCTTGTTGGTGCCAAAGAAGGATGGCTCGTGGCGCATGTGTGTAGACAACCGAACAATCAACAAAATCACCATCAAGTATCGCTACCCCATCCCCTGCTTGGACGACATGTTGGACCAACTATCCGGCTCAAAGGTCTTCTCAAAAAATGACCTGAAGAGCGGATATCACCAGATCAGAATACAGCCTGGAGATGAGTGGAAGAAGATGTTCAAAACACAATATAGACTGTACAAGTGGATGGTGATGCCTTTTGGGTTGTCCAACGCCCCAAGCAAGTTCATGCGATTCATGCACCAGGTTTTGTGACCATTTATGGGCAAGTTTGTGGTGGTTTATTTCGATGACATCCTCATCTATAGTCCGAGTTGGTCCTCACACTTTGACCACCTTCGCGTTGTCTTTGAGTTGCTGAGAACGGAGCGCCTGTTCGTTAACCAAAAGAAGTGTTCCTTCTTCACCACTTCTGTGACCTTACTTGGCTTTGATGTTTCTATTAATGGTGTTCATGTAGATCAATCAAAGATAGGTGCGATTTTGGAGTGGCCCAGACCGAGAACCTTGCATGATGTTCGAAGCTTCCATGGGCTGGCCTCGTTCTATAAAAGATTTATCCGAAACTTTAGCACGTTGATTGACCCCATCACAGAGTGTCTTAAGGGGCGTGATTTCAAGTGGATGGATGAGGCCGAAACTAGCTTCCACCTGGTCAAACGAAAGATAACTGAAGCACCAGTTCTAACACTTCCAGACTTCGACAAAGTATTCGAGGTCAACTGTGATGCATCTGGAATTGGCGTTGGAGGTGTTCTGAGCCAGTCAGGATGATTGGTAGCTTTCTTCAGTGAGAAGCTATCGCGGTCGAAGAAGAACTACTCCACTTATGACCTGGAGTTTTATGCCATAGTTCAGTCGCTGAAGCATTGGTGCCACTACCTCATACAGAAGGAGTTAATCTTGTTCACCGATCACGAGGCCCTGAAGTACATTAATGGCCAACACAAACTGAGCAGACGGTACGCTAAGTGGGTGGCGTACTTGCAGGAGTTCACCTTTACCTTGAAGCATCAAGCAGGAAGCCTCAACCTTGTAGTAGATGCTTTGAGCCGCCGTAGTTCTCTTCTCACCACAATGAACGCCAAAGTTGCAGGGTTTGAAGCCTTTACGGATATGTATGCAGATGATCCTTCCTTTGGGTGGATCCTTCAGGAGGTAACCAATGGGCATCATCACGATTTTATTTTGCATAACTGTTACCTGTTTCTTGGCATGTAGCTGTGCATCCCCGACTGTTCATTGCGACAGCAGATCATGAGCGAACTCCATAATGAGGGGCACTTTGGTCGTGATAAGACCTACGCCCTCATAGCTTCAGACTTTTATTGGCTAAAGCTGTCTAGCAACGTGGCTCACTTTGTGGAGCGCTACTTTGTATGCTAGCGGGACAAAGGAGTTCTCACCAACGTAGGCCTGTACACTCTCTTGCCAGTCTCTGAAGCCCCTTGGCTTGACGTCAATATGGATTATGTTCTGGGCCTTCTTTGCACCTAGAGGGCCTCAGATTCTATCATGGTGGTGGTTGACCGATTTTCCAAGATGGCTTATTTTGTAGTTTGTCGGAAAGCTATGTATGCGATCCACATCGCACATCTCTACTTTCGGGAGTTTGTTTGCTTGCATGGTGTCCCTCACTCTATCACATCTGATCACGACACCAAGTTCGTCAGTCTATTATGGAAAAGCTTATGGGGGAAGTTGGGGACATCGTTGAACTTTAGCAGTGCATACCACCCCCAGACAGATGGCCAGACTGAAGTGGTGAACCAGAGTTTGGGCAACCTACTTAGGTGTTTGGCTGGAACTAAGCCGAAGCAATGGGATCTAGCACTACCTCAAGCTGAATTTTCCTATAATAGATCGAAGAATCGGACTACCAGCTTGAGACCATTCGAGGTTGTCTATAGGCAGAACCCATAAGGAGTACTTGATCTGACCCCCATCTTACGAATTGGGCGTGTTTACCCCCAAGCGAACGAGATGGCTGAGCATCTTCGGGTTATTCATGAGCAGGTCAAGTTGGCTATTTAGGAGAGTAATACCAAGTACAAGGTGAATGCCGACAAATGATGGCATCAGGTGTTGTTCGATGAGGATGACTTAGTGTGAGCTGTCCTCACTCGAGATCGCTTCCCTGTAGGTGAGTATAACAAGCTCAAGGAACGGAAGATCGGACCCTATGAAGTGCTGTAGAAGATCAATGACAATGCATACCGGTTGTGCCTCCCCAGTTATTTGAAGACCTCTGACATTGTCAATGTGAAGCATCTGAGCCCTTGCTTTGTGGAGTCGACTAATCCTATTACAAACTCTAGGGCGAGTTCTTCCCAACTCGGGGAGGCTATTGCAGGAGAGCCCAAGTCAGACGATGCTGAACTTTCTGATCGCACCATAAGAGCTTTGGCATACCACGACTTGGTAGATAGATGTAAAGGTGGAAGGTGATCGAGCCAAGTCCAGAATTGAGGAGCACTTTGGACACGTTTCGATATTTTGGCCATAACTTTGGCTACAGGCATCGGATTCGCGCGCTCAACCCCAATTCGGAAAGCTTGTCTCGATGCACACGTGAAGTCTATTAGATTTGTTCAATAAACCTTTCCTTTATCCTCAAATTCCACTGTTTTCTCTGTTATTTTTTCATTTTTTGGTGTTTTTTTTCCATTTTTGGTAATACTTCTTATGCCAATTTAGGATAGGATATGAATCCGGTTTGAACTCGGATTTTTAGGAGTTATCTGATTTGTTTAGTTATTTTAGAATTAGATAAGTTTTTTCTTTTGAACCAAAATTTACCGATTTGGGCAAATTTGGATAAGAAGATATATTTTCTAGTTTAGTTTTTTTTCAAACTATTTAAACCCGGCTTATGGGTTGAATTTTAGTCATTGATTATTGAATAATATTTTTCCTTTGAAGTTTCAGAGACTTTCTTCTCTGTTTGTCTTCCCTTTTCTTGTTCTTTTGTCAATCCCCCTGGTTATCACCGCCCGTAGGTTAATGACTACCCTGCCCGGCGTCAGGAATATCTCCAAGCTCTAGGATAGCCTAGGAGCATTCTCTGCAAAGGAGATGCCAAACGACTTCTACCTAATCTGGTGTTTATTGAAAACCATGGTGAAACCTTGCTCTCTAAGGAGCCTTGGAATATCAGTGGTATGATACTACATCTCATAAGGTAGAGAGAATACATTCAGTCGGTCAAACGACGGTGACGCTTTGGATCCAACTGCACAATCTTCCAGCCAAGTAATGGAACTTGGAAACACTGGAGATAGTGACTTCCTTCTTCGGTAGGCTAGAAAGGGTAGATGAAATGACTCTAACAATGAATAGGGTGAGGTTCACCCACGGATGCCTCAAGCAAAGCAGTGGGTGGAGTGCTGGTGCAGGAGGGGAATCCCGTGGCTTTTGAGAGCTGGAAGCTTAAGGAGGCCAAACAGAAATACTCGGGTATGAGAAGGAAATGCTTGTTGTTGTCCATTGGGTTGAGTTAGATTTGAATCAGCCACTCAAATGCGGAGTATGGGTAAGGTCTTCTTTATAAAAAATCTTCATCGCAATCCTCTACGAAAAGATCCCCTTATTATGTTATAGACTTATAGGTGTGGAGTTATTGGCCATGGAGCGAAGTCATGCATCACAGAGCCAACTGGGAGTCGCTCGAGAGTTATCAGAATCAAACTACAAGAGCTTGACCAGAAAAAGAAAGGTATTCTAGTCGAGGAGGGCACTCCTCGTGAGATTTAGAAGACAGAATGAAATTGTCTTTTTTCTATCTTTTCTTGATGATTTTTTTTCATCCATAAAAAAAAACATGTATTTTAGTAATGAACAAAATGAAATAATTATAACCACTATTTCATATGTATCACAATTTCATCACTAAATCAAAAGATTTTTCTAACAATTGCGATACCTTACTTAGTATTATATTAAGTATTAATATTCCGTGTTGTGTAAATAATTTTACATTTATGATAACATATTTATGAACCAACAACCGAGGTGGTGGCAGGAGCAACATGGAGATAAAAGTCATGAATCTCGATGAGGAGGAACACGTGGATCTTGACAATTTAGTAGAACCGTTCATTGAAAGCCTCGTTGTCACTCAAGGGTGAGGTAGGGCTAGTGGGCATGGTGTTCCAGGGACATGCTCCCAAGGGGGCGCAAAGAGGTGTGGGTAGAGCCTCACAGGGGTGCGTATCTCTTGAGAATGAAGCAGTGAGGGCAGTCATGGTCATGTGGAGCTCAAGGATATCCCTAGCCGCTTAGAGTCATTGAGAAGGCTCTTGAGTGGCCACGTCGGCCACAAGGAACTTCGAGTGTTATGGAAAAACAAAGAAGAAGGAGCACGTGATTGGGAAAAGGGTTCCAAGGAGAAACATGGCGTCATGAGGCCAATTTCTTCCCTCTGAGTTAATGACTTAGATATGTTTAACATTAATAATTGTGATCTCTCTGATGAAGACCAAAGGTTAGTAATTAAGGAACCTAATGCACATTCTTAGATAGTTCATATGGTTGCAGGTGCCCTAATTGGGAACGAAGGAGGCATGCAAGAAAAGGAGATGTAAAAAGCTGAGGAGTCGTCAGATCAAGAGCAAAAAATGGATCTTGAAGAAGGCATGATCCCAAAAGGATAAGGAAGTGGGAAAAGGAGCTCAGATGACCTAGGGAAATCATTGAAGAAAGGCAAAGTAGAGAAAGAAGGGGAACAGTAATGAAAACCTAATAGCCATGTTAAATATACCAACATGGAATTACATGAGCTTATCAGGGAAAGAAAATGTAAGTAGAATCAACTACTTGATTAAAACATCAAATGCTTCTATTATATGTCTTGTAGAACTCGGGTGAATGAGGATAGAATAAGAAGATTCTCTAGAAAGTTCAAAGCAATGTGGCATTGGGTGGCAATATCTGCAACAAGCTTCTCAGGGAGAACCATAGCCCTATGGAAAAGGAATTTAGGAGAAGTAACACCAATATCGCTCTTGAGGTATGTCTTACATCTAGTAATTACATTTGATAATAAAAGAAGTTGGATTGTCTCTGTGATCTACAATGTATAGCTATCCTTCCTCTGGCACAACAACATTAGCTGAACAGAAGAGCACTTGGTTGGAGCTTAGTAAATTATCAAACATCTCTGCAGCATGGTTGTTAATCTGCGACTTTAATACTGTGCGAAACCAGAGGAATGAAAGGGAGGCACGTGTAAGCAGAATAGAGGTATGAATACTAAACTCTTTAACTCCTTTACAGTACATAACAATCTCTCTGAACTCAGATACTCGAAGTCTGCTTTCACCTAGTGTGATAAATAGAAAGGGAGAGCAAGAATCTGGGCTAGGTTAGACTGGCTATTAGCAAATGATAGGTAGTATGAAGAAATAGTTTCCTACCAAATTAAACATTTGCTAAGATGTCAATCTGATCATACTCTGATCTTACTTGAATGTAACTTTGAAAATACCAAAGGGAAGAGGCCATTCAGATTTGAAAATAGTTTGCTCAAATCTAGTGAATGCCAAAACAGTGTCAGAAACATATGGAATACTAGAACCAATGGTAATCCAATACATAAAGTTTTGAAACCTAAAAAAAATATCTAATCAAAAAATGTGGTAGGACTTCAAAGGAAATACCATAATTAAAGATTTAGAGGAAGAAATACTGAAGATAAAGAATAGGGAGAGTAGCCTTAGTGATGATGGGATTCAAGAAAGGAAACTAAGGTCATTGTATAATAAACATCAAGTCTTTTTAAGACAGAACACAACCATGTGGGCTCAGAGGTCAAGATTAAAATGAGTTTAAAATGGAGACAATGATTCTAAGTTTTTTCACCAAACCACAAGGATTCATAGATCACATAGCAAAATTAATCAAATCAAGACATAAATGAATGAAATGATAATAGATCCATAGGGGGTTGGAGAGGAATTCATTAAATTTTACTCTAAGTTGTGGCAGGCCAGGCAAACAATGAACTTAATGTGCTAATACAGGCACTTCCATATGACCTCCCAACATTAACTGCAAATCAAGGAAAGAGACTAACTGCTCCAGTAACAAGGCAAAGCTTTGATAGAAATGCTTGAAGGTTAAGTCTCCTAGCCCAAATGAACTTAATGTTGAGTTCTTAAAGGCTTTTTGGAATGTGCTAGGAGAATCAATTATAATTGCTATTACTTCTTTGATCATGCTAAGTTACTTGTTACCTGGAACAAAGCTCATATATATCTACAACAACAACAACAATAACTAAGTCTTAATCCCATACTAGATGGGGTCGGCTATATGAATTCTTTGTCTCCATGCAGCTCTGTCAAAGACAAGATCCGGATCAACATCTAATAAACATAGGTCCTTAGACTCTCTCCATGTAATCCTCGGTCTACCTCTGCCCCTCTTTTTACCTTCTATTACCAAACTATCACATTTTCGAACTGGGGTACATATGGGTCTACGACACACGTGTCCAAACCATTTTAAACACCCTTTTCTTATTTTATCTTCAATTGGTGCAACATGCACCTTCTGTCGGATGTGTTCATTTCTAATCTTATCCAATCTTGTATGGCCACACATCCATCTTAACATCCTCATTTCTGCCACATTCATCTTCTGGATATGTTGAACTTTAGTTTCCCAACACTCACTCCCGTATAACATGGCTGGTCTAACTGTCATTCTATAAAACTTTTCCTTAACTTTGTTAGGTATCGTCTTATCACATAAGACACTCGTAGCATTTCTCCATTTCAGTCATCCTGTTCTGATTCTATATCTTCATCGACCATCCCATCGTCTTGAGAAAAAAACTGTTATATGTCTAATCCAAAAAAAAGAAGAAGATAATCCTCTATATGCTAAGGACTACAAGCCAATCTTATTATGTAATGTTAACTATAAAATTATAACAAATATCATAATAAATAGAATTAAGAATGTTCTATCATACATTATAGGTGGAGAGCAAACTGCATTTGTAGCATGGAGAAACATATTTGATAATGTACTAATGACTCAGGAATTAGCACATTCATTAGAAAAAGATGTCATACACCTAATGATGATAGTAAACATGGACATAAGAAGGCCTATGATGTAATGAAATACAGTGCAATATATGTTGTATTGATTAAAATTAATTTCCCTAAAAAATGGGTAAGATGGATAAGAGAGTGTGTAGAAACCTCAACAGTTTCCTTTATCATAAATGGTAGGGCAGTTAAATATATGGATTAAATTACCAGTAGCCGGCATAAGGCAAGGAGATCCAATATCATCATTTCTATTTATAATAGTATCATAGGTACTTACTAACATATTGAATAAAACAACCTTTAAAATTATTGAAAGGAACCAAGATTAATGCCTCCTTAAGTATGAATCATATGTTATATGCTGATGATGTACTACCGTGTTATGAAGCATCAAGGAAAAATTCTAGAGATTTAAACATGTGTATGAGTATATATACAAACCTTAACGACTAGAGAACAATTATACCAAGTCTGAAATCTATTTCCCATCTTGGCTTAATCCAAAGATTAGGAAGTCTATAAGTAATATTTTAAACCTGAAACAAGGACCTTTTCCATTTAAGTATCTTGGTTGTTGGGTATCACCTTACAGAATTCCAATGTGCAAGTTCAGAACATTAGTTGATAAGTTATAGGCAAAAGTAGCTCATTGGAAAATTCTCAACCTCTCAATGTCTGGAAGAGTAACCTTAGCAAATTCTACAATCATGGCAGTGCCATGATATGGTCTAAATATATACTTATGTTATTCCTGACAGTATATTGGATAACATTACAAACTAGTCAGAAACTTTACTTGGTGTAACAAAAGTATAGGTGGGGGCCTCCATCTTATTAACTAGGGAACCATTACAAGTCCTAAACCTGCGGATGAATTGGGTATTAGGGACCTAAAACTAATGAAAACAACACTATTTCCAAGCATGTTTTAGATCTAATTAATGAAAGGGACAAATGTGGATGTATTTAATGAAAAGAAAATATAGAACATTAAGGCTTTGGGATATGCCAAAGAATTTAAATATGTCTTTGGGTTATAGATCACTAGTAAATATAATACTATGAGTTAGAAATAACATTGCACCAACCAATATAAATATAAAGGACCTCACACTTCATCACACATGGCTATTTGATGTGCCAATACAACACAAGCCTACTTTTAAAACATGAATAATTATGACTTGACTCAAATGCAAGTTGTAAATTTAATTAATGCAAATCAATGGGATCAGGAAGTAATAGAAGATCTACTAACAGAGGAGGTTGTAAAGTTACTGAAGGGCAAGATACTTGTATAAGAACAAGAAGATGCAAACTAGAAATGGCTGCCAGGAACAGGGGGTGCCACTTTGACAACAATATGTGAAACCCTCAGATCTAAGACATGAACAAACCCTTGGCCAGGATGGAAGAAGCTGTGGAGACTTTAAGTGACGCCGGGCAGGGTAGTGATTAACCTGCGGGAGATGGTAAACAGGGGAGATTAATAAAAGAGCAAGAAAAGGGAGGACAAACAGAGAAGAAAAGTCTCTGAAACTTTTAGAAAGAAAATAAAACTCAATAATCAATGAATAAAATTCAACCCACAAGCCGGGTTTAAATAGCTAAAAAAAACTAACCTAGAAATTCTATCTTCTTATCCAAATTTACCAAAATCAGCAAATTTTGGTCCAATAGAAAAACTTATCTAATTCTAAAATAACTAAACAAAACAGATAACTCCTAAAAATCCGAGTTCAAATCGGATTCATATCCTATCCTAAATTGGCATAAGAAGTATTGCTAAAAATGGAAAAAAACACACCAAGAAAAGAAGAAACGACGGGGAAAACAGTGGAATTTGAGGATGAAGGAAGGGTTTGCTCGATGGACTCTATGTGCGCGTCAAGATGAGCTTTCAGAATTGGGGTTGAGCGCGCGAATCGGATATCGGTAGCCAAAGTTATGGCCAAAATACCGAAACGTGTCCAAAGTGCTCCCCAATTCCGGACTTGGCTCGATCACCTTCTGCCTTTACGTCAGTCCGCCAAGTCATGTTATGCCAAAGCTCTCATGGTGCAATCAAATAACTCGGCATTGTCTGACTTGGGCTCTCCTGTATCAGCCTCCCCGGGTTGGAAAGAACTCGCCCCTGAGTTCATAATATGATCAGTCGACTCCACAAAACAAGGGCTCAGATGCTTCACATTAAAGATGTCAGAGGTCTTCAAATAACTGGGGAGACGCAACCAGTATGCATTGTCATTGATCTTCTGCTGCACTTCAAAGGGTCCGATCTTTCGTTCCTTGAGCTTGTTATACTCATCCACAGGGAAGCGATCTCGAGTGAGGACAACCCACACTAAGTCGCCATCATCGAACAGCAGCTGACGCCGCCGTTTGTCTGCATTGACCTTGTACTTGGTATTACTCTCCTGAATAGCTAACTTGACCTGCTCATGAATAACCCGAAGATGCTCAGCCATCTCATTAGCTCGGGGGTGAACACGACCAATTCGTGGGACAGGGGTGAGATCAAGTACTTCTGATGGGTTCCGCCCATAGACAACCTCGAATGGGCTCAAGCCGGTAGTCCGATTCTTCAATCTATTGGAGGCGAATTCGGCTTGAGGTAGTGCCAGATCCTACTGCTTCGGTTTAGTTCCAACCAAACTCCTTAATAGGTTGCTCAAACTCCGGTTCACCACTTCAGTTTGGCCATCTGTCTGGGGGTGGTATGCACTGCTATAGTTCAACTGCGTCCCCAATTTTCCCCACAAGCTTCTCCAGAAGAGGCTAACGAACTTGGTGTCATGATCGGATATGATGGAGCATGGGACACCATGCAAGCGAACAACCTCTCGAAAGTAAAGATGTGCAATGCGGGTAGCATCCATAGTCTTCCGACAAGCTATAAAATGTGCCATCTTGGAAAATCTGTCAACCACCACCATGATAGGGTCTGAGGCCCGCTGGGTACGAGGAAGACCCAGAACAAAATCCATACCGACGTCAAGCCAAGGGGCTTCAGGGACTGGCAAGGGAGTGTATAGGCCTGCGTTGGTGAGAACTCCTTTGGCCCGCTGATATACAAAGCAGCGCTCCACAAAGTGAGCCACGTCGCTAGACAACTTCGGCCAATAAAAGTCTACAACTATGAGGGTGTAGGTCTTATCACGACCAAAGTGCCCCTCATTATGGAGTTCCCTCACGATCTTACATGCCGCAATGAATGAGCGATGGGGATGCAATTTGCAGCCACGCAAGCGGTAGCCGTTATGCAAAATAAAATCGTGACGATGTCCATCGGTTTCCTCCTGAAGGATCCGCCCGAAGGAAGGATCATCAGCATACATATCCGTGAAAGCTTCAAACCTTGCAACTTTGGCTCTCATTGTGGTGAGAAGAGAACTACGGCGACTCAAAGCATCAGCTACACGGTTAAGGCTTCTTGCTTAATGCTTCAAAGTAAAGGTGAACTCTTGCAAGTATGCCACCCGCTAACTGCTCAGTTTGTGTTGGCCATTGATGTACTTCAGAGCTTTATGATCGGTGAACAAGATGAACTCCTTTTGTATGAGATAGTGGCGCCAATGCTTCAGTGACTAAACTATGGCATAAAACTCCAGGTCATAAGTGGAGTAGTTCTTCTTCGACCCCGACAGCTTCTCGATAAAGAAAGCTACCTCTTCGTCCTGACTGGCTCAGAACACCTCCAACGCCAACTCCAGATGCATCACAATTGACCTCGAACACTTTGTCGAAGTGGGGAAGTGCGAGAGCTGGTGCTTCAGTCATCTTCTGTTTGACCAGGTGGAAGCTAGTTTCGGCCTCATCCGTCCACTTGAAATCACGCTAATTGAGACACTCTGTGATGGGGATAATCAGCGTGCTAAAGTTTTGGATTAATCTTCTGTAGAACAAGGCCAGCCTATGGAAGCTTCGAACATCATCCTAGGTCCTCGGTCTGGGCCACTCCAAGATTGCATCGATCTTTGATTGATCTGCATGAACACCGTCAGTAGAAACAACAAAACCATGGAAGGTCACAGAAGTGGTGAAGAAGGAACACTTCTTTTGGCTGACGAACAGGCGCTCCATTCTCCGCAACTCAAAGACAGCTCGAAGGTGGTCAAAGTGTGAGGACCAACTCGGACTATAGATGAGGATGTCATCGGAATAGACCACTACAAACTTGCCCATAAACGGTCGCAAAGCCTGGTGCATGAATCGCATGAATGTGCTGGGGGCGTTGGACAACCCAAAAGGCATCACCATCTACTCGTATAGTCCATGCTGTGTCTTGAACGCCGTCTTCCACTCATCTCCAGGCCATATTCTGATCTGGTGGTATCCGCTCTTCAGATCAATTTTTGAGAAGACCTTTGAGCCGGATAGTTGGTCCAACATGTCGTCCAAGCAGGGGATGGGGTAGCGGTACTTGATGGTGATTTTGTTGATTGCTCGGCTGTCTATACACATGCGCCACGAGCCATCCTTCTTTGGCACCAACAAGGCTAGAACTGCGCAGGGACTCATGCTCTCTCGGATGTAGCCATTCCTTAATAACTCGTCCACTTGCCGCTGCAATTCTTCGGCCTCCTTGGGACTGAGGCGGTATGCTGGTCGGTTCGGCAAGCTCAATCTTGGGACAAGATCTATCTGGTGTTGGACATCCCTCATAGGTGGGAGTCCCGGGGGAAGTTCCTCTAGCATCAAGTCCGCGAACTCCAGGAGTAACTACCGCACTTCTATTGGCAGATCTGGATCTATGTTTGTGGTACTATGCATGCAAGGTAGCAGTGCATAGACTATATTGCCCTGCTTGATCCCGCTTAAAAATCTGGACATAGAAAGTAGGTTAGTATTGGTTACCGGAGTAGGAGGCTTTTCTTCTTGGTGAGGTGCCAACACGATCCTTTTTCCCTTGATGCTGAGGGAATAAGTATTCTTTCTTCCATCGTGAACTACGCTCCGATCGTACTGCCATGGTCGCCCCAGTAGTAGGTGACAGGCATCCATTGACACGACGTCGTACCATGCATTGTCAAAGTACCTCTGCCCAATGGAGAAAGACACGAGACATTGCCAATCTACTTTTACCTCGGTGCCTTTGTTCAGCCATGAAAGATTGTAGGGCTTCAGATGTCGCTCCGTCATCAACTATAACTTCTGGACAGCGTCTTCAGACACCGCGTTCTCACAACTACCGCTGTCGATGATCACCTTGCAAACCTTGTCGGCCACTGTACAGGTGGTATGGAAGATGTTGTTTCTCAGCCAGTCGTCCCTTGATTCATCCTTGGGTGCCAGCAAACTCTTGCGAACAACCAGGGTCTCATGGTCATCCCCAATCAGCACGTCACCAGCCTCATCATCATCGCCATAATTATCATAAACTGGTTCCTCAACGTCCTCAGCCTCGATCTCTTCAATCATCAGGTTCTTGCCCTTTTGATTTGCAGGTTTTCGACACTCAGGTGATTTATGCCCCTGCTCACCACATCTATAACAATGAACTCCAGAGTTAGAACTACCTGGCGGTGCTTGCTGGACTGGGCGGGGTGCCTGAGGGCGAGTTGTCCGGCTACTCTGATCGCTCCTGATTGGTGGTCTTCTGTTCTACTGCTTTTCAACAGTGAGGGCACGCTGGTATGCCTCCGAAACAGTCCATAATGAGTGTAGATTGAGAACATCTTGCAGTGGTTGGCGCAGACATCCCAGATATCGAGCCACCAGTTGCTCCTCTGTCTCGGATAAGTCGTTCAGCCGATCAATTGGTGGAAGTCCTCTGTGTACTCATCTACCGATCTTGCGCCTTGTTTCAACGTATGAAGTCGTTAAAACAAGGTTTGGGTGTAGCCGAAGGGGAGGAAGTGCCTCTTCATCTTCTTCTTCATCTTGTCCCAATCTACGATCTTTAGTTTGCCTTGCCGATCCCGTGAACGCCGCATCTACTCCCACCACGCGGATGCTCGGCCCTTCAACTTGATAGCAACTAGCTTCACCTTTAGACGATCAGGGACCTCCTTGTACTCAAATATCCTCTCGACCTCGTTCAGCCAGTCGATGAAGACTTCAGCATGTAGGGTTCCAGTAAATTCGGGTAACTCCACCCGAAAGCCGAGATCTCCGTGACGCTCCTCTCGTGCACGGTGCTCTCTGGACTGCCCAAGCCCGGAATAGGGGTTGACGAAGGTAGACTCGAAGTCGTGGTCTGAAACCTCACGATCCCCCAAATCTCGCGCCGCCAACATTTGGGTCAACTCCGCTACTTGTCTCTGCAAATCCTCGTTCATCGCTTCCAAGGCGATTGGGTCTCGAGACGGAACTTCCTCTGCCGGAACATGTCCACCACGATGACCACCACGGCTACCATGACCTCCAGCCATTGATGTCAAGGCCACAGGAAGAAGATGAGCTCTAATACTAATTGACGCCGGGCAGGGTAGTGATTAACCTGCGGGCGGTAGTAAATAGGGGGGATTGATAAAAGAGCAAGAAAAGGGAGGACAAACAGAGAAGAAAAGTCTCTGTAACTTTTAGAAGGAAAATAAAACTCAATAATCAATGAATAACATTCAACTCACAAGCCGGGTTTAAATAGCTAAAAAAAACTAACCTAGATAACCTAGAAATTCTATCTTCTTATCCAAATTTACCCAAATCGGCAAATTTTGGTCCAATAGAAAAACTTATCTAATTCTAAAATAACTAAACAAAACAGATAACTTCTAAAAATCTGAGTTCAAATCGGATTCATATCCTATCCTAAATTGGCATACGAAGTATTGCTAAAAATGGAAAAAAAAACACCGAGAAAAGAAGAAACGACGGGGAAAACAGTGGAATTTAAGGATGAAGGAAGGGCGATAGACCCCATGTGCGCGTCGAGACGAGCTTTCCGAATTGGGAATGAGCGCGCGAATACGATATCGGTAGCCAAAGTTATGGCCAAAATACCGAAATGTGTCCAAAGTGCTCTCCAATTCCGGACTTGGCTCGATCACCTTCCACCTTTACGTCGGTCCGCCAAGTCGTGGTATGCCAAAGCTCTCATGGTGTAATCAGACAGCTCGGTATCGTCTGACTCGGGCTCTCTTGCATCACTAAGTTTCCCCCAAAATTAGATATTTTTTATGGAAGTTGTTTCATGGAAGACTACCAACTAAGATTGCCTCTATAGAATGAATGTTGGACTACATGATCCTTGCCTATTATGTAATCTAACAAATAAATCTATCATACATCTATTCTATGAGTGAAGGTTGGCAGAGCAAGTATGGAATGAGGCACAAAGTGAGAGTTACCTAACAAGTTGAGACAAGAGGGGAACAAATTTGGAAGATGGAGACTGGCTAGTAAAGAGCAAACTAGGATCCTATAGATTATCCATAGAAGAGTTAACATTGATAGCATATATCTTATGGCAGATATGGAAGACCAAATGAAAGAAAATACTTCAGAATATAGAGTTTAAACCCAAATGGATAGCAAGAAGTAGCATAGCTCTAGCAAAAGAATTTTGCCACCAAGAAGAGATGATAGAACATGTAGGAGAAATTGAAGGAAAGAGATGGAGCAAGGAAAACTACAAGCATATGTTATACACAGATACATCATGGGAAGGACCAAAGAATGTAGGCATGGGGTTCATAATAATAACTACTAATGGAGAAAATTCTGTATTGGAGGTCCAGAGAACCATGAAGCAGATTCAGTTTTCAAAGGCAAGCTCTGAGCGATGAAGGAGGGGCTAGGAAGGTTTTTGTAGTTGAAAAGCTTCGAAGCATTACTACTTACAGACAATCAATACCTTCCAAGAATACTAAAGCAAGAAGGAATGGACCACAACTATAGGGTAACAAAGACAACAAAGGAATGCAAACAAATGTCGAGTGGGATCAGAAGTTGGGAGATCAAACAAATCCTGAGAGAAGGAAACATGCTTGCAGATACCTTGGGAAAGGAGGCTAGAAGAACAAAAACATGAGTTTTGTATGAAGAGCAACAACATATACCTGACTGGTTATAAGAACAGCTCTATGAATTTATTAGTACGGTGATTGACAACTAGCTTAGAAGCTCTTATTAAAAAAAATGCATGAGATTTTTTTTTTTTTTTGGATAAATGTGGACAAGTCACTAGAAGCACATCGTAGCCATGGTTCAAACCCTCAACCTCTCTTTGTGAGAGGGAATGGGCTAGCTAACTTGTGAAAGTTTGTAATTCTTGCATGAGATAAGACATTGAATTTAGATAATTGAAGTTGTTCATGTCAACCATACATTCCTTAGGAGCGAATTTATTCATCAAATGCATTTGAAAGTGATTGATCATAAGATGAGACATTGATTGCATTGGAAAGGATGTGAACATTGCAACCTCTTAGTTGATTACCTGCATGTCAATCATACCAAAAACAAAGGAAAGACTTACACAATTTTTGTATTTTTAAAACTTATAAATTTTTAAAAAATAAGTTTCTCAATCTATCCTTTATGAAATAATATATATATATATATATATATATATATATATATACACTTTTCCAACACAATCTAAGGGCATGTTTGGCAGTCCTTATATTCGACAGGAATGGAGGCCATTCCTTGGGAAAAGATTATTATGGAAAATACAATAGAGGGTTGATGAGTGCTAAAATATGCATTGTATTACATTTATGTTGGCCATTATTATATTATTTTGACATATAAAATTATTGACATTATAAATTATGTGGGTTATGCACCGTCATGGCTCGTTGTATAATTTTCATCAATAAAATCTTATTTTTATGAATTCCATAAGAAAATATTATTCTAGTGTGGCATTGTTATTTTGTTTTAATTGGTGCAGGTAATAATCAAGCTTGGCTATGAAAATGTGATACACGATCAGGTTGGGCATTGATAAGCGTTTGACTTGGAAGAAGTTGTTAGATGGGAATGAAGCCTTCAACAAAGATTAAGTGGACATTCTAAGCTTTTTATAATGATATGGTTTGCTCAAATCCACGTTCATTTTGGCCACCAAACGGTAATTTGAATTGGAGTCTAAAACGCTAGTCCAAATCCTAATCGGATTAGGGTTTCTGTATATGCACTGGAATTTTAAAACCGACATAACTAGAGATCAAGAAGTCTAACTACGGTGATTCAAAGTCCAAAGTAAAGAAGATATCAAGAACTACAATGTATATACGGGGTCCAAGTCCATAGAGCTCGTTTCCATACCCAAAATTGGACCAAAAGTTGCTGACAGAATCCAAAACTTTTAATCTATTTGTGGGCTTTGTAAATAATGTGCCCATGCCAAAGGGTAGCAAATGGAAAGTTTTTTAGGGTTAATTTAGGTTTATAATCATGTTTTAAAGAAGGGAGAGATGACAAAAAAGAAAATGGAAAAAAGGAGGCAAAGAAAAAAGCCGAGGATGGAGCGATGAAGACTCTCAACCATTCCTCTTTTCTTTTAATGTTTTTCATGGTCATGCTCGGCTAAACCTTAGTGACTAAGGAAAAGGGGGAGATTAGCTCCGACCCAATGGTATGTAATATTTTTTTCTCTAATTAATATCATTGAATTGAAAAATCTTACCTTCTATCTTTTGATCTTTGTCGTTGGGGTTGGTTTTTGATGTGGTATACTGATTAGGCATCATAAATTATTAGGTTGCTTCCTTTTATTTATGATTGATGAGTAGGCTACCATAAGCTTTGATTAATTCCTACAAATATGATTTTTCATGGGGAATATGATAGTTAATATTTAGGTTTACCTTTGATTAATTGTCGTCTATAACCATGATGCATGCATACCTAAATTCAACTAGAAAATCATAGATCATCTAAGAAATTTATTTTCATCCATTGGTAGAACTAATCAAACCTGAAACCTTAGTACTTTTTTCTTTTGCGTGATTAATTAAAAGAAATTAGTTTTAAATTAATATTCTCTAAACACAAATTAGGACAATACTGATACGGTGTTTTTCCTTAACCTTGCTACATCTTCTGGTTCCTCCTTGTGGATTGACCTCGTTTAATCGAGTATTATAATTGATCAATCCCATTAATAAAGAGCACAGTTACAAAAGAAGAAAAAAAAGTGAGCGATCAATGGTGTTTGGTAAGAGATTTTGTAAGGATAGTTTATTGTGAATTACTATGGAATCTTTGAATTCCATAGTAATAAATAAAAGAGGTTAGAACCTCTCTTTTTTCGGATGGGTTTCTCGGAAGTTCTCTTTCGCTTGCCTAACTCCAACTCACCTCGCCGAAGCTAGTCATCCTACCTTACTGGAGTTGGCCACAGAGTTGCATCTGAGCTACTCTCCATTATCTAAGAAATCTAATCAGATTTGTTCTCACCAAAGTTGTCATTCAACTGATCTCGTGACGATCCGACAAGATTTTCCTCACCGGAGTTGCCCTTTATTGGATCTCGTGATGATCTAACCAGATCTTTCCTCGCTGGATAGGTCCATCTCTCCTCACCAGAGCTGCAAATACAACCAGATTCACTAGCTGTGATGCGAAGGCTAAGGTCTCTGAGAATAGCTGCTTATTAGAGCCCACTACTCTCCCACTTCCTCTTCTTGGTTTCTTGGTATTATCCTCTGTACCAAATTGTTCTCTTTTTTTTTTCAAATTAAAAATCATTTGAGAGCTACATGGAGACAGAGAATTCATATAGCCGACCCATCTATTATGAGTTTAAGGCTTAGTTCTTGTTGTAAAAATCCTTTGAGATTTTTCTTGCCCAAAGAGGGGTTTTTCTTGCCATGATTGGATTAAGCTCAGTTATGAACCAGTGAGTTCTTGTGTTGTTGTCGATGGTGCATTTTGTTCTCTAAGGGTTAATTGAATTGTCTCTTTGTTATATTATTGAATTTCCTATTGTTTCTATCAAAAAGGAAAATCTATTTCTTATGTGTTTAGCCAATGTTGATTAGTTGGTAATTGCAGAAAGTTTATTGATTGCTAAATTTTTTGTAGTCTTAATTTCCATTTACAAAGCCTCATGAATCTAATTGTTGCATGATATATTCTATATATGTTGATATAACCTCCTTAAGGTCAACATTTTGTTATTTTTGTGATCGGCTAGTTGTTCAGAAGATTGATACATAGTAACAATCTTTCTGCAATTACCAACTGAACAGTGGTATATGAATTTCTTTGTTTGCAAATTTTTTTTTTCAACAAATCATACCAAAAGAATCTCTTATGGATATGGTTATGGTTTCTTGTTAATTAAAGATAGACTGTTACTATATAGTTCAATCAAGTAAAACATATTTTTTTGTTAGGGTTTAGGGTTTGAAATGTTTTTTTTTTTGTCATTTCAGTTGTATCTTTGAATGGTCTGCAACAAAACTTGGACTTCACTATGTTTTTTTTATCTTAAGGAGAATATAATTTCATTAATCTATTGAAAGTCACTAAAAATACTTGATTTATGTCAATTTGATACCTCCCAAGAGTAACCTTTCTATCAGTTCAGTCATATGAGATAAAAATCATTCTTAACACATAAGATTGGTTGATGCCAAGTAGTAATATTCTTTGTACAATTCTTGCTTATTACTTGTATGAAAAGGAAATTTCGTTGTCCTTAGTACATATGACTGCACAACATTTTAGTATAAGTTGGCTTACTAAGTATCCTAATTGACGAATAGTTTTTGAAGATGAAATTCTAGGATGTTGAATTTAGTATAACTTTTATAATACGAGAAGAAGATGATAAAAATTGTTAGCTTTGTTGTGGTATGTTTCCTACCTATATTAGGATTTACTGGTCAATTTGAGTTTCATATAATTGATTAAGAACTGATAATCTTGCTTATATTATGCAATTGCATATTTATCTTAATAATTACTGTATACTATCTCTCACATTATTTTAGAGTTTGTAATTAGATCGTTTACCTACATCAAAACATATGGCAAGTCAAGAAAAGAAAGAAATTAGAGGCAGATGAAATGAAAGTCAGAAGGCTCATTTAGTGAAGTTATTGGGCGAGTACAATGTTCCAACATTTCATTCACAAAATAAATGGACTAAAGAAGCATGGAATAAAATATTGCGTGACATGATAAATAAATTCCCTAATACAAGCTATATGGTTATATAAATCAAAGCATTTGAGCAAGAGTTGAAGACAGTCTGCAAGCTTTTGAAGGGGTTTACCAAATTGAGTGGTTTTGGATGGAATTATGAAAAACACATTGTATATATCAGCCACTGATGATGGTTGGGAACCACTACTTGAGATATATTTATTTCATAAGCAATGAACTATATATACAATATTGGATTTTACTTGATTTTGGTCAAAATATGTAGAGAAATAAAGAAGCAAGGAGATGACATCAAAGACCATTTCCATATTTTATAGCATGGCATGAGATTTATGAGGGTAAGAACATATTGCTTAATAATGTTTACTCTTAAGATTTATTTATTTTAATCGATTATACATTCATTATATAGGGAGATATGTTAAAGAAAGATGCTCTTGTGGTGTAGAATATTATGCATACATTGCTAATGCACCAATGAACACTCCATCTCCAAGTCTTCTTGCTCCAATTGATCCTATTCAATCATTACCTTATACATCTTTCATGTTTAACCTCTACGATAGTTACAATAATCATCCCACATTTGCATTGATATTTCTTCTCTTTTACGAGCACCTGCAATGAGCTCAGAGTTCATTGTGTCAACATCATTTCCATACGTATTATCTCTATTGAGGACATTAATTTATTCCTTAACTCCACCATTAATTTCCTCAATATTATCTACAACATTGTGTATACGAATGAAATTATGCAGCACACATGCAGCAACAACTATATCAGTTTGAGAATAGATTGGATGAAAAGTTGTCACTTTAAGTATTGAAAATCTTATTTTCAAAATACTGATGATGCGTTCAACTTGATTCTTTAATGAAGCATGTCTCATATAAAATAGTTATTTATAATTGTTAGGTCTAGATTGCAACGCTCGTCCTTGCTCCTGTAACTGATAACGAACACCCTTATATGGAGCTATGAAATTTGGGTATTTGCATATCTTGCGTCCACTAGATAATATTTACCCCTCGAGACATGGAAGCATTGGCTGATCAAATGCTGAAGTAGCCTAGCATCAGAAGCGGAACCTTCTCAACTAGCTCGTATATATACAAAACATAAGTTAAAATTACATGCGTCCATAACATTCTGGGATGGTGTTTGTTTTCTATTTCGATAAGAGTCTTGAATTTTCAAAGTAATAGTGATCGGAATATGCGTTCCATCAATGGTGTCAATATAATCCTATAAGAACAAACACATAATATTTGTTAAGATAACTTTTAAAAAAGAGATTAAATAATGAAGAGACAATTAATTAATAATATATAGCTTTCCAACCTTCAAATATAGAAAAAATATCTACTATTCTGAATAATTGATGATGCAATTGTCGATAGTGGTTCTATATATGCATCACCAAGCTTAGTAATAACTTTAAGCACTTTAACAAAATAATGGCTAACTATTTTTACCAAATGTTGAAAGCGCTCTTGTAAGTCACGGTTACTAGCATTATGCATAAGAGTGTACACAAATATTGCTAGTTGTTCCTCGACTGTAGTTCTTTTCAAGTTGTGAAGAAAAGACTTTTCCCTTAAACAATTAACAAGTGTTTGAAAAATATGAGGCTTCATACGAAACTCTCTCTTACAACGTACCTCATGAACTTCAAAAATTTCTTGTACATATGTAGCACCTGTAAATAGATGTATGACAAGGTTTACTTTCTGAATTTACAGAAGATAAACTCCGTAAAATGGTGACTATTAGTTCATTATCTTCTTCTTCATTAATCATTCTCCAATGATCCAAATCCATGTTGAATACAAGGCTTAGAGGTGTGAATATTTAGAGCCCAAGGAGATGATTATGCATATTGCCAAGGAAAGTGTTGTGTATAAATAGAGCAAAATGGTTAACGGCTAGAATTATAATGGTTATTTTTTAAAATCTATTTTACAACAAATATAATCTAAGTGCTATTTTTATTATTAAAATAATTTTCATAGAAAATTTTTATTATGCCTAGCCAAACATTTATTTTATAAAATTTCCTGTAGAAATCATTTCCACATCTTAAGGAAAATATTCCTAAGAAAATTTTTATTTTGCATGTAAGGACCTAAGTCTGTCAATTAAATTTTAGAAAAGTGCTCATTAGTTAACTCTACTTCTGCCCATACTGAAAATCAAATCAACAAATTATATTTACTTATTTTTAACTTTAATCCTACCTTTTTATATTTTCTTTTATCTTAGAAAAAATAAATAAATAATAAGTGCACAAAGTGAAGCCCAGCCCTAACCATATAGCCCAATCTACCTTGCCCAATAACTAGAGTCGGTTTTGGAATCGGCCCGGCCAGGCGTACGAGCACTGTCGTGCTAGAAATCGTGCGGTGGCAGACGCGACGAAGCGGTTCGCGTCGGGCAGACGCGGCACGATCTGACTTTTCAGCGGAGCCCCGGCCGCGAAGCTACGGCCCAACACGTATCGTGTATGCGTCGCAGGCCGGCTCCAAAGACGCCAAGCACGGCCCATTTATAAAAATTTTAAAAAAAATCTTGAGAAATCAACAAAAATAAAAAAGATAAATTAAAAATCTAAATATTATCCACTAAAGAAAACAAAGAAGATTTTTCATTCACGGAAAGAGATCAAGAAGAAAGGAAAAAAAAATAGAGCAAAGGCTCTCCAAGAAGAAATCTAAAAAATAAAATAAAAAACAAAGCATTCCCCATTAAAAAAAAAAACAAAAGAAAAAGAACAGAAGTTCTAGTTTAGAGAGAGAGAGAGAGAGAGCAAGAAAAGAAAAAAAACAAAAACAAAACAACGGCTTTCGCTGAGAGCCTGAGACACGTAAGATCACCCTTAAACTCCAAGTCTCTAGCTTATCTTGGCTTCCAACAAGAAAATAGCATCAAGGCTCAAGCCTTCTTCAGATCTTCTAACTCATCTTGGTATCTAGCCTCTAACCTAGAGAAAAGAAGAGGGTGAGCCAACGGCTCTCCGCTCTCCCTAATTTTTTTTAAAAAAAAACCAAAAAACCACCACGTGGCATATTTGTCGGACAGAAAGAGGCGTTGGCAGTCTATCATAAATTTTGAAATTAAAGAGGTTGCAGCTTTACGGCTGCCAAACAGCTCATGTATTATATATCTATATAATATATTTTTTTTAAAAAAAAGAAAATGACACGTGGCAACAACTAGTGGTGCCATGTGTTTGGATTTCGGGCTGGCACGTGACGGGCCGTGCCAACACCGCCCCGGGCCCGGCACCGCCCGAGCATGAAATATTTCATGCTCGGGCATCGGCCGGCAGCGTTGGTCTTGATGGAGCCCGGCTTCGGCGAGGCGCGCGCTTGGCCGCAGTACGTGCGGCCGATGACTGTTTCATTAGAGACCGTCTTGTAGCCGAGATAATCGTTAGGCGTACGGGGCCCGGTAAGCACGGCCTTAATCCAGCTCTACCAATAACTGCTTGAAATTTCTTTCAACTCCTTTGCACAGGGCCCGGCACGGCCCAGAATCCAGCTCTACCAATAACTGCTTGAAATTTCTTTCAACTCCCTTGCACATATAAAAATTATTTTTAAATCCTTTAGGGGTTTAATTAATTCAAAACAAGGACAAATCTATAAATGGTTTTGAAATTTTTTTTTTTAAGTTTTGTTTATCAGTGTCAAACGGCAATATTGGGTTGGCACAATATAGCCCAAATGTGTGCTTAAGCTGACAGGGGCCATGAAATTTTGGGGGTGAGCCCAACATAAGGCATGACACTAGCTATGCCATGCAGGGCCGACTAGCTATGCCATGGAGGGCCGGCCTACTAAAATTTTAAAAAAATATAAAATAAAAAATCTAGAAAACCATAAAATCCTCAAAAAAAAATCCCCAAAATTCAAGAAAATTTCAAAAATATCCAAAAAAAACCCTAGAAAATCAAAAAAAAAAAAAAATCCAAAGATTCAAATATAGCATTTTATAGCTCTTATAAGATGTTTTTAAAAGGATAAAAATGAAAAAGAAAGAAAAAACATCACCGGAAGGTCTGGTTTGCTAGGTAACTATGCGGATCGTGCTCGACATTGTCCATGTGGACCGTGTCGTGCCAACCCCCAAGCCGTATGGGCACAGGCCCCTGTGTCGGGGCCTTGCAGGCACCTCTGGTTTTACATATGACCATATTATTTTTTAGAATTTATTTATAATTGCACAGTTCACACGATGATCAAGCTTATAGTAGCTGAACTATTTTCAAAACACTACTTAACATTGAATTAATGTTCATCAAGTTTCATAATAGTTTATACTATGTAATTAAACGTTTATCAATGACACGGTTACTCCAATTTGAGTATAGGAAATAATTTGTGTTAAGTTTTTTTTTTTTGATAAATTTTAAGAATCAATAGTGTAAAAATAAATTAAATTCAGTTAATCTCTAATTTAAAAGTTTTAGACATAATATTGTTCTTTGTTCTAAATTACAATATTTGGGCTACCGGGGGTAAGGGTGCAAGGCATGAGTGACCCAGTGGGTAGCTCACACGTAGGTAAGTTTCCTCCATATGGGATCGTATAGCCTGGGGTGGTAACATAAGCACATAATATATGAAATCTTCGGGTAGTAAAATAAGTTGTACTATGTGAAATCCGAGATGACTGAATCTACTGCACACGTCTATTTGATACCCCATCATATACTGTCCTTCAAGGGGTGCGTTTGTTGCCTAGGTTTAAAAAAATAAATAAATAAAATTAAGAGGGGCAGTGTGTAAAAAGTCACAACAAAGAAGTATTCAATAAATAAAAAGCCCTTCTTGGAGCTCAAGCAAAACAAGGAAACGCCGCAGCCCAAAAGAAAAGCCCTCTTTGGAAGCTCTCACATCTCAACACGACGAAGAAGGAGAAGAAGTAGATCGAGTAGCAGCGATGTTCAGGAACCAGTACGACACCGATGTCACGACGTGGAGCCCCGCCGGAAGGCTCTTCCAGGTTGAGTACGCCATGGAGGCCGTCAAGCAGG
This sequence comes from Dioscorea zingiberensis, assembly GCA_026586065.1. Classification (NCBI taxonomy): domain Eukaryota; kingdom Viridiplantae; phylum Streptophyta; class Magnoliopsida; order Dioscoreales; family Dioscoreaceae; genus Dioscorea; species Dioscorea zingiberensis. Next base: position 53,140,310 of record CM048818.1, on the reverse strand, counting down.
GTTCGGCAGCGATCGGCCTTCGCTCCGCCACCCATGCCGTGCTTGCCACCGTCAATAAGGCTAGCTCTGAGCTATCATCCGCCCAGCGAAAGGTCTTCAAGGTCGATGATCACATCGGCGTCGCCATCGCTGGTCTCACAGCCGATGGCCGTGTCCTCTCCCGCTACCTCCGCAACGAGTGCATCAACCACTCCTTCGTCTATGAGTCCCCGCTTCCTGTTGGACGCCTCGTCGTCAGACTCGCTGACAAGGCTCAGGTTCTCATTTTGCTCTCATTCTCGAATCTGCTGTGCTTTTCTTTTCTATTCTTTTCTTTTTCATGATTTGATTGCGTTGTTAGTTGTCTTTGTTGATCCGCGATGAATGATTTGGTGTTTTCGGTGTGGGTTGTGGGAATCTGGGGATTGGGGTTTAGTGACCGAGTCTGAGGATGGGGAAGTGGCGGTGAGATCTATTCTGTGTTTTTTTTTTTGGTTGTTTTAGAGCTTTTTGTGATTGATGATGACCATAAGGTGTTTTGAAGGGTTTCAATGAGCTTCGGATTATGTTACTTTACCTGGAGTTCAGCTGAGCAAATTGGATTTAGATAAGGGTTTGTAGATCGTTCAATTAGTGGTTTCTTAGTTCTAATAAGGTGTTTTTATTGTTATAGTTGAGTACTGCACTGTGGAATTCTAGGAATGGTGATTCCATCATGAGGACTTGATGATTGAAAAAAAATGACAGAGGCAATGTTTGGTTAAAGTGGCATATCAGAATAATCTTGTAGGTAGACCCTAGCACATTGGTAAGATTGCAATGGTTGTGCCCAACTTAGGCATCATGGGTTCCAGGCAAGGTATTGGGAAGGAAGAACTTTTATATATTTAACCCTCTCTAAAGTTCATTGATTGGTACTTGTGCATTGGTTGCATTTCAAAAGTATGCAAGTTACCTCAGTGTGCTTTCACTTTTGTTCTTTGGATTGAGTCTAAATGTCTCTTGTTGTTCAGAAAATAGTACTGTGTTGTGTATGCAAGGAGATAAACATGTTTCTGTGATAAATGAAAATCATGATGCATTTATGTAGTTCGCCGTCATCATGGTTGCATTAAAAAAAATACATGTTCAGGAGACTTCATTAGATGGACATTGTGCCACTTGGAATTAATTGTGTGGAAGTTCTTTTAGACTTGGGAAAATACCAACATTTGGAAAATTGACAATATGTTGCTAGTATATAAATGGCTTGCTCCATTTTCTTTGTGGACTTTCCACCAAATTCGAAGATCAAGAGGCTTGAAAGTCATTATGTATGGTAACTGATGATGATAATCGTCGAGTCTTGAGCAGGAAAATTCATTCACAAGGAACACATAATTGACTGATCTATTGGGATCTTTGATTAGCAATGTTGATTAAGGCTATGCACTCAAATGTGGTTTGATGAAGAAACAAGAAGAGTTTGTTTCCTTTTCTTTTTTTCTTCTCCTTTCTTGAGGTTGAGTAAGAGATTCAATTTGTGGAGTCACTTGGCTTCTTTACTTGGAGTCAATTTTCTAAGTTCTTGTCAGTATTTCTATTTTTTATGTACTAAAAGCAAGCACACGTGCGTCTGCATGTACAAAACTGTTGTTTGATGAACTGAAAAGATTTATATCCTTTTTTTCCTCATTTCTTAAGGTCGAGCAAGAGATTTAAATTGCAGAGTTGCGTGGTTGTTTCATTTTGAGTCTATTTTCCAAGTTCTTGGTAATATTGGCACTTATTAGTGTGAATCAACTAAAAATTGTGTGTGTGTATATACATAGTTCAGTCTTATAGGGAATAGATTTAACATGCCCCTTTGGTGAAAAGGTCAATGCTTCTTGTTTTAAAAAATATCACCTTCTAATCTTGTGCAATTAGAAGGTGGTTTTTTCTCCTTCCTTGTTTGACAATCACATTGTTGTAAAAGTGAAAGAATGAGGCATCAAGACAAATGTTAGTATATTGTTTTTATTAAAACTTGCGCTTTGGGTATATTGTTTGTTGTGATGCCTGATTTTGGAATCATGAATTGGCTGCTATTAATCGAGTTTGGACCTATTTCAACATGTGAAATTTTATGCACAGGAGTAATAAATATAATTTTTTAATGAAAACCTAGTGCTCAAGGATGGATATTGTAGTTTGAAATTCTCATCAGATAATTTAGTTTGGACTCATTTCAACCAGTAAAGTTTGATATTGCTTTGTAGGGTAATTTCTCTGATGATATATTATGTCTATCATTTTGGATAGGTGAGTTAAGGGACAAGCCGATATAATGATCACTATTTTTACCTTTATCAGAAAAAGTTTGATATTGCTTTTGCACTGGTACTTGTCCATGTGAACAGCAATGTTCATGATCTTAACAACCAATTTTTCTGCATAGGGTACTGTATTGATACCAGGCCTTATCGGTGCTTGTTCTGTTTTTAAGAGAAGGGCCTGGGAAATTTGTTCTCTGTTAAAAATTATTTTTAGATTAATCAAAGAAACCTGGAATTTGCTAATTTACTGTTTACTGATTGTTGGCATTGTTGCTTTTTCTTCAACTATATAGCAGCTTAAAATGTCTTAAGAAAATGAGAAATATCTGATTCCTCTCTTCCTTTCAATCATCCTGATTGTGTTCTGCTGCCATTTGACTTAGATCAAGATGTGATAAACATTTTCCTTCTTTATGGTACAATCTTGAAACGTTCACCTTCCATTTTTGAGTGGAAGGTCTTCTATCTATGTTACTTTTCCTAGTTTTGGAATTTTGTTCATTGTTGGATGTTTTTGTGTTATTCTCTTTGTTGCTTTTATTGGATATGTTGTCTTTTTAATGCCTTGATCCAACAGATCATGGTCAATTTAAGAATGAAACCCTTGCCTATATATATTTAAGAAGTGATGGGATGTGGGGAACATTTATTATTGAACGAACTGATACGATTAATCGTTTCAATCATTTAGTTTCAAATAAGAATTTCCCAAGCTACATATTTCGTTTTTTTTCACTGGTAGTTGTTTATTGAAATTTATTTGCTAAAGTACAACTAAGAAGATATAAGTTATGAATTCCATCTTTCTGTGAAACAGTGTGTATCACTGCAACAACCTTAAAAAAGAAGACAAACTTGGATTAGTTTTGAATGCTGATGCACAGAGATAACATTTGAGAGCCTTCTTCATTAACTATTTGAAATTTTGAATGAATTACATTTCATGTCAAAACATTCAGATCACAAAAGAGGACTATGTGCATGTACAGCTTTTTTAAGTAACATTTTATATTACATTTTAAGCAATTTCGCTAAGGATGTATTTTTTAATACAGTAATAAAATGTGTGTGATGACAAGAAACGATACATTTCTCTTTTTCACAACCCAAATAAACATAAAATTTGTCTTACAGATGGAAATGGGGTTGACACAGAAACTGCATATGTTTATCCACATCAAAATGTGTTGACAAATATTTTATGGGCATAGCTAACGTTTGAGTTAACATCTTTACTTGGCCTAGTCACAATTGGATCCTGTACTACAGACATTGTTCATATGGGGCATAACCTTGGTATTTTATTGTGGCACCATGCATGATTGTCCTTTTAGAGCCATGCATCAATAACGATCTAAACATGTTAAACAAATCAAATTATTCTAAAGCTTCAATTCAAATATCTTCTTAATATAATTCAAATGGCATACTGTTATTAAGGCCTTTTATGTTATCTTGATGAATGGGAAGTTTTAGAAGTATTTGAAGTTCATGTTCTTCGGTATGTCTTGCAATAGATCACCATAAAATGTTATGGAGGACTGACTTAGGTTGTTGGTTATTCATCTATCCTACATGGCATAACTAGCAAATCTAATATATTTGGTCTAAAGTTCCTCTTCTATGATTCTAGATCTTTTACTTCACTGCATGATGCTTTAAAGTAGAAATATTGATCATATTATTGCCTTTTATGTTAATGTAAGTGTTCATTTTCATTGCAACAGGCCTTTGTTGGATTCAGTTTATTGTTTTTAGCTTTTATGTTATTTCAGCGCTATATAGCAGAATATCTGTCTGACATCTGTTCTTCCTCATTATCTTAGTGTTTCTTTTTGGTTCAAAATTGACTTATTTACTTTGGGTATGCTTTCAATTTGTATATTACGTCTTTATGATGTTCTCTTCCTTGTGTTGACATTGGTTGAAGAGGCTTTTCATATAAGGAGAAACTCTATGTGAACTTATCCAACAGTTTTCACAACCAAAGATTCCCATTCATAAAGCAAAGTTCTACAGGTGTTCCTATGTTCTGTCGAGCTTGCTTTTAGGATTTGAAAAATCCATCTTTATATTGTTGTTACTCTATTTTGCCACGAGTGTTTTCACATCAGTCAGTGTTTGCTTTTTCAGAACATAGTATGTAACTACTTATTTTGTCCAAGAGATTAGGGGTTGAATAAACCTTTGAATTTTGTTAAAAGTGTCCATATATTGTTGACTGGTCTTCCTTTAGGCTATATCAACAAATCTAGTTGCACATAGTCTCTGCAGCTTCAATGAAATAAACATCTCTTCCAACTGATTTCTTCTATATCAGGTCTGTACTCAACGCTCCTGGAAAAGACCGTATGGTGTGGGCCTGCTGGTTGCTGGCCTGGATGAATCTGGTGCTCATCTCTATTATAACTGCCCCAGTGGCAACTACTTCGAGTACCAAGCATTTGCTATAGGATCACGCTCCCAAGCTGCAAAGACCTTCTTAGAGCGCAAATTTGAGGCTTATCCCAATGCCTCTCGTGATGAACTGGTCAAGGATGCCCTCTTTGCGATTAAAGAAACGTTGCAAGGTGAGAAATTGACTAGTTCCATATGTACGGTTGCTGTTGTTGGAGCCGATGAGCCATTCCATGTGCTCGACCAAAAGACCATCCAGGAGTTGATTGATTCTGTGGAAACTCGAGAGGAAGCTGCTGCGGAACCAGGAGCCATGCAGGAGGATCAGGGCCAAGATGTTGCACCAATGGATATCTGATTTAAAGGGTGAGTTCCATGGCAATATGAGTTATGCATTGTTAGGATTTATTTTATGCGCGCAGACTTTTGAAATCCATAATGGCAACTGTCATATTGTTTGCTTCTCCTCTAGGGATTTACTGATGATATGTCATACTATTTGGTTAAAACCTTTGATGAAGTTCACTTGGATGATTTGGTGGACTGTAGACTCAAGTGCATTTGAAGGGGCGGTTCCTTGTTTTAACCTTTTTAAGAGTTTGTCTATGTTCATGCTGGATCCCCGAGAAAATTGCATTTATGTGATTTCTTTATCTAGTTTTACAATGCTAGAATCTGTTGTTTGAAGTTATAAGTTTTCTAAGCCTTGCCTCCCCTTGTTTCTCAACTAAAAGAAAAAAAAAGTGTTAGTTGTTTAGATTTAAGAGAGCTCAGTTTGCAATAAAATAAAATTCCAGAAGTCTTTAAAATTTAAAATTTAAAATTTGTGTTTATTATGCTGTTGATGGATAGGGCTTTAATTCACTGAAAGTGGTAGGAAAGTCACGGAAAGTGGTGGGAAAGTCACTAAAGTGGGTTGATTTTCCCTAATTTCGATTATTCATTTGACATGAAGCATATGAAGTGGTTCATGGAGGAACTATCTGTTTCGGCACTTCTCCTATCTTGATTTAGGTCTATTTTGACTTTTTTATCACCAAAGCAGGCGGAGTGGATTTTGGTATATAAAAACTCATTTCTATCTATTTTGGTTCTTTTCTCATCTCAGTGGAAAGGAATATTAATCTTTTACTCCCACTTTCAACCACTTTGGAGAAGTTGGACTTTCATTCATTTATTTGCCTCTGTACAATTTTTTTGTTTGGCTTGCTTTTGTGAAGTTAATAACTATAAAAATTATATTGGATAAATTATCTTTTTAAAACTTATATTCTAGTCATAGTTAAAACTTTCAAGTTTGTTGATTGCACTTTATCTTGGTATATTTCTCGGCCAAGGCCAAAATATCAAATTAATTTAAAATAAATTTATTATTTATAGAAGTATATTAAATATAAGTTGACAAATTGAAATTTTATAAATCCTGTACAAAGTTAAAAATATGCCTAAAGTTTTTTATAGTTATTTTTTGACATGACCCATAAAGAGCCCCCGTCAGGGAAGGGGGGTCCACGCATAGCACCCGTGCAAGACAAGGGTCTCGAACCCGCGTCGATCGCGCGTGGATCGAGGCCTGTGTCTTACAGAGCGAACCCGGTACCAATAGAGCGAATGCTCGTTGGTAAGTTTTTTATAGTTATTATTAGGGAAATTTTTATATTTCACCAAAGTCCATCATTGCATATATACTCCCATAAAATTTATATTCACATATGGATCATTACATATATATATACACCTATATGGTTAAATGTCAACAAAGAAAAATGTTAAAATGTTCATTTTACCTTTATCTTCTTTAATTGTTTTTATATAGTTAATTGGAACATGAACATATTGGTGTCTTATGAGGGGGTATAGTGGTTATTTTTATTAAAATTTGTGAATAGAAAGGTATATTTGCAATTATGAGCATTTGTAAGGGTATTTTTTTGTAAATTTATTTTATCTAATAATAATAATAATAATAATAATAATAATAATAATAATAATAATAGAGAGAAGAGTGAGAAACATGCTAATGAATTTCAAAGGAAAAATATAAAGAGTAACCCGTTCACCTTTTTCTATAGAATCTAATGATTTCATAGGAAAATTTTATTGTAAAAAAAAATTGCCAAACCTTCATAATATTTTTCTACCGAATGTTAAGGGCTTGTTTGGATTGGCTTTTAAAATATATATATATATATATATATATATATATATATATATATAGGGTTAGGATCATGGGACACACTATTTTGACACACAGTTTGACATCATTTTCATTCATTGGCTTGCACAGTGTTTTAACCAAATCCAACCTTATGGATGGAAAGAACATCGAAAAATAAGCAAACATGTCAATTTTCATACAATTTAAGAACTTGTAGGGTCTTCATCTTAACTGGTGAAATTTTATACGGTTGGAGTTTCACCATTTAATATGAAGACCCTACAAGTTCCTAAATTGTATGAAAATTGACAAGCTTGCTTATTTTTCGATGTTTTTTCCATCCATATGGTTAGATTTGGTTAAAATACTGTGCAAGCCAATGAATGAAAAATGATGTCAAACGGTGTGTCAAAATAGTGTGTCCTATGATCCTAACCCATATATATATATATATATATATATATATATTTTAAGTTTGTTAGAAGAAAAAGTCCTTCTAAAGAGTAAGTTAAGTACCAAAAGATAAATGTAAACAAATCTACCACCCATTTTCCTTCCTGGTTTAACAAAAAGGTCAGGGACTCCATAGTTAATATCCTGGGACTGAAACTTGGGGAGTTTCCTTTCAAATATCTTGGGATGATGATTTCTCCCAAAAGATTACCAGTCACTTAATGGCAACCTTTGATTACTAGAGTCAACAGTAGTCTTAACTCTTGGAATCCCACATCCATATCCCTGGCAGGTAGGGCTGTCCTTACAATGCCTCTTTAATGTCCATACCTGTGTACTTTATGTCTTGCTACCCTGTTCCTGATACTATCATTGACCAGATCTCTAAACTATCTAGGAAATTCTTATGGGACAGTGGCACTGTTGGAGGCTCCTTCCAATCTATTTGTTGGGTAGTTACCACACCCTCTAAATCTGAGGGAGGATTGGGGATCAGAAATCTTTGAATTGCAAAAACTTCACTTATGATGAAGAACATTTTTTTCACTTATAAATAATGAGAACAAACTTTGGGTCAAAATTGCACAGCTGAAATATGGGACATTGAACCCTTGGAAAGATCCCAAAAATAGCACAACCTCCTGGTTCTATAAAAAACTGTCTAATGTTGCTTTTTTGACTAAAAACAATCTTTGGATTACTAATTGTGACCCTGTTTCTACAAGTTTTTTAGATGACCCATGGTTGCATGACATTTCAATAGCACTTAAGCCTACTTTTCTTAATATGCAATGCCCTATTAAAAATCTGAATATCTGTGACTTTCTATGCAATCATAGACTTGAAAGTGAAGTTATTGCAAATTGCTTTGGGCATATATTAGAATTAAACAGGTTGTGCAAGAACAGATATAGTGAAGGCATTGAGAAGAAATGGGTGTGGTCCCCTTTGGGGTCTGCTACTAACATAGCCCAGGAGGTATATGCCTCCCTGAACTCCAAACAAATTGATGAGTATGACAAGTGGCAGGGCTGGCATAAAATATGGAGGCTATCTGTAGCTCCCAGAATTAAAACCTTTGTTTGGAGGCTAATGCATAGGAGGTTGCCTACATATGAATATATGTACTCCTTGGGGTTTGGTCCCCAACTTCCTTGCCCCTTCTGTGGTCTGTCAACTGAAAACATCAAACACCTTATGCAGGAATGTTATTTTGCCAGAACAGTTTGGTTGGCTGTGACTAATTATGTTGGAGGGGAAGTTCAGAGAGTGGAAAATTTCTTATTTGGGGATTGGATCTTGAAGGTTAACAATGCAGGCAGGAAACCAGAGTTTCACCAAAGCCCTTCTGGCCACATGCTCTTGGAGCATATGGAGGGCTAGATGTGATATTATCTTCAACAACAAGAAGCCACAGCCGGCTCAGATTTTCAAACAAGAATTGGCAGCACCCCATGAGCAATTCTCGAAATCAGAGGCCAGCTCAAGGAGTTTCTCCACACTTCTGTCTTCAATTATACTATTACTATCATGTGCGATGCGGCCTAGTCTAACGACTCTTCAATTTGTGGTGTAGGATTCATAATTATCGCGGGAAAAGACACACTGATGCTGGCAGGATACTCTAGTTCAATAGCCAATTCAAGCACTCACGCTGAAGCTCAAGCCATACTCTTTGTAATGGAGCAGTGCGAAAACAAAAATGTGCAACTGGATAATATCTTCTCAGATTGTACTCAAGTGTTGCAGATGATCAGAAGAGAGGCTGCTACTGACAGAGGAAAGATACAAGAGACTATACTTAGTATCAGACAACTACTGATGAACCAACCAAATTTGGAGCTGAGCTACTGCCCTCGGGACCTAAACTTCATAGCTGATACATTGGCGAATCATGCGCGGATTAATCCTGGACTTTCTTTGTTCCATCGAGGTGCTGATAGACCCAGATAGATAGAAAAACTCATCAATGCAGCAGGGCTGCAATTCTAAGAACTTATGTTTCCAGTTATCTTTGTTTTTTTAATAGCACTCAGTGCTCTTTCTCTGTAAAAAAAAAAGAGTAAGTTAAGCACTTCTGTTATTTTTATGTTTGGATAGGTTAACCGAGAAGCAGTTTTATAATAATAATAATAATAAATAGAAATAAATAATTATAATAATAATAAATGGTATTTTGGTAATTGATACTTTTCAAAATAGCCTTGAAAAGGTTTGAGAGCGGTGTTTTGGTAATTGACACTTTCTAAAACAGCTTCTACAGAACAGCTTCTTTCAGAAGCTATAAATCACTAGCTTCTAAAAAAAGTTGTTTTTCAGCTTTTTTTTACAGCTTCTGCTTTTCTGTAAAAGAGAAGCACTTAACTTACTCTGGAAGCGTTTATGGGGCAAAAAAAAAACAATCCAAATAAGGCCTATATTTTAACTTACTCTGAGAATTTTTATGAAGTTTTGGTTTTACCAAACAGAGCATAAAGTGGTCAAATAAATATAGGTTTCGAGAAATATGGGGTTTAAAAGGTTTATTAATTTTAAAATTAAAACATGAATTTTAATTATTGAATTTTTAAACTTGATTTCATTATAGCGAGAAACTTTTTTGACAATTAATTCCTCGTTTCAGCTGTACAAGTTATCAGTTATTGATTGAAATTATACATATAATTCCATTCCAAATTAGGAATTTAATTTACATAATTCAAATTAGCAATTGATAAATGGTATAATTGAAATATATATATTTTTTATTGCAGGAAATTATCAATAGTTAGATCACTTGTGATGAAAGCATGATTTGTAAAATAATCGAACAAATTTTATCAATGTAAAAAACATGTTAAAGTTACACATTTTTTAAAAAAATAATAAACCTTCTCAACCCTATGTTTGCTAGATTTGTGTGTTTTTATTTATTTATTTATTTATTTTATATAAAAGTAGATAAATCATATTCTTTTATTGATAATAGGTAGCAGTTACATAGATGGTTCCTTTGGTGGGGCCGATATATTAGAGGTTAAGTACCCTTTACATCATTTCTTTATGTCCCTTCCTTTCCTTTTGTCCCGTAGGTGTGTCCAAAAGTATCCAAAAGTGCCCTTTTAGTCAGCCTGCGTATCTTCAAAATCCCTCCATAGCGAGTCTTGTCGGTCCTCCTCCCTTGAAAATACGAGGCTCTGTTTGACGATGGATTCTATCACGACTAGTTTCAGCTTCTTTGACACGTGAGCTGCATCAAACCAAGACAGAGTTAGGAAGTTAATATCGTTGATAGTTTTCATGAAAACGCGTTGTTTATCATGAAAACATCTCCTATTGCGTTCCAACCACTCGGTCCATGTAGTGGCCATGATCAAGCGGTTCCATCCCATACGGGCATCCCTGGGTAAAGAGTTGGCAATCGTGGTTCTTCCCCACAGGTCTTGTACCCGTAAGGGAATTACAACCAATTGGAAAATGTGCGTGAAGTTGTAATAGTCGCACTCTTTATATCATTTCTTAATTGTGAATTTACTAGTTAAAAAGTGGGATTAAAGAGTTAATTATGAAAATTAAGAAGGTTAAAGATAAATGGATTTTTCCTTTTAAGGAATGGGGAGGCAAAAACAATAATAGTGATAATAACAATAGTGGTAGAATGAAAATATATGTATATAACCTGTTTTTATGTCAACGTCCATCATGAAGTTGGATTTAATGTCATGGCTTCCCAAAGCTTTCATGGCTTCTTGGTTTTGAAAGAGTTGGTGGATATTGAAACTATAGCAAATGATTGGAACATGACAGTGATGGGATGCATGTGAGTGAAATTTTTGTATAATGGATAATGTTATCTTCCACTTGTTAGACAAGTGAAGTGTAATGGGATGAGATTTAATTCATGACAAAGGGATTTCATGGAGATGGACATGGGTAACTAGCTTGGGACATAAGGGTAATTTTAACAATTACTCCACCTACCACTAACGTGTGGATTCAAAGTGTCAAAAAGAAAGAAATTCTTTGATTTGTTATAATTGGAGAAAATTTTCCTTTCTCTTTCCTATCATTCTTATTCTCTCTAATAGTTATTATAGTATGATTTATCAATTATTGAAATGCTATATTTCATGAAGCTTTTGGTGCTTTGACCATGATTGGCTCTTTGGAATTTAGGATTTTATGGTGATGATGTCATCACAAATCACACTCCATTATCTTCTCTTCCATGACTTCCTATTCACTCCCACTTGGATATAATAGGTTAGAGTATAGCTTTGAGTTCACTTTATTCAAAGGTAATAATAGAAAGTCATTGTGTGAGTTAACGAATTATCAAATTTACGTTTGATTTTAGGCAAAAGGAAAAAGAGAACATGGTTTCAACGTATGGCATGGTAGAGCCAATAACACATGCAAATATGCAAAATAGATAAAGAATGAAGGAGTCAGGTGTGTGAGAGAAGAAGGTTTGAAGAGGGTAGCAAAGAGTAATGAAAGCAATCACCACCTCATGCTTTCTCTCTTGATTTTGGAAGGCTCTAATTCATCAAGAATGTACCTATAATGCATGATCGTATCAGAACCAGGGGGATGAGAAGGCTCACGAAAAGTGTTGCTCCAGTGAATAACAGGGAAGTCAAGATGGAATCTCTACAATTCATGGTAGTTGAATGGTAGTTGAAGGTACTATCTTTGCAACTTATATATAGGTTGATATGAAACCTAGTTCTCTTAACCTGGAAGCCTAAATCCCTGTGTGACAGTGGTGATGGGTTGATAGAAAGCTTCATAGGATGCTAGTTAGTATAAAGTTCTTTTTTGTTTAATCAAGTAGGATGGTTGATGAAGGAAGTTAAGTGCACAGGGTTGATCATGTGCAGGGATATTGTACATCACCTGTAAGGAAATGGAAGATTCAAGCAAGAATAAATATTAAGAAGTTAAATATAATGATTTCCGAGAAAGTGAATTGTTAACATATTTGTGAATTTCAGTGAGACATGCTCATGGCTGATTGAGTGAGTTGGGGTTTGTTGATATGGGGTTACCACCAGGCCTATCGAGTAGGTAATAAAGGGTAGATGGACTAGAGTGGGAATGATTGTTCTTTACATACTTAGACATATCTCAATGTGGGTATTGGTCGATCTCGGATCGAGCGATTGGGTCATGCGAGAAGAAGGGTTGTCTGAATCAGGGTTCTCTCGAGATACTGTAAGTGATCTTGCCTCGTTTTCACTCTACGGAGTATTCTTTGGATCTTGCAATTAGCCTGTTAATTGATATTCCATTGATCTCCTGATTGATTGTTTTCCTGATCTCTATGGATTTATACATACATGTTGATGAATGGATTATTGTTGTGTGAATCCATTGTGTATGTATGCTTGGTTGGATATATATTATTTTCCACTTGACTCAAGCTGCTCTTGTGGACACCGCCTGCGCGGAGTGCAGCCCGCTTTGTCGGGGCCATACTGACACCCCGCTCGCTTTCCAAGTGGGGATGGAACTCATTGTCACCGATAGCCCGCTAGTGGGACGATACTGGCCATGTACGCATACATGTATGATAGTAGCGCCACGGACTTGGCGAGCCCGACGACCGAAGTTGGTCGACATCGGCTAATTGGTGCGCTACGCATCGGGACGCATTTGCACGCATGGGTGATTGTAGATATACCTATAGGTCCGACATGACTGCGGTCGTGTCTAGTCATGCTTATTTGATTTGCTTTTGTTTCAGCACTTCATGATTTGATAGCATGATTTATCTATTCATTGTGAGATCATTTACTGAGCTTTCATTTCGAAAGCTCATCCACTTGTTGATTTCTTGTTTCGATCCTAAGGAGAGTGGACACAAAGCCGTAGGAGTGCAGTGAGACCTCAAGGGGATTTGCAGGATTACCGAGGTTGGCTACCTCTTGTTTTTATCTTGTGTGATAGTGTGCTATAGGTTCTTTTGTAGGAACCTTGTATATTGAGACTATAGGGTCTGTATACCCTTAGTTTTAATTCCTACCGTGGTAGACATATCTCTTTATTATGTTTTTGGATTTGATATACTCTACTGCGTATATTTTATATGATTGATGATCATCGAGGCTTCAAGATCCTGGTGGGGCCCATCCCCTTTCGGGTGTGGCAGTCCCCGCCAATGCGATGCGTGGGCCCCGGACTTTGGGGCGGGCGCATGTAAGTGCTGCGCATTTGTGTTGAATATATGGGCAATCAAGTAGAGAAGGTGTTCTACCATCTCATCCCTTTCTTCACACAAATAACATATTGTCTGTGGACCGCTCTACCCGCATTTCCTTAGGTTGTTTAGGGTAAGGATTTTGTTATCCAACGCGAGGCAGGCAAAAGCTTTGACTTTGGCCGAGCAGGGTAACTTCCAGAAGCTTTTCCCTATTTCCGTCCTAGTCCCACCATCCATCAAAAAGTGGTAGTTGGAGTGACGGTGAAGTTCCCCTTGTAAGCTTCCAACACCTCTTGTCTTGTTTAAATCAATTATCTTCTTAGTGAGGTGTTCCAACTTAAGCGCATCTCCTTCAGGGAGCTTGTCGTCTAGGAGGATGGGGTGACCTTGTGCAAGTTGCTGCCTTATTGTTTACACTGTGTGTGACTTGTCTCGAGCCATGTCATATAAGGTTTTAATAAAGTTTTGGTTTACCTTTTTATATTTAAAAATTTTTATAAATAATTTAATATGTTGGGGGTGATTTGTTTTAAAAGATTTTGTCTTTGTTAAAAAAAAACAAAAAATTGGATAAGAGTTTCACATTGTAACAAATTGAAAAACATATATGGTTGAACCCTTGCAGTGAACTACTCCTAGACGATACTAGACCTTATTGTAATCTCTTAAGTTCTAAACATATACTCGAGTAATTTGGGAGTTAAAGCTTATTAATTCATTGAAACATACAACTGCTTATATAACATGCTTACAAAACAGGAAATACTAGAATGAAGCAACCACCTAAAGATGTGGTCAAGCAGTTACAGGAATGAATCAACCTATTCTAAAGCCCTGCAAATTAAGCATTATGAACAGAAGCAAACTAAGTTAACTGACTTAGTCACAGAGCAAATAACAAACTTAGTAAACCCTCCCTTAAACTGACGTGCAATTTGTAGTCAATTTATTTCTGGTGCCAAACAAACTCCATGCAGCTCTCTCAATCTCATGAATGCCTTAAGCCTCAGAGGCTTAATCATAATGTCTGCCAACTGATCCTTTGAACCACAGTGCTCCAACTTAATAACTCAATCTCTTGTTAAATCACGAAGGAAGTGAAATCTGGCATCAATGTGTTTACTCCTGCCATGCATAACCTGATTCTTTGATAATTTAATTACAAAACTATTGTCACAAAAAGCATCAGTGCACTTACTTTGTTCATAGCCAAGCTTCTCAAGAACCCTATGCATCTACACACTTTGACATGCGCAAGAGGCAGATGCTATGAACTCAGCATCAGTTGTGGAGAAATGACTACAGGCTGCTTCTTTGAGGACTATGCCACTGCACCTGAACTGAGCAAGAACATGTACCCTGATGTGCTCCTACAACTCTACATCTCTAGCATAATCACTGAGTAGGCTACCAACTTCTCATCTCCACCTCTTTTGTAAAAGATCCCCAACTCAATAGTTTCCTTTATGTAATGAAGAACCCTCTTTACTGCTTATCGATGCAAATCTGTCGGCCTTTCCATGAATCTGCTCACTAAGCTTACCACATAAGGTAAGTCGGGTCTGGTGGTGGCAGTCAAATACATGAAATTGTCCCCCTATTTGTTTGTAGGCAGTTACATCAACACCAATACTACCTTCATCTTTAACAAGTTTAAAGCCTGGAACAACTAGATTTTTTACCAGATTGTAATGCTCTATGCCAAACCTTTCAAGCACTTCACTGGCAGATTTCTTTTGGTTGATGAAAATTCCTCCACTACCTTGCACCACTTCCACACCAAGAAAGTATTTCATCTTCCAAGATCAGACATGTCGAACTCTTGTTTCATAGACTTCTTGAACTTTTCAAACATTGCTTCATCATTCCCTATGAAAATGAGATCATCAACATACACACTTACCACAAGAAATTTCCCTCCTTTTGCCTTTGTAGACAAAGTATGTTCACTCAGACACCTTTCGAAACCTTCCTTCATAAAATGGGACTCGATCTTGCTATACCAAGCTCGAGGAGCTTGTTTTAGTCCGTATAGGGCCTTCTTGAGTCTATAAACCTTGTCTTTGTCTCCCTTCACTTCATAGCCTTGTAGTTTCTCAATGAACACTACCTCCTCCAAATCCCCATGCAAAAATGTGCTCTTCACATCAAGCTAATACACAATTGCAAGCGACAAGAGCTAGGATCATCTGAATTGTATCCCAACGAGCTACAAAAGCAAAGACTTCAATGTAGTCTATCCCAAACTACTGTGAGTATCCCTTGGCCACAAGACTTGCTTTAAATTTGTCCACTTCTTCATCCTCGTTTAGCTTGGTCTTGAATATCCACTTAACTCCTATCCTTTTTGCTCCAACTGGTAGTGTAGTCAGTTCCAAAGTCTCATTCTTCTCAATGGCTTGATTTCCAACTCCATTGTCTCTCCACTTTGGACTCTTAACAGCTTCTTCAAATGACATAGGATAACTTAAGGCAATAGCCATCATCAAATTATTCTCCTCTTCTTCAAATAATCCCTCACCACTTACATAATCTCCCATCCAAGTTGGTGCCCTTCCCACCCTCCCTTGAACTAGACTTGGAGGGTTGAGTTCAACACCATCTTCACTTGATGAAGAACTAGAACCAGTAGTACCATCTTCAACATGCTCTTCTTCTTCATGCACACCTTCATTCTCTTATAGCTTATCTTCATCTCTATATTAAAAAATCACACACCTAGCTACTTCATCAGTTTTATTCCATTCCCAATTTTTTTCCTCTTCAAATACCACATCTTTGCTTATAATTATCTTTTTTAACATAGGATCATACATCATATTAGGCTTTAGATTCCTTGCTTAGGCACAAGAAGACACAACAGAGACTCTTATCATCAAGCTTTTGCCTTTTCTCGTTGGGAATGTGCACATGTCCGATGCAACCGAACACCCTAATGTTCTCTACTGAGGGTTTGAAGCCACACCATGCTTCCTCTGGTGTCTTGTCCTTCACAACAAGAGTAAGGCATCAGTTGAACAAGTGAATGGTCCAGTTGACGGTTTTCAGCCAGAATTCTTCAGGAACAAGCGTCTCCGTCAACATGCATCAATCATACCATATTCATTCGCTCTTCAACTCCATTTTGTTATGGGGTGTAGGCTGCGGTGAACTGTCTAGCAATGCCATTTGAGCTACAGTACACATTGAATTCCATAAAAGTAAACTCCCCAACTTGGTTAGCTCAAAGGCAATATATAGCATTTCCAGTTTCCTTCTCTACTAGACTTTTGAATTTTTTTTAACAAAATAAATGCTTTTGACTTGAGATTCAAGAAATAAGTCTATAACTTTCTACTATAATCATCAATGAATGTGATTATGTACCTTTTATGGTTGTTTGATTCGGGTGTGATAGGACCACAGATGTCGGCATGAATGAGTTGCAACTTTTGAGTAGCTCTCCACAAACTCTTCTTAGGAATGGTCTCTCAATGTTGCTTTCCTACCATACATACTGTGCATACTTTCGAGGAGGCATTGAGAGGAGGCATGCCATTCACCATCTTCTTGTGGGACAAGGGTGTCCAAATCTACGGTGCCACAAGTCGGTTTGATCTTTTGATGTGGTCTTAAAGCATGCAGGAGCAGGACGTTGAACTTGCACTCGAGTCTCAATTTTAGCAAAAAGAACAAACATTCGATTAGCAGACATTTGGCATGATGATAAATCTTGCATTCTCCATACTGAATTAGAATAGCAAGATATCGTTATTGTAGTTGACCAATGCTAAGTAGATTATTAGTAAGCTCATGTAAATAAAATACTTCAGTAATCACTTGACTTGTTCCATTGACTCGTAGCTTGATGCTTCCCTTTCCCATTACTCCCATTTTGGTGTTGTTGTCGAGCTTCACAGCATGCCGGAAAGACTCATCTAGATGGAGAAACCACTGCTTATCTCTAGTCATATGGTTGTTGCAACCTAAGTCCAGGAACCACACTGCTTCTCTCTTGGAATTGTAAAGATCCACATGAGCCATCAGCAACATCTCTTGGTCATCATCTAGTTTGGAGTACTGAGCTTCTTTCTCCTAACTAGGACACTTGTATTGGAAGTGTCCTAGCTTGTGACACTTGTAGCACTCCTCAAGTGCTTTGTTAAATCTTTGTCTACTTCTGCCTCTTCCAGGACCACGGGATGCACCTCGACCACCTCTGCCTCTTCCTTCCATCCTCTCTTCATATGAGATCTTCAAAGCTTGTTCATCACCTCTATTGTGGTTGTTCATTCTCTGCTCATAAACAAGCAAGCTGCTTGGAAGTTCATCTATGGAAAGTTTGTCCAAATCATTGGACTCCTCCACTGAACATACCACATAATCAAATCTAGAGGTCATCGATCTCAAGATCTTGTCAATGATTATGACAAGATCCATCTTTTCGCCATTACCTTTCATCTTACTTGCGATAGTTAGTACCCGAGCAAAATACTCATTTACCATTTCCCCTTCTCTCATTTGCAACACCTCAAATTCCTTTGTTAAAGCTTGCAATTGATCCCCCTCTTGACTAGTGTTGACCCGTTGACCCTTGAAACTTTTGCTTTATAGAGTCCCATATGCTCTTCAAACCGTCCTTATCAAGGATTGTCTCCATAATAGTGCGATCAATGGCCTGAAAGAGCTATTTTTCGCCTTTAGATCCTTGAGTCGTTGCGCCTCCATTGTTTCCTTCTATGTTGTTGTTGGCTTGGCTCCATACGCATAGCCCAATGGTCGTAGTGAAAATTGAACTGAGGAATGACAGTTTGAATGTACTTCTCAGATGCCGATGCCATTTTAAACTTCTCACTCTTTCTCTTTTCTCTCTTGTTAGGATACTGTAGTTCCTAACCTCTCATAATTAGGCCCCTGTTACAGCTCTGATACTAGTTTATTGTAATCTCTCAAGCTCTAAATAGATACTCAAGTAATCTGGGAGTCAAAGCTTATTAATTCATTGAAACATACGACTACTTATATAGCAGACTTACAAAACAGGAAATGTTAGAATGAGGCAACCACCGAAAGAAGTTGTCAAGGTATCACATGATTGAATCAAATTATTCTAAAGCCCTATAAACTAGGCATTGTTAACAAAAGCAAACTAAAAGTCAACTAACTTAGTCACAAAGCCAAGAAAACAAACCTAACAAACTTATGAGTAGATAATCACATTGGTAAAAAGCTTCAGAAAGAAGCTCTACTAGGGTGGAACCTCACAATGATGGCTATCACCTTGAACACTTGGCTCGAAAGGAAACAAATATGTTTCCGTGGAAAACAAAGTGTTTTTATCGGAATAATTCGAGGGGTTAACTTTCTAATGTTATCTTGGTTGAATGCAATTCATATCCTGACAAAGACAAAGTTGGTGTCGATGAAGTCCATCATCAAGAGGAGCCTCGACTTCACAAATAATGGGTCATCATTAAACAAGGCATATTAAAGATTTAAATGCAAAAAAGTAATTTACACAGTTATATTTTTTATTAGTTTGTTTTTAGAATTGCTAAATTAGAAAGGCTATTGTAATTTGTGAGTACTAATATAAAATGGAAAACATAATCAAATCAATTACCGCCTATAAAATTTCATATAAATATAAATAAACCCTAAATTTCTAAACCCTAGCTGCTGCATTGTGGTCTCCTCGCCGACGTTGGCACCGCCGCGATGGGCAAAGCAAAGACAAAAGGTAAGCAGAGGCTTGACAAGTTCTACCACCTTGCCAAGGAGCAAGGCTACCGGTCCCGTGCCGCCTTCAAGCTTCACCAACTCGATGCCAAGTACTCCCTTCTCTCATCCGCCCGCTCCGTCCTCGACCTTTGTGCCGCCCCCGGAGGATGGCTCCAGGTTGCAGTTCGCCGCGCTCCAGTCGGTGCTTTCGTCCTCGGTGTTGATCTCCACCCCATCCGCCCCATCAAGGGCGCGGAGTCAATCGTCGAGGATATCACTACCCCACGCTGTCGCTCTACGATCAAGCGTCTCATGGGGCAGCATGGAGTGTCAGCTTTTAGCCTGGTTTTGCATGATGGGTCGCCGAACGTTGGCGGGGCTTGGGCGCAGGAGGCCACCAGCCAATCTGCATTGGTTGTTGATTCGATACGCCTTGCTACGGAATTCTTGGCGCCGCAGGGCACCTTCGTCACCAAGGTCTGGTTAAACCTCTACTTTTTTTATTGGAAAAATCTTTTTTTTTTTTCAGCAATTGCTCATCTTTGGATGTATGTTCTAATAATGATATGGTATCGTTGGGAATATGGAAATTTTCTTGAATTGTTTTGTTTTTAACACCATAGTTTTTGGTGAACTTTGAGTGTTAAACTGTTTAGGATTTTGTATTGGTATCAAGGGATGTTGAGCTTTTTTGAAGAAATGAGGGGTTGTTTGTTTAATTGCTTATGTGCTTTAAGATGATAATTAAAGTTGAATCTGATAAAATTGGAGGTTAGATAGAGGACCATGATTGAGTGAAATGAATGTTTCCCATTCTTTATGCTGTTCATTTTTATATGGGTTGAAAGGGAGCTTAATGGAGATGGTACTGAGTAGCAACGAGGTTCCTGTTTATGGTTGTAGAAGTATGTTTCTTCTTATACTTCTTAGGCAAAGTAAAGGATGATGTTGAAATGGAATCATGAAGACATAAAAATGCCAAACTAATTTGTTTCTTGTAGAATTTGTCTTTGCTTAACCTCTGATTTTCTTGACCTTTTGGATGCCTGTGTCTATTTTCCTATACATCCTGTTTAGTTATTATTTATCTGATACCAATATCTTTTGATGTTGACTTGTTAAGTTTAAATCTTTTTGTCTTGCAGGTATTTAGATCACAAGACTACAGTGCAATTATCTACTGCATGAAACAGGTAATAGCTTTTAATCTGTATACACTTAGTTTTGCTGACCTACCCTTTTGTTCCTGATGGATGTTAACTATAAATTACATGCAGCTTTTTGAAAAGGTTGAAGTTACTAAACCTGTGGCTAGTCGTAGTACTTCTGCAGAAATTTATGTGATTGGTTTAAAATACAAGGCCCCAGCAAAGATTGACCCCCGTCTTCTTGATATGAAACACCTGTTTCAAGGGGCCATAGATGCTCCTAAGGTAGTTTGTCCTTCATTTGCTGTCAGTTTATTAATTAATCTATTTTGTTGTTTTAAATAACTTCTATGTTTAATTTTTTCTTTCACATAGGTGGTGGATGTTCTTAGAGGATCAAAGCAGAAGAGAAATCGTGAAGGGTAAGTGATTTTTCAATCAATGCCCATTCTCTATAGGGCATAAGATAATTGGTGTTTTTTATGTTGCTAGCAAAGTTAATCAGCTCCAAATGTCTTGTTTGTTTTCATAATATTCAGATAAAATGCTTGATATCATTATTTTTATTTTATTTTATTTTTTGTGGCCACTTCTTCTATCGCAATATTATCATTTTGAGTTCAATGAACTCATTTATGCAGATACATGTTGCTGCTATTGACATATATTTGTACTGAATGCACATTTAGTGACTTCAATAGAATCACACACATTTTTAAGCATTATGCAGAGTATTATGTATATACATTATATCTGTATCCTTGTTCACTCCTATTACATAAATATGTTGGTGTGTGCATAGTTTAAATATTTATATTAATTAATCACGCAAGGAAAGAGCCTGCAAGATTGTGTGACCAAAATTTTCTAAATCTAGCCCTTATTTATTTGTGTTATTATTGTTTTTATGTTATAGCTTCCTTTCGTTAATTTGTGTCACCTCGTAGTAATTTATTTATCAACTTCTAGAAATCCATGAGTCCTGTCTGAACTATTTGGAGTTAATGGTGCCATGCTTAGCAATGCATACTTACTATTTTTGTCTTGACAATGTATTCTAGTTCTTCTATTGAATATCTGAAGGAGGTTGGTATAAGGCTTATTTTTTTATGGTATTTTCTTGTAAAAAAGTTGTCGCCATCTGACTTGGAGGTCACGGGTTTGAGTCATGGAAACAACCTCTTGCAAAAAAAAGAAAGAAAAAGTAGGGCAAGGCTGTGTGCAATAGACCCAAGTGGTCCGACCCTGTGCGCATAGCAGGAGTTTCGAGCACTGGACTGCTCTTTTATCTTCTGTAAAAAGCAGTTGTATAGGTTGAGTGGAGGTGCATTTCCGAAAAGGATCTAGTACATGAATATCAATAAATGTGATGCAGTTATTCTGACTTTTCTGTTTATTTTCTTGGAGGTACGAGGATGGGAGTTCGATTTTGAGGAAGGTTGGCAAAGCTTCAGATTTTGTGTGGTCAGAGATACCTCTGGAGTTTCTTGGTTCAGTGACCGAGCTATCTTTTGAAGACCCAGCATGTTTGTCTATCAAGAACCATGAATTAACAACAGAGGAGGTAATGCTACTACTTTGTTGGTTAAATCATTTGTACTCAAGCACCCTGTTTTTTTCCTTCTAAACAAAGGATTGGTTTAATTCACCAGGTTAGATCATTATGTGCGGATTTGTGTGTGCTGGACAAACACAGCTTCAAGCATCTCTTAAAGTAAGTAGAGCTTTTTTTTGTTTGTTGTATAACTATTTGTCTCCAGCATTTCAAAGATAGATTTTATACATGATATTACAAACATGGGTTCTAGCAGATATTTGTCCATCTTAGACTTGTTTCCTATTGTTACTCCTGGTTTGATTCTAATGAACTGGTTTTTTTTATTTGATTATCCACAGATGGCGTATGCGCATTAGAAAGGAGCTCTTGTCTAGTCAGAAAGCTGTTTCTAAAGCTGCTGAAGCAGACAACAGCACAAAGAACAATGCGGATGAAGATGATGTTAAAGGAAATGAGGATGATCGGTTACTAGGTGAAATGGAAGAGCTAACATTTGCTCTAGAACGCAAGAAAAAGAGAGAAAAAAAGCTTCTTGCAAAAAGGCGAGCAAAGGTTTGTTTTTATTAGACATATTAAGTAAATTTCAGGTATATCTTCAGATGTAGCTTGGGGATGTCTTCAGCTGATCTGTTCTCTTAAACAAATCTTCAGGATAAGGTTCGGAAAGCAACTGGGATGCAGATTGATGCTACAGAAGATAGTTACAATGATAACTCATTATTTTCTCTCTCCTCTATTAAGGTTTGTGCTTATTTTTTTAAATTTTTTTCAATGAAAGTGCCTCTTATAGTTTGAGTTTGCATAGACAAAAATTCTTCATGCTCCATAGTTCTTTGCTAATAATGTGCACCATGTACTTGCCCATAAGACATGGTTGAGGATGTTTATGTAGATTTTTGTTATAATATTTATTCAACATTGAGCAACACCTTAGGGAAGGAATCAAGCATTTTTGTTTGCAACTTTTGTCTAAAGTTTCATTTCGTGTGATACTTAAAACAATGTGTTCCATACGCTTTTGCATAAGATGATGTTTGAGAAGTTATATTGTTATAGGTTTTCATTGAACTTGGGTGAGAGCCTACAGAAAGGTATCAAGCATTTTGTTTCTAACTCATGTTGTATCTTTGTTGAGGAATACATGCTACTAGAGTTGTGGGAGTTTGCTAACCAATACTTGCATTTAAATTTTTGACATACTAAATCCTTTATAGGTTGCTTTTTTCAAATAAAATTTTGATTCTTTGATTTAATTTTCTAATGTCATCTCCCATTATTAGAAGGGGAACCTTGGCGCAACAGTAAAGTTATCGTCATGTGACCTAAAGGTCACGGTTTTTGGAGGTCACAGGTTCAAGTTGTGAAAAAAATCTTTTGCAAAAAAAAGCAGGATAAGGCTGCGTACAATAGACCCAAGTGGTCCGACCCTTCCTCAGACCCCACGCATAGCGGGAGCTTTGAAGCACCGGGCTGCCTATCTCCCATTATTTGAAACTTCTCACTTTTAGGCTTTTATTGACAGGATTTCTTTCGCTGTGTTTTGAAGATATTTGAAGAGCTTATTTTTTATTATCTGGTGAAGAATGTGTGATTCTACTCTTCAATTGTACATCATAGGTCTTTTTTGTGTCTGCTTTTGGACATTGTAACAACTGGATGAAAACCTACTAACATGAAGTAGACCTAGTATTGTGCGGAGGAATTCCTTTGCACTTTGGGTTTTACTTGTTTTTAGCCATATCTCCACTGACGTATTATGCTACATTTAAGCATCGTAAAGATTAGTATTATTTCCAATAGTCGTGTTCACTACCACCTTTTGAAGACTGCAGTTGAATGTTATGGTACTTTGTTCATTTATTGTTTTAGCCATATTGCTACTGAAGTATTATTTTACAATTATTTCCAATATTGTTGTTTACTTCCTCCTCTTGAAGCCTAAAGTTGACTGCTGCATAATTTGTGAGAGCATTTTTTAGGTTCATTTTGTACAACCTAATGCTTGTAAATTGGAAAATAGCTGGTTGAACTTTTGTCAGATGATCAATTTCTGCTGGCTGTGTCCAGGGGAAGAAGGAACTGTCAGCCATTGATACTGCAGAGCTCAATCATGAAGATGGCGAATTCACAGACAGTGAAAATGAAGAAATGCGTGCCACTGTTTACCATGATGCTGCTGAAAGCCCAGTGGATTCTGATGAAGATCAAAAGAGGTATATTTCTTGATATCAGTTTCTGGTCAATGGTCATTATTGTTTCTTGTAAGCTCATCCGTGTCAAGTGATAACAAACTTATCTAATAGGTATGATAAGCAACTTGAGGAAATGCTCGACCAAGCCTATGAACGATATGTAACAAGAAAGGGTGGAAGTACAAAGCCAAGCAAACGTGCAAAGCGGGTCGTCTCTACTGATGGTACTGATTTGATGGAGGTATGTTTCCTGACATTGAATCCAAGCTTCTCATGTAAGGGGAGAAGATCTTTGCTGACACTGCTTAGAAAGTGATATATTAACAAAGATGGAGTTAATATCCGAGCACATTCTTTTCTTATTTATTAATCTTTTATGCTTAGTTGTGGGCATTCGGAAGTCTTGTTTCCAATAATTATTCGATGAACTATTTTGCTTAAAGTTCTTAGTATAACTGATGTAATCATGGGAATACATAGATATTTCTTCATAACTGTTGAATTCATCTTAAATCGCTTTATGTCAGTAGGTATGCTAATGCAATGTTAAAGGTTGATGTTATTTGACAGTGAATTTCTGTGCACATTCATTCATCTGTAACTAGGTTTCTTTATTTTCTATGCTTTCAAAGTTTATCTCAGTTCCTGCTCAAAGAGCACAAGTACATGCTACTCAGAATTTCACTCTAGTCTGGTTGGAGTTTTTTCCCCACGTGCAAGTTTTTTTGCCTTATTCCATTTGAAGGGATGTTTTTATTCTTGACCAATCTTTGTATTCCTGTCTGTACATCAATGCAGGGAGGTGATGATGATCTGGCTCCCTCAGATTATGATTCTGACCATGATCAGAATGCCAAGGAGATGAATCCTCTTATGGTGTCTTTGCATGAGGAGGAACAGGCAACCCAAGAGCAAATTATGGACAAGTGGTTTAGTCAAGATGTCTTTGCGCAAGCTGCAACACAAGGAGAATTTGAGAAAAGTGACAGTGATGATGGAGAGGAGCAACTGCCCAGAATTTCCAAAAAGATGAAAGAGAAGGCAACTGGCACCAATGACCTTACTAAACCAAAATCACAGGTTTCACAGCAAGAAGATTTTGAAATTGTTCCAGCTGAACCTATAAAAACAAGTGATGATGATGATTCATCCTCTGATGCATCAGAGGATTTAGATGATTATGAAAAGGCTGAAATATCAGCTCTTGGGATTAAGATGTTAAGGAAGAAGCTGAGGAATCAGATAATTGATGATGGCTACAATAAATATATGTTTGATGATGATGAAGAGCAGCTTCCACTATGGTTTTCACAGGAAGAGAAGAGGCATTGTCAGCCTATGAAGCCTGTGACACGAGAGGAGGTTGCGGCCATGAGAGCTCAGTTCAGGGAGATTGATGCTCGACCAGCGAAGAAGGTGGCTGAGGCTAAGGCTCGGAAGAAACGCATTGCGATGAAGAAGCTGGAGAAGGCTCGGCAGAAAGCGACTGCAATTTCTGACCAGACTGACATCTCTGAGCGGTCAAAGGATAAGATGATCAATCAGCTCTACAAGAAAGCAGTTCCAAAGAGGCCTCAGAAGGAGTATGTTGTTGCTAAGAAGGGGGTCCAGGTGAAGGCTGGTAAGGGGAAGGTGCTGGTTGATCGGAGAATGAAGAAGGACGCAAGGTCTCGTGGGTTAGGGAAGTCGGGTAAGGGTAAGAAGATGAAAGGTGCAAAAGAAAAAGGAAAAGGAAAAGGCCAGAGAAACAGAGGAGCTTCAAAAACTGCAGGGAAAGGAGGAAAGAAAGGTGGCAGGAAGGGAATGCAGGGTTGAAGTGATGCACTCATTCCATATTTCCTATCATCTGCAAAAAGGGTTTGTTGGAGCAAATGCTAATCTACTTAAAACTTGAAAAAAAAAAAGAAAAAAGAAAAGCTCGACTTGCTGAGTCTGTCCTTGATTCAAATCTTTCAATCCTTGAGTTATGTCTTATCTTGTTTTACTTAAAAGTTTGAATTAATTTTGATAGTCAGGATGTAATATTGTGTTTGTAGCTGCCCTCAAATTTTGAAGTTTTATTTTTTAAGCCCCTGCTCATTGTAGAATATTTCCAGGCATTTGAATATTTTATGAATTTGAAGATCAACTGGTAATGATCTTTGTTTCTGTGATAAGTAATGTCATTGGTCAGTAACAGCTTCCTCTGAAATGGTATGGAACAAAATGTAATTGAGAAAGGTAATCATATGAAAAATCCACAAATAATTAAGTTAAAAGTAAATTTAATGGAATATAATGTATTTAATTGTTTCTTAAATCTTGGGCTAATTTGGAATCAAGGGAAAATGAGAAAGAAAAAATAGTTCTAATATTGAAAATAGAACTTAGGGAATTTGTTGGGCATTCGATTGTAACTTATCAAATAATAGGTCGGAGTGCAAGCTTAATTATAGAAAATGAGAGCCTTATTATTTTTTTTTTTTTTGATAATATGAGTGATAAACCGCTAAGAAATTAAGGACTACATCAGTCTCGACAGAGCAGACATGAGGGCGGGACTGCACACATTAGTTCTTAGAATTCTTACGGGGATCGAGATATAAATAGACCACTTGATCGTTGATAATATAAGAGCCCTATTGAATTGTGAGTATTGGATGTAATAATTTTTTTTTAATTAAAAGGATACAAAAGAATTTCCATGTCATTTTTTATTTGTATCCGAATTAATTTGTGTGCATCAATTTAAGGTTTTTTTTTCGATAAATTTCAATTGAAATAATTTTTTCATTTTAGGTTTTTTTTTAAAAAAAAAAATTAAGAGAACTTTGACAAGCGGAAATAAAGAATCCCAAACATAAGGTTTTTAAAATATTTATCGAATTTATTAAAAAAATATCCAAAAGAATTCTATAAAGTGGAAAAACAGGTGTTGCTTGATTTAGGTCCGAGAGAGAGAGAGAGAGAGAGATGAGAGCTCTGTTATCCAAGCTAAACAAGGAGCTAGTTTGGACACCGCGGCCTATAGTTTTCAAAGCCTTCTTCTCCAGCAACAGGGCAGGCAAGAATGGTAGGAAGGACTACATCCTCGGCCCTGACCTCCCTGACCTCTGGCCCTCTCCTACGTCTACTCCTCCTCCTCCTCCTCCTCCTCCTTCACAAAGCAAAGGTATATCTCTGCCAGCATCATCTGACATCTCCTTTAAGTACAGCACTTCTTTCTCGACAACTAACATTTTCTTACTACTACGGCAATCTGTTAGGATGAATTTATGTTTTTGTGCTTGCTGTTGTTACTAAGGTTGCCATTTATTCTTGGTTTTGTTTGCTCTTTTGGTACCCATGATCACTGCTCATAGTTTACAATATTGGCTTTTGAGAGTTCAAATAACAGCAAAGAGGTAGCGCAATTATCTCTCTTTAGTTCTTGGAGCCAACATTCTTATGCTCATTTACTTCTTAGACTTGCAGGTAAATTTCACTCCTACTTGAATCTTTAGTAAGATTAGATTAGATTAGCGTCAGCCTAGTGAGAGCTAGTTTGATGCTTTCGGGTTTTTATGCTGATGTTCGTCTGGATGGTGAAAGGGTTATTTTTTTACTTATGGTGTTATCTCTTTTCAAGGATAAACACTCAAATGGTATTGGTGTTACTTTCCATCTAACTTCTGCGTGACCTGGATATGTTCTTTCTGTAATTATTTAGGGGTTTTGTGCGAGATTATATCCCAACAACTTGAAAGATACAAGGTGCTCAATTAATAGAACGATAGGGAAGAGTATGAACCTTTAGAAATTAAAACAATAAAATT
Organism: Dioscorea zingiberensis; assembly: GCA_026586065.1. Classification (NCBI taxonomy): domain Eukaryota; kingdom Viridiplantae; phylum Streptophyta; class Magnoliopsida; order Dioscoreales; family Dioscoreaceae; genus Dioscorea; species Dioscorea zingiberensis. Next base: position 53,112,450 of record CM048818.1, on the reverse strand, counting down.
ATGATTTATTAATTTTTGGGTAGATTATATTTGAAAGGGATGAAATCTGTTGAATTGACATGTGTTGGTCAGGCATCTTTTGCTGAATTTCTCTTGTTTAGGTTTCCTTCAAGTGTACAAAACATTCTTGTTTTCTCCATAGCCATTTAGCATTTTAGATTTAAAGATAGAATTATTGAAGTTGTCATAATAAAATTAGAGAGTATGTAAACCTTTGGCCCTATTACTGATGATACTTTTTGGATACTGTTTTTGGAAATGAAGTTAGGCTGTTAAATAGGGGCATAGGGTAAGAATTATCTGATTTAACTTTTTGAAAGTGGCAGTCTCAATAAATGGAGATAGGAGGAAAAAGTACAAATAAATAAAATAAAAGTTAAAGCTATTTGATTATTTTAGAGTTTTTCTGTTCCTAGTTGATCTATTTTGAGAAATATCTTTCATCTTGTATTTTATACAAAAGTGCGAAAAACGAGTTTTATTGCCAAAGCCTTAGTTTAGATAATCTTTTTAAGTCAATAATTTGGGTGGTGTTGGAACAATTAGTGATAGCCAGCACTGAATTACAAAAAGAATATTGTTTGGAGTCTGGACGCAACTATTTTTAGTTTAAATAGTTTAAATAGTTTAAATAACAACTGACAAAGGCATGGAAACAAGTTGGTTCAGCATACTTTGGATATTTTGGTAGCTTCATTATGGACTAACATTCTTGCGAGTTTGTTATTGCCATTATACTTCAAACTGTAATCTTTAATGCACAATTAACCTTCTTGAGTAATTGTTCTGCTCATGGTGAATCTCGTGATATATTGGTGATGTGTACATAACACGACTTGGATAGTGAGTTAGATACCATGAATGGATGATCATCTTATGCTTATAAGGACTGAACTGATTGGAGTTTTTGTGCCCACTTCCTAATTAGGCAGTTAAACTTATGGACAAATGAAGTGAAATGTGAACTGTAGCAGGCACATTAGTCTAGTTATGGAGAACTTGAATTTAATGTTGCCTTCTGATAACCAAGTATATACATTACTCTATCTTCTTGATTAAGATCATAGTAGTGAGTTTCTTGTTACTTAATTTTGGTGAATGTACTCATCTACTATCTACCAGAAGCTCAAAGCTTTTGAAATGCTGAAAAATATTGACGACTTCAATCACATCTACTTCTGGTGCCATGAATTGGTGTTATAGGTTATTGCAATTTAGCCAAAATGGGAGATCTCTTCTATTTTTTTTTTCTCATTTATGTGCCACTGGAGGTGATCAATTTGACATTTTAATGCTTGAAGCTATGCATGTAAAAGCCCTAATCAAGTCCTCACTTCAATATAATTGTCCGTATTTTTCAGGACATGTTATTGGGTGGTAATTTAATTTTCAATTTTTCTCGTCCAAGAGGTAATTGACAAAGAATTCAAATGAATTTGTGGAAGAGTTAAAATTAGTTTCATAACTAGCCCCACATTAGTGTGCTAAAGTCGAATGTCTTTAATTAATTTAAGTACCTAATGAGAAGCTATACTTCCATTTTGCTTGGGACAAGAAAAAGTGCTTGTATCAAAAGTTTATTTATGCAATGGAGTAGATTTTTCCCTGATAGTCATGTTAGATAAAAGTCCATGGACACTTCACAAAATGAATGATATACTCTACACACCAACAATTTCTCTTGCTATTTTTCCCCGAATTTCTTTTCACATCAACCAACAAAAATAAGTAGTATACAACAATATTTATTCATCTGCATGGTTTGTGGTTTGTTGCTTTACTTTTGCCCTTATTCTGCACTCCCTTAGGATTGGAAATTCTAAAGACCATGTAACTTCAAAATCTTGTAATTTTGATATCTTGCCAATGACTTCCTAAATAGCCAAGATTACACTTTCTATTATCAGTTTTATTCCAACTTCAGAAATATGTTGTGGTTGCTTATTCTGAGAAACTAAATTCCTCTTTATGTCCAGAATTTTTTTATGTCGGTCTCCAAACTGTCGAGTTTCCAACGTTATGACATCCATTTTTGAACACATGTAGTAGATGAGAAGCTGGTTCCAACAATAATTGATGGAAGGTCAATTGCAGAGGAAATAAGATCATCTGTCGCTGAAGAAGTACGGCAAATGAAGTACTCTATTGATAAAGTTCCTGGTCTAGCTGTAATTCTGGTCGGCCAGAGAAGGGATTCTCAAAGTTATGTTCGTTCTAAGATAAAGGCTTGCCAGGAGGCAGGGATAACATCTCAGGTGGCTGAATTTCCCGAAGACTGCACCGAAGATGAAATAGTAAATGCTGTAACAAGCTTTAACGAAGACCCATCTGTTCATGGTATTCTAGTCCAGCTACCTTTACCTCAAGTAATTTCTGTAACCCACTGAGTTTTAGGTTCAAAATATTGATGTATTGGAAATGAGTTCTTAAAGAAATTGAGTAATCCATACCTTACATTTGTCGAATGATCTTCTTGAATGCAGCATGTTGATGATGAAAAAATTCTGGGTGCTATAAGTTTAGAGAAAGATGTGGATGGCTTCCATCCACTGAATGTTGGAAATCTTGCAATGAATGACAGAGAACCATTGTTTGTTTCTTGTTCTGCAAGAGCTTGTGTTGAGTTGCTCCTTCGATCTGATGTCAAAATCATCGGAAAGAATGTAGCTATCATCGGTCGAAGCAAGGTGGTTGGTTTGCCTACCTCACTGCTATTGCAGGTAAAAACTAACAAAGCTAAGTTCATCTTTGAACAAGGATGTAGTATCAGTTGTTACCTTTGTTATTTCTGCAGAGACACCATGCAACAGTAAGTATTGTCCATGCCTTTACGGAAAACCCGGAAGACATCACTCGCGAAGCGGACATTGTCATCTCAGCTGCTGGAGTGCCTGGTCTCGTCCGTGGAAGTTGGCTAAAGAAAGGAGCAGTTGTCATTGATGTGGGAACTAATCCGATTGAGGTAATATTTTGTCTCGACAATTCATTCAAGTGCAAAGTGGTTTGAAAAGTCCCAAATAATGTCTTGGTATGATTTGAACTTGGAATCTAGGATCCTGAAAGAAAGCATGGTTACTTCCTCACTGGAGATGTTTGTTATTTGGAAGCATTGCGGGTGGTTTCCGCCATAACTCCTGTTCCTGGTGGTGTTGGACCTGTGACAATTGCTATGCTTCTTTCCAACACTCTTGATGCTGCCAAACTTGCATATGGATTATCTTAGCCCAAGAATTGGTAATATCTGACATTTTATTCTTCAAATTTATTCATTTATGTCATCACAACCATGTTTCTTGTTGAACTTCTTTCATCTTTTCTTTCATCTTTTCTTTCATCCTTTTTTTTCTTCTTCAATTTTTTGTTCAGTAGCAAAGGGTAGATTGGGATTATTTTAGGAAGCTTGATCTTTTGCATGCTATTCCTGATTTGTTTTCGAAGACAGTATGGCATATTGTACTTGTAATCCATGCCTTAATTGGCACTAATTTTGGACTCGAGCAAAAATAAACGAAATAAATGAAAACTATAAAGGAAATTGTTTCTTGTGTTTAGTTAAATGAAGGAAATAAAATAGTTTTACTTTTCTCTAACTGAATGGGAAGGGGGTTTTAGCAGTAATGTTAATATATATACATAAATGGTGGAAGTTGACACATAGTTATAAATGTAGATGAAAATTATGTAAGAAAAACAGGAAAAATGACTAGCTGCCCCCATGCAGGATCGAACTACAGACCTTCAGTTTACAAGACTGACGCTCTACCACTGAGCTATAGGGGCTGTTATTTGTCAGTTTGATTAAAATGACCAATTGATAGAAAAACCTATATCATGTTTAATTCAACCATCCATCGCCATTATTCCATTGCAAAATAAAAGAAATTACAGTACAACATTAAATTTTTTGTTTATCAGGTAAATTAAATACACAATTACACAATTTTGTATGTATTATTCACACAAAAGCCAACTCTCTAGCTTGTCAAAACATCTCTTTAGAAATCTCAACCTTCTTCACAGTCAACCCTCCTGCAACTTGAGCAGGTTAAAAGAAACCTCCACCTCATTCTTAACAAGGTGGCAAATCCTTAGGAGGAGGCAATATGGTTTGATCGGGTCCATCTCCATTCTCCACAACAAATGCCATTTTCAACCCCCATGTTGTGTGAACTTCCAGATGACAATGCATGAACCAAACCCCTGTAAATCGATCAAGTTTTAGTATAATATCAGTTAACACACCTCCAATATCCATGCAAAACCATGCACATACATACATACCTGGATTATCAGCCCTAAACCTGATTGCAGTCCATCCCCCAGTAGGAACACCAACTGTGTTCCTCTCCGGTGGATCGACAAGATTGAACTTCGCTGGATCAATGTTGGGATCAAAGTTTCCGATTCCCTGACCGACCACGAAGAAGTTGTAGCCGTGAAGGTGGAAAGGATGAGACTCTACAGTCAAAAGGTTGGTGTCTTGGAGGACCAGCTCCACTGTAGAATTGTATGCCAACTTAGTCAGCCTTGTACCTAATGATGTGCCAAGGTTCGCCGTTAATGGCGCACCAGTGTAGTTAAACGCTGTCATCGGCTTATCAGGGAAATCTAATCTGAATACACCCTTGATATTAAAGTAATGAGCTTGAAGAAGGCCAATCTTTGGCATGACAAAGGTGATGTTGTTAAGGGATGCAGTGAGCTTGGTGCCATTGAGGCAATTAGGACAAGGGTTCATCCCTAATCCAATGGTATAGAAGAGATGGCGATCAGTGGTGAGTGGAACTTTTGCAGGGTATTGTGGAGTGTTAAGACTCTTTAGTTTTTGAAGGTATTTGGAAGCAAAGTTTGTGTCATTAGGTGCAGGGAGGTTAGGAAGAAGAGGGAGGACAGTGGTAGGAACACCCTTGTACTGAAGAATGGCGGTCGCCGTCTTATTGTCGACTGGGACCGGAGCATCCATGAAGGACCGGGCGGCAATGAAGTATCGGCCGGGGGCTTGGTTAGCTTGAAGAAGGACATTCGTCGTCTGCCCGGGGGTGATGAGGATTGCATCGGTGGTGAATGGTTTGCAGTAGACGGCATCAATCTCTACAACGGTCATGTTGTGGCCGGCAACAGTGAAGAAAAGCTCATCGTTGAGTGCAGCATTGATGATCCGGAGGAGGTATGTCTTCCCCCATTCCACCTCCAAAGCATAGGTATCTTATGCACACACAGAGAAAATACATTGTCAAGATATTACAATAGAATCTCTACTTTCATACAAAACATAGAGATTTGTATATACTTACGTTTGTCTGAACATGGGAAGAGAGGGCCTGGCTTGCCATTGATTGTGTGAGCATCTGACATATTGGGTGGTAGTCCAAGCATGTTCCCTTGATTCTCAACAGCTTCAACATCCTCATTCCACCACTCTCCTAAACATCCATTATAGAAAACCATAGTCAAACTCAATCTTAATTAGGTTTGTTGATCAAATATATATATATATATACTTGCACTACCTAAGAGTAGTTCAGCTTCTTGATGAGGTTGTGGGAATGGATATAGAACTCCTTCTTTGGGCATGATCACAATGGCACCATAAACAGTAGCACGTAGCCATAGAATGTGAGCATGCCACCACAAAGTCCCTCTCTGGCCAGTGATGTTGAAGTCATAGCTGTAACTGCTTCCACTCTTGATAGGACACTGAGTAATGTATGCAGGTCCATCTGCCCATCCATTTCTGAATTGCTTCAATCCATGCCTAAACATGAAGGCATGCATTGTGATCAGTATCGCATGCTTGTTCACATATATATGTGAACTAACCCATAACTCTGCAAAGCTTGATGAACTCACCAATGGATGGACATGTTATACTGAGCATAGTTGGTGACATTGATGATGACTCTATCACCTTCTCTGGCATAGATTGTTGGCCCTGGGAACCTCCCGTTGATTGTAACGATTGGTTTCGCATGGCATAGTCTACTTACATTCTTCACCACAACCTGCAGAGACACCAAGAGGATGAAACCAGAATGAGAATCAAAGAAAAAAAATGCTTGACAACATTTGCAATCAAGTGATGATCACTTACATCAAACTGGTATTTCTTGATGGCAGCTTCAGTAGGGAATGGAATGAAGGCAATAATGGCTATGAAAAGGAGGGAGGAACCAGTCGAGAAGTACAAAGCCATCTTGTTAGGATATTGTATTGGTGGTGAGAGATATAAAGTTTGATTGGTCTTTATATATATATATATGAATGAAGTGTAATCAAGTTCAGTTTGTTAGAGGAGAAGAAGTTGGTGAGGGTTGATTTGGTGTGGATGTTCACCAATTTAGGAAGGATGCTTGTAAGCAAATGGAGATGGAGACTTTGGAAAAATGGAGAGAAGGTGCATGCATAGGATTAATCGGGGCTTGGAGAGTAATGTGGTGCCAAACTATGTATTGTTGAAGCTTTATCTTTAAGACAAAGGAACAGTTAGGTTTCCAGCTTCCACTTCCTATCTCACTCTCTTTCCTGAAGTTTGTCTTGTTGGGAGAATAAGATAGTTCATGTATCACTAATCGCTCTCCTTTATTATCACTTTATTATCAGAACAGCCTGTTTACACATAAAATTTAATTAACCAAACTCAAGTTCTAATCAGCGTAGGTTAAGATCAAACATAGTGTATGATGGTAAAGGAGAACTTCTAGAAACAAGGTTGATCTTCATCAATAGTCCCAATAAAAAAAATTATATAATTCAATAAAGAGTTGAAGGACTAGAGAAAAGGGTAGAGGGAGAGGGAGGAGAAACGAGGGAGATAAACAAACACATAGCATTAGAAAGAAAAAAAGGAGAGATTTTCATCTCTCAAAACCTCTCTTAATCTTTCTCATTAGTAGTCAATATTTTCTTAAAGAAAAAAAAAGAAGAGAAAGAGGAGGGAAAAAAAAAAAAAAATCCAAACGCACTTGTAGGCCGAACTATGCATTTTCAACAGCCATTTGTTGAAGCTCCTATGCCCCTACTATCCGTCAGAGTTATTGTTTGTCGTCGTCTACTAATTGCTCTCTGTCACCATGATAGCTCTCAAATGAGAGCTATATTTTTATGAATTTTACGTACACATGAAATCTAACCAAGTTCTCTGATTTAGAGACATATTTTACAGATCTTGGTTCAATTTCATGATAATCGTCACAAAGCTTTATTTCCACCGAAATTCATGTTTAACTGATCTGAAATTTTGATGTAATTTTGACAGAAACAAAGGACCCCAACACACGAAAAGAAGAATAAAACAACGATTGAAAAAATATGGAGCACCCAACTAGGGGTTGGGCACTACTGCGCCCACGGAACTTTCAACTAGAATTCTGGCACCACGATGCCTAGATTTGAGAGCTGCAATACTTGGGTGATCTTTATCCGATTATGATTCAAATTCAATCCGATAAGCCTCGAAAACTCTATATAAAGAGCTCAAATTCTTTGAGAACAAACAACCTGGATTATGGATATGGTACTTGAGGGAAGAGTTTAGAGGGAGTCTTGAGGGTGATTCGGAGGTGAAAGCAAGGAAGACTCAATCACCGATCTTAGAGCAAAAATAGGGACAATAGGTTACTAGTCTGGCAAAAGTCAAGGCCCCTAACTAGAGTTTCATCTACTTTCTCTCCTCTTTTATTAGTGTTTACACTGAATTTATTAGACATGTTGAGCATTAATATTAACATAAGCTAAATACTTTTTCTAGGGTTGTAATAAACTTAAAGCATGCATTTTAATATATTTTAATTCTCTCTATCGATTGATTGATGAGTTGTGTATGCAATCGCGTGGTTATGCTTTTGATATACTAAAAGATTGAGATTGATCGAATTGGCCTAATATTGCTTGAAAGAGAATATTAGAGCTAGTCTTCAATTGCATAGTGACTATTCAACTGTTGGGATTGTTTTGCCGTTGAGATAGAAATATACTCATCGATTCTTCATAGCCCTTTAACGAGCCAACACCTAATGACTACCCTAGAGTACATCTTGTCATAGAAATATAGGAGAGAGAGGTTAGGGTAGATAGTTTTGAGTGCTTGCAAGAGACTTGAGAATATATTAAAGCTCTGGGTTTATAACTCATCCATCATATAAGATAGAAGAGAACTAGAATATAATCCTTTATCATGCTAAAAGTTAATTACAACCCTAAGTTCAACAATATTCAGAAAAACCCTCAACTTTGTCAGTAATTAGAATTAGTAACTTTAATTTGATTGAAACACAAACAACCACTTTTTCATAGTTTGGATAAAACTAGAATTGATATAATTTTAGTATTTTGCATAGATTCTAGGGCAAGTCCTTGTGGAATCGACACTCATCATTATATTACTTTTTGTGACACATACATTTGCATTACGAAATCACACCAAGTTTTTGCCGTCATTGCCAGTGAATTTATTGCATTGATTATGTGTTAATATTAATACCAATCAAGTCTAGTTTTAAATCAAGCAATTGATTATTTTTCAGTTTTTTTATTTTTCCATCTTTAATTTTGGTGCATTCGACGTTCAAATCTTGTTCCTTTTGATCCAAAAATTGAAAGAAGTTTTACGAAACCACAAAAAGAAAGAGCATAATTAGTAGTTGGCTCATCATCAAGCCAATCAGAGATGATTGACGAGGAGGTTCCGAAATCTTTACAAGAGTATGCGGTTCCTTTCATGCATGGATTGCACTCAAGCATCCAAAGACTTGCAATTCAGGCCAACAATTTCAAAATTAAGCCGACAATTATTCAAATGTTGCAAACCTTAGGGCAATTTGGCAGATTGCCCAATGATGATCCAAATTCTCATATCACGAATTTTTTGGAGATATATGACACATTCAAGCACATCGAGGTATTAGATGATGCCATTAGGATGAGACTCTTCCCATTCTCACTGAGAGAAAAGGCAAAGAGTTGGCTTAACTCACTAACTGTTGGATCTATCATAACATGGGAAAAGTTAGCTTAGAAATTCTTAGCCAAGTTTTTTCCTTCGGCAAAGATGGCTAGGATAAGGAACGACATCATGGCTTTTAACCAATTTGACTTCTAGTCATTGTATGAGGTGTGCGAGAGATTCAAGGACTTGTTAAGAAGATGCCCACACCATGGACTGCTCAAGTGGTTGCAAGTACAACCCTACAATGGATTGCTAGTCTCGACCAGGACTTCAATTAATGTGGCAGCATGAGAAGCACTAATGGGAAAATCCATAGATGATGGCTATGATTTGCTCGAGAAGATGACCTCCAATAATTATCAATGGCCATAAAAAGGCTTGCACCAAGGAGATCTCCAGAGTTTATGAAGTGGGGGCATGAAGTGGAGGCAATCTCAGCCCTAACCACACAGGTCGCTGCCCTAACAAGAAGATTGGACAATTTTGGAGGATAAGAAAGCATTCAAGTAGTCAATCTCTTTGTTTCTTATGAGATGTGTGGAGAATAGCTCCGCCTCAAGGATGTTGCGTAATGCCATATCATGGCAGCGTGTTATGTTTCTTGATCTTTGGAACATGTCACAACTTGCAACAAATTCATTAGCATCTTTAAACAACATGGGCCAGAAAAAGCGTGATTGAAACACTTTTGCTGATGTTCTTCTTCCTCCAAAGTGCCCTCCATATAAGGCTGAATGGCAATGTTCTAGGATTCCTTTTGTTTCAAATTCAGGAACATATCTTCTCAGTATGTGATCATCACCTTGTTTGAAGAGATAAGGTTTGTTCCATACACAATACTTCACATCATATAGAAATTTCTTTCTCTATTGAAAATTCATCCCTACTGTTAACACACCACTTATTAAATAGTTAACAAAATCTGTATACGATGGGGTTTTGTTCACCAAGAACAGTTACTCATCAGGGAATGTTTTCTTGATCAGTGTGGAGTCTTTTGCATGTGCCTCCTTATCAAGTCGAGACAAGTGAATATTCCAACACATTGATGTAACCATCTTCTTGAATCTTGAGAAAACCCTAATTCTAGATCAAGATGCGGTGCGGAGCATGAGACGTTATAGATGCAAATGTTAAGGTCTAGATGTGGATCCCAAGGTGTTCCAAATCTTGATATTGATTTTTAAAGTTGATCTTGATCAATTATAGCTAATCCCAAGATGGACTCAAATCCATATATTGATTAATTGTAGTTGATCTAGAGGTGGTTTAGTCGACTATTGTTAATGCCAAGATAGACTCAAGTAAAGACTAGATTCTAATAAATTGTAGTTGATTCAGAAGTGGATTAACTAATCGTAATTGATTCCAATATGTACTTGGCTCCATTTGTTGATTAATTGTAGCTGATCCGTAAGCGATCCAACTGATCGTAGCTGATTCCAAGATGGACTTAAGTCTAGATCCTGATCAATTATAGCTGATACAGAGGTGATCCAACTGATTGTAATTGATTTTCAAGATGAACTCTGGTTAAGATGTTGCCAACAGTTTCCTTACATGGCGACTCTGAGCGACTCTCCTTGCTTCACCTCTTCATTACTGCTTCTCCCCTACTTGCGATGGCGAGTGGGGGCATAGCTTCGAGAGTTAAAGCCCCGAGCCTGCCTGTGCAACCACGGAGCACGTGGGCGCACATCGTCTCTGGAGACCAGAAAGAGAAGGTGTTCGGGAACGAGACAGTTCATATCAAGGAGAACTATGAGAAATTGAAGACCTATCATCACCTAAGATACAAGCGGGACAGGGAATTTTGAATGCAGGTGCACGAGAGGATGAAGACAACTCTGTATGACAAATTTCTTAACTAAGCTCTGCCCCTGGAGCAAGTGTGCACATCGCTATCGAACCTTTGGCAAAAGTTTGGGAAGTTGTCCATTTCAGACTTGCCGAACGGCTTTTACTACATTCGTTGCTACTCAATGGAGATGACGGAGAAGGTAATGTGGGATGGGCCGTGGACTGTCAATTGAATGGTACTGTAATTTATGCCATGGAGGGAGAACTTTCAGGTCGCTTTTGAGAGGTTGGACACGACAACAGTGTGAATCCAACTCCACCATCTCCCAATGGAGTTCTGGGAGGTTGAGACTCTAGAGAGCCTGGGTTCCCTGTTGGGGTAGGTCCTAAAGGTTGATACTCACACTCTGAATGTGGATTCCCCCCTCAGTGGAAGTCGGTTGAGCTAGATATGCGCGACTGTGTGTGCAATTAGACCTTTCGCACCCTTTTTAACGGGGAATTTGGGTTGGAGAGGGGGAGGACGAAACCTTAGTAGCTGTGTTGTATGAGAAGGTGCCATCTTTTTGCTTCCGGTGCGGCCGAGTTGGGCATGTCATCAGCTCCTGTACTATGGTTCCTTGCAGCCCGATTGCTGGCGGGGCTGCACATACCTTCTCGGTTAAGGGCTGGGAGGATGAGCAACAGTCCATGCAATTAGACATAGCGAGGCAAGGATCGGCGGATGTGGGAGTTCAACTTGACGTCCTGATCCTTGAGACAGAGGTGGCTGGAGAAGACGGTTTTGGGACGTGGATGGTGGTGGGGCCTCGTCGCGGTCGCTGCTTTGAGAACATATCCCGGAGGATGGAACGATCGTATTAGGCCGCTACGTGGTTGAGGGGCATGACTAATAGTAACCATGCAGAGTCCCTTGCGTGTGCTCATTCGTCACGTGGTCAGCGTGGTGGGTTGACCATTGGGAGAGTCAGCATGTCTCCGGACATGGTGAGTTATCATCCCGAGGACCCAGGGATGGATGAAGACTTACCCTCAAAATCTAAACCTAATCAAGTAATGGTGATCCATTCGATGTCTCAAGCCACTGGAGCTTCTCCTCTTTCTTCGACCTTCAGAGCCTCCCATCCTTCCGTTGAGGCTTCTAACTCTGATATGACCCCTTTCTTACCGTTGCCTACCCCAATAAATCCAAGGGAAGAGGAAAGTGGGTCTCCTCTCCCTAGGTATCCCATGCCATGTCTTATCACATCCCTGGATAGGGACCGGTGCGCCCCGTTCCCTGCCAATGAGCTTACTCAAAGCCCAGATAGTCAGCTGAAAGCCCATGGACGGCTGGTGGATCTGGTTTCTCAAGTTATCAAGACATAAGCACATATATAAGTGGTTAAGGACCAGCACATGGAGAAAGAGGTGCTTAAAGAGGAAAAGGGAAGTGAGCTTTATAATGATGACATGCTCCTTGTGCAAGTCCAGAAGGATTCAAAGATGGCAGCCTTGGCAAGAAGGCGAAAACTCAAGACTAGTCCTTTTTCAAAGAAGGGACGACTGGGTGTTCCGAATGAAGAGGCTTAACTTTTCTTCTTTGAATTGGATTTTCCATCATATTCTCTAATTAACCTTGTTTTATGGACTCTTATCAAAATTTTATGTTGGAATTGCAAGGGTTCTTCTAGCCCTAAGACATTTGGTAGGATCAGAAATCTGATGAGGAATTTACAACCTGATATTGTTTGTTTGGTGGAGACACGCTGATGAAAACCGCGCAATAAAGTTCTGGATAAATTTGCCAAGGCTTGGGAATGGGCTGCTATACCAGCTTTTTGGCATTTCTGGAGGAATCATCACCCTCTGGAAACAGAGGGTTGGATAGGTGACTCCTATTGCTCGCTCTCAGTTTGCATTGCATTTGATTCTTTCGGTTGAGAAACCCAAAGAGTGGATTTTTACCATGATTTATAATTCTCAAACCTCACACATTCAAAAAATTTTGTGGCATAATTTAACGACTATTTCCACTCTTAAATCTAAGCATTTCTCAATGATTTTGTATCTTGCAATCAACTTTTTTGATTTGGTTTTTATGGGACCCCTTACACCTGGTGTAACAGTCAGAGGAGCTTGGCCAAGAGATGGGCTAGGCTTGACCGTTTCCTGGCTAATAATGATTGGCTGACTAATTTTGATTCATTTTGTAATAAATACTTTCCTAGAACATTGTTGAATCATTCTCCTATGTTTTTGTTAGCCAAGTTTTTTTCACATCATAAAAAGAAAATTTTTCAGTTTGAAAATTTTTGGTTTGAATATGAAAAGTGTCATCAAGATATTTGCTAAGCATGGAATTCTAGGACGAATACTTCTCCAATGTATGCCTTCACTCACTATGCATCTAGAACAAGAGCTCACCTTTCTGATTGGAAAACCACTGGTATGTCTCCTTTAAATAGAGATATTGCTAGAACAGAAGAAGAAATCTCCTTCCTTGAGTCCCTTGAACCCTCCCTTGATTTTTCTGACCTTAATTGCTTAGCTCTTAGAGGACTTTATAACAAGCACTCTGCTTTACTTAGGCAGAACACTATTAGATGGGCCCAAAGAGCTTGGTTATTATGGTTGAAAAATGGGGATTACAACACTTGTTTTTTTCATAAACAAACTAGGTTAAAGGGGCATAGGAATAGGATTTCTACTGTCCTTGATAACCAGGGGGTTATTCATACTGATCAATTAAGTAGTGGAAATGTGTTTTCTAATTTCTATAGTCAACTTTGGTCCTCATCCAATAATGCCTCCATTGAAGAGTTAATCCAAAAATTGCTTAATGATTTACACACCTTGGATGACACTGATAGAGAACTGCTTTCCATGCCTGTTTCTTCGTTAGAAATATTCCAAACCTTGAAATCTATGCCTAGAGGAAAGAGCCATGGCCCTTATGGTCTTAATGTTGCATTCTACCTATTTTATTGGGAGATTGTTAGGGATTCCTTGGCATTTTGGTAAATGGAAATAAATTTCCTCTATTAAATTTTAAATTATTTTGCAAAAAGGGCATTTTAGGGATTAGTACAAATCCCAAAGGCATTATAGTAAAATGGGCATGAGAGTGAGAGTTTTTAAAGAGAATAAATAAATTATTCAGTAATTTATTGGGGATTGATTTAAATAAATTTGGAAGATTATCAATTTATTCAAATATGGGAAACCTTGGTTAATTGATCATGAACCGGCCAAAAAGGAAATGGAGAAAATTAATCAAAATCAAGGATGATTTGATCAATTGGGAAGAAGACCTAAGATGATTTGATTAGGTTTAATTAAGAAAGGAGACGTGAGTTGGTTAAATTATTGGCTGCCAAGGACCAATAATTAAATTTATAAAGATTGGGGACTACTGGAAAATTGTGTTTCTCTCTGGACGGAGGACCAAAATATAAATACTAAAGGTTCAAGGATTATAGGGTGATTGTGCGTCCACTCACAAATCAGGGACTAAATGGTAAATTTGAGAAGCTGAGGGATCTAATCGTAAAAGACCTAAACAGATCTCTCTATATATGTTTGGACGGTTGGATTTAAACCATCCGTGAAGTAACGATCTCGAGCCGCCAATCCGGCAGTCCAATTCATCGGCCAAGGAAACGGTGCGCACGTCCCCACCGTGCGTCCGGAACGAAGCCGTTCGATTTGACAGGGATGACGATCCCGAGACAGCTATCTCCTTCATCGCTGCCAACGCGCCACCACGAGAGCGCATCTCCGTCGCGATAAGAGGACGCCAGAAAAGGCAACGGGCGGAGGCTAATCTGCATGAAATCTCGCTGATCGCTGGAGAGATTGCGCCGGGACCCTCTTCGAACCTTATAAAAGGGGGCCGTGGAGGCGACCTTCAACCACCAGCTCCTCTTCTTTTCGCCACCACCAGTCGAGCGAATACGAGAAGTGGCCAGCAACCTTGGGAAGGCCACGTGGGCGTCGCGGCGAGGCCACAAGAGGAAGCAAGGCGGCACGGAGCCACCCTGACCGTCTGTAGATCACCTCGCCGGAGGTGGTGGTACTGGCGGAGCCATCCGAGGAGACAACAAGCTCCATCTCGCAGGTAGGTCTCTGTTCGCATCCATTCTCGAATGTCATGCATCCATTTAGAGTTGAGGAACCGTCGGGAGGGAGTGAGTTCCGGCTCCGGCCATAGGAGCTCCGACCGAGGAGGAAGGCGCCCTGGAAACAAGGAGGAGGATCAGACTGGGCTGCTGCCACTCCAGGGGAAGCCAGTGGCGGGCCAATCGTCTCCGGCCGGCGGAATGACGGGACGAAGGCGGTTCCGGTCACCGGTGCGCCGCAACGACCGCGAAGGGACTGGGGTCCCATCGTCTCGACGGAAGGCACTGACGAGAGAGAGAAGGCAGGGAGAGAGAGGGATTAAAAAGATAAGTAATTAGTCAATTTAATTAATTGATTAAGTTTTTAAAGAATATTTTAATTTAAGGTTGATTAATCAGAGGGTTAGTTGATAAATAATTAAAAGGTTAGGGATTAATTAAATGATGACTACTTCAATTAACTGTGAGGTTAGTCAAACTATCAAGGTCATGTTGGTTAGTAGATATTAATCAACCAGTTAAAGGAGCCTAAATTTAATAGATTGATTTGAATTATGTTATCAATTTGGATTAAAAGGTTTGGGTAGCTTAAAGAAATTGGTTGTGATAAGTCTGGTAATGGAAAAATAGTTTATGAATTATAACTAAGATGGGAATAGTTTAATTGCTACTTGGTTTGGATAAAATAAAAAGGGAATTAGGCCTAGCTGGGTTGGGCTTTGGCCAAGCTTAAATAAGAAAAATAGATTAAATTTCCCAAGTATTTGGCCTGGCTTGGATCTATCAACTTAGCTAAATTTGATTTTTGGACTCCATTATTGATTAATGAACTATTTAACCAACCACTCCATGGTTGAGTCCGGATTTGATAAGTTAGTTAATGGATGACCACTTAGGATATTAGTTAATTAGTTAATTCGTTTACTAATTAATGGATCGGATTAATAAACAATTAGTAGATTAATTAACTTGGTTAGTTAGTTAATTGGCTAATTGAGTTAATTGAGTTGATGAATTGATTTGATAAATCAATAAGTTGAGATGGATAAGAAGATGAGCTCAAGGTTGGTTCGAATCAATTCCAAAGGGATTGAACCAAGGTGGAAGGACAAGGAAACGCGAGGGAAGGTCTAAAAGTAGGACTTGGACCATTAGAGCATGCATTGCAGATATAATGCTCATAGACATGTTTATTAATAAAACTATCCTTATCAGATTTTGACGTGGATGCATCGGGATGTCCCTTGGGATACTAGACTTCGAGATTTTTGTAAGTACTTCGGCCTAGTACCTTTACTCTTTGATGAATATTCTTGACCTTGTTATTGCGTGCTTCTTGCCTCGTGCCTTTATTTATTGAGTGGTTGTTTTCTCGATTTTATGCTTCTTTCATGTTTGTTGATCTCGATACTGTAGATTATCTTTGAGCTATATCTTAATTGATTATTGGCTTGGATATTGCTATGTTTTGGATTGCATACATGTGTTCAAGATTTCCTTCTTTATTGAGCTCCATGATAGTGTATGCAAATTGGTGTATAAGCTTCTGTTGGACATGCGTGTGTACGCTGATCATGCCTTCTTGTTGATCGGCACGTGGCCGTGGAAACACGTGAGCCTATGCTCCGTCCGGGTCGGTGTGTCAGCATTTCTTAAGTTGAAGATTCTCCCGCTCAGTGCAGATTGTGATAAGTTGTGGGCGGACACTCTGGACGCCACCCGTCGCTGGACGATACCGGCCGCGGTAATGCATGTAGGAACTCCACCAGACTCAAGGGTTTGGTGATAAGATTTAAGATCGGCTTAGGTCGATGACTGCCGGGGAGATGACAAGTTTGTTCTTCATGTTTTTGGTTTAACTTCATGCTTGTGCTTAGTGATAGTGATCCTTGTGTGTTTTAAGCTTAGTCATCTTTCCTATGATATTGCTTTGTGTGGATCACTATTACACGGTTATTTTCATGACCTCTTCGCATTCCTTGCGGGGGTACTTACTGGGCTTTCCTTTCGAAAGCTCATCCCACTTGTCTTCTCTCTTTTCAGGTTTTAAAGTTTAGGTGGTTACAACCAGGAGCTGCGTGTAGAGGTTCGAGAACTGCAGCCTTCTTTATATGAGACCTTATATTTTGTAGGACCCTTGTAGGGCCAATATTTGTTTTACTAAGAGCTAAGTTCCGCTGTAATTGACTCTGAGATTTATTTGTTGAACATTTGGTTATCTGCTCATGTATCATCTAGGCCTTGTATCAGAGCGGGGCTCGTCTCCTTTTGGGTACGGCCGGTCTGTGAACGTACCCGAGGTCCCGGGATCTGGGTCGGGGCGTTACATCTTTCAATCAACCAACCTTCCTAATTCTTGGGGTAGAACCTATGTGGCCCTGATTCCTAAGAGGGAGTCTCCAAATAAAGTTCATGATTACAAGCCCATTTCTTTATGTAATGTGTGTTATAAGGTTATATCTAAATTGATGACCAATAGATTAAAAATGGTGATTCACAAACTCATTGGTCCTGAACAAAATGGTTTCCTTGCGGGTAGGTCAACTTTTGACAACATCATCACAGTCCAAGAGATTGTGCATTCTCTAGAGCATTATTCCCAAACTCTCCCTAGGATGCTACTAAAGTTAGATGTTGAAAAGGCCTATGATGCCTTGGAGTGGAATGTCATCCTTGCCACCCTCAGAGTTATGAATTTTCCTGAATTTTGGATTTCTTGAGTTAGGGTATGCATTACTTCAGCCAACTTTACTTTTTTAATCAATGGACAACCAACCAGTTGGATCCTTAGCCATAGAGGGATTAGGCAGGGAGATCCCGTATCCCCTTTTCTCTTTATATTAGTCTCCCAGGATCTCTTAGCTATACTTAACCATGCTCTGACCCTGAACCTCATTCTAGGTTTTGACAGCAGACTGACTAATAACTTCAATCACCTTATATTTACTGATGATGTGATTATTATCACCAGGGCCTCTAGAGCTGTTGCCAGGTCTTGTAGATTGTGTCTTGATATCTATAAGGACCTAACAGGGTAGAAGGTAAACCTTACTAAGTCCTTTATCCACTTCCCCAGTTGGATCAATAGGAGAATTAGAGGTTCCAATGAAAACATTCTCGGTATGAAATCTAGAGGTTTTCCTTTTAAATACCTTAGTATTTAGATCTCTCCCAAGAAACTTCTTATTAATCAACGACAAACCATAGTTGAGAGGACCAAACATAGCCTAAATGCTTGGAATCAATCTTCAATCTCCTTGGCTAGGAGGGCTATCCTTTTCAACAATTCCTTAATATCTATTCCTGTGTATCCTCTGTCATGTTATCCTATTCCTGATACTATCCTTGACCGGATTTCTAAACTTACTAGAAAGTTCCTCTGGGGTAATGGCACTGCTGGTGTCTTCCACTCCATGAATTGGAGTACTACTACATTTGCTAAGTCTAAGAGAGGTTTGGGAATTAAGAATTTGAGAAGTGCCAAAATAGCTCTTATGACTAAAAATATTTTAGTTGTTTTGAATTGTGAAAATAAGTTGTGGGTGCATATTACTGTTTTGGTCATTGGTTTGACTGGATTAGATTGAGTAAACTGGATTAGATTTCACAAAAAACAAAAAATCTTAGAAGATAAAAAGTAAATATGAGCCCCTTAAAATTTGGGGGCCTAAAGCCGTCGCTTCACCGGCTTTACCCTTGAGCCACCCCTGATGGCTAGTGATATCAAGGTAGATGACAACGTTAGCCATCATAAGGTAAATTATAAAAACTAGTCAAAGAGTGTTAATCTATGCCAACACTTGAAAATGAAAAGCAAATACTTTTGAGGGGTGTCCATGAAGATCTTGAGAAACAATAATAGACGTAATTTGATATAAGAGTAAAATAGTTAAATTTACCGTAGTAAATTGTGGGATGTTGTTTAGAAAATAAAGTTAAAAAGATTAGTTTTTTTTTCTCTCTAGAAAATATGATAATGAAGAATGTTATTTAATGTGAATTTTTTTAATAATTAAATATAGATATACATTAAATATGGTTGCTTAAAAGAGTAGGTGGATTTAGTGGCTGATGAGTCCCTGTAGTACTTTCATATTTGTTAGTGAGTTTGGAACACAAGACTCCTACTCTATCCATGAATGGACGATGCCTTTCTATATATGAGTTTATCTTCTATTGATAATGTACACTTATGGGGATAGTGTAGCCAAAGCAATATTGATATCAATGTCTATGTAACGTAACCAACCAAAGATAAATGATCAAAAGTTTACCTGAGGAATCAAGCCAATTCATTTAAAGTTTGTTATTTCATCTTTCACACAAGTTTGATAGATTATATATATATATATACACACGGGCATGATAAAGTAAGGTCGGTCGGATTTACTGTTTATTTGCGGTCGCCTCCCATTTGGCCACCTGGAGCATGTTTGAAGATTTCCAACCATATGGATGAAAAGAACATCGAAAAATAAGCTAGCATGTCAATTTTCATACAATTTGAGAACTTGTAGGTTCTTCATCTTAACGGGTGAAATTTATAGATCACCCGTTAAGATGAAGGCCCTATAAGTTCCCAAATTGTATGAAAATTGACATGTTAGCTTATTTTTCGATGTTCTTTCCATCCATACGGTTGGATTTCCTCAAAATAATGTGCAAGTGGGCCAAATGGGAGGCGACCGTAAATGAACAGTAATCTGGCCGGTCGCATAGTATCAGGCCCATATATATATATAATAATAATAATTATTATTATTATTATTATTATTATTATTATTTTGGATTGACGTGTTGGAACAGATCCGGAGAGCTATAACCTTCACCTTACAAGAGGTGGGATTCGACCCCGAACCATCCACAGGGGAATCCCATCTCTCAACAAGGGACCCGGTACAAATAGGTCACATGCCCGTTGGTAAGTTTAATAGATTTTTTACCTATAATATCCGATCCAAATCCTGTTAAAGCCAGGTTTGCCTCATACTCACAATTCATGAGAGAAATTAAAATGTTAAAAAAATACATTAATAAATATTACAATTAAAATTTGAATAAAGTGCTTGGAAGATCTTGAGAAATTTTAGTGCAAGCGAAAAATTTCTAAAAATTTTGTTATACCTTAAATTTTGTTATGCCTCCATGATAAAAAAATAAAAAAAAAACTTTTTAATTTGACACAAACTTTTGGAGCCCTCAACTTCTCATTTAGAAATAAAAAAAAAAGAAAGTATATTATGAACTTTATTTATTTGTTTTATGTTGCACAAACATGCCTCTATATGTTTACCTCTTATTGCTTCATCTCTAGTTGCTTAATTCACTACTTCATCTTTATTTGTTTATTATATTTGTTATCTGTTTACTAATTTATTTTTATTTGTTTACTCTATTTGTTATCTATTTACTAATTCATCTTCTTCACTTTTATCTATCTATTTATTACTTCATCTCTATCTATCTATTTCATCTCTAAAGAGTCTGATTTTTCTTTTGATAAATATAAAAAAAAAAACAAGTATTTAAAAAAAATTCTAGTTTGAAAACATAACTACAAGACTCTCATAGGAAATTAAGATACAAAAATAAAAATAAAACAATAATAATAATAAATCAAAAGAATTTATTGATCCATTTTAAAACATTCAGGGACTGTATAATAATTTTCCCTTAAAATTTTCCTATAATCCAAGTATCAAAGCAAACTCTACAACATTTTTGGGTATAACTTTGCATTTGCACACCTAACACCTAACTAATAACTAACCAATCTCATTCATCCATCTTTCTAGGGACCAAAGGGAAATCAGCCTTCATGAAATGAGTTGGGAGGGGCCTAAGCCAATCAGAGCCATTGATCATGGATTTATTTATAAATGGCATGGCTTCATCACTTGTAAGTTGGTGACTCCATTTGACCCTCCTTGAGCTCCTTGATCCTGAACCATAGCACTTGTACTCCCCATAATATGCAGTCCTACAAAAATCCCACAAAATTTAATTAATATATATATATAAGTATTTTTTATATTTTTTAATTGTTATACTTTACTAATTACCTTTGTCTGGTTGCATTGTGCCAATCAGACCAACCTTGAGGCAGTATGGCATTAGACATGTAAGTGTAAGCATAGACTACTCTAGAGTAAGGTCCCCAAGGCCTTCCAAGAATCACACTTCTTGGTCTCTCTCCTGTGAGTTTACATGCAAGAAAGCTATAACCTGTGTTCTCATCGGACGACGATCTCTTTTGAGCCGTGATCGCCCCTCCGTTCTTCGATATCGAATGTATATGACATTTCTATATATATATAAACAATAGTTTCATGTATATATATATCGATCGGTTAATTAAATATATATTGATGGAATGTAGTACTTACTTCAAAAAGAGACAAGGCATTGCCAAAGATGAAATCGGTGGCTCCTTCAATGTAGCAATTGTGGTAGTAGTGTCTTCCGGACATATCATAGAGTGTGTCTTGATAAGAAAGCATTCTACATGCATAAAAAGATACACTATCTCCAAACACACTCACCGCCAGTGCTTGAGACCCTGGACCATATGTATTCTGACCAAAAAAAAATATAAAATAAAATAAAATAAAATGACAGAAAGTCTTTTATTATATCATATTATTAGTTTATAACTTGAAAATTATAGAATAGTATTAATGAAATGATCAATTGATCATTAATCAAATTGTATAATCCAAGTGGTTGAATCAAACTGATTTAACATAATATTAGAGCCAATGCTTTCTTACTATTTTAGGGTTAAAAACTAGAGTTTGTTGGCTATTAGGGTTACAAACTAACAAGAGCCCGAACAACTTATTAGTAAAGGTCTTTTTGAATCAAATACATATAACAATGAGAGGTCTAGAGTTAGAATAATTTAGTAACTTTCACAAAGAAAAGTTGGCTAGCTATCACATTCTCTTGTTTTGTCGAGAGATAAAAAGTGAAATGTTTATATTTATTCCAAAAAAAAATCCATCTAACCATGATTAAAGTAAAAAAATAGTTATATGCAAAAAATACTTATATTTTATATTTTTTTATTTTAATATATACATATATATATATATTTTTGTTGCCTTTTTGTTTTTTAAGTGGTGGGATGATTAGTTTATAAAATCTAATTATATAATTTACTATATAGAGGTGAATAAAATAAAAGAAGAGAATGAATGAATTAAACCTGAATAGTGAGGTATCTTCCAACAAAATTAGAAGCCCAAATTGAAAGTGTGGTAGATTGAAGCGTGTCCCAACGTCCACTCCATGTTATAATTGTTGTTGTTTCATTTGCACCACTCAATATTATCCATGGTTTCTCCTTGGGCACTACTACCCTCTCCCTGTTCATTGTTTTATATATATTAGATACTTAAATAAATATATCTAATAAAATATATTAGATATTTAAATAATTTATTTGAAAAATATGGGTTTATTTATTTTATGAAAAATAAAACAAAGCCCACTGCCCCGAGGCAAATAGCACATATGATCCCATATATATGTTCAATAAATTAAATTAAAAATTAACTTATGATTATTATTTTACAATAAATCTTCTCACAGTTGAAACCAATCCTATTAAGGTAAGAGGGGATTTTGAAGACATCTATTAATAATGTTTTTTTTTTTTTTTTTTTTTTTGACAAAAACAACAAGCGCCCCCCGAAAGCAAGTTAAGGATGTGCGCAAGTGTAGCCCCGCTTGATCTTGGATTAGTTCATAAAAAAAACAACACCATGTCTAACCCTCACTTTATAAAAGTGGGGATTTAATCCCGAATTTGTCCGCATGAGAACTCCCATCTTAGTAAGAAACCTAGGTACCAATTGACCTATGGGCCGTTGGTTCTATCAATAATAATAAGTTATTAATGTGAAACTACGTGGAGATGCTAACAAGGTGTTAATTAAGCTACCTAAACATACACACATACATGTAGATAGAGAAGGGAGAGAGGGAGAGAGAGAGAGTTCTTGCCTGTAAACTCCGGGGTTGATGGAGATAAAGACTTGCTTTGAAAAGTTTGGTGGTACAGCATCAATGGCATCTTGAATCCTTTGAAAATCTCCTTTACCTGACTGGTCCACAGTAATAAGCACAGCTGAACTTGTGTTCGTAGGCGATACCACTCCCCCAACAGTACTTGTACCCATGAAATATACCAGCTGCAGTATTAGGATCAGGAAGAAGAAAGCAGCAGAAACAGTACTCCTCCTCATGCTCATCATGATTTCTCTCAAGTATACTCTTCTTAATTAATTAAGCACAATCTCAAAACAAAGCACTGATTTGTTTATATATGTGATTATATATATATACTTATTTATAGAGTAATGGCAGCAAGTGGCTTAATTAATTCCTTTAAGAAGCATGCAGAGCAGTGTCCTACAAGGAGTCTGCTGTTTTGGTGTGTTTGACATGGAGTTGTCTTGCTGTGAGTTTAATTAAAACTTGATTGATCGATATACTTGGATTTAAAACTATCAATCTGAGTAGGATTAGAAATTTTTTTTGAATTCAAAAATACATTGAAAGTCATTATCTTGATTCTAAATTTAGTAGAATAATTAGCTGGAAGGAAGCATAATTAGATATTGATAATTACGTGCTTATCCTCGTTTAAGAAAACAGATGTGATGGAGATGATGTAGGTTGGGGATATTCATGGATAGGGATATCCATGAATGAAATATTATTTTATGGGTGTTTGATTATTATTAGGATAAAGAGTGAAGAATAAAGATTATAAGTATTTGTTTAGAAGGACAAAGATATGTAAAGTTTTGGATATATAGTTTTAATAGTTTGTTTGGAGGGTTAAAAATATATAAAATAAATTTTTATATAATTGTAAATATTTTAATTTAAATTATAATATTTTATAATAATATAATATTAATTATTTATAATTAGATAATTAATAATATTCATATTAATTAATAGATAATAATATTTTTAACTCTAAAACAATAATATCTTATATCATTATTAGTATATAATTATTATATATATATATATTTTTTAATTTATAAAATAATTTATATAATCATAATTTTAAATTATAAATTATTATAAATATTCAAATTTAATAAAATTAAATATTTAAATTAATATATAATTATTTTAACTTAAAAATTATTAATTAATATTTAATAAATATATATATAAAAAAACTTCATCCCTTGGAGAGGGACGGGGCGCATCCCCATTCCGTTCCATCCGTGCAACCAAGCGTTGGGATGGAGTCCATCCTAAGATATCCCTAGAATCCACTTTTGTATCTTTTTTAACAAAAATGGTAATATTGTTGCTCCATTGATTAAGAATTTCGGTCTTTAGGAAGTATCATGATCATTCAATAAGAAGGGTTTTAATTTATTCAAATGAACGATTTAAACACCTATTGATTTGCCAAATAGAAATTTTTGAATTCAACAATAGAATGAAATTATCTTGAATCTAAATTTAGTAGAATAAGCTGAAAGGAAGCATTAGATATTGGTTAAGTATGTATCCTATTTGAGAAAACAGATGTGATGGAGATGTATTGTTTGATCAGGGCTCTCCTGCAAGTTTGCAACAAGACTATCTAAATGGATTCTTCTAAACTTATATCAAAACATGGATGATAAGGGCTCTAGAACCATACTATTTAAAGGACCTTTGTAAACTTGAAACGTGGAAAGGAATAACGTGGATGGAAAGGAATAACGTGGATGATAAGGCTTCGTACAATAGACCCAAGTGGTTCTACTCTTTTTCAGGCCACATGCATAGCGGGAGCTTTGTAGCACCGTGTTGTCTTTTTATATTATAACTCTATTTATTATTTAAATATTATACATAGACCAATATATTTGTTATATAAATTATGGAAAAAAACCCTTAAAATATTAGTTTATATTACAAAATAATCATTTTGGTCAAATTTATATTAATTATTATAAAAATTTTAAATAAATATTTTTATATTAGATTCGATATTTTTATTTAGAACCAAAATATCCTTTAATAATTTACTAATGAAAGAATATGTTGGTCATAAATAAAACTTATATTATCAAATATTCACAATAATTAATTCCTCCGTATATTTTATTTTTTGAGAAAAAGTTTCAATTTTGTAAGTATTTATGCTAATTTTTTAAAAAATAGTAACAATTGTTTGATACTAAAATAAAATAAAATAATATTTAGTTGCTATTTATGATAAAAATAATTTTAAATTATTTATTAATGTAAGGATATTTTTGTCATAAAATAAAATTTAATGAAATAATCCTAAAAATCAAGTTAAATATGATGAACCAAACAAGGGAAGGGGCCTTAAAAAAATCTTAACTTTCTATTTAATTAGATTTTTATTAGGATTTATTTTTTGTTATTATTAGAATTTGAGTCTCATTAAAAGTTTTTTTATTTCTATTTTGTTTGTCTACATTCGGCATAAGATATGTATTACAAAGGAGGCTAGCTATATTTAGTCTTGTTATTAATTAAGAGTAATGATATATATCATGACTAGACTTCCCGAATAGACTTTATGAAATGATCTCAACCATCTATGTCATCTGAACATGGATGGTTGAGATCATTTCATAAAGTCTATTCGGGAAGTCTAGTCATGATATATATCATTACTCTTAATTATATATTATAGTTTATACAAAAAATTTTGGAGTTTAGTTCAAAGTTTCTCATTAGAACTCTTTTCTTAATCTAGCCTATTTGAAGTGTAATAATAATAATAATAATAATAGAGTTTAAACCAAAATTTATGGTTCAAGTATTTACCCACTGCTTTGTCCGCTTGAGATTTTTTTTTTCAAAAATATTTTTTTATAAATTAAGTATTTCTGGGACAAAAAAACCATTTTTATTCACTTTTTTGGAGAAGCAGAAGTTGTAAAAAAAAAAAAAAACTATTGATTTTTCTTCAGAAGCTAGTGATTTGTTTTTTGACAAAGACCACAAGTACTCCCATGAGAGAAGTCATAGATGTGCCCAGATGTGAAACTAGTGGCTTGTAGTTTCTGAAAAAGGTCATTCAAGAGAATTTGTTTTATATGTGTCAATTATCAAAACATCCTTATTATTTATTTATTTATTTATTATTATTATAAAAACACTTCTAAATTAATATATGGAAACACAAAAATAACAGAAGCCCTTAACTTATTATAAAAAATACTTTTTTGATAAATCAATCGAAATGGAGCCTAGATTTCATAATTTTGTTTTGTAACTATATATCAAAGTACATATGAAGTTTTTTTTTTTCTCTCTCTTTCTTTCTTCGATGTAGCATTATTTAGTCCATCCCCCACTATCACATTATATACATTTTAAAATAAGATTTATTTCATAATAAGAAAATCAAACAAATATCTTGGAAGCAAAAATATAAAAGAAATACATCTCGAAAGAAAATTGTCCCAAATTGATTGAAATAAGAAAAGTAAGCTAAAAACAACACAAAAACTTTTGATCTTAATAATAATTCTAATAACAAAATGACAAAGTGTAGTGACTTGAGGCCAAAAACATTAGAGAGACCAATATGCCTTCAAATCCTTGAAACAATAGTAAGAAATCAAGGGCTATTGGCCCGGATGATCTTTTCCTTCAATTCATGGTTTCCATGCTTTTGCTTACATTTGCAGCTCTCATGGCTTTCTCTTCACTGCATTTGTTTATAATAAATACATTGAATTGCGTTAATGGAGGCTTGAAGATGGAGATTGAGTCTCTTCAGGTACTTCATTAATCAATACACCAGTTGTTTTGTACTTGAAGCAGAGAGAAACTTGAAACTTTTTGATGTATTATTGCTTCATCTGCTTCGCTGCTTTTAGCTTGGAAACTATACAAGCTTTTCAAGACTTAGGCCAGCTTAGACCAGCTTTTCAAGACTTGGATGTAAGATCAAATCAGTCAAGAGAGCATGGTTTACCCACTAATCATTCAAGCAAATTTTCCAATTACCAATAAATCAGTGCAATCAAGAATAAAATAGGAATGCCAAGTCTAGGAAAGAAGCATGCACAAGCAAAACCCTAAAGACCAGTTTCACCCTTTCGTCCGAGGTCCAGGGATCTCCCCGGCCAATAGGGTACAACTAACCCTTCGACTAGCCTTTTTCTTTTCTAGGATGTCTCCGAGAGGGGCATTTGGTAAGTAGCAAAGGAATGGAAATGACTCTTTACGCAGGGTCATTTCCATGCATTTCCATGTTTGATGGAACAGTAATGAGAATGGAGGGGGAATACCAAGGAATGACATTCCCCCAAGTGCATGAATGACATTCCCCCCAAAATTGGGGGCGACTCATTCCCTCATTAGTAAATATCCATTTTGCCCATGAAAAATTAATTAATTAATATTATTAAACTTAAAATTAATTAAATTATCTTTAATAAAATTAATTAATTTATTATCTTCAATAATATTATAATAAAAGTAAATATTTATATAATAATTAATTAATATTATTAAACTTAAATATTTATTTAAATTAATAAATAATTAAAATAATTGTAAAAAATAATTATTTAAATACTTATTCATAATAATTAATTTATTATAATACTTAAATATTTAAAAAATAGTTATCATTTAACACACCTGTTATTAGATATATAATATTAGTTATTTGCATAAGGGATATAAGAGTTATGTTATCACATACTTATTCTTTTACTTTTCTCATTCCCAATGAACTATCATTCCAATCCTTCCCAGTCAACTACCATTCCAATCATTTCCAACCAAACATAGTTTTCATTCGTGGGTACTATACCCTTAGGCCACGTTTGGTTAACATGATAGGATATATGATTATTATTTCGGATTAGATAAGATATGATAATATTATACTGTCCTGTGTTTGGTAGCACCGGATTAGAAAACTAGATTAGAAATCTTGCATTTGGTGGATGTTAGGACTATTTTACTTTTTATATTTTAATATTTATTTATAAGTTATTATTTATATCATATATTTCAAATTAGTTTATAAAAATTTTATATTTAATATTTTTTAAGTTATTATTTATGGGATGTGTCAAAATTTAACTTGTAAAACTTCTTTGTAAATACATATTAGGGCTTTTTGCAAGTGTGCCCCTGAATAATTTTGAAATTGCGTATTTACCCCTGAATAAAACATAATTGCATACATACCCCTGAATAATAGGTATAATTGCGTATATACCCCTGGGGTTAAAATCAAATGAAAAACCGTCAAGTTAACAAACGGTAGACATTCAAAATGACCATCATACCCTTTACATATATACCCCTAAAAAATTTGTTTGACTATAAATTTAAAAATACCCCTTTTAAAAATCTAAAATTTAAAATAGTTAAAAAATATATAAAAAGGGGTATTTTGGACATTTTCCAACCCTTAACCTAAGTTGTAACCATGGTTAAAATTACTTGGTTAACTTCTGTCAACGAATCCTAACAGTAGGGGTATATCCGCAATTCAACCTGTTTTTCAGGGGTATACAAGCAATTATGATTTTTTCGGGGGGTAAATATGTAATTATGAAACTTTTGAGGGTTATATAACCAATTTCCCCTAAAAATTATTCATACATAATTTTTGTAAATATTACCCATTTTTCACTTCCAAACACTCTATTTATTAAAATTTAATTAGTAAAACAATATGCAATTTTGACTGTTAAAATACTATACAAATTTAATATATTTTTGCAAGTACATTTTAACATAATGTTAATAAATAATTGGAAAGTAAATAATAAGGTCGAACACCAGGGGGTGGAATGTATATATAACAAGGCAAAAAATATATTGACATAATGTTGACAAATAATTAGAAGGCAACTAATAAGGTTGAACACCAGATTGATCAATCTTATATATATAATATGAAAATTAAATTAAAATCTAATATTCAAATTTGGATGAAGTTTAGAAATGAGAGAATCAATGAATTTGATTAAAAGTATGTATTAAAGGGTTTACAAATAAATTTTCAAAACCCAGGGAGTAGAATGTAATTATGCTACATATATATATTTTTAAAAAGGGTTAAGTTTTTTTACCCACCTGAACAATGTTGCTTTTTCGATCCGACACCTCAACATTTTTAACTCTATAAAACAACCGCAACTTTTTCTAAGTTTCAAAAAGGTACCTTTGTCATCTCCCAGGCGACGAACATGAGGTTAAGCGCTAATTCACATCTAATATTTTTAATTAACATTTAAAATCTAATTATAAAAACCCTAACCCTAATTTAAAAAAAAAAACATAATTCTAAATGACACATGTCATATTTTGTGTTTTGCGAAGAAGATGACGAAGGCGGTGTAGGGGATGGAGCGATGAATGACAAGTGTCACTTAAAAATTAAGATTTTTAAAATTAGGGTTAGGGTTTTTATAATTAGATTTTAAATGTTAATTAAAAAGATTAGATGTGGATTAGCGACTTAACCTCACGTCCATTGCCTCGGAGATGACAGAGGTGCCATTTTGAAACTTAGAAAAAATTATGGTTGTTTTATAGAGTTAAAAAAAAGTTGAGGTGTCAGATCGAAAAAGCAACATTGTTCAAGTGGGTAAAAAAAATTTAACCCTTTAAAAAATAGTATGAAAATAAAAAGTTTAATAAAATAAATATTTTAAAAAAAGTATTAAATTTTTATTGATGGTCGAACACTTGAGATGGAGGTGGAGGTTATCCAGCGTAATCCTCCAAAAAAGCGTGGGATAAAATTATTGAAGAAACTGTAATCTTAGGATTAGAATCCCAGGATAAAACTTGCATACCAAACACCGGACATTGGATTTTGGATAACAATCCAATCCAATCCCATGTAATCCTGTGTACCAAACACGCCCTTGTATCATTTTGATCACTGAACTTCAATTTGTATAATTTTGGTTACTCAACTTTGATTTCACTTCACCTGGAGGGTACTGAGAGGATTCCGGTGTAATTTCTCGCCGGAATTGTCCATGTGGCCAATTTACTGGCACGTCATAGGCCATGTAGACAAGTCCAAACCTAATTTCGTCCATCTTCCATGATTTTCATTTTTTACTTCCATGTTTCCCCCTTCTTCACTAGAGCGATCGAGCGACTCATGGATGAATCGTGGCGCCGGCGATACCCCCATACAGGAGAAGCCAGTCTGGTCTGCCTCCGCTGCCGCCACCAGGGATCCAACGGATGAAAGCAAGGAGGAGATCCGCGAGAGGATCCTTTATTTCATATATATATAATCATCTTTTCATACCCTGAAAATCCACTGAATCAATCTCTTTCTTCTTACATCTCTTCTCTCTGAATCACAAGCTGATGATTCCATAGATCTCTACTTTTTACCCCAATTTCTCTCTCTAAATAAACATGCTCTATGGAGGTTCCTTAAGAATCCAAAAGGATGTCTCCTTTTTCCTCCTCTGAAACACAAGCACAAGCTCCATGTTGTAATATGAATGAAGTTTTTGAATCCAAACCAAAGATGAACGTCATTTGGTTGTGAATCTTGTGATGATCCTTGCAGACAGGAGAAGTGTACTATATACATCAGTCCCGGGAAGAAATAGGGCTTCTCGGTCTCTTGTATGGAGGTCTCACTAGCGTCGGGGAAGAAGGTGGGTCGTGGTCGCTTGGTCGCTTGGTTGCTCTGGTGAAGAAGGGGGAAAACAGGGAAGTACAAAATGAAAATCGGGGAAGGGAGACGAAATTAGGTTTGGACTTGTCTACGTGGCCTATGACGTGACAGTATGTTGGCCACGTGGACAAGTCAAGTAAGAAATTACACCAGAATCCTCTCAGTACCCTCCCGGTGAAGTGAAATCGAAGTTGAGTAACCAAAATGATATAAATTGAAGTTCAGTACTCAAAATGATATAAAGGTATAGTACCGTACCATCTCAAGATATTAACCCCTTCCCATATCTTTCCATTCCCACTCATTCTCATTCCTCCTCATTCCCATTCCCATTCCCATTTCGTGAACCAAATGCTCCTTAAAGGAATCAACAACACAATCGGGAGAAAGTTGCAGCTTGTGGAAAATCAGCAAAACAATGAATATTCAACTCAGGATCAATGGTGGAAGTTGGTTGGCATCACAAGAAGGAGGTTTTGCTAAGAATTAGAACAAGAGAAGCTCGGCAACACTCAGAGAAAAGATGAAAAAATATCAACTTGTTAGGGTTTCATGAGAGGGTAGAGGCTCAATAAAAAGGCATGATCTAATGGTCACAAATGTGACCATTGGATGATGATTAAATTCAAATCAAGGCTTTGGTTAATATGGGGTTATAGAGATGAAGTGGGTTGAGCCAACGCCCAACTACTTCATTTTCAACAGTCTTCCACTAACCTTATAAACAAGCAAAGCCACTGATTAACTTGATGTGCAGAGGGATCATAGTAAGTTGAATTTATTGGGCTTACATAAGAGCAATAACCGAGGCGCCTTAGGGACTTGAACCTTAGTTTTCTAGCATAGTTTCCAACTGATGGAAATGTAGTGAACTTGGCCTTAAACTACATTCCTTGAATCAACCTTCAATAAAACTAGAGATCCTATGCGATATTGAAGCAAAGTGGGTTGGTGTATTACTTGGCTACACACAATACCATTTCATGGAGATTTTAAAGAGTTGACTCACACTCTCACAACTGCGGCCTAATGGTGGTCTCCACATAGGTGAGATCTCCGAATATATCTGTAGTATGATATCTTACTTAAATATAGACATTGATCTCATTAAGAGCTGAGCTCAATCTTAAACCATTACATGAGATCGAGCATTCGCAATAGGAATGGGGTTAGAGTATGCCTCTAATAAATAATATGCTCTCTCAGTCAACCAATTAGATTGCTTCCCTTTGAACTTCTATCATGGGATCTCCATTCAAGTTAGTAGTGTTACTACTGTTATTAACCTTTATGGGTTTAGCTCCATTATCCTCGACGCATCAGCTATCAATGATCTCGATTAGACTTCTAATGGTTATAGTACGTGCAACAGGTGAGTATGTGTCAAAGTAATCTAAACCTTCCTTTTTTTAGAACCCCTTAGATACTAATTTGACCTTAAATTTTTCTATAGAACCATCATGCCTTATGTTCTTTCTAAACACCCACTTACATCCTAGTGGCTTTTCTTGGGGGTAAAGTGGTAAGTATCCAAGTATTGTTACTCAATATTGAATTTATTTCATCATCAATAACTTCCAAAAGGGAGAATCAACAGAGCTCATGGCTTCTTGATAGGTAGTGGGAGTATCCTTAATCAAAAAACCAACAAAATCATCTCCTAGGTTCTTTTCTATCCTACCTCTCTTGCTCCTTCTAGGTTCTATAGGTTTAGAAATAGGTCTACTAGAAGAATCTTGGGCTATAGGAGTAGGAGTGGGATACTGGGATAGAGGAGTCCTCAAAGTAAATATATTTTCAAAGTATATGCATCTCTAGCCTCAGTAATTGTGTTGTTAGCAATTTCATTTATCTCTAAATTAATCACCAAAAATCAGTTAGCATTGTTGTCTAAGGTATATCCCACAAATGCAACATCAATTATTTTTGGTTCAATTTTTCTAATCTTTGGTTCATGTATCTTAATTTTAGCCAAACACCCCCACACTTTGAAATAATTCATTTGTGGCGCTCTTTTCTTCCATAGTTCAAAGGGTGTCATGCCACGGTCTTTAAAAGGTACCCTGTTTAGGATAAAGCAGGCTGAGTGTAAGGCCTCCCCCCACAAGTTCTTGGGTACTCCAGAACTTAATAGCATAGCATTCACCATATCCATGAATGTCTTATTTTTCCTTTCTGCTACCCCATTGGACTCTGGTGTATAGGGAGCAGTAAACTCATGGATGACCCGTTCTTGAAACCTTATCTCTGATTCAGCTTGGCACATTCTCAAAACAGGGTCTGAACCTAATGGAACTGTGCAAGGAAAGGTAAAGGAAACAAAGATACGAAACACGATGACAAACAAAGGGATGCACAAGGAAGAGAACATGAACCAAGACACAAACCAACCAACAATAAGACTAATGAGACAACAAGCCAATCCCCTAAGGAACTAAGCAGATTGAACGCAAGACCAAAGAAGTCATATGGATCTAGGCTCAAGACTAAGGGTTTCAACACACCGCCATCCTTAAGAAGAGCCTCCTTGCACAAGTTACTCTTAAAAACCAGGTATGCCCTTTACACTATTGACTTTACCTCCTACTCTCTCTAAATGGCATAACAGGTATCTACTAACAACCACTACTAGTGGAAGTCAACTTGAGTCCCTCTAAGGAACCTAAGTTGACTTATTTGGCACACATCCTCTCCACTAAGGCCGAATGGATGCCAGTTAGTATGGTAGTAACTAAGCTAACCCACAAATAGGTAAATAGGTGTTATGTATGTTTGTCCATGAAACTCATTACTTGGAAGGTAAGAGTGTTAAGGAAGAGGAAAATTTGATTTCTTATTCGCGACTTCCTCAAACTATACATGATAAATATTTTTTGTTTACAAGAAACAAAAACGCCAGATATGACGTATCTGGATATTCATAAGTGGTGATCTCTATAATTCATGGGTAGTGCTCTTAGTTAAGAACACAAGGGAAGATGTTACATCGGATGGAACAATGCACATTACAAACTGAAAGGAATTATATATATTGACCAATTCTTAGCAATAGTCATCCTGGAAGACCTAGCAAACAATAACTTCTGAATATGCTCAACAGTATATGGGCCCCATGATTCAAATCTAAGGGAAAGATGCTGGGAGCAGTTAAAATCAATAAGAGTAAGATGGTCAACCTGTGGTTATTATGTGAAGACTTTAATGCCACCAGACTTGTGACGGACAGGAATACGGTTGCACACAATGTGAGAGAGTTGCTTGGGTTTGACATGTTGATACAAAATCTACAAGTAACAAACCCACTGCTCTTCGACCAAAAATACACATGGACAAACAAAAGAACATCACCAACATATGATGCTATCAACATACTAGGTGGCGACTTTTCCTCTTATTAGCAAACTTCACTCCCTAGAATTAAATCTGACCACTCCTCGATATGTCGCGAATGCGGGCCACATGAGCGCTGTCCTAACATCTTTTGTTTCAACCGTGGCTAGGAAAGAATGGAAGGCTTTTGGTGACTTGTTCTCACATAGTGGCATAAACTACACCTAATGGGAGACAGAGCCTTCATTCAAGTTAAGAAAACATTAATGCTACACACTAAACTCAGAATATGGAAAAAAAAACTTTTAAGCAACAAACATGAAGAGAAAAGTATTCGCAACCATCGAACAAATTGATATGACAAGAGAATCATAAGACCTCACAGAAGCAGAAGATAGAGAAGAGGAATCAAAGTGAAGGGAATATAATAACCTCATTTAGGAAAAGGAATCATATTGGAGTTAAATATAGATAATAACCCGGCTACAACAATGTGATTAGAATACAAAATTCTTCCACGTGATTGTTAACCAATGAAGGAAGAGGAACTAGATTAAAATAAAATCCACGCAGGGGACTCTATACTCCAATCTACAAAAAAAAAAAATTAGTGCAGTTATATAGGGCACTTTAACAACCTATTCGGGACGGTAAGAAACATAAGGTAGTAAACAATATGGGACATACTCTTTGTTCATAAGAGAAGATTATACCTCAACTACGACAAAAACCCATTTACAAATGAAGAAATCAGAAGAGCAGTTGGGGAACTCATGCCCGACAAAGCCCAAGGACCGAATGGATTCTCAATAACCTTCTACCAACAAGGGTAAATATATTAATATTAAAACAAGACATGGTGAACCTAGTTGAGGACTTTTATTAGCCAATGACTCAAGTAAGTAATTGCAGACTTGGTCGATGAATCTCAAACCGCCTTCATCAAGGGTCGAACTATCCACAACAACATAATGGTGGTAGAAGAACTAATTCACAAAGTGAAACACTCCAATGCCAATGGCACGCTATTCAAAGTATGTAGAATTTAAAAAAACATCCGATGTGGTTGACTATGACTTCCTCATAAAGGTGTTACAAGTCCATAACTTCAAGCCAAGGTAGACGTTGTGGATTAAAACCCTTCTCCACTCTTCCAAAGCAAGATTCCTCGTCATCAGGGTACCTATCGACTATGTCTGCAATAGCACAGGACTATGACAGGGAGACCACTTGTCCCCACTTCCATTTGTCCTCACAATGAACATCATATCAACAATATTCACACAGGTAACCTAAGCTGATATATTCAGAGGAGTCCAAATTGAAGCCAATAGAGAGGATGATATTATAACACTATAAAATGGAGATGATATGCTAGTATTCTGTACAGGGGTGCTCCACATTTTAGGATCCTCAAACTCATTTTTGATCTACTCAAGGGATGCTCTATGCTACATATCAACTTTACGAAGAGTGTCATTATCACAATCTCCACAAATGAACACTTCCTAGAAAAACTCATGTAGATCTTGAACTTCCCATTGGTTTCACTTCCAATCAAATACCTAGCTAAGGGTACCAATATCTAGCTTGAGACTCAAGAATGAAGACTAGCTAAGCCTTATTAAGAAAATAAGGGATGGAATAACATCCTAGAAAGGAAAACCTTTTTATCACTCAGGGGAAGAATCATCCTTCTAAACTTAGTGCTCTCAACAATCCCCAATCACTAGATGTTGATCTACCCCCTCCCAAAGTGGACCATATAGACCATCGTTACCATCTGCAAAGACTTCTTTTGGAGGGGCTAAAATATTGAGTCACGAGAATATGAGCAGGCCAATTGGGAAGGCTTTGCCAACCAAAAGAGCAGAGATGGGGGATCATAAATCTGAAACAATTTAGTGGTGCCCTACTAAGAAAGTGGTGGTAGAAGATCCTTACATATCAGGCTGGAGTATGCCATAGAATCATCAAACTGCTTACTTTATAAGAAGTGTCTTCATCGTCCCTTCACAACCAATCCTCAAATTCTGCCTTCTTCTAGTAAGGAATTTGCTATGAATGAGTTGGGTTTATAATAAACATCCACTCCAAAGCAGGAAATGGTGAAACACTAAATTGTTGGATCGATAACTAAATTGATGGTTAATCATCATAGAACCCTTAGCTCTCACTTCAGCCATTACTCAGCAAATGCATGATCTCAACCAGGGGGAAAAGAAAGATAATCCACAAGGTCTTTATTTTCAAGCCAAGGCCACTATCTTTAGAGGAAACCACTGATTACTAGAGTCTCATAGACCAACTTGAACTAACGAGAACTAGAATATTTAAGGTTAATTCACTATATTGGTTCCGATTAGATAAAGGAATCAGAAATGACACCTTAAAGGCCTTGTGGATATGCCCATGCCCTTGAAGATTAAACATTTTTGCATAGCTGGTAAAAGAAACCAAAATCCTAGTGTTAGACAATCTAGCTTAAAGATAATGGAGGGGCACACATTCACCATACTTTATTTGTGAAAATGAGAGTGAATTAGTCAAGCAACTTTTACTCACATGTCCCTTCCCAATGAGTACCTAGTATCTGGGACCACTTTGTAAACCTCTTCAGGATCACAACGAGACCCCAAATGATACAAGATCTTTTGGTGGTGGTTGGTGGGGGGGGGGGGACAACCTCTAACCACCACCCCTCCATTAAGGATGCGCCATGGACATGCACCATGGTCATTACATAAAACCTTTGGATAGAGAGGAACTATCGTTGTTTTTAAAACAAATGTGTTTTCTTGAAACTAATCTGCAATATTGATTTTCTCATATCATCATGGTTTAATGCAATGCATATCTTGAAGCGACCAAGGCTTGAGGCGG
Source organism: Dioscorea zingiberensis (assembly GCA_026586065.1). Lineage (NCBI taxonomy): Eukaryota > Viridiplantae > Streptophyta > Magnoliopsida > Dioscoreales > Dioscoreaceae > Dioscorea > Dioscorea zingiberensis. Next base: position 53,075,708 of record CM048818.1, on the reverse strand, counting down.
TATAAACACATATGAAGAGGAGCCTTTCTTTCACCGAAGAAGGAGCCTCATTGTTTATAGGTAATGAAAACTCATAGGAGGACACACAAAGAGACACAACCCACAACCTAAAGCAACCAATCTCTTGGGCTCTACACTACTTCTAACTCCCACACTTATGTAACCTAGAGATGTATTTCTCTTACTCTCATGTGTTGGATATTATTATGCAATAAACTTTAATACGCATACACAGGATCTTGTTATTATGAATGGTAAATCGTAAAACCATAATCTACCTACTTGGTGTCATAGGGTGAAAGGGGTTACCTTAAAACTTTGCTCTTTCCCGACTAAGAGCTCCCTGTGATGGCAACTTGGTTTCCAAACTTAGCTCAGTCGAGTCCTTCTTTTCCCCGTAGAGGTTCTAAGGCAACTGTGAGTAATTTGAGAGTAGAAGAAGAGAGAAACCACACGAGCACACAAAAGACAAGGCAAGACAAGTTTAAGATGTACATTTGCTTCTCTTTTATTCACTTGATTCAAACAATGTGTATACAAGAGTATATATAGGCCTTAACAAGTGACAACAGACTCTCCAAGAATCTCTATAACCAACAGAACCCAAAGGGACACCTGCACTCCCATCTGTTCAGCTCCTGAACCCCCCACACACTAGCTTATAAGCTCCCACGCGCACCAACGCCTGGCTGATCAAGTCCCTCATGCAATAATTGCTCCTGTACATGCTCTTGAAGGTGTGAAGAAAGAGGCGGCTTGCTCTCGCCCCAACATCAAGGCTCCTACTTGGCATCAATGCACTCCAGCGCCATGATCCTATGTTTGTGATCCTTCCCACGGAGATCCCATCGGAGTCCACTCCAAGATGGGATCTCTTTGGTAAGGGTCTTACACTTGGTATGATGAGGTATATCAAATCATTTAGCAACAGATGTAGCCTTATGAACATGAATAATTTGCAAGATAATACTGCCATGATCTACTCGAGGTCGGTGGGCTTTTGATCTTCTCTTTCTCACCCTCCTTCATCAGGGTCTGCATCAAGAGATATTGGACAAAGCGAACAAAGCCTTTTATATAAAGATTGGTATATGGGTTTCTACCAATTAAGATTCTCAGTCCTAATTCAATTCAATCTTTGTTGTTTCATTTATAAGTAACTTGAATTGTATTGGTATACTTAATTAATAGATTGGCTTCAATCTTAAGTCCATATAAAACTAAATATATTGAGACATTGTAGTCAAAGTAGTTAATTAAGCTTACATAATAGAAAATATTCTAATTTTGTGCTCTCTTTTTATCACCATTAATAAAACCTGGTTTATCTATCTTTATAAAAATAAATAAATAAATAAATAAATTCAACATTCCAAACACTTTGCAATGTCAACTTTAAGTTTTTTTTTAAAAAAAAAATAAATAAATTATAGGAGTCCACATTATCAAATGCTAGCATTGGGGTCATAGAACAACCGAGTTCTAAAGCCCGTGTTGCAAAAATCTGATTGTGATTTATTTAAAGCTGTTGCTTTTTTAAATGTTTGTTTAAAATTACATAAGTCAGCACTAATAAAATACTGCCATTGAGACAGAGAACTATAAGGTTCTCAAGCCCAAGTTCCAAATATAATTATTTTCTATTTTATGAAAATCAAAGCTGGTGTTTACTTAATTAAACAGATTAATCATATAAATTAAATACAAAAAATAATATTTTATTTAAGTCAGATTGAGATCTTGACTATCCTAATATTTTTCTTGTATTAAATAACTAAAATAGTTATTTAAAAATATTTTTAAAATATTAAATAATATATAAAAATAAGAATATCAGCTTTATGTTTCTTCAAATCAGGTGAAGCCAGCTGGCTTTAGGCATTTTTAGCCCCCTTTATCCACATTTTTGAAATAAATATTGTTCAAAGTTATTTCACAAATTTTCTTTTTTAAGTTTAATTATTTGGTTGTTTTGAAAATCAAAAGAGGTATTACAAAAACATGTTATAAAATATAAAAACTCAAATAAATATAAATAAATATATAAATAATATTATTAACTTAATTAAACAGATTCATCATAAAATTGAAATTCACATATATAATATTCTACTTAGATCTTTGCACTTTAATTAAAAACCACATTACCAAGCCGAAGATATTTTTAAAAAATCTAAAATAAGATTCATAAATAATGAATGACAGAAAATTATGTTTGTTAAATCACCTAATAAACTGCAATGATATAAGAAAAAAAAAGTTTAGCGTCCCTTTGATACATCTTCCGAGATTATTTTTGATTCTTAGAATTCACAAAAAAAAAAAAACACAGTTTTTCTTCAAATGACCCCCAAAAAAAACAAAAGAAAAACCAACAAAAGACTCAGAGAAAATCAAGAAAAGAAAATAAGAAAAAATTAAATCAAAAAAGAAAGAGAGAAAGGGTTTGGAAAGGAGAGGAGGAGGTGCTCAGTGTATTGATATGAATGGGTTGATATGTTGTCCTCATACAATAGAGAGATCAGATTAACGAGACTACCATCACTGCATCCTCCTCCTCTTCTTTCCATTCATGGAATTTCACTTTCAGAGAGTTTCACACACACACACACACACACACAGAGAGAGAGAGAGAGAGAGAGAGAGAGAGAGAGAGAGAGAGGCGGCTAGCAAGTAGCAACCCATAGAAACAAGAACTACACCCAAAACCCTAGAATAAGTAAGCCTCACAAAGCATAGGAAGATGTATAAATAGATAAAGGGTGAAACGAGGGTGTTGTCGTATATATACTTTTTAATTCCTAATTAATTAAGTGTTTAATTATTTATTCTCCCTTTATCTAGATCATTTTTAGTTGGATTTTTTTTTCATAATTATCTATGAAGAGGAGTAATTGTTTATGTTGCATCTTGGCCAAACAGCATAGGTCCCTTGCGTAAGAGGTTAGACACTTGAAAGATCTGGGTCAAATCCCCGTTAACACAAGATGAGGGTGCATGTGTGTGTGAAACCTTCGGACAATAAAATAATACTAGGCTGTGTGAAACACTTGGTGGTCCAGGCTATTGCGTACGTCATATTTGACTAATCCTTTGAAGGGTGCTTATGGCCTTGGTTAAAAAAAATAAAAAAAGAGTAATATTTGTTTGCCATAATTTTATATAAAACAAACTTAGACGGCAAGGGGACAGAGAGAGGTTCTCTGCTGGATATATACATACATAAGGAATACATTTTTCACATTTCAGGATATATAAGTAATTAACTTTTCTAGGGAAATACTTGTGCTATTAACAAATAACATGAAAATAAAAATGAGAAAAACAGTAAACTACAAGTAGGGCTAACCGGAAAAGGGCCAAAAAAAAAACCCCAGAAAAAGAAGTTCCAACGTTTCTAAATTAGATTTACCAAAAATTTCAACACTTATTTTCATTTGAAATAAAATGGTACACTGACATAAAACCACATTTCAAGTTTAATTAAACCAAAATTTGAACTTCTTGAGCCAAGCTTGTACAAGGCTTTGTAAATTTCTGAAAACACATTGTTGAGGAAACCAACTGAAGTTATAATAGGATTTTTCCCTGAAAAAAATAGAAAAATAAAACAAATGATTTTTGTTGTACCAGAAGCTCTTAAATAACTTATACTTGGATTACTCGAGAGGATTACACATCCACATTCATCTTGCAAATAAAACCAGCTGTGAAGACCAAAAATCATCAAAATAGGGACAATTCTGGGTGGGTTTAGAGACTACTATAAACATCAACTACTGGTTAGTAATGTAATCTGTAGTTATTTCACTTCAATATCCACCATTAAAACCACCTTGGTGGCCAGCAGCCTCTTTCTCACCTGAGGCATGAGTAGGTGATGAATTCAGTCGAAGTAAAATGAAATGGTTGATGAGGAACAGGATTCCTGTAAAATAGGCACAATTAGAAAGGACTAAAGAGACAGCTAAAAATGAAGACAAATATGAGTTTTGGCGTACGGGCGTGGGCCATAAACTTTGATCTGCCGGATGTGGGTGTCTCTCCCGTTCAGATGATTTGACAGAACAGCAAGCTGCAGCATGAAGGTGTGTATGAATGTCTCACTGCAAGATGTAGGAGAAATGTGTAAGGTTTTTAAAGATCTTAAGAAGTATTTATTTACTAATCAGAAGAGCTTCACCACAAAATATAGAAATGACTCGAGAAAATATCTCATCAAATGTGTTCACAAACTCTTAGAGGCTACTATAGGCAGTCCATCAAATATTGATTCAAATCAAGATGTGCAGACAATCTAGAACAAGAAAATAAAAATTAAAAATAATGAAAATCAAGATGTTTCTCCTCATCAAAGTAGAAAACTGGGCATCTACAATCGCCTGTGTCAAACATCAAAGGATAAGACGCCATTCTAACATCATAGAGAGGAAAAACCCAAGAAATCATAAATTTATACTCCTGGAGTATGTTGTATCTACGATTCTGATCTGGTATTACAGTTGATAATCATACAATTTATATTTATACCCTATCACTCCTTACACTGGTCCAGACCTCCCTATCATTTCTTCTCAATATTTGCAACAATTAGGACCACCGAATCAGTGATTTAGCTTTTAAATGTTTCCATTAGTACACCTCAAAAGTTCAAAGATAAAAAATCCAAACACCCACGTGATTCTTATTAAATTTGTTTAAAGGAAATAAGATAATTAACTATTTCTTCTAGTTATTTTTCTAATATTATGTCTCGGCCAACAGCTTAGGGTCAGCCATAGACAATCCAAAGAAAATGTGAGAAGCCTGCCATGCAAGTTTCTACATAACCCCTATACTACTTGTACTCCCACCAGGAGAATGGAATAGATGCTTCAGCCTTACACCCCGTTTTGTATATAGGAATTCACTTAAGCATGCTCACGACATAACATTCAGATCTACAAAGTTTCAAGTGCAAACAGTACTGTGGAATAGAGTTCCTTTGTTCTTCCTTTCATGGAAGTTCAATTTCAATCCATCCGTCATGCTTCTGCCAAAGTTCAATATCCACTTAATGACACAGGCTCTTCATCCTTTTGTCACTCAGTGACAAGAGTGAATTGGAGATGGCCCAGGGGAGAGCGCATCTCCCAGATCACAAGAATTAACTACATAATGAAGATTCAGGCAAACAAGTTGGTCTGTCATAGTTATATTGCTTTCATTTAATAGTTTATGATTTAAGATCTAATTTGATTGAAAAGTGGATAGATTACTTAAGTATATGTAGATCCTTTACATAAGAAGGCGAAACTTTAAGAGTTAAAACCCAGAGGGCAGATGTCAGCTTGGCGGGAATAATTTAAGAAGAAATATGCGTGACAATGGAGTGCATTGAAAACAGTCAAGGATGCAAAAATTATAAAAGATGAAATGTTAGCTGGAGATTGCTGTCACACATTAAATCAATACATGTTTTTCTGGTTATATACTTCTCATACTGAAAGCTTCAGATTCTTAATGAAGGGGGGCTATAGATTTTTGGCATCTAATTATATTTTAATTTTGACCAAGATGGTAAGCAGAGTTCAAAAGGTTGATATCGTTGTGATATTTGAGTTAAATATTGTGCTAATGAAGAAATAAAACTAGAATAACAAACATAATGGTATTGAATTTCCCAAGAATTATGCTAAAAGTAAAACACTATTGAATCAATCTGCTCTTAGTTGAGATTCAAAATGGGCATTGGTGAAAATAATGGTGATACTTATTCATGCAATATCTGATGCAAGTTCAGTCTAGAATCAAGGGTCTAGAGTGGAGATTAATACAGTCTCCTTTCTTCCCTAATGCCCCTATCAAATCAAGAAACACCTAAATTCTTAGTAGTTATGACCATTTGAGAAACAATAACTTTCTCTCGAAAAGAACATACCGGGGATCTGTCCCAGACAAGGAAATATGGACCCAGCCAACTGGCTTCAAAAGCTCCACAGTTTTTATTTCCTGTGGCCATCATCAAGACAAAGTTCAGCTAATCAAAACATGATGCGATTATAAAACAAAGAGACCCAAGCACCATTTCCATAAGGACTCCAAGATATTAGTCAAAATACTATTCGAGCAAAAATAAACAAATAAATAAAACTTTTAGTTTTTAGCATATAGGGTTAAATTCTCTTGAATGATTTCTCTATTAATACACGAAAATGGTGAAATTTTAATAACATGCTCACACTTATGCCTTCAAAACATGTAGCCATCCAGTTACATCAGATGGACCTTTGTAACTTTGATTTGCTTGTGTATTCCACTAAATATGAAGTGATTTCTAAGCCAATAGATAGTCTAGTTAGAGTTCAAACATAGTTAAGTGAATAAACTGTGATGAAAAAGGACCATGGTACCAGAGCCATATGCGGAAAGAGTTAAATTTTAGGAGGTTTCAAGGTGAAATTACAATTTTTTTTATTTTAAGAGTGCCTAAGTATGTACACTAATAAAGGCACTTTCAGCAGTAGAGACATGTATTAAAAGAAAGAAATTTAAAATAGTAAAAATATCAAGTATGATGGCAACAATAAGAAAAACTACTAAGATTATTGAGATAACAGCAGCAAATTACAAACCTTGAGGTTGTGGAAGCCATCTCCAGCACGGATAGAGATCTTGCTCGGCGTATAGCTTTCATCAAGCTTGAAGTCCACGTACAGGACCAAAAGCTGAGCCAAATTTACATATAGTTTGCCATTAAAAAGAAGATCAAAATAACTAAGTTGCAAAACCAAAAAAACCAAATGAGCACTGAAAATCAAACACACCTGCAGCTTTACTTTCTTCTGAAACTGAATGTTCACCGAATGTGGCTGTGCTCCATCCGATCTGAAACAAAGGACACATTTGCCCTAATAAGTTGAAAAAAAATCAAACTTTCCTGAAACTTCAGCAAAACCCTACAAACCAAATCCGATTTCCTTGATGGTTTGCACTTAATGACGAAAATAAGGGACAAAAGTGAAAAAAATAATAATAACAGAAAGGAAAGGATGCGGTGAGGAACTGCCAGTATGTGTCGAGGTTGTCATCGCGAAGGGAAAGGACGCCATTGCCAGGCTTGCACGAACTGACGCTCCAAGCGGCCTTGTTGGCCATCTCACGAAGGTCATCCTCCACGGATAGCTGCGGGATCCCCGTGAGCTTCCCGGCCATGGCGGTGGCGTCCTCTTCTCCATCCGACTCCGTCGCCATAGTTCTCTTCTGTTGATGGGATACTCACGTTAGAGGCCGAAATGGGACGGGTCGGGTATACAATCTGAATCCAGCCCAGAAAGAACCGCTTAGTAAGCCTTATGCATCAATGCTTTTCCAGGTTTGGATCTTGAGTTTGGTTCCCTAAAATTTAATAAATATTACATATATCTACATATGTAACATGTAAAATTTTAAAAATATTACAAAGCTATGCAATGGAAATTTGTGGGACATCTGAAAACATAATGTGGAGTTGAGAGAAGAGAACAATAGAATCCAAATTGAGCACCGTCTTCTTCATCCATTGAGAATTTGAAAATTTTATACATAAATTATAGGATTTCAATGATTCTAAGTTGAGATTGTGGATAAACCAATAATACATCAAATTAAAAATAAGATAAGACCACAAGTAATTAAGTGGCCGGTAAATTAATTAGCCAAGAAAGGAAGCGCAAACAGTGAGATGAAGACAAACATAAAAGTACATGCTAATTAAATTTGAAATCGAATGAACCAACTACCATTGATGCAGAAGACGCAGGCAAGGCGGATGAGGATCCGTTCCTCGTTGCTGCGTGGAGAGGACCGCGATCGTATAAGACGAACTCTGGCTCGGTCGGGCCGCCAGACAAGCTGGCCCAGCCGAGCCCAGCGCATCTAGGCGCGAACCAAACCCACACCTGTGGATCAACAGGAAGAACAGGTGAAACGGGTGGGGCCCACCACCGCACGCACCATGCACGTGAGGATGGAACCCAGGCTTGGGCGATACGGATTCTGGGCCGGGCACAAGGCCCGCCCACATCCATGGGGACCCAATCTAGCCCAGTTCTCCTCTCAGAACCAAATCACACAATGCATGGCCCACCTCCACACTCAGAACGAAGCCCAGCAGCTAGCATTGGAATCAACCCAACCACATGCAACATTGAGACATTAGACCCAAGTGATGAAACTCAGCTGGCAGAGAACCTCAGCCCAACTACTGATGTTATGGAACCTATTGCAATGACAAATGTATTGGCTAATGTAGTTGAACCCAATCAATCTAAAAGCCCAATGAGGCCTTCTAACTATATCATGGTCCCCTTCATTCCAAGTGAGGCAAACATTAAAACAACAAACCATGGCTTAGAGGTAGACTTAAGTAAAGCAACACTAAGAAGAATTGGAGACCCTTGTCAAAAAAAAAGAAGAATTGGAGACACCTAGAATCTCATAACAGAGGATGCTTGGAGGATAATCAAAACGTGGAAAAAGCAACGTGAACAACACACCCATCCAACGGGAGAAGAGATACCAATACAAAATAGGGGAATGACACACCATGCACAACTCCAAGTGCTCCAAGAAAAGCAGCACAAATTGAACCCCCCCCCCCCCCAACCAAAAAAAAAAAAAAAAAACAAGGGGAAGACCAAGGAAAAAACCTCTAGATAACCCGACAACTACTGAAGCTCGAAATACCCGGGCCAAGGCACCAAATAACAAAAAGGGAGGCCAAAAAGGACTTGAAAAGGAGGAATACTCCAACCTAGCCACAGTTCCTATCACCCTATCACACTGGCCGGGTGAGAACATCATCAAAACAACACTAAAAGTAGGCATTCATTTGGACCATGCAGAAGGAAATGCCGATCAGGTGATTAATCACATACGCATGACAGAAGCGGAAAGGGTCGCTGGGGAAAAGGAAGGTAACTAAAGGTCGCTGGGGAAAAGGAAGGTAACTAAACCCTCCTACCCTCCAGCAACTCTCACCAGGGCCAAAGTAGTATCTTTATAAAGGTGATCACAACGAATGTCAGAGGTCTAGGAAAGAGGAAAAAACGCTTCCTTGTGAGAGACTTTATGGGAGCCCAAAAGGCGGATGTCTTTTGTCTACAAGCGATGAAACTCCAAGACATCGACAACCGAATTTGGTTCTCAATTGGAGGAAACTTCTACACTGGAAGAATTGTGTTGCCCGCTAACAATACACGAGGGGGATGTTGTATTGGGTGGAACGAATCACAATTCAACCTCATCAATGAATACACTGACTCCTTCTCAGTAACAGCGATCCTGGAAGGCAAGATGGACAAAGTCAATGGATGATCACCACGGTCTACGGACCATGCGAAAGGGAACGCAAGGGGGCCTTCTGGGACGGATTGAGAGCCATAAGAAGGCGATGGCAGGGGCCATGGCTGATAGGTGGAGACTTTAACTCAACCAGGGATCAGACAGACAGGAACTCAAGACCTAGATACACACAAGACAAGCAAAACTTCAACAACCTCATAGCAGAACTACATCTATATGACCCCCCGCTACATGGGAGGAGGTATACCTGGACAAACGACAGATAATCCCCAACCTTGATCCGGCTCGACAGATTCCTCCTATCTCCAGAATGGATGTCGGCCCACCCCCAGATATGGCAAACTGCCCATTGCCCTAGAATGAGGACGTCACGAGCCTAAACAATACCCCTTTCGCTTTAATAGAGGATGGAACAAAATCGAGGGTTTTTGGGACATGCTAAGAGACTGGTGGCAACAAAACGACTATACGGGTGTTGGATCTTACAAGTGGAGCAAAAAACTCACCCTGCTAAGAGGGAGACTAAAAAGATGGAGCAAGGAGGAGCAACAAAAACAGCGAGCCAAGAAGGAAGAGCTCCTACACGAAATAGAACGACTAGACATCAAAGGGGAGCAACATCAACTATCCATGACAGAGAAGGAGATACTCCAAGCCCATAGAGAGGAATACGACATCATAATTAGACTAGAGGAGGAGCATTGGAGGCAATGCTCAAGAATCACATGGCTGAAGGAAGGAGATCGAAACACAAGATTCTTCCATTCCATTGCCAACCAGCGGAGAAACAAGAACTGGATCCATCAGCTTACAGTAGAGAACCAGACATACAGCACACCAGCAGACATTGGGAAAGCGGTAACAGACCACTTCAACAGACTATTAGGGAGCAAACGGACAGACAGATACCACACCGACTAAATACAACTGTTCGCCATCTTAACACGACCAGACCTATCCCAACTCAAGAACCCATTCACGGAACAGGAAATATTTACAGCTATCCAAGAACTCAATCCAGAGAAGGTGGCGGGACCAGACGATTTCCCGATGAATCTCTACCCACATGGGTGGAACTTCACAAAGGAAGAAATCCTGCAAACTTTCACAGCCCTTCACCAAGGTACTGCAGATCTGGAAAGACTTAACTGGGCGCACATATGTCTGATTCCAAAAGTGAGAGAAGCCTCCTCAATTAAAGACTACCGGCCAATAGGCCTACTGAACTACTCCATCAAAATCATCACGAAGGTATTAGCAAACCGACTACAGACGGTCATATCAGAGCTGGTGAACGAAAACCAGACGGCCTTCATTAAAGGCCGATGTATCCAAGACAGTATCGTAACCGCGGAAGAGATCATCTACTGCATGAAGCAGAAAAGGGGAGCGCCAATGAAAGTAGACTTCGAAAAAGCATTCGACACGGTGGACTGGGAATTCCTCCTCGAGATCCTCCAGGCTAGAGGATTTGGAACACGATGGATCGGATGGATTAAAACAATCCTCCTTTCATCAAAATCCAAATTCCTGATTAATGGAACCCCCATGGGATATGTGCGACATCAAAGAGGTTTGAGACAAGGAGACCCCCTATCACCGCTACTATTCCTTCTTGCGATGGACGTATTTACCACAATGGTAACTCATGCCATGCGCAAGAACATATATGAGGGATTCCGAGTGGGAGTGATTGGGGTCGAACGGGTATATACGCAGATGACCTCCTCATTCTCAGCTCTTGAAAGTTGAGTGACTTCAGAACACTGAAGCTCATCTTCTACCTCTTTGAAGGCCTCTCGGGACTGCGGGTCAACTACAACAAAAGTGTCATTGTCCCTATCGGGATACCGGAGAAGGAGGCTAGGGCGCTGGCCTCGACTATGAGATGTCAGCTGAGTCTCCTCCTGATTGAATATCTGGGCACTGGAAGCGGACCTAAGAAGATAGACTGGGACAAGCTCATCCAGAAGGTACGAAACAAACTGGCATCTTGGAAGGGGAGATTAATGTCAATGGGAGGGCGCATCACGCTACTCAACTCAATCCTCTCGGCGGTTCCAACCCACTGGATGTCCATGTATAAACTGCCCAAATAGGTCCTCCGACACATAGAAGGCATACGAAGAGACTTCCTATGGAGAGGAGCTAACCCGGACTCCAAGGCCTACCGGTTAGTGAAATGGGAGACACTTACCAGGCCAAAAGACCTTGGTGGATGGGGAATCATCAACCTGAAGGCCTTTAACGAAGCATTGCTCGGGAAATGGTGGTAGCGGCTACTGAAAGGACATACCGGAATATGCGGGAGGATCATCGCCCAAGCCTACTATAGGAACGCACAGGTGAACCCGCACAAGTCCGCCCCGAACCGGGCATCCTTCTTCTGGAAAGGAATTATAGCGCAACGCGACCTAACTGTGGCGAGCATAATAGCAACACCAGGAACAGGGGACACAATCAGAATCTGGTTTGGTAACTAGATCAACGACCATAGCCCCTCGAGACTCTTTCCGGAGCTCCAAACTCTATGGATGAAAGCAGAGCACACGATCCAGGAGGCACGTGAACTACAGGAAAGAGGACTACCGATTCTCAGACCGGGACCCCTATCATAAGGGGCGTGGGAGATGTGGCAAGGGCTACAAGAGCACCTTGCCCGTGGGCAAACCCAATAGGCTGACGAAAGAAAATGGTGACTCACCCCAACCCAGGATTTCACAGTCAAGTCCCTGTACAAATTTAGAATCGATGGCGGCATAAGAAGCCACCTCCCGACATCCTTCTGGAAACAAGCGGCACCCTTAAAGGTTAAAACCTTTGTATGGTTGGCAGGAGAGGACAAACTCCCCACATTGCAAAACCTAGCAAAGCGGAACTGGCAAGGGGAAAAGACACAATGCTACCTGTGCGACAACCACAACCAAGACAACGTGCATTTGCTCCTCGGGTGTCGATACACAGCTGAAATATGGTCCCACTACACACAACTCCTCGGGATCGGGAGCCCCCCCAACACGATACAAGATCTGTGGGGGGGACACTCGATCAGCCACAGGATACAGAAGAACCTTCGCAAAGGATGGGATCTGTTGGTGTTAGCCGTCACTTGGAACCTTTGGCTGGAAAGGAACAGGAGATGTTTCAAAAATAAACGATGTGGTTGTTCAAGACTTATCCGACAGACTGACTTCCTCTTCCTCTCTTGGTTCGACAGTACCCATGCAACCCAACAGACACAGCTTCATGAAGTGAAAGTCCTCGTCAAGCGTAGCCTCACCCTTACCCGGGCGGAACACGTGCCAAGACGCCCAGGAGCGGACCTCGAAGAGGATGAACCCAACCTGCCAACCCTCTCGCAAAACTTAGGAGATTAATGTAACACTCGGTCCAACAAAGGACCCATGTACCCTACTTTAATGTTTAATAAATGAATGTGGTTTATCCACTTTTATCAAAAAAAATAACTTAAACAACATTGTTTTGAGAAAATTTGCATGGGGCTGAAGATGCTGATGAGAATTGAACATCAATATCATCTTTCTATTGCAGCATTAAAATAACCTAAAATCCAATAAACTGCATAATGTAATGGAAAATTGGAAGCTAATACTAAATGTGTACCCTATATAGTGAAGAAATAATCAAATTTCAGCCAAATATATATATATTTTTGCCTCTATCTTTTTCCTAGTTAGAAATCGACCACTACTTAAACAACAGATCCATGGTAGCTGAATTCATTCAGGAGAAGAGAAAAAGGCGGGTTCAGAGACTCACTTCTTTCAAATAGAGCGACCTCTCTCGCTCTCAGATGGGAGCCGAGCTCAGGATCTCGTTCGTCGTTCGTGTTTAGTTAGGGGTTTTTTTTTTGGTGTTTTTACATTTTACTCTCTAAAAAGTAGTGATATTATTTGTTAAATCCTGAATAATTTTTTATTATATTTTTTATCCTATGAGGCTTTTTGTTTGTTGACCTAGTTGACTATAAGTAATACTACAGACAAATAAAATGGAGATGAAATTATGAAAATAAAAATATTTTAATAAAAATCATTTTGACAAATAGGCCGATATATATATACATATAGGGTCACCATATAGTGCTGCAGGCTGGATCACTGTGTAGATCCGGCCGCCGCCCATTTCGGCCCTTGAAGCATGTTTGAAGGATTTCCAATCTTACGGATAGGAAGATCATCGAAAAATAAGTTAGGATGTCCATTTTCATACTATTTGGTGACTGTTTGGTCCTCCCACTTAATGGTTGAAATTCTGAACAGTTAAAATTTTCCTAAAATAAGAACCGTTAAGTGGGAGGACCAAACGGTCACCAAATTATATGAAAATGGACATGCTAGCTTATTTTTCAGTGATCTTCCCATCCGTACGGTTGGAAATCCTTCAAACATGCTCCAAGGGCCGAAATGGGAGGCCGACCAGATCTTCACAATTCCGATCGGCCTGACCATATCAAGCCCGTATATATATATATATATATATATATATATATATATATATATATATATATATATATGTTAGTGTGAGGTCGGCCCCACTTACGGGGGGCCCGGGTTGCCTGAGACCCAGCCCGATCATGCAGTCATATAGCGGGCCGGCCGCAAGTGCGGTCGGCCTCACATGACATTATATATATATATATATATATATATATATATATATATATATATATATATATATATAGATCTGATTAGATCAGGCCGGTCAGAAACACTATTTATTTGCGGTCGCCTCCTACTTGGCCACCTGGAGCATGTTTGAACGATTTCCAACCGTACAAATGGGAAGATCATCGAAAAATAAGCTAGCATGTCCATTTTCATACAATTTGGTGACCGTTTGGTCCTCCCACTTAAAGGGTGAAATTCTTGACCGTTAAGATTTCTATAAAATAAGAACCGTTAAGTGGGAGGACCAAACGGTCACCAAATTATATGAAAAATGGACATGCTAACTTATTTTTCGATGATCTTCCCATCCGTACGGTTGGAAATCCTTCAAACATGCTCCAAGTTGCCCAATGGGAGGCGACCGCAAATAAATAGTGTTGCGGCCGACCTTATAATATCAAGACAATATATATAGGGGTAAAAGTGGTAAGGCACGTGGGGTCCATCCAGACACATGCACCGCAGAACCATAGACGATCTCCCGTACCAGATCTCGAGGCATTCCCCCTCGGGCCCAGGGTATAATCGTCTTCAGAACCCTAACCCCTTGGCCTCCTCATATTCAGACCATCATACCCCTTCGAGGACCCGACTGCCATGGGTCCATCGAATCAGAGGACGAGGAAATGTCACATTGAACAACTGCCCCTCCTCGGATCCGAGCCAGCTCGAACCGAGCCAATGACAGAAGACCCCCCCACCAATAGCTACCTATCAAATTCAAAGCCCCTTGGCGTACTACCCAGCCCAAGGAAAGCTTCGAGAAACTTCTAAAAGGATAAACGGTTAGAGTCAGTTTGGAGTCGAGGAGCTAACTTGAGCCGCAAGGCAGTCAACGGCCTAAGCGACAAGTATAACGTCAGCTCGAGCCAAGGGCGGTGGATTATGCTACAAGCAGCTTGAACTTGGAGCCCAAGCTCCCTCCAGTCTATAAAAGAAGGGGAATACCTCACTAGAGGAGGATCCTCTCCCAACGGCGAAGCCCTGCCACTTTGAAAGTCCAAACCCCTTCTTCCTCTCCGTATACTCAGCTCCAATGCTGAACTCTCACCCCTCTTCCTTTTCCATTGTATTGAAGGATGAATAGTAGATTTTGCTCTTACTAGCAGAGCCCGTGAGTTTTCCCCGATTTGGAGTTTCCCACATTAAATCGGTGTTCGTCTCTTTGATTACTTGCTTTTCTCTTTGATTTCCCTTGTGTTCTAAGTCCCAACCTTGATATAAATTCAATCGTTTGAGTGAAATTGGGAGTAAAACCGATTTTCACTCTAACAGTTTGGTACCGTCCGGGATTCCCCCTGGCCGCATGGGCGACGCAATCGCAAGCCAGGGGAACACATCTAGGGAGGAGACCGATCCCCTATTGGCGCAGATCTGCTTCGCTTTCACCGCGTCGGTGAGGCTATTCTCCCTGACACCTGTCACTGATACATCGTTCCCAACGCGGGAACCGAGCTCGAGGCCACCAGTCAGACAAAAAGAGGGTCATGGAGACCGTACCTCGACTACCCTCCCCCTTCATTTGAGCAATATAGGAGGTTCCTTTCCTAGACAGCTTCAGACCACCAAACATTCGACTGTATGATGGCACCACAAATCCCCAGCAACATCTAGAGACGTACAGCCCAAGGATGATGGTCAACAACGCCACTAAAGCCACATTGTGCCGAGCGTTCCCGAAGACCCTTACTAGGAACGCCTACGAGTGGTTTAAGGGCCTACGAGTGGTTCAAGGGCCTACGAATTGGTAGCATAGCCAGCTTTGAGCAGCTAACCAGCCTCTTCTCCCGTCACTTCGCCCACAGCAGAAAGTCAAAGAAGAACCTGGTGATACTCCTCAGGTGTAAGCAAAGGGAGGGAGAAAGCCTACGGGATTACCTCGGCCGCTTCAATGACGAACTAGCGACCATGACTCATCTCGACTCGTTCCTTGTCATCGGAGCCGTAGTGGAGGGGCTTCGGGATGCATTGTTCAGAGACGAGCTCTCACGGAGTAAGATTAACGATTTTGCTGTTGGGAGTAAGATTAACGATTAAGGAGTAAGATTAAGAAAAGATTAGAGCTTTTTGATTTTGAGAGATTTTGAGGGAAGGTTTTTGTTTGCAATTTGTTTTACGCTCTACTAGGTACTTGCTTTTCGTTGTTGTGGATATGGCCCCTTTTTTTTTAGTTGCTACAGTAACCGACGCTTTCTCGGCTGCTACAGTTCCGAGCTACAGTAATTGTGCTACAGTGATTGTTCAGAGAGAATAAAACAAGCTCACAATCAACCAGAGTATCAAGAAACCAATTCATTCAAGAGAGAAGGGTAAACAAGAGCGAAATCATATCCAAGAACACCCATAAACCCTGAGTGCCTTCAAACGGCATAGCGGGTATAGGCTGGGAATTTGCATCTCAGCCTCGATTCCCACCTACCTCTTTGTTTACAAAATCTTTAGGATTGCCTCTCTCTTTACTATTGATTTTACAGCATAAAATATAGTGATTATAAGTCTGTTGTACTCTGTCTTTATGATTATTTTTTATAAGAAACAAAGACTGTACAAATCAAGAAAACACTTATCTTTTTGTGGCCATACCTTCACAAGAAAAGCTTTCCTGTTCGAGAGGGGGGGGGGGGAAGAGTAAAAGAACTCTGGAGAATAAAACTTTTGCAGATCAAGCCGAACCAGAGTCCACACTTTATTCACAAGAAAACATCTTACAAGAAAACATTCTTAGAACACTCTTATCTCGTAGAGGGGTTGAGATGGATGCCTTAGAGAAGCCTTAAGGGCTCTCTTATATATAAGAGAAAAGCATCTTCTCATACTATTACAAGGCTAGGTGGCTCTTTTCTATTTGACATGAGTATATATATATATATATATATATATATATATACTCATGAAAACCTCTAAAAACTTTAATATGAAATTAAACCCCACAATTATATCAACCCAAGTTTTGGAAACCTTTCTTTAATAAACCAAATAATTAAAGAATGATTTAGAAATGATTATTTGCGTCAAAAATCTTGGATTTTATAGTAGTTGTTTTGTCCAATTTGTGTTCCAACACTGGTTTGCTACTGTGTGGAAGCATTTTGTGTTTTGTTTGCTCTATTTTACCCAGGTAATACTCTAATGTTGCCTCTAACGAGATTCCACCTCTATTATTATTATTATTCTATCATATCTATTTCTTAGACTATTTTCCTTCCCTTTTCTTGTATTGTGAGCTCCTGCTCCTCCTTGGTTTTGCCAAGTGTGGTGATGTCTATCTGAATCTCTTGTTTTTCTTTTCTTATGTTTGTTATTGTCTATTTGCGCCATGCTTTTAGTTTTATACAGAGTTTGCTTATTTTTCTTTGCAAGTGTGTATCTTCCATCCCCGGTTGGTCCCGACTCCAGCCACCATTAATCATGTATCGTTGCCCAAAAATCTTCCTTTTCATCCATTCCCTGTTAAAACAAAAAATTCTATGGCAGACAGTGGTGGAGTCAGAAATTGTTGATAAGATGGGAGGGGAGGGGAGGGGGGCGCGCAAAGAAAATTTTGTAAATCAAAGTTCAAATAAAATCAAAATTATATAATAACATAAGTTAAATATCATATATACTTTGTAAAAAAAAAAATCTTTTACATAAACAACTTGTACAAAACATTAATAAGAACAGAATCATATTTGATATCTGTGACTTTTCATATTTTGAAAACAATGAATAATTGTTTCATTATCTATAGAATCAAAGATATATTTTTCAATGTATGTCACAAAGCAATCAGCTAAGAATTGATCACCAATTATATTGCGCAGTCGAGTCTTCACAATCTTCATTGCAAAGAAAACCCTCCCCATAGTTGCAGTTGAAATTGGTAAAATTAGATCTATATTTATAAGCTTGTAAACCAACAGATATAAAATATTTTTTCTTGTTCTCGCCAATTTGATAGTGTAACGCCCCGGAATTTTTACGGTTAAATAAATTATTTTCTGGAGAAAATCACTGAGATTAATTAACACATAAAAGAGATTAATTACTTTAACAACTCAATTAAGGGAAATCGGGAATTTAATCGACTATTGGGCCAGAGAGGGCCATGTTATGCCAGATCACTTTCGCGTACGTAGTTAGATGTTGGACTGAAGAGAGAAAGAGAGACCCCAGAATATTGATTAGAAAGGTTAATAAGTATTAGTTAATTTCAACTATTTAACGGGAGAAACGAGACAAAATGTAAATCCCGATAAGGCACGACTGGCAGAGTCAAAAGCCGGGAAATAGGGATCTCGGTCGGGTTCATAATTGCGACCCGTGACGACACAGTAGGACCCGTGATCTACTGAAAAGATTTAAAGAAGAGTTAATGTAATAAAAGAATAAAAGAAAATAGTAAACTCATCATCACCGCCCATGAGAAGTGGATCTGGTCGGGAAGGCATGAACTCCCGTGTTCAAACAGTAAAAGAATTCTATAATAATTTAATTCAAATAATTTCACTTTATTAAAGTGACTTTAATTTTTGTTTTATAAGGGACAGAGAGAGAGATAAGAGGGGATCTGATTCCCTCTCCCTCACGAGCCCTCTCTTGGATCTCTCTTGATCACAACCGCGCCCCTCCCACGCGAGTGTCGGTGAGATCGATCGGCGCCTCCCCCTTCTCCTACCTCCGGCCGCCCACCGACAACCGGCTGCTCGCGCCGGCGACCGGCAGCCACTCCGCCCAGCTCCTACGTGCGTGCACAGCGCGATAGACGACCGTGTCCGCGCCGCCGCTCCCTCAACCGGACACCACGGTCAGACTGCCGGAGCTGCCCCGCGCCGTGCCCCTGTCCACGCCGCCGGTCAGCACCTGGGCCGCGCGATTTCAGCCCCTGTCACTGCTCAGCTCCGGCGAACTCCATCTCTGCCCACTCCGGCGATCTGAACACCGACGAGCACCCTCCTTGCTACACGTAAGCTGGATCAAGGGACTAGTGGGTAACCTAGAGATATTGAGAGTTTTCTGGTTGGAAATACAGTAACAGAGGTTGATGATTTCATGATGTATGTTGGTAGGGGCATGACAAATGATATGCATCTATGCTAATCTGCAAGGATGGAGTTGGATGTTAGTGTAGAAATTTAATTTATAAAATCCAAGTGTATTGGATTATAATGAATGAATGTTTGTATACTTTCGGAGCCCTTTAAACAGAGAAGGTGCTGCCGAATTTTTGTTAAAAAACTTAGGAAGATTAGAGCCGAGTAAAGCTTCATAATCATGCTTGACTATTAATCATGTTTAAATGAGCATGTTAGGAGTTATTTGAAAGTCGCCGATGATTAGAGTTAATTCTTTCAAGTAAGGGCAAATTCGTATTATTATTTATGTGTAAATACAAAGCTCTTGTTAGTAGAATCATGCTTTAGTTGATTTATGAATCTATCGTGCTCTAATGAGTTTAGAATTGAGAATGCCTTAAGGATACGAATTCCGTATTCCTAAAAAGTTCGTATTTTTATTTTAAGGACAAGAGAAGGGCAAAGGCAAGGCCGCTAGGACCTAGCCAGCCTTAGGAATTACTCAGACTAAGGTGAGGGAACACAACTGTAAATTATCGTACTTCTGGATTTTTATCGTATTGTTTTTCTGGAGTATTCATGTTATGAAATTATTATTTTCATGGAATGCTTCAAGCTTTCAAGCATGACTTGCTGATTTATTTCAGAGATTGAAACTATGTTTATGAAAAGCATGTGAACACATATACACATTTTAGGAATTGCCATGATAGACATATTAGTGCATTGCATCATACTCGAATACATGCCTACGCCAGACGTGGCTCTACGATAGAGCCAGAGAGTACGATACTAGATAGGGAAGGGGTGGTTTTATATAATTCTGTTTTTACTCGTCCAACTATCTGTTTTTTAAACCCTCTTGATTTCAAGAAAACAAAACCCCCTTCCCGTACCCGTCGGGTGCTTAGTATACGTATATACTTTTATAGCTCACAGCCGATGTGATGATCCGACCGGAGAGATATGGAGTGTTGGTTTATTCCACTCTGGTGCCGCTGTATGAAAGTATAGGTGTAGATGACACTAATATGATAGATAAAGAGGATTTGATTCCATAGCTTGTCACCCCACGGTTGTTGATACGGTCCAACTTGGGAGGGCCATGACATGTGTGGAATTAATCTATTTCCCCCAGACGAGGAGTTGTTTCCATAGCTTGTCACCCCACGGTTGTTGATACGGTCCAACCTGGGAGGACCATGACATGTGTGGAATTCATCTCCCGTTCTGATGATGAAAGATTAAAGAAATAATTAAGAGCATATCATATGATTTCATTGAATATTGCCATGATTTATATTATGATCAGCATGCTATTTTCCATGTTTTAAATATCGTTCAGTCCTTGTGTTCACTTTTCAATATTTTATTAGTTGCAATTGAAGGCATACAGGTATGTAAACCTGACAGTAGTGTTAGTACCTCACTGAGCTCCTGTAGCTCACCTTGTTGTTGAATGATCTTTTGCAGGTAGTAAGCAGGGTCATGGCTCTGCTTAGAGTGGAAGTTAGGGTATGGATTTCCTTAGTTGGCTCTGACCACCTGGCCCACGTCGTTTATCTTATTTCATGTTGTATGATTTGAGGAGTATGTTAACTCCTATCTAGACTTGTGTGAAACTTTAAGAAATTACGGTTTGTAATAGTATTGTATTTGACTTTATAATTCCTAATATTAGCTTTGATTATGATTAAATGTTTAGTTTATACAGCCTTAGGCCGGGTTCATTCCCTGACCTGGCTGGTGTGACACCTGGGTCCGGAAACGGATAAGGGTGTTACAGATAGCAAGATCATTAATTCTTTGTAGATTATTGAAATCTGTGTTGGACCTTACATCAATAATATAAGTCTCTAATTGATTCTCAAGAGCAATGACTTAAACCTCTAAAAAATCATCTGGATATAGTTGAGCAAGCTGAGCTAATCTTTTCTTATCAAAATATGAAAAAGAATCCATTGGACTCAAGCATGAAACACAAATAAGTATCTCAATGGACACATCATTAAAAAGGTTATTGAGCTCTTGAAGTTGTAAATCTATAATAGAATAAAAGAGATCAACTAGATAATTATGCATATTTGTCACCTTTTCTGCATTGCGTCGAGATCTTCCATGAGCAATATACCCATCATCCATGTTAATGACATTTATATCATGTTTTACACAAAATAGGAAAACCTCATCCAACAAAGAATTTCATCCATCTTCTCGCATAGAGTGTAATCGATTCTTAGCTATTTTAACCAAATTCATTGCATTCACAATGTCTTGATCTTTTCTCTGTAATGCTAGTGATAGCTCATTAGTGATTCCCAATATATTGTTCATCAAAATAATACAAAATACCATATCAAAATATAGCAATGTATCTAACAAACAACTTGCTTAACATCTTTCTTCAGACTTTAGATTCTCTATGATCAAATCAAGTATTTCAATAACAGAAGAAAACATTTTCACAAAGCTAATTAAGGTATTATAATAAGAACTCCAACATGTCTCACTAGGTTGTTTAAGAGCACTTTGTTGATTTTGACCACGTCCACTTAAAAGCTCACCTGTTTCAAGTGCTTTAAAAACTTTGATAGCTTGATTTTCAATAAGAATTTCATGACGCTTGCAAGATCGACCCTAAAACCACATTAACAATATCATTCACCACTATAAAAAGCACTTCAATGGAAACATTCTTTTTTGCAACAACTACAAGTGCCAGTTGAAGTTGGTGTGCAAAAAAGTGGATGTAAAATGCACTTTGATTTTCTTTCAAGATTAGAGTTTTGAGGCCATTGTACTCACATTGCATATTACAGGCACCATTATATCCTTGATCACTCAATTGAGAAAGACTCAAGTTATGCTTGAAAAGTAAGTCTTCAATTGCTACTTTGAGTGATAAAGTAGTGGTATCAGTAACATGAACAATGCCCAAAATGCACTCAATCACTTTTCCGTCATTGTTCACATACCGTATTACTATACCCATTTTCTCTTTAGTTGATACATCTCGTGCCTCATCAACTAAAATTGAAAAAAATGAATCTTTAAGATCTTGAACAATGATCTTAGTAGGCCTCAATTGCACATGCATGAACAATGTCTTTTCAACATCTGGTGAAGTCAACTTGAGATTTCCAGGGCATTTATCCAATGTAACTCTTTTAATGTCTTCATTATGATCAAAAAGAAATTTCAAGATTTCCAAGAAGTTCCCTTGATTTTCTGAATCTTCAGATTCATCATGTCCACGAAAAGGTAGGCCTTATTGTAAAAGAAATCGAATACAATCAATGGAGGGAGTCAAAATCTTATGGTAGTCACTTCGAGCTTGATCATTTTGCTTATTCACAATTGTTTGAAATGTTTTTTGTTGATTCATCAAAACTTGACAATTGTTCCAAGCTTTGTTGTGTGTACTATTAGGACTACCGACATGCTCTCATAATTTTTCTTTTTTTTCCAATTAGAGAAGACTTCGATAACAAAAGCATCTGAGCTTCCTGAATGTTTCTTGCAATCCATTTTAAACAAATAACAACACAAGCAATATGCTGCTTCTTTAACAATGTTATACTCTAACCAAGTAGGAAATTCATCAAACCATGAAGGATTAAATCGCCACATCACATTACCATGCATGGTTTGCTTAAAAGTATGGCTTCCAGGTTGATATGGCCCTTTTGCAAATATGCTCTTCGAACTTAATCCCTTAAATTAGCTAGGATCATATTCAATAATAGGCTTTCGTAATCCAAGATATGAAGGAAGATTAGCTAAATCAAATTCCATGTGACTCCTCTTTGAGCCATGAGATTCAAGATCCACCATATTGTCTTCTTTTTGTTTTTTTTATTTTTATTTTTTGGTTTTTTTTTTGTTTGAGGCATTTCTAATTCTATATTGTTGATTTTTTCTTGAAATACCTCTCCATAAAATCTCTACATAAAAAGAATCAAAGATTAAAGTCTATTGTATTGAAATGTCTCTCCATAAAATTTCTATACTAAAATTTCAATTAACCCAAATCCAACACAAGATCAAAGAAAAATTAGAAATGTGCGAAAGAATCGAATCATAAGAACCCTAGAATCTAGATAACGGGGAAAACCCCTAATCTTAACCCTAATCGAAGGCAAAGATGAGAGAGAGATGGCGTAGCAAATCCCGAAGCTCTGTGATGATAGTGAGGGCGAGTAATCGGAGGTGATTAGGTGAAGATTAGAATGAGATGCTCGGAGACTCCAGAGGATGAGATGAGGGCGTTAGTTAAAGCATAATATTATCTTATTTAAAGTTTTGCTTTTTATTCAATATTTTATTACACTACATGAAACAGGGGCATCAAAGACAGAATTTTTCCAACGGAATGGCTTCCGTTGCTAAAAGTCAACATTACCGACGGATTTTATGAAGGAATTTCAACGGAAAGGATTTGGCACCTCAAAACATATTAGTGACGAAATATCATATTATCACAAACAGAACATTCCGTTGATGATAGTTTCCATCAGAAATTCCGTTGGAAAAAAACACGAAACTTCACGCTTAAAAATATTTAACAATTGAGCGACGGATATTCGAACGCAACTCCGTTGGTGAAAAGTATTAATTTTTTTTTCTAAGATTAAAAATATGTTGATATATATTAGGGATGGAATTTTTTATTATCACCAACGGAATTTTGAATTATCACTGAAGAAATTCGGTACTATCACCATCCGAAATTATAGAGTATCTCCATCGGAGTTATGGGATATCACTAACGGAATTTTGGATTATCACTGACGGAATTCAATACTATCACCAACAGAATTATATATTATTAGCAACGGATTTTTGGCTTTCACCAACAGAAATTATAGACTATCACTAATGGAATTATGAGATATCATCAACGGAATTTCAGGCTATCACCAATGGAATGTATTATAAATTGTAAAGTTTAAATCTTAAAAAATTAAAAGATTTGGTGTTTTTAAAAAAAAATTAAAATTTTGTTAAACATATAGATTAAAAATTAAAATAATAAATTAACAAATACCATTATTATATAATTTAAATTCATATCTCTCTTTATAAGTTATAACCAATGGTTGCCACCCACTTTAGCAATCCGAAAACCTCATCTTGCTCCAATTCAAGTCGTCCATTTCAAATCCCACGACCATAAACACTCTCCTCTCGATCTGATAAAAAAGAAGCACAAATCCCCGTCTACCAGCCATGTCACCGATCCAAGTACTTCCCAAATTCCAATCTCAACTGTCCATTTATCACTCACCAACTAAATAGGCCTGCCGGAGCGCCAAATCAGAACATGGAGAAATCTGTCCAACTAATCCAGAACACGGCGGAGCTCCGACCAACCACAACTGACAAAGGTAAAGCTCCGATCATCTTCCCCGAGGGAGCCCCGGCGAAGACCAGACATGAAAGGACCCAGAGCATCGTCATCACCGATCGGGAGGAGGGGCACAGGGCGGACCGGTCCATAGTGCAGGTGCGAACCTCGAAG
The DNA here is from genome assembly GCA_026586065.1 of Dioscorea zingiberensis. Lineage (NCBI taxonomy): Eukaryota > Viridiplantae > Streptophyta > Magnoliopsida > Dioscoreales > Dioscoreaceae > Dioscorea > Dioscorea zingiberensis. The sequence goes on along the minus strand of CM048818.1, from coordinate 53,051,118 downwards.
AACTGTACGAAACCGGAGACGGGACTGCTGGGAAAGGAGGTTGGCGCGACCGTACCTGGGCGTTCGGCGGAGGCAGGCGGGGAGTCTCACACACGCAACAGAGCCTCGGGATGGAACAGAGTGGACGAGACAGAACAGGTGGCATCCCATGGACCGGCGGTCCCAGTTAGGAGACGGCTCGCATTAGAGGACGCGGACCAGACACCAAACGATGACATGGACCCCTTCATGACTGCTGCGTGGCAGGGGGAACTAACCCCAAGTGTGAACAAAAGGGGGACTCAAGCCAGTGACCCAGACAAGCTGGGCCCACTAAGCCAAACTGACCCGGGCAATCTGAGCTCACAGAGCTTAATTGACCCGGTCACACACCTGTGCGATGCTGCTCAACACCCAATCATAACACCAGCACCTGGCGGGCCCCACAACAACAGGTGCAACCCACGTGAGGCATCAAAACAACTCCACATGTTACTGGGCTTGGCACAAGACCAAGATAAGCACAATTCACCAATGCAGGCTGTTAACCCATCTGTAAGCCAAGCGGTACCCATGGACACCCATGAGGATATAGTAACTAACCCAACCCAAGTTGTAGCTGCTAACCAGCAACCATTTTCTCTAAATCAAGAGGAAATATTGTCACCCTACACACTGGAGCAACTTATCATAGGAAAACCACACCAATTAATCACCAAAAATGACATCGATCTCAACAAATATAACTTAAGGAAAATTGGGTCAAGTTGGAATTTCCTAACAGACGAGGCTTGGAATTTAATCAAGAAGGCTAATCCACAATGTGAATTAGCCACCTGCTCAAGGACACTACAACTACAACAGGAGGACAGTGGCTCACCACCCGCCCATCTTACAACTATCTTGAATCCAAGTGCTACCCTGCCACCAAAACCCAAAGGAAGGCCCAAAAAGGTTTCATTCCGGCCTCAACCATAGGCAAGACAACACTGAAGCCCCAGAGGGAAGTAAGAATTACCAGAAGAAAAAAAAAAGAGTACACCAGACAAGTTGTGGAGGAAGAACTCTCCAACCTCATTCCAGTTCCCCTCACCCTATCTGACTGGCCGGAACAGGAGATAATATCAAAGGCCCTCAAAATAGGAGTGTTATTAGAGCACACAGAAGGGAATGCAACACATGTGATCAAGCACATGAGATTGCAAGAAGCCAAAGGAAGCACAAGGGAAGAAGGGGAGATAGACCCCAAACCCACCCATACCACAGGGCATGCAATGGTTCCCCCATGAAAGTCATTTCATGGAATGTCAGGGGACTAGGAAGGAGGAAGAAGCGCTTCCTAGTCAGAGATTTCATGGCAACACAAAGGACTGATGTGTTTTGCCTACAAGAGACAAAACTTCAGTCCACGACCGACAGAATTTGGGACTCAATTGGAGGCTCTACCTACAAAGGGAAGCTGATCCTACCCGCACAGAATACTAGAGGAGGTTGCTACATTAGATGGAAAGAATCCCAACTCAAACTAGTTGATAGTTGGTCAGATACTTTCTCCCTCACGGCCCTCTTTGAAGACAAGTCCAACCACACTAAGTGGTTATTCACTACAGTTTATGGCCCTTGTGACCGAGAACACAAACTGGAGTTCTGGGAGGAACTTCGGGATATTCGTCGAAGATGGCAAGGTCCCTGGCTATTAGGAGGCGATTTCAATTCAACACGTCATCAGGAAGAAAGAAGTTCCGGAGTTGGAAACTCTCAAGACCAAAGAGATTTCAACAACCTCATCGAGGAGCTGCAATTATATGACCCCCCGTTGAGGGGTAGGAGGTTCACATGGACGAATGACAGAGAAACCCCGATCCTAATTCGACTAGACAGATTCCTCCTATCACCAGACTGGCTGGATACTTTTCCCCAGGTTACCCAAATCACCCTCCCGCGCATCCACTCAGACCACACCCCCATTGCCCTCGAGTGGGGACACCAGGGACCCAAACATTACCCATTCCGATTCAACCGAAGTTGGGGTAAGACGGAGGGTTTCTGGAATATGGTTAGCAACTGGTGGCAGCAAAATGACCATACCGGATCGGGCGCTTTTAAATGGGCAAAGAAGCTTAAAGAGCTGAAGACAAATTTGAAACGTTGGAACAAGGATTTGTTCCAAAGTCAACAACAGCGAAAGTCAGACCTCCTCCACTTGATTGAGTCTACGGATACCAGCACCGAGCAGACAACTCTCACAGCGGAAGAGGAGGCCAAGTACATAGCGAACAAACAAGAGTATGAAAACCTCATCAGCTTGGAGGAGGAGCACTGGCGACAATGCTCCCGCATCACCGGGCTCCAAGAAGGGGATAGGAACACCCGATTTTTCCACTCTATAGCCAACCAACAGAAAAGTCATAATTGGATCCACCAATTAACAGTGGAAGGGCAAGTGTTGGACCAATAAAACCAGATCGGGCAAGCTATCACAACACATTTCAGGAGCACATTTGGAACCAAAAGAGAGCACCGCCTACTAACAGATTGGTCACGGATGTTTGAAAGCCCACCCACAGTAGATCTATCCACCCTGAATAACCCTTTCTCAGAACATGAAGTCCTCAGGGCAATACGAGATATGACCCCGACAAGGCACTTGGGCCAGGTGGTTTCCCCATGACCCTCTACCAACAAGGGTGGAGTTTCATGAAGGATGACATCCTCCAAACTTTCCAAGAGTTATACCATGGCACAGCAAACCTGGAAAAACTAAATTGGGCGCACATTCTACTCCTACCCAAATCAAGCGAGGCGGCCACAATCAACGATTACCGACCGATAAGCTTGCTCAATTGCTCGGTAAAGATTATTACCAAAGTATTGGCCAATAGACTACAAGAGGCCATAGGGAGCCTAATAAATGAAAACCAAACCGCTTTTATAAAAGGAAGGTGCATCCAGGACAGTGTTGTGGCAGCAGAAGAAATCATCTACCAAATGAAGAAAAAAGGAGGAGTTCTAATGAAGGTTGACTTAGAAAAGGCCTTTGACACGGTAGACTGGGAATTCCTCTTGGAAATGATGCAAGCAAGGGGCTTCGGATCACGGTGGATAGGGTGGATTCGGGTCATTCTACACTCCTCAAAATCCAGTTTCCTAATTAACGGAATACCCACTGGATATGTCAGACACCAACGGGGCCTCCGTCAAGGCGACCCGCTTTCCCCCCTCCTATTCATCCTTGCCACGGATGTTTTTTCCCAAATGATCACAAGGGCAGTACGGGAAAGTCTCTTTGGAGGTTTCAGGATCGGTCCTGGGAACGACGAACAGATACCAGCCCTAATATATGCAGATGACCTCCTCATCACTAGCTCCGGGGATGAGGAGGAATTCCGAGTCCTCAAACTTATTTTCTATCTTTTCGAGGGCCTTACTGGCCTCCGTATCAACTACCGGAAGAGTGCAATTGTGTCCATAGGCAAATCAGAGCCTGAAGCAAATAACCTGGCCACTATCATGGGGTGCAACCGCCAAAATCTCCCATTAACGTACTTGGGGATCCCACTGTCCGGTAGCAGGCCCCGTAAAACAGATTGGCTGTCGCTCATCCACAAAATGAGAAGCAGACTCGAAGCATGGAAAGGAAGACTCTTGTCTATGGGGGGCCGTATCACCCTCCTCAACTTGGCCCTCTCAACGATCCCCAACTACTGGATGGCAATGTTCAAGCTTCCACAATGGGTGATCCGACAAATCGAAGGAATCCGGAGAGACTTCCTGTGGCGTGGGGCGAACCCTGACTCGAAGGCCTACCGGTTGGTCAAGTGGGACAAACTCACAAGACCAAAGGACCTGGGAGGTTGGGGCATAATTAACCTAAAAACGTTCAATGAAGCACTGGTAGGAAAGTGGTGGTGGCGTCTTCTGAGAGGGGAGGCTGGCATTTGTGGCAAAATCATAACAAACGCCTACTATCACGGTTCTCAGCTAAATCCCTACAAGAGGGCTCCTACTCTGATGTCCTATTTCTGGAAAGTAGTGACTGAACAGACTGAACCTACTATGGCAAACATAGTCACCAAAGCTGAATCGGGCGAGACGGTCCGCCTATGGTTTGATAACTGGATCAATGACCTAGGCCCGTGCCGCTCCTTCCCCGAGCTCCAGACATTGATAACAAAGGAAGCCCTCACTATCCAAGCGGCACGAAGTAACCAACAAAGGGCAGCCACACTACTCAAGCCAGGCCCGTTGACTCAAGGAGCGGCGGAGTTAATGGGAGACATTCAAGAACAACTGGCCCGAACCTGTTCGGGCCACGAAGACCTTCGAAAATGGAGACTAACTCCAAATCAGGTCTTCACAGTCAAGTCCCTCTATCGCTTCAGAATAGATGGGGGGGTTGGGAGCCCCCTCCCAACGTCTTTCTGGAAACAGGCATGCCCGCAGAAGATTAAACTCTTCGCATGGTTAGCATGGGATGACAAGCTTCCCACGCTGTTAAACCTGGCAAAGAGACAATAGAGAGGCGAGAGGACCCGGTGTTACCTCTGCGACAGGGAGGATGAATCCACCGAACATCTACTGATCAAATGCACATACTCAAGGGAGATATGGTCCCATTATAGCAGACTTATGGGCGGAGCGCCTCCCCCCAACCAGATACAAGATCTCTGGGGCCGCGCTACCATCTCCAAACAACTGGGGAAAACAATCCGAAACGGCTGGAACCTCCTCGTCATGGCCGCCACATGGTGCATCTGGCTAGAAAGGAACAGGCGGTGCTTTCAAGATAAACACCGTGTTTATACGAATCTACTCCGCCAAATTGATTTCCTTTACCTATCATGGGTCGACGCGGCAAGCGCCACCAAGAGAAATCAGCTCCAGGAGATGCTTACCATCGTCAGGCATAGTCTCACCCTCACCAGGGAGGAACGGGCACACAGAACACAGGATACAGACTTCGAGGATGCGAATCTCGAGAAGGTGGAGCCTGGATGAGGGACAACGGAGGAACATTGTTATCTGTCTGTTTCACCTAGGAACCACTTGTAACCTCAAGGCCTATGGCCGGTACTGTCTTATTACTATTTCTAATATATTTTTTAATAAATAAATGTGGTTTATCCACCTTTTCAGAAAAAAAAAAACTAAATAGGCCTCTAATATTAAAAAAAAAGAAGAAAATCATCTCCTCTCAGAGCCACAGAGAGAGCAACAAGGAAACACCTCTCCTCCTTCCCTTTTCTCTCCCGACGAAAACCAAACTAAACGGCGATAAGGTCCGGCGCAGTACTAGTGACCGTTCCATCCCCAGCTGAGGAGTGACACGAGCCTCTCCTTCTGCCTTTCCTCCTCTCCCAGGAAATTCGCTGGACGACTACCAGTGGAGATCTGGCTAGGCTCTAGCGACCACACATCTCCCTCAAACCGGACCTCTAGACAACGTCGCCGTTGCCTGGAGCTTAAGCTCGGTCGGATCTGGCGAGGAACATTGACCCAAATCTGGCGTGGTGAAGCTTGGCGCCGGATCTGGTAAGGTGAAGCTCGAATCTGGCGAGGTGAAGCTCAGCGAGGGATGCTGCCTATCCAGGAACAACGGCTGTGACTAGTGTTATGGTGAAGGAAATTATGTTCTGATGAATGTATGATTGTATGATTAAGAGTTTAGAAATTGGCTCTGCTATGTATGCCTATAATTTGTACTTTTTCCTGCAAGGTGTTTGATACAATGCCACCAAGAGTTAATTATGAAATTAAAGGCAAAAATGGATCTAGTTTATATTTGTAATCCTCTCCTTATTATTTGATTTGTATAATAAGGAATTAAATAGAGGTCCACCATAGATTGGTGAAGCAACTAAATTCTGTTGGTGGTAAAGACTTTCAGGGATGAAATTACGTTGGTGGTAAAGACTTTCAGGGATGAAATTATGTGGGTGATAAAGGCTTTTAGTGACGGAAATTTCAATGGCATTGATAGCATTAGTGACAGAATATTCCATTGGTATTTATAGAATTAGTGACAGAATTTTCCGTTGGTGATACGTAAACATTACCGACGAAATGGCTAGCTTCAGTGACTCAGTTTTTAGCGACCGACATCTCAAACGGAATCTTCCATCGTTGAAGTGAATCACCAATGAAATTTAACCTATTAGTGATGGAATTGTCCGTCTCTGATGCTCCCGTTTTCTTGTTATTAATTTATTTATAATTTAATAAAATTAAGAGAGGTTTTTATAATAAAATCAAAAAGAGGCAATTAAAATATTAAAAAAATATTATATAATATAATAAAAGATATTCTATAATAGAATCATGAAATTTCCAATCAAAAAGGGGTAATTGCCCCTCTTCTCCTCCACGTGGCTTCGCCACTGGTGGCAGATGGTGTGTTTCCTACACTCTTGGTTTATGGGTGAGTAATCTGATAATATTCTTGGCAGTCACATTTGCCAGGTACATGGAAATGTGGTGACCCAATCTATTAAGAGTAGGAATCTGTCCAACATGGCTTGTTTCGGTCGTGCTTGGCCATTACTCCATGTGTATTTATTCCCTAGTAATGGTGGGTGGACCAATTATAGATCTTGTATCAGCTGGTCGAACTCCCTTAGTTTTCGAAAGTTGTGTGTGGTCGTGTTCCTGTCGTTCATAAGCCCTATCATGTTGAAATCCCAACATAGTAGCCATAGTCAATCCCATTTTTTTCTTATCTTCTTTAGCTCCTCCCAACAGTCGCTTATTTGCTAGTAATCACAAGGGTTGTATATTGAAGTACGCATTCCTTGTTTTGTAGTGTGTTTATCTTCTAATATTACAATCACAGTCAAAGAGAATGTAGTAATATGGCTTGTCATTAGCTTGTATCATGTGTTATTAATTCTACCCAATACAACATCTTCCTCTAGTGTTGTTTATTGGGCCTCACATGAGAGTCTTAGTGGTTCCCCCGAATGGATCTCTATACCAGGGCATTCATATTGCTGATTTTTATTTCTTGTAAACAAAAAAATATCAGTGTTGCGTTGTTTAAGGAAATCACACATTAGGATACATTTCTTCTTTTTCCTAACCCTCTAACATTCTGTAATATGATGTTTATGATATAACTACCTGTTCCCTAGGATTTGAGGTTCGTCAAGGAAGTTTAGATACTTCCCTGACCCCATGTAATGTGTGAAAAGGAGTAATATATAGAATAAGTGGTACGATGTGTAAAAGGCAATTTGGATGATTTGTCGAGCTCACATTTGTCACACACATGTTTATTTAAAGAACTTGATAAATTAAGAGAAAGTGCCAAGAACTTTAAGACTTGTGAAGATGGATTCTCCAAGCGGCAGTGCCAACGATCACCGTCAGATTTATTGTGTAACAAACTAACAGGAGCTGATTGGGTAGTTGTTCTGGAAGAGACTTGATAAAGATCCCCAGTTCTAGTCTCGTCCATCTGGGTCTTCCTGCTTTGTAAGTCCTTATCAACAAAACCCCAAGGTAAAATATAAAACAACACAAATTATCTTGAGTAAAGCAAGAGCCGCTTAATAAATTATTTTGTAGCTTAGGCACAATAAGAACTTTTTCCAGACTAAGAGAATTAGGTAAAAAGACCTTGCCAATAGAAGAGATATTAAGGCATGTGCCATCACCAAACACGATTTGAGCCCGAATAAGGAACCATACCTTCTGTAAGAGAACTATTCATAGTCATGTAATGAGACGCTCCCGTATCAGGCTACTATGCAAAGTCATGGTGGTTAAAGAGGTGCAAAGCTGCAAGAGCTTGAGCGTAAGCAAAGGGTGATCTAGGAGCTTGACAAGCATTTGCCTTGTGGTTTGGGGAACCACAATTGTAATAATAGACAGATGAAGCATTATCTGTGATAGGACCATCTTGAGGTCGAACCCCACGAGAAGACCCACTACAGCCACGGCCAGCCGTACCTTGACCCTGACGAGTAGGTAAAGAGGAGGAGGATCCGTGGCCTTGTGAGAGTTGGTTGTTGCAGTTATCATCGAAGGACATTTGGGTTGCACTGGGTGGAGTGGCCAAGAGAGCCACATAAGAGAGAAAAGACGACTATTGGGTCTGGATTCGATGCTAAAAATCAAAGAGTGTAGCGGTGGCATTGTCCAAATTAGGTAGCGGTTGGGAGAGATGAATCGCAACCGCCAGAATGTCATATTCATCTGTTAGACCATCAAGAAGAAGAAAAACTAGATCTGCATCTGGGATAGGATCATTGGCCATGATAAGAGTCCAAGATAGAGCATGAGCATGATTAACATAATCACCGGTGGAGAGGTTCCCTTTATTGAAGGAATGAAGCTTCCATTTGACGCTTTGGATTCGATTGCACATCATGTTTCTATAAAATACCTCAAGGGTGTGTCATATTTTAGAGTTAGAGGTGCAATGGATGACATGAATGAGCACCTCGTGAGAAAGAGATAAAGCAATCTAGGTGAGCACCATTTGGTCCAGTCAAAGTCAGGTTGAGACATTGAGATCAAACTCAGATCTAGAAGTTCATGGCAAAGTTCCATGGACAAGACCAAAAAGACCATGACATCGGAGAACAGGAAGAACCTACATTTTCCAAACTAAATAGTTAGAAGCAACCAACTTGGAATAGATTTCATGTGTCATTGACTTCACATTAACAGGGAGAATTGGAAGGGTCGTCACAGGAGTAGAAGCTAATGGGAAGGTAGTATTTCTAAAAGCAACAGAGGACGGCATGACAAAAATAGATCAGAAAAAAAGAAGAGAAGTGGAACACCCAATTAGGCTAGTACCATATATCTAAAGAATTCGAAGCTATCTTCTTCATTTTATTCATATGATAATATAGATTTACACTTTATAAAGTTACGAGATTACAATCTTTTTTTGAATAGGAAACTGAATCAATCACGAATGATTGATATCCCTCCATATATGGAAAGTTGTATTGGCATCCAAATCTGATTCAGATTGATTCCCAGTTGATATCGCTTATACATAGCACGCATATGTGTTATATAGGATGACACGTGGCACGTGGCAGGGGCGCCGTGGCAGTGACACATAGTTATACCATTGTTTGGTCCTAAGCTGTGGAAATCCTTCTTTTGTCTTTTGATGAGAATTTTTATTTCTTTGAAGGATTCTCATTGCTTGGCCCTCAACTATCATCAAATATGCATCTCTCCTTTGGAAATACAATTTATTGTTGACCTGACTGCATGTGCCTCTTCTTTAATTTCCTTCCAGCTCTTGTGTCACCACCATTGCAGATTAAATTTTGAGAAAGATATATATAAGAGGACCATTTTCTCAGATTCCTCCAACTTGTGGAAAACTTTGAAGATAGAATTGGAGGGAATCCAGAGTACATGATTCCTCTACTGGATCAGTTGGATATGAAGTGATAAGGATTCTTAATACTAGCAGCCACCTTTCCTTTTTTTTCCTTCTATTTTTTTTCTTTATCTCAAGGACCATTAATTCTCTACTGCAACTTGTTTGATGGAACTTGCATGTTCCTTCCATGGATGCAAACCTGCCACACCTCTCAAGCTCAAAAGGGATCATTACTTCACTTGCTGTCTTGCTTTTCCTCCATGGTTCCTGGAGAGGGTTCTTAAAGAGAGTAGGCATATATATTAGATTTTTTGCCAGATACTTTGATTGGACATCCAAGAGTTGACCACTAATCTTCAAGAATCAAGATGATGGTGGAAGTAATCGTTTTCTTCTTTATTCCTCTTTGATATATACATGTGCATTCTAACCAATATTAGCATTATTATCTCTCATTGTTAGCATTTTATTACAAAGTTTTCGTGCAGTGGTTTGAAATGATTATCATAGTTAGCTATTTTCCACTCAACTCAGAGTGCATGCATGTTGCTAAGAGAATTTTTCATACCTCTGAAGTTCCATGAATATATTTCACCATGCAAAGTTTCCAAATATGACTTCAAGTTGAAAGCTTATTGTGGGAAACTACTTTGTATCCTATTCAAATTGATACTTATGAAGAGAGTTCCATCTTTGAGTATGATTTAAGCTGCTTTAGAGTTGGAGGAAAAGAGTGGTGGAACATCTATACCTGTTCCCACTAGCAAACTATGTGATGATCATAATAATAATAACATTTTGGACCAAACTTACTTGACACAAATGCATTTTTAGAAATAATAAAAAAAAAATTCTCATATTATCTTAATTTGCTACAAGTCATATATCGAAGCTCCCAAGGTTGGAGATGTTAAAGACATTGGTCAAAATGAGCCTGACATTTCACAACCCATAGGTGACGAAGCTTTTGAAGAGGACACTCTGACTATGATAGGCCTGGACCTGTCCAACTAAGCAATAGCACAAGAGCTGGTTTAATTATCTGCTCCCAACAATCAATAAAACGTGGTCCATTCTTATAAAATACCAACAATAATAATAGAAATATAAAAAATATGAATTATTATTTGCATAACTTAGATGTTTCGCTTCACCTGAGAAGAGCACCAGTAGATCGTCCAGCATATTAGAGAGAGGTTAGTTCCTCTCCTAGGTGTCGCATTCCTTGGAATATGTTTTCTCTTGTGGCCTAGGTTAGCATTGTGCTAATTAAAAACATCCGTTGCCAAGATGAAAAGGAGGGGAAAGAAGGGGTCGACCTATATGAGTCCCCTTCTATGTCTGACGTATCTCGTAGATTGTCCATTGACAAGGAATTGGGCTTTTGAGGAAATAAGGATAAAGTGAATCTATTTGATCAATATGGATCCGAACTTTCTCGCTTCTAGGACTTCCAACAAGAAATCCCAGTCCATTGTATCGAAAGCCTCGTCGAAGTCAATTTTGACTAAAACCCCGTTAACATTATTCTGTTTCATGTTGTAAATCAATTCCTCCGCCGCCACAATATTATGTTAGATACACCTTTCTTTTATGAAGGTCGTTTGTGTTTTGTCTACCAAATTGTTGATGACTGCTTGGAGTCGGTTATTGAGGACTTTTGTGATTATCTTCATGGAGAAGTTTAGGAGGCTAACAAGCATGCATGTAGTCATTGACGGCCTAGGGGGCTTTCTTTTTGGGGATTAGTAGTATCTGTGCTCGGTTATTAATTCTCTCAAGTTGTATTTGGCCATTGTACATGACTGTATTTAATATTTTTAAAAGTATATATAAATACCAAAATGAATAATACCATTAAAATACAACAATAAATAGTATAGTTAACCCTTAAATAAATTGAAAATGATATTATTAATCCTACAACCATGAGAATAAAACCTTCCACCAATGAAGTTTTATTACATTGATATTTTAAATTTTTTAACATAAAAGAAATTTTCAGATTGAAAAACTTTGAAAGAAGAACTACCTCTCTAATGTGGGCAGATCAAAAGTTCTAAAGATTTTCTTGCTAAAAATACAAAACATTTGAGCGAGAGTGTGGTAATGTGAAGTTATTTTTTCATTGAAATTTAAGCCGTGATAATATATATTTTCAAAAAAAATGTATAACCAATGGCATAAGGGACCTATTGGTACCGTGTTATTTTGCTAAGAGGTTCCACTCTCTTGAGAAAAACTCGAGATCGAGCCCCCATCTTGCAAATGTAGGAACTCAAGTGAGCATGTTTTGCATCTGGGCCCCATCCTTGACTTCCCTCATGGGGGCATTTGACGTTTTTGTCAAAATAAAAAATATATATATATACATTTATAAAACTCAAATAATATGATTTGAACATCGATCACCAACCCAATAATAAATATACAGCAATTAAACGTCCACTCATTGACTTATCATGGTTCCATCCAAACTTAGCAGCAAAGTGAACACATTACATTCAATGTTAGAATAAAGTATGGGCTCTCACAAGTTATTAGTGAAAAATATGTCTCCTAACTGATCCCGTGAATTGTGTGAAAGGTTTCGTCATATTCATGTCCCTCAATAAGAAAAATAGACAAAAATGAGATTTTTAATCGATAGTTATTTATTTTGATTCTTTGATCCACAAAGAGATGCCAATTGGATGAACGTGAAACACAGAAATCCAAGAGAGTGACTGATTCTGCCTCACAATGTGCTTTTGTATTAATTAAGGTGATTAATTAATTAATTTGACTAGATTGTAGAAAACGAAAATTCAATAAAATTAAGTTAATTATTTGGTTTTGTAATGGTCATGATTTCATTTTCTCATAAATAAAGTTTGAAGTTTGTTCAAAGGTTAATGAAAGTTTGAAAATACTTCTCTTTCTTTCTCTAGACAAAATCTATCTATTATATATGGTCTTCATGTTCATACAAGTTTCATGCTTAATTTCATGGGTGGTGTGGAAAGTGAGAAAGTCAATTGTTTTGTGGGCAAAAGTTGCATGACTTGAATGTTTTCTTCTTTCTCATTATGTTCTGCATTTGTGGTCTTAATTTGCTAAATGTATATATATGTGTTTGTATATGTTGCATTGACGTACAGCAGGATCAATAGGCAATTTTGTTTTTCACATGTACTGTGTAAATTAAGTTTAATTGTTGGGAAGGAAAAGAAATCAAAAGAAAAAGGTAAAAAAACAAAGTTAGAGCCAAAGGCATCTTGGCCGAGCGGCATGGTCCCTTTCGTAAGGGGTTTGACATCTGGAAGATCCGAGGTCGAATCTCCACTGCGGGAGGTTAGAACGCAGGGCGTGGGCCACCTAATGGGGCAATCCATGCAAACACGTGAGTCTTTTCCGTGTTGGTTCATAGTATCATGGGCAGTAAAATAAGTGCATGATGTGTGAAACCTTCGAGCAGTAAAATAAGCTACACTGTGTAAAACCCAGTGAGAATCGAGCCCCTATGCACGCCCATTTGCGACCTAATCCTTGCGTTTGTTGCGCAGATAAAAAAATAAATAAGTAATCAAAGTTAGAAGAAACTGAGGCTGAGCAGTCTACACACACACACGTGATACACCATGGCTGCTCATTCTTGTGGCTCATAGGGGCAGAGAGTCATCACATATTCCCTTTTGAGCCCCACTCTTTCCAGCTTAAAAGGAGCAGCTCCAAGCAACAAACTGCAAGCCTCTCAAAACATTATAGTCCACTGAAAAACATCTATCTGATCACCTGCATGGCATCCAGAAGCTCTACTTCTTCATGGACGGCAAAGCAGAACAAGGTGTTTGAGAATGCATTAGCAAAGTACGACAAGGACACGCCGGACCGGTGGAAGAACATCGCCCGTGCTGTTGGCGGCGGCAAGTCTCCTGAGGACGTTGAACGCCATTACAAACGTCTCGTCGATGATGTCAACAACATCGACTCCGGCAACATCCCTTATCCTAATTACCGTCCCTCGGCTGCGGGTAGTAACCGGGGAAATGGCATTATTGCTGATCAAGACCTCATCAGGTTGTATATATGTCTAATTTCCTCACACTATATATTAATTAAGTACTGTTCTACAATATATATCTAATTAGATGCATGACAACTTTGTTTTATGTCATCTTTGATGACTTCATCTGTTTCTCATAAACCATCTTTAACTGAAAAGATCAAGGCATGATATAGCTAGGTAGGGTTTAGTTAGTGTGTTTTATTTTTATTGTGCTTTTGAGGTCACATTCAATATGCACTACTTATATATATTTATATGGCACTTTAAGAGTAGTGGAAAGGTAATACTCTTTTGAGGATTTTCTCTAATTAATTCCTCTTCATATGGTTCCATGCAAGATATTCGATCATGTCGTTTGGTTAATTAATTAAACTAATGGGTGATATATTAATATTGTTTTTACTTGTTTGTTTGGCAGGCTTAGGTACCTAAAGCTCCAGTGAGGAAGTGCTTTTACTTTGATCTTTTATTATGTATAAGCTAGCCTTTTGTATCTCTCTTGTTCTTGCTAGCTAGTCCTAAGTACCCAATCTTATTTATATATATTGTAACTTCATGGAACAATTAATGTTTTGCTGTAATTATTTCAGCTTCAGTAATTAATTAGAAGAACTATATATATATATATATATATATATATATGTTTCCTACCTATATACAATGTCTTGAATATATACATCTATATATGTATACATATGTGCGTGTGTCAGTGGTCAGTAGTGGGTCTCTTTCAATCTATTTAAATTTTTACATTGAATGGAATCCATCTAATATCCATCTAATATATATATATATATATATATATATATATAGAGAGAGAGAGAGAGAGAGAGAGAGAGAGAGAGAGAGAGAGAGAGAGAGAGAGAGAGTGTATATAGGAGTATATATATAGTAGAGATAATACTAGTGTTAATAGTAATTTGAAATATTTGTTCTTATTAGGTTAATTAAATTCCTTATCAAAGACAAACGGGCTCTTAATTAAATGAGTTTAATCAAAGATTGGAAGAATAAGGAAAATATAAAAAGAAATACATAATAAGAAATATGTCAAAATAGTTATATGGAATGTTCTAATTAATATGAGGTCCCAACTATATATGAGTTGATAAAGAAGAGGAAAAGCACTGTTATGCCTTGTTCTTGATATTTCATTTTGTGGGTGTTTTGATGGGACCAATGCATATATGAACAACTTAATTAAAGAGGGTGGTGCTTTTGAATCATATATAAGGGGCAGAGTTGAGATGTGTACCAATTGGACAGACACCAACCTTCATATCTTTGCAAGCTTGCAACCTATTTGGCAAATGATCGACACCAAATTTTGGGAAATGTTTGAACTATAAAGAGTCCAATTTGGCTTTGGTTTTAAGTTGGATTTACACTTAATTTTTAAGTGGAAGTTTTTGTACTTTTGTCTGGCTTAATTTTTTAAGTTTATTTTAACCTTTTTTCTCCATAACTCACAAGTTTCCCTTATTTTCTTCTATGTTTTGTCCTTGGTCTTTTTTGGGTAAAATTATAAAGGGGAAATTACAAAAAAGTACTCTGTGGTTTGCGACTTTTTGAATTCAGTCCTTGTGGTTTAAAATTGAACAATAAAGGCGCGTATGGTTTTGCTTTATCACTTTAGTCTGTACTTGTGCATTCGTGTCCCGTTTGGATTTCCAACCATATGGATGGGAAGATCGTGAAAAATAAAAGCGCATCGATTTTCATACAATTTGGTAACCGTTTGGTCTTCCCACTTAACGGTTGAAATTCTGGACTGTTCAAATTCCTATAAAATAAGAACCGTTAAGATGAAGATACTACAAGTTCCCAAATTGTATGAAAATTAACAGGCTATTTTTCGATTATCTTCCCATCCATACGGTTGGAAATCCTTTAAACATGCTCTAGGGGGCCAAACGGAGATTACACCTCGAATGCATTATTACAAGTGCACAAAGTGAAACGCAAAACCACAGGGTCTTTATTGTTCAATTTTAAACCACAAGGACCGAATTCAAAAAGTCACAAACCACAGGGTACTTTTTTTATAATTTCCCCAATTATAAAATATATAATTACAATAAGCAGCGTGTTAAGAATAAAAAAGAAATTATGGCCCATAGGAGCTGTGGTTGATAAGGAGAGAAAGAGAGAGGAAAATAAAAAATAAGAAAAAGAAAATATTATAGCATAACCAAAAGATTATAATCGAACTTCATGCTCATACAATATTTGACTTACACTTATATTGATTAGAGTATTTTTAAACGTAGTAAGATTTTTGTTGATGCCGAAAATTTGTGCGTCCTCGGGATTGGTGTAAATTCAAATCAACTGGTAAGATTTGATGGAGGAGATGACCTCTGAGAGATTTGTGGGGAAACTTATTTACAACCGAAGATGGATCTGAGTGAGCTTCCCCTTAAGAAGTAGCAAGTCCCTATGCTGCGGTCCTACAATAGAAGTCTAGGGGTCTATCCCTAGACTATCCAACAATCAATTTAGAAAGCTTAATGGGAGGAGGAGGAGGTGGTGGAGAAGATGAAGAGACAGAGATAAAGATTCTCCGAGAGAGTGAACGAGAGAGAGAGAGAGAGAGAGAGAGAGAGAGAGAGAGAGTCCAGAGCCCCTTTTTTCTCTCTCCCTTCTTCCCCCTTTTGTACCTCCTGACAGGCCGTTATCAGTGGCTTGTGCCCCATGCAAGCCCTTGCCAGCTCATCGCCGCCCTAGTGGGGATGCCTCTAATTGTCCCTTAATCTTTAGGATCACTCCACATGGTTGAGTTTTCCCCGTATTAATTCATAATAATAATACTACTACGAAATATAAAGTTTATTTCCCAATAATAATAATACTAAAAATAGGAATATAGTTGCAATATCAAAGTTATTTTAACATATATAGTGAATTTCTTGTCAAAGAAATTTCTGTAAGTACAATTATTTTTTTAGCATTTTTAGTTTTTTCTCAACCAATAATATTTATTTATGAATTAATCTTCAGAAACAAACACATTTTTAATAAAATTGGAATCAAATATATGAAAGTAGTAGGCATATATGATGGGCCTCATGAATACTCTCCTTAGAAAACAGAAAATCACATCTTTTTGTTTGTTCTAGAGTGCACAAGCCTTCAAATCTTCAAATAAATCACATCCTTTTGTTTGTTCTAGAGTGCACAAGCCTTCAAATCTTCAATGATCCATGAAGAACACAATCTAATGGCATTAATTACTCTTTGCTCAAAGAGAGGACATGCATAGCGATATGTTCTTTCAATGGAGTTGCTTTAACCATTGCTTTTAACAAGAAAATCTTGAAGCACTAGAGAATATAGCACAGTTGGTGCTATTTGTAATCAAATCAATCACTATTAGATAGGTGATTAGATATGATTCTCATATCTCTTGAGAAACTTGTATCTAAATTAAAGAAAATAGAAAAATAACATTGATATGAAAAATATAGAGAGACTAGCTATTTGATTGATTGGCACGACTTCATTGAAAAAGATATAAATAAATGAGAAACATAGGTCGGATACGTGCTCAAGCTTAGTTTGTTAGTTATCGATGTCTTTCTATTATATTAAACCAAAAAAAAGAAAAAAATTATAAAGAGTGTGTGCGAATTTTCTCTAAATCTTAAAATTTACCTTTAAATCATGCCTTCACACGAGACATAGTAATCAAGAAGAATAAGCGAAGGATTCAATCACTCTATACATGGAAGCACCCTTTGTCTTTTTATGAGTCTGCTTTATTTAGCGATATGATTCGTAAAATTTGTCAATATAATCCATAATACATATATTTTATTGTCTAAATAAATGTTACTATTATATAATTTTTTAAAAATTAGACTTAAGTATTATTAAAACTAGTGTAATTTTCCCATCATTTGTTATCAAAATCATAATCATATTAATTGTTTTTTATAATATCTATTTCACATCAAACAAGCGAGAATTTGGAACTTTGGTAGTTTTTTTCTATATCTAACAAGGTCTTCGTAGAATATTTTGGAAAAAGCATTCTACGCATAATTGATTTGGATGATATATCATTGTAATTCACTAATTTTATATTTTATAAACATCATTACAAGAAATTGGTGTTTACATGCATGCATGCTTCACATCATGGTTAGATAGTCAAAGTAAACCTTCTTTTGCCCCTTACTCCAAAGAGAAAAATCAACTATTCTCATCTCAAAAGATTAAGATTCCTTCTAGGTATATATAAAAGCCTTTCCTAAATTATACCCTATGAATCTATGATAAATGGGGTGTATTGATTTACCTTATTTTTCTTTTTTTGATAAAGGTTTATGATATTTTTCATCTAGAAGAGTACTTTTCTGTATTTTTGTCTCAAAACATATTATTTCTTTAAGAAATAAAATCTAATTCACTATTAAAAAATATAAGGTAAAGAGATTAGTAGAAATTTTTTTTATAATAAATAAATATGAAGTTAAATGGGGTAAACAATAACTAGATGAATGAAAACAAGGTAAACTAGCATATGACATTTATTTATATGGATTTATATTTATTATTGTGTAATCCAAAACTAAATTACAAATCCAAGATTTAATAAAAAAAACACGTAAACTTATTATTATTATTATTGTAATAAATGTGGACAAATCATGCGTACTTCAAACCCTCAACCTCTGTTTGTGAGAGGGTATGTGATAGTCTTTTTTTTTTTTTTTTTTTGGTTTTTGGTTTTGGTCAAGAACTTCCTAATTTATACAAGCTTCTTAACCATTTGAACCATAACCCTTTCTGAATATTTGGGCTGGGTCTCTAGTTTCACCCAACCTGTTCACAACCTAGGGTTTTTAGCCTTTTAGGGATTCTATGGTTCAAATGGTTAAGAACCTTGGAAGAGAAAAATATATGCATGGAATAAAATGCAATGTAGAGATCTTCCACTCATTTATTATTTTTTGGAAAAAGTACAATTTCTTTTCAAAATTTGGAATATGAAGTCATTAAATTTCCCTGAATTAGCTTCACAATATTTTCAAAACCTTCCCACCTATTCAAATGGTTTGGTTCGGCTTGGACTGAAATAATTCAAAACACATCCTATTCAAAACGACTTTGTGAAAGTTTTTATAAACGTTATTTGATAATCCTAATTCCAATTCTGAACATTTGACAATTCCTTAGTATATATATATATATATTCTACACATACATTCAGTTGTAATAATTAATATTTCTCCATTCTTTTTCACCAAGTTTTCAGGTAAGAAAAATAATACACTGGACTCAACAATATTAAAAATGAATATACACATGTTACTGTTTGCAATGAATATACATAGTAAGATTTATAAGTATTACATGTGATATGAATGTTTGCAAAAATTAATCTAAAGAACCAACAAATTAAGTTTATATAGGAAATGTACGTTGTATAAAATTTTGATCCAACTTGACAAACTTAAACCTAATAGAAGGAAACGTAGCACAAAATATTTAATATTGGTACTGCTATATACATATATATCACTGATATATATATATATATAACCACATTTCACATGTTTAGCAAAAGCTTGTGTATGTTGATATATACCTCATGTACTTGAGAAGAAGTTGAAGCCCTAGTTGTTGTGAAGCTTGAGCCCTTGTTGTTAGGTAGTGAGAGATGAATTGAAGAGAGAGGTGGCATGGATAGAATCCAAAGAATGGAATGGAATACGTCCAAAACAGCATTAAAGAGGAGAGAGAAATTAGAGATATGTTCATGAATCATAATCTCTCAGTTATTAGGGCAGCCTTAACTTAGCAATGTCCTTAAGTTTAGATAGATGACCAAGCTTAAGTACAGAAGAAGACAGGAGAGGATAAGCAGCTTTTAAGACAGCAAACCCAAGAGTAGTTTCCAGGTTTTAGCAACATGCATAGAAAAGCAAGACAGCATTAAAAGCAGCAAAACCATGCTTTGCTGCCACTAATACCATCCATCTCTGCTGCAGCTCAAAAACCAACAAATTAATGTGGAAACAGTAGTTCCAAAGAAGTGCAACTGCTGCAGAGCAGCGCAGGCATCAATATCTGTTCCCCCATTCCCACTAAAAGCATATACATATAATCACATGATAATTATCATATCATGAATCATGAGATTATCATACAAATTGAGCTAGCTAGTCCAGTCCACACACCAGTCCCTTTCTCCATCCTCTCTTGGTCCAACTCTTTTTGCAGCCGAATATTTTGAAAAAACAAGAAGAAAAGTTTTGCACAGAGAGAGAGAGAGAGAGAGAGAGAGAGAGGAGATGAACTGTTGTTAATTTGTTTCCATGGCAATGTGCATGATCATCATAATCAACAACAACATATAAAATATATATATATATATATATATATATATATATATATATAGAGAGAGAGAGAGAGAGAGAGAGAGAGAGAGAGAGAGAGAGAGAGAGGTAAGAGAACAAACCAGTGATATCAGTGATATTGGATCTACAAGCTCTCCGGCCCAGATGACAAGTTGGAATGGAAAACAAAATGTAAAGCAGCATCGATGGATCACTGTTGTTGTTGTTGTTGTTGTTGTTGTTGTGTTTGGTGAGACTGCGGCGGCTGCTGTTGCTGTTGCTGCTGTTGCTGGAGATGAAGCTGTTTTCTAATGGTGTTCTTGTTATTGTGCATCCAGACTTTGAGGACCTGTCTCTTGACACCAGCCTCCGCGCAGAACTGCTCCACCATGGTCTCATCTTGCCTTTGAATCCTCCACCCAACTCTCTCCGAGAAAGCCAGCATCTTCTCCTTCTGCTCCGGCGTGAACTTAGTCCTGAACCGCTTCTTCGGCACCACCGACGGGTGCTGGTGCTGCGACGCGTTCAGCTCCTCGCTCGAGGACTCCGTCGCCGAGGACCCCGGCACCAGGTGGGGATTGGCTGGCGGGGGTGGCAACAAGAGAGGCATACGGCTGGAGCTTCCTCCACGCCGCCGAACGCCGCCGTTGCTGAACCGGTAGTAGGAATCACTCCCACCGCCGCCGCCTCCATCGGATTCTTTGCGGTGGAAGCTACGGTGGCAGCCGCACGCGGCGCACTTCATGGCGTCGGCATCGCCCGGCATAAACTCTCCGCAGCCGTCGACGACGTGCCCACCGATGCTCGCGGCGTGGTTCCTGAGGCACTCGCGGTACTTCACGGAGCTGGAGCTAGCGGGCGGGGTGGTGGGGGTTTTGGAGGTTGGAGATGGAGTTGGCGATGTGATAGGGTTTGAAGGGGGATTATTATTCATAGCTGTTGCTGGTGCTGGTGCTGCTGGAGCTGCTGGAGCTGCTGGAGGTGGAGGTGAAGGAGAAGAAGAAGGAAGGTCGAAGCAATTCCCATTTCTAGGACCCGCAGAAGAAGCAAGAATTCCTCTGGAGGACAAGAGCAAGGAGGAGGATGGAGAGAGGGTTGGCTTGGAGAAAGCCGAGGTTCTCATGGAAGGAGGCGCTTGGTTGAAACTCATGCTCTCATGATGATCCTGACTCCTGAACTCCATGGATCTCTCCATCTTCAACCTCACTCCATTTGGATTTGGAGGATCAGACAAAGAAAAGATCTATGTGATTTATATATATATATATATTACTATGATATATCACTAGATTAGGACTTGGAAAGAATCAGAGAAGAAGAAGAAGAAGATGATCAGAGTCAGTGAGATGATGAGTGGGGAATAGAAGAGGAGGGAGGGAGGGATTGAGAGAGACTTAACATGGAAGTGCAGCACTAGGAAGCAGCACACAAGGAGAGGAACAGTAGTGGAGGAGACTTGGCTTTGGTTTCCTAACAGCCATCTAGATTAGATTCTCAACTAAACTGGGGACTGGGGGGAATGGGGAATGGGGAAGAGAAGAGGAGAGGAGATATGCAAAGATAGATAGATAGATAGATTGATGGGTTTGGTGACTTGATCTTAATTAATTAACCTCTCCTTTCCTTTCCTTTGTGATGAATGAATCAGGAGGAGTGAGTGATGAGATTATAAGCCCAATTAAGCCCAGAGAAACAACCGACAGGCTCCTGCTTCACCCCTCTCACGCCCTGCAACTGGTCCCATCCCTAATAATTATTGCTCCCCCCTCCTTCCTCCACTCATTTATTTCTCTCTAATACTCTACTACCACCTTGTATTTATCTTTGTATCATCATCTCAAGAAAACACAAGTGTATTTCAACCACTTATCAAGGAATCTCACTGCTTACCTTTCCTTTTTGGTATTTTCCCTTTTAAATATTGTTTATAATTTTTAACTAGATTCTCTTGTGGCATTCCTCGAATTCCTTGTGAGATATTGATTGATGCATGCTTGATTTATTCAATATGTTTGAATTTATTTAAAGTATATTTATTTTTTTATTAAGAAATTGATTTATTTTTTATTATTTTATTTTTTTATCTCACACACGAGATTTATTATATTAGTGTGATGACAAAATTGTCGTCATATAACCTAAAGGTCATAAATTTTTATAAAAATCAAGATAATCCTCTTGCAAACCGCCTCTTGTGTTATCCAAGTGGTCAGATATTTTCTCAGACCTCTGTATAACTGGAGCTTTGTAGTATTTGACTGCTTTTTTTTTTTTGCTTTCATGAGATTTATAATTATCAATTTATTTTTTTTAAAAAAAATATAAACATTCTTTCTTTCCACATGTGAGAACAAAGATAAGCACTTTTTGTTGGACCTTTCTACACATGTTTTGATCATGAAAAATCATATTCAAAATTTTAGGGAGAAGCTTTTTAAAATAAATGTGGTCAAATTTTTTCCATTACACTGCTAGCATTTATCAAACCATCAACCTCTCAATTAAAACGGGAGAAAATCTTATAAAAGTTGGGTTTTTTTTATAGAAAAAATGTTTTTTTTTCAAACATAACAATGGAAATATATTCTATTATTGAGCATACATATATTTATATTTGGACAATGGAGCAAACTATCAATTCTCAACAAGGTGAGACATTGAATAACTTCAACCTTTAACAGTTGTGAAGACTATATATTATAAGGATGTCGTCTTCAATATTCCTTTTCTTTCACTCTTCTCTGGACTGATACCATTTTGAAAAAATCTTCCATATATACAAGAAAAAAAATCATATTATCTTATTAATAATAATTAATTTTTAATCCTATCATTTTAAATTTTATTGAAATCAGATTGTGGAAGAGATAATTATTACAAATTATGCCATTTGTATTCGTGACGTGAAGAGTGGTAGTCTCATGAGATCGGTTCTATGGTGAAATCGAGGCGTAAGCATGGCATCCGATAGAACTTATGGCTTAAATCAAAAAACATATCTTGAGCCAAGAGATCACTGTAATGTTCTTGGCGTCTTGATTCTTAGGGAGGTCGCATGGGATCATCACTCATTTAGAATTGATGATTTTAATATAAACTTCGAATGTATTTTATTATTTTGTTATTATATTTTTTACATATAATTTAATTAGTTAAATCTTTGGATTATATAATTAGGCCAGTGCCAAACTATCATATATCATTCAAAACATAGATAGTGACGTACAAAGAAGATTCGAAGAATTGTTAAATAAATATTAAAGTTTTGGATTTAGTAGATGATAATTATTAAATTTTTAGTTTTGTAAAATGTTAATTAATAGTTAATAGTTGGCAGATACATAGCAAGATCTTGCGCCAGACGTTTTATAATTTAAAGTAAGTCTTCAAGACAAATTAAATATCTATTTTGTATGAGTTATGCATAACACTATTTATTATTAAATTGAAATGAACTTGTTGGCCATTTTCCTAACTAAAAGACAAGCACATGTTAAGAAGACAAATTAAATAATATCATCTTAGTATATGGGTGTGTATACATAATTTGAATTTATCTAACATATAATAAGGGGCAGCCCGGTGCTATAAAGCTCCCACATGCACAAAGTTTGAGAAAAAATCAGACTATTTGCGTCTATTCTAAAGTTGTTTGTAATATAAACCATTTATATGATGTCTGTTAATGTGGGCATAGGTTGATTTAACTTTATATTAACTTATTTAAAATTGTAGAAGTTATTTTGAATAGTTTGTGTATGTGTTTGAGAGAGAGAAAAAGGTGGATATACCAAGTCTATTTATAGTATAGTTCATGCTACATTCTAATTTACAATAAATAGTTGGTTACAATGCAATCAAAATCGGATAATAGCTGGCAACATAGATGCTCTGTCTTGGGTCTGTAGGTGTGCCTCCCTCAAAGGCCTTATCAGCCCCATCCTCTACACCTCCCAGAGGTGGTGGCTTTATGGTAAACACCAGGCTTCACTTAACAAAGTTTTTAGTTGCCTCAAGTTTTGGTCGTTATAAGAAAATTTATATCACAAATGAGTTTTTAAAAAACAAGACGTTTTTCTTAAAAACATTGTCAGTTTCTTTCTATCCATATGCTCCATAAAATGACAATTGTTGTGAGCTTCCCACCTTTTCTTTAAATCTTGTCTTACTCGGAGGTTAGGTTGCAAACTCTCACCCTTTCTTTAAGGTCTTGTCTAACTAAAAGGTCAGGATTTGGGAATCAATATAACCTCCTAAATTAGAAGTCCAATTAAAATAATAATTTTTTAAAATAAGATCAATTCTTTTTAGAAAGCAAGGCTAATAATTTATGACAACTACTTAGCAACTAATTGATGCAGAAGAACCTGAGTCAGACAATGCTGAGCTATCTGATTGCACGGCGGGGGCTTTAACATATCACGAGTTGGTGGATTAACATAAAAGCGAGAAGTGATCGAGTCGATTCCGTGATTGAGGCAGTTTTGGGTACGGTTCGGTGTTTTGGCCATAACTTGGGCTACAAGTGTCGAAATCTCGGGTTTAACCCTAATTAGGAAAACTCATCTCGGCGCGCACGTATGTCCACCTATGTAACACCCTAATCCTTTCCAGGACTCAGGTGTCACACCAGCCAGGTCAGGGAGTGAACCCCGGCCTAAGGCTGTATCAAAACATAATTATCTCATAATCAAACTAACATTAAGGAAATATAAATTTGAGTACAACATTATTACAACCCAACATGTTTTAATTCCTCACACAAGTCTAGATGGGAGTTCACAGACTCCCCAAATAAAACATCATAAAATCAAATACTTGATCACGGGCAGTGGTTCCAGAGCCTTGACCTAAGGGGATCCAACCTAACTCTTTATTTCCAAGCGGGGCCATGACCCTGCTCTACTACAAAAGAGAGAGCAACAAAAGTGAGCCTCACAGTGAGCTCGGTGAGGTACAACACTCTTGTCGAGGTTAGCACACATGAAGTCTTTCATATCAAGTAATGGGAAATATGAAAGAGAAACACAAAAGAAATAACGATATTTAAATCATGAAAAGACCATAACATCTTTGATCATAATATATCTCATGGAATTATTTAGTGAAGTCATATGACATACTTTCAAATATTTATTAAATCTTTTATCGTTAGGTTCGGGAAATGATTTCCACATGTCTGTGACCGACTCAAGCCAGTAGCCTCCACGTTGGACCAACTCAACAACCGTGGAGTAGGTAACATCTATGGAATCAAATCCTTGTCATCATTCTTATTAATGTCAAAATCTACAAGAGGTGATTTCCACGTATGTCTGGTGACCAACTCAAAGCCAAGAGCCTTCACGGTTGGACCAACTCAACAACCGTGGAGGTGACAAAGCCATGGAATCAATTCCTCATCCAACATACATGCTGAGTGACTCACCCCTACTTTCATACAGTGGAACTAGAGTGAAAGCAGGTGGACCAACTCACACTCGGCAGCTCTCAGTCGGACCAACTCAACGACCGTGAGCTATAAATATATATCATTATACTAAGCACTCGAAGAGTGCAGGGAAGGGGGGTTTTATTTACGGAAAATGGAATGGTTTGAAAGCAGAGATAGTTTGGCTAGTAAAAAATGTAATTATAGAAATCACCCCTTCCCTACCTAGTACATACCGCTCACATAGAGCCACCTCACAGGTGTATGTGAGTACGGTGTAGTGCACTAATATGTCTATGTAATATAATATCTACTTTCATACTTGAAAATTTATAGTATTTCATAAATGAATTTTCTGAAAATACTGAACATGATCTCTACTTTCATGCTAGAAAACTTACAATATTTATGAAAATTAATCATCTCATATCATGCATTCCCAAGAAGACAATACGAACAAAATACAGGAAAATACGGTGAATGTACAGTTGTGTTCCCTCACCTCGGTATAGTAGATCCTTAGGATTTGTCGGGCTCTTCAGCAGCAGTTACTTGATCCTTGCCCTTTCCTTGTCCTAGAGAACAAAATACGGACATTCAGGAATACGAATCCGTATTCTTAACTTGTATTCTTATTTAAGCTCAAAAGAATACGATAGGTTCTATCAGCCACAATTAAGGTATAATTCCTATCAGTACGACTTCATATTTCTAAAGAATGGAGAATACGAAAATTCCAATTTGATCTTAGCTCTATGGAACTTCTAGCATGTTCTTTAAAATAAAACTACATGCTAAACAAAGACATGAAGGTTTATTCAACTATGGTTACTTAAGATTTCTGTATAAATTTCGGCAGCACCTCCTCTGTTTGGAGGGCCCCGAAAATTATACAAACATACATTGACCTACTTCTAATTATTCATACAAACATACTTATTCACTGATCTGCCTCCATTCTTGGTTTAATTGTCTTCCTCACATCAATTTAACAAATAGACAGCTACTTTAGATGTTATTGAATAAACCAAGCCCTTCCCCTCCAAGATCACTTCTATGAGTGTCAATCTCACAGTTCATTACCC
This sequence comes from Dioscorea zingiberensis, assembly GCA_026586065.1. Classification (NCBI taxonomy): domain Eukaryota; kingdom Viridiplantae; phylum Streptophyta; class Magnoliopsida; order Dioscoreales; family Dioscoreaceae; genus Dioscorea; species Dioscorea zingiberensis. Next base: position 53,024,882 of record CM048818.1, on the reverse strand, counting down.
ACCTCACCGTCGTTCGGAGTTGCCGGAATTCCTCATCGGAATAGTGGACAGAGCTTGCTAGAGAGGCAGGTGCTCGGCCCAACAGTGGCCAACCGGCGTCACTACTCAAATCAGAGGAAGGGGGGGGGGGGGGGGGGGTGGCAGCGCGTCCTGGTGGCGGTGTAGTGGAGGAGTGGCGCTCTTCTCGGGCCGGGCTTGTACAGTAGGTGATGGAGAGCTGGCGTGGGTGAAGCTTCAGCCTTGAGATCTTGTCCACCGGCCGGAAATTTGTCTTGTAGCGTGGAGTGAAAGGCTGCGCGGGTGGAGTAGAAGGGAGGCGAGACCCGAGGAGGCTAACGGCGTTGATCGCCGGTCGTGGACTCGAAAGGGAAGATAGAGAGGCTGAAGGTGATCGAGAGAGAGAGAGGTCGTGAGGGAGAAGGGAAAGCGAGGGCTTTTCCCTCTCTCTCTTCTTCTCTTATAACCATCCAATAAAGGGGTTTACTCTTTTATTTTAATTAATTATTTTCAACATAACAAATACTAATATTAAATTATGTTATCATCATGCTTTCACTGTTCACTCACGGGGAACCAACACTTTCCCGGCGGATCAGGTATTTCCGCGGTGTTGACATAATGACTCTATTATTTTATTATTATTTTCCCATTCTTTTATCACCATAATTCCTCTTTATATCTTTCGGTACATCAGGTTCCCTCACCAGAGTAGCGTCACATCGCGCCACCAGTAGAGATCGGTCTTAGGCTTTTGACCCGCCAGATATACTTTATCGAAGCTTGTATTTTTATCCCGTATTTCCAACTAAATAGATGAGACCAATTAACTCTAATTAAGTCCTCCATTTAATCCACCGTAATTAATATCTCCAGTCTATCTCCGACTATTCCATGTCCGATTTGGCCTGGTCCAATACAGCCCTCTCGGCCCAATTGGTTGAACTTTTCGGACTTAAGTTTCATAATTTTCCTGATTTTCCTTAATTTAAGTTGTTAAAATAATTAATTTAATTTACGTGTTAATTAATCCCATGGTTTTTCTCCAGGAAATAATTTATTAAATCATAGAAATTTTCAGGGCGTTACAACCTAGCTATGCTTGGTGGACGTCATTTCCCCCTCCAAAATCCATTGTTTTCCTTGACAAATCTTCATTTTTTTTTCTATTTCTGATAATAATTTATTTGCCAACTTAAGACATGATTTGATTTTGATTTGATTTTGGATTTTGGCTGCTTGTTTAGTTTGATTTGAATTTTTAATTTGAATAATTTTGTATTTTTGCCATTTTTGACAAAAATACCGAAAACGTGTGATTCTAGAGATTATAGGCCATTAATTTGGCTTGTGGACTAGTTTCAAATTAGACTTTGATTTTTATGATATTATTAAGAATTTTATAGAATTCTCTCTGTTTTCCTGGTTCTTCGTTTGTTTTCCTTGTAATCTTAGGTTCCGGCTAGCCTGCAGGATAATCATTATCCTATCTGTCATCACTAATTTAGTTATCAGAGTTGAAGCTATGAAGATTCATGAACTGCCGTGAAGGTCATGGGGAAATATGGTGACAAATAAGACAGACGACCACCCAAATGTGACCATTCTTGCTCCAGGCCCAGTCCTGGAGAGACTCATAGCTTCTGTTAACTATGTGGTGAGATTGGACGAAGGTGTTGTGGCCAGAGCACGAGATATGATGAGCTTTGCCCTATACAGTAAACTCACAGGTAAGTACCTTCCTCTTAAGTCGGCGAAGGAGGCTTTCACTCGACAGTGGGATTGTTTGGGTGAGTTCTCCATTACCAATATGGCAAATGGTTTCTTCCTTATTAGGTGCTCATCTGCTCACATGATGGAGATGTTGCTGGTTGAGGGTCCGTGGACCATCAATGGCACAATCTTCCATCATATGAGTTGGAGATTGAATTGTCAACCTGCTTTTGAGTAGCTATCCATAGCCACCTAGTGGATTCAACTGCACCACATACCTATGGAGTACCTTTCCATGGAGGCATTGGAGTCGGTCGTAGAGCACTTTGGTAAGGTGATTAAGATTGATATGCCCACACTAGAGATCAGTAGAGCTAGATTCACAAGAGTGTGTGTTGACATAAACTTAACACAACCACTAAAGTGAAGAGTGTGGGTTAACTCGCCGAAGGAGATGGTCTTTGTGGCTGTCCTATACGAGAAGCTTCCCACCTTTTGTTATAGGGGTGGAATAATAAGGCACGATGCTGAGCACTATCAACGGGAGCTAACTAGGAGCCAAACTGGAGGACTCGGCACCAGGTAACAACCCCTGGAACCGAAAGGTAGGAAAGTGGGTAAAGACGAAATAGAGCCGCTAGTTTGAAATATAGTAGCAACCATGGGTAGTATTCAGACCGAGGAGGGCTCATACAAGGAAGTACAAGCAATGCAAGGGGAGCCAGATTATGGCCTTTGGTTGGAGGTAAGGAGAAGACTAAGAGGAGGGAAGGGATCAACAATAACAGGTAGGTTGCTAGCGAATGGCTGCCGAAAATCGCAGGTAGTTCGAATATGGCTGAGAAGCAAGCCACGTGCGAGGTTGAGCCGTTGCAAGTGCAGTCCGTTCAAAGGATGCGGAACACGTGGATACCCAGGGGCGTTGGTGGTTTGGTGCTCACATGGCTCAATGGAGGCATTCCCAAAGTACGCAAAGGTCAAATTGGATTAAGGAGGAGGTAACACGTGGTCCAAGAGAAAAGAGTCGGGAAAAAAGGTTCCCTAGCGAATCACCCTCTCTTGCATGCGGGCGGAGAAACAATATAAAGGTACGTTAGCCAGGAAGGATTGAGAGATAATCCAATTCATGAACATACCCCCATCCCAATCTTACAGCATCTTCAGGGGAAGGGGATAGCACCTTCTCACCCCACTCCCTTAACCTATATCCAGTCTTATTGCAGGGGATGAGACAGGGGCTAGAAAGTGGGGATCTTGATCATATCTCGCTGGTCGAGAGAGTAAGAAGTAGCCTATAAGGAGGGGACCAAGTAGATCAGGAGGAAACAATAGCTCTGGGTCTGGTAGAGTGACATAGGGACTCAGAAGAGATGGACTTCCAACAAATAATCAGAAGGGGGAACCGACGAGATGAAGACCTTTCTTGGACTAGGGGAAGCAAACTAAGAAGAGAAGTAGAGGACATGATAAGGACTAGGGAGGCCAACTTAGCTTTCACTGTATCCAAATCCTTGATGAATATAATTTCTTGGAAGTGCAGGGTAGTCAACAGGTTTTGCAAGAAATTTGGAAGGGAATGGCAGTGGGTTGCCAACCTAGCCAATGGGTATTCGGGTGGAATAGTAGCACTATATATGGAAGGCTAATCTGGGATGTGTAACCCCTTTAGCAATTTGTAAATTTTCTCTATATTTAGTTATTTCCTTTACTGACAAGAGCATGTGGTTAATCTCTATGTTTATTATAGTTAGCGATTGGAGGAACAGAGAATGCTATGGAATGAGTTGGGGAGGCTTAATCATATTCAGAAACCATGGCTGCTGATGGACTATTTCAACACAACAAGGAAACCTACAGAGAGGCAAGATGGAAGTAGAAGGGTAATGTCAGGTTTGAAGTCATATTATTTCCATCCAGGACAATAGACTAACATAGCTCAAATCCATGGGATCTCCTTTCACCTAGTGTAATAACCGGGGAGGGAACTCGAGGATCTGGGCTTTGTTGGGCAGGTTTATAGTTAATGATTACTAGCATGACTTTATTTTCTCATATTGTACTAAGAATTTACGTAGATGCCAGTCATACCATATTCCATTATTGCTTCAATGTCATCTTCATGCTAGCAAGGGCCATAGACCTTTTTGTATCATGAATAATTGGCTCCAACTAGAAGTTGTATAGATAGTGTCCAAGAGATCAAGAGGGATGAATCTAAAGGAAATCCTATGCATGACTTCGTACATAGGTTCAATAATTTGAGAAGAACCTTATTAAAGAAATGCCCCCATTTAACACAAGGCTTAGAACATAAAATAAATAAATAGAGGATGAATTGAAGGAACTTAAGGAAAAACAGTGCTCTGAATTAGGAAATCATGAGGCAGATCGAAAGTTGAGAATTCTCTATAACAAAAAAAAAAAAACAAAAAACAAGCTCTATTAAGACAGAACACAATGTTGTGGGCACAAAGATCTAGAAAACAGTGGCTTAAGAATGGGGACAACAACTCAAAGTTCTTTCCTAGGATTACAAAAAATCATAGAGCACATAATGAAATTACTCAAATAAGGAATGAATGGAATGAATCTGTAATAAAACAAGATGCAATTGAACATCAATTTATCAGGTTTTATTCTAAATTATAGCAGAACATTGAGTTTAGGGAAACTGAATAGCTCATCTCAACCATTCCATATGATTTACCAACACTATCAATTGAATAGAGTGAGCAATTAATCAGACCAGTGATTAGAAATGAAATATTTAAAGCATTGACCTCAATGCCTAAGAGAATAACTCCAGGTCCCAGTGGACTCAATTTGAAATTCTTCATAACATATTGGAATGTGGTAGGAGAGTCACTAGTTAAAGAAGTGAAACATTTCTTTAATATAGGTAATCTGCCTGTGAGCTGGTATAGGACCCACATTTGCTTGATTCCCAAATTAGAGAATCCCCAAGAAGTCAAGGACTTCAAACCTATATCCTTGTATAATGTCAACTATAAACTCATTACAAAAATTATGGCAAATAGGATTAGGTGTGTTCTCCCTAATTTAATTGGTAAAGAACATAGTGCTTTTGTTCATAAAAGAAGTATATTTGATAATATTTTACTAACACAAGAGATAGCAGACTCATTGGAGAAAGATACCAGAGGCCACCCAATGATGATGTTAAAAATAGATATGGAAAAGGCCTATGATATAATGAGATGAGACATTATAACTATTGCTCAGTGGGTACACATGGTCAAAATGTGCATTGAGACATCATCTGCATTTATCATTAATGAAAGGGTAAGTAATTGGATTAAGCCCATGGTAAGGCTGAGACAGGGAGTCACACTATCTCCTTATCTATTTATATTAGCGTCCCAACTTTTGACAAACATCTTGAACAAGATGAGGATATGAGAATGCTGAGAGGCTTTAGAATTAATAGCTGCTTATCTACAAATCATATATTATATACGGATGATCTGTTATTGTGCTGTGAAGCTTCTACGAGCAATGCTAGAACTATTACTATGTAGTTGGACATTTATTCAAGCTTGACTGGACAGAGATCCAATTTAGCCAAATCTAAAATTTTTTTCCCCTCTTGATTAAACCAGAGGCTAAAAAAATCTATAAGAGAACTTCTTAAGCTTAAACAGGGCAACTTCCCTTTTAAGTATTTAGGGAGTTGGGTGTCACTATCAAGAGTCCCAGAGAATAAGTTTAAATTTGTTATTGAGTGTGTGGAGAAGAAGATGACACATTGTAAATCTTGAATTTGTCCATGGAAGGGAAGGTAACATTGATTAACTCCTCAGTTATATCTCTTCCTATTTATAGCATTAATACTTATGCTATTCTTGATAACATTCTTGAGGGGATAAATAGATGGGTTAGGAAATTTATTTAGTGTAATAGCAGCAGTGGTATGTATCAAAACCCAAAGCTAAGGGTGGTCTTGGTATTAGGGATTTAAAACTAATGAAGACTGCACTCTTGGCTAAACAAGTACTAAACTTACTGAATGACAAAGATAAAGTGTGGGTGAAACTAATGAATGCAAAGTATGGCATGACTAGGATATGGACTAAGAGGGTAGAAAGTAACCCATCTTGGACATACAAGACTCTAATGACAATAATTAGAAAAATTAGGGGTTATATTGAACCCTCACATATTTTAACTTCAAGATCTATGTTAGAGGACCCATGGATGTATGATGTGCCTGTTCAATTAAAACAAACATTTATGAATATGAGTTGTGGTTTGAGTAATTTTCAGGTGGAGAACATCTATAGAGAAGGAGCATGGGATCTTGAAGAGTTAAAATTCATATTCATTAACCTACAAGTTGGTAATCTAAGCCTAAACAGGTTAGCTCAAGAGATGAGGAGTGCATGGAGATTGCGGACGTGGACTTCTGGGAAGAGCCTCATAGCATCAACTTATGGGGAATTAAGAGGGTAGATTGCAGAGAACCAATGGGGGGGTGAAGGAAGCTGAGGAAACTGAGAATAGCACCCAAAATAAAATTCTTTCTATGGAAATTATTCTAGGGCAGACTGCCAACAAAGGAGCTCCTCCATCAAATGAGGATAGGGCTACAGGAACTCTGTCCACTATGCCAATTGTCCAATAAAACAGTAACACATTTATTTGTTGAATTCAAGTGAGCTAGAGAGGTATGGGAAGAAATTAAGGCTAAGGGCTTCCTATACTTTTGGACGCCAGAACAAGGAGCACCCTTGGAGAGAGATTGGCTAAATAACAGGGAGTTAGGTAAGCATAAATTGAATGAGAAGGAACTAACTTTGTTAGGTTGTGCCCTTTGGCAGGTATGGAAGAACAAATGCTCAAAGATTTTTAGGAACAATGCAATAGATCCCAAATGGATTGCAAATAGGAGTATCATTATAAATCAAGAATACATAGAGCAAGAACCACCAGTGGAGCAAATAAAGAAAATGATATAGCACACTTGGAGAAGAAACTACAACATCCTCCGGATGTTCACTAATGGATCACAAAGGGTGGGAGGTACAAATGCTGACATTGAATATCTAAGGGGGCGTTTGGTTGTCGGATTGGGAATGAGAATGGGTATGGCAATGGGAATGAGATGAGGGGGAATGGAAGGTATGGGAATGAAAATTGTGTTTGGTTGGAAGGGTTTGGAATGGTAGTTTATTGGGAATGAGAAAAGTAAAAGAAGAAATATGTCATGAAATTACTCTTTTGCCCCTTATGTAAATAACTAATATTATATGAGAGGATAATAGGTTTGTTAAATGATAACTATTTTTTAAAATATTTAAGTATTATAATAAATTAATTATTTTAAATAAATATTTTAATAATTATTTTTTACAATTATTTTAATAATTTAATTATTAATTATTATTGAATGGCAGAATTGTTAACAGAAGTGAAAGGAAAAGAAAGCCAGAAGCGAGGAAAAGGATCAAGTATTTGAAGTAGAGGAGGAGCTACCACTTGAAGCAAAGAGGCTCTTACAGGCCTAAAGAAGTATGCAACCTCAAGATTTTTCAATTAATGATTTATGGGGTGTACTACTTGTTAGTTTCTAGGACTCTTATTACAAAATAATAATAATAATAATAATAATAATAATAATAATAATAATAATAATAAATAAAATAAAAAATAACTCATACCATATTAAGAATGTCAAAGATTATCATTAATTTTCTTTGTTTCAAGCTCCAAAGCACAGTTGAAAATAATAATTAAATCAATCTAATAGTATTAATTTCACATGAATAAACATGAAATATGATACCACACCATACGACAAGACTATAACAAAATATTATTTAAAAGGATAAATTGGTTATATATCCCTCAAAAGTTTCATAATTACATATTTACCCCCAAAAATATCATAATTACTTGTATACTCTTGAAAAAACAAGTTAAATTGCGGATATGCCCCTACCGTTAGTGTCCGTTGACAGAAGTTAACCAGATAATCTTAACTATGGTTTAACTTAGGTTAAAGGTTGTAAAATATAAAAAATAACCCTCTTTATATATTTTAATTATTTTAAATTCCAGATTTTTAAAAGGGTATTTTTTAAATCTACAGTGAAACAAATTTTTCAGGGTTATATATGCAAAGAGTATAATGGTCATTCTGCATGTCTACTGTTTGTTAACCGACAGTTTTTCATCTGATTTTAACCTCAGAGTATATACACAATTATACTTATTATTCAAGGGTATGTATGCAATTATGTTTTATTCAGGGTTAAATACTCAATTTCGAAATTATTCAGGGGTACTCCTGCAAAAAGCCCTATTTAAAACACATATATGGGGAAGGGTGACCTCTATGAAACCTTGGGCCTTGGGTTGCCTTAGGTGCGATCGCACCCAAAATACACTAAGCTGCACCTACTTCCTGCACCCAAAATACACTAAGCTGCACCCAAAATACACTACCTTGCACCCTAAGGCAAAATGCCTTGGGAATAGTACCCAAGGTCTCTCAGAATTTACCATGGGGAAGCCTTGTGGTATCTTATCACTTCACACATAAATGTTGTATTTAAGTCCATAATAATCTCCAAATTTATTAATGATCACCAATGAGTTGTGTAACTTCAAATTCATAAAAATCATGCAAAGATTTACACTCATATACACATGATACACCACAAAATAGAGTGATATCCAGTCTTCTTTTAAAAAATATATATATAATATAAATAACCACTTTTATTTATTGATAGTAGATAGTTTAGAAGATTATAGAGAATTCATGTATTTCTTTCTTGTTTCAAGTGAGAAATGTTTTTAAATAGTTGAAAAAGGTATCATATTTTTAATTTTCATTAAAAAAAATAAAAGCTTCAAATAATTCCCCCTTTCATTTTTGTCAGTTGTCCTTAAAAAACAAAACTAAAATGTAGAACTTGACCACAGAGAGCTTGGACAAACAATTATGGTGTGGTGCTGACTATCACAACCATCATAAATGATCACAGCTGATACATAATTATCAAAACTCCTGTTATTAATAAACCATTTTTCTTTATATATATATATATATATATATATATATATATATATGTATATATATATATTAAAAGCTAAGATGTTGGAAGGGCCAATCTTACATTGATTGAAACTTTTAAACTAAGTTGATTTAACTTTGAGTTGATTAATATCAATTAAATACTTTAGATTAAAGTTATATTATTTTAAATAATTATAATTAACTAATATATTAAGTAATAATTATATTTAATTAATTAATTAAATTTTGTAGAAAAACAATATTACTTAAAACTTTTTTTTTTGGGCAAATCCATCAAATTTTAACCGTCAAGAATATTCTTTTCCTCCAAGACCACCAATGCTTATATTTAAGTAATTAATAATGATTAGGCTTGTATTTTTGGCAAGATTTGATTTTACATTAGTTTAGTTGAAGTCTTTGTGTACAAGCACAAACATCCTCATCTTCAGTGGCGGAACCAGAAGTAAAATTAAGGGGTGCTTAATATTACTTTTCTGGGGCAGGAACAAAAGGTGCTTAACATTAAAGCACGTGAGATAGGGACAAGGGGTGCTTAACATTACTTGTTTAACATGATTTATTTAACATCAATTTAGTAGATACTTAAATGAATTAATTAAATGGATAAAGATTATACCCCATTTGGATTCACTTATGAAAAACTACATTTGTGACCATTTATATAAGACTTCTCAGAATAAATAGTTTTATAATAAAAATAAATAATTATAATAATAATAAAAGGTGCTTAGGAAATCTACACTTTTCAAAATAGCTTTGAAAAGATTCGAGACGGGTGTTTTGTTACACACTATCTAAAACAACTTCTATAGAATAGCTTTTTTAAGAAGCTACAAATAACTAGCTTATGAAAGAAAAAACTAATTTTCAGATTTTTTTTTTTTGTAGTTTCTGATTTTCTGAAAAACCCAACACAAATAGATTGTTTTGTCTCATAAATACTTAACTTACTCTAAAAACACGAAAAAAAAACTTGGCCTAGCCAAGCTGTGCTCATATATATATTATGTTGGTTGGAATGAGTGAAGGACCAATAATAGTTTTATTTTTTGATTATGATTAAAGGAATAAAGAGAAAAAAAAACCATTATCTAAGAAAAGGTTTGACCAAGGACCTCCAGTATCTAAAAGAAGTGTGCTAACCAACTACACCAACCAAACATCTTAGTTCTAAATGTAATAACTAATATTATTATTCATTATCATCTAAAATAATTTTTTTAAAAAAAATCTAATACCTATATGGAGATAGGGATTCTCTGGGAGCCAAGGAGGTGCTTGAGCACCCCCTTGACCCCCCTCCCTCCGCCCATGCTCATCTTTGCATCTATTTATACAAATCAAGTTTTATTTTTTTTTGGTAATTTATACAAATCAAGTTTTAATACCTATCCATGCAAAGAGAACATACCAAGTGAAAACGATGGAAAAATTAATGTTTGTCTTGTTATCTCAATTGGAGAATATTGAGAAAATCTAATAACAAGCATTTACTAAACCAATTGGTGTGCAAATAGAAGTATAATATAAAGTAACAATTGCGGTAGCCTTTGTAAGACCCTTATCAAATGGATCTTATATTTGGAGAGAACTCCGATGGGATCCCTAAGGGAAGGATCATATAGTTGGTCCTTAGAGGTGCCAAAGTGTCTTAATGCGAGGCAAGAAGAAGCCTCCTTCTCTTTCGAGCTATGCAGAGATGTGAGAATGAATAGGTTGCGGGGTTTTAATCCAAGCTTTGTATATGATCGGGATTTGAAGTGTCATGACACGAGTGTGTAACTATTGGGAAAATAACTATGTGGCATGTAGGGTTGAAGTGCAGGCATAGGCGCTCCACACACACGTAGAGACAGGAACAGGTACGCTCTTGCGATGGTTCATGTTCCCCATCGGTTGAGGAAGACACTTGGAGAGTCTAGGCTATTTATTTGTACAAAGGCGTCCAAACTTGGGCCTATATATATACTCTTGTACACACCCATGATAAATAGGAGAAATAAGAGAAGCAAGTCATGTATAGCAATTGAAAACCCTTTTGCTTTGTCTTGTGCTTGCCTTTGCTTGTGTTTGCTTCCTTCTTCCTCTTCTCTCTCAAGGAACACCGCTACTATGCTTGAACCTCCATCCTCCATTGTGAGGCAAAGAGATTAGTTGAAACTAAGAGGACTTAGTACTATCACAGGGAGACTCTCACCCCATGGGTCAGATTTCTATATGTAATACCTTAACCCTATGAAAGTTTGGTATTAGAGCCATATCAGAGACAGAAGAAAACACCAAAGATCGAGACAAATGGCTAGAGAGGGTTTTGGGGATTTTCCCCGAAGGTGAGATTTTTGTGTCTCTATTGGATTGGTACTTTGGCCTTCTTGGTGAAGTGGTGTCGATGAAGAAGTTACTCAAAGCCTACACACTCACCACGAAGGACAAGCTCGATCATTTGGCTCAATAGCAAACTGCTTTGAGGCACTCCTTGAGGGAGAGATAAAAAGGTTGGAATCAAATATCCTCTCCATTAAAGAGATGCAACCATGGGGCGCATCTCACTCAACCCCACTTTGAAGATAAATGTTCCAAAACCAAACGCTTTTGCAGGTGCAAGGAATGTAAAGGATTTGAAGAACTTCATATGGGACAAGGACATGTACTTCCCAGATACGAAGGTTCTAGAGGTGGAATTGGTCTTGCTAGTGAGCATGTATCTCACGGGGGGGAGTGGGGTGGGTTGTAAAGCTTAGGTAGATGACTCGCCAAAGGAAGAACTATCATGGCCGGGAGTCAATCCAGACTTGGAATGAGTTGAAGAGGGATCTTTAGGAACAGTTCCTTCTTGGGAACACGACATGGGTCACGAGGACCATATTGAAGAAACTCAAGCATTTGGGCAAAGTGTGAGGGTTTATGAAGGCGTTCACATCCTTCGTGCTAGACATCAAGTATATGTCGGAGGAAGACAAGCTCTTCAACTTCCTCTATGGGTTGTAGGGTTAGGCTTAGTTGGAAGTGAGGAGAAAAGGGACAAAGGATTTGGCTTTTGACATTTCCACAACCAAAGGATTAGTGGACTTTCAATATGTTAATCTCTCTATAGGTTAATAGGGGAAAACAAAGCCCAAGGAGAAGGGTAAGTCTGCAAAAAGGGACTTTGCGAAGAAGTCACAAGGGTAGCTACACGAGCCTATCAGTTTTAGTACAAGACAACCCGACCAAGGCATGAAGATAGACTTTTTCATTTGCAATGACCCCCATCGAGCATGAAACTTTCTGAAGCAAGAGAAGCTCTCTACACTAGCAGTAGAGACTGACAATGACCCAGAACCGCTAACCTGGGTCAATCCCCTCTAACTCCTCAACACAATCAAGTTTGTTAAAGACTCAAATCCTTCTCGGCTTCTCTTCATCCATATTATGTTGAATAGAAAGGCTATTGAAACCATGGTGTTCACTGGTACCACACATAATTTTGTAGCAGAGATGATGGTTGCGGCCTTAATTTATCTCTCAGGAAAGATCCAACCCAGATCAAGTCGATGAACTCCAAGGCGCAACCTGTTATTGGAATCGCACGTGCCATGCCTAAAGGTTGGAGATTGGCAAAGGCACACAAACCTCCTAGTGATGCCCCTGGACGACTTTGATATCATCCTAGGTAAAAATTTTCTCACACTTGCTAAATATTAAGTTTTTCCTGACTTAGGAGGGATATTCATTATGGACGAATGACAACCATCTTTTATAGATGGGGTGAAGCAGCCGAAGGTACAAAATGGCAACGCAGTCCTCCTCTTTGCGAAATAGTTGGAGCTTGGCTTGAAAAGGGGTGAGCTAACCTTTTTTGCAGCCCTTTTGGAGATTAAGACTAACAAGAAGGTGGAGGTACCTAATGCATATGCTTCCTTCCTAAAAGATTTTAGATATGTAATACCCAATGATCTCTCCAAGGTACTCCCACCTCGGTGGGTTGTAGACGACCAGATCGAGTTAGAACAGGGTGCAAAACTCCCTACAAGGGCATCCTATCGGATGTCCCCATTGGAGTTGCAAGAGCTAAGGAAGAAACTCAATGATCTGCTAGATGCGGGTTATGTGAAGCCCTCGAAAGCCCCTTATGGAGCTTTGGTGTTGTTCTAGAAGAAGTAGGATGGTGCGTTGCAGCTGTGTGTGGACTAAAGGGCCTTCAACAAGGTAACAATCAAGAACAAATACTATGTTCCATTGATTCGGGATCTATGTGAAAGGCTAAGAAAGGCATCCTACTTCAACAAGCTGGATCTGCACACGGGCTATTGGCAAGTGAGTAATGACTGAAGGGGATGAAGGGAAAATAACTTGTGTAACTCGATATGACCTTTTTGAGTTTTTGGTGATGTTATTTGGCTTAACCAATACCTTTGTCACTTTTTGTATCCTAATAAATGATATATTTTCTAACTACATAGACTGGTTTGTGGTTGTGTACTTGGATGATATTGTTGTTTATAGTGAGTCGCTTGAGGATCACTTATCTCATCTTAGGGCAGTGTTATCTAAGTTGAGGTCACACTAGTTGTATGTTAAGTTGAAGAACTCTGAGTTTGCCCAAAAGAGCATCATGTTCTTGGGCTACAAGATCTCCAAGGAAGAAGTCTGGATAGATCAGTAGAAGGTTAAGGCAATTTTGGAGTGGTCAACCTCATCCAAGGTAATAGAACTTTGGTCTATTCTTGGGTTGGGTAACTATTATAGGAAGTATATTAAGGACTACTCCAAAAAGGCGGTTCCCCTTACTGATCTTCTAAAGAAGGATAAAAAATGGCACTGGACAAACAAGTGCCTAGTAACTTTAAACACTCTAAAGCAAGTTGTTGCAAGCGAGCCAATATTGAAGCTGTCGGATTACCAGAAGCCCTTTGAGGTACAAACTAATCTTTATGACCAAGCTGTGGGAGGAGTCTTGGTGTAGGATAGATAGCCAGCATGTAGCTTTTGAGATCTAGAAGCTCAATGAAGGAGAGAAGAAGTATTCTACCCATGAGAAGGAGATTCTTCTTGGGACCAAGTTTGTCAACAAGACAGACAATGTGGCCAATACCTATTTTGTCACACAAAAAAAACTATCTCCAAGACAAGCTCACTGGCAGGAGTTGCTACAGGAGTATGATTTTGAGTGGCAACACTAACCAAGGAGGCACAACCTGGTTACCGATACCTTGAGCAACAAGAGGGTGACAAAATATGTTGTGGTGCTATCCACGATAGCTACTAACTTTGCGGGGAGCATCTGGGATATTGGAAAGACATGTGACCAATACCAGAAGCCTATCGCAGATGTGAAGAAGGACATCGTGTGAAGGTATTGGCTAGAAGATGAGCTCCTCTATACCAAAGAAGGAATGCTCCTAGTGTCAAAGCAAGGTGGGTTGCGGAGGGAGTTGCTCCATGAGGCACACGACACCAAGTGGGCGGGACATTCAGGCACAAGGGTTAGGATGTGGAGTCTTATGTTAACCTACTTTGTTTGTCAACAAGATAAGTTGGAACGTAGGAGGGAAGTGGGTCTGCTACAACCCCTTCCAACCCTAGACTGGCCTTTCCAGTTCATCTCTATGGACTTTGTTTCAGGATTCCCAAAGGTGAAGGGCATGACTTCAGTGCTCTTAGTGGTGGATAGGTTCTTGTAATATGCCATCTTTACCTACACCAACTATTTGCGGAACGGAGCTTATTGCAGAGCTCTTATTCAATCATGTGGTAAGTTGTTAGGATCAGAGTTAAAGTTTTCCACCGTTAACCACCCACAAACAGATGGGCAAACTGCGAGGATCAATGCTTTGATGGAAGAGTATTTGAGGTACTTTGTATCAACCTTGTAGAAAAATTGGTTGGATTTGCTAGATATGCCACAACTCTCGTACAAACTACACCAATCTTCTACAATAGGGAAGAGTCCCGTTGAGTTGGCTATTAGGTTCCAACCAAGGGCGCCCCATGAAGTGGCAATGCAGGCAAATGGAGAAAAGTGTTTTACAACCTATCGTCTCACTAGGAGCTGGTAAGAGTTATTGGATGAAGTGTTATAAAGTGTTGCCAAAGCAGCGAATCGCATGAAAAAATATGAGGACCAAGGAAGGAAGCCTCTAGAGTTTGTTGTTGGAGACAAAGTCGGGTTGAAGCTCACTTCTCAAATCTAGAAGAAGTTTCACAAGAGGGAAGTGCACAATGGCATGATTTAAAGGTACGGAGGACCCTTTGAGGTGCAATATAAAGTTGGAAGTGTCTCCTATCGACTGAGCTTACCTGATAGGTTGATCATCCAACTTTTCATTTTTGTTTTCTAAAGCCTTGCTTTGAGGATGCCGTAGAGCCAGCTAGGAATATGTCCAATCAGGTACCTCCAATAGTTTGGATTGAGTTTAAGTGAGCTGTGGGGAAGATCCTTGACCGACTCATCGAAGGGCAAAGCAAGAAGAACTGGCGGACCTTCTACTTGATTAAGTGGAAAGTTTAACCTACTTCAGAAGATAGTTGGGAGAAACATACCACATTGTGGAAATTCGATAGAGTGATCCAAGAGTACTTGGACTCAATGCCAACAAGGACGTCAAGCTCCTTTGGTGGAGGTGGTTTGTAAGACCCTTACCAAAGGGAACCCATTCTTGGAGATAACTCCAATGGGATCCCCGTGGAAAGGTTCATACATTTGGTCCTTAGAGGCGCTAGAGTGCCTTGATGCAAAGAAGAAAACAGGCCTCCTTCTCCTTCAAGTCGTGTAGAGACACCAGAAAGAATGGACTAGGGGTTCCAATCAAAGCTCTATACATGACTAGGAGCTGAAGTATCAAGGCACGAGTGTGTAACTTCTAGGACCATGGCTACATGGCACACAGGGCTAAAGAATAAGTGCAAGCGCCCTGTAGGTACAACACACACACAAAGGGAATGGAATATGCATGTGACGGTTCATATGCCCCATCGGTTGGGGAAGACTCTTGGAGAGTGTAGGCTTTCATTTATATAAAGGTACCCGGATTGGGACCAATAAATAGACTTTTGTACACACCCATGAGAAACAAGAGAAATAGGAGAGAAGCAAGTGTATTGCCATTGAAAACCTTGTGTTGTCTTGTGCTTAACTTTGCTTGTGTTTGCTTCATTCTTTCTTTGTTTTTCCTAAAGAACACTATTGCTTCGTTTGAACCTCCGTTGTGAAGCAAAAAAGATCAGCTGAAGCTCAGAGGACTTAGTTGCCATCACAGGGTGACTCTCACTCCAGAGTCTGATTTCTAGAGGTAATATCTTAACCTTGTGTCAACCTTCACTGTAAAACTCGAGTAGCCCGTACTTCTATCAATGTTGGCTGAGATTGGGCTTCAAAATCAATTGTACGAGCATTGCATATGAAAAAAACACCATTGTTTAAAGTCAAGACCAAGATTGATCTACCCTAGATCAACAAATCAGAGACTCACTATACAGTTTACGTGAAATATCAAGTCATGTTTGGGAATAAACTTAATTAACCAACCAAACTTTTACATGATACAATGTATATAGTCACACCAACAATTATGTAGAGGTAAAGTTTGTCAGATCCTCACTCATGGACCCGGTTGCTAGTTCGAGCCTTGGTGCATGCTAGGTTGGGAGATGGTGCACACAACACCCAAGCATGAGAGCAGGCACGACACAATAGTGCGCATGGGCAGCGCACGAACACAAGAGTGTGTAGGCATGGCAGCGCACAGGACGCACAAACACAATGAGTGAGGCGCTGACCGTGGAGAGCAAATGCACGCGTGCACAGGGTGTGCGCAAAGACAGGTATGCACGGGGTATACGTGAGCTAAGCTTGGGGAATAGACTCGTATGGAGCACAGGCTTACACCAGGTTTATGCTGAGTCAGGCATGTCTGAGCCGTAGGCAGGTGCAGAGCACATGCGGTTACTCGGTTGCGGGATTCACAGGACGTGATCGAATTGAGTCGGCTTTAGTTGCGATAACTAAAGTGGTGGGCTTATCAGATAAGATAAGATCAAATTTGACATATCAACGAGTCAGTTGTTTCTCTTAGTTACACGCTTGTATAAATAGGGTTTAGGGCCCGACATTGTAATACATTGAAAAAGAAGTGAATAAAGAGAATTTTGGTCATTGGCCCCAAATTCTTTTGTGTGATTTCTCATTGCCTACTGTGAACCTCGATTACGGAAGAAAGAGGCAGAGGTCAGGCTCTTGGGAAGATCCGGCTGCCGCACAGGTTGATTCGGAGCGCTGGGACTCCAAAAAAGCTTGAGGTAAATATACTCCATTTTGACAGAGTATATAGTAGGTTTGAGTTTCTACAACCAATTTTTGAAAAATCTGAAGTGAAACCGAGCCAATATAAACGACTAACCAGGATATTTTGATTTTCTAAATCTTGTTAGTAAATTTAATCAAACAAATTTTTTAATGAGCTACATTCTAATGTAACATTCATATTTTGCATCAAATAAAGAACAAGCCCTTAACAAATAAAGATTTAACTATAAAATAACCATGGTTTAGTTTGATTTGAAAAATTTTGCAATCGAAGGCCTTGGCAGCGTTGATAGCCCCGATGGTCTAGGAGACAGGTGTCTCAGCAGACCTGGTTCTGAGACCTCGGCGTCGCCTAGTAGTCTTACCGGTGAAGTCGGATGCGAAACCCAACACTCCTTCCACCGTACTCACAACAACCGCTTTAGGGTCTGAAGGTCCTTCTAGTTCGAAGGGTAACCTATCGACCTCTAGCCCTACCGAGGTGAAGTACCTCTTCATTGATGAAGTAGCTGCTACCGAGGCTTTTGAGGCCATCTTCTTGGAGTAAGACCTTGCAACCCCTATGAGGTCTCAACAAAGAGGAAATTAATGCCTCATGGCTAACTTTGGCAAGCATGAAGGTACGTCGTTGTTCACTTATTTCTTCTAATACTTGGTATTCTTTGTCTGATTACTGACATGGTGTTTTCTAACCATGCAGCCGTATCTTCTAATGGCCCATATCGTCAAGCAATTACGAGAATAGGTCATGCTCGAGGATCCCTCAACAGAATTATTGAAGAAGGCCCAGACCAACATGGTGCAGGCGAGGGAAGAAAGCTTGGAGCTTCAACTTTAAAAGGCAAACCTTCAGATGGGGTTTGAGACCGAGAGCAGGGAGAAGCTTCAAGCTTTGGACGAAATAAAGTGTAGTCATGACCTCCTGGGAGCTTCAAAGGAGTATAGACGCCACTTTTAGAGAAGAAGCGAGAAGTCGCGACTTGACGGGCTGTTAAGGAGGCTACAGAGAGCGTCATGGTAGAGTTCAAGTATTCCCTGGAAGAAATCTATGGAGAAGTTCAAGGACTCCTGGGAATACTTGGAGGAGCTCAAGGCCTTCACTGACCAGTAGGTCATTGAATTTAAGAACTCAAAAGAGTTTGAGGATTAGCTTGCTGACCGGGACGCTGGGGGAGCGAAGGAGGGTTTCAAAATCTTTAAGGTGATCGTCCTTGATCATCCAGAGTTCGACTTAGCCTCTTTGGACTTTGTGGGCGTTCTCTAGTATCTTCCCTTTACCCTTGAGGATGACACTGGCAAGGCTGAAGCCAAAGCTGCGATCGAGCCTAAGATGTTGGTTCTAGCTGAACTCGAGGTTGAGGCATATGCGTCAATCGAGGCCGAGATCTCTCCGATAGTTCGTCAATAATAAAATCTTGTACTTTGCACATTTTTTTTTTAAACCTGTATATTTTCAACCAGCTTATTAATAAAGAAATAATTTCTTCTTTATTTACTTGTGGTATTCTTTCCCATCCGAATGAATGATTGAATGTTGTGTGGTTCTTTAATCTTCCGAGGTGTTTGTCTTTTGGAATGACTAATATGTGTTGCTACTTCTGATCATAGTTATTTTGTTTTCTATAAATGCACCTGATGTATTTAGTTTTTCAGTGTTTGGTTTGATGTATGTTGAGAGATACAATCATCATATAAAGTGAATGACCTATTAACAATCCTCTCATATTCATTTTTTTATTTAGTTAAAAAATTAAATAAAAAATTTTAGTAGAAAGAGTATTAATTAAGAAATTTTTTATATAATATTAATAAAATTTAATAATATTAAATTAAATATAATAATATTAATCTTTGAGTAGTGTAATTGAGAAAGCTGGTTTCTTTCTTTGTTTGATCTCCATTGCTACATAAAGCTTTCAAATATTCTATGGACTATCAGCAATGGAGATGGAAACCTCAAAACTCACCTCTTTGATCTTCAATTCTCAAACAAATTTTAGGGAGGCTAGCAATCAAGAGAAGCCAAGATGAACACAAATGAAAACTAGAGGAATGAGTAAATCACAGATAGATTGGATGGCAAGGACTTAGAACTTGGTGCTTGAAAACTTTGTGGCTACATATGATGACAGGTATTTGGTGAGAATAATATAAATTTTTTAATGTATTTCAACTTATAGTCAATTTGCCTTGAAATGTAGTTAATTGAGGGGTTTATGTAAAATATTTACACATTGCTGGAAATTTTATATCAAACCAAACACCGGATTTTTCAACTTACATGTAAAACATATTATATTACACCTACTTAGAGGAAATCAAACAACGCCTAAGAGAATTTGATTTTTATATAATATAAATTAACACTTTTAAAATTGCATTGACATATGTATGTTCAAATACATCCATATAAATTATATATCTTTGGATATTTTTCAAATAATCACTTCAAAATACATAAAGAGAAATGTTGTCGTCCGAACAATTTGTCCGAAATGGGCACATGAATGATTGCTAGCGTTTCAATGTCCTCGGGATGGTTGTCTACCATCCCTAGGAACATTCAATGGCAAACAATGATTTGTGTGCCCATTTCGGAAATGATTAAAGTCATTTTTGGTTACTGTACTTTGACCCAATATTGCATTTTCGTTCTTGTACTTTAAAAATCTTCGATACGATGCCTATACTTTGGAGTTTTTGTTCAAATACGTCCCTGGTGCTGACGTGGCAACATAGGTGGCATACAAACTAAATACAATTAATTTTTTATTTCAGGTAGTATATTACATCATCATCCCACGTCATCATTAAAAAAATATAATTTATTTGCAATCTATTTTATCATGCCATGTAAGCATGCTACATCATCCTAACCTTGCCATGTAAGCCACCATGTCAGAAATACTAGCTACATGTGTTGCTATATCAGTACTAGGAACATATTCGAACAAAATCCCAAAATACAGAGACCGTATTAAAGATTTTTAAAGCATAGGGGTGGAAATGAACATTGGGTCAAAGTACAATGACCAAAACTGAGGTTTATCCTTTTGGAAAAGCTGCTCGTACTATATAGCACTACTCATACATAAAAAAAAAACTTTGCATTTATGATTTACAACCCATTTGTCAAAAATTCAATAATTGAAGTATACTTAAATTACATCATTTGCAAATATTTAATCAAAATTTCATCCATAAAATTACTCTTTAATTATATAGTTGAAAAATCCATTTATCATAATTCAAACAATAGCATAGAAAAAAAAAAGTGAGAAAACCAACCTTCATAAAGAAAATTGATAATTTATTCTCTTTCACAAAGAAAGGTTGAGAGTTCGAACCAAGTGTACCGCATGTTTCTAGTGGCTTGTCAACACTTACAAAAAAAAATTAGAAAGAGCAAGAGAGAAGAAATAGGGAGGTTCCAAAGTTTGATACATGGTTACATGTATTCCCAAGGAAAAGATTTCATAGTATGTAACATAAAACAATATTGAAGATCAATGACTATCAATGAAGAATAAAGTGGACGTGAGGGAAACTAGAAGGGCCTTCAACTAATGTTCATGTTTGCAAAAGAAGATAAGTCACAAATAGAGTTTCTCTTCAATGGAGGGGAAAGGATCAAAAGAGAAGAAGGCAATGGGGATGAAGGATCTAATTTGTTGAAAGATTAGTTTTTGAAAGTTTTTTTTTGTGTATTTTGGACTGCCATGAGTTTTTATTTTTTTAAAAAAAAAAACTTCTATTAGTAACGGGGAATATGCGGAGGGGCTTGTAGGCTAACTAAAATAGATTCCAAGGTTATAAAAATACTAACCGATGACCACTTGGTCTAATGGTACTAGGTTTCCGTGCCTCGCACCCCGTCGCGGGTTCGAGTGACGCTGGGGGGTTTCCTGTGGTGAGTCTGTTGCGCTTAGTGGTGGGAGCCACCTTTGATGGCACTTATTCCCCCATGCGAGTTGCTGGATTCGATCCCAGGTAGCCCCGCCCTTTGATTTGTCTTAGCGAGTCTGGGCTGACCGGCTGGCTCATTCAATAAAAAAAAAAGGTTATAAAAATACTAGACTTTTGAAGATCAGATAAATCCTTAGATATTTTTTGAAGAGTTCACAGAAATATTAAAGTAAAAAAGAAAAACACCATATTCGTATGTAACAAGGAACAATGATCATTTGATATATTATTAGCCATCCTATTTATTGAAGGATCAAGATTCCAGATCTATTACAAATATTCTCATACACGACGTTGCAAGATGTAAGGATAGAGAAATAAGAGAAAAAACCCTCCTTGAATCTCCTAAATAAAACAAAGAGGTTCATTATATGCTTCATTCCAATCGAGGATTATGAGACAGAAGTAAGAAGTCACGAGGACATTGATGTGAAAGGGTACCTTCAATTCTTGATTGTGAAAAATGAGTAAGAAGGAAGGAGTTGATGGTGAAGGGTATTCCAATCGAGCTCATAAAAAATTAGGCAAGATCCTGGTTCGAACCAATGGGGGCTTGACACATGTCTTATTTTATCGAAAGACAACTTAGTGTGAGACACATGTCAAACTCCCATTGATTCGAACCATCATCTTGAACCAGACAAGATGTTATTATATGGGTGTTGTACTTATTGCAAACATTAGCTAAGCCTTGTGGACATCAGGAGGAGGATCCTCGAGTCCTAAGGAAGTTTTTAAAGACCCAATATTTCCAGTTTTGTTATTTCCCTTCCGTGGTGTTTTTCCTTTTTGTTGTAGTATGTGACTGAAGTCACAGCAATATGTTGAATTATGGTGTATTTAAGGATTGCCAAGGTGAATAAAAGAAAACAAAAATTATCTCCAATTTATTATGGTTTTGCTCTTGCTTGAAAAAGCGTATACTTGCAGGCTTTGCTTGTGACTTATCAACTCCTCTATCCCCTAGACCTCAATTGTTCGCTTGATCGGATCTTGGTGCATGGGTTGTTCATGGGGGCCTCATCTTCCTCATTACTCCTCGGTGATGGTCCGATTTGTTAAAATCGATAGTCCTCATGATATGGACGACTTGTTTCACTACATCAAATTAAGATATTATTAGGAAATCGATATAATGAATTAATTTTAAATTTATCAAAATAAAAATAAATAAATAATTACAAATTCTAAATCTTGCTAAGGCCATGTGAGCTGAATATGAAATGTTGGGGGCCCTCGTCCACACCACCAGATATACAGTATTGTTGGTGCATTTGTGTCAGACTCCATCACAAAGCTGCTTATAAGGCCATGCATGATCCCACCACCCTCCTCCACTCCTTTCTAATAACCAAGAAAAACACTCTCCGTACCATGGTCCCTAATACCTTGTACCTAAACGCATAACACTCACAAATCTATGGTAGACTTCCACTAAAACAGGGGAGCATGCATGGTGGATGGTGCATTGGTTGCCAACCTTCATGTGAGGCCACTGTTGTAATTGACCTTGTTTTAGCATACTTGTTTCTTTTTCTCGTTTGTTTAACTTGTGGAGTTCCTCCTCTTTGACCTTGCTATTCAAACATCTCAGGCTACAGTGTCCAAACTAATAATACTGGTTGGTACACCACCACTAGTTTTCAATAAGATATACGAAGGAGAAGAAGAAAAAAAAAAAACTTTTATTTAACTAGTGGTTAAGATTCTTGTTGGAAATTAGGAGGGAGATAAAAAAAAATTAAATAAAACTGTAATCAAACAAGTGAATAGGATAGAGTGTTTATTTATAGAATTTTAAAGATAATTTTTGTTCTAATAAAAGAATACAACTTCTTATAAGTCTTATTCCAATAGTAGATGGGGTTGATTATATAAATTGTCTCATGTCACTCTGTCAAATGTAAGATCCGGCTCAATATCTAATATACATAGGTAAGGCCTTAGACATTATCTCTCTCCACGTAATCCTAGGTATTCCTCAACCCATTTTCTTACCTTCTATTACTAAACTATCACAATTTCGAACTGAGGCCCCAAGGGGTTTACGAAACATATATCTAAACCATTTTAAACACCCTTCTCTTATTTATTTATTTTTTCTTCAATTGATGTAATTTACACATTAAGTTGAATGTGTTCATTTCTAATCTTGTCTAATCTTGTATGACCACTCATCCACCTTAACATCCTCATTTCTGTTGCACTTATCTTATAAATATGTTGAATTTTAATTGTCTAACACTCGCTCATGTATAGCATCGTTGGTCTAATTGTCGTTCTATAGAACTTCTCCATTCACTTTGTTACGCATCTCCTTATCACATAACACTCCCGTTGCACTTCTCAATTTCAGTTATCATGTTTTGATTCTATGGGTTATATCTTCATTTATCATCCCGTCATCCTACAAAATTGAACTTAAATACTTAAAATAGTTATACTTAGACACTACAACCCCACCTAGTTTCACTTCCCCCTCCATCTCCCCTCTTTAGACTAAAATTTTAATACATATAAAAGGATAGGATTAAAATATTTATCCTAAACCATTTAGGATAATATCAAGGCTAAAATATATATTTTTAATTTTATCAGTTTCTTTAATAAATCAAATCCAGTGTATCAAGTATTAAGTCTTCATAATTTTTCTTTTGAGTTTCCTGTAGTTCTTTACAGTAAATTAACTTAAGCTGATGAATCAAGCCGCATGCAGCTGGTAGGCGATCTTTTAATAGATTATGTTTACACTTGAGTTGATGACAGGTCTCAGATACCATGCACTAAAACACTGTTGTGTGTGATCAGAAGGAATAGAAATTAAGTAGATTTGGGTAGAATCAGATTCATCATCTTTGAAAGGAATGAATTTGCACAGAAGCCGCAAGGCTGATTTGGTGGAAAGGAAAAAAAAGGACTAAGACAGGCAAGACAAGCTATCTAACTTCTCAGCATAACATCTCTCTTTTTTAGACGTCCGGAGTTTATAAAAGAAGCTGGAGGAGTGACAGCACTCACCATATCATATGTAGACTTTGATGATAATCAATACATGACATGACCACATTTTTTCGGAGTAGAAAGCCAATAATAACAACCGGCAATCCATACAACCCTCCTAAGAATATGGCATCTATCTCTTTTTTCTTTTTATCAAGATGACAAACGTCTCCTAAAAGTTAAAGACAGACAATGCGACACTTGCGCTCGTATTTCTTCACCTTATGATTGTGAGAGTTTGAACTTGGAATTATCTAAACTAATGAAATCATACACAATAGATTCAGTATCAATAGGTCAAGAGGTCTTTGATATATGATATCTATCTCATAAATCACCGAAGTGACATTTAAGTTTTATAATCTTTGAATTATTATTAATAAACATAGTTTATTTATTATTTAAAGAAAACATTTCACTTTTTAGAAAACACAAAAGAATTTTATTATACATAATCCAATGTGTTTTGATCTTTGCACAGAATCTGCACTCCTTGATTTGAACAGCAAAATTGGTCATTGTGCAAGAAGTGGTGTCCATGTTAGAGCCTTAGACTTTTATAATTTTTATTATTTTTATATAGGTGATTTTTTTTCTAAAGAAACTTAATAGAGATAACTTAATAATTAATGGTGGCATATAGCTACATAAGATCCATGATTTGTTTCCATTTGAGGAAAAGTAAGATGGTTTTTAAAATTCAAAGCCTAGTTCCCAAGCACTCCAATTTCCACGCTTTCTATTCTATTCTAATCTAATCTAATCTTTCTTTAATCCAATATAATAATATAATGTAATGTAATCTAATCTAATTGGATGAGAAGTCATCCACGTCTTTCAATCATCAAGTGATTAAAATATTGAAAACGTGGGTGGCAATTATTAAAGTGTGATAAATAAAATATATATACAGAAAATTTTCTTTCTTTATTCACTTTTAACTTTGTGGATAAAAAATAAAAAATAAAAAATAAAAAATAAAAAATAAAAATTAAGACGTTCTCTATAATTTAATACTTTTATAACATAAATGATAACAGTGTTTTTGGGATGGGACAGTACACTGTAAGTGACGAACGAGGACCGAGGAGACACAGCTGAATGGGGACACGTGGCGCGGCCCCAGCCGTGAAACTTCTCGTTTTATCAAAGTCCGTGCAATGAGCCGTCACTCCATGTCTCCGCTTTCTCTTTGTTTTTTGTTTTCATCGTTCATTGAGTTTTGAGTTTCAATGTCACCATTGGTTTTCATTTAAAAGTTTAATATATGTTTTAATATAGATTATGAGGTTATTTAATTTTTGAAGAAAAGAGAACACTCTTTTTTTTTCACTTGCTTTTCTACAATGTATACACAAGAGTAGTTATATGATACACAGTCAACAACTTTAATCAGCTGTACACAGTCAACCAAGTTTATAATCTGTACACAGTCAACCAAATGTATAATTTCCAATACTCCCCTTCAAGTTGGCGCATGCACATCATGAATGCCCAACTTGCCAAGCAAAAATTGAAACTGCGAGCATCCAAGAGCCTTGGTGAAAATGTCCGCTGGTTGAGATTCTGAACGCAAATAACTCATGGTAATCGCTCCAGCCTGAACATGCTCTCGAACCAAATGACAATCGATTTCTATGTGTTTGGTACGCTCATGGAACATAGGACTCGTAGCTATGTGTATTGCCGATTGGTTGTCACAAAAGAGTGTCATAGGTTCACATTGTATAACATCCAAAGAAGTTAAGAGAGACTTTAACCAAATCAGCTCACTTGTGGCAGCTGCCATGGCCCTGTATTCTGCTTCTGCAGACGATCTGGAAACAGTACTTTGCTTCTTTGTTTTCCAAGATACCGGTGATGAACCAAGCATGACAAAGTATCCAGTCACAGAACGACGTGTGATGGGACAACTCGCCCAATCAGAGTCACAATAAGCGTGCACTCTCAAGTCGGAATCTGCTCGAAGAAGAATCCCTTGACCCGGATGCCCTTTGAGATAGCGTACAACTCGCATGGCTGCCTCGAAATGCTCTTTGCGTGGTGCCTGTGCAAATTGGGATAATACATGCACCGCATATGAAATCTCTGGTCGCGTGATAGTGAGATAAATGAGGCGGCCAACAAGTCACCGATAAGCTGCGCCATCCGCAACAAACTCCCCTTTGGCCAGACCCAAACGATGACCCTGCTCGATAGGAGTTTCAGCCGGCCTGCTCCCAAGGAGTCCCGTCTCGGATAAAATATCCAAAGCATATTTTCGTTGAGACAAAAACAAACCCTTAGGAGAGTGAGCTACTTCAATGCCCAAGAAGTATTTCAATACCCCAAGATCTTTGAGATTGAAACATTTATGGAAATAGGCCTTGAAAGCCGAACAAGCACCCCGATCATTCCCCATCAAGACAATGTCGTCAACATAAACTAACAGCCCCAAAAATACACCCCTCTTGCGAAATGTGAACAAAGAGTAATCAGCACGAGATTGGACAAAGCCATACCTTTGAAGTGCATCACTCAATTTTGTGAACCAATTGCGTGAAGCTTGGCGCAAACCATAGAGTGATTTGCGTAGCCGACACACTTTGTCTTCGTGATCCATTTGAAAGCCAGGCGGGAGTCTCATATAGACTTCCTCATCTAAGTCTCCGTGCAAGAAGGCGTTATTGACATCCATCTGGTGTAATTCCCATCCTCGTGCAATTGCAACTGACAAGAACACACGCACGGATACGAGCTTGGCAACGGGTGCGAATGTCTCATGAAAGTCCAGGCCCTCAACCTGCGTAAATCCCTTGGCTACCAAACGCGCCTTGTATCTTTCAACAGTGCCGTCCGACTTGTACTTGACCTTGTAAACCCATTTACAATCAATGGGTTTCTTCCCAGGGGGCAAAGACTCCAAAGTCCATGTGTGATTGGCCTCAAGCGCCATTATTTCTTGGGCTATTGCATCACGCCATTCTGGTTGCTGCACAGCCTCAACATAGTTCTTTGGCTCTATGTCTGAGTTAATGGTTGCCAAGTACGCCGATGGCCCTGAGAAAAATGATCAAATGTCACATAATTCACTAAGGGATACAGAATACCTGAGGAGCTGTCATGTTGTGGGGACTTTGAAGGGGGTTTTATGAGTGCAGCTGAAATCTTTCTCTCAACAGAAATAGAGGGTGCAGCTGGAGCTGAAATCTGTGTTTGTTCAGGAATCTGTTTGTTCAGAAATCTGCTGAGGCTGAAATCTGTTGAGGGTGAAATAGAAGGTGAGGCCTTCGTCTCAACAGAAACAGAGGGCGCAAGCTCCACCTCATTCTTCGTAGTTAAGGTTAATCGTTGAGCCGAAAATACAACATAATCATCACATCTCGCAGGTGGACGAGTTGTTCTTCGTGGACGACTGACAGCTCTCACATTTTGCCCCTCCTCCCAATGTGAAACACTGACATCATTTTCCAGCTCAAACTCCTCCAATCTTGAAGTTTGGTTCCCTTTCTAACTCTGGGCGCCTTAGTGCGAGTTCATCCTCACCACTGTCACCCATCTCCAAGTCGACATCTCCTTCAAGAGGATGTACAACCCCCCCAACCTTGCTCAAATTACTAGCTTCGGCAAAAGGAAAAATGTCTTCATGAAAGGTGACGTCGCGAGAAGAAAAGAAAACTCGCTGCTCAAGGTCATAGAGTTTCCATGCCTTCTTACAGTGGGGGTATCCCACAAACATACACTTGCGACTTCGAGATGCAAATTTGTCCTTCGGTTTAGGGACGTGGTGCGCATAACAAAGGCAACCAAAAACTCTAATATGACCAACAGACGGCTTCTCCCCAAATAGAATCTCGTGAGGAGATCGTCCCTTCAACTTGACAGTGGGTGTGCGATTAATTAAGTAAACTGCTGTCAACACACATTCTCCCCAAAAATGAACCGGTAACGAAGCTTGAAAACGCAAAGCACGAGCTACCTCAAGAATGTTTCGGTGTTTGCGCTCAACCCTCCCATTTTGCTGTGGAGTGTAAGTACAGCTAGTCTCATGTAAAATACCTCGAGTCCTATAGAACTCCCTCATAGACGCCGAATCAAATTCCAACCCATTGTCGCTTCGTATACATTTGACCTGCTTCCCGAATTGGGTTTCAACAAGTTTGCAAAAATCAATAAGGTATCGACAAGCTTCACCCTTTGCTCTGAGTAGATATACCCAAACAGCTCGGCTACAATCATCAACCACAGTAAGGAAATAATAGGCTCCACAAGTTGAAGCTGTACGATAAGGCCCCCATAAGTCACAATGAAGAAGATCAAAAGAGTTCGCAGCATTCGTATTACTTAATGGGAAAGTAGAGCGAGTCTGTTTAGCTCGAAAACATGCATCACAAACATAGTTTTTTTTAGGATCTAGTTTGCCAATATCAGGAATAAGAGATAAGCTTTGATTTGCTTGATGTCCAAAACGCCGGTGCCAAGTCGTGAGTAAGTCAACTTTCTCCGTCTTCAAGGCTGTATGGAGCTTCGTTGGCCTGAAGTGGTAGACCCCCCTTCGCAGTTCACCCATTCCAATCGGCATCCTCGAGGCTGGGTCCTGTATCACACATAGTTTATCAGTGAACAAGATTTGACAATTTAACTCAGCAACCAATTGGCGAACAGAAATCAAATTGCAGGTTAGATTGGGAACATATAGGACATCAAACAAAGTGATCGCATCACTCAATACGACTTGACCCTGCATCGTTGCAGTCGTTTTGGCCCCATTAGGCAAGGTAACCAGAAGCGAACCGGCTTGCCGAATGTCTCGCATGAGATCCAAGCGTCCTGTCATATGATCGGAGGCACCGCTGTCCAAGATCCAAGTGAGGTCATCGGAAGTCTTACCAGAAAGTTTGTCAGGACCTTCGCGCTCTAAAAGGTTTAACAGCTTCTGGAACTGATCATTCGACAGACCTTGAAAGCTGGTGTTGTTCTCTGGTTGACTACCGCTTGTGTGAAGCGCCGTGGCCTTGCCGCGGTGCTGCCCAGCCAGTGTGACTGCGCCGCGAGGTGTCTCTCGGCCACGAGGTCCTCTCCACCACGCTGGGTAGCCAAGTACCTCAAAGCATGAAGAAGTGTCATGACCGCTTCGGTTGCAATGGGTGCATCGTTTCTCTCCTCCCCCTTTTTGATTGGATTTTCCAACTGAGGACCCGATTTGTGGTTTAGTCGCGGACTGAACCGCCAATGCAACAGCCTTGACTCGCTCCTCATGATCTCGAATAATAGATCTGTGGCGCTCCTCACGAGTAATTAATGCGTAGGCCTTGCTGATTGTAGGAAGGGGATCCATGTTCAGTATTTGGGAACGAATTGTTCCAAACACCACATCATCCAAGCCCATCAAAAATTGATGCAGTTTCTCTTTGTCTCTTTCGCGAATCAATACCCTCGCAGCCCCGCATGAGCAGCCTCCACATGAACAGCTTGGTATTTTCGAGTAGCTACTCAACTCATCCCACATTGCTTTAAGCTTTGTGTAATAAGCTACCACAGTCATGCCCTGCTGTCGAATGGAAGCAATCTCGCCCTTCAACTGATGAATTCTTGGAGCATTCCCAACAAAAAATCGGTAATTCAGATCATCCCAAACACCCTTAGCAGAATCTTCATATGCAACACTAGGTTGAATAGACTTGTCGATGGAGTTGATAATCCATGAGATTAACATGGAATTGCAAGCCTTCCAATTGTTTGCTTCAGGCGTGCCGACCGCAGGTTGGTGAAGAGACCCATCAATAAATCCTTCTTTGTTCTTTGCCCTCAAAGCATTCAACATCGACTTCGCCCACAAGTCGTAATTGTCCCCATTCAAGACGCATGTCGTGAGAACTACTCCAGGATTCTCGGAGGGTGACAGGAAGAAGGGTGAGGAGACATCAATCGCCTTCTTCAAGACTCCGGTGGCTATGGAAGCTTCGGCCATGGTCTTGGAGTATGACAAGTTGGGGAATATGACGAGCTGGCCAAGATGACGAGCTTGAGGCTGAAAAAAAAAACACAAGGAAAAAACAACGATGCAAGTCTCAACGAGGAAGAGGGGGGTTGGTGGCGGCGGCGAGATGAAAGGGAAAGTAGGTTTAGGGTTTTCTCTACACCTTCTCTGATACCATGAAGAAAAGAGAACACTCTTTCTATTTCACTTACTTTTCTACAATGTATACACAAGAGTATTTATATGATACACAGTCAACAACTTTAACCAGCTGTACACAGTCAACCAAGTTTATAATCTGTACACAGTCAACCAAATGTATAATTTCCAATAATTTTCTCAGTCTATTTTTAACATTTTATTAATTTTGAAGTCCCTGTTCAGAATTTTGGTATATAAGAATAAGAATAAATAATTATTTTTAAAAGCTTTAATTAAAAATATATAATTTTTTAATAATTAATCTTGAATAAAAAAAAGTAGGATGCATTAGCTTTAAGCCCCGTTTGGCAATGGAATATCCCACTTGAAATTAAGCACCATGTGGAATTGAGTCTGAAATTTTTGAGTTTTGAAGGGAGGGAACCGTTAAACAGACCCTCTTAATGAGAAATTAATCTTCTTTTTTTTGTTAAACATATCGGTTGTGTAATTCCCAAAATGCCCACATTTATTAATCATTATGAAGCCGTAAATCCCCACCATAACTCCTCGTGCCTTGCGCAGCCCATCGGGATGTCAAACCGACACAGGTGTCTCGTCTCCCACGCCAAGCATGAAGTAGACCTTCCCTTTCCCCATAAACCCAACCGAGCAGCCCCTGGATAAGAGGCATCAGACTCGTCCTCACTGGGCACTTCTTTCATGCTCCGCCCTCCTCACGTCATACCTAGCCCCTTGAATCTCCGGCCCGCTGCAGCCAATATTATGTCACCAGCTCCTTCCCAAAATCGACTCAATTAAGGTAAGAGGTCATTGATCTTTTAGATGATTGCCATTTTAGGGGTCAAAGCTATGTGTTATACCGATTTTAGGGTTTAGGGTGTTTGTTTCTTTTTGGAGTTTAGGGCTAGGGGATATGTAATTAGTCTTTTAGATTAGTGATTTATGGTGTCTGCGTGACGTTTTTATCTTTTTTGGTGTCTTTTATTTGTTATTGTTGTTTGCTTTGATTTGTATCAAGGTATGTCCCCATGTGAGCTCAGTGTCATGGTTGTTTGCAAAGATATTCATAAGTTTGTGGAGGCCGTTTTGCTAGATATTTCCTAAGTTTCAAATTTGCTAGGGATTCACGAGTTCATAGAGCCTAATGACCTCTCTTTGGGACATCATTTACACCAAAATGATATAATTTTTTTTTGATAAATATGGGCGCCACAGGCATTGTTCAAACTCTCAATCTCATCCTGTGAGTAAGAATGTGTTAGTCAACTTTTCTTATAAAAATTGGTTACCAAAATGACTTTTTCAAAAGTCCTTTTGCTCACAAAGGCCCACAAATCCTCGACAAGTGCAAAATACCTTTGAAAGATCATTTTGAAACCATTTTAGCATCGAGGTTAATTGTAAATAATTATATTTTGTTATTAAGACTCAAATTTTTTAATTATTATTTTCGTTCTAATTAGTGTCTAGTCACCATCCTTTATGTTGACAACGAAACCCTTGAGCCATTTAAACAAATAATATGATTTGGGGGCTAAGAAATAATAAAATTAAAAAAACAAAAAAATGGATTATTATTATTATTATTATTATTATTATTATTATTGAGAGATACAAACTAGCTATACTGATACATTCTACTTTGCATAAAACCTAACACAAAAGATTGTAGTTTGTTGATTTCTAACTGAAGTCATCATAGCATTGAGTCTTGGTTGACATAGTTGATATACCTCTTTTCCTTCCTTGCCAACTTGCCAGTTTGTCTGCTCCTTCATTTTAATTCCTCTCTTGGAATTAACTGGATACTCCATTTGTTCAATCTTTCCAGTAGACTTTTACACTTCAATGTAGTGTCTTTGCTGCTTCCATTTGGGTCACTATTAACTGTTGTGAGCTAGAGATGAAATGGTTGTTTTTGTACAATTGTCCTTCTTCAATTCTCATATGTTGGAGCCTTTTCAACCCTTCCTTTATTGTTTTCACTTCCCCTTCATATGCTGATAATGCATTACACTCCTTTGCATCTACAACACAAAACAATCCATTATTAGTAACTACAACACTCTATGATGAATACAGGGTGAAATGGCATAACAAACAATGGAGAGGATGGAAGAAATTTATAGAGATTGAGAGTGATGCCAAAGATAGAGATGTTCCTGTGGAAGTTACTACATGGGAGACTTCCTACAATTCAGTATCTTTTTCATGTAGTTATTAATAATCGATCCCTGCAATAGATTTATAGAATTGCATAAACAAGTTAATGGATCTAGCATTCTTCCTAGAATCTTTACAACAAATTAACAAATCATATGCATACAAGATGTAATTAATATTTAAGGATTCAGTAATTTTGATACCCTTAATCAATTGCATAGTCTCTGCTTTGATTAAAATGTTTGTAGGTAACACTTGAGCTACTAAAATAAACAAATACGATGACAAAGGATCACCCTGTCTTATGTTTATATCTGGTTTCACCCATTTTCCTATTCTACCATTTATAATTAAATTCATTGATATATATATATATATATATATATATATATATATATATATATATATATATATATATATATATATATATATATATAGTTTCAATACAAGCTCTAACACATTTGTTCCATTTAGTTAGGAAGTTCATTCTGTTTAACACAATAGTGATAACATCCCATCTGATAATATCATAAGCTTTTTTCATATCCATTTTACTTAGCATCATTGGGTGTATATTTGGGTGTCATTAGTATGTTATCAAAGATGGTTCTACCAACAATGAAAGTTGACTATTCTTTTCCAATTAAATTTGGTAGAACCTGCTTAATTCTATTGGCCATTATTTTTGCTATGATTGTAGTTTACATTTGTGAAATCCGAAGATTTTAGGTTCCTAAGATCTTAGGTTAATAAAAGGAAGTCCCCAAGGTTGGAGACTAATGGAATTTTATTAAGAATAAAAGTTTTCTAATTTCATTAATTAATCGGTTAGAGAAGTCTTTGTATTTAGAAATTTTTTGAATTTTATAACAAAAGAGGGGCTTAGATGCAAAGTAGCATAATTAAAAACATCCTCAAATTACAAAATTGAATTATGGGTAATTGTTATATAAAGAAGAGGAATTATGAGTTTAAAAGAGGAATTTAAAATAATTAATCTCATAGTTTGGATCAAATGGGCCGCCAAAGGACCGATTGATAATTTAGGAAATGTTTAAGGACTTGAAGGAAAATTTCCTCTCTCTCTGCGAGAGGGACCTATATGTAAGCCTTTCCTGGACAAGGACTTGTACGAAATTTTCATATTAAACTATATAGAGAGATGTAGAGAGAGATATAGAGAGAGAAATAATATGGATAAATAAACACATATATAGAAGATGTCAAATGAATCATTATATGAATAGTATTGAAGGTTAATTAAGATAAAATCGATTAGGAGATAATATTTGAATTGAATTAGACTCATCCAATAGGGATAATTATAAGTTGTTTATAATTAATCCTTATCTAGAATTTAAATTATAACTCGAATTAGATAAACGTAATTTAACTCTATTTAAAAATTTGAGTAAGATTACAATTCTCATATCTATATAAAGGGGATATAGTGGGAAAATTGAGATACAATTCAGTAAGGGATTTGCTAAGGAATATCAGCGTAGAGTGTGAGGACACGCCAGGAGGAAGTCGATAGAGGTAAATATATTCACTCTCCCTCCCTTGAATTTATGCATAGATCATGAAGGGATAAAATTAAGGCAACTTGTAGATACAACCTAGGATTTTTTAAAGATAACAGTTTCAGACCTGCAGTCTAGCTATTAGTTTAGAGGGATATTTGGATCCCTTATTGTTCTCCGATTTGGGTGTATAATACATCGTTAGAAAATTTAGGAAAATATCTTTCTAAACAATCCTATATTATTAAAATCCAACTTACGGATTAGGAGATATGAGCAGTTATTTCGGACTGCGCATAATACGCTACTGAAATCGTGCAGTTCCGAGCTGCCAGTTTCAAGTTTAGTTTTAGATAGTTATATTTTTCTGATCGGGACATATAATATACCATTAGAAATATAAAGAAAAGCTCTTTCCAATGAGCTTTAGATCAACTCGATCGGGTTTTTGGATCAAAAGTTATGAGCAGTTCTTTAAGATTGCACATTAACTTCAGGAATTTTACACCATGTTAAAAGGTTAGCCGGTTGAGTTTAGACAAGTGCTTAGGTTGAGTCAAATAGACAGGTTTAGGTCCTGATCAATTGAATTTTATTTGATTATTAACGGGTTTGAGTTAATTGACTAAGCTTGATTAATATAACGAATTGGTCTGATCAAGTGTCAATTTAAATCAAACCATGATTGGGTCCGAATTGGGTTGGGAGAGTTTGATCGAGTCAAGAAGATTTGAATTGATTTTAATACCATGTATAATTAGGTTGAGTCAATTAAGTGATGGGTTGGGTTTAGATTAATTTTTAAAGTGAGCGGGGTTTAGTCAGGTAACAAATCTGGTCTAGCCTAGTTGAGTAAAGTTGATCAAGTCTTGATCAATTGAATTGAATTGAAATTGATTACTAGTTAAATTGGGTCTGGTCCATATTAATAGATTAAAACTAACTAGACAATGGGTCAAGCCTAAATTGATGGAGATTGAATCAATTAGACTAGTAGGTTGGTTTGATCAAGTAGATTCTGATTTGGGTTTGGGCTCGGGTTGGGCCTGGATTTGTTGAGCAAGTCAACTAGGTTGGATCATATAAGAGGAGTGGGTCTGGACCAGTTTGATGGGCCTTAATAGTGGGCCAGAATAGTGATAGAGAATAAAAAGAGAAGAGATAAAATTTGTAGCCATTGAAATTGGAACCCAAGACCCCATCGTAAAAGTAGAATCTCCCAACCAGTAGACTATAGTGTCATGTTTAGAAAAATAATGGGACTCTGTCTATATAAGCATAGACATATGTTTAATCTAGGGACTGTTAGTGAGAGTTGCATGTGCATCTAGACATGAATAATTGTACTATTATTAAAATAGGTTTGTTATCAGATTTCGGCATAGAGAGAGGAGACACGCCAAGTTGGATCCCAAGTAGATCATTGATAGAGGTAAGTGCCTTTGCCTAGTACCCGCCCAGTGATGGGCTTTCTTGACTTTGTTAATTCATGTTTCTTGTAAGTGCCTTTGCCTAGTACCCGCCCAGTGATGGGCTTTCTTGGCTTTATTGATTCTTGTTTATTTGTAAGTTACTTTTGCCTAGTACCCGCCGAGTGATGGGCTTTCTTGGCTTTATTGATTCTCGTTTATTTGTAAGTTACTTCTGCCTAGTACCCGCCCAGTGATGGGCTTTCTTTGCTTTATTGATTCTTGTTTATTTGTAAGTTACTTTTGCCTTGTTTCCACCCTTGTATGGGTTTTCTTGATTTGACATATGCTGTTTTTGGCATATTTTCTTTATTTGTGATATCTATTTATTTGATGCATACACATACTTGTTTTTGTTGTCTTTCTTCCTTGTGTGTGTATGGTTGAGCGTTAAAGGTAGTGTTTACTGATCATTAGGATTCGTTGACCTGCACGAGGCCGTGGAAACGCGCGTGAGCCCTACGTGCCCGTCCAGATTAGAGTGTAAAGTTTCACTACTTGTTTGTTGAATGCTCTTTTGGACATGCCCACCCGTGGGCGGACACTAGATCATAGGTCATGGTGGTGTCTTTGGCGGAGGTATGTGCCGGTGAAGTTCATTCTTCCGCCCGGTTATGCGATGGAGCGAGTAAGCTCCGGATATTCAAGCGTTAGGGGCCAGGACACCACGGCGTTCCGGCACTCCTCGGCGAGGGGCGATACTGGTTGTCCACGCTCGATGGGCGATCACTGACCATGTCGACATGAGAGAGAGGTGGCGCTATCGATTGTGACGGGTTAAATCGCTTCACGGAGGGTCACATTATTAGCGATCTGAGGTTGCATCATTACTTACAGCCGGATGGTTGGCTGTCCCGGGGGAAAAGTTTGTGGAGCTGTTGTTTGAAATTCCTATCCAGGGCTCTGAGGGTCGTAGCTGGATTCTAGGATCTGATTGTGTGGGGTGTAGCCCCTTTGCTTGATGATTCGTTGATTGTTGATATCTTGTTTCATCTTACCGTTTTGAGATCCTTGCAGGGTACTTACTGAGCTTTCCTTTCGAAAGCTCATCACTTTTCTCTTCTCTCATTTCAGGTCCTGAGGAGTAGGTTGACTCGAGCTCAGGAGGTGTGCGAGAGTCGGGGTGGGATATTTGTTGAGGTCGGAGGATCTCCTTGACTTTTGTTTCTGAGTGAGGATACTTGGCTTAGGACCTATGTAGGGCCTGGATTTGTTAGGGCTTTGGACCCTTGTACTTTATTTTCCGCATTAGCACTCTGATTTGTATTTGTTTGTTATTGGATTAATAAACTTTTTGATTTCATTTTGTTATCTGCTACTGTTTACTTAGGCCTTGTACTCGAGTGGGGTCCGTCTCCACTTTGGTACGGCCGGTCTGTTGACGTGCCCGAGGTCCCGAGATCCGGGTCAGGGCGTTACAACATTGCATAGGGATATGGGTTTGTAATCATTAACTCTTTAAGGATTTTTTTTTTTTTTTTGAATTAAACATATGTGGGTTTGGTTCCAAGAATGTGGTAAGTTACCATAAGTAAAGAAGTATGCTATTACACTAATAATATGTTTCCCTATTCTGTTCCAATATGCTCTAAAAAATTCTAGATTTAAACCATTTGGCCTTGCTAACTTACCTCTAGCCATTGATTTTATTGTCTGGAAAATTTCAAAGCTTCTTACATGTAATGAGCATTGTTTTTACTGCTTTTCAATCTAGCTAAATGTTTTCATCTTCTTTAATACTCCAGGAAATGAGCATTGTTTTTCATATTTTTTTACTGCTTTTCAATCTAGCTAAATGTCTTCATCTTCTTACTGCTTTATAGTTGGAATCATAGGTACAAACTACTGTTCATATTTTTTTTTACTGCTTTTCAATCAAGCTAAATGTTTTCATCTTCTTTAATACTCCAGGAAATAAGCAATGTTTTTCATGTTTTTTACTGCTTTTCAATCTAGCTAAATGTCTTCATTTTTTTCTCCAGGGAACATCTTGAGTGGTTTTGTTTTCTTAGCTCCATTGCCAACCTTGGGGGTTTACTCACCAATGCCATACTTGGCAATACTTTTGGGTTTCGGTTTATGGTTGTTTTATGGGCTGCCGATTGTCCATCCCCAGAGTCTGCTTGTTATCAATATCAATGGGATTGGCCTAGCCCTGGAGATCCTCTACATTATAATCTTCATCGTATATGCTACTGGTGTATTTGGCGATTTTGGGTTATTAGTTTTTTTAAATAATTTCCTTAAATCTTAGGTTAATAAAAGGAAGTCCCCAAGGTTAGAGGCTAATTGAATTTTGTTAGAAATAAAAGTTTTTAATTTCTTTAATTAGATAATCAGAGAAGTCCTCATAATTAGAGGTATGTAGAATTTATAAGAAAAGAGGGATTAAATTGGATAAAACCGTAATTAGGGTTAATTGGGGTTATCAGTGACCTATCAGTAATTTCATGAAAAGATTGGGCTTAATGTGATTAAATCAACAAGGTCAAATTCATCATGTCACCCGATTTGGGCTAACCTCGTAGAGATTGATATGAGATAAAATAGATAACTATAAAATTAGATTTCTCAAATTAGATTTGTGATGGAATCAGAATTTAGTATTTGAGTTGAATCAGGATTATCTAGTAGAAATAATATACAATAGGGAATTATAAACCGATTAGGAGATAATATTTGAGTTGAATTAGATTTATCTCTTAGAGATAATTATAATTAGTTTATAATTGATCCTTATCTAGAATTTAAATTTTATATAATTAAGGTCAACTCGAATTAGATGAAGATCTATCCCGCAGAGATAAATCACAATTCAATCACGATTTATCTCTATCTCAAATTTAAAATTTAAGTAAGATTAGGATTCTATCATCTATATGAAGGGGGATATAGTGAGAGAATTTAGATACAATTCAATGAGAGATTTACTAAGGAATATCAGCGTAAAGTGTGGGGACATGCTAGGAGGGGGTCTTGCGTGATTCGAGACGTCCTCGATAGAGGTAAATACATCCACTCTCCCTCCCTTTAATTAATGCATAGATCAAGAATGGATAAACTTGAGGCAACCTGTAGATATAACCTAGGATTTTTTTAAAAGATGACAGTTTCAGACCTGCAGTTTTACTGTCAGTTTCGAGGGATATTTGAATCCTTTATTGTTCTCCGATTTGGGTTTATAATACACCGTTAGAAAATTTATGAAAATATCTTTCAAAAGATTTCTAGATCATTAAAATCCGACTTACGGATTAAGAGATATGAGCAGTTTTTTCGGACTGCGCATAACACCCTATTGAAATTGTGCATTTCCGAGTTGTCAGTTTGGAGTATAGTTTTAGCTAGTTATATTATTCTAATCGGGACATATACTATACCATTGGAAAGATAAGGAAAAGCTCTTTCCAATGAGATTTAGATCAACCCGATCGGGTTCTTGGATTAAAAGTTATGAGCAGTTCTTTTGAACTGTGCATTAACTTCAGGAATTTTACACCATGTTAAAAGGTTAGCCGGTTGAGTTTTGACAAGTGCTTGGGTTGAGTCTGTTTAAACGGATGCAATCAAGTAGATTCGGTTAACGGGTCAAGTTAAGGTGAGTTGAATGCAGTTTTGTTTAAGACGGCTGGGTCAAGTAGTTTAGCAAGTGGTTGGGTTGGGTTGAGTTGAGGAGTTGAACTGGTTAGTCAACTTAGATTAAATTAAGTAAAGATAGTTTAATCTAAAAAGGTTGAGTCAGATTTGATTTTAAGGTAAGTGACTGGGTTCAGTCAGGACCAAATAAGTGGGTTGGGTCCAATTTAGTTTTGAACCAGATTACTAAGGTTCCAAAAGAAAAGAATAAAATATGTGCAGGAAATGAGATTGGAACCAAAGACCTCACAACCACCCTAGAGTCACTTGAACACTAGGCTACAACAACGTAGTTGATAGAATGATGAGGTTTATCAACTTAAAAGGTTAATAGGCCCTCGACATAATAAGGATAGTAATGAAGATAATGAACCATTGGATATTTAAAACAGATGCTAAGATACAATTATTATATTTACCCGATTTGACGTAGAGACACGTTAATGAGGAGTCCCGTGGGGATTCAGGATATCGTTATTAAAGTAAGTTACCTCTGCCTAGTTTCCGCCTGTCATCGGGTTTCTTGATTTTACTGTTGCTATTTCTTTTAGCATATTTGTTGCCTTTCTGTTTATTGGAATACGTGCACATACTAATTGATTGCTTTCCTTCTTTATATATGCATGGTTGATGTATTAAGATTTTGTTCCATTGCCTGTTGTTTGGTGTGTTTGTTGGGCACACCGCCCTGTGACCAACATTTGATCATGGACCCATGGTCTTATGTGCTGGCCAGGCAAGTGTGCGCCAGGAGAGTTCACTTTCTGTCGGTTCAGTGGAGCAAATGCTCATATGGAGCGCTCAGGGCTGAGGACACCCTGACGTTCTGATAGTTCCATGCCAGGGGGAGGATACCCTGGTAGTCCAACCTATCAGTGGGATGATATCTTGACGTGTCGGCACCGTTATGAGTGACAGAGGTCTATTCGGATGAAATTTTGGGTGTTGGCCGGAGGAGAAGTTTGTTGAGCCTGGGAGTTGTTTCTTAACCTAAGAGTTTCTTCTTTCTTAGTCTCCTAGAATTTTGACTGTGCGGGGCGTGGCCCCGGTTGATTGTTAAATTTTGATATTCTTTTATCGTTTGATTTTATTGTGATCCCTGCGGGGAACTTACTGAGCTTTCCTTTCGAAAGCTCACTCCACTTTCTTTTTCCTCTATTTCAGGATTGAGGAATTAGCTGAGTTGGTTTCAGGAGCATCGTAGGGAGACAAACCACAGCTTGCCGAGGTTGGAAAATTTCAACTAGTTCTGACTAGTAGGACCCATGTAGGGCCCGAATATTGTAGGGTGTATAAGTTCTATTTTTATTTTTCGTTATAACTCTAATTAATAAATTATGAGTTATTTGATATTATGTTATCTGTTCCTGATTTACTTAGGCCTTGTATTCAAGCGGGGCATGTCTCCACTTAGATACGGCTGGTCTGTGCACGTGCCTGAGGTCCCAGGAATCGGGTCTGGTCGTGACAACTGGTCCACTAAGGGTTGTGGTTATAAACCCTAATTACAAATTACTTTTGTTTTTTTGTTTGATAATAAATCTTTGGTTTCAAGGTTTTTTACTTATTTGCAGAGGAAGATAATAAAGATTTTAGTGGGGGAGATTGCATTATTCCTGCTGATGGTTCTTCTGGTGATGCTAGCAACCCACACTTATCAACTTCGGACCAAGATCGTTGGATCCCTATCTGTTATCATTGGGATTCTTATGTACGGATCACCACTCGCTGTAGTGGTAAGAGATTAGGATTTTTTTTCTCTCTACAAGTTTTTCTTAACTTAATACCTAATCTGGATTAATTTAATCGTCATAACTTTTTATGATTTATATCATTTAAGTCATGTTTGGATGCTCTTATAATTCATAGAAATGACTCTCATTCTTGATGAATATGTACAACATTAAATAAGAAAAGATATTATGAATTGTTTAGTAAATTATTTTGTAAGAAAAAATTACTATTAAATCTTTAGATTCTACGGTAATTTTTTTAAAAATTATCATTCCTTTGTTTTTCATTAGCCATTCCTCATTGATCACCAAGCCCTATTAAATCTTATAATTCATAGAAATTTATGGAGATTGAGTGTGATACCAAAGATCAAGATGTTCCTGTGGAAGTTTCTAT
Source organism: Dioscorea zingiberensis (assembly GCA_026586065.1). Taxonomy (NCBI): domain Eukaryota; kingdom Viridiplantae; phylum Streptophyta; class Magnoliopsida; order Dioscoreales; family Dioscoreaceae; genus Dioscorea; species Dioscorea zingiberensis. The sequence goes on along the minus strand of CM048818.1, from coordinate 52,983,811 downwards.
ATGGGAGACTTCCTACAATTCAGTATCTTTTTCATGTAGTTACTAATAATGGATCCCTGCAATGGATTTAAAGAATTGCATAAACAAGTTAATTGATCTAGCATTCTTCCTAGAATCTTTACAACAAATTAACAAATCATATGCATACAAGATGTAATTAATATTTAAGGATTCGGTAATTTTGATACCCTTAATCAATTACATAGACTCTGCTTTGATTAAAATGTTTGTAAGCAACACCTGAGATACCAAAATAAACAAATACGATGACAAAGGATCACCCTGTCTTATGTTTATATCTAGTCTCGCCCATTTTCCTATTCTACCGTTTATAATTAAAGTCATTGATATATACATAGTTTCAATACGAGCTCTAACACATTTCTTCCATTTAGTTAGGAAGTTCATTCTGGTTAACACAATAGTGATAACATCCCATCTGATAATATCATAAGGTTTTTTCATATCCATTTTACTTAGCATCATTGGGTGTATATTTGGGTGTAATGTTCTAAGGAATGGGATAACTCTTGTGTCATTAATATGTTATCAAAGATGGTTCTACCAACAATGAAAGTTGACTATTCTTTTTCAATTAAATTTGGTAGAACCTACTTAATTCTATTGGCCATTATTTTTGCTATGATTGTAGTTTACATTGCATAGGGATATGGGTTTGTAATCATTAACTCTTTAAGGATTTTTTTTTTAATTTAAACATATGTGTGTTTGGTTCCAAGAATGTGGTAAGTTCCCATAAGTAAAGAAGTATGCTATTGTACTAATAATACCTTTCCCTATTTTGTTTCAATATGCTCTAAAAAATTCTAGATTTAAACTATTTGGCCTTGCTGACTTACCTCTAGCCATTGATTTAATTGTCTGTGTTGGAAAATGAATTAGTCCCACATCGGGAGTTTGAAAGAATGTGAGCTTGTTTAAATAGAAAGGGGGTCCACCATGAAATACCTAAGTGCGTGGGTTTTATAAGTGGTGGTTACCCTGATATTTCATGCATGATATCAAAATCCCAACATGGTATTAGAACAAGTAAGTCCCTTAATCGGGCACAAGTAATCCTGGGATCAACACAACCCCCGAAAAAAAAAGGCAAGCTATCACTGTATGCGTTAGCCTATGACCTAATATGAAAAATCAGGCAAGCCAAAAACGGCCTCTGACGTGGCAAGCCAAAGTAGCCTCTGACCTCATAAACCGGGCCTCTAACTTGATAAGAGCTAGGCAAGCTACAACTGACTCAGTAGAAGACCAGTTGAATTTGAGGGGGAGTGTTGGAAAATGAATTAGTCCCACATCGGGAGTTTGAAATAATGTGAACTTGCTTAAATAGAAAGGGGGTCCACCATGAAATACCTAAGTGCTTGGGTTTTATAAGTAGTGGTTACCATAATATTTCATGCATGATATCAAAATTTCAACAAGGTATCAGAACCAGTAAGTCCATTAATTGGGCACATGTAATCCTGGGATCAACACACCCCCCGAAAAAAAAAGAAGGGAAGCTATCGCTATAGAGGTTAGCCTCTGACCTAGTATGAAAAATCAGGCAAGCCGAAGACGGCCTCTGACGTGGTAAGCCAAAGTAGCCTTTGACCTCGCAAGCGGGGCCTCTGACCTGATAAGAGCTAGGCAAGTTACAACTGACTCAGTAGAAGACCAGTTGAACTTGAAGGTGAGTGTTGGAACATGAATTAGTCCCACATCGGGAGTTTGAAAAATGTGAACATGCTTAAATAAAAAGGGGTCCACCATGAAATACCTAAGTGTTTGGGTTTTATAAGTGGTGGTCACTCTAATATTTCATGCATGATATCAAAATTCCAACATGGTATCAGAGCCCACATGGTTTTGTTCTTGGGCTTAACCCAAAAGGCCATGCTACTTTCAAGTGTGTTCCCACATATATCCCCCTTCACTATTTTCCAATTAGTCGACATGGTACCATTAACGTTTGATTATATTCCAACATCCTCCCTCAAACAAAGGACCACATAACGAGCCCCCCTTTTTGCTCCATCGAGATTGTCACACACTAGAGAGCCAACTCATATCAGGTTAGAGGCCCGGCTTGCGTGGTCATAAACTACTTTGGCTTGCCACGTCAGAGGCCGTCTTCGGCTTGCCTGAATGAATATCAGAACGATCTACCACCGGTATCGGGGATTCGTCAAACCACACGACTGGAGAGACCCGATTCTAATACCACTTGTAGGATCTAGGGGCACCCCACACTTTACACAAGTAGCAATATTGTCCGCTTTGGGCCGAAGCCCCCACGGTTTTGTTCTTGGGCTTAACCCAAAAGGCCTTGCTATTTTGAAGTGTGTTCCCACATACATGCCCTTTCACTATTCTCCAATTAGTTGATGTGGTACTATTGTTTTCTTATATTCCAACAATCTAGAAAATTTCAAAGCTTCTTACATGTAATGAGCATTATTTTTACTGCTTTTCAATCTAGCTAAATGTTTTCATCTTCTTTAATACTCCAGGAAATGAGCATTGTTTTTCATATTTTTTTTTACTTCTTTTCAATCTATCTAAATGTTTTTATCTTTTTTAATACTCCAGGATTTTTATTGCTTTTAATCTAGAAAAATGTTTTCATCTTCTTTAATACTCCAGGAAATGAGCATTGTTTTTCATATTTTCTTACTTCTTTTCAATCTAGCTAAATGTCTTCATCTTCTTACTGCTTCATATTATTTACTGCTTCATAGTTGGAATCAAAGATACAGACTACTGTTCATATTTTTTTTACTGCTTTTCAATCAAGGTAAATGTTTTCTCTTGTTTAATACTCCATGAAATGAGCAATTTTTTTTTTTCATATTTTTACTGTTTTTCAATCTAGCTAAATGTCTTCATCTTCTAACTGCTTCATATTGTTTACTTTTTCATAGTTGGAATCATAGTTACAGACAACTATTTATAGTTTTTTACAGCTTTTAAATCAAGCTAAATGTTTTCATCTTCTTTAATACTCAAAGAAATGAGCATTGTTTTTCATATTTTTTACTGCTTTTCAATCTAGCTAAATGTTTTCATTTTCTTCTCCAGGGAACATCTTGAGTGGTTTCCTTTTCTTAGCTCCATTGCCAACCTTATGGATGATCCGGAGGGTGGGAGTTTTGGGGGTTTACTCCCCAATGCCATACGTGGCAACACTTTTGGATTTCAGTTTATGGCAGTTTTATGGGCAACCGATTGTCCTCTATATTATCATCTTCATCGTATATGCCACTGGTCCACTAAGGGTTGTAGTTATAAACCCTAATTAAAAATTACTTTTGGTTTTTTATTTGATAATAAATATCTGGTTTCAAGGTTTTTTTTCGTATTTACATGATATAAAAATTCCAACTTGGCATCAGAGCCCGCACGGTTAAGTTCTTGGGGTTAAGCCAAAAGGCCTTGCTACTTTGAAATGTGTTCCCAACTTCCCACATATATGCCCCTTTCACTATTCTCCAATTAGTCGATGTGGTACTATTGTTTGCTTATATTCCAACATCCTCACTCAAACAAAGGACCACATAATCAACCCCCCCTTTTTACTCCATTGAGATTGCCGCACACTAGAGAGCCAACTCATATCAGGTTAGAGGCACGGCTTGCGTGGTCATAGGCTACTTTGGCTTGCCACGTAAGAGGTCGTCTTCGGCTTGCCTGATAGAATTCCGAAACGATCTACCACCGATACCGGGGATTCGTCAAACCACACGACTGGAGAGACCCGGCTCTGATACCACTTGTAGGATCTAGGGGCACCCCACACTTCACACAAGTAGCAATATTGTCCGCTTTGGGCCGGAGCCCCCACGGTTTTGTTCTTGGGCTTAACCCAAAAGGCCTTGCTACTTTGAAGTGTGTTCCCACATATACGCCCCTTCACTATTCTCCAATTAGTCGATGTAGTACTATTGTTTGCTTATATTCCAACAGTCTGAAAAATTTCAAAGCTTCTTACATGTAATGAGCATTGTTTTTACTGCTTTTCAATCTAGCTAAATGTTTTCATCTTCTTTAATACTTCAGGAAATGAGCATTGTTTTTCATATTTTTTTACTGCTTTTCAATCTAGTTAAATGTTTTTATCTTCTTTAATACTCCAGGATTTGTACTACTTTTCAATCTTGCTAAATGTTTTCATCTTCTTTAACACTCCAGAAAATAAGCATTATTTTTCATATTTTTCACTTCTTTTCAATTTAGCTAAATGTCTTCATCTTCTTACTGCTTCATATTGTTTACTGCTTCATAGTTAGAATCATAGGTGCAGACTACTATTCATATTTTTTTACTATTTTTCAATCAAGCTAAATGTTTTCATCTTCTTTAATACTCCAGAAAATGATTAATTTTTTTTTCATATTTTTACTGCTTTTCAATCTAGCTAAATGTCTTCATCTTCTAACTGCTTCATATTGTTTACTGCTTCATAGTTAGAATCATAGGTATAGAATACTGTTCATATTTTTTTTACTGCTTTACAATCAAGCTAAATGTTTTCATCTTCTTTATTACTCCAGGAAATGAGTATTCTTTTTCATATTTTTTTACTGGTTTTTCAATATAGCTAAATGTCTTCATCTTCAAACTGCTTCATATTGTTTATTACTTCATAGTTGGAATTATAGGTACAGACTACTGTTCATATTTCTTTACTGCTTTTCAATCAAGCTAAATGTTTTCTCTTCTTTAATACTCAATGAAATGAGCAATTTTTTTCAAATTTTTTTACTGCTTTTCAATCTAGCTAAATGTCTTCATCTTCTAACTGCTTCATATTGTTTACTTCTTCATAGTTGGAATCATAGTTACAGACAACTGTTTATATTTTTTTACTGGTTTTAAATCAAGCAAAATGTTTTCATTTTCTTTAATACTCAATGAAATGAGCATTGTTTTTCATATTTTTTACTGCTTGTCAATCTAGCTAAATGTCTTCATTTTCTTCGCCAGGGAACATCGTGAGTGGTTTCCTTTTCATAGCTCCATTGCCAACCTTATGGATGATCCGAAGGCTGGGAGCTTTCGGGGTTTACTCCCCAATGCATACATGGCAACACTTTTGGATTTCGGTTTATGGTTGTTTTATGGGCTGCTGATTGTCCTCTACATTATCATCTTTATCGTATATGCCACTGGTTCACTAAGGGTTGTGGTTATAAACCCTAATTAAAAATTACTTTTGATTTTTTATATGATAATAAATATCTGGTTTCAAGGTTTTTTGTTTTTTATTTGCATAATATCAAAATTCAAACATGGTATCAGAGCCCGCACGGATTTGTTCTTGGGCTTAACCCAAAATGCCTTGCTACTTTGAAGTGTGTTCACACATATATGCCGCTTCACTATTCTCCAATTAGACGATGTGCTACTATTGTTTGCTTATATTCCAACAATCTAGAAAATTTCAAAGCTTCTTACATGTAATGAGCATTGTTTTTACTGCTTTTCAATCTAACTAAATGTTTTCATCTTCTTTAATACTATAGGAAATGAGCATTGTTTTTCATATTTTTTTACTTCTTATCAATCTATCAAAATGTTTTTTTTTCTTTTTTAATACTCCAGGACTTTTACTGCTTTTCAATCTAGCTAAATGTTTTCATCTTCTTTAATACTCCAGGAAATTAGCCTTGTTTTTCATATTTTCTTACTGCTTTTCAATCTAGCTAAATATCTTCATCTTCTTACTGCTTCATATTGTTTACTGCTTTATAGTTGGAATCATAGATACAGACTACTGTTCATTTTTTTTACTGCTTTTCAATCAAGGTAAATGTTTTCTCTTCTTAAATACTCCATGAAATGAGCAATTTTTTTTTTCATATTTTTAACTGCTTTTCAATCTAGCTAAATGTCTTCATCCTCTAACTGCTTCATATTGTTTACTTCTTCATAGTTTAAATCATAGATACATACAACTGTTTATATTTTCTTACTGCTTTTAAATCAAGTTAAATGTTTTCATCTTGTTTTAATACTCAAAGAAATGAGCATTGTTTTTCATATTTTTTACTGCTTTTCAATCTAGCTAAATGTTTTCATTTTCTTCTCCAGGGAACATCTTGAGTGGTTTCCTTTTCTTAGCTCCATTGCCAACCTTATGGATGATCCGGATGCTGGGAGCCTTGGGGGTTTACTCCCCAATGCCATACGTGGCAACACTTTTGGATTTCGGTTTATGCCTGTTTTATGGGCTGCCGATTGTCCTCTACATTATCATCTTCATCGTATATGCCACTTGTCCACTAAGGGTTGTTGTTATAAACCCTAATTAAAAATTACTTTTGGTTTTATATTTGATAATAAATATCTGGTTTCAAGGTTTTTCTTTCTTATTTACATGATATCAAAATTCCAACATGGTATCAGAGCCCGCACGGTTTAGTTCTTGGGCTTAAGCCAAAAGGCCTTGCTACTTTGAAATGTGTTCCCACATATATGCCCCTTCACTATCCTCCAATTAGTCGATGTGGTACTATTGTTTGCTTATATTCCAACATCCTCACTCAAACAAAGTACCACATAATCAACCCCTTTTTTGCTCCATCGAGATTGTCGCACACTAGAGAGAAAACTCATATCAGGTTAGAGGCCCGGCTTGGGTGGTCATAGAGTACTTTGGCTTGCCCCGTCAAAGGCCGTCTTCAGCTTGACTGATAGAATTCCGAAAGGATCTACCACCGGTACCGGGGAATCGTCAAACCACACGACTGGAGAGAACCGGCTCTGATACCACTTGTAGGATCTAGGGGCATCCCACATTTCACACAAGTATCAATATTGTTCGCTTTGGGCCGGAGCCCCCACGGTTTTGTTCTTGGGCTTAACCCAAAAGGCAATGCTACTTTGAAGTGTGTTAACACATATATGCCCCTTCACTATTCTCCAATTAGTCGATGTGATACTATTGTTTACTTATATTCCAACAGTCTGGAAAATTTCAAAGCATCTTAGATATAATGAGCATTGTTTTTACTACTTTTCACTCTACTTAAATGTTTTCATTTTCTTTAATACTCTAGGAAATAAGCATTGTTTTTTATATTTTTTACTGCTTTTAAATCTAGTTAAATTTTTTTTATCTTCTTTAATACTCCAGGATTTGTACTACTTTTCAATCTAGCAAAACGTTTTCATCTTCTATAATACTCCAGAAAATGAGCATTGTTTTTCATATTTTTCACTGCTTTTTAATCTAGCTAAATGTCTTCATCTTCTTACTGCTTCATATTGTTTACTGCTTCATAGTTAGAATCATTGGTGCAGACTACTGTTCATATTTTCTTTTACTGCTTTTTAACCAATCTAAATGTTTTCATCTTCTTTAATAATCCAGAAAATGAGCAATTTTTTTTCATATTTTTTACTGCTTTTCAATCTAGCTAACTGTCTTCATCTTCTAACTGCTTCATAGTTAGAATCATAGGTACAGACTACTGTTCATATTTTTTTTTACTTCTTTTTAATCAAGCTAAATGTTTTCATCTTCTTTAATACTCCAGGAAATGAGCATTGTTTTTCATATTTTTTACTGCTTTTTCAATCTAGCTAAATGTCTTTATCTTCTAATCGCTTCATATTGTTTACTGCTTCATAGTTGGAATCATAGGTACAGACTACTGTTCATATTTTTTTACTGCTTTTCAATCAAGCTAAATGTTTTCATCTTCTTTAATAATCCAGGAAATGAGCATTGTTTTTCATATTTTTTTACTGCTTTTCAATCTAGCTAAATGTCTTCATTTTCTTCTCCAGGGAACATCTTGGGTGGTTCCTTTTTCTTAGCTCTATTGCCAACATTATGGATGATATGGAGGCAGGGAGCTGTGGGAGTTTACTCCCCAATATCATAATTTTCAACACTTTTGGATTTCGGTTTATGGTTGTTTTATGGTCTGCAGATTGTCAATCTTAAGAGTCTGCTGGTTATCACAATCAATGGGATTGGCCTAGCCCTGGAGATCCTCTACATTATCATCTTCATCGTATATGCCACTGGTCCACTAAGGGTTGTGGTTATAAACCCTAATTACAAATTACTTTTGGTTTTTATTTGATAATAAATATCTGGTTTCAAGCTTTTTTTTCTTATTTGCATGATATCAAAATTCAAACATGGTATCAGAGCCCGCACGGATTTGTTCTTGGGCTTAACCCAAAACACCTTGCTACTTTGAAGTGTGTTCACACATATATGCCCCTTCACTCTTCTCCAATTAGTCGATGTGGTACTATTTTTTGCTTATATTCCAACAATCTAGAAAATTTCAAAGCTTCTTACATGTAATGAGCGTTGTTTTTACTGCTTTTCAATCTAGCTAAATGTTTTTTCTTCTTTAATACTCCAGGAAATGAGCATTGTTTTTCATATTTTTTACTGCTTTTCAATCTAGCTAAATGTCTTCATCTTCTAACTGCTTCATATTGTTTACTGCTTCATAGTTGGAATCATAGGTACAGACTACTGTTCATATTTTTTTACTGCTTTTCAATCAAGCTAAATGTTTTCATCTTCTTTAATAATCCAGGAAATGAGCATTGTTTTTCATATTTTTTTTACTGCTTTTCAATCTAGCTAAATGTCTTTATTTTCTTCTCCAGGGAACATCCTGAGTGGTTTTTTTTTTCTTAGCTCTATTGCCAAACTTATGGATGACACGGAGGTAGGGAGCTGTAGGGGTTTACTCCCCAATGTTATAATTTTCAACAATTTTGGATTTCGGTTTATGGCTGTTTTATGGGCTGCTGATTGTCAATCTTAAGAGTCTGCTGGTTATCACAATCAATGGGATTGGCCTAGCCCTGGAAATCCTCTACATTATCATCTTCATCGTATATGCCACTTTTGGTTTTTTATTTGATAATAAATCTCTGGTTTCAAGGTTTTTTTCTTATTTGCATGATATAAAAATTCCAACATGGTATCAGAGCCCGCACAGTTTTGTTCTTGGGCTTAACCCAAAAGGCCATGCTACTTTGAAGTGTGTTCCCACATATATGCCCCTTCACTATTCTCCAATTAGTCGATGTGGTACTATTGTTTGCTTATATTCCAACAATCTAGAAAATTTCAAAGCTTCTTACATGTAATAAGCATTGTTTTTACTTCATGATTTTTACTGCTTTTCAATCTAGCTAAATGTTTTCATCTTCTTTAATACTCCAGAAAATGAGCATTGTTTTTCATATTTTTTACTGCTTTTCAATCTAGCTAAATGTCTTCATTTTCTTCTCCAGGGAACATCTTGAGTGGTTTCCATTTCTTAGCTCCATTGCCAACCTTATGGATGATCCGGAGGCAGGGAGCTGTGGGGGTTTACTCCCCAATGCCATACTTGGCAACACTTTTGGATTTCGGTTTATGGCTGTTTTATGGGATGTCGATTGTCCATCCCAAGAGTCTGTTGGTTATCACAATCAATGGGATTCGCCTAGCCCTGGAGATCCTCTACGTTATCATCTTGATCGTATATTCCACAAGTCCACTAAGGGTTGTGGTTATAAACACTAATTACAAATTACTTTTAGTTTTTTATTTGATAATAAATCTCTGGTTTCAAGATTTTTTTTCTTATTTGCAGAGGAAGATAATAAAGATTATAGTGGGCGAGATTGCATTATTCCTGTTGATGGTTCTTCTGGTGATGTTGGCAACCCACACTTGTCAACTTCGGTTGGTTCCCTATCTGTTATCACTGGGATTCTTATGTATGGTTCACCACTTGTCGTGGTGGTAAGAGATTAGGATTTTTTTTCTCTACAAATTTTTCTTAACTTAATACCAAATCTGGATTAATTCAATCATCATATTTTTTTTATGATTTATATCATTTAAGTCATGTTTGGATGGTTTTATAATTCATAGAAATGACTCTCATTCTTGAGGAATATGTACAACATTACATAAGAAAAGATCATATGAATTGTTTAGTAAAATATTTTGTAAGAAAAAATTACTATTAAATCTTTAGATTCTACGGTAATTTTTAAAAAATTATCCTTCCTTTGTTTTTCATTAGCCATTCCTCATTGATCACCAAGCTTTATTAAATCTTATAATTCATAGAAATTTATGGAGATTGAGTGTGATGCCAAAGATCAAGATGTTCTAGTGGATGTTTCTATATGGGAGACTTCCTACAATTCAGTATCTTTTTCATGTAGTTACTAATAATGGATCCCTGCAATGGATTTATAGAATTGCATAAACAAGTTAATGGATCTAGCATTCTTCCTAGAATCTTTACAACAAATTAACAAATCATATGCATAAAAGATGTAATTAATATTTAAGGATTCAGTAATTTTGATACCCTTAATCAATTGCATAGACTCTGCTTTGATTAAAATGTTTGTAAGCAACACCTGAGATACTAAAATAAACAAATACGATGACAAAGGATCACCCTGTCTTATGTTTATATCTGGTTTCACCCATTTTCCTATTCTACCGTTTATAATTAATGTCATTGATATATATATATATATATATATATATATATATATTCAATACAAGCTTTAACACATTTCTTCCATTTAGTTAGGAAGTTCATTCTGGTTAACACAATAGTGATAGCATCCCATCTGATAATATCATAAGCTTTTTTCATATCCATTTTACTTAGCATCATTGGGTGTATATTTGGGTGTTATGTTCTAAGGAATGGGATAACTCTTGTGCCATTAATATGTTATCAAAGATGGTTCTACCAACAATGAAAGTTGACTATTCTTTTCCAATTAAATTTGGTAGAACCTGCTTAATTCTATTGGCCATTATTTTTGCTATGATTGTAGTTTACATTGCATAGGGATATGGGTTTTTAATCATTAACTCTTTAAGGATTCTCTTTTTTTTTTTTTTTGAATTAAACATATGTGTGTTTGGTTCCAAGAATGTGGTAAGTTCTCATAAGTAAAGAAGTATGCTATTGCACTAATAATACCTTTCCCTATTTTGTTCCAATATGCTCTAAAAAATTCTATATTTAAACCATTTGGCCTTGCTCACTTACCTCTAGTCATTGAATTAATTATCTGGAAAATTTCAAAGCTTCTTACATGTATGACTAGGTTTGGCCCTTGCTCTATACTAATAATAGGCAGATCATCTGACATATTGTTCACTAAATTATATGGAGACTTATCAGTTCTAGTACTCTACCATAATTTAGTATCGTAATCTTTAAAATTTGCTTCTATCTCCAAGGGGTCTGCTAACTCTTTTCCTTCTTTGTCTTTAATCTGTTGTATTTTATTGTTACGTCTATGATTCTTCTGTCATTTAATGGAAAATTTTTGGTTTAATCCCCCAAATAGTCCCTCTATTATGATCGACTCGCCCATTTAGTCCCTCTATTACTAATCATGTCTTTTTTGTCCCTGTATTTCTTAATTGCGGCCAACCTAGTCCCTCCGCCCATAATAGAGGGACTAAATGGGCCGCAATTAAGAAATACAGGGACAAAAAAGACGTGATTAATCTAGACTGCAGTTGCCTGGAGGGACTAGATTAACCGCAATTAAGAAATATAGGGACAAAAAAGACGTGATTAGTAATAGAGGGACTAAATGGGCGAGTCGACCATAATAGAGGGACTATTTGGGGGATTATACCAAAATTTTTTAGTTATTGCCACCATTTTGTAACCATTGCAATCTAGATTTATGTGCCCACAAGTTTGTATTTTGTCTTAAGAGGACATGCTGCTTGTTATAGAGTGGTCTTATTATATTCTAGATGGAACCTTTTAATGCTATATTTTGTTCTTTAAACTCTATAAGCATAATTTCTTTATCAAGTACTTCTCTATTTTTTTTCTTTGAAGGTTATATGAGTAACCACTGTACTTTTTAATTAAGTCCTTTTTTAAATTAAGTTATATATGACTAGTATCATGCATAGTGTTTCCTTTCTCTCTAGTTCTCCTAATTTCTTTTACACTATCATGACATCTAGGTAAATGGATCCAGTTATTATCAAATCTAAAAGGTCTTTCTCTAATTATTTCTTGTTTCCTACATGTAAGTAGGAGTGGAGAGTGATCTGATTGACATGTAGTTAAGTAAGTTATTTGATATGAGGATGATGCCCCCTCCCCTCTCTCCTTTCTTTCCTCAAGGAACTGGACAACATTGAAATCTCCCATAATTAACCATGGTCCAGTAATATGTGCTAACTTACTTAATTCTTCCGAAGTTACTCTTTGATCCTCTAAAACTTGACTCTTATATATCACATATATAATCCACGGTTTAAATATACTACCAGACAAAACTAGATGTAAAACATACCTGGAATAACATATAAGTGTCACGTTTTGGATCTCTCTCCTCCACATGACAATAATTCCACCTGAGTGCCCCTTAGCTAGCACTGCTGCCCAACTCCATTTCCTTCTGAATTTTTGTAGAACCATCTTGTTCTTTGTTCATCTGCAAGAGTTTCCACTAGACATAGCTACATAAGAATAAAAGAATTAATCATAGTTAGGATCTGACTTACCATGTTAACACCTTGACAATTCCATGTTAGGATCTGACTTACCAATAACAGCTAGACAATTCCATGTCAGCATATTCATGATTAACATATGTTATGGTTAATTTGTAAGTTTCTCCCAAGCTTAGTTTGTCCTTTCTTCAGAGATTTACTTTCCTTTGTGGAGCTCATTTTGTTGCTTCCTTCCCCTCTTGGGCTCTTACTCTCTTCTAGCTCCATGTCGTTCCCTCTGTCTGAGGGGTCATCATCCTTAGACATTTCTATCTCCATGGAGTTCTCAGTTTCATCCTTTCCTAGAGCCTCATTCATCCTGCAGACTAAGTCCAAATGAGAGTAATTACTATTTATAGAGTAAATTACCTTACCTTTAAATGGGCTTGGGTATGATAATTTATTCCTTTTATTTATCTAGTCTTCATCATCTAATGACGATATCATTACTTGTCTTAATTTACCGTAGATCCACATGTCTTTATGGGTTGAACGAGAAGGTTCACAAAGATGGTCATGGCATACGTGGCCCCTAATGCCCTCTGCGCTATACTTCCTTGAGCTATAAGCCTTGACAAGGCTTGGCGGGTGTGACCTCCTCGCGCAAAGAGCCCAACGTTTCTCCCATGCGACTGACTGGCCACATGGCTAACATCCACCTGTTGCTCGGGTTTGTCGATCGACACCTGATTCTCCACCGAGAATGTGACCTTCATCGCACGACCAGGGTCTCACACCAGAAGATTTTTCTGACGATCGATCCTCTTCCCCTACCTCTCCCAACTTGGCGCCACACCACCATCCACATCACAAACTCGCGCTCCTCGTTCTCTGTGGGGTGTTGGGTCACTTTCACCATTGTTTGGCCCTATAGAGAACCTATATTCCAAAGAGATGCGCCAACATCCTCACGCTTCAAGGCTTCTCTTTTGCATCTACCGTTACCAACCCAGTTCTGACAACACCCGAGCAACTCCCAGGGAACTCTGTAGCACAAGCCTCGACGCCCTGACCTACAACACCGCACTTATAACAAAAAACAGGAAGTTTTTCATACAAAATCACAACAAAGACCTTTGATTTTAGAGTGCTTACTCAGACCCTCTTTCCAGAGGTTTTCTCTAGATCTAGCTCAATACATACCCTAGCAAAATGAGCTCTATTCATCTAGAGAGGGGTCTGATCAACTTTAACTAGTTGACCGAAGAAGGTGATGACTGATTCTAGTATCTCAGGAGACCAGTACTCAACCGACAGATGATGGAGTTAGACCCAGAGAGTGGAAGTGGTTAACCTCTCAAAAGTTGGTTTGAAATGCTCTCTCCGATGGATGAGATGGAGAACCATGTCATTTTTTGTTAGAAAAATGTGAAGGAGAATATCAAAACAAGAGGAATGGCTTTGCACACTTGAATAATTTTATCCTTAAGGATTTTTTGTCCCCACTTAATTTGTAAGAGCCGCTAGTTTTTACAACCTAATTTAACCCTTAATTATCCTCTTAACCATGCTTGGATTAATTAAATTCCTTACTAATATTAATATGATTTAATAGTGGAAATTTAAATGCTTAATGGACCTTTGTTGAGTATTATAGAGATGAGGACCAAGATGAAATAGTTGAAGAATGGAGGATTAAAGTGCTATATGCACTCCCTCATAAATAGAACAAGCATGAGCCTTAAAATAATTTTTAAAGAACCCAAGGGTTCTTTACTAAATTTACAAAACTATTTGCTCATGAGTTCATTATTAGTGTAAAATATATATATCAAACATGGGGACTAATCCGAGAAGGTGCATCTCTCTCTCGTAGCTTGATGAGAAGGAAGATGAGGGATTTGCATGTATATATTAAAGAAGGATGGGTTTTTATGGTAAAGAACGTTGAAAACCATGCATAGGGTGAAATGATTTGCTATAAGAGAAAAGAAGAGGGGCTTTTCGACAAAATAACAACACTTACCCTCATCTCTTAAAAAAAAAAATTCAATGGCTGAGATTAAAGCTTGTAGTTGCACTCCCGTGGAGAAGAAAGCGCGTGAAACTGAGAAGGAATCGTGTGCCCATCGACTTCGCCAGCAGGATATGAATCTCAACCGGTTATCAACTCTGTGAGCGGGATCCAAGGCATTATGATCTCGAGTTAATCGTCTCCTTTTCACTGCTGCCCGTGGACTCGAATCTGAGAGTCGCGGTCGACGCCGAGCTCCCGGAAAGCTGACAACGTCCTATCCTCTCAATCTCCTGTAACCTTGAAGACTACGAGCCATCTCCTTCATAGCTACGTAAGGGGCATAAACTCCTTCATTTTGAAAGGTTTTACCTTGCTTCCAGAGTGGCGAGAGAGAGAAAGAGTGAAGGTGAACGGGGACAAGCTTGTGTCCAGCTAGTCAGTGGCGACGGAGCTCCGCCGAAGCATTTCAAAGTCAGACAAAACTCAGGCCTGGCTCGTGGAAGGTGGCGAAGTTCACTGTGGAACTTTGAAGACCGGGAGAGGAAGAAGGAGCATAGGAGACGCTGAATCACTTCTCGTTGCTGTGAGCTCGTCGTAACTGACAACAAATCACGGCGCCGGGATCTTTAGGACGACGCCGCCAACAACCGAGACCATCTCGACTGAACACCTTGGACCACCATCTTCTCGGTGAGTCTCTTGAGACTTCTGAGAAACAATAAGGTTGCAGTCATTCCCACACTCATGTATCGAAAAAGGGAATTAGTGTGACTTTTACAAACTAATATTTATACATGCATATATATATGCTTAAGTTTAAGAGAAAGAAGGATACTTCATTTGTATGTTAATGAGAAACATGATTTGAGACTAAGTGTTTGTTTTAAGTTAATGAAGTTGTGGCTCAGTGAAAGAGAATAAATATTCAGTTTTAAAATATTATTTGTTGAAAAACAAATATAGTTTCAAATCAAGAATTTGTAGGAAATACATGTGAAGTTTAACTAAATCTCAACCCATTATGGCCGGGCATTAAGGTGTTATGTTCTCATAGTGACTCAAGAGATGAGACCATGCTTACTTTGGTTGGAATGAGAGAAATATTTCATTATATGTTGATTAAGGTTAATGGTGTTGGTGTTGGGTGTTAAACTTAGATTAAGAGATTTTAATCTATGGAAACCTGAGTTACAGGCCTTTAGGAGTTTAAATCTTAGGTGGCCGTGCTAGTGTGAGAGTCATGGAATTAATTAATGCATATAATAGAAGCACGTTTATTTTTATGGACTTGGATGTATATTAAGCCTAGATTTAATTATCAGATCATATATCGACGAATAACTAGCATAGAGCTGTGTCGAGAAAGGATTAGCGACCGAGTTGAGACACTTTTGAGCTAAGTAAGTACTCTTGCCTAACTTACCTTCATTCGTTGATTGTTTATAAATTGCTGTTATCGAAGGTATATGCTTGAGCATGTAAGTGCCTTTGCCTAATTTCCCCAATCATTGGTTGCTTGGTTTCTGGATTTGTTGATACCATGCTCATGCATGTTTATTTGATGCTTTGAATTATTGATTTCATTGATTTCATGCTCGTGCATGTGTGCTTGGTTGTACAATATTTCTTTCCACTCGATGTGTTGTTCTTGTGGATTCTCCGCCCGGTGCAGTGGAGCGTATGGCTCATGTTTGGCGTTCAGGGCCGGTGGACACCCTGGTCGTGCTTTCCTGTCAGGGGGACGATACTATGGCTGTCCTGTATACCCGTCAGTGGGACGATACGCTGACCGTGTACGTACATGTATGGATAGTAGCGCTACGGACCGAGGATTGACATCGGCTGAGGCTGATAACTGCCCGGGGGATGGTTTGCAAGCTTCGCTTGAGCTGTTTTTCATGAGATGATATGATGTTAGTTAGGGAGTTCCTACCATTGGATATTTTTCATTAGGGTAGGTCTGAGACTCCAGGTGGTATGACCGGTGTGGTTTGTGTTTCTCACGCCGAGTTTGATTGTCATGTTCTTGATTTGCCCATTCATTTACTCATATTACATTGAGTTTGACATGACTTTATTGTGTTCCCTGCGGGGTGCTTACTGGGCTTTCTTTTCGAAAGCTTATGCACTTGTTGACCTTTTTCAGATCCCGAGGAGTAGGGGTCGGGACACCGGAGAGCCGCGCCAGACTACCGAGGATTAAGAACTGAGGTTGGTGCCTCTGGTCATATGAGCGTGTGAGGATACCATTTATAGGTTCCCGAGTAGGAGCCTTTGTATGACATGATATTACGGTTAGTAGACCCAGGGATTCGTATATTTATTTCAGCTGTTTTTCATGTTATAGACGTGTTGATTTCTTCATATATGATTCCCATTTGTGTGTGTGATTATGTATTATTTGAGCACTGAGGCTTCGTCCCTGGGCAGGGCCTGTCCTTGTTCGGGTACGGTCGGTCTGTTACGTGCCCTTGGGCCCGGAGTTTTTGGGGCGGGGCGTTACAGATTAAGGTGGTATCAGAGCGGTTAGCGGATTAATCGACACCTTAGATGCCCTAGTAACTTAGAGAAGACTAGGTTATTCACGGATTGGACTGATAGAATGTTGTTGTCTAACAGAAAAACTGTTATGTCAGACATGGAGAGCACGGGGTGGATAGAAGTAGACGTGGGGGGCCTAGAAGACGTGGAGGAAGAAGTAGAAAGCTCAGAAGAGAAGGAGGAAGTGGCGACCCAGGAAGACTCTGAGGAAGAACAAGACTCTGGGCCAAAACCAGAAATAGTCACATTTGACCTGGCAGGGGGACTTCTTCCTTTCCTTTCTGACCGGATGATAGGACTGGCCCGGAGGGCGACATGGTACAAACAAAGGATAACACATAATGGTGCGTTGTGGAACCGGATCGTGAAAGAAGGGCGTGCGACGGAGAAGGTATTACGACCAAGGGTTCAAGTCTGGAAATTCCCTAAGTACTCCGGACGCTATATCTTCTCTCTTGTGAGAGGACCACTGCCCAGGGAAAGGTTTTGGTCTTGTGCAATCTTTGTACGGGAACCCGTCTTGATCCGGACATGCCTAGTGATACAGCGGAACACTGCCATCTTTGTTATGGTTTTGGAAATCTGGTTATGGATCGCAAACGTTAGGAGACGTATAGCCCTCGGAGTTAGTTTTAGTTTGAAAATGTCTAATGTAGTAGTTATGACATCTAGTCATTATGTGGATGTAATGAACTATGTGTTTGTATTTGATATTGTATTTCTATATTAAGTGTGGTGTTGGTGTGCTTGAAATTATTATCTTGTTAATACCTCACAGATAATATAATGGTTGGAGGATTGAGGCGGGCACGATCTCGACGTTCAGAGACACCTCCACTTCAGATGGGGGTGGAAATGGAGCAAGAGCCACTTGCTCACTCAGACAATGAGGGACCTCAGATGGCAGGTCCTAATTAGGAAGGAGGAGCACCCCCCATGGCTGGTCCTGATCGGACAAGGGAAGTACCCCCCCCCCATCTCCATGATGGACTTGATGAGAGAGGTGGTGGGTTTGGTAAGAGATCAGAGGCGACAACACCGACGACGTGCGACACCCGAGAGCAGTGGCGGCATCTTAGGTGAGATTAGGAGGAGGGTCCCGACTCCATTTGGAGGAGCCACCGACCCTGAGGCAGTGGAGTTATGGGTCCGGGAGGTCAAGAGAGCTTTCGAGTCCTACCACACCCCGGAGGCCGACAAAGTTAGAACCGCTGGCCTCTTACTACAGAGTAGTGCTAAAGACTGGTACCGCAATGAGGTCCGACTCAGAGGTGGACCACCTGACACTTGGGAACAATTCAAAGCGGCGTTCTACGCCAAGTATCTCTCTCTAGGCCATCTTCGGCAAATAGAGTATCAATTCCTCCATCTGACTCAGGAGGGAAAGACGGTCGAGCAGTATGAGGCCGAGTTCGACCGACTTGCCAGGTTTGTACCAGCATTAGTGCCTACAAATGTAATTAAGGCTGGGAGATTTGAGTATGGTCTCCGGCCCGCTCTCAAGGAAATAGTAGCTGGATTTCTGTGCACCAGCTATGCGGAGGTTGTGGCCAGGGAGGGCAGCCCCAGGCACAAAGGTCCTCTAGTAGATCAAGGCAGACTACCAGGAACAAGAAGGGGAAGGTGGCCGTGACAGGCCAACCATCTACTTACTACCAGCCGCCAATACAGGAAAGGCCGATGAATTATGGTCGTGTCTACACTGTCACGCAGGAGGACGCCCAGGCTTCTCAGGAAGTCATCGAAGGTACTATGGCAATTAACTCCTTCTATGCATGTACCTTGTTTGATCCGGGTGCCACACACTTGTTTGTTGCTACAAGTTTGCACAAAGGCACTCTCTACTGGTAGTGGAGTTGCCACATAAGTTGTGCGTCAGCACTCAGGTTGGGGCTGCTAGAGTAGTGAGCAGGATGACACCGACGTGCACTATCACGATCGAGGGTCGTGAGCTACTGGCGGACCTACATGTGATAAATTTGCAGGATTATGATGCGATTCTTGGGATGGATTGGCTTTCATCCATGTACGCGGTAGTTGATTGCCGCAGGAAGAGAGTCCATTTTAGGATCCCCGAGATGGAGGAATTCACATTTTGTGGAAGCAAGAGCTACACTTTGGTTAGGGAGATCTCGGCGATACAAGCTCGAAAACTGCTTGACGACGGTTGTATGGGGTACCTGGCCTCCATCTCTGAGGCGAAGGTGAAGACCGGTCTCACTGTGGCAGATATCCTAATCGTAGATAGTTTTCCAGATATATTCCAAGAAGATCTGCTAGGGTTACCTCCAGAGATAGAGCTGGAGTTTACTATTGACTTAGTTCCTGGCATGGCTCCAGTGTCTAGAGCTCCATATAGGATGGCGCCTGCGGAGCTGAGAGAACTGAAGAAGCAGCTGGAAGAGTTGCTGGAGAAGGATTTTATCCGCCCGAGCATGTCACCGTGGGAAGCTCCGGTATTGTTCGTCAAGAAGAAGGACGAATCCTTATGGCTCTGCATCGATTACCGGGAGCTAAACAAGGTGACGATCAAGAACAAATATCCGTTACCGAGGATCGACGATCTTCTGGATCAGCTGCAAGGAGCTCAGGTATTCTCCAAGATTGATTTGCGCTCCGGGTACCACCAGGTACGGATCAGAGGAGAGGATATCCCGAAGAGCACCTTTAGGACTCGTTATAGGCACTACGAATTCCTGGTGATGCCGTTTGGGCTTACCAATGCCCCGATAATGTTTATGGACCTGATGAACAGAGTATTCAGACGTTATTTGGATCAGTTTATGGTCGTCTTTATTGACGACATTCTGATATACTCACGCAGCCGCCAGGAACACATTAAGCACTTGAAGATAGTATTGGGACTATTGAGACGATATCAATTGTACGCCAAGTTCTCCAAGTGTGAGTTCTGGCTAGATAGAGTAGCCTTCTTGGGACACGTTATTAGTGGTATTGGGGTATCTGTAGACCCCAAGAAAGTGGAGGCAATAGTAGATTGGAGGAGACCGACAACCATCAGGGAAATTCAGAGTTTCTTGGGACTAGCCGGGTACTACAGGAGGTTTGTAGAGGGCTTCTCCCGACTATCAGCACCTTGACGAGATTGACTAGGAAGGGAGCTCAGTATGTTTGGACTGATGCATGTGAGAGGAGCTTCTTGGAGCTAAAGCACAGATTGGTATCTGCACCAATTCTAGCCCTGCCACAGAGTGGATGCGGGTACACGATCGATAGCGACGCTTGTGGGACAGGCTTGGGGTGTGTTCTGATGCAGGAAGAGCGAGTCATCACTTATGCTTCTCGCCAGCTGAAGCCTTATGAGGAGAACTACCCCACACACGATCTGGAGCTAGCAGCGATCGTGTTCGCACTGAAGATCTGGAGACATTTCCTTTATGGTGTACCATATGAGGTGTACACTGATCACAAGAGCTTGAAGTACATCTTCACTCAGAAGGAGTTGAACATAAGGCAGCGGCGGTGGTTGGAGCTGATCAAGGATTATGAACTAAGCATTCACTACCACTAGGGGAAGGCTAACGTGGTGGCGGATGCCTTGAGTAGGAAGTCCAACTATGGCGTCGCCGCATTGTTGACTTCACAGAGGCCCTTGTTGGAGGAGATGAGAAGGGTTGAATTGGAGGTCATAATGCCAAGTATGGAAGTCAGTATGACCAGCCTGTGTATACGACCCACCTTGCTACAGAGAATTAAGGATACTTGGAGACAAGATGGAAGATTTATAGATATCTTGGAAAAGATGGAGAAAGGGATACCGACACAGGGATACCGACACAGTTTCGGATCTATGAGGATGACACACTAAGATAAGGAAATCGGGTATGTGTGCCCAATATTCTAGATCTGAAGAATGATATAATGGAGGAAGTACACTACTCGAGCTACATGATCCATCCTGGAGGTACCAAGATGTACCGAGGGTTGAAGGATCACTTCTGGTGGAATGGTATGAAGAAACAGATTGCAAGATATGTAGTACAATGCCATACCTGTCAGCAAGTAAAGATAGAACACCAAAAGCCAGCGGGGATGTTGCAGCCCTTGCCCATTCCTGAGTGGAAGTGGGAGCACATCAACATGGATTTTGTGACAGGGCTACCCCATACTAGGAAAAGATATGAGTCGGTTTGGGTGATAATAGACCGACTGACGAAGTCAGCGCACTTCATACCCTTGAGGAAAGGTGCTACATTAGAGCAGCTGGCATGGCTCTACATTCACGAAATAGTCCGTCTGCATGGAGTACCGGCGACGATCACCTCGGATCGGGACACCCGTTTTGTCTCGAGTTTTTGGGAGAGTTTGCATGAAGCCTTGGGCACTCGTTTGGCATTCAACACAGCGTTCCATCCCCAGACAGATGGACACTCGGAGAGGACTATTCAAATATTGGAGGACATGCTGAGGGCATGTGCATTGGATTTTAAGGATTCTTGGGATAAGCGTCTACGCCTAGCAGAATTCGCCTACAACAACAGCTACCAAGCGAGCATTCAGATGGCGCCATATGAGGCACTGTATGAGAGGAAGTGTCGGTCGTCGATCTGTTGGGGAAATGTAGGCGAGCGGAGTCTCGAGAAGTCAGAGTTTGTCCGAGACACCGAAGAGAAGGTCAGAATGATCAGGGAGAGGCTTAAGATCGCTCAGAGCCGTCAAAAGAGTTATGCTGACAAGAGCCGCTCTAAGCTAGAATTCCAGGTCGGTGATGCTGTGTTCCTGAGGTATCGCCGATGAAGGGCATTATGAGGTTTGGTAGGCGTGGGAAGCTGAGCCCACGCTACGTTTGCCCTTGAGAGATTTTGGGGCGAGTAGGAGCAGTGGCTTATAGACTGGCTCTACCTCCAGATCTGTCTCAGGTTCATAATGTGTTTCATATCTCCATGCTGAGGAGATACATCTCTGATCCATCCAAGGTGATTCCACATATCCCTGTGGAGGTACAAGAGGATATGTCCTACGAGAAACGGCCCGTGGAGATTTTAGACTACAAGGAATACCGGTTGAGAAACCGGGTCGCCTCATTCATCAAGGTAAGGTGGAATCACCACTCTGGCCGGGAGGCCACCTGGGAATCCGAGGAAGACATGAGGGAACGGTATCCGGAGTTGTTTGGTACCGACTATGACGAACAAGAGGATTAATTTCGAGGACGAAATTCTTGTAAGGGGGGAGGATTGTAAGAGCCGCTAGTTTTTACGACCTAATTTAACCCTTAATTATCCTCTTAACCATGCTTGGATTAATTAAATTCCTTACTAATATTAATATGATTTAATAGTGGGAATTTAAATGCTTAATGGACTTTTGTTGAGTATTATAGAGATGAGGACCAAGATGAAATAGTTGAAGAATGGAGGATTAAAGTGCTATATGCACTCCCTCATAAATAGAACAAGCATGGGCCTTAAAATAATTTTTAAAGAACCCAAGGGTTCTTTACTAAATTTACAAAACTATTTGCTTATGAGTTGATTATTAGTGTAAAATATATATATCAAACATGGGGACTAATCCGAGAAGGTGCATCTCTCTCTTGTAGCTTGATGAGAAGGAAAATGAGGGATTTGCATGTATATATTAAAGAAGGATGGGTTTTTATGGTAAAGAACGTTGAAAACCATGCATAGGGTGAAATGATTTGCTATAAGAGAAAAGAAGAGGGGCTTTTCGACAAAATAACAACACTTACCCTCATCTCTTAAAAAAAAAAATTCAATGGCTGAGATTAAAGCTTGTAGTTGCACTCCAGTGGAGAAGAAAGCGCGTGAAACTGAGAAGGAATCGCGTTCGCCAGCAGGAGATGAATCTCAACCGGTTATCAACTCTGTGAGCGGGATCCAAGGCATTATGATCTCGAGTTAATCATCTCCTTTTCACTGCTGCCCGTGGACTCGAATCTGAGAGCCGCGATCGACAACGAGCTCCCGGAAAGCTGACAACGTCCTTTCCTCTCAATCTCCTGTAACCTCGAAGACTACGAGCCATCTACTTCATAGCTACATAAGGGGCACAAACGCCTTCATTTTGAGAGGTTTTACCTTGCTTCCAGAATGACTAGAGAGAGAAAGAGTGAAGGTGAACGGGGACAAGCTTGTGTCCAGCTAGTCAGTGGCGACGGAGCTCCGCAGAAGCACTCCGAAGTCAGACAAAACTCAGGTCTGGCTCGTGGAAGGTGGCGAAGACTTTGAAGACCTAGAGAAGAAGTAGGAGCATAGGAGACGCTGAATTACTTCTCGTTGTTGTGAGCTCGTCGTAACTGACAACAAATCACGGCGCCGGGATCTTTAGGACGACGCCGCCAACAACCGAGACCATCTCGACGGAACACCTTGGACCACCATCTTCTCGGTGAGTCTCTTGAGACTTCTGAGAAACAATAAGGTTGCTGTTATTCCCACACTCATGTATAGAAAAAGGGAATTAGTGTGACTTTTACAAACTAATATTTATACATGCATATATATATGCTTAAGTTTAAGAGAAAGAAGGATACTTCATTTGTATGTTAATGGGAAACATGATTTGATACTAAGTGTTTGTTTTAAGTTAATAAAGCTGTGGCTCAGTGAAAGAGAATAAATATTCAGTTTTAAAATATTATTTGTTGAAAAACAAATATAGTTTCAAATCAAGAATTTGTAGGAAATACATGTGAAGTTTAACTAAATCTCAACCCATTACGGCCGGGCATTAAGGTGTTATGTTCTCACAGTGACTCAAGAGATGAGACCATGCTTACTTTGGTTGGAATGAGAGAAATATTTCATTATATGTTGATTAAGGTTAATGGTGTTGGTATTGGGTGTTAAACTTAGATTAAGAGATTTTAATCTATAGAAACCTGAGTTACAGGCCTCTAGGAGTTTAAATCTTAGGTGGCCATGCTAGTGTGAGAGTCATGGATTTAATTAATACATATAATAGAAGCACATTTATTTTCATGGACTTGGATGTATATTAAGCCTAGATTTAATTATCAGATCAGATATCGACGAAGAACTAGCATAGAGCTGTGTCGAGAAAGGATTAGCGACCGAGTTGAGACACTTTTGAGCTAAGTAAGTACTCTTGCCTAACTTACCTTCATTCGTTGATTGTTTATACCGTTGCTATCGAGTTTACATGCTTGAGCATGTAAGTGCCTTTGCCTAATTTTCCCAATCATTGGTTGCTTGGTTTCTGGATTTGTTGATACCATGCTCATGCATGTTTATTTGATGCTTTGAATTATTGATTTCATTGATTTCATGCTCGTGCATGTGTGTTTGGTTGTACAATATTTCTTTCCACTCGATGTGTTGTTCTTGTGGATTCTCCGCCCGGTCCGGTGGACACCCTGTTCATGCTTTCCTGTCAAGGGGACGATACTCTGGCTGTCCTGTATACCCGTTAGTTTGATGACACGCTGACCGTGTACGTATATGTATGGATAATAGCGCTATGTACCGAGGATTGACATCGGCTGAGGCTGATGACTGCCCGGGGGATTGTTTGCAAGCTTTGCTTTAGCTGTTTGTCATGAGATGACATGATGTTAGTTAGGGAGTCCCTACCGTTTGATATTTTTCATTGGGGTAGGTCTGAGACTCCAGGTGGTATGACCGGTGTGGTTTGTGTTTCTCACGCCGGGTTTGATGGTCATGTTCTTGATTTGCACATTCATTTACTCATATTACATTGAGTTTGACATGACTTTATTGTGTTCCCTGCGGGGTGCTTACTGGGCTTTCCTTTCGAAAGCTCATACACTTGTTGATCTTCTTTTTCAGATCCCGAGGAGTAGGTTGGGGGACACCGGAGAGCCGTGCCAGACTACAGGGGATTGAGAGCAGAGTTTGGTGCCTCTGGTCATATGAGCGTGTGAGGATACCATTTATAGGTTCCCGAGTAAGAGCCTTTGTATGACACGATATTAGGGTTAGTAGACCCAGGGATTCGTATATTTATTTCCGTTGTTTATCATGTTATAGACATGTTGATTTCTTCATATATGATTCCCATTTGTGTGTGTGATTATGTATTATCTGAGCACTGAGGCTTCGTCCCCGGGTAGGGCCTGTCTTTGTTCGGGTACGGTCAGTCTGTCATGTGCCCGTGGGCCCGGAGTTTTGGGGGCTGGGCGTTACATAATTGTTGCCGAGTTGTGATAAAATCCTCACAAAGTTAAGTAACAATTCCTATGCCAACAACAACACAGAAATTCCCAAGAAAGAGAGAAGAAAGTAATGTTTGTAGCAAAGAACAATAGCGAAGAGAAGAGAAAAGAATATATGATTATAGATTTCCAAATGAAAAGATTCAATGGTTTAAATGAAACAATGCAATGTTTCATTCCAAGTGAAAGAATGCAATGGTTCATTTCAAGCATGAAAAAATGCAATGGTTCAATTGAGACAATGCAATGTTTCATTTAAACAATGCAATGTTTCATAAGGGTGAAATCGAGGAAGACACGTGGAATCATCTTAACCTGACACGTGGAAAACTTCGCGCCATCAACCTTCACCAAAGTAACCCCCGCCTTAGGTCCGCACCCCTTCGGATTACTAAAGCAAGCTCGGTCCCACCCCCTAGATAGAATCCCGAAGAACCTCCGAAGAGCTTCCCGAACAGGATTCCGAAGA
The DNA here is from genome assembly GCA_026586065.1 of Dioscorea zingiberensis. Classification (NCBI taxonomy): domain Eukaryota; kingdom Viridiplantae; phylum Streptophyta; class Magnoliopsida; order Dioscoreales; family Dioscoreaceae; genus Dioscorea; species Dioscorea zingiberensis. The sequence continues at coordinate 52,958,133 of CM048818.1, read as the reverse complement.
AGCCTCCTGAGCAGACTCCTAGAAGAAGAGGAGCTTCCAAAAAGTCTTCTGAACAGTCTTCCAAATGGTCTCCAAAGCAAATCCTTCGAAGAGATTTCCGAATAAGCCTTCTGAATGAGACTCCTCTTCTTCCTTTGCCGAGGCTCCTTGAGCGAACTGAAGAACCGAAGAGGTTGTGACCCAGGTCTATAAATAGCCAAGGCCCAACACTTGTTAAGGCAATTTTGAGTTCTTTGTACACACAGTCTCTCTCTCTCTCCCCCCCCCCCCCCCCTTTGTAAAGGCTCGCTTATAGTGGAATCCTTCCTCCAAGATTGGAGACCAGTGGTTTTTCCCCGATTTAAGGGGTTTTCCACGTTAAAACCTTGGTGTTTGTCTTCTTGATTCTCCCTTTCTTGACCTTCTTGGATCTTTTCCCCAAAAAACCCCTACAAATTCAAGTGTTGGCTTGATTCTCGGGATCTTCCCGAAAATCACCTTAACACAGTACAAAAATTCACTTTCATTGGAGCAAGCAATGAAAATTATCGAGCCAATATACAGAGTTTTCATTTGTGGGATAACACAACGATATGGACACCAAGTTTTTCAAAAAACAAAATGGGTCTAAATTATGAGATGAAGAATTGATGCTGAAGCTGTGATTACAAAAGTCTATAATCAATCAAATGGAAACGTTGACGATAATGTTCATCAACTTCAATTGGTCGTCTCCTTTCTCTATCTTCATTCTTCATTCTTCATTCGTGACATTGATGACATTTATTTGTAGTACATGTAATAAATATCTTCTTTAAATATATTAATAATAATATTTTTTTCTCAAAATTATTGATATTATCTTTTCAAAAATAAGAATTGAAAATTTTATTTAGTAAACCTACCTCGTACTTGTGAATTGTGAAGCAATCCTTTACAACTACATTGTTTATTAAAGGAAAACTATTTGAGAACAAGTGGCATGATCACAAGCGCCCAGATGAAAGATCAACTGTTATCATAACCGCTTGATCATCTGACGGTGAATACTAGATTAGAGAAGGCCTTAAAAGGTATTGAAAGCTGGCAACTGACTGTCTTCAGAATAGCAAGTAATCTGTCTCCTAGCTGGCCAACGGTCTTCATGTTGGCAACTAATGGTCTCCTGGTTATATAGGGAGGTCCTTTGCTGACAAAGAAGAAAATCTAGAACCTAATATCTAGCACACTAACTCGATTCAACAGAGATTGAGTGTTAGCTTGTGTATCACTCTCACTTTCGAAATCCTCTCTATTCTCTCTGTCACTCTCCTTCTTGCTCACTTCTCCATTTGGAGTCCTTGACTTAAGTATCATAGGCTTCTCTGAAGCACGAGCTCTCGCATCCTTTTTCTCTATAGTTTCTTCTCCTGATGAGGTGCGGCCTTTGGAAAATGGTCTATGGACGAAGCGCTGATTCTATAAACACTAAGAAATTTGTACGAGAACTCGTCTATCACAACCACAACCGATTTCTCCCTCAGAATCAACCAGAGCAATGCATCTTCACTGGCATCTCTCATCCCCAAGAGGAGCAAATTTTAACATCACATTATAAATCTATTTAAACTAATTAGATATTTTACATTAATTATATACCGGCATAAATCTTCAAACTACACATGTTTTCGTGAAATTAAGGTGTGTGAACTCCCTGTTATCATTTAATAATTAAAGCAAACGAGTATAAGTCTTTTACATCTTTTTAATCTATATTTTAAAAATATATGTACAATTATTATATTTATAATATTTAAAAATTTAAAAATAATATAAATTGAAAAATATAAATTAGTATCATATTGAAGTGCATAATGGTCTTGAATTAGTATTTTGAATTATTTAAATGAGTCCATAATAACTGATAGATATCATTGAGATATCACTGAGGAAATCTCAGCATTATGAAATTTTTTTGAGTTTATGTGATGGGATATGAGGGGTAGGAATGTACTTAGGGGGCGTTTGGTTGGTGGAATAGGAATGGGAATGGGTATGGGTATGGGATGAGGGGGAATGAAAAGTAAGGGAATGAAAACTGTATTTGGTTGGGAGGGATTGGAATGGTAGTTTATTGGGAATGAGAAAAGTTAAAGAGGAGATATGTGATAAAATGACTCTTATGCCCCTTATGTAAATAACTAATATTATATGTGAGGATAATATGTTTGTTAAACAATAACTATTTTTAAATATTATAATAAATTAATTATTATAAATAATTATTTTTAAAAATTATTTTACTAATTTAATTATTATGAATAAATATTTAGTAAAACTCTTATAATTTATTAATTATTAATAATTTTAAAACAGGAGTTCATTGAGCAATAAAATTTCTAACTTAACTTTAATTTTCATTGGAATGAAGATAAATATATACATATGTATATAATAAATATATACAAATATCAGGGCAAGAACATACTAACTTTAATTTTCTACTACAAAAAATAATGTAGTAATTAAAGCACATTTCACTATCTTTAATTTCCCTTCATCTCAGTTCTGCAGCACTTCAGGTTGAGTTTCTTGAAACTTAAAAATAAAATTGTGCATTTTCTTATTTTTTTCATTTTGTGAATAGGAATCTTTTGTGTTTAAAATATTTGATGTAAAAACATTGCATTAATGAAAATATCAACACGTAAATGTAAAAGAAGATACAAGGGTAGTCATAAAATTTTGAAGCCACATATTTATAACCAAGATGTGTTTTGTCAGCCTCTATACATTGTATTTTCATGTGTATGACTGTGAGGCCATGAACTCTATTGCCTTTGATGAGATTATTTGTTTCATCTCAAACATTCCCTTTGTTGTACTTCAGCAACAATTCAGCTGCAACAATACATTCCTGAAATGGTACTTCAACAACATTCAACTAAAATTCAATGAAAAGACTAGATTTAAAAATACTACAATCATGTTCATACACTGGAAAACCAACATCTAAAGACCTCGACAATAGAATTCAACCGTCAACAAAAGATTACAACAAACAACAAAGTTCATAAGAAATGTCCAACATCACCAACTGAAATGACATAACTAATACCATCACATATTAGGTTGGGTAAATGACAACCTTGTTAAAAGGTGCTGACAGAAACGCAACCTCCTATTGTCGGGCAACTTCAGAAAAATTTGCAGTTCATCGTCATCTTTGCTCAAAGCTCGTAAGATGAACATTGCCTCATCCTCTGAAAGACCTTCAATCTCAAAGATTTTATCAAACAATATATTTTTCCTCTCTTCAATGGCCTTCACACGAGCCTCTTCACGAACAGCAACTTCAGCCATGGACTTTAATCCTGGACCAACCATTTTCACAAAATTGTGAAAATTTTGGGATATTTTCTCCACTGATGGATCCACGAGACTTTTCCTTTTTCGACGTGCTCTTGAGGTACCTGCATCTGAGACCATAGGCGATGGAAACTGATTAGGTTCAGGCGTAGGCATAGAAAACTCATTAGTTGCCATTGGGTCGAGGCCCCCATCTTCATCCAAACTGATGTTCTCATTTAGATACTGTTCGGCATCATCTCCAATATCCCCTCTTGCACTGCCATGTGCTTTATCTCTTCTGTAAGACCGGGGCAAGGTCATTGAAGAAAGGAAAAGCTTTTCCATAAAGACCGGATGCTTCCTTATGGGTCTGCATTGCATTAAAAATTAAAGTTAGTAATACAAAAATCATATATAACTCATTACGTAATTAACATAATTTCTAAAGAAAATTATGTATACCTTGACGTAGTCATCATATGCACTTTTTTCACATTCGATAGTGCACCTTTGGTAGTTCCAAACAAAACCACTTATTTGTAGTAGATCGGCGATTGCACTAGTCTTGCTTCTTAATAATTTGACCCGAGACTCGATGTTTGGTACGGCCTTCAATGTGGTCGTTGGAATCTTTTCCTTCACCATTCTCTCTAGCTGGATTAGGTACCCATTTTGAACCCATTTTACGCCTCGCTAAAGCTGGATTTGTGGATAACTCAACCAAGGAGTCAATAAGGGCTTTATCTTCTTGTAGAGTCCAATAGTGTTTGTTTTGGCCCCTACCCCTTGATTGTGATTACGCTTCCATACTATATAAAAGACATGTCAATCAACTAAAATATATTATGTACAAACATACAAGACTAAAATCATAAAAGGTGTCAAGTAGCTTCATTAAACCATAAAATTGTCAAGTAGCTTCATTAAGCCATAATAAGGAAAGATAGTATCAAAGAAAAACAACAAAAAAAAAAGACAATATGTTTTCAAAAAGAAACAATTAAGACAAATGTTTCCCAACCACATTGAAATAACAACATCAACTTGACCGCCAAATTTCAAATATGTTTTTGACCATAGTAACCCTAAACTGTGTCCATTCATCTATTGGTTCAACAGTTGTGATGTTTTCAAGTGGTTCTTGCATGTTTTCCTCCAGGCTTAGATTGGCAATATCTTCTTCTGCAGGGCCTTCTATCATCTCTCTCCTGATAAAATTATGGAGTAGGCAACATGCATTAATGATTCGTCGTTGAGTGACTATGTTATAAAAACTTGGGCTAGATAAAATCTTCAACGACTTTTGAGAAGCCCAAATGTCCTCTCGATCACATTTCTTGCATTAGCATGTTTCATGTTAAAAAATTCTTGAGGTGTAAGTGGTTGATGTCCATCGGCCCAAGAACTTGAGTGATACCGTTGTCCTCGAAAAGGCGCAAGAAAACCAGGACAATTTGCATACCCAGCATCCACTAAGTAGTAGAAACCTGATAGATAATCAAAACATTTCTTATTAGTTAATGATTTATTAGTTATTTATTCCTAAACCCAAAAATCAATGGAAATGGTTTTTCATACCATCTTGAATCTTTAATCCATTAGGCTTTGTCACAGCATCTCTAAGAACTCGCCCGTCATGAGCTGACCCTTCCCAGCCAGCTAAGACATAAGTGAATTGCATGTCTTATTTGCTGGAACTTGAGCGAGAACATTAGTGGTTATTTCAGCTTTTCTTGATCTATATCTTGGGCGATCAACGTTGGGCACATTCACACGTATATGTGTTCCATCTAATGCTCCAAGACAATTCTACATTGAAAGAAAAAATGAATTGTAATTATAGTATATCTAGGACTAACATAGCATTTGGACTTAGGTTATTACCTTAAACCACTTCCATCTGAAGTCAGTTGAATTTTCGGGTACAGGCTCTGGTTTCTTCAAAAGAACAGTGTGACAGAGAATGACCGATTTTAGCACAGCATGAAAATGACGACTGACTGTCTCCCCCGATCGAAGAAAGTCAAATCTAATTACTCTATTCTTGACATGGTGTGCCAAAATGTTTAGAAACATTGCAGTCATCTCTTGCACACCAACATTTACCGTGCCTCGTAGCCCGCCAGTTGTAGTTAACAATCCACACATGTTATGAAAGCAACGTCGGTCCATGCGTAGTTTATCTATGCATTTGACATCACTTTCATAAACTAGGTGGTGGAGATACTCATGTTGTTTGCGGCGTCTAAAAGGTCTGGGGACGATCTCATATTGCTTCACTCTTTTTTTATCATTACTTTGCTTAATTGCACAAGTGAGTATCACACTTATGACGTGAAAGTAGCATAACATCATTATGAGGTATCCCCGAAGTTGTGAAATCTTGCCCATATTATCGAAATCTAAAAGAACCAAAACACGTATATCAATTTAAAGCACAATGATCTTTTGGTTATGAGATAACAAGGATATTAATATGAATTCATAGAGATAATTGAAGGACTAGCTAATAAATATATACATATGTATCTAATAAATATATACAAATATCAGGGCAAGAACATGCTAACTTTAAGTTGAGTTGTACTCTTCTTCACTGAGCTCATTCTATGTAATTGATGCAATGTAGTAGGTTGAGGTAATGATGAAACCTCTCTAGAGTGATAAATTTATCATCCTTGTAAAATTCAGAATGCTAAAAGATTATTCTGAATTTTTACTTGAAGTTCATCAATCATTCCCTCTACTTCCAATGAACTGCCATTAATTGTAATAGATCAACTATAAATTGTAATAGATCAACCTTCAATTCAGAGAATCAACAAGTTCAACAGCTCTATCTAGCTTGATTAATGGGAAATGCTCTATCTTAAACAACTCTATCTTAGAAATAAAATATCATAAGTTCGGTTCCAAAAATATCTTAAACAAATCAACTTCAGAAATAAAATATCACAAGTTCAACAGCTCTATCTTAGAAATAAAATAAATAAACTTATCTTAGAAATAAATACCAATTGATGAAAACAAGAGAAAATGAATCATTTCATTATGCTTTGAAGATCACGAACAGAAAAAAAAAAATCCTAATTTAAATTAAACAAAACAAGAAAACCAATGTTATATATTTTTTAAAAAAATTCTCTTTGAGAGAGACGAACTGGAAATCAGACTGAAATAAATCAAAATCAGAATGAAATAAAAACATAAATCAAAATCAAAATCAAGAGAGGGACGAACTGTAATGGGCGATCTTGATGGCGGAGCTGCGGACTTGCGATCGCCGGAGAGCTTCCTGTGAGAGAGAAGATGGACTTCTCGTTGGGGATTAGGGCGCACGATGGAGAGGGTGTTTTTTATTAAGGGGCAGGACCGTCTTTTCCTTATCCGGGAATCATCCATTCCGCCCAATGGGCGGAATGCAAAGCTGGTGATTTAGAGAATATGATTCCTTACATTGGGGGGAATGATTCCCATATTTGGCATCCAAACACCTGATAACAGTGGCCAAGGAATGATTCCCATTCCCATACATGACAACCAAACGCCCCCTTAGTACTATCTACATACATAAGCACTAATTTTTAGCTTATAAATTAAAAACATCTTTATAAATATTATAACTTTAAGGATGGTGGTATTTTCTTATTCAGTATCTATTTGTGAATCAATATAAAATATAGAAATTAAATAATAATGATTTTGGTATTTGTACACGTTAGTCAGTCTCAAAATAATATGAATCCTTATCAATATGTTTATTGGTAATGATCAGAAACTGGGAAGTGTAGGAAAACAATCAGGAATTTGTATACAGTAATATTAAATTAAACAGATACTTATATAACTTGCAAACAAGTAAACAATAGAACTGACTTGATTGGAGATTGAGGCTAGCGTGAATGCTATGTCTTATAGCAGAAATTCGCCCCTACTCTGTGTTGTAGTTCGTTGAGCATCTGCCACCAGGATTCAACAATCTGTAGCCAAGAACCTAGCACTCGGTTTCTTGGTCCTGGCGAATTTACTTGGTGGATTTCCTCTCAAAAATTGCAGATTAGTTTGAAGGATTGGAAAAAGATAATCTGAAACTGATGCTTTGCTTCTGGTTTTATAGGGAGTTAAACACCCCTTTGCATAAAGAAGCGATGCTTGGAGAGGGTTGTGTCCTTCTGGAGAAACTGTGTTCTTCTGAAAGGTTGTGTTAAACAGACACACCTTTTCACAGGCAAAATTAAATTAAGCCAAAAAATAAAATAAAATAAGTCAAGCCCAAGTCAACGCCCATGCCAAACATCATCCAACCAAAAGCCCAAGGCTTTGTTCAATTTACTAGGTGTCCCATGTGAACACTTATAAACCATCTACTTTTCTTTCAATCTTTCAATGTGGGACTATCTTTCTCTCTATTTCTATACAAACTCTAACAGGAAGAGCCTATAAAAATTATCCTGTCCCGACAAGATTAAGGCCTTCTTCTGGCTAGTACTGGATAACAAAATCCTGACCTTAGACAACCTAAGGAAGCGCGGCTGGAACGGCACCAGGACCACTTATTGCTTGTGTGATGAACAAGAGGAAAAGGTACAACACCTCCTCCTGGGATGCCCATATTCAAAAAGTATATGGCAGCACTTCGCGCACCTGTACCAACTAGGATCCCTCCCCTCACAAACACAAGATCTTTGGGGCAGATCTGCCGTCGTGACTCTCTTACTAAGGGAGGCCAGGACGGGTTGGAACCTGTTAGTCATGACTATCATGTGGACACTGTGGTTGGAGCGCAATAAGAGATGCTTTCATAATAAACGCCGCGTTTTCACGAAAACAATCCGCGACATTGACTTCCTAACATTGTCTTGATTTGATGCAGCTCACACTTCCAAGAAACCCAAGCTGGTGGCAATGGAGTCAATCGTGAAGCGAAGCCTCGCCTTCACAAGGGAAAAAGACCCGCAACATTCGCCCGGGAGGGACTTTGAAGATACGCAAGCGGACTGAAGGATTTATGGGCACCCTTCGGGTCTCGACATGGTAGTTTTAAAATGTAATGGATAAGATATCCTTTTGTACCGAACCCTCCACAAGGGTTCGATTTATGTTATCTTTAAACCATAAATAAAGAATGTGGTTCATCCACTTTTTTCTATATATATATATATATATATATATATATATGTTTATTGAATATATGTTTATTGGCAAATGCAAATATTTGTTTCATGTCTTCTCATATAAAACACCAGTTTTCCAACTAGGTGATTTTTCCAGTCTATTTAAATAATAATAATAATAATTAATAATTTAACTCAAGACCTATTTTATTTGTCAAAATGACCTTGTGATTAACTAGTCAGCATCCATAACATTGATTGGACATAGACTACAATAAAAATAATAATAATTAAAATTCTTTTTAAGGCTCTTAATAAAAATATAATCTCTTGGACCAAAATGATCTAGGGGTCGCAGTTTTGAGTTTTTTTTAGAATAAAACGGTATTTCAAATACTATTTTGCTTAGAACCCTTTTATTCCGTTTTTCTCCTTTGGGTTTTGTGATCCTTTGAAAGCCCATTTTGTTTTTTTCTGCTGTTTTTTTTTTTACTTTTTGACAAAAATAAATAAATCACATTCTTTTATTAAAAAAGATAGCGGATACATAGATAGATCCTTTGGCAGATCTGGTTTCTTAAAGATATATTAAAGCATAAAGAAGCCCTTGAAGCCCTTGGAATGTTCCCATTTGTCGCATTGTTGGTCCCGACAGCTCCCTCCCCAGGAAAATATGCTCTAGTCAGTTTGGGTATCTTCAAAGTCCCGTCCTGCCGATTGCTCATTGGTCTCCTCTCTGGTGAAAGCAAGACTATGCTTGACGATGGACTCTATTGCGATTAGTTTTGGTCTTTTTGATGCGTGTGTTGCATCAAACCAAAATAGTGTTAGGAAATCAATATCACGTTTTGGGGCTTTTGTAGGTTTTGTCATTTTGCTTCAAAATGACTTTTCTTCTTTGTGCACCTTTTATATGCCTTTGTGGATTCATGTGGTCTTCCTCTGGAGTTATGTTTTTGTGAAGCAAAATGCATGGTATTTGAAAGTATTGTTTTCGTCCACAAAAGCGTACATATGCCCAACAGGAACAAAACGATGTTTGAAAGGCGAGTTGTTTTGTTCCAAATTAAACCTCTTTAATGAACAAAATTGTATCTAAAATATCACTTTGCTCCGTAGACAATCAAAGCTGGGTGCAATCTTAAATCAAAACAGTCTTTGGGGATTAGTTGTAAAAAGTTATATTTTTTTACTGGGACTTTTAAAATATTTTAATTATTATTTTTCATCTTAGTCACCGTTCATTCAGAGTGTATGATGACAAAACAACTAATTTGACAAATAAAATGGCTCATGGGTTGAAAAAAAAAAAAAAAAGATTGAAAAATGACCATTTTTTTGTTTCCGATTATTCATTTTTCGAGTCTTAAACGTAATATATTTCTTTGATGATTATGTTTAGACCCACTATAACCCAAATCTATTTATTTAAATACAATGAAATGTTGTGTTATTGTCTTGACAAAACATAGTTTAATTTTGTCGGCCAATTTGCACCAAACCATTGGATAAACAAACAGTACTGCATTCCATGACAATGAAATTACATCTTAAAATTTGTCGGCAGCAATACATTGATCTCCTAATCTTTCGGAAAAACCACTTTACAACATACCAAAACTAATCTTGGTCAAGATTATTCCAAAGAATTAAGCAACATGAAAGTAATTAATTCTACTCGATCGAGATTAATTAGCCAGAAGCTATATATATATATATACTTAAAATAATCAGGAATTAAAAATCAACAGATTAATAAGGATCAGGACTTTGTCTAACAAAGCTGAAAAAAATATGGTCCATGGCAGCAAGTACGTACGTACGTGCAGTGAAGTGGAAGAGCCTTTTGGTGTCGGCCATATGGTTGGCAAGTTGGTGACCAAGCATGCATGGGAGTTACATCATTGAAAAAGTTGCATGCTTTATCTTAAACTAAAGAGGTTCTTAAAAGCTAAGTAAGACCTACTTAATTATCTATGTCTTATTCTTAATTAATACTGATGACCAATGCTTCAACATTAGAAGAAAAAAGAAAGCTATAGTTATGACTTTTTGGAACCAACTGCTAGCTAGGGTTATTTAAGGTGACTTTGACAAACTCTCATAAGACCATTGACAAAAGGAAGAGCTATATATATATAGAGAGAGAGAGAGAGAGAGAGAGAGAGAGATGGATCAATAAACAAAGGAGGTAGTGCTCATGAGAGGCTTAGCAGTTAGCCATTTATATCTGATATATATATATATATATATTAAGGTAGAGTTGTACTAGAAAGGAATGGCATCATATATAGGTTTCTAATAATGGCAAGGTGGTAGCACCACAACTAAATTTAATTTTTAGGGTTTTACATGCATGCAATATGCATGCAGTTTGGCGATTTCGTAGACAGTGTTATATAAGGGGTATTTAAAAGACTATCTGTCCTTAAAACGATGCAAGGATATATATATATATATATATATATATATATATATATATATATATATATATATATGATCTACATGCATTGAGAGATAAACAAATATGACATTCAAAACTAATGTCATTTGTACAGATACTATATATGTAATTAACTGAAACACACGAGACTATTATCATTAATACTTTTAAAAAAAAAAAAAAAAAAAAGCCTACAAGGACAATAAAAAAGCCCAAATTCTCCTCTAAACTTGACGCCGGGAAGGATAGCGATTATCCGTGTTCTTGTCTGATCCAAGGACCACAAGGAAGAACAAATGAAGAACCAAAGAAACTAGAGAAAATACTCTGAAATTAAAGAAAGATAAATAGCTTTCAAAAACAAACCTAGAAACCCTATCATTTTATCTAAATTGCTAAAATTATCAAATTATTATTTAAAACTAAAACTGATCTAAATTTAAAACTGTTAACAAATCAGATAACTCCTAAAAATCCAAAATCTAAGAGGATTCAAATCCTATTCTAATTTGATAAATAATTTTAAAAATAGTAAAAATATCTAAACACTGATATGGCGGGATAACCGCAGAATTTGAATTTGAAGATGATGCCCACCGAGTCAATCTAGGTGACCATCTGGTGCACGCCGAAATGAGCTTTCCGGATTGGGTTTAAACCCATGATTCCGACATCTGTAGCCAAAATTATGGTCAAAATACAGAATCACCCCCAAAACTGCTCCAATCATGAAATTGACTTGATTACTTCTAGCCTTTACGTTGATCTGCCAATTCAGCACCAACTAGGGGTGGACATGGGCCGGGTGGCCCATGGGCTGGCCCGAACCCAACCCGAAAAAAATAGGGTCTGGGCTTAGGAAAATGACCCAAAGAGGGTTGGGCCTAAACTAAAGCGAGGCCAATTATATTTAATTTGGGCTTGGGTTATATAGATTTTGGCCCAGCCCAGCCCAGCCCGGCCTGAATAAATAAATAAAATAAAAATATATATATAATATATGTAAATATAATATATACATTATTTTATATATATATATATATATATATATATATATATATATATATAATGTTAACCTGACCAAAACCCTAGTATTTGTTTTATGGAACAATTAGTGTTTTATTAAGAATGTTGAACTTGTTCTTGATGTAATATTTGTGTAGTACTTATTTGTGTAGTACTTTTTTAAACCACTTGTGTTATTTATGTTTTACTTGTTTATATAATAGTCTACTATATGTTTTATTTAATTATTTACATTATTAGTAAAAAAATAAAATTATTTTATTTTTGGGTTGGACTAGGCCGGGCCTGGGCTAAACAAAATTCTGATGGGCCGGGTTTGGGCTAACAAAATTTGACCCGAAAGTGGCCCAGCCCAGCCCAGCCCAAACGCATGGGCTGGTTTTTTGAGTCTAGCCCAGCCCAGACCCGGCCCAGCCCAACCCATGCGAGCCCTGGCACCAACTTACCCGAGCCTCTTGCATCAAAACTTCTTATTTATTTCGTCAATTTTATCATGTTTTTGAATGCCACAAATTTCAATTTTTTTAAAAATTTTTATTTAGTTTCAAGTGTACATGGTGAAGCTAACTTTTCCTTGATATTCATAAACTCCACTTTTGGATGATACCCACTAGTAGACATGTCTACATCTTGAAATTAAGCTTCATGTAAAAACAAAAACAAAAACAAAAATTAAAATTAAAATTAAAATTAAAAACATAAATCCTTCAAATATGCAATAAGTTTTATCATATATACGAGGGTTCATCCAATTCATCAATGTGATCCAAATTATGAAATCAAAAGATTGGGATACAATGATCTTCCTATTGATCTTTGTTGGATGACTTTTTGATATATTGTAAGGATCAGTTGGCCAACAATAACCATGCACAAGCTAATGAAACCATTCACGCCCAGCCAATTAGCTAGGAACTTGTACATTTGTAATTCTAGCGTGTGGCCACATATATTAATTGTTCGACTTTTTTAAACAATTCATGCCTGCTAATTTTCTGTATTATTCGCACTCAACTTCCGCCCGCGCACGCATACGAGGAAGATCAAACAAAATCATGATCAGCCAACGCTAGCTAGCACCTTAATTTCCACTTTATTTTATTTTTTCTTTTTATATGTTTTGGAATAATTAAGAATGTTCTATGCATATACCATGCTACGCTTTTGTTTATAAACAAGATGAACTCTTTAATTATTTCTGTCATGTCCCAGTCCCAACTGTAAACTGAAACCAACAGCAACCTCTGCAATTAGTCCAAACACTAATCTGTTTACAGTACATACTCCTTGACATGACCGACCAGTGACATCTATCTTCATTGCATCTTATCACAAAGAACCCTAGCATATTCCTCAAATCTCCCATACTTCACATACATGCTAATATATTCCTCTCATCTCCTATGCTAATTAAGCCGGCACCAATATCCTATATATATAGAGATAGAGTGATTACAGATCCACAGAAAGAAGAGAAGGTATAGAAAGACAGAGAGAGAGAAAGACTAGTCATGGCTTGTGAGAACTATGACCCTTGTTTTCCAGACCAGCCAGTGGTGGACCTCTACCTTCCAGTATGGGCAAGGCAACCTGCTTTCAAGTCTAAGCCAGCCTTCATATGGGCAGAAGACTCCAATGATCAATCCTTCACGTGGTCTTCAATCACTTACTCCCAGCTCAACTCTTCAGTCCAAGCCATTGCTTCTCATCTTCTCCAAACTCTTCACAAACGTGATACTGTCCTTATCCTCTGCAACCCTAGCCTTCAGCTTGTCAAGATCCTCTTTGCATGCCAACGTGCTGGGTTGATCGCCGTGCCTGTCATCCCACCGGATACTTCTGCTAAGCCTGGACCGGCGCATTACCATCTCCTTCGCGTCCTCTCACAAACTAAGCCCATTGCAGCCATAGCCAATCCCAGTTTCATCTCCGGCTACTCCATGTCACCAAATTCTCAACTTAAGAACCTCCTTTGGATCTCTGCTGATGACTTGGAGGTCAACAATAATGGCTACTGCCAGTGTTGTTCAGAGTATACTGGCTGTGGAGAAGAAGATGTGTACTTAGTCCAGTATACTTCCGGTGCTACCGGAATACCTAAGCCGGTCTTAGTGACGGCCGGAGCCGCTGCGCATAATGTCCGGGCTGCAAGAAGAGCTTATGACCTTCAGCCAAGCAGTGTAATTGTATCATGGTTACCACAGTACCATGACTGTGGCCTCATGTTCCTCTTGCTCACCGTCATCACCGGAGCTACCAGTGTGCTGACCTCTCCCTCCGTGTTCTTGAATCGACCTCGTATATGGCTTGAGCTTATCACTGAGTTCAGAGCCACATGCAGTCCTGTCCCTTCCTTTTCACTGCCTCTTGTTGCGAAGAGAGGCAATATCAACCATGGAAAGCTTAACCTTGATCTCTCTAGTTTGCGCAATCTGATCCTCATCAATGAACCCATTTATAGATCTCCCATTGAAGAATTCATCAATGAATTCTCCAATGTTGGTCTCAAACAATCTTCAATCTCTCCATCCTATGGCCTGGCAGAGAACTGCACCTTCGTCTCCACGTCATGGAGTTCCCATGCAGACACTAGTAGTAGTAAACTACACTTTCCCAACATGCCATCATACAAGAAGCTACTACCTTCGGCGAGGTTGGGAGCATTAATGTCATCATCCAATGAAGCAGCCGATATCGAAATCATCGTCGTCGATGAGGATACCAGGGAGCCGGTGGAGGACGGGGTTGAAGGAGAGGTCTGGGTTTCATCAGCGAGCAATGCATCAGGATATCTTGGACATCCATGGATGAGTGGGGAGGTGTTCCATGCTAGGCTAGCAGGAAGGATCAGCAGATGCTTTGTGAGAACAGGTGATAGAGGGATCATCAATGGAGAGGAGAGGTACCTTTACATCATGGGTAGAGTGACTGATGTTATTAGGGTAATTAGCCATATTGGACATGGCCAGCAGAGGTGGATACACCCACACTATCTTGAAACCTCAGCTTATAGCAGCAATCCAAAGTGGCTGAGAGGTGGATGCATAGCTGCTTTTGAAGTAGAGGCGCAAATATGGAAGAGCAGTGTTGTTGTGGTGGTGGCTGAGCTGGTTCAAAGGAAAGCTGGAAATGGGGATGATCTGAAAAGCATATGTAGAGGGATTAGAGAAGGGATATGGAAAGAAGAGGAAGTGAGGGTTGGGTTGGTGGCTCTGGTGAGCAGTGGGAGTGTTGCAAAGACTACTTCTGGAAAGCTGAGGAGGTGGCTGGTGAAAGATGATCTGCTGAGAGGGAGATTGAAGGTGGTTTGCATGGAAGAGTACATGGAAGAGCTGAGGGAGGAAGCAGGAGTGGGTGCAGGACAGAAGTCATCTTTACTTTCATTTCTTTGACCAGGAGATCCGGAAATCACAAAACAAATGCATGCATGCAAAACGCTTCACAATATAATAATTATCTTTTTATATATTTCAAATGTTTGATGTTCTCTTGGGACTCATCTAGCCTGATTCTGGTTGCCTTCTAGTATACCTTTGGGCCTTGGGTTGCTTTGCCCCAAAAAAAACCCAAAAACCCAACCAAAAATAGCCCCCAACCCTACACCCACACCCAAGAGGTGTAGGGTGTAGGGTGTAGGGCAAGGCAACCAAGGTCTCTTAGAATTTACCCTGATTTAGGAACTAGAAAAGTCCTGATTCAAACTAATGGCAACATGACGTGTGTCCTATTACTAAGATGATGTTGTCGCTAATGTCCCTGTTTGGAAGAATATATATCGTTCATGTTGTTTTACAAAGGATTAATAATCTATAAATTAAAATCAAATAAAATATTATTTAGAGGTGAATTTTACAAGCAAAAAAACAAAAAAAACAAACAAACAAACAAACAAAAATCTAAACCAATTCACACAATAGAATTTCAACAAGAAAAACTTAAATAGATAACATAAATATGAATGTTAAGAATATGTAAGCTCAGATACACTCATCTGTTACAGGCTTCAATAAAATGGAGCATGGTAGTCATAGCGAAATAATAATAATGCTGATGAATAAGAACACAAACCACAATCAGTATCTATAACACTCTATCAACAATTCAACATTGGAAGGAAGGACCTAAGCTGTGGTTGGTTTGATTACAAAATGTGGTCCAAAACATTTGGAAGTCCAAAAAAATGTCAAAGGACTAGTTATGTTATTAGACCAAAAATAGTTTGCCTCTTTAAACTCTAAACTCTATGCAAGTTAGGAATGCAAACTCTTGGTACTAAAACTCATCTAACCATATCCAATATCTTCAATCAATGCCAAAGAAATAAAACACAAGGATACCATGCTGCCAAAATACCCTAGAATCTATTAATCTCCAGCTTAACAAGGATAATCATATCCAGATTAAGATTTGGATGCAACCATCTATAACACTTCAAAATCTTGTGAAGCTTTATTCATGGATACAAGTCTTGCTACTAATGTATACTGGCAGTATCAGTCAATACCTCTTCTCAACTAACTATTACCCAACCCGACTCATATTAGGCGGGCTCGGGCTGGGAATAATTAGGTTCGGGATTAATCAAGTTGACTCATTTATTGACCTGCAAAAAACAGGTTGGATAACCAATCAACATGTCTAATAACCTTTATAACCCATCTAAGGTATATATAATTCATATTATTTTTTTTATGTCTTCTATATAATAGTTAATAAAATATTTTTCAGATTTTAATTAAGAGGTTTTAAGCTGACCTGGAAACATTTCCCATTACAACCTTTCTCCTATAACAAAAAATCATGACTCTTATTTGAAACCTTTACCTACAACATTCAGAAACATACCTGAAATATTGAAACCAAGATTTGGAAGAAACACTGCACATTTGCATTAGCATTTATTCACATCTTTAAGAGATCATGACTATTTTAGATTCATAATTGAAATCCAGAGATACAAAATTCAACCTAAACAATAGATCCAAGACACAATATCATATAATTAGTCCCTATTATAATGTGCCAAGAATTCAGGGGAAAAAGAAAAACAGCCAGGAGTTCCATTGGAAGCAAATGAACTCAATGCAAGACTATAAAAAGACAGCAAATATAATGTCATAAAATTTCCTGATATAGTAAAAAAAAAGATTCAGCTGAAAACTTGTGAAAATAAAAAGAACATCTTTTGTAAAAAGAGATTAATCACTAGAAGATCATCAACAGAAGAAAGAAAAGGACAATTAAACCATAAGCGAAAAAATCAGTCAATTAATATTGTATTGCAAAATAACCATACTAATTGAAGGAATATCGAAGGAGGTCAATGAAAGATATAATGATAAAACAGGGTGTGAGTAAATAATGGATAGAATCAAAACACAGAATGTACCAGGATATATTCTGATGACACATGAAATTTTCCATATTAAACATCAATAGATGTATGAAAAATAGTAAGCACAGAATGACAGGTGCTGAGAACAAAATATCTTCCTGATCAAACACACACAGTTTGCGAGGATAAAAGAAAGACATAATACAAGATAACAAATAATGGCAATCATCCAAAAGATCGAGATTTCCTTGAAAAATGAACAATATATTGAGTAGGCAGAGCGGATACTATAAAACTCTGGCAAATATCTAAACATAAACTTGAAGCAAACCACCATAGTCCAAGCACACTAGTCCCAGGGATAATATTGAACATCTACGCAGACATGAATAGTGATAACATATATAACTCTAAAAATTTGATGACATAAATTATTTTTTCCATCCAAAAGAAAGAAAAAAAAAAGTTATATATTTCTCTCTTAAAGGAAAGAAACTCAGTGCATTGAAAGGTCAATCAAGGTTTTCATTATAGATATATCATCAAATCATTACAGTTAGTCAGCAAGGTATCATAGTACAATGAGAAGAAATGATAGCGCATATATAACTCTAAATTTGATGGCACGCATACTTTTTGCCATCCAAAAGAAGTACAATAGTTCTATATTTCTCTCAGGGGAAAAATAAACTATGAATTGAAAAGACAATCAAAGTATTTACTATAGATACAACAACAGATCATTACACTTAGTGAGGAAAGCATCATAGTACAATGCGAAGAGAACCCTTAGATTGCCAAAAACATCAAGTTTGCTAATATTGAAAGGAAAAAAGTACAGGAAATCATCCAAATGACCAAGACTACTTGGAACATGCACAATATGTCTAAGATTAGGTGGATTTTGTTACACAATACCATCACCATTAATTGGATAAAAAAAAAGTAGCTTAATCTCATAATAGAATCCTAGATCACAAACCCAATAAGCTGACAATCAAAAATTCAACTCTAGAACCTGAATCATGAGACCCTTTTGTGAAAGAAGATGGAACATCAAGTTTATTAATTAATACTACAATGAGAAGAAAACCATTTGAGATGAAAATCATGAGATCCTTATGAAATTTCTGATACAAGCATCATAGTACAATGAGAAGAGAATCACTACACTGCCAAAAACATTAAGTTTGCTAATAATAAAAGAAAAAAAAAAGAAGCAATGAGAAAAAAAATAGTGAATCATCCAAAAGATAAAGAATGCCCGGAACATGCACAATATATCTGGATTAGGTGGATTACACAACCATCCAGTTACTACTACTAATTGGCTGAAAGAAATAGCACATTATCATCCCTCCTAAAAGTAGCTTTAATGTATAAATAAAACCGTAGCTTGTCAACAGAATAAGTGGCCTCAAAAATTTAATTCTAGAACCTTGATCATGAGATCCTTTTGCAAAAGATGGAACAAATTGAAAGAATCATATTAAAGTAGCATATAAATTCTATCTGAAACTCCCAAGAAAAATTTGAACCACATAAGATTACAATTCCAACATAATTGACAATTTTATGTTCCTATAAGACATACAGGTTCATTTCCTAAGTCAATTCTAATTTTAGAGGTAAATTCATTGGTGAGGTGTAATCGGTTATACACAATAAGGACACAAATCTAAACAAGTGTAGAGTGGAGAAAAGAGAAATTAAGAGAAGTTGTGAAATTTTAGCATATGTGGTGTCAAATCACGAACCTTTATCAGATTTCAGATGCTTTGGAGCCAAGTTTCACACATGGTCTTAATTCAATGCTAAATTGGTAGGTAGAGTTTTATTTTGGATTTTAATTAAATCAAGACATAGGCTTCATCAACATACGAATCTTTTGTCTAAAACCTAGTTCATACAATTATTTGCATAAAAAAGGCTTTTCAAAAGGTTTCTTGTTTCTGGTTCAGATCACCAAGCTAACCCTACATTCATTCCTATTAGCATGCTGGATCTTCACTAGACTAGTAAGTGTTTCTCAACTACCTGACTCACAAAATTTTAGGAAGTGAGCCCTATCATTTGTTACCTACTCAAAAGTCACATGCATAATGGAAGAAAATGAAGTACCATTCCAACAGATGAGTCTCAACTAAATGGTTGAAGAAAATATCCATGCCAAAGAAGAAATAGTTCTAACTGAAAATACAACTACAGCAGGTCATTTAAAGTACTTTTCCCGTGTATAATATTCCATTACAATAAAGTGGGTAGATTCCAAAGGCCAAAGGAGACCAAAGACAGCAAGGATGAAATGTTGAAGTTTATAAAATTGAAAGAAAGCAAAGAGGGCAGTAGTGTCCATAGAGAAGAAGTAAAGATGAGAAATTTCAGTGATTGGCAATGTTAATCTCTTTCATAAGGATTTATATACCAAACTTCGTATAAATTGAGGCTACATGGTAGAATGAGCATGCATATGTAGCTATTCTTAGTTAAGACTCAAGGGTGATGAAGCACGGCCAAATAAGCCAAGACCTGATATCCATGGGTAGTATAAGAATTCTATGAAAAGACCTAATCATTAGAACCCATAAAAAGCAGATAAATTTTATTTTTCAAGTGTACTCACTAGAAGAACTTAATAACAAGATACTATTACTTGAATTTGAATCCATACCCACAATAAGGCACAATTTTATTGCAGGATGATGAAGGCCCATAACATGCATGAAAGCATAAGGCGATAAAAAAGGATTAAGATATGCATCTTGGAGAGCAATTAAGATTGAATAACTTAATGGAGGTAATCAGCCAAAAATTATGAGTTTAAACCATGTAGAAAACCCTAGATCAACAGGATCACCAGTCAAAAAACAAGCGGCTTAAGGTGAAGGATTTGTTCAGACTGAAACTTGGTATGCTCTTATAAATGCAATAAATCAAATTCCAGAGCAAGCACAACAAGCCAAAAGTACAATCAAACGAACTATAAGATTAAAGAAAAGAAGAAAAAAAAAATCCAAATTTGAAATGTATGATACAACCAACAAATACTCAAGGTGAAAAGAGGCCAATCTAGAGATACAGGTCCCAGTAACAACATTTTGCAAGTTCTCTAGCTTCACTAGCATTACAATTACATTTGCATGTCACGGGTAGCATATTACCAAAACAGGAAAGAAGAAAATATGCAGCATATCAGGCAGACCATACAAGAGACATGGCAAATGGGATAAAATAAGACAGACCCCAAAGCCAGCTGCAAGAAGAATTAAACAGGGAAAACTTGAATACCATAGGGAAAACGCCGCTTTTATTCACCCGAGGTTGGGTAGCATTTGGATGGGGTCAATGAGCTGCGCTTGCTGCAATGCTCCGGCTCCAAGTCCTCCAGATGTGATGGTTTGCGTTCCAGCCCCATTGGAGGAAGTGACCGTAGGGGAGGCTCCCTTGGACTCAAACAGCCGCCACATGTACCATGCCCCTACAGAGCGGTAGGGTCTCCATCGCTCACAAAAGCCATCCATCTGCGAGGGCCGGGGGACGTCCTCCAGGTTGTAGAGCATCTGAACGCCCTTGCGGAAGCCAAGGTCCCCAACAGGGAGAACATCTGGGCGGTGGAGAGAGAATATCATGAACATGTGCACAGACCAAGCACCGATGCCCTTGACCATAGTGAGCATGGAGAAGAGGGACTTGTCGTCCATGGAGACAATGGAGGCATCGGAGAGGATGCCGGTGTGGTACTTGCGTGAGAGGTCATGGAGATAAGAAGCCTTGCGGGCAGAGACACCGATCTGGCGGAGCTGGTGGGAGGAGAGTGAGAGGACGACCTCGGGGACCACGGAGTCCTCACCGCCGCAGAGGGAGATGAAGCGGGAGTAGATGGAAGCGCCAGCCTTGAAAGCAAGCTGCTGGTAGAGGATGGACCGCGCGAGGGAGTGGAAGGGAGGGTGGGGGGAGTGGAACGCGGGTGGTTCGTGGGTTTCGATGACGCGGGCGAGGTGGGCATCAGCGGAGCGGAGGTGGCGAAGGGCGGCGGCGACCTCGCCGTCAGCGGAGAGAGGTCGAGGGAGGTAGCGGATGGGGAGCTTGATGGGGGGCGGCGGAGGCTTGTTGGAAGCGTCGCCCTCGGAGGAAATCTTACGGATCTTGCGGGGACGGAAGGGGATCTTGGCGGCAGAAGAGGAGGGGGGATCGGAGACGGCGACGACGGCGGTGGCGGCGGCTGAGGAGGAGGGAGAGGCGGAGGGGGAGGAGTGGGTCTGAGATAGGGTTTGCTCGCCCATGGAGGAGGGGGGAAGTTGGGGGTGGAGTGGAGGCCAGAGGCGCTGGGTCATCGCCAGAGGTGGGAAAACTTTGTTTTTTTTTAATAAAAAGAGTAATAATGTATAACACGAGCGAGAGGTGATATTTTTTTTTTCCTTTTTTTCCTATCAAGATTTTACTTCGTGTTTGATTATTTGTTTTTAAATGTTTTTATTTTACTTTATTTTTTTTAATAAATTGAATAAATCACATTCATTAATATATTGTCATATTCCAATAGTTCAGCATTACATTAATTCAATGTTACATGAGATCTATTAGACTTTAATTTTGCATGATGAAGTGTCATGTGCAGGTTGCCTTTGTTGGCCATCGTTCCAAGTAAGTGCGCCTAGATCGGGTGCCGTCGTCAATGAAGTTCAGATGATTCTTGTGGATGACTTTCCTCTTTGTGAACTTCAGACTTCATTTAGTTATCGACTCCATCATTAGCAGTTTCGACCTTTGGCTGAGGAGCTACATCAAACTAGGAGAGTGTGAGGAAATCAATAAAACGGATTAGTTTGTTGAAAAAAAGTTGTTTATTATGAAAAGATCTCATGTACGCTTCGTGCTATTGCTATCACCACCATGTCCCACCCCGACCTACGCTCTTTTTCCACTTGCTTGAAAAAGGGAATTGTGCCTCGAATGTCTGCATGTTGCACCCGTTGCCCCCTTGAGTCGAACATGATTATTTTGATGCTTATAATTTTTAAATTGTTTATACAACTTATTTATTTTTAGGGTAAACAACATGAATAGTTACCTAACTATTAGTGGATTTCTATTTTGGTCATTCATCTAAAAAATGTTACAATTTGGTCACTTAAATTTAAGATTTTGGTTTTTTGGGTCACTCAAGCTCACGGGGTTAACGGCGAGCTTGCGTGGTCCGCCATGTGACCCTTCTCCTACGGCCATTGACGATGATCTGAAGTACAGGCAGATCCCGCGATCTGGGTATCTGAAATATGGGATGCTTGCCAAGCTGGAAGAAGATGATGATGACCCATTTCTCAAGGAGTACCTCCCGAGGGAGTTCAAGCACGATACGTGTGGTGTTTTTCATGATCCTCCAGTGGGTGAGCCTTGTCTTGATTATCACATCCTTCTTCTACAGCATTTTCATCACCGTCCTTGAGCGCCAAACTTTGTGGAACCTCCATCTTTGGAAGTAGGAGCTACTCGTGCTCGTGCTTATCTGCGATCGCCTCATCTCCGGCTGATCGTCTTCTTCATCGAGCGCAACTTTTTGCTTCGCAAGCAAGTGCTCTACTTCTTCTATGGCCTCCGGAAGGCTGTCTAGAACTGCCTCTAGCTCGATCTTGTGCTCATGGCCTGGCATTTCATTTTCGACAAGAAGGTGGGGAGGGAAACAAAGAGCAAGACCTTCTTGTCATAAACGTGATGACGCGAAGGTATGCCATGTGGCGGGCCATGTCAGCTCGCCGTTAACACTATAAGTGTGAGTGACCTAAAAAACCAAAATCTTAAATTTAAGTGACCAAATTGTAACTTTTTTTAAGTGAGTGACTAAAATAGAAACCCACTAATAGTTAGGTGATTATTCATGTTGTTTATTTTTTTTAATAACAATTAAAAATAATAATATATATTAATAAATTAAAAATAGGGGAGGGGTTATTATGAATGCAGTTGATTTTAAAAGAAAATAGTAAAAATCTTTTTAAATATGTGTATGAAGATGTTTCGCATTCTTCAATTAAATTTAAAAAGTAAAAAATTAATAATAAAAAATTATGCGAACAAAAATAAAATTAGTCTTTCATTGAATTTTTAAATATTATTTAGATGTGAGATATATATTGGTTTTTCATATATATATAGATTTTTCATATGGATATTTTAAAAAATTATTTTATATTTTTTTAGATTTCACCTCACTTCCATTAGTTATGTTAGAATAAAATAGGCTATAGATTTTTTTTTAATTCGTTTTGAAGGGGAATGATTGAAAAAAATTATTCTTATTTATAATTATAACGCTAATGAATGGAGAAAATACACGGTGTATCCAAATTATTGAAACACCCCAAATTACACAAAATTTTGATAATTCTTATTAACTCATTGAATCATTGATATACTTAATTATAATTAACATCTAATTAATGACTTGGATAGTAGTTGTAAGAAGTGAGAAATAGAATCGTTGAGTATATTAGGGAACAACCCAAAAGGTTATATACAAATACAAAGGGTATATGTGTAATTAGATATACAAAGAGATATATGAGATAACGTGAATGTGTAACACATCCTCTCAAACTCACAATGGATCATAACCGGAGAGTTTGCCAAGTAAGAACTGAAAACGAGAGAGAGTGTGCGCCTTAGTGAATATAACGACAATTTGCTGAGTAGATGCAATATAAGGAAGTGAAAGAATGCCAGCAAGATACTGATAATGAACAAAGTGAAGGGCAACCTCAAGGTGCTTTATTCGCTCATGAAAAACAGGATTGTCGGCAATCTTGATGACACTATGGTTGTCACCATAAATAGGAGTCGGAGTAGTAACAGAAACACCAAAATCCATCAAAAGCTGAAGAAGCCAAAGGACCTCCTTGGCTGTAGAGGGACATGGCACCATACTCAGCCTCAACAGTAGAAAGAGCGGCAGTCGATTGTTTCTTACTTTTCCATGGTACAAGTGATCCCAAGGAAAACGCAGAAACCAGTGGTAGACCGCCGATCAGCAGAATCACCCGCCCAATCAACATCAGAGTAAGCGCGAAGCTCCAGAGATGAAGAAGCAGAGAAAAGCAGAGAGCGTGTGATGGTGCTACGGAGATAGCGAAGAATACTGTAACACCCATCTCCTTTTCAGGGGACACGTGTCACACCAGTCAGGTCTAGGGAATGAACCCTAAACCTAAGGCTGTAAACTGCTAATTAACTGTAAAATTAATAACATGCGGAAGCTAAGTAAAGCAAACTGAATATATTAAAAACTCAAACTTCAATCTGGTTTAATACAACACCATATAAATATTGTCTTAAGCTTAAAGTCTCACAAACACTTACAAGCAAACATAACATAATAACTAGACACGGGAGTCAGAGCCAGCTACAGGACGTCTCCACTAGACTCACGATCAGACAAACCCTCTATACAGTCTCCTGTCTATCTCCTGCAATCACAATGTCAAGAGAAAAGGGACTGAGCTACTCGAGCTCAGTGAGTTGGGAACATATCCGTCGGGTGTAAATTGTACCCGTATAATAAAGTAAAACAGTAAATTTGAAGTTTAAAACATGTATAGGAAATAACTGAATGTAAATACTGAAATCTGAAATAATACTGAGCGAATATATGTTGGTCAATGTATTCTCTTTAATATGCAAATCTGATTTCCTGTTTCTCTGTCTTGTGAATTATTTATGAAACCAACATTCCCCCTGGGTAATCTGTACCTGTACCTCCTCTCTCCGAGATAAAACTCAATCTCTAGGAGGTGAGGAATGCGGAATCATCTGATAATCACAGGACTAAAATCTCTGACTACACATCTACTTCAATACTGTAAAACCAGCGACCAACGAGTACATCTGCTACGCGAGGTCATCTATATACGTACACTAGGCACCCGAGAGTATGGAAAGGGGGTTTTGATTTTATACAATGGAAGTGTTTTAAAAACAAATAGTTCGGTATTAAAACAGAGATTTAAGGCACCCCTCTCCTAACCTAGTGTTGTACTCTTTAGCTCTACACGAGCCACCACTGGTCCATACATGCATATCAATAAAGTGTAATCTATCTGTTTCTGTATCTGTTTCTCTTTTCTGTTACTGGTTACTGTGCATGAAATGGTTTTATAAAACTCTAGAAATTTTCATAAAATTCCTAGTTCATGCTTTTCAAAACTGGAATCTATACTGTATAAAAATACGGTAAAATAGGCGAAACTGTACAGTTAGTTCCCCTCACCTAAGTCTGGCCCGAGCATAAGTCTGGCTCGGTCCTTCCACAGTGGCGGACTTGCCTTTGTTCTTTCCTTTTCCTGATAATCGAAACACGCAATCTATAAATACAAAGTCCGTATTATTGACTCGTACTCTAATTTAAACTAAATAGAATACGGTAATGATATTAATCTATCTAAGCATGTTTTCTTATTTCACAACTAATACATGCTTCTAAGATATGAAAGTACGAATTATACTCGTATTTCTCCATAACTTCTAACTAATCTTCACTTATACTTAATTATCGCTATCCTAAACTTAATAACTGGCATATCAAGCAAGGAATAAAGATAATTAATACTAAGCATGGAAGCATTAACTAGATCTTAATTAAACTCCTAACTCTTATAGATTTTCAAAAAAAATCGGGCAGCACCTTCTCTATTTGTAGGGCTCTTGAATTACTACAAACATTCACACATGACTAATTAATTAACCATCTATAATACATGGCGACCTCTAAAAATTCTCAGCCCTTATACATGAACATCATCAACCAAACCTTAAATTCATGAATCCAATTTGGGTTTTCCCCAAATTTATCTTCCAATTAGCTATTAAAGATGAAGTTCTTCCATGAATGCTCACAATAGGGAAAATGGGGGCTGATGTGGCTTGAGCTTCATTTGTTGAGGCTGCAGTGATGCGCAAGGGTGCGGATTGAGCTTCGGTAGCCTTGGTGAAATTTGGAAGCGACGCGGTGGCGGCCGCTTCTTGAGGCGGAGAGCGAGCGGATAGCTTTGGTGGCGTCGGCGAGATCTGCGTGGCGAGGAACTCACGCGGGGTGGCCACCGGAGGAGGAGGAGGCGAGGGCCCGAGGAGCTCCAGTAGAGGCGGTTAGGCAGCGGCCTAAGGCGGCGGCATGAGGATTTCGCAAAGGCTGCCGTGAATAAGAGTACAAGGCTGGCCTTGTGGGAGCCGGGCAAGTGTGAGGCCTTTGGTGGTCTCGCGGCGATGATCATGCGGTCATTTCGAGGGAAAGAAGGGCGTGGGTGGCGGTGGACTTGGTAACTCTGGGGCTCAGGTGGTTTGGTCGTGAAATGAACAAGAGCGAGACTCTCTCGCTCTCTCTCTCTCTCTCTCTCTCTCTCTCTCTCTCTTCACATATATATAAAAGCTCATAATTCTTTTTAATTTACAAATTGAATTTTATAAATTATCTTTTAAAAATAAACTAATTAAACTAATATATCTTCTAAATATCTCCTACTAAGGTTGAACATCTTTTCCCTGATCTTATCTTGTTACTGTACTGTCACGAGGGTGATTAATAATATTATCTGGCTCGTCTCTCTCTCTCTGACCCAGATCCAGGAATCCCGAGTCATACGAACCTAATGACACGGGTTGACTGTAGCATCACGGGTCGTCTTTTCTCCCAACCAAGATCCCTGTTTCGCGGCTTTTGACTCGGCTAGATCTACTTTATCGGGTCCCTACTTTTGTCTGATATTTTCACTTAATTAATATGGATTAATTAATATTTAATTAATTTCTCGTTTAATAAGTCTAACTCGGTCGACTATCCAACTCCAACTATTCTATGTAACTTTGGCCTAGCCCGACAAGGCCTTCTCTCGGCCCTATAGTTGCGAGGCTTGATTTCGGCCCATAATTTCCCGATTTTCTTTAACTTTGAGGTTAATAATAATTAATCTGATTTTGAGCTAATTAACCTCATTTAAAATTTCAAAAATTTACTGAAATTGACTTAGAAAATTCTGGGATGTTACAAATACGCAAAAGCGTAGCATAAAGAGTAGAGCGGGGAGCACTAACAAACTAAGTGAGGACACGAACAACATACGCAATGTCCGGCCGGCTGATAGTCAAGTAGACAAGAGCACCCACAAAGCTCGATAGCGAGTAGGATCGGGAAGAGGCTCGCCCTCTGAAGCACAAAGGCGGTGATGAAGCTCAATAAGAGTAGAAGGGGTACGAAGATCAGTAAGACCTGCCAGACTGAGAATATCAGAGATATACTTTTACTGAGACACTAAGTAGCCACGACTAGCATAAGCCACCTCAAGTCCCAAAAATCAGTGAAGGGGACCAAGATCCTTCATCTGAAACTCCTGGTGCAACCGCTGTTTCAGATAAATAATAGTGTCAACAACATCACCAAAAATAACCATGTTATCCACATAGAGAAGAAGATGAGTAAGACTATGGGGAGTCTGACAAGTGAAAAAGGCATAGTTAAAACCAAAGGGAAGAACAATCTACAAAAACGCTCAAACCAGGCAGGTGGAGCCTGTTTGAGCTAGTAAATTGCCCGGCGTAAATGACAAACATGCTGAGGTGGGTGAGAAAGACCAGGCGAAGAAGTCATGTAAACATCCTCAGAAAGATCCCCAAGTAAAAAGGCACTGGTCACATCTAACTGAAAAAGTGGCCACTGACGAGCTGTATCAGCGGCTAGAAGAAAATGAATAGTAGTCATCTTAGCCACAAGGGCAAAAGTCTCATAATCGATGCCATACTCCTGAGTAAAACCACGAGCAACAATATGAGCCTTATAACGCTTGACACTGCCATCAGTACAGGTCTTGACCCGGTAGACGCATCGGCAACTAACAAGAGTAACATCAGAAGGTAGCGGAACGAGATCCCAGAAGTACATCCGTTGTAGGGCACCAAGCTCCTCTGCCATAGCCTGCTGCCAATAGGGATGGTGAACAACCTCATTATAAGATTGGGGCTCAGAATGAGAGTGGACAGCTGCAAGAAAGGATTGAAAAAGTGGGGAGTAAGTGTGAGAAGCGAAAAAAGCAAACCAAGTAGGAGGACGGCGTATCCGATTGGGGTAATGATGGGAAGGGGCTGCAGGAACATCCTCAGGAGAGAAAGAGTCAGACGTGAGAGCGGGAATATCACTTGAAGCATTAACAGACCCGGAGTTGGTAGGTAGCGGCATAGAGGAAGAGTAAGAGGAAGCGGCAAGAAGTGACACGGAAGTATTAGAGATGGAGAAGCCCGGAAGGACAACAGAAGGGTAGAGAGGAGACGTAATAGGTGGTGACTGAAGAAACAAAAGATCTGAGGCAAATGAAGAAGAGTAAGGGGTGTCCTCGAGAAAAGCAACATGATGAGAAATGCGAAGATGACGAGATGTGGGACCGTAGCAGCAATAGCCCTTGTGCTCAAAGGTATAGCCAAGAAAGATGCACATTGAAGAGCGTAGAGAAAGTTTGGTCCGCTCAATAGAGGGTAGAAGTACGAAGCAGACACAACCAAAGGTATTAAGATGACCATAAGATTGGGCACAAGAAAAGAGACGCTCATAAGGAGTGACACCAGAGGGAGTAATGGAAGGAGCACGATTGATGAGGTAAACATATGTCAGAACGGCCTCTGCCCAAAATCGTTGAGGAACATAAGAAGCAAGAAGAAGAGCACGAGTAGTCTCAAGAATGTGACGATGCTTCCGCTCAGCAATACTATTCTGAGCAGGCGTGTGAGGACACGACTGTTGAGAAAGAGTGCCATGAGAGGAAAGCAAGTCACGGAAGGATGTGGAGAGATACTCGTGCCCCTCATCTGAACGAAAAACCTTAATACGTTTACCGATCTGAGTGTGAACCATCTGCGCGAATTGACAATAGTTGGAGAACACCTCAAAGCGGGAGCACATAAGGTAAAATCATGTGTAACGAGAGAAATCATCAATAAAACAAATATAGTAAAAGAAACCACCAAGAGAGGATAAAGGGGCATGGCCCCAAACATCAGAATGCATAAGATCAAAAGATGCAACTGAAATAGACTCACTAGATGAAAAGGGAAGAACCACGTGTTTGGCTAACCTACAGCCTATACAGGAAGATAAGGGACGAGAAGCAACATAACAAAGGTTGCCTGAATTGGATAATAGTTTCAGGCGATCACTAGACAAATGACCTAAACGACAATACCAACGATCTAAAGAACACACAGAAGCAATGATATCAAAGACACATACGGAAGGAGAAGGAGATACAGGTAGACAAAGATGCTCTAAGTGATAAAGTCCGCCAACTCTATGCCCGGTACCAATCCTCTGACCTGTAAGATGGTCCTGCACAGAATAGGCAGAAGAAGAAAAGGTAACCATCAGCTCATGGTCAGTAAGCTGGCTAACATAAATAATATTTAAGGTTAGGCCAAGAACATGATGGACAGTGGGAATGTCAAGAGAAGAGGAATGCAGACGATCACACTATGTGACAGGAAAAAGGCTCCCATCAGCAGTGCGAACATTGGGGAAGGATTACGTAGTAGAGGTGTCAACGAGGCTATTGGCATCAGTTGTCATATGGTGGGTAGCTCCAGAGTACAAGATCCATAAGAAGGAAACCATACCAGAGGCAGTAGACATAGCGGAAAAGGAATTGGACTGCATGGCGCGCTGCATAGCATACATCTGCTCAGTAAGCTGAGCTAACTGAGAGGCAAAGTCGACAAGAGCATCGGGAGGAGAAGCCTCGGCAAAAGCTGCATGAGAAGGATATGAAACACTAGGACGTTGCTTGTTGTCGCTACTGAAGCTTGGGATATGGGCCTTCATATGCCCAGAACGGCGATAATAACGGCATAAAACCTGAGAACCAGAAGAGGAAGATGCCGGAGTGGATGAAGATGGTAGCATAAAAGGACCGCATAGACCAGAGGGACGCGAAGCAGCCACAATGAGAATGGTATCAACAGATGCAGGGCGAGTTGTAGAAAGTGTGCTAAGTCGGGTCTCCTCAGAAATGACACTACGAACTACATAATCAAGTAAAGGAGCAGGGTCCCGATTAAGCAACTGACTGCAAACAGACTCAAAATCAAGACGGAGGCACATCAGAAACTCATAGGTCCGCTTGAGCTGCCGAGAGCGTACACAAGTCGAACAAGATGTATAATGCAGACAAATGGGGGACTCCAAAGAGTCAAGTTGATGTCAAAGAGACCGCAACTTGGAGGCATACTCCCGGACGGAGCACTCACGCAACTGAATGTGAGCAAGATCCTATAGAACTGCATACCCACAGGTAGAGCTGGACTGCTCAAACATGTGGCGCAGATGCTCCCACATCTCACGAGCAGTGGGAAGATGTCCAATCTCCATCCGAATATCAACCTCACAGGATTGACATAATGACCATAGCTCTATGATTAGTAGCATACCAAGCACGATGATCAGAAGAATCTGAAATGGTGGAGACAGAACCATCAGAATTGTAAGGAGAAGCCTCAGTGAGTTTCGGAGATTTGCCATCAATATGTCCAAGCAACCCTAAGCCAAGAAGGATAACATGGACGTTGGTAAACCATTCCTTATAGTTGGAGCCATTCAATTTAACATCAATAGGAGCAAGAAAATTAGGAGTTGAGGAAGACGAGGCCATAAGATATAAGTGTGTAACAGTAACACAAATGCAATTGAAAGCCCAAGAAATTCTTCACAATTGAAAGCCCAAGAAATCCTTCACAATGTCATAACATCTCCACTGGCCCGTGAAGCAAGAACCTAATTAAATCCCATGAAATGGCAGCCCAAAATAGAAGCCCAAGAAGCTAATTGCATAGCAAAGGAAATCCACAAAACAAAAGCCTCCAAACGCCTCAATGAAGCAAAGAACAAACAAAGACCAAATCTCCTGCACAAATGAGAATCAAACAACAAATACCGCCACCATGCGTGGAAATCTACCAAAAGAAACCCAAAGCCCGTCCAAGAGAGCCCTAGCTAGCCCTGTCCAAGATCTGCCCAGAACCTGAGTACCGGAGCAGCAACGAAGATCCTGAGGCAGCAACAGAACCCGAGCACCGGAGCAACAATGAAGGAGAGTAGGTCGCCAATACCCGAGCACCGAACGGCGATGACAGTTCGTCGAAGAAACTAGAACAGCGAGTCCCGACGAAGGAGAGGAGGTCGCTAATAAACAAACTCACAACGACGTGGGCCGGTGAGGAGAGAGAACGGGAAGTTCAACGGAAGCGGTGGCTGGCGTCTGATACCATGTAAGAAGTGAGAAATAGAATCGTTGAGAATATTAGGGCACAACCCAAAAGGTTATATACAAATATAAAGGATATATGTGTAATTAGATATACAAAAAAATATATGAGATAATGTAAATGTGTAAGAGTAGTTGTTAGTATTTGATTATCTAAGGTTGCTTGTATGGATTCTTAAAGAGTATATTAGTTATTTCGTATATATATATATAGAATGAATATAACTTTAGGCATAATTAAAAGAATTATTAATATTTTAAATGTATTCTAATATAGTATGTGAATAAGTTTTTGTTTTGTTTGGTTTTTATTCTAATACGCTCCCTTCGGTTCTCCCTGAAAACTAGAGGTGTCAATCGGGCCGTGCCGTGTATCAGTTTGGGCACAGCACAACCCGACACTGTAGCAGTCAGGCCATGCACAGGAATAGCTCACCCATGTGCTCGTGCTGGGCCAGCTCCACGAGGCCCGTGTGGGTCGCACTGCCGCACTGTGCTTTATTTATTTATTTTTCAAACACACTCTCTCCTCTATCTTCTCTCTCGTCTCTCTCCTATCTTCTCTCTAGCCCTACCTCTCTCGTCTCTCTCATTCCCCTCTCTCGTATCTCTCGTTCTCTCTTAGAAGAGAGGAAGCCCTCATCTCTCTATTTTTTTTATGAGTTTTGTACTTGTCACCCGTAAAAAATAGCTAAATCACTTGCCACCCTCTCATTTTTCAATAATACCTCATAACCTCCTCCTTTATTTTCATTTTACTTGCCACCCTCTTAACTAAAGTTTTATACTTTAACCTTGGTTAAATAAAAAAAACCTAAGGTTATAATATATGTAAATTGATAATTTTACCCTTTTTGTATATAATATCATTTTTAATAATTTTCTCATATTTTTTTATTTTCAATAATTCTGAAAGATGTATTTTGTTGGTGACAAAATGTATTTATTATTATTATTATTATTATTATTATTATTATTATTATTATTATTATTATTATTTTCCTTTAAAAAAAGTAATTTTTTTAATAAAAATCTAATTATTTTGTTTTACTTTGAACATCTTACAAATAATTTTTTAATGTATGTTATTAAAATTTTTAAAAAAATATATATGTTAATAATATTTTTTTATAAATTTAATATTATTTGTATCTCCCTTAATAAATTCATAATTTACTTATAACCCTTTTCAGAATTTCTTAATTGTTTATTAGTCATGGGTAAATAATAATTATGAAAAGAAGGGGTATTTTTGTCTTTTACTTTGTTATTGAAATGTTTGTTTAAAAACTATTCAAAACTTTTAGTGTGGATAACTAACTCAAGGAGTGGAAAGTAAAATAAAAATAAAGGAGGGGATTATGAGGTATTATTGAAAAGTGAGGGAGTGTCAAGTGATTTGACTATTTTTGAGGAGGGTGCAAGTAAAAAACTATTTTTTTATTTTTTATTTATTTGCAACTCTTTGGAGCTAGAGGTGGCCGGAATTAGACAAGAGGTGGACGGAGGTGGGTGGAGATGGTTGGATCTTGACAGGAGATGGTCGAGAGCCCGACATGACACCAACCCAGCCCAGTTGGGTTGTGTCCCGTACCGGGCCAGCTCCCGTCACTATGCATGTCGTTCTGGCATGACATGCCTCACCAGCATACCGGTACAGGTATGCACAGTGCCCTCAACATGACGGGCTCAGGTTGTGTCGTTCTGTACTGCCTCGTTTGACATGCCAATCGAAAACAACAAAAAAAAAACCCACTGTAGAGTGAAATAGAACATGAAACCATAAGCTCCCAAGTAGTGGGAGGAGAATATCATCTCTGATTGCATGTCTGTTGAAGAATGAGCTGGCAACTCATAGACAGTGACTTAATTAAGGGAACCCACCAGAGTAAAATCTCATGAATAGTTCTTATTACATCAAAGGCCTAAATTAAAGTAATTTGTGATATCAACTAATTGTATAGGATTAGAACATTTTTATT
The DNA here is from genome assembly GCA_026586065.1 of Dioscorea zingiberensis. Lineage (NCBI taxonomy): Eukaryota > Viridiplantae > Streptophyta > Magnoliopsida > Dioscoreales > Dioscoreaceae > Dioscorea > Dioscorea zingiberensis. Next base: position 52,924,642 of record CM048818.1, on the reverse strand, counting down.
TAGTTTATTTTAAATGAGAACATTATTAAATATCTTCTATATATAAATTTTTTCCTATTTTGGACCTCAACTACATCAACAATATTAACTATAATCGGCTTCTTTTCACCATATAACAAATAAAAAAAATATTAAATAATGATTATATCCATATTTAGTCTGATTGGGATGATTATATAAGTTTGGTTGACATTGAAGGAAGCTTAGGGCTGATAACTATAAGAAAGGGTGTGGTTTATATTAAATTTTGTTCGCTTTGAATTTATTTAAGTAATATGCTACACTATTTTAAAAAATGGTAAACAAAAATTTTAGACATTAAAGATGCTTAATATTCTATAATTGCAGAAGAACTTATCTTCAAGATGAAACACACAAGAGGGAAAGGGCGCGTGGGAAAGTAACGGCGTTGAGGAGATAAAAGTGGTACAATACGTTGATGACCTAGTCACTTTGGGGAGGCCACACATCTTAGGGCACTTAAATTGATGTACTACCTCTATAAGGGGCTCTCGGAATCAAGTATAGCAAGATCGAGATTGTCTCAATAGGATCTCTAATTTAGAAGTGTTGGGTGTCAAAAATCCCGCATCACTAATAGAGAAGTATGATGGGCTTATAAGAGATGGACCCATCTTCATTAGTGTAAGGCCTTTTGGGTTAAATCCAAAAACAAAACCACTTTGGCTTGGACCCGAGTGGACAATATCACACTAATATGAAGATGTCGGGTGCCCTCGATCCTAACAATTGGTATTAGAGCCAGGCTCTCTGGTCAGTAATGTGGGTGGGATCCTCCGTGTCGAACATGTTGAAGAGAGCCCCAAGTATAGCGTGGAATCGTTCCGTCGAGGGCTCTGGTGATTCACACAAGGCATGTGCTCTGATGCAATGATGTTGATCTAGTTGATGGAGCAAGGTGAACAAAGTTCATGGTGTTTCGCTTGAGGGAAGGCTATGATTATGTGGTCCTAAGTTCGAGGGGAGGATTGTTGGTGGTCAAACATAGTCCCACATCGCTAGTGGAGAAGTGTGAGGGGCTTATAATATATAGATAGACACATCTTTATTAGTCTGAGGCCTTTTGGGTTAAATCCAAAAACAAAATCACTTAGGCTTGGACCCGAGTGGACAATATCACACTAATGTGAAGATGTGGGGTGCCCCGGTCCTAACAAGAACCCGGAGGCATTGGTTGGAACTATGAATTGTAAGTTGGGGCCCTCCCAATAAACTATTTGGGACTACCAATCTTTGGGAGCAAACTCAGGAAAGAGGATTGGATAAAATTCATAGAAAAGATTGGGAAAATAATTAGTACATGGAAATGGAAACTATTATCTATGGAAGGTCATATCACCCTCCTAAAATCAGTACTCTCAACCATACCAACCTACTAGATGTCTAAATATAGGGTCCCTTGAATAGGTGATAGGTCACATAGACTACCTCTGTCTAGACTTCCTATGAAGGGGCCTTGATCCAAACTCTAAATCTACAGGTTGGTAAAATGGGAAAGATACTATAGACTTAAAGAACAATGTGGATAGGGGATCATCAACCTAAAGAACTTCAATGAAGCCTTACTAGCTAGGCAAATAGTGGTGGAGACTACTAATGGGGTCGGGAGGGAGGCATATATCAAAGAATCCTTGTCATGGCCTGCTTTCGAGAATACTATATTGATTCCCACAAGCCCCATCTAAGGATTCATACTTTCGGAAAGGAGTCCTAGAGCAAAGGGATATCACACCGACAAACATTACATCCAAGGCGGGCCCAGGCACGAGGATCAATTATTGGTTAGACAACTGGAGTGATAGATAGTCCCCACGGAACCTCTTCCCTGAGTTGCTACTATTGGCAAATAACCCTGAAATCACGGTAGGGGAAACCAAACGCCTTACTATACAACACACTCAATAACTTAAGTAAAGCCCCCTACCACCCAGGGGAGCTACACAAGTACAAGGCCTACATCGGTACCTAGAGCAACTCTACAAGATAGTAGAGCATGGAAGCTAACCCCTAACAACCAATTCACAGTAAAGTCCATGTACCGCTTCAACATTGATGGAGGTACCCACAACAAGATTAAAGATGCTTTCTAGGCATGTCCTCTCAAAGTTAAATACTTTGCATGGGTCATATGGGACGACAAGATTCTCGCCCTTGAAAACCTTGCTAAAAGGAAATAAAGAGGAGACGAAACCTTGTTCTACTTATATATGTAACCAGGAGCAATCTGGGAACACTTCTGTGACTTATTTAAACTTAACGACAAACCCTCAAAGACTTCATATGTAGGGAGAAGCCATTTTGTCCAAACAATTGGAGAAAGATGTTCATATGGGTTGAAACCTGATGTTGATGGCTATCACTTGAAGCATATGGTTGGAGAAGAATATGAGATATTTCCACGATAAATAATGTGTTTACGTGAAAATAATCTGTAATATTGATTTCCTCATACTTACTAATTATTAGTGCAGCTCATGCGACCAAGATGCCAAAGCTTCTGATGATGGAGTTAGTTGTCAAGAGGAGCCTAGAGTTCACCAGCGTGGAAGAGCCACAACAACCACCAGACAATAACCTTAATGAGATTCAACCAACATGACAGGATTGATGTACCTGTGCCACCCTCCAAGGGTCACGGGTTTCATATGTCTCACATATCTCTATTCTCCTTTCAAGGATTATTTTGTACCATGCATGGTTCTTCTAAGAATCACTACCTTATTTTAATAAATATAGTTTATCCACTATTCTCAACAAAATAATAATAATATTATTATTGATTGATAAATGGTGAACTGAGATGCAGAATAATGGACATTGAAAAACACTTCTATGATATTTCTATGGGTTTGTGTAACCTACAACTAATAATAACCAATTATTCTAAAATGATAACCATATGTTTAAAGGTGAATTTTTTGCTTATAAAATCAAAATTAGCAATATAAAATTCATACACTCTAAAAATGATTCATGTATACAAGGAATACATCACTTGTGACTAATGAAACTGTTGGGTGTGCAAACATAGTCCCACATCGACTGTTGAGGAGAAGTGTGAAGGGAAACAAATAGTTCGGTCAATCTCTTAGAAATGTAGATCATGTCTGAGTTGGGAAATTGACATGTCCAACACACACTACCAAGTACAATCTCAAAGAAAAGAAGAAAATTCTACTCAATGGCAACCACATGCCAAGCTTTCCATGAGTAATCAACTAACATCCACCACATCTCAATGTTTGTATACACTTAAGTTGCTAGTGGGAGGCCATTTTCATTTATATCAGTTAGATGTATTAAAACCTTTGCTAAAGAATTAGAAAATCTGCACCTCAAGGAGACAGTTAACTATTTGGAAGACCATCAAAGGCAGATGATGAGTCTAGAGAGTGAGATGACAATTAATGTTCTCATGAACATCCTATTTGTTATTTGGTCCTAAGCTAAGTGGGCCCAAGCATTTTATGCTCATTATGGACTCTGGGGGTATTTTAGACAATAAAATGCCTTTTAGAAGCCCACGATGAGCATCAGAACTGGGAAGCCCTAAGATTGAAAATCAGAGGAGAAAGCATCTCTTAGAGTGAGAGAAATCAGCAGGTTGAGATTGAGAAAAACAAGGGTCTATGGCTGTGGATTTCTTTGGCTAGTGAAAGCAAGAAGAAATTAAGGTGTTATTTCTCTTGTTTCTTCTCACATCTCTGTTCATCCAGGTATATATAGGAATTTCCTTTATGGGTGATGTGTTGATGATTGTTTAATGCTCTTGAACTGGAGATAGAGAAAATTATCCTCTTTGAGTCAAATACTCTTCACTTAGCTGCTGTGTTGATGTTTGTAATGTATGCTTGTAACTCTCCATCAATGAAATACTCTGTTGCTGCCCCGTGGATGTAGGCAAAACTGCCGAACCACGTAAATTGTTCTTGTGTGGCTTGATCTATTGTTGTTTCTCACTTTTGCAACTAGATTGTGGTTTGTCTTTGGCTTTGTGAGTACATCTTGGCAGGCTTTCGCACAACACTATTACATGCTAAGTTAACTACATTATTCAAAATAAGATCATGGTTCTTCAAATATTAATAGAACTTTACAAGTCGAACTACCAAAAATAACGCGGAGATGTATGCATTTATAGTAGGAACCATTTGGCTTAAAGTATGGATGAGCAAGGAAGGGATCGATGTGATTCATGTTTGATGTAGTGTGAGCATATCATGGATAGCATAAGTTATATTTATTTGTTTATGTTACTCTTATTTACTTACTGCCAATGTGACATTTGGTGAGAACTTTTGTGTTTGACATAATGGTATATCATGACTTGAGTATTATGATGGAAAAACAATCTTTATTCATTTTGTTCAAAGGCTTTGGATTGGTCCTAAATTTCTTTTCCATATAGTAAAATTTTTATATATATTGCTCTTCCCTATGTAGAAATACAATGTTCTAGTGAAGTTTTTATATATGTTGCTCTTCCCTATGTAAAAATACAATGTTCCAATACAAGCTTACCTTGTGAGAAGTGGGAATAGAAGAGCTTACAGCTCATGTTTTGTGGATATGATCTTTACTTTATAAACATCTTGTTTTTATTGATAGTACATTGGTAAGCCTAGTGTATCTGATTCTTGTTCTTAAGCACATGATTATTGTAAACTAGCTAAAATTTTGTACTGATCTTCAAATTTGAGTAATGTGTAATCATCAAGGTTCAATACTACAATACTAAAGTTTAAACTATGACTAAGATCTAGATGCATCGAGGGGGATATGACTTTGCCTGTAATGGACCTTCCTGAAGCGGGAACCCAACCTCTGTGATAGGCAATCCTTTGAAAGAGGATAGGTTGGTCAGGGAGCACAATGAACTTATAACATACTTGGAATATATTTCCAACCCTATCCCTATGATGTTTAGTGCTCTTGTGCAGTGTTAAAGAAAGAGCTTTAGTTTAAATATTAGTTTTGAATGAGACTCGAGACAAAATTGTCGAGATGTGACTCTACACAATTCCTTAGAGGGACTCACCTATATGAGAGCATCCGTACATGGTGGCAACTATAAGATTGGGCATCTTATAGTGGCTCTCATGAAAAACCCATGGTTCATGCGCATGACCATAAATACGCAACCCCACGATAGAGGTTTCAATACTGTGTGAGATAGTTGAAGTTTGAGTAAAAGGAACATAGTTTAAGACATGGTTCACTCCGATTCTTTCATATGGAAATTATCTTCACTAAGCAAGGTTAAGTCCATCAAAAAACACCTTGCCCATTGCACAATATTTAAAGGTGGTACCAACAATTTGATTTTATGTTTAATTTAATTTTTGAGTTTTGTGGGGGATTGTTGGAATTTTAAAAGGTTTTTAAAATAGAAAAACTCAAAAATTAAATTGATTATTCATTGATCTATTTTTTTTTACCGTTTTGATTTTTATGATATTTGATTTATTAGGAGATAATGGTTTCCATATTAGTAACACCATTGATCACCCAAAATGGAGAATTTGGATTTATATGATAAGGCTGGATATGGGTTATGATAACCAAAAATGAAAAAACCATAGCCGCCTCTTTGAAAAAGTTGAAAAGAGTTCTTATCTTCTTTATAGTTCTTCTACACATTCTTCTTGTTTTGGTTTCCTTATGACTTTGGTACCGCCCCACGGAACGCTCCATCAGCTCTCTCCAAATCGTGTTCGAATCCTTGGAGAGTATTCCTGGCAAAACCTTTATACGAAAGGCAGAAATATGCCTTAGGACAACGATAACATCACGCTTCTGGTACTAATGTCTATTGTTTTTATTCATAAATACTATTTGTTCTTTTCACTTGTTATTGCAGGAAAGTGTCAAAGAAACAATTTTGTAAATATATTTGTTGTTAATTTTTATGTTAATTTATTTTTATAATTATAATTGATTTTATATTTAATGCATGAAAAATATTGTTGTAACATTAAAAATTTTCTGCAGACCAGTCAAATGGAGTAAGACCCAATTTGGATAATTTTTTTTTTTGTCAAAAGCACTTATTTTTTAAGTTAATTAAGTATTTATTATTATTATTTTTTATTTGCTTTGCCTTCTAGAAAAAAGTAGTAGATGCAATTTACCGTTTTTTTTTTTTCAAAAGGTATTGGATAGGTGCCTCTCAAAAAAGCTCTTCGAGAGGTCAAAACATTACATGACTTCTTTTTTCAAAAAAAAAAACACCAACATAATTTTTTGGGAAAATTATTTTTAAGTCCACAGGTGCAAACTTTGCAAAGATCCTCTGTGAAATAGTTTCCATACCTCCTTTTGGGTTTAGATACTTTTTAGTCCTCGGGCATAGCACAAAATTAGGTGACTCCGGCCGTTAATACCCATTTTGCCCCCAACTAAACTGCTCTGTTTCCCGCCAAATCAAAAGAAAAGAATTCAAACATCACTTTAAGCCATCAAATCACCACTTTTTACCATTTTTTCTCACTTACTTTTTGTATTTTGTGCTCAGCTTTTTCAGAGCTTCTTCTTCCTTTGTTCTCCTTTGTTCTCTTTTGTTCTCCTTTGTTCCATTTTGTTTCCATTTGGCAGAGAGAAACTTGTCTCTTCTATCATCCATTCCTCCCTGAACCGGCGAGTTCAGTGACCTTCTCTTCCTCGGCGAGTCACCGCCCAAGGCTAGTCGAAGAAACATTCACTTTTGTTGTGAGTTCCTTTCTTATTTTTTCGAAAAGAGTTTTCCGTATCAGTTTAAAAACATTCCAGTGTATAAGGTACTCTCGCTGCAGGTTGCAATGGAGACCTTTTGTACAGTCGTCAGATATAAGGGCGAGGGACGAAGTTTCGCGATACTGAGTGTGTTGAGTTCGCGGTCGATACTAAGCGAGATATGTGGCGATAGGGGTCTTGAAGTTTGCCAGTATAAAGGTTCGGTTTGTCACACCGGATGCACATGAAGCTGCTTGCCCAATTGAAACGGGAGGTGGACTTTCAGCCGTATTATGTGCCATATATACCACATGTTCAATGTAAATACGCCATCGGCCTTATTGTCGATACCGTTGAAGATGCGGTGGATGGGCCCTCAAGCTCCTCATTACCATCGTAAACACTATGTCTTATTTTTTGTTGAACCAACCTACCCGTCAGTGTGTCGACGTGATCCTTCTTGTATTCCGTGTATTTCATGTTTCCGCTTAAACTTATGAGTTTACGTTTAATATAGTCAGTTTACGTTTAAAATTGTAACTTTCCACTTAACATTACGGGTTTCATGTCGTGTAATATACTCTGTTTTCGTTTAACATTTTCACTTTCCGAATAATATATCCCAATCTCATTTGTGATATATGCACCAACATGAGGGATTCGTACTCGGAGAGCATATCGTTTAGCCGAGGCACAATTCCATTCCAGCAAGGGTCTACGGTGGTCGTCGGGTCGTCCAAGACGGAAGAGAATAGAATCACAGGAATCTGACGTGCGTGAGTTACGCTATACTCACTGCCATGAGGCTGGCCACAACCGGAGATCTTGTAATGCACCGATTGCTGACTAATAGAGGATTATTTATCAGGGAAAAGAAAGGAAACACACGAGTGTTAAACGCTATTACTTTCTAATGTGCAGGAACAAATCTAATTACTCTAACATTTATTGTATTTCGTGCGTTTCTTGTTTCTGCTTGAATTATACGTTTTTGTTTAGTTATACTGTTTTCGCTTACTATCGATTTTTTCCGTTTAACATTACGACTTTCCGTTTAATATTTCAAATGGTTGGGGAAAGAGGTGGCCATCGCATTCTCCCAAAGCGCTTTTCCATATTTCGACGCTTTGGCCCCCTCTGGGTCGCATCAATTTAATTATCTTCAATGACTTTTCCATTTTCGAGGCTCTGGTGCTTCCATCTATTGGTTGAATATAGGCGGAAGAAATTATAACCAAACTACCCGCGATAATTTACCCAAAGAAAATTTCCTCAATCCTCTCGCGTCGCCTCAATCCTCTCACGTCGCCTCGATCATCGTGTGGCCTCCTTCGCTCTTTAAATAGCCCTCCACGGGGGCACAACCTCCTCACTCTTTCCCTCTACAAGAATGGATTCTCACAGGCTTCGCAAATATCTAAGAGAAATCGTCACACAGAACCTCCACCAGACTTAAGCTTATCAGAAGTCCAAGAGATGTCCAAGACGACGTTGAAGGAAGAGGAGCCACCTGCTGAACGTTCCGCCCTGAAAAGGATCCGGGATAACGCCGTAGCCTCATACAAACGATCGACACTCTTTTGCATGGATATTCGTTGTGCTATGGAGAACTACCAGCTTTCTTATGAGAACATGGCTTGCGAGTGTGAGATCGCCGGCCGTGCAATCTCCGAGTTCAAGCAATCCGACGACTTCCAACGTCTCGTCTGTGTAGAGGGACGAAAAGGTGTCGAGGAAGGTTTCAAAATCTTCCAAGATATCTCTCGTCGTTATCCTGCGCTCGACTTGACTCAAATGGATTTCACCCAAGCCCTTCAATATCTCCCTCCCAGTTCATAGGGAGAAGATACTGATTGAAGAGAATGTTGCTGCTGCTGCTAGTCTTAGACCCCCTTCATTATGCTTTTTTTTTCTTGTGTTGTTTAAATTTTCATCCTTTTTGTTTTGTTGGTGTTATCTGCACTTTTATGCTTGTGTTGTTTTATTTGAACGTTAATTAATGTCATTTTATTTTCTTCTTCATGTGCATTTGTGGATTGTGGTTAAACGATTACGATTGTCATGCTCCCGTTTAACATAATTTGTTACCATTTAACATATCACTTTTATGTTTAATATTATAACTTTTCCATTTAATATATAACATTTACTTTTAATATCTTACGTTCCCGTTTAATATATAAAGTTGGTCTCTAGGATTCAATACTTTCTAACAACATAATAGTCATGCCCATTGGAAGCGTTAATGTTCGTTAAACGGAAATGGTCGACAGCCATCGCCTTACTGTCCAACAGCGTATACAGATGGTCCCGAGTGGTGTACGCCCACTCGTTCTTCCAAACAATGGTCCTGAATGGTGAAAAGCTGAATATTAAGCGTGATATTAAACGAGAACCAAGTTTAATAAACGCAAACACCGAGATATTAAATGAATACACCATTTTCTAAATGACAAATGAATATACTAAACGAAAATACGTAATATTAAACGACAAATTACTATTCTAAGCGAAAACTATAAATATTAAACGAATACTCTGTATATTAAATGGAAAACTTACTTGTTGATTCTGCAGTTGAGATACATCCCAATTGCTGCTTTCTCCAGATTAGTAAGCCGCATGAAACCAGGAGGATTTTTAATTTTTGGTATAAAGTTAGTCTTAACTGGCATTGTGTTCTCATTTGCCATTAAATCCTCCACCATGATCGCGTCTTCTCTCTCCGGCTCATTGGTCGATGCCGGTGGTTCAGTGACAGGGTGGGCGGTCGTTGGTGCCTCAAAGACTGTTGTCGGTTCAGGATCTGAGGCACCCGGCAGATCTGCAAAGGTGGCCGATGGTTCATTGATGACAGCGGGTGGTTCAGAGGTTTGTAATTCAGCGGCGGTCATTATGGTTGATGAGTCAAAGCGGTGGGCCCGCCTGTTGGTGGATTCAAATGTGGCCGGGGGTGGTCGCTTATCATGGAGTCCGCGGTGGAGTCGGGTTTGAGGCGGTGGCCAAGTTCTTCATGCGTAGCCGATGATTCAATTACGCTGCCAAGTGTGACCAATAGTCGTCGTCGTCATCTTAAACATTGGCTGACACAGATGGACTTCACTTAATATTTGCAGCTTTTTGACCTTACCCGATTTCCTCTTCGGCATATTCTTTTCAGGAAGAGGGGCCATCCTAGTTTGAGACCGGGTTACCGGCTTCTGAGACCGACGACGGGGCTGGCATGTGACCTTCTTTGACCGGTTCCCTACAATTGGGGATAATAGCGATGACGCCGGCCGTCCTGGATCACCGCACAGCTGTCTCGACATCGGCGCCCGTCGCGTCTCGAGCATCTGGCGCGATTGTCTCCGATACCTCTAGCTTCGGAGCCGGTGGTTCAATGACCCGTCTCTGTCCCTCCATTTTGTCAAGTTGGGACTTGATGCTGGCAACATCTATTGAAAGAACCTTAAGTGCCTTCTCAAGTCATGTTGCGGTGTCATCATCCTCTGGCCTCCTTGTCGGAGTTTCCGTAGAAGGGCTGACAGCGGGTGATCTGTGAGGCTGCTGGACTTGGAGCTTTTAGCGGACCTCTTTTTGTGCAATCGTAAGGCCCTCCCTTAGCACCCTTGCAATGGGATAGGGGCGCAGTGGCATCTTTTTCATTCTTTTCCGGTCTAGGCCCTTGATCGTCCCGCCTCACGGCTCCTACGTTGTCTTCCTCCTCCGATGTGACGGGGACAAGCTCGGAAAACTGTGAAGAATCAAAATTTGTCTTATGTTAAACGGGAAAGCTAGATATTAACCCCAATCCAATAATGTTAAACAGGAATGCGTTATATTAAACGAAAAAATACTATGTTAAACATAAACTCAATAAGACTTAAAATAAACTATGTTAAACGGGAAGTGTTTATATTAAACGATAATATATCATACTACATGAGAACTTTCAAATTTAAAGAAAAAGCTGGAGTACCTCCTTTCCATCGAGCGATTTTAGCAGGGGACCAAGGAAGGCTTTCTTTCCGAAGCTGTTCTCCCCATAGTTGAGGATCCTTGGTGTCCTCCCATAGTGCACCTTCTTCCCGGTCCCAGTGACTTCATAGAACCATATGTTGAGGGCGACAACGCACCCTCTTAGATATCCAATTTGTACAGTCTCATCGAATTCCATGGACTGAACTCGTGCAGATATCTTCGGGACGTCATCCATAAGCCACTTGTGAGTGGCCCGCTACCAGCCAGAAGTTTAGTGCCTAGCTTGTCTCGCGTGATGCACGCAATCCGCTTAAGAACCTCACATGAGGTGCTTGGGAAGAGCATCATTCCAAGGAGGTACACCACTAGCATTTTGACAAAATTTTCTTCTTCCCCTTTTTTCTTCTGAACAAGCTGGAGAATATTTTTTTTTATGGCATCTTTGTGCCTGTCGTATATTTTACCCATGTATTTCTCTTCAAAAGCTTATTGCTTTTTCTGCTTCTTGAAGACCACCACTTCCCCATGGCAGCGAAGGCCAAAGATGATAGCAATATTCTAGGGTTTGAATGCCAGCATGCTCTCTCCAATACTAAATCTGTTGATGCGCTCGTCATACCTTTAACAGAGCATCCGGCAGTCCTCTCTCCTGCATAACAGGTTCGATGTCCAATAATGGGGCAAAGAGTGTCCTCCTGATGAGTTCCCAGTGCCTTTCAGTCATATGGGGTTTCAACTCGGCAAGTGTTTGGTGGACCGGCAGCAAGTAGCACCTACCGTTTACTCGATTAGACTACATATTTCCAGTAGCCTTCTTCAAGAGAGATTTATTACGAAAGGTTGTAGAACTCTTAAATGGAAACTTTGAAGAATAAACTGAAACAATATATTTTACATGGAAACATTGGTAACACTTGTAAACATCATTCGTAAGGAATGTACAACAAAACGATCCCCTAAACCCTAAATCAGAAAAAAAAAAGAATAAACCCTAAACCCCAAATTTCTTGCTGCGAAGTTCCAACGACGCGAACAACAACCCAAAATCGCTCACCAATATGTTTAATCTTCCATCGCAAGTGCAAACAAACCAGAAAAAACAAGCGAAAAGAAGGTAAAAATCATGGACACCTAGGGTTCCCAAGCATACTTCGTACCTTAACGTAGCAGCTTTAAGTCCGCCTAAATCGTAAACTTTGATCTCCGAGAAGCAGCAGCAACCGACGGGAGTACTCCGACAGAGGTGGCTTGATGGTTGTGCAGCGTCGGAAAAAACCTCTGATCTGTGTTCCTGCGCAACAGTTGTATGAAGAAGAACCATTTTAGAGTGAGAGGTCACAGGAGAGCGGTGACAAGCCGCGTCTCTGGATTCCCCTTGCTACCGGGGTTGCTTTTTGAATTAGGCATTTGGACATTCACCTTTGATGTTTTCATGCATTGGGGGGGAGTGGAACTGCTCAGTAGTCACTTCATTAGATGGGGGCATTTTGGTAAGTTCACCCGCTTTTATTTTGGTCAGAAAATAAAAAAAACCATCATGTCATCATAACTGCACAGCAACACAAAGGGCATTTTGGTCAAAAAATGTAAAAGTTAACAGAGTTAGTGGATGGAGGGATTTATAATTCATTAGTTCTAAAAGGAGGGATAATTTGGGAAAGTCAAACTTTGGAGGGATTTTTTGTTCATTTTGCAAACTTGGGGGGACTTTTAATTCATTACCAGTAATTTTTTGGACAAAATACTCTTATGTGTTTTCTCCAAAAGAGAACTGCTTAACTTACTTTTAAAAATACTTACAAAAGAAGCACTAAAATAAAACTTAAAATAAAACACTAATGGAAAACCCATCCAATTCTTAATCATAGGATAAAGTAGAAAAGTAACGGATATGTAGCTTGTGTTTGATAAGGGGATATCCCACATGGGATTAGGAATAATTTTTAAAAAATTTTGAATTTTTTGGGAGAAAATTTTAAAGTAAAGATATTAATGATAAGATAGCTATGTGGCTTCAATGTATTGGTGAGTGGGGCATTATTATATTCTTAAACTTGAATTAAAATTTTTGACGGGAAAAAATTTTATTGGGAAATGTGTTGGGGATATCCCACTTCCTATCAAACACAAGCGTAGGGTCTGAAATGAATTGGCTTATTTAATGAATATCACATTATAGCAAAATATATATTAATCATTTATTTTATTTTTTTAAAATTAGGGAGTGTGAAGCCAACAAAGCCCATTCAAGGGGCAGGGGACATGGGGCAGGAGGTTTGTTGGGCTAGTGCCGTGCCGGATTGTGCTGTGGGCTGATCCTTTTAAAAATAAAATAAAATTTTTAAATATAAATATATAATTAATTCATAAAAAAATAAAAAAAAAAAATCAGAAAATTAGTTTAAAAAAGAAAAAAAAAACCCTAAATACCCGGATCTATCCCTCCATGTCCTGTTTTGACTTCTAGGCGCCTCCACTGCTAATCAGAAAAGGAAAAAAAAATAATCAGATGACAGAGAGAGGATGTGAGGAGAGAGAAAAGAGGCGAGAGATGAGAGAAAGAGAAAGAGAAAGAGAAAGAGAGAGTTAGAGAAGACAAAGAGAGAAGAGAGAAAACAAAGATGAAAAGGAGACTAGAGAGTCAAAGAGCGGAAGTTAAAAAAAGTTACAGACTGTTAGGCACAATTGCACAGGCACGTGAGCCGTATCGTGCCGGTCCTTGTGCTTGGGCCGGCACGGCACACATGGGCCTACACAGGCAGCACATCACATAGCCCACACCTGGGCCATATCGTGCCTGGGCCTGCACTACCCGATTGACACCTATACTCAAAGGACCCAACAACCTACCCTTTAATGAAATGGACTCACATTAAAAAATTAATTAATTAATTAATTAATTATAACTGTTATGGTTGGAAAGAGGGCATAAATCTCAATTTTTAAATCAAATAAAACAACTTATATATTAAATAAATAGGTTGAACTTTGGGTTAAAAGTATATGATTTTCAAATCCTTCTAATTGAACACATTCTTGTTATATTATTTTCATCAAAACTTATTATGGGAGGCATGAGTTGTTTTTCTATGAATTCACTGCTCAACTTTATAATCATAATTAATTTAGCTCATAATCATATACCATACATTTATTATCAATTTTTAATATTTATTATCCTTAGTTTATCATTAAGTTGAGGATAATAGTTGAAAGAAAAAGTATCATTATAGTTTATGATAGGGTTGAGATTGTCAAGGAGTCGCCCAAACAATCAACTACATGGGGACATCGCAACAGACCTCCCAAAGCACCTCACCACCCAAGGTGCCGAGCTCCTCCCTACTAAGGTGCCGAGCTCCTCCCCATTTCGGAAAACACCCCAAATGCCGAGGTCCTCCTCGAGTACCCATCACCCTTCGCCAGAGCGACCCTCCTCCTGCAGCCTCTCACCTAGGAGTCTCTTCCAGAATCTTCTAGGAGCCCATTCAGTTAGTCAGTTGGGAAATCAGTTGGACAGTTACAAATTAGTTAGACCGTTACACTGCTAGCCTGGAATCTAGAAGCGTCTATGTAACGCCCCGACCCGGATTCCGGGACCTCGGGAACGTTTACAGACCGGCCGTACCCAAGTGAAAATGGGCCCCACTCGGATACAAGGCCTAATAGTTCAAAAGCAGATAACATACTTAACAAAATAACTATAAAATAATTATTGAGTTTTATAGCGGATACAATTACATGTCTCAAAATATCCTACAAGGGTCTATACAGGGTCGACTAAAAACTCATACACACATACAAAATACTTAAGGTGTCCGATCCTCAGCAAAGTATCCTGTTCCCTCGTATGTTTCTGAACCTGAGTCAACTAATCCTCAAACCTGAAAGAAGGGAAACAGAAAGGAACATAGAACAAAGCAAGGAACTCAGGGTCCCCAACAGTCTTTCAGTGCCTCCAGACAATCAGTGGCGCCAACGCAAGGACAACATGGTGGGGAGAAGAAAGGGAAAGCAAACGGGGCAAGTCAACCATCATCCTCCCATCAAAGACCAGCGACTCATGGACGAGTCTACCACCTCGTTACAGAGGAAGTACAGGCGTCACCTGAGACCCAGGAGGAAACGAACATGAATATCGAGGGTCATGAATAATTTCGAGGACGAAATTCCTTTAAGGGAGGGAGGATTGTGAAGCCCATAATTTTTAGGAAAATTATGTTTTCACTTTTAGGTTCTAGTTTATTTAATTTCGATAATTTTTAGAGAATAAGGGAGAGTCTCCCAAGAATTTTATTTGATCCAGAATAAAACCTTTTACTTGAATGTTAATAGTGTTCCAAGTCTTAGAAATTTAAATGAAAAAAAAATTCTAAATAAAATAAACCCTAAAAATCGTGGATCTCACAGTCTAGAAGGATGTTGAGTTGGATTTGCTGAGCTGGACTGCTGAGCTGGCACCCACGTGCCCAAATTAAGTGGCTTGCTCCCCAAGCCTCACTCCTTCTCTAGAGCCTATAAATACCCCTCCCTCCTAGTTAAAAGGCAATTCATCTTGGATCCGATGAAGCCCTGCTGCTCTGGGGACTAGAGTCATCTTCTCCATCTTCTCCTTCTTCTCCTCTTCCATTTTCATTCCCTCAAAGCTCTCTCATGGAGCTTCCTCTTGTAAACTTTGGAGATTGATAGTGGATTTAGCTCCCGAAGATGGAGCTTGTGGTTTTTTCCCCATTCATGGGGTTTCCACGTTAATTCCGTGTGTTCTTCTTTTGATCTTGGGTTTTTCTTTGATTCATGGTGATTTCCCCCTCTCCCTCTAAAATAAATTCAAATGTTGGGCGAAATTGGGTCTTCTTCTGAATTTCACACCAACATTTTGGCGCCGTCTGTGGGGAAGGGACAAGAAGCCATGCCAGCAACTAGTAGATCAAGGTAGAATCAAACTCCAGAACAGAGGATTCCAGCTCCAGCAACATCCATGGTGGAATTCCATGGAGGCTCAAAGGGAGAAGAGAATGCTCTAGAAGAAGAGGAGAGTACCCCTAGAGAAGAGCTCCAAGATCAAAGAGATAAGAGCTCCAAGCTCAAAGAGAGAAGAGCTCTAATGAAGGTATGGCTTCTCTCTCTCCCTCTCCCTTTCATTCATATAGGGCTCAAAGGTCGAACCGAGCCCATGCCGAGTTCTAAGGCCAAGGTCGACCAACTCCATGGAGGCTCAAAAAGAGGTTATCTTCAAAAAGAGCTCAACTCCATGGAGGACCAAAAAGAGGTCATCTTAAGAAGAGCTCAACCCCATGGAGACTCAAAAAGAGATCGTCTCCAAGAGGGTTCAACTCTATGGAAACTCCAAGAGAGATCATCTCCAAGAGAGTTCAACTCCATGGAGGCCCCAAGAGAGATCATCTCCAAGAGGGTTCAACTCCATGGGGGCTAGAAGAGAGATCATCTCCAAGAGAGTTCAACTCCATAGAGGCCCCAAGAGAGCACATAGCCCCCAAGAGAGATCATCTCCAAGAGAGTTCAACTCCATAGAGGCCCCAAGAGAGCACATCTTTAAGAGAGTTCAACTCCATGGGGGCTCCAAGAGAGATCATCTCCAAGAGAGTTCCTCTCTCAAAATTTTATTTAATGAAATGCTCCAAGAGAGCCTATTATTGCATAAACCCCTCATCTTGAGCTCTTTTATGCCGAGGTCGAGCTATCCCATGCCGAGGCCGAACTTCCTCCAAGGTTTAAAAGTCATGGCCGAACAGCTCCCCAGAGCTATGGCCGAAGAGCTTCCCACGTCATGGCAGAACAACTTCGCTGAAAAGCTCTCCAGAGTCATAACCGAACAGCTTCGCCGAGAAGCTACTCTTCTTTTATGGCCGCGGAGAAGCTTCCTTGTTGGATGAGCACAAAAGTCCTTATTGAAGGCCAAGTGAAAACTCACTTGATAAAGTCCTTATTAAAGGCCAAGTAAAATCTCACTTGTTAAAGTCCTTAATGAAGACTAAGTGAAATCGGAGGAGCTACTCTTCTTTCAAGGCCGAGAAGCTACTCTTCTCTTATAGTGGAGGAACTACTCTTCCATTATTCTCACTTGCTAAAGTCCTTACTTAAGGCGCGACAAAGGCCAAGGACCTCCCACGGAAAACAGCGGAATTGCCGAGCAGCTCAGTTATTCTCTTATATGCTTAGCTCTACTCGCCAAATGACTCACGAAATTTGTTCGCTCATCACTCGGACTCGTCGCAAGCATACTTGAGGGGGGACTGATGATAGGGTTGAGATTGTCGAGGAGTCGCCCAAACAATCAACTACACAACAGACCTCCCAAAGCCCCCACCACCCAAGGTGCCGAGCTCCTCCCTACTAAGGTGTCGAGGTCCTCTATACTAAAGTGTCGAGCTCTTCCCTACTAAGGTGCCGAGCTCCTCCCCATTTCAGAAAATACCCCAAATGCCGAGGTCCTCCCCGAGTACCTCATCACCCTTCGCCAGAGCGACCCTCCTCCTACAGCCTCTCACCCGGGAGTCTCTTCCAGAATCTTCTAGGAGCCCAGTCAGTTAGTCAGTTGGGAAATCAGTTGGACAGTTACAAATTAGTTAGACCGTTGCACTGCCAGCCTGGAATCTAGAAGCGTCTAGAAGGATGCTGAGCTAGATTTGCTGAGTTGGCACCCACGTGCCCAAATTAAGTGGCTTGCTCCCCAAGCCTCACTCCTTCTCCAGAGCCTATAAATACCCCTCCCTCCCAGTTAAAAGGCAATTCATCTTGGATCAGGCGAAGCCCTGCTGCTCTAGGACTGGAGTCATCTTCTCTATCTTCTCCTTCTTCTCCTCTTCCATTTTCTTTCCCTAGAGCTCATCAATGGAGCCCTATCTTGTAGATCTGAAGGAGATTTAGTGGATTTTTGCCCTCATGAAAGGCGCGCGTGGTTTTTTCCCCATTTTAGGGGTTTTCCACGTTAATTCTTGGGTGTTCTTTGTATTTTTGGAGCTCTTCTCTTTGATTTCCTGGTTCTTCTCCTTTCCCTCTCAAATACAAATTTAAATATCGGTCGAATTTGGAGTTTGATCCGAATTTTGCACCAACAGTTTACATAATATATTCCAATCTCTTATTATTTTTTAATTTTTAATATCATAATCTCTAAGATTAGCACAAATATGAAATAACTAATGAGTAGTGTTGTATCGTATGAACAACTTTTCCGAAATAGGCACACGAATGATTGCAATGGCTGACAATCATTCGTGTGCCCATTTCCGAAAAGTAGTTCGGATGACGTAGCATTTCTCATAACCAATAACATAGAAATTCTTTTGATAAAGACATGCATTTATATGTTTAACTAAACACATTTATGATGAGAGCTAAATGCCTAGTAGTCTTCAATTTTATATAATTACAAAATATAATAACCCGATTAGTGGGTATATAGTTTCTCTAAAATAAATTTGTTGATCTATTATAAATTTCAACTCCATCAATGTAGCATTTCTCCAAAATAAGATTTTAAAAGCTAGTGTTCCTTCTTTTTGCTATTGACCTATTATGAGATCCTTACCATTAAGACTCCTACTCGGAACGAGTCCTAAAATGTAGGGATCCTATAAGAAAGACCTTAGGGTAGGGTCCTTGAGGTATCAAAGTACCTACAGAGTAAACTTTATGAAGCTTTATCATCTTGACCGAAGTCAAAAGAGGCAAAACGCGACTTAGACAAGGAAAAAGGGTTGTAGGTTTCAACCTCGCTGTGATACTAACAGCAAAGAGAACTAATCCTAACGACCTATTAGACCCAGGAGTGAATGGCAAGCACATGCAAATGCGGAGGCACGGGTGGGGGCAAGGATGCAAGTATTAGCATGGAGGCGAATCCGCATGCATGCACATGCGCATTAAACAGTTTGCATGTTATTATGTGTGAAGGCTCTATATAAGGGCTCAGACTGCTCGCTAACAACACCTCCAACCTCAACAACGACAACATTAACTCCTTCAATCCCTCATTTCCTCACAATCCCCCTTGCCCTAAACTAAGTTATCTAGAGTGGAAGAGTGAAGAGTTTGAAATGACCCCCCCAACAATGTACGAGGCAGTGCACTTGCCCGTAATTGGACGATTTTTGTGTACGTCATCTGGTAAGAGAAAGGTACTCCCTCCATAACCTGATTTAATTAGATATGTGTGTAATGTTTGCATATGGATTGTACGTGAAGAATCCCTCTCTTCTCAGATTTTTGTTTTGGAATTTTTTTCATATTGCGTGTATCGATGATGATTGTATGTAATTTAGGGTCCCATATAATGGAAACAGAATAGGCAACTGACCATTTTTAGCATCCCTAATGCTTTTGTGAGAAGAATGTTGTAATTTTAACTATTGTTGTTTTCTTTTCTCAATGGCAATTCAATTGGATGTATGGCATATTTGCCATGTTTTGCCATGAATTTTGTTCACATAATCACGACCCAAGTTTGTTTGACACCATGTTTGTGGTAGGGTCTCACCGTACTCGTGTGTTCATGTGCTTAAGTGAACCTAATTTCCACATATTTGAGCATGTGTCTATACAGTCATATTATAATTGTTTGGCAACATTATTGACAACACAACTTTCATGTGGGTAGGAATCAACCTTCTAATCAACACAATATCAAGTGGTGATCAACTATACCAAGAACTAAGTCCCTTGTTCCCTACAGTCTTGATGGAGCAAGAAGGTCATTGGCCAGAGGTTGTATGGCATGGGAAGGTACTCACCACTTCATTCTGGGGCTCATTTAACTTTGATTTTTCCTGTAAGTGTTCACCAATATGTTTTTCCTATGTCTTTTATGCATGAAAGGAGACTGTGTTTCATCAACAAGAGAGACCAGGAATGGGATATCACACCATGGAGTGCACAAAAGAAGTCACAACTATAAGTATCCTACATCTGGTATCTGCATCTTGATCACGTGTTGCTGATCACGTTAGTGGAATGGTGGAGATGGGAGTGAACCATTCCACATGATCGTTGGGGAGATAATCATCAAGCTACAGGACGTACAAGTACTAAGAGCCTTCCATGTTGACATGCCACTAATCATATGTCCCATTCCAAGCACATATGGTAGGTTGTGTCAGTTAAATTTGGGGAAGACACCACCTGATGTTGAAAAATGTATGATGAACATTGACTAGTTATATTTTGAACTCTCATAAAATATCTTTAGCCTCTAACCATAAGTTTGATTGGATTACATAGGCATACATATTGTATATACTAGAAACACGGTTGCTACAATACTCAGAGATTTTGGTTACCCTCAAATATCATTTGTTTTTGGCAGACTTCAGGCTTTGCAATAAGTACACATGAGGTATAGTGGTGTTGTCCCACCTATACCATGAGCTAGGTAGGGCGTATTGGAGGAATTACATGACAACGTTTGCTTGCTACATCTACTGTAGGTATGAAATTTATTACCAAATTAAATTTAAACCTCTAAACATATTGGTAGGTCTAACGCATTCCATTGCAATTATGGGCATGGAAGCGTTTCCCTGTCTTTAGCCTAGGACTTCATGACCATTCAAAAGAATTTGATTATAATGAATCATTTTTGTTAGGTGACAAGTACATCACTCGAACATTATACACACGAAATTATTTGGAATGTTAACTGATTAAACTTGTTATTCTTGAAACAGATGGATGGCATCCCTATCATACTAACGGACATTAAGAACATTGAATGTCCGGGTTTACCTGTGGGATTTGGATTTGCTGGACAAGATGAGGATAAACAATTAGCCTTTTCTCAATACACATATTTAAATAATCTGAACATCCCAATATTAAATCCTTTGTAGGTTAGTTGGATGTTGTACACATAAGAAGTTAAGGAAAAGTTGCATAATCATTGTGTGGTGGGTATTGAAATCTGGAGGGCTTGCATCCCTCTCCTATGTATACACATAGCGGAATTGCATTGTTCCTATAGGGTTATGCACCGATTTAGTCAGCTCCAGTACATCCTTAATCATATAGTCCAGTATGACAACTATTTGTGAAGAGGAGGTAGAAATGTCGACTAGCAGAAGAATAGATTTGATTTTATCATCAAATGCGATGTGCGAGGATTATTGATCGCATATTAGGTCTGGGGAATACCACAACCCACAGATTAGCGGAAACGGTAGTATCGTAGGTTATACTGGCAAATTACATGTCATTATATCTCTCAGACGAGTTATGACTTCACCCGCAAGAATATGACCCTAAACCTAGTTGAGAACGTAGCCTGGTGAGTTATGTTTGTTCTAATTGGAGTATATTGTGAATTGAAGGCATTGACTTTTTCACTCTCCATTATGGGAACGTTTTATCAAGAATGTTGGATGCGTTTAGGGGATACTAAGTTCGGTACATAATATGCTACGTGGGGTGACTAATGACTTAGCAAAACTCTGGGCACAGTATGACCGAGTTGTAGACGAAATTCTGATTAACAATGACTATGAACAAGTTCCTACGGAGCAGGACCAACTGAAGGCTCATTCTGCCATCTCATTAAAACTGGATTGACATTGATATGTTTTATTTTGTGATTGTTGTATATCAGAGCTTGATGTCAGCTCACTGTACTATGAGAATTAAGGTTGTAGCATGCACCTGATTCAAGTGACAATGACATTTTAATCTTATGCTTGTTGTATGCATGTTAATTTCCCTAAGGATAGTAAGGTATATCTGATATAATATGGAAAACTTATAATTTTTCTAAAGGGTTTTCATACATGAAAGCAATGTTTTCACGTATGTCACACTACGTCTACTTCAAAAAATTCTTGTATAGGCAGTAGTGCATTACACCAAACCAATAAACATGTAACAAGTGGCAAGCAACTCTCTCAACTTTCAACATCTAGCCTATATATATATATATATATATATATATATATATATATATATATATATATATATATTAAAAATTACTTGCCTCTTGTTGCATTTTTTGTCACGCCCCGACCCGGTTCCCTGTACCTCGAGCACGTGCACAGACCAGCCGTATCCAAGTGGAGACGAGCCCCACTCGGATACAAGGCCTAAGTAAATCAAGAACAGATAACAAAAATATCAAAATAACTCAAATTTAATAATCAGAGTTACAACAGAATTAAAAAGAGAATTCATACACCCTACAATAACTAGGCCCTATAATGGTCCTACAAGTCAGAACTAGTTGAGATCTTCCAACCTAGGCAAGCTATGTTCCGACCCCTTACGCTACTCCTAAATTTGAAACAGCTATCCTTTAGGACCTGTAAAGAAAAGGAAAGAAAACAGTATGAGCTTCCGGAAGAAAAGCTCAGTAAGTTCCCCACAGGGATTACAACGAAATCAAACCGATAAAAGTATATCATAATTCAACAGTCAACAAGTCAAACAACTGGGGCCATGCCCTGCACAAACAAAGATCTAGGAGACTAGAAAAGAAGAAAATCTTAGATTAAACAGCAGCCCTCAGGCTCAACAAACTTCTCCGGTCAGCACCTAGCCTCATCTGGAATCGACCTCGGTCGATTATCGGTAGTGCCACCTCTCGTACGTGTCGACACGGTCAGTATATCGTCCCATTGACAGGTTGGACTGCCAAGGTATCCTCCCCCTGGCATGGAACTATCAGAACGTCAGGGTGTCCTCAGCCCTAAGCGCTCCACATGAGCATTTGCTCCACTGAACCGGCAGAATAATGAAACCATCTGGTGCACACCTACCTGGCCAACACATAAGACCATGTGTCCATGATCAAATGTCGGTCACAGGGCAGTGTGCCCAACGAACAAACCAAACAACAGGTAATGAAATAAAATTCTACCTCTAGCACATCAACCACGCACATACAAAGAAGGAAAACAAACAACATGTATGTGCACGTATTCCAATAATTGGATAGACAATAGATATCCAAAAAGAAATAGCAACAATAAAACCAAGAAACCCGATGATGGGTGGGAAACTAGGCAGTGGTAACTTACCTTATCTGCAAAGTCTGGAATTCCACGAAACTCCTTCCCGATGCATTTCTACGACAAATCTGATAATGAGTTCTAAATCAGTAACAATATTATTGTTTGATTTCTACATGCTTAGATGCACGTGTGTGTCTCATTAGCGATCATAGCCTCAGTCATAAGTCCACCCTTATTTAGACAGAACCCCTTCTTATTACAAAAAATTTCATGGTAGCCTAGTGGTTAAGAGCTTTCACTATAGTTGAGAGGTCTTGAGTTCCATTCTCCACCCTTGCATATCTCTTTTGTTTTTTTGTTTTTTTTTTCTAACCTAACACAAGCTTGGTCCAACCCAATCTCCCAACTGAACTTTATTTAACTAAACTCAATTGATCGAACCCATATCCACTTAATTGATTAACCAATTGATTTACCTATGTCCGAACCCAGCCCACAAACCTGATCCAACCAAATCAATTTGTTGCAAAGCTAAAACAGACTCGACCCAACCCTATTAACCCATCTTGTTGATTCTTGGCTCAACTGGACTGACTTGACTAAACCGAATGGACCCAACTCATATATTGGTCAAGTCAGTTTGGTTTTAAAATGAAACCAATCCCAATCGGACTTGACTCACTTAACTTAAATTTAAACCGAACTCAACTATTTAGTTTTAAAATAGCCTGGACCCGATCGGACTTGAGCAAAACCAAACTCGTCACTTGCCTCCAGACAGCGCCCTATTGGAGGGGGACGGTGGCAACCGGCCCTGTGCGGCAGTTGCCGGCGGGCATGCGAACGGATGAATCCCTCTCCCTCCAAGTTTCATGTTGTCTAGGGGTAGCGCACGTGCCTTGAGCGCCCTCCAGGCAGGGGCTGTAAGGCTTTCGCCTTCCTTTTATCGGTGCACTCGCCCTTCTTTGGCGCTCCGCTGCACGGCAGAGGACAATGAAGGTCTCTGCAACCTTTCTCCCTTTCTTTCTCTCAGCATGACAACTACTCTACATGCATGCATGACTGTTAATGAGAATGGATCGGAGAAGAGAACTCACCGGAGAATACTTTCCCGTCGAGCTCTACGCGGTGAAGCGCCGCTGTCCATTCTACACCCCCCTGAAGAAGCTCCCCTGCGTCCTTTGTGGTCGGTGACTGTTGATGTTTGAGCCGGAAGTGGAGCACGAGAAGGAGGAGGTGGTGACACCAGTTCTCTAATGAGGGTGGTAGGGTTCACAGGAGCTTACCTCTTTCTATAGAGCTCAAAAGGAACGTATAGATAAGCTCTTATTTGTAATTTGAGTCTATCTTGAAGTTTTAAGTCCCAATTTATCTTTAATTTGAATTCTATTTCGCAGCTCCGGAGAATCGGATAGACTCTGCGGCGGCGCACGCGGTGGCGACGCGCTGGAAGAGAACAACCCTTGTCGTCTCGTGATCAGTTTCCCATCGAGCGGACAACCAGGATAAAAATCAGAGATCTAACGGTCATGGCTTCTTTACAATACCTCGTATCTGTAATTTCTCAGATAGACGATCGTGAGTCTTCCTTGATGAACGGTTGAGGGCAGGCTCCTTGCCTCGAACTTATTCGCCTTCTTGAGATGAGCGGTCCTTATCATCCTTCGCTGATGAGATTACATGGGCTATTTAGATCTATTCCTACGCATCGAACTTAGCCAATATCTATGGATGGACGGCTTGGATTAATCTCCTCTGATGGAAATAGTAGAGCAGCTCTGATCAAAATCGAACGCCTCGAACTTACTCGAAATCTCCAGATCTTCTAATCGTGGTCGTCAATTCCTTTTAAATACTTTCCCCTGCATGGTTAATTCTTGCGTTTGAAAATAAGTCCTCCCGTCTTATTTAATTTATATGTAGACCCCTCATCTGAGAGAGGTACAAAATTCTCGTTAGGTCCCTGAGTCTTCTGATATTACAAATAGGTCCCTGGTCCAGAGAGGGACACATTATCCTTTAGTCCTTAATTTCTTAAAGTTACTATTAGGTCCTTGATGGTCCTAATTAACCCTAATTAGGGTACTTACCATCTTGATCTCCCCTTATACTCATCATCCAAGTTTACTAAACTTCCTTAATTGGCAAATTAATCACTTAATTACTTTAAGGAGAAATTAGAGAATTTTATTCAAGTAAAAAAATTCAAATGTTTCCAAACTTGGGAGACTCTCCCTTATTGACTAAACAAGTAAAGAAAAATAACTAGTTAAATCCTAAAAATAAAACATAAACCCTTAAAGACCAACACTTAAAACATGGGAAAATCTTGGACTTTACATTTTTATTGGCTTGGTGTAATGCATAGGGTTTATGCAAGAACTTCTCATCCACTTCAAACCCCAAAAATATATTAAACTTTGCAAGTAAACACCCTGTGTTCCAATGTCTAAATAGCAAGTAGAATGAGCATCTACATGAAGTAAGGCATCATTTGAGTTGAAGTGTAAGTAAAAAGTTAGACGCACTCCTTTGCAAAAATTGAGACTTGTAGAAGGGTGTGAAGTAAGGCGTCAACTAACATGATGCCCAAGCAAACAATCATCATTTGTGCACTTCATTTAGGAAATTTGCAACTTGCAACATGATGTACATGTCTCCCTTCCCGCATGCTACCCATGGAACCGTACCAACTTTACGTCACAAGCTTGTCTAGCCGCTATCATATGGAGAAAAGCTAAGGGGAATGTGGTTGGTGCTTGGTAGTGGACCTAGTGGTAAGCCATTATGAGGCACAAATAACTGTAAGTAATGACCCATGACATAACTTTGATCAGTATATAGAAATTGCCGTAGTTTATGCGTGCGAGGTATGAATAGAGATCGAATGCATGCAATTGGATAAACACATTAAAATAATTATACAACCCATCAACCATCCCCCACTACCATCCTTATACAAACAAAAAACATGCCAAACCACAATGTCATATACCACACTGCACCACCATAACGTGAACAATGCTAAGGATGACAAACTAATACGATTTAGCATTTTTTTCTTGTCTAATAGAATAGAATTACTAAATGATTTTACAACCCCCATACCTCCTAACCATACCTCTCCCATGCATCCTTTCCTTCTTTAATTCCATAGTACATTTGCTATGCCTCTACCTGTGTGGCTGCTATAATGACACTCACTTTAAGACCTTATATCAAGGTCTTCTGAGGAGGGGGTGTTGTTTTGGTGAGTTGCTGGGAAGGGAAGGTTGTTGTTCTACTGGTAAGCTGCTGCGAAGGGAAGTGCTGTTTGTGAGCTGTTGTGAAGGGAGGTTGCATCTCTCTTTGAGGCTAGCTATAGTGAAAGGTGTTGTAGATTGTCATGTAAGTGGATCCACAATATAAATCCCAATTAATCTAGGATGACTTCCAATTCTTTTATGTTGTTTTCCTCATGCAATGTAAATTAAAATTTTGGTTACCAGTAATTCCTTTATTCTTTCACTGGTTTATCTCTTTCTCATCCATATATTTGCATTGAATGGAAGAAAAGGCATGCCTTCTTATCCTTTCTATATGGATGTTTTTTTCCTGTTGTATTCTTGATACTACCTTTATTTATCATTAGGATTTCTTTACATTTTTATTTTCTAAAACTTTACAAATATTCTTATCAAAGTTACTTATTTATATAGTACTTCTGCCTCCTTATTTTGTTTTCCTTCATATTAATAATAACTTTTTTTCTTTTATTATGAATTCTCTCTTTAATCTTATTCTCTAATGACCTTAAGTTTGGTTGATCTGGTGATATGTTGAAAATCTGACTCAGGAAAATTGATATTTCATTCTTTTTTTTTTTAATGTATTTTGGCCTCTATGTTTTATATGAGGTGGGGATTAGGAACTATGATCTCTGCTAGCTTAAAAGAGGCCATTTAGAATTTAGAGTAGTTGATGTTATGTTTCAAAGGAAGCTATTGGCTATAACATGGTTCTATAGGAGGTTGTAGTCTATTATTTTTCTTTAAATTACCTGAGCTATGCATTGTAATTAGTTCAATTGAGGATTGGATTTTATTGTTACTTTATGTCTTGTACTTTACATATTAATCACTTTATACCCTTCGGTAGTACTCTGACTTGTTGGCTTTTGTAAGCTAAGGTATTGTTAGACCAACTAAGATGACCTTTTATTGTATATATTATTATATTGTCATTTGCATTTAGTACCTGACCAAACATAAATCTCTTTGTTGGAAGCATATTGGAGGCTCAATTAAATCTTGTTGAAAACTTATGTTTCCTTGATAGCAATCTTCCTCAAAATTAGGAAACCAACATCTTGCGCTTTGTTTCTTGGAGAATATGAATGGAAACATGGATTCTCTTTCACTTTTGACTTTATAATTCAATTGACTTGTTGGGGGGAAATGGTAACTGAAAGTTTGAAATATTATCATTATTGAAAATATAATTCCTTTTCTTTCAATGTCTCATACTTTGGATGTGTGGAGGACTAGATAGTTTTTAAATTTAATGGAATATGTTGAATAATTAGTTTAGTGGACTTCTTTGGATCCTAAGTAGTGAAGTGATATGTATTGTCTTATATACTTTGGCTTGTGCTTTTAGAAGAAAAAAAAGAGAGAATGTGTCACAAAATTAAATATGCTCTGACCCAATTAATGGGGGTACAACATTTACCATGTCGACATAAACTCCTAAAAAAGAAAAATGGAACTAGTTTAGCACCAAGCCATCAGTGAAACAATAACGAACTTTGATATTCTGGGTTGGGCCACTGAGTTAAAATAAATAGAAACTTTGATATTCTCACTCGGGCCACCGAGGTCAAATGGAAACTTTGTTACTCTGACTCAGGGCCACTGAGGTAAAATAAATGGTCATAGAAATTTGGATGACTTAATGTTTGATCATGGTTCTGACTTAAGAAACATATTTATTCCAACTCTCCTGAATATTTTAATACTTTGTTGCATTATATTCTATTTCATATAATTGCATGAGTTTCGATATAGGTCTTGAAAAGTGTATTTTGGCAAATCAAATTGTGATGACAATATTTTGATACAACTATGCATGATTCAAATAAGTTTTTAGTGGACTACTTACTGGGTTGTTAAGTTCATATTGTTGTTGTTGAATTTTGGCGGCTAGCCAAACACGGGGACCATCCAGTAGTACCATAAGTACTCAGGGTTGTTCTGTCGATGTTTGTTAGACTATTATTTTAGACTTGGACTCTTATTTAATGATATTAATACTATACTTGTGTATTTGTGTTTAAATCCTTATTGCCTAGATTTTGTGTTTATGATTGTAATATATAGGTTTTGAGGCCTTGTAGGTTTATTAGGTTTAAACTTGGTGAGCCTATGACTATTTTTCACACCGGGTCCGTCGATTCAGGTTTGTGTGGTGGCACTGTCAGTTGACCACAAGGCTTGTGCTATGGTATCTCGAAGAATTTGTCCTATGCTAGCCTCACAACATTGTCTACGTGTAGTCCTTCCACATCCCATTCGTTTATATCCTCTCTATGAAAATCGAAGCCATTTTCAAAATTCATGTCCCAGATGACATGCTTGCCTATATAGTTTGGATGACAGCACATGCAATGACAATGTCCTACTGTATCTCGATTGAGAATGGTGAATTTGTCTTTCAGATTGTAGTAGCTTGTACGACCCCATCAAAACTGATCAAGGTGGTATCTTTCTCCTGTAAGGTTGCCAAAAGGGCTGTTTCGTTTGGTTAATCACCATCAATGAGATAAAATTTACTTTGGGAGTAAAAATAGGTTAAGTTTGTGCATGCTATATAGTGTGGAGATATCTATCGTGACTCTGACATGTAGCTCTGTCCCTTGCGGGACAAAGAAGCTCCCATTATCCAAACAGTGTTGCATTACCTACATGTCAGTGGCAGAGCCCTTGCATCTAGCACAAATAAATTAGAACATCATGTCAAATGATATAGCTCCCATGACATTCTAGCTAATCCACCCATGTATATTATAAAAGCTTTCTTATATATCTTTGTAACACCCCGGATTTTTCTAAATAATAATCAGATAATTTCTGAATATTAAATGAGGTTAATTAGTACAAAAAATATATTAATTATTTTAGCCTCAAATTAAAAGAAAATTGAGAGTTAATGGACCTGAAATCCAGCCTCGCAACTATAGGGCCAAGAAAAGGCCTTATTGGGTCAGGCCACTTTTACATAGAATAGTTGGAGGTGGATAGACAGCAAAGCCAGATTAATTAAGTGTTAATCAATCCAGATTAATTAAGTAGGAGATACTTGACAAAAGTTGGAGTCTCGGTAATGTAGATCATGTCGGGTCAAAAGCCGAAAATATCGGATCTAGTCTTGTTAGAGATCAATCCCGTGATGCCACAGTATGCCTATATCACTGGGGTCGTCTGACTCGAGGTTCCCGGATCTGGGTCGATGAATTATTGAGAAGATATTGATAATTAATGGTGATGTGAGATAAAGTTAGAGATAACATAGATCAAAGAAGCCATGTGACAATAAATCCAAGGATAAGTTAATTAATTGATTTAATTATTATAAAGATAATAATAGTATTATTAATGTTATTATATAGGATGAGAAAGAGAGAGAGAATGAAAAATCAAGCTCTCTCTCTTGATCTCAAGCTTCAGACACAGCCCCCCTTATTCTTCTTTTCCTTCTTCTCTTCTCTCCCGGCAAGCTCCACCCACGACCGATTCCCCTCCAGCCAGCCGCGTCGGCCAACCTTGAGCCTCGCCCGTGCCCCAGCTCACTCCCTCTCGAGCTCCGCCCTTAGCTCACGGCTGAGCTCCTTGCTCTGCCCCGTAGCTCTCCGCCCAAGCTACTTCAGCCCTCGAGGGACAGCAGTGGCCGCCCGACGCCCAACCTGTGAGATCCAAGATTTTAGTGAAATAAAAGGGGTTAAAATTTTCCTCTAAATTAATTCTTAATTAAATTAAGGTGCCAAGGACATATTGGGGATTTAAAGAAAGTACTAAGGGCATCTTGGTAAAAGGGTAAGGAGAAGATCTAAAAAAGGAATGAAATGAATTTAAGGATTTAAATTCATTTGATTGATGATTGATTTGTTTTAAGATTGGAAATTCTCTAAATAGATAATGATTTAAACTAAGATGAAAATAGGGTTTAAATTGATTTTTGATTGATTTAATTAAATTGGGAAGTATTTAAATTGAAATTTGATTGGGTTTGAATTTAAGGCAATGAGTAATTTATTTAAATTTCTAATTAGGGGGTAAATGGGCCCTTCAGGGACCTATTTATAATTTTGGAAAAAATGGGGTTTTATTTGGAAATGTGTCCCACTCACAAGCAAGGACCAGCATATGAAGATATTAATCCAGGAGGATTTAAATGAGATTTTATATCTTTTGAATTTGAACTACGTTTAATTTAATAAAACCTCAGGGGTTACTTAGGATATTGGTAATCAATACATGCATGTAGAGTGAACAAACGGTGGAGATTAAGAGAGGAATTGATGAGTGGATGAATAGAGGCCACGTGGGAGGATGTGGAGCGTCCATCTATTTGATGGGTTGGATCCGAGGCAAATGTAGAGTTTATACACGTGACCTCACCGTGCGGATGGATGTGTACCGCTCATCTTTAGATGTGGATTAAGTTCTAGGCATCCGAACAGATCAGAGCCTTACATCTACTCTCATTAGATGAGACCAATCCAGACCGACCATCTAAATTTTGGGATAAGCGTGAGGCACGGGATTTGATCTGAGCCCTCATCTATTCTCATCACACAAGAGCAAACCCTAGCCGCCACTACTCAACACCATGAGCTCTTTAAAGGACATCATCCCCAAACCCTAACAGCTGCCGTTGCCATTGGGAAACAAGAAGAAAGGTGAGAGAAAAGAAGGAAAAGAGAAAAACTTGAGAGACTAGGATTTTTGTTCAAAGGTGTGTTGAGCATGCTCTATGTCCATTGCTATTCCGATCTTTTTCACCGTTGGATTGTGCTGATTTTTGGTGAGATTGTTCATGACCCTTCATTCTTCATTTTTAACGGTGAAGATTGTTTTTGGTGGCCGGGAGAGTAGGGTTCTAGGGTGTGAAACAGAACCTATCGCTGTTGGTTTCCTGCACCGACCAGTTTCATCATCTGCTTCAATCGGATAATCATCCCTAGTCCGATCGAGTTGATTTTTGGTGAGCGCGGTGAAGACTTGTCCTGCTCCAATCTGAACGGTGGAGATTTGGTTTGGACGGTCAGTTTGTCTTCAGTGTCTGTCGACATCTATACTTGGTGAGTTTCTCTAAATTCCTGCATCTCAGTTGTGTGTGTTGTTATCACATGGAGGGGATTGGAGGATTTTCTTTGGAAGGATATGGGTATGGTGTAGAGGTGAGCTTTTGTGATTGATATTATAAATTTATATGAAATTGATAGCCATGATTTCATGTGCATTTGATAGATTGTTAAGGCTTGGAGGAATTAAAAGTTGGAAATGGACTTATTGGGGTTGTTGTGTAAGTAAAAGGTTGAAGAAATCAGAGTTGAAGTATTGAGTTGACTCATTAAGTCGAGTTGAGTTCATTAGTGGGCCGAACTTGTTAATTGAACTTGTTTAGTAAGTATGGTTACTCATAGGTGTGTGAGCACTATTTGAGACCGAGTTTATGATTTCTAGGTGTTGATTTGGAGCCTTGAGCTGCGTCAGGAGAGAAGCAGGATTGTCGGTTGGATTCGCTAGTGAGGTAAGTGCCTTTGCCTAGCTCCCATCCAGTGATGGGTTTCTTTGACCTTGCTGTTACCTGGATTGGTGTTTCTTTGTTGGTTTTGTGCTTGTATTTGTTGTTATGATGCCTTGGTCCTTTGTTGTTGATTCCATATCTGTTGGATGGTTTGTTGCTTCCATATCTGTGGATTGGTTGCCTGTATAAGTTTGATGTTGGATGCTCGCTGAGCATGCCACCGTGGACCGAGACATTACTGTGAGACTCGTGGTGCTTGTGTTTAGGTTGGGTTGGTATGCGTCCGGATTGGGTAGGGGTACCCATGGAGCATAGCCACCTGTCGTCCGACACTTGACCACTGAGGCGCACGGCACTTGTGCTGACCATGGAGGTATGATTGGATGAGTATAGGGTGCCCTGTTTGATTGGCTTGCTGTGCTGTTTATTTCCTTTGATATGTCTGTTTGACTATCTGTTGTTATCTGTTGTGGCACCATTGTGATTTTCTGCAGGGTACTTATTGAGCTTTTCTTTTGAAAGCTCATTCCACTTCTTTTCTTTTCCTTCCAGGTTAAGAGGGACAGAAGACTCAGAATTTGGAGCTGTGCGTGGGACTGGGACAAGTTGGAGAGGTTTGAGGACCTCAGGTTGTGTGTGAGAGTTTTAGGACCCATGTAGGGCCTGATTTTGTATAGTTTGTTATAGGGTGATTTGAACCCTTGTGATTTTAAATTCCGCTGTAAACTTTGACATTGTTATATATGACATTTTGATTATATTATGTTATATGCTTCTATTACTTAGGCCTTGTACTCGAGTGGGGCCCGTCTCCACTTGGGTACGGTCGGTTTGTTGACATGCCCAAGGTCCCGGGATCCGGGTCGGGGCGTGATACAACGAAAGCTGCTCCCTTGCGCGCCTGTCCGACCTTGCGAGGTTTTCGCCCGGCTGCCCCTTTGCCTGATCGTGGCCAGCCATCGTCGAACCCGAGCCCAGCTTTGCCAGCGAGCATTGCAGCCCTGCGAGCTTCCTCCAGCGTTCGGGACTCCTGCAACCCTCTTCTCCGATGAGATCTGATGGCGAACAACAAGTACCTTGGGAACAAGGTATAATGAAATTAGGGTTTAAATTGGGGTGATTGCATGATTTAATTTGGGAAGGGACTGAACTAAGGGGTGATTGGGTCGAAAGGCAAGCATGTTAATCTAATGAATGAGCTGATTGTATGGATGAGTTATCAAGGAGTTGATCGGCTTGGGTTAAGGCCGGAGATTTGTTTATTTAAGTAATTGAGAGATGTAGAATACTTGTATGTTTAAATTGTGTATTATGGAGCATGTTTGTATTAATTTCGGGAGCCTAAAATTAGAGGAGATGCTGCCCAATTTTCTTTGAAATACAAACTTAACTCTCCATGAATTTGTATAGCATTTGATTTCTGTTAAGGAGCATGTTAGAAGCTTCCAAGTATGCTTATGATCAAGTTACTTACATTTCTTAAGAAGAATAAATTCCGTATTCTCATGCGTTAGAAGCATGTATTATGTGTTAAGTAAGACATCATGCTTAGAGAGCTTAATGTCCTTACTGCATTTATATCGAGTTTAAGTTAGAGTTAAGTTAAGAATACGGTCTCTGTATTCATGATTTCCTTATTTCGATTCTAGGGAAAAGTAAAGGCAAAGGCAAGGGAAAAGTAGGAGCTGCTGAAGGACCGAGCCAGCTTTAGAGCAAACTAGGCTTAGGTGAGGGAACCAGCTGTACAGTTCGAAAATTTCTCCTATTTTCTTACAGTATTTTATTTCAAATTGAAAAGCATGAGTTAGAAATTTTATGAAGAATTTCCTGAGTTTTGGAAATCATTTCATGCATATTGATAGATCCCCAGTTGGGAATAGATTCCCCTTTCAAAACTCATTTACAGTAATCAATAACAGAAAAGAGAAATAGATACAGAAATTTATAGACTATACTTTATCTATTTACTTGCCTGAACCAGTGATGGCTCGTAGAGAGCCAGACGACATTAGGTTAGGGAAGGGGTAAATATAACTCTGATTTTTATTACCGAACTATATGTTTTTAAAACCTTCCATTTTTATGAAATTAAAACCCCCTTTACATACTCTTAAAGTGCCTAGTGTATGTATATAAGTATAGCTCGACGGTAGCGAGTCAGATACAGACCGGAAGGCTGAGGGATGGGATGAGCCCACCTGCCCCCACTCTGGTTCCGCAATATTGAAGTAGATGTGTAGTTAGTGATTATAGTATTGTGATATTCAGATGACTTCTTATTACCCACCTCTCGGTAGCGATTAGAGATCCACCGTAGAGGCTATTGATATAGATTACCAAGGGTAATTTTAGAATTCATTCACAGTACAGAGGATTAAATAATGAGATGCGCATACATGAGATTTCAATGCATATTGCATGACTATACCAGATTGAAGATAATACATTTACTAGCATCTTTAGTTGCTCAGCATTTACTTTCAGTTACAGTATTTATTTTCAGTTATTTATATATACATAGTTTTATGCTTCAGCTTTTACAATTTTATTTGATATACGGGTGTAGTTCTATACCCTATAGTATTGTTCCCAGATCATTGAGCTTGAGTAGCTCAGCCCCTTTTCACGATGTTTTATGCAGGCGATAGACAGGAGTCCATGTAGAGGATTTTGTCTACTCGCGAGACTATCGAGGAGTATTTAGTAGTGGGCTTTGACTCCCTATGTTTTGTTTTATATTTATGTACTGTTGTTAGGAGAGATAGAACTTCTACTATATTTGAGACAATTTTGTCTAAGTCAGTACTTATATTTGGTATTGTATTAAACAGTATCTCGAATTTAAAGTTATAATTTTAGTAGTTTGCTTTAATAGCTTCCGCAATTATTTTTTTTACTCTTGATTACCAGTTTTACAGCCTTAGGCTCAGGGTTCACCCTTTGACCTGGCTAGTGTGACACGTGTCCCCTTGATTAGGAGATGGGTGTTACAATCTTTCACTATGATTTATTGTTGTAAGAGGTTTCCTCTCTACTTTAACATGATATCAACTAAGACATGTTTCCTTGAATGGGGTGTTGTGAAGTAGCGTATGAAGTGGCTCATCTCCATTGAGAAGTTGGATTATGTCCTTATACTAACAACGAGAATGGCATGTAGGACCATGTGGAAGCACTGAATTATAGCCTTCAAACACATGCGACCATGTTTGATGTTGAATGTCCCACTATAGTCATGAAGATTGCCAGCTATTCCTGTACATTTACGAAATGACTGTCATATAAAAGGCATGTGCTTTAAGCTTTTATGCCAATTCTTTGAACACCTAGGGCTCCATCCGAAAGAAATTGTACATGCGTTATTGGCGTCCGTCCAACATGTCTCTAACCAATGCGTGACCCATAAATGGTCACATATGTACTACCTCCTCGTTAGCAACTGCTTTCCTATAATAAAGGACCATAATAGGCATATAAGAAGCCCTAACTCCTCCTCATTCTCATTTTAATTATTTCCCAAGTTTTCATATATCATGTCCAAGAAATTTAATTAGAAGGAAGTCTATCCTCATTAGACACTGTTTACAAGTAGTTCACATCAATACTTTGACCATTGTTATCACATTTAACCACGTTATCTTCCAGTTTGAAGACCATCTGTTTCTATATTATTTTGAACCAGCGCGTCTTTCATCGGGCAATGCATAACCACCTTGCATCATTCAACACCCTGTACGACAATTAGGAAAGATGCTTACAAGTAGATTTTGATAGAACGGTTAATTATTACATTTCGGAGGGAGGTGTGTGTGTGTGGATGGGCGGGGGTGGGGGAATTTGTTGTTAACTCTCAAATGAGAGCTAAATTAGTAGTTTTTTTTATCATACTTTTCAGACCAAAATGTTCGGATTCAGGTTTTAATTACTTATGTTGGTCCGAAAATACTTAATTGTTTCTTTGGATGGCTAAATGTGGTTTACTTGCATTTCACATCTGTTTTGTATTAGTAGAGGCTAAACCAAGATGAATTTGTATGTACCAGGTGATTTGTTGGGAAAAGCATTGTTCTAGAGTAGGAAAGAGAAGCAAGTCACTTGAAGATCATCGAAGGGATAATTGTCGCGATGTTGAGCAAGAGCGTTGTGACGTCTACTGAGCAAAATATGCTAAGAATTCCCATGAGAATCTAAACGTCGTGATGTCACAATGAAATATCGCGACGATTACTAAGCTGAAAACCCTCAGATTTCTTAAGCGTAAGCGAAGGTCGCGACGTCCCACCATAGCGTCGTGACGTTATTCCTACTAACAATATATGGAGAAGAACCAGTTGAAACAAACTTCGCGACGTTATGCAAGGACGTCGTGACGTAAATTACTATGTATAAAAAAGAAGGCTGGGGGTTAGGGTTGGGGCATCTTTACCTTTGGGAGCAAACAGCTGCGGCTTGGGGTTGACAGTCCGGAGGCTTTCAACAATGTTGAAGCTGGGATTTTGCTCTACATTAGAGGGGGAACTTTATCTTAATCAACATTAGCAATTACATTCCCTTTCTTGTATTGGATATGGATGTTTACCATGGTTATTTGCATCATTATGGACTCTACGTTTGTAATGGTAGCATAAACTTCCATTCTAGGGTTGTATGAACTTGATGGATTGATATTTTATTATCCTTTGGTTATATCAATTGTATTGAACTGATCATTCCCATGCACTCATTGTTATTAATCGTATGTTGAGAAGTGATGACAAATCTAATTATCATAGCATAGAGATATGCATGAGAGCATTACTTGAGTGCCACAGAGAGGAGGTGACTCTGTAGGCATAGAGATATACCCAGGGACTCCTTGGTGAGGATAGCTCTTAAGTCCTATAACGTCTCGTCTTATTCACCATAGAAATATGGAGGAGAAGGATTGAGGCGTGTTCCTTAGAGATAAGGAACCTATAGGATGCACCCGGAGTGCACGCAAGCACTTAAGATTATCTTCAATTGACCCATATCCCAATACTCAATTGATAGAAACCTTAGGAGAATATCTTTACAATCCATTGGAGTCATACAACCCTAGGCTCCATACCATTGAGAGACAATCCGGCAACCTTCGTAAATCTCTTACACACTTAGACACTAGGACATTCTCACTCGTGTTAATTAAGTAACAATACCTACATTTTAGGGCACTAGTACAATAGTAGACTTGGCTAACCTGTTCCCTTAGGAATCGACCTGTTACTACCGGTTATTGTATTACGTACAACCACGTACACTTGCGTGCGAAGGCTTGAGTGCTTGCACTCGTAGCTATTGGTCAACATTCGTTCTTCTCGATGCTTCAATGCTTGAGCACCTACAAACAATTGTTCATCGATTATGTCTTTTGTCTATCAAAGAGGTTTACTTTGGCCATGCAAATTTTAAAAGAGAAGTAATCATCCTCGTCCTTGTACTACGATCGACAATCTTGCTACCACGGTCTCTCAGTTTGAACAAGCCGTCAAGTATCACCAACATTTGCTCAACACTTCTCTTGGCGACTAGCGGGATTGGGGGTCTAATGTTGTTTCCATTTGGATTATACGGCCACATAGTCTACTAGCTCTTTCTCCTTAATTACATTTTTGTTTAATGGGTCTACTTCCGTCGACTATTCTCAATCCAGACATTCAAACGACCTAGAGCCCTAGTCCACATCTACTACCATCTTATCTTCAATAGACCACCGCAAAACTCCATGTTGGAGTTGAGGCACCGACGAGCTTGTAGACTGCCCAGAATAAGGGGAAACTCTTCTCTCAGGTTGATTTTGTACTCCTTATTGGCCTACATATGCAAGAAGTGTGAATGAAAAAATTTAAATGCTAGTCTAAGTTGGATATGGTGCTCACCTTGATAATTTCATCCCATATATCGAGGCTGCCCAAGGTGGGACAATGATTTTCAAAGCCCCACGACCATCCACTCTTATTAAGCAGGCTCAAATACATTTTATATATCTTCTCAAATATCTTCTACCTATTCTTTAACTGGTTGATGTTGACGTCTTTAATAGTCTTGTGTTGGTAGAAGGTCCATAATCAGGACCATAGTTCAGTTTTGAATGAAATTGATAGGCAACAATAGGCCAAACATTCCTCCAATAACAACAAAACCAATGATTCATCCACTTCAGTGTCCCAGTTAATCTTTCTTTGTTGCATTTATCCATCCAATTGATTTGGTGGGTCAATTAGACTTGCGGACCCTCCTGACCTAATCGTTTGTCCTGCATACAACAATTTCATCTCCATTCGGAAGGTACCTGTATTGGAATGCACAAAGCAAAAGTTAAGTATAGGAAAAAGCACGCCCATCTATTTAGCAAGGATGCTAGCTGTAGAACACCTAACGTTGGTGAGCATCACAAGTTAGACTAAACAAGATTAGACAACAAGCAATGGAAGTACAAAGGATAGCCCTACGCACAACCATCTCCGACATGGTGATGTATTCAATATTGTGACACAAGTATATTTTACAAGGTTTACACTCCGAGATTGACACTACCAAGAATAGGATAGTCGTGGAGTAGGACTTGCCTTACTACACTCGTCTATAGAGACTAATAACTGAAATTTCAGCGCAATACACACAAATTGGGGAATGCATGACGGTTGGAGATAATCAGATGGGGTGTAGGTTAGGACCAGACCTTAGGATGCTCCCGCGTGTGATTGTTTGAGTAAGTCTGAAGAAATACTGGCCTTGATTATTGCAACATGGGCGAATGCAAGGATCAGATCGAAGATAGGCTCCCTATCGATGTTGAACAATAGCCTATTACTTGGGAGGTAGGGGTGCACTGGTCGAAGAGAAGGGATGCGGTTTGTTGGGGAAGATTACCAGAAGAGGGGAAAATTGGGGCTAGGGTTTTGTAGTAGATGGCCAAGAGCGGACGTAATTAATTTTTTACTTTATTAGGCATTAATAATTCATGTTTTAGAGGTAAATTAACTTCATAAATCAGCTTATATTATTAAAAGCCATTGATATACAACCCAAGTTAGTAGGCATTATGGTCTAATTAACATGACAATCAATTTAAATGGAATGGTTAGTTTAGAATCATTAATACACTGTAATGATATTCCAAAATGTCTTGTCAACATTGTTTAGAAAAGTTGGGGAATTGAATTGGGGATATCCCAAGCATATCCATTTTCCAAATACCACCTTAGAAAAAAATTTTATTAGTGTACAGTTTTAAACCTTTGGTGCTTTGTGTGGAATTGCTGACTACCTGTCTCCTCATTTGGTTTGCTGCTACACTCTCGACTTGTTTGATGGCGCAAGTTTAAGTTCAGTGGGAGTTGCGATCCCATGGTCTCGGTTCCATGGGATCACCAATGGAACCGAGACGTGGAGCCTTTATAAACCATCCATCTACCCAACATTAATTGTAAAACCCGTCCCGAAATAAATAAAGATTTTATTTTCCAGAATTATTAAATGACAATTTAATATGGTAAGAGGTGAAATTTTGAGAAAATTATAAAATTCTAATTAATCCCGATTAATTATTGAGAAAAATAGACAAATATTCAAATTCCGGGAAAGGTGGATCTGGTCGAGGACTGAGATAGCCCCATGATGCCACAGTATGCCTGTGACGAAGGATCTGACTAAAAGCCGATGTTCTCTGATCTTGTCTGAAGAGAGACAGACCCCGTGATATTACAGTGCACCCATGCCATTAGGACCATTGACCCAAAATTTGCTGATCTGGGTTGGGCACGAGGACAATGAATTATCACGGTGGACTCCTACATGAAATAATCTAAGGACCCGTGAATGAATAGCTCACATGTGACATTTGGGGGATGAGAATGTATAATTTAATATATGTATTTATATTAAAAAGAAAAATTATCATGATAAGGGAAAGGGAAAGAACTTAGGTTTCATGAAATTGAAATCAACCCCAAAGCTCTTATCTCCTTCACGATCCCTCTCCCTCTCCCTCGATCTAGCTTGACAGTAACCCTATTTGCGCCATCCCTCCCTCCGACCGGCGGCTTCCTTTCCCTCACCGACGATCCTCCGGCGAGCAACCTCTCCCCGCCACAGCCCAGCCTTGCGCTCCACCCACACGCGTCGACGGACGACCAGCGGGCCCTGCTCGCGCCTATCACCCGAGCGCCGCTCGAGTTCGTCGCCAGCCGGGAGTGCGCCGCTCCACGCCGGCAGCAGTCTTCTTCGCCCCCTGCTCGCGTGCGCCGCCCTGCGCGCGCTTACCCCCTGCACGGACGCCTGCGCCGGCCATCTCCGGCCGTCCCTTGCCGTGCGCAGCTAGGCTGAGCATCCAGCTCCAGCCTCCGCCCCACAGCCTAGTCGCGGCTGTGCCAGCGCCGCCGCCGGCCGACTGCAGCTAGATTCTCTGCCTAACCGCGCGCCTACGACTTCCCGGCGTCGCCTCCACTCTCCGCCGTGACTTCCCTCTCTTCTCACCGCCTCCGGCCAGCTGCGAGTCTTACTGCACCGGCCAGACTCCGAGCTTCGCCCTTTTACTCCTTTGTGCTTTCGTTGAGATCCCGGTCGTGATTAACGACCGGTGAAGCTCCGGCGACCTGCAGGACTAAGAAGGGAGACTCGTTATTGAACATCAACGACTCAGTTTCGAACTGCAAGGTATGGACCAACTTCTAGTTGGACTGATCGGATTAGGGTTGTTAATGGACATCATAGACTTGAGGACATTTAATTAAGGGTATTAGAAGCTCTAAAATGCTCTTAATAGGAAGTTAATGGAATTGTGTGTATGGTTTATTGATGTATGAATTATGAAACCTATGTGTAATGGGTATGTTGGTGAATGATTGTATAATTTCGGGGCCCGATAAATAGGGGAGGTGTTGCCGAAATTTTCTTAGAATCCATGCATCTTTAATCATTGTTTAATATTTTCAAACATCATTAATTGGGTTAATCCCTTGGTTAGAGATTATTAGGGCCTCATCGGCCTTCCTTTACTTAGAACTTGTGATTCCAATGGAATGCAATCACGATAACCGTATTCTAGGAGAATACGTGAACTTTGAAATTCATTATAGCTATTTAATTAGTAGAGTGGGAAATGAACTCATATTCATATTTATTTATGAAGTAAATTAAGTATTTCGAAACTGAGAGTTTCAATTCATCTACTAGATTCCGATTCGGACGCGTGAGAAGCGACGAGGATCAGAGATTTGCCTTTTAGCCAGGTAGGCTCTCACACGGGGGTTGTGAGTATTCCTTCCTCCTACCTTGCTTTTGATTTTGTGCTCTTATTTCCTTGAGATGTTTCCAAAACATATTCGAGTTGAGTATCCTCATATGTGTTGGCTTTACGTCTCGAGGAGATATTTGTTTTCATGCTTTTATAAATGTATTTGAGTTGAGTCGCTCCTTAAATACGTATTGGCTTCCGATCTCGATGAGGTCACTAATTATTATATATTCGAGATGTTACTGCCTTGGATATATAGATAT
Organism: Dioscorea zingiberensis; assembly: GCA_026586065.1. NCBI lineage: Eukaryota > Viridiplantae > Streptophyta > Magnoliopsida > Dioscoreales > Dioscoreaceae > Dioscorea > Dioscorea zingiberensis. The sequence continues at coordinate 52,883,690 of CM048818.1, read as the reverse complement.
ACTTGTTGTTAGGTATTCGTACTAGCAATCTCTTACGTACAGGCATGATACATCAGACGGAGACTCAGTCAGAGAGTGTATATTTTCTGACTATGTATACATGATTGATATAGCGCTATCCAGCGTAAACCAGAGATGATATCTGGAGGATATCGTATGATATTGGAGGTATCATAGTATCATATATGCCAGGAGATTGAGTACATCAGTGGATTTATTCACATTCCAGAGACTTGTGATTTTGTTGCACTTGCATATTTAGTCTTACCTTATTCTGTTATTTGCTTATGGCTTTCGCCACCTTATTGCTTTTCTAGCGATCCTACTGAGCCTTTTTTTTTGGCTCACGCACTTGATTGATGTTTTCTTAGGTGACGACGAGGAGTAGGTTCAGACTTAGACGGGGACTTTCTAAGTAGCTGACTTGGACTTGCTTATTTTATCTTGAGGTCTACGAACCTCTTTTCATTTGTGTGTATGTGAGACTTGTATTCTCTTTGTTGTATGGACTATTAGTGGTGACTTGGATGGATCCTTGTATGGGTCGTATAGACCCTAGTATTGTATTTGTATGGAGTTGTGTAAACTCCTTTCTTCTTTCTTATATAAATTCCGTTGTTTTATCTATCTCTGGATATTTATTATTGTACAGGATCTCTAAGACCTTGTGCCTGGATGGGGACTCGTCCTTGTTTGGGTACGGCCGATCTGTCCACGTGCCCGGGCCGGGTTCGGGGCGTGACATTAATGTTATATTAAAATATGTAAAAGGGTTTTTTAGACATTTCATCCCCTAAAATCTTGAGAGAATCTCTCAATCTGGATCAGGATCTCGATCTTCCTCTCTTCTTTCTTGCGGCATCGCTGAGAGAGAGTTCTTCCTCATGGTCCCGATCTCCGATAGGCAGATGCATTCGAATAATGGGAAGCAGCTCCAACAAAGCCCGCAGAGGATCATCAGTGCTTCTGGCGGTTCGCCGTTAAATGTTGTCATCTCCCATGTCAACCCCCAGTGGAGTCTGCCCGAGTTCGTCAGTGCTCTCGGTTGTCCGCCGTCAAATGTCGCCATCTCCCTTGTCAACCCCCAGTAGAGCCCGCCCGAGTTCATCGGTGCTCCAGGCGGTCCGCCGTCAAATGTCTCCATCCCCAATGTCAACCCCGGCGGCCGGGCGGCGTTCATGGGGAAGGTAGGGGATGACGATTTCATGAATTATTTGGTGCTGAGAATGAATCTGGAGAGATTTCAGACCTGCTCTGTGGAGGTTGGTTGGCCTTTCGTCGATTAGAATGATGAATCTTACTTTGGTTCATTTAAGTTTTTATCAATCAATGCATTAGTTTTGATCATTAGTCCCTAATGTAATTGTTGTTCTTAATAATATTTCTCCATTTCCCTAAAGTTTCTAGTGACCACAATCATCTATTTCTTCTTATGATGATGAGCCTTTGATAATTATGTGTTGCCTATGTGTGTGTCTGTGCCCTTGTGCTTTTAATTTTCGTTTAAATGTCTGATTCATGATGTTCATTAATTTATATCTTAATTAATTTCTCTTCTTCTTTTTTCATCTTTGTGCTTATAAGCCACTTAATTATTATTGTATATAGATTTCATGTTTGGTATTTCACCTTTGACTCTCTTCATAAATTAATAGTTTTGATCTTTCTTCAAGAAAATGCCATCTTCAAGGAAAGTGGGGATGACGATTTCAGGAACGATATGGTGCTGAGAATGAACTTGGAGAGAGAGTTGATTATTGTTTTCAAGGAAATGCCAATTATTGTATATGAAAAAATGTCACAATTGAAAATGTTAATTTGTTTTCTAATATTTTCTATTTTTTATTTTTAAAAATTTAAAATATTTGATATTTAATTTTTTTTATAATAATTTTAGAAATTTAAGTGGACGAGAGGCTGGTATGATGATCGGGGAGTTCTGGGGGGCTACCATTGCTCTCCCTTTTTGTACTTAAAGATCTTATGTTTTGAGAAAATCTAACCGTATAGATGGGAAGATGTGGAAAATAAGTTAAGATGTCGATTTTAAATATTGTTCGTTTGTTTACTTAACGAAATTTTTAAAATTTCAACCGTTAAGTAACTCAAACGAACCAAATCATTTAAAATTGACATGCTAGCTTATTTTTCCATGATGTTCACATCCATACGGTTGGATTTACTTGAAACCCCCTACAGGTGCCCCAAAAAGAGGCACAGTAGGGGCTGCTGTGCCTTTTGGCACAGCAGCCCCCCGAACTCATGATCGGGTATTGGTCGGTGTTATCTCAATCATTGAATTCCTTTACCTCCAGCTGTCTTTCTTTGTTCATCTTCTTCTGATTCATTCATTATAAAAATTAAAAAGACACTGCTGCGTGGTCACAACCAGGCCATCTCATCTGTTCATTGTGTTCCTCTCCTGTTTTCTTTATTATTAGTTTAGTGGGCCCATAACTTAAATTTCTATTTCACATGTGGAAAATCTGTTTCTTATTTTAATCGTGACACATCTAAATCACCTTTTGTTTGTTAATTTATTTTTATGGACTATTCTAATCTAAAACTTAAAAAGTTTGTCCCTCTTTGTCTTCAGCATTTGCATTAAATGGATTATGAAAAGGAACAACAATTAGCAAAAATATCAAAGGATATAAATCAGATAATTGTTTTATTATAAAATATTCTCAAAATAGGTATAGTAATCATAGTTTACAAGATTATGTGTCTTATTAAGTAAACAATAATACCACGCAAAGGTGGCTTATATAAGACAACAACATCATAATTATTAGGTATTTTCATGATAAGAATTGAACCCCCACAAGGGATCACGGTATATTATAAAATAATTTTTTATTTTCATTTAAATATTATATAAGAATTATAAATTAGACCATAACCAATTAACATAGTAGCTACCTTTGAAGCGGGTAAAATGAAAAATTAAATTATTCAAGAATACAGATATACTACTAATAAATGACCCTTTTCATTGTTCAGGATTAAAAAAATAATAATAAATGATAATTTTACTACTATATATTAAAATTCAATCCATAATATATATATTTTTAGCAAATCTGAAATTAATATCTAGTTTTTTTTAAATTAAAAATAAAAATATAGATAAATTTTTTAAAATTAAAACGTTTAAATTACTAAGAAAATTTTAAAATCTCAATCTATTTTTTAAATTTTTTAAAAATTAAAATTATATTTAACGATAGACTTTCATTTTTTAAATTAAAAAAATCTAAAATTATGAGAAAATTTCAAAATCTCAACCTAATTTTCTTTTTCTTTTTTGAATTTTTTTAAATTAAAATTAGATTCAATTTTACTTAGTAATATAGATAGATAGATATGTTTTTTTTTAAAAAAAATCATTATAATTATTTATTTATTTTAAATTTAATTTTATCTCATGATTAATTTTTAATTTATAATTATAAAAATACTAAATAACTAATGTATTCAAAAGTAAACAAATTCATTACCGGATTTGAATTAAATTAATCCAATTCTAAGACAATGTTTGTTTTTTGGGGTGGGTTGAGATGGTTTAATAGCAAATTTAGAATTGTCAAAGAAATGATGAGCTGGTTCCACGTCAGCGTGGCTTAACAGGCCGTTTCGAATCCAGTTGAGCCATTCTTGTCCACTTATACCGCCCGCGTGTAAACCTACCATTTCTCACGAGATCTCAATTCGCGTGCGAGCGTGAGAGAGAGAGAGAGAGAGATGAGCTTCAGAGGAGACGAGAGCAGCGGCGGCGAGGATGGTGGCCGGACGTCCTCCGACCTCCGGAAGCCATTCCTTCACACCGGGAGTTGGTACCGGATGGGTGGCATGGGCTCTCGCCAGTCCAGCTTGATGGAGAAGCTCGGTTCCTCCGCTTCGGTGATCAGAGACTCCTCCGTCTCCGTCGTGCTTTGCACTCTCATCGTTGCCCTTGGCCCTATCCAGTTCGGATTCACCGGCGGCTACTCGTCCCCCACGCAGGATGATATCATCCGTGATCTCGATCTCTCGCTCTCCGAAGTCTCTCGAGCTTTGCCCTTTCTGCTTCTTTGTTCGTCCTTCTCGAGGATTTCTTGTTGATTGACTGTGGAATTCAATGTGATGATCAGTTCTCGATTTTTGGATCGCTGTCGAATGTTGGGGCGATGGTGGGGGCGATTGCCAGCGGCCAGATAGCGGAGTACATTGGGCGCAAAGGGGTATGTATGATCTGATCCTTCTCGTTTAGTGATGTGGTTTGATTTGGTTGTCATTGCTGGTGCTTTTTTATTTTTTATTTATTTTTTTCAGTCTTTGATGATCGCCTCCATTCCAAATATTATTGGCTGGCTTGCGATATCCTTTGCGAAAGTGAGTGAATTTGAATTGTTTTGTTGTTGTGCCTTTCTTCTTTTTTTTTTTTAATGATCTTGGATTGTTTACCAAGAAAATGGTTTTGGAATTTTTCATCAAATAGGACTCTTCCTTTTTGTACATGGGACGGTTGCTGGAAGGATTCGGTGTGGGCGTGATCTCTTATACGGTGCTTATGCTACTTAGAATCTGAATAGCTTTATAATTCTCAATTTTTAGAAACAGGCATGTGGATTAATGTTTGGGTTAATTATTCACAGGTCCCTGTGTACATAGCAGAGATTGCTCCTCAAAACATGAGAGGAGCACTTGGTTCTGTGAATCAGGTTTGTTTTTTTGGCTTCCCTGATCAACTATTGGTCTTCTCAAGGATCATGTGCAAGAGTTGTGTGGGCAATTTTTTGATGGGCTGTCTCATTTTGTAGCTCTCTGTGACAATTGGAATAATGCTTGCTTATCTCTTGGGTTTGTTTGTCCAATGGAGATATCTTGCCGTGCTAGGTAATGCTTTTTGTTTTGTGTATCTAAGAAATCAGTTTGGAGTTGACCTATATCAAAATGCCTTCTCTGGAAACCTGCAAATGCAATAGTTGTGTACTGTCACTGAGTTAAGCTCATAATTTCGTGTGTAGGGATTTTGCCATGCACAATTCTCATTCCTGCTTTATTCTTCATTCCAGAATCACCAAGGTGGCTGGTGAGGTCAATGAAGTTTGCTCCAATTAACTAATAATTTGAATTCATCTTATAGGAAGCTGATCTTATGTTTTTTGTTCAAATTAGGCAAAAATGGGCATGACGGAGGACTTTGAAACCTCATTGCAAGTTTTAAGAGGTTTTGATACCGATATTACTGCAGAAGTGAATGAAATTAAGGTACATAATGGCACTTCTTTCATCTTATGTTAACCAATATGCAACATCTCTAGATTTAAGTGACTTTGTAAAAAGGGAAAAAAAATGTCCACATGCATACAGAAAGATGCTGCATGAGTTCTATTTGATGTAGACAACCATTTAGAACATGAGAGCGTTAAATCATTAGGAACTGCTTTCCACAGAGATCAGTGGCATCATCTAATAGAAGGACCACCATCCGATTCTCAGAGCTCAAACAAAGAAGATATAAACTCCCTCTTATGGTAATAATTATGTGCCATCTCTCCTTTTTATTGTAAATTTATTAATCACAACCAATATGCTTCATATTGGAAAATCTCTCTCTTGATTCTGCAGATAGGTATTGGTTTACTTGTGCTACAACAGTTAAGTGGGATCAATGGCATTTTGTTTTATGCGAGTAGTATTTTCAAAGCTGCAGGTAGGTTTACAATGGTTTAAGCTCTCATTGTTTCATTCATTCATTCATTCTCTCTCTCTCTCTCTCTCTCTCTCTCTCTCTCTCTCTCTCTCTCTCTCTCTCTCTCTCTCTCTCTCTCTTTGTGAAAGGTTTTGTGACTGTTGGATGCATGGAATTATTTTGGAGTGGGAAAAAGAATTTCATATTGATTTACCCACTCTTATGCATGACAATTTAAACCATAGTAAAAGTGTAAAACAACTTATTATTCCTTTATGTGTGAGGTTAACTGGCTAAGCGTTGACATGACTGAATAAAAATCAACATGGCATACTCTATCAGTCTACTTAGGCAATTTACATGTAAATTAAATGAAATAATCACATGGTAAAAGTCATGAGGGACTAGACTGAAGATGCCGTGGAGGGCTTCTTTGTGTCCCATCCTGCACGAACAGCTAGTACTCCTTAGCTCTATGGTACAAGATCATATCAACAAAATAGACTTGTTTGCCTTCACCCAACTACTCAGGTGACATAACAACATTCTTCATTTTCACTTGCCTCATCTCAGTATCACTCTGATTGCTTCCCAACAGTCCAAATCATTTGTTGGGACCCACATCCGACATGATATCCAAGCAACAATGGTGTTTACCCACTGTTATAATTTGAACAAGAAGGGGAGCCTGTGCCCTTCAATATATTTTCCTTTAACTCTCCATTTGAACATTTAGATACCTTTATTATGAGATCATTGTATTAGAGACCTCAAGTTATTGAACATTGGGTTCTTGCTATAATGACACACATTATGTCTTTTGAGAACAAGTTCATTATATCCCTGCTGTAGAAAAACTGGATGTATAACTCTGAGTAAACTTTTCAAAGCAACTTAGCTATCATTGCATTATGATGATGAATATGTTAAATGTTTTTTTAAGATTTTTCTATTTGTAACAGGGATATCATCAAGTAATGTGGCCACTCTTGGTGTTGGAGCTATTCAGGTAATGATCTTGCATCCTTGACAGCATGATTTTTAATGTCTATGAGTTTTTAAAATAAATAAATAAATAAATAATCCCTATAATGATGATCTTGGAGCAAAAATTCATTTCACCGGTCCCTACTATGAATAATTAACGGTTCAGTCTGTTTGACAGGAAAGCTTCCTTTTGCTGCTATCTTTATTGAGACAAAAAAATTAAAAAAATTAAAAATAACCCATTAAACTTCCTATACATACCTCTTGGGAGAACTTTTGTGGATATGATAAGGACATCCTTTTGTTTTAAAACTACATCATCCACCAAATCTCTCTTTGTTGGTCATAGCAGTATATAAAACATATCATTGATGTGCAAAGCATTATGATCTCTATATAAGATCATGTGTATCTGAACCCCTCCATTGATGAAGACAACTATCCACAGAATTATGGCATCTGTTCATAAATAAGATTGCTAACATCCATTGAACTAGGTTTCCATCTTCTTACTTGATGATATTACACCAGCTGTCCAAATCTTTCATATTAGGGCCCTTCTACTCTTCTACCTGTTCTTTTTTTTTTTTGTAAAAAAAAAAAGCTTCCCACTTCATAACATCTGCAGTTCTTTGTTTTGCTTAATTGCATTTGTGAGCTGCGTAATCCTCTTGTTTTTTGGCATATCATGGTATCATGGTATCATGGTTATATATGTAATGGTGATACCCACATGTGCAAGCTGAATTTATAAGACACTGTTGTACAGGTCATTGCCACTGGAATAACAACTTGGTTGCTGGATCGAGCTGGGCGTCGACTTCTCCTTATAGTGGGTTTTAGCAAAATTGTCTCCCTATAGTATATGCTTTCAGTTTGTTACATCAAATTATATATGTTTTCATTTATTCAGATATCCTCTAGTGGAATGACAGTGAGCCTTCTTCTTGTCTCCGTGGCATTTTACCTGAAGGTTAGTCTTAAAGGATTCAACTTTGCAGCGTTATTTTTCCTCAGAAATTCCTATTTTAAATATCCTTGAAGTCCATCTGAATGACTTCATCTAACTATTATAATTTAAATAAGGCATTTTACTTATTGACCCTTTAAAAATAGTGATAGTACTCTTTAACCCACTCACTTCTCAAAAATACCTCACACCCTTCTTTTAATTTTTATTTACTTGCTGTTCTGACATCTTTTTTAATGCATAAATCATTGAATGCCTTAATAAACTGTATGAATTTACTCTACTACCACCATGCATAAACAAATCTTCATAATATATATATTTTTTTTTTCAAAATTTTTAAAATAATAATAAGAATAAAATTCTTATGGAAATCTTGCCACTTTCTACATAAAAGTATTTATATTAGTTTAAAAATTCTAAATATAAAACACTTAAAAATGCATTTACACACTAAGATAATATTTGAAATCATTATTATAAGATATTGCGTGTAGAATTGTAATTTTTAGAATATAAAAGGCATTGACTATGACTTAAAATTGACTTCATGCATTAAAATCTATGCTAGAGAGTGGCAAGTAGATAAAAATTAAAGGTTGTTTTGTGGTATTTTTGAAAAGCAAGTTGGTAATAAATAATACACTATATTTTAGGGGTTAGTAATAAAAAATCCCACTAAATAATGACAAATTTTCAAAATACCATGAGAAGTTTAAAATATTTTTACCCTGTCATTACGTATGTTATATACTTCTCAATTCTCATGCTTTCTTTGTCTTCTTTGTCTGTGCACGAAGGACATCATTTCTGAGGATTCTAAATTTCATGTTGCGCTAAGTGTGCTTCCTCTTGTTGGACTTGTGGTATGCTTTTGATGAACCCCATAGCTCAAGAGATGTTTAAATGTACAATTTATTGATTTTTTTAATGCTCTTTTAGACTTTTGTTGTTGCTTTCTCTCTCGGAATAGGAGCCATTCCATGGATTATAATGTCTGAGGTACGCTAAAATTCACCTTATTACTTTCTTATTATGTTTTTATTTGAAAAATTGTTCATTCATCTAGTGTACTGCCAAAGTATACTCATTCTGCAGCGAAAATCATTTGTATCACCTTATTTGCTTCAAATCTCCTTAGTGATAGCTCTGGAACTGATAGTAAAAAATATACTATGACACAGGATTTCATGAAACCTAAGTTTATGAATTAGATTCTGACATGTAGCATTTTATTCTGCTATAATCATCTGTTCAAAGTATCTCAAATATGACCAAGTTTCTTGCTACTGACTATGAGTTACTTTTGAGACAGGAAATAAGTTTAGGTTACATTAGTGGGGGTACTCTTATCTTTTAGACTAAGCTATTAATACTAACTAACAATCTGTTTGAATGTCGGATTGTGTGACAATTTCATTGAAGGTTGGGAAATTAATTAATAAGAGGTGGTTGAAAACAAATAGGCTGGGAGCAAGTTGAGCATGATCAACAAATATAGATGGAAATGGAAAACCCTAGGCGGTTAAGTGGGGGTGGAATTTCAAATCTGTTTTGGAGGGAAAAAGTAACTTTATTTTTATTTATTGCTAACTTTTAATGGAGAGGTAAAAGTTTAAAGTTTAAGACAGTGAAATTACTTGAATAACACTCATTAGAATTAATTAACCCTAATGAGATAGTGAAATTTCACAAATACCCCTCATTAAAATTAATTAACCCTAATAAAAAGTTGAAAATTTGAGTGATTGTGAAAGGGTATTTTGGTAACTTTAATTAATGAGGTATTAGAGATTAATTAATTTTAATTATAATGATTAGATTGTTTTTGGGTGGCTTTCTTTTCATAGGTGGTAGGAATGATCATCCTTGGGACCTTATGTTAAAGCTTTGGAATGACGAGTGTAAATCTGTACAACAGGTTGATGAGGAGTCATGTAGGGAACTAAAAGGGGATTTTTCAGAAATTCACAGTGGCTTAGATGTCCCGGTATCTGAAAAATAGATCAAGAGCCAATTTGTAAATATTTTGGGGGAAAATCTTTTCTTGATCCTAGTATTGTAGCCTCATTGCATCAACACTATACATCTTGATTTTGGTTGGCATTGGTGTGGTAATGTGTGTTGATATTGTAGGAACTTTGTAGTGGTACTATAGCAGCATAATTTGATTTTTGCGGTAGGTTGTGATGTTAAAATTAAAGTAACCAATGTTAATTTGATAATCTGGGGTTGCTAGGATGTGGATTAGGCGGAATGAGGATAAAAAGTTAAAGTAAAACGGGGATATCCCTCTACTGTATTGGATTTAGTATACAGATTGTATAGGATTATCCCAATCCCAATTTTCTTGTTTAGAAGCTTATCTCAGGATAAGTTAATTTATCTTGACTCTTGAGTTTATTTTTGGATCTAAAGACACTCTATAAGTCTCAATTAGAATCTATGCTTGTACAGTTTCAGGGACAAGGTTTTCTGTTAACTTCTCATTGTTATATCCGCTAATGATCCGTTTCTTTTTTGTTTGTTGGGGTCTTTTTTATCGAACCAACTTCATCACTGTAATTTTTGTAGCATAACTAAAATTCCTTTTATAATGACTAAGCCCTCTTTTGCCAGATAGACCATCTAGATATTGTATACCTTTTAATTTGAGGATCACATGTTACATAAATACAGTTCCCCAATATCCAACACATGTGGTTTTGTTCAATATAAGTGTTTTTAGCTCCACTCACTACAAAGAGTGCTCATCTAAAGATGATGACATGAAAGAGAAGAAAAAGTCAATTTGTTTGCTCTATGCATTCAAGAACCACATTACTCTTGTCAGCCACTTACCTATTTTCAGTATTACTCGAAATTTTCATAGATAATTTGACCGATGTATCATCACACTTGTAGAAGATGAATAACAAGATACATATGAGTACCTTATCGATTTCCTAACAAAACTTGCATAAGTGTTGCCTAAGGTCATCCTCCAGTAGCACACAAGAATTCACAAGTACACAAAAATTGGTGGTAGCCGAAAGTCTTCGACAGTAAACTACGAAGTCAGATTTAGTGTTTCGATTGTCAGCATAAACCATAGACATTTGAGTTAGTGTTAGACCTCATTATGAACATTTGATGAGGTCAATGATCTTGCTGTATCCTTAGAACCATTCACAAAAGTTGAGAAGATTGTCTGGATAACCTGTTTGCTTGTGATGCTTGCAACGCTAAAGTTGCGATTGACAAGCGGTTTACAAAGATAGATCTCCAAAAGTTCTTGCAATTAGTTGAAAAGATTCTCCAGCAATGAATTTGCATTGAGGAGTGATCTTTGATGTCCTTCATTGTTTTATCAAGGTGTTGACCTCAAAAGGATGGTTGCCTGATATTGATCGAAGGGTAACTTCCGTGTTTCAGAGGAGTTTTTCAGTAGTAGTAATTTTAATACCGTGTTGATGCAATCCAAACAAACCAACCATTAGAAGGAATCTACGAATTCATTGATAGATGTAATAACTTAAAGCGTACCCATTCTCTCTTGTGCAATAAACTAGAGGTAAATCCTAATAAGTGATCATACAAAAATATCTCTAAATTGATTAATATATAATTCTAATCCTACTCTAATAAGTTCTACCAAAGTCTTAGAAATCACCAAGGCATAGTTTATATATTTGTATATAAGCAGCAAGTTTTCTTCCTAAATTCGGTTCTTCTTTCGCTTATTCATTGCTTATGTACTCACCACCACTCGTATAGTTGGGCCACTCTTAAGAATGTGCAATTGGCAATAATGATATATAAGCCATTTTCCTCTTATAACAACAATACTTCTCTTTTAGTTATGTTACTTCATTCATCATTCCTATTGCTATTTCAGTAATTATACTAGATTTATTATTTTTCAATTTCTTAATTTAAATGCATCTTTTTGTGAATTGTATCATGATAAAACAAGGTTTGATTCTGGGTACATGATATAGGGCTCATTTTGCACATGTTAATTGATTCAAATGATGCAATAAAATAACTAGGACTGAGAATACTGATACTAACATTTATGGTCAATTAGTGATGCAAACTCAGGAATAATTATGGTGCAATAGAGGGCAGCATTCCATATGAGAAGCAGGTTCATCTGTGATCTATAGGCTATAAAATCTCAAGACAAAAAGGGTAGCTTTCAACCTTCATTGACAAATTAGAACTCAACCATACTATTGCATAGAACTTCTGATTAAAACTCTCATATTTAAAAAAAAAAAAGAGTCCCAAATGCCATCTAATCAAGGTCTTTCTAACAATTTGAAACTTTTATTAAATCTTAAAAGTAAACTAGTTGGATCCAAAGTTGAGAGAAACTTGCATGCATGCCAGAATCTGAATGATCAAATTCCTGAGTGGATGCATTTAGCTCCATGGACACCTTTAATAGCATATATTCTTTGGGGTCAATTCATCTGTTGGTCATGGCTTTCCTGTGCCTTGGTCAGCACAATTGTGCAAATTATAGCTGATATTCAAGAATTTGTTCTTGTTTGCCATTGAGATATTGAATTCATGATCAAAGCTATGTCGAATATTTAGTTGAGTTGATGCAAGAATACAAGATCCGTATCTGAGGGATAGTAATTTGATAGCTTAGATATATAAGCAATATCAAAAACATCATGCTGATGCATTATCAAGCATGATTTTTAGCAGGTATATAGTCCTTTGATATAGACGGTTCCTGGGTTATGCTCAAGGGAATTGCCTGTACATTTTCTAGTTATGTATCGCCATAATGCTGTTACATGCAAAATAATGCCTTGCATTAATCAAATTTTCAATTCAATTTGGATGCTTGAGAACTTGAGAGGATAACTATTTATTTCGCATATTGTTATGCTTGAACTTGCAACTGCTATCATGTTCCCTGCTGCTTTTATTCAATGCTTACTCCAACAAATATTATGATCTTTTTTTCTTATTTTCTTTTTATTTTTTTTGCATGCTGCTGTACTTGAGTAGAATTTTGAAGTTGCACTTGCCGATTCTTACCTTATTTTAATTTCAGATACTTCCTCCAAATATTAAGGGCCTCGCTGGTAGTGTGGCAACTCTAGCCAATTGGTTGACATCATGGATAATCACAATGACTGCAACTCTGCTTTTGAACTGGAGTAACGGAGGTAATATCTATCATCTCATTCTTCATCCCACCACACATTTACTTCATCATTTGTCTGAAAAAAAAAACATCTCACACAGGAACCTTTGGCATTTATACTGTTGTGAGTGCTTTCACTCTAGTATTTGTGATCATATGGGTGCCCGAGACCAAGGGAAGAACCCTAGAGGAAATCCAATGGTCCTTCAGATGAAATGTCTTTGTAATCGATCTTCTGCCAGAGTCAACTTATTAAAATTCAGTGGTCATTAAGATATTTTCCAAGCTGGATCATGGTTGCAGAACTGAGACCATATCATCAACTATGAGTGAAATATTTAAGCAGATATCGGATGAAGCTTCATGGTCTCTTGTTCAGTAACTTGTTGTCATTGTATGTAATTTTTTATTTAAATGCTAGAGACCATACATGTATTGCTTTAAGTAATTATCAAAGCTATTGTGGAGCTTGTTTGAAGAGGATCTGTAAATTCTTGGCAATGAATTATCTTGCAGATTTATTCAATTTCAATCACAAATAAAGTCGAAACAGAGTCATGAAACTGGAAACAGGTGAATTTGATCATTTATTTGTTGCTTGTGCCCTCTGCATGGATTTGCGCAAGGAATTCCTTAAGATGGCGGTTGTAAACGCAGGGCCGCTCTAGGTGTACAAGATGACCTGCTTTCTTGATCCCTTGGAGTGTTGCCTTCTCTCCCAGTTGCCTACATTAGAAATCAGTGTGAATTCAGGTGTAATGTGAAGTTAAAACCCTTTCCATGTTTAGATATTCATAATGTGCACATATTTTTGTGTAAACTGTGTATGCTTGAAAGAGATAAGAGAGGAGAGAGTGAGGTTTTACTCTTTCATGTTCTTGGCCGGCTCTATGTCGAATATTTTGTCATTCTCACCCCACAGCAAGAGTATCCTCTGTTATCAAAAGAATGGCTCATTTTAGAAGACCTCATAACCGAACTTCGGTACAACATGACATCTAATTGTACCAGTATCACTAATTATTTCAGCAGTAATATAGACAACATGAGGTCTGACATGTTCCCTGGTGAACCCCTGCCACAGTGAACAATGATATGAACAGATGATATAATGTTTTTTTTTGTTTTTAAGCTGAGCTTTCAATGGGCCCCGAGATCGCTGCTCCCCTGATGTGTGCCGCTGTCCACTACCTCTGGTCCCCTTGCCCCTAGCTACCCAAGCTAGCCATGGTCCCTCCTGACAACGTAGCCACGTCGTGGACATTGATCTAGCATTTTCTCATGTAACCACCAAAACTTTCAAATAATCAAATTTGTTATTCCTCTCTGTCCACTTTTGTTATTATCCAACTACTTGTAACAAAATAAATTTTTATGAATGGAGGGGTTCTCCATCAATGTTGTGGTGTGAGAGAATATACAAACATAAGTTTTTTACATGGTATCATACGCTTCTCAAGCTCCTCCGAGTCCCACTAATGGCCATCCAAGCTCCCACTCTATCTTGTGCTCAGATTGTCTTCCAGCTCTAACCTTACTTTCCACTCAGGAGACACAGGTAGATGGGAGGTGCCATGCTATTATCCAGAGGGTGAAAAATGTTATTCATCAGCATCCAAGATTGGAGTTAGACTACTGCCCGAGAGAGTTGAATACCATTGCAGATACCCTTGCAAATTATGCTATAAGGAATCCAAGCTTATCTTTGTTTCACCGAGGAGAAGACAGGCCACGATGGCTCGGGAAGGCTATCCAAACAATGGGACTACAATTCTAGATTAATCGTTGTGTTCTAATTTTTGTCTTTGTTTGTCTAGCTGTAACAGCTCAGTATGTCAAAAAAAAAAAAAGCTCCCACTCTATCTTGGACCTCATTCCTACAAACATTCGGTTCCTTATTTCCAACCACAAAACCCTATTTCCCCTCAAATTAGACCCCTCAAATTATTTGATATGTCCTCCGAGCACACAATCTTTGAGGACTTCTTCCAGGGGACGACCAATATGGAACGCCTAAACTGGGCACATATCTTACTCATCCCCAAAAAAGAGTCTCTCGAAAATATCAATGATTACAGACCGATTAGTTTGATCAATTGCTCAGTCAAAATTATCTCCAAAGTTCTGGCAAATAGGTTGAAAGAGGTGTTGGGAGAACTAGTGGAGGAATCACAAACAGCATTCATACAGGGGCGGTTGATCCATGACAACATCATTGCCGCAGAAGAACTAATACACAAGATGAAAACCGGCTCCACAAATGGGACTCTAATCAAAATAGACCTTGAAAAAGCTTTTAACTCAGTAGATTGGGACTATCTCCTTGATGTTCTTTAAGCCAGGGGGTTTGGGCCTAAATGGCTAGGATGGATCAAATGCCTACACACATCATCGAATGCGAGATTCCTCATAAACGGCGCTCCATCGGGATATGTCAGAAGCAAACGAGGTCTACGACAAGGCGACCCCTTATCTCCTCTGCTATTTGTCCTAGCTATGGATGTTCTACCCATAATGCTATCAAATGCCATTTATTCAAACATCTATCGGGGCATCCCCATCGGTCCAAATGGGGAAAATACCATCTCTACGCTCCAATATGTTGATGACATTTTAGTTTTCTGCACTGGAGGCATAACTGATGCTCACATTCTGAAGTTAATCTTTTACTTATTCGAGGGACTATCAGGTCTAAGGGTCAACTACGCTAAAAGTGCGGTGATCCCAATCAAAATGGTAGAACAAAACATTGAGGAATTTGCACAAGTTTTGAACTGCACGGTACAGAACCTTCGTATAAAATATCTGGGAGTCCCACTCTCTGGAGGCCGACAAAAAAAGGATGATTGGAACACACTAATAGCAAAGCTAAGAGGGAAATTGGCATCCTGGAAAGGAAAGCTACTGTCTTTGGGGGGAAGACTTACTATGCTCAATTCAGTAATATCAACTATCCCAATTCATTGGATGTCAGCCTTCAGACTTCCAGAATGGGTTATAAAGAAGATTGAGGCAATCAGAAAGGAATTGCTCTGGAAAGGAGTGGACAAGGATGGGCACAGTTACCACCTGGTCAGCTGGGATAGGATATGCCGACCTAAAGAAAACGATGGATGGGGAATCCTAAACCTCAGAGAATTTAATGGAGCTCTGCTAGGAAAGTGGTGGTGGCGGATCCTCACTGGATGAACGGGGATCTGCCAGAAGATTTTCCAGGATGCTTGCGCAAGGAGAGGTTACATTGACCCCCATAAGCCAGCCCCGGGAAGAGCTTCGGCCTTCTGGAAAGGACTCTGTCGAGAAAGACCCCCGGTTCTAGCTAACATTCGGGTACGTCCAGGCTCCGGCGCCTCCACAAACTTTTGGCGGGATAATTGGTGGAAAGACAACTCTCTGATGAATGCCTATCCAGGGATATATGAATTATCAACAACAACACACTTAACCATCCAAAGGGCTAGATCCAGAATCCAACGCGAGCTACCGCTTCTTAAGCCAGGCCCCCTTACGTCTCTGGAAATGGAAAATCTAAACATGATTATGCAGGCCTTGATATATCAAACTATAAGGCAAGACGCCATGGACATCAGGGAGTGGAAACTAACACCAAACAACATATTTACAGTCAACTCTCTCTCTATCGGTTCAGAATTGATGGAGGACTGAGAAGCGATCTCACACCAAAATTCTGGAAGCAGCCATGCCCGCTAAAGATAAAACTTTTCGCATGGTTAGCAAGGGAAAACAGAATCCTCACACTTGATAATCTACATAAAAGAAAATGGAGAGGGGACCGTACTACTTGCTATTTATGCGACAATGCGGAGGAATCTGTCCATCACTTACTTATAACTTGCCCATCTGTGGGACAAATTTGGGATTATTTTGAAAACCTTTTTGGAGCCAGACATGGAAGGGACACCCTCCAAGGGCTATGGGGTACAAAAAACATCCCCTCAAGGGTGAACAATATCCTACAAGAGGGGTGGAACATCGCCGTCATGGCAATTACTTGGAGCATCTGGGGAGAGAGAAACAGATGGTGTTTCCAGGATAAACAACGTGTTTACTTAAGGATCATTCGTGATATCTCTTTCCTCATCATTTCTTGGTTTGATGCAGCTCCACCGGCGAAGAGAACAAAGTTGGAGGAAGCAGTAAACCTGGTCAAGCGCAACCTGGAATTCACATCAGCAACGCCAAGGAGGCATGACGATGATGGCAATGCCCCTGGGGCAGAACCTGATCACATCTGAGGAGGGCGAACGCTGAAAGGAAGGGCTTGATTTTAGAAGGAATGTTTCTAAAAGCTGTATCTTTTCAATCCTGTCTTAATCAAGCTATGTAATGGGACTTTCTACTCTAAATTAAATAAAACTGTGGTTTATTCACTTACTCAAAAAAAAAAAATCTTCATGGGTATCTTGATGGTTATGTTCCGTGTCCGAGCGCTTCACTTTTGACCACTATCGATAGCTTAATTGCGGTGAATTCGACAAATACCACCTGGATCATCATTGATCAACATGTCTAGGCATGCCTTTTCGCGGCTCTTACTCCGGCGATCTTACCCCTTGTACTCGGTCTCTCATCCTCTGTAGCCATATGGAGTGCCTTAGAACGAAATGAAGGTACACCGCTGTGTTAAAGTCTCACATCATGAATCTTAAGATCCAATTGTAGCATCAAATCAAAGGAGATTTCTCAATGATCTCCTATCTTGATAAAATTAAAAGCCTAGCTGACAACCTTCTTGTGGTGGCCTTTCCTATATATGATGAGGATACTTCATACCTTGAATGCCCTTCCAAGCTCTTTCTCGACCTTCAAATTTTCCATTCATACTAGGGTTGCATCAATTACCATTGAAGAATTGTGGATTCTCCTTCTCTCTAACGAAGTCCATCAACTGCGAGAAGCTCAGTTGGTCCCTCCAATGGCGATGGCTGCTACTAACACACTATCTTCTTTCAATCATCAAGGTAGACGCGGTGGCTGCGATGGTCGCGACATTTGTAACCGACACGGTGCTGCTCGTGAAAGAGGACGCCATCCCTTGCCCACCTCCCGAGGTGCTTCCTTCACCTAGGGACAAATAGTCTGTCCAATTTGCTCTTGACCAAATCACTCGGCCTTGGATTGCTTGTACAGATATGATCATCAACTGTTATCATCCTCAGCTCCTCTCCTGCCTACTCCCACTGCTAATGCCCTAATTACAGTCTCTACCAATCCTATTGCATCTGGTTCCACTTGGTATTTGGATACAGGTGCATCTAATCATTTAACTCATGATCTCAACTCACTTTCTCTTTGTTCTCCATACACCGATAATGATAGTGTCACCATGGGTAATGGTCAACAGCTTCCTATTACCCATTCTGGTAATATTCATTTTCCCCCTCTTAAACTCAATAATGTTTTATTAGTCTCTGTGATATTCAAGAATCTCATCTCCATTCACAAACTTACCTCTGATAATAATTGTTGTCTCATTTTTTTATTCTACTGGTTACGTCATCCAGGATCTAACCATTGCCAAAACTCTAGCTAAAGGTTAGTGCGTTCATGGCCTATACCACATATCTCTTCCTCCTGAATCATCCACTACTCTCACAGGCATTCGTTCCACACTCAACTCATGGCACTAGAGGTTAGGACATCCTTCTGCATAACTCACCAAAAAAATTGTTACCAAACATCAGCTTCCTCTTCTTCCGTCATCACTACCTTTTTGCTCCACATATGCCGTCAGCAAAAGTCATCGACTACCATTTTCCAGATCTACTACCTCCATATCTGCCCCTTTAGAGTTAGTTCATTTTGATGTATGGGGCCCTGCCCCAATTCCTTTTGCTCATAGTTCCTCTTTTTATGTCTTGTTCTTCATCTGGGGTTTTCCTCTCAAGCATAAATCCGAAGTCTTCTCAAAGTTTCTTATTTTCCAAAATATGATTGAAAATCTCTTCTCCACAAAATTAAGTATCTTCGGACTGATGGTGGCGGAGTACATTAATACCTCATTTTGCAACCACTGTTTGACTCAAGGTATCATCCATCATACCTCGTGTCCCTCTACTCTAGAACAAAATAGCATGGCAGATTCCAAACATCGCCAAATTATCAAAACGGCTATTGCTCTCCTTACTACAGCATCTGCACCTCTTCCTTACTAAGAACATGTAGTTCTTGCTGCTATAATCAACAAATTTTCCTCTCCAAGTTTATCCCACAAAAGTTCCTATGAGTGTCTCTTTTATCCCTCACCTAATCATCATTTCTTAAGTCTTTGGTTGCAAATGCTTCCCATGGCTTCGCCCAACCGCACAAGCTTCTCCCACTATCTGCAGCTTGCATCTTCTTAAAATCTTATGCTGCCTCCAAAGGATATTTATGTCTTCATTCTGAAAGTGGGCGATATTACGTATCGACATGTGGTTTTTGATTAAAACACCTTCCCTTTTATAGAAAAACCCCTCTCCACCACATTTAAAAATGGCCCCTCCTTTCCCATCTCAACCTTATTAAATTCTCTCTTCTACCAAATCCCAACCAACCTTATCCCCAGCTACATCTTCAAACCCATCAAATCTTATCAACCCACCGGCTAGTCTTAATTCAAACCCTATTGTTACTATACCAGCACAGATATCCACTACCAGTTCTCCCCTCTCATTAGCTCCTTCGGCTTCTCCCTCACTCACACCCAATCTCTAGATCATGTACCTACCCTTGTCCCCTCTACTCGAGCTCATTGGATAACTACCAGATCTCTCTCTAGCATCCACAAGCCCAGCCAGTTTCTCTCTCTTACTGCCATCTCATC
This sequence comes from Dioscorea zingiberensis, assembly GCA_026586065.1. NCBI lineage: Eukaryota > Viridiplantae > Streptophyta > Magnoliopsida > Dioscoreales > Dioscoreaceae > Dioscorea > Dioscorea zingiberensis. Next base: position 52,864,081 of record CM048818.1, on the reverse strand, counting down.
TCCTAAAACCTATCTACCTCCTCCCTTACTGCCAACTCCAGTTCCTTTTGATCTAACCTCTGATCTCAGTGAACCCACCTGCTTCACTGCCGCACACAAGGTTTAGGAGTGGCGGCAAGTGATGTCTAAAGAGTTCCAGGCTTTACAGCACCAAGGCACATAGTCTCTTGTTGATCCACACTCTAATCGCCCAATTATTGGTTGCAAGTGGATTTTTCGTATCAAGCGGCATCCATATGGCTCAATTGCCCAATACAAAGTCCAATTGGTCACTAAGGGTACCACCAACAGCTAGGTTTGGACTATACTAAGACCTTCATTGCGGTCATCCATCATTACAATATTCCTGTTGTGCTTGCGGTCACTATAAGCAACGGATGGCCTCTTCAGTAGCTAGATGTAGCCAATGCTTTTCTACATGGTTTTGTTGACACCGACTTGTATATGACCAAGCCACAAGGCTTTATTGATCCTCTCCACCCTGGAAAGGTTTGCTAATTGAGGAAGGCAATCTATGGACTCAAACAAGCTCCACACACCTTTTACTCTCGCTTACATGATTTTCTTCTTGTTCATCAATTCAGTAACAGTAAAACAAATCCATCTATGTTCTTCCGTCATTTACCGACGAGTATTCTGATTCTTCTCATATACGTTGATGACATTATAGTTACTGGGTCTTCTTCCAATGCTATCAAAGACCTCATTGGCATTCTAACAACCACCTTCGCCATCAAAGACTTAGGTCTGCTCCACCATTTTCTCAGCCTCACAATTCATCGCACATCTACTGGCTTGTTCCTCTCCCAACAACAATATGCAAAAAATCTCCTGGAATGGGCAAACATGGCCAACTACAAGCCATGTGCTACTCCAACGGCCTGTAACCGAAGTAGAATACCTCTCTCTTTCCCATTGTACAGCTGATCTTGCTTGGGTTCCCCACCTTCTTCAAGAATTGCATCAACCGCTTCTCTCTACTCCACTGCTCTATTATGATAATATTTCCGCAATTGCTCTCACCATGAATTATGTCTTTTATGGTTGGATGAAGCATATGGAAGTTGATGTCCCCTTTGTTCTTGAACGGGTACAATCTGGCTTCCTACACATCCATCATGTTGTTTCTTAGGATCAAACCGTAGACATTTTCACTAAACCGCTCTCTGCTGATCGATTTCGTCTTCTCTAGACCAAACTTCAGGTGGCAACAGCTCCTTCCGTTTGCAGTGGGGCAACATAGCCAAGTCATGGACATTCACTTAGCACTTTCTCATGCAACCACCAAAACTTTCAAATAATCAAATTTGTTATCCTCCTCTATCCACTTTTGTTATTATCCAACTATTTGTAACAAATGAATTTTAATAAATAGAGAGGGGTTCTCCACTAATGTTGTGGTGTGAGAGAATATAGAAACATAAATTTTCTATACCTCCTCCTCCTCCCTACCAAAGCTAGCCGGTAAAAGCAACGGGAGCCCAACCTTGTTCTCGATCTCAATGTCCTATGGCTCATCTTCCTTGCAGGTAACCCAGAGAAACGACATCCGCATTTGCAACACAGGAAGAAGATCTTGGGTAATGAACGTCAGAAATCAGGTGGAAAAAAAACCCACAAGTATTTTTTCTCACACGAGGTCTCATGATAGAGAAACTTAAAGCAATTGTGGAGGACATAGTGTAGCTTGATAACGAGGTACTTGCCCGACACATTGAAACATGAGGTATGCTTTATATGGTAAGGTTTTTGAAAAACAACCACCACTAGATCTCGCCCGAGAAAGTCTCTCCAGGCTCTGGGAAAGCCTCGGGGAGTTCTCAATGGTGGGTATGTCGAATGACTTTTATCTTATCTATTGTTTGTCCGAGGTTATGGCCAAAACGCTACTCTCGAAGGAGCCTTGGACAATGTGCATCATGATCCTCCACCTCATAAGGTGGAAGGAGAACTTCTAGCCCTTGCTTGAGAAGTTGACAATCGCTACACTGTGGATATGATTACACCATATTCCAGCTAATTACTGGAGTCTAGAAGCTCTAGAGACAGTAGCATTATTCTTCCGTTGTCTAGTAAGGGTTGATGAGACTACTTTAACAATGAACAAGGTGAGGTTCGCCCATGTGTTTGTGGAACTAGACTTGAACCAGCCACTAAAATGCGACATTTGGGTAAGGTCTTCCACAACAAAGGTCTTCATTTCAGTGTTATATGAAAAACTCCCAATCTTTTGTTATAGGTGTGACATCATTGGTCATGGAGCTGAGATGTGTATATGGTGAGCCAATTAGGAACTGTCAAGGAGCCGCCGACACTGGACTACAAAAACCTGACCCAAAAGGGAAAGGTATCTTGGTCGAGGACGCTCGGCTTCCTGAGCGGAATACAGGGGCTCAACAAGACGCATATCTAGTGTAGGTTGAAGAAGAGCCGGGAGATGACCAAAACTTAAGGCAATGGATAATTGTCCGCTGGTGAGGCCATGGTCATGGGGAGACAACCAATGGACAAAATGGTGATTAAAGTAGCAAAAAGCCCATGCTCTTGCATCGAGAGGAGCAAGGACATGTGGGAGATGGTCTCTCTACTGATCCACTTAATGGAGGCCATGTGGCCACTCAGAGTCATGATAGGGCTAGTGGGAGAAGTATTCGAGGTACACGCTTTCGAGGAAGTGTGGAAAGGAGTGGACATGACTACTTTCTTATGCGTGGCTCGAGGAAGAGAAGTGCAAAGACACATCATGGCCATATGGAGATTGAGGCAAATTCGAATCGTCTAGTGTTGTTTGCTAGGATTGTTAGTGGTTACAGCAATCTGAGTGAGCTTCGTAAAGGTTGAAGAGGCTCTGGGAGTGGGACACATGGAAGATTCAAGAAGCCTGAGGAAGGATAACTGTATCTTGAGGCTGATCACTTCTCTGGGAGATGATAACCTAGAGATGACCAATATTGTAAATCAAGAGCTATCTAATAACATTCGTAGTGGGCAAATAAAGGAAGTACTTCACATGTGTCCCTAGTTCACATGGTTGCAGGCGCACTTACTTGGGAAGAAGAAAGGGAGATAAGATTAGAGGAGATATATACTTGAGGTTGGGGAGACCTCGGACAAAGAACAAGGCACATATATGGAAGATGACATGTGTCCGAAAGGGAAAAAAGGTTCTGATGACCTAGGGAAGACCCTAAAAGAGGGTAGAGTGGAGAGAGGGGAGGAACATGCAAAGCTAAATCAATAATTATGTTATGTATGCTAACATGGAACTATGGGAAAGATACAGTTAGTAGCTAGAGTGAATTATTTGATCAAAACTACAAAGGCTTCAATATTTTGCCTAGTTGAAAAACAGGCGAATGAAGATAGAATAAGAAAGATTTGCAGAAAGTTTAAAACTGGGTGGCACTAGGCATCAATACCATCCATTGGTTTTTCAGGTGGAATCCTTGTTATATGGAGGATATAGGGGAATTCACTCCAATAGCATACTCGAGGTATGTTCCACACTTGATAATATCTTTTGGAAATAATAGAAGTTAGATTCTTTTTGTAATTTATAATAGCCAGCAATTGGCGGACCAAAGAACCACCTAGAAGGAACTTAGCAAATTGTCAGGTGTAGCTAGTCCTTGACTTCTTGCCGGAGACTTCAATGCAATGAGGAAGCCAAACAAAGAGTAGGCGGTTCAAGTAAGTAGAGACCAGGTATGAAAATGATATAGTTTAATTCCTTCATATTCCATAACAATCTATATGAACTGAGATACTCGGATTCCTTGTATACTTGGTGTGATAACCAATGAGGGAGTGTGAGGATTTGGGCAAGATTGGATAGGTTGTTAGCAAATGATAGATGACATGATAAAGTGTTTTCATACCAAATCACACACCTGCCTTGATGTCAATTTGACAATGCACCTAGTTTACTTGAATGCAATTTGGAGAATGTTAAGGGAAAGAGACCATTTCAATTTGAAAACAATTGGTTTAGTTAAAAGAGTGTTAAAATAGTGTAGAGTATATGGAATAGTAGAATAGAAGGGAATCCAATGCATGGGTTGAGCCATAAGTTTTATAGGCTAAGTAAAGAACTGATTAAGAATTATGGTAGGAATGTTCAAAACCTAGAGAATAGAAACAAGTCAGTAGAGAAGGAGATAAAAATATTAGATAGTAAGAAAACTACCCACAAAGTATAGATATTAATCAAGAAGGGGGACTAAGATCATTATATAATAAGCAACGTACCCTTCTGAGACAGAGTACAACCACGTGGGCTCAAAGATCAAGGCCAAAGTGGATTCAAAATAGAGATAATAATTTTAAGTTCTTTCACCAAACCACAAGAATTCAGAGAGCACACAATAGAATTAACTATATTAAAATAGAAATGAGTGAAATTATAAAAGAGGAATCGGGAATTGAACAAGAGTTTATCAATTTTTATTCTAAGTTGTGGCAGGATTAAACAGGCTAGGAGTTGGATGTTAGTAGAGGCAGTTGCAGATGATCTAGCAACATTAACTACAGAGCAAGGGAGGTTGCTATCTGTACTAGTTACATGGTATAAAATCTACAATGCGCCAAAAGAGATATCTGAAGGTAAGTCTCCTGGTCCTAATAGGTTTAATGCTGAGTTCTTTAGGGCTTTTTGGGATAAGTTAGGAGATTCAATGGTTAAGGCCATCACTTATTTTTTTGAGCATGCTAGATTACCTATAACTTGGAATAGAACATATATATGTTTGATTCCAAAGAAAGATAATCCATTGAATGTTATGGACTATAGGCCAATCTCACTATGTAATGTGAACTACAAAATCATAACTAAAATTCTCTCGAATATGGTTAGGAATGTGATGCATTTCATAACAGGAAAAGAACAAGCAGCTTTGTGGTAGGTAGGAGCATATTTGATGACTAACACATACACTAGAAAGAGATGCCCAACACCCTATGATGATGGTCAAAATGGATATGGAAAAAGCCTATGACATATTAAAATGGAAGGCCATAACTGCTATTATGATCAAAATGAATTGCCCCTAGAAATGGTTTACCTGGGTTAGAGAGTGTGTGGAAGCAACTACAATAGCTTTTATTATTAATGGCAGGGTGTGAAGATGGTACAAACCAACAACCAAAATACAAGGTGATCCTATCTCACCATATTTCTTTATAATAATCTCACTAACTAATATTTTAAACAAAGCTTAATCCCTGAAAATCTTAAAAGGCATAAGAATTAATGACAACTTACATATAAATCATATATTATATGCTGATGATCTATTACTTTGTAGTGAAGCATCAAGAAAAAATACAAGGACCTTAAGAATGTGTAGGGACATATATTCTGAATTAACAAGCCAGAAGGCAAACTTTGCTAAATCAGAAATATAGTTTCCATCATGGCTTAAATATTCTAGACTTAGTAGATCCATCAATACTATTTTGAACCTAAAATAGGAATCTTTCCCATTCAAGTATCTGGGATGTTGGATATCACCCAATAGGATTTCAATATGTAAATTTAGAAATATGGTTGATAGGGTGGAAGCAAAATTAGGTCATTGGAAATCCATGAGTCTCTCTACAGTAGGAAGAGTACCTAGCTAATTTTGCAATGATGTATGTGTCTCTATATTGGTTGAATACATATGCTATACCTGATAAAATAATGAATGATATTACTAAAACAGTAAAGAAGTTCATTTGGTCTACCGGTAGTCAAGGTGGAGGCCTGTATTTGATAAGCTGGGGAACCATTACTAGACCCAAACTTGAGGATGGACTGGGCATAAGGGACTTAAAATTAATGAAAATAGCCTTGCTATCAGAGCATGCGTTATATCTACTTAATTGAAAAGGCAAAATGTGGGTGCACCTCATGGAAAACAAATATTGGAAGGTAAAGCAGCCTTGGAATATGTAGAAATGCCTAAGTATGTCATGGATATATAGAACATTGTTAAATGTAACAATGGAAATTAGGGATAAAGTGGCAACTGCTAATATACAATTAGCAAATTCTATCTTCAAGCATCCATGGATATTTGATTTGTCAATACATATGAAACCTACTTTTATAAACATGAACTATAATATGAGTAATATGGAAATTATTAACCTGACAAAGGATGGAGGATGGGATGACGAGATAATTGATGATCATTTCCCATAAATTATTGTAGAGTTGTTGAGAGGTAGGGAACTTGTACAAGAGTCTAGGGGAGCCAACTGGAGGTGGTGCCTAAGGTACTGCGGGTACCAGTCTGATAGCAACTATATATGAAGGACTTAGACCCAAAACTGAGGAGGATCTATGGCTAGGTAAGAAAGAACACTGGAAAAGAGTTGCTCCAAAAATAATTTTTTTCTATGAAACTGTTTCATGGAAGATTACAACCAAAAGAATATTTGTACAAAATGAATATAGGGCCACAGGAAGTATATCCCTTATGTAAAGTGCAGAGTGAATCAATTAACCATCTTTTCTATTAGTGTTGGTGGGTTGTACAAGTTTGGAAAGAAGTACAAGATGGAGGTGATCTATTGAGATGAGCAAATAGGGATAGAGATTGGGGAAATGAAGTCTGGATTACTAGAAGAGAGTGGGGTATTGGTAATTTAATTTGATACAAAGGAAACAACACTAATAGCATACATACTATGGCAGATATTGAAATGCAGATGTAAACTAGTCTCCCAAAATACAAGAAATGATCCCACGTGGGTTGTAATGAGTGGAATGACACTAGCAAAAGAGTACTACTACCAGGGAAAGACAACTAAAGAGCAAGGGGAGGAATCAGATAGAAGATGGAAGAAGGAAAATTTTAGACACAAGTTGTACACAGATGGCTCATGGGAGACAGAAAGGGGGATTGCATGTATGGGCTATATCATTGTAACAACTGATGGTAGTTTTTGTGTGGTAGGTATTAGAAACCACAAAGCATACTCCGCTTTTGAAGGAGAGATTCTAGCTATGAGAGAAGGATTAAGGATGCTGATGATGAGAAGCTCTAGAGCCCACCTATTCATTGATAATATGCACCTATTCAAAATACTGAAGTTTGAAAGGGAAGACCACATCTGGAGTAGAAGGGAGGTGTCATAAGAATGCCAACAGATGCTGAAAGCAAATACAAGATGGGAAATCAATAGGATATATACTGAGGGAGGAGAACACACTCGATGATTAGTTAACAAGGTAGGCTCACACCTCATAAAGAGAAATAGTGTATGGAGAGATCCAATAGTTACCTCATTAGTTGCAAGAGAAACTCTGTAGATTTAGTTAAATCTTGACTGAAATTAGAGGGGGGCATGGGCCGTTTTTTTGGCCTGGTCTGGCCCATTACCAGCTTGATAAAACTCATCAGGTCAGTCGACCCAGTGGGCCGGGCTGGCAACCCGTAACCGACTTGCTACTATAGCAAGCTGGTTATGGGTTGGAGTTAATTTTCCCAACCCGGTTAACCAGTATGTGCCTCTCTCTAACTGGAACAACTTAAGCTCTTATTGTAATAAAAAAAATAAAAAAAATAAAAAAAAAGTCAAGTGAAATAAATGCTCATATAATAATTAGTTAAACTCTCATAAATTTCTGGCAATAATTAAATTACCAATCTGCCAGTGTCCGACATTGTGGTTCTCATTAACGTACTCAAATCAATAAGTATTCAATTAACCAACTTACTTGTGGGAAAAGAGGAACTTGGGCATCCTTGTTGCTTATAACCAAACCATCCAACAGCTCTGCGCTCTCCTTCCTATTCCCAAACATAACCTGAAAAATATCACCACAATGCATCACTCCTTCCCATTCATAATTCAGGTCAAAACTTTTTTTAAAAAAAGAAAAAACACATTATTTGATATTAATTAAAGTATTTAAATTTAATTATCTAATTATAGCATACTCCACCTTGAGATAGTCACGAAGAAGACATTCAGGAAACCAAATCTTCTTATGAGTACCAACGGAGAAAAGAGCCTTGAGCCCCTTCACGGAGTCCGGCAACAAGAAATCGGCGAATGACGCGAAGCCGATCCTCTCCAGAATAGTATCTCTGATCGAGTCCGTCATGGCGATCACCGCGCCGGATATCACCAAGTTTTTCACCAACTCCGGCCACATCTCCGCCATCTTGAACGCCACCATTCCTCCGTAGCTGAAGCCCACCACCGTGCACCGCGCCACTCCGAGCTTTCCCAGCGCCGCCACCAGACACCGAGCCTGGAACTCCGGCGACCGCTCACCGCTCGTGCTCGTCGAGGCTCCGAAGAACACCAAGTCCGGCACGTAAACGTCGTACTTCTTAGTTAAGGCTCCCACTTGGAACTGCCACGTCAACATGCCTTCAGCCGCGCAGCCATGCAGCAGCACTACGGCTGGCTTCTCCTCCTCCTCCTTCTTGTTCTTTTTCTTCTTGTTCTCATTCTCAATATTGTTAATCTTCTCTGTTTGTGTTACTGTATTTTGATTGTTGTTGTTGTTGTTGTTGTTGTTGATGAGCTTCGCTTTGGGTACCCAGAAGCTCATGACGGTGCCTGGCTCGATCTCTATGTTGGTTTGCCGGAGGCCGGTGAGCTTCACTAGACCATGCAATAATGACTCGTAAGCTTCCACAAAGTTCACCATTTTTAGGTATTTTGCTCTCTTATCTGTTTCTCTATACGGGGATGAATTGCATTGCATGGTAGTGGATATGTATGGCTTCTTATCATTAGTTTGCTAAGCAAGTGGTGGGAAAGGGTGATAAATTAAGCCATAATGAGGTCGCTCAGGTAGTTAATGGTAGGTTTCGTATCATTAAGACCATGCACAGATCTAGCTAGGTAAGAATTAGCTGTACAAATTAAACCATATCTGTGTTACTTTCTTTAAGGCAGATAAAAGAATTGAGTTACATGCAATCTCTAATATAGGCCACAATATAAAAGAATCAGCTGTACAAACCATTTCTTATTTTAGATTAATTGGATATGTATATATAAATATATATAAAATTAGAGTTATAATTGGATATGTATATATATATAGAGAGAGATTTTATAAATATATTAACTCTTTTAGAATGAATTTTAAAAAATAAAACATATATAACTCAAAAGTAGAAATGAGTTATAAACCCATTTCTTATAGTTTTTTGTATATATAATAATAATAATTATTATTATTATCATTATTATTATTATTATTATTATTATTATAAACTTAGAAACGGGATTTCAAATCCGTTTCTAATTTTCTATAAAAAAATATTTTAATTTTAAATTATTTTAGAAAATTCATTAAAAACCTTAATCTTTAAATAATAATAATAATTGTTTTAAAAATATTTTTTTAAAAATGGTTTGGAAAAATTATAAATAACTTGATTATGTTCATATTTATTTTATCATGATTACTCCTAGTCGCTAGTACAATAAAACTAAAACAAGGGTCTTGCTATGTCATGGTTGCTCCTAGTCGCCTCCAAACGTGTCGTCTTCTTCCCATGTCATCGTCGTGACATCCTCTGTGAACTTGAGACTTATGTTGACAAAAGCTTGGGTTGTTTCCAGCTTTTCTTTCTTTTCTTTGATAGATGTGTTGCATCAAACCAGGTGAATAAAAGAAAATTAGTGTCATAAATAATTTGTAAAAAAACATGTTTTTTTATTATTTAAGCATCGCCTATTTCTAGATGTTCCATATGATTGGCATCATCATAAGTTCTCATCCTCTCTGTAGAGTCTTGTGCACTTTGCTCGTGAGAGAATGCGGGCCCGAGATCTTGTGTAGTGAGTTACGGAGATCGAGAGTTCATTCCGTACATGTCTCGGTAGTAGTCCTAAATGCTTTGTGCAAATGAGAATATGAGAAACAGGTGTGTGGAGGCACACAGAAGCATGTTGTTTGGGTTCCCTTCCAGTTTCGTTAGTGTAGATTTTGAAGTGAGTATTCCGTCTTCCCATGTTAGCCATGTGAATAGCTTGATTTTTAGGAGATAGGAAGAGTTCCCAAAGCTAGTTTTCAGGTTACTTCTAACACCCCGTTTATTCTGACTTGGTATATGGTTCTCACTGAGAATGTGGCTTTGCTTGTTAGTTTCCAAACCCTCTAATCCTCCCCTTCCCCTGTGAGTTCCGTTAAGTGATGTTGCAGTAGTTCATAAGCCCTTATTTTCTTCACGTGATAATGACCCTGGTTTGAGAAGGGGAATTCTCCTTTGTTGGGAAATCTGAGCGTTCTAAATTGATGTGGACCTTCTTAAGATCAAGGGTTATGATTGGGGTACGGATTCCACAGTGACTATCCTTGAATCTAGTTGTTAATCCACACATTGTTAGTATAAGAAATAAAATATAGTAACGAATTCTAATGTTCCTAGCGTTTCCAGACCCCGACAACAGCGCCAAAAACTTGATGCACGCTAGGAACAAGTATACACATTGTTAGTATACTTCTCCGGCAAGTATACGGGGTCAATCAAGTAGTAAAATAACCAAAGGTATGGTAGTTGAATCCACAAGGAGTGGAATTCTAATACTAATTATCTTCTATTACCTAGCATAAAATATAGATGGTGTGTTGATAGTTTAACTAATTAACCTAAAGAAGAACTAATGCGAATAGATGGTAGATTGTGGGTAATCAGACATGAAACATGGCACCTCGGATCACAATCCCCTAGGAATCCCTTGCTAATGATTGACTTCTTGATACCAGTTATCTGGAGATTAGTTCTTGGAGGGTATGACAGAAGACATCTTCTAGATGTAACACCCGATCTCTCGAAGTACTAATCACACCCTATCATCTATGCCTAACTGAGACCTAAAAGGTATAGTATGAAATCTAGGCTAACGCCAAAATAACCGCACTAATCACCAGTGATAACACTCTCGTGCTGCATTGCGACCTAACTAGGTATATGATTAGGGGCTCATGCATATGAAACCATAGACATCACAAGCATAGGCATACAAGGATAATGTGCACGAACTATCAATAAAGAAGGAACTAGCAATTAAAGAAAGTCAATAACAAATTCAACCTAGGGTTCATGTGTCTGAGGTACCATAGAAGGTTTAGCCTCTCATACTATATATGGAAAATCATAATAAGGATACAAGAGGAAGGCATAAGGAAAATCATAGAAATAATCCCCTGTTTGATGTCTCTTCCACCTTCTATCTTCTCTCAAAACCCTAGCCATCGCTGCGAAGATCGCCTGAGATTGATCCACTCAAAAGTCCCTTTCTAATGTAAATTCGGTGGCTATTTATAGACTTAAATCTGCGAAGCACAGGCGTGTTGATCTAATACATGACCGTGCATCTCTTCATGTGACGTGGTTTCACACGTATTCAAAATTTCGAGAGTTGCACGGGCAGATGCATGCCCATACTCTTTCAACACACCCGTGTGGATCAGTTGCACGGCCATACACTTCTCTATAAGTATCCTTTTCAACTCCTTTTCTCCTGGAATGTCCCATTTCCTGTTCCTTTTGCTCTAGGTACCTATTTATCTGTTCAATCATGAAAATCAAGCCCAAAGAAGCACAAAAATAGAGAAGTAGATTCAAGGAACAGGATAAGTGCATGTAAATATGATGATAATATATATATATGTATCATTATGCACTTATCAGTTTTTGAATTCTCATTTGTTCTCTGAACTTCATAAACTTCTCCTTGGGCAAAGCCTTAGTGAATATATTTGCAATTTGATCTTTTGACCTGCAATACTCGAGCTCAATTTCTTGCTCTTTAATCTTCTCTCGAATAAAATGATGTTTCATCATAATGTGCCTTGTTCTTCTATTGTAAACTAGATTCTTTGCCATAAAAATTGCAGATTTGTTGTCACAAGCAATTTTAGTTGCTTTCTCTTGCTTTTCTCCAACATTTTCTAATATTCTTCTTAGTCACACAGCTTGTAAAGTTGTCATTGCAGCATATACATATTCAGCTTTTACCGAAGATTGTGCAATTAATTCTTGTTTCCTTGATTGCCATGAGAATACACCTGAGCCAAGTGAGAAAACAAAACGTGTTATATTTTTCATGTCATCTACAAAACCGACCCAATCACTGTCACAAAAGCCAATCAAATTAACCACTTCACTCCTCGCATATTTAATTCCATAAGCCAATGTTCCTCTTATATATCGAAGAACTCATTTTGCTGCTCCAAGATGAAAATAGTTGGGATTTTGCATGAATCTAAATAGCAAACTAGAAGCATACATAATGTTTGGTCTAGTTGTAGAAAGATACAATAAGCTGCCAACTATACTTCTATACACATTGTTATAAATTTTCCTTCTTCCATCTTCTTTCAACAACTTTTCATTAACTACAAGTGGTGTTACCATTGTTTTGCACCCATACATATTAAACTTCATCAACATCATTTCAGCATAGTTTTGTTGTGAAACAAAAACTCCATCAGTATGTTGATGAATTCCAGGTCCAAGAAAATGATGTAACAACCCTATGTCACTCATTTCATATCTCCTCATCATATCCTTTTTGAACTCATCAATCATCTTCTCATCAATTCTAGTAATTATCCTATCACCAACAAAGATTACAACAAGAAGGATAGGCATACCTTGCTTCTTGACATAAAGAGTTGGTTCAATATTAATTCTTCCAAAACCATTGCTGATAAAATAGTTATCAATCTGATTGTACCACTAACAAGGTGTTACTTCAACCCATATAGTGCCTTATTCAACCTGTAAACCTTTTTTTCTTCTCCTTTGATGACAAAACCAGTTGTTCTATATAAATTTCTTCTTTCAATTCTCCATTCAAGAAGGTTGATTTGATATCTAGTTGGCATAGCAACCAACCCTTTTGAGTTGCTAATACTATAAGAGTTAGAATTCTATCTTTGCAAGACACAGGTACAAAGGTTTGATGGAAATCAATTCCAAGTTGTTGCAAATATCCTTTTGCAATAAGCTTTGCTTTGTTCTTCAATATAGAACTATCAGGCCTATGTTTTATCTTTTAGATCCACTTCACTCCAACAATTTCTCTATCTTTTGGCTTGTCTACCAGCTCCCATGTTTTGTTCTTCTCAATCATTTGTAGTTCTTCTTCCATGGCATTCTTCCATGCATCATCTTTAATAGCCTCCTCAAAATTTCTAGGTTCAACCACACAATAATTGCATGACTCATAAATTTCAACAATACTCTTCAATTTTCTTGGGGTACTACTTGGACTTGATAAACTAGAGCTTGAACCATCTCCGTTGAGGATGATGATAAATCAGCTCTTGGTGATAATTGTGAGGATTCTTCAGCATTTATGTCTTCATTTCCAGCCTTTTCTTCCAAAACTGCAGCTTGCTTCTAAATTTTCTCTTGCTCCCAACTTCAACTAGCTTCTTCATCAAACAACACATCTCTACTAATGATAATTGTGTTTTTCTTCAAGCTATATAGTTTGTAGCCTTTTGACTTTAAGTCATACCCAACAAATTAATGCATCTTTCACTTGTTTCATCCAGCTTGTGCCTCTTTTCTTTTGTAATTTGAGCATAACAAGTGTTTCCAAAGACTTTCAAATGCCTAATTGAGGACTTTCTCCAACTCCAAGCTTCCAATTAAGCTCTATCTAGCACAAATTTAGTTGGGTATCTATTTATCAAATAAACTATAGTCCAAACAGCTTCAGCCAAAAAAGAATTAGGCAACCTTATCTTTGAGCATTGTTCTGACCATCTCCATCACTGTTTGATTCTTCTTTTCTGATACTCCATTTTGTTGACTATACCCAACATTGAGTTATCTTTCAATGCCTTCATCTTCACAAAATTTATCAAACTCGCTTGAAGTGTATTCCTTACCTCTTTCACTTCTCAAGCCTTTTATATAACAACCACTTTGCTTCTCAAAATAATTTTTGAATTTTTTGAAGACATCATACACTTGAGATTTCTGTCTCATGAAATATACCCATGTCATCCTTGTAAAATCATCAATAAACAAGATAAAATACATATTTTAAGCATGAGATAGAGTTCTCATTGGTCCACAAACATCTGTATGCACTAGCTCCAACATCTTTTTGGTTCTCCATGCTTCTCCTCTAGGAAAAGAGTCTCTATGATGCTTTCCTAAGACGCAACCTCCAAATATGCTATGTTTATCTTCAATTTTTGGCAGCCCATGCACCATATTTTTCACTAGAAGTAGCTTCAATCCGTGAAAATGCAAATGTCCTAGCCTTTTGTGCCATAGCTAAAAACTCATCTTTGATTTGTGCCTTCAAGGCAACATGTCCACCATTGTTGAAGGTTAATTCAAAGCTTCTTACTCACTTCATCTTTATATTTACCACAAGTTTTATGCCCTTTTTTTGTCATAAACAGTGTAACTATTATATTTAAAATAGACAGCATGCCCATTCTCCAACAATTGCCCAACACTAAGTAAATTTTGATCCAAGTCCGGAGCTAAAGCACAGCATGAATAAGCTTTGTCCCTACCTTTGTTTGGATGCAAATTGTGCCTTTTCCTTTCGATTGAACAAAAACTCTATTTCCCATTTTTCACTTGTGCATTCATGCCATCATCTATACTTATGAAGATACTCCTATCTCCAGACATGTGATTGCTACATCCACTATCAAGCAACCAAACATCATTTTCTTTTTCATTTGCCACTTGACAGCTTGCATAGAACGACACACTGCCTTGTTCTTTTTCATTTCCTTTAGAAATATTCGCTTGTTGTTGATTCTTCAATTTACAATTCTTCTACAAGTGCCCAAACTTTTTACAGTTGTAGCATTGTGGCTTCCCCTAAAACCAAGAATCTTTATCAATGTGGTTGCGCCTTATTTAGCAAATGTTGCATTTCTATCCTGAAATTTCAACTCCTAGATTTATACACAAATTGATTCTTCATCTTCCTCTTTGGTTTCTTCCTTTTCCTCTTGCACATCTTTCACCTTTGAATTTTTCTCCTCGTTGGTACTCTTGAGAGATGATGCCCTTTTGATTTTACTGTCATGTTGAACTTTGATTGAAAAGCACTTCAATAGTCTTTTCTGCATGTCTTAGCAACCTTTGTTCATGAATTTGTAATGATACCATCAACTCTCAAACACTCAAAATAGAGATCTCCTTTGTTTCTTCAATGATAGACACTTATGTTTATATATAAAATATAACACATGTCCCAATAGAACCCAAATCCTAATCCAAGTAAAAAGAAAATAGAATTCAAATATATCTTAGAATTAAAATTTAAGTATGTCCTTATCTTAATTGACTTAGGACGCAAATTCCAAAATTGCCCCTGAGAACATATCTCCAGGCGATCTCAAATTCTAAAATGGCCCGAGAATACATATCTCGAGGCGATTTTCTAGAAATACAAATCTCAAAGTAGCCCAAACACATATTCCAAGGCAATCTTTAAATAAAATAAAATAATGAAATTTTTTTTTTCAAATTTGACTAAATCTTGCTGCGATTGAGAAGTCAATTTAAGATTCAAAATTTAGTTTTATCTTGACCAATTAGAATCTTTGGAATTTTTTTTTAAAAATCTGATGGTTGTGAGGTTACTAAGAAATAACTTTGAGATAAAAAGAAAATTTGATTTCAAAGTTAAGTAAAATTAATTTTGACCTTACCTTATGGTTAGGTTGTTTTTTTAAAATCTCAGAAGAAGATTTGACCTCACTATAATTTTGGGATTAATTAAATAAAAAATAAATAAATTTTTTGATCTCAGCTTATTGTGAGGATAATTCAGATTTTTAAATAAAGAGGTTTGATTTAATTCCAAATTTTAAAATTTGGTTTTATCCGGGCCAATTCAAATATATATATATATATATATATATATATATATATATATATATATAAATGATAATTAAAAAAAAAAGGGAAAAGGCGGTCTGGCATGCTGTTGGGTTTTAAGATTTTCTCAAAATATATATATATATATATATATATATATATATATATATATATATATAATATAAAAAAAATATTCAAATAACAAATGATGAATTGAGATGTCGCGGGGTTCCATTTAAAAAATATATATATAATAATAATGATAACAAAAAAATTAAAAGGCTGGTTAATTGTTAGGATAAGGTCAAAAGAAGATAAAATAAATAATTAAAAAAAAAAGAGGAAGATAAATATTTGGATGAAAAAAAAAGATAAAAAAAGAGATAAGTTAAGGGGGGTTGGCTGGCTCTATATATGGAAGGGCGAAGGAGATTGAAAAAAAAAAGAGGGAGAGAGAAGAGGAAAATCAAAAGAGAAAAAGAGGGAGTGATTTTGAGAAGATTAACTCAAGGTATCTCCTTTCTTCTTCTCAACAACGTCATGTAACCCGACGCCCTTCCCGTTTCTCTCCGCCTCCAGTCCCGCCACCTAGCCACCCTTGTGGGGCTACCGTCACCGTCAAGCCACCCTTGTGGGGCTACTACCGCCACCTAGCCACCCTTGTGGGGCTACCGTCGCCGTCAAGCCACCCTTGTGGGGCTATTGCTGCCGCCGAGCCACCCTTGTGGGGCTGTTATCATCACCTAGCCACCCTTGTGGGTTCCATGCACCTTCAGTATCCTTCACAGACAAAGACTTGCTGCTTGGAACTACAGAGCACAATAGGTCATTATATGTAACGGGGTATTATGATGGGATGAAAATCAACCGGGTTCTAATTGACCCAGGTTCCTCTGTGAACCTGATGACTCTCAACACTCTCCGGGCATTGGCTCTTGAAATATGCCACTTATCTCAGGAGAAGATCATCATTCAAGGCTTTAATCAGCATAGCCAGAAGGCATTGGGGTCCATCACTCTCCCAATTAAATTTGGAAAGAAGACATCTGATGTGAAATTCCATGTGATCGACGCAGATGCCTCATACAAAGCCCTCTTAGGAAGGCCATGGATCCATGAAAACCAAATGGTCCCTTCAACACTTCATCAGTGTGTGAAGTACATGATGGATGGGGAAGAATTCAGGATTGACGGAGAAATTCAACCCTTCGGCATCCATGAAGTCCATTATGAAGATGTGAGATATTACCTTAAGCCATCAAAAAGGGGCAAATTCCCAGGCCCAAAGGTAGAGTCTCTGGTGAAGATAGCCAAGTCTACTCCTGTCTCCAAAGAGAAAGCTTCAACATTGCCTCACTTTGGTAGTGACACTGAATCCTCAGAAGACGAAAGTGATGAAGACACACACCGAAGCAAAGACCAAGCTAAAGGGTCCACCCAAGAAAGCACATTCCACATCACAAGGATTCTTGATAGGCTCTACAAATCCTTGGATGATCTGAATGTTAACACCGTTGAGCAGTTGAAAACATTCTACGTCCCAGCTCGACATAAGAAGGAGAGAGGCATTCTCTTCGTAATGAGATTTCAAATGATGATATCATAAACATTGAAGCATTAGAAGATGATGAAATGCAACTCATAAACTTTCCCATCTATTATCCGGACAAGCTCAAGACAGTAGTTGAGAGGTATGGGGGTAGGATCAAATGGTCGAGGAAATCATATCAGAGCTTTCGT
Source organism: Dioscorea zingiberensis (assembly GCA_026586065.1). Classification (NCBI taxonomy): domain Eukaryota; kingdom Viridiplantae; phylum Streptophyta; class Magnoliopsida; order Dioscoreales; family Dioscoreaceae; genus Dioscorea; species Dioscorea zingiberensis. The sequence goes on along the minus strand of CM048818.1, from coordinate 52,846,511 downwards.
CGATTGTGGAACCCTGCACATACGGATAAGAAAGGGATAGGCTACCCCGAATCTTCCAGGCATTCATGTTACATGACAACGTCCCAGGAGGAAGAAGAAGAAATTAAAATGAAAAGTGCCCCACTTGAACTAGAAGGCGGGGGGCAACCGACAATTGACGAGCTAGTTGAAGTCAACTTGGGAAGCGAAGAGGACCCGAGGCCAACCTTCCTAAGAGCACAATTGTCAGAAGAAGAAAAGGCATCCTTCATGGCCTTTTTGAAGGAGCATATTGACTGCTTTGCCTGGAATTATAAAGAAATGCCAGGGTTGGACAATGAGGTAGCCATTCACAGGTTAGCTATCGACCCCAGTGTTGTACCAGTCAAGCAAGCACCAAGAAAGATGAAATTTGACCTTGAAGAAAGGGTGATAGAAGAAACAAAGAAGCTGATTGAAGCAAATTTCATCAGGGAGGAGAAATACCCTGAGTGGATAGCCAGTATAGTGCCTGTGAAGAAAAAGAATGGGCAGATACGGATATGCGTAGACTTCAGAGACCTGAACAAAGCTTGTCCTAAAGATGATTTTCCCCTGCCAGTTATGGAGATCATGATCGACAACACCTAAGGGTACGAGATGTTCTCCTTTATGGATGGGTACTCTGGATATAATCAAATCAAAATGCATCCAGATGATGAAAAACATGCAGCCTTCAGGACACACATGGGCATATACTGTTACAGAGTAATGCCATTTGGTCTAAAGAATGCGGGGGCAACATATCAAAGGGCCATGACCAGAATATTCGATGATCTGATTCACAAAGTTGTCGAATGCTATTTGGACAATCTTGTGGTCAAGACAAGTTCCAAAGATAAGCATATTGATGATCTGAGGACAGTTTTCACATGCCTCAGAGAATACAAGTTAAAAATGAACCCAATGAAATGTGCTTTTGGAGTCCTATCTGGAAAGTTTTTAGGCTTCATAGTAAGACACCGGGGAATAGAGATAGACCCCTCCAAGATAAAAGCAATTTTGGAAATGCCACCTCCCCAGACACTGAAGCAGCTGTGGTCTTTTCAGGGGCGTTTGGCATATATCAGAAGATTCATCTCCAACCTCTCTGGAAGATGCAAGCCCTTCTCCAAGCTGGTCAAGAAAAATATGCCTTTCAAATGGGATGATGAATGTCAGAAAGCTTTTGAAGACATCAAACACTATTTGTTGAATCCACCAGTGTTGGCGGCCCCAATCCCCGGAAAGCCGTTGATTCTATATACTGCTGCACTGGAAGAGTTATTAGGAGCTATGCTAGCCCAGAACAATGAAGAAGGCAAGGAAAATGCATTGTATTACCTCAGCAGAATGTTGATAGGAGCTGAGAGTAAATATACACCAATTGAAAAGCACTGTCTAGCTCTAGTGTTTACAATCAAGAAGTTGAGACACTACTTGCTAGCACATAAAGTCATACTCATATCAAAAATTGATCCTCTCAAATATCTTATGACAAGGCCATTGCTTACGGGAAGACTTGCAAAGTGGGCGCTGATTCTGATGGAATTTGATATAACATACACTCCACAGAAAGCTATTAAAGGGCAGGCGTTGGCAGACTTCCTAGCGGCACATCCTCTCCTTGATGATTCACCACTTAATTATGATCTCCCTGATGAAGAGACATTAACAGTGGAAGAAGCAAGGTGGCGACTATACTTTGATGGAGCGTCATCTATAAAGCCGACACTCATGTCCACAATTCCACAAATCAAAGCTGGGATAGGACTTGTGTTTGTCACGCAGGAAGGGGGAATCCTCAGATATGCTCTCTCCCTTAAGGAGCCATGCACAAACAATGAGGCAGAATATGAAGCTCTCATAGCTGGTTTGGAACTGGCAATTAAGATGGGAATCCAACACATACACATATTTGGAGACTCACAACTCATTATAAAGCAAGTCGAAGGAGACTACAAGATATATAAACCTGAACTTCTTAAATATCACAAGAAGGTCAAAGATCTGATGAAGAAAATCCCCCAAGTACAATTGAGGAGGGTTTTAAGCTCAGAAAATGGAGAAGCTGATTCTTTGGCGAAAGTTGCAAAGGAGCTGGCGAATCCAGATTATGAAGAAATCCATATAACCATAAGAAATAGAAGGCCCATAAGTACAATCCTTGATGATGTCGAAGAGGAAAGTGCTGGGGGTAAAGCGGAAGTCTTCACCCTCGAAATGCCAGAGGAAGATTGGAGGCAACCGTTCATAGAATATTTGAAATATGGTAAACTCCCAGAGGATAAATCGGAAGGTCTTCAGATAAAACGTAGAGCCCTAAGATTCACCCTCATAAATGACATATTGTACCGCAGATCATACGATCAACTACTCCTGCGGTGCCTTTCATATGAAGAAATTCAAGAAGTTATGCATGATGTACACTCTGGAATATGTGGTGCACACCAGTCTGGGCCCAAGATGCGACTTAAGATCAAGCGCTTGGGATATTACTGGCCGACCATGGTTAGAGATTGCATCAATTATGCCAGAAGATGTCATCTATGTCAAATACATGGTGATTTCATTCACCAACATCCAAACCCTCTATACCCCACAGTCTCTTCATGGCCCTTTGAGATATGGGGAACAGATGTAGTTGGTCCCATTGAACCTCCATCATCTTTGGGACATCGATTCATACTGGCTGCAACAGATTACTTCTCCAGATGGGCAGAAGCTATTCCATTGAGAGAAGTGAAGACTGAAAACATCATCAAGTTCTTCAAGGAGAACATCTTATACAGATTTGGGACTCCAAGGAGAATCATTTCAGATAATGGTTCTGCATTCAGAAGCTTCAAAGTTGGGAGATTTGCACAGCACCACAAAATAGACTGGAGATATACCTCCATTTATAATGCTAGAGCGAATGGGTTGGCGGAAGCATTTAACAAGACCCTTTTAAAGCTATTAAAGAAAGCAGTGTCCAAGAACAAAAAAGATTGGCATGAAAGACTCCCGGAGATGCTATGGGCCTATCGCACTACTTATAGGACCCCGACACAATGTACACCATACTCCTTGGTGTTTGGAACTGAAGCGGTCTTACCCCTCGAAATCCAAATACCCTCATTGAGGATGGCGGTGCAAAATGAAATTTCAAATAAAGATAATGTTTGACTTCGCTTGGATGAGTTGGACTCTCTTGACGAGAAAAGAATAGGAGTGCAACAGAATCTCGAAGTTTACAAGGCCAAGATGTCTCAGGCCTATAATAAATTGGCTCGGTTTAGGACTTTCACCAAAGGAGAAACGGTGCTTGTCCTTAGAAGACCTATCATCACCAATAAACGGGCCGGGGGCAAGTTCAAAGCAAATTGGGAAGGTCCATATGTCGTGGAGATTGTCTACGAAGGAGGCCCGTACCAGCTCATTGATGCTAACGGAGAAAGACCAATGCCGCCCATCAATGGCCGTTTTCTGAAGAAATACTATGCTTAATGTAAAAAATGTTTGCCTATGACAGAACGCCTGGTCCCTTGTAGGGGTAGACTAGTCATGTACAATTAAAATGTACTTCTTGAGGCAAAACATTTACTTTCATGTATTTTTGTACTAAATTCATTTTTGTACTAGAATTCATTCAATGAAATAAAGAGGCATGTGTTTGCCCATGATGGAACGTCCGGTTCCTAGTTGGGGGCAGATCGGTCATGCACAGTTAAATGTACTTCCTGAGGCAAATACACTGAACCCTTATGTTTTTTTTTTAAAAAAGAAAAGAAATAAAAAAAGAAATAAAAAAAGAAAAGAAATGAAAAAGAGAAGAGAAAGAAAAAGAGAAAAAGAAAAAAGGAATATAAGAAAAAAGAGGAAAAAGAAAAGAAAAAAAAGAAAAAACGTTAATGCTTTGGTTTTCAAGTATGCAGACGTCCCACTCATCATACAATGTTAAAGGCTCAAGTACATGCATGATGGTGGTTCCAATAATTTGAATGCTCAAGTTCATTATATTTGTGTCGCGGCTCATTTTGTTGATCATGAATGGTTGTTGCATAAGAGGGTTATTCATTTTAAACTCATTCTGCCTCCCTATGATAGCTTTCATATTGAAGATGAGATCAATTCTTGCATTGCTCAATGGAACATCCAACATAAATTATTCAGTATCACTTTGGATAATCTAAATACAAATGATTGTGTTATTTCCTTGCTTAAGAGCCGTCTTAATCACCAAGGACTTTTCCTTGTGATGGTGAATTTTTCCATATTCGATGTTGTGCTCACATATTGAATTTGGTTGTGCAATCATCATTTGATCTTATTATGTCAACTATTAGCAAATTGCATCTTGGTGTTAAATATGTGAAGCAATCTACTCATCGAAGAAAGAAATTTTATGACATTGCAAAGAAGTTGAATTTGGATATTGGAAAGAAACTATGTTATGTCTTGATTGCCCCACAAGATGGAACTCTATATACGACATGCTTGTTGTGGCTCTTCATTACAAGGCAGCTTTCTTGTATTTGGGTGAGAGAGATAGCAATTTTATATATACTTTAACTGATCAACAATGGAATGATGTTGCTACTTTGTGCAATTTTTTGAAGTCTTTTCATGAGGTGACTTGTGCATTTTCTGGTATCAAATATCCGACCTCTAATTTATATTTCAGTGGTGTGTGGAAAATTCATCGTAAATTGCTAAATGTGATTAATGGACCGGAAACCTTCTTAACTCCGATGGTTAAACAAATGAGAAAAAGTTTGAAAAATAATGGTTCACGTATAGCTTGATTTTATCTTGTGCGGTGATTTTGGATCCTCGCTATAAGGTCAGATTTGTTGAATTTTGTTATAGTAAGGTGTATGGGATCGAAGCTGGAAGATGTACTTCAAATGTTGTTAGTACTCTTTATAAACGTTTTGAATCTTATAAAAAAAAACTGAGACATCTTCTTTCAATGCTGCAAACTTCAAGTGCCAGAAACTATATAATTGTGAATGTTGATGAGGATTATGATGAAATGCAAGAGTTGGACACATTTGAAAGTTCTATTAGTAGATTTCAAATGCAAAAGTCAAAACTTGATCTTTATTTAGAAGAACCATGTTTGGATCGAAATGTGGAGTTGGATGTTTTGGATTATTGGAAGTCTTGTTCAATGAGGTTTCCAAACCTTTCAAGCATGGCTCGTGATATTTCGACTATTCCAATATCCATTGTTGCCTCAGAAAGCACATTTAGCACAAGTCGTCGAGTGATTAGTCCTTATCGAGCTTCATTAAGTTCAAAGACTATACAAGCTATAATGTGTCTTCAAGATTGGTTGCGAGCATCTTTTGGAGCAAGTAAGCTAATTATGTTTTAAAAATTTCTGTTAATGTTGGATTTTCCTTTTGTATTTTTGTTGTTGCTAATTATGTTTAAATATTGAACTATGGTTCAAATTAATAATTTCAAGGAAAATCCGATATGGTGGTTGATGTTGAGCAAGATGATTCATCTTCAAGCTCAGATTCTGTGAATGATTTTTCGACATAGGTATTGTTTTATCTATTTGTAAATTTTTAGGCTACTTTTTAATATTTTTAATGCTAACATTTGGCTTGATGGTATTTTGTGTAGGTTATTTGCTTCTTTAAGCTATTATGGTGGGATTTAAGAGTCAATCTCTTTGCAATGATGTAATCTTATGTAGTATTTTTTTTATGGAACAATTGGTGTCTTTTTGCAAGCTTATGTAGTATTTGTTTTATGGAATAATTAGTGTTTTATTAAGAATGTTGAACTTGTTCTTGATGTAATATTTGTGTGTGAAATCATGTAATACTTTGTAGTACTTTTTTGAACCATTTGTGTTATTTATGTTCTATTTGTTTATATAATAATTTAATATATGTTTTATTTAATAGATAAATAACTATTCATCCCTTGAATAGTACTTTTATTGCCACATGGTCCTTGGGTAGGGGTGTTGGGGGGCTTAAATGAAATAGTGTTTTGGGTGGGTGGGGGGAAAAGGTAAATAGGGTTGTAATAGTGCCAGGGACTATTTGATAATTTCCCCTTTATTTAATTATTTTTATTATTAGTAAAAAAATAAAATTATTTTATTTTTGGGTTGGACTGGATGGGTCTGGGCCAAACAAAATTCTGATGGGCCGGGTTTGAGCTAACAAAATTTGACCCGAAAGTGGCCCAGCCCAGCCCAGCCCAAAAGCATGGGTTGTTTTTTTGAGCCTAGCCCAGCCCAAACCCGGCCCATCCCGGCCCATGTCCAGCCCTAGAAATCAGAAATAGGGATATATGATTGTTAAATGCTCAAACCTTGATTGTTTGTAGCTGCCAACATTTCTCCTCAATCTACTTTTGCTTCACTTCAATCAATGCCCAGTTTGTTGTTCACGAACAACTCTAATACCACTATGTTAGTTTTATGTGGATTTGGATGAGGAAAAACAGAAATTTTTCTGTAGAAACAGGGCCACTCTGCTATATTTTTTCAGCAGCTTCTCTTCTCCTTTTTTTTCCTCAATATATTAGTTCTAGATCCATTACAGTTGTTATACTAGATAACAATAAAACATTAAAGGCTAAATTACCAAAATACCCCCTGATCATAGGGGACACATTGATTCAAGAACATTATCAAATTTAACACTTCCTACATTAACTTTAACATTATGCTCAAGGGAATTGTCTGTGAGTTTTCTAGTTATTTATTGCCGTAATGCTGTTACATGCAAAATAATGGCTTGCATTATCAAATTTTCAATTCAATTTGGATGCTTGAGAACTTGTGAGGATAACTATTTATTTTGCATATTGTTCTGCTTGAACTTGCAACTGCTATTATGTTCCCTGCTGCCTTTATTCAATGCTTACTCCAACAAATATTATGATCTTTTTTTTCTTTTTTTGGCTAAAAATGCATGCTGCTGTACTTGAGTAGAATTTTGAAGTTGTACCTGCTGATTCTTACTTTATTTTAATTTCAGATACTTCCTCCAAATATTAAAGTTCTTGCTGGTAGTGTGGCAACTCTAGCCAATTTGTTGACATCATGGATAATCACAATGACTGCAACTCTGCTTTTGAGCTGGAGCAATGGAGGTAATCTCTATCCTCTCATTCTTCATCCCACCACACATTCACTTCATCACTTGTCTGAAAGATAAAAAAACATCTCACACAGGAACCTTCGTCATTTATACTGTTGTGAGTGCTCTCACTCTAGTATCTGTGATCATATGGGTGCCCGCGACCAAGGGAAGTACCCTAGAGGAAATCCATTAATGGTCCTTCAGATGAAATGTCTTTGTAATCGATCTTCTGCCAGAGTCAACTTATTAATTCAGTGGTCATTAAGATATTTTCCAAGCTGGATCATGGTTGCAGAACTGAGACCATATCATCAACTATGAGTGAAATTTAAGAAGATATCGGATGAAGCTTCATGGTCTCTTGTTCAGTAACTTGTTGCCATTGTATGTAAATTTTTATTTAAATGCTAGAGACCATACATGTATTGCTTTAAGCAATTATCAAAGCTATTCCGGAGCTTGTTTGAAGAGGATCTGTAAATTCTTGGCAACGAATTATCTTGCGGATTTATTCAATTTCAATCACAAATAAAGTGGAAACAAAGTCATGAAACTGAAAACAGGTGGATTTGATCATTTATTTGTTGTTTGTGTCCTCTGCATGGATTTGCGCAAGGAATTCCTTGAGATGGCGGTTGTAGACGCAGGGCCGCTCTAGGTGTACAAGATGACCTGCTTTCTTGATCCCTTGGAGTGTTGCCTTCTCTCCCAGTTGCCTACATTAGAAATCAGTGTGAATTCAGGTAAAATGTGAAGTTTCATAAAGTGCATTTATTTTTCTGTAAACTGTGTATGCTTGAAAAAGAAAAGAGAGGAGGGAGAGAGAGAGAGAGGGTTTACTCTTTCATGTTCTTGGCCAGCTCTATGTTGAATATGTTGTCATTCTCACCCCACAGCAAGAGTATCCTCTGTTATCAAAAAAATGGCTCATTTTAGAAGACCTTCTCATAAGCAAACTTTGGTGCAACATGACATCTAATTGTACCAGTACCACTAATTATTTCAGCAGTAAGTAATAATACAGACAACATGAGGTCTGACATGTTCCCCAGTGAACCCCAGCCACAGTGAAGTAGTGAACAATGGTATGAAGAGTCAATTGAAATAAATGCTCAGAGAATTAGTCAGATTATCATAAATTTCTGACAATAATTAAATTTCCAATCAGGTAGTTGGCTGCTAGAATCCTAATCTACATTGTGGTTCTCATTATAGGTTTCTACTCAAATCAATTAGTATTCAATTAACCCAACTCACTTGTGGTAAAACAGGAACCTGGGCATCCTTGTTGCTGATAACCAAACCCTCCAACAGCTCTGCTCTCTCCTTCCTATTCCCAAACATAACCTGAAATATATATCACCACAATGCATCACTACTCCTTCCGATTCATAATTCAGATCACAACTTTTTAATTAAAGTATTTAAATTAAATTATCTAATAGCATGCATACTCCCACCTTGAGATAGTCCCGATGAATACAATCAGGAAACCAAAGCTTCTTGTAAGTAGCAACGGAGAGAAGAGCCTTGAGCCCCTTCACGGAGTCCGGCAACAAGAGCTCGGCCGAAGACCCGAAGCCGAGCCTCTCCAGAGTAGTATCACTGATCGAGTCCGTCATGGCGATCACAGAGCCTGATATCACCAAGTTTTGCACCAACTCCGGCCACATCTCCGCCATCTTGAACGCCACCATTCCTCCGTAGCTGAAACCCACCACCGTGCACCGCGCCACGCCGAGCTTCCCCAGCGCCGTTACCAGACACCGAGCCTGGAACTCCGGCGACCGCTCACCGCTCGTGCTCGTCGAGGTTCCGAAGAACACCAAGTCCGGCACGTAAACGTCGTACTTCTTAGTTAATGCTCCCACTTGGAACTGCCACGTCACTATGCCTTCAGCCGCGAAGCCATGCACCAGCACTACGGCTGGCTTCTCCTTCTTCTTCTTCTTCTTCTTTTTCTTCTTGTTCTCATTCTCATTGTTGATCTTCTCTGTTTGTGTTACTGTATTTTGATTGTCGTTCTTCTTGATGAGCTTCTCTTTGGGTACCCAGAAGCTCATGACGGTACCTGGCTCGATCTCTATGTTGGTTTGCCGGAGGCCGGTGAGCTTCACTAGACCATGCAATAATGGTTTCTGAGCTTCCACTAAGTTCACCATTTTTTGGGGTTTTTGCTCTCTTATCTGTTTTTTTCTCTAAGGGGATGAATGCATATGCATTGTAAGTGGATATAGCTTCTTATCATCGGGTTGATAAGAGAGTGGGAGAGGGTGACAACGCCATGAATGAGGTCGCTGGTAGTTAATGGTAGTTGTCGGATCTTTAAGACAATGCACAGATCAAGTGAGCTAAGAATTGGCTGTACGAACAAAATTTATTGGAGTTTGGGTTTGACATAAATTAATTCAGACGAATATAAATTTAATATGAAAAATATATCCTTGTTAGAATTCTAGCAAAAGATAATCAGGTGGGTGACCAGCCAACGAAGGAATTGGAGATCATTGGGCCAAAAAGATGAAGTGAAGAATTGGATCAACTGTTCTGCCAACTGTTGATGTGCTCTGTATTCACTATTCAGGGTTCAACTTCAACACAACACATATAAATATTTATGGAAAAGTTGGTAAGCGAATTAGATTAGATTAGGGTGGTTGTCCGACCATAACATGCCACCAGCAATCTTTCAATATGAGTTTGCGTGGATTCCAGGAATCTTTAGTAAATTTGATATTGAGTTGGTCTGGGTTGCAATTATTTTAATAACATGTGTTACATGATTAAATTGAAAGTGGTGCAAATTAATCTATGAGATTGTTTACAACTGGGATGATTGCTGATAGAATTAGAGTTCTGATTGAATTAATGAGTGGAAATAAGCATTTAATCTACCCAATAAATATATCTCCAACCCATCTAACTTTGAGACAAGTGAATAATTCAAAAAAATTGAAAGGCTACCAATTAATTTAATTGGATTGACATAGGATCCAAGAAGAAATGTATATTTAACCATAGGCATCAACACACGGAGAAACAATCATCAAGCATAAGTAAACAAATGGAGAGAAAGAAGAGTAGCCAGTTCATCTTCTCTATGGTATATTTCAATTTATAAATATATGGTAAAGCTATAAAGGTTACATACACATTCATTACAATGTTATATATGTTGACAAGAATAAATTTGGTGGTACTATGACCACATTAGAATTGATAAATGATAAATGATAAATGAACACTGTATACATGAATACTAACTATGGACATTCACAACAGACATTTAAATCAAAGAATGGAGGGGATGATGATAAATGAAATGCTATAAACCTCTATGATCTTTTGATATAACTTCTATTGATGCCCCTCAAGATGTTTAGGATGTCACCAAACAACAAATCGGCAAACTTCTCCATCTTAATAGCGGCTACAATCCAAAAGGTGCAGAGCCCCACCCTCAACAGCCAGCAGCTTTCAGAAAATTGTCATAAGGGCTTGATGCTGGGAGCCTGACATGTTCAGGTTGATGATACTGAAGAGGAGAGTAGATCATTGGAGCGCCATTAGAGAAAGGATGAGGATAGGCATTGTGGCTATGATCAAGAAAAGGATTGCCAATCTGCATTAATATTAAAATGGATGGTCAGTTTGCCTTTGTTCACAATGAACCCAAGTAAATTTACATAGAGAAGTAGAGAACAAACACAGTCATAATCTTTTGTAACACGCAACAGTTCAAGGCTGTGAAAAGTTAAGCTTCTGGTTAACTATTTCCACTAGACAATTTTGTATAGAGCTAATCCAAATATTATGTCAGTAAGCGTAGCTTTCATTTGAATATGGGCAGAATAAGGGTATGAATCAAATATGAAGCAAATTTCAAATTAGCAAAATAACAAACCAAACAAGGCATTGCCTGCCAGTTTAATGTATGAAATTTTCCTCTGATGGAGCATCACAATTTTACCTATGTAAGTGCATATCCAAGCACACACACGAGATAATGATAAAAAGCTCCTACTTACCAGGTGGAATTGGTCTGCGTGCAAATATGAGGACTGTTTTTCTTCATTTTGATCATGTGCAAGGCCATTCAGATGCCATTCCTGCTTCTGCTGCACACTAATAAAAGCAGACATTTTCTGTTGTTTACCCCTTAGAAGAGCCTCACAATGACTAGCCATTTCTTTAAATGGTACATCAGGTGTGGTTGACACTGAAAATCTTCCAGCATACCAAGCAGTCTCCAGAACCTGCATCACAGTTTCTTTCCATAAGCACATATATTACAAACCATAGTCCACAATTTTTGGGAGGTACTCAGGAGGTGGTGCAAAACATAAGATGAGTAATGATTGCAACAGACTTTCCAGTAAAGAAAATAGTATGGAAAAAAGTTGAACTGCTCTTAAATCTTAGCAGTACCAAGTACCAATGAGGATTAACTTGGTTCAAGGATACACTATCTATTAGATGTCTACAGATCAGAGATAAAACTTCAAGGGCATATCTTCCTGAATAATTTCTATTTTGCAGAAAAAACCACTGATCAATGGATTCTATACTTTCCACAAGTTTTGTTTTCAAAAATATAGTGTCAATCAGATGCCATCCAACTATCATGGCTGCAACAGTCACACCCCCACCTCACTAGGTGGGCCAATCCCATAAAAGATGAAATATTGCTTTATGATCATCATGATAAACATCAAAAAGCCTGATCTCAACCAGGGTTTCCAGGCAAAGGACAACTAACCTAGCTTTAACCAGTAGTACTAAGACAAGACTGCTTTAAAATTATTGCCAGACAAGCAGAAAAAAAATGAAGTCTATGTGCATCCATTTTCTAGTGGGGAGGAAACTAGTCTTGCAGAGGCTATGGTTTCAACCTGAAAAATTCTCAAAAAACTTGGAGAGATGGTTAATAACCACTGAATTCTAGCAGTTATATGGCTGGACAAACTTGGAGAGTGTTAATTTAATATTGCATAAATTCGGACAACCCCATTAAGCATCAACTAAACCATTCTATATGATGCTGTCTGGTATAGTTTCTATTTTGAGGTCAAACAAAGTAAAACAGACATTAGATAAGGCAGGCTTACAGATTCCAGAAGTTGATTGACACTCAAGAGATTGGAAGTGTCTGTGTGTGGTCGAGGTTCAGGATCTGCAACACTTTCAAATGATTCAATCAGGAGATCATCATCCATTGATAATGTTGCAGGCATGACCTACGAAGAATAAAATAATGATAAATAATAATAATTAATTAATTAACTAATTAATAATATCATTTTTAGTTCATGAAAGTCGGAAAGATACTAAACAAATGCTCGAGCATAAATACCTCTTTTTCATTTTTGAGGCCATTTTGAGAAACAAGTGAAGAAATCTGCCTGGATGATTCAACAAATTGAGCCCCTAATGGACATACGTCTTCAGGGACAAAGTCATCAAGTAATTGCTTTCTCACAACAGATAGTTCTGACTGCAGGGATGAGCTAAGCAAATGAGGTTAATCATACAGAATAAAACAACTATATATACTGATAATTGAGGCAATGGGCAAGTCATAAGAAAAAACGAGAGGAATTACATCTGGAATATCTCCCAGGCAGTTCAAAATCAAAGAAGCCATGGCTTCCCTTGATTGGTTTTCTCTAATATCAACCGCTGAAATGGATTTTAAAGCATCACTATCATCATCTTTTGATCCATAAACTCTTTCAATTTTCACAGCTTGTAGTCTGCAGTCATCATCTAGGTGAAGAAATGGATCAACCTGGCACAAGGATCACCATTGTAAGCACAAATTTTTGTTTAGACAGCAGAAGAAAATATATTTCTACGGCAAAATGTCCAACAATTTAATACTTCTCAAAGTTACAAATCAAATATATTCTACGTAACAGATGTAAAACAAAACTATGATAGTCAAAGGGATTATAGTCTTTAAATAACTGATACTTTTTGAGAGATATATTGCATCATATATCCAATCACGTGTTGATTATCACCATCAGTCTCCCCAAAAGCAAGCAAGCACTCAAAAGTTATCCAATGAAGGTATCTTAGGTAACCAAAGATGTTTAACAAAAGAAGAAAATGAAATAAACTAGTAAAAGCTTGTGTTTAGTTGCATACCGTCTTTTCATTGAGTGATAACTTCGCAACTGGAATAAGGGGTGCAACATTGAAAATTTTCGAAGAAAATATGATCATAGATGTTGCCAACAAAAAGAGAGAACGGCGGCGTGACGGTGGTAATGAACCTACAAGGATTAGATCCAGGATCAGATAATCAAGTTGCATTGTGTTGGGATTATGGAAACCAAATGTTTATCCAGGCATATTGATATCCATAAGCCAGAAAATTAGCTAGTGTATATGCAGTGATCTAGAAATAAAGGAGAAAAGATACAAGCAGCATGTCCACATGAATTTGATAGATACACCATCTGTATCTGTTATATTTACATTTAAAGTTCAAGCGAAATCAATAGCTTACCACCTCCAAGTGAAATACTCCTCAAGGAAAATGCAAGCTGAAAACTTCGAGCAAGTGCATCACTAATCGAGGACTGCAATCGATATATAAGACCAGCAACATTAGAGTTAGTATAAAATAAAACTAAGTTGTGAGGCATTCATTCCTGATAGGTGGGTGATTTTCACTCGAGTAAAAACCAAGGAAGCACCATCAAGAATGAGGTGCAATCATTTAAGAGATGCAACCAAAAGAAAATAGATGGTTAAAGAAATGGCTCAACTTTGCCAATAACCAAGAAAAAAAAAATGTGAATACCAGAATGCATAGAACAAGTGAGATAACATCATCATGCAATCCTTTTAACAAAAAGTGAGTTTTTGTGGGCCAAAATTCAAAGACAAAAAAAGGGCAGCCCGGTGCTACAAAGCTCCCGCATTGTGTGGGGTCCGGGGAATGGTCGGACCACTTGGGTCTATTGTACGCAGCCTTACCCTACTTTTTAAAGCAAGTGGCTATCTCTATGACTCAAACCCGTAATCTCCAGGTCACAAGGCAACAACTTTACCGTTGCGCCCCCCTTCAAAATTCAATGACTAGAAAAATTAATTTTGAGATCAAAATGCACTAATGGATTATTGACTTTGAAAAATGAGATATAACTGAAACTAAAACTAAACCAAACTTCTCCAAATAAATAGCAGCAAACCATCATAGCACTGTGGTGATTAAACATCGGGAAGCAAAGTTCTAGAAAAATCAATGAAGATTGGAAGGTGAGACAACCTAGATTTCAAATTTCTCAAGAAGAAATGGACAATATTATCAATGATGAAGAGTGCCAACTTGAGTACTAGCAGACAGCTAGATATAATCATGTGTGTGCACATACACATAATAAGACACAATAAATCCAAGTGACCTGAAATCTGACAGATCTCTTATGCTATAAGAAGTTGGAGTTGATAATAATAGGAATATGGGTTTGACTGTTTACTTAATCATGTTGGAGGCCAGAGAACTTGCAGCATTCACCACTTACTATGAAATTAAAAAAGACAAAAAGAATTCGGTGCAATAAAGTGCAAGTGACAGTGGAATTGGAGAAAAACTCGATCATCAATCTCACAAAGAATTTAGTGAAAATGAAAGCATTAGAGAGATTTACAGTACCTTAGCTCGAGAAAACAACAATAGAAGGCTGTACGTATGAGCAATAGCCTCATAGTTTTCAGGTGTATTTTCAGGGAAGATCGCCTGAGAAAATATTGACGAAAGTAAAAGCATAATCTGACGATTGGTCAGCCTTAGTGGAATTGTGACCTGAAGGTTTGCATAAGGATAAAGTTTCAGGATGTAATCCACAAATTTTGCATGAATTAAAGACTAAGAAACTGAATATATGACATATATGATGATGCAAAATACCATGTCCTTGGGTGAACTCTTTGAAGAGCCTTTGTCCTCAGCTGAAGGTAAAGAAGAATCTTTCATGCTGTAAATTTTACTTTTAGAAGACTGAAGTTTATAAAGTTTTGCATCATCATTGTAGCTTAGTTGCCCATCAATATTGGGAGAAACGTTATCCAGACTGTCCTGGTAAGCATTTCCCCTGGATGTAAACTTATCCCTTTTTAACTTCTCGAAAAGAGCGGCTGAAGATGAAAAGACAGATACGGTCCTGGAGAGAGTCCTTCGTAGATCAGTTATCTTTAGTGATTCTGGAGCATCTGAGCAAGGACAGGGACACACAGATGATGGTACAAGAACCACAGAAAAGATCCGGTGTGCTGCAACGTGTGTTTCACGATCTGGGTGAACCATTGCTATCAGCAACTGATGGAACAGTGCTTCTGGAAATGCCTGCAATACCGAACAGAAGTTGATCTGGAACTTAAAAAGGAAATTCAAATAATAGCAAAAAATGGCAAGTTCATCTTATTGAGTCACCTTATTTTGGTATGATAAATTTGGTACTGATGCAATTATTTGAGCTGTACGATAAACTGCAGAAACTGTTGACCTAGAGACAGACGCTGTAGATGTGATGCTTTCCAGCATCACAGCCATCATGTCAAGAACAGGTCCTGCATCACCAACCTGATTGGCAAATGTAAAAAAATCTTAACCGCATTCTTGATAACATTACCAAATTAAAAAAGAAGATCAAGCCTAACTTTCTTGCTAATAGAGATGTATACAACATTCATCATCTAGAACAGGAAGCAACATAAGAACTCATGCAACTATGCTTCTTTAGATTTTTTTCCTCCTGACGAGTTCAAGCAAGGCCTATGAGGAGGATGAAATGTAAAGCTCAAGGAAAAACACATACCTTCTTACATAACTGAACTAGGCAATCATCTAATGCTGCACGAAATTCATTGTTCCATTTGATAGTGTCATCCCTCAAGACTTGGTTGCAAAGAGCACATTGCATGGTTCTCCTCAAATGCCTAACAAGGTCACTAATGGCAGTCACTAGCGCAACAGAAGTCTGAGATTTGGAGTGTTCAGCAAGGATAGTGGTGACTTCAACAATGTTTAGCTGCATATCAGGTTTTTTTAATACAGCCTTGTGGTCGAGATGCTTGATCAAAATGGATAGCAGTAGATGAGTGTCTTGCCCTATAAAGTAATAACAGAAACAATTGATCAATTGAGATTCAAAACTTTTATTGCGTCCGATTGTTGGGAATTATAATTTAAATGATTTGACTAAAGATGATATGATGGAAAAGCATAAACCAAGACTAAAAAGAAATGAATTGCACTTCTAAAAATGTCATTACCAGATATTTCCATTAATGATTCCAGATCAAGTAAAACTCGTAGAGCAAGCCCATGTTGAGGTGACCACATATTGTTATTATCAAAATACCGAAATAAAGACTCCAGAACACGACGTACAGTAGTTGCCTCTTTTGCAAGATCAGCCATATTACGCATACAAACTCTTGACCAAAAATTAGGATTCCAGGCTTCTTCACTGTTGGAAAGATAGAGACAATAAGAACAATAACAAACAATTGTAAAAAGACAAGGATTTGAGATGGTGGCCATTACAAGGTGAGTTTAACTTCATCTTTTACGATGTGCTTCCAGGATGGAATTCTTGTTATGCAAATTGGTGATGGAGATACATGACCCTCAGCTTTACAAACTTCATGCACCCACCGGTTCTGGGAGGCCTGTTTGTTGAGAACCTCTGGCTTCTGCTGAAGGTTTTCATAGTTCTCCATGACAACTAAAACAACCTATAGTAAATAAATAAAGGATAATTAACAAATAAAGCAATTGCCATATTCTTTTATGATATGACGAACTTCACAGAAGCTTTCATAAGAGGAAAGAGTGCAATCAAAGGAAAAGGTTCATTATTGAATCAATGAAAAAAAGGATTCAAGATCAAACTTCAAACTTTTTTTTCATTCAGAGACAGAATGAAGTTTTCTTTTCACTCTTCATACCTAAGAAGATATGGACATAATCTATGAGAAAACATTATCATTGTTTCTATTTTTATAGAAGTAGATAATATCCAAATATCTCCAAACTTATACAACTGTTCTACGAGCAGACCAATATTGAGTCCAAAATTCATTAAGATCTAGAACATCCAAGGAATATATAAGATTGACCAAATATGAGAATATTAGGGCTAAGTTTCGTAAAGGTTGGTATAAGTATGGATAAAATTGGCCATTTAAAAAATAAAAAAAATAAAAAAAAACCAGAAAAATTTTTATCTTCTTTTATTCTAAACTTATTCTAATATTAAGGTTAATTGTGCTAAAGAACTAATTATATGAAGTATTTAAATTGTGAACTCAAATTATTATGATAGGTTAGGTTTTTGAGAAGACATATTATGTCTTGGAGATTCAAAGTTTACATAATATTTAATCCATCACTTTTTTGGGGGAAAAATGGGAATAACCCCGCGAATTAAAGATGCTTGCAGTCAGACAGCCTGCCATGAAACCATCAATCGTAGCCCCTGTTGACCAGCAATTGGAAGGCTTGGGACACAATTCAAATGCATGTGTGACTGTCTTGCACTTGAATGTCCCACCACATGAAGAAGGAATTCCACTTACTTTTAGTCAGGGGTATTTTGGTCAATTTTGTAATACCAATTAAAGTGGGCCGGTGAGTTTAATGGCTATATTAGTGCAACAAACAACCAAAACTTGTTCTTGTTATATCCCTATTCTAGTTAAATATGTTTGCCATTAGTTATTCTAAAATAAACCACCAGAAAACATAGCTTAGAGTCAAATATAAAGCTAACCACATTAATATTATCATTTACAAAGATCTTATTCAATCAAATATTAGGTGTCATGGATAATACATCTTCAATCTCATGTTGCTCAATTCTAACTTTACCTTTTGACTAATCTCTCTTTTTCCACTCCCTCATATGGGTTCAAATGATTGTTAGTTACCAATAATTTTGTTACATTGTTGCAGAAGCAACAATCGATCAAATAAACAAACTTTCCTGGAAACAAATTATCAATTGCAACCAGAGCAGTAAATCAAGAGCACGTGAAAGGAGAATGGTAATATTACAGAGATTCATTGGTTTCAGAAACAGGAGTCACAACAATGTTACCAGTAACACTAACAATTCGACTAAATTACAAGCAAATGTAAGTGAGTTATCTTACATTGTCAAGCTCTGTCGAAATATGGGAGTATTCACCCATAAACCAAATCTGCAGATAATCATGGTATAAAAAGAATCAGTCACTACATAAAGGAACCATTAGTTACATTGGAAGCAAGTACCCAACAGCCCATGAACGAAGGTTTAGTAGTTCCCCAGTTCCCCTAATGGTTGAACATCAAAAACCAATCATGGTCAAAATCAATTGAACACTACAGTAGTTACTCTTGAAATGAGAAAATTTTATGAGAAAACTTGTTTCCATATCTTCAACTACCTCTCATCTCCTATTTAACCATTTTGGCCCTTCTACTATCATCAGGTCAGGACCCATGAGGATCTAAACATAAACTTTGTTCTTATCACTAAAAGCATTCAACCTTTCATTGAAATCAGGTTCTAATCGTACCATTAAGCATACATTACATAAAAGAAAAAGCTGACAACAAAGGAGTATTCTATCTTAAGTATCTTTCACATTCCCTGAAAATTTTCACACCTGAAACCTTGTTAGTATGTGAAGAAGACAATCAACCCAAACAATGGGGAAATTTTGTATATTGCTGTAACATTGGTTTTTTATTCATCTAATCTTATTCAACAGAAGGAAAACAGATTTTTCCATGATATAGATGATTTTTTCATTGAACCTCCACAAAAAAAAAAGATCTAACAGTGAATCTGGCATCTTATTCTCAAAATAAAACCATAAAATAAAAGTAAAAGACATATCCTACTTGATTAGATCTGAAATGAAATCTGATAGTAGATATCTATGTGAGGAACATAAATACAATAAATGAAAAAAATTCCCAAGGAGCCAGAGACATTCAAGAATTAAAGCTAAAAAGTGATGATATTAGTGAAGTGTACGCACAAACCCTTTCTAGTAATATATATGGTGATTTTTCTACTATCACAATTTAACTTCCAAAACAAATGGAAGAAAGCTCTATATAATATTATCAATCGCTGGTATAGTGGAAAGCTACCATAGAAGAAAGAGCCTGCAGCCCAGCTGCATGCATTTTACTTGTCTTTTCATCTTCTCCGATTTCTTGAGCAAGCTGACAGAGTCTAGGAATCAGGCTTTCCAGATTGAACATGTATGTACCATCCACCTAGCAATGATGAAACTCAAAAATTAATCTCATTTCTTGCAAAGGAATAAACAACCCAGATCAAAAACATCTATGAGAAAGTGGGTATGATTCTTCACCGAAAATAAAAAAAAAACCTACCTGACAATTTACGAAACCAAAAAGAGTATGGCATCCTATGATGCGCATCTCATCATGTCTTGTTTGATCCAGAAGTGTGTGTATGATACTCAGCAAGCTACTTGCAAACAATGGCCTGAAGCATATCAAGTTTGGTCATGACAATTATACAGAGAGTAAAGCTGAAGCTACAAACAAATAAATAAATATTGGATAGAGAATTATTTTTTAAATGATTACATAAAGCAAATTAGAAAAGATAAGTAAGAGGAACTTTGGGGTAAAAGAATGAATGCTAGTCACCACAGTAATATGAGACTATACAGTAAAACATATTAGCCAAAAGATGGATAAATCGGAGCTCAATAGCACCAAGTAGTCAACAATATTTCTTTTTAAACCTACAATTGAACAATGAAGGAAATGGCGATCAAGAGGTAAATAGCAATAGAAACTTCTATAAAATTGTTTAACCAAAAGAGGATATCCCAATGTATGGAACATTCATTGTTACCTATTGATTGAAATGAGCTGAAAGAAGAGAAACATTGATGAAATCATTATCTTGGCAGACCCTGCAATGGACTGTACTAGGAGAATGGGAAAAGAGAAAGGTCATGAAAAAAGTGAGGCAACAAAGGTGTCCTACATGTTGAGTGGAGACCAGGTATCAAACATAGTAGCATAATAATACTCTTTCTATGGAGAATTTGGGTGAAACCGGTATAGGTACTTTAGAAGATTCCAAGTGTGTGTCTATAAAGTGAACCTTGTTCTGAAGAAAGTAGAAACACTTCTCTAAACAAAATAAAATATTGTGCAATACAAAACTACTATCATGTTGGTTACAAGTATTAGTTTCCATTAAATCAACATATGATGCATTTATGCAACCAGCACATGAAAAACAATGAAATAATTGACTTTACTAGATTTACATGGCTCAGAAAATATAATGACATTTAGAAATAAAAAGTACACCAATAAATACATATTATCTTACATTTGCTCCCTGCAAGAAATTAACAATTTCTGATAGATACGCATAACTGTTTTTGCAAAGCCAAAGTGCTCAGTTCTCAGTTCCTTGTAGCACCTCTGCTCCAGATAATCTGTAATCTGGTAGAAACATGAATATAGTCAACAAAGTTTAAGCTGCACAGTCAAAATTATATATGTCATGCATTAATTTAAAAAAGAACTGAATGAAGCATAATATATCCAATTATTTTATCTAGTATTTAATAATCCAAACCACTTTTCATTCTCAAAAAAAAAAATATAATAATAAATAACCACTTCTTCATCTCCATTCCGTGGAGTGAATTTTCTTCAATGTTTTCAATTTCAAAATAAAAATCCTGAAAGCAACTAATTGGAAAAATATTGTGAAAGAAATGAGAAAAAATATATGTATTAATGAGCAGATATATCATGTATAGATTTTCTTCTGTTTTCAAGCATCTTGTGCACAACCCAATGCCTGGTCCTTAAGATAGCAAAGTTCCTTTCCAAATCCATCTGTCTTGGAGGATAATTTACAAGAGAAATGCATTCAACATGTGTCAAACTGTCAAATCAATATTACTTCACAAGGAAAGTTGGCTAACCCATTTCCTCTCATAATGAGAGATTGAAGGTCCGAACCACACTTGTGACGTGCTTCCGGTGGCTTCTCCACAATTATCAAAAACAAAAAAAAAAATCCCCTATCAGGCAGCATGGATGGGCAAATTCATACATAAATACCTAGAAACTAACCATATATTTACTGAGAATGTGTTATCCTCAAATTATTTTATTTTCCCTATCTCGGCGCTATTAAAATGGTCTTATATATTATAATATAAAAGAAACTTCCATGCGTGGACAAGAAAACAAGTGGCCAGCAGCAATGTCAAGCTAAGCTCACAAATGAACCATAGCATGATCATGCAAAGATTGTTTATTTAATAGAGAGCAGCACACAAAAAGTAATTACCTTTGGGATGCGCAAAGGGTTTTTAGACGCATATTCACAAAGTTTGCCTATCTTTCTTTCATTGGGTTCTTCATCCTTCAAGAAAAGAGTTTGATAATTGGATTAGATTTGCTGCAGAAAACCTAAATGAGAATGCATTATTGGAGAAGTTTCTAAGACTAATAAATTTTGCAACATAATAAGCACTTAAAAGCAAAGAATGTTGACTGTCAATGCAGTGGATTGGAACTTAGTAGCAAAGCACATTTGAAAAATTCCAATCCAGGTTATACTATCATGCATAACATATAGACTTCCTATCTCAAATTTATCATAGTAAAAATTAGAGGTGAACAACTGTATGCCAACACTGTCATACATAATTGATAGCTAAACCAAATTGATACCAATGACTGGTCAAATAATGCAATCCACAGTTGTTTAAGCAATGATTGTACAATAAAAGAGGAACAACGAAAGAGAGAAACATAGGACAAGACCTGCGACCGAGGGAAAATTTCAGATAGAATTTTCTTGTAACGCTTAACTGGCTGCCTAGACCTCGATCGCAACGAAGGGCACAGGAATAACAACCTACCACATATAGGCACAATCTTTCTTGAGAGAACCCCCATTTTTTACTGGAACAAAAATACACAGATAAGAAATAACAATCTGCATCAGTAAGGCAATAAAATTTGCACCGATCACAAAAATTGCCCTTAGAATTGAAATACTGCAGTTTCCGAAAAATGTAGTAGAATTGAATACTAGTTTTCTTTAAAAAAGTGCTCAAATTGGTCGCATGATTCCCAAAAATGTACACAATTAAAATCATCACTCCAAAATTAATAGGTAACAAGCTAAAGGAATGAAACCAATTTGATCAAAATAAGCAATTGTCATGGCAAACAAACCAAACAAAACAGAAAAATCCAGGGAAATGTTCACAATCCCTTAGACAAAGAATATTTAAAAAGTACATTAATAGAAAACCATCCATACAATACTACAAATTTCAATGAAAACCGAGAAGACAAACCACATAATCGGCCACAGACCCCACTACACAACAAGATGGTACAAATTGAAATGACATATCAATCCATACAATAGTTCCACGTCAAAATCAAGAAACAAACCATTCAGGAGCTATGATACCTGGGATTACTGAGGCGGAATGGAGGCTGTGGAAATCGCCGAAAAATAGGATAATCACGAAAAATATAGCCGGGTTTCCGACATCCTCCGGGGAGAGAGGAAAGGAGAAAAAGCGAGGGCTTTTTTTCTCAGATGAAAAAAGAAAAATCAGCTTCTCTTCTCTTCCTTTGTTTTTTTTTTTTTCCTCTCTCTCTCCTTCCCTCCCTCCGCCTTGCTGATGGGCCCCGCAGCCCGCCCGCTTGGATCGGAGAAGATCTCCTCGGCCAGCCAGCGAACTTTAATAGGATGGGTTACCGGGTCGGATCCCGACAAATATAAAGATCCGATCCGCTTTTAACGTTCTCCAAGCGGATGATTCAAATTGTCCCCGGTTTCAAACTTTTTCAGAACATATATAATTCAGAAATGTATATTTTGTAATTAAAATTTTGTTTAAACTAAAAGCTTTTTTTACTTTATATTTGCCTCTGTGTGTATGATATCCGAATCATAAAGCATGTGTTTTGGAGTCACACTAGTTTATTTTAAAAAATCATAGTTTTTTTTTAAAAATATTGTTTATGTCAAGATCTACTCTAAAAATTAGAGCAGATGCAGATCAACGAATGAGAGAGATCGGTGGAGATGAAGAAACTTCAAGGATTTAGAAATAACCATGATTGTTATGAATGATTCTTCAGGTGAATCAATCTCAGTGGAACTAGAGTAACATATCGAGCACTCAGTTGAAGATATCCTTATTGTGAGTGAAAGTCCTCCTTATATACTAAGACAGTTAGGTGGTATAATTCACTTGGATGCCAACAAGACGCCAACTCAGATCCAACAGGATTACAGCAAGGCTCCAACTCATATAAAGTTGGGCAACATGCGGGAGATAATTAGGCGCGCTAGCATTCTGGACCTTATGAAAGATTGATCTCCACTATCGGATGACTAAGCAGTTAAATGACAATTGGTCTTCATTCGAGCCCTCCTGATTTTGGCATGTGTGCTTTAAAATTAATTTACCCCTAACAAGTACCATAGATAAAATCATTTTAATATATTAAGATAATAACAACCACATGTGATTAAAAATATAAAAGGGGAAACACCAAAAATGAGTGTGTATATATATAGTGTTAAAAATATATATATAAAAAAACCAGTTACAATGAAAAACTAAATTCAAAAATAATTCTGTTTAGGACATAATGCAAAGTATTCATATTGCTACGTGGTAATACAAACAAACCAATCCAACACATAAATTAATAAATATATGATAATAGTCCAAGAGAACTCAAGCAAATACCAAATAATAGAGTCATTGAGATTTACATAGTTCACTCATAATAAAACTATATCCAAGACCAAAGTATACAAATAATAATTCACTATCAAGATAAAAAATTATAATAAAAGTAAGATAAGGTCTCCTCTGCAAACTATACTGTGGCCTCTCACGACTCAACTCAATAAAATAACTCCTTTTTGACACCTTAAAAAGAACTCTAACATCTTGAGATTTATCTTCAAGAACAATAAATAAATAAAAAAAAATATAGAGAAAAAAACTCTTCCATCTATCATTCTCACCATAAAAAAAAATTAAAAAAATTAAAAATCTTCCCCTAGTTTAAAATACTCTCTTTACAAAGAAAAGATACTAGTTTTTTGAAATATTTTTAATATAAAAAACATATTAAAATTATAATTTAGTATAAAAAAGTAATTTTATATCATAGTCATGCATTCATAGACAAAAAAAGAAAACTATTTCTTTGGTGAATATTCCAAACTTTTTATCAATGGATGCGACACCATCATTAAGCTTTGAAAAATAATATATATATATATATATATATATATATATATATATATATATATATATAACTTAAGGGGAGAAACATAATAGTGATTCTAACAGTATTTCCATTAAAATCAGGCAAGGTTAATTCAGAGAGAATGGTACTTGGCTCAATGAACACATAAACATGCATGCCACCCCACCAAGTTGATTAATTTTTTCTTTAATTAACTAATGCCTTCATTCCTACATGCAAAAAACCACATTATTGAATATGATAATTTTCAACAACCACCACTGGAAGCAACTTATCTATTATGAATATAATCATGATGCTAAATTTCTTTATAAAACATCATTAGAAAAGTAAGGTCGGCTAAGAGATTAATTAATTAAAAACCCTTGAGATTGTTAAAAGGTTCATGGACATATGGAGAGAAGACAGATGGATGTGTTTTTATTATTAGAAGTATAACCTTCTAAAAAGCCGGCATATATATATATTTATTTATTCATGTTTGTACCATTTATATATTTAAAATAATTTTATTATAATTTATTTAAGAGTTTATTAGTTATATTTTAAAAAAAATAGCTACTACTTGTCTAAACATGCATGAAGGTGAAACTTGATATATTGTAGGCTGGGATTCACATGATAAAGGCATCAAGATCGAGTATTGAGGTACTCATTAAAATTGATTTTGAAAAAACATTCAATAAGATAGACTGAAATTTTCTATTGAAAATACTGAGGGCGAGGGCTCGCAGCTTTGGAGCCAAGTGGGTATCATCAAGGGGGCAAGGGGGCGCTCAAGCACCCCTTAGTTCCAAGAGGGCCTCTACCTCCATGGCTCTAGGGTTTTCCCCTCCATGAAGTTGTTTATAACAAAATGGTGTTGTAGTTTGTTGGTTAGAATTCCATGTTATGGCTTAAAAGATTTGGGCTTGAATCCCAATGGTCACAATTTGTTTTTTAAAATTAATACTGACATCATTTATAAAATTTAAATTTTATTTATATATTTCTAATAAATCATTTTCTTTTCACCTCGTATTTCAGTGATTTTTTTTATTATTTAAATTTAATTCCAATATCATAAAAAAAAATTATTGTGATTTCTATGTTTTTGATATTCATGTTGGAAAATAAGCATTTGTGTAATGCTTATAAGACATGATAGCTTGAAAAACTAAGTAAAATAATGGAGAAATCAAGTTTGTCAGAGGTTGTATTCTTTCACTTGGAAATTGGGTGTGCCTTTTCACCAAAGGTTGTACTCTTTTCACTTGAAAGAGTGTGTGCCTTTTCCAAAGGGATGTGTTTTAGGACACCATTGGGTTATAAATACAATGAAAAACCAATGGCAAACAATACTACAATCACTCTAATTCCTTTCTCCATTCTTTAAACTTGTTCTTGAGTATTCTTTGGCAAGAACATAAAAATTGTTCATTTTTTCTTCTTGGTTGGCTTTGGTGAATCCTAGAAGGTTATTTGTCATTCAAACCCTTCAACATACTCTTAGTAGTGGGGGCAAATAACACTTTAAGGACAAAAACGATCTTGATTGTTTTGCATCAAAGCCATTGTTATTCTTCAACTTGTAAACCCCACTATCCACAACAATTCCTCCAATAAAGCATGGATGAAATTATATATGTACCCAAAGAATTAAAAAGAAAACAAAACTTGTTATTTTTTAAGCAAAGAAATTAGTATAAACAAGTAATCTTAAGTTTGAATTAATATATTTTTTTTTAATATTTATAAATTTTTTTTAAGTTAAAGCCAACACCCCTTTAATTTTGCTTTTGGTTCCGCCACTAGGTAGCATAGATTCAGGCCATCCTAACAACATCATCAAGGATCCTCATCAATGGATTGCTTAAGGGTTATGTGCGCCACAAAAGGGGCCTACGACAGGGGGATCCTTTCTCCCCCTACTATTTATATTGGTTGTTGATGTCCTAAATTCAATGCTCAACATAACAAACCGGGCACACATATACAGAAGGATTAGATGTGGAGGGAGCGATATAATGGAGGTGACCTCCCCTCAATATGTGGATGACCTACTGGTACTCAGTATAAGAGAGCCAGGGCAACTACAAATCTTGAAGCTGATTTTTTACCTCTATGAAGGAATCTAAGGCCTAAGGATAAACTACCATAAAAGCTCGCTTATTCCTATACGAGCAAACTCCCACACAACATAATCCATGGCCGACATACTTAACTGCAAGATAGAGAATCAGTCGGTGAAATATTTGGGAATCCCACTGTCTAGGAGGCAACCAAAAAGAGATGACTGGCTACAACTGATAGAAAGTCAAGCGAAGAATGGGGACTTGGCAAGCGAGACTCCTATCAATGGGAGGCCAGATTACCCTTATCAACTCAATCGTTACTATTATCCCTAACTATTGGATGTCAATCTATAAGCTCCCGGACTGGGTCATAAAATGTATAGATGCGCTAGGATGGGACTTTCTCTAGAAGGGACTAGACATGCAAAGAAAGGCGTATCGACATATCGACTGGTGAGATAGGAACGCTTATGCTGGCCAAATGAAAATGGAGGATGGGGCATAATAGACTTAAAAATGCTTCAACACGGCGATGCTAGCAAAATGGTGGTGGCGGTTAATCAAAGGTGAAACTGGGATCTGCCGGTGTATCATCCAATATATCTATTGTCAAACCACGTAGTTGAACCCACATAAAAGACCAACGACACAAGCCTTATACTTTTGGAGAGGGGTCAATGCAAACAAGAAGTCATTTGAAATAGGCAAGATAGTTAGGTCGGTAAAGGAGACAATAAATTTCTGGAATGACAGATGGATTGAAGGGAGTCTTCTGTAGCACTTTTCGCAACACAAGAGCACATGATAAAAGAATCGCACATCTCCCTGAAACAAGCAAGACACATAATTAATACAAGGGCGTTGCTACTCGAGGAAGGACCGCTTTCCAGGGAGGGCTATCAAGAATTATAGGCCTTAACTAACAGAATGTCTACGACTGATACGGAAGAGGAGGATGATCCATATGGACCCTAGGGTCGAGAGGGAGATATACGATCAAATCCTTATACGACCTTATTGCCGACGGGGGAACGAGATGCCTCCTGAAAGGATTATGGAAGCTGCCCAGCCCAAGGAAGATAAAGTTTTTGCCTGGTTGGCTTTGGATGACAAAATTCTAACATTAGCCAACCTTGCCAAAAGACATCGAAAAGACACCAGATCAGAATGCTACTTATGCAACGGGGTAGAAGAAACAACACAACACCTGCTGGCCGGATGCCCGAAAACCCAAAAAATATGGGACCACTACTACCCACGATTTGACTGAACCACACCTCACAGACGATATAAGATCTTTGGGGAGGGAACCACATGGGTATGCAACTCAAAAAAAAGGGAACAACTTGGGTGGAATATAGCGGTGATGATAATCACCTGGAGCACTTGGCTTGAAAAAAACCAAAGATGCTTTCATGAAAAACAAAGTCTTCTCACCGAGGTAATCCGAGGAATTAACTTTCTAATTAATGCTATCTTGGTTTGATACAACTCCTGCCTCAAAGAAGCAAAAGTTGGTGCCGATGGAGAACATCATCAAGCGGAGTCTCACCTATACAAATGATAAGGGCAGACATGGGGGAGGACGAGGATGACTTTGAAGACCTCGCAACACAGGAGGACAACGCTACAGAAGACACAGAAGAATAGGGCCTTTCAACTGGGTAGGGAATTGGGAGCGTACAAGAAAAACACCATTGTAAACCTCACATAAGGGGGTGTAATGCAAATTATATTAAAGCACTTACACCCTAAAACCCCATTTGCCTGGGCAAAAGGTGCCAGGGCAATCACAATTCACCTCAAACCCCTTGCAGAAAAAAAAACTTTCACTCCAAACCCCCTTTTGCTCGAGCGATCACTATATATATATATATATATAGAGAGAGAGAGAGAGAGAGAGAGAGAGAGATTTGGTTGGTTTGAATTTGTCTCATTTATTAAAATAACTTTCAAATAAGTTTTCCAATTTTTAAAGTAATTTTTTTTACAATATTTTACAAATTTGTTGTGTGTCACTAAATTATGTGGTTAGAAACCAAAATTTAGATTTTCAATTATCTACTCAATTATCAATCAAAATTGTCAACATCTAAAATTTATATTAAAATAAAAATACTAATTTTCCTACTTTATATATATATTTTGCCAAAAAAATACAAGTTAATTCATTAATTAAGGACTAGAAAATAAAAATTCTAAAAGTAGAGGGGTTTTTTTAAAGGGGTAATTATTTATTAGTCCTTCATACTATTTGATACTATTCCCTACTATTTCCCTACACACTACTATACCCCATCCCTACAACACCCCTACCAATGGAATCTAGGGACTATTTGTTCATTATCAAACTATGGAGGGACTTTGTGTTCTTTATCTATTTTTTAAAATAAACTTCATAACTAATTTAAAAAAAAAATTAGAACACTCTTGCCCCCCACCTGCCCGTTTGTATTGCTTGTTTATATTTTTGCTCCTTATATATGGTAATAGAAGCTATTTTATTTTTTCATCCCAAAACTATATTTATATCTGGATGAATAGTAGAACCTTGGAATCTGCCTATGTTGCGTTCTTCATTTCCAGACATTATAAATTGAGTTGTTTGTTTAATTTCAGTGTCTCTCTTCACAGATGGATTGGGTATATTTGAATGTTTTGTATACCATTTTGGGTGTGTACCTTCATGTGCATAAGATGTTTTTCATCTTTAGTATATTTCATTATCGATGAAACTGCGTCATATCTATCTGTCTAAAGCACCAAAACATAATCCAAAACATAATCCATTGTAGTTGAGTATTTGAGTATCTAACCCTTTTATTGTGCAGGCCTTTCAATGCCTTTATAATGCCTTTATGATATTGCTTGTGCATGGCAGCAGTGACAACATGCATATGATGTTCTACAATGAATATTTGAGTATGCATGTCTTCATTTTTACATTTTTTTCACTCTTTCTTTATATTGTTTTGCCAATAATGAAAAATTTTCATCTATTTTTAAGTTTTAATTGCAAATTCATCTACATTTTTCAAGTTGAAGATGGGGATGGAGTTTGGAGTTATTGTTAAGTTTAGTTCTGTTTTTGTCTTACTTAAAGAACATTTGTATTATTTTTCTTGATGTTAAAAAACTTGATGTTTGGATGTAATTTGTTTTAAAGAGCTTGATGGGGAAGTTGTTTGTTTCAAAAAAAAATTATTGAACTTATTTGTTATAAATTTTATATGTTATTATAATTTCATTAGTTGTATGGTATAGTTTGTTATATATTGTCATAGGTTGTAAAAATCAGGGTTATAAATTCTAATTGTATTTTTATAAATATGTAGGCACATGTTTGAAATCATGTTTACAATTTTTTTAGGACATGTTTGTAAAAATTATGTAATAATGTAAGTTTTTGTGTATATGTTTGCAAAAATAATATAAATATAAAGGACATTCACTCAAAAAATATTAAATTTTCAAAAAATTAAATAATTATAGGGGTATATTAGAAAACCCATAACGGTCATTTGTTATATAAAATAAATAATATCTATAAATTTTTTTTTTAAAATTAGAGGGATATATTAGCAAACCCATAATGGTCATTTGTTATATGAAATAAATAATATTTATAAAATTAAAAAAAATTAGAGGGGTATATTAGCAAACCCATAATGGTCATTTGTTATATAAAATAAATAATATCTATAATTATTTTTTTTTTAAAATAGAGGGATATATAAGCAAACCCGATTTAGTAATTTATACTTATTTCATCTATTAATTTAACACCGTCAATGGTCAACTTAACCAAAGGCATATAAGCAAAAATAATTGATTTATAAAAATATATAAGTAAATATCATTTATATAGGGGGTATATAAATAATTTCAAAGTTTTATAGGGGTATGTAAGAAAAAACCCAAAATATAATAATCAGATTTTACAGGTAATTAATTATGTGTAAAAGAAGCAATCAAAATTCGTAATAAATATAGAAAAAATAGGGCAAAAAATGCAGTAATGTATGCAAAAACATAACTTTATAGGCAAAAATGCAATAATGTATTTAACCAAAAAGGTTGTAATAATGAGATTTTACATCTAATTATGTAAAAACCCATTAATAAATAAAATAACAATGAATACGTGGAATTCCGCTCCGATTTGAGCGGGAGCGCTGCGAGCCTGCGAGAGAGAAAAGGGGCAGAGAAACCGATTTCTTCTTCTTTTCTCCGAGAAAAAAAGACCCCAAAATCTACTCGTTTTCTCGGAGGATGTCGGACATCCGGAGCTCTATTTTGTAATTATCCTATTTTTTTTCTACGGATTTCGACAGCCTCCATTCCGCTGCCCTAATCTCAGGTATCAATCGTAGTAATTGAACCGGAGCAGGATTGTTTGTTTTTGAATTTCAAGGAGAATTATTGTATGGATTGAAATGTCCTTCAATTCTCACGCCTTTTGTTTATCTGGGATTGTGCCAGATGTTGTGGGTTTTATTCTTTAATTTCGTTGAAATTTGGAGCATTTCGATGGCTTTCTATTAATTTCGTCATTTTATTTTGGTTTTATGTCAATTCTGATTTTTGAATTCGTTGTCTACCCTGTCACTTTCTACATGGTTTTCCTGTTTTATTTGGTTCGATTGAGATGTTATTTGCGTATTTTGTTCAAATTGGGTTCATTCGTCCAATTTGAGCATTTTTCCTTTTCATTTTTACATTTTTAGAATTCATTCGTTCAATTGAGGATTTGTTTTGTTTTTTTTTTAAAGATGGGTATATAATAGGGAAACATCATACTATTTCAATTTGAGGAAAATTTTTGTAATTTGTGCAAATCTTAGTTCCTTATTAACTGAGATTATTTTTCTTCTCTATTTGTTTTGTTTCAGTTAAAAGATGGGGATTATGTCAAGAAAGGTTCTGCCTATATGCGGGAGATTGTTATTCCTATGCCCCTCATTGCGAGCTAGGTCTAGGCAACCAGTGAAGCGTTACAAGAAAATTCTTTCAGAAATTTTCCCTCGGTTGCAGGTGGGTCTTGTCTCCATATCTCTTGCTTTCACATTGCTGTTTGATTGTTCATCATTGCTTAAACAACTGCGGATTCTTATTATTTGATGAGGCCTTTGTATCTGTTTGGTTGATTTGGCTATCTTTTGTCAATGATAATGTATAAAATTTGAGAATAAATTTGAGCTAAGGAGTCCATATTATATGTAGTATAATATAATCAGACCAATTTCACAAATCATAATTTGCTGAAATGGAGTTTGTCATATGTCTTAGTGTTGAACAAGGCATAGGATTCCTCTCCAAAATTTTCTCTATTCTTTACCTGCAAAAAACTCTGAAACCTATTCTTTTTTTTGCTAGATAAAATAATAAGTTATAGAATTGGATCAATTGTGCTGAATATTTTTTTTGCGTCGTAATCTTTCTGGACTCTGTTAGAATTTCTCAGAGTTAACAATCTTTCACTACTAAATGGTAAATTGTGTAAATTAAGGTGTTCTTGAATTTTGAAACTCCCTATGCTCATGATATTGCGAAAAAAAATGGTAGAATATTATAGGTGAGATTGGGAGTCAATTGCTATTCTAGGCTTTTATGTGCCTGATAACTTGAAAAACTATATTTTAAAATTCCTCCAATGATGCTTGCTCATTCAGGTTTTCCAAAGCAAATCTAATCCAATTATCAAACTTTTTTCTTGAAGGATGAAGAACCCAATGATAGAAAGATAGGCAAACTTTGTGAATATGCATCAAAAAACCCATTGCGGATCCCAAAGGTAATTTCTTTTAGTTTACTGATCCACATTAAACAGCAATTGTTATCATGCGCATTCTATGGCACATATACAAGTCCAGCATCACTTTGCTCTTGCCACTTGTTTTAACTTTCACTCATTGAACTGTCTTTTTGTGATGCATAAGAAAGTCTGCTGAATGCAGAATACATAAGAGAAATAAAAGTAATTTTGCTGATTCTTGGCACAGTGATCTTATTTGGCAGACATTGGATGCATTTAATGTGCACTAATGGAAGATTTCAAGGGTCTCTTACTGATCTGAATCACTCATTAATGCTCCGTTATATTTCTCTATGATTTGCTCATAATGTTTTTCTAATTAGATATTTTTGGATTTTTTTTGAATTCTGAAAACATTGAAGAAGATGAATCACTGCAGAATGTTTATGTAAAGGGTCTAGAGATATAAAAAAGTGGTTTACACTATTTTGTATTAAATAATTTAATAGCAGATAATTTTTGGGCATTATATATGTAATTGTCTTACATTATCTTTTGTGCAGTATCTTTTTCAACTGATCCATTTTGTATGTCATTTTTCACTACTCATATTTTTCTTAGTTAACTATATGCGTGTTTTCTACCAGATTACAGATTATCTGGAGCAGAGGTGCTACAAGGAACTGAGAATTGAGCACTTTGGCTTTGCAAAAATAGTCATGCGCATCTATCGAAAATTATTAGTTTCTTGCAGGGAGCAAATGTAAGATAATTTGTTTGATGGATATGCGATCCTTTTCCTTCTGGATACCTGTAATTTCTGAGCCATGTAAATCTAGCAAAGTCCGCAATTTCTTTGATATCATATGCTTACTGCATAATGATCCATATAGGTTTTAAATTCAAAATGATCTATTTCCTTTATACTCATTTATTTTCATTTTATTTGAGAAAGTGTTTCTACTTCCCTGAGGACAGGTCCACTTTCTAGGCTTGGCTATATGGAGTCTTCCAAAGCATCTCATACATTTTACCCATATTTTTTATTGAAAGATAACTACTAAGTTATTGGTTCAAAACTTGAGCTCCGTCCAACTTGCAACTTGCTTTTATTGACTCACTTTTTTCAAAATCATTTTCCAATTCATCTGATATGTTCCATACATGGTTTACAAAGACAGTGGTTTTATCCATGTTTCTATTCCCTCCACCAATTTTAATAAATAGGAAACCCAAAATATTTCATCTCATAGAATATATTTAAATGATTAAATGGTTGTATAGAAGTTTCTTGTGCTATTAACATCTGATTATCCATTTCCTTCATTTTTCAATTGTAGGTCCCAAGAAATATTTTCATGGAAAACAGTAGTTGTGACTTTTAAGCTCTGATCATCTAACTTTTAGTTTATATCTGGCCACATATTCCATTTTATTTTTAGGTTTTACCTAACTCTGCAGCTAATTTCCTGCTTCCATTTTTCTGGGTGAAATCATTTAATTACCAACAGGCAATATTTATCTATTTATTTATGTTTCAATCTTTCTTTCTTTAGAGTATGAGTTGTCATGATTAAACTGGATATGGTACAGGCCGTTGTTTGCAGGTAGCTTGCTGAGTATCATACATACACTCCTGGATCAAACAAGACATGATGAGATGCGCATTATAGGATGCCATACACTTTTTGATTTTGTAAATTGTCAGGTGGGTTTGTTTGGAGTCATACTCACTTTCTCATCATTAGATAGGTGACATGTGTTTGAGCTCCATCATTTATTACTTTTCAACAAATGAGATTCATTTGCGTCTTTTATCAATGTTAGATGGATGGTACATACATGTTCAATTTGGAAAGCATGATTCCAAGACTCTGTGAGATTACTCAAGAAATTGGAGAGGATGAAAAGACACATAACATGCATGCAGCTGGGCTGCAGGCTCTGTCTTCTATGGTAGCTTTCCACTATACAGCTGGTTGATAATCTTACACTGTGCTTGCTCTCATTTTCTACTATTTGGAAGTTGGATATTGATGGTATAAAATTCACCAAATAAATTTAATTGAAACTGTTTATTTATACACCAAACATCTTGTATATCTTTCTTATGTTTTCTTGAATTCTTCATATATTTGTTTACAGCTCCTTGAAGCTTTTGCATGTATAGTGTATACTTCCTTGCTTAGATTCCTCCTATCAACTTTCTTTTCAGGTCCAATCATTTTGTGAATGACAATTGTACTCTTTTTTTTTATTTGGAAAAAGGGGGAAAAATATTTTTACTATTAAACCCATCCTTTTGGTGTCAAATGAAAAGTTTATGTATATTCATGGATAAATATGTTTTCCTTCTGTTGGTTAAGGGTAGATAAATTAGCAAATGACCTAACGACAATAGACATAATATCCCTTATTGTCTGGTTTAGTTTAACCCAAGGAAGTATTTGTTAATGCCTCCAAGATCTTATGTGGAATATTTCAGAGGAATATATGCACAAGACACATAAGATAGTCCAGTTTTTATCATTTTTTTTTTCTTTTTTGATGTATTATTCTTTTTCCTGTTCAATTAAAATCCTTCATTAGCCACCACAAAAAAAAACCTGATTGCTTTTAATGGTGACAACAAAGTTAGTCCTGATCCTAATGAGTTTCAACCTTATGGTTATGAAATGGTGTAATAAGAAATGTTTAGTATTTGAAAGACTGGAATAAGTTTTATCTCATAATTTACTAGTTTAACAGTAACTACTGAACTTTTGAATTGACCTTGAATCTTTTCATAAGTTCCACCATTTCTGGTAACTTATGATTCTGTTGAGCACTTATTTCCCATGTAAGTTATGATTTTGTATGTGCTGATTGGTTTCTGTTGATTCATGTCATCTGCAGATATGGTTTATGGGTGAATACTCCCATATCTCGGTAGAGCTTGACAATGTAAGAAATGTGCATGCATGTGCTTTTAATTTTGTCAAATGGTTGATCTTAAATGCTCACATTAGCTTGGTTCCTGTTACTGAAAATTTACGAATCTGTTTTTTGTCTTATCATCACACTCCTAGATGTTTTTCTTATATTGTTCTGGTAGCAACTAATCAATTATTTCAATGAGAGCTCGCTCGTGTGGCTGCTGAATGTTGCTATGATAATAATTAAATGCAAAATTCCTGATAGCCAATAATCTATTTATAACCTTGGACCCATTGACGGAGGAGAGAGAAGGAAGATTAGTCAAAAGTGAAATTTTATAAAGGAATATCATGGGAAAAAAGATGCACATTCCTTGACAGGAGACACTTTATTGAATAAGAGTTTCTTGAGTGTCAATATTGATATGGCTAACCTTATGCTGATTCCAATGATTCTAGATTTTAGTCTGTCGTGTATCAGTTAGGTTTAGTGTCTTAATGAATTTGAGACTCAAGATTAGTTTACTCAGGGAAAATGGCCTAAATCTGGAGGTATGGGTTTTAGATATAGGGCTTAGATACTATCAGTGCCTAAGAAAATAAATTTAGTTAGAATATTGTCAATAGACTATGCGCACACTACCTAAGAGTGATTAGAGAATTCCTTTGTCTGTCATTAAGAATTTTACTAGTTTGAGTTTGAATTATATTAGTCATATGAGATCTGTTCTTCGATCTTTTCCTTTGTTATCTGTGATTCAAGGTTTCATGAAGATAGTCATTTTTTGTAAGTAGTGTGTTTTACTTTTAGTCCTCAATTTTTTTCTATTATAGGTTGTTTCAGTAGTCCTGGAGAACTATGAAAGTCCTCAAAAGAAGCCAGATGTTCTTAACAAACAACCCTCGCAGAATCGGTGGGTGCAGGAAGTCCGCAAAACTGAGGGTCATGTGTCTCCTTCTCCCATCAGCATAACAAGAATTCCATCTTGGAAACACATTGTAAAAGATGAAGTAAATCTGACATTGTAATGACCACCATCTCAAATCCTGTATTAGGGCATTTTTTTCCTTATCGATTGTTATTGTTCTTACTTTCTTATTCTCCTTAACAGTGATGAAGGCAGAAATCCTAATTTTTGGTCTAGAGTTTGTCTACGCAATATGGCCGAACTGGCGAAGGAGGCCACTACTGTGCGGCGTGTTCTGGAGTCTTTCTTTAGATATTTTGATAATAACAATATGTGGTCATCTGAAAATGGGCTTGCTCTACATGTTTTATTGGATCTGCAATCATTAATGGAAAAATCTGGTAATGGTTTTTTTTATTAGGATAATAACTCATTTATTTATAATCTTAGTTTATATTTCTCCATTTTCTAATCTTTAATTAGATCATGCTAACCATAAACTGAACACTCTGATTTAATGGGTATTTATTTCATAATCTCAATTGACTGATTACTTTTTGTTGTTAACTTATAGGGCAAAACACTCATTTGATGCTATCCATTTTGATCAAGCATCTCGACCACAAGGCTGTATTAAAGCAACCGGACATGCAGCTAAACATTGTTCAAGTTACTACTAGCCTTGCTGAACACTCCAAATCTCAGACTTCTGTTGCTCTAGTAACTGCCATAAGTGATCTTGTTAGGCATTTGAGGAGAACCATGCAATGTGGACTTTGCAGCCAGGACTTAGGGGATGACATTATCAAATGGAACAATGAATTCTCTGCAGCAGTAGATGACTGCCTGGTTCAGTTATGTAAGAAGGTCTGTGTTTTTCCCTGATAATTTCATTTCTTCCTTCCTACAAACATATCTTGAACTTATCAAGCCAAGAGGAAAAAAAATCCTAAAAAAGCATAGTTGCATAATTGATCAGGTTTCATGTTGCTTCTTACTTGGTCAAGATGAGATGTGTATACATCTCTTTCAACAAGAGATTTTGTTTTTGTTAATCTAGAATGAATGTTATCAGGAATTTTAACTTTTTGGTTGTGAAATCAGGTTGGTGATGCAGGACCTGTTCTTGACATGATGGCTGTGGTATTGGAAAATATCACATCTACAGTGTCAGTTGCTAGGTCAACGGTTTCTGCAGTTTATCGTACAGCTCAAATAATTGCATCAGTACCAAATTTATCATACCAGAATAAGGTGAGCCAATAAGATAAAATGCCATTTTTGTTGTTATTGCTTGATTTACTGTTTGTAGCAGCAGATTAGCTTCCATTGTGTATTGCAGGCATTTCCAGAAGCACTGTTTCATCAGTTACTCATAGCAATGGTTCATCCCGATCGTGAAACACATTTGGGAGCACATCGCATCTTTTCTGTGGTTCTTGTACCATCTTCTGTATGCCCCCGTCCTTGCTCAGTTGCTCCAGAATCACCAAAGATGTATGATCTTCGAAGGACTCTCTCAAGGACTGTATCTGTCTTTTCATCTTCAGCTGCTCTCTTTGAGAAGTTAAAAAGGGAGAAGTTTCCATCCAGGGAGAGTGGTCACCAGGACAGTCTGGATAATGTTTCTCACAGTTTTGATGGACAACAGAAGCACAGTAATGATGCAAAACTTTATAAACTTCAGTCTTCTAAAAGTAGAATTTATAGCATGAAGGGCTCTCCTTTACCTTCGGCTGTGGAGAAATACTCTTCGCCTAAGGAAATGGTATTTCACTTCATCAATGAATCATCTATTTATCTTTTCGAGGTCATTATGTCACGCACAATTTTTGGAATACATATTTGACACTGCACATCTACAAATCTTCAGGACCCAGTTCCCCTAAGGTTGAGCAATCGTCAAATCATGCTCTTACTTTCATCAATATTTGCTCAGGCGATCTCCCCTGAAAATACTCCTGAAAACTACGAGGCAATTGGTCACTCATATGGCCTTCTATTGTTGTTTTCTCGAGCGAAGGTAGCGTACATCTCTCCAATGATTTCATTTTACCTAAATTCTTTGCAAGATAGGAAGTATCGACTTTTTTTAATTCAATATCACATAAATTTATCTCATTTTTTGTTTGTTATCACCTTCCTTTTATATGAATATTGGAAGTTTTTTTCTCCTGTAGTATAGTTTCCTACCAAATGATTTGAGAGCAGAAAAGCTATTATTGTATTAACTTCTTTGGGATTCTAGTTAGGATACATTGCTGCCTATTTTGTGTCTGAAAACAAGAAATGAATAAAATAATTATGAAGTCATTCTAGAGATATGTATGGCATCTTTCATGGGAATGTACTACACAGTACCTTATTTCTCAACTATTTCTTAAAGTTCTGCTATATGGATGTGTATCTATTTCCTTTTGTCACATTGCAAGTTTTTGGCATAAAAAGAATCAAGCACAAACATTTTGAATTGGGGTTGAATCCACTCTCCTACTATCAAAAACTCTTAAATTTAATGCGCTTTTTATCACATAAAAAGATCTGTCTGGTTTTTGTTCACTTAGATCCATTGTCTGTGCTCA
Source organism: Dioscorea zingiberensis (assembly GCA_026586065.1). Taxonomy (NCBI): domain Eukaryota; kingdom Viridiplantae; phylum Streptophyta; class Magnoliopsida; order Dioscoreales; family Dioscoreaceae; genus Dioscorea; species Dioscorea zingiberensis. Next base: position 52,807,865 of record CM048818.1, on the reverse strand, counting down.
CAAGGTTGCACATATTATTTCTGAATATTTCATGGTTCTATCATATCTACTACTTGTTGGATTACACAATTTGGATTGTTGTATCATCTTTCAGAGCTGGAGGCGGCAACTATCTAATTAGGTCATATGTTTGAGAAATAGGAATATTTAGGTTATCATCTTGTCAACCTTAACTGTTTTTGCTCGAAAATTTATGTCTTGTGCAATCACCGCATTGTTACTCTAGTTTCCAGCTATTTATTATAAGTTATTTTTTTTTGGGAAATTTTAAGTTATTTTTTCTTTCAAGTATGTAATACTTTTTAAATATATCCAGTTATGTGCTTTGATCATGCAAATGGAAGTTTCTAAGCGCATGTGAGCCCATTTTGTTGAAAAAGGATTGGGTTATGGGTTAGCAGTCCTGGGGCATTACACTGTAGAAATTTTAATTGGGGGAGTCTAATTTTTTTTATTTATGTACAAATACCTGTTTTATTATAAATAATTCCCAAAAATTAGGAAAATTTGTAAAGAATAAAAAAGGTCAGTCCGGTGCTGCAAAGCTCCCACTATACATGGGTCCGGGGAAGGGTTTGTAAAGAACAGATTGAAGAAATTAGCCTTGCCAAAATAAGTATCATTTAACAGAAATTACAACAAAAGTAGCAAAATCAAGTAGAAAATAATCCATTGATGTGTGATCCTAACATTGTGGTGATTTTGTCTTTTTGTCTCAAAAAAATTGGAGAAATTATAAATTTTCAAATCATTAATTCTTATTGTTGAATTTCTGGATAATTATAAAAAAAATGCAAAATAAAGGAAAAGAGGCAGAGTTAGGAGAGAGGGCAGAGAAAGAGAAGCACAAATGGATTGGGGGTTCGAGGGATTTTAGGTTATATTAAAAATAAACCAAATTCTATTGACATTGTTTTGACTCATAACAGCCATGCCCAAACTTAGATGACTCAGACCACAATCAATGCCTTTTTGAGGGAGCCTGAGTCAGTTATGATTTATGCCCCAGATGAGATCTTAAATCAAGTTATTTGTTTGAGTTACCCAACTATTGTTACTTGTTCTATGGTTGTTGATATTGACTTTTTATTTATTCAGTTTATGGAATTCTCTTTCAAGTATTGATATCTAATAATTGAATCCACTTGGTGGCATTATCTCTTCCATGATTTCACCAAAGAGTTGCTGGTGTCTTCTCATTTTTCATGTTAATGAAAATCACTGAGTTTGCTTTATTACCAATTTCAGACCCCGATTAGTGAAACTCTTGCTCGAAGTTTTCAGCTTGCATTTTCCTTAAGGAGCATTTCACTTGGAGGAGGCAGTAAGCTTTACATTTCACTTGAATATTAATAATAGTTGTATGCTGCCAATGTCTTTTATTTCTTTGTTGTTTTCTATTTTTCTTGCTTTGTTGTTTTATATTTTTTTTTTGTATAAGAATGCATCCACTTCAGCTCATTTTTGATGTATGAATCTATGAATTAGATATCTGAAATTTACCTCGATAAACATTTGCGTTCTGCAATGCTAGTGTAAATACAACTTAATTGTCTGATCCTACATCAATCTTTTGTAGGTTCATTGTCACCCACACGCCGCCGTTCCCTCTTTGTGTTAGCAACATCAATGATCATATTTTCGTCAAAAGTTTTCAATATTGCACCTCTTATTCCAATTGTTAAGTTGTCACTCAACGAGAAAACGGTATGCAGCAAGTGCATAAGGCTTTCCGAAGTTACTTTCATTCTGTCATGTGTTGAGAACATCTTTTACCTTTGTTATATCTATGTTACTTCAGTTAATGCTTATTTCTTGTTTTTGAGGAGACTGATATGATAACTGGCAAAGGATCCTTATTAACTCTTAGTTGTGTAAAGTTTCGTGAATCCCTTTAACTACCACAGCTTATGTTTTACCTGTGTCACATAGAATCTTTGGTCTATACTTATGAGAAGTGACAACTTTTTGGTCATTTTGCCATGGAAATTTATTTGATTTTTTTTTTTCAACTAAAAAGTTTCCTTTACAATGACGATCATTGTACCAGGTTGATCCATTTCTTCATCTAGATGATTGCAGACTACAGGCTGTGAAAAATGCGAAAATTTATGGATCCAAAGATGATGATAGTGCTGCTTTAAAATCTCTTTCAGCGATTGAAATAAGAGAAAACCAATCAAGGGAAGCCATGGCTTCTGTGGTTTTGAACTGCTTAGGAGATGTACCAGATGTAATTTCTCTAGATTTTTCTTATGAGATATTCAGTTTATCAATGAACTGTATTTTATCTATTCTATTATGTTGGATTACACCTTGTTGACTTGGCACATCTCTGCAGTCAGAGCTATCTGTAGTAAGAAAACAATTAGTTGATGACTTTGTCCCTGATGATGTATGCCCATTGGGGGCTCAGTTTGTTGAACCATCTGGCCCAATCTCCTCACTTGCTCCTGAAAATGATTCAGAATCTCAAAAAGAGGTATTTAGAATCAAGTATTCCTTTGGTATCTTATTCACTTTCACGAGTTAAAGATGGCATTATTTTGTTTGTTTGCAGGTCATACCTGCAAACTTCTCAGCAGAGGATGATCTCCTTATATTTGAAAGTGTTGCAGATCCTGAACTTCAGCTTCTCACGGACACGTCCAATCTCTTGGATGTCAATCAGCTTCTAGAATCTGTAATGCTTTCTTTTAGGCTATTCTTTATTTTACTTTGTCTTATATAAAAAAGAGAAACCATTTTGAACATCAGGTGAAGCACTGTAGTCGATGCTTAATAGGGTTGTAAGATTTCATGTTGTATCACAGTTTGTCCAGCTGTTAATTATTTGGGTATGGTAGATTTTTTGCATCTCTTGCAAACTTGAGAATATTTCATACTCTTAACTCTAGTTTCTACATGGCGAACTTCCTATCAGCTGGCAACTTTCTCCCAGCATAACTTCATTTTCTTCTCTGCTTCTTTTCTTATCATTTTAAGGCAGTTTTTTTTTTTAATTTTTTTAATTTTTTAATATATTACTCCTGGTTAAGGCTTGTTCAGTCTATTTATTTATTTATTTATACATATATATTTTTGCACTAGTCAGGATCAAACTCTTATATTGTTATAGATCAGTTTTTAACTGATGTTATTTTTGAACCTGAATCTTGTTGGGAAGGGTAGAATGTATTGACAGTAGCTATTTCTGGAGAAAGAGAAATTACTGAGGAATATATGGACATAGAGAAGTTCTATCTCTGATCCATAGACATGATAGAAAATTGTATAATCGAATCTAAGTTCTAATCATTAATCCTCATTCTTACTTGGTACTTCTAGTATCTTAGAGGCACTTTTCTATTTATGTATAATATATTCTTATTAGAGAACCTGTTGTAATCATTACTTGCATTTATTTTGCACCTAATGCTGATTACCATCAAAGAATTGCTAATTTATGTGCTTATGTAGAAAGTAACTTGTGCAGGTTTTGGAGACTGCATGGCAACCTGGAAGATTTTCAGTGTCAACCACACCTGATGTACCATTTAAAGAAATGGCTAGTCACTGTGAGGCTCTTCTAATGGGAAAACAACAGAAAATGTCTGTTTTCATGAGTGCCCAACAAAAACAAGAATGCTACATGACTGGTTTGTCACAAGATCAAAATGAAGTAAACCAGCCCTTCTATTCGTGCACAGACCAATTCCACCGAGTGAGAACTCTATACCATTATTTCATGTTTGTGTGGTTATGCATATGCGCAAATATAAATGCACTTAGACTTGTACTTGCATAGATATCCTATTGTTAACTTTGTTATGCCCAATTTTTTTTCTTCTGTTTATACTTGACTTGGAATTTGCTTTATTTGACTTCTATCTTTGTTCTGCATACATCGAAACAATGGCTTTATCCCAAATCTCTCTTTTATATAATTTATGCATCTCACCTGAACTGTGGAAATGTTTGAAGAAAAATTATGTAAGATCTGTGCATGTTAGTGTTTTTTTTTTATGAATCTTATGGCTGTATAAAGAACGTGCATTTGCTGCCAAACTGACCATCCATTTAATTACTTGTGCAGATTGGCAATCCTTTTGTTGATCAGAATCCCATCTCCTATCCATATGCCTCCCCTAATGGTGCACCAATGTTCTGCCAATCACAAGTTCAATATCAGCCTGATGCTTTCAGGCTCCCAGCATCAAGCCCTTATGATAATTTTCTGAAAGCTGCTGGCTGTTGAAGTTGCATTCTGGGAGGTGGTTCTTTGTGGATAGTTGCTACTACTAAGGTGGAGAAGTTCCACAAGATGGCGCTTGATGGCAACCTTACATCTTGAGAGCATCAATATAAGTCAAATTAAATGATTATAGAGGTGTATAACATTTCATTTATCAGTTCCTTCATTCTTTGATTTAAAATTCTGTCATGAATGTGCATAGTTAGTATTAGTGTGGAAAGAAGGTGAAGGTGGTTAACTTGTTCTTGGTTTCCAATGTGACCATGGTACCCCCAAATCTATTAAAGTCTGCATATGTTTCTATAATGTTGTAATTGGTTTATGTAACATGTATAGCTTTATCATATGTTTTAAAATATATGGTAGAGGAGATCAAGTGACTGCCTCACATCTCCTTAACCTGGGTTTTGTTTACTTTGTTTTGGATGGGAGGCATTGTATTGATTTTGTGCATCTTGATATCTTTAAGCATAGATTTCACTATGCTATTTATCCTCGAAGGAAACCAGGGCTCCTTTGTTATAAAGCTAGCAAAGAAGAGAAACCTCAATGCCAAGGAATGCAAACAAGCGGAAAACTACAGCAACACCAACAATTGAACAATTCTTTTCAAACCTCAGCAAGCACCGGTCGCAGGTACACGTTTTCAAGTATCACAATAGGGTTTTGATGCTCCGTTACTTAACTGTTTTCCTTAATATAATGCTATTATATTATACAGTGATATTCCAAAGTGAGAGATCAAGACTGCCAGGTGTTCCATGGCAACAATTGCGCGCATCTCACCTGGAAGAAAATCAAGAAAGAGAAGGCCTATTAAGAGGAGCATAAAGGGGCCTGCAGACAGGTAGAATACAAGTTCCAAACTGGAAGAATACACCATTAGGCTTTAACTTTTCAAAAAATTCATTATTTATCTTCAATTTGCTCTCAAGCGTTTAGTTTTGGCTATTTTCTGCCAATGGTGCCAATCTTTGAGCCAGAAAAGGACAATAAATGACATTTTTGGGAGTCACTAGCATGAAGACTTGTAAATTTCCCTTGGCAGCATAACATCTGGCGCATATGTATATATTCAATGGTTAGAACTTCGGATGAGTGATTACATTTTATGTTGTTGTAACCATTTGGATTTGTTCTGAAAATTAGATGGTTGGATTATTTGAATGCCATATTACTTTGATTGTTATTGGATATGTGCATGTCTTCATTAATAGAATGGAAGCGAGTTTTTGGAATTTTATTTTCATTTTTGTGATTTCAGTTTGTCTACATTTTTTTGGTTGAATTTTATTGAACATGTGCGAATTCTTGGAATTACAAATTTAGAAGCAATTAATATAGAATTTTGCTTTTTTTTTTCTTTCTATATAGAATATTGCTCAGTAAACAATTTTTAGATTCAATTGTTATTCATCATAAAAAATAATAAATTAAATTGCACTTACCCTATAAATTCCATGATGATTTAGTATAATTGAAGCATTTGACAGTCTTAAATGTCAAAACTCTTGCTTGCATCAATTTCCTTTTAATTGGATACTCGCAATTTCATTGTTTTCAAGGGCATAATTTTAATTACTTTTTTCAATATTATATACATGACATTAACTATGTAGTCTGCTATTAATCTCAATTACTCATCCAGCCATTATGTGTCTTGATTTGATTTTAAGATAAGATACTAGTAACTTTAAAATACTAAACCATCTTCATAAAAACCACGTTTCTCAGACTATGAGAATATGTGCATCTACATGATTACATCTATAAAGAAACGGGAACGAGAACTTTAAAAAAAAAAAAAATCATGTTTATTGATAAAAATGTAAAGTTTACAGAGTACATAATTTAGTGTTCTGTCTGGCATTTTCTGGGTCCAAGGTAGTGTTTTCGAAGTCATCTCCTAGCGGGGTGTCAAACTCGTCTCAAGTGACCGTTCACCCTCTATGCTATTGTCTCCAATGCTACCAGCTTCGGCCTTTTGGATGCGGACACTGCATCAAACCTGGAAACATTAGGAAATCGATTTCCCAAATGGTTTCCGTGAAAACGCGATGTTTATCATTAAAGCATCGTTGGTTTCTCTCTCTCCAAATGCTCTAGGTGATTGCTATGACCGCTAAACTTCATCCAAGTCTATTGCCCTTAGCCACTCGTGTTTAAATTGTGTTGCCACCCCCACCGGTTTTGTAAATTGCTGACCCAAATAGCGGTTCATAATGGGCCCAGATGCGCTCAGATTAGGGGCGGTGCGTGAGTGGGTGTCGAACTATTTCTTGGTCCTCTCCGTAGGGGAAACATTGTGATATGTTTCCTTTCCAACCTCTCTTGGCTAGATTATCTAGCGTCCGGGGGGTGGGGAAGATGGTCCGATGCCTTTGGTGAGTCCTCTTCGAGGACTGCTACTATGGTAGTTAGTTGCTTCTCGTCGTTCTGGCTTAGTGGCTTTGGCATGAGGAGGGGGAACCCCCTTAGTCGACTGAGGGCTTGCTCCACGTTGATGTGGTTGCCTCCCATTAATCCAACTAAGTTACAAAATCGAGATTTTGATGCTTGTCCCTCAATCTACCTGTCACACCAGAGGTTTGTAGAACTCCCATCACCCATCTTGACCATGATGTTATTGAAAACTGCATCTTTGGTGTAGCTAATGCCTCTCCAAAAGTGTGATGATTTTGCTGGCACTTTTTGGTGGGGGTTGATAAAGCCTTGTTTGCAGTAGCTGTTCTTGATTATTTTTAGACATATCCTAACCTTCCCTGTAAGGATCCGCTACCATCATTTCCCAAGTATTGCCTCATTAAAGGTTTTGAGGTCCAAAACCCCCCATCCTCCAACCTCATTTGGTTTGCAAATTCATCTCCAACTGACAGCTCTATAGGATTTCATCAACATATTAAGACCTCACCATTAGAAGTCCAATTGTAGTGCGTCTATTTGGTTAGTGATCCATTGGGATTGCCGATAGAAATGAATTTATTAGAGTGATTCATACTCCTTTGGACAACAGTCGGCTCTTCCAGGAGTTGATCCTTTTCTTTACTTTGTCTATCAGCTTGCACCAATCTTCCTTCCGAGGTCGTGTGCCCAAGGTCGGCAATCCCATATATGTGAACGGGAGCGCTCCAGTATTGTAGTTCATGATATATGCTAGTTGTTGTTGGTTGTGCATTTATAACTTGATAGGGATTTGGGCACTCTTATGATAGTTGATCCTTAGTCCCGACAAGCCTTCAAAGATGTAGAATATTAATTTTAGGGTCCTTAGGTGCTTTGGTTCACCTGAGTACAATACTAGCATATCATCTACATATTGAAGGGAGATAAGCTTGTCATTCACTTGGTTATAGTATCAGATACCGAGAAATAGGTTTTCCCTTGTGGCTTTAGTTAGCATCATGCTGAAGACAACTGTTGCCAGTACGAAGAGGAGGGGGGATAAGGGGTCACCTTGTTTGAGTCCTCTTCTATGTCTAATGCACTTCGTGGGTTGTTCATTACTAAGGAAATTGGTCTTTGATGAGTAGAGAATTGATCGGATCCAGTTGATCCCTCTGGGTTCGAATCTTCTTGCTTCTAAGACTTCCAGCAGAAAATCCCAAGCTATTGTGTCAAATGCCTTTTCAAAGTCAATTTGATTAGGACCCCATTTGTGTTGTTTCGCCTCATATTGTGGATAAGTTCCTTTGCCGCCACAATGTTGTCTTGGATGCATCTTCCTTTTATGAAGGTCATTTGTGTTTCATCCACCAGTTTACTGATGATTGTTTGGAGCCAGTTGGCTAGTACTTTTGTGATTTTTTTCACAGAGCAGTTCAATAGACTGATTGGTCTATAATCATTGATGGCATTGGGGATTTCCTTCTTGGGGATGAGTAGTATATGTGCCTAATTCGTACGCTCCAGTTGAGCTTGACAGTTGTGTAGATCTTACAAATGCTTTATCACTTCGGCTAGGACTACATCCCATCCTTGTTGATAGAATGCAATGAGAAACCTGTCAGGCCCTAGTGCCTTATCTGGGCTGAGTTGAAAAACTGTTGCCTTTAGGCGATTCCAGCTTGTTGTTGTGTATCACATTTCTCTTTTGGTGCTGAAGAATTCATTAAAATGGGCACTAATAGTGTCACAAATGTCCGCTGGTCTCTTAATAGTTTGACCCCTGCCTCAATCTTATGAATCCAGTTTCTGCTTTTTTATTGATTTGTTACCGCATGGAAGATACTTGTATTATTATCCCTCTTCTTTGAGCCATTGAATCCTTGATCTTTGTCTCCACAAGGCCTTCTCTTACCTTATAAAGTGTTCATATTCCCTTTGAATTGCCTTGCACTCCTCTTCTGCTTTCGGGGCGGAGCACCCGTATTTCTTGCTCCATGTCTAGCTCTTTCAACTCTTTTTTAATATCTATGCCTTTCTAGTTTAAATTTTTTTATGTTTCATGTGTTCCATTCTTTGAGTGGTTCCTGGTATATGTGAGTTTTTTTGCAAGTACAAAGGCTATTTTCTTATTCAGGGGTGTGGTTATCCACCACATTTTTACCTTTCCCTAGAATCCCTATGTGTTTAACCATTCCTTATTGAACTGGAAGGTCATCATTTTCTTCCCCGTTTCACCTATCTCCAGACATACGAGACAGTGATTAGATCTGATCCTTAGCATAGTTCTCTGCCAGATCTTTTGGGTTGTAGTTAACCAATCTATTGAGAGAAGGAACCAGCCTAGCCGAGCGAATGTCGGGTTCAATCTACCTTGGACTATATCAACTTTCTGCCATGGAGGGTTGGGCCATACAATTGCATATCTTGTATCATGTTGTCGAACAACTCTTGCTCCCTCCTATTGGGGGTCCACCTAGCTTGTTGTTTATTGTTTTAGTGGAATTGAAGTCTCCCCCTACTATCCACGGTCATCCCATCTTCCCATGATTGCTCTCAACTCCCTAATGAAACTTTCGTTCTATTGGCCGATGTTTGGGCCATAGACAGTTGTGAGCATCCACTGCTGGAATGTCCGTTGGTCCTCTAGTATGAGTTTAATGGAAAAGGTGTCTATGAAAGTGTTGAGTGTTCTATAAGTGTCACTATTCTAGCAAATGCAGCATCTCCCTCTTGTGTTTTCTGCTGGGAGGGTTAGTCTTGATCCCATCTTCCTTCCTATTATTGACCTCCATGTTTTTTCCTCTATCGTTGAAGTTTTGTTTCTTTTATGTAGAAAAACTTTGTGAGTTAAGGAAATCCCAGACTAGATATTGTTTTTTTTTTCTTTTCTACGTTCTATATTATATCTTTCATCTACTGGGTTATTTGGACCCTAAGAACTGTTCCCCTATGTTGGTGGGTCAGACGGCTTGGTTGCCGTCTTGCCCTTCCAACCTCCTTTCGGCTTCTTTTGCTGCATATGAGCCAAGTAAAGGTTAGAATCCTCTTCAGATTGTCCCAATTCCACTCCCACTCTTAATACTGCAGGGAACACTAAAGAGATAGGAGTTTATATTTTGCGGGTTAAATTGGTCCATTTGTCTTTTGGAGGTTGATGTTTGGCCTCTGCTCTGTAGGGGTGGGGGTTTCATATTTGTGGTTGTACTAGGGACGACTCTTCACCTTGTTTTTCCTTTAGGAGTGTCCAAGCTTTATCTAATACCAGGTTCCAAGAGCCCCTGATAAACCTTAATGGCTTATCTTTCAGTTCTTTGGCCTCTTTTGGTGATGAACACACTATGATGAATTGACCATCGTGCAACGGTTTGGTACTCTAATGCCATTTCTCATCCAGGGATGACCTGAGAGCCGATGAAATTCTTGGTCTGTCAATAACGCCCTCTCGTTTCTCTGTCACCATCGCTATGGAAAAAGGATTGGAGATCCTCTTTTCCCGCATCATCTCACTGTTAAGCGATAATGAGATGCAGTGTTCTACCATTTCCCTTGTCTTCTTTGGCGACCTCTTCTCTGTCACAGGGGGTCGTTGCTTGGTCGTAGTGGCCAATCTATGACTCTGACACCATCGGGGGGTTGCCGCAGTTCCTCTCAACTATCTTGCACCCTCTCTGGCTGCCTCGAGCGTAGAGATCGTCGTAGTCCCCTATAATCATCTCCCCGAATCCCCACTCCGCCACATTGTTAGCAGGTAATCGTGCGCCTGTACTCATCGGCATGATGTCTCAGTTGTAAATATTGACTGCATACCTGAATTGGACCCTTGGGTGGGATCATCGTCAGTGGGGACCTTCTACAATTTTTCGGTCGGTGAGAGCTTGATACCACCTCCCTGGTCAGCCTCCGTTGTCTCTTGAAGTACACTTCTATCTACGGTTCCTAGTCCGAGGAGTCTTATGTCACCCCAATTGGGGTTACGAGTGCCGAGGTGATGAAGTTCCTCCGTTTGTTTCCCCTCACTACGCCAACATGTCAGGCCTTCCCACCAGAGATTGTGAATTGGTGGTGATAGTTTACTGGTGCATAAGGGGTTAGGGATGGCCTTGTCACCCTTTCCTTGGCCCTTGGGTGAGAGTTTAATCCTCAACACCTTTCACCATTCAGCTTCTCTCTGGAAGTCTGCCATGCGCCTCCACTCACTACGAAATCGCGTCGCCTCACTCCCTACCTTTAAATATCTTTTTATATGAATGGAAAATTTATTGACAAAATTTTTAATATATTCAAAGAGAAATTCTAATTGTTATACTTTAAACTTCAGGTAATAAAGTAGTATGAAATAATGAATCATGAGCAAGGTGTTAAGAAGGATGATTGGATACAAAAATGGTACAAAATTTCATCAAACGAGTTGTGAACACTGCTTCATCTTTGATTAATTGTGTTCTTTCTAACCATTGTTTACCTTGTTTTTCTGTTTTTATTTTCAGTAAAAGCAGAGATTGGTTTAGAAAATATTTATTCTAAGTATTTTCAAAATACTCCCATTATAAAAAAAGGGGAAAATTATTTTTAGGTCCCTGAAAGTTTGCAAACTTCCTGCATGCTTCTCCATATAAGTATTTGCCGCATACCCTCCTTTTTGGCAACCGACTTTCCAAATTCCTCAAGGCCACTATTACCATATATTTTCTAAAATACCACAACTGCCCTCCTCATGGTGAAGTTGTTTCCCGCCATGTCATGTCATGAATTTTAAAACTAGCACACAAGCCATCACATCATCACCTTTTTGGCCAACTTTCCACTAACTTTTGTACCTTTTTGACAGCTTTTCAGACCTTCTTCTTCCTCAATCCATTCTGCTCCCTTTGTTTCAATCTGGCAGCGAGATAGAACTTTGTCTCTACTTTGTTTCTGTTCCCTTTGTTTCCATCCGGCCGCGAGAGAGAAATTTGTCTCTTCAATCTGCTCGCTTCGCTCCTTGGTTTCCCATCCGACCATGAAAGAAATTTGCCTCTTCGTGAATCAAGCGGAGACGAGCTCATGACTCATCCTGCTTTCTATGAGTCACCGTGACAAGGCTAGTCAAGAAAACATACACCTTCACCGTGACGTGAGTTCCTTTCCTCATTTTTCCTAAAAAAGGTTTTTCATATCTCGTATAGTTTAAAATCATGCTGTACTCCCGCGAAGTTGGCAATGGAAACCTTCTCAAGGCAGCTGCCGATATATAAGGGGAGGGACGAGGTGTTGCGTTTTTACCGCCTTGAGCTCTGGGAGTCAAGACTAGCAGAGATACGCCAAAATATGGGATCTTGAACTTTCCAACAGAAGGCTAAGTTTGTCACCCCGACCAATGTAACTGCTTGCCCAATTGATACCAGGTTGACTTTCAACGTATGCGCCACATATACCACATGTTCAACAAATACGGCCAGCCACGACCTCATTGTCAAACTGCTCAAGACACTACTGGACGCGTTCTCCTAGCTCATCATTACCGCCGTAGAATAATTCCTTCCCTTGATTGAACAAACCAACCCGTCAAATTTGTCAATCCTCCATTTGTAATTCCTTGTATTACGTGTATCTCGGTTTCGCTTAAACATATGGGTTTTCGCCAGTTTATTCTAATTCCGCTTAACATTTGTAGTTTTCGTGCAGAATACGCTTTCCGCTTATTTTCCGCTGTTTCATATTTACCATTCTATCTTCCCCGCTTAATATAATACATTTCCGCTTAAATTATTATTTTCTCACTTCTGCATATATATATGAACTAACAGGAGGGATTCATTCTCTGAGCAACTTATCTAAGATCCCAACAAGGATCTTCGTGGACCTTAGCCATTCAGATTCTACGAGAATGAAATTGTCACGTGCGAAAGTAGGTGACCTAAGCTCTACGGATGGTGACCACTTCAAGGATTCACTTCGCAATTTCGCTTATAAAACGGAATTTTGACTTTACTTTCATAAAGAACGACAAGCGAGAGGGTAATCGGCCCAATGTGCCGCGCTGGCTGCGAGCGCGGTCCACGGATCGAGAATGTAATCTTGGAACATTTACAATCAAGACGATGCATCCTACACATGTATGCGGCGGCGGTGTCGCTATGGCCGTCGATCCGAAAGCATCAAGAAATGGGTCAGCGACAAAGCGGTACAAAAGCTGAAGGATCACCGTAGATAGACCTATTGATATTCAACGGGATATGTTGCGATCATGGTATTAATCCGCCGTGATAAACAGGCTTGGTTGGGAAAGAGGTGGCCATGGATACTTCCATGGGAGTCGTGTGGCGAAGCTATGACTTGCTTTTTATGGTACACAAACAAGGTGGTGGAGACGAACTCGGTAGCATTGCCATTGTGGAGAAGGAAAGTGAGCGGTTTAGACGCCGCTTTTTTCCTTTCGTGCCAGATTGCTGGTTTCCAAAAAAGGTTGCGTGCCATTGTTGTTTGCTGATGGAACTCATTTGCTTGGGAAATACGGGGCACTCGCTGGGGAGCGACGGGTAAAGATGGGAACGAGGGCTTCTTTCTATGCCGCTGCGCTATTGTTGACAAATTTAAACCGATGCTAACTGGACGTGGTTCCGCCGGCTTGGAGATGCGCTCAAGGGTGAAAGATGGGGAGAGATGTATTCCAACGCGGGCGTAGTCATTCAATGCCCTGATCAAGGAGGCACGCAACCTCCCCGGTCAATATGGTAGATTCCATAAGGTAAGCAAAGCTCTATTTATAGTGCCATATTTCAATTAAATCCTTTCATATACTCGATTCCGCTTATTACCGCTTAATATACCGTTTCCGCTTTAATATATAACTTTCCTATTTAATATAAGATGTTCTTGTTTATTTTTTCAGGTTTTCGCTTAAAATATGTGCTATGCTTTCTACTTATTTTCTAGTGTTTTCATTTAACATGACAAGTTTCTAATTAATATCCGCTGCTTTCTTGCATCGCCCCAAGTATATCGCTTTATCTAATAAAGGTTCAAGCTCATGAACATGATGTGTACACGCTTCGCGGAGCATTCTCTACGATGGGAGACCCACCTATGCCTGTCATACACAAGAAGCTTGAGGACATTGTTGAAGAAAGTCGAGCCTACTTGTTGGACGCCCGACGGTGATTATTTCGAGGTTGTCGAACAAAACAAAGAACTCCGGCCAAATTGGGTTTCAAGGACATGTTCATGTCGGCTGCAGTGTATACGGCCTACCTTGCAAACATGCATGCGCCGCTATAATGCCGCATGCGACACCGGTTTACTTCGGTATGTAGACGAAGTACTTCACAGCTTGAAGCTTACCGGATGCATATACCGGTTATTTATCCCGCTGCCTGCATAAATGACAAACCGACCGATGCAAAACCGCGGAATCGCCATGGCGGCCCTCTATGTACAAAGAGGTTAACGTCGCCCAAGACTAAGAGGATAGAATCACAGAATCTGCGAATGGATCCGTGACCGCAGTACCACGCCACTTAGGTTGGCCACAATAGGAGATCATGCAATGCGACCGCATTGTTGATGAAAAGCAGTGTCTATTTATATGTAATATGCTTGTTAAACATAAATGTTATCCAACAGAGAAACCATAAGAGTTAATCTGCATACAAAATTTGTTAAACGTGGTACAATCTTCTAATTCCGCCTTAATGTGTACAATCTTTGTCACAAATCTCTTCTTTCTTGCCTTCGACCAGACGCTTGACGCTTTATGCCGCCCATTACTATGCGCGGGCGAATGAAGCTAAACGCAATGCAGACCCGTAAGCCGGGAGGTGGAGTTTCTCAAAGATCAAGAATTTGTTCAATGAACCTCATAACATATACGTGGTAATCGAGGCTCCCACTTTCTCCGCCGCTGCACTGCTTTCGCTCTAAATAGGTACGGCCATTGTTTCATTTTCCCCAAGCTCAATTTGAGGCATGAATTAAAACAAAGCTGCTCATTGCTATCGTAATAAGAACCACTTAGAGAAAATCAATACAAAAAAAGTATAAACTGCTTTAGAATATTACCATTGCTTTAAGGCCTGGCCATATATAGTGGCTTTTCACATGTATAATGCACATACTCCTTATTTTCCCCGCCGAGGACGAGAAGACGATAGTGTCCATTGAGAATTATGGGCATAAGGACCAAATCGCACTTAGCGGGTGGAACGCATAAACGGGCGCCCTTCATCGTGAGCCAAGGCCGTAATTTCTTCGTAATCCATTCTTCGACACGAGAAACGCCAAAGGCCTAGTAATCGCGGGCCCGCTTCTTGTATGGATATGGAGTCGAAGCTCATGGCTTCAAGAAGGATCGTGACAAACGATCGAAGACATCATCGGGAACCATATTCTTCCCTCGAAAGCAGCCGTGTATAAATGGTCCTCAAGGATGAAAGACTATTCATTTTTCCATAATACGGGTCCTAAAGCATCACGTTAAATGCTAAACCGCTAAATTAAATGAAAATACAAAATATTACGCTAAAACTATTAATCTTAAGCAAAAGTGAAATCAAGTAAACAGAAATATAAATATTAAACATAAACTATTAAAAATAAGCAAAAAGTAAAAAATATTAAACGGGATATATAAATATTAAAACCTAAAATCAAGTAATATTAAGCAAAAAATAAAAAATTAAACGAAATATAACAATTAAACAAAAACAAAATAAATAAACCAAACGGAAAATATTTGCAAAAAACAAACTGAGGACTTACTTGTCAATTTACAGCTCTACGGGATACATGCCAATTCCACCGCCGCTTCAATGTTGTTCAACCTCACGTAACTCCGCAGACGCTTTTATTCTTGGCCATAAAAGTCCTGCCCTCACCGCTTCGGGTCCGCTGATTCCATGTAGGGCTCGGCAAGGATCACGCCTCCGCCTCCGGCTTCAAGGACCGGTCAGATCCGCTGCGCATCAAGAATTTGTTCCCGCGGTGACGCAAGAATTCACTTGCTAAGCATTTTTTGATACGGGACAGATGTCGGTGGTTCACCGAATCGAGACCGCAAATTTGTACATTCATCTTTCGGCCTGGCTTGGTAGTCATTTTTGACTCAAATGGGCAGCTTGTGATTGAGCAACGCGTGGTCACCGATGGATCTTTGTGGACGCATACAAAAATTCATCGTCAGTTGGCGGTCGGTTCTCGACGGTCGATGGTTGCTCGTTTGGCCGATGTTCCCGCGATGATGGGTACAAAATTCTGGTAGCGGTGTGGTTCTCAGCCGGTGTCGACATTCGCCATCAGGGTCAATCAGGCCTCAATGTCGCCGGTGGGTACAAGGAATACGTGCTCTTCATTCTTCATTTTTGCGCCGATTCAACAACGCTTCGCTAAGAACCGTCGTTATCAACATCGCTAACACGGGTTGTATCAGCTTTGATATTTTCCCTTGCGCTTTGTTCATCTTATACGGATGTCTTTTGAGAGAGAGCGGCCTCGCAGCGCAGAGATCCGCGCCCGAGAACGGGTCACACGACGCCGAGACCGGGGCATGACAACGTCTTCACCGCTTCTTCAAGGGAGGGGATGATAATGTGGCCTCCTCCGCCTTTAGTTTTGCAGGTGCTCGCTTTTCTCCGTGATGCGAGCCCGCGGCAATCGCTTTACCGCCGGTCCGCTCCAAAATTTCAAGTTGGTCAAGTCGGGACATGATGCGCCAACGTCCTTTGCCATCATCTTATACCGCTTCTCAATGCGGTTGTAACGCCGCCATCCTTTGGCCTTCTCTCATGACTTGCAAGCTGAAGAACTTACCGGGTATTACGCGGGGGGCTTCTTGATGGGGTGTGTTCTCGCGCCCTTTTTGCCTCATTGTTCACCTTCCCCTTGCCAAGGGATGGGGTACCAAAAGAGCATGTATATCTAATTTCGTTCGATGTGAACGCTTGTTCTTCCTCGCCTCAAGGCTTGTACAATGAATTCTTCCTCCGCGTGTGCCGGACGAAGTTCTCAATATCAGGAACAATCAAATGATGTATGTTAAATGAGAACGCTTTTATATTAAAATCTAAAACATATTATGTACAAATTACGCACAAACGCAATATATTAAGCGGAAACTACAAAACTTAAAGTAAAACTTAAGCTAAGATTAAGTAGAATGTGGAGTACCTCCTTTCCATTGAGGTAATTCAGAGAGGACCAAGGGACGCTTTGCTTTTCCTCAAGCTATTCTCCCGCATAGTTCGTAATCCTTGGTGTCCCCGGCCAAATAGCACCTTCTTCCCCGGCCCTGATCTCATAAAACCATATGTTGAGGGCGCATAAAGGCACCCTCTCAAATACCTGCTTGTGTTCCTTCTCCAAGACTCCGGATACACGCAAGCGGGCCGCCTTAGGACGCCATCCATAAGCTACTTGTGGAGTGGCTTGCGCTCTACGATACCGCTTAGTGCGCTAAGTTGTCCGCAAGTAGTATGCAATCCAATTGGGAACCGCATGACACGCAGGAGTTAGGGAAGAAAGCATCAACCAAGGAGGTATGCCCAAGAGGCTTCACCGAAGTTTTGTTCTTCCTCCTTTCTTGCTAACGAAGTCGGAGAAGATTTTTTCCGATGGCATCTTTGTGTCATCATATACTTTGCCCGCATATTTGTCTTCGGCCGATTGTGTTTTCTGCTTCTTGAATACCACCCCTTCCCCATCACAAATGGGAGGCGACGAGAGCAACGCCTTTGGGTCGGCGGGCGCGATGCTCTCTCTCCGACTCAATTTGTTAAAGGCCATCAAACCTATGTAATAAGGCATCGAAAGGTGCCCCTTCCGCAGTAATGTGTTCAATCTCCATCAAATCGGCAAAGGTGTCGTCCTCAATCGAGCCAATGCCCAATACCATTTGAGGCTTCAACTCCTAAGAATTGTCTCCACTACAGTGCACCAAGTAGCACCTACCGCTGACAAGGTTCGGCTTCAAGATATTTCCGTGATCCCGCATCAAAAGAGAGTTATTACGTGGATTCTACAAATCCATTAAGTGGGAATTAAGAAGAATAAATGAAAAACCGCCTATTAAATGGAAAAACTGGGAATACTAGTACATATAATTCAGAACGCATTAAATAACAAACATATCATCTACACTAAATCGAAAGACATTGCAATTAAAACTGTGAAACCATACATTTCTTCTTGCAAATTCCCCAACCCTAAACCCAAAATCACTCACCAACGGTGTGCATTCTTCCATCACGCTAAGTGCATACAAAGCATAATAAATAAGTTGTAAACTCGTAAAAATCATGGATAAACCGCATAACCGCAGCCTAAACCCTAGAAAATGTAGCAATAGCTTACAAAGAATGACTTTGATCTCCTGGGGAGCCGACGACAAACTAGCGGCAAGCAAGTGTCACTGGTCTGAAGTTTCAGAAAAAGCACGGCCAGAAAAGTAAGTCGGCTGGGCGCTAAATGTCCGGAAATCGTAACGCTTAGGGGAAGTCCGCTTGAGAAGGTAAGTTCTCCACCGCTTGGTAAGATTTCGCATCGCTCGAGTGGAACCGCCTGTACCGCCACTTCATTAGATGAGGCATTTTGGTAAGTTCACCGCTTTTATTTTGGTTTTAAAATAAAACGATCATGTCAAGTGATAATCGCACAAAGAAGACAAAGGGCATTTTGGTCAAAAAATGTAAAAGTTAACAGAGTTAGTGGATGGAGGGACTTATAGTTCATTAGTTGTAAAATGAGGGATGGTTTGAGAAAGTCAAACTTTGAAGGGACTTTTTGTTCATTTTGCAAAGTTTGGGGGACTTTTAATTCATTACTAGTAAAAAAAAAACTGGTTTCTAAATCTATTTTCTCCAAATCACAATTATTTCTTTATTTCTTTTCACTTTCTTTATCAATTCTCACATTCTCTCAAACACATTCCCAGTTTCCAAAAAAATAATAATAATAATAATAATAATTTTTTTTTTAATATAAAAACAAGACTGAAAATTAAAAAAGTAGGATGAAAATCCATCCTCTGAGCCCATATATACTTCCTGGAAATCCAGCAAGTAACAACGCAGCACATTCCATTAGCCATTGGATCATGGCCATACTACTACTACTGTTCAGAACTACGTACTACTGATCCAAAGCCTGATCAGCACAGCATCAAATCCCATGAAAAAAGCAGAACAAAACAACAGTGAAACACTGGCCACTGGCCAGAAATGATGTGTGATCTCTCTTCTAGCTCTCCCTTTGTGATGATAGATACCAACCATTTCACTGCCCCAATTGTACTTGGATCCCTCCTTTATTAATCCCTTCTCTCATTGTACGTTGTCAAACAACAACCAAATTAAACTCATTATCAGCAATGCATGATCGATGAATCAAAACTGCATCTCATTAACCCATCCATTAATTAATGGCCAACAAAATTAATTAAAAAGCTCCATCATGTATTGAATGATCAACAACATATTAAAGAAAACAACTACTGATCAACTACAATTAAGTAGTCTACAAGCTTTGCCTCCTGTTTCAACTTGTCTCTCTAGCTATTCTTGTTGTAGTTCTAATTAGCCCTAATTTCTTCTACTGGTATTGGAAGAGGCTACATCCCCTGTGGTCCCTGACATGGTGAAACTGAGAAGAAGGCACCATGTTTAGCCTCCAAGAGAGGTACCCTTCATCATCATCATCATCATCATCCCCAGAGAAGGACACAGAGATGGGTGCTGTCCCTGAAGAAGCATAGCAACTCCATGGATGCTGCTGTCCTAATTGCTGGTACCCATAGTTCACCACCTTCTCTGAATTAGAAGCTGACTGTGAAACACTTGAAGAAACTGCAGCCCGGCGCTCCTCCTTCTTGTACCTTATCCCACAGGCATTGCACAGTGACTGCATGCATACATTAGCAGTAACTAGTAAGTAAGTCAGAATAAGGAAGGAAGTGGAGTTACTAGTTAGTGAAGTGAATGTTTGGTAAAATTTGCCACCTTGGGTCCTTTAGGTCCATTGCGCCAGAGTGGAGTGGATGTTGTGTCACAGTTGGCGCAGCGCCGAGCATGGAGAAGATGATCACGTGACGCCTGCTTTGTTGAACTAGTGAGGAAGTCCCAGTAGCCATTGATAGGGAGCTGCTTGGCATTAGCAATATCACTCTGGCGTGTGGATGGAGTTCCAAGAGACAAAGTACAGTCCACTGAAGAAGAAGAAGAAGAAGAAGAGGTAGTGTTGCTTTGATGCATGAGCTCCTGATCCATAGAGTAGTACTTGTGTGAGTTGGTGGTGGGCATGGGGAAGAGTATGGAGAATGAGCTCCCTTCAGTGCACTGGTACTGTGGCATGGTTTAATTCAAGAGAGAAGCTCAGGAAGAGAATGGGGGCCGGAGGAGTTGGTGCATTGGGATGGGAGTGAGGGGACTGGCTGCAACTATGAAGGCTTGGGTGTGTTGTTTATGGTGTCATGTTCTAGGGTTTTATATAGGGCTTTGTGTGTGCTTTATTAGGGTTAAAGTTTAGTGAAGTAATGATGCTGTTTGTGGGATTGTATTCTCTGGTGTTCAAGCTGTTTTTTTTTTTTTTTTGTTTCAACTAGGGATGTGTGTAGATCCCAGAGTTTGTTTCCAATGAGAGAGGGTTTAATAATTTGTTCGTATGTTTGAATTGTCTATATATTTCTATTTACTCTTGGTTAATAATTTGTTGGTTTACTTGATGAATAGAAGGGTCATGAGTTTTAGTTTTCAATTTAATATTATGATCATCTCCAACACTCAATATATATAGTCAGTTTCTTTCTTAATAAAAAAAAAAGAGAAAATGTTACATTTACATGATGCATTCTCATATATATATATATATATATATTGATTAAATTAAAATATTTATTTAAATGAATATGTTATTGGTACATATTCTATAGTGTGTTGTTTGTTGTGCATTGAGAGTTTGTCCCCATGCTAAATTCTTGCAACAACGACGTATGACTGATGAGGTTGTACACGATGAATGATATCAAAAGACCTAGTAAACACTATGATGACACACTGAGACAAGAAAGAGAAATATATATATTTATAGAGTTGTATATATTAATAAATAAAATAAATGTATGTTTGTAGAGAGAGAAAGAGAGGCACAGGTAACAATGCCAGTCAGGACAGGAGAGACAGACGGACTCGGTCAATGGACAGTCAAAAGAACCCACGTGACTCGCGGAACAGTCTTCCATGGTCCATGGACCATGTAAATATGTAATCTCTCACTCAACACCGATCACGAGGCACCAACCGAGCGTCCAGATCACCTGTCTCGTCCCGCACGCAAATCAGGAACCTCTCCAGTATTACGTGTCGGATTCCCATTGGACGGTTGTCATGCAAGGAAGTGGAGTTACAGTTTGGGTTGGGCCGCGTGATGAGTCGGAGTTACGTGGGAAACGTAGCCAATGAGAAAAAGAGAAAGGGAAAAAGGCGAAAAAGGAAATAATAAATATTGAAAAACAAATTATTAAAAATAGTAAAATATAGGGAATTTGAAGGTGGGTCTCATGAATCATGATTGCCGACGCTTCAAAAGGGCCGAACCGAATCATCGGTCCAAGAACCGGTCGGTCGGGTTCAGTCTTGGAAGATCCCCAACTTTTGTTTTGATAAAAGAAAGTCGCCATTTTTACTATCAACCCCTTCAAAGTTCCAAAATGATTATTTTGTATATTTGTATAGTAAATAGAGAAAGTGGAAGTGGGGGGGTCATTGGAAGGTGAAAGTCACATCTCATCTGAGCAGCAGGGGATCAGGTAGCAGGGATCAGTGATGAGAGAGATTGAGAGATTTTGTAATAGTGTTTATTCTAGCAAGCAATGAGCATTGAGCCATATGAAAAGTGCTGCCATGACTCTAGATTCATTGTTTGTTTCAGGCTCACTTGCCAATGTCTTCCCCTGATTATACCCAAAGTGCAACCAGCCTTCTTTCCAGCTCGCTGAGTCTCTGCATCTCAATATCTATCACCCTCCCATGGTTTTTCTTTTAAACCCAAAATTATATTTGTACCCTCAAAACTACATATATATATATATATATATATATATATATATATATATAGGCCATAAAGACTTCCTTAGAGGGTGTGACCTGGGGATGATGAAAGACCTTCACCCCTCACTACGCTGCATTAGCTTCATACCACCGAATCTAATTACTCAAATCGCTTCCCTCATTTACTTTAATGTAAACTCGAATCTGAGAGTATACTCAATCAAACGAATTACCCAACACACAAAAATACGGCAATTCCATGCCAAATAACCCTAAACAAGATCATATTACCAATTATTTTTTAAATAGAGTTTGTTACTTATTTTTTGCCCTATTTTTCAATAATGGCCGAAATATAAATTTAAGCTGATATATATATATATATATATATATATATATATATATATATATAGTACTGCCATCTGATTCTCATGATAACAAGGAATATGAAAAAGAAAAAAAGAAAAAAAGAAAAAAAAAGAAAAAAAGAAAAAGGGTGGTGAGTGGTGTGTTGGGTGTTTGAGAATGAGCAGCGGATGAATAAGGGAGGATCTAATAACATGAAAAGAGTGCAGTCCCGACAAGAGGGACTGAGAGAGGCGAGTAGTCTGTCTCTTGAGATGGAGGGGGGGGTGTCCTTATTCCCTCGCCAACGGATCCGTTTTGGAAACCATATAACGCTTTCCAAAAGATACTCTCTCATATCATATGATCAAACACAAAAAAACAAATGAGAATATAAGAATATA
Source organism: Dioscorea zingiberensis (assembly GCA_026586065.1). Lineage (NCBI taxonomy): Eukaryota > Viridiplantae > Streptophyta > Magnoliopsida > Dioscoreales > Dioscoreaceae > Dioscorea > Dioscorea zingiberensis. The sequence continues at coordinate 52,785,486 of CM048818.1, read as the reverse complement.
GAAAGATCATGTTCATCATCTCTTTCCATGCTGTCTGTCTCTCTGTCTTCTCTCTCTCTGTAGTCTGTCCCTCTCGATTACAGTGAGAGATCTCCCTTTCTTGACCGACTGTCAATGTTTCTCTGAAAGAATGACAATTCCTCATATGAACCAAGTTAAATAAAAAAAAAAAAATTCTAATTAAGTTTGTTTATCCAAAAATGATCAACTTGTACCTGCATTAATTTAACTCAAGTTTAACTGAATATAGCTGAGGGAAGGTTAACTTTCAAGAGAACATCAATGGATTTTACAAGTACATTCAGTATAGTCACACAAGGGTGGCATATGAAACACAGCCACATGAGGTACTCTGCTAGATAGATGCTTATCAAGTCGCAACACAGCTGTTGATCAGTGTGAGTAGAAGGAATTCCTGACAAGATAATCTTCAGGTCTACTTCTATTTCAAATAGTTTGGATGCAGGCATTCAGCTTAATTTCCTTGAATTAATGTGTACATGAACAGATGGTTTCGCAAATGAGTTGCAGATGCCAAAGCCACCTGATCGATTCTTTCCAGTGTCAGTAGTTTTCACTTTCAAGCTACCAGGAAGCCGATGGAACATCGAAGTGCTTGAGCACTGTAATGCCTATTGACTTGAAGCGGGTCGAACAATTCAAGTCCCCTGGTTTTGGGAGGATGAGAGTATCCTCCAGCTTTGCTTGCATTTTTTGTCTACAGTTTTGAGAAATGATTCACCTACAAAACAGGGAAGTGAATCCGCATATGTTATGAAGTTCGATCTTCATACTTTTCATACGGTTCACTTCAAGATCAAATGAGTTGTGAGGAAGTATATATAGAAGGCATCATTCCAAGAAATAGCATATGCTTGGACTATTCTTCAAATGCCTTTACTCCTGTAAATCGATTACCTTTAAACTGTTAACACATGCTATACTAGTTGAACTTGTAATTTCAAAACTCAAGGAACTCCAAGGGAAACATTTTTCATAAAAAATCAAAAGCTCAGTCAAATCTAAGGAAATGATTGTGTTACAATGGCAAAAAAATTTTGGTTTGAGGGAAAACAAAGTCAAAGCAAAGAGAAGAGGGAAACCTGTTTTCTTGGGTTTGATTTGATTGGATGAAGACAATGAGATATATATTAAGTAAAGAAAGGAAAACACATGATGTAAGTTTTCATTTTCCTCCCTTGGGGATTATTCTTCCCCCAACCCCTATAATTCATCTGCCTATTCATCTACTTTGTTTCTAATACATTTGTAGGACTATTTTCATAGGTTTTATCTAATGGAGCTCAAACAATCATTTCCAGCAGACTCAATAGATAGAGAGCATCTTCCTGAACACTTAGGATATCCATTGTCACATCTTTTTTTGACAAAGGCAATAAACGCCCCCCGAAGGTAAGTCAAGGACATGTGCAGGCATGACCGTTCAATCCCGGGTTAGTCCATAAGAAAACAACACTATGCCTGACTGTAGGCGTGGTCATTCAACCCTGAGTTAGTCTACAGGGGAACAACACCACAACTGACCCACACCTTGTAAGAGTGAGGATTCGATCCTGGGTCATCCACAGGAGAATCCCCCATCTTAACAAGAGACCTAAGTACCAATAGACGCTTGGGTCATTGGTTCCATTGGCACATCTTAGGAATAATAAAATCCATCATAGAAGTAGCCTCACACACACATCTTATATGTGATAGAATTCCTGTCATCTTTAAATATGCCTTGATATACATACTGAAACGTTCATCTAACCTATAAACAATAATGGAGAATTTTTGCATAATTTCTCAAAATACTTCCTGAGTTCCTTCTTGTTGTTAAACTAAAAATTTCATGTGATGCTTGGACACCTAGGAACCAAATGTATCACAAAGTAATATTGATAGTGCTGTAAAATATTTTTAAGAAAATTTCACAAGTAGATCAGGGACCAAAGATACCATCCATATTCTCTTGATGTAATTCTCTAAGTTTATGTATTATCTTGAATCAGAACAATCATATGTGTGTTGTTGTTGCCTTCAATGCCACACCTTGAAGTATCAAATAAATGGAGATCCAATACTTTCATCCCACCTGACTTCCATTTCTATTTGACTGTCTATTTTGAAAATAGTACTAAAAGATTCTGCTTGGACAAATTAGGATGGATGCGGCAATGGTTCCTACAGGCTGAGAAATTATCTAATCACCTTCACAGTATGCCAGATGGACCATTCTGATAATTGAACTCTTGGCCTTGAAACAACCGACCATCTTGGAGAGATCAATAGTAGGAATATTGTCAAGATAACGATCGATGACAACGCTACCATTTTGCTTATATAATCAAGCAATTACCACTAATGAATGCACTTTTGACACACTTAGAAGCCCAAAACTATGCATGGTCCAGTAAAAATAAGCTAAAACTGCATCATTTTTAGAACACCATTTGTTCCCCAAGTACGTACCATCATCAAATTGAAAGTTGGACAACTCTCCACCACTTTTATGATGACATATTTTTGTTTCTCGATATAACATGAATAACTGATATAAACACCCAAGGTGATGGCTAAACTATTGACCAGAAGCAATGGAGCCCTTTCTATGGCCTAAAGAAATCAAAGAGAATAGACAATAAGAAACCATGGTAAAATGGAGAATTGCTGTTAACACATCACCTTCATAAGTTATCCCATACATAGCTAAGTTCCAAATCTGTAACTTTCTTCAGTTCCTTCGACCATAGTTCCAATTACAGACTAACCAGTTTTACCGGTTCTCAGGTAGGCAGGGTTCAATCTTTGATTTTTCCTACAATTGGACAACAAACTTTACACACCAGTGAAGAAAAACATTTGTTTGCTGAAGCCTGAAGGCATACTTGAAACATGAAATATATAACAGGTGATACTTCAAAATGTATATAAACATCCAATGAGTAATAAAATTATGCCAGACATTTGAAGCAAGGAGTGATGAAGATGAAAGGGACATTACACTAGCACATACTGAACTGAGGAAAGTTCATCAACATCTTAGTTCAAACAAGTAATTAGCATGAGACTGACTTTGAGTTTCTGTATTGCAGTGCTGATCTATTAGTTCATTTCAGGATTTGAAAGCAGCTAAATGCTTGCTCAATGTATGCCTTTAACAATGTTCTGTGTATAATAGTTGTAATTATTCATAAATTTAACTTTAAACATCTTGTACTTTGGTCGAATCTCTACTCCTCGTCTTAGGTCATTGTTATGTTTGTTTTACATTCTTGTTTTTAGTAGCTCATGTGGGCATATAGAAAATGATGCTTTCTAAAACATAGGACTAGGGAGAATAAATGGGGCCTACTTGATCTGCTTGAACCTGACTAGAAACAGCAGGGCATTGCTCAAACTACAGGCTCCAATGTCAGTCTTTCCTTATTTAATCAAGTTCAATAACAATAGTACCCCTTAATTACAAAATATTTTCAAATAGTAGTTGACCCAAAGAAGCTCCTATGCAACAACTGTGCTCTGGGTCTAAAATTCATGTGTCTGCTGCTGTTAGCCCTAGGTCAAGCTTTTTTTTTGACAAGAAGCCCTAGGTCAAGCTTGGCCAAATATAGTTGTGCTGTTGTGGCCCCGCCAATGGACAATTATGAAGTTAAATAGTTCATTGATCAAAAGAGTTTCTACAATGCAATAAGGTATTATCTCAGATCAAACAAACCACATAAAGAAAGTTGAAAAAAGAAACGAGGTAATGCATATGAAATATAGCAATGAACTTTGAGCAGAACATTACAGGGGAAAATAAGATACCTGCTTATGCACTACTTTGCTTCCGAAAGTTCAATTTCCACATCTTATTTGAAATGAAGACTCAATAAGCACTAGAATCATAAACAACAAAGAAACAAAAACCAAAGCCAATAGCATTATGGAAACCTGCCAGTAAGCAATGAGTTCTCTTCTCTGCTGCAAAAAGCCTTTTTAATTGATTTATGTTTTGAGCAAATGGACAAAAAAACAAAATAAAACAGAATAAAGTTAAAGTGAATAAATTACCAGTGTCGGTCATTCCACCCTTTTCATACACTGCATATTGTTAAAGGCAATAGACTTTTCTAATTCAAAATCTAATTTAATTCACCGGACAAGAAAACAATATCTCTATGCAGTCAGGTTTGGCATAGGGTAGGATCTGTTTTGTAGTGAGCCATATATAGCTGGACAACATGTAGAGTAATCAACATTCTAGTAATGAATGAATGAGGTAGGAAACATAGTCTTTGGTTTTAAGTTCTCTCTTCATAAGATGTCTAAATCCACATTGGTATTAAGGCATGTTGGCAAAATTTTCTTCCACAAGACCTGACATATCAAAGAAACATAATTCCTCCACTACACTAGAAATCATAATTTATAGAAAGTGTGATAAGGTCTAGTGAGAGTAGGTGATGTAATTTGACCTTGCTATAGGTCATACCCTCTCCATCTTTCATAGCTGTAAATTCCTCTGCCCAAAAGAAAAAAGGCCGTCAACTTTCTAGAGCTTGTTGTCATTGGTGAGAAACTTGGTCCAATATTGCAGTTTACAAAGGCAAAAGTTCATTGTAAGGAAAGAATTGGGGTTGAGTAGCTTGATGTCATATTGTTCAAAGAAAACACTTTTTGCATCTGAGAGGAAAAAAAAAAAAGCTTTCACAAAACCTAGCATAAAATCATGTTGAACTAGCAAGAATTAGCAAATCACATAGGAGGAAGATGCAAAACCTATTTAAGATAACATAAAATTGTGAAAGATACCTAAAAGCATTGGATATCATCTTCAACAAGATGTCACTACAAACATAGTAAGATAAAACAATGCCACAAACTACAAACTTCTCAATCAGTAGAAAGATATCTAATAATACAACCATTCTTATGGAGAGGTAAAATGGAGAGTAAAAATCACTAAATCAAAGGGGTAAAAACACAACAGATGCACACAGTTGAAACAAAGCTTCCCTTTAAACAGAGTGAGAATTAACTAGTTCACAAGAGGGCACGGCCCCTAAATCATTCACACTATCGGAGTACAAGAATCGCAGTCCAAGAATCAAGACAGTTTTCACTGACACACTAAATCATGAAGAATGAAATAGCAAACTAAATTATGGATATGCGTGATATGCTGGAGAAGAATACCCCTATGACGATTGTTCGTAAGAGAGCTATCCAAAACCAGAGATCAACTGCAATAGAATTAGAACCAGATACTACTGCTGTCAAGCAGTGTGCCCATCGACAACCTGAACAGGGTACAGATTGATGCAATCTGCCCACGGGCTATGAGAAGCGGCCTTCACATTGCTGAGTGCCTCCCACACGGCGCTGTTGCATTTAAACCCGCTTCCGAAGGCAATCTGCCAGATCCGGTGACCCCTCCGCATCCGGCCCTTGGCCTCGATGTAAGCAAGCTCATACCAAATGGAGCTGGAGGAAGTGTTCCCGAACCTATGCAATGTCATCCGGGATGCCTCAACGTGGACAGGAGAGAGCTGGAGGTTTTTCTCCAGCTCATCGATGACTGCACGGCCGCCGGCGTGGATGCAGAAGTGATCAAAGGCGAGCTTGAAGTCTGGGATGTAAGGTTTGACTTTGGCATTGAAGATTTTCTTGGCCACGAGAGTAGCGAAGAAGAGAAGCTGCTCGCTGATCGGGAGGACGAGGGGGCCGAGGGTGGTGATATTGGTCTTGAGGGCGCCGCCAGCAATGGCCATGAGATCTTTGGACAAGGAGACACCGACCTTCCCCTCGTCGTCCTGCTCCTGGTACACGCAGCGGAACGCATTGTCATCGGCGCCGCGGTGCGTGCGCACGACGTGGATGAGCCGGTACTTGGCGCGGCGGCGGTCGGAGCGGCGGTTGGAAAGAAGCACGGCGGCGCAGCCGACGCGGAACAAACAGTTGGGGATAAGCATGGACTTGCGGTTCCCAAAGTACCAGTTCTGGGTGATGTTCTCGGTGGAGACAACGACGGCGTAGGAGGAGCCGTGGACCTGGAGGAGGTCGCGGGCGAGGTCGATGGCGATGACGCCGGCGCTGCAGCCCATGCCGCCGAGATTGAAACTCGTGATGTTGCCGCGGAGCTTGTACTTGTTGACGATCATGGCGGAGAGGGAGGGGGTGGGGTTGAAGAGCGAGCAGTTAACAACGAGGATGCCGATATCCTTAGGGTTGATGCCGGTGGAGCGGAAGAGGGAATCGAGAGCACCGAACATGACCTGTTCGGCCTCGGCGCGGGCGGCAGCCATGGAAGGGTTGGGGGGGAGCTGGTGCAAGGCCTCTGGGAAATAAGTCTCCTCGCCGAGGCCAGACCGCTCGAGGATCTTGCGCTGGAAGTCGAGCGCGGAGTCATTGAACTGGCCGCAGAGGCGGGAGTGCTCCATGAACGCGCTGAACGGGGCCTTGAGATGCGGTTCGGGGCGGTAACACGCGAAGTCGATGAGATAGACGGCGCGCGGGCGGGTCATGATGTAGACGGTGCAGGCGAAGACGAGGATCCCGGAGAAGGCAAGCACGCTGACCAGATTATACTGGAGGTGGAGCCAGAGCTGTCGCATCTCGTCCGGGTCCGTGCGCGCAGCCTCGAGGAGGATGACCACGATGAGCGGGATCAGCAACAGAGTAATGAGATGCGTGATCAGGTAATGATACCCTAACTTCACGTACTTTAGGTTCACGCTCTGTAGGAAATCCGGTAGCCGCCGGCTCTGAGCCTGCAGCTTTCGGTCATCCCCTGCGCCGCCCACGGACCCCATACTGGTACCGAACCGTTGTCTCTGAACCTGCAGCTTTAGGTAAATTATCTCTCGATGACTACTAATGGGATCTAAAAAAAGAGTGGGGGTGGGGTTTATTAATAGGATTGGATTGGAATCATTGGATCCAGGAGGTTGGGACTAATCCAGTCAACAGTGGGGGGGAGGGTAGAAGTAGAAGGAAGGTTCTGGGGAGTGGGTGCTTGGCACGGCTTTGGTTTTTATAGATGGGAGGGGAACTGGAACTGGAGTCTGGAACCGGAACTGGCCCAATTGGGACTGAAGGTAAATTTATTTATTTATTTATTTATTTATTGATTCAATTTAGTGGCGTGGAGTAATGAACTGGGAAAAGAAGTAGGGGAGGAGGAGGGGAAGGATGAGAGGGGGAGGGGCGTTTCGTTGGTTGGGCTGATGAGCAGCACGTAGCGGGCGCGCACGCAGGGAGGAGTCGCGATCAGTGTTTGAAAAGAGGGGGAGGGTCTCCTTGAGACGCTGACGCAAGAGGGAGGGGGGAGAGAAAGGCAATAGTTTATACTTTATAGCTAGCAGTATAGGTAGGTGAGAGGGGGCGGAAGGAAAGCGGCCCAGGCGGGGCGCTTCGTTGGCTGCGGACCGTGTGGGGGCGACCCAACACCACCAAATTGGATTCTACTAACGGGGAAGTAATGAAAGGTACCCCAAATTTGAGAAATCTCTAAAAAAATCCATGTAAATTTACTTATTCCTCTTTAGTCCCTCCTTATACAGGGATTTACTTTCTAGTCCAAACAGTATCAAACGGTGTTAAAAACCCTGTGAAAAGACGCTGCCCACAGGAGTTAATGGGCGGCGCCTTACGCTACGCCGGTGCAGTCGTCTGGCGTGAAATGACGCTGCCCCGCCTCGAGCGACTTCTCCTATTCCCTTCTTCGTATCCCCATCTTTCAGAAAAAGCCCTAAAACTAAACGAAGCACTGAAGACACCGAGACCACTGGCCAACCCTACCGAATTTCCTTCATATTCTCTTCCAGCAACGATATGATGAGTTCTACGGGAGTTCGCGAAGAAGGTATCAACCGCAACGCAACCCTAAACCTTCTTCTACGAGGAGATTAGGGATTCGCCGTCGGTGTTCGATTCTATTGTTTGCTTTTTTTTTTTGAGTTTATTCTTTCCTTTTCTTATCATCTCAGAGAGAATACAATTTGTGCATGTGTATTGTAATCAAATTGTGGAGATTTACGGGTTAGGGTTTTGGGGTTTGATCCTTTCTCATGTTCCTTACTGAATGTGTTCTATTGTGGGTTGTTGTTTTAGAAATCAGTAACAAATTGTTTAAAATCACACTATTCTGTTTAGTATTTGCCTTATATGTTTAATATTTGCCTTATGTGTTTAAAATCTTATGTTTCTGTTTAGAACAATGCACATGACTGAATTGTTTGTATGTATTTTGGCGTTTTCGTTGTAGATAACCACACCAAGTCTGAGAATCTGGTTAATGGACGATGTTACACGGGTCCAATGGTTGATTGCCTCACTGAATTGAACAGACTTATGAACCGAAAACACAGGCAACTCATTAACACTACTCCATTTGCGCCCCTGCTTGGTATGAAGCGGGTAGTACAGGAAAGGGTCGTTCTGGACGCACTCATGAAGGCCTATGACATTCGCCTTCAAAAATTTAAAATCGGGCAAAGCTTGGTGACTTTCCGTCCAGAGGACGTCGCCGTAATACGCTGCAGTGGAACAGCCGTGGATTTCAAACGGCCCAAAGCCCGATCCGCATTCGAGGCAGAATACCTCGACAAAGCCTACGCTAGGAATCGGGACTGCATGAAGAACACTCTGCTGGATCTTGTTCATAGGAGAGGCGAGGAGGAAAATTTTGTCAAATTGCTAGTAGTGTATTTGATGGGTGTCTTCCTCTTTCCAACCACAAACTGCACGACCCCAAGTTGGAGTGCACATTATGTTGACAACCTTCAGGCGCTGGGTACATACGCATGGGCACAAGCCGTGCATAAATTTCTCATGGACGACGTCCAACTGATATCTGCTCGAGTAGTAGAAAGGTGTTCTGGGAAGAAGCCCAAGAACACGGGCTATCTCAGAGGTTGCTCGATCGTCCTCATAATCTGGTTCTAGGAAGTAACCCGTGCTGGAAAGAAGCTGGAGTTCGGGCGGACTCCAAGAATTCTATGTTACGGAGAAACCAACTGCAAGAAGACCACCACTGTAAAGACACTGATCGCATCATTTGAGGGGAAAGAGGTAAGCTTACTTCATTGTTTCAACTCTTAAGTTTTTAGTTGCATGTGAAAATCTTCAGTTTTTTTCAAAGTCTTTAGTATTACGTTAAAGTATTTAGTATTCGTACTAAGTATGTAGTATTATGTTAAAGTATTTAGTATTGGTACAAACGCTTTAGTATGATGTTAAAGTCTTTAGTATTCCTACAAAGGCTTTAGTATTACGTTAACGTCTTTAGTATAAGGCTACACCCTTTAGCATTTTACTTTACTTTTGTAATATTGTTTTTGTAATATTGTTCAGTATTCCTACAAAGGCTTTAGTGTTACTAATGTTTTTGTAATATTGTCTCACAGTTTCAGGACCTCGTCCCAGAGAACGCAGAAGAGGCATCCCTCACCAACATTCAGCTACTCCATGGTACGGCCATGGAAGAGAGAACTAGTAGGGCTGCTGGTCCAAGCGTCGCAGATGATTAGACGCGCAGCCAGCAGAGGAATGAGAAAAAATCCCTGCACCGGAGGGCCGTGGAGCCGTCGACCGTTGTCCATCTCCCTCCAGTCGGAGGAGCCCTTCCCCATAGCGGCGATGTAATCTGCGCTTGCGGTGCGTATGATACTCTGGCGGCGAGGTCTCTACAATGCGCGGCAAGTAGATATGTTGCTTGCCGAGGGAGCAACAGCGGTCGGCTCGAGCAAGGAGCGACAAAATCTCCACAAGAGCCCCACCGACCAAACGAAGAAAGGCAATCGCTTCAAGGCGCCTGCAAGCTCCCCCACGATCCCCGGATGCATTGGCGGATATCGTCGATGAAACAGTTGCCTGCAAACTGCGGTCGAGAAAGAAGAGGAAAGCTCCGGAACCAGCTCCGCAAGAGGAAAGCCCGCCGGCTACAGAAAGAAGAACTAAAGGCGAGGAACCAACTAAAAGTGTCGATGAAATAATCGAATCTTTTTCACTATTGAAGAACGCGTCAGCAACTGATGCAACGACGTTGATCCCCATTGGCGACGAAGCTCCCATAGAAGGCCCCCACGTTATTGTGGATATGGTTCCCGCCACAATTGAAGCCGAAGCGGGCCCCAAACCCGTCACTATGGAAGCCGACAATCTCTCTGTCGGCGAACAGACCCCAGCCATTGGAGATTCACTCATTGGCGACCCACATCCCGCCGCGGTCGAGTGCGTGGTGGTTACCAAAGAAGCGGAGGCGGACCCCTTGCCCGTTACTGTTGAAGCCGACAGTATCCCTGTCGATGAAAAGACAGCCGCCATCCTGGAACCCATCATACCGCCGGAGGCAGTGCAGGAGGCCCCTGTCGATGAAAATGTGATTGATGCAGAGACGACCGTCTACGCTGGAGAAAATGTAGCGCCGGTGCCGACAAATTTTATTCCTAGAAACAAGCGGCCAACAGGGTTCAAGCAGCTCAGCAAACAGAAGCAAGCAGTCATCAGTTTCTATCTTAACTGCTTGATGGACAGGTGAGAACAATGTTCATACTTGTTGATCTGTTTATTATTTAACACAAAGGCTTTAGCATTACCATAAAGACATTAGTATTAGAAGGAAGTCTTTAGTATTACACTAAAGACATTAGTATTAGCGGAAAGGCTTTAGTATTTAACATAACTGCTTAGTATTTGACCCAACTGTTTATTTAATGTGCCTTCTGATTTCTCTTGTAGCACAATTGTTTGGAAGAATGAATGGGCTTTTACTACTCGCGCCCACTTGTACCCACTGGTCGAGGGAAGAAATCTTGTCTCCGACGATGTCATGGACGTCTTCGATGCGTATGTTCTTTGGAAGAATCAAGAAGACGCCTTCCCCATTCAAGAGGCGTGGATCCATCACGAGGCCTTTTGCGTTGATACTCGCGAAACAGCACCACACCTCAAATGAGTCCCTCGCACTGATGGCCGATGCAGTCAAATCTTTTCACTCATTGGAAGTTGTTCTTATGCCTATCATTCGGGACAAGCATTTCCACCTCCTTGTCTTGGATAAAGAAAAGCGACAGTATATTCACTACTCATCTCTCAACAGCCGGACATATGACAGGGCTGCTGTGGAAATGGTAAGTGACTCACTTTCATATTTCGTATTCTCCCCTTCGCATCTAACTATAATTTTTTAAAACGCAGAGGGCACTTTTTGAATCTGGACTTAATATCGAGCATGGGGAGTGCTTCGGAACAGACAAGTTGGAACTCTCTCATGACCGGGACTGCCCTCAACAGAGAGAGGACAGTGTAGACTGCCCCGTTTACGTCATGCGGTTCATGGAGCAAATACTGAATGATGAAAATCTTCGCCTGAATCGCTCTGAGGTTCCACGTCAAAGGCTGGAGTATGTCGCACGCATAATTGCTGACGGATTCAGTCGAACAACTCCACCGGGGAAACGGGAGAGACAACAAACTGAAGAAGCATCATCGAAGAATATCTAAGTCTTTACAATCATAGGCCAAATGTTTACTATCATGATTAACTATTCACTATCTGGTGTAATACTTTAATATCTTGTTATAAGTGTTTATTATCTGGACTAAGTCTTTAGGATTTTGAGTGCTTGCTATTTTGACCAGGTGTTTATTATCAATCATGTGAACATTTTATAAATGTATATGTGACACTTTCTACTTTAAAAAATGGTTAGAATCACAGATATTTACATTCAACGCCCAACTATTCATCAATCACAGATATTTACATTCAGCACCCAACCATTCATTAATCAGCTATTACTGCGTTGCAAGTCCTCCGGTTGTGGCCAGTGTTTTTGCAGCGGCTGCACCGCAACTCTCTCACGTCTAAGGCCTGGGACTCAATTCTTGTCGGCCTCGGCCGCCCATGCCGTCTCTTCGTAATAGGTGGCCGTAGCTGGAGGACGCGGGATGCATCTGTCGGCTTATCATGGCCGGGGACTGGAGAAATATGGTCTGCATACGCATTGGCGTACATTTGTACAGTGAAGTAGTCATCCACGAATTGATGTACACTTGCCTCTGAAGTCACTATTGCCGCGCAAGCATGCGTGCAAGGTATTCCATGGACTTGCCAACGTCTGCAAGAGCATATCCTTGTCCGCAAATTGACCGCGTAGCTGCACTGGTTAATAACTTCGAATTGTTCGCCATCCAAACGGCCAATGCGGAGCAAGCGACTTGACTCGATTGTGTCTTCGAGCTTCCGATGTATTGCTGGGCAAAGATGTGTTCCCCAGCGTCGGACATGCTCGCGCCTGGCATACATCATATTCATGAGTTTATACCTGCGAACAGTAAACGATTGTAAAAGATAATCAAGCTTGTGGAGAAGAGTTATGCAGGATACTAAAGCGTTAAGCAGGATACTAAAGAGTTATGCAGGATACTAAAGCGTTAAGCAGGATACTGAAGGGTTATGCAGGATACTAAAGCGTTATGCAGAATATTAAAGACTTTAGCCGGATACTAAAGCGTTATACAAGATACTAAAGCGTTCCGTCTGATAGTAAGCGTTAAGCCCGATAGTAAAGAGTTATCTACGATACTAAAGAGTATCCCAAAAATAGTAAAGCTATCTAGTCGCGGGTCAATATTACCTGATTGAGTCGACCATTTCCGTGACCGGGAGGTGGCGCGCTTCCTTGATCCACGCATTGAACGACTCTGCGACGTTCGAGTACATCTCGCACCACCTTTGCCCCTTAAACAAATAATTCGACCAATGGGCAACATCAGACTTTTGGATTAGCCAACGGTGCGCTTGTTCCGATGCGGCCAGGAGATCCTTCACCGCGTCATCGAATTCTTTAGAAGTACATGCGTATGCGATGCGGGTAAAGAGGGCCCAACACTCCTCCTTCAATGCTTTCCCAAGACTTGTATTTCCCTTCATGAAGTTCGCCTCTAGGTGTCGCAAACAATAGGCGTGAGACGATGAAGGGAACACCCTTGCGATGGCATTAACTAGACCTTTTGATCTGTCGGATATGAATGTAATGCACTTGTCGTAATCCTCATCGCCATATATTGTATCCCTGAGAGCGGTGAGGAACCAGGTCCAATTATCGTCGGTTTCATTGTCCACTATGGCGAACGCGACGTGGAAGAATCCATCATTGCCGTCTTTGCCCGTCGCTCCTAACAAGATGCCACCGTATTTCCCAAGCAAATGTGTTCCATCAACGAACAACAGCGGTCTGCAACCCAACTTGAAGCTGACGACACAGGCATGGAAACAAAAATAACCATGTTTGAATCTCCCGCTATCACTTTCAATTTTGGCAACGCTACCGGGATTTGTCTCTATCACCTTTTCAACGTACCATAACAACAAATCGTAGCTTTGTACCTCACTCCCGTGTAGAACGCTTCGGGCAACCTCTTTTCCCATCCATGCTTGCTTGTACGGAAGACCAACGCCGTGCTCTCGCAGAATATCCCGTTGAATGTCCACAGCCCGATACAAGGGACGATCCTTGAGCTTTTGGATCACACGATTGCAAACCCATTTTTTGGATGCTTTAGGGTGGGAACTCGTACCGATACCGCCACCACACACATGTGTGGGCTGCAATGTCTTTATTCTAAAGGTATGCATATTTCCCTCTCGAGAAGCATGAACCCTCTAATTGCAGTCTGCCTTGGCACATCCGGGTCATTACTCTTCTCTGTCATTTTTTATGAAGGTGAAATCAAACTTCCTTTTGATAGCAAGGTCACGGAGCGCATTCCTGAAGTGTTCCACGCTCAAATCGCCGCCTCAATCGAAAGCAATCGCAATCTCGTGAGTTTGAGAAGAACCCTCAATGTTTAAGGACATGCTCTCGGCTAGAGGATCCCTGTTGATTGATAAGAGACTCTAAGTGAGACAGTACTAAACAGAAGAACAAAATACTAAACAGTTAAGTCGGATTTTAAACACTTACAGCGGATACTAAAGGGATAAGCATAATACTAAAGCGTTTGAGTCTATACTAAAGAGATAAGATCAATTCTAAAGACTTTAAGAAAGTCGTAAAGTCCTACGTGTTTGTATTACACGGTTACGGGAAAATAATAAACACATACTAACAAAGAAAGTAACTTACGTTGGAAACGAAGACCCTCGATTAAATGCCGTCTCTGATCCACTTCACTTTGTGTCCACAATAAGGTCGACCATATTTTTATTGAACGAGTGAAAAATATTGCACATACGCACAAAGTCCGGAGAATTGTCAATTGGTCAAGTTGTTCGACGATTGTCTGGTGCTATATAACGCACTCTCACGCCAGAGGGGTCAAGGTCCCACCGTTCACATATATCACCTATTACTGACTCCCAACAAGTGAGCACTGTGAGCTCCAAGGCTAGACCTTCTCCCCCATATTGCGCGACGACGAAAATGGTTTCCATCAAAATCCTGCAACAAGAACGCCGTTGCAAAAACAAAAGAATTATACTACGCACGCTATGAAACCACGTCTGGGAAATCTATTACCTTTGCAGTTTCTAGTTGAAAGAGTCTTCTGTTGCCGCCGCAGACTCACTACGTCGTAGCTTCTCTACAAGACTAAAACCCAAACACAAGCTCTCTGCAAAAGAACAAGAGAAAGGAGACGAAGAGAAGGAGAAGAAGAGGACTGACTTGCTTCTGCAGCAAGAATGAAAGTACACAGCATGGTCTGAAAACCAAAAAGCCTGCTGCCTGCTCCCTGTCATGTCAGCCAAAAGGTGGTTTTTGGGGGGAAATGGGAGGGGTATTTTCGGGTTTTTTTCTTAAAGTAACGGGGTTGTCTCACGGCAGGGACTAAAAAGTCAGAAGTTTAGAAAGGAGGGACTGAATAGTATAGTTTTTGGTCAGAGGGACTGAAAAGTCAGAAAGTGAACAGTCAGGGACTCTACAGTAATTTTCCCTTCTACTAATGACCTATTGGAGGGAGCAGTGAGTGAGCACCTCGCTGCCTGCGACTCCATGGACTCTCTCTCTGTCGCCCATGTTTGAAAATTCAAGAGAGAGAGAACACTTGTATCTTTATTAATTATTATTATTATTATTATTATTATTATTATTTTAATTTATTCAATGTGGTTAATGGAGATTGTCATTAGGATTAGATTGTCGATGGGTAAATTGCACCCATAGCTATAAAAGTACTCGGGTTATAACACTATAGTCACAAAACTTTTTTTCATATCAGAAAAGTCATAAAATTTTACTCTAGTTGCATATAAAACCAAGATAGATGAATCTTTGACGAACCATTATGACCACATTTATCAGAAAAAAATCATTATAAAAATAAATCAACCAAATTTACTCAAACCAAACTTTAGTCTTATGAGTGCAGGGTTTGAGGAAGGATCGGCTAACTTAAATTTATCGTATATGTAATCTTATCTTATATTTTTATAAGAGATTATTTCAATGACTCGAATCTGTGACTTTTATTAAATCTAAATCATATAAAGACAACTTTACCATTACACTAAAACCCTGTTTTATAGATAAACTTGGATGATTCTATTTTTGTGGTAAATCTAAATCATCTATTAATTGAGTCTGAAATTTCAGATTAAGTGATTTGAATGTATCATCTATTTTTGAGTTTAAGCAAGCCAACGAGTCAATGACTCAAAATTTTATGAAAAATTCTCTGGTTGGACAGCCCAACTGTCATTGGTAGAGTTTTTTTTAGATAAAAGACGTCACAAGCAACAACACATATAGTGCATTATCTTATAATGTTCAAGACTGAGATAACAAGCCATTGACAGTGTGTTGCCCATTGTTAATAAATGACAGAGTTATCTCTTTTTTTTAAAAAAATAATAATAAAACCAGAAATGTACCCATCTTTCTTAAGTTTTTTTTTAAATTTTTTTTTAACAAGAGATAAGTACCACACCAAGCATTAATTTATATAGCATCCAAAATGGAAAGCCCAACCAAATCTCATCCACGTGTGAGTTAATAAAATTACATCAATAGGTTAAAAAAAACAATAAAGAATTATCCATGTTGGAAAGAGCAACATAGAAGAGGACAAACAATTATTGAATAAAAATACACATTGGAGATTGATCAAGATTGGACATTGTGCAGAATTCACTTGTTCAACGTTGAAATTTATGCCCAAAGTTATATTTTTATTTGCCTTCTTTTTGAATGTAGATTAAAGAAAGAACAGCTGATTATGTATTACAAGTGTGACCCACAATTGAGGTTTTTGACTTAGAAACTGATGACTTATTCAGTTACACAAACAAAATCATGATCATGAACTAATATATGTTTTAAATTGATTTAATTAGACTGAAGAGGTTTGATTTTCTAGAAAAAACTTTGAAAAAATAGGAATAGGTATATAATAAAATTGTGGAGTATGAATTTGTTAGAAGAAGAATAGTCAAAAAATTTTATGCATATATATTAGCTCTGTGAAAGTATATAAATATTTTGTATAATCTAATTTAAGAATATAATTAATCACTGAATTTAGGAATACAATCAATTACCAATCACCTGAGTTAAGAATATATATAATTTAAAAAGATAATTAAATATTTTCTTAAGAAAATTATTATTCACCAATCATATGGTTCATGTAATAATAGGCAATGAGAAAAACAAGACATGGAGTTATGTTTTCAAGCACCTTATACGGTCTATCGACTTCCCCATGCTTTCATGGTTGGACACGGCTCCCACAAACAGCAGACAAGCGCTACGAAAGGCCGAGTCAACACCGTCTACAAGGTAAGAGGATCACCGGCAACAACCAGGTGCAAACTTCAAGGGTGAGGAGACCTAGACATAGACACCGCTATGGAGCGAGCGACTGGCCAACCAAGACACGGGAGGCCACTACACTATTGTATTGAGTCAAGCATGCTTTCCTTTCATTATATGATTTATATATGGCTTGGCCAATGTAAAACTTCTTGATTAAACTATAAATGAAAAGTGGTTTATCAACAATTTCAAATATATATATATATATATATATATATATATATATATATATATATATATATATTTTAAACAATAAACAGGTAAATTTTTTTATTATTCTTGTTAACTCTATTTATCATTAAATGAGAGTAGGTAGTCAACGAGTTAAACTTGAGCAATGAGCAAGCCACACTCATCGATTACAGTTTTTAGTAAAACTCGGTTATAGAGATAGATATCATTCCAATATTACATGAATTCCACTTGGCTTTCTTTAGGGGATTTTAATTCAATGGAGTATCTTGTTTGGGTCGCCCTGTTGGCTTACTGCTCAAGAAGGTTGTGTTCAGCGCGAGGGCTCATTATCCTCGAAGTTCGTGTCCGACGGGCGCTGTTAGTCCTATTTTCTTGTGAACTCCAAGGTTCATTTCCACAACTAGTAGTTTTGGCCTTTTGATGTCATGAGCTGCATCAAATCAGGAAAGTATGAGCAAATCAACAACACAGATAAGTTTCTTGAAAACAAAGTGTTTATCATGGAAGTATCTCCTGTTTCTTTCCATCCATACAGTTTAGGTGATCTCTATTACCACCAGGCTTCATCCCGGCCTAGCATCTTTTTCCAAGTTGATTGGAAAAGGATACTTTGCCCCATAGATCTTCAATTCGTCTAGGTTGTCCCTGTAAGCCAAACAAGTGACAAAAGTGCTCTCATATGTTGCATGTGTATGGGCAATGTAGGAGTAGGTGGGCAGTTGTTTGGTCCTCCCTTTCACATTGATAGCACTTAGTTCTCTCGCCCTTCCTTTTTTTTTTGCTAGTTTTGTAGAGTTAGGATTTTGTCATCCTAGGCTAACCAGACAAAATATTTAACCTTTGGAGGGCATAATGTCTTCCAAAACTTTACTCCTAGTAGACACCTCATGCACCCATCCACCTTGAAGGTATACAGTAATTTGATCATGAACATGCCGTTTATGGTAAGTCTCCAAAGTCGTGTGTCATGTTTTTGCTCGTCTTATTACTTGATGTATTGCTAGAGTATGCTCAACTCGGTTTGTGAAGTGTTGTTCCTTTCTATATTTGGTGGTACGTTTCTTCTATGGTCAGGTATTTTATTCTAGATCATTTGTGGTACGTCTGGGAGAGCGTTGATTGGTACTTGACCTTCCATCCAGTTTTTCTGCCAGCAGTTTATATTTGATCCCTTGCCTACATTCACCAGTATGTTTGCTAAGGTACTATCTCTTTGCCCTGATATGTCTTTCCAAAGAGTGATCTCCTTCTTGGAGGCTTGCCGAAAGGGTTTATATTGGTATTGCTGAAGTATTTCACTACAAGCACTTTCCTACATAGGTTCGTCTCTCCTTTGGAGTCTAAACCACCATTTTCTCAAGAGGGCTGCATTGAAAATTTTGAGATTTATAATACCCCATCCCCCTAGTCCTTGGGTCAGCATATTCTATTCCAACTGACCAAACGATAAGCTTTGGGGTTCTAATTCATTTCCCTCTAGATAAAGTACCGGCAGATGCTATCGATACACTTTATTACCCATTCTAGGAGCTTGTATCTTGACATCAAGTCGCTTGGGATGGTGGTCAGCACAAAGTTGAGTAAGGTTACTTTCCTTCCTATTGATAGTAGTCGTCCCTACCAGCTTGAGATTCTCCCTCTGATCCTATCGATGAGCCTACATCAGTCCCTCATTTTTGGGTTTGGCCCCTGAAATGGGTATATACATAAATAGTCAATGGGTAGACTCTCAATTTTATAGTTCATTATTTCATATAGTGTCCGGTATATGCCCAATCGTGTGTATTGGGATGATGAAACTTTTGTTGTAGTTTATCTTAAACCATGATAGGCCTACTGGTTATATTTTATAATTAAAATTTTCTATCTCATTGTAGTTTGATGGAAAAATAACCAATTTCATCGACCTCTCAAACAAAGAAATGATGAATCAAGCATAGTTCTAAAATCATAATGCACTTAATCCATGCTCGTGTAACAATTACCAATTAAAAATTAGTTTTCGCTGAATCTCATACGCATGAGTAATAACCATTTGTCTTGGAATCAATCGACAAGTTAAGTAATATAAAACAATATCAGCACATTTAGAATATCGAAATATTTTCCCAATTCTAATTTATTTTGTATTGCATGATAGAAATCCGAATTTTAGTAGAGATTATGAAAGTGATAATAATCTTTAATCGATTGTTAACTTGGAAGAAAGATTAAAATGGTCAAAATTAACATCCTAGTGAAAAGTGAAAACTTAATTTGACTTCAGAGCAATTAATAAATCACAATTCAATTACTTGTCTAACATGGAGTCTGAATTATAATGCAAAACCAAAGTAGAATGAATAGAACCTTTGAAAGTGATAAAGGAGTTGTCTTTTGTTCAAAGGTCATAGAATCGTTTTAAGGCTCATTGAACCTTTAAAAAGGCATAGACCTACTTTTTTTTTTCTAAAGAAAAAATGAACACTATAATTCTATTAGGAACTTATTTAATGCTTAATTTATGTGTTCATATAATGGAGCTAACCTTGGTTGTAGAATTTTAAAATATGAATAAAATCTTATATCACGGTTGCAAACATTTGATACAATAATATAATTTGAAGGCATAGTATTTGTCAAAAATAAAAACCACATAGAATAATAAGGTAGTTTTTGCCTTTTTGGTTGGATGTAATCCCAAATACAAGATTCTCTCATTACAATATACTTGTAAATATCTGATTTTTAAAATACATCACATGCAAATCTAACTAGAATCAAGATTATAAAATTTGGTTTTTGGTTGGAAATAGGGGTGGGAAGTCAACCAAAATAATCAGTAACCGAACCAATGGACTTAAGGAGGTTCGGTAGATTTTTAAAAAATTTGATTTTTCAGTCGGTTTTGGTATCGAACCGACAGTAGTGAATCCGGTAAAAATTACTTTGGTTCGGGTACTACCGAACCCAAATTAAATTATGATTAACTTATATATTAAATATAAATATAATATTGATATAGGTTCATGAGACTTTAATGACTTTTTATGGCATAATATATTTAGGGCTCGCTTGGATTGACTTGTGGGAAGTCGCAAAATGACTTTTTTTTTATAAGTTAAGGACTTTTGTGGGTTTGATATGTGCTTGGATGAGCTTTCATGGAGAAGGAGATGCTGTTAAAAAAAGGAGAAAAATATTTTTTTTTTAGAAGTTGTTGGATGGAAAAAAGCCCTTTTGAGAAGGAGTTTTGAGATTTTTCGATTACGAAATGCCCTTATGAAAATTAAAAAACAACTTCCTAAATCTAACCTAACATCATGTGAGGCTTGTGAGATATTTACCTGTTGGATTTATTTCTTTTATGTGGCCTAATTAGAATAATGGTTAACCTTTTTTTTTATTTGGACAAATTATTATAGTCCCAATCAAATTCAATATCCTATTTGAGTTCAACGCAAATGTTAAATTATAATAGAACCCAATCCATAATTATATCCGAAGTGTGGTTAGGGATGACTTGGTTGTACTTGAGAGCCTTAAAGATATCAACGAATTCCCAGAAAGAGAATAAGGCTTTGTGGATGAGGACATCGAAAGTTCATTTGTTTGGCAACAACTAATCCATGAAAAGCCTAGATGATCATAATTAAGGATGTTATTCGAAATCAGTGACTCCGACACCCAACCATCATCACCAGAGGCAAATAAGATAGAAGAAGGGTGGAAGGTGGCTGGCTGCAAGCGTAAACGACGCATGAGTGGCAGCCCATAAGTAGCAAAGAAGGAGATGCCGTCGCCATTGAGCCGCTCACCACCAACCCTCAGTACCCTGGCCGGCACTATCAATGTATGTGGCCAGTGCCTGAGGCTGGGACACCGAGCAGAAGACTGTCGTCGTGCTATGACCCGCCGCCGCTGCGGGGGGGTGGGTCATAAGGGACTGGAGTGCAAAGCCGACCGCTGGTTCATGGTGTACGACGTGCTCCCCAGATTGTCAGCAGGAGCACAACCCTATGATCCATAGCAATGTAAGAAGACGAAGGAGAAGTCGAAGGGATAACCCAAACCCAAGCACAAAAGTGTGATACATCAGCCACCCCATACTCCAACAAGGCCGACGGCGACTGCAAACACTATGG
Organism: Dioscorea zingiberensis; assembly: GCA_026586065.1. Lineage (NCBI taxonomy): Eukaryota > Viridiplantae > Streptophyta > Magnoliopsida > Dioscoreales > Dioscoreaceae > Dioscorea > Dioscorea zingiberensis. Next base: position 52,764,359 of record CM048818.1, on the reverse strand, counting down.
TAGAGAATACCAATGAAGAAACCCCAGAAACCCTCCACATCTCCATGGCCATAGACTCCGACGTGCTGGAAGGGAGAGAGCGCATGAAGCGCTTCTCGATCATCATTGTGACAGAGAAACCGGGAGGAATGGTGCTCAAGTCGGATATCAAAGACGCTCTCTTATATTTGATCGATGAGCAATGGACCTGGGAGGTCAAATCCCTCCGCGATAACCGTTTTATCACCCCGTTCCCTACTGCAGAGCTTGCTCGACAAACGGAGGCGAAGGGCCCCTTAAAGCTGCTCTCTTTGACCCTCGTGTTCGAGCCCTGGACACCGGATTTGTTGAAAAAGGGCCGCGCCGAAGGAGCCATCCGATGGGTTATAGTCAAGAAACTCCCCATGGACTGTTGGAGCAGAAACCTGGTGGCGCGACTCCTCAAACCCACTGGAGACCTTGTATATATGGACGGCCGGAGTGGAGCCTATAGAGATGATCTTCGTCTCCTCCTCCGTGTCAGAAGACCAAGAAGACTACCGGCGAGCATTCACTGCAATATAGGGACGCAACAGTACAACTACACCCTGGAGATGGAGAAAGGACAACCGGCGCTGCCATGGGGTGCTCCCCGGTGCACAGGGCAAAGCTACAGCACTGCGTCGGAATCTGGAGATGGAGAACCTCTGGCCGGCGGGGCCAAAAATGGTAGTATGCACCCACATGACAACCAACAAGACAAAGGCAAGGGCCCCATGGTGATAAACGAGGAAACTCCGGCGAGCAAGAGGGACGGACGGCCGACAGGTATTACCTTCAGGGAACGACGAGCAAGCCCAGTCAGCTACTGGTCCTCCAGCAACGCCAGACCTACGGACCATCGTACAATAGGGGAAACGGGCAATCAGAACATTCCACAGTTTAGCGCCAGTGTTGAGGCGAAGACGACGGATGGAACCAAACAAATTGCGATGGGATTGGTCGCTACCAGTGGACCAGGTCATGAGGCTGATGGAGTATGGGAAGAAGCAAGGGTGCTGGAACACGGCTTCACTGACGCTGATTTAACGGACAACAGTGACCATTTCATGCAAGTGGCATGGAGAAGCAAGGCTGACCCCATTAATGGCTTGGATTTGACCATCCTACAAGAGGAAAACGGTCAATTAAGGCATGTGCAACAAGGCACATTCTCAATTCTCAGGACCCAAGAAGATGGGTCAACTGATGGTGGACAAGGTGGGCCCCATACCCCCATATATGTCACAGGTGGAGACAACCACATGGTGGATGCTGGGTCAACCAAGGGCCGGGCATAAAGCCCATTTGGGCCCACCAAAAATCAGCCCACCACACAAGCCCCGGAAAGCCCAAAGGAAATTCAGGCAACCGATGTACACCCAGCATTGATGTCGAGCCCAAAAATCTTTGAAGCACATCCTCCACTTGGAATAATCAACATTCCTTTGGTAGAGGATCAATTGGTAGCAACACCAGATCCAATCAATCCTCCTGTAATGGCCCATGCACCTTATCAAGCTAAGAACTCAATGAAGAATTCCAACTACGTCATGGCCCATTATAACCCAAGGGATAAGAACATTAAAATCTTAGATCAAGGCATAATGATCGACCTAAGTCAAACCTCCGTTAAAAGATTTGGCAATACTTGGAACTTACTAACTGAAGAAGCATGGAAGACTATCAACAAAGGAGACTTCCACAATATTATTCCCCCTCCCAACCTCCCCGAAACTCCAACTCCAAATGTAGAAAGAGGAGGCTCCACTCACTCATCACCAACTAGACCTCAAGAAGAACAACCTTCAATGCCATAAAAGAGGGGAAGACCAAGGAAAATCAAGCCGCCAGAATCTACCATGGCCCTAGAAGTGCAAAAGCCCACAGCTAGACCCCCGAGAAATACCAAAGGTAAACAAAAAATAACCGAAAAGGTAGACCTCCCCAACCTTACCACAATCCCCCTCATTCTCTTCCAATGGCCGGGCGAAGAAATTATCTCAACGACACTAAAGACAGGGGTCCACTTGAATCACCTAGAAGGTAACGCAGAGCAAGTGATCAAGCATCTTAGACTTATAGAAGCCGAAAGAGTTGCTCAGAGGCAGGAAGGCAAATAAGCCCCTTGCCCTCAGCAACACAAATCCGGGAACATAAGGTATCCTTATGAAAGTTATCACATGGAATGTCAGGGGACTTGGGAAGCCGAAAAAACGCTTCCTAGTTAGGAACTTCATTACAACACAAAAGGCCGACGTGTTCTGTCTACAAGAAACAAAACTTCAAGCCATAGACAACCGCATCTGGAACTCAATAGGGGGAAACCTCTACAAAGAAAAGGTAGTACTGCCTGTAAATAACACACGCGGAGGATGCTGCATCGGATGGAACCCAACTGTTTTCAGATTGGTAACTTCATACACAGATACCTTCTCTGCAACAACCATTCTAGAAAGCGCGGCAAACAAGAGCCAATTGATGATCACCACTGTCTACGGCCCCTGTGAAGCTGACCGCAAAAGGTTGTTTTGGGACGAGTTAAGGTCAATCAGAACTCGATGGTAGGGACCATGGCTGATCGGGGGAGACTTCAACTCAACTAGGGAGCAAGCTGACAGAAACTCGAGCCACAGGGATACGCAAGACCAACAAAATTTCAACAACTTTATCGCCAACCTACAACTATACGACCCACCACTGTTTGGAAGGAAATACACATGGACCACTGGAAGACAGGTGCCCACCATGATCCGACTAGACAGATTCCTATTATCCCCTAAATGGATACTGGCACACCCCCATATTTGGCAGACTGCACTACCTAGCATCCGTTCGGACCATGTGCCCATCACATTAGAATGCGGACGACATGAACCCAGGTAATACCCTTTCCATTTTAATAGAAGCTGGGGCAACAGAGAAGGCTTCTGGGTCATGGTGAGAGAATGGTGGATACAAAATGACTACGACGTTGCAGGGGCTTACAAGTGGGCAAAGAAACTCACCCTGATATGGAGACGAATCTGAAGATGGCACAAGGAGGATCAACACACACAGAGTCAGAAAAAGGAGGAACTTCTATAAAGCATTAATCGTTTAGATACCAGATGCGAACAACAACAACTATCCACCGAAGAAGAAGAGCGACTCCTGGCCTACAGAACTGAATATGACAACCTGATCAAACTTGAGGAAGACTATTGGAGACAATGCTCCAGGATCACCTGGCTCAGGGAAGAGGATAGAAACTCAAGGTTCTTCCATTCCATTGCCAACCAAAGAAGAAACAAAAACTGGATCCACCAACTCACTGAGGAAGGATGAACCCTGAGCAATCCATCGGACATCGCCAAAGTAGTGTCAGAACACTTCACCAGACTCTTTGGGAGCAGGAGACCAAAAAGATATCATACAGACTGGACCCAAATGTTTGCTGGTTCAACCCCAATGGAATTATCTAGTCTCGACAACCCATTCTCCGAACAGGAAATACGTGCAGCCATTCAGGAACTCAACCCGGAGAAAGCGCCTGGACCAGATAGATTCCCAATGAACTTCTACCAACAAGGGTGGAACTTCACAAGGGATGATATCTTGCAAACCTTCCATGATCTGTATGAGGGTTCCGCCGACCTAGAAAGACTGAATTGGGCACACATCCTCCTACTCTTGAAAAAGAATGAGTCTTCCTCAATAGCAGACTTCCGCCCGATAAGCCTGATAAATTGCTCCATCAAGATCATAATGAAGGTCCTAGCTAACCGTCTACAATCCGTCATATCTGATCTGGTCAACGAAAACCAGACCGCTTTCATCAAGGGGAGATGCATCCAGGACAACATTGTCGCCGCGGAAGAAATCATCTACAATATGAAAAGGAAAAGGGGAGCACTGCTTAAAGTCGACTTCGAGAAAGCATTCGATTCGGTAGACTTCCTCCTCGAAATATTACATGCAAGGGGATTCGGGCCAAGATGGATTGGTTGGATCAGGAAGATCCTCCACTCATCAAAATCCAAATTCCTCATCAATGGCACACCAATGGGATTTGTCAAACATAAAAGGGGGCTGCGACAGGGAGATCCGCTTCCCCCTCTACTTTTTATTCTCGCGATGGATGTCCTCACCACAATGGTGACACACGCGGTACGAGAGGACATCCTCGAGGGTTACAGGATGGGGACGCAGGGGAGTGAACAAATCCCGGCCTTGCTATATGCGGATGACCTCCTAATACTCAGCTCCGGAAAGAGAAGTGATTTTCGAACCCTGAAGCTCATCTTTTACTTATTCGAGAGCCTCTCAGACTCAAAATCAACTACAACAAGAGCTCCCTCATGCCCATAGGAATACCAGAAATGGAAGCGAGGACCCTAGAAATCACTATAGGGTGTCGCCTAAACTCACTTCCGGTCCACTACCTCGGCATCCCACTGGCGGGAAGCAGTCCCAGGAAGGAAGATTGGAATCAACTTATCCAAAGAGTCAGAAATAAGTTTGCCACATGGAAAGGATGACTACTATCACTAGGCGGACGCGTCACGCTTCTAAACTCGGTCCTAACGGCGATCCCAAACCATTGGATGACCATGTTTAAACTGCCACAATGGGTGATACGACGGATCGAGGGCATCCTGAGGGATTTCTTATGGAGAGGAACCAACCCCGACTCAAAAGCTTACCGCCTGGTGAAATTGGAGACCTTAACAAGACCCAAGGACCTGGGAGGATGGGGAATATTAAACATGAAGGCTTTCAACGAAGCACTTCTTGGCAAATGGTGGTGGCGTTTACTAAATGGACAATCCAAGATCTGCGGAAGGATCATCACACAAGCCTACTTTCGAAACCTACCGATTAACCCATTTGAGCCAACACCTAGCCGAGCATCCTTTTTTTGGAAAGGAATCGCTGACCAACAAGAACTTACCATGGCAAGGATAACAACCAAACCTGGATCAGGGGAATCAATTTGGGTATGGTTTGATAAGTGGCTCGATGGAAATAGCCTAGGCAGTTGCTTCCCTGAATTCCAAACCCTCTGGCTAAAGGCGGACCACAAGATTCAGGAGGCTCGCCAGCTACGGAACAGAGGAAAGTCACTTCTTAGATCGGGGCCCTTGTCACAAGGGGCAATGGAAATGATGCAAGGGCTACAAGAGCACCTTATACAGGGGACATCCCAACAGGCGGACGTAAGGAAATGGCAACTTACCCCAAACTAGGAATTCATGGTAAAGTCCCTCTACCTCTTCAGAATGTATGGTGGTATGAGGAGTCCGATACCGGCATCTTTCTGGAAACAAGCCTGCCGCACGAAGGTCAAGTTTTTCGCATAGTTGGCAATGGAAGACAAGCTTCCTACGCTACAAAACCTAGCAAAGCGAAACTAGCCAGGGGAAAGGACGACTTGTTACCTGTGTGAGGCCCAAGAGGAAAGCACCGAGCACCTATTCACCCGTTGTCCATACGCAACTGAGTTGTGGTCTCACTACACCCAACTCCTTGGCCTCATTTCCCCCCTAATAAGATTAAAGGCCTATGGGGGAATCATCAATTGGCAAGGATCTGGAAAGGGAGCTTCGCAAGGGATGGCAACTGCTTGTCCTATCCGGCACTTGGAACCTATGGATGGAAAGGAACAAACGGTGTTTCGAAGACAAATGGCGCGTTTGTAAACAACTCACTCGTCAGGTGGACTTCCTTCTCCTCTCATGGATCGACGGGGCCCACCCCGTCGAGTAGGCACTGCTACAATCCTTGAGCACTCTCATCAGACACAGCCTCACCCTTACGAGGGAAGAGCGAGTCTAGAGACCCCCAGATGCGGATTTCAAGGATGACGACATGCCCGGAATAGCGGAGACCTCAGAGGAGCCACTTGCAAACCTTGCAACACCAGCAGAGCACCGGTAAACACCGGGTCTACCATAGAACCTATGTAAACCGGATCCCATTATCATATGTATCTCCTAATTATTAATCAATAAAGAAATGTGGTTTATCCACTTTTTCAAAAAAAAAAAAAAATCTTATAAAAAAAGCCCTTCTATCAAACTGAAAGAAAAGCTCTTTTTTCATAAGTCAATCCAAGTGGGCCCTTAGAATAAAAATTTAAGAGATTTGTTTTTTTAAATTCAAGATAAATTGTTTTAAAACAAAGTTTATCCTTAATCTACTTCAATTTATAGGAGGCTCTTTTGTATAAAAATTCAAGATAAATTTTTTAAATAAAAGTTTATCTTTAATCTAAGAGGTAAGTAATGTATAGTCCCCGCAAACTTTTGAAATCCCTATATAATCTCCATAACTTTCGCTATCCCCTAATAGCCCCTCTTTTTTCAAAGATTTACTTTTCAGTCCATATTCCCACAAACAAAGTTACTTTTGATAGGAAAAGACCATGCTGCCATCCAATCTTTCATTTATTTCCTTTTTCTCTTCTCTCTCTCTCTTGATCTCTATTTCTCCTCTCTCTCTCTCTCCAACCCTCTGTTTATTTTTTCTCTCCTATCTCTCTAGACCTTTGTTTTTCTACAGTTCTCTCTCTTTTCTCTTCTCTCTCTACCCCATGTTCTCTTTCTGAATCTTTATTTCTTCTCATTTTTTTCTCTAATCCTAGGTTTATTTCTCTCCTCTCTCTAAGCCTCTATTTTTCTACTCCTCTCTCTCTAAAGCTCTCTCTTGTTTTTCTTATCTTCTCTCTCTAAACCTGGAAACCGATATACCGCCGGTGGCGGGGGATACTACCGTCGTTGGTGAGACAGTCATCGGAGATCTCCTTCCCGTTGATGACGAGTTCCCAGGGGTTATTGAACCGGAGAAGACCACCGAGGACTCGGAACCCCCTCACCAGCAAAAAACAATGATTGATGTAGAAGATTCCATCTACGGAGCGGAACATGTACAATCGGTGAAGACAAATTTCATTCCAAAAAAAAGTGGCCAGCAGGGTTCACGCTCCTTGACAAAAATAAGCAAGCAATCATCAGTTTCTACCTGAATAGCTTGATGGATAAGCGAGATCTTATCCATACTACATGATCTGTTTACTATAGCTAGGTAACTCTAGTACATGACATAACCGTTTATTTAATGCTCTATCTCTTTACTATACACGAGTAACGCTTTAGTATTTGACATAACCGCTTAGTATTTGCACTATCTCTTTACTACTCTACAGTAACTGCTTACTACATAACATAACTGTTTATTGCATGCATGATCCGTTTACTATTCTACGATAATTGCTTATTATATTATTGATTCCTACTTGAATGTGCCTTATGATTTTTCTTTGAGCACCATTGTTTGAAAGAATGAATTAGCTTTTACCACCTGCGTCGGGAACCCAGAAGCGACCAGCGACCGAAGCATCGTCATAAAATAGTAAAGACAATTGGCGGAATGTTTAACTCTCATTTCAGACGTTTATTATTTCCGTTAACTACTTACTATCGTACTCTAAATGCTTACTATCTTATACTATCTTTACTAAGTGTTTACTATCCCATACCAAGTGCTTACTATCTTTACTAAGAATTTACTATCTAATACCAAGTGTTTACTATCCTATACGAAGTGCTTACTATCTTTATTAAGTGTTTACTATCCCATATCAGGTGCAGTGTGGAATGATAAGGGAAAGAGAAAAACATCCGTCTTTTCAGCAAAAAGGCAGATTTGGGTAGAAATTGGAAGGGTATTTTGGGGTTTTTTCAAAAAGATAACGGGTAAAGTAATGAGATGGACTAAAAAGTAAGTAATTCAAAAAGGAAGACTGAAAAGTATACTTTTTTGTCAGAGTGACTGAAAAGGAAGAATCCAAACTATCAGGGACTGTATGGTAATTTTCCCTTAATCTAATTGGATGTTCATGAGTGGCACGATATATTTGGGATAAAATTTAAGATAAATTGTTAAAAAAATTTAAATATGTAAGCTACAGTTGAAACCGATTCCGACCGAATTCTCGGTTCAACCGAGCATCATTGATTACCAACCCAATATCAGTTGGGAATCGGTTCAACATTTCTCAAAATCACGAAACTTTGGTTGGTAGCGATTCACACCTTTTGGTTCAATAACTGAACCGTTACCACCCCTAGTTGGAAGTATTTGAAAATCTGGATTTGAAAAACTAGATCCGAATTTTGGATTTTAGATTAAGCCCGTGAGAATAAATCAAAATCTTGGATTAAGATTATGCCCGATTCAGGCATAATTCGAAATCCTTTATTTAGGTATTTTCAAATAGACTGAGTTTTCAAATCCCTCCGACCAAACATTAACTTTTAAAACCTTGTATTTAGAATTACATGTAACCCAAAATCCCCAAACCAAACATTATCTAAAAGTTTTAGTGACTAATGAGTTTAAGCAATGTATTTTGGGTTCTACCTTAATAGCCATCATATCATAAAGTTATAGGGTATGATGGCGTTTAATTTAATTAATATTTTTTCATTAACAATAACACAACCTTCATGACTTCTCTCCTTCCCCTTTGATAAAAATTTAGTGTTTATACTTTCATGAGGCTAAAATTTTCCTATATCAATATTTTTTATTGATCATGAAAAATATTATTAATATAACATAATATGATTCATCTTTCTTTTTAGGCATGCACATGTATGCTAAAATTACTAAAAATTTATTTCAAAAATGTGTTGAAAGTTCAAAAAAGAAAAAGAAAAAGAAAAAGAAAAAGAAAATAAACAAGAAAAGAAAAGTTGTGCTATTAGATGCTTTTTATGGCTTGAAGAGAATAGTCTTGGGAATTCTTCACATATTTTTTATGTTTTTGCTTTTACTTTATAGAGCTTTAATACTTTCTATAATTATGTTTTTTTTAATATATTTAAATAATTTAATAATTGCGTGGAATTCGATTCCTCCCCAAAGTTAATATACAAGTGGGGAATAAGATGGAGATGACCGGTATCTCTTCATGGTATATCCCTTCATGGAATATCCGAGGAAAAAATATTTATTTATTTATTTATTGAGTGGAGGTAAAATGAAGATCCTATTTATTTATTTATTTATTTATTTATTTTATAATTTGGAATTTTTTAGATTGCAAGGAGAGATTTTTTTTCTCTATTCTTTCTCTTGTTGTTATATATATATATTTTATAATGTGTACAAACCATCGAAAGCATATCACATGTTTGGCTTCAAATACATTCTAGGATGTTTTAATCCAAAAATAATTTTATGATTTAATAATATTATTTATAGGATAATTTATGTAATAAAATTTGTGGTGTTTAATGTATTTTTCTTTAATTCATTTATATATATATTTGTGAAATATCAAATGGTACATCAAATGAAGTAATTGAAATCCATAATGAACCATTGTCCCTACCATAAAAGGGATTTTTTGTCTCTATACTCTGACCCAATGTTCATTTTTATTTTTGTACTTTAAAATTCTTTGATATGGTCCTATACTTTGGGGTTTTTGTTCAAATACGTCCCTGGTACTGACGTGACAACACATGTGTTATATGAACTGAATGCGGTTAATTTTTTATTCCGGGTGGCATGCCATGCCAGTATGCCATGTCATCATTTAAAAAGTTAGTTTATTCGAAATCTATTATGTCATGCCATGTTAGCATCCATGTCATCCTAATCTTGCCATATAAGACGTCAAATTAGAAAATACTAGCCACATGCGGTGCCATGTCAGCACTAGATATGTATTCGAACAAAAACTCCAAAATACAGAAACCGTATCAAAATTTTTAAAAATATAGGGATGGAAATAAATATTGGTCAAATTACAGGGACAAAATTAGTATTTGATGACTTACCATTTCATTTGTGGCCATACCAAAATATAATATTCCCATTTGAAGGCATAAAAATAGGATATCTTCCCTTAAACAATTGATAGAGAAATCACATCCTTGGAAAGCAAATTGCTTAAAAATGACCAAGTTCATCCCCTCAACTCAACTAGTGTGCATGATTTACTCCCATTCACATGCCCTAGTTTTTGAGTCAAAGGCAAGACTTGATAAGAAATGCACCATAAAAATAAAAAATTAATAAAATGGAAAAGCCAGTGTTCTAACCATTAATTAGTAATGCATTGTGGGCACCTTCAAATTATAAACTGGATAAATGAACAGTGATGACAGACTAGTGCACCACTTGACCCTCAAATGATAACAATTCATTGCAATGATTAATGATTAGAGGCATTATTTGCATTATATCATTTCAATGGGACAAATAGGTAATTAGTACATTTGGCATCTTTAAAATAAAAGTATTATTTAAAACAAAAAAATCATGCAAATATGCCATACTTTATAGGCTATTTTTTTTTAAAAAAAAACCATTCAATCTACAATTTTAGGTCTGAAAGTGATCATCTCAATAAAATTAAACCACCAACTATAAAATTTACTTATATATATATATATTTTTTTTTTTTCCTTACAATAAATGGTTCACACTTTCGGCATAAACTAGTTGTATCCTATCATAGACAAAGAGTTTATAAGAAGGTTAAAATTTTGAGAAATCACCATAAATGAAAATTATCTTAACCTATAAATTATACCTTTCTAAGTGTCACTGTGGCATGTTTCTATATAATCTCAACATCACAAGCATGTTTTATAAGGTTATTATTCACATATGTATCTTTAAAAATTCAACATTCTTATATGAGTATTTCCGAGTGAAAATCAACCATCCTTTCCTATGAATATTAGCAAAATGTATAGAATAACATTGTTATAACATATAGTAATTAACAAATCTATTTTTTTTTATTAATATTAGTTAACTTGTAAATATAAATATTCCCGAGTAAGTATCTTTAAAAATTCAACATTCTTATATGAGTATTTCCGAGTGAAAATCTACCATCCTTTCCCATGAATATTAGCAAAATGTATAGAATAACATTGTTACAACATATAGTAATTAACAAATCTATTTTTTTTATTAATATTAGTTAACTTGTAAATATAAATATTCTCGAGTAACTATAATGTTTGGCCAAAGATCTCTTGGTCTAGAGACATTGGTCCCTTGCATAAAGTATTTGGCCCACGGAAGTCTCGAGGTCGAATCCCAACTAGAGCAAGGTGAGGGCGCAGAGCGTGGTCGCCTATTGGGGTAGCCCACGCAAGTACGAGAGTCTTCTGTGTTGACTCATAGTAGATCAGGCGGTAAAATAAGTGCATGATGTGTGAAACCATCGGGCGGTAAAATAAGCTGCAGTGTGTGAAACTTGGGGTGAATCAAGCCCTTGTGCACGCCTTATTTGACTGATCCTTCGGGGAGTATTTGTTGCACATACAACAACAACAACAACAACAACAACTAAGCCTTAATCCCATACTAGATGGGGTCGGCTATATGGATTCTCTGTTTTCATGTCGCTCTCAAATATGAAATAAAAATAAAATAAAATAAAATAAAATAAAATAAAAAATAAAAATGTAAAATCCAAGATTTTAGTAGTAAAATAAAGGATTTAAATTTTCCTAAGTTATTGGTTATTTAATTAAAATTTACAAAAGGGCATTTTAGGGATAATTAAAAAATTCCAAGGGCGTTTTAGTAAAGTTGGGCATGAGTAAATTATTTCATAATTTACTTGGTGATTGATTTAAATAAATTTGAATTAATTAAGTTAGTTAATCAATTAACTGAGATTAATTGATTAAAGTTTAAATAAAACTATGGCTTAATTATTTAACTGTGGATTAGTTAGAAATCAAGTAATTTGATTATTAGTTTATTGGTTGAGTAATTCAGAGAATTAATTTAAATAAAAATTATGACAGTTAAATCATTTAGTATATTGGTAACGAAATTTATTAATTATCATAATTGATTTATTGTAACTTAGTCATTTGACTAATTAGTCAGATAAGTATAGTTTTTAATCTAATTATTATTATTATGGATAATTAGATTAATTAAGGGATTAGTTGACTAATCAAACAAGTATGGGTTGATTAACTAGTTTTGATTATTAAATTTAATCAAATTAAAAAAAAGGGTGGGATCAAGTATGATGGAGAATAATCAAATAAAATATTTCTTTGATTAATCGAATTAGTTGATTAACTAAATTAACTAATATCTACTTGGTTGGGTAACTAACTAATGAATAATTAATTAATTGGGAAATTAATTAATTAATTGGTTTGAGCCAACTAGCTAAACTAAGCAGATTGAGTCCAACCAATCTATGGTTGAGTCCGGGGCTAGTAAGTTGGTTAATGGATGATCATTTAGGAGATTAGTTAATTAGTTAATTTGTTAACTGATTAAGGGATCAGTTTAATAATCAATTAGTAGATTAATTAACTTGATCAGTTAGTTAAGTGGCTAATAGAAATAAAAGAGAAGGTGAATTGATTTGATAAATCAATAAGTTGAGATGGCTAAGAAGATGAGCTTAAGGTTGATTCGAATCAATTCTAAAGGGGCTGAACCAAGGTGGAATGACATGGAAACGCGAGAGAAGGTCTACAAGTCGGACTTGGGTCCGTTAGAGCATGCATAATAGATTCACTATTTAAAGACAAGTACTCTATTGAGATGAGTTATGTTTTCATCAGATTTTGACTTGGATGCGTCGGGAAGTCCCGTGGAGCACGAGGCTTTGTGACTTTAGGTAAGTACTTCTGCCTTGTACCTCCCAGTCTTTTATTGATTGGTTTCTTGACTTTTGATTTGCATGTTTGAGCATGCCTTGTTCCTCTTTTCGGAGATCTTATTGACGTGTCTTTATTGCGACATGTTGCTTTGTTATTCATACATGCTTCCTTGATTTGTTGAAATCTTTTGTTTAGCATGTTTGATTATTTCGGGATGTTGGAATCCCTGTGTGTTCTGTTCTTCGTCCCGAATTCAGTGGAGCAGGTGAGCTCCAGATTTTGCGAGAGCGTTGGGGACGGGACACCTCACGGCGTTCCTAAGACTCCTAGCCGAGGGAGAGTGTTCGGTTTGTCCACCGCGGTCGGTCGATCATACGACCTGAGAGACAGGTGGCGCTACCGACATACGACCCGAGGGCCGTAGCGACCGGATGGTCGTTTTCTCAGCAGGTTCGCTGATGGTACTGACCGGGGGAGACGTTTGTGGAGCTTCCGTTGGAACTCTTAGCTAGGAGTCATTATCTTGTTTATTTTTGTGATAGACTCCTAGGGCTTGCTTTGTGGGGCGTGCCCCGAGTTTGCTTTGATATTCATTTTGTTGATATCATATTTCTTGAACCCCGCAGGGGTACTTACTAAGCTTTCCATTCGAAAGCTCATGCACTTGTTTTCTTCGCATTACGGATCCCGAGGCGTGGGACACTAGTGCAGGAGTTTGAGCATCGTGGGTCGGGTGGTTTGCAGAGGTCCGAGGACCTTGTCTATCTTTCTGTTTTGAGTGAGATATTATGTTTTGTAGGTCCCCTTAGGGCCTGGTATTTGTAGGGTACTTGAACCCTTGTTATTTATTTTCCGCTGAATTCTGTTTATTTTGAATAAATTAAGTTGTTTATTTTGCATTATCTGCTTACACACTTAGGCCTTGTATCCGGGTGGGGCCCGTCTCTACTCGGCTACGGCTAGACATCGCGATGCAGGGTCCCTCGGATCGGGGCGTTACAAAAAATATATAAATAAATAATTATAACAACAAATAATTCTATGAGAGATTGGGATGTTAGAAGTAGAACAGTATCCCTACAAACAAAGCTAAGCTAATGAAGAAAAACCTTTTAGCCGACTTATCGGTAATCCTATACTAGGCGGGGTAGGCTATATGAATTCTTTGTCTCCATATCGCTCTGTCAAAAGCAAGATCCGGCTCAATATCTAACATACGTAGGTCCTTAGACACCACCTCCCTCCACGTAATCCTAAGCCTATCTCTACCCCTCTTCTTACCTTCTACAACTAAACTATCACATTTTCGAACTGGATCACCTGAGGGTCTCCGACGTACGTGTCCAAACCATCTTAAACGCCCTTCTCGTATTTTATCTTCAATTGGTGCAATATGCACCTTCTGTCGGATGTATTCATTTCAAATCTTGTCCAATCTTGTATGATCACTTATCCATCTTAACATCCTCATTTCGGCCACATTCATCTTATGCATATGTTGAACTTTAGTTACCCAACACTCGCTCCCGTATAGCATGGCAGGTCTAACTGTCGTCCTATAAAATTTTCCCTTTATTTTGTTAGGCATCTTTTTATCACATAACACCCCCGTGGCACTTCTCCATTCAACCATCCAGCTTTGATTCTATGGGTTACATCTTCATCTATCATCCCATCATCCTGGAAAATGGAACCTAAATACCTAAAATGGTTAACCTTAGGCACTACCACCCCTCCTAGTTTCACTTCTCCTTCATCTCTCCTACTTAGACTAAAATTACAGTGCATATATTCTGTCTTACTTCTACTTAACCTAAAGCCTTTACTTTATAAAGTGTTTCTCCATAATTCTAGCTTTTGATTTACTCCATCTCTAGTCTCATCCACTAGGACAACATCATCTGCAAACAACATACATCATGGGATGCCATCTTGGCTATAACTAGTTAATTCATCCATTACTAGGGTAAACAAGTATGGGCTCAAGGCCGATCCCTGATGTAGACCCACTGTTATAGGAAACTCCTCCGTATCACCTCCTACTGTTCTCACACTTGTAACTGCTCCCTCATACATATCCTTAATAATATTTATATATTTTACATGAATGGTTTTCCTCTCCAATACCGACCAAAGGACTTGTCTTGGTACCCTATCATATGCTTTCTCTAGGTCAATAAAAACCATATGGAGATCCTTCTTCTTTTCTCTGTAGATCTCCATCAAGTTTCGTAATAGGAAAATGGCTTCTGTCGTGGATCTACCTGGCATAAAATCAAATTGGTTCTCTGACACCTTCGTGATATACTTGAGTCGATGCTCTATTACCTTCTCCGAGAGTTTCATTGTATGACTCATTAACTTAATACCACGGTAGTTGGTGCAATTTTGAATATCTCCCTTATTCTTATAAATAGGAACCAAAATGCTCTTTCTCTAGTCGTCTGGTATTTTCCCCCCTTTTAGGATAGAGTTGAAGAGTTTGGTTAACCACTCAAAAAAAAAAAAAGCTACAATGTTTGACAACAAAGGTGTATGCATATGAACTTTAAATTTGCCAAGTATGTTTATTTACATATTTATTTTGATGAATAGATTCCCTTCTTGGTTAATTGAATTTGATTGTACGTCATATACATATGATTTAGATATTAAACAAGTGAGATGACTTTCACGAGCACGTTTATTTTGCAAAAAGAAAGTTTGAGAGTTGTGTAATATTGTTGTAAGTCATACATAGTTGCTTCTAGGCAAACCTTAAGAAAAAATATGCATCTAATTTGCTTAATCTAAATTGTATTGGATAATAGAGTTAGGTCACCAAAGATAGGTGTCATCTCAAAGCAAAGATAGACCTAACCCAACTAATTAAAAAGGCTTATCTTATGCTTACAAACTTTAGACTTAAGGATCTAAACTCATATTACGATCAAATCTATCTCATCTTCTTGTGTTTTCAATGTTTCAAGTTTCTCTATTTTATGGTCTGTGTACCTTAATTTGGAATGAGAGTGATGGAAGAGATAAAGAAAAAGTAACAAAATAAGCTTTAGGTGAGAGATAAATGTCCATGCATTTATTGAAGTTTGGATGATCAAATGGGCAAGAGCACTAAATGACTGAATGAGTGCACAACTTTTGTTTATCACGAGTGGTTTTCAATGGAGCCATAAGATTGGGACCATATCCTTTTGAAGACCATGGGATTAATGTTATTTTTATTAAAACCGTTTTTTTCTTATCAATAACTATGAGCAATTTGAAGAATCATTTCGATAAACTTATTAAGTATAAATATCATTAGTTCACCAAGAAAAAAAAAAAAATTTCACACCAATCTTATAATGTGCATTCTCTAACTCAAGTTGCTAAACAAATTATGAAGAAAGTTGGCCTCTTTTTGATTGTCCTCTTTGTCAACTCATATTAATTAATATGAAAGCCGGGAATAACTCTTGGGAAACGACATGCTATTTACTAATTAATGAGCACTCTGAGTTGGAACATTATTTTTTCTTTCTTGTTTTTCTTGTACTCAATGTTGCAGTCATTGTTTAATCAATGTTGCAGTCATTGTTCAATTTTTTGATTTTCCACTTTGTCAACTCATATTAATATGAAAGCAAGGAATAACTCTTAGGAAAACGACACCCTATATTTTACTAATGATCACTCTGATCAGTTGAAACACTATTTTAATGTTGCAGTCATTGTTCAATTTTTTTAAACCAGTGCATTGGTGTTTTAACCATTATTATTTTTTAAAAAATTGTTATCTTTTTACATGTAAAAACCCATTGAATTTAGAACAGTATTTACATTTAAACAATGAGGGGTTCATGGTATAATATATGAAGTGCCTATCTCCATTGGAAAGCCTCTCTGCCTATCTATATGGTAATAATTAACAAGCTTCTAAATTGATGAGGGAACACAAATTAAGTTACTTTTATACAGAGGTTACCATTAGGGATGGAAATGAGCCGAACTTGAATGAGCTGAGCCCAGCTAGAGTTCGGTTCGAAATTATAATTTTCAGCTCGAGTTCGAATTATAATTTTCAGCTTGAGCTCGGCTCATATTAGTCATAAAAGTTTGATTCGAAAAAGATCAAAATTATATATATATATATATATATATATATATATATATATATATATATATATATATATATAAAATTATAATAAAATTCATCTTGCCTGTCATCCTTGTGGACCTCTTCAAGCTATGCCACATGACCCCCGATCTTGTCGCTGAGGTCCTCAGTTCCGATCCCCGCCCGGACCCCTTCCTTTCGTCTTGCTTCTTCCACTGGGCCTCTTGCCAAAAGGGCTTCAGTCTCACCTACTCCTCCTTCAATGCCTACGCCCACTACCTTTACCGCTTCGGCCATCCCCGCATCGTTGATCGTCCCTGACTTCATTCTTGCCCTGGGCAAACCCCCATCCGAGCAGTAACTTGCCTTCCTCGTACGACTCCACTCCCAATCCCACCGTGGTTTCCATCTCTTCCATGTCTATAAGCGCATGACCTCTCTCTTCAACATATAGCTGCGCGTCTTTCTCTACAGCCGCATCCTTGACTCCCTTATCAGCATCGACCACCTCAATCTCGCCCTCTCCATCTACGACGACATGGTCTATAACAAGATCAAGGAAGAGCCCATCAAATTCACCATCTCGCCAAAGGGCTCTGCAAGGTTGGACGTGTCACAGCCTCATTCTAGTTAGGGTTAGGGTTTGGTAATTTGGGAACATGAAGAGTTTAATTATGTTCTTAATTGTATTGTTTATATTATTTGGTTGTAATGAGTTTAATTATACTATTTGTTAAACAATTAATTATATTATTTTTATTTTTTATTTTTTACCACGTCAGCATAACTTAAAATTTTCATTTATTATTATTTTTTTAATTTTTGCTGATGTGGCATAGTAGAGCCACGTTAGCAATACATATGACACTCCATGTCAGCATACAAGGTCAATTGTCATGTCACGCTAGCAAAATATGACCATTGTAAAAGAAAAAAAACATTATATTTCATTTGTATGTCACTTGGCTGCCATGTTAGCGTCAGGGATCAAAAGTGTACAAAATACGCAATACACAGGGGCCGTATTGAACATTTTTTAAACTTGGGGATGAAAATAAACAATGGCACTGTTTCAGGGACGAAAAGTATAATTAACCCTAAATGAAAAAAATATAATAATCTATATATTATATAAGAAAAGGAGGGTGATATAAAATTATAGTCCCATAAATCTTATTATGCATCATTTTGCAAGTGTTTGGTTCCCACAAGGTGGAGAGGTTTTTTTAGAAGTGGAAGATCTCCATAAACTTCAATAGTTTGTTTTATGGTAAAATGGTCCGGAAGTCAGAAGTCACACTTTCTAGACTCCTTAATTTCCCTGTTTTGACTCCTTTTTATTTTTATTTTTATTTTTTTCGAGCCAAAGTGGGAGTTGTGTGTTTAATCTTAAAATAATCATGTCCATTTCAATGGGGTTGAACTCAACCACTTCCCTAGGTTTTCCCCCACTTGACCAAAACCCCGATATTCTTATCTCCAAGGTTTTCCCAATCTCCTCACCACTCGTTTTTCTTTTCTTTTCTTTTCTTTTCTTTTTCTTTTTTGACATAGGGGATAAACCCCTCCATAGAGGGACGTCAAGGGGCGTGGCTTTAGGTGACGAGCACCCTTGACCCCTCACCATGCTCATATAGATTTGGGGACTCGAACTTGGGAGTTTTGTGCTCACCAAGTAAATTACCCAAACTACTCCCCCCATTTACGGGGGCGGGGACTCGAACTTGAGAGCATGCTTAATAAAGTGAATTATCTAACGCATGAGACCCGAGATACTGCTAGACCAATGGTCCTTTGGCCCGCTTTTCCCTATGCTAGGGTTTCATATGTCCTGACCTCCTATATTGAAGCCTCCCCCAAAACTTGTTGGAATCCATCTTCTCGGTAAACTCTCTTATTCTCCCATCTCATCTTTATTATCCTCCCTAAATATTTGGGTCTTTCTTAGTTGATCCAGCTATTTGTCTCCTGTCTTCCTCACAAGGTTCAATATCTAGTTCCCTCTTCAAAGTACGTGGATTTGGAGTTGATCTACCCCTAAGTAGGTTTTGGAGGTTTGTTAGGGTCTTTTTTTTTAGAAAAAAAAAAATTGTTCCTTTTCTTGTAATCGTTGATCTCATTGCGTTACACTTGCTTTACAGATAGGCCATCTTCACTAATCAACTACCCTGTTTGGATGATTGGTTGTTATGGTTTCGTAATGTATGGTATGGTATGGTATCGTATGGTATGATATTGTAATTATTGTTTACTATGTTTGGAAAGATGGTATGGTATGGTATGGTTAATTAGCCGCTTGTGTTTGTTTTGATGGTATGATATGGTTACAAAAATAATAAAATGACCAGAATACACTTAAATAAAAATTAATATGAAATCACGTTAAATTGGAAAAATTGGTTACATACCCTTCAAAAGTTTCATAATTGCATATTTACCCCCGAAAAAATCATAATTGCTTGTATACCCCTGAAAAACAAGTTGAATTGTGGATATGCTCCTATTGTTAGGCTCCATTGATAGAAGTTAATTAGATGATCCTAACCATGGTTACAACTTCGGTTAAGGGTTAGAAAATTTCCAAAAGACCCCTCTTTATATATTTTAACCATTTTAAATTTCATATTCTTAAAGGGGGTATTTGTACATTTACAATCAAACAAATTTTTCAGGAAAATATATGCAAATGTTATAATGGTCATTTCGCATGTCTACCGTTTGTTAACTGACAGTTTTTTCATCTGATTTTAACCCTAAGGGGTACATATGCAATTATACCTATTATTCAGAGGTATATATATATGTAATTATGTTTTATTTAGGGGTAAATACGTAATTTTAAAATTATTTAGGAGTACACCTGCAAAAAGACCTATTAAATTCAATGATTTAAGGTCAAAAAATTAAATTCAACTAAAGTATAAAAAAATTCTTATTAAAATCTTACAAAATATACATCAAATTATTACCTATTAATTTAAAATTAATAAAATTATAATTAAATTAATATATAAAATTAACAAAAGATAAGACAAATCATTTTCTTAATGGACTTTTTTTTGAAGAGATGTGGCTTTCTTTGATTTTGCTAGGGAGAAGAGAGATATTTTTGGTAGAAAAAAAAATTAAAACCATGGGAAACCACCAAATCAGTGGTTTGAAAAATCCAACAATAATGACCGTTTTTAAATGATGGGAAATTATAAAAAAATCATGAAAAACTATACCATCTGAATGAAAATGAAAACAAGCAAGAAAGTAAACCATACCATACATTATACAACCATAAAAAACCATCAAATAAACAAGAATAAGGGTATGTAAAAATTTCTAGGGAAAGGAAACTATATGTAGTTAAGGTGAGTAATCCAATTATAAGTGGTTTCTAGATTTAAAAAAAATCTCGCTATTATTGTGGATATATTCGGTGAATCATTACAAATGTTTTCTGTCTATTCTGGTGGATGCCTTCTGTCAATCATTGGGAGCATGCATTATGAATCAAAACTACATTCTAGGTCTTGTTTTATGTATTGTGATGGACTTTTAGCAACATGTCCATCTACTATAATAAATATGGTTGCATCATCATTATTGTTGTTGTTGTTGTGTTTGTTTAAAAATCAAAATGTAGACTTCTATCAATATATTTGTGTCTAGTACAATTAACATGCTTGTATCATTGTTGATAGATTTTCAACAACAAGTAGGCTTTTATTAATATGATTGTAATTGTTGATAGACTTTTAAAATTATGTAGGTTTTTGTCAATACGGTTATGGTATTGTTGATAGACTTTTATTAATATGGTTGTATCATTGACAATATACTTTAAACAATATGTGTGTCCACATAATCAAAACTACATTTTAGTTCTTGCTGCATGTATTCTCATATAAATTGATGATCAATTTGTGTCATTTTCTAACTCTCTTATGAGAGAAAGTCAGTGTGAAAGGCAAAAAGAGATATTTAAAAACTAAATATGATAGTCCATGAATTAAATTTGATGACATGAATGCATGTTGAAAATAGTTGTAGCATTCACGCGGATTTCCATTGGCATGAATTTGAGCCTTGAATATATTCTAAAAATAATTAATATTAAGGCATACTTATACATCTTTCCACCTCTTTCCAACATCATATACACACTACAAGGGGACCTCCTATTCAAAAGTGGTCCCTAAAAATTCCTTAATGGCAACGGTGGTGAAGACGACGACCCGCACAACCATAACCTCTAGCGCCAACAAGGAGAGATGGAAGGAAGTCCATTTAAATTGCAACTATTCTCATAATCATTGATCTCATTGCATTGCACTTGCTTTGTAGATAGGCCATCTTCTCTAATTTACAAAGAGTGTGGAGAAATTTCTAGGAAAAGGAAACTATGAGTGGTTAAGTTGAGTAATCTAACAATAAGTGGTTTCTACCAACGGCATAAAGGGCCTATTGATACTGGGTTATTTTGTTAAACGGTTCCACTCTTCTGAGAAGAACTTGAGATCGAGTCCCCTATCTTGCAAAAGTGGGAACTCAGGCGCATCGAGCGTGCTCAGTGCTTGAGCCCCATCCTTGACTTTCCTCATGGAGGCGCTTATCATCTTTGTCAGGCAAAAAAAAAAAAAACAGTAAGTGGTTTCTAGATTTAATAAAATCTTGGTATTATTGTGGATTTCTGCTGTCAATCATTATAGATGTCTTCTGTCTATTCTAGTGGATGTCTTCTATCAATTATTGGGGCATTTATTATGAATCCAAACTACATTCTAGGTCGTTTCATATATTGTGATGAACTTTTACCAATATGCATGTCTACTATAATCAATATGGTGTAATAAACATCATGAGAGAACCTACTAGGGATCTACATGCAAATTATTCTCAACTTTAGAGACTGATTTGTAATATTTAGGGACTTTAATATAATATATATAGTCAAAATAGGGACTAAAACATATTTTTTTAAGAGAAAAAGGAAAAAATCAAAGCAACTTTCTTCGTCCCTCTTACTCCCCTTCCTTTGATCATCTTAATCTCTTATTTTACTTTTGTAATTAACTCATATCATCTTCGAGCTTTATTGCTTATAGACCTTACATTATCGTCTTTCACATGACCTGAATTTCTATTCCTTTTATTGATATAATAAGTTTCTTTTCTTCCCATTCTCTTTCGAATCCTGAAAGAATGGTCTCAGTAGGCTATTGTTAAAATATTTAAAACTTTATGATATAAATGTGCTATGAATCATGTTTGAACGGGGTTAATATGAATTGTAGGGACTAACTAATATTTTTCTTTAAAAAATAGGATTTTATATGGGTTGTTTAGTAGAAGGTACAATAGGGTGTAGAATTTATGCACTGCTGTTATTGAAACTGTACTTTATTATTTTTAGATCCTTTTATGAAGGTTTGAGTTATGGGTGACATAAACTTAAGCTTCTAAAGGTAAGTTAATCCATACTTAAATTATCTTATATCAAATTATATTGATTTATTCAAAGAAAAGAATTTGAATATGTTATTATTTTCTGAAAAACTGAATCATGCCGGTTATATTAGAATTGGTTCTTTTTGTTTTTATTTAAATTCTATATACTTTTGTAACCGTGAATATGAATTTTGGACATATGGGGATAACTATGATATAGTGCATTTGACATTTTAACATAAAATTATAATTAACTATAATTACTTTGTTTGAAATTATATTTGATTTTGTTGGACTTATTTCAATTTTTCTATTACATCTCCATGTATGGGTGTGTTTTGACCTTTGTTAATGGGGGTTAGATTTGACCTTATGGATACGTCTATGATATGGGCTAGTTCTAAGTGCTAAGTCATCAATAACAAAATAACGGCTTCTAACTCGGGCCATTAAGGTAAAATAAATGTGAGAGATGGCTTATTATGACTTGGGCTACTGTTGTAAAATAAATGTCGTTAATAATGATCAGTGCATATTTACGAGACTGAATTATTTTAAAAAAATAAACACAAATTCTTATTTTCTGAAAAATATTTTTGATACATGTAAATTGATATGTTCTAGAATTATTTCTATCATAAATTATAATTTTTAGATCTTGAGTTATTTTTACATGATATTGTGATTATTATTTTTATTTTGTAACAATTTGTTACAAAAGTTGGTGCAAACTTTTAGTCTTCTATGACCATTCATATGCTGCAATGAAATACTTTAATAACCATTAACATTTGCAATGGCAGTTTTGCTGTCAATGACCATTAAAGGGTGGTAAACCAAAGCCATTGTTGATGGAATAATGGCTATATATAGCCTTATCTTTTGCTTGGTCCGAACGATACTCTTCAGAAGAATATACCATCAAATTCGAAGAGCAAAGTGTGAGAAACTAAGCAAAACGACACAAAGAATCCATAGCCGAGCACCGAATCAACAATAGTCGGAGGTATGTCGGAAATCTGATTCTTGGGTTATTTGATTTTCGATTCTTTTCACTCATTTTATTCTGCATTTAGGATCAATACTTCTTACATTTGGTATCAGAGCCATGATTAGCCTCTGGCTTGTTAGCTTTTACATAAACGTTGTGTGTTAGTTTAATGTTGTGCTTAAGTTTGATATACACAATTTTGATTTTCATGATTTTTGCATATTTTATAGTTATGGATCATTAGGAAATTGAATTCTAAGAATTTTGATATAAATACATGAAATTTGGACGTCAGAATTATGAGATACAACCGCTTATCCAATTGGGTCAAAACCAGGTCGCGTTGACCCGTTGTTAGCTCTCAAACATACACACATTTAGAGAGCTTAATATGCATGATTGAGAATCAAATTGAGCAAATAATGTTGTAGTCATGATGAATTGGTTCAATTGCATGCATTTGTTTTGTAAAGTTGCAGGAGCACTTACTTTAGTGAATTTCGGTATTAAAATGGATAAATTTATTCACTAATGCAAGTCACTATTAACATTTACAGATGATGACCAAGTTGGGGATGACCATGTGTCAAAAGAAATGAATGTTCCATGACGACGAGCCAAATATGGAAGATGAGAGGGTTGCGGATATCTTGATAGAGTAGCAGAGATCAGAAATTTATTGGAAGAGTTACAGAACTCCAAATCCAATCTCCACTATTCATATTAAAGATTGACAAGTTAGGAGCACTAAGTTCAAATTTCAGGTCAATCCGAGGTGAAATGGTCAACCAATCGATCTTTTGATGAAGACTACACAGACTAGGAAATAGCCGACGCGTTGGTCCTAAAAGTAGACGCGTCGGTTATCGCGCAAATAGCTATTTTCAGGTTGAAAATTTTCCGATGAGTCGGTCCTAAAAGTAGATGTGTCATCTATTGCTTATATAAAGATTTATGTAACTATTTGAGGGTTTTATCTTTGGTTTGTGCTGAAATCAAGGAGGATGGTGACCAAATCTTTAAGGGAGTCATCTCCACCATTTTACCAACGAAACATAGGGATCGAGCACATCAATAAAGAAGAGGAACTTCCAATAAGGACAAAGATCTACATCCTCGCTTAGTACCTTTTGTCTTTGTCCTTTTTTTTGTTGAACATGGATGTTTTAATTGTTGAATGCTTTAAATGTTCTGGTATGAACTCCATGCTTGTTGGCTGGAACCTTGTTCTAGGGTTGTGTGATGGAATGGACATGAAACCTTGAACTATCTTGTAATTATATGGTTTGTTAATTGGGATTAGTGTGCTTATGACATAGTCTTCATTAACCGTTGGACTGACAGGTAACGACAAATACTTAACTACTCTAACATTTTGTATGAATCTAATTAATCATCCTTCTTGTGACAAGCGGAAGACGACATATCTTTGGCTTTAAGTCATATTCAAGTTATTGTGGATAACTACGAATCATAGGATGGAAGAGCGGTGTGACAACCCGAAAAACTCTATTAGCATGGACATATGCAGTGTCTTCCATGGTCGATCCTTAGGCTAGGTCCAATAATGTCTTGACCTTCTACCATAGACATATGGAGAGGAAAAGGTTTAATTACTGAATTAGTCCCTCTATTTTTCTCTCTCTTCCCTTTTCATCCATGCTTTTCAGATTGTCCCCTTTTAGTCCCTCTACTATTCAGAATGGGTAAAGTAAGTCCCCACTTTAATCGGTGTTAGTTTTTCCATAGTTTAAAGCTGACGTGGCTTTTTTCATATTAAAATATTATTAAAAAATATAAAATTTATCAGGTGGTTGACGTGGTTGCCTTTATTTCCTCTCTTCCCTAATGTCTCCTCCTTCGTCACCGGTGTCCAGGATGTCATCTGCCTCTTATCTGTCCCTTCCATCCTCCTCCTCGACGAACCCACCTCTGGCCTCAACAACGCCAACGCATTCTCTCTTCTCGACACTCTCCACTCCTTCTCCAAAGTTGAAATAATACACTAAACCTAATCAATTAATTTAATGATAATTATCCAAAAGCTTGAGCCTCTGTCACCCTCCTAGATCATCTCATCTGCAACAACCAGCTCATGCTCATGCTTCCTCTCTCACTGTCTCCTCCAATTATCTCCACACTCTTCCCCCATGGCTATGGCCAACCACCAAGCACCTCATGAAGCTCACCAATCACAAACCATGATAACCTACGAGCATACAACACGCTCTATCTGCTACACCAAACCCACCACCTCCTCCCAACTCCTCCACCATCTCGTCCACCCTCACAGTACTCCATGTCCATCTCCATCTCCAATGTTCATCCTCCGTGACATCTCTTTCACAGCCCGCCCCGGCGAGGTCCTCGTTATCGTCGACCCCAGAGCGCCAACAAGTCCACACTCCTCGACATCCTCTCGGCTCTCAGGTACCCCTCGTCTTGCAACCTCCTTCTCAACTCCGCCCGTCTTCGTCCCTCCCTTTTCCGCCGCATCTCCTCCCACTCCCCCAACACAACCTCTCCTTCCCCTTCCTCACCGTCTCCTAGACCTTCATCTTTATCGCCTCCCTCCTCCTTCCTTCCCCCTCCGCCACCTCTGACATCCTCTCCTCTCCCCGACTCTCCCCCATCTCCCACCCCCTCCTCTCCTCCTCCCTCCGCATTTGAGAGCGCTGTCTCATCTCCTTTGGCCTCAACCTCCTCTCTAACCTCATCCTCCTCGACGAACCCCCCTCCATTCCTCCTCTCCTTTTCCTCCTTTTCCTTCTCCTGACAACCCTTGCATGCCCGTCAACTACTCCAGCCCTCGTTCCCACGAGATTCTCACCCTTTACGGCCACTCATGCATGGAAACTTGTCTACGTACAGAGCCCGCCAACTTCTCCTCACTAACACCATTGAAGGTTTTGGTTGTATCTCGGCCTCTTCGCTTTCACTCTAACTGTAAAATCCAGGATTTTTGGAGGATTATTTTTTTTCTGAAGTGGAGTTGACTAATAAATGATAGTTTCCAAGGTTGGAGTTAAATGAAATTTTAATTTGAATAAACCTCTAATTATAACTTTAATTAATGAATTAATTAAAGAGGCCCCTTGAATTTGGAAATTATTGGGTTTTAAAAGAAAAGAAGGATTAATTTAAAAATAAGATGGGATGTTAGTTTTGAATATATATACATGATGTAAGGATGGGATGTATTTGAATTCAAATTTTTAAGAAGGAAACGATTTGATTGATGGATGTTAGATATATATATATATGGTATATATTTATGGAGATTGGCTAGAGAGTCATGAGATAACTTATATATATGGTTATATATATATAGTAAGATATATAAATATGAATGTAATGAGAGAGTTTAGAGAGAATAAATAAATTATTCCATAATTTATTTAAGTTAAGTGGTGATTGACTTAATAAATTATTCCATAATTTAATTAAGTTAATTGGTAGTTGATTTAATTAAACTTGGAAATAATCAATTTAATTAAATATGGAAAACTCTTGATGATGTTCATGATTGGACTAAAATGGGATGGGAAAATTAATTTAAATCAAAGTTGATTTGATTAATGGGGGAAGGTCCCAAGTTGGTATGATTAGGATTGATTAAGGAAGGAGAAGGAAATTAATTCAAATTAAACGGCTGCATGGGTGGCCGGCCGAAAATGGAAGGCGGGGGATTGATTGCCAATCAATCCCTCCTTGCCCACGAATCCGATTGCGCAAGAATCCCTCTCGAGCCCTATAAAAGGGGCGAGGGGCTGAGCTCAGGAAGCACTCAAGACGCCAAGACACCACCCCACTGTGAGGAAGAGGGAGGCAGAGAGGGAACTCCTGGAGTTGCAGCATCGAGGGCCGAGAGGGGCGAGCTCTGACCCTGCCCGCCGGAGCACGACGCATCGCTTTTGAGGAACTCCGGCGACAAGCTTGAACACCAACGACCATCTTCTCCGGTAAGCCTTCCCCTCTGTTTCTTTTAGTTTTTCCGGTCATGCATGCACGTAGTATAGCGAGTGTTGACGCCGGAAAGGTCAACCGACTGGCCTTCTGTCACCGAGCCTGGTGCCGGAGAAGGAGGAGCAGGCCACGGGTGTGTGCTCCGACAGGAAATGGGGGAGAGTCCGGCGGCCCCTTCAACCGGCAACCACCTCTGACGGCGACAAGGCGGCGGTAGGAGACCGGTGATCGGACGAGGACTGCCGGAGGCCGCTGCAGACGGACGGAGCCTCACTGGTCTCCCGGCGGGGTCTCAGCCGGGGAAGAGAAAGATAAGAGAGAAGGAGAGAGTTATTTAAAAAAAATTTGATAATTAATTTATTTAATTGATTGTTAACTAATTATTAATTATCATAATTAATTGGTTTAATTAAATGGTTAGTAAGTTAACTAATTGGAGATTAATTAATTTGGGATAATTAATTAATTGATAAATTAGTTGAATAACTAATTGGATAATTGGTTGATAACTAATTGATTTGATTAACTAGTTTTAATGAATGGTTTCAATTAATTAAAAGGGGGTCAAGTATGGTGGAGATTAATAAAAGGAATTAGAGTTGTTATGATAAAATATTCCTTTGACTAACCGGATTAGTTAATTAATGAGATTAACTAATAACTGCTTAGTTGGATAACTAATTAGTAAATAATTAATTGGGTAATTAATTAATTATATGGTTTGAGCCAACTAGTTAAAACTAAGTAGATTGAGTCCAATCAATCTATGGTTGGGTCCGGATTTGATTAGTTGGCTAATGGTGACCAATTAAGAAGTTAATTAATTAGTCGAATTGGTAACCAACTAATGAATCATATTAAAAAATCAATTAGCAGTTTAATTAGCTTGGTTAGTTAATTGATTGGCTAATTGATTTAATCAGTGGATGAGTTGATTTAATCGACATGATTGATCAAGTTGAGATGGGGCCTTATCAATTAAGATTTAAGTTAATCAAGTCGTGGTATGGATTCAAGGTTGGGTTGGATCAGTTTTGAGAGGACCAAGCCAAGTTAGTGGATTTGATTTATTTGACTAGGGCTTAGCCAAGAAGAAAATAAATAAAACAAAAGGGTACATGGAGAGGTGGGAAAGGGGATTCGAACTCAACACCCCAAATGGGCTTAGTGGGCCTTAACCACCAGGCCATTATATTCTATCTATAGAAATAGATGAGTTTAGTCATTTAAGGTAGAAATGACAAAGGATCACAAAGGAAGGCCCCACGAGTAGAACTAGGGCCCGTTAGAGCATGCATTGAAAATATAATGCTCATAGACATGTATATTTATAGAAATTGTCTTTATCAGATATTGACGTGGATGCGTCGGGAAGTCCCGTGGAATACGAGACTCTGCGATTTTAGGTAAGTACTTCGCCTTGTACCCCCAGTCATTTATTGATTGGTTTCTTGACTTTTGATTGCATGTTTAAGCATGCCTTGTTCCTCTCTTCGGAGATTTTATTGACATGTCATTATTGCGGCATATTGCTTTGTATTCATACATGCTTCCTTGATTTGTTGAAATCTATATTTAGCATGTTTGATTATTTCGGGATGTTGGGATCCCTACTTGTTCTGTTCTTCGTCCCGGATTCAGTGGAGCAGATGAGCTCTGGATTTTGCGAGAGCGTTGGGGACGAGGCACCCTGACGTCCGGCACTCCTGGCCAGAGGGATAGTACTCTGGTTGTCCCTGCCAGTCAGTGGGGTCGATCACTGACCGTGTCGACACGTAGAGAGGTGGCGCTACCGACATACGACGAGGTAGCGGCCGGATGGTCGTCTTCTCAGCGAGTTATTTGATAGTGCTTGGCCGGGGAGACTTTTGTGGAGCTTCCATTGGAACTCATAGCTAGGAGTCGTTACCTTGATTGTTTTTGTGGTAGACTCCTAGGGATTGTTTTTGAGGGGTGTGCCCCGAGCTTGATTTTGAGATTCATGATTTATTGATATCATATTTTTTTGAACCCCGCAGGGGTACTTACTGAGCTTTCCATTCGAAAGCTCATGCACTTGTTTTCTTCCTGTTACAGATCCTGAGGCGTAGGACCCTAGTACGCAGGAGCCGATCGTGGGTCGGGTGGATTGCAGAGGTCCGAGGACCTTGTTTACTATCCTTGTTCTGAGTGAGAAATTTTATTTTTGTAGGTCCCTTATAGGGCCTAGTATTTGTAGGGTATATGAACCCTTGATATTATTTCCGTTGAACTCTTTTATTTTGAATAAATTATGTCGTTTATTTGCATTATCTGCTTCACTTACTTAGGCCTTGTATCCGTGTGGGGCCCGTCTTTACACGGCTACGGTCGGTCTGCACACGTGCCCGAGGTCCCGGGATCGGGTCGGGGTGTTACACTAACCTTCCTCCTCTCCTGCATTACTGAGATTCTCCCCATCTTCATCGGCGAGAGAACCATCCTCCTCCGAGAAGCCTCCTCGGGTCTCTATTGTCTCTCCTCTCACCTCATTGCCACCCCCATGGTCTTCATCCCTTACCTCCTCTCCATTGCCTTGCTATACTCTGCCTATGTTTACTTAGTTGGTCTCTACGCGCCTCACATGGGAGGCATTCTCATGTTTCGTTCTCATTGTCTGGGCGGTGGTGTGCTGATGATACAAGGAGCTGCAGATGTTAGGGAGATACATGGAGTTGCAGTATATAATCCTTGCTTCGTGGGGTTTGTAAGAGAGTTTAGTGGGGAATGGAATCCACCTGGTTTGACAGCGAGGTGGTGAGGTGATGACCTGGAGAAGTCTTCGCCGGTGAGGGATTCTGGTAGGCCGAGGAAGGTGAGGATGGCGGCACGCGCTAAGAGGACAGATGAATGTGGTGCGGATGTTGGAGGACTTGGGGATGGACAGAGACCGTTGACCGGAGGGGAGGTGGGGTGGAGGAATCCGGTCAGGTCTCCGGCGTGGGAGTCGAAGGCTTTGTTTATTAGAGAGTAAAAGGAGTCGTTCTCCGTCGGGGTCGTCGTAGAGGAATCTGCGACCGCGCCGGAGACAAAGATGCCCATTCACGTCGGTGGACTTTTTCTATCCCGAGACACTATGCAAACCTTGATAATTTTTTTATTTTTTTTAATAATATTTTAATATGAAATAAGCCACATCCACTTTAAACTACGGAAAAGCTAACGCCGGTTAGGATGGGGGACTTACTTTACCCATTTTAAATACTAGAGGGACTAAAAGGGGACAATCTGAAAAGCAGGGACGAAAAGGGAAGAGAGAGAAAAATAGAGGGACTAATTCGGTAATTAAACCGAGAGGGAAATAGGCATATTCTTTAGACATAAGGAATCTTTAAGCTATGCTCAGAGCATACCTAAGTGCCTCAGCCTAATGTAGATTAGCGCTTGCTATTCAACTTAACAAACCCACCTCAAATCACAAGGAAAACCTTTACATGTCCAAGACATCATGCAACCCTCGATTCTCATCACTAATTATCTTCTTCATTATTATACTCTAATGAGTGCATAAATATATATCTTTTCATATCACATTTGTATGCACTTCGCATATCTTTTCATATGGTTTCTTCAATTTTTGTGCTCTGTTGGGTTATTTTGTGTTGTTGGACAGATAATCAGGTACTCAAGAGAAAAGAAGAAAATTCTGGAGATATTCGGAGTGAAAATGGCTAAAACAAAGAGTGGCGCGGTCACCAACACAGGCGTGTGTAAGGGCGAGTAGATTTAAAAGATAATTTTCTTGAGATCGCGCTCAATTTTCAGAGATACGACCTTGTACCAAATGACACATGCGTGTATAAGACCGTGTACGTATCAAAATCATAATTACAAAGAATTCCAGAGAGGAACACACTTGTGGACACGCCCCAGACACAGGCGTGTGGCGTAAAATCCACGTCTATAAAAGGTCGTTGGTTCTGTTTTGCAAGGACTTTTTGGCGCATCTTTGACAAACGGGTAGGGTTTTGGAGAGAGGCTGAAGGCAGAGGAGACATCAGGCCAGGAAGTTTATGATCATCATTATATTTTCCTCTTTTATCTATGTGATGTTTATTATTAGCATACGAGGCTAAACCTTTTATGGTGCCTCGGGTCCTTGAACCTTAGGATGAACTTTTGATTCTTTTCTAATTTAATACTAGGTTTCCTTTTGATTATTCTTGTGATTTATCTGTGTGCTAAATTCTTGTGGTTTGTTAGTGCGAAAGCGTTGACCACATAATTAGAGTTGCTTAATGTATGATGAGAGATCACAGTCAAGCTAGATCCTAGCATAGATAATTAGTAGAGGGGGGGGGGGACGCCGAGAGATTGGGTGGTTGCTCAGGTTGGTATGCAACCCCAACTCACTCTCCTGATTAGGGTAAAACCTAATAGTAGGAACCACAAAACCCACGCTCTTAGTAAGCATAGCGCGGTCATACGACGAAATCATTATATCAGATTAGGGTTTGGTTACTGAGAGCTCGGGACAAAACTAATTTAGGGTTCTCCATGGTCCATGAATATATCAACTAGGTAACCTATATTAGGAAATTAATCTCAAGGGATTCTTAGGGGGATAGATATTTGGGGTGCCTGCTCTCTTGACTGATAACCCTAGATTGCCAACTGTCACTTTAGTTTAGTTCTTTTTAGACTTTTTGTTAGGATTAGATCACCCTCTATCTTTTGAGGCTAGATAATAGAGTTCTAGTGAGTACTAGTGTCGGTCCCTGTGGATTCGACTACCCTAATCTCAGGGTACTTTACTACTTGAAGGACTTCATGCACTTGTGGATAGCATTAGGCATTGCATTATGTTTTTGGCGCCTTGTCGGGGACCGACATTGCTTGGAACATTAGGGTTTTATTATTCTAGACATTTTAATTATTAGTTTATCTTATTCTGTCTCTTGTTCAACTGAACACCCTAATTGGATGAACTATGTTTTCTTTTGCAGGGGGCAGTGGATACAATCAATATGGCATGTCATATTATGGACAAGAACCACTGGAGGACCTCCTTAGGTACTACATTTACCGCAATGAAGTGAGCTTGGAAAAATTCAAGGAAGTCAAGGAATTTGATCTAGAAGAGGAGCTGCACATATTCGAGAAGAACTCAAGCCTTTTTACACATTCAAGCTTGAGTACGACACCCCTTATTGAGTAGGTCATGTCTGTATACACGAATTCAAGGAATCAAGAAGCATTACCAGACAACAAGTTGGAACCAAAGGAATATTCAAATGATTTAGTAGAGGAAGAATATAGGGAAGCTAACCCATGTGAAGACCTCGACAAGGAGACCTGGGTGAAATCGAAGCTATCTATTAAGGAACCCCCAATTTTGGAGTTAAAACAACTACTGACATATCTTGAGTACGCTTATTTGGAGCAAGATGTCAAACTCCCAGTGATCATTTCCTCTGAATTGGAAGCCAAATAGAAGGAGAAATTACTAGAAATGTTGAGGAGTCATAAAAGAGTAATAGCTTGGAAGATAGCCGATATCGAAGAGATTAACCCCTCGTTCTGCACACACAAGATTCTCATGGAGGATGACTACAAGCCCAAGGTACAAGCTCAGTGGAGGTTGAACCCCAACATGAAAGAGGTTGTGAAAGCGGAAGTAAAGAAATTACTAAATGCCAGGGTGATATTACCCCATTTCTGACAACACTTGGGTGAGTCCGCTTCAAGTAGTTCTAAAGAAGGGCGGCATGACAGTAGTTAAAAATAACAAGAATGAGCTAATACCAACCAGAACCGTCACTGGATGGAGGGTTTGCATCGACTATTGGAAGCTCAATGATACCACATGTAAGGATCACTTCCCATTACCCTTCATCAACCAGATGCTAGAGCGATTATCAGGCCATATGTATTATTGTTTCCTGGATGGGATGTAAGGATACTTACAAATTCCTATTGCTCCGGAGGATCAGGAGAAGACCATGTTTATATTCCTGTACAGTACATTTGCTTACTGCAGAATGCCTTTTGGTTTGTGTAGTGCTCCCGCTACTTTCCAACGTTGCATGATGTCTATTTTTAATAACTTTATAGAGGATATTATGGAGGTTTTCATGGATGACTTTTCTGTTTTTGGAGATTCATTTGATTTATGCCTCCATAACTTAGAAAAAGGACTATAGCATTGTGAAGAAACAAGCTTAGTTTTGAGTTGGGAAAAATGTCATTTTATGGTTCAAGAAGGCATAGTGTTAGTAAGAATGCATGGAATCCTACACTAAGAATGGAAACACATAAAGATCATAACAATATTCCCTTGGGTTGCTTCTCAAGAAGCATTACTTTAAAGTCTCTAGCTAGACTTCAGCAACCCCCTCTTCGTAAAATGGAGGAGGGTAAGCTGCCTGCCACTTCACTTCGAATTTGTTTGAAGTGGCCAAACCTGTCCTATTCCATTTTGGTTGCAAGAAATCTAATGTATCCTATGATGACCTAGTTTTATGATGCCTCTATATTGCGCGAGGCATCATCTCTACCCTAAAGACAGCATCCTTAGTAGCTACTCTAGACTTAATATCAACA
The DNA here is from genome assembly GCA_026586065.1 of Dioscorea zingiberensis. Taxonomy (NCBI): domain Eukaryota; kingdom Viridiplantae; phylum Streptophyta; class Magnoliopsida; order Dioscoreales; family Dioscoreaceae; genus Dioscorea; species Dioscorea zingiberensis. Next base: position 52,730,662 of record CM048818.1, on the reverse strand, counting down.
GAAAACTTATCCAGACAAGTTTGCCAACGAGTACCCTAGACCTCAATTGTTGTCAAAGCATGAATATCAGCGGGGGAAGAAGAGGAGCCAAATCATACGGGTTCATATGCGTGTGTGTTTAGTGCGCATCCCCATGTTTTATGAGGAGCTCCCCAGTAGGAAAATCGAAGTTGGCATCTCCAGTAGCCAGAAAGGATGGCCCGAAGATGATTAACACATCATTTTCCTCTTCAAAGTCGAGGATGACGAAATCAGCCGGAGATATGAACTCGTCAACTTTGACCAAGATATCCTCCACTATGCACTAGGTTGTGCTATTGAACGGTCAGCGAGTTGAAGGGAGATTGTAGTCAGCTTGATCTCGCCCAACCCAAATTTGTTGTAAATAGACAGCGGCATCAAGTTGACACTCACTCCTAGGTTACATAGAGCCCTGTTAAAAATCAATTTCCGATGGTTTAGGGTAGGGTGAAACTCCCTGAATCCTTGAGTTTCGGAGGAAGTCAACTCTGTAGAATGGCGCTGCACTCCTCACTAAGTGCAACTGTTCATATGTGCCTAGCTTGCGTCTTTTTGCCATGAAGTCCTTCATGAATTTCGCATAGCTGGGCATATTTTCAAGCGCTTATACAAATGTGATATTGATATATAGCTTCTTGAAAACCTTCATGAACCTCTCATATTTCTGATCTATCTTGTCATCCTTAGCCTGTGAGGGTAAGGAGGAGGGGGTAAGTGTACAACAAGTTGTGTAACCTCCCCCTGCCTCTTTAGGCTACGTGTTTCAATTGTGCTTCTAAACTCAACTTTTTCCTTGAGGGATTCCTCTAACATCCTTCTTCTACGAAGTGTTAGAGCTTTCATATGCTCCCAACCCTCAATACGAGGGTTGATATCAATGTCACTTGGTAGGGACCTAGTAGGCATGTTCCTCAAATCATGACTTATCTGCCCCACTTGATACTCCAAACTCCTTATAGCATATGTATGAGTTTGGAATAATGTTCGCTTCTCTGATATAAAGATCTCCATTTTTTCCTCCAAGGTGGGTTTTCTTTCTAGAGGCTTGCTGGTGGAAGGTCCCTATTACTCAAACGCTCGTGGTGGACCTTGATAGTTGTAACATCCATCTCCTTTTCAGGGGACACGTGTCACACCAGCCAGGTCTGGGGAATGAACTCTAAACCTAAGGCTGTAAACTGCTAATTAATTATATAACAAGTAACTTGAGGAAGCTAATAAACAAACATATTATAACATAATCTTCAAACTCTAGATACTGTTTAGTACATCATCAAATAAAATATTGTCTCAAACGTAATCGTCTCAAATACAACATAATCAAACTTAACATAAATACTAGACACTGGAGTAAGAGCCAGCTATAGGACGTCTCCACTAGACTCGCTATCAGACAACCCTCTATACGGTCTTACAATCACAATGTCAAGAGAAAAGGGTCTGAGCTACTGGAGCTCAGTGAGTTGGGAACATGTCTGTCGGGTGTAAACTGTACCCGTATAATAAAGTAAAACAGTAAATCTGAAGTATAAAACATGTATAGGAAATAACTGAATTTAAATACTTAAATCTGAAATAATACTGAGCAAATATATGCTGGTCAATGTAATCTATTTAATATGAAAATCTGATTTCCTGTTTCTCTGTCTTGTGAATTATTTATGAAACCGACATTCCCCCTAGGTAATCTGTACATGTGCCTCCTCTCTCTCCGAGATAAACTCAATCTCTAGAAGGCGAGGAATACGAAATTATCTGATAATCACAAGACTATAATCTCTTATTACACATCTACTTCAATACTGTAGAACCAGTGACCAACGGGTAGATCTGCTTCGCGAGGTCAACTAAATACGTATACTAAGCACCCGAAAGGATGGAATGGGGGTTTTGATTTTTATAAAAAGGAATGTTTTAAAAACAGATAGTTTGGTATTAAAAATAGAGATTTAAGTTACCCTTATCCTAACCTAGTGCCGTACTCTCTGGCTCAACACGAGCCACCACTGGTCCATACAAGCATATCAATAAAGTATAATCTATCTGTTTCTGTTTTCTGTTACTGATTACTGTGTATGAATGGTTTTATAAAACTCTAAAAATTTTCATAAGATTTCTAGTTCATGCCTTTCAAAATTGAAATCTATACTGTATAAAAATATGATAAATAGGCGAAACTGTATGGCTAGTTCCCATCACCAGAATCTGGTTCGAGCTTAAGTCTGGCTTGGTCCTTCGGCAACTGCAGTCTTTCCTTTGCCCTTTCCTTTCTCTGATAATTGAAATACGAAACCTATAAATACGAAGGTCGTATTCTTGACTCATACTCTAATTAAACTAAATAGAATACGGTAAAATACGAAATTTATTCTTCTTACTAACTACACTTATCTTCATCATTAACATAACTTGAAGATAACTAACATGCTCTTCTTAAGCAATTAGGGCTTCATAATTTAGATGATTAAGCATGAGAGCATTAACTAAATCTCAAATAGACCCTTAACTCCTATATATTTTCAAGAAAAATCGGGCAGCACCTCCTCTATTTGTAGGGCTCCCAAATGACTACAAACATTCACCACATACAACTTAAATAACATCACAATATACATGACAAAGATTAACATCTCACTTCCCTATTAATTCACAACTCTAAACCTCAATTTCTTCATAGTTTCAAGTTCATGTTGTCCCATTTTAATAAACACTTTTCATTAAAGGTTTGAAAAGCTCACAAAGGGTTCAAGCTTGAAATCTGAAGGTTTCCTCGCCGTAGAGCAGTGTCGGGCTGGTGGCTGCGTGACTGTGTTGTGATGGTTCGAAAGGACGGAGATGCGACGCGGCTAAGGGACTGGAGCTGCTGTAAGCTCGCGGAGGTCGGCTGCAGGTGGGGAGCAGGCCGGGGAGTCTGCTGTGGTGGCGCGCGGCTGCAACTGCGCGTACAGGCGGAGAAGGGGGGGTTTCGGGTGGTCGGGCTCAGCTGCGCTCGCCGGCACTGAAGGAAGAAGGGGAAAAGAGGAGGGAGGGGCGGAGGTTGGGTAGTTGCTGGCTTCTTCTCGCCGGCGGCTGAAAGGGAGAGGGATCGAGGCGTTGTCGCTCTAGTATGAGATCGAGAGAGGAAGGGAGTGTGAGATAACTTTACTCTCTCTCTCTCTCTCTCCCTTCTCATCTTATTTATATAGTTATATAAATATCTATTTATGTAATAGCTTAAATGTAAGATATTCCATTTAATTAACTTATCTTAAAACTTTAATTAGAATAGCTTATCTCATTAAAAGTATTAAATACACTATATTATCTTCTAAATATCTCCCATTAAAAGCCGAACAACCTTTAGTCGATCTTATCTTGTTACTATGTCATCACGAGGGCGACTAATAATAATATCTGACTCATCTCTCTCTCCGACCCAGATCCGGGAATCCCGGGTCATAAGACCCCCGTGACACGGGCTGACAGTAGTATCACGGGTCGTCTCTTCTCCCTACCTAAATCCGTGTTTTGCGGCTTTTAACTCGGTCGGATCTACTTTATCGGGACTCTAACTTTTGTCCGATATTCCTACTCAATTAATATGGATTAATTAATATTTAATTAATCTAACACTACCGACCATCCACCTCCAACTATTCTATGTAACGCTGGCCTGGCTCAATAAGGCTTTCTCTCGGCCCTATTGTTGCGAGGCTGGATTTCGGTCCATTAAATTCTGATTTTCTTTAACTTTGAGGTTAATAATGATTAATCTGATTTTGAGCTAATTAACCTCATTTAAAATTTTGAAAATTTACTAAAATTTACTTAGGAAATCTCGGGATGTTACAATTCTCCTACCCTTAGGAATTTCGTCCCCGAAATTTCCTTACAATAGATAACTAAAACAACCGAGGGTATGTTCCCTCATTTGGTAATCTCTTTCCCAAGTGGCTTCTTCCACTTGGTGATGACTCCACAACACTTTCACTAGAGGTATTGTCTTGTTCCTCAATGCCTGCTCATTCATGTCGAGGATGCGTATAGGTCCTTCTACGTAGCTCAAGTCTGGTGCTAGTTCTACAGCTTGTCCCACCAAAATTTGATTCGGATCTTTGATACACTTCCGCAACATCGATACATGAAAAATATTATGTATCGTGGGCTCAGCTTCCCACGCTTCTGGAATCGAAGTACACACTTCCATGGGGATACTTTAAGGAACACCTCGTCTCCTACTTCAAACTCCAAATCTCGACGATAGTTGTTGGCGTAGCCCCGCTGCCTGTCTTGAGCTTTCCTGATGCGCTCTCTGATAAGTTTGACTTTCTCTGAGGTGATTTGTACCAACTTTGGGCCTAGGATCTTTCTTTCACATTCCTCATCCCAGCATAATAGGGTCCTGTATCTCCTGCCGTATAATGCTTCATACGGTGGCATACCAATACTTGTCTGGTAACTATTGTTATAAGCAAACTCCAACAGTCCCAGATTCTAGTCCCAGCTCCCAGGAAGTTCCATAACACATGCTCGGAGTAGATTCTCAAGTATCTAGATGGTTCTCTCTGATTGTCCATCTGACTCCGAATGGTGCTGAGCTAAGGTTCAGTCTTGTCCCCAAAGCTTTATCCAGACTCTCCCAGAAATGGGAGGTGAATCTTAGGTCCCTATCAGAAATGATAGATACAGGTACTCCGTGTAGCCTCACTATCTGGTCCACGTACAACAGTGCTAACCGGTCCAGAGAATAAGTCATCTTAATCGGAATGCAGTGAGCCGACTTGGTCAATCGATCAAGGATCGCTCAGATAGCATCCTTGCCTTGACTGGTTCTAGGTAAATCGGTCACAAAGTCCATTGCTATCCTTTCCCACTTCCATTCTGGAATCTGTAGAAGTACTAACAACCCTGGTGGCTTCTTGTACTCAGCTTTGATTTGCTGACAGATCAAGCACCTGGCTACGTACTCAGCAATGTCCTTATTCATTCTCCTCCAGACGTAGTTTTCTCTGATGTTGCGATACATCTTTGTGCTCCCTGGATGCATAGCATAAGCCGAGAAATAAGCTTCCTCCAATATCAGTTGCTTGAGGGCTTCCTCATTGCCTGGCACATAAATTCGAGCACCTACCATACCGCTCCATCTGAAGATAAAGAATAGTCACGTCTTCTCTTTTGTAGCTTCCTAGCTAGCTTCATTAACTTGGGGTCTCGCATTTGAGCCTCCTTAATCTGGGATAATAACGTCGGGCGTAGGTGGAAATTTGCTAATAACACCCCCAGCTCATCCACTGAGAGTTGGACCCCAGTGGATCTCAACTCGTGCAATTGGGCAAAGTTGGTGGTCCCCAACCGTGCCATTCTCTTCCTGCTCAAGGCGTCAGCTACAACATTCGCCTTGCCGGGGTGGTACTCGAAAGTACAATCGTAGTCCTTCAGCAAGTTTATCTACCGTCTTTGCCGCATATTCAACTCTCGCTGGCTCATCAAGTACTTCAAGCTTTTATGGTCGGTGAAGATTTTACAGGATTCACCATACATATAGTGTCGCCATATCTTCAACGTAAAGACCACTGCTGCTAGTTCTAGATCATGGACATGATAGTTTACTTCTTGAGTCTTGAGCTGCCTAGATGCATAGGCGATAACTCTGCCCTATTACATCAAGGCACAACCCAATCCCCTATACGAAGCATCACTATAAATTTCAAATCCTATGCCTGCGGTAGGTAAAGTAAGGATGGGAGCAGACACAAGTCGGTTCTTTAGCTCTTGAAAGCTCTGCTCACAATACTCGGTCCAGTCAAACTTGGCATTCTTCCACAGTAACTTGGTCATAGGCTAGGCGATAGAAGAAAATACCTCCACAAATCGCCTGTAGTAACCGGCCAACCCCAGGAAGCTCCTGATCTCTTTAATTGTGGTTGGGGCTTGCCAAATGACTACTGCTTCAATCTTCTCGGGATCCACAAAGATCCCTACTGTTGAGACAACATGTCCCAAGAACTTCACTTCTCCCAACCAAAAATCGCACTTCTAAAGGTTGGCATATAACTGCTACTCCCTTAATGTTTGCATCACTATTCTGAGGTGATTGATGTGCTCCTCCACGCTCTGGGAATACACCAAAATATCATCGATAAACACCACCACAAACTGGTCCAAGTAGGGTGCGAACACCCTGTTCATCATCCCCATAAATGTTGCTGGACCGTTCGTCAATCCGAAGGGCATCACTAGGAACTCAAAATACCCGTATCTGGTCCGAAAAGCTGTCTTGGGCACATCCTCTTCCTTCACCAGTAGCTGGTGATATCCTGACCTCAAGTCGATCTTTGAGAAGACGCACGCTCCTCGTAGTTGACCGAAAAGATCCTCTATGTGTGGCAGAGGGTACTGGTTCCAAATAGTGACTCCATTCAATAGGCGGTAATCTACGCACATTCTCAAGGAACTATTTTTCTTCTTTACGAAGAGCACGGGCACACCCTAGGGGGAGGTACTAGGCCTGATGAATCATTTCTCCTGTAACTCGTCCAATTGGACCTTCAGCTCATGCAGTTCCACTTGGGTCATCCTGTATGGCGCTCTGGAGATTGGAGTCGCTCCTGGAAACAAGTCAATTGTGAACTCCACGCCTCTATGTTTGGTCAATCCCGGTAGCTCCTTGGGAAATACATCAGGGAATTCGCACGCTGTTGCGATATCTTGTACATCTATTTTGGGGCTTCTGCTTCCACCATGTTCGCCAGGCAGGCTTCCTCCGTCTCCTCCATCTGGGCTCGTCTCCCGTAGAAGAGAATCTCCGCCTCGTCTGGTCGTTGGAATCTCACCATCTTCCTGTAGCAATCGACGTTGGCATGGTGGGTCGCCAACCAATCCATCCCTAGGATGGCATCAAACTCTAGGATCCTCCTAGGGATCAAATCGGCTACTAGCTCTTGGTAATCTATCCTCACATCACATCCCTCGTACACTACCTTTACAATGATAGAACTACCTATGGGTGAAGCTACAACCATTGACTGAGCTAGTCTAGTAGCATACACATCATCAGGCATATTAAATGAAGTAGCTACGTAGGTATGCGTGGAACCAGGATCAATAAGTATGCAGGCATAAATACCGTAAATCTGAGCAGTACCTGCAATTACGTCCGACGTCTCCACAGCCTCCTGTTCTGTCATTGTAAAAGCTTGGGCCTGCAGCTGGGATGGAACTCCTCTGCCTCCTCCTCGGGACCTTCCGCCAGAAGATCCTCCTCGGTTGCTCCATGTGCTGCCCACGGCAGAGAATCCTTGTGGCGCCTGTGCACTCTGGCCTCCCGCTTGAAATTGGGAAGCTGCACCACCTCCATGAGCTAACAGGGGATATTCCTTCATATAATGTCCTGGTTACTGACACTGATAACAAATGCCCACTCCAAGGTCCGCTCGGCATTCTCCAAAGTGGTATCTCTTGCAGGTTGGGCACTGAGGTCTCTTCTGACTCTGGCCTTCTGAAGAAGAGCCGCCACTGCTGCTACTGTTGCTCTTCTTGGGTAGCCTTGTGCTATCGCCCATTTGGAAACTAGGCGCGTTCCATTTCTTAAACTTGTCCAAGCGTTTCTTCTGTCGGTCAAGGCTTAACTCAACCCTGAGCGCAGCCTCCACCATCGCTATAAAATCTGAGAGCCCTGACACAGTGACGATGTTCCTGATTTCGTCTCGAAGCCCTTGCTCGAATCTCTGGCACTTCTCATGCTCTTCATTCATGTAGGAGCTCAGGGTCCACAATAGTCTTATGGAGCCACCAAGCAGTCTGCAGCGCCAGTGTCAAAGCCAAAAGGGGATGACAAGAAAGGGAAGGCAGCAGTGACAGGTCAGCCTTCCACATCTGGACAGCCGTCGGCAGAGGCCCATGACAAACGGGCGCATTTATCACTTGACCACGGAGGAGGCACAGGCTTCGGCAAATGTCGTAGCAGGTACGATTGTTGTTAGCTCATTTTATGCCTACACATTATTTGATCCGGGTGCCACGAACTCTTTTGTTTCTTCACTGTTTTGCTTGGAGACATGCACTGCAAGTAGTAGACTTATCCTATGAGCTAAGTGTAGATACCCCAGTAGGAGCTGCCAGGTTGGTGAACAAGAAGGTCCCGGCATGCCCGGTGTTGATCGAGGGTCGGGAGTTACCGGCTGATCATCACGTGATGGACTTGAGGGATTACGATGTGATCTTGGGGATGGATTTGCTCTCTTCAGTTTATGTTGTGGTGGATTGCCGCGAGAAGAGAGTGCATTTCATTATGCCAAGCGACGAGGAGTTCACCTTTCGAGGCAGCCAGCGTTGTTGACTAGTTAGGGAGATCTCAGCTCTCCAGGCTCGGAGGCTACTTGACGGAGGGTGCATGGGATATTTGGCCTCGATCTCAAAGGCAAAGCAGGGGAGCGGAACCGTGATCACGGAGGTGCCAATGGTGAACGAGTACCCAGATGTTTTCCCAGATGACTTACCAGGATTACCCCTGGAGAGGGAGTTGGAATTCTCCATCGACTTAGTTCCTAGTACGGCTCCTGTGTCTAGGGCACCCTACAGGATGGCGCTTGCAGAGCTGAAGGAACTAAAGTCGCAGTTGGAGGATTTACTAGAGAAAGGCTTTATCAGTTCGAGTATGTCACCTTGGGGAGCACTGGTGCTATTCTTCAAGAAGAAAGATGGATCGATGAGGCTGTACATCGATTACTGGGAGCTGAACAAGATAACGGTCAAGAAAAAGTACATGTTACCTAGGATTGATGACCTTTTGGATCAGTTACGAGGAGCCCAGGTGTTTTCTAAGATTGATTTGAGGTCCGGTTATCATCAAGTGCGGATCAGGGAGGGGGATATCCTGAAGGGCGCATTCCGGACCAGATATGGGCATTATGAATCCCTTGTCATGCCGTTTGGGCTTACCAATGCCCCGGTAGTATTCATGGATATGATGAACCGGGTCTTTCGACAGTACCTAGACCGGTTTGTGGTGGTCTTCATCGATGATATCTTGATCTATTCTCCCAGTCGACAGGCACACATGGAGCATTTGAAGATCATACTGGAGACTTTGAGACAACATCAGCTTTATGCAAAGTTCTCCAAGTGTGAGTTCTGGCTTGACAGTGTGACCTTCTTGGGGCATGTGTTATCAGCGGTGCTGGAGTATGTGTGGACCCCAAGAAGATAGAGGCAGTTATCGATTGGAGGAGACAGACCACCATCAGGGAAATAAGAAGTTTCTTGGGATTAACTGGCTACTACCGAAGATTTGTTGAAGGCTTTTCCTGTTTGGCGGCACCATTGACCAGATTGACCAGGAAGGATACCAAGTTTTCTTGGACTGAATCTTGTGAGAAAAGTTTCTTGAAGTTGAAACAGAGGTTGGTGACAGCACCAGTTCTTGCTTTACCGCAAAGTGGTCAGGTGTACCGTTTACAGTGATGCTTGTAAGACTAGCTTGAGATGTGTTCTGATGCAAGAAGGGTGATTTATTGCTTATGCTTCCCGACTGTTGAAGCCCTATGAGGAGAACTATCCCACACACGATCTGAAACTCACAGCGATCGTGTTTGCACTGAAGATCTGGCGACATTTCCTCTTTGGCGTACACTGTGAGATCTACACAGACCACAAGGGCCTCAAGTATATCTTTTCACAAAAGGGACTGAATATGAGGCAGCGGCGATGGTTGGAATTGATCAAGGAATATGATCCGAGCATACATTACCACTCGGGCAAGGCTAACGTGGTGGCCGATGCTCAGAGCAGAAAGTTGAATTATGGGGTTTCCGCTTTATTGTCTTCACAGAGGCCTTTTTTAGAGGACATGAGGAGATTGGAATTAGAGGTCATATTGCCACAGATGGATGTTAGTTTGGCCAGCTTGTACATACGACCCTCGGTGCTGGGGAGAATCCGAGACCCTCAGATGAAAGATCCAGATCTGGAGGAGATCAGGGGTCAGATAGACCAGGATGCATAGACACGGTTTCGGATTGATGAGGATGGTACTTTCAGATTTGATGAGCGAATCTGTGTTCCCAATGTCCTAGAGTTGAAGAAGGAAATTCTGGAGGAAGCCCACTACTCGAGCTACGCGATTCATCTCGGAAGCACCAAGATGTACAGAGGATTGAAGGATCACTACTGGTGGAAGGGCATGAAACGGGAGGTCGCTGAGTTTGTGGCGCAGTGTATCACTTGTTAGATGATAAAGTTGGAACATCAGAAGCCAGCAAGGAAGCTGCAACCTTTGCCGATTTCGGTATGGAAGTGAGAGCAGTTAGCGCAATTAGCGTGGTTGTACATCGATGAGATTGTCAGGTTGCATGGAGTACCAGTGTCGATCACCTCAGATCGTGACACCAGGTTTGTGTCAAGATTCTGGGAGAGTCTGCATACAGCCTTTGGCACTTGTTTGGCATTCAGTACAGCTTTTCACCCACACAAGGATGGTCAGTCGGAGAGGACCATACAAATCTTGGAGGATATGTTGAGAGCTTGTGCCTTGGATTTCTCTGGTTCGTGGTACAAACGCCTGAGCTTGGCCGAGTTTGCTTACAACAACAACTATCAGGCAAGTATTCAGATGGCTCCATATGAGCCACTTTATGGAAGAAAGTGTCGAACGCCTATATGTTGGGGAGATGTGGGAGAGAGGAAGCTGAAGGAGCCAGACTTCGTGGGACAGATGGAAGAGCAAGCCCAAATAATTAGAGAAAGACTGAAAGTTGCTCAGAGTCGTCAAAAGAGTTATGCAGATCTGAAGCGTTTTGAGCTTGAGTTCCAGGTCGATAACGCAATGTTCTTGAAAGTGTCACCTATGAAAGGAGTTGTTATGTTTGGAAAGCGTGGAAAGCTTTCTCCACGCTATATTAGACCCTTCGAGATCCTGGAGCAGATAGGAACTGTGGCTTACAGATTGGCTCTGCCTTTGGACTTGGCGCAAGTTCACGATGTATTCCACATCTCTATGTTGAAGAAATGTGTTCAAGATCCATCTCAAGTGATTCCCCAGATTCTAGTGGAGGTCCAAGAGGATATGTCTTATGAGGAACTCCGGGTGGAAATCTTAGACCGCAAGGAGCAGCAGTTGAGGAACCGGGTCATTCCATTCGTCAAGGTGAGGTGGAACCATCACTCTGATCGAGAAGCAACATGGGAACTCGAGGAAGACATGAGGAAGTGTTACCTGGACTTATTGACCACTGGATGAGACCTGAGGATGGGAATTTTAAATTTCGAGGACGAAATTCTTGTAAAAGGGGGGGATTGTGAAATCCAAGATTTCTTTTAATAAATGGATTTTTTTATAATTTTGGTGGTTGAATTAATTTTCCCAAAAACATAAATTATTTGAAAAAGGAAGGTTTTATAATTAAAACCCTAGTTGGGCTTAGTTATAAAAACCAAACGTATTTTGGTAATTTAGCATGTTTTGAGAACATGAAGGGAACAAGTAAATAAACATTAGTTTATTTAGTTAATTGATTGATTTAATTAAAGAAAATGTCCAAATTTGGAATTCCTTGGATTTGATTAATGGTGATTACTAAGGGTACTTTTGTAATTAAGCGAGGTTGAGAAACTTGGAAATAAATAAATAAATTTTGGAATAAAGGTTGATGATAATAGATTGGTAATTGATTTAATCTATTAAAGGAAATCCCAAGTTTAGAATTATGAGGAATGGATTGAGAAAAGAGGTAATAATTGATTTAAAATTCCTAAATATGAATTGTTGGGGTTGATAAGGACTTTTTAGTAATTTAAGAAAATACAAGGACCTAATGGAAATTGTATCTCTCTCTCAGGAGAAGGACCTTCATGTAAAGATACAAAGAACAAGGGGCAACTCGCCGCCGCGATCACCTGGCAACCTGCAAGGAAAATATTTCATTGATAATCAAATATGGTAAGGACGATTTTGACTCCAAAATTAGAAGAACACGATGGTGAACGTGAGTTCTATAAAAGGGAGCTGAGGCGGATCCTTGGAGACTCACACAGCGCCGGCGAGCCCTTCTCTACCGTGAGAAACAAAGAGAGAGGAACCGGGAGACAGAGGGTGGGGCGCCAGTCTGACTAGAGGAGAGCATAGAGAGCCGCGAGGGGTTCTTCATCAGTACCACTGCTCTTCAAGGACGCGTCTTCACGGCCGTAACCGCCGGTGAGTTCTCCTCTCTATTCTCTGTCTTTTCCGGCGACGGCCATGCATGCATCTAGTTACAGGAGTAGACGTCGGAAGGGGTCCCAGACCCTCGCCTGCCTTTGGTCACTGGACTGGACACTGGAGAGGAGGGAGAGCCAAACGGCGAGCAGGCATGCTACGACAAGGAAGGAGAAACTCAGTGGTTCTCTTCTCCTGGAGAGGCTCACTGTGTGCAGAGGCCCTGACGGCGAGGACCACTGATGGAGGAGGGCGGGCCGACCACCATGACGTCGCCGGTAATCATCGTGGAGTGCCGGAGCACCAACTCCACACCGGCGGACCTCTGTCCAAAGGAAGGAGACGATAGGATTAGAAGATAATTATTTTGATTAACTAGCTAATAACATTTAGGTTTTAAATAATTGACTTGATTAAATCAAGTGGTGATTGAATCAATTAAAAGGGGTTGGGCTTGATCAAGTAATGTGGGCTTGGGTTCATATTAAACAATTTAGATCCCAGTCTAAATTTAAAGTTAAATTGGTTTGGTCAAGTTGATTAGTAATTGGTTGGGTTCGGTCATCTCGGTTTGGGCTTGGCTTGGGTCTGATCAAGTCCTAATTGGCTGGACCGAATCTCTGGATAAGGTAAATTGAATCAGTTTGATTTCGAACCCATTTTATAATCAACCTGACTAGATTAAGTTACAAAAATAAAAATAAAAATAAAGGAGAGGATACATGAAGGGAGGGTTGAACCTGAGACCTCTCAGGTGGGCTTGGTGGGCCTTAACCACCAGAGCCTTGTTGTTGCTTTGAATAGAATAGGAAAAGCTTCTTTATTTAAGCTTGTCCAACCAAGTAAAGAAATAAGACCAAAATTGGAAGGAAGGGGTATTGGAACCTAAAACCTCTCAAATATACCATAGTTCCTTAGCCACCAGGACCTTGTCTCACTTGTAATAAACCAAAATAGATTTGATTTGTTAAAGCTATAAAAGGAAATAAAAGAGAATAAAAGGTAAGTTGAGAGAATAAAACCAAGGACGTCTTAAAGGGAGTGGTAGGCCTTAACCACCAGGCCACCAGGGCCTACTTGTATAGATGGTCAAGGATAAGTAATTAAGGACTGTGACATGGGGAAAGGCCCATTAAGCTGGGCCTGGCCTAATTTGAGCATCTTACATGGTTAACTAGAAATCATAAGATGAATGCCGACATTTATATAGTATTTATTATCAAGTTGTGAGATAAAGTTGTGATAGGCCGGATTTTTGCCGAGTAATCCCGATCGACTTTATTGAGGTAAGTACACTTGCCTCGTTCCCACTCTTCGGAGTATTCTTTGGCTTTGATTATATCATATTATTGATATTACTGCTTTTGAGACCATACATGCTTCCTTTATTTGTTTGGAATTCTTTTGAGCATGCTTGGTTGTTTCGGGATGTTGGTATCCATGTTTTATTGTTTGGTCTTCTGTCCGGATTCAGTGGAGCGTGTGGGCTTCGTTTGGGAAACACTCGGGGATGGGATACCCTGGCGTTTCGGTTTGCCATGTCAGAGGGACGATACTCTGGTTATCCTGCCCGTCAGTGGGGGTGATTCGCTGGCCGTATCGACACGTACGGAGGGTCGAGATCCAGCAAGTTGCTGATGATGCTGGCCGGGGGAGATGTCTTGATGAGCTTTCTATTGGAACTCGTTGCAGAGCTTGAGAGCTGCTATAGATAGGGGTCGTACCTTTGTGTTTGTTGTGGTAGACTCTTAGGATATGTTTTGACGGGTGTGTCCCCGTTGCTTGACTTGATTTTCACTTTTATTTGACATCATGATTTTTGATCCTCGCAAGGGGTACTTACTGAGCTTTCCATTCGAAAGCTCACGCACTTGTTCTTTCTTTTTCAGATCCTAAGGAATAGGAGTCCTGAGCTCGGTAGCCATTCGAGGGTCGGGGTATTTTGTTAAGGTCCGAGGATCTCTTTCTATTTCTTTGTGAGAGACTATCTTATTTTGTAGGGCCCATTTAGGGCCTGGCTTTTATAGAGCATCTGGACCCACTTATTCGATTTTATTTCCGCTGTGACTTTTTAATTAAGTTATTTGAGTTATTTATGTTATCTGTTGTTACTTACTGAGGCCTTGTAGCCGAGTGAGGTGTGCCTTACTTGGTTACGGCCGGTCTGCTCACGTGCTCGGGGTCCCGAAATTCGGGTCAGGGCGTGACAATAGGCGTTCTCAATTCCAATGATTTCCTTTGGAGCTATATAGGGAGTAGTCTGTGACATGTCTGATAATGGTGGCGCCAGATGGTGAGGCAAACTACCCACATAGAAGGTGATCTCGTCGATCTTCTTCTCCAGGCCGGTGAATTTAGTCAGAAGAATGGTGAGCTTCTCAGACTCTTGCATGCAGTGAGTCACTCACGGTGGTGCCAATGGGCCACTGGGCGGTATTGGATATCTTCTTCTCCAATAATTCATACGCCTCATCCGAGGATTTTATATTGAAGGCTCCGGCCGCTGCAGTATCCAGAACGGGTCTAGCGGAGTCTTTCAACTTGTTATAGAAGGTCAAAATTAAAATTCAATGGCCAAATCCGTGGTGAGGGAACATACCTAGCATCTCTTTAATGTGTTCCCATGCCACGTATAGGAATTCACCTTCCTATTTAGTGAATGCCATAATGTTGTTCCGTAGGTGTACAGTCTTTGATGGTGGAAAGAACTTGGTCAGAAATTTCTGTCTCATCTCCTCCCACGTCATAATAGAAGCGGGAGGTTGTGAATATAACCAATCCTTTACCTTACCCCTTATTAAGAAGGGGAACAATCTTAACTTAATTGCGTCCTCTGAGGCACCATTGAATTTAAAGTGGCACAAATTTCAAGGAAATTCTAAATATGGATATTAAGATCTTCCTCTAGTAATCCAGCATATTGTCCAACATTTTGAAGCATTTTAATTACTGCAGGTTTGATCTCAAAATGTGTTGCTTGGATAGCAACCCGTTGTATGCTAGACTGCAATCCTAGAGAAAAATGGGATTGAGTACTCATACATTGGGTGGTTATCTTCAGCACCTTCTAGGGTATTGGAATTAGAAGAACTTGGTAAGTTCTGGTGCAGTCTCTTCTTCTTTCTATTTCCTTGGAGCCTCCTTTCAAGAAGTTCTGGGTCGAAGGGCTCGAGGTCGCTCTCACTCATACACTCAAAACAATGAAAAGAAAAAATTAAAAAATTTATAGCACTATCGCAAGTATCAACAAAATAAGAATTGAAACTAATATATATATATATATATATATATATATATATATATATATATATACAGTCCCGATACTGTGCGGCCGGCCGCCGCACATTCCGGCCCTTGGAGCATGTTTGAAGGATTTCCGGTCGTATGGATGGAAAGATCATCGAAAAATAAGCTAGCCTGTTGATTTTCATACAATTTGGTGACCGTTTGGTCCTCCCACTTAATGGTTGAAATTCTGAACCGTTAAAATTTCTCTAAAATAAGAACCGTTAAGTGGGAGGACCAAACGATCACCAAATTGTATGAAAATTGACAGACTATCTTATTTTTCGATGATCTTCCCATCCGTACGGTTGGAAATCCTTCAAACATGCTCCAAGGGCCAAAATGGATGTCGGCCCTGATCTGCACAGTAATCCGGCCGACCGCACATCATCACTGTTCTATATATATATATATATATGAAAAAAAAGAAAATTAAGTATATACATAAATAATTAAAAAAAAATAAAACTGAAGTGAAGTGAGATCCCCATTGAACTAATGCCAATTAAAACCTATTCTATTCCTCTCAACGGCGCCAAAAACTTTGTTGAGTGCGTACACACACTCACACAAGTGCACGTGTCACTAAAGTAATAAAATCCTGTAAGTGCCCGGTTAAATCCATAGGAGTGCACTCGGTTAGCTGAGCAAGGACCTACTAAGGTACTTTGATCCTTCAACAATCGATTAAGTGGAGAGTTGGTCTAACCTAAACTAATCCTAAGAAAAAAATAGTAAAAATAACGAAGATTTCAAAGAAGACTATCAGTGATAATGGTCTAGGGTTGCATGGCATCTGGACATAGTAAGGGTTTTCTCTCTTGATTAGGGATAGTTTGTTAACTGGATGGCAAGGGCTATTTAGTGACACGCTAGGTGACTTCATACGCATGAAGTGTAGATGATGATTTCTTATTTCTAAGGAATATGTATATGGCCTCCACCACATATCTCTATGAAGTGAAGTGAAGCATTACTGAACCTAGACATTGCCCTGACCATGGATGACCCATAGCATATATCTATGCTATGGCAAATGTCGGCCTGTCACTCCGGCCTTCCACGTTTCGAAGCATGGTCCGTCTACATTAATATCCATATATTATTAAGCCTATGATATATCATTGCCTTTCAGATTAATGAATAACTAATTACACATGAAATCAATGTAGCTAAAGACTTGTCGTTGCCTTTTGACTTACGATTTATGAAGGCCCATGTCACATGCACACCAAGCCAAGTTAACAAACCATATAATCAAGAGATATTATAGATGTTAATGTCCACATTACCATACAACCCTAGAACAGTGTTATAACAAAATAACATGAAGCTCATAACAAGGGAATCAAAGCATTCACACAAATAAGCATTCATGTTGACGATACAAGGACTAAAATCAAGAGAATGAAAGATATTATAGATCTTAGCCCTTATTCGAAGCCTTACCTTCCCCAAAATGCTTTGAGGTTCTTCGGATCTTTGGTGTGGCCCTTAGTGAAGCCCTCATCACGCTCTACTTGTCTCCAAATCGGGGTCGCCACCACTGGTCTTGAGGAAATCGAGATAATGCCGTAGGAACGCAACTTTTTCTTATATAGCCATGATCTGCGACGCGTCTCTCCATGTGCATCGCTCGAGCTACTACGCGTTAGCGATACGTCTCACAAAATTGAGTGACGTGTCGCAGAGTTACAACTTCCGGCAGTCGACTGTAGCATGAATAGAGACATATCTCTCCTGGTGAGGGACATGTCTCACACTATCGTAACTGCTCGGTGAAGACTTACTTGATCGCGACTCATTCTGCTTTGCTCCTCGGCGTTCTCTCCCTTACATAGCTCATAATGAAGGACGAAAATAGGCCTTTTCTAGGGCAATCATAAATAACATGGATTAATACCTATAAATATCAAAATCCTCTAAAACATGCATAATCTGAGTGAGCTAACACAAGTTCTACAATTTATAGGAATTAGGACTAAACATGCACATATCTATCTATTAACACAAATATTTAGCCCTAAACATGAAGCATATGACCTATAAGAATGACTCTCCTTAGAGAGCTAACAATCAACAAGTTCAAAACTAGACCTGTCCATGGACCGGGCCGGGTCAGGCAGGGTTCGGGTCGGGTTTGGGCTGGGCCAAGATGGGTAAGTAACAAAACTGAAGCTACCCAAGCCCAGCCCGGCCCAATAATATGGGCCTAACCTTTTGCCAAGGCCCACCCAAATTTAGGGCCTTCAAACCAAGGCAGCTCAAATGCCCAGTTTTGCCATTTTCAGGAAGAGATTAATTGGCCCACATTACCTATGTTACTTCAAACCAAGGCCCATGTGACCCATCAAATTTTTCCATTTTCAGGGAGAGTTTAATTGGTCCACATTGTCTATTTTACAACAAATACAAATAAAATAAAAATCAACCAAGTCATGGATTCACTTGTGTGTTGATAAGCCTCACAAGTTTCCATAACAAGAAATATAGGATACAAATACAATCATACAAATCAAGAAAAAATATAAAATTAATATAAAAAAACATTTTATTTTATATAGTAGATTCTGCAACAGACGAAGTCAACCAAGAGATCAATACATTAATGTTTCTTCATTTTTTGAAAGAATGAGCATTGGTCACCCTTGCAGACTTGCAGCCTCCTCATTCTTAACTTGAGTAGCATCCTCTCTCCTCAGAAGCAAGTTCTCTCTAATGGAGGTTACAAATAGTGCAAGCTCCGGACTCACCAAGCCAATTTGCTGCCTTAGCCACCTCAACTTTAGACTCCTTATATCATGTTCATAAAATCATTTTTTGCGATGACCGGATATTTTGATGTACTTTATCCCATTCCAAACTTTACAAATAACATCATCAATAAGTTTGAGACCATCTTGAA
Organism: Dioscorea zingiberensis; assembly: GCA_026586065.1. Classification (NCBI taxonomy): domain Eukaryota; kingdom Viridiplantae; phylum Streptophyta; class Magnoliopsida; order Dioscoreales; family Dioscoreaceae; genus Dioscorea; species Dioscorea zingiberensis. The sequence continues at coordinate 52,712,282 of CM048818.1, read as the reverse complement.
CAATGAGATTCAAAATATGTCCACAACACCTAATTTAAAAAAAAAAAAAAAAAACACACCATCACATAAAAGCGCCTTGTTGGCTCCAAAACAACTTTTAAGAGAAGAAACCATGACATCATTATAGGAAGCATTATCCAAAGTAATGCTATAATTTTCTTGTCAATTTTCCATTGAGCTAAGCACAAAAAAAGTTCATCTACTATATTCAAACCATCATAAGGTGGTGTCAAAGCTTTAAATCTTAGTAATCTTTTTTGTAATTTCCAATCACTATCAATCCAATGTGCAGTAACACAAATATATTCATAAACACTGTGCTCAGATTTCCAATTATCTAAAGTTAAGCATATTCGATTAGTGGCTTTAGCCAATTCTACTTTGACATGTCTCTTTCTTTTGTGTAATAATGCAGAACATCTCTAGTAGATGTTTGCCTACTTATGTTCTTAAAGTTAGGACATGCAATACTCATCAAATATTTAAACCTCGGTTCCTCAACTGTTCTGAAAGAATGTTTGTCACATACAAGAAAATTTGAACTAGCTTTGCGACATTCTTCTTGGTTATAGTTATAATTTTTTGATCAATGACCCATACACACCACTTAAAGTTGATTTAAGTTGATATTGTGTATTGTCCAATACTTTTGTTATGCTTCTTAAGACAACCTTCCAAATGGCATCACAAATTAGAAGTTCCACTAGAGGATTTAGCAGATAGAAAAAGCTTTGCACTCAAGTTTTGTCATCTCATTCCACATCTTCGATGTAGCAGTTTTTTGACACTTTGGAGCACTTTCATATTCAACATACCCATCCTCCACATTTATGGGGGTACTTGAACTTGTCATTATCATGAAATTCAAGTCCTACATAAACATAAAGTACTAAATGAATAAGAATACTAGAAAATAGATAAATGCATAATATCAACAAGGGATTAAATTAGTTCACAAAGATGACACATTAAACCAGAAAATCTGAAATTATTAACTAAACAACATTAGGCAGGGGTAAATATAATTACTTGTAAATTTACAGGGGTGAACCATTGAAACTATGAAAAAAAGCACATTTATCAGTAGAACTGGGTTTAATTGCTTCTCTATTGAATTATATGAGCAACAAGGGGAGACCTCAGACCTATACCCTGAGATAAATAAACATCCAACACTGGCATAAGAACATGAACAAAAAAAATACATATTAAATAATCGGATCAAAACAAATACAACATGAAACGTAGTAGCTCGAGTAGATCTATTATGGTTGAATAGATAAATAGATAACCAGATATTAGATTAAGTAGATTAATACAAAACCCTAATCCCCAAATTAAAAATTAGCTATAAAACCTCAAAGAATAACAAAGGAAAGAATTTTCCAGAACCAAAGTTACTAAACCCTCAATCTCATCCATTAGTACAAGCAGTTGAAACTATATTAGCCTCCGTAAAATGAGAACCAAAACCATAACATCCCTAAACATCACCACAAAATCCATGATCTTCGTCCCTACAATCCAAGAAATCAAAATGCAGCAAAAAAAACTAACAACAAAGCACAACAAAGCCATGAGAGAGAAATCTTGGAGAAGAGCTCACCAGATTTCGATTGTCCTTCTCGAATAACGCTCGCAAGTCGCGACTGGGCGAGAAGCACGAGCAGTGAATGAGTGAAGAAATTCCTTTTTATTTTTATTTTTTATCTTTTTACTCTCTTAAAATTCAATGGTCAAGATTTATAAGATAGAAATAGAATTTATAAATTTGAAATTAAATAATTATTTCCAAGATCTCGAGATTTATGAAACTTTATCAGATCTGAGAAAAGATTTGATTATCAGATTCTTTTATATATATATAATTTCGGGCCGGGCCCGGGCTTAAAGAAACAAACCAAAACCCGACCCATTTTTAAAATGGGCTCTTTTTTTGTCCGATGCCCGATGTTCGAGCCTAATATTTTTGTCCAAAACCTCCCATTTTTCAGGTTGGCCTTCGGGCTTGGGTGGGTAGCCCAACCCTTGGATGGGTCTAAACCCTTAATTACTAGGTAGATAGGAAGCTTTCCCACTGGAAGACACTACAACTTTGATTGGCTGGAAGAGTGACCATAGTGAACTCATTCATAATGTCCCTTCCAATATTTAGCTTATGTATATATGTCGTCCCAGATACTGCCCAAGAGGAAATAACCAAATTGGCTTTGAAATTCATATAGTGCTCAAACAGCAAGAGTGATGGCCTTCATCTCATCAATTGGAGAACTATCTCCAGCCCCAAACCTAAGGGTGGCTTGGGTCTCAAATATTCAAAAAATAAAATAAAAAACAACACTATTATCAAAGCATGTTTTAGATCTACTTAATGAAAGTGATAAAACTTGGGTTCAATTAATGAAACATAAGTATGGGAGATTAAATATATAGGTAGACCATAAACATAGAAATACTTCACGGACATTTTGAGCATTAACTAAGACTGCAACAACTGTTAGAGACTTCAGTCCACCAATAAATGCTATACATAGCTATTCAATAATGGAAGATTAATGATAAATATTTTAGACCCAAGCTACCCTTAGTATTTATTGTTTAGTATACCCCTTCAGTTGATGCCCATCTTCATAAACATGAATTAAAACCTTACAGGTATGTAAATTCATCATCTTATTTTAGGGGAACACTAGGAATGGGAGCTAATTAATGATGTTTTTTGACTGCAAACTCTGGAAACCATTAGGGATAAGAGGATCAGGTATGAAGAAAGTGAAGAGGACTAGTGCGTGATAGGTGGAACTACATGCAAATCCTTAGTGGCTCGAATGCATGACAAGATAAGGGAAGGGACAGAGGAGACACCTTGGCCTGGATGGGGGAAGCTGTGGAAGCTAAGGATACAGTTGAAAATCAAGATGTTTTTATGGAAACTCCTATATGAGAGACTTCCAATAAAAATTTATCTATATAACATGGGAATTGGCCTTGTAGAACCATGCCCTTTATGTAATGTTTTAGTTGAAACCACTCACCATTTTTTTCAAAGTTGTAGGTGGACAAAGCAAGTATGGGAGAAAGTGAAAATGGCTAGTTATCTTAAAGATTAGAGTATAGGTAATGGAAGCCTTAAGGAGGGGGCCTAGATATCATAAGGTAAAGTAGGAAACTGTAGTGTGTAACCAAAGGAGGCTGAAGTCATTACAAATGTGCTATGGCAAACATGGAAAGCGAGATGTTACCATGTATTCAATAGGAATAGAGAAAGACCTGAGATAAGCCCAAAGTGATGTGCTCTTAGCTCTAGAGTATATGTAGCAACAACAAGATATAGAAGGTCTAGGGGAAAGGGAAAGAAAAACATGGAACATGGAATATTTTAAATATATTTTATTTATTGATGCCTCAATGGAGAAAGGGAAATCAGAGACAGGGATGAGTTATGTAATATGGGAATTTATGTATCAAAACTCAGCTATGCCTCTTCAGTCTTTGAAGCTGAGCTGAGAGCCATAAAGGAGGGATTAATTGCTACTTAGAGGAGGGGAGTCACAAGTTTAAAGATATTTACAGATAATATTTTTGTTGTGGGACTGTTGATGCAGGGAGAACAAGATCAGAATAGATTCACCAAGGATATCGCCAAAGAATGCAGAGACATATTGGTCAAGCTGGAAAAGCTGGGAAATGAGTGAGATAAGAAGGGAGCTTAACCACTATGTTGATCAACTAGCAAGGAGGCCTAGAGTCATGCAAGAAGAAGCAACCTATGAAGATTTCAATCGAGCCCCGTAATGGCTTATTAATGAACTGGAAAACCTGAGGAATAATTACTAGTTAGCTTTTGTAGCTCTTTTACACCAAAAAAAAAAAAAGAATATTCATGATTCCATAATTATTTTTTTCATAATTTTAACTTGAGAAAACAATTATTTACTAATTGAGTGATCACTGACAAAGTCAATCACAAGTTTGGCTAAGGAGATTAATTTGTTTCTATCATAGATGACATAGGAACCTTCAACCCTCCATAAATTAAGGTTGGTGTCACGAAGACTAGAATCTACCTTTAAAATTTTCACTTTCACCTATGAAAACTCCTGTGAAGGCATCAATCGAGTCACCAAACTTGGTCTTACCTTTTCCTTTACCTCACCAAGAGGTTCATCCTCTCGCAGTAGAATGAGAAGAGTGGGACAAGAGACAACACACTCACAACAAACACACAAAGTCTCTTGGCTTAAACAATTGTATTCAACAATGGTGTGTATAAGAGACTTTGTACCACTCTAGATGCCAGTATAAATAAACGTTTGGCTTATTTTAAAATCATCCCAACATCTATTGGGGAAGCATCGAACCCCTTAGAAAGATGTGTGCCTTTTGGTTTATGCGCAAGTATGTTGGTGTGGTAGCACTTGGCGAACGTGGACCCCCCTCTACACGTACACCTCTTTGTGCCTGTGTATGCGTACCTGCCTATGTGCGCTCCAATCCGAGCATATGAGTGAGCCTCCCTAAGCGTGCACACCATTTTGTGCTTACGCGCAAGCCCTTCTTTGAGCGCACACTCTTCTCGCAGAAGCACCTACCTCCCTGGGTGTGCGTCTCTTAGCGTGTGCACCCATACCTACCTGTGTGTGTGTCCCTTCGCGCAAGCGCACCTCCCTGCGAGCACACATTGCTTTACAGAGGTTTAAGAAAACTCACATGAAAATTTTGGTGCAAGTTTAGCTTCTCTGGAAGCTTTAGCATGTATAAAATATTTCCAACCTTCTTTGGATCTCAAAGGGACCTTCATATCTCTAAATGAGGCTCTTGTGCACATCACTCTTGTGAAGTTTCTTCCAAATCTATGGAGTTAGCTTCAACCAAACTCTGCCTCCCACAAAGAACTCCAAAGGCCCCCTTCCTTGGTCTGCATACTTCTTCATACGTTTTGTTGCCTTAGTGAGACTATTGTGGCCCTCATCTAGCAACTCTTGTTGACTCATCGCAAGGCGATACGCTACAAGACACTTCCCCTCAGTAGTATGCTTTGCTACTTCATGTGGCGCTCTTGGTTGAACCAGATTGCTAACTCGAAGGGACTTATCCTAGTTGCAGAAGACTGGTGCAGATAGTAATAGAACTGAGCCACTTCTAGTAACTCCAACTAGTATTTTTGTGAGGCCGGCACAAAGTGTCTTAAGTATTCCTCCATCAAAGCATTTTTTCCCACTCCATTTGTGATTTGTTGGCATGGAGAACTTGAGTTTCGATACCAGCATCACGAACAAAGCCATCCAAAACTAGAAAGTGAAGCAAGCGTCCCTATCACTCACTATATCCTCTGGCAAACCGAAATGCTTCACAACCTAACTTAGGAAGAGTTTTGCCAAAAGCTTTGCAGTGCAAGTCATTGGTGCAGGGATGAAGACAGCATTCTTCGAAAACCTGTCCACCACAACTAATATTGAAGTCATATCTTTCACCTTGGGGAATCCTGAAACAAAGTTCAAAGAAATAGACTGCTAGGGTTGATCCGAGAATGGAAGAGGTTGTAGAAGTCTCGCTTCTCTCCTCCATTCCAATTGTCTTGCTGACAAATGAAACATGTATTCACATAAGACTCGATGTCCTCCCATATGTTTGGCCAGTAATAGTACAGAGATAGTAGCGTTGTCATCCTCTCATGGTCTGGATGTCTCGCCTACTTGGTGTCATGGGTCTCACAGAGCAATTCTCTATGTAGTCCACCCTTCCTTGGCATAGAGAGCCTTCCTCCCTTTGTATGTACGATACCAATCTCTATCCAATACCTTAGCACGATGTCCTCCTATACATCAGCAATCATCTTCTGGTATTCTTCATCTTCCTTCGTCACATCCACTATGCTCTCAGGAAAATTTGTTGCTAACTGTAACAAGACATCAACATTCTCCACCACTATCTTTTGACTCAAAGCATCTACAACTAGGTTGTGCCTCCATGGCTTATGCTGCCATTCAAATTTGTATTCCTGCAATAGCTCATGTTAGGGTACTTGCCTTGGAAACAACTTCTTGTATGTGGAAAAGTTGGTGTTTTCCACATTTTTTGTCTTGATAACAAACTTGGTGTCGAGAATACACTCTCCATACTTAGAGACAGTGTATAACCGGCAGCATCTCCTTCTCGTGGGTGGAGTACTTATGCTCTGCCTTATTGAGTTAACAACTTTCAAGTGCAGCTGGATGACCTTCCTACACAAGACCTCTACCAACAGCCTTATCAGAAGAGTCTATATGTATCTCGAAGGGTACTTCAAAATTCGTTAGCTATAACACAAGCTCACTTGCAACCACTTGCTTGAAGGTGTCGAAAGCCTTTTGGCACTTCTATGTCCAGTGCAAAGTATGATCCTTCTTCCAAAGATCAATGAGAGGAACCGCCTTCTTATAGTAGCCTTATATAAACTTTTGGTAATAGTTAGCCAAAACGAGAAAGGAACAAAGTTTGGTTACCTTATTCGGGGCTGACCACTCCAAGATTGCTTTCACTTTCCACTCGTCCATCTGAACTTTTCTCTTGGAGATCCGATGACCCAAGAAAATAATGTTCCTCTGGCCAAATTCACACTCCTTCATCTTCACATATAATTGGTGTGTTCTTAATTAGCCTAGACATCACTAATCTCAAGTGGGATAAGTGGTCCTCCTAGGACTCACTGTACACAACTACATTGTCGAGGTAAACAACCACAAAACAATCTATATACTCAGAAATACATTATATTAAATTACAAAAGGTAGTTGGGACATTGGTCAATCCAAATGGCATAACCAAAAACTCATACAAGCCATATCAAGTAAAACAAGTTGTCTTTGCATGCCTTGTCTCCTTCAGCAATCCGCACTTGGCAATATCTTGATTCACAAGTCCGGTTTGGTGAAGTAAGATGCCTATCTCAATCTCTCAAAAGGAACTCTGGGCACACAAATCCTGTTATCAAACCTGAGAGTTCCATCCTCATGCACTCTGAACCGAGTCGGTTCTCCCTGCCCAATCTGGCTCCTGATCTCCTCTAGGTCTTTATCTTGCCTCTGAGCATCTTTAATTCTTCCCAACACTGAAGGTCGTATGTGCAAGCTGGCCAAAGAAACCTCCATCCCTGGCAGAATGATCTCCAACTCCACCCTCCTCATCTCCTCCAACAAGGGCCTCTGAGCTGTGAGCAATGCGGCGATCCCATAGTTGGACTTCCTACTCAAGCATCTGCCACCACGTTAGCCTTGCCCGGGTGGTAATGAACACTCAGGTCATAGTCCTTGATCAGCTCCAACCAACGCCGTTGTCTCATGTTCAGTTCTTTCTGGGTAAAGATGTATTTGAGGCTCTTGTGATCCGTGTATATCTCACAAGGTACTCCATAGAGGAAGTGTCGCCAGATCTTCAAAGCAAAGACGACCGCTGCCAGCTCTAGGTCATGTGTGGGGTAGTTCTCCTCGTAAGGCTTCAATTGACGGGAAGCATAGGCTATGACTCTCCCATCCTGCATCAGTACACACCCCAGGCCAGTCTTGCAAGCATCACTATATACGGTGTACCCCTGCCCACTCTGTGGTAAGGCCAAGATTGGTGCTGACACCAATCTCCTCTTCAGTTCCTGGAAGCTCTTCTCACATGACTCTGTCCATGTAAACTTGGTGCCTTTCCTTGTCAACTTCGTCATAGGTGCTGCTAGACGAGAGAATCCCTCAACAAATCTCCGATAGTAGCCTGCTAGACCCAAGAAACTCCGAATTTCCCTGACGGTGGTCGGCCTCTTCCATTCGACGACTGCTTCTATCTTCTTGGGGTCCACCGAGACTCCACCCACCGACACGCGTGCCCCAAGAAAGCCACACTTTGTCAACCAGAACTCACACTTGGAGAACTTGGCATACAACCGATGCTGTCTCAGAGTCTCCAACACGACTCTCAAGTGCTCCATGTGTTGCTGGCGACTGCTCGAATAGATCAGAATGTCATCGATGAAGACCACCACGAACCGGTCCAAATACTGCCTGAAGACCCGGTTCATCATGTCCATGAATACCGCCGGGGCATTTGTGAGTCCAAAAGGCATAACCAGAAACTCGTAATGTCCATATCTTGTTCGAAAGGCACTTTTTGGAATGTCCTGTTCCTTGATCCATACCTGATGATAGCCGGATCTCAAGTCAATCTTCGAGAACACCTGAGCTCCCTGTAACTGATCCAAGAGATCGTCGATCCTCGGTAGGGGGTACTTGTTCTTTACTGTCACCTTGTTCAGCTCTCTGTAGTCAATGCACAGCCTCATTGACCCGTCTTTCTTCTTTACAAACAACACTGGTGCGCCCCAAGGTGACATGCTGGGCCGTATGAACCCCTTCTCTAGCAACTCCTCTAGTTGCACTTTCAGTTCCTTCAGCTCCGCTGGCGCCATCCTGTATGGGGCCCTGGAAACTGGAGCTGTTCCCGGAATCAAATCAATAGAGAACTCCAGCTCTCGTTCCGGGGGTAGTCCAGGTAACTCCTCAGGGAACACGTCGGCAAACTCATTCACCACAGGCACATCTGCTACCGCGGGTCCATCGTCCTTCTTGACCTCCAAGATCGAGGCCAAATATCCGACACAACCACCATCTAGCAATCTCCGAGCTTGGAGGGCTGAGATCTCACGAACCAACGAGCAGTCCTGGCTGCCACGGAAAGTGAACTCCACGTCGCCCGGCATCCTGAAGTACACTCTCTTCTCACGACAATCAACCATCGCGTGCACAGAAGAGAGCCAATCCATACCTAGGATTACATCGTAATCCCTCAGGTCCATCACATGAAGATTGGCAGGTAACTCCCGCCCCTCTATCATCACAGGACATGCCGGCGCCATCTTGTTCACCATCCTCGCAGCTCCAACTGGGGTGTCCACGCTCAACAAATATGGTAGCTATATCGTGGTTAAGGAGTGTCTCCGTGCAAACAATGCAGAAACAAAAGAATGTGTGGCACCCGGGTCAAACAATGTGCATGCATAAAAGAACTAATAAATGATCGTACTGCGGCGACGTCACAAGTCCGAGCCTCCTCGCTTGCCGGGTCAAGTGGTAGACTCGTCCATGTGTCGTGGGCCTCTGGCTGCATCGGCCGGGTAGAAGTGGAAGGCGGCTCGCTATCGCCTTCCCCTTCTTATCTCCTCACGGAACGTGGAACAGAGATGGTGCCGATCACTGGAGGCTCCATATGACCGCTGAGTGCCCCCAATCGTGTTCGACCAAAGCGGCGTTGTGGGCACCGTGCTTTCTTGTGGTCCGCATCAGAAAGTATATGAAACATCCTCCGGTAAGTCTTGGACCGAGGCGCTTGTGGTTGCCCTTATATTCAAAACACTTCAACTTGTGCGACCCTTTGGTCCAACCGCCCTTGCCTCCGTGATGAGGCTCCCGATCCTCGTAGGCTTGTTATAAGGGACCTCATAGTTTGTCTTCTTGTGTCCGTGCTCTTCCCGTAAGACCGCCCCGCCCATTACGTGCTTTGACTTTCTTGTCTTTCTTTGTTGGCCGAGGATCGGTCCGCGGGATGCATCAATATATTTGGCACGGGTCACCGTGTCGGCATAGGTGGTGCGCAAGTGGTTGGATACTATCTTCTTCAGTGAAGGCCTCAGTCCCATCTCAAACTTTCTTACTTTGCTTTCTTCAGTAGGCACCATATCAGGAAGGAATCGGGCCAGTCTATCGAACTCAATCTCATACTGTTCCACGGTCAAACCACCTTGAACCAGATTGTTAAATTCTTGAGCCATCAGTAGCAGTCTTCCTCTGGAGAAATACTTGGCAAAGAACGCCTTCCTGAACTCCTCCCATGTCTGGAACGGTACACCGTTCCTCAGGCGTACCTCACCAAGATACCAGTCTTCTGCACAGCCTCGCATCAGATATGCGGCTGTTCTAACTCTGTCCTCATCATCAGCTTGGTACATGTCAAATGTCCTTTCCAGTTCTCTAATCCATAACTCGGCCGCCTGTGGATCTGCGGTCCCATCAAAAGGTTGTGGTGATGGCCTTTTGATCTCAGCAATTAATCCTCGGCCGGCAGCAGGTGTGGCAGGTGGAGGGGGCGGTGCTTGGTGTTGCTGTCTCTGCTCTTGGATGTACCCCATCATCTCACGCATGAGGTCAACCACTGCAACAGGGGGTACTTCCTCTCTCACATTTTGGCCCGCAACTTGCGGCCCTGCAGTCCCGGATTGAGCAGGCTGCTCCTGCCCAATCTCCATAGCCTCTGGCGGTGGGGGTACCTCTCCCACTGCGGGCTCAGGCGCCGGTGCGATGCGAGGCCGTCCTCGAGGCCGTCCCGTTCCTCCTCTTCCACTCATCCTGCTTATTTTCAAACCCCCTGTAGGGTTAGCTTAAATACACACCAAGCTGGAAAGCAAATAATAATGATCTTTTATTATTCCATAAACTCATAAAAGATAATCATAGTTCATACAGCTAGCTAGTCTGCGAAACTACATTTTATTCAACCTAGTGACAAAGAATCTAAATAACTCAATCCTCTCTATCTGGTGACAGTGGTGTGTAGGTAACCGGTGCCCTATCCGGAGACAGTGGGGTGTAGGTGACCGGAACCCTGTCCGGAGACAGTGGGGTGTAGTCCACCCGTGGTCCCCCCTCCCGTGTCAGGTACACCCTCCTGTCAGCCGGTCCCGTGTGGTCAAATCCTCCCCTCCTAGCACCGTAGGGGCTGCAAGGCTCCTACGATAATCCCGAGCGTTGCTCACACAGCGGTAAACCCTACGCTCCTCTCTCCTCTGCCACTAGAGTAGTGTCTCTACTGCAGCCTCGATCCTACCGATGCGTCAGATAGTCGCCTGCACGGCCACCCTCAACTCGGCTAGTATGCTCGCAGCATCCTCAGGCTGAGGCGGTGGAGTGTTCTCCCTCACGGACTCCACTTCCTCAGATGATGCCGGCACGTCGAAGTATCTAGGTCCACGATATCCTGGTCCCGACATTCTGCTTCCTCTGCATTCAAAGAAAGAATGTCAGTCTAACTCGTCAAAAAATGTCACTACCCAACCCAGCACTCAGTTCAGCTATTTGACTAAGTCACTAGGGCAACTAGGGTGTCCATTATCTGCATCTCTCTGATACCACCTTAATGCATAGCGCCCGACCCGATCCGGGACCTCGCATCGCGATGTCTGACCGGCCGTAGCCGAGTAGAGACGGGCCCCACCCGGATACAAGGCCTAAGTGTGCAAGCAGATAATGCAAAATAACATCTTATTTTATTCAAAATAAATAGAGTTCAGCGGAGAAAATAAATAACAAGGGTTCAAGTACCCTACAAATACCAGGCCCTAAGGGGACATACAGAACATAATATCTGACTCAAAATAGAAAGATAGACAAGGTCCTCGGACCTCTGCAAACAACCCGCCCCACGATCGGCTCAGCTCCTGCGTACTAGTGTCCTACGCCTCAGGATCTGTAAACAGGAAGAAAACAAGTGCATGAGCTTTTGAATGGAAAGCTCAGTAAGTACCCCTACGGGGTTCAAGAAATATGATATCAACAAAATGAATATCAAAGCAAACTCGGGGCACGCCCCTCAAAACAAGCCCTAGGAGTCTATTACAAAAATAAGCAAGATAATGACTCCTAGCTAAGAGTTCCAACGGAAGCTCCATAAACGTCTCCCCCGGTCAGTACCATCAGCGAACCTGCTGAGAAAACGACCATCCGGTCGCTACGGCCCTCGGGTCGTATGTCGGTAGCGCCACCTGTCTCTCATGTCGACACGGTCAGTGATCGACCCCACTGACTGGCAGGGACAACCAGAACACTCTCCCTCTGGCTAGGAGTGCCGGAACGTCAGGGTGTCCCGTCCCCAACGCTCTCGCAAAATCTGGAGCTCACCTGCTCCACTGAATCCGGGACGAAGAACAGTACAAGTAGGGATCCCAACATCCCCAAAACAAATCAAACATGCTATATATGGATTTCAACAAAATTCATGGAAGCATGTATGAAAACAATATGTCACAACAAAGACATAAAAATAAAATCCCTGAAGGGAGGAACAAGGCATGATCAACATGCAATAACAAAGTCAAGAATACTCATCAAAGAGTAAAGGTACTAGGCCGAAGTACTTACCTAAAATCGCAAAGCCTCGTGCTCCACGGGACTTCTCGGCGCATCCAAGTCAAAATCTGATAAATAAAAATCTTATCTCAATAAGGTACTCGTCTATGAATATTGCATCTACTATGCATGCTCTAATGGGCCCAAGTCTGACTTGTGGGCCTTCTGTCGCGTTTTCTTGTCATTCCACCTTGATTCAATCCCTTTGGAATTTATCCTAACTAACCTTGAGCTCATCTTCCTATAACTAGTTGGCTCAATCAACTTATTAATTACTTATTCAAATATTTAATTATCCAACCATAAGATACCTATCTAGTTAGTTAATTACATTAACTAACTAATCCGGTTAACAAGGAAATATCCTATTTAATTCCTTTTTGATTAATCCAAATAAATTCTTTATTCCACTTTGATTAATCAACTATCTAAAACTAATTAGTTAATTGAATATTAACTATTTGCTCAGTTCATCATTCACCATTCAATTAACTAATTAATCAATTAATTATTAATTGACTTGATATCCCATAGTTGTTCTTTAAGCTACTAAAAAGTTAATTTGTCAAAATTGACCACCCCATAACTTGTTATCCTGTTAAGTCATTAGTTATTAAACAATAACTATTTATTTGATTTAGTTACATGACTTAGTTAACAATAATCTAATATTCATACCCAATTCATTTGGCCTACTTTAATTAATCCAAATTCCAAACAACCCATCAAAGTCATACTCATCTAACTGGTTAGCCCAACCCCTTTTGATTTTGATTGAGTCCATTTGGTTATCTCTTAGTTAATTTCAAATTAACTAATCCTTCGTTTAGCAATTAATTAATCCAAGCCGTAACGATTAATTAATACCAATTACCAAGCCCCAACTATTCTTTTAAATTAATTAATCTAACCCTTTATTAGATTAATTAAATTTCTAGACATTTGACTAGCTAGCTAATTATCCATTTAGTTGCTATTATTCAACTAACCATATTGTTAAATAATTATCTCACTTGATAAATCTAGCTAGCTTACTAAATCATTTAACTATCAAATATCAAACTAATTTTAATTAGAGAAACTTTCTAATCAGTTCACTAATCAAATTCTTGATAGATTAATTAATTAACTAGTTTAGTTAATTAATTATTTTTTCCCAGATTAACAAATCTCCGATTAGTTAACTTGTTAATCATTTAAATTACTAATTAATTAAACCAGTTAACCTTAACAGTTAATAACCAGTTAATAACTAACTAAAGTAATTAGTTATTTACTTAAATAACACTCACCCTACTCTCTCTCTCTCTCTCTCTAATTTTTCCTCAGGCCGAGCACCACGTCGGAGACAGGGGTTGCGCCGCCGCCGTGGTGGAGCTCCGGTGTCCGCCTGGTGGTCGCCGTCGAGCTCCCCGGCGGCCCGCGCCCGGAGGGGCCTGCGCCGAAGCCTCCCTGGCCGGTAGCCGCCTCCCGTCCTCCCCCCCTGGTTCACAGGTGCTCCGCCAACGTCCTCCTCTCCGGCGTTGAACCCGTCGTGTGGCCGGTCAGTCGCTGTACCCTCCCGGTGTTCTTTGCCCTATCTCTAATGTATGCATCTTTGGTGGAATAAAGGCGAGGGGAGAGCGAGGGTCACTCACCGGAGACGACGGTGGCGAGCTCGCGAAGCTTCGTGGTTCGTCGGTGGAGGGCCGGGAATGTCACCTTTCTTCTTCTCCGCCCTTGCGTTCCCGGTCGCCGCTGCGAGACTCCGTCTGCTCCCCTTGATGGCAGCCGGTACCGAGAAGAAGAAGATGGAGATGAGAGGTGGTGTGCTCTCCGTCCACCCCCTCATGGCCTTTTATAGGGGACTGAGGAGATCGTGAGAGTGGTGGCGATCATTGACGAGAGATTTGCCATGCAAATCTCTAAAATCATCCCTTATTTGGCGATTCCATAACCGGAATGGAATCTCGCGGCGGCGAGCTGGTGATGAGGGAGGAGTGGCACAGTTGCACCGCGATCGACACCACGTGCGATCCAACGGTCCGAGTTTATCCGCACGGTGAGGGCGCACGTACCACTTACTGTGTGCCAAAGCGATGGACGGCCGGATTGATGCCTCGGGATCAGCTCGCCATGGATCATCTAATCCAGGCCGTCTGTCCACCCTCATTCATAGTCCCCTCAGTCTTTTGCGAAAAACCCCCTTTGTTTCGCGATTTCACCTTTTGGTCCCTGAACCGTGAGAGAGAGACACTATTTCATTAAGGTCCCTTATCTCTTCTAGTTTACATTCAGGTCCTTCACCAGAGACATTATATATCTTTTACCTTGTGGTCCTCAACTTTTAATGAAATTCTTATTTAGTCCTTGGCGGCCTATTAATTTAAATTCATAATTTAAATTGATTTCCTTCTCCTTCCTTAAATAAACCTAATCAAACCATCTTAGAATATTCCCAAATTAAATTAAATCAATCTTAATTTAATCTAATTCTCCCCATTACCATTTTGGACCAATCATGATCAATTTAAAATAGTTTCCTAATTTAATTAAATTGGTCACTTCCAAGTTTAATTAAACAAATACCTAATTTACTTAAATAAATTATTCCATAACCTATTAATTCTTTTTAAACTCTCTCATGGCCATTTTACCAAAATGCCCCCCTGGAGCTTGTAAATCCCCAAAATGCCCCCTTTGCATTTTAATTAAGAAATTAATTTAGAGGGAAAAAAAAATTTAAATCTTTTATTTTACTAAGAAAAATCTTGGGTTTTACATTGGGCATTACGTCTTTGAATTCCTCTAATATCACAACAACATCATTTGGTACTTTGACCTTCTTATCTGCCTTGAACTCCAATAGGGCTGCAAGAAAGGTTTACTTTCCCTTCTTCAAGCCATGTTCTAACTGCATGGCAGACAATATTCCAACTGTCTTGTTTTCCTTTTGCTTCCTCAGCCTCTTCATGCCAGCACTAAGCACGATCGCCCTTCATCCATAACGAAGATCCCACCTAAATGAGGCAACATTGCACACTTCGCAAGTATGAGTATATCATTACCAAGGATGATGTCGAAATCATCCATGGACACAACAAGGAGGTTGATATGTCGGCGTCCTTCCCAATTCCCAATCATTATAGGCACTCCGTGTGTCATTCCCACTAGAGGTGGCGCTTGGAATTCACTGCCTTGATCTAACTTGGATCTTTCTTGATGGTCAATCTAAGTATTGAAGCCATCTTCTCCGAGACAAAGTTGTGGGTAGCGCCAGTCAAGCATGGCCTCAACAACGTTCACCCATACCTAAATGAACAAAACTCTGGATGGGTAAGAGTCTTTCACCGACTTGATAGCGTTTAGCAACTAAAGGGGATTGACCCGGATTGGTAGCTTCGAGTCATTGTCCATCTCCATGACTACCCCAGAAAGCTTCTTTCGCTTTGGATAGTCTCTGGCTCGATGGGGTCTATTACAGATGAAACACCCCATCTTCGAGCCCTAGCTAAATTACTTTTTGGAACTGGCAGGCTCTCATCGCGCACCTAGCAGCTTCTCCGCAAAGTCCTTCCGTACAGGCTTTGCCTTGCCCTTGTCACCTGCAAAGGCATCAGGAAACCAAAAGTCTACCAAACCTTCAACAACGGCGATGGCGAATGTCAAATCTTTGGCGTCTTGCCTCCGCACTTCTAACTGAGCCCATCCTTGCAGTCCAAATAAGAAGTTGAACAACTTGTCCTCGTCAGACATGTTCTATACATCCAACATGAGAGAAGTGAACTCATTCATATACTTGCTCATGGTTCCTGTGTGCTTAAATCTCTTTAGCATAGTTCTCATGACCAATGCCATCTTGCCGGGAAGGAACTGCTCCTTGAGTTCCTTTTTCAAGTCCTCCCAAGACCTACTTGACACTCATCCCTCCCGGGTGTGAGTCTCTTGGCGAGTTCTCCACCAAAGCTTTGCATCTCCCATGAGTTACATGCTCACTAGTTATACCATCTCCGCTTCTGAGACCTTCGTTTCCCTGAAGTATTAGTCTATATCCCAAATGAAGTTCTCAATATCCTTTGCATTCCTCGCACCTGCAAAGGTACTAGGTTTGGGAATAGGCTGGCCACTTAGCCAAGAAGAGTCAAGTACTTATTAAACAAGGATACATGTGATTCTCCATGCGGGAACAAACTCATCATCTACTCCAACCGAGTAACCTAATCTTAGTTCTCTCCCTTTGTTCAGTCATCACAACGCAGTTCTGATACCAACTGTCACGGGGCTGGTAATATATCCTTAAAATTTTCACTTCTTCTATGGAAACTCTCGTGAAGGCGCCAAGTTACCAAACTTGGTCTCAGCCTTTTGTTCACCACATCAAGAGGTTCACCTTCTCGCAGTGGAATGAGAAGAGAAGGACAATTGGTAACACACTCACAACTCACACACAGTCTCTTGGCTTAAACGATTATATTCAACAATAGTGTCCACAAGAGTCTTTGCACCACTCAGGATGCCGGTACAAAAGGCAACCTAGTCCTTTTTAAAGTCGTCCTAACACCTATTGGGGCAGCATCACACCTCTCAAATGGATGCACGCCTTTTGGCTCGTGAGCGTGCCTGTTGATATCATAACACTTGGCTGACGCGCGCACACCCCTCTGTGCGCACACAGATCCGTACTTGCGTGCACATCGCTCCGTATAGATGCGCGCACAAGTCACTCTGCGCCTACTTGCGTGCCTCTTCTTGCAAATGCATGCATTGCACGCGTCTCTTCATGTATGCGCGCACACCTGCCTTTATGTGCTGTCTTTTTAACACAACCCTTCACTCTGATGAAGTCTTGGAAGCTTTCTCATACCTCCACAAAGGGATGTACTATTTTACTGCCCCAAAAATCCCTTATATTTAAAGGTCCTTTTTGATAAGTTACTTATAGTTTGTTACTGTAGAATTGTAGGGTGAATTCTAAGATACCTTGGGTATTATTTTCCAAGGTAGCATACTTATGTGTGCAAGCTTATACAAATTGTGTGCAAGATTATAAAAATTGTGTACAACGGGCTCGGATTGTGTGAAACGGGCCCGTTTGTGATTTGTGTGCAGCCATATAAAAATTGTGTGTAAGTGCATATAAATTATATGCTAAATATGCTACTTTAGCACTGTGGCAAGGTATCTCAGAACACACTAGAATTGTAGCCTATAAGACAAATTCATACACAGAGATAGATATGCAGACATGTGAAGAAGTTAGCTACACACTTCTAGAATGGCGCATTTTCCTATGAACTTCAACAGTACCAAGAACACCTAACATTTGAATATCATTGAAATATAATTAAAAGAAGAGGCATTCACTAGTCTTGTTGTTGCTTGTTGAAAAGCAACGTCTTAACTTATCCCGTGTCACTCCATGATCAATCAAAATTAATATTTAAATCCATTTTGTACACATTTTTGTTTCTATTATTTATTTTATCAACATACAAACATATAATTCTCATTACTAATTGTTATCAACGCAAGATATAAAAATAAAATATCTTATTGAAAATAGAGTTAAATAAAAAAGGACCTTTATTTTTTCTAGTCTTTTTAAATTCAGAGAGCTTCTCAGCTTGAAAAAAAAAAACTCTTTTGCATTTTTATTTTTTTAGCCCAATAAAGTCTTTGAAGGTTTTAAACGATAATTTATACAAAATTGGAACTGATACTTTGATTTATTAAGTTTTGAACAGTGTTCAAAATGATTTCTTAACAAGTTAAACATATTGCTTAAAGGTAGGAGAGTATCATTCAATTGTCCAAATTTTATATTAACTATTTCTTAATCATTTTACCTCTTCCATAGAAACATTTTATATATATTTTTTTTTTTAAAAATGGGTGTTTTGTATTTACGAAAAAAAAAAACTATTCACTGAATAACTGTTGAAAAATAGGAAATCATAGTTCATATGCCAATAAAGATATGAATATAAACTAAAATAAGGTCAACAAACAACTATATGAGGGAGACGAGGGGGAGGCGTGGGTTTGTTTGTTGGTTGGGTGGAAATATAATAATAATATATCACCCAAAAAAAATATAATAATAATAGGAAGAAGAAAACAAAAAATTAAAATAAAAGAAAGAAATAGAGAATGCATGGAATTAGTTCACGAGAGTTGCAAAGTTCACGAGCGTTCAGAGAGCAAAAAGACACCACAAAAAGGGTTGTCCTCATTCCCCCACGTTTCCATCCATCAGAGAATTAACCATTTTTTTTCTTTTTCTTTTTTTTTTTTTCTCTCTTTGAGATGATGCTCTGTAAAAACAATTCTCATCTGTTCTTCTTCAACTCATCAGAGCTTCAGAGCTTCAGAGGAAAAGTGGAGGAAAACAATCAAACAAAAACTAACTACTTGGCTTGTGTTCAATGTCTTTACGTATGTATGCAGCTATCAATCACAAGACAAGGTACAAAGAAAAGGACCTGCAACTCTGCTTTCACCCTCTAGAATTTCATAGGTATTAATACATATGTGAGTGTGTGTCTTTGCAGAGAATAAATAGAGAATAAACCACTCTTATTCTCCGTGTAATACTCAAATTAGTTCCTCTATTACACTGAATCGGTCCTTTTGGTCCGTCCCTCTATTATAATTTGAGCTTTAAGTCCCTCTACTTTCACGATTAAAAAATGTCATATTTAAAGTCTTGTTTAGCCGCTAAAGTTGACGAAATGAGGGACTGATATGTCTTAATTATGAAAATAGAGGAATCATAGGGCTCAAATTATAATAGAGGGATCAAAAATGTTGATTCAGTACAGTAGAAGGACTAATTTGAATATTAGACGTTTATTCTCATACTATGACTTACCATAATACCATTTGATTATTTTTGTGTTTGAGGGGGTAACATGTTTTTTAAAGTGTTTGGTTTTTAATCCAAACGTATATATAATAAAGAGTAGCAGTCATGCTGGTATATATTAGCTTATTTTTAGATTAAGAATGTTTAATACCATCTTGCTTTTATTCTTTGTCCAATTATATGCATTTTTTAAAAAAAAGTAGCAAACCTTTTTGGAAAATTAAAAAAAAAAAAACTTTTATTTTAGTTTATCTGTGATGATTGGTCACTTGTCATGTGTGGTGGTGGTTGGATCAAACTTCATAGGGAAGTGGGATCACTTATCTACATATTTAATTAATATTTATTTATTTTGGATTATATATATAATGCATGTAAATCTTGTAATTAAAATATAATTTATATATTTTTTTAATATAATAAAAAATTATGATACAACAGTGTCACTTAACATAGTCATATAAGTAGTCTCCATTAATGTTCATAAAGTACAATTAATAACCCTTGTTTGTGATTGATTAATTATACATTTTATAGATTTTTTTTGTTGACTTAGATGAATGTTAAACAACTTGCTAACTTGTTAAAACCTATAAGGTTAGGAAATATGGGTAATATATATAATAGTTTCCATTATTCAGATTTTGTTAAGCATTAATTCATTTCCATAACTCTGTGAAATAATCTAACACATCAATTAATATATACGAAAACCGCTTTTCTTAATTAAAAGGACAAAAGGCAGGGAATGTGGATTAAAGAAATATAATTAGTATTATTTGTAAGCATGGCTAAAGCAAAAGAACATGGTGGGCATACATTAAGCACTAGTCAAATAATTATATCATCAAAAGTAACATTTACAACCAAATAATTAAAGAATCAAAGCTTGTTTATTTCCACTACTTAAAAGTACACAAGTACTTCTCAAAAATAATGAAAAGTGGAGGTTATGTTTGGCAAGGAAGAACCTTCCACCATCCATAAAAAGTCATTGGAATTGGGTTGCATGACTCTTTTGATTTCTTCTTTTGATTTGAAAATAATAATACAAGTTGGAGATGTGAAGAGGCCAACACATTAACATCGTGATGATGTGTGGTACAGAGAGAAAGCAAGGAAGACAAACAAAAACCTTGCGCTGCTGTGTTATTTTAATAGTACCAATATCACTAGGATACAAAAGCTAGGTTAGACGCATCAGAGTTTGTTACATAAAACATGGATGATTTCTAGGGTTTGATTTGGGAGAACATGGAGTTGATTTTCTATGTTAGAATATTGGACTAATTAATTATAAACATAATGCATAACAAACGGCCACAAAGATTTATTGGTACCAGGGTTCTTTGTTAAGTGATGTATAGTAAACCTGTGAAAGACCCGGATTCGAATCCCATCCCTTACAAGGTGAGGATCAAGTGAACGGATCTCTGCCGAGCCTTTACACATCCATGACATCCTTCGGGAGGGTGCTTGACGCCTTAGTAAAAAAAATATATATATATATATATATATAAACATAATACAGATATTTTGAAAGTGTAATGCTAAAAAAATAAAATAAATAAATCACGGATGCAACAAAAAAATCATGTGTGATTCTGGTGGTTTGTAACTTTGTATCATGTGTAACAGAACAGAGACCTGAGTTTCAGGCCTTGTCCATGACTGTGTCAGCTCTCAAGCTACTGTTTGTTTCTCATGCATCGATCACTACTTATTTTACTGTCTCTTTTATTTTTTAGAAAATTATTTTACTGTCTGTTTATCTTCTTAACCCATATTAATTAAATCGAATTTCGATCAACACACTTGAAAAATTTCTGGGATAATGGTGGCTAAATCAATTCAAGATGTGCATGCACTACATGTTAATCTTTGGAATTAGCATCAACTCTTGTGCGTTGCATTGTCTTTTTGTAAAACTTTTTGATATATATATAGCATTCACTAAAATACAAATTGGAATCACAAGAGATCTCCATGGCATGCACTTGGTTCAATAAAAAGGAGATCGAGGTAAAGAGAAAAGAGATTAAAAGAGAAGAGTACTATGAAAATGACTACATCTACTGGAGCTAGCATTCATGTGTATGTATTTCTAACCGAAAGAATGTAAGAAAAAGGTAATATCTGCAAGTGATCACAAGGAAGAGAAAAACAAAGTCTGGATAATTAACAGAATTCAATTCAATCAAATCCAAAGAGATAATGGGTTGCAGAAACCATTGGTCCCCTTTCTTTCAATCTATTTCACACACACACGTAGCCTCCAGACTCCAGAGCTAGTTTCCAAAGAGAGAAAGAGGAGGTCCTCAAGGATTACACAACACACAAAATGGATTGGGTGAGAGGAATCTGGAAGGATGTTAAACTATATATATGTGGCTCAGAAAATGGCTAATGCTTGAATTCCAATCACAATCTGATGAGCTGTTCTATGTTTAATTTGAAAGGCCAGTATATAGATCTGTGCTTCTTTTCTTGGTCCACTCATCCATAGAACTTGATCTTAATAAGAAGTGTTTCAAGGGCTTCATCAAACTTAAAAAAGTTAAAGTCAATATTATGACATGTTTTGATTATTAAGTTAGTCGTTTTTGACAGCCTACTGACTCTGATACCATGTTAGATCTGAAATATCCAACTTAAAAACTTAAAAGTTGGGTAACCCATTTTTCCTCACAGGTTGAGGATTCAAATTACGTCAGTCACGTGTTTCCAGTGACTTGTTCACATTTATCCAAAAAAAAAAAAACTTAAGGTAACACATGTTTAGACAATTGATATGTGTTATTGTGATCTTGTTATTCATGGTTGTGTTTCAATGGAAATGTGATGAAAGAGAAGAATAGAAAGTTAAGTGTTGAAAGGAAAGATAAAGAAAATATTTTTTTTTTCCTTCTTTTTCCCTTCAATCCACAAATTAAACTAAAGAAGGAAATAGGAACCAATCAATAATTTTATGTTAATTGAGCAAATTCAACTTGGAGACAACATAGCAAAACATTGAAAATCAAATGGCTGAAACACATCAAAAATATTCATTATATTCTCATAATTAATAACCAAGCTTTGGAGGAGTGGTCCTAATTGAAAATATATAATAAGAAAAAAGTTCAATTCAAAGCAAAGAATCCAATTGAATCCATAAATGTATGAATGTATAAACTTATATCTGTATCATTGAAGGCAATGCTCTTCACCTACTTTTGTTGTATTTGGATTGAAGAATTGAAGATGAAGATGGCCCCTTGTTTTCTTTCTGCCATTGTGGCAGTTTACTGGTAAAGAGTGGACAAAAGTACCAAGCCCTCCCACCCGTGACCGTTGCATGTGACTCATGAGATTAATTACAAACCCATTAAAACTAAGTTCAATAATTAGACATGAGAAACAAGAATATATATATTGAGACACCATCACCATGCATGTATGATTGACAATCAACTTTTATCTTAACTAATTCGATCTCACACAAATTAACAAGTACTGAATGCCTTTACTGGTGAAAACTGAAAAGAATATTAATTGAAGTGGGATCGATGAGTCATCAAGTGCTTTGCAATTATATGACTTTAATATATATATGTTGTGTCTATGAAGATGGCTGCCTATTTAATTAGACACTCCCTTCCATCCTTTACTATCAACACTCTCTATACTACAACACCGGCTTTTATATATATATCAGTACCACCCATTAATTCTTCTCCACAGAATACAAAGATGGAGATGAGAGGCTTGAGACTTAAAGCCATTGTTCTTCTCATCCTCTTTGTGCTTCTTGTACTATGTTCAACCTTTGATACATGCAATGCAAGGAGAAGTACTAGGCATTGGAGAGCAAGGAGGAGTAGTTCTTCTTCTTTGGCTCAGAAGAAAGGGAAGGCTAAAGGAAAAGGTGGCAGCCACCACCATGGCGGCGGAGGCACACCGAAACAAAAACCAAAGCCCGATATCGCATATCCACCGTCATCACAAGTATCATCCTTGTTCAATGTGCTTGATTTCGGTGCAAAAGGTGATGGCATGACCGATGATACTAAGGTGTGGAAGGAATTCATAAGACTCCTCTTTTTACTTATCTTTTTTATATATTGTTAATTTCTAAAAGTATGAAATGCAAACCAAATTAAACGTACATAATATATTTATACAATAGTTAAATATAAACATTTTCAGAATTTAGTTAGTTGTGTGCAATGCAGGCATTCCAGGCTGCATGGGCAGCTTCTTGCAAGGTGGAGGCATCAACAATGGTGGTACCTTCAGGCTCTGTGTTTCTTGTAGGACCAATCTCATTCTCTGGACCATACTGTCAACCAAACATCATATTTCAGGTACTCCCTCTCTCACTCCCTCTCTCTCTCTCTCTCTGACTGTTTATGTATATATATATATATGTAATAAATATGAGTTTAAATTCTCCATTAAAGATAACAGTAATTAAATAAAAATACAAAACATGAGAGATAACCAAGGACCCGTGACTGAACCTTTTGGCAAAGTTAAAACAGTTGGCAGATTGAGAGGTCATGCTGGCTTATTACACTATGATATATGTTAATATTTATAGGGGGAACAGGAACAGGACCAGGAGTTGGAATTGTTGTTTGTCTGCTCAGGTAACTGGAAAGTAAGATACTTTTAGGTTTACTCATTTGTCACATGACTCATTAATTTTAGTATTAGTTTAGTTTGTTATGTTGTTGGTAGAATTATAAGTGTCACTATCCTTTAGTTATATGTAGAATATTGATCACTTACTACAGAAAGGGATAGGGAGTTGGGGCATGTTAGGTCACATGCACAACGCCAACACCATACAAGTGTATTTTATCTGTACGTTAAGGATTAGGGTTAGATAAAAAAAAAATATTTATTTATTTATTTATTTATTATTTTCCACAATTTCCTACTAAATATATTATCATGGAGAATAGTCTCAATAATATATATATTTTTTCTTTTTCATTTTTTCAG
Organism: Dioscorea zingiberensis; assembly: GCA_026586065.1. NCBI lineage: Eukaryota > Viridiplantae > Streptophyta > Magnoliopsida > Dioscoreales > Dioscoreaceae > Dioscorea > Dioscorea zingiberensis. Next base: position 52,688,309 of record CM048818.1, on the reverse strand, counting down.
TAATTTTAATGAAGTTTTGTTGATATCTTGCAGTTGGATGGGAAGATCATTGCTCCTACAAGCCCCAAGGCTTGGGGCTCAGGCCTGTTGCAGTGGCTAGAGTTCACAAAGCTGAGAGGAATCACAATTAGAGGCAATGGTACCATTGAAGGACAGGGCAGTGTTTGGTGGACCAACACTCAATTTGAAGATGATCCTGTATGCTCACACAGCCACTTATTCTTTTTTAACTTTAAATACATTTTCCAAATTATTAACTTTTCTTTTTCATACTATTCACAGTTTTCTTCATTTTTTCACAAATCTTCACAAGTAAACAGAAATAATAACAGACAACAGGGCTGACAAAACATACCCTTTATAGTTAGAAAAACTTGATTTTTTTTTACAAAACTCTGATAACTAAAAGTGGCAAATATCATTCACACCAACACTCACAGAGCAGTATGTTTCCTTTGATATATTTTGGCAGGTTAGCATAGAATTGAGTAAGAAGATGCCAAGTATCAAACCAACTGTAAGTGTTTTGCAACTCAAACCTGCTTATAAAGGTATCAATTTGGAGTTCCTTAACCTGAACTTGCTTTTTGGGTGGCAGGCTTTGAGGTTCTATGGGAGCACCAATGTTACTGTAACTGGTATTACCATTCAGAACAGCCCACAATGCCATCTCAAATTCGATAACTGTGAGTCTGTTTTAGTCTACAACATGACCGTTTCATCCCCGGGCAACAGCCTCAACACTGACGGAATCCACTTACAAAACTCCAGAGGTGTTACCATTCATCACACCGAGTTGGGATGTGGTAATTTCAGCACATTTCTGCAACATATCACTAGAATCATGAGATACAACATTTAAAAAATATAACCAAATGCATACATACAGTTGAGCATAATTCACATCAAAAGTAAATATTCATTTACTGATATGCAAGAAGGTTTAAGAAGACAGAGAACAGATGTGTTTTGTTGTATATATCAGAAGCCCAGTGGACTTATTAACTTTACTGCAATGACACATTTGTGATGGAGATCTTGACTGCATTATTTACACAGGGGACGATTGCATCTCCATCCAAACAGGTTGCTCCAATGTTTACATTCACAACGTTAATTGTGGGCCTGGCCACGGGATCAGCATCGGAGGACTTGGAAGGGACAATACCAAGGCATGTGTCTCCAACATCACAGTGCAGTACATCAACATGCATGACACCATGAATGGTGTCAGAATTAAGACCTGGCAGGTAACGCAACTTTCTCTTCAACAGAATATAAACTGACAAGTACTCGAATAAGCTTAATTTTCTCCATTATTCTACAATAAAAGAACACTCAACATCCTCTTTTAAAGTATATATACGTGTGTGTGTGCGTGCGCACGTGTGCAGAGATTTTAACTTACCACTGATCTCTAGATTTTTTATAACACAAAACAAGTTTTAACAATATTTCTTTATCAGAGAAAAGCAATAAACTTTTGTCGGTATGTAAGATTCCACGATATGTGAATTATTTCCAAATCTTGCAGGGAGGCTCGGGCTCTGTGCAGAACATAAGATTCTCAAACATCCAAGTCTCTGAGGTTCAAACACCTATTGTTATCGACCAATTCTACTGTGATAGAAGCACTTGCAAAAATCAAACATCTGCTGTGGCACTGTCAGGAATAAATTACGAGAATATCCGGGGGACATACACAGTCAAGCCAGTGCATTTTGCATGCAGTGACAGCATACCCTGCTCAGATATCAGCCTGACTCAGGTAGACCTCAAACCTCTGCAAGAACGATACCACATGTATGATCCTTTTTGCTGGAAAACCTATGGCGAATTATACACTCCAACTATTCCTCCAATCTACTGCCTGGAAAGTGGGAAGCCAACAAGCAACAGGATCCTGTCTGACCATGATTCATGTTGACAGCTCCTCCATCCAATGATACGGTGTACATGTTTGTGTGGTCGTCGTGATTCTTCCGACCCCTTCACACCATTGCTTTGCAGTACACACATAAATACTGCAAGAGCACAAAATTTATAAGGTCTATTTACTTCCATCCGTGGGAGTATACACATTTCTGTTCTTATATTAAGAATCTCTGTAGTCATTGTACTTCGACTCAGTTATCATCAGTTCCCTGTGTTTAGAGGATTTAAACATCACTGCCCTAGATTAATTCATTCCAGGTTTCGAAGCATTTCGTAGTTATCTCTAGTTCCGTTCTGGCTCAAGTGGAAAGGACAACTATCAGCCTAAACGTATATAAATGCCTCATATCTTGTTTTCTCAAGGAAGTTCAACTCCACATCTATGTTATAGGCACAGCTAGTTGGATAGGAAAATATAAGAAAAAAGGGGCAGCCGATTGGACCACTTGAGTCTATTGTACTTTTTTTTTTAAAGAGGTTGTTTCCACGACTCAAACCCGTGACCTCCAAGTCACAAGACGACAACTTTATTGTTGCGCCAAGGCTCCACTTCGATAGGAAAAAAAAACAATTAGCAAAAATTTAAGATAGAAAATAATAACAAATCTATTGGAATTCTGTATATTTCTTTCAAACTAGATCCTACATCCTAGGGTTTGATGTCATACGTCAAAACCACATTTGTGATTTTCAAAGTCTGATAATCTTGGAACTCAAGTTCTGCATACACTGTTTACAACATGCACTTGCTAATAGACATGTAGAGGTTTCTAGAAAATGGTCAATTGCTTTACCAATGAGTCATTACAAATTCCCCTCCAGCTAATAATCCATACTATGTCTTCATAGAACATTATTGAGTTCTCATAAATTGATTCTGATGAAATTTGCTCCAATCTGATGGAGTATATCATTTAAAAAACTAGAATCAATGATCAGGAGTATAAATGAAAAGATCCATTCCTACAGGATGAAAGCCACATACCTTGGAGGAGTTCCAGAAAAGTGTTATGTGAGAATTGTTAGTATTTAGAGGGAGATAGTGGAGAGAATGGTAGATAATAGTTTATGTCGGAACAATAGTGAAAGCGAAGTAGTTTTTATTGAATAAAAGGGTGTTTAAAAGATTTGGAGGGCTTAATGGTTTTTTCATGATGGCAACATCTTTCTCCATATGCTTTATATATATATATATATATATATATATATATATTTTTTGTTTTGACTAAGAGGATAAACCCCAGCACAAGGCATCAAATGGGCGTGCACAAGGGATCAGACTACCGCAGGTTTCACTCGGGGGCACGTCTGTACCGCCCGTGGGCCCAACCCGCGGGTTTCACTCGATGCCCCGTCTTTACTGTCTGCGGCTATCAATCCTACATGGGGAATGCCCTCGTGCCCGCGCGGGCCACCCCACTGGGGTCCACGCACTTGCACCCTCACCCTCCGCAACAGGGATTCGAACACGGGACTTCCGTGAGTCGAACACCTTACGAAAGGGACCATGCTGCTCGGCCAAGAGGCCTTTGGCCTTTATCTTTTCATGTATAACAAATGAGAATTATTTTTATTTTCCTTGTACCTTTTTTTATTGTTATTTTTAATTTTGGAAACTGCAAATGTTTTAGTAGGAAAAAAAAACTTTCTAGAGAATCTTTGCATGCTTCTAGAGCCATCAAATTCAGCTATTGATAACAAAGAAAGATCCTTTGTTTTCTCTATTGCAATAACAAACCAAATTTTTCCAATGACAGTGAGTAATTTTCTCAACTATTTTTTGGTCAGACAAATCTTCATCATTGGCTCACTTTTGATTTGTTCTACCTTCTATTCTTGTGGAATAATCTTCAAGAATCTTATTCCCCTCAATTTAATATTTTCAAACTCTCTCCTATAAGTTTAATAGAACGGCAGTTAGACTGGCCATGTTATAGGGGAGCGAGTGTGGGGCTAAAGTTCAATATATTCATAAGATCAATGTGGCAGAAATGAGGATGTTAAGATGGATGTGTGATCATACAAGATTGGATAAGATTAGAAATGAACACATCTGACAGAAGGTGTATGTTGCACCAATTGAAGATAAAATAAGAGAAGAGCGTTTAAGATGGTTTGGACACGTGCGTCGTAGACCCCTAAGTGCCCCAGTTCGAAAATGTGATAGTTTGGCAATAGAAGGTAACAAGAGGGGTAGAAGTAGACCAAAGATTACATGGAGAGAGGTAGTGTTTAAGGACGTATGTTTATTAGATGTTGATCCGGAGCTTGTCTTTGACATAGCTGCATGAAGATAGAGAATTCATATAGCCGACCCCATCTAGTATGGGATTAAGGCTTAGTTATTGTTGTTGTTGTTGTTATTGTTTCTCTCTTATAAGTTTAAAGCTTGACATTATGTACCTCGGAGTTCCTTGCAGAATGTCTCAAGCTCTTTTAATTGATCTAGCACCAATAGTAATTGGAAAAAGTCTCTTCCATATCTTGTTGAATAATAAATAAAGCTTAAGCATCCTTTTGCTTTTGCCCATCCAATTTCTTATGAATATTAGTGAGTATGGAGTTGTTCTTAGAAATATCAAAATCCCTCATATACTATATTTAGCAACACTTAGGTAATAAACCAAAGTCCCGATTTTGCACCGGATAAAGAAATGGTAAAGGGATTGAAGAGTGATTAAAAGAAGAACAAATCATTTTGATTAAAAATACGCCATGCCTAGTTAATGAACGATTATGGCTTCTAATACCACTGTTAGTATCTATAAGGAGACGGTGAAAAGAATAATAACTGATGGTTAAAGGAAGTATAATATTGAAGGAAAATAGTTTTTATTGAATAGAAAGGTTTTTATAAGATGTTGAGGACTCAATAGTTTGACAAGATAGAGATAGTTATCAATAAAAGGAGAAGACTTGAACCAGTGGAGACATACAAGGTCTAGTTTCTTTGCTTGTTATATTAAAGCCAAGGCCTCCACCCTATTTATAAGGATGTAAGGCTTCTAGAAGCATAATCTAGCTTTTTCTAAGAAGATTCACAACTTGCAACTTCAAGAGTTATCTAGAATCTTTACTACTCTAGAAACTCAAGCTCCTCGTCATAACCTCAATGCAAGGTCACTACTACATAAAAATGTTATTAAATGTGTTAGTACGTAGATATGCAAGAAAAAAGGTGTTATAACAAGCACAACCACAACAAAAGTATATATGTAGTTCACCTAATCTCTCAGTTGCATTCATAGGCACACTAATAATCTACTAACAATGTGAAGCTTAAAGGGATTGAATGAGATGTTAACTATCTCATGAATTTGAGAGCACAACCCTATTCAATGCGAGATTCCACCTTTTGCTAGCACTCACTAAATTGATACCTTGTCTCTGAGCTAATTCCAAGCTAAAAGGAACCACCAATCTGCTGGAGTACAAGAGAATAAAATAAATAAATAAATAAATAAACCAATCTTCTCACCCTCCCACGTTTAGCCTCACATTCTTCTTCTCACTCTCCTAGCTATCTATTTACAAAATAGAAATATATAAAAAATTAAAAAACATGTGTTCCCAAAATACCCTTGCATAAAGCCAACCAACATGGCTAAGTAACTAAGGTGATTTTGACATCACCAATCCAACACTCCTGTTACCTTCAGGAATTTTCAGGACATTTTTACAAAGTGTTGCCCTTTTAACAAGAATACCTAAAGAACCTTCTGAATGTACAAATTAGAACATGACCTAGAGAATGATTATATAGTCAGCTTTCTCATATATAAGCATTATAAGCATGATGGATAAACTGAACAAAGAAAAGACAAAGTATAAGAAATTAAATCTAGGTTTTCTTTTTTATGAAAGCTGGAGAGAGAAAAGGTGCAAATTGTTGTATGGGCCAGGAAGGCAACTTATACAGAGAGAATGAAATGAAGAATTAGAAGAGAGGGTAACTATATAACTACATAGATCACAATGAATGACCATGGTTTGAAACTTTTTAGTGACAATATGCATGTTTTAGGCCAAAGACCTCTTGGTCTAGCGGCATAGGTCCCTTGCATAAGGGATTCGGCCTACGGAAGTCCCGGGGTCGAATCCCCGCTAGAGCAAGGTGAGGGCATAGGGCGTGGGTCACCCAGTGGGGTAGCCCACGCAAGAACGCGGGCCTTCTCCATGTTGGCTCGTAGTAGGCCGGGCGGTAAAATAAGTGCATGTTGTGTGAAACTTTTGGGCTGTAAAATAAACTGCATTGTGTGAAACCCATGATGAATCGAGCCCTTGTGCACGGCGTATTTGACTGATCCTTCGGAGGACGCTTGTTGCCCATGTCACAAAAAAAAAAAAAAAAAAAGATAATGCAAGTTTTAGGTAGCTAGGCTTCGAAGAGACTAAAAACAAAAGTTGCTTTAGATTTTTTGTACTTAGGGTTTGCAAGCTTTGGAGATTGCAAACTCTTTTAGGCAGCCCAGTACTACAAAGCTCCCGCTATAAGCTGGGTCCGGGGAAAGGTCGGGCCACATGGGTCTATTGTACGCAGCCCTACCCTGCTTTTGTTTGCAAGAGACTATTTTCATGACTCAAACCCGTGACCTCCAGGTCACAAGGCGACAACTTTACCAGTGCACCAAGGTTCCCCTTTAAATGCTCGTGAATGTAAGATGCACAAAGCAAAGAAGCTACCAAATTTTGAGCCAAGTTGTGCTCCTAGAGAGTACACATTTGATAAGAATAAATGATGTAATCAAATTAATCAACATAGCACAAGATAATAGTCCAATTAATAATTTAACTGAAGTCTTTAAGGTTTTTATGACAAGTTTATGGACTCAAATGTTGTGTGCTCTATTAACTCATAAAAAAAAAAATTTAAAAAGAATTTAAGTATAGAATGAATATTAAGCTTTCAGTAAATTTATTTCAACAACTTTTACAGATCAAGCAAAAGCAAAATGTATTCCTTCTAATGTTTAGGCTTTATGGACCATTTGAAGGGTTTTATCACTCATTTGCTTGTCCAAGAGATAAATAGAACTTTCAAGATACCATATGATTCAATCAGCAATCCTTATATCATAAGTAAATCTTGCAAACATTAATAGTTGTTTGGAAACCCTTTAGTTTCTTGAGAAACTAAGAGCCTCAATTCAAGTAGATGTGCCTGTAATACTAGCTTCACAACACAACAGCTCTAACACTTCAGAGATTTTTTTTTTTTTTTTTTTTTTTGAGTAAAGTGGATAGACCACATTTTATTCTTCAGAGATAGATTTTCATAACGCAAGGCCTAACAAAGAGGAACAAACTCCATAAGTAATTAAGATCATTCTACCATTTCCTCAATCTTTGAAGCTTGTAGAAAATTTTCATCCTTGATAAATTCCCTTTTCTTCCTTCTCAAAAGAGTCAAAACAATAAAACGGGTTTTCAGTACCATCCATCAATTAGAGAACTCCAACTAATATGCATCTTATGGCAAATCAAACATCATTAAACTTGCTAAAACACACATGACATCCACATTTGGTTAATTTCTTCAGAAGCTAACATAAATTACCAACCATTTCTGACCTATTCCACAACATTTGAAGTGTGCAACCAAAACTTCCCCCCCCCCCCCCCACACACACACACACACACAAAAAAAAAAAAGAGTAGATTTCCGGAAAAACGATGATAAGGAAAACTCATTGAAACGTGAAATTCCCTTCAAGGTTTGACATCCTATTGGCTTCACACCACACGAAAAATGTAATACCTTGTTAAGCTGAACAAAAATTCCAACTTGAGTAGGTAGAACAGTCCAATGGCATCAATCCTGCAAACGAAAACAAGAGCAATCAATATGCATCCCAAATCAACTAAAATAGACTCTTGTGCTATTTGCATTACTCAATGACACTACATATTTGCATCCAAAGTAAAATAAAAAAGCATGCTTGCACCTGAGAAATCAGAATAAAAAAGCCCAAAATCCAAAGCTGTATGACAAGAGGAAGTGTTTTGGATTCACATTGGGAGTGGTTGGGAAGGAGGAATTGGGGGTTCGGAGAAGCCAAACTGGACCTTCCCGTGGGGAGACGACGGCGGAGAAGAAAGCCAGACGCAGCTCGGAGGCTATAACCGTAAACGAAGAATCCAAAATTTTGACGTTTTTTCATTTTTTTCCCCCAAAACCTCCATGCATATAATTTCGAGTTAACTTTTTCATTATTGTTTATTTATAAAATAAATAAAAATAGATTTAGAAAGAAAAGTTACAATGGTAGGATTTGATATATAGTGAACAAGTCTAATACTATATTTAAAAAAATAGTTTTACATAAAACTGATGTAAATACAAATTTATGATAAGATTGAGTTTTTTTTTTTTTTTTGAGACAAGCACCTCCCAGTCAAGGGCAGACAATGCGGCACTGGTACGCGTGTGTCCTCACCTTGTGGTCGTGGGAGTTCGAATTTGAGATTGTCCCAACCAACAAAGCCCTGCACAAGGGACCCGGTACCAATAGGCCAAGAGACCATTGGTTATGATAAAATTGAGTTGTCATCAACAATGTTTGCCAAAATTCTTAACCATTCATTTACACATAAGCTAATGGCTCTGAGATCATTATTTTGTCACCAACTACATAGTAATGAAACTAGTTTCAAAATTAGGTACATGTTAAAATGGTCAATGTTTAATCCACATTGACAAGACTTGGTAAACCAGATAGCATTCTAATTTCAAAACAAATACCTTTATATAGGGTGTGATGGCGTTATGATCGATGATGGCTCAGGTCTTCACATTACCCATACCGATTCCATCACTCTTCCTACCCCTACTCTCAACTTTAAGTTACACAATATCCTTTATGTGCCTTACATGAACAAAAAAAACCTTATTTATATTTATCAATTTTGCAAAACTAATCATATTTCTATTGAATTCTTATCCACAGCCTTACATGTGAAGGACCTGAGCACAGGGGCAATCCTTTTGACAGAAAACACTAAAGATGGCATCTATGAGTGGCCAACCTCCTCTCCAAAATTGTCTTCTCCACCCATTGTCTTTTCTAGCATCAAGACCACTTCCTCCGAGTGGCACCCTAGATTAGGTCATCCATCAGCACCTATTCTTTAGCATATTATGTCAAAATTTTCTTTACCTTATTCTATATCACAACACTTTCATTGTCATGCATGTTTAAGCAATAAAAGTCACAAACTTCCTTTTCTACATCTATAATTATTTCGTCTCACCCCTTACAAGTCATATTTTCTGATGTTTGGACCTCCCCCATCTATTCTATTGATGATTTCAAGTATTATGTGATTTTCGTGAATCACTTTACATGTTATGTATGGTATTACCCCTTAAAGAAGAAATCTCATGTATGTGATGTCTTTCTTCGTTTCAAAACACTAGTAGAAAATCACTTCAAACACTCCATTGTTACTCTTACTCCGCAATGGTAGGGAATATCAAACATTAGATCAATATCTAACCTTTCATTGAATTTAGCATCTCACCTCTCCCCCACATATACTTGAACACAATGGCCTCTCTGAACGTTGACATCGACATATTATTGAAACCGGTCTTTCTTTACTCACTCAAGCCTCACTCCCCCTCATATACCGGAACTATGCCTTCACAACTGTTATATATCTCATTAATTGCATGCCCACACCGATACTTTCCTAAACTACACAAAGCTTCGTATCTTTGGTTGTTTATGTTATCCATGACTTCGTCCCTATTTTAGTCACAAACTTGAGTCTCGATCAATCCCTTGTGTGTTTGTTGGGTACTCCCTCATCCAAAGAGCATATCTCTGTCTTGATCCTTCAACTTCCAAAATTTACACATTCCGTTATGACAAATTTATGGAATTTGTCTTTCCATTCAAATCATTCAATGTCATCTTCATTGTCCAAGTCCATAAAAACTCCCAAATTGGTTTCCATTAGCGTCATTTCTTTCTACTACAGTTGCGCCACTCAACATGTCCTCCACAGCCCCACCCTTGAGCTCAGATCCATCTCACAGCCTATCTTCGACGACTATTCCACATCCTCGATCCATCACACACCCTCTGAAACTCCACGTCCCATAACTGAACCCCCACTTCCTCTCAGCCAAATTCGATAAATCGAGCCCTACCATCGGATCGATTGGAAGATTTCATTGACACCACCAATAACCCATACAATCGGTCCTCTACTTCCTTACTACTCTCACTAGACCTCCCTCCTCCACAACCACCCACTAGCACACACCATGACCACTTGTGCTAAAAACAATATCTATAAACTCATCCAAAAACTTAATCTTACCTCTACTATCACCTTAAACTATTAACTTGAGTCACACACATTGGCCTAAACCCTCAAAGATCCTAAATGACGTCGAGCTATGTCTGAGGGGTATTATGCTCTTGTGTAGAATGAAACTTAGGAAAATCTCCCCTTGATTCATCACAAAATCTTGTCGGTTGTAAATGGATTTTTAGAATTAAACATTTACTTGATGGCTCAATTGACAAGTATAAAGAGTGGTTGGTTGTAATTAAAGGATTCCATCAACATCCTAGTGTTGATTATATTAACACATTTAGTCCGATTGCCAAACCTACTACTATTCACTTGGTTCTTAGTCTTGTTGTTAGTCGTGGGTAGTTTCTTTGTCAACTTGATGTCAATAATGCCTTTCTACAAGGCCATTTTTCTGAAGATGTTTTCCTGGCATAGCCACCAGGTTTTTTTATCATAATAATTGTCACGCCCTGACCCGAATCCTGGGACCTCGGGCACGCACACAGACCGGCCGTACCCAAGTAGAGGCGCACCTCACTCGGATACAAGGCCTAAGGAAATCATAGCAGATAACAAATAACTCAAATTTAATAATCGGATAATATCAGAGTCACAACGAAAATAAAATCAATAAGGGTTTACATGCCCTACATATGGTTAAGGCCCTATTAGGGTCCTACAATATAAACATCTTTATCTCAAAGGAAGAATGAGGACCTCGAACCTCAACAAGTCAACCCAACCCTTCGCACGGCTCCCGAGTCTGAGTCACCTACCCCTTGGGACCTGAAACAGAAAGAAAGGAAGCAGGTGCATGAGCTTTCGGAAGGAAAGCTCGATGAAAGTACCCCTTGAGAGATCTCAAATCTAAAACCAAAGCAGCACAGATGATATAAGAAAAGTCAAAAATAAGAAAGTCAAAGATCATCAATCCACACAAACAGGGCCACGCCTCGCACAAATTCAAAACCCTAGGAGTCTACCATGACAACGGTAGGGCTCCTAACCACAAGATCTCAACAAAGTACTCCTAAGAGTTTACAAGTCATCTCCCTAGTCGGTTACCAGCCTAAGCCGATAACGACCCTCAGTCCATGGTCTAGTAGTGCTACTATCCAAAACATGGACGTACCTTGTCAGCGTATCATCCCACTGACGGGAAAACAAAGATTACCAGCGTTTTACCCCACTGGCGGGAAACAAAGATTACAAGGACGGGAGAATCCTTAAAACAGCATAGTTGATGTATACCAACCCGGCCAACGCACAAGCTCATGTGTTTCCACGGCCACGTGCCGGTCAACAGGTAGGCACACTCAACACTCACAAGCATACCCTACAGGATCCTAACCTCTCAATAAGCATACACTAATATCGAAGTAGATATCCAAGAGAACAAAAAACACGAGTGTACGCAATCATATCAAATTATGATATCAATGAAGCGATACCCCCAAAGGGCATACAAGCATGCACGAATATGGAATCAAACATCCAAGGCATGAAACAAGCACGAAGTCAAGAAAACAATAACAAATAAGGCAACATCAAAGCCAATAAAACACTCCGTAGAGTGGGAACTAGGCAAGGTAATTTACTCAAGTATCAAAGATCAAACAACGATACTTGGTACTAGGCGTAAGTACTTACATGAAATCATGCAATGGCAAAGCCAACAAAACCCATAGCTGGGTGGGAGCTAGGCAAAAGTACTTACCTCTTTGGAACTTCGAAGCCCTCCTAGTCACTTCTTGAAATGCCTCTTGAACTCCCCGAGAGTATCTAACAGATTGAGTTTCTATTAGAGTTAAAATTCTAATAAAAAACCCTATGTCTCTAGTTGCACATGCATGACTCTCGTTCTTGTTGGGCCTGGGCCCACTAACGGGTCCTAAAGAGCATCCCTCGGTTTACTAATCCTTATCCCACGTCTTTTAGTTGACTAAGTCCCTATCTTGGTCAAACCTAGTCAACCTTACTCTACTTGCCGAGTCTAGACCCTACTTGGTCATCTCTTGTCATTTTATTCAAATTGGGCCCACTTGCTAAGCCCATTAAAATAACTTAGCTTTGCCTTAGTCCTTTTAAACTAAGAAAGGGCATTTCTGTCATTTGAGTGGCTATGATCCTAGGGTTTAAGGTCCTGCCCTACTACTTGAGTGACTTAGGGCTCAGTTCCCCCTACCAACATCCCCTTATCTTACCTTTTATTTCTTTGTTATTGTCTAATAACAAAACTGGTTTGATTAAACCAATTGAGCCCAGCCCATTGGGCCTTTATAATATTGGACCGAATTCCTACTTTGATTGGTCCATAATTTGACTTAGGGATCTTGACTAATTAATCTAATTAATCTTCTTAGTTTGGTTAGTCCCTTTACCTAACCATCTTTGTTTGATCATCCCTTTTAGTTGGTTCAATTATCGGATTGAACCTTACCCATTTGATCCACTTGACCCTAACCAACTTGGGTTCACTTAGTCTTATTCAATATGCTTATTTGATTAATCGAATGTAATCGACATTTGAGCTAAGTCATGTTAGTCATTTTGATTAGACTAATTGGGTTCACCTTATCTTAACCCATTTTTGTCGACTAACAAACTAACCTACTCATTTAAGTTAATAATTTATATGAAGGCCTATTTGGTTAGACCAACCCAGGTTCAATTTCCAAACGATTAAATCCAATTGAACCCAATCTTCTAACTTTCAACCAAGTTATTTTAGTTAAATTAACTTCATAGATTGGTTCAACTTAATTTGATTAATCGTCGTCACACTATAAGGTTTATTAAAAATATTTAATAACCTTAATAATCTCTTAAATTATACCAACCATTAATCAATTAAATTTGTCACACATAGAATAATTCAATCATACCCTATAATCAATTATTCTAATAATTTGTCACACTACCAAGGTTTTCTCATAACCTTATCAAGATCTTTAAATCATCTTTATTAATCAAATTATGTCACATTACTAAAATCCCATATAGTTATTTTAACTATACCAAATAATCATTCAATTTAACTGTCACACCTATATAGTTTTATCGAATTATTTTCCACTAATAATCCAACCCCTAGGTTACGGGTTTAATGAAAATAATTAAATAATTTTTTTTTTATTCTACTTCTTCTTCCCCTGTCGCGACCGGGACTTGTCGGAGTCCCGTCGACGCCACCGGAGCTCCGTCAACATCGCCGGAGGGTCGCATTGGCCGGGCTTCCCCCGCACCGAGCCTCCCCCTCGTCCGGAAGGCGTTTACAGGCCCTAACCTTCACTGTCCGTTCCTCCTTCTACCTTTGTCCAAGCTTCACCGGAGGAGTTCGCCGGTGATGGCAACTCACCACCCAAGAGCCCCCTTCGCCTGCAAAGGTACCCGGAGCTTCGTCTCGGCCCCACGGTTCTTTTGCACGCGCCAACACCACCGTTGTCCCCCTCCCGGCGACGCTCCACTCGCGTCAACGTCATCCTCTCCGGCGAGTTCAAGACCCTAGCTAGGATGCGTAAAATGCAAAATTGAAAGCGGGAATCGGTTCATACCTTACTCCCGGTTCTCCTGGTGCTGAAAATGGCGACAGCAACCCCCCGGTGGCCGAATTTCCCTTCTCCGACCAACCCTCACCGGCGAACTCTTTGGTTTTCTTCTTCTTGCTGCTTCAAGCCGAGCCGGGGTGGGGTTTTTATAAGGGAAAGGAAGGTGAGCCGATCGCCAACATCCCCGCCTTCATTTACTGTCCGGCGAGGCGGTTCTTCCGCTTGTAACGTCCAGGGGAAGGGGCGGCGCGCGCGGCGGCCCTCGCCGGTGGAGAAACGTCAGCCTTTCATCTCCCCCCTGCCTCGGGACCAGACTTCGGTCTGATCCAACGGTTGGAATAAACCGTTTTGGATGGACGGTGGATACGCCACGTCCTTTGCCTCTGTTCTGACAACGAAAAGATCAACGGCCGGATCTGGCTACTATGCCTCGCATCCAACAACCTCTCAGATTGGTCAATCCCAGCGTGCCACGTGGCTCCACGGATGGGCTAATAACGCTCCACGATCTGCACCAATCTGAGATGTTTTAATCTCAGCCGTTTGTTCATAACTCAAGGGTTTTCTCTGGAAAAGTTTCCAAAAGTCCCTGGATTTCTTTAAATTACAATTCAATCGATTCTGTGTGTAGGGAAAATTCCTCTTAAGTCCATGACTTTTCTTAGGTCTCATCCAGGTCCCTCCCCTGTGAGAGAGGGCAATTATTCTTTGAGTCCTCAATACTTTTCAAAATTACCAAGAAGTCCTTAATACTCCCAATTATCCCTAATTGGTCTCAAAATTAATTTAATTCCAAATTTAAAGCTTTTAAATTTTCCATCCTTCAAGCTTAAGAAAAATAAATTATGAATCATTTTACGGAATATAAGTAAAAAATTTTATTCCTAAAATTCGTGGATTTTACAATAATCTCACACATGTTTGCAAGGTATGCAAGTCTATATATGGTCTCAAACAAGCACCACGGATATTACGGAATATAAGTAAAAAATTTTATTCCTAAAATTCGTGGATTTTACAATAATCTCACACATGTTTGCAAGGTATGCAAGTCTATATATGGTCTCAAACAAGCACCACGGGTATGGTATTATGAGCTAAGATAATTTCTTATAGCCTTTAGGTTTACAAACTCTATTGCAGACACATCACTCTTTATCTTTAACACCAACGGTAATCTACTCTATCTCCTTGTGTATGTTGATGACATAATTATTACTAGAAACAATGTCATTGCAGTTCAATAGTTTATTAATCGTCTTGACAAAAGGTTTTCCATCAAATATCTTGGTGCTTTGATTTATGATGTAGGTGAATTTGGACGAATATGTAGCCTCGGCCCAGGCATACACATGGGAAAATCCCGAGCGGCTATTTTGCTAGTGCAAATCCCTAGCTCAGACATCCCTGCTAAGCAAGTTGGTTGGCAAGATCAATTACATGTGAGAGATTCTCAAAGAGATCAGAGGTAGTAATTGTAACACCCATTTCGCTAATGAAATAGATGTCACACCAGCTGGGCCGGGGGTGCACCCAGCCCATAAGCTGTGCCGTCAAACCTAAAATCCATAGTCATGTACTTTAATTGAGATGCATATGACATATTATAACCGGTTACACACCGGAGGTCATGTTCAAATAAAAGGCATATAAGGTACAACACACAGAGTCATGGGCACTTCGGCCCCAAATACAACGAAAGATAACATAAGTAAGGTTCAATACAACTCAACAATAATAGCTAGAAGGCAGTGCTGAGCGAACTTGACTAAATCCTCAATCCACACTTTCGAGGCATGAATCACTAACTTGCTCCGGGTCTAGATCCTGTAATAGAAAACACAAGTGTAGAGGAGGGCTGAGCTATACGAGCTCAGTGAGTATGAACTACCCCGCTAGGTCTTATTCCGACCTATGATATTTATTCAACATTTAAACATAAGTGGTGCATGTAAAACTCATGAAAGTCAGCTTCATTATCTTCAATTTTGATGAGTATGCCATGCGATCGTAAATCCAAGGAAAACTCATGGACAATCCCCAATCATATCACGCATAAATTGAGTATAAATTCATGCCATGGCCTCAGATCATAAAGGCGTGCACTCCTAGCTAAAATGTCTCCGGAAGGACTCCAGCAACCATCAGGAACAGCGGTATGCCTCTACATGATCCTGATGACCGGCGCTACATAAGTCCGGTAAATTTCCGTATCAAAGACAGGAAGGGAGGGTTTATAAAAAACAAGACTTTCGCAAACATTTTTCCTTGTTTTAGTTTTTAAAGGAAAACACGGCTGAAAACAAAACCCCTTCCTCACTGGTCCCTTCTACTAACAATGCCCGGGCTCTATCACGAGCCCTCACTGGATCCCCCATACATTAACTAACTAAGGTGCAGCTTAAGGTACATGCAATAATCTTTAACTACCTCTTCGGTTTTCCCTAAATCATATATTTACCCTGTAGGGTTTTCTTGATCATATCTCATGCATTGGATTTTAATCACATGATACAAACATGAAAACGTAGTACAAGTATAGCGATAAACCCTTCGGCATACACAAACCGAATCAAAACTCGTAGAATACGATATAACAAAGAAAATCCCGATGAATGCACAATTTAAATTCATGTTTACGGTAAAGTCCCCTCACCTCACGTCCTTGCAATTCCCTAAGAATAGCTGAGTCCTTCGGCGGCTTCCGCTGGACCCTTTCCCCTCCCTAGAGTCAATGAGAATACTAAATAAGTACAAAATCTATAACTTCCAGATTTAATCTTATGACTTAAGAATACGAATTTTAAAAATTACGAAGTTTCGTATTCTTGATTTAAAATCCCATTTAAGCTTCAAGAAGCACATACGAGGCCTTAAGCCCTTAAGATCATGCTTTTCATTCTTAATAAATTTTACATGTCTCTTTCACTACTAATATGATCTCTAAACATGCTTAATTAGTAAACTAGTTCAACATGAAGCATGACGAGTAAACATGTTAATTATGGAAGCCAGTTACACTTAAATACCTTAGCATGCTTAACATTAGAGCATTCTACCTTAACATTTTCAGAAAAATTTGGCGGCACCTCCCCTATTTGTAGGGCCCCGAATAACTACAACCAAGCACCAAACTATTGTTAAACTTAATCATTATCATACAACTAACATTAATCCTACTCATGAAATCCATGGCATAACCTTAGCAGCCCATCATCCCCTTAGATCCCATAGTTAACCTCTCATTCTCATGCCCTAATTCATGCCATTATTTTGGAGTTCACCACCTCCAAGCCTACCGTTCTTCAGAATCAAGCGACCAGAGGTGCAGTGGCGATGTGGCGGCACAAGGTCTTTGGGCCAGCTGGCGCCACAGAACTCCGGTGAGGCAGCGGCCGCGGCGGGGGCCTGCGTGGTGGCCTTATTTGAACTTGACCGTCGGCGGCGATTGGGATCCGCCTTGTAGAACGAGGCGGCCAGGCAGTCGCTTCGCTTGAGAATCGAGCGGCCGGGGACCATGGCGGTGCGCTTCGGCTCGGGCGGCGTGGAGCACCGACGCGGGTAGCAAGTTCGGGCGGGATCCGGCCGGGCAAGACGCCAGCAGTAGATCGCGCGTAAGTTCGGGAGAGAAGGAGAAGGCAACGAGAGGAAGCCCTTTCCTCTTTTTCTCTAAGGTTTACCTCTTATAGAAGCCTTAATAATTGATCTCCTTATTTAAAAACATCCAATAATAAAAGCTAGCATCATATTGTCACATGCCTTGCTTTATTTTAGATTATACCTAAGTTAGCCCTCAATTATTCCTCTACTACTAGTCAACAATGTAGATGATTCCACTCTTCCACTTTATGTCATGTCTCCACTAAAGTAATATCTTCTTTTAATAATGTCCCGACCCGGATCCGAAAATCTCGGGCCGATAATATCAATTGCCACGGCGCACTGTAGTCTCACGAGGCCTGCCCCCCATCAGACCAGATCCGTGAATACCGCCTTTTGACTCGCCCGATTCACTTTATCGGAACTCTAATATTTGTCCGATTCTCCCATTTTCGTTACTCATGATCAATTAACATTTAAGAATTTTCCTGATTAAATAGTTGTGGTTATCTTTTCTATTCGCCTCCAACCATTTCGAATATGAGCAGCTTGGCCCAATAAGGCCTTCCCTTGGCCCACTAGTTGCGAGGTTGGTTTTAAAAATCTATACTCCTCAATTTCCCTTTTACTTAGACTAATAATACTTAATTTGCTTTCCGTGTTAATTAATCTCATTAATTATCGAATAATTTTCTTTATTTATGCACTTAAAAATTTCGGGGCGTTACAGTAATTCAGGCTCCGCTCACGAGATCAGCGATACGTGGGAGTCACACACCACCCTAGCGAACAACTATAAGAAGAAGGAGAATGAAGGAACAAGGCAAGCAATCTCTCATCCGAGAACTTCACCTCCATACTCAAATCCCTCTCTTACTTACTTGAGTGTCGGAGCTACCCCAGGGATCCTGGTCCGCCCGCGCTCACTTTTCTCTTATGCAGGCTTTCCAACTAGCAGGGAGGAGTGTGACGCTACCTCCCCCGGCGATCATAACAGTCCTCTACAACTAAATAAATCTCAACCGTTGGTTAAGGATCAGGCTCGATCACGAGTAGAAGCTAATTTTCGCACTAAAATTTTACTTTATTGGTTTTGAAGTTACTACTACTCCCATTGGTTTACTTCTCTCTTAGAGAAAGTACATCACAAATATTCTCGCTCGTACAAATATGACAAGGACCAAATCTATTACTACTCCACTTGCCACCGAACCAACACTTATATATCTTTTTGGTACTGTTTTGACAGATCCTTTTGAATACATAACAGTTGTTGGCAATCTCCAATACTTGTGCCTCACTCACCTTGATATACATATGTTGTTAATAAATTGTTTCAATTCATGTATCGTCCTACTACTGATCATTAGAATGTTGTTAAGCGATTGCTTCACTTTTTTTCTAGTACAGTCGACCATGGTCTTGCCTTTTATAGTCACACATCTCTTTCTCTTCATGTCTTCTCAGATGCTGACTGGGTCAGTAATAAACACAATTACACCTCTACTAGTTCTTATATTATTTACCTCAATTGCAATCCAATATCATGGTCCTCCCTCCAAGAAACAACACACAATTGTGCGCGCCTCCACTAAAGCTGAATATTATTTTGTCACTGTTAAAGATGTTGAATTACGTTGGCTTTGTTTTCTTCTCTTGGCATTTGTATTTATGCTTCTCTGGTTATCTATTGTGACAATATTGGTGCAACCCATCTTTGTTCCATCCTGTCTTCCATTCACGAATGAAGCGTGTTGCTATTGATTATTATTTTATTCAGGATCAAGTACAAAGTGGAGCTTTACGTATCAACCATGTATCCTCAAAAGCTCAATTAGTCGATGTCTTGATCAAGCCTCTTCCACGCACTGGCTTTCAACTTTTGAAAACCAATATTGGACTCTCCACAAGAGCTCCAACTTGAGGGGGTAACATTAGAGGAATTCATTTATTCATTATTTAATTATATATTTTTGAAATTATCTTATTAGTTTCTTATTTTGAATATGTTTTGAATAGACAACAAATCTAGATAATTAGCTAGATTTTGAATATTTGATTAGTCATTAGATAAGTTTGAGAATACAATCCAATGTCATCTTATATGTGTATATATACCTTACTCTTATTCAAGGGAAAGTAATTAAGCCATTATTTTAATTTGTTTAGATATAGTATTCATTAGAAAACTCTCTTCATAAGTGTAAAACCCAGGGATTTTAGGGATTAAATTTTATTTTGGGTTTTGCTTTCTAATTGATTGGTAAACGAGGTAAGCCCCCAAGTTATAATCAAAATGAAATTTTAGTTGGAGAAACAAGATTTCTAAATTTTTTTTTGATTTGTTAAAGGATTCCCCAAACTTTGAATACATGGATTTGTATTAACTCCCTTTAATTAGTTGGTAATTAAACCAAGTAATAAGTTAAAACCCTAATTAGGAATTGAAGGGCCTTTTGGTAATTATTAAAAGTTTAGAGGAATTTGGATGAAAATTTTCCTCTCTCACGTAGAGGGACACGGATGCAACCTAAATAATTTGAGGGGCTTACGGTTAATTTGCGGATAAAAACCCTTATCACGAGCAAATGAGTGGTGAGATTGGAGGATGCAGGATTGAGTCTTGTCGAGTGGAGTTATAGGGGCATCCGTGATGCCACATGGCCCATTGTGAGGCGTCCAGGCCTTTGGAGTGTTGGATGCGAGGGGAGATGAAGATCGGTAGTTGATTTGTTTCAAATCTCGGTAGCTTGATCTTAAGGTTGTTCGATCCTAGGCAAATGATTAGAATCCGATCGTTGGTCGGGATTCAATCTAGGACGTTGATCTAACTAGTGTCGAAACCGAGGCAGTTTAGATACCGTTAATGTTAATCAAGCGATCCTTGCCGTTAATCGTTGAATACCCATCCCGAGGCAGGGGCTGCCGTTTCTCCACCGGCGAGAGCCGCTGTATGCCGCCCCTTTCCGGGCGTTACAAAGCGGAAGAAACGCCTGCCCGAGCGGAGAATGGCGGGAAGCGTTGACGATCGGTTCGCCTTCCTTTCTCCTATAAAAACCCCACCCCAGCTCGTCCTGAAGCAGCGAGAAGAAGGAAACCAAGGAGGTCACCGGGGAGGGTTGGCCGGAGAAGGAAATTCGCCACGAGGGGTCTCTGTCGCCATTTTCCACCCGTGACAACCGGGAGCAAGGTATGAACCGATTCCCACTTTCAATTTTGTATTTTGGCATCCTAGCTAGGGTCTTGAACTTCGCGGAGAGGATGAGCGTTGACACGAGTGGGGAGGCTCGGGAGAAGGTGTGGGAGGTGGCCGGTGTGCGCCTTGAGAGGTACTTGGCCGAGGCTAAGCTCGACGCTTGCAGAGACGGCGGTGAGAGTCCTCAGGCGAGAAGTCGGTCCTTAGGCGAGCTTCTCCGGTGGGGCTTCGGCCGTGAGAGAAGGGGAAGATAATTAATTAATTAAATTAATTAATTAGTTTGTTGTTTAATCTTTTGGTTAATGAATCAAGCAAAATAATTGATTTTAACTTTGGTAGTGTGACAACTTATTAGATTGATTAATTATCTAGTATGATTAAAATAATAATTGGAACTATAGTGTGACAATTATTTGATAATGTGACTTTATAAGTGTGACAGATAATTAATTAATGGTATTGCATAGTTAAATAACTATATGCGACTTTGGTAATGTGACATAATTTGATTAATAAAGAAGATTTAAGGATCTTGATAAGATTTTAAATCTTGGTAGTGTGACAAAATATTAGAATAATTCATTATATGGTATGATTATTCTATGTGACAAGATTAAGTTGATTAGTTATCTTGCATGATTAAAATTATTTAGCAAGGCTACTAAATATTTTAATGAGATTTTATTTAAAACTTTGGTGGTGTGACAAAATTGAACTAATCAAGTTAATTGGCTAAGGTTAGTCAAGTAACAAAGAGGGATCGGGTTGAATCCAAGCTAGTTAAATTAATTTGATTGAATCGAATGACTTGGGTTGGTCCAGTAGCAAAGTGGTTTAATCCAAATTTAAGTTAATCAATGACTTGATTAAGCTTGACATTGGATTTGAATAGATGGGTTAGGTTAACCCATTAATTGGATTAATTGGTGAATTAGTTAAATGAAACTTGGTCAAGTTAATTTAGTTATGAAGTTGAAAGGTTGGAAATATTTGGGTGTTGTCTTTGGGGTTTATGAGGGAGGTTTGGAATGGGAAGGGTGCCATGGGGTTATGAATTTGAAAGGTTGGAATTATTTGGGTGTTATCTTTGGGGTTTATGGGGGAGGTTTAGAATGTGAAGAGTTGTAGAGGTTACACTTGTGAGGCCTATATAAAAGCATGTAATCTTGAAGCTTGGCATAGAGCAATAGCAAGTTTGAGAGAAAGTTTATAGGCCATTGGGAATCAAGAAGAGAGGTGAGAGGAAGGAAGAAAAGAGAAGAAAGCTTGAGAGACTAGGATCTTCTGTTCAAAGGAGTGTTGAGCATGCTCTATTTTGATTGCCATTCCGACCATTTTCACCGTTGGATCGTGCTGAGTTTTGGTGAGATTGTTCTTGACTCCTTATTCTTCAATTTGAACGGTTAAGATTGTTTTTGGTGTCCGGTAGAGTAGGTTTCTGGGGTGTGAAACAGAACCTATCACTGCTGATTTCCTGCACCGACCAGTTTCATCATCTGCTTCATCGGATAATCATTTCTAGTCTGATCGAGCTGTTTTTTGGTGAGCATAGTGAAGACTTGTCCTGACCCAATCTGAACGGTGGAGATCTAGTTCGGACGGTCAGTTTGTCTTCAGTGTCTGTAGACATCTATACTCGGTGAGTTTCTTTAAATTCCTGCATCTCACTTATGTGCGGTGATAAATATGAGGATTCATATATGCATGAATGCATAGGTTATAAGGATAGATGGGGGAATGAATGAGTAAAGAATTGGTCCAAGGGTTGGAGTTTGATCTCCATGGGTGGTTTCATGAATTGAATTTATATACATGATCATGAAAAGTGTAAATCCAATCTATCCCTATCTTTGAAGGTTCATGAAAGCATAAACATGGGTAACTTGAGGAGTTCTTTGGTTTATGGGAATGATTTAAGGATTAGCATAAGTGTTGTTTGATAAGAAGGCTAGAGAACTTGAGTGGGCTTGTGAGTGGGCCCAAATAGTCAAAGTTACCAAGCATGATCGAGCTATATGTTAGGCTCCCGAATAATAGATTGTCAAGTTGAACAATGGACTTGTTAACCAAGTGAAAAGTTGAGAGTCGAATAAAAGACAAGACAATGTTAAGCTAAACTACTGGGCTTGGTAGATGGGCCCAATTTAGCTAAGAAGACTAGAAACGGCCAATGAGGGTGCGTGCACTAGAAAGTAAGGTAGGATGAGTTGACCAAAGTTGACTAGAGTTGACCAAGAGTTGAAAGTCAACTAAAGGACTTGGAAATGAGGGAAAGTGGTGGTAACCACGTAAATGGTTTTAAGGACCCGTTTAATTGAGCTTAGGACCACCAAAGCGAGAGAGTTATGCATGTGCATCTAGGATGTAGGGTTGTTGCTATTTTGACACCGATAGAGACTTTGCTATCGGATATCGGCGTGGAGGCTTAGAGAACCAGGGAGGAAACTAGGGGAGTTTCCGGCTCTTGTTAGAGGTAAGTACTTTTGCCTACTACCCCACTCTACTTGAGTGTTCTTGACTTTTCTTATATACATTCTTGTAAGTGCTCTTGCCTAGTTCCCTTATTTATTGGCTAGTTGTTTTCTTGATTTAATGTATGCTATTTGTTAGCATGTCTTTTGTTTGGTACCTGATATTCTTGGATGCATGCACATACATATTCTTTTGATGTCTTTCCTGGTATGTGTGTGATTGGTGTGCTAGAGGTAGTGTTAACTGATCACGAGGATCCGTTGATCGGCATGTGGCCGTGGAAACACGTGAGCCTGTGCTCCGTCCGGATAGGAGTGCGTGGTTTCACTATCTTTTCGTTGATGCTCACTGAGCATACCAACCTATGATCGAGGCGATACTGTGGAGGTTCATGGTGCTTGTGTGCAGGCAGGGCAGGTATGCGTCAGATGAGTATGCGTACTCATTGAGCATAGCCTCCTATTGTCTGGCACTTGACCATAGAGACACACGGTGCTTGTGTTGGTCGGGTGGGTGTGTGTAGGTTGAGTTTGTTCTCTCGCCGGACTCGGTGGAGCTAGGGAGTTCGATGGGGAATGTTGAGGGGGCCGGGACCCCTGGCGTTCATGCGCCTTGCGAGAGAGGCAAATCTCACGGAGGTCTTACAGCCGGTGGAGTGCAGTGCGGTGGCCGTGTTAACACGTAGGAGAGGTAGTTCTACCACTGTGACCGGAGGGTCGAGCGACCAAAGGTGGGTGCTTACGACAAATAATTTGGACATACTAGTAGGGGGTGATTCTTGAGTTTTCTTGAAACTCATCATAGGGCTTCGAGGGCTTACATTGCTACTGTGGGTCGTACCTTTGGATTGTTTACGTAGACTCCTAGAGTTGTGTTTTTGGTGTTGTGACCTTATTATTTGACATGTATTGCTCATTTATGTCTTGCAGACCCCGCTGGTACTTAATCGGGCTTTCCTTTCAAAGCTCATGCGCTTCTTCTTCTTTCTTTTTCGTGTCCCGAGGAGTAGGTGACTCGACTCCTGGGAGTTGAGTCGAGGGGTTGGGGTCGATTTTGTAGAGGTTCGAGAACCTCAGGTCACACTTGTTCTTGAGGTGGTGTTATTGTAGGACCCTTATAGGGCCTTGACCATGTGTAGGGTATGTAAACCCTTATTGATTTAGATTTTCGTTGTGACTCTGATATTATCTGATTATAAAATTTTGAGGTATTTGTTATCTGCTATGATTTCCTTAGGCCTTGTATCCGAGTGGGGTTCGCCTCTACTTGAGTACGGCCGGTCTGTGCGCGCGCTCGAGGTCCCGGGATCCGGGTCGGGGCGTGACAATAAGCTTTCCAATAATCTATATATCTAAATATTAAGCAAAAGTGAATCTAATTTTAATTTTAAAAAAATCCAAAAAAAAACAAGAAAATTAGGTTGGAATTTTAGAATTTGTTTATTTTAAAAATCTATCTATATTACTAAGTAGAGTATTTTTAATTTTAAAAAGTATTTATCTATATATATATTTATGGGAGTCGGTATAATTTTAATTAAAAAAAAATTGGTGTTTTGAAATTTTATCAATTTTTTTAATTTTAAAAAGTCTATATACGTTACTAAGAGGGAGTATTTTTAATTTTAAAAAGTACATATATAGTCTATCCTTTACAATAATTTTAATTTTAAAAATTCAAAAAAAAATAAATTGGGATTTTGAAATTTTATAAAAATTTATATTTTTTTAATTTTAAAAAATCGATTTACATTATTAAGTGAGAGTATGTTTAATTTTAAAAAATATCTATCTATATATTTATGGGAGTCTATGGTTTTATATAATTTTAATTTGAAAAAAAATCCGAAAAACAAGATTGAGATTTTGGAAATTTTCACAGAAATTTGGTTGTTTTAATTTTAAAAAGTCTACCTATATTAGAGTATTTTAAATTTTAAAAAAACTAGACATTGATTTCAGATTTACTGAAATTTAGGTATTATGTATTGAATTTAAATATAGGGGAAATTATCTAATAGCCCATAACACTATTTGTGCACTATTTACTTTTATACACTACCCACCCAAAACCCTATTTACATTAAGTCCCTATATATCTTTATGGGAGTCTGTATAATTTTAATTAAAAAAAAATTGGTGTTTTGAAATTTTATCAATTTTTTTTTTAATTTTAAAAAGTCTATATACGTTACTAAGAGGGAGTATTTTTAATTTTAAAAAGTACATATATAGTCTAGCCTTTACAATAATTTTAATTTTAAAAATTCAAAAAAAAATAAATTGGGATTTTGAAATTTTATAAAAATTTATATTTTTTTAATTTTAAAAAATCGATTTACATTATTAAGTGAGTATGTTTAATTTTAAAAAATATCTATCTATATATTTATGGGAGTCTATGGTTTTATATAATTTTAATTTGAAAAAAATCCGAAAAACAAGATTGAGATTTTGGAAATTTTCACAGAAATTTGGTTGTTTTAATTTTAAAAAGTCTACCTATATTAGAGTATTTTAAATTTTAAAAAAAATAGACATTGATTTCAGATTTACTGAAATTTAGGTATTATGTATTGAATTTAAATATAGGGGAAATTATCTAATAGCCCATAATACTATTTGTGCACTATTTACTTTTATACACTACCCACACAAAACCCTATTTACATTAAGTCTGCTATAGTGGGTTATTCCACTTGGGATTAGGAATAAGTTTTGAAAAGTTTTGAAATTTTTGGAGGGAAATTTTAAAGTAAAGGTATTAATGATAAGATGGTGATGTGTAGACTATTCATTGGTGTGTTTTATGTTTAAATCTTAATTAATGATTTTGGCGGGAAAAAACTTTTTATGGGGAATTGTGTTGGGGTTATCCCTTGGGGATAACCCCCAATCAAACATGGGCCTATTTGATTGGGGTTATCCCCAAGGATAACCCCAAATACAGCCTAAATGAAAAAAATTTTCCCGCCAAAATTTTTAATTAAGATTTAAAAATATAACCCACCAATATATAGTCAACACATCACTATCTTATTATTAATACTTTTACTTTAAAATTTCCCTCCAAAAATTTCAAAAGTTTTCAAAACTTATTCCTAATCCAAGTGGGGATAACTCCCAACCAAACACAAAGTGCAATTAAGGAACTATTCAAGAGAGTAGTTAAGTACCTATTAAATATATTGTAGCAAAACCATCATATATTCTTTAGGAATTTTTTTTAAATTCGTGAGCAGAGCAAAAGGCCATTTACTCGAAAAGAAGTCTAATTTTAATTTTAAAAAAATCTAAAAGAAAAAATTAGAATGAGGTTTTGGAATTTTCTCAGAATTTTTGATTTTTTAATTTTAAAAACTATTTATCTATATTACATAGCTAAAGAAAATTAGTCAGATAATTTTATTTTTGAAAAAAATAAAAAATAAAAATAAAAAATTGAGATTTTTTAAATTTTCTCATAATTTTGAATTTCAAATAATATAAATATCTAAAAATTTTGGATTTTTTAATTTTAAAAACTATTTATCTATATTACATAGCTAAAGAAAATTAGTCAGATAATTTTATTTTTGAAAAAATAAAAAATAATAATAATAAATTGAGATTTTTTAAATTTTCTCATAATTTTGAATTTAAAATAATATAAATATCTCAAAATTTTGGATTTTTTTAATTTTAAAAATTATTTATCTATTACATAGCTAAAGTAAATGAGTATAATTTATTTTTTTTTAAAAAAAATAATAAAATTGAGATTTTGAAATTTTCTCATAATTTTGAATTCAAAATAATATAAATATCTCATAATTTCAGATCTTTTAAATTTTAGAAAGTATTTATCCATATTAATAAGTCGATAATTTTAATTCTTAAAAATTTAAAAAATAGATAATTAAATTGAGATTTTGAAAATTTCCCCATAGTTTTGAATTTTAAATAATATAAATATATGTATCTATCTATATTACTATTACTAAGGGAAGGGTTTATTTGATTCTAACTGGATGTTTCTTTTTTTTTATTAAAGTGGATAAACCACATTCATTTATTATGTCACGTCCCGACCCGGATTCCGGGACCTCGAGCCCGTCAACAGACCGGCCATACTTAAGCAGAGACAAGCTCAACTTAAATACAAGGCCTAAATGTGATAAGCAGATAACAATCCATAATATAAAATAAACTCAAGTTCAAGGAACATAGAGTCACAAGGGTCCATAGGCCCTATAAATAGTCTGGTTCCTATACGGGTCCTACACAAAGTAAAGCTCACAAAATGAAAGATAAAGGAGTCCCTCGGACCTTGGATCTCCTAGTGACCTCTTCACAGCTCCACCCCTCCCTAAACCTCAGAATCTGTAAAAGAGAGAAAGAGCAAAACGCATGAGCTTTCGAATGGAAAGCCCGATGGCACCCTGCAAGTTACAAAGACATAAGTAAACAATATGTCAAACAATGAGGTCACAATCCCAAGAAATATACAACCTAGGAGTCTACCAGAACAATCCAAAGGTACGACCCCTAATGACAGAAGCCCTCGAGCTCTATGGTGAGTTTCAAAGATAACTCAAAGATCAACCCCCGGCCAGTATGTCCAGCAACTTTCTGTAAGCACGACTTTTTGGTTGTTCAACCCTTCGGTCGCAAACCGGTAGAACTACCTCTCATACGTGTTAACACGGTCAGCGTACCATACCCACTGACGGGTAAGACCACCAGAGAATTGCCTCTCTGGCAAGGCAGACAGAAATGCGAGGGGGTCCTTACCCTGAACATTCCCCTATCGGAGCCCCCACGCTCCACTGAGTCCGGGCAGTAGACCACAACAAACAGGGATACCAACATCCCATAAACAAGTCATACATGCTCAACAGGAATCTAGAAATAGACATGGATGCATGTATGTCATCATTGAAGCATAAGCATTTAAGGCATAAGCAAGTTCAAAGAAAACCCGAAACCTGGTGGGAACTAGGCAAGTGTACTTACCTCTTGTTGGAACTAGAAGCCCTTCTAGCCTCCTCTTGAATGCCTTACAACTCCCCGAGAGTATCTGGCATACAAAGTTTCTTTAGAGTCATGTCTCTAATAAATCCCTATGTCTCTAGTTGCACATGCATGTTTGTCGTTGTTGTTGGGCCTGGGCCCACTAACGAGTCCTAAAAACCCCCCTCTCGGGTTATGGGTCCTTAACCTATATTTCCATGTACTTTAGTCGTCTCTGGACCCATCTTAGTCAACTCTAGGTTTATTTGTCGGTTCTGAACCCTACTTGGTCACCTCTGGTTAGTTTTAGTCGAACTAGGCCCACTTGCTAAACCCAATAGAACAACTTAGCTTTACCTTAGTCTTTTATAACTAAGGAAGGGCATTTTAGTCATTCGGAAAACAATGACCCTTAGGGTGCAAGGTCCTACCCTGTTTAGGGTTGAGTTCCCTCCCTTACCCCTAATTTCTCCTTAACAATTAATAATAAAATTTGATTTACTTGGGCCCAGCCCATTGGGCCCCTTTAAGCCAACGGACCCATCTAGGTCAATTAATCAAATTTATTATATCACAAAGAATAATTTTGTCACACTTCTTATTTAATCCTACCCCAGCATAGGTATTATTAGATTATTATTGTCACACTATAATAATCAATCCCTTTTTTTTATTAATTTGTCTAATCAAACAATTAGCTAGTTAATTATCCAATTAACTACTAACTATGATTAACAATTTAATTAAATAAATTTCCACACTATAGTGTGACAACTAGATATGTGTCACACTAATTTAATTCAAACCTTATACCAATTAATTAAATTGTTTAATTCACCCAACTAGTATAGTTAGGTTTTATTTTTTTTTTGTCACCCCTTTTTAGTAATATTACCAACTAAACATTATCTGATTAATCAACTACCTAAGTTGATATTACCATAAATATATATATGTCACACTATAGTTAACAAAACATTTAATTAACTTTTTAATATTGTCACACTCCTATAGTTACCGTTTTAATTAAAACATTTAATTATATATTTTTTTTTAATTCCATCTTCTTCTTCGCGACCGAGACCTCATCGGAGCTGCTCGCCGGAGATGGCATCTCCTCACCTGAGAATGCTCTCCGTCGGTTGAGCATGCCCTGAGCTCCGTCTCGGCCCGCCATTGCTTGGCGCGTATTAACAGCCCCCCATTCCCCTCTCCCGGTGCCTCTCCAATCGCGACGCCGTCCCCAACTCCGGCGAGCCCTAATCCTAGCTAATCATGTATCAAAGACTAAATTGAACACCGGAGAAGATTCATACCTTAACTCCGGTCCTCCTGGTAACGTTTGCAGCGACAGAGGCGTCCCGAGACGGTTGCTCGCTTCTCCGACCAAGCCTCGCCGGAGACCACCACGATTCCCTTCTTCTCGGTGCCAATGAGCAGGCCAGGGTGGGGATTTTATAGGGGGTAGGCAGACGAATCGATCGCCAACGTCTGCGAATTACTTCGCCGCTCCGACGAGTGGCATTACCGCGCGTAACGGACGAGGGAGGCGGCGGGTCTCGCGGCGGCGCGCACAGGCGATCGCGGCTGGTAACGGTGGCTCTCCTCGGGATTGGTTCGCTCGGATCAACGGTGGAGATCACGTGGTAGGTACTAACGGCTTGGATTAGATCTGAGATCCTCGGATCTAGAATTTCTTCGATCAACGGTCGAGATTCCATCACGATCAATCCACGGATCTTGAGCGATGCCTCCGGATCGACCACGCCTCGATCAATGGCGTGATCTAAAACAAATCAATGGCGGATAATAACTACCACCTCGCATCCAAAGACTATCAATGATGGGCGGTTCATGGCCGCCCTCACCGTCAAGTCACTCCCATTTTCTCCTATCTCGTTGCCTGGATCCGAAGTTGCGATGAATAGATCTGATCTCAGGTCGACACGTGGCCCTTCCGTGGCCATTATAATGCTCTGAGATTTACAACGGTTCGAGATCTTTTAATCTCGGCTGTTGGTTCATCTCTATAAGACCCCTTTTTCACTAACAAATTAACCGAAGGTCTCTACTTCTTTTTAGGTTACATTCTAGTCCAAGCCTGTTGTAAAACCCGGGGTTTTTTAGAGAATAAATTTTTCTTTAATTGTGCAAGAAGTTCCTTTTAATTTGAATAAATGGATTAAATTATTTTGGTGAAATAAATTGTTTATTTAAATTGTAAAGGTTTCAATTGGTATTAGAAAGGTTACCAAGGGTACATTGGTAAATAGAGATTGATTGAAAAAACTAAATAGGGATGAATGAAATTGGAAGACTTTCATGTTAATTGATTAGTGATTAGCTTGAATCAATCAAAGGAAAGGGAAGGGATAAATCATTTCTTATACTTAATCAAGTTAATGGATGATTGATTGAGACTTGGATGGAAGTGGGAGATTTAATTGATGATTGGGATTAATTAAAGAAGGGAATTGGAGAATATAAATTAAATCAAGGTTGATTTAATGAAAATTGAGAATATCCTAAGTCGGCAAGATTGATAGAATATTTCAAATTATTATTAAGAAAAGGGGGAAGAATAATTTAAATTATTAATTTAAATTATTTTGGGGCTGCCAAGGACCAAGTAGTAAATTTATAAGAGTTGGGGACTGCAAAGTAAGGTGTTTGTCTCTGGAGAAGGACTAAAGAGTAATATATGAAGATCGAGGGACTAAGGGAAAATTATGTGCTATCTCACGGGTTAAGGACCCAGTTGGGAAAATTAAAAACTTCGGGGGTCCTTTGCGCAAGATGCCAGAGAGACTATGTAGAGGCGGGTGGACGGCCAGGATTGAGGGGATCTCGGGATGGTGCTAATCCCGAGGCAAACCCCCACCGTCTTCCTCCCCAGCCAACGCCCGCGCGCGCGATCTCCTTGCCAAAATTAGCTGCATGGACAGCGGCCAGAAATGGAAGAAGGAGGCGATGATTGGCGAGTGAATCATCCTCGCCAGCGGACTCGATCCCGTAGGGGATGCCCCTCGCACCCTATAAAATGGGACGGAGGGCTGAGGGCTGGAAGCACACTGCATCGCCAGCCCTCCCCTTCACAGTGAGAAACAGAGGAAGGGAGGAACCGGGTTGAGGCGCTCGTTTGATCGGAGGCGGGCACAGGGAGATTCGAGGAGGTTCTCGTCGGCACCACTATTCTCCGAGGGCGCGACTGCACGCGGTGAGGTCTCCTTATCCTTCACTGCCTTTTTCCGACGAATGCCACACATGCAAGTAGCTTGTAGTGTAGACCTCGAGATGAATGGCACTAGTCGACTAGATCTTCGGCCGATCAGGGAAGGGTCGACCGGACCTACCATCCCATCCGGGCTGGCTCACACAGGCGGTTACGCACGTCATGAGGAAGAAGAGAGATAGAGGGAGGGAGAGAGTTATTTAAATGGGATACAATAATTTAATTAATTGATTAGATAATACTAAATTAAATTGGTTGGTTAATTAATTAGTTGAATATTTGGAGGGGTTGATTTAATGAGTTAACAAGATGGAAAATAATCTTTGGATTATAGCTAAGTTGTTAATTGAATTAATTGCTATAATGTTTGGATTAATTAAGATGATTAAGGATAATTAAAATAATTAAGTGCGATCATTCAATTATAATTAAGTGGATAAGGTTTGGGTTTAATTTTTTTTTTAAAAATCTAGTTAATAGATTTTGGTTAAATAAACCAATTGATAAGATTTGGAATTTTAAATGAATTAGTTGGTAAATTTTAATTACCAGATCTTGATTAAATAAATCAACTAATAAAGTTGATTAATAGATTTTGGTTAAATAATTAATTTATAAAGTTTGGATTTAATTATTTAAATTGAGTAGAGGTAGTCAATCAAAATGAGTTAAATGATGTGACATGGTTGGGTCAAGTCCGGTGGGTGGGCTTGATCGAATGGGCTAAATTGATGGATCAAAGATTAAATAAAATTAGAGTAATTAAATCCAAACCTAATAATCCATGGATTGGTTAATTTGGATTGATTAATGGATGACTAATTGGTAATTAGTTAATTTCATTAATTTGGATGACTAATCAGTTGATTAGGTAGTGTGTGAGATCCGAAAATTTCTGGAGAAATAATTTTTTGATCATTTGAATAATAAGGGAAAGACCCTAGGTTTGATTTGTTTAAGTAAAATCTATTTTAATTTTTCTCATGATAAGTGAGGAAATTGAAATAAAGTTCGAAGGGCATTTTGGTAAATAGAAATAAAATTTCCTCTATTTAATTTCTAGTTAATTTTGTCAAAGGGTATTTTGGGGTTTTTGATAAAAGTCCAAGGCATTTTGGAGAATGAAAAGATTTATAAGGAAATGATAAATAATAGGAGTAATATTCCTATTGAAGGGTTCATAATTGATTTAGTCAATTATAGAAGGAGATAATGAATTAGTTAAATTGAAGAGAATGATTGAATTCTAAAATAGGGATGATTGAGGCTGCCAGGGACCCATATGTAAATAAATGAGATACAAGGACCTGAGAGAAATTGTGTTCTCTTAGAGCCCAAGGACTTGCATGTAAACAGATGAAAGTACAGGGGCTAAATGACAGTTTTCCTGATGGCCATGAAAAAGAGGAAATGAATGGTGGAGATTTGATCATCAAAGAAAAGAGTCTAAGTTCTAGGCATGAGATGCAATCTCAGCCTCTCATCCAATCCGATAGGGTACACCAAATCACGGTAGCCCATCTAAATGGAGAGCGGATCCCGAGGCAAAACCTTCTCCTTCCCCAAAGATGTACCAACACCACGGTAAGGCGTGATTCCTTGAATTGGTTGCATGGGCGTGCGAAATGGAAGATAGAGGCGATGATGGGCGCTCAATCTTCTTCTCCAGCATGGGGCGATCTTCTCTCGAGGCCTATAAAAGGGGTGGCGACTGAACTTTTGAGAGCACACCCACCACCGACGAGCCTTCTCCACAGTGAGGAATAGAGAGAGAGGGACCGGGAGCAGTGAGGAGGGCGCCCGATCGAGAAGCACGCACCTGCCCTGACCACCGTGAGCCGCCAAGGCTGGGAGGCGACGCAAACAGGGAGGCACGCCTGGTTCCCGGCCGGCCGAGGGCGCACCACTTTTCCCGGTGAGTCTCACCTCCTTCTCCAATCTCTTTACGTTTTGCACCATTGTTGCATGCATGAGGGGGGGGGGGGGTCGTTAGATCAGGAATGGAGGAGGGGACGAGGGTCGCTGCCGATTAGAGATACACCGGCCGACGAGGGTGGTGGTGCAAGGCGACGCCAGGTCCCGGGTGGAGAGGGTCAGGTGGCGGAGGTTGCGGCTGTCCTCGGGGCTGCTGACAGCCAGGCACAGGCGCGACATGATGGCTCCGGCTCCGCGCGTCGCCGGCGACCACCATGCAGAGGAAGGCACTCCACCCCGACCGCCTGCAAATGAGAAGAAGAAGAAAGATTAGTGTTAATTGAAGTCAGTCAACGGTAGTTAAGTGGTTAATTAATTAAAAGGGATAAGTTTAATTAAATTAATTATGAATTAGTAAATTGACTGGTTAATTAAATATTAATCGAAAAAAAAGAAAGAAAACCATTTAAAGTTAGTTAAGTTGGTTAGTAAAAGATTAATTAAGTGATAAGCTTGGACAAATAAGGTCGATTTAATCCTATCTATGGTTGGGTCAGGTTTTATTAAGGATTTGATTAATTTGTTAAATAGATTGAACTTAAGTGGTGGTTAGTTCTAATCTATTAGAAAGGAATTAATTGAGTTAGTCCATGAACTAACCATGTTGGCTGGGTTCAACCGGTTTTGAAAAGGGTTATGAACAATAGGGATGGCTAAGGTTAGTTAGTTGGGCCAAGTTGATTAAATTCTCAAGTTAGGTTTTATAACAAAGGGTGGACCCGATCTAATTAAAAGGGGCTCAATATGATTTGAACAATTAGTAAAGATCTAGATTGAGCTGGTCTAATCAAGTTATAAAAGGAAAAAGAAATAAAATGGTAAGTAGTGAGGATTGAACTCAAGACCTCTCACATGGGCATGATGGGTTTTAACCACCAAGGAGGAGTTCCATTCATGATAAAATGAACCAGGTTTGGTAAAATAAAGCTATAAAAGGAAATTTGGAATATCTATATAATTTGGTATAATCGGATTTTAGAGATGGAAATACATAAGCATAGTCATTTAAGGTAAAATGACATGGGAGCCTTGAGGAGAGGGCTCGTCAGTAGAACTTGGGCCGATAGAGCATGCATAGTAGATGTAATAATCATAGACAAGTACCTTATTGAGATGAGTTATGTTTTTATCAGATTTTGTCGTTGATGCGTCGGGACGTCCCTTGGAATACTAGACTTCGAGATTTCTGTAAGTGCACCTGCCTAGTACCCACCCAGTTTTGGGATTTCTTGGTTTTATGCTTTTATTCTTTGTTGATCTCGATACTATTGATTATCTTTGAGCTATTTCTTCATTGATTATTGGTTTTGATATCGTTATGTTTTGGATTGCATACACGTGTTCGAGATTCTTTCTTTATTGAGCTCCGTGGTAGTGTATGCATATTGGCGTATAAGCTTTTGTTGGACATGTGTGTGTATGCTGATTACGCCTTCCTGTTGATCGGCACGTGGCCGTGGAAACACGTGAGCCTGTGCTCCGTCCGGGTCGGCGTGTCAGCATTTCTTTTGTTGAAGATTCTCCCGCTCAGTGCAGATTGTGATAAGTTGTGGGCGGACATTC
Organism: Dioscorea zingiberensis; assembly: GCA_026586065.1. NCBI lineage: Eukaryota > Viridiplantae > Streptophyta > Magnoliopsida > Dioscoreales > Dioscoreaceae > Dioscorea > Dioscorea zingiberensis. Next base: position 52,653,491 of record CM048818.1, on the reverse strand, counting down.
TGGACGTCACCCGTCAGTGGGACGATACGCTGGCCGTGTACGTACATGTGGGAGCTCCACCAGACTTAAGGGTTTGGTTTATAAGATATAAGATCGGCTTAGGTCGATGGCTGCCAGGGAGATGACAAGCTTGATTTGACTTCGTGCTTTAAGCCTGTGCTTGGTGATAGTGATCTCCTTATGTTTGTGCTTAGTCTCTTCTTATTATGTTACTGTGTGTGTGGATCACTATTTTGTGAATGTGCTCATGACCTCTTCGCATTCCTTGCGGGAGTACTTACTGAGCTTTCCTTTCGAAAGCTCATCCCACTTGTCTTCTTCTCTTTTCAGGTTTTAAAGTTTAGGTGATTACAAGCAAGAGCTGCGCGTAGAGGTTCGAGGACTTCGGCCTTCTTTACATGAGACCTTATATATTTTGTAGGACCCTTGTAGGGCCAATATTTGTTTTACTAAGAGTAAAGTTCCGCTGTAAAATGACTCTGAAATAATAATTTGTTGGTCATTTTGGTTATCTGCTCATGTATCATTTAGGCCTTGTATTCGAGTGGGGCTCGTCTCCACTCAGGTATGGCCGGTCTGTAAATGTAAAATCCATGAATTTTATTTATTTTCTGGAAAAAAAAAATATTTAAAATATTTACTTACCGCGATTACTGAAAATGTGGGATTAAATGATTTATTTAAATGGGGTTTTTGGGACTGAAAGGTAATTTACGGAAGGTTGAGGACCTTAGAGAAGTTTCTCCTCTCACCGTTTCAAGGACTTTTCGGTAAATAAATTATGTTGAGGGACTTAGAGAGTGAATGTCCGCTCCCTACGTAAGAAGGACTATTTTGTAAATTAAATAATGGGGGGACCCACGGAGAATTTTCTGCAAGAAAAGCTTGGTTTAACGGGCCGAGATCAAGCCATCTATGAGTCGCGTCGTAAGGAAACGAGTAAGGCTCTCGTTGAGCCACGTGGCGATGAGAGATGAAATCCATCTCATCGCCTACTCGTTACGAGGCAAAGTGGAGGAAGTCAGGTAAAAAGGGCCCTACCGTGAGGGCAACCTGAAGCCGTTCATCAGCTATGTTGATGGATACGAGGCAAAGATCTAAAATCTTGACCGTTAATATATTTAAAATCCTGGCCGTTTAGAAGGTGAAAGTGTCGGATCCGAGACAAAAGACTAAATCTCGGCCGTTAAGAAGGATCAAGTGATCCTCGCCACCCATCTAAGAGAACAGATCCCGGGGCACCACCGCCACTCCTCCGCCGCTGCAAGCGTTCTCGCCTTGAGGCCCGGGTGTATCCCGACCGTTTACAGAACGCTTGGCCATGGCCTTGACGTTACCCGGGAGCCGACGCAGCTGAATGCCCTGAGGCTTATAAAAGGGGAGCCTTACTCCTCTGTCTCGGCGTCCCAACACAGCGAGCTCTGTCTTCTCCGGTGAGGTGACGGGTGGAGGAGGTGAAGGCGCTCTCGGTGGAAACTCTCGCGCCAAGGATCCAGGCGAGTCGAGGGACCAAGGCCGCGGCCCACGGGGGAGAAGAAGGGCAGCACTGTGACGACGCGCAGAGGAGAAGGAACCGTTGCCGGCCGAGCTTGTCGGAGTAGAGACAGGAGGCGTTTACCGGCAACTCCGACACTTCCGTCGTCAACAAACCCCTCGGTAAGCATCTAAAAACCCCGTAGAGTATTTTAGAGGTATTCTCGCGCGTATCTGGTTGATAGTAGAGCTCGTCGGAGAGTATAGCTCTCACGGCCGAGAGTTTCGTCGGATTTCCGAGAAGGGGGTGGTGCGCCACGGAGAAGTTGTTTGTGGACGCCAAGGCTGGGTGATGAGCTCGTCCGAGGCGGTGGTGGCCGGAGAAGGACCTGGCGTTCGGTCGCGAGAGAGAGAGAGAGAGAGGTTGAAGATGAAGTTTATTTTTTTAAAAAAAAAAATAATAATAATAAAGAATAATGTTTAATTATGTTTAATTAAACATTCATTAACTTAGGGGTGTGACACTGATTTAGTTAATTAAAATAAATATTTTTCTTTCCTCTCTTCTAAATGAGAACATTAGTTGATTAACATTGACTAAACAAGGTATTAAAATGGGAAATTAAGGACATGTGACAATAAATAAATTGTTAATCTTGTGTCACAAGCTAATAATATTATTATTAGTCTTGAGTTAAAAAAAAAACTAGTTGATTAATGTGACAAATAATAATTAATTAGTTAAGATAGTTATTTGAGAACTATTAATATGTCACAAAAATTTTTGGAAGCTAAAGTGTGTGACATATTCATTTGTGATATTGCTAACTTGGATGAGTTTGCTATTATAGTTAGAGTGTGACAAATTATTAGCATGATTAATAATTTGAAAACTATAGTGAGACATAGTTGAAAAATTAATCGATTAATGAAATTGATTAAAGTTTGGAGAGTGCGACACATGCTAAATAAATCGAATAAAGTGTTTAGTTCCATTGATAATAAAACTTAGTTTTTGGTGATGATTATTAGGTTATGAAATTTTTATTCATAATTTAATAATTATGAAACATAAGGTTTTGATAGGGGATTAAAACCTTGGTTCGGCAATTAAATTAATATTGTCTCTATTAATAGTATTGAAACTATTAATCAAATAGTTGAAAAATTAGACAACTATATGGAACTGGGAATATGTGACATATTGAATCGGGATAAATAGAAATTAATTAGTTAATTTCGTAAATTCGGATAAATTGACTATGTGATGGAAAATATTTAGTAAAGAAGCTAAATAAATTCAAAAAGAATCATTAAGCCCTAAACGAGATAGGCCACAGTATCATAAGCTACCAAATGACCAAAAAGCCCTTCACGGGACTAAGGTCAACTTAAATGGTGCAATGGGCTTGAAATGGGTCCAACTCAACTAGAGCTGACTAGGTTAGACCAAAGTAAATCTACAAGTCGACTAAGGGACACTGAAACGGGGATAAGGGCCGGTAACCCGAGAGATGGTCCAAAGGACCCGTTAGTGGGCCTAAGCCCAACATGGACGTTAGGCATGCATGGACATGGAAATTATTGGAACAATAATTCTAATAAACTGTTATATGCCAGATACTCTCAGGGGAGACGTAAGGCATTTTAAAGGAGACCAGGAAGACATTTAGTCTCTCTAGAGGTAAGTTCACTTGCCTAGTTTCCACCCGATAACGGGATTTCTTGGATTTGCTATGTATTCTTAATACATGCACTGTTATTGACATACATGCTGTTCTTATCTGTTCTTGAATCTTGTTAAGCATGTATGCTTGCTTACGGGACGTTGGTGTCCCTATTTGCTATGTTCTACTGCCCGGACTCAGTGGTGCTAGGGAAGCTCCAATTTTGGGAACGTTCAGGGATAGGACCCCCTGACTTTCTGGCGACCCTCTAGGAGAAACAAATCTCTGGAGGTCTCACCGCTTGTCGGTGGGCATGGTACAATCGGCCGTGTTAGCACACGTAAGAAGAGGTGGTTCTACCGATCTTTTGGCCCCGGAGAGTCAAACGACCATCTAGGTCGTAATTATATCCAAAAAGCTGGACATACTGGCCGGGAGTAAACTCTGAGTTCTCTTAGAACTCACTACAGAGCCCGAGGGCTTTTGTAGCAGGAGTCGTACCTTTGACTTGTTTGTGGTAGACTCCTAGGACTTTGTTGTTGATTCTATGATCCTGTTGACTGTCATTTTTATTTTGATGACACTGTGACCTGCAGGGGTACTTACTGAGCTTTCCCTTCGAAAGCTCACGTGTTTTCTCTTTTCCTCCTTTTACAGATTCCGAGGTTTAGAGGGGGAAGAAGCTTGAAGAGAGGGACTCCGGGAGATCAAGGTTTATAGGAGTCTCAGTTATCTTTATTTTTATAAACTTTGCTATTCGTAGGACCCGTATAGGGACCAGACTTTTATAGGGCCTATGGACCCTAATGACTCTATGTTCTTATGAACTTGAGTTTGTGTTTATTTATGGATTATTATCTGCTTATCACATTATTAGGCCTTGTATTAGAGTTGAGTTTATCTCTTCTTTAATACGGCCGGTCTGTAGACGTGCTCGAGGTCCCGGGATCCGGGTCGGGGCGTTACAGATTAAAGTGGTATCAGAGCCAGGTTCTCTAGATAGAGCAGATAGCAGACCCTAGATGCCCTTAGCCAGTTGTATAGACTGAGTGCGGGACTGGGGTAGTATAGATAGTGGTACGTTAGATTGACACCCGGTTTACTTGCAGGATGTCGGGACCATCATACCGTGATTCTTCTGATGATGAGGTGGAGTCTGTCCGTGAGAACACTCCACCACCCAGAGCTGACTCATCAGAGCCCGCGGAGGTCCTCGCCGAGATGAGGAGGACGCTGGAAGCCACCAACCGAAAGGTTGACAGGCTCCAGACTACCGTTACCATGCTGGTCCAGGGACTTAGGGACCACATCGCTATGCAGAGGCCAGTAGGACCCAGGGTTCCGTTGGCACAGGAGATCGTGAGCCCTAGTATTCCTCCACGACGCGTGTGTAGAGCCCGTGACTACCGTCGTGCATTGGGGGTTCAGATTCGGGAGAGAGCTGCAGGTCCATCTCCTGCTGTTCACCGAGATCTCACGGATTACCCGTCGATGTGGATTATACTGGCATTTGTATGACGGAGTGTAGGCGCCATGCCCTCTGGTGCCGCAACTGTGGCAGTCATGAGCATTTAGCTTTTATCGTCCGTAAATGCAGGCGCCAGACCTAGCGAGGGGACCCTGTGGGTCCTGAGGACATCAGCCAGGTGCCACGACTACACCCCACCGTCGCCCGACGCAGCATCATTTGACCGAAGTTCTTGTTTTAGTTGCTAGAATAATGCGTAGTCTTACAAACTTATGTGTTGTATGAACTACTTTTATTATGTCTCTTAGTGTCTTTTGTTTTAAGCATGTTGACTCTAGTTGTTCCTTTTTGAAATGAATAAAAGTATATTTTCATCATCACCGCTTTTTACGGAAATAAAAAGTAACCTTGTAATCCTTATACGCTTAGTCAATGGATCACTATGCGTGGAGGTCGAGGTGGTAGGGGAAGAGGGAAGGGTAGGCGAGGGCGACCTGCGTGATCGAAATGCCACAGCCTCCTATGGAGGAAGAGGTCCCTCAACCGCTTGAGGGTGGGGAGGTACCCCTCACTGGGCCGAGATGGAAGTGCGACCAAGAGGTGCACTGCTCAATCCACGATGCTCGGTAGCGCCAGGCAGAGGGCCAAAACCCAAGGGGGGAGGTACCCCCCATGAGCATGATGGAACTAATGAGGGAAATGTTGGGGCTAATTCAAGAGACCCGACAACAGCGTGCACCACCAACCACCCCTACGACAAGTAGAGGATTACTAGGGGAGATCAAGAGACCCTCTCCCCGACCTTTTGAAGGGGCTGCAGACCCCCATGTTGCTGAACAATGGATACGGGAAATGGAGAAGACCTTCGAGGTCTTCCAAACTACTGAGGCGGAAAAGATTAGGACCGCCGTGTACATGCTCCAAGGACCCGCTGAAGATTGGTACTTTGGAGAAATTAGGCTGAGGAAGGGGGAGGCCTTCCAGACTTGGGAAGAATTCCGGACTGCGTTCTTCGCCAAATATTTCTCGAGAGGACATCTGGTACAGCTTGGGCAACAATTCTCCCAGCTTGTTCAAGGAGGCTCCACGGTGGAGCAATATGAAACTGAGTTTGACCGGTTGGCTCGCTTCCTTCCTGACATGGTTCCGACGGAAGAGAGCCGGGTGATGAAATTTGAGGCCGGACTGCGGCCATCACTGAAAAAGATTGTGACTAGCCACATGTGCAAGACTTACACCGAAGTTGTGGCTAGGGCTAAGTATACTGAGGCTTCTTGTCAAGGGGACGCCCAGGGGTCGTCCCAGAAAGATAAAAAGGAAAAAGGGACAAACAGCCAGGGCCAATCATCTGGAAAGAGCTCTGGAAAGCGTAGGCCGGACAACAAGTACCGACCCTATGGGAAGCCGACCAGGTCTACAGCCTCATCTGGAGGTAAAGGGTCTTCTGCTAGTGTGACCCAGAACATTAAGTGCTATGAATGCAAGGGACCACATAAGAGATCCCAGTGCCCTAGGATAACTGGAGGGTGTTATTACTGCTTGGCCTTGGATCACCAAAAGGCCCAGTATCCTCAGGGTCAACAAGGACAGAGCGTGGTGGGGGGAACCCAGGGATCTCAACAAGCTTCTCGATAATCTGTTGGACCACCACCAAGACCACAAGGTGGGGATAAGAAAGGGAAGGCGACCTCAGGACAGCCTTCTACACCAAACCAACCCCAGCAGCAGCAGAGGCCAATGACCCATGGTCGGGTCTACCATTTGACAACTGAGGAAGCTTCGTGCATCGGCCAGATGTCGTGGCGGTGTACCATTTCAGTTAGTTCTTTCTATGCCTGCACTTTATTTGATCCTGGAGCCACACACTCCTTCGTATCTGCACGATTTGCACGAAAGCATACTCTGCCTACTATAGATCTACCCCAGGACTTGTGTGTAGACACCCCCGTAGGAGCCTCCATGATTGTAAGGAGGATGGTACCGGCATGTCCAGTAGTGATTGAGGGGCGGAAATTACTTGCAAACCTGCATGTAATGGACCTGAAGGATTACGATGTGATCCTCGGGATGGACTGGCTCTCTTCAGTTTACGCTTGATGGTAGACTATGCGTGGGAAGAGAGTTGTATTTAAGATCTTGGGAAGGAGAGGAATTTACTTTTAAAGGCAGCCACACCTGTTCCTTAGTACAGGAGATCTCAGCTCTCCAGGTTCGGAAGCTCCTTAGGGGTGGGTGTATAGGCTACTTGGCTTCTATTTCCGAGATGAAGAAGTTTAAGGAGATTGTAGTCTCAGACGTACCGGTAGTAGGGGAGTACCCTGACGTGTTTCCGGAAGAGTTACCGGGACTACCCCCGGAAAGGGAATTGGAGTTTTCTATTGATTTGGTACCGGGAACAGCCCCTGTGTCTAAGGCTCCTTATCGGATGGCGCCTGCGGAGCTTAAGGAATTAAAGAGCCAACTAGAGGAATTATTCGACAAGGGTTTTATTAGACCTAGTATGTCACCTTGGGGAGCACCTGTTCTTTTAAGCCAAGAAGAAAAGGCCAATACTTCTGGTTGTCTGCATTGATTATCGGGAGTTGAATAAGGTGACTGTAAAGAATAAATATCCTCTACCAAGAATTGATGACTTACTGGATCAGCTACAGGGAGCTCAAGTCTTCTCTAAGATTGACTTGAGATCTGGGTATCACCAAGTAAGGATTAAAGAAACGGATATCCCAAAGAGTGCTTTTCGTACTAGATACAGGCACTACGAGTTTCTGGTAATGCCGTTTGGGCTTACCAATGCCCGGCAGTCTTTATGGATATGATGAACCGGGTATTCCGTCAATATTTGGACCAGTTTGTGGTGGTATTCATTGACGACATCTTGGTTTACTCAAGAAGCCACCAAGCCCACGAGGAGCACTTACGAATAGTGCTAGAGACCTTGAGGGAACATCAGCTTTACGCAAAGTTCTCCAAGTGTGACTTTTGGTTGGAAAGTGTAGCTTTCTTGGGCCATGTGGTAAGTGGAGCTGGAGTTTCAGTTGATCCTAAGAAAATTGAAGCCGTTGTGGAATGGAAAAGACCATCAACAGTACGGGAGATACGGAGTTTCCTCGGATTAGCTGGTTATTACCGGAGATTCGTTGAGGGATTCTCGGTAATAGCAGCACCGTTAACCAAGCTGACCAGGAAGGGTACCAAATTCGTTTGGACCGACTCCTGTGAAAAGAGTTACCAGGAGCTAAAACAGAGATTAATATCAGCACCAGTGTTGGCGCTACCACAAAGCAATCGTGGGTATACGGTCTACAGCGACGCCTGCAAGACTGGCCTTGGATGTGTGTTGATGCAAGATGGGCGCGTGATTGCTTATGCATCACGACAGTTAAAACCTTTCGAAGAGAATTACCCCACACACGATCTTGAGTTGGCAGCGATCGTGTTCGCCCTAAAGATCTGGCGACACTTCCTCTACGGTGTACCTTGTGAGATTTACACCGATCATAAGAGCCTCAAGTACATATTCACACAGAAGGAATTGAATATGAGACAGCGGCATTGGTTAGAACTAATCAAGGACTACGATCTCAGTGTCCATTACCACCCGGGCAAGGCGAACGTGGTGGCCGATGCACTGAGCAGGAAGTCTGGATATGGAGTTGCCGCTATGTTAACAATTCAGAGGCCGCTACTGGAGGATATGAGAAGGCTCAACTTAGAGGTCGTTTTGCCTACAATGGATGTCACATTGGCCAGCTTGCATATCCGACCCTCGTTGTTTGAGAGAATTCGGGTTGCTCAGGGACAAGATCTTGAACTGGAGGAGATCAAGGGACACATGGGCCAGGAAGAACCAACACGGTTCAGAGTCCATGAGGATGGCACCCTTAGATTTGACGAAAGAATTTGTGTACCAAATGTCCCAGAAATAAAACAAGAAATTCTGGAGGAAGCCCACTATTCGGGCTACACTATTCACCCTGGAGGTACCAAGATGTACAGAGGGTTGAAGGATCATTTCTGGTGGAAGGGGATGAAGCGAGATGTTGCGGTGTTCGTGGCTAAATGCATCACCTGTCAGATGGTAAAGGCGGAACACCAGAAGCCGGCAGGGATGCTACAACCCTTACCCATTCCGGAATGGAAATGGGAGCACATTAACATGGACTTTGTAACGGGGTTGCCACGCACTCAAAGAGGCCATGAATCGATCTGGGTTATAGTGGACCGGCTGACAAAGTCGGCCCACTTTATACCGTTAAGGACAGGAGCATCCTTGGAAAAGTTGGCCCAGCTATATATCGATCAGATCGTCAGATTACATGGGGTACCGGTGACGATCACCTCTGATCGAGACACTCGGTTCGTCTCTAGATTCTGGGAGAGCTTGCACACCGCTCTGGGCACAGGATTGGCGTTTAGCACAGCTTTTCACCCACAGACTGATGGGCAGTCTGAAAGGACCATCCAGGTGTTGGAGGACATGTTGAGGGCATGTGCAATAGATTTTACGGGGTCTTGGGATGAACGTTTAAGTTTGATAGAGTTTGCCTATAACAACAGTTATCAGGCGAGCATCAAAATGGCTCCGTACGAGGCACTCTATGGAAGGAAGTGCCGAACTCCCATTTGTTGGGGAGATGTCGGAGAAAGGAAGCTGGTAGCTGAGGCGACACTTAAGCAACCTGATTTTGTAAAACAAACGGAGGAACATGTTAAGATGATCAGGGAGCGACTCCTGGTTGCCCAGAGTAGACAAAAGAGCTATGCCGACCGAAAAAGATCTAATCAGGAGTTTCAAGTGGGAGACTTGGTATTCCTAAAAGTATCTCCTATGAAAGGGGTAGTAAGGTTTGGACGACGTGGAAAACTTGCTCCGCGTTATATCGGACCTTTTGAGATTTTGGAGCGCATAGGAGTGGTGGCATATAGATTGGCTCTACCACAGGACCTCGCTCAGGTTCACGATGTCTTCCACATTTCAATGTTGAAGAAGTGTATTCGTGATCCCACCAGAGTGATTCCTCAAGTCCCGGTGGAAGTCCAAGAGAATATGTCCTACGAGGAACGCCCAGTAGCTATTTTGGGACGAGAGGACAAACAACTGAGGAATAGGACTATTCCTTTTGTTAAGGTGAAGTGGAGTAACCACACCGAACGGGAAGCTACCTGGGAACGTGAAGAGGATATGAGGCAGCGTTTCCCAGAGTTGTTTGTATGAAGTATAAACTGCGTTGAAATTTCGAGGACGAAATTTTGTAAGGGGGGAGGATTGTAAAATCCACGAATTTTATTTATTTTCTGGAAAAAAAAAAAATTAAAATATTTACTTACCGCGATTACTGAAAATGTGGGATTAAATGATTTATTTAAATGGGGGTTTTTGGGACTGAAAGGTAATTTACGGAAGGTTGAGGACCTTAGAGAAGTTTCTCCTCTCACCGTTTCAAGGACTTTTCGGTAAATAAATTATGTTGAGGGACTTAGAGAGAGAATGCCCGTCTCACAGAAGAAGGACTATTTTGTAAATTAAATAATGGGGGGGGACCCCTGGAGAATTTTCCTGCAAAGCTTCGGTTTAACGGCTGAGATCAAACCATCTATGAGAGTGCAGATCGTAAGGAAACGAGTAAGGCTCTCGTTGAGCCACGTGGCGATGAGAGATGAAATCCATCTCATCGTCTACTCGTTACGAGGCAAAGTGGAGGAAGTCAGGTAAAAAGGGCCCTACCGTGAGGGCAACCTGAAGCCGTTCATCAGCTATGTTGATGGATACGAGGCAAAGATCTAAAATCTTGACCGTTAATATATTTAAAATCCTGGCCGTTTAGAAGGTGAAAGTGTCGGATCCGAGACAAAAGACTAAATCTCGGCCGTTAAGAAGGATCAAGTGATCCTCGCCACCCATCTAAGAGAACAGATCCCGGGGCACCACCGCCACTCCTCCGCCGCCTGCAACGTTCTCGCGCGAGGCCCGCCGGCTGTCCCGACCGTTTCGCGCGAGAAACGCGGCGGTCGCCGCAAGGCGACAAGCTCGAGCCGACGCCGCTCAATGCCCGAGGCTTATAAAAGGGGGGCCTCACCTCCTGCTCTCGGGCGTCCCAACACAGCCGAGCTCTGTCTTCTCGGTGAGGTGACGGGTGGAGGAGGTGAAGGCGCCTCGGTGGAAACTCGCGCCAAGGATCCAGCGAAGTCGAGGGACCAAGGGCCGCGGCCCAGCGGGGAGAAGAAGAGGCGTGCTTTGTGGCGGCCACGTGGGAATAGAAGGAACCGCTGCGGCCGAGCTTGCCGGAGTAGAGGCGGTGAGGCGTTCACGGCAACTCCGACACTTCCATAGCCAACAAACCCCTCGGTAAGCATCTAAAACCCCGTGAGTATTTTAGAGGTATTCTCGCCAGACCGGGTTGATAGTAGAGCTCGTCGGAGAGTATAGCTCTACCGGTAGGGATTTCGTCCGGATTTCGAGATGGGGAGAATTTGGTCAGCCACGGAGAAGTCCGCTGTGGACGCCAAGCTGCCGGTGATGAGCTCCGGGTCCGGGCAGGCAGGCGCGGTGGCCGGAGAAGGACCTGGCGTTCGGTCGCGAGAGAGAGAGAGAGAGAGAGAGAGGTTGAAGATGAAGTTTATTTTTAAAAAAAAAATAATAATAATAATAAAGAATAATGTTTAATTATGTTTAATTAAACATTCATTAACTTAGGGGTGTGACATCGATTTAGTTAATTAAAATAAATATTTTTCTTTCCTCTCTTCTAAATGAGAACATTAGTTGATTAACATTGACTAAACAAGGTATTAAAATGGGAAATTAAGGACATGTGACAATAAATAAATTGTTAATCTTGTGTCACAAGCTAATAATATTATTATTAGTCTTGAGTTAAAAAAAAAAAAAAAACTAGTTGATTAATGTGACAAATAATAATTAATTAGTTAAAATAGTTATTTGAGAACTATTAATATGTCACAAAAATTTTTGGAAGCTAAAGTGTGTGACATATTCATTTGTGATATTGCTAACTTGGGTGAGTTTGCTATTATAGTTAGAGTGTGACAAATTATTAGCATGATTAATAATTAGAAAACTATAGTGAGACATAGTTGAAAAATTAATCGATTAATGAAATTGATTAAAGTTTGGAGAGTGCGACACATGCTAAATAAATCGAATAAAGTGTTTAGTTCCATTGATAATAAAACTTAGTTTTTGGTGATGATTATTAGGTTATGAAATTTTTATTCATAATTTAATAATTATGAAACATAAGGTTTTGATAGGGGATTAAAACCTTGGTTCGGCAATTAAATTAATATTGTCTCTATTAATAGTATTGAAACTATTAATCAAATAGTTGAAAAAAATTAGACAACTATATGGAACTGTGAATATGTGACATAATAATTAATTAATAATTATTATGAAATATTGAATCGGGATAAATAGAAATTAATTAGTTAATTTCGTAAATTCGGATAAATTGACTATGTGATGGAAAATATTTAGTAAAGAAGCTAAATAAATTCAAAAAGAATCATTAAGCCCTAAACGAGATAGGCCATAGTATCATAAGCTACCAAATGACCAAAAAGCCCTTCACGGGACTAAGGTCAACTTAAATGGTGCAATGGGCTTGAAATGGGTCCAACTCAACTAGAGTTGACTAGGTTAGACCAAGGTGAATCTACAAGTCAACTAAAAGAGACACTGGAACGGGAATAAGGGCCGGTAACCCGAGAGAAAGTCCCTAGGACCCGTTAGTGGGCCTAAGCCCAACATGGACGTTAGGCATGCATGGACATGGAAATTATTGGAACAATAATTCTAATAAACTGTTATATGCCAGATACTCTCAGGGGAGACGTAAGGCATTTTAAAGGAGACCAGGAAGACATTTAGTCTCTCTAGAGGTAAGTTCACTTGCCTAGTTTCCACCCGATAACGGGATTTCTTGGATTTGCTATGTATTCTTAATACATGCACTGTTATTGACATACATGCTGTTCTTATCTGTTCTTGAATCTTGTTAAGCATGTATGCTTGTTTACGGGACGTTGGTGTCCCTATTTGCTATGTTCTACTGCCCGGACTCAGTGGTGCTAGGGAAGCTCCAATTTTGGGAACGTTCAGGGATAGGACCCCCTGACTTTCTCGGCGGCCCTCTGGGAGAAACAAATCTCTGGAGGTCTCACTGTCGATGGGCATGGTACACTTGACCGTGTTAACACGAAGAAGAGGTGGTTCTACCGATCTTTGACTGGAGAGTCAAACGCACCATCTAGGTCGTAATTATATCCAAAAATTTGGACATCTTGGTAGGGAGTAAACTCGAAGTTCTCTTAGAACTCACTCTGAGCCCGAGGGCTTTTGTAGCGTGAGTCATTACCTTTGACTTGTTTGTGGTAGACTCCTAGGACTTTGTTGTTGATTCTATGATCCTGTTGATTGTCATTTCTATTTTGATGACACTGTGACCTGCAGGGGTACTTACTGAGCTTTCCCTTCGAAAGCTCACGTGTTTTCTCTTTTCCTCCTTTTTCAGATTCCGAGGTTTAGAGGGGGAAGAAGCTTGAAGAGAGGGACTCCGGGAGATCAAGGTTTATAGGAGTCTCAGTTATCTTTATTTTTATAAACTTTGCTATTTGTAGGACCCGTATAGGGACCAGACTTCTATAGGGCCTATGGACCCTAATGACTCTATGTTCTTATGAACTTGAGTTTGTGTTTATTTATGGATTGTTATCTGCTTATCACATTATTAGGCCTTGTATTAGAGTTGAGTTTATCTCTTCTTTAATACCTACCGGTCTCAGAAGCGTGCTTTCGAGGTCCCGGGATCCGGGTTTGCAAGTTCTAAGAACGCGTGCGAGGTCCCGGGATCTGGGTCGGGGCGTTACATAGTGACAATTAGTTAATTGACTAATTGATGATTAACTGGGCGATTAATTTGTGGGCTTGGTGAATTAATTAATTCAACTAGTGAATTGAAATGGGCTTGGGCGCAATGGATTAGTATGGGCTGAATTTAACTTAGAAGAAAGGATGGGTTGTTTAATTAAAGACTAGTTAATTGGTTAGGATGGACCTAAACTATGGTTGAGTTCAGTCAAGTGGAAGTGACTAAGTCTAACCAAGTTAAATAATAAAAAGAAAAAAAAAGGGGAATAAGAGATAAGTCGAGGGAATCGAACCCAAGACATCTCCAAGAAAGTGGTGGGCCTTAACCACCAGGCTACCAAGGCCTTGCTGTACTAATAGACAAGTACAATAATTTAAGAAAGTGGCTTAGAAATTCAGGGAGGACCCATTAGGCTAGACTGGTCCCAAATTAGAACATCTTGCATACACATCTAGAATCATACGATGTCGCGAATTTCTAATATAAGATATGTTATCAGGATTGACGTAGATGCGAAGAGAGTTGGTTCCTTGGGATACCAGACTTCGTGACTTTTGTAAGTACTCTTGCCTTGTGCCCTTGTTTATTGACTGGTTGCTTTCTTGATTTTATGCTTGTAAGTACATCTGCCTAGTTTCCACCCAGCAATGGGTGTTCTTGACTTTATGCTTTTGTTTCAACTTTCATGCTTGAATGTTCGTTGATCTCGATGTTGTGGAATCTCTTTGAGCTATTTCTCATTATTGTCTCTGATATCGTTATGTTTTGGATTGCATACACGTGTTTAAGATTCTTCTTTATTGAGCTCCATGGTGGTGTATGCATATTGGTGTATAAGCTTTTGTTGGACATGTGTGTGTATGCTGCTCACGCCTTCCTGTTGATCGGCACGTGGGCGTGGAAACACATGAGCCTGTGCTCCGTCCTGGTTGGTGTGTCAGCATTTCTTGTGTTGAAGATTCTCCCGTTCAGTGCAGAATGTGATAAGTTATAGGCTGACACTCTAGACGCCACCCGTCAGTGGGACGATACGCTGGCCGTGTACGTACATGTAGGAGCTCCACCAAACTCAAGGGTTTGGATTATAAGATTTAAGATCGGCTTAGGCCGATGGCTGCCGGGGAGATGATAAGTTTTTGTTATTCATGTTTGATTTAACTTCATGTATGTGCTTAGTGATAGTGATCCTCGTATGCTTTAAGCTTAGTCTTCTTTCCTATGATATTGCTTTGTGTGGGTCACTATTACATGATTATTTTCATGATCTCTTCGTATTCCATGCGGGGGTACTTAGTGGGCTTTCCTTTCGAAAGCTCATTCCACTTGTCTTCTTCCCTTTTCAGGTTTCTGAAAGTTTAGGTGATTACAACCAGGAGCTACCTTATATTTTGTAGGACCCTTATAGGGCCAATATTTGTTAAGTTCCGCTGTATAATAACTCTGGAAATATTTGTTGGACATTTTGGTTATATGCTCATGTATCATTTAGGCCTTGTATTCGAGTGGGGCTCGTCTCCACTTGGATACGGCCGGTCTGTGCACCTGCCCGAGGTCCCGGGGATCGGGTTAGGGCGTGACACCTGTGAGAGGGGACTATTTTCCAATAGTCCTTTGTAATTTTCTAAATTACAAATTAGTCCTTCTGGCTACCAATAAACCCTAATTAGGGTTTTAACCCTTTTTTTTTTAACTTGATTCCCCACCCCCCCCCATTAAATCCTCTGTTTAATACTCTGGGGAAATTATTTAATTAATAAATAATTTTAAAGAAAATTTCATCACATTTCTTTCTCAAAATTTCTTGGATTTTACATGTTGATTAATAAAGTACGAAACATGTTGTTACAAAAATGGCTCAAAGGCCTCCCCTTCCCCCATCTCCGTCCCAGTGAATTACCCATGATCATCTTGCCTTATCGACTCGTCTTCGAAATTATCCCCATTCTCCTGTGCTTGTGGTGGTCCCCCTGGGTTGAAGACCAGAGATCTGCCGGCGATGGATTCCATTTGTCTAAGCTTCAGTTGCTTGGTGTCCGTAGCAGCATCAAACCAGACGAGCAATAAGAAAGCTATCCCCTGAATAATACCAGAGCAAACACGTTGTTTGTTACAGAAACATCGATGGTTTCTTTCTAGCTATGTGCTCCATGTGATGGCCATGACCGCAAAGTTCCACCCTATGCCCATCTCTTTGGGTAGCTTCTTCCCCAAACTATTGTATCCCCATAGGTCCTTAATCACTTGAGGGTTCGTACCGAGATCAAATAATGGATAGTAATGATTCCATAGTTGTCTTGTAACGGGGCAAGAGATCAACAGGTGATGCACGGATTTATCCTGCTCATTGCATATATAACGGGTGGTATGACTCCCACTCCACCCTCGTTTTGCCAAGTTATCTAGGGTGAGCATTTTGTTGTCCATTTCCAACCATGCAAACAACTTAATTTTCTTTGGATAGGGTAATCTCCATAGGTTTTTGGGGTACGAGCTCCTCGTTCCTCAATCTGTGATGAAATTATAGAGGGACTTGACCGAGAACGATCCATGAGTTTCCATGATCCAGCTCCTGGTATCCTCTCTTCCTTCGTTAGTTATAGCAAGGGCCCTCAAAAGGTCATCTAGCTCACTGTATCCAGCTCTGGTGAGTGGGCCTTGGTTAAGGATTGGCTGACCCCGATCTATGCTATCCCTTGCCGCCTCCAGAGATATTTGACGGTTCCTTGCTGAGCCTAGCAATGTGGGAAATAAGCTACATTGTGCTTGTCCCTGAATCCATCTGTCGTGCCACAAATTTACCGTATGTCTCCTCCCCCCGCAATAGTTGTCATCCCCATTTCGACCATACTCCATTATTCCTGTGGGATCAAAAATACCCGCCTGGTATCGTGTTTGTGAAGAGACGCCAAGCGATATAACGAATCACAAATATCATATTTAGTTATCATGGGTTCTTCCATTCCTAATAGAGGCAAGCCTCTATTATTAATTACCCCAGACAGAGTCTTGGGAACCTCCGATTAAGGGCGAAAGTACAAGTAGAGACAATGAATAAAAAGAGTTTATTTATTGCAAAACAAAATAAGTTATTACATATAGATGTCATTTCATGGATGTATACACATATTCATTTATTTATTTATCTATTTATTTATTCATTTAAATGGCACCGCCTTATATGCCTCGCCGCCGCCTTCGAATTTGCGCTGCTATATCGCCACCTCAAGATGACGACTGTGCCGCTTCAAGATTTGTGTCACTTCACCATTTTGTATTTCATTGACCGCCTCAAGATGCGTGTTGAGTATCGCCTCGAAATGCGTCATTTTGAAATTTAAATTTCATCACATCGAGATGCTCGCCACTTTGAGATTTGTATTTTATGAGTTGCCTCAAGATGCTTTGGGATTTGAAATTTATTTATTTATTTATTTTTGAGCCATCTCGTGCATTCATATTTCTCCTTTTGATTGCATTTCTGCTATAAGATGCCCATAATAATGATTTTTTTTATATAATTAAGTCAGCCTCTTTTTTTTATTTAAATTTTTTTACATCGCCATTCCAGAATCCCAGCTTTCTATATCGTTCATTATATTTTCTTTATCACTAATTTTTTTTTAAATGGGCCCCGATCTCTATATTTAAAAAAAAAATGAGCCCAAGTCTTTTCATTATTTTTCATCAACAAGGTCAAGTCCATCAATTTTCTGTGCTAGACTATTATACCAAAATAACCATCCTTATAATATCCAGGTTCATTTGTCGTAGCCATGAAGACCGCAATGCCATTTATACCTTGTCTATAATCAAGGCTATCTTTCCACAGCAAATATAACCTTTGAGAACTGCTATGTAGCATGAACAGTTCTTGTAATATTAGTTGTTCCATCTCTTGCTTGCCCATCTCTTCATGAATCATATTCATATATAAATATGGGTAGTTAGAGGAAAAAAATTACAACTGATATTGATTGAGGTATCCATATTTTAATATTAATCAAGGACTTATGCTTTCTTGCATTGACCACGAAGTCATACAATTCTCATTAATTTAGCAACCTTAAGTCTTTAAATCATTCATTCACATCTATACCATGACATAGCAACAACCTTTGCAGCAGTTTTTTTTTTTTTAACCTTTGGAGAAATGTAAAAATAATTCTTACATCCATCCCTCAAAATTAGTGTTGGTGAAACTCCACACTTTGTCAACATGATTTCATAGCAAGATGTTCCCATTAATATTCTTATGACATACAACCACATAACCCAATAATGGATTCTTTCTAGCATTTTATCAAACAACTTGAGAGCATTTCATAGAACCAAGGATTTAGCATGACATTAGAACTCACTCTTTTACAAAATTTACAATATAAAGGCTATGACAGTCAACATCATTTACGATAACATAGAGCATACATCATCAATTCCATATTTTCTTCTTCCTTTTGTTTGCTGCAGTAAACTTTCTCTTCAAAATCAGCTGTGACTTGCAACTTTTCCAAGACTTCTTTGGGATATTTCATCAAACAGAGCACATGTAGAATGGGATATGAAATGCTCAAACAATCCATCAGATATTAGTAGCCTTTACTTCAAGCTCCCACAAGCTAAATTCCTCAAGAATCTGTGAAGGAAAATTGAGCAGCGTAAGAGTGGGAGACATCTCCACGGTCTGACCTTCTTCTAAAGGCAGGGACAATGAACAAAAGTCTTTCATGATCACCAATTTCTTCTCTGGTGACAGTGGACAGCAGGGAGGCTATCATATAGCCTTCGCTTTCTTCTCCAGCGATAGGAGCGGGAGCAGGGAACTATCATATAGTCCCTTTTTTTTGCTCCTCTTCTACGGTGACAGTGGGTAGTGTAAAACCCACGAATTTTAGGAATAAAATTTTTCTTATATTCCATAAAATAAGATTTATAATTCCTTAAGCTGGAAGGATGGAGAATTAAAAAGCTTAAAAAGAGGAATTAAATTAAATTTTGAGACCAATTAGTATTAATTGGGAGTTCAAGGACCTTTTAGTAATTTTGTAAAGTATTGAGGACCTAAAGGAAATAGTCCCCTCTCTCAGAGAATGGACTAGAATGTGACCTAAAAACATTCCAGGGATCCACGAATAATTTTCCCAGAGAAAAATCCTAATTAGGGTTGTTGGGGGGAATCAGAAGGACCTTTTGGTAATTATTGAAAATTCCAAGGACTGGACCATAATTGTTCCCTCTCACAGGTTGGACTAAAATGTAACCTAGAAACTAGTGGAGGATTTCTAGTTAATTTTGTTGAGAAAACTCTATTAGTTCAAGAACCAACGGTCGAGATTAAAAGATCTCAGATGTTGCCGATCTCGAAGCTTTATAAAGGCTCACATAGAGCCACGTGTCGCTCTCAGGTTAGATCCATCTGATCGTGGAACGGTTACGAGGCAAAAGAGATGGTTGGTTTAGAAATAACCTCACGGTGAGGGTAATCAAGAGCCGTCAATCTCGTGATCACCTATATCACGAGATGAAGAATGAAGATCTGGCCGTTTACTTATTTCTAATCCCGGCCGTTGATCGTGGGAGTGCTCGATACGAGGACGGACGAACTATTCTAAACCATTGAAAAAGATCAGATGATCTCCGCCACTTATCGGAGTAACCTTATCCCGAGGCACCTCTTCTTCTTCCTCAGCCACCAACGGCGCTGACAGTTCACCAACGCCCCTACCAAGCTACAGGGAAGCGGCCGGACGGAGGGGCGTTGCATGATCGCGGCGCTTCGCAGGCATTGAGCGTTATAAAAGGAGCCACCTTACCCATCGCTTTAGCATCGCAAAGCTCGAGTTCATGAGTGCACGTAGCGAGGATGACAGGGGGAAGGTGAAGCTCACAGTGAGCTTGTTTTAGTCTCCGACGGACAACTGCGGTTGCTCCGGCGACGTACAGAGGGAGAGAGTTTTTTTGACGTTGCGAAGAGGGAGAGAAGAAGCTAGCCGGAAGTTGTGGCCGAGCTCGCCGGAGGAAGACAGGCTCGTATTTCCGGCGTCTTCAGCACCTTCGTCGACATCAAACTCTCTGTAAGTACTTTAAAAACCCAGTAGAGTGTTTCGGGACATTTCTTCATGCTTTTAGCCGACGATGTGAGCTCGCCGGCGAAGGGGGAGGTTACGGCGAGAGCTTGAAGCCGTTGTGGGAAGAGATGGGAAGGTAGGCGGCGCTCTGGAGAAGGTAATCGCGGGCGGAAGTGAGGTTCGAGCTCGGAGGGAAGGCCAAGGCTGGCCGGCGAGCTGAGTGACGGAAGAGGCTCTCGGTCGCGGACGGGAGTGAAACGAAGAAGAAGGAGATAAAATAAAAAAAAAAATTTCTTTTTGATTAATGTTATAACTTAGGATGTGTGACATAATCAGTTTAATTATTAAAAATAGAACCTTAGTGTTGTGACATTAATTGATTAATTTGGTATAGTTACAATAACTATATTCATTATTTTGGGTGTGACAATTATTTAAATAAATGTGGAACTATAGGGGTTGTGATATTTTTATCATTATTATTATTCCTCTTTAGAGACTATGGTGTGTGACACATAGTTAATCTATTTTAGTGAAAAATAATAAAATGGTTATTAAAAAGTAACTATGATTTGTGTGACAAATTATTAGTGTGATTAAATTCTTTGAAAACTATAGTGTGACAATTGAAGTGTTTAATTATTTACTATAGTTGAAAGAATTTTTGAAGCATTGTTATTATAACAAAGTTTAAGGATAATTAGTCAATTAAAATATTTGTTACTTTGGAATAGTAACAATTTATTAAAGGAATAATTGATTAATTAAAGTAAAGTTTGGATGACTAAAAGGTTAGTCAAGGTAATGATTTTTATTTGAAACATAGGAAATGTGACAAGTAGAAATCAATTAATAGATTACAACTATAGACGTGTGACTATTAATTTAATATCTTGTGTAGTTCGGTAACTTTGTAGAACTATGAATAAGTGACAAGTTAATTTGGTTAATGGTTGTTTAACCAATAGGATTATGTGGCTACTTTACTAGTGAGACCAAATTAATTAAATTAACTTGTTTGGTTAAAGAGTTTAACTAAAGTTAATTAATTAATTGCTTGAACTTAGTTATTTGGTGGTGACAAGGTTGGGTTAATTACAGAAATTATTTAGTAAGGTTGCTAAACAATTTAAAGGAACTAATTAAACCCTAAACAAGAGAGGACCATAAACCCTAGGGTCCTGAGTTACCCAAAGGACCAAAATGCCCTTTTCTTAGTTTAAAAGGGCCAAGACCAAGCTAGAATGTGTAATGGGCTCGAAATGGGCCCAATTCAACTTGAATGCCTAGAGGTGACCAAATAAGGATTAGACTCGACAAATAAAGGTGAAGTTGACTAGGTCTGACCAAGCTGGGTCTGAAGTCAACTAAAGGACAAGGAAACGGGGTATAAGGACCAGAACTCGGAGAGATGGTCTTTAGGACCCGTTAGTGGGCCTAGGCCCAACAGGAACGAGAGTCATGCATGTGCAATTAGAGACATAGGGTTTCATTAGAACTTTAACTCTAATAGAAACTCTATTATCAGATTTTCTCGGAGATACTTAGAGGCTTTCCTGGAGGAGTCTAGGAGAGGCTTCTGGCTCGAGAAGAAGGTAAGTGCTTCTGCCTAGCACTGTTATCGTTGTTGAACTTTGGTACTTGTGTAAGTACTTTTGCCTCTTTCCTTGAAAGATTGTTTCCTTGTTAAACATTCCTATGCATGCTTAATGGATTCCTTGGATATTTATTTCATTGATCTCATGCTTGTGCACGTTACTTTCGTGCCTTGGAAGTTTGATACCCTGTTCATGCATGCTTGTATGCCCCTTTGGGGGTATTGCTTTGTTGATATCATTATTCGATATGATTGCATACACTCGTATTCTGTTCTCTTGGATATCTACTTTGAAGTTGGTGTGTGCATGTTGAGATGTTAGCATCCTGTAGGGTATGCTTGTGAGTGTTGAGTGTGCCTTCCTGTTGACCGGCACGTGGCCGTGGAATCACGTGAGCTTGTGCGCTGGCCAGGAAGGTATACACCAACTATGTTATTTCAAGGATTCTCCCATCCTCGTAATCTTTGTTTCCCGCCAGTGGGGGTAATACTGGTAAGTCTTTGTTTCCGCCGAAAGGGTAATAAGCTAGTAAATCTTTGCTTCCCTTGATTGGGTAAAAGCCGTAATCTTTGTTTTCCCGTCAGTGGGATGATACGCTGACAAAATACGTCTATGTTTAGTAGCACTACTAGACCATGGACCGAGGGTCGATATTGGCTGAGGCTGATAACCGACTAGGGAGATGACTTGTGAACTCTTAGGAGTATTTTGTTGAGATCTTTTGGATAGGAGCCCTATCGTTGTTATGGTAGACTCCCAGGGTTTGATTTGTGCGGGGCGTGGCCCTGTTTGGGTGGATTGGTGATCTTTGAATTGCTCATATTTGACTTTTCTTGTATCATCTGTGTTGCTTTGGATTTTCATTGAAATTCCAGCAGGGTACTTACTGGGCTTTCCTTTCGAAAGCTCATGCACTTGCTTCCCTTATTCTTTTCAGGTTTCGAGGAGTAGGTGACATTGACTCTGGGGAGAGCTGAGGGAGTTGACTTTGTTGAGGTTCGAGGACCTGCATTACTTGTGTGTGAGAAATTATTCTTGTAGGACCCTTATAGGGCCTTGACCGTGTGTAGGGCATGTAAACCCTTTCGGTCTTAATTCGCTTGTAGAAACTCGCAAATGTTTAAATATGACATTTTGAGATATAATCTGATTTTATGTGTTATCTGTTACTCATCTAGGCCTTGTATCTGAGTGGGGCTCGTCTCCATTCGGGTACGGCCGGTCTGTTCATGTGCTCGAGGTCCCTTGATCAGGGTCGGGGCGTGACAGGTAGCAGGGAGACCATTGTATGGTCTATGCTTCTTCTCCGGTGACAGTGGGCATCGATGGCGAAGGCATAGGAGCTCATTGATGGAGCATGGGAGATGAGGGGGCTTCATCTTCGGCGGTATTCTTCGGCAAAGCCATCAGAGACAGGCCCGTATCCGCTTGTTCGACCGACCACCACACGGCTTCTTGCTTCACGAAGAGGAGAACACGGAGGGGATCTCTCTTCCTCTTTTTTCTTGTAGTCCCTCTCTATTTATAGAACCTCCTCACATGATAAATCATAACTTAAATTTTGATTTGATTTATTCTTTAAATTTAGATAAATCAAAATTTAAGTTTTGATTTGATTGGATTGGATTTTTTTTTTGAATTTTGATTTGATTGATTTTTTTTATTTATTCATTCAAATTTGTTTTTGATTTGATTGATGCTTTCCTTTCATGATTTAATCAAGATTTAAATTTGGTTTGATTTCGATTTGATTGATCATTTCCTTTCTTGATTTAATCAAGATTTAAATTTTGTTTGATTTTGATTTGATTGATGATTGATTTTTTTGATTTTTTTTTTGGAGAGAATTATATTTTTGGATTTGCCTTGGGATTTGTTCCCTTGGATTTGCCTTGGGATCTGTTCCCTTGGATTTGCCTTGGAATCTGTACTCGTGGATGATCTTAGGATTTGCATTTTTTTTAGATTGCCTCGAGATTTGTATTCTTGGGCATCTTGGGATTTTTGCTATTTTACTATTCAGGATCACCTCAGGATTTGTGTTCGGGCTACCTTGAGATTTGTATTTCTTGAAGATTGCCTCGAGATATGTATTCTCGGGTCATCTTGGAATTTGAGATTGCCTCGAGATTTGCTCTCGGGCTATCTTGGGATTTAAGATTGCCTCGAGATTTGTTCTCATGGCTATCTTGGGATTTGCGATTGCCTCGAGATATGTGTTCTCGGGCTATCTATTTCAATATATATATATATATATATATATATATATATATATATATATATATATATATATATATTTCATCATAATATTTATATGAAATATTTCATATTGGCTCTTGAGACATTTTGCATTTTCAAGGCTCATTTATATATTTTATATATTCCCCCCCCTTTTATTTATTTATTATTATTATTATTTTTTTTTAGTGGGATGCCCTTGATAGTACCTTCTTATGTGGGTTGATGTAATAACTCCAATAATATTTGTTTTGTATTATACTTCTGCATATATATACTAGCCTGCCGATTACGGAGCCTCCACCACCATTTCCCAATTATCGCCCTATTGAAGCATCGGAGGTCCACTATCCCCAATCCTCAATCCCCTGTATTCCTTGGGGGTATAGACATTGCCAGTTGACCATTCTATATGTCTTCCACTTCATCTCTGGCCCGTATCATAGGAAATCTCTCCAGCATCTATCGATCCTCTTTATCACCCAGTCTGGTAGCTTGTATATGGCGAGCCAGTAATTAAGGATGACAGAGATCACCGAGTTGATTAGGGTAGTCCTACCTGCCATTGATAGTAGTCTCCATTAGTTGCTCCAATTCCTGTCTCTTAGGCTTCCGACGTGAGATCGGAATACCTAGATAGTTTATCGGTAGATCCTTTCTTGGGAAGTTGACAGTGTACACCAGCGCCTCTACTCTTGCCGCATCCATCTTGAAGGGTGTTAGGTGGCTTTTTACATAATTGATTCTAAGGCCTGAGAGACCCTCGAAGAGGTAAAAGATAAGTTTCAAAGTTCTCATGTGATTAATGTCTCCTGAGCCGAAAACTAGTAGATCATCCGCATGTCGCAGTGAGGTGATCTCCTCTTCTGCCTGTTCTCCATATCAGATCTCCCTGTATATGTTTTCCCTAGTTGCCCTCTTTACCATAGTGGTGAGGGTATCCGCGGTAATAACAAAAAGGAGGGGGATAGAGGATCCCCTTCCTTTAGCCCTCTCTTATGCCTGATATACCCCCCAACCTACCCATTGATCAAAATTCTAGACTTCGATGATACCAAGATATCCCGTATCCACAATATCCATTTGCTACTAAATCCTCTTGCTTGTAGGATGTCAAGTAGAAAGTCCCAGTCCATCATATCAAAGGCCTTCTCAAAATCAATCTTAAGTAGCACCCCGCCTTTGTTCCTGTTCCTCATCATGTGAATTATTTCCTCAGCAGCAATGATGTTGTCCTGGATGGATCTTCCTTTAATGAACGCCGTTTGGGATTTATCAACCACTTCCATGATGACTGCTTGCAGTTGATTGGCGAGAACCTTGGTGATGATTTTCATGGAACAATTGATCAGGCTGATCGGCCTACAATCTCCGATCTCTGTTGGGGCCTCCTTTTTTGGTATGAGAATGATGTGTGCCCAGTTCAGTCTTTCCAATTGAGCATGCCCATTGATGTGATATAATGTTTTATTTCTTTTATTTTTTCTTTGATCTTGTATGGACGCCATGATCCTCATCACCAACTCATTATTCGAAGAAGAAGAAGAAGGAAAATGTTTTTAGGAACCAGACAAATCATCATAAGATAATTTTATATCAAAATTATTCTACATTTTTTTACCTGATGACTCAATATTCCTTCTCCTCATAAAAATTCTTCATATAAGTTAATTTTATTTATTGTTTTTATTTTTATTATTTGAACATTCTTTATTCTGTTTTAATGTAAGAGTTCTTCACCAAAGGTAATTTTACTTTATTGTTTGATGAGTAACTCTTTCATAAGATTTACTTTAATTATTTTTATATCTAAAATCATGAGATATTTAACAAGAAATTTTTTCCATAATGCTTTTAGGGGAGGAAGAACTTTCAACTTTGGAAAAAATATGAGAATATTTTAAACAATTAATTTTTAATCATAAA
The DNA here is from genome assembly GCA_026586065.1 of Dioscorea zingiberensis. NCBI lineage: Eukaryota > Viridiplantae > Streptophyta > Magnoliopsida > Dioscoreales > Dioscoreaceae > Dioscorea > Dioscorea zingiberensis. The sequence continues at coordinate 52,628,165 of CM048818.1, read as the reverse complement.
AGATAATGTTTAAAATTTAAAATATTTAATTTTTTAAGTGAGAATGACAAATTTAAATTTCATATCAATATTCTTTTAAAAATAATTTAAAAGATAAAATTTAATAAATATATTTCATAACTTTTGTTCATATATATTAAGCCTTTAGAAAATGTCATGTAGATAAAAAAAAATCAAATCACTTCATTCTAAATTATTTCTTTTGGAATTTAATTGTTTTTAATAACTTTAAATACCTAATTTTTTAGTTTATAAAAAAATACTTAAAATCATTAATCTTTTTAGAAAATTTGTATTAAAAAATAAAATATTAAAATATTTTCTTTCAAATTTTTAATTTATAAAAATATAATTTTTTATAGTATTTTAATTATTAAATATAAAATATATAAAAACCAAGAAAAATTGGATAAAACAACCCGAACATTGTGAGAGTCATTTGTTGTTTGCTAGTATATTCTATGTGTTGATATGAGAATTATAAATTTTTCTAAAAACCTCTCCAAAATGTACAAACAATAAAATTAAATTTGATAGATGAAAATAAAAAATATTGTGGAAGCATGAAATTCATGAGGATATTGAAGTATGAAGATCAAAGCGGCATTGAAATTATATGAGAACCCAAGTCCAAGTTTCAACCACTATTGCTCTTTTAAAATCTATAAAATGACTCTACTGTGTGGTCATTTATCTCCGCAGAACTTTGAAAATAATTCAACTTTTATTTTTACATAATTGAGTTATAAAGTAATGTAAAAATTTAGAAAAATATAGGATAGAAAGTTGATATGAGTACACCTGTAATATCAAAGATTTTCAAAGGGTAAGTAAAAGATTATTTGACCTAGTTATTGATCAAATAAGCTAGTTAGTTATATGACATGTCACGCGTGTACTTTGGCCCCGTTTGGACAAAGGGAATGGAAAAGAAAAGAGTGAGCAAGGGAATGGAAAGGAGAAGAGAATGGAAAGGAAAGTAATAGGGAGGGTAATGATTACCTTGTTTGGATGGGAGGTAATATGAAGGTAATGTATTGGGAATGAGAAAAGTAAAAAGGGGGATTTTGATACAATTACTCTTATACCCTTACATAAAAAATGATTACTTTTTACACTTATCCTATTGCTTTAATTATAATCCAATTTTAGTTGTTATGATTAATATTTTTATAATCCAATTTAGTTGTATAATTAATATTTTTACACTTATTATTATAGTTGAATTTCTTTTTTTTTAATTATATTTATGACATAAATAGCTTGTTTGCAAATATAACAACAAAATATTTTATCCTTTATCATCAATTAACAATACAACACAAAACATTTTATCCTTTATCATTTTAATTACCTTCCAATTCATTCACCGGCAACTTGTTTACAAATATAACAACAAACATTTTATCCCAGCTAACAATACATTACCAACAACAAAACATTTCATCCCAACAAACAATACATTACCAGCAGCCTGTTTGCAAAATATAACAACAAAACATGTTTTGTTTTATCATCAACTACCAGTACAGTACCTGCAACAGTTACCCAATTGAAGAAAATTATCTTTGCACAAACATTGACTAGAGACAAGTTCAAATTACATGATCCAAATAAAGGAAAACCCAACATTTTTAACACAATTCATAATCCATGAAAGTACACAATTCAACACATAAACGATAGTTTGAATCAAAAGTTCCAACCCTCTGAAGAGTGCACGAAAAATCTGGTCAGCATCAAGTCCTGCAGCCTGCTAAAAAAGAGATTATAAATATCATTATCAAACAAAGAGAAAACATAATTTAACAAGAGGAATTGTGCCAAGCAATTGTCCAAGTTCTATGCATCAATTAGAAGAAAGAAAGCATAAGAGATCAAAGCACATTCATTTATTAAATTCTTACCAATGTGATTCAAACACTAGGCGGGCAATAGGACATTCTCCTTAAAAAAAACCCTGCAAAATCGAAGCTTTTTATCATTTGGAAGGTCCCAAAAAACTTTGAGCTGATCTTCATCTTTTGCCAAGCCTTGCAACATGAATATTGCTTCATCATCGGTCAACCCTTCAATATCAAAAAGTACTTCACCCAATAATTTCTTCTTTTCTTCAACTTCTACACTGGCTGCTTCATTCCGGGCAGCGATTTCAACATTTCGGCTGGACTCGGCATTAAGGCCACCGATTTAGCGTTAGCGTCTTTGCCTTGACCAATGATTTAAATTCGGGACCAACCATATCTACAAAACTCTGGAAATTTTGTGTCATTTGCTCCATCATCGGGTCCCTATCATGTCCTTTTCTCTTTCGGCGTATAGATGTTTTAGAGGTACTGCTTGCAAATGGCATGGGCGATGGGACTTCATTTGGTTCTTGTGTTGACATAAAGAAATCCTCTGTGTCCTCCTCCATTGCGTCGTTAACTTCTTGTTCAACTTGTGCGGCATCATCACCGATATCACCCCTATTATTACCCAATGCTCTGTCCTTAGTGAACACTTGGGCAAGATAATTATAAAATGGCCACGATTTGCCGTATAGGCCAGCTGCTTCCTTATGAGTCTGCATTGCAAGAGGAAAAATCTGTAAAATTAAAACAACATTTTTACATAATTAACAAATAACCAAATGAAGTTACGTATACCTTGACATACTCATCATAAGCGCTTTTCTCACACATGATAGTGCTGGTTTGGTAATTCCAATCGAACTCACTCATGTGTAGCATATCTCCTATAACATTCGTTTTCTGTCTCAAATGCTTCACACGCGATTCGATATTTGGAGTAGCCTTCAATTGGGTTTGTGGAATCTTCGCTTTTATCATTCGTTCTAATTGGATAAGAAATCCACCTCTAAAACCATTTTCAGCCCGCCACATAGGGTCTATGGACAGCTCAACCAGGGCATCAACTAGGGCTTTATCTTCTTCGGTCATCCAAAAACATTTGTTCTGTCCCCTGCCCTTATTTTGTGAGTTTGAGTCCATATTGAACAAACCTAAGAACAAAAACAAAAAAAGGTGAAAACAATGACAACAAGAGAAAAACATATAGCACATAATATCACATCGAATAAATTATACAAGTATACAATGAATAAAACTGTATTTGTATTATTGTGCAGTTCTTTCACATGTTCCTGAATTCCTGAATTCCATAACGAACATGTACATGATTAAACTGACAGAACATGTACAGGACACAACTTCAATTCAATATTTGCTATATAGCACAGTTCGTAGTGTTAAATGTTTTGTAGTGATCAGAAATATATGACATTCATATAAAGTAAAAGCTCATTCAAATTTCCTGATCATGGTAATAAGGTACATTCTATTCACTATTCCTCCCTACACAGCATGGTTCTTTAGGATACAACATAAGATTGAACAGGAGGGGTTTGTGTAAAATCCATGAATTTTTGGAAATAAATATTTTATTATTTTTCGCGATTAGTGATAATGTGGGATTAAATGATTTATCTAAATTAAATGGAAATTTAATTATTATGGGGTCTGTAGGGACTGAATAAAAATTGTCAGAAGGTTGAGGACCTTAGAGAAGTTGCTTCTCTCACAGCTGCGAGGACTTCATGGAAAATAAAATAATTTGAGGGACTTAGAGAGAAAATGCTCTTCTCACAGAAGATGGACTGATTTGTTAAATAAATACTTTTGGGGACTTCAAGGAAGTTGTGCTAATAAGTGTTGGTTAAACGGCTGAGATCGTCTAATCTCTGCGAGAGTGGATCGCGAGAAGAGATGGAGAGCAACGTTGAAGCCACGTGTCATGCTCAGAAGGGATCATCGACCCAGATGGTCTAAACCCGAGGAGAAAAGGCGTAATCTGAGCCACACGAATGAAAGATGATCTCGATCGTTCATCGAGATCTCTCGCTCAAGCCCGGAGCAAGGAAATAAATCCCAGCCGTAAACTCCAATTAGATCGTGGCCGTTGATCTGGAAATGTGAACGAACTCGAGGCAAAGTGAAAGGATGGATTACTTGATGCAAGCGAGACCGTCGATCACAAGGGAAGTGTGATCCCGAGGAAGCATCAGCAGTTCCCCGTAAACCCAACCCATCGTTCCCTGTAACGGCCGCGCGCTAGCCGGAAAACGCCTGCACCGCCACCGCTTGACTGGCCGCCTCCCCCGGTCGTTATGGGTAGCGAACAGACGCCAGTTGAGCTCCCTCGAGCTCTATAAAAGCAGCACGAAGCTGCGAGCAGAGGGCAGAGAAGCCACAGAAAGTCGAGAAGTTCGCCGGCGAGGTTGACCGGAGAGAAGGGAGGAGCTCCACCGCTAGAGTCCGCGGTCACCGCAGAGCTTCGTGCCGCCGGAGTGCACGGCTGCAGAAGGTAGCAGGCCGGGAAGAGAAGGCAGACGGGAGGAAGCGCGGGGATCGCCGGAAAAGCGAGCTCTCCCACCGGTGCTGGAGAGCTTGTCGTCAGCACCAGCTCTCGTCTCCGATCGCACGGTAAGAGTTCTCTTCCTCCTTAGTCCTAGATAGCATCTCTGCATGCGTAGTTAGTTCGCCGGAGGGTGTCGATCTCGCGGCCGAGCACCTCGGGGAATACCGGCGTTGGAGGAAAGGTTGGCGATGCACCGGAGGAGCCGGTCGTGATCGCAGGGCTTTTGGCGATGGAGGTCGAGTGCGGGCCGGTGCTCGGAACCACCGGAGACGAAGATCGGAGCCGTCGGGTTCTCTGTCGTGCGAGTGAAAGAGAGAAGAGAGAAACGAAGAAGAAGATAGTTAAAAAATATATATATAATAATAGTCGTTTATAAACTTAGGGGTGTGACACTAATTAGGTTAATTAAAATAATTATTTATTTTTCCTCTCTTCTAATGTGAACATTAGTTGATTATTATTGGCTAGACATGGTATAAAATGGGGGAAATAAGGACATGTGACAAATTTATTTGGGGTATTGTTAAATCGGATGAGTATTGCTATTTGGTAACAAATATTTATTAAATTGTCAAACTTAGATTGTGACAGTTAAATAACAATTTGAAAACTTAAGGTTTTAAATAAAAAATTAAAACCTTAGTGTGACAATTAAATAGGTAGTGTCTCCATTAATAGTAATGATACTACCAATTGTATAGTTCGGTAACTATATGGAACTATGAGTGTGTGACATGATAATTAATTAATAATTATTATGAAATATTGAAATGAGATAAATAGAAATTAATTAATTAATTTCTTAAATTCGGATAATTGGTTGAGTGAAAATAATTATTTAGTAAGGAAGCTAAATAAATTCAAAAAGGACTAATAAACTCTAAGCAAGGTGGAACCTTAAAACTTTAGGGTCAAAAGTTGTTAATGACCAAAATACCCTTACAGGGTAAAAAGGAGGTTAAGATCAATTTGAATAGACCCAACTCAACCAAAATGACTTAATAAGAGTCAGACTCAACAAATAGACCAAGTTGACTGGATTTGACCAAGGTGGGGCCAAAAGTCAACTAAAGAACATAGAAACGGGAAGAAGGGCTGGTAACCCGAGAGATGGTCCTTAGGACCCGTTAGTGGGCTTAAGCCCAACGAGTACGTAGGACATGCATGTGAAAGTAGGAGCTTATAGAAATCTTGACTCTAACAGAGTCTGTGTATGCCAGATCCTCCCAGGGGAGACGTAAGGCATTTCAAAGGGGGCCAGGAAGACATTTAGTCTTACCAGGAGGTAAGTTCACTTGCCTAGTTTCCACCCGGTAACGGGATTTCTTGGACTTGCTATGTATTCTTGTTACATGCACTGCTGAAGCCATACATGCTATTCATATCTGTTTTTGAATCCTGTTGAGCATGTGTGTTTGTTTTCGGGACGTTGGTGTCCCTGTTTGCTATGTTCTACTGCCCGGACTCAGTGGAGCTAGGGAAGCTCCAATAAGGGATTGTTGCGGGGCCGGGACCCACTGGCATTCACATGCGCCTTACGAGAGAGGCAAATCTACGGAGGTCTTACCGTGGAGTGGGCATGGTACAGTGGCCAGTGTTAACAAGTAGGAGAGGTAGTTCTCTTGATGCATGGCCAGGAGGGTCAAGCGACCATCTAGGTCGTATTTATACCCAAAAATTTGGACATCTTGGCGGGAGTAAACTTTGAGTTCTCTTAGAACTCACTCTGAGGCTTAGAGGGCTTACGTATCGTGGGTCGTACCTTTGACTTGCTTGTGGTAGACTCCTAGGACTTTATTGTTGATATTATGATCTAGATTGACTGTTATATTTCCTATTTATGACCTTTGTGACTGCGGGGGTACTTACTTTGGGCTTTCCTTTGAGCTCATGTGTTTTCTCTTTCCCTCTTTTCTGATTCCGAGGTTTAGGGAGGGGAGGAGCCCGGGGAGAGGACTTGAGGAGGACCCGAGGAGGTTATAGGAGTCTTCTTTATCTTTGTCTTTGTGAGCTTTGTTATTGTAGGACCCGTATAGGGACCCGGACTTATATAGGGCCTACGGACCCTAATGACTCTATGTTCTTATGAACTCGAAGTTTATGTTTATTTATGGATTGTTATCACGCTTATCACATTATTAGGCCTTGTATTGAGTTGAGTTTATCTCTTCTTTAATACTGGTGCATCGGCGATGCGAGGTCCGGGATCCGGGTCGGGCGTTCTGATTAAAGTGGTATCGAGAGGCAGTTCTCTAGATAGAGCGGATATGCGGACCCTAGATACCCTTAGCGGTTGCATAGGCGAGTGTGGGGCTGGGGTAGTATAGATAGTGGTAATGCGTTAGATTGACACATAGTTTTACTGCGGGATGCCGGGACGTCATCACAGTGATTCGTCTAGCGACGATGAGGTGGAGTCCGCTCGGAGAACACTCCACCACCCGTGAAATTCACTCATCCGAGCCTCAAGCAGAGGTCCTCGGCCAGAGATGAGGAGGACGCTTGAAGCCACCGGCCCGAAGGTTGTGAGGGCTTGACTACGATCGCCATGTTGGTCGAGTGGACTAAGGGACCACATTGCTATCACGAGGCCGATGGGACCCGTGGTTCCGATTAGCCGTGAAATCGTGAGCCCTAGTATTCCTCCACGATGCGTGTGTAGAGCCCGTGACTACCGCCGTGCATTGGGGGTTCAGATTCGAGAGAGAGCTGCAGGTCCATCTCCTACCGTTCTCAGGATCTCATGGTGCCGTCGATGTAGAGTATCACGGGCACCGTATATGATGAGTGTAGGCGCCCTGCCCTCTGGTGCCGTAGTTGTGGCAGTCGGGAGCACCTAGCTTTCTCTCTTGTCCGATGCAGGCGGGGCGCCTAGATTCCAGTAGGGGACCCCAGGGGTCCGGAGGACATCGACCTTGCCCTGACTACACTCCACTGTCGCCCGACGAGCATCATCTGGACTGAGTTCTAGTTTTAGTTGCTAGAATAACCGTAGTCTTACAAACTTATGTGTTGTATGAACTACTTTTATTATGTCCTTTAGTGTCTTTTGTTTTAGCATGTTGACTCTAGTTGTTGCATTTGAAATGAATAAAAGTATGTTTTATCATCATCTGTCTTGCTGGAAATAAAAATAACCTTGTAATCCTTATATAGTTAAACTATGGATCACTTGCGTGGAGGTCGAGGTGGTAAGGGAAGAGGAAGGGGTAGGCGAGGGCGACCTGCAAATTAAATCTGCGAAAATACCCTCCTATGGAGGAGGAAGTCCCTCAGCCGCAGGGTGGGGAGGTACCCCTTTGTGGATGAAATGGAAGTCGGCGAGAGGTGCACGCCAATCCAATCTTTCGAGGCGCCTTCCGAGGCGGGAGAGGCCCAAAACCCAAGGGGAGGTACCCCCATGAGCATGATGGAATTAATGAGGGAGATGTTGGGACTAATTGTGAGACCCGACAACAACGCACCACCACCTCCGTAAATCTACCCCACGTCAGCGAGGGATTACTTGGGAGATCAAGAGACCCTCTCTCGACCTTCGAGGGGGCTGAGACCCCCATCTTTGTGAACAATGGATCACGGGGAGATGGAGAAGACCCCGAGGTCTTCCAGGACTCTTGAGGCGGAGAAAATTAGGACCGCTGGTACATGCTCCAAGGACCCGTAAGGCCGGTACTTCAGAGAAATCAGGCTGAGGAAGGGAGAGGCCTTCCAGACTTGGGAAGAATTCAGGACTGCATTCTTCGCCAAGTATTTCTCGAGAGGACATCTGGTACAGCTCGGACAACAATTCTCCCAGTTAGTTCAAGGAGGCTCCACGGTGGAGCAATATGAAACTGAATTTGACCGGTTGGCTCGCTTCCTGCCTGACATGGTACCGACAGAAGAGAGCCGGGTGATGAAGTTTGAGGCCGGACTACGGCCATCGTTGAAAAAGATCGTGACTAGCCACATGTGTAAGACCTATCACGAGGTTGTGGCTAGGGCCAAATCTGGCACCGGCGTCTTGCCAAGGGGCCTTGAGTGGTCGTCGAGAAAAGATAAAAGGATAAAGGGCAAATAGCGAGGGCGGTCATCGAGGAAGAGCTGCAAAGCGAAGGCCCGATAATAAAGTGCTCGGCCATATGGGAAGCCGACCAGTCCGCGGCCTCATTCGGAGGTAAAGGGTGCGCCAGCGGTGTGACCCGGAACATTAAGTGCTATGAATGCAAGGGACCTCGCTAAGAGGTCCCAATGCCCAAGGATAAGCTGGAGGGTGCTATTTACGCTTGGCCTTGGATCACCAAAAGGCCCAATGTCCCCAGCGTCAACAAGGGTGAGTGTGGTGGGGAAACCGGGGATCTCAACAAGCTTCCCGACAATGCATTGGACCACCACCAAGATCACAAGGTGGGGATAAGAAAGGGAAGGCGACTTACGGGGCTGACCTTCTACTCCAAACCAACCCCAACAAAGACAGAGAGGCCAATGACCCATGGCTAGGTCGGTCTACTATTTGACAACCGAGGAAGCATGTGCATCGGCCGTCGCGTGGCGAGTGTACCATTCCGATTAATTCTTTTTTATGCACGCACTTTATTTGATCCACGAAGCCACACACTCTTTAGGTATGCACGCACGGTTTGCACGCAGCATACATTGCCTACTATAGATCTACCCGGGACTTGTGTGTAGACACCCGGTAGGAGCTGCCATGATGGTAAGGAGAATAGTACGGCATGCCCTATAATGATTGAGGGGCGGAGATTACTAGCAAACCTCGCATGTAATGGACCCAAGGATTACGTATGTGATCCTGGGATGGGTAGCTCTCCTCGGTTCTGCAGCGGGTAGACCGTCGAGGAAGAGAGTTGTATTTAAGATGCAGGGAGGAGAGGAATTTACTTTTAAAGGCAGCCACACATTTCTCTTTAGTACAGAGATCTGACCTCTCGAGGTTCGGAAGCTCCTTAGGGGTGGATGTATAGGCTACTTGGCTTCTATTTCCGAGATGAAGAAGGATAAGGAGATTGTAGTCTCAGATGTACCGGTAGTAAGGGAGTACCCCGACGTGTTTCCGGAAGAGTTACCGGGATTACCCCCGGAAAGAGAACTAGAGTTCTCTATTGATTTGGTACCGGGAACAGCTCCTGTGTCTAAGGCTCCTTATCGGATGGCGCCTGCGGAGCTCAAGGAATTGAAGACCCAACTAGAGGAATTGTTGGACAAAGGTTTCATCAGACCTAGTATGTCACCTTGGGGAGCACCTGTTCTTTTCGTCAAGAAGAAAGACGGGTCACTAAGGTTGTGCATTGATTATCGGGAGTTGAATAAGGTGACTGTAAAGAATAAATATCCTCTACCAAGAATTGATGACCTGCTGGATCAGCTACAAGGAGCTCAAGTTTTCTCAAAGATTGACTTGAGATCTGGGTATCACCAAGTAAGGATTAAAGAGACGGATATCCCGAAGAGTGCTTTCCGTACTAGATACGGGCACTACGAGTTTCTGGTAATGCCGTTTGGGCTTACCAATGCCCGGCGATCTTTATGGACATGATGAACCGGGTATTCCGTCCAATATTTGGACGGTTGTGGTGGTATTCATCGATGACATCTTGGTTTACTCAAGAAGCCACCGGGCCCACGAGGAGCACTTAAGAATAGTACTAGAGACCTTGAGGGAACATGACTTTACGCAAAGTTCTCCAAGTGTGATTTTGGTTGGAAAGTGCTTAGCTTTCTTGGGCCCGCGTGGTAAGTGGGCTGGAGTTTTAGTAGATCCCAAGAAAATTGAAGCCCGTTGTGGAATGGAAAAGACCAACAGCAGGTACGGGAGATCTCTGGAGTTTCACAGGATTAGCCGCTATTAGGAGATTCGCTGAGGGTTTTTAGGTTATAGCGGCACCATTAACCAAAGGTGACGGGGAAGGGTACCAAATTCATTTGGGTGAATCCTGTGAAAAGAGCTTCCGGGAGCTGAAGCGAGAGGTTGATATCAAAGCACGGTGTTGGCTTACCACAAAGCAATCGTGGGTATCACGGTCTGGCGGCGCTGCAAGACTGGTCTTGGATGTGTGTTGATGCAGGATGGGCGCGTGATTGCTTATGCATCACGACAATTAAAACCTTTCGGGGAGAACTATCCTACACACGATCTTGAGTTGGCAGCGATCGTGTTTGCCCTAAAGATCTGGCGACACTTCCTCTATGGTGTACCTTGCGAGATCTACACCGATCATAAGAGCCTCAAGTACATATTCACACAGAAGGAATTGAATATGAGACAGCGGCGATGGTTAGAGCTAATCAAGGACTATGATCTCAGTGTCCATTACCACCCGGGCAAGGCGAACGTGGTGGCTGATGCACTGAGTAGGAAGTCTGGATATGGTATTGCCGCTATGTTAACGACGCAAAAGCCTCTATTGGAGGAAATGAGGAGGCTCAACTTAGTGGTCGTATTGCCTACAATGGATGTCACATTGGCCAGCTTGCATATCCGACCCTCGTTGTTGGAGAGAATTAGGGTTGCTTTCGAGGACAAGATCACGGCTGGAGGAGATCAAGGAACACGTAGGCGGGGAAGAACCAACACGGTTGAGAGTCCATGAAGATGGCACCCTTAGATTTGACGAAAAGAATTTGTGTACCAAATGTCCACGAAATAAAAGCGGAGATTGGAGGAAACCCACTATTCGGGCTACACTATTCACCTGGAGGTACCAAGATGTACGAGAGGGTTGAAGGACCACTTACAGTGGAAAGGGATGAAGCGAGATGTTGCGGAGTTCGTGGCTAAATGCATCACCTGTCAGATGGTAAAGGCGGAACACCAGAAGCCGGCACGGATGTTACAACCCTTACCCATTCCGGAGTGGAAATGGGAGCACATTAACATGGATTTTGTAACGGGGTTGCCACGCACTCAAAGAGGCCATGAATCGATATGGGTTATTGTGGACCGACTGACAAAATCGGCCCATTTTATACCATTAAGGACGGGAGCATCCTTGGAAAAGTTGGCCCAGTTATATATAGATCAGATCGTCAGATTACATGGAGTACCGGTGACGATCACCTCTGATCGAGACACTCGGTTTGTCTCTAGATTCTGGGAGAGCTTGCACACCGCTTTGGGCACAGGATTAGCGTTTAGCACAGCTTTCCACCCACAGACTGATGGACAATCTGAAAGGACCATTCAGGTGTTAGAAGACATGTTGAGGGCATGTGCAATAGATTTCACGGGGTCTTGGGATGAACGCCAAAGTTTGATAGAATTCGCCTATAACAACAGTTACCAGGCAAGCATCAAGATGGCTCCGTATGAGGCACTCTATGGGAGGAAGTGTCGAACTCCCATATGTTGGGGAGATGTGGGAGAAAGGAAGCTGGTAGCTGAGGCGACACTTAAGCAACCTGATTTTGTAAAACAAACGGAGGAACATGTCAAGATGATCAGGGAGCGACTCCAGGCTGCCCAGAGTAGACAAAAGAGCTATGCCGACCAAAAAAGATCTAATCAGGAGTTTCAAGTGGGAGACTTGGTATTCTTAAAAGTGTCTCCTATGAAGGGGGTGGTAAGGTTTGGACGACGTGGAAAACTTGCTCCGCGATACAATGGACCTTTTGAGATATTGGAGCGCATAGGAGTGGTGGCATATAGGTTGGCCTTACCTCAGGATCTCGCTCAGGTTCACGATGTCTTCCATATTTCAATGTTGAAGAGGTGTATTCATGATCCTACCAGAGTGATTCCAAGGTTCCGGTGGAAGTCCAAGAGGATATGTCCTACGAGGAACGCCCAGTAGCTATTTTGGGCCGAGAGGACAAGCAGTTAAGGAATAGAACTATTCCTTTTATTAAAGTAAAGTGGAGTAATCACACTGAGCGAGAAGCTACATGGGAACGCGAGGAGGATGTGAGGCAGCGTTACCCGGAGTTGTTTGTATGAGGTGTAAACGGCGTAGAAATTTCGAGGACGAAATTTTTGTAATCCACGAATTTTTGGAAATAAATATTTTATTATTTTCCGCGATTAGTGATAATGTGGGATTAAATGATTTATCTAAATTAAATGGAAATTTAATTATTATGGGGTCTGTAGGGATGAATAAAAATTGTCAGAAGGTTGGGGACCTTAGAGAAGTTGCTTCTCTCACAGCTGCGAGGACTTCATGGAAAATAAAATAATTTGAGGGACTTAGAGAGAAAATGCTCTTCTCACAGAAGATGGACTGATTTGTTAAATAAATACTTTTGGGGACTTCAAGGAAGTTGTGCTAATAAGTGTTGGTTAAACGTCTGAGATCGTCTAATCTCTGTGAGAGTGGATCGCGAGAAGAGATGGAGAGCAACGTTGAAGCCACGTGTCATGCTCAGAAGGGATCATCGACCCAGATGGTCTAAACCCGAGGAGAAAAGGCGTAATCTGAGCCACACGAATGAAAGATGATCTCGATCGTTCATCGAGATCTCTCGCTCAAGCCCGGAGCAAGGAAATAAATCGGTAGTAAACTCCAATTAGATCGTGGCGTTGATGCGAAATGTGAGAGCGAACTTCGAGGCAAAATGAAAGGATGGATTACTTGATGCAAGCGACCGTCGATCACAAGGGAAGTGTGATCAGGAAGCATCAGCTGATTCCGTAAACCCAACGTCGTTCCACGTAGCGCCGCGCTAGCCGGGAAAACGGCCGCACCGCCACCGCTGATTGGCCGCCTCCCGGTGCGTTATGGGTAGCGAGCACGCGTTGATTGAGCTCCCTCGAAGCTCTATAAAAGCAGCAAAGCTGCGGCGAGCGCAGGGCGAGAAGCTGCGAAGGCGAAGTTCGCCGGCGAGGTTGACCGGAGAGAAGGGAGGAGCTCCACCGCAGGAGTCCATGTCACCGCAGAGCTCAGTGGCCGGGAGTGACCGTCAGACAGAGAAGGTAGCAGGCTGGGAAGAGAAGACAGGACGAGGGAGGAAGCGCGGCAGGGGATCGCCGGAAAACAGAGCTCTCCCACCGGTGCTGGAGAGCTTGTCGTCAACACCATCTCTCGTCTCCGATCGCACGGTAAGAGTTCTCTTCCTCCTTAGTCCTAGATAGCATCTCTCCATGCGTAGTTAGTTTGCCGGAGGGTATCGATCTCGCGGCCGAGCACCTCGGGGAATACCGGCGTTGGAGGAAAGGTTGGCGATGCGCCGGAGGAGCCGGTCGTGATCGCAGGGCTTCTGGCGATGGAGGTCGAGTGCGGGCCGGTGCTCGGAACCACCGGAGACGAAGATCGGAGCCGTCGGGTTCTCTGTCGTGTGAGTGAAAGAGAGAAGAGAGAAACAAAGAAGAAGATAGTTAAAAAAAAATATATATATATATAATAATAGTCGTTTATAAACTTAGGGGTGTGACACTAATTAGGTTAATTAAAATAATTATTTATTTTTCCTCTCTTCTAATGTGAACATTAGTTGATTATTATTGGCTAGACATGGTATAAAATGGGGGAAATAAGGACATGTGACAAATTTATTTGGGGTATTGTTAAATCGGATGAGTATTGCTATTTAGTAACAAATATTTATTAAATTGTCAAACTTAGATTGTGACAGTTAAATAACAATTTGAAAACTTAAGGTTTTAAATAAAAAAAATTAAAACCTTAGTGTGACAATTAAATAGGTAGTGTCTCCATTAATAGTAATGATACTACCAATTGTATAGTTCGGTAACTATATGGAACTATGAGTGTGTGACATGATAATTAATTAATAATTATTATGAAATATTGAAATGAGATAAATAGAAATTAATTAATTAATTTCTTAAATTCGGATAATTGGTTGAGTGAAAATAATTATTTAGTAAGGAAGCTAAATAAATTCAAAAGGACTAATAAACTCTAAGCAAGGTGGAACCTTAAAACTTTAGGGTCAAAAGTTGTTAATGACCAAAATACCCTTTACAGTGGTAAAAGGAGGTTAAGATCAATTTGAATAGACCAACTCAACCAAAATGACTTAATAAGAGTCGGACTCAACAAATAGACCAAGTTGGATTTGGATTTGACCAAGGTGGGGCCAAAAGTCAACTAAAGAACATAGAAAGCGGGAAGAAGGGGGTAACCCGAGAGATGGTCCTTAGGACCCGTTAGTGGGCTTAAGCCCAGCGAGTAAATGGGACATGCATGTGAAAGTAGGAGCTTATAGAAATCTTGACTCTAACAGAGTCTGTGTATGCCAGATCCTCCCAGGGGAGACGTAAGGCATTTCAAAGGGGGCCAGGAAGACATTTAGTCTTACCAGGAGGTAAGTTCACTTGCCTAGTTTCCACCCGGTAACGGGATTTCTTGGACTTGCTATGTATTCTTGTTACATGCACTGCTGAAGCCATACATGCTATTCATATCTGTTTTTGAATCCTGTTGAGCATGTGTGTTTGTTTTCGGGACGTTGGTGTCCCTGTTTGCTATGTTCTACTGCCCGGACTCAGTGGAGCTAGGGAAGCTCCAATAAGGGATTGTTCTGGGACAGGACCCCCTGGCATTCCTGTCTGCCTTACCAGAGAGGCAAATCTCTGGAGGTCTTACCTGTCAGTGGGCATGGTACACTGACCGTGTTAACACGTAGGAGAGGTAGTTCTACTGATCTGTGACCGGAGGGTCAAACGACCATCTAGGTCGTATTTATACCCAAAAATTTGGACATACCTGGCGGGGAGTAAACTTTGAGTTCTCTTTAGAACTCACTCTGAGCAGCCCGAGGGCTTCTCAGACGTGTGGGTCGTACCTTTGACTTGCTTGTGGTAGACTCCTAGGACTTTATTGTTGATATTATGATCTCGATTGGTGCTATATTTCCTATTCATGACACTTTGTGACTGCGGGGGTACTACTTGGGCTTTCCTTTCGAAGCTCATGTGTTTTCTCTTTCCCTCTTTTACTGATTCCAGGGTTTAGGAGGGAGGAGCACAGGTAGAGGACTTCGGAGGACCAGAGGTTATAGGAGTCTTCTTTATCTTTGTCTTTGTGAGCTTTGTTATTGTAGGACCCGTATAGGGACCAGACTTATATAGGGCTTACGGACCCTAATGACTCTATGTTCTTATGAACTCGAGTTTATGTTTATTTATGGATTGTTATCTGCTTATCACATTATTAGGCCTTGTATTCGAGTTGAGTTTATCTCTTCTTTAATACGGCCGGTCTGCTGATCGCAGGTTCAGGGATCCCGGATCCGGGGCGTTGATTTTGGATCAAATCTTTGACTGAATGATTTTAAAGACTTCAAAATTATATTCAAAACTTCAGCATAAAAATAAAATTAAATAGTAGTTAGGTTACAGCTTATTTGACCATGGAGTTTAAACAGTTATTATGATCCTTGAATTATAAATCATGTCAACCTTTGGTTAAAAGGATAAGATATATAAATGATAATTTATATTGCTTTCACCGCCTTGCCAGCTATTGATTTTTCTCCAGTCAATGTCTAACTTTCAGTGGACTGGAAAATTTTTCAGAACTTTCTTGCATTCTGAAGTATTTGACATTATCTGTAGCAAAATATGCTATAAATTACAGGGTGTGTGAATTGTGTGCGAAGTTGTTGTCAATGGGTGAAGATGTTTATGACAATGCTAGGATTGTCAACTAATTGTGTTATGAAGGTCTAATTTTTCACTTGCCGTATTTTAATTGGGGTTGTGGATGTTTTTTCTAGGTAGACCTAATTTGCAAATATATTTCTTTATTCTGTTTCATTGATGTATAAATTGTTTTTATACAAGTGTTATATATTTGTGGAAATCCAGAGAATGATTTCTAGATCATCAACAAGCAATTCAGCGTACCATTTAAAGCTAATAATGCTAAAATTGTATAATATCAAGTATTAGTTATAAATTTAAGATGATTCTTCACCAGAAAAGTTGGTCTGAGATTTGATTGCAGTTTGATACTGTGGCATTGGTCATGATTTTTTTATTTATTTGATAAATGTGACAAAGTTATTAAAAGCATGTGTAGAAGAACAAGAGAAATTATCATTTATATTCCTTAAAAACCCCACACTTTCCATCTTTCCATTCACAAGCATAATAAGATAACCAAATCAAACATCAACCAAATGTCCCAACTAAATAGCATTAGCATTATACTAGGGTTTCAAGTAGAAAAAGTAACAGAAGGAATGAGTTCAGGAAAACAAAGGCAACAAATGGGGCATGCTATTTGAGGGAGAGGATATACAAGAAACAGAGAATTATCAGCTTGATGTAGTTCATCTAAATAATAAACCTTAAGCCATTTAACACAGGTTAAATGGCAACATAAATCAATGCCATAAATGGCTTATTTTCTTCTTAAAGCCTAAAAGCTACTGTTAACATAGGAAAAACGACCCAATGAATACATAGAATCTTGTTGGATCACATAAGATTGTGAACCACATGATTCTATAGTTTAGATCATGATCCCAATTTGAATCAAACAATCAAATGATTCTCAGTATAATCTGAATCTTTTGGGATATGGGATCTTAAGGTTATCACATTCTATAATCCGGATCAAAATTTTAACAAACATGCTATATAGAGACAATGACAGGAATAATCATGTAGTTAGGATACAAAATTTTAACGCTACAAACATGTACAGTTCTTTCACATGTTCCTGAATTCCTGAATTCCTGATTTGCTGAATTCCTGAATAGAAGATGCATGCCAAAACCTGGACAACCATAGCAGTCTTAATTACTGAAGGATTTTAGTAAGAACACTGGTTGCATGTATCCTCCTTTGATTATATTGCAATATCATAGCAAAAGATAAGCAACATAAGCAACATATTTCACAGAATAAATTCCATACTATGTTTACAAGGCTGCAGGTCCTTCATTCCTAATCTCCATAGGAAGCACGGTATTAATTCACACTAATATCTGGGTTTTAAGGTTGCCTTTCTAGCTAATCAACTGTACTTCAGGGCTCATGGATGTCTATTCATTACTTCAGGTAGGTTGTGAAGGTCAGACTAGTAGCTAGCAGTTATAAAAATCAGTCCCTTTGTTGGCCAGCACTATAAATTGGTTTCCTCTATGCAAGTGATTATATCTTATGCTTATCTTATGCTAGGAGTTACCACAAAATCTGCAGCCCAATATTAAAAGTCATAACTTTAAAACCAAAAACTAAACATTCTTCAAATAAATTAATAAGAACCCTCATAAAGTTTTCATTGTACCACACTTTGTTTAATTAAAGAAATGATCCAAATAACAAACATTCAACATTCGTACCACAATTCAAAAATAGTCAAAGTACATATTTCAACCCCCAAATAGCAAAAACCATCTTGTACATGGATGTTTAAAAATAAAAGTCAATGTGCTTCCTTCATGCTAAACATGTCTACGGCCTTGTCTTGCCTAAATTGAGTCCACTCGTTAGTTGGTTCAACGGCCATGATGTTATCAACCTCATCTTGTGTATTTTCCTCCAAAGGCAAACTATCAACCTCGTCCTCTGCAGGATCTTCTACTATCTCCCTTCGGATGAAATTGTGTAACAAGCAACAAGCATTAATAATATGCCGTTGTGTGGTTAGGTTGTAGAAACATGGACTTGATAAGATTTTCCAACGTATTTTTAAAAGACCAAATGTCCTCTCGATCACATTTCTAGCACTAGCATGTTTCATGTTAAACCACTCTTCAGGTGTTACTGGTCAATGTCCATCAGGACAAGAATTCAAGTGATATCATTGGCCTCGAAATGGTGCAAGAAAGCCGGGACAATTCGTATATCCTTAATCGACCAAATAATAAAAACCTAGTAGGCACACATTTTTTAAGTGTTAGGTATTATTTCATTGTAAAGAAAAATCTCAAAATAAGACCAAGATTAATATTTTTACCAGTTGGGACCCTTAATCCGTTAGGCTTCGTAACAGCGTCCCTAAGAACCCGTCTATCATGTGCTGACCCCTCCCAACCTGACAAGACATATATAAATTGCATGTCTTGACTACATACGCCGAGTACATTGGTTGTGATTTCGACTTTTCTTGTTCTATATCTTGGTCGATCAGCTTTAGGCACATTCACTCTAATATGTGTCCCATCTAATGCTCCAAGACAATTCTATGATATGCAAAAAAAAAAAAAACAAATTAATACTCAGTCAATTATGTTGGGGGAAAAAAATGGAAAACTACAATTTTGAGATCTTACCTTAAACCACTTCCATCTCAGGTCATTTGAGTCCTCTGGAACCGGTTCTGGTGTTTTCAGTAGAAAACCGTGACAACGAATAATTGACTTTAAGGTTGTGTGGAAATGTCGGCTTACTGTTTCGGCAGATTGAACGAAGTCAAATTTAATTATCATATTTTTAACATGGTGTGCTATTATGTTTAAAAACATTGCGACCATGTAACGCCCCGAATTTTCTAAGTGAATAAATCAGAAAATTATTCGATAATTAATGAGATTAATTAACACGGGAAATAAATTAATTATTTATTTGGCTAATTAAAGGAAAAATCAAGGAATATTAAATTTTAAAACCACCTCGCAACTAATGGGCCCAGGGAAGGCCTTATTGGGCCAGGCCGTTTACACTTGAAATAGTTGGAGGTGGAGAGTGAAGATAACCTCGATTATTTATTCAGGAGAATTCGTAAGTGTTAATTGATCTAGAGTACTGAAATGGGAGAATCAGACAAATATTAGAGTTCTGATAAAGTGAATCGGGCGGGTCAAAAGCCGGTATTCGCGGATCTGGGTCGGTGAATGATTTAAAAGATAATATTAAAAGAAGAGGATGTGACATAAAGGGGAAATAATTGGTTCGATAAGTGGCTAAATAATTCGAACCCACGTGATCATTATTGAGATGATGATTTAATTAATCAAAGCTTCTTGATGATAAAGAGATAGAATAAAATAATCAATTAAATGTTACATGCTTGGTATAAGGGCAGCCCTAAGTTAGAAGGGAGAGATCAAAAATCAAATTGAAAGTTTGATCGTGCTCCCTTCTCCTCCCTCACGAGACCCTTGCCCGAGCGCACTCGCGCTTGTCACCGATCGGAGCAGCCAAGGCTCCGGCCAGTCGTCCGAAGCCGCCCCAAGCTTCCTGCGCCGCTCTGGAACCCCGCTGTCCTCACACCGTTCAGGCCGCGCCTCAGCCCTCGCACCGCGCCGCCGCGGCGGCACTGTTCGAGCTCGCGACCACCTCTGCCAGAACGTCCAATGCCGCCTCGCCGCGCTCTGGTCGCCTGCGACTACCACGCCGGCCAGCTTCTCCGGTCTGCAGCCCGTACTGACGAGCAGTCCTATTTATTTCCAAGTAATCCCTAAGTTGATGAATGGGGGAAACCTTACTCTAAATTGCTAGTGATGATTGAATTTAATTAAAACCTAGATTTGGGGTGAATGAATGAAATTGGGGACTCCATTAGATGATATAGAGTGGGGGCGGGCTGAAGGTTCTTAAGTTCATGTATGTGATAGAGGTTTAAATCATATTGATGAGTGTATGATTGTATAATTTTCGGGGCCCTCTAAATAAAGGAGGTGCTGCCCGATTTTTTCTTGAAATCCTTAGGCATAGATACCCTATTAGCAATCATGTTGACATGCTTAAGTATGATTAAAATCCATGATTATCATGTTAAGTGTACATGCCTTAGATTGATCGACCTTGCAAATTAAGCATGCTTAGAAATATTATGGAAGTGTTATGGGCATGTAATGCGCGTTAATTAGAGAACACATGATCTTATGAGATTGATGTTTTTATATGCTCCTAGGAGCTTAAATGGAATTTTAAGTTAAAGATATGATTTCCGTATTCTTAGATTTTGTATTCTTAAGCTATAGGACGAAGTTATGGAAAATACGGACTGTATATTAATTAGTACTCTTGTTGATTCTAGGAAAGGGAAACTGTCCAGCAGGAGCTGCAGAAGGACCGAGCGATTCCTAGGAATTTGCGAGGACTTAAGGTGAGGGGACTTCGCCGTAGATCTAGAGTTATTTTATGTGAATTATCGAGATTTCGGCTTTAACGTTTTCTTGTGAGTTTCATTTCGGTTTGTGGATGCCGATCGAATTATGATTATGCATGTTAATATTTTCATGTTTGTATAATTAATTTAAATTTTAAGGAGCACGAGTAATGACTAAGGAAACCCTAAGGGGTAGATAAAGGTTAATTCATGTATCATAAGCTGTACCTTAGTTAGTTATGTATGGGGGACCCAGCGGGAGGGCTCAGGATAGAGCCCAGATTTTCCTAGTAGATGAGACCGGGCTAAGGAAGGAGATTTGTTTTCAATCGTTTTTCTTAAAACCAAAAATGTTTGCGAAAGTCGTTCCTTATAAAAACCCTTCCTGTCTCGAGAGAGAGAGCCCGTATCGGATACGAGATGCTCGCTTGATGTTCATGTAGATGTATGCCTCTGTTCGTCAGGCACCGGGTTCATGTAGATGTATGCCTTTGTGCCCGGCATCAGGATCAGGTAGATGTATACCTCTAATCCTGGTGATTGCTGGAGTCCTTACGGAGACATTTTAACTAGGGGTACACGCTTGTATGATACAAGGCCATGGCATGTATACATGTTCTCTATATGCTTGTTATGATTGGAGATTTCTCATTGGGTTTTCTCTGGATTTTTGATCGTATTAGCATTCTTATCAAGATTGAAAATAATTATGCTGACTTTCATGAGTTGTACTTGCATTGATTATGTTCCAGTACTTTAGTACCGATTATGGGTATGTGTAGTACCTGCTGGGGTAGTCTATACTCACTGAGCTTGTATGGCTCAGTCCCTCTCTATACTGTTTTTCTATTACAGGATCTAGACTCGGATTGGGTTAGTATCCATGGGCTCGAATAGAGATCGAGGTCTAGATGGCTCTAGCGTACCTGTTTCTATGTTTGTTATTGTTGGGTTGTATTAAACTTTAATTATGTTCTTATTCCGTTGTATTTGGGGCCGTAGTTGCCCATGACTCTGTGTGATGTACTCTATTATGACGCTTATTTGAATGTGACTTCCGGTGTGTAACCGGTTATGTTAGATCATATAAACCTTGTTTAGAGTACATGATATCCTTGATTTCAGGTTTAACTGTACAACTTATGGGCTGGGTGCACTCGCGGCCCAGCTGGTGTGACATCAGTTTCATTAGCGAAATGGTGTTACAGACCATTTCCTCAACCATCACATTTCTCATGCCTCTTAACCCGCCGGAGGTTATTAGCAACTGGCACAAACTGTGAAAACAGTGATGATCCATGCGTAGTCTATCAATGCATTTAATGTGGCTTTCGTAAACCACCCGGTTCAAAAATTCAACTTGTTTGCTACGCCTAGTGGACGTTGACTCAATATCACATCGAATCAGTCTATTTCTGTTGTTGCGTTGTTTTTTCGCACATGCAACGACCATGAAATTTAGTACGTAAAAGTAGGTCATGTATATTACAAAATATAGCCGAAGTTCGTAAATGTCGTCCATATCTAAAAAAAAATAATTACACACATTAGATTCGAGATAGCATTGTTCATGTGAGGACGCAATTAATGGCAATTGAAGCTCTTAATCCAAACTTCTCAAGATTTCCAAAAAACCAAAACAATTGAGTATAGAAGTTTGAAAGGAATATATATATATATATATATATATATATATATATATATATATATATATATATATAGAATATTAAACAAAGGAATAGAGATGTATATTACTAATGAACTAAACAACAAAGGCAAAAAAGTAGCTGTTCAAAACTTCTATAATGTTTTTAACACATGTTTGTATTACTCATTAGAGTAGTTTAGAAGTATAACTAAAGCAAAATACAAGCTAACAAAAGGCAGCAGTTTACAGTGAAATGGAAAACAATAGGTAACATTATTAAGAATAGAAGAAAATATCAGATCACAAAAGTTACAATGCCTTGCATGCTGCAGCATTACTAATGAGCATGAATCAACAAAGAAAACCAATTGTCATATACCAAAATAGGTCAAAAGCAAAGTAAACATGATAAAATGAAGAACAACAAAATAAAAGATAACTGGACAATCAATCAATCAGCAATGTAGATTCATACACAAATCTATAAACTAGCATACAAGTTCTTTTATGGAAATTCATTGCAGAATTTTTTACACTTGTGGGCTGCCATGGAAATACAACAATTGTATTAGAATTTACAGTACTGCAATTTATTGTTGTTAAAATAAGCAATAGATACTCAACCTTTTAGTTGTATATATATGTTTACTACAAATATCAGATTTAATAAAGTGGTTTGCTATCCATTGTTTAATTCTCAATTTTATTATGCCATAAGAATAAAATATGTAAACTGATATCATCTGACAAATTTTAAAAATAATTTCTTTTTGCAAAATAGAATGGTGGGAGATTTGTGCAATCTTTTATTTGAGTTTAAATGGAAACATTAGCCCATCTTTTCATTTTTGTAAAGCTTACAAAAATAAAACATTACAGGTTGCTTCAATTGGATATTTGAACCAAACCCCAAACACAAAATTATCACTATATCTCACCCACAAATCCACACAAATAACTCGGCTAATCCAATCCAAAACCAAAAATTCCAGGAAAACGACACAAGATCAGGAAGACTCGGAGAAAACTAAGATGAAAACTATCAAAACCAAGATGAAAACCTGGAGTGATCAGGGAGCAGCTGCAAGAGCGTGAGAAGGAGACAAAACCCAACCAAATTACAGAGATAAAAGGAATAAAGGATGCAAAATAAGGTAAAAAATGAAGAGTTCTCACAATTACAGCAAAAAAAAACCCAACTAAATTACCAATCTTTATTCAAGAGACAAAACCTAACCCTAATACAATCAAATAATCCTAGCTATGTATACAAACAAGATACTCTTTAGCCGGTGCAATACAATTGAAATCACAAAGAAGTTGTTGAGAATTCCATGTAAAACAAGGACTAACCTGCAATGCAAGGAGGTGAACAGCGGCAGATTAGGGTTTTGCTGGAATGGCTTCAAGGTGGCCGATCGGAGGAGGTGAACGGCGACGGTAGAGACGACCGGAGGAAGCTTGCTGTCGAAGGAGATGGCCTGAAAAGGCAGCGGAAGAGATCGCGCAGGGTGTGGAAGGCATTCACGCTCGGGCTGAGGAGTCCATTGCGGAAGATGGTGAGATCGTGGGGTGAGGTCTTTGAAGGGTAGTGAAGTAATTTACTATGGGGGGAATAGCCCATTCCCCCCGATTTGGAAGGAATGGTGAATCCTCCCAAGAGGGGATTAAGAATCCTCTCTGTAAGGGATTCAAAACATGTGTATCCATCGTTGGGTGGATTCATTCCCCTTTCCCCCAATCCAAATGGGGCCTTAGCTCAATGTGAACCCTCTTAGCCATATTTTTCAAATTAGAAACAAGTAAATATCCAATTAATTATGGACACGTGTTCAAAGTTATCAATGAGCTGACCTGGCAGTTTTTAAATTATAGTGTACGAACCAATGAACAGCTGATTGTCCAGCATAACCGCTGCTTCCCTTTCGAAGATTCACGATTGTCTTTCAAAAAATGATGAGAATAGGGGGAAAGAGGTTACTAGGGTTAGGGTTTGTACGTGGAGGGCCGTCGCCGGTGATGGCGACGGCTCGGGGCTACCATGAGAGGGTGGTGGACCACTACAACAACCCGCGGAATGTGGGATCTTTCGATAAGAATGATCCATCAGTGGGAACTGGGTTGGTCGGTGCACCGGCTTGTGGGGATGTGATGAAGCTCCAGATCAAAGTTGATGAGGAGTCGGGAAAGATCGTTGATGCTTGCTTCAAGACCTTCGGTTGCGGCTCCGCCATTACCTCCTCCTCTGTCGGTCTGTTCTGTCTCCTTTGTTTTCTTCCTCTGTTTTGGATGGATGGATTACCATCTTTTGATTGTTGAATTGGACTGATTTCCAGTGACTTTCCTATGGACTAATTAGATGGATTCATTGTTGTTGGGTAATATTTATGGTTTTATTTGATGTTCAATAGTTTGTGAGAATGTATGAGTGTTAGCAAAACTAGCTTACTCTTTTCCTTGCTGTTATATAGATTGTTAATATTAAGTTGTAGCTTTTAGCCAAAAGATGTAACATTTCAATAGCATCTTTTGAGTATATATAATTAATTAAATTAATCATTATGTTTTGAAAGAATGCTATGACTTTGAATGGTCCTATTGTGTCAAAAAATGTGACACTTCAAATGCATCTTTTGAGGGCTAATGGTTTCATTGGTAAAGTTGTAACTCTTCAAATGAGTATTTTGAAAAGTTATAAATAAGGCTAATTTCAAGAAGTTAAATTCATTCAAAACAACTTTGTCTTCATCATTTCCTTTCCTAAATAGTGAGATCTTGGAAAATCACGTTTTTCCTAAGTCGTGATCTTCGGTTGTATCCTGGGAGAGATCGCATAAAACCCTCTTAGGAGATCTTTGTGATAGGGCGCGTAAATCTCTCTAAGGACAGCGGTAACGTGCCTCCGATTTGATCTTTTCAATTCCTAAACTTTGTGTTTTACTAACACTTGCAAGGTCTATAATTTGAGTGTTGTTTTTGTGTGGAATTTGAGTCTTTATTTCTTGACTTAGATCGGCTAAATTTGTACGTTTTTGCAGCTACTGAATGGGTGAAGGGGAAGCAGATGGAGGAAGTACTAACCATTAAGAACACGTAAGCAACATATTGTTCCTGTCTCCTAAAGATTATTTTGTTTTTTAGACATTATGCTATTGATTTGATATCAACACGTTGCAACTAAGAAAGTCTATAAGCAGTTACTGTTGGGAAAGAGACCTTGTTGATTTTCTTTCCCTCTTTGTGCAATTAGAAAGGATCCAATATAGAAAAAAAATAATAATAAAAATTGAGCAATAGCATGCAACCATAATCATAAAGATGTTCGGCAAAATGCGTATGCCCATGGGGGAAGCTCCAGAATAATCTCCACTAGAAAAAGTGGGAATACGGTCTTTTCTAGTCACACACTAGAGGAATCACCAATAGAACATCTAAAGAAGAAAATCACAAGAGTGATTTATGAATCAACAAGAAAGATGAATAAACTCACCAATCAAAGTGAAAACAACCAATCCCAATTCTGAAACCACAGGATTGTAGCTTCTTGCTTGTATTCTCTGGCTGAAGTTTCAATCTTTGATCATTGCATTAAGGCCTTTGACCATTTGCATGAAGAACACCTCCTTTCTTCCTCTATTTCATCCTCTATGTCTTCTTCTCTAGCCTTGTTTCTTCAGCTTTTGTTCTCAGCTTTTCTAACTAGAGCTACACACTTTTTGAAAGAGAAAAAAGAAGCACTCGTTGGCATGTTTTTTTCAACACATGAGCTTGTTTTCCAACACATGGTCCCACTTTCATTTTCCCCACATGAAGGGACCACCCAACAAATCTTCCCCTCTTGACTACGTGGGGGGCTTTACCAAGCATGTAAGCTTCATGCACTAACTCATACTTTTGGTCATCATATATGAATCATTTTTATCTGTATGAACTTTCTTTAGTTACAATAACTTTTTCTCCAACATGCCTCGTATGCAATGATATCTCACATCAATATGCTTTGATCTGGAATGGAATATTGGATTTTTGCTCAAGTGGATGGCGCTTTGACTATCACATGAAAGAACAAACCTCTCTTGTTTCAATCCCAATTCATGTATGAATTTCTTCACCTAGAGCATCTCTTTGCATCTCTTTGCCACTGCAATATATTGTCTCTATGGTAGATAATGCAACACTTTTCTTCAATTTGGATTGCCAAGAAATTTCTTTCCTTGCAAAAGTCATCAAGTATCTTGATGTTGACTTCCTGGTGTCAATGTCTCCGGTCATATTAATATTTGTGAAGCCCTGTAATCATGGTTTTCAAAAGCTTTCGAGGCTTACGCCTTTGAGGCTTAGAGGCTTACGCCTCTGAGGCTTAGAGGCTTAGAGGATCTCACAAAACGCCTTAGAGGCTTGCGCCTCATAGTGGGGGAACCGAGGCTTAAGCCTCGGTTGAGTGAGGCTTACGCCTCAGAGGAGTTTAAGGCTTAAGCCTCTATTTTAGAATCTTTTTTGAAGATGTGGAGAGGTTTGGAGCCAAGGCCGACAATGGCGAAGGTTTTGATGTCACCACAGTAGGCGCCTATTTGGATAAACAAGTGTATTGTCAACACTGATGACAATCTGGATTCTTAGACCTTGTGCCATGCCTTCTTAAAAATAAATAAATATGAGAACATTTTTTATGTCATGTAATTATATTAATAAATATAATTAAATAAAAAATCCAGAATAGGAAGATGACAACATGTGAAAATCGAGTTAAGATCCTTCACTTCATGGAAACCCTACTATATTAACATATAGTTATGTGACACTTCCTGGAAAGTGTCAAGTTTGTGCTTACACGTGATTTTATTTTTTCTTAGAGTATGCATATTATGGGTGTTTTTATTTAAACTTTCCTTATATTTTGTCTTCTATAAATTATATTATGGGTGTTTTTATTTAATGAATTTGAGTGACGACTTTGCTTTCTTACTATATTTTGTTTTTTTATGAACTATATTGTGGATGTTTTTATTTAATGTACTTGAGTTATTGACATTCTAATATATATTGCTATTTTTTAATTTATTTTTGAGGCTTACGCCTCATCTCGCCTCAAGGCTTACGCCTTGAGAGGCTAAAGCAAAACGCCTCGGTATCCGTTTTCGCCTTTTAAAACCTTGCCTATAATTCCGACTTGCAATTTCCAAACTGCAAACACATATTGGAATTACCTTTGAGATACCTAAGTATCCACTTCACTGTTTCCCAATGTTTCTTGCTAGGATTAGAAAGGAATCTGCTCATAACACTTATTGCTAAGCCATGTCAGGTCTTGTACATAGCATGACACACATCAAACTTGCAACCCCTAATGCATAGGGGATTTTGCTTATATTATCTCTCTTTTTCATTCTCTGAACATCATCTGGAGCTTAACTTGAAGTGATTTGCAAGTGGAGTACCAACTGGCTTGGCACTGTCCATACTAAACCTCTGAAGCACTTTCTCAACATATCTCTCTTGAAATAGCCATAACTTGCTATGCTTCCTATTTGGAGTAATTTTCATGCAAAGAATCTGCTTTATAGGGCTCAAATCCTTCATAGCAAAAGACTTACCAAGCTTACTTTCCATCTTGTTGATTTTACTATCATCTTGGCCTACAATCAACATGCCATCAACATAACACAATAGAATAATAAAATCATCATTAGAGCCTTTTTACAAACACAAAGTGATCTAAAGTTGTCTTTCTGTATCCATGATCAATCATAAAGTAGTCAAACTTCCTGTACCATTGTCTTGGTGCTTGTTTCAAGCCATGTAGGCCTTTCTTCAATTTGCACACTAGACTTTCTTTGCTTTTCATTGTGAACCCATTTGGCTGCTCCACGTATACCTCTTCTCCAAGTCACGATGAAAGAAGGTTATTTTCACATCAAGTTATTAAATTTCTAAGTCTAGGTTTGCAGCTAACCAAGAACAACTCGTATTGATGGCGTCTTTACAATAGGAGAAAAAGTCTCCTCAAAGTCAATGCTTTTCTGTTGACTGAATCCCTTCACAACTCTTGGTTGCGAGATTTTCTTTTTTGTCTTCATTCTGTATACCCATATGTTCTTGAGTGCTCTATTGTCCTTAGGCAATTCCACTAAATCATAGGTGTGGTTCTTATGCAATGACTCCATCTTATTTTGCATAGCTATCAACCACTTTGCCCTTTGCTCATTTGTTACAGCTTCTTCATAGTACTTTGGTTCTTCCCTATTAGTAAGTAAAATATACTCACTAAGAGGATATCTCCTTAAAGACTGCCTGTCCCTTGTGAATCTTCTCAAAGAAGATTCTTTTTCTAGTTTAGCCTAACCCTACATCATCACCAATAGGGGTACCATTGTCAACCACATCATCAACACCAACTTGTTCATTTCCCCATAAGCAATATATACCATAGGTGGGGGTTTTATCTAGGTTGACTAGATATTCTTTGGAAGAAGATGACATCTAATCCCTTTCAAGGTCCTTAATGGTATTGTAACGCCCCAAAAATTTTAAGTGCATAAATAAAGAAAATTATCCGGTAAGTAATGAGACTAATTAACACAGAAAGCAAAATAAGTATTATCAGTCTAAGTAAAGGGAAAAGCGAGGAATATTAGATTTTTAAAACCAACCTCGCAACTAGTGGGCCAAGGGAAGGCCTTATAAATGGGCGGTTCATATATTCAAATGGTTGGAGGCGGATAGAAAGACAATCACAACTATTTAATCAGGAAAATTCTTAAATATTAATTGATCATGAGTAACGAAAATGGGAGAATCGGATAAAATCTTAGAGTTCCGATAAAAGTTAGATCGGGCGAGTCAAAAGACTAGATTCGCGGATCCGTCCGGATGAGAGGCAGGGGCCAGGGGCTACAATGCTACCGTAGGCAATTGACTATATCGGCCCGAGATTTTCGATCCGGTCGAGACATTATTAAAAGAAGATAGTACTTTAAGAGAGACATGACATAAAGTGGAAGAGTGGTATTATATACATTGTTGACTAGTAGTAGAGGAATAATTGAGGGCTAACTTAGGGATAATTTAAAGTAAAAGAAGGCATGTGACAATATGATGCTAGCTTTTATTATTGGATTGTTTGTTTTAAAAAAAAGAGAGATCAAATATTAAGGCAGCTCTTATAAGAGGTTAAACTCGAGAAAGCAGAAAGAGTAAAGAGGCTCCTCCTCGCTGTTTCCTTCTCCCCAACTCCATGGCTCGCCAAAGCTACGCCGTCTGATCCCGGGCGGAATCCTCGGCTAACGCCGCCTTTGCCACGCCGGTGCTCCACGCCCCTGGAGCCCCTACCGCCCGTCCGGGTCCCCTGGCCGCCTCGTTCTGGCCACCCCCCGGCCGCGCTTGCGCTCAAGCGATCCGACCGCTACTGTCCGGTCAAGTTCAGCGCGCCATCGGTCCCGCGTGTCGCTTGCCTCACCGGAGGCCTTGTAGTGCCAAGCGGCTCCAAAGACTCCTGTGCCGCTACATCGTCAGCCCTGGCACCTTTGGTCGCTTGACTCTGAAGAACGGGAGGGGAAAGGGTCCAGCGGAAGCCGCCGAAGGACTCAGCGATTCTTAGGAAATTGCAAGGACGTGAGGTGAGGGGACCTTACCGTAAACATGAATTTAAATTGTGCATTTATCGGGATTTTGTTTTGTTATATCATATTCTCTGAGTTTTGTCACGGTTTGTGTATGCCGTAAGGGTTTATCGTTATCGGTGCTACGCTTTTCATGTTTGTATAATGTAATTAAAATCCAAATGCATGAGATATGATTAAGTAAAACCCTACCTGATAAATATATGCGATTTAGGAAAAACCCAAGAGGTAATTAAAGATTATTGCATGTACGTAGTTTAATCTTAGTTAGTTAATGTATGGGGATTCAGTGAGGGCTCAAAAATAGAGCCCTGATTTGTAGTAGAAGAGACGGTGAGGAAGGGGTTTTGTTTTCAGCCGTGTTTTCCTTTAAAAACCAAAAACAAAAGAAAAATGTTTGCGAAAGTCGTGTTTTCATAAAACCCCCTTTCTGTCTTTGATACGGAAATTTACCGGACTTATGTAGCGGCCATCGATCATGTAGAGCATACCGGCCGTTCTCGATGTTTGTTGGAGTCCTTCCGGAGATATTTTAACTAGGGGTGCACACCATTAGGATCTGAGGCCATGGCATGAACATATAATCAAGTTAAGTGTGATATGATTGGGGATTGTCCATGAGTTTTCTTTGGGGTTTACGATTGCATGGCATACTTATTAAAATTGAAGATAATGAAGCCGACTCTTCATGAGTTTTACATGCACCACTTTACGCTTTAAATGTTGAATACATATCATAGGCTCGGTATAAGACCTTGGGTAAGTCCACACTCACCGAGCTCGAGGTAGCTCGTACCCCTTTCTACACTGCTACATTACAGTGATCTAGACCGAGCGAAGTTAGTGATTCATACCTCTAAGCCGGGGATCGAGGATGGCTCAGGCGTGCACTGCCTTTTTAGCTACTAGTATGGAGTTGTATTGAACCTTACTTATGTTATCTTGCGTTGTACTTGGGGCAAAGTGCCCATGACTTGCAGGTTGTACCTTTTATGCCTTTTATTTGAACCTGACCTCCTGTGTGTAACCGGTTATAATATGTCATATGCATCTCAATTATGTACATGATTATGGATTTTTAGGTTTGACGGCACAGCTTATGGGCTGGGTGCACCCCCGGCCCAGCTGGTGTGACATCTATTTCATTAGCTTAAATAGATTATTTACATTTAGTGGTATCGAGAGGTTTGCTTCCTTGACCTTAGAGTTTTAGAGGTAGTCGTGAGCCTTAGGGTGGGGAGTCCGTAGTCAATTAACTATAAAGGATTAGCTATTAATTGCTAAGTAGGGTTATTTACTTGATTGACATGTATTGATGTTGCAGATGCCGCCAAAGAGAGGGCGTGGAAGACCACCAAGGGTGCCACGTGAGGAAGCCTGAGGAGCCGCACGCGTGGATGCCCTACACTGGCGGTATGTATGATCGCGTCACATGCACATCCCCGCCTGTGAATACAACCCGCAAGCGCAATAGCTTCCAAGGATGCAAATAATTCTTTGAACAGGATGGCCCGACGCTTGCTTCCTAAATTTCCCACAACAACCGCAATAAAGCATCAACAACAATCTAGGGTCGGACTATGTGACTCGGGCCCGGCGGATGGGGCTTAATCACTTCCTGGAATACGTGATCCACCGAGGGAGGAGGCTTGGATCCGGCGAAATGGAGATGGTGTTCGAGGCTATGAGGATTCCCTGAAGTGAAAAAGGTCATAACAGATGTACCGCTTTGCACAAGACGCACTAATGTGGTGGAGTGGCTCAGTGTGTCTCCCCGTGCAGCGTGTTTGGATACGGCCGAGAGTTCAAGAAGGCATTTGAGGCAGAGTACTCACCCCGAAAGTGTACCGGACGCCAAGAGAGCCGAAGTTTATCCCCGACTCAAGGAAGTTCCACTGCTGGGTGTATCGTGCAAAATTCGCCGTACTCGAGCCGCTATGCACCGTAGAGATGGTGGAAGACCCCTATAACCGGCGCCGGAAATTTGAAGATGGACTTAGAGATGAGATCAAGATTCCAGCTTATGGCTTCCGTTATGAAGAATTCGAGGAGTGGTTGAGGCACCGAAGCTGAGAGGGTCTTAACAAGCAAAAAGCAAGACTTGAAAGGTTGAACAAAAGGAGTAAAAGGCTCCCAAGGGCGGCGACATTTGAGGGCTGATAAGAAGAGCAATAGTAGCAGCAGCCGGTGGTTCCTCAACAAGTGGGAATCGAGGGAGAAACCAGCTCCACTTATGCGGCAAAATATCATTTTGGAGTTTGCATTACATCGATGGATGCTTTAATGCGAAAACAACCGTGGACACTTCAAGAGGGAATGCCCGCATCACTCCAAGAGAGTGGAGCCGCTCTACAAGCTATTACGTGACCGTGACCGCACATCGACGCAGGATTTTCGGTCCGCGGCGCAGAGGCCGAGGAGGGATCTACAGGGATCTGGTCCTGGGGAGGCCGCGGGCACCATCTCGGCCTACAAGCTCAGTATTCGAGAGCATAATAAAGTAGTAAATACTCGATGTGATTGCGTGCAGTACTAATCTTTAATACCGTAGGCCTCGCGGTTGATTTTGACTGATCCTGTTCTACACATTCATACATTGTCAAGTATTTCTTCGTACCAAAATGTGTATGCAACTAGATTAAGCGTAACTCCATGACCGTAGCATCTCCTATAGGTAGTTCAAATGATTGCTAAATTAGTCTATGAAGGATGTGATGTAAAGATAGGAGAACAGTGCGAGTAGCTAATCGATCCCACGAGGATCTTAGAATTTGATGCGATCCTAGGGATGGATTGGTTAGCTGCCCACCATGCTCATGTGGATTGCTCGGAAGATGGTAATGCTTCCAACGTCCGGAGAGGCGAGATACTATTCTATGGGGCGGCACCGGTGATGGAAGAATCTTATTTGGCGTAATGTGGTAGAAGTAGAAGCGCTAAGACGGAGGTTGTGGATATAGTCAGAAGGCGGTGAATATTCGGATGTGTTCCAAGATTCTACCCGGATTACCACCGCGACCGGCGTGGAGTTTTCGATCGTGGTTGGTTCCAGAACAACTCCGGATTTGCGCCTTACGTGGGATGGCCCGGTGGAGTTAAATGAATTGGAAGACTCAGATAGCGAACTTCTAGAGAAGGGGTTTATTAGACCTAGTGTCTCCCCCGCGGTCGCATCATTCTAAGAAGAAAGATGGCTCCAGCGGATGTGTACGACTATAGAGAATTAAATGAGGTGACCATCCGAATCGCACTCCGCTACCACGCATTGATGACCTCGCTTTGATCAATTGAGGGAGCTTGTGTGTGTTCTCCAAGATCGATCCGAGGTCGCTATCATCAAATCGCGAGTGCACGGGAGGAGGACGTGCCAAAGACGGCGTTCAACTCGACATACGGACATTACGAAGTTTCTAGTAATGCCGCTCGGGTTGATGAGAATGGACCGCGGCCTGCTCACGGGATGATGAATGTGGTGTTCTCGCACCCTACTTAGACCTTCGCTTGTAGTCTCTATACGCACATCTTGGTGTACTACCGGAACGTGGAAGAGCACATTAATCACTTGAGAATAGTTTTACAAACTCTACGAGCAATAAATTTGTATGCCAAACTCAAGAAATGTGAGTTTTGGTTTGGAGCAAGTCAACTTTGGGACATGTCGCCTCCCAGGCGGGAATATATGTGGACCCCTTAAGATTGAAGCGGTGGTGAACCGCAAGCTCCTACTAATGTTAAAGAGATTAGGAGTTTTCGGATTAGCCGGTTATTACCAAGATTTGTAGAGGGCTTTTTCTACGATTGCTTTACCGAATTTACAAAAGCTTCGAGGAAGAACATAAAGTTTGAATGGACCGAGGATTGTGAACAAAGCTTTCAAGAGCTGAAAAATCGGGTTGGTGCTCCGCTCGCTTCTAACCTTTACCGCCGGAGTAGGATTATATATATAGCGACGCCTTAAATCATATCAAGGTTTGGGTGTGCTTGATGCAACAGTGCAGTTGCCTATGCTTCCTGCACAACCCAAACTCATTAAGTAAACTATCCACAGTATGATTTGGAGTCGGGCCGCGTGGTCTTTGCATTGAAGATATGGCGACACTATCTCGCATGGTGAAGCCTGTAAAATCTTCACCGATCACAAAAGTTTGAAGTACTTGATGACTCAGAGGGAGCTCAACATGCGTCAGCGAAGGTGGATGGAGTTATTGAAGGATTACGATTGCTCATTTGAGTACCACCCCTCGGGAAGGCTTAACGCGTGTGCGGGCCGATGCTTTGAGTCGGAAGACGATGGCGCGACTGGGGACCACCCACCTTACTCAACTCCACGATCTGAGATCCACGGGAGCGCAGCTTTCTGTGGATGAATTGGGGGTGTTATTGGCAAGTTTCCATCTTCGGCCGCTACTGATTTCGCAGATCAAAGAAGCTCAACTCCGGGACTTAAAGTTAATGAAGCTAGCGAGCGAACTACAAAAAGGAAGACTTTGGGGGCGAAAGAATGGTCAGTGTAATTACTCTCTATCTCCAGATGGAACAATAATGGTAGGTGCTCGTATCTATGTACCACGCAACGAGACGGCCCTTAAGCTGAAGATTATGGAGGAAGCGCATAGTTCCGCTTATACTATGCATCCGGGGAGCACCAAGATGTACCGGAACATCAAAGAGAATTATGTCTGGAGAAGAATGAAGAAGGACATAGCGGAGTACGTGGCTCGGTGTATGATTTGTCAACAAATCAAAGCGGAACACAAGAAACCACCAGGGTTATTGGTACCCCTAGAAATCACGGATTGGAAGTGGGATAGGATAGCGATGGATTTCGCGAGCGTTTACCAATTTTAACCAGATCGAGTAAAGATGCTATCCGGGTGATCATCGACTGATTGATTCAAGTCACCACTTCATTCCAATCAAGATGACTTATTCTCGGGCAAATTGGCACGACGTGAGAGACCAAATAGTACGGGTTGCATGGAGTACCAAGCCGATTTTATCCGGCCGATGTGGACCCGAGATTTACTTCTCATTTCCTCGGAAGAGTTTCGCACAAGGCTCGGGGGCGATCTTGGACCTTACCGTGATTCCATCCGAGTCCGAATGACGGTCAGCCGAAGGGCAATTCAGATATCAAGACCTGCGCCGGCTAGCATTATGGAATTGCCCGGTAGTCGGGATGAAATTTGGGGCCTCGAGTTTGCTTACAACAACGTACGGCTACCAGAGCAAAGATCGGTATGCCACCGTATGAAGCGCTATACGGTCGGCGCCAACCCCTTGTGTTGGGATGAAGAGGGCGAGCCGGAAGATACTCTACCGGCCAGCCGTGGATCCAACAAACCGCGAGAAGATAAAGCTCATTAGAGAGAGGTTGAAAAGGCCCAAGATGTGCAAAGGGGTTACGCTAATAACCGCCGTCATTTCTTGAATTTGAAGTAGAGATGAGTATTTTGAAGGTATCTCCTTGGAAGGGCGTGTTTAGATTCCGCAAGTAAGCGTGGAAAGTTAAATCCACTCGGTGATATCTGGCCATATGAGATAGTGGACCGAGTAGGCCCGTGGCTTACCATTCCGAAGCCGTCTCAAGAACCGCCGAGGATACATAACGTGTTTCACATATCAGTTCTACGGAAATGCCTCTGGAGATCAACATCGATTTTGTCAGGGGCTTCCACGTGGGAGCCGCAGTTGATTTGCTAATGAGAAGGTCCAGTCGCATGTGATACTTGATGAGAGAAAGTAAGCTCATGGAATAAGACAATACCGTTGGTAAAGGTTGCATTGTGGAATCATCATCAAGTGGAGGAGGCTACTTGGGAAAGAGAGGACCGTGATGAAGGAAGCAGTACCCTCATCTATTCTAGATGGATATGTATGAAATTTCGGGACCTAAATTTCTTATATGGAGATTCAGAACGCCAAAATTTTAAGTGCATAAATAAAAAGAAAATTATCCGGTAAGTAATGAAACTAATTAATACGAGAAAAGCAAAATAAGTATTATCGGTACCTAAGTAAAGGAAAAGCGAGGAATATTAGATTTTTTAAAACCAACCTCGCAACTCCAAGGCCAAGGGAAGGCCTTATTGGGCCAGCCTCATATTCAAAATGGTTGGAGGCGGGATAGAAAGACAATCACAACTATTTAATCAGGAAAATTCTTAAATATTAATTGATCATGAGTAACGAAAATGGGAGAATCGGACAAATCTTAGAGTTCATAAAGTGAATTCCAAGCAGTCAAAAGGCGGTGATTCGCATGATCCGTCGATGAGAGAGAGCGGTGCCCCGTGAGGCTACAAAGGCGCCGTGGCAATTGACTATATCGGCCCGAGATTTTCGGATCCGCCTGACATTATTAAAAGAAGATATTACTTTTAAGAGAGACATGACATATAAAGTGGAAGAGTGGTATCATATACATTGTTGACTAGTAGTAGAGGAATAATTGAGGGCTAACTTAGGGATAATTTAAAGTAAAAGAAGGCATGTGACAATATGATGCTAGCTTTTATTATTGGATTGTTTGTTTAAAAAAAGAGAGATCAAATATTAAGGCTCTTATAAGAGGTTAACTTTGAGAGAAAAAAGAAAGAGAAAAAGAGGCTCCCTCCTCGCTTTGCCTTCTCCCTTCTCCCCGAACCTCGCCATGAGAGCCCTACGCTGCAGCCGCTGATCCCGCCAATCCTCGCCGCTTTGCCACGCGCGGTGCCCACGCCGCCGGAGCCGGGCGCACTGGCCCCGAATCCCACAGTCCCGGGCCTCGGTTCTCGCGACGAGCCGACCCCGCTTTGCCGGTTCTACGGATCGTCGACCAGCCACGGCCCAAGTTCAACAAGCGCCGCCGGGTCCCCGCCAGTGCCGTTATATGCCTCACCGGAGTGCCGTGGCCGCGATCCAGACTCGCGCCGCTACATCGCCACCGCACCTTTGGTAAACGACTCAAAGAACGGGAGGGGAAAGGGTCTCAATGGGCCAAGGACTCAAATTTCTTAGGAAATTGCAAGGACGTGAGGTGAGGGACCTTTACCGTAAAACATGAATTTAAATTGTGCATTTATCGGGATTTTGTTTTGTTATATCATATTCTACGAAGTTTTGATTCTGGTTTTGTGTATGCGAGAAGGGTTTATCGTATAATCTTGGTGCTACGCTTTCATGTTTGTATAATGTAATTAAAATCCAAATGCATGAGATATGATTAAGAAGAACCCTACAGGGTGGAATGTATGATTTAAGAAAACCCGAAGAAGTAATTAAAGATTATTGCATGTACTGTAAGCTGCACCTTAGTTAGTTAATGTATGGGGATTCAAAGTAGGGCTCAAAATAGAGCCCGCTGGATTTGTAGTAGAAGAGACCAAATGAGGAAGGGGTTTTGTTTTCAAATGGTGTTTCCTTTTTAAAACCAAAACAAAAGAAAATGTTTTGGCGAAAGTCGTTTTCATAAAACCCCCTTCCTTCTTTGATACGGAATTTACCTTAGGACTTATGTAGGATCCAAAGTAGGATCATGTAGAGGCATACCGGCCGTTCTCGATGTTTGTTAGAGTCCTTCAGGAGACATTTTAACTAGGGGGTGCACACCATTAGGATCTGAGGCCATGGTACAACATATAATCAAGTTAAGTGTGATATGATTGGGGATTGTCCATGAGTTTTCTTTGGGGTTTACGATTGTAGGCATACTTATTAAAATTGAAGATAATGAAGTTTACTTTCATGAGTTTTACATGCACCACTTACGCTTAAATGTTGAATACATATCATAGGTCGATTATAAGACCTCATGGGGTAGTCCACACTCACCGAGCTCGTGTAGCTCCCCTTTTCTACACTGCTTTTTTTACATGTGATCTAGACCGAGCGAAGTTAGTGATTCATACCTCGGTGTGTGGATTGAGGGATTTAGCCGGCTCTCGCGCATCTGCCTTTTTAGCTACTAGTATGGAGTTGTATTGAACCTTACTTATGTTATCTTGCGTTTGTATTTGGGTGCTCATGACTCGTGTGTTGTACCTTTTATGCCTTTTATTTGAACCTGACTCCTCCTGTGTAACCGTTATAATATGCCATATGCATCTCAATTAAAGTACATGATTATGGATTTTAGGTTCGACGCAAGACTTATGGGGTACAGGTGCACCTACTCGGTGTGACATCTATTTCATTAGCGAAATGGGTGTTACAGGTATGATGTTTAAGAGATACTACATCTCTTCTTCTGACCATTTTCTTATCAATAGTATCCTATAATTTATAGCAGAACTCCTCATGTCCATAACCCAAGAAAATGTACTGCTATGCCTTCACATCAAGATTGGACCTTTCATCTTTTGGTACATGCATAGAAGCCTTGCATCAAAATACTCTTAGATGATCATATGAGATATCTTTCTCTATTTACATTCTTTTTGGAATATCACCATTAAGTGGAATTGAAGGAGAAATAGTGATAATGTCAACTAATGTCCTCATTGCCTTACCTTAAAAGGTCTTAGTCAATGATGGTTATGTTCATCCTCTGTACTATATTTAATTGAGGTATCTTGGGAAATGTCGTCTGATGCTTGATACCTTTTTCTCTGCAGTATTCTCTAAACGGACCCATGTATTCACCATCATTATCTATGTGAATGCTTTTGAGAGCTTCGCCAATTTCTCTTTCAACATCAGCCTATGCTTGAAATACAAGATCTTTAGCTTTCAAAGCATAAGCCCAAACTTTCCTATAATAATCATCAATGAAAGTGACAAGTACTATGTACTACCTAGTGAACTTTCATTGGACCATATATATTAAAAGGTTACTAAATCAAGAACTTGGGTCTTTCTAGATGCAGTTCTTATAAAAGGGAATCTACATTGCTTAACTAAGTAATGAATTCATGGCTTGAGAAGTGTACTTGTCTCCTTGGATAGTAAACTACTCATGATTAGAGTTTGCATTCTCTTCTCACTCATGTGTCCAAGTCTCCTGTGTATTACTCTGTTAAGGCATCTTTTTTAACTACATTGATCTGACCCTTGCTTAGCTTTGCTTGCAACAAATATAAAGTAGAACTTTTTTTCCCTTGTCGCTAAACTAACTTGTGAATCCCCTATTAGTGTTGGAAAATGGAAGCTCACCAAAGGTTCTTTTATAGAATGAGGTACCTGAATCTATAACCCAACTCGAGTTCAACTATGTGAGACTAATCAAACCATCATTAAACACAATTATAACATCTTCATTCTTGAGGCAATTGTTGTTGTCACCTTTTCTTCCTGATTGTCTTTATCTCTTTCTTTTCTTTGCTCTCTTTTGAGTTGTCTACATTCTCTTTTTATATGCCTTGGCTTGCCACAATGGTAACACTCAATTCTATTTATGGACTTGGACCTTCCCTTGGACTTGTCGTTGGATTTTTCATGATTACCGAGTTTTCTGCTTTTGTTTCTCCCTTTTTTTTCCTATAATGAGAGCATCGGACTCACTGGGCACACTATGCCTTTTTCTTCTAGCTTTTTCATTAAACATACCGCCCTTGATCATATCTATGGTTAGTATACCACTCGGAGTTGAGTTGCTAATGGATACAATTGATTGATCAAGCCCTATAAGTCATTCAAGTCCTTGGCCGCACTACAACCATCCTTGTATTTCGTCTTATCAAAGGAGTTTTGTTTTGAGCGAGCTATTTTCCTCTCATAAATAGCTTATAGTTTACTCCACAAACTATATGCATTAGTTCATGAACAACATGATGGAATGTACTCTGATCAACCTAATGTCGAATCTAAGCCACAGTTTTTTGTTCAAGATAATCCAATTCTCATCAATTATTTCTATTGGCTTCTTGTTGTCACCATAAATTAGCAAAGTACAAATCCTTCGTATAAAGGATACCTTCCATCCATGGTTTCCAAATCGAATAATTTGTAGATGTCAATTTTATTATGGCCCCTCTTGGCTCATCCATTATAATTCACATAAGAAATTTCTCTGGCAAATTGTCAAACACTTTTATGCACCAACCAAGCTCTGATATCAGTATTTGGACAGTCCTTGTTGATTTTCTTCCCTTTTTTGTGTAATTAGAATGGATCTAATATAGAAATAAATACAACACTAACAACAACTAAGCCTTAATCCCATACTAGATGGGGTCGGCTATATGAATTCTATGTCTCCATGTAGCTCTGTCAAAGACAAGATCCTGGTCAATATCTAATATATGTAGGTTTTTAGACATTATCTCTCTCCACGTAATCCTTGGTCTACCTCTATCCCTCTTTTTATCTTCTATTACTTAACTATCACATTTTCAAACTGGGCACCTAGCGGTCTACAACGCACGTGTCCAAACCATCTTAAATGCATTTCCCTTATTTTATCTTCAATTGGTGCAACATGCACCTTTTGACATATTTACTGATCCTAATTGCATAGGCGGAGTTCAATATAAGGATTGTAGCTCTTTGTCTATATTTTCACTCTAAAGTTTCAATCTTAGATCACTACATTAAGGCCTTTGACCGTTTGCATGAAGAACCTCCTTTCTTCCTTTATTTCATCCAATGTCTTTTTCTCTAGCTTTTTTCTTCAACTTTTGTTCTCAATTTTTCTAATGGGAGCTTCACATTTTTTGAAAAAGGAAAAAACAAGCATGTGGTGGCTTATTTTTCAACACATGACCCCACTTTCATTTTCCCCACGGGAGGAACTATCTAGGCTTATTTGACAACTTTTAAATTCTATAGGCCCATTGGTTAAGGGTCTATTTGGATGCAAAATAAAATTTTCCGTAGGAGTTTTTTTTAGTAGAATATGGAAATAATTTTTACGAGAATTCCTACAAAATGAGTGTTTGGCTAGGCATCGTAAAAATTTAATGTGCAAATTATTTTAATAATAAAAAATAGTCATTATAATATATTCGTTATAAAATAGACATGGAAAAATAATCATTATAATTTTAGCCGTTAACTATTTTGCTTTATCTATATACAACACTTTTTTTTGGCAATATATATAATCATCTATCTTTGGCTCTAAATTTTCACACCTCCAAGCTTGTATTCAACATGGATTTGGATTATTAGAGAAGGATTAATGAAGATGAAGATGAAGATGAACTCGTGCTTACCAATTTACCGAGTTTATCTTTTACAAATTCAGAAAGTAGACTGTCATACATCTCGTTTACAGGTGCCACATATGTACAAGAAATTCTTGAAGGTCATGAGATACGTTGTAAAATAAAGTTTCGTATGATGTCTTACATTTTTCAAGTAGTTTCTAATTGTTTAAGAGAAATGTCTCTTTTTCATAAATTGAAAAGAACTATAGTCGAGGAACAACTAGCATTGTTTGTGTACACTTTTGTACATAATGCTAGTACATATAAGAGCGTTTTCAATATTCAACGAAAACAGGTAGGCATTATTTTGGTAAAGTGCTTAAAGCTATCATTAAGCTTATTGATACATACATAGAATCTCCATCGATAATTACATCATCAGTTATCCAGAATAGTAGATTTTTTTTCCATATTTCAAGGTTCGAAAGCTATATATTATGAATTAATTATCTCTTCATTTAATTTCCCTTTTCTTTAAATTTATCTAAACAAATGTTATGCATTTGTTTTTTTAGGATTATATTGGCACCATTAATGGAACACATATTCTTATCATTATTTCTTTGGAATTGGAAGACCCTTACTGAAATAGAAAATAAATACTATCCCAGATTGTTATGGTCACATGTGATTTTAACTTACATTTCATATATGTATGAGCTGGTTGGGAAGGTTCTGCTTCTGATGCTAGAGTACTTCAACATTCACTCGATCAAGACTTTTTTGTCATGGGGGGTAAATATTATCCATTGGACACAGGATATGCAAATACCCTAAGTTTTATTACTCCATACAGGTGTGTTCGTTATCATTTACAGGAGTAAGGACAGACAAATCAAGACGTAGCAATTATAAAGAACTATTTGATCTAAAAAATGCTTCATTAAGGAATCATGTTGAACGCATCATACGTATTTTGAAGATGAGATTTTTAATACTTAACGGCTGTTTAGTTGCCTGAAGTTTATGATAGTAGTGGAAGTATATAAGTGTCACTTTCATGGAATCCAGAGTTTCGGGTGTTTGGTTTGCAGAAGTAGCTCACTACTCCCGGACGCTTCCGCTGTTTGGTTTACGGAAGTAGGTTACTGAAGTCTGAGTTCTACTCTTTTGGGTGTTTGGTTGGCACAAAAGTGAATTTATGGTCAGCACTTCTGGGGGGTAAGGGTACCCACTTCTGGGAGGTGAATGAGTTGTAAACTCATAAACTCTTTTTATTGTATATGTTTCATAACATGTGGGTAACCTCAACCCTAGAAGTGGTGACTATAAACCCACTTTTGTTCCAACCAAACACCGAAAAGAGTGGAATTCAGACTTCAGTAAACCTACTTCTGTAAACCAAACAACAGAAGTATCCGGAAGTGGTGAGTCACTTCTGCAAACCAAACACCCTAAACTCTGGGTTCGATGGAAGTAACACTTCTACATTTCCACCACTTTTATAGACTTCGGTCAACCAAACATCCCCTAAGTATTAGAAATCTCATCTTCATAATACCGATGATGCGTTCAACATGATTCCTCACTGAAGTATGCTTCAAATTAAATAGTTCTTTATAATTACTAGGTCTAGATTGTGCCCGTCCTTGTTCTTGTAAACGATAACAAATATAACGGTATGGAGTAATAAAACTTGGGGCATTTGCATATACTGCATCCACTAGATAATATTTTCCCCTCAGGACATGAAAACCTTGATCAAGCGAATGCTGAAGTACTCTAGCATTAGAAGCAAAACCTTCCCAACCAGCTCGTATATATACGAAACATAGGTTAAAATCACATGCGACCATAACATTCTGGGATAGTGCTTGTTTTTTATTTCGGTAAGAGTCTTGCAATTCTAATGAAATAATGATCAAAATATGTGTTCCATTAATGACACTAATACAATCCTTAAAAAACAACCGAATAACATTTGTTAAGATAAATTTAATGAAAAGGGAAATTAAATGAGAAGACAATTAATTTATAATATATAGCTTTCAAACCTTGAAATATGGGAAAAACATGTATATTATTTTGGGTAACCGATGATGTAATCGTCGATGAAGGTTCTATATATGTATTAATAAGCTTAGTGATAGCTTTAAACACTTTACGAAAATAACGGCTGACTGTTTCTGCCGAATGTTGAAAGCGTTCTTGTATGTCACGCTTACTAGTATTATGCGCAAGAGTGTACATAAACATCATACTTGTTCCTCGACTGTAGTTCTTTTCAATTTGTGAAGAAAAGATCTGCCCCTTAAACAATTAGTAAGTACTTGAAATATATAAGGTTCTATACGAGACTCTCTTATAACGTATCTCACGATTTTCAAAAATTTATTATACATATGCAACACTTGTAAATGTAGATGTATGACATGGTCTACTATATGAATTTGCATGAGATAAACTCGGTAAAATGGTGAGCATAAGTTTATCTTCATCTTCATTAATCTTTCTTCAATGATCCAAATTCATGTTGAATACAACAAGGCTTGGAGGTTTGAAAATTTAGAGCCAAAGGGAGATG
Organism: Dioscorea zingiberensis; assembly: GCA_026586065.1. Lineage (NCBI taxonomy): Eukaryota > Viridiplantae > Streptophyta > Magnoliopsida > Dioscoreales > Dioscoreaceae > Dioscorea > Dioscorea zingiberensis. Next base: position 52,584,864 of record CM048818.1, on the reverse strand, counting down.
ATTATACATATTGCCAAGGAGAGTGTTGCGTATAAATAGAGCAAAATGATTAACATTTAGAATTATAACGGTTATTTTTCAATTTTTATATTACAATGGATATAGTCTAACGGCTATTTTTTATTATTAAAATAATTTTTATAGGAAATTTTTACTACGCCTAGCCAAACACATTTTGTAGGAATTTTTCCTGTAGCAATTCCTGTAGGAATTATTTCCACATCCTATAGGAAAAACATTCTTACAAGAAATTTTATTTTGCATCCAAACAAGTCCCTCATAGTTACTAACTTCATGCCATCCAGGAAGACATTCATGCTACAACATTATGGCTCAGAGGTTGATGTGAAGTTCTCCACATCATTGAACATTTTCTTATTGACTTATCTTTTTTTTAGTAGTTTTTTTGTTCTTAACTTAGGGTCCGTTTGATATGCGAAAAAATGAGGGACATCACATGACAACGTTTCTTGTACGTTGTTTGATTTGCAAATAGGATACTAGTACAGTACAAGAAGTTGTTTGAGTACAGCACAAGTGGCTGAAAATTTTGTCCCTCAAAATATACGGTACAACTTTTTAAGTGAGGGACAACACAACTTAAAGACAAATTTGCCCCAACTTATATTAAAATTTACAACAATGCCCCCAACTTAAAGACAATTTTGCCCCCAATTTATATTAAAATTACAACAATGCCCCCAACTTAAGGACAATTTTGCTCCCAATTTATATTAAAAAATTACACCATTGCCCTCAAGTTAAAGACAATTTTGCCCTAACTTATATTAAAATTTACAACAACATAAAGACATTTTTGCCCTCAACTTATATTAAAATTACAACAATGCCCCCAACTTAAACATACTTTTGCCCCCAACTTATATTAAAATTACAACAATGCCCCCAACTTAAAGATAATTTTGCTCCCAATCTATATTAAAAATTACAATATTGCCCCCAACTTATATTAAAACTCTAAAAAAATTTCCTCCAAAACAACATAAAAAGCACAAGGGTATTACAGTAATTTTATAGTTTTTTGTTCAGTACTTGTGCAAAACAAACGGAGAACAACACAAAAAGCTTTGTGATGTCCATTGAATATCAAACAAAGAACAGTACAAATAGTTGTGTTGTCCCACAACCACTTGTACCGTGTTGTACTTTTGTGCTGTTCTCTTTCGCGTATCAAACGGACCCTTAGGAACTGTTTGACTATTACTATGAAAAAGTGAAGTTTTGATGTTTCTTTTGATGAGAAGATCCACATTTCTTGATAAGGTCGGGATATTTTCCATGAATAAAGGAGGATTGAATTTAAAAAGGAGTCGATTGGATAAGATCATCTAGGGATGAAAGCATGCTAACTAGTGTAGTAGCATATAGAAAAGCTAAATAGATGTGGATGTAGAAAGTCATTAGATCCCAACTTCATCAAAGTTCTATGGTCTAAAGGCACAATTGTGAATATAGTAGCATAAGAAACTTGGAAAGTCAATTTTTCAAGTATCTATGGCAAACAACTAATGATTTTAGCAAAGTCTCAATAGTATCATGTTTAAAATTAATTATTCTTGATGTGCCAAAGTCAAACCTAATGAGACTTGGATAATTGTTATGTAGCATTTTTGTTATGGATTATTTGCTATTTAACTGGATTAACTACAAAATATTGATGAAAAATAATAGTGTGAAAATAGTAAAGGATATAAGAAATTTGAGGTGGTTTGGTTCTTATGTGGCCTATGTCTTAACAAAGAGGAATTCCATTATGACAAAATTACAAGAATTACATGAGAGTAACATTCTTAACACACACCAACATAGAACCTTTTATACACTAACAACACAAACTTTTCCACAGTTATAACTATGAGAAAGTATAATCAGTATTATAAGGACTGTTTATCAGTGTGTTATGAGCTCTTCCTTCAAAAGAGTAAAACCTTTATTGCTTTATCTTTCTCGCACGTCCTAAGACTCACTGTCTCTCCCGCTTTAGAGAAAATCTCTCACTTTCTCCTTAACTCTTTCTTCCTTGGGTGTGCTTATCCCTTCATAACACGTGTTTATAGGTAAGAGTAAGGCAAATATGTCAACATTTTTGTTTTCTTAAGTCATCATTTGTGGCTAAATGTGGGCCTCACGTCAGTAATAAAGCCACTAAACTTAACTTATTTTGAGCCATATTCTTCACAAATCTTATCCATATTGACTTGTGATAAACTAGGAACTATTAATCTGTCTAAATGTCAAATGCATTATGAGAGGATTAAACACATTAATGTCAAATATCACTTGGTCAAGGTGTTGTGTTAATCTAGAAGATTGATACTATAGATAATCCAACCGACAAGCTGACTAAGCCACTTGTTACTATCAAGTTCAAGTATTGGTTGGATTTGATTGATTGATTGGTGTTCGTAGTACTTGAGTTGTCTCTTGGCGGTTGAGGAGTTCAAGGATTTTCTTTTGTTGCTTGACTTATTTCAAGTCAACATGGATGAGATTTTTGAAGAACGTGGCTTAAAGTAAGTCAAGTTTAGTAGCTTCATTAATGATATGGGGCCCGTATTTAGCCATAAATAATGACTTAAGAAAACACAAATGTTGACATATTTGCCTTACTATTGCCTATTAAAGGACAACTGTTATGAATGCTTAAGCACACCTAAGAAAGAAAGAGTTTAGGAGAAAGTGAGAGAGAGTTTCTCTTGAAGGGGTGAGATTGTGAGTCTCATGGTGTCGAGAGAGATAGAGCAAGACCTTGCAACACACAAATGAGCAATCCTTATTATCTCTTATACATTCAACATATTGTTTATACTTTCCGATAGGCATACCTGTGAGAAAGGTTCGTGTGTTATTGGTTTATAAAAGGTTCTATATTGGTGTGTGTTAAGAGTGTTACTCTCTTGTAATTCTCTATCTTTTGTTATAGTGGAAGCCCTCCTATGTTGCTGGTGGATGTAGGTCGGATAATGGCCGAACCACCTTAATTTTTTTATGCTTTTACTATTTCTGCACTATTATTTCACTGTATATCGTGGTTAATCTAATTAAATAGCAGACAGTCTACAACAATTTACTCTTATTGAGTGGGTTAATTACTAGGAACATTATTGTTTTTGAGCATGTTTATTAAGGATTTGTACATGTTCTTCGTGAATAATTTAACTAAAATTTTCTTGTATAATATCATGTACAGTGAGAATGTGTTTAAGGAAAAAATCTCTTGGAACTTGACTTTTGAACCTTATTTGTGTGAAGTCTTCAAAATTCTTAGTAGTTTGTTTTGTCTTCTTAAACATTTGATTCAGCTCTATTCCTTTTCCCTTGTTTTTGTGATGTTACTTTAACTGTTTCGGAAGTAAAAGGTTGAATCCCTAACTTCAATATGTTTAGGGAGGAAACATTAGGTATCGTGTACCTTTTGTATCATATTTACGTCTTCCTATAGATTTGTGTTGAAATCATACATCTGCTCTAAATTACTTGGATATATTTTTTTTGGTAATTACATCACAGTGTTCATAGATTTGAATGCAATATAGACTTTTGGATGTATACCCGCTTAAAATATTTGACATATCTTCATTGGAATAGATAGCTTATTCTTTAGGATGTGGATTTTTGCATATGATAGTCTGTGATGTATAATTAAGATGTGAAGTAAAGTTTAACAAGTAGCAGAACGCTTTGAGGAACCTCATGAATCTATCTTAGGAGGGAGTGATTTGTTGTATACATTTCGCTGATCAATTCACTTGTTAGGTGTCAACTATTTGTATATTCTTTATTTTGCTCCATTGTTTGAACCTGTTGTCAAGTTGTTTTGTATGCTCAACAAAAATCAATAAGTTATGAATCTTATTTGCATGTTGAAGTATAATGCATAATGCTGCTGGCTTTATACCACACATTCATTATGATATTCACATTAACTAATGCGTTTGTGTGCATGATCTAGTTCAATGTGTGCAGTTGATCCGTAAATGGTATAATGTGAGTTCCTTGTTCATTTCTGCAACTCCTATGGAGAATATGATGGTGTACATGATGTAAATCTTATTTATCACCTAGTGCACATATTTGGGTTATTTTATTTTATTTTTATCAAGTGGCTAATAGTGGACACACATATTAAGTTATGGATCTCAACTAATCCTAGCTACATTTCATTCTCAGGAATATCATATATACTATCTAAATCTGTTAAAATAATCCATTCCCTTTATCGTGATATGATTTTTCTCAAAATATTGCATTAGCATAGATGCCTGAATACTTGTTCTAACTTTTTACTCAATATTATGGAAAGTAAATGCTGGGAGAGAACCTGGATATCATTTTTGTGTGCTTAGTTTGTCAACTGAAATGGTAATGTAAGTGATATCCAGCAAGATCTGAGATTTTTCTACTTTTTCAGTTCTCAGGTTTCTGGCAACAAGACTTTGTAGCATTTACTCACGTGAAGGAAGGATTGTTTGGATAGGCTACAATGAGATGGACTTTTGTTGTTGATTGGGACTTGGGATTTTGGCAGATAGTTTAGGTTGACTCTAGACTAGTTGGAGATGAAAAGATCAGGGCCAATGATTGCAATCATTGTTTAAGGTTGGTTTTGTTTTAGAGTTGGTTCAGTGTTTTGAGGTGGCTGGGATTAGCTATGGAATTGATTCAATAAAGTTTGGCATAGTTTATGTGAAACTCATGTCGATGGGAGTTCTATGATGAAGATACAGTTGAATTGAATTAATTATTAAAATTTGTGGGCTGGGTTTATTGGCTTTCCTGGATCGGTCATTGCATTGGAAAGATATAAATTTGCTGCACTTATTTTAATTGGAGTTGTATAATTATATTAAGTTGTTTGAAGTTCTGAATAATTGGCCTATAGGAGTCCTATACGGTTGTTCATAATTTGATCAGACAGTATATTGATTACTATCAGACCTGCTGAAGTTGTCCAATAATTATCTTGGGTATTATCTTCATGAAATGTTAATGCCCTTTCAGCAATGTTGCAATTCATTGCTCTCTTTTGAACCATTTCCATGATCCTTTTCCAGTGTTATGTTGTTTATTGTCATCTTTTGAAATCTGATTATGCTCTAAGAGGCTTCTAGTTTTTGTTTTTTAGTATCCTTCTTATCATCTCATTGCTGAAGGAAGTTGTCATCCCTTTTAACAGTTGTTTTCTTGTCAGAAATAACATATTGTGCTATTTGCATACAGTAATTCTCAAGCCATCGACCTCTAAATATCACTTATTGAATTTTTAATTTGCCTAGTTTGTCTTTCTTAAAACCTCTGATTTTCATTAACTTTCCTGGTATTACAGAGAGATTGCAAAGCATCTGTCTCTTCCCCCAGTGAAGCTCCATTGCAGCATGCTTGCGGAGGATGCAATCAAGGCGGCTGTCAGGGACTATGAAGCGAAGAAGGCTAAATTGGCCTGGAAAGCAGAAGGTGAGGCATTGAAAAAGGTGGCAGAAGCGTGAAATAGTCTCTGGTGCCCCAGTTAATCAGTTTGCTTATTCTGGTTTTGGAGTCTTGTTGGTGGTTGTGCATTCATATTCTTTGAGAAACTATAAAAGTTATAAACTCCCAGAAGACTTATCAAGGAGCTCTCTTGGAGTTCCAGACTTTATGAGGAGCATCATCAATTTTTATAGGGGTAAATATTTCACGAACCTTTTACTTCAGGTGACTGTTTAATTGGTTATATATATATATATATCTTATCAAACTGTCTTTATTTGTAAAATCTGTCAAAGTATTTGGTTTTTTTAATAATTTTGTCTTTGTTTGGGTTTCATGCCTTTGTGGATTAAGCATTATGTGCTAATGGGACACATCGAAATTATTGATTTTAGACCTTGAGCCCTCTTATATTAACATCAGTGGTTTGTTAGCTTCAAGATCAACGGTGAGGGGCCTGGTCTAATCTACAAGTGTTATGTTAAATTTTTAGGAACGTTGTAACAATTAATATATGCTTTAACTGATAATCCATAGGACAACCTTTAGACTTAACCTGCCTTTGTAGAAAAAGTCAATTTTAAATAAAAAACAAAAAAACAAAAGTTGAAAGGCTAATATTATCCTACTCTTTTCACACTGATGTGCAGTGCATTGATGGTATATTAGGTTTTTAAAACAATTTTACTAATTCTCATTTTGAGTAAGCTATTCCAGAATTTAGCTATATTTTTATAATCATTTAGAAATAAATCTGACATATTTTTTTGAAATATGGGAGAATTATAATAATAATAATATTATTATTATTATTATTTTTATTATGTTTTTATTTAATGTATTGAGATGTTTTAAACCTCTAAGGAATGTTCATTCAACCGAAAGTGGTGGGAAAGTCACCGAAATGAATTGAATTCCCCCACTACGGCACTTCCATTGATTTTGACTTAGGCTCGTTCCTCTCCCTCCTTCCCTTAAATCCTTTTGATTTTTAAGCTTTGGAACAACTTTGACACTTATCCTCTCTCGTGTTCTTGTTTGTGTGTTTTCGATTCTGTCCTCGTGTGTTTTAGAACTTTATTGTTAAGCTATTTTAATCAAAACAGTGTAAACCCTTTCTATGCTTAGTTTTTGGAATGTTTTACATTATCTCTTAAATAGTTTCTCTGCAATGCTTTCCATAATGGAATGGAAGAATCAAGAAAGCCTTTGCTGTTTAACCATGACATTAGGGGACTGTTTTTATGTAAAGGTATAACTTAGGTTTGTGATATACATAAGGGATTGTTCAATTCATGGAATGGACCATTTTGTTGTTTCTATGGAATGTTTTACATAATGGAATTTACTGTTTTGTTGTTTAGACATGACATTAGGGAGTGTTCATCTAATTTTCTGTTTTGGTCTTAACTTTGTGATATACACAGGTTCTTATTCATGTTGCAAGGACAATTTTCTAAAGACTAAAGAAACTGGAAAACAAAATAGTGGCAAAAAGCCAAGAGGATGCAAACAAACTTTTAAACATCAAAGTGAATGCAAACAAACCTTTAAACTTCAATAGAAAAAGCCAGGAGAACACAAGCAAACCTTTAAAAACCCAAGAGAATATTTTCTTCATAGTCCCAAGTAGGTCCATCAGAATAAAAGACTAGTTTCCTTTATGAAATCTTTGTCTTATGCTAGTTCTTGTTATGGTGTCTTATGCTCATCGTAAACTTTTGTTTTCCTTCCTTTTTCATTATGTCAAACATCAAAAGGTACAGTGAAGAACAACAACTCAACAGAAAATTTGAGAATGCCTTAGTCCTAGTTTAATTTGCTCAAATTATATGAAACTCTGCAGTATAGCATAGCCGGAAGAATTAAATTTATTCATCTTTTTTGAGCCATTGCAGTTGAGCTATTCTTTGCACTTTGGACTGTCATTCATGTCATCCAAATCATATACATCACAAAATTCAGAAACAAAAAACAAATAGAGAATATGTGCTTTAGACTTCCTAATTCAGTAGTGAAAGAAAGTGATGATACATCTATTAGAGTAATTTTAATTGCATATGATAAGTTCAAATTGTTGGAATGGTTTATGTGGTCCATCCCTGTACACGGGGCAATGGAGAAGCTCTTGGACAAAGGAATTGTGAACAAAGGACTGTCGTTGATAGCGTTTGATTTTAGTCTTGGTAGTTTCCTACAATCCGATGTCATAATTAAATTCATGCTTGGGCATCACCATTAAACTGCTAGTCTTAAAAAGATTAATTGATACAAGTTTCTTTCTGTCATAATCGATGGACCTGAGAACTTGGTTTGGTTGAACTTGAATTAAGTTGTTGATGTTTAAATAGTTAAATTGATTTAGTAGATTAGTTTCTAAAAGTACTATTGTTTCTGCAACCATAGAATCAATCTTAAAAATAATACTTCAGAAATCAAAACAAGGTTTCCATGTGTTGTTGAATTGAAGAATTATAGAGATAGAGAGAAGAAGAAGAGTATTGGATAGAATGTGTCTAAATTTCTAAATTTCTGCAACTTTTGTGTGTTATACAAGTGTAAATAATGTGTTCAATATTCTTACATGACTAAAGTAAAATCTTGTGATGAATAATAACCTTGTTGACAGAATTGGTGTTTTGACCACATTAATTGAGAAGTCTAAGAAGACATGGAATGAGAAATTGTTAGATACTCTGTGGAATATGGAGGGTTGTAGTGACAACAATATGGAGATGGTTTTGAGGCACTGCACGCCAATAGGACGCTGGCCAAAGGAAGCCATATCTTTGCAAGATATAGCTCAATAATTTGATTGCTCCAATGATATACATGTTGAATGTATTTGGACAGGATTATGGGAAACCATTCATTTTTTTCATGTTTAATCTTGCACATCTATGTCCTTTGACTTCCCTCACTTTCTAGGAATGTAACAGTCTAGGAAAGTCTGGTAAAAATAAATAAAATAAAATAAATGTTACTTCTCCCTACTCCCAACCATTTTGGGGAAGTGAGACTTTCGTTTTATTTTTCACTTTTTGGACATTTTCCACGAAATGAACATTTGTTTAACCTCAATTGGACAGGATAGGGAGTCTCTTAATAAATCCAGAATATAAAGTTATATCCCTAGATTTATGATTTATCCTAAATAAAACTTGCTATAAAATCCTATTATTTTCAATCCCAATTGTTTGACTTGCAATGAATCTTGACAAACAGAGAATACAGTACCAGGAAGAAGACGCTAGTAGGCATAGTTTTTAAACCCGGATCAGTCTGGCCCGACGGTCCAACCGGTTAACCTGGTGACCCGGTGCTTAAACCGATCCGGGTTACTAATTAACCTAGTTATGCAAGCGACCCGATTTGACTTGGCTTAACCTGGTTTGAATTGGCCAAACCCGGTAACTCGGTCGGGTTTCTATGACCCGATCGGGTCAATGTTTTTTTGAAATGACTTTTTCAACCTCAATTTTATTTTATTTTATTTTATATGTTAAGGGGCAAATAATGATGATGATTTGAATATAGATACAATTCTTAATGATGACGATGATGAGATAAATGATGTTGAAGCAAATCTTGGCACTAGGGGTGAAATCATTTCGGTTTGGGTCGGTTTGGATGAATTTCCAAACTAAACCGGTATTTTTCGGTTTGGAAAAAAACCAAACCGAACTGGATTAAACAATTTGAAAAATGAAACCAAACCAAACAGGTTCAGTTCGGTTTGAAAGATTTTATGTAATTAGTAAGAAATTTGTGCCATCAGTCTCTGATCTGCGATGGGCCGTAGGATTGGGTGAGGTGTGTTGGTGGGGAATGGATGGGAAAGGAAGAGTGAGTGGGTTACGAAAAAGGAAGAGAAGTGAAAACTGAAATTCTGATTTCAATTTTCAAACTATTAAAAAAAAAGGAGGAATATGCGGTTAGATTCGGTTCAAACTGCATTTCTGAAATTTCAAACCGAACCGAACCGAATATTAATCGATTTCAAACCAAACCAAATCATTTTTTTTTCGGTTTCAACGGTTTCGGCGGATTGGTTTTGAGCTGTTTGGCGGTTTGGAGTTTCAGCCCAACTTGGCACCAATTCGGCTTCTCCTCCTTGGCCATCAATGGATTGAATATGTGATGACGTTTAATTTGAAGTTTTCGTATGTATTGGACTAAATTTGACTTGATGTTAAATTTGTTAAATTTGAACTTGTATTATGCGTTGATTAAATGTTATGTTAAGTTTGGTTTGAAACTTTGATGTGTGATTTGAAGTTATGTTATGTATTGGATTAAGGTCGGTTTGATGTTAAATTTAAACTTTTATTGTGGATTGGTTTGATGCGTGTTTGAAGTTTTGTTATACATTACATTGAGTTTGGTTTGATGTGAATTTTAAACTTTTATTATGGATTGGTTTGATGTGTAGTTTGAAGTTTGAACTTTGAAGTTTTGTTATATAATAGATTGAGTTTGTTTTGAAGTCAAATTTAAACTTTTATTGTGGATTAGTTTGATGTAGAGATTGAATTTTGAAGTTTTGTTATGTATTGGTTTTAACTTTTAAGTTACATTAGGTTTGTGTTTTTTTTTTCTTCAAGTTATTTATTTGATAATTATTACATATTAAAAAATAATTTTATAATTTTAAAAATATTTTTATTAACTCAGCATTGACCCCAATGACCCGACAATTAAACCGTTTGACCTGAGACCTAGAGCCTCGGGTTGATGTCCGGGCCAGATCTGAAAACTATGATTTAAATTTTTATTGTGGATTAGTTTAATGTGGAGATTGAATTTTGAAATTTTGTTATGTATTGGTTTTAACTTTTAAGTTATGTTAGGTTTGTTTTTTTTTCTTCAACTTATTTATTTGATAATTATTAGACATTGAAAATAATTTATAATTTTAAAAATAATATTTAAAAATATTTTTATTAACTCATCTAAATAATCCGACGGTTGAACTGGTTGACCCAAGACCTAGAGCCTCGATCGGGTCGATGTCCATACCCAGTCTGAAAACTATGCTAGTAGGTCCCTACTTGTGGGAGCCACATACGTGCATACATTGGTGACCAGAGATTCCTCTGCCTATCATCTTGCTCACAAGTTGCACCCTTTTTCTCTGAATACCATTCATTTCACAAGTTCCTTTCCTTGTTCTCATTTTCCGATATTTCTAATATCTCTCTATTGGAGTGAACAATGAAGAATCTCCTCTTCTATTTCTCAATCATAGACCAAAGAAAAGTTTATGGTGTCAGAGAAAACCACCACATGTTCTCTTCTTGAACCTCTTTGTGGGGTTGAGGATGACCTTGACTTCCTTTTCTTCATTGTATTTTTGTTTCTTTAATTTTTTTTCAGCCACTTTTTTGTTTTATTGGCTACAAATGATAGTGATGAGAGGTTAATTAAGGTACTGTTTGATTGGAGGAGGGATTTAAGAACTAAAGATTTATTAGAGTCCCATGTCTTATCTTTTAACACTAAAGTCAAATATAGACATATGATATCACCAGCCACATACCAAGAGTTCCATGACCATCAATCTCTGTAACACGAGTTTGAATATGTTAATGAGGAGTGATGCTGAATTAATGGTGATGGTTTAGTTTTTGGCATCACAAGCAGGATCGTCAATGTCTTTAAGTGGCAAGAAAACTTGGTGTGAGTTTTTTTTTATAATTATTATAATTATTATTTTTTTCAAGATAAAATTAGGTTAAAAAATTTGCATTTTAAATCTTGAACTTTTGTCTTGGTTTTGCACTAATAATATCTTCTGTCTGGATTTTCCAAAAATATTTAAATATTTTTCATTGACTGGGCAAAATATCTTGAAAAACTTTCAATATTCAAAATATGATTATCACAAACAAAAAAATAATAATAATAAAATAGTATAAAATTATTAGAGAAACACAGAATCTTTAAGTTTAGTTGAAAATAAATAGTGTCTTTTGTATGGGAAAAAATATATCTTCAAATCTATTTTACCTGGGCAATCACGCATCATTTGACCTTGTGAAGCATATCACAACCGTTGATCATAATTGGTACCGATCCTTAGGATGATCGATTATTGCATTAACAGTTTGATGTCATCTGTGGGAAACGGAGCAAGAAGCTGTGTTAACAATGGTAAGAGCGAAGCAGAACCAGGGGCAAGACTAGGCGGACGACGACACTATTGGGCTCAATAGTGTCCAGGGGGTTGAGGAAGTTCGTCAAAACCAACCCTTCAATGGAGACATCCAGGGAGCACACTACCAAGCCCTAGAGCAAAAGATTGAAACCCTCACTCGAGCTCTTAAGAGGGTAGAGCGGCATGTCTCTCAAGCCCCGCTACCATACAGTGTCTCGTAGGACAGCTCGGAGACACGACAAAGATTGGACTCCCACACTTTGGGGCTTGATGGAAGGGCGAGAGTGGGTAAGGAGAAGATGATCCCATTGTCGGGGTCACCTCGATCCTGGCAGCAGCCCAAGACTCCTCCAAGATCTCGGCGTGGCGCCACTCCTTAGGAGAGAAAGGAGCACTCGAGGTATATCCCTTGAACGATCTCTCCCTATATACGTCCCAGAGATCCTAGAAGCATCTCTCTCCACTGAGTTTCGAGCACCCTCCATGCAAACATATGATAGCACCTCAAACCTGGTGGATCATCAAGGGGCATTCAGAACGATGATGCTGATCCACAGGACCTCGGATGCCATCATGTGTCGAGCTTTTTCAACGACCCTACACAAAGCAGCACATACCTGGTTCAACAACCTTCCTCTCGAGTCTATTTCATCCTTCGAGGAATTGTCCAACCTCTTTGTTAGCCATTTAGTTAGTAGTAAAAGGCGGGAGAAGACCTCGACAACCTTGATGAGGATTCAATAGTAGGACAAGAAGAACCTGTGCAATTAGATCCATCATTTCACTATATAGACGTTGGATATTCTAGAACCCAACCAATATTTTGTAGTGGCAACACTCATGGAAGGGATTCGCAGGTAAGCTTTTTCGATTCTCCTTGTGCAATAGGCAACAAGAGGATTTGCCAGATCTCCTTGCTCGTGCTGAGAAGTACATCAACACTGAAGAGATTCAGGTTGGCTGGAAGGAGGAGCCCAGATGAGAAGGATGCAAGAAGGAGCAAAACCATGGCCGAGGACCTCTATTGCAGATGAAGCAGCTGAGGCTTCAGCCTCCGGAGATCCGCAAAGTGGAGGAACCGATGAGGATCTTGAGGTGGCCGACTGAGATGAAGAACCCTACACTCAAAAAGACAGTAACAGGTACTATCGTTTCCACCGTGACAGAGACCATGATACCGAGGACTATATTTAGTTGCGGGATGAGATTAAAGACTTAATCTGACGAGGTTATCTCGGGTAGTACCTCAGACGTGACTAGCAAAGAGAAGGTTCGTCCTCCCCAAAGCATAATCGACCTTCTACGGGGATCATCCACTACATTGCCGGAGGATCAGGATGTGGAGGCGAGAGCATCACATCCCACAAGAATAATGCTCAGATGTCTAGCAGAGCAGAGCAATCAAGGAAAAGACTTCGAATCGAGCCACCTATTACCTTCTCTACAAGGGCGGCTCAAGGGTAAAGCGGGTGAAGCGTTAGGCCCCCAAATTTTAAGGGCCTCATTTTTACTTTTTATCCTCTAAGATTTTTTTTAATCTTATTATTATAACTATAATAATATAGAATTAATTGATATTTTAAAATTTTAATATTTTTTTGGAGGCCTCCTACTACATTTGAACCTGAAATTTTTAACTTTATCATGCTATTAATAATAATAATTTGTTATAATATACGATATTTAATTTTTTTAATTTAATATCTAATCAATTATATATCTTTTATCAACTAACTTTTAAAATAAAAGATAATAAACTAAAGTTTTAGCTTTTTTAGTTTAATACATAATTAAATATATATCTTCTCCCAACTTCTTTTTTAGTTATTAAAAACTAATCCCAAGAATTATTAATTACTTTGTCGTTGATAAATTGGTAAGTAACGGTCATTTTCTGTGTTATAAACCAAGATTGTTTTTAAAATTTTTTATATCTTTACTCTTTTCAATCTTGGCTTTTGAGTTCTCGTTTGCAATATTCATCGATTACAAGTGATAACGAGCCCCCCGACCACGTATACATCTTCCAAGCAAATCATCTATATATATTCACTACTTAAGTTAACAGGTTCTATTGTTTTAACCTTCTTTTGTTATTTTAATTTATATTATTTTTTAATTTATATTTTATAAATATATTTTGCTTAATTTATAAATTTTAAACATGTCAACTAGAAAATATGAATCTAGTTGCGGATGCCTTGGCTAACCTTGGTCAAAGGAACCCACAACTATCACTATTTCATAAAGGAGATGACAGGCCCAGGTGGCTAGAAGAGATGCTGATCACTGCAGGATTAAAGTTCTAAGTCACCCTTAGTGATAGTTTTGCTTTTTTGTAACCAGTTTGTTTTAGGCTCTTACTATAAAAAAAAAGAGAGAAGAATTAAAGCTTTAGTACATTAAAAGCCCCATTTTAAAATTTCGCTTTGGCCTCCAATTCTCTTAAGCCGCCCCTGCTTCTTTGATGACGACTTGGGGGGAATCAAGCACCCACATGATGATGCTTTGGTTGTCACAGTTACCCTTAGGTTTATGAAGAATGCAGGGGCCACTTTCTAGAGGTTGGTGGCTAATGTCATTGAGAAACAAATCGAGAGGAATGCCGAAGCTTATGTAGATGACATATTGGTGAAGAGTGAGAAGGTCAACCAGTATACAACCAACCTATAGGAGACTTTTCAAGCATTTAGAGCACAAGAGATGCACCTCAACCCGAGCAAATGTGCTTTCAGAGTTTGGTATGGGAAGTTCGTCTACTTCATGGTAACACAACGAGGCATAGAAGCTAACTCCTAGAAGATCAGGGCTATCCTCGAGATGAGCTCTTTGAAGACCATCAAGGAGATCTAGAGGCTGAACGGACAATTAGCTACCCTTGGGTTCTTTATCTCAAGGTCCAGAGAAAAGAACCTCCCATTCTTTCAAGCTCTTCGGAAGGCACCCAAGATAGAGTGGGCTGAGGAGTGTGAGAAGGCATTTTCGCACCTTAAGAAATACATTGGCTCACCATTGTTGTTAGCCAACCCTTAGCCTGGGGATAAGCTCAACATGTATCTAGCTTCAACTACCTAGCGATTAGCTTGATACTCTTAGCTGTGTATACAAACTAACCTAACAACAAAAATATATTTTAGGTATAAATCTATATCGTTCCAAGTTATTAATGTCCCTTACACGTGTATTCACATCTACTTTGACAAAAAAGAGTTTGAGCTAACGATTGGTAATACTACACTGTCACAATAAATCAATGTAAATCAACGTAGACCCCATGATTTATTGATTTTAAAACCATACAAAATTGAAAAAAAGAAATGAAAAATCTAAATAATGTTTTCAAAGGTGACTAGTGTTTTTTTTTTTCTGTCACACATGCATTGACACACATACATATATACACCTAAAATGGAGAAATCTGTCTATGTCCAAAATCCTTTAAAATTTTACACTTGAGCTTAAACTTAAACATTTTGCAAAAAGATAAAATAGCATTTATATAAGGGATATAGAGTTTTATTTTTCTTTCTAAGATTTTAAGTTGAATCTCATTCTTTCTGTAACAAGTATATATGATGATTTTTTTTTAAAGTATAGGCACAATTTTTTTTAAGCATATAAGTATTTTATAAGTTTTAAAAATAATTGTACTTGCTTTTCGTGCCTCTCAAATGAACATGGAATCGTTTTTCTCTATATTTAAGTTTCCAAGAGACACAAACAATAAACATAAATCAAAATCACTTGTGAGAAAAATATTATTTCCACTCATCCATTAATCTCCAATTGACAAGTCAAATGTGAATAAGTAAATTAACATTTTAACAGTCAAAGTTCGTACATGTAATCATTCCACTGCTTGTAATTGAGCCTCCAAATTATACATTAAAACAACATTTTGTTTAATTTTAAATTTTAATACAAATAAAAACTCACTCTCTCTCTTAGGTTGAGGCTCTTAATTAATTCCAAAATAATATAATCCATGTGAAGTGAAATTGTATTAATTCTTGTTAAAACATCTTAATTTTAATATTTATTATTTATTTATATATATTTAGAAAACCACACCATGTTCAACCATGGGTCAACTCTCCAACAAAAACAAAGAGACTGATGGTCTATTGGTATCAGGTCCCTTGTTAAGAAACGGTCACAATGGTCTATTGGTATCAGGTCCGTTGTTAAGAAATGAGATTCTTCTGTGGATGACCCATATGATCGAATCCCCGTTCTTGAAAGATGAGGTTGCAGGGCCCAGATCTTTTCCACTTGTGACTTGTGAGCTGTTGAACCCGTTTAAACTTACGGGCATACGAAACTATTCCGTGTGTGACCTGCTGAACCTATACACGTCCATAAAGTCTTTCGGAGGTGCTTGTCGCTTTATTTTTTTATTTTTAAAAAAAAAACAACAACAAGAGTGAGTATCCAACCTCAGCCGTTGATTATGTTGATAAGGCCTTCTCCTATGGCCACTCCATCTCCACGACATATATAACCACACACCTAAAAATCATGGAAAGAAAAAAGAAAAGAGAAGCTTAGCAACACCATTCATTTTGTACTGTTTCGTGTGGCCCTAATTTCCTCTGCATGTAAATATCATTTCATGCCTATATAACGCATCATCATCAACCTCATGGCTCATGCCTTGAGCTCAAGATCAAAAAAGAATAAAAACTAGCTACTTGCGTGCTTGTAACCCTAGCTCCTTTTCCATAAGAACAACTACACTCATCACCATTCCATGGCTCCCATGATTTCCACCGACGTCTTCACTGCCGCCACGGCGAAGCTCCAGCCAACCAACACTGGCGACAAGTCCAAGTGTGCCTATGTCACCTTCCTGGCCGGAAGTGGTGACTACTGGACAGGAGTAGTAGGGTTGGCCAAAGGCCTTCGGAAGGTCAAGACTGCTCATCCTTTGCTCGTGGCTGTATTACCGGACGTGCCGGAGGAGCACCGTGACATTCTCCGATCTCAGGGATGCATTATCCGGGAGATTGTCCCGGTATACCCGCCGGAAAACCAGATAGAGTTCGCCATGGCCTACTATGTCATCAACTACTCCAAGCTTCGCATTTGGAACGTGAGTAAAGAGCTAGCTAGTTAAACATTTTGAAACAATAGAAATAGGTCATGTGATAATTTTAACATACTAATTGTATGTGTATTTTGTGTGTTGTGGTTATAGTTTGAAGAGTATAGCAAGATGATCTACTTGGATGCTGATATTCAAGTGTACGATAACATCGACCATCTCTTTGAATTGCCGAACGGCTACTTCTATGCAGTGATGGATTGTTTCTGTGAGAAGACATGGAGCCATTCACGCCAATATTCAGTTGGTTACTGCCAGCAATGCCCGGAGAAGGTCAAGTGGCCTGCTGAGATGGGGAGCCCTCCGCCGCTTTACTTCAACGCCGGCATGTTTGTCTTTGAGCCGAGCAGGCTCACTTGTGATAGTCTTCTCGAGACTCTTCAAATCACACCTCCCACACCATTCGCTGAGCAGGTGAGCCCTAAGGTTTCTCTTCTTCTAAAGTACTGATCATCACTATACATTAACCACAAGAGTTTCCAATTTTTTGTATATATATATGAAAGGGAAGATGAGGACCATGAGAATCAAGAAAAGGACTGGTATAGTAGGCGACAAATATCACTAAGGCTTGGTTATTAATTGAGTTATTAATTGTGGTTATGAATTTATAGTGGATTGAGACTAGCGAGGTATAACATGCATGTCCTGGTCTTGTATTTAACATGCATTTGTTAAACTCTTAATTAATACATGCACTTCTCTAACTTTCATCTTGTTAACAAGTACTCTACTTTGATAGGATTTCTTGAACATGTTCTTTGAGAAAATCTACAAGCCAATTCCCCTTGTTTACAACCTGGTGCTAGCCATTCTTTGGCGCCATCCGGAGAATGTTGATCTTGAAAAGGTTAAAGTTGTTCACTACTGTGCTGCTGTGAGTTCCTTCCCATCTAATCACTTCCCAACTATATCACCATTTTTTCATATAAATTAAGACTTTGAATAATAATTTCTGAGCTTACTTTTACTCTCTGTGTGCACAAATATATATAATCAGGGATCCAAGCCATGGAGGTACAGTGGAGTAGAAACAAACATGGACAGGGAGGATATCAAGACACTAGTAGCAAAATGGTGGGAGATTTATAATGATGAGTCTCTGAACTTCAAGCCAGAAGAAAAGGTTCAGGAGGAGGATGCATTCTCAAAGCCTTCAATCATGGCAGTCATGCAGGAACCAACCATTGCGTACATCCCTGCAACCACTGCAGCTTAGAGTACTAGCTAGTATACAAAGAAATAGCAAGAGGTCAGGTTATCTTAAATTCAATCTCAAGTATTGACCAAATTATCTTAATGGTGAGAAGCTATGTGATGTTAATGTAAAATCCCATTTTAAAACTTCCAAATATTGACCAAACTATCTGAAAACATAAACAATTGGTCTTTAGATAAAGCTTTTCCCTTCTTTGAATGTATAGAATATCATGTAAGAAGGCTTGTGTTGCTGTGTTCATCCTTTGCTTATTCCATCCATTCCCCTGTTTTTGGGTTTTGGGGGATATATATCATAGTTACCTAATTAATGAAAACAATGTTTGTTCATTGGGAATCACTGAAACAAATGGTTCAAAAATTAGTATGTATATGATAATTAGCATTAGTTAGTAATTTTTTTTTGATAAATGTGGACAAGCCACTAGAATCTGATACAGAAGGCTCGGGTCAGTTTTTTTTTTTTTTTTTTTTTAATAGGGGAGAGCTACTACAAGCTGGTTAATAGTAGGTTAACACACAGTAAAAATACAGACAAATAGAAAGTTTTTCAGAATTGCAGCCCAGCTGCTTGGATAAGGTCTTCAATCCATCTGGGCCTGTCAGCCCCTTTGTGGAATAGAGAGAGGCCTAGATTGATCCTCGCATATCCGGCAAGCGCATCCGCTAGGAAATTTAGATCCCTCGGGCAATACTCCAACTCCATGTCTGGTATCTCCAACAGGAGCTGGTTAATGTTGTAACTGAAATTGTGTTCACTCCCCCTGTTGGAATCTGCTTCACTTCTGATCATCTGGAGAGCTTTTATGCAGTCAGAGTTAATTTTATCAGGCTTCATATTCCTTGCTTTGCATTGTTCAATTGCAGTGATGATGGCTTGGACTTCAGCTTGAAGGCTTGACTCTGCAATAGTGTTTGTGTATCCTGCCAGCAGGACTGTGTGCTGCCCTTTAATGATAATAAACCCTATACCACATGGAGAGCACTCATCAATCCATGATGCATCACATATAACTGTTATATGATGATTGTAAACATAATTGTTTAGAAACTCCTTGATTTTCCCCTTGATCTTCCAAAAATGGTCATTTGTAACAGATACAGCCTGGTCAAATATCTGTGTGGGTTGAAGCTTTTTGCTATTGAAGATGAGTTCACATCTAGCCTTCCACAAGCTCCACGCACATGTGGCTACCAGAGCTTTATTAAATTTCTGGTTTACATCCTTACTACCATTTGCGCTTGTAATCCAATCCCCAGTTAAGAGATTCTCCAACATGTTTATGCTCAGCCCTGTATATAAGGATACAGCTTGCCAACACTGCTTTGCTACCCTGCAGCTCTGCATTAAATGACTTATAGTTTCACCTGTTAGGCCACAGAAGGGACAAGGTGTCTGTGGGCCTATACCCAGTGAATATAACATTACATATGTGGGGAGCCTGGCATGCATTAGTCTCCATATGAAAATTTTAACCCTAGGTGCCACTGATAACCTCCAAATTAAATGCCAACCTCTCCACTTTTCATCTTCGTGTGTTAAATTTTGGTTCAAGGAACCATACACCTCTCTGACAATGTTTACAGTAGACCTAGAAGGTGACCAGGCCCACTGATTGTAATTGTCATTCATAAAACATTTTCTATGCAACTTATTCCAATCCAATGTGTGCCCAAAGTAGTTTATAACTTCATAGTAATTCAACCTCTGTTCTACTAAGAAATCAGAAATGGTTAATGTTTCTATGGGTACATGCATGTTAATGGGGGTGGGCTTGAGAGCAAGTGGTACATCAAATAACCAAGGATCATTTAGAAAGCTTGTAGTGGAAAAATTGCATTCATCAATAAAGAGGTTGCTTCTAATAGAGAATGCTGTGTTGCTTAACTTTCTGAAAAACCATGAAGACTGAGATAGGGTAGGCTTTTCCCAAGGATTTAATCTGCCATATTTGAGGGTAGCAATTTTGACCCAAAACTTGTTATCATTGTTTAGAAAGGAAAAAATATTTTTGACCATGAGTGCAATTTTGGCATTTCTGATACAGGAGGCTTAGGTCAATTGGTGCTAAGTTGGCAGATCAACGTAAAGATTGGAAGTGATCGAGCCAATTTTGTGATTGGAGCAGTTTTAGGGGTGGTTTTGTATTTTGGCCATAACTTTGGCTACAAATGTCGGAATCACACGTTCGAACCCAATCCCGAAAGCTCGTTTAGGTACGCACCACGTGGTCCCCAAGATTAACTTGGTGGACACCATATTTGAATTCAAATTCTGCTGTTTTCCAGTCATATCACTATTTAGATTTTTTTTTTTGTTATTTTTAGTATTAAATTATTTATCAAATTATGATAGGATTTGAATCCGATTTAATTCATGGATTTTTAGGAGTTATCTAATTTGTTTAGAGTTTTAAATTTAGATAAGTTTTAGTTTTGAATAATAATTTGCCAATTTTGGAAATTTAGATAAGATAATAGGGTTTCTAGGTTAGTCTTTGAAAGCTATTTAACCCAGCTTGTAGGTTGATTTTTCATTATTAAATTTTGAGTAATAATATTTTCTTAAATTTTAGAGTATGATTTGGTTCTTTTGGTTCTTCGTTTGTTCTTCCTTGCGGTCCTTGGATCTAGCTAGCGCGCGGGATAATTGCTACCCCGCATGGCATCAGAATCACGCCATAAGCCTGATTCAAATCCATCACCCTCTTTTTGTGAGAGGAATGAGTTATCAACTTTCCCTGTAAAGGTTGGTGCATTAGTTGGTAATTGTGAAACTAGAATGTATTTGAAGCATGGCTTTTAGATCACTCCCACTGATGTTGGAAGGAAAATTCAAAAGGAAGCACTTGTAAATCTTGTATATTCTCATATGTCCGCCTTTTGGTTGGATAAACCTACAACTTTTATTCAATATTTTCTCCAATATCTTCATTCGAATATTAAAAGTAGTATTAAATTGAAGACTAATTCAGTTTGGATTCAATCATAAAAATTCTTCTCCTCTTCATCAAGGCAAATAAGAGTCATTGCTACTTTTATCCAAAAAAAAAAAACCATTGCTAGAGTGAGATCTTGGCTTTGCTTCATCTATGAACATCTTATGGGAGTCAAAACTACTCTAGATCACTGTTAATATCTTTTCTTTGTATGAAGTTAAACACTAGACAATTAATTTTCTTGACGTGTGTATGAAAATCAAATTGATGCAATAAATTGTAACTTTATTATCTTAACATGTTGGGATTTGAGTTAATGTGTACATGAGGTATGTGATAGAGAAGATGCCTGAGAGGAGAGATGCAATTATAAAAGGGAAAGAAAAGAAAGACAACACACCAGAGGTTACATGGAAGACCCTCCAAAAACAAGGGGGAAATCACAAGGAATTAACAAGCAAACAATTCACTAAATCACAAGAACATACAAAGTTCTACATCTCAAGTTGATGCCCTAACTTGATATCATACCAATACAAGAAGGAAACTAATAAAAAAGATACAAGTCTTGAGTACTGAAGTTCTAACAATCAAACTTTTACAACAATATGAGAATAACACTTATCTTCTTCTATCACTAGTGCGGTGTGAGAGCCATCCTTGTTTGAAGAAACTGTTGATGTGTAAACTTTGACCATGTGACCCCAAGATGACAGAAAGAAACTGCATGTATGCTGGCTGTTAGGCAGTTAGCTAAAGTTCAGGAAAAGTTGGAAGGAGAGCAAGTCATTATCTGATCGAATCATAACAGTATGGAATAAACTTATCTGATCATTTCCTTTCTTTTGTTTTTATATAAATAGATGTATTGCTGTGTATTTTTTTTTTTATCAAGGGTTGAAGAATGAGTGTTCTGTTTTGTGTTTTTTCTGAGTGCTTTGTTATATGAGTTGTTTTATGTGAGATCAATAAAATTCATTTCATTTGAGTGAACAAAGTGAGATTTTCTTCATTGTCTTCAACCCATCAGTGGTATCAGAACCTAGGTGAGTGTTCCACATAGCCAAGAAAAATCCCAGAGTGACAGTCTTTTTTCTGTTGTTCATATGGCTTCCACAAATAATTTTTTCCAGCCACAACTGCCAAAGCTGACAAAAAAAAATTATGAGAATTGGCGCATACAAATGAAGGTGCTCTTAGCATCCCAAGACCTATGGGAAATAGTGGAGAGAGGCTACACAGAACCTGCATCTAAAGCTGATGAAGATGCATTAAGTGCAATGGACAAGGCGACGCTCAAGGAAGCAAGGAAGAAAGATCAGAAGGCCCTGTTCCTGATATATTAGACACTGGAAGAAGGAGAGTTTGAGAAGATCTCTTCCATTACAAATGCAAAAGAAGCATGGGATACACTTCAAAATTTATTTCGAGGTATCGAAAGGACAATGAGGGTTCGCCTGCAGATGCTGAAAAGTGAATTTGAAAAATTGGAGATGCTTGATAGTGAGTCAATCTCGGAGTACTCTGCTCGAGTCTTGGCAATTGTGAACAGCATCAAGCACAATGGAGAAAAGATCCCAGATCTCCAAGTAATAGAAAAGATCCTTCGCTCTTTAAATTCGATGTTTGATAATGTTGTCATAGCAATTGAGGAATCCAAGGACCTCACTGCTATGGGTGTGGATGAATTATTGGCAACTCTGGAGATTCATGAGCAAAGGATCAAGAAGAAAGCTGCATCAAAGTCTCTTGATCAAGCACTACACTCAAAGCTTTCTATTCAAGACAACAAAGAAGAGAAATAAGATTCACAACCAGCTCGAGGAAGAGGCCATATTCAGAGAGGAGGTGGCTTCAACAACAGAGGGAGAGGAGGAAGATCATATGGCTCAGAAGGTCGAGGAAGAGGAAGGAATCAACAACAACCTGTCCAGAGAGGAAGAGGACGAGGCAGAAGAGGTCAATATGCTCATCAAAATTTTCAGAATTATGATAGAAGAAATGTGCAGTGCTACAACTGTCATGGCTATGGGCATTATAGCGATCAGTGCTATAAAAAGAGTACCAATGTTACCAGTGTTGAAGTAGGCGAGCAAGCAAATATTGGTGAAATAACTGAGTCAAAGTCTTTGATGTTGATGGCATATCATGCATCTACTGATGAAGATGTATGGATCTTAGACACGGGAGCTAGCAATCATATGTGTGGAAGCAAGCATATGTTCGTAGAGCTTGATGAAACTCCTCAAGGATATGTCTCTTTTGGTGATCTCTCCAAAGTTCCAGCAAAAGGAAGAGGTAACATTCTAATCAAACTCAATAGTGGTGGTCACAGCTATATTACTGATGTCTATTATGTGCCGGATATCAAGCATAACCTGTTAAGTGTAGGACAGCTCCTAGAAAAGGGCTATGACATCAGATTAAAGGATCATCAATTGACAATTAGAGATGATCAAGGCATGCTAGTCTCCCAGGTACAAATGTCCAGAAATAGAATGTTTGCTTTAAAAATTCCTCATGACTTACCCAAATGTCTAAGTGCCATAATAAATGATAAGAGCTGGTTATGGCATTTGAGACTTGGGCATTTAAATTTTGAAGGATTGAGATTGTTGTCAAAGGAAAGAATGTTGAAGTGGCTGCCAAATATTGATCATCCTAATGAAGTTTGTGAAAGCTGTGTTCTCAGTAAGCATGCAAGAACAAATTTTGCAAGGGAGACAAGTTGGAGAGCAAGGATGCCATTGGAGTTGGTCCATACAGATATATGTGGTCCTTTGAAGCCAACATCAAATGGACACAACAATTATTTTCTAACGTTTACTGATGATTATTGCAGGAAAACATGGGTGTACTTTCTCAAAAGAAAATCTGAGGTTTTGGATGTGTTCAAAGATTTCAAAGCAACTGTTGAGAAGCAAAGTGACTGTTCTATCAAGACGCTGCGCTCAGATCAAGGAGGTGAATACACTTCTAATGCATTAAAAAGTTTCTGCAACAAGAATGGCATCAGACAACAATTCACACCAGCTTACACTCCCCAATTGAATGGAGTCTCTGAAAGAAAGAATCGAACAATTCTCAACATGGCAAGGAGCATGCTGAAAGACAAAAAGCTACCCAAGGCATTTTGGGCCGAAGCAGTTTCAACAGCAGTATATTTATTAAATCGCTGTCCTACAAAGAATGTTCGAGGAGTAACACCTGAAGAAGCTTGGAGTACACACAAGCCCAGTGCCAATCACCTTCGAGTGTTTGGCTGCATAGCATATGTGAAGATACCAGAAGCAAGAAGAACCAAGCTTGATGATAAAGGGCAGAAATGTATCTTTATTGGCTATGGCGATAGAACAATGGGATACAAGTTATATAATCCCATTACAGAAGACATTATCATAAGTCGAGATGTGATCTTTGAAGAAGATAAAGCTTGGAATTGGGAGAATGCTGAAGATATTGAGAAAGTTCATTTGATCCTCGAAGAAGAAGAATCTCAACAATCTCAACCACCAAACAATGAAGCAATCAACATACAATCACCTGTACCAAGCTCACCAACATCAGAAAGTTCATCATCTTCATCAGCATCTTCGTCTGAAGAAAGGCCAAGAAAGTTTAGAAGCTTGAGAGATATTTATGATGCTACTAAACAGATAGGTGAGCATTATGAATTATTTTGCTTACTAGCTGACAGTGAGCCATTTTCTTTTGAAGAAGCTTCAACAGATGATAGATGGAGGAAAGCAATGGATGAAGAAATTAGTTCTATAGAGAAGAACAACACATGGAAGCTCACTGAATTACCTAAAGGGAAGAAGGCAATTGGAGTAAAGTGGGTATACAAAATTAAAAGGAATGCACAAGGCAAGGTTCAGAGGCATAAAGCAAGGTTTGTAGCAAAAGGCTACTCTCAAAAGGCAGAGATTGACTATGGAGAAATATTTGCCCCTGTTGCACGCATGGAGACAATTAGACTGCTGATTTCACTGGCTGCACAACACAAATGGAAGATTTACCAGCTTGATGTCATGACAACATTTTTGAATGGTTATCTTGAAGAAGATTTATATGTTGAACAATCACCAGGATATGTACAAGAAGGCCATGCAGATAAAGTGTATAAACTGAAGAAAGCTCTTTATGGACTCAAGCAAGCCCCCCGAGCATGGAATACTCGTATTGACACTTATTTCAAAGAGAATGGGTTCATACAATGTCCATATGAGCATGCTGTATATGTCAAAAAAGAGCAAGATGGAGGTATGTTGTTCATATGTTTATATGTGGATGATTTACTTTTTACAGGCAACAGTCTAACCATGTTTGAAGCTTTCAAGAAGAATATGATGACAGAATTTGAGATGAATGATATTGGATTGATGGCACAATTTCTCGGGATTGAAGTTAAGCAACAAGAAGATGGGATTCTTATCTCTCAAAGTATCTATGCAGCAAATATTTTGAAGAAATTTGGAATGGAGAAGTGTAATCCAGTTACTACTCCATTTGAAAGTGGACTAGAATTATGCAAAAATGAAGATGGTGATGTCGATCCCACATATTTCAAACGTTTGGTTGGAAGCCTCAGATATCTAACATGCATCAGACCAGATATATTGTATGGCGTAGGATTGATCAGTCGATATATGGAGACACCAGATCAGTCCCATCTTAATGCAGCAAAAAGAATACTCCGCTATCTGAAAGGTACGATCAATGAAAGCTTATTCTATACATCTACTGATGAATTTAAACTCATTGGTTATTCAGACAGCGATTGGGGAAGAGATATGGATGAAAGGAAAAGTACAACAGGGTTTGTATTTTTCATTGGAGAAACTGCATTCACATGGTCATCCAAGAAGCAACAAATAGTCACTTTATCCAGCTGTGAAGCCAAGTATGTTGTTGCAAATTCAGCTGTGTGTCATGCTATTTGGTACGCGAAATATCTTTGTCATATTTGGGATTTCTGCAGAAAAATCCCACTGAGATTTATATTGATAATCGGTCAGCAATTGCACTTGCAAAGAATCCAGTTCATCACGAAAGAAGCAAGCATATAGACATACGTTTTCATTTCATCCAGGAGCACATAAAGATGAAAGAAGTAGAGGTATTATCATGCAAAACAAATGATCAAGCAGCAGATATCTTTACCAAGCCACTCAAATATGATGTGTTTACCAGACAGAAAGTTTTGCTTGGAATGGTCAAGTTTAAGGGGGAATGTTGATGTGTAAACTTTGACCATGTGACCCCGAGATGACAGAAAGAAACTGCATGTATGCTGGCTGTTAGGCAGTTAGCTAAAGTTCAGGAAAAGTTGGAAGAAGAGCAAGTCATGAGCCGAGAATCATGACAGTATGGAATAAACTTATCTGATCATTTCCTTTCTTTGTTTATATAGATGTATTGTTGTGTGTTTTATTTTATTAATCAAGGGTTGAAGAATGAGTGTTCTGTTTTGTGTTTTTTCTGAGTGCTTTGTTATATGAGCTGTTTTATGTGAGATCAATAAAATTCATTTCATTTGAGTGAACAAAGTGAGATTTTCTTCATTGTCTTCAACCCATCAGAAACACACCAAGAATCTCTCAAATCCCTCCTTGCTTTCTTTTTAATTTGCCCTATATTTTATGACAGATTTTCTACCTTTGATCTACTTTTTAGGAGCTCCAAACTCGGATTTGCTTTCTAGGAGCTCTGGTAGCTCGACCCCAATTCGGATCTCTTCTCAGGAGCTTCTACTAGCTTAGTTATGCTTTTCAAAAGCTGCTCCCAGCTTTACTAGCTCAGTCCTAGCTTGGATCTGCTTTCCAAGAGCTATTGCCAGCTTGGCCCTGCTTTCTAGGAGCTGCTGCTAGCTCGGCCCCAGCTCGAATAAACTTTCAGAAGCCTCCACCTATGTTGGCCTTGGACTTTGTCCACAACGATCCTCCCCCCCACCCCCAAGACTAACATAAGAGGTAAGCAGATATGACTCCTCATTTGGAGTCCAACCCAATCAACCTTGAGCACATCTCAAGCTTCCCCTTTGGAAGCCCTTTTGTCAACTTATATGAAGGATTTCTTCAATATGAATTTTCTCAATTTTGAACATATGCACTTAAGGGCATCATGGATCTAATGATAACAGATATTGATGCGCTTAGTGCGAAAGTGATATGTAGCGTTCTTACTCGGATCAATAACACTCTAACTATTACAAAACACTACAGTCTTCCTGTTTCAGTCCTAATTCTTGGAGAAAACTCTTCATCCACACCCTTTCCTTTCCTACCTCTGTTGCAACAATGTATTCGACTTTGGTTGGGGAGATAGTAACACACTTATGTAGTTTATATTTCCAAGACAAAACTCCCCCTTTGAAGGTAAAGACTTACCCTGATAGATACTTTTTGCAATCAGTATCATCTGCCATATCTGCATCAATAAACCCCTCCAAGATTGGCTTTAAGCCACCAAAACTCAAACAAGCTTTTGATGTCCCCCTTAAGTATCAAAGTATTCGTTTGACATCCATTTGTTCTATCTTTAGCTCCCATGATGCAAAAAGTCCGAGAGGAATCTGGATTGTGCGAGTGATCAACCGTCTGACGCAAGATAGTGTAATTCTCTTTTCTTGATTTGAAATATCATTATATCAAATATAAGGGATTTAATCTACTCAACATTTCTTAGATGTGATGGATTAAAAATGTCTCATTATACTCATTTTTAATTGTCACGATTACTGTCAAATCATATGGAGCAGATTTTTTTCACTTTATTCCTCAATTCTCCTCCTTTTCAAAAAAATTTCAGCTTCTCCTCTTACCAGTCTTAGCTCACAAACAAAGCCTTCTCCTCCTTGCTAATTTGAGCCTTTTCAAAATGAAAACATCAGCTCCCAAACCTTCTTGCTTTCAGTTCCCCCTCATCCTTGCCATGCTCCTTGCCATCTTTCTCTTAGTCCATCCCATTGCTGCACATCTACAAACCACGAGGATGATGATGAACTACAAGGATTTTTGAGGTGAGGATTGATAAATTCACAAGGGAAAAATCTTCATCAAAGTCGGTTCAGTTTATCTGACCAAACCCCTTCACCACTAGCTAGGATTTATACTTGAACTTATTTTGGCTATCAATCTTCAACTTGAACATCCACTTGATCTTCAAAGCATTCTTCCCTTTAGGTAGCATAACAAGTTCATAGGTGTCATTCTTTTGTAGAGATACCATCTCCTCTTCCATAGCCCACCCATTTGTTTTTGTACTTAAGCCAACGAACCTCCTGGAGTGTCTCTAGCTCCCCTATATCAGTAAGAAAAATATACTCAAAGGTTGGATATCAATTTTACACTCTTAGCATGATCTAGTTATAACTGAACCCATTTAACTGTACAATATATATCTACATATATGATGCAGGAGGCTCCAGTCAAATGTTTCTAGATAGGGGGGTCAATGTAAAGACAGGGAAGTTATCGAGTCAATTCCAAGATTGGGTCGGTTTTGGGTGTGGTTCAGTATTGGCCATAACTTTGGCTACTAATATCAGAATCGCGCGTTTGACCCCAATTCGGAAAGCTCTTTGCGGCGCGCACGACATGGGAATATCATATTTGAGATAATTTTACTTATTTTTTACTATTTTTAGAAATATTTTATCCGTCGAATTAGGGTTTTCGGTCTTTTTTCTATTTTTGGTAATATTTCACATACCAAATTAGGATAGGATTTGAATCCGATTTGATCTTGGATTTTTAGGCATTATTTGATTTTTTTTAGAGTTTTAAATTTAGATAATTTTAGTTTTAAATAATAATTTGTCAATTTTGGCAAATTTAGATAAGATGATAGGGTTTCTAGGTTAGTCTTTAAAAGCTATTTAACCCGGCTTGTGGGTTGATTTTTCATTATTGAGTTTTCAAAAAAAGTATTTTCCTGAATTTCAGAGTATTTTCTCTGGTTTTTTGGTTCTTCGTTTGTTCTTTCTTACGGTCCTTGGATCCGGCTAGCCCGCGGGATAATCGCTACCCCGCCCGACGTCAATATATTTGTGTATGGTTAGGCTTCATGCTTCCATTTTATTAAGTGGTAGCTATCCTTAAAACATGGGTCCCATACATGCTTAGTGATGCCAGGCGGGGTAGTGATCGATTATCCAGCCGGCTAGCCGGATCCAAGGATCGCAAGGAAGAACACAAAGAACCAAGGAAAAATAGAGAAAATACTTTAAAATTTAGGAAAATATCATTAATCAAAACTCAATCCAAAACTAGTCTACAGGTTGGACTAAATAACCTTGAAACCCTAGAATAGGGTATTTTTGGTATTTTTGTCAAAAAATGGAAAATTTCCAAAATTATTTAAAATTAAAATTCAAATAAAAATAAATAAGAAGCCAAAATCCTAGAGCAAATTGAAATGAAATCATACCACAAATCGGCAGATTAATTATTTCCAAAAATAATAAAAAAAAAACTAAAAATGAATATTTGCGGGGGAAAACGACTGATTTTGGGGCCAAAATGACATCCTCAAGGCTCAAGCCCGGTGGCCATGTGATGCGTGTTGAAACGAGCTTTCCAGATTGGGGTTGAGTGTGTGATTGTGACACTTGTAGCCTAAGTTATGGCCGAAATACCGAACCACGTATGACTAAAACACATTGTCTGGCTCAAATCCTCCTGCATCACTTAGCCAGTAGTTCCTACCCATGCATGTGTTTATTTAATTATGTATATTATACACTACAGTTTAACAGAAGTCCTTGCATGCCTTCACCCTTACATGATGACGTTGTATGTACCACACACCATTAGTGTATATCCCTTATAGTTCTAAGACCCCAGTATTCCCATGTTTTTGAAGTTACCTATGCACATGAGTAGTCAGTTAAGATTTCCAAAATTACTAATGTTGCTAGAGCTTAATTTCTTCATTAATAAGGCATTAACCACTCTTAATGGGTTTCCATCAAGACCCCAAAACAACCCTAGCGGGTGGCTGCCTTGCATTGCCCACCTGGGCCCATAAACATGTGGTTATGGGTGATTAGAAAGACAAAGGAGTCCATAGGGTCAACCATAAGCCCACTACAAGTTCTCATTCTCCCTAAAGCATTTCTAATGCATCTGTGACAATTCATGGCCTTATTATCACTCTATGTTCAAAGGAGTTAAGACCTTAACAAAAACAGTCCTGACAAAGGGGTAATGTAGGTGTGAGGTCCTACAACAATCAAAGATGATTTAACTCTATACTAGTGCACAACCATAACTTGTAAATACTCAACCCTATCAGTCCATCACTCACTCATCATCACAAGCAACTTCGAATGAGAATTTATCACTTTTGAGAAGTATTGGACTTGGAGTTAAGGTTGGCTTGCCCAGGTCTGCAACCATGCACTTTAGAGCATACAAAGGCAGTGTTAACTCACCACCCAGGCATAGTGCAAGGCTGCAGTAGAGATAGTAACCCCCCTAAAACTTGTAAGCTCTTATGCATCAGTATCTGGATCAATTTTACTCTATATTAGCAAATAATTTAAAGGGGATCTCCAGGTCATGCACCTATATTTTGTCATCTACAACACATGAGGCTCTCTGAATCATTACTATCTTGCAACAAGGCTGGAGCTCACCTGGGTAGTTTTCAGTGGCTATGGTTGCTCCTCCAATCCTCCAGCCACTCTCCAGTCAACTAGCTTGTTCCCAGTGTCCCGTTGCCGTGAGTTCTAAGTCTTCACACCAAGATGACCCTCTGTTGCCTCTCCTTCAACACTGCATCTAAGAGCAGTCCCCTGTCGTCAAAATACACCTAAACTAGAGGTGGAGGTTAGGGCTAGATAGTGGAGTCTTGGTTTATAGAAGCTAAACCAAGACAGACCCCAAACACCCATTAAAGGGTATAAGGAACTCACTGGGGCCAAGGGGTTAAGGACTTATGGAGCTTGCCCCTTTTTTCCACCTTGGCTGGCATAGCAGGAGTTCAAGTTGGTCCCTTCCTCGTACTCACAATGAGAGGCCTGGGAGGCCTCTCGTAAGGTAAACAGAAGGTCTTGGTTTGCTGACTCTCTTAAGATGGGATGTGTCTTTAGGGTTGTTGTTGCTTCTCTAGGGAAGAGGTTGCTTTATAAGGGTGACTGAGAAGGAGTTCAGCCTAGCTGAGAATTGCTTCCTAGTCAGGAGGTAGAAAAAGTTTTTCATCTCCTCTCCTGTCTAGGCGTGGCTTTTTCCTTTAGTCACGGCTTAAAGGTGCAAGTATGGATAGCTTCCTGTACTAATGCCACACTTTCCATCATCCGGCGTCCGGGAATGAAAGCTGTTTGAGAGCCTGCAACAAGGTTAGACATCAATGGCTTCAACCTGTTCACCATACACCTAGCAAATGCTCGATAGGTCACATTAAGTAGGCTTATTGGCCTAAACTTCCCCAACGTTGCAGCTCCATCTAGCTTTGGTACGAGAGTGATGACAACCTCATTGATCTGCTCAAACGGCACTACTCCCCGTTGTAGGTTCCAGAACAGAGTGCATACATCCGGTGCTACTACATTCCAGAAGGTCTTAAAGAATCCCGCCGACATCCCATACGGCCCGGGTGACTTTTGCGATCCCTGCTGTATGAATGCCGCTTCTATTTCCTCCACCGAGAACAAGTTTTCCAGCCCTTCTGGGTTCTGGACTCCAGAGCATCCTTGCAGTAGCTTCGCCCAGTTCGCACTCACACCATGCTCTTCTTCCTTTGCAAAAGCTTTCTTAAAGTAATTCCTGGCCTTCCTCCTAATTGCCTTTTGGTCTGTTAACAACCTATCTCTGTATTTTAGTGTCGCCATATGGTTTTGGCGATGTCTTCCGTTGGCCAGCTTATGAAAATAGGCCGTATTCGCATCTCCCTCTTGCACCCATCGATCTCGAGCCCGTTGAACCCATAGTAGCTCCTCTTGTTGTTGCACTTTCCGCAACTCATCTCTGGCCTTTTGCCACTAAGATATCTCCTCCGTAGATAGTTCGCCCCTCTCACTCCGCGCGTCTAACTCTTGCACCGCCTACATCCAAGCTTGTTTTCTTTGAAAGATATTCCTTACCTTTTCCCGACTCCACCTTGCCATCTTCCTTCCTAGTGCTCTCATGTGGTCATCCCATGTTGCATTGTTCCTGGATTCAGCCCACCATGCCACCAAGTTCCTTGCGAACTCTTCCTCTACGAACCAACAGTGCTCAACCTTGATCATCCGTTGTCTTCTCTCCTTCATTCCTGTTTTCATCATGATCGGGACGTGGTAGGACTCCGTCCTGGGCCAAGCCTCCACCCACACCTTTGGAAACATGTCCTCCCAAGGACCTGAGATCAAGAAGCGATCCAGCCTTGCAAACGCTGGTTTTCGCTTCCCGTTGGACCACGTGAATCCTTTCCCCACCATCGGTAGATCATGTAGCTGGAGTCTCTTAGTCGCTTTTCTCAACTCCTCCATCGCCCAACGACTTCCAATACATCCGTTTCTTTCTTCGTGGGTCATTATTACATTTAGGTCTCCTGCTAGTAACCATGACACTCTCCATGCATGCGCCATCTCTGCCACTTTCACTCAGAACTCACCGACCTCTACTCTCGAGTGGGGTGCATAGGCGCTCAGGATCATCCACTTCTTGCTAGACTTCATGCTTTCAAACACAGTGGCTAGACAATAACGACCCTCCCTACTGTCCATGAGTTTTAGCTCCTTCGTGTTCCATCCCGTTAAGAGGCCTCCTGCCACTCCCCTTGCTGGTACACCCCTCCACCCTTTCACCCGAGTGCTGCCTAGGTTCCTTGTCACCTTTGGAGGATACACCTCCATTTTAGCTTCTTGTATGAGGAATACATCCACTCTATACGTTTGGATTAACCCCTTGATGGCTGCTTTCTTCTCCGGGACCCTTTACAGTCCAAGAGGTTATTATCATCACTGTTTTTGTATCCCCTCCCTTCCTCCTTCTCGGGCTCGCTCCATACGCCGGAGCAGCTCCACTAGACTCACTGTGCCCACCTTTTCCTTCTCCAGTATAATACCTGAGGTCGTACACAGCTCCTCCACCTGTTCATCGGGCCATGCCAGGCTACCTGTGGTTATTTCCACCCTTGTTAAGTCACTTATTTCAAGGGTGCCTCGGTTTCTTATTTCCATTATGCCCTCTTGGGCCTTTTCCATTAAAGCTAGTTCGTCCTGCCTCCCAGTCTGTGCGTTCTGACTCCTTGTGACATCTCCATTCTTCGAGGTCATGCTACTCCCAGCCTTGTCTTCATTTGAAATTTTGGGGCCTCCATCAGTCAACCTGTTATCCATGCTAGGGTTTTGATAGCTTATCCCTAGCATGTCCTCCATGTTCTCTTCACTGTTTACATCATGCAGGAGCGTACGCCCTATTCCTTTCCACGCTTCCTTCCTTGTTTCCCTTCCAGGGAGTCTATTGACTACCCCACCCTCGCTGTTTCCCAATCCTTGCACACTTAGTCGTTTGACCTAACGCTTCCCCATCACTTTCCGGTTGCGTGTTTTGTGGTTGACTCTTATCATCTGTTGTGTTGCCTTTCCTGATGTGACTTTCCTCACTTCTCCCACCTTCCCTCTTCCATGATCGGCCGGAGCTTCCTGTTCCTCCGGTGAGGTGGTCCTCAGCCCCATGCCACTGTGGTTATCGCAAGCTCCTCCTTCAGTTGTTGCATATTGTTGCACTGCTTCACATGGAACCCAAGTCTTCCTTCCTCTAACCATCCACCACCACCCCTCTGGTATCATGCCTTTCTCTCGAACCCAGACTTCCACCTCAATTGATCTGGCATATCTTTCCAACCACACTCCTTCCATCCATCCTAGAAGGTTACCCACCCTGGATATACCTTGCACCAGCCCTTCCCACCTCCGACAACACAATGGCACATCCTTTAGGCGGAGGATCACCTTCTCACTCTCATCTCCTGGCACCTCCACACCTTCCTCCTCCCAGGCTGCAAACTTTAACTTCACTCCATCGTCGTCAACGACTCCCCACTTTATAACTACTTCTCTCCATGTCGTCGATGGGCATTCCACCATGAACCGACCTCCCACCGAGCATATAATTTTACTTGGCCATTCCCCCCATCTTCTAGCCATGAATGCCAGGATCTCTTCTACCGTGACTGGGCCCTTCTCCTCCTCGAGTACCTCCACTACCACCATTGTTTGTAGAAGGTGCACATCGTCTCTAGGTAGCTCAGGCACTGTAACTTCAACCATCTCCCTTGTGTTGCATATCTTCTCTTGTTCCACCACCTTGTCCCCCTCCCCTCCTTGGCCACCAAACTCCCATACTCCCTTTGGTTGCGAGTCTTCCAATGTACACCCACCACTCTTGGTGAGGTCTTGTTTCTTTTGAGACATCCCACTGTCTTTCCTCCTCTTGCAATCAAAGGAGGGATGGCCAACTCCGCCGCACCTAAAGCATGTGACCGTGTTCCTGCAGTCGCGAGCCCTATGTCCGCGGTCACCGCACCGGAAACAGATGTCCCTCGAGTTCCACCTTCTTCTTAGTGTTGGTCTCTGTCCTTCTCCCCTTGCACCCCTCCTTTGGTCTTCACGACTCCACGCCTCTGATGGTGGTCCAGCCCTCTGTCGGAACGACCGGGGCCAGACCATTGCACCTCCTCTCTCTTTCTCTCTCTCTCTCTCTATCTCTCTCTCTCTCTCTCTCTCTCTTTCTCACAGTAACCTATGATGAAAAACATCTCTCTCTCTCTCTCTCTCTCTCTCACCAACCTATAATGAAAAACATTTTCTCCACGGACAAATAATCCGATCAGTCTTTGGCAAAGGGTTCTCGTTGGTGTCTTGAGTCTTGGAGATTACTGATTCCACAGTCGCTAGCTTCTTCCCGATGAGCTCCCTCGGCTTAAGAATCACCGGCATCGTGGGTATGATTTATTATTCCTATCTTGCGTTTTCTTTCAATATTGTAATCATTTTCTTCTCTAACTGATCGTTCTAACTCCAGGAAATATTATCAGTGTTGAGCTCTTCCTATTACCACTGTATGTATATATATATATATATGAACCTCTTCATCTCTGATTTGTTTCTTGTTTTCTTGATGTTTATTTAACGTTTAAGGGGTGGTTAATGTCAGGCCAACGATGTACAAGATATATAGCCAGAGAGATGTGGAAGAATTTCCACCATTTCCCCATTTGGCAACGCTGCTGAACTGTGCGGTGTGGTTGCTGTATACGATGACTATCGCAGATGTCAATATGTTTGGTGTAGCGATGCAGTTCTTATACATCGTGATCTTCATCACTTATGGCCCTCGTCAACTCAAGGTTTGTGAACCCTAGTCATTTGTACTATTTGTTTTGGTCATTTTTTTCTTTCCTAAGTTTGCAAAAGGACTGATTTATTACATATTATGTTTGAATAAATAATACACCAATTCTAACTTGTCTGTTAATTCTACCTAGGTATAATATTTGGATATAGAGTTGAATAAGTTTATAAAGTGGAAAGCCTTGTGGCAACAATATAATTTTTTTCCTGTAGAATCCCAGTTCAAAAAGTAAGCGGCTAAATGTACAAGGTTAGTGCTAGTCTGGACACCAGGAATGGTGTAATGTCCATGCACAACCATTTTCTTACCTTAAACTTGCTGGGGAGGATGATGGAAATCAGTAATTAGTAGGGGTGGACATGGGTCGGGTGGCCCATGGGCTGGCCCGAACCCAACCTAAAAAAACAGGGCTTGGGCTTAAGAAAATGACCCAAAGGGTTGGGTTGGGCTAAACTAAGTAGGCCCAATTAAATTTCGGGCTGGGCTTGTGTTATATAGATTTTGGCCCAGCCCAGCCCGGCCCGGCCCGAATATATATATAAACATAAACATCAAAGGTCCAAAACCCAAAACTCTATTCAATTTCAAAACAATCGCCCAAGTCTCAAGCGGTGCCGGAGACCAAGGGCAACTGGGCAAGCACCGCATCGCTTGGAGTCTGAGATCCGATTCCTAAAGGTTTTTCTTGATTCTCTTATCTCTAGATCTTTTTATCTTTTGTGTTTTGTTTTTTATTTTTTTGGAATTATTTCTTTATGGCATTCTTTATGGGAATTTATCGTCATGTTTGTGCATCATTTGTTGTTTTATCGTGTTCTTGTGCAAGTTTATCAGTAGATCTACGTGAATAACACTTGAAGTTTCATTGTTTTTCTTGGACTGAAAGCCATGGTCAATCAAAAGCTTGATGATTCTTTCTAGGTTTTTGGTTGGTTGGTTACTCCCTTCAATCAGGTTTGGTTTCAAAGATGGAACGTGAGACTCTAATCCAGTTTTGAGATTTTGATTTTGATTTTGATATTGTTTAAAAAGTTGAGTCGAATATTTATCATTAAATAGGGGAGAAAAAAGTGTCCTTTTTTTTGAAAAAAAGGTGGCATCAATGCTTTGTCTGTTGAAAAAAGAAGTTGCTTGTGCTGATCATGATGATAGAGACCAATAATTTTAGTTGTTTTGTTGAATCTATTAGAGCTTTTGCTGATCATGCTGATTTTTTATTAAACAGTTATGGAAAGTCAATCAAATGCACCTATAGACTTGGAACATAATGTTGATGAGCTCGAATCAAAATGTTCTAGATCCGATGTGTCAGAGCATTTTGACAAGTTACCACCCATCGATGCAAATTTGGACAAAACTCAATGCAAATATTGTAAAAAGACATATTCTTGCAAAAGTTCGGGTGGAACATCTCATTTGAGAAGACATTTGGCAAAGTGCTCAAGACGAGTTTGTCGTGGCATTAGACAATACATGATTTCTCATCAAACAGCTACAAGTGGTACGTCATTCTCAAATTATAAAATTAATGTTGAGATCATTCGTAGAGAAATTGGTATGATGATTGTGGTTGATGAACAACCTTTCTTGATGGTTGAGAATATTGGATTTAGGCGTGTTATGGCAGTTGCATGTCCTGAATTTAAAATGATGAGTAGAAAAACAATTAAAAGGGATGTTATGTTGCTATACAAGCAGGAAAGACGACACTTAAAAGATATTTTCGCCGAATGTCTTGGTAGAATATGCTTGACATCTGATACATGGAAATCTATTATTGAAGATCATTATATTTGTGTCACAACTCATTTTGTTGATCATGAATGGTTGTTGCATAAGAGGGTTATTCATTTTAAACTCATTCTGCCTCCCTATAATAGCTTTCATATTGAAGATGAGATCAATTCTTGCATTGCTCAATGGAACATCCAACATAAATTGTTCAGTATCACTTTGGATAATCTAAGTACAAATGATTGTGTTGTTTCCTTGCTTAAGAGCCGTCTTAATCACCAAGGACTTTTTCCTTGTGATGGTGAATTTTTCCATATTCGATGTTGTGCTCACATATTGAATTTGGTTGTGCAATCATCATTTGATCTTATTATGTCAACTATTAGCAAATTGCGTCTTGGTGTTAAATATGTGAAGCAATCTACTCATCGAAGAAAGAAATTTTATGACATTGCAAAGAAGTTGAATTTGGATATTGGAAAGAAACTATGTCTTGATTGCCCCACAAGATGGAACTCTATATACGACATGCTTGTTGTGGCTCTTCATTACAAGGCAGCTTTCTTGTATTTGGGTGAGAGAGATAGCAATTTTATATATACTTTAACTGATCAACAATGGAATGATGTTGCTACTTTGTGCAATTTTTTTGAAGTCTTTTCATGAGGTGACTTGTGCATTTTCTGGTATCAAATATCCGACCTCTAATTTATATTTCAGTGGTGTGTGGAAAATTCATCGTAAATTGCTAAATGTGATTAATGGACTGGAAACCTTCTTAACTCCGATGGTTAAACAAATGAGAAAAAGTTTGAAAAATAATGGTTCACGTATAGCTTGATTTTATCTTGTGCGGTGATTTTGGATCCTCTCTATAAGGTCAGATTTGTTTGAATTTTGTTATAGTAAGGTGTATGGGATCGAAGCTGGAAGATGTACTTCAAATGTTGTTAGTACTCTTTATAAACGTTTTGAATCTTATAAAAAAAAACTGAGACATCTTCTTTCAATACTGCAAACTGCAAGTGCCAGAAACTATATAATTGTGAATGTTGATGAGGATTATGATGAAATGCAAGAGTTGGACACATTTGAAAGTTCTATTAGTAGATTTCAAATGCAAAAGTCAAAACTTGATCTTTATTTAGAAGAACCATGTTTGGATCGAAATGTGGAGTTGGATGTTTTGGATTATTGGAAATCTTGTTCAATGAGGTTTCCAAACCTTTCAAGCATGGCTCGTGATATTTCGACTATTCCAATATCCATTGTTGCCTCAGAAAGCACATTTAGCACAAGTCGTCGAGTGATTAGTCCTTATCGAGCTTCATTAAGTTGAAAGACTATACAAGCTATAATGTGTCTTCAAGATTGGTTTCGAGCATCTTTTGAAGCAAGTAAGCAAATTATGTTTTAAAAATTTCTGTTAATGTTGGATTTTCCTTTTTATTTCTGTTGTTGCTAATTATGTTTAAATATTGAACTATGGTTCAAATTAATAATTTCAAGGAAAATCCGATATGGTGGTTGATGTTGAGCAAGATGATTCATCTTCAAGCTCGGATTCTATGAATGATTTTTCGACATAGGTATTGTTTTATCTATTTGTAAATTTTTAGGCTACTTTTTAATATTTTTAATGCTAACATTTGGCTTGATGGTATTTTGTGTAGGTTATTTGCTTCTTTAAAAGTAAGATTCAACCTTTATGGGAAAACATGGAGCGGAGCGGCGCTACGGCGGAGCGAATCTTCGGTGAGCGGCGGTGGGAACACAAAGTGCACCAGAAGCGGACAGAATAGGTCGGCGGACAATGGCGTGGAAGCGCAAGTCATCACCGGGTCGACCCAGACAAGATCTAAGACACCACCAACCCCAACCGACGGTGACGGTGACCAATGTCCCACACCAACCCCAACCGGAGAATATCAACACCGATGAACAGCAGCGGAAACACCAGGGGGAAGTGAGGGAGTGCCCAAGGGAGGAAGGATAGGAGAAAGCCCGGAGCAAGCGTTGTCGCCACGAGAACAACGAACACAGGCACGGTCAGGGAGTAAGGACCACGCCGCCACTACATCGCTCGCCACCGATGATCCGTACACCAACAGGTATGAACAAGGTATGTAGCTAATGTTTGAGGCCCGACCGCCGGGCAATGGAGTGCCGTCGGGCGGCGACTTGTCGAATCTGTGGAGAAGTCGACCATAAGAGTCCGGCATGCCAGTTGAGACTCTCCAGGGACAACTCACACACCAGGCTGAAACACACACAGGGATACATCATACCCAGAGGTGCAGCAACGATCAAGAAGCCAAAACAAACCACCCGGTCCTCCACAACACTACACCCTCGGATTGATGGAAATCAGCACTCCGGCAACAATGCACCGCCACCACCAGACACGCTGCTATAGCAAACACAGGTTGAAGATGAGGAAGAGGCGGAACACCACCATATCTCACTTGCCCTCACCACAGGGATGATGGAAGGAAAAGGAAATATGAAAAGTTTCGTCATCATCTCCATCTCCGACATCAGGATGGGGAGAGTGGACGAAGGGAAGGTGGCGGAAATGTTGAAAGAGATAATCGATGCGGACTGGGCATGGGTCGTGAGACCACTCAGAGACGGCAGGTTCATCACCCACTATCGCTCGGCATCCATGGTGCAGAACTTGGTGTCTTCCGGCCAGCTTCCAGTGTCGGGGTTCACGATGGACTTTGCTCACTGGACGCTGGACCTCGAAGCAACCGTGAAGGCCACGGGGGCAATCTGATGGGTGTTGATCGAACAATTCCCTATGTACTGTTGGAGCAGGGACTTGGCGGCGATGATGTTGAAGCCGACAGGGGATCTCGTCGGAGTTGGGAGCCGCGGCGGCGAATATGGCACTGAAGTTCACGTACTGCTTTGCATCAGGTACCCCAGGAAACTCCCGACTTTCATCCACTGCAACATCAGGTCTCGGAACCATACCTACAAGGTCGTTCTAGCGAACGGCGAGCCTCCGCTGCCGTAGGGGCCCAGGTAGCCAACATGTAAATTATTAATCCAGACAGGGAACCAAAACAAGATGAATCTCGGCAACCCTCCACCTGACAAGGCGGAGCTCTGACCAGCCACAACAGATAAGGGCAAGGCCCCAATCTCCTTGTCCGAGCGAGCGCCGGCGAAGAACGGACGGAAGAAGACACAGGGGATCGTCATCGTTGACCGAGAGGAGGGGCATAGGGAGGACCGGTCCATCGCTCAGGCGCGGAACTTGGCGCAACGCACAAAACCAATGACGGGACAGCCGGGACAGGAGAAAGGGGCGACCGTACCTGGGAGATCGACGGCAACAACAGGGAACGTACCTGGGCATTCGGCGGAAGCACGCGGCGAGCCGCGCACACGCAACACCCACTCGGGATTGGATGGTGAAGTCGAATCAACATACCTGGCAGCCAGTGAACCAGCGGTCCCTGTAGGGAGGCGTCTCGCGCTTGAAGACTTGGACCTGGCTCCATCTGAAGATGTGGACCAATTTATGGCTATTGCGTGGAAAGGGGAACTAACCCCATGTGGCATCCAAGGGGGAATGCAAATTGGGGACCCAGACAAGCTGGCTCCACCGATTTCATTTGACCTGGTTGACCCAGTCATTTGTCCTCCCAAGGTTGACCAGCCCACATTCATAACATCAAAATCTGGCGGGCCCCACAATAGCACATGCAATCCACGTGAAGACTCAGAGCAACCTAATAAGCCAATGGGCCTGGCACAAGGCCAACGTACCAAAGCCCATTTCACCAAGGCAAGCTGTTAACCCATCACCAAAGTCCATTGTACTCATGGAGTCCAACCAGGCGGATGTGCCTAATCAAACCCAACCTGTAGCTGCTAACCAGCAATCATTTTCTCCAAATCAAGAGAAAATATTATCACCCTACACACTGGAGCAATTTATCACAGGGAAACCATATCAATTAATCACAAAAAAAGACATTGACCTCAATAATGTTAAGTTAAGGAAAATAGGAACAACTTGGAATTTTCTAACTGAGGAGGCCTGGAATTTGATCAACAAAGGTAATATACAAGGTGAATCATCCACCTCTTTCTCAAGGACATTACAACCACTTCAAGAGGATAATGGCCCACCTTCGACACTTACAACAACTATTGTTAAGCCAAGACCTACCCTGCCACCAAAACCCAAAGGCCTAAATCCGGCTCTCAAAAGACCTCATCCACAAGCAAGGCAACAGTGAAGCCCCAGAGGGAACTACGAAATACAAGAAGCAATAAAAAAAAAGGAGGACAATAGGCAAGTCAGGGAGGAAGAACTCTCCAATCTCATCCCAGTTCCCCTAACACTGTCTGACTGGCCTGAACAGGAGATCATATCGAAGGCCCTTCAAGTAGGAGTGCTGCTAGAGCACACAGAAGGTAATGCAACACATGTGTTCAAGCACATGAATTGGCAAGAAGCCATAGGAGGCACTGGGAAAAATGAGGAGACAGACACCAATCCTCCCCATACTTCAGGGCATGAAACGGTTTCCCCATGAAAGTCATTTCATGGAATGTAAGGGGACTAGGAAGGAGAAAAAAACGCTTCCTAGTCAGGGACTTCATCGTTGCACAAAGGACAGACGTGTTTTGCCTACAAGAGACAAAACTTCAGTCCACGACAGATAGAATTTGGGACTCAATCGGAGGCACTACCTACAAAGGGAAACTGATTTTACCCGCACAGAAGACTAGAGGCGGATGCTACATTGGTTGGAAAGAACCCAAACTCCAACTAGCTGATAGTTGGTCCGACACTTTCTCCATTACTGCCATCTTTGAAGACAAGTCCAACCACACTAAGTGGTTGTTCACAACGGTATATGGTCCATGTGAGCGGGAACACAAAAAGGAGTTTTGGGAGGAACTTCGGGACATACGCCGAAGATGGCAGGGCCCTTGGCTATTGGGAGGAGATTTTAATGCAACAAGGTATCAGGATAAAAGAAGCGCCAGAATTGGAAACTCTCAAGACCAAAGAGAGTTCAACAATCTCATTGAGGAACTGCAACTATACGACCCCCCCCCCCCTTGAGGGGTAGGAGGTTCACATAGACGAATGGCAGAGAAACCCCAACTCTGATTTGACTAGACAGATTCCTCCTATCGTCTGAATGGCTTGAAGCTTTCTCCCCAGTAACTCAAACCACCTTACCACGCATCCGCTCTGACCACTCTCCCATCGCTCTTGAGTGGGGACCTCAGGGACACAAACACTACCCATTCCGTTTCAACCGAAGTTGGGGTAAGACGGAGGGTTTCTGGAATATGGTCGGCAATTGGTGGCAGCAGAACGACTATTCCGGATAGGGTATATTCATATGGGCAAAGAAACTTAAAGGCTTAAAGACAAATCTAAAGCGCTGGAACAAGGACTTTTTTCAGAGTCAACAACAACGGAAGTTTGAACTCCTCCACCTGATCAGGTCCACGGACACTAGCATCGAGCAGGCAGCTCTCATAGAGGAGGATGAAGCCGGGTACCTCGCAAACAAACAAGAATATGAAAATCTTATCAAATTGGAAGAGGAACACTGGCGGCAATGCTCCCGTATCACCTGGCTTCAGGAAGGGGACAGGAACACTCGTTTTTTCCATTCTATTGCAAACCAAAGGAAAAGCCAGAATTGGATTCACCAACTAACGGTGGATGATCAAGCCGTGGACCAACACGACCAGATCGGGAAACAGCACACTTCAGGCGTACATTTGGAACCAAACGGAAGAACCAACTACTTACGGATTGGTCACTGATGTTCGAAAACCCACCCACAACTGACCTATCCACCCTGGACAACCCCTTTTCAGAATAGGAAATACTTAGTGCAATACAAGAAATGAACCCAGACAAGGCACCAGGGCCAGATGGTTTTCCCATGACCCTCTACCAACAAGGGTGGAGCTTTATGAAGTCAGACATCCTCAAAACTTTCCAAGAGTTATACCATGGCACGGCAAATCTGAAAAGCATAAATTGGGCACACATTCTACTCTTACCCAAATCAAGTGAGGCGGCCACAATCAACGATTACCGACCGATAAGCTTGATCAACTGCTCGGTAAAGATCATTACCAAGGTATTAGCCAATAGGCTACAAGCGGTTATAAGGAACCTAATAAACGAAAACCAAACCGCCTTCATAAAAGGAAGGTGCATTCAGGACAGTGTCGTGGCAGCAGAGGAAATCATATATCAAATGAAGAAAAAAGGTGGAGTATTAATGAAGGTCGACCTAGAAAAGGCTTTTGATACGGTAGACTGCGAGTTTTTGCTGGAAATGATGCAAGCAAGGGGTTTCGGACCACGGTTGACAGGATGGATCCGGGCTATTCTGTAATCATCAAAATCAAGTTTCCTAATCAACGGAATACCCACTGGATATGTTCGACACCAACGGGGACTTCGTCAAGGCGACCCACTATCCCCAATTCTCTTCATCCTAACCATGGAAGTTTTTTCCCAAATGATCACAAGGGCAGTATGGGAAAGTCTCTTTGGGGGTTTCAAGTTAGGAACTGGGAACGGAGAACAAATCCAGGCCCTAATATATGCAAATGACCTCCTCATCACCAGCTCGGGGAATGCGGAGGATTTTCGGATACTAAAGTTTATTTTCTATCTATTTGAGGGACTCACCGGCCTTCGCATCAACTACAGGAAGAGCGCAATAGTACCCATAGGCAAATCAGAGCCCAAAGCAAACCTCTTGGCAACAATCATGGGGTGCAACTGCCAACAACTCCCACTAACCTACCTAGGGATCCCTCTTTCAGGTAGCAGACCCCGCAAAGCAGAATGGCTAACGCTCATTCACAAAATACGAAGAAGACTCAGAGCATGAAAAGTAAGACTTCTGTCCATGGGGGGCTGCATCACTCTTCTTAACTCGACCCTTTCAACAATCCCCAAATATTGGATGGCAATGTTCAAACTCCCACAATGGGTGATCTGGCAAATTGAGGGAATCCGGAGAGACTTCCTATGGCGTAGAGCAAACCCCAATTCGAATGCCTACCGACTGGTCAAGTGGGACAAACTCACGCGACCAAAAGACCTTGGAGGTTGGGGTATTATCAACCTAAAAACGTTCAATGAAGCATTATTGGGAAAATGGTGGTGGCACCTCCTGAGAGGAGAGGCTGGTATTTGTGGCAAAATCATAACAAACGCCTACTACAGTGGTTCCCAATTGAATCCCTACAAAAGGGTTCCTTCTCGCTCATCTTACTTCTGGAAAGGTATGACAGACCAAATTGAATCTACCATGGCAAACATAGTCACCAAAGTTGAATCGGGAGAGACGGTCCACCTATGGTTTGACAACTGGGTCAACAACCTAGGCCCGTGCCGCTCCTTCCCAGAGCTACAGACATTGATGACCAGGGAGACCCTCACCATTCAAGAGGCAAGAGACAACCAACAAAGGGAAGTCACACTACTCAAGCCAGGCCCGCTGACGCGAGGGGCGGCGGAGCTAATGGCTGACATTCAGGAACAACTGGCTGGAAACGGTACAGACCACGAAGACATTCGAAAATGGAGACTAACTCCAAACCAGGTCTTCTAGGTTAAGTCTCTCTATCGCTTCAGAATGGATGGGGGGGTAAGGACCCCCCTCCCAGCATTCTTCTGGAAACAAGCTTGCCCGCATAAGATTAAGCTCTTTGCATGGCTAGCTTGGGAAGACAACCTCCCCACGCTACTTAACCTTGCAAAGAGACAATGGAGAGGAGATAGGACCCGATGCTACCTCTGCGACATGGAGGACGAATCCACCGACCATC
This sequence comes from Dioscorea zingiberensis, assembly GCA_026586065.1. Lineage (NCBI taxonomy): Eukaryota > Viridiplantae > Streptophyta > Magnoliopsida > Dioscoreales > Dioscoreaceae > Dioscorea > Dioscorea zingiberensis. The sequence goes on along the minus strand of CM048818.1, from coordinate 52,540,041 downwards.
TGCTGATCAACTTACATTACTCGAGGGAGATCTGGGCCCATTACAGCCGTCTTATAGGTGGTGCGCCCCACCCAAGCCAGATCCAACATCTCTGGGGCCGCACTACCCTCTCCAAACGATTGGGAATAACCATCCGGAAGGGCTGGAACCTGCTCGTCATGGCCGTCACGTGGAGTATCTGGCTGGAAAGGAATAGGCGGTGTTTCCAAGATAAACACCGTGTTTACACGAAGCTAATCCCCCACATTGATTTCCTTTACTTATCATGGGTCGACGTAACAAGCGATACCAAGAGAAACCAACTCCAAGACATGATCACCATAGTCAAACAAAGCCTCGCACTCTCTAGGGAGGTTCGGCCACGCAGACCACTGGGTACGGATTTCGAGGACGAGGCCATCGAGGAGGTGGAGCCAGGATGAGGGCCAAGACACTTAGGGACATACGGGGGTTGAACGGGATTCGGCCCACCAGGATTTCAGGGGAATATCGGTATCTGTCTGGTTCACCTAGGAACCTCGTGTAACCGAAAGGCCGATGGCTGGAACTGTCTTTTCTACCATTTATAATAAACTAATGTGGTTTATCCACTTTTTTCAAAAAAAAAAAATTGCTTCTTTAAGCTATTATGGTGGAATTTAAGAGTCAATCTCTTTGCAATGATGTAATCTTATGTAGTATTTTTTTATGGAACAATTGGTGTCTTTTTGCAAGCTTATGTAGTATTTGTTTTATGGAACAATTAGTGTTTTATTAAGAATGTTGAACTTGTTCTTGATGTAATATTTGTGTGGAATTATGTAATACTTTGTAGTACACTTTTGAACCATTTGTGTTATTTATGTTCTATTTGTTTATATAATAATTTAATATATGTTTTATTTAATTATTTTTATTATTAGTAAAAAAATAAAATTATTTTATTTTTGGGTTGGACTGGATGGGTTTGGGCCAAACAAAATTCTGATGGGTCGGGTTTGGGCTAACAAAATTTGACCCGAAAGTGGCCCAGCCCAGTCCAGCCCAAAAGCATGGGTTGTTTTTTTGAGCCTAGCCCAGCCCAAATCCGGCCCATCCCGGCCCATGTCCAGCCCTAGTAATTAGTAACTATAACTGATCATACCATATAGAACACCAAAGAAATAAGCACCAAGAGGAGGACCAAGAGTTATGTGAAAACCCCAAATTAGTAAAAATAGATCCACTAAGCAATGAGAATAAGAGTAACAAAGCAACAACTATAACACTTTTCAAGAATGTAAGCAACCTCTTCAAATATAATAGCTAAGTTCTCCTAAACCTCCAAGAAGTTTCAAGTACCCTTGTTGGTTGTAGTGTAGAAGAAAAAGCTCTCTTCTCAACTAAAATCTCTTTCTTCGTGTTCTTTCTTCTTTTCTTCTATTCCTACTGTTCTTTCTTCTTTTCTTCTTCTATTCCTACTAAAGTAACAACCATAACACTTTCCAAGAATGTAAGACACCTCTTTAAATATAATAGTTAAGTTCTCTTAAACCTCCAAGAAGTTTCAAGTACCCTTGTTGGTTGTGGTGTAGAAGAAAAACTTTTTTTCTCTACTAAAATCTCTCTTGTTGTTCTTTCTTCTTTACTTCTTATATTCCTACTGATATTAGGTTCACATATATAAGCCCATCAATTAAGTTATATACACTCGACTGTGACCCACCTACATTAGACCGATTTCTCATGGGTTTTAACCCAGACCAAGTGATGTATACCCAATAGAACTATATCCAACAGAGCATTCCAAAGACTGATTACATATTATGTTTGAATAAATAATACACCAATTCTAACTTGTCTGCTAATTCTACCTAGGTATAATATTTGGATATAGAGTTGAATAAGTTTATAAAGTGGAAAGCCTTGTGGCAACAATATAATTTTTTTCCAGTAGAATCCCAGTTCATATGTAGTACCGTCGCCTCTCATAGTTTTATTTTTTGTTTGATAATCGATATGGTTTCATGGTTTGTTTTTTTTTAATTATTTGCAGATGAAGATATATAGTATTCTTATGGTGGAGGTGGTAGTTATGGGGATCACCACTATCTTCTTGTTTCTGGCTGTTCATACTCAGGAAATACGGACCTTCCTAGTTGGATTACTTTGTGTTTTTTTTGGGGTTATAATGTACGCCTCGCCGTTTGCCATCATGGTAATATATATATTTTTTATTTCATGATTTCTATGCTATAAAAAAATGATTATGTTTTTATTTTAAGACCAATTAATTGATTAATGTAGAGTTCAACTGTCTTATTCTTTTTTCTTTTTTGTTTGATAAATTGTGAAAGTTGGTATTTAACTTTCTTATTTCATTGCATGGTTTCTATGGTATACAAAAATGACTTTGTTTTTTGTTTTTTTTCTAGATTGCAATTAGAGCATGCACATATGTTGCAATTTTCAAGCAATGGTTAAATATTGAATAAAACTCAATAAATTGCAATTTTCAATCTATAATGCAGTTCTTTTTTTTTTTTTTGATAAAAGTGGATAAACCACATTCCTTTATTTAATTTTAGATAATCGGTTACATATGTGGCCTATGGAGCGCCATGTTACATAAGATCCAATTTCCCTAATTGCCCGGGGGTGTGATGCTCCGTTTAGCCTTGATCCTGCGTGTCCTCGAATACGTCCCTTGGAGAGTGTTGCACCTCCTCCTCCTGTGTGAACGCCAGGTTCCTCTTGACAATGGACTCCATAGCGATGAGCTTCGGCTTTTTTGTTGCGTGAGCTGCATCAAACCAAGAGAGGGTTAGGAAGTCACACTCGTGAATCGTTTTTATGTAAACGCGTTGTTTGTCCTGAAAACATCTTCGATTGCGTTCCTTCCACACTATCCAGGCAATGGCCATTGTGAGAAGGTTCCAGCTGTAGCGGTCCTTGTTGGGAAGTAGGTTTGTGATCGCCATTCTTCCCCATAGGTCTTGTGTACTTTGGGGGATGGGACCCAGATGAAAGAACCGTGCAAAATGCCTCCAGATGTTTGCTGAGTAGTAGCAGCCCATTAGTAGGTGTTCGACCGTTTCATCCTCTTCGTTACATAGGTAGCATAGATGCCTAGTTTCCCTCCATCCACGCCTCCTAAGGTTATCCAGAGTTAGAATTTTATTATCCAAAGCAAGCCACACGAAGGCTTTCACTTTGTTGAGGCATGGTAGTTTCCAAAAATACATTCCAATTTCCGGTTGGGTGCTCCCGTCCGCCAAAAATCGATAGAAGGAGTGTACTGAGAAGTCGCCTTGGATGGTGAGCTTCCAGTGCCTCTTGTCTCTCTCTGTATCCATCGGGGCATTGATGTGTGTGATCATTTGCTCCAGCTGTACTCTTTCTTCTTGGGTTAGTGGGCCCTCTTGTAACAATGGTATCCCGGTCGCGAGCTGAATCTTTGCCTCCTGTATCGTGCTCCCTAACTGTCGTGCAATGGCATACAAGGATAGGTAGTTCGCCCTGGGTGATCTGCCATCCATCCAGTTGTCGGCCCATAGGTTGATGGTGTTCCCCTTTCCTGTAGTAGCCGTCGTGTTGTGTAGTAGTGCTTCCGGCCGCTGAGTGGCCTTTTTCCAGAAGAAAGAGGCCTTGGGGGCGCTTTGCGGAACGGGTCGATGATGCCATTCCGGAAGTAGAGGCTTTTGAGGATTTGTGCACATCCGCCACCTTGTCCTGTGAGGATCCTCCACCACCATTTGCCCAGCATGGCTGAGTTGAAAGTTCGGAGGTTAAGGAGACCCCATCCTCCAAATTCCTTGGGTCTGCAGAGCCGTTCCCAACTAATAAGTCTATATTTCTTGTTTTCTGAATTCGCCCCCTTCCATAGAAAGTCTCTGCGGATCTGGTAAATTTGGTGTGTGACCCATTTCGGAAGTCGATATATGGATAGCCAGTAATTTGGGATGGCTGATAAGACTCAGTTAAGGAGAGTAATTCATCCCCCAAGTGATAAAAATGTACCCCTCCATGTGGCCAGTTTACTCCTGATTTTTTCAATGAGTTTCCTCCAGGTGTCCTTTTTTGGTTTTGTACCGGAAATCTGGAGTCCCAGGTAATTTATAGGTAGGCTGCCCATGTTACAACCCATGAGGTGTTGAAGGTCCTCGGGGGTGTATGTGAGGGCTTTGATTGGAATAATCGCACTCTTGGAATAATTTATTCGGAGTCCGGATAAATCTTCGTACAGGTAGAAGATTAATTTCAGGATCCGGAAGTGATGCAATTCCCCTGAGCATAAAATGAGCTTGTCGTCAGCATATTGTAGTGTGGCGATTTCCTCCTCTATCGAGGTTCCATAGCGGATTCCCCTGAAAATGTTCGCCTTTTTGGCGTTATCAATCATAGTGCTAATGACATCACTGGCGAGGATGAATAGTAGAGGTGATAGTGGATCGCCCTGTCTTAGTCCTCTCTGGTGACGGACATATCCAGTCGGTTTCCCATTTAGGAGAAATCTCGCCTTTGTGGAGGTGAGGAATGTTCTAATCCATGTAATCCATCTAGGGCCAAAGCCCCTTGCTTGCATCGACTCTAGTAGGAAGTTCTAATCGACTGTGTCAAAGGCTTTTTCGAAGTCAACTTTAAAAAGGGCCCCATTTGACCTGTCCCGCTTCATCTTGTAAATTAGTTCCTCTGTCCCCACAATATTATCATGTATGCATCTTCCTTTGATGAAGGCGGTCTGTGTATGGTCCACCAGCTTGTCAATCACCGTTCTGAGTCTGTTTGCTAGCACTTTAATGATGATTTTCATGGAGCAGTTCACCAGGCTAATTGGGCGGTAGTCCGTAATGCTGGTAGGTGTGTTCTTTTTGGGAATCAAAATTATGTTTGCCCAGTTCAATCTTTCTAAATCTGTATTCCCATGGTATATGTAACGCCCCGAAAATTTTTTACGATTAAATAAATTATTTTCTGGAGAAAACCACTGAGATTAATTAACACATAAAAGAGATTAATTATTTTTAATAACTCAATTAAGGAAATACTGGAATTTAACTGATTAAAAGATCAACCTTACGACTATTGGGCCTAGATAGGGCCATGTTGGGCCGGGTCACTTTCGCGTATGTAGTTGGATGTTGGACGGGAGAGAGAGAGATCTCGAATTATCAATTAGAAGGATTAGTAAATGCTAATTAATTTCAATTATCAAGTTGGAGAACGGGGCAAATGCAAGTCCCGATAAAGCACGATGCGCAGAGTCAAAAGCCGGAAGATCGGGATCTCGGTCGGGTGTGTGAGGGCACCCCGTGAAGTTACAGTAGGGCCCGTGCTGAAAAGACATAAAGAGGACTTAATCAAATAAAAGAATAAAAGAAAATAGTAAAGTCATCATCACCACCCATGAGAAGTGGATCTGGTCGGGACGGCGTGAACTCCCGTGTTCAAACAGTAAAAGAATTCTATAATAAATTTAATTCAAATACCATCACTTTATTAAAGTAACTTTAATTTTTGTTTTATAAAGGACAGAGAGAGAGAGAAGAGGGGATCTGATTCCCTCTCCCTCCCGATCTCTCTTCACCACGCTCCGTGGTGACGAGAGAGCCAAAGACCGGCCAGCACCGGCCTTATGCTGCCTGCAGGAAGTTCAGCGCCTGAAGCGAGACAATGCGCCCGTACCACGGCCTTCCGCACTGGCCGGGCGCGATCTTCACAGCCGCCCCAACTCAGGCCGCGATCTCGGCCTACAGCACCGTCCCCGTCACCCCTGTCGTGAGCTCGCGCGCGGTTCCCCTCCGTGGCCTGCGAGGCGCTGAGCACCATCCTCCTCTTCCCTGCACAGAGCCCTTCCCCTCTTTCAAGTGCTTGGGCAGCCTAGATCTGGTAGTCGTTTCTCCTCTGACATTGATCCGAAGACTTGTGAAATCGGTGAGCTTGAATTGGAGAGTTATTAATAATAGTTGCATGAATTGAACTAATTTGGGGGAAGGGATTAGTAGATCGATGAAATGGTTAAGGCGAGGATTAATTAGTTGATAAATGGGTTTTAGGGATACATGGATGAAGATATCTATTCACTCGATTAAATTCATGTTGTTAAATGCGAATGATTGTATATTTTCAAGGCCCTCTAAATAGAGGAGGTGCTGCCTAATTTTTTGTAGAGAACTTAAGTAAATTAGAGCCAAATAAGATCCATGATGTTGCTTAACTATAAATCATGTTTAAATGAGCATGTTTGAAGTGTTTGATAGTCACCGATGATTAGAGTTTAATTCTTTCAGTTAAGGACAAATTTGTATTATAATTGTATAGAAATACAAAGTTCATGCGAGGAGAATCATACTCTAGTCTATTAGTGGAATTATCATGCTCTAATAAGTTAGAATTGGAATCTCTTAAGGATATGAATTCCGTATTCCTAAAAAGTCAGTATTATTTTATTTTAAGGACAAGAGAAGGGCAAAGGCATGGTCGCTGCTGTGGGAGAACCTAGCCAGCCTTAGGAATCACTCGGACTAAGGTGAGGGAACACAACTGTAAATCTTCTCATTTTAATTGTATTTTGATCGTAATGATCTTTGGAGATTTCATGTTATGAAATCGTTATGATGTTCAGGAAATGCTTTTCAGTTTTCAAGCATGATTTGCCGATTTATTCGGAGTTTGTATTTATGTTTATGAAAAGCATGTGAAAACATTGCACATTTTTAGAAATTGCCATGATAAACATATTAGTGCATTGCATCATACTCGAATACATGCCTGCGCCAGACGTGGCTCTACGTTAGAGCCAGAGAGTACGGTACTAGGTAGGGAAGGGGTGGTTTTATATGATTCTATTTTTACTCGTCCAACTATCTGTTTTCAAACCCTTCTGATTTCAAGAAAACAAAACCCCCTTCCCGTACTCTTCGAGTGCTTAGTATACGTATATACTCTTATAGCTCACGGTCGATGAGTTGATTCGACTGGAGAGATATTGAGTATTGGTTTATTCCACTCTGGTGCTGCTGTATGAGGGTAGAAGTGTAGATGACACTAATATGATAGAAGATGAGGATTTAATTCCATAGTTTGTCACCTCCACGGTTGTTGATACGGTCCAACTTGGAAGGCTACTGGCTTGATACGGTCAGCCAGGACATTTGTGGAATTTATTTCCCACAGACGAGGATTTGTTTCCATAGCTTGTCACCTCCACGGTTGTTGATACGGTCCAACCTGGAAGGCTACTGGCATGATACGGTCAGCCAGGACATATGTGGAAATCAATTGTCGTTCTGATTATAAGAGATTGAAGAACTAATTAAGAGCATGTTATATGTTTTCATTGAACATTGCCACGGTTTTTATTATGATCAGCATGCTGTATCCATGTTTTAAATATTGTTCAGACTTTGTATTTAAATCTCCGATATTTTAATACTTGAAATTGAAGGCATACAGGTATGTAAACCTGACAGTAGTGTTAGTCCCTCACTGAGCTCCTGTAGCTCACCCTGTATTATGATCTTTTGCAGGTAGTAAGCAGGGTCATGGCTCTGCTTAGAGTGAGAGTTAGGGTTTGGATTCCCTTAGTTGGCTCTGACTACTTGGCCAAGTCATCTATCTTATTTCTTGTTGTATGATTTGGGGAGTATGTTAACTCCCATCTAGACTTGGTGTTTTATTTGAGACAATATGGTTTGTAATAGTATTGTACTTGATATTTTATTTCCTTAATATTAGTTTGATTATGAGTAATTAATGTTTTTATACAGCCTTAGGCCGGGGTTCACTCCCTGACCTGGCTGGTGTGACACTTGGGTCCTGGAAAGAATAAGGGTGTTACAGTATAGGTCATTGAAAGTCTGCATCAAGTCGTCCTTTACCATGCTCCAACCTTGTTGGTACAAGGTTATAGGGAATCCGCCAGGTCCCGGGGCCTTATCCGCGTTGAGTTCTTTGACCGCTTCCCTTACTTCGTCAATAGTAAATGGGTTATCCAAATGGCTAAGGTTGATGTGCTCTTTATGGATAAATAGCCTGTTCCATTTGGTTGAAAGTCTGTTGTCCCTTCTTGTGCCAAAGAGATGTTTGAAATGCGATGTAATAGCGGCCGCTATCTCGTCTGGTCCTTCTATAACTGAGTTCCCCGCATGTAGCCTATGGATCCAATTCATGTTTCTTCTCTCATTTGAGGTTGCATGGAAAAATTTCGTGTTCTTGTCCGCTTCCTTCAACCAAGTAATGTGGGAGCATTGCCTCTAATGAGCCTCCTCTGTCGTTATCAAGTCCTCGTAGGCTTTGTGGGCAGTGATTCTTTCCTGTTCCTGGGCGTGGCTAAGTCTTCCTTCCTCCTCTTGTACTTCGAGGAGATGGATTTTTCGCATCAGTTCCTCTTTTCTTTCTCCCGCCTTTCTCTGGTTTTGCTCGTTCCAGGTTCTCAGTCTTTTGTGAAGTAGAATGAGTTTTTTGGAGAGGATAAACGCTCCACATCCATCGAAATGAGCTCCTTCCCACCAGCCTCTCATCATCTCCCAAAAGCCTTCTTTAGAAGCCCAATTCTGGTTGAATCTAAATTGGTAGTGGTGGGAACTATGTGTACCGCATTCAAGTGCTATGGGGGAGTGGTTTGATCTGATCCTCGGTAGCGCTGTTTGCCAGACTTGAAGAAATTAGGAGTCAGAGAGTAGGAAACGGTCCAATATAATGAGTCTTAGGTTGTTTCTTTCATCAGACCAGGTATATTTCTGTCTGAGGAGTGGGGGGTCCCATAGCTGAAGATCATCGACCGATTATCTGAACTCCCGCATTCTTCTTGAGCTACCGATTGAGGTGCTGTTGTCCTCAGTCGACAGGGTGGCGTTGAAGTCTCCCCCTATTATCCATAAGCCCCTCTAGCAGCATTTGATTAAGTGTAATTCTTCCCAGAAAGCCTGCTTGAGTCTCTGGTCACATGGCCCATAAACTGTGGTGAACATCCATTTTTTCTGGTTTGTGCGGTCTTCGAGTATTATTGAGATGCTGAAGGTATCGATGTAGTTGTTGATTAGATTAAATCTGTTACTACTCCACCCTATGCAGCAGCCTCCTCTGGTGCTTTCAGCGAGGAGGACGACCCGTGTGTCATAGAGTGTCCCTCCTATGCTCTTCCAAATGCGATTGTCTATCTCAACCAATTTTGTCTCTTGTAGACAAAATAGGTCTGGCTTTTGCTTTCCCAAAAAATCCCTTACAAGGAAACGTTTTTTACGTTTCCCGAGTCCCCTCACATTCCAAGACATTAGCTTCATAAATAGACAAACTTTGCCTTGGAAAAACTGGGTATCAAGGATTAGGCTTAGATGCCATCCTTGCCCTTCCCTGATCTTTCGGCGTCTTTTGCCTGTATATGCTGCAAGTAATTGTACATATCTCCTTGTTGGTCTAGTTCGATTCCTAATTTTTGTACGGAGGTGAGCATTTCCCTGGTAGGCCAGTCAGAAAGGGTTAGTTAAACAGAGGATTGGGTAAGAGTAATACCTTCTGGGTCGATGCGCTCCAATCTTCGTTCCTTGCATGTTGGTGGAGCCTCCTCTTCCGGTTCTTTCACCTTCCGAGGTATGCCTCATGGTTTGCTAGGTGCCCCTGAAGTATTTCCTTTGCTTTTTGTGCAGGTGCTTTCTGGAGGTTTTGTGTGGTTCTTGTGGCTCTCCGCACCCTGAGTTGGAAGCCCTGTTTGTTCTTTCTCATAGGCATTTGTTGTGTCTGAGATAATGTTCCAACCTCCATTCTTATACATCAAGGAAGTTTTATTGAGGTCAATAATTCCCCTATTGATCAGTTCAACAATGTGTCTTCCTTGTGGGTTCAGATTCTCCATATGGCAGAGTGGTCTCTGATAATTGTCTATTTCAGGTTGGGTTGATACGTTAATTTGTGGAATGGGTTGAGGATTGTTGTTGTGGTGGTTCAATTGGGTTTCCACATTTGATATAGGAGGTGGGCTAGTATCAACTGGGTTTGATTCCACAAGAGAGATGGGGTCCACAGATCTAGACGGACCTGGTGCTCCAAGTGGGTTTGGTTCCATTAGTTGGTTTGGTTCTTGGATTAGTTCTCTTGGGCGCTTGCCCTTGTTATTAAGCTCCACTGTTTGGGTCTGAGTTGGGTTGTGAAGTGGTCGGACCCGACTTGGTTCATTGGATTCAAGTGTGGGATCAAGTGATGGCTCCATGGGTTCAGTTGTGAGAGGAGGAAGGCGCGCCCAAGTCAAGACTGGGTCTGTTCCCAACTTTTCTTTGCCCTTAGTATTGGATGGGTATGCTTGGCTCGGCTGAGTCAACTCAACCTTCTCCATCACAAGCGACTCCAGAGAGATCGAAACGTGTCCCGTGCGCCTGACGATCGTGGTATGGATATGGAATGTGATCCACGGCACATACCCTCCCAGCCAGCCTGAGTTTGGGCCGCGCGAGGTTCCCGAGGAGTCCGTGCCACAGGCCGGAGGATGCAGGACCGGTCCGGGCTTGTATTGCCCATTGGTCGAAAGCCGTTCTCTGGTCTGCGACCTGAGCATCTCCTGTAAGCATCCACCCCGCCGGAGCTTCCTCGGTCACCGGCGCTTTCCCTCGATCATGGTTGTTTTCTCGGTTCATCCAGGCCATCACGTCCGTATCGCAAAGCTGGTCAATTACGCCGGAGTCTCCTCCGTTCCATGGCAGTGGGGTCTGCCCTCTCTCCATGCCGATGAGGATTCTGTCTTTGCGTGTGTCGATGTTGCACCATACTATGTATGGCAACGTTCTTCCATGTCGAACCCTGACCGCAGCCCTTATATCGTCTACCATGAAGCCTCCTCGTCGGTCTACGTACACGAGCTCGCCCACCACTTCAGGATCTTGGCCACAGAGTCTCTGTCCTAACAAAACATCAACATCCGTCAGATTCTAGCTATCTCACTTCGCCGTCCGCGTCCTCCGGCCGCCATAAATCTGGAGTCCATGGTGCACATTTGAACGAGAACGCCGGGAGATGGATCTCTCAGGTTCGTTCCAGCTCTCTAGCTTCCTCCGTGATCTACAGCTGACCATGACCCTGCCATCCCTGAGCTCCTTCGCCGGCCAGTCCCACTCCATTCCCAGGGCTTCCTTGAGTGTAGCTGAGAACTTGGAGTCTGTCACAAAGCCTCCGTTGATCTTGGTTATCGTCGCCACTGTAAAGGATTTCAGCACATATTTCCCTCACATCATCCCACTGTCTAATGGCAGTGAGGTGTGGTGTTCTGCAATTTTTCGGGTAGCTGGGACAGCGGCATGCTTCGTTGCCTGTCTTGCGGTTGGTGGCAGTGCCCGTTCCTCCTCCATCGGCCTTGGTGGTGGCTCCTACCTTATAGGTGATGGTCTTCTGTGTTCGTGGTCGTGGTGGCGACGTTCCCGGCTGCGAGCTTCCCTGCTCGTTTCCGGTGGACGGCGGCTGGTTAGGCCTTTCTGCTTGCAGTCCCCTCCGCGGTGGCCAACGCCACCACAGACCCGGCATGTCATCGCCCGACGACATTCTGTGGCCATGTGTCCAGGTCGGAGGCACTGTCCACAAACTTCAATAACTCCTCCCAGTGTCTTGACGTAAGGCGGCAATCCATGGCGTGGTGCCGTGGCTGGTGGGGATGGTCTCTTCTCCGCCTGTTTGGTGTGGTCTGGAGATCGTCGACGCCGTTTGAAGTGCACGTCCTCCCATCCCCTCTCGTCGTCAGAACTGTTGCTATTGTGCTCGAGATGGGGTGTGGTCAGGGACGCTGTAATGAAAGATTGGCTTTGCTCGCCGACTAGAGCTTCCGAGTAGCTGACGCCTTCTCTTCTCAGGCTGCCGTTCATCCCTGCTGCTTCCGAGTGTTGCTTGGCGTGACTGTCCATGCCTGTTGCTGGAGGAGTGTGTCTTTTCCATATTCTCGCCATCGCCGACACTCAGAGCCCTATAATGCAGTTTAAAAATTAAAGTTTCATTCTGCATTTTTAGTTAACATCATGCATATTGCTTTCAATTGTCAAGTTATCATGAGCTTATACATTAAATATGACTTAATATGCTTCTTCAATTATATATACAGTTAAAAATCATCTATTTGTATAGGACCTTATTATGAGGACACAGAAGGTTGAGTATTTGTCCATCTATTGGTCTCTTGCAAGCTTTTTGAATGGTGTCATCTGGGCTTTATATGGATACTTAAATCACAAGGATGACTTTGTCATAATAAGCCCTGAAAATTAATTGTGAGTTCATTAATTTATTATTCTTGCATGTGTTAGCCTAATAGTTACCTCACCACTATATTGTAGATAACTAATTTGCCGGGAGCAATTCTGGCTGTAGAACAACTGATTCTATACGCTTGGTTATATTATAGAGCACCAGTGATAGAAGGTGGTGGCCAGCCCGAGGCTGCAATGGCAGAACGCGAGACAGATGATACACTGATAGAAGTAGAAGATGGTGGCCAGCCCGAGGCTGCAGTGGCAGAACCCGAGGCAGATGATACAGTGATAGAAGTAGAAGGTGGTGGCCAGCCCGAGGCTGCCGTGGCAGAACACGAGGCGGATGATACACTGATAGAAGTAGAAGGTGGTGGCCAACCCGAGGCTGCAGTGGCAGAACGCCAGGCGGATGATGTTGAGACTGTTGAAGTTTAATTAAAGTTGTTGTCGTGTCAATCATATGCTGCATGATTAAGTTAGTAGTCCAGTTATGTTTGTACTCAGTTTTATGTTCCTGAGTATGTGGTTCAGTCTTATGACCAAGTCAAAATCAGTGAATCAGTTATCATAGAAGTGAAGTTAGTGGACCTTTTCTTTAGGAATTAGTTCCACCTTGTAAGCATTAGACAAAGCTATGTTGTTGGTTATCTGTATCTATCTATCAGTTAATGAAAACTGCAGCTATTGTGTTGTCAGTACTCTTTGATTCTTGATTGCTGTTGTCTCTCTTCCATATTATACACTTTCTTTATCTGATCAACATCTACCTGATCTTCAACATTGGTGGTATCAGAACTACAAGAAGGCTTGAGAAGCAATGGCAGCAAATAGGAACTCTCTCATTGTGTCCCAGCCTTCATTACCCATCTTCAAGCTCTACAAAGAACCCTAGTAAAGAAGCAAGAATCTCCCTAACTCTTCCCTCAAGGAATCCCATACTATCAAAGTATGCATTAATTCATAACCTCCATATCAAAGCTTTCTCTCTCTGATCACAGATACAGAAGTGCGAAGCATGTCATCGGCGGTGCCACCTCCTCTACTGTTGCGCCCACACTCAGTTTCCTCTCAGCCTTCTACCAACTCGTCGGCAACCCTTGCGCCTTTCATTCTTGTGCTCACTGTCATTGGCATTTTTGCTGGTATTTCATGTTTACTTGGGCAAATCTTTGCGCGTTGATATCTCCGGGCTAGGCCGAGAAGAGACCTTGTTGCTCAGTATGGAGATCATGACATGGAAGTAGGAGTTCAGATGAGGAGCATCCCTAGAGGAAAAGCTTTGGGGCATGTAGCTTGAAGGCTACACTACCAGTCTATGACTTATTTAGTGATATAACTTTTTAATGCCATTAAAATAAGTTTATACCTGGATATAATAGTAGTGTAACTCAAACTAGCTATAACAATGTTTTATAAATTTTGATCATTAAAAATAAAATTTTCATGTTTTAGTTATATTAATATACTGATATTTACTATTATTATTGTTTATAAAATTAAATTTTAAGTGACCTTTTATTTTAGTGTCACCATAGTTAAACTATACTGATAATTATATATTTTTGTTGCACAAATTATAACTTATTAAAAAACTTTAAAAATTTAGGGTCTAGGAGAACCCAATATTTAGTAGTTTTTCAAAATAAATAAAGAAATAAATAAGTAAATATTTACAAAAGGTAAATAAAGCAAATCCAATAAAGTTAATTTCCTTCATTAAAGTAATTATATGTAAAATGAAAAGGTATATTGAATAATATTTTTAAAATTAAGATCTTCAAATGTAATTTCCAATAACTTACTCTACCCTCATCCTCGTCCTCACTATACAATCTATATATTTGTCCAATCAAACCTTTAAAATGTCTCAAAAGATCAAGTCTGGTATTTTAACTTCAATTCTTATAATCATTTCATCTCGTGAGCTTTAGTCAATTTCTCGATTTCATCTCCACGTTTGTGTGAGATGGTTTTATATTGCTTTGCTGGTTATCAATACAACCGATTAATATAGAAAACATATTTTTATAAATGATATAAACCAATATAGAATTAAATTTATATTATAAGATTGATATGTAATTACCAACGGCCATATGAAGGCTTATTGGTACCGGGTTGCTTTGCTAAGAGGTTTCGCTCTCTCGGGAATCTATGACATGTTCCGAATCCACCACTCTCCGTAAAACCTTTATCGACTCACATAATTAACGACGCTTTAAGAGTACACTTGTGACCCTTATTGCATAATGCATCTCGCTTGTGCTCCAAGGTGACAAAAATTGGTCCATTTAAAATTCTCTAAGAATTGAGAATAGAAAAGTTCTATTCGGTCCAGTGTTATCAGAACCAGACTGGACCACCGGTCCAACCGCGTGAACCAGGCATGGAACTGGTCCGGTTCTAATGTTTTCCCTTTTTTTAATTATTTTATTATTAAAATAATAAAAAATATTATTTAAAATAATATTTTTTATTTTTATTTAAAAATAGTTCTTATTATTTAAAATAGTTTTTTATAATATTTTTTTAATAAATATTTAAAATATTTTTTATTATTAATATATATATATATATATATATATATATATATATATATATATATATATATATTGACCAGACCCAAATGACCCGGTTGAACCGGTGATCCGATGACTCAGGACCTTGAATGGTTCAATGCCCGATTATGATAACATTGGTCCTATTACATAAAAAACTAACTAATTATCATGTGAGAGTGAATATGTGATTGCTAGTTATTATAATTTAAAAAACTAAAATTCTAAGAAAATTTAAAAATCCCAAACTAGTTTTTTTTTTAAATTAAAATTATCTATAACCGAAATAATCCCGCTTATATATATATATATACTTTTAAAAATTAATAAATAGATTTTTAAAATTAAAAAAATATAAAATTATGAAGAAAGAAAAATTCCAAATTCTCAACCTAATTTTCTGGATTTATTAGATTTTTAAAAATAAAAATTAGACTTACTTTCACTTAGTAATATAGATAGATATCTATAGATATATAGATATATAGATATAGAATAGAGATGATTTGTATGAAAAAAAAGATAATCATAATTTGATTATGATTTGATATGAATTTGAATTGGATCAAAATTCATCGATAATTATAAAAAGTTTATGATTTGTCTCTATCTCAAATATGGATTTGAGTGAAACTAGGACACTCTCATCTATATTAGGAGAGATATAGATGAAAAGTAGGTGAAAAGCAGGTGATTGCAAGTATTCTTTCAACTGAGCCAGCACTTTTTCACCTTCATCGGTCCATTTGACCTTGGGTGCCTTTCTCAATGCTCGGAAGAAGGGAAGGCTCCTTTCCCCAGACTTTGAAATAAATCTTCCAAGAGCCGCCAATTGGCCATTGAATCTTTGTATTTCTTTGATGGTTTTCGGGGATCTCATCTCAAGGATAGCTCGAATTTTCTCTGGATTTGCCTCAATACCCCGTTGAGTGAGCATGAAACCAAGGAACTTCCTTGATCAGACACCAAATGCACACTTATTCGGGTTGAGGCTTATTCCATGTGCCCGAAGAGCAACAAAAGTCTCCTGCAGATTAGTTGCATGTTGTTCGGCTTTGTCACTTTTTACCAAAATATCATCAATATAGGCTTCAATATTTCTGCCAATTTGATTTTTAAAGACCTTATTCACTAGTCTTTGTAATGTGGCACCTGCATTTTTTAGGCCAAAAGGCATAACTTTGTAGCAATAAGTTCCTCTGCCAGTAATAAAGGAGGCTTTTTCTCATCAGATTCAACCATTCGGATTTGATTGTACCCCGAGAAAACATCTAGGAAATTGAGAATTTCATAGCATGATGTAGAGTCAACTAAGTTATCAATGTGAGGCAATGGGTAGAAATCCTTAGGGCAAGCTTTATTAAAATCTGCGAAGTCGACACACATTTGCCACTTTCTAGTGGATTTTTTCACAAGCACAACATTTGATAACCAGTTGGGGTAATATACCTCTCGAATGAAATCTGCCTTCATCAGCTTGTCGACTTCTTCCTCTGCAGCTTGTAAGCGGTCTAGGGTGAAGCTCCTGTGCTTCTGCACTACTGGCTTGTGCTCTGGATCCATATTAAGATGGTGTTCAATAACTTTTCACGGGACTCCAGGCATTTCCTCAGCCGTCCAGGCGAACACATCGGAATTGTCCCTCAACAGCTTCAGAATTTCTTCTCGCTGATCGGCACCTAATTCCGCTCCCATTTGGATGGTTCGCTCAAGTTGTTCTTCTTTCAAGTAGAACGCTACCAATTCCTCGACGGGGGTTATCGGCATTTCTCCCTTTCTTTATCTTCTGTCAGCATGCCTTCGACATTGAGTGTTTAAGTTGCTCGGTTACTTCCTTCGCCCAGGTTCTTGAGCATGGTTGTATAGCATTGTCGAGAGCCGAGCTAGTTTCCCTTCACTTCTTCGCAGCCATTTGGAGTTGGGAACTTCATCATCATGTGGTATGTTGATGGAATTGCTTCCATTAAGTTGATGGATGGTCTCCCTATGATGACATTGTAACTCGACGGACAACGAATGATTAGGAAATCGATAGTAGCAGTGGTTGTCCGGGGAGGGGTGCCAAGAGATAAGGATAGGGAGATCATACCGTCTGGCTGCAGAGGGTTGCCGTTGAACCCGATCAACGGGGACTTCTTCGGTTTCAGATTCTCAACTGGTATCTTCATTCTTTCAAAAGCACTTGAGAAGATGATGCCTACAGAGCTTCCGGTATCAACCAGAACTCGCCCGACTGTAAAGATTCCAATCTTTGCAGTGATCACTAGAGCATCATCATGACGATGGTGGACTCCTTTTAGGTCCTCATCTAAAAAGCAAATCTGCATAGAGGAGCGGGGTCTTTTTAATGATGTGGCATTCTATACAACGCCCACCGTTCTGACATAGTTCTTCCTTGAAATTGAGCTTTCTCCTCCACATCCTGGACCGCCCGCGATCATGGAGAGGTGAGTGTCACTCGGAGGAATTGGCGCCGGAGGGGGACTCTTAGCTTTATGTTCCTTCTGAAGATACTGGTGGAGTTTCCCTTCTCTAATGAGGGTCTCTATTGCGCCTTTCAGATGGATACACTCATCAGTGGATTAATGCCCTTTGTCTTGATAGAATTTGTAAAACTTCTCTCTTTTCTTCCTCTTTAGATTGTCTTTCATCAGTTGAGGTGGCTTTAGTATTTTCTGATCTTGAATTTTCAGTAAGATGTCTTCTCGGGAGGTGTTGAGGATGGAATAATTGTGGTATCTTGCAATCCTTTCAGGATCATTCCGCTGCCGATGAAGAGGTCGCCTTTCATCGGGTTGGAGTGGTCTATTCTGATTTTGATTGCCCCCTCTCTAGAACTTGTCTTCTTTTGGATGTTCTTGTTTGGAATCTTTATATTCTCTCCGATGAGGTTCCCTTTTACTGAGTTCCTCCATCTTTAGAAGATCTTATTCTTCCCATCTAGCCTTCATTTCCTCTGCAGTGACATATTTCTCAGTTATTGCAAGGAATTCAGACAAGTCTCTTGGGAGGTCCCGGGTAAGGGAATCTTTGAAGGGGCCATCATTTAGCCCTCTAATCATTGTCCCCACGACCATCACGAAATTGAGATCTGGCATTCCAGTGATATCTCTATTGAAGCGATGAACATAGTCGCATAAACTCTCCGTCGGTTTTTCTTGTACCCCAAAAGTGTAACAGTGTTTTTCTTCAGTCTCTTGTTACTAGAAAAACGATGAAGGAATAGATCGGAAAGTTGTTGAAAACTGTATATAGTTCAGGGGGATATACTTCTGAACCAGCCATGGGCGATATCTGTGAGTGTTCAAGGAAATGCTCAACACACGACTACTTCAGTAGTTTTATTTATCATCATTTCATCTTAATATCTTTCTAGATGTTCTAGAGGATTCGATGAACCATCGTATTATCGAACATTTGGTGGCTTGAATTGCTCAGGGAACGGGGCCTCCCAAATTTCCCTGATGAATGGGGAAGTAGGTTGTGGTACCAGCTGTAAAACTCTATCTCTCTAGGAGATATATCCTGCGGTGAGCGATAATAGTGATAGGGTGATCATTGCCGAGGAGAGCTGTGTCTAGGAGAATATCGATATGGTGACCGATCAGGAGGCGGTTGACGAGGATCTGGAGGTGATCAATATCTCGTTGAATGATATACTGGTGACTGAGCACTTCTCCTTACTCGTGGGGCTACCACATGTCGAGCTGGGGATGTGGAGACCTTCCTTTCTCTCCTATCCTTCCTCTCAGTTCGGAAGTTGGGATCCTGGTAGGGATAAGGTGGGTCGGAGCTTCCAATAGAAGACTCAACGCTTCTATTTCTCCTTGGAGAACGCGTCGCTCGATACCTAGGAGAGCGAGTAGCTGACCTCTCCCTGCTTACCCTTAAAGGTTGGGCATCATGTGGCACAGTAGTTTGAGAGATGCGCTGTTGTATATTGTGTAAAGCACGCTTTAGTTCTTCAATCTCGTATGCCATGATCCGGATGCAATCACCATCATCAACGATCTTGTTGCTCGTTGGGGGTACCTCCACCCCTTCTGGAGCTACAGAGGTATCTCTGGGTAGGGGAACATCACCAACTGGGGGGGGCGACCCGAGCTCTGCCTTTCTCTCCTTGAGCCTGAAATCTTTTCGATTTCTTCAAAGTAGTGGTTGTGGACTTTTAGTTCAAGTCCCCACAGATGGCACCAATCTATTGAAGCTAAATCAGGGAGAAAACCCTAATTTTTCAACAACAATTGAATTTATATGATTTATGTGGCCATCTCAAAAGAAAATCAATCAGAGATCAAGACAGAAAGAAGAGGAAGACCAAATTTACGTGGAAAACCTAAATCAAGGAAAAACCACAGAATCCAGAGATTGAATCCATTATCACCAAGATATTTGTGAACATTCTTATAGACTTGGAAGGGATCAACTACAATTTTAAAGGGGAGAATGAAAAGGGGATGCGGAGTCTCCAGTGAGGCAGAGCTTCGCTGTCTAGATTCAGATGTCTCCATGAACTATAGACGTTGCCTTTTATAGGCTCATGTTTCTTAGGATACAAGCTTCCATTTTGAGCACGTGTCCGCCAGCTAAGCGCCAGCTAATCATTCGAGCTGTCAACAGCTATCATTCTTCTAGAAGCACAGCTTAGCTACTGTTATATTGTTTCTAAAAGACTGAAGCCGGGGAATGGGCGCTTCTCTCTTCATCGGTCTCTTCTGGTCTATAGATTTGATGCCATTTCGAGTCGGTGAGTCGATCAGCGGCTCTTAATCGATGAATGAGCGTTTTTGAACTGTGAAACCGGTATCTGGCTAAATTGCTAGAGATATGAGTGGAGAAGCGTATTTAGTCGTTGAATGGGAGTGTCATATCGGAAGATTGGTTGGGAGTGACCCGGTTTAACTAGGTTGGAAACTCTTTAAGATACGGACAAGTGGTCGTTCGGATGAGTGCCATATGTCCTACTGGTTTCACCTCCATCATAATATATATAGATACTTTTTAAAATTTAAAAAAATCCAAATTTTTGAGATATTTATATTCAAAATTATTTTAAATTCAAAACAAATTTCAAAATCTCAAGTAAATTATGTAGTTTTAATTTTTTTTTTCAAAATTAAATTTATAAAATTAAAATTATGTGATAGACTTCCATAAATATTTAGATAGATAGATTTTTTTAAAAATAAATATATTGGTACTTAGTAATGTAGATAAATATTTTTTATAATTAAAAATTCTAAAATTTTGTGAAAATTTCAAAACCCATTCTAATTTTCTGGTTTTTTTATATATTTTTTTAAATTTAAATTAGACTCCTTTTCTCTTTTAGTAATATAGATAGATAGTCAAATTGATGGATACTTATGAAGGATTTAAGGAGTAGAAAGTGAACCAATATGCATGGTCACCACGGGACTAGATATATAGGTTGAAGTTCGAATGGTACTAATGGGAGAATCAAAATAATCTCTCTCCTTTAAAATGTTTAGTAGAAACTAGGAAGTAACATAAAGTTGGCAAGTCTCTAATTAAAAGCTAGACTGAATCTCTAGCTAGTAGATGTCTATAAAAAGGAGGTTAGGCCTTGGGCATAAACACAAACAAGCAAGACAAAAAACTAAAGTTGTAAGTCTGTACTAATCCCAAGCTTTCTCACTAGTCCTTGAACTATCTTTTAAAATCTTCGTACTCCTCAAGTGTTCTAAACACCATCTTATTTAATATAACTATTTCACTTCCAACGATCATCCATTACCACCTAATACATATATGTCAAGTCTATTCTAAGTTTATATATGCTTCTTCAATTTATAAGTGAATTACTCTGCCTGATTGGCCTTGCATTAATTAGATATTCCATTACTCAAACTCAGTCTAATATCTTTTATTTTGCAGAAAAAAATTTTACTTTCAAAAAGCATGGCCAATCCCTCCTTTCTGCTTAGTTTCGTAGATGACCTCCTACCAAGGAACATGCGATGTTTCGATGACAAACAACGTGTTTTTAAGGAATTACTGATCTGATCTGCCAAATTGACTTCCTATTCATGTTATATGGCTAGATGCTGCTCAAGCCAACAAGAGGATATGACTACAGGAGATGCACGCCAACATCATGCAGAGCCTCAACTTCACCCAAGATGCTCAAGTGCAGAGGATCGCTGGAGCGGACTTCAATGAAGAGTACCCATGGCAACCTCCCACCCCCGATGTAACGCAAGGACCAGAAACGGTCTCGCAAAACATGTACTCAACGCTCAACTAAGAGCATTTAAAATTACCTAATTAATAAACATGGTTTATCCATTTTTTTAAATAAAAAAAAATTAAAAAAAAGGTGGGGGGATGGTCAATCATAAAAATTTAATACTAAGTACCTTTGGTGTGTTCTATGACGTCCTTTTGATATTTCCATTGTAATTAGAATATCAATGCTCATCTTTAATTTTTCTTGATGTTCTCGATCTTGCGTGTTCATCTTCATATATGCTCATCGATCACTCAGACATCTCACATCTCTACCAAACCATGAATACGAACTTCATCAATAAACTGCCTCTGAAATTCAAATGAAGCATACTTTGCATTCAAACGATAAATTAACAAAAATGGATTAAAGTGAAGCTTTTAAAGATGGTTGATGATAAAGCCCAGGGATAAATGCTTATTGTTTAAAGAAAGAAGATGTACCAGTGGGGACATCCACCAGAAACCTGCCTAGCCATTCTCTAACTTGAGTTCAAGACTGAAATATTCTAGGGAAAGTGGATGGCAGATGGAGTGCTCTCATAAACCTTCACTCTGTCCATGTGCAGTTAGCTAACTGTCAACTGCTTTTAGGACACTCATGGAGCATGGTTTCACATCAACCTCAACTGAAGCCTAACATGTTTCCTTAATTACAAGGATTAATATTGGAGAATGTAACTAATTACACTCTTGTAAACTTTCTTACAGTGCTTTTGAAATCCATGCATGCATCACACGTAACATGTAGTTAGGTACACATCTGAGTTCACTGTTTTATCATCTAATCTAATTTTCATCTCTGTTTTTAGTTACGGCCGCTTAATTAAATGGATACACAGGTATCTTGCAATGGTACTATCATAGAGCTAAATTAAGGAGTTCCAATCCTCAACTTTAGTCTTTTTCTTTAGTATCAAAAGAGGTGTTCTTACATCACAAACCTAGTTAAAAATTTATCAGTTTATAAATGCTTAAAAGAAATTAAGAGTGCTTGTATGAATATTTCACGCACAGAAGTGAAACAGTTTATTAGAACGTGATGAACCAGAGATTAATTAATGACAAAAGTGGGTAATTAAATGAAAGATATTGAAGGCAATAGATTTGATTATTCCATGGACCAAGAATATATCTGTTGTTTGAGACCAACTTCTAGTACAAGAAGCAGTTGAGTATTCAAACCATGTCTGAACTGACTTGTTCACATTTATCAGAAAAAAGAAAAAAAAAAAAAACTATTGTTTGAGCTTGGATGTTAAGCATGGTTATGAGACAATTAAATGTGCTAATCTTCTTTGTGTCTGCCTATAAAACCCTCAACAACTCCCTACCTCCTTCACCATCCTGATCTTAATTCAAGAGCTTTTTTTCTCCCTACTTCTTCTCCCTCCCTCCCTCCCTCCCTCTCCCGCGAAAGAATGGGGGAAGAAGGCCACAGCATGGATAAAAGAATCTGTAGCAACCAAGAAGCTGAGGTAAGGAAGGGGCCATGGACAATGGAGGAAGACATGATCCTCATAAACTACATAGCAACTCATGGTGAGGGGGTCTGGAACACACTGGCTCGATCAGCAGGTGAGTCGTTCTTGAGCTTTACATGAACAATCTTGAGCAACATGCATGCTCTCATGTTTGCTTGTTCCTTAAATATATATTGTCTTCAATTTTCTTGGAAGGTTTGAAACGCACCGGGAAGAGCTGCCGCCTTCGGTGGCTGAACTACTTGAGGCCCGACGTCCGGCGAGGGAATATCACTCCTGAGGAGCAGCTTCTGATCATGGAGCTCCATTCTAGATGGGGAAACAGGTGACGTTCATGTTTATCAGAACCAGGCAGCAGCAATTCATGTTATTCTCCGAAACAGCTTCTTCTGCTTATATAAGAAACTGCACCAAAGTTGTGCATGTTTCAGACAATATTAATAATGTGGCCCTCTCTCTCTCTCTCTCTAAATGATCTTGAGCATGCCATTTACAGTTAAGACAAAGAACAAGAGTTATTTCTTGATAGCTCATCTGGTTTAATGATAGCTCATGAACAGGCCCTTCTATATATCTTGTTCTATTCACAAGATAACTTTAGGTAAGTACTGTTAAGTTCAAGCTGGATTTTTGCATGCTATTAAACTGAAGCCATGAAATACCAAATTACAGTAAAATAAGTCTGCTATAATTAATTTGCTTTGTATAATTGGATCTCAAGATATATAAGATCACATAGATTTGACAGGATATATATTTTTTTTTCAAGATTTAATTATTAATACTCTGTTATCCATTGATTCATCAGATGGTCGAAAATTGCAAGGCAGCTGCCTGGCAGGACAGACAATGAGATAAAGAACTACTGGCGTACAAGAATCCAAAAGAAGAACAAGCATGGGGACCCCATGGACTACCAAAATCCCATGCATTCTGATGGTGCAAGCACAAGCCAAACAAGCGGCATACAGGATCATGAAGTTACACCAACTTACACCAATCTTGATCAGATGGACAACCCTGATGCCTATGCAGCCACTTTCTCTAATGAATGCAGTGAAAACTTCTGGAATGTGGAGGACTTCTGGGCCATGCACTCATTCAATGGAGACTAAAAAACTTATTATCATCTTCATCCTGAGTAGTGAGGCATATTAAGGTACCCTTGTTGTTGTGTAAAGGAGATATATATTATATATTTATGTTGAGTTATATATCCTAGCTATTTACAACTATATATATCTGTGTGTTTGTAATAATCAAGGGTATCATATGCCTTCATGAAGCACAGTACTGAAGATTTGAAGTACATCATCAGCTTATAATTACAAGAAGGTAGTGTTGTCTTTATTCATGATTATTGTAGTACTTGTGATATGATGTATATATCCTTCATCATAATATATATTTATAATATATGATCAATGTGTTGTCTGCCTGATTTCTCATTGTCTTGCTCTATCTCTCAACACCTTAAACAACGTTCAAGAAGACTATCATCTTAATTAATTAATTAATGGAGTGGTGATTGAGATGATGATGGGTTGTGATAAGATTAAAAGAGATGTAGATGGACGTAGGGATGAGAGAATATAGACAGAGAGTTTATTAATTAATTTGCATGCACATGAAGGTTTCCAGGGATGTCTCCCTCATCATTGAGGAACCATGGACAAGTGCCAACCAAGGCATGCATTTTTGGCTTACCAGATCCATACTTTCCCTGTAAGCCAACTCTTGTGCATGGGCAAAGGAACTGGATAAATGGATGGAAGCCAAACTATTAGGTAGAGCATTGTGGCTGGCATTGGATGGAACAAGAAGAGAATGCAGCACACGTGCATCCACATGCGATGCTCGGTCGAACGTGCAGTTCTTCTCCAGTGATGTGGATTCCGTTGGGCCAGTAATTCGATCGGCGCATCAACATCGACCACGAGAATGTCCTCATGGCTTTAAGTGTGATCTATGAAGTGGGCTCAAAGCCACAAGTTTTGATGGAGGAAGAGAGCACATGCTAAGAAGGCTTAAATGGAAGGGAAGGTATTGAAAGGTGGTCATGAAGGATGAGCATGGTTACTAAGAAGGGAAGTCATATGCTTGAAATAGAGAGGGTGGTGGCTTTGCTTGATGGCCCTAGTACCTGCCCTTTATTGATAGAATGTGAGATGAGATGGAGTCCTCATGTTCCTTTGTGTCACGTTTTCAATGGTGCAATTCAACCAAGTCAATCACATGAAGGATGAAAGGGATGGTTGGGAGTGGAATGAGAGTGGTGCAATGTTTAAATGATATATAATTTTACGGAGGATTTGGTGGATATTATAAGGCTCATAATTAATTTTTCAAGGAGATTTAATTAAGTCACTTAAGACATTACTTGGGCGGTCATGTGATCAGCTGGTTTTGATGTGATTTTTTTTTTTTTTTTGACATAGGCCATAAAGACACCTATACGTTGGAGATGTGGCCAGAAATAAACTCATTTCAATCACCGATCATAAATCGATGCGTCTGATTACCGATGAGTAAACTCGACTTGAGCTTACTCCCCCCATTTATGGATGTGGGGATTCAATCCCGGGATTTGTCTAAGGAGAATTACCTATGAGCCTTTTGGTAATTATGTTTATTTTGAATACAAGATTATGGTTTTTCTTGTTTTTCAAAAATGAGTTTGAGTCCCACACCTCTAACACACTTAATTATGGTTCATGTCAAAGATGACATCTTGGCTTTTCTTTTACTTTTGGGGAGTTTGGGTCAACTACCTTAACACATTTACAGTTTGTGTTTCCGATTGGATCTGATTTAGATGTGATGTGATTGGGACATCATGGCTTTCCTTGCACTTTTTGAGGTGTTTGAGACCCACACCTCAACGCACTTTTCAGGTCAGATTATTAGGTTCAGGTCAAATTTTGATATGCCCTGATTATGTTACTCTGAATATGAATGAAATGTTTTCTAAACATTAATATAACAAGTCTAATACCTTACTTACATAACCCATTCAATAGAAATTATATTATAAACATATTCATTTTTTTTGTTTTACTTATTTAGCCCATACAAATCCAACCCAATCCATTTAACAACACAAACCCTTAACTAACATTTATATCGTTTTTTTTTTTTTTTTTGACAAAAGCGACAAACGTTTACCCGTCGCACGTGACGAACGCACGTGCCCACACCTTGCAAGAAGAGGGACTCGATCCCGTGATCCGTCATAAAAATCGAGACCAACCTCTTAGCCAAAGTGGGCATATTAAAAGATATCATAGTATTCGGACTTGATCATACAGTACCTATTAGCCAAAGAGGAATCCTTTAGGTTGATCCGTTTTGATGCTTTTTTTAATCTCAATTAATGAGTTGATGTATTTTGATTGAAACAGTTTCCACTTGGTCGAAAAACCATTCAACTCATGTTTATCTTGTGCAGATGATCTTAATTGTCAGTCAATGTGCTTGTTTCACAATGTAGTACCAATTCTTCATTGTTGTGTGTTAGCTTCAACAGCAGAAAGCCCACTGTGTTCTTTTGCTCTTGTTATCAATTTCATTATCATTATTATGATCCAAACCTGTGAGACTAGTGATTAATAACCTGGATATCAGAGATGAAAAAGGAAGATAGTGAGAAAACTAAAGTAGTTTCTTTCCTTTCTTTTCTTTCCCTGTAGTATTTATTCTCTATCAATCCAAACACTGAAAGTATATTTCTTTACAAAAGAGAAACAATTCCAAGTTCAAACAGATCAAGTTCGCCTACAAAAGAAAAAGAAATGCAGATTCATTCTTGTTCTGATTAGATGTACACATACAATATTGCAGTAAGCCAGTAACATAAAGTGCCTAAAACCCTACATTGCCCAAAGAACTCTACTGACCTTGAAAATAGTTGATCAAAGATTGACAGCCAAGGGTTTGCTCATCAATCGAAGTTATTCAAAGTGTTTGATCTCAGAATTTTCCGTGCTTTTCTCATGCTTCTTCTATGATGCCATCTTTCCTTGATGTTAATGATATTGGGAATTGAATGTTCACCATTACTATAGTTCACCTGCAGGGCTTGTTCTGAAACGGTATCAGTAACTTCTCCCCTTAATCTTCGAGCCTCTGTCATAAGGTCATTTATCAGCATCTGAGTAGTCTTTGAGGTGATCCCCCGCAGATACCATGAAATGGGTGGTGGAGGGACGAATGCTGGCTGGATTAGTTGCTGCAGGTTCAAAATAGATCCAACTCTTCCTTTGCCTCTGGTGCAAACGTCATACTCTGCCAGTGTTTTGGGCTTGTAAGGATAGCAGGAATGCTCATCAACAAAGAGTGGTTCAATACTCCAACACCCTTCAAACTTTTCCATGAATCCTGATTTCCCCTGTTTGAATTTCACCTGCCCAAAGAAACATATGAGGCATGGAACAAAGGCTTCCTAGATGACAGCTTATGACATGTGTTTAGCTCTTCAAAAATCATCGACAAGAAAGACAGTAAATGATTCCTCACTGTATGGTTCCTCCTGTTTTGATCGACATAGACATGTACTGAAATAGTTCCAGACCACCAAAGAAATCTCCACAATGCTGCTTGCTCCACCTCAACTAATTGTCTTTGGCCCTCATCAACCAGGATTTTTCTAGATATTACTTCCTGAAAGAAAGTACAAGCGAAACTAAGATGTTGAAGAATAAATAAAGGAAGCTACTGGATCGTAAAATATTATATCACAAGTTGAACAGATAGACTTGGCAACTTTGAACAGTAACTACAGCACCATTCAAACTTCTGATATAAACTCTATATTTTATTGAATCGTATCTAGGAGAGGTTATCTTTTTGAAAAGTAGTGTTGTCAGAAAACAATTCAAATATAAATTAATCTGAAATGATTCAGTTGATATTCAAGACATATGACCACCTGTATCGTTATGCTCAGTCAGAAATCATCAAAAAATTAAGGCCTTTCAATATTAGGGAGAAACTTAGAAAGCCACAAAATCCGAAGCACAAATAGAAGACAGGCTTATCATAAAATGGTGCACAACAGTCAAAAGTAAAGTGAATGGTTGTAGATAGAGATTACATGAGTCATGCCTCAAAATCGCTTTACTGACTGTGTTGTTTAATTTTATAAAGAAAAAGGAAATATGGCCAATTCATTTTAATCAGGAGCCTCCCTGATTAAGATTAGGAGATTTGCACAGAGCACATTGGTTAAGTCTTATTCAAGTTATAGAAACCTAGGGTTCATCCAAATTAAAGCTCAGCTTGAACTCTTGAACCTAATTCAATCCTATAGCCTACTGAAGCAAGTGTTGAAAATTCAGAAAGTGGACTATCCTTTTCCATCTCCCTTGCTTCTATTCCCTTACCTTATTCACCCATTACCCAATCTCTGGATATCCCCTTTGCTCACCACCTCATATGAGACTAAAACATGTGGCCAATATAGTGTTTAGCAAAAATAAAACTAGGGATATGTGCAAACTCCTGAAAGTGGAATATCCTTATTCATCTTCTCCTTCTCTTCTGCCTCATTAGGTTATTTGACAATTACCCCTTTTTAAGGGTCTCCACCACCAGCACATACAGATATAATTTAAGGCCAGAACAAGATATGGCCATTAAAATGCTTAGATGGATACCATAAATTTCTAATCTCAACATTAGCCACACAAGATATGGAAGCTATTAGTTACATCAACATATGAGGGTAGCAAATTATATTTTAATGGCCAATAGCAAATTATATTTTAATTGACAGCAGAAAGCATGTTCAGATTAGACACACAAGATAGGGAAGCTATTAGTTACATCAACATATTAAGGTAGCAATGGGCAACTCATCCAGGCCTTGCCAACTATCCTCCTCACTCATTAAATGAGCCACTTATGTATCAATGGGTTATAATATGCTAATCAAAGAATAGAGTGTTGGTGCTTCTAAAGTCCTCACCTCACACTGGGAGAACATTTTGCTCTAACCTCCATCACAGTAAGATAATGGCAATACTAGCAATATAATTTTCTCTAGGCACCATACCTGATTAACTAATCATACTCACAAATCAAATAATATCATGGCTCGTGTCCTCTAGAAAAGAATTGTGTGTATTTTTATGTGTTTCTCTCCATGAAATCTCTTGATTCAACATTGGATATAACAGAGCCAAATTTTTGTCTCATCAAACAACCACTTATGCTTTAAATCTTGTTAAATAAATCGTTGCTAGCAGAATGAGGACTTTTGGATGATCAGCATGATGGATACTTAATTCTATGCAAACATGCACCATATATGGTTTCATAGAGGTAAAGACAATGACATCATAAATTCAAAGTCAACGTTTGAAGGTTCAAATGAATTCCAACTGATTTATATAAGAACTTCCTGACCTACCATTGTCTGGATGGTGCTACACTGTTATATCTTAAGCGTAGTTTAGATCTCATTTCCATATTCCGTTCTCTAAATTTGGATTGATATATCAGGTATCCAATTTTCATTTGATTGGAATTTTTCATCTGGTTGGGTTAGTTTTCCTTTTTATTTTATTTTTTTATAAATGTTGACAAGCCACTTCCCATGCTTCATTTGACTCATCAACCTCTTGTTTTTTAATAGGGACTGTGGTAACCAACTCTCCTTTTTCCATTTTCATTTTCACATGCCCATTGTTTGTATTAGATGAATCCATCAGACCCATCTGTGTTTATTAAGGAATATTAAAGTGTTCTAACTTTTCATTTAACAATGCAAAGGGTTAACATAGTCATTTTCGTTGAAAGGAGAATGTTTCACGTTTGTCAAAATCCAATTTACCAACATATGCTTACCACAACAGATTACGATAACATGATATGTATTATTTAGTGTTAAGAAAATATTAGAGTTAACGGATCCGGGTTAGCGTTAACGGATCCGGGTTATATGAAAGTATGTATATAAAGGGTTAGGGTTTGTAAAGTGTTAATTAAGAGAGATTAATGAAAGGGAGCAGCCGCCACTATTGAGGTGCTGGTGCTGCCAGTGTTCATCTTCTCCATCCTCTTATTCTTCATCTTCTACATGGTATCAAAGCTAGGAGGCGAGACGATGGGGAGAGGTTGTTGGTCCACTGCTCGACAACCAGATCTGAGCCAGATCTGATCGTAGAGGAGAGATCTAGTGCAGACGGAGGAGACTTGCTCGGCTTCACAGGGAGGAGAGCGGCCTGATTTGCGCTGGCTGGAGGTGGTGTTGTTGGCCTGCTCTGCGCTTGCTGATCTAGGTGAAGTGGGGCTGCTTTGACCAGATCTGTACGGTGAGCCATATCTGAGCATAGATCTGTCCGTGAGGGCACACTGGCGCCGAGGAGGAGGCCGTGAGAGGACCGCCCACGCGAGGAGGAGACGCGAGTCCGTAGCGACCACAAAGAAAAATTTGCTTCCAGGGGCGCTGCCTAGAAAACCCGCAAGGCGCGCCTCTGACTTCGGCCACGGTCAGTGAAGACCCCGCCGAGGCTCAGCGCCCTCGGACTCCATAGCGACTTGATCGAGGTCGTCTGGTGGTGTGGTGTTCTTGGTGTTGACTTGACGACGTGGTGATGGCGACTCCAGTCACAACTCATGATATGAAGAATCTTCTTGAGGAATTTGCGAGGATGTTCAAAGTCAAGAGTGAAGGAGATACTTCGTCCAATCGGGAGATTGTGCAACGGCCTGAGATGATGCAGAGGCTGGAGCTGATGCCAAATGATGTGAAACTAGAAGAGGCGAAGAATTATCTGAGCTGGTCTCGGAGGGTGAGTCTGATCTTGAGTACAAAGGGGCTTGAGCATTATGTGCAGGAGACCTGTATCGAGCCTACCGACAAGGAGAGCGCTGAGTGGAGGACCTGGCGCACCACTAATTCCCTGGTGGTGGCATGGATGATGAGTTCGATGTCCCCGACTATTGCTGGGATGGTGGAGGCAATTCGTAATGCGGCTGATATGTGGACAATGTTAGCCAAGATGTATTCTGGAGCAGGGAATGTGATGCTTATGGTTGAGGTTCAGACAAAAATTGAGAATCTGAAGCAGGGGGAGAAGAGTGTCTTGGAGTATGCTGCTGAGTTGCAGCACCTTTGGTCTGACTTGGACCATTATGATCCCTTGGCATTTCCAGATACTACATGCGCAGCTTTGAGCAAGAGATGGATCGAGCGTAGGAGGGTAACTCATTTTCTGAAGGGTTTGAATGCAGAGTTTGAGCACAGGAGAGCCACAATGTGTCATCAATCTTCTCTTCCCACTATGGAGGAGGCTATTGCTGCGATGGCCCAAGAGGAGGTTAGATTGAAGGTGATGACTGGTGATACATCACCCCCTGTTCGGTCTGCATTGGTAGTTCCTGCTCCTGTTACTGATGATAGAGAGTGCTACAACTGCGGAAGAAAGGGGCATCTCAGCTACAGTTGCCCACAACCGCGTAATCCTGGTCAGCGTGATCTTTGGAGGTGGAAGCGAGGAGGGAGCCTATAGAGGTGCGCATGGAGGAGGCCGTGGTCGAGGTCGTGCTGGTACTAAAGCCAACTTAGCAGTTACTGATGAGGGTCAGTTTGTTGAGATGTCCGCTACTGATGTTGTTGAGTTGGAGGAGTTGCGACAGTTGAAGCTGAGGACTGAGAGCTCCAAGGACAAGGGCTGTGCCACATGTGATCTTGCTCGACCTTTTTGGTAACTTTGCCAACTATGCCCATGCGGGCATAGTATTTCAGCTCAGGCACTTGCATCTACAAAGAAATCGCATGTAGAATGGATTGTAGACTCAGGAGCATCTAGGCATATTACTGGTGCATGTAGTGAGTTTGCATCATATTCACCATATAGGCATACTCATAATGAGATTGTCCAAACTGCTGATGGGACTTCTCAACCCATTAGAGGGATTGGCTCAGTCAAATGCACTTCATCAATCACACTCTTATCTGTCTTGCATGTTCCCTCATTCCCCGTTAACCTTCTTTCAGTCAACTCTATTATTGATCAATTAGACTGCCAAGTTTTGTTTGACCATGAATCATGTCTTTTCCAGGAGAGGCGAACCGGGAGGAGGCTTGGGACTGGCACAAGGCGTGATGGACTTTAGTACTTAGATCAGGGGAGTGTTGATGCTGCTCTTGCTGCTGCTGTGTGTGGAGGAGTAGAGGCTGCAGTGCTACTCCAACATTGTCGTCTAGGTCACTTATCTTTTGATAGCTTAAGTCGGTTGCAACCAGAATTAATAGACAAGGTAGATAGGAGTAAACTTGTGTGCGATGCTTGTGAGGTTGGCAAGCATACACGTTCTACTTATTCTAGTATTGGTCTTCGAAATGTGGAACCATTTGCTCTTATTCATTCGGATGTATGGGGACCTTGTCCAGTTCTTTCAGTTAGTGGATTCAAGTGGTTTTTGACTTTCATTGATTGTTATTCTCGTATGACTTGGATTTATTTGATGAAACACAAGAGTGAAGTGCTTCGGTGTTTTCAAGACTTCTGTGCCTGTGTGAAGACTCAATTCAATGCAAAGGTTCGGATTGTACGGACTGATAATGGAACTGAGTATGTTAATAAGGAATTTGCATCCTTCTTGTCAGCTCAGGGGATTTTGCATCAGACATCTTGCCCAGATACACCTGCCCAAAATAGGGTGGCTGAGCGCAAGAATAGACATCTGCTGGAGGTGGCACGCTCTATCATGATCAAGATGAATGTGCAAAAGATCCTATAGAGTGAGGCGGTGATGACAGCCGCTTATCTCATCAACCGCATGCCTTCACGAGTGCTGGGAATGAAGACACCATTCGAAATGCTCCTGGGTGAGAACAAGTTTATCATCCCTCCTAAGGTGTTTGGTTGCACCTGCTTTGTCAGAGATCATAGGCCTTCGGTGGGGAAGTTGGACCCTCAGGCTGTGAAGTGTATATTTGTTGGGTACTCTTCTAGCCAGAAGGGTTATAAATGCTGGAGCCCGACTGAGCGTCGGCTATTTGTGAGTATGGATGTGACTTTCAGAGAGTCGGAGCCTTTCTATGGTAACAGACGGACTTGACATCTCTCTTTGAGGATTCCTCTCCTAGCACAGGCGGTGCTGGTCGAGAGGGGGAGAATCGTAGAGATGTGGTTGTGGGGCTCATACCGTGTCCTGTGAATGATATGGATCAGGGGGCGTTTCAAGATGAAAATGTTGACAATGTTGATAGTAACCTGAAGCAAGGACAAGGAGAATTGAAGATGTACAAAAGGAGGCAAACAGGTGTCCAGGGGGAGCATGGAGAGCAAAAGGGGCAAGGAGAATTGAAGGTGTACAGAAGGAGGCAAACAGGTGTCCAGGGAGAGTATGTAGAGCAGCAGCAGCATACTCCACAACAGCATTCCGCACTCCCTACGATTGAGATTGATGACCAGTCCACGCATGCCACTGCCCCAGGCTTCTCCTCAGTTCCTTCTTCCTCAGGATCTTCCCCGTCTCCCTCTGAGTCGGGTGGTAATGTCTCTATCTCTCTTAATTTACCTATTGCCCATCGTAGAGAACCTCGAGCCAATGCTGGAAAACCTCCGGCTAGGTTTGGCTTTGAGAATGATATTGCTAACTTTGTCTCTTATTCTTCATTATCTCCTGCATACAAAACTTTCATTGCATCATTACAGTCAGTGCCAATACCGAGTGACTGGCGAGTGGCAAAGCAGGATCCTAAGTGGCAGGGTGCTATGCATGAGGAACTCCAAGCCTTGGAGAAGAATGAGACATGGGAACTTGTACCTCTCCCAACTGGGAAAAAGGCAGTTGGTTGTAAGTGGGTGTACACTGTGAAGCAAACTCCTGAAGGGAAGATTGACAGGTACAAGGCAAGGCTAGTTGCAAAGGGGTATAGCCAAACTTATGGGATCGACTATGATGAAACCTTTGCTCCAGTAGCAAAGATGAGCACGGTGAGGACTTTAATTTCATGTGCAACAAACTTTGGTTGGCCGTTACATCAGATGGATGTCAAAAATGCCTTCTTGCATGGAGATCTACAAGAGGAGGTGTATATGGAGATTCCTCCTGGCTTTATTACTCCACAGAGAGTTGGAAAAGTGTGTAGGTTGAAGAAGTCCTTATATGGGTTGAAGCAATCACCAAGGGCATGGTTTGACAGGTTCAGACGTGCAATGTGTGGTATAGGCTATATGCAGTGTAGTGGGGATCACACTGTCTTTTACAAACACTCCAAATCCCATGTCACAATTCTGGCTGTCTATGTGGATGACATTGTTATTACAGGAGATGATGCTGAGGAGATCTCTCAGCTAAAACGAAGGCTAGGTAAAGAGTTTAGAGTTAAGGATCTGGGCTAACTAAGATATTTCCTTGGTATTGAGATTGCACGATCTTCTGAAGGAATAATGCTCTCTCAGAGGAAGTATGTTCTGGACTTACTTACTGAAACAGGAATGTTAGGGTGCCGAGTAGCTTCTACTCCAATTGAGCAGAATCACAAGTTGTGTGCCCAATCTGGTAACTCAGCGAACAAGGAGCGCTATCAAAGACTTGTTGGTCGCCTTATCTACTTATGTCACACGAGACCTGATATTGCATATGCTGTGAGCGTGGTGAGCAGGTATATGCATGATCCCAAGGTTGAGCATATGGAGGCAGTATACAAGATTCTGAGATACTTGAAGGGTAGCCCAGGGAAAGGCCTTTGGTTCAGGAGTCATGGACACTTGGATGTGGAGGGATATTGCGATGCTGATTGGGCGAACTGTTTGGATGATAGGAGATCCACCTCAGGTTACTGTGTCTTTGTTGGGGGTAACCTTGTGTCTTGGCGTAGCAAGAAACAAGAGGTGGTTGCCCGGTCTACAGCTGAGGCCGAGTACAGGGCTATGGCGGCTAGTCTTTGTGAGATGCTTTGGATGCGGAGTTTGTTGTCAGAACTGCGACTATTTAGAGGTGATGCATTGAAGCTTTGGTGTGACAATAAATCGGCAATTAACATTGCTAACAATCCTGTACAGCATGATCGCACAAAGCATGTTGAGATTGATCGCTTCTTTATTAAGGAGAGATTGGATGACGGAATTTTGAAGTTAAATCATGTTCATTCTAGCGAACAACTAGCTGATTGCTTAACTAAAGGAATAGGTCCTCAAGAGTGTGTTAAAGCATGTAACAAGATAGGGATGATTGATATCTATCGCCCATCTTGAGGGGGAGTGTTAAGAAAATATTAGAGTTAACGGATCCGGGTTAGCGTTAACGGATCCGGGTTATATGAAAGTATGTATATAAAGGGTTAGGGTTCGTAAAGTGTTAATGAAGAGAGATTAATGAAAGGGAGCAGCCGCCACTATTGAGGTGCTGGTGCTGCCAGTGTTCATCTTCTCCATCCTCTTATTCTTCATCTTCTACATTTAGAACTTACCTTCCACTATAAAGAGTGTCGGAGGGATGTTTGCTCTCCACAGAAGAGTTTGGGCTTCAAGGAATAAGGTTTTCATATAATAAATGGTTCATCAACGCCCTGACAAGAAGATATCATAATGTGACACTTTGACCTCATCTCTTTGAGTGAATTTATGAGTTATTATTAATTGTACTTTGATTTATTGCGCCCCTTGGAATTCAATTGAAATAGAAATTGAAGAGAATTGAATGTCATGAATCATATCAAGTGAAAATTTAAGATCTAAGAACCTTGTTTTACTTTAATTTATTGTACTCAGAACATAATCAAAATACAAGCGGAAGAACATTAATCATCTCTCAAGAAAAACAGCAGGTACCAAACCCATGTTTATATCAAAAAAATAATAAATAAATGTCTCAAGGGCCAAAATGAAATATTTCATGGCTTTAAATTTTAATGAAGCATATATCCTGAAATTAAATTTTAAGATTGTCCGAGAACAAATCTCGAGGCAATTTTAGATCTTGAAATAGTCCGGGAACACATATCTCGAGGCAAACCCAAATTCCATAATTGCCCCTGAGAACACATATCCCGAGGCCATCTCAAATATAGCCCGAGAACAGATCTCGAGGTAATTTAAGAAATACAAATCTCAAGATAGCTTGAGAACATATGCGATTTAAGTAAAATGCAAATCTTGAGGTTTCCAAACACAAATTGCGAGGCAAAAAAAAAATTAATTAATTAAAAAAAGGGAGGATAATTCCAAATCAAAATAAAAAAAGGGGATGATTCCAAATCAAAACAAAAAAAAAAATCAAATCAAGGTGGCGGAAATCAAAAAGAAAAAAAGGGGGAAAGGGGGGAGAGCCTCTCTCTCTCTCTCTCTCGTTTTCCTCATCACCGCACCATCCACCATATACTTCGCTTGGACGCCGCCGCCGCCTTCAAGCTCTACATCCGGCCGAGAAAGAAGAATACCTCCATCATTTGATCTCGGCCGGACAAGCGGATCGGATCCCGCTCTAATGGCTTTAAGGAGATGTGCTCGTCCCCGCCGATGAGATATCGCCGCCGACGGTGCCAGGCCGATGTCCTTTCGATGCCAAGACGTATCCGCCATCGCGACCGCCAAGCCCTCCACTCGAGCCGCCGCGGAAAACCCATCGCCCCTCGACCGGCCCAAGCCCAAGCCGGCTTCCGAGACCAAGCCACCCCATCGCCGTCCGCTTTGTTGCCGTCCCGAGAAGGAAGCAGAGAACTAGAAACCTGAAGCCCATAAAGCTTCCCCATCACGCCCGTCTGCATCCCTAACGCAGGCTCTGACACGCCCCGCCTATGCAAAACCCATGCGCCTGCATCTTTGGCCGCCGATGACTTGTCATGTTTTCAACAATCATCGTCGGAGGAAGCTCATATATCTATATTATGCTATAAGTATGCTACATTCTCAAGAAATTGCTGTTTGGAAGCTCTGCGCCCTTCACTGACGAGCTGCAGCTGCCGAAGCCCTTCTCCAATTCTTGCCGCTGAGTTTACCAAGATCTATGTACTCCTGCGCCGACCAGAGGATGATGCTAGTTATTGCTAGATGAAGTCCCCGACAACCCGTGAGGATTCAGAGGGCAAGCTTGTTATTGCTAAACAGAGTGGGTACAGCCCAGGAACGACAAAGAAAATAAATGATGCCGTTTTGGGTCTAGACTTGTTGATTCTCCGAGTACTGTTGCTACTGTCTTAGAAGATTAAGAAGATGATGGAACAAATAATTGAGAATGCCAAAGAATCCGGTTATTATCAAGAAGAAAAAGCTGCTATAGAAGAGGATGATGTTGTGAAATTAGGAGAAATGGAATACTGGTGGCTGAATTGGAGAAGCAGGAGCAGGTTTCAGAAATGGGAGAATGAATGGTTATAACCATATGTGCAGGAGAACATCTCGTTCTTTATCAACAGAAATTGAAGGAGGTGTTACAACTCTATTAGTGTTAAATTTGTTGAAAATATTAGGTTATAGCATGATTGTAAAAATTTGTTGGAAAGACACTCTACAAATGCATGTTGAATGTTCCGTTATATGCCCTATATATGTTTGTGGAAATGCCTTAATGAAATACCTTCCAGTTTGGAGTAATGTCTGATGGAGTTTGTTCTATGGACTACACCATATTTCTCAGTATATTGGTCAGGAAGTTGAATGTGCCGCTATTAAGGAGCATAAACAAGCATAGGTCAATGAAGCTTAAGATCAAACACTCCTATGGTGACGGGTCCTCTGAAATTCTTTCATTGAAATGTTAAGTAAATGAATCATTTGTTAGAAATTTCATATCAATGATTGTAAATTTTCCTGGTAAATCATTCTAAAGATGAACCAAATATTTGGTTAAGTAAGAAGCACCCTCATGATGTTCGACTGAATATTCAAAGCTTGAGACCCTTTGTTTCTCTATATCAAGGAGTATATCAAGAGCTTTAGCAGCAAAAGCCATGTTTGAAATTCATTCAAGATGCTTAATGAACAGAAAGTGTGAGTGAATTGATCAAAAGCTGGAATTGTTTCAGATAATCCAAGCCAAAAAAAAGCTAATACAAAGAAACATTAAGATGCATAGAGAGCCAAAAAAAATCAGGTCTTGAGCATGAATATCTTATTCAAAAGCAAACAGTAGCATCCTTGTCAAAGCATAATGAGAAACTCAGTGATGATATTCATGATGTTCAGGATAAAAAAAAAAAAAAGTCTGACTTTTGATAGATTGGTTATACTTGCCATCCTGAAGCAAATCAGTCTTGATGCAATGGATAACAGATTGGAAAAGGACTTCCTTGTGCAAGAATTTATTGCAAGGAAGGAGAATTTGTTCCATTTACAAAGTGAGCACCATGATCTCACAGGAACCAAAGAACAGTTGATGTTGAATGTATTAACTAGCAGCAAGAGGCTAAATGAATTGAATGAAGAAATAAAAGCTTTGCATGGACAATTATCAGATTGGAAAGAAGGTCATTTGAAGCTGCTGCTGAAGCCAAATTCCCGAAAATTCTGACAACCCACTTTCAAACCTTGATAACTCCGGCCTGGAAACTCTGATTGGGGTGAAATCTGTGGAGTTGGAAATTAGATATCTGAATCTTCAACAGTCATATACAAATAGCCCCTTTCATGCCCTATGCGGAATTTTAATAAATAAAGGGTACTTCCAAAGAATTCCGCACACCAAAGAATGCTGAAAGACCTATTTTTAAAAATTGATAACTCCTTCCAGAAAACTCCAATGGAGGTGAGATCTGCGGCGCTGAAAACTAGATATCCAGATCTTCAATAGTCATATACAGCACAGATCCTTTTGGCAGACCGGTCAGTGCATATTTTGATGGAGAAAAAGAGTAATCATTGTAGTCTGGCGGATCAATTCCTGAAATTCTGCCTGATTACCCCTTTTTCAAAAATTGATAACCTTTGCCAGAAAACTCCGATTGAAGTGAGATCTGTGGCGTTGGAAATTAGATATCTGGATCTTCAATAGTCATATACAGAGAAAACCCTTTGGTGCCCAATCGTAAGCAGATCTTGATAAATAAAAGGGTCAATTCCCAAAGCACTCGCCAAACAGAATACTAATTACCCATTTTCAAAAATTGATAACTCCTTCCGTAAAACTCCAAACGGAGGTGAAATTCATGGCATGAGAAACTAGATATCCAGATCTTCAATAGTCATATACAACACGTAATTCGCTCTCTACGGGTCCGGACGGTGTGGATTTTTGATAAATAAAGGGTAATTTCAAGAATTCTCAAGTACGTACCATGCCGACGCCCATGTTAAAAATTCATAACCCGGCCGAAAATTCGATCGAGATGAGATCCGCGGGCGTTGAAATTAGATATCCTGATCTCCAAATATGTACAAGATTCCTTTTCTATAGTCGGTCTACAGATTTTGATAGATAAAGGTCGTATTCCAAAGATTTCAGCCAACAATGTCAAGATCTATTTTCAAAAATTCATAATTCGCCTCGGAAACTCCAACGGAGTGAAATTCAAGGTGCTAAAAACTAGATACCAAAATCTTCAAGCTAGTCATATATAGCACGTGCCCTTTTGGCACCGGGTAGTGCACATATTTTGGTGGGAGAAAAGGCTAATCCCACTGCCTAGCCAGCTCAACCACTTCTCGCTCAAACGCTGGACAACTTCACAAGAACCCTCATCAAGACAAAATTGGCGGCATTGGAAGCTAGACTCCCTGACCTCTCCGACCATATATGATGCAACTCCTAGTAGCAGCTCAGTTAGGTGCAGTTTTTTAATGGAAAGGGAAGCTAATTGGACATTACACATATCGATAAGCCGTTTGCCTACAAATTCTTCAAGGACCAATTTACAAAATTTCAAGGCAATTACGCAATAACACAATGCGACCGGCCGGCTGTGGATTCCAAATGGTGGGGCACAGATTCCGAGGCGGAGGGCGACGTCATAAATAAACAAATAAATAAATAAATAAATATATATATATATATACTGATATGTAACGAATCATATTATATTGTAATAAAATAAATTATTCTTTCTCGTTCTCTCTACTTGCACTTTTGCCCTTAATCGGAGGTTCCCACGACATTGTCTGGGGTAATTAATAATAGGGGCTTGCCTCTATTAGGAATAAAAGAACCCACATAATAAAAAATAATATTTGTGCTTCGATATATCGTTTGGTGTTCACACGATGCCAGGCGCGTATTTTCGATCCCACAACACAGAGGTCTTATTTCACCTAAATCCATAGGTGGTTGGTCATCTTTCGAAAACTGAATCTTGCGTAAGCAGGAATAAATAAGGGTTGCCCACAAGTTTGTTGTTGCAGGTAATTAAGGTTCTACAGTTATATCGGAGTTCTGACACATATGTTTAAAATTCAGTAAAGTCCAAATAAGTATTGATGAAATATACTGGAAGCAACAGATACACAGAGAATTGCATGCCAATTTTTTACCTAATCAGGAAAAGAGAGAATACCTTGATGTTCTTGAAGACTCTCTTGTTTTCAGGGTCAATAATAATGTTAAAAACTGCATCTGGGGGTAGCCCCATCTTGACTTTGAGGTTCAAATTACAAAGAGAACCTTTAGGTACGGTAACCTGCAATGGTAAATTAATACGTGTTAAATGCTTCAATAATTTGATCCTAAGTTGAATCATATACAGATATTTTATAAATTTCATCTCTAGAAATATATATCACAGGAGAAAAGGCAAAGGGGAATTCCAACAAATTCAAAAGGAAAAGGGAAAAAGTCAGGCTGGATACATTTATTTCTGGTGGCTGGTCAACCCAGTGGTTGTTTTCCTTCCATGTCTGCATCTGCCTATCCAAATTGAGCTCCAATTGAGTTTGTGACTCAATTTCTCTTGAGTCGTTCTTACTTGATGGTTCAACGGTGCAAGGCTTCATGTCGTTCTTCGTCAATTGCTTAAGACTTGACTGAAACAAAAATAAGTAAGACCTCATTGGAAAAACCAGCCAGCTTAATATTTGTACAGGTCTAGGAGATACCTCTGTCCAGTTCTGAATCATCTGGGGAATATGACCAAAAAAACCAAATATTGCATTCGGCATTCTTTTGGATTTTCTTTCTTCTATCAAATTATTATTTAGATTTGTTTGCTTGTCATCCATGAAAGCCTGATAAAAGGATTGAAGGAAAAGAAAAATCAAACAAGTTAAACACTTTATTGGTGCCACAATCACAAAATAATTGGGATTTGTTTCAGAA
This sequence comes from Dioscorea zingiberensis, assembly GCA_026586065.1. Lineage (NCBI taxonomy): Eukaryota > Viridiplantae > Streptophyta > Magnoliopsida > Dioscoreales > Dioscoreaceae > Dioscorea > Dioscorea zingiberensis. The sequence continues at coordinate 52,499,370 of CM048818.1, read as the reverse complement.
TAATCTTAAATAAAAAATAAAAACATTTTTATGTTTTAAAATTCGATCATCAAAGAGTATACAAAAATCAGTACGAGTCAGTAATTCACATAAAATCATAAAATTGCAAAAATACAAAAGGGAAATTTGCAATGACCCGAATAATAATAATAATAGTAATCAGTCACATCACATATTTTGAAAATTCAAAGAGCTCTGTGATTATAATCAGTACAATCAAACTTCATGGACTGCTTTTAAACCTATGATCATGCAGTACAAGAAATCTAGATCATTATATTCTTTATTTTTAACAAGGATCCCAATTGAATAACAAACCCTGGCTTGAAGGACAACCCTTTCTTCTCCTTAGACAGTGTCCTCGGGGGATTATGATTTTATGGTTTATCTTACAACAGTTCCTTTCCAGATTATTTCATTGATAAATTCCACTTCCCACTCTTCCTCTACTAATCCTTTGATATATAATTTCTCCACCTATCATTGTTTGTCCAAATCGCTATTTTCTAAACACAAACATTGCTTTAAATCATGGATATAACAAAAATATAAACGACCAAAGATGATAACTAATGCAAATGTTACTGCACAAATTCTTATCCCTATGGAATTCATAGCAAATTCAAATGGAGATGCACTCCTCCACCTTCACTGATAAAATCAGTCGAAACACTTTGAGAAATGGCAGACTATAACTCCTTTTATAAGCTACAAGATTTTTGACATATATGCTTCCCATCTCAAACTACACATCAATACCAACTGGTAAAGAGTTCATAGCCTAAAAGTTGATCAAAACCACGTCTGGTGTACCAGACACAAACAAAGCCAATTATTGCCAATCAAGAAGGAAGCCTTTTAAGTAACATCAACTGCCAATGAGAAAACAATAGAAAACAACTGGGATTTGGAACTGCTAAGTGAGATATTCCCAAACAACATTGTGCAGTCCATTACCAGCAAAAAAAATAGACTGGGAATCAGAGGAAAAGAGGTGGAGTTGGACTTAGGGAACAGATGGAAGGTCCTTAACAGCAGCTATATATGAAGCATATAGGAAAAGAAAAGAGATGAACCCATGGCAGGGCTGGAAAATAATGTGGAAAGTGGAAGTAGCTCCAAGAATCAAGCTATTTCTATGGAAGTTCCTTCATGACTGCCTCCCAACCAGATGCAATCTATACAACAGAAACTTTGGGCCAGATGGCCCTTGTCCAATGTGCAAATTTAATATTAAAACCACTGATCATCTCTTATAGTGTTGCAGGTGGGCACAGCAGACTTGGATAGAGGTCAAAAGGGTAGGCTACCTCAATGGTTGGGACATACAAACAGGGATCTTGTCATAAGGGAATTGAATGACAGAAGGACTCTTAGGGAGTCATTAGACATCTACATTAGAGAAACTAATAGTTGCAAATGTTTTATGGCAGGTTTGGAAGGCACGGTGCAATATAATCTTCAGAAATAAAATCAGCAACCCTCCAATGGTGGCCCGGAAGAGTAAAACTGCAGTAATGGAATACAAACAAAGAAATCAGTCGATTGAAGAACAAGGAGAATGGATGCAAAGAAGATGGAAGAGAGAAAATCATCAGCACTTGCTATTTTCAGATGCTTCATGGGATAAGGAGGTAAGTAGAGCAGGAATGGCCTATGTTAAAATATCTAACAAAGGGACTATATATATTGCAGGAGCTGGAATATGTGAAGCCCAATCAGTATATGAAGCTGAACTGAAGGCCTTAAAGGAAGAGATAGAGAGACTAGTGAAGATGAGAAGCAGACAAGCAATATTGCACAGATAATGAAGGCCTAGGAAGAACAATTCAGCAAGACAGAGGAGACAGCAATGGGAGAACCAAGGATGACAATAAGGCATGTAGAAGACTGCTGAATCAGATCCAAGACTGGGAGATGATACAAATTTCAAGGGAGGGGAATCTATGTGCAGAAAAAAAAAAAACTGCCAATGAGAAGGTAACTTAGCTAGTAGACAATAATCCTTATCTCAATTTCCTCAAGTACAAATCCACATAATCTTCAAGCACCAAGACTGGAAAACAAAACCTCATAAATGGAGGGGAACTGCTAAATTACTTGAACAAAGAACCTTTCGTCTCTAAATGGTAAGCTAAAGATGAAAATAATAATAATCCATGCAAAAACATAATATCCATAGCAACAATTACACCAAGAAAGGCATCAAACTTCATATACAATCACTTTTAAACTTCAGGAAAAAGACTAAATCAACAATGAAAACTCATTCAAAGGAAGAATCTATACGGCAACAATTACACATTAAAATCCATCATACTTCCTTCACAATCACTTCAAATATTCTTGAAAAAAAAAATCAAACAAACAAAAAGAGGACAAATGGTTATATACTAAAAACCGGGTAAATCAGAGCAAAAAGAGATTATCCCAATAGACATTTCAGAACGTACTGAGGTTTTCAACTTGGGGATTCACCCAAACTGGAGAGATCATAGATCAACAGAATCGGATCCTTGGGATTCACTGACGCGTCACATCTGTTCGACGAAATGTTTAACTGGGATTCTTGTGCTGCTCTCGTTGGGCTCTCAGGCAGGTAAATGATTTGAAGGCTTGGGTTACATTCCAAGTAACGTGCCCATCAATCTTGTGGATGATCTGAACTGTTATACAAAATTAATTTTCAAAAAATAAAAATAAAAAACAGAATTCTAGAAAATTGAAAATTGAAATGATAATTTCTTAAACCCAACCACAACTCACAGAGATGGGCATGAGAACGAACTAATGGTGTAAAAAAACATAATTTAGTAATTATAGTTACAGACAATATTCTCACCTCCCTTCCTCCTTGGTATAATAAATGGAACAGAATTAAATATCTAATCAACACAAGATACTGTTTGATGCAGAGATCTACTCCTCTTAAGATCAGAGTTTATTTTAATCAACAAGTGAGCGAGGTTGGTGAAGATTGAAGTGCTTCAGTTGATTTTGAGGAAGAGATCGGTTTTGATAGACGACTTCTCAAGTTCACTCCTTCAGTTTCACCATATCATCACCTCCTCCAAAGATTAGCTTCTATGGACCATACCTCATAAGGAGAAAGAACTAGAGAGAGGGGAGATCCGAGTGCTCATGCTCGGGTGAGCCTCCAACGCTCAAGTCAGGAACTCTAAAAGAAAAGGAGAGAGAGTGTGAGAGAGAGGGAGAGTATGGAGGATTCTAAGAGAAAGAGTGATGCTCAAGCTAGCGCTTAATCTCAGTAAAATCAAGTTTCAGGTTCCAAGTTATCTTCTTCATGAGCTAAGGACCTTCTTTCATAGCCCAAAGACCGTCAGTTGCTAGCTTAGAGACAGTTAGTTGTCAGCTTTCACCATCTTCTGGAAACCATCCTTCACCTTCAGATGACCAAGCGATTATGATGACAATTGGTTTCTCATATTGGCACTTATGATCGTGCTATATGTCCTCAGATATTTTTCCCCCATAACACTTGCCCCCAACTCTCTAGGCGGACCAATCTTCAGCTCAAGTCAGCTTTGAGAGCTCAGTTGTCGGTTAATGGCATGATCTGATATGATTGGAATTCTCGGCTACCTGACTACGAGCTACTTTTTAAGATGCAATTCAGTTGACAAGTTCAACACTCTACATCAACCTCGATCAATGGGTCATGACTTTTGAGGGGCATGACATTCCAGTTTTCGAAGTGTCTTTGTCTAAATGGTAATGACGAAATCTGACGGAGGAGATCATGGGCATGGCTTTAGATAGGATCATCTCGAAGCGTCTAAAGGTAGTGGACCATATGTCGCTTATCTACAGGTATCATGTTTGGAGAGGCTTTTGAACTATTGAATCTCAACTAATTACCCTTTAGGAAGCACATTTACGAGTACTGCCTATAAATATGGTTGTAGAAGGCTATGTTTTACTTTTGTGATCCTTGTCTTCTTCTCTATTGCCACTTAAGAAAGTCTTTAGTTTCTCCTCCGAGAAGTCAATTTTCTTCTTCTCGACTAAGGTAATGGAGGTTCTTTCCTTCGCTTCTAGAGTGTAAGGTTCTAGTATCAGCCGATCCCTTCTTCGTTGAGTTTTCCTAAGGTTGTCGAAGTAGGAGATGGCTTAGTCATCTCGCCACCACTTAGGTATAGACTTCGAAACCCTAGGGAGTGAGCCAATTTTCCTCGACCTAGATAATTCATCGTATATTTAGAATATTTTTTATCTAGTTTTCGCCTTCCAATTCCTTTCATGTTTTGTGAAATCTTGTTCTTTCATAACCTTACTCATGCTCAACTTATTCCAAACTCGTGGAGAATCCTCTGTTAGTTTGTCATCTACTTTCTTCACCTTGGCTAGGAACCTTTCCTTTGTTCGTTTCGCCTCCATTTTTACATGAAAAAGCATCCGAACTTCAAGGACTAGTACTATTTTTCCCCTTGAGTTTGTAGATCTTTCCTAGGGAAGACCTTGTCTTTCATCCATCATTGGAAGACAGAGCTGCAAGTCTGGGTGGCCGGTCCATACCTCATAGGACCCCTTCCCCCGATGATTCATCATTTAAGACCGAGATGTCATCTACTGAGGAAGAATTGTTATCTTCCCTCCAAAGTAGTGAATCTGCACCCTTAGTTAAGATAGTCACAGTAGAAAAACTCCGTGAAGTCGGGCCATTTCTTCTGGCAGGTAGGATGTCTTTCCGTTCTGTAGTACTTGCTCAATTTTTTTACTAACTTATCAGCTGATTTGTCATTTGCAGAGAACCCTATAGACTGGTACCTTATGATACACAGCTTAAAGAAGAAGTCAGAGGGTTCCTCCAGCTCATCGAATCCTCATCGAGGAAAACACACCGTAGAGGAGCATGTGCAACCGACCAAGAAACCTCAAGCTCAATCTGAAGCCTTGGCAACGTTGGCAGCCCCAGCGGTTGAGGAGGTAGGTGTCATAACAAACCTGGTTCCAAGGCCTCGGCGTAGCCGATTTATCTTACTAGTTAAGTCGGATGCTAAGACCGACACCCTCCTCCATCGAGCTTGCGGCAACTGCCTCAAAGCCCAAAGGTTTGTCCAAGTGGTGAACTTGTCGACCTCTAACACTATTGAGGTGAAGTCGCGCTTCACTGATGAAGTAGCAGCTATAGAGGCCTTCGAGACCATCTTCTCGGACTCAGACCTCGCAACCCTGCCAGGTATCACCAAGAAGGAGAAAACCTCGTGGCTAACCTTGACGGGAATGAAAGTATGACTCCATTAATCATTTTCCTTCTAACTCTTTGCATTATCAATCCAATTACTGATATGGTGTTTTTTGATCATGTAGTTTGGTCTTTTGCTAGCCCATATGGCCATGCAGCCGTAAGAGGAGATCATGCTCGAGGACTCCTCTAAGGAACTATTAAAGATGGCCAAGGCCAACTTGGCCCGGGCTTAGGAAGATAACTTGGAGTTTCAACTCCAAAAGGTCGATCTTCAAAGGGAGGTTGAGACCAAGAGGAGAGAGTCAGGGAGAAGCTCTGAGCCAAAGATGAAATAAAGTGCAATCGAGACCTCTTGTGAACTTCCAAGGAATATAGTTGTCACCTTGAGAAGAAGTTGGAGATTTTGGCTCGCTGAGCTACTGATGAGGCTGCGGAGAGGGTCGTGCTTAAGTTCAAGTACTTTGAGAAGTATCATGAAGAACTCCAAGCTTCTGCCAAAGAAGTTATGGAGAAGTTAAAGGACTCTAGAATTCATGGACAAGTCGTTGACCAGGCCGCCAAGGGAGCTGAGGAGGGCTTCAAGTTGTTTAAGAAGATCGTCCTTGATCATCTAGAGTTAGACTTAGCCACTCTAGACTTCAAGGCGCTCTCCAATATCCCGAGAGGCTAATGATGGTAGGGCTGAAACTGAGACCGATGTCAAAGTTGAGGTATCAATTCCAATTGAACTCAAAGTGTCAGCTCCAGTCGAGGTTGAAGTGTTTGTGCTAGCCGAGGACGAGGTCTCTCCAATAGCTCATCAATAATAAAACTTTGTACAATTTTTTTTCTTTTTCTTTTATACCTGTACATGTTCAACAACTTGCTAATAAATAAATAATTTCCTTTTAACTTACTTGTGATATTCTTTCTCATCTAAATGAGTGAGTGTTGTGTCGTTCTCTTTTTCCTAGTTATTTGCTTAGGGAATGATTAAGTATTGAGCCTTTTGGTTGTCAACTTTTAGACTTAGTTTCTCTTGTACCTTTGACTATGAGCTCAATAGTCTTCTAGGCCTTCATGGTTTACATTTCTGAGTCTACCTAGGACTGATGTGAGCTGAGAATATAGTTCTTGGAGCTTGGATACGAAAACTTGTGTCTTGTAAAGCAAAGGAATGCTTATGTTCTTCAGAATTTTTCCTTAGGTCTTGAAAATGACCAAAAACAACAGATCTAATAGGCTCTATTGATCGTCGTTTCTACCCTTGAAAGGGTGACAATCTAACCACAAAGGATTTGTCTCGTGCCCTGAAAAGAGTCATATGGTCGATCCGTAAAAGGGCGCCCTAATCTTAAACAAGCACCACAAGCCAAGTTTGAAAAGTTCTTTGTTGTAATTAGTTCTCTTGGTTTTTGCTTTAGTGATCATGATTCAACTCGGTTTATAAAGAATTGTAACTCCCCAAAATTTTTACGAATAAGTAAATTAATTCCTGGAAATAATTACGAGATTATTAGTACAAAAAAAAGAGATTAGCTACTTTTAAACCCAATTAAGGGAAAACCGGGAATTAATAAATCCAAAATCCAGCCTTGTAATGAATTGGGCCAAAGAAGGCCGTATTGGGCCAGGCCAATTAGACATGCAATCGTTGGAGGTGGATGAACACACATCAGTTAATTAATTGAGAAATTTATTATGTGTTAATTAATCCAGTTAATTAAGTGAGAATACCAGGACAAATGTTGGAGCCAGAAGATGAATGCGGTCTAGTGTGGAGACAAACCAGTGGACGTTACTGATGCCCCTATGGCCGTTTGGAATCTCGATCAAATTTTTAGAATGCGGATCGAGGATACAAATAAGATAAAATATTTAGATTTTAAAGATAATTTAATTTGATGGAATATATATATATATATATATATATATATATATATATATAATTATATGGAGACTTAGGTCATGGAAAAATGGATAATTTTGTTTTGGAGAAGATGTGAAATTATAGGTAAATATGTTATATAATAAAAGTCATGGCATAATAATCTCTAAGTATATGGTTTAAATGGCAAAAGTGACATAAATATCTCAAAACATTACTTAACCACCCGTGGTTAAGTAATGTTTTGAGATATTTATGTCACTTTTGCCATTTAAACCATATACTTAGAGATTATTATGCCATGTTTTATTATATAACATGACACCTATAATTCACATCTTCTCAAAACTAAGAATATATATATATTCCATCAAATTAAATTATCTTTAAAATCTAAATATTTTATCTTATTTGTATCCTCGTCAGTTAGGAAAAATTTGATCGGAGAGATTCCAGCGGTCATAGGAGCCTTTGTAGCGTCCACGGGGTTTGTCTCGCACTGGAATTGATTCATCTTCTACCGAGGCTCCAACATTTTGTCGGTATCTCTCCTTAATTAATGCGGATTAATTAACACATAATAAATTTCTCAATTAATTGGCAGGATCTATGTGTTCATCCCACTTATCCAACGATTGCATTATGCAATTGGCCCATTGTCTGACCTTCTTTGGCCCAATTCATTACAAGGCTGGATTTTGGATTTAATTAATTCCCGGTTTTCCCTTAATTGGGTTTAAAAATAGCTATTCTCTTTTTTTTGTACTAATAATCTTGTAATTATTTCCAGGAATTAATTTATTTATTCGTAAAAATTTTGGGGCGTTACATTTCTCCCCCCCTTAAGAAATTTCGTCCTCGAAATTTCCAAGTACAGGTGGGGATATTGAGCTTCCCAATTATCGTTTCTTAACTTTCGCTTCTTTCTGTTAATAATCCAGGTCTTCCTTCAATTCCAGAGTTGAGCCTATCACGCTTCCACTGCACCACTCTGATGATGTCCCAACAAAACATGTTCCAAGGGACTACACTTTATACTTTGAAATTTTAATCGAAGAACTCGGCGTGCCGCCGATCTGACGAGATTTCTATGACTCAAGCTCATCTGGTGCCATGACTGATGATGATGGTTGCTCTAGCATATACGCCCTTCCTTCCCGTTCCTCGAAGTCGCGTTCAGGGTTTGTCTCGACGCTCCTGAATGTTGCAAGGTGTCGGATACTCTGCCACCACGTGGTCCAAGCTACCATATCGAAATGGTGCGTCCAGCGCGTATCTACACTGAGATCGTAGGTGTAGTCCTCCACAGAGGTAACATCTATCTAGCTACATCGCGTAGAGGAACGATCCTCTTCCTCCAAATCTGTTCAGTGAAGTAAGTGATTTGTTCCGCTTTGTCCTTAAACCTCTGGAACAACTTTTGGGTGATTGACCATGCCGGGAGTCTTGATTTCTAGTATGTCACTTTTATCGTTGCCGACTCTGGTCTTGTGTCTCCTGACAAACAGTAGCTATCCATGCGGCTTGAGTCACAACTCCGGTAACTCTTTACCGAAGATGATGCTACTCCTCGACGTGTGTTGGTATGAAGCGCCCTCAATCTGCCGGTCGGCTCTTACCGTACCAAAGATGGGGGAATCTAGCTAGTTGGTGAATCGGTCCTGAAACTTGCTGCCGGCCATGTTGCTGCGTGGATGAACTTGTCTTTCACAGTGAGTCGATTAGCCTGCGGAGAAATATAAAGGCGTGAAACATGCGTCTTGGATAGCTCCTAGGAGTCTCGAATAGTGCTGTAGTGAGTCGCATCTACTCATATAGCCGAGCCTCAACACTACCCCGAAGTATGACATATCGTGCTCTGGACTTTGTCCGCATCCTGGATTTGTATCCCATCGAATGTCTTTTCCATCTCTTGACTCCAAACGCTCGACTGTCTACAGCTCTATAGCCTTCTCAGAATGGGGCGGTCCCGTCATTCTGAACTCTAGTCCTTTGTCAATCCTTTGGGTGACACATGGGGCTGACTTTGGGGACTCTGCTACTCGTGTACTAGACCTGTAAGTCCGCGCATCAGTTCCGTCATGGAGTCCCTATAACTCCTTATGTCAAATCCTGAAATCTGCGGTAGCTCGTCATCAGGATGAGCAGGTCTGTCCAGCTCCCACTCTATGAATCTTGTTATCTATTAAACACAATTCCTGTGTGTTTTGGGCCCACTACACTTCTGCTGCGCATCTCTGATCGTAATTACTATTCTCTTAACTAGGGGAAAATAATTTAGTCTTTACAATCATCTATCGTAGGTGTCTCCCCACAATCCCTAAAAATTTGTGTCTAGTATTCTCCACTACTAGACTCCATCATGGGACTGTGATCTACATCATCTAACATCTATCGGACTCTTATCCTACGGCTCTGACCATTCCAAGGATTCTAAGACCTAAGTTCCAATTGCCCTGAGTATGTCAATCATGTTATCTAACCTCAAAAATTGATTTCCCTAAAATCAACCGCTTTGATACCACTAAATGTAACAACCTATCTAGTCGGGGGCCGGAATATGTCACGCCAATTGGCGGGATTGCACTTGACCCATAAGGTGTGTAATTTAGACCTGTTAATCATGATATTCAAACTAATAAACATGATTATCAATTAAAGTATTTAAAATCTTATACAAAGTTTACAAATTTTGCGGAAGCGTTCTAAAATCTAATACATTAAATAAAGACAAACTATCCTCTTCTGCTAAGTCAGAGCCATCTACAGGAGGACTCAATCTCGTCTACCTGCACATTTCACTTGAGTGAGAATCACTATACAAGGTATAACTATAACATTGATAAAAAATATTCGAATAAATTCAAAACATGAAAACAGCATGCTGATCATGATCCAAGTCATGGTAATATTCACTGAAATCATATGATATGCATTTATGCATTTCTTTAATCTTTTATCGTCATCAGAACGGGAGATGAATTCCACACAGGTCAAAGTCCTCCCAGGTTGGACCGTATCAACAACCATGGGGTGACAAGCTATGGAAATAACTCCTCGTCCTGGACATAGACCGATTCCACACGAGTCAAGGTCCTCCCAGGTTGGACCATCTCATCAACCATGGGGTGACAAGCTATGGAATCGATTTCTCATTATCTATCATATTAGTATCATCTACATCTCTACTTCCATACAGCGGCACCAGAGTGGAATAAACCAATCAATCAATATCTCTCCGGTCGGATCAACTCATCGGCCGTGAGCTATACGAGTATATACGTATACTAAGCACTCGAAGAGTACGGAAAGGGGGTTTTGTTTTCTTGAAATCAGAAGAGTTTGAAAACAGATAGTGGGACAGTTAAAGAAAAACCAGAGTTATGTAAACCACCCCTTCCCTACCTAGTACCGTACTCTCTGGCTCTATCGTAGAGCCACGTCTGGCGCAAGCATGTATTCGAGTAAGATGCAACGCACTAATATGTCTATCATAGCAATATCAAATATATGCCATGTTTCCACATGCTTTTCATGAACATAGAATTCAAACTCCGAATAAATCGGCAAATCATGCTTGAAAACTGAAGAGCATTTCATGAAAATCATAACGCTTTCATAAACTGAAATCCCACAGATCGACATGATCAAAATACAATTAAATGCGGAGATTTACAGTTGTGTTAACTCACACCATTCCAAGTATAGTGTAATCACTCACCTGGTCCTGCGTTATTTAAACTTGATCGGATCCTCCCATGTGATCTTCTATTAGCCTCGTCCTATACAAGTATAAGAATTGCAATTAACATACTTGTATTTATTCTAGAGGGTCTTTCCTCCTTTATTCCTAGTAATCATAATATGGAGTTGAGAATACGGAAACCGTATACTTAATTTATACTCTACTTAAACTTCAAGCATGCCCCTTACAAGAAACTAAATACTAAGCATGATTATGGAGCTTCAATCAATTATAATTTTCATAAGGTTTTCTAAGAAAATCCGGCAGCACCTCCTCTATTTGGAGGGCCGCAAAAATTATACAAACATACACATACAACACAATTAACTCATGCCTTCAATCTATACTTCTAAACCAAAGCAATGTAGTCCTAACTTAAAATGCAGAAATTTCTGCCAATTATGCGCGGCCCGACCGTTTTGTCCATAACTTTCATTCTAGACATCGTATTTCTCCAATTTAGGGCTTGTTAGAAAGATCACTTCAAGATCTTTCCATTGGTGTATAATACACTCCGAACGGAGTAGTCTACAGGACGCAGCTGTCCCACAAAGGGGACAGCCAACTGCAGGACTGCCCTTACATTGTTCATAAGCTTTTATCAACAATTTTTCCTAATTTATCCATGACCCCAAGACAATGTAATTTAGGGCCTTATTAACAACACAATAATTTAACTCTCATTAAATACTAATAGCAAGGAGAATTCATGTCCCTTCCATACTCTTAACCAAGAGTCTAGTAATGAATTCTCCAAGACCACAACACTTTCCCCTATCTTGTAGCTTCCAAATTTTCTTACAAACATGCATTACTAAATTCACTAATTCTTACTTGTAAAATAATCATGAATACATGTTCATTCCACTAATTACTAACATCTAATTGTCTCATGGTTCTATGTGGCAAAACATCAAACACTTGATGAGCATGTTTTTCTCTTAACATGAACTTATGTTTTTAAAGGATGAAAAGATAAAGAATTGCTCAAATAAAGGGCTTAGCTCTCTCTTCACCCTTATCTCAATTTAAAGGCTTCTAACATGCTCGGGAAAGTGATTAAATGCTAACTATGATCATGGAAGATTAATCAAGCATTGTTACTTAGAATTTCTACGAAAATTCGGCAAAACCACCCTTGTTTCTTTAGGGTTTAATTTAATACAAACATTCACATTTGAACACTTAATTAATCTTATGAGATACATGACTTCATAACATCACCATTTCATCCAATTATACATCAACCTAAAACCTCACATAGGCATTTCTACAATCATAAGATGGGCAACATTGATTTTCAAATCATCAACACCTCCCCTTGATTTCTCTTCTCGAAATTAATACACACATGCACACTTAAGCACTTAACCAAACTCATAGAATACATGGTTTCTTAACAATTACTTCTCCTAAAATCATTTCATATAAAACTCATGCAATTCATCAAAGTTCCAAGCCTTAAATCATGAATTTAATCTTGAATCTCTCCAATCAAACATTCATGAAGCTAAACATTCAAACCTCCTTCACTTCACCTCTAGGGATCTCCTCGTCAAGCACCACCACTCGTCGGCGGAGGGAGGTCGGTGGGGCGGCACGTGTCCAAGCCGGAGGCGGGCGACGGTAGCTCCGGTGCGGTGGTCGGACGCCCGGCGTGGGTAGGGCGCGGGCAGGAGGGTCGAGGGAGAGGAACACAATGAAACCCTCTCCAATTTCAAATCCATTCCTCATTTACTTAGGTTCTTAAGTAATGTTTTGAGATATTTATGTCACTTTTGCTATTTAAACCCTATACTTAGAGATTATTATGCCATAACTTTTATTATATAACATATTTACCTATAATTTCACATCTTCTTCAAAACAAAATTATCCATTTTTCCATGACCTAAGTCTCCATATAATTATATATATATATATATATATATATATATATATATATATATATATATATATATATTCTATCAAATTAAATTATCTTTAAAATCTAAATATTTTATCTTATTTGTATCCTCGATCCAGATTCGGAAAAATTTGATCAGAGATTCCAACGGTCATAGGGGCACTGTAACGTCACAGGGTTTGTCTCCACACTAGACCAGATTCATCTTCTCGGGGCTCCAACATTTGTCCGGTATCTCTCACTTAATTAATCTGGATTAATTAACACATAATAAATTTCTCAATTAATTAACTGGGATCTGTGTGTTCATCCACCTCCAACGATTGCATGTCTAATTGGCCTGGCCCAATACGGCCTTCTTTGGCCCAATTCATTACAAGGCTGGATTTTGGATTTATTAATTCCCGGTTTTCCCTTAATTGGGTTTAAAAGTAGCTAATCTCTTTTTTTTGTACTAATAATCTCGTAATTATTTCCAGGAATTAATTTACTTATTCGTAAAAATTTGGGGCGTTACAAGAATAATAGTGTAAATTGTATATAGCTTCCTTTATATGTTGATGACATGATAATTAGTGATGATGATGTTAATAGATTGCAAAATTGAAGTATAGATTATCTAGTCAATTTGAAATGAAAGATTTGGGCTCTTTGCTCTATATTTTAGGGATTGAAGTAGCTTTCTCTCTTAGAGGTCATCTTCTTTATCTGTCTAAGTACATAGTTGATATTCTTGAACGTGCTCACCTTAATGATACTAGGACAACTGATAGATACTCCTTTGGAGCTTAATGCTCATTATTCTTCTTCTGATGGTACCCATTTATCAGATCATACTCTATATCACACCATAGTTCGCATTTTGGTTATCTTATTATTACTTATCGAGATATTGCTATGTTGTTTATGCTGTCAGTCAATTTGTTAATTCTCCTACTATAGTTCATAGGGGCGTTGTTCTTTGTATTTTGTGATGTCTTCGGGGGCACCATTTTTCAGAGCCTTTTGTTTACATCCACTTCATCGTTAGAGCTGTGTGCATACTCTGATGTTAATTAGGTCGGTGATCTTATTGATTGGAAGTTTGTTACATGTTTCTTTTTCTTTTTTTTGGTGACTCTTATTTCTTGGAAGTAAGTAGCAAAATATCTTTTTCAAAGATTGTTTGGATACATCTGTTACTTGAAAATATGGGTGTTCTTGTTCATCCCACTCCTATGTATTGTGATAATAAGAGTGTTACTCGAATTACCCACAACTCCATCTTTCATGAGTAGACAAAGCAAATTGAAATTAATTATCATCTGACGAGTCATAATATTCAGTGTGGTACCTTTGCCTTTTTTTAGGAAGAGAGGAAAAGAGAAGAAAATACGAAGAATAATCATCTCTATTAATCAAAATAGAATCGATGTACACTAGAATATATAGAGAGGGTGATATAAATACCCGAGGTAACAACTCTAACACATCTCCTCAAACTCAAGGTGGGTCATGGACCTTGAGTTTGGAGAGAAGAAATGCTTATTGCTCCCAAGTCTGAGATTTGGTGAACAGGTTGGCAAGTTGACACTCCGAAGGCATATAGTAAGGAACATGTGTGCCCTAGAGATGTTGATCTTGAAAGAAAATGGGGTCAACACTGATATGTTTAGATAACTAATGCTTGGCTGGATTAAGGGCAATCTAAATTGCACTGGTGTTGTCACAAAAAAGAGAAGTAGGACCCGGAGAAGGAACACCAAGATCCTCGAGAAACTAATGAAGCCAAACTATCTCTACAGTAGTGGTAGCCAAAGCACAAAGCTCAGCCTTGGTGCTAGAGCAAGAGACGCCATTTTGCTTCTTAGACTTCCATGCAATAAGCGAGGAGACAAAAAATACACAGAAGCCAATGACAGAGCGACAATCTACAGGGTCACTGGCCCAAGTAGAGTTTGAGTAGGCCTGCAACTAAAGAGGACTGGCACTCGAGTAGAAAAGACCACGTGCTGGAGTGGCACAAAGATACCGAAAGGACCCGCAACAAGTGAGCATAATGCACAGATGTAGGAGCGCTCACGAACTGGTTTAACACATGAACAACATAGGCGATGTCAGGCCATGTAATGGTAAGGTAAACAAGACTCCCAACAAGATGGCGATAGCAAGTTGGATTAGGTAGCCCTCATATGATTGTAACTAAAGATGAAGCTCCATCGGAGTAGCAACTACCTAAGAGTCAGAAAAAGCAGTATAAGCAAGTAAATCAAAAGTTAACCGTTGTTGAGAAAGTTGATAGCCATCTGAAGTGGAGGTAATCTCAATCCCTAGAAAGTAACACAAAGGGCCAAGATTTGTCATCTGAAAGTATTGCTTAAGACGATACTTGACAAACTCAACTGAGAGAAGTCATCACCTATAATGATCATGCCATCCACATGGAGTAGCAAATTAGTCCAACCACGGGGAGAGGAGTGCATAAACATAGCTAGATCGTGTTGACTTTGTAAAAAAATGAAA
Source organism: Dioscorea zingiberensis (assembly GCA_026586065.1). Taxonomy (NCBI): domain Eukaryota; kingdom Viridiplantae; phylum Streptophyta; class Magnoliopsida; order Dioscoreales; family Dioscoreaceae; genus Dioscorea; species Dioscorea zingiberensis. The sequence continues at coordinate 52,484,141 of CM048818.1, read as the reverse complement.
GCTAGCACCGCTGTAATGAAACGCTCAAACCAAGCACAAGGGGCCTGTTTGAGACTGTAGAGAGCACCTCGTAAGCGACAAAACAAACCAGGGGATAAGAGAGAGACCAGAGAGAGGAACCATGTACACCTTCTGCTGCAAATCACCATGAAGAAAGGCATTCTTCACATCAAGCTGAGATAGAGACCAACGAGGAATAGCTATCATAACAATGAGAATATGAATGGTAGTCATATGAGCCATAGGTGCAAATATCTCATCATAATCACAACCATGCCCTACTGAAAACCATAAGCCACTGACTGAGCCTTATACCTCTCAATTGTACCATCAGAGTGAGTCTTGCTTTGAAGACCCATTTGCATGTAATAGGAACAACACCAGGCTGCAGGGGAACCAACTCCTAGGTACAAGTACGCTCCAAGGCACTCAGCTCATCAGACATAGCAGCCTGCCACTCAGGAACTTGAACAACCTCTCTATAGGAACTAGGCTCTACATAGGCACTAGCAGCTACGGGAAGAGCCTGAAAGTCAAGAAACTTTGGAGTAGCAAGGTTAAGCCGATCTGGTGGATGACAATGCTCACAAAGGGGATAACATCGTGCAAGAGGATCTTCTACAGAGTGCTCACTAGAGGAAGCTTGGTAGGGTGGAGTAGATGGCTCAAGTAAGGAAGGAGGATGATGGCGGTGAGTATAGTGGTAGAGTATAGGTGGAGCAGGTAGAACAGAAGAGGGAGACTCTAGTGGAGCTACAGATAACAAGAGAGATGAAGATGACTTTGGCAGAGCTGCAGATGGTGGAACAGGAGGAGGTGACTCTAGTGGAGCTATAGGTGATGGAATAGAGAGGAAGGTGATATCGTTGACTGTGGTAAAAGAGTGGGTAGAAGACGTGGAAAATGATGACGCATAGAAAGGGCGATCCTCTACAAAGGTTACATCATGAGATATGCACATACGACGAGAGACCGAATCATATCATCAATAGCCCTTATGCTTAAGGCTCTAACCAAGAAAAACACAAGGAACATACTAAGTAGTGAGCTTGGTTTGCTCACGAGGAAGGAGAACATAACATGTACAACCAAAAACACACAGATAAGCATAACGTGGAGGACTAGAAAACAGACACTCCCCAGGATTGCGACCCTAAAGAAAAGTAGAGGGCTAAAGCTTAATAAGATAGAAAACAATGAAGACAACCTCAACCCAGAAATCAGGAGGAACATGGGAAGTAATAAACAATGTGCGGGCAGTCTCAATAATGTGGCGATGTTTCTGCTCTGGACCGGAACACAAAAGCTGAGAAAGAGTTCCATGAGAAGAAAGTAGGTCATGAAACTCATGGGAGAGATATTCCCTCCCTAAGTCTGAATGAAAAATATGGATGCAAGAAGAAAACTGAGTGCATAGCATAGAAGCAAACTCAACATATACTCGAAAGAAATCCAAACGTGAGCACATAAAGTAAACCTACGTGTAACGGGAAAAGTCATCAATAAAACAACATAATAGCGGTAACCGCCTTTGGATAGAAAATGTGTGGGACCCCACACATCAGAATAAACTAAAACAAATGGAGAAGACGACCTAGACTCACTAGAACAATAAGGTAGTTGTACCTATTTACCAAGCTTACAACCCGTACATGTAAACTGGTGATCAATGGACACTCGACCGAGAATACCCTTGTGAACAAGAGAAGAAAGTTAGGAGCCAATAAGATGACAAAGTCGGTGATGCTACTGATGAAAACCAGCAGAGGAATGACTAACGGAGGAAAGAGAAGATGTCGTAGGAGAAGGAAAAGAAAATCTGAAAGTAAAGGCTATAGTAGACGTGGTAGGAGAAGGGAGATGAAAGTGATCGAGCATATATATTCCACTAAGGCGACGTCTAGCTCAAATGTGAATCCTTGTATGACAATCTTGCACATAACACGAGAGCTCATAAAAGAACAAGGTAACCAAGAGAGGCTAGATGGCTCATGTAGATCAAGTTCATGGATAGCTTGGGAATATGATCAATGCCAAGGATGTAGAAATGAGGAGTCTGTAGGTTGCCACAACTAGTAATGGGAAGGGTAGTACCATTAGCAATGACGACTTGTAGGTCAAGGGAGACAAGCTGACAAAACTAGAGAGATGAGGCATCAAAGGTCATATTAAATGAGGCACCAGAGTCTAGTAACCAAGAGGCGACTGTGATACCTGCAGGAGCAGATGTTGTTGTCGGATCGGCCAGAGGAGTCTGTGCATAGCCAAGTGTTGAGAAAGCCGAAGAGGAGGGCCTGCTCTGTAACAACTGATAAGGCAGCTGGATGATCTGCTCGGGCACAAACAAGACAACATAAGGACTAGAGGAGACATCCGCCACAAGAAGACAAAACAACGAACACTTGGTGTGCACAAGGCAACACAGTTGAAGAAACGAAATAATGAACACTCTGCATGCACACGAGACAGTGGATTGCAAGGAGGATTGGAGGAGGCCACGAGTGGAGATCAAAGGAGGCCCGCGGGGCTACAGATGTAGCAAGGAGGATTAGAGAAGGCCTGTAGGGGCTATGTGATGCAGTAGGGAGGCTGCGGGTAGATAGGAGAATGTCTGACTGTCACAAAAACAGAGAGGAGAAGGTCCACAGGGGTTACGAGATGCAACAGGGAGGCCTCAGGTAAATCGGAGAAGGCCCAACGATCACAAAAACGGAGAATGGGAGGTTGGTGGCAAATTGAACAAGGAGGTGACTGGCGGCAATGAGGAGCACCAAAGATCAAAACCCTAACTCTAATACCATGTTAGGAAGAGAGGAAGAGAGGAGAAAGAAGAAGAACAATCTCTATTAATCATAATAGAATACAATATATGTATATATATATATATATCAAACATATAGATCGAGGGTGATAAAAACACCTAAGTTAAGAATAAAAGTACAGTGAACATATATACAACTCATACACCTTAATCTTTTTTCCATGCAAGTTGATGATTTGTTTACAGTCACATAGTATTTCGTGTTTTCATCTTTTGGTTGGCAAACTCTCGATGTTGTATTGCCGTTATATCATGAGTTTAAGGGGGGATATTTTAATAAATAAAAATATTTTAATAATTCTATATATAGGATTTTCTTTATTAGATTCTTTTCTTTCATTCAATGAAATCCCTTTCCTTCAATCATAAATCTCTCTTCAATTTAACAATTTCTCTCTCCCAGATGTTATTAAATGTAGACTAAAACGGGGAATAACACTCATTCTATAGCATTATTAATTTATTATAGAACATACTGCTTAAAAAGCATTGTTTCACAATAATCAGAGATTCATACACTTTCATCCAATAAGAATAAACTTTAGGTCAGGCCTGTATGCATGTTTGTCCAGGAATACATCATTATGAGGAAAGAGGGTAGAATTATGCAAGCCCTGGTGTGAACAATTCTATTTTTCCTCAGATCTTTGTGGTTGCTGTATAGAACATCTCTTATTTTGCATGCCTAGGTTTCACTGGAATAATCAATATGCGGACGAGGTGAGAGACTTAGAAGAGATAATTGGAATGAAGATGCATTGTTTTTGTTTCACCATCTCCGGCGACGCCTTCCATACCAGTAGGCAAATGCAGAGATAGACACTGCCACAGCAACACCAGCTGCCGCATGCCACTTGTACATTGGCCTTTCAACAACAGTTCCAGTACTCTCCAGCAGTACTGGCTGGCTGCTCCGCAATGCAAAGTCAAGGCCTAATCTTTCCAGCTCAGAGATATCTTTGACGGTTGTTTTGAACTTGACAACCTTCGCTATGGCCTCATACTCCTCTCTATTCCCTCCCTCAAGGAAAGCCCCCATTACCAGGCCTTTATCAAACCAGTAAGCACCAAACTTTCCACTCAAAAAATCTCCATAGTGAATGACCTGTCCAACATTATCTCCATAAAACTGCCATGAGAGACTGAAGACTCTGGAGTAAAAGAAAGGAAGGTAGTCAAAGTCCGCGGTTTTGCTGGAGGTCATTATGGCAGCAACAGCATGTTTTGCAGTCTTACGAGCTGAGTCAACATGCTCAAGACGCCGGATATCACCACCAAACAGCTTGACTGGGAATGCAGCAACATCCCCAACAGCATAGACCGAGCTATTGCTTGTTTGCATTCGCCCGTTCACTTTGATCCCACCTTTTTCTATAACTAGTTGGCCATCAAAGAGGGCTGTGTTGGCACGAATACCGATCCCAACCACAACCATGTCAGTTGGCACTCGAGTTCCATCTCTCAGAATGACTGCAGTCACCTATAAGGATAATTACCACCAGCAAAATTCAGGATATAGCTCACAGACTCCATTACATAGTAGTCAAAAATTTAGAATAGGAGTCTAAACAAATTGCTACATTTACAGTGAGAAATTTACAAGCATGATAAGGTTAACATTTGGCCATAACAAGCCCTCAGAGTATAGGCTGTTTCAGGAAAAGGACTTGATAGAACAACTTTAAATTTACATTGAATGAAAGAAGCTCATAATCATTAATCTAAACAGTTGAGACTAAACTGAATTAATACAAGATATTGCAACTGCTGTTGGTATTTCATAAACATGCATCAGAGTTCTAACAACATGAATACTGAGAGATTATCTTGCTCATAAGAATCAGAAAAGAAGAACAAATAAATGGTTTCTTCAAGCATACACATAAATAATTACATACCTAAGGTGGCATGTAAGATTTTTTTTTTTTTTTTTGATAGTCTATAAATGAAATTATTAAGCAAACAAGTATTATGTTCCCACCCCTTCTTCAGGAGATGATGATATCTGCAACTTCCTATTACCTATGGAGACTATAAAGCATTTTCATATCCATCATAGGAAACAGATGATTTTACATTGTGACTGTAGTATATTATTTATTTAGTACATGGCAGTCAGATGCTAAGTAGATCAAACTAATAGCTGATTAAGTGATATACACAGCTTGGTATGTTACCTTCCCCTCAGAGTCACTTTCAAAGGATGTCAGCACAGTCCCTTTTATGAAGTTTACTCCTTTTGATTCATAATGACCTTCATAGAAATCAGCAATTTTGGGTGTGAACAAACGGGCCACTGCAAAACCATCAGTATTATATAGTTACATCTCGAAGTGTTACAAATAAGAATGCTCTTTTTGAGCATACAAACACAATGACTTCTTTTGATTTTAAAAAGAAAAAAAAAGCATTAGGTTTACGATAGAAGATTGAGTATAACTTACTACAATGTGCCTCAGGGAACACCATGGTTACTTTGATTCGGTTCGTGACCAAAGCTGCTGCACATTCCATACCGATGTAGCCACCACCAATAACCACAGCATTCCCACCATTACATGATTGCATTACACTCACTAGTCTAGTTGCATCAGAAAAATTGCGCAAATAACACACATTTACAGCATCAGATCCCTTCACGCCAAATTCTTCAAGCTTCAAGGCCTAAATATCCAATATATTCATTTAATTTAAAGCCAAAACAGTTTTATTGTTATGCATAGAAGTTTAAAGGCTTGTTATCTCAATATAAATTTACTTCCATGCCAGATATTGAGGTTGAATTTTCAGGATTTAGCTTAATACCCGAGCACCTGTAGCAATGATGAGAATCTTATAACTGATGGTTTCTCCCGTTGCCGTGATTATTGTCTTCCGCCTAACATCAGCAGACTTTACCCGAGTTCCAAGAACAAGCTCAATTCCTAAATTAAAAAAGTGTTTTGCAGAAGGTTCTTGGTAGAAAAGAAAGATCATCATGTGCTTAACAGGAGGAATGATAAAAATCAAAAGCTCAACAAATACAACTACAATTAACCTATTTGGGCTCAAAAGCTCATGAGAAAACAAATTATCTCATTACTTTTTGCAGTGAAAAATTGGACATCAAATGCTAACACAATATTGGCAAGAAAACTAGCCTTTGGTAATGCTACTTGAACTTCATTATTAATGCTAATGTTGAGAGGTAGGATAAAAGGTTAAAAAGCTATTATGATAAAGGGGAGACAAATATTAGACTATTTGGCATCCATCAGATGTATAGTGCTGGACTAATTTATAAGGTTCACCAAATAATTGAGATGTGTCTCCTTTGGGATCAAATGTAGCTCTGAAAATGCTGAAGTGAAAAAATATAATGACATTTAATGAACTAATAGTTTCATTTCATACCAAGTTTCAAAAATAAAAAGCAGAAGTATAAATTACTTTACACAAGAGAGCTTCTTAAGTCATATTGGTCAATGGATCCTTCATTTATAGGTTAATTTAAAATAAACTCAAAAAGCAAGTTCAAGGGCCAAAAGGGGAACACGAATTAGTAAAAGCATGGAACCTATAATTTTACAACCTGAATGACAAATGCACAGGATAAAATTGGAAGCTAGTTGGAACCTAAAATTTAGCTAATGTAAGTAAATATGAAATAAATATAAAATATACAACATCAGAAACAAGAAAATACATTAAAGGCTATCAAATTCAGTATGCATAAAACAACACAATCATTAGTCTACAAGTCTCATATCCAATTAAGGTTTTAAAATGCCACACCCCTAGTATTAGGATGCAGGACTGGCCCATGAATCCTAACATGTCATGCTGACATTTTGTTTGCATGAAGCACACAACATTGTAAAAAAAATAACAATCATTAATCTAAGATATGTCACATATTCAATAATTTGAGCTTTAGGGATAGCTGTAGTAATATCAGTCAAATTTAATTACATATACATAAGACTCTTAAGGTTGTGTTTGGTTGGGGGTTATCCCATTTGGGGATAGGAATAAATTTTGAAAAGTTTTGAATTTTTTTTTTAGGGATTTTTAAACCAAAGGTATTAATGATAAGATAGTGATGTACCTTCTATGCATTGGTGGATTATATTTTTAAATCTTAATTAAAGGTTTCGGCGGAAAAAAACTTTTTTTATGGGAAATTGTGTTGGGGATAACCCCCAACCAAACACGGCCTTAGTAACCTACTGGCATCAGAGGGAATCACCACTGCTAAGAGAGTCTATTTCAATAACACAAGAAACAATAAAGAAGACTGCATTGATAAATAATGAACTGCCATAGACTTGATTGACAAAGAATTTGAAGAAACACATAAGTAGAAACCAGATTTTAATAGAAGACAGCAGACCATTGGAGGCACGTACACGTGTCAAACTTAAGTATAAAAATAGTTAACCTGATGTTGTCAATTGAAAAAATACTAGTGGGAAAGCTTAATGACATTGTAGACAGGATTTTTCCAAAAATCTAGTCTGGAATGTCTTTCGTGGCATGCTGTTTGGTTACTGTAATTAAATTGAACTTCTTTCGTTAAAAAAATAATAAATAGAGTTCAGTTTTATAAGGATACTATTCTGGAGAATTACTGTCAGAGAAGATAATAACAAAATTTATAAAAATAAAAAAATACATGAGATTTTGAGAAAATTACCATGCTCTTTATACCAGTTTAGAGTTAATCTCTCATCATTGGCACCTACACAAGTATGAAATACTGGGAGACGTGCAGGAGCTGCAGAAAATTAAAAGGCAAGAATCTAAGCAAAGACCAAAGAAACAGAAAATTATTGGCAATCATGCATGCCTCATTAATTGATAATATGTCATAAAGCAATACAATTAAGTTAAAAAAACATTGAAGAAGATAAGTGTGCACAAGCTCGAATGTATGATAACACTCACAAAATTCTAGGGGTCAAATTCTATAATTTATGAACATATAAAAGTATTTTAATTATTGCGCCACTAACTCCAAATCTAGTTGGAGGAGGTTATGTTATGATTATGTCAAATATGCTAGGATAGCATGTCAAGGCTCAAGTTGGCTTAAGCATAAGATGGAGGGGGTTAAGTTAAGATCATGCCAAATATGTTTGCAAGCTGTTTTTATACTACTAGAGTTAGAAATGGGAACATAAATGAAAGGTAGACATTCAAGATAAAGATGTTGAATAGTATGGTGAGCTTTGTCTAGTTCAATATCTTGCAGAATTGGAGGGTATGATTACAACAAATGAAAAGAATAAATCAATCCCAACTTGCAAATAAGGTGAAACACCATAGGCCTTAGGCAAAGTGACTAATACCTTCTGGTAGTAAGAACCCCTTACTTAGAGCTGGTCTTTCATAAGGTGCAACCTGCAAAACATATGAAGCTTCAGATCATTTCTCTAATGCATCAGAACACTTTATAAATTATACAGAATCATCAAAGAAATACAAAGTAGATCTGACTTACAAAGAGATAAAAAAAATTTAACATTAACAGTCACGACACACACAAAGATGATAAAAATTGGAAGGGATATTAAAGAAAGCCAATTTTTCTTAATTTTCTAAGTTAGTATGGAAAATTTCCAGGCTAGGAAATTGTTATAATTAATTGAGTGAATAATGATCAAATGTATTTAGAACTACATATTAACCGACTCTGCAATACCCTAGCAAAATGAATCAACAATAATTCTTCTACTGAACTATTATCACATCAAGGTCAAGTTCAACATGTAACTTGCTTAATAGTTCGTTAAAAAGGTTCTTACAGACGAGGAATCAATTCTTGATTTTATAATTCGGAACACTCCATCCATCAAATAAAGAGGAATAGCCAGTGTTTATATTAGTCCATTCCTTTATTTAAGTGAACCAACTACCAAGCTACCTTCTCCAGACCCATGATCTCTTGATGCTTCTCATGTTCATTCTACACTCTTGTCCTGTTCTTACAATGTAAAATAAATCAACGAGGTCAAAGTACGGAACATAATCCAGTAATAAGAGGCAATCACCTCATTTCTTAATTTTTCCAATCACCTCATTTCTTAATTTTGCTACCTTAATCCCTCTTGTGCCACGTAATGGGCCTATTCAGAAATAGGCTAATGCTCTTCTCACCTAGTATTAGCGAATTTAATAAGAAAGAGAGAAAATAAGCCAACTTTCAGCTGAATCCTAATCTGCCCTTGCTGTGGATGAGTCACTTTGGAGATTTGGTAAAACTCTTTTCAGGTACAAGACCTGAGTTCCAATTCCAGCTGGAAATGAACACCAATATGAAGTATTATATTACCACCAAAACGGTTTGTCCACATTCATCAATTATCTTTTAATCCACCCTTCATTGCTATCCAAACACAAATTGTCTAGTTACCCAAGTCTCAATAGTTCATAGAATCACACTCTATATCCCATAACCCTTTGAAGAACAAATTCAGGGAAAAAAACAACACACCTGAGAATCTCATTAACTCCATTCAAAACAACAACAAAAACAACAACCATCAGTTAGCAAGAAAGACATAAACATGACCAACGGAAAGTGAAATAAGACAAACACTCCAATCAAACAACTCAACACCAAGCATCCATATCCTAAAAAACCATTAAATCTTATGCCAACATTTGCTCAATTAACTGATATGGGACTTTTATTTCTAATAAAAACCAAGCCAAAAACATGCAATCAAAGTTAAAGGTATAAAAAAGGAAAAGAATTACGGTCTCTTCGGAGATGATGCAGAGCTCGCCGGGGGCGATGCCGCGACGGGAGAACTCGAGGGCGGCGTAGCCGGCGGCCACTCCGCCGCCGATGATCACGTAGACGAAGGCTCTCCCCATGTTCGTGCTGCCGCTCCTCTTGGCCGAAGCATGTGGAGGAGGTTGATGGAGGGAGGGTTCTTATCTCCGGGCTCGCGGGTTTCTCAGAATCTCAACATTTCTTTGAAAGAAAACCATCGCAAATTTTCTATTTTTCCTTTTTTTTATTGCTTTTTTTCCGCCTCAGAATTGCTTTTATCTTTTTAATATTTTTTTCGTTATTTATCCGGAAACAATCTTTTTGTCTTCTTTGGCTTACTCATTAAAATTTCTTGTTTTTATTAAAATAAAAAAAACAAAGACAATATTTAACCATGTTTTGAAGATCAGATGGTTTTAATTAGGGAAATCATGTTAACTTTATTGATCCAAGTAACTTAAATTGATCAGTTGAGAGATTCACACATATGTCTGGTATTAATATTTATTAAATTAATTAATATTAGATATTTAAATTTACACCTAATAAATCTAAATAGTGTATTTGGATAAGTTGCAACTTGCAAGTGTTTGATGTGATATATAATATATTTGAAGTGAGGAAGAATTTCACAAAATCTATAAATATAAGTGAAATGCAGTTTAGGAATAGCATAATATATATAAACCCAATAGAAACATGACCTTCACTAATCTCTCCATTTTCGTTTTTTACTGTCTCATTGTTTTTTTTTTGACAATGGCCATAAAATTTGTCGAGGAGGGGCACTGCGGCTTGCGTCTGGCCTTACATCAGCCTTGTAGAGAGAGAGAACGAGCCGCCACACCCGTCTTGAACCACCTTGAAGTCGAGTAACCCAGCGTAATAAAGGAGCGATGCAAATAGGCCGTGGGTGGTTAGTTCTTATCTCATTTTATTTAGGTGTTATGTCATACAAAACTTGAATTCATATTTATATTATTTATAAATAAGAGACCATTTGCAGTTCTGAATAAATCAATGATTATTGACTCGATTTTTTTTTTTTTTTGATAAATAAAAGTCAGTACAAATTCAGATAGAAAAAGGTAGTGAAAAAAACTTAAAAGAAATAAGGAAAATGTTTGGAGGATTAATCTAGAACAAACCGTTTAAGGATGTTTTTATCTACCATATTAAAAGACCAAAAACAAAATAACAAGGAATCCAAATATTTAGTTTTAAGTAGGTTTTGAGCCAAGAAAATGGATGGCATACATATGGCTGGATGGCTTATCCACAGTATCTTCCAATCCTATTTGAAAACAACAATACAAGCAATCTGTCCCACGGTAAGATTGCTTGCCTACACAATTAATGCAAGTACGATAAAATTGGATGATAAGAGATTTAGAACTAAGGCATAACGTGAAAAATCCCACCAAAAGATCCTTGCCTTGTAGACAGCTGGGATATAAACTATAAAATAGAAATTTTCAATACCAAATCAATACCAGTAGCTGAAGCTGTAAAATCCCACCAAGACCTTAAACTTGAGCACAAAATCATGAGAAATAAGTAAAATTAAACTCACATTGAAAGTTTTAGGAAATATCCCCTACCATGAATCATCTGCATCTACATGAATTAAGTTCAAAGGAAAGTATTCTAGTGTTCTTAGCCTGCCTTCTGATGTTCCTGGTCTTGAATCTGCAGAATGATGCCCTCAATCTGTTTAGCCAGCTGAAGGCGCAATTTTGACAGTGCAATGCTTAAGAAATCTGATACACGTCACCAGGAAAAATACCACCTGAGAAGGAAATATGATTCTAAAGAAGATGATATTATCAATTGTCTAGGGACATGCTAACTTAATCCAGAATTAATAAATATATACTAACATCTAGGTCAAAGTTGATCCTGTTTGTATTATAAAAGTAATAGTTCAAACAAAATTCGATTCAATCATCAAATAAAAAAAATTTCACTAAATTTAACAGAAGGAAAAAAGAAATAGTAGAGATAGGCCTACGATTACGTGGAGAGGATGGTATCTAAGAACCTACGTATATTAGATACTGAGAAGGTATATTAGATATTGAGCCGGATGTTGCCTTTGACAGAGGGATATGGAGACAAAGTATTCGTATAGTTGACCTCATCTAGTATGGGAATAAGCCTTGGTGGTTGTTTTTTATTGTTGACTTAGGGCTACTATGGATTGGCTTCTGAAAAAAGTGTTTTTTTTTTCAAAATCCTAAGACTTTTGAAAAAAGTGTTTCTGTTTATTTTGTGTTTGGATTGTCTAATTCAGAAGTATTTTTTTATTTGGAAAATTGTTTGGATGTGCATTCCCAAAAGAACTTTTCTAGTGGCAAATTACTAAAATGGACATTCAATTAATAATATTAATATTAATATTAATATTATTAATATTATTATTATTATTATTATTATTATTATTATTATTATATGTCTCTGAAAAATCATATAATAATTGCATAAATTCCTACAAAATTTGTAATTAAATGTATTGTAATATTAATCCCATGATTAATATTGGCAACAATCTTAGTTATCTAGGGGGTATACAAGCAATTACATATTTCATAGGGGTGTATTTGGAAATCAAAAGGTTTTAGGGCAATATTTGCATAAGGGTAGTATGGTAATTGCGTAACCTAAAATTGCTTCTTCAAAACTGTTTTTTTTTCAAAATCACCACATGACTAGCTTCTGAAAAAAAAGCTATGTTTGGGTTTCTTTTATTGTTTTTGCTTTCCTACAGAAGTCAATCCAAACAAACTTTTTTGAGCCCAGAAGCTCTTAACTTATAAAAAAGCGCTTCTGGGCTTAAAAAAGCCAATCCAAACAAGTTGACATAGCACATCAAAGCTAATGTGCCTGGCACTGTTCCCTGTTGAAAAAGTACCATACCAGTGTTTTTCCGCATCAATATGGTTGCACATTCATATAGCCATGCATGCAGAGGTGGTGCGATAAATATTCACATAGCACATCAACATAGATCCAATGATCCATTAAAAATGTAATCCATGTAAAAACAATTAAAAAGAGGTATATAAATTGACAAAATTAAAACTTTTTGAACTAGATAAGCAGGCAATACCAAGACCAGCTTTCATAGTGAATTGTGAAACTATAACTATGCCAAATTTTGATCTACAAGAATTGCACTAATATGTAGCTCCAATGCATAGATTCTGCACATAGGTAGAGAAACCCTATATATAGAAACATGGTCGCCAATATAGCAACAAATTTGAAGAACAACAGCACCCTCAACTCCCCAAATCATGTCCTTTAATGCTCTAATTCTATTAAGTCTCAATTGCCAGCAATTTGCTTCCAAATAGCAATATTTTTATTCCAAAATATCAGTTTCAAACATTATGATAAGTACAGTATTTAATTGTCAAGGATATTATTCCACACTTATTTAAGAAAACACTCAAAACATTGACATAAAACTATTAGCAAACTCTAAAACTCATACCTTCTCAAAATAGGATCTATTAAAGCATACAAAACATCAATCATGGATCACATGCTCATTTTCAAAGATATTAAATCAAGCATAAGTTGGGAACAAAAGGTGGAAAATATGAATCCTTCTCATACTATCTACATGCTGGGATAACAAGCATAACCATATTATAATATTTCAAATTGTAGAATGTTTGCATGTATACAAATTTATTTATGTGTTACAATGCTCGACTCAGATTTGGTGATTTTCCTAGTGAGCATCAGGATATCAGTAACAGTAGATCGAGTCTTAACAAATCTTGAACATGGATACAATTACTATCAGTTCAATTTAATCCTGGTGTAAGAAAGTAATGCTTCACAAACCCCTTTTATATTTGATATAGTGCTGAAGTTTTGTGCAATCATGTACAATTCAAATAACAAATACATATATTTATGCCAATGCACAAACGGCGTAGTTTTGAACGTTCTTATCCTCTATTTCTACCAATGACACCACGCCCATAAACTTCCCCATGCCCATCAAATGAAATAAACTGAGCATTAAGAAGACATCCCAATATCCTTATTGTTGCAGCCTCATAGAATGCCAGTACAAATGACAAACTATTATCCCGTTAAAATTATCCTACCACAACTCCAGTTCCCTTTGTAGGGCTCAGATTTGGCAGTGACAAACCTCAAATTCACAGACCTGAAAGCATATTAATGAACAAAAACTCAAGTGCAATAGCAAGTAGCAACCACGGGATGCCAGAATCCAATTTACTGACCAAACGCAAATATCATCTCCTTGAACAAAAACAATAAAATTTGATGCTATATCCTTGAGCACATAAGGAGCAAGACTGCTAAAATCAAACGAAGCCCAAAAATGGGGCAAAAGATGAAATCCACGACTACATAAACTACAAACAAGAATAAATACAGATAGGGCAACAAAAAGAAATAGAGAAAAAGAGAACTTTCAGAAACCTCACCATCTGGATTCCCATCACTACTTCAAAGAACCATATCAAACGATGGAGATCTTAGCGCCCACCTCCTCAAGCGACTTCTTGGCCGCTTCAGCCTCATCCTTCGTCACCGCCTCCTTGAACTTCTTCGGAAGTCCTTCAATCAAATCTTTGGCGTCTTTCAGCGCAAGAGATGGAGTCAGCGACCGAATGACCTTAATAGTGGCAATCCTCGCATTGCTGGGCACATCCTCAATAACAACATCGAACTCGGTCTTCTCTTCAACGACTGCGGGAGCGTCCGCAGCGGCCCCGGCACCAGGGGCGGCGACAACGGCAGGGGCGAAGGCGGCGGGGCTGACGCCAAGGCGATCTTGGAGGAAGTCAACGAGGGACTTGGTCTCCTCAAGGGTGAGCCCAGAGATCTGGGTGGCGAGCTCCTCGATTTTGGGGGACACGGTGGCCGAGGCGGCGATTGGGGGCACGAGGGCAGGACGGCGGCGGAGGCGAAGGGTTCGGGTAGGCGTTGAGAGAGGGTAAGAAGAGAAGGACGTAGATGGCTTGGCGTAAGTGGAGGAGAAGCTGAGGGCGTAGAGGGTGGCCGTCATGGCTGTCGAGGGAGAGAGCTCGGGAGCGAAACGAGAGGAACGAAAGGGAACTCGAGAGGGGAAACAAGGATAAGATAAGGTGGATAAGGGGTGTGGTGTTCTGGGGTTTAAGGAGAGTAATATTGATTCTGCTGACGTGGCGTTCAGAAGAACCGTAGGCTGGCTGGAGAGACCTGATCGGGTAGGCGTTGATTTGTGATGCGCCTTACTCCTGTACCACTGGATGATCCGAGTGAAATCGTTAACTAGTTAATAACAAGTGTTAACTTATATTTAACACCTCAATTTTATTTTATTCTATATTATTATACTTATTTTAAATATTTATTTACTGTTAATCAAGTGTAAAAACCTTTTATCTAATATATATGGAATTGTTTATATACCCCTCGAAAATTCATAATTATATATTTATCCCCGAAAAAATCATAATTGTTTGTATACCTCTGAAAAAACATGTTGAATTGCGGATATGCCCTTGCTATTAGGATTCGTTGACAAAAATTAACTAGATAATCTTAACCATGGTGACAAGTTAGATTACCGGTTAGAAAATGTCCAAAATACCTCTCTTTATATATTTTAACTATTTTAAAATTCAGACTTTTAAATGGGTATTTTTAAAACTACCGTTAAACAAATTTTTTAAGGGTATATATGTAAAGGGTATAATAGTTATTTTGCATATCTACCTGTTATCTGACAATCTTTTATCTGATTTTAACCCAAGAGTATATACACAATTATACCTATTATTCAAGGGTATGTATGCAATTATGGTTTATTTAGAGGTAAATACGCAATTTTAAAATTATTCAGCGGTACACCTGTACAAAGCCCTTAATAAAATATGTTTCACTAGATAAGCTTATATATACTAATTTTTTTAGAAAATGTTTTAAAATATTTATGGATTTAAGTTATTTATAATTTTTTCAAAACATTTTAAAAATATAGTTTTTTAAATTTATTATCATTTTTACTTAAAGATTTAAAGTTTTTAATGAATTTTCTAAAAAAATTAAAAAAAATATTTTATTAAACTTTTATTAAAATTTATTTATCGGTATTCCACCAAAAGACAAATGATAAAAAAAAACAAATTCATCTGATTTATAACAGACTTGACGCTCAGTCTCTCTTTTTTTTTAATTTAAAACTTCCTTTATATTCAAAAGCTAGCCAAATGCATTACATTTGGGACCTGATTGATAGCCGGTCACCAAGTTGGTGCAGCCCTTCAATTCGGTTGTATTATATAAGGTTACATTAATTTTGCTATAGACTCGAGTCTTTTCATAAATCCTCCCACAATCCCTTAAGAAGACTTTGACCCTCCCTTCCTACCTTTCTATCAATGCATTGTGCTTGTATGCCCCTTGCTTCCCCAGTCCTTCCCTTAGTCCCACAGCACATTGCCCTCGCCCAACTCTTATATGACCAAGTTAGGACTGCCCCTTATGACTACCTCCCTTCTCCTCAAGTTGTCCCCAGGCTCATGCATTATATTCGTCATCTCTTAGACTTCACCTCCGTCCAATCTCAAATAGAACAGAAGTCTTGTGATGTTGGCTACTACCCCTAACACCTCCCTCGTCTTCCCCTCAAACACCATTAGGTTCCTTTCCGCCCACAGGGCCCACCATGAGACCATTACCAACGTTGTCCACCAGTGCCGCTCCCTGTCACCTACGTAGGTCTAGCACTACGAAGTCCAAGCCTCGTCAATTGCGTTAGGTCGGAGGGAGAGCCCACTCATTTGTTTCATGCAGTACCAAACATCTTGGGCATACCTACAGTTTAAGAATAGGTGGTTGACCTCCTCCGGTGCTGATCCACACATCGGGCAGCGGGCGTCGAGGTCCTCTCATCGCCTTTTAGTAGTTTTATACCATCTCCGCCACCAAAATCCACATTATCTTCTTATGCAAATAATTAAAAAATAATGAAACCAGATCCATCATCAAACAAAAACCCGTTGAATTAATTTCTAGCTAGGGTTCATAACCACGAACCCTCTATGGACGAGTGGCATATATGAATCACAATGTAGAGGACCTCCAGCTCCAAACCAATTGCATTGATAGTAGGGCTAGACATGGGTTGGGCTGGGCCGGGTCTAGGCTGGGCAATACTTAAAAAAACAACCCATGCTTTTAGGTTGGGCTGGGCTGGGCCACTTTCAGGTCAATTTTTTTTAGCCCAAACCCGACCCATCAGAATTTTGTTTGGCATATGCTCATCCTAGCCAAACCCAAAAATATATTTTTTTTTACTAATACAAATAATTAAAAGGATAATTAATTATCCATCCTTGCTACAATGCCCAACTCGCCAAAAAGTCCTTGGGGTAGGTGGTGTTGGGGGTGTAGCTAATAGTGAGGGGGAAGGTCCCTGGATACTGTTTTCAGGGACCTATAAATAATTCTCCCATAATTAAATAAAAACATATATTAGACATGGGTTGGGCTGGGTCGGGTCTGGGCTGGTCTAGACTCAAAAAAACAGCCCATGCAGCTGGGCTGGCCTAGGCAGGGTTGAAGTGAGACTTCCACCTAAAAAAACATGAAGTTGCGGAAATGGACCTGTAACGCCCGACCCGAATTTTCCGGGACCTCGAGCACGTGTGCAGACCGGCCGTACCCGAGTAGAGACAACCCTCACTCGAATACAAGGCCTAAGTGAGTAAAAGTAGATAATATAATAAAGCAAACTTAGTTATTCAAATAAAAGAGTTACAACGGAAATAACATAAAAGGGTTCATATACCCTACAAATATCAGGCCCTATGAAGAGGTTGCTTACATTCTTGAAAAGTGTTATAGTTGTTGCTTTGTTACTCTTATTCTCATTGCTTAGTGGATCTATTTTTACTAATTTGGGGTTTTCACATAACTCTTGGTCCTCCTCTTGGTGCTTATTTCTTTGGTGTTCTACATGGTATGATCAGTTATAGTTACTAATTACTGATTTCCATCATCCTCCCCAGCAGGTTTAAGGTGAGAAAATGGTTGTACATGGACATTTCACCATTCCTGGTGTCCAGACTAGTATTAACCTTGTACATTTAGCTGCCCACTTTTTGAACTGAGATTCTATAGGAAAAAAAACTATATTATTTCCACAAGGCTTTCCACTTTATAAACTTATTCAACTCTATATCCAAATATTATACCTAGGTAGAATTAACAGACAAGTTAGAATTGGTGTATTATTTATTCAAACATAATATGTAATAAATCAGTCATATTGCAAACTTAGGAAAGGAAAAAAAAATGACCAAAACAAATAGTACAAATGACTAGGGTTCACAAACCTTGAGTTGACGAGGGCCATAAGTGATGAAGATTGAGATGTAGAAGAACTGCATCGCTACACCAAACATATTGACATCTGCGATAGTCATCGTATACAACAACCACACCGTACAGTTCAGCAGCGTTGCCAAATGGGGATATGGCAAAAATTCCTCCACATCTCTCCGGTTATATATCTTGTACATCGTTGGCCTGACATTAACCACCCCACAAATGTTAAATAAACATAAAAAAAACAAGAAACAAATCAGAGATGAAGAGCTTCATATATATATACATACAGTGGTAATAGGAAGAGCCCAACACTGATAATATTTCCTGGAGTTAAAGAGATCAATAAGAGAAGAAAATGATTACAATATTGAAAGAAAACTCAAGATAGGAATAAGAAATCATACCCACGATGCCGGTGATTCTTAAGCCGAGGGAGCTCATCAGGAAGAAGCTAGCGACTATAGAATCAGTAATCTCCAAGACTCCAGACACCAAAGAGAACCCTTTACCAAAGACTGATCGGATTATTTGTCCATGGAGAAAATGTTTTTCATTATAGGTTGGTAAGAGAGAGAGATGTTTTTCATCATAGGTTACTATGAGAGAGAGAGAGAGAGAGAAAGAGAGGATCGGGGGACAAGAGAGAGATATGGTCTAGCCCCGGTCGTTCAGGCCGCGGGCTGGACCTCCATCCTTGTCATAAAGCCGGGAGAAGCGGAGACAAGGTGGAAGAGAGGAGGGGGGTCAGCAGCAACAAGGATGGAAGCCGCTGAGCTCCGTGGATAAGTGCTTCTGGTATGGCGAGCGAGGGCATAGGGCAAGAGACTGTCGAAACGAAGTTATCTGCTTCACTTGCAGTGGTGCAGGACACCGATCGTTCAATTGTCAAGGCAGAGAGGCTGGTGGTGGGGAAGGGGGTGGTGGAGCGCAGGTGGCGGCTGGATGGAAGTGGGTACGTCGAGACCAAAATCAAAAACCAAAGGACCCCCTGTTTGCAGATGGAGCAAGGGGAGTGAGCAAACGGAGGGAGAATGGAGCAGGAGCATGGGGAGGAGGGGGCCTGGTCCAGGGTTGGTGGAAGGAGGTTGAGGTCAACGTACCAGAGCTAGGAAGGATAGAGGTGGAGCTTATGAAAGCGGCGGTGAAGGTGGAGGTTATAAACAGGGATCAAGCTATTTCGGCGGAGGATAAAAGAGCATACTTGACGAGAACATGGGGGGGGGGGATGGTCGGGGGAGATAGTCTACTCAGTGGGGGCTTGCTTCTTACTAGAGTGCCCATCAATGATATGGAGGGAAGCAGTGGCGAAATGAGGCATCGTGGTCATAGAAGGCGTGGAGGTGAGGTTTGGGCCATGGATAGAGGAGGCAAATGAAGCAGAGAGCCTTGGAGGTAGGAAGGTGAACCTCAGACTACTTGACATCCGATTCTGTTCCCGGAGGTGGGAAGGGCTAGAGAAAGGAGTATCGATTGTCGGTTCCCTGCTAGGATGGGTGGAGGAAGAAGGTCTGGGAAGATACGCTAGAGGGGTAGTCGTAGAGGTGTAGCTCAAGGATGGTGCAACGGTGTCGAGTGGATGGTGGTGGGTGGTACGTGGCAGGAGGGTATGGGTGGAGTGTGAGGTGGTGCAGGACTCCGGAGGCCACAACGAAGAACTGGGAAGCCAAGGGAGAACGGAGCGGGCGATGACCTCGCCGGAACAGAGAGACTCCGATCGGCGCCGATCTTGCAGAGAAGGAAGGACTGAGATATGTTAGATCAAGGCGGGACTGCAGGGTAAAAGATGTAAACTTAGGATGGGACCGCCATTGCATAGGAGCGAACCTCGAGGGTAGGAAAGTCAGGATGAGTTGGTAAGCCTACAAAATCCTATGTTGGAAAGCGGGAGGAAAAGCCACCTGGAAGGCAGAGATAAAGCAGAGCGTGAATCCATAGAGAGGAAAATCAAAGTAAAGGTGGGGATAAGGACTTGCATGGTTTAGGGGGGTTAGGCAGCATGGAAGAGGAATACGTGTTACAGAAGATCATGACAATCCCTAGTGCTAGAAACAATGAAGGTGTTGTGGCCTGTAGTGATTCAAATAAAATCCAAGGCCGGAATACGGGAGAATCGAGGAATGGCGACTACCCTCGAGTCAGGAGGACAACGGAGGATGGAGAACTCGGGGATCTAAGGTTGGCGCAAACAGGGAAAGGAACACTAGAGGAGGGGGACCAGGAAGATGGAGGAAAAATAAGATGACATAAAGTTCGGCCTGATGAGGAAGTGGGCAAGCTTTGCACAGCAACTGGGATAAGGTTAAAGCAGGAGAAGGGGGGCCAGGTCAAACTCGTGGAGCTGCTTAGGCGGATGGAGGAAGCAAGAGAGGGTGAAGGGGATGGGGGTAAGAAGGTCACATGATTATTACATCTTGGAATATAAGGGGGATGCAGGGACCGGAGAAGAGGATGGTGATCTCGGGTATATTACAGCTCCATAAGGTGGATGTAATCATGATACAAGAGACGAAGCTAGAGGAGTACACAGAGAAGACATCGAGATCGCTTGGGCGAGCAAGGGTGAAGGGGTCCCTCAGTGGGATTAGCATGTGGTCTACTCACAGGCTGGAACATGAAAGCATTGAAGCTCTTGACTCCAGGGAGGGGCGCTTCCCCCTGGCAACTTTGTTCGAATCCTTGGTCTCTAATAAAAAATGGATGCTCCTAAATGTATATGCGCCACATACAAGGGTGGAGATGAGGGAGTACTGGGAGGAAGTGGCAGAGATGTGGACAGTACAGTGGATCCTTGGGGGAGACTTAAATGCCACCGTGTCGGATGAGGAGCGACAAGGCTGTATGGGAAGTAGATGGGCTATGACGGCACTGAAGCAAGCTATAGACGAACTTCATCTCTGGGATATACCCCTCGTAGGAAGAAAATTCACCTTGGCTAGCGAGAAGAGAAGGCCATCGTTTGCAAAGCTAGACTGTTTTTTGGTGTCGGGACAGTGGGAAGACTTATACCCAACGACATGGGTGGAGGCCTGGCCAAGAACTAAATCAGACCACGTTCCAATAGCACTACACGCAGGGGAAAAGGAGAGGAAAAGACGCATGTTCAGAGTGGAACAGTGCTGGTTCATGGAAGAGGACTTTGCTCCTGCGTTGGTGATATGGTGGGTGGAATCGTCACAAGGGATAGCATGGGATGCAAGAATGAAGGAGTTGGGGAAGTA
Source organism: Dioscorea zingiberensis (assembly GCA_026586065.1). Lineage (NCBI taxonomy): Eukaryota > Viridiplantae > Streptophyta > Magnoliopsida > Dioscoreales > Dioscoreaceae > Dioscorea > Dioscorea zingiberensis. The sequence goes on along the minus strand of CM048818.1, from coordinate 52,462,975 downwards.
CATGACAACATGGAGTAGAGAGAAGGTGGGGAATATTTTCGAAAGGAAGAGGAGGTGGATGGAAATAATCAGGGAGATAGACAAAGAGTGAAAGTGGAAGGCTCTCAAAAGAGGAGGTGGTCCAAGGGCAGCTTGCAAGGGCAGAGCTTAGGAAGGCTCAGGAGTAAGAGGAGATTGTATGGGCACAAAGGGCAAGAGACCAATGGGTACGAGAAGGGGACGCAAATACAGCCTATTTCCATAAGATTGCAAATGGGAGACGACGATAGAACCTCATCAACTGCCTGGAGTGTGATGAAAATGAAATTAGAGAGCAAGTAGAGATGAGGAAGCACGCTCGTGACTATTTTAGAAAGCTATTCAAGGAACGTGAAACATATGGGGTACAGGTGGAATGGAGAAGTGTGCTGCAGGGAACACAAGGGGTACAAAACCCGGAGGAACTGGAGAGCCTCTTCTCTGTCGAGGAGATCAAAACAACATTTTGGCAGCAAGAAACGGGCAAGTCACCTGGACCAGACGGACTATCGGCAGGGTTCTTCCACAAATGCTGGGAACTAATGCAACCGAAGGTTTGTGGCTTGTTCTGGAACCTCCAACGTGGTGTAATCCCGTTCTCTCAGATAAATGAGGCGATTATCACACTTGTGCCAAAGAGGGAGGGGGCATCAAAGCTGGAGGAATTCCAGCCGATCAGTTTGTTTAACGTCACATATAGAGCATTTGTTTGGTGCCTTGCAAATCGCTTGAAGCTACTAATGAACTCCTTGGTCGAGAAGGCCCAAACTGTATTCATCCCGGGGAGGTGGATGATGGAGAGCGTGGCATTAGTGCAAGAGGCCATGCACACGTGCGCTGTGGAAGGTTGGGAAGCGTTCATTCTCAAACTCGATATAGAGAAAGCATACGATAGCGTATGCTGGAGCTTCCTTGTGGACGTGCTACGAGCTCGGGGATTTGGAGAGGTCTGGATATGGTGGGTTACGGATATGGTGAGGTCATCGAAAATGAGGGTGCTACGGAATGGATGTCCGTCCAGATGTTTTCGAAAGGGTAAAGGATTGCTACAGGGTGACCCTCTCTCCCCATATCTATTTATCCTTGTCATGGATGTATGAATGTGCATTCTCCAGTGTGCACGACGTGGGGGATGGGTCACTGGAATCCAGTGCAGAGAGGGTAGCGGCAGCGAGCTATTAGCGACTCAATTCGCCGATGATAATCTCATCTTCTGTCGATTTGAAGAAAGGTCTGTAATGGCATTGAAGTGGCGTTATTTGAGTTTGAACTGCTCTCGGGGCTGGAGGTAAATCTGAGGAAGAGTGCACTATATACGATTGGAGTAGACGCAGACAGGGCAATGCACTTAGCACAAGAGCTTGGGTGTGAAGTGGGAACGTTCCCTATGAAATATTTGGGTCTACCTGTTGGGCTGGGCAATCTGACAAGGCGGAGCTGGGAGGAAGTGATTACCAAGGTCAAGGCAAGACTGGCACCATGGAAAGGGATGTATTTATCATTAGGTGGACGATGGATCATGACAAACACAGTGCTTACAACATGTATAAATCACTATCTATCGTGTTATTTAGCTCCAAAATGTGTGCTCAAAGAGGTGGATAGGCTGAGGGCACGTTTCTTTTGGCGAGGAGGGAAAGACAAGGGCTTAAACTTGTCGGATTGGGCAATGGTTTACAGGCCAAAAGTGCTCGGGGGGCTGGGACTGTTGGACTTGCACATATTTAACAGAAGTATGCTGGCGAAATAGTGCTCTAGATTCCATAAGGGAGAATGATCACGTTGAGTGGACTGCGTAGGAGCGAAGTATTACCACCGATGGCCATTCTGGGATCGATCGAGGGGAAGTGCAAGGTATTGCTCGGCATTCTGGAAAGGTATCCTGTTAGTCCGCGATGTTTATTTAAGATGCACAAAGGTCCAGCTCGGGGATGGAAGAGAATGCTCATATTGGTTTGATGCATGGGAGAGTGATGTTGAACTGAGAATGGCATACCCGGAAGCATTCAAGGTATGTGTAAACCCTCATAGACACGTCTCCAACTGTGTGTACCCGAAGCAGGAGGGAGCCAGTGAATATCCCAAGTAAAGCAGTTGGCTGGGGGGCAAGAAAGGGTGGAAGCGGAAGCCATTATGTCAATGTTGGGAGAGAGAAGATGTGTGCGCAGGAAGGATCACAGATTCTGAAAGCTCTCACCGTCGGGCATGTTCTCTGTGAAGAGTATGTACGGCTTCCTCGTTGATTGGGGGGTTAGGTCAAACCTGCATAAAATCTTCTAGGAAGTGAAGGTCCCGTTAAAGCTTAAAATCTTCTATTGGTTGGTCATCAAGGATAAGGTACTCACTCGGGTAAATCTCCTTAAGCGAGGTTGGGAAGACATGGACACTACGTGCCCGATATGTGGTCTCGGCACGGAAGAGGTTAACCACATGTTCCTTAACTGTAGTTTTGCATACGCGATATGGTACTATTTGGAACCGATTTGGGACATGCGGCTACAACCGACGACAGTGGAGGAAGCCTGGGATGGATGGTGTAGACAAAGGGTGCGGGATGGTGATAGGCCAGGTGGTCAAGCCTGGTGATGGTGGTATGGTGGGCACTATAGGAGGAAAGAACCAAAGGGTCTTTGAAGGGCGAGGAAGAGAACCTTGAGGGGTCTTGACGAGCATATCTAGGATACTGTTCTTTTGGAAGCTTGAAGGGAATGCAGGACAAAGGATGGGTGCAGACCAGGTCAGTGAGGTAAGAAGGAACGGGGATGGGGAGGGAGAGGGAAAGTAGGTCTTGTCAGCAAAGCCGGGGAGCAAGATGGAGGTGTATGAATAGAGGGTGTCAATAGATCCTAAGGGGATGGCGTGGAGGTGTTTTTAAATTGTGTAATCTGGGCAGGGAGTAATTTGTAGCTTAGTTATAGTTATGCCTAGCTGAATGGCCACACCAACTTGGTGCTTGGCCCTCAGTTGGGTCCTAAATGTAAACACTGCATTTGGTCTTATCCATAATACGAAGGAGTTTAAAATCAAAAAAAAAAAAAAAAGAGAGAGAGAGAGGGGGGGCCGAGAGAAAGTTTCATTATAGGCTGCTGTGTCAGAGAGAGAGAGAGAGAGAGAAAGGCCAAAGACTGATATGATCGGATTATTTGTCAGTTGCTGTGAGAAAGAGACAAAATACTATTATTTGTCCGTTGTTGAGAGAAAGAGAGAGAGACCATGCATGCAGAACACTTTTAATGGTGGAATTAAGTTTGGATCAATCTATGAGGTTAATAATATCCCTTGATCTTACTATACTATACTTAATTTGTTTAAAATTCATACAAAAATTCTCTGCTCATTGTTATTTCAAGTTAAGCATTATATATATCTACTTTATAGAAATATTATTATAGCTCCTAATTAATTAATTAATTACTTAGTAGTTAGTACTTTAACTTACAAATTGTCTCCTCATATATATATATATATATATATATATATATATATATATATATATATATATATATATATATATATACTAACTAATTGGAATTTTTTTTCACATTTTTCGTTTCAGTATTTTTCTAGGTTAAATTTGTCGTTGAACCCTTTCTCATGGCATCCAATTGTTTGACAGCCGTGTTGAGATACAGACTTCATTTAGTTGAACCTTCTAGTGAAAGAAGTGATGTAGTTATAGTGTTTTCCTTCTGAAAGTCGTGAACAGTGAGTTAAGGAAGAAGCCCAGTGAGTGTTCCATGTTCTTTCAGTACTCCTTTCTTTATTTGGTCTCTTAGTATTGAAGACCTTCCATTTTTGTTTTCTTGAATGTTTGCATGTTTTGCATGATAAGTTTTTTGGTTTTTCCGCGTTACTTTGCAGAATATATATATATTTTTTTGGTCTGTTCCGGAAATAATATTGTGACGTAAAAGAAGTGTTTTTTATTTGTATGTCTGTTTTAGTAAATCTTATTGATTTGAAATTTGAAGATGGAAAGAAAATAGTTGTTTCTCCCTGTTTTTTCCTGAGCAAAATGAATGGCACTCCACTAACTTTTTACTGTTGTTTTATTTTCTTCCTGGTTTTGGAATGAGAAAAAAATTATATTTTATAGTTCATTTTGAACTTTTTATGGACACTTTTCATTAGATTAAAGTACAGTTCTTGGGGTATTTAATGAATAAAATAGGAATATAGAATTTTTTGTTTATTTGAGGACGCATCCATTTAATACCTTGCAGGCATGAAAGATGGAGAGAGCAGCAGCAGAAGCAACAAACAACCCATAAGAAATGCAGTTGATGGGAGGCAGGGAATGTCATTTCAACCTCCATCTTCAGAGATGTGTTTGCCTCATGACTGGTCTTACTAATTCCATTGCTATATATATATATATATATCCTTGCCATGCCATGCATGTGTCACTACTCGCTAGAATGGAAAGAGCCCCCCTTCTCCATGCAGCTTTTGTTTTGTTGCTGTCTTTAATTAGTAACTACAAGAGGAATAGGAAGGGAGAGGAAAGGGAAGGTGTCGGAGAGGGCCATGAAACAGAACAAAGAGAAAAGGAATTATAGGGTGCGAAGAAGTAAAATAAATAAATAAGCTAGCTCTTCTTGCTCTTCTTTGGGTTTTGAACATAATGGAAGGAAGAAGCAAAGAAAGTGTAGTGTACCAAGTAGGGTAGCATGATTTTAAAGTGCTCTCTCTCTCTCTCTCTCTCTCTCTCTCTCTCTCTCTCTTCTTTTTTGTTTTTTTTTTGTAGTACTGTACTGTATCATATATGCAAATCATGATAAAAAGCTCTTGTGGATGTGTTTTTTTTTTATGTTTTGTTGAAATTATGAGTGTTGTGCACTTAATGCAAAGAAGAATGTTGGCAGTGCAGTACCTTTGTAACGCCCCGGCCTGATCCCGGGACCTCGGGCACGTTCATAGACCGGCTGTCACGCCCCGACCCGGATTCCGGGACCTCGAGCACGTCAACCGACCGGCCCTATTTAAGCTGAGACAAACTCAACTCAAATACAAGGCATAAAAAGGTGATAAGAAGATAACAATCCATAATATAAAAATAAACTCGTGTTCAAAAGAACATAGAGTCATCAGGGTCCATAGGCCCTATAATAGTCTGGTCCCTATACGGGTCCTACACATAGTAATGCTCACAAAATAAAAGACAAAGAAGTTCCCCAGACCTCGGATCTCCTCGTGACCTCTCCTCAGGCTCCACCCCCTCCTAAACCTCGGAATCTGTAAAAGAGGAAAAGTAAAACACATGAGCTTTCGAATGGAAAGCCCAGTAAGTACTCTGTAAAAACCCGCCCTGAAATAAATAAAATATTTATTTTTCCAGAAATTTTATATGTCCATGTAATATGGGAAGCGGTGAAATTTTGGGAATAATCACAAGGCATGAACAATCCGGTTTAATTAAGTGTTAATTAAACAAGATTAATGGTATGATAATTAATTCAGATTAATTATCGAGGAAAGGAAACATACAATTTAAAATGGGGAAATAGACAAATATTCAAATCCCGGGAAAGGTGGATTTGGTCGAGGACTGAGACGGTCCCGTGATGCCACAGTATGTCCGTGACGATGGATTTGACTGAAAGCCGATATTCTCGGATCCGGTCTGAATAGAGACCGATCCCGTGAGTCTACAATACACCCGTGTCATGAGACTTCTGACCCGAGATGCATGGATCTGGGTCGGACACTAGGACGGGAGAATCAAGCGGTAGACCCCAAAGATGAATTCACCCGTGACTAAACAGTAGACATGTGAAGCTATAGTGGAAGTTACTTTAATCAAAGGAATAGTAGGCATGTGAAGTAATGGGAAAAGTTGCTTTCATTCCTTATAATATAGCATCAGATAAGAGAGAGAGAGAAAGAAAAAGACTTTCTCTCACTCTCTCCCCTTTTACCCTCGATCTGAAGCCCAGATCGGCCAAGCCACCGGCCAAATTAAGCTTCGGCCAATCCATGACGCCACCAGCGCCCGCTCCTGCACCCAGCCACCAGCGTGCGACCTACGCGAGCCCGTGAGTCTGCGGTCCCGGTCCCAATCCGGCCTCATTGCGCACGACCGCTGCGCAGCCTCGCAGCTAACGCCGATCCCTAGCCCCTCACCGGAGCTTCGCGAGCCCGGCTACATCTGACCGCCTGTAGCCGCCTAGCTCCGCTCTGCACACGGCCGTCTCCTTCCCCTCCAGCCTCCGGCGCTCGCACAGGTCAGATTCGACGAGGTATGACTCCGGCCGACCTCCTCGGCAGCCCCATCCCAAGGAGATCTGCGTGTGCCTGCGAAGGTGCCCTGCCCGCAACTGCACTGCACACAGCTGTGCGCCCGTCTTCGTCCAACTTCGGCGCCGGCAACGCTTGTCCATAGCCAACCGCACCCCACCAACATGCGACATCATCCCTTCTTCATCGCATAAATGTGAGCCCTAATCGGGGATTAACCCTACCCTAAACGACTATTTTGCATGAAATGAATTAAGGATAAAAGGCGATAATTGTTTGTTGGTATGAACTTTAATGTTTAATGATGTATAAACTACGAAATCCATGTGTAATGGATACACTGGTGTGTATGATTGTATAATTTCGGGGCCCGATAAATAGGGGAGGTGCCGCCGAAATTTTATCAGAATACATATACCTTAATTGCATGTTTGATGGTATATAAGCATGTTTAAATCTAGAAAACCACCATTGGGTAATTTAATCTCCATGTTAGAGATAATTGAAGGATTTCCTGAGATAACCGTACTCCGTATTTAGATAGGAGATACTTAAGTGTAGATGCACTGAGGGTTACTATCTATTTACCAGATCCTAACCTGGACGCGCGAGACGCGACGGGGATCAGGGATTGCTTGTGATTTGCTTCTAGCCAGGTAGGCTCTCGCACAGGAGGTTTGTGAGTATTCCTTCCTCCTACCCTACCTTGATTTTTGTACTCTTATTTCCTCGAGAGGTTCCCAATACATATTCGAGATGGGTTTCCTCATATGTATCGGCTTCATATCTGGAGGAGATTTTTGCTATCATGTTTTCCGATGCGTATTTGAGTAGAGTTTACTCCTTAGATACGTATCGGCTTCCGATCTCGATGAGATCTCTGATCATTATATATATTCAAGATGTTGCTGCCTTGGATATATATGCATTCCTGTTATTAGGTATTAGTACTATCAATCTCTTACTTTCAGGCATGATACATCGGACGGAGACCCTGGCTGAGGGTGTATAATATCTGGCCACCAGGCCCCGGCAGAGGGCGTATAATATCTGGCCACGAGCACTTGGTGCTCCATCGGACGGAGACCCCGGCAGAGGGTGTATAATATCTGGCCACGAGCACTTGATGCTCTATCAGACGGAGACCCCGGCAGAGGGTGTATAATATCTGGCCACCTGGCTCAGTCAGAGAGCGGTATTTTCTGGCCATGTGCATATGTATTCTATAGCGTAGACCGGCTTAGGCCGAAGACGATGCCGATGGTGTCGTTGATGTCGTAGACATCTTAGTATCACATATGCCAGAGATTGTGTACATCCGTGGATTTATCCACATTCCAGTTACTTGTATTTGCTTGTGACGTTGTTGCTATCGCATATTTGTACCTACTTCATTCTATTCTTCGTTTATGGCTTCCGCCTCTTTTATTGTTATGCAACCCTACTGGGCCTATTCTTTAGGTTCATGCTCTTGATTTGTGTGTTTCTCAGGTTCAGACGAGGAGGAGTAGGGTCAAGCTTAGGCGGGGACATACCGAGTTGTTGACTCGGCTGCTTGTATTTGTCTCGAGGTCTGCGTGCCTCTTTTATCCTGTGTGAGACTTGTATTCTGTATTTCTGTGTTGCATGGATTTCTAGGGGTGACTGGACTAGATCCTAGTCTCGGGTTGTGTAAACCCGGTATCGTACTTGTACGGAGTTGTATAAACTCCCTTCTTCTTTTATCTATGATTCCGCTATTATCATTACCTCTGAATACTTATTGTATAAGGGTTTCTAAGGCCTTGTGCCTGAATGGGGACTAGTCCTTGTTTGGGTGCGGCCGGTTGTCTACGTGCCTGGGCCGTGGTTCGGGGCGTGACAACCCCTGCGGGTCACAAAGACATAAATAGGCAATATGTCAACCAATGAGGTCACAACATCAACAAACACAGTCCTAGGAGTCTACCAGAAACAATCTAAAGGTATGACCCCTGCTACAGAAGCCCTCGGGCTCTGTGATGAGTTTCAAAGAGAACTCAAGGATCACTCCCGGCCAGTATGTCCAGCTACTTGCTGTAAGCACGACCTTCTGGTCGTTCGACCCTCCGGTCGTAAAACGGTAGAACTACCTCTTATACTTGTTAACACGGTTAGTGTACCACGCCCACTGACAGGTAAGACCACCAGAGATTCGCCTCTCTGGCAAGGCAAAAGTGAAATGCCGGGGGTCCAAATTCCCTAACATTCCCCTATCGGAGCCCCCACGCTCCACTGAGTCCGGGCAGTAGACCATACAAAGAGGGACACCAACGTCCCGAAACAAACATACATGCTCAACAGGAATCTAAACAGATACAAATAGCATGTATGATAACAGTAAGGCATGTAACAAGAAAACATAAGCAAGTCCAAGAAAAACGCAAAACCGGGTGGGAACTAGGCAAGTGTACTTACAAGCATGGCAATTACAAAAGTCAAGAACACTCTGTAGAGTGGGATAGTAGGCAAAAGTACTTACCTCCTGGTGAGACTAAAAGTTTTCCTAGAATTCCTTGGAATGCCCTACATCTCCTCGAGAGTATCTGGCATACATAGGCTCTATTAGAGTCAAGATTTCATCGAGTCTCTAGTTACATATGCATGTCTATCGTCTCTGATGGGCCTAAGCCCACTAACGGGTCCTAAGGATCATCTCTCGGGTTACCAGCCCTTATCTCTTGTTTTCATGTCCTATGGTTGACTAAGTCCCTTTCTTGGTCAAACCAAGTCAACTTTAAATTCATTTGTTGAGTTCAAACCTACTTGGTTATCCCTAACCATTCTGCTCATATTGAGCCCACTGCCAAGCCCACTACACATTCAAGATTGTCATTAGTCCTTTTTAGTTAAGGAATGGCATTTTAGTCATTTTGAGTAATTTATGACCCTTAGGGTCCTACCCTACTTAAGGTTTAGTGCCCATGTTCCTTATCCTTCTTGGCTTAAGAATATAATTTAGTTTATTTGGGCCCAGCCCATTGGGCCTCAAAGCCATTGGGCCCAATTCCTAGATTGTTGGCTAACCCAAGTCCATCAAATTAGTATTTATCAATTCGAACATAGTATCTTGACAAATCAAAATCGACTAAATTTTCCTTGTCACACTGCTAAAGTCTCATCAAGCTATTTTAACTATACAAAACAATTAGTCAATTATTTGTCGCATTTCTAAAGTTTCCAAAGATTATTTCAACTAATTAATTACTACCGAATTAATTAATCAAAATAATATTATTTTTTTACTAATCCATGAGAAAACAAAATATCAACTAATTGGTAATATTATGTAACACTATACTTGGGTAAATTAGTTAATCTTTAATTAATTAATTTAATTAATTATTATTATTATTATTATTTTATTTTATTTATTTTCCCTCTTCTTCTTCATCGCTTCACTCCTCTCTCTCTCGCGCGCGACCGAGAGCCAACCTCCCTGACACTGGGGCGTTTGGCGATTCTCGGCTCTGACTCGCACCAGCACCATGTCTTCCCGGCCATCAGCGCCCACTAAGCTGGTAGTCACTCCCCCCCTTCTCCTCCTACAAAGTCTCGGCCGGAATCTCATTTCGACTCTGGCGAGCATGGGCTAGCTACACATGCATTCTACCCTCCCTACCAATGCAGTATAGAGACGAGGACTTACCGGAAAACAGTGGAAGTCAGGCCAGCACTTCAAGCGATGGATCCAACGTCTGGCGGAAGCTCTTTCCTCTCCGACAAGCTTGGCCGCTTGTGAAACTCCACTGCTCCTCTGCCTCAAACTCTTCTACCTCTCTTTCCGTCGTCAAATCCCGAGTCCGCGAGCTCACAGTAGCTCCTTCGTCTCCACTGTCACCTCACCGGAGCGTGGAGAAGTTCAGCTTGCTGTGTGCCGAGACGATGGATGGAGTGCCCCTTTTATAGGGCTCAGGAGGCCAGTCCAAGCGTCGCCAACGTCTAACGTTCCCTAGGCCGGCGGCCCGGTATCCTCGCTCGTAGCGCCGCAGGCGATCAGTGAGGCTTGGCAGGTTCAGTGGTGCGGGTAACGGTGATGGTACCTCGAGATTGGATCTCTCGGATGTGAGGCGAGGATCCCCTGATCTGTCTCAACGGCAGAGATTCAACCTCTAAGCCTCGGATCTAACACCAGCCAGATCAACGGCGGAGATCTGTTTTCGCTCAAAGGTTGGATTCTCAGTTTATGCCTCGAGATCCCAACTCATCTTAAGATGAGTGGTTCTTATGGGCCCGCACCGTGGGGTCAATCCCACTAAACCATTTCACCTTGCCTCGTATCTGATCCACCATCAGATAGATTCAATCTGAGCTTGCCACGTGGCTCCTCCACAGCCGTTATAACGCCTCGAGATATAGCACGGCACGAGATGATTTAATCTCAGCCGTTCATCCTCTCTTTATAGGATTTTCTCGTGGAAAATTTACCAAAGGTCCCTGACATTTTCAAAGTTACATGCAGGTCCAAGACTGTGAGAGGGAACAATTATCTTTTAGTCCCCCCGACTTTTAGAAATTACCATCAAGTCCTTCTTGTCACTAAAACCCTAGTTAGGGTTTTAAATCCCTTTTTAACTTAGTTTTCCTCATTTAACTTTCTAGGGAAAATTATTTAACAAGCAATAATTTGTGCGAAAAATTTCAACATATTCATTCCCTTAAAATTTCTTGGATTTTACACCGGCCATAGCCGAGTAGAGACGGGCCCCACTTAGATACAAGGCCTAAGTGAGTAAAGCAGATAATACAAATAAACAACTTATTTTATTCAAAATAACAGAGTTCAGCGGAAAATATAAAAGGGTTCAAATACCCTACAAATACTAGGCCCTATAAGGGACCTACGAAATAAAATGTCTCACCCAGAACAAGAAAAGTAAACAAGGTCCTCGGACCTCTGCAATCTACCCGACCCACGATCGGCTCCTACGTACTAGAGTCCTACGCCTCAGGATCTGTAAACAAGAAGAAGACAAGTGCATAAGCTTTCGAATGGAAAGCCCAGTAAGTACCCCTGCGGGGTTCAAGAAAATATGATATCAATAAATATAAATATCAAAATCAAGCTCGGGGCACGCCCCTCAACAACAATCCCTAGGAGTCTACCACAAAAAACAAACAAGGTAACAACTCCTAGCTATGAGTTCCAATGGAAGCTCCACAAATGTCTCCCCCGGTCAATACCATCAGCGAACCTGCTGAGGAACACGACCATCCGGTCGTTACGGCCCTCGGGTCGTATGTCGGTAGTGCCACCTCTCTACGTGTCGACACGGCCAGCCAATCATCCCCACTGACGGGCAGGACAACCAGAGTATCGATCCCTCTGGCATGGCAATGCCGGAACATCAGGGTGTCCCGTCCCTGAACGTCCGCAAAGGAGCTCACCTGCTCCACTGAATCCGGGCCGAAGAACAAATAAGTAGGGATCCCAACATCCTAAAACAATCATTCATGCTAAATAAAGGATTTCAATAAATCATGGAAGCATGAATGAATACCAAGCAGTATGTCACAATAAAGACATGTCAAGAAAACTCCGAAGAGTGGAACAAGGCAAGTGTACTCACATGCTCAAACATGCAATCAAAAGTCAAGAAACCAATCAATAAATGACTGGGGGTACAAGGCAGAAGTACTTACCTGTATTCGCGATCCAACTGACTGATCTGTATCTATCCCGATAAAGCTCAGCGCTCCACATTAGTATCTGGTATGACAACTACATCTCATAACCATTATCATAATCAGAGTGGTCTATTAATATAGGCGTATAATATACCGTTGGAAAGATTGGAAAGATCTCTTCCCCATCTTTCCAACGGTATATTATACGCCTATATTGGACAAATACAGGCTGCCCAGCTGGCCTTTGAATGGGACATCCAGCTACAAGCCTCTTAACTCTTCTCTACTCTATTAATTCAACCCATGGTCCCAACCCTTTTTAAACTCGATTCCACTCAACCTGACCTATTGGGGATTGACTGAACTCCACTCATTAATCAACCTGACCACATCCACTTTATAACTTGATTGTAAAGAACTTTTATTTGATTGAACCCCACTTCTTATTAATGAATTTGCCTTCAACAAACAAACCCACCCTATAGTATCTTCATTCAACCAACCCCTCAAGAGAAGACTCATAAATCCACACTGATGATAACAGAAGTTCATAGGCTCTCTTACAAGGCAACTAGCCCTCTCAGCCAACCTCACCAGCTCATACAACAAACCGTTATGGAAAATCTCTTGGAAACAAACCAAGTTAACCTGCTTAACATAGCAACCCAATCCCTTAATTTAGTTTAACATTAATCTCTTTAATAAGCTCCGCTACACAACCGCTATATCATTAACCCACACATGCTTATAAGCCTCTACTAATCCAACAACTAATAATATATCCACACTCTATTCATGGCAGATGCTACAACCATGCCAAAACCATGGACAACTCTTGACTACAAACCCAAGTCATGCATGCGATAATGATCCCCAACCTCTCTTCCCATGAAGCCACAATCTCAATACTAACCTTTATAAGCTTCTCCTGGGAACCTATCACATACTATCATGAATGCATTCAAAGAAGACTAACAACCATATACTCACCCTCATCAAAGACTAAACCTCTGGATACTCATCCCACATGTCCTTAGTTAACGTGCATAAGCAACTTATTATAGTTTCCAATTAACACTATACATGCTGCTACTTAACATGCCATTTGTATGAAATTTCAGGGACTTGGAGACGTACCAAAACTGGGCAGTGGTTCAAGGAATTTCCAGCACCACCAACACCGCCTCCTCCTTCCTTCAGCCTCTCGTTCTCTCTTCCACGTCGTGTAGGCGGCAGAGGAACGAGTTGTGTACGATATTAGGGTTCGTGGCTAGCCTCCTCTATTTATAGAGGCTTGTGGTGAAGATTTCCAATCCCGTCGATATGGAAACTCTCGCACAAATCCATATTACCATGCTTGGCCGGCGGTGATTCGTGAAAGAATTGGAGGTCTCTCTCTCTACATATATAGAATGGTTTTATTTAGGGGCTGTTTGGTTTCCTGTATTTCAAATTACAGTGTAAGTGTAATCATATGTAACTTAAATTACTGTATTTTAACTTACATCAAAGTTGTTTGGTTTCCTGTAAATGAAAACGATGTATTTAATTTTTCACTGTTTGTTTTAATGTAAGTTTTTCTAGTGAAGTAAGTGGTGAGGTTACCCCTATTATCCATTTTTTTATATATATTGGTAAATATAGGGGTTTTTTGCAAAAGACACTTGGATTTTGGAAATTTTTGGTAAAAAAAACACAAAGTTCTGTAATTTTGCTTAAAGACCCTTGTAATAATTTTGATAGATTGAGGAGGGTTTTCTGCAAAATGACATCAATTTTGGAAAGTTTATACACCCTTCAAAAAAAAAATATATTTTTATTTTTTTTGGGTTTTTCTGCAAAAATATTACAAAGTTCGGCAATTTTGCAAAAAAAACCTTATAATAAATTTGGTAAATTGAGGGGTTATTTTAACCAAATGCTTTTACCGCATTTCAACTCACGGCCAATTTGGCCGTGAGTTGAAATGCAGCAAAAGTGGCTTGAGATGTAAAACAAATTACATGTAAGTGGACCTTTTACAGCAAACCAAACACTCAAAAGTAAAATTTACATGTAAAACAAGTTACTTCACGGCTACTTACAGGTAACCAAACAGCCCCTTAATAGGCTGGGGGATTTCTCTCTCTATCACTTACTATATATATATATACTTTTATACCTTACTATGTATATATTTAACCATATATTTATAAAAAATCACATCAGATTCACATGCAACCATCCAATCACTTGTTTTCAAAAATATACAGTCATGCACGTCCATATTACTCATGCATTCTTTTTATATTGTTATTTATTGAATTTCAAAACAATTCCTTAATCATATATATATATATTCATATTATAACCATATATCTTTATATATGTTATAATCATTTTTTTTAATATATATATATATATAACCCCATCATCCTCATCCTGCTTTTAATACTACTTTAGTCAAACCATTCCTAATTATTATTATTATTATTATTATTATTATTATTATTATTATATATATATATATATATATATATATATATATATATATATTCACAAATGAATCAACTAATTCCAAAGATCCGAAAATTCCAACTTCGGGAATTTTCCCTTATTAATAAACCGACTAAAACAAGAGAAAAATTTATTCCCTAAAATCCCTGGATTTTACAACCTTGAACTGGAAGAACTGTGTTTCCTTGTTTGTGAGGGGTTGGGGGTTTGGCATTAATGGTGACATGGAAAGGGTAGGGACTAGTGTCACGACTCGCACTCGAGCCCGCACAAGAGCTGATAGCTGGTTGCTCTTGTTACTTAACTGTTTTTACTTGTGATGCCATATAACCTTGACTAGTTGGCTTATTGGGTCATGTTAGACCAAGATGTGGTTGTATGGTGCATGTATGTGAGTGTGTATACTTCATGTAGCCATACATGGCTGGATATTTTCCTTCTTTACAGTTGTAAAGTAGAGTAGTGTAGCCCATACTTGTAAGGACTGAAAAGTCCAAGTAGATGGGACAGGTTGTTGGAAGACCATACTCATTGTTTGAACTAGGAGACCCTCTTCTCCAAGAGAGGAGTTCAGTTGCTTGTTGGGAAGCAAGAGAGCTTGAATGAGAAAGGAGTTCATCTCTCAAACACTTGTGTTCTTGGTGTATGATCTTGTGTTGCTTACTTAACTTCTTCTTTCTCTCTAGTGTTGTGAGCTTGTGTAAGAGTGCTCCTTCACCTTGTAGGCTAGCCAGAACTTGTCTGCTGGTGGAACTTGTTCTTTGGCGCCATCACTGGGCTCAGGAACCTCATTTACTCTGACCTGTGCGAGGGTGTGGCCTGAGGACGTGACACTAGGGAGAGGCATTTAATTATGCTTTGTTCCACCGTGCATCTTTTTGGTCTAGGGTTTTGAAGGGGTCTTCTTCATATACAAGGACAGGCATTGAGCATACCGCATACGGTTGGAGCATGGCAAAGTGGCTTCATCTCAGCTACATATAAAACTTGAGTTTACTTCCAACGGGACAGCACTTTCAAGGATGTATAAAGTAACCATCATTAGATCTTATTATATATAAACTCCCACGTTCCCAACTGGGTCTTGAAGTCAAGTCCTACTAATCTCCCTCCATCTACATAAAATAAAATTATATATGAAAGAACAATGAAAGAGTCCGTTGCTCTTGTGCATATTGCTAAGTTGACACAAAGGTTTGTCCTATGTTTCGTTGAGCTGACACCATTAATTCAACCCATTGCCACTCATAATATAAGCCTCACATTCACGTATGTCTGGATTCCTTCTTTTAGTCCTTAGCGCACTCTTCAAGGCCCCGACTAACGTGATCTTGGAAAATTACATAATGCGGATGTAGGAACAAATAGTACGGATTTGGGTTGCATTATCATAGACCTCTCGCATACCCCTATTAAGTTTTCTTTGATTCTTATCAGTTTCTGAAGTTTTCATATATTATATTTTTTTTAAGGGTTAAAGGCATTTTTGGTCCCTGAAAACAGAACCAATGTTCATTTCCATCCCAAAATTCAAAATTTGTTCAACATGGTCCCTATGTATTGCATATTTTGACATTTTGGGTCCCTATATATTCCGTATTTTGGCATTTTTGGTCCCTATTGCTGACGTGGCGGTCATGTGGAATACCAATAAAATGCATATAATCTTTTTATTATCATGTTTAGGTCGTTATTTTGCTGATGTGGAGTGATAAGTGGCAGTATATGCTGATGTGGACCGTATTGAACAAATTTTAAATTTTTGGGATGGAAATGAACATTGGCCCTGTTTTCTAGGACCAAAAATGGCTTTAACCTTTTTTTTTAACCTTCTTTTAAGTAGGGTGAATAAATCATTTTTTTTATTGATAGTTAAGTATATATACTGTCATTCCATGTGATCATCATCAGGGTATCTACTTTTTCCATCTCCTTATTCTTTTTGCATGTTTTAGTTATACCAGTGTAAGATTGATTATTGTAGAACATTTCTTTATCACACAGGACCATCCATTGTTTTCAATAAACTTTAGCATATCCTTTTTTCTCTCATTTTGAATATTGGCTATCAAGACAATCAAGCTTTGATAATCAGTCCTATGAGCAATTAAGTGTTGGGTTTCTAAAAAAAATAATATTATAGAATATTTTAGATTTTATTAAAAAATTAACACATAAAATTATTATTTAAATTAAAAAAATACAAATACAAGTTTAAAAGAACATATTTAGATATTTTCCAAATAAATTATATTTATAGAATAGCCAGTACCCTTTAATAAAGGAATAAAAACAATAGTGCGTTTATTATACTTTTTAAAATTAAAAGAATCTAAAATTTTGAGAAAATTTCAAAATCTCAATCAATTTTTTTTTTAAAAAAATAAATTAAAATACTTTTTAAAATTAAAATAGTAATATAGATAGACTTTTAACATTAAAAAAATCCCAAATTTTGAGAAAATTTCAAAATCACGATCTTATTTTTTAAAAAATTAAAAATAAAATAATTTTTAAAATCAAAATAGTAATATAGATAGACTTTTAACAATAAAAAATCCAAATTTTTTGTGAAAATTTCAAAATCACAATCTAATTTTTTGAATATTTTAAGAATTAAAAAAAAATTATAGATAATGAACATGAAGTCCCTGCACTGTTTCAAAATGCACAAAAAATCCCTAGATTCCATTAGTAGGGGTGTTGTAGGGATGGGGTATAGTAGAGTGTAGGGAAATAGTAGAGAATAGTACCAAACAGTTTGAAGGACTAATAGATAATTATCCCATTAATAAACATATACTTTTTAAAATTAAAAATCCAAATTTTTTAGAAAATTTTCAGAATTCCAATATAGTTTTTTTATTTTTTAAATATTAAAATTATAAACATGAATATATAGATTGATAGATATTTTTTAAATTAAAAAAATTTTAAATTATGAGAAAATTCCAAAATCTTAACCTAATTTTTTTACATATTTTTAAAAATTTAAAATTAGACTCGCTTTTGCTTAACAATATAGATGGATATAGATACTTTTAAAAATTTAAAATACTCTCACTCAGTAATATAGATATAGTTTTAAAAATTAAAACATCCAAATTTTAAGAGAAAATTTCAAAATCTCAATGTAGTTTTTTTTTTTAAAAAAAAATTTAAAATTAAAATTATATGTAACCAATAAACTCTCCTAAATATATAGATAGATACTTTGTAAAATTAAAACTATTCCTGCTTAGTAATGTAGATAGACTTTTTAAACTTAAAACATCTAAAATTTTAACAAAACTTCAAAATTTAATGAGTGGGCTAAGACCTAAAGAAAGAATTGCATGCATCTTTGAGGACCTGTTGATGTTGATCTCTGAGGCTCTGCTGATGGTGAGGCAGATGCAAATGTAGAGGTAGATGGAAAAGTTAATGAGTGAGAGGATTAAGAAACCAATGATTGGATTGCATAAATATTTCAACAGCCGTTCCTCGCATCTGCTCAGTTGGACGGCCATCACCTTGACAATGCTGAAACAAACTGATTTTAATCCTTTAACAATCCAACAAGTCTATAATTTATATACTCCTAAATATATAATTTAATTATGAGAAAAAATAATAATTATAATTTATAGTTTAAATTTGAAAAAGATTATGCTTTACCTCAAAGATATATAACTACTAGTTGATTTCATGTCTCTTAATTTATTTTTAATTTTATATCTTATCTATCTAGGGCCCGTTTGGTGCTTTACAGGGAAAGTCTTTCCTTGTAAAGTAAGACTGAATGTTTGTTGTAACGCCCCGGTTTTCTTAATAATTATTAGTTAATTCTCAAAGAATAAATCGGGGTGATTAAATATTTAATAAAGATTTAAGTATTTAAAATAATACAAATGAAATGGAAAGTAAATTAAATGGGCCCAAAATTCCGGCTCATTGGGCCAAGCCCAACTCAACCAATTAAATGGGTGACCCATTAATCAAAGTGTAACAAGATAATCATAAGATATTGATTAATTATTATATATTATTGGGATGACGAAAAATCCTTATTAAGGAGACAAAAATATTGGGAGGTATATATAATTTAATAGAAAGGTTTTGGAAATGGGCTTGGGCCCAAATGAGACAATCCACACTCTCAAAGTCATTAGTCTATTTAGGGGTTTAAAAGTTAACAAGAGAGATTAGTTTAATCTAAACCAAACCATTGATAATTAGACAAATGAAACTTCATAAAAACAAAAGCTTCTCCATGTCCATTCACTGTACGTACGATGGAGACAAGCGCGGAGGAAGTGGATCTTGTCAGCCTCGTCTTCTCCCGTGAACGTGCAGCACTCTCGGGAAGCCACAGAGGCCCCGTGAGCTCTCCATCCTTCAGCGTTTAAGGAAGAGGAGGTGTACCCCTTCCTGGCTTCTGCCTTCCTTCAAAACCGAGCCCTTCCATCTCGCCGTGTTCAGGACCGGACCACAGTGAGGCTACGAAGAGCATCCACTGCGAACTAGAGAGGCGCAGCACCCTCCGAAGATCAAAGCTCCTGCGGTACCAACCTGGTTGGCTCGGACAGAGCTCTAATTTCTCGTTGGTGAGCTTGAATCTAGGAAATTAGTTCTATAATCTCTATGATATTACAGTTGGAAATTATGCTTAGAATTAATCGGTAGATTGTTGAATGAAAACAAAAGTTAGTGAGTTTTTGATGTATGTAGATTTCAGGAAATTACCAACTGATCTATTATAGATTGGGTTGATTTTGTGGGATGCATATAGAGTGTTTGTGGAAATGCTTCTGAGAACCTAGATTAAGATGAGATTATTATAAGCCAAAGTTTAGTTAAAGCATGTGATATCCTAGTCAAAGAGTACTGGGTTAAGATATTTAGATGAGCTGGTTATATCCTATGTGGCTGAAGCACAGCAATGAACCTTTCTGTAAAATCCAAAATTTTAGAAATAAAGGATTTGTTATTTCCCTGACTTATTAGTAATTTTTAAATTTTACCAAAAAGGGCATTTTGGGAATTTTTAAACCCGAGGGCATTTTGGTAAAATAGACACGGGGGAGATTCGAAAATATAAATAAAATTATTTTATAATTTTATTTATTCTGATTGATGAAAGATTTAATTAAATTTGGAAATACTTAATTTGATTAAATTGGAAAGCTCATAAATAATCATGTTAGAAACTTAGAAGGAAAGGGGGAGATAATTGATTAAATCTATTAAAGAGAATGCCCTAAGTTTAGTAAGGATAGGATTTAATCAAAAGAAATCAGATCAAATTTAAATTCAAATGAATTTAAATTATAGAGATTATTAATTAATAATTTGGAAGTTTATTTGGCTGCAAGGGACCTAATAGAAAATTTTATAAGTTGCAAGGACTGCATGGCAAAGGAAGTTGTCTCTGGAGAGGGACCTAGATGTAAAAATAAAAAGAACAAGGATTAAATATGAATTATGCCCTCTCTCTCACGGTTCAGGGACCAAAAGGTGAAATCGCGGAACAAAGGGGGGTTTTCCGCAAAAGATCGAGGGGACTATGAATGAGGGTGGACAGACGGCCTGGATTAGATGATCCATAGCGAGCTGATCTCGAGGCATCAATCCGGCCGTCCATCGCTTTGGCACACAGTAAGTGGTACGTGCGCCCTCACCGTGCGGATAAACTCGGACCGTTGGATCGCACGCAGTGACGATCGCGGAGCAACAGTGCCACCCCTCCCTCATCGCCAGCTCGCCGCCGCGAGATTCCTTTCCGGATTATGGGATCGCCAAATAAGGTAGGAATACAGAGATTTGCATGGCAAATCTCTCGTCAAGGATCGCCACCACCCTCACGATCTCCTCAGTCCCCTATAAAAGGCCATGAGAGGGTGGACGGAGAGCACACCACCTCTCTTCTCCACCTTCTTCTCGGTACCGGCTGCCATCACTGAGCACTGCGAGCAGACAGAGAAGGGGAGCAGACGGAGTCTCGCAGCGGCGACCGGGAACGCAAGAGCGGAGAAGAAGAAAGGTGACATTCCCGGCCCTCCACCGACGAACCACAAAGCTTCGCGAGCTCGCCACCTTCGTCTCCGGTGAGTTATTCTCTCTCTGTTTTCATTGTTCCGTCGTGCATGCATGGTAGGCCGTTAGATGCTACAACTGACACCGAGTAGCCACGAAACTCCATGACGGCCTCTCGTTCGGGGGAGGAGGAGCAGGCCGTGAGCGAAGCATGCTCCGGCGAGAGACGAGGAAGGGCCCGGCGGTCTCACACTGCAAAGTAAGCCACGGCTGGGAAGCTACTGACGGCGACACGGAGATGACGGGAGGCCGGTGGCCCGGCCCACGACGTCGACGGCCGCTGCAGAAGTCGGAGCACGGGTCTTCTCTCGCGGCGAGGTCACGGCCTGAGAAAAGAGTAGACAGAGAGAGGATTTGGGATTAGTTAAGCTAACTAATTATTGGTTAATGATAATTAGTATAATTAATTAATTATTAGCTAGCTAGAATAATCTGTCACACTAGTTAATTAGTTATGGTTAATTATTTGATTAATTGGCTGGTTAATTAGGAATTTTTCTAGTGGATTATACCATTTAATATTAGATAAATCATATAAGTGATTGTGAGGTTAATTAATTAACTAATTAGTTAATTAATGGCTGGAAATTTTCTTTAGTAATCAACCAATTAATTAAGTATGGCGGGATGTTTGGAATTTGGATTAACTTGAGAAGGACGAATGAATTGGGTTTGATTATTTGATTACTATTAACTAAGTCATGTAGCTACATCAAATAAATAGTTATTGTTTAATAACTAATGACTTAACAGGATAACAAGTTAAGGGGTGAGTAATTTTGATAAATTAACTTGTTAGTAGCTTAAAGAACAACTATGGGATATCAAGTCAATTAATAATTAATTAATTAATTAGTTAATTGAATTGTGAATGAGGAACTGAGCAATTAGTTAATATTAAATTAACTAATTGGTTTTGGATAGTTGATCGATCAATGTGGAATAAAGAATTTGTTTGGACTAATTAAAAAGGAATTAAATAGGATATTTCCTTGTTAAACCGGATTAGTTAATTAATGAAATTAACTAACTAGATAGATATCTTATAGTTGGATAATTAAATATTCGAACAGCTAACTAATAAGTTGGGTGGGCCAACTAGTTAAAAGGATCGAGACCAACCAATCTAAGGTTGGGCCCGGATCTAGTAAGTTGGTTTATGGAAAATTATTAAGGTATTAATTAATTAGTTAAATTATTAACTAATTAAGGGATGAGGAGGTGAATTTATTTAATAAATCAATAAATTGAGTTGGCTAAAAGATAAGCTCAAGGATGGTTCGAATAAATTCTAAAAGGGATGGAACCAAGATGAAATGACAAGGAAACGCGAGGGAAGGTCTGCAAGTCGAACTCAGGGCTGTTAGAGCATGCATAGTAGATGCAATAATCGTAGAAAAGTACCTTATTGAGATAAGATTTATTTTTATCAGATTTTGACTTGGATGCGTCGAGAAGTCCCGTGGAGCACGAGACTTTGTGATTTTAGGTAAGTATTTCTGCCTTGTACCTCCCAGTCATTTGTTGATTGGTTTCTTGGCTTTTTGATTGCATGTTGATCATGCCTTGTTTCCTCCCTTCAGGGATTTTATTTTTATGTCTTTGTTTTGACATATTGTTTTCATACATGCTTCCATGAATTATGTTGAAATCCATATAAAGCATGTTTGATTGTTTTGGGGATGTTGGGATCCCTACTTGTACTGTTCTTCGTCCCGGATTCAGTGGAGCAGGTGAGCTCCAGATTTTGCGAGAGCGTTGGGGACGGGACACCCTGACGTTCCGGCACTCCTAGCCAGAGGGAGAGTGTTCTGGTTGTCCTTGCCAGTCAGTGGGGTCGATCACTGACCATGTCGACATGAGAGACAGGTGGCGCTACCGACATACGACCCGAGGGCCGTAGCGACCGGATGGTCGTTTTCTCAGCAGGTTCGCTGATGGTACTGACCGGGGGAGACGTTTGTGGAGCTTCCGTTGGAACTCTTAGCTAGGAGTCATTATCTTGTTTATTTTTGTGATAGACTCCTAGGGCTTGCTTTGTGGGGCGTGCCCCGAGTTTGCTTTGATATTCATTTTGTTGATATCATATTTCTTGAACCCCGCAGGGGTACTTACTGAGCTTTCCATTCGAAAGCTCATGCACTTGTTTTCTTCCTGTTACAGATCCTGAGGCGTAGGACACTAGTACGCAGGAGCTGAGCCGATCGTGGGTCGGGTGATTTGCAGAGGTCCGAGGACCTTGTCTATCTTTCTGTTTTGAGTGAGATATTATGTTTTGTAGGTCCCCTTAGGGCCTGGTATTTGTAGGGTACTTGAACCCTTGTTATTTATTTTCCGCTGAACTCTGTTTATTTTGAATAAATTAAGTTGTTTATTTTGCATTATCTGCTTACACACTTAGGCCTTGTATCCGGGTGGGGCCCGTCTCTACTCGGCTACGGCCGGTCTGCACACGTGCCCGAGGTCCCGGGATCGAGTCGGGGCCTTACACTTTCATATTGAACAAGTTTAATTTTCAGGTTGCTCAAACCTCTATTACGCTAAGCATTTAGTTTTCAGTCCAAGTGGCGTAAATGACTTGAAAGTTTTTATCATTTTAATGTTAATGAGTGGCTATACTGGACTGCATAAATTGGCAGCAGAAGAAGCCTGAAAAACTTTGAAATCTCCTGCAGTTCTGTAAAAATCAGAAACCATAATGGTAGGCAGGAAAGGAACTAATAGGTCTGGTTGTCAACTTCTTGGGGTAGTTTAGGCGCTCTATACTCCTCCAAATTGAGTGTATGGCATACCGATAGAAAGGTCAGGGAAAGAGCGTTCTAATGAATCTTAAATTGGCCAAATCAGAGTTACAGAGTAGAAGATATCAATATTTTACGAAGGGTGCGCTAATCTTCAGATATCTGCAGATTCCCCTTTCTCATATCTGAACAGTAGAAGCATGAATTAGAATACCCTAGTACTTATTTAGACTTTAATTTCGAGGCATGAGCTAAAGTAATATTTGTAATATCTAACTTAGATAAGGGAATGCTTTAATTAAAAGCTTCTTGTTCCTAATTGCAAGTTATGTCTTGGAGAAGTAAGATGGAGTAATTCCTCATGAAATGAAAAGCAAGATGGTAATTAGAGACATGCTAATTTTGTGTAGAAGCATGTGACTATTATTTTAGAGTGAAATGCTAATGTTATGTTAAAGTATGTATGATTAATGGGAAGAATTAAAGCTCACTAGAGGTTAGAAATCCAAGTAGAGGATTTCTGCAGGAAACACTATAGCATAGCAGGACACCAATTTAATTCCATTCAAAGGGGTGATTTGAGAAGAGATAATGAGCCCCAACTCTGGTAAAAATGAACTATAATATTGGAAGATGATGTGTTAAATGTTTGAGGAGGAATGGGGAAGTAGTTGGGCTTCGATTTGATGCTTCAACTCCAAGGAAACAATAATTACTGTAGCAGAAGTAAATGAATGCCTATGTAAAACATTGGTAGCTATTCAAATGCATCAAAATGAGTTTGCGAGTGCCCAAATAATTCGAGAGCATGCTAGAGCCTTCTAGGCTTGTATACAAATACATGGAATCCAATTAGAATAAGTTAATTGTTAAGAACATATATGTAAACCATTCTTGGGGATAAAGCTAAGTGTATATTAGAAACCTTGATATTGAAGATTAAGAGTTGGTTATAATATTTAAGAAGTGTTAAATATGAAGTAAGAAACAGTTAAGGGTAATCTTACTCTAGTATTATTATAATGGAAATTAGAGGGTAATTAAAACCTCTAAAGCAATACAAGTGTATTAAATATATTTCTTATATTTGTATAGGACGAGCCGAGTAGGGGAACACGCAGGAGGTTCGGGTCAAGCTAAAATAGCAAAGGACCTCAGGTGAGTGATTATACTATACTTGGAATGGTTTTTATGATCGGATTTAATCGTCGGTTTTGTTTATACGATCTTAAATAAGTTTTATATCGAAGTTTGTGCAATGTCGCTGGTTTGATATTATGATCATATTGCTAGCGGCTTGTTTTCTTCTTGCACTATGGGTGCAAATGCATATGTGAAAGAAATAAAGATCAAGAACAAGATAACATAGATGTTAGAAATATCGACCGAGGTGCACCCTACCCAAGACATTCAGTTTTATCAGAAGGTTGCTGGGAAAGGCATACGGTGCACCCAGGACCTATCTAGTATTTCAGGGGTATTGAGGAAGGGTGCATACAAGATCATATGATACCAGTATTGCATAGGTGTCGAGACACAATGAATGCATGAGTTATTGAATGTATTTGGATTTTGTTGAAATGCTTGGCATGTTAAAGTGATTGAAGATAATGCATATGATTAGCATTATTTCGATATTCATATATCAGATATTATATATGTATATTCCTTGTATAGTGATTCTCACTCAAGTGAAATGTGCAGGTGTACGAGATCGAGTAATCCTGTAGATGGCTCTGATATAGCAGATGAGGATAGAGTCCATTTATATTTGATGTTTAGAATTTTAGAACGCTTCCGCTAGAATTGTAAACTTTGTATAAGATTTTAATCATCTTGTTTATCATTTATGTTTATTAGTTCAATTAGTATTGTTTTCAGGTTGTAAATTGAACAGCTTATGGGTTGGGTGCACTCCTGTCCCAGCTGGTGTGACATTCGTTCCTGTTTTAGGAATGGGTGTTACATTCGTTATGTCTAATGAAAATTGTAATTGAAATTTATGCAAAAGTTAATTCCTCTGTATGGTATTAATAGGCTTTCATGTTTATTCTCAATTTTGCCTTGGATTACTCTAGTTAGTGTTCTTTAGCTTTATCATGATTTTCTCAATGAATTTAGATTGAACATCTTATATCAAATTAAACAACATCAAAGAAAACAAAAATAGATTCTAATTATATATATATATATATATATATATATATATATATATATATATATATATATATGGTTATGATATGGCGCGGTCGGCCTTATCATTGTGCAAGTGCGGTCGCTTCTTTTTGGCCCATTTGCACAGTGTTTTGAGGAAATCCAACCATATGGATGGAAAGAACATGAAAAAATAAGCTAGCATGTTAATTTTCATACAATTTGGGAACTTGTAAGGTCTTCATCTTAATAGGTGAAATTTTGAACCGGTAAGATTTTTATAAATTTTTACATGTTAAGATGTTTATAAATTTTCATCAGTTAAGATGAAGACCCTACAAGTTCCCAAATTGTATGAAAATTGACATGCTAGCTTATTTTTCCATGTTCTTTCCATCCATACCGTTGGAAATCCTTCAAACATGCTCCAGATGGCCAATGGAAGGCGATCGCAAATGAACAGTGTTTCCGACCAACCATACCTTATCACGATTATATATATATATATATATATATATATATATATATATATATATATATAATTATAGGGCTTACAAATAGAGTGTTGAAAGTAGTGGGTTAAAACACAGTAACTCACAAGTGCAACGGAATAAAGGAGTCGAACATTAGGGTTAAGTTTCATAAAATTTCTTAACCTACTCTATATGTCCCAACACCTAATTATTAATCACAATACATTAGTTGGATGAATAAACTAGAAAGTATTTACTTAGAATCGCTTCTTCTCTTGAAAGCCTTCCTTGAAATCAACTGATGATCTTCAAGTAGTTACACAAGTGTATAACCTCCTTCTCTTAATACTTGGATTAGAGTAAACTTAGAAAGAAAAGAACCCTCAACCTCAAGAGATCACTCAATTTCTCACAATCGTTTCTTTATTCTCTCTTCATATCTCTTCTAATATAGATGAAAGTATCCTAGTTTCACTCAAAAGCATATTTAAGATAGAGACAAATCATAAACTTTTTATAATTATCCAGAAAATTAGGTTGAGATTTTGGAATTTTTCTTTCTTCATAATTTTAGATATTTTTAATTTTAAAAATCTTATTAATTTTTAAAAGTATCTCTCTCTCTCTCTCTCTCTCTCTCTCTCTCTATATATATATATATATATATATATATATATATATATATATATATTATTAAGTTGGATTATTTCGGTTATTGATAATTTTAATTAAAAAAAACTAGATTGGGATTTTTTAATTTTCTTAGAATTTTAGTTTTTTAATTATAATAACTACTTGCAATCACATATTCATTCTCACATGATAATTAGTTAGTTTTTGATGTAATAGGACCAATGTCATTGAACCGTTCATGGTCTTGAGTCATCGGATCACCGGTTCAACTAGGTCATTTAGGTCTGGTCAATATATATATTAATAATAAAAAAATATTTTAAATAATTTATTAAAAAATATTATAAAAAACTATTTTAAATAAAAATAAAAATATTATTTTAAATAATATTTTTTATTATTTTAATAATAAAATAATTATAAAAAAAGGGAAACATTAGAACCGAACCAGTTCCATGCCTGGTTCACACGGTTGGACCGGTGGTCTAGTCTGGTTCTGATAACACTGGACCGAATAGAACTTTTCTATTATCAATTCTTAGAGAATTTTCAATGGACCAATCTTTGTCACCTTAGAGCACAAGCAAGATGGATTATGCAATAAGGGTCACAAGTGTACTCTTAAAGCGTCGTTATGTGAGTTAATAAAGGTTTAACGGAGAGTGGTGGATTCGGCACATGTTATAGATTCTTGAGAGAGCAAAACCTCTTAGCAAATCAACCCGTTACCAATAGGCTTTCATGGCCGTTGGTAATTACATATCAATCTTATAATATAAATTTAATTCTATATTGGTTTATATCATTTATAAAAATATGTTTTCTATATTAATCGGTTGTATTGATAACCAGCAAAGCAATATAAAACCATCTCACACAAAGCTCACGAGATGAAATGATTATAAGAATTGAAGTTAAAATACCAGACTTGATCTTTTGAGACATTTTAAAGGTTTGATTGGACAAATATATTGATTGTATAGTGAGGACAAGGATGAGGGTAGAGTAAGTTATTGGAAATTACATTTGAAGCTCTTAATTTTAAAAATATTATTTAATATACCTTTTCATTTTATATATAATTACTTTAATGAAGGAAATTAACTTTATTGGATTTGCTTTGTTTACCTTTTGTAAATATTTACTTATTTATTTCTTTATTTATTTTGAAAAACTACTAAATATTGGGTTCTCCTAGACCCTAAATTTTTAAAGATTTTTAATAAGTTATAATTTGTGCAACAAAAATATATAATTATCAGTATAGTTTAACTATAGTGACACTAAAATAAAAGTTCACTTAAAATTTAATTTTATAAACAATAATAATAGTAAATATCAGTATATTAATATAACTAAAACATGAAAATTTTATTTTTAATGATCAAAATTTATAAAACACTGTTATAGTTTGAGTTAAACTACTATTATATCTAGGTATAAACTTATTTTAATGGCATTAAACAATTATATCACTAAATAAGTCATAAACCGGGAGTGTAGCCTTCAAGCTCTACAAAGAACCCTAGTAAAGAAGCAAGAATCTCCCTAACTCTTCCCTCAAGGAATCCCACACTAACAAGGTATGCATTAATTC
This sequence comes from Dioscorea zingiberensis, assembly GCA_026586065.1. Lineage (NCBI taxonomy): Eukaryota > Viridiplantae > Streptophyta > Magnoliopsida > Dioscoreales > Dioscoreaceae > Dioscorea > Dioscorea zingiberensis. The sequence goes on along the minus strand of CM048818.1, from coordinate 52,434,905 downwards.
ATAAACTCCATCTCAAAGCTTCCTCTCTCTGATCACAGATACAGAAGTGTGAAGCATGTCATCGGCGGTGCCACCTCCTCTGCTGTTGCGCCCACACTCAGTTTCCTCTCAGCCTTCTACCAACTCGTCGGCAACCCTTGCGCCTTTCATTCTTGTGCTCGCTGTCATCGGCATTTTTGCTGGTATTTCATGTTTACTTGGGCAAATCTTTGCGCGTCGATATCTCCGGGCTAGGCCGAGAAGAGACCTTGTTGCTCAGTATGGAGATCATGACATGGAAGTAGGAGTTCAGATGAGGAGCATCCCTGGAGGAAAAGCTTTGGGGCATGTAGAGACCAAGGAGAGCAAGGTTGAAGCTCATTTAGGTCAGAGCCATGTTGATGTTATAGAAGGATAAGAGACTCCCTTTGTAATCCTTGCATATGTGCATATATATGTCCTCTTTGAGACTTTCTGTGTGAAGTAGTTCTTACTTCTTAGAAATAAAAGAATAAAAAAAGTGTAAATTAGAAGTTAAGTATATAAGACTTTTTATATATTCTTTTGTTTTGATAAGATAAGTTTGAGATAAGCTTGAAGAAAGGCATTTCCACACACATAGACATTCAATTAATATCTAAACATTCCCAGAACTTTTCATTCATCTTCTTATCACATAACACACTCGTCGTCGTCGCACTTCTCTATTTCAAACATCATGTTTGAATTCCGTGGGTTATATCTTTATCTATCATTCCATCATATGTTTTCCTTAGGTTAATGAAAACCATATGAAGATCCTTTCTCTCTGTAGATCTCCATCAAGCTTCTTAACAAAAAAAATAGCTTCTATTGTAGATCTATCTAGCATAAAACCAAATTGGTTCTTTGACACTTTCGTAATGTCCCTGAGTCAATGATCCATTACCCTCTGCCAGTGTTTCATCGTAGGGCTCATTAACTTAATGCTAGAGTAGTTTGGTGAAATTTTAAATATTTGATCCCTTATTATAAATGCTCTTTCTTCAATCGTTTGACATCTTTCTCTCTCTTAAGATAGAGATGAAATTTTTGGTTAACCATGATACCCCTAGTTCTCCAAGGCACTTCCAAACTTCAATTAGGATACCAACCGGGCCACAGACTTTTCTAGCCTTCATCTTGTTCAGTGCTTCCTTGACCTTACTAGGCTTGATTCTACGTGTCTAGCTAAGGTTCCTCTTTATCATTGATGCATAAAGATTTGTAAAGGTATCCTGATGACTTGCATTGAATATGTAATCAAAGTAGCTTCTCCATCTCCCCTTGATTTCTTTATCGATCTCCTGTCAAGACATGTTAAGACTTATACAAAGTGCACTGACTTAGAATTCAGATCCTTCCTTTTTTTTATCTTTTAGATATATTTTCTTGTACATTTATTTTTCCCCTTCTCGCATCCCTAACTTTTGATACAAATCAGTTAAAGATTTACATTGAGTCTCACTAACCACTTTCTTGGCTTCTTTTTTTCCTTTCATATTTTTCAAAAGCTTCTCCATCCTCTACTATGGGTAGCATTTCATCCCCAAATTCCATCGTTTTCCCCACCAAATCTTTGATTGCCGATTTGAGGCATGATTTGATTCCGATTTTCTCTTGGATTTTGGCTACCGTTTTAGTTTGATTTGAAATTTTAAATTTAAATAATTTCAGATTTTTTTTTTTCATTTTTGACAAAAATACTGAATTTAGTGAGATTCTAGGGTTTCATGCATGTTATTTAATCCGACCTGTGGACCAGCTTTGTTTTTTCAATCTTATTTAATGAAAATTGTTTGAATTTCATATATATTCTCTAGTTCTCCCTGGTTCTTTGTCATCTTAGGTGGCGTTTGGTTAGATGTAACTGGAAATGCAGTGGATTTACAGTTACATTGTAACTTGAAATACATGTATTTCGAAATACAATGCAGTTAAATATGGTGTTTGGTTAGGTGTAACTGGAAATACTGTATTACAGGAATTTGTGTTTGGTTGGAGGGATTTGTAAATCTGGAATTTGAAAACATGTTTTTGGCTTTCAAGTTAATAATAATAATAATAATAATAATAATAATAATAATAATAATAATAATAATAATAATAATAAAACAATAATAATAATAATAATAATAATAATAATAATAATAATAATAATAATAATAATAATAATAATAAAACAATAATAATAATAATAATAATAATAATAATAATAATAATAATAATAATAATAATAATAATAATAATAATAATAATAATAATAATAATAATAATAATAATAATAACAATAATAAGAATAATAATAACACTAAAACAATAATAATAATAATAATAATAATAATAATAATAATAATAATAATAATAATAAAAACAATAATAATAATAAAACAATAATAATAATAATAATAATAATAATAATAATAATAATAATAAAACAATAATAATAATAATAATAATAATAATAATAATAATAATAATAATAATAATAATAATATTGTGATTATTATGATTATAACATTATGTATTTTTTTTACATTGTAAGGTCACATGCATAGCATGTGACGTAACTCAAGTGATGTATTTGGTCTTACAACCAATTTGGATGTAAGACCAAATACACCACTTGGTGTATTTCAAGTTACACTGAGTTTTAAGTTACATCCAAACAAACGTTGGTTTTGTAATTACATCGTAACTCAAGTTACATTGTAACTGCAAAACCAGTGAAACAAACGCCACCTTAATTGCGATCCCATTTGTTCTAGCCGGCTAGCTAGCCCACGGGTTAATCGCTATCCCGCCAGACGTCAGAATGTAAGAAAGGGCAACATTTTTAATCTCTGGCACGATAAATGGGTCCAAGGCCAAGCGTCAAGTAACCTCTTCCCCTCGCTCCAAGAGTTCATTAAAGACGCCATCACCTATCAATTGAGAAGGCAAAGCGTAACCATATACATGACATACCATTGCTAAAGCCACTAACCAGGGGAGGAACCAGGGAAGGAACACTGGAACTAAGAGAACTACTGGGGACCTTTGAATCAACACAGAAAAAAAGAGAAGACAACAAAACATTGAACCTAGGAGTGAATGGGAATTTCTCAACCAAATCACTATATACATTCATAGTGGATGATAACAAAGCACAAGGTTAATAGTCTTTGGCGACTCACTTGCCCAAAAAAACAAAAAAAGATAAAGCTATTCGCATGGTTAGCAGGAAAAATCAGATTACTTACACTTGACAACCTCTCAAAAAGGAAGTGGAAATGAAACCGAACATTGTGTTATCTATATATGTAATGGAGAAGATGAGACAGTAAAGCGCATGCTTACCACATGACCAATCACAAGGAAAATCTAGGAACACTACTGCCCATTCTTTAACATAACTTGTTGCCCCCAACCGACCCAAGACCTTTGGGGGCCAAATAACCTCAAGAAAGGCTTCACAAGGAAGTGTTCATGGGATAGAATTTCGCAGTCATGGCCATAACCTGGAGTACCTAGCTTGAAAGGAACCAACGATGCTTCCAAAACAAACAACACGTTTGTTCTGATATTATTCATGGGATTGATATCCTAATGCTATCTTGGTTTGATGCGATTAACTCCTCCAAGAAGCCGAGGGTGGTGGTAATGGAATCCATCACCAGAAAAAGCCTAGCCTTTGACAAAGAAGATCTACCACAGGAGCAATTACTGGATAGTGATGACTTCGAAGACAAGTAATCAGGATAAGCATCTTAGGAGTAATCAACAAAGCAAATTATAACCCTCGAGAGCTTCTTAGGAGAGCATGAGATGAAATTTTACACAAATTATCTATGTATCGACATTAGCCTTAATTATCAATAAACGAATAAATCCACTTTATGAAAGAACTAGCTCGTAAGAGTATAATAGATTTATTGCAAAATATACCGAATCAAAACACAAATAATATATCTAATATATTTTCTATACAATGATCTAATAAAATTTTAAAATAATTAAATAAATAACATAATATATTTACATTGTAAACTTATTTTATTTACAAATGTACATAATATAATAGGTTAATCCCATCAATTTAATTTGAATATGTTATAGTTGTAACTCTACCAATTAATTGAACCGAAAAAAATGGGAATCCAAATTTAGTAGGTTAAACCAATGTGTAATTTATATGTTAAATGTCATCCCATAATTTTTTTAAGTATATATTACAAATCCCTGCTTTAATTACATTTAATTGCCAGGCCCCATTCCTCTAGATTTACTACTTGACAAAACACAAATGTAATAACAAGAAATCCCCACGTCATGGATGACGTGGGAATTTGTATTATCCTACAAGAGACATAATCACTTTTAAGAATTAGGTGCTTGCTCGACTACTTCCATTCAGGTAAATTATTAATATCTAACCATTTTTAAAAAAAAAAAAATACTTTTGTCAATTAACTTGTATTTACGGGTAAAGCTCCGTAAATAAAACTAGGATAAATAGTTTTTTTAAATAGATATTAATAATTTATTTTCGTTAATAATAGTATTTTAACCTCATATATATTTTCGTTATAATCTCAATGACAAATGCAATATAATAAAAACAAAAAAAAAAATATTATAATCACACATAAGCACTATAGATATATATATATATATAGTCAAGTTTCTCCCGCATTTGTTCATAATTTCATTGCATAAGTCCAATCAATTCGAGCTCTCTATCGTTTCCATGGATTCCAAGAAACTCCACATCTTCTTCGTCCCCTTCCTCTCTCCGGGCCACATGATCCCCATGGTCGACATGGCACGCCTCTTCGCCGCCCGCTCCGTCACCTCCACCATCGTCACCACCACCGCCAACGCCGCCCTCATCCTCCCAACCATCACCGGAGTTGACTTGATCCACCTCCTCACCGTCCCCTTCTCCTCCTCTCAAGAAAACCTCACCGCCTTCCCCACTCCCGAGCTCACCCCTTCTTTCATTGAATCCATAAACACTCTCGAAACCCCAGTGAAAACCCTCGTCCAAATCCACAGCCCGGACTTCATCATCTCTGACGTGTTCTTCCCCTGGTCTGCCAACCTCGGCGTTCCAAGGATCAGCTTCCATGGCTCCAATTTCTTCTCCACAATCCTCTCCATCACCACCGGCAAGCTCAAGCTCCATGAGACGGTCTCCGGCGACGACGAGCTCTTCCTTGTCCCCGGCCTCCCTCACCGGATCGAGCTAACAAGGAGAATGTTACCGGAGCTCCTTCAATCGAACAAGGAGTTCATAGATGAGATGGGGGAGGCCAATCGCCGGAGCTTTGGCATGGTGGTGAACAGCTTCTATGAGATTGAACCTGAGTACGTGGATATGTTCAAGGGTTTAGGGTCTAAGGTTTGGACTGTTGGATCTTTGTCGGTTTGGAATGAAGACACTCTCGATAAACACGAGAGAGGCGGCAAGGCCAACGTCGATGTCAACAAGTGTTTAGCTTGGCTTGATAAGAAGAAGCCAAGATCGGTTTTATATGTTTGTTTTGGAAGCTTAGGACGGTTTACTAAAACTCAGCTTGAAGAGCTTGCTGCCGGACTTCATGGCTCCGGCCACCCGTTTATTTGGGTGGTGAGAGAAGAAGCCAGCAGTGTAGAAGAACATGAAGAAGGTTGGATGATCATTAATGGATGGGCGCCACAAACGCTTATATTGAACCATGAAGCTGTTGGGGGGTTTGTGAGTCATTGTGGATGGAACTCATGCTTAGAGAGTATATGCGCCGGCGTGCCGATGATCACTTGGCCGCTTTTTGCAGAGCAGGCGATGAATGAGAAGTTGATGGTTGATGTGCTGAAGGTTGGAGTCAGTGTGGGGGTGAAGGTGTGTAGTCTTATGAAGGAAGAGAGGACGTTGGTGAAGAGGGAGGAGATAAGGATGGCTGTGGAGGAGGTGATGGGATGTGGAGAGGAGGTAGAGGAGAGGAGGAAAAAGGCTGAAGAGCTTGGAGAGATGGCCAGGAGGGCTGTTCAGGAGGGTGGTTCTTCTTTTCAAGATATGGACAGCTTGATGCAGGTCATGTTGATGGAGATTAAAACAAGCTCTGCTGAGGTTGATGGTGATGTTGCTAATAAGAATAAGTAATCTGTGATTCATTTATCTTGTCTAATTTATAAGCCCCACCCTTCGTTTCTAATGCAACCACGTATGAAGATGAATTATTATTTATTTATTTTATATTTTAGGGCTTTTTGCAGGTGTACCCCTGAATAATTTTGAAATTAAGTATTTACCCCCTGAATAAAAGATAATTGCATACATACCCTTGAATAATAGGTATAATTACGTATATATCCTTAGGGTTAAAATCAGATGAAAAACTGTTAGTTATCAAATGGTAAACATGTATAATTACCATTATACCCTTTCTATAGATACCTTTAAAAATTTTGTTTGACAGTAGATTTAAAAAATATCCCTTTAAAAATCTGAATTTTAAAATAATTAAAATATATAAATAGGGGTATTTTGGATATTTTTCGGCCCTTAACCTAAGTTGTAACAATGGTTAAGATTATCTGGTTAACTTCTATCAACGGAACCTAACAGCAGGGGAATATCCATAATTCAACCTGTTTATTAGGGGTATACAAGCAATTATGATTTTTTGGGGGGTAAATATGCAATTATGAAACTTTTGAGGGGTATATAATCAATTTCCCCTATATTTTATTAGTGTATGAATTGTTCTCTCTAGCTAGCCAGTAAAATCTCATCTCAAAAAGGGTGCAAATAGACCTTTAAAAGTAACACCGTTAACTTGTCATTAGTTTTAAGGGTCTATTTACACCCTTTTGAACATCTTAGGGTGATTTTTGAGCCATTAACCACCATAAAAATATACATCTCCATTTAAAATATGAGGGATTTTATACGCCAAAAAGAAATCTAATTAAACTCGAAGCCGGATGAGAAGTTCCAACTCGGCTCCGTTTGGGAAAGATCTTGAAAGCAAGAGAGGCCGTTCTATTTGAAAGGAGTGAGTTTCAAATCTGTTTCTTTCTTTTCTCCTCACTATTCTGTTTTTTTCTCTCTCTCTTCTCCTCATTGTTCGGACTCTCAGTGGTGGATGATCTCTTAGAAGAAACAGGGGATCCTAAAGAGTAGCTGTTAAAAAAAATCTTGGAATGATTGGGAGATCTTGAAGAGGTGTTGAGATTGATCAATTGATCTGATCTATGATCAATTTATCATAGGTCTGATTCGCCATTAATGCTTGTCAAGTGATGCCTTCAGTAGCGCTCTTCTGCTTCCATTCCTTTGAAGTTGCTAATTCTTTGGATCAATTGTGGATATCGTGATTGATTCTTTTGTCTTTAAATTATGTTTAGGGTTTAGGGTTTGTGTTAGTTTTTGGGGCTTGGCTGAATTATTTTTAAATTCGATTAATGCATTTTGTTTGGATTTTGTTAAAGACTAATCGATATATGTGTTTTTTAAAATGACAGCATGGATAATGGTATAAAATTGATTTTTCATCTTATAGGTACTGAATCTAATGCTGGAATATGTAGATGGGGTAATTGAAATTCAAGAGAACTTTGATCCTGATTACTTATCAATTATGCATATACAAAAGAAATACAGAGAAGACTATCACTATCCATGTGAGACTTGGTTAGTCTTTTCTGAAAGAGTTTGCATGGTGGACTTATCTTTTGAGCAATCTAAACAACTTAAGTGTCAGTTTGCTTATTTTGTAGCTCAGCTTCAATTCAACAATTGTTTCATTAATCTATGCAACCTTTGCTTAAATTGTGCTATCAATTTATGCGGTCAATGGCTCAAAAATCACCTTGAGGTGCTCAAAAGAGGGTAAATAGACTCTTAAAACTAATGGCAAGTTAATAGTGTTATTTTTAAGGGCCTATTCGCACTCTTTTTCTAGCACCACAAGGTGATTTTTGAGCCATTGGCCACCATAAGGACTTATTTGTATATTTGTGAAAAACATGAGTTTTTTTTTTGTACTTTCTGCCAAAAATTAAAACAAAAAAACTTAACAAGCTAAAAAGTTTTAAAATAAAATTTATTAAAATTTAAAAGTTAAAAAGTGCGGAAATTCAGATTCCCAAAAAATAATAAAAAAACTTAAATTTTCAAAAAATCCGTTAAAACTTAAAAACTCAGTCTCAATTTTTTTTGTTTTTTTTGTTTTTGCCTAAAAATTTCAAAAATATTACATCAACTTTCTACAGGGTCGTGCCTAGACACAGTACGAATTTGCCTAGACACAAGCCCGCCCCAGGCGTGCTGGGATACGGACCAATCGGTCCGGGGTCTACAGTTTCATGTCGTGCGGAGCCGTTTGACATCTCTAGCTTCAGCCTGAACTAAAACTCGGTGCGCTGCGTTGCATGGCGGCGGTCGTCAGCATCCAATGCTCACACCTCCCAACGACTCTACCCTCCTCCGCCTCACCACCTACTCAGGCTTACTACTGGCCTGCGCCCGGCGAGGCCTCTTCCTTCTTGGCCGCTCCATCCACCGTCGCCTGCTCTCCGTTCCCTCGCCGCCGTACCGTTCTCTCATCCTCTCCAACCACTTAATCAATTTCTACTCCAAATGCGGCCGCCCCGATCTCGCCAGGAAGGTGTTCGACGAAATGCCGCACAGAAACCTCGTCTCCTGGACTGCTCTCCTCACCGGCTACGCCCATCGAGGCCTTCACGCCTGCTGTTTCCGCCTTTTCTCCGCCATGCTGGCTGATTACCTACCTAACGAGTTCGGTTTCTCTGCCGTCCTCGGCTCCTGTGCGGGTGCTCGCTGTGCTCGTCATGGCCGTCAGGTACACGCATTAGCTCTCAAGACCTCCTTGCAGGCCAGTGTTTTCGTGTCGAATGCTCTTATCACTATGTATTCCAGTTGCTGCAGAGCTGATGAAGATGATGCCTGGGATGTCTTTACGGGGATGCCTTGTCGTGATCTGATCACTTGGAATGCGATGATCGCTGGCTTCTTATCAAATGGTCAGCCACACCGCTCACTCAAGCTGTTTGCTGGAATGCATCGCGGAAGCATTCCGTTCAGTCAGGCCACCATTCTCAGTGTGATTTCTTCGTGCTGTGCTCTTCAGCATTGTCGAGAATTGCATGGTCTTGTGATCAAGTATTCCTTTGAGTCTGAGGTCGAGGTTGGTACTGCGCTTGTGAAAGCCTATGCTGGCTATGGTGGTGATATTGATGAGTGTTTTAGGATCTTTGAAGGGATTCAAGAACATGATATTGTTTCCTGGACTGGGATTATAGCTTCTTGTGCAGAGAAAGAGCCTGAGAAAGCAATTCTACTCTTTTGTCACCTTAGACAACGAGGACTGAAACCTGACAGATACACATTCTCTACAGTGATCAAAGCCTGTGCAGGCTTTGCAACCGAACGGCATTGTTCTGCTCTTCATTCAGTTATTGTGAGATTTGGATTTGGTGATGATTTGGTGCTTTCAAATGCTTTAATTCATGCCTATTCTCACTGTGGTAGCATTACACTTGCAGAGCGTGCCTTTGAGCAAATGGTGAACCGTGATCAAGTTTCATGGAATTCGATCATCATGGCTTATGCTGCTCATGGACGTGGGAGGGAAGCAATGCAAGCTTTTTCTTGCATGGATACCCCGCCTGATTCTGCAACTTTCGTTGGAGTCCTCACAGCCTGCAGCCATGGGGGATTGGTTAGTGAAGGTAGGGACCTGTTCAAAGCCATGTCTGAGGTCTATGGGATTGCCCATCAGCTTGATCACTTTGCCTGCATGGTGGACATTCTTGGGCGTGCAGGTAAGTTGCTCGAGGCTGAGGATCTTATAAATCAAATGCCAATGAAGCCGGACTCTGTCATTTGGAGTGCATTGCTTGGGGCTTGCAGGAAACATGGAGAAGCCAAGATTGCAGAAAAGGCAGCACATGGGCTAATGGAACTAGAGCCTGGAAATTCAGTTGGGTATGTGATGATGTCTAACATCTATTCTGCCAAAGGTAGCTTCAGTGATGCTGCCTCTTTTAGGAAAGGTATGAAGGATTATGGGGTCAAAAAGGATCCAGGATTGAGCTGGATTGAAATTGGGAATCATATTCATGAATTCTCAGTTGGTGGCTTGCGTCATCCCCAAAGAGAAGAAATATATGAAGAACTCGAGAAGCTTGTGATAAAGCTGAAGGAAATAGGTTATGTAGCAGACATAAGATTGGTAGTGCATGACATTGAGGAGAAGCACAAGGAAGAACGCCTTTTGCTTCACAGTGAGAAGTTGGCTTTGGTGTTTGGAATTATGAATTCTTCTGCTATTCTTGCTGACTTGAGGATTATGAAGAATATTAGAATCTGTGAGGACTGTCATAACTTCATCAAATTAGCATCTAAATGTGTTGATAAAGAGATTGTGGTCAGGGATGCAAATCGTTTCCACCATTTTAAAGATGGGAATTGCTCTTGTGGCAATTATTGGTAACTGAACCTTGCACAAAGCAGGTATTTTTGTTTCCTTCCTCTGTTTACAATATTGAGCATTTTTTTTCAAGTTTATGTGAATGAAACAATGTTATGTCAAAAACCATGCTACCTTGTATATGAACTTAAATCTCATAATTGAAAAGTATGACATCTGACATTCCCAACTACTAAAACCTATGAGTCTTCAAGGTTTCTTTTTCTTTTTGTTTCTTCTGGTGTTTTTTGGAATGTTGTGTCAAAGCACTAGCATACTTAATCAATAGATTTGATTTTTGTGCTTATTTATTTGTTTCCCCTCTTAGATAGTTTTTATGTACTTGTTTGACAATTTACTTTGAAATTCCTATTACTCTAAGGGGCGTTTGGTAGGCATGGGAATGAGAATCATTCTTATTAAAGATCGTGGTCACCACCCCAAAAGATCCTCGCAGCATCGCTGCATCGCGAGCGTACTGCCGCATCTCAAAGCAGAGGCAAGCTCCGCCGGGCACAAGGCCTAAGTGATCATAAAACAACTACACAAGTGCCTTAATAAGTTATAAATCGATAACATAAATCGAGTATAATATCAAATTTAAGATAAGCACCTAGGTGTGCACCCTAATACTCACATATAATTCTCAATCTATACGCGGTTCAATACATAGTGTTCTCCTTCACACAAGATCGGGACTCATCGAGGTCGCCAACCTCAATCACAATCCCCGGCCCCACGACGGCCCCATCACTTCAAATTTATCCCTGGATCCAAAAGAGATGAAATCATGTACGAGCTTTAGCTGAATTCGAAAGCTTCCAGAAAGACCTTCCTCGCAAGGCAAGTGTAAGCAAGTCATGAACATTAAGAGATAAGCAAATATAGCAATCCAAAGAAACATGACTAAATAAGCACATGGGCCGCTACACCCCTGACAACCAACCATCTAGGAGACCCCAGACAAGCAATGAAAGGGCTCTATCGTCAACTACGCCTCAACGCTACTGAAAAGATCATCCAACAAATGTAATCCCCAAAGTATCCCCTTGTCACCATCACTCACCGCACTGAATCGTCCCCGTAGTCGGAATTCTACAGCAACAGCTACCCTTCTACATGTCGACACGCCAGCTGTATCGTCCCCACCGGGCAAGGCCGATCCGGACGAGATCGCCCTCCGGCTGACGATAACGCCTGTGGTGTCTCGGCCCCTAGACGCCTCCAAGTTGGAGCACCCACACTCCACCGATCCAGCTGAAAGTAGTACGTAAACACATTCCAACAGATGCCAACAAACCAACATACCAATGCACATCACACATAAAACAATAATCCAAGGAAGTCATCAAACTGACATGTATATCATCAAGTTTATAATAGAGGAATACCAACTAGATAAGCATATTAGATCTCGCTATCAACAAGTAAGGGAACATGATAAGTATAATCCTTATGCGCAAAACATGAATATATAAGGAATATCAGTAATGCCAAAAGCCCATGTTCTAAGTGGAACTAAGCAAAGGCACTTACTAAAAAGACACATGCAGCAAATCCACAAACACCCGAGAGTGGTACTTGTGCAGAGGTAACTTACCTCTATTCTAATTCAAGCTCCACTCCGCTACAACCCCTCCTCTCGACGCTGCCTCCTCGCTTCTACGCCGAGATCTCAATAAACTAACAAGACCTCATTACATATGCATTGAAATACCCTACTTATGCATTTGTCAAATATCGCTTCTTAATTCATAAACCGCCGAAGTTGAGGAGGGACTTATAACCCCTGCCCAAGATCATTTTTATTAGTTTAATTATATCCCCCAATCCATCGGGACAATCTAATCAAATTAGTCGCTTGGAGAACATTTGAATTAATAGTTCACTCTATGTCGGGTTGCTACAGTAACTGTATAAAACTTGACTCAAACTTCAAATCAAGTTCCAAATCTTCACCGCTCCTTCCAAAACTTCTAGTACATCATATCTCCAACATCATCTTTCATTTCCCCATATTTGTGCTCATTATCAACTCCCCATAGAGCCCATAATAAAATGAACAAAACCAATGTTCTGCAGGTGCTACAGTAATTCCTGCATTTCTTCACTTAAGCTTCTAATCAAGCTTTTAGCCCTATCATTCTTTATATTAACTGTTCTTATACCTAATTTTCTATATAACTTACTCCTACACATGATTAACCTTAGTAAAAAACCTTGTATCTCTCAAGTTTGTAACCAAAATGGCACCATTTCCAAATAACCCTAAATAATGCTTATTATTTCCATTCATGGACAAAGGGGACATGGCTCATTAGCTTTCCTTAATTCAACTAGTCATGTAATGGGTCTATATTACTTCCTTTCACTGATCCAACCCACTACTAATAATTACATCTAAATTCATACATACACACAAAATCCATGCCACCATCCTTTCAGTTTTCATGATTATAATTATCCTCCACTATTAAGATTCAAGAACACCTCAAACAATCACATACCATCATGAAAACAACATCAAAGCCATCAGAGAACTCAAAAATCCTGGTTTTTAAGAAGAAGAAACTATAGAATAAATAGTGACTTCATAAATAGTAAAACTCCCAGCACTATTACACCTCTATTCTAGTATCCATTGTGAAGTATTAGAACGCCTACCGCAAGGTCATTTGGGCCGGTTGTGCTTCTCCTGGCAGTCCTAATGGCTTGCTTCTCCTCCTTTCCCTCCCTGCCTCACAGAATTCAGGCGTCAAAGATTGAAGCTAAAGGTTCACAGGCTTTTCAAATGGTTCCATCTCCCTTTATCGTTGAGAACTAGCGTTAAGGTGCTCGAGAACATGCCGGTGGAGACGGATCGTCACACGACGCCTACTTCCGGCCAAAGGAATGTGAATCCCGTGAGGTACGCATGATCTCGTCGGTCGTGATGTCGCTACGAAGCCCCTTCAAATTTCACGCTCCATCGTAATTGAATGCATGCTTAACTTTTGTCAAAAGTCCTCAGACTTACTAAATTCAATATAACCCACTAATTCTTCGACTCACGAGAGGGCAAATTTGTAATAGGGTCCCCGGTTTCTTGTATTTTACCACTCAAAGAATGTCTCGCGGAGAGGCACGGCGTGTATAGTCCCCCGAAGTTCCCTTTGAAATTATCTTACCAAATCAAAATCTTGGGCAGAGGACCCCTCTTGCTTTGCCTCTAAAATTTCTACTTTGAATTCACAACTAGGTCCCTCCCCCTTTCATCTTGTGAGAGATGCATATTACACTAACCCCCCTTAGCTTATAAAAAAATTTACTCCTACTCCCCGGAATTAAATCAAAGCATGTAATTAGGAGAATTGATAATTCAATGACCTAATAAAAAAAAAATTATGGCTTTTACAATCTTCCCCCCTTATTGAAATTTCGTCCTCGAAATTTGTCTATCCATATTAACTCACACCCGTGGGGGTACCAACAACCCATCACTACCATTATTCCATACCGTACATCCTTAGTATGCCAGTACCCAACAACTCTAGATAACGTTGTCTCGTATCAGCCTCGCGTTCCCAAGTCGCCTTCCTCAATCAACTTCACTTTATCCACAGTAATCCATACGATCTCCATTCCAAGGAGCTTTCGCCCTACTACATCATCTCAACCGATAGAAGATGGACACTTTCTCCTATATACAGGCCGCCACGAGGGCTTCGCAAACCCGCCTTACGTGCATTTCGTTGTAAATGGTGCACCAAGATCCATTCTCCTCGTGTGGTAAAACAAGCATTGTTACTTAACTTCGCCAACCCGGAATTCCACTTTACAAACGCTATCCAGTGAACGGAGCTCTCTTCCGAAAGTAAGCCCTCCTGCCGGGGAAAAGCTCGCCAAATTTTAAAACCTTCCACCTAATTTTCTATAGTAGATGGCCAATCCGAGAAAGATCCCGATCTCCTCGGACTTACCAGCCTCCTCCGCCACTACCACTTCTACTTTGGGTCCACCAACTCCGCCTATCCCGGCATGACGCGCTCCAAAGAAAGCCCCCGCTGTCAAGCCAAAAGTCACATCTAGAGAGCTTTTGATGTACAATCAAAATCGTACCGGCCAAAGCCTCTAAGAATATCCTTCCGATGTTTCACATACACTCGCCATCTATGTGAGCACATCAAAATATCACTTTAGAAGATGACAACAAAGTTGTCCAAGCATGGTCAAAACAACCTTTGGCTCATCAAATCCATAAAGACCTGCCGTGGCTTTTAGTCAACTCCGCCGCGTGGGTATCACCAAAACGCCCCACCGCCTGCATACACACTTTAAGACACTCTTCGGATGTCCTCGCCCCAATCCGTACAAACTTGGTACCTAGATCTCAACTCTATTTTCAACGCCTCTGCGGCTCCCCTTTGCTTCCCCGCTGGTCCCGGGCGGACTCTCAGGGGCACTCCGCCACCTCGATGTTCTGAAGTTGTCACATCTGTAGCACGCATGTGATGTGTGTCCAGATTTTGCCTATAGTCATGGGCGGTCCTCTACAATGGATATCAAGTATAGATAGATACTGGCCCCCTCGCCCAGATCCGGACAAAGGTGGTAGAAGCTCTACTACATGGCCATGCACTCCACTTTGAACACCTGCAAAGCCACCCAAGACGACTAACTCATACTCTGAGCTCACCCCTAGCCTGCCGCCGCTTCCCTGCCCGCCCCTCGGGTCCTCGCTGCCTCTTGTCGCATTGTCACCACACACTCTAGCTACGACCTCCGTGTAGCACCAATCGGTCAAACTCAACTTCATACTCTTCCACGCCGGGTACCGCCGCTCGCAGTCCCTCATCATCAAGTTGAGTAGGAGCCTCCTGCTCCCACTCCATGACCTATTGGGTGAACTCAACCATCTCAGCCGGTATCGTCAACCTCAATCGACATGGACTCACAAATCTAATATCTCTACTACAGTAAAATGTGTACTCAAATCATGTACACGGGCCAAGAGCCTCCGGACCATTTGGTCCAATCTAATCTGAGTGGACAGCAGCGTGTCCTCCCCACTAGCTCCCTCGCTATACAACACCATGGAGTACTACTCCCTTGACCATCCCACAACAATACGAGAAGAATGCCAAGGGGTACTCCCAAATCACATGGCAGGGTAACGACAACCTCTCATGAATCGTCTACCAACTAGAATCCAACTTATAATCGGCAAGGTACTAGTAACCATCTTCAACACACAGTTTGCTCGCAATCTCGAAGATCTCCATAACTCGAGCCTATCAAGTATCCTGTCGATGATGGCTGCTTTGACATAGCCGCATTCCCTTTCCTATCTCTTGAAGCCATGTGTTGTCCAATCCTCATACTGCAGCCCACTGGGTTTCAGAACTTTCATCAGATAGCAATATCTTCAACAAATTCCATGTACACAAGATTATTCAGTCTTCCTTTACTCAAACTTACATCTCTTACTCTCAAAATCAAGGTACTAAACCCACAAACATAAGTAGCAGAGACCACAACTTGTTTTTACTCAAGCATATAGCTTTAGTAATTCAACCTCAACAACCTTAATAAACCAGTCTCCACCATTTCATGCCTCTCTATCAGTAGCTCCTACCCTAGAGTTCCTCACTAGTAATAAATGAAAATCCAAACACAATTGCCATCTTAAATTGCAGCTATACATATTGGTCCTAAGAATAAATTAGGCACCAACTGACAGAACAAGGTTCATATCATTCCACCAATACCCACCAATAACGAAGCAACACAATATAAAATACATGTTATTCTTATTCCATAAATTCTCAATCAAGATAGCCATCACCACACATTTACATAAACCAACCTCACATCCATATTACTCTCTCATTCATTAGGATAAAGCCATACACATTGAAATCCTGGGAAAAATTACTTGAATGCAGCCAAACTCTAAATAGGTAAACCTCCTCAACCATATTATGTTGAATTTGAAGATAAGCAACACATATCTCCTCCAAATATATTTGAATGCATTCTCTACAGCACTCATATCCCAACAAAACTAAAATCAACATATACTCATCTATTGGCTCTCCTATTCCATGCATTTATCCACAATAATTGCTGATTACACAACTTCTACAGTTCCTCCAAAACAGACACTTAAGCTTTAAACCCATGATTTATACTCACATCCCATGCATACATACACACTGATGAACCTCCAAATCAATTCATGCATTTTGCAGGAGGTGTGAGGTTGCTCACTAAGCTCAAATGTTACACCACCTCAGAGTCGTATCTCTGAATGCATCCAATCCTCAATGCTGCCCAGGAGTAAGAACGTCGCGATCTGTAATCTGTCTGCATCAGTGGTCTGCAACACCTCGAACGCCTTCTCCACCCCCCGGGTCCAACGTTCAACTATTTGTAGCTCTACAGTCCGCACAAATGGGTAGTCCTATCCTTCTAACTCCCCAGCAAATTTCTGGCTGCCTCCTTGTGTATTAGATGGGGGTCGCATCAGCACCTACGGCTCAAGATCGGGCCTTCTTCTTATAGTTGTAAGGTGCACTCACTACCCACAACTCTCTATCATCAGAATGAGCAGACGCATAATTGCTCCCATTTCATGGTGTCAGGGAGGTGAGTGTACCTCCCCCCCTTCGAGATTGTCCCCATCTTCTCGCCATGGTGATCATTCAACCGACAACCTAGTCACGTGTCAGTCACGTGTCCCAAAACTTAGCCTACCCAGTCCCACACTAAGTCAATCCTATTTGACTAAGTCACTAGGCAAATAGGTGTCTATTAATCACAAGCCTGATACTCACTTTGACCAATTCTTGGCTACCGACCCCAAAAAGATCCCGCCTCTGCACGTTGAGCTGCATCACGCACGCTCAAAGCCGAGGTAAGCCCCTGGGCTTCGGGCACAAGGCCTAAGTGATCATAAAACAACCACACAAGTGCAAATGGGAATAAGTTATAAATCGATAAACATAAATCGAGTATAATATAATATCACGGAAGATAAGCACCTAGGTACGTGCACCCTAATACTCAAATACACCTGACCCTATACGGGTTCAATACATAGTGTTCTCTCACACAAGATCGACATCGAGGTCGCTAACCTCAATCACAATCCCGGCCCCACGCACGGCTCTTATCACCAAAATTTCACCATCCCCTGGATCTCAAAAAGAGATGAAATCAAGTGCATGAGCTCGAATCTGGAAGCCCGCAAAGAAGCACTCCTCAAGTGGTGGTAGCAAGTCAAGTGAACATTAAGAGATAAGCAAATATAGCAATCCAAAGAAACATGACTGGGGTCAGCACATGGGGCTACACCCTCAAGCATAACCAAATCCATCTAGAGACCTGAGAGACAAGTAAATGAAAGGGCTCCTAATCGCCAACTACGGCCTCAACGCCGAAAGATCATCCAACAAATGTAATCCCCAAAGTATCCCCATGGCCACCATCACCTCACTGAATCGCCCCGTAGAAGTCGGGAATTCTTCGGGCAACCTACCCTTCTACATGTCGATACACGGCCAAAGGTATCGCATCCCCAATCGCAAGGCCGGGATTTGACAGAGTATCGCCCCCGCTGTGGATTTACGGTGAACGCCGTAGGTGTCCTCGCCCTAGACGCCTCCAAGTTGGAGCACCTCACACTCCAATCGATCCGGGCGGAAAGTAGTACTTTAAACATACTTCAACAGATGCCAACAACCAACATACCAATGCACATCAATATGGAAACAATAATCCAAGGAAGTCATCAAACGGATATGTGCATATCATCAAGTTTGACAATAGAGGTGAATACCAACTAGATAAGTATATTAGATCTCACACAACAAGTAAGGGAACATGATAAGTACTATAATTTATGCATGCAAACATGAATATATAAGGCGAATATCGAGTAATGCCAATAAAGCCCATGTTTCTAAAGGAACTAAGCAAAGGCACTTACTAAAAGACACAAGAGTAAATCCACCAAACACTCCAGAGCTGGTGCGTAAAGGGTAACTTACCTCTATTCGCAATTCAAGCTCCACTCGCCACATAACCTCCTCTCGACGCCTGCCTCAGCTTCTACGTCAGATCCGACAAAATCTAACAAGACCTCATTACATATGCATTGAAATACCCTACTTATGCATTTGTCGAAATATCGGCTTCTTAATTCATAACCGGCGAGTTGAGGGCTTATAACCCCTGCCCGCATCATTTTTATTAGTTTAATTATATCCCCGAACTATCGGGACAATCGGAATCAAATTCGGGAAGTCGCTTGGAGAACATTTGAATTAATAGTTCACTCTATGTCGGTTGCTACAGTAACTGTATAAAACTTGGACTCGAAACTTCAAATCGAAGTTCCAAATCTTCACCGTTCCTTCCAAAACTTCTAGTACATCATATCTCCAACATCATCTTTCATTTCCCCCATATTTGTGCTCATTATCAACTCTATAGAGCCCATAATAAAATGAACAAAACCAATGTTCTGCAGGTGCTACAGTAATTCCTGCATTTCTTCACTTAAGCTTCTAATCAAGCTTTAGCCCTATCATTCTTTATATTAACTGTTCTTATACCCACTTTCTATATAACTTACTCCTACACATGATTAACCTTAGTAAAAAAAACCTTGTATCTCTCAAGTTTGTAACCAAAATGGCCCATTTCCAAATAACCTCAAATAATGCTTATTATTTCCATTCATGGACAGTGGGACATGGCTCATTAGCTTTCCTTAATTCAACTAGTCATGTAATGGGTCTATATTACTTCCTTTCATTGATCCAACCCACTACTAATAATTACATCTAAATTCATACATACACACAAAATCCATGCCACCATCCTTTCACTTTTCATGATTATAATTATCCTCTACTATTAAGATTCAAGAACACCTCAAACAATCACATACCATCATGAAAACAACATCAAAGCCATCAGAGAACTAAAAATCCTGGTTTTTAAGAAGAAGACACTATAGAATGAATAGTGACTTCATAAATAGTAAAACTCCTCAAAGCACTATTACACTCTATTCTATCCACAGGAAGTATTAGAACGCTCACCAAGCAAAGGTTCCTGCTTGTGCTTCTCCGGCAGTACCTTAATGGCTTCTCCTCCTTTCCCTCCCCTCGCCACGCAATTCAAAGCGCCAAAGATTGAAGGGGCTAAAGGTTCATGTGCTGTGCTTTTCAAATGGTTCCATCTCCCTTTATCGTTGAGAACCAGCGCTAAGTGCGCTCGAGATGATGCTGGTGGAGACGGATCGGCTCACCGCGACGCCGCCATTACCCGCCAAAGGAATGGAATCCCAGGTAAATGCTGATTCGTCGCCGTCAGATAAGTCGCGCCAGCCCTTCAAATTAATGCTCCATCGTAATAATGTATGACATGCTAATCTTTTGTCAAAAAGTCCCCGACTTCTACTAAATTCAATATAACCCACTAATTCTTCGTGACTCACTGAGAGGGGCAAATTTGGGTGTAATAGGGTCCCCTGCGTTTCTTGTATTTTACCACTCAAGAATGTCTCTGTGAGAGGGCATTTATGTATAGTCCCCTGAGTTCCCTTTGAAATTATCTTACCAAATCAAAATCTGTGAGAGGACCCTCTTGCTCTACATGCCTCTAATTTCTAGAATCTGCCACAACCAGGTCCCTCCCCCTTTCATCTTGTGAGAGATGGCATTACACTAACCCCTTAGCTTATAAAAAAATTTACTCCTACTCCCCGGAATTAAATCAAAGCATGTAATTAGGAGAATTGATAATTCAATGACCTAATAAAAAAAAAATTATGGCTTTTACACACTGTTAGCCCCCGTTTGGTTGACAGCAATGGAAATGCACAGTAGTTTTGTAAGGAATGAGATACCCGAATAGGGTTGAATCGGATTCCCCCCAAATTGGGCGAATTGGCTAATTCCCGGATGGGTAAATGACCGTTTTGCCCTTGATATAACCAAACACCATCGTTTCTTTCTCTCAACGATGCCCTAATCGCGATTCCTCTCTCTGGCCGCCCACTGATCGCCGGTGCTCCACCACCGCTCTGTCCTCTCTCTACCGTTCTCTCCTCCTGTAACGCCTCGACCCGATCCCGGGACCTCGGCACGTGTGCAGACCGGCCGTAGCCGTGTAGAGACGGCCCCACACGGATACAAGGCCTAAGTGAGTAAAGCAGATAATGCAAATAAAACAGCTTAATTTATTCAAAATAAACAGAGTTCAGCGGAAAATATAACAAGGGTTCAAATACCCTACAAATACCAGGCCCTATGGGGACCTACAAATCAAAATATCTCACTCAAAACAAGAAAGATAAACAAGGTCCTTGGACCTCTGCAAATCACCCGACCCACGATCGGCTCAGCTTCTGCTTGCTAGAATCCTACGCCTCAGGATCTGTAAACATGAAGAAAACAAGTGCATGAGCTTTCGAATGGAAAGCTCAGTAAGTACCCCTGCGGGGTTCAAGAAAATATGATATCAATAAAACATGAATATCAAAGTCAAGCTCGGGGCACGCCCCTCATAACAAAACCCTAGGAGTCTATCACAAAAAATATAATCAAGATAACGACTCCTAGCTATGAGTTCCAAAGGAAGCTCCACAAACGTCTCCCCCGGTCAGTACCATCAGCGAACCTGCTGAGAAAACGACCATCCGGTCGCTACGGCCCTCGGGTCGTATGTCGGTAGCGCCACCTCTCTACGCATTACCTGGCCGCGATCGACCCCACTGACTAGCAGGGACAACCAGAGTACTCTCCCTCCGGCCAGGAGTGCCGGAACGTCAGGGTGCCCCATCCCCAACGCTCTCGCAAAGTCCGGAGCTCACCGGCTCCACTGAATCCTGGACGAAGAACAAAACAAGTAGGGATCCCAACATCCCGAAACAATCAAACATGCTAAATATAGATTTCAACAAATCAAGGAAGCATGTATGAATAACAAAGCAATATGTCACAATAAAGACATGTCAATAAGATCTCCGAAGAGAGGAACAAGGCATGCTCAAACATGCAATCAAAAGTCAAGAAACCAATCAATAAATGACTGGGGGTACAAGGCAGAAGTACTTACCTAAAGTCACAAAGTCTCGTGCTCCACGGGACTTCCCGACGCATCCAAGTCAAAATCTGTCAAGACCATGTCTGTACTCAATAAAAGTACATGTCTATAAATACTATATTTACGATGCACGCTCTAACGGGCCCCGAGTTATGCCATGAGCCTTCCTCATGCTCCCACGTCATTTTACCTTAAATGATTATTTCTATTTATTTCCATAAATAACTTATGATGGCCTGGTAGCTAAGGCCCATCTATGTCAAGTGGGGGGTGTTGAGTTCGAATTCCCCCCCTTGCCATCCTCCTATGTATCCTTTTCTCCAACATGGCTGGACTAGCCCAAATCTTTGACTAGTCCCAATCCTTTTTTAATTCTTGATGGAGTCTATTTAGCTTCCCATTAGTCAATCTTTAATTAACTAATCATTTATTAACAATTAATTAATCAAGGCCTTTAACGATTAATTAATATTTGTTAACCAAGTTTCAACAAATCTTTTAATTAGTCTAACCGTACTATTAGATTATCCTCTCGACTAATCAATTTATTGAAACCATGCCAATGCTTTTAATTAATCTAAACATTTAATTAGATTAATTAAATCTATCAAGATCGTCAAACTAGTTAATTAAATTTTTAATTAACTTTCGATACTTTGATTAATAACTTGTTTGATTAGTCGGTTAATCAACTAACCCTTTGTTTAGTCTAATCCCAATTAGACAATTAACTGGTTAACTAATCTTCCAATTAGTTATTTAACTGATTTAACAATTAGTTGATTAATCAAATTAATTAATCTCAACTTAGTTAACTTACTAACCATTTGGTTAATAATTTGTTTAAACCAATAAGTATGTTAATTAACTAATCTAATTATCTAGATTTTTAAATAATCCCTCTCCCTCTCTTTTATTTCTCTGTCTTCTTTTCTCCAGGCCGAGCTTCGCCGGAGATGAGCGGCGATCGCCAGTGAGGCTTCAACAGCCGGTCCTCGTCTGCGTCGAGCTCCTCTTGGCCGTGGAGATCACCGGTGCACCCTCGTCGCCTCTCGGAGTTCCACGGGTTCTCCTCACTGCCTCGCCGGAGTTTCCCCTCACTCATCTTCTCCGGCGAGCTCGTAGTTAACCGTCTACATGCCCTTAAACTATAGAAGAACGGCAGGGAAGAAGTATACCTGTTCCTACGTGTGCCTGGAGGCCTCGAGGTGGCGTTCAGGTGGCTTGAGCGTCCGTGGAATCCCCCTCTCCTTCTCCGATCACCAACGTTGGAGAAGCTGCCCTCCTTCTCCGTCAATGCTGCACCGGAATTGCCTTCCTCTCTTCCCGCGATCGAGACGGACTCCCTGTCAATAGCTTGCCGGCCGGAGACAGAGAGAAGATGGGAAGCAAGCAATGGTGGAGGAGGAGGACGGAGGGCACGGCCTTAAATAGGCTCTCAATGGGAATCCATGCTCGACAGATCCCTTGATCAGGGAGATCGCGCGATCAATCAGACCCCCTTTCTTACCTTTTCCGACCTTAAATTGCCAGTTTCCATATGTGGCCGGCCCTGCCAGCGGTGGCGCGCGCGTGGAGAAGATGATGAACAGCAACGCCTCGTGATCAGTCTCCATCGCTTACTCTAACGGCTGAGATTTGAGCGCACGGTGAGGGCTTTTACACCGTTTCTTCGTGGTTGCTGTGGGCCGTTAGATCCTTGCCTTGCGATCTGTACCGTTTGAGATCCTTTGATCTCACCCGTCCCTTTAACTCCATAGAGTCAGCCATGGCCCTTTTTGCACTACGACCCTTAAGGTTTTCCGATTTCCCTTTTTCGTCCTTGTTCTGTGAGAGGAAACATAATTCTCATTTAATCCTCGTTCTTTTTTATTTTACATCTAGGTCCCTCACCAGAGACAACTTCTTTTACCTTGCAGTCCTTGCAATTTTATAAATTTTCTATTAAGTCCCTAGCAGCCAAATAAATTCAAAATTATTAATTTGAATTATTCAATCAATTAGCTTCTCCTTGCCCCTTTTAATTAAATCCAACCATACCAAACTTAGGATATTCCCTTTAATAAAATCATTGATTTAATCAACTATTTTCCCCCCTTCCTTCTAAGTCTCAATCATGATTATTTAGAGGACTTCCCAAGTTTAATTAAATTGGATATTTCCAAATTTAATTAAATCATTCATTATAAATAGTTTATGAAATAACATCCTTTCTAAACTCCCTCATGTCCATTTACCGTAATGCCCTTGGGACTTTTACTAATCCCCAAAATGCCCTTTTTGCAAAATTAATTAGAATTAAATAGAGAAAAAATTTTAAGTCCATTTTTATTCCAGAAAAATCCTGGATTTTACACCTCCCATCTCTTTCCATCAACACCTACCGCTCACCCCCCTTTCTCAACTTCTGGTTCCAGGTATGCTGTTTTGTGATGCTATGTGAATCATTTTTTTTTCCAGGTTTTTATTTCTGTTTCAGAGGTGAATCACATGTATAAAGGGATCGGTGGTTGTTGTATTGATCGTGAGTTTTTGCATGAATTTCATCATTTTTTTCATGATTTTTTGCATGAATTTCATCATTTTTCTTCTCCAACTCCTGATACCCTTGAGAGAGAGAGAGATAGAGAGTAATGGGATCGGTGGTTGTTGTATTGATCTGTGAGTTTTTGCATGAATTTCATCATTTTTCTCATGATTTTATCATAATGTTTAGTCTCTATTGATTTTATCATAACTGAGTTATGGCATTAAAACAAACACATTATTAGAATGCTAGTTTTAAGAACTGGAGTTATGGTCCTTGCTAGAATATTACATGGGGCCTGTACCTTACCCACAAATTTCTTTTTGTTCAGATTATGTATTCAGCTGAAGCTATAATAAATAGCAAGATTAAATGTTGGCAACCTTTATTTACAATGTGAAAATTTAAATGGCTAACAGATGATGTACGTTAGCTCAATAAATTTTAGTTTCATTGTCGACAGAACACTGCCAAAGATCAGATAGCCTAGAGATAAGTCTATTGATAAGTTAGGACTTCAGTCCTTTGCCTATACATTAACTGTGAGAAACTTAAACAAGCACAGCATGGCAATGGAAAAATGAACATGAAATACCTTGTTCACTGAGTAATAAATTTTACATATAGTTTTGTTGGAGGTTCAAAAAAAATTTCAAACAAGAACAATTATTTTACAGTTCAAAGATTCTGCACTGATGCAGATTTTCCATCAATAAGTTGTCATAAAATTTTCTGTCTCACAAAGAAGACCTTCACAATTAACCTCTTCAATTTAATTTCATAATTGCATATAATTTTATGAAATCTTTTTGTTACCTATACCTTCATGCCACTAGTTAGGATCCCAATCCATACTGAATCATGGTTAGCTTTAACTATTTTCCTTTACTGTTTTCATGTAATATGTACACTTTGTTATTTTTTACAAATTAAAGTGTGATATTCTCTTCCTCAAATTGATCTATATTTTACATTTTGTTAATATAGATTTTGATAATATGGGCAAGATTTCACAACTTCGGACATATCTCGTAATGATGTTATACTACTTTTACATCATAAGTGTGATAATCACTTGTACAATTAAGCAATGTAATGATAGCAAAAGAGTGAAGCAATATGAGATCGTGCCCACATCTTTTAGACGCCGCAAACAACGTGAGTATCTCCACCGCCTAATTTATGAAAGTGATGTCAAATGCATAGATAAACTACGCATGGACCGACGTTGCTTTCATAACCTGTGTGGATTGTTAACTACAACTGGCGGGCTACGAGGCACGGTAAATGTTGGTGTGCAGGAGATGACCGCAATGTTTCTAAACATTTTGGCACACCATGTCAAGAATAGAGTAATTAGATTTGATTTTCTCCGATCGGGGGAGACAGTCAGTCGACATTTTCATGCTGTGCTAAAATCGGTTATTCTCTGTCACTCTGTTCTTTTGAAGAAACCAGAGCCCGAACCCGAAAATTCAAATGACTTCCGGTGGAAATGGTTTAAGGTAATAACCTAAGTCCAAATGCTATGTTAGTCCTAGATATACTATAACTACAATTCTCATTTGTTCTTGCAATGTAGAATTGTCTTGGAGCGTTAGATGGAACACATATCCGTGTTAATGTACCCAACGTTGATCGCCCAAGATATAGATCAAGAAAAGCTGAAATAACCACCAATGTTCTCGCGGTCTGCAATCAAGACATGCAATTTACTTATGTCTTAGCTGGCTGGGAAGGGTCAGCTCATGACGGGCGAGTTCTTAGGATGCCGTGACAAAGCCTAATGGATTGAAGGTTCCAGATGGTATGGAAAACCATTTTTCAATGATTTTTTGATGCTACCAATAAATAACTAATAAATCATTAACTAATAAGAAATGTTTTTATTATCTATCAGGTTTCTATTACTTAGAGGATGCTGGGTATGCAAATTGTCCCGGTTTTCTTGCGCCGTTTCGAGGACAACGGTATCACTTAAGTTCTTGGGCTGATGGACATCAACCACTTACACCTCAAGAATTTTTCAACATGAAACATGCTAGCGCAAGAAACGTGATCGAGAGGACATTTGGCCTTCTCAAAAGTCGTTGGAAAATTTTATCTAGCCCAAGTTTGTAACGCCCCGACCCGGATCCCGGGACCTCGGGTGCGTTCACAGACCGGCCGTACCCGAGTGGAGACGGGCCCCACTCGAATACAAGGCCTGAATGATACATGAGCAGATAACCAAAATGTCCAACAAATATCTTTCAGAGTTATTATACAGCGGAACTTACACAAATATTGGCCCTACAAGGGTCCTACAAAATAAAAAGTCTCACGTAAAGAAGGCTGAAGTCCTCGAACCTCTACGCGCAGCTCCTGGTTGCAATCACCTAAACTTTCAGAAACCTGAAAAGGGGAAAAAGACAAGTGGGATGAGCTTTCGAAAGGAAAGCCCAGTAAGTACCCCCGCAAGGAATGCGAAGAGGTCATGAACACATTCATAAAATAGTGATCCACACACACAGTAACATAATAGGAAGAGACCAAGCTCAAACATAAGGAGTTCACTATCACAAAGCACAGACTTAAAGCACGAAGTCAAACCAAACTTGAATATCAAACTTGTCATCTCCCTGGCAGCCATCGACCTAAGCCGATCTTAAATCTTATAAACCAAACCCTTGAGTCTGGTGGAGCTCCCACATGTACGTACACGGCCAGCGTATCGTCCCACTGACGGGTGGCGTCCAGAGTGTCCGCCCACAACTTATCACAATCTGTACTGAGCGGGAGAATCTTCAACACAAGAAATGCTGACACACCGACCCGGACGGAGCACAGGCTCACGTGTTTCCACGGCCACGTGCCGATCAACAGGAAGGCGTAATCAGCATACACACACATGTCCAACAAAAGCTTATACACCAATATGCATACACCACCATGGAGCTCAATAAAGAAAGAAATCTTGAACACGTGTATGCAATCCAAAACATAGCGATATCCAAGCCAATAATCAATGAAGATATAGCTCAAAGATAATCCACAGTATCGAGATCAATCAAGCATGAAAGAAGCATAAAATAAGAAAACAACCACTTAATAAATAAAGGCACGAGGCAAGAGTACTTACAAGAAAACAACAATCGAATGAGGCAACGAAGCAAAGGTACTTACAAGCATAAGATCGAGAAAACAACCACTCAATAAATAAGGGCACGGGGCAAGAGTACTTACATGCTCAAAACATGCAATCAAAAGTCAAGAAACCAATCAATAAATGACTGGGGGTACAAGGCAGAAGTACTTACCTCAACTGGTACAACAAGTCGACTAGCCCGAGTCCCTCCTGACGCGGCTCAGTGCTCTACGTCGACACCTGATAATCATAAATCCAATCTCAATAAATGCACATATGTCTAAGAGCAACAATACCTACAATGCATGCTCTACTAAATGGATCCGGCCTACTAACAAACCCAAACTCTTTAATCTCACCAATCCATAAGTATACCATGCTCTTTTCTAACTTTGGCCCAACAATATTCTGGCCCATTAAAACCTAATGGACTTCTACTTATCTCAATTTAAATCACTTGTTTATCTTCCAAATCCAATCCATAACAGATTATACTCAAGATGGGCTGGGGCCCACAATCCAATTCCAATAACATATAATGGGCCAAAGCCCGTTTAGAATTCTTTTAACCCACTAGTATTCCTAATTTGTCTCAACCCATTCTTAACCCACATCATGGTCAAGTCCAATGTCCAGGCCCATTGACAAGCCCCAACTCATTAAAAGATTTTGGTTATAGACCTACTTCACCAGGTGGTTTGGGCTTTGTTCCTGTTCAGTGAGTTCTTGCACTTAGAGCCATACGATTTATTTAGTCAATACTCATATCAACTCCCACCCTAAACATTCACACAATGGCCCATAGATGGCTATAGTCTATACTCATCCTCATGCATATATATATATATATGGGCCGTGTGGCCCATTAGGCCTATTTACTTACCAAGATATATACACATCCCTGATTAATAGTGTAACACTTAATCCACCATAAAAATATATATATATATATATATATATATATATATATATATATATATATATATATATATATATATATATATATATATATTGAAGTATGACTTGTAATGGTTCATCTCCTCACCCTGATTCTAATCACAAGGATTTCATTCATATAAGAATCCACAAATCACCAACACTTGAGCACTAACCATCATATCTACAAATCCTCTTTTGCTTACTATTAGGTACACACCAGCACCACCTCCTCCGAGGTTTTACTTGAGCCTACCCATGTACATCAACACTAAACGAACATGTATAACACCTATGCAAGTATGTTCTTAAAGGAAATGATACTCTAATCCTCATAAACCATTTCTCCAACCTGAACCCATCGCATCGATAGTTCTATTCTAAGAGTATCATCAGTTTAATATCTCACAAACGTCACAAATCAGTGAGGCAGGCACAAAACTTAGCAATGATTTTCCTACTTTTCATTAACACAACCTTAAGATTAACTATAGAAACATGATCACTAAATTTGAACAACCTTACAACTTCAAAACCTCAACCCTGAACATACATACTCCCCAGTTAAAATGATAAAATCAGACTATTTCCTAGCCATGATCTGACTCTCTTCCAAGCTTGCAAGCTCCCTGAAACTAAGGTGACAGTGAATACATACACCTGTATTCATGTTCTAATCCCAAAGAACAACACCATCCTTTGAATTCACCAACTATCATTACCCTCACAATCATCCCTTGAAACTCCTCCAAGACCAGTGAGACCTCTAATCCACTCCTCTCCTCGCCTACACGCGCACAGGTCCTTAGGAGTTCATCAACTCCACCAACACTGAACATACACCATCAACTAAGTACCTACTCATGCAAACGTGTATAGTTCTACATATGCAGCATTCTCAGAGAGTGGATGACTCACCAGCGTGGTTGGCGGTTCGAAAGTGAGGTATCAGGTGGCCGGCGTCGTCCCCAGACTCCGGTGCCTTCTCTCAAATGCGTAGCACCTTCTCGAGAAGCCGGAGAAGGTGGGAGCACGCTCCTAAAGTAGTTTTTATAACATAGTCACTCAACGACGAATCATTAATGCATATTGCCTACTCCATAATTTTCTCAGGAGAGAGATGATAGAAGACCCTGCAGAAGACGATATTGCCAATCTAATCCCGGAGGAAAACATGCAAGAACCACTTGAAAACATCACTGTTGAACCAACAGATGAATGGACACAGTTTAGGGTTACCATGGCCGAAAACAACTTTGAAATTTGGCGGTCAAGTTGATGTTTTTATTTCAATGTGGTTGGGAAACATTTGTCTTAATTGTTGCTGTTTGAAAACATATTGTCTTTTTTTTTGTTGTTACTTTTCTTTGACACTATCTTTCGTTATTATGCTTTAATGAAGCTACTTGACAATTTTATGATTTTTAGTCTTGTATGCTTGTACATAATATATTTAAGATGCTTGACATGTCTTTTTCATATAGTATGGAAGCAGAATCACAATCAAGGGGTAGGGGCCAAAACAAACATTATTGGACTGTACAAGAAGATAAGGCCCTTATTGACGCCTTGGTTGAGTTATCCACAAATCCAGTTTGGCGAGCAGAAAATGGGTTCAAAAATGGGTACCTAATCCAGTTGGAGAAAATGGTGAAGGAAAAGATTCCGACGACCACATTGAAGGTCGTACCAAACATCGAGTCTCGGGTCAAATGTGAAAAAAGTGCGTATGATGAGTACGTCAAGGTATACATGTATTTCTTTAGTAATTATGTTATTTATGTAATGAGCTATATAGCATTTTTGTATTACTAATTTTAATTTTTAATGCAATACAGACCCATAAGGAAGCAAGCGGTCTTTATGGAAAAGCTTTTCCTTTCTTCAATGACCTTGCCCCGGTCTTCGCAAGAGATAGAGCACATGGCGGTGCAAGAGGGGATATTGGAGATGATGCCGAGCAGTATCTTAATGAGAACATCAGTTTGGATGAAGATGGGGGTTTCGACCCAATGTCAACTAATGAGTTTTCTATGCATACGCCTGAACCTAATCAGATTCCATCGCCTATGGTCTTAGATGCAAGTACCTCAAGAGCACGTCGAAAAAGGAAGACCCCCGTGGATCCATCGGTGGAGAAAATATCCCAACATTTTGGTAATTTTGTGGAAATGGTTGGTCCAGGATTAAAGTCCATGGCTAAAGCTACTCTTTGTGAAGAGGCCCGTGAGACGGCCAATGAAGAGAGGAAAAATATATTGTTTGAGAAAATATTTGAGGTTGAAGGTCTTTCAGAGGATGAGGCATTGTTCATCTTAAATCATTTGAGCAAAGATGACGATGAGCTGAAAATTTTTCTGAAGTTGCCCGACAACCAGTGGCGGAACCAGAAGCAAAATTAAGAGGGTGCTGATTTTAACTTTAAAAAAACTTATAAATATAAAAGAGGAAAAATAATAGAAGAGATGTTGTACTAATTTAAAAAAAAATAAAAATTGTGGTTGCGTAGTACTAATTTAAAAAAAGAAAATCGTGACTGATGAGATTTAAACATAGGTCTCCAAAACCAAAACTTGAAATCCTAACCACTAAACTATAGCATTGTTGTGTTCTAAAATATGATAATAATATTTTATATTACATATTCATAACAGCAATTTCATGTAGCTACATCTTCAAGGTAGGGGTCCTCCTCGAGTCAAGGGGGTGCTTGAGCACACCCTTGCCCCCCCCCCCCCCCCCCCCCCCATCTGCCCTTGCCGACAACAAGAGGTTGCACTTCTGTCATATGCTTTTAAGAAGGTTGTCATTTACCCCACATGATATGTGATGATATTAGTTTATGTCATTTCAGTTGGTGATGTTGGACATTTCTTATGAACTTTGTTGTATGTCGAAGTCTTTTGTTGAGGGTTGAATTATGTTGTTGTGTACCTTTAAAGACTGCCTTTTGATTGAACTGTGTTGTATTGTCTTGAACATGGAGTGTATGTTGTTTTCAGGTGGGTCTGAATTTACTGGTTTTGGTAATTTTTGTATGTGTTGGGTCATGTTGTAATTGAATGTATGTGTTGTATATGATAGTATTTGTGTAGATATCATCAATTGTGATGACTTTTGGGGATAAGAATGAAATACAAATTGTCGGATTTGTGAGATTGGAGTTTCAAGTATTGAAAGGTAATTTGAAAATGATGGAAAGATGGCTTTGTATATGAACAATTATCTGTTTACAAGAATTATATAAAAAAAAGAAAAATTAAAATTACTTATTTATTTGGTCCCAAGGCAAAGCATTTGTAAGTTTATATTTTGTTAAAGAACCTTTTTAAACCATTTTATTAAAACAATTAACGTGGTTTATTCAGTTTATAGAAGAAAAAAAAACATATAAAATTCAATTTAAAAATGTTAAAATAAATAAATAAATAATTTTTTTAAAATAAATAAATAAATAAAAAGGGGCAGTATTATAATAAATTAATAGACTAGTATTAATTTATTATAATACTTAAATATTTATTCATAAAATTATTAAAAATTAATAAACTATAAATGGTTTAATAAATAATAATTAAATTATTAAACTAATTATTCTAAATAATTAATTTAATATAATACTTAAATATTTAACATTAGTTATCATCAAACAAAACATTATCTCACATATAATATTAGTTATTTATATAAGGGGCACAAGAGTCATTTCATCATATATCTCTTATTTTACTTTTCTCATTCCCAATAAACTACCATTCCAATCTCTACCAACCAAACACAGTTTTCATTCCCTCTCATCCCATTCCCCTCATCCCATTCCCATACACATTCCCATTCCCATTCCATACCTGACAACCAAACGCCCCCTATTTTTTTTCAACTGACAGTGTTGGTTTATAAGATTTGTAATATTAAATTGCCATTTTGGTCACTGTAAGAATATATAAGGAAAAAAATGCGATTCATATGGGTATGCAACCATGGTAGGGGTATTTTTTTTCTTATAACAGTATTTTTTTTTCACTATCAGAGGGTTAAAACTTAAAACCCTAAACCATAACAACAACTAACTTTGGGTCATTATAAGAATATACAAGGAAGAAAATGAGATTTATAGGGGTATGCAAGCAACCATTGTTTTACAGGGTTATATAAGTAGCATCTATCTTTCTGAGGAGTATACTATCAATTTTATCTATATTTTCATTCCTTGATCCAGAATAATTGTTTTTGTGGCAATTCTTGATGATGTAACCTTGGGCAATCAGGTACTTATGGTGGCTTCCTCTTCTTACAATATTATACATAATTTTTTATATATATTTTCAAGTTTATGTAAATGCAATTTAATTTACGCCAAAAATGCTACCTTGTATAATGAACTAAAAAGAGATTGCTTTGCTCTTGTAGTGATTACTGGTGATTGAACCTTGTACAAACAAGTACTTAAGTTGCCTTCCTTTTCTTACAATATTATATATAATTTTTATTTTTAATGTCAAGTAAATGGTAACTAATTCATGCCAAAAACCTTGCTACCATGTAGTATCTAATGTGATTTGAACTCTCAACTTTTTCTGAGATGGAATAGGATTTTCCTTGTTAAAGTCATAATAAATTTAAGTCTCATAATTGATAAAATATGGCATTTAGTATTCCAAGCTACCACTAAACCTATGAGTTCCAAGATTTCTTTCTCTATTTATTTTTCTTAATGTTGCATCAAAGCACTAGCCTGAATCAGTGCATTCGTTCTTTTTATTCTTTATTTGCATTTTAGATAGTTTTTGTGAACCTATTTGGCAATTTATTTAGAAATTCCTATTATTCCAATTTTCTTACCTTATAGGGTTGTCAAACAATCCGGTCTGACACGACATGGCACGGGCCCAGCTCATGCCGAGCACTATGCGTGCCCGTGTCGGCATGACCCATGAAGCTGGAGGGGTCAACCTAGCACGAAGCACGGCCCATCTAGTCTGGGCTCATATCATGGCGGGTCCACCCACGAGACAACCCTCTAATTTAAAAAATATATATAATGATAATATCCAAAAAAAAAATCTAATAAATTCAGAAAAACAAATCCAGAAAAATCACAAAATATAGGCAAAGGAGAAAGATTCATAAAAACTTCTAAAAATCCAGAAAACCCCATCTATTAAAAACACTATAAATAAATTTAGGAAATTTCCAAAAAAAACATGCAAAATCTTTAAAAATCCTTAAAAAAATGAAAAAAATATTAAAACCACCAAAAAAATAAAATTCCAAAAAAAAACCAAAATAAAGTTAATAAACTCATAAACAGCGAAAAAAATGGATTAAAGTCATTTTTTGTCCTTGAAATTAGGGTCAATGTTCATTTTTATCCTTGAAGGGGAGGGAGCCTCAAGAATCTGCAGAAAGTTTGTCACAATGATATGGCCTGTACAAGTTCAAGTCATGGAAACAACCTCTTACAAAAATAAGATTGCATATAGTACACCTAAATGGTTCAACCATTCCCCGAACCTCGCCCATAGTGGGAGCTTTGTAGCACCGGGATGCCTGTTCATTTTCATCCCCACAGAAAACTTGAAAAATTTTGTAAAAAGCGCACAAAGTAAAAGAAAGAAAAAAACACAAAATCCCATAAAACTAAAAAAAACCAGAAAAATCATAAAATTTTATAAAAAGTCCAGAAATTCCCAAAAAAAAAATCCAAAAAAATATATCAAATTTTGCCAAAAATCCAAAATTTTTAATAAATTTCCCAAAAATCCCAAATATTGCATAACTAAATTAAAAAATTAGATAAATGAAAAAAATAATTTGAAATAATTATTAAGATTCAAACTTAACTCATAAATTAAAAAAAAATCAAATTATAAAAAATTTATTTTATTGAGAAATAAACAAATAAACATATCATGATTTATTTTAAAAATAAGCCAATAAAATGTTAAGGTCATAAAATTCTAAAAACATATTCTAATTTTCAACCTCCAAAACTAGAAATCTTGAACTTCAAGTCTTCATGTAACTTCAAGTCTTCTAGCCATCAAAATTTATTTCCGGTCTGATCTTTCAGTTGTTATGTCTTCACCAGTGTCGTTACTTTTGTTATATCCTTCTTGATCTTGTAGTTTATCTTCAGCATCTAACCAGTCCTTCAAGCATATGCACATTTTCAAAGAAGCTTGGTTCATCTAGCAATTTTTGTCACCCAGTAATCTGTTCCCTGCACTAAAACAAGACTTTCATGCTATGTTAGACACCGATGGCGATGGAGTTCGAAGATCATGTGTCATGGTAGCTAGCACAGGATAATTGTGCTTGTGTGCTTTCTACCGTGACAAAATATTAAAATTAGTAATTTCCTCTGAAATGAAGTAATCATTAAAATTATTTGTTAAATAAAGATTTAATTCATGTAAAGAAAGAGTAGAAAATAAGGAGGAAGAAGAAGAACTACTATGTTATTTTCATCATATTTATTAATTGTAAAGGATTTTTAGTTTTAGTTTTTCTTGTGAAATATTTTCAACATCACTTATTTGGTTTAATCTTCTATTACCATAAAAATGATTATAAATATTATACATTTCATAAAAAATGGATTTATATTCCTCTTTTAAAGAACTATAATCTACACCCAAATTTTCATCATATGAGTCAAGAAGAAAAAACCATCAAAATTAAATCAAGGATCTATCATGTAAGATAGATAATAAATTGCTTCAATTATTCTAAAATGTTTTTGTAAATTTTTCTTCCATAAAAGCAAGAATACTAATACCAATTTCCACAAGCAAAGTTAGTTAACACATTCCTTCTTGCCAAAAGAGGTTATGGGTTTAAACCACACATGTGGTTTGTCCACATTTATAACAACAACAGCGGCAATAGTACAACAGTATGCCCGGGCCGAGGGAAGTCCACACTATTATGGCTCGACAACTGGATTGAGGGAAACTCCCCTAGCATATTTTATCACACGCTTCAGGGATTAATACAAAATCCAATACAGATACTGTGGGAGGCTAGGCAACAATTACTACAGGGAAGACCACTGTTTGCAATCGGGCCTCTTCCAGAAGAAGGGGCGGGAGAACTCAACTCCTTGGTAGAGAAGATCTTGGTAGATCCGGGAGATAGAGAGGACTCGCGGAGTTGGAAACTGATGCCAATAGGCGCATTTTGTCAAATCGATGTACATGTTTATGATGGACGATGGTGTCAGGTCAGCACTGACAGCTGGGTTTTGGAAGCAACCATGCCCCACCAAGGTCAAGCTATCTGTTTGGCTAGCAAAGGAGAACAAAATTCTTACACTAGATAACCTACATAGACGGGGGTGGAAGGGAACCCGTACAACATGCTACCTGTGTGAGGAGGAGGATGAGACGGTGGAACATTTCTTGATAGCATGCAGCTACACGACAAGAATATGGCAACATTTTGCTCAGCTCTTCCAACTTGCTCGAGTCCCCCATAGACTACAGGAACTTTGGGGTGGACAAGATCAATTGCTGAAGGATACTCGCAGAGGGTGGAACCTCCTCTCCATGGCCATCACCTGGAGAGTGTGGTTAGAGCAAAATAGAAGTAGTTTTCATGATAAACAACGTATCATGAAAATCATTCAAGATATCGACTTCCTAACCCTTTCTTGGTTTGATGCAGTGCATGACTCTAGAAAGCCAAAGCTGCTGGCAATGGAATCCATTATCAAAAGAAGCCTGGAATTTACACACGAGGAGACCTCTCAGCATCCCCCGGGGCAGATTTCGACGACAATCAGGACTAATGGGATCAAAGGGTATAGGGTTCACAAGGGTTAATGGGACATCCAAATTCAAAATGGAGACTTTTGCAATGTAATGGAACAGATCTGATGAGAATCCACTATCATGTACCTTATTTTGAAAACTTAAATTAAATAAAGGAATGTTGTTTATCCACTTTTATCAAAATAAATAAATAAATAAATAATTTCTAAAAATTCTTTAATCATATTTCCTACTTCCCAATCAAATTTGGTGATTTGAATTTCTTTAAAATGTTCGTTTTTTATATTTATAAACACATTCTAACATGTCATATGTGAAATTCAACCTATGCTCAACATCAATAATAAATTTTTTATATTTTCTCTCATATTGAATACAAAATCTTTTAAATTCTTGTCTTTTATTTGATCAGTTTCTAATGAATAAAATATAACTTCTAATTTTTTGTATATGAGGTTCAATTAGTTTTAAACCATCTTGCGCGGATAAATTTAAAATATGGTAGGCATATTTGATATGAAATAATTTTCCAAAAAAATATAGGTTTTAAATCTTGTTTTAAAATTTCAATACACTAGTATTACCAGAAGCATTATCAAAAGTGATAAAAAAAATTAATTTTATAATTATAAATTGTGTTCATAATACACTTACAATATAAGACTACTAGTATGCCTATATTCTAATTTGGTAAAACTCAAAATATGTTTTTATAAAATATAATTTTATAATATTTGGAAGTCCGAATATTTGAAGTAATACAAATTTTTGAAGAAATATTAGATAAATCATAAATTAATTTTTTATTATATTCATTATTCATTAAAAATGTTATTTTTCTCATAGGATTTCTAGAAACAAATTTATTTTGCGGACATCATTTTTTTCAAATTCAACTACATTTTTTTTCTTGCATTTTCGTTGAAAAAAATGAAAATCTCCAAGAGGCGAAGTAAAAAAAAAAGTTGTTATTTGAGTTTGTATAACATCATGTTGGGCCATAGCATGGCATTCGACATGTCTTTTAAGGTGGTTAGTGCCACCTGTAGTTTGACATGAAAAAATCTTCTTTTTTTTTTTACATTTGAAAAACCAACCATTATACAATTGAAAATAAAAGTTAAGAATTACCTTAACTGCTTCTAACAGATTTGAAGAAAACCGGACAATTGGATATCTAGCCGGTCTCCTTGAAATACAATTGAGGACTTGACCACTTGGACGTAGAAGAATTGAAGAAATTGCTTGAAGTCTTAAAGATAAAGTTGAATAGTTGATTGCTTGAATTCTTGAGAAATTAGAATTAGAATTGAGAAGAAATTTAATTGTTGGTGTGAGAAAAATGAGAAGATTAGGGAATTATTTATAGATTTTTTTTAAAAAAATTAATATCTAAAATACCCTCATAAACTAGTATTTTGTAGTTGTTGGGAGGGTAAAAATGTTATTTAAAATATTTATGAGTAATAAGCAATTAAAAATATTTTGAAAAGTGTTATGAGTAAATTATGATTTTATTAAGAGGGCTACAAATAAATTTATGTTTAATTTATAAATAAATACAATATGAAAATAATTTTTTTATTTAATTTTTAATGACATGCATTAAAAAAATATTAAAAAAAATGAAAGTAGGGATTATCAAGGCCGGTCATTTATATATATTCTAACATGAGATTTTGAATCTAACTCAAATTAAAATATAAAAGTTTGGTTCAAAGTGTAACAAATAAAATAAAAATAGAGGGTTATGGCATCTTATTAAAAAATAAGAGTGAGACAAATGATTTCTCTTATTTTTGAGGGGTGGGAAAAATCTCTGAACAATATTCTCATTTTTCAAACAGAAAATGCCGCATAAGCGTTGCAATAGTCATTATAGAAAACTCCTTAATTTAATCATAGAAGTACTTAAGTGCCTAAATAAAATGTTAAAAAAGTACTTTTTGTTTTTTCCTTGGAGTCAAATAGTCAATCCAAATGAGCTTTTGGAATGCGGAAAGATTAGAGAGTTGTCTTGTTTGGAATCACATATATATGGTGGTTTGAAAAGTGAAAACACCGGCCAACTCCAAAAGTATGACGTGGTTATGAGTACTAAGAAGGGGATATGGATCAAAGTAGTAAGACGTGGCTGTGACTAGAGTTTGATGTGGCCCAGTTTGTTTCAAGTTGAAGGCTGATATATGCTAAATCTCAACATTAGATTGTTTATTCATCAGTCCAGATAATGCCTATTTCTATAAGCAGATAGAGGAAGTTGATGAAATGTATATTAGATTCGTAATTATATTAGTTCACAAGGCAATTGCTCTTTCACTGGCTCATACAATCATGCAAGTGAGACTCTTATAATTCATTGGAACCCCAAGACTCTAAACTGTCCCCAATCAAAGAGTCATTATGAGGGGTTAATGATGTCAACAAGACTGACACATTATATACATGCCCATAAAAAGGGATGATTGATCTCACAATCTTTTGTGTGATGACACTAATGTAAGAATGTGGTGATCATCGGGAAGGATGAGTTCATGGATTGATCCACAGTGAGGATGACTAGTGGAACTTGATATGTTTATCAGTGGTTCATTCTCAGATGGAAGGACACAAACATATCTTAGACCTGAGATCATCATGGATGTCTCATAGGTAACTTTGCCTTGGTACATGTTCAACCAAGATTTGTAAAATATCTCGGAGAATGTGTACTAGACATAGTGAAGTACATATGGAGATAGTGAGTGATCAACAAGGGATCTAGCACCTCTAGCAGGAGAGGAGAATATCCCAGGTATCTGGAAAAGTCTTTGGCCAAAGCAGGATGAAAAGATACAATTCATCAAGATACCAGATCGATTGAGATAAGTTTAGTAAGTCTAATAATTAAATATCCATACTTAAGACTCATTTGGGATATTGTATGTTAGAAGATGCATGTGTTGTACAACAACTTCCATGGAAGGGTGTTGGTTTTTCCACCAATATTATCTACTGAAATCATAATACCTTGCTAGACGTTGATCATGAATTATAAGTGGCTAATTAATATGGTGTAATAGCATACATATGGGAACCAAGCAATATATAGATATACTCTATCCATATATAAACATGAGTGTATATTACTTAAGTTTAATTAAAAGGAATTCTAATTAAATATTATCTATTAAATAGATTGTTGGTGCGAAATTCGGATCAAACTCCAAATTCGACCAACATTTGAATTTGTATTTGAAAGGGAAAGGAGAAGAATCAGAAAATCAAGGGAAAGAACTCCAAAAAACAGAGAACACCCAAGAATTAACGTGGAAAACCCCAAAAATGGGGAAAAAACCACGAGCCCCTCTCATGGAGGCGAAATCCACTAGCTCTCCTTCAGATCTACAAAGTAGAGCTCCATTGATGAGCTCTAAAGAAAGAAAATGGAGGTGGAGAAGAAGAGGGAGAAGATGATGGGAGCTCAGCTCTCCAGCGGAGCAGGGCTTCGCCAACACTTCAATTTTTTTTTTACTGTTGAACTGGGGGAAGGGGGTATTTATAGGGTCTGGAGGCTAGGGTGAGGCTTGGAGAGCAAGCCACTCAATTTGAGCACGTGAGTGCCAGCTCAGCGCTCCAGCTCAGCAAATCCAGCTTAACATCCTTCTAGATGTTTCTAGACTCCAGGCTGGCAACGTGAAGCCTAACTAGCCTCTAAATGCCTAACTGATTTGAGCTTCTAGAAGATTCTGGAAGAGGCTGCAGGAGGAGGGGTTGCACTGGGGGCAGCTTGCTCTGGCGTAGGGTGATGAGGTGCTCGGGGAGGACCTCGGCATTTGGGGTATTTTCTGAGGTGGGAGGAGCTCGGCACCTTAGTAGGGAGGAGCTCGGCACCTTGGGTGGAGAGGGGCTTTGGGAGGTCTGTTGCGATGTCCCTATGTAGTTGATTGCTTGGGCGGCTCCTTGACAATCTCAACCCTATCATAGATAAATTTCGATTAGGTGGGAACCCAATGGGTGACACACTTACAAAGTTAAGGAAATACTTAATGGCACTAGAAGAGTTGATATGTACTACTTAATAGTCAAGTTGTAAATACACAATAAGAGGAGGGGTTGGATGAAAAATGTGCAAGCCCTAGTTATAAAACTAGCAATTAGGGTTTCAAGATTTTTCTCATCTTCATCTCCTCTCAAAACAGGCCAGCCGCCACTCTCCACAAAAACAACATGGGACAAGAGAGTAGAGGGCCCAAGAGAGATTGGATTCATCTTCTAGTACCAAGTAGCCTTGCTTTGGTGTGGATAAGCATTGGAGGACAGCTACTTTGGCGCCTAGAGAACTATATCATCGCCGAAACTCTAAGGTATGCCCACTAACCAAAGATTATCATGAGCATAGAAGCATGGTTTTCTAATACCTCAAAAAACTTCTTCCTTTTTCCTTGGTCTTTGTCACACTTTTCACCTTTTCTAAAAAGTTTGGATGGGGAGTGGTTGTAAAATTTGTAACTCCCCATCCGGCCAATTTGGTTGTAAGTGCCCATACAAAATTTTTGGATGGGCACTTCCATGTCAAAAAATAAAAAATAACCCAACCAAACAAAAGTTTTGGATGAGGAATTTCCCATCCCTATATGGGGAGTTACATGATTACATCTAGCTAACCAAACACTACCTGAGTGGATGAGGAGTTACATTCAGGGATGGGGATGTGCTCATCCAAAATCCTTTTACTTTTTTTATTTATTTGTTAGCCTCCTCATCCCTGATAAGGATGTGGGCATTCAAAATAAATAGATGACCACATCCAATAAAAAAGGTGAGATGTTACCGTCCAACACTTAACCATCCAATCTAATGTAAATCCTCATCTCTTTTAATTCTCCTCATCTAGTGAGAAATGATTACAATCACCTTCATAATGGAATTTTTTTCTATTTGCAAAAATAAAATTTCAAAACATATTAAAAAAAACTTACATGTGTATTTTTTATAAATGATATCGATTCTAATTATATAAACAAAAATTTAAATAAAATTATTTTATAAACAAAAACAAAAATGCTAAATTTTTGCCAATAGAAGATAACCTCAACACTAACAATAGAGAATAATCATATCTCATATCCAATAAAATTATTTTCCTAACAAATACAAAAAGTACACATCCACATCCACATCCCCCTTCACAAACACTTCCATCTATTTTTAAACAACCATACGTAAAAAAAAATTACACATTCAACATTTTTTTCTTCTACTCAATCAAACACAACTGTTATCTACACATCCTTATATATCTTCATCCAATCCAGTGGACGAAGAGTTAAAAAGCACCAAACGCTTTCTTTTCCATCAATATAGATAGATTTTGGCGGTTCATAGATCCACATTTAAAACTGGTCATTAGTAGTGCACCAATGATAACCTGGCTAGCTAAGTGACTGGTTTAAAATCTTCAGAAATCAGGCGATCTTTAAAGAGTTCTTAGTTGCTACATTTCCGTGGTGATCTGATGAGTCTGATTACAAAACAAAATCTAGCCATCTCTAGCTCTCAGGATCAGTACTCTTCTTCTTTCATGCATTTCTTTTTGTCATCATTTGAGAACCAATGGATCAAATGCATCACATTCTCATAAGATGAACCTCCAACTTCCATAGCCTCTCTAGCCACCTTCCTAATCT
Organism: Dioscorea zingiberensis; assembly: GCA_026586065.1. Lineage (NCBI taxonomy): Eukaryota > Viridiplantae > Streptophyta > Magnoliopsida > Dioscoreales > Dioscoreaceae > Dioscorea > Dioscorea zingiberensis. The sequence goes on along the minus strand of CM048818.1, from coordinate 52,393,320 downwards.
CCTCAACTCTCCTCCTCTTCTCCATTCCTTCCTCTTCATCCATCACCTTCTTCATAACCTTCTCCAAAACTTCTCCATTCACAATCAACATCTTCTTAGATGCAGCCTGCATCATGACATTTGGTACCTTAACCCCGACCGATACTCCGATCCGCAGCACATCCACCACAAACCTTTCATTAAGGAACTGCTCAGAGAAATGTGGCCATGTGATCATCGGCACACCGGCGCATATCGCTTCCAGTGTCGAGTTCCAACCACAGTGACTCAGAAAGCCACCGACTGCACTGTGTGACAGAATCATCAACTGCGGTGCCCATCCTCTCACTATGATCCCCCTTGGGCTCACTCTCTCCTCATAGCCCCCTGACAACCATTCCTCTATCTCCTGCGAGCTCTCATTGTTCTTGATCACCCAAATGAAAGGATAGTTTGAGGCCTCCAAGCCTTTCCCTATCTCCATGAGTTGTGAAGGCTTGACTTGCGTTAAACTGCCAAAGCTTATGTACAGGACTGACCTTGGCTTCATTGAATCAAGCCATTGCATGCAATAGTCAACATCAAGGGAGGATCTGTTTCCTCTCGTCGCTAAGCAGGCCATGTCTTTCTTGTGTAGAAACAATGGTCCGATTGTCCAGACCTTCTTCCCCATGGCCTTTTGGTAGAGCTCAAAATAAGATGGTTCCAATGCATGGAAGCTATTCACCAGAATACCATCAGCTTCAAACTCTGCCTCTCTCACCTCTTCACGTACTTTCTCCCAACCTTCTCCGCCGAAGAACCCCGGTGCTTGGGCTTTTGTCACCACAATCTTTTCTGTCAAGCCCGGCACCGTAAAAACTTGGGTGTCGTCCGAGATGACGTCGCTGTAGACCTTGTAATGCCAAATGTTGTAGTAGCACAAGATGGCGAAGTTTGACATGCTGAAGAAGGTGAGCCGGGGAATGCCGAAACTCTGAGCAAGATCTCGAGTCCATGGTTGGCAGAAATCTGATACAATGCAGCTCGGCGGAGGTTTGTGCTCTCGCAGATATAACTCCAGAGGTTGCTTGAGTTGTCTGGTTGCTTCAAAGAAGGTGAACATGTGCTTTTGAGTAGAGACCACATCAGCATTCTCGCATCCCTCTGGTAAGCCTAGCTCACGGCAAGGGAAGTGGAGCTCAAGGAACCGGATTGGGAGGCCTGATTCACGGGCAATATTGATAGTAGTTCTGATACGGGAGGCATTGACAGGGGTTGTCATGAACGTGACAAGTGCGCCGTGCTGAGCTAAGAGCATGCCGAGGTCGATCATCGGAATCATATGGCCTTGAGCCATGAAGGGGACCAAAACAAAGTGAGTCTGCATTATTTGATCACAAATTAACTCAGGCTTGGATTGATCATGGAGTGCAGTGCACTGAGCTGTTTGTTGATGGGTTCTTATGGATCAGAGAGATCAGAGGTCAGCTTCATTGATCTTGCTGGCAAGCACTACAATCGAGTCTGATCCAATTGCTGCTTGCCACGCTTGAAATTTTATCCAGGTACGTACTTTGAACAAATTTCCTTCTATATATTGCCAATCACTGTCATATATTCAACCTTTCAATGGCCTCCTAATATGGAAATCCTTCAAGTTTAAGCAGAGGATCCTTATCTTTTGCAGGCCTTCTCTTTGTTTAATTGGTTTACTTGTAAGAGATTCGCCTAACTTGTCAGGGACATAGTATTATTATATTCTTCATCTGTTTTCTATTGTGTGGATGTATTGTGAAAATTTAGATATCTATCCTTAGTAGGCTTGGTTTGTATTTCTTGTAGCCATTTCGTCATGCACCTTCTGGTTCCTATTGATAGTTTGAATTCATTTATGACTTCGATGGAGGTAGCTACTATTCCATCTAAATTTAACCACCAAAGTTGACTTTCCAAAAAACATAAAACAAAGCCGATGTTGTTCCACCAATATTTTTTTAGATATTTTTTTTTAAAAAAGAAATTAACATTACTCTCATCATTCATGGGCTCTCCCGCCATTTACGTTTAGTGAGATTTTATTTGGATGTTGACTTTGTAATTTATTCAAACTTCTGAAAAAAAGTGATTGATTTGGGATTATAACTAAATGTACAAAAATGTAAGACTATTTGAAAAGAAATAAACCTATACATCTCCTATTACAATGTAATTACTACGTACACATTTGGAGCACTTTTGTAGCCTCTTCGTCCCTGGTCATCTCCCTATCCAAATACACTATCTAAATACAAGATCTATGAGAAAAAGACCGTAAAATCCAAAATTTTATTTAAATAAAAGGATTAAAAAACTTCCCCTAATTTAATTCTTAATTAAATTGCCAAAGGGACATTTTGGGAATTTGAATAAAGTGCCAAGGGGTATTTCGGGGATTTGGATAACTTACAAAGAAATCTTGGTAAATTGACAATAATTGGGATTTATAAGGAATAAATAAATTTAGTTTATAAATTTATTTAAATGGATTAGTAATTGATTTGACCTAGTTTGGAATTTCTCTAAACTTATATTGATTGGGCTAAATAAGGAAGTGGGGTTAAATTGATTAAATCAATTCGGGAATGTTCTAAGTTGAAAATGATTTGATTTAATTTAAAAAGGGCAAGGAAGAATTAATTTAAATTATTAAATTTAAATTGATTGGGTTGCCAAGGACCTATAAGTGACTTTAGAAAGGATAGAGGACTACAAGACAATTGTGCTCCCTCACAGCCAAGGGACCTATTTGGTAATTTAAAAACAATAAGGACTTGGCGTAAATTTGCCTTATCTCACAGGATAGGGACCCGCGTGTAAATGGAAAGATTATGGGGGATCAAACGGCAAAATCTCACTCGGTTCTCTCTTGAATTAAAAAGGACGGACTAGATTTAATCAAGGGGGAGATCCTACTATGTCAAGGCCCACGGAGGCAGAGAGAACAACCTCGAGTAACCATCACTTCCAACTCGCCAGGCCAAGTAGCCCTTCCCGCATCAAGTGCCTACCGAGAAAGGAAAGGGGATAATCGGACGTGCGATCACCGGGATCGAAAACGCGCTTCGCCACCACCGCAAGCCCTTATAAGACGAGGCGCCTTCGGAAACCATGTGATATCACGAACTGACTCCTCCTGGTTCCTTTCCCTCTCCTCGTCTGGCCCTCTGAACGGAAAGCAAATCCACAAAAGTACAATCACAAGCAGCCTTTGAATGATCAAGTGAAGAAGAGCACTACCAAAGGTAAAATCCAAAATTTTAGAAATAAAGGATTTGTTATTTCCCTGATTTATTAATAATTTTATAATTTTGCCAAAAGGGCTATTTGGGAATTTTTAATTAAACCTGGTAGGCATTTTGCATAAATAGACACGGGAGATTCGAGAAATATAAATTTAAAATTATTTTATAATTTTATTTATTCTGATTGATGAAAGATTTACTAAATTTGGAAATACTTAATTTAATTAAATTGGAAAAGCTCATAAATAATCATAAGAAGAAACTTAGAAGGAAAAGGGGGAGATTAATCATTAAATCTATTAAAGGGAATGCCCTAAGTTTAGTAAATGGCGATAGGATTTAATCAAAAGAAATCAGATCAAATTTAAATTCATAATGAATTTAAATTATAGATTAACTTGGGAATTAATGCAATTTGGAAATTTATTTGGTCGCAAGGGACTCTTAATAGGAAATTCAATCCTATTAAAATATCAAGGATCCTACAAAGTAAAAGGTTAAGTGTCTCAAGGAGTAACCTGTATCAAAAATATAAAGTAACAAGGATATAAAGGAGCAATTGCTCCCTCCTCTACCTGCCTCAGGACCAAAATGGTGAAATCGCGGAAAATGACCATAAAGGGTCCTCTAACGACAAAAGGCCAGTTGAACAAATACCAAAGAATGGACGGACGGTGGAAAGATTGAACAGACGGAGGGTTCACATCACGGGGCACTAATCCGCCTCCATCCTACATTAATGTAGTATACAAGGACCGCACTCATGGGCGACCCCCACCATCGTGATCCCAACAGAATTCGACCACGAGATCTATCCCTCGCCCTCCTCCGGCCAAATCACGCATCATCTGCCATAAATAGTAACGATAGATTGGGCCGAATAGGAAGGTGGAAGGGAGGTGAATCCCGCTTAACGCCAACCGATCATGAGGTTTCATTGAGTCTCGATCGCCAGACGTAGACCGTCAGAAGTACAGTAGAGACGGGTTCTCACTCGATACTAGGTCTATAGTGTGTTTCATTTGGCTATTCGACTAATTTACCACATTAATTAATTATTCAAAATTAATTAATTCCAATTACTATTCAAACCATTTAGTCACTACTAAAACCAATTAATTAGTGAAATCTCATGATTTAATATATCAAATGGTAACTAATCAGCTTAGTTGACTCCATTTAAAGGAATAATTAATCAATTAACTAGCCCCATTGTTACTAATTAGATCCATTAATCAAATGAAAACTCAGTTAATCTAAGACAATTTAGTTAACTACTAATTATCCTAATTAGTTATTCAAACTAATTTAATAAGTATTTAATTAATTAATCTCCAATTATGATGTAACTTACTAATCATGTAATTAGTGCAATCTATAAACCAATTTAATTATGATAATTACAATCAACTAAATAATTTAATTATCCAAAACCTTTAAATAACCCTCTCTTCCCTCTATTATCTAGTCTCTCTACCCAAAGGCCGACCTCGGCCGCACAAGTTGACCACACCCTCATCGCCGCCCGGGATTTACCACCGCCCCATGGCTTACTTGCATGAAGTTCTTCCACGGGTCTCTTGCTCTGAGAACCAACTACCGACAGGCTAAAACCCTCCCCCGCCGAACCAATTCCCTCCTATGCCGGCCTTCGCTTTCCAAGTCTCAAAGGGACGGCCAGCTTCTTCTCCCGGCTGGCCTAGCCTTCCCCAACCATGTAGGGCTCTGCTGAGGGTCCGCTGGTTCTCCCGGTTCCCCATGACCATCTACGGCCCACCATGTACCGACGACGGAGAATAGTAGAGAATCTGGACGCAAGTTAGAACTCACCGAGATCGAAAACGGGTTGACCTTGTTGTCGTTCTTTATGCGTCGCCTGAAAGTTCCTCGAAACAATCCCTCCTCTTCCTTCTAAGACAACAGTATGCCTCGGAAACCATGCTGCTATCTAAGTTTAACCCCCTTCTCCCTTCCTCCCTTGGCCTCCACTGCAGGTAGTTCACCTGCCGTGAGCTGAAAGCAGGTGCTCTAAAGGGTTCTGCCCGACTCTCTTATAGGCCACGCAGAAGAATCCTCACAAGGATCAAGACCTATCGCCGATGGAGATCGACAATATGCAAGTCAATCCCAACGCTATCACTTTAGGACATCCTCTATCAAGGGCGAGATGGCCATGAATGCGGAACTCCGGGCGGGAGGAGACTTTATGGTGCTCTCGAGATTGACTGCTCATGATCAATGGTTGAGAGTTGATCGTTCATTTCACATCGGCTCCCTAAGGAACTGAATGTTCAGAATCCCAGCCGCTTGTCCACTTCTAGTACAAAATTTTCCGTCTTAAGTCAAAGGCCCTCCTAGCTTTCTTCCATATTTACCCTGTCCCCGGACTGTGAGAGGGACGTTTGGTTTCTTTAAGTCCCCCAACTTTTCTATGCTTAATGCATTTGGTCCCCAGTTTTCACCGTAGACATCAACTTTATCTTATAGTTCATGCAGCTTTATATAAAATTTCTATTAGGTCCCTAGCATCCAAATAAAACTCAAACTTATTAATGCTCTAATAATTGGGTACAATTCATTTGAATTTGATGGAATTAGTGATCTAGATTCCCTTTGATTAAATCATATCCCTACTAAACTTGAGTGACATTACCCTTTACAGATTTAATCAATTATCACCGCTGTATCCTTATAAGTCCCAATCATGATTATTTAGAGTGGACTTTCCTAGTTTCTAATTAAATTCAGGTATTTCCCAAATTTAATCTCAAATCATTCATCAATTCAGAATAAATAAAATAAAAATGATTTTATTTATATTTCTCGAATTTCCCTTTGGGTCCAGGTGTGAATGCCCTCGAATTATAAATCTCAAGAAGTGAGCTCCTTTTTGGCAAATTATTAAATTACTAAAAATTAGAAAAATAACAAGCACTTAATTTCGTAAAATTTTGCCTTAATGAGATTCCCGCAGGCCCATGGGAGGGAAGTCGTATGTGGGCACCTGAGGAACCACCAACCCCCTAAAGGACCTCTCACCTCACCGATCGGAGGAAACGTGAGATACGTAGATGCGACTCCGAGTTGCAGACGCCGAGGAGCCGCAGGAGAGGGAGGACCCACGCCTTTCCCACTTTCACCGACCTAGAGGCGCTGTACAACCACCGCCATCTATGAGAATTCTCTCCGTGAGCCATCAGTCATGAATCCTTTCCTCTCTCGCTTCCATGCATGCATACAGGGGTTACGCTTGTTCAGAGAGAGGCCTGAGGCGGGAACTGCTGAGCGCCGCCAAGTGGGACGGAGGGTGCCTAAGAAGAACTCACGAGCTACACCGAGCTAAGCGATTGTGTAGGTTGTCGCCAGGAGGAACTACGGTCGTTTCATATGCCTCGCTTTGAGTATGACCTCATAGTAGCTCCGCATCAATGCATTGATAAGTGGCAAAGAATGCATGATAATTTCACGCATCCTCTACAAAGTTCTCAAATTTCGAGAAGGAGTATAAGAGAGAGGTGAGAAACTCGCTAGATTAAAGCTTGGTTATTAACTAATTTGCTAATAATATTAGTTTTACTTAATTGCTCAACCAATTAACGTATCATCTTACCAATTGAGGAGTTTTATTTCAAGGATAAATTGAAGTTAGTTGGCATGCTGATTAAACGATGTTGGGAGTATAATTAATTAATTACTAACCAAGAAAAATTTGTCACATCGACACTAGTTTATTGATAACTAATTAGTTAGCTAGCTACCTAGACTTCATCAAGGGGATAACACTAATTATCTAGCTTAATTATCTAGATGATCAGAAGGACCTAGAATCACGACAATTGGATAGTTGATTAAAAGTCTAATTATATTAGTAGCTAGTTAATGATAATTAACCAACTATTTAGTTAATTGAATGGGATTTAATTGAATGAGAAACCAATTTGATAAATTAGAGTTTAAAGATACAATTATATTGGTTAATAATTGGCTAATTGCACTTTGGAATCAGCTTGGCCAACAATAATTTTGTAGAGCTTAGGACCGATAGATTACTTAATTTATCTTATGAGGTCCAAATCCAATGTAGAAAGCCAAGTTGATTTGAATTAATTAATTAAGTGATTAAGCTATTTAAATCAGTTTAATTCAATTAAGAGGCGTGATGGTTAAGTTTAATCATGTTCTAAAATGGGTTGAACTAAGCAAAGTATGTAACCAAAGATTATTTAATTAATCGTATTATTTGATCAAACCAATTTGAGGCTTCAAGTTCAATTTGCTAATTGACTAAGTCGCGGTAGACTAAGTTTAAAGAATAAAAGAATGTAAGGGGTGGGGTTTGAAACCAAGTGACCCTCCAAATAGGCTTAGGAGGGCCTTTTGCAACTGGACCAAGCCAAGCCAAATTTCATTTACGTAATAGATACCACCAACTTAGTCATGTTAAGGAAGAAATGACAAGGAAAAACGTAAGCGAAGGAACGCTCTGTTAGACTTGGACCGTTAGGAGCACGCATTTGCAAACGTGTAGGTAGTTATAGACAAGCCCTTTACTAAGATAAGATTTCATTCTTACTCGTGAGATTTGACTTGATACGAGAAGTCCCAAGGGAGTAATTTAGACTTGCGACTTTTAGGTAAGTACACTTGCCTTGTTTCCTCAGTGAGATTTCTATTTACATGTCGCTATTAAAGACTATTATCATTGCCTTGTTTTCATACATGTTTCTAAGTGATTTTGTTGATATCCTTATCTTTAGCATGTGTGATTGAATTTGGGATGTTGACCATCAATACTATGTGTTCTCGCTCTTCGTCTCAACTCGGAGCAAAGTGAGCTCCTTTTTAAGTGATATCTGTGGACGGACTACTGCCGCCCTAGTGATTGCCATGCCGTAGGAAATCTATAATTCGTTGTCCTCGCTAGCTTCAAGTGGGCTTACTCTCACCACCATGTCGCATAATGAGACATGTGTGGCGCTTATCACATATCACCCGGGAGGTTTTAGCGCACTGGATGGTCGCTTTTCACAGGTTCACGTGGTACCCACCGGAGACGCTTGTGAGCCTGAACTCTTGGGGCTATGAGTCAGAAATTATCTTATTTATTTTTTGCATAGACTCCTAGGGTTTTTTGTGTTATGAAGGCGTGGCTCCGAGTATTGCTTCATGATATTGGCATTTTGTTGGGGCATATCATACTTTCTTGAAACTCCCGCATTGGAGTACCACTGGCTTCTATCTGAAAAAGCTCATGCACTTGTTTATCCTTGCCCGTTTACGATCCCTATAATGAGGGACATCTAAGAGCATTTGATGAAATGACGTATCGTGGCTTTCCGGTGGATTTGGCAGAGGTCCGTACCTTGGTTATCTTTCTTTCCAAAAAAGATATTTTATCTTTGTCAAGGACCCTTAAAGGTCCACTTCGCAATTTGTAGGGTGCATTTAAACCCTTGTTAAGGGCCATCTTCAACCAACTGGCTATTTTGGAATAGAATGTAAGTTGTTTTCATATTGCATTATCTCTACCTAAAAACCTCTAGGCCTTGTATCGCGGTGGGGCCTCGACTCTGACACGGCCATCGGCCGGTTCCATTATCGCGCCCGTGAGGTCCCGGATCGGTCACAAGCATCAAACTGTATGCACGGAATGACGGGAGGTAGAGCTGCCACCACCTTCAAAGCCTCTAACCGGCTGGTGGACCGCCGCTGCCTCTACAAGGACGTATTAATCGAGGTTCTCTCCTATTGTTACATAATGGCCAATGTATCTGCTATAGATAGGGAAGGATACCGGAGAGGGAGTTGTTCAGGGCATCTACTACCGTGGCACCGAATCACCCGTAGAGGGAAGTAGGGAAGGCTGTGTTAGCGAGGAAGAAAAGGAGGGGACATGGCGCAGTGGGCTGGGTGAGGCCCCACTACCTTGGAAGAGCTCAAGTTAATGCCACCGCATGTGAGGTTGAGGTTGCCGCAGGCGAGAACAAGGCGCTGCTTCACCTTCTCTGCTGGAGCAATAGAAGCAGGGAGAGACGAAGACTGTGGGATCAAAATCACGCCACACGCATCGTAGACAGCCCAAACGTATATATCAAGCACAAATATCATTTTGTTCGTTTGTATGGGTTCTTTATTCTACAGAGGCAAGCCCCTATTATTACCTCACCCCTGTTACAATGTCATGGGAACCCGATTAAGGAGCAAAAAGTACAAGATAGAGAGAAGTAAGAAAGTACTAATTAGTTTCACGGTAAATATAATGCGACATTTAACTCAAAGATATAGTATATATATATATATTTATTTATTTATTTATTTGTTGAGTTTATGACCAATCAGAGACGTTCTGGAATCAGTCCTGCCTTATATATGGGAGCTCTGGGAATCCACCAAGTTGCTCTTCTTGCACTTGAGACTTGGGAGAGGTTTGTGACCAGGTTCATATTGACCATAGGGCCTGCCAATTAACTTCCCCTTCATCAAGAACTGCACCCAATCGAGCCAAGTATAGGGAGCTGCCATATATGCTTGAAGAGTGTCGAGTCTGGGTTTCCAAATGCCACCATTTCATCCTTCAATTGGAGCTCCTAGCAAAAGTTATTGGTTTTTGAATAAAGGGGTAATAAGCTGGTCGGGCTGCATTGACTGTAAGTTCCCTTTCCTCCAAGACTCAAAATATGCACCCACCGGGTTGTCAATAAAGGGTACTCAGGCCGTATATGACTGTTGAAGATCTGGATATATAGGTTTCGCAAATACCAAGCATCTCAATTCTTCATCGAGTTCTTAGGCGTGTGAGTTATGAATTTTAAAAATCGGGTCTTATAACGCCATTTCAAGCAGTTAACTGGGCAGAATTGGTATTTCAAAGAAACCTCGCAAAGCAATGCGCCAGCCTTCGCAGTGCCCCATATAGCAGCAATGGTGCTAAAACCTCTCTTCAAAGCAAGCAACATGCATGCGGGCTAGCTACACTTCCGCAAGCAGCAGCTAGCATCAACTTCTTGGCGTTCCAGGGCTCTTGCTTTTTACCTTGCGTACAAAGAATTTTCCTTGTAATGTATAGCCCAAATGGAAGAAATTTTATAACCTTATGGCAAAGAATTCCTCTTTCCCATCAACCCACAAGTCTACAATTAAGCACTCTCTGGCCAACAATCCATGTGCATCTTGATACTAGAAGGGCTAAGCACCATTGAACATAGATCCACCATATTTGGCATGGAGCCTTGCTATTTGCTTCCAAACAAGTCAAAATACCGCCTGCTCATTAGACAAATCGAAATGTAATGATTCTTCAAGTGTACCTAAATAAGCTCAAAGGGCAAACTTGAAGCATCCCTGGCCAAACACCGAAGCCTTTCCCATTATGTTACATTTATTCCACCCAAAGAACTTGCAACATGTTTATTTGTCCAAGCAAAGCCATTATGGGTACTATTTTCGTTAAAGGCTCGCAGAAGAAGACCCTGACCAGTGAACCAGAATAATTGACTTCATATGGCCAATATCGAGCAATAATGTTCCCAAGAGTTTGACAAAATCGCATTGATACTACCGCTTTGTCCAAGAATGGTTTAGCAAGGCGCCTTCAAAAAATGAACATCGCATTCCTCCACATCTGTAAAGTAAATTTCAAGTTGAGATAATGTATGTTCTCCTCTACTTTATTTCTCAAGATGACCTTCATTCTTTTCTACATGTCGTTTCATTTATTGCCTTGTTTGGTCAAAGTTCAATACCGCTACTAAAATCGGGCCTTGGAATATCCATTATTATTAACGGCTGTCCAAGATTCTGGGATTCAAGTACTTTCATCAACATTTGAAAGTATTAATGGTCAAATGACAACTTCTTCAAGTGATTTCGACTGGCCATCATTGTGGAGACCGTTGCATTATACAAGAGACTCCATTGCTTATGTCTACTACACCAATTTCTGGAAGGGAGAATTGAACAACTCGGGTTCCTCTCTTTACCCCACTTTTAGTAAATTTCGACAGACACCTTGTATCATTGGGGGCTTCCACCTTTATACGTAAACATCTACACACATCCATCTGATCAACACCATAAAATTTGTATTAATCCAATCGGTCTTCTTAGCTTCAGCCTTTGTAAAAGATCAAGAATACTTAAATTCCTTTTGATCAAGAACCGTATATCTTCATCAATCCAGAATCCGTGGCATTTTCATCAAATCAAGAACCTTGTCATCGGACGCCAAACTGAAGTCGGGTAACTCAATTCGAAGGCAATGTGCAAAGAACTCAAACTTCATCGAATCTAAGAATCAGTACTCATCAACTTATCAAAGAACTATGTTACGGACTAATGCGGTAACTAAGCCAAGAACTGGGTTCAAAGAATAAAAAGCGAACTAAATACTTTCATTGAATCTAAGGAGACTGTAGATGATCTAATAAGCATCAAGAACTATGTTTTCATTCGGGACACCAACAACTAAAGCGGCACCATTCCCTTGAGTTCCCAAATAAATTCCAAACTAATCGCGGACTCTATCCACATGTTGCAAAGCTTTCAATACGTAAGCTACGACGCCTGGCATCGTGGAGTTTCTGTGATCCGCGAAGAATTTGCTCGAGAAGGCTGATCGTAAGTCTGTGGGAGAAGCATTTGGAGGGGCCAACTTGGCCAGCTTACGCAAAACAGCTTGTGTGGAGGGCGTCAACAAGCGCCACCAAGTCATTAGAAAGCCATCCGTCAAGGTATGCCACGCTTAGATCTAGATGGATACTAGATATGGGTCAGCTGCCAGCGCGTGAGTGAAGAAGGAAATGGGCTTCAAGTAGGAGCTATGTGCAGCCAAAGGGGGAAGGCCTCTAGGGGCGGAGTTTGGAGGATGGGAGAGATTTTCTTTATATCTTACCTTTTTTCCTCTGTTCCTTCCTCCTTTTCCTCGCTCTTTCTTCTTGGGAGAGCCTTCTCTCCTTGGTCGCTTCTTCCCTAGAAATCTTTTATAACCTTCCTATTCTTATTCCATCAAGAGAGAAAACCTCCGCCAAATCACAACCTCTAACAATGTGGATAAGACCGTGTTTTCTTTCTTATCTCTCGAAACTTTTTAATTAATGATTTCAGCAGCTTTGGGCTTCAGTCAGGGATTACGTTTCCCACCAATTCCGTCCATGCTTGGGAAATTAGCCCCTTCTTATTATCTATTTATTTAGTTTATGGTTATTATTATGTATTATTTTAAATATATATATATATGATATATATATATATATATATATATATATTAGTGTTGCCTCGAGATTCAAGACTAGTACCTCTAGATTTGCATTTTCTCCTGAATGCAGCCTTCGAGATACTGCGGTTCGAAGCGCTATCTTGAGACCTTTTAAGATTGCCCTGGATATGTTCCTCGCCGAGGTAATTTCTGCATTTGCCATGTTGCCTCGAGATATGTGTTCTAGGCAATTTTGGAATTTAAGAGGTTGCCTCCCCGAGATTTATAGTTTTCAGACAATTTTAGGCCTCTTGAACAAGTTTGTCTCTATAGATGTGTGCCCTGAGTATAACTTTGGGGAGTTGTTAAGGGCTCGCTTCTACCGCCATGTGTTTTTTCCAAGGGCTATCTTAACACCCATGACAAGATATAGCTCCTTTTCTTTTATCTTGAAATATTTTAGGGGGGATTTCAAAAGGCAAATATTTAATTTACAATTTAGAGTAAATGAAATATTTCACCTTTGGGAGCTCCACTTTGAGATAATCTCATTTTTTGTATTACCAAATCCCATTTGGGTTGTGATTATGATAGAATCTAAATTTACATAAGGGACTAGAATTTTAATCCTCATAGAATTAAGGCATGTATTTTTTTATATAAACAAAGACAGAGAAACGAGAAGAAGAAGAAGACAGGTTAATTAGGTTGATAATAGATAGCTAAGCTAGTTGATTAAAAATGTTATGTCTAATTAAAAAATAAAATAAAAATAATAAAATTATGGTTAGTCAATTAAAAGTAGCTAATTGGATTAAATCAAATAATGGGATTGGACCGGATTAGTCAGATGGACCATAAGGAGGTTAAGCCTAATCAAAATTAGTTAAGTGATTAACTAAATAAAGAAGATTGTTAATAATCATCATATGGGTTAGATCAAATTGATTTAGTGTTGGGTTGGGTTTGATCTAATAGAAATGGACTTGAATTGGGCTCAATCAAGATTTAAAAATGTCTTGAACCAAACTATAAAATCAGATCTATGGGTCGAGTTCAATCAAATAAAAGGGGCTCAATGGGACCATTAGATCAGGTTGGGCTTGGTCAAGAAGTGAATAATAAAAAGATATAAAAGGTTGTATGAGAGTGGGTCTGAACAAGAGACCCCTCTCATGGGCTTGGTAGGCTCTAACCACCAAGGCCCTATTACCTTTGTGATAGAAGGAATCTGGAATATTTATATAAGCTAGACTAATCAGATTTAGAAATGAAAAATAAAGCTATAAAAGGAAACAAGGGAATAAATGGTATGGGAGGGATTTGAACCATGAACTTCCTAGAAAAAGTGGTGGGCCTTAACCACCAGGCCACCTAGGCCCTTTTGTATAAATAAACAAGTATAAGAATTTTAAGGGTAGGAAGGAAGGCCCATTAAGCTGGGTTGGGCCCGATTTAGGCATCTTGCATATACACCTGGAATCATACGATGTTACAAATGACTGATATAGGATTTATTATCAGGGTTGACGTAGATACGAAGTGAGTTGGTTCCTTGGGACACCAGGCTTCGTGACTTCAGTTAAGTTACTCATGCCTAGTTACCACCCATTGTTGGGTTTCTTGTTGTGATGTATGCTATCTATTTAGCATGTTTCCCCTTGATATGTTCTGGATTTGTGCACATACATGCATGTTATTTGCTTTTATATCTAGTATGTGCATGGTTGATAAGCTAGAGGTAGGGTGTAGCTCTACCTGTCTTTGATGTGTGAGTTGGCTATACCCACCCGTGGGCCGACACTTGCTCATGGGCACATGGTCTTGTGTGCTGGCCGGGGGGTATGTGCTAACTGAGATGGTTTTTTCGCCCGACACAGTAAAGCGTGGAGGCTTCAGTTTGAGAGAACGTTCGAGGACGGGACACCCTGACGTTCCGGCATTCCATGCCAGAGGGAGGATACTGCAGGCCCCGGGCCGCCGGCCCGGTATTGACACCGCCGTACATAAAATGGTGAGAGGGCGCTACCGAGATACGACAGGTTGGTCACGAACAACGGATATCTAGGCCTCAGTATGCGAGGAGCTTCGCCTCCACTTTAGAATCTGATCGGTCTAATTGTATGTGCTTTCGAGGTCCCGGACGGATGAGCGTGACAAAGACACAATGGCTAGACAAGTAGTATAGGAGCATTGAAAGGGTTGGAATCTGGTGGTAGTGGCAGTAACCTAGAGTATATGGATGGAAAGAAACAGGAGATACTTTCAAGCTTAGCAGCGTGTTTACAAATAACTGATCTGTAATATCGATTTTTTTTACTATCATGGTTTAATATGGCACACGAAACCAGGAAGACAAAATTACTGACACTGACGTTGGAGTCCTTAGTCAAGAATAGTCTTGAATTGACTCGAGACGACGAGCCACATAGACCACTGGATAACAACTTGGAATTCGAGGAGAAGGCTTCACATGAGGGGAAGCGTTTGGAACAAAGGCCACCTGAATCCACATGCACATCTATGTAACAACCCCGGATCTGAGAGTCATGTAATTGAGTCCGTCAAAGGACTATTTATCTCAACCCAATAAATTAATATGGTTTATCCAATTTTCCCCAAAAAATAAAAATGTTTGTTTGGAATAGCTTAATCAAAACCATCAAGAGCATCATCAAAGGTATGTGCAAAGTCCTCAAATCTCTAAGAAGGAATCATTAATTTTTGGTATTAATTGAAGCCATAAGATGCTTACTATTTCTGTACAACCACCTCCCCTGATCAACTTGATCCAAGTAACTGCTGCTAAAAAAAACCATCGGATCCTATATCTAAATTACATTAAATGAACTCAATAAACCTCATGTGACATCAATAAATCAAAAAACTTATTCAAGAGCAAAGCATTGAGTAGATATCATAAGAACAGTGTCTTGACCCAAAGATCAATCTTGAGAGTTTCCTATTAGACAGCTCAAACCAGTTATGGTTATTGAGAATTGTGTCACTCATTGTTTCACTAGTTATTCTGTTTGGTATTCCAAGTTGTCTTTCTAATTCTATTGCCTCTTCACCTCTCCTTATGACATGGTCATAGCAAATGTATCTCCCACAAGCAGTCTCATGCATTGCCTCATACACACTGACATGTGCCTCAGCCACCTTGTTAACATCTACAGTTGCTAGCAACCCTTCAGCAAACAATTCTTGAGATCCTGCATGCCATTCAAAATCAAAATTATAAGGATATGTATGATTTATCAAGAGAATTAATAGTTTGATATATATATATATATATATATATACAGTCTTGATTACATCAGGCCGGCCGGAAATTGTAAATTTCCGGCCGCCTATTGATTCTGGGCCCTAGAGCATGTTTGAACAATTTTCAACCGTATGGATGGAAAGATCATCGAAAAATAAGTTAGCCTGTCAATTTTCATACAATTTGGGAACTTGTAGGGTCTTCATCTTAACAGATCAAAACTTATAGGGATTTGAACGATCAGGAATTTCAAACCGTTAAGTGGGAGGGACCAAACGGTTACCAAATTGTATTTAAAATTTACAGGTAGCTTATTTTAGCAGATCTTCTCATCCATAAAAAAATACCGAGGGGACCAAATGGGCGGCCAATCGAAATGAGCAGATTCTACTGCCGAATCGACCCTCATATCTGATCTTGATTACATCAGGCCGGCCGGAAATTGTAAATATATATATATATATATATATATATATATATAGTTAATAGGGATTAGATGAAATTAAGGTGTGACCTTTGAGGAAGGCAATGGAAGAAGTAGGATTGCGGCGACAAAAACCAGGGCCAGTGATAAGAGCAGGACATATTGTTACAAGCTTCAAGTCTCTCCCACGAGCAGCTCTCCATGCAGCTTTCTCTGCCATTGTTTTTCCCAATGCAAACCACAACTGCATATGTTCATTCATTCAATCAATCCAAATATTCAATTTCTTTATATATATATCTCTATAGCTAATTAATTTCAATTGTTTACAACTTAGATGTGTCAAAACGAGTTGGCACGTCGCACCTTGCCCTAACTTAGATCATGCATGCATATTTATAATCTGAAACTGACCTAACTTATTAATAAATTTTTAAAAAAAGTTTAAAAGGAAAAGAAAAGAAAGTATATATATTGGTGTTACCTTTCTGTCTCTGCAGAGTGTTTCATCAGTCCAAGAATTCTCATCAATGATATTGGTGGAGAAATGTTGGTTGTTGTTGTTGGAGCTCCTGCGCCAAACGCATGCAAGAAGTGAAGAAGTGAACACACACTTCCTCACACTCCCACTTCTCACACACCCTTCAACAACTCTCTCTGCCACTCTCGCCTCCATTTCAGCCTTATGTTTCTGAATATACAAAAACCAAAATCATACAATTATCATCTTTTTCATGTATTAATTATCATCTTTTTAATGCCATATATATATGAGTTTTCTTGGTAAAGAATGTAGAAGACACCTACCTATCTTTTTGACAAAATTAGAGCATGCATGTTAGAGAAATCCCCACACCTAAAAGAAATTAATAAGCCAAAAGCTCATTTGACAAAAAGCATGGTTACCACTTACTTAAATTTCTTTTCTCAAACACCTAACTTAGGTCCACGATGACACTTTAGAAATTCTAAAGAGAAGGCAAATGCTATTTTAAGCACAAGTGGCATCATTGATTCCATTTTATTAATCTTTGTATTGTATTGAGTCACCTTAATTAGCTAGTCACATCACTCGAATAATGAAATTTAGGGAAGAACAGAACAGATGGTGGAAGTTTTTCAATACCTACCAACTTTAATTTGTTGACCTAAGTAGTACTCTTATTTTGACAAAATGGAATCTTGCGGTTTTCAAAGTCAGCTGTAGATCATTGGCAATGGCACCTACCATGCATGTACTAATGATTTTCTTTCTTTCATGGACGTCTAAATAAATTTTAATTCTTTTTTTATATATTAAACAATTTAGTTCATTCTCTTAAAACATTAAAAAAAAAATTTAAATTAAATTATATCTAAAGTTTGATATTTACCGAATAACCGGAGACACCGGAAGGATCAATGAAAGCCGAAGTGTGGAAGACTGCGACACATCCATCGAATGCGCAACACAAACTGTCCAAATTCATCAAATTGACCATCACGGCCAATACTCTATCCCTTGGTCCCTCTCCAAACATGTCCATCTCCCCCAACTTGTCTAAATCCTCTGTAGTTAATTATATACATCAAAATAATAAAATTAGAAACGTTAATCAAATTGAAATGCTAAGAGTTGCATTGCATAATCAATTTTGTTCATTTTTTTTAAATAATATATATGTACAATAGATTATTAACTATTATCTTCCATTAATGTTTTATGATTTTTTTGTAAAAGTTTTCTCATCCACTTTGTCACTTGTAGTTTGCAACTTCTATCAACGGTAGTCATGATAATAGATTTTTTTTTCCCCCAAAAAACCTCATTCATTTGTCATGACATCAAGTGGCAGAGAAAGCACATTTAAATAAATTATAAAATCATTTAGTTATTTCCAATCTACTATTATAAAATATTGCATCTAACTAATGTGTAGTGGATATGAACCCTGTCTATCATTTTTCATAATAAATAAATAAATAAATAAATAAATCATATTTAAATTCTCAAGAATCAAGTTTAAAATCTATATCTAAAATTTTAAAAAAAAAATGTACAAAACTCTTAAAACTCTGATAGGTTTCCACTTGTCATTCTATATTAAACACCACCACCACCATCGTGGCCTAATTTGACCGTGCCAACAAAAACAAATGAGAAACAACACTCATGGTAAGGACATGAAATATACAACATTAAAAAAAAATAGATACTTTTAAAAATGATAGATGCATACAACTAGAAAAAGTAAAAAAAGAAACATTTGGTTTAAGTATCATAACATCTTAAGGTTATGAAGGTGATAGTAAAGCTAGAATCACTCATAATAATTCTAAAAAATTTAGAGAGAAAAAAAAAACAGATAATCAAATCAAAACCTAAACCATATTATAAATAATTATTTAATTACTCATACAAAAAATTAAGAACTAATACTTAAATTAATGATATCAACTCAACCTAATTAATTCTGTACCTTGTGTTTCAACCGTCAATTTAACGGTGTATCCCCGAGCAAGAAGACTATTGACAAGAGCGAAACCAAGGAAGGAAACGCCACTCGTAACACACACCGTCCTACTCTCATCGACAAACTTATTATCTTGAGTCTTTCTCATGGCCAACCCTCCCTTTTCTTGTTTCCACTCCCCGCCGTAAGAGATCTCCGACCGGAGAGTTCGCCGGAGCTCCTCCATCTCAGCCCCTAGGCTCACCATGCTTCTTAAGACTCCCATCTATATATCTTTTGTTCACAAAATTGTTGTTGAGAGGTCTCACAAGGGTAGAGGGAATGGAAGGGAGGTTGTTATATAGGAAAATGTCTTGGATGTGGACAAAAAGGTGTCCTGGCATGGTTGGCTTGACCACAATGGCTTATAGCATTGGTATGATGACTGGATGGAAGAAGAGTAGGTTGCTTTTGCCCAATTGGACACCATATAATACTAGTTCTATATATATATCATTATATTATTTTTAATTTTTGGTTTTGAATGTTTGTGGGGTTCGATCCACTTTTTAGGCCGGAGCCGAGGAGTCATGCAAGAATTGTTTCCGGCTCGGCTTGGCTCGGCTCGGCTCGGCTTGGTTATTTATTTTATTTTTATTGGTGTATTTGTTTTGATTATGTGTTATATTTAAAAATATTATTTAAAATTGTGGCCCAACCAACAAACGAAGTTAGATTTGAATTTGTAAGTCCTCATTTTTTGAAAAATTGAGAGCTTGATGTTTGTTTGACGGTTTGGTTCATGTAATAAGTTGATATCTTCAAGGTAAATGTAAAATATATTAATCAAGACCTAAATAAATTTCTTGTTTTTAAATAACATTATATAATTTTTATAATATAATTTGTAAAAAATCAATACTAACAACTATATAAAATAACTTATTCACACTATTATTTTATATTTTGTGTTAAAATATAAGCAAGACCCATTATAATTAATTGATTAATTTGATAGGGTAAATAGATTTTAAACGAGGAAACACTTGCTACTCAACTACCAATACTCTTTAGAAATTTGGGTACATTATGGCCATCTTTTTGGGCACATGGTCTTTCCAACCACGATATGAGATCTGTGGGGGAGGACTGACTTCTCTAGACGAGTGGAGAAGAAAGCTCAAAAGAGCTAGCCCCTCACTTCCATGGCCATCATCTAGAACATATGAATGGAGAGGAATAATGATGTTTCTTAAAAAAAAAAAAAAAACGTGTTTGCACAAAACTAATTCGACACACTAACTACCTTCTATTGTCTTGGTTTGATGCAGCACATAAGACCAAGAAGCAGAAGTTACAGATGATGCAAATCATAGCGAAGTGCAACTTAGCCTACATTAGGTACACGCAAGTGCAATGGCCACCGGGAGCAAGACTGTGAAGAGGATGAGGAACCGACACAAATAAGGCAATGGGTTACAAGGAATACAATGACTATAGTTGGACCTGATGTAACCAATGATAGAATGTATCCCATAGTTCAACTATGGATTAAAAACCGCTTGTACTAGCGGAACCTCCTTTTTTTTATAATTAATAAATATAGTTAATCCACTTTTATTAATATATATATATATATATATATATATATATATATGAAAAATAAAGAATACTAATATATATATATATATATATATATATATATATATATATATATTAAAAATAAAGAATACTAAAATATTGGTATTTAAATGGGAGAGATCCTAAACACATTTGTTATAAGAGAAGGTGCTATTTAATTAGGTGGATTGGTTTAATATAATACACATGTACAAAATAATATATTGATATATTGTGCATATTTATATATGTAATTTAAAAATATTTAGTAATATAACTGTAAATTTTCAAGAATAATATATATGTGTAAAACCCAAAAATAGTATTAAAAAATTTGGATGGAAGTTGGTGCCTTGGTGGCATTAGGATGGGTTTGTGAAGCAACCAGACAAACTATCAAAAGAGTAGACATTCCCCTTGTCACAAAAAAAAAAGAAAAAAAAAACATTCTAAACCAAGTTTCAATGAAACATATCAAGAAGAACAAGCAACACCCACCCAAAAAAAATTAAGCAGGCTCTTAATTATTTAGCCTTCTTTAATAGGTGCAAGTGCATTAAGTTCCCCTTTAATTAAAGGGGATATATATAGAGGGGTGATACAGTCAGGCCAGCCACACTTCCCCTTTTATTTAGTAAATATATATAAATATATATTTAATATTTTTTATAATTTCATATATTTTAAATAATATATATATATATATATATATATATATATTATATATATATATATATATATATATATATATATTACATTATCTTATCTCAGAAAACAGTTATAGATACATATATTTAAAAAAATTACATATAAGTATATATATAAAACAAAAAATATATATAAATACACATATATCTATATAGTATATACAAAATATTAGATATACATAACTATATATATGTAGATAGATATGACCTGATCCTATCATGCCTCATATATATATATATATATATATATATATATATAAAGCCAAGAAACTTGGTGTACCATTGGACAAAGGATTTTATTTGTATACTCCCAATTTTATTTTATTTTTCTTTGGAAAAATGATTAACTGATTTTTTTTTTCAATTTTTGGTGTGGCAAATGTACCCATTGGAAATGTATGAAAGGTTGTAAACAGGTCAAGTTTGATCCATCTCGGCCTAACTTGAGCTCGACTCAAAATTGGTTAGCTTAAGTTTAAGTTTGAACTTGAAATTAGCTCAAATTAATTTATTCACTTATTTTGTTTTAATTTTGAAGGTCTGAGCTTAACTTGATTTAGTTTAAAATTAAAAACACATTTATAGCTTGATTTTTTATACTACTATAAAACTTAAAAAAACATAAATTTTATAATATTCTCAATAAATAAAACTTATATTTCGCAAGTTTTCAACTAACTATACAAATAAATAAATAAAAATTCTAAAGCTAATGCTCATGAGTATAAATATTGAAAATAAATATTTTTAATTATATCAAATAATATAATAAAAATAACATTTTTGCTACAAATATGATTCCATAACATATAATATATAATATATAATATTTTTATTAACATATATTATAATATATATAATAATATATATTAATATATACAAATTTCGAGCTTATGAGCTAATCTTGATCAAGCCAAACTCAACTTGAGCGCAAATTGAAATTAATTTCAAGCTTGAAATTCAAATTTGTGCTCAGTTTGAAAAGAAAATTTTGACCTAAATTCAGACTTTTGACAAACAAATAAAATACATAGTTTGGATGATATTATTTATATAAAAATATAGAGTTGAAACCAATGACTAAAAGGTCTATTGGTATAAGGGTCCCTTGTCAAAAGATGAAATTCCCCTGTGGATGGCTTGTGGTCAAATTCCATCTTTTGCAAGGTGAGGGTTTAGGTGCACGGGTCTGTTCCACGCTTAAGATGCCGAGCTTAACCATATCGACGGAAAGAATATCGAAAAATAAGCTAGCAAGTCAATTTTCATATAATTTGGGAACTTGTAGGGTCTTCATCTTAACGGGTGAAAATTTATAAAAATCTTACCGGTTCATCTTAATTTTTGATGTTCTTTCCATCTATATGGTTGGATTTCCTCAAAACACTGTGCAAATGGGCCAAAAAGAGGTGACTGCACTTGCACAGTGATAAATTCGACCGCATAATATCATGACCCTATATATATATATATATATATATATATATATATATATATATATAGTTCAGGTAATATCTTTTATAAATAATTCAATTTCATCTTTTCTTTAATTAATGGTAACTCAGTGGAAAGCAAAACTTACATGAGGCCGGACTTACCTATCTTTAGGTGAGTTTGCCTCACTTTTGACTATTTGGAGAATGTTTTAAGTATTTCCAACCGTACGGATGGAAAGATCATCGAAAAATAAGCAAACATGTCCATTTTTATATAATTTGGTGACCATTTGGTTCTCTCACTTAACGGTTGAAATTATGAATCGTTAAAATTTCTATAAAATAAAAACCGTTAAGTGATCGGACCAAACGGCCACTGAATTATATAAAAATGAACATGCTAGCTTATTTTTCGATGATCTTATCATCCGTACGGTTGGAAATACTTAAAATATTCTCCAAATAATAAAATGGAGACGGACTTATCTAAAGATAGACAAGTCCGGCCTCATGTAAGTTTTGCTCCTCAGTGGAGTATGAGGCATAATTAAAAGAAACAGAGCCATAACAACTTTTACTGTAAATATTTTTATTTATTTATTTTATTACTTTTGACTTTCAAGTTATTTTTCCAACCAACCCCAAACTTTTTCTACAAATTTGAATGCACGTTTTTTTTTATTATTTTAAGTTTTCAAGTTATTTTTCCGGTCAATAAAACTTTGGAATTGGTTGTCAATGGGATGCTCAGTCACAAGATTATTTATTATTTTTATTGAAGTTTCATTATATATTAAAATTTGCTTATACTTTCCTCCATCGAACTAAAAGCTATATTGTAATCATAAAAATACATTTTTATATAAAAACTTATTTTTATGTCTTTTTTTAGAAAAAATAGAATGATTATTCTATATTATGATACAAATATACAACTATATAAAATAATAAAATTACGAATTAATGAATTATTTTATATGTTGAGATTAAGTAATAGTTTATCTCATGTTTTGGTTTCAATGAACTCATCTTTTTGCTTCTTTTTCTGTATAGTCCACCAAATCGGCCATCTGCATTAATTGCACGTGCTCCTTATCCGGAATTCTCTCTTGCGCGTTGCAAACTCGTCCATTAAGATTTTTATTTTATTTTATTTTATTTTATTTTTACCTTGGCAACTAGCACAGTCGAAGGATCAGTTCATCACGTTGGATGTGCACCAGTGCAGAGTCAAGAGCTCGACACACCCAGTGCTCTCATTTGTGAGAGTAGGTCAGGTTCAAGCTCAAGTTTGTCCCGAGAGAACTTACACCTGCTCCAATAGCATTACGTCTACAGGGATTCAAACTCAAGTTTGTCCCCAGAGAACCACCCATACAAAAGACCAATACCGCTAGACTAAGAGGACATCCATGACTTTTATAAATTTTGACTCAATTATTTATTGTACTTTTATTAATTTAAATTATCAATGTTTTTGGAGTTTATACTTTATAGTATATTTACCTCTATTATCCTTTATTTATTTATTATTTTTTTATCATACTTTTATCGAAATATTTTGCTTGGATAAAGGTTTTTGATAAAATATTAAATTATACCTTAATATATAGATATATATTAGTTAATATATATATATAATAATTTATATCTACTATATATATATATATATATATATATATATATATAGAACGATAATACTGTGCGGCCGGCCGAACATTGTGCAGGTAAGGTCAACTCCCATTTGGGCATTTGGAGAGTGTTTTAATGATTTCCAACTGTACGGATGTAAAGAACATCGAAAAATAAACTAGAATGTCGATTTTCATATAATTTAGTGAGGTGATGATTCTCCCACTTAAGGGTTCTTATTTTAAGGAAGTTTTAATGGTTTAGAATTTCAATCTTTAAGTGAGAGGATCATCAACTCACCAAATTGTATGAAAATTGATATGCTAGCTTATTTTTTGATGATCTTTAATCTTCACATCCGTACGGTTGGAAATCCTTAAAACACTCTCCAAATGCCCAAATGGAGGCGACCTGATTTACAGAGTGATCTGGTCGGTCGTATAGTAAAATATATATATATATATGTTAGTATAAGACCAGCCGGAATATTATTCAATTAAGGTCGCCTCTCATTTGGCCATTTGCACAGTGTTTTAAGGATTTCCAACTGTATGGATGGAAAGAACGTCAAAACATAAGCTAGCATGTCAATTTTCATACAATTTGGGGAGGTGTAGGGTCTTCATATTAACGGGTGAAAATTTATAGAAATCTTACCGGTTCAGAATTTCACCCTTTAAAATGAAGACCCTACACCTTCCCAAATTGTATGAAAATTGACACGCTAGCTTATTTTTCGATGTTCTTTCCATTTATACGATTGTATTTCCTTAAAACATTGTGCAAGTGGGTTAAAATGGGGCGACCACACTTGCATAGTATTAAGGCCGGCCGTATAGTAACACTCCTGTATATATACCGGCCTGTTATTTGAGACAACACATCGGGGCTAGGCCCGGGCCGCCCGAGACCTAGCTCAATAGTGCACTCATATAGGGTCAGTCACAAGTGCGGCCGACCTCACACTAACATGACTCTCTCTCTCTCTCTCTCTCTCTCTCTCTCTCTATATATATATATATATATATATATATATATATATATATAGGCCGGTCGTAAGTACGGTTGTGTAATTGTATCACCTATACATGATATAATATATATATTTATATGGATATAATATTTTATATTAACTATATATATCCATATGTATTTATGTATATATTTTTTATAATAATAATAATAATTATTATATATATATATATATATATATATATATATATATATAGGATATATGTGTAGATATATATGTATTTTGATGATAAGATAATTTAATAACTATCTATATATATAATAATTATAAAAAATATATACATAAATATATATGGAATATTATATACATATAAATATATATATTATATGATACAATCAGGCGACCGCACTTGCAATCGGCCTGATTGTATCACCACTATATATATATATATATATATATATATATATATATATATAGTTATATATAGTTAAAAAAATTGTTCATTTATGCAACTAGATAAAATAAAAACTAC
The DNA here is from genome assembly GCA_026586065.1 of Dioscorea zingiberensis. Lineage (NCBI taxonomy): Eukaryota > Viridiplantae > Streptophyta > Magnoliopsida > Dioscoreales > Dioscoreaceae > Dioscorea > Dioscorea zingiberensis. The sequence continues at coordinate 52,367,861 of CM048818.1, read as the reverse complement.
CACAATCACTCTCACAGAAAAAAAAAAGGTTGAGGAATTGAAGTATGTCTGAAGTATATTTTTTAATAAAAAATAAAAGTTATTTGTTCATATTTATCAAAAATATAACTAAAATAATTATATAATGTTATTTGATACTATATCAAATAATGATATTATAAAATTTCTCTAATTAAAATCATTGTTAGCCATGGTATATAGCATTATTAAAATTGGCTATTAAAAGTAATCACTAATGGATGCATGCAATTAATCAAGACATAGAAATTTCTCTTTCTTGGTAATATTTAATATTTATCATTGGTTTGACTGATTGGTACACCCGGATTCTGTCAGGCGAGTTTAGTGGGTTAGTTCAACACGTGATGGTTGGTGAGTTTGTTTCGATTGACCAACTCGATCTTTGGTCTCAGCTTGGCTTGTAGCCTGAGCCATGAATGCAAGTGTATATTAGAAGGTTGATCTTGCCATATTCCATGTGATCATGAGATGGGTCAATGCAAGTGTTCTACTTTTAGAACAACGCACTTTCTTGTGTTCTTTTCAAAGGCTCTGCTGCTGCGGGTGATCAATTTTAAAATTATTAACGGTTTGGCACTCTCCAACTAGAGTCTTAAAGATGAAGGCTGAATTCGCTCAAAAATAACTCCAACTATTTTCATCAAATAATAAAAAAACATAGGGAAAATTATAAAAAAGTATCTTGTGGTTTGCGACATTTTCAATTCGGTCGTTGTGGTTCAAAATTGAACCACAATGACCCTGTGATTTGCCCGTTTATCACTTTGAAGACTTGTAATATCACAGATATTGCGTGTCCCGTTGTTTCTAGAGCATGTTTGAAGGATTTCCAACCGTATGGATGGGAAGATCATCTAAAAATAAGCTAGCTTGTCAATTTTCATACAATTTGGTAACCGTTTGGTCCTCCCACTTAACGGTTGAAATTCTGGACTGTTCAGATTCCTATAAAATAAGAACCGTTAAGATGAAGATCCTACAAGTTCCCAAATTGTATGAAAATTGGCAGACTAGCTTATTTTTCGATGATCTTCCCATCCATACGGTTGGAAATCCTTCAAACATGCTCTAGGGGGCCAAACGGGACGCGACCTTGAATGCATTAATCGCTATTGTGGTACATCAAAGTCGATAAACTAACAAACTATTGTGGTCGTTGTGGTTCAATTTTGAACCACAAGGACTGAATTAAAAAGGTTGCAAACCATAGGGTACTTTTTTGTAATTTTCCCAAAAATATATATACATATACAAAAATAACAATAGAATAATCAAAGGTTAATTAATTATAGGTCTCTGAAACAGTGCCACTTTCCTTTGGGGTCTCTGGGGTGGGTGTAGGTGGGTGTGTAGCTAATAGTGAGAGAGGGAGGTCCCTGACAAACAGTGCCAGGGACCTATAATTCATTTCCCCTAGAATCAATCATATTATCAATACAAGAGATACTATAATAGAACTAAAACACATTAAAGATTAATTTATAAAATTCTATACAGAGTTGTGGCAAGAAAAAAACACGCCAAGAATTCAATGAATTATTATTAGCATTGCTTGATGATCTACCAAGTTTATTTGAATTACATAAAGAAATGCTCATAAGACCATTGACAAGATAAGAGATCTACAAAATACTTACTGCAGTGGCATCTGGTAAGTCACTTGGCCCTAATGGTTTAAATTTTAAATTCTTTAGAGCTTATTGGAATGCGATAGGGGATTCAATTTGTACGGCTATCCGTCATTTTTTTCAATGGTTTATTATGAAAAAAAATTGGAATCAAACACACATTTGTTTGATACCAAAGAAGGAACCCCCCCCCCCCCCCTCGCAAAAAAAAAAAAAAAATAGTGATTAGAGACCAATATATTTATGTAATGTTAATTATAAGATCATTACAAAAATTTATAGCCAATAGAATGAAACCAATCCTAAAAAATATTGTAGGCAAAGAACAAATAGCTTTTGCATCTGGTAATGCATCTATGAGGAATATATTCATGACACAAGAATTGGCGCACACACTAGAATACAACATCCAAGAACTCCTAATGATGTTATCAAAAATAGATATGAAGAAAACATATGATATTATGAGATGGGATGTCATAATTGTTGTACTGACCAAGATGAAATTCCCTAGCATTTGAATTATACCGGTTAAAGCATGTATTGAGTCCTCAACAATGACTTTTATGATTAATGGAAGAGTTGGAAAATGGGTAAAACCTAGGGCTAGTATTAGACAAGGGGATCCATTATCTCCTTATCTCTTTATCCTTGTGTTACTGATATTAACCAATCTATTGAATAAAGAGAGGAAATAAAAATGATTAGAGGGATTAAAATCTCTGAATCCACATATATCAATCACATTCTATATGCAAATGATCTTTTATTTTGTAGTAGGACAACTAGAAAATATGCTAGAACCTTAAATATTAGTTTAGAGATCTACTGCCTACTCACTAAATAGAGAATGAACCTCAGTAAATCTGAAACTTTTTTCCATCTTGGATTAATAGGAAACTTAGGAAATCAATATTGAACATTCTAAGACTATCATAACGTCAATTCCCCTTTAAGTATTTAGGGAGCTGGATCTCACCTACTAGAATCCCTAAAAATAAGTTTGAACCAATGATACAGAAGACTAAAAACATATTAGCATATTGGAAAACCATGGCTGATCTACATACTAATCCTCGTCAACTCAACCATTATGTCTTTGAAAATTTATGGACTCAATATCTATGTTATAGTACAGATGTTATACTCGAAAAAATATCCATGATGGTTAGGAGACTCATTTGGGGAAGTTGTCACCCTCCGAAACCAACCGAACGTCGGCAGACCGGCCGCGTACGTGTGGAGATGGGCTTTACTATGTATGCAAGGGCTTAGAATCTAATGATAGTTTACTACAAGCACAATAATAACACAATTTATATTTATAATACTCAAACTCTAAGTCTAACATCAAAATCATATAACATACGGGAAGTTCTATAATGGTACTCTAAGGTGGTTTAACATAATCAAAATACAAAACAAGATCACAAGACACTAGTGGCTGAGTCAGGATCTGGATACCCTATCTACCCTCCATTTATCTACTCCTCGTGATCTGGGCAAAATAAAGAATAATAAATTAATGAGCTTGGGAGCTCAATAAGCATCCACTAAAAACATTTGAACCATGCCACACTTTTATTGTTATAAATAAAAGCATTTGTAATTATAAGCGGTAAAAGTAACTAAAAGGCTTAAAAAATATTACAGACTGCTGTGTCAGAGAGAGAGAGAGAGAGAGAGAGAGAGAGAGAGAGAGAGAGAGAGAGAGAGACCAAAGACTGATCTGATCGGATTATTTGTCAGTTGCTGTGAGAAAGAGAGACAAAAGACTATTATTTGTCCGTTGCTGAGAGAGAGAGAGAGAGAGACCATGCATGCAGAACACTTTTAATGGTGGAATTAAGTTGGATCAATCTATGAGGTTAATAATATCCCTTGATCTTACTATACTATACTTAATTTGTTTAAAATTCATACAAAAATTCTCTTCTCATTGTTATTTCAAGTTAAGCATTATATATATCTACTTTATAGAAATATTATTATAGCTCCTAATCAATTAATTAATTAATTAATTAGTAGTTAGTACTTTAACTTACAAATTGTCTCCTCATATATATATATACTAACTAATTGGAATTTTTTTCACATTTTTAGTTTCAGTATTTTTCGAGGTTAAATTTGTTGTTGAATCCTTTCTCATGGCATCCAATTGTTTGACAGCCGTGTTGAGATACAGACTTCATTTAGTTGAACCTTCTAGTGAAAGAAATGATGTAGTTATGGTGTTTTCCTTCTGAGAGTCGTGAACAGTGAGTTGAGGAAGAAGCCCAGTGAGTGTTCCATGTTCTTTCAGTACTCCTTTCTTTATTTGGTCTCATAGTATTGAAGACCTTCCATTTTTGTTCTCTTGAATGTTTGCATGTTTTGCATGAGAAGTTTTTGGGTTTTTCTGCGTTACTTTGCAGAATATATATATATATATATATATATTTTGGTCTATTCCGGAAATAATATTGTGATGTAAAAGAAGTGTTTTTTATTTGTATGTCTGTTTCAGTAAATCTTATTGATTTGAAATTGAAGATGAAAAGAAAATAGTTGTTTCTCCCTGTTTTTTCCTGAGCAAAATGAATGGCACTCCACTAACTTTTTACTGTTGTTTTATTTTCTTCCTGGTTTTGGAATGAGAAAAAATTATATTTTATAGTTCATTTTGAACTTTTTATGGACACTTTTCATTAGATTAAAGTACAATTCTTGGGGTATTTAATGAATAAAATAGGAATATAGAATTTTTCGTTTATTTGAGGACGCATCCATTTAATGCCTTGCAGGCATGAAAGATGGAGAGAGCAGCAGTAGAAGCAACAAACAACCCATAAGAAATCAGTTGATGGGAGGCAGGGAATGTCATTTCAACCTCTATCTTCAGAGATGTGTCTGCCTCATGACTGGTCTTACTGATGCTATTGCTATATATATATATATCTCCTCGCCATGCCATGCCTGTGTCACTACTCGCTAGAATGGAAAGAGCCCCCCTCCTCCATGCAGCTTTTGTTTTGTTGCTGTCTTTAATTAGTAAGTACAAGAGGAATAGGAAGGGAGAGGAAAGGGAAGGTGTCGGAGAGGGCCATGAAACAGAACAAAGAGAAAAGGAATTATAGGGTGCGAAGAAGTAAAATAAATAAATATGCTAGCTCTTCTTGCTCTTCTTTGGGTTTTGAACCTAATGGAAGGAAGAAGCAAAGAAAGTGTAGTGTACCAAGTAGGGTAGCATGATGTTAAAGTGCTCTCTCTCTCTCTCTCTCTCGGGTAGCATGATGGTTAAACCGTTAAAGTGCTCTCTCTCTCTCTTCTTTTTTGTTTTTTTTGTAGTACTGTACTGTATCATATATGCAAATCATGATAAAAGGTCTTGTGGATGTGTTTTTTTTTTTATGTTTTGTTGAAATTATGAGAGTGTTGGGCAGTTAATGCAAAGAAGAATGTTGGCAGTACAGTACCTTGAACTGGAAGAACTGTGTTTCCTTGTTTGTGAGGGGTGGGGGTTTGGCATTAATGGTGACATGGAAAGGGTAGGGACTAGGGAGAGGCATTTAATTATGCTTTGTTCCACCGTGCATCTTTTTGGTCTAGGGTTTTGAAGGGGTCTTCTTCATATACAAGGACAGGCATTAGGCATACCGCATACGGTTGGAGCATGGCAAAGTGGCTTCATCTCAGCTACGTATAAAACTTGAGTTTACTTCCAACGGGACAACACTTTCAAGGATGTATAAAGTAACCATCATTAGATCTTATTATATATAAACTCCCACGTTCCCAACTGGGTCTAGAAGTCAAGTCCTACTAATCTCCCCCTATCTACATAAAATAAAATTATATATGAAAGAACAATGAAAGAGTCTGTTGCTCTTGTGCATATTGCTAAGTTGACACAAAGGTTTGTCCTATGTTTTGTTGAGCTGACACCATTAATTCAACCCATTGCCACTCATAATATAAGCCTCACATTCACATATGTCTGGATTCCTTTTTTTAGTCCTTAGCGCACTCTTCAAGGCCCCGGCCAGTGTGATCTTGGAAAATTACATAATGTGGATGTAGAAACAAATAGTACGGATTTGGGTTGCATTATCATAGACCTCTTGCATACCCCTATTAAGTTTTCTTTGATTCTTATCAGTTTCTGAAGTTTTCATATAGTATATTTTTTTTAACCTTCTTTTAAGTAGGGTGAATAAATCATTTTTTTTATTGATAGTTAAGTATATATACGGTCATTCCATGTGATCATCATCAGGGTATCTACTTTTTCCATCTCCTTATTCTTTTTGCATGTTTTAGTTACACCAGTGTAAGATTGAATATTGTAGAACATTTCTTTATCACACAGGACCTTCTATTGTTTTCAATAAACTTTAGCAACCTATTCTCTAATATAAAAAGGCTACTAATAAGCAGAATTTCAGTCACTTTTATTAAGAATTTCAAGAGATCACAGCGGAACACCAAATAGCACAAACAAAAACAAGGAACAAGAAATACTTCGATGAATTTCATGGAAATCACACAAAAAATCACACAAGAATCAAAAGCATGAACAACCAACATATCATTTCGATCTTTCCTAAACTATTACACTAGATTCTTGTAAAAAAGAAATCGATCAAGACGAACAGGGAAGACGAGAAAAACCTCATGAGAGAGAGAGAGAGAGAGAGAGAGAGAGAGAGAGAGAGAGATTAGGATTCGTAGAGAGGGGGGTGGCGGTGTGATGGAGAGATAAAAGGTGAGAGTTGTTTGTAACTTTTCAATTTGGTCCTTGACATAACAGGTAATTACAAACAAATCCCTGCATATTTTCATTCTAGTCCCTATAGTTTTAGATATTTACATAAAGTCCCTGGGTGTATTATTATAGAAGTAGAAACAATGGTGTGGAAATGGGCTGAAAAGAAGTTACTAGCCCCAAAATCGAGAGAGATCTAGGTGTTAAAGTTTTGAAGATAATGAAAAATTCATTGTTCTCAAAACATGCATTGGAGCTAATGAATAACTCTGATAAAAACTGGATCAAGTATATGAACTTCAAGTACAAACCTATAGATGTTTGGAATGTTCCAAAGTATACCAAGTTATCAAATATCTTTAAAACATTCGTTCAAATGATTCCAAGGACCAAATATCACATTAAACAGCATATAATCAAATCTTATGATCTAATTCTTGATGATCCTTGGCTATTTGATATACTTGTAAAGGTGAAACTCACATTCATTAATATGGACTTTGATTTTACTAATACACACACAGGACAACTCACAAAAGAAACTCAATGGGATACTGAATTGCTCAATGAAATTTTTTCTGATTCAATTACAGAAAACATTTACAGTTTTCATGTCAACTAGGAAGAAGAAGTAAAGAGATGTGGAGCTAGAAGGAAGGAACAGAGGGGAGATTAACAACAACAACATTATATGAAGTGTTTAGAAATAAAAGTCATATAAATGACTGGCTGGGTTGGAAACTTCTATGGAAATTAGACAACCAGGAACCATATGTACATTAGGAATATAGGTCCAAATTACTTATGTTACATGTATAACCTTTAGTTAGAAACTTTTGAACATATTCAACATGATTGCAGGCGTCTCAGAAGAGCTACGCTCGGATGAGTAATCGAGGCAGTTAATCCCAAAAGAGGCCTCGAGCTGCACCACTAATTACCTTCTCCGATGACGACCTAGGGGAGATATGCCACCCGCATGACGACACTCTGGTCATCAGTGTCACCCTCTCCAACTTCGAGAGGAGGAGAGTCCTTGTTGATAGCAGAAGCTCTGTTAACATGATATTCTGGGATGCCTTTGAGAGGATGAAGCTCGGAGAAGAGCCATTGCAGTTGGTGAGATCTCCTCTTGTAGGTTCTCGGGAGGAATGTTGCAACCCGAGGGGGTGATGACACTTCCCATCACTGTCAGAAGCTCACGCTGACTATCAACATTGATGGCAAACGTCCTTGTTGTCCTCTGCCCTTCCAACTATAATGTAATTCTCAGAAGGCTGACCCTCAATGCTTTAAGGGTGGTCGTTGATAAGTGCATGATATCATACATATTTTTACACCATATTTGAATGCACTTTACTTGTCTTTTTGCATAGATTCCTCTATTTTTGTGCTCTGTTGGGTATTTTATTGTCATTGGACAGGGAGATAGGTACTCAGAACAAAAGAAGCAAAAATCGACTCAATTCGGAGCAAAAAAAGTTGAAAAGGCATATTCTAGAGAAGAGCACGACCTAAGCACGACCGTGTTGAAGGCATGTTGATCCAGAACTAAGGTTTTTGCCGAACACGGTTCATCTGCTTAAAGCACGGGTGTGTTCTTCCCGTGTTCTGCTTATGCTTATCTTGGGATTATTTGAAAACACTATGAATCGATTCTTAAAGCTTCCAGAGATAAGCATGACCTAAACACGTCTAAGTATAGCGGTACTTCGTAAATTTGAAGTCTATAAAAGGTCGTCATATGCAACTTATCAGGGGACTTTTGGCGATTCTTTTGTTGACGACTAGGGTTTCGACGGAGATTGAAGGCAGAGAAGATATCGATCGGGGAAGTCAATCACCTTTATTTATGTCTTCGTCTTTAGATCTTGTGTTAGGCTTTCTTAGTATGAGAGGTTAAATCTTCTGTGGTGCTTCGGATTCTTGAAACCTAGGGTAAACTTGTGATTATTTTCCTCTTTTTATGATATTGTTTTGATTCGTTCTTGTGAACTATCTATCTTGCTTAACACTTGCAAATTACCAGTGCGAGAGCCCCAATTTGCAGATCTGAATTGCTTGATTAGGTAGAGAGATCTCGGTTATAATAGGTCAAGGCTTAGATGGTAGGGGGTGAGTGCATGTTGAGGTATATGGTGTTACACTTTCTGGATTAGGGTAAAACCTAATAGTGGAAATCACAGAACTAATACAATCATGCGGTGATTGGTGTCATCGTATGCGAATTAGGGTTTAGCCTCCGAGAGATTGGGGTTGAACTAAATTAGGGGTTCCTCACGGTCCAAGGACAAATTAATTAGATAGCCGGTATTAAGAAAGTAGTCGAGCAAGTGATTCCTAGGGGGATAGAGATCTAAGGTGCCATAACCTCTGCATTGATATAACCTAGAATTGTCAACTGTTTACTTTAGTTCTCCTTTATATTTCTTAGATAGAATCATGTTGACATCCATATTTTTAGGCTAGTTAATAGAAGGAGAATTAGTTCTAGTAGAGCCGGTCCATGTGGAGTCGACTAGCCTACCTTTGGGATACTATACTACTTGATCAACCCCAAGCACTTGGGGGAGAGATACATCAAATCAAGTTTTTATACCGTTGCCGGGGACTGGTATTCTAGAAACGTTAGGATTTTGTTATCCTAGCTATTTTTTTTCTTTTACTTTCGCATTATCTTCTGTCTCTATTGGAGTAATTTCATTGGTCTAATCATGTTTTTTTTTTCCAGGGGACGAGGATTATAATCAATTCGGAATGCCATATTATTGGCAACCATCATTGGAGGATCTCCTTGCATATTACATTCATCGCAATAAGGCGAGCTTGAGAGAGCCTGAGGAGGTCGAGGAATATGATTTAGACGAAGACCTGTACAAGTTCAAGATGAATTCAGACCTATTCAGGCAATCATTCTTCAGTGAAATACCTCTCACTTTCTTGTTAGCATTGTGCGAAACACCTCCCGTCAAGCAAGTCATTCGTCTACGTGGGCACGAAGGATGCAGTCAGTTGGAATGAAGGGGATCAAGAATTTCAACAGGACATTAAGACAAACTTAGACCAATGCACGGAGGTAGAAGCGAGGGAGTGTCTTAAGGAGATAGATGAGGAAGCCTTTGGAGAGATCAACCCATATGCAGATCTTGACAAGGAGACCTAGATAAAACTGAAACTATCCGTCGAGGCAGTCGAGGAACCTCCCAAGTATAGAACTAAAGAAGCTACCAAAGCATCTTGAGTATGCTTTTCTGGAGCAAGATGCTAAACTTTGGGTCATTATTGCTTCCAACCTTGAAGCAAGGCAAAAGGAGAAATTGTTAGCAATGCTAAAAAGACACAAGAGAGCCATTGCATGGAAGATAGTAGATATTTGGGAAATCAGTCTGTTGTTTTGCGAACACAAAATTCTTATGGAGGATCACTACAAGTCCAAAGTACAACCTCAGCGTAGACTAAAACGCAACATGAAAGATGTGGTATAAAAGCAGAGGTGAAAAAGTTGTTGGAAGTCGGAGTGATTTACCCCATTTCTGATAGTGCTTGGGTGAGTCATGTTCAAGTGGTTCCAAAGAAGGGAGGAATGACAATGGTACAGAACGACAAGAATGAACTTATCCTAACCAGGACCGTTACCGGATAGAGGGTGTGCATCGACTATCGAAAGCTGAATTATGCCACACGGAAAAATCATTTCCCCTACCGTTCATCGACCAGATAGTGGTACAATTATCGGGACACATGTTCTACTATTTCTTGGATGGAATGTCTGGGTATTTACAAATCCCCATCGCTCCTGAAGACCAAGAGAAAACCATGTTTACTTGCCCGTACGATACATTTGCTTATCGTCGAATGCTTTTTGGTTTATGTAATACACCTGCCACTTTTCAATATTGTATGATGTCAATTTTGATGAATTTATTGAGGACACCATGATGGTTTTTATGGACGATTTTTCTATTTTTGGTGATTTATTTGATTTATGCCTCCATAACTTAGACAAAGTGTTTCAACGTTATGAGGAGACAAATCTAATCTTAAATTGAGAAAAGTGTCACTTTATGGTTCATGAAGGCATAGTTTTAGGGCATAGGATCTCCCAACATGGGCTAGAGGTAGACAAGGTAAAAATTGAAACTATCGAAAAGCTACCACCACCTATGTGAGTCAAAGGTGTTAGGAGTTTCCTAGGACATGCCGGATTTATCAACAATTCATTAAGGACTTCTCAACAATCATGAAACCATTGACTAAACTATTAGAAAAAGATTCAATGTTTGATTGCACAAATGACTAAATGGAGGCATTTAATGTTATGAAAAACAAGTTAGTGAACTCTCCAATCTTGGTAACCCCGGATTGGAACTTGCCTTTTAAACTAATGCGCAATGCGAGTGATTTTGCAGTTGGAGCAGCTTTAGGTTTAAGGCTGGACAAACACTTTCGACCCATCTACTACGAAAGCAAAATGTTGATACAGGCTCAACAGAACAACACCACAACCGAGAAAGAATTGTTAGCCATGATTTATGCATTTGACAAGTTTCGCCCTTATTTAGTTTTATCAAAAGTCATAGTTTATACTAACTATACTGCATTGAGATATTTACTAAATAAGTAAGATGCTAAACCTCACTTGATCCGTTGGGTATTGTTATTACAGGAATTTGACCTTGAGATCAAAGATAAACAAGGATCTGATAATGTGGTGGTTGACCACCTCTCACGATTGGAAGGGTCCAATCAGGCTGGCTCTGAAGAAGGTGATGTTGACGATGCATTCCCTGATGAGAAACTCTATCTCGTAGAGGAAGTGAAGGAAAATGAAATTTCATGGTGGGATGAGTACTCCCAAGAGGTCTTTCGAACTAGGAGAGAGAGAAGTTTTTCTCAGACTTGAGGCATTACCTTTGGGAGGATCTGTACTTGTACAAGGTTTTCACACATCAAGTGATTCGGAGGTGCGTATCCCTTCAAGAAGGTTGGGAAATACTGAAACATTGTCACGCCGAACCCACAAGAGAGCATTTAGCATGAATCGAACGGTAGAAAAGGTTCTGGCATCAGGGTTCTTTTGGCTGATGATGTTCCAAGATTCATAGTGGCCCAGCAAGGCATCGAGGCTAACCCCGAGAAGATCAAAGCCATCCTCGAAATGGGGCATCTGAAGACTATAATGGAAATTCAAAGGTTGAATGGGAGATTGACGGCTCTTGGACAATTCATATCCAAGTCTGGAGAGAAGAACCTCTCATTCTTCCGAGCTCTCAAAAGGTGCCCAAGTTGGAGTGGACTGAGGAGTGCAACAAAGCATTTCTGCAGCTCAAAGACTATCTCAGGTCCCCAATGCTACTGGCCAAGCCTGGGCTCAAAGATGAGCTCTACATGTACTTGGCCTCCACTACATCAGCGATCAACTCTATTCTTCTGAAGGAAGAAAGAGGGGAGCAGATGCCGATCTATTACACGAGAAAGGTGCTTAGCGACCTGGAGGTAGGATATCTCCTGCTCGAGAAGCTGGTATTCGCTCTCATCAACTTGGCTCCTCGACTAAGGCCTTATTTCCAAGCTCACAAAGCCACCGTCCTTACTCATCCACCCTTGAAACAAGTCCTATATCGACCAGAGACGTCGGAGAGACCGACTAGTCAACTCACTTCGTTTGTAAGTCTGCAACCGTTTGCTATTGGAAAGTCGACATTCTAGGTCCTTTCCCAATGGCGGTCGAACAGTTGAATTTCCTTATTTTTGGCATCGACTACTTCACCAAATGGCTTGAGGCAAAAACTCTGGCAAGAATTTCTGAGAAGGAATGCCAAGACTTCCCCTAGAAATCAGTTGTCTATAAGTTTGGAGTCTCAATGGCCTTTATAATTGGCAACGAGCACCAGTTCAACAAGCAACTCTTTAAGGACTTCTGCTCCAACTTGGGTATTAAGGCAAGGTAGACATCTGTGACACGTCCACAAGCTAATGACCAAGTGGAGGTGACAAACAAAACTTTGCCCCAAAACCTTAAGACTTGAGTCCTATATGATGAGTCTAGCTGGGTGGATGAGCTCCCGAGTAGATTATAGGTGTATCGAACAACTAGTCGAACCTCCAAGGGAGAGACTCCCTTTGTCCTCGCTTTTGGAGTTGAGGCTATAATCCCAGCAAAGATCAAGATGCCGACACACATGACAAAGACATTCACTTAAGAAAACAATAATGAGGGGCTTCGAGCAGAGCTCGACCTCTTGGAAGAGAAGAGGGATGCAGCCTGTGTCCAAGTGGCAGCCTACCGTAAAAGAGTTCAACTCTTTTACAACTTTAGGGTGAAGGAAGTTGTATTTCAACCTAGAGATTTAGTGTTGCGAAAAAACATCTTCCAAGGCAATAAGAGCGGAACGGGGAAACTGACTCCCAACTGGGAAGGCCCCTATATTGTAAAGGAGATCGTCTGACCTTGCATATATCGACTCGCTAGCATGGAAAGGATAGATCTTAAGCATACATATCATGCCGTGCACCTACGTCACTATTAGCAATAAATAAAAGTTGAGAAATTTCATACTCTTTAGCGACATTTGTGATTTCAGCTTCTTCGCTCATATTCAAAGTCCCTCAAGCTCATCGCTCGTATTTAAAGCCCCCCGAAGGGTCGAGCTAATCGCTCATATTCAAAGTCCCTTGAAGGGTCGAGTTCATCGCTCCTATTCAAAGTCCCTCGAAGGGCCAAGCTTATTTCTCGTATTCAAAGTCCCTCGAAGGGTCGAGCTCATCGCTCGTATTCAAAGTCCCTCAAAAGGTCAAGTTTATCGCTCATATTCAAAGCGCCCTTGTAAGGGCTCGACAATGATTTTCGACTTCGGTTTTTTTGGAAGAACGCCCTTGTAAGGGCTCGGATAACCCTCTTAAGGCTCAACATTGACTTTCAATTTTGGCTCTTTTGGAAGAGTGCCCTCTCAAGGGCTCGACCTAGACTTTCAATTTCAACTCTTTTGGAAAAGCACCCTTGTAAGGGCTCGACTAACACTCTTAAGGGCTCTGCCTCAACTTCTGATTTTGGCTAGTGTGGAAGAGCGCCCTCTCAAGGGCTCGGCTAGACCTCGACTTTCGATTTCGGCTCCTTTCGAAGAGCGCCTTTGTAATGGCTCAGCCTCGACTTTCAATTTCAGCTCTTTTGGAAGAGCTCCCTCTCAAGGGTTGGGCCCACCCTCTTAAGGGCTCGTCCTCGACTTTTGACTCGGCTATTTTGGAAGAGTGCCTTCTCAAGGGGTCGCCCGACCCTCTTAAGGGCTCGCCATCGACTTTTGATTTCGGCTCTTTTGGAAGAGCACCCTTGTAAGGTCTTGGCCGACCCTCTTAAGGGCTCGGCCTCGACTTTCTATTTCGGCTCTTTTTGAAGAGCACACTCTCAAGGACTAACCGACCCTCTTAATAAGGGCTAGGCTTCAACTTTGGCTCTTTTGGAAGAACTCCCTCTTAAGGGCTCGGCCATGACTTTCGACTTCGGCTCTTTTAGAAGAGCACCCTCTTAAGGGTTTGTGGAAAGCATTGCTGTATTAGGGTAATGACCCAAATATATATAAAGACTAAGTGTGAGGCTTACACATAAAACATATAATATATAAGACTATAGACTAACATATGTATATCTAATATTTCATAAGACCCCTAATCCTTCATCTAGAGTTTCTTACATGTTTGCCCTCCATATTAATACACTATAGTTCATGGCAAATCGGCAAAACAATTTATGCAAAAAAGATAATATTTAAGATTTAAATACAAAACTTCTTAACAAGGGTGGCCTTTACAATTGGTATTTTCAAAAGGGGAAAAATCATCTGGGAAACTAGGGAAATCGAAAGAACTGACCATTTTAGATAATATATGCAAATTAGAGTGTACCTCAACCACAATGCAAAAGATATTGAAGATTCTTCAGAGTTCTTGATCCTGAATTTCTTTCAATGCTGTTGAGAAAATCTTGACATCTGCTTCTTGAACTACCGTCTATTAAATGCTTAAAGAGCTTGAAGAGCTTGAAGATGAGAGGTTGAAGACGAGAGATTGAAGATGAGAGATTAGGGAATATTAGAATATTTGGTGTAAAGAAAATCAATAAATTTGGGGGGTATATATAGAATTTTAATATTTTTTAAAATACCAAAAATACCCTCAGAAAATAGTTGTTGGAAGGGTAAATTGGTAAATTTAATCAAAAGATGAAAATTCCTTCAATACTAGCCGTTTATAGTTGTTGTAAGGGATTCTTATGTAAATTTACTAACAAAAATATTAATAAATTCTCCCAAAAAAAAGAAAAAGAAATATAAATAGTTGTTGGCTCTGAGCCTAGAGAGCTAACGACTCTTAGTATAAATAAATAAATAAATAAATAAATAAATAAATAAATAAATAAATAATGGTACGTGGCAGTTGAATGAAAGAAACGAGACAGCTGTGGGCAAAGCTGTACAACTCTACCAATGACTCTCTACAATAACGTGGCTGTAATATTATATTCATATAATTTTTTTTAAAAAAAAACTTAAAGCTGCTATGTGGCAGCACCTGGTACTGCCACATGGCAATGTTTTGTACCATTACAACCCAGGCATGAAATATTTCATGCTCGTGCTATATCAGTATCACGCCCTGACCCAGATTCCAAGCCTCGAGCACGTGCACATATCGGCTGTACCCAAGTAGAGGCACACCTCACTCGGATACAAGGCCTAGGTAAATAAGAATATACAACATATAAACATCAAATAATCCAAATAACATAAGCAAATAATCCGGAGTTTACAATGGAAATAAAATAAGGGTTTAGGTACCTTAAAGTCAAGGCCTTATAAGGGTCCTACAAATATAAATCTCACTCTCAAAGAAAAAACATGAGGTCCTCGTACGGTTCCTGAGTTTGAGTCAGCTACTCCTCGGGATCTGAAAAGAAGAGGGAAAACAAATGGGTGAGCTTTCGAATGGAAAGCTCAGTAAGCGCCCCGCAGGGATCACATTGAAATCATATCCAACACAAGATGATAATAGATAAGTCAAGGAATGAGCATATCAAAACAATCATCAATACAAGCCAAGCAAGTGGGGACCACATTTCGCACTATCCAAACTCTAGTAGTCTCAAACCTACCACAAAAACTATCAACGGTAAGGACTCCTAAAGCAACGATAGCCCTCAGGCTCTAGAAGAGAATCCCAAAGAAAACTCAGCAAACATCCCTTGGACAGCATCATCAGCCTCGGCTGGAAGCAACCATCCCGTCATGAGTCAGTAGCGCCATCTCTCGTACGTGTCTACACGGTTAGCGAATCACCCCCATTGACGGGCTGACAACCAGAGTATTATGAACCCTCTGGCATGGAAAGCCAAAATGCCAGGGTGTCCTCGGCCCTAAATGTCCCGCAATGGAGCCCCCATTCTCCATTGATCCGGAGGGAAGAACATAACTCAGCTGGCACACACCTACCCGACCAGAGCACAAGCACACATATGCCATGGTCAAGTGCCGGTCAACAAGTGGGCATGCTCAGCGAGCATTCAACAATGGATTGTAAAACTAACACACTCCTATCCGGATGGAGCACAGGCTCACATGTTCCCACGGCCACGTGCCGATCAACGGACGGTCTTGTTCAGTAAACATTATCTCAAACATATCAACCATACACATATAAACATGGAAGCAGTCCAATCAAGGAAAATCAATAAGAAAGCATGCTAGAACAGAGAAAACAACAAAGCTAATAAATACCCATAACTGGGTGGGAACTAGGCAAGAGTAACTTACCTCTATCGAAGATCTACTTGATCAAACTGTGTCCTTCACACTGATGTGTCTCTATCCTCCTCATCAATATCTGGTAGTAATAAAAATAGTGTCTCAGTACCCTTTCTAAGTGTCAAATAGTTCATCAACCTTACCCACAATTATTGGGCCGTAGGCCCATCAACTTCCAACCTAACTTGACCTGATGAAGAATGCTTGTGATGGGACGGAGCCCATCTAGGAATCCTTTAGCCCACTACCCTTCATAATTTTAACACAACCCATTATCCAACTTAACCAACCTTAACACATTCAGGTTCATCCCTATTCAAACCTATTAAAGTAAGGTGATTGTAACCCTTCAATATTAAGAGTGCATGCAAGTCTAATTATTCTTCAAGCTTTTGTAACTCCTAAATCAACCCAGTGAACATGCAAACTGAAATGTACTCCCTTGTGGCCGGTTCTCTTGCATACTAACCCAATGAACACCCTTCCTGGATATCCTGGATATAATCTAAAGCAAAGTAAATCTTGCCCTTAGAGATCTCCCATGACCACAATACCTCAACCAAGCTCACTGTTAACCATCGCACACACAATTACCTTGCAACTAACCTTCAACTTCAATGGCATGTTAGTGATTTAATTAACTTATACCTCTGGTTTTTATTCAAATTCATGAACTACTCTTTCCCTATCTTCTATATGAGTCACTTCTCTGTTTCTACACACCATGCGCATAGGAGATTCATGAAACAAAATCATGGAGTATTCTTTAACTATTAAACATAATCTCTAACACCATTCCCTCTCATGCATCATCTATGTTCCTTTGAACATACATGAAGCCTGGACTAAAATCACACATGCAAACCTTCTTGATTCCCAACCCAATTTCCTATCAAGTATAAACATGAGTTATTTACATATTTAAGGAGTTTGCCAATCACCTATCCAATGTAAAAGATCCAAACATGGGTTATAAACAAAGGTTGTGAATAAAACTCTTTAACATGGGTTTATTTATCTCCCAATCTGCAGTCTTTATGAGCCTAACAGAGACTTCCCAAATAACATGAGTCTCATTTTCTAACTTTCTATTATCTCCTTATTATCATATTAGTTATGCTTTTCTAAAGATTAAATCCTTAACCTCTCACTTAATCTCTACTGAACCTTTATGCATGTCATTATTGTTAAGTGATCCACCCAAGGCTGTACTCAAACTACCCACCATGTTTGATTAGCTCCCTAAACCTCTCTGTATATTATCTCCCCTTAATCATTCTTCCAAGCCCATGCATGTAACTCACTGACCAGAGCTCATTGTTACTGTATCTATTCAAGTTCTACCCATGTGTGTACCACTCTCATCCCTATCCCATGCATAGACCCTATCTAGGACCTCTCCGCCCACGTTCGAAGTTCCAGGCCACGCATGACTAACCTCACCACGAGTATATCCAATCTTCACTCATGCATACCGGACTGAGGTTAAGCAACAATCAAACATGAAAGAAGAAAAACTCACCGGTGGTTCCCAACGCTTCTCCAAGAGGTTCCGATGTGCTTGAGGCCGCACAGAAGTGATCGTCGCCTCAACCCGTCCTTCCTCTCAGTCTCCTCTCCTCTCTGTCACCCTATCTTCCAACCGTGGTGGTGGTGACGGTGCTAGTCGCGGATGAGAGGGTGAGGGTTACCATGGTTTAGCGATGCTCCCCCTTCTTATAGAATCCTGCGGGTAAGTTCGGATAAGATTCGATTCTGGAGATAAGGTTTATCTTTCAGGTTCGTATCTCCTTCGTAGCTGGCCGGTGTGCGGTTGACAGAGAAGATAAGGTTGGGTCGCGATCTCTCTCTCTAGATATCCCTCTATATATATAAATTTATATAAGTATATCTATTTAAACATATATATTATCATTGGCTAAAGATCTCTCTCTCCATATCTCTCTCTATATGTATATATCCATAAACATATATATTTAATAGAAAATATCACCATGTATCCATCCACGTGCATGGATGTTTTTTTTTTTTAAAAAAAAAAAACTTTGCAGGAACCACCTTATCTTCTTTTAAAATCACATGCAAGACCTCGTTATATGGACATTTTCTCATTATGAGATAGTTGTTTATTTTTGCAGCTAAGCTCTTCCTTATCTTAATATTATATCTTGGCCCCTGATGGCCCCCTTTAACCCTAATTAGGAGTTTAACCAATTTATTCCCTCTTTTTACATAAATTTCAAATTTGGGATATTTTTTAATTAACTAAAAAAATAATTAGGAAACATTTATTTCATAAAATCCTGGATTTTACAGTCGGCATACGAGTCATGGTGGTTTAGCTCGACACAGGAACGAAGTCGGGTCGTGCCAAGCATGACCCGATTATTGTTCATTCTGGGCCGTGCAAGGCACAACTCGGATTGTGCTGGGCCATGCCATACCCGTACCGGCATGGCCCAGAATCCATCTCATGCATATAAGCATGGAATCTTTCTCTCCCTTATTCAGTGTAATACTATTTAGTTCATCCCCTTTTATTACGCTATACACACCTCAAAAAGATAAATAAAAATCAGAAATAAAATCAGAAACATTCAACAGGGTCTTACATAAGTACTTCCCTATTTTAGTTCATCCCCTTTTATGATACCATACACACCTCAAAATGTGACATAATATAATAAATTAAATAAAATTCATGATAATATTTATAACATTATAATTTTTCATATAAGATTATATGCATTTGTATGACTTTTGACTTTCCTAACTTTTGTAAAAAAACACCATACTGAATTAAATCCCAATTGAATACAGGAAGCGATAAAAGTGAACATTTCGTAGCTCTCTTACTTTAGTGGAAATAAACACTAGATGTGTAATTTCCACGTCTCTCCTTAGTTCAAGGGAAGTGAGACTTCACTCAATTTCTAAACTTCAAACACTTTTGATGAAATATTAGAAGTGTAATTTCCAGTCTCCCCTTAGAGCACTTACACCGCTAGCGTCGAAGGGAGGGCAATGTGCGGTTTTAGCCCTTTTGGAAAAAAAGCAACGCACACCGCGCTTTGAATCAGACGGGCAGTTGGCGGGACCCACGCAGACGGGCAAGCGCCCGGGCAAAATTTGCTCGGGCGCTGAATCAGGCAAAACAATCAAATAATGAGTATCCAATATGAATTTTATTTTAAAAAATATTGTAACGGCTAATGAATGGCTCTATCCAATGTGTATTTTATTTTAAAAAATATTGTAACGGCTAGTTTCAACTGAGAAAAAAATTTAAATTTCTAAAAATTTTTCTATAAATACCCAACACCATTTAATAACTTCTCACACATTCATATCAACAAAAACTCCTTCTACACTATCATATTATTTCTTTCTTTCTATTCTGGAAACATATTTCGATGGCGTCATCAGGCAGCTCGTGGTCCACCGCCGAAGATGTGTTGCTGTGTCAATGTTGGGGCGAAGTTGCTCATAATTCGCTGACGGGGAATGAGATGAAAAATGCAAGAATGTGGAGTCTCATCCACGAAAAATTCATATCGAATGCGGTGGATTCTCCTTGCACAGAAATGAGTATGTCTAGTAGATGAAAAGTGTTGAATAAATCACTAGGATATTGGAGGGATGCTTTGAAGAAAGCATCAGAAAATTATCAAAGTGGCACTAATCTTGGGGATGAGGTACTTTTTTAATTTAATTTGTTTTATTAAATATTTAAAATTGTAACTTAATTTTTTTAAAATATATACTTACTTAATTTAATTATTTGTATTAGCAAATTCAAGCACAACGTTGGTACAATGCTACTGCCAATAAGGAATTCTCGCATTTTCAATGTTGGGAAGTTGTTAAGAACTATCCAAGATTCATGATTATCCAAGAATTTCAGTCTGAACATGTGACACCCACTGGATGGGCGCCAACATCCCAAGATCCAACAACATTTGATTCTCCTGGTGATGAGGGGACACCAACTGATGTTGCTACAACATCACCATTCATACGTAGGAGGGCGTCACAATCCAGTGGAGTGGCTAGACCGGCAGGAAGAAAGAAGTCGAAGCAAGCCGCCGGTTCCTATAATCCCGACACGGCTAAGTATCTTGAGGAATTAGCCACAACAAGTAAACTCAACCTTGAAAGAAATAGATAAAAAGATGCATTTGAAAGATATAGATTTGAGACACTCCAAAAGGATAAAGAATACGCCCGTCAACTACAACAAGATCTAAGGGATCGAGAGGTTATGGCCATGGATTGCTCGGCATTTTCTCCCGATAGGAAAAAGTTTTGGAAAGCAGAACGTATGGAAATTATGAGGAGAAGAAGTCTTTTTAATGAAGCCACCCCTAGTAACATGAATGAAGGCACCCCAAGAATGAATGAGGCACCCCAAGAATGTGGATAACGATCATAGATCAACAGATTGGTTTGATTAGATGTCTTCCTACTTGTTTAGATTATCATGTTTAATTAATGTACTTTCTTTAAATTTTAATTAATGTAATTTTTTATTTTAATTAATATACTTGTTTTGTTTTAATTAACGTCATTTGTTTTAATTAAGTTTATTACAAATAAAAACTAACATTTAACCAACTAAAAATATAAAAAAAATATTTATAAATAGTAATTGCCGGGGTAATTGAAGGTTTGGGGTATAAATTTTTTTTTTGATAAGTAGATTGCCATGACAATTTTTATCTGAGAAATTGAGAAAGAGGGGTGTAAGTGCTCTTCGTTCAAGGAAATGGAACTTCACTCAAATTTTAAACTTTCAAACACTTTTTGATGAAATGAACGCCACCTTATTGTTGTAATCCATTTGACCATTGAGAAGTCTGCCCATATAGGTATTGAGATTTATACACCACCAACTCGAATGGTCTCCACAGTAAAATTTATGACATACTTATTTTTTCATAATTAATAAATTTTGTCATTTTTACTCTCACACCCACACATGATTTTTTTTAGAAACATCACCAAAATTTTTGGTTGTACAGAGTAACCTATTTGAATTTGATTTGAAAAGAAACATTTTAAATAAAATAAAATAACATATTATTAAATAAACTAATTAGTTTAAATAAAATTAAATTTTAAAAATAAAAAAGAATATTTATTATTAATATGATTTTTTTAATATTAAGAAAATGAATAAATTTTGGGAAGAACCGACGAAGATGGTGCGATGCACACTCAGTTTTCCCATCCAAAAAGGCAGAACCAACGAAAAGCTATTTCCATTTCAGCACGCCACGCGAGGCGTAATAACACGTGGCAGCACATGGGGATTGTGGGTGGGATGCCTGATCGAGTTTGTCGTCGCCCGCCCCGCTCCTTACAGCAGATCTGGCCCCACAGCACACGCGCCGCAGTTTGCTCCCATGGCCACAAACCCAGCTTCTAAATTCAATCTAAACAATCATTTCACGAGGAGATAGATATACATGAAGCACACCATCATCTCCTCTTCCCCTCCCCAAGAAACCCCATCCCATTCTCGATCCCGAGCTCCTCCATGGCTCTCTTGCAGCTCCCCTATTGCTCCTGCTTTGCTTCCTCGCCTGCTCTTTCAGGGCGGAGATCCTCGCTTGCTGCTCTCTCTTCGCTCTCATATGGCGACCTGGGCTCGCTCCATGGGGTTTTGAGCGGTTTGAGGAGCGGAAGAGAGTGGAAACTTGAAAGGAAGGTTCGGAGGGTATTGGCAATGGCGGATCAATCCATGTATAAGATGAACTTGAATGAGTACATGGTTACGCTGGAGAAGCCCCTGGGGATTCGGTTTGCGCTATCCGTGGATGGGAAGATCTTTGTGCATTCTCTCAAGAAAGGGGTAATGGAAAATTCACTTGTTTCGCTTTGGAAGCTTGAAAATTTGTTACTTGCATTGGGTTGGCATATATTTTATTATTTTATTTATTTATTTATGTTTTTCAATGTCTTTATTCAAATGGTATTTGTTGAACTCTTTTGATGGGGAACTCTCTTCCTGTGTAGTTACAATGATTTGCTATTAAAATGTATTTTTTTTTTTTAAACATTGAACCAACACAAGCTTCCTACGCCACCAGGTAAAGCTTTATACTTTCATTTGGGACATTAGTTTTCCTTGGGCACTTTCCTTAGTATTGATAGGAGTGGAGTTTTTCTATGAAAATGCTGTCCTTTAGGATCTCGATTCCTTTTTATTTAATTGCTAGAATGTGTATGCATTGAGTATGATTACTGTTGGGTTCAAACAATAGTCCCACATTTTTTTTTTGGTAATAAGAGCCTTACGGCTATATATTCAAAATTTCAGTTTGAAATCTTCTAAACATTGTCTAAACCATAGAGGTATCACATGGTTGTGATCAAAATGTAATTCTTCTGCTGTTCTGTTTGCTTTCTTGGCAAGCGAGTCAGCCACACTATTGTTTTCCCTTTCGATCTTTTGGAATCTCCAGTGTCTAGTCTTCTTCAGCATTTGTTTGCATTCTTCTGTAATTGTTTTGGTTCTCCAATTTTGGTCTTGTTCTCCTGGCTCCAGTATCCTTGGGATGAATCCCACATTGCCTAATGAGAGAAGAGTGAAGGGGTATAAATATAGAGGGATACATTCCATAGCAACAAGGCCTTTTGGGTTAACCCAATGAACAAAACCGTGTGGGTTCGGGCCCAAAGCGGACAATATTGTTGCTAGTGCGGAATGTGGGGTGCCCCTGGTCCTAACAATTACTAGGCACGGACTCATATTCTATATTTTTATGGGTTCAAGTATGCTATATTTTTTAAGTGTACTTGTCTTATACCAATGATGCTGATTTTGTATTCACACTTCTTGTGTTGGTAGGGAAATGCAGAGAAATCAAGGATTATTATGGTGGGAGACACCTTGAAAAAGGCAAGCAGTTCGTCAGGTGGCGAGTTCATTAACATCAAGGACTACACTGAGGCACAGTAAGGTGTTTTATATTTTTCTATTATGATGATAAGACTGTTAAAACCATAGTAAAGCTATTAACTTGAACTCTATACAAAGCAATTCCTGTTCAAATGATTTAGCTCTATTGACTAAAATAGTATCCTTATGGAACTCTGAGTTTTAATTCTTAGAAGGCCAGGCACCTTGAAAAGCACTTTGTTATGGATTAGAGGGTGCAACAAATCATACATATTTGTTGTTATCACATATAAGTCCCATTGAAATACCTTTAAACATGTCTAGTTTGGTCTATTAAATTGATATTATCAACATCATTACCAACTAGCCTTCTTGTGTGGGTCATATTTTCCAAGAATCATGTAGAGATGCCAGGTTGTTTATAGTCACAAACAGTAACAAATTTTATTTGCAAAACATATCCCAGTGGGTATGTATTGATGTTTATAAGATGAACAAACTATCCGAATGATGTTCCCTTATATCTTGACTGAAATTTAAAATAAGATGGTCCATGATTTAATATCAAAATTCATAATATATCGACATCTAGAATACATGGCAATAGGTTTGTTGAAACCCATCAAGGTACCTGTTCTTGGGCAATATTGAAGGTAAAGTTCAAAC
This sequence comes from Dioscorea zingiberensis, assembly GCA_026586065.1. Lineage (NCBI taxonomy): Eukaryota > Viridiplantae > Streptophyta > Magnoliopsida > Dioscoreales > Dioscoreaceae > Dioscorea > Dioscorea zingiberensis. The sequence continues at coordinate 52,344,104 of CM048818.1, read as the reverse complement.
ATTAATTAATTAATTCTCATTCTTCTATAAATATGTTGCTCATGGGAAATAAGCATACAAATTTGCCAATGTGGTCTTCACTTGTTTGAGCTTAAGATTGTGTGTGAGCACTATGGTTGTGAGAACTTCATTTTCAAAAGGTGAAAATGCATTTTTGGTATTTAATTTGGTCATTTAAAACAGAAACTGTTGATTTTGGTCACTAGACTAAAAGAAAAACAGAGAATAGGGATCAAAACTTCTTACTTTTTTTTTCTTAAAGTTTAGGGACTGTTTCTGAACTCTTCTTTGAGGGGCCAAAATGAACCTTTTTTGGGTTGTAGATACATTTTTGCACCTTTTAAAATTGTCCATTCAACCTATTGACAATCCAATTTGGATGTAAAATTTTGTAATCTAGAAAATTAATCTATAGCATAGAACATTATACAATATATTAATACTTTTAATCTTGTTTCTTATTCATTTTTGTGCTCATATCAGGCCTTTAGCAATAGTGGGATGTAAATCTGTAGTCCTAAAGGAGGATTAGGAATCAACTATTGACAGAGGAATGCCTAGACTCTCCTGTCCTATCTTTGAGGAAAAAATAGGGTACTCCAGTGCATTTGATTTCCACATCGTCATCATCTTGTTACTGTGTGATAGTTCTGTGAAGCAGCTTATAAGTTCGCTCTTTATGGATGATGTCCTAATCTCAGAACTGTATTTTTTATGCCTTTTAATCACATTAGAGTTACTGTGTTTATGCGTTGGTCTAGCTCACCTTTTTTCTTGTTTAAAATGATCATACTTTGCTCTAATTTTCACCAGGAAGATGCTTAATGAGGAAGGATCATTCAGCCTTGTACTTGAAAGACCATTTACTCCTTTCCCAATCCAGCAATTACGTTTGAATGGTGATTCTCATATTTTGTTCAATAAGGGTCGAGTTCCACTTGCTACATGGAATAGAACCGTCTTGACATCAAATTTGCAATCATCTTTGGATGGAAATGGCAACACAGGGTTTGTCATATTTTCACCTAAGTTCCTGAACTCACAGGGATGGATGCTTCTCTCAAGTGATCAAAGTGGATTTGATTCCCTAACACAAAATAACATGGGCAACCTTTCTAGAACTATGAGTGAAATAGTTGGCCTTTTCTCAGAGGAAGAGAGTGAAAATGTTGAATGGGCTTTTGGGAGCTTCCCTTTGGAGGAATACATCAAAGCACTTGATCGAGCTAAGGGTGAATTATACTATAATCATTCACTTGGCATGCAATATAGTAAGGTGCTTAACATCTCTTTGATCTTGAATGCCCATAGAGTTGCTATTCAATATGTTTATTATTTTGGCACTCCTTTCATGATGTTAGGCTTTTTCGGTGTGCCATTTCTTTTTGCCGCTTGATTGTTTTTTTATCCATCTCTAACTATTTCAAATTGAATTATGGGTGATGTATTAGAGTACTAAAGGGTATGGTAACAAGCAAGCCAAGAATTCCAAGGCTTCAAACAAAATAAGTGTTGCTAGCCACCGCTATAGTTTGTAGGCCAACAACCCATATTTATTTTTTCCTCCTACCGTAAATCCTCATGCAATTTAGCAGCTTTATATAGCCTTCATTAAGAATTTACTAATGCATGTACATGCTAGTTATTGAATATTAATGCCTAAGGGCTACTCATTTTTTTAATTACATTCCAAAGGATGCTCAGATTTGATGCCAAGCCCTCCTAGTCCTCAACCTCTTATTGTGCTTTTTAGAAATCGGATAATCTCTTCATCGTTGCTCGAGCACCTAATCATAGCAATCTTTCTACAACATTAATAAATCACCAACAATTTATATCATCTAGTAGCAACCCTTATTCCCATCAATTAGATGATGTCCTCAGGCAAGTAGGTAATCTCATTGATTTGATCTGTTATTGAGCATCCTTTGAGATACTTGATTGATGTGTTGTTTTGGCTCTTCCACTGTTGGTAGTCATGTTGCATCTCTTTGTAAAATAGCACATACTAATGACAAAAGCTCCGATGTATATATATAATCATGACTTTGTAATTATAATTGATAATTCTCATCGGTGGTATGCATGTTTCACCGTGCATCATCCAAATTCTTCTAGTTATCTGGCAGAGCATAAATACCTCAAAATTTGATTGAATCAGGTTAGTTATTCAAGTATTTCCAGAAAATGGTTATGTTGTTTATTCCATGTTAACAGCGACTACCAGCTATGTGATTCTGTGGCCTAGCTTGAGGTAGATAAACCTTATTTGGCAACTTGATTTGGAACGATGGAAATGAGTACTTTTGTGGACTTGAGGCTTTTAAGAATATAGAATCTCAAGCTGAATTGAACAGAAAAAAGAAATAAGAAGTGATAGATATCCACTCTAGTTATGGGTTCAAAATTCTGTTACCTGGTTTTTAGATTAATCTTAAATTAAAAAGAACAATGGGTACTAAATGTGAAAAAAGATAATTCTGTTATTATTATTATTATTATTATTGTTATTGTTGTTGTTGTTGTTGTTGTTGTTGTTTACCTAAAGCTTCTTAAGGTTACTCTATCTCTGTCAATATGCAAATGACTAATTCCAAAACCTTGATTCCATTGATCATGGCTGAGAGGTATTGCTTCACTAATAAATTCTTGCTCCAAGCAGCAATTATTTATTCAATGATAGTGACGAATGAAGTTTATGAAAATAAGCTGCGAAAGGGGTGGATCATAATATTGATGGAAATGGAAGGGGATTATATTTTTGTTTGGGTACATGTAGTTGATTCTGTAATAGTTCTTATTCTCCTCAAATTCTTATCTGTTATGCTTTACAATACAATAAGAAGCATGCATGTTATGGGAGTTTTCTGTATATGCCCAGCTACTTGCCTTCTATCCCACGCCTAAGTTCTGTTATCTTTATACTTTCCTGGAATTAAAAGCTGAACTGAGTCATTCCTGCTCACCTACCATTGTTTGGAACCATTATATCTATATCTATATATATATATATATATATATATGTGAAAGGATTCTGCCATACCAGTAAGGAGGATATGCAGTGTTTTCCGAGTCTTCTTGGACCTTATTTTTTATGTTTGGACCATATGTCCTGAGAATTATCAGTTAGCATCCCAAAAACTTCAATTTCTTTAGAAATTCTTACATTCTTGTTTACCATGAAATCTTGGATAAACCTAAGTATTTTTCTTTTTAATACCTTTCGACTGTTTGAGGTATCTGGTATCTCATTTTTATGATCTTGCCCCATTAGTGAGATCATCCTCCATTAATCCAAGTGCTAATGATGAAAGTTAAAAGGTTTGTTTCCTGTGCTACTGTAATTAATGTTTCTGTTATCGATTTTTTTCAGATTACTGAACAAATATATGTTGGATCATGCATACAAACAGATCGTGATGTGAAGACTTTGTCAGATGTTCTGGTAGTCTTCTGCTTCCATGTCCATAATTGCATGTATATATCTGTGTTTATTGTTGTTGATTAAATTTATTCATGAACATATTCTATTTATTGCAACTACACCTGCATCTGCATCTTCAATTCCATTTATTCATATTTCTACTGCTTTGGATATTGATATCTTCAAATCTACATCTAGCTTCCATCACTTCATGCTGTTTTTTTGGTGAGTGAAGATATCAACTAGTGTCAGTATTATACTGAATGAAGTTATAGTTCTTTCAGCTTGTATGATAGAAAGTCCCAAAGAATGGAAATAAAATCTAAAGAAAGAACAACAATCCATGCCCCTTTTCTGATATTTGCTCTTGTTTAGGGTCCGTTTGGAGTTGGATTATGGAAAGAGTTTTTTTTTTAGTTTAATAGGACTTTTTTTATAATAACTTTTCAGTGTAAGTTAAGGGCTTCCGATTATTTTTGTTTGGATATGTTAATTCAGAAGTGCTTTTCTAGTTGGGAAGTTGTTTGGATGTTTATTCCTAAAAAGTCTTTTTCCAGTGACAAAGTACACTAAAATAGACGTTCAAAGATGAATAATAATAATAATAAATCTATTATTATTATTTTTTGTCATGTGTTGTAATTAGTATTAATATTAGTATTATTAGTGTTATTATTATTATTAATTATATTATTAATATGAATTGAGAGAATTTGTGTATTTCATTTACAAAGGGCAAGGACCTATTTATACTTGATTATGGTATAATAACCATAAATAGAGAATCAATTAACTATAAATAGAGAATCAATCAAATCTAAAGAATCAATCAAATCCTCTAATTAAGGTTTAGATAATATTCACATATATTCTCAAATATTCTAACACCTCCTCAAGTTTAAGCATAGATATCATATGCACCAATCTTGCTACATATGTACTCAATTTGGGGACCTCTTAGTGACTTTTTGAAGACATCTGCAAGTTAATTGTTGGAGTTAACGAACTCAGCAATGATAGCTCTTTTAACTAGCTTCGCCCTTACAAAGTGACAGTCGATCTCAATGTGCTTGGTCTTTTCATGAAAACTGGATTGGAGGCAATGTGTAAGGCAACTTGATTGTCACATATGTGTTTCATTGGAGTCATTTCACAGAACCTTAGTTCTTCTAGAAGTTGTTTGAACCACATAAGCTCACATGTTGCATTGGCCATGGCTCGATACTCAGCTTCTGCACTTGATCTTGCTACCACATTTTGTTTCTTGCTCTTCCAAGAAACTAAATTACTTCCAAATAAAACACAATATCCTGAAGTTGACCTTCAATTAGAGGGGGTTCCAGTCCAATATGCATATGAATAGCAATTGATCTCCATATGCCCTTTATTCTCATAGATTAAGCCTTTTCCAGGTGCTCTTTTGATGAACTTCAGTATACGAAGTGCAGCTTCCTAATGAGTATCACATGGGGAGTTCAAAAATTGACTCACTACGCTCACAACAAACTAGATGTTTGGCTAAGTTACTGTGAAATAATTAAGTCTACCAACCAATCTGTGATATTTTCCCTGATTTGAAAGAGGCTCCCCCTGTCCCGACAGAAGTTTAACATTGGGATCCATTGGAGTGTCAACTGGTTTGGAGTCTAATAAGCCAGCTTGCTCAAGAATATCTAAGGCATACTTTCGTTGAGATATTGAAACCTGTCCTTTTGATTGTGCAACTTCAATTCCTTAGAAGTATTTAAATTTTCCCATGTCTTTTGTCCGGAAATTTTTGAATAAATGATTCTTCAGTTGTTGAATACCATTGTTATCACTTCTTGATGTCATGCTGATGAAGAGACTAATTGCTCATGGCTGCTATAGATAAGAGAAGCCGAACACTCGCCATTTTGGCTACCAGGGAAAATGTATCACTGTAATTTAGGCCAAAAATCTGTGTGTACCCTTTGGCAACCAGGGCGTGCTTTAAGACGGTCAATTTTCCTATCAGGACCTACTTTGGGAGTGAAAATCCAACGATAACTAACTGTTGTTTTCCTAGGGGGCAAAGAAACCAATTCCCAGGTACCATTTGAATGCAAAGCTTCTATTTCATCAAGCATGGCTAGGTGCCAACCGGGATGGTATAATGCTTCACCTGCAGTTTTAGGAGTAGGAATAGAGGAACGGCTCGAAACAAAAGTAGCACAGGTAGGTGATAAACGGTCATATCATAAGTAATTGTAAAGAGGATAAGGATTAGCTGTAGACCGTTTACCTTTTCGTTGGGCAATAGGAAGGTCAGCTACATATGGGACCAAGGCAAGAGGATTGTCTGACAGAGGAGAGTTACTGGGAACTACATATGGCAGATTGTTGACATCAGTAGTAGGACGAGAACGTCGATTGTGAGTGAGTAATGGAGAATCCATAGAGGGCATAGTAGGTGGATCCTTGGGAAGCGAAGAAGAGAAAACTGGAATCGGTAATACTGAATCAAGATTTGATGAATTTGGTTGAATGACTGGGAAAAAGAATTGTTGTTCGAAGAAGGTGATATCAACAGAAATGAAGTACTGGTTTAGGTCTGGGAGTAGCATTTGTACCCTTTTTGAAGATAAGAGTATAGCCCAAAAAAAGACATTTGAGAGCTTTGGGGGCCAACTTATCCTGTCCTGGATTGAAACAATGGACAAAACAAACACAACCAAAGGGACGAAGTGGAAGGAGATGAAGTGGCTGTCTGGGAAACAAAACAGAATAAGGAACTTGGTCTTGCAATATTGAAGATGACATGTGATAAATAAGATAACAGGCAATAAGGACAGTGTCTGCCCAAAATTTAGTGGAAAGATTGGTATGCAATAGCAAGGTACGAGCAGTCTTGATTAAATGACGGTTTTTCCTTCCAGTTACCCCATTTTGTTGAGGTGTGTAAGGGCAAGAAGATTGATGTAAAATACCATGGGATGTCAGGAAGTTTGTAAATTGAGTAGAAAAATATTCCCGAGCAATGTCACTTCTTAGAAAACGGACAAAAGTACCAGATTGTATTTTTATTTCAGCACAAAAACTATGAAAAATGGTAAACAACTCAGAACGATGTTTCATGAGAAAAACCCATGTTGTAAAACCCAGGGGTTTTGTGATTAGTTTTGGAATTTCCTGATTTTTAATTATTTAAATTAAATGGAAAAAATTCTCTAATTTGGTTTAATTGGAGATAATTAAGGCCAAATAAGAAATCCAAGGACTGGGTCATAATTTCAGAGTTTGTTGGGGACTGGAATGGATTTGTATCTCTCTCATAAATAAAGTATGGGGACTGAAGGAGAATTTTCCCCTCTCTTATAGAATTAGTCATTGAGGACTTGGTTGTGGAATCAGAAAACTTGGGGGGCGTCTTTGCAAAAAAAACCCGAAAGCTCAAGCACTTGCTTTCTTCTTTTTCAGGTCCCGAAGAATAGGTGACTCGGACTCGGGCATTGTGCGAGGGGCTGGGCTGACTTTGTTGAGGTTCGAGAACCTCAAGTCTTTCTTGAGTGTGAGATTGCATTTTTTTTGTAGGACCCTTATAGGGCCTTGACCATGTGTAGGGCATGTAAACCCTTACTGATTTTTATTTTCACTGTGACTCTGATATAATTTGATTATTAAATTTTGAGTTATTTGTTATCTGCTATGATTTCCTTAGGCATTGTATCCGAGTGAGGTACGCCTCTACTTGGGTACGGCCGGTCTGTGCGCATGCCCGAGGTCCCGGGATCCGGGTCGGGGCGTTACACATGTACATCTAGAATAGTCATCAATGAAGGTGACAAAATAATTGAAACCCAAAACAGAACTGACTCAACTTGGACCCGAAACATTTGTGTGAACAAGAGAGAAAGGGAACTCAACCCTATTATTGACTCTACGAGGAAACGAACTACGGGTATGTTTACCTCATTAAGCTAATGTTGACAAACAAGGAACCAATTTGCGTAATTTGGAAAGAGATGGATGGCCAAAGAGATGATGGAGATGTGCTGTAGAGATGGAACTGGCACAAGCTACCAAAGATCAAGATCTATCAAGATAATAGTGACCCTTTAACTCATGTCCACCGCCAATCGTCCGTCCCGTACCCAGGTCCTGCATAAAGACACAATTAGGTGTAAATGTGACAGAACAAGAAAGAGCTTTAGTTATTAAGCTAATAACAGATATTAAGTTAAAAGGACTTTTAGGCACATAAAGAAGAGTCTAAGGTCAAAGAGGGATGGGTTTAGTATGTCGTATTCCTTCCACAACAGTTTTATTCCCATCAACAACAGTAATATTAGGTTAAGTATCAGAATATGTGAGTGATGAGAAATTATCTTTATTACCAGGCATATGATCGGTAGCACTAGAATCGACCATCCAAGGTCCAAGAGAGCGAACCTGAGTAACACAGTTGTTGGATTACCGGTGTGTTCATCTGAAGTAGAAGAAGTATGCTGGGTAATCTAAAAAACATTCCCAGTGCAAGGAGCGGGTGGAGCTGCATGACGACCATGTTTCTTCCAACATCTTTCCTCAATATGTCCGGTCATCTTGCAATAGGTACACTTGGGGCGGTTATTATTGGATCCTTTTCTTCCACCTGTCTGCAGTGTTTGAGACACGAAAGCTGATGGCATTGGATCAGGACTTGATGAAACTAGAGCAACATAATTGCCAATCATATTAAGTAACCGCTTAAAAGTATCTTTCATGGTTGGACTAGTGGAGCTAGTTAAGCTCAAGAAGAAAAAATTTACCGTAGAGAAATAATAATTACCACAGTAAAAATTTAAAAACACAATAAAACTGTTAAAAACACTGCTGCAACAATCTTCAAACAGGACTCTCAAAACTATTGAAGAACTTCAAAAATAATTTCTAGAAAAATTACAACCGATTTTTTGGAGCAGAAGAAAAATTCGAATGGGCTGAATTAGTATCTAAACATTATTTAATAAAAAATTTATCTAAAGAATATTATAAAAATATATTAAAATTCTTACCATTTCCTGTAGGAAAAATAATCTATGAAAAAATTATAAATAATATCTCTACAGAAGATGTATATAAATATTTTAGTTTAAACAAAATGCACTCTTTTACTAAAAATGAAGAAGAGGGTAGATTTAGAAATAGGTTTTATTTCCGGAGAAATTACCGGATAACCATCCTACCAGCAAGATTATTATGATAAATATGACGAGATATACTATAACCTAAAATGAGTAGAATATTACAAATTCATGAGATACAGAATAAATTCTTAAAAAGATTAAATCAATTTTCTTGGGAAATTACAAGCTTACAACTTATAAAAAATAATCTACCAGCGATAGAATTATTAATTAAAGATTATTATAAAGAAATCTTGTTATATTTTCCCTACCCGTTAAATAAAATCATTTATGAAAATATAGTTAGTAATCTTTCTCCTGAAGAAATATATAAATACCTTCGTTGTTATAGAATGCATTGTTTTTCTAAGGGTTAAAGCCATTTTTCGTCCCTGAAAACAGGGCCAATGTTCATTTCCATTCCAAAAATTTAAAATTTGTTCAATAAGGTCCACATCAGCATATACTACCACTTATCACTCCACATCAGCAAAATAACAACCTAAACATAATAATAAAAAGATTATATGCATTTTATTGGTATTTCACATGACCGCCAAGTCAGCAATAGGGACCAAAAATACCAAAATACGGAATATATAGGGACCCAAAATGTCAAAATATGCAATACATGGGGACCACATTGAACAAATTTTGAATTTTGGGATGGAAATGAATATTGGTCCCGTTTTCAGGGACCAAAAATGGCTTTACCCCTTTTTCTAACATAGAAGAAGAAGAAGTTTTCAAAGAACTCTGTTTTGAAGAATTACAAAGATCAACTCAAACCTCTTATGGTAAGATAAAATTATGGAAAAATCCATTATATCATTTAACTTAACTAAAGAAAACAAGATTGAACAAAGGTTTGGCGAAATAAAGAATCAAATAGATTTTGGTATAAAATCTGTAATTACTATAATAAAAGAGACAAAAGAAGAGTTAAAAACTCTAATAAAAGAACCCAAAATAATCATGAATAACCAAGGATTGAAAGAGGTAGAACAAATTTTCAGAGAAAAATCTATTATCCCTGGAATATCCGTTAAAATGCTGACTGTTGAACAAGAATTAGAAGCCCTGGAAGAAAGATTTTTACAAGCCAAACCAGAAGAAATAGATCACCATCAACAAGAAATAATATCCGTAACTAATAGAATGGAAAATATAAAAATGGATGAAAGAATGGAAGATGTTGGCTCATCTATAACCACCAATCCTTATAAAAGACCTACTAATAGAGATAATCGAGATATATATTGCGGAATCTCTCATATTGAAGGAGAATTTTCAGATGAAAAAAGAAAAAAAGAGAGAGTATGTATTCTAGAAATAAGGATGATGAAAATATTTATTTAGAATTAAGAAAAAAACCCCTATAAACAATAGCGGAATTTGGTTAGACTTAGACTGCATAGTAAATACTGATTTGTTTATAGGGTTTTTTTTTGAATTCTAAATAAATATTTTCATCATACTTATTTCTAGAATACATACTCTCTTTTTTTTTTCTTTTTTCATCTGAAAATTCTTCTTCAATATGAGAGATTTCGGGATATATATCTCGATTATCTCTATTAGTAGGTCTTTTATAAGGATTGGTAGTTATAGATGAGCCAACATCTTGCATTCTTTCATCCATTTTTATATTTTCCATTCTATTAGTTACGGATATTATTTCTTGTTGAAGGTGATCTATTTCTTTTGATTTGGCTTGTAAAAATCTTTCTTCCAGGGCTTCTAATTCTTGTTCAACAGTCAGTATAACACCCATTTCGCTAATGAAACAGATGTCACACCAGCTGGGCCTGGAGTGCACCCAGCCCATAAGCTGTACAATTAAACCTGAAATCAAGTATCATGTACTCTAAAACAAGAAGCATATAACATATCATAACCGGTTATACACCGGGAGTCACACTCAAAAGGAGTCATAATAAAGTACATCACACAGCGTTTTGGGCAACTACGGCCCCAAATACAGCGGAAGTAAGCATAATTAAGGTTTAATACAATCCAACGCTAATAAACTGGAAAACAGGTACGCCAGAGCCAGTTAAACCCGATCCTTGCTCGAGACATGATTCTTTAACCCGATCCGAGTTTAGACCCTGTAACAGAAAAACAGTATAGTAGAGGGCTGAGCTATACGAGCTCAGTGAGTATGGACTACCTTGCCAGGTATTACACATACCTGTACTCTGTGCTAAGGTACTGAAACATAATCAATGCAAGTAAAATCCATGAAGGTCAGCATAATTATCTTCAATCTTGATAAAAATGCCAATACGATCAAAATCCAGAGAAAAACCCACGAGGAATATCCAGTCATATCAGCATATAATATACATGTATGCATGTCAAGGCCTCTTATCATATGAGCATGCACTCCTAGCTAAAATGTCTCCGGAAGGACTCCAGCATCCATCAGGAACAGCGGTATGCCTCTATATGATCCTGATAACCGGCGCTACATAAGTTCGGTAAATCCCGTATCAGAGACAGGAAGGGGTTTTTTGTAAAAACAACACGACTTTCGCAAACATTTTAGTTTTTAAAATAATTGGTTGAAAACAAAACCCCTTCCTCACTGGTCCTGTCTACTAAAAGTACCCGGGCTCTATCCTGAGCCCCTGCTGGATTCCCCCATACATAACTAACTAAGGTGCAGCTTATGATACATGCAATAATCTTAAATTACCCTGAGGTTTTCCCTTAATTATATAACTACCCCGTAGGGCTTTCCTTTGATCATATCTCATGCACTGAATTTTAACTTAATTACACAAGCATAAAAACACTATGCAAGTATAGTAAAAAAAATTCCTCGGTATACACAAACCGAATCAAAACTCTTAAGAATACGATCAGACAAAATCCCGATAAATGCACAATTTTAGTAGAGTCCCCTCACCTGAATTCCTCACAAATTCCTAAGAATTGCTCGGTTCTTCGGCAGCTCCTGCTGGAGCTTTTCCTCTTCCTGGAATTAATGAGGATACTAATTAAATACGAAGTCCGTATTCTTCATACTTAATCCTATAACTTAAGAATACGAAATCTAAGAATACAGAAATCGTTTTCTTGACTTAAAATTCCACACAAGCTCCAATTAGCATATAAGAGACATTAAACTCTTAAAATTATGTTCTCCCTACTACAAGAGATTACATGCTTTTAACACTTCTAAAATATCCTAAAGCATGCTAGATTTGCCAAGTCGATCATCTTTAAACATGTAACACTTAAACATGATAATCATAGAGCTATTTGAATTAAGGCATGTCATCATGATCATTAATAAGACATTTAGGCTTAGGAATTTCGTGTAAAATTCGGCGGCATCTCCCCTATTTATAGGGCCCCGAATTAATACAAACATGCACACTAATAGTACCAATTATGTATACAAACATAATCATTCATCTCATTACTCCATAATTAACAATCACCACTCTTTTATCTCCTTAAACCCCCAACAATTAATTCATGATTCCATTCACAGCTTACTTACCACTACTAATCATATAATCAACCAACTAGTGTAGGATTTCTCCCAATTTAGGGCTCACCGCTAACTGATGAAGAAAGTGGCGTCGTAAGGCTGCGACGGGACAAGGCTGCAGGTGTGGTGGTGTGCAGGCCGAACAGGGCAAGGAAAGGAGAGAGAGGACAGTAGGACCCAGTGGGGGTGGTGGCGGTACATGAGCCGGGCTCGGTGGCCTTGGTGGTAGAGGATGGCGGAGGCGTGGTGAACTGGCGTGCGCTTGAGGCGGTTGTGATGATCCGCAGCGTCTTGTATGGCGATTCTTGGCTTTGTAGCGATGTACCTGAGGCGGAGAGCCGGTAGGGAGAGAGGGGGCACGGCTACCGTCGGCGGCCTTGATCTCGCCGGTCAAGCTGTGAGCAAGGCCAAGAAAGGGGAAGGAGGAATCGTGGGTTCAAGATGAGAGTTCATTGAGAGAGAGTACTTTTATCCCTTTATAATACCCTAGAGCCCACCATTCCTTTTTAATTAAATTTTCTCCCCTACTTTGTCACATGACCAATTAATTGTTATGATTTCTATCAACTTTAGTGTGGCCATATGCCTACTTGCCCTTAGAAGATTTAAATCATTGCCTTGACCGAGCTCCATTATTTTCGCTCAATTATTGAAGTAATACCTACTTTATACTTTTAAATTAATAATTGTACCGACTGTTACAGTGTTGGAGTCAGTGGGTTGCCCGACCGAGATCTACGTATCTCGGCTTTTTATCGCTTAGTTTTTCACGGGTCTACTGTAGCCTCACAGGTCTATCTCTCGTCCGACCAGATCCGCGAATACTGGCTTTTGACCCGCCCGATCTACTTTATCGGAACCCGAACATTTGTCCGATTTTCCTACTTAATTAATCTTGATTAATTAAGACTTATGAATTCTCCCAATAAAATAATCCAGGTTATCCTTGCTGTCCTCTTCCGACTATTCCAAGTGTAAATGGCCTGGCCCATTAAGGTCTTCCCTCAACCCCCCCTTAGTTGCGAGACTGGATTCAAACTTTATTGAACCTCGATTTTTCCTTTAATTGAGCGTTAACATAATAAGTTTATTTTCCATGGTAATTAATCTCATTAATTATTGATAATTTTCCAATTTATTTACTTTGAAAATTCGGGGCGTTACAGTCAGCATTTTAACGGATATTCCAGGGATAACATATTTTTCTCTGAAAATTTGTTCTACCTCTTTTAATCCTTGGTTATTCATGATTATTTTGGGTTCTTTTATTAGAGTTTTTAACTCTTCTTTTGTCTCTTTTATTATAGTAATTACAGATTTTATACCAAAATCTATTTGATTCTTTATTTCGTCAAACCTTTGTTCAATCTTGTTTTCTTTAGTTAAGTTAAATGATATAATGGATGTTTCCATAATTTTATCTTACCATAAGAGGTTTGAGTTGATCTCTTTTTCTATTATTTGTAATTCTTCAAAACAGAGTTTTTTGAAAACTTCTTCTTCTATGTTAGAAAAACAATGCATTCTATAACAACGAAGGTATTTATATATTTCTTCAGGAGAAAGATTACTAACTATATTTTCATAAATGATTTTATTTAACTGGTAGGGAAAATATAACAAGATTTCTTTATAATAATCTTTAATTAATAATTCTATCGCTGGTAGATTATTTTTTATAAGTTGTAAGCTTGTAATTTCCCAAGAAAATTGATTTAATCTTTTTAAGAATTTATTCTGTATCTCATGAATTTGTAATATTCTACTCATCTTCACTATCATTAAGATCATTTTTTAGGTTATAGTATATTTCGTCATATTTATCATAATAATCTTGCTGGTAGGATGGTGATCCAGTAATTTCTCCGGAAATAAAACCTATTTCTAAATCTACCCTCTCTTCTTCATTTTTAGTAAAAGAGTGCATTTTGTTTAAACTGAAATATTTATATACATCTTCTGTAGAGATATTATTTATAAATTTTTCATAGATTATTTTTCCTACAGGAAATGGTAAGAATTTTAATATATTTTTATAATATTCTTTAGATAAATTTTTTTATTAAATAATGTTTAGATACTAATTCAACCCATTCAATTTTTCTTCTGCTCCAAAAGTCGGTTGTAATTTTTCTAGAAATTATTTTTGAAGTTCTTCAATAGTTTTGAGAGTCCTGTTTGAAGATTGTTGCAGCAATATTTTTAACAGTTTTATTGTGTTTTTACTTTTTTACTGTGGTAATTATTATTTCTCTATGGTAAATTTTTTCTTCTGCGGTGCAGTATGATCTTCTGGGGTTTTTGCAAAAGGCATGAGACCTTCAAATTCTTGCATAAGAACACGAACATGTCCTAAATAAGACTCCATGGTGCCTTCTTGCTTTAGAGTTTTGATATTGCTCACAATGGTATACAACCTCTAGGTGTCATTTAAATAGCATTCTGAGGCTTGTTTCCATACTTGATAGCACATCTCAAAGGGACGAAAAAGCTGCATAAGAGAGGGATCAATAAATTGCCATAATAGATTGCACAGTTGGGTATCTATCTGCTCCCATTTATCATAGCTGGTTGCAAGCACTTGCTCAATCGTCTTGTGAGATGGTCTACTTGTCCTTGCCCTTTAAACCACATTATGACAGAGGCTGCCCATAAAAGATAGTTGGCAGACCTTTTCAATTTTTCTGTGGTGATAGTGAAGACCTTTGAAGCACCGACACTCCAACTTGCCTCACGTACCCATGTCGGTACGTCTGCGACACGGACACGCGTGGATATGTGTCCCACAACTTTGTTTCCCTTTGCATATATTGTGGGGTTTTTCTTGATAGAAGGTAGAGATTACTATGAATGACACAAAATCTTCTGCACGTTTGGGTGTTATCTTGTTCCTTCTCAGTGAGTGTACGAAAGAGAATGTACTCCAATTCCTCTCACAACATGATGATAAAGATGGTTGCACTAGAAGTTTCAAAGCCACGCTTTGAAGCATAGGTGTGCACGCACCATGAAAATAACCCACCAACTTTTTTGGATCCATAGTATATCAATCATGGATGGAATCAAACTCCCCAAAATCTCCATTAGCGTGTAGAAATTTGCATACTCTAATAGTACTCTTGTTATCCCTCTAAATTTGGGAAATACTTTTTAAAACATTTCATTCTTTCGAGAAACCTCGAGTCCTTGTGTGGAAGGAACTTCGATTTGGGCCCTCTTGAAGCCATCCATTATTATAGTACCTTGATTAGAAAAGGTTAAAAAAATATTACAACTTATATACAATATATGAATAATGACTATTCAAGTCTCTGTGATTTAAAAATAATGTATTATACTAGACTAGGATTAAGATTAAAAATTTACCTTGGGTTGAGGAATATGCCATGCCGATGTAGTGGTGTGTTATTTTAAGTTTCCAACGATCCACAGAATTTGGTATACTACACCGTAAAAGATAGATGTTTCCTCTTATCTTCCACTTCATTGCCTATATAATTGTCTTCACTTTTGCAATCATTGTATCCCACGTGTCATAAACCAAGTGAAGTGAGGAAGGCTTCTCCCGTGTCACAAGCTCTAAGCATGTCATATATGGATGCGGTAAAGGAAAGTATGTAATCAATAGCTTCCACCATACATCATCTACCACTTTCTCTAAATGCCCTTGTGCTTTTCCAACATCATCATCTACGTAACATTGCCATTTATCACAAATTACCATAGCTTGGAGACCTTGCTTGATGAGCTTAAATCTTCTTAGCATCACTGATATATGGAAACAAAAGCGCATCTACATGCGAAAGCAACTTGATGAAACAAACTCATTGAATATTGCTAACCTCATAGAATGGTTCATTATGAAATTCTTTATTTGCATTACATCTCCCACTTTCAAATCAATGATCCAACTACACTCTTCATGTGTAGCTTGATTATTTTCAACATTCTTAAGCTCATGAGATGTTCTTCAAAGCAAGGTTCAAGTGTGGACCACGCACGGGAGTCAAAAAGATAGTGGAAAATTGTACTTCAATTACTTGACTAGCTCCTTTTGTAATTTGGGGCATTGTTTGTGATGATTTAAATCACATTATCATGCCCTACCTCATTTAATAACTTCTTTAATCAGATTTGCAATAAAGAATTTGTCTTTTGTTTACGTGAGCAATCCACGGACTTTAAAATACATTGGGCCCCTTTATGATTACGCCATTAAAATTAGTGCGGGCCTTCTTTGTGAGTCACTTCACCCATCACTCACAATACTTACACCATTTTTCCTTCCATGTCCCTTGATGGGTTTCAACAATCTCGATATTTTGCTTTCTCTGTAATAGGGTGAATTGAAACAGAATTATATCACCGGAGAGCAAATATCCACGAAATTGGATAACTAGCGGCAAAAGTGTAGGAACTCACATAATAAGGATTCCTTGCAAGATGAAATGATAGGCTGCGAATAAAACATCGGAGCAATGCAATGTGCGTAGAAGTTGATCATGGCGGTATTAAATACCTTCTACCGAGTGGAACACTTCCACTTATGCTCACCTTGCTTGATGCTCTTTCTTTTCTCGAGTCTATCCCTCCTTGAAAAATGAAGATATATTATCGATGAAAACTTTGAGAATGGTAATGATACTGCTTTCTTTGGTGCATGTTGTTTACAATCTAAACTTTCTTCCTCCTCCAACTACGCATTTTAGAAATATCCTTCATTATCACCTTTGGACAAGCTCTAATTCCAATACCGCTATTTTTTAATAGATTAGCTCTCACCGTGTATAAGAGCGTTTTGCAACTTTATTACAAAAGTTGCATTGCCATGAAACATTGCCACTAGCTTAGCTAGGTTTCTCATGTCTTATTTACATGTTTTCCACATTGGCTATTCAAATCTTCATACATTAGAAGCACTACTAGCACCGTAGTACCTATAAAATCCATATTTCAATTGAAATAAATCTATACAAAGAATAAAAAGACATATTTATCAATGAAACACAATTATAATATAGTTATAAAAAAAGTCAGAAACTAATCAATCCACAATCAAAATTTAGAAATTTAGAAGAACAAAAATTCCAAAATATTAGAATATGTATGCGGTTTGATAATAATCCGACCAAAAATATTGAACTAATAATAATCCACCAAAAATTCAAAGGCATACCAACGAGATAAAAAGCGGTGAAAGCGAAAACCCTAATCTTGCTTGGGAAGAAAAGCAATGGTTTGATAAGCCATAAAGGGGCGCTGAATGGTAACTTTAAGATTTGAAAATAAATTTTAATAAAATTTGAAATTTGATTTAGGTTTTCGAAAGATTTTTTAATTATAATTTTAAACTTTACATTGGTTTGATTTTCAAATTTAGTTTTGACAGTTTTGTTTATATTTTTTTTTTTAAAAAAATTTGAAGTCCATAAATTTATCTATTTTAAAATTTTGATGAAATAAAAAGGGATATTGTTTTTATATTTTTATATTTTTAATTAAAAATGAAATCAGAATTCTTAAATCATAATTTATTATTATAACAAATCGTGTGGCCGTTGGATCATATGATCAAACGATGGACATGAAAACATTTACAAACCCTAATATTAGTAGATCCTTCCCGCATGATGAAGCGGTGGCCTTCTCACCTTTCATCCTCCTTAGATCTTATCTCCCATCATGGCTGCCTCATCTACGCCTTGGCTGCCGTCTCGTTCCTCCACTCGGCGACCTACCATCGACCCGATCTCCGATCTCTTAGAGGACTATGATGCTCTCACTGGGGCGATAAGAAGTGTAAGCCACCACCTTGGCGCGAGGAGGCGGCTCGGCGGGGAGGTGATCCGGATTGTCCCTCTCCGGTGGCGGTCGGCATTTCCTCGAGCCGTGTCCACAGCGTTAGCCGGCGGACATGCGGCGATGACTTTCTCCTCAAGCCCGTGTCCACGCGTCACTGGAGTGGACAATCCGGATCACCTCCTGCTCGAGCCGGGCCTCCTCGCGGCCAAGGTGGTGGCGACACTTCTTATCGTCTCCGGTGAGAGAGAGGGCATCATAGTCCTCATAGAGATCGGAGATTGGGTCGATGGTAGGTCGTCGAGGGAGGAACGAGATGGTAGCCAAGGGCAGAGATGGAGGCAAGCCATGATGGGAGATAAGATCTAAGGAGGATGAGCAGGAGAAGGCGCCGTTTCATCATGCGGGAAGGATCTACTAATATTAGGGTTTGTAAATGTTTTCATGTCCATCGTTTGATCATATGATCCAACGGCCACACGATTTGTTATAATAATAAATTATGATTTAAGAATTCTGATTTCATTTTTAATTAAAAATATAAAAATATAAAAACAATATCCTTTTTTATTTCATCAAAATTTTAAAATAGATAAATTTATGGACTTCAAATTTTTTTTTTAAAAAAAAATATAAACAAAACTGTCAAAACTAAATTTGAAAATCAAACCAATGTAAAGTTTAAAATTATAATTAAAAAATCTTTCGAAAACCTAAATCAAATTTCAAATTTTATTAAAATTTATTTTCAAATCTTAAAGTTACCATTCACCGCCCCTTTATGGCTTTTCAAACCATTGCTTTTCTTCCTGCGCATTAGGGTTTTCGCCTTCACCGCTTCTTTTTTTTTATCTCGTTGGTATGCCTTGAATTTTTTGGTGGATTATTATTAGTTCAATATTTTTTTGCTGGATTATTATCAAACTGCATACATATTCTAATATTTTGGAATTTTTGTTCTTCTAAATTTCTAAATTTTGATTGTGATTGATTAGTTTCGGACTTTTTTTATAACTATATTATAATTGTGTTTCGATTGATAAATATGTCTTTTATTCTTTGTATAGATTTATTTCAATTGAAATATGGATTTTATAGGTACTACGGGTGCTAGTAGTGCGCCTAATGTAGAAGATTTGAATAGCCAATGTGGAAACATGTAACAAGACATGAGAAACCTAGCGAAGTTAGTGGCAATGTTTCATGGCAATGCAACTTTTGTAATAAAGTTGCAAAACGTTCTTATACACGGGTGAGAGCTAATCTATTAAAAATAGCGGGTATTGGAATTAGAGCTTGTCCAAAGGTGACAATGAAGGATATTTCTAAAATGCAGAAGTTGGAGGAGGAAGCAAAGTTTAGATTGTAACAACATGCACCAAAGAAAGTATCATTACCACCTCAAAGTTTTTCATCAGATAATATATCTTCATTTTTTCAAGGAGGGATAGACTCGAGAAAAAGAAAGAGCATTGCAAGCAGGAGCATAAGTGGAAGTGTTCCACTTGAGAAGGTATTTAATACCGCTGCTCATGATCAACTTCATGCACAGATTGCTCGGATGTTTTATTCTGCAGGCCTATCATTTCATCTTGCAAGGAATCCTTATTATGTGAGTTCCTACACTTTTGCCGCTAGTTATCCAATTTCAGGATATTTGCCTCCAGGATATAATTTGCTTCGGACCACCCTATTACAAGAAGAGAAAGCAAATATTGAGAGATTGTTGAAACCCATCAAGGGGACATGGAAGGAAAATGGTGTAAGTATTGTGAGTGATGGGTGAAGTGACTCACAAAGAAGGCCGTTAATTAATTTTATGGCGGTGACTGAAGGGGGCCCAATGTATTTTAAAGCTGTGGATTGCTCGGGTGAAACAAAAGACAAATTCTTTATTGCAAATCTGATTAAAGAAGTTATTAATGAGGTAGGGCATGATAATGTGATTTAAATCATCACAAACAATGCCCCAAATTACAAGGGAGCTGGTCAAGTAATTGAAGTACAATTTTCCACTATCTTTTGGACTCCGTGTGTGGTCCACACTCTGAACCTTGCTTTGAAGAACATCTGCGTAGCGAAGAATGTTGAAAATAATCAAGCTACACATGAAGAGTGTAGTTGGATCATTGATTTAGTGGGAGATGTGATGCAAATAAAGAATTTCATAATGAACCATTCTATGAGGTTAGCAATATTCAATGAGTTTGTTTCATTGAAGTTGCTTTCAGTTGCAGAGATGCGCTTTGCTTCATCTATTGTGATGCTAAGAAGATTTAAGCTCATCAAGCAAGGTCTCCAAGCTATGGTAATTTGTGATAAATGGCAATGTTACAGAGATGATGATGTTGGAAAAGCAAGGTTTGTGAAGGAGAAAGTGGTAGATGATGTATGGTGGAAGCTATTGATTACATACTTTCCTTTACCGCATCCATATATGACATGCTTAGAGCTTGTGACACGGAGAAGCCTTGTCTTCACTTGGTTTATGACATGTGGGATACAATGATTGAAAAAGTGAAGACAATTATATAGGCATGAAGGGAAGCGATAAGAGGAAACATCTATCTTTTATGGTGTAGTATACCAAATTCTTGTGGATCGTTGGAACGAAAATAACACACCACTACATTGCATGGCATATTCCTTGAACCCAAGGTAAATTTTTAATCTTAATCCTAGTCTAGTATAATACATTATTTTTTAAATCGTTGTAGACTTGAATAGTCAGTTATTCATATATTGTATATAAGTTGTAATATTTTTTTTTTAACCTTTTCTAATCAAGGTACTATAGTAATGGATGGCTTCAAGAGGGCCCAAATCGAGTTCCTTCACACAAGGACTTGGAGGTTTCTCGTGAAAGAATGAAATGTTTTAAAAAGTATTTCCCAAATTCAGAGGAGTGAACAAGAGTACTATTAGAGTATGCAAATTTCTCTACACGTTGCGGAGATTTTGGGGAGTTTGATTCCATCCATGATTGATATACTATGGATCCAAAAAGTTGGTGGGTTATTCATGGTGCGTGCACACCTATGCTTCAAAGCGTGGCTTTGAAACTTCTAGTGCAACCATCTTTATCATCATGTTGTGAGAGGAATTGGAGTACATTCTCTTTCGTACACTCACTGAGAAGGAACAAGATAACACCCAAACGTGCAGAAGATTTTGTGTCATTCATAGTAATCTCTACCTTCTATCAAGAAAAACCCCACAATATATGCAAAGGGAAACAAAGTTGTGGGACATTGCTGGAGATACATTTGATTCCTTTGAAGATGTTGGGATGCTTGAAGTTGCAAACCTCTCACTTGATGAACCTGATTTGGAGGTCGTGGTTTTTACAGATGATGTTGCTATTAGTGATAGTGAAGATGATGAGGCAATGGAAATTGGTTCTAACGATGGACAGGGAAGGCTTTAGTTTTATTACATTTTGTTAAAACTTTGATATATGTTTGTGATGATGAACTTTCATTTTGTGCTTGTGGTGTGCTTTTTGTGCTTGTGATAGACATTTTGTGTAATGGACTTTTATTTCAATTTATGTTTTTGATTGATGGATATAATTATTGTTTTATCATATTTTGTATTTTTTTGTGTGGAATTTGTGGATTATTTGATATGATGGAATGAAATCTAATAACTATATTTCATCAAAATATTATATATAATATTTTTATATGTATTTATATTCAACATGTCCCAACGTGCCCGTGTCCTACATTTTCTAAAAATTCCATGTGGGCGTGTCCGTGTCGTGTCATGTCATGACCGTGTCCCGTGTCCGTATTGGTGCTTCATAGGTGTGGGCACTAGTGATAGTTAAAGGTTGAGATGAATCAGCAGTGGAACTAACATTGCTATCTTCTAACATGATGATCTTTAAACAAAATCACAATTAAAAGAGGAGTAGAAGTAACCCAATTAAATCAGAGTGTTGAAGGCGGAATTTGAGGCAACAAATGCCGAAAACACGCTTAGATGGCGCCAAAAAATGGTTCTGGAGAACCTGAGAAACTTTGGCGAGTTTTCCCGCGGCTGGCGGACGGAGGCGGATAGCGGGAACCGGGGGTTTCGAGTGGTCAAATCACGACGAGTCTGATAGTGTGATCAAAACTCCAATCGAATAAATTGATACACAAAAAAAAAAAAATCTCCCTCATGTATTTTGGCTATGGTACCATATGAATCGAGAGAATTTGTGTATTTCATTTACAAAGGGCAAGGCCCTATTTATACATGATTATGGTATAATAACTATAAATAGAGGATCAATCAAATCTAGAGAATCAATCAAATCCCCTAATTAAGGTTTAGATAATATTCACATATATTTCAAATATTCTAACAATTAATATTACTACTACTATTATTAGTATCATTATTATGATCATTATCATCATCATCATTATTATTATGATCATTATTATTGCCATTATTATTATTATTGTTGTTGTTGTTATTAAGTTATATTAGATTTGGGAAGTTATTCTTTAGTTTGCATTTGGGCATTTTTGTAATTGAAAAATCCTAAAACTCCTCAAATGGGTTTTTTTCTCACGAGCTTCAACCACCAGCTTCTGAAAGAAACCAATTTTCTCCTTTTCTAAGAGCTTCTCCTTCTTCAAAAAACCCATCCAAACACATATAAAACCCACAGAAGCCCTAAACTTATTAAAAAAAAAAACCCCTTTTTGGCTTCCCAGAAGCCAATCCAAATGGGCCCTTAATTGATGAGGATCTGTGACTAGGTTCTTTTTGTAGGCTTGTAGCATATCCTTCGCCATTGTTGCTCTAGTCCTTGATCTGTCTAATTGATTTTCTAACTTGAAGTTTTATAGCAACTTGCAAATGCTACTATTATAAGTCAAAATATTAATATTTTATACCCTTGAAATTAACTGATTATATTACCTCAAATCAATGATATTTATTGCTGGTAGAGTTAAGTCATATAGCTTTGTGAGGTCAAAGTACCATGTACAGTTGTTTGTGGGAGTATCAAAAGAATAAACCCTACTATGTGACACTGTTGTGCATGTCAAAGGTCACCATACTTCTAGTAATAAATGATGAAAACTAATCTATTTGTTTATACTCCTTTCCCCTGGTTTGTTTTTCATCTTTTCATTACAATTTTACATGGTGAAGGTTTTTATTGCTTTCCTGACCATTCGTTTTTTAGGTTGTGGACTTGTGTTAAATTGCTCTCGCACACTGGTAAAATGATGTTAGCACATAAGAAACTTTATGATCTTTTTTTATATTGTGTCTCACATAGGCTTTAGTATCATTATTTTTGTTTTGTTGTAATTTCGACATCCTACATCTGCTTTTCACATTTTATTGTTGTGAATTGACCAGTTAGCCTGCTACAGTGCTGGCCTTTTTCTAGCTCAGACCTGGCTTGATATGTACCTAAAAATCCACAAGCAATTTACAGTCTTTCATAAAAGAAGATTGTCTTCTTAAGAGTTGAGCCCAGACCAGATTAAATACAATACTAGGCTGATGCAGGAATGTGATTACCTATGTTAAGGTGTTTTGGATTCATTTTTTTTCTCTCACATGTTTTCATTGCATCTGCTACCAATGATTTTACAGGTGTTGCTCCCTTTGGAGTTTGGATTGTTTTGTTGCCAACCACTGTGGATGTAACTGGTTGCAGGTGAGGCAGCTGCCCCACCTAAGCTATGAGATCCCCATTCTTTCAAACCCAAATAAACCACAATCTGTTTCTTGAAAAAAAAAAAAAAATAAGCGCTTGGTGAATTTTTCTAAAGGTGGTGGTAGTTGAGATCATTGTTGAAATCTCTTTTCTGTTGCTTTTTTACAGTTCTGCATAAAATTCCAACCTTTTCCTTTATTCTTGATTTCTTATAACAAGCCAATTTATGTTAAGATTTAGCATAGAGGAACTGGTAAGTTCATTAAGTCCCAAAAGGAACTTTATCGATGAAATTAGTCAAGAATGTAGCACATGAGGGGTTTTTATTGCTATAATTTGTACCAACCTGCCTCTGCTCTTGTTTGGAGACTATTCTGGGGGGCTTACCTTTGTACAGTCTAAGTTCTATATCTATTGGACTGTAAGATGATTGTAAAGATGAAATTCTTAAAATTATGGCTGATTCTGCAGAGATCTTCAATAAAGTCATGAGAAGCATTGATTGGCTTCTCACTCAATACCAATCCTCTTCTCATGCCAGATAGTTCAGGTCGATTGTTATATTCTATAAACCTGGCTGTCAAACAATTAATGAAATACAATGAAAACTATAAACACTCAAAAGTAACATAGTTTATTTTTAAGAAAAAAAAATCCAACAAAAAATCATGTTATCATAAAAGTGTTTCCTGCATCATCTTTGGCTGTCATCTAATTATCATGCTTGTTTAGAGTCTTAACACTGTTTTGATGTTTCTTTTGGTGCCTTGTGTGGTAAGCCCTTTTCTAGATCATTTCTTAAACCTCTACCAGGTCTTAGGGTTTATCGATAATGAGCTAATGCTTTTATTTTAAGGAATTTTACAAGAATGCAGGTTGTCTTTGCCATAGAGCTCATCTAATATCAAATTCTTTGTCCCTTACTGAATAAAGGCTAAATAAAGCTTTTGGTAGTTGCTTGTGCTACATATTTGTGCATGGTTGAATTCTCAAATTTATGAAAACTGATAATTTAGAAAAGATAATTTCTTCTTTAAAATGATTATTTATCTGCTTTGTACTTACATGTTGCACATTGAGTTTATATGTCTGTCTAGAGCCTAAATTTGGAAGATTCATAATGCAAGGAAATTTACTCTTATTTTATTTATTAGCGTTTCTGTGTTGTACCATTACCGAATACTACTTAATATTAGTCTTTCACCAGTCTCTTTCTATTTATGTTTTCCTTGTAGTTCACCACATGGATATCTTGGCCTTCACACATTAAAATTAAAGATAGATGATTCTTATGATTTTTTATAGATATTGCAACATCTTTGCTATTCATTACATGTGAAATGACTAAAGATTTGCCTGCCTCAGGGGATCACCGCTGTTCTAAATTTCCAGAGTGAAAGTGAGCGTGTCAATTGGGGAATCAATTCAGAATCCATCAATGACTCCTGCCGGCAACATAATATTCTCATGGTTAACTATCCTATAAGGCAGGTGACTGTTTATTATACCAAGTATTTTCTCCAAAACCCTTCATGATTAATTTCGTGTCATATTCATCGAGCACTTCTTTGGTATCTGTTAGCCGTGTCTTCTGAAGCTTGGGTTTGTTTTGGAAAGAAACTTTTTGTCTCAAATTGATGAAGCTTTAAATATAAATTAAATTAAATACTCTGTGATTAAAACTATATTTTTTTCTAATTAAAGATTGATGTTTATTAATAGTTAATGATTTTTAAATATTAATTAATTATATATTTTTTAGTTTAGGGGTATTTTACAAGCCTGAGAAATAGCAAAATTGCTTGCCAACTCATCATTTTTTATAAATACCCTGTAAATCCCTCATTTACTTTTATTTTACTTGCTGTCACTTAGGTTAATTCTCCTAACAAAATGGGTAAGAATACACCAATAATATTCTCTAACTTGTTGAAAATTCCATGAACATCAAGTATAAATCGAGAATGCCCTCTTCCATGATTGATATTTACTGAGGGGTTATAAGTAAATCATGGTTTTTAGTTCTAAAATTCTGAAAGGTAAAAACTAATAATTGACAACAATTAGTTCATGATAAGTTACTCCTAAACAAATCAAATCATAGAAAAATTCATGATCTTAGTTTTTTCCTTCAAAATTTTAGAATTAAAACCATGATTTACTTATCACCCCTTGGTAACTATCAATCATTAAAGGGGGCATTCTTGTCTTATACTTGCTGTTCATGGGGTTTTTAGCAAGTTTAGGGAATATTATTGGTGTATTCTCACCCTTTTTGTTGGGAGAATTAACCTAGATTAATGATGAGTTGGCAAGCAATTTTGCTATTTCTCAGGGTGGCCTGTAAAATACCAACTAACTAAAAAAATATAATTAATTAATATTTAAAAATCCTTAACTATTAATAAACATCAATGCTTAATTAGAAAACAATATAACTTTAATCACAGAGTATTTAATTTAATTGATATTTAAAGCTTCGTCAATTTTAGACAAAATTTCTTTCCAAAATAAACTCAAGCTTCAGAATTTTAAATGTAAATGCATAACTAGATGTTTGAATGTAAATGCATACTTTTGCAATTGTGTTAATTGAATTTCCCTGATTAAAAAGGAGTAAGAGAGTCATTTTGCATGAATGCCCAGCTTCAATTATCGGAAAGTGTGACAAGTAAAACAAAATTGAGGGAGATTACGGGGCATTTCTGAAAAGTGAAGGGGTGATAAGCAATATAGTTATTTCTCAAGGGATAGCAAGCAAAAAACCCTTTAGTTAATTAAATTTCGTAAAAGGAGTTATGCGTATTTCAACTTTTCCAAAGTTGGTGTCTGGTTGGAGAGGTTAGAATAAGTTGGGATGAATTAATTTATCCCCAACTCATTCTCCAATCAAACACCACCTAGAGGTTCTATATACTTCTATGCTGTACAGAATTTTCTTGAACTTTTAATCCATTCTTTCCATTGTTTTGAGCTTTCATCAAGTGTATGCTACTAGATTACTCTTTTGGAGGAAACTTAGCGACAGTTTGTTTTTCATTATGTCTGATCTCTACATTTTTCCTCATTCTTAAATTTGATTCATCCTTCATTTTGTTAAAAATATGATGTGAAAGTCTCTTATCATATTTAAACTGATCTAAACTGTCCCCGTGAATTCTGATTTTTTAGTTCTTCATTAATTTATGACATGGCTGATATTGCTTATTTTCCATGAATGCCTTTTATCATATTCCTTGTTTTCCATCCTCTTTTTGCAGAGAAGTGGATTCGGTGGATTTAAGGAAGAAACTTCCATTTTGTGTAGGGCTCTTATTACGACTTTTGAGGAAGAATTTCCGGATTTTTGTGACTTGTACCACTGGCTTTGACAGATCACCAGCTTGTGTAATTGCTTATTTACACTGGATCCAAGACACACCTCTTCAGGCAGCTTACAATTTTGTGAGTGGATTGCATTCATGCAGGCCTGATAGGTACATCTACTTTCCAAGCATATGCGACTGCCATTTTTGCAGTTCCTTGGTTTAATTATTCATAATAAGGACTTGGCATCATTTGGTTATGTTATCATTTCTGTGTCATCTTAAGTTTAATAATTTTCTTGTGTCCAGGACCAGGGAATCTCTCAGTTGTCAGAAAAGAGTTCTGTGCACCTCTAAATTTTTTGAATAATTATGATCCTAGAGATGACTGGTCTCAGAGTGATTACTTTGAACATCCATTAAAATCTTAGCAGGATCTTTGCTTTAACTTCTAAGTACATTTTTTTTTTTTGGGGGTCAAACCTTTTATCTATCTCCTTGGCATTATATTACCTATTCTTGTTATCTGTACTAAAATTCCTCACAATCTGCCTATGGAAATAGCAGTAAAATTACCAAACCTTTGAGATGCAAATAGTTACACTGTGTTGGTTAAATCTGTTAATAGTTTTGTAGGATGAAATGAGGGTTATAAATTCGATGGTCTACATACCAATGCATAAACTACAGCTAGAACTCTGTTTCCGTGAAGCACAAATTTCCATAGATAACTAAGTTTCTTGATTTTCTAGGTCTCTTCAAAACCTGCCTTTTTTAGACCTGGTATCTTATGGTGTTCCATTGTTATACTGGTCAAGTAGTATCCTATAGGTATGTATCATGAGCCAGGGTCCATTTGCAAGTTTGTGATGTTGAAAATTATGATAGATAGCTAGTATTTTGTAGGTATCATACTTTTGAAGGTTTCATCAAAATCTACAAGTCATAGAGCTTGCCCATATAAGGGTTCCATTTTTTTTATGGCCAAGTACTATTCAGAGGCTCGTACCATGGATGTTTCTTATTTGTTCTTTAATTGTGAATAATTAGTTTGGTAATAGGTAATACTTTTATTTAAATATGTATTTAGGTTTAGAATGAAGAGTAGAGGCCTTCTCAGGTTGTTCTTGTAACAGAATATAATTCCATGAGAAGAGTATAGCACTATTTTTAACTTACTGATATGCAGAAGACAAGTTCAAGTATATCACTTTTCTCCTCTCACAACTCTCGCCTGCATTTTTGATCCTGTACTGTATAAATGTGAAAGCTAGATTTTCTATATAATAATCACTAGCTTCTTGTATTTGAATTAAAATCTGATGGGAAAGGTTTGAACACAGACCAGCAATTGTCTGGGCAACATGGGATCTTATTGCCATGGTAGAGAATGGCAGATATGATGGACCCCCAACACATGCTGTGAAGTTTATATGGAGTAATGGATCTCGAGAGGTAAATTTTATGTGGCCAACTTCTTCTTATTCCTAAATGTTTATATCCAAACAATTCCCATGTTCCACAATTGAACTGTTCATGTTTACTTTGCTTTTCTCAGGGTGAGGAGGTATCTCTGATTGGTGACTTCACGGGAAATTGGAAAGAATCTATAAAGACAGTCCACAAGGGCGGATCAAAATTTGAAGCTGAACTCAGACTTCGGCATGGAAAGTATGTACATTTTGATTTTTGATGTTGTGAAGTGGAGCTATTTGCTTCCTGGATTATTATTAGTGTTAATTATTCACAAATATAATTTGTTCCTCTTTGGAATTTTTTATCTTACTAAATCAAAATTTCGCATCTTTTAATATTCGTCAGTTTTCCTTATCATTCATGTGCACAAGTTGATTCTATCTTTGACTTTCATCCAGCATCTGCAGACTGCAAGTTGTGCTCTTTATTTTTCATTGTTGATATACATACTTTTTATAGTTACCTTTCCTTCGGTATCTTCAAGTTTTGTAAAGAATTACTACATCCCCAATTCTTTCCTGTAGTACCTCTCTTGATCTTGCCTCCCTTAGGACCATAGGTTACTGTATATATTAGTTCTTCATGTCTTGATATTCCTTTTTTGTCAACATTTACTGCCTGATTCCATCTGATGTCAATATTAATAACTGGTTTTAATTCCGTTTGTTGCCTTTTTATAAATAGTTATTGACTGTTACTGCATTTCAGTTCATAATGGTTTCAGAATTTGCTATAATTTTAGAAACATTCATCAATTTAATGTGAGTTTCTTAAACGACCCTATCTTTATATTTTTGAAGAACAAATTGTGAACATTTATACTGGAACAGAAAGATATCTTGATCGCTGGTAACAAATTTTTCATTTGATTATAATATACCTACTCAAATAGATTAAACCCCAGTTCCAAGAAACTATATCTTCTATCAAGACATTTGTTGAAGTAGATGCGCTTTTGAATGGTGTGGTGTTCAGGGAAAGATTGAGCTCTTTCTGGTTCAATGACAAACACCTTTTTTAATTTGATGCAATGAGAAGACCAATACAAGGACTAGCATGCTCTGCACCCATTGGAAAGAGAAGTGTACTTCTATGAATAGAGAGACAGGTGGTGTGTGCTTGTCATCATTTCAAGCTGTAAGGCGTTGAGTAAAGTTGTACTGTAGGGTGTGTATCTCAGATATAGTTGCTACCATTAAGCTTGGAACTTGCACTTAATGTTGGTGATATTGAGGATGATAGGTATCATACCTGTTTTCCTTGAGCAAAATAGACATGCTACATTAGGTTGTGTGAAGCTTAGTGATATTTTAAGGGTTTCTTAACACCCAAAATCTGTTTTAACTTGTTGAAAGTTGAAACAAACTTGGAATTGCTATTAATTGCAGGTCAGCTGTAGAACAGTAAACATATGGGAATCATAAACGATAAATATGTTATGAGATATAACAATAGATAATAAATTTGAGAAATTGCAGTAGAACTAGATCATGTATTTTGCATTCCCTTTTATTCTGACCTTCCACAAACCTAATCAGTGAATGATTTTAGTAAATCATTACTGGGTGTCCAAATTTGGCCAAAAACCCCAATTAAGCTGCACATCAATGCCTTTATAAAGTTTATTTTCAGTATTTTTTTGTGCTCTAGAGTGCTTAATCAAGATAAATAGTGAACAATCTTTTCCTTTTAACCCTCCTAATGCTTGTACTAAAAGGTGACAATTTCCCCTGCTGTCTCCGAACATGAATGTTTAGTGCTGATAAGTGTGATTTAACTGGTGCTGCACCTTTATGCTGATACTTTTCTTGTTACAGCACTACTTAATCTCATATTGTAATACCTTGTAGTCATAACTCATGATTATACTACAAGGCCCAATCTCAGTCATAGCACAAATAATAGTTTAGGCACAGAAAGAAGCTAATTGTTGCTGGACATCTATCCTGCAATTGCATAATTCAATCTATTGTACCCTTTGGGCCACTTGCCAATATTTGTACCAATTTGGGTGATGCACACCCATTTAAAATAACCTATCTACGATTTTATTTCGTAAATGAGTAGGCATAATATAATGATATATCATGTATTTTACTTAACAATATATTGCATTTAAAATAACCTATCATGTGATTCTACGATCACTTGCTATTGAATTTAGCATCAACATGACCATAAAAAATGTACTCATTTTGAATTTAGTAACACTTATTTTTTCAGTTTCTGGAAACCTGATATCTGGAAGGGCAATGAAATTATATTTTTATACCTCATATGATCTATAAAATTTTATCTTTGTTGATAAATGAGGATGGATATAAAGGCCTTGGTCCTTGAATATCTTTACATTGTTATCTTTGTAGTAAACATGATATCTGGAATCTCAATACACATTATGCTATCCTGGCTCTTAATAATATTGCATCTTTTACTTTGGGTGTTTTAAGCAGTTTTAAGATACATTCTTCAGGTGATCAGTGCTTTCTGACAAAGTAGGTCATTTTTTTTTTAGATACAATTATAAGTTCATTGTAGCGGGACAATGGAGGCACTCAACTTCCTTGCCAACAGAAACAGATGAGCGTGGCAATGTTAATAATGTTATAAGAATTGGTGGTATTGCTAGCATCAGACCAAGTCCTAGTCACCTACAAATAAAGGTATGTTCATCAGGTTTCAATCTCTTTTTTAGAATTACTTCGTTCTTCATTTGCACATTTTTGTAGTTTACAGAAGGTTATCTATTGTATAACCTGATTTCCCTATCTCCCTTTCAAGTGCAAGTATCTCTTTTGAAGTTCAGCAGGTCATGATTTAGCTTCATTGAAAGAGAACATATGTTCCTTCCTGATATATAATGACATCCAAGATATCATATCTGTATTTTTTTTTTAAAGTTTAACAAAAATAAGATGGTGGATGATACAAGTGTTAGTTGCAAATTCATGACATTATTTATGCTCAATTCAATCGAAAAGTTTAAGCTGATAGGATGGAGACCCAGACTTATATATTCAAAATCCAAATTTATCAAATTAACCTTTGTGGGACTGTTAGTTACTCTAATAAGAAGCAAGAAAAAGGGTGTTTGGGAACTTTAAGAACTGGACAATGTCCTTGTGGTTCCTCTATTCTAATGGGCTGTTCGTCATTAGGTCTTGAAATTTGGAAATGCCCTTGAGTGATGCTTGATTAAATTGAGTCAATAAAATTGAAAATAAGATTTCACCCAGAGTATATTGATTAACTCTTAAAGGTTTGTGAACAATGCATTGTAAGCTACTCTTGTTAGAGTGTAAATGGCAATCAGACCAAGCTTGGATATAATATTTTTCATCTATTAAGGAGGCCAACTTTAGTGTACATCTTCCTACTTAAGCCTTGGTAGGCATAAGATTGTCATAGTTTGATTGCTTGCTGTCCTTTTCCTTACATAATTAAGTTCTGTCTCAGAATTATTTGTTCTTCGATATGGTCACTTGCAGTATGAATATCTGCTTTGTTGTCACCCAGTGGCACTATCATTGGACATGTATTCTAAGTTTAGAAAGTGTGATGTTTGGCTAGATAAGCTTACATGTAAGAACAATTGGAAGGCCATGATCAGAAGTTTGAAGGATTGGTACATTGACCAGATCCTCCAGCTATGTTGAAAGAGTGGTCCAGTAAAACTGATTTCATAATCTGTATCCTTCTCCCCATGGTATACCTATACAGTAGACCCTAGCTCCTTCAAATTGTAGAACAACTTGTCAACAAGAAGAGGAAGGATCACTGGAATTTGCATTTCTCATCTCCTCAAGTAATAGATCTTCATGTTCCTTCCTCGTATGTCGCATCCTAATAATAGGTGGGTTTTAAGATGACAGTTATGCTATCCTCATATGGAGAAATGATGTATTTTTATTGTGGTCAAGACGATAAAGAAATTTCATATTCTTGACTGACCATCCTCCTCATATGGATATCCTGAGACAGAATTGGACAGGAAAATTTACTATAGTTCAAGGGCGATTGACTTTATAAACAATAGATTACACATTATTAACTTGTATAACAGGTGATATTGATGAATGTTAAACTTGAACAGCCCTTGGAAACTTTCTGTAGGAATTATTGATTTTAAGTGGAGAATCTTCCTCTTTAAAACCAAGTTTAGGGTCTGAGAAAGATGACTAAAGCATGTTTGGAACACTAGATTGAATGTTCCATACAAGCCTCCATATTACTTTATGCTCTTATTAGGTATATATTTGCACTCTGTTGTAAATATGCTCTTTTTAGTTTGTATCTTTAAAAGGTATATATGATGTCAAATTTTAAAGAAAAATTAGTTGTGTTATATTTTGTGAGAAGATATACATTAGGTTCTTATCTATTTCTGCATTTTCCAAATTTTTGTTTGTCCATATGTTCACGCCTTCCATGATTGAGTTTCTCTCAGCTTTTAGCTTTACATTCTTATACTGTTTTGGGTGCAAGAGCGGTTGGTCACAAAATTATAAAAAGCTTTATTTTTCTAAGGAACACAAATTTCTTGGATTAAATTAATGAACAATTCTCTCTAGAACTATATACAATTGATCTATTGTATGGAAAAACTTTGCAAAACTTACTGCCTGACTACGTAAAGATACAAGGTGCAAAGCCCTGATTGCAGTTTACCTTAATCACAAATATGATTATAAGCATTCCTATTTTTAATTGCTCTCATAGCTTAATTGATCTCACATTGTGAGTCCTTTATTTATTAATTTATTTTTCTCTAGACGCATATGATCCTTTGGGATGATATAGTCTGGCATGTGGAGAAATTAATGCATATATACTTGTAAATGTGAGAATTTGTCTGCTATACATAGGATTTTTTGAAGACAGCCTGCTTTTCTGAAGAGTATTCTTTCTGCTCCAGTATAAGATTGAGTCATTTGTACTGTTTGTTTTGGTCATTTTTTTTTTCTTTCCTGTGGAATAGATAAACTGCACATATTTGGATTTGTTTGATGCTTAGTCTTTGATAAGGAAGTTTGCAATAGGTCTGATTGATTGCATATTATGTTTGAATAAATAATACACCTATTCTAACTTGTCTGCTAATTCTACCTAGGTATAATATTTGGATATAGAGTCGAATAAGTTTATAAAGTGGAAAGCCTTGTGGCAACAATATAATTCTTTTCCTGTAGAATCCCAGTTCAAAAAGTGGGCAGCTAAATGTACAAGATTAATGCTCGTCTGAACACCAGGAATGGTGAAATGTCCATGTACAACCATTTTCTCACCTTAAACTTGTTGGGGAGGATGATGGAAATCAGTAATTAGTAATTATAACTAATCATATCATTTAGAACTCCAAAGAAATAAGCACCAAGAGAAAGACAAGAGATATGTGAAAACCCCAAATTAGTAAAAATAGATCCACTAAGCAATGAGAATAAGAGTACCAAAGCAACAACTACAACACTTTTCAAGAATGTAAGCCACCTCTTCAAATATAATAGCTAAGTTCACTTGAACCTCCAAGAAGTTTCAAGTACCCTTGTTGGTTGTAGTGAAGAAGAAAAAGCTCCCTTCTCTACTAAAATCTCCTTCTTCTTGTTCTTTCTTCTTTTCTTCTTTTATTTTTACTAAACAAACATAACACTTTCCAAGAATGTAAGCCACCTCTTCAAATATAATAGCTAAGTTCTCTTAAACCTCCAAGAAGTTTCAAGTGCCCTTGTTGGTTGTGGTGTAGAAGAAAAACCTTTCTTCTCTACTAAAATCTCTCTTCTTGTTCTATCTTCTTTTCTTCTTCTATTCCTACTGATATAAGGTTCACATATATAAGCCCATCAAGTAAGTTATATACACTCGACTGTGACCCACCTACATAAGACCAATTTCTCATGGATTTTAACCCAAACCAAGTGATGTATACCCAATAGAACCATAGTTGTCAATGACCATTCATATTGCATATAGACCATACTAAGAAATATGCATCTAATAGCTGCGGATTTGGAAGACAGAAGAGACAGGTTTATCGTATCGACATATATTTGTAGTGGTTCTTTTCAGAAACTCTATCTTATGTTTGTTTCATTGAAAAGCTTT
Organism: Dioscorea zingiberensis; assembly: GCA_026586065.1. Classification (NCBI taxonomy): domain Eukaryota; kingdom Viridiplantae; phylum Streptophyta; class Magnoliopsida; order Dioscoreales; family Dioscoreaceae; genus Dioscorea; species Dioscorea zingiberensis. Next base: position 52,309,696 of record CM048818.1, on the reverse strand, counting down.
AATTTAGCATAAATGTTACTGTTTTTAATGTTTTACCAGCATGATCTCTTTTTATGCTACAGATTTTGTACTTTCAATTCCTTTAGAAATTGCAAGCTTTCCATCGGAATGGTATCTTGCTTGATGTCGCACCTATTGCAGGATCCCACAGTTGTAAAGGTCATTGAAAGATCATTGACTGAAGATGAACGCTTCATGCTGGCTTTTGCTGCGCGTCGAATTGCATATTCGATTTGCCCAATTAGATTGGCCCCTAAATAGGTTATGACCGCTTCCCACTGATGTAAGTTTCGGATGACAGAATTAATATTAAGGCCATGTTTGGATGATTGGTTGTTATGGTTTCGTAACGTATGATATGGTATGGTATGGTATAGTATGGTATTGTAATTACTGCTTATCATGTTTGAAAAGATGGTATGGTATGGTATGGTTAATTAGCTGTTTGTGTTTGTTTTGATGGCATGGTATGGTTGTAGAAATAATAAAATGACTAGAATATCCTCAAATACAAATTAATATGAAAGCATGTTAAATTGGAAAATTTGGTTATATATCCCTCAAAAGTTTTATAATTGCATATTTACCTTAAAAAAATCATAATTACTTGTATACCTCTGAAAAATAGGTTGGATTGTGGATATCCCCTTGTTGTTAGGTTCCATTGACAGAAGTTAATTAGATGATTTTAACCATGGGTATAACTTCGGTTAAGGGTTGAAAATTTTTCAAAATACCCCCTTCTTTATACATTTTAACTATTTTAAATTTTCTATTTTCAAAGGGGGTATTTGTAAATTTACACTAAAACAAACTTTTCATGAATATATGTAAATGGTATTATGGTCATTTTGCATATCTACCGTTTGTTAACTAATAGTTTTTTTATTTGATTTTAACCCCAGGGGTACATACGCAATTATACCTAATATTATTCAAAGGTATGTATGCAATTATGTTTTATTCAGGGGTAAATATGTGATTTCAAAATTATTCAAGGGTACACCTGCAAAAAAGCCCTATTAAATTCAATGATTTAAGATCAAAAAATTAAATTCAATTTAAGTATAAAAAATTCTTATTAAAATCTTACAAAATATATATCATATTATTACCCATTAATTTAAATCTATAAAATTATAATAAAATTAATATGTAAAATTAATAAAAGATAAGATAAATTATTTTCTTAATCGACTTTTTTTTGTGAAGATTATGACTTTCTTGATTTTCTTATGGAGAAGAGGGGATTCAAGTAATTGGTACGGATAATTTTGGTATAAAAAAATTAAAACCATTAGAAACCACCAAATCGATGGTTTGAAAAATCCAACAAAAATGACAGTTTTTAAACCACGGGAAACCATAAAAAAAAACTATGGAAAATTATAGCAGCTGAATGAAAATAAAAACAAACAAAAAAGTAAACCATATTATACATTACTGAACCATGGAAAACCATGAAACCAACAAGGCATAATATACAATATACACACACTTCATTTAAATCATTTCAGTTGAATTTCCATTATATTGTACCGGTACTTGACTATACCTTGAAAGCATTTCTCTAGTCATGGTAATGAATTATTATGCAGTGGAAACTGGAAAATCCGCGATAATATTAGTGTTGGAAATGTTCTGATACCACTTTGTTGAACTATGCCGAGGAGATAGGAGGAAGAGGATTATATCAAAAGGCAACACACTTCTATTAATTTTTCCTCTCTTCATTCTTCATCTTATCTCCTAAGCATAGTCAATTAAAAATAGGGCCCAACATGGGTGGGGCTAGGCTAGGTCTGGACTAGTCTAGACTCAAAAAAACAGCCCATGCATTTGGGCTGGGTTGGGTTGGGCCACTTTCAGGTCAAATTTTGTTAGCCCAAACTCGGCCATCGGAATTTTGTTTGGCCTAGGCCCATCCTAGTCCAACCCAAAAATAAAATAATTTTATATTTTTACTTATAGTATAAATAATTAAATAAAACATATATTAGACTATTATATAAACAAGTAGAACATAAAGAGGACTAGGGTTTTGGTGTTTTACTTTTTAGGTTTTTTTTTAAACTATTATTTTTTATTCGGCTTGACTCAATGACTTCTCATGATATTGAAGGGTTAAGGGTTAAAAAAAAGGAGAAAAGTTATTCTCTCCTTAGCTTTCATTGTTTACAAAGCATTAAACATAGCATTAAACATGGTCCACATCATATATATATATATATATATATATATATATATATATGATGTGTGTATATATATTTTTTATTTTTTTTTATTTAGGGTGGCCGGGCTGGGTCAAAATCTATATAACCCAAGTCCAATCCGAAATATAATTGGGTCCACGTAGTTTAGCCCAACCCAGCCTTTTGGGTTATTTTCCTAAGCCCAGACCCTGTTTTTTTGGGTTAGGTTCGGGCCAGCCCATGGACCACCCGGTCTATGCCCACCCCTAATTAAAATAACCATGAAACCAGATCCATCATCAAACAAAAAACTCATTGAATTAATTTCTAGCTAGGGTTCATAACCACAAACCCTTTGAGGACGAGTGGCATATACGAGGAAAATGATAATGTAGAGGACCTCCAGCGCTAGACCAATCCCGTTGATAGTGATGATGAGAAGACTGTTCGGATGCACAAAAGGCATCCCATAGAACAACCACAATGCATAGTCGAGAATCGTTGCCAAGTAGGGTATCTGCGAGAACACCCCACAGCTCCCAGCTGTATATATATACACTGGAGAGATGAAGAGGCCAAGACCGAAAACATTTCCTGGAGATCAAAGAAGAAAGAATGTTTAGATTATTAAAAGAGAACTTGATTGGAAGAAATATGAAGATGATAGTTCACACCTAGGAAAGAATGCTCTGATACCACTTTGTTGAACTATGCCGAGAAGATAGGAGGAAGAGGAAGATGATTATATCAAAAGACAACACACTTCTATTCATTTTTCCTCTCTTCACTCTTCATCTTATCTCCTCGCATAGTCCAACAAAGTGGTATCAGAGCAGCATAGGTTCGATCTGGGAAGGACCTTTGAAACTCAACGAGTGCAAGTCCAGAATATTGAAGAAGGAAGAACCTTTGAGACATAAGCCCGAAGAAGGAGCACAAGCCGAGAAAAAAAATGGACCTGTGGCCTTTGAGTCTTAGAGCTTGTTGTACAAGTCCAAAAGATCGCTAAAGAGTTGAAGAAAAGATGGAAGACGAAAGATGTATTGTAGTGACGGTTCAGTTCAAGGCGATGCTCAAGAAGATATTGGAGAAAGTAGGGCTACCACCGGCAAAGTATGATTGTGAGAAATTTGGCTCTGATACAAATTTGTTGGAAATGCTCTGATACCACTTTGTTGGACTATGCCGAGGAGATAGGAGGAAGAGTGAATAGAGGAAAAATTAATAGATGTGTGTTGTCTTTTGATATAATCCTCTTCCTCTTCCTCCTATCTCCTTAGTATAGTCCCATAAAGTGATATAAGAGCATTTCTAACAACAATTAGAGATTGATTAATGTTGAGTTCAACTGTCTTATTTCTTTTCCTTTTTTTTTTGATAAATTGTGAAAGTTGATATTTAACTGTCATATTACATTGCATGGTTTCTATGCTATTAAAAAAAAAAAAAATTGTTTTTCCTTTTTTTTTTCTAGATTGCAATCACATCATGCACATATGTTGCAATTTTCAAGCAATGAGTTAAATATTGAATAAAACTCAATACATTGCAATTTTCAATCTATAATGTAGTTTAAAAATTAAAGTTTCATTCTGCATTTTTAGTTAACATCATGCATATTGCTTTGAATTGTCAAGTTATCATGAGCTTAAACATTAAATATGACTTAATATGCTTCTTCAATTATATATACAGTTAAAAATCATCTATTTATACATGACCTTATTATGAGGACACAGAAGGTTGAGTATTTGTCCATCTATTGGTCTCTTGCAAGCTTTTTGAATGGTGTCATCTGAGCTATATATGGATACTTAAATCACAAGGATGACTTTGTCATAGTAGGCGCTGAAAATTAATTGTGAGTTCATTAATTTATTATTCTTGGATGTGTTAGCCTAATAGTTACCTCACCGCTATATTGTAGATAACTAATTTGCTGGGAGCAATGCTGGCTGTAGAATAACTGATTCTATACGCTTGGTTATGTTATAGAGCACTAGCGATAGAAGGTGGTGGCCAGCCCGAGGCTGCAGTGGCAGAACACTATGTGGATGATACACCGATAGAAGTAGAAGGTGGTGGCAAGCCCGAGGCTGCAGTGGCAGAACGGCCTCGGATGATACACTGATAGAAGTAGAAGGTGGTGGCCAGCCTGAGACTGTAGTGGCAGAATGCGAGGCGGATGATACAGTAATAGAAGTAGAAGGTGGTGGCCAGCCCGAGGCTGCAATGGCAGAACACGAGGCGGATGATACAGTGATAGAAGTAGAAGGTGGTGGTCAGCCCGAGGCTCCCGTGGATGTAAAATCCAGGATTTATGAATAAATTGGATTTTAATCTTTTTGATTAATTTTGTTATATGGAAGAATTGATAAAATGGGAGTTTATTTAAATTTAAGTCCTTAATTGGAGTCTATTGTGATTAAATAAAGATTTTTGGGACTATTATATAAATTTAGAGACTATGGGGGTTAAAAGGATATCTTTCTCTCTCTCACATTAAAAACTCTCAAGGACCTGCATGTGAAAGTGATAAAGAAGGGGGACTTTGTTGCAAAACTCATATTGTAACACCTGCAGACATGTTTAATTAATGGTGGACGGTGGCGATTGTAGATAATACTCATCCTGATCGAAGATGATTCGATGAGTTCGCATTGTGTTGTTGGGGAAGCGATAGGTACTGACCGCGTGATCTCTGGGCTGGCCAACCGCCTGAGATTGGGCCCCCGATCATGGGTTACCGTTGATGGAACCACTTCATCTTATCTCTTATCGTGGGACGATAAGAGGATGCCCACAATTTGCACAGGCCACAAAGGTGCTTAGAAGGAAAGCAAGAAGCACAAAAGGAGGCTCTCGCAGCCTGGGAAACGGTGAGTATGCACTGTCCCTACTTTCTCCTTCTCCTCTATTCGTCTTTACTGATCTAGTGATTGTCAGACCGGCTTCTCTCGGATTTTGTTGGCTGAGAGGCTCCATCTCGCGGCCGGGAAACTTCGTGGAGAGATAGAGCCTAGAGAGGGAGGGAGATAGAGAGGTCGACAGTCTTTGGATCCGGTAAGCATCTCCGACGCTCTCTTGATCAGCTATGTCATTGGTTTGTATGTGTTGTTTGGGCCAGGCATGAATAGATAGTAGTTATGCATGTATTAATAACGTGGACACTAGTGGAGTATGAGATTAGTCCATCAAGCATGCATACTTTGTGCTATGATCTGTGTGTGTTGACAGTACTAGTTACACAAGAGACCTTATATTTTGTAGATGAATTATATAGAGGTTGAGGGGTTGAATTACAGGCTGTGAGATGAGGGCAAAGGCTTGTAAACATGTGTGTAGCTTAGTAAGGCTGGTGATGTGTAGCCCAAAGTGGAGGGGGTTTTGATATTGTATGTGAGTTGGTTTTGAGGACTTCCATGATTTTTTGTGGTGAGTGGATGATGTGTGAGAGCCAATATGAGGCTATGTATTGGATGTCATGTGGAGTGTTGAGTGAAGATGAGCACTGGTTCTTAATTGGTTGTATAATGAGAGGGTGATGGTGTTATAAATCCATTAGTTTGTGAAGCTCCCATGTGATTCTAGAGAGAGATTATGTTTGGGTTGATGGAGAAATGCTATCAAAGGTTTGTAAGAGTTGTTAAAGGTTTACCAGGGATGGGCTGGACATTATGAAGGTAATGTTGGAGATGGTGTTGAGAAGATGGTAGTCTTCTGATCATAACTGTGGAATAATAATGGGTTAGGTGTTGTGAAGTTGCATAGTATTTGTGTAAACCTGGGGAGGACAGTGAGAAGCTGGTGGTGTGGTGAGTGTTTGAGGCTTCCTTGAGAGTAATAATGCACCTTATACATATGTATTGAACTACTGATAATGACCTGGGAATGAATGTAGTTCTACATAGATGATAATTCATGGGTTAATGATAGAGACTAGTATGTATTTATGGACTGTGGAAATTATATGGAAACAGTGCATGCTTTGGAAGGATAATGGCTTGTTAGTGTGGAGGATTTGAAATTTCTTTGGTATGGAGCTTCTCTGTAGTAGTAATGGCTTATAAATTTATAACCCACTAATTTATTTTTTCATGCTTTGGAACCTTTGGAGAGCATCTGGTGATGGATTACCATTATCTCATTGACACTATTATGGAGTATGAGCTATTATGTGTGGTTTGAGGGCTCGGGCCAACCCAGAAGCCATAAATATTATTTTGATATTATATCATGCAAAAGTAGTGGGTTAATTAGAACTTGGGATTAATAAATAATGATAGTGGATTGTGGGCCAAGGAATACGGGGTGGATTGGGCCAATTTAGAAATAAGTTGGTGAGTTGAGTTAACAAAGTGGATTAGAGGTGATTAAAGAGAAAGTAATTACTTGGGTAAGTAATTTATTTTAAGTCCAAGTTGACGAAGTCAAATTGGGTTTAATTAGGTTTAAAAGTTGTTAGTTAACTTCGGATTACCAAGTCTAACAGTCCACTGGTGGGCCAAGTTGATTAATTAAAGGAGTGGATTGAACCCAAGTCAAGATAGGGGTGCACTAATGGCTGCAGTCTGGCTATCCCGTTCAAGGGACAACTGGGCAGCCTGTAGTTATCCGATAGGGTCGTGTAATGTACTGTTGGAAAGATGAGGAAGAGATCTTTCCAACGAGCCTTGGTTCAACTCAAAGGATTCCTGAATCAAAAGTTATAAGCAGTTCTTTGGGACTGCGCATTAACTTCAAGAATTTTACATTATTGATATTATTAATATTAATAATTCACTTTGTGTGGGTAGTGATACTGAGTTGTGATTGTTATTACCAGTTATCGACGTGGATGCGTCGGGAGGAGTTTCCGTGGAACACTAGACTTTGCGATTTCATGTAAGTACGCTTGCCTCGTGCCCACCCGGTTTCGGGTTTTCTTGGACTTGCTTATGTTTATGACTGATGATATCATACTTTGTTATGATTTGGATACATGCATGTCTTTTCATTATTTGATTGGATTCTGGTGCATGTATGTTTGTTTTCGGGATGTTGGCATCCCTAGCACTTGTTTGTCTTCCGCCCGGATTTAGTGGAGCAGGTGAGCTCTGGATGATGCGAGAACGTTGGGGACGGGACACCCTGACGTTCCGGCACTCCTGGCCAAAGGGGCGATTACGGATTTATCACACTTTGTCGGTAGGGATTGATCTGGCCAGCCATGTCGACATGTGATAGAGGAAGCGCTACCAAGGAGCGACAAGTTAGTCGCTGGTAGCAGAGGCTATGTGTTGCTGACCGGGGGAGGTTTATTGAGTTCTTTTCCTGAGCCGGAGGGCTATTATGAGATTCGGAGTCCCTACCGTTTGTTAGGTCTTTGTGGTAGGTCTGAGACCCCTAGGCTATGATGACACGGGGCGTTGTCCCCATTTGTTTGATGATGTGTTGAATGATATGTCTTTGATCATATTTGTTTCCTTGTGATCCCTGCGGGGTACTTACTGAGCTTTCCCTTCGAAAGCTCATGCATTTGTTTCCCTCTTTTCCAAGTCCTGAAGTACAGGAGAGTTGATCTCGGGGATTGCACAAGGGTTGGGACATTGCTGAGGTTGAGGATCTTACTTACTTGTTGTTGTGAGAGATTTATGTTTTCTATAGGACCTTGGTAGGGCCTGGACATGTGTAGGGTATTGAGAACCCTTGTATTTATTATAGTGTTACTCTGATTATTTTATTTTTGAGATATTATGGACTATGTTTTGGGTTATCTGCTATATTACTTAGGCCTTATATCTGAGTGGGGCTTGTCTCTACTTGGGTACGGCCAATTTGTTCATGTGCTCGAGGTCCCGAAAACCGGGTCGAGGCGTGACATTGGAAGAACGCGAGGCGGATGATACACTGATAGAAGTAGAAGGTGGTGGCCAGCCCGAGGCTGCAGTAGCAGAACGCCAGGCGGATGATGTTGAGACTGTTGAAGTTTAATTAAAGCTGTTGTTGTGTCAATCATATGTTGCATGATTAAGTTAGTAATCCAGTTAAGTTTGTACTCAGTTTTATGTTCCTGAGTCTGTGGTTCAGTCTTATGACCCAGTCATAATCAGTGAATCAGTTATCATAGTAGTGAAGTTAGTGGACCTTTTCTTCAGGAAGTAGTTCCACCTTGTAAGCCTTAGACAAGGATATGTTGTTGGTTTTCTGTATTGTCAGTACTCTTTGATTCTTGATTGTTGTTGTCTCTCTTCCATATTATACACTTTCTTTATCTGATCAACATCTACCTAATCTCCAACATTGGTGGTATCAGAACTACAAGAAGGCGTGAGAAGCAATGACAGCAATTGGGAACTCTCTCATTGTGTCCCAGCCTTTATTACCCATCTTCAAGCTCTACAAAGAACCCTAGTAAAGAAGCAAGAATCTCCCTAACTCTTCCCTAAAGGAATCCCACACTATCAAAGTATGCATTAATTCATAACCTCCATCTCAAAGCTTCCTCTCTCTGATCACACATACAGAAGTGCAAAGCATGTCATCGGCGGTGCCACCTCCTCTGCTGTTGCTCCCACACTCAATTTCCTCTCAGCCTTCTACCAACTCGTCGGCAACCCTCGCGCCTTTCATTCTTGTGCTCGCTGTCATCGGCATTTTTGCTGGTATTTCATGTTTACTTGGGCAAATATTTGCGCGTCGATATCTCCGGGCTAGGCCGAGAAAAGACCTTGTTGCTCAGTATGGAGATCATGATATGGAAGTAGGAGTTCAGATGAGGAGCATCCCTGGAGGAAAAGCTTTGGGGCATGTAGCTTGAAGGGTACACTACCAGTCTATGACTTATTTAGTGATATAACTTTTTAATGCCATTAAAATAAGTTTATACCTGGATATAATAGTAGTGTAACTCAAACCAGCTATAACAGTGTTTTATAAATTTTGATCATTAAAAATACTGGTAATGAACAAAAGACCCCTCAAACTTTCACATATCCTCAAAAAGTCCTCCCAAGTTTGCAATATCCCAAACAGTCCCTCCTTTTTGAGACTTTGACTTTTTAAACCTTCCATCCACTAACACCATCTCTTTTCTTTTTACATGACCAAAATACCCTTTGTGGATATCATGACCAAGCCCTCCCCCCAATGCATGAAAACAGCAATGTGAAATGTCTGGAATGCCCTCAATTCAAAAAGCAACTGCAATGGGCGGTTGGAATCCCGAGATGACGCGACACACCGTCTTCTCCTTCAACCAGTCTCTCATGAAAACGGTTCGTCATACAGGCAGACTGCAGGAACAGAGATCAATCAGAGGTTTTTTCTGACACTGCACAACCGTCAAGCCACCACTGCCGGAGTACTCCCGCCGGTTGCCGCTGCTTCCCGGAGATCAAAGTAAGCGGGTTTAGGTGAACTTAAAGCTGCTACGCTATGGTACGAAGTATGCTTGGGAAACCTGGGTGTCCATAATTTTTACCTTCTTTTCGCTTGTTTTTACTGGTTTGTATGCATTTGGGATGGAAGATTAAACATAATGGTGAGCGATTTTGGGTTGTTGTTCGCGTGGCTGGAACTTCGCAGCAAGAAATTTGGGGTTCAGGGTTTATTCTTTTTTTTTTTTTTTTTTCCTGATTTAGGGTTTAGGGTTTGGGGTTTAGGGGATTAATTTGTTGTACATTCCTTACGAATGATGTCTACAAGTGTTACCAATGTTTCCATGTAAAATACATTGTTTCCGTTTATTCTCCAAAGTTTCCATTTAAACGTTCTACAACCTTTCGTAATAAATCTCTCTTGATGCAGGCTACGGGAAATATGTCGTCTAATCTAGTAAACGGTAGGTGCTACTTGGTGCCGGTCCACCAAACACTTGCCGAATTGAAACCCCATATGACTGAGAGGCACTGGGAACTCATCAGGAGGACACCCTTTGCCCCATTATTGGACATCGAACCTGTTATGCAGGAGAGAGGACTGTTGGATGCTCTGTTAAAGAGGTATGACGAGCGCACCAACAGATTTAGTATTGGAGAGAGCATGTTGGCATTCAGACCCCAGGATATTGCTATCATCTTTGGCCTTCGCTGCCATGGGGAAGCGGTGGTCTTCAAGAAGCAGAAAAAGCAATCAGCTTTTGAAGTGAAATACATGGGTAAAATATACGACAGGCACAAAGATGCCATAAAAAAAAATCTTCTCCAGCTTGTTCAGAAGAAAAAAGGGGAAGAAGAAAATTTTGTCAAACTGCTGGTGGTGTACCTCCTTGGAACGATGCTCTTCCCAAGCACCTCATGTGCGGTTCCTAACTGGATTGCAGACTACGCGAACAAGCTAACTGAACTAAACCGCTACGCGTGGGCGCAGGCCACTCACATGTGGCTTATGGATGACGTCCCGAAGATATCCGCACGCTTCCAGTCCAGGGAATCCGATGAGACTGTACAAACTGGATATCTAAGAGGGTGCGCTGTCGCCCTTAACATATGGTTCTATGAGGTCACTGGGACCGGGAAGAAGGTGCACTATGGGAGGACACCAAGGATCCTCAGCTATGGGGAGAACAGCTTCAGAAAGCAAGCCTTCCTTGGTCCCCTGCTAAAATCACTCGATGGAAAGGAGGTACTCCAGCTTATTTCTTTAAATTTGAAAGTTCTCATGTAGGATGATATATTATCGTTTAATATAACCACTTCTCGTTTAACATAGTTTATTTTCACTTAACTTATTGAGTTTATGTTTAATATAGTATTTTTTTCGTTTAATATAAGGAATTCCTATTTTATATGTAGCGTTCCCGTTTAACATTATTGGATTGGGGTTAATATCTAGCGTTATCGTTTAACATAATACACATTTTGGTTCTTTACAGTTTTTCGAGCTTGTCCCCGCCACATCGGAGGAGGAAGAGAACGTAGGAGCCTTGAGGTGGGACGATCAAGGGCCCAGACCGGAAAAGAATGAAAAGTTTCCACTGCGCCCCCATCTCGTGGCAAAGGTGTTAAGGGAGCGGCGGACAGTGAACGAAAAAGGGTCCTCGAACGCTCCAAGTCCAGCAACCCCCCGCATACTACTCGTCGTCGTCCTTCTACGGAAACTCCGACAAGGAGGCCAATGGATGATGACATTGCAACACGCATTGAGAAGGCACTTAAGGTTCTTTCAAGAGATGTTGCCAGCATCAAGTCCCGACTTGACAAAATGGAGGGACAGAGGGGGGCTCTGAAGCCAGAGGTATCAGAGACAACGCAGTTGCCGGTATCGGACACGGCGGCGGCGCCGGTATTCGAGATGAAGGCGCCATCGCTATCATCTCCAATTGCAGGGAAGCGGTTAAAGAAGGTCACATTCGGGCCCGGTCGTCGGTCTCGGAAGCCGGTAACCCGGTCTCAAACTGCGATGGCCCCTCTTTATGAGGACAAGATGCCGAAGAGGAAATCGGGCAAGGTAAAAAAAGCTGCAAATGTTAAGCGAAGTCCATCTGTGTCTGCCAATGTTGAAGATGACGACGATGACTACATGGTCACACTTGGCAGCGTAATTGAATCACTGACACAGATGAAGAACTTGACGCCCAGTGACCCAAACCCTGCACCCACCGCAGCGACCGATGACCAGCGACCGCCGGCCCCAGTCGCTGAACCGCCAACTTCTGAACCGGTCACTGCCACTACTGAACCACCGACCACTGCCAGTACTGAACCACCCACTGATCATGCAGATAGTTTGGCACCAGCGACCGCCGACCAACGACCGTCGACAACCGTCGCTGAATTACAAACCTCTGAACCACCCGCTGTCACCAATGAACCATCGGCCACCGCCCACCCTGTCACTGAACAACCGGCATCGACCACTGAGCCGGAGAGAAAAGACGCGATCATGGTGGAGGATTTAATGGCAAAGGAGAACACAATGCAAGTTAAGACAAACTTTATACCAAAAATTAAAAATCCTCCTGGTTTCATGCGGCTGACTAATCTAGAGAAAACAACAATTGGGATGTATCTCAACTGCAGAATCGATAAGTAAGTTTTCCATTTAATATACCGATTACTCGTTTAATATTTAGAGTTTTAGCTTAGAATAGTAATTTGTCGTTTAATATTACGAATTTCCATTTAGTATGCTCATTTGTCATTTAATAACTGGTTTTTTCGTTTAATATCTTGGTGTTTGCGTTTATTAAACTTGGTTCCCGTTTAATGTCACGCTTAATATTCAGTTTTTCACCATTCAGGACTATTGTTTGGAGGAATGAGTGGACGTACACCACTCGGGACCATCTGTATACGCTGTTGGACAGTAAGGCGATGGCTGTTGACGATGTCATGGACGTATATGTGCTGATCATCCTTGAATCTATGGCCAAATCTCCCTACCCTTATAAGAAACGGGCCACAATAACGAGACCGTTGGCACTTTTAATGTCGAAGCAATTGGCTTCCGGAGATGTTGCCCTTACACTGATGAAGGATGCCGTCCATGCATACAACGAAGTGGAGTTGGTTATTTTGCCTAAGCATTACCATCTCGTCGTTCTGGACAAGAAAAAGAAGCAGTATGTTCACTACACCTCATTGAGAAGCGCTATGTACGAAGCAAGCGCTCGGGAAATGGTAATACGATTAACTTTATTTTATTATTTTCTTTGGATTTTTCTAAATGGTCCTTATTCTTATATCGTGGCTGACTCTTGACATTTGCATCCAAATCGAATTAGGAGATTGCGGAACGCAGGGGTACCCACTTATAACTGACCATGACTGCCCGCAATAGAAGGCGGGGACCGTTGACTGCCCAATCTATGTAATGCGCTTCATAGAGCAAATCCTCAATGGCGAGAAACTCCACCTCCCCCACACTGACGTGCCGCTGTTTCGTTTGCGCTTCGTTGTACAGATATTAATGGACGGCTTGAGGTGGAGCGGTAAGGAATCTGAAGCGGGCATTAAAGCTGATCAACAGGCGTGTTAAACTTAGATTTTCGTTTAACAAACATTAACGCTTCCAATGGACATGACTGTCATGCTGTTAGAAAGTATTGAAATTTATATTAAACGGGAACGTAAGATATTAAACGTAAATGTTACTTTTTAAATGGGAACATAATATATTAAATGGAAAAGTTACTTTTTGAATGGGAACATGTGATAGTAAACATAAAAGTGATATATTAAATGGAAACTAATTATTTTAAACGGGAGCATGACAATCGTAGTGGTTTAATCACAATCCACAAATGGGCATAAAGAAGAAAATATTATGACATTAATTAACATTCATCTAAAACAAAACAAACAAAAAAGTGCAGATAACACCAACAAAACAAAAAGGATCAAAATTTAAACAACACAAAACAAAAAATAAAAAACATAATGAAGGGGGTCCATGACATGCAGCAGCAACAACATTCTCTTCAATCAGTATCTTCTCCCGATGAACTGGGAGGGAGATACTGAAGGGCTTTGGTCAAACCCATTTGAGTCAAGTCGAGATCAGGATGACGACGAGAGATATCTTGGAAGATTTTGAAACCTTTCTCGACACCTTTTCGTCCCTCTACACAGACAAGACGTTAGAAATCGTCAGATTCTTTGAACTCAGAGATTGCACGGGAGGCGATCTCGCGCTCGCGGGCCATGTTCTCGTCGGAAAGTTGGTAGTTTTCAACAGCACGATGAATGTCCATGCGAAAGAGTGGCGACCGTTTGTATGAGGCTATGGCGTCATCTCGGATCCTTTTCAGGGCGGAACGTTCGGCAGGTGGCTCCTCTTCCTTCGACGTCGTCTTTGACATCTCTTGGACTTCTGATGAGCTTGAGTCTGGTGGAGGTCCTTTGACGATTTCTCTTAGAGATTTGAGAAGCCTGTGAGGATCCATTCTTGTAGAGGGAAAGAGTGATGAGGTTGTGCCCATGTAGAGGGCTATTTAAAGAGCGAAGGAGGCCGCACGATGATCTAGGCGACGCGAGAGGATTGATGCTACGCGAGAGGATTGAGGCAATTTTGCTTTGGGTAAAGTATCTCGGGTAGTTTGGTTATAATTTCGTCCGCCTACATTCAACCAATTGATGGAGGCGCCAGAGCCTCGAAAATGGAAAAGACATTAAAGAGAATTAAATTGATTCGACCCGAAGGGGGCCAAATCGTCGAAATATGGGAAAGGGTTTTGGGAGATTGAGATGGTCACCTCTTTTCCCAACCAATTGAAATATTAAACGGAAAGTCGTAATATTATACAGAAAGTCGTAATATTAAACGAAAACCGGTATAATTAAACGAAAACGTATAATTCAGGCAGAAACAAGAAACGCACGAAATACAATAAATGTTAGAGTAATTACATATTAGTCAGCAATCGATGCATTACAAGATCTCCGGTTGTGACCAGCCTCATGGTAACGACTACAACGTAACTCACGCACGTCAGATTCCTGTGATTCAATTCTCTTCCGTCTTGGGCGACCTGGCGGCCTCTTTGTGCATGGCGGTCGCAGAAGTAGTTCGCGGTTTGAATCAGTCAGCTTGTCATCATCTGGGACGGGAAAAATAGCTTCGGCATATGCCAACCGGTAAGCTTCAACCTTGAAGTAGTTGTCAACATACCGATGTACACTTGTGTCCGTTAGCATTATTGCAGCACATGCGTGTTTGCATAGGAGGCCATACACCTGCCACCTTCGGCATGAACATGTCCTTGAGAGCAGACTGACGGCGTGGCCGTTCTCGTCGATAACCTCGAAATGATCTCCGTCTGAACGGTCAACAAGTAGGTTACAACTTTCTGCAACGATTTCCTCAAACTTATTGTGTATTTCTGGGCATAAGTGGGTTTCCCATTTTCGAGAATTCTCACGGCGGTTGCAAAGCATGACCATTAGCTTGAACCTTTGTTGGACAAAATAAAGAAGTTACGAAGCAAAAAGAAAAGATATTAATTACAGACTTGTTATATTAAACGGAAAAGCTTGAAAATAAGTAGGAACAAATCATATTAAACGAAAACATGAAATATTAAATGAAAACAAATTATTTTAACTAGAAAAATGTTATAGTAAACGGTAAATTAATATATTGAACGGAAACTAAATAAATTAAATGATAAAGTGACTTACCTTATCGAATCGACCATGTTCGTTATGGGGAGATGGCGTGCCTCCTTAATCCAGGCATTGAATGACTCTGCTACGTTGGAATACATCTTTCCCCATCTTTCGCCTTAGAACATATAGTTCGACAAATGAGAAACATCGGATTTCTGAAGCAGCCAACGATGTGCATTAGCTGATACGGCAAGTCGGTCGTTCACTGCCTCATCGTATTCCTTTACGGTACATGCGTAAGCGATCCTGACAAATATGGACCAACACTCCTCTTTCAGAGATTTCCCAAGCCTAACATTTCCCTTCATGAAGCTCACTTCCAAGTGTCATAAACAATATGCATGCGGGGCAGAAGGGAAAACATTTGCAACGGTGTTGATAAGGCCCTTCGACCTATCTAAAACGAATGTAATAATCTTGCCATAGTCGTCATCCCCGTAAATGGCATCGCCCAGTTTTGACAGGAACCAGGTTCAATTAGCGTCGGTTTCATTATCAACGACAGCGAACGCAACATGAAAGAAGCCCTTGTTCCCATCTTTGCCCGTCGCTCCCAACAACGTGCCCCCGTATTTTTCAAGCAAGTGAGTTCCATCAACGAAAAGTAATGGCCTGCAACCTCTCTTGAAACAGTCAACACATGCACGGAATGAGAAAAATGCACGTCTATACCGCTCACCGTCCTCATCAACAATGGCAATGCTACCATACTAACAAGTCATAGCTGGCCACCTTACTACCATGAAGAATACCCTTGGCCACCTATTTCCCCAACCAAGCTTGCTTATACGGCAAATTGACACCATGATCTCGCAACATATCCCGCTGAATGTCAATAGCTCTGTACAGAGGGCGGTCCTTCAGCTTCTGCACCACACGACTACTGACCCATTTCTTCGATGCTTTTGGATGCGACGTCGTACCGATACCGCCTCCACATGTATGTGTGGGATGCATCGTTTTGATTGTAAATGTTGTATGATTACCTTCTGTCGATGCGTGGACAAGCCACTGGCAATCCACTGCGGCACATTGGACAGTCACTCTCTTCTTATCATTCTTTATGAAGTTGAAGTCAAAATTTTGATTGATAGCGAAACTGCGAAGTGCGTCCTTGAAGTGGTCACTGTCCCTAAACCGGTCACCTACTATCAACGACTGAATTACAGTGCTATCCGGTTGAGTAGAAATGGCTAATGCCCCCGTAGGCCCTTGCTGGAATGGATTTGTGCCTCGGCTAAACGATATGCTATCCGAGTTTGAATCCCTCCTGTTGGTGCATATATCACAAATGAGATTGAGATATATTATTTGGAAAGTGAAATGTTAAACGGAAACACACGATAATAAATGGAAACCCGTATTATTAAGCGGAAAGTGAAAACTTTAAACGAAAAACTGACTATATTAAACGTAAACTCATGAGTTTAAGCGAAAACATGAAATGCACTGACTACAAGAAGGATTACGTCGACGCACTGACGGGTAGGTTGGTTCGACAATAAAAAAAGACATAGTATTTACGGTGGTAATGAGGAGCTTGAGGGCCCATCCACCGCATCTTCAACGGTATCGACAATAAGGTCGACGGCGGCGCTGTTGAACATGTGGTATATATGACACATACGCTGAAAGTCCACCTCCGTTTCAATTGGGCAAACAGTTCGGTGTGCATCCGGTGTGACAAACCGAACCTTTACGCGGGAAACTTCAAGACCCCATCGCTCACATATCTCATTTAGTATTGACGCCCATGAACTCAACACGGTAAACTGCAAAACTCGTCCCTCGCCCTTATATCTGGCGACTGCACAAAAGGTCTCCATTGCGACCTGCAGCGAGAGTACCTTATACACTGACACGGTTTTAAACTGATACGGAAAACTCTTTTCGAAAAAATGAGAAAATGAACTCACGGCTTAAAGTGAATGTTTCTTCGACTCGCCTTGGGCGGTGACTCGCCGAGGAAGAGAAGGTCACTGAACTCGATGGTTCAGGGAGGAATGGAAACAAAATGGAACAAAAGAGAACAAAGGAGAACAAAGGAAGAAGAAGCTCTGAAAAAACTGGGCACGAAGTACAAAAAGTATGTGAGAAAAGATGGTAAAAAGTGGTGATTTGATGGCTTAAAGTGGTGTTTGAACTCTTCTCTTTTGATTTGGCGGGAAATAGAGCAGCTCAGTTGGGGGGCAAAATGGGTATTAATGGCTGGATTCACTGACGGAGTTATGACCAGGGACTAAAAAGTAACTAAACCAAAAAAGAGGGACTGTCTGGGAAACTGTTTTGTCAGAGGGACTGTCTGGGAAGTTTGCAAACTTCCAGGGACTAAAAAATAATTTTCCCTTAAAAATAAAATTTTCATGTTTTAGTTATATTAATATACTGATATTTACTGTTATTATTGTTTATAAAATTAAATTTTAAGTGACCTTTTATTTTAGTGTCACTATAGTTAACTGATAATTATATATTTTTGTTGCACAAATTATAACTTATTAAAAAACTTTAAAAATTTAGGGTCTAGGAGAACCCAATATTTAGTAGTTTTTCAAAATAAATAAATAAATAAATAAGTAAATATTTACAAAAGATAAAATATTAACTGGCTTTTTTTTGTTGTCTTATTTTATGTAAAAAATGATATTCTTCAATATATATATAACACCAATTTTTCTCTATTTTTTAATGTATAATGATAATTAATTAAATAATATCTATCAAACTTTAATAAAATTTGAATTAAACCAAATTTTATATAATAATTCATTGTAACGAAAGCAATCTTAAAAAATTAAATAATACTCACTTTCTCAACATTTGTAATTTTTAAATGTAAAAAAGATAAATATCATTCAAATAAAAAAAATAATTAAAAAAAAACAAAATAAGAGACAAAAGCCATAAGATATGGCCTTGCAACTAGAAAAACATAAAACAATAAATATCCAAAAAAAAAAAAAATCTCTGAAAGCTTCACGTGTTGCTAAATATTTTCCTTGTTTTTGCAACCAGCTTGAACCATTGATTCTCAGGGTCACAATTTGGTCTTCCATCCAAGCACAAGCATGGAGTGTGTTATATGATAAGAAGATGAATGGAAAGTTCTGGGAATGTTTAGACATTAATTGAATGTCTATGGGTGCAGAAATGCCTTCCTTCAAGCTTATCTCAAACTTATCTTATCAAAACAAAAGAATTGTAACACCCGTCTTTTAACAGTAGTGGGTGCTACACCAGCCAGCCCAGCAGTGTGTCCGGGCCCAAGGCTGTTGACAAATCATGTAATTTTACCTATTATACTAGTTTAAAGACAGAACTTGAAACACAAATGTATATATCATCACAATAGGCTCAACCATAGAGATGAGTCATATAATACATCATACCCAGATTAGCGACTGGGTTTAGGTAACATTTAAGTCTCTCAATACACATATCCAAAATGACAAAACAAGCATACTCCTAAGGGGCCTAAAGCCACTACTGCATGCAGGACCTCGCCCGTCGACAAGGAATCTACTCCGATCCCAACTTATTCCCTGTAAGAAGAATGCAAGAGTGGTGAGCTACTGGAGCCCAGTGAGTATGGACCAATCTGTCAGGTAATTACCTACCTGTCTTCCATCAAGGCACTATACTGATATATATAAATAAAATGCGAATACATATGCAAAATAACATGGGAGTGAACATAATTATCTTTAATCAGGTTAAGCATGCCAAGCAGTCATGAAACTCAATTAAATCCATATGCCACCTCAAGCATCAAAAGCATATCATCATCTTAAGCATATCAAATCATATGTGTGTACACAAAGGTCTAGTATCAAGTAACAAACACCTCTAGTTCGACTCCCAAGGAATGACTCCAGCTTCTCTGAGAACTTGGCGGCGGTGGTATCCACAATGCAAAGCGCTTTGCCGACAAGCCTACATCTAATATCGATACGGGCCTTCCAAAATCGGGAAGGGTTTTATATGAAAACAATTTTGAAAACAAGTGCGTGCACGAGACGATATTAAAACAAATCCCTTCCACCGACCCAATATAGTATACTTCGACTTCCGGGCTCCTTGGCCCGCCGGATCATTCACATATGTCTAGCTAGGATGCAGTCCTAGATATGTACCTATCCAAATCCGACCAATAAAGGTTTCACTATTACATGATCATGCTATTCTATCCATAATAGCATATAACAAGTATGAAATCCACTATACTCTAGTAGCGGAAAAGAAATCCATCGACAACCACAAACCGAAATAAAATATCATATAAAAACCCGAGAAAGCAATACGAGAAATACATGCTTCAAATAAGAATGCGGGGAGGACCACTCACATTTCGTCCCAGCGGTTCAAGGCGGCTCAGGCTCGCGCGTCTCCAAGTACTTCCTTCTCCTTTCCTATGGAAGGGAATACGAAATACGGATCAGATTCCGTATTTTAATTATAACACATATTTAAACATAACTCCGAATCGCACATTAAGCGCAGTCATCTAGAACCGCACATAACTTTAGATCCGGGTGCCCGATCGTATCGATCAAGCGTTCATTACGTAGGTCCTTCGATGACTTTCCTAACGATCCTTTACACTCCCCGATCGGGAAGGCATCATGGGCTGATCTCAGCCCCAACGGGACAGCCCTATGTCAATTTCAAGGAAAATTCCGGCAGAGTTTCCCCTATTTCTAGGGCTCCAAAATAATACAAGCATACATATAACTTCATACAATCATAGTTACAAATCACTCATCTATGACATCCATGCCTCGCCCCTAATTCCATTCAATTTCCCATTCCAACCCCAATTCCCCGAACTGATCATGCTAGTTTATCATCTACTCAATACCCTCTCCATTACTATACCTGACTTCCTCACTGTTCACCACCACCACCTGTTGGAGATCAACTAGTCGGTGCTGGCCACCAACGGACAGCACGCGAGAATAGAAGGAAAGGAGGGGCGTGAACCTGGGTCGCTGCTTGTCGGCTGGGCGCCCGTCTTGGCCGAGTGCCGGTGAGGCGGCAACCAAGGTCAGGCTGCGGTGGAGTGGGCTGAGGCGCTGGCCGCTGTGTAGGAGGAGAAATCACCGGGCCGGACGGGGAGGCGGTGGCAGGACTTCGAAGGGCGTCTGTGAGCGGACGGCCGGTGATGGGCGACGGGGAGGCGCGCGCGCGTGCGCGTGAGAGAGAGACAAAAGGGGGAGGGGGGGTTCACGAGGGAGAGAGGGTTTCTCTCTCTCTCCCTCTTATAACTCAGTTGCCCTTTTCTTTTTATTTTTTTCTTTTTATTTTATTATATATTGTTTTAAAAGACTTTAATTTTTACTTTCTTTTTCTTTTCTTTTTCTTTTCTTCATTCTTTTCCTTTTTCTTTTTCTTTTCTTTTCCCTATTTTATAATGTATGATACAATCTCCCACATTACAATGGTCACGGTCCCCGAGTTCAGTCAGCCTACCAGATCCGTTAATACCGGCCTTTGACCTGGTCAGCTTACTTATTGGGACTCTAAACCTTGTCGTTTCCTCCCTCAATTATCGGACCCTGGAACTATTGTTTGATTACCTCCTAATTACATTTCTCCCTAATATTAATCGAGTTTGATTCTTTTTTCCATTGGCCCCTTATTATTCCAATACCATCCGGTCTGGCCCATTATGGCCTCCTATGGTCCATCCACTGGTGATTAGATGCAAGTCCACTAACGCCCGATTACTCCCTGTATCGTGCTAAAGTTAATTATTTCATTATCCGCGTTATTTAACTCCATCATTGTTCCAAGTTCCTTACTTATTATCATTATCACCATTCAGACAATTCGGGGCGTTACAAGAATATATAAAAAGTCTTATATACTTAACTTCTAATTCACACTTTTTTTATTCTTTTATTTCTAAGAAGTAAGAACCACTTCACACAGAAAGACTCAAAGAGGACATACATATGCACATATGCAAGGATTACAAAGGGAGTCTCTTATCCTTCTATAACATCAACATGGCTCTTACCTAAATGAGCTTTAACCTTGCTCTCCTTGGTCTCTACATGCCCCAAAGCTTTTCCTCCAGGGATGCTCCTCATCTGAACTCCTACTTCCATGTCATGATCTCCATACTGAGCAACAAGGTCTCTTCTCGGCCTAGCCCGAAGATATCGACGCGCAAAGATTTGCCCAAATAAACATGAAATACCAGCAAAATGCCGATGACAGAGAGAACAAGAATGAAAGGCGCAAGGGTTGCCGACGAGTTGGTAGAAGGTTGTGAGGAAACTGAGTGTGGGCGCAACAGCAGAGGCGGTGGCACCGCCGATGACATGCTTCGCACTTCTATATCTGTGATCAGAGAGAGGAAGCTTTGAGATGGAGGTTATGAATTAACGCATACTTTGATAGTGTGGGATTCCTTGAGGGAAGAGTTAGGGAGATTCTGGCTTCTTTACTAGGGTCTTTGTAGAGCTTGAAGGCTACACTACCAGTCTATGACTTATTTAGTGATATAACTTTTTAATGCCATTAAAATAAGTTTATACCTGGATATAATAGTAGTGTAACTCAAACTAGCTATAACAGTGTTTTATAAATTTTGATCATTAAAAATAAAATTTTCATGTTTTAGTTATATTAATATACTGATATTTACTATTATTATTGTTTATAAAATTAAATTTTAAGTGACCTTTTATTTTAGTGTCACTGTAGTTAACCTATACTGATAATTATATATTTTTGTTGCACAAATTATAACTTATTAAAAAACTTTAAAAATTAATATTTAGTAGTTTTTCAAAATAAATAAAGAAATAAATAAGTAAATATTTACAAAAGGTAAATAAAGCAAATCCAATAAAGTTAATTTCCTTCATTAAAGTAATTATATGTAAAATGAAAAGGTATATTAAATAATATTTTTAAAATTAAGAGCTTCAAATGTAATTTCCAATAACTTACTCTACCCTCATCCTCGTCCTCAATATACAATCTATATATTTGTCCAATCAAACCTTTAAAATGTCTCAAAAGATCAAGTCTTGTATTTTAACTTCAATTCTTATAACTCGTGAGCTTTAGTCAATTTCTCGATTTCATCTCCACGTTTGTGTGAGATGGTTTTATATTGCTTTGCTGGTTATCAATACAACCGACTAATATAGAAAACATATTTTTATAAATGATATAAACCAATATAGATTTAAATTTATATTATAAGATTGATATGTAATTACCAACGGCCATGAAAGCCTATTGGTAACGGGTTGCTTTGCTAAGAGGTTTCGCTCTCTCAAGAATCTATAACATGTGCCGAATCCACCACTCTCTGTCAAACCTTTATCGACTCACATAATGCCGCTTTAAGAGTACACTTGTGACCCTTATTGCATAATCCATCTCGCTTGTGCTCCAAGGTGACAAAGATTGGTCCTTTGAAAATTCTCTAAGAATTGATAATAGAAAAGTTCTATTTGGTCCAATGTTATCACAACCAGACTAGACCGCCGGTCCAACCGCGTGAACCAGGCATGGAACTGGTCCGTTTCTAATGTTTTCCCCTTTTTTTAATTATTTTATTATGAAAATAATAAAAATATTATTTAAAATAATATTTTTTATTTTTATTTAAAATAGTTCTTATTATTTAAAATAGTTTTTTATAATATTTTTTAATAAATTATTTAAAATATTTTTTTATTATTAATATATATATTGACCAGACCTAAATGACCTTGTTGAACCGATGATCCGATGACGACCTTGAACACTTCAATGCTCGATTCTGATAACATTGGTCCTATTACATCAAAAACTAACTAATTATCATGTGAGAATGAATATGTGATTGCAAGTAGTTATTATAATTAAAAAAACTAAAATTATAAGAAAATTAAAAAATCCCAATCTAGTTTTTTTTTAAATTAAAATTATCAATAACCGAAATAATTCCGCTTAATAATATAGATACATATATAAATAGGGTTAATTTTTTTTTACCCACCTGAACCATACCGTTTTTTCACTTTGGCACCTCAACTTTTTTAAGTTTTTCAGAGACCCGCAACTTTTTTTAAGTTGCAAAAAAGCACTTCTGTCAATATCCGTGAAATCGCAGTGAGGTTAAATGGCTAACTCACCTCTAATTCTTTAATTAAAATTTAAATCTTAATTATAAAAACCCTAACACATTTTAAATTAAGTTTCTAATTTTAAATAACACGTGTCATTCATCTTGGCCTCTCCCCACCCTCTCATGCTAGTCGGAGCTCTCCGACGGCGTCCAACTTCTCGCCGGCGCTCATCCCTTCCTCCTCCTCCCGCACCCACCTCTCCAACCCCATCCTCAACAAAGGGGTGTCCTTGCCGGTGTACTAATCAGACCATAAGCAATCGCAAGACGTTCACTATGGTAAAGCAAAGCTTGCTCCTTTGCCTCTTGATCAATCGCAAGACCATCAGGCTGGACTCCGACCCTCTGCATCTGCTCGAAAACCTGCAACCCATCATCCCCCTGCAAGTTTGAACCGTACCCATGGATCAAGAGATGCCATGAATCCATATTCCGGTCAGGCATTCTGTCAAACATCCTGCAAGCGTCCTGTATACTCCCGCAGAGCGAAAACATCTCAATAAATTTGTTGTTGATCTGGAGATCGGCGCGGAAAGGGGTTCGGATGAAGAGGTCGTGGAGTTTCTTGAGGTGGTCGAGGTGCTTGGGATCGGAGCAGCCGGAGACGAGGCCAAAGAAAGTCGATGGATCATCGCGAGCTCCCTGGCTCATGAATTAGACGTGTAAAACCCAAGAAATTTTGAAATTATTGTAATAAAATTATTCGATGATTGAATAAGTTCCCTAGAGTTAAATGGGGAATTATTTGTGGGAAGAATAAGCAAAAAGGGATTTAAAACCCTAGATAGGGTTTATGGTGACCAGAGGGACTTTGTGGTAATTTAGGAAAGCCAGGAGGACTAAACAGAAATTTTCCCCTCTCACAGGCGTGGACCAAATTGTAACCTAGAATTAGGTGAGGATCTCTGGTAAATTTTGCATAAAAAAAAAACTCTTAAGAGAGAGCTTGGACGGTGGAGATTAAATCATCTCAAATCGTGCCTCATCTCGGAGCCTTATTAAGGCTCACATGGAGCCACGTGTCAGCACTGGAAGAGATCCATCCATGGATCGGAGGCAAGAGGAAAAGTTAAGGTGAGAGTGGTCCCATGGCGCGGGCTATCGTAAACCGTCCATCCTGTGATTGTTTAAATCACAAAGCCGAGGACTAAGATCTGACCGTCGATCCTTTTAATATCCGGGCCGGTTAATCTAAGAGAGTGTTGAATCTGAGGGAACTGGATTAATTTGTGACCCGTTGATCGCTATAAATAATCCACGGCCCTTCATCGGAGAACCAATCCGGGCGGTGACGTTTCCTTCTTCACACGCCGTGCTGCTGCGCAGAACCTCGCCTCTCACCATGCGTTGGGCGGGAGGCCGGACGGTCGGCATGGCGGCGGCATGGCGACGCCGCTGACACTTGGAGCCTATAAAAGGCGATGATGTCCACGGTTTCACCACACCAGCGAGCAGTGCAACCTCAGTACTCCGGTGAGCTCGAACGGAGAAGAAGGAACAGCTCTGCACAGGCAACCGGTGGCTCGTCTTGTTTCTGTCGGGATTGTTGTCGCGAGGAGAAGAGGAGCGAGATCGTAGCGAGGAAGGCTGAACAGTTCGACCACTGAGAACCGCCACGCCTCGCCGGAGAATCAAACGCTCACCGTCGAGGCTCTGTCTCACGCTCGTTCATCTCCGGTAAGCTTCTCTTTAACCCTGTAGTTACTTTCGCGCATTTTAATAGTGTATTGGGCGCGTTAGAGAAGGAGAAGTTTCGGCCCGGAACGTTAGGAAATTTTGAAGGTGATGGTTAAGGCCGGCGGTGCTCCGGTGAGCAAGTTGAAGTCGTGAAACCCTCCGCGACGGGGCCGAGCACGGGCAGAACCTCGGGGAGGTCGGAGGTGGAGCTCGGTGACGCCGGAGTCACTCGGTCGTGGTCGGGAGAGAAACGGAGAAGAAGAAGGAGATAACAAAAAAAAAAAAAAAATTGATTTTAATTAAAAATCGAAAACTTAGGTTTGTGACATTTAATTAAAATTATAGTTGAGTATGGTTTTAACTTAGGGAAAAATGATAATCATTAATCATTTTTAATTGTTTCAAACTTAGGTATTGTGTGACAGTTAAATAAAAAAGTTTGGAATAATTAATTGGTAATAGTTTTTATTTAAAAGTCATAACTTGGATAGTGTGACATTTATAGAAACTATAGAATAGTTTGATATGTTAGTTGATTAATAGAGGGTTAATGTTTTAATTAAAATATTAACTTAGTGGTTGTGACAATTAAATGATTAACAGTAATCATTTGATTAATTTGTTCCAAAAATAGACATGTGTGACACATACATAATTTTTTCAATGGGAATAGTTATAAATGCTTATGGAACATTGGTATGTAACAAATAAACTACAATATTGTGTAATTTGGTCTAATTACGAATTAATTTAGATCAATCGTATGAAACCATGGAGATCAAATTCACTTGATTTAGATATATGTCACTAAATAGTGGTTGTGACACATGTTGATTAAATACTTAATTTGGAGCAAAGTAGTAAGACATGTAGACAAATTATGTGGAAATAACATAATTATTTAAATGAAATAATTATTATAAAATATTGAAATGTGACAAGTAGGAATTAATTAATTAATTAATTTCCTTAAATTTGAATAATTGGTTAAGTGAAGGAAAATATTTAGTAAGGAAGCTAAATAAATTAAAAAAAAGACTATTAAGCCCTAAGCAAGGTGGAACCTAAAACTTTAGGGTCAAAAAGTTGCCAAATGACCAAAATGCCATTCTAGGATAAAAAGGGGTTAAGATCAATTTAAATAGGCCCAACTCAACCAAAATGGCTAAATAAGAGTCAGACTCGACAAATAGACTAGAGTTGACTAGGTTTGACCAAAGTAGGTCTAAAAGTCAACTAAAGGACATAGAGACGGGAATAAGGGTTGGTAACCCGAGAGATGATCCTTAGGACCCGTTAGTGGGCCTAAGCCCAACAAGAACGTTGGACATGCATGTGAAACTAGAAGCTTGCTAAAAACTTGACTCTAATAAGAGTCTATGTATGCCAGATACTCTCAGGGGGGACGTAAGGCATTCCAAAGGAGTCTAGGAAGACATTTAGTCTCACCAGAGGTAAGTACTTTTGCCTACTACCCCACTCTACGGAGTGTTCTTGACTTTTGTTATGTCTGTTCTTGTAAGTACACTTGCCTAGTTTCCACCCGATTTTCGGGTTTTCTTGGACATGCTATGTATTCATATTACATGCCTTGTCGATTGTCATACATGCTATTCGTATCTGTTTTAGACACCTGTTGAGCATGTATGTTTGTTTTCGGGACGTTGGTGTCCATGTTTGCTATGTTCTACTGCCCGGACTCAGTGGAGCTAGGGTAGCTCCGATAGAGAAATGTTCAGGGACAGGACCCCCTGGCTTTTCTACATGCGCCTTGCGCCGAGAGGCAAATCTCGGAGGTCTTACGCCGATGGGCACGGTAATGACCGTGTTAACACGTAGGAGAGGTAGTTCTACCGACCTGTGACCGGAGGGTCAAATGACCATCAAGGTCATATTTACAGCGAATAGCTGGACATACTGGCCGGGAGTGAACCTTGAGTTCTCTCAAACTCATTACAGAGCCCGAGGGCTTCTGTCAGGAGTCGTACCTTTGATTTGTTTGTGGTAGACTCCCAGGACTACTTTGTTGGTATTATGATCTCGTTGGTTGACATATTTTTCTATTTATGTCGTTGTGACCTGCAGGGGTACTTACTGGGCTTTCCATTCGAAAGCTCATGTGTTTCACTTTTCCTCTTTTACAGATTCCGAGGTATAGGAGGGAGAGGAGCCTGAGAGAGAACACCGGAGACCAGAGGTTTTAGGAGACTCCTTATCTTTGTCTTTTGCTTTGTGAGCATTGCTGTTTGTAGGACCCGTATAGGGACCAGACTGTTTTAGGGCCTATGGGCCCTGTTGTCTCTTTGTTCCTTGGAACTCGAGTTTATTTACTTTTATGGATTGCTATCTGCTTATCATTTTTTTTTAGGCCTTGTATTTGAGTGGGGTTTTCCTCTGCTTAAATACGGCCGGTCTGTTGACGTGCTCGAGGTCCCGGGATCCGGGTCGGGGAGTTACAAGTCGGCTTCCTTGATCTTTCCCTCGCGACATAGGACGGCGAGGTCGACAGGGGCCTCTATCTACTGCGGTGGGTGCGGGAGGTTGAGGTTGGAGAGGTGGGTGCGGGAGGAGGAGGAGGAAGGGATGAGCGCTGGCGAGAAGTTCGACGCCGCCGGAGAGCTCCAGCGAGCATGATAGGGTGGAGAGAGGCCAGGATGAACAACACGTGTCATTTAAAATTAGAAACTTTAAAATTAGGGTTAGGGTTTTTATAATTAAGATTTAAATTTTAAATAAAGAATTAGAGGTGGGTTAGCCATTTAACCTCACGACCGTTTCACGGATGTTGACGGAGGTATCTTTTTGCAACTTAAAAAAAGTTGCAGGTCTCTGAAAAACTTAAAAAAGTTGAGGTGCCAGAGTGAAAAAGCGATATAGTTCAAGTGGGTAAAAAAAATTAACCCATATAAATATAGATAGATACTTTTAAAAATTAATAAGATTTTTTAAATTAAAAATATATAAAATTATGAAAAAAGAAAAATTCCAAAATCTCAACTTAATTTTCTGGGTTTATTAGATTTTAAAAAAAATTAGTCTTACTTTCGCTTAGTAATATAGATAGATATCTATAGATATATAGATATAGAATAGACATGATTTGTATGAAAAAAGATAATCATAATTTGATTATGATTTGATATGAATTTGAATTGGATCAAAATTCATTGATAATTATAAAAAGTTTATGATTTGTCTCTATCTTAAATATGGATTTGAGTGAAACTAGGATACTCTGATCTATATTAGAAGAGATATGATGAGAGAATAAAGAAACGATTGTGAGAAATTGAGTGATCTCTTGAGGTTGAGGGTTCTTTTCTTTCTAAGTTTATTCTAATCCAAGTATTAATAGAAGGAGGTTGTACACTTGTGTAACTACTTGAAGATCATCAATTGATTTGAAGGAAGGCTTTCAAGAGAAGAAGCGATTCCAAGTAAATACTTTCTAGTTTATTCATCCAAGTAATGTATTGTGATTAATAATTAGATGTGTTGGGACATATAGAGTAGGTTAAGAAATTTTTTGAAACTTAACTCTAATGTTCCACTCCTTTATTCCGTTGCACTTGTGAGTTATTGTGTTTTAACCCACTACTTTCAACACCCTATTGGTAAGCCTTTTTTTTGTGTGCGTGTGTGTGTGTGTCTATATATATATATATATATATATATATATATATATATTAGAATCTATTTTTGTTTTCTTTGATGTTGTTTAATTTGATATAAGATGTTCAATCTAAATTCATGGAGAAAATCATGATAAAGCTAAAGAACACTAACTAGAGTAATCCAAGGCAAAATTGAGAATAAACATGAAAGCCTATTAATACCATACAAAGGAATTAACTTTTGCATAAATTTCAATTACAATTTTCATTAGACATAACAAACATTTAGTCTTACTTAACAAGGAAAGACTTTCCCTGTAAAACACCAAATGGGCCCAAGATAGATAAGATATAAAATTAAAAATAAATTAAGAGACATAAAAGCAACTAGTAGTTATATATCTTTGAGGCAAAGCATAATCTTTTTCAAATTTAAACTATAAATTATAATTAAATTATAATTATCATTTTTTTTATCTCATAATTAAATTATATATTTGGGAGTATATAAATTATAGACTTGTTGGATTATTAAAGGATTAAAATCGGTTTGTTTCAGCATTGTCAAGGTGATGGCAATCCAACTGAGCAGATGCGAGGAACAGCTATTGAAATATTTATGCAATCCAATAATTGGTTTCATTGTTCTAATCCTCTCAGTCATTAACTTTTCCATCTACCTCTACATGTGCATCTGCGTCACCATCAGCAAGGCCTCAGAGATCAACATCAGCAGGTCCTCAGAGATGCATGCAATCCTTTCTTTAGGCCTTAGCGCACTCATTAAATTTTTGAAGTTTTATCAAAATTTTAGATGTTTTTATTTTAAAAAGTCTATCTACATTACTAAGCGGGAATATTTTTAATTTTACAAAGTATCTATCTATATATTTAGGAGAGTTTATTGGTTACATATAATTTTTATTTTAAATTTTTTTTTATAAAAAAAACTAGATTGAGATTTTGAAATTTTCTCTTGAAATTTTGATGTTTTAATTTTTAAAACTATATCTATATTATTGGGCGAGAGTATTTTAAATTTTTAAAAGTATCTATATCCATCTATATTATTAAGCAAAAGCGAGTCTAATTTTAAATTTTTAAAAATATATAAAAAATTAGGTTAAGATTTTGGAATTTTCTCATAATTTAAGTTTTTTTTTAATTTAAAAAATATCTATCAATCTATATATTCATGTCTATAATTTTAATTTTTAAAAAATAAAAAAACTATATTGGAATTCTGAAAATTTTCTAAAAAATTTGGATTTTTAATTTTAAAAATTATATGTATATTAATAAATGGGAGTTTTTTTTAATTTTTAAAAGTATCTATCTATACTGCTATGCGGGAGTATATTTGTTAGATAATTTTAATTCTTAAAATATTCAAAAAATTAGATTGTGATTTTGAAATTTTCACAAAAATTTTGGATTTTTTAATGTTTAAAGTCCATCTATATTACTATTTTAATTTTAAAAATTATTTCATTTTTAATTTTAAAAAAATTAGGTTGTGATTTTGAAATTTACTCAAAATTTGGGATTTTTTTAATGTTAAAAATCTAGCTATATTACTATTTTAATTTTAAAAAGTATTTTAATTTATTATTTTTTAAAAAAATTGATTGAGATTTTGAAATTTTCTCAAAATTTTAGATTCTTTTAATTTTAAAAAGTATAATAAACACACTATTGTTTTTATTCCTTTATTAAACAGTACTGACTATTCTATAAATATAATTTATTTTGAAAATATCTAAATATGTACTTTTAAACTTGTATTTGTATTTTTTAATTTAAATAATAATTTTATGTGTTAATTTGTTAATAAAAATTAAAATATTCTATAAATATAATTTTTTTAGGAACCCAACACTTAATTGCTCATAGGACTGATTATCAAAGCTTGATTGTTGTAAAATCCAAGGATTTTTGCAATAAAATGTGTTTAAATGTTCTTTAAATTACTTTACTAATTAAAGAATTTCCCTAAGTAATTAAACAGGTTGATTAAGTGGGGAAAATGAAAAATTTAAAAGATTAAAACCCTGATTAGGGTTAGTTATGGTCATTAGGGACCTTGTTATAATTTTCAGAAGTATTGAGGACCTGAAGGAAATTACCCCCTCTCACAGGGAATGGACTAAAATGTGACCTAAGAAAAAGTCAGGGACTTGAGAGGAATTGTCCTCTCTTGCAAAGAAAGGACTTACTTGTAACCTAAAGAAGTCCAGGGACTTCTAGAAAATTTTTCAGATGAAAACCCTTATAAGAATGGTTCAGCGGCCAGGATTAAACGATCTCAGATCTGTGCAGATCGCATGGAGTTATTAGCACATATGTGAAGCCACGTGGCTCATTGTGAGGTGTCCATCTGCTAGGGTGGTGGATGCGAGGCAAGGAGTAGGAGATCTAGCCGTAGACATGCAGACGATCTTGACCGTTGATCCATGTGAAGTTGGATCTGAGGCATAATGACTGGGCTCTGGCCGTTGGATGAGATCCAAGAAATCCTCACCACCTATCTATGGAGTGACGATCCCGAGGCACGGCAGCCTCTCCCTCAGCCTCTTGAAAACCGCCACCGTGCGCCCAGCCACCTTCTCTGGCCGTTACGCACGCGGAGGCCGACAGTCATAAGCCAACCGCTCCGTGAAGCTCGCGAGCGCTTTGTCTTCCCTCGCCTATAAAGGTAGTAATCTGTACAATCCATGAATTTTATCAGAATAAAATTAGTTAAATTCCTTTAAATTGGATTATTGATTAAAGGAAAGGTCTTCCTAATTAATTAATTAGATGGGAGAAAATGGGAATTTATAGGCAAAAACCCTAACTAGAGTTAATGGAGAGTCCGGAGGATCTTTTGGAAATTTTTTAAAAATTCCAAGGACTAAAGGAGAATAATTCTCTCTCACAGGGGTGGACCTAGGTGTAATTTAGAAGGATATGGGGACCTCTGGAAAATTTCCGGGAGACAACGGATAGGATTAGAAGATCGTGGAAATCACGCTATCGCGAGGCATTATAATGGCTATGGTGCAGCCACGTGTCGAGCCGAGATTAAATCCATCTTGTAAAATCCAAGGATTTATGGAAATAAAAATGTGTTTTAAATTCCTTTTAAAGTGGATTAAAGTTTTTGGAATATTAGAGGAAATTTTCCTAAGGAATAAACGGGAGAAAATTAAGTTAAAGAGATTTGAAACCCCAATTAAGGGTTTATGAGGGACCAGAAGGACTTACTCGTAATTAGTGAAGTCTGGAGGACTAGAAGAGAATTGTCCTCCCTCATAGTCTTGGACTAATTTGCAACACAAAAGGGGAGAAGGACTTCTGGAAAATTTTTGTTGAGAAAAAAAAAACTCTATTGGGAATGGATGAACGGCTGGGATTAAAGATCTCGGACTGTAGTAGATCGCGAGGCATTATAAGGGATAGGATGAAGCCACGTGTCGGGCATGGATTTAATCCATCTAGCCAGTTGCTATCGCGAGGCATTATCAAGGTTTTCTGGGGGGCCACGTGGCGAGTTAATGGCCGCAGATCCTAGTAGGATTTAATCCGAGGCGCAGGATTAGGATCAGGCCGTCCATCTCTAATTGGATCTAAGCCGTTAATCTAACGTGTGCTAGATCCGAGGCAGATCCGAGGCAGCATTGAGGCCGTTGATGCAACCCACGCAATCCTCGCCGTCGATCGTCAAACACCGATCCCGAGGCAGCCCACCTCCTTCACCAGTCGCCCGAAACAGCTGCGCGCGAGCTCCGCCGCCTACCCAGCCCGTTACTCACGAGGAAGACAAACTACTGCTGGCAGGGCGGTTTCCGTTAGCCGCCTGTTCACCTACCTCCTGGAGGTCTATAAAAAGGGTCGCTCGTCCCTATGTAGGGACAGAGTAGCCACTGAGGGAAAGCTTCTGCCACCGGCGACCGGAGAAAGAAGTAAGGCGCGCGACACCAGCGTTTGACGGGCACTCAGCCTCCGGTATCATCTTTGAGCGGAGGAGAAGGTCGTGATCGTGAAAAAGGGGAAAAAGGGGGACTGCAGTGCACCATGGGCGCCACCGAGATCGCCGGAGAAGTTTTGCAGGTGATCACTGTCGGACAGAAGGCTTGTGCCGGTGCTGTTTTGTCGTCCGCGAATCACCTGTAAGCACTCCTCCCTCTTGATAATGTAGTTAGAGGTAGCATGCATTTCTGTTTCCCTAACGGGTGTCGCCGGAGTGGAGTCTTCCTCGGCCGAGGCTGTTAAGCTTCAACGAAGAAGATGGAGAGGTGCGGTGACTGGCCGGGGTGTGAAGGACGTCCGGTGAGGTTCGGGCCCTAGTGTAGGTTTGTTAGGAGCGCAGAGTGGTCACCAGAGACCACCCTGAACTTCGGTGAGGCCCGAGTCGTGAAGAATAAACGAAGAAGAAGGAGTATAAAAAAATAATAATAATATAATAAATACAGTAATATATATATATATATATATATATATATAGTTAATGGATTAAAAGTTAATAAAATGTTTTGTTAACTTGGTTGAAATTAATTGAATTAATTAGTTCATATTTTTTTTCTCTCTTGGGCTGAAATACTAATTAATTAGTGTGACAAGTAGTAATTAGCTTGTTGAAATATTTCTTTGGTACTATGGAAGTGTGACAAATAATTGATAAGCTTTGTATAGTTGAAATAACTATATGGGACATAGTAGTGTGACATTAAATAAAATAGCAAACTGTAGTGGAAACGGAATAATATTCCTCGTGTGACAATGCTAGTCTAATAATACCCATGTTGGGGTAGGATTAAAAAAAAATTATTAGTGTGACAATAATAAGATAAATGGGGAGAATTTGTCTAAATAATTTACTAATCATGGTTAGTAGTTAATTGAATAATTAACTAGCTGATTGCTTAATTAGACAAATTAAGCAAGGGGTTTAGTTAAATCGACTTAGTGGAAAATAGATATTTTCACACCAAGATATTTAAATATTTAGTTGGGCTAGTCGCCTTTCTTGTCAACTTAAGATTATCAAATCCGATTGAAAAATTTAATTGGAAATAAAACGAAAATTGAATATCATAATTAGTTAACAGGGGTTTAATTAATTATATCGGTAAGAAAGTGGCACAAGTAAGCTAAGTCGTTTATTGGGCTTAGTAGTGGGCCCAATTCGACTAAATTGACTAGAGGCGAACAATTTGGATTTTAAACTCGACAAATAAAATAGAGTTGACTAGGTTTAACTAAGTTGGATGCAGAGACGACTAAAGGACATGAAAACTGGGGAATAAGGGTTAGTTACCCGGGAGAAGGTCTTTAGGACCCGTTAGTGGGCCTAGGCCCAACAGAGACGGTAGACATGCATGTGAAACTAGAGACATAGACAAATATTAGAATCTTGATTCTAATAGAACCTCTGTATGCCAGATACTCTCTGGAAGACGTAAGGCATTCCAAGGGATTCTAGGAAGACTTTTAGTCCCACCTGGAGGTAAGTACGCTTGCCTAGTTCCCTCCCGGTTTCGGGTTTTCTTGGACTTGCTTATGTTTTCTTGTTACATGCCTTACTGTTATCCTACATGCTATTTGTATCTGTTTAGATTCCTGTTGAGCATGTATGCTTGTTTCGGGACGTTGGTGTCCCTGTTTGTATGGTCTACTGCCCGGACTCAGTGGAGCGTGGGGGCTCCGATAGAGGAATGCTCAGGGACAGGACCCCCTGGCATTTTTGCCTGCCTTGCTAGAGCGGCGAATCTCTGGTGGTCTTACCTGTCAGTGGGCTTGATACACTGACCGTGTTAACACGTATGAGAGGTAGATCTACCGAATTGCGACCGGAGGGTCGAACGACCAGATGGTCGTATTTACAGCAAGTAGCTGGACATGCTGGCCGGGAGTGATCCTTGAGTTTTCTTTGAAACTCTCTACAGAGCCCGAGGGCTTCTGTATCAGGGGTCGTACCTTTAGATTGTTTCTGGTAGGCTCCTAGGATTGTGTTACTTGGTATTGTGACCTCATTGTTTGACATATTGCCTATTTATGTCTTTGTGACCCCGCAGGGGTACTTACTGGGCTTTCCATTCGAAAGCTCATGAGTTTTACTCTTTCTCTTTTACAGATTCCGAGGTTTAGGGGGTGGAGCTTGAGGAGAGGTTACTAGGAGATCCGAGGTCTGGGAGTCTCCTTTATCTTATATTCTGAGAGCTGTTTATTTTCTTTAGGACCCGTATAGGGACCAAACTTTGTATAGGGCCTATGGACCCTTATGACTCTGTGTTCTTTGAAACTTGAGTTTATGTTATGGATTGTTATCTGCTTATCACATTTAGGCCTTGTATTTGAGTTGAGCTTATCTCTGCTTGAGTACGGCCGGTCTGTTGAAGTGCCCGAGGTCCCGGGATCCGGGTCGGGGCGTGACACATCTGATCGTGGATCAGATGCGAGGCAAGGAGAAATGGTTTGATGGGAGTGATCCCACTGTGTGGGCTCACAGGGGCCACCCGTCTAGAGATGAGTCCCCATCTCGAGGTGACTTGAGAAGATTTGGCCGTTGGTTGTGATGAGATCAAAACCGTTGATCCAATGGGTGCACGATTCGAGATTTCCTAATCTAATCTGGACCGTAGGATGCGATCTATTCGATCCTTACCGTTAATCATCGGAGTAACGATCTCGAGGCGCCAGTTTCTCTTCCCAGCCGCCTGTAACGGCCATGCGAGGGCTCCGCCGCCTGTCCTGGTCGTTACTCGTGGGAAGGCCGGCCATCGGCCGGCGAGACGGTTTCTAATGGCTGACCGTTCGTCTGGCTCTGAGCGAGGCTATAAAGGGGTAATCCCTCTCTGTCTCCGCACTGCAACAAACCGAGCTTCTAACTACGGTGAGGTTGGGAACGGGAAGGGAGAGGGTGATCAATGAGGGAGCACCCTGTCGCTGAACTTGACGGCATCCAGAGCATTACCAGGCGACGAGAAAACAGAGATAGTGGAGAAAACAAAGGTGTTGCACAGTGTGACAGAGCTCGCCGGAAAAGTGTAACCGAGGCTCTTCCCGGCATCAACAGTGTCGCTCGGCGTCAGAAAACACCTGGTAACTATCTTATACCTTCGTTTATGCTATTAGGAACGATAGCATGTGTTGTTTACTCGATGGGGAGCTCGTTGGAGAGTGTTGCTCTCGCGGCCGAGCACTTCAAAGATTTCCGGCGTTAGAGGCGAGGCCGGCGGCGCACTAGAGGACCCGGTCGTGGTTGTCAGGTTTCATGCGATGGGGACCGAGCACGGGCAGGTGCTCGGAGACTGCCGGAGAGGAAGGCCCTTGGCGTTGGAGCCACGGCTACGCGCGAGAGAGAGAGAGAGAGAAAGAAGAAGGTTAAATAAAAAAAATATATTCAATAATAAATATTAAAAGGTAATGTTTTAATTAAAATAGTGACTATAGGGGGTGTAACAGTTATTTAATTAATTGTGGAACTTTGATAGTGTGACAAAATATTAAAGTGGATAATTTTTATATGTGTGTGACAATTAAATTGATAGATTCTGTATAGTTGCAATGACTATACGAGACTATAGTAGCGTGACAAAAATCAACTTAATTACTTAGTAGGATTGAGGATATTTCCATGAAAAAAAAAATCGGTGTAACGTAATTAATTCGATTGATTGCCAAAAATGATTTAAGAATCTTGATGAGATTTTAAATCTAGGTTGTGCGACAAATTTAGTTGATTAATGTTGGAATAATTTGAGAGATTATTAAGGTTATTAAATACTTTTAATAAACCCTATGGTATGACGATGATTAATCAAATTAAGTTGATTAAATCAAAACAACGTGGTTGAAAGATTGGAGATTGGGCTAAACCAAATCAGGACAAGATATAAATTAATAACATGAGTGGGTTAGTTTTTGTTAAATGATCTAAAGGTGAACCCAATCAAAATGACTAAAATGCCCTTCTATGGTTAAAAAAGGGCTAAGGTCAAGCTAAACTGTGAAATGGGCTTGAAATGGGCCCAATCCAACTAAAGTGATTGGAAATAACCAAATAGGGATCAGACCCAATATGTGACAATAGAGTTGACTAGGTTTGACCAAGTAGGGTCCAGAGACATCTAAAGGACACAGTGACAGGGGAAAAGGACCAGAAACCCGAGAGAAGGTCTTTAGGACCCGTTAGTGGACCTAGGCCCAACAGAGATGGTAGACATGCATGTGAAACTAGAGACATAGAAAATTGTTAGAATCTTGATTCTAATAGAACCACTGTATGCTAGATACTCTCGGGAAGTTGTAGGCACTCAAGAGGAAGCTAGAAGGACATCTAGTTTCAACAAACAAGAGGTAAGTACACTTGCCTCGTTCCTACCCGGTTTCGGGTTTTCTTTGGATTTAATTATGCCTTGTTTTGATTATGCTCATTGATGACATACATGCGTTCTTGACTATTTTAAAATTCCTTTTGAGCATGTATGCTGTTTTCGGGATGTTGGTATCCCTGTTTGTTGTGGTCTACTGCCCGGACTCAGTGGAGCGTGGGGGCTTCGATAGGGGAATGTTCAGGGACAGGACCCCCTGGCATTTCTGTCTGCCTTGCCAGAGAGGCGAATCTCTGGTAGTCTTACCTGTCAGTGGGCTTGATACACTGACCGTGTTAACA
Source organism: Dioscorea zingiberensis (assembly GCA_026586065.1). Lineage (NCBI taxonomy): Eukaryota > Viridiplantae > Streptophyta > Magnoliopsida > Dioscoreales > Dioscoreaceae > Dioscorea > Dioscorea zingiberensis. Next base: position 52,272,338 of record CM048818.1, on the reverse strand, counting down.
CGTATGAGAGGTAGTTCTACCGAATTGCGACCGGAGGGTCGAACGACCAGAAGGTCATGCTTACAGCAAGTAGCTGGACATACTGGCCGGGAGTGATCCTTGAGTTCTCTTTGAAACTCTTCACAGAGCTCGAGGGCTTTTGTATCAGGGGTTGTACCTTTGGATTGTCTCGGGTAGACCCCTAGGATTGTGTTACTTGGTATTGTGACCTCATTGTTTGACATATTGCCTATTTATGTCTTTGTGACCCCGCAGGGGTACTTACTGGGCTTTCCATTCGAAAACTCATGCGTTTTGCTCTTTCTCTTTTACAGATTCCGAGGTTTAGGGGGTGGAGCTTGAGGAGAGGTCACTAGGGGATCCGAGGTCTGGGAGTCTCCTTTATCTTATATTCTGAGAGCTGTTTATTTTCTTTTGGTCCCGTATAGGGACCAAACTTTGTATAGGGCCTATGGACCCTTATGACTCTGTGTTCTTTTGAACTTGAGTTTATGTTATGGATTGTTATCTGCTTATCACATTTAGGCCTTGTATTTGAGTTGAGCTTGTCTCTGCTTGAGTACGGCCGGTCTGTTGACGTGTCCGAGGTCCCGGGATCCGGGTCGGGGCGTGACATAATCTCCACGACCTGCAGAAGATAGAGAGGAGAAAGACCAACGAGGAGAAGGATCTCCGGTGATCGGAGATCAGAGAGGTAGTATAAGGGACTGCTCCCGGCGTCTGGTGGCTTCATCTCCTCCATTATCATCTCCAAGCGATAGAGGAGGCCAAGAACGGAATGAGGAGGTGTTGCTGCTCGTCTACAAAGCAGCCCAGTTCGCCGAAAAATCAGAGCTTCTCCGCCAAGCGCCAGAGAGCTCTTTGGAGGCTCTATTTGACGTTCACCTACTTTCGATAAGCTTCCGCTCCCTCCAGTAAAACTTTAGAATAGTATGGCATGCATTGTGTCCTCAGTTCGAGCTCGCCGGAGAAGAAGAAGGAACCGGCCTGGATGGTGGAACTCCATAGAAGGATGGTGAGCATGCCACCTTCCCGAGTGGAGTTCGACGCACTCGCTGCTCGCCGGCGGTCTGGTGTTCCCTTCAGGTGGAGTCCGGTGGCTGTGGCTCTCGCAGGTGGAAGTTCTGATAGGGCTCGGCCGTGAGAGAGAAGGAGGAAATAACTAATAGTTAAATTAATTAATTTAATTAATTTAGCTAATTGTCAGGTTATTTTGGATTAATCATTTTAGATTGAGTTGAATAAATTGTTTGAATAAGGTGATTAGTGTTAACCCGTTAAATAATAGACTCGATCCAAGTATGGCTAGTCAATCTGGTTAATTGGTTTAGGTGGAAAATGGATTTGGGTTGGGACAAGTAGTGTGAATGGTTTAAGTTAACCCATAAATTGGAAAGTTAGTCGAATTGGCCAGTCCATTAACAGTTGATTAGCTCAATCTTGTTAGAAGGAATTAATCAACTTGATTAATTAGATAAATGGACTTGGGACCAAACTAGGGATAAAGACACTTTTGGTCCATGAAAATGGTACAATTGTTCACTTTCATCCCTGTATTTTCATTTTGTTCAATACAATCCCTGTATTTTGCATTTTTGGTCAAATACAGTCCCTGGTGCTGACGTGGCGCTTATGTGGCAACCAAGTGGCATACGACTGAAATAGTGATATATTTTGATTTTTTAATTAAAAAATTGATGTATTTTACTGATTTGGCATACCACATGTGGTGCTGGTGTGACAAAAAAATTAAAAATAATTTTTTTTAAGTTAAAAAATTCAAAATTTTATATGGGAATTTTAAACATTACAATTAATAGAACTTAATCAAACAAAAATATTATAATTAAACAATATAATACAATCAAAACATTGCATTTAATACAATCATATAACTTAATTAAACCCATTACAACCTAACCTAACCCTAACCCTAATCCTAACAACCCCCTCTCAAAGAGCAGCCGCCATCATCGCCTTTCCTCTCTCTCCAAGCTCCTCCGCCGCCTTCCCGTTCTTCATCTTCTTCTCTCCGGAAACCCTAAATCCACAAATCACCCCGCGACTCCCTCCGCCTCTGGAAATGCTCCGGCGACCTCCACGCCAACTCCGCCCTGCACTCCCTTGCTTCCCTTCTCAGGCCCCACCGCCACCCTCTCTCCTTCCTTTTCCTATCTTCCGCACCCGCCCCCCACCTTCCCAGTTCCCTCCTCGTCTTAGACCGCGCCAAGAAACAGATCAGCGACGCTTTAGAAGGCGCTGATTTGCTCGACCCTTTCCCCGATGACACCTACCTCATCGCAGACGCCAGCGCCTACCGCCCTGGCCTCGACGTCACCAAAGCCGAGCTCATCCCCCGAACCAAATGGAGCAGGCGAGAGAAGACCGAGACTGTCAAAACATTGAAGAGGACTCCGGCGGCTTCCCCCGCCCACTCTGCTCTTGGTCACCGTCTCCTATCCCCTTCTTCAAGCACGTCCAGTGCGATATCTCCAACCCCGACGACGCTCTTGAGAAGCTCACCCCCCTCACCGACGCCACAAACTCTTAGGCGCCAGCTATGGCGGCGAGAAGGAGAGTATTAGGGTTAGGAATTAGTTTATTAATTTGGAACCTTAAGCATTTAATTATGTTTTTGTAATTATATTATCTTCATTTGGGTGTAATGATGTTAATTAAGTTGTTTTTTAAAATAATCAATTATGTTTTATATTGTAAATTGCCATGTCAACATGTTAAAATTTCCATATAATTTTTTTAATTTTTTAATTTTTAAAATTTTTAATTTTGTTGCCATGTCAGCATCACACGTGGCAAGCCACAGTAGCAAGATACGTCCACCTAGGCAAAATACATCAATTTTTAATTAAAAAATCAAAATATATCATTGTATTTCAGTCGTATACCATTTGGCTGCCACATAAGCTCCACGTCAACATCAGGGACTGTATTTGACCAAAAATGCAAAATATAGGGACTGTATTGAACAAAATGAAAATACAGGGACAAAAGTGAACAATTGTACCATTTTCAGGAAGATAATCAAATTGACTAATTTGGTTAAGTAGATTGATTCCTTGGTTGGTTCTAGTTTTGGTTGGGCTTGAATAATAAGTTGACTAAGTTAATTGATTAAGAGGAGTGGCTAGTTAAATAGGGTCCTGTTGGGTTCAATTGGATTTGGGCTCAAAGGATTGGACTAAAGGAATCAAGTTTGGGCTCAGTCAAGTTATAAAGAAAATAATAAGAAAGTAAAAAAAAAAAAAAAAGGTTGTAGGAGGTGGGAATCGAAACCAAGACCACCCAAGTAAAGTGGTTGGGCCTTAACCCTTGGGGACATGGCTAGCCACATGATGGAACCTGGTTTTTCTAAATTAAATAGAACTTGACAGATAAAGGCGAAACAACTTATTGGGCTTAGTTAGTGGGCCCAATTTAGTTAAATTGACTAAAGATGATCAATTAGATTTCAATCCACGACAAATAAGTGTCAAGTAGATAGGTTGACCAAAGTTGACCAAGTTTGGGTTAAGGGTCAACTAAGGACTTGGGATTGAGGAAAATGGGTCAGTAACAAAATAGAAGGTCTCCGGGACCCGCTTAATTGGGCCTAAGCCCACAGAAAATGAGAGTCATACATATGCATCTAGGAACGTAGGGTTTTGTTAGAACTTTGACACTAATAGAAACTCTATTATCAGATACTCTCGTGGAGTCTTAGAGGCACTTCAGGAGGAGACGAGGAAGGATTTTCGTTTCTGTTTAAGGTAAGTACACTTGCCTTGTACCCACTCTCCGGAGTTTTCTTGGCTTTGCTATTATCATGTTGACAGTTGCTTTATTGGTTTCATACATGCTATCTTTTTGTTTTCATTTCTGCTAAGCATGTATGATTGTTTCGGGATGTTGGTATCCCTGTTTTGTTGTGGGTTACTGCCCGGACTCAGTGGAGCTTGGGGGCTCCGTTAGGGAAATACTTAGGGACGGGACACCCTGGCATTTCTGCTTGCCGCGCCAGAGGGGCGATACTCTGGTTGTCCTACCCATTAGTGGGAATGGTACGATGGCCGTGTCGACACGTATGAGAGGTGGTATTACCGACTTAAGACCAGAGGTCGAGCGACCAGAGGGTCGTATTTACAGCGCTTAGCTGGATACACTGACCGGGGGTGATCCTTGAGTTTGCTTTGAAACTCAACACAGAGCTTGAGGGCTTCTGTTGATAAGGGTCTTATAGTTGTATTTACTTGTGGTAGACTCTTAGAGTTACTTTTTTAGGTATGTGGTCCCATTGTTTGACATGTTGATATACTATGTCTTTGTGACACCGCAGGGGTACTTACTGGGCTTTCCATTCGAAAGCTCACACACTTGCTCTTTCTTTCTTTTTTAGATCCCGCGTTATAGGGGGCTTGTGCAGAGGAGGCTGTCAGGGATCTAGGAGTTGCTAAGGTCTGAGGATCTCTCTTGTGTTTATTTGTTGTGTGAGACACTTACTATGTAGGACCCTTCTAGGGCCTAATTTTATGTAGGGCTTATGGACCCTATGATTTTATTTCTTTTTGACTTGTGTATGTTTATGTTGTTATCTGCTGAGTTGCACTTAGGCCTTGTATTCGAGCAGAGCTTGACTCTACTCGGGTACGGCCGGTCTGTGCACGATCTTATTCAAATGTAGAGGAGGGTGGGAGGAGCATGGCCTCGAAGGATAAAAACCTTACGATGAGACAAGGTACACAGGCCGTGGAGTAGGACAAACAAGCATTTATGGAGAATGCTCAAGTGGACAACGGGGAAACAAGGGACTCGACAGGGGTGGAAAAAACCACAGACAGTCTAGTCTGGCTCGATGAACAGGTGGTGGAGCTATGTACATCCTCAGGCATCTTAATGGAGAAAGAAAAGGCAGACCTAGGGAAGCTAGTGAAGCTGCTTTGGCGCATGGAGAGGGCGTGATCGGGCGCAAGGGATGGGATACAAAAGGTGTGATAATAATTACCTCATGGAATGTCAGGGGTCTCTGGGGTCCAGAGAAGAAGACAGCTATTAAAAGGTTGATAGAAATGTGCAGGGCGGACGTATTCCTCATACAAGAGACCAAAATGGAGGTATACCCGGCAAAGTTGCTAAGAGCCTTGGGTAGCTCTTGGGTGAAAGAAAACAACAAAGATCCCAAAGAAAACAGTAAGCCACATCCATGATCAAATTAAGATATCTTGTTGAGAGTAACTAAGACATTTTGTTGACTTACAACATGCATACATCATCATCATATCATGCGGTCGGCAGTTCGAGCTCTCCGTACGGTTTGCCTTCATTCTGATTCAGTGCAGTGTTATAGAACCAAATGTGCTAGGCCCAGCAATATTCCCAGTCTATTAGGAAGCTACAATATAGCACTGATCATGTAAAACCCACGAATTTTAGGAATAAAATTTTTTTTTTTTTTCCGTAAAATGATTCATAAATTTGTTTAATACCATAAGCTTGAAGGATGGAGAAATAAAAAGCTTTAAAAAGGGAATTAATTAAATTGTGAGACCAATTAGTAGTAATTGGGAGTTCAAGGACCTTTTAGTAATTTTGTAAAGTATTAAGGACTAAAAGAAAATAGTCCCTCTCTAGAATGGACTAGAATGTGACCCAAAAAACTAGTGGAGGACTTCTAGTTGCTAATTTTGTTGAGAAAAACTCTATTAGCTAAAAACCAACAGCGAGATTTGATTATCCCCTACGAATGATCTCGAGGCATTATAGCGCTCACATGGAGCCACGGTCGGGCCTTAGAATAACTTCATCTCGATCATGGATCGATAATTTGCGCAAAGGGTGAGGATTGGGCCGCCCTCACCGCGATGAATTTGGGCCTTTGATCCGCCTCTTGAAGCTAGATCCGAGGCACGCTATTAGCCGTAGATGAAGATCACGGATCCTCGCCGCTGATCGCCGGAATCACCGACGCGAGGCGACGCATCATCTCTTAGCCGCCTCTAACGGCCACGCCGCCGGAGGAGGCCGTCAGCGAAATGGCTACTCACTGGAAAAACCCGGCCGCCACTCGGGCGGTTCGACTCGCGAACGCTTCCATCACCTCTCGCATCCTCGCTTCTATAAAACCCACCCCTTGGACCCTTCTTTAGCTGCCAGAAACGAAAGGCCGAGCGGACGCCGCTTAAGGTTGGTTTGAGGAAGGAGCGACGGCCACGGGAGCCTCTCACAATTCTACCACCTGGAGGTCGTGGGTCAAGGTAAGGAGTCTTTCTATTAAAATTTTCATAGATTGTACACAAATAGACGCCGTTTCGAGCTCGCAGGAGTGTTGATCGCAACCGGGTGTGGTGAGGCACCAAGAAGAGGAATGGGAAGCTACCAATTGGTGCAAACGCTTGCCCGGCACGAGACGAGCTTTAGCTGCGGAAGCCCCAAGGTGAGGCCTTCGAGGCTAGGAGAGACAGCTTTTTCCCGCGAGCATCTCCGTGAGGCGGCCTGGGAAGAAGAAGAAGCTGTTCAAAAAAAAAAAAAAAAAATTATTATTATTATTATTATATTAATTAATTAAATCAGTGGCAATTTAATTAGTTAATATAAGTTATAAAAACTTTAGAGTTGTGACATTTATTTAAAAGAAACTAAAGAGTAAGTTTGATATGAGGGTTAATGTTTTGATTAAAACATTAACTTAGTGGTTGTGACAAATAAATGGTTAATAGTAATCATTTGATTAATTTGTTTCAAAAATAGGTTGTGTGACATCTAATAGAGACTATAGTATTGTTTAATTAAACAAAGTGATGTTTTTAATTGAAATGGTAACTATGGTTTGTGTGACAAATTATTAGTGTGATTAATAATTTGAAAATATTAGTGTGACAATTGATTAGTATGATCAAAAGAATAGTTTTATGAAACTATAGTTGTGACATTGTCTAGATGATTGGGGAATTATTATAGTGTGACCAATTAATTGTTATATGTGACAATTAATTAAAATTATTAAAAAAAAAAAAACTTTGTTAGTGTGACAATAATTTAATTTGATTAATCGAATTAATTAAATTAAATTGCTTAGTGATGGATTATAAAAGTTGGGTATAACTATAGTGTTACAAATAATATTTGGAAACTTTAGATGTGTGACACATATTTGCTTAGTTATTTTTGATTTTGTAATGTGACAAATAAGTTGGTTAATCAAAATGGATACTAGGTCGCAAAATCTATAGCTTGGATCAAGCTTAAATAAACTGGGTCATGATTAATCAAGTCACAATAAGAGGATTGGATGGTCAACTAAGTTAGAGTGACTAAGAAGATTAATTGAATTAATTAATCAAAATACATAAGTAAAACCATGGACCAATAAAATAGGAATTGGGTCCAATGTTTCTTTGGAGGCCTATGGCCGGCTCAAGTGGATTAACAAAACCAAATTTTGTTAATTAGACAATAACAAGAAATAAGAAATAAGACAAAGGAATGTTGACTGAGGAAACTAAACCCCAGATGGTATGACCATAAACCCTAGGGTCCTGAGTTACCCAAAGGACCAAAATGCCCTTTTCTTAGTTTAAAGGGCAAGCACAAGCTTAGAGTGTGTAATGGGCCCAAAATGGGCCCAATTCAACTAGAATGCTTGAGATGACTAAATATTGTTTAAACCTCGATAAATGAAGGTGAAGTTCACTAAGTTTGACCAGCCAGGTCTAGAGTCAACTAAAGAACATGGAAACAGGGATAAGGACTGTAATCCTGAGAGGTGGTCTCTAAGACCCATTATGGAGTCTAAGCCCAACAAGATCGAGAGTCATGCATGTGCAACTAGTAACATAAGGTTTTATTAGAATTTTAACTCTAATAGAAACTCTATCTCATAGATACTCTCGGGAGGTCCAAGAGGCGCTTCAAGAAGAGTCTAGGAGAGGCTTCTAGCCTCGAGAAGGAGGTAAGTACTTTGCCTCTTTCCTTGAAAGATTGTTTCCTTGTTGAACATTCACAGATGCATGCTTATTGATTCCCCGGTATTCATTTCATTGATCTCATACTTGTGCACGCTATTTTCGCGGCCTTGGAAGTTTGTTTCCCTGCATACGCATGTTTGTATGTCCCTTTGGAGGTATTGCCGGCCGATATCATAGTTTGATATGGTCGCATTACACTCGCATTTTGTTCTCTTGGACATCCGGCTTGTTGAAGATGATAGCAACCTCGTAGGGTATGCTTGTTAGTGTTGAGTGTGCCTACCGCTGACCGCACGCGGCCGTGGAATCACGCGGAGCTTGCGCGTCACCGCCGTGAAGGTATACACCAACTATGTTGTTTCAAGGATTCTCCCATCCTCGCATCTCTTGCTTCCGCCGGGTAAAACGCGGGTAAGTCTTTGTTTCCGCAAGTGGGGTAATAAATCGAAAATCTTTGTTTCCCCGCCAGCTGTGGGGTAATAATCGTAATCTTTGTTTTCCGCCGCTGGATGATACTGGCTGTAAAAATTCGGCCTACGCTTTAGTTGCACTACTAGACTACTAATCGGTAGGGTCGACATCACCGAAAATGAGCAACCGACTAGGAGATGATTTGTGAACTCTTAGGAGTTCTTTGTTGAAATTTCGTTGTTAGGAGCCCTATCGCTGTTATGGTAGACTCTCGGGTTTGACTTGTATGGGTTCCGCCCATTGTGTGGATCACGATATTCATTTGTTCCATTTTGACTTTTCAGATCATTTGTGTTGTTTTGGATTATCATTGAGATTCCAGCGGGTACTTATCGGGCTTTCCTTTCAAAGCTCATGCACTCCTGCTTCCTTATTCTTTCAAAGTTCCGAGGAGCAGGTGACTTGACTCGGAGCCGCGAGGGAGCGGGTTGACTTTTGTTGAGGTTCGAGGACCTCAGACTTATTGTGTGAGAAATTATTCTCAGGACCCTTATAGGGCCTTGACCGCATTTAAGGGCAATGTAAACCCTCTTCGGTCTTAATTCTTGTAGAAACTCCGCAAATGTTTAAATGTGACATTTTGAGATATAATCTGATTCTATGTTACATCTGCTACCTATTTAGGCTCAGATCTGAGCTGCCTCCATTCGGTACGGCCGTCTGGCCGACGCTCCGAGGTCCCCGGATCCGGCCTGGGCCGCATGCATCAAGTTATTAGGCTTACACATCCAAGAACATCAAATTGAATAGCAGATAATGAAACCACTGATTAATTTCCAGGACATACGATGATAAAGATATCGAAGTGACCAATGCATCCATAGATTGTCCACACTATTTCCATTGAGAAAGGTAGCTAAAGATAGGTAGAATGACAAATACTAAACACTCTATGTATTGATAACATGCCCCTGTACAAATAGATGAAAAAAAACTTGACAATTGAAAGCAATGTGCATGATGTAACTAAAATGCATAACGAAACTGTAACTTTTTACTGCATTGTAGATTGAAAATTGCAACTTATTGAGTTTTATTCAATATTTAACTCTTTGCTTGAAAATTGCAACATAGATATGTGCATGCTAGCTATAATTGCAATCTAGAAGAAAAATAAAAGAAAAAAAATACAACAACAAACAAACAAAATCATTTTTCTTTATAGCATATAAACCATGCAATGAAATAAGACATTTAAAATCCAACTTTCACAATTTATCAAAAAAAAAAAAGTTAAATTGCTAAAAGAAGATCAAAATTTAGAACTCAACATTTATTAATCAATCTCTAAACCAATTACGAGAATAAAAACCCATGCACCATTAATCTAATCAATAAAAACTTATTCACCAATAGAAATAACATCAATCTAATAAATTAATCAGTCTTTAAAATAAATAACCTCCATTGAATCCGAACTCAACATTAAGAGAAAAACTTCCATGGAGCCAGACTCACCCAATATTGGATGATTAGATGAGTCCTCCATTCAAATCTTTACATGTGTAAAAGATCTAGCTCTCTCTCCACTTCTCTTTATGAATTTTTTTTTTTGGGGTCCGCAAGATGATATGTTTGTTAGATTACCGGCTTCTTTGGTAAAATCTCATGATAAATCAACCAAAAAAAGTTTTATATATATATATATAAATAAGTCGGACTGACCCATTTAATTAAAAAATATCATGATAAACCAACAAAAAAAATGATGTTACCTAAGAAGCCGGTAGTCTAACAACCATGTCACCTTGCTAGCCCCACAAGAAAATTTTCATTGACTTGCATAGAGAAAAGTGGAGAGGGAAAGTGCTTTTTTATGCATGTCAGGATTTGAATGGAGGACTCATCCAATAATGAGTGAGTCCGACACCATGGAAGTTTTTCTCCAATATTAATATATATTACTATTACGTCGAGCTAGAAGACGTATATGTGAATCCCAGAGATAACACAGAGGGTTCCAACAATTTTGATCTGAACTTGATCTGTGTTGGAAGCCAGCATCACAACGAGAATGACCATCGGTATGAAGAATACCATCTGCGCCACCAAAATCCACATTATATTCTTCTGCCAACAAAGTGGTATCAGAGCAAGTCCAATAAAATGCATGGTATCAGAGCATTTCCAACAAAGTAGTATCAGAGCATAGGTTCGATCTCGGAAGGACCTTTGAGACTCAACGAGTGCAAGTCCAGAATATTTTATACTATCTCTGATACTGACGTGGCAGCACAGGTGGCATACATATGAAATACGACCTTTTTTTATTTTTATTTACAAAGTGGTATCAAAGTAAATTTATTTTTAAAAATGATAAAAATAATTTTTAAATGGGAATATAATGCATGTTGATGTGGCAATTTTTATTAAAATCAATAATATAATTAATTGTTTTTTCAAAAACTATTTTAAAAATTTTATTTTTAAAAAATAATTTTTATAAACATTAATATTATAAATTATTTTTAAAAAATTTATTTAAAAAATTATTTAAAAATTTATTCATAAAAACTGTTTTAAAAATATTCATAAAAAATATTTTTTAAAAAATTATTAAAAAATATTTTTAAAAATAATTTTTAAAACATTTATTTTTAAAAATAATAATTTAAAAAAAATTATTTTCAAATGAAATTTTTTTTAAAAAAATCATATAATTAATATTTGTAGTAAATATTGCCACATCAGCATGTTTTAAATTCCCATTTAAAATTATCATTTTTTTAAAAATGTCATGCCAATATGTCACGTCAACAAAATACAATCATATGTAAATAAAAAATTCAAAAAAATAATAGGTCGTATTTCATATGAAATTAGGTTGAGTATTTTTCCATCTATTGGTCTCTTGCAAGCTTTTTGAATGGTGTCATCTGGGCTATATATGGATACTTAAATCACAAGGCCCTGAAAATTAATTGTGAGTTTATTAATTTATTATTCTTGGATGTGTTAGCCTAATAGTTACCTCACTGCTATATTGTAGATAACTAATTTGCTGGGAGCAATGTTGGTTGTAGAACAACTGATTCTATACACTTGGTTATGTTATAAAGCACCAACGATAGAAGGTGGTGGCCAGCCCGAGGCTGCAGTGGCAGAATACTATGCTGATGATACACTGATATATAGAATTAAAGGTGGTGGCCAAAGACGCAGGTCAAGCGCGTAACGGCCTCGGATGATACACTGATAGAAGTAGAAGGTGGTGGCCAGTCCGAGGCTGCAGTGGCAGAACGTAAGGCGGATGATATACTGATAGAAGTAGAAGGTGATGGCCAGCCCGAGGCTGTAGTGGCAGAACGCCAAGCGGATGATGTTGAGACTATTGAAGTTTAATTAAGCTGTTATTGTGTCAATCATATGCTGCATGATTAAGTTAGTAGTCCAGTTAAGTTTGTACTCAGTTTTATGTTCCTGAGTCTGTGGTTCAGTCTTATGACCTAGTCATAATCAGTGAATCAGTTATCATAGTAGTGAAGTTAGTGGACCTTTTCTTCAGGAATTAGTTCCACCTTGTAAGCCTTAAACAAGGCTATGTTGTTGGTTTTCTGTATTGTCAGTACTCTTTGATATATTCTTGATTGCTGTTGTCTCTCTTCCATAGTATACACTTTCTTTATCTGATCAACATCTACCTAATCTTCAACATTGGTGGTATCAGAACTACAAGAAGGCGTGAGAAGCAATAGCAGCAAATGGGAACTCTCTGATTGTGTCCCAGCCTTCATTACCCATCTTCAAGCTCTACAAAGAACCCTAGTAAAGAAGCAAGAATCTCCCTAACTCTTCTATGGTTGTTAGACTACCGGCTTCTTTGGTAAAATCTCATGATAAATCAACCAAAAAAGCTTTTTTTATATCTATATAAATCAGTCGGATTGACCCATTTAATTAAAAAATACCATGATAAACCAACAAAAAAAATGATGTTAACCAAGAAGCCGGTAGTCTAACAACCATGTCACCTTGCTAGCCCCACAAGAAAATTTTCATTGACTTGCATAGAGAGAAGTGGAGAGAGAAAGTGCTTTTTTACACATGTCAGGATTTGAATGGAGGACTCATCCAATAATGGGTGAGTCCGACTCCATGGAAGTTTTTCTCCAATATTAATATATATTACTATTACGTCGAGCGAGAAGACGTATATGAGAATCTCAGAGATAACACAGAGGGTTCCAACAATTTTGATCTGAACTTGATCTGTGTTGGAAGCCAGCATCACAACGAGAATGACCATCGGTATGAAGAATACCATCTGCGCCACCAAAATCCACATTATATTCTTCTGCCAACAAAGTGGTATCAGAGCATTTCCAATAAAATGCATGGTATCAGAGCATTTCCAACAAAGTAGTATCAGAGCATAGGTTCGATCTCGGAAGGACCTTTGAGACTCAACGAGTGCAAGTCCAGAATATTTTATACTATCTCTCGAGCATCGACGCTAAAGACAAAGTGGCATACATACTTAAATAATTTACCTTTTTTATTTTTATTTACAAAGTGGTTTCAAAGTAAATTTATTTTTAAAAATGATAAAAATAATTTTTAAATGGGAATATAATGCATGTTGATGTGGCAATTTTTATTAAAATCAATAATATAATTAATTGTTTTTTCAAAAACTATTTTAAAAATTTTATTTTTAAAAAATAATTTTTATAAACATTCATATTATAAATTATTTTTAAAAAATTTATTTAAAAAATTATTTAAAAATTTATTTAAAAATTTATTTAAAAAATTATTCATAAAAACTATTTTAAAAATATTCATAAAAAATATTTTTTAAAAAATTATTAAAAAATATTATTAAAAATAATTTTTAAAACATTTATTTTTAAAAATAATAATTTAAAAAAATTATTTTCAAATGAAATTTTAAAAAAAAAAATCATATAATTAATATTTGTAGTAAATATTGCCACATCAGCATGTTTTAAATTCCCATTTAAAATTATCATTTTTTTAAAAATGTCATGCCAATATGTCACGTCAACAAAATACAATCATATGTAAATAAAAAATTCAAAAAAATAATAGGTCGTATTTCATATGAAATTAGGTTGAGTATTTTTCCATCTATTGGTCTCTTGCAAGCTTTTTGAATGGTGTCATCTGGCCTATATATGGATACTTAAATCACAAGGCCCTGAAAATTAATTGTGAGTTTATTAATTTATTATTCTTGGATGTGTTAGCCTAATAGTTACCTCACTGCTATATTGTAGATAACTAATTTGCTGGGAGCAATGCTGGCTGTAGAACAACTGATTCTATACGCTTGGTTATGTTATAAAGCACCAACGATAGAAGGTGGTGGCCAGCCCGAGGCTGCAGTGGCAGAATACTATGCGGATGATACACTGATATATAGAAGTAAAGGTGGTGGCCAAAGACGCAGGTCGCAGTGCGTAACGGCCTCGGATGATACACTGATAGAAGTAGAAGGTGGTGGCCAGTCCGAGGCTGCAGTGGCAGAACGCGAGGCGGATGATATACTGATAGAAGTAGAAGGTGGTGGCCAGCCCGAGGCTGTAGTGGCAGAACGCCAAGCGGATGATGTTGAGACTGTTGAAGTTTAATTAAGCTGTTATTGTGTCAATCATATGCTGCATGATTAAGTTAGTAGTCCAGTTAAGTTTGTACTCAGTTTTATGTTCCTGAGTCTGTGGTTCAGTCTTATGACCTAGTCATAATTTGTGAATCAGTTATCATAGTAGTGGTGTTAGTGGACCTTTTCTTCAGGAATTAGTTCCACCTTGTAAGCCTTAAACAAGGCTATGTTGTTGGTTTTCTCAGATTGTCGCAAGACTTTTGATATATTCTTGATTGTTGTTGTCTCTTCCATAGTATACACTTTCTTTATCCGATCAACATCTACCTAATCTTCAACATTGGTGCTATCGTGAACTACAAGAAGGCGAGAAGCAATAAAGCAAAGAAATGGGAACTCTCTGATTGTGTCCCAGCCTTCATTACCCATCTTCAAGCTCTACAAAGAACCCTAGTAAAGAAGTAAGAATCTCCCTAACTCTTCTATGGTTGTTAGACTACCGGCTTCTTTGGTAAAATCTCATGATAAATCAACCAAAAAAAATGATTTTTTTTATATTTATATAAAAAAAATGGACTGACCCATTTAATTAAAAAATACCATGATAAACCAACAAAAAAAATGATGTTACCCAAGAAGCCGGTAGTCTAACAACCATGTCACCTTGCTAGCCCCACAAAAAAATTTTCATTGACTTGCATAGAGAGAAGTGGAGAGAGAAAGTGCTTTTTTACACATGTCAGGATTTGAATGGAAGACTCATCCAATAATGGGTGAGTCCGACTCCACGGAAGTTTTTCTCCAATATTAATATATATTACTATTACGCCGAAATGAGAAGACGATATGAGAATCTCGTGAGATAACGAGAGGGTTCCAAATAATTTTGATCTCGAACTTGATGGTTGGAAGCCAAAGATCACAACGAGAATGACCATCGGTATGAAGAATACCATCCGCTACCACCAAAATCCACATTATATTCTTCCCGCCAACAAAGTGGTATCGTGAGCAGTTCCAATAAAACGCATTTGCATCGTGAAAGCATTTCCAACAAAATAGTATCAGAACATAGGTTCGATCTCGGAAGGACCTTTGAGACTCAACGAGTGCAAGTCCAGAATATTTTATACTATCTCTCGACATCGACGTATAAAGCATTGCGCAGCATACATACTTAAATAATGCACCTTTTTTATTTTTATTTACAAAGTGGTATCAAAGTAAATTTATTTTTAAAAATGATAAAAATAATTTTTAAATGGGAATATAATGCATGTTGATGTGGCAATTTTTATTAAAATCAATAATATAATTAATTGTTTTTCAAAAACTATTTTAAAAATTTTATTTTTAAAAAATAATTTTTATAAACATTCATATTATAAATTATTTTTAAAAAATTTATTTAAAAAATTATTCATAAAAACTATTTTAAAAATATTCATAAAAAATATTTTTAAAAAAATTATTAAAAAAAATTATTAAAAAATATTATTAAAAATAATTTTTAAAAATAATTTTTAATAATTTTTTTTTAAAAATAATAATTTAAAAAAATTATTTTCAAATGAAATTTTTTTAAAAAAAATCATATAATTAATATTTGTAGTAAATATTGCCACATCAGCATGTTTTAAATTCACATTTAAAATTATCATTTTTTTAAAAATGTCATGCCAATATGTCACGTCAACAAAATACAATCATATGTAAATAAAAAATTCAAAAAAATAATAGGTCGTATTTCATATGAAATTAGGTTGAGTATTTTTCCATCTATTGGTCTCTTGCAAGAAGCTTTTTGAATGGTGTCATCCGCCTATATATGGATACTTAAATCACAATCACAAGGCCCTCAAAATTAATTGTGAGTTTATTAATTTATTATTCTTGGATGTGTTAGCCTAATAGTTACCTCACTGCTATATTGTAGATAACTAATTTGTTGGGAGCAATGCTGGCTGTAGAACAACTGATTCTATACGCTTGGTTATGTTATAAAGCACCAACGATAGAAGGAGGTGGCTGTACCGAGGCCGCAGCTGATGTAATACTATGCTGGATGATACACCTGATATATAGAAGTAAAGGTGGTGGCCAAAGACGCAGGTCGTAGCGCGTAACGCCTCTGATGATACAATCGATAGAAGTAGAAGGCGGTGGCCAACCGAGGTCAGGCCGCGTAACGCGAGGAAGGATGATATAGTGAAGTTAGTGGACCTTTTCTTCAGGAATTAGTTCCACCTTGTAAGCCTTAAACAAGGCTATGTTGTTGGCTTTTCAGATTGTCGCAAGACTCTTTGATATATTCTTGATTGCTGTTGTCTCTCTTCCATAGTATACACTTTCTTTATCTGATCAACATCTACCTAATCTTCAACATTGGTGCTATCAGAACTACAAGAAGGCGTGAGAAGCAATAGCAGCAAATGGGAACTCTCTGATTGTGTCCCAACCTTCATTACCCATCTTCAAGCTCTACAAAGAACCCTAGTAAAGAAGCAAGAATCTCCCTAACTCTTCTATGGTTGTTAGACTACCGGCTTCTTTGGTAAAATCTCATGATAAATCAACCAAAAAAAGCTTTTTTTTATATTTATATAAATCAGCCGGACTGACCCATTTAATTAAAAAATACCATGATAAACCTACAAAAAAAAATGATGTTACCCAAGAAGCCGATAGTCTAACAACCATGTCACCTTGCTAGCCCCACAAGAAAATTTTCATTGACTTGCATAGAGAGAAGTGGAGAGAGAAAGTGCTTTTTTACACATGTCAGGATTTGAATGGAGGTCTCATCCAATAATGGGTGAGTCCGACTCCATGGAAGTTTTTCTCCAATATTAATATATATTACTATTACGTCGAGCGAGAAGACGTATATGAGAATCTCAGAGATAACACAGAGGGTTCCAACAATTTTGATCTGAACTTGATCTGTGTTGGAAGCCAGCATCACAACGAGAATGACCATCGGTATGAAGAATACCATCTGCGCCACCAAAATCCACATTATATTCTTCTGCCAACAAAGTGGTATCAGAGCATTTCCAATAAAATGCATTGTGACGTGAGCATTTCCAACAAAAGTAAGTGACGTGAAAGATATGCTCTCGATCTCGGAAGGACCTTTGAGACTCAACGAGTGCAAGTCCAGAATATTTTATACTATCTCTCGAGCATCGACGCAAAGACAAAGCGTATACATACGTAAATAATGACCTTTTTTTATTTTTATTTACAAAGTGGTATCAAAGTAAAATTTTTTTTAAAAATGATAAATATAATTTTTAAATGGGAATATAATGCATGCTGATGTGGCAATTTTTATTAAAATCAATAATATAATTAATTGTTTTTTCAAAAACTATTTTAAAAAATTTATTTTTAAAAAATAATTTTTATAAACATTAATATTATAAATTATTTTTAAAAAATTTATTTAAAAAATTATTCATAAAAACTATTTTAAAAATATTCATAAAAAATATTTTTTAAAAAATTATTAAAAAATATTTTTAAAAATAATTTTTAAAACATTTATTTTTAAAAATAATAATTTAAAAAAAATTATTTTCAAATGAAATTTTTTATAAAAAAAATCATATAATTAATATTTGTAGTAAATATTGCCACATCAGCATGTTTTAAATTCACATTTAAAATTATCATTTTTTTTAAAAATGTCATGCCAATATGTCACGTCAACAAAATACAATCATATGTAAATAAAAAATTCAAAAAAATAATAGGTCGTATTTCATATGAAATTAGGTTGAGTATTTTTCCATCTATTGGTCTCTTGCAAGCTTTTTGAATGGTGTCATCTGGCCTATATATGGATACTTAAATCACAAGGCCCTGAAAATTAATTGTGAGTTTATTAATTTATTATTCTTGGATGTGTTAGCATAATAGTTACCTCACTGCTATATTGTAGATAACTAATTTGCTGGGAGCAATGCTGGCTGTAGAACAACTGATTCTATACGCTTGGTTAGGTTATAAAGCACCAACGATAGAAGGCGTGGCTCGGTACCGCCGATGTAATACTATGCGGATGATACACGGATATATAGAAGTAAAAGGTGGTGGCCAAAGACGAGGTACCGCAGCCGCGTAACCGGCCTTCTGGATGATACACCGATAGAAGTGGCGGTGGCCACCGGTATCGCAGCCGCGTAACGTAGCATACGGATGATATACTGATAGAAGTAGAAGGTGATGGCGGCACCAGGTCAGAGCGGCGTGAACGCCGCCGATGATGTTGAGACTGTTGAAGTTTAATTAAGCTGTTATTGTGTCAATCATATGCTGCATGATTAAGTTAGTAGTCCAGTTAAGTTTGTACTCAGTTTTATGTTCCTGAGTCTGTGGTTCAGTCTTATGACCTAGTCATAATCAGTGAATCAGTTATCATAGTAGTGAAGTTAGTGGACCTTTTCTTCAGGAATTAGTTCCACCTTGTAAGCCTTAAACAAGGCTATGTTGTTGGTTTTCTGTATTGTCAGTACTCTTTGATATATTCTTGATTGCTGCTGTCTCTCTTCCATAGTATACACTTTCTTTATCTGATCAACACTACCTAATCTTCAACATTGCTTTGGTATCGTAACTACAAGAAGGCGTGAGAAACAATAGCAAGAAATGGGAACTCTCTCGATTGTGTCCTGTTCTTCATTACCCATCTTCAAGCTCTACAAAAGAACCCTAGTAAAGAAGCAAGAATCTCCTAACTCTTCTATGGTTGTTAGACTACCTAAGCTTCTTTGGTAAAATCTCATGATAAATCAACCAAAAAAAGATTTTTTTATATTTATATAAATCAGCCGGACCAACTCCATTTAATTAAAAAAATACCATGATAAACCAACAAAAAATTATGTTACCCAAGAAGCTTCTAAGAGTCTAACAACCACAGCCACCTCAAGCAAATTTCCACAAGAAAAATTTTCATCGACTGCGATAGAGAGAAGCTGGAGAGCGAAAGCCGCTTTTTACACATGTCAGATTTGAATGGAGGACTCATCCAATAATGGGTGAGTCCGACTCCATGGAAGTTTTTCTCCAATATTAATATATATATTACTATTACGCCGAAAGCGAGAAGACGATACGAGAATCCCGTAGATAAATACGTAGGGTTCCAAATAATTTTGATCCGAACTTGACTGCAGGTTGGAAGCCAAAGATCACAACGGTAGAAATCTAATTCATCCAGATGAAGAATACCATTTGCCCACCAAAATCCACATACATTATATTCTTTCCCGCCAAATAAAGCAGTATCGTGAGCAAGTCCAATAAAATGCATGGTATCGTGAAAGATTTCCAAATAAAAGAAGTATCGAGCGTAGGTTCGATCTCTAAGGACCTTTGAGACTCAACGAGTGCAAGTCCGTAATATTTTATACTATCTCCGATAATCGACGCTAAGTAAAAGCATTAAAGCGCATACATAATTTAAATAAATTCTTTTTTTATTTTTATTTACAAAGTGGTTTCAAAGTAAATTTATTTTTAAAAATGATAAAAATAATTTTTAAATGGGAATATAATGCATGTTGATGTGGCAATTTTTATTAAAATCAATAATATAATTAATTGTTTTTTCAAAAACTATTTTAAAAATTTTATTTTTAAAAAATAATTTTTATAAACATTCATATTATAAATTATTTTTAAAAAATTTATTTAAAAAATTATTCATAAAAACTATTTTAAAAATATTCATAAAAAATATTTTTAAAAAAATTATTAAAAAAAATTATTAAAAAATATTATTAAAAATAATTTTTAAAAATAATTTTTAAAACATTTATTTTTAAAAATAATAATTTAAAAAAATTATTTTCAAATGAAATTTTTTTAAAAAAAATCATATAATTAATATTTGTAGTAAATATTGCCACATCAGCATGTTTTAAATTCCCATTTAAAAATTATCATTTTTTAAAAAATGTCATGCCAATATGTCACGTCAACAAAATACAATCATATGTAAATAAAAAATTCAAAAAAATAATAGGTCGTATTTCATATGAAATTAGGTTGAGTATTTTTTCCATCTATTGGTCTCTTGCAAGCTTTTTGAATGGTGTCATCTGGCCTATATATGGATACTTAAATCACAAGGCCCTGAAAATTAATTGTTAGTTTATTAATTTATTATTCTTGGATGTGTTAGCCTAATAGTTACCTCACTGCTATATTGCAGATAACTAATTTGCTGGGAGCAATGCTGGCTGTAGAACAACTGATTCTATACGCTTGGTTATGTTATAAAGCACCAACGATAGAAGGTGGTGGCCAGCCCGAGGCTGCAGTGACAGAATACTATGCGGATGATACACGGATATATAGAAGTAAAAGGTGGTGGCCAAAGACGCAGGTCGCAGCCGCGTAATCCGCCTGATGATACAATCGATAGAAGTAGAAGGGCGGCTAACCGGTCGCAGCCGCGCGTAACGTAAGGCGGATGATATACTGATAGAAGTAGAAGGTGATGTACGCCCGAGGTCAGAGCGCGTAACGCCAAGCGGATGATGTTGAGACTATTGAAGTTTAATTAAGCTGTTATTGTGTCAATCATATGCTGCATGATTAAGTTAGTAGTCCGCTTAAGTTTGTACTCGCTTTTATGTTCCCGAAGTCTCATGGGTTCGATCTTATGACCTAGTCATAATCGGGAATCGCTTATCATAGTAGTGAAGTTAGTGGACCTTTTCTTCGTGAATTAGTTCCACCTTGTAAAGCCTTAAACAAGGCTACGTTGTTGGTTTTCTCAGATTGTCAAGACTTTTGATATATTCTTGATTGTTGTTGTCTCTTCCATAGTATACACTTTCTTTATCCGATCAACACTACCTAATCTTCAACATTGGTGGTATCAACTACAAGAAGGCGTGAGAAACAATAGCAAAGAAATGGAACTCTATGATTGTGTCCCAGCCTTCATTACCCATCTTCAAGCTCTACAAAGAACCCTAGTAAAGAAGCAAGAATCTCCCTAACTCTTCTATGGTTGTTAGACTACCGGCTTCTTTGGTAAAATCTCATGATAAATCAACCAAAAAAAGCTTTTTTTATATTTATATAAATCAGCCGGACTGACCCATTTAATTAAAAAATACCATGATAAACCAACAAAAAAAAATTATGTTACCCAAGAAGCCGGTAGTCTAACAACCATGTCACCTTGCTAGCCCCACAAGAAAATTTTCATTGACTTGCATAGAGAGAAGTGGAGAGCGAAAGTGCTTTTTTACACATGTCAGGATTTGAATGGAGGACTCATCCAATAATGGGTGAGTCCGACTCCATGGAAGTTTTTCTCCAATATTAATATATATTACTATTACGTCGAGCGAGAAGACGTATATGAGAATCCCAGAGATAACACAGAGGGTTCCAACAATTTTGATCTGAACTTGATCTCAGGTTTGGAAGCCAAAGATCACAACGAGAATCTACCATCGGTAAGAAAGAATACCATTTTATGCGCCACCAAAATCCACATTATATTCTTCTGCCAAATAAAGTGGTATCAGAGCAAGTCCAATAAAATGCATGGTATCAGAGCATTTCCAACAAAGTAGTATCAGAGCATAGGTTCGATCTCGGAAGGACCTTTGAGACTCAACGAGTGCAAGTCCGTAATATTTTATACTATCTCTCGAGCATCGACGCCAAGAAAGACAAAAAGATACATACGAAATAATGACCTTTTTTTATTTTTATTTACAAAGTGGTATCAAAGTAAATTTTTTTTTAAAAATGATAAAAATAATTTTTAAATGGGAATATAATGCATGTTGATGTGGCAATTTTTATTAAAATCAATAATATAATTAATTGTTTTTTCAAAAACTATTTTAAAAATTTTATTTTTAAAAAATAATTTTTATAAACATTAATATTATAAATTATTTTTAAAAAATTTATTTAAAAAATTATTCATAAAAACTATTTTAAAAATATTCATAAAAAATATTTTTTTTTAAATTATTAAAAAATATTTTTAAAAATAATTTTTAAAACATTTATTTTTAAAAATAATTTTTAAAACATTTATTTTTAAAAATAATAATTTAAAAAAATTATTTTCAAATGAAATTTTTTTAAAAAAAATCATATAATTAATATTTGTAGTAAAAATTGCCACATCAGCATTTTTTAAATTCCCATTTAAAAATTATCATTTTTTAAAAAATGTCATGCCAATATCTCACGTCAACAAAATACAATCATATGTAAATAAAAAATTCAAAAAAATAATCGGTCGTATTTCATATGAAATTAGGTTGAGTATTTTTCCATCTATTGGTCTCTTGCAAGCTTTTTGAATGGCGCCATCCGCCTATATATGGATACTTAAATCACAAGGCCCTGAAAATTAATTGTGAGTTTATTAATTTATTATTCTTGGATGTGTTAGCCTAATAGTTACCTCACTGCTATATTGTAGATAACTAATTTGCTGGGAGCAATGCTGGCTGTAGAACAACTGATTCTATACGCTTGGTTATGTTATAAAGCACCAACGATAGAAGGTGGTGGCCAGCCCGAGGCTGCAGTGACAGAATACTATGCGGATGATACACTGATATATAGAAGTAAAAGGTGGTGGCCAGCACGAGGCTGCAGTGGCAGAACGGCCTCGGATGATACACTGATAGAAGTAGAAGGTGGTGGCCAGTCCGAGGCTGCAGTGGCAGAACGCGAGGCGGATGATATACTGATAGAAGTAGATACGGGCCACCGAGGTCAGAGCGCGTAACGCCGCCGGATGATGTTGAGACTATTGAAGTTTAATTAAGCTGTTATTGTGTCAATCATATGCTGCATGATTAAGTTAGTAGTCCAGTTAAGTTTGTACTCAGTTTTATGTTCCTGAGTCTGTGGTTCAGTCTTATGACCTAGTCATAATCAGTGAATCAGTTATCATAGTAGTGAAGTTAGTGGACCTTTTCTTCAGGAATTAGTTCCACCTTGTAAGCCTTAAACAAGGCTATGTTGTTGGTTTTCTGTATTGTCAGTACTCTTTGATATATTCTTGATTGTTGTTGTCTCTCTTCCATAGTATACACTTTCTTTATCTGATCAACACTACCTAATCTTCAACATTGGTGGTATCAGAACTACAAGAAGGCGTGAGAAACAATAGCAGCAAATGGGAACTCTCTGATTGTGTCCCAGCCTTCATTACCCATCTTCAAGCTCTACAAAGAACCCTAGTAAAGAAGCAAGAATCTCCCTAACTCTTCTATGGTTGTTAGACTACCGGCTTCTTTGGTAAAATCTCATGATAAATCAACCAAAAAAAACTTTTTTTATATTTATATAAATCAGCCGGACTAACCCATTTAATTAAAAAATACCATGATAAACCAACAAAAAAAAAAATTATGTTACCCAAGAAGCCGGTAGTCTAACAACCATGTCACCTTGCTAGCCCCACAAGAAAATTTTCATTGACTTGCATAGAGAGAAGTGGAGAGCGAAAGTGCTTTTTTACACATGTCAGGATTTGAATGGAGGACTCATCCAATAATGGGTGAGTCCGACTCCATGGAAGTTTTTCTCCAATATTAATATATATTACTATTACGTCGAGCGAGAAGACGTATATGAGAATCCCAGAGATAACACAGAGGGTTCCAACAATTTTGATCTGAACTTGATCTGTGTTGGAAGCCAGCATCACAACGAGAATGACCATCGGTATGAAGAATACCATTTGCGCCACCAAAATCCACATTATATTCTTCTGCCAAATAAAGTGGTATCAGAGCAAGTCCAATAAAATGCATGGTATCAGAGCATTTCCAACAAAGTAGTATCAGAGCATAGGTTCGATCTCGGAAGGACCTTTGAGACTCAACGAGTGCAAGTCCGTAATATTTTATCTCCGAGCATCGACGCTAAGGCAAAGACAAGTGTATACATACTTAAATAAATGCACCTTTTTTATTTTTATTTACAAAGTGGTATCAAAGTAAAATTTTTTTTAAAAATGATAAAAAATAATTTTTAAATGGGAATATAATGCATGTTGATGTGGCAATTTTTATTAAAATCAATAATATAATTAATTGTTTTTCAAAAACTATTTTAAAAATTTTATTTTTAAAAAATAATTTTTATAAACATTCATATTATAAATTATTTTTAAAAATTTATTTAAAAATTATTCATAAAAACTATTTTAAAATATTCATAAAAAATATTTTTAAAAAAATTATTAAAAAAAATTATTAAAAAATATTATTAAAAATAATTTTTAAAAATAATTTTTAAAACATTTATTTTTAAAAATAATAATTTAAAAAAATTATTTTCAAATGAAATTTTTTTAAAAAAAATCATATAATTAATATTTGTAGTAAATATTGCCACATCAGCATGTTTTAAATTCCCATTTAAAAATTATCATTTTTTAAAAAATGTCATGCCAATATGTCACGTCAACAAAATACAATCATATGTAAATAAAAAATTCAAAAAAATAATAGGTCGTATTTCATATGAAATTAGGTTGAGTATTTTTCCATCTATTGGTCTCTTGCAAGCTTTTTGAATGGTGTCATCTGGCCTATATATGGATACTTAAATCACAAGGCCCTGAAAATTAATTGTTAGTTTATTAATTTATTATTCTTGGATGTGTTAGCCTAATAGTTACCTCACTGCTATATTGTAGATAACTAATTTGGTCGGGAGCAACGCCGGGTCAGTAGAACAACCGATTCTATACGCTTGGTTATGTTATAAAAGCACCAACGATAGATGGTGGCTGCTCGAGGCCGATACGTGAGAATACTACGCGGATGATACACCTGGATATATAGAAGTAAAGGTGGTGGCCAAAGACGCAGGTCAGCAGCCGCGTAATCCTCGGATGATATTAATCGATAGAAGTAGAAGGTGGTGGCGGTCAAGGCTGCAGCCGCGTAACGTAAGGCGGATGATATCTTGATAGAAGTAGAAGGCGTACGGCCACCTGAGGTCAGAGCGCGTAACGCCAAGCGGATGATGTTGAGACTGTTGAAGTTTAATTAAGCTGTTATTGTGTCAATCATATGATGCATGATTAAGTTAGTAGTCCAGTTAAGTTTGTACTCAGTTTTATGTTCCTGGGTCTGTGGTTCGGTCTTATGACCTAGTCATAATCAGTGAATCAGTTATCATAGTAGTGAAGTTAGTGGACCTTTTCTTCAGGAATTAGTTCCACCTTGTAAGCCTTAAACAAGGCTATGTTGTTGGTTTTCTGTATTGTCAGTACTCTTTGATATATTCTTGATTGTTGTTGTCTCTCTTCCATAGTATACACTTTCTTTATCTGATCAACACTACCTAATCTTCAACATTGGTGGTATCAGAACTACAAGAAGGCGTGAGAAACAATAGCAAAGAAAATGGGAACTCTCGAT
Organism: Dioscorea zingiberensis; assembly: GCA_026586065.1. Classification (NCBI taxonomy): domain Eukaryota; kingdom Viridiplantae; phylum Streptophyta; class Magnoliopsida; order Dioscoreales; family Dioscoreaceae; genus Dioscorea; species Dioscorea zingiberensis. Next base: position 52,246,905 of record CM048818.1, on the reverse strand, counting down.
TGTGTCCCAAAATCTTCATTACCCATCTTCAAGCTCTACAAAGAACCCTAGTAAAGAAGCAAGAATCTCCCTAACTCTTCTATGGTTGTTAGACTACCGGCTTCTTTGGTAAAATCTCATGATAAATCAACCAAAAAAAGCTTTTTTTATATTTATATAAATCAGCCGGACTGACCAATTTAATTAAAAAATACCATGATAAACCAACAAAAAAAAAATTATGTTACCCAAGAAGCCGGTAGTCTAACAACCATGTCACCTTGCTAGCCCCACAAGAAAATTTTCATTGACTTGCATAGAGAGAAGTGGAGAGAGAAAGTGCTTTTTTACACATGTCAGGATTTGAATGGAGGACTCATCCAATAATGGGTGAGTCCGACTCCATGGAAGTTTTTCTCCAATATTAATATATATTACTATTACGTCGAGCGAGAAGACGTATATGAGAATCCCAGAGATAACACAGAGGGTTCCAACAATTTTGATCCGAACTTGATCTGCCAACAAAGTGGTATCAGAGCATTTCCAATAAAGTGGTATCAGAGCATAGGTTCGATCTGGGAAGGACCTTTGAGACTCAACGACTGCAAGTCCATAATATTTTATACTATCTCTGACATGGCAGCACAGGTGGCATACATATGAAATACGACCTTTTTTTTTATTTTTACTTACAAAGCGGTATCAAAGCATTTTTAAATTTTTTTTTAAAAAAAATGGTAAAGATAATTTTTAAATGGGAATATAATGCATGCTGATGTGGCAATTTTTATTAAAATAAATAATATAATTAATTGTTTTTTCAAAAACTATTTTAAAAAAATTAATTTTAAAAAACAATTTTTATAAACATTAATATTATAAATTATTTTTAAAAAATTTATTTAAAAATTTATTTAAAAAAATTATTCATAAAAACTATTTTTAAAAAAATTATTTTAAAAAATATTCATAAAAATTATTTTTTAAAAATTTATTAAAAAAATTTAAAAAAAAATTAAAACATTTATTTTTTAAAAATAATAATTTAAAAAATTAATTTTTTTAAAAAAATCATATAATTAATATTTGTAGTAAAAATTGCCACATCAACATGTTTTAAATTCCCATTTAAAAATTATTTTATCATTTTTTTTAAAATGTAATGCCAGTATGTCACGTTAACAAAATACAACCATATGTAAATAAAAAATTCAAAAAAATAATAGGTCGTATTTCATATGAATGTCATTTGTGTTCTCATGTCACCATTAAGGATATTATTGAATAAAATATGCAAAATACAGGGATTATATTGAACATTTTCAAAATACAGGAATAGAAATGAACATTGCGGTAAAGTACATGAATGAATAGTGGATTTATCCATTCTTAAAAACCCATCATTTCAACTTATATATATGCACACACTTGTTTGATTGAATGTAAGCGTAGCTTATTCCAGTAAACATGATAGGACCAAGTAAAAACTTTAGCTAGATAGATTTAAGAAAGAGATCTATTCAAAAACCTCTATTCTTTCAATGGACAATAGTAAAATAAGTTCGCTGTCCTCTTACGCTGCCCAAACTACATGTGAGAACCCTTCAGTACTAAGTACATTTTTTTTTTTTGATAAAAGTGGATAAACCACATTATTTTATTATAAAGCATAAGATAGACAGTGTAAAACCCAAGAATTTTAGGGATTTAAATTTCTCTTTGGGTTTTATTTAATTGGAAAATGAGGAAAACCCCCGAGGTTAGATCAAAATGAAGTTTTGATGGAGAAACAAATTTCTAAATTTTCTTTATTAAGAAAATTCCCCAAACTTTGAATACATGGATTTGTATTAGTAATGAGTTAAAAACCCTAGTTGGGTTTAATTGGGATTACCAAGGGTATTTTGGTAATAATAAGGGATGGATGAATTCTTTGGATGAATTCATGTCGACTGATTAAAGGAAAGATTGGTGGTTTATTTAATTAAAGGAAAGAAGGTAAAAATAAAGGATTAAAAGTTTTAAAACCCTAATTAGGGTTAGTTTGGAGTCAGAGGGACCTATTTAAAATTATGGAAAATACCGAGGACTTGAAGGAAATTGTCTTCTCTCATAGGGGAGTGGATCCGGATGTGACCTAGAAAAAAGGAAGGGACTTAAGAGGAATTGTCCCTCTCACAAGATTGGACTAAATTGTAACCTAAAAGGTAATGGAGGACTTCCGAAAGTTTTCAGGAGAAAACTCTTATAAGGGAAGAAGGAACGGTGGAGATTAGATGATCTCGGACGGCCGACGCATAAAGCATTATAACGGTTCATATGATGCCGCGTGTTGGTCCCCAAATAAATCCATCTTATAGTGGTATAGATCCGAGGCAAGGAGAAGGGGTCAGCGGGTTGACCCTACAGCCGAGGGTTGATTATAACCGCTCATCATTTGATTGTGATACGTGTTCGAGGTAATCAGTAATAGAATCAGCCGTTGATTTGTTTTAAATCCGGCCAAGTTAATCAAGACTATAGATCCGGTGGATTTTCCAATGTAATCTTAGCCGTGGAAAACCAACACCCGATCCTCACCACCCATCTTTGAGACCAGATCCCGAGGCATGCCACCCCTTCCCCGCCACTAAAACCGGCCATGCAGGTCCGCTGCCTTCCTCCTACTGCTTCGCGCGAAGTAACCCACTGCCGCCGTAAGCATTTACTCCGGAGCCGGTTCATCTAGCCACCTAGGGCTATAAAAGGGGACCGCGATCTCTTCGCTTCGCACCCTTCAAACGAGTTCCCTCGCTGTCCGTGAGATGGCCTGGAGAAAAGACATACCGGAGACCTCTCACGCCATTATCACCGCCAGATGGACCGGAGCCAAGGTAGGATCCTATTCCCTGTTCAATTTTAGGTTTCGTATGCATGAAGGGTGAGGTTTAGGGATCGCCGGAGTTGAAAACCAAACCGCTGAGCGGGAGGTTCGAGAGAGAGGGATAGGGACAAATGGATGTGCGAAAGATGTTGGCGCTACCGAGACTAAGCTTGGTGTGTCATGGTCATGCATAAAACCTCCGTGACGGAGAAAATGATTTTCCGGTGAGCATCTCCGGTAAGGCTCGGCCGCGAACAGGAGGAGGAAGACGGTGAGGAAAAAAAAAAAAAATATATATATATATATATATATATATATATATATATATATATATATATATATATATATACATACATATATAAATAAATAAAGAAATAAATGAAATAAATAAATGATTTATTTACTTAGTGGTTTAATCAGTTAATGAAACTTTACAAAGTGTGACAATATTTGTTGGTTAATCAGTAAATAGTTCTATAGAACTTTATGCTTTGTGACAATTATTTTGATTAATTGTTAGTATAGTTTTAAATATTTTTGAAGCTTGGAAAGTGTGACAAAATCAAATTGATTAATTAACTATCTAGTATGGTGGATAATAGTTTCATAAAACTATGGTGGTGTGACAATAATTTGGTTAGTAGTTTGTATAGTTGTAAATACTATATGGAACTAAGGTAATGTGACAAAAATTAAAAAGGTTGATCAACTAGTTTGATTAAAAAGATCCAATCTTAAAACCTAGGTGATGTGACAAATAATTGATTAATCAAGTTGGATTAATGGACCCACCTAGGAATTTGGATTAGATGAATTTGGTTAAGGTTAACCAAGCTTGGATGTAAGTTGGGATAGACCAACCTAGTAACCAAGTTTAATTAATTTAAATGGACTTGGGCTAGTCCAACTTGTCAAATTTGACCTAGGTTAGGTTAGTCAAACTACATAAACGGACTTTGGTTAGTTGGGTGGAACTAACTTAAGATTTGGGTTGGTAAATTGAACTAATCAAGTTAATTGGCTAAGGTTAGTCAAGTAACAAAGAGGGATCGGGTTGAATCCAAGCTAGTTAAATTAATTTGATTGAATCGAATGACTTGGGTTGGTCCAGTAGTAAAGTGGTTTAATCCAAATTTAAGTTAATCAATGACTTGGTTAAGCTTAACATTGGATTTGAATAAATGGGTTAGGTTAACCCATTAATTGGATTAATTGGTGAATTAGTTAAATGAAACTTGGTCAAGTTAACTTAGTTATGAAGTTGAAAGGTTGGAAATATTTGGGTGTTGTCTTTGGGGTTTATGAGGGAGGTTTGGAATGGGAAGGGTGCCATGGGGTTATGAATTTGAAAGGTTGGAATTATTTGGGTATTATCTTGGGATTTATGGGGGAGGTTTAGAATGTGAAGAGTTGTAGAGGTTACACTCATGAGTACCTATATAAAAGCATGTAATCTTGAAGCTTGGCATAGAGCAATAGTAAGTTTGAGAAAGTTTATGGGCCATTGGGAATCAAGAAGAGAGGTGAGAGGAAGGAAGAAAAGAGAAGAAAGCTTGAGAGACTAGGATCTTTTGTTCAAAGAAGTGTTGAGCATGCTCTATTTTGATTGCCATTCCGACCATTTTCACCGTTGGATCGTGCTGAGTTTTGGTGAGATTGTTCTTGACTCCTTATTCTTCAATTCGAACGGTTAAGATTGTTTTTGGTGTCCGGTAGAGTAGGTTTCTGGGGTGTGAAACAGAACCTATCACTGCTGATTTCCTGCGACCACCGCTTCATCATCCGCTTCAATCGGATGATCATTTCTAGTCCGATCGAGCTGCTTTTTGTGAGCATAGTGAAGACTTGTCCTGACCTAATCTGAACGGTGGAGATCTAGTTTGACGGTCGGTCTTGTCTTCAGATCAGAGACATCTATACTCGGTGAGTTTCTTTAAATTCCTGCATCTCACTTATGTGTGGTGATAAATATGAGGATTCATATATGCATGAATGCATGGGTTATAAGGATAGATGGGGAATTGAATGAGTAAAGAATTGGTCCAAGGGTTGGAGTTTGATCTCCATGGGTTGTTTCATGAATTGAATTTATATACATGATCATGAAAAGTGTAAGTCCAATCTATCCCTATCTTTGAAGGTTCATGAAAGCATAAGCATGGGTAACTTGAGGTTGCTGGTTTATGGGAATGATTTAAGGATTAGCATAGGTGTTGTTTGATAAGAAGGCTAGAGAACTTAGTGGGCTTGACGAGTGGGCCCAAATTGTCAAAGTTACCAAGCATGATCGAGCTATATGTTAGGCTCACGAATAATAGATCATTAAGTTGAACAATGGACTCATTAACCAAGTGAAAAGTTGAGGGTCAATAAAAGACAAGACAAGGTTAAGCTTAAACCACCGGGCTTGGTAGATGGGCCCAATTTAGCTAAGAAGACTAGAAACGCCAATGAGGTGCGTACTACTTAAAAGTAAGGTAGGAGATTGACCAAAGTTGACTAGAGTTGACCAAGAGTTGCGAGTCAACTAAAGGACTTGAAATGAGGGAAAATGGCCTGGTAACCACGTAAATGGTTTTAAGGACCTGCTTAATTGAGCTTAAGACCAATCGAAAGCGTAGAGAGTTATGCATTTGCATCTAGGATGTAGGGTTGTTGCTATTTTGACTGATAGAGACTTTGCTATCGATATTGACGCTGGAGGCTTAGAGACACGCCGAGGAAACTAGGGAGTTTCCACTCTTGTTAGAGGTGTAAGTACTTTTGCCTACTACCCCACTCTACTGAGTGTTCTTGACTTTTGTTATGCTCCTGCTCTTGTAAGTGCTCTTGCCTCGTTCCCTTATTTATTGGCTAGTTGTTTTCTTGATTTAATGTATGCTATTTGTTAGCATGTCTTTTGTTCGGTACTGATATTCTTGGACGCATGCACATACATATTCTTTTGATGTCTTTCCGGTATGTGTGTGATTGGTGTGCTAGAGGTAGTGTTAATCGATCACGAGGATCCGCTGATCGCGACGTGGCCGTGGAAACACGTGAACCTCGCGTGCTCGGCCCCGATAGGAGTGCGTGGTTTCACTATCTCTTCGTTGATGCTCACCGAAAGCATACCAACCTATGACCAGGCGTCTGGAGGTTCGTGGTGCTTGTATGCAGGCGCGTGTACGTCGAGGAGGAGTATACGCATACTAATCGAGCATAGCCTCCTATTGTCCGGCACTTGACCATAGAGACACACCTGCTTGTGTTGCGTGGTGGGTGTGTAGGTTGAGTTTGTTCTACCGCCCTGACTCGGAGCTAGGAGTTCCGATGGGGAACGCTCGGGACCCCCGGCGCTTCTCATGCGCCTTGCAGAGAGAGGCAATTCTCGGTGGTCTTACTCCGGTGGGCATGGTACGACCGCAAGTGTTAACACGTAGGAGAGGTGTTCTACCAATTGCGACCGGAGGGTCGAAGCGACCAAAAGGTCGCTTACAAAGAAACGGCCGACATAATCTTGGTAGGGGTGATTCTTGAGTTTTCAAACTCATCACGTGGGCTCGAGGGCTTACATTACTAGGGGTCGTGACCTTTGGATTGTTTACGGTAGACTCCTAGAGTTGTGTTTCTTGGTGTTGTGACCTTATTATTTGACATATTGCTCATTTATGTCTTGTGACCTTGGGGGTACTTACTCGGGCTTTCCTTCAAAAGCTCATACTTCCCTTCTTTCTTTTCGTGTCCCGAGGAGTAGGTGACTCGGACTCGGAGTCGAAATGGGGGTTGGGTGATTTTGTAGAGGTTCGAGAACCTCGTGTCACACTTGTTCTTGAGGTGGTGTTATTGTAGGACCCTTTATAGGGCCTTGACCGTGTGTAGGGTAATGTAAACCCTTATTGATTTAGATTTTCGTTGTGACTGATATTATCCGATTATTAAATTTTGAGGTATTTGTTATCCGCTATGATTTCCTTAGGCCTCAGAGTGGGGTTCTTCTACTTGGGCAGTACGGTCTATCTTGTGGCCGAGGTCCCGGGATCCGCCTTGAGCGTGACACATAGATTGAACCCCTTGTGGGTCTCAAGAACGATAACATAACATAGCTTGACCCTCTACTGGTTTTGATATAATAGATGTGTGATGGCCCCCCCTGACTCCCCATGAGACCTGCTCGGTTCTCAGGATCACTTTTTTCTATCCCCTTACTCCACATGAGTATTTTTGAAGTCCCTCCTTGGAGAAAGTTGTCGGTCCTCTTCCCTTGTGAACGCTAGGCTCCTTTTCACGATTGATTCCATTGCCATCAAATAGAACAATAGAATTAATTGTTTGAGTTGTGAAAGAAAATAAATCCCACTTTTCTCTTATTCAACTATTTGGAGTGTGAGGTCTTCGTTCTACGTATATGTCGTCAAGATGGCAACATTATTTCTCCATCTGGACTATTATTGCCCATTCCTTATTTTAGCCCATGGAAAACCAAAGCCATCACTCTCTCTCCATCTCTCCAATATGCACAATTGCAATGGAATTCTATCTATAGAGTACCCAATTGTCTCCAATGGGTATAGTACATTACCATGCACAAGAAGGTGAGCACTCTGATCTTACAATCTTAAGTAGTCCACTTTTGTCTCTCCCAAGTACTCATTTCCAACTTCCTTTACAACTTGTTCAGGTTCTGATTATATCATAGAATATTATTTTGTCCAATTACCGATTCTCTTTAAAGATTTTATAACTATGAACAAGCTTGTTGTTCATTTGAATGCAAATATTTAGAAGAAATTTTCTTAAGAATTATTATTATTATTATTATTATTATTATTATTATTATTATTTTGTGAGAGATTCACAAAATGAATATCCTTCCTGAGGCATCCATAGAAAATTGTACACCTTCTTGATCAAGGGATGAAAAATTTAGAAAATAGAAAATAAATCTAGATAATTAAAAATACTATACTATTTTGTATCATCTTAATCACATATACCTTATACCTAATCCTCAGATATCTGTAGTTTTCTAAAATACTATGTAATTAAAAATGAGAACTAAATATCTAGTAATTAATTGAAGTGAAATCGGTAAAAATGATACCAATTTGATGATAATATAAAATGAAGGCTCGCTATTTGATAGGAAATAAATAAAAACGTAATGATAAAAAACAAAATCCAAATTCAATTCACCCAAATTTGTCCCAAAATGTTAGTTTATTTAGTAGTGGTGATCAATTTGTCGATCAAAGTTTATTTAATTTTCCAAAGATATCTGATTCAAGTCCAACCAAATAATGAAAAGAAAATCAGATATTTTTTGGGACAACATGTTAACTCGAAGAAAAATTGTTATTATGGGACAAATGAATTGATCTAGACTATTTCTTGGACAAATTAAGTTCATGGCTAATGAAAATGTATTAGGGTGTTTAGAAGAGAAGATAAGTGCGGAATTATATGTTGCTTTCTTTCTCTTATTTGTGAGTGTAGAAGAGAGAGAGATATATATAGCTAGCTAGGGACACTATAGAATTAAGTATACTATTTCTACCGAATGGTTATGAGTCATTTCAATAAATGTTGGTTTTCATGTGGAGATATTTGAAAAACCATGTTTTTTTTTTTTGGGTAAAAAGAGCCTAATTTAGCTAGCCATTACATAGTTTTTCCAACTCTCACAGCTCTCTTGAAGTCACCTTCGTAGCTTATTATCATCTCCATAAGTTTGACATAATCCCATCGTTATTGGCCTCATCGCCAGTGTGTCTACACATCGATTTTCTTCTCTTGGGATGTAGTTGACCTCCCATTTGGCTATCATGCTAAGCATCTGTTGACATTTCTCTATTATCAACCTCTCAAGCTATCCAATCCAGGCCCTGTCATTCCCTCTATAGAGGCTTTGTTGTGTCTGATTATCTGTATTGATCTACATTCCACAGCTACTTATCCTCTATAATCTTTAACTTCTTTGTGGGTTGTCTTTCTTATGGATTAAACAAATATGGGTCTGATTCCAATTAACTAACTAGTAATTTTCCATGCACAAAGAAATGATTAATAGCTACTCATATAGACTCACCAACAAACTTCCAGAAAGCTTTAATAAAATTCAACATTTATAATCCATATGGACTTGGAGCCTTACCTCTAACCATTGAGTTCAGAGCTTCCTTGCTCTGCAGTTAGTGAGGAGTGGTCATCTAGTAGCTAGGTGGGGTTCGATATGCTTTCATTATATGTAGTTATTCTTAATTTGATTGATTTTGTTGTAATTAACTCCTATGTTTCCGTGTGACTTGGTGGAAAAACTAATTAGAATTGCTATCTCCATTTAGAAGCCAGTTTGTTCTAGATTTTTGTGACCATTCAGCAGTGCTCTATCTTAGTAATGCATGATGTTAAATCTATTTTGTTAGATTGCAATGAAAAGTTTCCACGCAAACCATTTTTACACGAGTAATTAAGTCTCTTATAAATTATTTTGAGAAATACGGAAAATCTGATTTTTATAATCAATATTTTTGATCCATGATCTTTCAATTGAACAAGTCTCACCAACTCCAAATCATTCATTGGAAGAGCAAGTGCCTCACCAACTTGTCTAAATCACCTAATTAAATCCCTATATTCATTCCATTATGGATTTTTTTTTTCTCTTTTATATTCTCATGAAATTATAAATCTTATCCCTGTGATGTATCTATCAATATGGAAAATTAAAACTAAAACCAACCTCAAACAAGACATAATATACCATAATATCTTCATATATAGTTCATTAACTTAACCAAAATGAACTCTATTCCAAAATTAAAACATGTTTATTTCTCTCAATTTATTAACCAAATAACCTACAATATCATATGAGATGGAGAGTATATACTATATAGTAGCAGCAGCAGTAGCAGTAGCAGTAGTAGAATATATAGTAGTAGTGTTGTGAGGATAATAACATCCACAAGATAGAAAGAGAGAGATAGAGATATAGATAACGAGGGAAGAGAGGTATATAAGAGGTAAGAGATAGAGAAGAGTAGTGATATGGTGACCATAAATGGGGTGGTTGGAAACCGTTGGTTGATTTAGAAATTAGAAGTAGAGGTGCATGTGAGACTCCTAATCCTCATCTACAGCTTGTGGTGCATGTCTACTCTCTAGGGAGAAAAAGAGAGAGAGAAAGAGACATTAGAGATAGAGAGTGAGAATGATCCACACGCGTGGAGGGTTTTGTGTCCTCAGAGTTAGAGATGATGAGAAAGGCCAACCAGCTTGCATGCATAGTCTTTTGAATCTCCTTGAGAGAGAGAAGGAATAATATAAAAGGACCACCAAGGGCATGGCCTAGCATACAATGTCGATTGCCGCAGCTCAGGCTTGCTTCCTTTGCTCCCTTCCAAAGCACACTCTCACTCGCTCTTCTTCTTCTTCTTCTTCGTCACCTCTCTCTTCTTCATTCCCTCGTCTCATCTCTAACACTCCTGTCTTCGCTGCTCCCACCACTGTTGCACCGCCGGTGGTAATTTTTTTTATTTATTATTTATTTTTATTCTGTCTTCCGTTTCAACTTCTACTCTTGTACATGTCCTCTTACTTCAAATTAATTAACCCATGTGGTCAACCTTTTTCTTCATTTTTCTTTCCTTCATTTATATTGTTTATATCATTTATATATATATATGTAATAGATAATAATGTCATGAGGAGTGCTTGGATTGAATGAGTTGAAGTTGAAGGAGGGAATTGAGAAATGCATGTGAGGTTTTAAGTGGAATTTAATTAGTTTCTATTTTACCTCCTGAAAGTTGGTGCTTTAATTTGTTCTATTAATTTGATTAAAAGGTATATATGAAAAAGTGTTTTGAGTTGAATGCAGTTCATGTTGAAGAATTAAAAGAAAAAAAATCTTTAGTTCTAAGTGGAATTTGGTTTTCATTTTTCATTCATTGCATCTTGTTAGGTGCAATTAAGTAGACTCTTAAACTTTAATTTTATCAAATATATATATATATATATATATAAAGGAAAATTAAAATATTTTTTTTAAAAAAAAAATATTACATCAAAATATTTACTTGTACAAAGTTTTCCATGATCCCAATTCCAACGCAGATGAAAACAGGGAGAATGGAAACATAGAGAAGGATTCCAACTTCCAACAAGGGCTTTCTTTGGAATCCTATGACTTGACCTGGCCCCACCCCACACGTCAGCTTCTCCCCAAACTGCCGCCCAGATCCCGCCCTGAATAACGTTTATCTCCATTCCCTTTTATGACCCTTTCTTTCCAGCCTTTCCTCTCCTTCCTTTTTCTTCGTTTTTCTTTTTTTAATAATTAATTTCTCACAAAATTGAATTTTCTTAATTATTTGAAGTGAATATTTGCGTGTCGATTTGAGGATAGAAAACGAAAACGGTGGAGAGCCTCATTTCCTCATCTCAGGAACACGTTAAGCTTAAATAGCTTCCAAAGCTCAAAGTAAACAGCAGCTCCTCGACCTCAGACTGCTATAAAATCGAGCCTCCTCCGACTCCACCTTCAGCTCGTGAGAGTCTAGAGTTCTCCTTTAAAACTTAGTGCAATCGGCGTCGAGAGAGGCAGCGAGGTCATCCTGTTCAGATTACGTACTATTCTCTCTTAATTATTAATCCATAGTTCATACTTTCTTTATCTTGGTCTTTGATTCTAGAAATGAGGATCTATCTGTTTCTTCTCCATTTTCTCCCCCAATTGATCTTCAAAATCCAGTGATTAGGGTTTTAGAGTTGATTATTTTTAAGAGGATTATTAGTGAAATGAATTTTTGGAATTATTATTTTTCTTTGCAGGAAATGGCCCCCGCGGAGAGGTTGACATCCGGTTTCGAGAAGTTCAAGAAGGAGATTTACGAGTGCGTTTTCTTCTTCTTCTTCTTCTTCTTCTTTTTCTGAGAAAATTTAAGTTTTAGTACAACTTTCACTTTTTTTTTATTTTATTTTTTCTCTCAAAATTTGAGAGCAAATTAAAATAAGGAAAATTAATGGAAAATAAAGAATTAGAATAAAGAAATATAAATTTTAAACTTTTTAACAAAATATTTACAATAACCGTTTTTCCATTTGGGGGCCACGAGGGCAAAATCAGAATTAAAAAAAATGTTATTTTAACAGTGACATGCATAGAGAGGGGGACTAAAAAACAATACTTTTGTTATATACAAGGACTAATAAATTATTTTTATGTATATTATATAACTCAATTTTTTTAAGGAATTGACTGCTTTATAAGTTAACTCTTCAGCGCCAAATTAAAAAATATATTTTTTTTTGTTTATATGTTTTTTAGGAAAAATCCTGATCTTTTCGGTGAGCTTGCAGAAGGCCAGAGCCCCAAGGTAAATTCAATTAATCTAGTCTAATTAAATTCTCTATAATTCTATATTATTGAATTCATCAATCCATTCCATATTGTTATAATCAAGTGTTATTTTTAAATTTGAATACAAACACACACCATCATATAGCTAATAGCTACCTACTAACTTTATGTCAAAATTGCAAGCTTTGTTTGACAAATTTGGCAGAAGACTACAAACATAATGAAAAGGCAGACTTTTCTTGTGTTGTTTTTATTCAATATTGGAGAACAGATGTAAAAACTTGATCAACATTTGGAAGGTTGGAACAAAAGAATTCAACCAGAAGAGTCTATGCATGTAGAGTCAGAAGAGGGATGCTAAAATAATCAAACAGGAAAGAGGGGAAAAAAGGAAAATTTTTAAAAATTTCTGGGGACAAAACATTGCAAACATTAGAGATGCAAAATGAAATTAAGGTTCATATTAATGCCTGGACAACCAACTCACCAGAAGTGGCGAGACTTTCTTCTTGTGAAAACTTCATGATATTGAATTTAATGCTTAAGACTTGTGAGCAACCAAATGCCTAAGATTACAAAACGGATTCATCTTCAGATTTTTTTTAATAAATATGAACAAATTATTAGAAGTAAGTAATAGCTCGACGTGATTCCAACTTTCAACCTCTCTTTGTAAGAAAGAATAAATTATCAACTTTTATTTTTTGCAAAGGTTAGTAAATCTTATCTTCAGACTTTTTTTTGAATAACATAAATTAAATGAATGAAATATCATGCTGACCACTCACCAACATGAATCCAAGTACAAGTAGCCTTATTTGCTTGAACTCTTTGTAGCCCAGCTTATTATTATTATTATAAATATGAATTTAATAAATATGAACAAACTTCAGGCCAAACATATTTTATCATAATAATAATAATAATAATTTATTATTATTATTATTATTATTATTATTATTATTATAACATACCTCATTTATATGTGTATCTAGGCCTGAAACTCCTCTTTGTAGCCTACCATACCTGACTCCCAAACTTAAAGATATGTCACTCTCTGTCTCTCTGGTGTACATGTGGTGAATATTGTTGTCACGCTTAACTCTTTCTCTCTCTCTCTCTAGTGTGTGGTGTATATTAATGTTGTGAAGTAGGGTATATGAGTGGAAGGTTCGTGTACATTGTGGATGCAGTTCATGGTGTTTGCATGCGCCGATTCAAGGGTGTGCCCGTCGGTGGTGCTCAACTTCCAGCCTGGTGAGGCCTTCACCATCCGCAACATTGCCAACATGGTCCCACCCTATGACAAGGTGCGTATACAACTAGAACAACAACCACAATGGCCGCCACCACCACCACCATCACCTTCTTTAATTTCCATCAGTGTTTGATGGGTCCTTCCCTTTATCTTTGTTTGGCAGACAAAATATGCCGGAGTTGGGGCGGCCATTGAATACGCCGTGCTTCATCTCAAGGTCAGCTTAATTCTTCCTTACCTTTTTTCTTTTCTTTTATTTTTTTTGGAAGAAGTTGGCCAGAGAAGATTTCTAGTCTCACATTTCTGCTTTCTAGTGGGGTTGGAATGAGATTAGGAAAGAAGTTTCATATGGGTGATGAGGTTTAGGTGCCGGCTTAAGATATCTTCGATCTTCGTTTCATTTTCCAAGGGGATTTGTGAAAGACCTGGACACAATTGCGTTGACATCCTCACTAGTGGAAATGAAACCAATGTTTTGAATCTTTTATTTTTTTTTTCTCAAAATACAACTATAGATCAGTTATAGGTAGTGATCACCGTAAATTTTTATTTATTTATTTTTTTAAAAAATAGCACACATCATAGTAGAGAAAAACTAGGTTTCATAAAATATATACCATTTCAAAATTTAATGTTCATTTATATATTTCTGCCAAAAAAAAATTGTATTTATTGATGTATTTATGAGTTATAGAAGCATTGATAGTGGAATATGTTCATATATACCCATATATGAAATTTTTTCGAGTTTTAGAGCTGTATCATGCAATTATAAAATTTTCAGCGGTACACATATAAACAGTAAAGATATTTTTCTCATATCCCAATAGGACTAAACCAAATTATTCGCTTACAGAAGTACAATAGCATCCATCTTGGAAAATGTGTTTTATGAGTAAAATAATGTCCATTATATTCATATGTTTTGTTTTGGATAACTCATGAAGGCAGGGTGGACCATCTACCTTGGGAAGTACATTTTGGTTTTTTATGAGTAAAATATAGTTTCATGATTTTCACAAATTTTAGTACACATGAAGGCATCAGGCATGCATGGTGATGTTTCTTTAATGTTATTATCTCAATGAGCAGGTGGAGAACATTGTGGTGATTGGGCACAGCCGCTGCGGTGGAATCAAAGGGCTCATGTCCATCAGTGATGATGGGGCCACAAGCACGTAAGTTGTATATAATTAATTCTAAAAAACTATACACTAATGGTATTTTGTTGGTAGTATCTATAATTAAAGAATAAAAAAAATAATAGTTAAAAAGTAAAGATGATTTGGTAGTTTCCCCTAGTCTCCCAAAAATATATTATTCAGTAAAAAGCTTTACATACACATACTAAAGAAGAATTTAAGGCCATTCACAATAATTTATGGTACTTTGTTATCCCCTCCTACAAACTTGGAAGCCTGTGGCCTATATTGTTCCTTTATTACTTGGGAATAGTGCAGATCCAGTGTTGGATCTCCAACAGTTCAGTCCTTATCTGATTTTCAGTCATGTCATATATACTTTTTCACCTCTGATTGCACTGATGCAACACCACATTTTTTTAAAATTTAATATAAAGTACCTTTTTATTAGATCAAAAGCATGAAGCAATGCCACATATCTCTCTATCTTTTCCTGTCTGTCCTTGCAACATTCTCTTAAATTTATTTTAAGCTGTGTTATTGTGTGATGGTCAGTGACTTCATAGAGGACTGGGTGAAGATTGGATGGCCAGCAAGGGAAAAGGTCAAGTCCTCCTTCGCTGACTTGCCTTTTCCTGAACAGTGCACCAAATGCGAAAAGGTTCACACCTCTGATTCTTATTTCAACTTGTTTTATAATTGATCAGTAAAAGCTGAAAATAATAGTACTAGTATTCTAATAATATCAACTAAATTTTTAAATATTAATATAAATATAAAAATGATTATTTATTTTGTTAGTATAAGTTTTTAAAATGAATAAATTTAGCAAATACGTTTGGTCTTGCATCCAACAGTAACAAAATTTAAAAAAAAAAAAAGTGCATAGTTCCATTAAAATGGCACATTCTATGGTGGCCAGTACATCCCTTGCATCCTTTTCATGTGTATGCAACTATGCAAGTAACACATGAAAGATCCAGAAGGAATTCATCCTGCCACAAGTTTTTTTCTCAAGAATCTTTAAATCTCAACCACATGCTACAGCAAGTAGACACCACCACAACTTTGGGCTACTAGGTTTTGGTTCTATATATGCTTATTCCTTTTTCTTGAATGCTACGGATTGGATTTGGATGGATAATTATATATCAACAATTAAGTTCTTACATAGAGCATTACTCTAAACTATAGCAAAATATGTTTTTGTATTTCTGACAGAATTAAATTCAGCCATTTTAGAACAATTTGCGGTTGTTTAGTTTGTACTTTCTGTTCAACTACTTCTTATATTTCAATGAATATAAACAACACTGATAAACATCCATTTGCCATAACTAGAAATCATATTTCTAATTTGCTATTGCATATGAACCTCTTGTTTGTTAAATTAGCAAACATAAACAGTTATTTTCATTCAAATCTATTGAGGTATAAATATTAAATAAAGTGATTACTGGTAATTGGTGCAGGAGGCGGTGAATGTTTCTGTTGAGAATCTGAAGACCTACCCCTTCGTGAAAGAAGGGTTGGAGAAAGGGACACTCTCACTATATGGAGGTTACTATGATTTTGTTGGCGGCAACTTTGAGACCTGGTCCACCTAAATTAACTAATCTCTCTCCTTCTCTCTCCTCCCCCCTCAAGTCACTCTTGTATTAAGTGGTCAACTATAAATAATCTTATATATGTATGGGTTTCTAATTCGGTGATCATATCTAAGGTCTGTAATTTGGTCCTCTATGACCAAGAACAATAATCTAATGTAAATGAGAGTTCCTTGTTATCTTTTGCTTTCTTTTCTGTGATGCTTTTCCTTAACTGGATGAATACCAGTGAATCCACACAGCTTGGTATAGACTTGAACTTGGTTTACAATTTGGTTGATCTTGCGGTCTTTGTCAAGTAAACATTTTCATCACATAGATGACCCTCTACAACATATATTTAAAATGAGAGGAAAGTAAAGAAAACTCTGAAAAATAGTTTCACCTTTTCAAGCTTCTCAAATGGCCCCTTCTTTTTAAAATTTTTATTTTTCAGTCTAAAAGTGCACCAACACCGCTAGTGGAACTTGGAAATTACCCGGGCGCGGGCGGGGGGGACACCCTCGCGATTAGCAGTCTTCAACACTTGACCCGAAATCGCGAGTCTTCAACACTTGACCCGAGAGTCGTCCGTTCCTTTCTTCCTCTTGGTCGGGATTCTACTTGTAGAGGAAGCCACCTTTCACCACTCGTCGGGGAGGTCAAGTTAATGGTCGCCACTGGAGTGAAGACCAAAAATTTCCCAAGACTAAAATTTTCATTCAAGAAGTTAGTCTCAAGATGTCACAAGCAATACGCATGAGGGAAGGAAAAACCTTTGCTAGGGCATTCACAAGTCCCTCAAGATGTACGTAATGATCTTATCATACACATTGCCATCATTGTATAATACTTCACACAAGTTTGACATGAACTATGTCTAATTACCATATGTTTCACTGTAGACAACAACGAACACTAAATGGGAAAAAAATCCTTGTCTTTTTCACTAGTCTCTGCCAACAAAGTGCAACCATATATATATATATATATATATATATTATATTATATTATATTATATTTTTGACCATTGGATATATACATTTGCTCATAGGCTTCCAATTGTTCATAGGTACAATTGCTCATATATATATATATATATATATATATATATATATAGTGTATTTTTTACCAATAACCATTGGATTAAATGATTAAAGCCTCAACCTTTACAATGGATTTTATTTTCTTTATTATGGTTTAATGTAATATAATATTTTATATATATATATATATATATATATATATATATATATTCGAACTTCAAACCGAACTCAAACGAACTGACTCTGGCTTAAATTTGACTCACTTATTTTTTCGAGCTGAAATTTAAGTTCAAATTCAATTTGTTATTAAAATAATCGAACCGAACTCGAATTGTTCGCGAACAGTTTTATCGTTTGCTAGCCCTACCCCCAACCACTTACCCCCAAGTGAACATCCCTTTAGCTGAAGAATGTCTCACTGAACAGTGGAGTAAGATGGAGGGGACAATAAAGAAAAAGAATGCTAACATAATTGGATGAGAGATCTCCGGTAAAAACACCAAAAGGTAAACATGAAATTTTTCAAAAAATCTTCACCTCTCCAACGGAAGGGATCAACAGAGAACTTTCAAAAAAAGAACCGACAAAAAACACCAAAATAAAACACTCTATCCGATCAGATGTAGATATGTGAGAGACTAAAAAATAATTTTTCCTTTCAAATATAAGCCACAACCAACAAAACGCCCAACTAGCATTACAAGTTCTTACAAGTGTTTTTTTTTTCTCATGATATTTCAAGAAAGAAATTACTGTGGAACATCTTTCATAGATTACCCAGCACACAGAAGAACAACTATAGATTGAAAAAAAAAAAACAAGATGCGTCTAGAATTTTTCATCCTAGAAGAAATATTATGCAGCTAGCCTATCAAAATGATTAAAAAACAAAATTATGACAATTAAACCACAAAAAGGCTAAAGTGAATCCCGTGAAAAATTTAGCTTCTTTTCTTAGAAGGATACACAACAATGCATTTTCCAGGGCTTTGGCATTTTCTATATAACCCATGTGTCATAAAACACGAGCTGAAATTTTAGTTCTTTCTCCCTGGGTTTCCACAAGCACATTGCACACAGCAGCAGCAGCAGCAGCAGCAGCAGCAGCAATCAAGATGAGCAGGTTGTTCTTAACCTAAGCATCACTGAATCTTTGCATAAGCTTCTCCACCATAATTCTTTGCTGTGCACCACTTAAGAACTCTGAGTTAATGATTGCATTTGATACAAGAACTACTGTGGATGGGGAGGGTGCATTCACCTACATCAGAAAGTAAAAAAATCAACTCACACGACCAAGTCAAGGAAATCTCTCATGAAAAAGTAAAGGAACAGAAGAAAATAAAGGGGAAAGGAAGATGGGGTTTGGCATGCCAGCAATGGGAAGGCCATGGAGAAAATACCCAAACGCGGCCATTTAACCCAATAGCAGTCTCAAAGGCCAATTTCTTCCCAAGATACTCAAGAACTGGACATGTTGGAGAGCCTCGCAACCTGAAGACACCGAAAACTTCAATTGGTTTGAACTCAAAATCATGAGAAAAGAATGTATACATATCCTCACATCCGTGAAAGACCAGTTGATGATTCAAACATGTAGCCATCTTTCAAAGGACCAAACTCCGCAGCTTTTCCACTAGCTGCAGATGAAAATCCAAGATTTACTTATAAGAATATCAAAATATAAATAGAAGAGGGTGACCATCCATAGAAGATCAGGCCATTCAAGAAAAAACAAAAAAAAAAACTGATTCATTGCATGACTCCAACAAACACAGCACCGACCAACTCCATGAAATCCATCAACATCACTAAGCTGCAACAAAGACAATTTATTGGCATAATTGGAAAGCAACTAATTATGTTAAAAAATGGATATTAGGGATGGTAATAATTTCGACTTCTTCAAGATATTTAATGTCCAAACATGTGGTATGTAGTAAGCAAGTCGGTAGAGTTATGGTAGAGGTGTGCAATACTGCCTGTGCTTGGCCCAACTTGGCACAAGATGGGTCAGTCCTGGTATGGCTCAAACCTCATGCCTATGTTGTGGCAGGGGGGTTGCTACTTGCAGGCTGTGCTACCATGAGCACACAGACCACACACACACACAATTTCCTATATTATGTTGGTACTTTAAGTTTAAATTTATGGACTTTCATATTATTATGTAATTAAACTATACACCTTCGCTATACCATGATCTTCCATTCAGTATATGATTGACTAACCAGTTGTTTAAGGAACTATATGTGGAGCAATCAAACATAAATTGAAAGCAAATCAAAACCCTTTCTCCGATCTCCTGGTCAATAAGTACTAATTAGTTTGTTGCATTTGCAATACAACTGAATTGAGGAACAAATCAAGTACTTAATGACAATTGACCAGTAAGTAAAGAATTTTAACAAAAAAGATAATATACCATCAGTGCATGAGAGCTCAGGATTCATGCTATTATTAGCTTTAACCACTCGAGCAAAAAGTAGAGTCCCAACCTACAAAATCAGTGCTTCTAAGTATACTAAAAAATAAATAAATAAATAAAAACAACCATGAGAATGATAAAAAACAAGGCTCCAGGCAAGTAAGAACCACAGGAAGTCTAAAATTATCTTCGTTAGCATAATAGCACAAAATAAAAAATAAAAAATGAAGATCAACAAGCAACACATGAAGTCTACAATATCTTCCTCGAACCACAAGATCCAACATCCGTCTGCTGCCCAAAATTATTATCATGGAATTTCACATTAAATTAGAGTGTGCACTAGGAGTTAAAAATTAGATCTAAGATCTAGCTTCCATCAGCTGCTCGAAATTATCATCATGGAGCACATTCAATCCACAAGGAAAGATAGGATTTCATTATGAAATGTCTTTTTTGTATGCCAATTTTCAGTATGAGTTTATTTTTCCTCCTTAAATTGTGCTCTAAATTCTTTTCTCATGTTATGCAATACAGTTCCACTTCCTTGACACAATAAGTGAGTTTCTAGAACATAGACAATAAGCCTAACATATTTAAATTCTAAGTTATCAAGTATGGCTAAGTTGAAGGACAATTGTCTCATCTGACCACAACAAATATAAAACCCCAAGTGGTATGAGCATTAAGCATTGGAGCTAATGAGCTGGTATTTGGAGAGAGCTGCTAGCCAATCACAAATTAGATAAGTCTGTCAGCTTAAGAAGTGTCCATCCTCTTTAAACCCTAGGTGGTGTTCGGTAAAGGAATATGAGGAGAATGAGGCCCTATCTTCGTGAATAACTGCCAAACAGTTGAAAAAAATTGGAAGAATAGGATAAGCTACTGAATTCCTCCAAGCCGGAATCAATGATTCCTATTCCCAGGAATAACTAATAAACCACCAAGTTGATTTTAGCTAGTCTTTGTATTTACCAAACACATGGTAAAAATTGAATAGGCATATTGCTACAAATTAACTAGCAAAGAGATAATACTTTAGGTTGTTGTTTATCTGAAAAGAACTTGTCTTCAAGAGGAAAGGAGTGACTCAAATTCATCTTCCAGAAAATAAGTCAAATTTGAGTTCAATAAAAATGTTTTCTTATGTATACCGTTATCATGCATGCACACACATGCAAAAAGAGGGAGGAAATGGTACATTCTCAGATACAATCAAGCAGACTACAAAGAGGGAGGGAATGGTACCTTCTCAGATACAATCAAGCAGACTACAAAAATCAGAAACAACTATTAAAAAATTTCCATAAAAGTAATACCTCAAACTTTGGAATATTTCTCCTGGTCCCTCCTTCAAATGCAAGTACAGGTAAATGTGCCAGAGAAGGCCCCTTTATGTCCACAAGAAAGTTCTAAACACACATTCAGGAAACATTAAAGCTGCTACAATTTTAAGAAGTAACTAACTAGGAAAGAATTGACCACTAAATTTCATAAGAAAAAGACAGAGAAGGAATCTTACATCTAGCTTACTATCAACCACAATGCCAAGAACTGTATCTTCAACACATGGCACATACTGAGGACAAAGAATTCCTTATGTTAGCCAAGGATAGAAAACTGATAAGATGAAAGTATATTAAAAAGGGGGACACAGGGAAATGCAGATCCCAGACAAAAACAGCAAGGCACAAGCTCATTACTTTAAGAGCTTACATCTTAATATGAATGGACAATCAACTCAAAAAAGAAAAACTAGTTTAAGCATAAATAGACAAAAAGAGAAACAAAAGGAACATGATCAAGTGAAAATATTCTTAACTGATTAGGAATTTTCACTTGATATACAAAGAGCAATTGATATAGCGCATTGAAAAGCAAAAAGTCAGTGGAAACTTACGCACTACTAGTTATGATTGTAATTACTGTAGCAATTAGAGGATAGTAAAGGAATAATTTAAAATATGCGGTCTTCACTTGTAGGCCCCATTGAAATCTCAAAGTTGCTTGCTACCCACATTTCAAAAATTTACACAACCCCATCAAAGGAGCAACAACTGAAAACTCGAGAGTGACTTTTACATGGTTAAGAAACTAAAGACTACATGATTTTAAAAAAAAAATGTAAATAAAATAAAAGAGAAAGTGATTCCTGATGTATTTTGAAAACTGAGGTTGTTTTGGAGAAAATAACCTGAGACCTGGATTACTTACTACTGCTATTTAAGAAACCATTCTCATAGTATTCAAAGATATTATATATGTAAATAAAAAGTCTCCTCCTACTTGATTTGTGTTATGCAGTAGAAAGAACTTCATCTGAAATAAAGTTTCCTATTCACATAGTTAACAAACTTCAGAGCGCATTAGGAACCCATTGATAAAAGACAATCCAAATCATCCCTATCATCTTGCAATGCATAAATCATAAATCTTTGAGGGTCAAACTAATCCTAATTGCTGAACACCAAGAACAGAGAGCATATATTTTAGTTAAAACAAAAAACAATTTGTTCAGAAAATATCAGTTAATGCAGCGATTACCCTCTTGTGGGAGCTCTCAACCCAATACTTATTCGGTTTCAAGAACCGCAGCTTCCCCGACTTGAAAACTGACAGCGAATCACACTCCTATTAAAGGGTATGAGCCTCAAACAATCAGCAAACAACAATCCATAAGGAAAAAAAATCACTCTCGCAAAAATCAGCAAATAAGAGAGAAATTTCGAACCTGCCGCAAGCCGGCGCCCAGTTTCACCGTCTGATTCGCCATTCTTGAGAGATCTAAAACAACATCCCCGGGAACCTGATGATAGGAAGCATTAGAGAGAAAAAAATTTCGAAAAATGGAGTAAAAAGAAGGGATTCAACAAGAGATGAGCACTCACAACATTCTTGTTGATGAAGCTCAGCGGGGATGGATTCGAGAGATCGGCTTCCATAATGTGGTGTTAGGGTTTCTAGCCGCCGAATTGGGGGTGTGCGCGGGAACGAACGAGACAATAAACGGGCCGAACCCGATATATTGGAAAACTCAAAAATTCATGTACCATTTAATTTGAGTCAAATACCCAATTCAGTCCCTTTATTATTACGATTTGTCCCTTTGAGTCCTTTTAATATAAAACGTGCATTTTTTATCCCTTCGAAGTTTAAATCCCTCCCTTAAAAATTTATAGGATCAAAAAGGCCGGAAAAACATAAATAAAGGGACCAAAAAGGCTTGTGAAAGGATTTAGAAGACACAAACGTAAAATTAAAGGGACCAAAAAGACATGTTTTATATTAGAGGGACCCAAAGGGACAAATCGTAATAATAGAGGGACTAAATTAGATATTTGACCTTTAATTTGAAATAAATATATTTTCATGAACTAAGTGCCATTATCAGCCATTTATTTTTAGAGGATAAAAGATACCAGCATATATTGATTATATTATACTTCTCATATAAAGGCCTTTTGAGAAGTAATAGCTTGCTCTGACGATTAACTATACCACTAGTTTTGAAAGGTTTGAAAGACTAATCCTGGTAAGTTAATGCTGCTACTCCTAGTCCACCCATACAAGACCCTGGTGGAAGTCATATTTCATCTAATTTTTATGTCGCTAGAGTATAGGCTATGTGGGGTTCAGCGCTAGCATGGGGGAAAAGCACCGGCCTGAGGGGTTTGTTCCCTCCACCCTGTCACAGATGTATCGGTAGTTATGTCCAGTGTCCGGTTTCCTTGAGTCGCTATGATTCAGAAACTTCTTGTACCATAGGTTCAACTAGGAACCTATTTTGATAATCAATAAATATGGTTTATCCACTTTATCAAAATAATATATATATATATATATATATATATATATATATATATATATATATATACATAAAGGCCTTTTGGAATTTTAAATACATTTTTTTGTATATAATACAAAGAGCAACCTAGCTATTAATTACATCATTCTTCAGCTTGACAAATACATCTTTTAGACATTCTGGCATGTTTTGCATTTCAGTGAACTCTATATTTGCTTCTGACTCCTTTGCCATTCTCGCTAATGTGTCAGCACATATATGTGTTTCTCTTGGAAAGTATACCATCTCTTAGTGATGAATTTGGTTCAGCATAGCGTTGCAATCTTCAATTTCTTCCTTGCCCTCAAGTCAATGTCTTTGGATTAATTACACTTTTCGTCCCTGAAAATGGTGTCATTGTTCACTTTTATCCTTGTATTTTAAAAATGTTCAATACAGTCCTTGTGTATTAGGAAATTTTGTTCTTTTCGTCCCTAAAAATGGTGTCATTGTTCACTTTTATCCTTATATTTTTTAAAAATGTTCAATACAGTCCTTGTGTATTGCGTATTCTGTTCTATTTTGGTCCCTAACATTGTATTGCGCATTACACAAGGACCGTATTGAACATTTTTAAAATACAAGGATAAAAGTGAACAATGACACCATTTTCAAGGACGAAAAGTGTAATTAATCCTCTTTTAAATCATGTTGAATGCTTTTGGCCATCCCCTAATTATCAGTATGTATCAGTGCTCTGCTTCTTTCCATTTTTGTTAACTTTTTTATTCCTTCCTTCACAACTAGTAATTCTCCCTCAAAGATTGAGTTGGCCTCCAAATTTTTTGCTCTTGCAATACATAGATTCTCATGATTACTTATGATTATATAGCCTAAACCTGCTCTATATACAGGTGCATTTCATGAAGAGACTGTGAAAAGCAAGTGTCTGTATGTTCCCCTGTTCCATTGCCTTTCCAAACTTGTCCCTATTTCCTCTATTGGGACCATTCTTTGTTGATATTCCTTAGCTAGGGTGATGGCCTTGTTAGTTGCCATAGCAGGGCTGCTGACTGCATTTCTAAAGATTTTGTTGCACCTGGCTTTCCATAATTGGCAAAGAGTGCTTGCAATTATTATAAGCTTCTCCTCTGCTGAAGTTCTGCGCCCTCCTAACTTATTATTTGTCATCCATTGTCCCTCTGTTAAGTACCCTGTGTGTATATTCCAATTTATCAAGTGGCCTTTCTCTTTCACTTCCTCCTAAACCTTTTATGTCCACCTGCAATCATGTAAAATAAGTTTAGAAGTTTCTAAATGAAGATTGTACATGGAACAAGGTGTTGTGGATAGTGGGGTTTACAAATTGAAGAGTGAACAATAGCTTGGATGCAAAACAATCAAGATAGTTTTTGTCCTTAAAGTGTTATTTGCCCCCACTACTAAGAGTATGTTGAAGGGTTTGAATGACAAATAACCTTCCAGGATTCACCAAAGCCAACCAAGAAAAAAGATCAACAATTTCTTTGTTCTTGCCAAAGAATACTCAAGAACAAGTTTAAAGAATGGAGAAAGGAATTAGAGAGTGATTGTATTATATTTTGTCATTGGTTTTATGTTGTATTTATAGCCCAATGGTGTCCTAAAACACATTCCTTTGGAAAAGGCACACACCCTTTCAAAGTGATAGAGAACAACTTTTGATGAAAAGACACATCCAATTTCAAAGAGAACAACCTTTGGTGAAAATACACACCCACTTTCAAAGTGAAATAATACAACCTTTGAAAAACTTGATTTCTCCATTAATTTTACTTAGTTTTTCAAGCTATCATGTCTTATAAGCATTATAAAAATGCTTATTTTCCAACATTCCCCCACTTAGCTTGTAAAACTAATCCCTGGAAGTTTAAATCTTAAAGATACTTGTTAAGTTTAAATCTATAAGTTGCACTAACCTTCAAAGTTAGAACTAAATTGATGGTAGTATTTGAACTTTAAACCATAATTTAGAATGTTCTAACCGGAAGGTCACACACATTAAGCTTACATTGTTCTTGAGATATTCACCAGTAGTTGGAGCACTATTATGGCCATGTGCGTCCTCCTGGTTTCATGAACATTTACAAAAGTCATCCTTGCTTTTGTTGGAACGGCACCATTCCTTATGTTCACATAGGTGGAGTGTCTGTTTCAGCATAAGTATTAGTATGCCCATGATTCTTTACCAAATCAATACTCCATTAAGAGCCCAAATGCTCAACCTTCTACAATACTAGTAAACACCACTTTATCAAAGTGCCCTTGTGTTTACCCACCAATCATAAATCAATAGCTTGTTTGCTCATTAAACCTTTTCTAGTTAATGTACTAGAGAGGTTGAGTTGTTACTAAAGGTGATTCTTGCAGAATTCAATGGGTTTAACTCCCATTCGTTTAGCGGTTCTTTCTACCATTTCTCTCGAGAGACCTTTCGTAAATGGATCCGCTAAGTTATTCATAGTTTTCACATAGACAATTGTTATCACTCCTTCCGAGATTAACTGTCTAACATAACTATGCCTCAAGCTAATGTGTCTAGATTTCCCATTATAAACTTTGTTGAATGCTCTAGACATTGTAGCTTCACTATCGCAATGCAAAGAGATAGTTGGCATTTCTCGTGGCCACAATTCTATGTCATATAGAAGATTTCTTAGCCATTCTGCCTCTTTGCCTGCAGCCGCTAAGGCTATAAATTCAGACTCCATAGTGGAATGAGTAATGCATGTTTGTTTCTTTGAAGCCCAAGATATGGCTCCTCCTGCTAGCATAAAGATCCATCCAGATGTTGAATTATTATCATTCACACTTGTAATCCAACTTGCATCAGAATATCCCTCAAGCACTGCTGGAAAGTTGTTATAAACTAATCCCAAATTGAAAGTTCTTTTTAGATAACCGAGAACTCTTTTAATTCCTTTCCAATGTCCTAATCCAGGATTACTTAAAAATCTTGATAGTTTACCCACTGCAAAAGCAATGTCAGGTCTAGTGCAATGCATAATGTACATTATGCTACCTATTGCACTAGCATATTCCAATTGAGCTATTGCTCTTTCGGTATTAGTAGTAAGCTTGCTTGTAACATCATAAGGAGTGGGTGCTTCCTTGAAATTCAAGTGTTTGAACTTTTCAAGTACTTTTTCAATATAATGAGATTGACTCAAAGCATAACCCCCACTATGTTTCTTAATCTTAATCCCTAAGATAGTATCAACTTCACCCAAGTCCTTCATCTTAAACTTAGAAGTCAAATACTTCTTTGTTTCCAAAATCCCTTTCATGTTGGTTCCAATAATGAGCATATCGTCTACATATAAGCAAACAATTACACCATACTCATTTGTAAACTTGTAGTAAATACATTTATCCGCATTATTGTGTTTGAAACCATTTTGCAATATAACGAATCAAACTTTTCATGCCATTATTTCGATTGCTTGCTTTAGACCATACAAAGATTTCAAAAGCTTACATACTTTATTCTCATTTCCGTGTAGTACAAAACCTTCCGGTTGTTCCATGTACACCTCTTCATCTAATTCACCATTCAAAAATGCAGTCTTTACATCCATTTGATGAATATGTAAATTGTACAAAGAAGCTAATGCAAACAACACTCTAATTGAAGTTATTCTAGCTACTGGTGCATATGTGTCAAAATAGTCAATACCTTCTTTTTGTCGAAATCCTTTTGCTACTAACCTTGCTTTAAAGGTTTGTATGGATCCATCTGTATTATATTTCCTTCTAAATACCCACTTGCATCCAATTGGTTTTGATCCTATAGGTAAATCAACAAGCACATATGTGTTGTTTGAAAGTATGGAATCCATCTCTTCATTGATTGCCTCTTTCCAAAAGGATGCATCTCTTGATGCCATAGCCTCATTATAGGTTTTAGGATCACCTTCAATAAGCAAAATCATGGGTATTTTGTTCTTTATGGATTCTGATCCCCTTCCACAAGACACGTTATCCCTTGTGTGTATACAAAATTAGGATCCAATTGCTTTTCTACTCTTCCTCTTTGACTTCTTCTAACCTCAATAGGTAAGTCATTAAGAGCTCTTTTACTAGTAGAAGAACCATCAAAATTTGTTTTCACAGTTTGTGTTTTATCCGATTCTAGATCATTAGTTGAGTCATTAAGAAACTTGTTCTCTATGAACTCAATATCCTTTGATTCAACTATAATATTAGAATCAATGTCTAGTAATCTATATGCTTTTGAATTTTCAGCATACCCAACAAATACACTTTTATTTGCTCTTGATCCTAATTTTGTCCTTTTTGGATCAACAACTTTATAATAGGCAATGCAGCCCCAAACTCTAAGATGACTTAGGTTAGGCTTCCTGTCTCTCCATTTCTCATATGGAGAAGTTTTAGTTCTTCGAGAAGGTATTCTATTATGTACATAGCAAGCCGTAAGCAAGGCTTCCCCCCACAAATTCTTTCGCAATTTAGCATTGAGGATCATGGCATTTACCATCTCCACCAAAGTTCTATTCTTTCGTTCCGCCAAACCATTTTGTTGTGGGGTGTATGGGGCACTTGTTTAATGTACAATTCCATTTTCTTCACAAAAAGAAGAAAATTCCATAGAGAAGTATTCCCCTCCTCTATCACTTCTCAAGCATTTGATTTTCTTTTCCATCTTGTTTTCAACTTCAGCTTTATAAAGTTTAAACTTTTCTTATGTTTGATCCTTAGTTCTCATCAAATATACATATGTATATCTAACATGTCATCTATGAATGTGATGAAATATTTATTACCACCTCTTGTTATCATCCCATTTAATTCACAAATGTCAGAATGCACAAGATCAAGTATTTTGTTATCCTTTTCAACACTAGGAAATGGTTTCTTAGTCATTTTAGATTGCATGCATATTTCATATTTTTCATTAATTTCTTGATCATAAGCAATCATACCATCTTTAGACATAAGTTTCATAGTTCTAAAACTAACATGAGCAAGTCTATTATGCCATAAAGAAAAAAAATCAACAATATAAGCAAAAGTACTAGTTTTATTGATTTCCACACTTAATTTGAACATTCCATTACAAGAGTACCCTTTCCCAACAAAGACTCCATTCTTAGACATAATCAACTTTTCTGCTTCTAAAACAACCTTAATTCCCTTACTACACAACAAAGTTGCAGATGCAAGATTCTTCTTAATTTCGGGAACATAAAAACATTGACCAAAGTCAATTTCTTTCCGGAAGTAAAGTGAAGCTCTATGGTTCCTTTTCCAAGAACCTTTTCCATAGCATTATTTCCCATGACTACATGTTGATCTTCCTTTGTCTCTTCAAACTCCTTGAATTGAGTTTTGTCATTGTAAATGTGAATGGTTGCACCAGAGTCATACCACCATTCTAATGATTTGGTATTGGTTGTCATATTCACTTCTGAAATCATGCCAATGTGCATTTCAGAAACCATGGCCACCAATTCTTCAACTTCTCTGTTCACCACATTTGCTTGATTGGAGTTATCCAACTTTTTCTTTTTGTAGGATCTACAATCCTTTTTGAAGTGCCCCTTCTTTCCACAATGAAAACATTTTTTCTTCATTTTGGAATTATCTGAAGGTCCCGCCACATTATTGGAGTTGGTGTTGTTGTAGTCAACAAATTTCCTCTTTTGGAATTTCTTCTTGTCCTTGGCACCATGCTCAATCATGTTGACTTTGGAACCATTCACTTGTGCACTTTTGCCTTCACGAATCCGAGTTTCCTCCTCAATCCGAATGTGCATCAAGAGTTGGTCCACACTCAAGGTCTCATTTGAATGCATGAGTTTCTTTCTATAATTGCTCCAAGATGGTGGTAATTTTGCAATGATTGCCGCCACTTGCAATTGATCTGAAACTTCAATCTTCAAATCCTTGAGTTTGGATACTAGGACTTGCAATTCATCAACCTGTGGTACTATGGACTTGTGGTCCACCATCATAAATTCAAAATACTTTAAGGAAATAAATTTATCGACACCTTGTTTTTCATTTGTGTACTTTGTCTCCAATGCTTTCCAAAGTTCCACCGGATCTTCATAGCCTCTAAAAAGATCATATAATCGATCGGAAAGAGTCTCCATTATGTAGCCACCGCACCGAATTCGATCTTGTTCATACTTCTCCAATTTTGCCTTGTCTTCATCGTTGCTCTTGTCATCCAATGGTGGAGGCTTTAGATGACCTTCATCCATGACATGTTGGTTCTTCAACTCCGTAAGCATGAATTTGATCTTGTCCTTCCATCGAGTGAAACTCATGCCATTGCCATCAAAACGATCCAACTTGAATTCATGATCTTTCACTTTGATTGTAGCCTTGTTGTCCATCTTCACAATCAAATTTAGAACTAGAAAATAACACTTTAAGATTGTTGTGGATAGTGGGGTTTACAAATTGAAGAGTGAACAATAGCTTGGATGCAAAACAATCAAGATAGTTTTTGTCCTTAAAGTGTTATTTGCCCCCACTACTAAGAGTATGTTGAAGGGTTTGAATGACAAATAACCTTCCAGGATTCACCAAAGCCAACCAAGAAAAAAGATCAACAATTTCTTTGTTCTTGCCAAAGAATACTCAAGAACAAGTTTAAAGAATGGAGAAAGGAATTAGAGAGTGATTGTATTATATTTTGTCATTGGTTTTATGTTGTATTTATAGCCCAATGGTGTCCTAAAACACATTCCTTTGGAAAAGGTACACACCCTTTCAAAGTGATAGAGAACAACTTTTGATGAAAAGACACATCCAATTTCAAAGAGAACAACCTTTGGTTAAAATACACACCCACTTTCAAAGTGAAATAATACAACCTTTGAAAAACTTGATTTCTCCATTAATTTTACTTAGTTTTTCAAGCTATCATGTCTTATAAGCATTATAAAAATGCTTATTTTCCAACACAAGGATCATTTGGACCTATATTTTTAATGTGCATATGATTCCTAGTTGGTAAGCACCCGTGGAAACATTTCCATAGAAAAGTTTTGATCCTTGGAGCAAATGTCCAACTTCCATAAATATTTTCAACCGGGCCAGTCATTCATATGGCTTTTATTTCTAAATGCTTCATATATTGTTGCAGTTGTTGATCTTCCCTCTGTTCCTTCCTTCCAGCTCCATGCCTTCACTTCTTATTCCCAATTAACCTACAAACTATTAACATTCAGTGCAACTGAACTAGAAAAAATTACATTTAACCATTTAGTATCCCATTGATTTTCTTTTATGAGTTGTACTATGTGTATATTAGTAAAATCAAAGTCCATGTTAATAAATGTGGGTTTTACTTTTATAGGAATGTTAAATAGCCAGAGATCATCAAGAGCCAAATCTGAAGATAAGATTGTTTTATGTTTGATATGATCTCTGATCCTTGGAATCATATTAATCAATGTTCTGAAAATATTTGACACCCTAGTATACTTTGGAATATTCCAAATGTCTATAGGTTTGCATTTGAAATTCATAAGCTTGATTCAATTTTTATCAGAGTTGTTGACCAAATCTAGAGCATGTTTTAAGAGTAATGAAGTTTTCATTATCTTTAAATCTTTAACACCTAGACCTCCCTTAGTTTTAGGGCCAGTACCCACTTTCCAACCTATGAGATGGGCTCCACCACCACTATTTTTTACTTCCCTAAGGGGCTGTTTGGTTATCTGTAACTAGCTGTAATGTAAAAATTTTTACATGCAAAACTTATTTTTAGGTGTTTGGTTTAATGTAAAAGTACAAGTTTGTAGCAAAATTTTTTACAGTTGGGGTTGTTTTGCTGAATTTCAAATTATAGCCAAATTGGCCGTAAAATGAAACGTAGCAAAACTCACGGGTTAAAATCACCTTTGCCCATCGCCCTCCCCACGCACAACAGAGAAGATCCTCCTCAGGACCTCATCCTCGCCGCCCTCACCCTCATCGTATTCACCATCCTCTCATTCCCTTCACTCTCCATCCCAATCCCCTTTTTTCCCATCTTTTCTCCGCCACCGCATCATCACTCGCCGCCGATCCCATCTCTACCAATCTCTTCTCCGCCAGTGCTCAAGGAGGAGAAAAAGGGGACGAAGAAGAGGTCGGCGAGAGGAGAGCTGGAGGGGCGGCTAGGGTTGAGGAGGTCCGTGAGGAGGTGCCACTCGACAAGCGAAGTGCTGATGCCCGTGTTTCTTCATGGGTGTGGGCATGTAGTGGGGTTGGAGGTGGGGATGATGGTCACACTGTTGTGCCTTTCGGACATGATTGATGGATCGATCTCTTGGATTTCTTGGATAGATAATATGTTAATTTCTTGGATATCTTGTGGTCAAACGGCAGTGATCTTGTGAGAGGAATCAGAACTTTTGCTTTGTATTATGAAAAGATTAGGTTTTGTATAATTCCTTTATTTCTCTTGGATGGTCTCCGTCATGTGGTACATAATTTTTTTATCAGAAGTTTTGATCTGTGATTATTAGTTTGATGTTGATGGAAACCAACAAATCTTGTTAGGGTTCCCTTTCAATATGCTTTCAAGAATCAAACTATTGTTATTGGCCTAGGGTTGTATTATAGGAATTATTAATTGAACAATGGAAATAATGGCATCGAAATCTAATTATTATTTACAATTTTTTGGTTGATCATTATTAGAAGTTATTGATAGATGTTTACCTTGTTTGGGTTATATGCTATCCAGAATATTTTCCCCGCTTGATGAAGCTATCTATTGATTCTTATCAAAAGAATAATAAGCCTTTACCATAGTAGCATAGAGAAAAGATGACACTGGCCTCAACCAACAACTTAATAAATAATTAGTGAAAATTAATTATTTTAATTAAAATTAATTTTTATGAAGAATATTAAATAATTAGTAATAATAATAGATAATGGGGTAATCTCACCACCCCACTACATAGTAACTAAATCTTTTAACTTACATCAAACCAAACAAACAAAAAGTAAATACAACATTTCCAGTTACAACAAACCAAACAACAGTGATGTAAGTTAAAATGCAGCATTTTCAGTTACATGTAATTTCACTTACACTGTAATTTGAAGTGCGGGTAACCAAACAGCCCCTAAATGAATCTCCTAACTAGCATGGATATTTTTTCAAGTATAGTATCTGGTATAACATAGGTATTGAGTCCATAAATTGGCAAAGACATAATGGTTAAGTTGACTAGGGTTAGTCTGTCAACCATTAATAAATGCATGATTTTCCAATATGCTAATATGTGTTTAGTCTTCTATATCATTTGCTCAAACTTATTTTTAGGGATTGTATCTGGTATAACATAGGTATTGAGTCTATAAATTAGCAAAGACATAATGGTTAAGTTGACTAGGGTTAGTCTATCAGACATTAATAAATGCATGATTTTTCAATATTCTAATCTGTTTTAAGTCTTCTATATCATTTGCTCAAACTTATTTTTAGGGATTATAGTAGGTGAGATCCATCATCCTAAGTATTTAAACGAGAATTGACCTTGATGCAGATTAAGAATATCCAATGTTGATTTTCTAAGTTTCCTATTTATCCAAGATGAAAAATATATTTCATATTTACTAAGATTCACTCTCTATCCAGTAAGTAGGCAGTAAATTTTTAAACACGTATGTAGGGCTCTAGCATCTTTTCTAATTTCCCTACTACATAATAAAAGATCATATGCATATAGAATGTGATTAATATATATAGATTCATAAATTTTAATTCCTCTAATCAGTTTCATTTCTTCTACTTTATTCAGTAAATTGGTTAACACTTGTAATACAAGCATAAACAGATAAGGAGATAATGGGTTCCCTTGTTTAAGGCCAACCCTAGGTTTTACCCATCTTCCGACTCTTCCATTAATCATAAAAGCCATATAGTTGAGGACTCAATACATGCTTTAAACCAAGTAATCTATATGCTAGGGTATTTCATTTTGGTTAGTACTACAATTATGGCATCCAATCTTATGATATCATATGCTTTCTCCATATCTATTTTTGTTAACAGCATTGGGAATTGTTGGGTGTTGTATTATAGTGTGTGTGTGCCATTTCTTGTGTCATGAATATGTTATCATAAATGCTCCTTCCTAATACAAATGTTGTTTGTTCCTTACCTATAATGTTTTTCAGGAATGGTTTAATTCTATTGGCCATAATTTTTGTAATTATTTTATAATTAACATTACATAAAGAAACTGGTCTGTAATCACTGACCTTTTTTTGGTGTGGGTGTGTGTGTGTGTGTGTGTGTGTGTGTGTGTGTGTGTGTTGGGGGGATTCTTTCTTTGGTATTAAACAAATGTGAGTTGGATTCCAACTTTTTGGTAACATACCCTACTTAAAAAAATGACAAATTGCCCTACAAATTGAATCCCCTATCTCATTCCAATAAGCTTCAAAGAATTCAAAATTTAAATCATTAAGACTAGGAGACTTACTAGATAACATTATAATGAGTGTCTTGTAGATCTCTTGACTTGTCACTGGTCTTATGAGCATTTCCTTTTGTAATTCAAATAGGCAATGCATGTAATAAATCATTGAACTCCCAATATTTTCTTTGTTGCCACTTCTCTATATACAAATTTATAAATTGTTCTTCTATATGTTCAGTTCTGTTATAGTAGTTCCAGTTAAATACATGTTAATTGTAAACATACCCCTTAATATTGGTACTTAAATTTCAGTGACTTCAAATCTTCAATTTCAATGATTTGGTACATTAAAAGGCTTGAATTTTTAATTTTGTGAAAAAAATTGGTGTATTTTCAAAATGAAGGTTGTGTTATAATCAATTTCTTCTGGATCTTTCTCACATTGATATCATGATTTATGAGAACCAACATCAATTATTTCAAGCATACATCCACGGGATCTTGACTTTTGATAAGCTAGTAGTTGGAAATATTGAGGTAGATCATAATTGCTTCCTTTGTGAATTTCATCATCATTTGAAACTTTGAGATACTCTCTCGCTCCCAAGGCAAGAGGAAGCTCCTGAGATCCCTGTCTCCAAAAGCATGTTGTACTCTACTAACTCCTATCTCCCCCCACTCATGATGGTGGGTAGGGGAGTTAAGGCTTCGCACGAGTCAATACACTCACCATCCACTCTAGCCAATAGAAGCCATAAGGTTCAAAATCTCTTTCAGTTCCAATAGCATATGACTTAATTTCTTTTTAGAGAAAACAAAAAGGAGCCCTCATTGCCCGTAAAGAAAGAGGGTGATTATGAGCGATTGTGATCGAGAATCAGGAAGAGAGGAGCCCTCAGGTGATGCTCCTCATTCTTAGTCCAATGTTAGAGAAGCTCAAAGCAGCAATGGAGGATATGGTGTGGGTTGACGACGACATAGCTCACCAGAGCACACGGATCTATGAGGTACGCATTGTATGGGAAAATATTTTCACCTCATTTGGATCTCGCCCGAGAGAACCTCTCCAGACTCTGGGATAACCTAGGCGAGTTCTCGGTAGCAAGCATGTTAAATGGCTTTTGCTTAATATGTTGTTCATCCGAAGCCATGGTGGAAACCTTGCTCTCTAAGGGCCCTTGGACCATGAGTGGCATCGGAAGCCATGGTTCTCGATGGAGAAAGCATTTCCAACTGGTATTCGAGAAACTAATGACCGTGATGCTCTAGATTTAATTACACCACCTTCCAGTCAAGTACTAGAGCTTGGAAGTACTGGAAATGGTCGCTTCTTTCTTTGGCATACTGGTAAGGGTAGATAAGATGAATAGGACAATGTTTGCCTAAGTTTGCGTGGAGCTAGATCTGAACCAACCACTTAAATGAGTATGAGTGAGGTGCTAACTATCAAAAATCTTCGTTGCAACCCTTTATGAGAAGCTTCCGTTATTCTATTACAGGTGCTGAGTCATAAGCCATAGGGTAGAGCCGTGCGTCGTAGAGCTGGTTGGGAGTCACTCAGGAGGCAGTGAAACTGGACCCCAAATGCCTTTCCCTTTCTGATTGAGGATATCATTTCTTCTGAGCAGAATACACCAGCTCCTCAAGCAACAACTCTGGCGGAGATTGAGATAGGCCAGGGAGGAGAAGACAACCAAAAATTTGGGTCATGGATGGCTGTGGTGTAGTAGTCGGCGGACAAGGCGTTGGCCAGAGCAACAAGGAAACAATAGTCTCGAGTCATGAGAACGAGGGACACATGAATATTGTCGTTTTGTTGAACTACTCGTTGAGAGCCACGTGGAAACTCAGGGATATGGTAGGGCCCTCGGTCGTGGTAACTGATGGGCACGCTCCCAAGGCATGCAGAGACGTGTGGCTTTACAGGGACGCACTACTTGAGAGAATGAAATCGTGATAGAGCTCATAGCCACGTGGAGTTCGAGGACTCCTCAAGTTGCCCAGAGTCATTGTGAAGGCTCTTGAGGGGCCACGTTAGCCATGAGGGGCTTCAAGAGAATTCGTAAAGGATATGGCGCATGTGATAAAGAGGAGGTTCCCGAGGAAAGTCATCGTATCCTGAAGCTGATCACATCCATCTGAATAAAGGACCTAGACATGCTTAATATTAATAATTGCAACCCCATTGAAGAGAACCAAGGGTTATTAACTAATGAACCTAATACACATGCCTCAATAATGAATATGGTCGCAAGTGCTCTCATGAAGAATAGAGGAGGAGACATATATGGAAAAGCCTCCAGACTAAGAACAGAGCATGTACCTTAAAGAAGGCATCATTCCAAAAGGAGAAGGGAGTGGGAAAAGGAGCTCAAATGATCTAAGGAAAACTCTGAGGAAAGGCAGAGTAAATAAAGAGAGTGGACAATGAAGGTCTAATAACTATGTTAAAAATCTTAATGTGGAACTGTAGGGGATTATTAGGGAAAGACATCATAAGTAGAATCAATTACTTGATTAAACCATCAAATATTGCTTCTATGGTATGTCTTTTAGAAACCTAGGTGAATGAAGAAAGAATCACAAGATTTTGTAGCAATTTTAAAGCAAAGTGGCACTAGGCGGTAATACCAAAAATTGGCTTCTCAGGGGGAACTATAGATCTGGAGAAAAAGCTTAGGGGAAATCACACCAATAATGTTTTCTAGATATGTCTTGCACCTAATAATTACTTTTGATAATAACAAGAGTTAGATAGTCACTATGATTTATAATAATCAACAACTAGCAGAACAAAAGAACACTTGGGTGGAGCTTAGTATACTATAAAGCATTGTTGGTGCCTGGCTCTTAATGAGTGATTTCATTGCCATGAGAAAACCAGAGGAACGAAAGGGAGCACAGGTAAGCAGAACAAAGGTATGCATACTAAATTTTTTTAACTCCTTTATAACACATAACAACCTTTCTGAATTCAGATATTTAGGCTTCCCTTTCTAGGAAAGATTAGACACGTTATTAGCAAACGATAGATGGCATGATAAAATAT
This sequence comes from Dioscorea zingiberensis, assembly GCA_026586065.1. Classification (NCBI taxonomy): domain Eukaryota; kingdom Viridiplantae; phylum Streptophyta; class Magnoliopsida; order Dioscoreales; family Dioscoreaceae; genus Dioscorea; species Dioscorea zingiberensis. Next base: position 52,209,988 of record CM048818.1, on the reverse strand, counting down.
TTTCTTACCAAATTAAATGTTTATCAAGATGTCAATCTGATCATGCTCCAATTATACTTGAATGTTGGATACAATCTAATGAATGTCAAGATAGTGTCAGACAAATATGGAATTTTAGAACAAAAGGCAGTCCAATGTATAATCTGAGCCATATTTTGTAACCTAAGGAAAGACTTAATCTACAAATGTGGGAGGATGTCAAAGGGACTAGAGACAAGAATTAAAGACTTGAGGAAGAAATACTAAAAATAGAAAAAAGAGAAAGTAGTTTCAGAAGTGAAGGAAACCATGAAATGAAATTAAGATCACTATATAATAAACATTAAGCTCTTTTAACACAGAACACAACTATGTGAGCCCAGAGATCAAGGCTAAAATGGCTCCAAAATGGAGACAATAACTATAAGTTTTTCCATCAAACCACAAGAATCGATAAGTCACATAACAAAATTAACCATATAAAGACATAAAAGAATGAGGTAATAACAAACCCACAATAAATAGAGGAATAATTCATCAACTTCTACTCTAAGTTGTGGCAAGATTAGGGAAACTGTGAACTCAATGCACTAAACAAGCACTCCCAGATGATCTTCCGGTACTAATTGCTCTACTAACAAGGTATGAAATCTATAAAGCTATGACAAAAATGCTTCGAGGTAAGTCTCCTGATCCAAATGGTCTTAATGTTGAATTCTTTAATGCCTTTTGAATGTGCTAGGGGAATCTATAATTGATGTTGTAACTTTTTTCTTTGATCATGCTAAGCTACCTACAACATGGAACCAAACTCATATATGTTTAATTCCTAAGAAAGATAATCCTCTATATGTTAAGGACTATAAGCCAATCTCATTATGTATTGTCAACTACAAAATTATAACAAAGGTCCTCTCAAAAAGAATCAAAATGAACTACCGCACATAAAAGGTAGAGAACAAACAACATTTGTAGCAAGCAGAAGTAATTTTGATAATATATTAATGACCTAGGAATTAGCACACTCATTAGAAAAGTATGCCCTACACGTAATGATAATGCTAAAAATGGATATGAAGAAGGCTTATGATGTAATGAAATGGAATGTTATATCTGTTGTTATGACTAGAATGAACTTCCCTGACATATGGGTAAGATGGGTAAAGGAATGTATAGAGACCCCAATAGTAGCTTTTATTATAAATGACAAGGTTGGTGGGTAAATTTTTTGAGCGGGTACCGAACTATGGCAAATATCACTTTGAGCATCAAACTCCAATTTGTATCTTTTTGGGCACCCTGCATAGATTTGGTTTCACCGGACGGGTACCCGAGGGATTCCGACGATTATTTACTGAGGGGACACTAGAAGTACCACGCAATTAATTTTTTAAATTTTTTAAATTCTTTTTTTAATCCACATCAACATCTCTTAAACTCTCTCTTCCCTTCCTCAACCGAGGACCCTCACCCCCCTGTCGCAGGCGCCACAGGTCCGACGGGATCCTGCCGGTGAAGAAATTCGTCGATGCATCGATGAAATTGAACTCCGCTCAACTCCCTAGCTGTTCTGGAAGCTCACCGGAGAGCTTGTTCGATTTCAACGACAGATTAATAAGCTCCCTGAACTCCCCAAACTCCGACGGGACCTTGCCGGGAGAAGCCATTCATAAACAACTACAGCGAGATGAGCTTCGTCAAGAATTGGAGCTCGGAGAGGCTTCTATTTGAGTGATTCTGTGAAGCATCGAAGTTCGTGAGATTCGAGAGGTTGTCAAACCCCGCCGGAATCCCTTTGGTAAGCAAGTTGTTGTAAATCTCAAGCTGATTAAGATTTCAAAGCTTAGAGATCTCCGGCGGATCGGCGAACTCAAGATCCATGAGAGCCGTTAGATCTCCAATCCATGGCGGGATCTTAGGTGACGGGTGCAGAGGAAAGAAGAGGAGCTCGGGGAGGAGGTCGTGGGGGTTGACCAGCGGCAGGAGCGGAGAAGAGCGAGGAGGGAGGAGAAGAGGACGTAGTCGCGGTCGAAGAAGGAGAGCGAGCCGACGGGGAGCGAAGGGAGGACAGAGACGGTGCCGGAGAAGGAGAGGGTTTGCGTAGTGGTTTGGAAGAGCTCACCGTCGAGGTTGATGAAGATGATGGAGGAGGACGGAATGGACGACCGGCGTTGGAGAAGGAAAGGGTTTGCATAAGGTTCTTGACGGGTGGGGAAAGAGGGCTTAATTAATTAGTTGTTAATTAATGTAATTAATATTATTTGATTGTATTAATTATAAGTAATATAATTATGTTGTTTTATTGTATTAATTATAATCCACATCAGCGTGGACGTGGCACTTCCAGCGTCCACATCAGTAAATAATTGCCGGAATCCCTCGGGTACCCACTCGGTGAAACCAAATCGATGCAGAGTACCCGAAAATATACAAATTGAAGTTTGATGCTCAAAGTGATATTTGACCATAGTTCGGTACCCGCCTAAAAAATTTACCCCAAGGTTAGTAGATGGGCCAAACCAATAACTGACATGAGGTAAAGGGACCCAATATCACCATATCTATTCATAATAGTCTCACATGTACTTACTAATATACTGAACAAAGCAGAGTTTTTTAGATTATTAAAAAGGAATTAAGATTAATGCTTCCCTAAGTATGAACCACATTTTGTATGCTGATGATCTACTATTATGCTGTGAAGCATCAACGAAAAATGCCAGAGCCTTGAACATGTGTATGAGTATGTATTCAAATCTCATAGGCTAGAGAACAAATTGCAGTAAGTCTGAAATTTATTTTCTATCCTATCTTAACTCAAACGTTAGGAGATCCATTAGTAATATTTTGAACTTGAAACAAGGAGTCTTTCCTTTTAAGTATCTCGGATGTTGGGTAAACTTATAGGATTCCAATGTGCAAGTTCAAGCCATTGGTTGATAAGGTAGAGGAAAAATTAGCACATTGGAAAACGCTCAACCTTTCAGTAACAAGGTAGTCAGAACCGGTCCGGGGTATTGACCAGGCCAAGCCCAGGGGTTAGGGGTCAAGGGTTCAATCGGGGTGAACTCGGGGTTGAACCGGGGTCAATAATAAAATATTTAAAAATAATTTATAACAATTAATAATATTGCCAAAATAATCCCATAAAACTCATATTTATAGTAATATTCTCACAAAGCACATTATTTGTGAGTACTGGTTTTTATGGGGTTATATTTGCAAATATGATAAACCCCTGAAAATCAATTCCACTTAGTGCTTTGAGTTCATCTAGCCGTCAATAGATCACCTCTTGACACTGCGCGACTTCGTTGCCCGCGGGGAACTTGAGAAGATCGTCAACATCGGTGCCAAGTTCCGTATTGCCGGAGACTACTCCTTCCCCTGCGCTGAGGAGATCGTCTACCACTCCAAGCAAGGGAATCTCTACACCCTTGAAACCCTTGTCTACTTCCTCCGCCATCGCCAACTCAAGCACACTGACTACCTCCAATCCGCCCACCTCTGTCGCATCCCTGTCGTTACCCTCCCCGATCGCAAGTCCCTCCTCTACTAACTCCTTGGTTGTGTCGCCTCCTCCGATGCCATCGAGCTCCTCACTCCTCACCCTATCCCTGCCTCTGCCGCCGACGAGTATCACCATTCTAACCTTCCCTTCACCAGACCGACCTCCCCCGAGCTCCCCCAACCCATGATCTAGGCCTTGTTTCCACGATCCGTGCCCTCGAATCCCGCCTCAAATACCGCAATTGAGGGCCTCCTCGAGAGCGTGCACCATGACCCGATTGACTCCGCCAGGTCAACCGGTTCTCAGTTGAACTGGCCGGGTCACGGGTTATAATCAGTTCAACCCATATCTGGTTCTATGGACATTCCCGGACCGGCCACATAGCCGGTTCCCAGTTTTCTGGTTGAACCGGTCGGGTCGGTCCAAGTCTAACTACCTTGTTTAATGGTTGGAAGAGTAACCTTAGCTAACTTTGCAGTCATGTCAAAACCCTTATATAGACTAAATACTTATGATATACAATATAATATATTGGATCAAATTACCAAGCTAATCATGAAATTTATATGATACAATAGCAGTAGAGGTGGGGGACTCCATCTGATTAACTCATGAACCATTACAAGTCCTAAACCAGAGGAAGGGTTAGGCACTAGGGACCTAAAACTAATGAAAACTACACTGTTATGAAAGCATGCTTTAGATTTGATTAATGGTAGTGGCAGAATGTGGGTCCAACTAATGGAAAGAAAATATGGAACATTAAGGCCTTGGGATATACCAAAGCAATCAAATATGTCCTGGGGTTTTAGGTCCCCTTTTAGCATAACACTGAGAATCAGAGATAAAATTGTACCAACTAATATAGGAGAAAAGGACTCCATACTTCTACACTGACAGCTATATGATGTGCCACTACAGCTCAAACAGATTTTTATAAATATGAATTATGACTTGACTAATATGCAGGTCAAACAATTAACTAATGCAAATCAATGGGATATGGAAGTTATAGAAGATATATTACCAGAGGATGTTATAGAGCTATTGTAGGGTAAGGCAATTGTACAAGAGTAAGCAGATGAAAATTGGAAATGAGTCCTAGGAATAGGGGGAAGCACTTTGACAACAACAATATATGAGGCCCTCAGAACCAAGACAGATACAAACCCCTAGCTAAGATGTTGTGGAAGCTCCAAGTTGCTCCTAAAATAAGATACTTCTTATGGAAGTTGTTTAACAGAATATTACCAACTAAGGAGTACCTATATAGGATGAATATTGGGCCACAAGATGTCTACTCTATATGTAAACTAACAAGGGAAACTATTAGCCATTTACTTTATGAGTGTAGGTGGACAAAGCTAGTTTGGAATGAAGATCAAAGTCAAGGCTATCTAACAGGTTGGGATAGGACGAGAGCGAACTTGGAAGATGGTGACTGGCTGTCAAGCAGCAGATTATGGACCTACATAGTAACCAATGAAGAGTCAGTAATAATAACATTCATCCTTTGGCAGATATTGAAAACCATATATAAGAAAGTCTTTCAAAATGAGGAATTCAAACATAAATGGATAGCAAGAAATGACATAGCTCTAGCAAAGGAATTTTATAACCAGGAGGAGACAATAGAGCACATAGGAGAGACTGAAGGAAGGAGATGGAGCAAACAAAATTTTAAGCACATGTTATACATAGATGAATCATGGGAAGAAGAGGTGCAGGTAGAGGATCTATTGTAATGACTACTAATAGGGAATTTCATATACAAGCACTTGTGAAGTAGAATAAGCTTTTGAAACAGAGCTCCAGGCGATGAGGGATTAGCAAGGTTGTTGTAGTTGTGAAGCTTTAAAACTTAAGTATTTACAGATAATTAATACCTCCTGAGAGTACTAAAGCAAGAAAGGATGGACCTCAATTGGACGACCACAAAGACCACCAAGGAGTGCAAAGAAATGCTGAATGAGATTAGAAGCTTGGAGATCAAACAAATCCTGAAAGAATGGAACACCCTTGTAGACAACCTAGCAAAAGAACGAACAGGAATGAGAATTATGTATGAAGATCAGCAACAAATGCTCGATTAGATACAATTTTTTTTTTTTGTGAATTTACAACTACTATGATTGTTAACTACCTTAGAATCTCTTACTACCAAAAATAAAAAATAATAAAAATAATTGCTTCCTTTGTAGGTTGGAGTTAGAATCACATGATTATGTTTTCTTTTATTGTCCTTTCTATGCTACGTTGCACTGAGAATGTCTTGGGTCCTTAGTACCTAACTTATAGATTGAAACCTAATAGACATCTTTTTAAAAGTATGCTTGCGCATACCTTATCACAATCCTTTTTTGCTATATCACATAACTCGGCCTAGAGACTTGTGCAAAGCTGTATGAAGGGATTATAAGCACTTAAGGCTCAACACATTAGACACATCCCAAGGGCTGCCTATTTGCTTGTTGATACTCTGGCCAACATACAAAGTTTGTACATTATAGGTGCTGAAAACTAGGCAGTAGTGGAGGACATTCCTACCATGACCAAGTTAATGCATATGACTAGTAACCAAAACCTTTCAAGGGTCTCCAATCTCCCAACTTTTAAAGAATTGATTGTGATAACTGCCTGATTCCCAAGTGTTTGTGTAGAATGCTACAAAGCATTTTGACTATACGACAAAATGAGCAGCAACCGCCCAGAATGGCTCATCACATTTCTCAAAGAGGAACAACAGGCTTTTGGCGATCAGTTTGAGTTTTATTTGCACATCAAAGTGGAAGCACTAGAGGGATGTCTCCATGGGAACCCGACATGTTTAGTCTTGGAGGAAGTACCCAAGCTTAATTAGGGCCTATGCTTTGATGGAGAATCAAAGCATGCATTTGAATTACACCAAGGAACCTCCTTTTTATGATACTAACTTTGAAGAATAAGGAATTAGGTGAAGAAATTAAGAACAAACATGGTGTGTGAGTTGTTTCTTTGTTATGAGATTTAAATTTATGTTCGGATTTGTATTAAGTTTGTAACTATCTATGTTTTATTGTACTGTATTGTGTTGCATTGTGTTTGTCCTGATCAGGTGTGCACTATATTGCCTTTTATGTTTGTCGCTTTGTTGGGTTGATGAAGAATATATATATATATAGTATCGCGCTACAATCAGGCAAGCCGGATCATTGTGCTGATCCGGCCGACTCCCATTTTGGGCCATAGAGCATGTTTGAAGGATTTTCAACAATACGGATGGGAAGATCATCGAAAAATAAGCTAGCATGTCAATTTTCATATAATTTGGTGACTGTTTGGTCCTCCCACTTAACGGTTCTTATTTTAGGAAAATTTTAACTGTTCAGAATTTCAACCATTAAGTGGGAGGACCAAAAGGTCACCAAATTGTATGAAAATTGACGAGCTAGCTTGTTTTTCGATAATCTTCCCATCCTTACAGTTGAAAATCTTTCAAACATGCTCTAGAGGCCAAAATGGGAGGCGGTCAGACTGGAACAGTGTTCCAACCGGCCACATAGTAGAAGGGCCCTATATATATATATATATATATATATATATATATATATATATATATATATATATATATATAGGGGAGATGTTACAATTAGGCCAGCCGCATTTACAGTCGGCCCGCTATTTGAGACAACATATCGGACCGGGTCTCAGGCGACCCTGGCCCGGCCAGACATGTTGTCTCACATAGCGGGCCGGCAGCATAGTAACAGATATATATATATATATATATATATATATATATATATATATATATATATACACACACACACACACACACACACACTGATCCAGAAATCTTGTGCGGTAGATTTGGATCACTATCTGAGATCCGGCCGCGCTACCCTTGGAGCATGTTTGAAGGATTTCCAACTGTATGGATGGGAAGATCATCGAAAAATAAGCTAGCATGTCCATTTTCATACAATTTGGTATAGTTTGGTCCTCCCACTTAATGGTTGAAATTCTGAACCGTTCAGATTTCTAAAAAATAAGAACCGTTAAGTGGGAGGTCACCAAATTATATGAAAATGGACATGCTAGCCTATTTTTCGATGATCTTCCCATCCATATGGTTGAAAATCCTTCAAACATGCTCCAAGGGCCGAAATGGGAAGCGACCTCATTTGCACAGTGATAAGGCTGGCCGTACCTTATCACGGCTATATATATATATATATATATATATATATATATATATATATATATATATATATATATATATATATATAATTTTTTTTGTAGTTTTGTGAGCTAGAGGCTCATTTTGTGAGAAACAAGTGCTCTCTACTTTCTTTCTTAGGAAATTGGGTGAAATACATTCAAAATGCCTTACAGAAAGGATTAGTCATCTAAAAGCACACAACATTCATAGTAAAAGCAAAGTTTTGCAAACATCATCAAGCTGGGATGAGGTGGGTGGTGCTATATCAGGCGTACAACGACGCACAACGAAGAGGAAGGAAAACGAAGGGGAAGTCAGCAAGGGGAGGAAGAGAGCATAGTGAAGGCACCTTGGCATAGAGGAGATGGGGAAAGTTTGGAGATAAATTACTAATACGGCGGCACAACAGAGAAATGGGGAGACTGGGAGCAGTGTTGCTCTGATGAGTTGAGCTCCCGGCAATAGGGGGTGACCTACATAGACGTTGTACGAAACAGAGCAAAAAGGGAGAAAAACTCAGCAATGGTGACAACGCACAAAGAGGATGAGCCACTACATACCCCGCACTAGTGGTGGAGATCAAGGGCGACTGCTCGAACGATGACAGTGGGTGGACTGATGTGCACTTCAAGAGACAACAACGGACCTCCCCGAACACAGGCATGACATCGATAATGGGGAGGGAAAGGCCACCTCGAGAACGGAGATCCCCTCCGGTGAGGAGGACGTTATGTGGCATAGAGAAGTTGTGTGGAAGCTGCTTCAGACCTGGGCACTGGGTGAAGGAGTGTCTAAATCAAGAGATGTGCAGGGGCTTTTGAGGTGAAGGACATAAGGAGACGGAATGTTGCTGCTGCTCGCTGGAGCAGGTGTTGATCCCAGAAAAATTAGGGGCAAAGGTCTGATGAGGCAAGAGGAAGCTACATCTTGGCCTGGGAAAGCTTGTGGCACCTCGGACGTGGCTATTGGGGTAAGGGATCGAGCTATTATACCTCGTAAGAGGCCAATGCTAACTTGGGGGGTGTATCGTTGGAACAGAACAGGGAAAGGCTCCAAGGGACCCTAAGGAGGACATGAAATGCTCCAGGGATGCTAACAGGACACTTGTCCCTACAAATAGAGGCCGGGAGCACGAGATTGGAGAGCGCCAATCAGTCGGTAACATAGAGACACATAATGGAATCCTCCACAATAGTGGCACCAGGTCCCATCTTTCATCTTAGGCGCTGGTTTCCTCACCTTGGAATAATAGACTGAAGAAAAGGGTCCACACATCCGGGCTTGTCTCACTGGTCGTGATCCTATCCCGCATAATCCGAACCCACAACGCGTTATTATGCGTTACCCCCCGCATGTACCACCTCATCTTCTAGGTCAATCCTAACGTCCGGTCAGAAAGAAAGGGCACAAGTCTTCCCATTAGGTCAAGGTTACTATATCTGACTCTGACTCGGAGTCCTGCTCTTCCCCGGAATCCCCCCGGGTTGACTCTATCTCCTGCGCATGCTCCTCATCAGACATGGTCGGCTGTCAGAGAATAATACCATCAGTTTATTTTATGAACAGTCTAATCTACCCACCCTTCCACTCCGTCAAACCTATTTGACTAAGTCACTAGGGCAACTAGGGTGTCGATTAATCCTCTCGCTCTGATACCACTTTAATCTATTACGCCCCGGCCACAAAACCTCGGGCCCACGGGCACGCGACAAACCGACCGTACCCGAACAGGGACGGGCCCTACCCGGATATGAAGCCTCGATGATCAGTAATCACATATAAAATACACAACAAAATATAAACATAATCCAAAGATATAAACATGCCTAATGTCATAAGTACACAGTGGAAGCAAAATACAATCTATAGGTCCGCAGACCATACAGTCATAGCATAACTGGCTCCTACAAGGGAACCTAGAATAATATGTTCTCACACACAAGCCGATCAGAGGTGACCGACCTCGGTAAATCCTAGCAAATCCACGCAAGTCCCATGCGGCACTCCTACAGTTTGCGTCTTACTCCTCGGGATCTGAAAAAGGAAAATCAACAAGTACATGAGCTTTCGTAAAGAAAGCCCAGTAAACACCCAGCATGGAATAATAAAGTCATGTCAAACTCAATATAAGATAAGCAAATAAATGAGCAAACCAAGAAACATGACCATCAAACCCGGCGTGGGGAGCACAAACCCCACCGGCCAATCCACCTGGAGTCTCAAACCTACCCCAATAAAACTATCCAACAGTAGGGACTCCAAACTACAATCATGTTATCTCAAGACAAGAAACGCAAGCGAAGCTTGCAAACCATTCCCCGGGCAGCCAGAAGCCTAAGCCGACATCGTTCCACGGTCCGTAGCGCTACTCTTACATACATGTACATACACGGCCAGCATATCGTCCTACTGACAGGCATACAGGACAACCAGAGTATCGTCCCCCTGACAGGAAAGCACGAACAGGGTGTCCACCGGCTCTGAACGTCAATCAGGAGCCACACGCTCCACTACACCGGGCGGAAGAATCCACAAGAATAACACGCATCGAGTGGAAAGAATTATACACGACCAATAATCATACATACATAGATATGGATTCATATATCAAGGAATAATCATCCAACACAACAGATATGTATGTATATGCCAAAGACTCAAGAAATCAATGATGTAAAACATCCAAAGATAAAGGATTCTAGGCAAAGGCACTTACTTGATGTCCAAGGTGTCACTACTCAGCCACAAACTCTCTCGATGCTCCTTCCCGCCCTCACGTCAAGATCTGATAATTAAGTCTACCCTTAATACATTTGCCGACTATAAAATAATAAACATGCCACTACATAATTGCATGACTCACACATGATTATGTATCCATGTTTACTATTCATGTATCCTGGTAACAATTGGATAATTCATCTTGTATCCTTAATCAACTAATTATCACTAGCCACCCATTATACTAACTACTTGTTAAGCTATTTCAACATGGTGAAAACCGGCCCAGAGCAACTTAGGTTTGAATAATCAGCGAACCACTCTAGTAACCCATTTATTTAATTGGTTACTTTCCACTAGTTATAATCATGTGCACTTGCCCACCTTTTAGAACCAGAGAGTGGAACGTGCCTTTCATTCACCTATGTGGTTAACTACCACTATGGCTTCTTTGTACATTCTATTCAACTACAGAGTCATGAACTCTTTACTAATCCAAGGCTTTATCGACCTACAACTTGGCCCACTATGGATCCCGACCCACCAACCAATTTCAAGGTTGTTACCATTCTTATAATACAAGAGCATAGAGTATGTTTTAAACTCCTCATATTTTATACTTAAGCATACATGCATGAATATATGAGTTTTGTAAAAGTAAACAAGCCCAACATCCTCTATCCATGCTTGACCTCACACAGAACTTACAAGTTTCCAAACTAACACCTTGTCCTTCTATTAGGTATAGCAAGAGATGAACAAATGGTACTTTCTCTAATCTAGTCATATACTGAGTAGGCTCCTATCTCTCCTCGCTAAACTCATCATAGTTATTATATGCTCATCAGGTATGAGGGCAGAGAGAGAAGGAACTCTCAGTCTTCAAGAACTAAACTCATGATTGAATCCACCGGGCCTCCTCCACATCACCGAGGTTCACTCCTCAGTGCCTATCAGTGAAGATTTCATGGGTTTAACAACAATCTAACCTAAGCATACACGTGGTTAACCTTCTACTAATTCTCATTAGTTTAACAGAGGGTGCAAGGTTGGCTCACCGGCTCGTGGCGCGTATACATTGCTCCCGTGGAGTTGCACACGTAGCCGATGTTCGTCACCGTCCCGATATTGGTGTTCCCTTATCGAAGGAAGGCTGCAGTCCGGTGAGAGGAATGGTTGGCAACTCTATTGCTTTTCCTTCCTTTCTCCACTCCCTAAGGCCATGTTTGGTTGGGGGATAACCCCAAAGGTTATCCCCAACACAATTTCCCATAAAAAAAATTTTCCCGCCAAAACCTTTAACTAAGATTTAAAAATATAACACATCAATACATGGTAGACACATCACTATCTTATCATTAATACCTTTAGTTTAAAATTCCCTCCAAAAAAATTTGAAAATTTTCAAAACTTATTCCTATCCCCAAGTGGAATAACCCCCAACCAAACGCTGCCTAAGTCCGACAAGCTTACCCACTAGTGAACTCTCTCTCTTGACTCAAAAGGAGAATAGATGGCTTGGAGATAAGCTTGTGCGCACTTCCGTTATGTAAAGGTGGTTGAGGTCTTCGAGGCTACAACGCCGACGTGACTTGACGTGACACAGCGCTGCGCACGCCCGACGTCGATCATGGAAGCTTGGATCGCGTCAACGAGTAGCAGTGCGAAGAGGTGGACGGCATGGCTTCCCTCGGATCCAATACGCAGTTGGATAACCGGTCGTGATCTATTCCAAGCTGGTGAGGTCGAGGGAGCAATCGCACTCTTGCCTTGAGATTGAGTCGCGATCGGGTTGGACGGTGGATCATGCAGCTTCTTATGCGGTTTCTCCCCATCAACGAGCCCACGTGGTGAGCTTCAGCCATGAAATACAATGAGTTTTCCCCACTTAAACCCTCACCACACGATCACTATCCATGTTAGTCTCAAGCCGTTGATTGCATTCCATTATAAATCCCAAACATCCATGTATTCATATTTCTTACTAGAGAGAAAGAGAACTAAAGGATAAATAAAGAGAGAGAAAGAAAGCCACGTCTTGTAGCCATGCATGTTGTCATGCATTCATTTCATTTTTTTTTATAAGTCACCCTCTCTTTTCTCAAAATTCCAATTATAACATATTGCTTGTTTAAATCAAGAGAAAGGTCTTTTTCATTTAAGCCCACCACTCTCATAATATTACCTCTAGGTCCCTTTCTCTTAACTCATGTGTGTGGGTGCATCTTTGCACATTGATCCTCCAGTCTTCTTAATATTGTAATAAAGCCCTTTGCTCCCTTATTTCTTTTAATAACAAAACTTGTTACTAAACCCCCCCAAATCAAATTAATCCAAGTATGGGCATTAATTCACTAATACACAATTAGAGGGAAAATTAAAAGATTTTTTTTTAATCCATAAAAGTGTCGGCTCTTACATGGGCACCAAGACACAACCACACATCAACCTCGGAGCAACCCCAAAAACCCGGGATGGGCACGAACATGGGCTTAACACAAATCCATGAGACCTAGGAATTATAACCATTTCTCGAAATGGTTGTGCACACAAATCGGGATCCACATATAGTACCTAAGTCAACTAATGGGCTCGACACCAGAGGTAGTCAAGTTGTTGAATAGAGGATAAAGCACTACTAAAGGAGATAACAGGGGTAGAGGATGAAATTGGAGCTATATGGCGGGAAGAAATTAGCTAGGAGGGAGATATGAAGATAGCCGAGATGGAGGACATGAGCCCCAAAGACTATGATGCGATGGGTTGGCAAATTCCGGAGAGGATGACATCCCCAACAAAAGTTGGGGAGGTTTTGGATCTAGAAGTGGTTGAAGAACCTAATGCAGGGAAGTGAGCTAGCCAAAAATTCATATGCCTCACAAATGGAGAAAGAAGGCTTCATCATCCCCTTGGCTTGAAAACGTGCCACAACAAAAGAACCGACGCAACCTGACGTATGGAATCTGATCTTTACACTATTTCATTAACTTAATCCGATTAGTCTGACATGAATATACTATCGATCACACTTTTAGTAAGGATAGACTTGGGCAACAATAAGACGGGAAAAGCAACCTACTTAGAATACATGTGCATGCTAGAATGGGAGTGATAGAGGAAATGGGAAGAGTGTAACTAAGCACCCTTCTAGGGCTTAATAAGGGTAAAATAATTGATTATGAAGATCATATCTTGGAATCTTAGGGGACTGGGTAAACGGAATAAGAGGCTTCTTATAAAACTTCCTCAAACTCCACAAGGTTAGCATATTTCGTTTACAAGAAACTAAATTGCCACCTATAAATCACTTGAACAGGAGATCGATATGGGTTGATCTCTTCGACAAGTGGATAGCTCTCCCTGCTATTAATACAAGAGGGGGATGTTGCATCAGTTGGCATAGTGCCTTGTATGATATAAGGGAATACTATATTGAACAGTTCTAGATCATAGTAGTGCTATATGACAGAGAATGAATAATCAGTCCTTGATGATTACCACAGTTTACAGCCCGTAGGGCCCTACTACAAGGGATAGCTGCTGGTTAGAGCTAAGAAACATCAAAGTTCGAGCAACGGCCCCTAGCTGATCTATTGGGACTTTAACGCCACTCGATCCCCTGAAGACAGGAATGGTTCCAGTCAAAGCTCTCAGCACATAAGAGGAAGAGAAGGCTTGGAGCAACTTATACAGGACCTCTACTTGATCGATCCACTCCTGTTCGGGCACAAGTATAAATGGATTAAAAGGAGGAAGGCATCCGCATATGCAAGATTAGACAAATTCTTACTTACAAATTAGTGGATTGGACTTTTCCTCAGTTACTGGCAAACAGCCTTGCCACGAATCTATTCGGACCATACCCCAATTAGTATGGATTGTGGCAATCAGATCCAACATCGCCCAACGTTCTACTTTAATCGTGGCTGGGTGAAGAAGGAGGGCTTTGAGGACATGATTAAAGAGTGGTGGAGACAACCTAATTTGACACAAGGGGCCTTCATCATGGCAAAAAAGATTACGTTTCACAAGGAAAAGTACAGTGGTAGCAGAAGGAACAACATGCTACCCACACTAGTAGAAAAAGAGACCTCCTAGTGGCAATTGATAAACTGGACATCACCAAGGAAGGTAGGTCACTTAGCAGGATGGAATGCCACGAGGAAGATGAGAAGAGACTAGAATATGAACAAATCATCATTGATGAAGAATCAACATGGAGATAGAAGTAGAGAATCACCTGGTTGTAACTAGGTGACCATAATACAAGATTTTTCCATGTAGTAGTGAACCAGAGAATGAATCGGAATTAGATACACCAACTACAGGATGGGAATATCACACTGACCGACTCGGTTGGGATTTGGGACATGGTCTCGTCCCACTTCCATAAACTCTTTGGGGAGGCACAGGAAATGAGGTACAAAACCTCTTGGAAAATGTTGTTCCGACACAGGGAACATTTAGATCTTTCCCACCTGAAGAACCCATTCTTGGTGGACAAAGTAAGATTGGCGGTCTTTGAGCTGGGGGCAGATAAGGTACCCGGATTTGATGGCTTCCCCATGACTTTCTACTAACATAGTTGGGAATGTATCAAGGATGATCTAATAATGATATTTGAGGATCTCTACCAGGGAAGTGAAAACCTTGAACGGCTACATTGGGCAAATATATTATTGATCCCCAAAAATGAAACATCGACAATAATTAAAGATTTTGGGCCCATTAGCTCCTAAATTGCTCAATTAAAATCATCTCCAAGGTCCTAGAAAACAGATTACAAGAGGTCAAAGGCAGCCTTGTGGATAAATCTCAAACAGTCTTTATTAAGGGCATGATGATCCATGACAATATTGTCACCTTAGAAGAACTCATACATATGATGAAGTGCAACAACACCAATAGAACCTTGGTCAAAATTGAATTTAAAAAAGCTTTTGACATAGTGGACTGGGACTTCTTTTGGGACATCTTCCAGGCTAGGGGCTTCGGTCCCATATGGATCACTTGGATCCAAGCGCTATTCCTGACATCAAAGGCCAAATTTCTACTCAATAAAATCCCAACTGGCTATGTGAGGAATAAGCGAGGATTAAGACAAGGTAACCCCCTTTCTCCACTACTCTTTGGACTAGTCACTAATGTCATGACCACCATGTTCAGAGAAGCAACTAAATCCAACATATACAATGGGGTACAAATGGGAAACAGACTGGAGGACAAAAACGCCACGCTCTACTATATAGACGATCTACTAGTCTTCGGCATGGGTGACCTCCCTCGGTTCCGAATTATGAAGCTTATCTTCTAACTTTTCGAAGGTCTGTCGGGTTTGAGAATCAAATTTCACAAGAGTGCAATAATCTCACTACAGGCACATAGACATACAACCCAAGAGATCACACAAAATCATAAACTTCCTAGTCACGACTCTGCCAATCAAATACTTGGGAGTCCAAATCACCGAGGGCAGGCCAAGGAAGAAAGACTAGTTGGACCTCATATGGAGGATGACAAAAAAACTGAGCTCCTAGCATGGTTGTTTCCTATCAATGGGTAGTCAACTCACGTTAATCAACGCGGTGCTTACAAACATCCTTATACCCTGGATGTCCATATATAGACTACCAGAGTGGGTATTGGACCAAATTGAAAAGATAAGACGAGATTTCCTCTTGAAGGACACAAATATGAGCTCACACGGGTACCACTTAATAAATGGAAGACGTTTATGGCAACAAAAAGAGCAGGGAGGATGTGATATATTGGACTTGCGGCATGGGGCTCTCCTAGGGAAATTGTGGCGGAGACTTCTTACGAGGGAAGCCGGTCTATGCCAAAAAAATTATCATCAAAACTTATTTTAAATGGGGTTTTTTCGATACGCATGAGAAGGCCCGGTCACAGGAATTCTTTTGGAAAGGAATCTGTGGAGAAAAATCAGTGGCCCTTCATAACAGCAACACCTCCCATGGAGATGGAAAATCCATGAACTTATGGCTAGATAAGTGGATTAGGGGACACTCACCATGGGACTTATTCCCCTCCCTACAGACGTTGATGACACAAAGGTCGATGTTCATCTGGAAAGCGCAGGAGTTAATACAGAGGGGTTACCACTGCTCATTCCACGACCACTCATGCTTAGCAAGATTGAGGAATACAAAAGACTAAGTCAACACCTAAGCGCTATCCAGGGCGTAGGGGCAGATCAGAGGACCTGGAGGTTAACCCTGGCACCATCTTTCATAGTCAAGTCGCTATATAAATTCCATATTGATACAAATACCTAGAGTGATTTGGCAATTAGTTACTAGAAACTCCCTTGCCCCGTTAAAATCAAACTCTTTGCATGGCTTGTTCGAGAAAAATCAAATTCTCACACTAGATAACCTTCACTGAAAACAGTGAAGGGGCATTCAGGTATCCTGCTACCTCTGTAACATTGAAGAAGAGATAGTCACACACCTCTTCATCAACTGCCTATGTACACGTAGTGTGTGGGAGCACTATGGGAGCCTCTTTGGAATACCTACATCCTTTGTTACCAAGGACATTAGAGACCTTACAAAAAAAAACTTTAATAAGGTCACTAAGACCTTGCAAAAAGGGTGGGAGCTCGTAATGATGGCAATCATCTAGACCTTGTGAAGAGAAAGGAACTTGTGGACAACGTGTTTCTGGCAAATTATTCGTGACACTAACTTTCTCCTTCTATCTTGGTTTGATGCAGTACATCCATCAAAGAAGCCAATGCTATAGGAGGCACGGTTCCTGGTTAAAAGGAGCTTGTACTTCTCACCGAATACCCCCTACAGATCCAGAGGTGACGAGGCCTAGAAGAAATGGTGGAGGCTACTTGGGATAAAGTTACAAGAAGTCCCTATTCTTTTTTAGAGAAATTGTAATCATAGAACTCTTTCGTAACATAAATTGTAACACTTACTATCATAAATAAATTATGGATTATCCATCTTTTTCCAAAAAAAAAAAAAACATTCATATTAACTTTGTCTTTTGATGCAATGATAACATCAAAAGACTGATTCATCATCCATCAACAATTACAAATCATTTAGCAATCAAATAAATGGTTTAGTCGAATTTGCAATCCAACTGTATTTTAGATCATCTGAGTTTTCATAAATAAGGATGTATTGTATTTTGGAACCAATTTCCAAACTCATTTTCTCAAAAAAAAAAAAAAAAAAGTGTGGATGTTTGATCCTGTCTAGTGAATTAAAGCAGGAAGATGTAAACCTCCAAGCCATGATCTTAGTCATTCCAATTGTGATCTTTGAAGCAAAATAATAATCAATAGAAATTAAATGAGATTCCAACCCTTTGGAGAATGTACAACAGGTAAAGCTTTATATGGAGTGAGAAAAGTTGAAGTATGTTAGAATAACATCCATTAGTCAATTTGCTGCAAATAATGTATCAACATTTGTTTATGCAGATTTTATCCTTTAATTATTTAGTTTTTATTTTCCAAAGTAGATCTATTTGGATGAAGCCAAAGAAATCATCCAATCCAATCCGTTTGTTCGGTGAAAATATTTTAATTGGGATGTTTTTCAATAAATTTTTGTGTGGTTTTTACAAAGTTTAAAATTATAATTTATTATGTCAAGAGCAAGGGAAAATGGAGTGGATACATACTTAGCTAGTAGATAGAAGTGTTTTTCAAAACAATGATGTTGTAAAAACCACCTTTCATTGTCATCAAATTTAATAGTAACCATAAAAGTTATAGTCTTAATCAAAGAGCAACCACTTTTCAATTTCCTTGAACAGAAATTTCTTAAATTTGTAATTTGACTAATCTCCAAGTTAACTGCTACAAGTAGTATTGCAAAGATTAGGAATATAACCACTCTCTCTTTCCCTCTCCATCTTTTCATCCTTAATTATATAATTGGTGATCTTGTTTGGAACCAAACCTCTCTCCAACATCATATATCTAAGTAAATTTGGTTGCTCCAACTTCACTTTCTTACGCTTGACTAATTAAAGAACATGTAGTGCACATATATATGTGGTGGACACCTTCCTCTTAAGAGCTAGCTTTTAAGAGTGAGTTTTACCCGTAACATATGTGTTACACGAGGACATTATGGTAGTGTTGCCAAACACACCCTATATGTCAAAGCATTTGCCCGCTTTCTATTATTTTGCATTCACACACTCACAATGAAGGCTGAAGGCAGCGCTCACAACCTCTCTAAATGTTCAGCTAAATTTTAGTTTGAGTTTGCAGAATTGGAGTTAGATTTATAGCTTGAAATCAAAAGAGCAGAATTCAAACATAAATACCTTGTTCAAGCTAGTTTTTGAAATAGCTTGACTATGTAGTATAATGTAAGCTATATGATATACTTATTATTAGTATTACCTCTTCAGCATACACATTGTAGTCTTGGGTTGAAATTGGGGTAAAGCTCTTGTCAGGCCACACGAGTTTGATTCACTATTGCAAGCAGCTTTGGGGGTTTGTCCTACTTAAGCCCTTATAACACCAACTCAGGTTTTTTCAAAACTTACAAAGTTTACAAGATTCACTGAAGAATCTGTATTTTGATTTAAATTCTATAACAGTTTAGTTATGTAGCTCTTTCATTTACTAAAAAAAAAACACCAACTCAGGTTTACATGAGATCCCTAGAGATTGATGTTGGTGTAGTATTAATTGATACAAATCATACAATGTACATTAATAATATTAGACATAACCCTTGTTAAGTATGAGATATACAGAGGAATAATTTGAGAGATACATTAACCTGGTGGCCTAGAGGTTGATGCAATTCTTTTATACACTGAACAATAACCAGTGCAAAACGCCCCGATAAACTAAGTTGCCAAGTTTCAGTTTCATAATTTCTATGTTGCCTATGACTCATCAGGCTTTGGCTCGAGGACTACTGGTAATTTCTCCTTATGATCACCCCGCAATACCTCAACAATCACCTGAAGTTCAACGAGTGAGAAAAAGATGACTGTCAACTGTAAGAAGCATAAAAAGAGACAAATTTCCTGCAAATGCTTCATAACATCAATATTTCAGTCTTCTAACAAGTAAATGTTCAGTACATATGATTATAGGTTTAATTTTAGTTTGTGGCCTTTGATTTGGTAGCCCATCAAACAAGAGAGTATTTCAACAGCCCACTGAGGTGTTTAGCAAAGCAGGAAAACAGTTATTACTGTTAGTCACCAAAAGTTTCGAGTCAAAAGTGAAGCCGGGTTATATAGAAGGTACACAATCAAGGCAATGTTTATGTTTTGATGCAGGCTATTCCATTATGTTACAGATTCTTTTATACAGCCTAGCTGTTCTAATTAGTTATAGAGCTTTTGTAAAGATAACAAAAAATAAAAAAGGGCCTAGCTATTCTAAAATCATAACCAATTCAAATTTTGAACTTACTTCTATTAAAAGGAGCTACAGTGTTATATAACTCACCGTGTCACCTACTTTACATTGGTCCAATATTCTGTACAAGTCACTCCCATTAGTGACCTTTTTACCGTTTACAGATGTTATTATATCTCCTAAGATAAGTCGGCCATAGGAATCTCGCTTGGTTGGTTGCAAACCCTGCAAAATGTTAAGATCAGTTAGGTACTGGAAAAAAGTACTTTATTGCAATATTTGAAATAAAAGTCAAGTTTGTGGCATTCCTAAATTTCATTTATAACAAAAACAAAGAAAACATTATAGTTGCAGGTATTCATTAAGGGGCATGCAGCAAAACATAGTGTACAAGATTGTCTTTCAAGCCAATCACTTTATTTTATCTATTATACATATTAGAAACTCCTGTGATTTTATCTTTGATCATCTTATGATGAAAGAGATTGCCAGATAAGTAAGAACATAACATGCAGGAGTTCTGTCTGCATCCTTACTTATTTGATTACATTGTGCCGGAATTACACATTTAGGTAAACTTGCAAGTATGATGTTGGAGCTAATAATCTGAAGAGTTTTATCCAAATTCAGGAATTCACTAGTTAAAAGAAGGAAAAAAAAAAAAACTATTGACCTAAAGAAATAGCTCTTTATACAACAGAGAATTTATATAATTAAACATAATACCATAAGAAACATAAAGCTAAAAATTAAAGGAAAATATTAAGAACAAAAACTTATACCGCTTTCCCAGCTGGACCACTTGCAGGAGCATCTAATACAAGTACCCCACTAACTCCAAGCTGCTCAACTGACTGATCTGGTGCAAATTTGATGCCTAAAATGGGTCTGGTAACTTTCCCGAATCTTACAAGCTGATCAACAATGCCACCAACCTGCAAAATTAAGATAATCAATTTAAGGTTCACATAAATTTGTTTAAGCAGAAGGAAAATTGGTTGAAAGACTAGAGTAAAATTTCAATAGTTTTGATTAGAATATAACTTCTGCAGTATAAATAGTCAGAGAGAGCATAAGGACGCACTGTATCAACTGGGATTGAAAATCCAACACCAGATGATGCTCCTGATGGTGAGTAAATTGCAGTGTTTATGCCGATCAAACTTCCAGAACTATCAAGCAATGGTCCTCCACTATTTCCAGGATTAATGGCAGCATCAGTCTGTATAACATCCTGTATAGGACGTCCAGTGGCAGCAGAACTGATCTCTCTCCGCAGCCCACTGTAGAAAACATGACCATAAAAAAGCTATATGATGAGGCTCGCACTGCCTCATGAAAAGATTAATTAATCTTTAAGTTTCTTAAACATTATAGTTGCAATAATTGTAACCTGAAAAGTAGGGCTGGAAACGAACCGAACTTGAACGAGCTGAGCCCAGCTCGAGTTCGGCTCGAAATTCCATTGTTCGGCTCGAGTTCGGCTCGAGTTCGAAATTATAATATTCAATTCGAATTCGGTTCGAGTTCGAATTATAATTTTCGGCTCGAGTTCGGTTCGATAATATTTATAAAAATTCGAGTTCAATTAAAAAAAGCTCAAAATTAAAAAAAATATATAAAATTATAATAAAATTCACATTACAAATGCTAAACATGGTTATCATCATTTAAAAATCTATATAAAATTATAATAAAATTCACATTACAAATTCTAAACATAATTATAACTACATTATAATTATATTTTATAAGATAAAAATCAAGAATAAATTATGCAACCCAAATATATATATATATATATATATATATATATATATATTCGAACTTCGAACCGAACTCAAACGAGCTGACTCTGGCTTGAGTTCGACTCACTTATTTTTCGAGCTCAAATTTGAGTTCAAGTTCAGTTTGTTATTAAAATAATCGAATCGAACTAGAGCCAATATCGAATCGAACTCGAGTTGCTCACGAACAGTTTGATCGTTTGCCAGCCCTACTGAAAAGGTACTAATAGAGTATAACCATTCTCACCATTTGATTTTACTTTGTATTATACTTGAGGTTTTGATATGTAATTAAAAAAAAAGAGGTAAAAAGAGTTTCCTCACCTAATGACACCAGTTGTAAGTGTGTGGTCAAGGCCAAACTGCAAAAGAAAGGAAAATATTGAAAGTTATTTGTGCACATTATAAAAATGACAGCATATATATTAAATGCTGTTGAACTAGGAGAGCTGCATTATTATTTTGCTTTCTAGAAGAGAATGTGGAGATGAAAGTGTCAAGGATCTTAAGATATCATGGCCAGAATCATACAAAACAACAAAAGTTTTCTCACTAAAAAATTTCACCACCATTATGGGAAGTTATTTCATGATTACTATAAGTTACCAGACATATTTGTTCACCATTTACCACAGGATTAACACCAAATAAGCAATCATATAAATCACATCTATGTCTCCACCATTATCTCATTTCATAATATCGAGTTCACTTCCAGTTGGCATAGGAATGAAATCCAAAGATAGGCAACATCACTAATAGTAGGAACTTACAAGATGAAGCATAAGACAGCAAGAGTGCCAAGGAAAATAGGTGAATTTGGCTTAGTTGAGACATTGTAGGGTTAGCGGATACTCCTTACCTTAAGATCAATATCTGAAGTAGCAGAAAGGATCTGACTAGTTCTAAGATATCATTAAGACCCATAGTTTATCCATATTTTTTATGACCATCAGTTCATGGCAATTTTGCAAACACGGAGTTATGATCTTTGCTGCTTGATGTGACCACAAATTCCAATGTTGGCAGAAGCCCTAAGTCACTGCCTAGCTCAAAGTATATTATGCATATGTGCGTTGCTTTAATATGACCATAATTTCCAAGAAATGAGCACAGATACAAAATTATTTCGTAAGTCATTAAAAAGTTTCAAATAGTGATGTCAAGGCATAAAGAAGTTCAAAAGGACTACAAGCTCACCGGATTTCCTATGGCATAGACTTTCTGACCAACAAGAAGATCTGCTGAGACGCCAATTGGGATGGGTCTCAACTTGTCTTTTGGTGCATCAATACGCAAAACGGCGACATCCTTGTCTTGATCGAAACCAACAACCTTTGCTTCATAAGTTGCTTGATCAGCAAGGGTAACCCTGTACGTAAAAAGGAAATATAGCTTTAGACTGGTTGGAGAAAGTTTCATTACAATCACAAGAGTTGCAATTTAAAAGCAGAAAGTAGTAAACTTGTTGAAACATAAATTCGTGATACCCATGATTGGAAAAAAAAAAGGAATTACAAGATAGAAAATAATATTTCAAAATAGGTTCACATTGATCGTCAATTGGTTAATCATCAATGAGAACTCTTCACTTAGCGGTGAATATAGCAGGCTACTCTCCTCTACAGAAGAAGAAAGATATACACCAAACATTAGTTTACCATAGTCATCAAGGTCAAACCAAGAGGGGCCAGCTAAACTACGCCATGAAGCTTAATAGAAATCCATACATGACTCTCGTTTCTTCAGCCACATTGAACTTCTTAAAGGAAAAACTTACCAATCTTCGCATCTAATCTTTCTTGAACATGCAGGATTGAGGCTTCAAAGTGATTCTCTATAGTTGCCCAAACAAACAAAATAAAATATTACATCACACCATTATACAATCACTCACACAAACCCAATAGCCAACGCAAAAATCAAGACTTAAGATTATTCTTTCTGACTTTGCAGAATTATGAATAAAATTGAATTATCAGGCAGATTATGACGTGCACAATGAGGTTTATACATTTCTTCCTGACTTTTAAGTAATTACTTCACACATAGAGAGATGATTAAATCACCAAGCTATGTGAATGAACTTAAAGAGGAAAAAATGGGGCAATAAGTGGATCACTTTAACCAACAACTGTAATTTCAATTGAAATTGAGAAGAAGAATCAACTGTAATATTTCAAATGTATAGAACAGTAAGTTTCTTCTTTTTATTCTGATTATCCAAACCATACTCCTAGAATAAAAAACTTCTCCATCTTCACTTACTACCAAGGTGATACATTTCTAAGAAAAAAATTCTTATAAGAACAACCTCATCATCAATCAAGTATAATACTAAAAAACCAGGCGTAGATCAACTGCAAGCTCATTTAGCACCAAATGAAATATACAGTGATCCCAAAAAGAACAAGCTCACCAACCTGAGATCAGACGCGCCGCGAATCACATGGTAGTTGGTGACAATATGCCCATCCTTATCCCAAACGAACCCGGACCCCGACCCCTGCGGCACCTCCAGAACATCCAGCGTGAACGCATCCTGTCTATCAACACAAATCGATCAAGAACCAAAACATCAACCACATCCATCCCAGAGGTAAAAATCGCTCACGCTATCCACGATTCAACAATGGAGAACCAAGAAGCAGTACCGGACGGCGAGGTTGGTGATGTAGACGACGGACGGGGTGTTCTCCTGGAAGAGCCGGACGGTGGCAAGCTCATCCGTCTGCAGCTTACGCGGGGTCGTGACCACGAAGGCCGACGCCGATCCGACGTCGGAGACGAAGACGGAGACGGAAAGGGCAAGGGAGGCGACAAACACGAAGAGCGAGTCTCTGGCAGCGGAGAGAAGGTCGGCATGGAGACTGATTGGAAATAAAGGCTTCCGAGGAGAGGAAGAGGAGGCGGTGGGAAGGCAATGGGAATGGAACTTCGGGAGGAGGAGCAGGAGAGGTCGGAGAGGAGAGGGCCTCGGGGCGGAAGGATGGGCTCTGGTGGCCGCTGCCGTGGAGAAGAAACGGGCGGTGGAGGAGGCAGTGATGGCGGTGGGAGAGCTGAGGAGCACGAGAGCGGCGGATGTCGACGCCATGGCTGCGGTGGTCGTCGAGCTTGGGACACTGGGGATGTTTGGTTGGGAAGGATGTGGTTCATGGAGTTTGACTAATGGAAACACTCCACGTGGCAAGGACATGGGGCCCTGTATAGGAGCTTACTGGAGTCTTGGAGACATTTATCTATCTAGTCTAATATAATATTATTCATTTTATATATGTTTTTATTTTTTAAAAGAGTTATATTATTTGTTGTAAATTCACGAGCACAGTTTTTTTATTGATTAGAAAATTTTAAATTTTAAAATTTTAAATTGTCCATTAAATTAAAGGTATTTTTATTTTATTTTGAACATATATATATTTTTTATTTTTTACTAAAACTCTAAATATTTTTATCTCTAAACCATGTTCAATTGGTGTGAAGATAATTTAAATAGTTACCAATCATTTTAAAAACTTATTTATAAATCTAATTTATATAAATAGTAGTATAGAATTACCACATATAGATTGTGATAATTAAGTTCTATCCTGATGCATGCAATATTATGTTATAATAGAAAAATAAGATAGTTTGAGAGAAGTCAACTAAATATTGACTTCACTCAAAACTTCTCATTCACATCTTCATAAGTTGTTGATAACCCAAACCCACATTTTTTTTTTTTTTTTGTTATTCTATCTAAAGCCTCGTCCTCCAGAGTTGAAACCACCCAAACCCATATTTTTAAGAACTTTCTTCACCTCTAACGTATTCCGAAACATGAGAATCTAAATCTACTATTCATCTCTATAATATACCACACTTTTGCGAACTATTTTCATCTCTAATGCATTTTGAGATATGAAAATCCAAATCTTGTATTATACCCCAATGTTCATTTCTATCCATATACTTTAAAAATGTTTAATAGCATACGAATGAAATACAACCTATATTTTTTAGTTATTTTTATTTACAATAACTGGCCGTATTTTAGACCCAAACAAGTAAGACTGAGTACAATAGACCCCAGCGGTGTAACTCTTCCCCAGACCCATACATATGAGGGAGCTTTGTTACACCGGGCTGTCCTTAACTGGCTGTATTTTACTTATGTGGCATTACATGGGTCTGTATTTTACTGACGTGGCATGCCCACATTAGCATTTTTGAAAAAAAAAATTATAACTTAATTTTGAAATGAGAATTAAGGCGGTATTGAATTGCTGATGTGGTAAAGTTTTAAAAAACTTATCTTGACATGGCGTGCTGATGTGGCAAAAATTCTAAATAAATAATAACATATTCACATAATTAATTACATTAATTAATAATATATTTATACTCATTGCATTAATGATAACATAATTAAAAACCCTAATCATAACTCCCTTTCCCTATTCTTATTTTTCCTCCACGTGCTCCTTCCGGCGGTGCCGCTCCCCATCCACTCCTACGCCGCCGACTTCTCTAGTGACGCCGGGCAGGGTAGTGATTAACCTGCGGGCGGTGACAACCGGGGGATTGACAAAAGAACAAGCAAGGGGGAAGACAAACAAAGAAGAAAGTCTCTAAAACTTCAAATGAAAAGTATTATTTAATAATCAATGACTAAAACTCAACCCACAAGCCGAGTTTAAATAGCTTAAAAAAAACTAACTAGAAACCTATCTTCTTATCCAAATTTGCCAAAATCGGCAAATTTTGGTTCAAAAGAAAAACTTATCTTATTCGAAAATAACTAAACAAATCATATAACTCCTAAAAATTCGAGATCAAATTGGATTCAAATCTTATCCTAAATTGGCATACGAAGTATTACCAAAGAAAAAAACACCAAAAAATGAAGAAACGACTGGGAAAACAGTGGAATTTGAGGAACCTCAAATTCCACTATTTTCCCCATCGTCTCTTCGTTTTCGATGGACCTTACATGCGCGTCGAGACGAGCTTTCCGAATTGGGGTTGAGCGTGAATCCAATGCCTGTAGCCAAAGTTATGGCTAAAATACCGAACCGTGTCCAAAGTGCTCCCCAATTCCGAACTTGGCTTAATCACCTTCCACCTTTACGTCGGTCCACCAAGTCGTGGTATGCCAAAGCTCTCATGGTGCAATCAGATAGTTCGTCATCATCTGACTCGGGCTCTCCTGCATCAGCCTCCTCGGGTTGGAAAGAACTCGCCCTCGAGTTCGTAATAGGATCAGTCAACTCTACAAAGCAAGGGCTCAGATGCTTCACATTGAAGATGTCAGAGGTCTTCAAATGACTGGGGAGGCGCAACCAGTATGCATTGTCATTGATCTTCTGCAGCATCTCACAGGGTCCGATCTTCCGTTCCTTGAGCTTGTTATACTCACCCACAGGGAAGCGATCTCGAGTGAGGACAGCCCACACTAAGTCACCCTCATCGAACAGAATTTGACGCCGTCGTTTATCGGCATTCACCTTGTACTTAGCATTACTGTCTTGAATAGCTAACTGGACCTACTCATGAATAACCCGAGATGCTCAGCCATCTCATCAGCTCAGGGGTGAACACGCCCAATTCGTGGAACAAGGGCTAGATCAAGTACTCTCGATGGGTTTTGCCCATAAACAACCTCAAATGGGCTCAAGCCGGTAGTCCAAGTCTTTGATTTATTGTAGGTGAATATGGCTTGAGGTAGTGCCAGATCCCACTGCTTCGATTTAGTTCCAGCCAGACACCTCAGAAGGTTACCTAAACTCTGGTTCACAACTTCTGTTTGTCCATCTGTCTGGGGCGATATGTACTACTAAAGTTCAACTGTGTCCCCAATTTCCCCCATAAGCTTTTCCAGAAGAGGTTGACGAACTTGGTGTCATGATCTGATGTGATGGAGCGAGGGACACCATGTAAGCGGACAACCTCTCGAAAGTAAAGATAGGTAATCCAGGTAACATCTATAGTCTTTCGACAAGCTACAAAGTGAGCCATCTTGGAAAATCTATCGATTACCACCAGAATAGAATCCTAGGCCCGTTGGTACGAGAAAGGCCAAGAACAAAATCCATATTGACGTCAAGCCAAGGAGCTTCAGGGACTGGTAAGGGGGTGTACAGGCCTGCATTGGTGAGAACTCCTTTGGTCCGCTGGCATACAAAGCAGCGCTCCACAAAGTGAGCCACGTCGCTAGACAACTTCGGCCAATAAAAGTCAATAACTATGAGGACGTAGGTCTTATCACAACCAAAGTGCCCCTCATTATGGAGTTTGCTCATGATCTGTTGTCGCAATAAATAGTCAGGGATGCACAGTTGCAGGCCACGAAACAGGTAACCATTATGCAAAATAAAATCATGACGATGCCCATTGGTTACCTCCTGAAGTATCCGCCTGAAGGAAGGATCAACCGTATACATATCCGTGAAGATGTCAAACCCTGCAACTTTAGCGCTCATTGTGGTGAGAAGAGAACTGCGGCTGCTCAGAGCATCTACTACGCGATTGAGGCTTCCTACTTAATGCTTTAAGGTAAAGGTGAACTCCTGCAAGTATGCTACTTACTTAGCGTGCCACCTGCTCAGTTTGTGTTGACCATTGATATACTTCAAGGCCTGATGATCGGTGAACAGGATGAACTCCTTTTGTATGAGGTAGTAGCGTCATTGCTTCAGCGACTGAATTATGGCATAGAACTCCAGGTCATAAGTGGAGTAGTTTTTCTTCGACCCCCACAACTTTTCGCTGAAGAAAGCTATCGGTCGTCCTGACTAGCTCAGAACACCTCTAATGCCAATTTCAGATGCATCACAGTTGACCTCGAACACCTTGTCGAAGTTAGGAAGTTCTAGAACTGGTGCTTCAGTCATCTTCTGTTTGACCAGGTGGAAGCTATTTTTGGCCTCATCCGTCCACTGGAAATCATGTCCCTTGAGACACTTTGTAATGGGGGCAATCAGCGTGCTAAAGTTCCGGATGAATCATCTGTAGAACGAGGCCAGCTCATGAAAGCTTCGAACATCATGCAAGGTCCTCATCTTGGGCCACTCCAAGATCGCATCTATGTTTGATTGATCTGCAGGAACACCATCAGTAGAAACAACAAAGCCAAGGAAGGTCACAAAAGTGATGAAGAAGGAACACTTCTTTCGGCTGGCGAACAGGCGCTCCGTTCTCAACATCTCAAAGATAACGCGAAGGTAGTCAAAGTGTGAGGACCAACTCGGACTATAGATGAGGATGTCATCGAAATAGACAAACACAAACTTGCCCATTAATAATTGCAGAACCTGGTGCATGAATTACATGAACGTGTTGGGGGCGTTGGACAACCCAAAAGACATCACCATCCACTCGTACAGTCCATGATGTGTCTTGAACACCGTCTTCCGCTCATCTCTAGTGTGTATTCTGATCTGGTGGTATCCTCTCTTCAGGTCGATTTTTGAGAAGACCTTTGAGCCAGAGAGTTGGTCCAATTTGTCGTCCAGGCGGGGGATGAGATAGCGGTACTTGATGGTGATTTTGTTAATTTCTCAGCTGTCTACACACATACACCACGAGCCATCCTTCTTTGGCACCAACAGGGCTAGAACTGCATAAGGACTCATGCTCTTTCAAATGTAGCCGCTCCTTAATAAATCCTCCACTTGTTGCTGCAATTCCTCAGCCTTCTTGGGACTGAGGCGGTATGTCGGTCGATTCGACAAGCTCAATCCTGGGACAAGATCTATCTAGTGTTGGATGTCCCTCATAGGTAAGAGTCCCGGGGGAAGTTCCTCTGGCATCAAGTCAGTGAACTCCAGGAGCAACTGTTGCACCTCTATTGGCAGATCTGGATCCATGTCTATGGTACTATGCATGCAAGGTAACAGTGCATAGACTACATCTCCCTGCTCGATCCCGCTTAAAAACCTGGATATAAAAAGTATGTTAGTATTGGTTACCGAGGTAGGAGGTTTTTCTTCCCGGCGGGGTGCCAACATGGTCCTTTTCCCCTTGATCCTGAGGGAATAAGTATTCTTCCTTCCATCATGAACTAAGCTCCGATCATACTGCCATAGTCGCCCCAGTAGTAGGTGACAAGCATCCATTGACACGGCGTCACACTATGCATTATCAAAGTACCTATGCCCAATGGAGAAAGACACGAGACATCGCCGATCTACTTTTACCTCTGTGCTTTTGTGAAGCCCGTAGTTTTAGGAATTATATTTTTCTTTTCTTTTCTAATTATTAAGTTTTAGTTTAGTATTTTCCAAAGCTTGTTAGGAAATAAGGGAGAATCTCCCAAGGGTTGATGTTGGAATTTTAGTGGAAATAAAATTTCTAGTGATTTTTCTCAATTAAAGTATTAGTGGTGTTCTTGATCTTCAAATTTAAAAGGAATTATATGGATAAACTTACGTTGGTTGCAATGATGAGAGAATTTGATTAAAAGTCAACCTTTCTTTTGAATAGTCTTGGGATTGGATATATTGATATTTTGTGTAAATCCAAATTTAAAAGAGGGATTAAATAGATTAAAACCTTAATTAGGTTTAGTTGGAATTAGCAAGGACTTAGTTGTAATTTCTGAAAAATCTGGGGACTAAAATATAATTCTGCCTCTCCCAAAGAGTAAGGACTTGCATGTGAACTATTAAGAGATGGAGGACTGAAACGAAAATAAAAGTCTTTGGGGACTCTTTACTAAAATTACCAAGAAATCATGCACGTGGTTATAGTTTCTATATTAGTTTATATATATATATATATATATATATATATATATATATATATATATATTAAAATGATTAATAAAGGTTGTTGCCTTGAATTTAAACTCCACCTGGTGATTTTCATTTACGGATTTTTGTTATTTAAAATATTTTAGAAATATGGTTTTAGATGTGAGTTGATATGCTTTAAACTAAACATATCTTAGGTGAAGTACTGAAGTTGAATTAATGGTATGAGTATGATTTGATAGATAGATAATTTACATATAACTATATATCCATAGTAAGGGATAAGGGATGATATTGGATAAGGTTTTGCATAACTGTTGACTATTGACTAGATGGCTTCCAGATAAAACGAGTAAAGATAACAAAAGAAAACAAAAAATAAATAAATAAATAAATAAATAAGAAGGGAACCACCATGCAAGAAGATATTTCATATGGAGAAGTAGAGAGAGAAACCCATAGTCAATCATGTTATATATACATATATATATATATATATATATATATATATATATGTAGAGAGAGATTTAAGGAGAGAAAAATATCTCCAGCCAAGTTAATATATATATATATATATATATATATATATATATATATATATATATATATGATAGAAATAAATAACTACACCTGGAGAGAAATATATATATAGAAAAAGACCCCAATCTTATCTCCTCTGCCGTTTTGCACCGACCAACTATGAGAAGAAGATTTAAACCCCGAGATAAACCTCATCTTAAATTCGCAACCTCATCCATATCTTCCCGCGAGATCTATAAATAGAGAAGTAGATCAATGTACGCCACCACTGCCACTTTTCTCCAACTCTAGAAAGGGGATCGTCGGAGTACCTATCGTGGTGGAAAAGCACGCTGGAACCAGGCTGCCATCGTCGGTGAGGGGAGAAGCCACGAGCAGAGGAGGGAACAGAGCCGCCGTAACTGGAATGCCATCACCAGAGCACCTTAAGTCGCGGGCCGTCTCAGGTGAGCCCCAACCTTCTTGCAGTAGGCTAGTAAAGAATGAGATGGAGACAGGGAGGTGTTTCATGGGTATAGAGTTATTAGAAAAAACTTCATTGGTAGTAGATGCATGCTGACAGCAATCTGTGGTGATATGGGTATGAGTTAGTGATTGCATGTAAGGTTTGGGAGTATGGCTAGTTGTATGAATTATTGCTATTCCCATTGATGCTTGAAGGTTTCTGAAGAAATGTGTGTACTTGTGAGTGGGTTTCTGATTTTGTGAGAATGGTTCAGGGGTTAGTAGAGGTATTGATTGAAGGAACCGGTCAGAGGTTGTATTGGTAGTTGTTGGGATGGTTCTGGGCTTTTGCAGGTTCAGAAAGGGTAGTGGTTATATGATGAATGAATGCATTATCAGTGAATATGAATTGGTGTTGGTGATGGTATGTGGTTGAATGCTGGTAAGGTCTATTGGTGGTCACGGGGTCTTTTAGTTGGCAACGTGCATGATAAGAGGGTTTGGAGGCCTGATTAGTTGAAAGGATTATATCATCTTGAGGGTGGTTTAAAGGGCCAAGAGAGAACCTAGTTAACAGTCATGTAGGGAGTTGTGTTTACTCTTAATTCATGTTATGACTCGTAGTTATGTGGCTGGGTGTGTTAGGGTTTGTTGAGCATAGTCAAGACAAGTGGTAATGGTAAGAGTTGGGTTGTGTTAATTGGGCCTCGGGCCGGCGGATGGGTTATAAGCAAAGGAATTAGCCAAGGTTACTTATGGACTTAATCAAAAGAGTTATTTAAAAAGATCGAGTTGGGTTTAATAATGGGCCGGTCCCATTTAGTTGAACACGCGTCATAGAAGTAGTTATTCATTGTCACGCTTGCGTTTGTTGAGTATGGATCTATGTTTATCAGATATTGACGTGGAAACGTTGAGTTTCGTCGGGACAAATACGGAGCGTTTGATTGGATTTCGTTTAGAGGTAAGTTACCTACGCCTCGATTCCCGCCCATCCTTGGGTTTTCCTTGTTTTTGTTATTGCTATTTATTTTAGCATGTTCCGTTGAGCTTCTGTTATTGGATGTATGCACGTACCTGCAAGTTGTTTGTTTTTCCTTCTTTTTGTATGTGCATGGTTGAAAAAACTAGAGATAGAGTATTGTTTGTTGCTTGTCTTGCTCGTTGGACATGTTGTCCTGTGGCCGACACTTGACCATGGGCACATGGTCTTGTGTGCTGGTCGGGTAAGCATATTCCGAACGGGTTCATTTTCCGATTCAGTAGAGCGAATGCTCAAGTGGGAGTGGAGCTGTGAGGACACCACGGCGTCTCGATGGTTCCGCGTCGGGGAGGATACTCTGGCGGTCCAACAGCCGCTGGGGCCGATACACTGACCGTGTTAACACGTAAGAGAGAGGTGGCGCTACCGAGGTATGAAAAGAGAGTTGATTTCCAGCGGAGGCTGGGGGCTGACGGAAAAGCTTTGGTGTCATCGAATCTATTCTTGGAATTCCATTTCGGGCCCGAGGGCCGGTGTTTGACTAGGAGTTCTTGCTTTGATTGTTCCTGATAGACTCCTAGGACCTGATTGTTTGATGGTTCGTTGATTGTGATATCATGTAACTTTTATTGTGCTCACATCTTTGAGATTCCTTGCAGGGTACTTACTGGGCTTTCCTTTCGAAAGCTCAATACTTTTCCCTTCTCTCATTTCAGGTCCTGAGAAGTAAAGTGACAGGAGCTCAGGAAGCGTGCGAGAGTTGGGGGTGGGATATTTGCTGAGGTCGGAGGATCTCCTTGACTTTTGTTTCTGAGTGAGGATACTTGGCTTGGAACCTATGTAGGGCCTGGATTTGTTAGGGCTTTGGACCTTGTACTTTATTTTTTCGCATTAGCACTCTGGATTGTATATGTTTATTATTGGATTAATAAACTTCTTGATTTTATTTTGTTATCTGCTACTGTTTACTTAGGCCTTGTATCCGAGTGGAGCCCGTCTCCACTTGGGTACGGCCGGTCTGTGAACGTGCCCGAGGTCCCGGGATCCGGGTCGGGGCGTTACAGCTTTTGCTCAGCCATGATAGATTGTAGGCCTTCGGATATCGCTTCATCTTCAACTGCAACTTCTAGACAGCGTCTTCAGACACCATGTTCTAACAACTACCGCTGTCAATGATCACCTTGCAAACTTTGTCGGCCACTGTGCAGGTGGTATGGAAGATGTTGTTTCTCAGCCAGTCGTCCCTTGAATCATCCTTAGGTGCCAGCAGGCTCTTGTGAACAACGAGAATCTCATGGCCATCCCCAATCAGCACGTCACCAGCCCCATCATCATCACCTCCATAATCATCATAAACTGGTTCCTCAGCCTCCTCAACCTCGTATATATCGTTTTCTTCAATCATCAGGTTCTTGCCTTTCTGACTAGCAGGTTTCTGATACTCGGGTGCTTTATGCCCCTTCTCGCCACATCGATAACAACGAACGACAGAGTTAGAACTACCTGGCGGTGGTTGCTGGACCGGGAGAGGTACTTGAGGGTGAGCTATCCGACTACTTTGATCGCTCCTGATTAGTGGTCTTCTATTTCGCTGCTTTTCAACAGTGAGGGCGAGCTGGTATGCCTCTGAAATAGTCCACAGTGTATGTAGACCGAGAACATCATGCAGTGGTTGGCGTAGACCTCCCAAATATCAAGCCACCAGTTGCTCCTCCGTCTCGGATAAGTCATTCCCGCGATCAATTGGTAGAAGTCCTCTGTGTACTCATCTACCGATCTTGTGCCCTGTCTTAATATATGAAGCCGTTGAAACAAGGTTTGGATGTAGCCGAAGGGGAGGAAGTGCCCCTTCATCTTCTTCTTCATCTTGTCCCAATCTGTGATCTTCGGTTTGCCTTGTCGATCTCATTAACGTCGTAGCTGCTCCCATCACGCGGATGCTCGACCCTTCAACTTGATGAAAACTAGCTTCAACTTCTGACGATCAGGGACCTTCTTGTACTCAAATATCCTCTCTACTTCATTCAGCCAATCGATGAAGACTTCAGCATATAGTGTTCCAATAAATTCGGGTAACTCCACCCGAAAGCCGAGATCTCCGTGACGCTCTTCTTGTGCACGGTGCTCTCTGGACTGCCCACGCCGAGAATAGGGGTTGATGAAGGTGGACTCGGAGTCGTGGTCTGAAACCTCACGATCCTCCAAATCTCGTGCCGCCAACCGTTGGGTCAACACTGCGACTTGTCTTTGTAGATCCTCGTTCATCGCTTCCAAGGCGATTGGGTCTCGGGACGAACCTTCCTCTATAGGAACATGTCCACCACGATGACCACCACGACCACCATGACCTCCAACCATTGATGCTGATGCCACAGGAAGAAGACGATCTCTGATACCAACTGACGCCGGGTAGGGTAGTGATTAACTTACGGGCGGTGACAACTAGGGGATTGACAAAAGAACAAGCAAGGGGGAAGACAAACATAGAAGAAAGTCTCTGAAACTTCAAAGGAAAAGTATTATTCAATAATCAATAACTAAAACTCAACCCACAAGCCGGGTTTAAATAGCTTTAAAAAAAACTAACCTAGAAACCTATCTTCTGACCAAATTTGCCAA
Organism: Dioscorea zingiberensis; assembly: GCA_026586065.1. NCBI lineage: Eukaryota > Viridiplantae > Streptophyta > Magnoliopsida > Dioscoreales > Dioscoreaceae > Dioscorea > Dioscorea zingiberensis. Next base: position 52,175,090 of record CM048818.1, on the reverse strand, counting down.
AATCGGCAAATTTGTGAAAAACTTATCTAATTCAAAAATAACTAAACAAATCAGATAACTCCTAAAAATTCGAGATCAAATCGGATTCAAATCTTATCCTAAATTGGCATACGAAGTATTACCAAAAATAGAAAAAAACATCAAAAAACAAAGAAATGACGGGGAAACAATGGAATTTGAGGATGAAGGAAAGATCCATCGAGCTTTCTCAATGGAACCCACGTGTGCATCAAGACGAGCTTTCCAAATTGGGGTTAAGCGCACGAATCCGATGCTTGTAGCCAAAGTTATGGCCAAAATACCGAACCGTGTCTAAAGTGCTCCAGAATTCCAGACTTGGCTCGATCACCTTCTGCCTTTACGTCAGTCTGCCAAGTCGTGGTATGCCAAAGCTCTCATGGTGCAATCAGATAGTTCGGCATCATCTGACTCGGGTTTTCTTGCATTATCTAGCTTCATTGCGGCCTTCACCTCCGTCGGGTCGTGGGATGTGGGCGTGGGATCCTACTCAACGCCGTGGCGATGTAGCTGAAGAAGGATGGGAGCAGCTGGCGGTGGTAAGGCTGGACTGGCGGCGAGAGACAGCCGTTGTCGCGCTTCGGCGTGCGGGGACAGAAGACGTGCAGGAGTACATGACTTGTAGGGAGGGGGATGCCCAAGGGCTACCGGTCACGAATGGGTACTTCGGCGTGGTTGTGTCGGTGGTCCATCTGAGCAGGTTGGAAGGGGGCGGCGCGGCGGTAGAGGTGGTGGCGGAGAAAGGGAGAAGGCTTTGAGAGATGTTTAGGGTTTTGAAATGATGTTAGTTGTAATTATTTGATTGTATTAATTATAATTAGTAATTATTTGTAGTTATATTATTTGATTGTAATTATTTGTAATTATGTTATTTGATTGTATTAATTATAATTAGTATAATTATGTTAGTTGTTAAATAATTAATTACATTAATATTTTTTAAAAGAAATGGCCATGTCAGCATACCACATCAATTCCCATTTCAAAATTATATTATCAATTTTTAAAAAAAATTGTTAACATGGCATGCCATGTTAACAATTTTACACCACTTGTCATGGCACCTAGGGGTGTAATCAATTGAGTTCGAGCCGAGTAGTAAGGTGCTCGAGCTCGACTGAAAACTCTTTGCTCGATACTCGGCTCAAACTCGACCAAGTTTTGTTTTTATAGCTCGAGCTTGATTAATTTTTTTGATTAGATTAAGCTTGATTAATTTTTTTTATTTGATATAAATATTTTTATGCTCGAACTCGAGCTCGAGCTTGATTGGAGCTTGACCTAAACCTGAGCTCGATTATTCAAAGCTTTTTTAAGTTTTTAAAATTTTAAAAAGAAAATTTTTTTTGAAGAGACATCAAATTTCGAGTGTTTAAAAAATTTGTAAATCAAAATTTCTAAAACTATTTTTTAATTTTTACAAAAAATAAATATACCAAGTTCATTGCATTAAATCAAGTTCATAATAATTTTCTTTTCTAATAGAAGAAGAGTACTAGACTTTTTTTTTGTAAGAAAATGTTTTGAGATTAATGAAATAACTTTATCTATTGGCTTACCCTCCCGTATCCAAATCATAATGTATATAAGATAAACAACTTAGGGTGGGTGTAAGGCTAGACCTCATTAATTGCGTACAACTACCCCTGACAACCTCTGACCACTCTACATACTGAACTTTATCTATTCGCAGTATCATCGGCATCATTGTTGTGTACCGTTCTTCCTATTTTTCCAATCCAAATACTGAGTTTTCCTTCAATCCTAATCATTCTTCTTCTCTAAAACTGATCTCCAGAAAATGTTTTAATTGTTGGGCTATTACAGGAACTACCACTTCTGACATTCCCAAAAATATAATAACATCTCCTTAATTGTGTAACAATTAATTGAAGAGTCAACAAGCAAAACAAAAATAGGAAGCAAAATCTTATAAGGAGTTCTTCTAACCCACAAATATCGCAACCATCACAATGGTATGTATTCTTTGAAACCTAACAACAAAAGCTTGTATTAAGAACAATAAACCAGTTATCAAGATCTAAAATTCAATGCAAGGGTAACTAGCAATCTCACATCATTATCAAAGTGTTGTAGTTTTAGTGGTAAAACTAGGAATCTTTTTGTGAAGAGGCACCGCCAAGATTAGTGACCTTTCATGTTCTAACCCTTGACAAGCAACACAACTCTTCACATAGGTTGTATCTTTTGTTTTAAGTGTCTATTTATAGAGGTTTGAAAAAGAATACAAATCATAAGAAATAAATTTCAGTTTCATAGAAGTTATTGACTGCAATATGTATTCATATTAGAGTCTTTGAGAGAAAACACTTAGTAGATCGCCGGACTTTGAGGAATGAGTACTCGACCTTGAAGCATAGATAGTTGTATCTTGGCTTGATAGCATCTATCGAACCACAAGCACACGAGTGGGGACAAATTTCTGTTTAAGGACATTGCATAGCAAACCTCAATCTATATCAAGTTAGTATTTGCTTTCATAGTTATTTTAATTTCAGTTCTTGTGATTATTCTTGTATCCTTGTAATACATTCAAGTTATTCAATAAAGAAGTTGTTTCTATTAATCTTTGATTGATTTTTGCCAACAATCTTAAACAGAAATTTATGGATCAATGAATGAATGAAGGGAACAAGTCTCATGTGGAGAAACCATAGAAGTTTAAAGGAGTGGACTTCAAAAGATGGCAACAAAAGATGTTGTTCTACTTGACTGCATTGAATTTAGTTCATGTACTCAAGGAGGAAGTTCCTACAACAGATGCAGATCTAATTCCCGCTGAAAAGTCGAAAGAAATTGAGACTTGGAAGCAACATGAGTTCCTATGTAGGAACCATATACTCAATCTGTTGGACAATACTCTTTATAATGTTTACTCATCCATAAAGACAACCAAGGAACTGTGGGAATCTCTAGAGAAGAAGTATAAAACTGAAGTGGCTGGAACAAAGAAATTTGTTATCGGCCAATTCCTTAACTTCAAAATGGTAGATTCCAAATCTGTTGTTAATCAAGTGGAGGAATTCCATATAATCATGCTTAAATTACATGTTGAAAATATGATTATCATTGAGAATTTTCAGGTCGGTTCGGTGATTGAAAAATTACCACCATCTTAGAATGATTTCAAGATGGGTTAAAGACACTTTTCGTCCCAGAAAAGGGTATAATTGTTTACGTTCATCCCTGCATTTTCTTTTTGTTCAATACAATCCTTGTATTTTGCATTTTTTTTTTGTCAAATACAGCCCCTAGGGCTGACGTGGCTCTTGTGTGTCAGCCAAAGTGGCATACGAGTAAATACAGGGGAGTATATTTTCTTTTTTGAAATTAAAAAAGGAGTTATTTTGCTTAGTTGGCATGACACGTGGCCATATACGCTGACGTGGAAAGTATGATGATGTTGCAATGTGTGCCACGTCAGCAAAATTATTTTGTGACTATTATTTTTGCCACGTGGCATGCTGACGTGGCAAAAATAATATTTATTTGAAATCATATAAGGCTGTGGAGGAGAATAGAATGTTAATGATGATGTGGCATTGTAACGTTGATGTATTTAATTGAGTTTAATTAAATGTAAGGTAAAGTCTTAAATATTCAAATGTTAAAAGATCAGTGGCCCACTGTGCTTTGTCTCCTAGCTTGAGCATGCCCCACGAGCGCTCGATCAACCTCCCGTTGGGCCCCCATGCTCGCGTTCGTTGCTCACGTCTGACGAGGTTCCCGCACACTTGGATTTTGAAGTAGATCCACAGCCAACAGTTTCCGTCTTCATTCCGGACATCTTTAAGTGATCATGTGGAGGGAAAGACCCCCAAAGTGCCGGTAAGACCTCGAAAACATGGGGCATTTGCTTATTTATGGGTCTATTCACCACCCTATTTGTTTATCTTCAAGATAAACATGTATATGATTAGTGGTTAGTTTGGGATCTTGGTTAGGGTTTCGGAGCAAACCCTAGCCAAATCATATTTAGGTTTTATTTTTTCAGCAGTTGAAGCTGGTGATACTAAAAATATATTTAGATTTTATTTTGTTTTTGTTGTTGTGGATAGAAAAATCCTTGGCTCATGAATGCATCTCTTTCATAGTATTAGGTAGGGTTTCACTAGTTCAATTATTTTTAAAGATTACTTTAAGTTCTTTTTGTGTAATGCTTTTGAGTCTAACAGTACTCTGTTGTTTATGACCATGATTGTTTTCTAGTTAGTTAAGTGGTTGAGTTTCAGATACTATTCAATCATTCTTTGATCTGTTTTATACTAATTCAATTGGTGTTTAAAACTTATTTCATACTAAATTATTCCCACACTATGTTAATTTTGATCTATTTGATACTAAGTTCTTTGATGTTTATAAATTATTTTATAATTTGTTTTGCACTGATTCAATTGGTGTTTAACAATCATTTTATACTAAGGCCAGGATAATTCAGTAATTCAATTATGTTTGATAATAAGTAAATTTATGTTCCTAAGTAGATTGACCTGTTTATAATCAGTTTTGCACTAATTCATTTGGTGTTTAAAAATCATTTTTAGTATCACCAGCTTCAACTGCTGAAAAAATAAAATCTAAATATGATTTGGCTAGGGTTTGCTCTGAAACCCTAACCAAGATCCCAAACTAACCACTAATCATATACATGTTTATCTTGAAGATAAACAAATAGGGTGGTGAATAGACTTCTAAATAAGCAAATGCCCCATGTTTTCGAGGTCTTACCTGCACGTCGGGGGTCTTTCCCTCAATACGATCACTTAAAGATGGCCGGAATGAAGACGGAAACTGTTGGCTATGGATCTACTTCAAAATCCAAGCGCGCGGGAACCTCGTCGGACGTGAGCAACGAACGTGAGCATGGGGGCCCAACAGGAGGTTGATCGAGCGCTAGTGGGGCATGCTCAAGCTAGGAGACAAAGCACAGTGGGCCACTGATCTTTTAATATTTGAATATTTAAGACTTTACCTTACATTTAATTAAACTCAATTAAATACATCAGTGTTACAATGCCACATCATCATTAACATTATATTCTCCTCTACAGCCTTATATGATTTCAAATAAATATTATTTTTGCCACGTTAGCATGCTACGTGGCAAAAATAATAGTCACAAAATAATTTTGCTGACGTGGCACACATTGCCACATCAGCATACTTTCCACGTCAGCGTATATGGCCACGTGTCATGCCAACTAAGCAAAAGACCTTCTTTTTTAATTTCAAAAAATAAAATATACTCCCATGTATTTACTCGTATGCCACTTTGGCTGCCACACAAGTGCCATGTCAGCCCTAGGGACTGTATTTGACAAAAATTGCAAAATACAGGGATTGTATTGAACAAAATGAAAATACAGGGATGAAAGTGAGCAATTGTACCCTTTTCAGGGATGAAAAGTGTCTTTAACCCTTTCAAGATATATCTCAAGCACAAGAAATGTGAGATGTCAAATGGAGGATCTATTTTTGAAATTAAGGATCGAAGAGTATCACCGAAAGACTGTAAAGGCAGATGGTGCATCCCCGTATGAGGCCAAAGCCAACCTTGTCGAAGGAAACACTTCCAAGAAAACTCCAACAAGAAAGCGAAAGGCAAAGGTTTCGGGAAGAAACAAGGATATGTCCATGCTCCCAAAGGCCAAAACTTCAAGAAAATCAAAGGAGCTTGTTGGGTCTGCGGTAAGCCCGGACATCATGCACAAGATTGCTTCTATAAGAAGGATCAAACCATTACTGGAAATCCCAACAACAACAACCAAGCCAACATTGCAGACGAAAATTTTGTTGTAGTTGTTCTTGAAGCCAATTTTGTTAGTGACAATAAGGACTGGTGGATTGACATAGGTGCTACAAGGCACATATGTGGCGACAAGAATATGTTCACTTCTTACCAAGAGAACACTAGTGGAGAAAAGCTTTTTATGGGAAATGCATCCGCATCTACTGTTGCTAGAAAAGGGAAAGTCACTCTCAAATTTACTTCTGGGAAAGAACTTACTCTTGTTGATGTTCTCCATGTTCAAGAAATTAGGAAGAATCAGGGCGGGTATGGTAAAGATCCTTTAAAATCCGCCCCGCCCCGCCCCGCTAAAAACATACAAAAAATACCCTTATATTTATTAAATTATATAATTTTAGGGTTTACAATGAAGCTTTGTTTGGAGTTTTTGGACTTTGGCGGCTTCTTTCTCACTCTTCTCTCGAGCTTGTATATCAAAGTGCTTTTACATTGCCGTTAAGTTTATTTTATTCGAGTTTAATCGGTAAATTTCTCTTCATTCTATGGTCTAAATGTAATATTTTATTCGAGTGTGTACATATTGGTGCCCCGCGCCCCGCCACTATTTAGGCGGGGCGGTGGTGGTAGAGGCCTACCCCGCCCCCGCCCCGCCCCATTGCCATCCCTACTTCTATTCTATCTATTGAATGTTCATCATAGATTAAGACATGTCAATTTAGAAAGTATCAAAAAGTTGATGAATTCAAATATAATTCCAAAATCTCATATTGATATGAAATCTAAACGCATGACTTGTGTACAAGCTAAGCAACCTCGTAAACCCTTTAAATTAAATCTGTTGATCACATTACTTAAACTTAATAAGCCAGGTCATATTGATTTATGTGAAATTAATGACATCTTAGCTAGTGGTGGAAATATATTTTTTATTGCCTTCATTGATGTTTATACTAGATTTTGCTATGTATATCGGGTGAAAACTAAAAATGAAGCATTTAATGAATTTATAACTTAGAAACAAGAAGTAGCAAATCAATAATTGGATAAGAAGATAAAAAACTTTAGAATGAATAGAGGAGGAGAATATACTAAGAATGAATTTAAAGCATTTTGTGAAAATAATGGAATTTATATATGAAGTAAAACGACCTTATTCACCCCAATCTAATTGAGTGGCTAAAAGAAGGAAAAAAAATTAATTGATATGGCAAACAAATTATTAGAAAATTCAAGATTGTCACAAAATATGTGGGCTGAAAGTTTATTAACATCATGCTATATTTTAAATAGAGTGTTATATAAAAGGTTGTCAAGAACCCTCTATGAAGTTTGGAAAAATAGAAGACCCAATTTACAACATCTCGAGGTGTGAAGATGCCTTGCCAAGATGAATATTCCAATAAATAAAAAGAGAAAAGTTGGGCCTAAGACAATTGATTATGTATTTATTGGTTATGCTCCCAAATATATAATTTAATTATGATATAAAAAGAATAATTATAATTTAATTATAATTTATCATTTAAATTTGAAAAAAATTAGGCTTTACCTGAAAGATATAAATACTAATTGATTTCAAGTCACTTAATTTATTTTGAATTTCATATTTTATCTATCTATATTAATAAGCAAAAGTAAATCAGTTATACATAATTTTAATTTTAAAAAATTTAAAAAAAAACTCGAAAATTAGATTCACACTTTCAATATTTTTTCAAAATTTTAATTAATTTTAAAATCATCTATATTCTATATATATATATATATATGGTAGAAGTATTTTTAATTTTAAAAAGTATCTATCTATTTATATTATTATAATTTTTAATTTTAATTTTAATAAAATTAAAAAAAAACAAGATTGAGATTCAGAAATTTTCTTATAATTTTTAGATTTTTTAAATTTTCAAAAATCTATCTTCTATGTTAGAAAGCGGAGTATTTTTAATTTTAAAAAATATTTATCTATATTAATAAACTGTAGTATATAAGGAGTATATCGGTTATAAATAATTTTAATTTAAAAAAAACGTAGATTGAGATTTTAAAATTTTCTCATAATTTTATATTTTTTTTAATTTTAACAAATCTGTTTATTTTATTAAGCGGGAGTGTAAAGTCCCCCTGATTTTGGTTAATTAATTTCCTAAAACTCTTGTTAATACTCTGAATTAATTTTAATCAAATTAATATGATGACACACATGAATAACCCTTTAAAGGGAGGGGTAAATTGCAAATTTTGTGCATAAGAGAAGACTAACCCAATGAGACACGTCTTATGTCTTAAGATGAGAAATAGGAAAAAACTCGGACTGGATTGCAAATGTGCATGCGTCTAAAGAAAGAGAAAGGTAAGGTAAATTCTAAGATATCTTGTTACAGATACCAAGACATTTTGTCTTAGAGGTGCAACCTAGGGTGGTTATAGGTGTTTAATAGTATATTTTTAGATGTAGGGTGGTGGTGCTACAGAAGTCAAGTAGGGATGGCAATACCCAGCCAATCGTGGTTTCTCGACCGATCCGCCTGAATGGGCAGCTTTTTAAAGAGCGGGCACCAGCGGGCAAGGGGGATTTTTGTGAGGAGCGTGGGGCGGGGCGGTTTTGGTAATCACTCCTTTAAAATCTCACTACCTACCAAAAATTACACAAATGCCCCCATATATATATATATATATATATATATATATATATATATATATATATATATATATATTATTTTTAGGGTTACACAACTTTCAAGTTTCAAACTTTTTTTACATTTGGGCAGCTGGCGGCTGGACTTGGTTTGGACTTGGTGGTGCTGGAGGAGGTCTTGGAGGTGGTGGTGGTGCCGGTGGTCCGTGGTGGTCTCGGAGGTTGTGGTGGTGCCGGTGGAGGTCTTGGACCTTGGTGGTGGTGGTGGTGCCGGGCAGCCGGTGGAGGTCTTTATTTCTCTCTCGACTCTTCGAAGTTGAGGTTCGATAGGAGTTCTCGGACGCCGGGGAGATCATCGAGAAGGTTCGGGCAGAGGTAAGCAGAGCTAACAAACAAAAGAATATAAGATCAGAACTAAAAGTTTTAATCACTGACTGTCAAATTTTTCTCTTACTTGAAAACTAGATTCATCGTCAATCTGATTCTCATACTTCTTTCTACTTCTCTTCTTCCAAAGAAAAGCTCCAGATCTCCAAGGTATGACCCCCACCAACAAAGCAATCTGTTTTTCTTGCTATTTTTCATTTAAAAGTCATAATTTGATTAAAGAAAAAACAATGTTTGCTGAAGTTAAAACCATCCGCTTCATAATTAATTTCTTATTGTATTCATGTTAACATTCTTTCTTTTTTTTCTTATTCTTATAGGATTGACCACTTGTGCATTTCACATTTGAAGGAGCAAGCTAGAGACTGCAAGAATTTGAGATGATATGAGACATTATGTTGGAACTTTTGATTTGTGTTTGGTTTGAAACACTCTTCTTGGTTAAGTTGTTTTGTACAAGTTAATGTAGAATTGTATGTGTTTGATTTGTGTTTAATTTGAAACACTCTTCTCGGGTTTTGTAGCTGATTTCATGGACAATAATTGATTTGTGTTTGATTTGAAACACTCTTCTTGGTTAAAAAGCAAAGTTTAGCAAGCAAGTTAATGATTTGTGACCTTTTCTTTATTTGCTAAAACTGTAAAAAAAAAAAATTCTCAGGAAATGTTTATCTTTTGAATCATTTTTGTTTGCATCCCATTTTTGGCTGAAATTTTATTGTATTAAAGATAAAATATGGACATAGCGGGGTGGGGCGGGGCGGTTAAACTGGCGGGGTGGTTGTGGTATTCTTATATTTGATATTTGGGCCGGGCGGGTGGGGCATGGGGCAGAGAATAGTTCAGACGGGGCGGTTGTGGTAGAGGCTTGTCCCGCCTCCGGTCCGCCGCATTGCCATCCCTAAAGTCAAGAGAAGGCCAGGAATAAGGTATCATGGAGGACACCGAAAGAAAAGAAAGCGCGAGATGGCGGAATCGTTTCCCCACCGAAATCACGTCCCGTTTCTCAATGGAAACGCTGCGTGGAGAGCCGTGACGCTCAATCAGGAAGGGGAAACGGATTCCCTTCAATTCCTTTTTTTTCTTTTCTCTAACCTCTGAACAGAGAATCATTAAAGGGGGAGTCGACCGTGCGTACGGCCTGGTAACGCGCCGGAGTCACTGTTCTCGGACGGAAGGAAAGCGTATGTGTTGTTCCATCACCCGTACCGCTACTGTCACAGTAAAAGCTGGCGACCATACCGTGAGCCCATAACTTCGTCTTCTCGGAGTTACAAGGAGCATGAGCCCTTCGTCAAGGTTCACGGCTGGCGTCGGAGAGCTCTGATAAGCATCGTGCACGCAGCTACCGGGAGGAAGGAAGGAAGGAACGGAAGTGGGTGGCCTACTCTCTTCTCCAGTCTACAGTAGCCTCCGGCCTGTGTACAACAGCTATGAGACAGCCGCGTATACAAGGATACTGTTGGGCTCTTCCTCTCTCCGGTGTATGTATATATAAATTAAGTTGTTCATCTCTTTTATTTCTTGGTTTTTTTTAATGTTTTCTTAACATTTGTATGGTTGGTTGTCAGGCCAGCGTTTGTGAAGATATGAGGCGTAATATTGTGGAGGAATTTTCGCTGATAAGTGATACCCCACTTCGCGACGCTTCTCAACAGTGCACTGTCAATGGGTTTGGTCTAGTGGTCCAAGCTCTCTAGTTTACCCTGTTCTTCATTTATGGCACTCATCTACCGAGGGTTAGTAGTTGTGATCCCCAGAAATTATTTCATTTATTGCACTCATCTACTGGGGGTGGAGATGGTATTCATGACCATCGTTGTTGTCATCGTGCTTCTTGCTTTTCACACGTTGGAACCCTCTGTATTATGAGTTGTTGATGTACACCTCGTTGCTCTCCATCATGGTAATATTTATTTTTATTTTTTATTTTTTAATTCTAAAATCTAGCTCTGATTGATTAATGTTGAGTTGGGATTCAATGGAGGTTATTTTTTTTTAAAGACTAATTAATTTATTAGATTGATGTTCTTTTTACTGGTGAATAAGGCTTTATTGATTAGATTGGTGTATGAGTTTTTATTCTGATAATTTGTTTAGAGATTGATTAATGTTGAGTTAGATATTTTGATCTTCCTTTTAGCAATTTAATTGTTTTATTTATTTATTTTTGATAAATTGTGAAAATTGGTATTTAACTGTCTTATTTCATTGCATAATTTTAGGTTTCTATGCTATAAAGAAAAATGATTTATTTTTTTTCTTATTTTTCTAGATTGCAATTATAGCATGCATATGTTACAGTTTTGAGGCAATGAGTTAAATAGTGAATAGAACTCAATAAGTTGCAATTTACAATGTACAATGCAGTTAAAAATTACAGTTTATGCTATTTAAATAATAAATACATTTAAAAATCATTGCTGAAATTGCTTTTGCCTCCAACTTTTGTTTATCTATTTTTACAGAGGCTTGTTATTAGGACAAAGAGTGTTGGTTTTACAGCAGCAAATATGTAGAATAAGTAATGTCATGCCCAGCAATGCTCCCAGTCCATTAGGAAGCTACAATATAGCAGTGAGGTTATTAGGCTAACACATCCAAGAACATCAAATTGAATAGCAGATTAATGAAATCACTGATTACTTTTCAGGGCTTATGATGACAAAGATATTGAAGTGATCAATGAATCCAGATGTTTCTATTGAGACAGTTTGCAAGAGATAGATAGAAGGGCATGTATTCTGCATTTTTTTTTTTGAAAAAATAAAAAAAAGAGTGCGGAATGCATGCTGTTTTACCTATTGTTAGGGGTGTAAACGAGCCGAGCCGAATATTAGCCTGCTCAAGCCCGGCTTGTGAAAAAAGCTCGAGGCTCGAAGCTCGGCTCGAGCTCGTTCGAGCCTTAATTTTGTTGCTCAAGCTCGGCTCGCCTATTAATCGAGCTACTCGAGCTTGGCTCATGAAGCTCGAATTGCCAATAAATCAAGCTTGTGAAGCTCGAATTGCTCGAGCTCGTGAACTCGGCTCATGTATTAATATAATTATATATATATATAAAGCTCGATTAGGCTCATGAAAGCACTGTTGCTCGAGTGAAACTACTCGAGTAGCTCGAGCTCGGCTCGTGAAATTTCAAGTCGAATTCAAATATTATCCGAGCCGATCTCGAGTAGCTCACGAGCAGCTCTGCTCGCTTACACCCCTACCTATTGTTGTGAACTGTCGCAATAGAGTCATCTAGATTATCTATGGTTTTATTCACTTCGATATCTTTATCATCGTAAGCCCTGAAAATAAATGTGTGGTTTCATTAATCTGCTGTTCATCCAAGTCAAATAATCACTGCTATATTGTAGCTTCCTAATGGACCGGGAGCATTGTTGGGAGTAGCACAACTGGTTCTATTGGTTCTATATATGCTTGCTATTATAAAACTACATCGATAGAAGGCAAGTCAAATGGAGTGTCAGATGAAGAGCATGAGCTGCTGACAATAATGTCGGCCTCATGATGATAATGATGACGATGATGTATGTATGTTGTGAGTCAACAAGATGTCAAGGTTACTACTCTCAACAAGAGATGTGGCTTGTTGTTTTCTTTGTGATCTTTGTTTCTGTGGTGCAAGTTTGAGGGGGTGCATAGCTGTGTATTTTGTTCTCAATACTCCACGCTATTTTCCTCTTTGGTTAAAAAAAACACTTGGTGATGATAAGAAAACTCGCTTTTTGTGTTGCTAATTAATAAGAGTCCTTGGTTTGTTCTGGTTATTTTTGCATGATTTTTGTTTTTGTTTTTGTTTTTGTTTTTGTTTTTCATATAAATAGAAATTTCTTGCTTAAATCTTTCTAGCCCATATCCTGAATTAATCACACAAACACATAATATTATAAATTTGATGTTTGTTTTTGGTTTAAATATACTGTTTGTCTTTGTATTATGCCCCAATATTTATTTTCATCCTTGTACTTTAAAAATGTTCAATACGATCTCTGTATTTTGTGTTTTTTGTTCAATACAGTCCCTAAGGCTGACATGATAGCCACTTGAAATACGAGCTGAATACATGAATATTTTATGCTGACGTGGAATCTAATGTGGCATGCTAACATGGCACAGTAAATGAAATTTTAATATGTTAAATATTTCATAATGATGTGGCAGGTGACGTGACATGCCACGTGACATGATGTCGTGGCATGCCACGTGACAATAAAAAAATAAAAATACTAAAAAAAATCTAAAAAATAACAAAAAAAATCTAGGTGCTTGCCACATGTCAAAAAAATTTAAAAAAAATCTAAAAAATTAGAAAAAACTTTGGGAGCTTGCCATGTGTCAAAAAAATAAAAAATTCTAAAAAAAGGGAAAATTAAAGAGTTTGCCACGTCTCAAAAAAAAATAAAAAAAAAAAAAATTCAGAAGTTTTCCTTTTTTTCTGTTATTTATTTATTTGTTAGAAAAATCCTGGTTTTTTTTCTTATTTTTTAGATTTTATTATTATTTTTTTGACACAGGGCAAGCTCCTGGATTTTTTTCTAATTTTTTAGATTGATTTTTTGTTATTTTTTAAATTTTTTTCTAAATTTTTTAGAATTTTTTTTTTATTGCCACATGGCATGCCACATCATCATGTCACATCAGCATGCTAACGTGGCATGCCATATCATCTACCACGTCAGTATGAAATATTTAACATATTAAAATTTCATTTATTGTACCACATCAACATGCCACATCAGATGCCACGTCAGCATAAAATATTCATGTATTCAGCTCGTATGTCACGTGGCTGCTACATCAGCCCTAGGGACTGTATTAAAAAAAAATACAAAATACAGGGATCTTATTGAACATTTTTAAAATACAGGGATGAAAATGAATATTGGGGTATAATACAGAGACGAACAATGTATTTAAGCCTTTGTTTTTTCATACATCAGTGAATAAAATACTATCGCAGTTTATACATATCCAATTGTTTGAGTTGTGTATTTAAAGTAAACAATAGTTCTTTTAGGATTTTTTATTTGTATATTTTTAAAAAGGAGTTAATTGTTTTCTTTCTAGAAGAAAATTTTACTGTATATCTTTGAAAATCTTATGAATTTTTCCAAGTAACAATGGACTAAATTTTGATTGACAAATATTAAATAGTACGAGTTTTTCGGCCTGTGCCTTGCACCATAGTGGTACTTCATCTATTTTAGTACAAGCCTTAGATTCTCACTTCTGCTCCCTCAATTCTTGCCCTTCTTGCAAGGCTGTCCTCGAACTCGTTCTCCTCCTTTGGGATCTTCGTGATATTTCAATGCTTGAATTTTGCCAATATTCTGTAGCAGAGGTCTATTTTCTCCAATTTTGATTGCACCTCCTTTTTCTCATTTCTCTGAATGTCTTATATATGCAAAGATTGTCCATGTATACTTGAACAGCCTACCAGATTTGCTCTTCTCTATTGATCATATGTGGACATGGCTGTGATAATGGTGTGGAGCAATGGAGGAATGTACAAGCTGAAGCATCGAGTGCAGTGCAAAGAAGCCAAGGAGAGAATCTCGAGTGCATTGTTAATTGCTTCACCGCCACTATTCTTCCATCAGAAATCTTCCCCTGTATAGTAATGTTCAATGAAAGTACTTACATTTGCATTTAATCAACAACTCATTAAAGGTTAGCAGATAGAGGGAAAAAAAAATCATACATGCTTTTAATAAATCAGTAAAAGTAAACTAACCTTAAAAACAGATTCAAATCCTCCCTCTCCAAGGTTTTCATCAGGATTAAATTCTTCTGTAGTAGCTCTCACTTCAGCATAACTGAAGTTCTCCACTTTAGCAAGTATTTCAAGCAACTCTGCAATATTTGGTGGGAAAGTTATCAGTAAGACATGTCAGACATGCATGAGAACTGTCAAACGATGTTTAAACCTTCATCATCATCCTTGATCAGCCTTATCCTCCTCCATGTAAAGACACCAAATATTTCAATTAGGCTTAAAGATGTAACTGCAGCCGCCAATCCCCATAACCAACCCTGTGTTGTTCTTCTTTCATGAAGTAGATGGTGGCCTATTGGTCACAGTTGAAGTAAAATTCTGGGAATATCTTCAAAACTATGCATATATATGGGAGCTTGATGCAAGTTATTGTATCATAGGGGATACACTGATTGCTGAAACAGATGCTCCATACCCTGTTTATTTTATTTTTACACCCCTCTGTTTGCCTATCATATCAGGCAAATATAGTAATTATATATATCCTATTGGTCACAGTTGAAGTAAAATTCTGGGAATATCTTCAAAACTATGCATATATATGGGAGCTTGATGCAAGTTATTGTATCATAGGGGATACACTGATTGCTGAAACAGATGCTCCATACCCTGTTTATTTTATTTTTACACCCCTCTGTTTGCCTATCATATCAGGCAAATATAGTAATTATCTATATATATCCCCAAAACTCAAAAGGTTGACACGCGCAGAGTTTAGTTTGGTATTTGCAGGACTATTAATTAATCTACCGCACTGCAACCTGATGCTTTGGGGATCCCAAGGACTCTCATCAACTTCCTCAGTCTGTGAACATCGTCCCATCGGCCCAAACTCGCATAGGCATTTGAAAGTAGAACATATGATGATGCTTCACCAGCATTCATGACCATTAGTTTATCTGCGGTCCACTCAGCATAATCCAAGTACATGTGGTTGCAACATGCACAAAGAAGACTCTTGAGGACATACTCATCTGGTTCAAATGGCATTGAATGTATCATGTTCCAAGCCTCCTCAACTAGCCCAGCACGCCCCAAAACGTCCACCATGCATCCATAATGTTCCAAACCTGGTGTAATCCCAAACATTCTCACCATCATGTTGAAGTACTCCCTGGCCTTTTCTACTAACCCTGCATGACTGCAAGCATGCAATACTGCAATGCACGTCACTTTGTCAGGCTTGAACGAGAGCTCCAGCATTTCATCAAATAGGTCAAGCGCCTCAGCACCGCGCCCATGCGCTGCAAGTGCAGAGATCATCGCCGCCCATGCAGGTTGATCTCTCTGGGGCATTCTGTGGAACACCTTCAAGGCATCATCCACGCGACCACACTTAGCATACATGTCAAGCAACGCAGTCTCAAGTGCGGGGCTCCGGGCAGACAGCCCACTGAGAACGATGAGCAAGTGAGTTCGCTGGCCATGCATGAGCGCCCCAAGGCGCGCAGAGGAGGACAGGGTGGAGATAAGAGCAGCTTCCGTGGGCTCCACCGCCTCGATCAACATCCGGCGGAACACTGTCAGCGCTTCAGCGTCCCGCATGCACCGCGAGTAGGCGGACAAAAGAGCAGCCCAGGTGACGGAGTTTCGTTGGGGCATTTCGTCAAACACCTTCCGCGCGGCCTCAGGCATGCCGCAGCGCGCGTAGGCGGAGACCAGCGCGGTCCGGACGACGGTGTCATTACACGGCTCTTGACAAAACAGCTGGTTGACGACGGAGATTTGGTGATGATGGGCGTAGGTGGAGATGAGGGAGGATCGGAGGAAGGGGTCGCGGTGGAGGCCAAGAAGGATGAGGTGCGTATGGACGCGGGAGAGGGAAGAGAAGCCATGGACGCAAGCTTTGAGTAGGAAGGTGAAAGTGAACTTGTTTGGGAGAGCGCCGGATGGGAGCATCGCATGGGCGTAGATTGAAAGAGACTTGCCCGGCGGCGAACGCCGGATGATGCTGTTCCATTGGAGCGTGGACCTGGTCTCGTCCGCCGGTTCGAGTCCTATGGTGAAACTTGGTGCGTGATCACACAAGCACCGACTTAGAATCAAGTTAGAACTCCTGCTGGTCCGAGTGAGCATAGAAACACAAGTTTTGAATTGAACCAACGGATCTAGTTCGACTCAGTGTAGAACCACGAGTGATTTTGAATCAAACTACAAGTCTACAGCTCCTCATAATCCCAATATATACTTGCCAGTCTCTTGATTAAATTTTATACTTTAACTTAGGTTAAATATAAAATCTAAAGTTATAATATATGTATAATGACAATTTTATCTTTTTTTATATAATATCATTTTCAATAATTTTTCTCATCTTTTTTATTCTCAATAATTAAAGATGTATTTTGTTGGTGATAAAATGTATTTTATTATTATTATTATTATTATTATTATTATTATTATTATTATTTCCATTCTAAAAAATATAATTTTTTAATTGAAAATCTAATTATTTTGTTTTAGTTTGAATATCTTACAAATAAATTTTTTAATATATTTTATTAAAATTTAAAAAATATATATGTTAATCATATTTTTTTAAAAAAATTTAATATAAATTTATTTGTAGCTCCATTAGTAAACTCATAATTTACTTATAACCCTTTTCAGAATTTTTTATTTATTTATTAGTCATGGGTAAATAACAATTATGAAAAGAAGGGATATTTTTATCTTTATTTTGTTTTTCAAATATTTTTTAAAAACTATTCAAAATCTTTGGTTAGGATAACTAACTCAAGGGGTTTTAAGTAAAATAAAAATAAAGATGGAGTTATGGGATCTTATTGAAAAGTGAGGGGGTGGCAAATGATTTTGTTATTTTTGAGGGGGTGCCAAGGAAAAAAACTCTATTTCTTTCCCCAGAGTATGATGCATTCTAAGATACCTTGCTACATTGCCAATGTAGCATACTTAGCACATAATTTGTTGCACACAATTTCTATAGTGTTGCACACAAATCGCTATCGGGCCCGTTGCACACAATCCGAGCCCGTTGCACACAATTGTTATAGTTATAACATTGCACACATAAGTATGCTACGTTGGGGAATAATACCCAAGGTATCTTAGAATTCACCGAATATGTATTCTTTTTCTTTTCTTTCTTTTGGTTTATTTTTTTATTTTTTATATTAACCTACGCGTTGTTTTTATTAATATGTTCTAACAGCATGTTTAACATGCCCTCTAAACGGATAGATTAAAGAAAAAGATCTTTCTAATTTTTCTATTATATATATATATATGTGGGTCAGGATCATCGGACACACTATTTTAACACATTATTTGACATTTTTTTTTCTATTCTGGCATTTGAAGCATGTTTGAAAGATTTCCAACCGTACGGATGGAAAGATCATCGAAAAATAAGCTAGCATGTCTATTTTTATATAATTTGGTGACCGTTTGGTCCTGCCACTTAATGGTTGAAATTTTGAACCGTTCAAATTTCTATAAAATAAAAACCATTAAGTGGAAGGACTAAACGGTTACAAAATTATATGAAAATAAAAATGCTAGCTTATTTTTCGATGATCTTCCCATCCGTGATTCAAATCTTTAAACATCTTGAAATTAGAATGAAAAGGATATCAAATAATTGTCATATTCAATAATATATATATATATATATATATATATATATATATATATATATAGTAGTCATAGAGGCCTTTATCATGCACTAATATTATTTTAAAACCTCTTTTTAATGAGAAAGAAGACCATGAACAATCTATTTAGACATTAAAAAGATGTAACTAATAGTGCATGATAAAGGCCTCTTGACAATGATCATGATGAATAAATCTATTGCTACATCTTCCCGTAAATCTTCTCTAAAATTGTTAGAAAAACTAGGGCAAAACATGAAAAAGATGTAGTATAAAAATTAGAAAAATCTTATTATTATTTTTTTCTATCTAAGAACCAGGATGAAAGGAGATGTTGTCTTAACAGAAGATTTACTCCCCCTCACACTCAAGCACTCTTCTCCCAAGATTTAACTCTTAATAGATCCCTTCCTTCAATGCATGTTGGTCGGAGTGTCGATATCTTTGATTCGTCACAATATATCATCTTCACGTCATATAAAGAAGTGCTTTTAAGGTTTGGTGCCATGACATGTCATTCTTGTCAACTTGATACTCAGTGTGCAGAACCTCTCTAGTTTCTTACGAGACTAGCGGCTGGGCATGGAAGTGTGAATCTGAACATGGATGATCACCATACACACTGGCCAAAGAAAGAACTAAGTTGGATTATTGGAGTTAGTTATATCCTCCAAGAAGAAATTTCATCACAAAATGTCTGCACACTTGATTTCATCGTTGTGAAATTTTACTCATGATCTAACACACAGTGAGTGGTCGGTGGTCAAGATCACGGTGATTCAAAGCAATACATTTTGTCAGAGTTGTTCTGTTAGATTTTGGACTGACCATACAAAAAAATACAAAAAAAAAAGATAGACTAAAGACTCAGTTTCACTCAATGAAAAATTAAACCATACCGGAGATGTACAACAGGCGGACAACCCGATAGAACTTACAAGAGCCATGAGTTCCTAGGTCTATCACTCAATCCCCACCCTTTTTTTTCCAGCCCCATATCAGGCCAATGTACGGCTCAGGATGGTCGCCCTCCACTTTGACCCTACCTAGGTTGTTGCCAGTGGTGTCGAGCATATGGTCACACCGTTCCACAATGTTTTGTATTTTGTCAGGTTTACCCAACAATACAATTGTCTATGGCACTTCATCAAACCCACCAATGACAATTTCTCCCTTCGGTCTCATGACAACACAGAAAAATCTTGCAACCCCCAACACTTCATATAATTCTAGTTGCCTTTTTTTTTATAGTGGCACATCACACTATGTTACCACCAATCTAAACAATCTCTCTTTTCACATTCGATATGACGACCCCTACAATATTGTGATTGGTGACACCATGAGTCTCCCTATCACTGATATCGGTTTCAAATCTCTCTTTACACCCCCAGACACTATTTCAATAATTTTATATTTGTTCGACCCATAAAAAACATCATACTCCTATTTTTTTTTTAAATATAAATAATTAATAATTAATATTAAAAATTATGAAAATTATAAAAACAAAATAAAAATTAATTACACGTCGGCCCGTTTCATAGTGTGATATCTTATTCGTAAACTGGACCCGCTGCCCAAATCTATGAATCAAAGTGCTACATGCCAATAAAATCTAAGATCAAATATTTTCATGTATTTTATTACCCTAATGTGTGTGTTTGATCAAGAGGCTTGGCCCAATTGATCTGAGGTAGATACTGAAATTCAACAATAGTTTATCAATTTATGGGGTCTGTGCGTCCAAATGATTAATTAATTTATTTGGAACTATTATATCAAATTAGTTAAGCCCAAGGCCAAGTCCAAAATGGCTGATATTATTTTTATTTTTATTTATTTATTCAGGGTAAGTTTGCAAGTGTAAAGCATAATTCATGTGTGGCCACAGGTGAGCTGAGTACAAAATTTGTTTTCCCTAGTCAGGAAGCATAACTAGTTTCATGGTGACCAACTCAAATACAAGGAAAATAAATTTCAAACAGAGAATTGTATCCTAATCAAGGAAATTAATAGAAAAGAATTGGATAAGCGAAACTGATAATACTTGCATTAAAAAGAAGAAAATATTGGAAAATGTAGTCATCTGAGTAGAAAGCTGCTTACAATTTTAACAACAAAGAAAATCATCATATGCACTGAAAAACCACACAACTTTTATAAATTGTGCAGTAAACCGATTAAGTTCTATAAATAAAACTTCAGGAAAAATATATGACAACAAAACATTGCAGGGAGCAAGTGAATCAGAAAAAAGAGATGGGACATTGATTATGGGATCAGTTATACAAGTACACAGACTTAATGAAATATATCACCATAATTATACTTGTGGAGCAAGAACAAAAAATGTGTACATAATAGATGTGAAACTTTCTGAGAATTTACTGTAAAAGATCAAGGAAGTCACTGCATATGCCTTGGCTTCTTCGGCCTGAATTTTCAGGGATTTGCAGCATTTCATCCTTGTTCTCTCCGATGTATGGCCTTTCCATAAGCTCATTTTTCTGAAATGGTGTATTTATGAGATAAAGAATGATGCATAATGTCTGAACAATTAATTCATCAAAGTGGCTGTTTGTGCAACTGCTGAGAACTCCATGTCCCCTTCAATGAAGGTCTTGGGAGGATTATAGTTGGCTTCCTCTTACTTTCCTCCAAATAAGGGAAGTCTTCAGTAAAATGCAGACCCCGGCTCTCTCGCCTTGCTAGAGCACTGTTTATAACTAGCTTCGCGCAGCTGAAGAGATTCCTCATCTCACATGCCTCAAGGCCAACCATTGTTGGTTCCCATCCTCGACGAAACAAAAACTGCTCCCACTCAAGTTCCAACTCTCCTATTTTCCATTCCGCAGTCTTCAATCGGCTTGTGGACCGCACTATTCCAACATACTCCCACATGATAGATTGCAACTCTGTTCTGATCACTCTTGTTTGAGCCATAATATCTTTAACTGTGCTACTCCTGAGAGAGAGTGGAAGCACTGGACGAGCCCATAAGTTCGAATCCTGGATGTTGAGGCTTGAGCATTCCATATGATCTATCGATGGCCTTACTGCACGGCGGGCAAAAACTAGTGCTTCAAGCAATGAATTGCTTGCAAGCCGATTAGCACCATGCAAACCTGTGCATGCAACCTCACCAGCCACATACAGACCTTTAATATTTGTCTCCCCATGTAGCCCTGCACGCACCCCACCACACATATAATGAGCAGCCGGAACTACGGGTATTGGCATGCTAGTTATGTCAACGCCATACTGGAGACACTCCGCCGCAATGTTGGGAAAATGTGCAAGAATATCTTGTCTTGGTTTATGGCTGATGTCTAGTAGCACATATTTCTCTCCACGTTTCTTCAGCTGGTCATCAATGCTTCTTGCGACTACATCTCTGGGAGCTAGTTCTGCACGCTCATCATATAATGGCATGAACCTTTGCATGGATTGGTTATAAAGGATACCTCCATCTCCTCTGACTGCTTCTGTGATTAGGAAAGCATTCTCTCTTTTCTTCTTTGGCTTGATGGGAAGGCCTTCATCAGCAAGAGCAGTTGGGTGGAACTGCACAAACCTTGAGAAGGAAGTTGAACATTTTGTAAATCAAATTGTCACCAGTCAATGTATACATTGGATGAATCCTGCCAATAAATGGCAATAAAAATAGTATTCAGTTCTGGTTATGATACTTACTCCATATTGGAGATCACCGCTTGAGCACGGTGTGCCATTGCCACTCCATCTCCAGTTGCTACCTGCATAGAATTTCTACAAAGTATAAATAATAAAATTAAGCAATGATTTTGGACTTCTATACAACATCTACATTATTAAATATATGATGATTTTACACAGTTGTTGATCGTCAATTACAAAAATTCAATCAAGAGATTTTTCAATAGAACAGAAACAAGAAAATAGAAGAAGCTAAAACGAAACAAAGCTTGATGGTTATAATTGTGACAAATCTAGATCCTTATTTCATGTCTAGAAATTACCAGAGGATTGGTGGTTGTAGGATATATATGCCCAGCACCTCCAGAAGCAAGCAGTGTGACTTTTGAAATGAAACGGACCACCTACAAATTGCAAAGAGCCAAAATAGTAAAAATGTGCATCAGGTGTAAATCAATATTTCCCAGTTGATACATGAATCTTCTAGCAAAGGTTGAACTAAAACATGAGATATCTTAGGGAAAAAGGCCAAGTAAACTACCTGTTGAGTTTCAGTATTTAATGTATCCACTCCATGGCAATGAGTGTCAGAATCATCCTGCAAAATCATAAGCTAAATTTTCTTCAGTTATGGTTTTATTTTATTGGCAAAATGATAAGAAGGTTGCAGGAAGAAGAAAAAGCAATTTCTCTCAACACATAATTCCAAGATCATTCACAATACACAACAACAAAGTCATAAGCATATTATTTAGGTCACAGGTATCAAACAATACACTACTGCTGAAGAGTGAAAGAGAATACTCAATTTTGGTTCTTGACTTCAAGCCTTATTCTCTATCTATGTTTAATCATATTTGAACAGATGTGCTATTCAAGATTTAGAGAGCAAAATAGTCAACCTAGAAGATTGCAAGAAATATTTTGTAACACTGTCTGGAAAGCATGATATTGTCAGATCCCTGGCAGAAGCATGGCTCTGATTGAAGGGAACTTGGAAACAGTGGAGATTACAAAATATAATCAACCTAGAAGATTGCAAGAAAATTACCTGAGAAGTAAGTAGATCTATAGCAAAATGGTGCTCAAAGACGGAGATGTTTGGATCATCATCAACAGCCTTCAGTAAAGCTCTCTCTATCTCTCTTCCTGTCATATCAGCAGCATGAACTATTCTATGGTGTGAATGCCCTCCTTCCCTAGCAAGGTGCAGATTACCATCATCTCCATGATCAAACAAAGCACCAATAGCAATCAATTCTTTAATACGATCAGGTCCTTCAGTACAAACAACCTATACGGCAAATAAAACCACTTTGATTGGTTCATGAGATGATTAATAATAAAATTAATGGGTGATGCAGAAATCAAAATTATCAGAGAATGATGTATCCTGATCCCTCCGAAAGAAATGTGGTTCAAACTCTCTCTCAATAATGTTTCAGTAACAACTATAAAGCATGGTGGCTTCCCTATATTTTTTGCTGCAGAAAATAAGGAGATTTCATGTTTTAGAACTCATAGATTTAACCATCTCCAAGACCTTATAAAAAGGAGAAAAAAGAAATATATTCAACTAGTATATGACTACTATCAATGTATTTCACAAGCAATATGAGATTGGATTAAAGGTTATGCATGTGCATTATAAATAGATTTTGTCACTAGCTACATTATAGATATCCTTGAAAGGATAAAAAATTAAGCCTAACACAGAAAATCAATGCTCATCCTTTTAGAGTGAACAAATATCCAACAAGTTTCTTTTTAAAACAGTCCTCCAAGATAGATCATATCAGCCCTATAAAGTACTAAGGTTCTTACATACATATCATGAATAAATACCGATAATAAATAAAATAGTTTCATTTACAACAGTAAATGTGAAACTTGAACAGAGACCAACTTCTTCAAAAACATGTATTTATGTGTCATTTACCAAGCCCAAAAAGTATTTTAGTGTTGAAGAGAACTGAAAAAAAAAAATATGGACAGTGTTGGTAGAAGGATGACAAATTAGACTTGTATTGAGAATGAGCTGGCTAAAGGTGTGATGATATGTCATATAAAGCTACTTGGATATCACTTTCTCTGCATTTTATTATTTCTTAAGCAACTTTTTATCCTATGGTTTTCTAGAATGCACTTACCCTAAGAGTAAATTTAGGAAAGAAATAATTTGTACTCAAATTAAAACACGGAAGAGGTTGGCATTAAATTGATGTCTTCATCTGACCCTCATAAAATCCATGGAAATAACTTCATAATATCACACAACCACGGAGAAATTATACAAGCAAAATACCAAGATAGAAGTAACATTCAGAAGCAAGTTTTGAACTGTGAAGAGATGAAAACACAAATTTTGTGCATGAATGATGACTATTGAGGCTTACCCTGACTGTCTCTTCATCACATAAATAGGCTCCTGCAACAATTGTATCTCGCATGTGATTCTCTACAGAATCTGAAGGGCACAAGACAGCACTAACACCACCTTGTGCATAGTTTGTGTTGCTCTCATGAGGTTCAGCCTTAGTAATTACAGCAACGGATCCACGTTTAGAAACTTCTAGTGCATACCTTAGTCCAGCAACTCCACTGCCGATAACAACGAAATCAAAATATTTTGTAACACTGTCTTGAAAGCATGAAATAGTCAGATCCCTGGCAGAAGCATTTCTCTGATTGAAGGGAACTTGGAAACAGCGGCCCTTGGTACACAAGAAGTTTAAGGACATAAATAGCCTGGTTTTATCAAAAGAATGGGCACTTGTTTTAGTTTGAAATAGACAACATATCTACCTATCCTACACAATAAAATATTTTCCAGACTATCATGAAGATAATTTTGCATGTAATCATTAGTGCAGGAGATATTATAAAAGACTGAATCCAATGCAATACCCTTTAAAAGAAAGAGTTAGAAAGCATAAGGAACCTAGAAAAGATGTCCACTTTAGAAAATACAAACAAACTATTGAATGTTTCCCCAACAATATAACTTCAATAGGAAGTCAAGGTCTGTATAGACATAAAAGATTTATATGAAATGCTTTTATATGGCACAAACATGAAGATTGATAATACGATGCACACATGTTTCCTGATTGGTGAGTTACGGCTTACTGACACAGTTAATATCGGAGCTGTGGGAAAACATCATAAGTTTATTTATTCTCAATCTCTACAAAATGATAACAAAGTTTTGCACATTTATTGCACTTCAACATTAATCCAATCATTGAAATATGAAAAGTGAGGGAAAGAACAAAAAGATGAGATAAAAATTGTTTTGGCAAATAGGTTACTTACCAAGGTTAAGCCACCACAGAATAAAAATATAATAATATAAGGAAATATAAAACGCACACAAATATAAGGTGGTTCAGCCCTTGTAGCCCATATCCATGAACAGGGGTTTCACTATACAAAAGGTGGAGGAATACAAGAGAGTAACATTCTTTATAACAATAGACTAAATAAACCTGATTAAACCTAGAGTTTACAAATCCCTCTCAAATAAGAGCAAAAAGAAAGAACATAGAATATGCTAACGGTGCAAGTAAAAAGGGTTTCTTATTTGCTACTTACAACTGCAGAGACTTCTCCTTTTATGAGAAGCTTTCTTCTCCCACTTAGCTTCTCTACTGACTTCACTAACTCAGTGTGTCCAAAGAGGAAGAAAAAGGTTACATTTATAGGCAGCAGCCGGATGAAAGTTGTTTTCATCCATAAATGCAGCGGATCCCACACGAAGAAATATTACCCATAAACAACGTTGATTGGATATGGGTTCCACGCCACATTTTTTTACCCATGGTTTTAACCGTGTTCTTTGTCCAATAAAGACAAAAAACAACGAATTTCCACTTGACTTTAATTGGACAAAGCGACAAACTAAATCCTCCAATTCCTCAACCGACAGGAGATAACTCAAGTACGACGAACACCAAACAAATCCAAGCAATATTTGAACTTTGATTGTAACAATTGGCTTTTTCAACATATCTGTTGGATTATCTGTGGTTGCAACTTTTCAACCGAAATAGTACCTTGGCCATGGATCTCTAAGGAAGTGTTATAATACATCAATATATTTGGTTCTCTTATGATGCATTTGATCTACTGATAAATCAATGGCTCCCTGGTTATAACAAAATACAATAGTAGATTTTAATTGTAGACCGAGCAATTATATTCTATAATGTAGTTTTCGAACTAAAATCATAACTTTTAATAGTAAACACATAACCTATAAGAGACCTCAACTTATCCAAGTCTCCTAGATAATCAAAACAGCATATCCAACAACATTGATAGAACTAGAGCTACCATCATAAGTGTCATACTAACAGCTTGTGAAAGATCAGGATAAATACATACCATAGCATGTATAATGCTTCCAACAGCACTAACATAGGGAAAACACAACATATACTCCTTGTCCTCTTTAGTTTGTGCTGAACACTTCTTTGAAAGCTTAAAGTGGTCAACAAATGGAACATTTACCAATTTGCACTCCTACATACCAAAGTGTTCCAACTTCTTCTTAATATAGTTTTTCTGAGACAAAAATAAAGCTTTCTCACTTTCCAATCCCTGTGAATCCCCATACCTAGAATTTTTTTTTATGAACCTAAGTCTTTCGTCTCAAATTCACCATTTAGTTGGGTCTTTAATCTATTGACCTCAAACATGCTTCTAAACTGTAAGCATGACATTAACATAAAGAAGCAAATAAATAAAGGAACCATTAAACGATTTCCTGAAATATACACAACTTTTATATTAGGTTTCTAGTAAAGTCACATGTAGTCATAAAAGTGTCAAACCGCTTATAAACTACTTTGGAAATTGCTTCAAACCATCTAAAATATTTCTTTGATAAACAAACAAGATCTTCTTTACCTGCTTCAACAAAATTATTAGGTTGACGCATGTAGATTTGTTCTTCCACCTCACCTTGTAGGAAAGAGGTCTTGACATCAAGCTGCTTAAGTTTAAACTTTACAGGGAAGCTAGAGCAAATAGCACACCTATAGAGCTATATCTTACAACAGGAGAAAAAAAAACTTCATCATAGTCTACACATTTTCTCCGACTGTAGCCCTTTGCAACAAAAGGTGCTTTGAACCTTGGTGCCTTAACTCCTAGAGCTCCATCCCTTTTTCCTAAAGACCCATTTACATCCCACAATCTTTTGGCCTTTTAGGCGGTTTTATTCATTCCCATGTATGGTCCTCATAAAGAGATCATATTTTTCACCTATATTGAGATGATTCATCCCTAGAGACAATCTCACAATAATTAGTAGGTTCATCATCCTTAATGTAATCTCCTGCACCTAAAGTATGAAAGACAACATTAGTATAATCCTCTACGTAATCTTCATACCTCTGTAGTTGTTTAATCTATCTCTCTACTAGTAGTAATGTTATATGTTTGCTTCCTATGAAATATATCTTCATCATAATCATGTACATTTTCAACTATTTGCTGAGCTAAAGTGCTATCATGTCATCAAGCTTGACATCTTCACTGATAATCAAAATAAAGAATGATAGATCTATATACCATCACCTATAACCTTTGACCCCTAATGCATATCCCAAATATATGCATTTTCTTTGTTCTCCTCTCAAGTTTACCATTATAAACATAACATAAACATAAAAAGAACCAGACTATACCTCAAAAAGAGTTTTACAATTAATAACAATCAACGGAGAATTCTTAATCAAATAGTAAACAGTGTTAATTGCTTCAATGATAGTCTTGAGTTAGATAGCATGCAACAAACTCTCTCCAAAATAGTCATGTTCTATTGTGGAATGTATCTCAGTGTGATGTCACACTATACCTTCATTCTTGCAAAACTGATCAAATTCAACATTACAGAAATTCATATCGTTGTTGGTTCTAAGTCGTTTGATCTTCTTTCTGGTTTGCTTCTCAATAAACATCGTCCATTGCTCGAACGTGACAAAAATTTCACTCTTTTGCTTTAAAAAGTACACCCAAGTCATATTAAATATTAAAGTAGTCATATTTAGCATGTATCAAGAGCTATCCTTTAACAAAACAGGTATCGAGCTCCAATCATTTGAATGGATTTAATCCAATATGCCCTAAACCCTATGTATAACAATACTAAACTTAACTCTAATGAGTTTGTCGTACAAATAATACTCACAAAAGTTTGTTTACTGTTTTAAATTTAGATAAGTTTAGTTTTAAATAATAATTTGTCAATTTTAGCAAATTTAGATTAGATGATAAGGTTTCTAGATTAATCTTTTGATGCTATTTAACCCGGCTTGTGGGTTAGTTTTTCATTATTGAATTCTGAATAAAGGTATTTTCCTGAATTTCAGAGTATTTTCACTGGTTCTTTTGGTTCTTCGTTTGTTCTTCCTTGCGGTCCTTGGATCCGGCTAGCCCGCGGGATAATCGCTACCCTGCCCGGCGTCAATATCAAAGTAAGCATTGACTTGATTAAGATAGAAAGCAACCCGACAAAGAATCATCATTCACAAGGGATTGAGATACCAAAGTGAAATGAGAAAGGGCGATTCTAGAAGAGGAAAAGATGTTAAGCTAATCAAAGAATTGTCAACTAACCACTCTAGCATGGATTGGATATGGCCCAAAGAGGAAAAACACACAGTTGGATAAATGTATCAAACCAAACAAAAATTTCAAGGAGAAAATCACACACTTTAATTAACACGATTAAAAATTTGCCCATTATTTTGCATGTTTGAGTTTGCTTGAATCAAGATTTCTTTCTACTATAACTTCCTAGTCTAAATAAAGAACTATATAACTTTCAAGCCCTAAAGACAAATCGTAGATTTAAGAAAACAAAAATAAAATAAAAACTAATACAACTACCAAGATTAATCTAGAAATTCATGGGAACTAGACCAAAAAAACTCTCATTTGGGTACGAAACCTGGATATTTCACTCTTCATAAACTTGTAATATTCTAATTAATACAACCCCCAATGGATCTTTAGGATTTCTTAGTCCTCTCTTACTTCAACATGTTAGTCTTTGTGGTTTCATATTTAAGAGGATGAGCTTAGAAGCTGTAGTTACTGCTCAGAGCAATAGGTGAATAACAATGGCTGAAATTGTCCTTTCTTTGAAAGAGCAACATACATGTCAAAGAGACATGTCAATGATGTCACTGTTGGATGTACCCTCACATCAGCCATTAAATTCAATCTCTATAAATATCCATCTCAAGCTCTATAAATATTGGATCCAACGGCTCAAAATATCCATTGTTACAACCCTATAAATATCCATTGAGCTATCCTTTGAGCCGTTGGATTCATGACCATTGAAACCATCTCAAGCTCTATAAATATCCATTGTTACAACCCTAGCCACACAGTGAAATCCCATATACTCACGACCTGATTTTCCTCTCCTGCGCAACTTTCTCTAGCTGCTCATTCTCATTCTCACTCTCTTAAACATCAATCTCAACATCATCATCTTCATCTGTTCTGGGGATACTTGAGCTACGCCTACCCGGTGACATGCCACGGGGAGGTGCCGATCGACGCGTGGGTTAGGATACCCTATTAGCTGGAGAGATCGCCGGATTCCTGCACGAAGGAGGCGATAATCGGCTTTTAGGGCAGTGCTATCGCACGCCCTACCCAGGCTTGATCTTTCTAATCTTTCTTTTCACTTTTTTGGGCTGGTTTTGTGTTCACAGTGTTTGATTTAGATTGTTGTTTTGAGTGTGTTCAATTACTGCTGATTTTCTGGATTAAGAGAAGGTTTTGTGTTAATTAATAGGAGATTTTACCAACAATCTAAAAGCCGATTAATCCATTAATTAATCCTCGCTGTCCAGAAAGTTCAAACATAATGCCCTCTGGTTAACTTCTGGTTTAAGTACAGTTCTTAAATCTGATTAAATGTCAGTTTACTAATTCTGCTGGAAAATCATCACTGTTGTGCTTTAACTCATCCTAATTTAAGCATTTCTCTCTCTTGATTCACTAAATCTTTTGATTTGCAACTATGTTGTAGTTAGATTCCATCTATTTAATTTCAACTAAAGCCAATTCAATTGGTTAAGGAACCATTTCAACTGTATCATAACCATTTGCTTTTAAAGCCCTGATTACTACATCACAGCCTGCATATTAAACCTTGTCCTTTGATTTATTCCTTTAAATGCTCTGTCCTGAGCCACTAAATCTTATCAACCTGCATAGAAGTTGAATTTTATTTGCTCAGTTAAAGCCTCGATTAACTTATTGAAATTTAAAGTCTGCCTTAATTAATTGCTGAAGTTTTACTGTATTTTCTGCATTGGTGTCTTGTAATTTTGCTTAAGTAGCTCATTACTGTAGCACTGAATTAAATTGACACTTTGTTAGCAAAACGTCGTTTAACAATACCAACATGGCATACAAACCCGAGAAGTTTATATTTAGGAGATGGCAAGCACAAGCTGAGTATTGGCTTTCAACTCAAGGCTTAGCCTCAGCTCTTAGGAACCCAAACTCTGATTCAAATGACTTTGGTTCTGATGGCCTTCGTAGACTTTCGATGTCCTACTCTGACCGATCTCAAACTTCAAACACAACTGATGTATCTGCAGAAGAAATTAATTACCACTGCAAGTACCGTTTACTTAGCTATCTTTCTGAGAGATTATGTAACAAATACTATGAATGTAAGACTGCCAAGGAAATTTGGGACTCTCTAGAAACTGAATATGGTCCAAACAACGCCACTAGAGTTAGTCACCTGACAGTAGACTTTGACAACTTTAAGATGGTCGAAAACACACCTATGGAAGAACAAATCCTTACTTTTCAGGAGTACATTGCTTCATTTAACAAACATGGGACAAATTTCTCAGAAGTTCACACAGTGTCTATCTTACTTAAGCAAACTTTTACCATCTTGGTCTGATTTCACTGATTCACTCAAACAAAAGATCAACACATTGAACTTACTAGAAGTCTATAACATGCTTAGGAACAAAGAAGCAAACCGTCTCCACTCTAGAGCCACGAATACCTCTAAGGGAAAAGTTTACATGACTGAGTCTAGTAACAGCCCCAAAGGCCCCAAACAGTCACCTAAGAACAAACATCACTCTCTTAGGGGCAAGAACTTTAAACATAGGGGCAAACCATATACGCACCCCACTTCTCAGACTAGACCACCTATTCCCAAAAATTCTGAGAAGAACACTAAACATTGCTTTGGCGAAGGACTGCTTCTTCAGGAAGACTGCACCAGTAAAGCAAAACTCTGGTCCACCCAAACCACAAGCAAATGTACTTGAAATGGGTGTGCTTTCCACTGAGACTCAGATTAGGTCAGTAAGCTTTATCTCTATGGTGAATTTAACTTATCAAAACTTAGAGTGGTTTCTGGACTCTGGTGCTAAAGTCCATGTCTGTATTGAACGTTTCTGGTTCTCCACTTATCAGGTCTCAAGTGGAGGATGTGTGACTCTAGGAAGCGGATCAGTGGCACATGTGCTAGGGAAAGGACGAATAGACCTCAAGATGACATCAGGCAAAGTCTTTACTCTACTGGATGTTCAGCACGTGCCAGACATTAGGAGGAACCTGATTAGTGGCTCACTTTTGATCAAGTCTGGTTATAAAATTGTATTTAGAATTGTAATCACTAAGGGAAATCATTTTGTGGGAAAAGGTTTTGTATTTGAAGGTTTATTTAGATTAAATGTTTGTGAACCTTCTACTTTATCTTTTATTGAATTTGCTTCTTCTTCTTCTTCTTCTTCTTCTTCTTCTTCCTCATCTATGATCATGAATGTTGAATCTTATAAGACTTGGCATGGACGATTAGGACATGTTAATCTTGGAACAATAAGAAGATTAATGAACTTAAACTTGATTCCTAAATCAAAGATTGACTCTAATTCCAAATGCCAAATTTGTGTCCAAGCCAAACTTCGTAAAAAACCTTTCTAACACATTAATAGGAACTCTGATTTGCTTGAATTGATTCGTAGTGATATCTGTAATTCAAATAGAACTCCCACTAGAGCCGGTAACAGATACTTCATAACATTCATAGATGACCACTCTAGATACTGTTATGTCTATTTGATCAAGCTCTCAACAAATTTATGATTTACAAAGCTAAAGCTGAAAACTAATTAGGGAAATCCATTAAGACTCTTAGGTCTGATCAAGGTGGTGAATACACCTCTTATGCTATGACCCAATTTTGTGAAGAGAATGGGATTATCCATGAGTTCACTGCTCCCTATACACCAGAGTCTAACGGGGTAGCAGAAAGGAAAAATAGAACATTAATGGATATGGTAAATACCATGCTATTAAGTTCTGGAGTACCCGAGAACTTGTGGGGGGAGACCCTTCTCTCAGCCTGTTTCATACTAAATAGAGTACATTTTAAGGATTGTGATGCGACACCCTATGAACTTTGGAAGAAAAGAGTGCCACAGCTGAATTACTTCAAAGTGTGGGGGTGTCTAGCTAAGGTTAAGATTCCTGAACCAAAGGTTAGAAAAATTGGACCCAAAACAATTGATGCTGTATTTCTGGGATATGCCTTAGATAGTAATGTTGGCAGATTCTTGGTAATTAATTCTGAGGTGAATGAAATAGCCAACAACAAAATAATCGGGGCTAGAGATGCCACCTACTTTGAGAACATATTTCCCTTAAGGACTTCAATACCTCAGTATCCTACTATTGCTCCTATAGCCCATGATTCTTCTAGTAGACCTGTTTCTAAACCTATAGAAGAACCTAGGAGCAAGAGAGGTAGGATAGAAAGGAACTTAGGAGATGATTTTGTTACATTCTTGATTGAGGATACTCTTACTACATATCAAGAGGCCATGAGATCTGCTGATTCTCCTTTCTGGAAAGAAGTAATTGATGATGAAATAAATTCAATTTTGAGTAATAATACTTGGATCCTTACTACTTTGCCCCCAAGAAATAAGCCACTAGGGTGCAAGTGGGTGTTCAAAAAGAAACTAAGGCCTGATAGATCCATAGAAAAATATAAGGCCAGATTAGTAGCTAAGGGGTTTAAACAAAAGGAAGGTTTAGATTACTTTGACATCTACTCACCTGTTGCCCGAATTGCAACCATTAGAATTCTAATCGCCCTAGCTACTGTGCATAAATTAAAAATTCACCAAATAGATGTCAAAACAGCTTTTCTAAATGGAGATTTAGAGGAAGAGATTTACATGGAGCAGCCTGAAGGCTTCAATGTCCTAGGACAAGAGCATAAGGTTTGTAGGCTCGTAAAATCTCTTTATGGACTAAAGCAAGCCCCTAAACAGTGGCATGCTAAATTTGACTCCACAATTATCTCCTATGGATTTAAAGTTAATAATTACGATAGATGTGTATATTCCAAGCAAGTGAATGATCAATGTGTCATAATATGTCTCTATGTTGATGATTTACTCATATTTGCCTCAAACATGAACTTAATTAATGACACTAAGAAATTCTTATCCAGTAAATTTGACATGAAAGATCTATGAGAGGCAAATGTGATCTTGGGAATCAAACTCATTAGAACCGAATCTGAAATAACCCTGTCACAAGCACACTACACTAAGAAAGTGTTAGAATAATTTGGCTATCTTGATTGCAGACCTTCTGCTACACCTTTTGATCCTAGTGTGCACCTTAAGAAAAATAAGGGTAAACCTGTAAGACAAGATCGATATTTACAAATCATAGGATCTATAATGTATTTGTCTAACAGGACTAGACCCGACATTGCTTATGCTGTGACCAAACTTAGTAGGTACACAAGCAACCCGAACTGTGAGCACTGGATTGCTCTTGAAAGAGTACTTAAATATCTCAAGGGAACAGTGTCATAAGGATTGAAATACACAGGATTCCCTGGTGTTGTAGAGGGATATATAGATGCCAACTGGAAATCTACAAAGCAGAAGCTTAATGCTAGGAGCACCATGGAAGCTGAACTTATTGCACTAGATTCCACTTGCACTGAAGCTGAGTGGATTAGGAATTTACTTTCTGAGATTCCTGTTATGTCTTCAAATATGAATACTATTACTATACATTGTGATTCTAAATCAGCTATTGAACTGTGTAAACGTGAATGTACAAATGATAAGATGAACGGGCACTTGCGGATCCGGCACAAGTCAGTTGGAGGCACCTGAAACACAACGTTGTGAGCATCGAATATGTAAAGTCAGAGCTAAATCTAGCGAATTGCCTGACTAAAGGGCTATCGAGATCATTGATAGCTGATGCGTCGAGGGGAATAGGGCTAAACCCATAAAAGTCAATAACAGCAACAACCCTACTTCTTTGAATGGAGATCCCAGGATAGAAGTTCAAAAGGAAGTTATCTGATTGGTTGACTGGGAGAGCACCCTACATGTATTTGAGATACATTTATCATTATTACCCCATTCCTATGGTGCGTGCTCTCATGTAGTGGTTTAAGGCTGAGCTTAGCTCTTAATGAGATCAAAGGCTGTATCTAAGCGAGATATCACACTACAGATAATCTCTGGAGATCTCACCTATGTGGAGACCACTATCAGGCCGCAGTTGTGAGAGTGTGGGTTAACTCTCTAAAATCTCCATGAAATGGTACGTGCGTATGGCCAATAATGCGCCAAATAAGCCTTACTCAAGTATCGCACAAGATTTCTAGTTGGGTTGAATGCTGATTCAAGGAATGTAGTTCAAGACCTAGTTCACTACACTTCCATCAGTTGGAGATTCTACTAGAAGGCTAAGGTTCAAGTCCCTAAGGACACCTCAGTCTATGGTCTTGTGTAATCCCAGAAAATCTATTCAACAAATACTTTCTCTTTCTTCTTAGATGAAAAATCAACATTCTGATTTAGATTTACTTTGAGACATGAATCTTCAATCATCTTCATTTTGAGTGTGCCACACATTATACCTCATTTTGATCTGTGTAACAACTGATTGCGAGTGTAGTGGGGGACTGCTAGATGTATCCTCACATCAGCCATTAAATTCACTCTTTTGACAAAACACTTTGAGCCATTGGATTCCAACGGATAGATTCATGACCGTTGAAACCATCTCAAGCTCTATAAATATCCATTATTACAACCCCAGCCACACAGTGAAATCCCATATACTCATGATCTGATTTTCCTCTCCTGCGCACCTTTCTCTAGCTGCCCATTCTCATTCTCACTCTCTTAAACATCAATCTCAACATCATCATCTTCATCTATTCTGGGGATACTTGAGCTACACCTACCCGGTGACGTGCCACGGGGAGGTGCCGATCGACGCGTGGGTTAGGATACCCTATTAGCTGGAGAGATTGCCGGATTCCTGCACGAAGGAGGCGATAATCGGCTTTTAGGGCAGTGCTATCGCACGCCCTACCCAGGCTTGATCTTTCTAATCTTTCTTTTCACTTTTTTGGGCTGGTTTTGTGTTCACAATGTTTGATTTAGATTGTTGTTTTGAGTGTGTTCAATTACTGCTGATTTTCTGGATTAAGAGGAGGTTTTGTGTTAATTAATAGGAGATTTTACCAACAGTCACAACATAGCGACCCTTCTAGGGTTGACTAAACTTGAACAACCACATGGTTAGAAAAGATTATTTCATGAAGCTGAGGAAAATGTGGGGCATACTATGACTAAAGAAAAAAAAAATTAAATGAGGTATTGTAAATGATTAGTACTAATCTTTAAATAGAGTTAGAGACATAAGATCAGCAACAGACAAACTCAATGGTGCATTTGATGATCAACACACCCAAAAATTTAGAATCATCATCATGGGTCGCATGAGATATACTACATAAAATTTTATCCTGATGATAGCTAAATCATTGATGCATCTCAACATGGACCTATGCGCAAAAAGATAGTAGGCAAGAAAGAAAAAGTAGCCTTCATAAAAAATGTGGGGTAGCATACAACCATAAAAAAGTACATTACATGAGTTACCTGGCTAGTTAAAATATAAACTTTAAGGTAAAGAAAGATCTCTCTGATGATACCTACATCATTAAACAATCTCAACACGGACCAATGTGCAAAAAGAGAACAGGCAAGAAAGAAAAAGTAGCCTTCGTAAAACATGCGGAATGGCATACAATCATAAAAAAGTACATTACATGGATCGCCTGGCTAGCAAAAATATAAACTGTAATGTAAAGAAAGATCTCTGCATGTCGAGTATGATGGTTAAAAAGCAAATATTTTATGCAAAGCTCAAAGTGAAAAAAACAACCATGCATTTCACCATTAAGAAGAGAAAGGAAGGAAAGTAGGCAAAATTTTGCTGAGAGTATTTTTTATATGATCATCTTTTCCATATTCATACCTTGAAAGATCCTTCTGTATGCATGTCTTGAAAGATATGCTAGAGACACCATAGTCTAACGGATGATCCTTCACTTTAAGTAACTTTACTCCATATATGTTGCTGCCATTCAACAGACCAGTTGCCATTGCAGATTTTCTGTATGAGAAAAGAGTTCACAACCAGAATGTCAAAACAATTCCATGAAACTTAGCACAGAAAACATAAACCACATAAACAGAACAAAAATACATTATTCATAACCCTCTTCATTTCTCATTATTTTAGGAATTAAATTGTTTGATATGATTACACATGTTCTTAGTAAAATAGTTCACTATTTTTAATTTAAAATGAAATGCATCAAAGGTGGGTACAAAATTTTTATAATGTTACTTACAAATAAAACTCTATAGCTAATTAATGGTCTCCAAGTGAAAATCCAAACATATGCCTGTTGTTATGTTAGTAGTGCACAAATGGATGGTCAAGAAGATTGCTAGAAAAACATGGACCACAACTCGTCAAGAAGGTTTTCTCGGGGGTCTGTGTTTATGATGAGGGGAGATGTGGAAAAGCCACCACAATCTGGACATCAAGAATTTTTTCAAAAACAAAAATGAATCGATAATCTCGATAGATACTAAAGAAAATCTACATCTATGAATTACAGATGGACAGGCACACCTCCCAGAAAAGGGAAAGTAAGAGCTCAGAAAATACAAAACAATATGAGAAATGCAAATAAAAGGGATCTGCTCATACTGCTCTGTTCAATTTCCAACGAACTACATGATCCTGAACTTATTCACCCAATTTGGTCAAATATCTGATACTATAAAATAATTTGCCATTCAGGACATATTTTAAGACATAATAAAAGAATATGATATAAACAGAACTATCTATTTATAAATTAGATTACCCTCCATCCATGGTGTGACTTATGAGAAGAAATACGTGGTTACAGTAGAAGAGTTGGTGTCAGTCAAGGCAATCCAAGCCACTAGACTGTGATCTATGCATTCACTCCCTGAGTCTACAAATCTTGCATGCCTTGTTACTTCAAAAAATGAGAAAACTAATACAACAAAAAGAGCTAAAAAAAACTGAACAGCTGCAAAAAACATGCGTGCATCCCCAACCATCTTCCTGAGTTACAACAAACAACTCTTATGATGTAGAACTTATCTATCTGACTGCTCACACTTAATTCTTTCTTTACTATATTTTGTTACTTTGATAATCCATCTAAAATCATTTGTACAGAAATCACAAACTACTCAATGACAATTGACAAAACCACAGCCAAAAGTTATTTGAATCAAAAATCAGGAAGGGAACTCCTTTTCCCCTTCCTTTCCAAGCCTTAACGATCAAGAAACAAACACCAAAACTGAAAATTTCTCACAAAGAAAATAATAATAATAAAATACAAAAAAAATATAAAAAAGCCTATGACTCGGAAGCAAACCAGTGACACATTAAACCATACAACCCATCCGTAGACCACATGCATGCAAAGAAGCTCATGCACCAAAACAACATCAGCATCCAAAAGAACAGAAAAAGATTAATAAATAAAAATAAAAATAACTCACTCTTTTTTTTTTTCTATGTGATTCTATATCTCTCTTCTCCTCCTTGGATGATGTCCAATGGTTGCAAAACAAACAGAGAAGCTGAAAAATAAGAAACGAATCAATAATAATAAAAAGAAAAGGAATTAAAAAAGAGAGAGGGCGGCTCCTGGAAGTCCGAGGCGCCACAAGAGACCTTGGTGGGGGTTTCAGAATCACGCGCAATGGCCAATGGATGGCGGGGATTTGGGTCCTCAAGAATTTATGGAAATGTTATTAGATTTGTGGGGTGGTTGACGAAAGGGCGGGCAATTTGGCGGAGTGATGGGTGATTGGATGTTGGTTATGGGAATATGGGGTTGGGTGAAGTCTTCTGGACCTGTACGCCTGCCGCGCCCGCGGCCCGCCCGTCAGTCTACAAGGGGTCACGGACTCACGGGTCAGGTTTTAACCCGGTATGGTCCGAAACCGGTCCGATAAAACCCGCCGGTTCAGCCGACCCGGCGGGTCAGACCAGAAAATCGTAACCGTTACAGTAACGGGCCGGGTAACCCGCCGGTTTACCCGAAGGAAAAAAAATCCAGTTCACACATGCCTTTGTTCGGTCACCACCCGTTTCTCCATCCTCCAAACTCTCGGATCAAGGCCCGGGCCTCGATGCACTGGGGCCCATCGCCGGTGCTGGAGTTGCCCTACCTTCCGGCGCCCCACCGGGAGCTCATGGTTTCCCTCTTATTCACTCTCGATGCTCGTTTGGGCTCTCATCTCCTCCCTTCCTCCGTCCCCTCCGATGTCCTCTCCTTCCACAACGACAGCGCCACCTCCTTCGGTGCCCTAGATATCAGATCCGGCGGTCACGATTCACCCGTGTGTTTTCCCCTTATCTTCTTTATTTCCTTGCTTTTTAATTATTTTTTATTATTTTTTTATCAATATAGCTATACAATCCACAACTTTATCATGCTTTTTAACGTATCTAGTTAAGTGCGATTGCAGCAGTGGTCAATCGGAAGCCAGTGAGAGCGATGTTTTGGTTCAAACTTCAAAGAGACAATTTAATAAAAAAAAATTTGTTTTGATTTTTAAATCAGTTTAATTATTTGGATTATGGATTTTAAAAATATAAATATTAAAACTTGGCCCCTTCTCCTCTGAAGCAAACGAGCTCCTACAATGGCGCCTTCTCTTCTCCGAAGAAATCCTAGACTCCCAGCAATTCCTCTCATCCTCCTCTTCTCCGACCCTCTCCTCAATCTCCCACAAACTCTCGCTCGAATTCCTCTTCGGACTCGATCTCCCGCCCCAAGTCAGCGAACCGTCTCACAGGGTACGAGGCGAACTGGCGCACAAGACCCAGCAGCTCATACTTAAATAGTTCTATTTAAAATTTTCAAGAAATTATTATGAAGATAGTTTAATAAAATAGCAAGTGAAATACAGAAAATATCAAATCTTTATATTTTTATCATTTCCCAAGTTAAAAAAAATAAAAAAAATCAAAGGATATACTCTTCCCATTTTTCTTGATCCACACATTTAATTTCCTAATATTAAGAATAAAAGGCAGAAATGCTTTGGTCAAACATATGTTGTGACGTTTCAACAGAACTTTCTCTAGCTCTCCTATCCATACTATAAATAAGAAACAACTCCATCCATCATTCATCAATCCAAAGATTCCAAACACACAATCCTCCATTACTTCTAAGCTTGGCTGAAGCTAAGAAAAAAGCTGCCAACTTTGTTTGTTCTCATGGATTCTGTTGAAGTTCCTCAGTACTTCATCTGCCCCATCTCACTCCAGATCAAGAAGGACTCAGTGATCACCATCTCCGGCATCACCTACGAACGCTGGCTCTTCAGGTGAAGACTTCACCGACGAAAACACCACCTGCCCGGTCACCAACCAGCAAGTCCCCCATGACTCCCAGCTCACCCCTAACCACACTCTCTGGCGACTCATCCAAGCTTGGTGCACTCTCAACTCCGTCAATGGCGTCGAACGTTATCCCACTCCAGGAGCCCCTTTTGATCGTCTCGTCGTCCTCAAACTCCTCCATGACTTGACCATCCCTCAGCTTCAGCTCAAAACCCTAAACCTCATCACCATTTTGGCTTTTGAGAATGGGAGCAACTGCCGTTGCATGGTTCAAGCCGGCGTTTCTAGTTCTCTTATCCGGTTGATCATCTCTAAGACTGATCGAGTTTGATCAGTCGCCGGATTTCTTCAGCCACGGCGGAGGAAAGGCTGGGGAGTCGGCCCGCAACGGCCCACGCGGGCACGATTGGGCCCTCCCCCGTACCGTGCCAGCCCGCGGCCCGTGTGCTACAGTTCCACGGCCCGTTTGACACCTTCATAAGAAAGTAGAAATGGTCCAATTAAAGAGAAAAAAGCGGGATCCCAATAGCGAAGAGTGAGAGCGCTTCAATCCGTGTATTTATTTTCACTTCGTGTTTCTGGATCACTGAGATCGATTCCAATAGGAATTGAAGAGATGGGGAACTGGTTTGGGAGCTGGTGGCGCTCGGAGCCCCCGCCGCCGATCATTCTCGTGCCCCCCCTCTTCGACTTCCCTCCCCTCGCCGCCCGCACCAGGTCAGGGTTTGCCCGCTTTTATCTTCCTCCATTGCCGTCTTCTAAATTCTATTGATTGTCGAGTTTAAGTTCTTTCTCTTATTTCTTTCTTTCCCATGGAATGCATTATACTTAAATATAATTTTCATCTTGCTTTCTTATTAATAGCGTGATGGATGACGCAGTTCCCCCGATGGTACTTGTGTGGCATAGTCTCTTACAGCGTAGGCAATGTATAGATCAATAAGCATCTTTAGTTACTGTTTTTTGTTTTTTGTTTTGTAGTATTGACTTATTAGGTGTGTTATGCTTTCTAGTTATATCTGTACACACCATTAATGCATATAGAATCATAGATTTTCTATGATGACCGTTAGCAATCTCATATTAATGAAAGCTACCAGCTGACGAATAATTCCGCTTATAGGTAGGATACTATCCGTCCTTTTGACTTAAAGAAATTTGAAAATTCTTGCTCTATCCTTTCCTTGACAAGGTTGTGCGATTTACCTCAGTGTCTGATTTGCACAAACATCATAAAATAGCATTTCATTAAGTCTTGATTGCATACTTTAGCATTTTGGTCTGTCTTTCAAATTTTAGTACTTCTATTTTCAACCAAGTCAAAGCAAGCTATTAACAGTATTTGTGGGAGTTAACATAGGTTTCAGGTGTAAGAAGAGGGTTTGATGCTCTTCAAAATGAAGAAAGTGTAAGAACCGTTTTTTATTTTCAGGAAACTTAAGTGTAGAAAGCTCAAACACAATACATTTTATAATATGACTAAATAATTGACAAAGGGGAAGCTATAGCACTTTTTTTCTATTCATAACAATATGTTATGAACTGTATTGCAAACCCACAAAAGGATGTCTTCGCTTAATTGATGATGCTATTTAAAGTTTGTGTTGAGAAATAATACTCACTATGCATGCATTCCTGTTATAGCTTATATATGTGTCAGTTGGTGAGGAAAGCTTATTCTCCTCTAGTTTTTTTTTCCTCTTGATTGTGTAATTCAAAATGAAAAAGACATAGTCACTGTGTGAGAAATTATGACACGTTCATTGTATGGTTCTCATCATATTGATTCAATTAAAAGCTATTTAACGTGGCATGACCTGTGGCTTCTGTCCCTCTCCAATTCAAATATATAACTTGGTTTTGTTTTGTGCTAAGCAGAATGCTGTTTCCATCTTATGACATATTATTTGGAAAGCTAGCACGCCGTTGCCTTTTTGAGGACTATTTTGAGCAAGCTGGGAAACTAAACACAAGAGTTATGCTAAAGCCAATAGAAGATCCTCATGTAGATTTGGTGGCAACTGTATCCGGTGTACTAATAATACATGCATTTTCTGATTCCTCATTCTATAAATCAATATTTATCTTTTTCTTTTTTGCTTGTTTCTCTGGAGAGTAGTACTTAATTTTACCTACATTTGAACTATTTCCCAGATTACTAGAAACTGGAAACTCACAAGTAATAATTGTATTATGCGTAGTCTAAGTACATTGCTTTTGGTTTTATTAGTGTTACAGAACTTCATTGTTGCAATTAAAAGTTGTAGAACATTTTGCCATTAATAACCGGTTTCCATTGCTTTTACAGAGGCATTAGCCTTTAGAATATACCTAACTTTAATGACACCCAAGACAGTGAGTAAAGTAGACAAAGTTCCCCTTTTGTTCTAAGATTATAGCATGTGGATATTTAGATGTTGCTTGTAATAGTCTAATTATTTATGAAGATCTCAGCATTTACCTGGGTGCTTTCTTTTCTTATTAAACTCTCTTCAAGAATATAGTTTTTCATTCTGGTCATCTTGTTTTTACCTGCAATATATCCTAGCTCAACTGGCTACTTTTAAGTTTTAATACTGACTTGTTTTCTTTGAGAAAATCAATGACCCAGGTTTTCATCCGGTGGCCTTGTGCATTAACATTTGAGAGGGCATGCTCACCCAAATCTTGAAAGAGATGTGCATATGAGGGCAATACTCCTTTAATAACATGACTTAAAAATAATATTCGAAGTTTCTTGTATACTTATATGATCATCACTAGTGATATGATACTCAAATTCTTCATAAGTCTTTGTAGGTTGTGCCCATAAAATTTAGGTGATTGCCATTGCTGCTTCAGAAATTCTATTTGGTGTATATATCAATCTGGTTTCCTCTCCCTTCATCATTCTTGTTCTATTCCTACATTAATATGTCATGGAAGGGCTAAACCTCCTTTCATTCAAATCCTTTATACCTTCTCTAATCAGGTTTGGGACTTCTATTCCTGAATGCCTATAGTTACATTTGAGAAAACTTATATAGGAGTAATTGAAAAAAGATAAATAACATCTATTCACATTACTTCTAAGATGTTTGATGGTAAGTGTTCTAGTATCTTCATTTGCTACAAAAGTTTGATCAGTCTCCTGGTTTGATCTTTTCATTTGGGCATAAGGCTAGAGTTTATGTTGTTCTAAGGAAGCTTGCACTGACATGGGAAATATGTTCTGTGGGAATGATCCAAAGAATTTGCAAACCATTACCTAGACAGTTGGAAAGTCCCTATAGTTGCTGCTATCATTTTTTTCTTAAGCAACTAAAACTTTGATTTCTCAGTGCTATTACCAAGTTTTTGAAGAAGTTTCTTTTCTTTATATTCATTTGCAGTCTAAAAACTTGGATATCATCTATCATTTTCTTTTTTATGCTTAACTTTGTAATAGGGTAAAGAACTTTCGCATTTAGGAACAAAAGTTTTCCTTAACGCATCCAGTTTTCTGGCCCTCTTGATAAAAAATCTGGACACAGTATCAACGGGAATGCAGTGCTTCGGTGGCAAAGGTTCTAATTTCTCCAGCTCTTATTCTATCCTTTTAATTCTAGAAACAGCCAAAATTGTATCCTGTGTCACCATTATCCTTATTTATGCTTTCATCTCTTGTAGGGACTTATATGATCCTAACACATTTATGGACCTCTCTGTATCAGATTCTGAACCGTAAGAATATCTCTTTTTCTGTATTTTAGTTTTTCTACTCTTCTTCTACATTTGATTTTTTTATGTGCAAAAGTCTGATGAACTGTTTGTGTCTTGTTTAGCATTCTATGTATGAGGTCATCTGCCTACTATCCCAGATTCAGACTGGGAGCTTTTGGTATATTCCCTTTGGTTGTGACAAATAGGTATGGTCTATAATATACTCACCACATTTAACTAATTTTTGTTGCTTTATTACTTGGAATATCATATTTGTTATATTTATCAATATTTATTTGGTGGATTGACATTATCTTTTGTCTCTTCTCCTATTTTACATAATTTTT
Organism: Dioscorea zingiberensis; assembly: GCA_026586065.1. Taxonomy (NCBI): domain Eukaryota; kingdom Viridiplantae; phylum Streptophyta; class Magnoliopsida; order Dioscoreales; family Dioscoreaceae; genus Dioscorea; species Dioscorea zingiberensis. The sequence continues at coordinate 52,131,361 of CM048818.1, read as the reverse complement.
ATTCCTTGTGAGATAATTCCTCCTTGTAAATTGTTTGTATATATATATAGTCTAATCTATTTCTTAAAATTCCCTGGATTGTTCTTGTTTCTGATATTCTATGGAGCACTGATATGAACACGGGACACGAGCATGACACGGACATGGACACGCCGACACGACATTTTTAAAAAAAGTAGGACACGGACACGTTGGGACACGTTGAATATAAAAATATTTATATTATATATATATATACCGAAAAGTAACATATGGTCCCTGTATACTTTTGAAATCCCTATATTACTCTTTTTTTGAAACTGCCACAATCTGAAGCTTGGGGACTTTGTTTGAGGCTATAAGTTGCCTTCTTTAATCTGTGCACTTTTCCCCTAAGAGACCTGAGTGGGTGCTCAATTTACACATCTTAGTAAAATCAGTAGAAAAGAAGGCATTTTTAAGATCAAGTTGATACATTTGCTAGCCTTTGCTTATGCAATAGAGAACAAAACTCGAATAGAATTTAGACAGCCAATTAGTGAAAAATCCCAAAGTAATCCACTCCATAAGTTTACGTGAAACCTTTGGCAACAATATGTGCTTTTCACGTGTCATATAACCATCCTGATGATAGTTTACCATGAACATCCATTGACAAACAACAAGATCAGTGTCGATAAGCGGAGATACTAATTCTAAAGTGCCATGAGAGATAAGAGCATCCTCCATCTTCTCATTCATAAGTCTCTTTCAAGAGGGCTTCTATAATGTTTTTTGACATGCCTTGGGGATACAAATAGAAGATAGGGACAAGGTAAACTATCAAAAAGAAGAGCCATGACTGTCATAACAAACGAAATTGAGATAAGACAATTTATTTTTTAGAGAACAATTGGTTAATCAAAATCTTCATATGGTGCATACAAATTGGTAGGAGTTTTTGAGAGATTTGTCTTAGGGTCTTGAGTGTAGATTAGGAAGGGAAGGATTGAGGTAGTGAAAGAGAAGCTAAGAATTTCTCAGAAAAATAGATGTTCTTGGAGAAGGTAAAATGAATTGGCAACAAGTTACTCTTTGGGACGAAGTGGAAGAAGGGAGGAGATTCTCCCGAATTTCTTAGATCTTCAAAAAAAAAAAACAAAAAAAACAAAAAAACAAAAAAAAAAGCATTTGATAGACCAAAGAGATAATTTATCTTGGTAAGTGACTAAGGTATGAACAAAACTAATACATCGAAACATGTGAGGAGTATGAGGGAAGGGTGTTTTAGTAAGATAGAGGCACAAGAAAGGAAATGCCTTTAATAACCACAAAAGAGATACAATTTATAATATAACAAGCAGTGAGACAGCATCACCCCAAAACAATTTTGAAACATTCATATGAAATATAAGAGTAAGAATAACTTTCATAAGATGGCAATTCTTGCATTCAACAATCACATTTTGTTGTGGGATATAAACACAAGAATTTTGATGAATAATTCTAAGTGAAATATAAAATAAGGTAAGAGTTGCTTAAATGTTCCAAGTCATTATCAAAATGAAAAATACTGATATTAAAACCAAATTGTTTTTTCATTTCTAAATGTGAAAAAATACATCCAGGACCTGACTATGGTTTTTGAAAGATAGACCCAATTCATACGAGAGTAGTCATCGATGAAAGATAAAAAAAATTCGGGAAACCCAAAATCGATGGAACTTGAAATAGAACATCATCAGAGAGGACCAATTATGGTTCCACCAATCGTCGTCCCTCGAGAAGATTCTAAAAAAACACAATGTGCAGGAAACAATGTTACATAACAATGTTAATTCTTAGTAAATTGGCTAATAGGTAATAAACTAATAAAGAATTAAGGTTCAAAAAGAATATGACCAAGAGTAAGAAAGGATGTGGTATGAACATTTCCATTCCTAGAGATGGAGGAATTGGATTCAACAATATAGACCAGAGGATGATGAAAAGTATGTGTAAACATAGAAAAGTTGATTGATTACCTGGGAAGTAGCTCTTGTATGTTTATCTACAAGGACGACTTATGTGTAAAGACTTGATGAGGTTGAGGGTGGATGGTTTATTCATTGTAGCTACATGGAAGGATGGGGAGTTTGAAGACAACTGCTCATATATTTCTTGAGAAATCGTAACCATTTTCATAGAAGCTAGTGAAGTAATATAAGCGATGATACAAGAAGAATCATTTGTAACTTGATTGACCCACTCTCGTCTACAAACTTGTCCCAACAATCCTTGGAAATATGATTGATACACTCACTGCTCCTAAGTCACAACCTCGTCTATGACCGCTAGAGCACGACTAATCAACCATTGCACATGTAGGAAGGCAGAATAATTGACAGATTAAGATATTATAAATCATATGGATAGACTATCTCTAATAAATTATATACAATCATGGGCATACTCTTGTACGATTGTGGTGGTTTATCATTATATATTGTTTTTCTTCTTCCCTTCCTCCACCCATGACTCCATTTTCAGATGGGCCATGATCTCTCTTATTATTAAAATTGCAATGATGCTTTTGGTTTGCATTGGACGCTATCAAGTAAAAGCATCAGTTTTGTCAAACTAAAAACTTTCAAAATTTTCTATGCGTCTCAGTAATTAAAAAAATTGTTTATTTTTAAAGACTAGCTATGTTTGTGTTTTGATTTTGTTCTTAATTGCATGTGCAGGGTGTATCCAGAAGATTATGGAGTCATGGGTTTGAGATATGGATCAAAATGTTTATCCATCGGGACCACCTTTATGCCATTCCCTTGTAACCATCTATTTAACTGAATATTCTGCTTAAACTTTGTTCATTTTGTCTCTATATCTGATAATATTCTGGACAGTCTAGAGTAAATTTAGCTGTTTACTGTTCTCTCTCAAGGAGAAATTGAACTTTGTTCATTATTGTTGAACAATCTCAGAACCATTATCTGCCTAATATGTTGAATAGAGAATAACATGCACTTGATGTGGTTACTGTACTTTGTTTGCTTGACATAGTGACTAGTTTAAATTTCTTAAGAACTTTTGGGTATATCATAAATGAAGAAAGAAGCAAAGCGAAAAAAATATGCTGATGTAACTTAGAGACTGTTTAGTTTGTAGTAAATTAGAATACATTACAAGTAGAGTCACAAGTAAACAAATCATGTTTTGGTCCTATACCATCGGTTCTTGGTTAGATTTAACTGAAAATATAGGTTCCCAATTTATTTTTTTTATTGGTCGTAAAGTATTGTTATGTAAAACTTAGCTTTAGTTTAGTAGAATATGGACTAGGTTGAACTTGAGCTTTAAAAATGTAGAAGAATATCTATTCTGGCCACTGCTGCAAATCCCAAAACCAGGTCTAAAAATAAGAATATGATTTTTGGACTTGGTCCGGGCCTGGCTCAAACACCAATAGATATTATTTCAAACTCAAATTAATTTGACTGCAGTTTCATAGAGCATTCGCAAACCACAGAGTTGATTATAAATATGTTTGGCTTGGGATGAGCAAGCTATTTGTACTTATTCAAACATTGCAATATCTAACATTTTTCTGTCAAAGAGAAAATGGAGAAGACAAATGGGAGGTCTTATTTTCAATTGACTGCAATTTGCTGATGTTTATTTATTTATTTACTTTTTGCAGTGTCTACTGAGACTCCATTTTGTGCATGGCTGGTTGGCAAGACTGGGAGGTTAACTGCAGGAATCAAATACAAGCCACTTGGTAAGTTGAAACTGATATCCAAGAATACTCTTACTTTTTCTATCTTTAGTTGAAATTTGCATTATCATAGATTCTCTCTATAGGTGATCATTATCCATTTAAAGAAACTCATGCACCAATTTGTAGGATATTAGACGTATTTTACTTGCTTTCAGTTAACAGTCTATTAGTTAGGAGGATAGGAGATTTCCTTACAATAACAGTTCACTCCTTACAATTCATGTTAGTTTTTCCTGAATTTATCTTGAGCACGAAGCTTATATTTTGCTTAGCTGCTAGTGCTTTACATGTGAGCTTTGCATTGAACTGCTAACTGAAATCTACCTGGCTTCAAAGGGTCTCATATGAAATGAAAGATGCTGCTGAGCCGACCATTGAATCAGCAGGGTACTTGTTTTAACCTCAGTTAAAAAATTTCCAGTCCAGAATCACCAAGGCAGTCTTTGGAACTTGAGAACCAGAAACAGAAAAAAGACAATACAAGCACAAAGAAAACACATGCATGCTAAAGCCACCTTGGTTTAACAGTTCACTCCCACTCAATATAGCTGAAAATGCAAATAGGTGATCACCTCATCACCCACATTCTTCCAAGTCAGCTAGCAATACATGGATATGCCTCTTAATTCCCTCCAAACCAGGAGTTACTCTAAAAAATCACCCTAGTCTTTTCTTTCCATAAGGCCCACAATAGAAGGATCACAGCAGCTTCTCAAAGTAACCTTTGATTAGGGTCAATAAAGTGGTGCACCAAGGTCCAAATGTGTCCATTGCTGTAGGGAAATTGTAAGGCAGAAGAAAAACTGCTTTCATCCAAATGCTCAAAGCAAGAAACCACGAACATTGAGCGAAGAGGAGATTGATGGTCTTATAATCAGCACCAACACATGTATCAAGATTCACCCAACCTTTCTTTCTAAGATTGGTTTTGGATAAAATGCCATTATTAAACACCAGTCAAGCAAAGTATCTAAGTTTGAGAGGGAGGTTCACCTTCCAAATAACCTGATTGAAAGAAGCTCTCAAACCTCCGGTAGCCCATAAAGTACCATTTGGCCTTGATCGCCAAGTTCTCAAATCCTATATATTATAGAGTTTTACAGTTCTAAATTTCTAATTCACTTGTCCAATACAGATTGGCTTGCAACAAGTTATGAGGATTGAGACACCACTTGATTAGCCAAACTGGGCCAACATACAACCTATAAACACAATCACCAACCACCCAATGCTTGTTGATGCATGACTGATACATTCTAGGAAGTCATTGGCTATGGAGGTCTCACCAGCCCAACAATCTTGCCCATAGAACCAATTATGACCGTTCCCAATATAAATTAGCTCTTGTAACATGCCAAATAGCCATCCCTATCCCCCAACCATGGTAGCTCTTGTAATAGCTCAGCCTCTTCGCTGCTTTCTTTGAGCCAACACTTTCTGCTTTTCTATCTCTAGTGTTATTGAAATACATCTCTTCTAACCTTGCTATGAAATTTAAGCTTTTTATTGACTTTAAATGCTATATGTAGATCAGCTTTCCCCTGAATTTTAATGTGCCTCATTTTGATATTCCTTCAATTAGTTTATAGTTTGTTGGAACTACACTGAAGGGAAGCCTTGGCGTAACAGTAAAGTTGTCGTCATGTGACTTGGAGGTCACTGGTTCGAGTCGTGGAAACAACCTCTTGCAAAAAAAAAAAAAAGAGGAGGAAAAACAGGGTAAGGCTGTGTACAATAGACCTAAGTGGTCTAACCCTTCCTTGGATCCCGCGTATGTGGGAGTTTTGTAGCACCGGGCTGCCCTTTTTTTTGTTGGAACTGCACTGGCTGTTTGTAGGAGAAAAAATTATTTGGAGTTTTGGTTGTTGTTCTCCTTCTTCAATTTTTTGCTAAAACATTAATTTTTTTAGCTTTCTGACTGATCTTTATCTTTAGGTGAAGGGACCCATCGTATGAAGTTTAAGGACTTGAAAAACTGGAGTTACACAATTGGTTATGGATTTGGCTCAGGCAGCCCCCTGAATCCTTCATTTAATTTTAACCTTGAAGTTGAGAGGAATTCACAGGTTTGTCTTCCATTATGTTTTTTATAGTATTTCTTCGAGTATTGCATTCTGCAGAACCTATTTTCCTGATATAGCGAGTGATGAGATATATATTTTTTTATTGTTATGGTGCAATTATCAAGAATGGATAAAAAATTTATTCAATGTTTCTTCATATTGGAATATATATCATTGCAATGCTTTTCCTGTGGAGCTTCTTATGCCTCGGATTAGTATGCATATTATGTGAATTAAGACCTAGTTGGTCTTTAGTTTAGTTTTATGATGTAGAAACTACAAAAATAATAAGCCACTGTAAACTTGAAATTTATTCTAGATTTATAATATGCCATATCATAAGCGATTGGTGCATTTAAATATCAATTTTCTTCATATGTGTACCCTTGTCTACTTTTCCTCCTTGATGGCTACTTCCTCCATGACGGATAAAGCATCCATTGCAGTTTCTATCTTTGGAATTTCTTCCATTGACATGTTTGGTGGTAATGTAGATGACTTAATCATCTTAATTGTGCTGCATGTCTGATGTGCCACTAAGTTAGCTTCTGGTTTTGATCATTCTATTTCTTGTGGTGTTGAGTTTATTAGTTCTAAAAATGGTTTAATGGCGGAGAGCACAAGTTCTATATTAGCAATTTTTTTTTTCCATTTAAAGTTTTAAACAGTGTGTTTTTCTGAGACAACCTAGCCCATAAACCTGATAAGCCCCATAATACTGTACACCTTTTGCATTTAGTAGAGTTTATTTGTTAGATAAACTTCACAAAATCATTGCAAATTCTTCATTGTTGTTGGGTTATATTTTGGAGCATACTGAAGCAAATCCTTGTGCATCTCCCTCCATGACTTCTTTGTAGTGTGCTTGCTGCATGTGTAGTATGTCCTCGGTCATCAAAATTTGTTTTTACCTAATCTGGTGCTTGACTTGTGGGGATGCTGTGGAGAGAGCCCGCATCAATCGTGACTACTAATCAGGCCAACTTCAAATCTTCGACCTTTTTCAATTTGCTGCTAATCATGGCAATGGTTTTGAAAATGACAATTGAGAGCAATTTAGTGAAAGGGTATTGAGTATTTTTGAGAAATGTTTGCATCAAGTCCATTAAAATGTTAACCAGATTGCCAGATAAAACGGAGCAAAAGCATGCAAATTCAAAATAAACAGAGGCATATGTATACATAAATCATATCTCTAAATACACTATCGTATGAACTACTTTAAAGATTAATTTCAAGCATGTTTTCTTTTCTTGGCTATATAATTTCCTGATTTATTCATTTGACTTACGAAAAGACTTTCTCCAATTGCAGCTGATTGCGTCATTCTATCAGCATTTGGTTGTTCAAAGAAGGGTAAATTTTATTATTTTTTAATTGTTAGTTCATTAGACTATCTTTAATATTGAATGTACCTGCTAATTTGGTACACTGAATGTCTATGCAATGGTTTATGCAAAGCAATATATTGCGTGTAGTTGATTGCCTATACAGAATCTGTCCTTTTTAAGTCTAGTTTGAAAATTACTGATCTTTCTCACGCATATGTTTTTGCTAATTCTTTAGTCTTAGCCACATTGCCTCAAATTCTTACTTACAATGGCATTATATCCTCAATGGGTAATTTAAGTCTTCATATCTGACAGGGAGAACTACTAAGCCTGCATTCAATTGTTTTGGACAATCCCCTGAACTTGTTCCTCTTACCTCATAAGAAGCCATCTGTCTCCTCTTTTTAAAATTCTCTTCTTCCCCATTCTTGTTGAGACATATATCTGCTCTTGCTTATATTGTCATAACCTATCTGCAAGTCTTCTAAGGATCCTTGTTCATGATGTTCTATGGCTTCCAGCAAATCGGCCCAGCTGGACATGTTCCTCGTCCCATTTATATTTCAATGAGATAAAACCATCAGATCCTGATCAGTTGATGCTTTTTGGTCATACATTTCTATGTCCTTATCATTTGATATGCTCATGGTGGCTCTTGGTGTGTTTTTCACAAAATACTTTCTTACTATCTTAATCATACCCTATCAAAGCATACTTTGTTTACTTTTATCTTTTCCATTTTCATCTTCGCCATTAGTTCCTTGCATGCTATTTTTGTGTGAGCTTGTAAATTCTTGGTCCTTTAATACATTGAGTAACTTTGAAAAAAAGATCCGTTCTTTTGATTAAACAGGTAAAGAATCCTTTGGAAGATAATCATGTAGTTGGAATCACAAATTACGTGGACTTTGGCTTTGAGTTTAGAACAAGGTATGCAAACATTGACTCGTTTACTTCACATGGCTTGTTGAGTTGTGGGATAAATCTTCTGTTTATCTTACCTGAAGGATTATAGGAGATAAACCATCTGAAAACATAGGCACATCCTCATTTCAAGTGGCTGCATCATGGCAAGCCAATAAGAACTTATTATTGAAGGTTAGACTTTCATGCTTCTCAAATGATTCCAATTGGTTAATTTGAAGTAATGTTCATCTTTCTCCTTGTCTGCAGGGAAAGTTTGGTTCTCTAGGCTCTTCTATAGCATTAGCATTCAAGTCTTGGTGGAATCCTTCCTTCACATTCAGCTTTTCAGGTGCTTGCTTTTAAAACTGTCTGCATATTTCTGCATATTTCCAAACCATGTGCTTTAAGTGACATTCAAGGATGGTGTTATCTAGCTTGTGTATGGAGTGAATATTTTCTTCGATGTTGTGGTATGAATGCGTGTGCTGTGCACATAGTGAAAAAAAGTGAGTTTCTAGGAAGCATAACCATCTTTTGCTGTCATAAGATTTTTAGTTACATTTTCTTTCTTTAGCTTTAAGAAGGGTTCAAATTCTTTGGCTTAGCGCTTGAAAGTTGACTTCAATGAACTTGTTTTACATTTTTTCTACCCATTTGAGACTATACCCTTACATAGCCTAATTGAAATCATGCTTTTGTATCAGAGTTGATACTTAAAACTTTTCTAAACCCAGAACTAAAGCTTTTATTGCATTGGTAGAAAAACTAATTTCTATACAACATGAGACTTTTCCTGATTGAAAGCAATTTTTGTCCAATTTTTGTCTGTCACTTGTGCTGCTTGTTGGTGCTAATTTTTACTAACCTTGCACTATATATAGAAACATGTGCATGCACACTCAAATTGGCAGCTATAGTTCAAGTGTCTGTTTTCTCCTAATGTTCTTATTTTCGTTTTCCCCAGCTGCCAATGACTCTAATGGAAGAAAATATGGATTTGGAATGTGTCTTGAAGCTCTTAGACAAGCCAGGTTCCATGCTCATTCTGTTATTTTTTCTTTGGTTGGATGTTTACTATAATAGCTATCTCACTGCCATGAAAATATATTGGATTCTGAGTTACTTTTTGAACATTAACATTTCATTAGTGATGCTCGGTTGGAGTTAATTATTATCTTAACGTAATTGCATCTTCCTTTTTCTTTTCTTTATGGACTGCAGTTATGAAAGAGCTGATCCAAATTATGTAATGCTGAAACCAAATAAAGAGCATTTGGCTGAAGGTGTTCTTCGCAATTTCGGAAAGCGGCCAATGTTTCAATCAGAGATAGACTCTGGGAACTATGATTGCTTACCAAGAGAATTGAGACCGTTGGGGAAGATTTTGTAATCATTTATGTGCTCTAATTTTTGACTGGTCCTGTGTGCTTCAGAAGTCTAACTTTGTGATTCATCAGCTCTAATAACTATCGTGATACAAGTATAAATTTGTCGGTAGTGTACATTTTGAGTTCGGTATCTTCAGTTTTGTGCTCAAATTGTTGTATTTTGCAAAGAAGCAATTCAGTTTTGTGCTTTTCATACTCCTTTTTTTAATCCAAACTCTCATTCACATTTCATGTTGTATTTTGTCGTTCTATATCCCATGAACTTGATATCTGCAGATTGCCACCAAGAAGAGATCACCAAAAACATGTATCAATTTTGATCTTCATTTAGTTCACCAGAAGAACAAATTGATGAAGAGATTGATAGCTAGCGTAGAACAAAGCAAAAGGCTCTACACGTAACACATGCATGTGCAGGCCATCTGAAGCATCAACCTCATAACCCTAGCCTTACACTAAAGTTTGAAAAAATCGAATGGAAAACCGATCGAGTTAATCATTAATCCTGTGGTCAGATGCAAGAACGAGGCTTAGTGTTGCCATTAGAGAATCCTCTGACGTTGATACAAGAAGTGGTAGCAGTGGCCGGTTGCCTGCCGGTGTATCTCAAGTGGATGTCACTGAGCTCAACATTGGTGCATGGCACTGCATCGCTGCACAGCAGATTCACTGCCACTGCTGTTGTCGTCGTCCCTCTAATGTTCCGGAACTTCACATGACTTATCTTCACCCTTGATGGTGACTGCATGCAATGCATCATATGTGCACGTCAAATTAATAATATGATTAGTATCTAATTACCTGCGCGCAGATAAAAAATGATCAAAAGAAAGAAACAAATTAATGCAGGTTAATTACTTACCCTGGGATCACAAATATTATGTGGGCAATACTTCTGATCGATAATGATAGGATTTTGAACATCTTTCATGACTATATCTTCAAAGATGAAATAAGAAGCCGAGGTGGTAACAGGAGAAGAAGGCCAGCTCTTGATTCTCACACCATTCTTTGTACCAGCAAAAGTGACATTCCTAACAATCAACTTAGAAACATCTTTATCACCATAGCTTCTTCCCAGACTACCCACACTAATTCCATGACCCGGGCCACAAGACACATTAAAAACCAAGATATTCCTACTGCCCGATAAAACAGAGATGCAATCGTCACCGGTTCCGATGACCGAGTTGGTTACTGTCACATTCTTCGACTCACTTATATGTATGCCATCAGTGTTGGGACTCTCATCTGGAGCTTTGATGCTCAGCAAGTTCAACTTGAGATTCTCTGAAGCAAATATGTATATGTGGGCGAGTTTGCTATTCATTGATGTGATTCTGCTTATTGTTGCGTTTCTCACAAAGCTTAGCACCAAGGACTGATAATTAACATTAATTGTAAGTCCAAAGAAAATTATATATATATATATATATATATATATCAGTGAAAAATAATTTATAAAAATTAAATTAACAGAGAAAATAATTAAGAAATTAGAACTGACAGCAGGGAGGTGCTTGCAATTAGGGTTGAATCGGCAATCATTGTGAGGCCATGCATGGTTTCCTCTGCCATCAAGCTTCCCACGTCCATAAAGTCTTAACCCATGCACGTACTTAAACTCAATCCAGCTCTTCCCATAAACTCTGAGATCAGTGAGAGCTAACAACACTCCTTTTAGTTGTACTCTCATGGGACCTTTGCATGGCCCTTTGAACTTCAATGCTCCCACTAAATATGTTCCCTTTGGGATCAAAACCCTTGCCTCCTCCCCCTTTGCATTGCCGCATGCATCATCCCATGCTCTTTGGAAAGCCTACATTAATTAATTGTGATATATATAAATTATAAAGATCAAGTCTGTTATTAGCCAGCTAGGTTTATAACCTAATTTCTATAATAAAAATAAAAAAATTCACAATTAATGACTTTAATAAAAAGTATATATAAATATGTAATAAGTGTCTAAAATTTCCCTGTGCATGTATTCAAATAAAAGCTACACAAGAGTAATATATAATAACAAAATAATAATATATGCTCTCTCTTATTTATTGCTCTTCTTCTTCTCAATTTTACCAATTTTACGGAAAATAACACTCAAGGATAAAAATTAGTGTAAATGTAGTTTTCGTATTTTGGAGAATGGAAATAAAATTTAACAGATAAAAGTTTAAAAGTAAATAAGGTATTAATTGGTGAAATACAAGTAAATAAGCACATTATTTTGGCATGAAATTATGCAACTCTACTTGCCTTTGTGCTATCCTTCTTTCCATTTGCAATTGCCCCGTAATCTCTAACATTAAAAATTCCATTCAACTTGTTGGCACTTGCAATGCTAGAGAACAAAAGCAATAGGAGAATAACACCAACAAAGTTGGGATTGGTGACCACCATTCTAATATAATACTTTCTTTTCAAGTATCCTATATATTTGAAGTGGTTAAATAGACCTTTATAATGGTTGGGAGTTTAAAGCTCTTTAACTTCTTATGGTTTTAGGAGTTTTAGTAAACAAACTTAATATCGTCTTTTTAAAGCTCTTTCTCCTATATATTTATGTGTCATCTAATGAAGAGGAAACCTTCCAAATTTTAAAGCTCTTTAACTTCTTATGGTTTTAGGAGTTTTAGCTAAAACTCCTAAAATGTCAATAATGGTGGCAAATGCAATTGTTGGGGTTTTTACATCTATTTATTTATATTATAAAAATTAAAAAGTAACTTTTTTTCTTTCCAATTTACTCAATTTATTGAATTTTTAAACTTAAAAAATACCATTATGGTATCACGAAAAAATGGAAATTTCACGAAACTACCATGTGATTTATCTATTTCTCAATTCGGTACTTGTGGTTCAACTTTGAGCATTTTAGTACCCTGTAACTTAACCGTTAGCAAAACGATACAAAAAAAAAGTTCCAAAAAAATAATAAACTTAGAAATTTTCAAAAAAACAAAAAAAAAAACAAAAAATTCTGAAAAATTTGTGAAAAGTTCAGAAAATCCAAAAAAATCCACATAATCTCCTAAAAAAACTTAAAAAACTTAAAAATTTGTAAAATATAAAAAAATTTCACAAAAAATCTAAACATTTGCAAAAAAAAATCCAAAAAATTTCATAAATTTGCAAAAAAATCCCAAAATAGCGAAAAATAAATAAATAAATAAGAATCCAAAATTTGTATATAAACTACAGATTTTTTTCCATTTAACTAATTTATTTATTTATTCATATTTTGGGTTTTGTTTTTGGGATTTTTGGGAAATATATGAAATTTTCTGGATTATTTTTTTGACAAAATCTAAGATCTTTTTTGGATATTTTTGTGAATTTTCTTGATATTTTACAAATTTTTCTAGGGGTTTTTTTTCCAGTTTTTTAATGGGATTTTGACGATTTTTTGCACTTTTTTACAAAATTTTAAGATTTTTCTGTTGTTTCAAGGGTTTTGTATGTTTTTTTTTTGTTTTTTTAAGTTTATTTATTTATTTATTTATTTATTTATTGAATTTCATGGATTACAGATTTTTTTTTAAGTTTTTCTATTTTTTGGGGTTTTTAAAGATGTTATTTTATTTTATGTATTTATTTTGGAATTTAAGCGCTTCTCTGGAGTTTTATAAGTTTTTTTTTGGATTTTTAAAGATTTTAGGTTTTTTTGTTAATTTCCTTAATTTTATTATAATGTTTTTAATATATGAGATTTTCTGTTTTCAAAAGTGTTTTAGAATTTCTTTCCTATTTTTTAGTGTTTTTTTTTTCAATTTTTTTCAATTTTTTGATTTTTTTGATTTTTTTTGAAAGAGAGTGGGCCGGCCATACTTGTGGCCAGCCGCACTGTCTCTCTTTATATATATATAATATAACTTTGGTTAATATTATCATTGAGTAATAAATTTTTCTAACATGGTATAAGAGCGGGTTTATCTAGGGTTAGGGTTGACAAACCCGCTCTGATACCATGTTAGGAAAATTAACAAAAGTTATATATATATATATATATATATATATATATATATATATATATATATATATATATATAGGGGGCCAATCTATCACCCCCTAACAGTAACACTATAACCAACCCAACACCCCACCCTAGAATCTAGGAGAGATAACATGGGCCAACCGCAACTTTCAGCCGGCCGATTGTTATCAAGGTTATATATATATATATATATATATATATATATATATATATATATATATATATATATATATATAACTTTGGTTAATATTATCATTGAGTGATTAATTTTTCTAACATGGTATCAGAGCGGGTTTATCAACCATAGCCTTAGATGCAAAATCCTCAATATCTCAATCTACAAATAATTAATTAAAGAGAAAATTGCTTGCATACCCCTCCAAAACCATATATTTGCTTAAGTACCCCTACAAAAATGCAATTTGCTTGCATACCCCTCTAAAACTAATTTTTTTGCTTATATACCCCCGCCGTTAGTTACCGTTAGTCACCGTTAGTTTTTTCAGAGTTAACTATAGTTTAAAGTTAACCATGGTTGAAAAATTACACAATTACCCTCATTTTTAATAATTTTGACTTCCAACCCTACTTTCTCATCTATAAAATAAATAATATCTATAAAATTTTTTTAAAAAAATTAGAGGGGTATATAACCAAACCCAATTTAGTAATTTGCCCCCATTCCATCCGTTGATTTAACACCATCAAGGGGCAACTTAACCATAGGAGCATATAAGCAAAAATAGTTGATTTACGGGGGTATGCAAGCAAATAGCATTTTTACGGGGGTATTTAAGCAATTTCCAAGTTTTATAGGGGTATGCAAGCAAAAACCCCTTAATTAAAAAACCAAACCATAAAACCACGATCATCAAACAAAACCCATTGATTATTTTCTAGCTAGGGTTCACAACCACAAACCTTTAGTCGACGAGTGCCATAAATGAAGATGATCACAATGTAGAAGAGCTGGATCACTACACCAAGCCCATTGATATTGAGGAAAGTCATCCTATAGAGTAACCACATTTCATAGTTGAGCAACATTACCAAATGGGGCATCCGTGAGAATTCTTCAACAACTTGTTCAACATGCTTTCATATACCATAATGCTGTGGTGATAGAAGGTGAGTTGGTTGCACCGATGAAAGGTGAGCCGGCTGCTGCAGTGATAGAAGGATGTGAGTCGGCTACTACTATAATAGAAGGAGGAGAGCCGGCTATTACAGTGATAGGCATTAATACCGATCAAAACTAAAATGGTTTCATTTACATTAGTTAATGTAAAATCTGAACAGAGACCAACTTTTTCAAAGGTGAGGTACATTACAGGGATAAATAGTAGATTTGGATTCTCATATCTCGGAATACAATAGAGTTGTTGGAGGGGTTGAGGGACAAGGGACGAGGACCGGCGGTGAGAGAAGGAAAATCTAGGGTTAGGGTTGATAAACCCTCTCTAATACCATGTTAGTAAAATTAATCACTCAATAAAAATCTCATTTTCTTGATGTATTTTTAACGTTTTTGTCGAAGGTTAATATCAGGCAATGATCGAGAGGATGTGGAGCTAGAGTGCTATGGAGGAATTCTTGTCGATGCCCCATTTGGCAATGTTGCTCAACTGTGCAATGTGGTTACTCTATAGGATGACTTTCCTCAATATCAATGTGGTTGGTGTAGTGATCCAGCTCGTCTACATTGCGATCTTCTTCGTTTATGGCACTCGTTGACTGATGGTTTATGGTTGTGAACCCTAGCTAGAAACTAAGTAATGGGTTTTTGTTTGATGATCGACTTGGTTTTATGGTTTGGTTTTTTAATTAATTATTTGCAGATACATCTATGGTTAGGGTTGATAAACCCGCTCCAATGCCATGTTAGAAAAATTAATCACTCAATCATAATATTAACCAAAATTACACACATATAGGAAAATATATATATATATATATATATATATATATACCGTAGTGCTGTGATGATAGAAGGTGAGTCCTACCGCATAGATAGAAGGCGAGCTAGGCTAGCTGGGTGATAGAAGGAGGTGGCCGCTACTACTGATGATAGAATGAGGTGTTTATCTGCAATAATAGAAGGGGAGCCGGCTATTACAGTGATAAGCATTAATAAAGATCAGAACTAAATGAGTTTCATTTACATTAGTTAATGTAAAATCTGAACAGAGACTCACTTCTTCAAAGGTGTGGTATATTACAAGGATGAATAGTAGATTTGGATTCTCATATCTCGGCAACAGGCGACTCTCCTCTTTCTATCATTACAGCAGCCGGCTAACCTCCTTCTATCACTGCAGCAGCTAGCTCGCCTTCTATCGGTGTAGCCGACTCACCTTCTATCACCACAACATTACTGTATACGAAAGAATATAGAACAAGTTATGCTAGGGCCAGGAATACTCCAAATACATTAGGAATCTATAAGACAACAATGAAGTTATTAATTAGGCTAACTCTTCATCTCTAATTTGTTTCTTATTTTCTTGATGTATTTTTAACGTATGTGTGGTGTGGTAATATAAGGCCAACAATCGAGAGGATATGGAGCCGGAGAGCTATAGAGGAATTCTCGTCGATGCCCCATTTGGCAATGTGGTTACTCTATAGGATGACTTTCCTCAATATTAATGTGGTTGGTGTAGTGATCCAGCTCGTCTACATTGCGATCTTCTTCTGTAAAATCCTAGATTTTTATTAAATAAAAGGATTTAAATTTTTCCTCTATTTAAATTTCTTACCAACTTTGACTAGAGGGGTACTTTGGAATTTATAAAAGTTTTATGGTTTTGGTTTTAATTAATTATTTGCGGATACCTATGAGGAAGGTTGATAAATCCAAATCATCAATTAGTTAGAAAAATTAATCACTCAATCATAATTTAATTAAATTACAAGACTTAAGATTGGTAAGATATTTATCAAAAAGGAAAGGGATGGATATATATATAGATAATTATATTAAATTATTAATCCAAGGACTTAGAATGATTAATTTTCCTAAAAAGGTATGGACTACAAAGAAAAGTGGGTTTTCTAAAGAAGGACCTTGACGAAAGGTAAAAAGGATGATTAGGATTTTCCTAACTTTGGTTAATTCACTCTATCATTGATTAGAGGACCCAAATGTAATTTTGAGAAGTTGGAGGACTTATAAGGTATAGTGACTCTTTGGAGGATTAAATCTTTGAGAAACCGAGTATTCATAACGATCATCATTCTTGTCGTACTTTTGGTTGTCCATGGCTGATCGAAGAGAATCCATTGGCAGGTACTTTATCCGTACCGTCGTTGAGCAGGGACCATAATGATGCGCATTACTCCTACCGCACCAAGATTCGAGCCGCTTGATTAGAGATTTTAATTTTTTAATTTTAGAAAGCTAGCTTGATTAATTAATATTTAGTTAGGATTCAATGGAGATTATATTTTTTTTAAAGATTGATTAATTTATTAGATTGGTGTTCCTTGGTGAATAAGTTTTTATTGATCAGATAATAGTGCTTCGAAGGGTTTTACTGAATCCAATTGGTTTTAGAATTGATTAATTAATGCAGGATAGTGAGGGAAACTTTTGTTCATATATTTGTAAATTGTGGCTGAGGATCTTGTGGGAATTGGAGGAAGAGGAGATAATATATGCCTTTTTACTTGTGTTTAGCAAACTTTCTCAATGCACACCACCAAAATTTTCCATCGGTGAGTTCTTGCCCTATTTGACATCTTTTTCATTGTAAGCATGCATTAGTAGTTAGTTCGAGCTTTGGGAGAAGCCATTGGATGTGTTAGCCTAATTAATAACCTCAATGTTGTATTACGATTCTAATCTAGGGTGTTCATGCCCGACCGAGGGAGGCCTTCTATATTCTTTCAGGCTCTGATATTGTGGTGATAGAAGGTTAGTCGGCTCACCTGTGGCGTGTGGATTTTGCGATGATAGAAGAGTTAGTACAGAGAGATAGAAGATGGCCAGAGCTAGAGAGAGAGGAGCATTAGGATGATTATTTAAGTACATATAGAACTAAAATGCTTAGTTTGTTTAGTTGTTAATGTTTGATCAATTAGTAGGAATTAGTAAGTTAATCGGGGAAATAATTAACTTGGATAAAGGTTAGTGGTAATTAACTAAGTGATGAATTGTATAAATAATTGGATAAATTGCTAATGGTAACTAGATTATTGTTATAGCTAATGTTTAATTAATTAGAGGGACAATAGTTAACAGAGGACTAACGGGAGAGGAAAATCTAATTTGGGATAGATAAAACTAATGGAACTATAATCTTGTAAAGCCATGATCTTTATTGTAAAAGCTATGATCTTTATTTAAGGAATAAATATTAATTACATGTTCTAACTAACCCCTAAGGGTGGAGTTGATCATTATTAAGATAAAAAGGAAATTTTTAAGGAGGAGGGGCTGGTAATGCGGTGTGTTTTCATTATTGAATGGAGAATAATGAATGGGAAAATTAGTTAATATTAAATCTAATCGAAAGTAATTTTCGACTAACTTGATTATTCTTGACGATTAAAGAATTTATTGGTTTGTTCAAAAGGATTAAATACAATATTTCTGAGTAGAAGGATTAGTTAATTGATTTAGATTAACGAATAGCTACCTAGTGGATAACCGTGCGGGAAAATAATCAATTAACAAAGTTAATTGATCCAACTAGCTATGTGTATTTTTGTAAAGCTCAAGGAGTTCGATCAATTCCAAAGGGATTGAATCAAGGCGGGATGGACAAGAAAACCCTAAAGGATGCTGCCCGCAGAGTAAAGGGAGTAGATCAGGCGTGGTATTCATGTATACACGGCCGAGGTCGCTATCAGAACGATAGCAATGTATTTATCGATTTGACTTACCCGCCGAGAAGTCCCGTGGAGCACGCAGGCAGTACTGGTAATAAGATTTAGTCGCCTTGTACACTCCCAGGCCATGGTGGATTGGTTTTCTGCTTTTGATCGTATGTGATCATGCCTTGCTCCTCCCGGATTTTATTTTTATGTCCTTTGTGACATACCATACATGGTGCCATGAATTTTGTTGAAATCCATATAGAGCATGGCTTGATTGCTTTGCACGCTTGAGGATTTCCCTACGAATGCTCTTCGCCTCCGGACAGTGATGCAGTGGAAAGCTCCGAATTTTGGCGTGCGTTGAGGCGGACACAGTCGACGCTCCTACACTTCTCCATTATTGAGTGCCTGCGAGCTTGGTTCGGGGATGACATGCAGTACGCACACGACGTTTGTCGATTAGCAAGATGTGTATCTAGAGAGATAGCGAGATGGAAAGCGGGTGTGTGGATGGTCGTGTGTGGTAGGTTCGTGGGTGTGTGCATATATGCAGACGCTTTGTGGTGTGAACTCGTGTAGAGTGCGTGTATCTTGTTTATTTTGAGCATAGACTCTAGTGGCTTGCTTATGGGTGTGCCAGTTTCTTATGATATTCATTTTGTTAATATCATATTTTGAGGTGAGTTAGGAGTGCGATACTTGGCTTTTCTTCAAAGCTCATGCTTGTTTTCTTGGGGTGAAATTACATGCTCACGCATACACTATTAAGGCTTAATGAAAGGTGGGTGGCGTGAGGAGAAGAACTAAATATGTATCGCTTTCGGAAGGAGAAACTATGTTTTGTAGGTCCCCTTAGGGCTCCCTAGTTTTAAGAGGTACTTGAACCCTTATTTATTTTCTCTGAACTCTATTTATTTTGAATAAAATGTCTTAGAGCATTTTGCATACGGCTTCATGCACTAAGGAGAAAGAAAATAAATTTATATGTACTACTATATGAAAATATATAATGACATACATATAAGGTGCATATCTTCGCTTATGGCACTCTCTGGTGATGAGTAGGGATAATGAACCACTAAATTATGGAAACTTTTAGGAGGGAATAATGGGCTCATGATCACTGGGTTTATATGGTTATGGTTTTTTTAATTAATTATGGCCAAGTAAATGATTAGGTGGGGTCATTAGGCGCTTACAGAGTTAGAAAAAGTATTCACTCAATCAGTTTTAACTAAAATTGCTGAAGGGGTACATATAGGAAAATATATATATATATATATAACTTTGCTTAATATTATCATTGAATGATTAATTTTCCTAATATGGTATCAGAGTGGGTTTTTCATTGAGTGATTAATTTTCCTAACTTTGGTTAATATTATCATTGTTAGAGGATCGATTTTTTTATGGTTTAGTTTTATTCATTATACTTTCCTCCTTGTTGATGATGTGATCTAGTATAGTATTATCTAGTTGATATTCTTGTCGCATCTTTGGTTGTCCACACCTCACTGATGAAATCTTCATTGGATTATTGCTCCTATATTGTGCATTGGACCATCACTGTTTTGATAGTAATATTTATTTTAATTTTAATTTTTTAATTTTAGAAAGCTCGATTGGAGTGTAATGCTAACTAGGCGTCTAGGGTTAGGACTTCAATGGCGTTATATTTTTAAAGGCGAGGGGCGATTAATTTATTAGATTGGTGTTCCTTGGTGAATAAGTTTTTATTGATCAGATAATAGTGCTTGAGTTTTTATTCCAATAATTGGTTTAGAGATTGATTAATTAATGCATATATAGGCAGCCGGGGGAACTTCGCTTATATTCTACACTTGGATACAGATCTTTTAGGCGTTGAGGACAAAAAGTGTTGAATATATGCCTTTTTATTTATGTTTAGCAAACTTTCTCAATGCAATCATATGGACCATCTATGGATTCATTGATCATATTTGGTCATGTCTCTTATTGTAAGCCCTTACTTATCTTTTAATGTTGTTCGACGGATTTATGCCCACCTTGCGATGTGTTAGCCTAATTGGCAAACTTTCCCGTGTATTCGTACATTCCTATTTTTAGGATCTTGGGTAGCAATAACCGGTTCTTGAGGATTCATTTCGTGAAGCGGGGTTGTGGCCAGGGTTCGACCTCTTAGGCGTTTATTTTATTTTGTGGAGGAAGGTTATTTGGGTCGCTACGTGTAGGATGGGACTTATTAACTATTAGAGTGCGTGCCTAGGTTTTAATAAGTGATATTATACTCTGAATGGTTATGATTTTACATTAGTTAATTAAAATTAGAGACCAACTTCTTCAAAGGTGGTATATTGTTGTTGAAGGCAAGAGATTCTCGGATTTTATTGGCCGGAATGTATTAGAGTGGTAAACGCTTGAGGGACAAATCTGGCCAGGACCGTGGCAAGAGAAGGGATTTTAGGGGTTAGGTATTGGCCTCAAATCTTAGAAAAATTAATCACTCAATGATAATATTAACCAAATATATATATATATGTATATAGTGATTAATTTTTATAACATGGTATCAGAGCGGGTTTTTCAACCCTAACCCTAGATAATATTAACCAAAGTTATATATATATATATATATATATATATATATATATATATATATATATATATATATATATATATATATATAACTTTGGTTAATATTATGATTGAGTGATTAATTTTTCTAACATGGTATCAGAGCAGGTTTATCAACTCTAACCCTAGATACAAAATCCCCAATATCTCTATCTGCAAATAATTAATTAAAAAACTAAACCATAAAACAAAATCGATCATCAAACAAAAACTCATTGCTTAGTTTCTAGCTAAGGTTCACAACCACAAACCTTCAATCGACGAGTGCCATAAATGAAGAAGATCGCAATATAGACGAGCTGTATCACTACACCAACTCTATTAGTATTGAGGAAAGTTATCCTATAGAGTAACCATATTGCACAATTGAGCAACATTGCCAAATGGGGCATCGGTAAGAATTCCTTTACAACACTCTGGCTCCATATCCTCTCGATCGTTGGCCTGACATTAACCTTCGACACAAACGTTAAAAATACATCAAGAAAACAAGATTTTTCTTGAGTGATTAATTTTCCTAACATGGTATCAGAGTGGGTTTGTAACACCCCGAATTTTCTAAGTAAATAAATCAGAAAATTTTTGATAATTAATGAGATTAATTAGCATGAAAAATTAATTAATTATTTTAAAGCCCAATTAAAGAAAAATCGAGGGTTAATGAATTAAAATCCAACCTCACAACTAATGGGCCTAGCGAAGGCCTTTTTGGGCGAGACCGCTTATACTTGGAATAGTTGAAGGTGGATGATTAAGATAACCTTGATTAATTAATTAGGAGATTTCGTAAGTGTTAATTAATCAAAATTAATTAAGTAGGAGAATCAGACAAATGTTAGAGTCCGATAAAGTAGATCGGGCGAGTCAAAAGTCGGTTTTCGCGGATCTGGTCTGACGAGAGACAGACCCCGTAATGACTAGAATCATTGACCCGGGGTTTCCGGATCTAGGTCGGTGAATGATTTAAAAGATAATATTATTAAAGGATGATGTGACATAAAGCTAAAGATAATTTAATTAAATTAAATCCATGTGACAATAATTAGATGATAAGATAAATTAATGAAAGTTAAAGTTCAATAGTTCAAAAGCTCCATGATGAGATTAAAGAAATAGACTTAATTAATAAAATTATAAGTTATATATATAACAAGCTTTGGCAGACCTAAGTTGAAGAAAAATCAATTCAATTTATTGGAGGTCTTCATCGTGCCCTTACTTCTCTGCCTCTCGACTTCTCTCTCGCTACCTCACCTACGCCGGCCGCCTCCCTTCGCCACAAAGCCAGTGGCTACCAGCTGGCCTGGGCCCTTTGGCCGACAGCCGCCATCAGCCACATAGGCCAACACAAGCTCAACCCTTACGCCAGCCCCGCCTCGTAGCCGTAGGCCTCATTTGGCCTGCACGCCTCCACGCACAACCGCCCCACCTTCTCCTTTCGCTTGGGTAAGCCACCAAGCCTTCCCCCCTCCCCCATTCCCTTCTCGTTGTCCGGCCTCCTCTCCGACGAGCTCTTCTTGCGCTTGTGAGTTGGAAATTAAGGAAAAAGACCTTAATTGGTTTCATAATTTAGGGCATGGTTTTGATTGGATTATTATGGTGGGTGTTATGGAATTTAAGAAGGATTAAGGTGGGGGATAAGGGATATTGACATGTATGAAATCATGGTTTGGAGGGGTAGAGATGCATGAATAGTTATGATTTAAATTCCATAGTAATGAGTGTATGTTTGTATAAATCGGGAGCCCTATAAATAGGGGAGGTGCTGCCCAATATTTCTAGAAATTCCATGCTTAATTCTCTTAATTATGAAGCCCTAATTGTGAAGAAGAGAATGTTAGAGACCCTTAAATTTTCATGAAAGGCATGCTTAAGTTTCCAAGTTATGCTAATGATGGAAATAACTATAGTTAGTAAGAAGAGTTAATCTCATATTTTTACCGTATTCTATTTGGTTCAAATTAGAGTATGAGTCAAGAATACAGACTCCGTATTTATGGATTTCGTATTTCGATTCTAGGAAAGGGAAAAGGTCCAGCGGGAGCTGCCGAAGGACCGAGCCAATCCTAGGAATTTGCGGACTTAAGGTGAGGGGAATTCACCGTAAATCTAGATTTATTTCATGTATTTATCGTGATTTTGGTTTCTCATATTCTTATGAGATTTATATCGGTTTGTGATTTGCCGATGGATATTATTGCTATAGTTGCATAGTGATTTCATACTTGTTATTTGCTATGAAACTGAAATAGCATGATTAATTATAAAGTGTAAAGATTGATATACATCCGTGTTGTAAAATCCAAGATTTTTTTTATAGAATAAAATGTGTTTAAATGTTTTTGGATTAATTGATTTATTAAAAGAAACCCCCCAAGTATTTAAATAGTTTGGTAAGGGTAAAAAAAGGGGAAATTTAAAAGGTTGAAACCCTAATTAGGGATAATTGGGGGTTGTATGGACCTTTTGGTAATTAGTTAAAGTGGGAATTTGCCCCTCTCAATGAAGAAGGACTTAGTTATAATTTTAGTAAGCTGGGGGACTTCTGTGCAAAAGTACAAAGAAAAGCTCTAATACAAAAGAATGGACGGCTGAGATTAGATCCTCTCAGATTGTAGCTGATCTCAGGGAGTTATTAGAAGATTTGTGAAGCCACGTGGTGCGATTAGAAGCGCACATCTTATGGGGGCTGATTGTGAGAAGATAGCAATGGAGATCAAGGTGGCCACGCGGCGCACCGTGAAGCTTCCATCGGAATTAGTACTGGATGCGAGGCAGATGGTTGTAATCTGGCCGTTAGTCCTCTTTTGATCCCAGCTCTCTATCTGAGCGTTGTTAGATCCGAGGCAAAAGAGTTGGGTTATGGCCGTTGGATGGGATCCATGTGATCTCCATTGATCATCTATGAATCCTCATCCCGAGGCAAAGCCGTTTCTCCCTCGACCTCGGTGCTATCGCTCCTTCGGTAGTCTTCCCGATCGTTCGCGTGAGTACATGTGCAGGCGCGTTTAACATGCTTAATGGTTTTATGCTTTAGATTTATTTATCTTAGCTAATTAAGCATGCTTAGGGGCATCCGAAGGATCTTAAAGGCATGATATACATGTTAAGTAAGATAGCACGCCTTGAACGAGCTTAAAGACTTTCAAAGCATGATTAAGCTTAAAGAATCATGATTTACTGAGTTAGTCTCCATGATGCAAATAATTGAGGGATTTCTTTTTGGGTAATCCTATTTCGTATTTAGATAGGAGATTGTGTAAGTGTAGAGACACTGAGAGTTTCTATCTATTTACTAGATCCTGATTCGGACGCGTGAGGCGCGACGAGGATCTGAGATTGACTCCTAGCCAGGTAGGCTCTCGCACGGGGGTTTGTGAGTATTCCTTCCTTCTACCTTGCTTTGATTTTTGTACTCTTATTTCCTCGAGAGGTTCCTAATACATATTCGAGATGGGTTTCCTCATATGTATCGGTTTTATATCTCGGGGAGATTGTTGCTTTCATGTTTTTCTTATGCGTATTTGAGTGGAGTTTACTCCTTAGATGCGTATTTGCTTCCGATCTCGCTGAGATCATTGACCTGATTATATATTCAAGATGTTGCTGCCTTGGATATATATATGTATACCTGTTGTTAGGTATTTGTACTAGCAATCTCTTACGTACAGGCATGATACATCGGACGGAGGCCCCGGCAGAGGGCGTATAATTTCTGGCCGCTTTGGCTATGATAATATCACCAAACTCAGAAGCGGTATTTTTAGCCATGTGCACATGATTGTTATAGGCGCTTATCCTGGCTAGTAGACCGAGATGATATCACGGAGGATATCATGCAATCGGGAGGTATCATAGTATCGTATATGCCAGGAGAATGAGTACATCCGTGGATTTATCCACATTCCCGAGATCTTGTTGTTTGCTTGTGATGTTGTTGCACTTGCATATTTATTCTTCTTTTATTCTGTTCCTTGCTAGTGGCTTTCGCCACCTTTATTACTTTTCTGGCGATCCTACTGAGCCTTTTCTTTGGCTCACGCACTTAATTGATTTTTCTCAGGTGACGACGAGGAGTAGGCTTAGACTTAGACGGGGACTTTCCTAGTGGCTGACTCGGACCTGCTTATTTTACCTTGAGGTCTGCGTACCTCTTTTCATTTGTGTGTGTATGTGAGACTTGTATTTCTTTGTTGTATGGACTATTAGTGGTGACTTGGATGGATACTTGTATGGGTCGTATAGACCTAGTATTTTGTATTTGTATGGAGTTGTGTAAACTCCTTTCTTCTTTCTAATATTTATTCCGCTTGTTTATATATCTTTGGATATTTAATATTGTACAGGATCTCTGAGGCCTTGTGCCTGGACGGGGACTCGTCCCTGTTTGGGTATGGTCGATCTGTCCACGTGCCCGGGCTTGGTTCGGGGCGTGACACCCTTAGTAGAAAAAAAAATGAAAAGTTGTCTTTGCATTAATGCAGTTATACAGGGGCATAAATACAAAACATAACGAGAACCTATGTCTACTAAGTGGGTGGTGACCGAGCGGATGGCGAACTGCTAAGCCTAGGGGCCGAATCCAGAGGCCAGGTTGAAAGGGAACAAGACCTTGCCTCATCCCCAGAACCATCTCCGGTCCCTCCGGAGGCATCCAACCCTAAACATTCTTCGGCATCGTCTGACCTCTCCCCCTCAGTGCCTTCTCGCCTTTAGATCGAGGAGCTCCACGGCCTCATCGTAGTTAATCTCGGGGAGGTTCAAATCTGGATAACTACTAGAAAGCTCTTGAAGAACCTCAAAACTCCTACGCGAACTAGCAAGGGCATCTTCATCATGATCTTGAACTTGGGCGACTTCTTGAAGCACGAAACAGCGTCCACCTTATCGTTGGTGATCATTTTAGAGAAGGTGAAGGACTTTTTAAACTTCTCAATCTCTTTCTTCCCGGCTAACTCCAAGGAATGCGCGCGCTCCTCTTCCAGGCGCCTAACTTAAGCTTCATGCTCGTCAAGGCGACCGGACAAGTCCCCGAAGAATTCCTGCAATTGTCCGCATCTAGTGAAAAACTGCTCCCTCAGGCCGTCCACCTAGGCCCAATAGTCAGTCCTTTACAAGATCACTGACCTCCTTTAGAATGCCAACCTGCACAAAAAGACCATTCCACTTGAGTGACTTGGGTACCCGCAGCTAGGAAACTAAGTGAAGAATGACCCATACCTGTTGGTCAAAGAACTCCACGAGTGTTCTCTCGAGGTCGTCGATCAGTATCCACCTCCAGACCAACTCCGCATCAGCCATCCAAAGGTTGTCAATGATGAAGCCCGAAGATGATGCACAAAATTGACAGCAGCAAGGCCAACGCAATCTGGACGAAAAATCAATACGGAGGAGGTGAGGAGCATCAAAAGAAGTAAACAGAATTTAAACATACCTCGGCACCAACCAAGACAGCGGTGTGCCAAACCCTCCCTACTAAGTGCGCCCATGGCGGCCTTGGCTTGGTTCGTATAGACGCCCAGGAAGGCCTCGATGACCGCTGGTGCGTTAGAGAATAGCGAGGTGGGGGCAGAGTCCCAAGGAGACCCCCGCCAGTGCGGGGAGGAGCGCTTCTGGAGGCCGACGCCTCACCCACCCGGAGGGTTCAGAGTGTGGACTAGGGGATGTCATTGCCGAGGAAGACAACTGTGAGTCTGTTAGGGGGTAGGAGTCTGTCCCTTGTATGCCTTCCTCTTACGCCACCCCCCAACTCTCGGTAAGGGTAAGCCCTTAACTAAGGCTAGGGAACTTACCCTATGACCTTATGAGACCAAAGGCAGACTCGAACGCCCGCAGCGTCCTTCGATATTCCTGGTGTGGGAGCTAAAAGGACCTCGAGCTTTTGATGTGGCATCGCTCAGCTAACGCCGTGCAGGGTAGTGATTAATCTGTGGACGGTGGCAACCAGGGGATTGACAAAAGAACAAGAAAGGGGGAAGACAAACAGAGAAGAAAGTCTCTGAAACTCCAAAGGAAAAATAGTATTCAATAATCAATGACTAAAATTCAACCCACAAGCTTGGTTTAAATAGCTTGAAAAAAACTAACCTAGATAACCTAGAAAACCTATCTTCTTATCCAAATTTGCCCAAATCGGCAAATTTTGGTTAAAAAGAAAAACTTATCTAATTCTAAAATAACTAAACAAATCAGATAACTCCTAAAAATCCGAGATCAAATCGGATTCAAATGCTATCCTAAATTGGCATACAAAATATTACCAAAAATGGAAAAAAAATCACCAGAAAACGAAAAGCTTTCTGGATTTGGGTTGAGCGCGTGAATCTTAGCCAAAGTTATGGCCCAAAAACTGAACCACACTCAAAACTAACCCAATCTTGGAATTGACTCGACCACCTCCCGTCTTTACGTTGACCCGCCAACCTGGCAACATCTGACTCGATCCTCCTGCATTACCGGGGCCGACGGTCTTCATCGAGCTTAGACCTTTTCTCAGGTTGAGAGCCTTCCTCCACAGTTCGCTTGGTCTTCAGCATGGAGAAGGTCCCAGGGACCGGAGTACTAGATCCCTGGAGACCCTCCTTTACCAGCTTCAATAAGAAGGTGTCTCAGGGAACAATCACTGTAAAGGCAATGCAAGTAAGTTAAGACAAATGTCCTCCATAAAAGCCAAGGGAGATAAAGGAACGCCTACCTCATGGGGAAAGCCCCGCTTCCATGAGGTCAGGTTCGAGAAAAGCCTTCTAGAGATCGAGTGGGGAGCAGGCCATAAGGACATCTTTCTGTCCCACCTCCTCAGTTAAGGTCGCGTTGAATTCAGGGTCCAAGAGGGGGGAACCCTACTCTGAAGGGACATCACATTCTCCACCAAAGGAGACAAAAAGAAATGGAACCTCCACTTTTCCAATTTCGAAAGAAGAAGACCGAAGAATGAGTACTTCCTTTCCCTAGAAACCACATAGATCTAGCGGCCACGACCCTCCGGTGGAAGATCGTTCCTCTTCAGATGGATGAGTAACTTGACAAAGCATTTGGTTGGGAGGTTGCACCTGACATGCCACAGGAGACAAGATCAGAGACGAAGTTAGAGACGGGGGGCCGCTGAAGGGCAACAAACCAAGTATAAGGAGGGAGGAACCCAAGGACAAAAGGGTCCTCTCCCCCTCTACTTTGGACACTCCCCCCATTCAAGAACGGTCCTCGGGCTACTCACTCTGGCATCTCCTTCTCTTCTTCCTTCTATATCTCACTGAGGGACTTTCAGGAGATTTTGGGGAGAAACCCTAGACTTTTACATTTTGCAGTGGCGTTAACTTACCTCCGGTAAACAATCTGTCCATCAGACCTCGACCAGAAAGAAGCTCACAATCCCAACACACAACAGCATTCATCTTTCTGGTTAGACTCTTCTTGGAAAATGGATCGGACCCTTTCGATTTAGAGCATCAACAAATTATTTTGAGTTGCTTTTTAAAAAAATAAGTTGGGAGTGATTTAGAGATTTTAATATTTTCTACTTTTTAATATTTGTCAATGAAAATTTAGTCCATTGTTACGTGGGGAAATTCTTAAGATTTTCAAAGATTTTCATAGATATACAGTAAATTTTTCCAGTAGAAAAAAAAACTCTTAAAAATATACAAATTAAAAACACCAAAAGAACTACTGTTTATTTTAAATATACAACTCAAACAATTGCATATGTATATACTTTCACAGTATATTATTCACAGATGTATGAAAAAAATACAAACATCAAATTTTTAATATTATGTGTTTGTGTGATTAATACAAGATATGGGCTAGATTTTAAAAAAAAAATTCTATTTGTATGAAAATCATAGACTCAACTTACCATGGAATTATTTAAAAAAAAAACCAAAACGAAACAAAAATCATGAGAACAAAAGCAAATAACCAGAACAAACAAAAGGCTCCATTAATTGGCAACACAAAAAGTGTTGCAGGCTTCCTCTAGCTAGGATTATTAGATGGGATTAACAATATCATTAGATGGGATTAGTATTCCAAAGTGTAATTATCCGTATAAGAAGAGCATCAGTAGTGGAGTGCCTTATGCACTAGTTGTTTGTCATTTTGCTTACCAAGAATGACTCACCTAGAATAGTGGAGGGGTTTGTCTATATATGTTTCTGATGAATGAATGGAAGGCAAGCAAGATGTGACCAAATCTCCTATTCCTATGCGCTCCTCTGTTTCCCCCTTCTTCAAAGATATCTCCTTCTTCAAGCCCTCCTCAATCCCTCTTCTTGCATGACCCCTCTAACTTCCCTCCCTTGCCTCCCGATCTCCTCACGTTCTCTTGATCCGGTCCCTCATCACTTGGGAAAATCATTTGGGTGCTGGTGATTCTCCCCACCATGGAGGAGGATGAACTCACCTGGAGGAGGCGACATGTAGATTCCGGCGACTTCAGTACTTGTAGCGCAAATCGCTCGAAACAACTCAAGATTGGGCGCATGAGATTCTAGGATGCGACAAAGCATTTGCGGCTTTGGGAAGCCCATCTGCATCCCAACAAACCATCTTTGGATGACGCTCATGCGAGACAAGAAGTGATGGACGGTTAGAGACGGGGAATCACTCGAAGGGCAACAAACTAAGTATAAGGAGGGAGGACTCCAAGTGACAAAGGGTACTCTCGATCCCACTTGCCTCTTTGATCCGGCATTCAAGAAGTCTCCACCCGCCAACCTTGGGCAGCACTCGGCGAAGCTCTTCTTGCCCTTCACGGATTCGGTGATCACTCACGAGATCTACGATCCCAGCCAAGGACTCAGATTTTGGGGCGAAACCCACGTGAAGACTGTTTTGTGGATCACGTGGCGATTGCGGGAGCTTCTCCGTAAACACCTGTAGAATCTCGCTACCACGTGACTTGCTCCCTTCGACCTGGCGTCCCTTGCGGTGATGCCTCAGTGTCCCACAGCGCGCTGCGAGAAGGTTGGTTGGTTTTGTTACGCTACAACGCACTTTCTCCGGGGAAGCGCCAACTCGTACATTGGAAAATGGCTTAGGATTGCTCGAGGTCTTGCTCACGAGGCAAGCATCAACAAATTATTCTACATGAGTTCTCCATTTTAAAAATAAGTTGGGAGTGATTTAGAGATTTTAATATTTTCTACTTTTTTAATATTTGTCAATGAAAATGTTAGTCCATTGTTACGTGATTGGAAAACCTTGGATGTCTTTGATTTCTCAATGATGGAATTTTCAGTAGATATACAAGGTGCAAATTTGAGTAGAAAAAAAAAACGGGCTTCCTCTAGCTGGGATTATTAGATGGGATTAACAATATCAAAAGATGGGACTACTAAGTATTATTAGATGTAAATATACAACTGCTCACAATATAGAGCAATTGCATATGTAGTGGAGTGCCTTATGCACACAAGTATATTATTCATTTTGTATGAAAAAATACAAAACATCAAATTTTAATATTATGTGTTTGTCTATATATGTTTACAAGATATGGAGGCAAGCAAGAATTTAATCCAAATCTCCTTTCCTTATTTAGGAAAATCACTTCAAGCTTCATCTCAAATTCTTCATGGAATTATTCTTCTTCAAAAAACTCAAAACGAACTTCCTCTCCTCATGAGAACCTCAAAAGCAAATTTCTCTTGAACAAACAAAAGGCTCCATTAATTGGCAACACAAAAAGCATGGAGTTTTCTCATCATCACAAGTGTTTTTTTAACCAAATAGGTTAATAGTGTTGAGTATTGAGAAAAAGATACACAGCCATGCATGATACACCCTCTCAAACTTGCACCTCTGAAACAAAGATCCCAAAAAAAATAGCTAGCCACATCCATGATCAAATGTTGAGAGTAACAAAGACATTTTGTTGACTCACAACATACATATATCATCATCATCATGAGGTCGACATTGTTGTCGGTAGCTCGAGCTCTCCGTTCGACTCGCCTTTTTTCGGTGTAGTTTTATAGTAGCAAGCGTATAGAACCAGTTGTGCTAGGCCCAACAATGCTCCCAGACCATTAGGAAGCTACAATATAGCAGTGATGTTATTAGACTAAGACATCCAAGAATATCAAATTGAATAACAGATTAACGAAACCAATGATTAATTTTCAGTGCTTACGACGACAAAGATATCGAAGTGAATGAATCCATAGATGGTCCAGTCGATTCCATTGAGAAAACTTGCAAGAGACAAGTAGAAAGGCATATACTCAACACTCTTCGTCCTGATAACAAGCCCCTGTACAAATAGATGAACAAAAGTTAATGAAATAAGACAGTTAAATTGTTTAAAGAAGATCAAAACTTGAATTTCGGAACCCAAACTCAACAATATTAGTCCTTCTCTAAACCAATTACCAGAATAAAAACCTATGCACCAATTAATCAAATCAATAAAAACTTATTCACTAATATTAGAAGAAACACCAATCTAAACCAATGTCTAAACCAATTACCATAATAAAAACCTATGCATCAATCTAATCAATAAAAGAAGAAACACCAATCTAATAAATCAATCAATTAATCCAACAAAATAAAAATATAACCTCCTCCCTCCCATTAAATCCCAACTTAACACGAGTTAATTAGCTTTCTAGAATTTAAAAAATAATATAAAAATTACCATGATAGATAGCGGCGCGCCATACATGAACGTCCCAAAGATAACACAGAGGGATCCAACAATCTTGGTCCGATCTTGATAGGTATGGGAAGCCAGGATCACGACGAGAATGACAATCGCCATGAATGCTATCTCCGCCAACAAAATCCCCAACATCTTCAACTGCAAATAATTAAAAAACCAAACCATGTAACCAGATTGATCATCAAACAAAAACCCAATATTGCTAATTAATTTCTAGGGTTCATAACCACAAACCCTAAGTCGACGGGTGCCATAAATGAAGAACATGGTAATGTAGAGGGCCTCGAGCACTAGACCAAACCCATTGATAGTGACGATGAGAAGACTGTTTGGATGCACGAAAGGCATCCCATAGAACACCCACAGTGCACAGTTGAGAAACGTTGCCAAGTAGGGTATCGGCGAGAAATCTTCCACAGCTTTCCGCTTCCATATCTTTATGAACGTTGGCCTGACATTAACCCACCACACAAATTGTATGTTAAAAAAACATGAAGAAAACAAGAAACAAATTAGAGATGATGAGCTTTATAGATATACATACACTGGAGACAGAAAGAGCCCAAGAGTGATAACATTTCCTGGAGAATATCAATTAGAGAAGAAGAATGATTAGGGTTGAAATAAAACTCATGATTAATTTAGATTGGAAGAAATAGGAAGAAGATCAAGATCCACACCGATGACGCCGATGATGTTGCGAATGCCGTCGGGGCTCATCATTCTGACAGGAAGACGGAAAACCGAGAGGATCGAAAGACCGAGAAGGTATATGGAGCTCGGCGAAAGAGAGGAATGCAGACAAGCTCTTTATATACACATTTGGTTTTCCACGAAGTTATAAATAGGATTCAAAATGGGTTATCAATTCGTGCTTAGCACTGTTACTATGAGGACATTGAAGCGGTCTTCTGAGTAATTTTTAGAATTTACGTAATTAATCTAAATATGGAAAGTAATAAATTTGGATTCAAAGTACTTGGATGTTCTTTGTATGAGACTTTAAGGCTGGACACGATTCTCGGGCTATCTTTAGTAAACGTTTTTATTGCCATGAGTATTATTCCAATTTTATATGATTTTTTTTGGAAAATAAATAAAACAAATTAGCAGGAGAAATTAATTAGATGACTTAAAATGATTTTATTTCCATGTTACAAGTCTTATCCATTTCTTAGTTATTCATTTGATGAGAATTATTGGTCAGTTTGGGCATAACTTTATTTGGAAAATTAGATATATAAAAAAAAACTATCTCAATTTTATTCCAAATTATGTATAGTATAATAATTATATATTTTATTCTCCTTGTTGTTTCACAAATCTTGACTAAAAGTGAGTAGTTAGAAAAGATGGATGAGAAAAAAAATGAGATTTTTTTTTTGGGGTACTATTATTTGATTAAAGGTCGTATACTTTTCATGGATTAATAAAATAATTTTCAAACATACATATCACTTTAAAGGGTTTTTAAACATCTACACACGTCTCATAAAATTCAAATTAATGAGTAACTAATTCTCAAAATATAAATTTATTTCAAATTAATGAGTAATTAATTCTCAAAATATAATTTATTTCACCAAAACAAATAATAGCCCATGAGATGACAAAAGAATTGAAGTTTGCTTTAATTTTACTCCCATTGCAGCAAAAGAGAAAAATATAGCTTCAGTATTATTATTTTTTATTTTTGATAAATCCCTATATGAGCATTATGAAAGGTTGATTTTTAATAGGTAAGCTTCCACATGAAGATATTAAAAAATAGCTAACTATATTATATATCTTCAATATTACAGAGATGTTTGGAATGGACGTGCCTATGTAAAACTATAGTGATAATATTGATTTTTGAGATATTATTTGTGTATATTATTCCATATATATACCAGGCTTAGTTTTCTAACTAATATTCAATAGTACGAGATAACTAGTTGAATACTAGTATGAGATAATAAAATATATAAAAAAAATCCAAATGTGACATTGCAGAACATTTAGATGATCACTTAGAATGACTGTGAGAGAACTGAATAGCCAGATCCTAATACCTTAAACTTGTCGCAACTTAGAGTGAACCGGAATAGTTTGCTAACATGGTTGCCATAATAATAGAGAATCATTAGATGGTGATAACATTTTGAATTATAGTATATAGATGCATTCTATTGTTTGGGTGTGTTATTGACAGGCCAACCAAGAGAGCATGTTGCTAAAAGGGTTAATTTTATTTTAGGGAAAATTTCAAAAAAAACCCATGTGGTTTCACCGATTTGCAAAATAAGGAATGTGGTATTTTTTTTTGAGTAATGATATATATCATGACTAGATTTCCCGAATAGATTTCATGAAATGATCTCAACCATCCATGTCATCTTGAGATCATCAATACCACCATCTCGAGATGACATGGATGGTTGAGATCATTTCATGAAGTCTATTCGGGAAGTCTAGTCATGATATATATCATTATTCTTTTTTTTTCGAAAAAAAATCTGTGGTTTCTCCGATTTGCAAAAAGGGGAAAAACCGTTAACTCTCACTAACACCGTTAAGTTGACAAGGGTATTTTTGTCAAATTTTGTAAAATAGATGCCAAAAATTATAAAAAAATTGCCATAAATTGAATTTTTTTCAAATCTCCATCGGTTTGAGAGATCGAAACCAAAAAAATGGACAAAAATGCCCCTGCCAACTAAGCATAAGTTAACACCGTTAATGGGAGTTAACGGTTTTTCCCTTTTTTGCAAATCGGAGAAACCACAGGTTTTTTTTCGAAAAAAAAATACCACATTCCTTATTTTGCAAATCGGTGAAACCACATGGGTTTTTTTTAAAATTTTCCCTTTATTTTACACAGCTGAACTTTACTATTTTTGCACTTTGGCACCTCAACTTTTTTAAGAATGTAAGATACCCCACAACTTTTTTAAGCATCTAAATGGCACCTATGGCTAATTTTGTTAACTAACAACTATTTAATTGAGTTAATTAAAACTTAATGAAAACTCTAATTTCTAAAATCCTCTTTTTCCCAAAATTCCCCTTCCTTCTTCCTCCTTGGCTCTGGTGGAAACCAAAATTTTATTAAGGTACAAGCTGTCCAGTCACTGACTCCTCAAGATGCCTCCAAAGTCATAGGGTATAGCATAAATCAACCCTCCCAATCACCACCCGCCCCTCCGGCCTCACCTCGCCGGAAAACCACTAGCCCCTCCGGCGAAGTGGAGCTATCTTTATCCTTGGACCCAAGTCGTCCATGAGGGAAGGAGGAAGATGGGAGGGGTATTTTGGGAAACATAGGATTTTAGAAATTAGGGTTTTCATTAAGATTTAATTAACTTAGTTAAACAACTGTTAGTTAACAAAATTAGTCATATGTGCCATTTAGGCACTTAAAAAAAGTTGTGGGGTATCTAACATTCATAAAAAAGTTGAGGTGCCAAAGTGCAAAAAGAGTAAAGCTCAGGTGTGTAAAATAAAATTAACCCTTGCTAAAATACATTGTCACTGTAATGAAAATGTTCTCTTAGTGCAAGAACCTTACTTGAGAGATTTATATCTATTTAGCATTGCTATTGTAAAATCTGAAAATTTTAGGGAAATAAATTTTTCCAGTTATTCTCCTTATTTATTAGGTTAATAAATAAAAGTCTCTAAGGATGGGTTTAAATAAATTTATATTAAGAATAAAAGCTTCTTATTTGCTCTTTAATTAATTAGTTAATTAAAGAAGTTCCCCGTATTTAGAATTTATTGGATTTTTATGTAAAAAAAGGGGAGTTAAATGGTTAGTGTCCTAATTAAGGTAAACGGGGTCATCAGGGATTTTTTTGTAATTTAAGAAAGTTTGGGGATTAGATTGTAAAATTATACTCGCATAAATTTTAATGATTGGAGGACTTACATGTAAAACACAAAAGGCTAATGGGTTTTTTTGCAAAAGGGAGAAAATCTCTCTCACAAATCCATGCACGTTATCTGCTTCTTAAATTGTATTATATATAATATAATAATATGTATATATTATAGTATATATAATGTAATAATATATATATTATTATATATATATATATATAATAGGCAAATGAAACCATCCATGCACGTGGAGGGAGGCATGATAATATTTAACTTGTATGTTTAAATATGTACATAGATATAAGGGTTAAATTTTTTTTACCCACCTCAACTTTACACTTTTTTCAATTTGACACCTCAATTTTTTTAAGAATGTAACACACCCCACAACTTTTTTTAAGTGCCTAAATGGCACTCATGACTAATTTCGTTAATTAACAGCTATTTAACTGAGTTAATTAAATAGTAATGAAAACCTTAATTTTTTAAAACTTTTTTTCCCAAATTGCCCCACCCATCTTCTCTACTCCTCTCCCTCTCACCTCGCCTCCCTCCTCCCGCCAGCTCACCGATGGCATCTCCATCAACTTCAACGACTTCTTTCTCCCCGACTCCTCCCTCCTCTTCGTCTCAAGGAGCCGGTAGGTCATATACGCCCACTTGGATTCCTGCTCGCAGGAGCTCGGCAAGGCCCTTGAGATCAAGCAGGATTGACCTTCCAACATGTCCCCAAAGGCCAATCTATGGAAGCAACACTAACCTACATCCCAAGCTCATCCAAACCTCTCTAAAATCCAACCTTTTTCACTCCAAAAGCTGTGAATCCAAAGACCAACCAAAGACTAAAGCAAGCAGAAGGGCAAGACCCTCAAACTCTTGCCTGTATAAATTGAAACCAAGACTTCAAACTATGATTTTTCCTCCTTTTTTTTCAGCTCAACGAGATCCAAAACCCCTCTATGAAGCAAAACAAACTGATTAGAATCACAAAACCGAAAAAAAAAATCCAAAAAAAAAATCAAAACTTTACAATATATAGGACGCCCACAAAGCAAGACCAATCAAAACCCAATCTTTCTTTCCTGTCAAACTGATCCCACCAAAGCTTTGCTCCAAAAAGTGGAGGAGTTGGAGGGTGGAGTGGCGGGAGGAGGAGGAGGTAGATGTTGGATGTGGAGTTGCGCTCAGAGATGACGAGGAGGGAGGAGTTGGGGAGGAAGAAGCCGTTGAAGTTGACGGAGATGCCGTCGGTGAGCTGGGGGGAGGAGGGAGGGGAGGTGAGAGGGAGAGGAGTGGAGAAGATGGGAGGGGCAATTTGGGAAAAAAAGTTTTTAAAAATTAAGGTTTTCATTAGTATTTAATTAACTCAGTTAAACAGCTATTAATTAACAAAATTAATCATAAGTGCCATTTAGGTACTTAAAAAAAGTTGTGGGGGTGTGTTACATTCTTAAAAAAAATTGAGATGCCAAATTAAAAAAAGTGTAAAGTTGAGGTGGGTAAAAAAAAATTAACCCTAGATATAAAGATATAGAAAGATTTAGAAAGAGATACAGAGAGATATAACTGAGAAATAGAGAGAGAGAGTGAGAGAGAGAGAGAGAGTCGTTAGATTATCTCCGCGATCACCACGCCGGCCAGCGGTGGAAGAGATTTGGATTCCGTGGGTGGGAGTGCGCTATCAACGGGATCATGATCTACTCCATTCGTACGAGCGATGCTCCTATAAAACACGAGCGCAGCTACCCCAAACCATAGCAGTCGCGGGCCCCATCACGAAGAAGAGGAGAAGGGAATCGTGTTCCCGTCGTCGGAGCGAAGCCTTGAAGCACCGAGGTGACACCAGCCATCTGTGCCGTGGTGGCCGGTGAGGCTTAGCCGACGAGAAGACTCATCGGAAGGATGTGACGGGTACTTGGGCCAGCACAGCCGCCCAAATATAGTTCCAAGACCGCCATAACCTTGTAAGCACTTATAAAATCCCTATCAATGACTTGTATGCTGCTGTTAAAACCAATTAAAACATGAGTAAGGCCTGAGCATGAGTTAGTTTAGTGACAGTGAAGGTTAGATAGATAGTTGTCAGGATACATCATACATGAGTTGGAGGTTGGGTTGTGAGTGGTTTCATGGTTAAGTTTAAAGGGCTCATGTCTCCCTGGGTTGGATCTGGAGAGCGATTCATGAAGGGAATCGGGTTATGAATAAGATGGAGGTAGGTTTGGTGAGCATTATCAGCTCAAATAGTTCCTGTGGCATGGTTTAATGAATTCAAGTCCATTAAGCTTTAACTTGAGAGGGGTACTTGAATGAAAATAACTATTAGTGAGACCTTATGAGGAAACAATAGGGGTTCATAAGAGAGAGAGAGAGAGAGAGAGAGAGAGAGAGAGAGAGAGAGAGAGAGAGAGATGGTGTGGGCACAAAGGGCCAGAGAAAGATGGGTAAGAGATGGTGATGCAAACACAGCTTACTTCCACATACTAGCAAATGGAAGACGGCGCGAGAACCTCATTACCGCCCTGGGGCGTGAAGGAAGGGAAGTCAGAGATCAGGCAGAGATGAGAGAAGAGGCTAGGAAGTGCTTCAACAAGGTCTTTGGGGACAACAAAGGCAGGGGGTGAGGTGTAGTGGGAGGTTTTGTTGCAGGACACTCAAGGGGTGCCGAACGCAGGGGAGATGGAGAGCCTCCTCTCTAAGGAAGAGATTAAAGCTGCTTTCTGGCAATAGGGAGAACAAAAGTCACCCGAACCAGACGGACTAAGGGCGGGGTTTTTCCAAAAGTTCTGGAACATAACTCAGCCGGAGGTGTGCACGCTGTTTTGGAATCTCCAACGTGGGGTGATACCATTCTCTCAGATGAATGAAGCAATCATTACATTAGTGCCCAAGAAGGAGGGAGCGCAAAGACTACAGGAGTTCAGGCAGATAAGCCTGCTTAACATCACATACAGAGCCTTCGCACGTTGCCTCGTCAACCGTCTGAAACCAGTGATGAACTCCTTGGTAGCAGGCACACAAACAACATTCATACCAGGGAGGTCAATGTTGCAGAGTGTAGCATTAGTTCAAGAGGCGATCCACACGTGCTCAATCGAGGGATGGGAGGCATTACTCTTGAAGCTTAATATTGAAAAGGCTTACGACAGTGTACAATGGACCTTCCTCGTTGACGTCTTGAGAGCGAGGGGTTTTGGGGAGGTCTGGATACGCTGGGTTGTTGGTATGATTGGGTCGTCAAGGATGAGAGTACTTGTGAATGGATGCCCATCACGAGGCTTTCGGAGGGGGAGGGGATTGCTTCAGGGCGACCCGCTCTCTCCATATTTGTTTATCTTGGTCATGGACGTATGGACTAGAATGCTTCAGTGCGCGTAGCGTGGTGGGTGGCTAACCGGAATACAGTGTAGAGCGGGTCGGGGAAGCAAGCTCCTATCTACCCAATTCACAGAAGACAACCTCATCATGTGCCGGTTTGAAGAAAGGTCGGTGATGGAGATAAGATGGCTAATGTATGCGTTCGAACTGATATCAGGCTTGAAGGTGAATCTGAAGAAAAGTGGGATGTTTACAATCGGAGTTGAGTCGGAATGGGCACAGAGGTTAGCACAGGAGATTGGCTGTGAGTTGAGAACGCTTCCAATGATATACTTGGGGCTGCCTGTTGGATTGGGAAGCTTAACGAGAAGAAGCTGGGAGGGGGTTGTGGCAAAGTTTAGGATGAAACTAGCGCAATGGAAAGGGACGCATCTGTCCTTTGGGGGGAGATGGATTATGACCAACGCAGTGCTTACAACATGCGTATCTCACTACTTGTCTTGCTACCTAGCTCCAAAGTGGGTCATACAGAAGGTGGACAGGCTAAGAGCTCGATTCCTATGGAGAGGAGGGAAGGAAAGTGGTTTAAATATGATAAAGTGGGGAGTGGTCTGTAGACCAAAGCAGTTTGGAGGTCTGGGTATTCTGGACTTACACACCTTCAATATGAGCTTGCTAGCAAAGTGGTGGGCGAGGTTGGATCAAGGGGACCGCTCGTTGTGGGAGGATTTTGTGCGAGAAACGTACTACAAGAGATGGCCGTACTGGGACCGATCGAGGGGAAATGCAAAGGTTTGCTCGACATTCTGGAGAGGAATACTGACGGTCAGGGACATCTACCTAAGGTGTACAAAGGTTCAGCTCGGTAATGGAAGAGAATGCTCCTACTAGTAGGACGTTTGGGCGGGTGACATAGAATTCAGATTGGCATACCTAGAGGCCTTCAGGGAATGTATCAACCCATATAGGCGCGTCTCTGACTGTGTATTCCCAGAGCACGGTGGCGTACGGTGGGTATCCCAAGTTAACATGTCTGCAGGAGGGCAAGCAAGGGAGGAGGCAGAATCTATCATGGCAATATTGGAAACAAGCAGGTGGGAGCAACGGGCGGACCATAGAATATGGAGACTCTCGTCATCTGGGATATTCTCTGTAAAGAGTATGTACGAATTCCTTGTTGATGGAGGAGCTAGATCAAAGCTGCCTGATGTATTCTGGGAAGTGAAGACCCCACTAAAGTTGAAGCTCTTCTCATGGTTGGTCACCCACAACAGAATACTAACACGTACAAACCTACGCAAGAGAGGCTGGGACAACCTTGATGTATCATGCCCATTGTGTGGGTGGGCACCTGAAGAGGTAAACC
Source organism: Dioscorea zingiberensis (assembly GCA_026586065.1). Lineage (NCBI taxonomy): Eukaryota > Viridiplantae > Streptophyta > Magnoliopsida > Dioscoreales > Dioscoreaceae > Dioscorea > Dioscorea zingiberensis. Next base: position 52,091,310 of record CM048818.1, on the reverse strand, counting down.
ATTTGTTTCTCCAGTGTAGGTTCACATGCGAGGTATGGGTTCTATATGGAACAGGTATGGGATATGAGACTTCGACCTCCATCAGTGGAGGTAGCGTGGGATGCATGGCATCGACAGCATGTGAGGGAGGTTGATCGTGGCAGGTGGACAAGCTTGGTCATGGTGGTGTGGTGGGCAATATGGGAGAAGAGAAACCAGAGGATATTTGAAGGGAGGAGGAGAGAGCCTCAAGGGGTCCTAGGAAGCATTGAAAGGCTACTGTTCTTCTGGAGAATGGAGGAAATTGCTGGGCAAAGCATGGGTGTACCAATGCATGGTAGTGGGCTGGGCTTAGGAGAAGGGAGAAGGGGGGACTTGAGAGGAGGAGGAAGTGGGGTTGGCGGGAGAAGCTCTGAGGCGGACGGCAGGAGGAGCATAAGTGGAGGAAACGATCCACCAAATCTGGGGAACGAGCTGGGGCTTGGCTACGGCGGGAGACCTGGTCAAAGGGAAATTGAAATCATATGCACTAATACACTAATGTAACACATCACACAAGTTGGGCTGGGTGGCCACACCGACTTGGTGATTGGTCCCTAGCCAGGCTCCGAATGTAACACTTACATTTGGTCTACTCCTTAATACAAAGGATGTTTAATAAAAAAAAAAGAGAGAGAGGAAGAGAATGTTCTGTAGTCGCATGGATAATGGTTTGATGAATCTGTGCAAGTGTGTAGAGGATGGGGGGTTCCTGGTAGGTAATTTGAATAGAATAGATTGTGTGATGTGTTTGTGAAACGAATATCTGTTGCTTTATAGAGGCATGAGTGAACTATGAGTGTTAATAAACCCTTAATAATAATGGTGTATTTCATGGGGTTACACTTCCCTGGAGGATGATGGTGGTGATGATATACATGCATGAGTTCAGATTCAGTAGATGGGTTAGTTCAGAGAGAGATATATAATTGAGAAAGGGAAAGACAATTGTGTTTGTACACACATTCATATTGTGCTTGGTTTCATTAACAGATATGTTCAGTATCCATGGAAGAGAAAGAGAGGGAGTGGTGTTAGAGGACTCTATACTGATGGTCACTTTAGTTAGATGTTCACACATGAATGAAGTTTGAAAGTAAAGGAAAATGGTTGGGGGTTAATGTGTTTTGATGGATCTCCGTTGATGTTTTGGTAAACATATAGATTAGAAAGAGACTGAGTTTGGTTGCATCGTTGCTTGGCTTTTAGGGAATGAATCAAGGTTTAGCAAAGGTGCTGATTGAAGTTGTTAGAAAGTGTGTTTGTTGTTGTTGGATTTGATAGCACTCAGGATGGTGGGTTGATGTTTCAGGTAGGTATATGAAAGGTTTAACACTTAGATTGTAATTATACGTATGTATACTTGAGGAGAGAGTAATCTCTGTTGGGTTTTATTCATTGCATGCAGATGTGGGATATGTTTGTAGGTTGATTGGGTTTCATGGAGTTTTCAACTAAGTTTTACTAGGCCTGTTGATGTTCAAGAGGGAGGAGAGGGTTGTTAATAAGGTTGTTGGTTGAATGAAACCATTAGAGGCCATGCATGCTTAGATCTAAACCCTAATGAGGCTTGTATATAAGTTTTGAGTTCTAATGAGCATTTTGAGGGGACTAGTGAGCTGCGATCTACTACTATCCTTGTATTAGGGTTTCATGAAGACATAGTAAGGGATTTGAAGATGATGATGGAGGTCTGTGTATATTATTACCTGCATGAATTGTTTAAGTTCTTTTGGGGGACAAATTTACAAAGTTAACATCAAGTTAGTTGTTAATCGGTGATGGTGTGAACTCTCTACTGGTAGTGGTTTAGTTACCCATGCTATTAGATCAGTAGAAGTCTTGTGTGGAGGCATATACATAGTCTCGTAGAAAGGGTTAATAAGAGTATGTAAAGGTTTGTAAAGACTGAATTGGTTCTAATAGTAAAGTGTTGGGTTTGAATGAAGGTTAAGAGATTAAGCATGGACTTTTGGTAATGAGTCAATGCTTAATTGGGTTAGGTAGTAAACCGGACCCATTGTGTGGGCTTGGTTCGTGCCTTAATTAAGTTAGAAGGGTAGTGGGCTCTCGGCCCAGTAAGAGACTAAAGTAGATAATGAGCTTTTTGGACACTTAGAAAGGCACTAAGACGCTGTTTATTTATTATTACCAGATTTTGACGTAGAGACGCATCAGGAGGAAGTCCCGTGGGATTCTAGACATCGTTCATAGAGGTAAGTACGCTTGCCTAGTTCTCACTCATCTTGGGGTTTTCTTGACTTTGTTATTGCTATGTGATTAGAATTTTGATTATTTGATGATCTGTTTATTGATTTCATACACATACATGCCTTGTTATGTTGTTCCTTTGTTATGCATGTGTATGGTTGATGTGTTAGAGGTAGTGTTTACTGAACACGATCATTCGTTGATCGGCACATGTCCGTGGAAATCAGTGAGCCTGTGCTCTGTCCGGATATGAATGTATCAGTTCCACTATCTGTTTATTGAAAGCTCGTTGGGCATGCCTACCCGTGGGGTGGCACTTGATCATGGGCATATGGTACTTGTGCGCTGACCGGGTAGGTGTGTGCTTGTTGAGTCTGTTCATCCGCCCGGATAGTGGAGCGTGGGGGCTCCATTTGGGGAACATTCAGGAACGGGACAACCTAGTGTTTCGGCTTGCCATGCTAGAGGGACGATAATCTAATTGTCCTGACCGTCAATGGGGATGATTCGCTGGCCGTGTCAACAGGTACGAGAGGTGGTGCTACCGACATATGACCTGAGGTCGATCTGCAGGAGGATCGATTGCGGTAGGTACATTTGTTGTTCTTGTCGGGGATCATTGTTGAGTCTTCTTTGAGACTTCTCTTCTAGAGCTTGAGGGTTGTTGTTGGGTTAGGGGTCCCTACCGTTGGTAGTCTTTGTGGTAGGTCTGAGACCCCTAGTGTTTGGATTGTGTGTGGCGTGGTCCCTACTTGATTGGCTTGAATTGATGGTTGTTTTTTATATGTCTATTTTGACTATCTGTTATCATCTAGTTTAGACTTCAATTCATTGTGATCCCTACGGGGTACTTACCTAGCTTTCCTTTCGAAAGCTCACTCCACTTACTTCCCTTTCTTTTTCAAGTCCTGAGGAGTAGGTGACTCAGACTTAGGAGTCGCGCGAGGGATTTGGGGATATCATTGCAGAGGTTCAAGAACCTTGTATTTCTTGTGTGAGAGGTTTTATTTGTAAGACCCTTATAGGGCCTTGACATATGTAGGGCATTTGGACCCTGAATTCTTTTCCGTTGTGACTCTGATATTATTTGCTCTTTTATTATTTGAGTTATTATGTTGTCATCTGTTATATCTGCTATTTACTTAGGCCTTGTATCCGAGTGAGATGCGCCTCTGCTTGGGTACGGCCGGTCTGTGCAAGTGCCCGAGGCTTGGAATCCGGATCAGGGCATGGCAGCTATCAAGTACTTTGATGATAAGTTATGGTCAAGTCGTGTATCACTTTAAGTCTTTCCTTGGGTGCTTGTGATCAATGTTGAAATAATATAGGTTGTTCAATAAGGATTCTACTGCCTCTATTAAGGAGAACATCTAGAGTGAAAGGCAAACATTGTGATTGAGGTAAAATCCATCTAGTTATATATCAAATGAGATTTGATAATATATGTTGGCGTGATAGAATTATGCCAATATCTTGAGTGTGGTCTAATTCACTATATGAGTACTAGTTATGAGTTTTGGCAATGTGATGCTTTCTCCACGATCAATTCGGAGATGTTATTATACTAGAGGGCATTGCACACTAGATAGGGAGATAATCTAAAGTATTTCATATTTGTGGAGAGTTATTCAAATGTTATACTTAGTTCTCAAGTCCTTGGCACCTTTGGTTATATTATATATGATGAGATTCATGTTAGGTTGTTCATTCATTATTGACTGATAATATTATGCCCCGAACCCGGCCGAGGGGTCGGTAGACTGACCGCATCCAAGCGGGGATAGGCCTCACTTGTATGCAAAGCCTCAAAACCAGATTACAAATATAACTAATACAATAATATGAATCATATTTCAGCATAAGTAGATGAAATACATACAAAGGGTTTCAACACACACTCTACAAATCATAAGAGTCCAAGATATACATAAAGTCCCAACATAGGGCTACAACTCCCACAAATAATCATACATAACCACAAATGAGTATATATATATATATATATATATAAGGTAAGGTCGGCCGGAAACACTGTTCATTTACCGTCGCCTCCCATTTGGCCCCCTGGAGCATGTTTGAAGTATTTTCAACCATATCGATGGAAAGAACATCGAAAAATAAGCTAGCATGTCAATTTTCATACAATTTGGGAACTTGTAGGGTCTTCATCTTAACGGGTGAAAATTTATAGAAATCTTACCGGTTCAAAATTTCACCCGTAAAGATGAAGACCCTACAAGCTCCCAAATTGTGTGAAAATTGACATGCTAGCTTATTTTTCGATGTTATTTCCATCCATAGGGTTGGATTTCCTCAAAATACTATTCAAGTGGGCCAAAAAGAGGTGACCGCACTTGCACAGTGATAAGGTCGACCGCATAATATCATGACCCTATATATATATATATATATATATATATATATATATATATATATATATATATACGGGAGTGTTACTGTGCGGCCGGCTGGATCATTGTGTAGATCCGGCCACCGCATATTTCGGCCCTTGGAGCATGTTTGAAGGATTTCCAACCATACGGATGGGAAGATCATCTAAAAATAAGCTAGCATGTCCATTTTCATACCATTTGGCGACCATTTGGTCCTCCCACTTAATGGTTGAAATTCTGAGCCGTTAAAATTTTTCTAAAATAAGAACCGTTAAGTGGGAGATCCAAACGGTCACCAAATTTTATGAAAATGGACATGCTAGCTTATTTTTTAGTAATCTTCCCATCCGTATGGTTGGAAATCCTTCAAACATGCTCCAAGGGCCGAAATGGGAAGCGACCTCATTTGCACAGTTTAAGGTCGGCCGCACAGTAACACTCCTATATATATATATATATATATATATATATATATATATATATATGCTGTAAAAAGAAAACTAGTAAAGCACTAATACTTGTTGGGTTACTGACTTTGTGTTGCACATGGAAGGATAACAACCATGCGCTAGAGTAAAATATAAGGATAAGTGACTGTATTATGTTGTTGGTTGTTTTGTAGATTCAAGGTATGGCATTAGCTATATGAATGACCTTGAATCAGCAGGAAGTGAGTATGCCCTTCTGATTACCTGTTAACAAAATTGTGAACTTTGCAAACTGGACTTAAATATAAATTTGCAAGAGTAGGCTGGTGACTAAATTAGAAAGTAGAATCTATGCCTTATTCTCTGATAATCTATCTAGAAGTTGTTTAGAATTTTAAACTACTTGAACCTCCTGTTCTGTTTAAATATGTGAACTTTCTAATCAGCAAGGTAACACCTATCACAAGTTAGGTTTTGAACTCTGTGTCTCCTTTGTAAGATTCCAAATTTTGTTGGATGCCTCTGAATAGAGGAGTCAAGAACAAGTTATAAGAGAAAAACAATGCTATAGTTAGAATGCATCCAAACTTGTTGATTTTGTATCACTTGAAAATGAATTTCTTCTTAACTTTGTTAAGTGTTGATACATGTTGAATTGGTGCTGCCAAAGTGGTTCAACTTGATAGTTCTTACACAGTTGAGAATCAATTCAAAGGAAATTTTTATACACTTGTATTAAGTCCTTCCTATGTGTAATTTAACATAGGCATCATGTTGCTTGATTGTTTCCTAGAAATACCTATTTGTGCACTACAAGAAAACATGTAATTCGCGGTGAGCATTTCACGGTGGTTCAAATAAAACCGCCACAAAATGCAGAATTCGCGGCTGTTTTTAAAAAACCGTAGTGAAAGGTATTAATCTCACGATGGTTGTTTGATAACTGCCACAATTATTGCGTTTGGCAGCAGTTTTCATAAAACCGCGGCTAATTCCATATATTTAGAGGCAGTTTTAAGGCAACCATCGCTAAGTGCAAACATTTCGCGGCGGTTTCAAACCGCCACGAATGACAGGTTGTCATGATAAAATGATGTTCAATTGGTTTTCTGAAAACCTTAGCCGATGATGGATCCTAATATGGGTTCTGATCTGGAGCCATCGCCAACTTTTGCTTCTGCTCGCCCTCCCCCACCGTCTCCATCAAGCCTCGTCGTCTCCTTGCCCCCATGAAACCCCCCTTCTCCGCCTCATCGCATCCCCAGCCCCCTTCGCTTTATCGCCCGTTATATTTCCGTCGATCTCTCTACGTCCTCCTCTCTCTCCTCATCCCAGAAGCCGGTCACCATTAAGAAGGTTCTGATCAATCTCTACAGCCACTATGTTGATTGGCTCTACCAGCATAAGGAACTGGGGCTATACCTCGACATCAGCCAGATTGGGTTTACCGAAGAGTTCTTTGATTCAATGGGGCCAAAGCTGCAAAAGGCCTTCGTGCATATGAAGGAGTTGGAGAAGGGGGCGATTGCGAACCTGGATACGGGGCGGATAGTGGGACATTATTGGCTTCGTAACCCTAAAATGGTGCCGAATTTATTCTTGAGGTTGCAGATTGAGAACACACCGGAATCTATCTGTGACTTTACTGATCAAATCATCAGCCGGAAGGTATAAGGTTTTGATTTGACTTCCGCAACCTATACTCGAATTTATGATTTTTATGATGTTGTATTGGCAATTTGAAATAGGGAATAGATAAAGCCTCCATCCTCTCTAGAAGGCCGCTTAACCCAGGTGCTTTCTGTCGGAATTGGTTGTTCAGCTCCAGGGCCTCAGTTTGTTACCGGGGCATTGGTTCCTGATAATCCTCCTCTAAAGGTGATTCCTTTTCATTCTTGTGAATGAAAACCATTGTTATATACATGGATTTGTTAATTGTAATTGGTTAATGTGCTGCATTGCATTGTCTTTATTGCATATTTCAATATATTCTCATCTGAAAGGAAGTTCTTCCATGATTATTTTCTTTTATACTGCAAGCCTTGTGTTATGTCATAAAGCGCATGTTTTCCTGGTGTAAGTCATACTTGAACTCATGCACTATATGAAGAACATGACCTCATTGTGGTTCATGAAATCCTTTTTCACTCTGAATAATTATTTTTAGGATGCCTATTTGTTTGTTCCAAAAATTCATTTTATTACAAATTAAAGGTCATAATTTCAGTAGTTGACATGTTTGTTTGTCTTGTAACTATATGAACAAACATATAAGATTTATTGACAACACAGATCCAATAGGAATTGATAATCAAATTGCACAGCTTGGACCTAAATTAGCATCTACAATAGTTATTGTCTTATCAAAGGTCTGTTTCGCATTTTTTTTATTACTTTTATTTTTCTATATTTTTTATGTTTGTAATTTTACAAATTTCCTACTAAAATTTATAACCATTCTTGCATATACTTATAGTGATGTCACACCTGAAATCAGAAATGGTCTTTTGGAAATACAGAAAGCTTTTCGAGATGATGGATTGAACTTTGTAAAACAAGTTTTGATCTGAGGTTTATGTTTCTGTTTTGTCTTCCATAAGATGTGGTGTGTCTAGTATATTAATTATTTTCTTAACCCTATAGTTGTTGACATCTCAATACTGGCACAGGTTCTCTTACATGTCAATGACAATCTTATGTTAATTGGTCGATTGTTGCTTGTGTTTGATAACATTCTCTATTATTTATGCTCTTGATATATGTAATACTATATAATTCTATTTCCTGTGAATACACCACTTTCTGTTTGTTGCTAGGAAGCTTATTTCCTAGTTCATATACTCTTTTTGATGCATTTTCTACACCATTGTTCTTAGCTTCTGTCTTTTTTATGCATTGGTGACCTAACATAAAACAATACTTGATTTAGAAATGGGCCCTGGGAGGGGATAATGTGTTGCTAGGATTTCATGCTGACCATTTAGGTGTGGTGTTTTGTGTGTAATTACTTATCATGAGGATTTAATCAGATCATTTCAAATATCAACCTCCTTAATGTTGTTTAAAATGGGCCAATTTCTCTTTAGAATCCATTGATTTTCTATGCTCAAGTATTCACAGTGTTTGAAGCAAAATTGTTTTGCAGAGTGTTGTTATTACCCAAGAAAATTTCTTGCTAGATAACACAGCTAGGATTGAGGTATGGTTATGAAGATTTCCTATGTTTGATTGGGTGGTGTTAGAACCTTTTAGATGTCTACATTTGGTTTACTTCCAGCAGCACTCCAGGTACATTGGTTTAATATATGCATTAGTCATCTAAAGTACTTTATTGTAAAAGCATGAACTTATTTCTTTGTATACTATCTAGAGTATAGATATCAAGGAAATACATACTGGTGCATCATTAATGGATGAGGCAAATAGAACTACAGTGGTTTGGGTTTGTTGTGTTTTAATAGTAACATATATATAGTATTTACCCATAAGTCTGTTATAATATATCACTTAAAAAACCTATTTGCTGATTTTCCTTTGCCTTGCATGATTATTTTCAGGTGAAGAATAGTCCTGCAGCTTTACTTGTTCTTTGTTGGTATTGGGCTTCAGATGGAGTTCGATCGAAGGTGTGATTTTGATTTTTCCTCATCAATCCTTGATGAGTTCCCTTTATAATAATTCTTGAGTGGCATTGATAATTTTGTATAGCTGTTTTTGCAGGACATGGTCGTCCTCCCTTAGAAGGACAACTTACTCTTTAGCAGGTACTTGCAACAATTGGTCATGGAGTCACTAGGAAAAGGAATTTGACCTTGATGGTAATGTTTGGAAGCAATGTTTGTAAACAATTTCGTGCTGAATTTTTGTAGGCATTGTTTTAGAACAAGTGTATAATTTATTTGTTTTAAAGATGTGTGAACAAATTTTTGAACATTACTTTGTGGTAATTATTTTTTAATTATCAATAAATTTTTTATTATTTTTATATGTGAAATGAATGGAAATGGTATTGAATATTTGGATTATGGTAAAAAAGAAGTAAACATTTATTAAGAAAATTAAAATAAAAAAAATTAGTTCTTTGCATTCGTGGAGGTTTTGAAACCGCAGCAAGGAATTTTTTTTAAAAATTTTTTTAGAAAAATATTTTTTAAAAATAATAAAATAATAAAAAAAAATTGGTCCCTGATCATTTCGCGGCGGTTTTGTAACAACCGCGAAATGCATTAAAAACCGCCGCGAAATGCAGTCTACATTTCGCGGCGGTTGTTTCGGTAGTTATTCAAAACCGCCGTGAAATACGCGTGACGCCGGTATTACCGGCGGTTTATAAACCGCCACCGAAATGATTTCACGGCGGTTTAAACCGCCACGATATGCTTCTTTTCTTGTAGTGATGGCTCTAAAAAACAATATGTTGCAGCACTTAATTGTGTTCATTGTTGGAGAGGTGCTATAAAGACAATCACTTTTAGCACTTTATATACAAATTTAATTATTTGATAAAAGGCCTCTTCATTATTTGGATGTTCACTATAATACAAGATCTTAAATCTAATTAATGAAGTCCATGATACAATACATAGCATGAAGGAAATTATGATAGAGATCATAATGTGGGATTTATATCATGTGTAATTATGTAGGTATCTAAATATCCCTAGTCAAAGGATCAATGAGACGGGATATCATTGATCCAGCAAGACTAGCACATGTTATGCTCCTTGATCCGATCAAGCAGTTGTTCTCACAAGCTAGAAGCATGGAGATGTTTTGAGTGAACATGTGGATGCTTGCTACGAGTAGAAGGTTCATTAGATGACCTACCATGAGTCTTCACATGGTTATCCTATTAAAATATCAGTGAAGATCTCATTGTACCAATGGTAAAAATATCCTTAGACCTGAGGTACACGCGTTATCTTGGACATGGATCATGTGCTTTGACGCCATTCCTACATTTCCCTTCAAGGGTGGTGATTGGGTACAGCTTTGAAGTATCCGAAGTTATTTGGGTAGCCAACAGAGGATTTACCACTCCTGATAGAAGGAGAGTATACCCATGACCACTTGTCGGGTCATTTCTCAGGAATCTCTGGCCATAGTAACTTGTTATAAAGATGGTCTTCGATGACATAATTATTGAGTAATGGATCCCACAGGACGAGGAACTAATACTTGGGCTAGGTGTGATATAGTCAGTCTAGTGGGAGTTGACACATAGGCCATACTCCTAACCAATTTGGTATAAGATGGTAAAGGATAAGTTGCACAACACCATTGGCTACTGAAGGGTTCCAAGTCAGACCACCTGACTTTCCGATCAATTGGGGGTCATGATGTATCGCTAGATGCCACTCATGATCTATTCGTAATCAATGGTTGATTATGAATGGCCAACATAACCGGGAACCTAATGGGTCACACGCATAGAAGATATCAACGAGGTATAAAACGGGTTTTTGGGAATAGATCCTCAGACGAGAGAATTTAAGGGAAGAGAAAGATTATAAGTCGAATTTGATTACAAGTCAAATTTGATTGTAAGTTGAATTTGATTATAAAACAAATTTGATTGTATGTCGAATTTGACTATAAGTCAAATTTTTTTGGAAGTCGAATTTGATTATAAGTCAAATTTGATTAGATTGTAAGCCAAATTTGATTTGGGCATCAATCAAAGATCCAATTCGAAACAAATCCCAATATGATTAGGGAGGCCTATAAATATATGATATTCCAGGTCAGAAAAGATACACCACCTCTTAGCAATTGATAAAGATCAATAGCGTTTTCTCTTCTCTCCAAAAATCCTCTCAAGAACTTCCACCATAGCTAGCACCTTGCGTGGAAGATCACTCCATTACCTTTGATGTTGCTTCTGCGGATCTTCAAGTGGATCACCATTAGAGGCACTCCGTCTACGGACTGCTGTGGTTGATGCAACGTCCCCTCCGATTCAGAGAAAGGAATTCGGCATAGACATCAAAAGGTACATGCTCTTCAACCTTGTTTGCTTGTGTTTTGATAAACATAGGGAGATCCGTTTGTGCTAAGGTTTTGGAAATTTTAATTTTTCCGCAGTACCATGTATATGATACATACTTTGATTACGCCTACACCCCTACTTCAATAATTGCGGAACCAGTGTGTAAATCAGGATGAACCCTTAAGATCCTCTATGGGCTTCCATCAGGCTACCATCTCTGCCCTCACGATCCAACTATGGCTCTCGCAAGGTGACTATCTCTAGGATAGTATATACGCACACCAGGCACTCTACGAGTACGGAAAGGGGGTTTTATTTCTTGAAAATGGAAGGTTTTGAGAACAGGTAGTTCGGACTTAAAGAAAAGCAAGGTTTAACAAATCACCCCTTCCCTACCTAGTACCTTACTTTCTGGCTCAATCAGGGAACCACCACTGACGCATTCAAATATGAAAATACGGTGTAGCATATCAATACTTTCAATTATTCTCTTTCTATTTCATGTTTCTTTAATTGAAACATTTGCATTATCATTTCATAAATTCATTTCCAAGATAAAACTTATGGAAAATCTCATTAAAACTCTAATTCATGCTTTTCAAAACAAGGGAAAGCACTTTATAGAAAATATGGTAAAAATATGAAATTTTCAGTTTGTTCCCTCACCTGAGTCTAGTACATCTCTGAGATTGGTTTGGTCCTTCGGCAGCAGCGGCCTTGCCTTTGCCTTTTCCTTTTCCTAGTAATCAAAATACGAAAATTTAGGAATACGAAAACCGTATTCTTAACTTGTATTCTTACTTAGACTCGAAAGAATACAATAATTTCTTTAACTTAACTAGAGCATGCTTCCAATTAACATGCATCTACATCTTTCTAAAGAGCATTATGAAAATATGGGAAATACTCTAAGTTGAAGATTTTGCTAACTTCATCATTAACCTAGATTGGGCTCCTAACATGCTCTTTAGATTAATCAAATGCTATTCATAAACATGAAGCATTAATCATGCATGTAACACCCATCTCTTTACTAAGACAGATGTCACACCAGCCAGGTTAGGAGGGTATCCTGTGCCTAAGGCTGTAAACTTAACAATCTAATCACAATGAAGTACTCAAATAAAATTAATATGACATAAGCACAACCGGTTACACACCGGGAGTCATATCCAAATCAGAGTCATAGAGAGTACAACATATAAAGTCTTGGGTAACTACGGCCCCAAATACACGGAAGCAAACAAATATAATGTCGAATACAACATGACGAGACTAAACATAAAGGTAAGGTACGCCAGAGCCAGCTAGACTTCGATCCCCGCTCGCGACACGAGCTACAACCCAAATCCCTTTCTAGATCCTGTAATAGAAAAACAATAACCGAAGGGACTGAGCTATATAAGCTCAGTGAGTAAGGAAAAATCTGTCAGGTATTATACATACATGTCTCTCGACAGAAGTTGTACTGAAATACTAGTACATATACATATGCAAATATAAATTATGAGGGTCAGCATAATTATCTTCAATCATGATAAGCATGCCAACAAAATCAGAAATCCGAAGAAAGTACACATGCGATCTCACATCATATCAAGCATATAATAAACATGTATATGCAATGGCCTCGTATCATACAAGCATGCACCCCTAGTTTGAATGTCTCTGAAAGGACTCCAACTCCCATCAAGGAACAGCGGTATACATCTACATGATCCTGATGACTGGGAACAGCGGTATACATCTTCATGAGCCCGGTACTTGACGACCAGCAGTATACATCTGCATGTGTATGTCAAGTATAAATCTCGTATTGATACAGGCACTCACAGGAGTTAGAAAGGGGGTTTTATAAAATTAACGACTTTCGCAAACATTTTTGATTTAAGAAAAGCGATTAAAAACAATGTCCCTTTTTTTACCCGGTATCGTCTACTTAATATATGGGCTCTATCCTGAGCCCTGCTAGATCCCTCATACATAACTAACTAAGGTGCAACCTATGATACATGAAATAATCATTTTCTACCCCTTAGGGTTTCACTTTACCATTTCCCATGCGATTTAAAATTTAATCAATTAAACAAGCATGAAATCACTATACAAATATAGCGATAATCCATCGCCATCCACAAACCGATATAAAACTCATAAGAATACGAGAAAACCGAATCACGATGAATACATGAATAAAAAACTATATTTACAGAGATATCCCCTCACCTTGAAGTCCTTCGTTAAATCATAGGTTTGGCTTGGTCTCGCTGGAGGTCTTGCTGATGCTCCAGCGAGACCTTTACCCTTACCTAGAATTATACTATAATAACTAAATAAATACGAGATCCGTATTTTCATACCTTTAGTTCTATCATTTAGAAATACGATAAACACGATAATGATACCACATGCTCATCTTATCTTTAATCATGCTTTTAACTTCCTAACATATCCCTTAGCATGATCATTAGTAGCAATTAAACACTACTATAGCATGTATTATTCCTTAAGCATACTATCATGGAGGCATGCTAACAAGGAAGCTAATAGGACTTAAATACTTAGAATTTTCCTGAAAATTTCGGCAGCACCTCCTCTATTTATAGGGCTCTGAAAATTATACAATTATTCACCATAACTGCACAATTAAACTTAAACATCTCACAACCCTAATTCATGAATCCAATTTAGGGTTTCCCCAATTAAACAATCAAGCTCCATAACATATGGTTTAATCAAACAACTTATGAACATACATAATTAAACCATTTCAAAGCCCTAAACCCAATCAATTTCATAGCCCTTAATCTCCATCCAAAACAATCATCTCATCCATGAAGTTCTTGGTCGATCGGGCCTCTAATTACTTGTCCTTGACTCCCCAAGTTTAGGGTTGCTCACCGGAAGGAGAGGAGAGCGCCAGTGCTCAATCCTCGCCGGAGAAGAGGAGAACTAGGGCAGCGACAAGGTTGCAGGACAGTAGGGAAGCTGTAACCTTACATGGCCCTCGGTGAAGCCGGCTGGAGCTGGGGGTGTGCAGGCGGCCAGGCCGAGGAAGAGCGCACTGTGGCAGCCGGATAGCGCCTGGTCGCCAGGGTGGCGGCCAGCTCGCGCCAGGCGGGGCGACGGGCTGGCGAGCGGAGGCTTCGGTGGCGGTGGCGTGGCGACGGCGGCACCGGCGCGATGATCGGACGACAAGCGTGGGTAGGGCGCGGGCAAGGAAGGTCGCGAGAGGGAAAGTGAGAGAACGATGGAGTTCTCAAATCAATTGGCTCAATTGATTTCTCAGACCTGAATTTGATTCATATATATATATATATATATATATATATATATATATATATATATATATATATATATATATATATATTATAAAAGTATTTTATATTATTTAATTCTATTAACTAACATATCTTTAAAACTTTAAATTAATTTAATTTATCCTCTAATAACTTTAATTATTTTAATTTATCTTTCCCCTTTACGTCACATCGTCCTTTCATTAATATTATCTTTTTAATAATTCATCGACCTAGATCCGGAAATCCTGGGTCAATGATTCCAGATGCACGGGCGCACTGTAACATGACAGGGTCTGTCTCTCGTCAGACCAGATCCGAGAATATCGGCTTTTGACTCGCCCGATCTACTTTATCGGAACTCTAACATTTGTCTGGTATCTCCCACATAATTAATCTTGATTAATTAACACTTAGTAATCTCCCAATTAATTAACCGAGGTTATCTTAGAGAAAAACTTCCCTGCAGCCGGCTGCACCTATTCTTGGATGAGTCTTCCATCCATTTCTTGCCATGTGGCGTTCATTAAATGAAGTTTGCTTTGTCACGTGCTTTAGAAATGTTCATTCCCAAATAAACTCATTCCGTTTCTCCGCCCAATAGTACATACAGGCCCCATCATGCCCCTCCATCAAACAAACAATAACTGTTAAGAAAAAACAGATAATGACTGCAGACTCTGCAGTTGACATAATCATTAAAAAATTACTTAATTTTCCATCCAAAATTGAAATTTTTAGATCAAAATCATTAAAAGAAGAGGAGGATTTTCAACAATGTGTGTGGCGTTTCTAGGATCAAATGGAACAAGTGCTAAAATCCATTGATCAGGATGACCACATGAAATAAATTTACTATTGCACCACATAAATTAAACTAGGGAAAAACAAAACAATCCCCCAGAATTAGTAATTGATGCATATAATTTTGAATTCTTTTCAGATTTCCCATTTAGCATTAGTATGAAACAGAAAAATAAAAAATGGACATTTTGATGAGAAAAAAGGTCTTACAGATTGGTGATCACATAGCCAAGAAATTAATCTTCAGTTTCTGGCACTAAGATCAGATTAGAAACTCTAGTCCATAAGAACAAACAATCCCCAAGAATTGGTATTGGAGGCATATAATTTTGAATTCTTTTCAGATATCCCATTTAGCATTAGTATGAAATTGAAAAATAAAAAATGGAAACTTTCATGAGAAAAAAAAGGTCTTACAGATTGGTGCTCAGATAGCAAAGAGATTAATGTTCAGTTTCTGGCACTAAGACCAGATCAGAAACTCTAGTCCATAAGAACAACCTCATCATCACACCAAACTATGAAAACCAAATCAAAATCATCCCATAAAACAATGTGGAAATTACAGAAACTACAGACCAGGATTAATTACAAACTGTGTTGGTAGATAACTAGATAAACTGTGGGCAATTACAAAAATTATAGAAACTAGATAAACTGCAGAACTAAATTACAAACTGTGTTGGTAGATAACCAGGATTAATTACAAAAACTGCATAAACTGCAGAACTAAATTACAAAGTGTGGGCAATTACAAAAATTGCAGACCATAATTGATACTTAGAATTAATTACAAACTGTGTTGGTAGATAACTAGATGGATACTTAAGAGGGGAAATGCTCCATTGAACAATCTTGAGATGTATTAGGTTGATGCATCATTGGTTCAACAACATAGTCAGCAACTACTTCATGAGTTTTTACATTTGAACCTGCAGAAAATATATTTCATTAGAGCTACAACTTTATCAATAATAAGTAACAATAGAAAAATTACTAGAAGCAAGGCCTTGACAAATTATTGATAAACAATTAAATCTATGCGAATCAACTTACTTGCCGGTGTTTTTACTTTCTTCCGCTTACGCTCTAAACAATTTTTCATTCGGCGCCTTGATGCTCCTTTCGGATGGACCGCTAAAGGATCTAAAAGCTTTCTTTGAGAGACTAAAGAGCTACTAAGATGCTCATTAATGAGTTCATGCTCACTTTCAGAATGTAAATGCTCCAACTCGAGATCCTTTTTGCACTTGACTTTTAATATATCTTCAATATTTCTAAGAGCAGCATCCAAGAAGGTATCAAAGAATGATTGAGTTTCTTGATCATCAAGAGCTTTAGAGACTACAAGCTGTTGCTTTATTCATCAGGTTTCCTTCTTCCATAAACCAAATGAATCTTTTGCTTCTAGCGGTGTCCACATCATTTTCATGGCATATAATCCCAACCTTAGCATCTTTCGTCCATCTTTTCAAGATATATTGAGATGGTATCTGAAATATATTATTTAAATTTAGTACTTTCAGTGCATGAGCACATAATATGCCCACTGATTCAAATTTTTTACAGCTGCAACTTATAGTACCATCCAAATAATTGTAAGTGACAATGTTCTCTTTGCCTGTAGCTTCTCCTATCAACTTGTAACTGTGATCTCGAGTTGAAGAATCATATTTAATATCCCGTATTGCAATTGAAATACTGGCCATAATTTCTTCTTGGAACTTCTTGAAGATTTTTGATTATGTAAAGTGTTTGCAGCTTGCTTTTCCATACTGTTTTCCTTAAAAATTCTGACAGGTTGACTGTGATTGCAATGAAAATCTTCAAATAATTCTTTTCCTCGTCTTCTCTGCACAATCTTCTCATATTGGCAAGCAAACTTTGTCAAAGTCATTGTCTTTTTTGTGAAACATCGAAAAACACTATTCATGCTTTTCGCCGTTGAGAAGATAATATATACCGGGCTGAAAATGTATCTTTCTTTAGCGAGGCCCATTTTTCTTTATATTTGTATAGATTTTGGATCCATGAGTTCTCTTGAAGATTGTATTTGTTGAGTAAAGAACTCCACTTCAACTCGAATTCTTCTATTGTGTGACAATCATAGATACAAGAATTAAAGAGTTTCTTAAAATCGGGCTGACCATAATATCTTGAAATTTTCTTAGCAGCATTTTGACCAATGTGCCATAAACAAAGTCTATGTCGTGAGCATTGCATGACATTTTCTATAGCATTTGACATTGCAGCACATTGATCTGTAAAAATAGTTTGAGGTTGTTTCCATTGCATTGATTCCATAAAGGTCTTAAATAACCAAATAAAAGAGCTTGTAGTCTCATCAAGTAAGAATGCACATCCAAATAGAACATTTTGCCAATGATGATTGACACCGACAAAAGGTGCACAAATCATATTGTATTTGTTTGTCCTATAAGTTGTGTCAAAAATAACTACATCTCCAAAATAACTATAATCAACTTTTGATCTTCCATCTCTCCAAAAGAAGTTTGTCATGTGATTTTCAGCATCAACTTGTACAGAATAAAAAAAAGAAGGATCACCAACTTGTAAAGCTTTGAAGTAGTCAATTAAATGTTGAGCATCACCGGCTTCTAAAATATTATTTCTTTTGTTCTGTAAGAAATTGCTACAATCTTTGGGTAGAAAGCCTAAATATTGTTCACCTCCAACCTCCTTTGCCATGTATGAGTATGCATCAACTGGTCGTATCCCTGCTTCATCCATTTTATCAATTGTAAAAGCATGTGCATATGAAATTTCCCTACTAATTCTCAACATATATCTCTGATCTTCTTGAACTAGCTCATGGTTGTGCTCAGGAATAAAATCTGATATAATCCATTGATCATCTTCAACGGTAAATCCAACTCTTGCATTACAACCTATCCTTGTCTCTCTTCTCCTGTACCTAACATCATTTTTTAGATTTTCTTCACGAAAACCTTCTCTAGAACAGAAAATATATCGCTTTCTTATGGTTCCATCCTTTAATCTCCTTATGTTTCCTTTCCTAATGTTGAAACCAACTCCTTGAGCATAATGTTTGTAGTAATTATAGGCCTCATCAAATGAAGTAAAGGTTTTTCCAATTTCAGGTATTTGAGAATTAAGTTGAATGCTTTTTTTAGCACTACAATAGATGATCTTTCCATGCAATTAATGTCACTATCAACAGAATCTGAAGAACCATCTGTAACCAAGACATCCATGCCACTGTTGCTGGTTTTGAAAAAAAATTGAAAAACTAAGAATGTTATATAATCCTCACAAAACCGAATAAACATAATCTCCATGTAGAGAGAATCAAAAATATATGTTTAATGTGGGGTTTGATCCCAACAACAATAAGTTGATGGTTTTGAGTAATGTATAATTCTTAATCAATCTTATGATCCTAACATTATTCTTATCAAAATTGAAAAACAGAACATAGTTTGAGAACATGAGGATTATAGTCTCTAAGAACATTATAGCCATTTGTTTGATGAATAAAATTGAAGAACAAAGTTATTTAAAAAAAAAGTGAAGAACAGAGTATGAATTTATAATTCATATAAACCTGAGGATTATGGTATCTAAGAACATTATAGTCATTTATTTGATGAACAAAATTGAAGAACAAAGTATGAACTTAAAATTCATATAAACCTCCAAAAAAAATTTCAACTATCCTGTGAGAACAAAATTACACAAAAAAAAAAAAATTAACTTCACAGAAATCAAACGAGCATTAAGAAAAAAAGAAGAAATCAATCGAAAAATCTCACAAAAATTTAGCAAGTAGATTGAATTTTATTAAAAGGAGAAGCATCAATACGAACCTCTTAAATTTCTCCTTGCTCCAACGTCCAAATCTCCAACAAATCTGATGAGAACACCAAGAAAGCAGAGTAATCTTTTGGTGGGAAGAATCCAATGCCCAATCTTTTGTTTGAGCGTAAAAACTCTTTGGAGGTGAGTTCCCGCCATTTTAAATGGGTGATTTTTTCTCTAGCGTTGGTAGCGGAGATTTATCCTTTCAATCAGGAGATTTTACCCTAAAAAATCAAAGAGTATGGAATCCACGTGTCATGACATTTGGGAATGAACATTTCTGAAGCACGTGACAAAGCAAACTTCATTTAATGAACGCCACATGGCAAGAAATGGATGGAAGACTCATCCAAGAATAGGTGCAGCCGGCTGCAGGGAAGTTTTTCTCGTTATCTTAACCATCCACCTCCAACTATTCCAAGTGTAAGTGGCCTGGCCCAATAAGGCCTTCCTTAGGCCCATTAGTTGTGAGGCTGGATTTAAATTTATAAATCCTCGATTTTTCTTTAATTGAGTTTTAACATAATTAATTTATTTTTCGTGCTAATTAGTCTCATTAATTTTTGAGAATTTTCTGATTTATTTACTTAAAAAATTTAGGATGTTACAATGCATAATTTCAAAAAAAAAAAATGGGCAACATCTACTCTATTTATAGGGCCCCGAAATTATACAAACATTCCACAATAACAACTAGGAATTAAACCTTTCATCAATCATAGCATCATAGCCCACCCAAATCACAACCCTATACACACCACTCATATTCAAGAATTCATCTCTAATTTAGCTTCATGCCCTAAATTATGAAATCACTTTAGGGTTTCCCCCAACATAGGGTTCATGGCAAGTTTTACTTGGGGTTCTCGATGCTCCGGCGAAAGCTCGTTGGACAGAGGTAGAAGGAAGTCGGCTGCGGTGAGGGACGAAGCTTGCGAGGTTGCTGCGCTTCATAGCGATTACGGCGGGAGAGCTTACCGCCACGCAGCGGAGCGTGAGTGAAGGCTGAGGAGGCCATTCTTGCCGAGCCAGAGCTGCTTGTCAGCCGGCTGAGCGTCAGAGTAGGCACAATCGGGCCAAGGCGGGGTAGGGGCGTGAATGCGTGCAGGCAAGTCCGGCGGCGTGAGGGCGCGAGCAACTCTGTTGCAGTTCACGGCGGCCGGTGGTGCTGATCGGCGGTGGGTGGCGGTCCTAGCCGGCAGCAGAGCAAGGAGAAAGGAAGAAGAAGAAGAGAGGGGTGGACGGGCTCTGAAATTTCTCAGATCAAGAGAGAGAAATCAAATTTCATTCTCTCTCCTCTCATATTATATAATATATTTTTTTATTTAAATATTATATTTAAATTAATAATATCATATTTCAAATATTATTCTAACCCTATTAATTCAATTAACTATTTTAATTCTCAAATACTTGGATTTATTTAATCTAACTTAATAGTTGTGTCTCACTTGGTTTATTACTCATAAAGCCTCCTTAGTCACTATTTAAATTAATTAGGTGTTACACACCAAGATTTATTTAATTTATTAAGTATACCAAGCTTCTTTTTTAGCTTCAACCATATTGTTTTAATTATTTAATTATTTAAATCTTTTAATTATTTAATAAACACCAATTTATTTCCCAAAAATTTAAACAATAATTACTTGAGAAAATTCAGGGTGTTATACTGGGAGAGCTTTCAAATGTCTGTCTTCTGCCGCGGAACTAAACGCCGGAGGAAAGGGAGCAGGCCATGAACAGGCATGCTCCGATGAGAGAAGAAGATGAAACCGGTGGTTCTTCACTTCAGAAGGCGCTCACGACGTGACGGTGAGGACTTGGTGGCGGGAGGATGTTGGTCGCCCACGAGCTCACCGGCGGCCGCCGCACGTGACCAGAGTGCGGCCACCTCTCCAGACCGGGATCATGTGAGAGTGAGGATGAGTTGGGTTATTAAAAAAAAAATAAATGGTTGGGTCTAGTTGGTTATAATGGCTCAACGTAAGTTAATTGGCTAGGTTTAGTCAATTATATTGTGTTGAACGTAAAGTTAACTGGTTAGGTTAGTCAGTTAAGAATTGGACTCAATGTAAATAGATTGTTAGGTGGGATCAAGTTAAGGATTTAAATTCGTTAGGCCTAACAAACTCCAAAGGGATTCGGGTTTGATTAACTTCAAAAATGTGATTGGGTTTAACCGGTTAGGAAGTGAACTCGAGTTATAAAGTGACTAAGCCAAGTAAAATAGGTTAGGTATCATTTTCGGACTTGATCAAATCAATTAAGAGGTTAAGTAGGAACCCAACATGATAACTTGCTAATAAAATCGAGTCTGAATCAGTTAAATGGACCTGATTAAATAACCTTGGTCAAATCGGGTTAGAATGAGTTGATTTAATCGATTAATGAATTTGGATCCAACCAGGTTATAAAGAGAAAGAGAATAAAAATGGAAGGAGTGGGATTCGAACCCAAGACCCCCGCAACTAACCTAGTGAGCCTTAACCACTAGGGTACTATACCACTCTTGATTGAACAGGGGGATTTAATCATATAAGGACAAACTCTCTTACAATAAAGGTTAGACCTAACTAAGTTATAGAAAAGGAAAGAAATAAAAGAGAGGGAGTGAGGATTCGAACCTAAGACCCCACACTTATAGTGGAGCGCCCTGACCACTAGGATATAACCACTTTTGGTTAAATTTAGGGTTTAGGCAAATAATAAAGAACTGGCAGGAAATACAAAGAAAGGCCCAAATGGATTAGATTATGACCCATCACTAGACCATTCATGTGCATCTAGGGTTTATGAATAATTATCATTGCTTACATAGACTCTATTATCAGATATCGACGTGAAGTGTTAAGGCACGTCAGGAGGAATTCAGATCGAGCGGCTATATCTCTGATAGAGTTAAGTTACTTCTGCTTTGTACCCACTCTACGGAGTGCTTATTAGCTTTGTTATTATCCTGTTGAGTGTTTTATGATATCGTGGCTATCTTGATTTGTTTGTATTGTTGCCTTCATATGTGCATATTTGTTTCCTTGTTGATTGGATTCCTGTTAAGCATGTATGGTTGGTTTTGGGATGTTGGCATCCCTAGTTGATTGTTAGTCTTCCGCCCGGATCAGTGGAGTGTGGGGGCTCCATTGGGGAATGTTTAGGAATGGTACACTCTGGCATTACAGCTTGCCATGCCAGAGGGACAATACTATGGTTGTCCTGCATGTCAGTGGGGGTGATTCATTGACCGTGTCGACACGTATAAGAGGTGGCCCTACCAACATACGACCTGAGGGCCGTACGACTGGAGGGTTGATTTCAACAGATGTTGTTGTTGCTGACCGGGGGATTGTTTACTGAGCTTCTTTTTGGAACTCTCTTCTATAGCATGAGCGCTGCTGTTGGATAGGAGTCGCTGCCGTTATTATTGTTTTTGGTAGACTCCTAGGATTTGGATTGTGTGGGGCGTGGCCCCATTTGTTTGGATTGATGATTTTTTATTCGTTCATATGATGACTTATCTTTTATCATTTATGATGGATTTGATTCATTGTGATCCGTGCGAGGTACTTACCGGGCTTTCCATTAGAAAGTCACCCACTTGTTTTCCCTTCTATTTTCAAATCCTGAGGAGTAGGTGACTCGGACTCAGGAGTCGTGCGAGGGACTGGGATAGCTTACAGAGGTCGGAGGACTTCATATATTTTCTTTATGTGTGAGACATTGATTATAGGACCCCTTGTAGGGCCTAGATTATTGTACGACATTTAGACCCTGATTTGATTTCCTTTCCGTTGTGACTCTGATGTTATTTGCTTATTTTGTTTGAGATATTTTGTTATTGTTTTTTATCTGCTATGATTTGCACAGGTCTTGTATCCCAGTGGGGTCCGCCTCTACTTGGGTACGACCAATCTGTACACTTGACCGAGGCCTGGGATCCGGGTCGGGGCGTGACAAGTATGATCCGCCACCCTAGTGATAGTATTTTCCCTTTCCATATTACCAGTAGTGCTTTGATTCTACCAATGATCATTCGACAATCCTCCTTTTTCGGCTTCATGCGAGAAAGTGGTAGTCCCAAATATTCGATGGGTAGACTGCCAATGTTGCAACCTATCTCCAGCTCGATATCCCGGGGTGTGTACGTTAGTGCTTTAATGGGAATGACCTCACTTTTCTGGTAGTTTATTCTCAGCCCTGATAATCCCTCGTAGATGGCGAAGATCAGTTTTAGGATTCCGAAGTGTTGTAAGTCCACCAAACATAGTATTACTAGGTTGTCTGCATATTATAGTGTGGAGACCTCCTCCCCTTCATTTGTCTCAAACCTGATACCCTTGAATAAGTTGGCTTGCATAGCATGTAAAATCCAGGATTTTATTTGGAATAAAAAAAATGTGTGTTTAATTGTCCTTTAATTAATTGATTAATTTAAGAAATTCACCCAATATATAAACGGTTTGAGTATATGGGGAAAATGGAAATTGAAAAGATTAAAACCCTAATTAGGGTTAGTTAGGGTCATTAGGGACCTAGTTATAATTTCCAAAAGAGTTGAGGACCTGATGGAAATTGTCCTCTCTCACAGGAGGGGGACTTAGATGTAGCCTAATAAAAATTCGGGGACCTCTGGCCAATGTTCCTGATGAAAACCCTTATAGAAGAGGTTAAACGGCCAGGATTAAAAGATCATGGGTTAGTGCTGATCGCGGAGTATTATAACGGCCTCGGTGAGGCCACGTGTCAGACTGGAAACAGATCCATCCGATCGTGTGTTGGATCCAAGGCACCGAGAAAGGAGGCAATGAGGGTGACCTCATGGTGAGGGATGATGAGGACCGTTGATCTTGAGATTATCTCAAGTTTCAGATAGAGAGGGATGATCCGGCCGTTGATCACGATGTGATCGTGGCCGTCTGTTCAAACTACGAGTGTGATACGAGGCATCTGGATGAGTATCTGGCCGTTGGATTTGATCCAATTGATCTCCACCATCCATCTGATGGGTGTTAATCCTAAGGCATGGCCGCCGTTACCCCCAGCCGCGAACGCCACCACGCGCCCCGCCTTCTTCCTCGGGCATTACGCGCTAGGAGGTCGGTCGTCAGCCGACGGATTGGCCCGCGAACATCGCCATCGCCTTCAATGCACTCCGGCCTATAAGAACCCCACCCCTCCGTCCATGTGGTTGCACAGAGCTTGGAGAAGGACTCGACCGGCGCCGGAAAAGATAGAGGGGCTTCGCTCGGGAGCTAAGGAACCTTGGGAAGGAGCTCGGAACCGTCCATCGTCTTTCGTAAACTTTTCTCTCCGTTTAAGGTTTGAAAAAAAATTAGTTTCATGCATTTAATCTCGCGATCGAGTTCACCGGAGAAGGGGGAGTCGGGCCGTGAGGGGACGTGACTCCGGGGAGCAAAATGGGAACCGTTGCCCGCTCGGGAAGAGGGTGAGGACGCGCGAGTGATTCTTCGGGTCGAGCGGAACCCAGCGGAAGAGGTGGTCGGCCGGTTGCAGACACGCCGGCGAGAATCATCTTCTCCGGTGATGCTCCAACGGGGCTCAGGCTGAGACAGAGAGAAAAGAAGAAAACGAGAGAGAGAGAGAGAGAGAGAGAGAGAGAGAGAGAGAGAGAGAAAGAGAGAAAAATAAAATAAAATTTATTAAATAATTAATTATTTAATTGGTTAATTAAATCAAATACTTTAGTTTTGATTAAAAGGTTAATTTATCTACTTGACTAAGGTTAGTCCATTAGCAAATAGGGTTTGGGTCCATCTAAGTTTATCAAGCTATGCGACTAGGGTTAGTCCATTAGTTAAATTGATTTGATCAAAATCTAGCTAACTTGATTAAGTTGGACAATGGATTTGGGTTAAGTAAAGTAAATGGGTTTGCCAATATAAATGGGTTGGGTCTAAACCGAGAATTGAGCTAATTGGTTAATTAGTCAAATAAATTAGGTTAAGTTGACCTAATTCTAATAATTTGGTAATGGGTCTAATTGGGTCTAAAGTTTGAAAGTAAATTAATTGGGTTCACTCAACTTAAAGGAGTTAAATAAGCGATTAGGTCCATAAGTTAGGTCCCACCAATTGAGTTTGGTCAAGTGACATTGCTAGATCAACCAATTTAAATGGTTGGGTTTAATCAAATCAGTTAGGTGGAGCTAACTAGGAATCAAGGGAATTGGTTTTGGGTTAGCCAAGTGGTACTAGTTGGGTCTGAGTAATGGGTCAAGTCTAATTGGGCTGACCTGACTCAGATTTTAAATGATCAAGATTAATTTCTCAATTGAATAGAGTTGATTAAGTTAAGTGGTTGAATCCAATCAAGTCAATAATTTAATTAATTAAAGAGCCGAGATTTGGGCCTAAGTTATAAGATGATTCGAACCAACAATCCCCCAACTAGCAAAGTAAAGCCTTAACCACTAAGCCATGAGAGGCCGCTAGTATAGTGGATGGCCTTTTAAATTAAATAGACTTGGGCTAGTTCAAATCCAATGGGCTTGATAAATCCATAAGAATGGGCCCAATTAACTGTAAGTATTTAGACCCGATCTAATAGACTTCTAACACGACAAGGGTGTGTCAAAGTTGGTCGATTGACTCTTGTTTGACCAGGATGAAAAGGAGAGTCAACCTATAGTTCTAAGTCTGTAAAAGGAGAATTAATAACTCCATGAAATGTCGAGTGGGACCCGTTTGTCTGGGCTATGGTCCACTGAGAGAGAGAAGGAAAGAGTTAGGCATGTGCATCTAAATAAGTAGGGTCTTATTACTATTGTGGACACTCATAGTAGACTCTATTATCAGATATTGCCATGGAGACTTAGAGACACGTCAGGAAGAGACTAGGGAGGTCTCGAGTTCTCGTAAGAAGTAAGTACACTTGCCTTGTACCCACTCTTCGAAGTTTTCTTTGCGTTGCAATTATCATGTTGATAGTTGTTTATTGATTTCATACGTTCTATCTTTTGCTTTCATTCCCGTTGAGCATGTATGATTGTTTCGGGATGTTGGTATCCCTGTTTTGTTGTGGGTCTACTGCCAGGACTCAGTGGAGCGTGGGGGCTCCGTTAGGGAAATGTTCAGGGACGGGACACCCTAGCATTTCTGCTTGCCGCGCCAGAGGGGCGATGCTCTGGTTGTCCTACCCGTCAGTGGGAATGGTACGCTGGCCGTGTCGACACGTACGAGAGGTGGTACTACCGGCCATGGCGAGAGGGTCGAGCGACCGAGGGTCGTGTTCTGGTGCTTAAATTTGGATCGGATACGGGGGGTGATCCTTGAGCTTTCTTTGAAACTCAACACAGAGCTTGAGGGCTTCTGTTGTTAGGGGTCCTACCGTTGTTTTTACTTATGGTAGACTCCTAGAGACACTTTCTTAGGGTTGTGATCCCATTATTTGACGTGTTATTATATTATGTCTTTGTGACCCTGCAGGGGTACTTACTGGGCTTTCCATTCGAAAGCTCACGCACTTGCTCTTTCTTTCTCAGATCCCGAGGTATAGGGGGCTTGTGCGGCAGACGCTGTTAGGGATCTAGGAGTTTCTGAGCTCTGAGTAGGGGTGTCAAACGTGTCGGGTTGGGTTAAACGGTTACGGGTTAAACGGGTGACGGGTGAAAAACATGTAAACCCGTACACGACACGTTTAATAAAAGGGTAAAAAATCAGAACACGAACACGAACCGTTTATTAAACGGGTAACACGACACGACTCGTTTAACACGTCTAATTTTAAACGAGTTGGGTTGGGTTGGGTCTGGTCGGGTCAACACGTTAAACTGTTTAACCCATTTAACTGTTTACTACCCATTTGTCCCCTTTAACACGATAAGCCACCTAATTAACCATTTATCTATTTATTTAAAAATATTATATAATTCTATAAAACTAACAAAGTAACACAAATAAGTGTGATATTTAAAGATATCATCCCACACCATATTATAAAGTACAAACTACAATCCAAAATATCCAAATTCCACCAACAAACAACCATATTACAAATCATAAATACAATCCGAAATAACAATCATATTACAAACCACAATCTCAAACAACCAGTCACCACAAATTCCATGATTCACAAAATCCAGTGAAAGATATCAAATCTCCACCTCCACGACAACGAGCAGATTCAACAATCAAATTCTCATGCCCTACACAAATTAAAATGAAATATTATATAACATTAATAATTAAATAGACTCATAACTAAATAAGTATCAAAAACTTGGCATTACCTCTCTTTAGTCATGATCAATTATAGAATTAGAACATTGAGCAGATATAGTTTTATTAGACTTCATATTTTGATCGAAAACATCTTTATCTATTTCCCCTTCCGAATCATCACTAGAATCATCTACAACTAAGCACAGCAAAACATAAATGAATCAATGATCACATGAATTAGTATAATGAGAAAAATAATACTAGTAAAATGGAATCAAACTTACTGCTTTTCCCATGAATCCAATCTCTAGTACAAATCAAAGCTTGGACAGTTTCTGGCAAAAGTGAACTTCGATATTTATTCAAAACTCTACCACTGGTACTAAATGCAGATTCAGATGCAACTGTAGAAATAGGAATTGTCATCACATCACAAGCCAACCGAGACAATATAGGATGCCGAAACTGCTCTCCTTTCCAAAAGGTTAGAATATCCAAGTCTTTCTTTCGATCAAGCCTTTTTTCATTAAAATACAACTATAACTCAGTCACTCGAGAAACGGGAGAATCTTCTTCTTCACGTTTTTCAAAATCCTACATTTTATACAAAATAATTACGAATATACAATAAACTATCTTGATCACATTCAATTCAAACAAACTAAATTATATTTTACCTGAAAAAGGCTTTCGGAATCATCAAGACCTTGAGTCTCGCTAACTTGTTTCTCAATACTTGAAGTACTTGGAACAACATGTAACAAGTTGACAGAATACAATTCAAAGAGCTCAAATAAAGTATCCTGAACACACTTGAACTCATAAGAATCACCACCATAAAGTTTTGAATAAGCCCAATAGATAAACTAAATCTTATACCGAGGATCTAAGATGATGGCAATTGAAAGAATCACACTATACTTTGACCAATACTTGTCAAACTTGGCATACATATGACTTCCCATTATCCTCATAAAACTATCATTATCTGTCAATGCCTCCTTCAAAGTATGTTGAACTAGGAACACTTGGGGAAAATACAAATTAGCTGTGGGATATGTTGTACTAGAGAATAAACAAGTAATTTTATGAAACACCCTCAACAAATTAGAAATCTTCTCTACTTTGCTCCATTCTTCTTAGGAAGGACAATTTCTATAATTAGAATCACTCAACTGTAAATGAATAAATGCACGACGATAAAAAAGTGCACTGTCAAGCATAATATAAGTTGAGTTCCACCTAGTTGGAACATCTCCTCGCAAACCTTTTTTACTCTCCAATGAAACTTGAGCAACACAATCCATGAACTTATTTTTCCTTCCTTATGAACCTTTAACATATTTGATGCTTTCTCGAATTTTTATCACTGATTCATCAATTTCTTTAAGTCCATCTTGGACTATCAAATTAAGAATATGTGCACAACACCGAACATGGAAGAACTCACCATCCCTCAAGAGAGCATTTTTAAGTTTAAGTTGACTCTTCAACAACTCAACAAAACAATCATTACTAGAAGCATTATCCAAAGTCAAAGAAAATAATTTCCTTTCAATTCCCCAATCAGTCAAAAATGTATAAATTTTCTCAGACAAGGCAATACCAGTATGGGGAGGGGGCATGAGACAAAAGTTTAAAATTTTTTTCTGCAACTTCCAATCTAGATCAACATAATGGGCTGTGAGAGAAACATATCCATCAGTCGATATAGAAGTCCACAAATCAGATGTCAAACAAATTCTTCCAGGAAGGGAACCCAACACAATTTTAAGTTTATCCTTCTCTCTCTTATACATTTTTAACACATCTGACTTTGCAGTATTTCTAGAAGGCATCTTGATATTCTCATAAGCATACTTGAACATTGCTCTAATACCCTCATATTGGACAAATCGAAATGGTAAATCATGCTTAAGTATTGCCTCAACCGCTAACTCACGAAACTTTTCAGGATCAAATTTTGTAGATCGCATTAACATAGATCCTTGACCTTGACTTAGAAGTAATTGTCCAATATCCCAGGTGTCTTTTTTCACACATTTTTCCATGTGAGTATGCATGTTACCAGTTCCATGACTAGAATCACATATATATTTGATACCACAAATATTACATGCAAAGACGCTTTCTTGCCGATGCGGATATTTTTCATTTAATTCTGTAAAATATTACCATACTATTGAAGTCTTTTGTCGCTTACGATTAGATTTACCTTTTTCTGTAGTTGTACCAGTTGATGTCTGTGTTGTTGGAGCTGTAACTACGTTAGATTCATGCCTGACCTGATCTTCTTCATCAAAAATTATAATATTGTGTTCGGAAGTATCCATCTGTTTAAGAAAAAAAAAATAGTTAAATAATATAGTAAAGTAGTATGCTAAAGGGAAGATTCTTAAGTCCTCAAACACAAAGCAGTTATGCTTCGTCATTCTGCAATCTGCATAGATATTTTTGTGTATTTGAATTTGACTTAACTACAGAGCCTGTATTCTTTCTGCTTAATATCTGATTTGTATCCCATGAATTAGAATGGTGTTAGCTTATAGCAGAGGTTCTGTCAAATGCAAACTATAATCAAATATGAATATTCAGCCATTCCCATGGAAAACTTACAAAATGAAAGAAGTATTGACATCTATTTCAGATATTTTCAAAGAATTACTCACCAGAGTTGAGTTTTTCCCACTCAGAGCAGTTAATGATGGATGATGACCCATGTTAGATCTAAGACATAGAGTAAAAAACGACAACCTGACCTACGAATACACAATGATTTGCTAGATCTAAGACATTGAGTTAAAAACGACAATACCAAGGTTATTTCATCCAGCAAAAACAGAAAAATATAAATATAGATTTCATTTTCACCATCCAGAAAAATATAGCTTTCATTTTCATAAATATAAATACAAAAAAAAATATAGATTTCATAAATATAAATACAGAAAAATATAAATATAGATTTCATTTTCAAACAGCAAAAACAGAAAAATATCCAAGAATAATATCATTGTTAAATACCAAGATCTGCGAGGAGAGAAGCGAACAACTCAGTGATGGCGGAGGAAGCGAGGAGCTCTCACAAGATTTGCTCCTAGGAACTCAGATCTAACACAGATCTGCTCGAAGATTCACAAATCTGAGTTTCAATCGCAGATGGCAACAACTGAACAAGTCAGTGATGGCGGAACTGGAGGTGAATAACTCAGATCGCTGAGAGAGAGGGAGAGGGAGGGAGAGAGAGAAAGAGAGAAAGAAAGAGAGAGGAGCAGTTGTTCAGTTCAACAATCTCCTACTAGGGTTAAGAAAAGATCACTTTATATATTTTCTATTGGCTTTTATTAAAAACAAAAATTGTTATTTTTTTATAAAATTATTATTTTATTATTTTATTAATTTTATTTAAACGGGTTAAACGGGTTGTAAACGGGTTAGCATGTCTCACCCGAACACGACCCGTTTATTAAACGTGTTAAACGGGTGGACCTGTTTAACACGCGAACCCGTTAAGGTCTCACCCAAACCCGTTTAATCAACGGTTAATCGTGTCGGTTAATCGTGTCGTGTTGGATTTTGACAGGCCTAGGTCTGAGGATCTCTCTTATATTTCATTGATGTGTGAGACACTTACTATGTAGGACCTTGTATGGCCTGACTATGTGTAGGGCTTATGGACCCCTCTGATTTTATTTTCTTATGACTTGAGTATGTTTTATATTGTTGTCTGTTATCTGCAGAGTTACACTTAGGCCTTGTATTCGAGCAAAGCTAGAATCTACTCGGGTACGGTCAGTCTGTGCACGTGCTCAGGGCCTGGAATTCGGGACGGGTCATGACATAGCATTTGTCATTATTGTACTGAATACATCGGTGACCTAAACAAAAAGTAGGGAAAACAGTGGATCTCCTTGTCCCAGCCCTCGCTGGTGGCGCACATAGCCGGTGGGTCTACCATTTAGGAGGAGTTTGGCTTTGGATGAAGTGAGGATTATTTTAATCTAAGTGATCCATCGAGGGTCGAATGCTCGAGCCTGGAGGATGTCTAAGAGGAAGTTCCAGTCAACCATATCGAAAGCTTTTTCAAAATCCACTTTAAGAGAATATATGATTCACAACAATCAAACTTTAGGATTTGTTGTGAATAAATGCTCACCATTTGGATAATTTACTACAATCAACCCCTAGTTTGATGAAAGAGAAGATCTTGCTCATGTTTTGGTTACAATAATTGTCTCTAAATATTATTTTTTGCATATTATAGTTATCATCCCTAAATATTCTTTTCGGGATAGATTATAATAATTGAAGCCAAAAAATATTTATTATGCAACTATTATCCTACAATTTTCTAAATTATGATCTTACTTAAATTTATTTCTTTTTGCCTCTAAATTTTTAACATAATAGATAGTTAAATTGGTTAGACTTTTATTCCCTTTGAATTTATCAGTAGTTTAAGATGTTCCTTATCTTTAAACTTACTCTCAACATACACAGAACGCTCGACCGATCCAGAGACCTGCATCGCGTGTGAACCGGCCCGTAGCCGTGTAGAGAGTCGGGCCCTACCTGCGGATACAAGGCCTAAGTGTATAAAGCAGATAATGCAAAACAACTTAATTTATTCAAAATAAACAAAGTTTCAGAGGAAAGATAAATAACAAGGGTTCAAATACCCTACAAATACCAGGACCTAAGGGGGTCCTACAAAATAAAATATCTCACTCAAACAAGAAAGATAACCAAGGTCCTCGGACCTCTGCAAATCACCCGACCCACGATCGGCTCAGCTCCTGCGTACTAGAGTCCCTGCAGCCTCGAGGATACGTAAGCGGGAAGGAAAACAAGTGCATGAGCTTTGAATGGAAAGCCCGATAGTACCCTGCGGGGGTTCAAGAAATATGATATCAATCAATCATAAATATCAAAACAAGCTCGGGGCACGCCCCTAAAAAAAATAAGCCCTAGGAGTCTATCACAAAAATAAACAAGAAATCGACTCCTAGAGATGAGTTCCAAAGAAGCTCCACAAGCGTCTCCCCCGGTCAGTACCATCAGCGAACCTGCTGAGAAAATGACCATCCGGTCGCTACGACCCTCGAGTCGTATGTCGGTAGCGTCACCTCTCTACGCACGCCGGTCGGTGATCGACCCCACCGTGGCGAGGGACAGCGTAACACTCTCCCTCACGGCGGGGAGTGCGGAAAGCGTCCGGGGTGTCCCGTCCCCAACGCTCTCGCAAAATCCGATGCTCACCTGCTCCACTGAAGCCGGGACGAAGAACAGAACAAGTAGGGATACCAACATCCTGAAACAATCAAACATGCTAAATATAGATTTCAACAAATCATGGAAGCATGTATGAATAACAAAGCAATATGTCACAATAAAGACATGTCAATAAAATCTCCGAAGAGCGGAACAAGGCATGCTCAAACATGCAATCAAGAAACCTGTAAAACCAATGAATTTTCGAAATAAATTTTTGTTTTTATAAAATAAGGTTCATAATTTATTTAATTCCTTAAGCTTGAAGGATGGAGAATTAAAAAGCCTTAAAAGGGAATTAAATTAAGTTTTAAGACCAATTAGGGATAATTGGGAGTTCAAGGACCTTTTAGTAATTTTTTTAAAGTACTGAGGACCTAAAGGAATTCTTCCTCTCTCACATAGAAGGGATGTGATTGCGATTTAAAGAAGTTCAGAGACTACTGGTTAAATTTCCAAATCAATCTCTATAGAAACGATTTAACGGCCAGGATTAAAACATCTCTGTAGAGTGCTGATCGCGGAGCGTTATAACGGCCCACAGTGGGCCACGTGGCAATCGTAGGTTCCATCAATCTATCGCAAACCAGATACGAGGCATTACGGGAGAAGGGGATGAAAGAGAGCCCTCACGGTGCGGTCAAATCTGGGCCACTCATCAGTGGATCGGGTTTCAGTCCGGAGCGCAAGGTTTGATCTCAATCCTCCATATAATAAACCAGACGTGGAACCATCACGATCGTTGATCGGGGATGTGAACGAGATCCGGAGCACGGGAAATAATCCCGGCCGTTTGTTCCTGGCGGCGACTTACCGCGCGCCGCCGAGCGAGAGCCCGCCTTCTCGGCGTGATTCTGGCGAAAGTAGGGGTGGACGAAGGTTACAAAATGAAGCGTCGCTGCGTTCGTTTCCTCGGCCTATAAAGGTAGAAGCCAGGGCTGAACACTAGCATAGAGTGCAGGGAAGCGGGGAGCTACAGTGGAAAGAGGCTTACGAAGCCGGGTGTCGGAGAAAGGAGGAGGGCATACTTGGAGCTTCAGCGCCATTGAGCTTGGGTCTCGTGTAGTTACTGTCGGACGAAGTAAGAGAACGGGACGCGGGAAGGGTGACGTGCTCTCAGTTCGCCGGCAAGACAGTGAGCGGCGTACGACGTTGAGGAGCACTCGGGAGGCGTAGTTCATTGACCTCGGTTTACAGGTAACCTCTTTTCTTCTTTACCACATTTACGTGGTCGTATGTGTGTGTGTGTGTTGTTATTCTTTGCGATCTGCGCCCGAAGTGGTGTAGCTTCGTGGCCAGGGCTTGGGGTCGTCAGCGGAGGTGGTGGAGGGAGGTCGGCTGGCGGAACCCGAGGAAAAAGGCGCGACCTCGGTAGGAGCCCTTCAGGTCTTGGAGGAGGCTGCTATGAGCCTCCGTGACCCCGATAGGGCTCTGTCGTGGATGAGAGAAGGAGAGGGAGAGAGGTTGAAGATGAAGTAAGTAAATTAAAAAAAACGAACGATAGTAATAATAATAATTATTTTATTTAGTTAATACTGATTAATTAGATAAAATAATTATGGGGCTATATATGTGTGACATAATTAGTTTGATTAATTAACTATGTTGATTAAATGATTATTATTTTAATTAATTCAGTAGGAATTACTTAGTTGAGATAAATATTTGTAGGACTTTGTTAGTGTGACAAATCAATGGAAATTAATCTATGTGATTAATTAATAAATAGATTAACTGTTTAGTATGGGGATTGAACTATATATATGTGACAAAATGAAATCAATTATTTTAACTTGTGTAGTTAAGGAGTTTAACTAAAGCTAGTCAGTTATTTTAGTTGAACTTAATCTTATAGTGTGTGACAAGATTAAGTTGTTTAATTGTGTTACAAAGAAAATATTTAGTAAGGTTGCTAAATAATTCATTGGAGTGGACCTAGGTAGTGTGACACCAACAATTTAATCAAATTTTGATTAAAAGTTATCATGGTACTATGATCGAATTAATAAATATTAATTTGGTTAAATAGACTTGGGTTAGTCTACCAAGTTGGGTTGAACCAACTTAAGAGTTGGGTTAGTCACATGGTCATGGGTTATTCAAGTAAAGAATGACAAAAGCTAACCAAGCTAAGTTGACTAATTAGGGATAGCCAAGAACCGATAAACAAGGAATTGGGTCCAATGGCTTTGAGGCCCAATGGGCTGGGCTCAAATAAATCAAATTGTATTCCTAAAATAATAGGAACAAAATTAGGAGTTCTGAGAGGGAACTAAACCCTAGACAGGGTATGATCATAAACCCTAGGGTCAGGAGTTACCCAAATGACTAAAATGCCCTTTCTTAGTTTAAAAGAGCCAAGGCCAAGCTAGAATGTGTAATGGGCTCGAAATGGGCCCAATCCAACTTGAACGTCTAGAGATGACTAAATAGTGTTCAGACTCGACAAACGTACGTAGAGTTGACTAGGTTTGACCACGTTGGGTCCGGGGTCAACTAAAAGACATGGAAACATGGAATAAGGACCAGAAATTCGAAAGATGGTCCTTATGACCCGTTAGTGGGCCTAAGCCTAATAAGAACGAGAGTCATGCATATGCAACTAGTAACATAGGGTTTTATTAGAATTTTACCTCTAATAGAAACTCTATCTGTTAGATACTCACGGGGAGTCCAAGAGGCATTTCAAGAGGTGACTAGGAGGGCTTCGAGTTCCAGTGAGAGGTAAGTGCTTCTGCCTAGCACGGTGTTGTTGATCTTTGATACCTGTGTAAGTACACTTGCCTCATTCCTACCCGGTTTCGGGATTTTCTTTGGACTTGCTTACGCCTTGAATGCTTATTGCTTCATTGATATCATAATTTGATATGATTGCATACACTTGTATTTTGTTCTCTTGGACACCTACTTCGATGTTAGTGTGTGCTTGTTGAGATGATAGCAACCTGTAGGGTATGCTTGTTAGTGTTGAGTGTGCCTACCTGTTGACCAAGACGCGTGGCCAGGTGGAATCACGCGTGAGCTTGTCTTTGGTAGGGTAGGTATACACCAACTATCTTTATTTCAAGGATTCTCCCGTCCTCGTACTCTTTGTTTCCATGATTAGGGTAAAAGCGGTAAGTCTTTGTTTCCATGATTAGGGGTAATAAGCTGGTAAATCTTTGTTTCCTTGATTAGGGTGAAGCTTATTTGGTAAATCTTTGTTTTCCGTCGATTGGGATGATCTGTGACAAAATTCGTCTATGTTTAGTAGCACTACTAGACCGTGGACCGAGGGTCGATATTGGCTGAGGCTGATAACCGACTAGGGAGATGACTTGTGAACTCTTAGGAGTACCTTGTTGAGATCTTTTGGATAGGAGCCCTATCTTTGTTATGGTAGACTCCCAGGGTTTGATTTGTGCAGGGCGTGGCCCTGTTTGGGTGGATTGGTGATCTTTGAATTGCTCATATTTGACTTTTCTTGTATAAATACGTAGCTTTGGATTTTCATTGAGATTCCAGCAGGGTACTTACTGGGCTTTCCTTTCGAAAGCTCATGCACTTGCTTCCCTTATTCTTTTCAGGTTCCGAGGAGTAGGTGACTTGGACTCGGGATCTGCGAGGGAGCGGGTTAACTTTGGCGAGGTTCGAGGACCTCGTACTTATAGTGTGAGAAGTTATTCTTGTAGGACCCTTATAGGGCCTTGACCGTGTGTAGGGCATGTAAACCCTTTTCGGTCTTAATTCCGTTGTAGTAACTCTGCAAATGTTTAAATATGACATTTTGATGTATAATCTGATTTTATGTGTTATCTGTTACTCATCTAGGCCTTGTATCTGAGTGGGGCTCGTCTCCATTCGGGTACGGCCAGCTCATTCCGTTCAGGAGTCGGAAATCGGGTCGGGGCATGACAAAACCAATCAATAAATGACTGGGGGTACAAGGCTGAAGTACTTACCTAAAATCGCAAAGTCTCATGCTCCACGGGACTTTTTGACGCATCCAAATCAAAACCTGCCAAGGACATGTCTACTCTCAATAAAAGTAAACGTCTATAGCTACTAAATTTACAATGCATGCTCTAACGGGCCTGAGTCCGACTTGCAAACTTTCCCTCGCGTTTCCTTGTCATTTCATCTCCTCAATTAACTCAATTAGCCATTTAATTAATTAACCAAATTAATTAATTTACTAATTGATTATTAAACTGGTCACTTAATTAGTTAATAATTTAACTAATTTATTTATCTACTAATGATCTTCCATAAACCATCACGCTAGTTCCGGACCTAACCCTAGTTTTGGTTGAACTAGGTTGTTCAATTTACTCATTAATTATTTATTCAAATAATTAATTTATTTACCCCTAAGTTAAACCATCATGTAGGTTTTTAGTAATTCTCTACGAAACATCCATCTAATGCCTCCTTGAATATTCCAACTAAATTCTTTAATCAAATCAAGTCATCATTTCAAATCAACTATCAACTACCCTCTTTTGATTAGTCCAAATCCAATGCGATAATTGACTAATCAATTATTTATCCCAATTAGTTGTCTTTCTACTAATCATTTAACTAACCATTTAGTTATATAATCATTTCATTAGATAAGTTCCACATTAGCTAGCTTACTCGTTGATTTAATTATCAACCAAATAATTAGTGGAATTCTCTAATTATCTCACTAACATATTCAGTCAATTAACTAACTTTTGTTAGTTGACTAATTAACTATTAGATGGTAATCCAGCAAAATACAATTAAATAATTTAAAAACAAATTAAAACCTATTACGATAATCATCTTTCTCTCCCTCATCTCTTTCTCTGTATCTCAGGCCGTGCTTCACCAACGATGAGTCCACGCTCGCCGCCTTGGTGGAGCCGTTGTCCCCATCCGAAGGTCGCCGGCGATTTCCCAAGCGGCCCGTGATCGGGGGACCAGTCTCCGGGTCTCCTATGGCTGGCGTTTTCCTCCCCATTCTCCCTCTGGCTCCCAGGTCCGCGTCGGTGTTTCGATGCCGGAAACCTTCTCTTCCGGCGCCCAGACCCTCGACGGAGACCAGTGGAGCGTCCAGTGGCCCCTCCCGTTGCTCGCTGTCTTAACTATGACCTACCATGCATGCGTGACGGGAATGTAAAGACAGAGAAGGGTTACTCACCGGAGACGACGATGAAGAGCTCGTCACCGGCGCTGTCCTTGACGGGCAGCCCCTGCTTGTTGTTCGGTGGAGTCCCCCGCCCTCCCCCTTTTGCTCCTCCGCCGTCTGCGAAGCTCCTTTCCTTCTTCTGGTCACGGCCGCCGGAGAAGTAGTGATGGAGTTGATGGTTGCTAGAACTGTGGTCACCACCCTTCTTATAAGGTCTGTGATCGTGATCAGGATCCACTAATTGGGATCTCAATCACCCCCATTACCATATTAACTAAGACTTGAAATCCTACCAAATAAGGCTCGCGGTGATCGCGACGGAGACGGGCTGATCCTCGGTCGCGCGCGTTGGGGAAGATATGCGGTGTCCGCCTCGGGATTGTTTCAAGATCCGATCGAACGGTTGATAGTTTAACCGCACGGTGAGGGCGCACGTACCACTTAATGTGTGCCAAAGCGATGGACGGCCGGATTGATGCCTCGAGATCAGCTCGCTATGGATCATCTAATCCAGGCCGTCTGTCCACCCTCATTCATAGTCCCCTCGGTCTTTTGCGGAAAGCCCCCCTTTGTTCCGCGATTTCACCATTTGGTCCCTGAACTGTGAGAGAGAGAGAGAGCAATTCTCCTTTAATCCTTATTCTTTTTATTTTTACGTCTAGGTCCCTCACGAGAGTCAACCACTTTTACCTTCAGCTCCCCAAACTTAATAAAATCACCAATAAGCCCTTGATAGACAATTTTTCTCAAAGTTAACAATTTAAATTTATTTAAAAATTTAAATTTTAAACCGAATTATTATTTCCTTTTTGATTAAATCCCATCACACCAACTTAGGACCTTTCCTAATAGATTTAATCAATCTATTTCCTTTCTTCTATCTATAATCCAATCATGAATATTTAGAGGACTTTCCAAACTTAATTAAATTGGATGTTTCCAAATTTAATTAAATCATTCATTAATTAATTTATGAAATATTACCCTTTCTAAACTCCCTCATGCCCATTTACCAAAATGCCCTTGGTGTTTATTTGAATTCCCAAAATACCCTTTGGCAATTATTAATTTAATTTAGGGGAAAAAAATATTAAATCCTTTATTTCAAACTAAAATCATGGATTTTACAATACCCTTTAAACCTATCGACTTTTTTTGAAATGAAGGAGAAAGGCAACAATCACTAAGTAGTACTTCTTTATATTCTATATGCTTTTAATAAACTTAATGTATATTGGTTTCTTTTTCTATGCATGCCATATGAGCTTATCTTTATCAACATACATATTACATATTATATATATATATGGAGATTAGTAGCATCAATTCAAATTAATTTCCAAATTATGGAGACTTCATATAAAACCAAAATCATACCTAACATATGATCCTCTTTATATGTATCACAATAGCTACAATCACATTATATGTCTATTATGCTTTCTCTTGATATAACATTGTATGAAATCCATTATTGTAATTGACTGCTAATTATATATTCTACTATATTTAATTGGATTTTCTAAGTTATTAGGTAGGTTTTCCTTATCTATATATTTCATTTTAATGAATAGAAAAATAAAACTTTTATCTCTTTTCCATTCTTTTGCTACTATTGTTCATGAGATCAATTTTTTTATTTACTAATATTGACATTGTATCAGAGTTTTTCATTCTTTCTTATGGTCATTATCAATTTATTATTGGTATCAACAACATCATCAAAAGGGGTTTAAAGTAACCTGAATAATAAACAAAACATTTTATATCAAAGTTATAATAAAGGTCATAATATTTAAGTAATAAATTATGTGTAAGGCAGTAATTGAAAATTTATCAGAACAAACTTAAATAAGGGAAAGAAAAGAGTTGGTCACGCATTATTCAAAATTCACAAGTTATTTTTTCTATTTGATATTTACACATGGAGACTTTCTATTAATCATGTACATCATAAGTTTGTACCTAAGGTATAGCAGAACTCATCCACCGACGAAAAGACTACTAAGTTTGTGAATAAATCCATACAAACAGCAAACACTGATACAAGGCCACACATAGAGAATAACTTAAGTCAATAATCTTTGGTGAGGAATTCAACACTGGCAAGTCATACCGGATAGAAAAGCAACCAATGAATGTCCATGCATGAACTTTTAGGGTACCAATCATAATTTATGAATAAAACTAAAGCCTAGTGTAATGTATTTCAAATTTGAACCCAAACATACAACTCTTATCTATGCTTTTCCAGATATAGACAACATGGACACATGGCAGTTCGGAGTCATCCCTAGTTACACCGACTAAACTCTCTATTTATACATCAAGCTACTCTTCCTTTCTTGAGTCTCCTTCTTCCTTCACGATGTCTGCTGGTCATCATACCTCCTCCTCAAGCTCACGTCCTCCTTATTTTCCACTTCCTCCTCAATGGACTCCAGAAGAGAACAAGCTCTTTGAGGTGGCACTAGTTAGATTCCCTGATGGCATGCCAGATAGATGGCATGCAATTGCCTCTCAACTTCCAGGTAAGAGCCCACAGGATGTGTTGGATCACTACAGGAGGTTACTTGTGGATGTAGCGGCAATAGAGGCTGGAAAAGTTGAGTTGCCGGACTATATGGATGAAGATGATGATGATGTCGATGAAGAAGGTGAAGCTAACAATGACAGTAGTAGTGATAAGGTGGTGAGTGAGACCAGCAAAAAACCAGGTGGTCGGGCAAAATCAAAAACATCAAAGAGTGAAGAGAGGAAGAGAGGTAAACCTTGGACTGAAGATGAGCACAGGTGCGTCTTTTACCATATTGTTGTGAGTTAATTACGTTTATTATACTCTATTATGTCAATTTTCTTGATTGCCTTAAGTGCATAATGGTTTCATTCATTATTAAATTCTTATGAAATCTTTTATTTTGTATCAAATTAACTTGCCTAATTGATTTCTATAATGAATCAGAGCAAAATTCAGTGTATAAATTAATCTTCTTTCTTCTTCCTCTTCAATTTTTTCATAGAAAACTCTACATAACAAAATTTCTAAGGATAAATATATACAAAAGCCTTTGATCTATAAATTTTACGTGAAAGTTTGCATCAAAAAAATATATAATTTAGAGTTTTAATGTGAAATCTGATACATCAGTTCCATTTTTCATTACAAATGCAGGCGATTTCTACGAGGCCTTGAAAAGCATGGAAGAGGGGATTGGAGAACAATTGCTAGATGTGAAGTGAAAACAAGAACATCAACACAAGTGGCAAGTCATGCACAAAAGTATTTCCTGAGACAGAACTCCACTGCAAAAGAAACGAAGAGAAAAAGTATTCATGATATCACTGAACCATGAGTGAAGAGAGTTCTCTACCCTATGCTTGCTTTAACATTAATTAGTTGTGTTGTAAATGCTTTTAGTCTTTGATGTTTGTTTTATCTTTATGAACAATTAGGAAAATAAAATAAAACCAAGCCTCTTGGTTTCTTATGAATTACAAAGTTTCTATAAAAGATTTGTACAACAAGAAAAACTAAATTCTGAGTTATGAAGAAAAATGTCTCTAAAAGCATTTTTATTCCTTTAACCATAAATTGTCAATTCATTAATTATGGCAATTACATTCCATTATGGAGAACAATTGCTAGATGTGAAGTGAAAACAAGAACATCAACACAAGTTGCAAGTCATGCTCAAAAGTATTTCGTGAGACAAAACTCCATTGCAAATGAATCGAAGATTAAAAGTATTCATGATATCACTGAACCATGAATGAAGAGAGTTCTCTACCCTATGTTTGCTTTAACATTAGTTATGTTGTAAATAATTTTAGTCTTTAATGTTAGTTTTATCTTTATGAACAATTAGGAAAATAAAATAAAACCAAGCCTCTTGGTTTCTTATGAATTACAGAGTTTCTATAGAAGATTTTGTACAACAAGAAAAACTAAATTCTGAGTTATGAAGAAAAATGTCTCTAAAAACATTCCTATTTCTTTAACCATAAATTGTCAATTCATCAATTATGGCAATTACATTCCATTATGGAGAACATTTGCTAGATGTGAAGTGAAAACAAAAAAATCAACACAAGTGGCAAGTCATGCTCAAAAGTATTTTCTGAGACAAAACTCTACTACAAAGGAATTGAAGAGAAAAGTATTCATGGTATCATTGAACCATGAATGAAGAGAGTTCTTTACCCTATGTTTGCTTTAACATTAGTTTTGTTGTAAATACTTTTAGTCTTTGATGTTTGTTTTAACTTTATGAACAATTAGGAAATAAAATAAAACTAAGCCTCTTAGTTTCTTATGAATTACAAAGTTTCTATAGAAGATTTTGTACAACAAGAAAAACTAAATTCTGAGTTATGTAGAAAAATGTCTGTAACAACATTCCTATTCCTTTAACCATATATTGTCAATTCATCAATTAGGGCAATTACATTCCATTGTGGAGAACAATTGCTAGATGTGAAGTAAAAAAAAGAACATCAACCAAAGTGGCAAGTCATGTTTAAAAGGATTTCCTGAGACAAAACTCCACTACAAAGGATTTCAAGAGAAAAAGTATTCATGACATCACTGAACCCTGAATGAATAGAGTTCACTACCCTATGT
This sequence comes from Dioscorea zingiberensis, assembly GCA_026586065.1. Classification (NCBI taxonomy): domain Eukaryota; kingdom Viridiplantae; phylum Streptophyta; class Magnoliopsida; order Dioscoreales; family Dioscoreaceae; genus Dioscorea; species Dioscorea zingiberensis. The sequence continues at coordinate 52,049,122 of CM048818.1, read as the reverse complement.
TTGTTGTAACATTAGTTGTGTTGTAAATGCTTTTAGTCTTTAATGTTTGTTTTATCTTTATGAACAATTAGGAAAATAAAATAAAACCAAGCGTCTTGGTTTCTTCTGAATTGCAGAGTTTCTATAAAAAAAATTTGTACAACAAGAAAAAAAAAATTCTGAGTTATGAAGAAAGAAAAATGTCTCTAAAAACATTCGTATTCCTTTAACCATAAATTATCAATTAATCAATTATGGCAATTACATTCCGTTATGGAGAACAATTGCTAGATATGAAGTGAAAACAAGAACATCAACACAAGTGACAAGTCATGCTCAAAAGTATTTCTTGAGACATAACTCAATTGGAAGGAATCGAAGAAAAAAGTATTCATGGTATCACTGAACCTTGAATGAAGAGAGTTCTCTACCCCATGTTTGCATTAACATTAGTTGTGTTATAAATACTTTTAGTCTTTGATGTTTGTTTTATCTTTATGAACAATAAGGAAACTAAAATAAAACAAAGCCTCTTTGTTTCTTATGAATTACAGAGTTTCTATAGAAGATTTTGTGCAACAAGAAAAACGAAATTCTGAGTTATGAAGAAAAATGTCTTTAAAAACATTCCTATTCCTTTAACCATAAATTGTCAATTCATCAAATATGGCAATTTCATTCCATTATGGAGAACATTTGCTAGATGGTAAGTGAAAACAAGAACATCAACTGAAGTGGCAAGTCATGTTCAAAAGTATTCCATAAGACAAAACTCCACTACAAAGGAATTGAAGAGAAAAAGTATTCATGATATCACTTAACCATGAATGAATAGAGTTCACTACCCTATGTTTGTTGTAACATTAGTTGTGTTGTAAATGCTTTTAGTCTTTAATGTTTACTTTATATTTATGAACAATTAGGAAAATAAAATAAAACCAAGCCTCTTGGTTTCCTCTTAATTGCAGAGTTTCTATAAAAGATTTTGTACAACAAGAAAAAATAAATTCTGAGTTATGAAGAAAGAAAAATGTCTCTAAAAACGTTCGTATTCCTTTAACCATAAATTGTCAAATCATCAATTAGGGCAATTACATTCCGTTGTGGAGAACAATTGCTACATGTGAAGTGAAAATAAGAACATCAACCGAAGTGGCAAGTCATGCTCAAAAGTATTTCTTAAGACAAAACTCAATTGTAAGAAATCGAAGAGGAAAAGTATTCATGGTATCATTGAACCATGAATGAAGAAAGTTCTCTACCATATGTTTGCTTTAACATTAGTTGTGTTGTAAATACTTTTAGTCTTTGATGTTTGTTTTATCTTTATGAACAATAAGGAAACTAAAATAAAACAAATCCTCTTTGTTTCTTATGAATTACAGAGTTTCTATAGAAGATTTTGTACAATAAGAAAACTAAATTCTGTGTAAAAAACCATGGTTTTCTTAATTACAGGAAACACTTATTTCCCTGAGATAACCTGTATATATATATATATATATATATATATATATATATATATATATATATATATATATATATATATATAGGGGTGTGCATAGGTGTACATATGTATATATTTATACATATATTCAATAATAATAATCACGATAATAAAATAAAAAGGAAGAAAGCCCTGGCTGAGGACCTCACGACCATTAGGAGGAAGACTAGGGACCAAGGGATAATAATCCCCTCCAACCAACCCCATAGCCAACGAATTTAAGAAAAAGCCAGGGGGTCAGCTGTAAAAATCCCATGCACACATGCATGGTCGCGGACGTGAGAGGAACCAAGGGTGGGGATGATGGGTTGGCAGGCGACGTGGCGCGACCAACGGTGGGATTGATCATGGCGAGACAGCAGCGCATAATTCCACCGGCAGCGTGGAGCTCTCGCCGCCCGTCGGGAGCAATCGCGATCGCGAGGTCGATCCGCCCGATCACTCAACCCTCTGAGCGCGCATCTCGCCGGATCTGTTGCGATGCGTCACGGACCTGCCTGCGCCCTCTGGGTCATTTAGGCGGAGGGGCGAGGCGGCGTCGATCCGTCCTGAGTACGCCCGGCTGGCGACCATACCTCGCGCCCACCGCCGCGTCAGGCCATCATGGAGGCCCGCCAACCCCTCAAGAGCCTCCTCCTTATATGGAGGTTGCCTTGGAAGAAGGAGTGATCACGAGCCCGGCCCGGCGATCTTCTCTCCGTGACTACGCCCGAGGCGGTGGAGGAAGCAGGGCGTGAACAGTATAGCACGTCGGGGGCTGGTAAGCAAGCTAACACCTCCCTCCAGTGAGCGTGTCCTCTGGCGACTGAGGCGCTTTGTGACTTTTCTCTCAGGGTATCAGGAGGAGGAGATAGAACGAAGGGACACCGGTGACGGGCATCGTCGAGCCATCACCGGAGCCACGCACGGGGGCACCGTAAACACTTGGTGAGCTCGCATCCCTTGTTGCATGAGATCACCCATGACTTGAAAGATTATATACTTATTTACTCATGTGTTGCCAAGTTCATGGTGCATGAGTTTGGACTCTTGACCGGGGTATAGGCAACCTCAGGTTGCATGAAGAAAGGGGGGATTGTTTTAATACTGGCATGTATGGGATAGATGAATTGAGATGGTGAACTTCCTGTTGTTTGCTAGAAGGATCAGTTGGGTTGGAAGGTTGAAGCTTGATGATCCTGGGGTCTCACTGTGATGAGTGTATGGACATGCATTAATAGTTTAAAGTCTTACGGTTAGTAACTAGTGGGTTCATTGGGGGGATTTCATGCTTTGTGGAGTTCTATTGATAGTGTTCTCAGGGACTGACAAAGAGAGAGAGAGGGGGGGGAGGGTTTTATTGTTTAACGAGTCTCTGATCTATTGTGTGTCCATACAGCCATGTCTTAGTGATAAAGCCACTAGATCGTCTTTATTATTTTGTTGCCATGCAAGCTGAGGAGCTATTTGTGATTCAGGGATTATATTGGAGGAGGATATGTGTTATTAAAACTCTAAATTGATTCATAGTTTTGTCGCTTGCCGAGGATAGTTGTAGTTTTCTTTTGAAATATACAGGTTAGGTTCTAGTTCCTAACTATGCTTCTGCTCAGGGAGATGGGGTTGGTGGTCTCTTGTTGGGCCTGTGTTAAGTCCTTATTGACTCTCTTATGGAAGCCAATGAGGCTTGTTAAATAGGTTAGTAGTTCATTGAATTGAGCCTTGGGCTGGTCCAAGGGGCTCAGATAAGAGGGACTATTCTGGATTGAAGGAAATGGAAGGATTGGATCAGATTGTTTAATGGGCCGAGCCCATTTGGACTATTTGTAAATTTGGGTTGATGTTATGCCTGGAATACTCGAGCATGTACTAAGTCAGGACTCGTGCTAACAGATATTGACGAGGATCATTGAGCTTCGTCGGGACCGATTCGGATCAGACAACTGAATTGCAAATAGAGGTAAGTTACCTCTGCCTAGTACCCACTCTATGGAGTGTTTATTGGATTTGCTACTGTGTCTTTTAGTAAGTCATCTTGCCTAGTTCCCGCCCTTCTTTGGGCTTTATTGGCATATTTTAGATTTTGAGTACATGCTTGTGCACGCGAGTGCTTTTGCTTATCATATCTCCCCACTCGTTGATAGAGTGGTTTACTTGTCTTGATCGAGCATGTTCTTTACTTGATATCCATCTATTATTGCCTTGATGATATGCACATGTTTACCTGCTTGGTTCATTGGATTATTGTTTCCATATTTATGTGCATTGGTATGTTGGTTGTTGTTGGCATACATGTGGGATGTGTGTTTCTATACTATCTTTCCGCCCGGATCAGTGGAGTGTGGGTGCTCCAACTTGGAGCGTCTAGGGCTGAGGACACCTGGCGTTACATGCGTCCCTGCCCGGGGGCGATACTCTGGCCGATCCGACCTTGTCGGTGGGATGATACCTTTGGCCAGGTGTCGACATGTCTGAGAAGGGTAGCGAGATTCCGCGACTACTGGGGACGATTCCAAATTTGAGGTGATGGCTGACCGGGGGATACTTTGAGAGTTCTACACTTGGATGATCTTTCAGGCGTTGAGGCCGTAGTTGACATTAGGAGCCCTTTTCATTGCTTGTCTCTGGGTCTCCTAGATGGTTTGGTTGTGCGGGGTGTAGCCCCATGTGCTTATTTGGTCATGTCTCTTGATTTGCTCTTTTGCTTATCTTTTGTTGTTCATGACTTGCTCACCCACCTTGCGAGGTGCTTACTGGGCTTTCTCTCCGAAAGCTCATACATTTGTTCTCATCCCTTTTCAGATCCAGCGGAGTATACAACGTGAGCCGCCAGGATCGAACGTGGGGCAGGGTTGTAGCCGAGGTTGGCGACCTCCTAGGCATTTTATTTGTGTGCGAGGACATCTTATTTGGATCCGTGTAGGATCGGACTTGTATTAACTATTAGGGTGCATGTACCCTAAGTTCTTATCTTCCGCTGATACCAAACTCTGACTTATGTCATTTATCTTATTGCTATTATTCCGCTGCACTGTGTTGTTGTTGGGCGTTCACTCAGGCCTTGTATTCGAACGGGGCTCGTCTCCGCTTGGGTACGGCCGGTCTGCTCACGTGCCCGAGGCCCGGGATTTTGGGGTCGGGGCGTGACATTCTGAGTTATGAAGAAAAATGTCTCTAAAAACATTCCTATTTCTTTAACCATAAATTGTCAATTCATCAATTATGGCAATTACATTCCATTATGGAGAACATTTGCAAGATGTGAAGTGAAAACAAGAATATCAACACAAGTGGCAAGTCATGCTCAAAAGTATTTCATGAGACAAAACTCCACTGCAAAGGAATCGAATAGAAAAATTATTCATGATATCATTGAACCATGAATGAAGAGAGTTCTCTACCCTATGTTAGCTTTAACATTAGTTGTGTTGTAAATACTTTTAGCCTTTGATGTTTGTTTTATCTTTATGAACAATTAGGAAAATAAAATAAAACCAAACCTCTTGGTTTCTTATGAATTACAGAGTTTCTATAGAAGATTTTGTACAACAAGAAAAACTAAATTCTGAGTTTTGCAGAAAAATGTCTGTAAAAACATTCCTATTCCTTTAACCATAAATTGTCAATTCATCAATTAGGGAAATTGCATTCCATTGTGGAGAACAATTGCTAGATGTGAAGTAAAAACAAGAACATCAATCGAAGTGGCAAGTCATGTTCAAAAGTATTTCCTGAGACAAAACTCCACTACAAAGGAATTGAAGAGAAAAAGTATTCATGATATCACTAAACCATGAATGAATAGAGTTCACTACCCTATTTTTGTTGTAACATTAGTTGTGTTGTAAATACTTTTAGTCTTTTATGTTTGTTTTATCTTTATGAACAATTAGGAAAATAAAATAAAACCAAGCCTCCTGGTTTCTTCTGAATTGCAGAGTTTCTATAAAATATTTTGTACAACAAGAAAAAAAATTCTGAGTTATAAAGAGAAATGTCTCTAAAAACATTCATATTCCTTTAACCATAATTATCAATTCATCAATTATGGCAATTACATTCCATTATGGAGAACAATTGCTTGATCTGAAGTGAAAACAAAAACATCAATACAAGTGGCAAGTCATGCGCAAAAGTATTCCTTAGACAAAACTTTACTACAAAGGAATCGAAGAGAAAAAGTATTCATGATATCACTTAACCATGAATGGAGAGAGTTCTCTGCCCTATATTTGTTTTAACATTAGTTGTGTTGTAAATGCTTTTTGTTTTTGATTTTTTTTTTATCTTTATAAACAATTTCAAAAATAAAATAAAACCAAGCCTCTTAGTTTGTTAAGTATTGCATAGTTTCTATAAAAGATTTTGTACAAGAAAAACTAAATTATGAGTTATGAAGAGATTCCTATTCTTTTCACCATAAATTTCAATTTATCAATTGCGGCAATTACATTCCATTATGTTGAACTATTTAAAGTGCATATAATTTTAAGTGAAGAATAATGTTTCAAAATTCTCATTTGGGAATTTGATGCTTCATAAAAAGCATGTTGCAATTGAAGGAAGTCAAAGAAAAGTTCATCTTTTTCAAAAACACTTCTACTTAGAGAGCTTTCTATATATGGTTCTTCAATTTATCTGTAATTTTTTTTTTTTGCTCCACAAATGTAAAAGAGAACCCGAAATCTAAAATATTGTGAATACACCCATTAGTTTTCTAAATTCTTGATAAGAAACATAGAGGAACTTGTATATATAATGTTATCAACATATTAACAAACAATAAGTATTGCTCTGATACCTTCAATTTTGGCATATAATGTAGGTTTATTCTCCTTCACTTGAAAGCCATTTGCAAGAAAATAATAGTCCATTTTTCTACGCCATCATCTCTGAGCCTTTTTCCAAAACAAAGAGTGTTTTTGAGTTTATAAGCTTTCGCTTATTTTCTTCAATTACTAGTCTGTGCAGCTATACAACAAAAATGTTTTTAAACAATTCTACATTCAAAAATGCTTCACATTAAATTGATAGACTAACCAACTATTATAAATGTCAATTGCTAAAAAAACACAAATATTTTTCATTCTTACAACATATGAGAAAGTTTTAAATTAATCTATAACTAACTGTGACGGATACCCTTTTGCAACAAGCTTTCCTTTTTATTTTTTCATGCGTCCATCAACATTGAACTTTATTCTAGAGATCCACTTCGAACCTCTAGTATCTTTTCCTTCAAGAAAATTAACCGACATCCATGTTTGTTTTCTTTAAATTGTTGAAAGTCCTTCATCCATAGCATGCTTCCATTCTTTGTTATCAACAACTTCTTCAAAGCATGTCGGCCTTGCTACTAAACAAGCAAAATCACAAGAGTTATCGATATCTACATAGATCTCACATTTTTATTAGACTAGTACTTGAAGAATCGTATTCAAGAGATCATTGTGCTACTCACATGATAGTGTGTGTATAAGATTGGGGGATATTTCTAAATGGTCCACTTTAGTTAATTGAGATAACTTTTTTTATCTTCATTTCAAACCTATGTATTCTCATTCAAGCTTTTTGATAATAAAATAATAAATAATCATATCACTACTAACATTTGACTTCATAGTGATAGGATTATAAATTTGGTAACATTTTCTCTCATCATTTTTTCTAATAAATATGCATTTGACACATTTTATATTCATTTTTGTTGAATTTTGGAAATGCAACCAAAAACTATTAACGTACATTCTGTTTCACGTCACATCAAACTTTATGTAGAATTTGATTCCAAACTACCTTTTGTGTGATTCATTAAGAAGCTAAACCATGTTTACTACCACTTCATTCCAAGAGCAATTTGGAAGATTGTTTGACTTTATCACATTTCTTTCCAATTTTACAATTGTTTGTTTGTTTTTTTCCTCTCACCTCACCATTTTGATGTGTATAACTAGCTATAAGATGTCTTTGATTCTCCTTATGCTGCAAATTGTAAATAGAATTGTCACACAACTTTTCAATATAAGTTTTGAACACTAAAACCTTTGAGAAGGCTTCAGTTTTTGCTTAATAAAGTACACCCATTGTAATGACCACCCCTGTCAATACAATAAGAACTTAAACTTTAATTACTTTCTTATTACGTAATTTATTTGGTCAACTTGGTATGAATTAAAGTGGTAGAGTGAGGGAGCTATCATTAAAACTATTTTAGAATGGGAGGACTTGCATGTCTTTAGAGAGGGGGACCAAAATGCTAAATAGCCAAGGATGAATGAATTGATTTAATTGGGTGCATTTGGGCTAGGGAATAGCTCGGCTACCCCAACCCTCGCTATTAAAACCCTTAGACCCATTAAGGACCAGGGAGCCCACTATCGTATTCCTATAACACTAAGCTACCCCAAGAGAAAACTGATCTTGGGTGTGGCTATTCAATGTACAATGATAGAAGCCTCCAAGCTACTATTCTTTATGAGTTGTCATGTCAGGACCTGTCCCACGGCCCATACCGGTCGTACAATACCGGGATTGATCCATGACACCAGCTGTAGTCGGCTGTTTGATTACCTATTCCTGATAACATTTCCTATATAATATGGTAATATCACAATAAGTGTATCCACAAATAATAAAAACATCATGTCATATAATAATATAAAAATAAGAGTACATGCATGTCAATGTAAACAACATATATCACATATCACAAAACCTCACACAACCTAGACATGGCTCAAGTGTAAACAATATACAATAAAATCAATCCTGCTCAAAACCTACTAACCACATATATACAATGTACATTTGGTACACGCCTCACCTCAGTCCCTGACCTCTACTCTGGGTTGTACCTACGATTTATAAGGGGAAGAGGGGTGAGCATTCACGCGCCCAGTGAGAGAATACATTGCCCTCTGGGGTTATCATATGGAAATATATATTTCATAAAAATAACACATGCATAGAAAATTTGTTGGTCCTATTCATATAATCATCATGTAATGCTAGTCAATTCTTACAATAATCAGGATATAAATGCTGATCATATCCATATCTTGTAATCAAGCTATAATGCCAAATAAACAGGGAAACACAATGAAAACTGCATCAAAGCGAACACCAGCATCACACTATACATACACATCACTCATGTGAAGCCCAAGATTTTCTTACTATTTAGGAATTTATGTTTCTAGGTTTTGATTAATTATTTGGTATTTTGTTAGAGAATAAGGAAGAGTCTCCCAAGGATTTGTTCTATTTGAATTTTTATATATATGAAACCTCTTAGTTATCCTTTATCTAGCATATTAATTTAAGTATTCCCATATTCAAGATTAGAAATATTTTAAAAGAATTTGATTAAAAAGTTGATAGATAACATAAGATGAGATACTAATGCACTTTAATAAAAATGCATTTTCAAGTAAATTAATCAAAGTGGATAATTAGATAAATTCCTCGTGTTTAGAGTATATCGGATTTTAATGGGATTAAAATTTAGATAAAAAGAGGGATTATAAATTTAAAAGAGGAATTTAAAATAATTTAGATAGAATGGGCCGCTAAGGACTAAACGGTAATTTAGAAAAGACCAAGGACTGGGAGATAAATTTACTTCTCTATGGACCAGGGACCTGCTTGTAATATTAGAAAACTGTTGTGTTTGGTTGGGAGTTATCCCCACTTGGGATTAGGAATAAGTTTTGAAAAGTTTTGAAATTTTTGGAGGGAAATTTTAAAGTAAAGGTATTAATGATAAGATAGTGATGTGTTGACTATATATTAGTGGGTTATATTTTTAAATCTTAATTAAGGATTTTGGCAGGTAAAACTTTTTCATTGGAAACTGTGTTGGGGTTATCCCTTGAGGATAACCCCCAACCAAACAAGGCGGAATTTTTCATATCTCTCTCAGCCGAGGGACTTCCATGTAAATTAAGTAAAGGAGAGGGCTCAGATGCAAAGGGACAAATAACTTTACAGAGAAAATTAATTAAAAGAAACGGACGGTCAGGATTAGACCATCTGATCCCGTGGCGTAAGTTCGAGGCATACATTTCAGATCGAACCATTCATCGTCGCGCAATCGACACCAGTCATCCAAGAGGAGTGCCCGATTCGAGGCAGTAAAATAACGCAAAGACCATTGGATCATTATCACCAAATCTTAGTCGTCCGATTGAGAGAAGTCGCGAGGCACGCGGTACATTGCCTTTTTCCATTCTCATGACGCCACCAGAACCCATCGGCGCCACCACCACCGTGAGAATTTATCCAACCTGCAAACAGAGATAAAACACGAATTAAACTTGGAGATAAACTTGGATTTGCAACCCTTATCCGATCGGGAACCAGTGATCTAGAAGTTCTTCGCGGTTCTATATAAGGAGGCTCTGTGATCACCGAGGAGGACGGTGGCGCTACTCTCTCTGTGTGACACTGAGAGTCAGAGAGATAAAAAGGAGAAGGAGAAGAGCACTAGTAGACCATCGTTGGCCAGTGAACGTTCGGCAAACGCCGGGATTTCGAGTGGAAGTACAGTAGAACAACACTGTGAGTAGTTCGTCGGAGGCGCAACCATCATCTCCGGTGAGTCCCTCTCTGTCTCGATTTTTATTTTCTGAAAATTAAGCATGCATATAGCGTAGTGACGACACCCGGAAAGAGAGGGAGAGAGCGTGGGGCTCTCCGCTGCCTTCTGTCGAGGGGCTGAGCGTCGGAGGGCAGAGCTCCGGTGAGGGTAGAAGAAATCAGAGAACCCTGCTCAGGGAACTCTCATAACGCACAGGCAGCCTCCGATGATCGAGATCTTGAGGTGGAGGCGACTCCGGGCGCCCAGGCGCCGTCGGAGATGGCCGCGCTTCTCTTCCCTTCCGGTGAGCCACGGGCTGTTCAAAGGATGAAGAAGAGGGTATTAACGGGTTGCGGGTTTGGTTTAAAATTATTAACGGGTTTAGTTGTGTTAACTTGAATTACGAGCGATGGCGGGTTTGAGGCTATTAGCAGTGCAGGTCTGTTTAAACATTGAATTGATGGTTGAGTCCAAGCCAATTAGATTGAATTGAATAGAGGGTGGAGCTAAATCAATTAACATTGGTTTGGGCTTAAAATTAAAAACAGGTTGCTTAAATTAGATGATATGGTTGAGCCAAATCCAATCAATAAGGTTGGACTCGAACTAAGTTTATTTTAATCCAGTTAGGTTTGATCAATTAAACTATGTTAAGTTAATTGATTTGAGTTTGGACTTGAATCAACATGATCTAACTAGTTGGTTGGGTCTAGACAAGTATTTGAATTGGGCCCAACTTGACCTGATGGGCCAAGCTTGGAGTTAGTAAAATATATATAAAAACAAAAAGAAAAGAAAAAGAAATGTAGGGGTTGAGAGTGGAACTCATGACCACTCCACTATAATAGAAGCCCTTAACCACTAAGCTAGTTGTTCTTTTGGGATTGAAGAGAGAAAGGCCTATTAATAAAAGAAGGAAAAGCTTAGAAAGCCCATAAACCGGGCTTGGGTCGAATTAGGGCATCATACATATTTTTATTAGAAAATTTTGGAATTTATTATTATTATTCAATTAGATCTTACTGCCAGATACCGACATAGAGACTTATCAGGAGTAAGAGTCAGGGGAGGTTTTCAAATATCGCTATTAAGGTTAGTTACCTCTGCCTAGTTTCCACCTATCATTGGGTTCTTTGATTTTATTGTTGCTATTTCTTTTAGAATGTCTATTGTCTATCTGTCTTTGGAATGAGTGCACATAGTTTGCTTCCTACTTTATATGTGCATGGTCGATGTGTTGGAAATTTATTTCATTGTCTGTTGTTTGGATTGTTTGTTGGGCATACCACCCTGTGACTGACATTTGATCATAGGCCATGATCTTATGTGCTGGCCAGGCAAGTGTGCGCCAGGTGAGTTCTTATTATGCCGGTTCAGTTGAGCAAATACTAATGTGGAGCGCTTAGGGCTGAGGACACCCTGACATTCTGACGGTTCCTTCCCAGGGGGAGGATACCCTGGTAGTCCAACCTGTCAGTGAGACGATACACTGACCGTGTCGACATGTACAAGAGACCTAGGTCGATTCCAGATGAAGCTGGGTGCTGACAGGGGAAGTGTGTTTGAGCCGAAGGGCTATTTTCTAATCTAGGAGTTCCTTTTGTTTTCTAGTCTCCTAGATCCTTGTTTGTGCGGGGCATGGCCCTAGTTGTGTGACTTGATGATTGTTGAGTTTTGACATGCCTTTTATCGGTTCGATGTTTTCCTTTCGTTATGATCCCTGCGGGGAACTTACTGAGCTTTCCTTTCGAAAGCTCACTCCACTTTCTTTTCCTCTCTTTCAGGGTGGAGGGATTAGCTGAGTTGGTTTCAGGAGCATCAGGACACAGCTTGTCGAGGTATGTGAGTTGGTGTCTGGGAACGCAGGTATGCGAAAAGCTCTGCTAACTGGTCGCCGAGGTTGTGGTGCTCCTCGAGGAGTGTAGTCTACATATCATAGACCTCGGCGAGTGAGACGACTGCTAGTGGATAGAGATGGGGGCCCAGCGGGGGTTTCAGAGGAGGAGTCGACGGACTCGGCGTCCCTGTTGTCGAGACTCGCTAATTCTGTCCTGCAGTGCAGATCGGCCTTGAGGAAGACTGGACCAGCTTCATCTGGAGAAGGGTGCTCATCCCCAGCGGCTGCATCAGATGAAGGCGCTCGATGCCATCGGTGCGGAGCTCCACTGGCATCCCCCGGATCAAGCGAGTGATGTAGGGCCCAGCGATGATGTGCTTGTGCTTGTGACTCTGCCCCTGGTGGGCGATGTAGTCAGCAAGCACATAGCCGAGGTAGATGGGAGTGCGCTCGAAGATGCTGTAGAGAAGGAATCGGTCTGAGACAGTGACTACTCCTGTGCTGTTGGTGCGGCCAGCGATAGTCCGGCTGACTAGAGCATGGATATAGAGGTGCATCGGGTCAGTCATGCTCGATGCCTTCTTGTTGGGGCGCCCTCCCAGCTGCAAATGATGTGGCCGGGGAAAGAGGTGAGAAGCCGCGTGCCAGGGAGTCGGAAGAAGTCATGATCATAGATCCCCATATAGATCGCAAATCGGTCGGGACTCATCTGGTATGGTACGCCATAGAGCTGGAATGATATGGCAGTGTTGTAGCGCTCGCCAGTAGCTGTGCGGTGAAACTCGAATGAGCTCAGCACCTCGAGTGTATGCTCGCGGTATGTCGCTTCGTTGATGGCGAAGACTCGGTCCCAACCACCAACGGAGAACAGACTGCGGACTCGATCGGCAATGTAGATTTGCTCGAGGGGATCCCAATCAATGAGGAAAGTGCGGCTGAGTGGTAACCCCTCGAGGCTGGCGTAGCGCTGCTGATGCTGCTCTTTTGTGAAGCACGGTGGCCTGAGGGAGGGACCGGCGTCATCCCGACAGCGTTTCGCGATCTCTTTCCTCGGCATTGCTGCAAGTGGGACAGGGAGTCAGTGCCATAAGAAGTGAAGAAGTATGGGAGGAATGGCCCCTATACGGGCCATGCAGGGCCCAGTCGGGGGTGGCTATGAGGTAAAGGGTCTGGTGAATGACCGTTCAACAGGCCGTTCACTTCTGAGGATCTGAGGATCGGCAAACATGGCGGTGGCGGCGTCTGATTCTTTGTTCAAAACAAAGTGATAAAGGCCATATTTTCCCATTAAGCCAAACTACATCATCGTATGGAATGATTTGAGCAAATGGCTCGGGGTTGAGCAATCAACTTATCCTAAATAGGGCAAGGGGACCAAATAGTAGGGCTAGAAATGTATATTGGTGACGCGGGGAGGTGAGGGTCGAGCATACCTGTGATGAAAGAATGTGCAGTGAGTGCAAGGAAAGGGTGGGAGCGCCTGGTGTGGGTTGTGCCAGCGAGGAGGAAGAGGGCAGCAACTTTTGAAAATGGAGAACTAGGGCACGCGTTTTGTGTGTTAAGTAGGGACTTGTGAATGGCCCCGTGTACGGGCCGTTCATATGCCCGTTTATCATTATGAAATCTTAACTAGTGGGGTTATGAACGACCTGGTGAATGGCCGTTCAATACTCCGTTCACCCTTCACAGAGGGTGTGAACAGGCCAGTTAATGGTCGTTCGACACCCGTTCTTCCTTGCGTTAGTGATTGCCTTATGTGCGATGACTAGAGATTTATTTTGAAGAAAATAAAAATAAAAATAAACTAAACTAAAGAGTGGTGTCTAGACTATTGAAGCGGTGGAGTTGAAGTTTAGGTTGCCTCCCAAAAAGCGCTTGTTTTATGTCACTAGGTTGACATTATTAGTGATGCTTCAAGGTGGGTTGAATGGTTGTGGCTGGTTACTCGATGGCCCTCCAGTATTCGTATCATAATACAGCTTGAGCCGATGTCCGTTTACTTTAAATGTGTCTCCTTCGGCTTGATGAATCTCTATTGCTCCATGAGGGTGTACTTTGGAGATAGTGAAGGGGCCTGACCACCTTGATCGAAGTTTACCCGGAAATAGCTTGAGTTGGGAATTGAATAACAGGACCTTGTCTCCCTCCTTGAATTGTTTTTTTTGCCTTAATAGTTTATCATGATAATATTTCATGCGCTCCTTATACATTCTGGAATTATCATAGCATGAAGAACGCCATTCATTGAGCTCGTTCAATTGAAAATTCCTTTCATTGCCGTAAATGGTAGGGTCAAAGTTCAAGAACTTGATGGCCCAGTATGCTTTGTGCTCAAGTTCAACAGGTAGGTGGCATGATTTTCCGTATACAAGTCTATATGGCATGCTTCCGGTTGGAGTCTTGTATGCTGTCCGATATGCCCACAATGCATCGTCAAGCTTTTCTGCCCAATCTGTCATGTTCCGTGCAACTGTCTTCTCCAGGATTCTCTTTAATTCCCTGTTGGAAACCTCCACTTGGCCACTCGTTTGAGGGTGATACGGTGTGGAGGTGCGGTGAGTGACTCCATATCGCTTCAGAATTTTGGTAAATTGGGCATTGCAAAAATGAGTCCCTCGATCGCTAATTATCGCCCTTGGTGTGCCAAACCGAGAGAAGAGTTTCTTCAAGAATTTGACCACATTTCGAGCATCATTGGTGGGTAAGGCATGGGCTTCGACCCACTTAGACAAGTAATCCACGACTACTAGGACATATTTGTTCCCTTGAGATGCCGGAAAAGGTCCCATGAAGTCAACCCCCCATACATCGAATATCTCACACACTTGAGAAGTGCGTTGCTGCATTTCATCGCGGCGGGATATGTTACCCGTGCGTTGGCAACTGTCACAGGATTGGGAGAATTTCTTGGCATCTTGAAACAGGGTGGGCCAAAAAAAACCAGAATCGAGGACTTTTCGGGCTGTTCTATTCGCGCAGTAATGTCCACCAGCGGGTCCTGAATGGCAATCCATCAAGATCTTCCACCCTTCTTGTTGTGGGATACATCTCCTGACTACTTGATCGGCACATATTCAAAATAAATAGGGGTCATCCCAGATGTAATGCTTCAGTTCTTCGAAGAATATCTTTTTCTGCTGATAGTTGTAAGATTTTGGAAGGACTCCGGCTACGAGGAAATTCGCAAAGTCGGCAAACCATGGTGGTACTTCTTTCTCCTGAATGGCAAAGGCGTGATCCTGAACTATCTGAAGGCTGTACAACTGCTCATCTGGAAATTCCTCTCTAATAACATCTTCATGACCTGAATTCTTATTTGGATTCTCCAGACGGGATAGATGGCCGGAGGCCAAGTTTTCTGCCCCACGTTTGTCTCAGATCTCCAAATCGAACTCTTGAAAAAGTAAGATCTATCTAATCAGCCGTGGCTTGGCGTCCATTTTGGCCAATAAGTAGCGTAGTGCCGAATGATCAGTGTAGACTACAATCTTGGAGAGTACCAAATAGGGGCGAAATTTATCGAAGGCGAAGACTATTGTGAGAAGTTCTTTTTCAGTAGTGGTGTAGTTGGCTTGTGTTTCGGTCAAACTCTTGCTGGCATAGTATATGGGTCTGAAGTGTTTGTCTTTCCTCTGTCCCAACACAACTCCAACAGCAAAATCGCTTGCATCACACGTGAGTTCGAATGGGATGTTCCAATCGGGTGTAGTCATTATAGGTGCTTGAATCAACTTCTCTTTTAGAGATGTGAAAGCCGAGCATCTTTTTCCAGCAACTTAGTCAAGGGTTTTGAGATCTTGGAAAAATCTTGAATGAATCTCCTGTAGAAACCTACATGACCAAGAAAACTTCTAACAGCCTTGACTAAAGTGGGTGGAGGTAGTTTCTTAATTGTGTCCACTTTGGCTCTGTCTACCTCAATGCCATTGCTTGAAATTTTGTGTCCTAAAACAATGCCCTCCTGAACCATGAAGTGACATTTCTCCCAGCTGAGTACCAGGTTTGTGTCGTCACACCGGGCTAATACTTTTTCCAAATTTCTCAAACAAAGGTCAAAGGAATCCCCAAAAACTGAGAAGTCATCCATAAATACTTCCATGTTGTCTCCCACAAAATCATCGAAAATGGCCAACATGCACCTTTGAAAAGTGGCAGCAACCCGAAAGGCATCCGGCGATAAGCAAAGGTGGCGTAATGGCAAGTAAAAGTTGTCTTCTCTTGGTCTTCAGGAGCAATGGGAATCTGAAAGTAACCTGAAAACCCATCCAGGAAACAATAATGAGAATGGCCGGCCAACCTTTCTAGCATCTGATCAATAAATGGGAGAGGGAAGTGGTCCTTCCTAGTGGCATCATTTAGTTTCCGGTAGTCAATACAAATTCGCCACCCCGTGACGGTCCTCGTCGGTATCAGTTCATTTTTCTCATTGGCGACCACTGTCATGCCTCCCTTCTTCGGTACCACCTGTACTGGACTCACCCACGCGCTGTCTGAAATAGGATAAATTATGCTGGCGTCTAGAAGTTTAATAACCTAGGCCCTGACCACTTCTTTCATGTTCGGGTTCACTCTTCGTTGTGGTTGAACGGATGGCTTGTAGTTGTCTTCCATCAAAATCTTATGAGTACAAAAAGATGGGTTGATGCCCTTTATGTCAGAGATCTTCCAAGCAATCGCTCGTTTGTGTCGGTGAAGAACCTGTAATAGCCTATCTTTCTGCAATGAAGTTAGATTTGAGGCAATGATGACTGGAAGTTGGGAGTTGTCAGTTAGAAATGCATATTCAAGGTGTTTTGGCAACTCCTTTAGCTCCACTTGGGGTGGATCTTCAATAGATGGCTTTAACTTGAAAAAATCGTTGCCCAACTCTTCAGGTATAGCCTCTACCTCAAAAATCTGATGGTCTTCATAGAACTGATCTGTAAGATAGGTGTCCTCTTCTGCATCTAGCGTGATATCCCCTTCTGATATAGGCGGAATATTGTTAATGCTCAAGTTTCCTGTCAGGTCAAAATCCATGGGATCTTTTCCTTCAGCGGGCTGGAGGGTATTGAATAGGAATTCTGATGACGTTGGGGCTTGCATCGGGTATTTGCAATAAGGTGGTTTAACCATAGGTGTTTCCAATCGGTTCTGATCATATTGTAGTGGACTGCCATAAAAGCTTGACACATTTATGTTATCGGTTACCCAGAAGCCTTCTTGATTGTCCATAGAATATTCCTCTTGCTGCAAGTATGCATTACACGCATTGTATGATTCACCATGTGAATACATAGCAAACAATTGCTCTCGGAGTAAATTGTTGCTTTGCTCGAACAGTTTGGCTTGAATCCACTGTTCTAAGATGGCTAATTTTATTAACATCATGTCCTTGAGATCCGCCATGTTGTACCTCGCACAAGAAGATAACGAAAATATTAGTATCACGGGGTACGTATACAAAGAATCAAGATAAAAGAAGAGAAAAGAAAGAAAACAAGAGCATAAGAGACTAAATTACTAAAATCCTAGTTTAACTAACAATTCTTGTCCCCGGCAATGGCGCCAAAAACTTGATGGATGAAATCGCAAGTATACGAGTCGTAGTCAAGTAATAGAGTGGACTATAGGGAGTCGGATGTCGAACCACAAGGAATAGAAAATACTAAATTCAAACCAAGATTTACTAACCTAGTTTAGTTGGTAAAATTGGGGGGTTTCGGTTTGCACAACTAAAGAACTAAAAAGATTGAATATAAAAACTAAAAATTGAGAGTTGATTGAGATTAATCGATAGCAAGAGAGGATACTTGGGTATGCATCCCTTTTGGATTTCAATTCTAAAGATGAGCAAAGATGTTTATGAATCAAGGTTGATACTTCTTGTGCCAATAATCCCTAATTTATATCCAACCCTTCTTCCAAGGTGATTGGATAACTAGTCTCCTAGGACTTGATATGATGCTCAAGGGAATTTATGTATATTGGAAGGATCATGGGGGTGAATTCGTATGAAAGAGTCGTTCGCCCTTATAGTACCCAATTTCTCGGTGTACTCATGAAACTCTCTAATAAAGCAAGTTCCTAATACAAGGAGACGCTATCTCTAGCCCTTGTATTGCACATAAGTAATTTCTAGTAAGGAGATTACAATCAATATATAACATTCATTAGACATTCAAGAAAATACCAACAAATCATCATAAACATTCAATGCTATTAATGCTCAATCCAAAAGTTCAACATACCCAAGTACCAATAGATTAGTTCCCCATCAATGGGGAACTCAAATCCATAAGGAAAAGATTACAAACAAAAGAGAGAGTAATGGAGAACACCATTACCTCCAATGGTTGCAACTTCAATGAATAATCTATCCTCAAAATTGGTGGAGATGACCCCCAAACCCCAATCTCTCTTCTAGCTTCTCTCCCAAGCCAACCTCTTCTCTCAACAATAAACATTCCCTATTTATACCCTTACATTAGGGTTTTTCCCTCGATTTTACAGATTTGCCCCGGAAAGGCCCGTGGTGGGAAAGAGTAACGATGAACGGGCCCGTAAACGGGCTGTTTATCAGACCATTCAAAGCACAGGTTGCCCTGAATGGTCAGTTGAACGAGAGACTGATCAGTCAGTTCATACTACAGGCTGCGCTGAACGGTCATATCAACGGGCGACTGATCAGCCTGTTCAGAACACAGGTTGCTCTAAGCGGGCATGTCAACGGACATTCACTAGGTCGTTCACCTCCTTTAGTTGCCAGCTTCATGTCTGGTTGTGGACGGTCGTTTATCACCCGGTTCAGCCCCTATTCACTTCAAAATGTCTTTGTTTGGTCTTCATTTTGTCGATAACGTCTTCCTTTCACTAGGGTTTGCTTATATGCGCCCTGTTTATAATATATGAAACATTTGAAGTGCTGGCGGGCTATAAATCATTGAATTGACATAGAGATACATGTAAAGATGATGTGTAAATATGCTCATTTGAACGCTTATCAGGAGGATCCGACGGAGTTCGACTCAGACACAACCAGGAGGGTTGGAGGGTCCTGAGATCGTGGCAACGCAACTCTACAGCCTTAGTCAGTTGTCCAGTCTGGGCCGCATTGCAATCGCCTTTGCAATTGGGTTGCAACGTCCAGATTTGGAAGGAGTCCATATTAGTGCCGCAGAGATTTCCGGGATCCTAAAAGAGGCAGGTGTGAGTTCAACGACATGGAGGCGTCAATATAATGCTTAGCTCATAGGATTTAGGATGAGCCGACTAGAGTAGTTCCTTGGGAGAAGGGTGATAGTGGTCATCGGTCAATCCAGAGTGGGTGTGTATATTGTAAGAGAGAGTGTGAGTGAAACTCTCTATACTCCTGTCCCTACTGCTCTTTTAGTGGATTCTCTTCTCCGAACTAGGCCCTCCAGACGTAGGCTTGGAAGCCAAACTGGGTTACCAAACCTTTCTGTCTCTCCTCTGGATGTGTTGATTATTCCTTTGCTTCTGACAGGGTGTGAGATTGCTTGTGTGTCCAATTCATTGTGAGAGTGTCATCCTTGAAGTTGCACAATCACCCCCGACTGAACTAACAAGATTGCAGCACTTGAAACTCCTTAAGTCACAGCCAGACAAAAAGTTGCAACTGGTGTTGCAACACAACATACAATAGGAGGACAATCGGCCCCGCAGAACTAACAAGTCGTATCAGAGCCAGTCGCAGGTTTTCACCTTGGTTTCAAGGTCGGTAAAGTCCTCGAAATAGTTCTGTCCATGGCCGGAAGGCAAGGAGTCTCCAGTAGTCGTCCTCCACTTTTAAATAAAGCATATTATTCATATTGGAAGGCGCGCATGAGGGCATACATCAAATCTATAGATGAAAATGCTTGGATTACAATAGAAGAAGGATGGACACCTTCAAAATGTCTTGTTGCTGAGAAGAATCAAGTTGAGAAGAAGAAAAGCAGCAGAACCCAAGAAGAAATTAACAAAGCCAATGCAAATGGGAAGGGGCTTAATGCTATCTTTGGAGGAGTAGACGAAAATCAGTTCAAATACGTTGCAACATGTGATTCAACTAAGGAAGCATGGGATATTTTTAAGAGAATTTATGAAGGCACAAACCAGGTATGTATTTCTAAACTTCAGATGCTGACTTCAAAATTTGAGAGCCTCAGGATGGAAGAATAATAGACCATTACTACATTCAATGCAAAGCTGATGGATATTACAAATCAAGCGTTTCAACTTGGGAAAAAGTATTCGGATGAGATGTTGGTCCGAAAAACATTAAGATCTCTACCCAAGAGGTTCGTGGCTAAAGTAGCTGCCATCGAACAAGCTCGTGACATCACGACAATGAGGCTCAACGAGTTTATGGGTTCACTCCAAGCATACGAGATGAACCAAAAGTCTGACAAAAAGGATTAGAACTTAGGGCTAAAGGCAGAAGCTAAAAAGACGCCTCTACATGAAGATGAAGAAGAAGTCGATATTGTGTTCCTGTCAAGAAACCTTCATAAGATGTTCAAACAACATAGGACAAGAAGAAAGCCTTTTCAAAAGGAAGATCCTAAAGCTAAAGAAAAGAAGGAAAATCCATATCATAACATAAGAAGAAGAAGAAATATAGAATTTTAATAAGTTTTAATGCTATTACTTTTATTTCAATGTTCTATCATTTTTAATGTCTAAGTGTCACGCCCCGAACCGGGCCCAGGCACGTGGATAGACCGTCCACACCCAAACAGGGATAAGTCCCCGTCCAGGAGCAAGGCCTCAGAAACTCCTGTACAATCAACATCCAAAAATAATAATAACAACGGAATTTATAAATGAAGGGGGAGTTTACACAACTCCATACAAGTACAATAACGGTACTACAATACCCAGGTCTACACGATCCAAACAAGGATCTAGCCAAGTCACCCCTAGTAATCCATAACAACAATAACATAGAAGCAAGTCTCTCTCAAAATAAAAGGAGGTACGTAGACCTCAAGGGAAATACAACAAGCCCGAGTCAGCTACTTGGTATGTCCCCGTCTAAGCCCGACCCTACTCCTCGTCGTCACCTGAGAAAACATAAGTCAAGTGTATGAGCCAAAGGAAAGGCCCAATAGGATCGCTAACAAAGCAATAAATGTGGCGAAAGCCATAAACAAGGAATAGAATAAACCAAGTACAAATATGCAAGTGAAGCAAAATCACAAGCAAGTAACATGTCTCTGGGATGTGAATAAATTCACAGATGTACTCAATCTCCTGGCATATATGATACTAAGATACCAACGGTATCGTACGACATACTCCAGATATCATCCCCGGTCTACGCCAGATAGCGCTATATCAATCATGTATACATGGCCAGAAAATATCACTCTTTGACTGAGCCTCCATCCGATGTATCATGCCTGTATGTAAGAGATTGCTAGTACAAATACCTAACAACAGGTATACATATATATCTCCAAGGCATCAACATCTTGAATATATAATAATCAGTGATCTCCTCGAGATCGGAAGCTAATACATATTTAAGGAGCGACTCAACTTAAATATGTATAAGAAAACATGGAAACAAATATCTCCTCGAGACGTAAAGCCAACACATATGAGGATACTCAACTCGAATATGTATACGAAACATCTCAAGGAAATAAGAGCACAAAAATCATAAGTGAGGTAGGAGGAAGGAATACTCACAACCCCTGTGCAAGAGCCTACCTGGCTAGCGAGTAATTATCTGATCCTCGTCGCGTCTCAAGCGTCCGAACCGGGATCTAGTAGATGGATAATAAAAGTCTCAATAAACATACTTGACTTCCCTAAGCATGTAGACTAATCTGATCTTAAGAGGGCAAATCAATGCCATAACTTTCAGATTTTTACTCAAGTGCTCAATTATAGAAAACTGCCAATATCTCTCAATCCGCAAGTTGGATTTCCCCGATCTAAGGTTCGTTGGAAAGCTCTCTTCGTCCCTTTTCCGATGGTGATTATGTTCTCCGATCAGGGGAGTATTGATGCCCCAAACTACTCTCAAACGGGACAGCCAGGCGGTGAAATTTCAGCTGCACCTCCCCTAATATTCGACTCCCGAAAATATACAATCATTCACCAAAACACCCATTACACATGGGTTTCATAATTCATACATCACTATATACTTATAAGTTCATACAACTCAAGCATACAAACTTGCATCATTAATCTCCTACTCAAAGCCCCTTAGCGACCCCAAAATCTCAATTCATGACAATTCATGCATTCATACCAAGATACTAATCAATTAATCTTAATCCCCCTTATACCTTTGTTTTCAAGGAACTACTCCTTTCCGAAGAAGGAGGTTGTGCCGAGGGTCACCGGGGAAGGGGGAAGAAAAGGGGAAGCTGGTGCTCAGTCCTTGCCGAAGACAAGAGGGGCGGACCTGCATGGGTGTGGCCTCGCCGGAGCTGGCCATAGGGCGGCGCACGAGTAGGAGGCGGTGGCGGAGGGAGCAAGCCGCGGCGAGGGAGGATGGGCGGAGGTCCAGCGTAGGCCAAGACGTGGCAAGGCAAAGTCGCTACCGCGGAGGGAGGACGACGCCTTGAGGGAGAGGCCGAAGAAGAGGCTGACGCGGGTCTAGCGTGCGAAGGGCGGCATAGGGCCGCTGAAGGCCAGAGATGGCGGCGCGGGCTCACGGCTGCGATGCGAGCTGAGGCACAAGGCCGCCTCGTGCAAGCGCGAGCCCGCCTAGGGAGGCCGGCGGAGTTGCTCGACGCCGGGGAGAGGTCGCCGGAGCTTTGCCAAGGTGGAGGGGGCCCAATTTGGTCGGGATCTCTTGGATTTCATCGGAGAAGGGGAGATGGAGAAGAGGAGTAGGGTGGAGCTCGAGGATGAGAAGATAGGAAGAAGGAGTTGAAGACTTTATTTTTTTTAAAACCCTACGTCCATCATCCATTGTTAAAACTTATGATCTTTATCACATGTATACTATTCATTCATAGGTGAATGAATTTATATAAGCTGGGGTCCACCGTCATAATTCTTCCGTCCTCATGCTCCTACCCCGATACTCAAATCTCGTCCCTTAATTGATTCCTTTAGTCACGGGCTTACTGTGGCATCACGGGGCTGTCTCAGTCCCCGACCATATCCATTTTTCCCGGGACTTGTTCCTTTGTCTGTTTCCCCTCAATAATTAACCTGGATTAATTAGCTCTTAATTAATCTGGATTAATTAATACTTGATAATTTCCCAAAATTTCTTCACTTATCATATTAAATTTCCAATTTAATAAATTCTGGGAAAATTCTTATTTATTCCGGGGCAGGTTTTACAATAAGCCTATATGTTTTAATGTTTATAATACAATGTTATGGATTTATCATGTTATGTTGCTTGTATATACTACTTCTAATTCAGGATGGAAGGCACTAGCTAGCTAGGAACAAAGAAGACCACTCCAAACAAGAGATGGCGCCCAATCCAAAGCATTGAAACTATTATATGAGAAAGGCAACGTTTTTATTGGTGGTAACTTTTTTAATAAATTAAACATAAATTTATTTGTAGCCCCTTTAATAAAATCGTAATTTACATATAACCTCTTCCAAATATTTTTAATTACTCATGAATAAATATCAACCATGAATAGAAAAAGGTGTTTTTGTCTTTCACTTGGTTTTTAAAATATTTTTTTAAGAAATATACATGCCCTTTGGTTGGGACAACTAACGCAGGGGGTGTTTAGTAAAATAAAGATATAACAGGGGGTTATGAGATACTATTAAAAGGTTGGAGGTTGGAGGTTGGAGGTTGGAGGTTGGGGCGATTTTATCATTTTTTAGGGGTGGCAAATAAAAAAATTTCATAAAAAATTTATGCACACTTTTCAGTGAATTCTAAGATACCTTGGGTACTATTTTCAAGGTAGCATACTTATGTGTGCCATGGCACACAATTTATTTACACTTGCACATAATTGCTATAGTGCTGCACATAGGGGTGGGAAGCCTACCGAAAAAATGAGTAACCAACCGAACCGATACCGAACGGTGTAAGACAGTTCGATAAATTTTTTAAAAATTCGATTTTCGTTCGGTTCTGCTACCGAACCGATCCAATCGGTAGCAAATCTGGTAAGGATTTATTTGGTTCGGTAATTACCGAACTTACCGAATTATATGTTAAATATAAATATAATATTTATATATACAATATAGTATAAAAATTCATAACAAATTTTATCTATATTTAGATTAAGTTTTTCCTTCACTACCATATTAAACACCCATAAGAATTTTTATATATTATTTAATTCAATTTAAAAGAGGTTAATGAGCTGTTAGTATATATTTAGGATAAAAAATTCAAGATAAATTATTTTTAAAAATATTTATCTTTAATCTAATTCAATTTATGGGAGGTTTAGTATAGATTTAGATATATTTGAGATAAAAAACTAAAATAAATTGTTTTAAAAAAGTTTATCCTTAATCTAATTCAAGGTTATTAATTGGATAAAAAATTAAGATAAATTATTTTTACCAATGACATGAGGGGTCAAGTGGTATGGGGTCCCTTGCATAAGAGGTGTTCAACCGGGAGGTCTCGTGTTCGAATCCTCCTCTATGCAAGGTGAGGGCACAGTGCGCGCATGAGCCTGTGGGTGTTCTGCGCGCTGCACGTGAGCCTTTGGGTGTTCCGTGCAGCTGGGTTCGTCCTTTGAGGGGGTCGCTTGTCGACTTTAATAAATAAAAAATTAAGATAAATTATTTTAAAAAAAAATATTCTTAATCTAATTCAATTTAAGGGAGGTTGATTTTTTTAGATAAAAATTCAAGATAAATTATTTTTTTAAAAAAAATATTCTTAATCTAATTCAATTTTAATGGAGGTTTGATGAGTTGTGAGTGATTTTTTACCGATTTTGTATAATATATTTTGGATAAAAATTTAAAATAAATTATAAAGAAAAGAGGTTTATATCTTTAATCTAATTCAAAAAGGAGATTCATGAGCTGTTTCTTCTTACAGATTTGATTAGAAAAAATCAATATAAATTATTTAAAAAAAGATTTATCTTATAGGTTTCACAGATTCGGTATGCCTAAACCGATTCTGACTGAATTCTCGGTTCAATCGAGCATCGGTTATCGACATAATTTAGGTTCAATATCGGTTTTAGTTTTCTCAAAATCATGATAATTCATTGCGTTCGGTTCGATAACCGAACCGTTACCACCCCTAGCTGCACACACATTGCTACAGTGCCCGCAGCCATTTGTGTGTGTCATTTGCACACAATTTGTATAATCTTGCACACAAAGACAAGCACTATAGCAATGTATCTCAGAACGCATCACGCTTTTCCCATCTATCTTGAGTTATCCAACCAAATACTAAAAAATCTATCCACTTTTTATATCCATCCAATCAAGCAAACTTATGTAAACTCACATTCCTATATATCATCATCCCATATGGCTATATAATCTTATTCAAGGGATGTATGAGGTTTTTTAGCATCTGTGTGAGTTATTTAATGTGTGTGAGAGAATTATTAATCTCCACAACCATCGTCTAAAACCCAAGTATTTTAAAGAAATTACATTTAATCTATCTATATTACTAAGCGGGAGTAATTCGGTTAATAATTTTAATTTTAAAAAATTCTAAAAAATAGAAAATTAGATTCATATTTTCAAATTTTCTTAGAATTTTAAATTTTTAAATTTTAGAAATCATAACAAGTGCTTGTAATGACATGTTTTAAACTAGTGGTCATATTGTAATAGTTGTTAATTGACACAAATTATTTTGATGAAAGTTATTAACAACATGATAGACATTTATTATTATCATAGGAATTTTGGTGAAGATTTCAAAAAATTAAATAATAATAATAAAAATCAAATAATCAAGATTTTTAAAGAAAATATTTTTATATAACTTTTCATTTCTACTGATGTAAAACTGCCGCGTGTGACAGTACAAAGCTGGCCTCGCTGGCTTATCCAAAAGCTTGAGGTATCCAAAGTTTGAGGACCAATTGAGCCTTCTCCCAATAATTTCCACTGGCCCCCATTCATCATCTCTCTTCCCTTATCTTCTATGAAACCGAAATCCTCCTTACTCTCCTGAAACCCTAGACCAAATGGCGGCCTTGCTCTCCTGCCACTCCTGCTCCTCCTCTCCCAAACCCTCCCTCTCATTGACCAGGACATGCATAAGTGGCCGCCGGGCAGCCCTTCACACCCGTCGCCTCGGGTTCCGCTGCTCCTCATCGAGGCTGCCCCGTTTCAATCTCCAAGAGAAGGATCTACCACGAGTGAGGAATCCGATTGCTTTTGCTTACGACAAAAGAAAAAAAAAAGGGAGAAATTTGTTCTTGAATTGACCTTTTTGAGGGTTTTCTGCAGAAAGTGAGCAGATTTTGTTTGAAAGAGTGTGCATTTTCGATTGCGTTGGCGATTGGATTGGTTACGAGTGCCGTAGAGTTGGATCTCTCGGCTAATGCTGCGCCTTTAGGCGGTCCAGTGTTGCCGGACGTGTCGGTGCTTATATCCGGGCCTCCCATCAAGGATCCCAATGCGTTGCTGAGGAATGCGTTGCCGATTGATAACAAAGCCATAAGGGAGGTTCAGAAGCCGCTTGAGGATATCACTGATAGTCTCAAGGTGTCAGGGGTCAAGGCATTGGATTTAGTTGAGAGAGTAAGCAGATTCTTTCCACTCTATGAATTCCATTCTTTGGTTGGATTCTGTGTTGTGTTAGCGTGCAAATTCCCTTGGTTGCATTGTTGTATGATTATTATTATTATTAAATTTTGAATGCTTACAATGTTAATATATTTTGTAATGCCCTTGAAGCTTAGAACCATCCGTATTATCGAAAAATCTTTAATTTCTGCTTTTCTGGTTTGGTGAGAGCTTTGGAAAGATAAATTCCTTGTCTTGAACTTATGCCCTTATATAGTATGTAGAATATAGGCTATAGTATAATGAATAGAGGCACTGAAATATTTTTGAAACTTGGTTAGGATAATTATGGCTAGCTTGTTATAAACTTTTACTCAGTGAACCTCCACCCTCTTCAATAGTATACGGGTACAGCATTTCAGGGGAATGCTTGAATTTATCTTAATTTGAGGGGTGTACTTGCAATTTAAACTTGCATGATCGGTCATTGGGTATTGCAGGGTACATATGCAGAAGCTCTTTTTTTAATCTACACCTTTCAATTCATTTTTTGCTCCATGGTTATTCTTCTAATTTTTTTTACTCCATGTAAGTTCTCTTGTTTTATTCAAACACCATTGAGAAATGTAGTGACAACATTAAGTTGTAAGGCATTTAATTTATCATAAAGTCGACCTTATGATTGCTCAAGAACATTTAACCTTCTGAACTGCTTGATGTCGGATACTATGTATTTTTCTTGTGTTTCATTGCCATGGTCGGACTATCTGTATAACACAATTCTTTGTTTTAAATTTTAGAATTTGAGGCAGGCATCTCGTGCACTAACCCAGGGGAAAACTATGATTTTGTCCGGTGTCGCTGAATCAAAGAAAGAACATGGAAAGGAGCAGGTTGACAAACTTGAAAATGGCATGGATGAGCTCCAACAAATTATAGAGGAAAGGAATAGAGATGCAGTAGCACCAAAACAAAAGGAACTCTTACAGTATGTTGGCAAGTGAGTAAGAAGTATATTTCTTTTTGTTTATTGCTATATATTGTGAAAACATTGAAATATGATTGGGATACTATATGCTTCTATTTACTAAAATGAAATGGAACAAAGTTAGTCCTTAGCATATAATGTAACAGATGAGCCAGAGTAAAACAAGCTTTGATGCTCACTGCATACATAGCTTAAAACAATATTAACTAGCCTTCATAAATTATCGATCATAAGCTTGTAAGCAAGCTTCTAGAATTTATACATCTTTATTCAGAGGATCACCTAAAATTTAGCATTCTTCTAGGGATGAGCATTTTTATGATCTTCGTCCTAGCCCATTAGTCTGTTGGGCATAGCATGGTATTACTAATTGACTGCTATTCCAAGCTTTGATGTTTTCTCTATGAAGAGATAAGTTCGAGATAGCCAGGGGAATGTGAGATACCACCGTCAGTTGTTGATGTAGCATATAATTTGTATACGAGATGAGGCATTTGTATATGAGATGAGTCATTTGTGGAGTCTTTCAGCTAGATGACTAAGAATTACACCAAGTGCTATAATATTGGATTCTTTCTCTAATAATGTAGAACACCAAGATCTTGTAAACTTCTTTTGGTGAGTTAATACTTGTTTTGTGATACATGAGGCCTTGTTTCTGCAAGGGCTCACGAAAGACATAGGCTTTAAACCAATGTAAAGGAATTGTTCAAATTAATCAAATGATTGTTGAACAAAGCTAAGGAAGCTAATAATGGATTCTTGAATTTCTCCCCTCACTATCTGCCCTCAATGAACTTGTGCTCTTTAGGATATAAAAGAATGAAAGGTTGCTTGCCCCTTAAACACTAGATATGGCTATAGGCTATCTTTATCTACTTATGCTGCAAGGATTACCTCAATTTAGATTTTTCAAAGCCCATAGCATGGCAAATGCATATTTTCTTTCTGAAACATAAAAAAGGGAAAAGAATTATATCCTAAGAACCATATAAAACAAATTCAAGAAGTTAATGTCTGTTGAAAGTTCGCTCTACCATACTGCGGGTAAGGGCTTGTTTGCAAAGATTTAATGTTTTAAACAATGATATTCACCTTGTGTTTATTTGCTTTGTTGTTGTCTAATCTCTTTTTTTCTGCAAAGGAAAAAACAGCTAACTCCTGTAAGGTGACATCATGGAAACACCACATTTTATTTTACTGATGTAATCATTTTTCACATATGCATCTATGGGACATGCTAAAGTATAGAAGTGTTGCACTATTACTGGAAGTGTTGGAATGGAATGTTTTCCCCATGCATCAATATTGCCTGTGAAAGCTATTATTGAGCGAATAGAAGAGTTCCCTCGTCTCTAGTTTAAGGCTGGTCTGTGGGATAAAAAGTAGGTCGGCGAAGGTGAAGCCTTGTTGCTGGATGTTTCTCTTCCAACCATACATCCTTGTTCTTTCTCAAGAATTGGAAGAAACCCATGTGAATAATTTTTTAAGCATGCATTTAAGAAAATATTGTATGGAGAAACAGTATCTTCAGATGTTAACAAGTTGCAGTTATTTCCAATCACCTGAAAGCCTGATTTTTACCCTTAGAAGAGAACTTTAATTGTTAATAACAATGTAAGAAGATTTTGGAGGGAATACCTTCTAGATTTTCTCAGGTTTGAATTTAAGGATGACTGCCCCTATTGTATGGAAAGAATTTGGTATATGCACCATTTTATCTCATTGAATTTGGTCAACCATCATTCTATGGAGAAAATAGGGTGGTGAGATCATCTAAGAGATTAAACATTGTGGAAGCTAGTACTTGAGGGACCATTCAAGGCATGATGATGATTGAGAAAATTTCTTTAAAAGCCAGTTCTAGTTGTTCTCGTCAACCAAATATGCTTGAACGTCGTTGTGCCTTCAGCAATCACTATATCTTCTTTTGTTATCATATTCCAGTGTACTATCTCAATCTTTCCTACTTGTCAAATGATCATTTCCTCACGATTAGGTCAGTTAGGATATTAGGTAAAGTGAAGCAGTATTTGTAGATCAAATTGTTTTTTATAGCCAGCCTGGGATCCAAATTGTAAAGTGCAGTCTTATGACTCACTGCTGCTCCTTACTTGCATCCGAATTGGATTATGTGCATTGTATCATTCAATTCCAAGGGGTATATCATGCACCTTTGATTTTATTTTGACCATTCAGCAGGAAGATTTTTTATGGCTATATTTGCACCATACCTATCAATATCATGAACTTGACTTTTGGTGTGTCTATTATCTAACTAACAAGCAGTGAAATTAAATTTTTTGGATTGTCACAAGAGTATTTAATGATGCATTGTTATGGTGAGAATATATATATCATTAGTTCACACTAGCATGCAGAGAGCACTTGCAAAAGCCTTCTTTATAGGCATTATTCTCATATATACCATTCTCATTGACTGCAGCTGAGATCTTCCTGGGACATTCGATTTCTGCAGTGTTGAAGAGGATATGGTGGACGGTTTCCCATATGAAATTCCTGAAGAATATAGCAATATGCCTATTTTGAAGGGGAGAGCAACAGTCGACATGAAGGTCAAGGTTAAGGACAATCCTAACATACAGGACTGCGTGTTTCGCATAGTTTTGGATGGGTACAATGCCCCAGTGACAGCAGGGAATTTTGTAGATCTAGTGCAGAGACACTTCTATGATGGCATGGAAATCCAAAGAGGTATTTTTATTCTGAACTTTCTTAAAAATCAAGCTCTGCACATGACTTTTGCAAAAGAGACCTGTATTTGACGTGCTTTTGGCACAGCTGATGGCTTTGTAGTTCAAACTGGAGATCCTGAGGGACCTGCGGAAGGTTTCATTGATCCTAGTACAGAAAAGATACGAACAATACCACTAGAAATCATGATCACTGGAGCCAAATCACCTGTATATGGTGCAACATTGGAAGTAAGTTGAGCTATGGAAAGTCAATAAGCTAGATTTTTCATTCTTAATGATGGAAAGTTCTTATTTATCCTATTTTTGGGACCATAATTGCAATATTCTGGATCATATTCTGATTCATGTCGTTTCCATCCCTGTCAGGAGCTAGGTTTATACAAAGCTCAAACACGGCTTCCATTTAATGCATTCGGAACAATGGCAATGGCAAGAGATGTAAGAACCAGACTAAAATCTATTTCATACTTTCAAGATCACTATGATAAGCTTTTTAGTGGAGACTGTTAAATTTTTTTGATGAACTTGCAACAGGAATTTGAGGACAATTCTGCTTCCAGCCAAGTATTTTGGCTTTTGAAGGAAAGTGAACTCACTCCTAGCAATGCTAACATATTGGATGGTCGTTATGCTGTGTTTGGCTATGTGACAGAGAATGAGGACTATTTAGCAGATCTCAAAGTCGGAGATGTTATTGAATCTATTCAAGTAGTCTCAGGCCTTGATAACCTTGTTAATCCAAGCTATAAGATTGCAGCTTAGCGATAACCCTGTTTGTAATTGAAGTGTCCATTTTCAACCTGGACTCTCTTCAACAACCTCAGCAGGTCACTTGTTGAGCTTTTTTAGATTTGAAAATTTGAGAAAGAGGGTCTGTTTCTATGTAGATGCTGTCAAAGCACTTGGTCATTTTTTTCTGTACGATGAGAAATTAATTGAATAAATCTACTTTTCCTGTCTGAAACAATTGTCCAAGTATATGCTGCTTTATAAAGCTCTCTTTTAAAGCTAGATATAGAAAATAGCTTTGTGCATTAGCTCTAACTTGGAGCTTGTTAAGCAAAAACTTTACATTAGTTCACTTTATAATCTTTTAGTTTTTGAGAGTTATTTTCTAAAACGGGTACTTTTTGTATTTATACCATTATAAAATCATGTTATTATTACTCAAAAATTTCCATTTACTAAAATCTATTAACTTAAATCAATCATGTAAAAGCTTGCAACCTCTTTGTCAAGTGTCATGTAGAAGTATCACTCTTGTAGTTTTAGATGATAAGATTCATGATGAAGATGGAGAAAGGAAAACATGTTAGGAAACAAGTCTTTGATCTTGTTATTACGAAAGATGAGATGTAGTACAACAAATAAAGGGAGAAAAGTCATCAATTCTCTGATTTCATTTTAGTTATTCAGTGAATGGAATTAACTATTTTTAGTCACAGAGGTCCTTATTTTATAGAATCTTTTATTGGAAAAAAAATTTCTTGAGTTTACTGTTTAGGGATAAAAGGAGAAGATTATTCATCAGAAAACACAAAGGGAGAAGATTATTTATGAGTATTAACTTAAAAAGTAAATTATGGGTCTCTCAATTTTAAGAAGAAAATTTTGTGAATCTGGTAAATGGTTGAAATGTGGCTTATCTTTAGAATAGGATTTTTCTCAATTATTTTTTTAAATAAATGAATAAATAAATAATCCTTTGATTTTTCAAGCTCAACCAAGCATATCAGATTTATTTCATTATAATGATTAGGATTGGTGTTGCATGGAAAGATCAAGGAACTATAAAACAATTTTTTTCCTTCTTAAGTGATTTTTTTTTTTTAACAAAGACGATAAGCGCCCCCCAAAGGAAGTTGAGGGACTTGATTCTAGGACCTATCTATGAAGATCGAGATCCACCTCTTAGCAAGAGAATCAGGTACCAATAGGATAAGACGTGGTTGGTTTCCTTGTTAAGTGATTGATGGAGCAATTTGGTACCTAATTAAGAACATTGTCTACTTCTAAACGAAAGCTCTCCATTTGTAATAAACTGCAAACTAAGCTTGTCGGTACTGTATGCACACAGTACACATGAGCGACAATAAAGATGTCCTTGTCTTGGGCTCACAAAGCATGTGCACCCACAAGCCGTGCAAGCCAAGTGCAATCATAATTTATTTTGTCTATTTCTTTAACATAAAGTATAACAAAATAATTTTTTTAAATAAATTAATTTCTAATTACCTTTGTATGTCCCGAATTACCAGTCAAAATATATTTATTATATAATACATGTGATATTGTTTTTAGATTATACCCAAAACTCCAAAAGACCTCATACTAATTGAAATTGAGATGCGTCCATAATTACAAAAACCTTCACTTTCCCTCTACGTAATAAGATATTAGTCATTCCGCTTTATATATATATATATATATACGTAATGCGGTCATTTCGTACCTCAAGATGTTTGAAGGATTTCCAACTGTATGGATGGGAAGATCACGAAAAATAAGCTAACCTGTTAATTTTCATACAATTTAGTAACTACTTGGTCCTCCCACTTAAGGGTTCTTATTTTATAAGAATCTGAACGGTCCAAAATTTCAACCGTTAAGTAAAAAGACCAAATGGTTACCAAATTGTATGAAAATTGACCCATCCATATCGTTAGAAATCTTTCAAACACGAATGGGAGTACCGGCCAAGAATGCATGTTGCGGCCGGATGCTATCAACAATATATATATATATATATATATATATATATATATATCAACACATCAGACAAATCATTTCATTTCGAGAGCAACTTGAATGTTTCATGCTAAAAAAATAATTCAATTTGTTTTTTAAGCGATCCCATTTGAGGGTCCTCTCGAATTGATAACTCTAATACTAACTTGCCACAAAACTTCCAGAAATAAAAGTTAATAATTTGCATTGACATTTAACAATTAGATGGTAATTTGCAATTCAGCCCGAATCTGTCAAAAAGATTTTTGTACAATAGAAATCAGAGACCAAATACCCAGAATTTTTATTTAACCTATGTACTCAGTAGATATTAACAAGCATTAACTGAACATCACATTCTTAGCAATCAACTTAATCATTCAATTTAGGAGAATATATAATTCTGTCATATTAGAATACAGATACAAGATCAGTCAGTTCTATACTACTAAATACTAATTATTATTACTTAATACACATGAAAATCTTTACAAGCAATAGTAGATTACGGAGCCGGAGAGTACCTCAATCAAAATAATGGCCTTACCTCAGCTCTGTGAATCATAATTTGCCTTCACAATAATAGTATCCTTGGGTAGCGCATTTCTTTTCTGCTAGTAAAAACATAATTCAGATATTAAGGGCCTCGGTACCTGCGGAAGCATGGGAGGCAACCTTGGGGCTGATCAAGGGGGATCATTCCTCCACCCTTTGATGTGTCAATTGCCTCCAACATGGCCACTACCTCATCCATTTCAGGCCGTCTGTCGGGGTTTGCATCCCAGCATCTCTTCATTACATTTGCCAGTGAATTTGGGCAGCAACGTGGTATCTCAGGCCGCAAGTTCTGTGATTAGGAGAAATTGCAATTTAAATCGATGTGGTTCATGTGACAATTATATAGGTTTTAGGAGTTAGTAGCAGTATGTACCTGCCGTACAACAGCTGATGTAATCTCTGAGAAGCTGAGGTCTGGGTATGGCATGTCACAACAGTATATTTCCCATAGGCAAATGCCAAAACTATAGACGTCACATTTCCTGTTATATGGGTTGCCATTTAGGACCTGAGAATCAAGGCATCATCAGTTATTGGTGAGATAAAAAAGAATGAAAAAAAAGGACGGAGCGAATTTTGAAACAAAACTAGAACAGAAAACCAACACAGGTCCGGAAGAAAGAACAAGGTCGTCATAGCTTGCATCCTAACTTTGTCTAAATTAAGGTCAGCAGAATAATCCAAATTGTGATTCAATTCTTTGCTATAACTAAAGAATTTGCAGAATTTCAGGTGTCCACAATAATGTAAATGCAATTTAGATAGTTTCAGCCAACTTGTCCAAAAAAGAACTTACAGAAATTTTCAAGCCAATTGAAAATCAAAGAAAAGTTTAGACGAAAGTGGTGAGAAAATTCGTTCAAATATCATGGGTGATTATTCAGTAAACTAATTAGAAGATTGCTCATTAACATTGTCGTTTACAAAAACACTACCACCTTTAGCAATTTATTATTCAAAATTTGTCCTTGCCAACCTATAAAATACGATAAATACTTTTTTTTCCCAATCACCTTCCTATAAGGACATTTTTTAAGGGGGAGTGAATTTTCTTGTCAAACAGAAAGGCAAACATGCATGTTAGATCAAGCGGATGCATCCTGTGGACTTCTCACATGCTTCACAATTTGGAGTCTTGGAACATAACAATGCACAACTTATAATGCCCAAAGTCACATCTAGTGATTATAGCACTCTTTATTCTTTTCAAACAAAACACATGTAACCTTCATCCAATGATTTATTCTTGTTCAAAAGACCAAGCAACTCGACAAATTGATTTAGAAATAAAGGTCAACAAATAATTGAGAATAATAATTTTCAATTAATTATATTAGAAATATCTTGAAGGAATTTCCATAGGTTTACAAATATATTGAACATAAAAATAATCATATATTGCAGCCTTTAAGAATTCAGTAGGGTGTGAATGCATAATTATCAAGTCCCATTATGTGAATGAACAATTAAGGCTGCACATGAATTGATAGAAGAGAAAGGCATCCCACTCATAAGTAAATGTACATCTTTAGAAAACAAGATTGCAAAACACATACCTCAGGTGCCATGTAACCAAGTGTTCCTGTCTCGCCTGTCATGTCATTAGGATTTTGAGCCTCAA
Organism: Dioscorea zingiberensis; assembly: GCA_026586065.1. NCBI lineage: Eukaryota > Viridiplantae > Streptophyta > Magnoliopsida > Dioscoreales > Dioscoreaceae > Dioscorea > Dioscorea zingiberensis. Next base: position 52,013,970 of record CM048818.1, on the reverse strand, counting down.
CACGTGCAACACCGAAGTCAGCAATTTTTACTGTTCTTGATTTATCAAGAAGCATGTTCTCTGTCTTCACGTCTCTATGCACAATTTTCTTCGAATGGAGATAACTCAACCTGAATTAATAAAATTAAAAGAAAGGTCGATAACTATAACCAACAAGCAAATATTAAGTTCTCCACCTCAGATGCAACACATCGCAACAGAAGCAGCGAAAACAACAATGACATTTGAGAGAAATAAAGAAAAGGACAATGTTCACCCTCTAGCCATATCAAGAGCCAGTTGTATAACAACTTTGAAGGCCAACTTCCTTCTCCGGTTCTTTATTAGATATGATTTCAGCGTACCCCCAGCAAGGTATTCTACGATAACACAGCAAATATTGCTAGGCATACCAATATGACCATTTTCAGTTTGTATATTTAGACCTGTTGCACCCATTGTAGCCCCTATAAACTGTAAAAGAAAATTGACAAAATGTTAGTACCAGTAAGAAAATTCATTGTGGGCAACAAACTATTAAGTGATTAGAAGAGTAGGGCACATAATTTTTTAGCATTGGCACTCTGAATTCTGATTTTTATGGTCCTCCAAAAGTATATACATTATGAGGCTATATTTAAATTTTCACACAGAAAGAGAACAAAAGTGAGGGTATAATGTATGTGAAAAGGCAGTAATCGTCCAGACAAGTGCATCATGTCAGAAACACTATTTGTGAGGTGCCCAAGGCCAGATATGCACAGGACCTACTGAGTACTGGATGAAAGTAAGCATGCACATGAAGAAGTAGAAGAAGTAGCATCTAGATATCCTTTAAATGAGACAACAAGTTGCTTCAGTCAATCACTAAAATTTTGTTTCTTCACAGAATCAATTTGCCATGTATCTAAGGGAAATCATGAGTACAGATTCTGAAAGCATGCCTCATAGTTTATAACTTTGATAAATAAATAAATAAATAAATAAATAACCATATTTTTACATAACATGATGTCCATATCACAATTAGAAATTAGGAAAAACAGAAAATCAGACAACTAACTAGGAAAGTTCCCCTGATGAGTACAGCAATAGCCAAAATTTAAAATTTAAAAAATAAAAAACTAAGAATGCATATGATAGTAACAGGGCCATATTTCATTTGGAATTCAATAAATAAGCCTATGTTTGTTTACACTTTGAAAGGGAATAACTGAATAAGTTTCTCATTATCAACAATTTTAGAAATATTCACTATAAATTTAACAAATTATAATTCTCACATCCATAGAATATGATGAGCAAATGAACAAGGCTAAGAAAAGCAGTAAGATACATAATTACATAATGATGTTGTACCTTAGTTACATTGGGATGATCTAGCTTATGCCAAACAGAAACTTCTTGACAAAATGCAGACCGAAGTGAAGAAATTTCAGCTTCTGTCCTATTACCCTCTTCCCCCCAGTCAAGTAGTTTCACTGAGATGCAGAATAAATTAGTTAACAAAGACTGCAAGCAGAGAACAGTTGTTCGTCACTTCATCTTGATGCTTATCTTTATCTAGACAAACAAGTGAGAGCCTTGAGCAGAATAAATGGGAAGGCAAACTTCAAGCTAACAAATACAATCAAACAAGTATAGTACCCAGAGTATTTACAGAACAAGATTCCATTATGTTTTCATGAAAATATTTCACTACAAAAGCTTTAGAGAAGAAGACATCAGTTCACGTTCATATTCAGTTGTTAATTGTATCTACAGAAGAAAGAACATCTAAAATAAAAATTTCCAGAAGCAACAAAGCCAACAAAGCACAATGTCAAAAAGGAAATGATTTTTTTAAATGTCGACATTAATAAAGGACTTACCATCTTATCCTAAAATTTAGTGCCAATTAATGTCCAGCCCTAGAATGTAGTAGTCTGGTAAGTATCTCATCCTAGATAGTTGGAAATTCAAATGCAGTTGAACAAGCATAGAGCAAAGAAAAAAAAAAGTGACCAGGGAAGGAAAGAAGCTGAAGATGGTAATCTTCAGAGCGCATGTTAACCTTTGACAATGAAATCCATGCAATGGTATATAAGCAGATCCTTGGTCAAAATTTAGAAAGTAAAGCCACACAAGGAACCAGTAGAAGTTTGCTGATTTGTAAATCCATATATATTATCACAAAAACTGAACCTTATCTAGGTATACAGTCTTCCAAATAGACTACTCTACATCTTAGTGCAGCTCATCTAGGATTTTGGAAATGTATTCTGTAATGTGGTGCTGAGTGGCACTAAGCCTTGTAGAATATTTTTTCATAAGTCATTATGAAAATATCTATAATCAAAGAGGAAATCTGAATGATAGTCAGGATCTGTAAAGTGGTGCTGAGTGGCACTACGCTTTGTTGAATGTTTTCTCATAACATCATTATGAAAATATCTATAATCAAAGAGGAAGTCTGACTGCTGGTCAGGATCGAATGACCAAAGGACAGGACTCAAACTTAATGCGAGTACATAAGAGAAGGTTCTACAGCCAATACAATACACCTCACCCTAGAGACAAGGAAGCAAAAACGGAAACAATCTTCTAACTCTTGGTTGAACCCTTCAAACGGATTCCATCACAAAAAACAACAAATTTCTAACTTTTCACATGCATTTTTTGAGCTGCATTTTTTATTTGTTGCCGCTACTCCTTGAACCCCATTCACTTAATTGGAGGGCCCGTGTCTTTCCTACTCTTCCTAAGTTGTTTGGCATTGTGACATACATTATAAGAAACTCAAAATTTTACTTCCAACGAAATTAGCATTAAAATGTCATGTCTCTTGCCAGTAATCCAATTAATAGAATTGTTCTCCTCAAAAATGAAAAATAAAGAAAAAGAGTTTTAATTTAAGTCACAGATCTGATTTTCAGCTCCGTGACTTTTCATACATATCACTTGTCATCTACTTATGCAACCTCACTGCAACTTGTTGTTCATCCTTTTCCCTTATCCAATACACTAGTTGTCTCATCTTAGCCTCAGGCGGGTCACAAAGGCAACAACACAAAAATGCATGGCTTCCCACTAATCATTGGGCAGTTGGTGTCACATGAAGATTGAGTAAAGAAAACCAAAAATTAGTCAAAAACACATTCACGCAAAGCAGGGCTCCAGTTGCCCAACAAAACCCGTGACACTCACGGGGCCTATAAAGCCAACTTGCTCGATCACTAACTCCAATCAGCACTCTCCTCAGAATCAAATATATTTATATTCATATTAAAAAAAAAAACTAACTTTTTCTGGCAATCAAAGTGAGCATTCAACGACAGCTTGAGATACGATTAAAAAAAACAAAATAAAATAAAATAAGGAATTAAAATTTTCTTTTTTAAAATTTTTATTTTTATTTTTCAGTGCTAAAAATGATGCATTTCTAAGCAACAAAACGGGAGAAGAAGGAAGAGCTCACCGGCGACATCGAGACCTTCGTAGACGCCGCGGTGGACAGTTCCGAAGGTCCCCCTAGCGATGACACTCTTGATGACGAGCTTAGAGGGGTCGATCTCCCATTCCTCTCTCTCCCTAGCACCGCCCCCACTCCCACCCCTCTCATCCTCCTTCTTCTTCTCCATCGTCCACGCCCTACTGAGATGCCTCTCCAGCTGCTCATCCAGACTCTTCAGATCTATCTGGTCCGCTCTCACGAACCCATCCCCTCCCTCCTTCATCTCCACTGACTACGTACCCTTCGCCGGCCCTTACTGATTCTGACGATCGATGGCTTCACTGCAGCTTCCGCTGCTCTTCTAGTCGTTGCTGTTCTTGAGTTTGAAGCTCAGCGAGGACGAGGAGGTGGAGGTGGAGTTCTCCAGAGAGTGTAGAGGTGGTGGTGGTGGTGATGGTGGTGGTGTGGTTGGGATGCTCCTTGTTCTATGGTTCCATGTGAGCACATGGGTTGCCCTGAGCCCAACGTGTCTCTGACCCACTTGCTCTCTCTCTCTCTCTCTCTCTCTATCTCTCTTCTTTATTATTTTATTTTATTTTTCTCAATCACTGTGTGCTACCCTGTGAATCATTCACTCACTCAAATAAATCTATGTTTCAATGACTGCCTTTTTCTCTTTCTCTCTCTATAAGATCCGTTCACACGTTGACACATGTTGGTGTTCTCTCTCTAAAACTAATAATAAAAAGACTCTCCACGTTTTATATATATAGTTTTTTTTGGTCAGACATAAAAAACCGTTGCCGTTCCAGTTTAATTTATTATTGGATAAGGGGTTTATGTTTACTTGGCTAGTTATACCTTCCGATTATTAATTTTAATTTTTAAAAAAATTATGGATAAACCATGTTTATTTATTGGTTTTGTAAAGGATTACTAGTTGAAGTAGAAGTTACATAAGTAGAATATTTCAAGAGGTCACGTGAGTCATAGTTGAGTCTCGCGCAGTAAAAGGGGTGTATCTCTCCATCTTGGGGGTTGCCAATGTGTTTATCTTCGTAGTCTGCTCCTAGCGGTAAGGTGCTTTGTTCCTCTCAGATTAGGGTGAGGCTTCTCATGATGATGGCATACATCTCCTGCAGTAAAGGTTTCCTGGCAACGTGCATCGCTTCGAACTATGATAGAAAGAGGAAGTCGGTTTGACTTATTTGCTTCTTGAAAACACGGTGTTTGTCATGGAAATATCTCATATTCCTTTCTAGCCATATACTCCATGTGATGGCCATGGCCATCAGGTTCCATCTTATGCGTAGCTTTTTCACTATTGATTGAGAGGATGTTGCATCCCCCATAGATCTAGTATCCTCTCGAGAGTGGTCATGTCACTCCCCGAACCCGGGTCCCGGGCCTCGATGCACGCGACAGACGCCGCGTTCTTATAGGGTCACCCCTATAAGCACGCAAGGCTCGGTAATACAAGCAGATAATTAAAACAGAGTTTAAATCATAAATCAGCGGAAGGAAATAAAAGTTAGGATTTTCATAGTCAATCATGTACAAATGTCAGGTCCTAATTGACACAAGATCCTCACTCAGAAGGAGATTTGAGGCCCGCAAAACCTCACCAAAAATATCCCTAACGCCCAAGTAGTCAGCTCCAAGCTCTCAGAGTCCCACTCCTAGCTACTCGTCCGCCACCGGAACACATCATAAATCCAAGCCATGAGCCAAAGAAAGGCCCAAAGAGGGATCGCACATAAATCAATAAAGCGCGCAAAAGCCATAAGCAAAGAATGTAATAAAGTAAATGCAAATATGCAAGCGAAATAACATCACGAGCCAATAACAAGTCTCCTGAATGCGGATAAATCCACATATGTACTCAATCTCCGCATATGTGATACTAAGATGCTCACATACATCAACGACGCATCGCGATCATCTTCGGCCTAAGACGGATAGCGCTTATAATAATCATGTACACATGACCGTAAAATGCCGCCTCGACCGAGCCAGTGGCTGATATTATAATGCCTTCACGGCCGTAAGTATCCGGCTCCAATGGAGCATCAAGTGCTCGTGGGCCGATATTATACGCCTTCCCGCCGGCATCCATCCGATGTATAATGCCCGAAAGTAAGAGATTGATAGTAAAATACCTAACAACAGTATACATGTATATCCAAGGCAAAGAAATATCTTGAATATATAATAAATCGCGACTCTCATCGAGATCTAAGCCAATACATATCTAAGGAACGTCTCAACTCAAATACGTATATAAAAGCATGAAAGCAACAATCTCCTCAAGATATAAAGCCGATACATATGAGGAAACCCATCTCGAATATGTATTGGAAACATCTCAAAGAAATAAGAGTACGAAATCAAAAGCAAGGTAGAAGGAAGGAATAATCAATGCAAAGGATAGAAAATCAAGAAACTGATGGGGTACCATCCCCCTTGACCATCTCAGGTGCAAGTAGGATGCCAGAGGGTACTCCACTGGCCATATGCCATGGAGTATCACTCCCACTGGCCATATGCCAAGGAGTACCACGTCCTGGCCATCCCACAACAACACAAGAAAATGTCGGGTACTCCCATTAAAGCGTACATCATATCTACACATACAAGTTCGTGATAAATGCAATAATCATAAATACGCCAACAGACAAAAGCAGAATCAAAGGATGGACTCCAACCTCTATCTAGCACAATAACACAGTAAATCAATAGAATACTTCATGAAGTTAGAAATACCTCACGCACTCGCGGTATGACATCCTACCTTATTCACCTCCGTGACCTACTCGGTCCGGAAGCCTTCCATCGAGGTCCTCAATCACCTCACCACGCCCCTAAACATGGTAAATTTTCGTCACATAACATTTCATATCAAAAGGAATGCATTACATGCATTAAATCACCCTACTTGTGAATTTACCAAATATCGCCTTTTTAAATTCGTGAATCATGGATCCGGGCTCTTAGATACCTGTCCGCACTTCATTTTTACTAGTTTAAATATACACCCTAATCTATCGGACGATCGGAATCAAATTCGAAGTCTTTTGAAATCATTTGAGCTATAGTTCACTCTTTCATTCGCAGCTACAGTAACCACATAAAATATGAACTTGGAACTTCAAATTGAAGCTCCAAACCTTCACCATTCCATTCCAATCTCCCGTATATTATATTCATAATATTTTCTTTCATTTCCATCATAATTGGGCCTTATTATCATCTCTTATATGCCCTTAAAAATGAACAAAAATTCATGTTCTGCAGTGCTACAGTAATTCCTGCAAATTCCTTTCACTTGGAGTTCAATTCTCTTCAATAAATTTCTAAACTTGGAATCCAATACTTGCATTTCTCAAACAATACATAGGCATGTTTATTCTTAATACAACAACACATCTATCACAATTTCCTTGATCTTGCAATCATAAAAGTATGTACACTATCAAAACCAATTTGTCAAGCTTCCTCATTATCTAACTTAACCTTGGAAACATTATATCAAACACATGATTAATGTAACTGCTTTTTTGATTAGCTAGTTCATTTAAGTATTTCCACAAATATTGCAAATAAGGGGATTTGTGATGCATGGTTTCAATAGAAAATTCGGCTGTGAGTTTGCTTTGTATTTAGGGCTTTTAATTCTTATACAAACATCCATCCATTATAATGCAACTTCCATAACTTATATATATTCATCAATTCATACGCAAGCATGTCCGGCCATACAACAACTAGAATTTAAGGAATCATGAAGAGCATTAACTATGCTCATAACAAAACTCACCATGAACTATTAACTTGAATTCCCTTTACTAGCCATGGGAACATGGGAGATGAATCAAATAAAAATCCATGGAATAAAAAATCATGTAGGCCCAATTTATCATCCAAGGGTTCTATGAAGCTCAATAGGTTTCATACTGCCATAGTCCTTAATATACCATGAAGAGAGTAAGAGTTCAACTTTATCAATTGAAAACCCATGAAAATCTGCAGTGCTACAGTAAACTGAGAATTCCTTTTCCCAAATCAAGCTCCTACAATCTATAATTCAATCCCAAACTCCTCATATATTGTTTTACATACATTTTCACCCATTTATACATGATTTCATCCATTGAAATCCCATGAATGGGTCACATTCATCAATTGATGAACCTATGACATAAAATGCATATGAATACTCAACTTGAAATCATCCAAATGCTTCTAACTTAGTATTGAGCTTACCTCTTGAAGATTCAAGCTCCAAATTTCGTGATTCCTGAGCTTTACCTCGATTTCCTTCGATTTTCTTCTCCAAGCCCTAATGAATGGATTAAAGTTCATAATCATGCATATTAGACTCCAAATGGAGATCAAGTGAATTAAATCCACTACTCAACCAACCCTTACCTTCAAATCAAGATTAATGTAAAGGATTGATGAGCATTCCTCCAAAATCCTCAATGTGCTACAGTATTTCTATGCTCTTGCCCGTGAGAGTGAGAGGGAGTGAGAGAGAGAAATGAAACTTTTCATTCTCATACATTTCCAAATTTAAATTGTTATGTTATTTGAGGGGCAAAATGGTCATTTTGCCTCTCAAGCTTCATTACCTCATTTAATCTTATAATTAAAATTCTTTTCATTCACCCCCTTGAATTCTTATAAAATCTCATGATGAATCAAAGTTATTTCATTTGCAATTTAGTCCTATGTTTTATTTCTCTCCTTTTGTCACACTTGGTTTATTAATTTACCTAGGTTTCCAATCAACCCCATTTTTGCATATAAACCTTCTTTCCATTTTTATCATTTAAATACAAGTTCATAACTTTCTCAATAATTAATCTGATTTAATTAGTACTTAATTAAATCTGGATTAATAAGACCTTTATAATTTTTCTCAAATTTCATCACTTACCATATTAAATTACTATTTAATAAATTCTGGAAATAAATAAATAAAAATTCTTATTTATTTTGGGGCGGATGTTGCGTCCATTAATACTTATGTAGTGCGCCCAATTTCCTGTCAAGTACGAACAACGAGTGAGTAGGTGCTCCACGGTTTACTCCTCCCGACCGCATAAGTAACACAACGTCCGTTTCCCCCTCCAATTCCCTTTTGTCAAATTCTGGAGTATGAGAAGCTTGTCATCCCACACAAGCCATGCAAAATGTTTTACCTTTAGGGGGCATGATTGCTTACAGAAGGAGGACGGAAGTGTGATTCTCACTCCTCGATCCGTCCATCCGGAAGTGATAGAGCGACTTGACTGTGAACATTTGTTTCGGAGTTAGTCTCCAATGTCTATAGTCCACGCCTCCAGCAGAGTCCTGTGATGGGAATTCTTAGATCCAATGTATCATCTCCCATACATCGCTTGTTAGTAGTCCTGGTCAGAGTAGTGGGGTACCTCTTTGGTAGAACCTTTGGGCTTCTTGAATTGTGATACTCTTCTTTTCCCAACAATGTCTGGAGCTCCGGGAATGTTCTATAGGGGCTTTGTCCATTGAACCAATTCCATACCAAATTTTAGTAGTTTCTCTTGTTCCCGGCACAGTTGTGATATTTTCCATAACTAAGTCTCGTTGAGCTGATATCCCCCTCCAAAAGTAGGAGGCTCTACTCAGCACTTTCTTGAACGAGTTAATCTGTGAGTTTTTGAAGTAGGCTTGTAGTATGCTTTTTCCATATAATCCGATCTCCCCCCTCAACAGTCTCCACCACCACTTGCTCAACAGCGCCTCATTAAAAGCCTTCAAATTGATAATCCCCCATCCTCCGAAGTTTTTTGGTCTACAAAGTTTATCCCATTTCACCCATCGGTAGGATTTTGAGTCTCGATTTGCCCTTCTCTAGAGAAAGTCCCTTATGATGCCCTCAATGCCATGGATCACTTATTGTGGCAGCTTGTACATGGCCATCCAGTAGTTGGGGATGACCGAGAGCACTGAGTTAAGTAGGATGATTCTCCCTCCCATCGACAGCAATCTACCTCTCCATGTGCATAACCTATTGTTCACTTTCTGGATGAGTAGTGACCATTCACCTTTCCTGGGTCTATTCCAAATAGCGGGAGGCCAAGGTAATTCATGGGAAGGGATGCAAGTTTGCACCCCATTATCCGTGCTAGCTCATTGGGATTGCATTCTGGTGTGTGTATAGGGACTATGGCGTTCTTGGCATAGTTGACTCTTACTCCCGTTAACCCCTCAAAGAGATAAAAGATTAACTTGAGGGTTCTGAAGTCATTCGGTTCGCCGGAGCTAATTATAACAAATATAACTTAAGAGTTTCTAATCTGATCACAATTTGAAGAGAAATATTCAATTTCAACTAGAAATAATATTCTTCTCTTTCTCATATATGTTTTTTTTTTTTTGACAAAGGCGACAAGTACCCCACGAGGGAAGTCCAAAGGACCTGATATTAATAGGCCAAGAGGCTATTGGTAGTTTTTCTCATATTTTTGTTCCCAATTCTATTTCTAATAAATCTTACTATATGTATAATAATAATAATAATAGAAAAAATTAATTCTACATTCATAAAATGAAGGGGATTTAGGTTATGTTAGAGATTTACATGATCCAAGGGGTATTTTAGAAAATTTATCATCTCTGTTATCTTCTTTACATCTTAAATTTATTTTAATAAATTTTTGTTTTTATTCACTAATTTAACACTATTAAGAGTTTAGTTAACCATAAAGGTATATAAATAATAAAAAATAATAATTTCTAAGATATATTATAAGTATATACTATTTTTTTTTAAATGTATAAATAATTTCTTGTTTTTTTTTTTGGATAAAGGGGATAAACCCCATTCTAAACCCAGGTGGGATGGAGCGGAGAGAGGACTATCATTTCGCCCACCGCCTCATCTATGCAAGAGGCCCGGCCCCTTGGGCCCAGTGACTACCTCTCCCACCCCATTTTCATTTCCGTGCTCCGGGATTGAACCGTGGTTCTCGGCCCCGAAGGAGTGGAAGACTTCTACCAGCTTGACCCGCGGGTCTTTGGCTAATTTCTTGTTTTTTAAAGCTATGTATGCAAGCAAAAGAACCAAATATGTTTTATTTATTTTTATGATTAAAAATTTAAAAGCACTAATAAGTAACAAGCATCAGGCCAGATTTGTGTTTTTCTCTCTCTAGAATCTCATGACGAAAGGTACCCTGTTTGATTGGCTCTGTGCTCTGTTTCTTTTCTCTTCCTTTGAATTCTCTCTTTTGTTCCTTTGTTGTTGGAAAGTGGGGTTTATAAAATCAATATATTGAGAACTTACTAGAAACCACTCACTTCCTCTTTTGCCCTCAATAAATCTTAATATTCCATAGGTTTTTGCTTGCACGCCTCTGTAAAACTTTAAAATTACTTAAATACCTCTAAAAAAATGATATTTGCTTACATACCCCTACAATTCAACTAATTTTGCTTATATGGCCCTGTGGTTAAGTTGACCCTTAACGATGTTAAATCATTGAATAGAATGAGAATAAATTACTAAACTAGGTTTACTTATATATATACCCCTCTATTCTTTTTCATAGACATTAATTATTTTATATAACAAATGAAAAAGGTTAGCGTAATTATGTAATTTTTTAACTAGGGTTAATTTTTAACTATAGTTAACTCTAAAAATTCTAATGGCAGCTAACGGTGACTAACGGCAGGGGTATATAAGCAAAAAAAGTAGTTTTATAAGGATATGCAAGTAAATAACGTTTTTATAGGGGTATTTAGATAAATATGTAGTTTTGAAGGGGTATGTAAGTAATTTTCTCTATTCCATATTTTCCAAATAAATCTACTATTGCAGCTAATGAAATAAATAGTAAAAATTAAGTAGTTATATAATAATATTCTCAATAAAATATTTTATTTAGGGATTTGATTTTATGGAATCCCTTCACGTTCACAAATACAAAAATTTTCAATGTGATGCATTCAAAAAACTAAAAATTGTACTGGTTTAGCGGTACACTAACTTACATCAAATGGGTAATCTCAGATTCGAGCCTCCACTCACACAACAGTGGTGGAATCTTTCTCTACATAGGATGAGGCATTACAGCGTTGAAACTTTTCAAAATGCGCATTTGTCAATTTTTGAATCCTTCGTAGGGTCGCTTGTTGTTTAATTATAAAAAATATATATATAAATTATTTAAAAATAAATTATTAGTGGGCAAAACAATATTAATAGTGTCTCCCTAACTTTGATGGAATTTATTATGAAGAAACAGCTATTACATTGCTAAAACAGTGGCTATAAAATCTTTCCCTTATTAAAAATATAGAACTCCATTGTTCTCCTTTAGAGAAATTATTTATAGATCCTAGCAATGTTTTTAAGGACCTTAAAATCAAATACAAACATACCACTAAATAATAAACAAACACTCCTAAAGATCTAAGGCAATTAGAGTATTATTCTAAAGACCAACAATGAATTATCTATCTTCTTTGTTCCACCTTGCTTTATTCTCTATTATTTTTGCCTTCTCAATGTGAGTGAAAAGTAAGAAAGAAAAACATTTATTTTAGAGAAAATTTATATTTAAAAATGATTTTTTAAATATTTTTTATTTTCACCCATAATTTAAATTTTAAAAGTTAAAAATAATTAACAAAAAAAATTACAAACCGAAAGATAAGAAATTTTATATTCCATAGCAATTTGACATTTTATAGGAAATTTTTTTAGAGACTTTACAAAAATAGTTATTTTCAATCTTTTTATTTATAATAGCTTTTTATTTTATTTTATTATTATAAATATATAATTTTTTTATTATTTTTATACAAAATATTGATTTTTTTTAAATAATTTATTATTAATATAGGTAAATAACTATTCATCCCTCAATAGTAAACTTATTTCCTTATAGGTCCCTCAATAGTAACTATTGAGTGAACATTAATCTCTTCTTATTAGAAAATAATAATAAGATAATTAATTTATTTTTTTGTAAAAGTTAAGTGTCTCTGTTATAACCTCCCCTCCCCAGCTGCGTCACTAGCTGCATCATTGCCCTCATAAATGGATAAATAATTCTGCAAAGAAAGAACACACCTTCCTAGATTTCTAGATTTTGTTGTAGCATGGAGAGGGTAATAATGTACTTTTTGATAAAGGAAAAGAGTTTGAAGAAGGATGATAGCCACAGGTAGGTATTGTAGGCTAGGGAGAGCTATATATGAAGCTTTATTTGGGGGAGGTGAGGCTGGTACATGTCTCCATCTACAAAGAAATGGAAACAAACCATCCCCTTAAACCTTTATCTTTCTCTTTGACTTGCAAAAGCCTCACTGTGTTCATATTGTCTGGTTCATCATGTATAGATATAATTAAAAATTATTTTCTATGATATCAACTTTTTGGCCATATAAAAAAAGAGGGTTGTTTATAATATAGATGTCATTCTAATTTATTCTATCCCCTATTTCTTTACATAAATGTAGAGTTGTACAGGGGCCGAATTTGATTGAGTTGGGTCTAGTTTGAGCTTGGCTCAAAATTATCTAGTTAGAGCACAAGCTTGACTCGAGCTCGAAATTAGTTTAAATAAATTTGTTCGAGCTCAGCTTGATTTTAATTTCAAACAGTTTGAGCTCAGCTCGATTTAGTTCGAACGAACTTAAGAGTTTGACTATAATTTTGAAAGCTCGAACTTTGATCGATTTAGATCGAAATTCAAAACTTATTTATAAGTTAATATTTATATTATATATTAATATATTAATATTAATTTTTGAGCTTTCAAGTTAAACTCAATCAAGCTCGTCTCGGCTTAAAATTAAAGTTCAAGCTCGGCTTGAAAGCTCGAAATTCTGAATCGAGCTCGAGCTTTGACCAAGTTAATCTGAATTATTTATGAACAGCTTGATCATTTGACAGCTCTGCATATATGCCTTGATATATATTATGAATAATGTGAATGTACCTATGTTTACATCCAAGCCACTAAAATAAATCCTTTTTTCAATCATTTCTTTTATAATTATAAATCTTGTTATTTTTTAAGAAATCGAATTTCATAATCTTGGGAATATGAACCATCCAAAGTTTTCATTTCATATACGAGAAATCAAACTCTATAAATAATAATGTATTTAGTAAATAATATACCCTTGAGATTTATAAAATTGCGTTAATTTCATCTTTACTTAAAATTTTAAAAAAATTAAATAGTTGGCCTAATAATATAAAAACTGTAACTTAAATTGATCAAAAAAAGGAAGGTAACTTAGTAATTTTTGTTCTGGTATTTTGTGTAATAAAATTGTAACAATGAACTAGCTAGTGGGTCCCACACAAACACTTAATTGATAGCATCTTGCGGCGAAAGCAACTCTTATCTTTTGTTGGCCTTGAGATATGTTGCATATAATTCCCACATGGATTGCTCTGAGTTGTGTTACTTGTGTACCACGGAGTGTACCTCATTGTCTGTGGAATGTGGTCACAAATTTGAGCTGAAATACATCCCCGTTAAATGAGTTGTATTTGTATCATGGAGTATGTAATTTTGTTCACAAACTACAGAGTTTTATCTCTTTTTTTTTCTTTTAATTTTAATTTTTTTTTTTTTGGGGGTATATGAAGAGTTATGAGTAGCTAATTATTACATTCAAGTAAGAGGCTTTGGGCTTAAGTCTTAATCCACATTGGTGCGTCTTCTGTATCTTTGATGTCTATCACCAACCCATCATTCCTTGCCATCTTTGAAAGGCAGTTCACAAGTCAATTTTCCTCTCTTAGAATTTTGGTGATGTTTCAATGTGTTAATTTTTTTTAGTAGTTTGTAGCAAAGTTCCACTTTCTCCTCCATTCTACAGTCTTGGTTGCATTTCTTTTCTCTGATTACTCTGTATATGTAAAGATTGTCAGTGTTGTAACGCCCTGAATTTTCTATTAAAACAATATTTATTTTTACTTTTCAAATAATACATCGGGGTCGGTAATAGTTCAATAAATGATGCAAAGAGTTTACAAGAAATTATAAAGAAATAAATTAATATCATTTAGAGTAACTTATTGAAGATATCATGTAATTACCATGCATACATTATAAGGGTTCATTTGTAACTTGGACCATATCTTGAAGGGTGTTATTTAGGGGTGGGCATGGATCGGATCGGATTTGACTAAAAACCAAGAACCAAACCATAAATATTAATCGGACTAGATCAGATTTGGAGATAAAAATAATTCGATCCAACATCATCCAAATCCAACTAATTCGCTTCGGATCACGGTTCAGATTCGAATTTCCGGATAGTATAATTCGACTTTCGACTTTCGTAATTCAAATCAATATACCACCATCAAGACATACGAATAAGTGAATAAATTTAAATTCTCTAGAATAAAAATAGATATGACTCATAGTAGGTACAATGAAATTAATGGCATCCCATCATCAAACCACACAAAATACATAATGTTCATTAAACATAAATAGCACTATAACCACATGTGTTTGCATGATGAACACTTGCAACAAAATCTTTGCATGATGAACACTTCGAGCAAGATAAATTTCTTCAGTTCCAGAGAGCTTTCAAAAAGTGGTGTGGGCCTAAAACCAACAAAATCAGCAGGATTTTAATATAAAAACAGGGGCTGAGCAAATGTATACACCAAATTGTAGCATGCAGATCATGTTTTTCACAATATAAAATAAATTCCTAACTTACTTGACTCAAATCTGAACAGCAGGGGATGCAACATTAATAGATTAATTATATTATATTAATAAAATATAATATAATTAATATTATTTTGGATCGGTTCGGATCGGATCAGATTTTATGAAGCAAAATCCATAAACCGATCTATTAAAATTGTTCGGTTTGGATCTTGGATTTTGACTTTTTTAGTCAACTCAGATTTTTTTTGAATTTTTTCGGTTCGGATTGGATGGGTTTTTTGGTTCTTGGTTTAAAACGCCCACCTTTAGTGTTATTCAATGATATGAGACAATAAAAACAAAATTTTGGGTTTACTTTATCTGCATAATTACAAGACTGTCCAGGTGTTGGGTGGCTTCTCTCTTGTGGTTGTGGATTTAGGTGCATGAAAGTAGTGATTAACCTTTGAGATTGAACTCTAATTATCGGATTAAACTTCTGAAGTGGCAACAAGGCATAGAAAGGGGAACAAGTGTTTCTATGAGAAACTAAGGAGATACACCTCATGCTTGGGATGCTTGGCCTCTCCTTAAGTGGTTTAACCGGCCTGTGAATGTCTGGAACAATCTCCAGGACAGTAGAGAGAGAAGAGTCTGGAGTTTCAGTGGTGAGTTTAAAGAAAGATTGTTGTTTAATGCCTTGAAGCTCTTCGGTATTAATGGTTGGGGCTTTCTAAAGGTAAGGCTGGGTTCTTAATTTCTTATTGTTGAGAGCTCGATCTCATGCACACTGTGAAATGGGGAGCTTCTGTTTGGTGGGGAGATGAGTTTCATTAATATCTTCAGTTAGGAACCTATTGAGGAACCGCAGCTACCTATGGTTGCGATCTCGTGCAGGGGAGGAGGCCATCATCTCGGGTGTGTTTCTGCTGAAACATTGCAAAGAATCAGAGTAGGGCATCTTCTAATCAGCAAGGGAAGCTCCACGGGTGTTGACTGCTGAAGGTGCATATCTTGCAGCTTGTGTAGGTTTATATATAATAAAACTATATGCAAACCTAGCTAGTTCTTATAAACTATGAACTGTAAGCCTTGTGTGACTGGTAAGAGAAGGGTTGATAGAGAGCTTCAGGCCATATACTGGTTATTATGAATTTTTTGTTCAACTTAATGAGGAGTTGGTGATCATGGATGTGTTGATTTCCATGAGATGTATGGTTTGGAGAAAGAGTTGAGCTCTCTACTAGGAGATTATTGCATGTGGATAAATTTCAAAGATAATTTTAACATCATTTCTTCATTTAAATGCTAATAGTAGCAGTTGTAGGTGTTCATATGTGAGGTGGGATGAATAAGAGATGTATAGTTGGTGTTTGGAAGCTTAATAATAGAACCCTTATTTATATTCTTACAATTGTGAGATAGTGTTATTGTTAAGCATGTACATGAGCAACCTCTTTACTTTTTTTTTTTTTTGAGTAAGTGGATAAACCACAATTTTATTTAATTAGGATAAGGTTTTCATTATAGTGCTTGAATAAGACGGAAATTAAGAAAATAGTAGCTTTCAGCCCTCTCCAGCGCACATCAAGCACTTCAGTCACCATGTCTTCCTCAGGTATGAGCTGGTTCCTCCCCAGTGGCCTCTCCCTCATCGTCATGTCTTCCTGGTGTAATTGAAGTGAATTCCAAGCTTCGCTTGACCAGGTTCGCTGCTGCCTCCAATTTTGTTCTCTTTGCCAGTGGAGCTGCATCCAACCAAGAAATAATGAGGAAGGAGATATCACGGATAATTCTTAAGTAAACACGTTGTTTATCCTGAAAACATCGCTTATTTCTCTCCCCCCATATACTCCAGGTGATGCCCATGACAACGATATACCATCCCTCTTGTAGGGCATTGTTCACCCTTGAGAGGGTATTTTTGTTCCCAAAGTGTGCAGGTGTGTCCCTCATTTGTGACCCCAAGCGAGGTTTTCAAAATGGCTGATTTGTCTCACGAATGGGGGGAGACAAGTAGGTGGTGTCTTGATTCATCCTCATTTTATAAGTAGCGAGTGGCCGCCTCCACTTTTTTCTATGGAGATTATCAAGTGTGAGGATCCTGTTCTCTCTTGCCAGCCATGAGAAGAGTTTGATCTTGAGTGGACAGGGCTGCTTCCAGAAACTTCATTTTAGGTCACATCTCAATCCACCATCAATTCTGAATCGATATAGGGATTTGACTGTGAACATGTTATTGGATGTTAGTCTCCATTCCCTAATGTCTCTGATTTCATGTCTTGTGTTATGATCTATTGGGTTCATGTTGCTTTCATGTTATGATAATGTGACTGTCTGTGGTCTTATTAATTTATTTGAGATTTTCGTTAATAAGTTGTTGAATTGTGTGGAGCCTGATCATACTGGACACCCAGCCACGCTTTTGGCGGATCGAGCTCCGCCTTTGAGCTCGCGGGGGGTTGCAAGGGGGCAGCGCCCCCATGCCCGCAATGTCGGGGGTTCGGGGGCAGAGCCCCCCGAGAAAAAAATTTTGAGGGGTATTTTGGGTATTTTCACTGTATTAGGGTTTCTGATTTCCCTATATATTGTTCATCCTTGTAAAGTTTTTTTGTTCTGTTGAAAGTTAGTGAAAACAGCCGGCGGCCATGAACGTAGCCCTATTTTTTGGGGTGAACCACGTAAAAACTTTGTGTGTTTTCTTGCTTGTTTTTTTTCTTTTCTGTTCTTGCTTTGTCTCTCACGATCTGAAGGAATCCCGCCGGATTCCTAACATAAGTGTCATGCTTAAATGAATTGAAAGATAATGCATTGACTAGTATGTTTTCGGGTTTCTTTTATTGGTACAGATTATTTTGATAGTACCTAATTTTTGAATATTTTAACATGCAGTAGTGAGTAGCTCATGTCCCTTTTTCCTTCATATATATGTTTCCTTTCAGGTTTACCTAGTACAGATGAGTGAGAGTTAAGTCCTCCTTAGATGGCTATGATGTACAAATTAGTAGGTTAGAATGTATGACTTGTGTTGTATCTGTGGTTGATTGCCAGATACTTTATGTATTATGTACTTTGACACTTGATTTTGTGTGTTTAATAAACATGTTATTTATTATAATGATTATTATCTTTATCAGGTTGTTAAGTTAAATAAGTGTAGGGTTGGGTTCACTCTCGGCTTGACTAGTGCCACATCTGCTTAGATTGAGATGCGGGTGTTACAAGTGTATACTTGGATTGTGATAGTTTCCGTCAGAAATTCCGTTGGAAAAAACACAGAATTTCATGTTAAAAATTAGTTAACATTTCAGCGACGAAAAATTCGGTCACAACTCCGTTGGTGAAAATTATATATGTTTTTTTTAAGACTAAAACTACGATGTTTTATTTATATGAGGAACGGATTTTTGGATTATCAATGATAGAATTTTGAATTATCACCGACGGAATGTAGTAGTATCACAGACGGAATTCTATAATATTAGTGACGAAATTATGAGATATCACCAACAGAATTTTAGTCTATCACCTATTGAATTATATATTATTAGGAACGAAATTATGGGATATTACCAACGGAATTTCAAGTTATCGCCAACGGAATTCTATAATATTAACAACGGAATTATTGGATATCACCAACAGAATTTCAAGTTATCGCCAATAGAATTCTATAATATTAGCAACGAAATTATGACTATCACCAACAGAATGCTATATTATTAGCAACGGAATTATATGATATCACCAACGAAATTTCAGATTATCACCAATGGAATTCTATAATATCACCAACGGATTTCTATATTATTAGAAATGGATTTTGACTTCTTTTCTAATATTAGAAACTGATTTTGAGTCCGTTTCTAATTTAAATTTTAATAAAAAAATGTTTTATTTTATTAAGATGTTAAATAACTTAAATATCATCTATATATAAATATTTATATAACTTTTTTACAAATTATATTATGAATATATATTATGATTTTATAAATATAACTATTTTAGATTGAAATTATTGGAAAATTTTGTAAATAACTTATATATAAATAGTTATAATAATTGTTAAAAAAATAAAAATATATAAATTTTACAAATATAGTACTTCGTATAATATATAAATTTTATAAATATATATATAAAATTAGATTATTGGATATATATATATATATATATATATATATATTTTATAAATAAATTATCTCTTTTTGAGTCCATTTGAATAATAATAATAATAATAATTGTTTAAAAAATTTATTTTTAAAATGGTTTGGAAAGTTTATAAATAACTTAAATCCATAAATATTTGTAAAACTTTTTTTTTACAAAATTTAGTATATATAATCTTATCTTGTGAAATAGATTTTATAAATATTAGATAAAAAGTTTTTACATTTGATTATATTTTTGTGAAGAATATTTAAAGCTTAAAAAAATAATCATTAATAATTTTATCCTAATTTTATTTTCATGAAATCTATTTTTCAGAAAATATTTATTTATATAGATATAATTTTACAAAACGGATCTCCGGATCCGTTTCAACATTTAAAAACGGATCCGGATCCGTTTTTAAGCAAACCCTTCTCTCACTCCGATGCGCTTCTCTTTAGAAACCCTAGAAAATTTGTGGCGCCATTCTCTGCAGTCTTTAGTTCCAATGACGGTAGATCGCGTTCTTGCCGGTGATTTCTGCTGCAGCGACGCTTGATTTATTTGATGCATGGTTCCCTGATCCTTTCTCAGTCTCTAGTTAAATAGCGATTTCGATTTGTTGTTTTTCCAATCGATCCTTTCTTAGATTTGTTTTTAGGGGAGGATGGTGGTGAGACTTTATGCTGGAGAGGCCGCCAAGGAGTACGCAGCCAAATTTGTTGCCGGAGTCACCACTATCATCGTTGGCCATCCATTTGTCACCGTCAATGATGACACCATCAAGGTCTGTCATCGATGGCCACCCATGAAATTGTTGGCCGCATCAATGGCCGTTTCGGGACATTGACAACAGTTCCCTTACTTCATCTGGTTTGTATTCTGCACTGTCTTATACTCTGAATTATGGTGAAACTTCATGATGTTAGTCAATGGAGCTATTCCTTTGATTGATTCTATGTCTATTAAATCTCGTTCTTTGTTTTCTGTTAAGTTTTTTTTTTAATCTTTTATGTGATTAAAACCTGGAAGCTGTTGGATAAGATTATTATTATTTTTATCTATTCAAATATATTGAACTGGATTTTTTGTCAGTGTACTTGATCATTTCTGTGTGGATAATTCCGCCTATAGATTTTTGGAGGTTAGATATATGCAAACTTATCTCTGTATATGTTTTCAATCATGATGCATCTCTTTTATTGATTCATAATCATTAATGTATATGTTTTCAATCTTTGTGTTTAAATTGTCTACTTCTGCAATAAGTATGATTGAAGTCCTTATCCTGTTGTGCTTTGGTCATATCTCACTGTCATATTCCATGTATTTGTTCTGCCAGGTGGATTATGAGGAAGCTTTATTCTTATGGCGTGTCGATAAGAAAGATTTTCTTCTTTGGACTACAACTTGTGTTATGACACTGTTTCTTGGTATTGAGGTTGGTGTGCTTGTTGGGGTAAGAATTATAAATCAAAACTCCATCATAAAGTTTTGTTCTGCCTTCTATTTCTTTTTCCACTCAACATTTGTTGGAAACTTTAGCATATTGCAAGATAACATAGCTTCAGAATTTTCCTTGATACCAGCCTATTTGACCTGCCTATTTCTTGTTGTTCTTACATTAAAATAAAATTTTTAAAATAATATGTTATCTTCCATCATTTTGTGTTCAGTCACATGTGTACTTTGAGATGTATGAGTTTCTTGAACTTCAGTTTACATTGAGTGCTGGTGTCAGGTTAATATGGCATCAATTAAATGCAAAGATAGTGAACATAATATACTTAACTGTTAATGATAAAGCTAAAACATTGCAAGTCAGCTCCTCCCTTGCATTTGTCACCTATGAATCAACAAACCCACATATCGGTGAGTGTGCTTCTCGAATTGAATTGTATTATGGTTGTGTTACCTCAAATACCTCAAATGCATCATTGCAATTATGTTTACTTCATTGAAACTCAACTGCAATGTATATCAATCAATTGACTCATTGATATATAAAGATTTAGCAGCCACAAACTTTCCAATTCAGAAATTGATCATGAATGTTGTTTGTGCAGGTTGGTGTTCTCATCGGTAAATCGAGGATTTGCAAATTAACTCTTGAGCAAAGAACCAACAATTGGGAAAGGTGGTGAAACAACCAACAATCAAGAATCTGCACCTATGAAAGCTTTGTGCTAGTTCAGATGCCTCTGTTTTATTTTATTTTATTCTATTTTTCATTTGTTCATGCTTATAAAGTTGTTCACAAATGTATAAATTGACATTTTGTGATTATTTAAGAATTATCAATAAAGTTTTTATTATTTTTAAATTGTATTTAGATGTAGTTCAATAGCTTTACTGTATAATAAAGCATGATTTTTATTATTATTAAAAAAATAATTCATTAAAATTTTAAAATAATTGTAAAATAGCAGGACTTTAGAGACGGAATTTCGTGATAAATATTATTGCGGACGGAATTCCGATGGTGATAAATATTTTTAAGGACGGAAATCCGTGGGTGATAAATATTTTTAGGGACGGAAATTCCGTTAGTATTGATAGCATTAGTGACAGAATATTTCGTTGGTATTAATAGCATTAGTGACGGAATTTTCTGTTGGTGATATATCACCATCACCGACGGAAATTTTTTTCCCGACGGAATGGCTTCAGTGACACGGTTTTTTGCGACCGAATTTCCAGCAGAAAATTTCTATCTCTAAAGTGCATTGCCAACGGAATTTAACCCTTTAGTGACGGAATTTTCCGTCTCTGATGCCCCTATTTTTTTGTAGTGATCCTTGGGTCTTTCCCTATGGCGATCCGATAACTAGAGTTCTTGATTATCACCATAGACTACTTCACCAAGTCGGTGGAAGCTAAACTGTAACATACGCATAATTTATGGAGTAATTAAATCCTTGATTTGATACTAATTATTTTTAGCCAACTAAGGGTCAAACTCAAAATTTAATTAAAGGATGGGACTCAAATGAAAATAAGTGTTCATAAATATATATTGTTAACGAGATTTTCGGGAAGATCCCAAGAATCAAGCCAACACTTGAATTTATAAGGTTTTTTTGGGGAAAAGATCCAAGAAGGCCAAGAAAGAGAGAATCGAGAAGACAAACACCAAGGTTTTAACGTGAAAAACCCTCAAATCGGTGAAAAACCACGGGTCTCCAAGCTTGGAGAGAGAAATCCACTATGAGTGATTCTTTACAAACGAGGAGGGAGGGGGAGAGTGTGTGTACAAAGAGTTCAATCTGCTTTACAAGTGTGAGGCCTTGGCTATTTATAGGCCTTGGTCACGACCTCTTCGGTTTTTCGATTCGCCTATTGTTCCTTCTAGAGGGTTCAGAGCTCGTCGGCAAGGGAAGGAGCCTACGTTAGGAGGCTTGTTGCGAAATTTGCTTGGGAGACTATTTGGAAGGAAATTTGTTTGGAGGTTCCTCTTCTTTTGGAACACCTTTCGGGGAAAACTCTTGGGGGAGACTCTTCGGGGGATTCTTCGAAAAGGCTCTTCGGAGAGCTTTTCGGAGGACTCTTCGGGTGGCTCTTCGGAGTGCTCTTCGGGGGAGAATGAGTTCGAACCTGCATTAGTGATCTGAGGGTTTGAAACATTTCCACGTGTCCATGCCGATTTCACCCTCATCATCAGTCCCCCCTCTAGTATGCTTGCGTGAGCTAAGCATACAAGCGGTGGCGTGTGATTGTCACGAGATTTTCGAGGAGCATTTCGGATTAGTGGCATGGAGGAGGTGCAGATGCTTCGGTTCTGATTGGATGCAGCTCTGAGTGAGCAGGTGAGGCGTCTAATCATTGATTCGAGGCGCATTAAATGCGCCGTACTTTTTCAGTTTCTCAAGGCTTCTTTTCGCGGCTGAGGGAGTAATGATTGCTCTTGTTCCGCTCCATCATCACGGCGGTGGCGTGAATCTAGCGTAGTTCCCATCTATGCTTCAACCCGAACCGTTCCTCACTTGTACACGTGTCCGATTTTGATTACGCGCTGGTTGGGGGAGTGATCTGAGTCGTTGGGAGAGAATAGTGTTTGTTATACCTTCTCCCATCAAGCCTCTTTTTTCGAAAAGAGTTTCTCTCTCAAAGGATTGCGCTCGTCTTCTCCACTGCGGGTTCCGGTGATTTGTATGCGTAGGGACTTTCCAGTGTTCGTCCGGACATCACTCATGGCTTCAGATGAGCCATCTTCTTCTTCTACTCCTTCTCCTGCTTCTCCGCTGGTTGATCCTCCTGTCTTAGCTATTGAGACCGTTACGGATGTAGCCAGAAACCCAGATGTTTGTTCTTCTTCCTGTCCTAACCTCATTTCTTCAAAAGCGCTCCATAAAATAGCTTTATCATACAAGATCACTGGGGTTGAATCTCCTTTGAAGTATAGAGTCCCAGCGCCTTCAGAGCGTGCGAGTTCACCGTCTAAGGATGGTGAAATCGTGGTTTGTCTGACATGCTTCTTAGCTGGGAACTTAGGATGCCTTTTTCCGAGGCTTTTCTTAGACATCTTTAGGGAGTTGAGATTTGTCCGTCCCAATTAGCTCGAACTCACGGAGGTGCTATGTGGATTAGTGATCATGTGTCGTCATCACCAAATGGAGCCTTACATTTCTCGATTTAAGCTCTTCTTCGGTTTGAGCAAGGAGACACACTTGGCGAGTATTAATTTGGGGCTCGGACAAATGGGAGGTTTCTCGGTCACTGTCCCCTTCGTCAATAAAAGGATGGAAGTGAAAGTTTTCTTTGTTTCCTGAAATGCTGCAGGGGTTGGGGGTTGGACTTTCGGTGGGGCTCTCGAGCTTCTTCCCTTGGAAAGGAAGGATCTTACGCCGGAGGAGGATTTTGAGTTTCAGAAGCTTAAGGAGTGGTTCGATATTCCTGTTGATAGGTACTTGACCACTGAGATCCTGCAAGCCTGCGACCTTTATCCGGCCCTGGGTAGGGTCTTGTTTTGTCTTTATTCTTTCCTCTAATGTTCCGGTGTTCCTCCGTTTCCTGAAGCGTTTTCTCTATATCTCTTGATAGGAAACCCGATCGAGGTGAAGTCTGCGCTGAGTATTCTCCTTGCGGGGGTGCGAGCCAATGAGGCCAAACTGAGAATGACGAAGCTTGAGAAAAGGAAAAGGAAGGCCTCGGTGCGGGATGGTCAACCTCCCAAACCTCTGCAAACGAAAGAGGGAGCTTTTGTTGATAAGGAGAAAATCCCCGAGGTAGCAGGGGGGCAATCTGAGGAGCCTCTTCAGGAGGAGGAGAGGGGAGATGCTGAGGCGAGTGCTCTTCCGCAGAAGGTTCTGAAGCGGAATAAGAAGTCATTGCCATGAAGAAGACGGTCTCCATAATTGTGGTCCCAGGAGAGGAGGAGGGAGGTAAGGTAGCTTCTCCGGCGAGGGAGGTGAACCTCTCTGAAGAAGATCTCGTTCCCCTTAGTGAACGTAGGAAGGGGATTCGTGTGGGGAGTAACGTCTCTCCTGTGAGTGTTTCTTCCGAGCCACTTGACTCTGGTGGCCTTTTGCTGCAAGAGATTGAGAATGCTCTGGACTCTTCTTGCGATGTTGAGGAGCCTAGCCGCCAAGGGTTTGCACATCCTGAAGGGAGGGAGCCAAAACGTGCCTCGGTTCCTCCTACAGACAAGATGAAGGGTCCTGCGACCGAAGTGGAGGAAATGGGTTAGGCTTCGGGAAGCTCTCTGGGGCTAAGGTTCAACCCATTCGACGACCTCTTGTGTCATGATCCCGCGCCGGCGACCGTATCATTAGAACTTCTTCGGACGGAAGAAATGGAGTCTTGGTTGCGGTGTCTTGATGAGTTCGAGCTGGCGGCCCACATGCGTCTAGCCGCGGTTTCGGTAAGTTTTTTCCAACTTATGTCCTTTAAGGACTTTCAAGTGTTCGATACTTAGACAGCGTGTATCCTCTTTCGAGAGCGGAGTGATGATGGACCGTGCTGCAAGTTTTCTGGAGGCAGGTCGCAGTCTTCGAGGTACCGTATCGAGTCTAGAGGGGGAGAACTAGAGGCTTCGGACTGATTTTTCTCTCTTGTTAGGGGAGAAAAACAGGATCGAAGGATCCCTTAACTCGTCGTCCTCGCAGTGCCAACGGTTGGTGGAAGAGAAGCTGAAGATGGAGGGTCGCGTGAGGACCCTTTCTGAGAAGGTTAAGGAGCTTGAAGAGGCGGTGGACCGGATCAAGCTGTCTAAGCAAAGCTTTGAAGAGCGGTGCCTCGAAGCTGAGGTGAATCTTTCTTCTTCCAAGACCGAGGCTGAGAATCCACGAGCTGTGAGTCGGTATTTATCTGTAGGTTTTGGACCTCGAGGCCTCGGGCAAGCTGTAGTCCTGCTATTACTGCCTCGTATTCGGCCTCATTGTTGGTGGCCTTGAAGCTGAACTTAAGGACCGTGGAAGTGCTCCATCCTGAGGAGGAACGGAGAACTATTCCTGCTCCAGAATTTTCCAGCGTGCAAGACCCATTGGGATGAGGAGGCGGGATATGTTTCCGGGAGGTTCATGGTTTCAGGCCCCTCGGGTTTGGTGACGGTAAGCTCTACGATAAAATCTGCCAAAACTTGGGCCTTGATGGTTGTCCGAGGGGCATAACTGATATCATATTCTCCGAGCTCGATTACCAATTTCGCTAAGCGGCCCGAAGCATCAGGCCGGTGAAGTATTTTCTTTAATGGTTGATCAGTAAGTACTTTTATCTTGTGCGACTGGAAGTACGGGTGGAGCTTTCTGGCTGAGATCACTAACGCGAAGGCGAGCTTCTCGAGCGGAAGGTACCTCGACTCAGTTCCTGAAAGTACCTTGCTGGTGTAATACACTGGTTTTTGTGTCCCATCCTCTTCTCTTGTGAGAAATGAACTGACTACGCAGTCTGAAATTGCAAGGTAAACGTAGAGCTCTTCTCCTGTCTTTGGTTTGGAAAGAAGAGTGGGTGATTGAAGGTAGTTCTTTAGCTGGTTGAGGGCCTTATCGCACTCCTCTTTACACTGTAATTTTGGTGCGGCCCGGAGGGCACGAAAGAATGGTAGGTTTTTCTCTCCGGACCGTGAGATGAATCTCCCAAGAGCGGCTAGTCTCCCATTGAGACGTTGAATTTCCTTGATGCTCCTCGGTGGCCTGGTGTTCATGATGGCTTGGATTTGCTCTGGATTGGCCTCGATTCCTCTCTGTGTGATCATAAAACCGAGGAATTTCCCCGAGCGAACTCCGAAGGCGCACTTGCTTGGGTTGAGACTCATGCCGTGGGCCCGCAATGCCTCGAAAGTTTCTTGGAGGTCGGAGGCATGGTGTTCGGCTTTTGCACTTTTGACCAGGATGTCATCCACGTAGGCCTCAACATTCCTTCCAATTTGTTTCGCAAAGACTTTATTTACTAGCCTTTGAAATGTTGCTCCGACGTTCTTCAATCCGAAGGGCATGACCTTGTAACAATATGTTCCCCTGGAGGTGATGAACGAGGTCTTTTCCTCATCTGTTCTTGCCATTCGGATCTGATTATACCCTGAGAGCGCGTCTAAGAAGCTAAGCATTTCGTATCTAGAAGTAGAGTCTACAAGGTTATCTATCAGAGGCAGGGGGTAGCAATCCTTGGGGCACGCTTTATTTAGATCTGTGAAATCCACACACATGCGCCATTTTCCATTGGCTTTCTTTACAAGGACAACATTGGAGAGCCACTCGGGGTATTGGACCTCCCGGATGAACTCTGCTTTCAATAACTTGCTAACCTCCTCCTCGGCAGCTTCAAGGCGGTCCGGAGCGAAGTTCCTCCTCTTCTGAGTGACAGGTTTGAAGGCAGGATCTACTTTCAGGTGATGTTCGATAACGGTGCGGGGTACTCCTGGCATCTCTTCGGCGGCCCAGGCGAAGATATCAGCATTTCGTTTCAGGAGTCCCAGGAGCTCTTCCTGATGTGCTGGACTAAGTTCGCTGCCGAGTTGCACCGTTCACTCGGGGATCTCCTCGTCAAATTGACACTTTCTTAGTTCTTCCACTGGTGTAGGGCGACGAGCTTCTTGTCCCTCATCTTCGGGTAACAGCTCTTCGAGGGTTAGTGTTTCAGATGCCTTGCCGGACTCTCCGCCTCAGTTCTTCAAGTAGTTGACGTAGCATTGTCGAGAAGCTGCTTGATCGCCCTTTATCTCTCCGCATCCATGTTCAGTTTGGAATTTGAGCATCATGTAGTAAGTTGAGGGGACATCACCGAAGATGTTCAAGGAGGGTCTACCCATGATTGCATTATAGCTAGAGGGGCACCGAACCACCAGAAAGTTGATCATGGAGGAGACCGCTCGTGGAGGTTTGCCGAGGGTAACAGGAAGGGCTATGATCCCCTCGGGTTGAAGGGGGCTCCCATTGAAACCCATTAGGGGGGACTTGGTTGGTTTCAGATTATCAGAGCCGATCTTCATTCATTCAAAGGCGTCCCAGAAAATGATGTCAACCGAGCTCCCTGTATCGATGAGTACTCTATGCATCATGAAGACTCCCACTTTGACTGTTGTCACCAAGGCATCGTCATGAGGTTGGGAGATGCCCCAAGGTCTTTGCTCGAGAAAGTTATCAGCTCTGATGGGCGGGCTCGTTTCTGGGGTGGATCTTCCTGCACTGCTCCTACCATCCTTGCATAACTCTTCCTGGAGGAGGAGCTTTCTCCTCTGCAGCCAGGGCCTCCGGCAATAAAGAGCAGGGGGAGGTATTCAGCAGGTGTGGCCTGTTGTGGTGGAGGATCCTCTTTGGGTTTTTGTTCTTGCCGTAGGAATTGGTCAAGTTTCCTTGCCCTGATGAGGTCTTCGATGGCATCCTTCAATTGGACACAGTCCTCGGTCGTGTGACCTTTGGCTTGATGATAGGCGCAAAACTTTCCGCTCCGCTTCATGGCCGCGGACTCCTTAATGGGGTTTGGTTGCTTCAAGAGTTTTTTGTGTTGTATCTGCATCAGGATATTCTCTCTAGATGTGTTGAGGTTGGTGTAGTTGTTGTACTTCCCTGGGAACCGAGGCCTCTTGAGTTCCTGAGGGTTGTAGTTGGTTCACCTCGATGGCTCGTCTCACCTTCTTTCTGGCTCTTTCCGGGGCCTCTGCTCTCCTTGCCTAGGATCTTTATATCTGTCGGATCGGGATTCTTCTCTCGGAGTTCCCTGATCTTTTGCAAGGTTTCTTCTTTTCGGCAATCTTTGAACTCCTCGGCAGCGATATAGGACTGCGCCCTGCTCATTAGTTCGGGCAAGTCCTTCGGAACGGCTCCAGAAATCACATCAAGGAAAGGACCATCCCGAAGTCCATCCAGTGCTGCGCCAACAACCATGATAGAGTCGAGGTGGGACATTCCGGAGGTCTCTATACTGAGCCTATCCAAATAATCTCGAAGGCTTTCCCCCTCCATCTGCTTGCATCTGAGGAGCATCACGGGGTTTTTCATCTGCCTTCGGCAATTGGCGAACCGTCGGAAGAAGAGCTCGGTTAATTGCCTGAAACTGGCTATTGATTCGAGGGGCAGACTCCTGAACCAGTCATAGGCAATTCCCGTGAGGGTTTTCGGGAATGCGCGGCATAAAACGACTTCGTTGAGGCCATTAGTCATTATTTCCGCGCAATAACGCTCCACATGCTCGTAGGGATCGGTGGTTCCATCGTAATATCTGATGTTGGGAGGCTGGAATCTCTCTGGGAACGGAGCCTCCCAGATTGCCTTGATGAAGGGTGAGAGCATGTATGGGACATGAGTCAAGACCCTCTTACGATCACTGATTCTGCCTCCGCGATAGGATTCTGGGGAGCGGTTGCGTCTGGGAGAGCGACCCCTTGATTGATAATCATGGGGGGAGTAATGCCTTGGCGGGGAGCGCCCATATGGGTGGTGCCGAGGCGAATACAACAGGGGTGAGTTCATTCTTGGAGAGTGGTGTCGAGGCGATCGGCGTCTCCAATGTGGCTCGGGAGATTCAAATCCTCTCCGCGGAGTGAGACGCCTTTGCCGATGCCTTTGGTCGCATCAGGAACGTTCTCTCCAATGGGGGCGCTGCGGGGTAGGGCTTCGGCTCGAAGAACGGTGGCTTCGCCCTTGTCGCGGTGTAGGCGCGCGATAATGGGGAGAGTGAACCGCGGAGTGCTCCCGGCTTCCCAGGCGGGACAGTGGGGCATGTGGTACCGTCGCTTGGGTAACATGGCGCTCAACCGTCATCATGTTGTGTACCAGGTCGGCAATCTGTCTCTCCATAGCCCTGAAGCGTTCCTCTGGAACTTCCATGGTTCGAGGACAAAGTTGAGGGTCCCCTTCTACCGCTGGATGGGCTTCGTCTAGGGGTGGAGGTGTTGCCCCAGTCGGGGCATGAGTCGCTTCAACAAGGGGTGGGGTTGAGTGTACGGCGCTCGTCTGTTCTTGATTCTGGCTCTGTCTTGATCTCCTAGTGGTCGCCATGACTTCTTGATCGCGTCCCCACGGACGACGCCAAAATGTTAACGAGATTTTCGGGAAGATCCCAAGAATCAAGCCAACACTTGAATTTATAAGGGTTTTTTTGGGGAAAAGATCCAAGAAGGCCAAGAAAGAGAGAATCGAGAAGACAAACACCAAGGTTTTAACGTGAAAAACCCCTCAAATCAGTGAAAAACCACGGGTCTCCAAGCTTGGAGAGAGAAATCCACTATGAGTGATTCTTTACAAACAAGGAGGAGGGAGGGGGAGAGTGTGTGTACAAAGAGTTCAATCTGCTTTACAAGTGTGAGGCCTTAGCTATTTATAGGCCTTGGTCACGGCCTCTTCGGTTTTTCGATTCGCCTATTGTTCCTTCTAGAGGGTTCAGAGCTCCTCGGCAAAGGGAGAAAAGGAGCCTCATTCGGAAGGCTTGTTCGGAAATTTGCTTGGGAGACCATTTGGAAGACTGTTTGGAGGTTCCTCTTCTTTTTGGAACCTGCTCAGGAGGCTCTTCGGGAGACTCTTCGGGGGATTCTTCGAAAAGGCTCTTCGGAGTGCTTTTCGGAGGACTCTTCGGGTGGCTCTTCGGAGTGCTCTTCGGGGGAGAATGAGTTCGAACCTGCGTTAGTGATCTGAGGGTGCAGAATCTTCCACGCGTGGGGTTGAAACATTTCCACGTGTCCTTGCCGATTTCACCCTCATCATATATATATATATATATATATATATATATATATATATATATATATATTGGCTAAAAGGAGCATAAATGCATGATTAGATGGATTGGTACACTATGTATATACAAATATATAGGGTATGGCTTAGGGACACATTAAATGTATGAGGATTATATTATATTTTATATTAGATTATATAGTATATTATATTATGTATATTGAAATATATGTGTATATGTGAATTGACTAAAGCTTACACGTAAATCCATGAGGGACCAAAAGTGTATGAAATGTGAAGCACTTTGACTAGGAACATTAATAAAATATTTATTAATGTTTTATTAATGACTGGTTCCATCACCTCGAGCCCACCGCTTATCCTTCTCGACGATAAAGGCATGCCAACTTCATACACAGGATCCTCACACCCCCATCTAGTTGTAAGTGAGGCTCTTGGTTCCCGGAGGAAGGAAGAAGCTCCCAGTCTTAGTCAGAAGGAGGAGCAGTACGCAGACGTACTTGAGGACTTACGGAGCTCGAGCCATCGGAGGTAATCACTGGGCAGAGCGCAACCATCCTTGTAGCCAAGACCAGAGAGCTTCTCCACCTCTGGTGAGTTCGACGGAGGTGCTCGGTGCTGTTGAGGAGTGGGAGAAGTGGACGAGAGAAGGAGACGACGCCAACCTACTCTCAGGATTGTGAGCTCGTCGAGGTAAACTTCGAGGAACGCCAAAGCATCGCGCAGACCGTAGTGAGCTCCGAGGCAAATTTTGACGCCGTAGGTCGTTATTACTCCAGTGAGTACCTCTGACCTTTGTGGAATAGCTTATGGTTGTTAAGCATACATGCATGCATGAACATCTCTTGGTAATGTTTGAAATCTGTTGAGATGGGGAGGATGAATATGGCTGGAGATCTAAGTGTGTTGCATGATCCAAACCTGTGAGAATTATGAGAACTACACAGGGAAAGGAGGCAAGAGTGTGTTGTGGAGGTATTACATGGTTTAGAGCATAGTTTCAGGGGATAGCTAATGAACTTCAAATATATATACGCATATATGACATAATGATGGCATATTTATAGTTAATCATTTTTAAAGTCTTGGTTGTATAGTTGAGCTTTGGTTTACACTTTGGTTTCCATTTTTGGAGCTAGGTGTGTGTGTTAGTGACTACGTGCTTGTAAAAGTTATGAGTGGGAAAAGGTGGCCCACTTCATTGAGTGACACATGTAAAGGCAAGGACTTTGCAGCTTGTGTGTGTGTGAGAGAGAGAGAGAGAGAGAGAGAGAGAGACTTGAGTGGTGCTGCACCTGCATCTGCATAATTGTTAACAAGAGAGAGAATAAAGGTGGTAGCTGTGATGGAGTTAGGAGTGCGTCCTTCCTCTTCAAATCCCATACGTGGGCTCTTGTATTTCATTTGATAAATTAATAGACCGACTGGTCAGTGGGTGAGGTCATAAGATCAGAGCTAAGCTCCTTAGTCTTAGTAGAGTTGACTGGTTAGTAAAGAGAGGGTGCAATCCATTTTAGTATTGACAAGATCTTAACCGCTTATGTAGTCTTGGGGATCATCGAAGATTGGGGTTGATGAGGATTCCTTATGGAGTTTCATGGGTAGCAATAGCTACCAAAAGGGGGTCA
This sequence comes from Dioscorea zingiberensis, assembly GCA_026586065.1. Lineage (NCBI taxonomy): Eukaryota > Viridiplantae > Streptophyta > Magnoliopsida > Dioscoreales > Dioscoreaceae > Dioscorea > Dioscorea zingiberensis. The sequence continues at coordinate 51,981,980 of CM048818.1, read as the reverse complement.
AGGTAACCAGGTTGGTGGATAGGTTAGAAATTATTAGTATTATTAGTGGGCCATGGCCCATGACACAAGGTAAGGTGGAGTGTGGGTCCAGTAACTGTTAATTCACTACGGTCCATGAATTGGGGCCAATAAGGGGATGTTATGCATATGTGTCCAACCATGAATAGATAATCAGTTATATAAACCTACTGGGCGATGTCCCGTTTACCAGATACTAGTATGGAGTCAGAAAGCACATCAGGAGGGACACCAAGCGGTGGTTAGATACTTCGACTCTTACTGTAAGTGCCTTTGGCTCTCTCCTTTATCATGTTGACTTTTAATCTCATGCTTGTATGCTTCCCATTCATTAGTTGGTTGGTTCCTTGGTTTGTTGATGCCATGTATGCTTATTTGATGCCTTGGATTATTGTTTCCTTGAGTTCATGCTTAATTGACTCGTTGGAGTATCACCTTATTGATTCCATGCTTGTGCATGTGTGTGTGGTTGTATTATGTTTCTTTTCCACTCGATATGTGTTACTCTTGTAGATTCTTCCGCCCGGATCAGTAGAGCGTGGGGGCTCCCGTGGAGCGTTTGAGACTATGGACACCTTGGAGTTCTGATGGTTCTATGCTAGGGGGAGGATACTCTGGCCGTCCACCTGTCAGTGGGATGATACACTGGCCGTGTCGACATATATGAGAGGTAGCGCTGCTGATTTCCAACCAAGGGTCGATACCAACTCAGGCTGACGACTGACCGGGGGATACTTTGAGAGTCTTCTTTGGATTGCTCCTTCAGAGCTTCGAGGCCGTAGTGGTGACTAGGAGTCCTTATCATTGTTTACCTTTATGGTAGGCCTGAGGCTCCTAAGTGTTGGTTGGCGTGGGTGTAGCCCCACTTGCTTGGTTTAGTCATGTTATTGATTTGTTTTACTTGCTTATCTTCTTCTTATACATGATTTGTTTATGATCCCTGCGGGGGCGCTTACTGGGCTTTCATTTCGAAAGCTCATACACTTGTTCTCACTCCTTTTCAAATTACGCGAAGTAGCGGACTTGAGCCATCAGAGCTGTGAGTGAGCATAGGGACTGTCGCTGAGGTTGGCTACCTCTGATTTCATTGTTATGAGTGAGGACACTTTTGATTTGGTCCATGTGGGACTAGTTATGTACTTGACATTATAGGTTACACGTACCCTTAGGATTTACCTTCCGCTGATGTTACTCTGACTTTATATCTATGCTTTATTATTCCGCTGCATATGTGTTATTGCTTTATGACTACCTAGGCCTTGTATCTGAATAGAGCTCGTCTCTACTTGGGTACGGCCGATCTGCTCATGTACCCGAGGCCCTGGATTTGGGGGTCGGGGCATGACATGAACCTATAGCAAAGATCTCGGAATGGGCTTACCAAGACTTTATCTAGAAGTCCATCATCTACAACTTTAGCAATCCCAGTGGCCTTCGTCAAAGACAAGTGGCGACAGTTCGACAAGCAAAATTTGAGAAAATTATGTGGTGATCTGGGCATCGAGGTAAGGCTAAACTTTGTAACTCATCCCTAAGCCAATGGGTAGGTCGAAGTCATGAATAGGACCATCCTTCATAGCCTTAAGACTAGAGTCCAACAAGCCAGATCCAACTGAGTACATGAGCTCCCTAGCACATTGTCGGTGTATTAATTGGATGCCTAAATGAGCCCCTACCGGAGAGACTCGATTCACCCCTATCTTCGGAGTAGAAACTATGATCCCTATAGAGATCGAGATGTCGACATGTCAAACATAGGGCTTTGATCAAGAAGCCAATGATGAGGCCCTTAGAGGAGAGTTGGATCTCCTAGAAGAAAAACTTGACGAAGTATGTCTGATGCCAGGCGGGGTAGCGATTAACCCGCGGGCTAGCCAGATCCAAGGGACCACAAGGAAGAACAAATGAAGAACCAAAAGAACTAGAGAAAATACTCTGAAATTCAGGAAAATAATTTTATTCAAAACTCAATAATTAAAAACTAACCCACAAGCCGGGTTAAATAGTCTCAAAAGATTAACCTAGAAACCTTATCATCTAATCTAAATTTGCTAAATTGACAAATTATTATTTAAAACTAAACTTATCTAAATTTAAAACTCTAAACAAATGAGATAACTCCTAAAAATCCGAGATCAAATCGGATTCAAATCCTATCCTAATTTGGCATATGAAATATTACCAAAAATAGAAAAAAGACTGAAAACCCTAATTTGGCGGATTAAATATTTATAAAAATAGAAAAGATGACTAAATTTCTCTCTAATATGGTGCCCATGTCGTACGCGCAGCACAGAGCTTTTTGAATTGGGGTCGAACGCCCGATTCTGATATCGGTAGCCAAAGTTATGGCCAAAATACGGAACCACACCCGAAACAGACCCAATCTTTGAATTTACTCGATAACTTCCCGTTTTTACGTTGACCCGCAAACCCGACACCAACATTTGACTCCAGCCTCCTGCATCAGTCACCCCGGGTTGGAAAGAACTCGACCCCGAGTTCGACTGTACCTCTGTTGGTAGGTTTGGATCTCCGTGCTTGATCTCAATCAAAACCCTAGAGACAGAAAGTAGGCTAGTAGTGTTGGTTAACGGGCCAGGAGGGTTTTCCTCCCATCGAGATACCAACACAACGCTAGTCCCATCATCGTCATAGATGGGCTCACCAATCTCCTCCTCGGGCTCACCAATTTCCTCCTCGTAGTCGTCATAGATGGGCGAGATCTCCTCCTCCACATCATCGTTGAAGATGGGAAAAATCTCCTCCTCCGCATCATCATTGAAGATGGGCGAGATCTCCTCCTCCACATCATCGTCGTAGATGGGTTGGCCAAACCTCTGATCGCTATGATTATGGTGCTGGACTTCCTCAGCCGAAACCTGCCCATAACAACCACGATCAAAATCGATCGCCGCCAAATGCCTTGATAATTTCTTGACTTGCCTCTGCAAATCCTTGATCATCAAGCGTTGGGTTAACTTCGCGACTTGCCTTTGTAGATCCTTGTTCATCGCCTCCAGTGCGCTCAAATCACGGTATTGGACTTCCTCAGCCAGAACCTGTCCAACACGACGACCACGACCACCAGTCATTGATGTCGATGATGACACTTCCTAGGAAGATGATGAGCTCTGGTACCAACTGATATTGGGCGGGGTAGCGATTAACCCGCAGGCTAGCCAAATCCAAGGGACTACAAGGATGAACAAACGAAGAACCAAAAGAACCACAGAAAATACTCTGAAATTCTGGAAAATAATTTTATTCAAAACTCAATAATTAAAAACTAACCCACAAGCCGGGTTAAATATCCTCAAAAGATTAAACCTTATCATCTAATCTAAATTTGCTAAATTGACAAATTATTATTTAAAACTAAACTTATCTAAATTTAAAACTCTAAACAAATGAGATAACTCCTAAAAATCCGAGATCAAATCGGATTCAAATCCTATCCTAATTTGGCATATGAAATATTACCAAAAATAGAAAAAAAAAAGACCGAAAACCCTAATTCGGTGGATTAAATATTTCTATAAATAGAAAAAAATAACTAAATTTCTCTCTAATATAGCCGCCCCATGTCGTTTGTGCCACAAAGAGCTTTCTGAATTGGGGTTGAACGCCCGATTCTGATATCGGTAATCAAAGTTATGGCCAAAATACGGAACCACACCCGAAACAGACCCAATATTTGAATTGACTCGATAACTTCCTGTTTTTATGTTGACCCGCAAACCCGGCACCAACATTTGACTCCAGCCTCCTGCATCAATGTCTCAAAGTTGCGGCCTACCACCAGCGTGTTCGACGCTTCTATAACTCCAAGGAACAAGAGGTCATTTCTATTTAGGAGACCTCATCTTACAGAAGAACATCTTCCAAGGGAGTGAGAGTACTACTGGATAACTAACTCCCAATTGGGAAGGGCCCTATATTGTAAAGGGGATTATCTGATCTGGTACATAGAAGGTGATATACATGTGGGCATGTTGCTTAAAAGGTTATTTCATGCCGAGCACTTAAGATGATAATATCAATGATTGTTATAGAATTTCTCCTCCAAACCATCCACTATTATTGTGCGTGTGTGATCAGACAATCATTGAGGTCTCAGACCAAAAGCCTCTGCCTAATTAGGTCCCAGCTATTAGGATATTTTCAGAGCGTCCTTTTCAGGGTAATTATCAGCCTTTCAAGGATAGAACATTAATTAGTAAAGGCCATTGGATCTGTTGTTTTTGGTCTTTTCAGGAACTGGGGAGAAGGGCATAAGAAGTTGAGTACTCCTCTCCTTTATAAGACACAAGTCATCGTATCAAAGTTCCGAGAACTATGTTCTCAGTTCACTTCAGTCCTAGTCGGACTCAAAAAGGTGAACTATAAAGGCCTAGAAAACTATCGAGCTTAAAGTTAGTGGCATTAGAGAAGCTAAGTCTAAAAGCTGACAACTAAAAGAAGCAACACTTAGTCATTCCCAAAGACAAATAGCCCAGGGAAGAAGATCATACAATAATCATTCATCCAGGATCGAAATAATACAAGTAATTAAAGAAATTATTTCTTTATTAATGACCTTGTGGAAAATGTACAGGTAGAAAGACAAAAAGAAAAAATATATAAGGCTTATTCTTGAGGGACTATCGGAGATGACAACTTTTGTGGGGTAGATGCCTCAATCTCGGTTGGAGTAGACGCCTCAAGTTCCACTAATGCTGATAGATACCATAGGCTCAATTAAAGCTGGAACCTCAGGGTCAGCTACGACCTTGGCTCCAACATCAGCAGCGTTCTCCTCAGGAGTAAATGACAGATATTGAAGAGCAACCTCAAAGTCTAGAGAGGCCAGGTTTAACGCTGGATTTTCTAGGGTGATCTTCTTGAAGATCTTGAAGCCCTCGTCCACTTATGTGGTGGCACGATTGCCAACTACTTCTTTGAACTCTCTCGAGTTCTTGAAATCGGTCACTTCCATTTTTGTTGCCTCTTTTACTGCCAAACGCCTCACGGCTTCAAGCTCTTCACATAACTCCTGATATTCACTGAACTTCTCTATAACTTCCTTGTTGAAGGTCTCGAGCTCTTCAGGATATTCATCGTTGTACTTGAAGTCAACCACAACCTTCTCCACAACTGTTATGAGCTGGCTTTGAGAATGTTCCAAATGTGCTTATATTTGGGATGAAAAGATGGAAATAGGGAAGAGTTTTCAAGATTATGGAGGAATGCTCTTGTGAGGAGGTGGACTTTGATTTTATAATGGTGGGCATTAGGCATGGGGGCACGTTAAAAGTTGCGTTTGAAGGCACTCAAGTGTAACTTGCAACGTTAGATTAAGTCTCCGGTGGGTAACGTCTTTGTTATACAATGAAAAGTATTGGTTGAGGTCTAAGAGCTTGATGTGAAGTCTGAGGATGACTTACTATCGGCGACAGAGGAGACTAGATGGATAAAGGTTATGGAGGAGCTATGATGGCTAACCTGATAGGAAAAGCTGATTTAGGCTCAACAATCTTAGGAGAAGTGGCTCTAATGTGGGGATGCTAACACCGAGTTCTTCCATCACTCTATTTATGGTTGGCGATGGTTAGACCATATTGCTTTCATGAAGTTCGAAGATGTGTGAGGGTTAGAGGAGAAGGAGCTTAAGCTAAGACTCAGGCAATTCTTCAAGAGAGCCTTTGCGATGGAGATTGCGATGAAGGTTAGCATTGAGTGGGGTTCTTTGTTGCATAGGTTCTTCTCTATTGCCAAGATCTTATCGACATTCCTCAAGCAGGGTAGTTAGAAGTTGACAAAACCCTATGTGATCCTGGCGAGCTTCTATCATTATTTTTGGGATTATCTTTAAGTCGACATTACTAAGCAATTTTTGTGTCTTCATTGTGGGGAGGTTCTGTAGGGTTTTTAAGAAAATCAAAAGCATGTATCATATACATAGCACAACGGAAAAATTAAAAATTTTCTAAACCCTAACCCAAACAGATCTCCCTATGTTTATCAAAACATAAGCAAGCAAAGTTGAAGGGTATGTACCTTTTGATATATGTGCCAAATTCCTTTCTCTGAATCAGAGAGGACGTTGCGTCAACCACAACAGTCCACAGACGGAGTGCCTCTAACGGTGATCCACGTGAAGATCCGCAGAAGCAACCTCAAAGGTGACGGGGTGACCTTCCACGCAAGGTGCTAGCTATGGTGGAAGTTCTTAAGAGGATTTGGGAGAGAAGAGAAAATGCTATTAATCTCTATCAATTGTTAAGAAGTTGTCTATCTTTATGGCCTAGAATATCATATATTTATAGGCCTCCCTAATTAGATTAGGGTTTGTTTCGAATTGGGTCTTTGATTGAAGCCCAAATCAAATTTGGCTTACAATCTAATTAAATTTGATTTATAATCAAATTCGACTTCCAAGCAAATTTGACTTATAATCAAATTCAACATATAATCAAATTTGTCTTATAATCAAATTCGACTTACAATCAAATTTGCCTTATAATTAAATTCGACTTACAATCTTTCTCTTCCCTTTAATTCTCTCGTTTAAGGATCTATTCCTAAAAACTCGTTTTATACCTCATTGATATCTTCTATGCTTGTGACCCATTAGGTTCCCGGTTATGTTGGCCATTCATAATCAACCATTGATTACAAATAGATCATGAGTGGCATCTAGCAATACATCATGACCCCAATTGACCGAAAAGTCAGGTGGTCTGACTTGGAACCTTTCAGCAGCCAATATTAGTGTGCAATTTGTCCTTTACCATCATATACCAACTTGGTTCGGAGTATGGTCTATGTGTCAACTCCCACTAGACTGACTATGTCACACCTAGCCCAAGTATTAGTTCCTTGTCCTATGGGATCCATTACTCAAAACTTATGTCATCGAAGACCATCTTTATGACAAGTTACTTTGGCCAGAGATTCCTAAGTAATGACCTGACAAGTGGCCATGGGTATACTCTCCTTCTATCAGGAGTGGTAAATCCTCTGTTGGCTACCTAAATACCTTCGAATACTTCAAAGCTGTACCCAATCACCACCCTGTAAGTTACCCCTGAAGGGAAACGTAGGAATGGCGTCAAAGCATAGGATCCATATCCAAGATAACTTGTGTACCTCAACTCTAAGGATATTTGCACTATTGCTGCAATGAGATCTTTACCGACATTTTAATAGGATAACCACATGAAGTGTCATGGTAGGTCATACAGTGAACTTGCTACCCTTAGCAAGCATCCACATGTTCACTCAAAACTTCTTCATTCTTACAGCTTGTGAGAACAACTGCTTGATCGGATCAATTGGAGCATAACATGTGCTAGTCTTGATGGATCAATAATGTCTCGTCTCATTGATCCTTCGACTAGGGATATTTAGATACGTACATAATTACACATGATAGGAATCCCACATTATGATCTCTATCATAATTAATTTTCTTCATGCTATGTGTTGTATCATGGACTTCATTAATTAGATTTAAGATCTCATATCATATTCATAGTAGTGAACATCTAAATAATGAAGAAGCCTTTTATTAAATAAATAAATATGTACATAAAGTGCCAAAGGTGATTGCCTTTAGAGCACTTCTCCAACAGGTTCCATTTGAAGCTATTAGTAAGGTGGACATTTCTCTCATCTTGGAGATGAGGGTGTGGTATATGTTGGAAATTTCAAACATATAAGCCTGCTGAATATAATGTATATAGCTTTTGCGAGTTCTTTGGTACGTAGCATGGTTGTAACTCTTGATCAATTATCTAGTTGAGGAAGTCTATTTTGTGTTTGTTCTGAAGAAGTGGATACCAAAGGGCGTTGCCTTTGCCCGGGAATAAATATATTCTTTCAGGGTGGATAGAGTAGAGACCCTTTTTTTAAGGCTAACATGGGCTTACAACCGTCTAAATTGGCTTTTCCTCATAGAAGTGTTGCAAATGCAAGGGTTTGGTGAGAAGTGAATTGGGTGGTTAATGTTATCATCATCTTCGGTACACGTCCTTGAGAACCATGTGTTGATTGGGGTGGTATGGTGGGCCGAGGATTTGTACAAGGTGATTCATTGGCATCATTTATGTTTATTTTTGTGATGGATGTTTGGAATAAGGCTTTGGAGTTGATGAGGCTATGGGGCCTACTTTTGGGATCCTATGTAGGCCTGGCTTGATGGTGGCAGTGGGTTGTATTCAACATGCAAATGATACGCTAATCATCAGAAGGTTCAAAGATAAAGGTGCATTGGTGTTAAAGCTCCTCTTATTTGCATTCAATCTGTTGTCATGGTTAGGACTGAATTGGATGAAAGCTCACGCATTCTGGTGGATGTGGTGTTAGTAGTGGTTCCCATGCAAAGCCATGATTTTGATTTTTGAGACATTATTTGTGAATCTTTTTTTATGCATATACAAGGTTTATTTCTCTAACTGATATTCACTAGCATGAGATGACTAGTTGAGTACTAGCATGGGATGACTAGTTGTATGAGATACAAAGGATCTAAATGTAATCTTGTAGGACATTCAAATAGTCACTTAGGATGATTGCGAGAGAATTGAATGACCAGTTCTTGACACCTTAATCTTGTCACAACTTAGAGTAAACCTAGACGGTTTGCTAAAGTGGTTGCCATAATAATAAGAGGACCATTGGATGATGATAACCTTTCTCGGTTATAGCATATGGATGCACTCTATTGTTTGGGTTTGTACTACACATTAACAGGCCAACCAAGAGAGCATGTCGTTGAAACACACTTTTAGGGTAATAACACTATAACATCCCAAAATTTCCTAAGTAAAATTCAGTGAATTTCTGAAATTTTAATTGAGGCTAACTACTTAAAATAGATTAATTAATATTAATCTCAAGTTAAAGAAAATTAGAACAAGATGGACCGAAATCCATTCTCGCAACTATAGGGCCGAGAGAGGTCTTATTGGGCCAGGCCAGAGTTGTATAGAAAAGTTGGAGATGGATAGTCGGTCGAGTTAGATTAATTAAACCAAAAATTAATTAAATGATAATTAATCCAGATTAATTAAGTAGGAATATCGGACAAAAGTTAGAGTCCCGATAAAGTATAACTGGCGGATCAAAAGCCGGAAGACCAGGATCTCGGTCGGGTGCGTAGTGCGACCCGTGAAGCCACAGTAGAGCCCGTGACCACCGATAGGATGTAAAGAATGATTAAAATAATATAATAATAAAATATTAATTAATGAATAAATCGCCTCGATCCACAAAATGTGGATCTGGTGGGGAGAAAGGTGAGTTCCCGTGTTTGTACAGTAAAGAGGAATTGAATAATATTTTAATTAAATCATGACTTTTAAAAAGTATTTTATGTTATAAAAGAGAGGAAAGAGAGGGAGGGAGAAGACCCTCAGCCTCTCTCTCCCTACCCCGTCACCTCCTTCTCCCGCTCACGAGCACCCTTCATCGCCGGTGAGCCGCCGCCGCCTGGAAGAGCCCCGCGCCACCCGCACCACCACTCACGGCCGGCCCCGCGACAAAGCCAGCGAGACCGGCAACTCCACTCGCGAAGCTCGCCGCCCGACCGGAAGCGGCCGAAGCCGGCCCGCGCTACAGCGGCGCGACTGCCTTCTTCCCCACGCCAAATGACCACGCCGGGCACCGCAGATGACCAGTAGTGCCGGGTCCTTCTCGCGCCACCTCGGTTACGGCCACGCCACCGATTTCCCTCTCGATACGACCATAGGCTGTGAAATCGGTGAGCAAGATTTGGAATTGTTGATTTTGGCGTTTGAATTGAACTAATTAGGGGTAGAGTTCTGAAAATCAGTGAGGAGCCCTAATTCTAATTTAGGGCTATTGAATGGAATTGATAACAAAATGCGAAAATGGGTCGTTTACAGGTTCATCGACTGCCGATAGGCACCGAACGGGGGATTAAGATGAGAATGGAACCATAGACGATTAATATGTTATATGATTAATTAAAGCTATTAATATGTGAATGTTTGTAGTCATTTCGGAGCCCTACAAATAGAGGAGGTGCTGCCGAAATTTTTGCCGATATACTTAGATTTATCATGCATTAATTAGCAGGTAATTGACTTAATAAAGCATGATGTAGTTCTAAGATAAGTTGATGATGAAGTTAAGTATAGATACCTAGAAGGGAAATCCCGTATTTTCATCGTGCTCTATTTAGTCTTAATTGGAGTATGAATCAAGAATACGGACTCCGAATTTATAGAATTCTTATTTCAACTATCAGGTAAGGGCAAGGGCAAGTCCGCCGCCGAAGGACCGAGTCAGATCTAAACTCGACCCAGACTCAGGCGAGGGGAATCTACCTGTATAGTTCGTATGTTTTACCGTATTTTTATACGATTCAGATTTCAGTTTTGAAAGTATGAACTATGAGTTTTCATGGAAGTTTCTAGAGTTTTATAAACCCATTTTCATACTTAGTATTCAGTAACAGAAAAGAGAAACAGTTACAGATACAGTTAGATTACATTCTATTGATGTACGTGTATAGACCAGCGGTGGCTCGTGTAGAGCCAGAGAGTACGACACTGAGTTAGGAGAGGGGTGATTTAAATTCTGTTTTAAGTCCGAACAATCTGTTTTAAAACCACTTCCATTTTATAAAAATCAAAACCCCCTTTCCATTCCTTGGGATGCTTAGTATACGTATATATTATCGACCACTCGTATCAGATATACTTGTTGATTGCTGGCCATATAGTAATGAAGTAGATGTGTAGTCAGAGAATAGTCTTGTGTATTAGATGATGTCGCGTTCTCGCCTTCTAGAGATAGAGCTCATCTCAGAGAGAGAGAGGGCACAGGTACAGATTACCCAGGGGGAATGTCGGTATCAGATTTAATTCACAAGACAGAGAAACAGAAACTCAGTTATGCATTTTTAAGAGAATACTTTGATCAATGTTTACTTGCTCAGTATTCAGTACAGTTTTCAGTATTTTAATTCAGTGTTTTCTATTCGTGTTTTACACGCCAGATTTCTTTACAGTTTTACTTATTCTACGGGTACAGTTACACCCGACAGTTTGTTCCCGCTCACTGAGCTCCAGTAGCTCAGCCCCTCTTCTTGACACTGTTTTCGCAGGGCATTAGACAGGAGTACTTCTAGCGAGTCGTCTGACCGCGAGTAGAGGAGATGTACTGTAGCTGGCTCTGACTCGATGTCTAGAAATCCTGTTACCTATTTATGAGTGTTGTGAGACTTATGTTCCAGACAATATTTTATTTGGTGTTGTATTAAACAATATCTATCGTTTGAGGATTTCCTTATAAATAGTTTGCTTAATTACCTTCCGCATGTTGTTAATTTTCCAGTTAATTAGCAGATTACAGCCTTAGGTCTAGGGTTCATTCCCTAGATCTGGCTGGTGTCACACCTGGGTCCTGAAAAGGATAAGGGTGTTACAAACACTGTTCTCTTAGTGCAAGCACCTTACCTGAGGATCATCTATCTAGTATTGTTATTAAGTACTTTGAGGATAGGCTGTGTGGTCAAGTCGTGTATCACTTTAAATCTTCCCTTGGGTGCTTGTAATTAATGTTGGGATAACATAGGATGCTCAACAAGGATTCTATTGCCTCAATTGAGGAGAACATCTAGAGTGAAATATAGATATTGTGATTAAGGTAAAACCCAGCTAATTATACGTTAAATGAGATTTGATAATATATGTTGGTATGATAGAATCAAGCCAATTCCTTGATTGGGCCTGATTCACTATATGTGTACTAGTTATGAGTTTTGACAGTGATGTTTTCTCCATGATCAGTACAGTGATGTTGTTATAGTAGAGAGCGCTACATGCTAGACAAAGAGATAATCTACAGTATTTCATATTTGTAAAGAGTTATTCAAATGCTATACTTATTTCCAAAGTCCATAGCTCTTTGGTTATGTTGTATATGATGAGATCCATATTAGGTTGTTCAATCATTACTGACTAAAAACATAACAAATAGCTCTGCATATAATTCTCTTACTTGGCCTACTTGGATATTCTAATATACTACATGTATAGATGAATTTACTTGGGTTTATGAGATGGTATTCATTCGAGACCTGAGTGCATTATAGACTTGAGACCATATTGATATTTGAACATATATTAATTAGGGCCAATTGGTTGGACCTGATTAATTATTAAGAGATCACAATTGTGGTTGAACAAACATGATCTAATTCATTATACCATCGGACTTGGGGTTAATCTTGTAGGGATTAGTATGAGATAAAAAAGAGATAATCATAATTTGATTATGATTTGATATTTGAATTTGAATTTGATCAAGATTTATCTTATAGAGATATTTATAAAATGTTTATGATTTATCTCTATGTCAAATATGGATTAGAGTGAAACTAGGACACTCTTATCTATATGAGGAGAGACATAATGAGAGAAGAAACAATGCAAATGTGTGAGATAAATTGAGTGATCTCTTGAGGTTCTTTTCTTTCTGGGTTCCCTCATTAGTGAGAATCAGTTATTAAGAGAAGGAGGTTGTACACTTGTGCAACTCGAAGATCATCAGTTGATTTCAAAGAAGGTTTTCAGGAGAGTAAGCTATTCCAAGTAAGTACTCTTTAGTTTATTTGATCAAACAATATATATGATATATTGTGATTAATAATTATATGTATTGGGTTGGGACATATAAAATAGGTTAAGAAAATTTTTGAAACATAACCCTAAGGTTCCACCCTTTATTCTGTTGTGCATGTGAGTTACTGTGTCTTAACCCACTACTTCCAATATGTGGATGTGAGAAGGATACTAAAGGTGGCTCAAGAACTTGTGTCTGCCATTGGAAGCCTTCCAATGAGATGCTTGGGCCTCCAATTAGGTCAGGTGAGGCTGAGTAGAAGCAAGTGGAAGATTATTATTCACAAGATTCAGCAACTATCGACTATGTGGAAAGGGAGTTGTCTTTCCATTGGGGCGAGGCTCGTCTCCACAAACTTTATTTTAATGGCTAGCCTGATTCATTATATGTCTTACTTCAGACTATTGAAGTGGGTTATGGGAGAAACTGATAAGTTGAGGATGGTGTTTGTTTAGAGGGATGGTATGAAGACATAATATAATCTAATAGTGTGAGATCATGTTTGTAAGTTGGTGAACCTTAGAGTATTGGGCATATTTGACCTGGACCTTGTTAACATGAGCTTGCTAAGCAAGTTGTGGGCTAGGCTCGATGACGAAGATACAAAATCACCAAGAAAGGGATATGTTCTCATGAAGTAAAGTAATAGATGGGTGTCGCGGGATTTATCACCAGGGAATAACTATCATGCGCCCCAAGTGTGGCATGGTTTCTTTGAGGTTAGGTAACTCTTCTATTCTTAGGTAATGGTGATGATAGGTAATAATTGAAACACGTCATTCCGGTTCCAGTGTTGGGTGGATAAAAGAGAGTTACGATGGTTATTGCCAAGGGCATTTCAGGTTTGTGTTAACCCACATAGGAGGGTTAGTAATTGCCTTCTTTCGCTGGAGTATAGTATTGCATGGGTGGATTAACTCAAACATGATGCTATAGCAGCTACGCATGGGAAAGGTGATGAAGTATGGTTTATGGTGGAGATGGTGCAATAGTCTCAAGGTGGAGATGTTAGAAGGTGGACGTGGACGATGATTGAGCACCTTTTTATGGGGACTTTATATCAACCCCTTGTAGATATAGGTGAAATCTAGGGTCTTTGCAAAGTCTTATGGGATACTTGGTTCCTTCTAATCTATGGGTCTTCATGTTGTTGTTGCTACACAATAAGTCACTTATCAAGGAAAATATGTGGAGAAGGGTAAGGTTCAACGTCGACCCACTATGCCTGATTTGCATTGAGGAACCGGAGATGATGGAAAACCTTTTCCTTGGGTGTTTGGTTACTATAAAGGTGTGGAAGGTGGTTAACTTGCAGCTCAGGTTCATAGCGCAACCATGGTCTCTAGGAGAAGCCTAGTCTCTGAGGTGCACTACTTATATTAAGGTTAGTGATCTTGTTGAATGGTCGACTATGGCTATGATCTCATGTTGGGTTTCATGGGAGATGAACAACAAGGTGTTTGGGGCTTGACGAGGCCGTTACCAAGGATTACAACATGGGTAGAGTGTGTGAGGTTAGTTTAGAATGTTCAATCCATTAGCCTGTAGGCAAGGAAAGTATAGATGTCAACCAAGCTGTGCTACCCATTGACCTATATCCCAGGCCTGGAGCACGTGCACAGATCGGCCGTAACCAAGTGGAGGCGTACCCCAACTCGAATACAAGCCCCGTGTGACCATAGCAGATAACAAATAATAACAAAATAACATAAACAAATAGTTAGAGTCACAACGAAAATAAAATCAGGGTTCATGTACCCTACAATAACATGGGCCATACAAGGGTCCTATAAATAATGTCTCACACAATAAAAATAAATGAAGTCCTCGGACCTCTACAAGCTACCCCCATCCCTCGCACGGCTCCTGAGCTCGAGTCACCAACTCGTTAGGATCTGAAAGAGAAAGGAAAATAAGTGCGTGAGTTTTCGAATGGAAAGCCTAGTAAGTAACCTCACGGGGATCATAAATCCATCATAGATAACAATAATGTGATTATATCCAACAATCATCAATCAAAGAAGTGGGGGCACACCCCGCAAGATTAAGAACCTAGGAGTCTACCACAAACAACACAACGGTAATGACTCCTATCTACAGCTACCTCATGTTCTGAAGAGAGTTCCAAAGGAAGCTCGTCAAACATCTCCCCCGGCTAGTAACAACAGTATCTGTTGAACTCGACCCTCCGGTCGTACGATCCTCAGGTCGTATATCAGTAGCGCCACCTCGCGTACGTGTCGACACGGTCAGCGAATCACCCCCACTAACGGGTAGGACAACCAGAGTATCGTCCCTTTGGCATGGAAAGCAAGAATGTTAGGGTGTCCCGTCCCTGAACATTCCCCAACGGAGCCCCCACGCTCCACTGATCCGGGCGGAAGACTAACAATCAACCAGGGATATCACTATCCCGAAAACAATCATACATGTTCAACAGGAATCCAAACAACCAGGAAAGCAATGTACATGTATAAACTCAACAGATCAAGCAAAAGGAAATATCATGAATCACCAAACATGATAATAATAATACCAAAGAATACTCCGGAGAGTAGGCACAAAGCAAGTGTACTTACCTCTACTAGCATTATCTGGAATCACCGGGGAATTCCTTCTGTCGCGTCTCTAGGTCGAAATCTAATAATGAAAACTATATCAGTAACGGCTATGGCTCACAAGCCTGGATGTGCATGAATGGTGCACTAATTGGGCCCAAGTCTAATCAAATGGGCCTTCCCTTGTACTCTATGTCACTTTCCCTTTTTAAAAGCCTGAACCCCACCCTTTTAACCAAAGATGTTGTGTCCTAGTAGTTAAGGCCCACTAGTTTGGCTATGGGGGTCTTGGGTTCGAATCCTTACTCTATCTTATTTCTTTTCCTTTTTATAACCTGGTTAGGTCTAACCCTTATTTTATATAATTAAGCCTCTCTGTTTAATCACAAGTAATAAGGTGCCTAATTGGTTAAGGCCCATCATGTATGGTGGGGGGTCTCTGGTTCTAATCCCGACCCTTACACAATTCTTTTGATTTTTCTTTTCATTTTTAGTTTATTAGCTCAACTTTAAACCTGATTAGACCAATTCCCTTATTTGGCTGGGACCCAATCTCAACTTGATTGGACCACATCTCTCTTCAATCGATTTAGTTTGGTTCAAGTTAGTTGGTTAGGTTTGACCTAATTCCTAGACTCAATCAAGTTCATGTCAATTAATTAGACCCAACTTAGTTAATTAATAATTTATCAAACCTAACCAAATTCTTAAACCTGACTCAACCATTAGACTTGATTGGCTTGACCCAACCAGTTAGTCCAAATTGATTTAATTGAAGTGGATCAAGTTCGATTTGTTTGAAGCTGGTTATGCTATCCACAAACCCCCAACTTGATTTTTTCTAATTGATTAAACCTAATCAATAAACCAATCTCAATTAACCTAATCAATTAATCAAAACTAAACTAATTCAATTTGATTAATTGTGCCCGTCCTTCTCTCTCTCTCTTTCTCTCCATCTGGCTGTATCCCGCCAGAGTAACAGAGTGTCGGGCTCTGCGTAGTGGTCACCGACGAGCACCCGGGTGGCCTGAGCCTTGCCGGTGCTTGGGCGGTGATCTTCTTCTTCTCTGTCTGAGCGGAGCCTCATTGGAGCAGGGCGGTGCTCCGGCCGGGCCATCCTTCTCCAACGACTAGTACCACGGCAGTGGACTAACGACTGTCGCGAAATGTCGACACTCTATTAAGCATACACAATGACCATCAATGGTTACCAAAGGAGGAAGAACTCACCGGGGTGTTTGGCAGCGCGAGGGGCTCCCAGGGAGGTGCACTGGTACTGGCGCAGTCCCAACGATGTCTCCTGCGGGGTGGGGAGCAAACGACCAGAGTCCTTTGACGATGCCGTGCTCCTGGGCTCCTCGCGACTCCTCTGTGACCTCAAGAGGCCGCTGTCCGAGCTCGGAGGCCTGTAGGCGCTCGGGTCAGTGGTGACGGACAGAAAGGAAGAAGGAGGAGGAAGGGAGGCGGTGTGATAGGGTTCCGAGAACAAGGTTGTACTTATAGAGCTCGCGGATGAGGACGGGGCGAGATCTCGATCTCCCTGATAATGGAGATAGCTAAATAGGGACCTTCCTTACTTGGTTGGCGGTGATTCCAGGGAGATACTAGGGCTGGCTCGTGGCAGCGTTCGCCCTGGTGGAGCTGGTGACGCCTTGCGATTGGATCTCAAAGGAACGGGCGGCTTGGATCGTTTGTATGGAATCCAAGGGTGGGATTATATCATGAATCCTCGGATCCGTCAACTGACTAGATGAAGGGTCGAGATCACGCGACGGTGGACGGTCAGATATCCTGTCTCTGCCTAGAACTTAAACGAAGACCAACGATAAGCGGCTATGATTAGATCATCTAACGAAGAGGGTTGAGTAGTGAGATCTCATCCCTCTGCCTAGAACTTAAAACAGAGCAATGGATGAGCGGTTTAGATCCGCCCGCATAGTAGGGGCCTATGTACCATTACCTTGGTGATCAAAAGGACGGTCGGATGAATGCCTCACGATTTGCACACCTTCTGATCCTTCAAATCACGGTCGTTCATTGTTTTCTAATGCAACTCATGCACGAGTTTCTCATGGCATTTTGCAAATAACCCCCTGATCTTTTCTAGGTTATACTCAGGTCCTTGGCCTGTGAGAGGAGCACAATTTCGAACAAATCCCTAGGCTTTTCTGAAATTACAACTAAGTCCTTGGCAGCCCCAATTAACCCTAATTGGGATAATGATCATTTTAATCTTTCTTTTCCTATTAAATTCTAGTTTGGGAACTCCTTTAATGAATTGATTAATTAAGATAATTTAGAAACCATTTATTCCATAAAATTCTGGATTTTACAGCATGGCCTAGCCGTCTCGTGCAGACGTTGGGCTTTGGTTTTGTGGTCTGCGTGTTGGCATGACACGGTATCCGTTGCGTGCTGGCATGCCTTAAACACACAAGCCAACACTGCACAACCCATAGGTTGTTGGGAATTTTTGGGGATATTTTTCAAATTTTTTTTGAGAATTTTATGGAATTTTTGGGAGCTTTTAAATCACTAAGTTGCTTCACGTGCAGGCTCGACATGACACGATCCCACATGGGGTATGGTCATGCCCTATGCGTAGCCAACTTTGGGGTTTGTGTGCTTTGCTGATCTAGCCGAAACATAAGCTCTCCATATCGGCACAGGGACAAATAGTGTTGTTACTACTCGGGCTCAGGTCGTGTCGGTTCGTCACGACATGTTGGAAACTTATAAAGGAAAGTTAAACAATGACATTTTACTAGTCAACTTAATGTTATGGGCGAGGAAGGCTTAACTATTGAGCATTGAGGTAGTGTTTGTACTGGTTTAGTTATTAATGGCTACCAATGGTCCAAATGATCGAGATATTTTTCTACCAATAGCCCTAGAGGTTGAGCTTGCTACTGAAATGGGTTCTGACGATCTAGGCTAGTTAGGCATGCGGATGTTGAGTGGCATATGATGGAACCTAGTAGCTTGAGCCTGACATTAGAGATGGAGGGAGCCATGGGGAGCTTCAATCCATATAAGCTAGGGTATTCTTTTATTTCTTGTTGAAGGTCATTTGGTAAAGATTGTAGGAATGCCATGGTGTGCTTCCAATATTAAAAGCTTGGTGATGTTGCAATGCAATATTAAGAGTCGAAATCAAAGGTACTTGACAACCAAGCAAGAGGTGAAGAGCCCGTTAGTAGTTGCCATTGCTGATATTTATAATTATTTTTTATACTAATGTGGTACTATCTAGTTCCAAGTGGTTGTTAAAATGGTATTGTCATCTCACCATTTCCCTTATTAGTAATCATATGTTTAAGTGCCACATCTATATCTCATGTTAGCAAACCCTAATTCTTCTCCTCTTTAGTCCCTATTTCATTGGTCTCCGCCACTTTTCCACCCTCAATCTTGCTCATCTTCCATTTTTGTTCTTTCAGTGTTCCATCCTCGACCTATTCGATGCTCATGTCATGGACACTAAAGCCAAGCTTAGCTTTCTTTTCTATCCTATCCTCGTTTTCCTTTCTCTCGACCTCCTATATGTTGTAGGCTTTCTTTACTAGTACTAGCTCCAACTTCCTTACTTTCCCTCCCTCTAACTTTTTAAGGTTAGGATTGAAGGGGAGGAGGGAAGGTGGAAAAGAGAAGAGAAAAGGATAACTTTTAGGGTTTGTTGATGTGGTAATGTTATGATAACAACCACACATGAGACAAGATAGTGTCACAGAAGCACAAAAAATAATTAAAATTTCTCACTAATAAAAATAAACATGATTGAGTAGTAAAAGAACTAAAAAAATAATTATTTAGAAAAAATTAAAATAACATTAAAAGAGTAAAATGACTTTTTCAGGTGCAATTAATGTTGTATTTGAGACAATTTGGTTCATTTGCATGCATTTGTTGTTTCAGGTGGCATGTACACTTGCTTTAGTGAATTTCTATATTGAATGGATAAATTTATGCACTAATGCAAGTTGTTATTAGTATTGACAGATGATGACCAAGATGGGGATGACAATGTAGCAAAAAGAAGGGGTGTTATATGACAATGGAGCAACATGAGAAGAAGGAGAGAGGGTTGCGAGCATTATGAATGAGATGCTGAAGTCAGAAATTTATTGGATGAACTACAGGACTCCAAACCCAATCTTCATAGTTCATATTGAAGCCAGATAAGTGAGGAACCATCAATTAAATATTCAGGTCAATTTGATAGGAGATGGTCATCTGATTGAGTGTTTGATGGAGACTACGCAGACTGAAGACTAACAGAGTCGCGATACCCAATAGTAGCGTCGTGACTCCATAAGCTTGAAACCCTGTGTACACCAAGCAGAGAGTGAGAATTGCAACAATAGAACTCTCGCATAGTGATACTGATCGCAGAAAGCCTTCAGAAAGAGCCCAGAAGTTGGACATCGCGATGCCCAACCCCGACCCTATATAAAGACCTCATTTTTTAAGTTTTGGGCAACTTCAATTTAAACAATCTTCTAATCCATCTTCTTTCCATCTCCTTCCGCACGATGGCGGGGCTCTTCTTGGTTAGAGGTCTTCTCCACACCTCAAGGAAGGGGGAAGCTTTTCTCAAGGGGCAAAAGCACGACGCTTCATTGCCTACGCAAGGGAGATAAGTTACTTTACTTCCTATCTTGAATAATCTCGTGATTTTACTTGATTTCCTATGGATTCTTTGATAGTTATGACAGATCTTGTATGGAATTTCATGGATAAGAGCTAACTTTCCATTCCTAGGGTTTGTATGACAATTTTACTTGCAAATACTTTTATTTTATGGTTCTTGTTGTGGTGTGTGAATATTGTGAATGTGCTTGTGAGTGTAATTAATCCTTAGACATGAAATTTGTAGAGGATAGTGACAGTATTTCGCTTGAATCTCACTCCGATGAGTTGTGGGGTTAGATTATGTATTGCAAGGTGGAAGTCCGATCCTTGGATTGGAATCCTACACTATAGACGTATAGTGTAGTGGCCCACGGTTAGGATAGTTGTGTTTGGGTATCTAGGGAACCGCCTACCTAGCTATAAGCTCATGGCTTAAGACATAGGGGTAGCCTTCAGGCCATAAATCTCTAGTAACACTTGCATTTATGTACCTAAACCTATCGCCGTATGACCCTTGTTCCGCCGACATACACCAGAATTTGAATTATAGATTATCATCATTAGCAAGTCAAGGAAGCATACAAACCTTAGCATATAGAGTTTTCCCCTATCCTAACCAAGAATTGCCCATTGCCTTCTTTTTATTTTTCTTTCTAGATTAGGACAAAATCCCCTTTTATCGACTGATTAGATGAACATAGGCTTGAAAGTAACTGGTACTTAGTTAGGTCAATCCCTACTCCTTGTGGTTCGACACTCTATCTCATCATCTATTACTTACAATGGTACGTACGCTTGCGTGAGAGCGCTTCATACGCGCCCAACATATAGTTCAGGGATTAAAAATACATTTATATGATGAGATCCTTATTAGTTAGTTCCATCAATTCTCAACTAATAAAATAATTTATAACTGTCACGACCCGGACCTGAATCTACTGATCTGGCTTGACAAACGGCCGCAGGCTCGCTAGGTGTAACCCGATAAACCTGCAAGGCCTCAAAAACCTGTATCACCAACTTAAGTACAAAACCTGGACAATAAGGACTTAAATGCAATTACACCCACATAATATTAATGTCATTACATAGAAGTTCAAGTTTAATACAAAAGTTTGATGGACAACAAAAAGCTACCCTTGTTATCCACAATACTATTAGATGAATCCTTATCTAGCTAGCCACCAATCTACTACTCCTAATCTAAAAAATTTCAACAACCATATCATGAGCTTGACATCCCAGTATGCAGTCCACTAAAAACTCATTTGAATCATGCACAATTATATGAAAAATATCATAATTTACTTTGCCCAAATACACTTTTTAAACCTTATATCAAAATAAATGTAAGTATGCAGAACAAAATACAATGCAACAAAATAGAAAAAACAATCTCGCAGGGTTAGAGTCAATAGGTCTCTTGAATCAAAATCATTTCAAAATTTTTGAGTCACCAAATCTTCTATGACCATATATTTTACCTCAGTGGTCTTGAGTCAGAATGTTAGTCAGCATGTTAGTCTCGGTTGCCTGAGTCAAAATGTTAGTTAGAATATCAGCCTCGTGAGTCAAAATGCTAGGTAGAATGTCAGCCTTGGTGACCCGAGTCAAAATGTCAGCCTCAGTGATTTGAGTCAGAATTGGCAGATGTCAGACATAATGTAGTTAATTTGGTGACACCTTTTTTATGACAAAATTGATTACCTTTATACTTACCATAAGAAGACCATGTCAACATAGGAATATTCAAAGATGCTCAAGGAATGAAGCTAATATATATTAAATCATAAAGATTGATATTATATTCGCAAATAAAAATGAAAACGATGCAATTTCTAAATGAGATGGATGAAAGAGATTCATAGTAAAATCCGAAGGTTCAATAACAAAACATTTCAGTAAGTAAAAGACTGCAGTGTTGGGTTAAAGAAAAATATTCAAAACTCCGCCATATAAAAGACTACCAACAAAAAGAAACTTTTAACTTTGGGTACAAGAAGATAAGGAAGTCAAAAGATAAAAGTGGATTAACCAACTATTTGAAGTTATGGTCATCCAAACTTAAGCCCGAGCAACCAACCACCATAAGCACAAATTGAGAACATACAAATATGTTGAAAATAATTATCTTATAAGCTCCCAAAAAGTTGAATTTCATAGTTTTGCTTTACTGCTTGGGCTAGGGGTCAAGCAAACCAGTTTTCCAGAAACAATTACTTGGGTGATTGTGCCATCATTGTCAAGTTGAAATTCCTACACTAAATTGCCATAACTTCCTATAGGTATTGGTAAGCTCAAACAAACCAATTCTTCATAACTAAAGAACATGAGGCTCTAAAACTGAAATTTCAGGATTTATTCAATCTAAATTTAAAGCAGTTATATCAGGTTAGGCACTCAATGTAACATGTACATCCTTAGCTGTTATTTTGGAAGGAACTCTCAGATCTTCAAATTGAAATCTATCAACCAAATGAAATGAATAAGGGACTTGGCTGACAGACTATCAACAAGACCCATTGAAAAGATCAAGGAACCAAAAATTTTAGTATACACCAGAAAAATTAGGGCAGTTAGAAGCTAATAGTATCATATATATATATATATATATATATATATATATATATATATATATATATATATATATATATAGCTAAGAAACAACTCTCAGTCTTCAAAATAAAGAGGATCGATCCAAACCAACTAGAGCAAGCAAGACAAACCATCCCAGTCTTCAAATATACATATCCCTTCAAAATATCAACCGATCAACGCTAACGAGAAAATCTAGGTTAGATCCAAGGTCTAGTTAGTAAGGTAAAAATCTCTCGAAATCATTCAAAAGTACAAAGAAATTTAAAATGAATGATAGCACCAGATCTATAGTAAACAATTTCCATCTTTACTTGCCAAAAAAAAGGATCTTACACCTGGATCAAAAAACCACTACTCTGATGGCTGAGATCAAGGAAATATGATAGCAAAACAACAAATATTGCTACAAATCATTAAAAAAGGAATCCATAAATCTGTTAAAGAGATCATGACAAAAAAATAATAAATCTACCATCAAATTCCAATTCCCTCCAAATTTTTGAAATCCAAGTGAAAAAAAAAACAAATAGAGAAGGAGCCGATGGAGTGACAAAATAGGGATATTGTTGGATTTATAACATGGATCTACTTACCTGAAGGTCTTCACTCTCCTTCTAACAACTCCCAAGCAGAGATAACGGCCTACTTTCATGCAATTGGAGAAGATCAAAGGGAATAAGAAGAGGGTTCATTCCCGCATTCTACTCCTTAGAAGGCCATCTTATCTAGGTCATAGAGTGGTTGCTATTATGGCAGCCACACGGCCCACACCGATAGGGTATGGCCCTGTACATAAGGGCACGATCGGGGATATGGGCTGACAAAGGTATGGCCCTGTACATGAGGGCATGGCTGGGTATGGGGGTGACAATAGCTCCGCATATAATTTCTATACTTAGCTTATTTATAAGTTCTAATGTTATGCCGAATAGATACATTTATCTAGATCCTTTAATAATTCCTCATTTGATCGAGAGTTAATTGTAAACTATTAATTGGGCCCATTTTGTTTTGTGGTAGAATCATGTAACAGATTAACCAAGTTGTTTGAGCTATTAAACTCAACTAATGAAGTTTTGAGATGTGAAAACTGAAAACATGAACCTTTAAAATTGGAAAAGTAAACAATTACAGCAACACCCGTGTGTGACTCACGTGGTTGATTGGTTTCTTCAATTGGTTCGGTAAAGCTCGAACCGGACCAGCCGGCATCTACCAGATCGAACCGGACCGATGAATAGATAAAAGAAGCGAACGCCGCGCTGCTTCAACTCCTTCCATGGCTTTACTGAGATGGACCTTGTCCTCCCCGCCGGGCTTCTTCTCGCTTCATCGTAGGTGCTTCTCGTCCACCCTTCGCCGCCCTCCCCTCGCATCTGCACAACCCTGTGGATCTGGTTAGCGCCTCTTCAAGTCCCTCAACAATTTTTTTTTCCTTAATCGAGCTGTATGGGTTTTGATTTGTAGAGAACCCTGGGAGCTCCAAGGTTTTGCTCAAGGAGATGGACTTCCCTGAACTCGAAGTAAGCCCACGGTCTTGTTCTTTGGCTCTTTTCTCTCGAGCTGTAAAATTAATCTGTTCTGACATATTATCATAGAAATTTTGCATTTTTATGAGTAAGGAGTTGAAGAAGTTCAAGTCGATTTATTTGGTTAGGTTGAGTTGGAGAAGAATCAAACCATATTTCTCCCACGATTGTTTGCTGCTAAATAATTAGGAACAAAATCCTGGTGTCAAGGTCTCTAGTTTATGGAGACTTACCATGTGTTATTTTGGAGAAATTAGGCATATAAAGATATTGTCTGTTCTCTATTTGTTTTAGTGGTGAATGTACATTGAAATGTTAGTATTGGAAACTATGGTGGCATTCTTCTTGCTCAGTTTTTAAAAGATGGTTTTTTGTTGCCCGCATTGTTATTCTAAGGGTTTTAGTTTTGTGTACATTTTCTTGGTTTTTGACATGATTTGTTTGCTGGGTGGAAATTATTCTTTAATAGAAATGGGTTCAGTCGCAAGGTTACAGATCTGGGCAGGCTATGATGCTCTGGAAGTGCCTCTATGGAAATAACATCTGGGCACATTCTGATGATGAATTGGCAGGTTCTTTCTTATCTTTGACCTCGAAAAATCAACTCTTTGCTACTTTCCTGTTAGAAAGCCAGTCCAACATCTTTTGATTGCTGAAAGCTACCTTTATCTGTAATTCAGGAAAATTTATGGAATTTATATCATTAATTTGAGTGGCAGAGATTGAGACAATTGTTTGAAGGTTTCCTTGCATTATTCAAATCACTTCTATTAACTGATGTGAGTTATATCTTTCGGAAGTGGCTGAGTAGCTTTTAGATTTGCTAAAGTTTAACATTTCTTATATATCTTACCTATTAATCAGTCAGAAGAATTAACAAATATAATAAAAAAGTAATATGCGAGTTGTATACCATGGATATTGTGGGGTAGTTAGGTCAGAATTTATCCTGCTTGTGTTGGGTTAAATTTCTTGCCGCAGAGAGGTAATCTCCTATAAGACAAGACAAGACACCAGCTCTCATTTATGTTTGGATTGATTAATCAGCTAATTTATCAACATATTAGATCACTAAAGAACTTTTCGATGTTTCACTACTATTTCATTGATATTCAAATGAAAATGAAAGCTGGGAGGAGAAAAAAAAATTGATATTTCTTGTTGATACTTGCATCTTTCTTGTTATATAAGCGTATCACTGAATATTAATTCTTTTGAGCCCAAAGCTCTTTAATGTCTATTTAGGTGTTAGCACTGAGGAAAATGTTAGAGTTTAATTCTTTTCACTAAATCCAACTCATTCCTTAGCCTTCCCACACTTCTCAATTTGGTTCCAAGTCAGCAATTAGTGCTCCTTCTTTCACTTGTCATTTCTTCTTTATTTTTTATTTATTTTCTTATCAAGATGGATTTTTCCATGCCTATTTATTTCAAAATTACCAACTCTATTAATACAGTTCCTCCTTGTGATTCAAAAAGGACCAAAATGCAGTCAACTCTGTGTTTTATGATCTGAGTAAAATTTGATGACGGTTTCATCTTTATGTAATGACAGGCCTGAATAAGGAATTTAGAAAAATGTTGAGTGACAATGCTTCTCTCAAGTCATTGATAGTCAAAGATATTCGTGAATCATCTGATGGAACTCGAAAGGTAGTCAATTGGTTCTAATTATACTTATTCTAGTTTAATTTAAAGATTAAGAGATCCACCTCGAGTATTTCAATCTCAGAATATTCTCATTAATTTTGACTTCACAGGGGGGTTGCAGATTTTGTTCACTTTGGGGGATGGGATGGTGATAGAGACGGTTGTGATCCCATGTAGTCGGGGGAGGACTACTGTTTGTGTCTCAAGTCAAGTTGGTTGTGCAATGAACTGTCAATTTTGCTACACTGGCAGGTAAGTTTACCCTTTATTTTAAACTCGACTTTGTTGAACATGAGTCTGGCATGATATATACTGCTTTCATGGCTGTTTTGAATTCATTTTGTAGTGTTTTTGTTGTCTTCTGCAGGATGGGGTTGAGAAGACATTTATCGACAGCTGAAATAGTTGAACAGGCTGTTTTTGCGCGGAGGCTATTCACAAGTGAATTTGGATCAATTACAAATGTTGTATTTATGGTGAGTTCTCTCTGAAGGGATATATATGTATTATTAGAAAATTTTGGTAGCAGGAATGCAATCCTTTAGATACAAATCAAAATCATAACTATCCAGTGATGGATTGATTAGCTGGATTTCTTTGCCACCACCAATTCTTTACTGTAGTGTAGTTAAAAGACTAAGGGCCTAGGCCGTGATGTTTGCTCTTGGTGTCTAGGGCACCTGAATGTTTAGGTTTTATGCATTAATATTAGTCAATTTAGATAATATTTATTATAAATTTATAATTGAAATTAATTTATAAATTTGTCAAATTGTTAATATTCTATGGGACAAGATTTTTATCTTATTATTGATTTTTTTCTTCTCTTATAATTACCTATTTATTAATTTATGAAACTTTTGAATCAATTACCTATGTGATTGCATAGACACTTCACCACATCTCTCAGATATTTTCACTATCTTTAGTAGTATAAAATATAAAATATTATACCCAGGACTAGTTGTATCTACGATCCCATACATGCCACTAAGTTTTTGAATAATTTAACTAAATTGCCCATTACCAAACTAGGGTTTCTATTAGATCTAAATGTTGTATTCTAATATAAAGTATCCACATGTGGGTTAGGCTGATCTTTTAATTTTTTCGTGTAAATCTTCCATACCTTGTCTAGCTGTAGGCAACCTTATAGATTTTATAGATATATTGAAGTGGATGGTTAAATGTGCTTGTACCCTTGTATCTTAACCTTGAAGAGCAGTTTGTTAAGCATCAAAATTTTCTTTCTTTACTAATTTCCACATTGAACTTTAACCTCCATCTGAAAATATTCTATAAATGGCTTGACTAAATAGGATTGTTTACAGGTGCTGATTATGCTATTCATTTCAGTCGATGACATCCTTGTCCTAGTGACAAAATTGTTTTTAGTTGCTTTTTGAAAGAATATTTAACATTCTTACATTGTGGTTTGTAAGAGTTGTTCCCAGCTGTAAAATTTAAAGAAAAAAAGATGATGCAGTCCATTGATTTTTTGCACAGTGTTGTACTTGAAAAAGACATCATTGGCACTACTGGAAATTAAATCAGTACACTAAAAAGCTTCCTCAGTTCCTTGTATAAGTGACCCATTTTGATTTTGAAACCAAAAAATGTGTTTTTCCTTCTTTTTGGTATTATTTTTCATGATGATGCTATTAGTTGAATAGATTGTCATTGTATGCGATTTATACTTGAAATATATTTTCGACTAACATGGACAATTTTGATAGCAAAAAAGCAAAACTCTGGCAATCTTGTATTCAGTTTAATTCTCTATTTTTAGGCTGTTTATTCCAAAACATAGGAAATATACTGTAATAGTTAGGTCTTTCTCACTCAATTTAGTTTGTTGAATATCCTGTTTATAATGTCATCTGCACCAGTTTTCTTTTCAGTTTATTTATTTTATTTTATTTTTCCTTCAAGCTTGAAGATATCCTTTTATGGTGCCTCTTATCTGCTTTTCATTCAATCTTCACTTTAAGGGTATGGGTGAGCCATTTCATAATATAGAAAATGTCATAAAAGCTGCATCTATAATGGTTGATGAGCAAGGACTTCAATTTAGCCCTCGCAAGGTGACAGTCTCAACCAGTGGACTTGTACCTCAGCTCAAACGCTTCCTTCATGAGTCTAATTGTTCATTGGCTGTTAGTCTCAATGCTACAACTGATGAGGTGACTTATAATTTATTTTCCTCTCAAATAGGAAAAAGTATTTTATGTGGCTGCAAATTGTTAAATAAATTTACAGGTAAGGAACTGGATTATGCCAATCAACCGGAAGTACAATCTTGGCCTTCTTCTTGGGACCCTCAGGGAAGAGCTTCGCTTCAAACACAGATATAAAGTATTGTTCGAATATGTGATGCTTGCAGGAATAAATGACAGGTTAATTACATGCTACCTGGTCTTTCTATACTCTTGAATTTTATCTCGGTTAAAAATTTCATTAAACCTGACAAAATCGGAAAAATAATTAATATGACTGCCTAGAAGGTATAGGTAGAGATCATTTTCTGCTATTGGTAGGGTAAATTTTTTCATAGGTCACCTAACTATGAACTATTTCATTTTAGGGTCCAAACTTCAATTTGAAGCAAAATGGTTACCCAACTTCAATTTTATTTCACCGAGCAGTCACCCAGTGGATTCCGATTGGGATTAGCTGACTTGGTCGCCGGATTATCCACGTCAACCCTAAATATATATTTAAAATAAGTATTTTAAATTAATTTTTTTAATTACAATTAAATAACATTATTAAACTAATTAACTAAACCCTAACCCTAATCCTAAACCCCAATCTCCCATGACCAACGCCGCCCCGCCGATCCCCGCGCCGATTGCCATGTCCCGCTCCGGCCATCCCCGCGCCGCCGATCGCGTCCCCGACCTATAGATCCCTCTCTATAGTTCCTGGAGCATGAGGTCGGGGATGCGATCAGTGGCGCAGCGATGGCTAGAGTGGGAGAGGGAGATGGCGATCAGCGCGGGGATCGGCGGCATGGTGTTGGCCGTGGGAGATGGGATTTGTTTTTGTTTAGATCTATATAGGTTCCTTTCTATAGATCCCTCTCTTCCCCTCCTCTCACTTCCGTCGATCTACTCCCTTCTCCGCCACCGCTGGCCGGCGATCCCGGATCCCTAATTACAGGTTCTTTCTCTGATTCCTCGTTGTTTCATCTCAGATCACCGTAATTTCGATGCAGATCTGGGGGTTTTCTTTTGTTTGGTTCTGAGATTAGATTTGTTTCTGTTTAGATCTATGGTTTGTTTGTTGAGATCTCAGCTATGAAGAAGCTCTGCGACACGAGCTGTTTGTTAGAGTGTCTCCGGATGGGGACGACGCTAGAGATGAAATCGACCAACTTCATGGCGTGGCTACAGTGGCCGAAGAAGAAGTCAACGCCGGCGTAGGTTTCTTTGATGCGAACGGCACGGGCGGCGCCGTGGCGGAGGATGAGCTGCTCGAGAAAGAAGAAGGTACGGCGGTGGGGGACGTGTTGGCGAAGCTGGACGGCGGCGACCCATTGATCAGGAGAGGCCTGGGCGTGGGTGCAGGAGTCATAGAGGCGGTCCTGGACGGTGAACTCGGAATTGAAAAAATATTATTTAAAAAATTAATTAAATATTTATTTTTAAATAATATTTAATATTTAGGGCCAAGCTAGATAATCTATGGACAATTCGGTGAGCTAATTCTGATCGGAATCCACTGGGTGATTGCCCGGTGAAATAAAATTGAAGTTGGGTGACCATTTTGCTTCAAATTGAAGTTTGGACCCTAAAATGAAATAAGTTCATAGTTAGGTGACCTATGAAAAAATTTACCCGCTATTGGTATATGCATATGCAATGTTTCTGTAGTGAGGTTCTAACTGCGGCATGAGCAAACATGCAACCTTTTTTTCCATCTGATTGACACCTTGCATGGGTTTCTAAAGGCTTGAAGTGTTGTGAGGAAAGTACATGTAATTTCATACTTTTCGACAGTTTGAAATGGTTAGCAAAATGTTATCAATGGCATGCCAATACAGAAAGAAATACTTGGAAAGATAGTGCTCTTATGTTTTCTTACTTTGGCAAATTTGAAAAAAAATTTGAATATATAAATTTTTAACTTTTGCTTGAATTGTGTTTTGACCGTTTGATCTTCTCAAATAGCCAGTGCTGCAGTAGTTAGTTTGTTATTTATCAGTTGAAAAGATGTTAAACTATGTGCAGTTTCTTATTGAATGCCAATGCTCAATACATAAACTTATACCTAAGCACTTTGCTTTTTTGTACATTTGACATGGCTTATCTCTTTTGATAGCTTCGATGATGCAAAGAGGCTCATAGAACTTGTTCGAGGTATTCCATGCAAGATTAATCTCATTTCATTCAATCCTCACTCTGGTTCTCTATTCAAGCCTACCCCTGAGGAGAAGATGATCGAGTTTCGCAATATTCTGGCTGAAGCTGGCTGTGTTGTCTTCTTGCGGCCGAGCCGAGGTGATGATAAGATGGCAGCTTGTGGCCAGCTTGGGGAACCTGGTGATATCCAGGCACCCATACTTCGTGTGCCTGAGCAATTCCAAATGGCTGTTTGATTACGATATCAGAGGTATGCATCCATTGAAATGAACTTAAAATAGCCATATGGATTTTCAGAACAAACTCATGAGCATTAAAAAAGATGTCCATGTTTCCCAGGAGATCCTTCCATTTTCAATACATGCTGGTTATGAACATCTGAATCCTATCCAACTCTGTCAAAATGTCAGTTGCTTATTTATTTATCCAAGTTTTAACATAACTGTTTATTACTCTTATCTTGCTATTGATATTTGAATTCTGAACTGTTTATAACATTTTCCGTCCAACAAGTTGTTATGATCTCGTTTATTTTTTTTAATTTTTTTATTTTATAGTAAATAGTATGGTTATTTTTGTCTCTTCCATCTGTTATTCAAATACTTATTATTGGTCATAGTATTTGTTGTTATAGTTTTATTCCATTTGTTTAAAAAACTTCATGTTGCAAGTTTCCTAAAGGTATCTCTGAAACTCAAGCTTAGGCTGAAACATGGCCAGAACTTTGAAATAGATCTGATTTTAAATTTCAAAATCATACTGTAGGTTTACTGGTAGGTTAGTGTTGGTGAGTGGGTTTATGGATGCCACACCTCGTGAAGTTACAAATAGGTGATAAACCAAACAACAATTAGCAAGAATTTTCTTATTTATTTATTTATTTATTTATGTTTTTGGTTTGAAAAGAGTATACAGGGTATTTAAGTATGAGTTAAAGCCATTTTTGGTCCCTGAAAACGGGACTAATGTTCATTTCCATCCCAAAATTCAAAATTTGTTCAATATAATCCTTATGTATTTCATATTTTGACATTTTGGGTCCCTATATATTCCGTATTTTGGTATTTTTGGTCCCTTTACTGTGGATGTACCATGTGAATACCAAATTAAAATGTATATAATCTTTTTATTATTATGTTTAAGTCATTATTTTGCTAATGTGGAGTGATAAGTGACAGTATATGTTGATGTGGACCATATTGAACAAATTTTAAATTTTTGGGATGGAAATGAACATTGGCCTTGTTTTCAGGGACCAAAAATGGCTTTAATCCTTTAAGTATCTACTCAACAATAAGACTGGTAAGCCCAAGAAAGTCATCCTAATAAGCAAATTACTATACACTTAAGAAAGGATCTTGCCTCCTCCCTTCTAAGAGATCTATTAGAAACAAAAATCTCACACAACGGGCTAAAGAGGGTAATTTTAATACCAAAAGTTTCAACATGATTGTTACCAACACAATTCAAACTGGATGTTTTGATTACCCACTTCCAAAACCAATTTGGCTCTATAAGCCAATTGGATTCAGCTCTTCATGCTTAAGCTTCCAATTGACCTAGAGGGGGGCACGAGCCCATTTTGGCCCGAAACCGGCCAAAAATCCTCGGCCAGTCAATCGACGGCTTGAGGGAGCAGAATGGTAGAATCGCCCGCTACGCATGGCCTAAGCTACGGCCAAGATTTTGAACTGCCCCGGCTGGTTGAACCGTTTGCCGGCTGGTCAACCCGCCGTCATCCCCGTCGAATTCCATGAAGTTAATCATTTTTAATTTAAAAAATAAAAAATAAAATAAAGTAAGCTGCCGGCTAACGGTTACACTATTAGCCTCGTATATTTAGAGGCAGCTCGCCTTCTCGTTTATTACACACCCAACGGGCCGTACTAGAAATGGTTTTTTTTTGTTTAATTTTTTTTTCTTTAATTATTTTAATCTTTATATATACCTCCTCTCCTTCACATCACTCTTCACTCACATCAAACTCTATTCTCTTCTAATTTCTATATTTCTCAAGTCTCAAGACTTCTCAACAGGCTCTCAACAATTTCCCTTCACTGATCTGGTTCTAAGACTCGCTTTACTCAAGAGAAATGACATCACGCAAGTGGAAGCTCGAGGAAAGTGGCATTTTGCGGTTCGGCCTCCTCGCCTACCAAGAGAGCAATGAATGGCAGTAAGAAGAGTACGGGCGCGTAGCCGATACATCGACAATCACCATCACACCGCGCCTGGAGTGAGGAACAAATCCTACTTCGAAACAACTTCAAAATCCGGATATTTTAAAGTCCATTTTACAAAAAGTGTATGCATAATGATGGCAACGAACTCACGCTAAAATGTAAGTATCAGTACTTCAATTTAAGCATAGCAAGAGAGTATGGTATTATTACATTCGCTAGACATACGGAGTAGAAGAATATCCGACAAAGTAGGGAAATCCTCGAAATCAATCTCAAATTCGATTCGGCCAGAGATGAAGGTACGGTTCCCACCTTCTTTATTTTACATTTTCTCAACCGAGATATAGGATAAAATCGCTGGAGACGATTTCTCGGGTGGAGCACTGCCATTCAACTTATGAGCGATGCCAAGCGCAAGAGCATCAACGCAGACGCCAGAACCCAAGATTTAAAAGGTATCGTAGGAGGCGCATTCAAAGAACAATCTTCAAACAATACAAACATGGAAAAGAAAAATCTTTGTGAGTATTTTCGCTTTCTTGCATTCCCTCCTGCTTTTTATGTTCATATATGGGACTGATGTATTCCATAAAAATTCTTTTACGTATTACGACATTAGATCAATTTATCGCGTGGAATATCCAAAAGCGAAGTCATTGCTTTAAGGTATTCAACGAGTCTCATACCGCCGACATAATATTTATAAGATTTATTCGTGGGATCATCAAGAATATGGTTCGAAGTTTTAGAATTTTTTCAATTTCATTTGAGCACGCCCGCTAATATGGCTTCGATTAGACCTTTGGAAGAATATTTGAAGCCTTCATGAGCAAATATTTCCATAATAGATCGCTTGTCATCGTATTGAACTTATGTGTACAAACCGGATTAGAGTCACTAAAACAATTTGTAGGACCAATTAGGGTTATAGTATCATATATAGGAGCGAATATGACATTAAATTTAAACAATAGTCAAGTATTGTAGAAAGCAAATAAATACGGTAGGCCTAAAAATTCCCAAAAGACGCTAAAACTAGATGGAACTCTACCTATAGGCTTCTTAATGCATACATTTCCTTATATAAGACATCATTGACGCTTTGTAAATTAAGTTTTACAAATTTTAGTTTATTTGAATACCAATGGAATATTGCATACTAGAGTTATGAAATTGCTTTCTCGTGTTTAATACATGTACAAATTTATTTTCGCAGTTTATTTTCCCACCGCACATTACTTATTCTTATATGGTCGTTGATGCTACAACAAATGTGGAACTTTAGATTAGATGCGCTTCAATTGTCATGCATCTTCTGTAGAGATTTAAGGCAAAGTGTTGAGCTATTATAGAAATATACCTCCTATTGCTTAAGTTGCATTTGCTTTAGATCCTAGACAAAATTAGAAGGTTTAAAATGCATATTTAGAAGCTTATTACAGCAAGCTTTTAGGTTTAATTCGAGGTCGATCGGCAACAACGGGTTAGACTCTCAAATTGCATGGACCGGATTCCAAGCCAGCTTTGGATGTTAGTGTAATTGTTAGTGAAGTTAAGTTACAACTCGTTGAACTATACGAGAGCTATCTTTGCCTCAAGTATAGTCATATAGTTCCACTGTGTCAGAATCGAGGCTGCAGGGACAATCTAAATGCAAGTAGCGGGGAGATTCATTTCATAAAGGCAAGCCGAAGAAGCCTGTGGGTTCTCAATACACAGATGGAGCACTTATTTTGAATATCATCTTCCTGCCTTCCGAGGACGGAACGTAGATACTGACTTTCGCTGGGCCTTCATCAGCGTGAATGAAAACTGTGATCCTATTCTTTCATTACTTGTAAAGGATATTTTGCGCGCCCTATGTCTATGCTGTGAAGGCGGAAGACTTTCAGCTGGAAACATGTCGATTCAACACGCTCATTAGCCACCACCAAACATTGAAATTCAAGTTTCAGACAGATGATCGGCGCGCGCACAACGACGGTAAATAAAGCAGCGTGATGGGAAGTCCGTGGGTGACTTCACCGATAACATACGATGAGCACAACAATCTATCCCCGACACATGTACGCACGCGTTAACTGGCCCGGGTGGGTCCATCCGCCTGTGTCGGCAAAATCCGGACTCGGAACTCCGTAAAGGTTACCAACCCACGTCGGTTGACTTCGATGGATTCCCGGCTGGTCACTGCCACCCGGTGACCCGTGAACCTACCGCCATATTGTAGGAAATCGTGCCCAACCAAACGCTTAGTTTGTCGGTCGTTTTTTTAATTGTTTAACATATACAAAATATGTACATTAAAAATTGAAAAAAAATAGCAAAAAAGGTTAAAAAAATGTAAAAAAAAAATTATGATATTTTGATATAAAAATAGAATGAGAAAAAATGTAAAAAATTGAAAACTATAAAATTCATAATAAAATCTAAATTGTATAATATATATTTAAAAATATAAAAAAATGAAAAAAAAAACAAACCTATGCTTTTATGTATAGAAATTAGAAATAGAATGAGAAAATGTAAATTTTTTTTTTGAAAACTATGATATATGATAATCATAGATTCATACTATCTATCATAGGCTCATAGTATCATAGATTCATAGTTGTTCATAATATCATGGTTTTAATTTTTTTTTTTAAATAAAATATAATTTGAAAATTATCAAAAAAATATAATTTAATGATATTATGATTTATAAAAATAGAATGCAAAAATGGAAAAAAAAATGTAAAAAAAAAAACTGTGACATTATAATTACGCACAGACTTAATTCGCTTACTATCAATTAAGTCAGCCACGATCCTCTGCGTAAGAGGAATCAAAGCCAACGTAGCTTCTCTCTTACCTTAACCTGACTGGAGTCACACCCACTTCCTATCTCATTCATCTGCCAGTTCGGTCTTGCTCAGATCGGGCCGCTTGTTATCATCATGTTATCGCATGAAGAAGAAGTCACTCGCTTCCTGACTTCCTACTCGCTTCTTGTTGTCGCCAAGACGCTTCCAATCATCCGCAGTAAACTTGAATTTCAATGTTTTGTGACAGCATTAACCGAACGTGTTGAATCCCAAAGACAAGCTTCCACTTCAGACCGAAAGTCTCAAGCACGCCATCAGAGACATAAGGCACGTAAAATATCCTTTACAAGTAACGAAAGAATAGGATACTGGATTTCCATTACCTCACACCAACGGAAGAACGCCAAAAAGTCATATCTACATTCACGCCCTCGTGATAACCTAAGGAAGTGGTATTCAAATACAGTATCGACTGTGTATCGAGAACCCCTAGGCTTCTTCTTCGCCTTTGTCGAAATGAATCTCCCCACTACCGCTGGGGATCGTCCGCCTCGCCATAAACCTCAGCGGAACTATATTTAATTATAACGGTAGCTAATAACTCTCATACAGCTTCAACGAGTTGTAAACTTAACTTCACTAACAATTATACTAACATCCGTAAAATCATTTGGAATCCGTGGCCCATACCATTCAGAGTATAACTCACCATTGGCCTATCATTGACAATCCCACCTCCATTAAACCCTAAGAACTTGTAATAAGCTTCTAAATATGCATTTAAACCTTCTAATTTTGCCTAGGGGATCTAAAAGCAATAGGAGCAGTATATTTCTATAATAGCTCAACTACTTTGCCTCTCATCTCTAGGGCCCAGAACCACCGAGAATCTAATTTACATTTACATTTGTTCAACAACATCACAAAGAATACAAGAATAAATGCGGT
Source organism: Dioscorea zingiberensis (assembly GCA_026586065.1). Lineage (NCBI taxonomy): Eukaryota > Viridiplantae > Streptophyta > Magnoliopsida > Dioscoreales > Dioscoreaceae > Dioscorea > Dioscorea zingiberensis. Next base: position 51,946,057 of record CM048818.1, on the reverse strand, counting down.
TGGAAAATAAACCTGCTAAAATAAATTTGTACATGTATTAAAACACGTAAAGCAATTTCATAACTCTAGTAGCAATATTCCATTTGGTATTCAAATAAAATAAAATTAGGCAAAGCTTCATTAAGAAAAGCAAGAAACAACGCCTTATAAGCAAATGCCGTGATTAAGAAGCCTATATATAGAGTTCCATTTGGTTTTTAACGCCTTTTGGAATTTTAGGCCTCATGTTATTTGTTTTACAATAACGAATTGTTTTCATTAATGTCGTTCTTCCTATATACTTATACTATATTCCTAATTGGTCCTACAAATTAATTCTGAGTGACTCTAATCCAGTTTTAGACTAATAAGCTTCAATACATGACAAGTATTATCTAATATTTGGAAATATTTGCTAGCAGATTTCCAAATATTCTTCCAAAGGTCTAATCAAGCCGATAGCAGAGGCATTATCAAAATGAAATTGAAAAAATTCTAAAAACTCAAACTATATTCTTCGATGATCCCAATAATCATCTTATAAATATTATCGGTATGAGACCTGCTGAATTTTTAAAAGTGACTCGCTTTTGATATTCCACGAGTCATCAATCCAATGTGTCGTAATACCCATAAAAAAGAATTTTTACAATACATCGGGTCCATATATCGTAACATAAAAACAGAGAGTACAAGATTCTAAAAATACTCACAAAAGATTTTCTTTCCATGTTTGTATTATTTGAAGATCGTTCTTTGAATCGCCCTCCCGATACCTTGCACGCCGCAGTAACGCCTCTTTGATGACTCAAGACTGGGATACGCCCAAGCAGTTGAATGGCAAGTGCTTCCACGTAAATCGCTCACATTTTATCCCTATATCTCGCCGAAAATGTAAATAAAGAAGAGCTGGGAACCTGCATCTTCATCGTACCATGCGAATCAATTTGAGATTGATTTCCCCGAGGATTTCCTACTTTGTCCGATGATGCTTCTTCTCCATATGTTCAGTAAAATGTGCCATACCCTCTTCTATGCTTAAGCATGCTTAAATTTAAGTACAATATAATACTTACATTTAGTAATGAGTTACGCTGCCATCATTGTCATACACACTCAGAAATGGACTTTAAAAATATCGGATTTTAAGTTGTTTCCGGCGGATTTGTTCCTCCTCCACCGAGGGCTTAGGCGCCGATCTGTGTGTATCGGCTACACCTTCGTGACATTCCTTTCTTGCCATTCATCGCTTCCTCTCGAGTAGGCAAGGGCCAAACCGGCTAATGCCTCTTTCCTCGAAGCTTCCACCACCACGTGATGCCATTTCTCTCGGTAAGTTGGGCCAACCCCGATCCAACAAGGAAATTGCAGAGAGCCTTGTTGAGAGTCTCAGACTCAGAGAAATATAGAAATTATAAGAGAATGAGTTTGATGTGAGTAAGAGTGATATCAAGGAGAGGAGGTATATATAAAGATTAAAATAATTAAAAGAAAAAAAATTAAACAAAACTAACGGCTACATTAAAGCCTGTATATGTAGAGACAGTCGCCCTCACAAGCTATAGATAGTGTAGGCCGCTGGCCAAACTTCACTACTTTATTTTTTTTTATTTATTTTTTAAATTAAAAATGATTAACCCGCCGGTTTCAAACCTGGATGACCCGGTTGGTCAACCTGGCCCTACGGCCGGTCAACCCTTCCCGCTTCGGCTGGCTCAACCCGGGCCGTGTTCTTTGATTCCAGAATCGGCCTGCCATCAGAAGGGTTTGCTAAGATGTTCTCCTCGTTTCCGCCCGGCTGGGCTTGACCCCGCTGGTTTTTTTCCTCGAACGGTCTGCTCGGGCCTGCTCAGAGCCAAATGTGCCTGCACCCCTACCCCGAGCATCGAAAGCAAAGAGCCAAACCCCGACTACTTAATATGTAGGTGACAACTCCGGTCCAGTTTAAGGTAAGAGAACTACGTTGGCTTTGATTCCTCTTACACCCAAGAGGATACGTAGGCAACTTAATTCGATAGGTAAACGAATTAAGTGCAAGCCGTAATTATGTCATAGTTTTTTTTTTTTTTACATTTTTTTTCCATTTTTGCATTCTATTTCTATATATCATTAAATTACATTTTTTGATAATTTTCAAATTACATTTTATTTTTTTAAAAAAAATGAAAACCATGATATTATGAACAACTATGAATCTATGATACTATGAGTCTATATGATAGATAGTATGAATCTATGATTATCATATATCATAGTTTTCAAATTTTTTTTTACATTTTCTCATTCTATTTCTAATTTCTATACATTAAAGCATAGGTTTGTTTGTTTGTTTGTTTGTTTTTTTTTTTTGTTTTTTTTTTTTCATTTTTTCATATTTTTAAATATATATTATACAATTTAGATTTTATTATGAATTTTATAGTTTTCAATTTTTTACATTTTTTTCTCATTCTATTTTTATATTAAAACATCATAGTTTTTTTTACATTTTTTTATACCTTTTTTGCTATTTTTTTTTTCAATTTTTAATGTACATATTTTGTATATTTTAAACAATTTAAAAAAATTTTAAAAATCGACGTGTTACGGCTAACCAGGTTGGGCCCTACCATTGGTTCTACAATACGGTTCGCCGTTACGGGTCACTCTCATGCGACTGTCCGTGGTTGGCAAGCGGCCCTCGCCGCCCGTCCGATTTTGCCTACCGAATCCGCAAGTGGGTCCCGCCGGCCCGCTAACCGGCCCGTGCCCATGTCTAAATTGACCTATCCACTTTGGTGACTTCATTACTGCCCGGTGTTACGAAACTCCCGCATTGTGCGGGTATCGGGGAAGGGTCGGATTACTTGGGTCTATCATACGCAACCTTACCACGCTTTTAAAGCATGAAACTATTTCCACAATTCTCAACTGTAGAAATTTAAAAATTCATTTTTGACCCAGGTGAAAATAAGGCTTTTGGTTCATATGACTTCTCAATCTATTTATACCAATAATGTTGAAGGCTATTGGTTCATATGACTTGATCTATTTATACCAATAACGTTGGAGTTTCATTTATACTGATATCACTAATTACGTTTGAACTCTTAAATGACTTTTATCTTGAAACCATTGACCTTCAATGTTAATTGGACTAATATCTATAGCATGCCTAAAAATGATACACCCAAAACCATTTGTGATTTTTGACCTATTAGCATGATTAACTACTCCCTTGAGATCATATCCAAGATTTTTGCTAATTGTTTGGCTAGGGTTATCAACGAGTTTGTGGCCCCTTTTCATTGAGGTAGATGTATTGCTAACAACATTGTTGCATCTAAGGAGCTTTTCTTTTGCTTGCAAAAGCATAAATTACTTGGATCTATATTTAAGGTTGATTTCTCTAAAGCATTTGATATGGTTGATCTGGTTTCTTGTTTCATATTCTAAAAGCTAGAGGCTTTGTCCAACATTGAATTGAGTGGGTTATGAAATCCCTTCTTGAAACATCTAAAGCTCGATTCATCGTCAACGACTTCCCATGGGGTTGCATTTGATATTGGTGTGGGTCCTTGTTGTTGATGCTCCGAAGTCCAAAGTATACCATGTTCAAAAATGCTTTTTCTTCAACTGTTAGGCCCAAGCCTTTACAGACTTATAGGAGACGGAGGGCAATTTAGTCTTTTTACTTTCTGTTACGTTCTGAATTAGGGTTTCGAGTTTAGTATAAATAGGTGGGTAGGAGGAGTAGTAGGGTTTCATGCTTGGATTGTTTTCTTTTATTTGAGTAGTAGTCGTAGATTAGGAGGAGTAGTAGGGTTTCATGCTTGGATTGTTTTCTTTTCTTTGAGTAGTAGTAGGGTTTCATGCCTTCCTCTCGAACAGTAGGCCGAGTCATCAATAAATCATCGTGTTTCTTGGGAATTTCTTGTTGGTTCTTATCAAATTGGTATCAGAGCAAGGTCTTGGGACAATGGCGGCGAAGAAGGTAGATGCGCTGGAGGAGAAGTTGGAAGCGGAGATTGTCTCGCTCAAAACCACAATTGATGAGCGATTTAACTCCGTTCAATAACAGATCCAACAACAGTTCACTTCCTTCGAGACGATGTTGCAGAAATTGACGGAGCTTCACCTCAATCCACCCTCGTCCGCAGCGAAGCATCAAGGAGGCTAGGGGGTGAGGGTTCCGGCGGATCGGCACCCGTGACGGGCGGTGATGGGGTCGCGGGCGTAGGATCGGAGAGCCACGCCGTCGCTCAATCAGGGGCGGCGGGGCAAAGCCGAACAGAGTCTTGAGTGGCTGGCCGAGTCGGTGGTGGCGGGCCAGTAGGGAACTGGCCGGGCCACCCGGGTCCCGCAAGGCGGATCAGTGGCGAGTGGGCCCGACTGGGGGCTGGCCGGGCGACAATCGGGCTTGTACTGGCGTGATCGGGCGGATCGGGGTAGGGCTGGATTGGGGGCGGCAGCGAATGCAACGGGCGGGCTGGGTAGGTAGGTGGAAGGCATCGGAGGGTTCGGCGGCCGGCCCGAGGAGGTTGCCCGTGGGCGGGCGGATCTGGATTTGTGCAAGGCCCTAGCCGCAAGATCGGTGGACGGGGTATGATCAAGGCGGCCCGGGCGGGGCTCTCATGGGCTCCGGCCAGACAGTGGTATGCGGAGGAATCAAGGCGAGGCGGGGGCATCACCGGCGGAGTGGGCCGAGGGGCCGGCGGTGGGCCAAGCGGAGTCGCGGCCGGACCAGGCGGACCATGACCGGAGATGGATGATTCCGGCGTAGGTGGGCCGGGAGACGGTGTTTTTGGGGACAAAGGATGGGGGTATGATGGTGGTGCGGTGGAGCAAGGGGGGATTTGGTCGAGGCATGCGGGAGTCATAGAGGGTGGAGAACCAGATGGATGGCGGGCCCCAATAGCGCGAAACGGGGCGGGGCAGTTTTAATCTGGGGCCGATTCCAGGATTAGGAAGTTGAAGATGCCCATCTTTGAAGGGGAAGACGCCTATGGATGGATATACAGGGTGGAGCGCTACTTTGCCATCAATGGGTTATCAGAGAGGGAGAAGCTGATGGCGGCGGCTCTATGCTTGGAGGGAAGGGCTCTTGCGTGGTTTCAGTGGCGAGAACAACGATTACTATTGAGATCGTGGGGCGAATTCAAGGACGGACTGCTAGAGAGGTTCCGGGCCACTCAGGAGGGGGGTTTGCATGAGCAATTTTTCGCACTCACCCAGGATAAGACGGTCATGGAATATAGGGAGAAATTCGAGTTGCTGTCCGGGCGGCTAGGAGGGATCTCAGACACGGTGTTGGTAGGAAATTTTATGAAAGGGCTGAAGCCGGAGATTCGGGCTGCTGTGCGCTTGTTGCGACCAAGGGGAATTGGAGAGGCAATGGAGCTGGCATAGATGATTGAGGATAAGAACGTGGCTGTGAAGGTCAATAAAAGCAACTATGGAGGGCTTCCTCAACGACCCAATACCACAGCAGTGGGGCCAAGAACACAAACAATGGCACTGCAGAGAGAAAGCCAGAAGGACCATGGTAGTGGGGCAAGGCCGGGAGTGACTCTAAAACGCCTCACTGAGTCAGAGCTTCAGGACAGAAGGGCAAAGGGGTTATGCTTCCGATGTGATGAGAAATTCTCCCCAGGACACCGTTGCAACGCTCAGTCGTTACAAGTCTTGTTAGTGTGCGATGAGGAGGAAAGTGGGGAAGAAGCGGTGGGAGAGATGGAGGAGGAGGTGTACCCTCACTTAGATATGGTGGAAGTCTCACTAAATTCGGTGGTGGGATTCACCCCGAGCCACACCATGAAACTAAAGGGAAGCATCGGAGAGTAAGAGGTGGTGGTGTTGGTGGATAGTGGAGCAACTCACAACTTTATCTCCACCCAAGTAGTGGACAGATTGGGCCTTCAGTTGACCGACACTGGCAGTTTTGGAGTGGTCATGGGTACGGGCGTGGTGGAGAGAAGCAAGGGCAAATGTAAGGGTTTGATCTTGACAGTACAGGGCGTGCAGCTGGTGGAGGATTTCCTTCCCCTCGAGTTAGGAAGCACCGATGTGATATTGGGGATGAAGTGGTTGCAGACTCTGGGCGAGATGAAGGTGAATTGGAAACTGTTGAAGATGGAGTTCCAGATGGGGGACCGGGCGGTAGTTTGGCGAGGCGACCCAAGTTTATGCAAAACCCTGGTGTCGCTCAAGACGATGGCACGCACTATCCAGGATGTGGGGGGTGGCTTTCTGATTGAGTTGCAGGCACTTAAGGGGAAGCAACTCGGGGAGGCTGAGGGAATTTCGGAGACGGTATGACAGTTGTTAGGCTGCTTTGCAGGGGTTTTTCAGAAGCCGGAGGGGTTACCCCCAAGGAGGGTTCATGAGCACCCGATCGTACTCTAGGAAGGGACCTCCCCCATCAGTGTTCGCCCATATCGCTACCCCCAGATCCAGAAAGATGAGATCGAGCGGCTAGTTAAGCAGATGTTGGAGGCCGGGATCATACAACTGAGTGTGAGCCCATTCTCAAGTCCGGTTTTGCTAGTGAGGAAGAAAGATGGGAGTTGGAGATTTTGCATTGACTACAGAGCCCTGAATAAAAAGACTGTGCAGGATAAATTTCCTATTCCCATCATCAATGAGTTGGATGAATTGCATGGTGCCACGATGTTCACAAAGATAGACTTAAAATCGGGGTACCATCAGATTCGAATGCGACCGGCAGATGTGCACAAGACGTCGTTTCGAACGCATGAGGGACACTATGAATTCTTAGTCATGTCGTTTGGCCTCACAAATGCTCCATCCACTTTTCAGTCCTTAATGAACAAGGTGTTCCAACCCTATCTGCGGAAGTTCGTATTGGTTTTCTTTGATGACATCCTAGTTTACAGCCGCTCCCTTGAGGATCATGTGAGCCATTTGGAGATGGTGTTATTAGAGTTGCAACGATACCAGTTGTACTCCAATCGCAAGAAATGTTTATTTGCTCAAGCTCGGGTGGAGTACTTGGGACATGTGGTGTCGGCAGAGGGAGTTTCCGTCGACCAATCCAAGGTCGCGGCGATGTTGGACTGGCCGATACCTACAACACTCAAGGTGTTGCGGGGATTCTTGGGACTCACCGGCTATTATCGGAAATTTGTGAGAGGGTATAGCGACATTGCATGGCCGCTGACAGAGCAGTTGAAGAAGGACAGTTTCCAGTGGGGGAAAGCAGCTACACAAGCTTTTGAGAAACTAAAGGAAGCTATGACCCGTGTTCCAGTATTGGCATTACTGGATTTCAGCCAACCGTTCATGGTAGAGACGGATGCCTCAGGGTATGGGCTGGGTGCGGTTCTCATGCAAAACCAACAACCGGTCGCTTATTTCAGCCAAGTTTTGACCGCCAGAGCACGGCTTAAGTCTGTATATGAGCGGGAACTTATGGCTATCGTGCTTACGGTGTAGAAGTGGAGGCCCTACTTAATCGGGCGGCGATTCATTTTTCGGACAGACCAACGAAGCCTCAAGTATTTGTTGGAGCAACGGTTGGTCACAGAGGAACACCAACGATGGTTATCCAAGTTATTGGGGTATGATTTTGAGATACAATATCGACCGGGGTTGGAAAATAAAGCAGCAGATGCCTTGTCAAGGAAAATGGAGGAACCGCAGTTGACGGCGTTATCAGTACCATTGGTGATGGATTGGGAAGTGTTACTGCGGGATATTGAGGCGGATGAGGAGTTAGCAAATATCCGAGCACCACTAGCAATGGGAGAGACCGGTTACCCCGGGTACACCTTGGATGGGCAACGCTTGCTATACCGGGGATGCCTCGTTCTTCCCAGGACATCAGCTCATATACCACGCCTACTCCGGGAGTTCCATGGGAGCGCAGTGGGGGGGCACTCCGGGGTTCTTAAAACTTATCGGAGTTGTATTGGGCGGGCATGAAGAAGGATGTCGAGGACATGGTCGCCGGGTGTGACGTATGCCAACATCAGAAATATCAAACAATGGCACCGGGAGGATTGCTACAACCATTGCCGCTTCCGAACAAGGTTTGGGAGGAGGTGATATGGACTTCATTGAGGGGCTTCCGAAATCGGAGGGGTACACGGTGATTCTCGTGGTAGTTGACTGATTGATCAAATACGCTCACTTCATACCCCTGCGACACCCATATATACCGCGATACAAAGAGTACCGCTTTCATGCGGGGAGTGGTACGACTACATGGGCTTCCGGAGTCTATCGTGACTGATCGCGATAAAGTTTTTTTGAGCCATTTTTGGCGACAGTTGTTCAAGTGGCAGGGGACGGTATTGAAACACAACACAGCTTATCATCCGCAGACTGATGGGCAAACAGAAGTCGTCAACCGCAGCTTGGAGACTTACATGCAGTGTTTTGTATCGCATACCCAAACAAGCGGTAAGCACAATGGTTGGTTTGGCATGAATAATCGGGTACAATACCCCCTACCACACTTCCTCACAGACCACGCCTTTCAAGCTTTTATACGGTCGAGATCCCTCGCACTTGGTGTATTATGGGCATAGCACGTCGCCCGTGTCTCAAGTCGACAAGTATTTGGTCGAACGAGATAGCATGTTGGAGGAATTGAAGAAGCATTTATCAAAGGCCCAACAGACTATGAAGACGCACACGGATGGACACAGGAGGGAAGTCGAGTTTGCGGTGGGGGACCGCGTGTATTTGAAATTGCAACCATACCGACAGAAGACTTTGGTACGACGAAGGAATGAGAAGCTCTCACCACGGTACTTTGGGCCTTATGAGATCATCGAGAAGATTGGCGCGGTGGCCTACCGCATACGCTACTCCCCTTCTACGCAATAATCCACCGTGTTTCACGCGGTCGCAATTACGACGCTACGATCGGGTGAGAGCATAAACTGTCTTCTTCCTTTCCGCTGACATTGACCGATAATATGGAGATCATACTGGAGCCCGCGGGTTTGGAAGGAGTGTGCCGCGGGGTGATGAGGCTACCGGGGACGACGGAGGTGCTGAAAAGATGGAAGGATCTACCAGATTATGACGCAATGTGGGAATCGTTTGATATGATACGCGAGAAGTTTCCATGGTTCCACCTTGAGGACAAGGTGTCTGATTGGGAGGGGAGTAATGTTAGGTCCAAGCCTTTACAGACTTATAGGAGGCGGAGGGCAATTTAGTCTTTTTTACTTTCTGTTACATTCTGAATTAGGGTTTCGAGTTTAGTATAAATAGATGGGTAGGAGGAGTAGTAGGGTTTCATGCTTGGATTGTTTTCTTTTCTTTGAGTAGTAGTCGTAGATTGGGAGAGTTGGCCTTCCTCTCGAACAGTAGGCCGAGTCATCAATAAAATCGTCGTGTTTCTTGGGAATTTCTTGTTGGTTCTTATCATCAACACTCTTGAAGGTGTTTTTTTAGGCTCTTTGGGTAGAATGTGTCATCTCCAATGTGTGAATGATCTCCTCATTATTTGTTCCGGTGGTATTTTTTGTCTAGAGGTCATCAAGCTGATCCTTTATTTATTCGAGTTTTGTTTGGTTATCCATTAACTTTTAGAAACAATGCCAGTATTCTTCAAAATTTGGAATCCCTCCAGCTCAGGCCCTTGCTTAAAGTCGGAATTGTTCTAGGAGCACCCTTCCACTGACCTACCTTGGCATCTCCATCTTAACTTGCCACCCTCATCGTCATAAGTGGATTATCCTTGTACATTTTGTACGATTTAGCTTTTGTTCTTAGGAAGTCTTCTGTTGTTTTTTTTGGGAGAATGCTTAATCCTGTCCTCTCTTCCATACCTTCTTACTGGAGGTCGTTTTACTGTTTACCAATATGAGTTATCTTGGAAATTGACAAAATCTGTTGAAATTTTCTCTAGAAGGGACTTGACATTAGCACTAAGAGGTTCCATTTGGTTAGTGGGGATAGAATATACAAATCCGAAAGCAAGGGGAATAAGATATCCTTTATCTTGGGGAATTCAATGTTGCTCTTCTGGTAAAATGATGGTGGAAACTTTGTTCCAACTAGAGGTTGTGTTGGTATCCGGTTATTAAATTCAACTATTTCCATAGTGGACAAACCTTGGACCTTTCTCATTCTGCACCACAAAGAAAACCTTTATTTTGAATTGGGATATCATACTTGTTGCATTTCGACTGTGTATTCAGCCAATTGCCTAAGATAGAGCCCTCCACCTTGGAGAGATTGTTGGTTTAATGGTTGTGCCCCCATGGATGTTTGGCTTGGATTCTACCAGACCACCTTTCTCTCATTGACCTCTAACCAAGATTTCATCGTTACTGTTAATTCTGATCCCATGATCTTTTGCCTTAGCCTTTGTGGTTATTCTACCTATTACCACAAATTTAGTTGATTCCAAATCTTTGAAGCTCTAGTGTAATCGTATTTTTTCGAGTAAATCTAGAAGGTAGCTTGCCCTCTCAAAGTCAAATTGTTCAGTTGGCTTGCTTTCAATGATATCATGTTAACTCTTGTGGATATCTTACAAAACAGTGTTGCAGTGCGCCCACAACCACCAAATGCATTCTCTATTCCTCTACAAGAGAAACAATGGATCGACTTTTCTTCCACTGTCCTTTGGCTTTTGAATATGGAACCATTTCACTTCCATTTTCACCTCCCATTATGTCCCACTTATTTCATCGAGGCTTAAACTAATCGGGGTATTCACCGAGAAGATTAGGTTCTCCTAACTCGCTTTCTTTTTGAAACATCTGGCTTTTTTGAAAATCAATTCATATCAACTCCATTATCATTTGAATTGATCATATGTTCTTAAATTGGTTCTCTGCAGCTTCAGACCAAAAGAAGCACAAGGTCAAGGTGTCACCTAACTTGGTCAAGCGTTACCTTTGATTTCTCAACCTGTAGCGCGAGTCTCCTTCGCACAAAAACTCAAACTGATATAGAAACCACTGCTTGATTCCTCCTTTGTCTTGATGAATATTGCAATTCTCTACTTACCATCTTTATTTCTTTGTATTTCTTTTTCATTTTGTCAGATGATGTTCACAACTTGTGGCACCTCCTAGTTGCATGCATTTTTTTAATTACTTTTTCTATTAATGATAGGGTGATTTATCCACTTTTTTCATAAATAAATAAATATATCAATCAATCAATCAATAAATCAATAAATCAATAAATCAATGACTAAATGAATGAATGAATGAATAAATAAATAAATAAATAAATAAATAAATAAATAAATAAATGAATAAATAAATAAATGAATGAATGAATAAATAAATAAATGAACAAATAAATGAATGATTGAATAAATAAATGAATGAATGAATAAATAAATAAATGAAAGAATAAATAAATAAATGAATGAATGAATGAATAAATAAATAAATAAATGTATGAATGAATGAATAAATAAATAAATAAATGTATGAATGAATGAATAAATAAATAAATAAATAAATAAATAAATAAATAAATAAATAAATAAATAAATAAATGAATAAATGAATGAATGAATGAATAAATAAATGAATAAATAAATGAATAAATATGAATAAATAAATAAATGAATAACTAAATAAATGAATGAATGAATGAATGAATAAATAAATAAATAAATAAATGAATAAATAAATAAGTAAATGAATAAATGAATGAATGAATAAATAAATGAATGAATGAATGAATGAATGAATGAATAATAAATAAATAAATAAATAAATAAATAAATAAATGAATGAATGAATGAATGAATGAATGAATGATTAAATAAAGAAAAAATGAATAAATAAATAAATAAATAAATAAATAAATGAATGAATGAATAAGTAAATAAATAAATAAATAAATGAATAAATAAATGAATAAATGTGAATAAATAAATAAATAAATACTTACTTACTTACTTTTGATGTATTCAGTATTGTAGAATAGAATGGAGAAAAATATGTTTATACTCCATGACTTGACTATAGACCTCAAGATGATGTTTAAGTGAAACCATAGTATTGTAGAAGAATCTCTTGTGCAGAATAAGTTAAATGAGATGATCTTTGCTGTGTCTATGAGGTTTGAATTGAAGGGACAATTTAGTCCTTTCATTTAATCCTTTAACATATAAATAACGGGTAAATTATGCAAATGGTTCCTCAACTATACACTAGATCCCACCAACGCACCCACTGCCCATTTGGCATCGCTCCTCATAGGCGCTGGCCTCACTTCATGCGTGTCCAGACGCCGCCTCGCCGCTCTCTCCTTATAAGGTGATGGGGAAGGCGCTTGCACGTGCGTCGCAAGCGCGGCCCCTCCTTGACGGTCTTTATGGCCATTGTCAAAAAAACTATACACTAGATCCCATTTGCTGTCCTTCATCTTAATTTTGTAACACAAAAATCCTCTAACTTAAAGTTTGTAACAGATAAGTCCCCGTAACCGGTTGCGGTTAACAAAAAAAAAGCTGACATGAACGTAAAGAGGTTGAGTCACTCAGGTGGCTCATGCCACCCTAAAATATATTTTAGGCTAAATTGCATATAAGGTCCCTTAACTATGTGTTTATTCTCATTATAGTCCCTCAACTTTTAATCAATTGTCACTATAGTCCCTAATCTTAAGTTTGTCCATTAAAACCTTCCAATTTAATGGTGAGTTATATTAATTAATTAGTTTCTAACATCTTCAGCCACCCATGTAAAATAATATTAAATTGCATCTATCAATTGTAAACGTATTCAAATTATACCAAAACCTAATCAATTTATACAAAAAATAAACCAAGTTCATCTTACCAAATTTAATTATATTTTGATCAAAATATAATTAAATTATACAAAGATAAACCAAGTTCATCTTAGCCCATTTGCACTATCTATCAACTGTAAATATAAACCAAGTTCTTCTTCGCCAAAATATAAATTGCTATGATTTTAACACATTTACAATATTGGTATGAAGAACTTGGTTTATGTTAATTTGTTTATGTTTACAGTTGATAAATGGTGCAAATTGGCCAAGATGAACTTGGTTTATCTTTTGTATAATTTGATTATATTTTGATATAATTTGATTACGTTTATAGTTGATAGATGCAGTTTAATATTACTTTACACAAGTGGTTGAAGATGGTAGAAACCAATTAATTGATATAATGTTCTGTCCAAATGAAGTAAACTCATCATTAATTTGGAAGCTTTTAATGGACAAACTTAAGTTAGGAACTATAGTGAAAATTGATTAAAAGTTGAGAGACTATAATGGGAATAAACACAAAATTAAGGGGTGTGTCTAAAAAATGCATTGAAAATACCATGTGCCAATATTTTAAAGGGATAATACTGAAATATTTTCAAATCGAGTATATCTTGAAATATCTTGATATTAAAATATTTTGATGTGGCGTGATCCCAAGGTGAGCCAAGGACACATATCCCAAGGCAAGCCAAGGACATGAATACCAAGATAGCCCGAGAATACAAATTTTGAGGTGACCTCAAATCTCAAGATAGCCCGAAAATACATATCTAGAAGCGATCTCAAATTTCAAGATATCCAAGAATACGAATCTCGAAGTAATTTAAAAAATACAAATCCTAAGATAATCCATGGGCACAGATCACGAGGCAATTCCAAGCCAATCCAAGGGAACAAATCCCGAGACAAATCCAAACCAATCCAAGGAAAAAAATCCCGAGGCAAATATAGGAAAATATAAATATAATTTTTCAAAAAAAAAATCAATCAAATCAAAATCAAATCCAATTAGAATTTGGATTTTTTTTTTAAAAAAAATATCAATCAAATCAAATCTTGAAATAATCAAATCTCGAAGTAATAAAAAAAAAGAAGGAGATAAAGTCCATAGAGAAAGATGATATACATATATCATCCCTTACCGCTATCCTCTTGTCGCTGCCGTAGATAGAGAGAAGTTGTACTGATCTCAGTCGAACGTAGCCGATACGCATTCTGCGCTCACGGCTTTGCCGGCGAGTTTGAGCGCGTAAGTCTGCTACCGACAAGATGTCGTTGCCGACAAAGTGCTGCTGATGTCATTGCCAAGCCACTGCCGTTGTCGCCAGAGAGGAACACCGCCCTAAAGCGCGGTGGTGCTGGTGAATGTCTTCCCCGCAACTGAGAATAAGATCCCGCTGTTAAGGAGAAGACTGCTGAAAACGCCTCCCTCGATTGGGTATGAAACATTAAAGAAAAGCAAAGCAAGATGTTGAAGATACTGTAATGTTGCTTTGTTGTGATGTTGAACAAGAAATGAAGAAGAAGATGAAAAAGGTCCCTGTCGCCAACGGTGTTCATAAACAAAAAACACCTTGGTCAACAAGGTGTTGATGCCGATCATATGTTTGCAAGAATGCGAAAATGAGGCTCATAAACAATGGTCCCCAGTATTAGCATGATATTTCAAAGTTCTATACGTGGTGGGAGGAATCATTGATGCTAACTATGTGTTTGTGAGAATGTCTGAAAGAGTTTCACAAGTTCATAGTTGAATGGATAAAAGATGTTTAATGTTATGAGGAAAAATGCGGTTCACTTCTCAGGACCTTTGGGCCTTGCAAGCAATCTGTGAAGGGAGAGAAGGAAAGCCTTGATAAGATCATAAAACTATGAAGAAGAATTCTCTCTTGTTGTTCCTTGAAACTGCATAATAGAGGAGTTTAGATCAATGACCTGTCAAAATAAAGTTTGTGGCAAGCTTATGGGTCAGTTTGTGTTGCAAATGGGGTTATCTATGCAATCTAACAGACAGCTTTCGTTGCCAGCCTTACAAAACTGAGACATGCCTCTCTTTTTTGAAATCAAATGATTCCATGCATGTCTACACCAGCATTGCTAGTGACAAACAATGATGTATGGCTAATAGCAAGGTATTCATGAGCTGTTGTTGATGTGCAGAGAACTCCATGTATGTAATGAGGAGAACTCTTGTAGAAAAGATTTAGAAAAGTTGCATGGTTGTAAATTGTAACGAGAATGTGCCCATCACCTGTTTGATAAAATGTTTCAAAGAAGTATTATATCATTCATTATTAGCAATGTCTAATGCTTCAATGACTATGTAATAGAAGAATGATGGTGTCTAACTTTGCAGACGATAAAATGAACATTGATAAAAAGAAGGCGGTGATAAGAGCCCAATCAGGAGGAGCCAGCATGGACGGGTGGCTCACAAGCGTCATGAGGTGGAGGGCTAACTCGGCTCGTTGCCGAGGAGAGGCTGGCCAGAGCTGGGCCAGCGAGTGCGCGGGTTCTCTGACTTAAAATGTTAACATGGTTGTGGTATTAGGAGTTCATGATAGTTGTTAATCTATGTAATTGGCAAGATGGTAATTAGTAGGACAGCATTATATATAAGGGCTTTTGCTTTTAGGGTTGGGGATCTTTTTGCATTTGATGCGTAATATGCGGAAAGAGCGCGAGTCCTGTGATCCATCATCGGCGGAGCAGGGCTGCG
Organism: Dioscorea zingiberensis; assembly: GCA_026586065.1. Classification (NCBI taxonomy): domain Eukaryota; kingdom Viridiplantae; phylum Streptophyta; class Magnoliopsida; order Dioscoreales; family Dioscoreaceae; genus Dioscorea; species Dioscorea zingiberensis. Next base: position 51,930,627 of record CM048818.1, on the reverse strand, counting down.
GTCTTGCAAAGCTTGGGCCATCCCGACAAAGTGCGCGGCGTCGGAGTGGAGGAGAGTTCCCGAAGTTCGCGGAGGGAGCTATCCATCTCATCATCAGGTTGTTTTTCAACATTCCAGAGAAGGGGGATTTCATCTTTGAAGCGCATCCTGTTCCTTATCAATACATCGGGTATTGGGTGCGGAGAATAGGCAGGGAAGTCAGCCAACTTATGTTTGGATGTTAATGTTGGGTTGATGTTTTGATTGGGTTTGGTTTTTATGTTTTTGGTCCCATAATGCATCTGTTATGATGGAAGAATTTCACTGGAATTAATGGTCATTTGGGAGTCTGGTTGTTATATTGTCAATCATGTATGTGAGTCATGGAATGTGTGTAAATTTTGAGACTCGGTGGGGACAGTTGGAGTTAGAGAAGGGCTGGAAATCATGGTGCCTATCAGGTGTTTGAGGAAATGTCTGTAGTTATTTTGTTAGCCAACATTCAACTTCAGTGAGCCTGGGCATACTTGGTGGGATTTCAGAGCAAGGGGTGACAATACCCTATCAATTGGTAATGCTTATCGAGATCCGCTTGAGATCGTGGTAGGTTCCGTTATCAAGTAACTGGCCGGCATTTCTACCATCGACGGCTTGGAGTGTTCCGGGCGGCAATTACCTACGACTCAAGGGACATTCGGAGCAATGGAGGGCGAAGGAGGTCCGACATCAAATCGGGCACGGGTGGAAGCCTTGGAGGCAAACAGTGAGAAGATGAGAAGAGATATAGATGACATTTCTAGCACCCTCGCCTCCATGCTAAAGAAAATCGAGGTTCTCAGAACGCCTCTCAACACAAGGTGTCGTGCGCTGGAGCGCCAAGTCGCTTGGGATCGTCCAGATCCAACAGCGAGGATGCATCATCCCGTCGAAGACAAGGAGGAAAGGAGCTAGGAAGGTGACCATGAGGGGTTCGATCGATGGCGTCAGGAAGAGAGAGACCACTCTCGGGCCTCTCACCACGGTCGAGACGAAGGGGGCCATGGAAGGGTGTTTGTGGCGGAAGATGAGCGCTCGGTACGGGGAGAACGACGTGCTGGACGCCATTATGAGGATGATCGCCGAAGACACAGGGAGGGGTACTATAACCCAACCTTTCACCAGCCCGAGATGGAATTTCCTCACTTCGATGGAGGTGACCCCCATGAGTGGCTAGACAAGGCCGAAGCCTCTTTGTTGCTCATTACAACCCCTCACGAGAGGAGTGGAGTTACAACCGCTTGCTACTACTTGACTACGACGCAAGCAAATGGTGGAGTGTGGATTAAAGCCGCCTATGATAAGGAAGGGAAGCTTAGGATGGAAGCGCCTTCAAAAGGAGTTCATACAATGGGGCCGCCACATATGAACCCTCATGGCCAGCTGGCAAAATTGAAGCAGGAAGAAAGGTTGAAGGCTTATATTGATGAGTTTCGGTGGCTTCAAACCATGGTGAGGGGTTGGCTAGAAGAGGCCCTTATGGGCACATTTGTGGAAGGACTCAAACCTTGGTTATCAAGTGAGGTAGAGTTGAGGCAACCACGGGATGTACCGAAGTGATGCGGACGGGATCCGAACTTATCAAGAAAGCTCAATGAAGAGGGAGAAAACTGTGGAGAAACCTTCACTCTTTGCCAAGGGTATTGTCGATCCTAAGTTCCAAGGTAAGGGAAGGAGTGGAAGGCTCCAAAGAAAACCAAATAATGTGGATGGCAAATGGACGTTGTCCAAAGAAGAAGTCCAGAGCTGGTTAAAAGGGGCTTATGTTTCAAATGTGGAGACAAATGGGAGTAAGTGAGCATAAGTGCAAAACCGGCAGGTTTTTTGATCAATCAAGACGGCGAAGAGGCTTTGGAAATAGATGAGGAAGAAGAGGAGAGTGAAGATGAGCACCGCAAGCTAAGGAGAGTAGTTCACTTCGTATACTGCCAATGTCTCCTTGGATGCTATCTCAGGAGCCACATTGCCAACCACCATGAGAGTCTCAGCGTGGATTGGGAAGCATGAAGTGGCGCTGCTAGTAGATAATGGATCATCACATAACTTCATCAATTCAGGAACACTGCAGAAAATGGGGCTGCGAAGAGAGGCCGTGGAACCTTTCGAGGTACGGGTCGCCAACGGGGAGAAGCTAAGATGTTCTGAGATGGTACCTGGCGTGAAGATGAATGTGCAAGGAGTCCGAGTGCTAGCTGATTTGCATGTTCTCTCCTTGGCAGGCATAGATGTGGTGTTGGGACATGCGTGGTTGGAGAGTTTGGGGAAAGTAGTCCATGAATACAAGAAGATGACTATGGAGTTTAAGTTGGGAGGTCGCAAGAGAAAATGGACCGCCCTCTCATCTACCGGAGTAAAGCAATGTGAGGCGAACACCATAGAAAGGTTGTATCGAAGAGGAGCTCACTGTTTTGCTATTATGACCACTACCGAAACACCATCAGTGGAGGAGCCAATATACATTCTTGAGCAAGTCAAGGAGTTGTTGACAAGGTATGACCAGGTGATGGAGGTCCCTACATCTCTTCCACCAGCCCGACCCTTTGACCACAACATCATTTTGGAGGATGAAGGCAAGCCGGTGAGGTACCACCATATCGTTATGCCCATTTTCAGAAGGAGGAGATAGAACGAAAAGTAGCGGAGATGCTTCAAAATGGGATCATACGAGCGAGTTCTAGTCCATTCTCATCTCCTATCTTATTGGTGAAGAAGAAAGATGGATCATGGCGTTTTTGCACGGACTATCGCGCATTGAATACCACAACGGTGAAGAACCGGTTTCCAATACCTACAGTAGAAGAGATGTTGGATGAGTTGCATGGGGCAAAAATCTTCACCAAGCTGGACCTAAGGGCGGGGTACCACCAAATAAGGATGCGGGAAGAGGACGTCCACAAGACGGTATTTCGCACACATTTGGGGCACTACAAATACCTCGTTATGCCCTTTGGACTGTGCAATGCACCGTCCACTTTCCAAGCTGCTATGAACTCCATTTTCCGACCACATTTAAGGAAATTTGTGTTGGTTTTCTTCGACGACATCCTCATCTACTCTATTTCGGAGGAGGACCACAGGAGGCATTTGGAGATTGTATTGGGGTTGCTTGAAGCGAACCATCTCAACATTAAATTAACCAAATGTGCATTTTGGCAAAAAGAGTTGGAGTATTTGGGGCACATAATCTCCTATGAAGGTGTCAAGGTGGATCAACGGAAGATCGAAGCGATGGTTGATTGGCCACTCCAGAAAGACATTTCAGCTCTTAGAGGGTTTTTGGGTCTGACAGGGTACTCACTGACGCCGCGGAAGGGGTATGGCATCATTGCCACAAGCCACTCACGCGCTAATCTCAGAAGGATGGCTTTTGCTTGGGACCTGGAGTAGTCCAGGAGGGCATTTGAGGAGTTTAAGCGAGCTATGACACAAACATCAGTTTTGGCTTTACCTAACTTTCAACGATCCTTTGAGGTACACACCGACGCTAGTGGCGATGGCATTGGGGCTGTTTTGGTTCAGGAAGGAAGACCGATTGCTTTCATGTCAAAGGCCTTGGGGCCCATGAAACGGGGATGGGGAGCTTATGCTAGAGAACTATTGGCGGTAGTGCATGCAAATAAGGTGTGGCTTAATTTTACTTAATGGGTCGAATTGAGATAGTCACCCATCAACAAGCTTTCAAGCACCCGCTGGAGCAGAAAATCACCACCTGCATCGTACAGGTAAATTTTTGTCAAATTGTTGGGTCTTGGCACGCCCATCAAGTATCAATCGGGAAGGAGAATCGGGTCGCTGATGCATTATCAGCTAAGAGAAGGCAGCCCTATGTTGTGGGTAGTACATGAAGAAGGCGAGGGTCAGGTTTTGGTGCATTAGCATGGTAGAATGGAGAGTTTGGGATCGGATTCGAGAGTCGGGTCCAATTGGATGAGAAGACATTCGCTGGCTTGATTAAGAAGGTGGAACAAAAGGAGTGGGGAGTGCGGGATTATCGCCATTGAGGAGGACTTCTTTACAAATGCGTCGGTCTATATCCCAAATGTTCCCCAGCTTGAGAAGTTTGGTAGGAATTCGAACACTTCCATGGAAGCAAGTAGGAGGACTTTCGGGATGGTTATGACTTACTAGAGGATAAAACCACTCTTTATTGGGAAGGGTCAAAAGGAGGTGCAGCGCGAAGGTTGCACCGCAACAGATGCCGTAAGATGAAGTCCAATACAAGGGCACCAGTAGGATTACTACAACCACTACCTATTCCAGAGCACATATGGGAAGACCTCTCGATGGATTTCATCAAGGGACTTCACGCAGCGTAGGCCAACAGGCAATAAGGGTGGTCGTGGATCTAGTTGAGTAAGTGGGCTCACTTTTATTTCTCATACCATCCGCTCACCCGCCCAAAGCGTGGGCCAAAGAGTTTGTGGAAGAAATTGTGAGGTTACATGGAATTCGAGGAGCATAGTCACTGACGAGGCAAAGATTTTCACGAAAGTACATTTTAGAAGGAGTTGTTTGCCTGGCAGTGGAAGCAATTGAAGGCCGTCAGCCTATCATCCCCAAACGGATGGACAAACAGTAGGTCACGAATCTAACGTTGGAGCAAAGACCTTCATTGTTTCGCCATCATGAAGGGCAAGGGAAGTGGAGGGAACTCTTGCCGTAATTTGAATATTGGTATAATACACCTCACACCATGCTTCACCCAATACTAGTCCATTCGAAATTGTGTAATGGAGACCACCACCATTGCTCGACATCCACGAAGTGCATCGCACAAAATGAGGAAGTGGAAAGGGAGATGAAAGCCCGTGAAGAAGCATTGTCCAGAGCAAAGAGGGAATTAGAGAAAGCCCGAGAATGGATGAAGAGACGTTATGATGAAGGTCGGCGTGAAGAGGTAATGAAGCCAGGGGAATATGTTAACTTGAAGTTACAGCCTTATCGACAGCGAACCATCAGGGGACAGATGAACATGAAGTTATCCCCGAGGTTCTATGGGTAGTAGAACGGGTGGGAGAGGTCGCCTACCGGTCTGAATTGCCCCCACCGCTTCAATACACCGAGTATTTCACGTGTCACAGCTGAAGAAGAGAATCAAAGACCCCGGACAGGTTACAGAAGACATTCCAACATTTGAGGAAGGATTGATATTAAGGCCGGAGAAGGCGCTGAGCTACAAGGTAGTGTGCTTGAGCAAAAGCAAAGGAAGGAAGGTGCAAGTCTTGTGCAATGGAGTAGACAGTCCGAGGAGGCAACCAGTTGGGAGGATTATAACGACCTCCTCTAGAGATTTCCAGAATTAATCCTTGAGGACAAGGGAAACTTTCAAGGGGAGGAGAATGATGAGAGCCTCAATCGAGGAGCCGATGGACGGGCGGCTCAAGCCGCCATAAGCAGGAGGGGCTAACTCACTGCTGTCCGAGGAGAGGTCGGTCGAGTCAGCCGTGAGAGCGCTGCGTTCTCTGACTTAAAATGTTACCATGGTTGTGGTATTAGGAGTTCATGATAGTTGTTAATCTATGTAATTGGCAAGATGGTAATTAGTAGGACAACATTATATATAAGGGCTTTTGCTTTTAGGGTTTGGGATCTTTTTGCATTTGATCGGGCGTAAGTAAGCGGAAAGTTATAGCCGTGATCCATCATAAAGTGAGCAGCGCGGTCTTGCAAAGCTTTGGGCCATCCCGACAAAGTGCGCGGCGTCGGAGTGGAGGAGAGTTCCCGAAGTTCGCGGAGGGAGCTATCCATCTCATCATCAGGCTGTTTTTCAACATTCCAGAGAAGGGGGATTTCATCTTGAAGCGCATCCTGTTCCTTATCAACACATCGGGTATTGGATGCGGAGAATAGGCAGGGAAGCCAGCCAACTTATGTTTGGATGTTAATGTTGGGTTGATGTTTTGATTGGGTTTGGTTTTTATGTTTTTGGTCCCATAATGCATCTATTATGATGGAACAATTTCACTGGAATTAATGGTCATTTGGGAGTCTGGTTGTTGTATTGTCAATCATGTATGTGAGTCATGGAATGTGTGTAAATTTTGGGACTCAATGGGGACAGTTGGAGTTAGAGAAGGGTTGGAAATCATGGTGCCTATCAGGTGTTTGAGGAAATGTCTGCAGTTATTTTGTTAGCCAACATTCAACTTCAAAGGAAATTCAGGCATACCAGTGGATTTCGTGAGTGGCAAGCTAGCAAGATTCTATCAAAGCGGCTCCATGAAGATTAATTTTGGGGTCATCCTTGGTGTAATCTCATTGGGTGCTATTGTTACTTCAAAACAACATGAGTACATTTTATTGGGCAATCCCTGCAAATGTAAGTGAAGTTTGGTTAGATAATATTTCATATGAATAAAGAATATTTCATTTCAATAATTCTGTTGGCAAACATGGTGATGAGTATGCCTCAAAGTCAACATCAACATGAATCATATCCAGACCTTGCCAACTTGTAGGGGTGTATTTGAGCCGAGCCGTTCATGAGCGGCTTGATAAGAGCTCATTCGTGTCCAGCTCGTATTGAAAACGCTTCAAGCTTGAGCTTTAATTTCAAGCTCGATTAATAAACGAGCCAAGCTTCGAAGCGCAGAGAAAGCTCGCCATTTTGACTCATGAACACGTACCATGTAACAAGTTTCCGTTTATATATATATATATATATATATATATATATATATATATATATATATATGAGGATCGATTACATCCGCCGGGCCGCATGTATGTCGACTGCGCTATGGCTCCGGCCTCCATTTGACCCCCGAGCATGTTTGAAGGATTTTTGAAGGTATGAATGGGAAGACTGCCAAAATAAGCTAGTATGTCAATTTTCATACAATTTGGTAAACCATTTGGTCCTCCCACTAAACGCGGTTGAAATTTTGGACCGCTCGTATTCCTATAAAATAAGAATCAAGTAAGGGAGGACTAAACTGCTACCAAATTATATATGAAAATTATGGCGCGCACTAGCTTATTTTTCAATGATCTTCCATCCATACCTACCAAAAATCCTTCAAACACGCCTGTCAGATAAAATGGGACGTACGGCAATCAGTAATTACTACTTGTTGTAGGTCACGGATGTAATCAGTCCTCTATATATATATATATATATATATATATATATATATATATATATATATGTTGAGTATGTGTAGTCTGATGGTTGCCTTGACGACCTTGACTACGCCGGCTTATGGAGTCCCGAGGCTGCAGTGCCTCATGGGTCCTACCGGTCACGGCCACCGAGGAGTAAAGGAGGTAGCGCCTACTTGCCTTTCGGCGCGAAGCAAATTTTATTCTAGGCCCATGCCCATGGGATTTTATTCAAACGAGCCTCAAACAAGCTTTTTTAAACGAAAGCATTTAGCGAAGCTCGAAAGCTCAAACGAGTCTATAAACGAGCATTTAAATGAACTCGAAGCTTGAAACTAAAACAATAAACAAGCTTTTTATGAGCCGAAAGCTCGAAGTTTTGTAATACTCCAAACGAAGTCCGAAGCTTGAACAGGATTTTAGCCTCGTACGAGCCACTTAGCCGAAGCTTGAACTCTTCTTTTGGGCCACCAACTGCCTCAAACACACCTAAAGCATTTACCTACTTGGCTTATCACCTAATACACCCCTACCAACTTGTTGCCAACTCCAGCGGCATGTAATTTCTTATATATATGACAAGAAGAATGGTTATGGATTCCAAGGCAAATATATTTATATATTTATAATAAAAAAAAGAGAATTGGGCCCACTCTATAAAAAAGGATGATTTAATCGGTTTAAAAGAAAAAAAATTAATGAGCACCTTATGATTACAATGCAATTAAAAAAAGAGAAATTTGAACTCGTATACCTATGCTATGCTTGTACGTGGGCACCTTGGCACCTTTGGAAAAATACCAAGTTTTCTTTTTGTCTGCTGCTAGGAAATATGGATTTTATCCTATACACCACCCAAGTCTGGGATTTCTGCCCATTGGCTGATCAGTTATATAATTAATATTATATTCAAAATAATAAAAAAAATTATATATATTTTTTCTTATTCTAAAATATTCTATGAGTATATTTTTTACATTTAAAGTTTAGAAATCTACTAGTTTGATGAAAAACAAGGGGATTTATGGTAATTAAAGTTCTCAATTATTTGAGGGAGGGGTGATTCCATGAGGGGTTAGAGAGGGAGGGGGAATAAGTGACTGATTAAGTCCTTTATTTTTTTTAATATTAAAATGTGGACAAAGTCACATCTGTGCTTTGTTGACATTTAATGAGAAGTAGATGAAAAGGAATAATAATCTTTTACATATAATTTTAATATTTTAAGTAACAAGTTTGAAGTTTATAATAAAATGATACACCATGCTGCTGTGCTGACATATGTATGAGTTGTAAACCACTTTTGCCGCATCAAAGAAACTCACAACAATACATGTCATGTGATAGCATTTGAAAGAATAAATAAATCTTGTTTAGCCTTTTGTTGACTAGGTTGGATTTTATTTCCCAACAACATATAAATATGAAAAAAAAAATATATTTTAATTTTTAAGTAAAGATTAATGCTCCTCACTCTTGCCACCACCTTCTCAGCAGTGCATAGTTTCCCTTTGGCCTAGAACATCTTCAGTGAACCATTTCTTGTAGCCTCTCTAGTATCCTTGATGCATTGAATTCAATTTGGGAGCAAATAATCTGAAAATAAATAAATAATAATACCAATATCAATCTCAAGTATTTGAAGAAGCCATATATATGTTGACTTAATTTGGCTAGCTAATTATCAAATTTCTAAATTAAAAAAATTATTAAAAAAAAAGAAAAATAGGTGAACATATAATAATGATGAAACAAATTAAAGAAGAGTTTAGTTTAGTTTAGTGATGATTACTTTGGAGTGAATAGTGTGGAAGATCTTGTCACTGACAATGGAGAAGCTTGCATTTGTTGTCTCAGCACCCTCTTCCTCCAGAACACTAATAACCTCATGAAACATTGGCACTCTTTGATATTTCAACTTGCTGATGATCAGAACTACTTCCAAATTGGAATCTACTAGTCTTACTTCAATCACAGGCATCTCTTCACCATCAATCTCCTCATTATTATTATTATTTCTCCTTACTTTCTTCATCTCCTTCAACCTTTCTACTCTTTCTCTCAGTTTCTCTATGTATGTTGCTGCTAGATCCAAGTTATCTTCTTGTGTCAATGAACTCTGCGCATGTAAAGTTGACAATGTTTATATACTTTGATGATTGAAAGGATTCAGAAAAGAAAATGCATGTTTTCATGGTTTGATGCAAACTCTTAATCATATGCTAGTAATATTGACAAAAACAAAGTGAAATTATATAACATGAACATGATATATACCTTTGAAGAGGTCTTGAGTTCATTAGGAATGAGAGAGGAGAGCTTGAGGCACAAGCACTTCATATGTAACCTCCTGTTCTTCTCCAATGTCTTCCTCTCAATCTTCAACCTCTTCATTGATGGAGCCATCTTTAATTTCTCTCTTTATCTATCAACTTAATTCACAGCAGCAGCAGCAACAGCAGAAGAGCACCTGTGCTTCTTCAGTGCTTCAGTGAGACAATGATATAGATATATATCTATACACTCTTCTGTATGTGGAACCACCCAAGAAGCATGGAGAGATGGTTCTTGGGTGGTTCCACAGAAAGAAGAGAGTATAAAACAACGTTTACCATGTGGGGGAACTAAATAAAAAATATATAGTGTTTGTTTCATTGACATGGATATAATAAAGTAATAATGCATGGCGGCTATAAGGGAAATTAATGATGGGCAGGGGACTGAACAATGTAAGTGATGAATGGGATGGCTGCATGTCTTGATACATATAGAGATAGAGATACTTGTATAATTTGGTCAACTGAAAAAATTTATGATTAGACAACACTGAAATTGTTCTTTTGGATGTAAGAGAGAGAGAGAGAGAGAAATATATATATAACTCGTGATGCATAATATTATGAGTATTGTTGAAGTTGTGATGTTGAATTTTTTGCATCTTTGTTGTTAGTTCAAAGATGTGGGTTGACCAAAATATTTGCCGCTCGAGATTTATGTTTATAAGTAAATAGTTATTTCAGATTTGTGTCGATTTAATTTTTTAATTAAAAATATGAAATTACGGGAAAAAAATGCAATTCTTATATTTTTTTTTAGATTTTTTGTTAAAACATTTTTAGTTACTTTTTCAATAGAATAAATAAATAAATAATTCATTGCCGAAGTTTCTGATTATTTATCGACTTTCACGAAAAAAGTTGGTAAATCATTCTCTCTCACAATGAGAGATTGAGAGTTTGAACCACAGTTGTGACGTGTTTCAATGGCTTACCCATATTTATCAAAAAACAGTAGCATGAAGTAAATTTTTTTTCAATATATTGTTGTAATATAAATTTAATTAATTAGTTAGAGTAGAGAGAGGGAGAGAGAGAAAATTTCATGTAGAGAGAAAAAGAAAAAAATTCAAAGGAAAATATATTTAAATTTATTTATTTTTCAATCATCTCGACATCAATCTTAAAAATTGATCAAAATCAAAATAAAAGGATCAAAATATATCCCATCTAAGAATAATATTAGAAATAAATTATTATTTTTATAATTAAAAATATATATTTTTTCAAAGGATAATTAACTATAGGTGCTTGCTACAGTGCCCAACATCCCATTTGGTCCTTGGGGTAGGTGAGTGTTGGGGGTGTAGCTACAGTGTGGGGGGAGGTCCCTATGTACTGATTGCAGGGACCTATAAGTAATTCTCCATTTTTTCAATTGTGAATTTATTTTTTTGTTTTCAGTTTTGTAAATTGTTATGGGGGAAAATCTGACTATACACGTGGCATGATCCTAGAGCTTGAGAGATGGGAGCATACGCTCTAGGGTAACTAAAGGTTAAGCCTAGTCCGATCCCTAGCCCGTGCTGATGAAGTGCTGTTGCTTATCGCCTCGCGTTGCGGGAGCAACACCTAAATGATAAGTACCATCCTAATCGAGGACGTCCCTGATTATATTGCCTTTGCTTGGAGGAGTTTGCAGAGACGTCTACTCATCAGAAAAGGCTTAATAAATGTGGTAAGGCAAGACAACCTTACGCCGAAAGAAAGTAGGAACAAAAGCTACTGACCCAACATTGGAACCCCATTTTCTTGAAAACGGGGGCAATGTCTCCATGGCTAAGATCAAAGAAGAAGAAGCAAGGAACTTTGCATAGGACTCAACAGAAAGGGGTGAGAAGCTTCGACCCCCTTGAGGTCTACTTATAGACTTTTTCAATGAATATCCAACGGTTTGGAGGATTTCTCTAAAAAGGAGACCATCGGATGGACAACATGTAGGCTTTGCCTCATAAATGACATGATTTTTCATAAGTCCTGGGAACACCTTGGGAAGTGGAGCGTCAAGGGTCCCGAAGCACTATAGAGCATTAAAGAGGGACAGTCGGGTCAGAATTCTATTTCTAAGCAATAGTCCAAAATAGGATAGAGAAAGGTCGTCCTACTTTTGACCTCTTCAGAACAGCTTCAAAGTTACAAACAAGACGGAAACCAGCTGTATAGAAGAATTGAAAGACATGCATAGCGCCCGAAACAAGAAAAGGACAAAGATGACTATTCATAGAAAAAAGAGCTTGATTAAAGTCCGCAAGTATATAAACACAAAGGAAAAACGAATGGGATTCAAGATTGAGGACTCTGAGGAGGAGACTTGCTGGAAGGCTCCACTATTACGGATTCAATAGTCGAAAACACAGCTTGAATCTCAACCTCTTTAGGAAAGACTCTCTAAGAAGCTTCTCTAGCAAGGGTAGTGGCAGTTTCATCAATGACGAAAGAAGCAAATGCTTCATCTTAAGTAGCCACAGCTTCTTGCACAGTTTGTATAGCCTCCATTTTTGTCAGGACTCATTCTTGGATTCCAAATAAGATAGGTCCCTCAGGAGAAGTGACTGTTTTGACCTCAGTTGTGCCTTTTCCAGTTTCAGAGGGGAAGATACCCCATAGCTTCTCGGAATCCCAAGACAGTAAGACTCAATCCGTGGTTGTTATGGATGATGTCTTGGAAAATCTTAAAGCCTACTTCCACCCCTTTGCGTGCCTTCAAGCAAACCAAATCTTGGAAGTCGTCAGAGTCTTTACTCATCCACAGCTTGAGCAGCTACCTCTTGCTCATGAGTTCGATACTCAGCAGAAAGCCTGTTCACAACAACATCTTGGAGATCGTTATCAGGTAACAACCCCCTTTTATACTCTTCTACAACTTTCTCACGAGCTCTCTTGAGATCAACAGACCGTTCTTGCAATATTTTCTCCATGCTCTTCTGAATAGCCTGCACAGTAGCTTTGGACTCATTCAGCTCGGTTGATGGTTTTTCTTTCTCCTTCTCGGCTTCCTCGATTCTCTTTTGGTTCTTGGAGCACAACTCTTCAAACTGACTGATCTTCTTACCCTGCTGAGCCAGTTCAGCCTCAGCTTTCTTAGTTTGGCTTCAACTTTTTACAGATTGGCCTCAACCTTCTTCAATGGTTCTTCTAGGTCGACGAAGACAATTTCTCGCGTAAGCGAGTATGAAAGAAGCCAATCCGAATGGCCGACTGTAGTCACAACTGATAGATTAATAAAAGGAAGAGAAATAGAAAAAACTTCAAAGGGGAAAAACTGAACGTACTGTAACTCCAGCTAGGTTGAGTAAGAGGCTAGTTCCTTTTCATTGAGCTTCCCTAACCTCTCGAGGTTAGAATCCAAAGAGATTGCTTGTAGCGCCTCAACATCCACTACTGAATTAGTAAATAATGAATTTTCTTCACCTTCGTCAACTAAGGACTTCCCTTTCTGAGAAGATGAACCTCCGGATCTAGGAACCATAGAAGCCGGGGGTGCGACGGTCTTAGATGAAGAACTTGGAGCCTCAGAATTCTGTGTCCCTTACCTTGGAGAGGGATTGATAGCTAGTTCTAGGGTCATTGAGACCTATGAATCAAGTCGCCCCCAGTATCTTGCTCTTCAATAGAGAAGAACCTCGAACTTCAGTGGGCTCGAGTCGAGCGCAAGTTTCTTTGCTTGACACGGTTCTACCATCCCGAGGTCGCTTCCTCTTCTGAAGAGTTGAAGAACTCGAGGGAGAGTCACTGGCAAATTCCCTCAAAGTATGCAGCAAATGCTCATAGTTCATCGGATCCTCTACAAAAATAAAGTCAAGAGGTTAGGGAGATCTATGCAAATGGTTATTCAACTACGAATGGAGAAGAAAGTCAACCTACCCGCTACTGTGAAGAGCTTCGGGCTTTTGAGTTTAAGGACGGTAATTAGGTCGGTGAGGGGGACTTTGTTTAAGTTTTGAAGGATAGTTAGTTGTTTTTGCTCGTCAGGGGACATCGCGCCTTCATAAGAGTTATCTAATTAAGGAGACCTCCAAAACGATGAGACTTACAAACCAGAATCACAAGAAATGAAAATGAGCCCTGGTTTCCAGTCGTGGATGGAGGAAGGAAGTCTGCTAGTAAAGACTTGTTGCTCCTAGCAGCAAAGAAGAACCAGCCTTCAGAGAGTTTTGTTAGATAGAAAAGGTAGTGGAACCATTGAAGATTGGGCTCTAAATTGTTTTGACGGAAAACAATAACGAACCCGAAGAGAATTCTCCACAATTTAGAAGTCAACTCAGAAGGGCAAAGATGATATAAACGCAAGATCTCTTCAAACAAAAAGGAAAAGGAAGTCTGAGACTCGATCTAAAGGATCTTATATAAAACCCTAATTCCATAGGTTTGGGACGGTAAGCTCGTTCATTAGGAAGAGGTAGTCTACAACGATAAGGAGGAATGATGATGAACTCCTCAATGAGTTAAGAAAGCTTAGAGTGGGTTACATCACTATCACTATGAAAAGATTCGACCCCATAATCAGGCTCTTTAGAGGATAAGGGAGAAGCTTCCATTACCTCGATTTGGAGATGAGCAAAAGTCTGTCTTGAAGAAAGTGAGAGCTCTCCAAGGGCACCAATAAGGAAGAAGATGAGAGCAAATGAACATTTGAAGGATCCTTTAAAAAGAAAGGTGGACGTGGTGCCTTTTCTGAACAGAAGTGGTTATGATCCGATTGATCAAGTAGCCCCTTGAAAAGGCACCTTACAGATGAATGACATGTGGGCCACGATCTCTACAGCTTTCGAATAAGCTATATCGGAGACAGTGCCCATGATAGTGTCCATCGCTTTCTCTTAAAAAGGTGACGTTTCGAAAAATGAAGCACGACCAAAAGGTTGCATGTTCGATAATCAAGGGAAATATGAAATATTCATGTAGTCAGCTAGAATCTGTCATAATTAATGGGCAAAAGGTAAGTTCCCAAGTTGGACCATCTTACAAACGAACGACTTGATTTATTTCAAGCCTAAGCCTACGTTAGAAAACAAGTTGAAACTGAGTAACAAAAAACACGCTCCCAAATCGGATCATGCTCTTAGTTGGTGACTTGGCTTACCTTAACAACCCAGATTTGAGTGGAAAACAAAGTCGCAAACAAATGATAGGAACTCATCTTCAAGTTAGATCACACCATCAAGTGACAATTTGACTTCTTAGGTCACCTTAAGCCGAAGACTTGCCAACCTAACAAGTTGGGGGGCAAGTGTTATGGGAAAAAAATTTGACCGTACATGTGGCATGATCCTAGAGGCTGAGAGGTCGTGGTATCATCAATGACATGATAATTGAATAGCGGTTAAAGGGGCTTCTAAACACATTGAAGGGTTTTGGGCAAGCTTCCCCGAGATGCTAGAAGGTTCCACCTGAGCTGGTGCTTGCTTGGCGCCCAAGTCATCTCTAACCGCCTAATGACCTCCCAAAAGGTATAAAAGGGGATGAAGAGAGAGAGTAAAGGGACTCAAACCTGTTTTACAAGCTCTAGCTCACAGAGATCCCTCTCTCTTTCTTTCCTTGCTCATCTTCCCACTGTCTCAATCCATTTTTTTCTCAATCTCAGCAAGAGAGATCTTCGATCTCTCTCTTTTACCCCTAGATCTCGTTCACTGACTTGATCGTCGGAGAGTCCTGAGGATAGCTTCCGGATTTCCCTTGTAGCCGGTCTTCATTATCAAGAGGTACTCTCACTGTTGGAGCCATCACTGTCAGTTGATCATATTTCCTATCTAAAGTAGTGTAGCATCTCCATCAAATCTTACTCATTGATCCGAATTAGCTCCCATTTCATGGAGGAGCAGATTTCAAGCATCAACGTAAATGATTACGAAGGACATGAAAAATATCAAATATTTTTCTTCATAAACATTATCCTCTCAGTTATGGAGATTAGTAGTTAATTAAGACATTTTTATTTGAAAATTCAACATTAACTCATGCTCATTTTATTTATTCTATTTGGTAGGCATTTTTTGAAGTGCTACAAAATCTATGAAATAGAGAAACCTAATAAAAGAAATATTATTGGGCTATCAACCTGACACCATTTTTTTTGTTATTTTGTTTAATATGGGTACCCACTCTTTATTCTAATCAGATATTGTATCTTAGTAATAACATTATTAGGAAATTATGAAAGTATCAGTGTTTTGTTAGAAATTCAATCTAATATATGTTTATTTTACTATATGTTATGGGGTAAAATATTCATGGACACGTGGCATGATCCATATCATTAAGATAGGGGCTTCAATATCCAGTCATCCGACGACAAAGAATGAATCTCCAAGGGCGCTAAGATCTGGCGAATCAAGTCAGCATGCCTACTAGTAAAAGGATGAAAATTCTTCTATGAAATCTCTCTTCTAAAAAGTTCTCTCTCTCTTCAACTTCTTACTTGTTCATCAGAGGCCCCCCTTGAGCGTGAGTGCTCGAATCCCTTATCTCTCATGATTCTCTCCTCTTTCAAAACATGGTTGGACTCACTAATGCCAATTCTAGAAGGAGTTTTTGATCCAGTGGAGCGAAAGGATGGAGAACGAGGCCGATCATTAATCATGAGTGACCTTCCATTAAATCCTCCGAAGAATTCCCACCATTACCAATCCATCTTTCTCATTGAACAAAATCCACTTTGATCCCAAGCAAGAGTGGATTATGGCATCAATAATTCAAGGATCCAATGATGAGGCCTTCCGAGGAGAGCTAGATCTCCTAGAGGAGAAACGAGACATAGCCTATCTCCAGGCAATAGCCTATCAACAACGGATTTGACGCTTCTACAACTCTAAGGTGTGAGAGGTCACATTCCAACGAGGAGACCTCGTATTACAGAAGAATATCATTCAAGGAAATGAGAGTCGGGCAGGGAAGCTTACTCCGAATGGGGAAGGACCATATACTATTACAAGGGTTGACTTGGCACATACAAGCTGATGGACTTAGGGGTAGTTGCTTAAAAGGCTATTTCATGTTGAGTATTTGAGGAGATATTATCAATGATTATCTTGGAACTTTTTTCGAAAATCATTCCATCATCATTTTGTATGTGTGATTAGATAATCATTGACTGGATCCCAAGCTTAAGAGTCTCCGCTCATACTATAGCCGAGCAGGTTGATCATTAATACCCGCATGAGCCCCTCGCCCTTTTCAAGGCACTGATCTGGTCCATCCCGTTTTAGGGAGGATGATTGCTAAAACCTTGATGACTTAGATCAACTCTGATGACCCTTTTCAGGGCTCAACTATTAAACCCTTTTTAGGGCACGGATTTAGTCCTAAGGAATCAGATCATCCTTGTTCCATTTTAGGGCACACAGAGGTTGATCACTAAAACCCTCAGGACCTTGACACAAATTAGGTCTTCAGGGATCATATCACCCCCATCCGCTTTCAGGATATGATGAGGCTGATTACCAAAACCCTTAAGACCTCAACTTAAACGACCCTTTTCAAGCATGATATTGATCCTATGGGGCCGGATTATCTTCACCCTTTCCAGGACCCGTAGGATCTATTTTTTTTTTCAGGACAAAAGAAGAAGACCCAAAGGAGAAAGTTTCCCATATCCTTCGAAAGATGCAACTCATCTTGTCCGAGCTCGGGGAAATAAACTCCCCATTCATATCCATTTTGGTCATTTCAGAGATGTGAATCGCCTAGGCCTAAAAGACCACTACTTCAAATTTGGTCGGGCTAGCATGAGTTATATCCTAAAGTCGACAACCAAAGATGTTTGACACTTAGTGAAATTTTGGAAGTCAAGTTGGATTAGCTCGGAGAAATGGAGGGCAATCATTCATTTAAAGAAGGAAGAATACATGAAGTAAGTCGATTATTCGTTTTTTATCAATTGAATGAATCTTTTGTAAGTTACAGGTACAAAGAAGAAAAAATGTACAAAATACAAAGATTATTCTTTAGGATCGAGTAGAGGAGCCTCAAAGAAAATTGGAGTCGAAACCTTGAGCTCCACTTCAACTTCGGCTTCGAACCTACCATCGTCGTCGACAGGAGTCCACAGAAGGTATTGAAGATCACGCTCAAAATCCAGAGAGGTGATGCCCAACTTTGGATATCTGAGGATGATTTTCTTAAATATTTTGAAACTTTAATTAGCTTCCCTAGCATCACAGTCAGCGACTTCATCCTCGAACTCCTTTGAGTTTTTAAACTCCGTCACCCTCCGCAAGGGCGAAGTCATTAAGTTCCTCTAAGAACTCCTAGGAGTCCCTAAACTTCTCCACCACTTCCTTGCTGAAAGTGAGAAGCTCGTTGTAGTACTCCTCAGTGTCCTTGAAGTCAGCCACGAGCTTCTCCACAGCCTCCTTCGCAGCTTGACGTGTTGCTGCTTCCAGTTCCTCCTTCAAGTGACCAGAGTACACTTCTGAGACTTGTGGAAGGTCGTAGACGTTCCTTATTTTGTCGAGAGCTCGAAGTTTCCCATTCTTCTCAGCCTTGACCTTGTTCTCTAGAACTTTCACCCTAGTTTGGTGGTTGATTATTTTGAGCCTAAGTTCCAAGGTCTCCGTCTTGGCCTAGGACAGCTCGACCTCAGCTTTATTCAGTAGCTCCCTTATAGGGCCTTCAAGTGTAGCCTCCTCCCTCAGCCGCTTGACAATATGGGCCATAAGAAGATCAAACTGCATCACATAAAGACATCGTGTTAGAAGTCAAGCAAGAGAAGCCAAAAAGCGAAAGAAGACAAAAGAACTTACGTATCTTCATCCTCGACAAAGTCAGTCACAAAGCTAACTCTTCATTGCCAAGACCTTTCAAAGTGGGAAGGTCGGACTCCAAAGAGATTGTCTCGAACGCCGATGTTGCGGCTACGTCATCAGTGAGAAGAGACTTCACCTCGGCAACACTAGAGGTTGAGAGATCACCCTTGGTCAAGGAGGGGCTTCCCAACCCTAAAGTTATGGGAACATTCACAACGACGGGCGTGTCTGGCTCTGTATCATAATCGTTTTGCAAAATCACCCGATAACGCTGAATCCTGGGAACCAAATCCCCAAAAGTATCCAACTCCTCCACCACAGGGAAGATCGAGGCTATTGGGGCCTCTGGTGGATCTCGAAGCTTCTTCATTGGACGAGAAAGTTCTTCGGATGGACACTTGGTTTGATGCGGAGCAGGCGAATTGGAAGAGCCCCCCAACCTCTTTTTTAAAAGTCCTTGCAAGAACAATCGCTTGTCCATCATGTTCTTTACAAGAAGAAGATCAACTTGATTAGCTATGGCCAGATTGGGGAGCTTTTTAAATGAAAGGCAACCTACGCATCGAAGAGACAAGACCAGCCTTACATAAGTTTTCTACCATCACTAACGTAATAAGATAGGATACTCCTCCGTAGGGGACATATTTGTCCTAAAGGAAGAATCAATATTTGGGGGACCCCAAGAGGTCGGGACTGTCCACCCAAACTCAAAAAAGACAAAGAAGAACTCTGACTTCCAATGATGGATGGAAGAAGTGACTTTTCCTAAGAAAGACCTATTTGGCCTAGTGGTTAAATAGTACCAGTCCCCAAAATGATGATTTTTTATTGCGAATAGGAGACGAAACCAATGAGAGAAAGGTTTGAGGTTAGACAAAAGCAATTGCAAAACGAACCCACAAAGAATCCCATGAGTTCGGCACAAGTTGAGCAGGAGTTAGGTTGTGAAAGAACAAGATCTCACCAAAAAAGGGATGAAGAGGAAGGCGTAAAGCAGCTCTAAAAAACTTCACATACAAGGCCAACTCCTCAGGCCGAGGAGAACTGGCCCATTCCCTAGAGTTTGGAAGCCTACCTCTAAAGTGAGACTGGATATCAAAACGGTCACTTATTTGGATGAGCTCAGGGGAACTAAGGGTCTAGGCTAAAAACTTGATGTTGGTGAACGCTCCTACCCTCTCTTGAGGTTGATCCCTAATCTCTAAAGGAGGAACTTCCATTACCTCGGGTTTGGAAGATGAATAAAAGTTGCTTGACGACGAGTTAAAGGAATTTTTCAAACGGTGGCAAGAATTCTCAAAAGTAAAAGCGAGAATGACAAAAGTGGAACCCTAGCCATCTTTGGGCCTATTTGTAAATAGTACCCGTAGACGTGGTTCCCCAGAGATAATTAATTGAAGCCTTACAATCCAAGAGACTTTCCAGACAAACGCACCGATAGATGAGCGACATGTAGGCGAGTGTATATAGCATGCCTCGTGGCGATCCTGTGGGAAATCGTGCGCATCATCTCCGCCTCCGACTTATGTTATTACTTTTTAGCTGAAGACACTTCACAAGTTGAAGTGCTTGGTCCATCAGGAGTCATGATCTGTCGATTAATGTTACTACTAAGCGGGACCCTATAAGCTCAGTTTCACTCAGAAAAGACAGCTCGTGATCGAGCGATCGAATAGGCTTTTCTGATGTGATCATGCACTGACCAAAGACCGAACTCCCTAGGTCGTACCTAGTTAGAAGCATATCGACCTCGAGAGTTTGGGGGCAAATGTTATGGGGTAAAATGTCCATAAACATGTGGCATGATCTAGACCACTAAGATAGGGGCCTAGATCAGTAATTTGACTACGGACGATGAATCTCCATAGGTGCCAAGATCTGGTAAATTAGGTCACCAAGTTATAAAAGAAGATCACAAGCCCACTAGTAAAATGACGAAAACTCTTTTCTATAATTTCTCTTATAAAAATTTCTCTCTCTCTCACACTTGTTCTCTTTGAGTTCTGACTTGATCATTTGAGGCTCCCCCTAAACACGAGCGCTCGTATCCCTTCTCTCCCACGGTTCTCTCCTATTTCAAAATAGGGTTGGATTCGTGATGGTCAATCCTGGAAGGAGTCATTGATCTAGTGGAGTGAAAGGAATGAGGATCAGCGATCATGACCGACCTTTTCATCAAATCTCCAATAGAATTTTAAGATCCAAAAAAGAGCAGATTATTACATCTAATACTATGCATATATTTATTCACATTTTCACAATAATCATAACTAGCAAAGAATTGCAGCTGTCAAAGTATTTCTTTATTCAATAAATTTAGTTTATCAACTTTATCAACAAAGTAAGATGGGAATGTAAGAAAGTGAAGGTGGTTGTCAGCCAAATTATTTTTGTTTCTAGAAAATATATAACAATAATTTAAATTTTATGAAAATTATCAAATTTATGAAAACATAACATGATTCCAAGTATGACTATATATATATATATATATATATATATATATATATATATATCTTTTAAATAACACTTATAAGAAAACAAGCATAACACGGCAGATGGAGGATAATATGAATTTCCCTTCTGTGTTTACGCGGTTTCTAAAACCATCAGTCCACGAACATGTAAGAAATATTTTCCATGCATGCTTTCCTCACCGTGCTTCTTAAATGCTTATACCATATGCATGGAAATTTTCTTCTCTTTTGTTTTTTTTTTCCCATCAAAGGGGTGAGATGTTGGCTTACTGGTGGAGGGTTTGCACTTTTATGTTTTTTTTTTGGAATAAAATTGATTAAATTTAATTTATAATACCGACTAGAATAAATAATTTTAATTAAACTAAATTTATATTACTATAATTAAGGATTGATTGTTATTAATAGTATCATATTTCTTAAAATATTATTTTATAATAATATTTATTTACTTAACAAAATATAAATTAAAAAAATGTAAAAGTATATTTTTAGTTCCTTAATTATATCAAAAAGTCATTTTGCATCGTGTTGTTAAAAAAAATGTTTTGCGTGGCCCATGAACTATTCAGTAACATTTATTTTAGTTCCTGAAAGTAATTATTTTGTTTATTTGTCACCAAATCTGAGAATTTTCAATTACAATTATTTTTTTATAAATACTATTTGGGTTTATTTGGTTAGGAGGCATTGGATATCCCAAGTATTTGGATATACAATTATATGGATTTTCAAATAGGCTGTATCTTTGGTTTGTGAATTTGAAAAAAAAAAAAATTCCAAATTTCATATTTTTGTGTTTGTTAGGGGGATTTAAAATTTCGGATTTGAAAATTATGTGTTTGGTTCAATGGATTTGGAGTGTAAAAGAAAAAAAAAAGTTTTTAGATAAGACTTAAAAGTTTAAAATATTCATATAAATACATCAACCCCCACAAAAAAGCTCCTCACCGCACCTCCTTTTTCAGAAAAGGGATTAGCGCCCAATGGAAGACAATAGAATCGGGCATTACAATCAATGCTGGGAAAGGAGACACAGTTAATTTCTGGCATGATAGATGGATGGATGGGCAAGACCCGGAGAGCCATTGCACTACCCTACAACATCTGATCAAAGATCACACCATATCTCTCCAAGCAGCACGTACCCTGATACAAATAGGGGACCCGATCCTCAAACAAGGACCCCTTGACAGAACAGGAGTCAGGGAATTGGAAAGCCTTGTGGCTGCCATGGAAGTACCTAACACAAACAGGGAGGATGAACGACAATGGAAGCTGGGGACAAATTCTTCCTTCTCAACAAAATCGCTATACACCCTCATCGTGGATGGAGGGATGCGCAGTGCCTTCCCGAATAGCCTATGGAAGTTACCATGCCCTAAATAGCAAAAGCTATTTGCCTGGCTAGTGTGGGACAACAAACTGCTCACCCTAGATAATTTGGCCAAACGGGGATGGAATGGGAGTCAAACTATATGCTACCTATGCAATGAAGCGGAAGAGACGGTTGATCACCTCCTTATCACATGCCCTCTGACTAAGCAAATATGGGAACACTTCTGCTTACTCTTCAACCTCGAGGGACACCCCCATTCCACAAAGGATATCTGAGGCATCCACAACCTGGGGAAAAGGCTCCACAAAGATGCACGCATGGGATGGAACTTGGCAACCATTGCCATAACTTGGAGTATCTGGCTTGAAAGAAATCAAAGATGCTTCCGTAACAAACGTCGTGTTTGTTCAAGAATTATCTGAGGTATAAAATTTCTACTGCTTTCTTGGTTTGATGCAGCCAATGCTACCAAAAAGCTGAAGCTTGGACCGATGGAATCATGCTTAAAGGGAGCCTAACCCTTGACCGGGCAGACCTAACAGGTGGAACAAGGGAAGGAGACGATTTTGAGGACGACACTCAAGGGCAGCTATCAAATAGGTGAAAGACCACCCCACATGTACCGTAACACCCCGAAAAATCGACATAGCTAATCGCTATGTACACTATCTACATCATGTAACCTCAAGCAACACTCAATGAATGAATGTTGTTTATCCACTTTTTCAAAAAAAAAAAAACACTAATGAATCTCACATTTTTAAACAATTAATTCAAAGACCAAATGTTAAAATAAATTTAATAAATTAATAAATTAAATGCATTGAGTTTCTGCATTTATAAGTGAGAGACTCGATCACGCGAGCTCTATCTCAAAAAGCAAAACTTGATAAAATAACTTGATATCAATAGGGCTATTGGTCTCTATCATGATTGTTAATGATATGAATAAAGTATTATTTTTCTACTGATAAACAGTGATGTTTGATGTGACATCAACACGTTAGTGATTGAGTCACGTTGCTTGCTACATCTCACATAGTTTTGATTTTCTATTTGTTATTTTTTTGAATTTTTTTTTAACATGCTAGTACTACAACTTGTGGCATATCACCATTAGTCCGCCATGTTGGCATGTTTTCCTTTAGTGCAATTTAATGAGTGTACAATTAAATTAATAGATGATTTTTGTAACATTACCTAATTATTTGGATTATAACTCTATGGAAATTTGGTGTTTTTTTTTTCCGATCGACATAATAGATTTGTTTTCTCTTGAAGTTTAAGATTCTCTTTTAGTTTAATTTGACGAGTTTATTTTTAGGTAATTAGTGTAAATTTTAAATTAATTAATTATAAATTAGTTAAATATTGTAAGTTAGTTGATGGGTCGTAAGCCAATTCGATGATTAGTATAGATTATACGTCAATTGCTAATTGTTACTATGCACCGAGCCCACATTATATGTGTGCATCATTATCTTTGATTTATTAAGACATTGAAAAAAGCAATTAATTGTTAGCTCTTAAGAGAGTTATTTTGTAGGACTTGTATTATTTGCTATAGAACCAAAGATGATATTTTTGTAGTGCAAAAACCCTCAACTTTCTTTGAGGATTTGGTTCAACAAACATGATTGCAAAAACATATGAACAAGAACAAGCAATTATTTGGAAATATGCAATTAACTAATCTCTAATATGCAATAAGGCAATCACAATAAAATAAACAATCATAAGAAAAGGGAGAGAGACAAACATAATTTTTTTTTACCTGGTTAGGCAAATTGCTTACATTCACGAGCGGCTATACGAAGATCAATCCACTATAATCAATGTGCGGTACAAGTTTCAAGGTTATCTCCCCAATAGACTAGAGCCTTCTCCCAATTGCAAATCATAGATACAAAGCTCTCTTTCTCCCACAACCACAAGGATAACTCACTATCTAGAGTCTTATTTATAGTTGTCTAGATACAACTTCTATTTTGATATAAATAGGACTTAAACATCTATCTCTAAATCAATCTTATCTCTAATCATAATTAGAGCATGAGTCAAGCTGGTGAACCCGACGTGAATTCGGAGACAACTTCCAACAGTTTAAAGGTCAAAGCTTGTATATTTTGGTTCTATTATATGAATATAGTCCAACTTAGATTGTTGTACTTGTTTTAGTACATTTTTATAACAGGAATTGCACATTTTCAGGTACTAATTCGAGTGTAGTTAATTGTATCAGGTGAGAGGAATTTTGGAGCGAAATACAGAATGGGAAGATCAGTTCCTCACCACATGAAGAGCGGTCTTGAAGTTGGTGTCGCGAACCTTGAGCACTAGATGATCGGCTCGATTCCACGTCATAACATTAACCGTCAGAGAGAGGCTGGGACTTTGCGTTGTGATGCCAAGTCCCGTGTCTATAAAGGTTGCGATTTTCCAGAGTTTTGCATCTAGCAGCAATCCAAAGGAGGGGAAAGCTCAACAAAGGGAAAAGGTTTGCAATCTCTTTAGATCTTTAGTTTTCTTCCTTATGTATTTCCTATTTACGAATGTTATGTTTGTAGACCTAAATACTTTGTTGGACACCGTGATGTTGTACTAAACTTTCATTCTAGGGTTTGTATGACCTTATTCATGTGTAAATCTATTTAGTCTATGATTCATATTGATTGCTTGCTATGTGGATGTATTTGTGACATGATTTTTAATTAATCACAAGTCGGAAGGCTATGAAAAATCTCCATCCATGTTTTCATGGCAGTGAATATGTGGACAGGTCATGTATCACATACAAGGTGGTTGTCTGGTTCGACTGGAGACCTGCGATATCAGAATATATCATAGTAGCCCTATGATCAGGGTAGTTTATTTAGGGTTCAAGAACGTCTCACCTACCCATAGGAATATGTTGTTAGTGGCCGTGGGCATATTCACAGAAGAATCAGTAATCATAACCAATGTCATGCATTAGATCCCCTAGTCATACAATTGAATAGCCCTTGTTCACTAGCCTAGCAATCACATATGAATCATAGATGAATATCAATAACATGTCAAGAAGGCATACAACCCTAGTATCTTATTATTGAGCTTAATTTTCTCGTACTCTTTGTTATTTGTTTATGCTTTCTAGTTTTAGTTTAGTTTAGGACAAAAAAGATCCAAAATAGATAGATTGAATGAATCAAGGTTTTAGAATAAGCTAGTACTTAACTAGCTTGGTCATCACACCACTCCTTGTGGAATACGATACTTGGACTCATCACTTTATTACTTTCACAACACGTACGCTTGCTTGAGGGTGCTTATTGATATGTATGACCGATCATTAACCCATTGAAATTAAACAAAGAATAATCATGCTAGCATCGCTTACTAATACTAACCCAACATAAGTTATCGTGTTTGCATCTTGTATTTTTTTTAAATAAAAAAACGAAAAAGATGATACATGGTACAGTCATTGGACATGTTAGTGGTTGTCCATGTCACATGCCACGTTAGATCATCTCTACATGTTAGTGAAAAAATAATTCCCTTGTCTTTTTTATCTCCACATTTCTTGCTTTTAGGGATCGATAATGATTTTCTAAGTTTTTAGCACTATAATAAGTCTTGAACCTACCATTAACAATTGGTGTAGTGAAGGCAAAGGTTGGTCTCTTGAATGTTTTATCCCATTTTAGCCTTTTTTTGGTTTGCTCAACCAGAAGAGATATTAAAAAGTTGTCGTATTCAGGTATCCAATACTTGTGTGGTGTTCCATGCTTGCTACTTCCAGGCCTAGTATTACCACTAGCATGATCAATGTTGTCATCATTCATCTCCTTTCATATTAACCCATTAATAAACCATCAAGAAAGGGACATATAATAAAAAAGAAATTCATGAAACCTATAAGATTTGTATACTATAGAAGTTAGTCGCCCTAGTAAGCATAAAAATAATAAATCAACAATCATAGGAATAATAGGGAACAATAAATTAAAATTTTTTGAATATAAAATAAGCACCAGTGGAAGTATAGATACCATAATAAATAAAAGAGAACATAAGTATAAGCCAAGTTTAATGATAGAAAATATCACACTGAGATAAAAAAATAATACTAATAACCATTTTAATGCTGCCATATGTCATAAACAATCTTGTCCTCGAGAACGCATTATTTATTTAATTCCCTTTGTTCTCTCTAGGATTTGACTTGGGATGCGCTTACCACCTCCTTATGTTATGACGCTTCTTTTTGCATGATCTTTTCATTCAGATTGACACCGACTACATAATTGTAAATGACACAACTTGCAAGAACTAGACTGGCTTGAGGCATAAAAGAGGAAGAGCATCTGCGACATAAGAATCTTGAAAAGATTATTAAGGATGCTAACCTGAATCTCAACCTTAGAGCGCAAGGCTAAGTGCCTAAGGTTGAACGATTTTTTAGGATTTTTCAGTGAACACCCACTATATTCCTATAAATGATATCTAACTCCTAAAAAAAGCAATAAAAGCATTCATTGTTGTGTAACCAATATCTACCATGTAGTATTTGCCTGCAATGATTTAGAGTGGCAATAAAAATTCTTATTCCACAATTATAATAGTAGAAAAAATCTATGACTACCTTCTAAGAGTTTGAGGCCTTCCAGTTGAGGTTGTGAAAAGGCATCTCTTAAGACAATGGAATCATTTGGTGATCCTCTAACTAGTATATATAGTAATTTTTTTTACTACATATTTAACATTAGAAATTTTCATTTCAAATCAATAGTGACTTATTTTAAGGAAAGGGTACATTATTCTTAATTTCATGATGACAAATAAGTGCAGGAGTTTGCACAAAGTCATTACGGATGGAACAAACAACAAGTAGGACATTGTTGAAATACCTATTAAGAGTCTCTCAGGGCCAAAGAAACTCAATTCAATTGACCATGTTCTTAGTGTTGTGCCCCTTAATGGAGAAGAAAATAGCCAGTTATTCCTCTACTGATACATTCTTGCTATTACACAAAAGATGTCTGCCACGCATGATCAAGGAGAGATGCATGAGAAGGTCTACATCCATCTTAAGGTAGTTCACATAATATTCTCTCTCACTCCTTAAGATACAACACATGTGATCTTCCCAGTTAGGTCCTGAAGCAGAGAAGGCTCGACATATCTTACACCCTAGGTTTGCATTTGTTCTAGGATGAAGGCAACAATAGTGACAAGTGTAGTGAAAACAACAACCAGGGATTTTGCTATCTAATTTGTTGCCCAATTATCCATCTACATAAGTGGTGTATTGGTTCAAGTGTACTAGTTGTAAATATATTAAAGGTGAACTATAAGAAATTCTTATGACTAATTGCATGCTTAGCATTGTCATTGCTTGTCTTATGAAACAAAAGGGAGGGGCAAGAGGTAGGTGGAAAACATATGAAATCATAGTAGAGGAAGAAAATAGGAAATTAGACTAATTAAATAAAAATGGGAGTATGCTATTAGAATACAATACAGTGTTGGGGTATAGGTAAACAATAGTACCACATCGACTAATTGGAGAAGAGTGAAGGGGCATATATATGGGAACACACTTCAAAGTAGCAAGGCCTTTTGGGTGACCCAAAAACAAAGCCGTGCAGGCTCCCGCACAGAGCGGACAATATTGCTACTTGTGGAAGTGTGGGGTGCCCCTGGGACCTAACACTGGTATCAAAGCTACTATGGCATTTGCTAGCCATGACATCTAATGGGACCTCAACATCATTTTCCCAGCTATCTCTTCTAGTGTTCACAGGCGAGTGTTATGATTACTGCAGGGCGATTAAGATGCGCACGCTATTTAGATCTCAAGACCTCTGGGATCTAGTGGAGTCAGGCTACACCAAGCTTGATGAAGAAGCTCGGGTGAAGGAGAACAAGCATAGAGATGCCAAGCATTATTTCTCATTCAAAGTGCTGTTCATGAGACTATCTTCTCTTGAATAGCAGCTGCCACAACTGCCAAACAAGCCTGGTCTATCCTACAGACAGAGTTTCAGGGATCTTCAAAAGTTATAGTAGTGAAGATGCAAACATTGAAACAAGAATTTGAAACCTTGAAAATGAAGAGCAGTGAAAGTGTACAAGAGTTTATCTCTTGAGCACTGAAGGTGATCAATCAATTGAGGGTGTATGGTGACACTCTTATGGAGCAAACAGTTGTGTCCAAAGTTCTGAGGAGCTTACCTGCAAGGTTTGATCATGTTGTTGCTACAATAGAGGAAGCCAAGGACCTGTCTAAACTCACTTTGGATGAGCTCAGTGGTTCTCTACAAGCCCATGAAGTGAGACTCAATAGGTCTGCAGAAAAGATAGAAGTCAAGGCTTTCCAAGTAGAAGGTGAAGGAACTAATACCAAGAGAGGTGACAAAGGCATCCACAGAGGCAGGGGAAGAGGAACCTGGAGAGGTCGAGGTAGAGGCAGAGGCTCAGATTCAAGACTACAACATGCTGATCATCAGAAGCCATATAGAAGCAACATTCAATGCCATAACTGTAAAAATTATGGACACATAAAAGTTGAATGCTGGTTCAAGGACAAAGTAGCAAATATGACAGAAGAGCAGAAGGATGATGGTTATCTCTTTATGATACATTCCTCTATTGATCAGCTTCCAAGTAGCACATGGGTGGTGGACAGCGGTTGTTCTGATCATATGACAGGAATAAAGGAGTTATTCAGAGATCTGGATGAATCACAGAAGCAAACTGTTAGACTTGGTGACAATAAACAAGTTGAAGTTGAAGGCAAGGGCACAGTAGCAATCAAGATAGCCAATGGGAAGCTAAAGCTTCTACCAAATATCCAATATGTTCCAAAATTAGCTCACAACCTCTTGAGTGTAGGCCAATTGATATCAGGAGGGTACGCAGTGCTCTTTGACAAAGATACATGCCAAATCTGAGATAAGAATACAAGTCACGTGCTTGCAAACATCCAGATGACTCAGAACAGGATGTTTCCTCTTAAAGTAACCAACATGGAGCACATTGGATTGATAGTAAGTGATTGCAAAGACTCAACTTTGTGGCACATGAGATATGGACATCTACACATTCAAGGCTTAAAGATACTGAGTCAAAGAAGAATGGTACAAGGGCTTCGACAGATTGAAGACATAGACTTCTGTGAAAGCTGTGTGATGGGGAAGCAATTCAGAAGGCCATTCTGACCTGGAAAATCATGGAGAGCAATTACACCAGTGAAGCTCATACATGCAGATCTATGCAGACCAATGCAAACTGAGTCATTGGGAGGTAACAGATTCTTTCTTCTCTTCACTGATGATTATAGTAGAATGAATTGGGTCTTCTTCATCAAAACTAAATCCCAAGCATTTGAGAACTTCAAGAACTTCAAGGTTCTGGTAGAGAAGCAAAGTGGTCATACTGTCAAATGCTTGCGTACTGATAGAGGAGGAGAATTCCTCTCCAAGGTATTCACTGTTCTTCTGTGATGCAAATGGCATTAGAAGAGAACTGTCAGCTTCCTACACTCCTCAGCAGAATGGTGTGGTGGAGAGAAAGAATCGAACAGTGGTGGGAATGGCCAGAAGCCTACTCAAAGAGAGTAGATTACCAAACATGTTCTAGGGGGAAGCTGTTGCAACTTCAGTATACTACTGAACCTATCTCCAACCAAAGC
Source organism: Dioscorea zingiberensis (assembly GCA_026586065.1). NCBI lineage: Eukaryota > Viridiplantae > Streptophyta > Magnoliopsida > Dioscoreales > Dioscoreaceae > Dioscorea > Dioscorea zingiberensis. The sequence goes on along the minus strand of CM048818.1, from coordinate 51,900,937 downwards.
AGTATTCAATCGCACACCTCTTGAAGCATGGAGCAATAGGAAACCCTCAGTAAGTCACCTAAGAACATTTGGTTGTAATGCATATTCACTGACTCCATCTCAGCATCATAAGAAGTTAGATAGCAAGTCTAACAAGTGCATCTTTATAGGATATAGCCTTGAGCCCAAGGCTTATAAATTGTATAATCCTATCTCCTATAAAGTGTCTGTGAGTAGGGATGTTGTATTAAATGAGCATGCTAGGAGTAATTGGAGTCAAGCCAGTAAAGAAACTCACCTGAAGCTTCCACTGCCATCTATTGGATGATGCACCATTGCCAGCCACTTCACAAACAATTCAACCAGTGGTGGACCTACATCAAATTCATCTACTTCTTCAAGCTCAGAAGGATCCAATTCATCAACTCCAACAAACTTAGCAGCTAATGATCAGAATCCAAGAACTTCACCCAATCAGAATTCCAAAGGTTCATTCACAGATTAGAGACCTCATCCAAAAGTTAGATCTCTGAGAGAGATCTATGAAAGATGCAGCTTTAATTTCACAGTTTCTGATCCTGTCTACTTTGAAGAAGTAGCAGTGAAAGAGGAATAGAGACAAGCAATGGAGGAGAAGATTGAGTCCATACAAAAGAACAATACTTGGAATCTTGGTGATTTACCAAGTGACAAACAAGTAGTGATACTGAAATGGATATTCAAGACCAAGTTTGGAGCAAATTGGAATATCTAGAGATATAAGGCCAGGTTGGTTGCAAGAGGATTTACTCAAGAACATGGAGTGGATTATGAAGAAACATTCTCTCCAGTGGCTAGATTTGAGACTGTAAGGCTTCTCCTGGCATTGACTGCAAAACTACAATGGCCTATCTATCAACTTGATATGAAATCAGATTTTCTCAATGGCGAATTGGAAGAAGAAGTGTATGTAAGTCAGCCAGAAGGGTTTATTGTTGCAGGGAAGGAGAACAAGATACTGAGGCTGAACAAAGCCTTGTGTGGGCTCAAGCAAGATCCCAGGGCCTGGTATAAGAAAATTGATCAACACTTCATCAATCAAGGGTTTGATAGATGTGAGAGTAAAGCTATACTGTAGATCAAAAGACAAGGTGAGCATATGTTGCTTGTTTGTCTCTATGTGGATGACATTATATACATGGGATCATCGAAAGAAATAGTTGAAGACTTCAAGCTGCAGATGATGCATTCCTTTGAGATGTCCGATCTCGGGCTTCTACATTACTTCCTTGGATTGGAAGTTCATCAAGATGAAGAGAAAATTCATGTCTTATAGAAAAACTATACTCAAAATCTTCTGAAGAGGTTCAAGATGCTCCAATGCAAGTTGTTAGCACACCAATGAACACAAGTGAAAAACTTTATCTACTTGATGGTTCAAGTGATGCAGATGCAACACTATATAGAAGACTAGTGGGAGGGTTTATTTATCTCACTCACACAAGGCCTAATATCACATACTTAATTGGCACTGTTTCAAGGTTTATGCAAAGCCTATCAAATTAGCATCTCGGAGTAGCAAAGAGAATTCTCAGATATATAACTAGAACTCTAGACTTTGGACTTCAATATAGAAAGGTAAATGACCTCAAGCTTTATGGCCTCACTGACAGTGACTGGGCAGGGTCAATTTGAGGATAGGAGAAGCACCTCTGGATCAATGTTTACACTTGGTTCAGTAGCTTTCACCTAGAGTTCTAAGAAGCAAGAAATTATAGCTCTTTCAACCACTGAGGCTAAATAAATAGCAGCCACTATTACAGCTTTTCAAGTAATTTGGTTAAGGAGACTCTTATCAAGCATTGGTCAAGAGCAGAAGAAGGCAATTGAATTGTTCTGTGAAAATAAATCAACAATTTATCTAGCCAAGAATCCTGTTATGCATGGGAGGACAAAGCATATTGAGATTAGATTTCATTTCATTAGAAGTTTAATCTTAGATGGTTCAATTACTGTCAAGTATTGCAACATAGAAGAGCAGACAGCAAATATCCTCACAAAGCCACTCTTAGCTCAGAAGTTTACTTATTTCAGAATGAAGATGGGCATTTACAGCTTTGAATTCAGGGAAGATGTTGAAGATGAACTCAAAGCTGATGTGGACCTTGAATAAAGGAGTTGAAAAGATCATGAGATGACCTTGTCTATTATCTGTTATATAATTGCAGGATAAGTGGAATGCTATTAGGATTAGTGGGTCCACGTGTACGCGTTTTTCATTATGCTTTAAGTCAGTATAACATTTGTATTAGGGTATGTCTTTTATCTAGAATCTATCTTGCTTTCTGTGCATCAGTTAATAAAAAGCTTTCTCTTGTCCTCTATCTATATACACTAATAGCATTACACTCTTCAGTTCATTTGGTTCTTCTCCTTCTTTGATCTTTTTACAAGCCAATCTCCAACAGTAACTAGTATTAGAGCCAGGTCTCTCCAGTCGTGTGGTTTGACGAAACCCCGGTACCAGTGGTAGATTATTCCAGAATTCTATCATGCAAGCTGAAAGACGGCCTCTGACATAGCAAGTCAAGCCAGGCCTCTGACTTGATATGAGTTGGCTCTCGAGTGTGCGGCAATCTCGATGAAACAAAAAGGGGGGTTGATTATGTGGTTTGAGGGGGGATGTTGGGATATAGGCAAAAAAATAGAACCACATCGACTAATTGGAGAAGGTCCATATATGTGGGAACACACATCAAAGTAGCAAGACCTTTTGGGTGATCCAAAAACAAAGCCGTGCGGGCTCCAGCCCAGAGCGGACAATATTACTACTTGTGTGAAGTGTGGGGTGCCCCCGGGACCTAACATACAGTTGATATCAATACAAAAAAAAACATATGAGACTAAATTGTAGAACTATAGGGGATCAAAGAAAACATTAGCATGTTATCAAAATAAAACAAAGTTAGCGACAGCAAAACAAAACTCAACATAGCTAATAAAGTACATGTTTAATAGTTTTGTTTAAAAAAAATGGTACATCGTGCTAATAATGTCCAACATGCATACACAAGCGACATGTAGAAAGAGCCAATAAACATAAAATATAATAACAATAGAAATATGCTTCTAAGATAGAACAAAAATGCGGTAAGGCAAAGGAAAAAAATACACATAAATTTATTGAGTTAACTGAAACCCAATTTCAATTGCAGGCTAGGAAACAAATTAAATCATAAAAGCATGGTAATTAGTTAGAAGCCATATGTAGCTAGGGATTATAAACATAGTAGCATGGTACTCATAAACATTAAGGCATATGAGAACAGTGCAACACTAAGAAAAGAATTAATTTTAATAATATGCTTCCGAGTTAGAACAAAGATACAATAAGGTAAAGAAAACAAACATGCACATATATCTTTTGAGTAAATTGAAAACCCCTTTTCAATTAGAGCAGGAGGGGAAAAATATTAATTCATCAAAGTATGATAAATAGTTAGAAGCCATAGGTAGCCAGGTAATATAAAAATAGTAGCATGGTATTTATAAACTTTAAGGTAGATGAGAATAACACAACACAAAGTAAAGAACTAATTTCTATATTATGCTTCTAAGTTAAAACATAGATACATTAAGGCAAAGTGAAAGAAAACATGTAGATACATTTATTGAGTTGATTGAAACCGGTGTTAATTAGAGCAAGCTAGGGGAACAAAATTAAGGAGACGGGGGGGGGGGGGGAAGAGGAATATACACATACATATATAGAGCTAAGACATTACCCATGTTCAATTTAGAACAATGGAAAAAAAAACTTGGAAGGATGATAACTTATAGAAGAAGCCACACGTAGGCACAAATTAAGTATCATAGTGTCATGTTATTCATTGTTAGAGAGAGTTGTCTTCTTGTACTTGTATATACATATATTATTTAGTTTGTATATTTCTTATATATGATATGCCCATATGTAGACCTCACACCGTGTCTCTGTACATATCCTTTGAGACATTGCCCTAATACGAGTGAGCTTATTTTCTCCATTTTATAGTATTCTTCTAGGATTTGAGATCTCATTTCTTCTATTGATTTCTTCCTCCAAGTTCATTCAATCATCAGATCTTTTTGATCTGATTCAGATGAGGCATTTCCTTCACCATTTTTGCCTATTGTGATCTTCTACGAGCATTGGTCTCTTGCGAACCACTAGCTGAGGTGCAGAGAGGCATATACACTGTTGGTTGAAAAAGTATCTGTCGGTGGGGACCTCCAATCTGTGCAGCGATTATGGCTGGAATAGTCACAGACGATAGTGACTTCACACTTCAATAGCGATGATTCCTGGTGACCTTAAATCTCAACAGCGGCGACCCCAAATCACAATCTATGGTTCGGCACCATCTCTAGGGTTCAGGGGAGTCAATGCGTTCAGTTATCTTGGATCTATTCATTCAACGCTCGGTTCAATCTTGCCCAACTTCATCACGTGTCACTTAACATATCACGTAATCTCGACTAATTTTAGTCAACCCAAACTTATGTGAGCTCGTTCGCCTTAAGTCAGTCAGCCTAAGTTCACCTAAGCTCGCCTGACTGTGTTTAACCAAATGGTATTGATCCTCATCTACCTCGCTTGCTTGGTTCTGTTCAACAAATTGAGTTTGGTGATAGTTGTTCGTCCTTCAACTTACTCTATCTGTTTGAGACATCGAGTTTAAGAGACAACTATTCGGCCTTTGACACTGACGACGATGCATCCATTATTGTTCTTCCAACAGCTGTTGTGAATTAGTGTTATCTGACGAGACTATGATGCTACATATTCTGCAGTGATTTTGCATTGATCTGTAGCTCTTTAATCACTAATGACGTCAACATCCACTCACACTCCCAACTTTCTTACTACGATCGACGTCAAGTTGAATGAAGGCAACTACAAAGAGTGGCTTACTACCGTCTGAGTCATTCTACTTGGATTAGAGTTGTTTAGGCATGTTGATAGTGCATGTTCACCACCCTCGGACTTTTTCACATCTAGCCTCGGTGGATCTACCTCTAGCACTTTGGCTTCATTTGATCGTAGTGCTTGGTATGCAGTTGATTATCAAGCCATGGCAATCATCATCCAATTGTGCGAGCTTGATGTTCGGATGGAGATAGGACACCTTTCGACAACCCGTGAGATGTAGGAGCACGTGCACTACATGTTTGAGCAGTCCATCTTTGCTCGTAAGTATGATGTTCTGTAGGATATCGCTCACATCCAGTAGTGTGAGTGATCAATCCGGGAGTATGACACTGAGTTGTGGTCTCTCTGGCGTCAGCTTGATTCTTTGGAGACTCCCACCTATCTATATTGTTCCTGTTGCTTGACTTGTGTATGATCACAGCAAACACAATGATCCTTTGATTTTCTGATGCAACTTTGTCCTGATTTTGAGTCAGTTCACAGTCAAATACTAAATTGGGACCCTATAACTTCGTTTGATGATGTGGTTCAGAGTGTTATTTCTGAGGAAACCAAGTTGAGCACTCTTTCTACATCTTGGTCTTCTTTAGTTGACACTATTTTTGATGTGGCTGCTCCATGTTACTCAGGGACATCTCCACTAGTTACTTCGCGAGGTCCCCATATTCTACTAGCTTCCTCCACTCAGCCAACCTTGTCTACTAGTCCTCAGGTTAAGTGTTGTTACTGCAGACAGTCTAGACATATGAAGGCCCAGTGTCTTAAGCTTTAGTAATGACAACAACAACACCTTCCCTATTAGCGTCCACTTGGTGCTCCACATCCTTCTCATACAACTTCTACCACGTCTTTGACATCTGACTCAACTGTAGACCTTGCTTCTGTCAGCTCATTGAGAAGATGCATGTTATGCAACTAGCTATGCAGTCCAGTTCCTTCTCTTCTATTTTTGGTGCCTTTGGTATGGTTTCCTCTTCATGAATCTTGGACTGCTCTTCTTCTTTCTTCTTGTGTTCCTCAATGATTTTGGGTTGAGGCAATTATGACGTCTGTTTACCTTATCAATCAAACTCCTTCCACTACTATCTTTGTTGTCACTCCTTATGAGCATCTCTATTCTTGCGCCCTATTTTATGATCATCTTCGTACTTTTGGTTTTGTCAGTTTCTTGCTTTTACCCTCTATTGGGCATAGCAAACTTTCTCTATGCTTTGTGGTGTGTATTTTTCTTGGCTATAGCTCTAAGCACAAAGGCTATTGTTGCTATGATCCCACCATCTTGTCGTCTTTGTATTTCTCATCATGTCACCTTTCTCAAGCAAGGATACTCCTTACTTTTCTTCTCCCACTCCAGATCATTCTTTTCTTCAATTACTACCTATTTAGTCTCCTCTCTACACTTCTATTGTCCTTCTGGGCTCCCTCATCCCGACTACTTCTATGAGCCCCCCTACAATCTCCTCTTAGTCTCTGTCTGCGCTGTTGTCTACCAGCTACGAGTCTATTGATGCTTTAGGTGAAACTTCTATGCTCACATCAGGCTTTTCCTCACCCGAGGGTGTTCCTACTTCACCTCCACGTCGCTTCCATGACTAGATACATCACCCTCCTGATAGGTTTGCCTTTTCCATTACTCACACCTACTCCCCCAGTTTTCAGTCCTTTCTTGCAACTGTCCACTCTCATTCATAGCCTAGATCCTATTGTGTAAAATCCGCGCAATTTATAGATTAATTAAATTTTTAATTCCCCTCTTAGTCATGTTGGATGAATTTTAAGTAAATGAAGTGTTCAATTGCAAGGAGGGTACCACTAAATATTAAGAAAGTATATTAGCTAATATATATATATATATATATATATATATATATATATATATATATATATATATATATATATATATATATATATATATATATATATATATATATATATAGTTAGGTAAGAGAATCCATCCATCCACGTGTGATAGATATCATGATAATATATTTTTTTTCTTTATATATATATATATATATATGTAGAGAGAGAGAGAGAGAGAGAGAGAGAGAGAGAGAGAGAGAGGTTGTGGATAAAATGAGCATCCTTATCTCCTAATCTGATGATCTCGTGCATGATCATTGGCAAGCCAACTGTGATGGAGATACGATCCCTCGTGACTGCCTTTATCAATGGGATCGCTGTCATTCAAACTACACCTGCGAACTTCTATAAGACGAGTATCTCCTTAAACACTAGTATAGTCATGACCAATCTACAACCTTTTTCCTCTCTGTCCAAAGAGATTGACGAACGACTTTGACTGCGGCGAGAGGAGATGGAGCGCGGACGTCGAGGGAGAACAACAACTAGACTGGGCTAGAAGAGACGTCGGGAACCTCGTTGGAAGGAGGGGACCGTCAACCTCGACCAGCAGCCTTCGATGTCACCAGGGAACTACGGAAGTGCTCTCATCGTGCCTGAGTGCCAGGAGTCTTTGCAGGTTTGGTGAAGCTCGGACAGCGAAGAGCACCACTGTTGCACCGCCGGAGTCGTCTCGAGCCACCAGCTACCCCGGTGAGCCTTCTCTTCCCTGAAGATTGATGTTAAAACCTGTGCACATGAATGCATGCATGTATAGTTTATAACAGGGTTAAAGGAACTGTTAGATGCTTTAATTAGCAAGGATGGAGCATAATAATCTTGGAGTGCATACATGAACCCATGCATAGCACTATGTGTAGAGTTGGTAATCAAAAACTAAACAAGCATGGGTAGAGCTTGAATTGATTCAATAACAATGGGTTTTGTAAGCTTGCATGCATGGACTCAAGGGGTGTCCTCTTGGCTGTTAGAGATGCATGGAGGCATGGGGTTAACTATTTATGCATATATTCCAGGGTTTCTGGTTTGGATCTCTTTCATTGGATAGGTATATGTCAAACTCTTTAAATATGCAGGTGATCCAGGCTTACACTTGATTGTGTTGGGTTACATTAGTAGGCCAAGGATGGAATTGGGTTTTGTAGAATGTTGTCACTTTCTACAAGTTTAGTTTGGCATTCATGCTTAGTTTACTAAGAGTTATATGCATGGGTTTGAGTCTAGGATATACGTATAGTCAGAGAAGGACAATGATGTTGTTATAGGCTTTGTTGAAATAATTCCAGGGATGGGGATGCATGCATGCATGGTTGTGATGCACGTGCATTCCTCTCAGCTCAACTCTAATAACTCATGTACCAAGTTAGAGAATATTTAGAGGACCTTGATTACATGTGATTCTCTTTAAGGAATTTTAATGACATGCATATTTGTAAAGAACTGGTGAATGTTGAAGGCTTAGTAGATAAGATATAGGAGTTATTTTAAACTCCTGTAAGATGCATGCATTGTGGATGGATAGCAGTGGATATATACTGTGAAGAAATCATGCATAAACATAGGCATAGAACCAATGGATGATGGTCATCCATATAATGTATTGCATGTTTTGAGGAGTTGAGCCATGATAAAACCTTAGTTGGATGAGTAATGGGCTGGTAACAATTAATGGGTTGGGTTTCAAGTGTAGCATATAGAGGGAGGTTAATGGGCCCCATTTGATTGGGCTAAGATCTATTACTGGGTCATACTTGTGCTCGTGGATATGTAGAGTGGTTAGTGGGCTCACGGCCCAGCTAAGAACAAATGGAGTTAGTGGGCATTAGTAGTTAGCCAAACATTTTATAGAATGATTATCTATTACACCTTGTGTATATACTGATACGTAGTCCACTTATTAGATTCCGATGTAGAGTGCTGAGCCACGTAAGGAGGGATACAGTGCGATCAAGTAGATCTTTGATAAAGGTAAGTACTCTTGCCTAGTTCCCACTCAGTGATTGAGTACTTTTTGATTTTGCAGTTGCCATGCTCTGGCATGTTTCATTGTCGCTCGGGATTCTTGCCTTGTTGATTGCATACACACATACCTGCTCTCATGATTCATTGGACTTCTATTTCCATGAGTGTGCATGTTGCATATTGGCATTTATCTATGTGTGTTTATACTTGCTGACTGGGAATACGTGAGCTTGTGCGTTGGTCGGATAGGTGTATGTCAGTTGTTCTTTCGCCCAGTGCAGTGGAGCAAGGCTTCTGTAGGACTTTCAGGGACGAGGAGACCTTGGCGTCGTAGTAGTCCGTGCCAGGGGGAGGATACCCTGGTTGTCCAACGCGTTAGTAGGACTATTCGCTGATTGTGTTGACATGTATGAGAGGTAGCGCTACTCACTTCCGACTGAGGGTCGATTCCAACTTAGGTTGATGACTGACTAGGGGATACTTCGAGAGCCTTTCTTGGATTGCTCACTTCGAGCTTGATTTTGGTAGTTGTTGATAGGGAGTCCCTACCATTGATAAACTCTTTGGGGTAGGTTTGAGACTCCTGGATGTTGGATGGTGTGGGGCATGGTCCCCGCTTGATTGATTGGGTCATCTGATTTGTTGACTTTTTCTATTTGGTTTATCATGCTTTTATTGCTTGACTTCATTGTACTCCGTGCAGGGGTACTTATTGAGCTTTCCCATCGAAAGCTCCATTTGTTGACTTTTGTTTTTCAGATCCTGAGGAATAGCTGACTCGGACTCTAAAGCGGTATGTGGGTTGGGGAGATCTTTTGCTGAGGTTTGCGAACCTCTTTTCATTTGAAGTGAGGATGAGACTATTAGGACCCCTATTGGGCCATTTATGTACTTGATATTGTAGGGTGTTGGACCTCTCTTTATTTCCTTCCGTTATGTGAACTCTGATATTTTTAATTATGTTTTCTTATTATATTTAATGTTGCTTGCTGATTACCTAGGCCTTGTATCCAAGTGGGGCTTATCTCCACGTAGGTACGATCGATCTGTTACGTGCACGAGGCCTGGGGTTTGGGTTAGGATGTGACATACTATGAGGCAGTTCAGCATATCTATTGGAAGTAAGCTATGGCAAAGGAGTTCGCTGCCCTACAACAGATGCACACCTTGGATATAGTTTCACTGCCTTCTGATGCTACTCCAGTTAGTTTCAAGTGGGTCTACAAGATCAAGACTCGTGCTGATGGCAGTATAGAGCACCATAAGGCGTGTCTTCTTGCTCGTGGGTTTACTTAGGAGTATGGAGTTTATTATGAGGAGACTTTTTTTCCTGTGGCGAAGATAACTACTGTTCATCTTCTTCTGGCAATTGCTGCATCTTGTTAGTGGCTACTTTATTAGTTGGATGAGACTAATGCCTTTTTACGTGGGGATCTTTCTAAGGAGGTTTATATGGCTCTTCCGCCTGGTCTTTCTCATCCACTTCAGCATGTTTGTCAGCTACATTGGGCTATCTATTGGCTCAAACAAGCTCCTCGAGCCTGGTTTGAGCATTTTCACAGTGTGGTTCTTCCTTTTGGTTTCACTGAGAACTCACATGACTATGTACTTTTTACTCGCCAGACTCCCCGTAGTCTTACCCTTCTTCTTCTATATGTGAGTGACATTGTTATTTCTTGTGATGATACCAATATTATTCTTCCTTGGAAGTAGCACTTACAACAGGAGATTCAGATGAAAGATCTTGGTCATCTTCACTACTTTCTAGGCCTTGAGATGGCTTATGCTCATCGTAGATACTTAGTGTCTTAATAGAAGTACATCTTTGATATTCTCAGTTTGGCATGTCTAAAGATCTTCGTATGGATGCTACTCTTACAGAGCTTCACTACTGACTTTTCCACTTAAGATGGTGAGCTTCTTTCAAATCCCACTCGATAACAAGCGATTGTTGGTTGCTCTTCTCAATTTGAATATCATCCGATCGAAGATTACTTATGTCATTCATGTACTCAACTAGCTTGTTAGTGCTCCTCGATCTATTCATTATGCAACACTTTTTCATATTCTTTGCTATCTAAGTGGCACTATCACATGCTCCCTATTTTTCTCTGCTTATTAATATATGGAGCATCGAGCTTACTGATCTGATGGTGACTAGGAGGGTGACTCTACTGATCAGCGGTCTACCACTGGTTTTTGTGTTTTCCTTCGGGGTTCCTTTGTTTCATGGAAAAGAAAGAAACAAAAGATCGTCGCCCTTTCTACTGTTAAGTTTGAGTATGGTGCTATGTCCTTTACATCCAAGGAGGTCCTTTGGCTTTGTAGGCTCTTGATGGACTTTGGTGTTTTAGTTACTACTTCGACTCCTATTTATGATGACAACCAGAGTGCAATCAAGATTGCCGATGATCCAGTTTTTTACGAGCAACCAAAGCATCTTGAGGTTGCCTTTCACTTTGTTCGCCATCATTACCTTGATGACACTCTTTCTCTTCCTTATTTTTCCTCTACGCAGCAGATTGCAGATCTCTTCACCAAGGCGCACACTCTCTCCTGTTCAGTTCTTGATTGACAAACTCTGGGTTTATGATCCACTGTGAGTTTGAGAGAGTGTGTTAGTTAGAGTTGTCTTCTTGTACTTATACATACATATATTGTTTAGTTTGTACATGTCTTATATATGATATGCCCATGTGTGGGCCTCACACTGTGTATTTGCACATATCCTTTGGGACATTTCCCAAATATGAGTGAGCTCATTTTCTCAATTTTTTGGTTTACTCTCCACTCTAACATTCATAACCATTAAAACATATAAGGACAAAGAAACACAAAGAAAAGAAATACATTAAGCAAACAAGAAGTCTTAAGTTATGGAGAAGAGGGGAAATAATTAATGGCCACATGATCATTCCTCTAGCTCAAATGAAAATTAGTGAAAAGGAGGATAAAAAAAATATAGAAATACATGTATTAAGTTAATACATTACCTATGTTCAGTTGGAGCAATTGAAAGTAAAAACATGACAGGATGATAAGCCAAAGAAGGCACATGTAGACACAAAACAAAAATTTTAGTATCATGTTATTCATAAGCATTAAACCAAATAAGAACAAAGCAACACAAAGAAAAGAATTAAATTAAGTAAACAAGAAGTCTTAGGTTAAGTAGAAAAGGGGAGCTCAGATGTATTAGGGTAATGGCCCAAATTAATATATATATACAAAGACTAAGTATGAGGCTTACACATAAAACATATGATATATAAAACTATAGAATAATATATATGTACATTTAACACGCCCCTCAAACTCACAGTGGATCATAAATTAAGAGTTTGTCAATCAAGAACTGAAAAATGGGAGAGAGCGTGTGCCATGGTGAAGAGATCTTCAATCTACTGCGTATACGGAATATAAGAGAGAGAGGGTACAAGCAAGGTAATGATGGCGAAAAAAGTGAAGGGGAACATCAAGATGCTTTGTCCGCTCATAAAAAATTGGATTATCGGCAATCTTAATGGCACTTTGGTTGACACCATAAAAAGGAGTCAAAGTAGTTACCGAAACACCAAAGTCCATCAATAGAAAATGAAGCCAAAGGATCTGCTTGGTTGTAGAAGACATAGCACCATACATTGCCTCAGTAGTAGAAAGGGCGACAGTCTTTTGTTTCTTGCTTTTCGATGAAACAAGAGAATTACCAAGGAAAATACAGAAACTGGTGGTCGACCATTGATTGGTAGAGTCACCCACCAAGTCAGTATAAGAGTAAGCTCGAGTCTTCAGAAAGGAAGAAGAAGACAAAATAAGGAGTGGGTGATGGTGCCACGAAGACAGTGAAGAACACACAGAAGTGCTGCACAATAAGTAGAGCGGGGAGCACTAACAAATTGGATAAGTACACAAACGACATAAGCAATTTCCGACCGACTAATAGTCAAATAGAAAAGAGCACCCATATCTCTCGATATAAAGTGGGATATAGAAGAAGCACACCATCAAAAGTGAAAAGGTGGTGATGAAGCTCTATAGAAGTAATAACAATATGAAGATCAGTAAGACATGCCTAACTGAAAATATCAGAGATGTAATTCTGCTAAGACACTAAGCATCCACGATGAGCATAAGCTACCTCAAGGCCCAAAAGATAACCAAGATGACCATGATCTTTCATGTGAAATTTTTGCTATAACCACTGCTTTAGAGAAAGAATAGTGTCGACATCAACAACAGAAATAGCCATGTCATCCATATATAGAAGAAGAAGAGTAAGACTATAAAGAGTCTGAAGAGTGAAAAGTGCATATTTAGGGGAGCTATCAGTAAAACCAAGGAAAAAACCACACTACGGAAATACTCAAACCAGGTTCGAAGACCCTGTTTGAGCCCGTAGATCGCTTGACGTAGCCGACAAACATTCTGAGGTGGATGAGAAAGACCAGGAGGAGGATCCATGTAAACCTCCTCAGATAGATTCCTATATAAGAAGGTATTGGTTATATATCTAGCTGATAAAGTGGCAACTGACGAGCTGTAGCAACTGCCAAAAGAAGACGGATAGTGGTCATCTTCGCTACAGGCACAAGTCTCCTCATAATGAACGATATACTACTATGTAAAACCACGAGCAACAAGACTCTCAATATAGCGCTCTATATTGCCATCAACATGAGTTTTGATCTTGTAGACCCACCTACAACTAACTGAAGTAACACCTTAAGGTAGCAGAACTAGATCCCAGGTGTGCATTCGTTGTAGGGCACCGAGTTCTTCTTCCATAGCCTGTTGCCAATGGATATGTTGACCTGCCTCACAATAGGATCTGGGCTCTGAATGAAAGTGAATAAATGCAATAAAGGACTGAAAACTAACAAAGTATGTGTGAGTAATGGAAAGGGCGAGTAAAGTGGAGTGAAAACGACCACACTACGTGACAGACAAAAGTGTCCCATCAGTAGCGTGGACACCGGCTGAGGGGCGGATAAGATAAAGGTCAACTAGGTGAATTGCATCGGAGGTCATATGATGAGTAACACTAGAGTCCACAATCCATGAGGAGGAAGTTATACCAGAGGCAACAAACATAGCAGAGGAGGAACCAGACTGCATGGCTCGCTGCATTACATACATCTGCTTAATGAGCTGAGCTATATTAGAAGCAAGGTCTGAAGCCTAGTCATGAGTGGAAGCGTTGGCAAAAGTTGCATAAGGAGAATGTTGAGCACCAAGAGAACACTGCTGGGAATGCTGTTGTGGTTGTCGCAACTAAAGCTTGGGCCACTGAGCCTTCATATGCCCTGGCTGCTTGCAGTATCTGTACAAAAACTATAAACCAATATACAAGGTCTGCTGAGTGGAGTAAGCAGATAGGATAGAAGAAGCTCACGGAACAATAAGTACAGGTGTCCCAAAGTGACATGAGCAACCACAGCAACAACTGTGTCAATTAAAGAAGATCGAGATGTTGAGATAGTACCCAGCCTAGTCTTCTCAGAAATGACACTATGAACCACATCAACGAATGAAGGTACATGCTCCCGATTAAGCATCTAATTACAAACTAACTGAAAATAGGGACGAAGGCGCATCAGAAACTCAAAGGTCCACTACATCTGCGTGACCATGCGCGAGTTTAACAACATGTACAATACAAGCAAGTAGAAGGTTCCAAAGACTCCAGCTGACACCAAAGAGACAATAACTCGGTAACATACTCCCGGACTGATCTCTCACACTATTGAAAATGAGCAATATCATGCAAAACAACATAGTGATGAGCATAACTGGACTACTCAAATATGTGACACATATGCTTTAACATCTCACGTGTTATGGTATGATGTCCAATCTCCATCTGAACATCAAGCTCATACGACTAACAGATGATGGCCATAGCTCGATGATCAGCAGCATACTAAGCATGTTAATTAGAAGAAATAGAAATGTTGAATATAGAGCAATCAGAACAGAAAGTAGAAGACTTAGAGGGTGGCGGAGATGTGCCATCAACATTCCCAAACCAAGAAGAATGACTCGGACATTGGTAAACCACTCCTTTTAGTTGGTATCATTCAGCTTCACATCAACCAAAGTGAGAATACTAGGAGTGTGGGAAGAAGAAGGCTCCATTGTAATCCACTCTTTGTAAGCGCACACAAAACTTTGTCTCAATAATTTTAAAACACACAAGAGCTTCCACCCATAAACAAAACAACTCCATAAAGAAGATCAATCAAATCATTCAACAAACAGATCAAATCCCCCAAATGTTCAGTCCCAGAGCCTTATTTAGAAAAGAAAGAAAATCAAGATCTCAACACCAAGAAAAAATGAACACCAACTCAAGAACTGCCAAAAGATAAAAAAGGAACCAAGATTCAGTAGAACAACAACCCACTCGTTAAAACCTGAAACTGAGGCTTTTTTGAAGTCTGACTCCGGACTTCCAACCCAAAATCCTAAAGGCAATCACAAGGAAAGGCCGAAAGTGCTCAACCTCAGTTACTTTGGCCTCCACTTTCAGGAACAAATGCCTCGAGCTAATGTCCAAGTACTAGGCACTACGGCACTGAAGTAACCCATGCCATACTCCAAGGAAAAGCTTGAAAGACCTTCAACAAAAGGGTACTTGTACCCGAAACCAACGCAGTTCGTGTAGGGCAAAATGCATCAAAGTCCCACTTCATCTTTTTTTTTCTAAAGTCAAAACCTGAAACTGAGGCTTTTTCAAAGTCTAACTCCTGACTTCCAACCCAAAATCCTGAATCCTATCATAAGGGAAGGCCGAAAGTGCTCAACTTCAGTAACCTTGGCCTCCATTTTTAGGACCAAATGCAATAAACCTAATTATTTCATTGAAGTCTCACTCTTCGGCTTTTTTCTTTTTTTTCAAAAGTCAAAAAATGGGGTCCATGGAAGTTCGACTGTCCACTTCCCACCTACTTCCACAAATCAAGCATTTACAAGTGGACCTAAGTGACCCAGTTCTGATTCTAGGGCTTCACTTTTATTTCGGTGATGAATGAAACATGTTATTGATAAATAAATACTTTCTAACACTTTCAATTTCATTGGAGCTTCTTGCCCTCTCGATTGCTAAGAAATAATTCACATATATCCCACTTTGGCACTATTAACTCCTTAGAGACAGTGGATTAGATTAGTTAAAATGTGTAAATATAGAAATTAATTGATATGATCATTTATACATGCAATAAAGAAAAGTTGTGGATTCGCTCAAGTATATATATCTCATGCGCAAAGAATGTACCTATAAATAAGAATATCTCAAAGTCATGTTCACATAAATGATAATCTATTAGCCTAGCGTTGGGAAGTTGCAATTTTGAAAGAGATGAGGAACCTATGCAAATTGCTCTCATTCGTCCAAGTCATATATTACAAATGAATCACAAGGATAAGATTGAGATAATCATCAATAAATATGTAGATGCCAATCATAACATAAATTAGGTAGAAAAATCGAAGGGGACATTAGTAAAGAAAACTAATCATATGGGAACTCACAAATAATTAACCCTCTATAACAATCTCAAATTTGCAAGGATATGCCAATTGAAACTTTATAGAGGTTAAATATGTAAAACAATTTTTTTTAAAGGGAATAAATATGTGTCTATGCTTGTGTGAAAAACCTATGTTTATACCAACGACTCAAGGATCTATTGGTACTTGGGTCCCTTGCTAGGGAATTCTCTGTTGAAATTTGAGAAGGAAGATGGAAGAAGAAAGATGAAGAGAAAAATAACTCAAAATATCAGAAATTTTATTCACTAGAAATTCATCCAAGTAACCTACTTATATAGGCTTACAAAGTTCATTCAAAAATATATAGATAAGATCAGATAAGATCTCCCTAATTAATAAACTAAATAACAAATTAACTAATAGATAAAATTCTACTAAAAGATAAAATCTTAAAAACTAAATCTAGTTTTGAATTAATCTCCAACACACCCCCTTAATTCAAAACACATAAAAAAAAATAAATTCTTATTTGATAGAGCACTTCTCTCTAACATGAAACTTTATGGAGCACCTCTCTCCAAAAAAAAATTTTGTGAAGCACTTCTCTCCACTAATGATGCACTTCTCATCACACTCACTACTTTCTAACTTCAAAAAGGAGATTCTTCTTCGATCACCAAATTTGTACGTTCTTCATTTATAAACCTGCAATTCTTTTGTAGATGCCCAAATCTTTTGCACTTGAAACATTGAGGTTTTCCATTGTGCCAACAATCTTCCTCTTCATGACCTGGCTTCTTGCAATGGTTGCATTGAGGAATTCTTCTTTTTCCTTTTGAGGATGAATTCTTTGCTAGAAAAACTTCCATATTCATCTGTTTTGCTCCTTCCTTTCTCATAGATGTTCTTTGCTCTTGAGCTTCCAAAGCATGAATCAATTCCGGCAAAGTAATTTTACTAATGTCTCTTGAATCTTCCAAAGATGAAATTTTTGCCTCAAATCGTTCAGGTAAACTTACAAATACTTTTTCAACAATCTTGCTATCAGGTAGCTCTTCGCCCATCAGCCTAATTTTGTTTACCACTGTCAGCAGCCTATCAAAATACTCTTGTATGCTTTCTTGTTCTTTCATGCTTAGAATCTCAAGATCTCTTTTGAGATTTAGTATTTGCATTCGCCGTGTTCTTTCATTGCCTTGATATAATTCCTTCAGCATATTCCAAGCTTCCTTCGCTGTTTCACAAGTCATAATTCTCGTGAAGATTGATTCTGAGATAGCAGCATGAATAAAGGATAAAGTTCTAGAGGCTTTTGCTTCTTCTTCTGCGTGAGCCTTGATTTGATTGATTGTCGGATTGTCTCCTAGAGGTGGTATGCCCTTTTCATCTTCAATGGATTGCCATAAGCCATGACCTTTTAGATAAGCTTTCATCTTGACAGCCCAAACTTGGTAGTTTTCTCCATTGAAAATTGGTGGTGAGATAGCGGATGCATTGCTAGACGCCATGATCAATAAAGCCTTGCACTCACAGGTCCTTCAAGATCTATATGGCTCGGATACCATGTTGAAATTTGAGAAGGAAGATGGAAGAAGAAAGATGAGGAGAAAAATAACTCAAAATATCAGAAATTTTATTCACTAGAAATTCATCCAAGTAACCTACTTATATAGGCTTACAAAGTTCATTCAAAAATATATAGATAAGATCAGATAAGATCTCCCTAATTAATAAACTAAATAACAAATTAACTAATAGATAAAATTCTACTAAAAGATAAAATCTTAAAAACTAAATCTAGTTTTGAATTAATCTCCAACATTCTCTTGTGAATGACTCAGGATCGAATCCCCACTCTTGCAAGAAGAGGGTCAGGTGTGGTACTGTTCCCCTGTAAACTAACCCAGGGTCGAGCGACCACGCCTGCAGTGTGCTATTCTCCTTGTGCAGAGCTTGCCATCCCTACTAACCTAATCAGTGCCCTAAACCAAATAAAGATCAATTAAGACAAGTGAAAGTGATGGTGCAAGCATATTTGGAAGAACATCATGTGATCAAAGGTCAGTTTCACTACATGCTGAGTCCCATAGAACAGCTAAGAAGGACCCCTTGTAGTTCATAATAGAGCTCCAATGGTCCCATCATACATATATATCACCTTAAAGAAAGAATCTACTTAACACATATCCCTTGTTGGTGATCTTCTCTGTTATCCCCATGAATTGCTTCCTCCATCACGAGAGCAAGAGAATGAATAAGGTTGGAGGAATATTGGCCAGTCATCTTATCCTCAAAGCAACAAGCCAAAGTGAAGTCCCACACAAAACCCTAATCTATTATTGCAAGCTTTTTGTGTTATATATACCCTAGTTAATGTATTGGACAAGATGTGTTTGGCCTCTTTACAAACATATATATATATATATATATATATATATGATTTCCTGGGGTTGTCCTAAGAATTCCCAGGTATAATGAGACATGGCTTCTTTCTTTCTCTTTGTATGTGTCCCCATGGTTAAAAGAGCCTTGTTTCTCTTTGAACTTGCATTACACTGTGTTCTTGCAAGGTTCAACAGCAGAAACAAACAAGAAGATTCACATGGCATTTGAATGGACATCTTTTTTTCTAAGGCAATGAATCTCTTTGTTTTTCTTTTTTTTTTCATTTTTTTTTTAAATGATAAAGATTGACTTATCATCTCTTACAAGTTACAAGCTTCATTGTGACCTTTAACTGACAAGGATTGGTGTCCTCCAAGAAAAGGAAGTGACATCTAGCTTTTGCATGCATAAAGATGTTTTGAAGATCTCCTCCTTTTGTCTCTCTTCTTGGAGGAATGAATGTTGGTTGTTTCTATCTTCTACTTCAGTAACAGTTCATCAAGGACTTTCTTAGCTTTTGATCCACTTATCCTTCTTCACTCAATGAATATATTTATATTATAAGATTTCTCAACAACTCCTGCTTAGATTAAGTGTTAATCTTATATAAGCTCATTTCCCCAAGCAACATGGCTTAATAGTTATTGGCAAGGATCTGAAATAAATACTGTGAGAAGCTCAGACATCCACTGGTTACTGATGAACTTGGCAAATTGAAGCTAAAATATTATTAGATTTCTCAACAACTCCTGCTTAGATTAAGTGTTCATCTTAAGCTCATTTCCCCAAGCAACAATTGACTTAATTGTTGAAGTTGGCAAGGATCTGAAATGGCTCTAAAATACTTTGAGAAGCTCAGACATCCACTGGTTACTGATGAACTTGGCAAATTAATGTCCATGAAGCTAAAATATTAATGGAGAAATGCAGACAACCACGTGAGATCCTATCAACCACCTTGATGACAAAAGTTGTGGTCTCTAGAAGGAAATTGCATCTAATATTCTTTTAATTTTTTTAGTATAACCATTTTTTAGCTAGTAATTTACTGATTGAGCCTAAAATCTTGATTTAAATTCTGCTCATTTATTATTAAATTAATGAGCATGATTGAAATTGATGTAAACATTAATAGAGAATGAGAGAATGAGAGAGAGAGAGAGAGAATTTAATAGAATTTGACTGATGAGATAGAGTTGAGCACTAATTAATACAGTTGCTGTTTTTCCCTTGAGCATTAATTAATAATGTTGTGTTGCCATGTTTTGTGGGTGATTTATTGTAGATTTGTAAACATATATATATATATATATATATATATATATATATATATATATATATGCACAAGTTTACTGTAATCACATCACAATGTTGTATAAAATGCAAATTAGTTGAGATGAGAGCTGTAGTTGATAACGCAAACTTCAAAGTGGCAAATGCTCTTGAACAAAGACAAACCATGTGCTTCTCTCTCAACAGAATAAGACTCATGACAAGCTTGTGTTCAAACTAAGATCAAATGGAAGCCTCCTGCATGAACAGAGAGAAGAAGTCTCTACTCTAGTGGTCCAAAAGGCATGTCTTCTTTCCCTCCTTTGGCTTGAAGACATTACTCGCTTGTTTAATTAGGCAAGAAAACCAAGACACTAAGACCAGCAGAAATAGAAACCAGTGTTGTATGGATACAGACTGGCTGCTTTCCAACTCGGCTTCAATCCCTTCTTCAACATTAATGACTTCAAGAGCTTTGAAATTTCAAGTACTTGTGTTTAAATGTTGGCCAGAATAGTCAAATTTACTGTAAAACACAAGCAAAACTTTGAGAAAATTTGCCAGAGCGTCTTGAGATGGCCCTGAATTTACTGCACAATATGATACAGTAGTTGGAACACATTGAAAACAGAAAAGAAGACTTAAATTTACTGCAGCTAGCTACAAAGTTTCAGGAAAAATTAACTATGGTACAATGAAATAAATATATAGTGAGATAAGATTGGAAAAGAAACAAGTTGAATTGGATGAGATTGAAGAGCTAGCCCATTGAATCTTCTATGCATGTATATGGACCTACCAGCCATGTCTTTGTGATTAATGTATGATATTTCATGAATTATGATTCCTTAAAATAATTGAGAAGAAGTAAGTTGCAGCCAGATATGTGAATGCGTCAGTGGTCCACTGTTTTACTAATTTTCCTATTCTTGGAGTCAGTAGTAAGTCCGCGTAACGTCTGACTTCCAACCAAATTACTGGCAGTTACAGAGGACTCCCAATCAACATCTTCTCATGCTCTGTTTACATGTCATTTTTAGATCCTTTTCCAATGATAAACATATCAATCACCACTCCAAAACCACTCATCTGTTTCTCATTTGTTCAGGCTTGTTTTGAAAAAAAAATGAAGAAGATGTTGAATGGCCTTAAGCTGATGGATGACAATGCCATGTAAAACAAATGACTACAAGAAGAAGAACCATTCATCTCACTACAAAAGTAACTGCATAATTAATTAAAAGGTAAACCAGATGAAATGGTAAATCATAAAAAATAAAAAAGGAATAATAATAATAACAACAACAACAACAGCAACAACAGCAGCAGCAGCAGTAGGGTCCTCAATAGTACTCTCACTGATCTCTTCTTTCTCTCTGTTTATTAGTGTTTTGAGATTAGCTAGGCCTCCCCACACAACACAACACAACACAACACACATCTATTTATTTACAAGTCTTCCAATCCCACCACAACCAACCAGTAGAAGTTGTAGGCTTGTAGCAGTACCATGGCCACTCTTGAGCCATTGCTTCTCTTCTTCATCCTCTTTTTCCAATGCTACTCATCCGGAGAAGCCTCCACCTTCACACTCTTCACGGCCAAGACCGCCGCGGCCAATGCTGCCGCTTCCAAGCCGAATCCTTTCACTGCGAAGGCGGCAGCTCTCCGGTACTGGGACCGGAAAATCCCGGGCGGCGGCCCTCATCCTTCATTCCTCATCTCCAAGCTTTCTCCACTCTCGGCCCTGGACATAGCCACCTACTCCTCAATGGCCGCCGGAGACCCTTCCTCCCTGACTCCCCGGCTCCCAGCTCTCTGCTCCGCCGCACGCCTCCTCTGCTCGCCGGTCATTTCCCCCTCCCTTGAAAAGCATCAAGACAACTCCCACTTCTCCAACTATGAGAACATGAACTTTACCAACTATGGCTCCGCCGCAGCCGGCGGCAAGGACTCATTCAAGAAATATTCCGATTCGCTCAATGTTCCCGTGGACACTTTCCGTCGATACTCGCGGGATGCGGCCGGGCACGACGACACGTTCACCGCCTACTCCCGCGACGGCAACGTCGTCACCACAAATTTCACCTCCTACGCCACCGCCGCCACCGGCGGCGCCGGCTCCTTCTCCTCCTACCACCAACAAGCCAACGTCCCCAACCTCAAGTTCACCAACTACGACGCCGACGCCAACGGCCACGTCGAGACCTTCACCTCCTACGCCGACGACACCAACTCCGGCGACCAGTCCTTCTCCGGCTACGGCAAGCACGGTAACGCCGTCCCCTCCACCTTCACCTCCTACGCCAACAACTCCAATGTCATCAACTCCGGCTTCGCCAACTACGCCGAGGACGGCAACGCCGCCACCGACACCTTCAGTTCCTACGGCCGCAATGGCAACGTCCCCGAGACCACCTTCCGGTCCTACGGCGCCAATGGGAACGCCGGCACGGAGAGCTTCACCAGCTACCGCGACGAGTCCAACGTCGGTGACGACTCCTTCCAGTCCTACGACAAGGAGGGGAACCACCCCACCGTGAAGTTCACCAACTACGGCAACTCCTTCAACGAAGGCAGCGACCGATTCAAGGGCTACGCCGAGAACGCCAACAACCCCAACGTGAGCTTCAAGACCTACAATGGCGACATCACCGGCTTCACAGCCTACTCCAAGACCGGCGTCACCTTCAAGAGCTACAAGAACGCCTCCGTGGTGCCCCCCAACTTGTCGGCGTCACCGGAATCAATGGCGGAAACGGCGAGTCCGGTGAGGAGTGGCAAAACTGTAAATAGATGGGTGGAGCCGGGCAAATTCTTTAGAGAGAGCAGCCTGAGAACAGGCGTCGTGCTGCCGATGCCCGATATTCGTGATAAGATGCCAGAAAGGTCGTTTCTGCCCCGGGGGATTGCAGGGAAATTACCATTCAATGCCACCGAGCTGACTCGGATCTTCGCCGCACCAGCCGACACCGCGCTGGGGCGCGCCGTTACGGACACGATCGCGGAATGCCAGCGCGCGCCGAGCCGCGGCGAGACCAAGCGCTGCCCCACATCAGCTGAGGACATGATCGACTTCGCCGCCCAAGTGATCGGGTCCTCCGCTGCGCCGCGGAGCACCGAGAGCGCGGCCGGTTCCAAGGGCGACATCCTGATAGGGCAAGTGAAGGGGATCAATGGCGGTAAGGTCACCAAGGCGGTGTCGTGCCACCAGAGCCTCTTCCCCTACTTGGTCTATTACTGTCACTCGGTTCCCATGGTGCGGGTGTACGAAGCAGAGATCCTGGCCGTTGATACGAAGAAGAGGATTAATCGTGGGGTCGCGATCTGCCATCTCGACACATCGGATTGGAGCGCCGGGCACGGGGCTTTCCTGGCGCTGGAGTCGAAGCCCGGGGAGATTGAGGTCTGCCATTGGATCTTTCAAGGAGATATGACGTGGACGATCTCCGATTGAGCCACGTGGTAGATTCCCTGTTCTCCGCTGAATGGCATGAATAAGCAAGTAAGAAGAGTGAATTTTTTTTTTTTGTTCCTTTTTTTTGCCTTTTTTATCATCTTCCTTGTTGTTGTTTGTTGTTGTGTTGGCAACTGGCAAAAGGACTAATGGAGAGATTTACTTTTACTATCACTTGGGTTTATGAGCAATTTGTATGTAATGAAATGGGTTTAATGGAAGGAGGAAGCCTTTATTTTTCATCTTCATTTTTATTTATTTATTTTTTAATTTTAAAATTATATATTTTTTAGGCAAATGGAATATATGACCTATTTGTACAACATAACATAGCTCTCCTACCCTACAAAATATGATAACTGGATTCCATGGTTCTTAGAGATTATATATATACATTATAATTCATATACATAGAATAACTTATTTTTCTTCGTAATTTTTTTTTTTAAAGAAAAGAGAGTGAGTTATGTTGGGAAGTGGTATTATTGATCGTCGGGTAGTAGTGAGAATAGCTCTTAAAAGTTCTCACGGGACTTGTTTTTCAGCTCCAAAACGGAGACCCGTGAATTCGGTTATCTTTCTTTCATTACTTTTGCTTTCAGGTCAGGCCACTCGCGCATACAAACACACTCTCTTTCTTTCTCTCTCTCTCTCTATATATATATTTATACATATAATATTATTCTAATTTGATTGTTTTTATGTTTATATTTATTTTACAAAATATATTTTTTCTCTCCGCCATTCCAAAGCTTATTATTAGATCTATAGTACTGCTCCCACAACTAATTCAGGCAATTAATTATATATTTTATTATTTTAAAGTTTTCAAAAATATAGGAGAGCAAGTAAAAAATAATGATAATGGATTTTTATTTTTAAAAATAAATAAAATAAAATAAAATATTTTCATAAAATCCCAAAATAAGATAAGTTTTTTAGAATCTGTGGTTTTTTGAAAACTTGGTGGGCATTGTATGCCCACATGCATAAGCACTGTGTGGAACTTTTTGTGATTCTTGTTTGGATGAATTGGTGAGGAGGTACACATTTATTACATACCAAGCGAACATTCTCCCTCTCATTTTATAATAGAAAAAAACTCAACCAAACTAATGAACTCGTGATCAGTTTCATTATTATTTATTTATTTATTTATTTATTTATTTTGACATAAGGGATAAACCTTTTCACATAGGAACGTCAAGGGATGTGATCTTAGGTGACGAGTACTCTTGACCCCTCATCATGCACATACAGAATATATGGAGACTCGAACCTGGGAGCTTTGTGCTCACTGCTCTATCCGTTAAAGAGGTATGGACTCAAATCTGGGAACTTTACTCACCAAGTGAATTACCCAACTGACACCGAGCAAGATAGTGATTGAACTGCGGGCGGTGACAACCAGGGGATTGTCAAGAAAGCAAGCAAGGGGGAAGACAAAGCAGAGAAAGTTTCTGAAACTTCAAAAGAAAAGTATTATTCAATATTCAATAACTAAAATTCAACCCACAAGCTGGGTTTAAATAGCTTCAAAAAACTAACCTAGAAACCTATCATCTTATCCAAATTTGCCAAAAGTGGCAAATTCTGATTCAAAACTAAAACTTATCTAATTTAAAAACTCTAAAAAAAATTAGATAACTCATAAAAATCCGAGATCAAATCGGATTCAAATCCTATCCTAAATTGGTATACGAAGTATTACCAAAAATAGAAAAAAAACACCGAAAATCAAATAAAAGACGGGAAAACAGCAGAATTTGAGGATGAATGAAGTCCACCGAGCAAAGCTCGATAGGCCCCACGTGCGCGTCGAGACGAGCTTTCCAAATTAAGGTTAAGTGCGCGAATCCGATTCATATAGCCATAATTATGGCCAAAACACCGAACCGTGTCCAAAACTGTTCCCCAATAACGAAATTGGCTCAATCACCTTCGGCCTTTACGTCGGTCCGCCAATTCTGATACTCTAAATCCCGCATGGTGCAATCAGATAGTTCAACATCGTCAGACTCGGGTTCTCCTACATCACCAACACACAGGACTCGAGATACCACTAGACCAATCGTCCTTTGGTCAATTTCATTAGTTTTAATTGGTTTCTTATGGTTAAAGAAAATTATATTTAAAATAAAGTGTTAAAGTCATTTTCGGTCCCTGAAAATAAGTCCAATATTCATTGTGGTCTAAAATTTCAAAAGTTGTTCAACATGGTCCGTGTGTATTGCATATTGTGTCATATTTGGTCTCTGACGCTAACGTAGCACTAACATGGCATACAAATAAAATACGTGGTAATTTTTTTTTCCTTGCAGGTGACAATATTTTGACAACGTGGCGGGCCAGCTAGACTGTTGACATGGCATGTAGGTTCCACATCAGCACCTTATTAAGTTTTCTTTAGCTGACGTGGCATGTAAAGGTCACATTAGTTAGAGAAAACTTAAGGTGATGACATGGCACCTATATGCCATGTTAGCCGTCTAGCTGGCATGTCAAGTCATCAAAATACGACCACTTGTAAAAAGAAAAAATCAAATAAATATTCCGTATTTCATTTGTATGCCACATTAGTACAATATCAAAGTCACGTCAATGTGAGAGACTAAATATGACAGAATACACAATACACTAGAACCGTATTGAACAACTTTTTAAATTTAGGATGAAAATGAACATTGGATATGTTTCCAAGGACCATAAAGGACTTTAACCTTAAAATAAAAAATGGCATAAAAACATTGAAGTTAAGTGAAACACATCGTCAAGAATAACTAGTGTCGTTATTTAAAACAAAAATGCATGTAATTTTATTTTTGCTTTTGTTTAACAAGCATTGATATCATTTATTTTTAGTAACTATTAAATAAAAATCTTCATAACCTAAAAAAGATATCTTGAAATTGCGAGTCCATTTTAATGGAAATGGCAAATTATTAGTTGTTAATTAGTCCGGCTATTGAAGTGAGTACTCCCTTTCTCTTTTATTGGAATATGAAGATGCTTCTCAATTTTATCATTTTTTATTCGAGTATATGAAATTGGAACTAAAAAGTTTGTAAAGCATATGAAACAACTTTTCATGAGTTCACAATAATTGATTACCTTT
The DNA here is from genome assembly GCA_026586065.1 of Dioscorea zingiberensis. Classification (NCBI taxonomy): domain Eukaryota; kingdom Viridiplantae; phylum Streptophyta; class Magnoliopsida; order Dioscoreales; family Dioscoreaceae; genus Dioscorea; species Dioscorea zingiberensis. The sequence continues at coordinate 51,874,459 of CM048818.1, read as the reverse complement.
TCTTTGATTAATTGTCATTAAAGATATAAATTCGGAAAACTTTCCTAAAGATGCCTTCAATAATTCTTCAAGGCCTTAAAAGTTTAGCATAGTGGGGTTCTTCACGGTCTTTAAATCAAGCTCCTATCGGGATTGTTTGTTTGTTAAAATGATTTGTGAAAAGCGTGCATTAGCTTTGTGTGTATATAATATTGCGGCTAAAATTAGTGTTTACCTAAGGATCAATATCGATCTCAGATCAACGGTTAAATTTGTATTTGATTGTGTGGACCTTGACAATTGCTGAGGGAAATCATAACGCCTGCCTGTGGTCGATAAACTTGCACAAGAGAGCAACCGATAGGAGTGGGCCTGGTGCCTGAGTTTAGCTCCGACGGTCAAGTTAATTCGGGGCCTTACTATTGAATGTTTTTGTGTCCTTGTGTCCTCACCTTCTTCTCTTGGTGCCTCTCAGTATTTATAGCCTTCACTTGTTCAATGCCCCTCCTGTTGTGTGGATTATGGTGGGTGATTTTCTCTGTGTTGGGTCGGCTTTTCCAGACCCGTCCCCTCAATGTCAAGGATAACTTTTTCCCTGTCGCGTCAAGGACCAAGCGGGTCTCTTCTACCTGTCATGCTGAGAGCCAAGTGGGGTTGTCTTACCCGTTAGGTCGGGAGCCAAGTGGGCTCTCTTACCCATCAAGTCGGGAGCCAAGTGGGCTCTTTCTCCCACTGCTTCCGATGTCAGGCTGTCTTTGGTGATCTCCCTTTCTGTGTCAGGATTCTTTATCAACCGTATTCACATCCTGACACAAGCTATTCTGCCCCTTTACCTTCTGCCATTCCTCTCCCCCATGACCTGACTTTGGCCCAGATCTTTTGTCAGAGTCAGGGGATATGGGCAAGGATTTGAGTCGGCTAGAAGGGCATTGGGGGCCTTGACGTTTATTAGTCATGTGCAGGATGGGCGGGTGCTGGGGAGGTGGCCACGTGTACGGGTCAAATCGGTTAGCTCGGTGGCCCAGGTGCGGCCACGTGGTTGACCCTTTTTACCCTTAGCATTAGCCCCCCCCCCAGCCCCGCCCCCAAGTATGCTTACGCGCGAGTTTGAGTGATGGACGAGTGTTGCTCAGTCATCGGTCGGCTCGGGAAGCAATGTATTAGGACCGTCAAGAGGCGACTTTGAGTTGACACTTTCTGGGTTCGCGAGGATTCATTTCCTTGTGGTGTTAGGATGGCTATTTTCCAAGTACCAGGGTGGCAGTCGAGGCCTCGGAACTGGGATTCAATGTGCTCTTTATGGCGGTTTGCACAGGACAACCTATATAAGTTAGCCGGGATGGGATTGATGTTCTTATCCCTTGTTATATGTTTTTCAATGGCTTTTTCTTACAATCCATCCTTTTTTAAGATCTTTCTTTCTGAGCTCTCTTCTTATCAGTTTGGGATACCTTTAAGATTTTATAGGTTCCTTGATGCGCTCGAACCTGGTATTGTGCGTCTTCAAGGCTCGAGAGGTTGCGTGTGGAGCTGGTTATGGACGAACATGCTGGCGAAATCAGGTTTGGGCAAGGTTGGAGAGAATTCCATCGGGTGGTGGTAGGGGATTTCTTAATTGTTACCTATTTGGGGGGTCGGAATTTTAAGGTGAAGATTTTTGGCAGAAATTGTTGTCTGAGAGAGTCATCCTTTTCGCTCAGCCTCAACATGGAGCGGTGGTTGTTGACAGTGAGGACGGTGAGGCCCAGGCTTCGAAGTCTCCTGTCGGATCTTGATAGAATGTTGGATGCGAGGGTGGTTGCTATGTATTACCTTTTGTGTGTATTTTATATTACATGTCTCTAATGTATCGGATCTATTTGTGAATAAACGATGTATTTGTACCGAGTGCTTGTTTGGCGGATATGTTTTTGTTTGGTCGTTTATGTTTGGGCCGATCCTAATCTTGTTCTTAGCGACTGTTTTTAGTCGGTCTTGACTTATTTGGCCTGGACGCGTTCGAACTATCTTGTCTCCTAGCTGGTTGAACCGTTAAAGCCGACTGCGGTAGCGCATTTATTGCGGCATGTTGTTTCTTGTTTTGTATAGCGGTTTTCAAGGCGTTTTGACTGTGGGAGTGTGGCGTGAGGTGAGCGGGGTAATAATGAGCCCGCCTTTTTAGAGTCCACCTATCAGGGGCCAATAAGACGCCGCCTGGCGGGTCGATCCGAACCGCTTTTGGCGATCCAACTGTTGTGTGTCTTTCCACGTGGTGGTCATCTGGTAGGGTGCCGCTTCGCCTAGACAATCTGAGCCGTTCACGATGATTCGACGGCTGAGGAAGCTACGTTTTGGGTTTTGAAAAGAAAAAAGGGCTGAGGGCTCTTTGAGGGTTTTGTTTTGCCTTTGTCTTTTTCGTCGCCACGCTCCTCTCTCCGTTGTTGGCTCTTTGGTGTTCTTAGGCAATCCCCCTACGTTTGCTCCTTGTTTCTCCGTTGAAGGTAATGGATATCTCTCCATTGGACTTTAGGTCTCTTGCCGTTCTTCTCCCTTCTCCTATTTCGTCCTCTTCTTCTTCAGCGAACGTTTCTGGTTCTATTTCATCTTTTCCTCCTCTTGCGTCTGGGGAGCCTAGTGGTCCTGTTTTATTTTTGTCCGCCTCCGTGTCTAGTAAACCTAGTGGCCCCGCTTCTTCTCCTCCGGTTCCGATATCAGGTGAGCCAAGAAGTCCTATTCTGTCCCCTCCTGTCTCGTTATCAGGCAAGCCTAGTGGTCTTCCCGTTGTTTTGAGAGTACACCCTAGCTCTTCAAAGGCGGAGAGGGGAAGATCTATCGTCTTCGTTAGCCTTGTTCTTCAAGGGGATGTGGATAGGTTAGCAAACCGCTTCGAGATCTCGGCCAATTCATTTACTTGTAGGGAACTGGGTGGGGGGGAGCGAGCCAATTTTCCTAGAAGGGGGGAGATTGCTATTTATCAGGATGCGCTATTGGGTGGCCTCAGGCTCCTTTTTGCTCGGTTCGTTAAGGAAGTTTTGGAGTACCATCGGCTGTACCCTTCTCAGTTGACTCCTAACTCATGGAGATTACTTGGTGGGTTCGTCCTTGTTTTGAACCACTATAACGTCCGACCGACTCTTCGTTGGTTTTGGCTTTTATTTAGTCTAAATCCTGAGCTCGATACCGACTGATATTTTTTCTCGGCTCGTTCAGGAAAGAAGTTTTTGGGTAAGGTTCCCTCTTCCACCAAGAGATGGAAGAGTAAAGTCTTCTTTGTGTCTTGTAAATCCGAGTGGGATGTCTGAACTAAGTGGGTGGAGCCTCGTACCGATACTTCGTGTGAAGAGGGGATGATGAAGGATGAGAAGGAGAAGTTTGAAAAGTTCTAGGGGGTTTCTGGGGTTTTTGTTGACACCATTTTGATGAGGGAAAACCTCTGGAAGTGTCATCTTCTTGTTGATGGTGGTAGGGTCTACTCGCGTCTTTCATTTTGGGAATTGGTTTAAGTAACTGTGACTAAATCTATTCTTTTCGCTTTTTGCAGACAAGACGATGGACGATGCTGGACTTGCTCAAGATCTCCTGGCCGAATACGAGAGAGTCTTCCAACCCTCTATTCGAAGAGGAAGAAAGGCGGTGGACCCGTCTGTGAAACCGGCCGAGAAGGAGAAGAGGTCGACTTCAAGGAAGGGGAGGGTTGGAGGTGGCGATAAGGGTGAGGCCTCTAAAGAGTACCTTAAAAAGAGGGAGAAGAATGTGGGTCCTGCCGTAGGGTCGGATCGGTCTTCTAAGAAGGCTCGGTTTACCCGAGATCAACCTGCGACCTTCCCATTCCTCCCGCCGAAGATTCTCACTCCTCTGACGATGGTAGTGTCCTGGCTCGGGTCTTGCGGAAGCCGATGAGGGAGGCACAAAACACTTTGGTTGGGGGTACAGTGGCCCAATCGATGGACGTTCTTCCCTCTCTAGAGGGTAAGTCGGGACCAATGGCTGTGGCGGCGGAGGCGGTCGTAAGGAGCTGCGGTCAGTACCCCGGGCAAGTACTAGACGGGCGGTCTTTGGTTTCTGATTCGCAAGTAATTTTTTTTTTTGGTGGGGGGAGGGGGGGTTCAGTTAGTGCCTTTATTCTAAAGCAGTTGTGGGCTCTTCTCTTTGCAGGATGCAATGGCAGAGGCCGAGCTCCGCAACAAGCTGGATCTGGCTTTGCTCCCGAAGCCCTCGCCTGGAGGAACTGAGAGGCCTGTGAAGTGGGGAGCGGTGCCTCGGAAGGGGCCTTCTCCCAAGGAATCTTACCCCTCTGGAGCCATGCTTTTCGATGATCCCTCTGTGGTGGGTGAAATCGCTGATGCCATGTGCTCGGATGAGATCTCCGAGAAGATGCAGAACCTGGGGAGGGAGGAGGTGCCTGGCTAGCTTGTCATTCATCTTGGATCAGTATGTGATCATTTGCCCTTTGCGTTTCTTCCTTCTCATCTTTTTTTATTATTCGGTGACTTGGTTGATTCAGGCTTTCTTCTTGTGGACCGCGCATTCCGTTTCCTTCCTGAGGATGCGGCTATTGCCAACCCATGCATGGAGGTTTTGGATCAGAACGACGAGGAGATCACTCGTCTCAGGGATAGAGTCAAGGTTCTTGAGTCTGCCTCTGAGACATTGAAGAAGGAGAGAGACGAGGCGAGGGGTAAGGTCTCTAGGGCTTCCAAGAAGGAAGTCAAGCTTCAGAAGGAGCTCGAGACTTTGAAGAAGGAGAAAGAGGTGTTTTCTGGGAAGTTGTCCGACGCTGAGGACATGAGGAAATCTGCCAAGATGAATGTCGGCAGTTTCCAGAATCGGGTTGTTGCTCTCGAGAGCGAGGTGGCTTAGTTGAAGAAGAGAGCTGATGCTCTTTTGGTGGAGAAGGGCAAGCTTGAGGGAAACTTGAAGTCGAAGGCTGAGCTTCTTGTCCACGCCCAAGAGGACTTGAAGAAGGCTCAAGCGGAGAAAAACGAGGCTTTGGAAGACCTCAAGGGACAGATCGAGGCTCTCGAGGCGGCCGAGCAGAAGGCGCGGGACAGGGGGAAGCGGGCCTTCTCAATGTTCAAGCCATTAGCTTGTCAAGACGCACCACTGGACCTTACGAGCATGGACTACCCTGATGCGCTGAAGGCTTACATAGCCTTGGCGGGGAAGTCTAAGGCTGATGGAGCGCTAACTGAGGGTAAGATTTTTCTTGGCTTTTAACTTATGGTTTGCTTTACGTTGCCTAATCGATGTTTTTGTTTCTAACAACCATGGTTGAGGGCGTGTCTTCCAGGGTTGTCGCTGAGGAGGGTACCTAGCGACCCAAGGATTTGGCTGGAAGAGCAACGATTGAGTCTATTTCCCCCGGGAAGGATGACGCTCCGGATGCAGTCTTGGAGGGGAGTGAGGGGGCCGAGGCAGCTGTAGGGGAAGATGAAGGACGCACCTAATGCGCCATATTTATGTTTTATTATTATTATTATTATTATTATTATTATTATTATTATTATTATTATTATTATTATTATTATTATTATTATTATTTTCTATTTGCGCTGTATTACTGCAGTAATAGTTTGTATTTATTGGCACATTTTAGTATTATCCTTGAATGTTGTGTAGTCGTTTAGCTTTATCCGAGGGGTCATGAGTCTCTTCCGAGACCATGTTCTTAATAGTTTGTTTCTTTCGAGGGGTCAAGGTTGGTTCCCTAGGAGTTTGTGTGGTTCCAAAGCCCTTGGGTATCTAAACGGGTGCTGGGTGGGGTATTCAATTTTATCCTTTGATCATGTGAGAAGGTAGGATTTTACGTATTTCCCTTTTCGTCCTTCTTTCTACAGATCATTCGGTTTGAGGGGTTCCATCAGCCTCCTGAAGATTCCCTCCGCATTTCATGGATACCTGAGCTAAGTTGACGCTAGCAGTGTGGTTTTAGAGGGCCCTAGCGGACATATATAGAATGTTACCCTGTTTAGGGACGAGGCCCTGAGGGAGATGTGGGTCGGGAATAGATGGCAGGATTTTTTAGTGGACCATCATATGGAGGTGGGGGACCTTATGACTTTCGTGTATGTTACGGAGATATTTGGTAAAACACGTGTCACTTACCTAAATGGCCACCTGTCGCGCACGGGACCATGTCCCTTTGGCCACGTGGCAATACCGCCACATATTCTAGCAAAATTCAGATCGGTAATTGAGAATGAGGGTTCAACTCTACAAACAAATCCGATCGGAATTATAGCAACCTGTCTCATAAGGTGCTCATAGCCCTCTAGAGAAGAAAATATCTAACGCCTCTACAGTAAATAGATATCATCCACTTGCCTCTACAGAGGGCAGATATTTTCTCTTACCTACATAGTAGGCAGATATTTTCTTACCGCCTCATGAGATATTTATTCACCGCCTTTCTCACCGCCTTTCCGGATATTTTTCCTAACCGCCTTTAATCTTCTATAAAAGAAGAACAATGATAGTAAGAAAGGGATCTGAAAAAATTACAACTAACCTATGTCTAAGACTTCCTTCTCACAAGTTTTCTGATTTAATCATCGGAGTTAAATTCTGGCAGAAAGGCCCAATTCCGATCGCTTCTTTTTCCTTCTTACAGATTCCTTCAAGTATCCCGAAACAGCTGGATAATTCCGATCGTCCTCTTTAATCCGATCACCTCCACATATCCATCTAGAGTATACGGTATTCCAGAGCGTCTTATGTTCAGAACCTGAAGTAAGCGTCCACATCAATTATAAATCTCAACCGTTTGTCAAAGGCTGAGACCGGATCACGAGGCAACAACATCCAAAGCGTGAGGCGAACCAGTTTTTGGCATCAATAGTGTATATAGGAGGTACTCATTTTCGGGTGATAATTTACGGGAGAAACTAGTGCTCATTCTTTTCACCAAACCACTACCCTTAGCAATGATGGTAGTAGCGGGAGGGAGGAGGACGAAGAAAATGGATCGAATGATTCTTCGGAGTGAAGTGTTTGATTTGTTGATACTTTCTATTTTATTTATTTTCTCTTAAGTTTTGTAAATCATATGGTGATATCTTCATGTATTCTCATTTATCTTGAAACTGTTACTACTCTCCCTTTTTTTTATATATTTTTTCTTTCCTTTATTTTACGAAGTTTATAACTATTGTCGTTTACTAGTAAAAAGAGGATGGTTTTGTCTCGGCTGATGTTGTATCTTTATATACATTCCCCTTTTCTTTCGCCTGGGCACACTTTTTCCTATTAGCCCTGCTCACTCCTCTAAGTATGATTATGTCCGAACCCGAGTGGTGAGTGAGCCATGGTCGTTTCTCTTGGTTTGGGAAGGTTGATATCCGGGTTAATGAGGACTTCCCTATGCCTTGGTCAGTCGTCTGCTATGCTAGCCTAGGGAACTAAGTGTCGAGTCTAGGGAGTCGAGTCTCTCGCTGTCATGGGCGTCTGTCCATCTTAGCTGGAAAGTCGTATCGTCTTGTCAGCGCTTATGGCCAACGTCTGGGGAATTGGGTTTGGCCCTTGAGATTGCATCGATGCTGGCTAGAAAGTGCCTATATATACCGACGTAGATTCATTCTAAGTTTTTTGTTTTTCTATGGCTTCTTTTATCCCCCATTCTTTCTTTACTATGTTTCAGCCCGGGATTAATTATGGTTGCCTGAAGATTCCCCGTGCTTTCTTCAGGTGTCTTGATTCGCTCAACACGGGACTTGTGAAGCTTAAGGGTCCAGATGGTCGTATGTGGATTGTGGTGTTTTGTAGGGACGAGTCTCTATATGAGCTGTGGTTTGGCACTAGGTGGCAGAGTTTTTATTCAGATCATGGCGTGGTGGAGTGGGATCTTTTGATTTTTACTTATCTCGTAAATGCATTTTTTAAGGTGGAGATATTCGGGAAGAACTGTTGTCCGAAGGAGGTGAATTTATCCGTTCAGCCCTCTAGCGAGGGGTCGTTTCCGGCGGAAGACCAGATGGGAGATGGGAGACCCTGGGAAACACCGTTCGATCGTCAACTGTGTCTTGTTAGGGTTTTGGGGATAAGTTGGTTTCCCGTTTGGATACATGTCCAGGGTTCCGTCCCTGTCATAGTTTTCCCTTTTTCGTATTCCACTCTTTTGGAGTGGTTGCTGGGGTTTCCTTCGACGAATTTTACATGTATTATCTAAGAAGTTTGCTAGTACTTTTCTTTTTATTTGAATGACTATTTTATGTTTTCTCTAGGGTTTTTTATTCCTTTGGGTGTTTCGCTGGGGGGATCTAGTCCCCCTGATCGTTTATCATGGTCAGCATGTATTCATGACTCTATATATGTAAATTGATAGGAGGTGAGATATTCTGACCTCTAGTCTTCTGAGAGGGTATTCCCCCGGTTTTGTTGAGATTTAAGGCCCATCATCTGACGCGGTTGCTTGGGATGGTTGTCTTAATCCTTTTTGTGGCAAGGGGCTCTTGTGTATCCGCTGTCTGATGGAGGTTAAGCCTTGAGGAGTGATTTTGGCAAGAAATATGGCTTGGCCCTTAAGTAAGCTTAGGAGCTCGGCCCCGGGGGGGGCCTTTAAACGAGTCAATAGACTTGCTTTGCTTTGACGGGGCTCGAGTCAGAAGACTCGGCCAGCGAATTAAGGGACTTAGCCCTGAAGAGGGACTTTGTGCGAGCCAGGGGGCTCGGCCCTTGAGAGGGACTTTGTGCGATTCAGGGGACTCGGCCCTCGAGATGGACTTTTTGCGAGCCAGGAGAGGGAGTAGATGGCATCTCATTCAAGTATTTTTTACGAAAACATTGATTCACTATTTTCTTCATTGGCAATAACGCCGTAAATGTTTGGCATAGTATGGGCGCTTGAGGACTCGCCCTTCCATATTAGCGAGATAGTAGGTCCCAGTCCTAACAATCTTCTTCACTACATACGGGCCTTCCCAGTTTGGGGTTAATTATCCTGTTCGGCTTTTGTTGCCTTGGAATTCATTTTCCCTTAGTACCAAATCTCCGAGTTGGAAGCTGACTCCCTTTACCCGAGAATCGTAGAAGCGTTTCACCCTTTGGCGGTATGTTGCGGCTCGGATCTCAGAGGTTTCCCTTCTTTCCTCGAGGAGGTCGAGTTCTGCTAGGAGTCTTTCTTCGTTGGTTTCTGGGGAAAAAGTCTTCGTCCGCAACGTTGGTATGTTGGTATCCCTATTTCCGCTGGAATGACTGCTTCAACACCAAAGGCGAGGGTGAATAGGGTTTCCCCGGTTGGGGTCCGACTCGTTGTCCGATATGCCCAAAGCGCGCTCAGAATTTCTTCTACCTAGCTCATTCCATCTCTGTGGACTCGAGTTTTTAGTGCTTGGAGTAAAGTCCGATTGGTTACCTCGACCTACCCGTTAGCTTGGGGGTGTGTTACCGACGTCAACCTGGCCTCAATTCCTAGCTTGGAGTAGAAACTCTTGAAGGTGAGGTTATCGAATTGTCGTCCGTTGTCGGTGATGAAAGCTACTGGGATCCCGAACCAGCTGAAAACCGTTCGCCAGAGGAAACCCTCGCATGCTTTTTCGGTAATTGTAGCCAAAGGTTCTGCTTCTACCCACTTAGTGAAGTAGTCGATGGCGACGATCAGGAATTCCATCTGTCGGACCGCTATGGGGAATGGGCCAAGGATGTCGACCCCCCACAAAGCAAATGGCCTCGGACTTACCATCGGGGTGAGAGGTGTTAGTGGTCGCCTTTGTATTTTTGCGTGTCGCTTGCATGCGTCGCACTTTCGGACGAACTCCATGGCTTCTCGGGCCAGGGTTGGCCAGTAGTACCCTTGTTGTAGGACCTTGTGTCCCAAGGCTTTCCCTCCCAGGTGATCTCCCCCGATGCCTTCGAGTATCTCTCGTAGGATGTATTCGGCCTTGGTGGGTTGCATACATCGCAGGAGTGGTCGGGTGTAGGATCTTTTGTACAAGTAGTCATCAATCATGTTGTATTTGATAGATTTCGTGACTATGCGTCGAGCTTTCTTTGGTTCGGGTAGGAGGGATCCGTCTTGAATGTAATTTTTATGGGGTCGATCCAGCAAGGCTCTTCTCCTATATTCTATATCTCCTCTTCTAGGTTTCCTTTGGTGGTTTTTGTTGCTAGGTGCTGGATGTTGAGGGGTTGCTTCAAGTCGATGTTGGGTGAAGACGCCATTTTTTATAGAAGGTCTGCTTCGTCATTTTGGTCCCGAGGGATCTTGACGATTTCGAACTGTGCAAAGCTGTGGATGATTTTCCTTACCACTGCCCTGTATTTTACCATGTTTTCCTCTCGGGCTTCAAAATCTCCTGTTGTGTGTCTGGGTATGTGTTGTGAATTCGTATATACCTGTAGCCTTTGCACCCCGAGGCCCCTGGCCAATTGGAGCCCGGCGATGAGGGCTTCATATTCAGCCTCATTGTTTTTCGCCTTGAAGTTGAACCTAAGGATCGTGGATGTGTGCCATCCCGAGGGAGAGCGTAGTACCAGTCCCGCTCCCGCCCTTTCTTCGGTGGCCGAGCCATCCACGTGTAAGGTCCACTGAGGAGAGGGGACGGCTTCCAGTTCCGAGGGCTCTGCTAGGGAGATGTTTTCTTCTTCTTGTGCTGTCAGTTCCACTATGAAGTTGGCCAATACTTGGTCTTTGATCGCGGTTCGAGGCTTATAGCTAATCTCGAATTGCCCTAGCTCAATACCCATTTGGCCAGCCTTCCTGAGGTTTCCGTTCGGTGGAGAACATGCTTGAGAGGTTGATCCGTAAGGGGGAGGTATCTCGTCTCAGGGTCGTACTGATGAGGGCGAAAGCTAGCTTCTTGAGGGGGAGGTATCTCATCTCCGGGTCGCTTAGGACTTTGCTGGTGTAGTAGATAGGCTTCTAAACACCTCCTTCCTCTTTTAGGAGAACCGAGCTGACCATAGTGGTGGTTGCCGCTAGGTATAGATAGAGCTCTTCCCCGGGCTGAGGTTTGGCAAGCAGCATAGGGGACTTAAGGTAGTCTTTGAGTTGTTTGAGTGCTTTTTTGCAGTCCTCGTTCCATTTCATCTTTGGGGCCTTGCGTAGTGCTCGGAAGAAAGGGAGGTTTTTCTCCCCTGCCTTTGAGATAAAGCGTCCGAGGGCGGCCAAACGCCCATTTAGTCTTTGGATTTCCTTGAGGGTTTTTTAGGATCTCATCTCAAGTATTGCCTTGATCTTTTCTGGGTTGGCCTCAATACCTCGCTGAGTTAGCATGAACCCCAAAAATTTTCCTGAGCGAACGCCTAAGGCACATTTACTTGGATTGAGGTGCATGCCATATTCTTGAAGGGATTGGAAGGCTTCCTGTAGGTCTGCTATGTGGTTTTCGGCTTTTGCGTTTTTCACTAGGATGTCGTCTACATATGCTTCGATGCTCCTTCCGATTTGTTTCTCAAAAACTCTGGTCACAAGCCTTTGGATTGTTGCCCCTGCCTTTTTTAAGCCGACAGAAATTACCTTGTAGCAATAGGTCCCTTTGTTGGTGACGAATGAAGTTTTCTCTTCGTCGGTCTTGGCCATTCGGATTTGATTATATCCGGAAAATGCGTCGAGGAAGCTAAGCATTTCGTGTCCCGCCGTGGAATCCACTAGGTTACCAATCTAAGGCAAAGGGAAAGAGTCTTTAAGACAGGCTTTATTTAAGTTGGAATAGTCTATACACATTCTCCATTTCCCCCGACGGCTTTTTGACCAGGACTACATTGACCAACAAGCTCGGGTAATCGATTACTAAAACCTGCCTTGAGGAGTTTGCTGACCTCTTCTTCTGTAGCCTTCTGCCTTTCGAGTGCAAAACTTCTTTGTTTTTGAATTATGGGTTTAATGGCCAGGTCAACATTGAGGCAATGCTCGATTACTTCTCTGTTTACTCCTGGCATGTCTTCCGAGAACCACGCGAAGAGATCAGCGCTGTCTCGCAAGAGCGCCATGATCTATTTTTGGTGTTCTGGTGGTAGCCCAGCCCCAATTTGAGTGGGATCATGACTAACTCTTCGACTTGTGTTGATATGTGGTCTTCTTCATCTCAGGTGCCTACATATTCTTCTAGTGTCATGGTTTCGGGAGTTTTTCCCTTGGCCGGGTCTTTCTCTTTGAGGAGGTCGGTATAGCACCGCCGGGCTAGCGGTTGATCCCCTCTTACCTCTCCATAGCCATTTTTGGTCGGAAATTTCAGCAGGAGGTGGTAGATGGATACCGCTGCTCTTAAGGCGTTAAGGGTTGGCCTGCCAAGGATGACATTGTAACTAGACGTGCAGCGTACAACCAAGAAATTCACTTTTGTTGTAGATAGCTTGGGAGGGCTTCCGATCGTTACTGGGAGCGTCAGCATTGCTTTTGGTTGTATCACCCCTCCAGAAAAACCTACCAAGGCAGACTTTACAGGGAGCAGTTGATCCACCTCGAACCTCATCCTCTCGAAAGTGCTCCAAAAAAGGACATCGACCGAGCTCCCGGTGTCAATGAGGACCCTTCCTAATTCGAAGTTTGAGATTGTGATGGAAATGATTAAGGCGTCATCGTAGGGGTGGCAGAACTTTATGCTTCGTCGTCATAGAAGATGATGGGTGGCATTGCTCGAGCTCTTTTCTGTGGCTGTTTTACTTGGGAGGTTAACACCATTCGAGCATAGTTCTTTCGTGAGGCCGAACTTTCCCCAGCTCATCCGGGGCCGCTGCTGATGCAGCTGACAATTTCTCTACCGACCTCATTGCACTTTGTGGGTGACTTATTTTTTGGTGCTGGCTACCGACAGACGTACCTCTCGAGCTGTCCCTTCCGTACAGCCTCTTCGAGCGTGTTTCGCAAATGGGTGCACTCATCGATGTCATGCCCGAGGGCCTGGTGGAACTTACAGTACCTCCTGTCGTAGTTCATCCGACTGTTGGGGGCTTTTAGGGGCTCTGGTTCTGTCAGGATCCTTTTGTCTCGGATCTTCATGAGGATGTGGCTCCGCGGAAGGTTAAGGGGGGTATGGTATTTATACTGGGGTACTGGACCAAATCTTCGAGGGTCTCGTGGTTGGAGCTTGTGCTGCCTGAGATGAGGTGGGGACCTTCGGCCATGATCGGTTCTTCGCGGTAAATCCGTCTGTCCCCCTATGGGCACCTCTTGTATCATGGCGGTCATTCATGTCGAGATTTTCTCTCTATCGGGCCTCCTCTTCCCAGCCCGTGTGAATTTCGTCCGAATTTATGTATTTCTGGGTGTGAGTCATGACGTCAGGCATGTTCTTTGGCGACTCCAGGGTGAGTGAGAAACGAAAGGGAGACTTGAGAAGTCCTTTAATTAACATGGTGACGGCCATCCTGGGGAAAAGGTCCTCTAGGTTTGCCGCCTCCTCTATGAATCGATTGAGGTATGATCGGAGACTTTCCCCTTCTTGTTGTCTAACTCGTAGAAGGGTAGAGGGAGTCTTCTCCTGTTTGGAATAGTTAGCGAAGCGAATGAGAAAAGGTTAGCCATTACCTGAAAGGAGGGGATGGTGTTGGAGGGAAGGTCCACGAGCCAGTCTTAAGTTGCGCCCTCGAGGGTAGAAGTGAAAGCCCGGCATATCCGAGCGTCTGAGTTTCCGGATAAAAGCATTTTGGAGTGGAAGGATTTGAGGTGATAAGATGGGTCGGTTTTTTCATTGTATGCCGCCATCGAAGGCAGATGGAAGCTGTCGGGAACGTATTCTTCCAGGATTTCTTTGGTGAATGGAGAGATTACCTGGGGTAAGCTTTTCTCGTACATCCTTTCTTCGCGGGTCCTTTCTCTGCGCGGTGGTGTGTACCTTGGTGCTCTCGGGGAGGTCTGAAGGCGTCGTGGGAGTAGTTGTAAGTTCGGATTGTCAGAGGAGGTGTCCTCTTGCCGATCTTCCCTAGTTCTTCTCATGTGGTGAATTCGGGTGCGGGGTTCTCCTCAGGAGGATTCTAAGTTATCGGCGAAGGTGTCTTCCCATCGTTTTTCCCTAGTTCTTCGCTGGTGGTGGGTGCGGATGTTCTATCTTCCCCGGCTTTCAGACTAGGCTGGGGGTGCCAGAGGTGCACCTGGGGGAGTTAGGACCTGGGAGGCTTGGTGTCTCATGGTTTGGAGGTCTTTGGCTAGTTGCTCAAGACGCCGTTCTGGGGCTTGATATTGCCCATTTTGGACATTCTCCCCATTGGAGAGTGGCGGGGCGATATCATCCGCTGGTGTTATATTGTGTGGCTCTCCTGCCACGCTACTTCCCGCTTCTCTCTCTTAAATATGCTTGGATTTCCTTATAGTAGATTTTTGTTCGGTCCCCACAAAAGGTACCAAACTGTTGTGGCTAAGATCGGTGTTTACTTGGGGATCGACACTGATCTCATATCAACAGTTAAATTTGTATTTGATTGTATGGACCTTGACAATTTCTGAGGGAAATCACAACGCCTGCCTATGGTAGAGAAACCTGCACAAGAGATCAACCGATCGGAGTGGGCCTAGTGCGCGGGTTTACCTCTAACAGTCAAGTTAATGGGGGCCTTACTATTGAATGTTTTTGTGTCCTCACCTTCTTCTCTTGGTGTCTCTCTGTATTTATAGCCTTCACTTGTTCAATGCCCCTCCTGTTGTGTGGACATGGTGGGTGTTTTTCTCTGTGTTGGGTCGGTTTTTCGGGACCCGTCCCCTTGGTGTCAGGGATAACTTTTTCCCTGTCACGCCAAGGACCAGGCAGGTCTCTTCCACTTGTCAAGCCGAGAGCCAAGTGGGGCTTTCTTACCTATCAGGTCGGGAGCCAATTGGGCTCTTTCTCCCACTGCTTCCGATGTCAGGCTAGCTTTGGCTCTAGCCCTTTCAGTGTCAGGATTCTTTATCGACCGTATTCACATCCTGACACAAGCCATTCTGTCCCTTTACCTTCTTCCATTCCTCTCCCCCCATGACCTGACTTTGGCCCAGATCTTTTGTCAGAGTTCGGGGGATCTGGGCATGGATTTGAGTCGGCTAGAAGGGCGTTAGGGGCGTTGACGTTTATTAGAGATGTGCGGGATGGGCGGGTGCTGGAGAGGTGGCCACGTGTACAGGTCAGATCGGCTAGCTCGGTGGCCCAAGTGCGGCCACGTGGTTGACCACTTTTACCCTTATCAATATATATATTATTGATGCAATAACTCGCTCTTCCTTTGGGATCAGAACGGATCTTGATCAATGGGAGAGATGAATTGAAAATGATGAGAATTTTCTACGGATTTGATGAATAGCTTGGTCACAATCGATGATCCTCTTTCGTCTTCTTGTTACTCCACAAGATCAATAACCTTCAAGGATCAACCTTCATGAACCCAACCTTGCTTTGAAAGAAGAGAGAACCGTGGGAAAGAAGGAATCCAAGCGCTCATGCTAAAGGAGCCTTTGACGATCAAGTCAGAACTCGGACAGAGAGAGAGAGAGAGAGAGATTTTTTTTTAAAAAAAAAAGATTTCAAAGAAGAGATTTTTGTCGTCCCTTTACTAGTGGGCTCGCAATCTCTTCTTATAGCTTGCTAACCTAATTCACCAGATCTTAGCGCTTTTGGGGATTTATTCTCTGTCGCTGAATGATTGGATATCCAAGCCTCTGTTTTAGCAACCTGGATCATGTCATGTGTCCATGGGTATTTTACACCGTAACACTCCCACTCCAAAAGAAAATAATAAAAAAACGCTTCAGGCCGATGTGCTTTTAGCGATCTTTGGTCTAGAGCATGATTGCATCAGAAAAGCCTCTTGGTTACCCGATCATGAGCTGTTTTTTGGGTAAAAACGAGCTAATAGGGTTGCCGCTTAGTAGTGACATCAACCGATGGGTTATCATTTCTGATGGACCAAGCACTTCAATTTTCGAAGCATCGGCTTTAAAATAATGATAGAAGTCGGGAGAGGAGATCATGGCCGTGGCTTCCCACACGATCATCTCGTGGTGTGCTATATATACTGGCCTACATTTCACTCATCCATTGGTGAGTTCGTCAGGCGAGTCATTTTGGTCTTAGGGCTTCAATTAATTACCTATAGGGAAGCACATTTGCAGATACTGTTTATAAATAGGCCCGTCAAGGGCTAGTATTTCACTTTCATCATTCGTACTTTTACTTTTGAGAACCCTTGTTGCAGTTTGGAAAATTCTTTTAACTCCTCTTTGAGTGAATTTTCTTCATGTTCCAAAACTGAGGTAATGGAAGTTCTTCCTCTAGCGATTAAGGATCAACCTGTTGGGCGCGTAACAAGTATGCTCTCTCATGCAAGTGCGTGTGCCGTTAAAGCAATAAAGTGATGACAATAGAGTGCCGAATCAACAAGGAGTAGCAACAGACCTAGCTAAGTACTAGCTTCATTCAAATCTTGGTTCATTCAATCTATTGAAAAGGGTTTTGGTTCTAAACTAAAGTATAACTAGAAAGCAAAGAATTGATAACAAAGACAGTTGGGAAAGACTCAATAGAATGAAACTAGGGTTTGACATGTTAAGGGACTATCATCTCTGACTCTTATGAGATTGCTAGTATTGTGAAAAGGGTCATTCGGTGGTAGAATTAGGGATTCCAATGCTCGACATCGATTAAGATTCTTGATTCTTTAATGAATGCTTCCAATGTCTCTAACAACTTATTCCTATGGATAGATTAGGAAGTTCTCCGACCCTAGATTCACTACCCTGACCATGGATCTACTATGATATATTCCTATATTGCAGGACTCCAACTCAATGAGTCGGACTTCCACCTTGCAATACACGAACTAACCACTAATTTTATTGAAATGAAATCACGGTAATAGATTTATCATTATCTTCTAATTAATGATTAACTGAAGAACATGTTCACAAGTACATTCACAACACTAAGCAATCAAACATGAATCATAGAATCTATAGATTTACATGTCAAGAAGTTATGCAAACCCTAGATATAAGGATTAGCTCATGTTCATGGAATTAAACACAAGATATATAAACATAACATCCATGGTAAAGAGATACAAGAGAGAGTGGAAATAGATTGAAGACAATATTGCAAGCCTTTCTTTCTTGGATGGAGTCTTCCCCTCCTCTAGTTCACAACAAGACACTCTAGATCAAAACTTAAGGGTTGGAACTTGGACCCCAAGAAAATAAGCAGTTCTTGAAAATTTGCCAATTCTTATAGGCTGAAGATTTGCTGTCGTGACGTCAAAGTTTGGAGTCGCGATGTGGAATCTTAGGTCGCTCTTTAATCATTGGTGTTACGAGGTTAACCCTTTGGCATCGTGACATGGAGTCACTGGCTGAATTTTGGTCTTCTGATGTTTGGTATTGTGACGTCAACTCTTTGAAGTCGCGACCCCAACTTCAAGATTACTCTCGGTGGTGAGAATTTGATTTTTCCCATTCAACACTTTGCTCCATAATTCTTCTCACCTAATACCATTTACTATAACTCAAATTAGAGCTTGAATATGTACAATTCATGATGAAAGTGCACTAAAACAAGTAGAGCAATCTCAATTGGGCTACATTTATATAATAGAACCAAAACATACAAGATTCAACCTTAAACCATCATTATGGCTCTAAAAAAAGTAATCCAAGTTGTACAAATAGCTTTCCTTTGAGAGCTAACACAACCTTAAAGGATGGTAGGAGCAACTGCTGGCATTGAGTCAGTAGCCTATACACTTAGTTTCCTTGAGCTCATCCAAATAGGCTATGACTTTGATATTCAGTCTCCCTTTAGAGTTAGACTTCCAAACTTTAGGGAATAGGTCAGTTCTTCTCAATCTAGGAAGATGGCCTTGTATGTAAAGTCTTTCCACAACTTAGTTCCTACCTATGGAGGATTCTCTGTGGGTTCGTTACCCAGTTCCTTCTATCCAGTCTTGAACATTCCTTCCATTGATTCTAACTCCTTTTCTCAGTAAGAAAACATACTCATTTTGGGGGTTGGTAATATTTTACCACTAGACCTCGTAGGTCTTTTTTAGGAAAAGCCCCTTCTTCCATCCATCATTGGGAATCTTGGTTCTTTTTTGTCATTTTTGAGTTTACATAAACAATTCGGACCTCTTGGTTCTTTTTTGTCATTTTTGAGTTTACGTAAACAATTCGGACCTCATTGGCAGTCTAGTCTTCTCATGGTCCATATGGCCAGCGACTGAGGGAAGAGGACACACTTGGAGGCCCCGTCAAGGAGTTACTAAATAAGGTTGAGATGGAGCTGTCTCAAGCCAAGACGGAGACCTCCAAACTTAGGCTCCAAATAAAATATCTCCAAACTAGAGTGAAAGCACTAGAGAAGGAAGCCGAGACTGAGAGGAATGGAAGACTCCAAGCTCTCTACGAGAAAAGAGCGTTAATGACCGTCTTAAAGCCTTAAAAGTGTACTCTCGTCCCTTGAAGGAGGAACTAAAATCCGTACAGCATCGAGCTATGGAGGAGGCCGCAGAGAAGGCAATGGATGACTTCAAGGACATTGAGAAGTACCATGAAAAGCTCCTTGCTTTCGGCAAGGTAGCAGTGGAGAAGTTCAAGGGCTCCCAGGAGTTCTCGAAGGAACTCAATGTTTTCTCCACACAGATGATGATAGATTTTAAGAACTCGAAGTAGTTCGAGGACGAAGTCACTAACCACGCCACCAGGAAGCCTAGGAGGGTTTTAAAATCTTCAAGGAAATCATACTCGAACATCCAAAGTTGGACATTGCCCCTTTAGATTTCAAGGGTACTCTGCTATACCTTCCCTCCACTCCTATTGGCAACATTGTTCGTGATGAAGTCAAGGTTAAAGAAAAGCTCGGGGTTCGTACTACAACCAGAGGCCGAGGTGCCTCAAACTGTTCCTTAAGAATAACTTGCATATTGTGCAAATTTTTTTAACTCACAAAACATTCATTCAATTAATAAAAAAAAAGAGTATTGGACTTCACATATTTTTCCTTCTTTAAGTAAATGTTTTGTCTTTCATCTCTCCAAGCTAATCCAGCTTTTCTTCTAGAATTTCACAAAGTGTTAAACTTCTCTAGTTGTTGACTTTATGATTTAAGTCCCACAAGCTCGACCTGACTTGAAGTATTGTAGTCTCTTAGGCCTTGGCAACTCATATCCCTGACCTCGACCAAGAAAAATTTGAGTGGGTAGCTTATCTTCCCGAGCTCGGATAGGACAAGATAGAGATGGGTTGCATCTTGCAAAGGATGGGGGCAACCAACTCCTTCAAGTCTTCTTCTTGCGTTATGAAAAGACCAAAAACAAACAGATCCTACGAGCTTTGAGGATAACCCTTAAAAGAGTGAAGATAGTCCAATTTCAGAGGATCAATTTCATGCCTTGAAAAATGTGCCTTAAAGAGGGTTGAATGGTCAAGCCTTGAAAAAGATCGTTCGAATCAAGGTATTCATGGTTTAGCAATCAACCTCTGCGTGCTCCGAAAGGGGGTGGGGGTGATCAGATCCCTGAAAACCCAATCCATGTCAAGGTTTTGAGGGTTTTAACGATCTATATCTACGTGCCCTAAAAGGGGATGGGGACGATTTGATCACTCAGGTCCGAATTTGTGCCCTGAAAAGAGCCGAATGGTCGAGCCTTGAAAAGAACCGTTTGAGTCGAGATCGCCATAGTTTTAGAAATCAACCTCTGTGTGTACTGAAAAGGGACCGGTATGATCTGATCCCTCAGGACCAAATCCGTGCCCTAAAAATTGTGAGGGATCTATACGTGCATTGACAATCAGTCTACTCAGCTCTAAGATGAGCGGAGACTCTCGAGTCTGGGCTCCAGTCAATGGTTGTCTAATCACACATGAAAAATGATGATGGATCGATTTTAGGAAAAGTTCCAAGACAATCATTAATAATATCTCCTTAAGTGCTCAACATAGAATGGCCTTCTAAGCAATCTACTCCCCCAAGTCCATCAGCTTGTATGTGTCAGGTCAGATAACCCCTATAACATTATAGGGTCCTTCCCAATTCGGAGTAAGCTTCCGTGTTCGACTCACATTTCCTTGGAAGATATTCTTCTGTAAGATGAGGTCTTCTGGCTGGAATGTGACCTCTCGCACCTTAGAGTTGTAGAAATGTCGTTGCTGCCCTGAGACAAGTTTTGTCTTGTATATATATATATATATATATATATATATATATATATATATATATATATATATATATATATATACATTGTAGTATTAGAATTAGAAATAATAATCTAATAATAATTAATTATGATATATTTATTTGAAAATAGGATTTAAGCATAATCAAACCATTTAATATGATTTCAAGACAATACACTAAAACTAATAAAATAATTATTTCACCTTCGACTATTAGGTCGTAAATTCATTTGGACCAAAGTGATATCTACCCTTATGTTCGCCAGCTTAGATCACTTCCTTATATCGACAAAATGGGCGATGACATTCCCTAGAATCTGGCAAACAAGCATCCCTAGGATAAGGTCTGATCACGCTCTTATATGCCTGTAATACAAAATACATGATCTCCGCAAGCATACCTTCCACTTCAACATAACAAAAATACTGAGACATGGTCCTTAAGTGGTGGGTGACACCTACTGGCACAGGAAATGGGGGTCTTATTAGAGCCAAAAAGAATCTCATTCACTTGTGCACAACTTAGGTGATGTCAAAAGAGCACTTTCTTAAGAGAGGTGGCCAGGAAATAAGACTTTCTCACCAACATAGAAGATATAAACATCCTCAAGAAGTCATGAGAGCTCAAAAATGAAAAAGAAAGAAGTGAAATGGCGCTAAGGGAAGATTATGATACTATCATTCACGTAGAGGAAACACTTTGAAGACAAAGATCAAGTGGGGATACAATGATACATGACTCCAATAAGGAGACTACAATATTTTCCATAGTGCAACAAACAACAGAAGGAACATGAATTGGATACACCAAATCCAAGTGTGGGCGAGATGATGACACAAGACTCTACTGATATATCCTATTCAATAAATGACCATTTTTCCAACTTATTAGGTAAAAAGTTGGAGATTCAATACACCACAAACTAGGAGACATTGTTTACCAACAAGGGAGGGTTGATTTGGCCCACCTCGAGAACTGCTTCACTAAAAATGAAATCAACTCGGTAATACTGGCGTTGGGGGCATACAAGATGTAATATTGAATTTTCTAGATTTTTAAACCTCCATATAGGGTTTCGGCATAGTACCATGTGTGGATGAGCCTTAGGGACTCATCCAGGGTAAATAGGAGTAATACTAATTTTTGAAAGGTCAAAAGGTTGAAAGGGATTAAATACATAAAAAAAACCCATAAAAGAGGATAAAAGAGACAATTAAACCTTAATGTGTGTTATTTGGGTCATTAATGAAATAAATGGGGCTAAAGATTTCATAAAATACCATAATAAGCTCTTGAAAAGGGAAAAGGGCAAAATGCCCTTGTTATTATGAGTTAGAAGATGAAAAGCTATGAGAGAGAGAATCTCTCTCTCTCACCCATGATTGAAGAGAAGGAAGGGAAAAGGTACACCCATCCCCTCTTAGAAGATAAGGTGAGCTCCAAATCCTCTCTTCTCAATTTATAGATACGAACGTCGGTTTTGTCGATTTGAGTTATAAATGATGATTAAAGGACAAATTGGACTTGATTTGGAGTAGAAATGAATCGAAATGCTATAGATTTAGTGTGTATGAATTGTGGGATGAAATTATAGAAATTGGATCAGATATTGGAGGGTTGTAAGGGTTGAAGATCATTATCAGAGCTGGGAGTACTGTAGTATTTTTATTATAACAATAGAAACTGTAGCAAATAGGTATTATAGCACCAAGAGTTGTAGTGATGACTTTACTTTTCTTTGGTTAAATGCTTGGTATAGCATGGTAAACCACTATAATGTGGGGATTCGGGGTTTAAAAGTGGAATCGAAGCCAATAAAGCCGAGAATATATTTAATAAAGCTAAAATTTCATAATGCATTGGAATAAGACAGATAGAAAAATTGATTGTAAACCTTATGAGATGCTAAGAATTCATAAATAATTTTGTCTAGGACTCAGGAAAGGTATCGAGGACCCGGTAGAAGGGCCTGACCACTAATAGAGCCAATTAATACCCAAATAAGAAGAAAATGAAGGATCTCCAGGATTTTCTCCTTTTATGATTTCATTTGATTCCTATGAGTATTATGAATGTTTATATGCTATTTTTAGTATTTATGAGATGATTGCCCATATTTAGGGCTCATATATATGATTGCTACAATACTCTTCAGTACAGGTTTTTGATTAGAGGTGTCAAACGGGCTGGGCCGACACGAGGACGGCATGGCCGTGGGTGCATGCCCGTGCTAGGCCATCAGTGCCCGGCCCACGGGCTAGCACGACACGCGGCTTGCGCATGCCGGGCCTACACGGGCACAGCCGGCTGGTTGGCACAGCCTACGACACGACTGCATCAGCCGTTGGATCATGATCCAATGATTGGTTTTATTGTTTTAAAATTTTTTTAATTATTAAAAACAATTTGTTGAGGGACTTGAATCTAGGTCACTCTTGTGAGAGTCATTTAACTAACCAACTAGACTATTATTGATATGTGTAACTAAAAAAGAATTTTTTTTAGATAAGGAATTAATTAATTTGGTTAAAGTTTAAGGGGGCGTTTGGTTCACGGAATAGAAATGGATTGGGAATGAGTCGGATTGGGAATGAGTCGGATTGGGAATGAAAACTGTGTTTGGTTGGAAGGAATGTAAAAAAGTAGTGTATTGGGAATGAGAAAAGTAAAAGGAGAGATAGTGATAAAATGACTCTTATGCCCGTTATATAAATAATAATATTATATATAATAATGAGGTGTGTTAAATGATAACTAATTGTTAAATATTTAAGTATTATAATTAAATAATGATTATAAATAAATATTTACTGTAATTATTTTTTAAAAATATTAAAATTAAATATTTAATTTTATTAGATTATTATTGAAAATAATTAATGAATTACTTAATATATAATTCATAAGATAAATACTTATTTAAGTAAAACGATTCATGATATTTTTAACAAAAATCACAATGAACATAAAACAGAAAACAGAAAACAGAAAACAGAAGACAGTCTACAGCATGAACATAAACATCAACAATCGGAAAAAATATTATATAAATACAAAGCCAGGGCTAGGGGATATTTCAGTTTACAAAATGAAATTCTCAAATAGTGCAAGCTGGGGAATGTTTCCCTATGTTTTGCATTACCTATCATAATAAATAAATATCTAGAACATTTTGTGAGGATGAGGGCTTTTCATTTTCAGCATCCAAACATTTGAATGAGGGCAAAAGGGTAACCACTCACTTAGGAATCAAGAACCGAGCAAATGGGGAGGAATGAATTTTCTTAACCTTGGTTGTTTGATTGCCCTCCCATTCCAGTGATTCGAGCGGGGACATCAAGCGGGGGAATGGGAAATGATCTGACCATTCCATTCCCATTCCCCATACCAAACGCCCCCTAAGTTTAAAGAAACCTATTTTTAAATTCCTTATATTTAAATTTAGTTTGAGATATAAGATTTGAATTAATCCAAGTTACCAATATTTCCAACTAAAAACATTTCAACAATATTTTCCATAATAATAATAATAATAATAATAATAATAATAAACCACATGTACTTCAAGCTCTTTTTGAGGATAGATTTCATTGTAAAACTTTGACTAGCAGATTAGTTTGAAAGAAATACATCATTAGAACAACAAATAACTTCATTTTAAATAATTAATAAACTAATATATAAAAAAAAACTTGAAATTTAGATGCTTTAGTTCATCTTCTATTAGGAAATCCAACAGCTGGATCTCTTGATGCTTATTCATCTCTCTCTAACTTTTTTTTTTTTTTGAAAAAATGTTGTTTCCCATGCTACTTAATAAATATGTTTCCTATGCTACTTGGATTTACAATGCCACTTTCCATTTAAAAATTAAATATGATATAATTTAAAATTTAAAATTAAACCAACGGATAAGACAATAACTAAAACTTTCATTATTTACTAATAAAATCAACCTATGTTAAATATAATATAATTTAAAATTTAAAATTAAACCAACCATAATAATTAAAACTTCCATTAATTACTAATATAATCTTAGGTTTGTTTTATTATTTAGGATAGTTTCCTAAATAATTATGTTCTATCAAACACTCTTGGAATAAAGAGAAATATATTTTTTTTATTCAAACATTTCTTTGATATAGATCATTTCAAGTATAAAAATTCAAATATCAAAAATTTACTGACTATTTATGCTTTTTATGTTTCTAAAAACTTTCTACTTATAAATATAGTATAATGAAATTTAATGAATTAATTTGGAGATTAATATATCTAGCAAATTGTTCTTTTTTGTTCACTCAGCATACCATATCACCCAGCTTCTTGCTAATTTTGCCTTCTTTTTATTTAGTGTGAACTTTGCACATATGGCAATTTGCTTAATATTTTAAATATTATGTTGTTTTCTTTAATTCTTTTATTTTTATTATTTTAGTTTTGGTAAGAGTAACTTGGTAAGATTGTATTTTTTTTCTTTATATTAAAAGATTCTCATTAGTAATTAGTAATTTAGATAAATGAAAAACATATGAGTTGAGAATAATGTAACTTGTCTTTTCTTTTGGAACATTTTCCAAGTGCTAATTTGATTAATTTCTGAAATTTTCAGAATTGTTATAAGTTTTCTATAGTTTATTTTTTTCCCCTATTTTTGTAGGAATTTTCAGGCTTTTTTTCCTGATATTTCTGATTTTTTAGAAAATTTTTAAAGTCTTTTAAAAAAAATTTAAAAAAATTAAGAAAAAATCCGGGCTAGCACGCTACCTTGACCTTGCACAGCACGCACCCACCATGCGGTACGTGCCCGTCTTTGGCCGGGTCCCGAACAATGTGCGTCTTGCACGACATGTACTGATGGTCGCACGGCGGCTATGTTAGTCGTTGGGTGCGTGCGCCCGTTGAACACCTCTATTTTTGATATGATGAATGTTCATGCGTGGATTATAATGAACTTGTATGTAATTAATTACCCTGGATAGAGGGTTGGTTTGACTTGAGAAAGCATGTGACTGATTTGGCATCAATGTTAAGAAATACAAGTTAATGTATATGATAAAATACCAATGTGGGTATTGAGAAATATGTCATGTATCACCCCATCAAGATGTGCCAAGTTATGCTTGGGCTCGGTGTATGAGTTGGCTAGGTCCTTGGGACCGCATATGGTATCAGATGTGGGAGGGGTGTTTCAAAACCAAAATAGTTATTTCTATAAAACCTTATACCCATCTTCTTTGGGAGCATGATACCGGGTGTCCTATCTTTTGGGGGCATCCGTACATACGTGACATGCTATGAGCTTCGTGCTATTATATATATAGGTGTTGAAGTCGAGTGCATACTAAACATAGATGCATTTTGATATACATTGTTGAATATATGTTTATGACTTGATGTTGGTGATGTTTTATCGAATTTTCATTGAATTTTCCTTAAGCTTGGCATGGTATTCAAATTGACGATATGAAACTGACCTCCATTAGTACCTTGATTTCATTATACTTATGACCAACATTTGCAGTATGATTCTATGCATGGAACCTTGCATAATTCTAGTTGCGTGTTCTTGTTTTATGAAACCGTATTATTTTCATATGATAACCCCTGAGGAGATGTTTTCTCTCACTAAAATTTCATAATCATTACTCTCCTTTATTAATCTATAGGTACAACCCAGTTAGAGTTCTAAGAACCCCGAGGTGAGGCGTGTACCAAATTATCAAATTGTATGGGATTGTAGTGGGCTATGAGTATTGTATATAGAGATTGTTGATTTCTTTGTATTGTGAAACAATGGTGATGTTAAGACTTGTATTTTGGTACTATATATTTGAGTGTTGTAGACATGCACCTTTGTATAGATATGTATATATGACATATTGTGTTTTGGATTCTATATTCCTATTATCATATATGACTGAGCAGCAGTTTAAGACAACCTGACTATGGCTGGGTGTGGAGGGCCTCATCCTGATGGACAACCAAGTTGGTTGGGTGCGGGTGCCACACAAAGGCCTCAGGGCCAGACAGTTTCCCCATAACCTTCTACCAACAAGTGTGAGATATACTAAAACCAAATTTTCTAAAACTTTTTGAGGACCTATTTAACAGGCTGGTTAATCAAGAAAAAAATCAACAGGACCCACATCATTTTGATCGCCAAAAACAAAACACCAAAGGCACTTATGGACTACAAACCGATTGGTCTCTTGAAATACTCGATCAAAATCATATCCAAAGTCCTCCCAAACTGGCTTGGGGATGTAATTAGTCGTATAATGCGTAAATCACAAACTGTATTCATCAAAAATAGATCCAGACATGACAACATAGTAGCAGCAGAGGAACTATTATTCAAAATGAAGTCTCAGCCCTAATAAAAGTCGACTTAATTTTAAAAGGCTTTCGACATGATTGGTTAGGACTTCCTAATCGAAGTACTACACACAAGGGGATTTAAGCCAAGATAGATTGGATGATCAGAAGCCTCCTACACTCCTCCAAGGCAAGATTTCTAATAAATAGTGAACCAACAAGGTATGTTAGGCACCAACATAGGCTCTATTAAGGGGACCCTCTCTTCCTCCTGCTCTTTATCCTAATTGTCGATGTGTTCAGTACCATGCTAGCTGAGACCATAAGGGCCAACATATTCAGAGGAGTTTTTCTTTGGTCAAATAACACAAAGCACACTCACTCCATGTAATACACTTATAATCTCACCGTATTCCATATTAAAGAATTGGAGCACTTCCGTGTCCTCAAGCTCATTTTCTAGTTATATGAGGGACTAGAGTTGTGTATCAACTTCAATAAGAGCATCATTATATGGATCAAGACAACTACATACTCGGTAGAGACCTTGAGTAAGACAACAAACTACATACTAGAGTCCTTATTAATTAAATACCTAGCAACCAATCTCAGACCACAACCCAAAGGAGGATTGGATGTACGTCATTAAAAAATCAAGAGGAGGATCAGTTCCTGGAAAGGACATTTACTCTCCCTTGGTGGACGAATTGCCCTGCTTAATGCAACCGTCTACCATACCAAACATTGGATATCCATCTGTTGTCTCCACACAAGGTGGATGTCTTGCGTAGGGACATCCTATAGCGAGGTACTAACTAGGATTCCTACTCATACAAGTTGGCTAGTTGGGGATGGTTGTGCCAACCAAAGAAACAATGGGGGTAGGGAAATATCGATCTAAAACAATACAGTGCTGCCTTACTAGAAACACCTAAACCCTTTCAAATAAATGTCGATAAGAGCATCTTTCTTTTGGAAGGGTTGTTGCGAGCAAAAAAGGATAGTAATGGCAAACATAACTGTCATGGTGGGGAGGGAACCACTCTGAAATCTTATTTGACAACTGGATTGAAGGGCTTTCGCCTAGTAACCAATAGTTGCTTTACCTACTAATAGTTATAAACCCTACGGTCATATTAAATGCAGCACAATCAAGCCTCCTCTATGGACCTTCTCTCCTGAGGCTGGAACTACTCACTAGGAACTACGTTGAGGCCTACCAATGCCTTCAAGAACATCTGAGGGCCTTATCGATGTTTGGAAATGACCTTCGGTAGTTGAAGCGAATGCTCTATTAATGCTTCACGATGAGCTCCCTATATAGGTTTCTATCAAACGACTATACTAGGAGCTCCATCCTAACGTCCTTATGGAAATTGTCATGTCCGCAAAAGACTAAGCTCTTTGCTTGGTTGGTACATGATAACAAGATTCTCACATTAGATAATCTAGCAAAGCGACAGTGAGTAGAAATGGTGCGATGGAACCGCAAGTGTACGGGTCGTATCAAGTAATAAAGTGGACTATTAAAAGTCAAGTATTGAACCTCAGAGAGATGGAAGTACTAGTACCCACTATTTATCTACTATCTAGTCGATCCAAAGGGTGGTTGATTATACTAATTCAAAACTAATTAATTTGAAACACAAACAAGGGAATCGAGTGCTCTTGAAGTTAAACAATCATAAAAGGGGGATGCTCGGACACTTGGATTCCCCTTGGACTTCTAAAGGATGAATGCTCTTCTCTATCTCAATTACTTGGTTAATTCTTGGCCAAGGGTTCCTATCGTGCTTTCACTCCCTCATCCCGAGGTGGGTTACTAATCCTAGTGCCCTTACCGATTATGTTCTCGAACCTATGTCTTGGAGGGATTATGGGAATAATACATCTAAAGGACTTGCTCTCCTTAGTACCCGAGTTCCCGGTATACTCACAATCCCCTCTATTGGAGATGGTCTACACACGGGGAGGCGTTCGCTTCTTCCCCCATATGGACTATGAAAATCCCTCCGGGCTTTCGCAACGTAGAGGGATTCACTCACATTAAAACATCCAATAGACTCAAACAATATGACCAAGCAATCAAAATAGAGAAATAACATTGATTAAAACATGTCCAAGGGTTCACCAATCATCCAAGCATCTACAAAATTAGCCCTCCATAAAAGGGGGGCAACAATCCAAAACAAAGATGAGTAATCAAGAAAGACATGGTAATGAAAGCTTATGCGATCACCGTTGATGGCTCCTTGATCCTCCTCCTTTGATTTCCCCTCTTCTTGCTCCAATGGCTTGAAGGAGATGATCCCCAAGCTCTCTCCAAGATTAGCCTTCCTTCCCAAGCTGCTAGCCCCCTCTCTCAACCCTCATTCGTCGGCTTTTATACTTCTAGGGTTTTATGGGTGAAATTTACCAAGTTGCCCCCGTCTAGGTCTGCAGTTTCGCCCAAATCTTCCGATGTACGGGCCCATATACGGGCGTATGTCAACCCGTATATCGGCCAGCCGCCTTCATACGAGCCCATATACGGGCCGTATATCTGCCCGTATATGGGCCAATCATTATTCCAGCTATCATACAGGCCGTATACTAGCCTGTATTCTCTCCAGGGGCCAATATACGGCCGTATGTCAGCCCGTATGCTTGCCCGTATGGATTCTTCTAGGTACTCTGGGGTCCTGGCTTCTCTCGAAATGCTTTCTTTCCTCCGGGGTCCTTATATCATGCCCTGTTGATGAAAATAAATACATTTTAAGTATCGGTGGGCTAAAAGTTTTCACAATCACATGCTAAGCATATAAGAATATAGTATAAAATTATGCTCAAATGAACACTTATCAAGAAACTAAGACAGTATGCTTCCTCTACAGCAATAAAACGAGTCTGTCAAGCACTTACTACTACTCTGCCCCTTTACTAAAAGATTATGGAGAAATTTATGCACTTTCCTAAATATCCAAAACACGTCTCAGCTGTTAAATGTTGTATAGAGTACTCCTCGAACCATCCAGGTAGACAAACACTTATGGATGGGATGAGAAATAGCCACAATGGTCATCTTATGGAATCTTTGGGTTAAAAGAAATAAAATATGTTTTCAAAATAAACAACGAGTTTGCTAAAAACTTATTTGCAACATTGATTACTTAAAGCGCTCTTGGTTTAATGTAGCTAATACAACCAAACAAGCCAAACTCGAAACGATGAACTCTCCTGTTAAAAGAAATCTAGCTTTCACCGGGGAGGACCAACCACAAGCCCCAGGAATAAGGTATCTTAAGAGAGTGACCAGGAGTAGACAACCCGCTGCATCTATTCTTTTGAATGGCCCCATGATTATATGGCCTGTTTTTGTATGAACTTTATTTTCACTACTTAATTATATGTACCACCAAGGCTTTTATTTTTTAATAAAACAAGATTTATCCACACACACACAAGTTTCAATTTCTCCATCATAGTTCAAATGTCTTTATAGACGCAGACATCTGACTTAATTTACCGCTATTAAATTAATTCAAAACTTTACAATTCAAATGCAATGATATATTTTTATTGAAGAATCCTTACTAGTAACTATATATTCAGTAATCAATCACCAAAAAGCTTAGCCTGAAGTAAAGGTCTTGATTAGAAGCACTCAGGAAACATTGCATAATTAGCTTTTAAGAAAGAAAGTGAAAACTGAAAGAAGACATTCTTCTCATGGTTGTCAATGAATCAAGTTTCCCTTTACCTTTACATGATGAACTTCTAGCATTCTTTTTCAAGAAAAAGAAATCTTATAGCACGTGTTGATATTAATATTATAGTTTGAATTTGTCTTTCTATTGGTTCAAGTTTTTTTTAAAAACAAAAAACAAAAAAACAAAGGTGACAAGCGCCGCCTAAAAGAAAATCAAAGATGGGGCCTAGGCTCAGAGCACGCTCGATGCGCCTGAATTTCCACTTTTACAAAACAAAAGGCTCGATCCTAAGTTCTTCTCAGAAGAGTGGAACCTCTTTACAAAATAACCAGGTACGTACCAATAGACCCCTTATATTGTTTCAAGTTTTTAAGTTGAATCCATATCATCTTAGACTAAGACTTGTAAAAGAGATCCAGAAGAAAAATCTATAAAGATGAAATCATTAAAGCATGAAGATTAATCTCAATCAATTCATGATTTGTTGTTTAGAAAGGCATGAAACATACATCCATATATATCTTCCCACCAACTTGTGAAAGGAATCAGAATCTAACTTTTTCACTCCCATTTCTTGCTCTATGCACTCTCTAGCTAGAATAGAGCATCTCATGTTGTTATAATAACCTGATTATTTAATTGTTTTCAAAATGAAGAACACTTTCAATACATAAAAATTTGGTGGGAATTTCACAATAGGGGTTGATTGTTTCTTATTGTTCTTTAAAAATCAATATAGGTGCTAAGAAATTACTATATTAATAACTAGTGTTGCATTGCATGTATAATATTCTTCCATATACTTTTAGGACATGTATATGCTAATGCCACGCATCATTGAGATTTCTATACGGCATGCACTTCTAAGTATAAACTATTTCTATTGTTTGGATATATAACTTCTACTTAATATCTCAGTTGTTTTTTTTTTTTTAACAAAAGAGACAAGAGTCTCTCAAAAGAAGTCAAGGATGAGCGGTATGTGCAGAACCCGTTCCGCTCAACTTTACCCACATCTTACAAGAGGAGGGGTTTGATCTCGGGATCCGTTCACGAAGATCGAGACTCATCTCTTAGCTAGTGAACCCTGTACCAATAAACCGTCATGGCGGTTGGTACTTAATAACTCAGTTGTTAAAAAAAATGGAGGCTAAAGTGATCAACCAAACCTCTCCAATTCAATCTTAATGTGCGTTTGTAAATGATAAGCTTGTCTTTAGATGGCTCAAAAACAAACTTGTAAGAGAGAGAGGGGAGGATGAAAGCATTACGTAAGCATTTGATGAGGAGGGTGGAGAATGTTAATGATCCCAAGCTCTCTTCTCTCGTTTGGATGTTGTAGACAAAGAGATAATGCATTCAAGCACAACAGGCCCCCTCAAAGGCATCACCAAATGCCATTAATACATGCAATATATATATATATATATATATGGTTTGTTGTTGGTGGAGTTGTGATTGCATGCAGCTGTAAAGCATGTTTGCAGGGAAAAGACGAGCACTAATTGTTGAAGAGTTGGATAGATCAATGGAGTGCATGGATAATGGAAGGTGAGCATGGTCTTTCTTGCATCATGGTGTCTCTCTCTCTCGTGGCCTCCCAAGTTGGGTTACAATGTTTGCAATCAGACATATCTTAACTAATATATATATATATATATATAGTACTAGCTACATAATGATCCAAAAGAAAATAAAGACTTGCATCTACTTCTATCAAATCCTTCCTTTTTCATTTATTTATTTGAGACCCGTATATACACGAAAACACTTTCTTTTTGTCTTTCTTAATTTAGTATGAAATATTCTTGATATACCAACGACGACAAAGGCCTATTAATACCAGGGTTCCTTATTAAGTAATGGAAAGTAAATCTGTGGGAGACCCGGGTTGGAACCCCCTCCCTTGTAAGGTGAGGGTCAGCTGAATGGATCTCTGTCGAGCCTCTTTGCTCCCTCACTGCTGAACATGTACACGTCCTTGACATCCTTTGGGGGTGCTTATCTAAAAATAATAATAATAAAATACTCAGTATGAAAAAGAGTGGACTAGCCAACTTTCCTTGTGGAAGTTAGTTAATATTTTTCAGTGTTATTAAACCCTGACCAGCCCAACGGTCTGACTGGTCAACCCAGTGACCCGGTACTTAAACCGGTCTGGGTCTCTAGTTGGCCCGTTTAAGCAATCGACCCGCTTTGAACCGACCTGACCCGGTTTGACCAAGCCAAACCCGGTGACCCGACCTAGACAATTTTTTTTTTTTCTGAAATGACCATTTTATCCTAGAGTTTTTAAATTTTTTTTTTTTAATATGTTAAAGGTCAAATTATGTAATTTTATTAAAATAAAAAATTAAAAAACTAAATCCCTAGATAAATGATTCAGTATGGATTGTGATTTGCTTTGTCATCCGACACATTGTTCAGTATATGCATTCCAGAGACCTTTTTATGTTAGGGATGTTAAGCATGGCATGATTCATATGAGAATAGATAACACATTTGTTTTTTTGTTTTTCCTTCAATAATTAATAATATTATATATTATTACACATTAAAAAATAATTTATAATTTAAAAAATGTATATATTAAGTTATTAACCCAAAATTGACCAGAATGACCCGATGGTTGAACCAGTTGACTCGTGACCCAGAGCCTTGGCCGTGTCGATGCTCGGGCCGGGTGTGATAACTATGATACTTTTTTATATTTTAATATAATGAAGATCTCTCTCTCTCTCTCTCTCTCTCTCTCTCTCTCTCTCTATATATATATATATATATATATATATATATATATATATATATATATATATATATATATATGTTGATGCTGAAATCGGATTCGTCGGATTCTCCTCGAGATCAAATCCAATTTCAAACCAACGGTTGAATTTGTTTTGATATTAGGACTTAGAACAGTGAGAAAATCAAAAAGAAATCAATCAAACAAGGAGACACCAAATTAACGTGCGTGGAAAACCCTCAATCAGGGAAAAACCACGGGATCAGAAGATTAAATCCATTATCATCAAAGCATTCATGGACATTTTTACAGATTAAGGAGAGATCAATTTTGATTTGGAGAAGAATGGGAAAGAAGCTCAAATGAGACTCAATCTTCAGAGAAACTCTTCAGAGAAACAGAGCTTCACTATCTTAGATTCTTGATGCCACCAATGAACTAGAGTCCAAGAATTTTGACATGTGTTTTAAAGAATTCTGACACGTGTTTTGCCACCTAAGCATCCAGCTAGGCTCCAGCTGGCTCTGAGCTGTCGACAATTGTAATCCTTCGAGAAGGCCAGCCTGTCAACAGCTATGCTCTTTCTAGAAGGTTAGAGCTGATGTATAGTGCCGTTCTAAAGAGCTAAAGATGTTTCTTAGGCCGATGAGATGGCGATCAATTCTGAACCAATGAGTTGGTATAGTATATTGGATAGATTTGATGTTCCGATCCGAAATATCGATTACTGAATGTCCGAAAACTCCCAACCGATGAGACGCACAAGCTATCATTATTAAGTAAGCTGGTTGAGTCTGACCTGGTTAGATGAGGGGTCTTACGATGTGGACACATGGCTGATTCGGATAGGCACCACATGTCGTACCATTTTTCCTCCCATTAATATATATATATATATATATATATATATATATATATATATATATATATATATATAAAGTTTTTTGGATTTTTTTTTTATTTTGGAATTTTCCTTTGTTCCAACTCCCATCATGTTTGAATGATTAAGAGATAGATTTGAAAGCTTAATGCGAAATTTGAACAATTAAATAATATTATTAAACGGTGAAGTAATCTCTTGGACCCACCGAGAAATCATTTTGAATTGTTCAACGATTCAATAATATCATTTATTAACACATCAAATGTGCTGCTCAACGTACGATTCAATAATATCATTTAATTGTCCAACGACTCTTGTTAATTGTTCAAACATACATCTTTATATTTAATATTTAACGGTCCAAACATTATGTTAGCAATTTAAAAATCTTTTTTTATCAATGCACATGTATGGATTGACTCTAACACTTAACTGTTCAAAATTTGTTTCTTAATATGTCAAATATATTGATTAAAAATTCAAAAATATTATTTAACTATTCAAAAGTAGTATTAACAATTAAAATGTGAGAGTTCACTGACATAGACAAATGATTAAATATAGGGCTTTATTATGTATTAGTTATATTTTGTCATTTATTAATATATATATTCATTGATATTAAATTATCTTGGTTAATTTAAGGGGTATAAAAGTAATTCTATTTTCATGCACTTTGTGAGATACATAGAGAATTACAATATTTTGAAGGCTAATTAAGTAGACCATCAAAATATTTTGGGAAAACTCCACGATTAGTCACCCATCTATTCATGTGTTTTTATTTTGGTCACTCACTTTTAAAAAGTTAAGATTCAGTCAACTTTAAGATTCTATGTTTTTAAGTCATCCGGCCTCATAGTGTTAATGGTGCGGTGCTCATTTGGACACCTGGAGCTTGTTTGAAGGATTTCCAACCGTATGAATGGGAAGATCATCGAAAAATAAGCTTGTCTGTCAATTTTCATACAATTTGGTAACCGTTTGGTCCTCCCACTTAACAATTCTTATTTTATAAAAATCTGAACGGTTCAGAATTTCAACCGTTAAGTGGGAGGCCCAAACGGTTACCAAATTGTATGAAAATTGACAGATTAGCTTATTTTTCGATGATCTTCCAATCCATACGATTGGAAATCCTTCAAACATGCTCCAGGATTAACACCGTGAGATCGGGTGATTTAAAAACATAGAATCTTAAAGTTGGATGACTGAATCGTAACTTTTTAAAAGTGAGTGACCAAAATAGAAACACACAAGTAGGTGGGTGACTAATCGTGTAGTTTACCCAAATATTTTTATATTATCTTATATATTTGTATTATATTAATCTAGTTCATAACAGAGATGCTTTGGCTTGCTCAATATTTTTTTTTTCATTTAAGAAAAATAATTAAACAAACATAAACTAGTTTATAAAAAAATCACTATTACAAACTTACAACCTACTTAAATATATTGAAACCTAGTTAAAAATAAGTTATGAGCTATTTAATTACAATACTAAATACATATTTAAAATCAATCATTCATTACCAGCCTCTCCTTTCTCAAAACCAAATATCATTGAGCTCTACCAATATCATCTAACAAAATTGGGTCCAAAATTTCAAGCTTCATTCAGCTTATTTTCTTTTCATTTTTTTAAATGTAAATAATGAGAGGGAATGAGTTACAAACTTTCCTCGTTAAGGTTGGTTCGGCTTATTTTATTATTAGTTATTAGCTACAAAAAAGCTCCTTCCATCCATAGTAGAATCAATAAAACATGAATTAAAACTAACCAAGCATTCTTGGTAGTCATATATGAGCCCTCAAAAATTAAAATATCAATTATTTCCCTTATTTCTTCATCCAATTAAAATAAATTTTTTTTTTTTAAATATGATGGATTATCCCTATTTAGGTTGTTGAACACTCCCAGGGATATAAGATTTATGAGGTATCGCCAGCCTCTCCAAACAAATGGAGGAGTTTCTAATGAGATGAAACTTGACAATACTAGCCATCACCTAGAGTTTGTGACTGAAGAGAAATATGAGATATTTCCATGATAAACGTCTTGTTTTCAAGAAATTAATCCGAAGTATAGATTTCCTAATGATTTATTGGTTTGATACATGATCTCACGCCTCCAAAAGGCCGAAGCTACTAGCAATAGAGTCAATTGTCAAAACAAATCTAGAGTTCACAAGGGAGGATTGGGGTCAAACTTCATAGAAGAGGAGTAACCCCAAGAACCGGAGGTCCAGGGTACAACTATGTGTCGGGATGTCACAATGTCACCTTGCAAAGATTGTATTATCACTCATATATGCCTGTTACCCCCTTTAATCTCTAATGAATATGGTTTATCGATTTTGTTTAAATAATAATAAATAAATAAATAAAAGAATATCTGATGGATTATCCATTCAAAAAAGTCTCAAAGCTCATCTCACATACTTGAAAATATTAACACATCCGCAAGTGCATTTGTGTTGATCATACTATGTTAACTTATTTCATATTCTCTATTTTAGAAAAAAAAAATTTATTTTAAAAATATAATAAATAATTAATTAGTTAAAGTCAAGCATTTCTTTAGCTCCTTCTTGACAACCATTAAGGTTTTTGCACGTGCATTCACATGTAATTGTTCAATACTATATAGTATGTATCACAATAAAAAATAAATTAAAATTAAAAAAAATGGAATTTGGTAAATGGCCCATCACAGCTAAGAGCCTGCACCGAGTAGTGTTAAGTGATGAATATATGATGCTCTCCACTTTTTTTTTTTTTCTTTTTACAATATTATCATTATCGAAAATCAAATATTTGAAAATTGATAATGATATTTTCATACAAGTGAAGTAAGAAAAATATTTACATAATTTTCTAGTTAAGTTATAATGGTTTGAATTTTCACTGGAGTTTTTACTCAAGTTACCCCTAAAAGGATCTAGCATTTTTTATTCAAAATATAATGTAAGAACAACCTCAAATATTTATATATTACAAGAAAAATATTAATCCTATTTAAGAATACAAGTTTACAAGATAATCATGATATAATAGAAAGAACTAATTTAATATATAAAGAAATCTATAACAAAATAGCCTAGTAAATTTTATCTTATTTTCTTATTTATTTATTTTTTGTAAAAAATATCATTTTCTGTCTTTCTTTTTTCTCTCAATAGTCAATTCCAAGGGCAACTTTAAAAATAAATAAATTAATAAAGTAGGCCAACAATTTTATCTTTTATGTTATATTTAGTTATTTACCTGTTTAATGTGCTTATTTACTGTTGATGTAATAATTGGTTTCACTTGGTGATCAGTATCGATTAAGTTCAACGGTTGTGATTTATTATTGGGAGAGATGTCAACCGTGGTCAGAGTCAACGTCCAAGAGCTTCACTACCTAACTGGAGGTTTTTGACAGAGCATCCCTACACAGAAAACAACGTTGGGTGGGGCGGGTCTTGTGCCCTAAAATGGCTCCAACGCCCAAGTTAGTGAGGGGTCTCACCTGAGAGAAAAATCTCTAGAGAGGGTGAAAGAGAGAGAGCTTAATTTTGCATATACTTTCTCAATCGTCCCTTCTTTTTTCCCTCTTTTTGTCTCTAATCTTTTTAGTCGATTGTTGTCCCATCATTGTTAGGGATATCCTTTGTCATACTTTTTCATGCCATTTTACTATCCTCTTCCTTGACTTTTGTAGCCCCCCACATCCAAGGGGGTGTTCAAGCTGGGGACTTGTGTCGCTTGCATGAACGTTCTAAATAGAGTCATGTGCGTGTTTTGGGTGAGATCACGTGGATGTATAGATTTATGCTGTACCATTGACCATTTTATAATGAGATAGAATACATGTAACACTGGTATAGAAACATCATATGAGAAATCTTAATGAAGCCTTAATTAAAGGATTAATTGGGTGCGTGGATGTAGGTCAAGGATCTCATTTGGCTAAGAAGGAACCCAACCCAACCCAACATAGGTGAACACATGATATATCATATGATATGCTGTGACTAAAATATATAGAGACATGTTACTAATTGTACTAGGATTCCATCAGAACAAACAATTGTGTAAGATTATATCTACTTAGTTGGCCAAATGTCTATATCCAAAGATAAATAGAAGTACTATTTTATATGGTTAGCCAAACCATGTCGGAGGCTCAAAGCAACGGAAAAGACTATAAATAATACATATATATATATATATATATATATATATATATATATATATATATATATATATATTATATTTATCATCATAGTCAAAAATAAAATTAAATAGTTATCATACTTGCATATTATAGTTTATTTGTTTCAATCA
Organism: Dioscorea zingiberensis; assembly: GCA_026586065.1. Taxonomy (NCBI): domain Eukaryota; kingdom Viridiplantae; phylum Streptophyta; class Magnoliopsida; order Dioscoreales; family Dioscoreaceae; genus Dioscorea; species Dioscorea zingiberensis. Next base: position 51,836,461 of record CM048818.1, on the reverse strand, counting down.
CTCTACTATTTATTTTATTTTAAAGGGGAGTGTGATAGTCAATTTTTTGTGAAAATTATTTATCCACCTTAAAAACTAAAAACTAAAAATTAAAAAGAATACAAACCAAAATATGTGAAGCTATATTTAGCGTTTACTCTAATATTTCACTCCAAATCATTTTTTTTATAAAAAAAAACTAGATATAAAAACAGAAGAAAAAAAAAGACCTTAAAAATACCCTAAGAGAAAACTGAGTTCCATGGATTATAATAAAAGTATGTTTTTTTATTCTTTTAATAAATATAAACAAACCATTAGAGAAACATGTTTTATGAGTAGTTTGAATTTTTAACCTCTCCCTTGAGAGTAATGGGCTAACCACATTTTCTCACGAAAGTTAGTCCAATTAGGTCTTGTTTGGATTGATTTATGAAAAAAAAAATTTCTATTTAATAGGACTTTTGAAAAAAAGGGTTCTCAGAGTAAGTCAAGCGTGTCTGTTATTTTTGTATTTAGATATATTAATTAAAAAATATTTTTATAATAATAATAATAATAGTAAAATAATAAATAATAATGGGTGTTTTTTAATTAACATCTTCCAAAATAGCTTCTCCATAACTTTTGAGAAAAGTTTTTTTATTTATTTATTTATTTTTTTACATCTTCTGTTTCTAACTTAATAAAAAAAAATGTTTCTAGACTTTTGACAAGGTTTTTGGCTGACAAATAATCCTCAACCATGTCTGATAATATTAGGGCAAAAGCCGATGGTATTATTCAATCTCCAATAAAGAAAAGAATCGACCGAAACAGAAGACATCAAGCAAAGGCACACAGTTTGTGGTCTGGTCTCACAGTAGATGATTCTTTCTTTTTGAACTTTCATAGGAAAAAGTTCCTCACACTTTGTTGACCATGGCCTCATCTTTTGTCTTTGCTTTAATCTTTTTTTTTTTTCCTTCTCTTTTTATTCTTTTTCATCTATCTCACCCTTTATCATCCATCTTATATATATTTATATATATATGAAAGAATAGAAAAAATAAATAAATAAATAACATGTCCTTCAACAAGTCCAAACAGAAAGTGAAAGTTAATGAGACAGCACCAACTAAAGAAGTTAAGCACTCAACAACTACTCAAGAGTTTTAATTAAAGCAATGCAGAGAAACTCTGGAAAGAACTCAACTTTGTCCTGGCTCAAGCTCAGATGCCTGGCCTTCATCCCCTGACAAAGAACATCCAGACAGCCATTTGTGGAACATCTTTAGATTTTTGTCACATATCCTAAGAAAAATTTCTGTTTGTTGATCAATATATATATATATATATATATATATATATATATATATATATATATATATATATTAGACCCAATATTGATCTTGTTAATTAAGTTTGTGATGATGATGTGTAGCAGCAACATGCAGAAGAGAGTGAGAAAGATGCAAAGGAGAAAGGAGACAAAAGTCATATACTAGAAGGAAAGCACATGTGGTGTGGTGTGGTGTGGTGTTGTGTTATACCAAAAGTTGTTATTATGGTGAGAAGCATGTGAAGAAGGGAAAGGGGGGGGCATGAGGAGAACTCATCATTCAATCAACTGGCTGCACTGCCTTGGCATCCACTTAACTATTTATTAACACCATGTCTGTATACCGTATTGGGCATGGGGGAGGCTTCTTATGCTTTTTGTCAGGCTGTACATGGCTATAGGCCCACCCACACCACCCATGGCTTTGTTTTAGGGTTGTTTGTCCATGAGAGAACAAAAGTTTAGTGAGCACAAACACCACTGCTACCAATTTGAGGAAAGGACCTGTTTCCAGTAATGATGAAAAGGCTCCTTAGTGCCTCCTGTACCACATAAACAGTAGCATTTGAAATAAAGCAGATACAATGTGAGTTTACCACTATATTTGTTGCATTATATATTTCATGTCATGCAGAGCTCAGCCTAACCTCATATATCTATATATATAATAAGATCAAAACTCAGAGGGACTTCTGAGTAATTTCAGGGGAAACAAGTAAAACATACACCCATCCCTTCAGAGGAATCAGACAAGGCAATCATATGGTAATCAGATATAATTTTTATGATAAACCATGGATAAAATGAGAAGAGGAGATGTCATAAGTTAAAACATGGAATAAATAGAGATAAATATAGCAGTTGATGTCCAAGAGGATAACTGCTGGGAGAAAAGAATAAACCCACTGCAGTGAACCTCTGAAAAAACAAATAAAAAAAAACGAAACTAGTTTGCTCATCGTCTAGACATGCATCTCAACATGGATTTTCTCAAGTCAACCTTGAACAACAGTCACTGGTTCAAACTCCAATAGAGATAAGTTGTTGTCCTCCTTAACTGTGAATTCCGCCGGGTCTGCGACATCCACGCGGCCCCATTTATCCACCGCAAGCCTCATTGATCCCTTGAACATTTCGATTTTCGCATTTCGAAGGATTATAGTTGAATTTTCTTTCACCAAGTCCACTGGAACAAAAACAATCCCATGTGACTACAAATGTCAACAAAGTAAAGAATGTATAGTTCACCCTCACTGCAAATATTGCTAAAATTAATAATTTCCAACTTTTTTGAAGTACCAAGTTCATTGTATACCGCCACTGATAATCTCCAACATCAAAAATCCAACACATTATCGTGTTGTCTATGTGACATTAGTTAGAAATGTTAAATAATGCTGAGTTCAACTGAGTCTTTTGATAAATAATCAAATAAGTTTAATAAAAAAATAGCTTAATCGGGTTAAGTCTTGTGCAATTTTTTTTTTAAAAAAAGGCCAAATTCACATTAAGGAAAATCAAATAGTTTACACCTTGATTTTCATGAAATAATCTCAAAAAGAATATACAAGTAGCCAAGTACATCACAAATTTCTTAAAGATATTCAATTCTAGATGCAATCTGGAGCCTAATGATTAGAGGGGAAAAATGGGGACCAAATCATAAACCAATTTATACAAACTCCACTATGTTGAGAAATGGAGAGTTGCAGAAGGAACTTGTCATTTTGTGTTAAATCAAACATACAAATTAAGAACATATAAAATTGTCTGCAAATTTTGGCAATATAAAATAAGGAAACAATCGCACGCATAAGTATTCCCCTTCAGCAAGCATAAGTTAACAAATAAAGGCAATCATAGAAAGCTCATGGTTTGATAATCTTTCTGTTTTTTCAGCTCTATGGTGGGAGTAATTTATTTAGGTTAAAACACTTGGAAATTTACAAACAAAAGTGACAGTTATAAGAAGTAATGAGAAAAGGGAATAATTTTGACTGAAGGCCCATAAACTGATTGGCAGATGAGAGTGGCATCTGGAAAGTCAAGATGATTTATCAAAGCAGGTGCATAGCCATATTGTAACTGTAAATGTTTAATTAAAAATATTGGGTTAGTTCATCAATAGGTTGTTTTTAATTTCAATGAAATTTTATGGTCTGTAGAAAGCATACACTTTTCTGAAGCACTCTTAAAGAAAGAAGAAGAAATGGAAAGTTAAGATAGTCTTTTCAGATTGAGAAGTGGCTGGAGTACAGAAGAGAAATATCCAGTGGTATCTCTTATTCAGAGCCTACATTTCAAGTTTTATTTGAACAGCTCAATATAACCTCATGATTGAAATATTAGGGAGCATGAATAATAAAGCATCCATCCCCATAGGGTGAGAAGTGATAATGTTACTTTAGTAAACCATGCAATTCTGTCCATACTAGCCATGACTAAGGAGATTAACCTTGTAACCAAAGAGTTCATCTTTGATTCTTCAAAGGATGATGAAAAAGTTAAAAGAAAGAAAATAGAAGGAGAAGAATAAAATGGATGGCAATTAAAGCTCAGCAAGGTAAAAAGCTTGTAAGATGAGCTGGTTAAAACTCAAGTCAATCATACTTCTACCTCTTTGAATATACTTTGCATTGTCTGAAGTTACAGATAAAAATAAAACTTATTATAAAATGCTAGTAAGTTCTTAAAAAAAAAATAGATAGAATAATATAAGGACAAAAATAATTATAAAAGGAGAATGATAAGAGATTGTAAGAGATTTATAGATTAAACTATTCGATGACATCCAAACCTAACTAACTATTTTAATAGCTAAAAATTATCATTCTTTAAAGATTTAATTTTTCAATGCACAAATAAGGATAGTTTATTATTACTTTAGATAAGAAGGGTATTAAAGATGAATCACTTTAACAAAATGGGTACTAGATATAATTTCTAGTTCAAGAACCCCTATCCCAGAAACTAGGTAGTTTTTCTTTTTTAAAAAAAATGCTACTTTCCAAAAAAAATGACTTCAATATAAGGGTTGCATACCAACGGCCTCTTGGCCTATTGGTATCAGGTCCCTTGTGTAGGGCGTAGAAGGTTGGAACGAACCCAGGATTGATCCCCCACGACCACAAGGTGAGGGCATGCGTGTAGGGAGCCGCATTGCCCGCCCCTGACTTACCTCACGGGGAAAGGGTACTTGTCGCCTTTGTCAAAAAAAAATATAAGGGCTGCATCACTTGATCTTGACTATTTCCCTCAATTTGATGAAAAATACACAAGAAATTGCTAGAATACATTGAAAGACATCAAGAGATGTTTCATTAAATAGCTTTGACAAAAAGATTTTTGAAACTACATTTTGTTCAATATGTGATCTTTCTAGATCTCATCTCATAAATCATTTTTAGGAGATAAAACACTCCAAAAACACAAATAAGAATATATTAAACTCGCACACTTATTTGCATGTAAGTATTTGAATATGTCAACCAAAAACAACACCTATTTTTAGGTAAGAATCTGCATTTGTTAACCAAAAAGTCAAGAGCCCTTTGTGAAACCCCATTTCCCAAAAACACACAAATAAGGTTTTTATACAAAACCAACAAAATAGTAGAATATCCTGGTCATTTTAATTTAAGAATGAAGTAATATCATTAATTGTGGTCATGAAACATACTAATTAAAGATAAAAAAAAAAGTGATTAAGTAGGTTCCATGAACTAAGACATGAAAAAACTAGCAGTTTTTATTCAAGAGAAACAAGAACTTATGAGCAAACAAAATACAAGGGGAAACGCGAAAGTGAGAAATATGTGAGAAATGCATTTCATGCTGCCAGATGCAAAAAAAGGTTTGGTTATTGGAAAAGGACCAAAGAATTGTATACATGCACCACATACAATTCTTGATAAAAATGTGAGTCAGAAGGAAGTACATACCTTGGTCATTCCTAGCAGTGAAAACAATCATCCCAGTTTCATCTCCTACCAAACATTCAGCAACACGTGACTGGCGAAATTGCGGCCCATCAGGGCGTCCCCGCTGCACCACCATCTTAGTGCTAACAACCTTAACAGTGAGGGTATGCCCACTTGTTCCAGGTCGAAGCTGATCAACCTTAGTGAAAACAGGCTTCCTCATTCCAGCCTTTTGCTCAGCCATTCTCTCAAATGATCCTAAAATTAACCAATTATTTACCTTTCATAATGTGTATCGTGATTAGTGCCAAAACAATAATACCATAAAACCCACACACCCAATTATCAATATTTTGAAACAAAATTTTGAAAAGCTATAAGCATCATCTTCTTTCAACATTCAACAGACAATATTACAAAAACTTCTTTCATCAATAAAGACCACATAATGAACAAGAAGAGAAAACAAATAGCTCCCTCATTACCTTACATACTTAAATATCTTACAGAGATCAATATAATAAATCTTTATAAAAATAAAAAATAAAAACCTTAACTTTTGGCTTATACTTCTCATCTCTTTTTGATGAACCACAACTTAAATTTAAGCAACCATGAGAAACACTAGAACATAGCAGAAGCATGTTGCTAAAGATCAATTGAATGAATAATTATTTATAAAATCAAACTTACATATTTCAATGAGATCAATATCAAATTAAAGAAGAAAAAAAAACCTAAACTTTTGGGCTTTAAACGTCTCATCTCTCGCTGATGTATCACACAAATAAATTTTAAACACACGGAGATTGCAAGAGAATAGGACTTAAGATCAATTAAATGAATAATTTAATATAATAAAAATTACCGATTTCCAAGAGATTGAAATAAAAAATCTGAAAAGAAAACCCTAAGTTTTGGCTATGAACTTCTAATCTCTCGCTGATGCACCACATAAAAAGTAAATTTGGTCAACCAAGAGAAACATAGATGAAGATCAAATAAACGACTAGCTAAACGGTTTATTGTGATTAAATAAGGAGAAAAAGCTAAAAAAAAAAAAAACTATCAATTAAATCTAAATCTTTGGAGATTGCTACATAAAAGAACAGATCCAAAAACAGGAGTTCAATAGATCAATCAGCATAATGGCTAAGAACCCAAAAAGCTTACAGATTTACGATTTCTGATCTCCGATGCCACGGAAATCGAGAGATCCGCGAGTATTTGGAGGCAAGTGTAAGAAAGGATAGCACCGCAGCGCTGGTGAAGAAGCTTGGTTTGGATAACGAGGTGTTACTAATCACGAGGCGCTGTTTGACGGTCAAATAATTTATTCATTTGGTTAATAATAATAATATTAAGGAAAAAAAATTATCCGGTGTAGTTACACTGCTTGTACATTAATCTAAATATAATAATTATTTGTTTTAATTAAATCATTTCATATGCCACGTCTCCCTGAACCCAAATTCAGATATGCTCAATCCAAACCTTTTTAATTTGGATGGGCTGTTTGACTTACAATTTGAATAACTAGGATTAACAAGAAAATATTTATCAAAATTTTATATTTTTAATATTAATCAATAGTCTATTTTATATTAATCAATTATATATATGACTATTGATTAATATTAAAAATATAAAATTTTGATAAATATTTTCTTTTATGGGGAAAATATGCATGGACACACTACAAAAATTTGGTGTTTTAGTGACTCAACGGACTTTCTTATCAACGGCTATATTTTTAAATTAGCGGTGGATGATATTAGTAGCCATTAATTACAATAATTGGTTGAAGCTAGCGGGGATATATGTATCCGCGGCTACAATTTAGTGGATTTGGGCTAACTATATAATGGTTAATTTTTTTTTATTTGCGCTATATGGTTTACATCATAATTTACATCAAATTATTTACATTAGAGGAGGTGATTAATTAATAACCATGCATTTATATAATTTATATCTAATTAACATATAGCGGCGGATTTTCTCTCTCTCCGGCAAGCACCAATCAACCCTAAGTTCAGATCCGATTTCTTTGAAACATTGAAGGTATGTTCTAATTGATGTGTTTTAATTTATAGTAAGGGTTATTATGGTGTTGAATATGAACAACTGAATTCAGTACCAATTTGTTCCTTAAGCTTCAACTCACACAGGTAACATAATGTTTATATCTTATGTTCAAGAGTTTCATTGATTGAGGGAAACATCCAGCTAATTTTTGTGAGGTCGAATCACACCATTGAGATATTATTGTATCTTTCTTGACATGCAGTGGAATGTGGTTTTTCATTGTGAGTTCTCAAATGTTTGCCGCTGTTAGGGAGATCTCAATTGTTAGGTATGCAGATGTTTGCCTTTAGTTTAATTCAAGCTGAATGTTTCAAGTCTTTACATGAAATCTTTGTTGTTTATCGTATTCATGGATTGATACTATTTGAGTGAATGCATAAATGAAATGTATTCTCTCTTTGGTTTTTGAGAATTGATACTATTTGAGTGTTAGTACAATGGAATGTGGTTGTTCATTGTGAGTTCTTTTTCTTTTGTTGCCATTATGGAGATATCAATGGCTTTCCAATTAGGTATGTATATGTTGGGCTTTAGTTTAATTCAAGCTGAATGTTTCTAGTTTTCATATGAATTATTCATTTTTGTATTCAAGGATGGTATAAGGTTGCCAAGATATGAGGTACCATAAATTTGATCCTTCTTGTTTGCTTGAAACAAATTCTTATATGTATTATCTCTATGGCTTTTGGAAATTGATAATATTTAAGCATTAGTAATCATGTGGTTGTATTGTGAGTTCTTGTTCATTTTCTTCCATTGTGGAGATACCAATGGATGTCCAATTATGTATGTATTTGTTGGGCTTTAGTTTAATTCAAGCTAAATTTTTCCAGTTTTAGCATGAAATCTTTGTTCCTTGTCGTATTCAAGGATGATATAAGGTTGCCATTTGTGAAGAATGATTAACTTTGCATGCTAATCTAGGATTGTCGGATTGATTATAAATATATGACTTCATGGTATGTCTTGTTTTGTAGAAATAATGTCGGATCTCATAGTACACAACACTTTAAGGAGATTGATCCGAAATTGACACATGTTGGATGAATTTTTCCTTATGGTTTTAATTGACTTGGGAAAGGATACTTTTTGGTAAAGGTAAATGAAAAGAAGGCTCGAACATTTATTTTGCTCGTTGTTCATATATGAACTATACTAAGTAAGTACAGGAGGGCTGGCTGGTGAATTGTAGTGCCACTGCTACGGAAGTGGCCCATAAGAACATCATGATCATCAGCCTACCACCACCAGGTGGTGTTTAAATTAGTTAATTATACCAGCAAAAGGATTTCATTGAATTGCTTGTATACATACTAACATACAGGTGGATATAAGCATAGAAAAAGGTTATACTAAAGAGCAGTACATTACGATTAGTTAAAAAACCACTCGGATGGCCTAGTTTATTGGGTGCATGAATAATCTTATCAGAAACCTATGGTTTCAATAATATCTTAGTATCGTAAGGAAGCCCAAGGGACCAAGGAACTGAATAGCCCCTGGTACTAAATATCGTATATATATATAAAGTCCATGGGCTTCAATATGATCTTTATATATGCTTATCAAACATTAGACCAAGGAATTCAAGAATTCAATAGTATCAAGTTATAAACCAACCTATAATTTCCCATAGCATAGCCTGTTAATAGAAATGAGGCATACTATAGTATTGCGTTAATTTGAAGGTTCCCAGAAAAACACCGGTTTATCTTGTTTTGTAAATATAATGTCGGATCTCATAGTATGCAACACTTTAAGGAGATTGATGCGAGATTGACACATGTTGGATGAATTTTTCCTTATGGTTTTAATTGACTTGGGAAAGGATACTTTTTTGGTAGGTTTAAATGAAAAGAAGACTCAAACATTGATCCGAGATTAAGTAATGAGTAAGTATAGTTCATATACCTCCACATATGTTCGGTAGGTTTCATCCTCGAGCACCAGCATCTTTTGCGCGTTGTTCCAACCAACACCGCTCAAATTCATAAGCTTCTTGATATCTTGATACTTTTGCTTCAATGTCCGCATGTGGTCTCCACGTTATCTACATCCATGCAAGCCAAGGGGAACCTGTTGTTGATGTTGTTTGCAGCTTCCACGAAGGCTTGACGTTTGAATGACTTGTCAACCTTTAGCCTGACCTTTGCCATATCTACGAGGCACAAGATCATTACATTGTCCATCTCTTTGGTTTATCGCTTGTTTGTCATTCCTTTGCGCTTGTGTCTTGTTGAACTAGAACCTGATATTGTATCCTCGATGTCGTTGCAGGGAGCCAACATGCTTGCTGTCATGTAACCCATTAAAAAGCTTATTAGTTCGAATGCACAAACATATGAACTACAAACCAAATATATAGAATCCATGTAGATATGTATGAACCAGTAAAGAAAGGACATAATTTACAGAAATCAGAAAACATAGTGATTCTGTCATGTGAACATTCTCAAATTTTCTGGTGGACCTAAAATTATTAAGTATATCAAGATAGTAACTACATTACATGACAAGGATGTGAGGGATGTTGCACTAAGATATCGATGGCTGAGTATGAGTTCTATAAAATGATTCACCTTATTACATGTCAAATTTCCTCCCTATATATGGAGTAGATTATAATTAAAGTTCTATATGTATTCTTACATTTTGTTATTGACTGTAGGAACGACAAAACATCAAAAGGCACAAACCACAAGATCATTATGTAAAGAAATCAAAAGACAGAAAGGTAATACCTATTATATAAAGAGTTTATAGTGGAGCCTTCTTTCAGACTTTAGGTGGTTTTTTCAGTGACAAATTATAATTAACACCACTAGGAAAGTAACACTTATATATCTTAATTCATTAACATACATCTGCTTAGTCTTCATACAGACTTGTAAAATCCATGATTTTTAGATTATTTTATTTAGTGTGTCTTTTGAGAATAAATGTGTTCATGTTAGTCTTTAATTAATTTATTTCTTTGGTTAGTTAACTAATAAAAGTCCTTAAAGGAGGATGTAATCGAATTTTTATTTGAATAAAAATCTCCTAGTTGACTTCTTTAAATTGTTGAGGTAATAAAATAAAGTTTTCAAGGTTGGAGTTAATTGAAGTTTATTGGAAATGATGGGTTAAAGGGATTAATCCCTTAATTTGGGTTAATTTGGGGATGTTGCGGACTTATCTGTAATTTCAAAAAAATATAGGGACTTAACTGAAATATTATATTCTCCCTTGCGAATTAAAATAGAGGACTTGCATGTAAACATTTAAAGAAAGGAGGGATAGTATATATATATATATAGGAGATTTGGATAAGATGACATATAATGAATTAAAGTACGAATAAATAAATATTTTATCACTTTATCATATTAGAAGTGATTTGGTAAATATATGATATCTATATAATAATATAAGATATATATTCTACATTATATATATTTGATTAAGGAATCGTTTGAAATTGAAAATAAAAATAATAAATAAATAAAATGAAGGAAGAGGGCATCACGTGCATGTTAAAAAAAAGGGCCATTTGCTAAAATGGCCCTGTTTCATTTATTTATTTATTTATTTGGCCCTAGGCCCAATATAATTGTCAAAATAGCCCTGAAGCTGCTTAGTAATCAACTCCTCTGCTGACTAGGATTAAAAGAAATTATAAAATATTATGTCAGGGACCTATATGAAAAATAACATAATTTTCAGGTGTTAAATGTAAAAACAACAAAAGAAAAGAAAAAAAACACTTTACCGATCTTCAGGCCGGGCGAGATCGCGCGAGAAGGGTTGGAGAAGGCTGCCAAGGCTGCCATCTGAGAGTGAGAGATGCTCGCTATTTGAAAGAAGTAAGCCTCAAATTCGTTTCTTTACCTTCTCTTCAATATTTTGATCTATTTGAGAAAAAAAAAACCTAACTATAGGTCGGACGGGATTGAGCGAGGCCAGAGATTGAGGAGAGAGATTGGAGAAGATCCGGAGTCTCTCAGAGCTACAATACATAGAAGAGACAAGTGTAGATCGACATCCTCTCAATCTTCTCCTGAACATTTTGAAGGTTTTGTTTTTAGTTTATATCTTAAGTTTTTACATTCTAAGAGTAATGATCATGCCTTTTTATGTTGTGTTGTTGGTTATGCAAGTTTCTAATGTCAAAGAACCAAACTTGATCATGCCTTTTTTTTTTCCTCTTTCATTCTTACTTTTTTAAATTTTGGTTGGACGATAAGAAATGGGTATTAATTTGTGGTTTTGGACAACTATTTGTGCTCCCGTGTTTTATTTCTTTGCTGTTGAGTAGTTTTGAAGGATCGATTCAGCATAATAAAGTGACTAAATTCGGTATTACACCAATTTTTCTCTTTAAATTGAGTGAAAATTTTCAAAATTAGAGTGAGATTTTAAAACCTCTTTTCAAACACCACCTCGTTCTCTTGTTAAGGATATTTGGGATAGTTCATGTAAAGCAAATCCAATGAATGGTATTCCTAATTAAGCATTGTAGAACTGGTCTAAGTGGTCTGGAAGATGCTTTGAAAGGGACTGATAACATAATTTCTGAATCCATAGTTAATGTAAAGGTTTTCAAGGTCTTACGATCTCTAATACTTAAACCACCCCCTAATTTTTGGGTTGGAGATAGTGCTCTAGTTATTTTAAGAACATTGTTGTTATTACTTTTATTCTTCCTTCCCAACTTCCTAAACAACTTGGGAATGTATATAGACAAGGCTGTTAGAATAATTAGGAAGGTGTTAATTGGAATTGGAATTAACAACCTGAGACAGTGAGATCCCTCAATGCAGGCTGTTAGAATAATTTAAGGTATTAAATTTCATTTTAGGATTTTAAAGTAGTTTTGAAGAAAATAATCTATTGAATATCCAATATGTTGATATCCCATTGGATAACCTTCAGCTTTTGATATCTTCCTCTTCACATCTGGAAGAATTGGTTTTGGAAGGAGTTAGTGATTGTGATTACCTTAAAATTTGTAGGCAAAAGCTTGTACATTTTTCAATTGATGCTTGTTTTTTTTTTGGTAAAAAAAGGAGCTAAAACATTAGCTAATCTAGATTAACAGATCTTTGAATATAACCTAAAACAAAAAGCTGCAACAAATTGAAATCTCTTTGCATCCAATCAGGTAGTAATTTTTCATCTGGAAAATTTAATTCCTTCTTCTGCCTTCTAGCCAGCTTTGCCAGCCCATCTGCACAATAATTGAACTCTCTTGATATTGCTTGAACACTACATTTTCTCATCTTCCCCATCAGAGCCTTGCACTTCCTCATCTGATCTCTGCTAGTTCCACATGGGTCTTCAGTAGCTTGTTGAGAAGAACTCTATCTTGGAAGTACCCCAATTCTAGCAACTGCTTCCATCAAGATATGGCATCATTGTTTAATGGAAGTTGGAGCAGAGTGCAAATTGATTAAGCTTCTTGGACGTTTACCTAGTCTTGTAAGGCTTGAGTTAATTCATCCAACCTAGTCTTGATAGAGGATGGCTAGTATTTAATTTAAGTGGCTAGTATTTAATTTAAGTGTTATGTTTAATTAATTAATTCATTTGGGTTGATATATTGTGTATTACTTTCTAAGCTATAATTTATTTTATATTTACTTCATATTATTTGTTTCACTCATTTTTCTTTATTGTGTTTTCTTAATTCCAGATATGGAGATTCCCACCATCCCTCCACCAGGTCCTATTGATGAGTCAGTTCTTACAGATCAGCGTATGCATCGATCTGAGCACATTCATAGAGGAGAGGTAAGTAATAATTTGTTTGTGTACTTTTGGATCATATATTTTATGATTTAATTTTTGAATATACCAATAAGCTAACTTCATTTATTTTGCTTCATTAGGATCCTGGGATGGTTAAGATTATTGGCCATACATCCCGTGGGATTCATGCACCAAATAGGATACATGATATATTGCGACGCAGGGGATTTTTTTGGGTCTTAAAGGTGCCTACTGTTAGATCACGCTCTACTAAATGCATTTATAGAACGATGGCGTCCTGAGACAAACACATTCCATCTTCGGGTTGGTGAGATTACTGTTACCCTTTCAGATGTAGCGATATTGACTGGGTTGCGTATTGATGGAGACCCAGTCATTTGTGAGGATCCGGAGGATTATGAGAAGTTATGTAGAGAAGCGATGGGCGCAGTTCCCTTGGATGCAAACACCGGTAAGGTTAGATTGGAGAGCATTAGGGAGATATTTGAGCAGACAGATGATGATGAGCATTGTGCACGATCATTTATATTGTACACCATTGGCTCTCGTTTGTTTCCAAATAGTTCTGGGAATAAGGTATCCTTGAAGTGGTTAACATTTCTTGTAGACTTGGACCAATGTGGCCGACTTGCATGGGGTGCAGCTGTACTATCATATTTATATGGTCAGTTGTCAAAGGCTACATCACCTAATAGAGATCAATGCCCTGGGTTCTTCACATTATTGCAGGTATTTTTTTATTAAATATATGTTAATTCTATAGTACTTATGTACATAATTTTTACATTTACATTTACATTATTGCAGGTATTTGTTTACTAAATATATGTTAATTCACATAATTTTTACCATTTTGATTGTTTATATTTTAGATTTGGATATGGGAGCATTTTCCTGCTTTTTCGCCAGTGAGATTTATGGGTGAAAATACTCTTCCATCAGACCACCCATATGGAGCTAGGTAAGTAACATGTTTATTTATTTATTGATATACTTTTAAACATTTTTATTCATACAATATTTGATACCAACTCATATATAATATTATCAGGTGGTCAATAAATCTTGATTTTCGTAACCAGTTACATTCAAGTAATGTGCGGTGTTACAGGAGTGAGTTAGATATACAACACCTTGATACGGTAATTTTCAACAGTACATATGCTTACATTTTGTATTATTTAGATTTAATGTTTGTATTCATGTGTAGGTGATATGGTTGCCATACAAAAAAGAAACAATCCAAATATTACCCCAGATATGCATTGAGGGTAGAGACATTTAGATGGCACGTGTGCCTCTTATTTGTATGGACTATGCAGAAATGCATCTACCGGACAGGGTTATGCGACAATTTGGACGGCTTCAGCATATACCAGAAAATGTGGTAAGACCTCGGAGATATGGACGATATAAACCAATGGCGAGCCTACTCGAATTACGTGAAGCATAGCTACAACGCTGGGCAGCTCGTCATACATTTATAGTCCACCAGTCACGAGGCTTAGCGCACAGACGAGATGAGGCATTGCGTAGTTATATTTCTTGGTATTGGGGTATCACGAGGCGATACGTGTCTACCCCTACCATGCCTAAGTGATTCCTCATCTTACACTCCACGGGGATTTGTGGAGACGGCTTTGGTGAGTTTTAATGTTTTTCATTAATTGAATGGTTTAAATTTTACTCCGCGTATTTGATATTTTTATTTTTAATACTTGTGTTGCAGATGAATTATATGGTGAATACTGGGGAATGGGCTTCAATTGCTAATAGTGATACCATTTTAGATGTTACTGTATATCGCGATAGGTTGCGGGACATTTATAAATATTATCAGCAGGTTACTGGTGATCTTCCTCTTCAGGTACCTCCGGATGTATATCAGGTAGATCCGACCTCACTTGGACAGGTTCCACGCCGAGGGGGTAGAGGTAGACGCAGACAGGCTTCTAGGCGACATGATGATGAGGCAGGTCTTTCGACGACAGTAGATCACCCTGATGAGCCTGAGCAGATAGAGCCTATGAGCCAGTTGACTCAGCTTCAAGATAGAGGTGCAAAAAATAGGCAGAGGAGAACACAAAGGCGTGGAGGTCGGAGGTCTTGATGTGTATTTGCTGATGGCTTGTTACATTTACATGAGTTGTGTATTTGTTCACATTTACATGTGTATTTGTTGAATATTAGCACTTGATGTGTTGTTTATGTTTTGCGTTTGTAAATAGTGAGAATATGGCTTATAAAAATATACTTTTGTATCAATTGAGAATGTTTTATGCAGCCAGGGCGATGGTGTCACATTTACAAGAGTTGTATGTTGGTTGAATCATAGGTGTATTTTTTTGGGTTGTATTGATTGTGTTTCTAATAGATTGACATATGACTTGAGAAAAGCCAGGTTTAGCTTTCTGCTTGAGCTAAAAGATGTTGGACAGACCGTTTGCCTCAAATAGAGCAGAAATTAAGTTTCCTGGAGCTAAACGGTCTTTGAAAGGCCGTTTAGATCCAGAAATTCCAGAAACATAAACTAGACTATGTTGGACATACTAAACGGCCTTTCAAAGGCCGTTTAGCTCAAGAAATTCCAGGTTTGGCTCTCTGTGAGCTAAACGTTGTTTGACGTAATCGCTTACCTCAAACAGAGACCAGAAACTATGTTGGACATACTAAACGGCCTTTCAAAGGCCGTTTAGCTCAAGAAATTCCAGGTTTGGCTCTCTGTGAACTAAACGTTGTTTGACAGACCGTTTACCTCAAACAGAGACCAGAAACTATGTTGGACATACTAAACGGCCTTTCAAAGGCCGTTTAGCTCAAGAAATTCCAGGTTTGGCTCTCTGGTAGCTAAACGTTGTTTGACAGACCGTTTACCTCAAACAGAGACCAGAAGCTATGTTGGAGTCATACTAAACGGCCTTTCAAAGGCCGTTTAGCTCAAGGAATTCCAGGTTTGACTCTCTGTGAGCTAAACGTTGTTTGACAGACCGTTTACCTCAAACAGAGACCAGAAGTGTGTTGGATATACTAAACGGCCTTTCAAAGGAGATCAAGGAATTCCAGGTTTGGCTCTTTGTGAGTTAAACGTTGTTTGACAGACCTTTTACCTCAAACAGAGAGCAGATATTATGTTTTCTTGACCTAAATCTTGATTTCAGCTCTACAATCCATGTAAGCATCATCACCTTGATTCACCCTGATTGCATGATACAATCTCAATTGATAGAAGAGTATATTTTCACAAGCCATCTGTTCAACTATTACAAACACAAACAATACATTTATGATAACCAACACACAACTCCAAAAAATATGAGCAAGATCGCCCTCATTGCATGAAACATTATCAACTAATACAAAAGTATATTTTGTAAGCACGATACACATCAAGAACTACACATGTAAATGTGAACAAATACACAACTCATCAATAGGACCTGGTGGAGGAATGATGGGAATCTCCACATCTGGAATTGAGAAGGCATAAAAAAAATTAGTGAAACAAATAAAATGAAGTAAATATAAAAAATTATAGCTTAGAAAGTAAGGCAATACACAAAACATATGGCCCTAAATTAAATACTAACCATCATCTATCCCTAATTTGTCCCCCACAAGTAGTTCTATAATGTCCAGATTTTTTGCATGAAGAACACGTGCTTCTCTTGGTTGAGTCGATAGCCTTATCCATGTGCATGCGTTTACGTTTCACCTTTGGTCGGCCAGCGCTACGACGTACAACTGGAGGAACCATCGGTGACCCAGGCACAGGTTGCCAAAATTGTGAACTGGGTATAGGATGAAAACATGGAGCATAGGTTTGCCTATACCATTCAACAGAGTACCAAGGAGGACAGAATACATAGGGGCTAATATTCACATTTTCAGCAATGCACACCCTCAAAATATGTACACATGGGAATTGCTCAGCAATCATAACCCCGCATGTACATGTAGAATTAATGCCATCCACAATTACCTCATAATCCAGTGTACGCTCATTACTACATTCAGTAACCTGGAATTCATTATGGTTGAAACGACGCACACTTAAGTATCTCGCCTTTCCAATACCTCCTTGTAATCTTGCCTCATGTTTGGTAGTGAGGCTCCTGTTCATGTCTGCTCCGAGGTCTCGATTCTTAATATAATTCATTACTGAACGATAGAATGTTGCACATACTAATGATCTAATTGGCAAGCCACGTGCACCTTTTAGAACAGAGTTAAAACTCTCAGATATATTTGTACTATGGCACCCACATCGTCTTCCTCCATCATGTGCCTTTGACCACATATTTTTCGGACCAATGGTTGAAGCAAATTCAGCATCGTTCGTTCAATCTATTGACCAACTCATCAAATTTGCGAATAGAAGTTGTTGTTGATATATTCCAGAAAAGATCTGAATTTGATTTGCTCTTAGAAAATTGACGAAAGTTATCTGTGAGATGTCTTAAACAGTATCGGTGCGCATGACCATATTGTGGCGGGAATACATGTCGTACAACATTCACATTGCCAGTGAACCGATTAGAGAATTCATTGCTCACTAAATCTATTACAGTATAATTTTGTTGATCAAGTGGCCATCTACACTTGATGTCCATTTCATTCTCAGCTAGGTTGAAGAGAATTGCGGTAGAAATCTTATCCTTCAGCTCACTTAATGTGATTGATTTGTGAACCCCCAAAACAATTTGACGCCCATCGCAATATTTAGGGCCTCTCTTTGACTCCCTTATATGCCCCTCCCAGCATACTACTATAGGCACTTGAGTATCACTCATCCTAGTAAATCATATATCTATATAATTAGTTGTGTTGATAAGAAAGAAAGAATATTGATTTATTTACTGGTTTATTTTGTTCTAAAGAATTGATGACCAATATTAAAAGAATTTTCAAAAAACAAATAATTAATTTCAGGACCAACTGGTAAGGATGAAATAAGATATCCTAAATTCTAGAGCAAATAATTAATTTCAAGACCAACTAATAAGGATCAATCCATAAAATGGTGGTGGATTCTTACCTCAGTTTTTCCTATACAATTGCCAATCTTCAAGATATACTGGCTATCAACTCAACCGTTGCAGTATCGTGCTTTCTAAGTTCTGGTGTACCAAATCTGAAAAGGGCTTCATGAATATTTGTATTAGTAATTCTTATATGTTACACAATTAACATCGTGTATAAAAAAATACTTCGTTCATGGATACAATGGCAAAAAGAAATGAAAATATAGAATGGTAATAAGTATACTTCCATAATAATATTAGATATAATGGTTTAGTTACATTGTAGTGAATACCAAAAATATGCTTACCAAAAAAACATGCAACATGATGGCCATAACTGCCCATGTTGTGGAGATCTTAACAAGTCTGTTTGGGAATATTTGTTAATAAAAAGCAATTTCCAAGATTTCCATAGAATTAGTGTTCGTGCCACATCTAAGTTTAAGTCCTGGACACCACATAGAAGTTCTACCTTTAATGTTTTTGGGTTAATACATGACACATTTCTATGTAATTATTGAAATAAATCTTGAATATGCACACCCTGAACGTGAGACAATCCATTTGACAAAGAAATTGCTCTGATGATTGATTCATATCACAAGAACTCAATCCACAACATAGTCTTAAATTACATGATCAGAAACACAATAGCATATCAATAAAAGTCATGTTGCTTGTTCAATGATCATCCTCACTATCAAAAAGCTTTATGAACCATGACACAATCAAAATAGCTCAATTGGAGCTCATAACAGGAAAAACACAATAATACAATGCCTCTACTAACTCATAGGTCTCAATACCTCAACAACAACTCATAAATCAAATGTTGCCTCTTGATATGCCAGTACAAGGAATATCAAATAGGCAATGAATTGAAAACATCAATGTGGTGAATCAAAAAAAAAAAAAAAAGATATGCAATGCTAAGATACATACATGTCTTTCCATAAACACATCTTGCAGTGAAGAGAAAAACCTAGATACTAAACTCCAACAATAGATCATAAAATTGAGAAGAGAAAGATGTGGATTCATTCAAATAGCGAGCCTCTCTCACTCTCAGATGGGATCCGTCTCAGATGGGAGCCGGATCTTCTCCAATCTCTCTCCTCGATCTCAGGCCTCGCTCAATCCCGTCCGACCTATAGTTAGGTTTTTTTTTTTCTCAAATAGATCAAAATATTGAAGAGAAGATACAGAAACGAATTTGAGGCTTACTTCTTTCAAATAGCGAGCATCTCTCACTCTCAGATGGCGTACCTTGGCGACCTTCTCCAACCCTTTCTCATGCGATCTACGCGGCTACCAAGATCGGTAAAGTGTTTTTTTTCTTTTCTTTTGTTGTTTTTACATTTAACACCTGAAAATTATGTTATTTTTCATATAGGTCCCTGACATAATATTTTATAATTTCTTTTAATCCTAGTCAGCAGAGGAGTTGATTACTAAGCAGCTTCAGGGCTATTTTGACAATTATATTGGGCCTAGGGCCAAATAAATAAATAAATAAATGAAACAGGGCCATTTTGGCAAATGGCCCTAAAAAAATAGCTATGATTGCAAGGAAAAAGAAATGCATAGTTGGAGGAATATACCAAATATAAAATATTCAAATAAATTTATGAATGAAGAGGACGTGCATACCCATGGCTAAAATCAAATTGGATTTTTGAATCAAGATTGAAAACGGGTGATGGGGTGATGATATTTTATATTAAATATAGATACTTACTATACAATAGGAGATATAGAAAGAGATATATCTATATTTATTTATAAACTTATATTCAGAGAGAGATATCTAGAGAGAGGAAACCATAGCCTGCAAATGAAATAAAAATTTGAAATAAAACCTTATCGTATCGAGAAGATCTTATCCTCCAGCCGGCCGCAAGGGCCTATAAATAAGACATCAATCCCTGAAGCCCGAGCAAGCCACCGTGATCGTAAAGAGAGAGAGGAGCTCTGTTTGAGGTCGTTGTAGGTGTGATTCTCTGATGTGTTTAAGGTATGGATATGGATGAGTGATATATGGTAGTTTGCATACTTACGGTTGACAGAGAGGGGTTATGTGAATGAGTTTTAGTGGTTAAGCATTCATAATTATCAGAATTTACTAGAGGGATGATACACTAGTGTATGTATGTTCAGTAGTTGATTATTTAGAAGGGATGAATTGACGTAGGTGTGTACTACGATTGCTTAGAGACTCTGAATGTTCTTTGGTTTTGCTGGACCTCAGGATGTGTTGTCTTTATTAGGGTTTCATATATTTATCATTAAAATTTCTTGTATTTATCTTTTATGTTTTTATTTCCTATTTTATCCTTGTAGTGGTATTATATATACCCCAACTTATTATCAATAATATTAAGTCTTTTCCTATTATGGTATCAAGAGCCATGATCCAAAAACCCTAAAATTCTTCTTTTTCCTTTTTTTTCTTTTCCCCACCGCCGTCAGCCGCACGCCGGCCACAAGGCACCCGCCGCACGCCGGCATACCTTTGCTCCTGCTCAGCACCCAACCAACATCAGCCGGTCCCCATATCTTCTCATTATCACATCACCACATCGTCACCACAAGTACCATATCATCTCCCATCAATCACCAGACCATATCATCCCCCATTATCACATCACCCCAATCATCATCACAATCATCACATCACCACAATCATCACCACAAAAACCGGCCCCTTCCCTCAATTTCAATTTCAATTTCAACAATTGCTTTCAATTTAAATCCAAGCTTTGAATTTCCATCCAAGTGCCAGATTTCCCTCCAAGCTTTCACTTTCAATCACCACATAAGCAGCACCACACCACAAGCCGCCCCACGCCTCAGCCTGCCCACCAACGCACACCCAGCAGGTCAACACAACCCTGCTCCACCACTTTGGTCAACATCCAGCAGCCGGTCATCCCGTTCACAATCACAATTCAGCCGGTCAAGATCCCACCTGATCTTTAGTCCAAACCAATTTCGAGTGCACAGCCAGCCACTCTTCAAATCAAATTCTAGTCAAACACAAAGAATCCGGTCAAACATCACCCAATTTTAGTCAACCACCAAATTTCGGTCAACATCACCAAGTTTTAGTCAAACACCAAGTTCCAATCAACATCTTCAAGTTTTTGCGCGCAACCCTTGCACGCACACCCTGCGTACCTCGGATCTTCCCTGCAACTACTGATCTGCCATGGCCTATCGCCATCGGTCCAACAGCTCCAACCGGCCCTCCCCACAATCTTGGGCTCCACGTCCGCCATCTCCATTGCTCAACCATGGTCGTCGCTCTCATGGCAAGTGTCAGATCTATCGCACTATCGGTCACTTTGCTCGCCAGTGCCATCTTGTTCCCCCATATACATGGGATCACATTCCGGCGCCGTTTCGTGGCCGGCCTCGTGTGCACACCGCCACCCACTATCCTGCTCCAGGTGCTCCTTCTATGTGGGTTGTTGATTCCGGTGCCTCTCATCATGTCACCACCACCTTGTCCAACCTGACGCTTCCACAGCCTTACAAAGAATCGGAGTCTATCTTCATTGGTAATGGTACCTGTCTTCCTATTACACATACGGGATCTATGCTTCTTTCGACGTTACAGGGCAATCTTACTCTCACGAATGTGTTGCATGTTCCATCCATGTCCTTAAATTTAATATCGGTTTCGGCTCTTTGTGCTACTAATTCAGTCACGGTTCAGTTTTTTGCTGATTCTTTTCAGGTGTTGGATCGTCACACAGGGGTGATTCTGGTCACGGGATTGCGTAAGGATGGTGTCTATGTTTGGCCAAACACTCCACCACATTTACCGGCTACCACTCCCTACTTCCCAGCTCTCAGTTCGGTTCGTTCCTCTTCCCCTTTGCTTTCATTATGGCACAATCGTTTTGGCCATCCTTCTGTTAAAGTCTTTCAACAACAACTGTTATCCCACGGTATTTCCTTTTCGCATTCCCAATTACTCAAATTTTCTTGCAATTCGTGTCATATTAACAAAAGCCACAAACTTCCTTTCTCTCAATCCTCAGTCTCCTCCTCTTCCCCCTCTTGAGATAATATATTCTGATGTTTGGACATCCCCTGTCCTTTCTCTTGATGGCTACAAATATTATGTTATTTTTGTGGATCACTTTACAAAATATATTTGGTTTTATCCTCTTGTTCAGAAGTCTGATGTCCATGTAACCTTTGTTGCCTTCAAAAACCTGGTTGAAAAGACTTTCCAACTTCCTATTCGTACCTTGTACTCCGACAATGGTGGGGAGTATATTACTCTCCGTCCATTTCTTACTGCCAATGGTATCACTCACCTCACCACCCCTCCACATACTCCAGAACACAATGGGTATTCTGAACGTCGGCATCGGCATATAGTCGAGACCGGCTTGTCCTTTCTTCATCATGCCTCTCTTCCTTCTAAGTTCTGAACATTCTCCTTTGCTACTGCGGTTTATCTCATTAATCGCATGCCAAAAGCAAACTTGCAGTTTCGTTCTTCCTTTGAGTTTCTCTTCCACAAACAACAAAATCCGACATCTCTTCATGTCTTCGGTTGTCTTTGTTTTCCTTGGCTTCGTCCCTATACTACTCACAAACTTGACCCTCGGTCCAGTCCCTGTGTCTTTTTAGGATATTCCTTGTCTCAGAGTGCCTTTATTTGCTATGATCTCTCCACCCATAAGCTTGTTATCTCCCGTCATGTTCGCTTTGTTGAAGATGATTTTCCTTTCTCTCGGTCCTCATCCGCCTCTGCCCCTGTCGACCCTTTTGATCCGACCTTCACAGCATCATCCTGGCTACCGCGACCATCGTTGCCCCCAAGTGGCCTCCCGACACCTCTGGCTGTACCTCCTGTGCCGCCTCCTTCTGTGCGGCCTATGCCGCCCGAGACCCGTCCCGGCATCTCCGCCGATCAAGTCCCCTTGCCTCCGGGATTGCCCTCCGTCCCAGAGGAGGTGCATTACATCCCAGAGCCGCACTCGGCTCCTCGGTCCGCCTCCGCCGATAACTCCCCCCTGGCTCTGCTCCCGCGCCTCGCCAGTACGGGCTCTTCCCCGGCCGTGGTTCCTACTCGGCCTGTTTCCTCAGTTCCGGCATCTTCCTCCAGTGCTCCCAGTGCTGCTGCTAATGTTCACCCGATGACTACTCGGTTCAAGAACTCTATTTTCAAACCCAATCCGAAGTACACTCTCTCTGCTACAGTCTCTTCTGATAGTGAACCTGCTACAGTGGCACAGGCTCTTCGCCATCCCCACTGGTTTCAAGCCATGCAAGCCGAATATGATGCTCTTCAACACAACAGAACCTGGGTACTTGTTCCTCCTGCTCCTCATCAGAACCTTATTGGGAACAAATGGGTGTTCCGTATCAAACGGCACCCAGATGGTACCATTGACCGGTATAAAGCTCGGCTTGTTGCCAAAGGATTTCATCAGCGTCCCGGTGTTGACTTTCATGAGACTTTCAGCCCTGTTGTTAATCCGGTCACTGTTTGCACTGTCTTGAGTGTAGCCTTGCATCACAGGTGGTCTGTTCGGCAACTTGATGTCAACAATGCTTTTCTCAATGGCCATCTTACTGAAGAAATTTACATGGCTCAACCCCCTGGCATGCGTGATCCTCAGTTTCCTAACTATGTCTGCCGTCTGCAGAAGGCTCTATATGGTTTGAAGCAAGCCCCGCGAGCATGGTACCATGAGTTGAAGCTCTTTCTTCATTCTCTTGGTTTTGTTACTTCTCGCGCTGATACATCACTCTTCATTCTGTCGGCGGGCTCCACTCTTATCTATTTTATGGTTTATGTTGATGATCTTCTGATTACTGGCAGTGATCCTCATCTAGTTGATCGTATTATTCGACAACTTGACTCCAAATTTTCCACCAAGGATCTTGGATTACTCTCTTACTTCTGTGGTGTTGAGGTTACTCCGACCTCTGATGGTGTGCTTCTTTCTCAGCACAAGTATATTGTTGATCTGTTGCAGAAACACCACATGCTTGACTCAAAACCGGTTTCTATGCCCCTTGCTATTGGTGCATCCCTCCTTCTTCATGATGGATCCTCTCTAGTTGATGCTACAAAATATAGACAAGTAGTTGGTGGTCTTCAACACTTACGCATGACTCGCCCAGACATTTCTTTTGCAGTCAACAGACTTTCTCAGTTCATGCATCAACCTACTGAGAATCATTGGGGTGCTGTTAAGCGCTTGCTCCGGTATTTGAATGGCACCAAATCTCTTGGCATTCGGCTTCAGGCGAATTCTCTGCTTCAACTTCACTGGTTTTCCGATGCTGATTGGGGGGTAATCCGGATGATCGTACCTCTACGGGTGCATATGTCATGTTCTTGGGTGCCAATCCCATCTCCTGGCGGTCTACCAAGCAACGCACTGTTGTTCGATCATCTACCGAGTATGGAGTATCAGCTTATTGCTTCGGCCGTTGAAATTCAATGGATCAAGACACTTCTTCATGAACTACATGTCCCTATTCCTTCAACACCCACTATTTACTCGGACAATCTTGGTGCCACGTATCTATGTGCTAATCCTGTGTTTCATTCTCGAATGAAACATCTTGCTATTGACTATCACTTTGTCCGTGATCTTGTTCAGTCTTATCTTCTTCGGGTTGTTCATGTATCTGCTGCTGATCAACTTGCTGATTCGCTGACGAAAGCTCTGCCTCGTCCTCGGCTACTTGACACTTGTGATACATTGGTGTTGCTTCTCGTACACCATCTTGAGGGGGCCTATTAGGGTTTCATATATTTATCATTAAAATTTCTTGTATTTATCTTTTATGTTTTTATTTCCTATTTTATCCTTGTAGTGGTATTATATATACCCCAACTTATTATCAATAATATTAAGTCTTTTCCTATTAGTCTTTAGATTTATAAGAGGTCAAGCATAGAAGTGGGCTTGTGTTGTTAATTACGTGCTCACAGGGTTGATGAATGGTGGGTTTTATTCCATTGAAATTCAGTCCTGCAAATGAAACTAGAGGTTAGTGGATGATCGAGAGGTTAGATGAGAGGAAAGAAAGGGTTGATGGATTTAGTGTACTAGTAATGGTGTTAAACGATCATCAAGGTTGCTAGATTGATGAAGGCTTGGCTAGTTCTCAGACTTCTTAAAGGTCTAAGTCACTCAGGGAGGTATGTCTGGCCATCAAAAAACGTGTACATAGAATCATGGGGTTTTTCTTAAGTATGGGAGAACTGATGGTGTTGGTGATTGCATGCAAGGTTATGAGGGTTGTGGTCTTGAGAGAGCATTATAGCTGAACTTGCTGCAGCTTTTGGGAATAATTGTAAAAGATTTTTTTTTTTTTTTTTGCAAAGGCTTTTGGTTGAGGCTTTCTTTCAATTTGATTACATGAGGATTTAATGAAGTGAGGAATTTCATTTAAGTAACATTGTGTTGATTTGTTTTAACTTCAACTTGGGTTTAGCCAAGTTCGGATTCAGTTAAGTTGGGTTTGAATATTGGTTAGGTAGTTTGGTGTTAAATTATTAGACACAAGTGTTGGGACATGTTAAATATGGAGTTGGGTTTGTTAGTGGGCCGGACCCATTTAGTTGGGTTTGCATTGTAGAGTTAATTATTCTTAAATACACGTGTATTTATTGAGACTAGACTTGTGGTTACCAGATATCGATGTGGAGCGCTGAGCTTCATCGGGACAGATATGGATTAGCTAGTTGGATTGCGAATAGAGGTAAGTTACCTCTGCATAGTTTCCCACCCATTATCGAGTTTCTTGGTTATATTGTTGCTATTTCTTTTAGTATATCCGTTGCCTTTTTGTTTATTGGAATACATGTACATACCTGTTATTTGCTCTCCTTCTTTGTATGTGCGTGGTTGATGTGCTTGAATTTTATTTCATCACCTGTTGTTTGGTTTGTTCGTTGGGCACTCCGCCCTGCGACCGACATTTGATCATGGACACATGGTCTTATGTGCTGGCCAGGCAGGTGTGCGCCAGATGGATTCATTATTCTGCTGGCTCAGTGGAGCAAATGCTCATGTGGAGCGCTCAGGGCTGAGGACACCTTGATGTTCTAATAGTTTCATGCCAGGGGGAGGATACCATGGCAGTCCAACCTGTCAGTGGGACTATATACTGACCGTGTCGATACGTACGAGAGACCGAGGTTGATTCCAAATGAGGCTGGGTGCTGACCGGAGAGGTTTGTTGAGCTTGAAAGCTGTTGTTTATTCTAGGAGTTTCTTCTTTTCTAGTCTCCTAGATCTTTGCTTGTGCGGGGCATGACCCCAGTTGTTTGTCTTGTTGACTGTTGAATTATGATATACTTTTATCGGTTTTGATTTCGTTGTGATCCCTGCAGGGAACTTACTGAGCTTTCATTCCGGAAGCTCACCCCATTTGATGTCCTTTTCGTTACAGGTCCTAAAGGATAGTTGTTTCAGATTTGGGAGCGGCGTCAAAACACAGCTTGCCGATATTGGAAGATCTCAACTAGTTCTGACTTGTCGGACCCTTATAGGGCCTGGTTATTGTAGGGTGTATAAGTTCTGTTTTTAATCCCGTTGTAACTCTGATTAATAAATTTTGAGATAATTTGATATTTTGTTATTTGTTTCTGATTTACTTAGGCCTTGTATCCGAGCGGGGCCCGTCTCCACTTGGATACGGTTGGTCTGTGCATGTGGTTAATGTCCCGAGAATTGGGTCGGGGCGTGACAAGACTATTATTCTATTTGCTATAATCTAAGGGAGTGGCTCACTAGCACTATGTCTTTTATTGGTTGCATTCTTTCTCTCTACTCTTCAATTAAATTCAAACAAGTTATTTACTTGTAAATAATTATTCTATTTGATGTCACTTTTTTATATGGAACATTTGAGATTTAGTGCCAATGGTTTATTGCAATACTGTAGAAAAAATTAAAAAAAAAACTACTCATGGTTAGGCTCAGGTCACTAAAGAATAACCAACTACATCAGATGGCACCAACTACGCGAGCTAAAAAATAACTAGGGATCTTTACTTGTACTCTAAAATCATAAATTTAACTTGATACATCATACTTTATCCCAAACAATCAAAAACTATAGGAATAATTCCCTTTTTAGTCCCTCTACTTTTCAAATCCTTTTAGTCCCTCTACTTTTTTTTAGACTTTTTAGTCCCTCTACTTTATAAAATGAAACTTATTAGTCCAGAGGCCAACGACGTTTCCTTCAGCCGTTTAAGTTGGCTGACGTGTTTGCCACGTGGTCTTTTAAAATATTAAAATATTAAAAAAATAAAAAAATTAAAACATTAGATAAACGGATCCTAAATAAACCCTCCAAATCATATCTTAGTAATTAGGATCCGAGAACCCTCTTCCCTCTTCCCCCCTCCCCCTGTCCCCCACTCCCTCCAGCCCCCTCACCCTCTCATCCTCTCCGATCAGCCCATGCCGGGGGCCACTCGAGCCCCGTTGAAAGTACTCCACGCCAACACTTGAATTATCCCAGCAGGCCAAAAGTGTTTCATGCCGACAGCTGACTTCCCTCACCCTTTCCCGCCGGAATCGAGTCAAACCGGCAAGGAATTAGGTTTTTTTGAGTTGAATGAAAGGCACTTTCAAAGGATCAGGAGAATCAATTAAACAATTGAGACATAATTCATGGTCAATGTATGAGCACTGTATTGTTTGCAAAATTCCCAAAGATTGCACTTTTTGCAGAATCTATAAGCTCTCCAATTTGCAGGATTTCAATTGTAATTATTTATAATTGTAATTTTAATTGTAAATAAATGAATTTGGAAGGTGTGATCTTGCTGGTTCTTTGTAGTGCTTGCCATCCTCAAGAGGCCCTTTGGTGAGACCTCAGCTATGCCATCTGGAGATGAATGGAATCATTTTGGTTGCTTTTCTCAATTCATTATCAGCCTATTATAATATGTAAGCTCAAACTTTCTCAGAAAAAATAAATAACTAAAACTATTAGAGGCATAACTTCTTGTTAAATTTAATCATCTTCTTATCTATTCAAATGGATTTGAGCCTCTGACTTATTTGAACTCTGTTGATTACAATTGACATGATTTTATAGCAAAAGAGGAAAATCAATAGACTTTATAAATTGAAATTCATATACAGTAAATGCATCTAACATATATGTTAATCTTCTTTGCCCTTCTCCCACATAATTGCCATGCTCATGAGCAATTTATGTTAAAAGGGCACAGAAGATTACTAGAAACTAGCATGTGAACATGTTTTCTGATGTGAAAATCCTGTGAGCTACAAGGTTATTCTTATATCAACTGCATTTTACAGAACATTTCAACATGCTAAATTCCATAAAAAAAATTCTGAAAATACATCACCCAAACATTGATATGTTAAATCTACTTAAAATTATAGATATCCTGATACACATTGTATAGATGTCCTACAATATATCCTTCCCCATGCATGTTGAACATTCCCACCATTACATAATCAAAATTACAGCAATGAGATAAAACACTCCACAGTGAAACAAAAAAGAAACATTCCAACAATAAAATATCCCATCAAACTGGACATAGTGCTTGCTTATCCTGCAATGCTATGTTGTGTTGACAGCTCTGGAACCTCAAGAGTTGTAGAGGCTTGCTGGCATGCTGCTTCTTCAACTTGTGCACTCTGTCCAGCTGCCCTCTCATCTCTTATTGCCTTCCAATTAAACACCAAAGACCATAATCAGCAATACAGAATTTGCAATGGCATGTGAAGTAGATGCAACATGAGAACATGTCTTACTATTAGTTTATTGGCTGTAATGAAGGAAGACCCATGTGGTTTTCCCTACCCACTATAACTCCACCACTATGGGGACCCTGAAACATATAATTAACAAGCACAAGCCAAAATTATTTTAACAAAAAAAATCGAATATTTATGCCATGCTCTCAAAATACTTAAAATAATCCAATACTTAAAATCATGATAGATATCACTTACTCTCAGAATACTTATTTTTCCATGGGAGTCAGTCATTCTCATTTTTTCCCGATGGTGCGACATCACGTATTTGCCTTTTCCTTTTGTTGCATTTGTCTTGTTGGATGCATCTGTGTCCCTTCTCTTTGATGGTTGTGCATCACGAGCAGTTGTTGTTGGGGTTGACTCAAGTTGGATGCCATCAGATGTATCCTGGATTAGCTAAAAAAATGTCAATCATGACTATTTGAATAAATTTGCAAGCAATTGAGGACTAAGAAGCTCACAGTTCTAGGTATATTTGGACATCGTAACCTATTATGTCCTTCAACATGACAAATCCTACACCTCATAGTCCTGCCAGCCCTAGAAATTTTCCCAATGCTTTTGTTTTGCCCTTCTAGTAGTTCTCTTCTTTTTTTGGTAGGTCTACCATGCATTCTCTTTTCAATGGGTGGTAGCAATGGTCCTGCTTCACTTACAGTCCAAAACTCTCTACCCCTCAATGGATTGACATTATACTGATATGCACTCAGGTATGTATCTTTGTTGAACCATTCAGATAGATAGTTAATTGGGTCTGCCCCACATAACCCAACTGCTGCAATTGCATGCTGACAAGGTATTCCACTCTTATCCCATTTCCCACAACTGCAAGAATGGTTTCCAAGTCTGACAACAAATCCCTGCCTTACATGTTGCACAGGGTCATCACAAAACACCTCATGGCATGATCCCCCATTCCACTCAACCTGCCATCTTAGACTTTGCCTCTTCTCCTTCTCAATCTTTGTAATTATGTTAGGTCCACACTCAAATTTCCATTTCAAAACACTTGCTCTCTTGGCAACCATCCTCTTCATAATGTACTATCTGATGTCTTCAAATAAGGAAATTATTGGCTTACTTCTGGTTTCAAGGAGCACTCCATTGAAGGTTTCACACATATTATTGTCCACTACCTCACACTTAACTACATCTGTAAAGAAAGCTTGGCACCAACCTTTGAGTAGCCACCTCTCTACTAACATATCCGCAGCCACCTCTCCCCCATTTAGCTTTCTCATGTTTTGAAGTTGTCTGTGCACCTCAGGCTGATTTGTTGCTCTGGCCATACTCCAAAACAACAATTGAAAATCTTTGCTTTGGGACTTTTTTCCCCACCTTGCATATATGTGTCTAGCACACATCCTATGCTCAATGAGGGGTAAAAGTTTGTTGACCGCATGAATGAGACCCTGAAAATTTGATAAGGATAAATTTAAAGCTGAAGTAAATTATATAGCTGATGTAAATTATGTGCTAAAATAATAAAGTTGAATGAAATTATGTGCAAACCTTCTGCATGTCACTGATAACAGACCATCCAAGCCCTTCTCCAATGCAGAGATCAACCTTTAGATGCTCAATAAACCAGGTCCAACTCTCTGTTGTTTCCTTGTCAACTATTGCCCAGGCTATAAGGAACATTTGGTTATTTCCATCCCTTCCAACTGCAATAAGTAACTGCCCTTTCATCAATCCCTTCAGAAAACAACCATCCAACCCTATCAACCTCCTACAACCAGCCATAAAACCTTGTTTAACAACAGCTATGCAGATGTACATCTTCTGAAAAACAGGACATTCATCTGGTTTTTTCCTTTTAGAAACCACACTGATAGTGTTGCCAGGATTTGTCTCTTTCAATTCATTTGCATAGTTGTTTAATACCTTGAAGTCCTCCTTGAATTGGGCTTCAATTCTTTTAAGTACCAGTCCTCTGGCATTTCTGCACATTTTACTAGTTACAAAAACACCTAGCTCCCTCCTAACTAGTGCCTTCAATTGGGATGTTTTGATAAATGGCATGCTACTTATTATGTCACCAAATCTTTTAGAAACAATATGAGCTGTCACCCTCTTGTTCCTACTGGCCTTAAGAAGGCATTTGTGTTCTCCCACGTAATGTTTGACCACAAACCCTTTTTTCCCACTACACCATGAGCATAAAATCAACCATTCACACCCTTTTGCACTGCATCTTGCCCTAACCCTAACTGCATCATTCTTTACATACCTAAATTCAAACAGGTAGAAAAGTCAACAAGCCGATGCTTAAATTGTTTCAGGTCAACAAAGCTAAGGCCCAAACAAAAATCATCTAACTCCTCATTAGGATCATACTGTTTACTGGTGGATTTATGCCTTATAGCATCATTTGCATCAGACCCTTCACTAGTTTCCTCATAGTTTCCAGGATCTGATGACGCAATATAGTCACTATCATACGCAAGAACTTTCCCATCACTTGCTACAGGTGTCCCAACCCTTCTCCTTTCTTCATCTCCCTCTCCATGATCTGTGTCACTTTCACAAACATTCTCTTGTATTGTTCTTTTCAACTGTAAATATTTGGAGACATTATCTCTCCCTTGGTCCCTTTCTTCATCCACATCTGAGTTATTGCAGTCAGTTTGGGTATCTAGTAATCTGCCCTCATCATCATCATCACACGAGTGGCTGTCTCCGTCACTTTCCTCACTGTCCATAATGCCATCTAACCCCTCATTGTCCTTTAAGACA
Source organism: Dioscorea zingiberensis (assembly GCA_026586065.1). Lineage (NCBI taxonomy): Eukaryota > Viridiplantae > Streptophyta > Magnoliopsida > Dioscoreales > Dioscoreaceae > Dioscorea > Dioscorea zingiberensis. The sequence continues at coordinate 51,804,843 of CM048818.1, read as the reverse complement.
TCTAACTCCACAGCAGGCTCATCACTATGCCTTAAGGCTTCTGGCAGGTTTTTGATCTGCCTAATATCAGATGACTCCACGTATATGTCTACAATGTAATGTGCTCTTAAGTGGTCAACTAAAGCAGCAATGCTCTGATCATTGCAAATATTTTTCAATATTCCCTCAGAATCCACAAAAAACAGACTCATCATGAACTTCTCCACATCATACCCTATGTCCTTCATATCCCCTAACAAATCCCAATAACAGATTTTATCGGGGTCAACATAACATTCAACCTCTAACCCATTGATGTATTTCACCCCTCTTTCTCTCAACAAAACACCTCCATGGTGATATTTAATAATGTATTGTTGCTCCATAGTGCTGTGTTCTACAGAAAAACAAAGTAATTAATCTCAAAGAAGATAACTTCAATACAAATTACTCTCCTAGAGAAAAAAATCTTATAAGAGCTGTTATCAAATTTACATGTTGTAAAACAGTTTATATATATATGCAAGAAGCCCAAATAATCCTATATAAGCAATTTTAGAACTCTACAAAAAATCTACATATATATATATATATATATATATATATATATATATATATATATATATATATATATAGATATATATATATATAAGAACTATATTTCTTGACAATGTAATGAGCACCTTCATTAAATTTCCAAAAGATGACATGTGTTGGGTATATTTCAAGTATTTTCTACCTAAATATATATGGAAATGTTCTTATTCCATTTATTTTGGCATATTACTGACGGATGTGAGCTTGGTTGGATATGATGCATTTTCATTGATGTTAGATATCATACGGTGACATTATAAAATTGATTAGGTTATTTGCATAAGTTTCTTGCATATGTGCAAGGATCTTGCTCTTATTGGGCTATATAGGCAATTTATGTTTTGTAAGGATATACATGCCAAAAAAAATTTAAAAAATAATAATATAAAAAAGAAACAACAACAACAACAATTGATTATACTTCTGATGCTCAGCAATTTGTTGGTGTTGATTGGCTTTATGGACATGTCATGTAGAGCTGGGCTCTTTTAAGGCTTGGGAGTAACAATTTATTAGAAGGAACATGAGGCTTCTGTCTACTTGTAAACTTTTTTTTTTATAAATGATATGTTGTGATTTTTTTAAAACCAGGATTTTGTAGAAGTAGTGTGCATATATGTATATATATATGGGAAGATGTCCTATTTATTTTATGCTAAATATCATATAAAATGTTCCAAACAACCTGGATGATGGATAATTCATGTTAGATTTCTTACTCTAACTTTGTTTCAAATCAAATTGATTTCCCCATTAATGATTTATTTTCACTTGTTTATCAGGGAAAGAATATCAAAAGATTTGAATCCTGGTGGCTGTAGTTGCACTAGAGATGTACTACTTAATTTCCTTGTAGAATTCCCCTTCAAATGAGCTTCAGGTAACTATAAGTACTTCTTTTTATTGACTTAAATATTCAGAATTATTAAGACATACAGGTCTGGCTACAATTTCATAAGCAATACATAAGTGTTAAATACATAACATGCAATATACATAAGTGTTAAATAAAGTCTACGAGCAATTATTTCATACAGAACAAGCAATACAGAGTAATGCATACAGAACAAGCACATAAACATAGACACAGTCAACACAATTTTGGAGGGAGTGGTGGAATGGGAAGTCTTCAAGCATAGGACAACTACAAAGAGTGGAATAGGGCCCAAAAAAAAGAAAGAAACCCCAACATCCAAGACCATACATCAGAACAATAACATAGAAAATTAGGGTTCAACATACAAGAGGGCATCTTACCAGGATGATGAAGAGGCCTAGCCTGGCTGATGTGTCAGTGTGGACAATTTCCGACGGGGCCCGAGTGGATTCCAATGTGGGAGGGGTGGCGCTGCTGCTGCATCGTGGGACAGGGAAGTCTGTTGTCGGTGTGAGGCACTTCAGGCAGGGGCTCGAGTGGGTTCTGGTGTGGGATAGGTGCTCCGTCGCGCACGTTGGTGGCTTGCTCGAAGGTGAGTAAGCGTGGCGACCAAGATGATGCAGGTTGGAGGATGAGATGGTGAGGGGCCGGGAGAGAGGGGGAGAGGGGTGTGAGGGGGAGGGGGGAAAAGGGCTCTCGGATGCTAATTGTTAAGATCCGATTTGGAGGGTTTATTTAGAATCCGTTTATCTAATGTTTTAATTTTTTTATTTTTTTAATATTTTAATATTTTAAAAGACCACGTGGTAAACACGTCAACCAACTTAAACGGCTGAAGGAAACGTCGTTGGCCTCTGGATTAATAAGTTTCATTTTATAAAGTAGAGGGACTAAAAAGTCTCAAAAAAAAATAGAGGGACTAAAAGGATACTTTTTGAAAAGTAGAGGGACTAAAAAGGGAATTATTCCAAAACTATATTGTCAAATGGGAAGTTTCCTTTTCCACATGTCTAACAAGCCTTTAATTAATGAACTATTACAACGAGTGAAATTATGTGATGTTGCAGTGAGTGAAGTAATGAGCCATCGCAGTAAACTCAACACAGTAATAAAGTATATACAATAAAGTCAACACATAGTTAAAGCTTAACTAACAAAATTTAGCAATTTATTTTCATAAATCTAAGTTCATAAAACAAGACACTTTTAGAAATTTTATACTGGACCCTGTGAATTGTAATCATGCCACATATCTTCTGCTATTTTGTCACAGATTTCTCGCCAACATTGGCAAGTATCACGTTGTTTACGAAGTGTGGCTTGGCCTCTCATGTATAAAAACTTCTTCTTTGATAGGAACTTCTTGGTCCAACATGTCTGTAATGCCCCAATTTTTCCTCGTAATTATTGTTTAAATTTCCAAATAATATTGTCAAGGACAATTTTAATTAGGGTTTGTAACAAATAAATAAATAATAAAAATTTAATTTAAAGGGTGTTATAGAAAAAGTTAAAGGAATACATGGGAGTGTAATAGTTGAAGGAACAAAAAGAATTGATGTTATAATTAAAACATATAATTATTAACTAGTATATGGTTAAAATAAGTGATTTCTTCAATTAATACAAGCCTCATCATTATTGATTAAAAATGGATTCAAGTGTGATGTTAGGCATGATTGAATTTGATGACATCATAGTCCACTAACACTCCATGAGAGTTTTGGAGCTTGATTGTTGAATTACCTTTTACTCCATATCATAACCCATTAAGTTCATGAAATAATATTCAGGAGTGACATCCATTGACTTTGACTGGTTGAATTGAATAAAATAGAGTTGGTATGTTATTAATCAAATGAAACAATGGTTGGTTAGTATTAATTGAAACTATAGCAAATAATCAAGGCTGACATATTATAAGTGAGAAATGAAAACTTAGTTGAACTAGGAATCTAATTAAAGCCGCTGATTGATATGTTAGGGAATTAGGGTTGTTTGGCAAGTCATTTGTGAATGAGAAGATTTCATTTAAAGCATGTTGGACGTGTCAACCAACAATGCTTTCTGATGAAATGGGCTTTAAATGTAGGAATGGAGGAAGAGAATCTCTCCAAGTGTTGAGAAATTTGGAGAAAGCTAGTGACCTCCATTGGGGGCCTTGTTAGCAGCTTGGGATCTTTCTCTTCTCTGTTAAGACAACCGAAGCCTCTAAAACTAAGTTATAAAGCCAAGGCTCTAACGTACATGTTGTCACGCCTCGACCTGGATTCAAGGGCCTCGGGCATGTGCAAAGACCGGCCGTACCTAAATAGAGGCATACCTCACTCGGATACAAGGCCTAGATAATACAAGAACAGATAACAAAATTCAAATAATGCCACTAATATCTCAGAGTTTTACAGCGGAATTTAAAACATAAATCGACACCCTATACAAGTTAAGGCCCCACAAGGGTCCTATAAACAAAATCTCACACACAAGAATAGAGCAGAGATCCTTGAACCTCTATTAAGATGTACCCTTCCCACGCGCAGCTCCTGAATCCGAAATGACTATTCCTTAGAACCTGAAAAGGGAAGCAAATGGAATGAGCTTTCGGAGGGAAAGCTCAGTAAGTACCCCGCAGGGAAATACAATGAAACCAAGGTGGTTAACAAAACATAACATATCAGAAACAAGATCAAACAAAAGGATCATTATCCGATAACCACATAACAAGGAGTACAACAAATAACAAGCAAGGGAACTTTCATGTCATCTCTCGGCGCTCATCGACCTCAGCCGATCATCAACCTTAATCACACCCAGACCCTTGAGTCTGGTAGCTCTCCTACGTGCACGTACACGGTCAGCGTATCATCCCACTGACAGGTGGACATCCAGAGTTTTCTCCCCCTGGTAGGACTACAGGACGTTCAGAGTGTCCTCCCCCTAAACGGTCGTAACTTATCTGCACCAAGTAAGAGAATCTTCAACACAAGAAGAGCTGAAACACTAACCCGGACGGAGCACAAGCTCACATGTTTCCACGGCCTTGTGCCGATCAACGGGAAGACATGTTTAGCAAGAAGAAGCAGCTGACACACACCCACTCGGACGGAGCATAGGCTCATGTGTTGCCAAGGCCACGTGTTGATCAATGAGCGAGCATGATAAGTGATCACAAGCACACCCAACAAGGCCAACACATCAACATGCATACACTAACATGGAATTTCAACAAAGCAGGAGAACAAACATGTGTATGCAAATACGAGCAATTACATACAAAGCATAGAAATATCAAAGTCGAATGACGCATAACAAGGTGTACAATTCAAGACATGTACAAGCATATTATCAAGAAGAACATAAAAGCAATCAATCATCGAATAAGGGAAACAAGGCAAAAGTATTTATCTAAAGGGCAATAATAAATCAAGAAAACCCATCACTGGGTGGAAGCTAGGCAGGTGCACTTACAAAGAGGGAAACAAGGCAAAAGTACGTACCTCAATCAATGATCTACTCGACCAAGTTGTGTCCCTCCTGACATCACTCATCGCTCTATGTCAACATCTGGTAATGGGTTCTACATCAATAACAAAAATGAAGTCATAGATAACAACCTATCTACATGATAGTTGACCCATTTCTAGAACCGATAAATCTGACTTAGTCTAATCGGACTGGACCCAAGTCCATTACCCATTGACTTGACTTGATCAAAGCCAATCAACTCACCGACTTAACTTAACTTGATTTGATCAACTCAATCCATCAACAATTTAACTTCAATTGGTTGAACCCGATTTGGTTTAAGAAGGAAACCGGTTCAACCCACTAACTCACTTAACTACCTTACTTAACTTGTCTAAGTTCAACTGGTTTGATTTAAATAGAAACAGATCCAAACCCAACCCGTTTGGACTCACAATAAGGTCAAAATATACAAATCAATCCAACCCAACTTGTTTGGTCTCATAGAGACTAGATTCGATCTAACCCACTTTAATCTATCCCCTCTGAACAACGGGATGAACACAATCAATTTTCTTTTCCCGGGTAGATGTAAAATCCAAGGATTTTATTTTGAAATAAAATGAGTTTAAAATTTATTTAAATTAGTTATTAATTAAATAAGTTCCCTAAATAATTAAATTGTTTGATTATGTAGAAAATGGAAGTTTAAAAGGACTAAAAACCCTAATTAGGGTTTATGGAAGGTCCAAAGGACCTTAAAGTAATTTCAAAAAGTATTGAGGACCTAAGAGGAATTGACATCTCTCTTAGAGAAAGGACTTATCTGTAAACTAAGAAGAACTAGGGACTTCTGGAAAATTATTCTAGATAAAAACTCAAATAGAATTAAATGGACGGCTGAGATTAGATTATCTTAGATCGCAGCTAATCTCAGGGAGTTATGACGGCCCATGTGGAGCCACGTGTCGGTCTGGTAATAAATCAATCTAATCATGTTTAGATACGAGGCAAGGGGGAAAAGAAATCGGTGAGAATGACCGCAAGGTGTGGGCTGACAAGGTCCGTCCATCTCAGGATTTGTCTCAAGATTGAGGCGATGTAACCTCATCTGGCCGTCCAGACTCCGGGTAATCACAGCCACTGATCGTCTAAGTGGTCGATCCGAGGCTCCATGGGCTAATCAAAGCCGTTGAACCACGATCGGGCAATCTCTACCACTCATCTGTTGAGTGACGATCACGAGGCGTGATCAGGAGACGTTCGGCTGGCCGCGAACGCCACCGGGGGTCTCACAGTCTCCTCCGGGCGTTACGCGCGGTGAAGCCGGCCGTCAGCCGGCGAGACGGTTTCGCTTTGACGACCGTTCGCCTGGCCCTCTTGGAGGCTATAAAAGGGCAACTACTCCCTTTGTTTCAGAGCACAGGCGGGCTGAGCTCAGTACTCCAGTGAGGTGACAGCCGGAGAAACAGAGGGCAATCGTTGTGGGTTCGTACCATCAGAAGAGCACGGGACCGTCTAGTACAGCTGCAGGAGAAGGAGGAGACCGAGACGGCGAGGTTGAGGTGGTGCTGCACGTGGTGAGCGCGGCCGAGCTCGTCGGAGAAGACCGAGCTCTCATTAGTCGTCGGAGTGATCACGGAGGGCATTGTTCGCCGCTCGCGCTTCTCCGGTAAGTGCCCTCTTTCCCCTGTTGTAGCGATAGAGACCATGCATGCTCTCCGAGTCGTGACGAGCTCGCCGGAAGTAGAGGTCTCGGCCGAGACCAAGGCAACTTCGGTGAGCGATTGCGAGGCCGAGAGTAGCCCTGGGTGGTGGCTCTGGCGCGCAAAAGTTTCCCTGGGCCGAGAGGAGCCAGTGAGTGAGCAGCCAATTTGGTTCTTGGTATGGCGGAGTCGTTTTTCTGGCGATCTCTCCGTCGAGGTTACGAGATTGAAGAAGAAGAGAGAAAAAAAAGGAATTAATTATTAGATTAATGTTTAATTAATTGTTTTAATAGTTAGTGTGACAGTTAATAATTAAATAAATCAAAAGAATATATATATGAATTAATCAATTGCTTAATTAGATTGGAAAATGATCTAACTAAATTGATTAATTGATTGATCAAGGTATTTGTATAAATAATACCTAGGTTGATTAATTGATTTAGGTACTTAAGTGTCTAAGCGAACATATTAGATCGTGTAGTGGGCTAATCTCTGACTTTTGGGCTCAAGCAAGTCTATAAAAAAAATTTAATTAAAAAGATTTCGAACCTAGGTTGCGAGATAATTGATTGCGATAATTGATCAATTAAAGGAAGGAAAATTGGTGGGAGGTAGGGTTGAACCCTAGATCACCTAGATGGCATGGTTAGGTCTTAACCTTTGGGACATGGCTAGCCACGTGATAAAGTATGGACTTTCTAATCTAAGTAGAACTTGACAAAGTAAGGCTAGGCGACCTATTGGGCTTAGTTGGTGGGCCCAATTGAGTTGAGTTGATTAAAGGTGATCAACTAGGGCTTATTCCACCACAAACAAGTGTCAAGTTGATGGGTTGACTTAAGTTGACCAGATGACCAAAGTTGACTAGAGTTGACCAAATGTGGAATGGAAGTTAACTAAGGACTTGAAGGTGAGGGAAATGGTTCAGTAACTAAGTTATTGGACTTTGAGGCCCGTTTAGTTGGGCTTAGGCCCACCGAACGCGAGAATTATGCATGTGCATCTAGAAACCTAGGTTTTATTAGAATATTGGCTTTAATAGAAACTCTATCATCAGATATTCTCGGGAGTCTTAGAGACACTACAGGAGGAGACTAGGACGGTTTCTAGTTCCAGCAAGAGGTAAGTACACTTGCCTAGTACCCACTCTTCGAAGTTTCTTTGGATTTGCTTATGCTTTATGATATATGTTTATTGTTATCATACATGCTGTCTTTATCTGTCTTAGATTCATGTTAAGCATGTATGCATTTTTCGGGATGTTGGTATCCCTATTTGATGTGGTCTACTGTCCGGACTCAGTGGAGCTAGTGTGGGGACTCCGATAAGGAAATGTTCAGGGATGAGACACCCTGGCATTTCTATTTGCCGTGCCAGAGGGGCAATGCTCTGGATGTCTTACCTGTCAGTGGGAATGATACGCTGACAGTGTTAACACGTATGAGAGGTGGTACTACCGGCTATCGATCGGAGGGTCGAACGACCAGAGGGTCGTGTTTACAGCGCATAGCTGGATATACTGACCGGGAGTGATCTTTGAGCTTTTCTCGCGAAACTCAACACAGGGCCTGAGGGTTTCTGTAGATAGGGGTCGCACCGTTATCTTTAGTTGTGGTAGACCCCTAGAGATGTTCTCTTAGGGACGTAGTCCCATTGTTGACTTATATTATGTCTCTATGACCCAGCAAGAGTACTTACTGGACTTTTCCTTCGAAAGCTCACGTATTTGTTCTTTCTCTCTTTTTCAGATCCCGAGGTTTAGGGGCCGGTGCCGAGGAGGTTGTCTGGAGGTTGTTTTGGAAACCCGAGGTCTGAGGGTCTCCCTTGTCTTTTCTTTTGAGAATTGTTTTTATGTAGGACCCGTATAGGGACCAGACATTGTATTGGGCCTATGGGCCCTTATGACTCTATGTTCTTTTGAACTTGAGTTTATTTTATGGTTTGTTATCTGCTTATTTACACTTAGGCCTTGTATTCGAGCTGAGCTTGACTCTACTTTAGTACGGCACAATGCATTCCGCGATGCTTTCGGGGCCGGGGAACTGGACGGGCGTGATAGTAGACCTTCACATGTTAGACCATCACACAAAACTATAGAGGGGCTTTAATTGTCAAGGGTCACATCCATATTCAGACATCATTCTACTACTTTATTATCATGTCATAGTTTTCTCTATACTGTTTCAAGCTAACATCTCTAAAGAAATCACACCTACTGCTAGTACTTATCCAGCAATTCTCTCCAGATCAAGGCATCAATCCAACAATGGATATGTGAAACTTCATCCTTATAAAAGACAAGGTTAAGTAACTATAATAAAGACCAACCACCATGCACCTAACACTAGTCACAAAACATACAAAGGTCCTAAGTTACTCACGCTTGCCCAGGTTTTATCATAGAGGAACCACTCAACTAACAAATCAAACCATCATCAAAGATCTATCTTCTGATCCATCGCTAAACCATAAGAATCAAGAAAGGATAATCATCCATCCATAATATCTAACAGGGAGTAGTTCCTCCCCTGGCCATGTTCTAACCACAGAGAACCCCACTTCTTATCTAATGCCAACTCCATTCCCTAAACCTCTACCTATCTTCTTATGCATTCCAGGCTCAACTCATGCTTTGAGGATTAGAACAGATAACCCCAGCACGTCCTCATAAATACACACCCTCATATAAAAAAAGAAACAACTTCCCCTTTCATGGTTGTTAGACATAACTCTCAATAAAACCAAACTCATTGCAATTTGCAACCCTAACCAGTTCTTCTCTATCTATAAGATCACATGCTTAGTTAACTACAACCTATCAGGTGACAACATGCATGACTTTTAATGAAAGTTAAATCCTAACATACCTTGATGAACATACACTCCAACCTATAATTAACTCAAGCACACAAGTTCAAGAGAGGATCTAGATCATGGATTCCTTTCCCTCTCACTCTATCCTCTCATCTTACTGGAAACCAGACCTCTGTGAACCTATATACATGTATGGAAAATTAACAAACGAGCGAAGAGGAGAGTTTACCAGTACCCATAACCCGTGGTGTGTGGTGATGAAGTCCTGGCATCGTCCCTCGTGCTATGGCCATGTGCCTCCTCTCGCCGCGCTCAGGTGAATCAGTGCGATCACCTCTATCTCTCTCTATCTTTCACGACGGTGGCGGCGGTAGGGTTTAGGTTTGGCTCTCCTCTTATAGGCACTCGCGAGACGATAACAAACGCGGATCTAAGTTTGAAAATAGGGTTTATCTCCCTGTTTAAACTCCTTTTCATAGCTAGTAGATAGGATTACGATCTCACCATCGATCGCTGGCCGGTTGGAAACCGCGGAGGATATCAAGTATGCATTCCTTCTCTCTCTCTATATATATACTTTACTATATATATATATATATATATATATATATATATATATATATATATATATATATATATGGTCAGGATCATGGGACACACTATTTTAACACATCATTTGACATCCTTTTTCATTCATTGGCTTGCACACTGTTTTAACCAAATCCAACCATATGGATGGAAAGAACATTGAAAAATAAGCAAGCATGCCAATTTTCATACAATTTAGGAACTTGTAGGGTCTTCATCTTAACGAGTGAAATTTTATACAGTTGGACTTTCACTATTTAATATGTAGACCCTACAAGTTCTTAAATTGTATGAAAATTGACATGTTTGCTTATTTTTCGATGTTCTTTCCATCCATACGGTTAGATTTGGTTAAAACATTGTGTAAACTAATGAATGGAGAAGGATGTCAAATGGTGTGTCAAATAGTGTGTCCCATGATCCTAACCCATATATATATATATATATATATCCCATTCAATCTAAGTTTGGGGAATCTCTAACCACTTAAAGAAATAATTAGAAAAAATTTATTCCTTTCCCTTGATTTGTTTATTTGGTTTGATTTTATTGAATCAAATCAATGATTTATTTAATACCATCCAAGCATGGCCACGTGCTTTCTTTAAAGAGGAATCTTTGAAGTCATGCTATATACGTTCATCTATCATGATGCCAATCATCTTTAATTTTATTTCATTCTTCTCAATCAATCTTTCATGATCCTTACGCTAAATTATTAATGTATATATATATATATATATATATATAAATGCTAGTATATGGTCGGCCGGATTACTGTTCATTTAAGGCCGCCTCATTTTGAGGCACTTGTAGAATCTTTTTTTTTTAAATCCAACCGTATGGATGGAAAGAACATCGAAAAATAAGCTAGCATGTAAATTTTCATACAATTTGGGAACTTGTAGGGTCTTCATCTTAACAGGTGAAAATTTATAGAAATCTTACCGGTCAGAATTTCACCATTTAAGATGAAGACCCTACAAGTTCCCAAATTGTATGAAAATTGACATGCTAGCTTATTTTTGGATGTTGTTTCCATCCATACGGCTGGATTTCCTTAAGATACTATGAAAGTGGGCTAAAATGGGGCGACCGCACTTGCACAATGTTAAAGCAGGCCGGATAGTAACACGACTGAATATATATATATATATATATGTATATTCCACTAAATCTAAAGGTTTTCATGTCTTTTTTGTGAATAACCACCTCACATTTCCTAGGTTACTTACAGGTCCTTTGCTTGTGAAAGGGGCACAAATTCCATTTCAGTCCTCATTATTTCTAAAATTACCAAAAGGCCCTTGAGGACTCTAAATAATCTTAATCCTAACTAAAATTACACCCAACCTCTTTTTATATTAATTCTAGCTATGAGAGACTCCTTTAATAAAATTACCAAAAGGCCCTTGAGGAATTAACTAATTAAACCTCTTTTTATATTAATTCTAGCTATGAGAGACTCCTTTAATAAACAATTTAAAGGGCAAATAAAAGACTTTTATTCTCAATAAAAATTTCAATTACACCCAACCTTGGGGACTTTTATTCATTAACCAAATTATTTTGGAAAATAACGAAAGAGAAAATTATTTCCTAAAATTCTCGGATTTTACACATGTTGTGGGTGGAGTCTATTTTTCGTTGTGTGTTAATATCTGATGCCGTAGTTGGCCAGATACCATATGTATGTTATGTTACAGATTGGTTAAATTTTATATGATTAAGAAACAGAATTGTTTATTTTGTTATAGTTATATCAATCTGTATAGATTATGCAGGTTTAAATTACATAGCCGTAGAGCTGTGTGTACTCCCGGCCTGGCTGGTACCACATCCGCCTTGGTTGGGAGGTGGGTGTGACAATATCGGTCAGATCAATATCTTTTATAAAATTATGCAACACACAACAAGAGAAGACAAGGTCCACTTGTGTCCCAAAGGAATAAAATGACCTCGAGTCTAGAATCCTAAATTGACTCTTAAGAATTTCAAAAGCTCTCTTTATTCTTGTTTTGAGTTGGGAATGACGAAGAATAAATAACTCCTTCACATTTTTTGGTGTACGACCTACTTGTTCCTTTAGATGATACCTAACTTTTTTATAAGGAGAGGTGAATGTTGTGTAACTAGCATTAACGAGATATTATTTATCTAGGAATAAGAATGAAGAATTTTTTTAGGATAGTTTACTAATTTTTTTAACAAAAAAATAGGTACAATATTGATTATGGTATCAAACCTGGAGGAATAGATAGGTCGTACAACGGATGGGTGAGATGGTTCATCCTTCAGAACTAGATATATATCATTGATCGAACCTTCCCAACTGACGAGGACATATATAAATTCCAGGTCCAGGTTGCATGCGGCAAGCACATTTTGTGTGATCCTTTTGAGGCCCCAAAATTTGTTTTGGAGATCTACAACCATCCTTGCATCTATATGGGTCCCATCAAGAAATCCAATACAATCCTAAAAAGTTAAAGGTTATTAAATATTCCGCTAACTATTTCAAAGTCAATGAGAATGTAAAGAGGATAATGCCTTGAAGTAAGGAAAATAACATGGGTTAAACTCTATATAAGGATGTAGTCAAGCGTCCGGTTGCTTAACAAATTCATCTCTAAGTTCACATATAGCTTGGAGCACGGCATTAAAATACCGGCTCACCGTAGCACCTTATCTAATAAAATCAAATTTTCTTGATCGATTCTTAGTATGGTACCCTACTATACGAAGAATATCGCCACTTGTTCCTCAACAGGTACGTGGATAGTATCTCTTCAGGGGCGCAACTAAGATTTAATATTAAGGGGGGCAAGATCAAAGTATATAACTATCAAACCCCAAGGCTGAGTTGTGTTTGCATTTCCTTAAAGATTTGATTCCTCTTTCAAGTTTCAAAAAAATGAAAACTATTTCCATAATATATATAAGAAATCACACGAGAACTACATCAATCTCGAATTCTTTGAAGAAACAGATTTATCTAAGAAGAACAAGGTTAAGAGCAGGATGAAATCTAATTCCTAAATGAATCAAAATGATATACTAGCGGAAATTGAGAGAGTCAAAGGTGCAAAGTTGGACGGAAATCACCTTGGGTTCGACCACCAAAGAGAGATGAGAGTTACCGGAGAGGAGAAGCAGTTGGCCTCTATGATGATGAGAAAGAGAAAGGATCGAAGGGAAATAGGGAATTGATGGGGGCATTATCGGGTTTGGAGTTTGCTCACTAAATCCGCAACCATTATTATGCGGACGGATCCGAACCCAACTGCATTTGATAAACAGAATTGTTTACCAAATTCCCATGAGGGCTATGAAGATTTCTATAATTATATCTTAACATTCTTTGTAATTATGCGGATAAACCCATAAACTTCTTATATTCTCATATTAAGTGGATTTTTATTTGTTACAACAGGAAATAGTAAAATTTATGGGGGTAAATTAATATATATATATATATATATATATATATATATATATATATATATATTGAAAATATTAAGGGGCAATTGCCCTCCTTCTCTAACACGTAGCTCCGCCACTGTTAGGGCATGTTTGGTTCGCGGTAGTGGGCACCGAAGTCACGAAAGTGGCTCCACTTCTGTGACTTCTGTGTGTTTGTTTCGCAGAAGTGATCGCTGAAGTGGAACTCCCACTTCTGAAATGTACGGATTTCCATAGTTTGACTTCCGAAATTTTGGCTCCGAAGTGGATTTTCCTTGGATTTTGATTAGCTCTGGGGTCTTCACGTGGGTTGTTTGGCGTCACCCCCTCCCCGTCTTCTATCTTCTCACTTGTGCCCTAGAGAGTTCTTCTCCTTCTGATCTTCTCCCATCGTCCCAAGAAATTCAGCCCGACGCGCCTCCTGAGAAGCTCGAGAGCCCTCCACCGACGGCGACCTTGTTTTCCATCCTAATCACCGGCTATTGTCCCTCTAGCGATCTCCTGAGAAGCTCGAGAGCCCTTCACCCGATAGCTCTTCCACCCCTTCCAATCCGCCTCTGTTTTGCTCCTTCTCACTGGCTTTCATCTTGTTCGTGTTCCTCGACTGTTCTTCCGGGGCTCGTGGGCTTGTCGAGAGTTTTGAAAACTAGGGCAAACATTGGTTTCCACCAATTTGCTCATTCTTGCTTGCAGATCTTTAAGGTTTGTCTCTTCCCTTCAAAACTTCATTGTTCTGGGTCTTCAATTTCATGGTTTTCCCTCTGATTTCATTGTTTTCTTTTTAATTTCTGTTTTGAAGCACAGATCCATCTCTTTGCACTCGGCTGCTGCCTTTCCTTGCTGTTTCTCGTTGGCCTTCTTGTAGTCAGCGTTCTTCGACCGATTGAAGGTATAGGTTCCAGAGTTCTTAAAATTTGTTGTGAAAATTAAGAATTTTTGTTCATTCTACCCTTATTAGCTTTTCATTGAGATTGAATATGATTTTAGAATAAAGTATAATTTGACAGTGGTTGAATTGATCCACAGGGTATGACAGAATATAATTTTATATCTTGTTCTAGGTTATCTAATTTTATAGCATTAGCCTTCCTCTATTGCAATGATTTTTATCTTGTTCATCTCTTTGAATGCAATTTGTGCTAATGTTAATAAGGTTTTTCAAATCAGAGAGGATTTTTTTTGTTTTGTTTTAGCTTTTGATTTGATTCTTAAAAGCATAGAAGCAAAACATGACTGGTTTTTGTCAAATTTCAGTTTGAATTATTGGAATTATGCACACAGATATTTTTGCTGTATGTGATTCCATTCCATTCCATTCCATTGTTTTGATAGAAGAATAAAGCTTCACAGGACAGCTTCCACACTTTGGATGGGAATATTGTTCTGGATTTCTGAACCATTGTCATAAACTATTTTATCAATACTCTTATGCAGAAGTTGGTTGCACTCTCAATGAGCAATTATCTGTTTATTAGGATTCCAATCAATAATTCTGATCTGTTTCAAATTGTATACCAATTACTTGTTTGTAGATGGATAACTGACCAACAAATGATAGGGGAAGGGTTTTGGCTGCAGCCTATACCACAATTGTTGCAGTGGTTGCATTTCTCTTTAAAGAAATGCGTAAAAAAAGGCGGTACGATATATTGAACCTTCAATGTTCCGGGACCTAACTAGGAACGAGCACATGTGTCGCATTCTGAGGAGTGGGAGAGACTACTGTGTGAGCTATCTTAGGATGGATATAGGCACCTTCATGCGTCTTTCGATGATTATGCGTGATAGACATCTGTTGCGCGACACTAGACATGTCTCAGTAGAAGAACAACTAGCTGTATTCCTCCACATTGTGGGACACAACACAAAGAATAGGACAATGAGGATTGAGTTTCTCCGTTCCGGTGAGACTATTAGTAGGTACTTCAACAATGTCCTATGTGCTATTTGAGCCGTCTGCGATGACTTCATGCAGCCACCTACATCCGCCTGCCACCCTGGAATTGCGTCCAACCCTAGTTTGTACCCTTTCTTCAAAGTAAGCCAAACTTCAATTTGTTTGTTTTAAAATGTGTGAATTGTTATTGTAATTTTTTTTTTCAATTTGCTAAACATGTAGGATTGCATCGGTCTATTAGATGGCACTTACATTGTTGCATCTGTTCCCCCGGCCGATTTACCACGTTTCCGTGGCCGGAAAGGTCCAACACAAAATGTGTTGGTCGTGGTGAACCCCGGTTTAATATTCACATATGTGCTAGCCGGGTGGGAAGGGTCGGCTAATGACTTCACTGTGTTAAAAGATGCATTATCACGCCCGCAACCGGAAGGGCTTAAAGTTATTGAAGGTAAATACTAAGTAATTTTTCCTTTTGCTAATACACATTCTTCCATGAAAAAGTCCTTCATCCTAATAGTTTCCTGTAGGCAAATATTACTTGGTAGATGCGGGTTATTCAACGATGAACAGTTTTATCGCTCCATACCAGGGAGTCAGATACCATCTGAAGGAACATAGTGGGCGTGAACCAACAACCCCAGAGGAGCTGTTTAACTTGAGACATTCAATGTTACGGTCTAAGATTGAGCGGGAATTCGCCATTCTTAAGAATCGTTTCAAGATTCTTACATCGCAACCGTTCTTCCCTTACAAGACCCAAGTGCGTCTAGTCCTAGCAGCTTGTATCATCCACAATTTCATTGCTGGTGTTGATCCTAATGACAAAATCATACAAGATGATACGATCCAAGACAATGAAAATATTGTAAATGCATCCTAGTCCCAGTCCAGATCCCAGAGGGAACGAAGGGAAGAAAATAGGCTGTGGATAGAATTACAGGACAAGATTGTGCAAGAAATGTGGGCGCACTATGTTGCTTCCCGACGCTAGTTTCTTTTATTTTTGTTATGTTATTTTCCTATGTACTTTTGTACTGTATCTTGTGCTTGACATTTGTTGATGCATTGCACTGATGTCGTTATGGACTGCTAGTTTCCTATCTATTAATTCTATGCCTTGCAGCTTTAAACATTTTTATGATTTGATATAGTGATGGAGCACGGCAATTCTTCTAGATCTGGAACAAAACGTGGAACCCGGAACAAGCGTTGGCCAACGGCATTTAGCAATTTTGTGATACCGGTGTTGGTTCAGCAAGTTGCTTTAGGGTTGAAGTGCGACAAAACATTCAAGAAAGCAGCTTTTGTCGCTGCTGCAGCGATAGTGAATGACACTTTTAAGGTAGACTATACCGCTGAAAATGTGGAAAATCATTACAGGACCTTGAAAGCACGATATGCAATCATAAAAAAAGCAAAGGAGCTGAGTGGCGCTGGGTGGGATGACAACCTCAAAATGATCACCCTTGACCCGATGGTTTGCAAGACTTACACAGATGTAAGTGCATAATAATGTTTATATGTATTCGTTTGGTTTCAATTCTATCATGTATTTTTTCATAAAAACTGACCAACTTCTAAATATGTAGGCACATCCAACTGCTAAGCCCTTCATAAACAAGCCAATTGATAATTATGAAGGTCTTAGAACTATTTGTGGTGAAGACCAAGCCACTGGATCTTATGCGACTTCTATTTATTCTGACTTTGCTAGTAGGACAGACACATATGATATGGACAATGACAACATGGAGGAAAGCCCAAATGAGAATAGTGACGAGGATGGGAATGCCGATACAACCCTACATGTTGCTAACACTCGTAATAATGTGTCATCCACTAGCAGACCCCAACGTTCAAGCAGGAGGTCTGTGGAAAATGATGAAGCATCCTTAGGTGATTTGGTCCGGGTTGTAGGAGAGATGACCCATGCCATTAAGAACCCAACTCAGTGGTATGATATCTTGTACGAAAAGGTAATGGAGGTGGATGACATCGATAAACGGTTGAAGGCAAAGGTGTTTGATTATCTGTTCCTACACGAGAATGAAGGGAAGATGTTCATGGTGAAGGATAAGGACCTGAGACAAGCATGGATGGACGAGTTCCTGATTAATGTGCCTTATTAAGCCTTATTCCTACTTTGCAGATTTTATGACTTGCTTTTTATTATCTCGTTTGCATGGACTGATTTGCTTTTCTTTTCTATTTGTTCCTTATCTTTTTTCTGCCGAACTGAACTGTTTTTATTTGTTTGTGTCTTACTTAACTTTTGTGAACTGTCGGATAGACCTTATTAATATGTAAGACTATTTGGAACTTACTTTTGCTATAATTTGATATTTTCTTCTTATAGGTGGTCATCTATATGGCTATGATGAAAGCACATGAGGCATATTGAGGCACGGTTTCTGGAAGACAGTTGTGAGGACCTTTTTAATAATTGTTTTGCTTGTTCCCTTCCTTCCTGGTTGCATGGTTTTCATATTTGGTTTGTTATTCAAGGAGTGCGGCGAGGCAGCCATTGCAGCCCATTTCCTCTAAATGACTTAATTGTTTTATTACATGCTTCCTTCCTTTCTTCCTAGTTGCATGGTTTTCATATTTGGTTTGTCATTGAAGGAGTGTGGCGAGGCAGCCATTGCAGCCCATTTCCTCTAAATGACTTCATTGTTTAATCTATGGACTTTTTTTGCATGATTTTCAAATTATTTTTTGGACTTTTTTGTATTGGTGGTGGGAAATCTTTTGATAGTTTTGATGGAGGGGAGCAAGCGAATTATTGGAAATTGATGCCGATGATAGTGCCTCATTCTGAACTGAGCCATGGAGTTATTCGTGTGGTTTACTTCTTCATTGAGTGTAACTCAACCATGTCAAGCTGCATTCTGTTATGAATTTATATTTGTTATTTTGGCTGTTGCAGACTCTGTCTTTTTATATTCCTTTGATGTGTATGCTGTCATACTTATCACTTGAACTAGTAGGGAATTGGCAAATGAACTTCGTATTCAAATCTTTCTTTAGTTGTTATATACTTTACAGGATGTTGAAGGACTTGTTGTGTGTTGGTTTCCCTGATCATATGGAGGAAGGACATGTATCTATGAAATTGCTGCTTTCTCAGTTGGATTTCATTGACTTTTTCTTATTGCTTTTGTTGATATTGTATACTTTACAGGATATTGAAGGAGTTGTGTGTTGGTTTCCCTGATCATATGAAGGAAGGACTTTACTATGTTTGCTTTCTTAGTTGGATTTCATAGATTGTTAGTTTTTTTTTCTGATATTGTATACTTTACAGGATGTTGAAGCTTCATTTGTGTGTTGGTTTCCATTCTCATATGGAGGAAGGACTTTGACAACAAAAGAAGAGAAGTGGTTGTATTGAAACCAATGGCTCAGGTATGTATTAATCAATTTTTGATGAAATTTTTTATTTTGGTCTTCTTAATTTCTACAAAATAAAAGTTCACCAAGATGCACTTTTGTAGATATGTTTGAGGTGGTTGTACCAACAAGGAGGTACTTTAATTGTGAAGAGCTTCAGATTATTTCTCATGAAGGATGTAATTGACATATTTGATTGGGAGTACATAAATGAAGAAGAGTTGCACAAAGATAGGAGAGCAATGGAAATGGAGAAATATAGCATTTTTCTTGTGTTATATGGGATGGTGAAAGAAGAGCATTATTACCTTGTTGCATAGAAGGTTGGAGATGTTGAAAGAAGAGATGGTTGCTTGTGTTATTCTCAGTTGGAATTTTGCCTATACATGTAGAAATACAAACCATGCTTATGCTCAAAGTTGGCCAATGCTCGAGGGAAGAGAGCATGTTGTTATTGAACAAGTCTTTTAAAGTTGAAGTGATCATGTTATTTATTAAAGCGAATGATTGTTTTTTGTATTGAACAAGTCATTTAAAGTATATGTTTGGTTCAAGTAAGAAAGCAGGGTGTTCAATAGGAAAGAATGTGTTTTGGTTCTCAGTTATGTTTTGGTTCTCAGTTGTGTTTTTTCTTTCAAGTAGAATGTGTTTGGTTCAAGTATAAAAACTAAAAAAAAATAATAATAATAATACAATAAAATAAAATAAGATAAAACAAAAATGGGTTTATATGGATTAATATAACACTGCACACCATGAAGGAAACCAACAAAAACATAAAACAAATTCATATAAATATTGTTGCGCACCCATCTTGATATAAATTATAAATTATTTCTATATATATATAATTAATTAATTAATCATATTAAAATGATTAATAAAATTGGTTACTACTGATATATATATATATATATATTACAATTAATTGGTCTAATTTTAAAATAGTTCAAATGTAGGAAGAGATTATACACAATAATCCATTTTTATCTTATAAGAAATTATTATCTCAAATTATATTAGATACATTATCAAAAAAAAAAAAACAACAACAAAAGGGTAACCTCACCATCCCCTCAGAAGTGGTGACCATATACCCAGTTTTCCGCCAACCAAACACCCAGAAGTGTGGAACTCAGACTTCCTAACCCCTACTTCCATGAACCAAACAACGGAAGTGCACAGAAGTGGCTCTTCACTTCCGCCAACCAAACACCCCAAACTCCAACTTCCATATGGAACTCAAAGTTCCATGGAAGTGTCACTTCTACACTTCCACGGATTCCGTACACTTCCAGCAACCAAACACGCCCTTAATCCCTTAGATGGCCTCACTATCGTAATACATATCACAGCCTTAGAAATGTGTCCTTTGTCATCCATATGTATCCAAGATAATTATGCACTCCTCCATCTAATATTCAACACATATCCACACTTATGTGGATATTCCTAACTACTGAAAGCTTTTGATGTAATGTTGTCTTTTAAACAACACAATTAGTATGACAACCAAAGTCACCAACACCAGTGCTTTGATGTAGATGAGATCGTCAAAGGCATCCTTAACCATCCTAGACTTACACAGAACATAATGAATTTTTTTTTAAAGGTATGCAGAAGGTGGAAATTACTTGCCGTTGTTTATTTTGGTGGATGCCCTACATTTGTCTTATTTTACCCTAAAGATTGAAAGTACGTAAAACAGATTACTAAACACTCAATGGTGAAGGATAAATATGCAGTATATAGCACCATAAAAGGAGTCCACAACAAAATAAAATACAAAAGAGAGTTAACAACAAGTAGAACCAATAACATAGATCTCTCAACTAATCTAATTATGGACTAAAAAAAATTATACTTAGAAACTCAACAATAAGTTTATGGTCCCTGGATGCTAAGCAATGTGGAACCATTCGAAATGTAGTACCTGAGAGAACTCAAAAAGTCCCAACAGTTTTTGAGGGACATCCTAATTGGCTTCATATATTAATGATAAACTTATATTTTCATATAGGGATTTACAACACATCTCAAAGCAAATTGGATAATTGTAATTGATTTGAAAAACCAATTCGGTAAAACTATTTCATACTTCAGCAAAGAGAACAGAATGGTGTTCAAAGCTCAATTAAGAATCATATAATATGAGAAATTAGAGTTTAACAAACCAATTCATAGTTCATCATTCACACTTAGAATTCCTGCAAACTATCTTCTAAAGCATAGTTGATAGGTTAGTTTTCACTAAATATCTAGACTATATCACTATCCATTTGAGAATAAGTTTTCAACTATCACATAATCAAAGAAAAAAGGTGGTAAATGACACAAAGTGTTCATAGAGGAGGGCATATTTTTATCTTCTTGCTTGTTTGCGTCAAGCTAATAATAACACACCTAAAAAGTAGTAGTCCTCATACATTTCATTTCAGTGTATCATTCCCTCTAATTTTACATCTTGAGATTAATCTCTGTTTGGTTGGGGATAATGTTTTCACATTCCCGGGAATGAGGTGGTAATGTGAAAACATTACCCCGTTTGGCTACTGTAGCAGTGGGAATAAGTTAGTAATTCACATTACTAACTTATTCCACATCACCACCAAAGTTGTAATATGGAATACCACCAAAAGAGGTGTCTATCATGATTACCAAGTTGATGGTAATCCATCCTTATAATTCTTCCCCATTTTGCCTTCCCCTTCTCTTTTATTACCTTAGCCCTAACCCGAGCCTCTATCAACTCAAGCCTCCACCAGCCAACCTCTACCGCTGTCACATACCGCCATCCGTCGTACCGTCGCATACCGCAGTCACCGCACGTCCTCACCAAAGCAACTCCAAGGTGAGGAAGTTTCCTCCTGTTCTCCTCCTTCTTCAATTGACGTGCAGTGGAATGTGTGGATTATTTTGTGAGTGTGGAAATGGATATCTTTAGCTGTTTATCCATAGTAGTGTTCAAAGTGTTGATTTTTCCCATTTCTTTTTTCCTCCTTCCTATTCTTAATTTTTATTCTGCTATGAGAATTGATTTCTAATCCATTTTTATTATGCTTTCTTAACTCTCTTTTAGGGTTCAATTCTTCATTTTTTTTTCTCTGTGAATGAACTCTTTGGAAAGAACTCGTGAACATATAATCATTCTCTTGGTGATTGCTCATGGTTGGTCACAGGGTCTTGAATATTGATTTAAAGCTATCTAGTGTTTACTTTGAGCATTTTTTTTTTTTTTTTGCTTGTGAAGGCATGTTTCAGTTTTACTGGAAATCTACTAGTGCTTAGTGTTGTCCTTCTTTTAACTTGCATTCAATTGCCATTCTATTAGGGAATAGATCTTTTCAACATTCAACTAATAAGTTTTAAAAGGTTAAACGTGGCATTCAGATGTCTTCATTGTGTATTTAATTTAAGTAAAAGACATATTGATATTTTCATTTCCTGGTTCCTTCAGTCATTGGTCTGGAACACTAGTCTTGTGTTTTTTGCATCATGATGGAAAATAAGTTGTGCTTTCTTTGTTCTATATCATTTCTTCCAGAAACTTTGAAGATTGTGTCTTTTCTAAAGTTGTCATTGATGTTATTGTGATTGTTAATTGGCAATATTCATCACTGTTTCCATCATTCTGACTATTTTCCATTCCATTTGCATGCCTCTTTAAAGGGATGGACAGATTGAGTTTCTCTCTTATCTTTGGGTTCTATTTAATTATATTCCAATTGAGCATGAGTGAAACTGTGTTCTTGAGAAATATCAAAGCTGTCAATTGTTGTCTTTTGGTAGATCTTTTCTTCTTTTTCTAGATTAATGGTAGATTAATGGTTGAGAAATATCAAAGCTGTCAATTATCTGGCTATTAACCTGAACTTTGATTTATACAAATGAGGAATATCATTTACAAATATTTAGCTTTGTAAAAATATCATGATATTGCATTTGTTTCGAACTGAATTCTTTTGTGCACCATGTTCATAGCATGTTTCTTTTGAGTCAACGAACACATATATGCCATCTAATTTATTATACTGTTTTTTTTTTTTTTGTAGATGGATCTTTTCTCTCCTGATAATTTGGGATTGATTGCCACCATAGCTTATTTGTATGTAGAGATGATGAATAAACTAGCTATATTAATGTGTGTCATTGCCTTACAGCATACGAGTAGCAGAAAGAGGCCACGAATTGCCTATTATAATGCTAGTAGGCAAATAATCAGAAGTGTCAATATATAGGCTGGTTTTTTAGAGTGACCTAGCTTGCATTGAGAGTATTCCTATGGATCGACGGGAATTTCATCGTCTCTGTGATTTACTTACCACAACTGCCAAACTAGTAGATAGTAGGAATATGTCTATTGAGGAAATGATCGCATCCTTCCTATATAACATTTCACATGATCAAAAAAATAGAGTAGCAAAGAGGGATTTTGTTAAATCTGGAGAGACAATAAGCTAACATTTTAAAGGGGTTCTATATGCAATTTTGAAGTGTCATGAAGTCTTGCTCAAAAAACCAGAACCAATTCGTAAGAACTCAACTGATGAAAGGTGACGATGGTTTATGGTAAAAGAAAACAATTAACTTGTTTGAAATTCACATTTTATTATATCTTACCCTTTTCCCACAAAAAAAATGTTCACTTTACTAAAATTAACATTTTTTATAGAATTGTCTCATGGCTTTAGATGGAACATACATCAAAGTAAATACAAGTGCAATTGAGAAGCCTAGATATCGGACAAGAAAAAATGAGATTGCCACTAATGTCTTGGGTGTGTGCTTTCAAGACATGCTATTTATTTACATTACCGGGGTGGGAGGGCTAAGTAGCTAACTCTAGAGTGTTACTTGATGTGATTTCTAGGAGAAATGGGCCCCCAAGGTATATTAATGTTTACTATAGTTAGCTTCCAAATATGGTTTTGTTAAAGCACTAACAACCCTTAACATTCTTTTTAAATTACTATTATTTATGTGATGTTGGTTACCCGAATACAGAAGGGTTTCTTACTCCTTTTAGAGGGCAAAGATAGTCAACCCACCACACCTGAGGAGTTCTTTAACTACAAGCACTCTTCTGCTAGAAATGTCATTGAGAGATGCTTCGGTCTGTTGAAGGGGAGGTGGGCCATTTTCAGAGGAGGTCATATTATCCTTTCAAGACACAATGCAAAATTATTTCTTCTTGTGCATTGCTACATAGCTGTCACGCCCCGACCCGGTCTCAGGGCCTCAGGCTCGTGCACAAACTGGTTGTACCCAAGTAGAGGCGTACCTCACTCGGATACAAGGCCTACATAATACAAAAACAGATAACAAATCCAAATAAGTTCAATGATATCTCAGAGTTTTACACCGGAATAAAAACAAAGTCAAGGTTCAAAACCCTACAAGAATCAAGACCCTACAAGGGTCTTATAAAAAGAAAACTCGCATACGAGTAAATCTAAGATCCTTGAACCTCTGCTAGGATATCCCTCGTGCAGCTCTTGAACTCGAGTCACCTACTCCTCGAGACCTGAAATAGAAGAAGGGAGCAAGTGGAATAAGCTTTCGAATGGAAAGCTTAGTAAGTACCCCCGCAAGGAATACATTGAAGAAGAGAGAAACAATCATAAAACAGTGGTCCAACAACACAAAACAAAACATGAACAAGGCCAAGCCCGAACACATAAGGATCACTATTTAATAACCACAATCTCACAACAAGGAGTTTAATCAAAAATAGGAAGAACTTTCGAGTCATCTCCCCGGCAGTCATTGACCTTGGCCGATCATCAATTTCAAATCCATAACAGACCCTCGAGTCTGGTAGCGCTCCTACATGTATGTATATGGCCAACGTATGATCCCACTGATGGGTGGACAGCCAAAGTATCGTCCCCCTGACAGGAAAATAGGACGCCCAGGGTGTCCTCCCCCTGGACGCTCGCACCAAATCTGCATTGAGCGGGAGAATCCACAACACTAGAAAAGCTGACACACCAACCCGGATGGAGCACAGGCTCACGTGTTTCCACGTCCATGTGCCGATCAATGGAAAGGTATAATCAGCAACAAGAAGTAGTTGACACACACCTACCCGGACGGAGCACAGGCTCATGTGTTACCACGGTCACATGCCGATCAACGGGAAGGCATGTTCTGCGGTCACAAGCATACTCAACAAATGCCAACACATCAACATGCATACACTAACATGGAAACTCAACGAAGCAGGAGGATAAATACGTGTATGCAATCCAAGCAACAATATACCAAACATAAAGAAATCAAAGCCAATAAGCGTTCAATCAATTTGCGAGAGAATCAAGAATAATCAATAACATCGAAGCCAAGAAATATTGAACAATGAGACAAAGTCGAGAATACTCATCATAGGGTAAAGGTACTAGGCCAAAGTACTTACATGCACAAACAGGTATACAAGAAAACAACGAAGTAATTAACCGTCGAATGTGTGAAACAAGGCAAAGGTACTTACCTCTATCAGAGATCTAGTCGCACGATCCGGGTCTCTCCTGACGTGTCTCGACACTCCATGACGTTATATGATAATAGAGTCTAAATAAGTAATGGTATTTTGTTCATATAAACTCTAGATGCACATGTATGGTCCGCTATTTGGCCATATTCAATCTAATGGGCCCCTACTTGCATTTCATGCCAACTCTTTATTAAACACCTAAACCCCACCTTTTAATCTAGAAAGTGGTTATATCCTAGTGGTCAAGGTGTTCCCCTATAACCATTGGGTCTTTGGTTCGAATTCTCACGCTTTCATTTTATTCCCTTTTTTTTATAACTTGGCTTATCCTAGTCTTGTTTATCATTAACTATCTAAATCTTCCTTTTTAATCAGAAGTGACAGAGTATTTTATTTGTTAAGGCCCATTAGGTTCATTGTGGAGGTCTTGGGTTCAATCCCTCCCTCTTACCATTTTTGTTTTATTAATTAGTCAACTCCAAACTTGGTTAGACTCAACCCAACTCATCTCAAGTTGATTAAACCCAATTAGATCCTTTGAAACTGATCCACTTGATCCATAACCTGTCTCGATCTAATCCTATTGGGTCTTATAATAACCAAACTCAACTCACCCTAAATTCATTCACTCAATTGAACCAAGTACGGTTCTGATTGATTAAACCTAACCATCTTATTCCCTTATTTGATCTATGAGCTTGATTGAATAGGACCACATCTAATCATTTTGGAATTGGGTTCTACTTAGCTGTTATTTGTCTTGACCTAACTTATTTGGGTTTGGGTCTAAACCCATTTCACCTGACCGAGCCCAAACATTTAACTTAATCTAACTTGACCAATCTACTCGATTTAACAAAAATGAATCCAGACCTAACCTAATTGGCTCGACTAGCTTATATGACTTGACTAAACCATGTCTGGTTTAAAAGAAATCAGGTTCAACCCGTTTAGGCTTCAACTTGGTTAGGTTCAATCAATCTATCTTAAACCAACTAACACCCAAACCGTTTAATCCAATTCGTTTAATAAACTTAATTTAAGTTACTTAGCTTGTTTCTTTCTTTTGGACAGGGACTCGTTGGTGTGAAGTTGGCACTCTGGCCTGGTGCGGTGGTTGCCAGCGGTGATCGAGTGGCCGGAGTCATCCCTCCTCTATGGTTCTTGCCGGCCAAAAACGACTAGCTCCCAGCGGTTGTGTCGCGAGTAGGAGACTTCCGCCACTACACCGTCGTCCGGGTTTCTTATTCCTCTCTGCCGGGGGACCTATGACTAGTGTAAGTTTCCACCCTCTCTGACGAGGTCAACTAAACTATATGCATGCATGACTACTACTACCAAAGGAAACAGAGGAGAAGGAGGGACTTACAGGGGTACGTCATCCGCCGTTGTTCCTCTGAAGACGATCACGTTCCTTCGACGCAACCAGGCGCCGGTTGTGCGCTCAACCCGGCTGGGACTTTCTCCGTCGTCTCGGCGCACAAAACCCCGCCGCTAGGCCCTAGGAAACCTTTCTCTCCCCCACGGCATCTCTCTAGAGGGATGGAGAAGGAGAAAGGAAACAGCAGCGTTAGGGTTCTAGTGGGTTCCCTTCTTATAGAACTTGTGAGAAGGGCAGTGGGACAAGATCTCAATCACATTGATCGTGGAAAAGAACCAAGTATGGACCTTTCCATACTTGGCCGGCGTTGATCGAGGAAGCTAGGGTTGAGTCGTGACGGCGCTCGATGGAGAAGAAGCCTGTGTAGCTGCCTCGTGATCAGTTTCCCTCAGACGAACGGTGGATGGCGATCAACGGCGAGATACAAACCATAATGCTTTGAATCCAACGTCTTCTTTGATGAACAACCCATATTGTTTAAAGATGGACGGCCAGATGTTCCCATTTTGCCTCGAACTTACTCGTCTGTCAAAAATGAATGGCTCCGATTAATTTCATCCAATGAAAAGGTTTGAACGGCTGAGATTAAATACACTGCCTCGAACTTAAAGGAACTTCCAGATAAGCGGTCTGGATCAACTCTGATCAAAGAGGTTGTTTAAACGACTTGGATTATTCCCTATGCCTAGAACTAGAAACTAATCCCTTGATGGACGGTTCTCACGTACCCGCACAGTAGGAATACTCGTATCCTTGACTCGTTGATTAGGATGGATGGGTGGATGATCGCCTCGTGATCAACACACCCTCTGATCCTTCGATCTCTGCCGTTGATGGTTTTCTATTGCAACTCATGCATGAGTTTATTTGTAGCTTTTGCAATTGAACCCTTATGCTTTTATTCCTTCACATGCAGGTCCCTTGTCTGAGAGAGGCATAGTTTCAGTCAGGTCCCCCAATCCTTTTGAAATTACAATTGAGTCCCTGGCACCCCCATTAACCCTAATTTGGGTATTTACCAATATAATCTCTCTTTCCCAATTCAATCAAACTTGATTCCGAACATGGTGAACCTCTTAATAAATAAAACAATTTGTAAACAATTAAAAGCCATCTATTACTCAGCTAATGGTTAGAGAGCAAATAGGAACAAAAGTTCAAACAAACCCAACATTAGGGACTTTCCCCTTATTAACCAAACGATTAAAGTAAATAGCTAGAAAATTTTATTCCCTAAAATCCTCGGATTTTACAACAACCATGTTAGGCGAGAAATGCCTATTGATCCTTTAGAAGTAACAATTGGAGAAGACATTGTAAGAGAAGATATAGATGGTGATAAAATTACCTTCGTTGAGACTAGTGCGCGAATTTGGCACTTGATATGTTCAATTAGTGGAAGGATTCTAGGGGCCAACATAACTTAGGGAACTTATCATGTGTAATTAATTGAAAGGTATGTTGCATAGTGATGACAACTGTGGTCTTAAGGTTTCCTTTGTAAATGTTTTATCACTTACTTTCCTTTGTATGGTTTGTTGGATAATTAATAGAAACGCTTTTTATATTATGTTATATATGAGATCCAGTTTGAATGAACTGCTGCACAGTGATGACAACTGTGGTCTTAAGGTTTCCTTTGTAAATGTTTTATCACTTAATTTCGTTTTTTTGTTTTGTTGGATAATTAATAGAAATGTTTTTGTATTATGTTATATATGAGATCAAGATTGAATGAACTGCTGCACACTTCCCTCACTGCACAAAAGTAGAATAATTGCACAGTGATATGACAAATGTGGTCTTAAGGTTTCCTTTGTAATTGTTTTTTCACTTAATTTCCTTTGTAATTGTTTTTTCACTTAATTTCCTTTGTATGGTTTGTTGGATAATTAATAGAAATGCTTTTTGTATTATGTTATATATGAGATCAAGATTGAATAAACTGCTGCACATTTCCCTCACTGCATAGAATTAGAATAAGTGCACAGTGATGACAAATATAATCTTAAGGTTTCCTTTGTAATTGTTTTTTCACTTACTTTCCTTTGTATGGTTTGTTGGATAATTAATAGAAATGCTTTTTGTATTATGACTAACTCCTTTTGTGGAGTTGCTTTTAGGAGCTTGACTATTAACAGTTCTTTGTGGCTTTTGAATATAAAAGGTTGAAATATATGTTCCGTGTAACGCCCCGAATTTTCTAAGTAAATAAATTAGAAAAGTCTCGTTAATTAATGAGATTAATTAGAACGTAAATTAAATTAATTATTTTAAAGCCAAATTAAAGGAAAATCAAAGATTAATAAATTTAAATCAAGCCTCGCAACTAATGGGCCTAGGGAAGGTCTTATTGGGCCAGGCCGCTTACACTTAGAATAGTTGGAGGTGGATGATAAAGATAACCTTGATTAATTAAGTGGGAGATTTCGTAAGTGTTAATTTAATCTAGATTAACTAAGTAGGGGAACTCAGACAAATGTTAGAGCTCCGATAAAGTAGGTCGGGCGAGTCAAAAGCAGGTATTCGCGGATCTGATCTGACGAGAGACAGACCCTGTGAGGGTACAATGCGCCTGTGACATGGGATTATTAACCCAGGATTCTCTGATCTGGGTCGGCGAATTATTATAAGATAATATTAATTAAAGGGTGATGTGACATAAATATTGAAGATAATTTAATTAATTTAAACCCATGTGACATTATTGAGATGATAATTTAATTAATCAAAAGCTTCATGATGTTAAAGAATGGAATAAAGTAATAAAGTAATTATTATATATATCAAATGTTTACAGACCTAAGTGAGAGAGAAACATTAAGTTTCAATTGAATGAACATCTCATTGTCCCTCTCCCTCACACGAGCCCGTGCCAGCGCCCTACCCACGCACGCAAAGACGCCGGAGGCGTGCCTGCCGCCGCCGTAGGTGTGAACGCAGCCCGCCGTCGTCGCCTTCGCCAGCTTAGTGTTGCGCCCGTCGGAGCCGAAGCAGCGCATGACCTCGCCGGTGCGGTGACCAAGCGCGCACCGCCGATCCCGCTGCCATCCACTTCGCCCTACGCCTTCGCCCGCGTTGGAACTCCTCGCGCCAGCCTCACTGCAGAACCGACACCGCAGCCTCAAACTGGCTAACTCCCTTCTGTGCGTCGATTCCCCCGATTAGCAGTCTTAATCTTGGGTAAAAGCCTTATACTAATTACGGGTTCAATTACTTGAATAATTTGGTGTTAATTGGATGGAATGGTTGGAATTAGGGGATAACCCTAGATTAAGGGCTGTGAAGGGGCTTAAATAAGGGATCTATGAAATTGTATGAATCTAACCAAGTTGATTACATGGAACATTACCAAGTTGATTACCATGACCAACCAAACATGGGGATGAAAGATTACCCGGAATATGAGTTTCCAACCAAACATGGTAATGTAATATAACCACAACATTCCCAAACATATAAAATTCCTGACCCATTACCATGGTAATATCTCATAACTCGAACCAAAAAAACCCCTAACACTACAAGAAAATTACGGATTAGAAACGACATTTTCCGTTTCTAATATGTTGCTAATTCGATTTAATTAGCAACGGATTAGAAACGGAAACGGTCCGTTTCTGAAAGGCCCGTTTCTAATTTGTTAGCAACGGAAAAGGAGTCCGTTTCAGAATTTAGAAACGGATTTGCAACAAGCTTTTGGAAATTCACAAGAACAGTATGCATGATAGGACAGAGAAACAAGAAGAGTAGAACTTCTCTATAAGAGATTCCATGTTAGTGCAAAGTCAAGCAACAAAGAAAAAGGTGACAAAAGAGGGAGAGGACCGAAAGTTGTTAAAGCTATACAATGTACATTTTGATGCAAAGAGATAACAATCATTCTATATATATGGAAGGACAACTTTTTGAATGGTCCCCCATTATGCAATGTTAATTCTCTATACCATATAGACTCATAAAAAACATCTTGGAGTAGTAATATGCTTTCATTGTTCTCATTATAAAATGCTCATTTGTAAATCAACACTATTTTAGATTACATGACAGTTCAATTGACTCAGTGTAACATATCATGCAAGCATCTTTGAGAAAGAGAAATACACCCCACAATATAACTATTCAAGAAGAAAGGACTCGCAATATACAAATTAGGCATTTACTAGGATCATGTACATGCTTTGCACGTAAATATTAGTTACATAATAGATAAATAAAATTAAAATAATAAATATTAGTTACATAAATATTTTAATCTTAATTAAAATAAAATTATTACATTATTTGGTGTTGTACCAAATCTATTTTTAAAAGTCCAATTAATGAAATATAATATCATTAAAGTACTTAATACATTTGTTTCATAATTTTTAATTTTAATAAAATCTGAATTTTATTGTTAGTTTAATATGTTTTTTCAAAGATATTAAATAAAAATCAAAATGGAAAAGTAGAAAACTCTATAATTCAAAAATGACTATTATTAATAGATAAATCAAGGGTCTTTTTTTTATTTATATAAAAAATAATGAATTGCTTTATACATGCTTTATTTGAAACAAAATAATAATAGATGTTGCAATTAATGACTACATGAATACAAAATGATAAAAACAATGTTAGAAGGTCTCAAGCAAATCTAAACAATATAAGAACTTCTATGAAAATTATGCATATTGAGAAAACAAAACACAATAAGATAGTAATACATTTAATAACCTATAATAGATAAAATATTTCGGATAAAATTCAATTATAGGCAATATAAAAATAATAAGTTCAACAAACAATTATCAAAATTCAATATTTTTTGTAAACCAATATACAAAAGAGAAATAATCTTTATATGAATTAGGATCGACTCCATGAAACATTTGGTTCACCATCACTTCCTGAAGAATCAAAGGGCAATATGATTGTTCCCATCATATTCACTATAGCTGCGAGCATCACTTGAATATCAATTTTCTTACAAAAGAAATACAAAAATGATATTCCAATACAAAGATTGGCAACTACGTATATAAGTTATACATATTTTAAATAAATAATATGTAAATTAAAATACAAGTTGAACAGTGAACAATCTAGCATAAAAATTCCTATGCAAGACATGTTATCCATATATGACACATTGTTGAGAGATTTATAAATGCAAAGCAAAGAAAAAATGAGTTCTAATACAAAATTTGAAGATTTATTAGTTTTGAGTAAAAATTAAAAAAAAATTAAGGGATAAGGGATATGTTAGTATAAATTCACACAAATAAATCTTGTCGTTTTAGAGATATGCATGCATTATTCCAAGATATAGGGCATCGTCTCTTCTAGTTGTCATAGTAGTTTGAGAGCCATCTTCATAAATTGCACAACCTTATAATGCTTGAATTCCATCTTCATAGTTTAAGAGCCATCTACAAACTGCTCAAAATGTTGTTTGGTAGATTAGTTAAACCCAACACCACAAAGACGCGAAACAATACAAAAAATTCATTATATTTCATAATAACAAGCAATAGAATAATATTAAATAACAAATCCGAGCATTAAAATTCAAAAGATATGCAAAGGTAAAACAATTAATTAAAATATCCCTATGGAGTATGAAAGCCATTCATTATCATCCAGAAAACTACCTCTTGATTGGTTTTGAAAACTTCACAGGTGTCAAATGTGAACGAATAAATGTCGAGTTAAGAGGATGGCTAGAGCTATTGCAGCCCTTCTACATTTCTTCATGGCTTGCATAGTTGAAGAAGAGGAGGAAAATAGAATGTGGCTAGAGCTGTCAGCTTATGGCATATGTGAGGATTTCACCATTAAAGGGGAGGAGAAGTGGCATCAAAGAGGTTGGTTACCAAAAGGTTGGAAGTCTAATCATGTTAATTAACATGCTTTAAATTTGGAGGCTTAATCAAGACCATATGCATTATGGAACTCTTCACCTCCCTCTTTTCTTTTGAAGAAAAATGGATCAATTTATGTTTTAAAAAAATTAAGTCTAATAAATTTCTCATTCAACCCACTAATAAAATAAACAATAAATTAATATAGATTCAAATATAATGACACTATCAATATAAGACACTATATGAATATAAGTCCAACTATTCATATTCCATTAATAAACTCATCTTAGTAATAATCAACATTTTTTAAATTTAATATCTATTCCCATGAAACATTAATAATTATTAAAAAAATATATTTAAAAATTAAATATAAAAAAATGTTAAAGAGGACATCTCTCATACGGCCAAAAAAAATCAATTTAATGTAAATCTAATATAATGCAAACGTACATCCAAAGACTTGTAAATACAATAACTAAAAATATATAATTATTATTATAAATTGAATTGATAGAGGGTATTTTGTCATGTACATCAAAAATTTTATAAAATAATTTACCCAAAAATACTTTTACATTTTCCAAATATGAACAATATGTTATATTTGGGGCTTAATCAAGACTATATGGGTTGTAGAACTCTTCACCTTCCTCTTTTCTTTTGAAGACAAATGGATTAATTTATGCTTTAAATGAGTAAAAGTCTAATCAATTTCTCATTCAACCCACTAATAAAATAAATAATAAATTAATATAAATTTTAATATAATGACACTATTAATTTAAGTCCAACCATTCATATTCCATTAATAAACTCATTTTAGTAGTAATCAATATTTTCTTAATTTAATATCTATTCTCATGAAAATTTAATAATTAATAAAAAAATATTTAAAAATTAAATACATAAAATATGTTAAAGACAATATCTCTTATACATGCCAAAAAAAAAATCAATTTAATGTAAATCTAATATAATGTAACTTACATCAAAGGCTTGTAAAAATAATAACTAAAAATATTTAATCTATTTAAATTTAATTTAATATATAATCTTTAATTCAATTTTATTAACCATTAAAATTTTATAATATATTAATGGAAGGGGTGAGAAGGTGAGAGGTTTGAAACGGTAGTAAGGATGAGAAAGAGAGAAATGGATTATGTTATTTTAGATATAACTAAAGATAAATGAAAAAATATATTATAGGAAAATGGATTTTGGGTAATTTTAAACCTAAATTAATTATTAATATAGTAAAATTTTAATAAATTTTATTAGTCTATTTAAATTAAATTTAATACATAATCTTTAATTGAATTTTTCATTTAAAAAATCTTCTAAAGGAAGTTTAAAAACAAAGTAATTGTAGTATTTGAATAGAAGTTATTATATATATTTAACTGAAAATTATTAAAAACAGTTAATTTTTTATTGTTGTATTTTAATAGAAATATTATATTTAATTGAATACATTAATATTTTAGAATAGAATAAATTTAATTTAATATATATTTAATAGGACATTTAAGAAACAATTAATGGAGTTGGGATATCATTAGAATTATAAAAATTGATGAAGGGTAATTTAGTCTACACACATTGAAATGGACTACCACCAATCCGCTTATAGGAGTATAATAGATTCTTCTCCTAAAACAAAGAAAGAGAAAAGAAAAGAACCAACAAATTTGACATCAACATCTAAAAAAATCTCAAACCCTTTTTTTTTGGGTAGAAAACATTAAATTAGCACTGAATAAACAAAAAAAATGGAAAATTTTCGTTCAGTCTCTGGACAGGAAAAACAACTTAGCATTCCATAAATAGCAACATCAACCAACCATAAATAATCAACTTTTCTTTTATGTTCTAGATTCTGAAACTATGTGATTTTATAGATAAATATAAACTTATTTTTATAGTTAAATAATTTTCATAATATTTATGATATTTTTTATTTAATATATAATATTATTATATATAATAATAATAATATATATTATATATTATAATATATGTAATATATTTTATATATATATATATATATATATATATATATATATATATATATATTATATAATATAATATTATATTATATTATATATATATATATATATTAAATAATATAATATATATATAATGGATGAGGGCTTTCAACTGACTGGATGTAACTCCCCATCCGGTCATTTTTGACTGTAACTCCCCATCCATTTTTTTGGATGGTCAAACCCCGGTCCAATTTTAAAAAACCAACCAAACAATTAAAAGTAAAAAGTATTGGATGGAGAGTTACTCATCCCTAAATATAATGGGTAACTCTCTATCCAGCCAACCAAACAGCCCCAGAGACATAAGAAGGATGGAAGAGAGAAGGAGAGAAGAATTTATTCGAACAAATAGAAAAAGAGAAGCATAACAGTGCCCAAAAAAGGAGAGGAGATGAAGAAAACTAGCCCCAATCAGCGTTTCTCCTGATTCAAACAGCCCCTTAAAAAATTTTAGTACTATAATTTTCCCATTTATAAATTATATATATTTAATTATAAATCAATATATTAAAATATTTAATATTAACTAATGATTATTATATTATTATTTTTATTTATTTTTTCCAATAGTGGTATTTTTATTCCTCCAAGAGTTCGAGCGACCAAGCTATCGTTCGCTTGCTTCCCGCAAGCGCGAACGGTATCCCTCCCCTTCCTCTGGCGTACTCTCTCACCCTCTCTCCCTCTCTCCCTCTCTCCCTTATGCTCTAGTTCCCACCACTCCAACTCTCCCTCTCCCTCACTAATTCACCATCTCGACCACTCCGACTGCGAGGTTTGCTTCTCTCTTTTTACGCCTCTTTTCATCTCTTCAATTTGATGCCTTTGGATTCCTTTTTCTCGTTTGATGAGGATTGGATCTTAGGGATGCTCTCGTTGCTTTTATTACAATTAGTGTTATTCTGATCCATGGTATAGATCTGTCAACATAGATGTAAATTGTGGATTTTTAATCTAAGAAAAATCTTATCTTTATCTTCTTTACAATCTCATGATTAGAAGGTTTATCATTTTTTTTTTTTTTTGATGTTAGTCATAGACTCCTATTTTATGTATTTAATCACTGAAATCAATGTAAATCTTTCTACATTTGAAATGTGTCCTCCTTGCAAAATCAGCTGAAAATTCTTTGGATATTGCGCATTAGATGTTTGTTAAAATGGCTAAGAAGCTAGTACCAACTTGTTGGGCTTGAATATTTGTACAATACCAGAAAGACCTTGATATTTCATTGCTGCAATCTAAACCAAGGCCTGGTCATAGACAACACAAACATAAAGAATAATAGGATCTATGCTGTTATCAAAACTGTTCAAATTATGGGCGCCATAAGTGGACCTCTAATCAAAACATTTTAATTTTTCACAATATAGTCCACTGTATTGTAGATGAACACATATTGTTTAAGAGGGTCCTACTAAACCACAGCAGTTTATTACCTGTTATGAAATTTGCTGCTGATAAACAAAGATGATTTTGTATTGCTTGTGAGGCTGCAAAGCTACATACTTGACTTTCTACATCTTATAAACAAAGGGAAAGATAATAATAACACAACAATTATATATAATTATATATATATATATATATATATATATATATATATATATATATATATATATATTTATTGTGTTATTATTTATATATTTCTAAATAATTGCAAGATTTCCAGATGAAAAGGTTGAATGTAGGACTTGGGCACCATCATCCCACAAATTTATATTTAGAGAAGCAAGAGAACTATTGAATTAATGATTGCTTTTAAAAAGTATTTTTATTATTTTGTTTTATTTTATTATTATTATTATTATTATTTGTGTGTGTGTGTGTGTGTGTGTGTGTGTGTGTCCTTGACTCATTATAAAAAATAAAGTAGAGAATAAAGGATAGGGTATTGTTGCCTTTCCCATTAAGGCAAATGAAGCATTCATGTCCTTTCTTTTTCATGTCTTTTAATAGTTTATTTCTTTTTTTTCCTTTTTTGTGCATTGCCATGATTTGGGAGACATTTTGATGGAATGGATGACCCCTATAGATGTTAAAGATGATTTGAGCAGTCAACGGTATATGAGAATAAGAAGAAAAGTAATAATATTTATTTGGATTTTAATAATAATTATAGTTAAGTAATATATATATATATATATATATATATATATATATATATATATATATATATATATATATATATATTTGCAGCCGGCCGGATTGTAACAAATTTCTATATATATATTATACACACAAGCTAGTATACATATATTTTGTCTTCGTTTAGAATAAAATATTATAACAAAATTTTAATAGATATTAATAATATGAAAAAAACCATTCAACAACATAAGTCTATATTTTATAACAAAACTCAATGTACTTAGGAAAACATAGTAAACTTTAAAAAAAAAAATTAGTTATTATATTTTAAAAAGTAAATATTAATAATGTGTGCAAGTGACTTGTTACCAAGGTTCTTTTATAATTTCACAAGTAAAATTTCATAGGTAATAAAAAATGTTATTTGTATCCATTAAGAATAGATGAGTATAGACGATCTAATTATTGGCACATAAATCCATGTTGTAAATCATTTAGGTAAACAATTAAATCAATCAAATTTAAATAGATCATACTCATAACATAGAAAAATTTATTTATCACGGATTAAGAAAGTAAAACCAAATTTAGACTCACATTTTAGTGGATCCACAAGACTGTTCTTTATTTGTAACATAAGGATTGCTTAAGGCACCATTAATATGTCAAGAACTTGTCATGATTTCATGCTTTTTGTTCCACATTGACATAATTCTATCACTCTCGTTGAGAAATTCCATAAAATTTTCTCCATTTGAATTATTGGATTCTTGTTAAACCCTAACAAAGTCTTCTCCTTTTTTTGTTCCTCTCTATTGATTGTTGGATCTGTTTGGAGGCATGATTCCAGCTCTTTCCATACTTTTGGAGAGAGAGAGAGAGGAAAGTTGATTATGGCGGCAGTTCCCTCTTCTTCCGGCTCCACTCGTTGTTCATCTCATCCTCATCCGCACCAGGAGATGAAGCTTACCATTACGCAGTTGGAGCAGCTGAAAGTTGAGCGCAAGGTGTTCGAGATTTACCATCTCCTCAGTGATGTCTCCCCTCACGCCAAATCTCTCATGTATGCTCGCCTCTCTATCCTTGCTGCTTGTTTTTTTGTCCGATTCTAATTCATCTAATTTTTGATTAATTGTTTCGTTGATGAAACTTATCACAAATTTGTGAACTTTGTTATGTGAGTTATGATTACGATGATTCTGCTAGGATATTTTAAGTCAAGATTCATGAATTGAATTGGGAAAAAAAAAGAAAAAAGAAAAAAAACATTTTTCCTTAGGGATTGAATATAGGATTAGGTTTTATCACACATAGTGAGAACATCGACTTCTTGGAGTGTTGGATCTTATTTTATATTTTTTTCTTTATAAGACTAGTTGGGAATCTGATGGGCTGGCATGTTGTCCTTGAAGGCATGATTTTGTGCCAATAGTTACTGGAAATACCCATTTGAGTTCTGCATCATCACATTGGGTAAAATTTATAAGATGAGAGATTTTGATTGCCATGTCAAGATCAACTTCAATAACAACAGCAAAAACATAAAATAAAATAAAATAAAATAAATAATAAATAAAAGAATTTTATGATTTTGAAATATTGTCCTTTATCTTGCATAAGAAAGTGTTGTTGCTTTGGCAACATGGTGAAAGGAGTGAGGAATTCATATGGTTTACATAAAGAAAAAAAAACATATGCCATAGAAGTGTTTTTAGATTTTAGATACTTAGCTGCTGTTGTGTCAGATGATTTACATAAAATCAAAGAAAACATGTGCCTTAGAACTGTTTTTAGATTTTAGATACTTAGTTGTTGTCTTGGGTGAGAGTTGTCTTCTTTGCTAGTGTGAATTATGTCAACTTTGCTAATATAAAGAAGCATCTTAGCAATGGTAAAGCATTAAGGAATACATATGACTTAGATCAAAATGATCAAATCTAAGGCCTTAAAAGAGGTTTTAGGTCTTTCGTCCTAAATTTCTTAGACCTGATTTGATACAGGATAAAAATATTCAAAAGTTTTCTATCATCCGATATTCCTTTATTTTTGGCTGGCTTTTATTGCTAGTCCTTGCTATACTTCAATATCAGGTTAAAACAAATTCTTAAGTCAATGCAAGCATTTGTGGTACACTAGTCTTTAATGACTATAAAATAGGATACTCTTGGTTTGAATCATTAATGCCTTATGAAAATGAGATTTTCTCTTCAAGCTCTTCAACGTACTACCATGTCACTTGAAGTTCAGGGAAAGATCACAATTAAGTTATTGGCGGGTCGATCAACTTACATAAGTACTGATATGTATCTGTAATTACCTTTATTATACAATTAATTTTGATACTACTCTCTCTTGTCTTCTATGCCCATGTAACCACCACCTTCAATATATGTTCCCACAACATTTCAACATATTTGTCAAAATATTCTTTGAACATCCTACCATTAATTCTTAAACTTGTCTTGTCCTAAGAGGATGACATTGCAGGTTGCTTTAAATTTCTTCATAATAATGGGGGACAGTATTTTAGCTATACATTTAGTTAGGAGGCATAATTGTTAGGATCTGTATTCCATATCTTGAATTGAAATGCTTTTAATCATGCTTTGGTCATGCTGACGATCTGACATGGATCTTCAAATATTTCATTCATAGAACAACTTGATAATCAACATGGGCTATGCTTTATGGTTGATTCTTGAGCTTAATTTTGATAGTTTATTGCTTTATGTTTCCATGTGAGCTATGTTACAGGAAAAGAGTGTTTCCATTTGAGTTTTCAGTGTCAACACCCAGGAAATGTCATAGACACCAAGCATTTAATGCGTATCACCTATTCAACATATATTCTTATATATCCCAGTTACAAAAGCAAGTTTTGGTTTATGCATGAGATAGTGGTCAGATTGAAATTTATGTAATTTACTAAAAGAAGTGATGTAGCTGTTGCAGAATTCTTCAGAGATACCAATGCACTTCTTAAGACTTGATTTTGCACAAATCATCAACAAAACATATTCTAGAATACTTGTTGTAAATACTTGGAATTTTTCTTCAATCTTTGTATTTAAATTTAGTTTTTGGTCTAGTAGGATGGAGCTTTGGCGTGATAAGCATATTGAGTTCTTAACGAGAGGACTTAGACAACTTGGCCCAAGCTTTTTTGTGCTCGATGCCAAGTAAGATTTGGTTTTCATATATATGTATGTACATATATATTGCTCATAGTTTTTTTCCCAGTCATATACTATTTTATTTGTTTATTTTTGTATTTACTGACATGGGCCAATATCAAACTTGTAGTCGACCTTGGTTATGCTATTGGATTCTTCATTCAATTGCTTTATTAGGAGAAAGTGTTGACTCAGAATTGGAAAACAATGTAGTAGACTTTCTTTCCCGTTGCCAGGTCTGAAGATTCCCTTACTCATTCCTTTCAGTGTGATTTTATCTTTTGCTATGTATGGCAATTTGATTAGCTTAATATTCTTGTTTTGTATTATTAAACTGTACTCTCTTTATATATATATATATATATATATATATATATATATATATATTTTCAAAATCTAGTGGGGTTATGAATCATGGGGCTGTTTTTTGTAGTGACGTATCAAACATTAGTAAAACTTAATTGTTCCTTTTATGCATGCCCATGGTTTTTATTTAAGGGTCAACTTGAAACAAATTAAGTATTGTTGTCATTGTTTCCTGAGTTGCACCATGACCATATGTGTTTGATATACGAGTAAGATGATTGGATATGACCACAGGTTAGAAAGAAAAAAAATGTCCTCTATTTGCTCCAAGTCTATATGGCTTAATTGGTTAGAATATAATAATAGAAGGTTAGTGGAGATCAATTATGACAAATATCTTTTTGACTTGATCTTCCTTATGTCGTAGAACTTACAGGGCAGCCTTTTTTTTGGCATATATATATTTGACATGTAAAAATGCAAGTTAATAAGTAAAAACCTAGTTGCAGAATTTGGTGAATATGTCCAATTTTCAAATAACTGTAGCAAAAATTAAATAATATGTTTGGAACTAATACACACAAATACATATATCAATAGTGCTCATATGCACACACACACACACACTGATGTAGCATGAGTTAGGTTCATTTGAAATTCAAATTTTGGATTATTTGAAATGTTGGAATTAGTTGTCAATTTATTATTTCTATTCATAGGAATACAACAACAAAACCAACTAAGCCTTAATCTCATACTAGATGAGGTCGGCTATATGAATTCTCTATCTCCTTATAGCTCTATTAAAGATAAGATCCGGATCAACATCTAATAAACGTAGGTCCTTAGACACTATCCCTCTCCACGTAATCCTCGGCCTATCTCTATCCCTTTTTTTACCTTCTATTATTAAACTATCACATTTTCGAACTGGGGCACCTAGGGGTCTATGACGCATATGTCCAAACTATCTTAAACGCCCATTCTCTTATTTTATCTTCAATTGGTGCAACATGCACCTTATGTCAGATGTGTTTATTTCTAATCTTATCCAATCTTGTATGATCACACATCTATCTTAACATCCTCATTTCTTCCATATTCATCTTATGAATATGTTGAACTTTAGTTGTCCAATACTTGCTCCCGTATAGAATAGCTAGTCTAACTACGTTCTATAGAACTTTCCCTTCATCTTGTTAGGCGTCTTCTTATCACATAACACACCCGTGGCACTTCGTAGGAATCTAGAATAAAAAAGATCACTCTTTTGTGATTCTATATTAGCAATCCAGAATAAGAAAATGATAATTCCTTTTATCATTTTACATTGAAAGGAGTTAGATGCGTCCTTTCATATTAGTGTATTATTCAGCTATTTGAGATGCTAGTTGCATTATTGAAAATTTTTATAGGAAAATTTGAATTCAACTGTTTCTTTGTGTGATTCTATTTATAGGCGGGGATGCTTAACCTATCTTGAGTTTGTGTAGTTATTAGTCCTCTGTTATTCTTTTGGTACTTTACATCTTCTATAAGTCAACTATATCGCCGGTTGTATCAGTCGATACCAGAGCTAGGTTGAACATCACAAATGATGTCATGATGTGGTACTAATTGTATTTTGGTCAATAATCACCATTTTGAGACAACTAAAAGGTCGGACATCCCACTCTCTAGTTATCAGTTATTTGGTGACCATATTTTTCACGACAAAGTGAAGTGCATGGGATAGACCAACACTTACATTTTTTCCTTTGTAATAGGTGGAAGATTGTGTTGGGTCCGGTGTCTCTTTGAACTACATAAGCTCCATCACATCTTACCACCCTCATAATGAGAAGTTTTGAAAATGTCTAGTAAGCATGTTAAACGGGTCGTGCCGGGCCGGCACAACACGGGCCTGACTTGTGTTGTTTGTGCATGTATTAGCATGACATAGCTTCTTGTCTTGTTGGGCTGGCACGACCCGCAAATTTTAGGGGCCGACCTGGCATGAGGCACGACACAGTCTGTGTCGTGCCGGGCCAACTCGTGGCCTGGCCCACCAAAATTTAAAACATTAAAAAAAATCCAAAATATCTAAAAAAATTCCAAAAAAAATCCCAAAAACTCCTAAAATATCCAAAAAAAAAAACCAAAAAATCATAGAAAATCCCTTAAATTTCCAAAAAAAAAAACCCCTCAAATTCTTAAGATTCAAATATAGCAATTTTATAGCTGTTATAAAGGTTTTTTTATTTAAAAAAGTTTAAAATGAAAAAAAATTTAGTGCGGCTTGTGCTGTACCGGTCCACGTGCCTGGGCCAACATGACATGCATGGGCTGCGGGCCATCCGGGACTGGCCCAACACAGACCCACGTTTAGGTCGTGCCAGCCCGCAGATAGCACGACCCGGTTGACACCTCTGATGTCTAGTATGAGGTAGACATTGATGTTATTCAAAAGCTAGAAGAGTATTAAAACATTATGCCAACAAATCTTCCATAACAACTACCTCATATGCTACAGATCTAATATAATTTGATCGAGTACTTTTCTTCTAAATTTGTCAGTTTATTATATAAACCTTATAGATCATGTTGGACTCCGAATTCTCTTTTTTGGAGTATCTATGATGCTTCCAAAGTTGTGACTATTATCAATTTTGGTTGATTTGGTATACAACTTTAGGTGGAGGGTGGATTACTTATTCTAGGTTGGTTCCGCATTTATGGGATAACTCATTTCAACATTCCTGTCAGAGTCATGAACACAATTGGTGGGAGGAAATGATGCACATGAGTTAGGTTCATTTGAAATTCAAATTATGGATCATTTGAAATGATGGAATTAGTTGTCAAGTAATTAATTTCTATTCATAGGAGTCTTGAATAAGGAAAAAAAAAAATCAAATATTAGGAGTCTAGAGTAGGAAAAAAAAGATCATTCCTTTTATTATTTTGTATTTATAGCAGTTTAGAATAAGGAATGAAGATCATTCCTTTCATATTATTTTATTACTTCTCTAATTAAGAGGTTAGCTGCATTATTGAAAATTAGAGAAAGAAATTTCTACATGTTAGTGTGACTCTAATAGTAGGTGAGCGTGCTTAACCCATCTGAGCCTGTGTTTTTTAGATTTCCCTTGTTATTTCTTTACTTTATCTTCTATAAGTCAACTTAGCCGCACCACACACACACAATGACAACGTATGGCGGGCTTGCATTCTTTTTGTTCTCGAGTGATGGACCTATGGATGAATGATCTTTAAAGATTTCATTTCACTGAATGACTCGTAATCATGAGCGTCTAACCAATGAAAAGGATTTAAAAATTCTTTCACCCACTAAAAGTTCAACCTGTGATGGGCTTGCTATAGATATTTTAATTGGGCCAATGGATGAATGATCTTTAAAGATCTCATTTCACTGAATGACAGTTAACAATGAAAGTCTAACCAATGAAAAAGATTTAAAAATTCTTTTATCCACTTAGTTTTTGCATATTTTATATGGCATGACATTCTTTTTATACACCCATGTTGATAACATGTAGTATGAACAAATCAATGCTTGATTTGATATTGATGTGCTTTATGGTCTCTTTAACTCAAGTCTTGTACTTATTGTAACAGTAATTAAATCTGATGGGTGTTTATAATCTCCCAATAGTTACCTTATTCTTCTATCTTTTCTATACCTCTGGGTGTGTAGTTGCCAATTTGTTAAGCTGAGCATCATATGTTATGAAGTTGGGTTCCATATATGCTGACTCAGGTACTATTTTGGCAACACAGGATAAAGATGGCGGATATGGAGGTGGACCTGGGCAGGTTTGCTTATACCATGTTATGCTTTTGTTATCTTCTGTTAAAACTTGTTTCTGTTTCTCCATTAAACTAAATATGCAATTTAGATTTAATGTTGCATGTGCTGAATATCCAAAAATATTCTGTTTGACACATTTGAGTTTCAGATGATAGTCTAGTGCACTAATAATCTCAATACAATGACTTAGATGCATGATGTCCAAAAAAATTCCAAAATTAGGCTGTTGATGCGATGCACAGGATCCAATGTGCCCCTTTGTTTATTAAAAGTATATTTTTACTTCAATAGAAATTTGTTTTGAAATGCTTAATGAGTGAAGGAAACGGTAATTTGGGTATGGATTTTTGTTTGCTTTATTCATAACTCATCCTTTAGTTTTCCATTTTTTTTTTGTTTTTTGGTTTCTCATGGCTTTTCTTTATCTAAATCATCTCAGTAACTAACTTCATAATATATGTTGCCATAAGAAATTTTATATTTTGCTTGCTTTCTAAGTATTTATGAGCATGTCTAGATGCCTCACCTTGCAACAACATATGCTGCCGTAAACACACTAGTTACTTTGGGAAGTGAGAGGGCATTATCATCAATAGACAGGTTATCCCTCCACCATATTA
The DNA here is from genome assembly GCA_026586065.1 of Dioscorea zingiberensis. NCBI lineage: Eukaryota > Viridiplantae > Streptophyta > Magnoliopsida > Dioscoreales > Dioscoreaceae > Dioscorea > Dioscorea zingiberensis. The sequence continues at coordinate 51,760,287 of CM048818.1, read as the reverse complement.
ACTACTCTTCATTTTCGCAGTTCTTTACATTATGTTGAATGGAGGTCTAATTTGAAAACCCTTTGATGCTCAGAGGAAAAATGTACAAGTTTTTATTGAAGATGAAAGACTCATCAGGTGCTTTCAGGTGCACTTCTGTAGCTATATGTACTTTCACTATAGAATTGGTGTACAAGAATGTCAGGCTTTATGAATACATATTTTACTTTGGAAGGTCAACCTAATTTCAAGCTATCCAAATTTTGAGAAGCTCTTTTACTTTTCATCTAAGTAAACACTCAGATCCACTTTTGATGGAAATATTATATTTAGATCAAGCTGTTCTAAGATACCAAGTTCATTTCCATTTATCTTGAAAGTCTATCTAGTCAATCATTACTTTCTGAAAGCTAACATATTCCCCTCTTTATTTTTTTTTTCTAAAATCATGACAATTGTACACTAGGCTTATTTCTAGGCTATATATGAACCCCTTTATTGTTAATTCCATCTTTTGGTGAAATTTGGTTTATTTTGGATCCTATAATAATTTCTGCACTGAACTCTTCATTGATAAGGTTTGGTAAATGCAAACTAAATACCTATTATTTGGATTCCATTCAACCCAAAAAGCTTAAGTTTATTGCATGAGAGATGTGGACTTATATATATTCAAGTCTGAATTTATCAAATTAATTGATTGAGGGCTACTACTTACTCTAATATACCCCTTGATATGTGGTAGTTTTTTAGTTAGCTACATTGCTAACTAACCAACCTAGTTTTGGTACCATGTTCAATGTGAACCAAATACATCAATCGGGGTTGATTCAACCCAAAACATTAAGCTTATAGGATGAGAGAGCCATACTTGTATATCCAAAGTCGAATTGTTTCAAATTAACTGATTTGAAACTAGTAGTTACTCTAATAAAATCAACCTATTCAAATTTATCTTTCAGCTGGTGACTATGTATTCCTTAATTTTTTATTTTTTATTTTTTTTATTTTGGGCAATCAGAATGCATGATGGTGGTGAAATGGATGTTCGAGCTTCCTATACAGCTATATCTGTAAGTATTTACAAACATTCTCTAATTCTTCAGAATAAGAATTAGCATGAAACTAGTGGAAGGCATTTCTGAATACTTATATTTGCTGCATTAGATCAGATTGGGTGAACAACCAAGTAGGACCATTGATAATTACTCTTTTGATTGGATAGCTTGAATGTTTTAATATGTCTTGATAGACCAAGAAGGCCATTTTTAGTTCATTGGTTATGTTCAATCTTAGCAACCAGAATGTCTTAAGTTTGAGACAAGGGAAGATCTATCGATGTGGGACGAAGAGCCCGTGGATTTTAACTCTCTTCCCTATCTTTGCATTAACTGGATACTTATTCATTAGACTGACTATTTTTCTTTGAATCATCTTACTTTTGTTAATTTAATAATTTTAAATGGTTTTAGATTTATCAAAAAGCGACTCTTAGTTTGTTACTTGTTTACATTGTTTGGATAGTAGCAACAAGTTCAATTGATAAATTTTAAAAAATTTCATGGGTAATTATTATAATAAACCTAATAAAATGGTACCTTTTAAACATTGGTGCCAATTCATTTCATGAGGCCAGTCAAACAGTTCTTGTCCAACCCAAAGTACCAGAGGTATTTACTTGACAAGGACATGACTGATTATGCATGGTGAAACTCAAAACTTAAACATGCCATGCTTGTTATTAAATAGTTGATGTCATGGTCTGAGAATGATGTTTTAGTTCAGTTTGTTCAAAACTGTTTCGGCTGTTTTAGTCATGGTTATGATATTGGTTAACTTTTATTTTACCAATATACATAATAGAATATATGAAACTTATAAAAGAGTATATATTTGAAAATGCAAAAATATGCGAACGGGTTGGATGGTAATTAGTTCCATAATGTTCTAATGCCATAATCTGATCAAAATGTAGTCGTCATAGTCAATCAACATGAGAACATATGATCCACAGAGCTATGCTTAATAACATAGCATAAACCGATGAAATTACATATTTGCTATAATCTTATACAAGCCAATACTTGGTGTATATCCATACCCAAATTTAATAGTTCATGGAAGGAGCGATACCTGAATCAAAATATTTAATATTGATACCTATAAGTGTATCCAGAATTTATTTTTGAAGGTAATATGTACTATATCCAAAAAAATTTCCTGTTTAGTTTAGGTTTAACATAAGCACAACCATAGGTGAGCAATACATTTTCTTAAATTCCGTATTTAGATACTGAGCCTAAATTGGAGCTTTTAGAACAAGTACATGTGCATTGAAAACATGTAGTTGTCAATTTTGGATATAGAAATTGGCTAGTAAGCATGTCTTCTCATTGAAATATTTATTAATAAAGTTGGCTTGGTTGAACATCTAATTCCAAATAGAGGTTGGATATCTCATGAGCCTTCATTGGATCTACATTATCACTAATCTCTTGAATGGCTTAGCTCCTACCTACATTATGTGTTGTTTGCCTATTCAAATTATGTGATTCTAGTAAACAAATTTTAAAATTTCTATGCTGATATAAGCCCCTTTCAACTGCAGTAGTTTATCCACAAGCTTGGAAAGGAAAGATCTATGACCACAACTAATAAGTTGCATACGTTTTTTCTATACTTGAAAGTGGCATACACGAAGAGTCCTTTGCAAGTTTAAATCCAACGGAGTCTATAGGAAACTCTTTTACCTTTTCTTGTTGATTTTTAGTTTTTAATGGAAGTTGGTGTAGGAGAAATTTTTTAATTTGAAAAGGGAAAGCAACAGAGTTAGTTAATAGCATCTGTTAGAAGGCAGACTGAGATTGACAATTAAAACACTAACCTTGATATTGACTACTCTTTCTCATTTTAGTAAAAATTCAAGGAGGAGGTGATAGACATTCAGTTAAAATACCTAATTAATGCTTGTGAGGAGTATTCATCTAATAACTCCTTCGATGTGCTTCCTTTTATCCTACATTCCTGAAACCTTGGTTTTAGCTTAGATGACTGGTTAGTTTAACAATTTCTTTTGATAGATGGGATTCCACTTGACTTATTGATAGGGGAAGTGGATATTATAAGAAAAAACATTTTATTGATGTTTTCCTTTCCTTTTGACATGCCATGTGATCTGGGAAGGGGAGCCTTGGCACAACGGTAAAGTTGTCGCCATATGACCTGGAGGTCTTGGGTACGAGTTGTGGAAACAGATTCTTGCAAAAAAAGCAAGGTAAGGCTACGTACAATAGACCCAAGTGGTCTGACCCTTCCCCGGACCCTGTGCATGCGGAAGCTTTGTAGCACCGGGCTGCCCTTTTGATTTAGTTATAAATTCATATTAGTTTCTTTTGAACAGTGATGTTATGTTTTAGGTTTTGCCATTTTTTATTTTCATTTGATATTTTCAGAATCATTTTGGCAGCCACTTGAGTGATGATATTTTAGCTCATAGGGCATGGGTTTTTGATGTTGATAACTTGGTCATAAGGTTGTTTTGGTAAATTGGGTTGAGTTTGGGTGAAGTGCGAATTTGTTGATATTGAGCATTGGCCAAGTCTGGATTGACTCCTTGCTCAATAATGGATAGGAAAAGTGCACTTCATAGATTCTTCATGATTTTAGTGGGACTTATTCTTTATCATTAACCAAGATTTTCTTTGGTTTATCGGAATGAAAAATATGCTTAAATACTTAGCCACCCTAAACTCTTGTATGTTTTGTTGCTTTGACATCAGGTTGCAAGCATGTTGAATATTCTGGATTCCGTGCTCATAAGAGATGTTGGAAGTTTCATTCAGAGGTTGGTTTTCTGCGAGTTTCTTGACCCTAGATCAAATATAGCTCTTTATCTCATCTTGCATCATTTTTTGACCATGATTTAATGTATGCACAATCTTACCAAGATGTTGCAAACATAAAATCCATTCTTCTTGGTTTAATTTCACCTTTTACACAAAATGTGAAATAGTAAGACTTCGAGCATCAATGCCTTAGATGTTGAAATCATTGTATGATCACTTTAAAACCTACAAAGGAACACACTTCATTCTTTTTGCTAACTTTGATTTTCAATTCGGAGTAGAAATTTTTTTGTTGATTTCAAATATGATAACTTCAAAAGAAATTATTTTATGATTACTTTAACACCTAGGAACAAAATCCATTTGACTAGTGGCTTGCTTAAGATAGTTTATGTTGATTGATTGGTTTGTCTTTAGTTTGTACTACAGGGGTGGGTAAGTGGCAATTTATATGATTGTGGCTTTTAAGTATTAAATTTGATCTTTTTCTAACAAACATTTAGTTTTGAAGGTTATAATTAAAGTTATTTGTTATCCCTAAAGTTTATTGTTCATTTTTTCCTTACCCTTTCAAAATGTTCAATATAGTCCCTATACATTTAGAAAATGTTCAATTTTGGTCACTACTGATGAATTAGCATGCGTATTGTAATATATGAATTATTTAATATTATTTTTGCCCATGCACCATTACCTATGCTGATTTTGACATAGCATGTATGTGTGACTTGCATGCCACGCCAACATCCACATGAAAATTTTTCTTATTTTTTATATATATTTTTATTTTTTACCTTTACATATAAATGTTGATGTTGTCTATGTCAGCATCCATATAGTCACTAATGTGGCCATGGCAATGTATTTATGTAAAATTATGTTTAATTTTTTTAAATAAATTATTTTAAAATCTTGTTAAAGAGATTATCTTTTAAAAATTGATTTATAAGTTTTTTATAATAAAAATGTCATGTGGATACTGACATGCCATACCTGTCAACATATGCATGCCACACTGGAGTCCACAGAGGTAGCGAGCACCATATAGGTAAAAAGAATTATTAAACAATTCATGTATTAGTATACATCTACTGATGCAGTATGAGAGGGTAAAAACAAACATTTTGTGAATGTATAGGAATCATATTGAACATTTTGATTGATAAGGACAAAAATGAACAATGTGGTAAACTTTAGGGACCAAAAATAAAATCCTTTACAAGAAAGGTTCATAATTAAGTGAGATTCATTTGTTCTGCCCTAGTGTTTTTTATTATTTGTAGAGCGAACAGTTTTTGAAGGCATAGAGTTCCAAACTAAATCAGGGCAAAAGTGTTTAAAGTATGTACAAATTGGAGAAAGTGAATTGTGAAGAAACTGAATTGCATATATTTGTTGCCTAAGTTTGTGGTTGCTAGGGTAAAGAGCAGCTCGATTATTTAAAAAAACAAGGTGAGCTCGAGCTTGAACAACCAGCTCGAATAAAATTCTAGTCAAAGGTATTACTTGTAGTAGTGGTCCTTATATCTCGTATTAACAATCAAAAGATGGTTGATTTAAACAAAGTTAATTCAACCATGAAATGCTCTAATGTTCTTTCAAAAATATGAATAGTTACATATAAAAGATTTGTGTGGGGATAAGTTAATCATAAAACATTGACCAATGTACCTTAGTGTTCGAAGTCTTTCTATGTGATGACCCTTGTTTTTGAGTTGTGTGCTTTTTCCCTTTAGTATTATGTGGCTTTTAATACATTCTTCTTAAAAGAATTAATAGGTAGGTATAGCCGAAATCTTTCATGACCCTTCTTTATGGAAATTAAAAATTATTATAAATAGTATGGGACCCCTTCTTGGGTCTTAGTCTTCTATTCACCTATCATTTGGCTGACCATTCGGCTTTGATTTCCGGATGGTCAACCTGTTTTAAATATACGGCATGGATTCACCATTTCTCCCAATTAATTCTAATTGGCAGCATGAAGGAAATCAATCTAGAAACTAATACAATTAGATCCATTCTTCTTAGACAAACTTAGGACTTGCGTTCCCGTAAAGATCAGTTTTCACCCCGCATGGGTGGACCTTGTGGAAGAACTTGGTTGAACTTTAACTTGTTTGATTGCAAGAGGCACTGGCTGTATCCCTTTGCAAAGCCATTTACCAAATCCTTGGGGTTATCCTGTACTTGGAAGAAGTAGGAAAAGGAAAATAATCTAGTGATGCCAACAATAGATGATTTCACAATTAGCCACCACTTTAAACCCTGTTTCCAAGATTGATAATTTCGTATCTTTTTTCAATGGAAATTCTGAAAATTTAATAATCGGTGTTGGATAATGTGAAGAAGGGCTTACTAATTGCATTTTGATGTACTACAAGAGTCAAACATTATTGAGATACCATTTTATCTAAAAGAGTACTGAATTAGCACCAAGTACAAGTCGTGATGAAGTAATCAAGGAACTGTGACCATGTTATAAGAGTTGTTAATTCGCTAGTAAACTCTTGGTAAAAATGACATTCGAAGTTAAAGTTCCCATAATGGAAGTTAGATGATGAGAGTTCATAAGCAACAAATGGACAGCAAAATATGAAAAGACAATTACTATGAGCAAGGGGCAATTTACTACTAGAAGACATCAATGTAAAGAAGAAGAGAGTAATGCTTAATGTTCATTTAATAAATGGTAATGAAACATGAACTCGGCATGCTCCATTTAACACTTTAATGGGCTTTGATAGATTATAAGGAGCTTGATCTCGAAACTGTTTAATCTCTTGTGATGCTACATTTTGCTAAGTTTATTTCTTAGCTCAGATTGTGCACGTAGAACTGCAATTATTGTGCTTTTATGTATTCTCAAGAAAATGGTTTTGGAGTATGTTTTATTAATCTTCATTGTATAAAACAATAAACACTGAGTTTGGGATATGTTTTTGGAGTATCTTAGTTAGCTTTGAGTTGTCTGCAATGCTATCTTATGGTTATAGTGAATTATTTGTTGTTTCTTGACGGTATCCACATTTTTTAGTTTGAATACTTCTACATGTCAATTGTTGCCAATTTCATGGGTAGTGATGTTATCATTCTTGGTGGAGCTTCTTCTTTAAGAGATGATATAGACTATTTTTCTCTATGTTCATATATTGGGTTTTGCACATTTAACCTACAAATAACGTGGATGCCCTTCTAAAATCCGCATATTTATCTATACCCCCTCAACATATGTTTTATGAATGACTGTCTAAAAGTAACGGAAATGAACGAATTGACTAATGTCATGATTCTTTACTGCCTCGAAGAGTGTGCTTGACTGGTGGGCATGACAGTTCTATTCATACTTCTATTTCCCATAAAATAAATAGGAACAATTTGGTTTCTCGTATACGTTTTCAAATGTCTACATATGCTCTGTGAGTGAGGTCCTCTCCAAGAGATTCTATAAAAAGCATCAATAGAGGTACTTCTGTAAATACTTGAGATTTTGTAAGCAAATGTTTGCAATTACAAATTTTGTGGGGGATACATACATAATTAGACAATTATATAGAGGTTTATCTGCCTCTTCAAATAACTAGTAGATTCAAAAAATCTATTTTCTTTAGGTTAGTTTGTTTGCTTATAATTTATTTATTTTTGTTGCAGATGCCAAACATATGAAGGTGGTATTGCTGGAGAGCCCGGATCTGAAGCTCATGGTGGGTACGTTCAAATGTTTCAAACTTCTTTTTCCTTCTGTGTGAGATATTGTGTTATATAGGCCTTGCTAGTTCTACATTACATTTCTTTTTTAGCTGAATATTTCTTTTTACCTTGTCGTGGAAAGGTACACATTTTGTGGCTTGGCAGCCATGATCCTGATCAATGAGGCTGATAAATTGGACTTGCCTAATTTGATTGTAAGAACTGTCTGTTGCATATTTTGCTTTATTTTTTTAAAATATTTTGAATATTGGTTTCATGCATTTAATGTTGCTTGCCTTTGTTTTCTTATTGTTCTTGGTCCCACTTACTGCTACATTCTTTGAAAGCATGCAATAACATATTTTCATGGTAGAGATTGAACATCTTATAGTTTTGGTAAATATCATGTCTAGTAGAAACAAAAGAATTTCTTTCTTGAGGATATCTCCAGGAGTAAATCATATGTTTAATACTAAATCCTCTTAAATTTTTGAGGTTCCTCAAAATCAAAGTGAAACTTTAAAAATACACTCAACACTCTTCAGTTGTCTGAATCTTCTGGGATGTTATTATGATTCTCGTAGATATTTTTTGGAGTAAGATATGTCAAACTTTTAAAAGGAAGATTTGGTATGAACTCACATGTAAGTATCATACTCTCTTGCTCAGTGCCAAGAACAAGAGGACAAACAATTTTTTATGATTTTCAGTAATGTAGATATAGGGAGCATTTGGAAGAATGTAGCTGGAGATCCCTTGGATGTGGATATATATGGATGTGGATATACATGGATGTGGAAATTTTCCGAATGCACAAAATTAATATTAAAATAATATAAAATATAAATAATTAATAATAATAAATAATTTAAATACAAATTATTAATTTTAATTAATACTAATTATGTCAAAGATGAGTCAATTTGGAATAAAAGTTTTTCCACCGGAACAAATTCAAGCTTGGAAAATTCTAACCTAAGTTATTCCAACCTATTTCCTTGAAAAAAAATTCAAACATTCAAACTCTAAATCCTACTTAATCCTACTTATCCTATTTATCCTCGGATAGGTTGGGTTTGGGCGTTGGTGGTTTGAATTTGTTTTGGAGGGAAACTTTTAAACTGATTTGATCAAAATTTGACTTAATTAATACCAATAAAAATAAATAGTTTTAATTATATTTATAATTATTATTTCTAAATTAATAATTGATATTTATTATATTAGTTATTTAATTTATTAATTAAAGTAAACCCTAACCACATTTGGTGTTTGGTTGGAGGTTGGGGAATAATTTGAGATAACCCAGATTATCCCAAACCAAACACCACATCAGGGTTTTCCCATTGGCTTCACGGTTTTCTCTGTTCATCTTATTGTGAGTTGTCAAATCTTTTACATCAATATATCTGGTCAGGAAATGATGACTTGAACCTCAACTTTTCTGTAATACTCGGCGATTATTATTCATGACCTATATTTCTTGTGACAGAAGGCTGCTGTTAGTAGCATTTTATTGTGACTTACTTCAAGATGAATTGGACAAAGAAAATCTCCTATTAGTGAACGTCCTCTTTTATCTTGTTTAACCACTTAGTATCTGCCAGGCATTTCCTATGTTGTCTTATTAGTTTAGTTTTCTTATAATGAACTGTTTGAGTGCACAAGTACTTGTCATGGAAATGGACTTAGTTCATGATGAGTATGCAGAGTTCTCCTAGTACTTGGGTATAATTTTGAAGTCATCTTCTTAACGGAATGTTGAATGCACAATTGCTTGTCATGGAAATGCTGTCTATTCCTGGTGGTTCTTCAAGCTTTACAAAATTCTCTTATGTGATTAGGATTGGGTGGCTTTCCGTCAAGGTGTGGAATGTGGATTTCAAGGTCGAACAAACAAGTTGGTTGATGGTTGTTACTCCTTTTGGCAAGTAATTTCTTTTTTTTCTTTTTTTTTCAATTTATGAGTCTATTATTTGAATTCTTCAAAATATGCAATATGGTTTTGTTATTGTGCTTCATTCACAGGGAGGTGTTCTTGCTTTAATGCAAAAGTTATTGTCAGTTGCTGGTAAACAATCAGAAGCATCAACACTATGTGGAGGGCTGGGTTCTGGAGAGAGTATGTACAATATGACATCATCTACTCCAGGTGCCCTGTTGATGCAAATTCATTCTCTGTTGTTGAGTCTTCTCATGTTGAAAATCTTGTCAAAGTTATTTGACATGCTCATTTTATATTATCATAGTTGTAATGGTTACACTGACTTTTCATTTGCTTATTTAGAATTTCAGTTGCAGCTATCTTTTTCATATCAATTGCTTCTGATAAGCTGAAACAATTTTTTTGTTAAATTTTCTTTTGGCTAATGATTCAGGCCTCATAAACAAACAACCGCTTCTCTCTAGTTTTGTGGCATTCCCTTTCTTCCTCAAGTTTTTTCAGTCAAAATTTTGACACTTTTATCAAGGTTGACATCATTTTGGTAAACTTCTTAAAGTTTAGCTATTTCTGGAGCCTTCTTGGCTTGGTGTCATTCATAGCCGAGCACTATACATTCTTTTTAGTACCTGATGATGATGTGAGCTCCTAGTTTCCAAAATTATTTCCTTTCCATAGTTGATATTTGACGCGGTTATTGCGTTAACCATTGGCATTCTCTTTATAGATCCCTTCTCTTGGTGATTTTAATAAGATGTTTTCCTCTCACTAGGAGAGGCTGAGGGTTTGTAGCATGCATGAAGCTGCTTCTACCAAAAAAAAGAAATAAAAAATGGTTTGTACACATTTGTAAGAAAAATGTTTTCTACAAAATGCTGTAACAATTGAAAAAAATAAAAAAGTTCTGTTATCTTCAAAGCCTCTTAGCGTATCTAGTTATTTTCTAGATTACTTTGCTGTCCTGTCTGTTACCACGTATGATTTCTGCTAAAGCTTCAGGTTTGTGAATCTGATTTGCATCTTTATCTGCACTGTAGAAGACAATTAACTTTCAAAAGATATTTGTTATTTACAAAAGGAAAAAAAAAAGCTATTTATCCTTCTAACTCAAATTGGGAGTGTCCTAAGGAAGTCAAATGAGGAGTTTAATGATGATTTGGCTGTCTTTATAGCCCTTGACTTGGAACCTTTCTTCATCTCGGCTAGTTTTACGATTTGTTCCTTTCACCGTTGAACCTATTCAGAATCTATATTCAAAGACAATGTTCTGCAGTTTGCATGAGAATGTTATGGATGCACTTTTATTACCTCTTAAGGTTGATGATTGAAAGGCTATATATAACTCTCTACAGCAGTAAAAGTTTCATTCTCGTAAGATGTACTTAACTGGTGTCTGAATGAATGTTGTTGGTGTGCAGGAAAACTTTCAGATATTGGCTTTTCTTTTATGAATGAAAAAACTGAATGCGGCCCACTATTCCACAGTGTCGCCTTGCAACAATATCTACTCCTTTGTTCTCAGGTATTTTCTGGAAGTTCTATCATCATCAAAATAACATTGTAAACATGATGACAGATTATCTTAATTGAAATTCGAGATGTGAATATATGAAAATGCATAATAAGCTAGTTATCCAGGCAAGATTGGCTTGTGTTACTTTGTATCAGTTTTACCATGTTTTGTTGGGTTCCAATTGATCCCAATGGCTTTCTTTTTCTGCTTTACTAATTCATTGACTCCATTGTTTACTTGTTATTGCTCCTGCTTAATGATCTCTCATCATGTACCGAACTCTTCCTTCTTTTCTTCTTACTTTTACTTGGTTGTAGAAAATTAGGTCAATTGTTGTTTGGTAGGTTGGTCAGAAATGATGCACGCCAGAGAAATATCCCAGCCTATTGGAGTTTGCTGAGCACCAGATAGTCTTATTGCATCCATGGGTGTGGGTCAATATAATATATGATATTGTATTCATTATTCTCAACATGCACATTATCAACAGATCTATGGATTTTAGGCAATCCTCTGCTATAGTTGTGGAGCTTACTCTGTAATCATAAAGAGCAGCCCCGCTTCCATATCTGAAATGCCTATATAGGATTGGTTGAGCGGGACTTGGTTTGTGTTATACATACAAGTTCTTATTTAGAGTATGAACATAATCATATTCACCTATTGCAGGTGCTTGAAGGAGGGTTCAAGGACAAGCCTGGGAAAAACCGAGATCACTACCATTCATGCTATTGCCTCAGTGGCCTCTCAGTGAGCCAATATAGCTGCTGCAAAGATCCTCGTCACAATCCTCCATTGCCCAATGAAGTTCTTGGGCCTTACTCTAACTTGTTGGAACCCATCCATCCTCTCTACAATGTCATCCTGGATAAATATTACAAGGGGCACGAGTTCTTCTCCTCATCCTGAATTTCTAGCTGCGAGCCTTAAAAATAAATTCCAATATTTGGACTTTAATTTATCTGTGATTTTCAAGAATGGAAATTATTCTGGAAAGCTGCAGCAGAGGTGCTGGTGAAAGGTACATTCATTGGTACTGTTGATGTAGAATTGTAAAATTTAAGTTTGGTGTTCAGTGAAACAAGTTATATTTGTTGTTAAATTGAGGCAGTTAACCCAAGTGTATGGTCTGCTTGTGGACCTATTCTAGGCAACAGTACAAAGTTACTGTTTTCTGTTTTACTGCTGAACATTGTAGTGTTTTTGACTGAATTGCTGTTAAAGTCCTGGATTGAGAAGCATTGACAAACTGAAATGTTGCATTGGATGAGATCAGTCAACCCAATTTAGAGTTGACAGACAGACATTATTGGGCTTTATTTGATATGCACAAAAACAAATTGTTATGAATATGAATAAAATAAAATAAAATAAAATAAAATAAAAATGACTAATTAAAACTTCATATGATGAGAAGCCAATGGGAAGCTGCCATGAAAGCACTTCTAGAGATAACCCAATGTCTGTGCATGAAAGCCAATAATAGGTACATGCATGTGGCAAACATTGTTGTGAGTGAAGTAGAGATAAAGTACTCGACAATGGAAGCTCTCCTCACCTTCCAAGCCCATCCCTTCATCTTTCCCATCACCACCAAACCCTCTCTCACACCCATCTCTTCCTTCCCTTCCAATTCCACTCACCAAGGAACTCCAACAATCGCCATTGCTAGCAGTACAAGAGGAGGAGGAAGAAGAAGAAGTGAGCTTCTCAAGGTGTCCCCAACCTCTGAGACGATTGTCACAAGTAGTTCAATCCCCTCCAAGATGAAGGCCTGGGTGTATGAAGAGTATGGGGATTCTCAGGTTTTGAAGTTTGAGGATGAAATTGAGGTCCCTGAGGTTAAGGATGACCAGGTCCTCATCAAGGTCTTTGCTGCTGCTCTCAACCCTGTGGATTTCAAGAGGAGGCAGGGCAAGTTCAAAGCCACAGACTCTCCTCTTCCTGTTAGTGCTCTCTATCTCATTTTAATAGAGTTGTTAAAAATTTTGGTACAAATTGGATAAATTCATGGAATTTGTTGTTGAATTGATGATCATCATACCTGTGGGGTTAATGTTGCGTATTGTCGTCATGAGCTATAACCCAAATTTGCTCACAGGTGAACTTTCAATTTGTTGGAGATCTGAAGAAAAGATACATTGAATTGATCATTGTGTGTATTTTCATGAGTTACAACATCTATTTCATATATTCACTGACAAAATTGTTGAAATTTTATGGTACTTTAATGCTCTGACTAATGTCATGTTATGGATGTGTTTGGATTATGGGGAAGTAGAAGAGAAGAAAAAAACTAAAGAAGTGAGGTTGATTTCTTGCATTTGCTTTGCATGTAGAAAAGAAGATGGGCAAGAAAATGAGTTAAAGTCTATTAATAATTTAATAGACTCTATTTTTGCCCCCTTCAAACCATTTTCCATAATTCCATTCATTATTTGTTACAGGGCTGCCGGCTTCACTGTGCGCACAGTGAATTCTGTAGCACTCATACTGATCTATGCTAATTTCATTGTCACATTCATGATTTAGTCTCCATCCTGATCTTCTCTTTTCTCTAGCATCTCACTATCCTAGTCACTGTTATGAAATCGTTAACAAATACGGGACATTTCCTTGTATAAATACTAGAAATGAAACCAAGGATGTGGATTCAAACATTTGAAGCATAAATCATCTAGAAATGATCCAGTGTATATAGAAGAGCCTACTGTTTTGAAGAAAAAAAGAAGAAGAAGAAGAAGAAGATAGTGGAGAAGTTAATGCGCTTTAAACTTGTGAATAAATTCATATTTGAGACGAGAAAATATAAGTTGTCATGGCTTTTATCTTCTTTTCCTTGTGTTGAATTTTCATTAGTTTGAATTTGTTTCTTGGTATCTGTTTCACATGTAGACTGTTCCGGGTTATGATGTGGCTGGTGTGGTTGTTAAAGTGGGGAGCCAAGTGAAGAGCTTGAAGGAAGGTGATGAAGTTTATGGGGATGTCAATGAGAAGGCCTTGGAGAATCCTAAACAGTTTGGTTCACTTGCCGAGTACACAGCAGTGGAAGAGAAACTATTGGCTGTTAAACCGAAAAATCTCAACTTCGCCGAGGCTGCTGCGCTGCCTCTTGCTATTGAAACTGCCAATGAAGGCCTGGAAAAAGCTGGTTTTTCTGCTGGTAAATCAATCCTTGTGTTGGGCGGTGCGGGTGGAGTTGGCTCGCTAGTAATTCAGGTATGATGTTTTAACATAAAGAACAACTCCTGCCAGTAGATCCTGATTGATTCAAATCCATCTTTCTTTCTACGATCTGTTTTAGATTACTATGTTACTTTTATGTTCAATCTAAGTCTTGGCCTTTAGATGCAATCGGAACAAAACAGTCATCAAAAGAAAAGAACCTTTAAATCCATTAAGTGATCTAGAAACTCAAAGAGCCATATTTTCATGTCAATAGAGTTGGCTGATATATGAAACAGAAGTGGAGGGTTTGTGTTACAGACCTAATCCAAAAGGCATCATGACCCTTTTATGTTACCCTAAAGTTAAAAACTTAAGACAAACATTTCCCTACAAAAGTTGCATTATAATCCTGCTGTAACACTTGGCTCTGTCTTTCTTTTATCAAACAAGGAAGTTGAACAGGGAACTCTAAGATCATGGTATGGAAATGTTCAGATATCTTCTCTAGATTGGTTATGAATTGTTGATGCTATCTAATTCCTATTAGCCTTTATATGAAGTTATTTGGACTTTGATTATAATTTGATGCTAATTCTTATGATATGATGAAACAAAAGAATAGGAGGAGAAAGGTGAAGGAAGCAAGAAACAGGCAGGCTGAAAATTGACATAAATAGTCTTACATTAAAATTAGTTCATCCAACATATACAAGTTGATTTTCCCATAAAACAAGTACATTGCCTTGTGTTTAGTGTTCATGCTTGACCTCAGTCTATACCTTATCACAATCTCTCTTCATTGTTGACGAACATTGTTCCTGAACTTATTATGAAAAAATAACTTACAGAAATGGTAAAATTACGACTTATACAGATCAACTCGAAGTGAGATTTCATACACTTATCTCCTGTCATGTTTATCAGAGCTCATCGATCGATTTATACCTGATCAAAACAATGATGTTTTGGACAAGCAATGATGCCATGTTCAATATATTCTGTTTCTATTGCAGCTAGCAAAGCAGGTCTTTGGTGCATCTAGGGTGGCTGCCACTTCAAGCACAGGAAAATTGGAGCTACTGAAGAGTTTAGGAGCTGATCTCGCAATTGATTATACTAAAGAGAATTTCGAAGACCTGCCGGAGAAGTTTGATGTTGTATATGACACAGTCGGTAAGTTTTTAATGAAGTGAAATAATGACCTTGAATCACATTCAATTCCAAACCTTGAGAAGAGCTCTCATGAATCACTTATTGCAGGGCAATGTGATAAGGCAGTGAAGGCAGTGAAAGAGGGAGGCAGTGTGGTTGTACTAACTGGTGCTGTAACACCACCAGGTTTCAGATTTGTTGTCACTTCTGATGGTGCTGCACTTGCAAAGTTAAACCCATTTCTGGAGAGTGGAAAGGTTAGGCCAATTCTGGACCCAAAGGGACCCTTCCCTTTCTCTCAGTTGGTTCAAGCTTTCTCCTATCTTGAAACTGGAAGAGCTGTTGGGAAAGTGGTCATATATCCAATACCATGAGGGAAACTACTACTATTACTACTACTATATGAGTGGGATTTGGACATAGATGTCAAGAATTTGTATATGAATGCATAAATGTAATGAAATTTTAACGGGAATTTTAAATGTCGTGTTGAAATGTATTGGTAATACTTGACACCCTCTTTTTTTTTGTTTGTTTTTTTGACGTGGGCAACAAGCGCGCTCCAAAGGATCAGTCAAATAAAACATACACAGAGACTCGATTCACTCTGGGTTTCAGACAATCCAACTTATTAAGATGTGTTTTTGCAGCCCATAATTGCTCCTCTGGCCATTCATCTATAAAACACTGAAATATATTGTTTTTCTTTGAATTTTTATAGAAAATGATAAAGTGATTATTATAAATTATTGTACAAATATTACCACTTTATTTTTTTTTTTAAAAAAAGATATTAATATGATAGATATGCTTATTGAAGTTATAATCAAATGTATCAGGGGCAACATTTAAATTGCATGTATAAAATATTAAATAAATATGAATTAAGAGGTGTTAGAAAAAATATTTGAAAACTGAGGGAGTTACAAATAATGTCATTATTTTTACACCCCAACTTAGATTTATTGGAGTATTCTTATTTGGAGGATTCAAGATTTAATATTGTTAATTTGCTATATTTGGGCTTATATAGCATCCAAATTAACACAAAATTTGTTAGACTATTAAACATATTATTCAGAATGGAACATCCTTGTTTTCCTAGGGTTTCTGAAACATCACGGTACTGATACAAATTCAGATGCATCTAAACAAATATAATGATTTACAAAAACATTGTCCTATTCCAGAAATGATGTTCAATAACTTAAAAAAAGAATTTTGCACAAAAGAATCAAGGCCATGTAGATCAAAACTACTCAATAATTTACAAGAAAAGAATGCAAAAAATCCCTTGTTGCATTGTGTGCCAGGAGGTCCATCATTGAATGAAATTTCAGCAGTCCTGCATCCTGGAAACTCGCTAATTGTTTCTTGAGCAAGTACATATGCTACAGAAAAGAAAAAAAAAGACATGATCTTCATCTCAAATCCTGCACATATTTTTAATTTTCATAAAATTAGTTCTCAAGGATGCAGATGCTGAATCATTATGATTTCAGTGAAAAAATTGGTAAAATTGAAGACACTGAAAGAATGAATCAGATAAAAAACAAAAGTTGTACCTGGAGTCAGATGATCTTATTTTGCAAGTGTGTTGTTAAATATCCAGCTGTTATCTCAAATTTCTGAAGCTATCTCGTGGGGGTAACAATGAGGATGCGCTATCAACTATTGACTATGGCTTCTAAACTTGGATGCTGTATGTACATTACAGAAGAAAAATCTTCACTGGTGGACTTGAACCTGATTCAGCCTGTTGAACCAAAGTGAATGCAGAATCATGTGAAACAGATCATACTTTTCTGGTTTGTTATGCCATAAGAAATGCTTCTGCAATCTCTTCACGTTGTTGTGCATGGATACGTAATTCCTAAGAGAAATGCTGAGAAGGATAGTCTTCAGATTAGGTATGTCTTTCTCGGCAATAATCACTGAAAAGGCACTCCAGTCAAGCACCTCATCAAGAGGAGGCACAAAATTATCAGCTATAATCACTGGAACACACTCATAATAAATGGCCTCAACAATCCTTGGGCTGTTCACTTCATAACCCATGGGACAGATGCAAAACCTGCTTGTCTTCATGTGATGAATGTATGACATCTCTCTGGCTACCCTGTTTGGAAGAGGACCATATATTTTCATGTCTTTATCTTTCTCCCAGTATTTAAGAAGAATGGGTCTGACCCGCCCATGCATATTTCCAGCAAAGAAAGCAAGGATGGATCTCTGGGAGACAGGTCTTCCACCAAGAAATCTGAGAGGCCTCTTGGGTGTCCTAATGGTTGTTTCTGGAAGGGATACGTCTTTCCCACGGACAAATATACCTTCAGAAACATCTGCATTGCATAGAGCTTTCATAGTGTTCTTGCGAAGTTCTTGGTGCGCTGTTGTTGTGTAAGGCCCCTGGAGAAATTGGAATAGTAAGGTCTGATGAACAAAGAACAAGGGAAAATACTGAAACGCAAACTACAGTTTAATTAGAGTTGACAGATCCCATTTTAATAAGAAAGTTATGGATTCAAGAACTAACACCATCAAAACTCATGAAGAAAAAGTGAAAGAACAATCACAAGGATCATTATTCATTGGAAATAACAAGAAAGGGAATACTTTACCGAAACACATCTAAGAAAGAAAATTGGGGCTAAATGTTGGCGGAAATAGGAGGACAAATCAGATTTAGCAAATATTATGTTGGAATGAGTGGATAAATGATAAATCTGAAACAATTATTTCACATATGGTATTATATCCCCTCAGTAAGATAACTTAGAACAAGGAAATTTCAATTGTTCTGTTTCACTTTTGGCCTTGAGATTATCAACAATATCCAATACATTTTTCAGAAACTTGGCTTAATATAGAATAAGAAAAATACCAAAAAAAAAGGAAAGGAAAAAGGATGTGAGCAAGAATGAGAGGTTAGTGTAGGACTGAATAATGGACTTACAAATGATGTGCTTCAGAATAACTTGATAAGAAATCCATGGAGGCAATTTTCCCTAATTTCCTTTTATCCTATTTAAATGCATTATGTTTGCATGAATATACTGAGAGTAGATTATGCCATTCGCAAAGCCATGACTTTATAATTCATCGCAAAATTTGTTAAGATGTGTTCTTTCCTTTGAGTCTAATGATATAAAAAGGATTAGGTTCCTCAAAGGAACCACTTTGTAAATTACAATCAGAAGAAACAAAGTATTTCCCTCCAATGGATAACTAAGGCAAAACTTAGTAACCATGAAGTTCCTTAGACAATGGGTATTCCATAACAGGGATGGCAATTTTCACTGGTTGAATGGGTAGGTACCTTGTTCATCCAAAACCAAGAGAACCTGTTTAGAAAATCCTACTAAGATTTGAGAAGATATATTTATTTAAAATATTTAACGAGTTTTGGATGAATTAAGTAGGTTTGAGATGGATTTGGAAATTTAGGTAGAGTTAATTAACAGGTCTAGGGCGGGTTTGATTAAGAAATATTTAGCCAGGTTTGTGTTTGGGAATTGTGTTTTTCACGGGTACTGTGACATTACCATCCCTATTCAGTAGACAACCAACACCTAGACGAATAATTAAATAACTATAAGAAAATAATTGACCATTTTTTTTCTTAGTTTTTTTACTTCTTGCCCAAAGAGGAGATTATGCCCCTTTCTCACGAGCATTTTAGCAATATGGAGAGCCAAACTTGGGGCCTTGGGTACATTATTTGAAGGTCTTAACACGCAAAGAACATAGCGGACCAATTTGTGTTTGCACAAATGCCCTTAAATATGATTCAATGTCTGTATAAAGAAGTTATTTCTAGATAAATGGGTGAAGGAACTGTTGACTTATGTGGTACAATTTATATGCAAAGTTCAATGATTTGTGAAAGTAGAAGTGCAACCTCACCATTTAGAAGTATCAATTTTACACTTCTCCTGGAGTATATTTTGGGGAAAGAAACCTAGATGGAAAGAGAATATTTTCACTTAATATCTACATTTTTATTCTCCATGAAACATGATGCATAAGATAAATACAAGAATATTTTCACTTTTCATGATTAACAAAGAAAAGTTTATTTATTTATGTTTTGTTCAAGTTTCAAAAGAGAATTTGAGCACAAAGCTGTAGCATAAAAGTAAAGGTGAAGCAGCGGATTAAACATGATAATATTTCTTATTAACCACCCACTAGAATGATCCTATCAAAAATAGTGGATAAATGAAAATACTGAAAAATTTGAATGGAATAAAAGTAAAGACAACATACCCAGTCATGACAAGCAACTAAAAAATGGTCTGCTCCTTTTGTTCGGTTCCAAAATGGATACTTAGCAGATATGTTATTCACATAATCCTTCAAGAAGTGGGATAATGGCTTCAGATCATGCGACTCAGGTACATAAATGGCAAGTTCTAACTGTCGGGAACTGTAAGGCAAATAGAACAAATGGGCTTTTCTTGGGTCCTTCACTACAAATTTCTTGTTTTCCTCCATCAATTTCAAAAACCAACCTTCAGAAGCATAAATGCCTCTAAGGTTAGGTGTATGGAAAATTGGTCTGGAGCCATCAGGGTATATGTAAACCTTTAGTATTTTCTCCATCAGTTCATAACTCCTGGAAGTATAAGAGTTTCAAACTTTTCAGTATGGCACTTTGTGAAAGAACATGCAGGCAGTCCGTAAACTAATTATTTCTAATATCAAAAATGAATTTGCAAACTTGTCAGCTTGGTTTAATTCAGAGAAGAAGCAAATTTTACATTTGAGATCAGTAGTGTTCTTAGTGTTTGATCCCCTTTGAAGTTTACAACAAAAAACTTATTGTAGACTACTCTTAAAAGGTATGGGAACATGAAAACAAAAATTGAAGGAAATATTAGGAAAGATGATGGATGAAGGCAAAATCACACAAGAAATAATTCAAGCCCCTCTTTGCTAGATCTATAAAGACTACTGAACTTCAGTAACCAAATCTAGCTGTAGACTCTAAAAACAGTCAGGTGTAATGATACTTGACAAATAATATATAAGAACAAAAGTTGATTCTATGAGTAAGGCTTGTAAAACCAAATTGAGCGTGAGTTCTTATTAGTAAGAATATGCAGTTCAACAAGATGTCATAAACTTCGATTTAAATGTCATTTAACAAGATGAGTAAGAATTATGCTTGAGTTGACAAATCTTGCTAGAAAACACAACACATAAGACTATCATATATTGACCAATATCATGTTCAAAACGTTGAATTTGATTTACTTGTAGAACTCCAAAGATTCCAAATTCAGGTTTGTGCACATCACATAAAAGATAATTAGGTACTATCTAGAATGATCATCAAAACTTCCACATGATTCACACACACAATTAATGTTGGTTCAATTATTGGAGTTACGAACTCCTAAATAAAGAATCAGTTAATTCCAAAGCTTCAAATCACCAAGAATTTAAGCCTCCGCAGATCACAGAGATTGGTTCGAATATCACACAATAGACACTACTTATGTATATTAATTTAGAAGATAGGTCAATAAGAACACCAAAAGATTACCTTCTAAAAACGGATACATTCCGGAACAATGGAGCATAGAGCTCGTCAGCATCTTCTGACGCCAAAGGCGCATTCTCAGCATTCTCAATCTCTATCCTCGCATACAAAAGTTGCTCATCGGGTGACATCGCCGGCAAATCCTACATAAAAAAATAAAGTCACCTGCAATAAATAAAAACCCACCAACACTAAGAATCAAGCACTATCAGATCACCCACCGCTACAAGCGAACATCTGATCTTCAAATGATCATTCCCACCGAGCTTCACATCCGAACTCTTGGCGGGAGGCGGAGACAAGGGTTTCGGAATGGAAACAAGGGGCACCGGTAGCGAGACCCTCCGATGAGGATCTCGAGAGGAATTGAAAGGAGGATGAAATGAGAGTAGAGTGGGCGGTGGGGAGAAGAAGAGGTAGGGAGTGGTACAAGTGAGGATAATGGCGGAAGCGGTGGCGAGCAGCACGGCGGCGAGAGCTCGGCGCCTCCATGATCGGAGACGGCGAGAGGCCGGCGTGGCCCTTGGACGGTCAATGGCCATGCCCCGTTATGCGATGGTGACCTTCCGTTTGGACCGAGTCTGAGGAGGGCGACGAGGCCATGGTTTGAGTGCGAGGAGAGGAAAGCGCGGGGCGGAAAAGGACAACGATGGATGGGGGGTATCATCATCATTTATCAATCAATCAGTAGTTTTACTTTTGTGGCCGTTGTTGAAATGAGATCCGGACATTGTGGGAAATTACAGGGAATACCTGGTTGTGACTTGTTTACTGGAGGAATAGTATGAAGGATACAAGTGTCATTTTAGTAGACATATTGCATCGAGATTTGTTTTTTATACGAATCATAAAGCGGATTCCACGGCCCGGATGGATGGATGGAAACAGTGAATTAACGTTCATGGATGATGAGCTGCCTGTCTGTCTTTGTGGAATATAAGTTCGGTAGACAGCTCAACTCAACTTGTTTAATCTCCTTCCAATTTTTTTTTGGAATATATATATATATATATATATATATATATATATATATATAAGGCGTAATCTTATGCGGTAGGGTATTATTATTGTTAGATTTATAGTCACTCTCATTTGACTTATGCGGTGTTTTGAGGAAATGTAGTATGGATGGAAAAGCGTGAAAATAAAATTTAGCGTATGATTTTAAATACGATTTGGGAACATAGGCCCGTGCTTATGGGTGAAATTTTAAACCCAGGTAGGATTTACATAAATTTTCCATGTAAGATAAAGACTCTACAAGTTCACAAATTATATGAAAATTGACATCTTAAACAACCCACTAATTTTCCCATCCATACGATTACATCTTTCAGAGATAGTAGAATGGGAGGCGGCCAAAATGAGCAAATAAATCCATGGCGCTTACCCTATCTTGCCCGCATAATATATATATATATATATATATATATATATATATATATATATATATATATATATATATATATTAGCAAGGTGTTTGAAATAAGTTTTTTATGTTGGGTAGGAAGTGGAGTGGAGGCGTGCACAAGTCTCAGCAGAGCAGACATGAGGAAAGACCCATGCACATGTGGGCGCTGGAACCACCCCCCACAACTACTGCTCATATTTTCAGAAAATGTACTCACTCGTGAATGGAATCTGAGACCTCTTGGTCATTGGAATTTTTGTGGAGACAGAGATACCAATAGATAAGTTGATTATTTGAATTTTGACAAAACATCTTATCTCTTTTACCTTAGTTGTCGGGGTGGAAACCAGTTTTCAATAATTTGTCTCTCTAATTGTTCTCATGAGCATATCTTTGATGATCACCGTGCAAGGAACTCCACAACAATGTTTGTCTCACTTTGTGTGGTTATTTAACATCTCTTGGATTGTTCATGTTTGGTATGATAGAATAATTGGGAAGGGAATGAGATAACAGTGAATTTTGACTCATGAATATTATTTCCTCTTATTCTTATTCCTTTATTTGATTTATTTTTTAGAAATGAGAGCGAGGTATTCCTAAAAAATGATCCATTCTTTAAAAAAAGGTGAGTATGAGCATTCCCAACTTTGGTTATGTTTGGTGTGATGCAATGTGTGAGAATTAATGAGGAAGAGAATACAAGTGTACCGCCAAAGGCCACTAGGTCGAAGCCAAGATGGGTCCTTTGGTATCCTGAGAAGAACCACTCTGCTCAATCCCGGTGACAGAGGCAGAAAGTGGGCGCAGTTGAGGTAGTCACGGGTAGCAAGTAGTATGCCAAGTCTCACATAGTCCCTCTCTCCGGCCCCGCCCCACCCAAGTAGAATAGGGTTTATCCCCTTTACTAAAAAAAAAGAGAATACAAGTGTTCTTGAATGAGTAGAAATGACAACTTTTGTAAAATCCATGCATTTTGGAATAAAATTGGATTTATATTGGTTTTCATTATTTGGAAGTTTGAATGATTTTAATTAAAGATAATTTAATTAAGGAAAGAGGTATGATTTAATTTGAAAGGATATTTGTGAATAATGGGTATGTTAAGGACTGAAAGGGAATATTAGAAACTTTGGAGGACTGGGAATTAGTTTTGCATACTCTCAAAAAAAAAAAAAAAGATTTATTTGTGGAAGGTTGAATTTGAGGGACAAGAAACAAAATTTCCAAAATAAAGGAGTTAATATTTGTCCAAATCAAAAGACTTTGAACTATGGATAATTTAGAGATAATGTCAGGGGGTTATTGATAAATTTCAGCTGTAAGTCATGCATGATAAAATGCATGCGTGAAACCATGAAGAGATAAGAATAGTCAGGCCGTTGTAACCGTCCGGGTAAAGTAAGTAAAGATTCTCACTGATCGCTCCAAGAACGACGGGATTATGACTCCAATCCATTCACACTCACTTCAATAGCTATTAAAGAAGCGCGGAGAAAAACCTCAACACACCGCCGTCTCTTCTTCACTTCTCATTGTCAATTCCTCCAATAGGAGCTTTCACGTTAGGTAATCGCCCGCAGGATTGGGAAGGTGTCTGGGGACTGCATACGGGAGGACACGCTATTGACTCGAGAGAGCTGCCAGGCGCCGTGATCTAGGCTCAAGTAGACCGGGTGCCACCTTTGTCAGTTTCGGTGAGTATCCGGGATCTTTCAACCTTTATGAAAGGACATGCTAACGCGTGCATACCTTTGTTGTGTCTCCGTGAATGAGAACAGGGGAAGAAGGAAGGGTGGAAAGGATGAAAGGGTCCACAATACCGTCGGTTTGAAGCTTCACCGGAGAGGGTAGTAATGACGGGTGGACTCGTGAAATTCTTTTTACATGGCATTTCATGTATGGTAAAGAAGGACCTTGATTATGTGTGAGCCAGTGTTCCGAGATTAATATAAATTGTGGTAGCTATGTATGATCTTATTGGATATTTAGACTTGGTGATGTTTACTGTCAAGTATGAATTCGAGGGCATGATATTTACTAATGATCTTGTGAGTTGTTACCAGAGAGTATGAAGGCTAGTGGGGTGTGACTATGTTGGTGGTGATGTGTTCTGTGGACTGATCTGGTTTTGCTGAAGCTTTGCATGTGTTATAAGGGTTATTAGATGTTGAGTTGATGATGGTGTGAAGCTTTGGGAAGGATTTTGGTCACTGGGAGTCCCTTAGAAGCTTTTGAGTGTATAGCTTACTAGTGGTTGCCACAGGTGCTTAGTAATAGGTATGCTTGTGGATTTTACGCGGAATATATTGAATGAATTTGATAAGGTCCCGAGGGGTATGCAGTGATGGTTGGTGTGTGTGTTGTGGTTTTGATAATCTATTGTATGTGATGTTTTATGTTGGTAATATAAGTATGAAGATATGAGCTTTTTATTTGTTGATGAGGTCTTTGATAACAGTCCAACAGTTGGGTAGTCTTTGTGCTGGATTTAAGAAGACAGTGAGTATAAGGTTGTGTAGATGACATGTTAAAGGTGGGATGGGATCTAAGGTTTGGTACTCAGATTTGTGTGAGTGATAAGTGGAGTGATAAGTACTCGAGAAATCAGGTGCTTTCGGTGCTATTGAGGTTGTAGTGCACTCATAGGTAGGTGTTAGTGTGGTTTCAGTTGTGATTAAAATGGTTAAGTTTGGGCCTTTGGAGATAACTAACATAGGTGTGTAATGTGGATCAGTCAAGAGTGACATTAACTAGTTAAGGAGATTGGATTTACTTGTTGGCTGGGTAACGGTGTTGACTGGTATGGTGACTTATAAAGGTTGTTGTATAGAGGGAATATTGTTCTTATGTATATTTAGAATAGTTAATATGGCAAAGGTGTTAGGGTTGGATAGACTCACATATATACATGCATGTTTGTATAATAGAGAGAGATAGAGAGAGAGTTTGCATGTATATTGGTTCAGTGTTGGTTTGTAGAGAGAGAGAGAGTTTGCATGTACATTGGTTTGAATGGTAATAATGGACGTGGAAGGGATTTATTGGTGTTGTGTAACTTTGGCAGGCATGGATCAATGATTGTGACAATTTAATGGTTAAGATGATAAGGATGGTGGCGATATTGACTTGATTGATGGATTACATGTGGTTAAAGTATTTGGGTTAATTGTTTGATGAGGTTTTGTTAAAATCTTGGGGGATTTAAATTATGTGGGTTGAGTTGACTTTATTTAAGTAAATGGGGGTAATTTATTTTAGTGATTTATTAAGTTGAGAAAGTTGGGTCTATTTAATGGGCCGAGCCCATTTAGTTGTATATATGTGTATTATAGGTGATGGTGTTATTAAGCATCCATGCATGTGTTTGAGTGAGAACCTATGGTTGTCAGATATCGACGTGGATGCGTCGGGGGGAGATTCTGTGGAACACCAAGCTCAGTGATTACAAGTAAGTACACTTGCCTCGTTCCCACCCAGCTTCGGGTTTTCTTGGATTTGTTTTTGGTTTATGATTATTGATATCATTTTTGATATGTTTTGGATACATGCATGTCTTTTATGAGTTGCTAGGATTGTGGTGCATGTATGTTTGTTTTCGGGATGTTGGCATCCCTAGCTTTTGTTTGTCTTCCGGATTCAAGCAAGTGAGCTCCGTGATTTACTGCGAGGCGTTGGGACGGATACCCGGGCGTTCGCATTCCCCGCCGGAGGGACGATATTCGTTTGTCCTCGCCACAAATGGGTCGATCACCATGCCGACATAAGAGAGAGGTGGCCGCTGGCTTACGGTTTTGTCGTCGGCGTCATGGGATAGTCTTGGCCGGGATGATCTTTTAGAGGGACACGTATAGGATAGGGGTTTTACCATTGACTTTGCCTTTGTGGTAGACTCTAGGATTCCAGTGATACTGACGTCAGTCCCAATCGCTTGTTGACTTCATTTGTGATATGTCTGTCATATCTTACCTTTGTGTTCCTCAAGTAATTTTACCGAGCTTTCCTTCGAAAGCTCACTCCTTTGTCTCTTTCCTCTTTTCGTGTCCTCGTGAGCGTGGAGGGGACCTCGAGGGAATGGGGACGGATTTCATGGAGGTTCGAACCTCTTTGATTCTTATTTATTGTTGGCGAGACTCGTGAGGATTTATTATTCAGACATTTGTAGGCAAGTGGACCCTTGTGACTATTTTGTGTTATTTATGACTTCTTTTACTTGTTTTATTTATCATGGAGTTTGGTGTTATTCCTGCCAAATATACTTAGGCCTTGTATCCAGCTTGCCCATCTCCACTCGGTATGGTCGGGTTGGAACGTGCCGAGGTCCCGGGAGCCTAAGCTATAACTTTATTCCTATTTTTAGGTGCAAGTATGGAATGAAGCTAAGTGTTAAATTAATTAATAAAAATATTTTTAAAAGAACTATTTCATTCCCACGATAAGTAAGAAAGGATATATTCTTTTCAATTTTTAGTGAATTGTCAATTCTCATTTCTGGTGAGGATAAACTATTTTTGGAAATCATCGTTATCACCTCTAAAATGTAATACACCTAATTCCCGATTCCGGACCCTGCACGCCCACGTGACCCGCGTGTCCAAAGTGACGGACCCCACTTGAATACAAGGCCTAAAAATGATAAGCGTGAATAACAATAATACAGCCAACCTGCTCGCTAATAGTAAAAACAATATCGAAAGTTATACTGGAATTAAAAATCATGAAGGGTTCCAAAATTCCCTACAAAGTTCTATACAAATTCCAGCCCTATCCGGTCCTACAAGTGAGACTCTCACACATAACCTTAGGTCCCCTGACCTCTCCAATATTAGCCCAACCCTTCGCTTCAACTCCCCGAAGTTTGAGTCACCTACCCCTCGAACTAAAAAGAATGAAGGGTAGTAGTGAATGAGCTGAAAGGAAAGCCCAAGAAGTACCCGTAGATGTCTCAACGAAACCAAAATAAAGATTGCATTTATGTATGATAGGTCGAAACGAGCAAAATCAAAGATCATCATTCAACACCAACAGGCTACCCCGCTCAAAAACAAAACCCCCGGATTCTACAGCGGTAGGGCTCCTAACCACAAGATCTCAACAAAGTACTCCCGAGTTCACAAGTCATCTCCTAGCCTGCTATCGTACTCTAAGCCGATAATCGACCCCCATGTTGGTCTAGTAGTGTTACTATCCAAAACATGGATCGCATACCTTGTCGGGCCAGATCATCCCATCATCGCGTGGAAACAAAGTTTACCAGCTTTTACCCTGGGAAACAAAGAGTACCAAGATTATTAATCGGCTGAAACTAAGATTGCCGTGCATTACCCCAATCGGCGGAAACAAAGAATACGAGGACGGGAGAACCCTTTAAACAACATAGTTGATGTATACCTACGGCCAGCCAAGACACAAGCTCACGTGATTCCACGCCACGCGTTTGCCAAATGTAGGCACACTCAACACTCACAAGCATACCCCTGTGTTGCTTATCATCTCAACATGCACACACTAATTTCGGTGAAAGGTGCCCAAGAGAACAAAATACGAGTGTATGCAATCATATCAAGTTATGATATCAATGAAGCAATAAGCAATTCAAGGCGAAGTAAGTCCAAAGAAAACCCAAATCGGGAACGAGTGCAAGTGTACTTACAAGAACACACATAACAAAAGTCAAGAACACCCGTAGAGTGGGGTAGTAGGCAAAGTACTTACCTCTCACCGGAACTCAAGCCCTCCTAGTCACCTCTTGAATGCCTTGACTTCCCGAGTATCTTGATCTTTGCCTCCCGGTCTTGCTGGTGACATGAGACTCCCTCTCTGGCCGCTGCTTCTCCGGACGAGCTTGCCGGCCGACCTTCTTAGCTTTCTTCTTCAAGCATTCGTGACGAACCAAGGGGTGGGTTTTATAGAGGGAGGTAGCGACGACCGAATCGCCCCCGACTACTTTCCGTCCGACGAGTAGATTTCCGCATAACGCCATGGCCGGCGCTTCGGGCGACACGTACCGCTACCGCTCGAGCCGAAAGGGAAAGGTGCCTGGATCCGGCTTCTCGGATGAGGGTGAGGATCGCCGATCCCTTTCAACGGCTTCACGATTTAACCAACTAATCTCGAATCAAAGCACTTTAGATCACGGCGCATTTCATCATGTTCAAATCTACCGATTCATCCAGCCAACGCCCGAGCTTGAAACCCATCATCAGATGAACGATTCCCATGCGCCCATACCGTGAGGTCACCCCCACCATCTCATCCATCTTTGCCTCAGATCCATACGCGACGAGATAGATTTAACCTACGATCGACCCGTGGCTCAACCATGACCACCATAATGCTCAGGATATACAACGATCATTGATCTCTTAACCTTTGGCTCATCCATTGTATTAAGGTTTTTCTCTGGAAAATTATCCAAAGGTCCTCGTTTGTTTTTAGGTTACACTTGAGTCCAACCTGTGAGAGGGGACAATTATGGTCCAGTCCTTGAAACTTTCAAAAATTACCAAAAAGTCCTTCTAACCCCCAACAACCCTAATTAGGATTTTTCTCTGGAAATTTAACCAGAAGTCCTTGAACTTCTCTAAATTGCGGTCACATCCCTTCTCTGTGAGTGAGGAAAAGTTCCTTTAGGTCCTCAATACTTTACAAAATTATTTAGAGGTCCTTGAACTCCCAATTATTCCTAATTGGTCTTAAAATCTAATTTAATTCCCTTTTTAAAGCTTTTTAATTCTCCATCCTTCAAGCTTAAGGAATTAAATATAATTTATGAATCTTATTTTTATGGAATATAACAAAAATTTTTATTCCTAAAATTCATGGATTTTACAAAAAATAAACCAAACATAGGAATTAGAATGTAAAAAAAATCTTAACTTAAATAATCCTCTTAATTCTCACCTCAAGTAAAAAAGATTCTTGTATATAACTTGATATGCCCAGATTTCGTTATCTATATTTCAGTATCCCCACATCCCCATCAATGCAACACAAGCCTCAAGGAGAGACGCCATACCACACAAAAAAGAAGAACTATGTTGGAAAAATAAGATGAAATAATGGAGGAGAAAGGTAGATGAACCAAACAGGCTTCAAGGCACGAAGGTGACAACACTTTCTTTTAGACGTATTTCTCCCCCTCTGATTAGAATCACGATTACAACGGAATATGTGAGAACCGTCTTCAAGTCGGATATAATGAAGCCCTTTGATTGTTGTTGAAAGGCAAACTTGTACTATTCATTTCAACCCAAAAACACTCTTGTATTTGTCTTTGATAATGTAGAGAAAAACAATGAGAACTAAAGAGAGAGTGAGACAAAAGATATTATGAAATTTTCTTCGATTCTTTTGCCTCACATAAACTAGGCTATATATAGAGTCCCAAAGGTTTTATCACAAGGTTGCATCCCTTGGTAACATCCTTTCATGAAAAAAGGGACATCCTTTAACAAATGGTCACATCCTTTCATGTGAAGTAGTGTCCCTTCAATACCAATGAAAGGTAACATCCTTTCATAATAATATCTTTTGGTTCAACTTAAACACCAAAACAATTAATACCATATGCAACTTACTCTCTCAATTTAATTCTCAAAGAAAAAACATAGAAAACCACATAATTATTGAAAATATCCAACAAACTGTGCATGATCTCTCTCATGATGAGAGCCAAGATGGGGGCTCGGATCTCAAGCGGCAAAGGAGGCACAAAAAGGGAAGAATCCTAGAGGAGAAGGCAACAATGCAACACAAGCCCCAAGAAGAGCCGCTATACCGCACAAAAAAGGAGAACTATATGCACGATCTCTCTCATGATGAGAGACAAGACGGAGGCTCGGATCCCAAGCAACAAAGGGGGCACAAAAAAGGAAGAATCCCAGAGGAGAAGGCAGGTGAATTCTACTCTCTCAAGAGATCTCCAGATACTCATTACTCCACCACCCTCTCTGGTGACTTCGCAACTAACTTGACCGTCGGAGCGGGTTTGGGCATCAAAGACCTCCCCCTTCTCACCGGTATTTGTCTTTGTTCCCTTTTTCAAGTGAACTCGAGGAGAGAACGCCTTCTACATCGTCTCTAAGCGAAGGAGACATCATCAGTTAGCTGGAGCTGGAGTTAACCCTGAGAAGACTCTGAGGAGAACCAGTTTTCCGGTTAACATAACTTCTGAGATTTTATTACAAATATAAGTTAAATATTTTTTATTTTATGATCAAAATAGTAATTTGTTCAAAATACTAATAAAATAAGATGGCCAAAATAGCCCATTAGCAAATCATTTATAAAGTATTTTCTAATAGTACTTTCTCATAAAATAAAAAAAAATTATTAAACATTTGATTCTTCTGAATTAATGGATAAGTTTTTTATTTTACAATGGAACAATATTTTACTTAGTTAATCATTTAAAGTCCTATCTTTTCCAAAAGAAATAAAAAAAGAAAAAATATATAAAATCCAGTTATAAGAAATATTGGACATTATTTTTTATTTCATGACTCTAATTATTTAAAGATATTTTGGTCCTAAATAGAAATTATTAAATCTATATAAAATAAATATATTCTAGAAGTTTTTTCAATAATTAACATACGTTTGACCAAGGTGGCTCTTTATAATATAAACTCATATTATCAGGGTTTTTCTATGATATGTATAACAAATATATTGATGTTTAATGTTTAAGTAATACATGAGGTTATACGTGACAATTTTAAAACCATTTTATCACATTTCATGTTTTGATCTAAACATTGGGATCAAAATCATCATTCCAATGTTCATTCATTTTTCTTCCATTCCAAGTTCTATTCTTTTACTATTCCATTTCAAGACACTAAACTATATAAAAAAATGGTAAATTTAAAAAAAAAAAAAAATCCATGTAGTTTCACAGATTTGCATAATAGGGAAAGTGGTTTTTTTTCTGAAAAAAACCTTGTGGTTTCTCAAGTTACCAAAAAAAGGAAAAACTGTTAACTCCCACTAACGGTGTTAAGTTGACAAGGGAATTTGTTGGTATAATTTGAAGGTGGATATGTAACTGGTTTGAAGAAGAAGAAGAAGAAATGGTAATGAATAAAGCTATTGAGGAGACAAACTCAGAGTCTGGGAACATAAGACTGATAATTATTATTACTGAAGATAGAAGACATACATACATAACAAAGAGACACTTAAATTTTATAAGACTCAATACGACACACATGCTGAACATCCACTACCTACACTTACTCCTATAAAGCAGCAACTGTACAACAGAAATAACAAAGTCCTCTTGACCTTTTATTCCCATGTGATTAGACCAAGTCATCTTTAAATTATTCTCTAACATCTCCCCTTAATTCAAAGCTTGTGACTCCCAGTTTCATCTTGAAATGGTTGTGCTTCTGTAATGACAGAGCCTTTGTAAATATATCAACATCCATGTCCTCTATGCTGTAATGCTGCAAGACAATTGAGTTATCTACAACTAGATTCCTTATGAAATGAAAGCGAATGTCTATGTGTTTGGTCCTTCCGTGCATCACTGGATTCTTGGTTAATGCATTGGCTGACATATTATCGCAATATATCATTGTTGCATTCTTCTGTTCTTGATCAACATTTGATAATAGCCTTCGTAACCACACTGCTTGATAGGCTGCTGAGGTTGCTGCTACATATTCAGCTTCAGTTGAGGATAATGCAGTGATCTACTGCTTCTTAGAGCTCCAAGTAATTGTTGCTCCTCCTAAGTAGAACACACAACTAGGCAGAGGTGCTTTTTCGATCTTCAATTGCTCCTGCCCAATCATTGTCAGTGAAACCATATAATTTAAAGTCATCAACTTTTGTATAATATAAACCATAATCTATGGTGCCTAATATATATCTGAGCACCCTCTTTGCTGCTCCAATGTGATGTTTTGAAGGATGATTCATGAATCTGGAAATGACACCAACTGCAAAGGAGATGTCTGGTCGTGTGTGTGTCAAATAGATCAATCCTCCAACTAGCTTCCTATTTAGCCTTGCATCTGTATCACCTGAGCCATCATCTGGTTGAAGCATTTCACCAATGTTCATAGGAGTTGTTAAGCCTTTACAGTGAAGTAGATTGAACATCTCCAATAAATTCTTTGCATAGTTTTTTTGAGAAACAAACACTCCACCCTTCTCTTGCTTGATTTCTAGACCAAGGAAGTAATGCAGCAGTCCAAGGTCTGACATCTCAAAAGTCTTCATCATGTTGAGTCTGAAATCATCAGCCATAACCTGTGAAGAACTCATATAGATTATGTCATCTACATACATACAAACCAGCAATAGATCACTGCTTCCTTACTTCTTCTTATATAAGGTAGGCTCACATTCACATCTGTCAAAGCCTTGTGTAATAAAATGTTGATCAATTTTGCTGTACCAGGCCCTAGGGGCCTGTTTCAAACCATACAGAGCCTTGTGCAACTTGTACACCTTATCTTCATGCCCTGTGACAAGGAAGCCTTCTGGTTGCTCAACATACACCTCCTCCTGAAGTTCACCATTCAGAAAGGCTGATTTTACATCAAGCAGGTACACTGGCCACTCCTGTTGTGCAGCTAAGGCCAGAAGCATCCTCACTGTCTCAAACCTGGCCACTGGGGAGAAGGTTTCATCAAAGTCTTCTCCATGTCTTTGTGTGAAACCTCTTGCAACCAACCAAGCTTTATGTCTTTGTATTTCTCCATCTACACAAAATTTAGTCTTATAAATCCATTTAAGACTTACTGGTTGCTTATTATATGGAAGATCAACAAGATCCCAGGTCTTGTTCTTGTGGATAGACATCAGCTCCTCTTGCATAGCTATTCTCCACTTTTCTTTTACTGCAGCCTCTTCAAATGATGTTGGATCACTGACATTCAATACAAAAGAACATCTTTCATAGATTTCTGTTAGTGATCTTACTTTTCTGTATCTTCTTTCATCTATTGAATCTGAGTTAGGTTTTGTGGCTTCTGGAGTTGGCAGGTTGCTTGAATTGCTTGAGCTGTTGTGACTTGAGTTGTTGGTATGATTGGGACTACTTGCATCTTCAGGGCCATCAATTGGATGAATGCTCCCTTGAGGTGTATCTTCAGTCAATGGTAGAGGGATCTTTGAAGGAACTTCTTCAACATTATCACTCCATGCCCACCTAGCATGTCCATTGAACACTACATCCCTACTAACAATGACTTTAGAGTTGACAGGGTTATATAGTTTATAAGCTTTAGACTCACAACTACACTCTATGAAGATGCACTTCTGAGATTTATTATCTAACTTCTGATGCTGTTCAGAGGGAATTAATGGATAAGCAATGTACCCAAATATGCGTAGATGACCTACAGTAGGTTGTTTCCCTGTCTACGCTTCATATGGTGTTCGATGTATCACTACCTTGGTTGGAGATAGGTTCAACAAATACACAGAAGTTGCCAGTACTGCTTCTGCCCATAACTTGTTTGGAAGTGCACCCTCTGTTAGTAAGCTTCTTGCCATCTCTACAACTATGCGATTATTCCTTTCCACCACTCCATTTTGCTGAGGAGTGTAGGGTGTAGTGAGTTGTCTTAGAATTCCATTAGTTTCACAGAAATTTCTAAATTCATTTGATAGGAATTCGCCCCCTCTGTCAGTGCGCACGCATTTAATTTGATGCTCACTTTGCTTCTCCACCAGTGCTTTGAAGTTCTTGAAGCTCTCAAATGTTTGAGATTTACATTTGAGGAAATACACCCAATTCATCCTGCTGAAATCATCAGTAAACAAAGGGAAAAATTGATTACCTCCTAATGATAGTGTTTGCATTGGTCCACATAAGTCTGCATGGATATGTTTCGGAGGCTTTGAAGCTCTCAAAGCTCCTCCAGAGTGAAAGGATCTCCTTGCTTGTTTTCCATAGATCCAGCTTTCACAAAACTCTATATCTGTGATGCTAGGTAAGGCATTCACCATCTGTTTTTGACTCAAGGTCCTCAAACCATTAACATTGATGCCACAATGTGGAGTCTTTGGGTTCATTCACCATCAGACTAAGGCTCTTCATGTTATCAACTTCCAAGGGAAACATCTATTCTTTGTCATTGGCATAATTGTAATAGTTTAACCAAAATGTTGATCTTTGATAGTGCAAGCTTCATTATCAAATGTATGGAGTAACCTCCTGCCAGGAGCTGCCCCACACTCAGAAGATTGTGAGCCAGAAAGGGAACATATTGAACATTATGTAACAGCTTCACAGTGCTATCTGTGGCCTTGAATTCAACAGTCCCCTTGCCATCAACTCTTGCTTCCTTATTGTCACCAAGCCTCACTATCATCTTTTGATCTTTATCCAGGTCTTTGAAGAGCTCCTTCTTGCTGGTCATATGGTTGGAACACCCATTGTCCACCAACCACACGTTACAAGGAACTTGCTTAGCATTATGTTGAACCATGCACAGTTTACCAACCTCTTGTTCTTGTTCTTCAACAACATTGGTTGCCTTCTTGTTGAAGTAGCACTCTGCCTTCACATAACCAAACTTCTTGCACAGATGACATTGTATATTGCTCTTATAGTTCTTGTAGTCATTGTAATATTGCCTAGATTCAGTACTTCTGCATCTACCTCTGCCCTGACTCTTGCCTCTGAATGCACCTTTCCCTCGACCTCTGTTGGATGCTTTATCTCCTCGGCCAGCTCCTGATGCCTCTCTTTGTACTTGAAAGGTGGCTTTTTCATCGAGCGTGAGGCGAGACAGATCCTTGGCTTCCTCGATAGATGCTACCACATGATCAAACCGAACAGAAACTCCTCAGAACTTTTGACACTATAGTCTGCTTTGAGATTGGATCACCATAGACCCTCATTTGGTTGATCACTCCCATGACTCTTGAGATGAAGTCTTGAACAGTTTCATTGCTTTTCATTTGCAAGGTCTCAAACTTCTGCCACAATGTTTGGAGTTTGACTACAATGACCTTGGATGATCCTTGAAATTCAGTTTGCAGGATCATCCAAGCTTGGTTGGCTGTTGTAGAAGCAACAATTCTTGAAAATATGGTCTCATGCACTGCTTGTTGAATAAGAAAGAGAGCCATAGCACCTCGCTTTCTATTCTCCTTCACTCGAGCTTCTT
Source organism: Dioscorea zingiberensis (assembly GCA_026586065.1). NCBI lineage: Eukaryota > Viridiplantae > Streptophyta > Magnoliopsida > Dioscoreales > Dioscoreaceae > Dioscorea > Dioscorea zingiberensis. The sequence goes on along the minus strand of CM048818.1, from coordinate 51,724,903 downwards.
TATCTTGAAGAGAATATCCAGCTTCGACCAATTCCCATAAGTCCTGGGATAAGAACAAGGTGTGCATTTTAATACTCTAGTAGTCATAACCATCTCCTTTGAATACAGGTAGAGAAGGCTGAGAGAGGCTTGCTGCAGTCCTATTAATCGCCATAGTTTTGATACTATTGTTGGTATATTTTGAAGGTGGATGTAACTGGTTTGAAGAAGAAGAAGAAATTGTAATGAATAAAGCTATTGAGGAGACAAACTCAAAGTCTGGGAATAGAAGACTGATAATTGTTATTACTGAAGATAGAAGACATACATACATAACAAAGAGACACTGAAATTTTATAAGACTCAATAGGACACACGTGCTAAACATCCACTACCTACACTTACTCCTATAAACCAGCAACTAAACAACAGAAATGACAAAGTCCTCTTGACCTTTTATTCCCATGTGATTAGACCAAGTTATCTTTGAATTATTCTCTAACAGTATTTTCATCAAATTTTGTAAAATAGATGCCGAAAGTTATATGAAAATTGCTCTAAATTAGATTTCTTTCAAATCCTCATTTGTTTGAGAGATCAAAACCAAAAAAAAATGGAAAAAAAATGCCCCTGCCAACTAAGCATGGGTTAACACCATTAATAAGAGTTAACGGTTTTTCCATTTTTTGTTAACTAGAGAAACCACAAGATTTTTATCGGAAAAAAAAACCACTTTTCGTATTATGAAAATCTGTGAAACCACATGGATTTTTAAAAAAAAAAATTTACCCTAAAAAAATTAACTTAAGAGAATTAAGAGGGATAAAAAAAATTCAATTATCTTTTAAAAAGTATTAAAATAAAATGTTTCTTTTGAAAAATTGCTATCAAGTTATTATTATTATTATTATTATTATTATTATTATTATTATTATTATTATTATTATTTGAAATTGATATCTTTTGGTTGGAATGAAATCAGCTCTTTGAAGTTGAGTTAGAGTTACAAATATTTAAAGAATAAAATACTATCAAAACTGATGTGCCAAAGACTAATTAATGGATCAAAGGTTGAATTTGTAAAAAATGAGGAAGAACATTTGAAGTATGATTGATGAGAAACTTGCCACAATCAGTTCAAAAGGGTTAGAACGCCACACTCAAGGGAGGAAGATGAGAGTGATAAGTTCTATGGTTTATAATTCGTTACTAACACAATGTTAGATAAAAATAAAACTTTAGCAGCTTCTGCTATTGATTCTCTAAAGAAAACTCCATTACATAAGGGGCCCCTCCTTATATATAGGAGAGGGAATGCGAAATTAAAGACTAATTCAAAGCATAAATAATGTAAGTTTAGAAAAGGAACGGGTAAATTTTTTGGTAGGTCACCCAACTATGGAGTTAATTCATTTTAGGGTCCAAACTTCAATTTTATTTCACCGGACAGTCACCCAATGAATTCCGATTGGAATTAGCTAACAAGGTCGCCGGATTGTCCACATGGATTATCCACATCAGCCTTAAATATTAACATATTATTTAAAAATAAATATTTTAAATTAAGTATTTTAATTATATTCAAATAACATTAGAAAATTTATGGGTTAAAGACACTTTTCGTCCCTCAAAAGGGTACAATTGTTCACTTTCATCCCTGTATCTTTATTTTGTTCAATACAGTCCCTATATTTTGCATTTTTGGTCAAATACAGTCCCTGATACTGACGTGGCGCTTATGTGGCAGCCAAGTAGCATACGAATGAAATACAAGGGTTTTTTATGTTTTCTTTTTACAAGTGGATGTATTTTGTTGATGTGGCGTAACAAGTGATCGTATATGCTTATGTGGAATGCCAACTGGAGCGCTGACATGGCAAAATAAAATAAAATTTTTAAAATTTAAAATTTAAATTATGCTGACATTGGCAAATGTTTTTTTTTAAAAAATAAACAATATAAACAACTTAATTAAATTCATTATCCAAACCTTAACCAAACCCTAACCAAACCAAACAAACTAATTAATTCATTACAATATAAACAACCTAACTAAACAATCTAATTAAATTCATTACAACCAAACAATATAAACAATATAATTAAATTCTTCATGTTCTAAGATCAATGAACCAAACCCTAATCCTAATCCTTCTTCTTCTTGCCGCCATTGTCGCCGCCCAAGAGATCCACCTAGCCGATCGCACCGAGGATCCCACTCTCCGGCGGGTACCCGGACAGTAACTGCCTCACGATCAGACTCATCTGGCTTATCAACAGTGATCTTGATCTGGTTTTGGAGGTTTGGTAGAAGAACAACTCGCCCTGGAAGGAGACGGAGAGGTTGCGGGTTGTGGTGCTAAGAAGCTAGCAAATGGCAGAGGGCTAGGGTTGTGGGTGTCCGAGGGCCGGCCACAATGGAGTAGGAGCGTTTGGCCACGCAGCGGCTGTGCGGCGTGAGGAGCTACGACGGGTGTAAAATCCAAGGATTTTATATGGTTAATATTCCTAATTATTTTGGGTAATTAGTAAACTCCTTGAAATTTAACTTATTGGGATTAATATGAGGGTTTTAATATAGATATATATATATATATATATATATATATATATATATATATATATATATATATAAACATATATAGAGGAGCAGTATGTTGCCATTAACAACGATTGAGAATTTTTTTATTGGGTTAAAGCCATTTTTTGTCCCTGAAAATGGGACCAATGTTCATTTCCATCCCAAAATTCAAAATTTGTTCAATATGGTCCCTATGTATTGTATATTTTGACATTTTGGGTCCCTATATATTCCGTATTTTAGCATTTTTGGTCCCTATTGTTGACGTGGCGTTCATGTGGAATACCAATGAATGCATATAATCTTTTTATTATTATGTTTAGGTTGTTATTTTGCTGATGTTGAGTGATAAGTGTCAGTATATGCTGATGTAGACCGTATTGAACAAATTTTAAATTTTTGGGATGGAAATGAACATTGGCCCTGTTTTCAAGGACCAAAAATGGCTTTAACCCTTTTTTATTTTATTTTATCAAAACACACGTGTGGCTGGGGATTAAAAGTATCAAAAGTGGTAATATAATAGATATACTGTAACACCCCCTTTTCACAAGGAGACCAATGTCACACCAGCTGGGTCGGGAGTGCACCCAACCCATAAGCTGTGAAATCTAGATACATAATATAAGGAAATACTCTAAACAGAGTCATAATCATAACATAACCTGCTCCCTATTGGGAGTCCAAACATGACCGAGATCATGTCATAACACAATACACAACAAGTCTGGGCGGCAAGGCCCCAAATACAACCATAATCCAAATTACATAACAAGTTCTCAAGACTATAACATAAATGTAAAACAGGTAGTCAAGCCAGAGCCATCTAGACCTCAACCCTCGTCTCAGAAGCGACCATCGGTGCCCCCGCCTAGGTCCGCAATGTAAAACAATAATCGAGAAGTCGAAGCTATGCTAGCTCGGTGAATTGTGAACACCCCGTGTATTTATGCACTGCCCCATATATCCAAATCTCAAACTCAAGTAAGATACTAGCATGCAAGCAATTCAAACATGGAGATCTGTATGTTATCTTGAATCGATATAATATGCCTTTGTACTCGGAAACAGGACCCAAAAACCCATGCAAATACAAATGCTAATCAATATCATCCTTTGCATAGTATATGCAACTATATAGATATGCAAGACCTCCTGAAGCACTAGCCTGCACCCCTAGTTTCGATTTCCTAAGAAAAACAACTATCAGGGGTTGTGTCCTGTCACACCTGATCCTTGAGCGCGGAGCGCCCATCCTCGACGATCAGAGGGAAGTCTCCCCGTGCCTGAAACGTCATGCATAATGCACCTCGCACTGATATGGGCTTCTCAAAGTCGGGATGAAATTTCATGATAAAACAGTTGAAGATATGAGTTTTCCTTTTTAGAAACCATTTTTCTTTTTTTTTTTAAAAAGACCTCTCCATCCCTAACCCAATATCAGTGCTCCTAATTCTATCCTCGCTGAGTCTTCCGACATGTCTAGCTAGGGTGCAGCTTTCCTTACTGACTCCTCCTTCTACCAATTTAAGGTGTTTCTTTATAAGAGAATATACTAGTTCAACTTTGTAATATGTACAAGAGTGAAATCCCCAATACTTATATAAAACAACAAAAGAAAAGAAAAGCCATCGGCAAACACATCTCAAGACAAAACTCGCATAAATCACGAGAAATTCAAAATGCAATAAAATTCTTGCACACAGTGTAATGTACAGAAAGTCCACTCACAGAGTCTGTCAAGGATCCTAAGAATAGCTTGGTCCTCCTTCCGCGTCCGCGGGATCTTTTCCTCTTCCTAACATTATTAAAACAACTAAGTAAATGCACGATTCGTGTTCTCCATAATTTGGATACATAGCTAGGAAATACGGAGCTTTAAGAATACGGATTTCATATTCTTAACTTAAATTTAGATTTTTACTCAAAGGGGCATACGAAAAGTATTAGACTCATAAGAACATGCTTCCTTATTCAACTAACATTATTTGTTTTCCAACCTCTTAGAATGCCCTTGATCATGATCGACTAGTAACATAGTTAATCTAAAGCATGGACATTAAGCATGGCCATCATGGAAGCTATTCTTACTTAAGCAAGTTAACTAGCATGCTTCCAAGTACCACAAGCTTTCATTTATCTCCTTACTATGAAGACATGAGCATAGAAGTTAAGAGCATGAATTCATATGATTTCCTACAAAGAAAATCGGCAGCACCTCCCCTATATTTCGGACCCCGAAAAATACAACCAATCTCTCAACATTAACAAAATTATCATGGCATCCTCATCTAATATCTCACAACTCATAATTGACACATATACTCCCACTATCTCCCATTCCCCAACTTAATTTTCTTTTCCAATTAAAGCATGAGTAGTAGGGTGATTCCCCAAAATCTCACAGTTCACACTAGTGGGGCTGCAGGTCGACGATGGCGGCTGTCGAGCGCCGTTAACTTGCCGATCAGTCCACCAGAGGAAGAGGAGAGTAAGAGGGGGTGGTGGTGCTCGGCCGGCCTGGAGGCGGCGCCACCTGGCGCCGGACGGCTCACTGATGGGCGCCAGCGGTGTCCGGCCATGAGACAGAGCGCGGGCTGCGCTGGAGGAGACACGGGCGGTGACCGGCGGCCGGCGGTGAGCTCCTGACGGCCGTGAGCGTGGGTGGGGTGTTCGTGAGCGCGAGGGAGAGAGGGGCAAGGGTTGAGAAGAGTATGAAATCTCATTTCATTTCATCTCTTCCTTGATGCCCTAAGTATCAAAATGTCACATTTACTTTATATTAATTTATTTGATTTCTTTTCCCCTTTATTTCCTTTTTCTTTAACTTTAATTATTATTATTTTTTTCTTTTTCTCTTTGTGTCGTATCAACTTTAATCGATGAAAGTTGCCCCCTCACTTTATGTCTCGTCACCTTTAACCAGTCTCTCCTTTTTATGAACCATCGATCTAGATCCGAGAATCCTGGGTCGTTGACTCGGCCATCACTAAGGCGTCAGTATCCTCACGCCCGCCTCCCGCCGCACTGCATCCGCGATTGTCGGAACTCTATCGTTTGTCTGCTTCCCCTTAATTAATCTTGATTAATTGGCACTTAAGTAATTCACCAACTAATTAATCTGGCTTCCACTATTATCCACTTCGAACTAATTCGAATCGGAATGGGCCGACCCCATAGTTGCGAAGTTGGATTCCTAGCCCCCCTTTAACTTCCGTTTTTATTAATTGGAGTTTTAAACAAACAAATCATTATAAATTTTTAATCCATCTCATTATTTATTAGGAAACCAACCAAAAGATAACTCAGAATTTTCGGGGCGTTACATATACAATAGGATGCATGGTTTTTGAGATCAGGGGAACAGAAGACGCGTGAGGCTATGAAGGTTATCCACTCAACATATCAGTTAAGATAGTAGGACGATAATCGCGCGCCCGTTCCTCCATCTAAGGGATCGTGGTCACATCCACCTCTGGCTGCAGTTTCGTATAAGAATGGAGGGTGATCCCAAGAAACCCTAGCCGCCTTCAAATATATAGAGAGAGAGGGAGAGACAGTGAAGGAAGGAGAGTAGTCCATCACCGGAGTGACCTCTCTAGGACGCAGGTAAGTATCCCTGAACTCTGTTGTGGTCTGGGGGAAACATAGAGAGATCTTAACCAAGCCTTTGGATCCCAGTTAACGATAACCTCGGAAGGACCTTGCCGCAACTTCCTCAACGGCCACCGGAATTTGTCTCGGATTATCATGATCACCTACAGCTAGGTGAGTACTCCATGCCCTTAAGATTGGATTTATTACACATAAGTGTTCTTTTGGAAATTATTTGCTTTCTTTTTGGATGATTTAATGTGGAATAAGGACTAGTCGATAAGATTAAGTGACGATCTCGATGGCCATAGTGTTGGTAAGCATGATTAGTTTGAAGTTCCATCGGTATTGGAGAGTGATGATCAATGGGTGCGTAGGTTCTTCTCAGAGTGAGCAGGCTTAGAGCTGGAGTTGGTGTATTAGCAGTGGTCCATGATCAGTGAGTGGGTGTGCATGATTCATGGAGGGATTAAGAGGTACTTGAGGTTGGTGTTGATGTGCAGGTGCACAAGTGTGTATTCACTCTCCTTGGTGTATTCTGTAGTTGTTGTTGTTTGTGATTGGGATCCGAGAGAGAATAGAACTTTGTAGGAGGGTTTAGTTGATGATCAATGTAAGGGGATTTTGATGAATCATTTGACATGAGGTTGGTTCAATGGTATGTGCTGGGAGGTCATGATTTTATGTGAGGATTATTATTGATTGAAGTCAATTATAATGGACACCCTTAATGTAGTGACAGAGTGGTTTTGTGTAAGTGTTGATCTTCTGTTAAATATGGATATGTTAGGGGATTAGTTGGTGCCAAGCTGCAGGGTGTTTATTTAGTCTTGGAGAAGTCAATGAGGAACTGGTAACTTAATGAGTGCATGCGGCTTGGATAGAAAGGGTATGTGTGGTTGAGTCCATTACTATAGGTGTGGTTTGTTTGCAGGTATTTAAAGGTTGAGAATTTAGGGTCCTTGTTGCTGAGTTTCAGAGAAGGGGTGGTCTCTGAAAGTGTAAATAAGGGACAAACTCGACTTGGGTTCAACCATGATTAATTAGGTTAGAGTAGTTGAAGATAAGGAGGGACCTTCTGTCTGGCTGTCCTCTTCGAGGGACAGCTGGGTAGTCTGTAGTTACCCGATAGGGTCTTATAAGATAACGTTGGAAAGATGAGGAAAAGATCTTTACAACAAGTATAGTTCACCTCGATCGGGTTTCTGGATCAAAAGTTATGAGCAGTTCTTTAGGACTGCGCAATAATTTCAGAAATTTTGCTTTAATGTTGTTATTAATATTAATAGCCCATTTTGTGTCGGGGATGGTGTTGAGTAGTGATTTTCATTACCAAATATCAATGTGGATGCGTCGGGAGGAGATTCCGTGGAACACCAGGCTTAGTGATTACAGGTAAGTACGCTTGCCTCGTGCCCACCCGGTTTCGGGTTTTCTTGGATTTGTTTTTGATTGATGACATCATACTTGATTATGATTTGGATACATGCATGTCTTGTTTATGATTTGATTGGATTCTGGTGCATGTACGTTGTTTTCGGGATGTTGGCATCCCTAGCTTTTGTTTGTCTTCCGCCCGGATTCAGTGGAGCAGGTGAGCTCCGGATTATATGAGAGCGTTGGGGACGGGACACCCTGGCATTCCGGCATTCCTGGCCAGAGGGACGATACTCTGGTTGTTCCTGCCAGTCAGTGGGGTCGATCACTGACCATGTCGACATGAGAGAGAGGTGGCGCTACCGTGGCGACGGATCTGTCGTCGGCAGCTGAGGCTGTGGGATGGTACTGACCGGGGGATGATCTTTTAGAGGGACACAGATGGGATAGGGGTTTTACCGTTGACTTTGCCGCTGTGGTAGACCCTTAGGATTCCGGGATACGGGACGTTGGTCCCACTGTTTGTTGACTTCATTTGTGATATGTCGGTTCATATCTTACTCTTTGTGTTCTTTGCAGGGTGCTTACTGACCTTTCCTTTCGAAAGCTCACTCCTTTGTTTTTCCCTCCTTTTTAGGTCCTCAGGATTAGGAGGCGTGCTTTGAGGGATGGTACGTGGGACGGGCTTGACGAGGTTTAGGACCTCTTCTATTTTTTTATTTGTTGTTGAGTGAGGCTTTGTAGGACATCTTGTCCAGACATATGTAGGGCATGTATACCCAGACTTGATTATTTTGCGACGTTGATTTTATTTTGATTTATTATGGATTTTTTTTTTTTTGTTATCTGCTCTTCTTACTTAGGCCTTGTATCCGAGCGGGGCTCGTCTCCACTCGGGTAAGGTCGGTCTGTTGACGTGCCCGAGGTCCTGGGATTCGGGTCGGGGCGTTACAACTGGAACCGACGAGAAGAGAAGGATGAGGATGTGCTCTCGACGAGGAAGAGGAAGCATTGTCTTTTTCAAAGGGGAAGAGAGGCGGACGGATGGGATCTCGCTGCGCGGCGGTGGCTGCGACTATGTTGACGGTCTCGAGGCCCAGATCTCGATGTTTCCAGGCTATCTCTTGCTACGATCTTTGAGAGGGATCGTGTTAGGGTTTTGCGAGAATGACGGCGACACTTAGTTGCTGCTAGTGGAGACGGGGAGAAGATAAGGGTTTGGATTTTCAAATAGGGGATTGGGGCGCGAGATTTGAGTAATGAATTTAATTAGGTGGTTTGATAAATTAATAATATTGTTATTTTAAATCTTAAATTTTAAATTTTAAATTTTGCTATGTCAGCAACACAGTGGCATTCCACATCAGCGTATATGGACATTTGTCATGCCAACTAAGCGAAATACATCCATTTTTTAATTATTAAAATTAAAATATATCTCTGTTTTCATTCATATGCCACTTGGCTGCCACATAAGCGCCACGTCAGCACCAGGGACTGTATTTGACCAAAAATGCAAAATACAGAGATTCTATTGAACAAAATGAAAATACAGGGATGAAAGTGAACAATTGTACCCTCTTGAGGGACGAAAAGTGTCTTAACCCTAAATTTATTAAGAAAACCCTAATCCTACACCCCATCTCCCACGACCAACCAGCGCCTCAATCCCTGTATCAATCGCCATCTCTGGCCATCCCTGCGTCGATCTCCCTATACAAAGAAAAGACGAGAGAGATTGCAGTGGTAGAGGAGTTCCACTTGCTGAAATTTTCACTGGAATTTGTAAAATGGTTGGTGGAATTTGAAAATTTTTCACTGGAAATTTTCACTGAAATTTCCACTTGCTGAACAGCGAGAGAATGCGAAATCTATAATCAGAGTCTTGGGAGCGATCGGAGATGGGTCACGATCTCCATCGAAGAGGCGATGGACGAGCTCGCGAGCGGAGTCGGAGGAGAGAAAGGGGACGGGAATGGCCGGAGACGTCCACCAGTCGAGAATGGCGGCTTGGAGGGCAGAGTTAGGTATGAGGAGGAGTGAAGAAGGGGAATGGATGGAGGGGACAAGGGTGGGAGGGACGATGGAGAGATCCTTGCAGACCTGGATGGCTGCGCGCTCGAAGGACTGACCGGTGGGGATGATGACCAGATCTGCAATAAGAGTGGAGGAGATTGGGCATACAAACTCAGGTGGTGGAGACGGTCGTTGCGCTGACGCGGGATTCGCCGGAGAAGGCGATGAAGGGGTTAGAGAGGGAGACGGCGATCGGCGGCGCGGGGTGGCTTGGGAGATGGGGGTTTAGGATTAGGATTAGGGTTAGGGTTTCATTAATAAATTTAATGATGTTATTTTATTATAATTAAAATAATTAATTTAAATATTTATTTTTAAATAATATGTTAAAATTTAGGGCTGACGTGGATAATCCATGTGGACAATCCGGCGACCACGTCAGCTAATTCCAATCGGAATTCACTAGTTGACTGTCCGGTGAAATAAAATTGAAGTTTGGGTACCATTTTGCTTCAAATTGAAGTTTGGACCCTAAAATAAAATAAGTCCATAGTTGGGTGACCTACCAAAAAATTTACCCAAAAAGGAAGGAAGCTTGGTGTAACGTTTCCCTTGGCTCTACCAATGCAAGGAAACATTAATTCTACGTCCAAAGATGTCGACGACCAGTCAACCATGCAAAAAGAGGAAAGAGGTGTAATGGGCGGTGACGCGTTGTAGGGAGTTAATGGGGAAAAAGGCATCACAACAACGCATTTGTCCGAAGACGCGTGTCGTTGCAGCATTCGCCAGGCAAAAGCGAATCAACGCTACCATGACTACATGGTGAAGTACTGGAGAAATATTACAAAAGGAGAAGGAAAAGGACAAAGGACTTTATCAGAGAAGAAGAATGTTGGCCTAAACCTCTCGGAGGCGACGAAGTCGGAGGTGCCGGAGATCTAGCGTTTTTGCAGTGACCATTGTTCCCTGTTTTCACTGTTTATTTGTTGCTTGAAGTTCTCAGGCCATTAGCAGTCCTGAGCATTGTTATCCTTTTACTTAGTTCTAAACTCTACTGCATTTCCTATTTTCCTTGATTGGAGATTAATGAGAATGGCTTGCGAGCCTAGTTGTCTTTCTTTCTGAGTGTGTGCAACCACTGGTGATTGTTTGTAGCGAGTCTTAGCGAAGGAGTATGCTACATCGGTGCTTTTATTGTACTGTTTGGTTTCTGGTGCTATTCTGAGCCATGGGCGGAGAACACAAGGTTAAAGGAGCTGCAGCAGCGGCAGGACATGATGCAAGCGTGGATGGAGCAGCGGGATGAACAACTTAAAACGATGATGTCTCAGACCGACGAGAGTTTTAAGCTTATTGAACTATCCTTATCTCAGCTTACTGCTTCCAAGATATCCTTCCTGAGTTCAGCGGCGGGGAACTCTTCTATCGCTTACCGCTCGGTTCCTCTAGGCGACGAGCACTCCTTGATGATTGTTCCACCGCATGGGGTATTGGTAGACTTTCCCCAGTTTGACGGTAGCGACGCTTTACATTGGATCTTCAAGGCTGAGAAGTTCTTTGACTATTTTGATATCTCGGATGTTTATAGAGTATAGATCGCAGCTATTCACTTCGAAGGGGCGGTTGTGTCGTGGTTTCAGATGTTACAAAAGGCGGGGAGCCTTACCACTTGGTCTTCTCTCACGGCGGCCATCGAATCCGATTATGGACCCTCAGTGTTCAAGTGTCTACGTTATTCACTGTTTAAGCTAACTCAAGAGGGTTCCGTGGCGGTTTATTACTCTCTATTAACTGCTTTAGCTAATCGGGTGGACAATATTTCTCCGGCGGCTCTCTTAGACTGCTTCATTAGCAGCCTTAAACGTGACTTACAACGTGAAGTGATCCCCTGGCACCGTACCCCAACTCCCTCACCAAGGCATTTACCTTGGTGATGCTTTAAAAGGAGAAGTATGTCTCCTCTAGCCGACCATTCAACCTGCGGCTGTCGTTCCAGCTACTAGTGCCATAGTGTGAGGGTGGAGCGAACGGTGGTAAGAGCAGTAGTCAGACTAGAAGGAAGGGAGAGATGGTAGAGTCCATGAACTCATAGGCCTTTAGCTAGGGTGCGTGATGTTGTTATGTCCGGGATGACATAACCATTAGAGTAAAAAATGAGATGACAGTTATTATCAGTGGTGAGTTTATGAATGGAGATAAGATTTTTGGAAATACTTGGGACTTATAAGACATTATTAATTAGGAGATGAGAAATTTGAAGGTTGCAAGAGTGGGTGATATGAAGCTGATGTCCATTGCCAACTGTGACACATTCATTACCATTGTATGGAGTGTAGATAGACAGGGAGTTAAGATCATAGGTCAAGTGGTTGGATGCTCCTGTATTCAAATACAAAGTGGAATCATAGGCATTAGGGGTAGTAGTAGCTACGAGAGCATTTGCAGTAGGGGTAGGAAAGAGAGGAGGCGCTGAGGACACAACCTACTAAGAGGTATCATATCAGAACCAGCAGGCTACTGCAGAATGATTGGGTCTAGAACAAATTTGGCAAACCACTCGTCTTGGCAGAGAAGAAGAAGCCTGAGGAGGTGACCAGGAATGACGACTACCAAAGCTTCCACCACCACGCCAACCACGACCGTCGTGACCGCCGCATCCGCCGATGACTGGGATGGAAAGAGGGTGTGGTGGTGGCAACCATAGCCATTGGAGAGACCAACTGGCATTCCCTATGTTGGTTGACCTCCTCTGATAGAAGAAGATTCCGAAGCTCTTTACTAGTGATCAGGGTGGTGGCCCTAGTCCGAATATCTGTTTTAAAGGCAGAGTAGGAACTTGGGAGACCATTCATGGTATGATTATTAAGTCTTCATTAGGGACTGGAGGAGCTATGGCAAGGAGGTTATCAGCTAAACCTTTGAGCTTGTCAAAGAAAGCAATCATGGTTAGATCCCCCTTAGTTTGGTTTTGCAAATGTATGTTGAGTTCGTAACATGAGATCTGGAAACTGAAGTGTATTAATGTTTAAGAGCACTCCAAATGGTAGCAAAAGAGGAAAGATAGAGAACCAGATGTAATATGGCTAGAGAGAGCTGTTGAAAGACACGCGTGGACATGTTGATCCGTGACGACCTAGGAAGTGTAGGTTGGATTCGCCAGTGAGACTCTGTCGGTGGTGGCTGGGAGTGATGCAGTCGGACATGGGAAGGAGCCATCCAGATAACCATGGAGATTATGTGCTCTTAGGACATTAAGAACCTTAGATCTCTCAGATCTCCAAACTAGGTAATTGGATGAGTCCAATTTAAGAGGAAATAAGGTAGAGTGGTTAAAGGTAATTAGAAATCTGATGTTGGGGTGGATGGTTTCCATGAGGAGGAGGAAGAAGAAAGGGTTGTTTAGTGGAGGTGGGATAACTGTGAGAGGGAGATGGGTTTTAGAGGACTAAAGTGTGGTCACTAGGATCACCATGAATAGAATGGTAGCTCAGTGGAGCATTTAGACATTTGATTCCATGTTGAAAAGTATAGAATTGCATGTTTTCCCACCTAAACAATGGTGGAGACAACCTTTGTATTTATAAACCTTATAAGATATTTCCTACGATTACAATCCTCATTAGTTGTATCATAACAGGGGTTGTTTAGGGAAAATAGTTGTATCATAACAAAGGTTGTTATAGAAGATGTCATGGTTGTTGTAAGGGATCTTCCTTACCCGTGAGCTTCAAGTTGTTTGAGCAGCAAGTCATGATGTCCTCCAAGTGTTTGCCAAAATGTTCATAGTTCATGTACTTGTCAATATGACTGCAGTGTGCTTTTAATTTATAACTTCCAATTTGAAGTTTTCTTGAACTCTAGTCTACACAACTTATCAACCTGCTAATTAAAAAAAAAAAATTCATGAACTTTAGACTTCAAATTTCTTCAAGATGTGTTCTATTTATCAAAATAAGCTTAAACCATTAAAATTAATCAACACTAATTTCCCTCATTGTCTTGGAAAATCATGCATTATCTTTTGAAATCAGTTGTTTTTTTTTGGGGGGGGTATAACAAAGAGCATAAACTAAGTAGCTATTTCATATACCTTCAGCTTATAGAAGAGCTTATGTATCCATTCCAGCATACTTTGAGTGTCTTCATATATAGATGAAATTTGTCCCCATGTTCTTTACCATCTGTGCCAATGCATCTGGGCAGATGTTGTCCTCCCTTGGTATCTGATTCATCTCCAAGTGGTGTATTAGTTTCAACATTTCCTTACATTCTGTAGTTGCTTCCTTCGCCCTCCAGTTGGTGTCTTCCATGTCTTGTTGGAAAGTCTTAATATGAATTCATAGTTTATATGAAGTTGAGCTTGATTGCTTCCCATGTCTATAAGCTCGCCTCCTCCCAATTCGTTCCTTCTTTCATTGCTTGTAGTTCTCCTTCAAAAGCAGAGCATGCCTCATAAGTTGTAGCTCCAGCAAGACATAAAGTACCTTAGTTAGATATAATTAATCACAAAACCAATCCCTATCGAGTCCCTCCCTATATTCCATGAGGAGTATCAGTAAATATATAGCATGTGTTTGTAGTTCTCCATGTTCCATTTCTTTCTCATTCTATTTCCCATATCTTCGATATGAAGATGTCTTTTCTGATACTCAAGTGCTAAGGTGATACTTTTATGTGCGATCATTATATGAATGGTGTGTTTTACCCTGAAGATTAACTACAACGGTCTTTCCATATCTGCCATAGTGTATTTCAAATCACCAGCTTCTTTGTTGAGGATGGCTTATGATTTTCCAAAGTACCCCTGGCAATCTAGTTTGTGTATATTCTACTAGCTAGCTGAGATAATCCATTGATTTCACCTCATTCCATATTTATTGTGCCCACTTACATCCACATTCCCAATGTTTCTGTATACAAATGATGTCCAATCATCAAATTAACACCTGTTAAACTTAATTTCTCCAATATCTTGTTTTGCACAATTTCCTTAATTTACTAAGAAAATAAAAAAAATAAAAATGATTTATATATTCAAATAATGACCATCAATAACATCTTTACTTAGAAAATTAATAAAAATAAAATAAATTTTACTTTTTCAATTAATGATGATGCAAGATATCACCTTAATTTATTACTAAAAAATATAAATAACTATAAAATACAAATGGCTTCTTCAACGCAATGACCACCGATATTGCCTTCTGTTAGTCTTAAACAATCAGTCCCACTAACTACCATGGTCCATGCATGCATGTTTCATGGCATGAATTCAGGGAAGGGACAACCCCTATCTATAAAAACATATCTTTGAGTTTATACAACATGCAATGATGCAAATAATTAATAACAATATACTAGTCTAATGAATGCATGCATGCATTTGATGACTTGTGATGTCACTAGACACTAGCTAGTATTTTTTTTTTTTAAACTCTTTGTTGATTGTGAGCCAATTGAACTTGGTATATATAGATGAAATAGGAAATATCCAACTGTGAGAATGGTTGACATTTTTTAGCACTATGGAATTCTTTGTCATCATCCTGTCAATAAGCACTGGACCTAATTGCTCTATATCTTTTCATTCGTTGTTAAAAGATGCATGCATCTAATCTTCAACTATAGTTTTGTGAAAAATGTGTATATGTATCGGTCATAGATTAATTACTATTGCAAATGTGCTCATCACGCATATAGAATAATTTTTAAGGGTTTGGTGGGCAGCAGGTGAACTCAAATATTCCATTTTAGAAAACTTATTAGACTACTTTTGGTAAGTTAAAAATTAATTGGTGTGAGATTTGATCGTAGTCCTAGATTGGTTGGTTTGTAAAAATTAATATGTGCGGGGATGAGTCCCACTGTGCATTAAAGACATCAAGTCTAATTAAAAATTATTATACATGTATAAAAATAACTCATAAACTAATAAAAATTCACAACACTAAAGTCATTAACAAAAAAAATATTTCAAAAGAACTTAAACTTAAGGGGAAATTGGGTTAAAGATACATAAAGGGCGTTATATTTCAAAAAAAAAAAAATTCAAAAAAAAAAGATATATAAAGGGGTTTTTGAAATTTAATATACTACAAAAGTGGGCTTGGCTATGGGCCAGAGGTTCCCCATCTAGCCTCAGTCTATCTACATGTCAGTGATGTCACCATATGGAGAAAGATGAAACAACAAATTTATGAGCTTGAAAAACTAATCTCTTGTTGGAAAAGTTTAGGAGATGTTTCGACAATAAACATGTTTATAGGTGACTTATCCGCTAAATTGATTTTCTCTTCCTCTCGTGATTTGGCAATGTCCACGCCACCAAACAAACACAGCTACAAGCTCTGAATGCTCTCATCAAACATAGCGCCTAACCCTCACTAGGGAAGAGCAAGTGCTAAGACCCCAGAAGAGGATGGAGATGAAACATAATCCCCACTAAAAATAATTGAACCATACAAGACTTTTAATAACATATATAAAAATAAAGATTTGTAACGTCATAATATCTTGCATAAATAACTCAGAATCTTAAAATCATAATTTATGAAAAAACCCATAACATATCCATAAAAACATGAGAAATATTTTCAAAATAGAAATCAATAGGTCATAATATCAGAGAATCTATGCTTATTTTTAAAATAGTACAACCTGTCAAATATGCCATGACTATTGTTAATCCCGATGGTATAAGTCTAAATCATATTTATTTTTACCTTAGTATTCATCTCTCCCATTTATTATTATACCTCGGTGGTCAAAACTAAAATCATATTTATTTTATCTCGATGGCCTGAGTCATAATCCATTATTTTCTTATGAACAGTCTAGTGCTAAAAGCTAGTCCATATCAAAAGCATGTTGACAGTGTCAATGCTAACATACCTACTAAAATAATAGAAAAACAAAATAATTTTAACAAAATCAATTATAATTTCAAACAAAATAATTATAGTTAATTTATAATTTCAAAATAACAAATAATAGTACACCCAAATAATGCTAATGTTAGAATGTCAAATTATAGGCCAGGTCAAAGTTATCCCCATATGCCCAAAATTCATATACATAATTCAAAGGTAAAGAGAGCTCAAAAACAAAGGCAACTAGAATTAGTTATAGCATAACATGTATGATTCAGTTCATAGAGAAGGTAGTAATTTACCTAGATTTTGTTATTAATAAATCAATATAATTTGATAATCAATTAATTTAAGTATGGATTAACTTGTGTCTAAAAGCCCGAGAACTAATTGACTAATTATCCACAACTTAAACCTCCATGAAAGGATCTAGAAACAATAAAATGTACTTTTAATAAAAATCTTATAGATGAAAAAAATAAAAATCATACACTCATTAGAATCCAAAATACATGTCAAAGTGTGATGAAATTGAATGATGAGACAATATATAGTTGAGAATAAAACAAAATAAGTTTGACTTTTTAGAGTGTAAACAAGAAGAGGATTCACATTTCCATGATTTCCGGATGATGATTAGAATCAGTTCAACTTCAAACGCTTTCCAATTGAGTGTGCCCTTACTTTTCTCTTGTTACGATCAACTTATCTTCACTTGGCCAAGACTCGTGTAGTCTAGTGGTATTGGGTTCCAATGATTCAACCCCGTCGTGGGTTCGATTCCGCTTGGGGGGCTTCCTGTGGCGTTGCTGTGTCGTGGTGGGGGCCAGTCTTCGGATGGCAATATACCCCGCTGGCCAGCCTCGATCCCGGGTCGTCCCGTCCCTGGTTCTTACTAATCACTGGCCTAGCCAGCTGATTCTTACGTTCCAAAAAAAAAACTTATCTTCACTTGGTGGGTGGGACCCGAACAACGAACATAAAGTCAAAGTCGTCGATTAGAGCTCCCACTAAAGATGTTGACTCAAGCCTAACTTTAGAACACCCTCGGGTCAACGCTGAAATTACATTCACAACCACTCCATATGTTTTTATTCATTCATTTTTCGCTTGAGTAATTTTTTTTTTTTTAGTAATTAATGTCGAAAATATTTGTCCATCACCCAAATTGTATGCACATATACATTTTTTTTAGTAAAATCTAAATGCATGGGCACGTTTATATATTTAAATTTCAAATATTCTCAATTATATTGATATTTATTTTTTTATTTTTTATGTTAATATTTGTTTATTTTTATTTTTTTAATGGTTAAAATTTGAATAATTTTTGCTCGAACGTTAAAATTTTTATTTTTATTGTTATTTTTTAAAGGTTAAAATTTGAACAACGAACATAAAGTAAAAGTCGTCCATAACTATTATGTTAGCTCTAATTGTCCGATAATCTATAAATATATACTACTCATTTTATGTTATTTAATAATTTTAATAATGTGTTTAAGATTTAAAGATTTTTTATTTTTTAAAACCGTTCGCCTAACCTTTTACGTTGTTAGATGAATTTTAATTTATCTTTCATTTAATTTCAGAAATAATGTTTTATTTATCTGCACATAGGTATGATAACTGTACTATTTATACCTTATATTTTATGTGTACCTATACCGTCAAATTTTCAGGACTATTTAACATCCTACATCACTGATTTTGATTTAATCTAAATAATTAATTAATAAAAAAAAATCAAACACGTCTACATTTAGAAACATTTATATAACTACATATATTAACTATTGTAAGATTATCAAGAATTGAGTGATTCTTGATATTTGCAAGAAATAGCTAAAGCTGAATTAATTATTATATCGATGAAGCATTTGTGAATTTTTCAAGAATTTAATTATCTTATATATCTATATAGTATATATATTAGACTAATTATCTATATTAAATAATTAATTTCTCATGTTTTAACTTATGTATATATTCTCAGTCTTGATCTTCATAATAATAATAATAATAATATTATTATTATTATTATTATTATTATTATTATTATCATTATGTTTTAATATAACGGATAAACCCCTCCATATATAGAGAGATGTCAAGGGGCGTAGAGCATACTCAATGAATTGAATTACCCAACACATAGGATGTAAGATACCACTAGACAAATGGTTCTTTGATTTGCTCTTCATATCACAACTTAGTTTATATTCCGTCCCTATTTTCCAAGATTTTAGTATGATTATTATTAATTATTATTATTGTTGTTATTACAACTCAACTAAAATGAATCACATGCACTCTAGAGTAGAGAGAAAAAGATGCATAGCGCTAGGGACCCATATAGATTTAATTGCAAAACCCTAATGTCAGCAAAAACAAACAAGATTGCCTAAAAGAACCAGTTGGCATTCAAACATGGACGACAACAAGTCAAAGCACGTAACCATCTCCACTGGATGGATCCCTCTGCCTTCTCCTTGCTCAGTGCTCACCACCTTTTACACACTATAAAAATGCCCTGAAACCCCTCAGTACCTCCTCCAAACCTAAACCTTCGATCGCTCGCTCATTACCTTGAGATATATATCAACAACTCATCATATATATATATAGCCATGGCCATGCCTACACTTTCCTCCATCTTCTACTTAGCTATCATCATAACCTCAATGGCGGTGGCCCGGCCGGCGTCGGCGCAGCTCTCAGTCTCCTTCTACGCCAAGACATGCCCCTCAGTCTTCACCACCGTGCGTGCCGCCGTGCGGTCAGCAATCAACCGGGAAGCCCGCATGGGTGCATCCATCATACGCCTCTTCTTCCATGACTGCTTCGTTAACGTGAGTTCTTTTTATAAGTATATATATAAAATTACATCGATCCATTAATAATGCATGTTGTGCGTACGTATAAGGTACGTAGGTACGTAATGGTGGTTAATTTGTTGTTTGAATGCATGCATGCATGCACATGCAGGGGTGTGATGGAGGGATCCTATTGGATGACACTGGATCGTTTGTGGGAGAGAAGACTGCCGGCCCTAATGCAAACTCTGCAAGAGGGTTTGGTGTGATTGACAATATAAAGACTCAGGTTGACAAGGCTTGTGGTGGCACTGTGGTGTCTTGCGCTGACATTCTTGCTATTGCTGCTCGTGATTCTGTCGTCGAAGTGAGTATTAATTAAATAGCTATATATATATATATATAAATAAAATCATCATTTAAAAGAGACCTATGAATTATTCTTTGAATAATATTTTATCCAATTCTTAACATTATATATTTCAGCTTGGAGGACCAACCTACTCAATTCCAGTAGGAAGGCGGGATGCAAGAACAGCAAGCAAAGACAGTGCGAACAGTGATCTTCCAGGTCCATCAGAAGACTTGGATTCGATCACTAAAAAGTTCAGCAACAAAGGATTCACTCTCCGAGAGATGGTAGCATTATCTGGAGCTCACACAGTGGGTTTCGCCCGATGCCAGTTGTTCCGGCAACGTCTTTACAACGAGACTAACATCGACGCCACCTTGGCCACCTCCCTGAAGGCGAACTGCGCCGCCACGGCCGGTTCCACCGACGGGAACCTTGCGGCGCTTGACTCGCAAAGTCCGAACAGATTTGGAAACAACTACTACCAAGGATTGATGAATAACAAGGGACTCTTGCACTCTGATCAAGTGCTCTTCAATGGTGGTTCAGCTGACTCCATAGTTAAGACATACAGCAATGACATGAGTGCTTTCAATACAGACTTTGGCAATGCAATGGTGAAGATGGGGAACTTGAGTCCTCTCACTGGGACTGCAGGAGAAGTTAGACTTGATTGCAAGAAGGTTAATTAATTAGAGTTTGTATCATGTTTTATCTGCCCTGACTTGGACTTCAAAAAAGAAGAAAAAGAAAAAAGGGGTGAGTTAACTTTAAATAAAACATCGATCGTTAATGTTTCCTTCAATTGTAATTGTTTGAGGGCTTGCTAGCTCATCTTTAATTAGTTTTGACAACCCATCGAGGACCTTCTGACTAAATTAAAATTATCAAACACGCGTATATATCACTAGCTATCACATGGTGCATGTTCAATCAGTTTGTGATATATCGCCCGGTATATAGATGATCACCAGTTCGATCTAGGTCGTAAAACTTAATTACAACATCAATCAGTTTGTGGAGTACTGTGTGCTTTTATAGGTAGTCTCGTAGATATCCTTCCATGAAGGATAGGAGACGTTTAATTGATTGATGTGAAACTATTATATTAATAAATTAGTTAAGCCAAATGCCAAGTCCAAGATTGCTGCTATTATTATATTTTTTATTTATTTGGGATAATAAAATAAAATAAAAAAAAAGTATCAACTTGCTTTCCCAAAGCCTGCAGGTGCGGCACTGGTTTCGAAGAATAATTTTAAGTAATATATCACAGAATTATATCTCAATGAGACAAATCTTGACGTTGAAATGAAATTGACAGAGGGACTATATTGTGGCATGGGGTTACTAGGATTGGATAAATTGTACCATAAATAACTTGCATGAGAAAAGAAGCACAATATTAAAAATTGGAGTAATCCAAGTACCTAGAAAGCTGATTACAAATTTAATAACAATGAAAATATATATTTTTGTTACATCCATATTGTATTCAATTATCATATGAATTTTTAAAGCTGCAACCATGACAATTATTTCTGAAGGATAAGCTTGTTCAAAAACATTAGTCTTTTTCTGTCCACCAATATTCCCCTCCAGTTTTATCTTCATGTATAATTTACCATCTTTCTTAAAATGGCTCTTTCGCCATAGAAAAAACTTGTCTTGTTTTTCTTATTGGTAGAAGAATTCACTTGAAAAATCAACATATTTTCTCTTATTTCCAGGCTTATTAGGCCTTTCAGACTTATTATTTGCTTTTCTAGACTCAACATTGTTCAACGTAGAACCAAATTTTAAAGCATAATTATTCTCACAAATTCTTATTTCTTCTTCAATTTGAATATGCTTTATTGATTATGATGAAATTTTCAGAAGTATATAATAACTTCTTTCTACAATCATTCAACATGGTTGGTAATTTTGCAATTAAACAACCACCTGAAGAGACATCCACCTTTAAATCTGAGTCTAAAGCCAACAATAATAATTCATAAACTTGATTCATGAAAGATTTACCATCTACCATTTGAAATTCAAAAAATCTCATACTAAGAAATTTGTTTGTACCTTATTTTTCAGAAGTATACTTATTTTCCAAATCCTTCCAAATTCCTTGTGGTGATTTAATTCGACTAAATAAATCATATAATCGATAAGAAAGAGAGTTTAAGATAAACCTCTACAACACACTCCATCTTCCTCACGCTTTGTGCGAGATGCCTTGATCTCCTTATTAGGGTTGTCAAACGATCAAGTTGTCCGTGAACAGCTCGAGATTGACTCGATAAAAACTAGAGCTTAGCTTAGAATTTCGAGCTTTCGAGAGGAGCTCGAGCTTTAATTTCGAGCTAACTCGAGCTTGATCGGGCTTGGCTCGAAAACTCAAAATTATATTTTAATATATAATATATAATATAATCTTTTATATTATATTTATATTTATAATAGTTAATCAAAACCAACTATTGGATTAAAGATCCAACGGCTCCCATGGTCTCATATTAAAACTAAACCCTAAAGAGTAGAGACCAAACAAAGGACCGGCACCATCGTTGTTGTCCATTCACGCGCGACAAATTTACCCGAGCACCTCCTCCGCAACCCGAGCACCTCTCATTCATGCGTTGCATCTTCACAGCTCCTCCCCATCTCAAAAATAATATTATTTAAGATAATTAAAAATAACTATTTTAATTATCTCAAATAATAGTATTTTTATATTATTCAAAATAATTAAAATATTTATTGTTTATATTTATATCGATGAGAATCGCTTTTTAAATTTTATCTTTTATTTTATATAATTAGTTGAAATCTTATGAAATATAAATTTTATTTATAGAAAAATACTCTATAATTTACATTTTTAATTTTATAGAAATATAAAAAAATATCTTATAATTTATAAATATGTTTTTAATTTCGAGTTAAATTGAGCCAAGCTCGAGCTTTCAAAAATATAATCGAGCTCTTAATTTTGAGTTAAATCGAGCAGAGCTCAAGCTTTCGAAATTAAAATTAAGTCGAGCTCGAGCAAACTTATTCGAGTTAATTTCGAGCCCTGAGCCACCTACCCGATCAAGCTTGGCCCATTTACATCCATACTCATTAGTGTCCTTATCAGATGATTCTGGAATTACAGGAAGATTAGCACTCAGCAAGTAAGCAATTCCCAATTCAATAAGAAAAAAATAGCAACTTGTCCTTCCAACAAGTGAAGTCAGTGCCATCGAAACGATCCAGTTTGAACACCTCTGAATTACAGTAGCCTCCATTTGAATTAAGATTGTTAGGAAAATATGATTACAATAACTACAGAATAAGTTGCAATAACTCAAGATTTTGATAAAGTAATGCCGTCACTATTGTTGTTGTCGGGATTAATGAGAATATTCCTTTGGGAATTTGTTCAAAGCCTAATTAGAAAACTAGACAACAAAATCTAGTATTTCTCAAAAACATAACACATTATAATTACAGAGAAAAATAGTGAAGTTAAGTTGTTGGTTTTTTATTTATTTATTCACCATTATGATAATTCTGAAGTTTAAACATATATTTAAAATACCTTAACAGACATTACTCTTCTTCAATGACATCCCTTCAAACAACAATTATTAATTTAACTTCAAATTCTTTAATGACAATTAATTAACTGTCATGTAGTGTTTAATTTCATAAATAAATAATAATATTTAATTATATATTATTACGGATTCTAATTTAAGCCGAAGGCCCAAATGCCGATCTTTGACCATTAAATTATTATATAATTCAAAACCAAATTTAATTTTCCATCCAAAATGTCTATACACCAAATTCAAATAATTTGATCAATAAGTGTTTATAAACATTTTCACTTCTCTTTCTCAGATGTGGGATAAGTTCCCCTTCATCACTTAACTATATATATACCAAAATATGTTAAAATACTAACATATGAGCCCACATATGTTATCAAGGATTGCTAACAAGATTGAGAATACACATGCAGACAAAAACATTTTTAAAAGTTGCTCTCCATTGAGACAATAATTGGAAATAAAGCTTGAAAAAAGTCCCCAGAAATGTGTTTCTGATGAATAAGTTACTAAAACCAAAATTTCTTGAGTAATTAACAGAGGTCAATGGTCAGGCAAAGGGCAAGCCATCGATGGAGGAGATTTTTCTGCCATAAGGGTTGGAAAAAGCTCCCAAAAGTACATCTGCTGTTGAGAAATGGAACCTGTGTATCTTGGGTCAGTGAAAGGATGAATCTTGCAGCCTGTGACTGAATTATTTGTATATTTTGAAGATGAGTAGCAAAAAATAAGAAGAAACTTCAATTATATCTGACAATCAGAATTGCCTGAAATGCGTCAAGCTTGTCGACCTAGGTGCTTATTCCTTCTCAAAGTTACTTCAGCAGCCCAGCTCTTCCCAACATCAGTTTGAAATTTACCTGCAGGATACACCAAATCATTATTAAGCATAAAATGACACTAAATCTCAATCCTAATGCCTAAAAAACATTGAACAGGACAAAGTCACTGAACAGACTAAAATGACTTGTTAGAAAGGATGGTATTGGTACCAGCAGTGGAAAGGAAGAACTCATCCAAAATCTTCCCATGAGCTACAAGAAATAGAAGATGAATTAGAGCTTAAAATAGAAGAATAGAAGACTAGGGAACAGAATATTAGGAAAAAAGAAAAAGTAGAAGCCAGTTAACTATAAAAGCATTTCAACTTAAAAGATACCTAACTTTTTGAAGTAGATTAGGTCATTTAGGTCACCGGTGGTTTCCTGAAATTTTAAACTGTATGTTGGTTTTCAACTATTTGCTGCATCAGTTTGAGAAGCTTCCAAATTTCAACAGTGTGTGATTTCCTAAGCATGTTACTCTCTTTGAACAAAATCATATTGCCCTAAATTTCTCGATTATGAGGTTGTATTGTACTTGTTAAGTATTCAGTACAATAGTTTACAAAAGTTGCCCCTGAGAACAGCGTTTGATGCGATCACTATACTAATAAGATTTGACAATTCAATACATGCTTCCTTGGTGCCTTTACCTATTTTCCCGCACTTCTCCAAACTATTTGAATATCTTCTTTTTCCAAATTATGAAGACAAGAAATAACTACAAAACCAAAATGACTACTACAGTTCAATAATCAAGTTGTTCATGAGAAGCTGAAGTTTGGTTCGATTTTATGATTCAGTTCGGCTCAAGCACTTAGTAAACGTTCCAATCTCAAACAAAGTTAGCCTCACTTGAGCTTGAGTTTGACTCATTTATTTTAGTTTTTATATTTTATATATTATAAACAAACAAACACACCGATGCTCCCATTGCTAGGACAATAATTTATATTTTGCCTTGCATTCTTTAGATACGTTACTTAAACCAACAAGAAAATTTTCATAAAATGTACATGGCAAATGTAAGAACAGTGGAATAAGATATGAATAAAGTTAATTAAGCATGTAAAGACATAGACTTCAAAAAACAAGCACTGGTGGTATAACCTACATACAAACTATTTTATGTTCACTATTGTGTTATAATTCATGGATCAAATAATGTCAACTGTAGTGCTCCCTGAAAACACATACCCATTTCATACTCCAATGCCTGAAGAATCATTTCTACCTGAGTCAAAAAAAACACACACACAGAATTGAGCATTTCTTTAAAAAGAACAAATCAAAGAACAAAATAGAAATATCAAAGAAGCATCTGGCAAATCAAGAAAGTTATTTTACTTTATCAAAATCCTTTACAAGATTAGCCTCTGGGGAAGAATTATTCTCATATTCAGCCCAAAGTTCTTTTATCTCATCCGCTGCAGTGCACAAAGTAACAATTACATTAAATAGTTGCCATGAAATATAATGAATAGAAAAATAGTTATTATAAAAAGAAGAATCAATATTTACCTCTCAGACCACCACCAAGGACCTCACACATTTCATTAAGAGCAGCTTGCTCGAGCCTGCTCTTTTCTTCTTTCGGAACACCATCTGAAGGTGTAATATCACCAACAATAGCTGGCGAACAAAAATTTCATTCAAATATGAATCATGTAAAATTAAGGCAGGACAATAAAGAAGAGGATGCAAACAAATACTTATTAGATAGCCGGCTTATCATTTAGGGTGTTTAAGTGAAATAAGCTCATCGCTGGAAAATTAGAAACTTGTGATCGGAAAATAGCAACTCCAATTATTAAAATGAACTCATCATTTAAGGGATTTCATAATTTACCAGTAATGAGCTCACCAAACAAAATGAAATAGAAGCTCATCACTGAAAAATTATGCAGAAGTGGATATAGACACGTATCAATTACCTTCTGCAATATCATGCACAATTGCCATCTTGATACACCTATTTTAACCAAGAGATAAGGAATTATCAGCAAGCAGTAAACTGCTTCACAAAATCAAAAGACTCCTTTAAATAAAGACACTTTACAAACACAATAAGTACAGATGGAGTTGAAATAAGAAGAAAATGAGACTTGTAAACATATATATGTAAATGACTAAGTTTAGAGATAGAGTTAAGAAGAAAATTTTACATTGAAACAAGAGAGCTGACAAGAGCTCTAAATAATACATTGTGAGCATAAAAAATAACAGAGCAGTTGATTTTGTCACTAGTCAAGATTTGAATCGATTAACACAATAAAAGTAACAGAGCAGTTGATATTTCTAAATGCTTTTCTTCATTGCTAAACCTATGTTTTCATTTTTCTCCCACCAAAGAAGGAATCACACAAATAGAATAAGTATTCATGGTATATGATCCTCATTTTTCAGTTTGATATTATTCTTAATGCAATGTGTGCGAGAGAGAGAGAGAGAGAGAGAGGCTGATATGGTTTTCATCAAAGATATGTATCTATGAAGGAGATGTCTCAGGGGTTTCCCTGTTATTAGGGGCATGCAACTGGTTTGGTTAATCAAATAAACAAACTAAACTGTTTTTTAAAAATTTAAATTTTTTTATTGGTTAATAACCAATTACAGTATGGTTTTTGGTTTAGTTTTTTGGGAATTCAGTTAACTGAACACTAAAAAATTGAACTCAAAATATGTCATATCATGTAACGTCAATGTAAAAAACCAGTTTTCAACTTTTATCTTCTACATAAAACATAAATAACAAACCCATTTTCAAAGAAAACTCACACCCCTAAATAAAAAATCAGATGGGCAAACCTTGATTCCAAAATCCATTTTCAGGTTTGAATTTTTGGTTATAACCAATAATTCAAACCAAACCGAACAAATCTTGATTCAGTTAGGGTTTTTGAAAGT
Organism: Dioscorea zingiberensis; assembly: GCA_026586065.1. Classification (NCBI taxonomy): domain Eukaryota; kingdom Viridiplantae; phylum Streptophyta; class Magnoliopsida; order Dioscoreales; family Dioscoreaceae; genus Dioscorea; species Dioscorea zingiberensis. The sequence continues at coordinate 51,697,998 of CM048818.1, read as the reverse complement.
TTAGTTTGGTGTTCAGTCATATAAAATCAAAATTTAGTAGTTCTACTATAACCAAATTAACTGAATGCACACCTCTGCAAAAGAAAAATAAAATAAAATAAAATCATATTTTACTAATTTCATATGAGGCACCTCAAATCTAGGCAACTTATTATTTCTAAATCCCTTCCTAATATCCACAACTTCCTTTCTTCTAAATTCTAACCACAAAACTAAGACTGTTGATGATTGGGGCAGACTGGACTGACCTACCTCAAAAAATCTTGACTAGCTGGCTTTGAGAATATAATTAGCCCAATTGCTTGAACTAGTGCTAGAATAGATCTTGGGCTAGGGAAAACCTTATCCTAACACACCCCATTTTCAGCCATACACAAAAAATGAGGCCTACAAAACATAATCCAGGTGAATGAATACGTAGATCATCACAACCAACATGCCCAAAATCAAAAATTATAAATCAATCTTGTTGGACCATAATTACAACCATCTGAAACTTCTCTTTCAACTAAATAATACTAAGACTCTTTATGTTGCATTATGAACTCGCATAACTTGTGAAGATATAAAATGTAAACTCAATAATAATATTGTTGTTCATCATCATTATAACACACAAACAACAACTACAACAAACCTTAACTAGCAGCAACTGAAAGAGAAGAAAATATTTTCACAAAAATGTTCAGATGTATTTAAAAGAAACAAATAAATGTGAGACACTAAAGTGTAATAATGAGAACTGATAAAGTAGACCAAAATTTAGCATGATAAAAACACTGCTAAGGGAAACAAAATAAACTAACCTCTCCCTATTTACACCAGGAATGTCATCAACGATCAATGCCATCAATGCCATGCGATACATGTGATCAGCAATAGACTCGGGGCCCTTTATTCCATGGTTGACCCATCCTTTCCTTTTTGTTGCCTGGATAAGGAAACAATTGAATAAACACTTCAATGATTGTCAAAATCTCACAAATATAAAAAGAGTCTATAATAATACATTTTAGTTTGTACTAAGCATGATTTCACCATAATAAGTACATACAGTATGCATTATCAAGAACACATACAGGAAGAAGGCACCACCATATAGCAAATGATATAGGAATATGAGATATTTTCTTACAACCATTAAGAAAAAGCCTGTGAGGAGGAAAAAAAAAAACAAGAAGAAAGTCCAAGACAACAGATGGAATTGTCTAAATTGTTAGTCAATCTCTGTCTCATCTATACTCCAGTTAAATATGTGTGGTTTCTATCCCTGATCAAAGGAACATTTGTATCGTGCAATTCAAGTACACATTTATCATGTGAAAAATAAGTCACTGTTGAAAGAAACAGCCATTCATGAACATCAACACAAAAACTGTTTTCATCTTCTGTTACTTCCATCAAAAGAAAATACCAAAAACCTCTTTCTTACCTTCTCATCACAAGATTAAAGACCCATCAGTGCATTTAACAATTGGATAATCCCAAAGCAAAAGGTTTTATCCCCATTATTCTCAACTCATTTACAATCGCAAACTTATCTTCTGTCTAGTGTATATATGTTGATCCCTGGAACCAAACCTTGGAAAAGTAGTTTAGCTATTCCCTATAGTTGACAGACTAGCTAACCACACACATACTGCCTTCTGTCCAAGTTCTAAATCCTAAACCAATTATATTTAAGAATACCCCCCAAAATCCTTCCCTTATGAGGATCATGATGCCCTTGCAACCACTAAAAGCATCCTTATGCCACCTTGAGACACAGCCACCAATTGGAGTTAAAATTGGTTTGGCTGATCAACATCAGCCACAGGAACGACCATCCATCACTATAAACTTATCCAAGTTTGAATAATATGGATAGAAAATTTTTTATTGCAAGTTTTCAAATGTGTTTGGATCAACACAAGCATTGTCTGGAATATTATCTATCGACTTGTAGAATTTTCTCCAAGGCTCTTCTGGATGCCACATAGTTCCTCAATTCATGAAGCATGCACTAGAATTCTGATAATTGCATTGTCCAACATTTCTTCTGAACTCACTAAAGTCCAAATTTAAACTAGTAATGCATCAACTATCCATTGCCTCTGGTTGAGCTTTCGATTAGGCAAAATGTGCTGGAATGCAATCTCCAGGTTCAGCATTGATTTTCAAATTAGCCCAAGTGAATCAATCAGCAGTATAATGCAATCGATAAATGGATAATTTCTAGTGAATGAATGAGAGGGAAGTTGAATTGAGGAAAATATAGTTCAGATCATGACTGCATGAAATCGATAGCAAATTGGTCAGCAAATACATCAATCAGCTTCTATACCTTGAGACTATGGCAGAGCGTGAGGAAATCGATGGAGGAGGAAGCAGGGGAACCAACGGCGGTGGAGGCCGGTGCTCCATCGGATCTAACACTTGCCCCGCACGCGCGAACAACGGCGGCACGTCCCGGGTTAGGTGACTTGAGACAAAAGCGAGAAGGGAAGGATCGAGAGGGAGAAAAGCAATGGCGGGGGAAGCGGGACGAAGGAGGTGACGAGAGAGGCGATTTCACCGCCATTGGAGACTTCGGAGTTGGTTGAGACCCGAGGGAGACAGAGAGAGTGAGTTCTTAATGCGGTGCCGAAGAAGGGAAGGGCGAGGGCATCGGGCGCTGGTATCTGACTGTACGTGTCCGGGCGCACTGATTGGGAGTACACAACTTTACCCATACAAGTGATACAACCACATGTAAGAAAGGCATAGAACAATTTCTATAACTAAAAATGTGCCAAAACCCAATTCACATGAACATTTCACATGAAAATAATGATTGTTACCCGAGCTTTGTTATTTGATTAATAAGTAAGTTTGAACTTGATATTTTAGATCCAAATAAGTTTTTAGGTGTGTTTTATGTTTGGATTTAGGATAAATTCAGGTTTAAAATAATTAAGATAACGGTAAAGCAAGGTTTCTAGGAGGTGTTACGAGAATCTCAGGAGAGGTTCGCCAAAGCACTAGAAGGTTCCAACTGGTTCTGAGCTAGAGCTTATGTTAGGGGTGAAATCGGTTCGGTTTGGGTCGGTTTGGACGAATTTTCAAACCAAACCGGTATTTTTCGGTTTGAAAAAAATCAAACCAAACCGGACCGAACAATTTGAAAAATAAAACCAAACCAAACTGGTTCGGTTTGCGGTTCGGTTCGGTTTGAACCGCGGTTTGAAAGATAAAATAATTGCATGTATATTCTCTCATCATATCTCTCACACATCTCTCACACCAGCGCTCTGCTTGGGCTAAAAAAAATTTTGGGGGCGTTATTTGGTATTCCAAACAACGTGGTGAGTCACTTTACCCGAATTCCACCTTTTCAAGGTGATATAATAGAGACATATGGCTTAGACGCGCTCCGAGCCATCCAGTGCATTCTCCGTTGTGGTTGAAATTATGTGTGGGAGACTTATTTGGCATGCCAAACAATTTTGGTTAGCCACTTTTTATGAATTCCAGAGTGTCCTAGCCTCACTCAAATCTTTATTAAAGATAAAGATCAATCATAAACTTTTTTATAATTATATATATGAGATGAATCTTGATCCAATTCAAATTCAAATATAAAATCTTAATCAAATTATGATTATCTCCTTTTATCTCATACTAATCCCTACAAGGTTAACCCAAGTCGGATAATATAAAACCATGTTGGTTCAATCACAGTAAAAGGAGGAATATACGGTTCGGTTCGGTTCAAACCGCGATTCAGAAATTGCAAACCGAACTGAACCGAATATTAATCGATTTCAAACCAAACCAAACCAATTTTTTTTCGGTTTCAACGGTTTGAAAAATCAACGGTTTCAATGGATTGGTTTGGAGCGGTTTAGGCGGTTTGGCGGTTTGGAGTTTCAGCCCTAGCTTATTTGGCTCCCAAGTAAGGGGTTTTTTTGGGACCAAAGTCATCTCCAACGACCTAATGGTGTCGAGAAAGGTATAAAAGGGGGTGAGGAGAGAGAGGAATAAGGCACTTCCTCTTAGACCCCAATTGCCACCTAGACTCTCTCCATCTCACTCCTTTCACTCCTAATTCTACTTTTCCCTCGAGATCCCCGTGATCTCTCTCTCTCTCTCTCTCTCTCTCTCTCTCTCTCTCTCTCTCTCTTCATCCGACCTTGTAGACTAACTTGATCGTCGGAGAGTCTGGGGATCACCCTCGGACTTCCCTTTGCAAGTGGAGGACGTCATTGGATTACGGTTGCAGAGAAGGAGTCCGTTTGCCTGGCGCTATTGCTAACGGCTGATCGTTTCACAATCTCCCTTGTAGACTAACTTGATCGTTGGAGAGTCTGGGGATCACCCTCGGACTTCCCTTTGCAAGTGGAGGACATCATTGGATTACGGTTGCAGAGAAGGAGTCCGTTTGCCTGGCGCTATTGCTAACGGCTGATCGTTTCACAATCTCTAGCTAGAAAAGTCACACCCCACCAAATCTCACTAGTTGATCCGAATCAGCTTCGATCCCAAGCAAAGGCCGATTCCGCACATCAACAGTTGGCGCCGTCTATGGGAACACGATCAAGAAGCTGTGTCGACCTCATCAATGGTAAGAGGCTAGAAGAATCTGATCCTTTCTTCAACTGATGAAGAAGTCATTGAATGGGGTGTGATTCCTGATGCGGGAACCATTCCCCTGGAACATGCGACCGTCTTTGAGGAAGATCTGTGGGATCTTCTAATCCAGATACTCTAGAAGAAGTTGGAGGTGCTCACAAGAGCCCTCCAAGCACAAGAATAACAAGTTCCTTAGTTGTTAGGTCAGCCAGGGCCTTCTTAAGCACATTCACTCGAGACTAAGGGACGATCCTCCATGCACACTCCGGGTCGGTGAGCCCGCACTCAGAAGGAAAGGGAGAGCCTTCTCTCAACATGTTCCCGAACCTGCTCTGAGGATCCCCCCTGTCTGAGTATTCTCCAAGTTCTCCTTCCTCTCGGGTTCTGTATGCCCTCTATGGAGACAAACAATGGTACATCCAACCCGGTGGACCATCTAGAGGCCTTCAAGGTTGTGATGCTCCTTTACAGAGCCTAATGTGAAACATGTGCGAAGCATTCCCGGTTACTTTGAGGGGCCTGGCGTAGACTTAGTTCTCTAATCTCTCGACCAGAATCCATCTCGTCCTTTGGAGGCTTGAGTGAGCTTTTCGTGAGTCATTTCATAAGCAGTAAGAAGCAGAGAAAGACGTTTGCTATATTGATTATAGTAAATCAACAACAAGGATCAAACCTATTGTGGATCAACATGGAACTACTGGAGATACCTGTTGTGGAACAAACCTTCGCGATTGAAGCGGTCACTGAAGGGTTGTGCAAGTCCTCGTTCCAATTTTCCCTGTTGAAGAAGCAGCTGAAGGATCTCATAGATCTCCTCCCTATGGCCATAAAGTACATTAACACCTAGGAAGTCCAGTCCGCCAAGCGGGAGGAAGACCAACTGGAGAAATCTAAGAAGGAAAGAAGCTTGGCGCAAGAGCCGCGCAAGCAATTCATAAGCAGAGATTCTCAACTCTGGAAGACGTCAATAAGCCTGAGACATGGTTCCGTAACTATACGTGTAATAATACAATAACAGACTAAAAATAAAAATATAAAATCATAGGGGCTAAGGAGTAAAATGGGTTAATAATTATCGTAATTAATGATAAGGTCAAAAGATCTTATCTAAAAACGGTTTTAAAATCCCATTATTTATTCCCCACGCCGTCTTCTCATCCATAACCCTAATTTGCCTCTCCCTTTCTCTCTTCGAATACAAGCAGAAGCACATACTTGGTCGATCCAGAGTCATGATAAGGGATTTTGATCGGAAGATTGTCAGGGTGAGTTTTAAAATCTGTCTTTTTGTTTGATGAACTTCTTAGGAATCGTGTAGCCGATGATATGGTTGTCCTTCTTATTCATAAGAGATCCAAAATATGTTGATCTATAGCCTATGCCAAACATTAGTAGGTACCTGATCTTGAAAAGTAGAAATTGTGACCATGTAGTGAATTATGGTGTTTTTGTTTTTTGTTTAGTAGATGGGAATCTGAAAAACTCTTATGAATAAATTTGTTGTTTAGCCCAAAATTTAATATGTTTTAGTTTCTATTGAAACTTATATGTGTGAGTATAGGGACCAATATTGCTTCTATTGCACCGGAGATGATGTGATCAGAATATATATTTAGATTCATGTGTCATTGCTTTATATATTAGTCCATTATTTGGAAGTGAATCTTTCCTGATCCTGATTAGTAGCTATTGTTATCAGGTTATCTGGCCCAAACTCTATTTCTCACGGAAAACATCATGGTTATTTGCTCTCTTAATTGATTAAAGTAGACTATTTCCTGTCATGAAACTATTTTGGCGCTTAGTCATATTTAACCACTTTACTTTTGTAACCAAGCCAACCAACCTATATTAAATATTAATTTAATTTTTTGATGAGTACCTTGTTGTCTATCCTTTCTATCATAACTTCTTATTACTTTATGACCATTTCATATTAAAGTAACTACAAGATACATGTTTGCACAAAAACTTCTATGTGGCTCAAATCCATTAAGATTTTGTTAATCATTAGATTTTCCAACATGAACTGCTCCATGATATATATCTATTTCATCTCCTAGCTTCTGTTAGTTAACCAGCGTGTGGACAGGGTGAGCATGTTCTATTTATTGGTCATAGGACCAAATATGGCGTGGATGGCCCTGAATAAAATTATTGGAAATAATTAATTATTTATAATTATATGAAAGTTATGTACCTTAGTTATTAAGACTATATTTTTGACTTTTTAGATCCTATATATTATTGATATGACGGAGGTTTGAGTTACGATTAGGATAAGTAAGCTTGGAGTTTGGAGGTAAGTATTCCACACTTAAATTAAGTAAAAAAATTTATATACATATATGAAATCTATTTTCCCTATAAAAGTCTTGTTTATGGTTTTTATTAATAGTTCATGAAAACATAAGTGATCTATTTTCTCTACAATCGAACCATGCATGTATGTTGTGTTTGGTGCTATAGTCGATTATTTATTGTGCTCTTCGATACATAGCTATTTTTGGATTTATTGAGGTTTTTTGTATACGTCTCCAAACGTGTCTATGTTTTGACCCATGTCAATGGGGGTTAAACATTGACCGTGTCGACACATTTTGCTTATGAACTAGTTCAGCCTATGCTGTTGGTAATAATAACAGCCTTTTGATTTTTAACTCGGGCCACCAATATAATAGAGATGACTTATTTTGATCGGGGTGACTTATTTTATTCGGGATGGCTTATTTTGACTCGGGACGGCTTATCTTGATTGGGACGACTTATTTTGACTCGGGTTACCGAGGAACATATATGAAATTTTGACTCGCACCATCGGGGTAAGTACTAGTCATAGTTTGTTTAGGAGACATTATATTATTTTCGAATACGAATACAAATTCTATGATTTTACGACTTGGTGTTTATCTTCCGATGATACTATTATTGAAATTATTATGTGTTGTTTGGTATCTTTTCCTTAAATTAAATATGTCTTTGATTTTCTCTTATTGTTATATCTCAAATTACATTACTAAATTCTACAAGGTTCATTTTTATTTTAGTGGATGCTTACTGACCTCCCAAGCTCATTAATCTCTAGACATGTTTTTCAGATCCCGAGGAGTAGTTACTTGGTGGGTAGATGGGGTATCCAGAGCCAGACCCAAACATTAGTGTCCCATAAACTCTATTTCCTGTTTTGAATAAGTAGACTATTCTAGTTGATTTTCATAGACATTTCCCTATCTTATGTGGTCTTTTGGATGTTGAATTTAGAGTTGGATTATTATTAGCAAAAAAGTTTGTGATATTCAAGGTTATATAATAATTGCAAACATGTTATGAGGCCTTGTATACACAATGGGCCCATCCCCACAAGTATGCGACTGGTCTACAGACGTCCCGACTGGGTGCAGGGTGTGACAATACGCCCTTGAACAAAAGCTGAGCTTAGATCCTTATGAACATAGAGGACTCGAAGATGCTCAAATGGCCCGAAAGGATGAGATACTCAGGTAAGTGGAAAGACAACAAGAAATATTGTTGCTTCCACCAAGACAGAGAGCATGATACAGATGAGTGCATCCAACTCAAGGATGAGATCAAGAAGTTGATCCGTCTATGGCACTTGACCCAATACTTGAAAAGGAACCAACAAGAAGAGGGCTCATCCTCCCCACCGGGATATCAAGCTCCCGCGGGTGTAATACACTTGATCGCAGGAGAGCCCGCTAGTGGAGGTGAACGCAGCTCATCGTGGAAGAGGTATGCTAGAATGTCGTGCCATGCAAGCCCAACCAGGAAGAGGCGTCTCACCGAGCCGCCCACTACCTTCTCAGATGATGAACTAAAAGAAATCCGACACCCCCACGTTGACATGTTAGTGGTCACTGTAAACATTGCCGCATACGAGGTTAGGAGAGTCCGTGTGGACAGCCGAAGCTTGACAGATGTAATATTCTGGAGCGATTATGAAAAGCTGGGAATCAAGCCAGAGTTGTTACGCCCAACGAAGTCTCCTCTAGTTGGTATTGCAAGAGGATCAGTCGAGCAGGAAGGAATCGTAAGCCTCCAGCTCACAGTAGAGACCTTTTCCCCCAATCTGTGGTCACCACGATTTCCCTAGTAGTGAGACCCCTTCTAGTTGTAACGTCATATTGGGAAAGTCAACTTTGTATGCTCTATGTGTTGACCTACCACCTGGACATGAACTTCCTACCAGAAGCGAATGCGATGAACTTTGGGGGAACCAGTCGATCATGCGATAGCACTACGTTTCCCTCTTCAAAGAGTAGGGGCGTAAATATCAAGAGTCGAAACACAGAGCGCTGAATGGACCAACCGTGCCCTAACGGGAGGAGGATCCTAACCCAGTGGGCTGTAGAGACCATCATCTATCTTTTGACTCAAGAAGTCATTTTCTACTGAAAAACTATCAATAGACCTTACATCCCACCCCTAGGGGTAATGTAAATACATGTTCTGTCCACAGACTCCCCATTTGGCTCGACCATAAAGTTCCTCTCAAGGGCTGACTGGTGCAACCTCGCTCATACTCGTTGCAAAGTCTCTCTTAAGGGTCGAGTTACGCAACATAGCTCATACTTGTAATTGTCTCAAAGTCCAGTTCACAAGCCGAGTAGTGCAGCCTCGCTCATACTCGTCGTAAAGTCCCTCTCAATGAGTAGCATAGCATAACTCATACTCTTACTCGTCTCAAAATCCCGCTCACAGGGCGAGTAGTGCAGCGTTGCTCGTACTCATCGCAAAGTCCCTTTAGGGCTGAGACATGCTCACGTGCTCGAGTCGAGATACGACCACGTACTCAACCTCAAGTCCCTCTATGGGAGGATACATGCTCATGTGCTCGAGTCGAGATACGACCACATACTCAACTCCAAAGTCCCTCTATGGGTCGAGACACGCTCAAGTGCTCAAGTTGAAATACAACCATATACTCGACCTTACAATCCCTTTGTAGGCTGAGACACACTCACGTGCTTGTGTCGAGATATGACCACGCACTTGACCCCAAAGTCCCTCTATGGGCTTAGACACACTCACATGCTTGAGTCACGCTCATGTGCTCGAATCAAGATACGATCACGTACTGAATCTAAAATTCAACAAAAGGGCTGAGTAGGCCAGAATCCATTGCTTGTGTTAAAGTCTCTCCAAAGGAAATCACAAGAAGTCCATGGTATGGACAGGGGTTTGGCGATCCAGTACTGACCCCGTCGATCTTTTCAAAGGACAAGTTAACCCATTGTAATCGGATTGTCACTCCTAGTAAGAGTAGAAATGATGATCCATTAAGCTCAGGGGAGTAGGAAAACAACCGGTCATAATCGGACTGTCGCTCTCCATAAGAGTATAAACGATGATAAAAAAAGCCTAAGGAATACTTGGCCAACCCACTATGGTCGAATCGTTACTCCTAACGAGAGTAGAAACAATGGTAAAAAAAAATTGCAAGAAGGACGGCTCCCCTGTAGCTGGATCATCCCTTTAAGTGAGGAGTAGAAATGAAAATTAGTAAAGCCCATTGGCTATCCTTCTTAGAGGATCAAAACACTTTACAAGCAAGAAATCTAAAAGATCATAGCATTTCTAACTCGGCAAAGCAGGATTTATTATTTTAGAATTACAAAAGTCTTCCCTTTAGTACGCAAAAGTTTTATTACAAAAAAAAAGAACAAAAAACCGTGGGATACTAAGTCGACATGGCGGGCAGCTAGAGTCGGATATTACAAGGGCTTCCCGCCAATGCTTAGTGAAGCGACACTCGGGGGATACGAGCTGAGTATGGACAGGGAGAGCCCACCTTGAGCCGACTAGAGAAGGTCTGTCAAGATGAAGGAGGGATGACCAAGCTGAGTACTGGAAGTGCCTACCCAACAACTTGGGGTCTCGTATGGGCATCCAACCCGGTCAGGAAAGACTTCACGGAAGAAAACCCATAATAAGGGTGAAGGTTCTATAAGGAAGTGTAGGCTCCCGAAATGGCATGAGGACCTTGGAAGTTGAGCCTCGCCCCCGTAGCGGTGAAGCGTTGCTAACCGCAATTGGCCTTCCATTGGCACTATATCTGAATGAATATTACCCCCGAACTGAGGGCATCCACAACCCACTTACTTCGCCTTGAGGAAGTCTACAAGAATGACTACGCGCCTGGAAAGAATAGGATGAAACAACTTCACAACAACAAAAAAATATAAACGAAAGTTATTGACTTAATGAACAAGCCATGCTCTCCCGAAAGTAAGGGTGGTGCCCCTATAAAAAAAAGCAAGAAGGATCGAAGAGCCCACACAAGACTTGGCAGAGAGGGATGGAAAACTTCAACTCGTCAAGGGCCTAACTTTCGCAGTAGAGATTCGACGGTTAGGAGTGCTCCTCGAAAAATAGGGCAAAAGATGGAGCAACATGTGAGTCGTACCCATGAAGCGGTAGAGCCCTCGTCAACCACGAGGATACCTCATCAAATAGTGCGCCAAACCCCCGAAAAAGTAAAGTATGCCCTAATTGCAGTTGGCTTAAAATGCCATTTCAGGATATGATTTCCGATAAAAGCAGACAAGAGGTATCTGACTTCGTGTTTCAATAGAAGTTTATCAATAATTCATATTTTTTTATACATGTTCTGAACAATTCAACTAAGAAGAATATATAAATCTGTATACTACAAACAGTCTCATTACAATAAAAAGTAGTATGAGTAGAAAATATGGAGAAGACAACACACATAGTATATGGAAGAAGATACCTAAGGGGAAGGAAGTTCAACAGAGGATTCGTTGGCCACGGTATCAAGAACGAAGAAGGTAGTCCGAGCATCAGCATCCTCAGGATGCTCCTCGTCGAAGTCCTTCGCTAGGATTGGAGTAACTTCAACAAGCACAACAACAGGCGTGTGCTCCATGGGCTTATGATCATCCGGCATAGCTGGAGACTCTGATAGGGTTGACTCCTCCTCAGAGATGGAAGCGGCATAGCTTTCAGCTTACTCTTCCTCAGGAGCTATAGGAGGAAGATACCGCAAAGCTTCCTTGAAACCTAAGTTGGGTAGATCCAACTCAGGGTTACGACGAATGATTTCCCGGAAGATCTTGAAGTCTTCCTCTACCCCCTTGCACTCTTTCGCACAAACCAACTTCTAAAACTCATCGGATTGTATGTATTTATCTATGGCTTGGGTAAAAATCTCTTTCTCATAAGCATGGCTTGCATAAAAAATCTGGTAGATCTCCACAACTTTCCTCAGGTCACTACGATGCAATAGACCTCTCTTATAAGCCTTGACGGTCGCCACTCGCGCTCTCTTGAGGTCAGCTGAGTGACCCTGTAGTGTCTCGTCTAAGGCCTTATGGGTAGCCTGCGTGACATCTTCGGAAGCGGCCAGCTTAGTCGACAGTTTTTGAAATGCGAACTTGCACTATTCGTTTCAACTCGGAAACACTCTTGAATTAGTTTTTGATAATGTAGAGAAAGAGAGATGAGAATGAGAGAGAGAGTGAGAGAATAGAGTATGAAAATTTGATGTACTTTGCCTCACATAGAACTAGGCTATATATAGAGTCCCAAAGGTTTCATCTCAAGGTTGCATCCCTTGGTAACATCCTTTCATAAAAAGGAACACCTTTTGGCAAATGGTCACACATGAAAGGTAACATCCTTTGATAAAAAGGAACACCCTTTGGCAAATAGGCATACATGAAAAGAAACATCCTTTCATGTGTATAGTGTCCCTTCAATACCAGTAAAAGAGAACACCCTTTCATATGTAAAGTATCTTTTTGATACATCAATTAATGCCATATGCATTTATTCTCTCAATTCAATTCTCAAAGGAAAACATAGAAAACACATTATTATTGAAAATATCCAACAGTTTTTTTGGTGATGGAGAGGGATGAACAGGGAGCTACAAAGAGAAAGGATGTAGATGTAAGCAATGGAGAAGAATAGGGAGGCCCATGAGGAATTTATAAATGAATTGATGGTAATGTTATGCTTTGCTTTCATTCATGGCTTGTTACAGAGACTAGTGGTCCATGTAGGAAAAAGAGAATATATATTTTGGAATTACAAATTTATACTTATATCTTGTCTCTTTTAAGGTAATCCTTTAAGAAAAGAAAAAACATTAAAATTTATTTCATTATTTTTTACTAGAGAAAATATAATAAGATATAGAAAGAGATGATCAGAGAAAATTGATTTTATAAAAAAAAAAGACAAAATACTCAAACATCAATTTTTTTTTCTAATTATTTAGATTTCTATTTTAAATGAAAAATATAAACTCATTTCTTTTGAGGGATCACTTGTAGAAAATGGAGGTGGAGGCAGAGTGGTTATACAAGTCAATATTTAATGGTTTGTCCAACTATATATATTATATAAAAAGTGATGATAATAACTAGTTGAATGATAACAGAAATGCACTATTAATCCTAAACTAAATTCTGCCTAGTTATTTTGATTCTTTAAATACCAATGTTGGTTATAAAGATATTTTGGTGTTAACCCAAAAAAAATAAAAAAAATAAAAAAAAATAGATAATAGGCCATATACCATGCATACTTTACAAGTGACCTCCGTGTAATATTAATTTTTCATTTTATTTTTAGTTCCAGGACAAAATAAATCTAAAAATTTTACTTCAAAGACTAATAGCTAGTATATTTACTCCATAATAAAAATAGATAAAAATATCAATAATAGAAACCATATATGATGCACCCACAGTAATTGCAGTGAACTGGAAGTTTGGCTGGGAAGAAGGAGAGGATAGGAGAAGGAGGAGAAGAGGGGAAGAAGAGATAGAGGAAGTAGAGAATTAGAGAATTTTCAATGATTCCTTCCATCCATTACAATGATAACCTATATATATATATAGAGGCATACTAACAACCCTCTCAGCCATTTCCTCAAACATGTGAGGTGCCAGAACACGATCACGCGCATTACACTCCTCTCTAACAGATTTGATTTGATTTGATTTGATTCCCCCTTAGTTAAACATACTGAGAATCTAGGCTAATACTATACACTATATTGTGGTCCAGGTGTGCCTATTGCTCTTCCTGATGGAACCCGCATCTGCAACAATATAAGAACATTCAGTATACCTCTAGAAGTTTAGAAAAAATATATTTAATTGAATGGTTTAATATTTTAAAAATAACAATATTCTTAGAAATTAAAATTTTAGTATAAGATAATGATTAAAAATTATTTGACATTTTAGATTGATAGAAGTTGATTAAAATTATGAGACTTATTAATCATAGGAAAAAAAATATAAATATATGAAAAATAATTTATCCATAAATTGGAAACTTTCGAATAAATTATTTTAAAGTTTAATAGTGAAGTGAGATAATGAAATTTTTAGGATATATAAAATTTAACCATCACAATAAATCATTGAAAAAAAATTGGATGGAAAGGTTAAGTGGCATTTTCGTCATTCGAATGAAAATTTAAGAACTCCCAAAATACAGGGATTAACAAAAAAAAAAGTTGTTTGATTGGATTGATTTCAAAAACACATGTATTTTTAAAATTTCACGGAATTCAAAGCACATGGATTTCAAAAGCTTAACCGAATAGGAGTCTATCACACCCATCAATTCATTCGTCTATTTGAATTGTTTTAAAATGATCCAAATTATAGGCTAAGCTTATCCGTGTAGGAGGGGTGGTCATATTTTTTTTTAAATTCATCCAACTAAACATTAGTTTTTTTTCTTTTAAAAAAAAAACAAACATTAGTTTTTTAAAATTCAGATTTTTAAATTTTTGCAACCAAACACAAAATTCTATTTTCAGTTACATCTAACTAATTACTTGATTTGCATACAGGTATTTGCCATATATGATAAGTGTAAATCTGTATATTTAGGATTACATCCAACTAAATATTATCAAAACCACCTTTTATTAGTTTATTTCTTATAATAAAAAATAATTCAGATTTATTATATTATTTTAAGTATTATTAAATCATTGCTCCGATTTTGAACCAAACTGCAACACTTATCTCTTATATTCTCACCCCATAATAGAATAGAATTATTAATCTTAATATAACTAGAACTCCCTGCTCCAACTATATATAAGTAACCCCTAGCTAGCCCTCTCTACCATACTTTTCATCACTCCTTGATATCTTCTTGTCTTCTTTCTTCTGTCTTCTTGCCATCTTAACACCATGATGAGCCCTGACACCATCCGCAACATTGTTGGCATCATCGGTATGTATATATGATTTTGCTTTTCTCCCATACAAACCATCATAACAAGTTCTTCTTCCTATAATGTTATTATTTTTTTTTTCTTCTTTCAGGTAATGTTCTCACTTTTGGGCTCTTCCTCTCACCAGTGTACGTATCTCCTTATTTTTCTCTTTTACAATATATTCATGTTTTATTCCTTTGATCTTAATGTGTAACTTTTGACATAGGCCTACTTTTTGGAAAATTTTCAAAAGAAAGGATGTGGAGAACTTCTCACCGATACCCTACTTGGCCACATTACTCAATTGTGCGTTATGGGTGTTCTATGGTTCACCTTCTGTGCACCCTAACAGCCTTCTCATCGTCACTATCAATGGGTTTGGGCTTGTTGTTGAGGCCCTATATATCTTTATGTTCTTCTTCTACGGCAAAGGCAAACTTAGGGTATCTATATACACACACACCTTTTAACCTTACCACTTCACTCCAATGAAACCTAAATTATTTTTTGTTTATTTTTCAGAAAAAGATATTGCTGATCTTGGCAGCCGAAATAGCGTTTATGGCGGTTGTCGCCCTCATTGTGCTCAAGGTTGGACACACGGTTGAGACTCGATCCAAGATTGTTGGATCCCTTTGTGTTGTCTTCGGAACCTTCATGTACGCATCGCCGCTCTCTATCATGGTAATCCTTTTTCTTTTTTCTTCTTTTTTGTCTTTAAGATCATACTCTTGATTTCTTGTTGTTCAACTCTTAATTTGTTATCAATATTAATGTACAGAAACTTGTTATCACCACTAAGAGTGTGAAATACATGCCTTTCTATTTGTCACTTGCCGGTTGCCTCAATGGGATTGATTGGACGATCTATGGCTTCATTCATTTCGACCTCTTCGTCGTTGTAAGCTATTGTTTAAATTAATTCATTTATAATATTTTTACCATTACAATTGATCAGTGTGTTAATTAGCCCACTAATAATGATTAATTATGTCACTATTGTTTTGCAGCTTCCTAATGGAATAGGATCACTGCTCGGCTTAGCTCAGCTTATTTTATACGGCTGCTACTATAAATCAACACCAAAAGATGATGATGAGCCTAAGGGGGAGATGGAGCTGCCGACCACCCAACCTGCTAGATGATCATTATAGATGTTCTTAATGAATTTTTTTTTTTTTTGGGTCTCTTAGTTCTAGAACTTCTTAGTTAATTTCTGCTTGAGTTTTTGGATTTGAGTTGGTTCAGTCAATGTGAACTATTATTTTTTTGTTTATTTGTTATCTTTACTGATTCTAAGGTAATTATCAGAATCTTTGTGGATGTTCCTTTCTGATTTTTCTTTTTAAATATTTGTTTAATAAGATATATCTAACTAAAGAAATTAAATATATATTTTGAATTATGTTTGTTATTATATTCTATTTAACTATAACTAAATAAGTTTATATATATATATATATATATATATATATATATATATATATATATATAATCATTTGTTATTTAGAAGTCGGTTTTCAAATAAAATCTATCTACTGAACTAACGGATTTTCTTTTCGGAAATAAACAAACTATAAGATTGATGAAATAAAATTAAGGATTTGGTATTAGATTTGTTTCTATCCAAAAACACATAAAACAATTTGTGTATGTGAGATGTTTGTAGTTTAGTTTAGAATTTTTAAATTATAATTTTGTACATAAAAATTCTGGTAGTTGAGACCACGGGCCCGCCACGCCGCTAATTATATCTTTTTATTATTTAAAATGTTTTATTATTAAACAACAATTTATATATTTTATTCAAATGGAGATCATCTAATTATTTTAATTTAAATATTTCAAATTCAACTTCCTGTTTTAAATTTTTCTTTATTTCATAACAATTTTAGACCCTAAATTATATTTGAAAAATCTATTTCAGTCTCTAAAAAAATAAAAAATAAAAAGTTTAGCTAGCTTTTTAAAATTATTTTTTTAGTTGAGTTAATTGGCATAAAAAATTAATCTGTTTGAACTTTTTTATACAGACGCCTATAAAAGTGCATATTTATATTTATAATATATTTGTGTATCTAAAGAGAGTATATTTGGTATTCACTCATGCACCCATAAAAAATGTATATTTGTATATATGCCCCTACAAAATATATATTTACTGATACATCTCTAACAAGTACATATTTGTATACATACACATATAAAAGAGTATATTTGTAAATTTTTATTGGGATACATGCATATATGCGCTCTTAAAAAAGTCTGGCCCAGACCAGGACAGCCATGACTCCAACGCCCCTAGGGGACGACTTTGAGGACGAGTAACACGGAGAGCGTCACGACCCATACACAATGTAACCATTAAATCCATCTTAGGATCAAATGTAACCCACTTATATCTATAATAAATAAATGAATGTGGTTTATCTATTTTTTTTAAAAAAAGTCTATAAACAAATATATTATAGTAATAAAAAATAAAAATATAATTGCTAACATACATAAACTTGTTAGGTGGATTATAGTTCTGTTGAAAAATACTCAAGTAAATAAAGAGACTAAAAAGAAAACTTGAGAATGAAAAACCTAAAAAATAATTAATTTGAATCATAAAAATATTTTGAAAATTTTTAATTTAATTATGTTAGCAGACATACTCATAAAAATTTATAAATTAACCAACATTACCGACAAAACAGAAGGTTGAGAATCAGATAACAACTAAATTTTGATGGATGGTTCTAGTGAAACGCGTTTCAAGATCTATCGCCTTTTATCGGTCACGTTTGCATTGACCAACAAGGAAACGAAACGCCTGAATGGCAATTTCGATATTATTTCCAAAAAGTTGTCTTGTTTATTAACCCTATAAAAATATTACTTTAACCTTTCAAAACTGTTTTTTTTATTAATTTCAAAGTATTACTTAATTATTCAAAATCTTTTATTAAACCTTCAAAGTACAGCAAGCATGGTAGAACTGAATTTGTCCACATGAAGAGAATTCTTAAAAAAAATAAAATAAAACATTTTTCTATTTTATATAATTAAAAGATGAATATTTTTATTTAAAAAAAAATCTGCCATAAAAAACTTTTATAAATTTTTTAATAAATAAATAAAAATATTTGAATGAAATAAATAAAAAATAGTCATGGTTGGTAACAATACTTTACCCAAGGGAAAAAAACTAACGCAGAAAACAATGTAAAAAATAATAAAATAAAAAGTGAAAAAAAAGAAAGAAAAGGCACCGCACAGTGGGTGAAGCACGAGGCAGTTGTCGGGCAGCCAGCCTGCTGCTGCTGCACAAACAAAGGAATCTTTTTTTGTTATATATAATTTTTTTATTTAATGTTGGCAACCCGCAGGGTTTCATGACCACGCTGTCAGACTCACTCACTCATCATCATCATCATAAGTAGTAGCAATACTAGTCTACTAGACTCACTGCTCACTGCATGCTATAATGACTGTCGTTGTTACGCAGGCGCAGGACAGCAGTAGTACGTTGTAGTAGTGTATATATTGTAGAGCCATCAAAGCCTGCCCAGTTCTACTATGACTTTAATAGATTATTTAGTTTCATTTTATCACGTAACATGTTCCTTTTATATCATATCAGAATGGAATTTTATGGCTCATTATGCATTTATTGTTAAGAACCTATCTCCAATTACTCTAATGAAATGTAGTTTCTAACATTCTTACTTCTCTTTTTTATCATAATGGAATTTATCATATAAAGGTAGTACTATTATTCATCCTACCTCCTTGAAATGGTTTCCCATCCACGTTTTCACGATTCCCTTTTGATTATTTAGATGTTTACTTTATGTTGGCATTCGAATTGTATCTCAACTAAAACATGGTTCACTGATATTTTCGTTTCCCTAAGCCAGTGTAGTACAACGTCCTTCCCTTTCATTAATTACCACAGAACAAAACACCATGTGCATTTAATGGATGTACACGTGGCCAGTATTGAATGGAAGACCCCATCCAACACTAGGTGGATCAGGCTCTAGAGAAGTTTTTCTCCATTAATTGCACGAGAATGAATATATGTTGATTAGACAAGAGCTTGCACGAGAATCCATAAGATCATTAGATGATTCTATTGTCATGTAACACTTGATTCATTAGATTTGGGCACATTACTTGAATATATATATATATATATATATATATATATATATATATATGTTGATTAGACAAGAGCTTGCACGAGAATCCATAAGATCATTAAGTCATGTAACATTTAGATTTGTGCACCTTACTAGAATATATATATATATATATATATATATGTTGATTAGACAAGAGCTTGCACGAGAATCCATTAGATCACTAGATTCTATTGCCATGTAGCACTTCAAAATGTATGTGGATTAGACAAGAAGAGCTTACACGAAAATGTGTCATGAAATTTAAATAAAAGAGCACATTACGTGCAGGAGTTGTAAAGTATGGGGCTGGGGAAATACTTTTGTAAAACATTGTAAAATGTGTCATGGAGGCTGGCAGCGAGCGGTCTTGTCACTCGTGCCTCTACACGTCAGTCATTCGGTTTTAAATTAAAGTCGACCAAAGGGATTACTCCTTCTAGATCTGAAGATCATCTCTCCCTTTCCTTCGCCTCTCTAAACCAAGTTACCACAAACCACCGTGACGTTTTTTCACCCAAAAAAAAAACCACCGTGACGTTTTATTTGTTTCTGGCTCGGAAGGTGTATTTGTCTGGCCATTTGAAGGCCGCTAGGCTGTAGACACATGCGTAGCATGCAGCGTGCTTGGGAGCCAGCTGTGGAGTGGGACTCCTGTCAAGGGCTTCCGTAAGGCCTACTACGTGCGATGCATCAAGGTGAGCCAACGAGCTCGCCCTCGGTTACTCCCGTGGCACAGGCCTCGCAGCCGAGATCATCAGCATCTTTGTTCTCGTCTACACCGTCTTCTCCGCCACCGACCCAAGCGCAGCGCTCCCGACTCTCATGTCTCCGTAAGTATATGCCAACCAGAACTTGAGTGGCTCGTGTAGTTAACCATGCATGAGAAGATGATGTTGAAGGTTGTGCCTCACTAGCTTAATAATAGCTTGCATACTTCAGTTGTGAACAAATGGACTAAATGTTACGGTTCCATGCATTGATTTGTGAGGAGGGACCCATCTTCTAGATGAGAAATTTAAAGTAATTTTTTAGGGGTTTAATTAGTGGATTTTTATGGGATTTTCTGCATTTCTTTATAAATTTTAAAGATTTATCTGTTTGTTAAAAGTGTTTTATGTTTTTTTATTTTTTTTTAAATTTATATGTTATTTCATTTTTTGAATTTAATGGATTATGGATTTTTTTTAGAAGTTTTTCCAACTTGTTGGGTTTTTTTAGAGATTTAATTTATTTTCTATTAATTTTGAAATTTAAACTATTTTCTGGTGGTTTTATAAGTTTTCTCAGTTTTTAAAATTTTTAATTAAAGATTTTACTTTTTATAAAAAAAATGGCATAAAATTTTTATTTGTTCAAAATCATAGACTCATAAAGATAATCCCTATATAACTAATGAATGTCTAACATCACATATACATTTCTTTCTTCTATAACGTGTACTGCCCACTCAATAAGATTCTTTTATTGAGGTTGAGTGAGGGGAACTGACCAATGACGAGTCTAATATTGACTATTTTAATTTTAGGAGGTAGTATGGAATAGGTAACCAAAGACACGAGGGGGATACGTGGATGTTTTCCAATTCGCTTTTGGAGGGAACAGGGCAATTCTTCTTGTTGTTTTTACAGAACCTCCAAGAATCCTACAAGAAATTCAAAAGTTTGTATTTCTCTTGTCTACTACCACACTATACAGTAGTCTTGCTGAATACTCCCGTCACTTCCTACCATGTGACCGACTTACACTGAAGTTATTTTAAAAAACAAAATCCTGAGAAGACAAGCTAATTATATCCAAAACAAGGTAAAAAGTTCATTAATTGGCAACCAAGTGTTGGTGTTAGCAAGTGTTGAGTGTTAAGAGTTTTGAGGAAAAAGATATAAAGCCATTTAGTTCATTCACTACATGTATGCATCTATCATATCAAACATCTCCCTCTCCTGGCTCGCCTTCATTATCATTAGGCGCAGCATCAATTGGTTCTCCTGGTTGGCCTTCAATGTTAATTGGTGCAGCGTTGTCTTCAATGTCAATTGGTGTAGCATTATTTGGTTCGACCGGCTGGCCTTCAATGTCAATTGGTGCTGCATTGTCTGGTTCAATTGGCTGGTCTTCAATGTCAATAGGTGCTGCATTGTCTGGTTCAATTGGCTGGTCTTCAATGTCAATTGGCTGGTTTTCAATGTCAATTGGTGCTTCATTGTTAGGGTCTCCCTGCTCAACATTGTTTGATTCTTTGTAGAACCAAATGTAGATGCCGAGCTGTCCAAGGCTCAATAGTATTCCACTGCCATTTGCAATCTGCATTAATATAACATTGATTAGGGTATTAGGCAAATAAGCATAATGTGACAATTGAAACCACATTAATGAAACCAATCTGCTTACAATCATAAAGACATTAATGTCTCCTATACAGCCATAGGTTGTCCAAACTATTCCATTGAGGAAATTAGCCATAGATAGGCTGAATGACAAATTTTCAGTGCTCCTTGTTGTGATAACCTGATACTGTAGAAAGAGATTAACAACAGTAGAATAAAAAATGTTTAAAACTATAATTTTTAAATACATTGTAGCAATGTGCAACTTACTCATATTTTTCAAGATTTATATATGCTGTAATCTATAACTCCTGACATATTTGGTAAGTTTAGAATACTAATAGATGGCATCATTGTTGAAATTCACTACTTACCAAATATTTTACTATCATGCTCTTCATTTCTATGAGTCATTTGACTAATTTCTATGGGAGTAATTTTTTCTTACAAAATATTTGACTAAACAATTCATAGTACCTTATGTAATGTTGTACGTATTCATCAAGAGAGAGTCATTTCTATAATGTATTAGGACATCCTATAACTCCTGACATATTTGGTAAGTTTAGAATACTAGTAGATGGCATCATTGTTGAAATTCACTACTTACCAAATATTTTACTATCATGCTTCTTCATTTCTATGAGAGTAATATTTTCTTACAAAATATTTTACTAAACAATTCATAATACCTTATGTAATGTTGTACATATTCATAATAAATGAGAGTCATTTCTATGAATTATAAGGGCATCCTAACATGTCCTAAATTAGATAAATCATAAATAAATATGATGATTGAATTAGTCCATATTTGGTATTAAGTTAAGAAAAGCTTGTAAACAAAAAAATTCCTAATCTCTTACCACCACTACGAGTGGCGAGGCATACATCAAAGATCCCCTGCGGATAAATGTGAGATATGGTTCCAATGATCTTGATCCGAATTTCGTAAGTGTGGGTTGCCGATCACCGTAAGAATCATCAATGTAATGATGCAATCTCCCCCATTAAAATCATTATTATGTTCCTCTACAAATAAGAAACAAACCTTGAAATCAGTGATTTATTATCTATAAAAAAATTCAGTAGTAATTTATAATTAGGGTTTATAACTACAACCTTTAGTGGACCTGTGGCATAATAGATAAAGGTGATAATGTAGAATGTCTCGAGGGCGAGGCCGATCCCGTTGATTGTAATAATCAGTAGACTTTTCGGATGGACAACCGGCAGCCCATAAAACAACCAAAGACCACAATCTAAAAATGTTGCCAGGTATGGCATTGGGGAGTAAACCCCGACAGCTCCTTGCCCCTGGATCGTCCATAAAGTTGGCAATGGAGCCAGGAAAATGAACCCATTCGAGATGTTCCCTGGAGAAGTAGAATGAAAAGCTGTAAATAATATTAAAAACAATGCTATTTTTTGGAGTGTTAAAGTAGATGAAATCATTAAACTTGATTGTGATTTGTAAAGCAGTGAAATATTTTGTAAAGCATTGAAATATTTGGCAAGTAGTGATTGAGAAGAAGATCATCTAACAAGAGAATGACACTATATTATCACTCAAAACTCCATCATCAAAATTCCGCATGTAACTCTCATGGTCATACCCAAACCTCATCTCCTTTCTTCTGCACTTCATTGCATGTCTCCATTGAGACCTCATCTTCCACACAACTTGCCTCACAGTCACCGATCGCCACCACTGTGTCGCCGAACTCGAGCAAGCCTTCTTGACCATAGATGAACTCATTGATGCCTCAACTTGAACCATTGTTCTTGAGCTTGTTTTATAGCCATACACTTGAGTGGCCATTGCGTCATTCTGCGGCGCATAGACCACCCAACTTTGGCCCTTTCCACTTAGACACATCAAAAGGAACTTTATTCTTTTGCATGGGTTCCGTCAATAATGGTGGGTGATAGGACTATATATTCCAGAGCAAGTAGTCAAGTAGTAGAATTCATGCATTTGATTTTATCTAATTCCTAAAAAGAACATCCAAAGTAGAATTCACGCATTTGATTTTTTCTAATTCCTAAAAAGAACATCCAAAGTAGAATTCATGCATTTGATTTAATCTAATCCCAAACAAGAGCATCCAAGTGGGGGCCAAGCATGGGAGAAGTTAGATTACAAAGTGCCTTGCTCCTAGATGAATATTCATTCTCTTCAAACGTCCAAAGTACTGGGGCAAAAGTTCTTCTACATATCTTCAAATTCCAATAACTTTAATCTAAATTCTAACTAGTCAATGCAATTAAATTAAGATTTCAAGAAACTAAATAGAAAATCAGGTTAAAATTAAAGTTTGTTTTATGAGTAAAGTAGGGAATCTCAAATTTATATGTGAAGAAGGAAAGAACCAGTGGAGAACATGGGCTTTGTATATATAAGGTGTTTGGGTGGTAGTGTGAGCAGTTGGTCAATAAAAGAGTTGTGTATGTATGTCGGCTTGATGTGCTTGCTATTTCAGTGAAATATTTGGCAATGTAGCTTGATTCTAACCATGAAGATGTAATTAATGTGAAGCAAATAGAAGATGACATCTACTCATGATTCCAACTATGATTGAAAAAAAAGTAATAAACAGTTGTTTAATTTGATTGAAAAAACATATATAAACAATAATCTACCAAGGATTCCAACAATGAAACGCGTGCGCTCAAGACTCATCATGGAAGCTGGAAACTTGAACACAAGTGAGAGAGAGTAGCAGTGATGGAGTCGGTGAAGCTTGAGTGAGCTGGAAACTTGAACACTAGTGAGAGAGAGACACTAGTGAGAGAGAGAGAGAGAGAGAGTGCTGGAAACTTGAACACCAGTGCTGGAAACTTGTACAGGACGTGCAGGCCACCTCCTTTTCTTCAGTCGGAGTTGGTTTGTTCCATTCATTGTTTCTGCACTTGTCACGCCCCGACCCGGATCTCGGGACCTCGGGCACGTCCACAGACCGGCCGTATCCAAGTGGAGACGGGCCCCACTCGAATACAAGGCCTAAAAATGATAAGCAGATAACAATAATAACCAAATGATCATTTATAATAATGAACAATATCAGAGTTATACAACGGAATTAAAATCATGAAGGGTTCCAGGTACCCTATAAAGCTCTATACAAAGTCAGGCCCTATCTGGGTCCTACAAGTGAGACTCTCACACATAACCTTAGGTCCTCGGACCTCTCCAACATTAGTCCAACCCTTCGCTCAACTCCCGAGTTTGAGTCACCTACTCCTCGGAACCTGAAAAAGAAAGAAGGGAAGCAAGTGCATGAGCTTTCGAAAGGAAAGCCCAGTAAGTACCCCTGCAGGTCACAAAGACATAAATAGGAAATATGTCATCCAATGAGGTCACAACATCAACAACACAGTTCTAGGAGTCTACCAGAAACAATTTAAAGGTACGATCCCTGATACAGAAGCCCTCGGGCTCTGTAATGAGTTTCAAGAGAACTCAAGGTTTACTCCCGGCCAGTATGTCCAGCTTTTGGATGTAAATACGACCTAGATGGTCGTTTGACCCTCCAGTCAACAGGTCGGTAGAACTACCTCTCCTACGTGTTAACGATTGGGTGTACCATGCCCATTGACAGGTAAGACCTCCAGAGATTTGTTTCTCTGGTAAGGCAGTTAGGAAAGTCAGGGGGTCCCAACCCTGAACATTCCTAAATTGGAGCTTCCCTAGCTCCACTGAGTCCGGGCAGTAGAGCAAACTCAACCTACACACACCCACCCGGCCAACACAAACACCGTGTGTCTCTATGGTCAAGTGCCGGACAATAGGGGGCTATGCTTAATGAGTACGCATACTCCTCCGACGCATACCTGCCCTGCCTGCACACAAGCACCACGAACCTCCACAGTATCGCCTCGGTCATGGGTTGGTATGCTCAGTGAGCATCAACGAAGAGACAGTGAAACCACACACTCCTATCCGGACGGAGCACAGGCTCACGTGTTTCCACGGCCATGTGCCGATCAACGGATCCTCGTGATCAGTTAACACTACCTCTAGCACACAAATCACACACATACCAGGAAGGATATCAAAAGAATATGTATGTGCATGCATCCAAGAATATCAGGTACCAAAAGACATGCTAACAAATAGCATACATTAAATCAAGAAACCCCAATCAATGGGTAGGAGCGAGGCAAAAGTAACTTACCTCTAACTGTGAAATGGAAACTCCCCTAGTTTCCTCTGGCGTGTCTCTAAGCCTCCACATCGATATGTCGATAGCAAAGTCTCTATCGGTGTCAAAATAGCAACAACCCTACATCCTAGATGCAAATGCATAACTCTCTAAGCTTCGGTGGTCTTAAGCTCAATTAAACGGGTCCTTAAAACCATTTACGTGGTTACTTGACCATTTTCTCTCATTTCCAAGCCCTTAAGTTGACTTTCAATTCTTGGTCAACTCGGTCAATTTTAGTCAACTTTAGTCAAAGGGCCTACCTCACTTCCATTTACCATTATGCACGAACCCTTGTTGACCATTTCTAGTCCTTAGTTTGACCCTCGACCCTACTTGGTCAACTTTGGTCAACTGGTCAACTTGACACTCGCTTGTTGTGGAATAAACCCCATTTGATCATTTCAACTCATTTGAGTCCATCAACTAAACCCAACAGTTTAGCTCAACCTTGTCTTGTCTTTTATTTGACCCTTAACCTTTCACTTGGTTAACTAGTCCATTGTCTAACTTAACAATCCATTACTCATGACCCTAATAAAAAAAATTTGTTCGCGCTTGGTCGCATTGGCAAATTAAGCCCACTTATCAAGCCCATTACACAATCTAGCTTGACCTTAGCCCTTTTTAACTAAGAAAGGGCATTTCTGTCATTTGAGTAGCTATGACTTTAGGGTTTAAAGTCATACTGCTACTTGAGTAACCCAAGGTTTAGTTCCCTATACCGCCATCCTTATTATTAGTTAATAATAAATCCGATTATAGTTAGATCAATTGAGCCCGGCCTATTGGGCCTCTCAAGTAATGAACCCAATTTCCCCTTTAATTGATCCATAGTTTGACTTAGGTGTCTTTGATTAATTAATCCAATTAATCTTCATAGCTTGGTTTAGTCTCTTTATCTTTATTTGATTGACCCTAATCAAATAGTTTAGTGACACACACCCAAGTCCTTAATCTAGCTTCATTTAAGGTATTTAGTAAATTTACTAAATCCTTTTAATCACATTACACAATTTATTAACTTGATTGTGTCACACCTATATAGTTCCAATAATCATTTTAATTAACCTAGTTAATCCAATGATTATGTCACAACGCTTAGGTCAATTAGACCTATTAAAAATGATTAAATCATTTTAATCATACTCATGGATTTTGTCACGTTAATAAAATCCCATATAGTCATTTTAATTAATCTAACTTATTAATTAAATGATTGAGTCACACTACTTAGGTCTATTAAAATAAATTCCAATGAATTATTTAGTAACCTTACTAAATAATTTCTTTGTAACTATACAACTTAATCTTGTCACATGGATTAATTTCAATTAACTTGTCACACTAACAAAGTTCCACAATTATTTTTTACTATACGAAATAATTAATCAAATAATTGTCACATTCCTATGGTTAGGAACAAATTATTCAAATCAACTAATTGATTTTGTCACACCAATAAGGTTTTAAAGTTTTATCCAAACCCTTAGTTCATTTTAATCAACCCATGAAGTCAACATTAGTTATAAACATATATATATATAGTAAATCCATTAATCACTACACTACCAAGCCGACTATGAGTATGTGATCAACTTGAAAGAGAATATCACCACTTCTCACACCAGCCTTTGAGTCCCCAACTTAGAGAACACATTAATTATCATCATGAAATCATCTCCAAGCACCTGTCAATCAACACTAGCCACCAACCAAAACCTAGCTCTTACTCTCACACACCAACACAATGCCCTCCGTGAAGTCTCCACACCTTTTTAACAACTAAAAATTATCAAGAGAACTCCATCTATTCTATATTAGCAACATCACCTCACATCACCCTCTTCAATAGCAATCATAAACTATAGTATAATCTCAATGAGCAAACCTGCCAACCATTCTTTGCCAACCGAGCAATTTCTGATCATCAACTACCCAACTCAATCACTTCAACCTAAACTTGAAACTTTAAAAACTTGCCACAAACAATGACATGATCATGTATAACTCATCAACCCACATAACTTCAACTCTATCAAACACCCACAAGCTATGCCCAGCTTGCCAACAATGCCTCAGATCAATGGCCACGTACCCATCAGTCCATCACCTGGTCACCATCTCAGGGTTCCAATTACTAACATAGAAACCTAAGCCTCCAAAATCACACTCACCAAGACCTTCATAACCATTCCAGTGATCAATGGAAACACCCCAAGCAATCAAGACTTCCAACTCTCTTCACCTACACATTCATAAACCCCGCATCCACCTGAAACACTTCAGAAACCAAACAATCACACAAGCTTCATGGACTGTCCTCACCACTCCGTTACTGAGTTCTGATTCCATGCTAACAGAGCCCTTACCCATGCCTCCCTGTCCACTGTCAGAGCTCAAACCGCCCCCTGGTTCCCTCATCCTTCCCTCATGCATGCATGCAAGCTACAAGAGTCAAGGAGCCAGAGACTTACCACAAGGAATCGCTGGGTGTGACGGAGCCTCTCCGTCGGTTTTGCTGGCCAGCCTTTCCCGGCTGACATGTAAGAATAGCTTCTTCCTTGATCTCCCTCTCAACAACAGCGGTTTAATTTAAGGGAACTTCTCGTGTGCCGCTAGAACTACAAAACACTCTCCCTCCTTATATAGAGACGTGGCGAGGCGGTTGGGATACTTCGATCATGAAACGGTTGCGCAAACACCTCCTCTACCCTTCATTGCTGGCCGTCAATGACCGCGGCGAAGAAACGCGACGTACAGACGCAGCTACCGGGAGAGATCGAGCGTCTCTCGCAAATCTTACAAAACCCCCTCCAACCTTTAGCATTATTACATGCAAACCCTCTCCATATCATAGAGAGGTGGTAACCTTGTAATTTAAACCCTATCTTTTCAAGGTTTCTCCACTAGACCCACGGCTATACAAAAACTTAAGTTAGATCATCAACCCTTATAAAATCTTAAATTCTGTCTAGTCCCGATGTTCACCGAGGAGACCATTGGGATTTCTCTCTCTAAATATCCCTCTCTCTATATTTCTTTTTCTTCATCACTCCCTATACACATAATAATATAATATAATATATCACCAGAACTCCCAAAATGCGATGCACTTTCAAAAGTCCATCCATGCGTTTTGACAAAAGAAAAGCTTCCAATTTTCTTTAATGGCAACCAAAACTTAAACCCTTTAATGGCAAAATAAAGCTTGATGCCATTAATGGCGTAAAACCAAGCATAACATTTACGCTATGTTATTCCTTCTCAATTATATATATATATATATATCTATATATATATATATATATATATATCCCAATCAAATCCCTTCTAATTAATTTTTAATTTGGAGGAATATTTCTTTAATTAATTAATCAATCACAGACAATTAAAAAACACTTATTCCACAAATATCAAGCATTATACAATATGAACAACTTTATTTATTTATTTATTGTTTTGAATTTCAAAACAATCCCATCCATATATATATTTATATATATATATTTTACCCCATTTGTCCAATCATGATATCAATCTCTTTGATTTTATTTTATTTTTCTCTCTTGATATATATATATATATATATATATATATATATATACCTTCATCTTTCAAATCATTCTTTCCCTTTTTTTAAAAAAAATCATTAACAATTGTTCCATAACACCTAGTCAAACCCTCAAAAGGTTTGATTAAAGACCCATGATGTCACAATGCACTACCTTATAAAACTTCAATAAATATTCCTTTTAAGCAAATGGGAATTTCATGTTAATGAAGTACGTATGACTTTAATCAAAAACATTGCATGAGATTCTAATTAAAATCATCATTGTCATGCATAATGTCTCCCATTATCCATCTAAAGAAATACAATCATGGAGGCAATAATTTTCTCAATTGATGAAGACTTTAATGTTTAATGTGCAAACTTTTCACTTTAACCCCTTTCTTTATTATCAAACCCTATATAAAGTCTTCCTTTCTCATACAAGTCCCTTTTTTTTATATCCAGATTTACAAGCCGGTCCCTCACCAGAGAGAGGAACACATTTCTTGTTAAGTCCCTTATTTTTCCTAAAATTATGAAAAAAGTCCATTATGACTCCAATTAACCTTAATCCTTCTTCCCACTTAAAATCCAATAAATTTCACATACGAGGAATTTCTAAAAATATTCCCCAAAATCATCGGATTTTACAATCCTCCCCCCTTACAAAAATTTCGTCCTCGAAATTTAAAATCAATCCTCAATACTTAAATCAGAGTCCTCAACAATCACAGGCGATACCCGTGCCTCCTCTGTGGTAAGACAATAGGCTCATCATCTTTCCCAAAACCTCAATCATAGCAATGGGACACCTCCCCCCCTTAAGTCTAGGCCCACCGCTTACGGCTATCAAGCATCCGACTGAGCAGACGGTCTCTTGTCTGCCACTCCTCGCATTGTGATCGCAACACATCACGTATTCGTTCAAAATTCTGGTCTACTCGACCCAACACTCAGTTCAACCTAATTGTCTATGTCACTAAGGCAACTAGGTCGTCGGTTATCTGCATTGCTCTGATACCACTTTAATGCATGCGCCAGGCCGGATCTGGGACCTCCGGAGCGCGATCCATGCAGACGGCCGTATCCAAGTGAGACGGGCCCCACTCGAATACAAGGCCTAAAAATGATAAGCAGATAACAATAATAACCAAATGATCATTTATAATAATGAACAATATCAGAGTTATACAACGGAATTAAAATCATGAAGGGTTCGTGTACCCTATAAAGCTCTATACAAAGTCAGGGCCCTATCACGGGTCCTACAAGTGAGACTCTCACACATAACCTTAGGTCCTCGGACCTCTCCAACATTAGTCCAACTCCTTCGCCAACTCCCCGAAGTTTGAGTCACCTACTCCTCGGAACACAAAAGAAAGAAGGGAAGCAAGTGCATGAGCTTTGAAAGGAAAGCCCAAGTAAGTACCTCGCAGTCACAAAGACATAAATAGGAAATATGTCATCCAATGAGGTCACAACATCAACAACACAGTTCTAGGAGTCTACCAGAAACAATTTAAAGGTACGATCCCTGATACAGAAGCCCTCGGGCTCTGTAATGAGTTTCAAGAGAACTCAAGGTTTACTCCCGGCCAGTATGTCCAGCTTTTGGATGTAAATACGACCTAGATGGTCGTTTGACCCTCCAGTCAACAGGTCGGTAGAACTACCTCTCCTACGTGTTAACACGGTCAGTGTACCATGCCCATTGACAGGTAAGACCTCCAGAGATTTGTTTCTCTGGTAAGGCAGTTAGGAAAGTCAGGGGGTCCCAACCCTGAACATTCCTAAATTGGAGCTTCCCTAGCTCCACTGAGTCCGGGCAGTAGAGCAAACTCAACCTACACACACCCACCCGACCAACACAAACACCGTGTGTCTCTATGGTCAAGTGCCGGACAATAGGGGCTATGCTTAATGAGTACGCATACTCCTCCGACGCATACACGCCTCGTCGCAGACACAAGCACCACGAACCTCCACAGTATCGCCTCGGTCATGGGTTGGTATGCTCAGTGAGCATCAACGAAGAGACAGTGAAACCACACACTCCTATCCGGACGGAGCACAGGCTCACGTGTTTCCACGGCCATGTGCCGATCAACGGATCCTCGTGATCAGTTAACACTACCTCTAGCACACAAATCACACACATACCAGGAAGGATATCAAAAGAATATGTATGTGCATGCATCCAAGAATATCAGGTACCAAAAGACATGCTAACAAATAGCATACATTAAATCAAGAAACCCCAATCAATGGGTAGGAGCGAGGCAAAAGTAACTTACCTCTAACCAGAGCTGGAAACTCCCCTAGTTTCCTCCTGGCGTGTCTCTAAGCCTCCACATCGATATCTGATAGCAAAGTCTCTATCAGTGTCAAAATAGCAACAACCCTACATCCTAGATGCAAATGCATAACTCTCTCGCTTTCGGTGGTCTTAAGCTCAATTAAACGGGTCCTTAAAACCATTTACGTGGTTACTGACCATTTTCTCTCATTTCCAAGCCCTTAAGTTGACTTTCAATTCTTGGTCAACTCTGGTCAATTTTAGTCAACTTTAGTCAAAGGGCCTACCTCACTTCCATTTACCATTGTACGAACCCTTGTTGACCATTTCTAGTCCTTAGTTTGACCCTCGACCCCTACTTGGTCAACTTTGGTCAACTGGTCAACTTGACACTCGCTTGTTGTGGAATAAACCCCATTTGATCATTTCAACTCATTTGAGTCCATCAACTAAACCCAAATGGGCCAGCTTCTAGCTCAACCTTGTCTTGTCTTTTATTTGACCCTTAACCTTTCACTTGGTTAACTAGTCCATTGTCTAACTTAACAATCCATTACTCATGACCCTAATAAAAAAAATTTGTTCGCGCTTGGTCGCATTGGCAAATTAAGCCCACTTATCAAGCCCATTACACAATCTAGCTTGACCTTAGCCCTTTTTAACTAAGAAAGGGCATTTCTGTCATTTGAGTAGCTATGACTTTAGGGTTTAAAGTCATACGCTGCTACTTGAGTAACCCAAGGTTTAGTTCCCTATACTGCCATCCTTATTATTAGTTAATAATAAATCCAGTTATAGTTCGATCAATTGAGCCCGGCCTATTGGGCCTCTCAAGTAATGAACCCAATTTCCCCTTTAATTGATCCATAGTTTGACTTAGGTGTCTTTGATTAATTAATCCAATTAATCTTCATAGCTTGGTTTAGTCTCTTTATCTTTATTTGATTGACCCTAATCAAATAGTTTAGTGACACACACCCAAGTCCTTAATCTAGCTTCATTTAAGGTATTTAGTAAATTTACTAAATCCTTTTAATCACATTACACAATTTATTAACTTGATTGTGTCACACCTATATAGTTCCAATAATCATTTTAATTAACCCTAGTTAATCCAATGATTATGTCACAACGCTTTAGGTCAATTAGACCTATTAAAAATGATTAAATCATTTTAATCATACTCATGGATTTTGTCACGCTAATAAAATCCCATATAGTCATTTTAATTAATCTAACTTATTAATTAAATGATTGAGTCACACTACTTAGGTCTATTAAAATAAATTCCAAATGAATTATTTAGTAACCTTACTAAATAATTTCTTTGTAACTATACAACTTAATCTTGTCACATGGATTAATTTCAATTAACTTGTCACACTAACAAAGTTCCACAATTATTTTTACTATACGAAATAATTAATCAAATAATTGTCACATTCCTATGGTTAGGAACAAATTATTCAAATCAACTAATTGATTTTGTCACACCAATAAGGTTTTAAAGTTTTATCCAAACCCTTAGTTCATTTTAATCAACCCATGAAGTCAACATTAGTTATAAACATATATATATATAGTAAATCCATTAATCACTACACTACCAAGCCGACTATGAGTATGTGATCAACTTGAAAGAGAATATCACCACTTCTCACACCAGCCTTTGAGTCCCCAACTTAGAGAACACATTAATTATCATCATGAAATCATCTCCAAGCACCTGTCAATCAACACTAGCCACCAACCAAAACCTAGCTCTTACTCACACACCAACACAATGCCCTCTGTGAAGTCTCCACACCTTTTTAACAACTAAAAATTATCAAAAGAACTCCATCTATTCTATATTAACATCATCACCTCACATCACCCTCTTCAATGGCAATCATAAACTATAGTATAATCTCAATGAGCAAACCTGCCAACCATCCCTTGCCAACCGAGCAATTTCTGATCATCAACTACCCAACTCAAACACTTCAACCTAAACTTGAAACTCTAGAAACTTGCCATAAACAATGACATGATCATGTTTAACCCATCATCCCACACAACTTCAACTCTATCAAACACCCACAAGCTATGCCCAGCTTGCCAACAATGCCTCAGATCAATGGCCACGCATCCCATGGGTCCATCACCATCTCGTGGTTCCAATTACTAATATAGAAACCCGAGCCTCCAAAATCAACACTCACCAAGACCTTCATAACCATTCCAGTTGATCAATGGAAACACCCCAAGCAATCAAGACTTCCAACTCTCTTCACCTACACATTCATAAACCCCGCATCCACCAAACACTTCGTAAACCAAACAATCACACAAGCTTCATGGATACGCCCTCACCACCTGCATTCTTGAAGTTCCTCGATTCCATGCTAACAGAGCCCTTACCCATGCCTCCTCCGTCCACCGCCGAGCTCAAACCGCCTGGTTCCCTCATCCTTCCCTCATGCATGCATGCAAGCTACAAGAGTCAAGGAGCCGCAGACTTACCACAAGGAATCCAGGCTGGGTGTGACCTGAGCCTCTCGGCCGTCGGTTTTCCCACTTCGGCTGCATGTAGAAGAATAGCTTCTTCCTTGATCTCCCTCTCAACAACGATGGACAATAAGGGAACTTCTCAAAAGCCGCTAGAACTACAAAACACTCTCCCTCCTTATATAGAGACGCATGGCGAGGCGGTTGGGATACTTCGATCATGAAACGGTTGCGCAAACACCTCCTCTACCCTTCATTGTCGGGCCGGCCAATGACATCAAGGGCGTAAGAACGCGACGCTGAGACGCTACCGGGAGAGATCGTAACGCCTCTCCGCAAATCTTACAAAACCCCTCCAACCTTTAACGTATACATGCAAACCCCTCTCCATATCATAGAGAGAGGTGGTAACCTTGTAATTTAAACCCTATCTTTTCAAGGTTTCTCCACTAGACCCTCGGCTATACAAAAACTTAAGTTAGATCATCAACCCTTATAAAATCTTTAAATTCTGCCTAGTCCCCGATGTTCACCGAGGAGACCATTGGGATTTCTCTAAATATCCCTCTCTCTATATTTCTTTTCTTCATCACTCCTATACACATAATAATATAATATATCATCAGAACTCCCAAAATGCGATGCACTTTCAAAAGTCCATCCATGCTTTTTTTGACAAAAGAAAAGCTTCCAATTTTCTTTAATGGCAACCAAAACTTAAACCCTTTAATGGCAGCCAAAGCTTGATGCCATTAATGGCAGCCAAGCATAACATTTACAATTACGTTATTCCTTCTCAATTATACTTTCATTATATATATATATATATATATATATATATATATCCCAATCAAATCACTTCTAATTAATTTTAATTTGGAGGAATATTTCTTTAATTAATTAATTAATCACCGAAAATTAAGAAATACTTATTCCACCAATATCCTGCATTTTACAATATGTATTACTTTATTTATTTATTCATTTATTGTTTTGAATATCAAAACAATCCCATCCATATATATATTTTACCCCATTTGTCCAATCATCATATCAATCTCTTTGATTTTATTTTATTTTTCTCTCTTGATGATATATATATACCTTAATCTTTCAAATCATTCTTTCTTTTTTTTTTTAAATCATTAACAATTGTTCCATAACTCCTAGTCAAACCCTCAAAAGGTTTGATTAAAGAACCATGATGTCACAATGCACTACCTTATAAAATATTACTTTTAAGCAAATGGGAATTTCATGTTAATGAAGTACGTATGACTTTCATCAAAAACATTGCATGAGATTCTAATTAAATCATCATTGTGATGCCTAATGTCTCCCATTATCCATCTAAAGAAATACAATCATGGAGGCAATAATTTTCTCAATTGATGAAGACTTTAATGTAATGTGCAAACTTTTCACTTTAACCCCTTTCTTTATATCAAACCCTATATAAAGTCTTCCTTTCTCATACAAGTCCCTTTTTATATCCAGATTTACAAGCTCGGTCCCTCACCAGAGAGAGGAACACATTTCTTGTTAAGTCCCTTATTTTTCCTAAAATTATGAAAAAAGTCCATTATGACTCCAATTAACCTTAATCCTTCTTCCCACTTAAAATCCAATAAATTTCACATACGAGGAATTTCTAAAAATATTCCCCAAAATCATCGGATTTTACAGCACTAGTGCTGGAAACTTGAACACTAGTGAGAGAGAGAGAGAGAGTAGCAGTGATGGTCGTTGAAGCTTGAGTGAGAGACTGGGAGTGAGTGAGTGTAGATGATTATGATTTTAGGGTTTTGTTATTTTACGATTTTGCCCTTGAAATAGAGAAAATATATTTAACTTAATATTAAATTGGTGCCTCTCAAAAAGGCACTTTTAGAGAGGTAAAAAAACTGACATTTTTTTTAAAAAAAACAAAAATACCACCAAAATCTTTTGGACAAAAATACTTTTATAAGTGCTCCTATAGTGATACATGGAAAAGGGAATCCTTTAATTTATTTTTACAAACACTTATAAAAAAAAGCATTGGATAAAAAACACTAAATTGAAAAATCCATCCAAACTAGTCTTAAATCATTGGAAAAAGAAGAAAAATAATGGATATGTTGCGTCTGAAATGAATTGGTTTATTCAGATGAAAATCATGTTATAGGGAAATACATATTAGTCATTTATTTTATATTTATTTATTTTAAATCAGTGGAGTGTGAAGTTTATGTATTTCTATGAGAGTAATATTTTCTTACAAAATATTTTACTAAACAATTCATAATACCTTATGTAATGTTGTACATATTCATAATAAATGAGAGTCATTTCTATGAATTATAAGGGCATCCTAACATGTCCTAAATTAGATAAATCATAAATAAATATGATGATTGAATTAGTCCATATTTGGTATTAAGTTAAGAAAAGCTTGTAGACAAAAAATTCCTAATCTCTTACCACTAATAAGAGTGGCGAAGCCATACATCAAGATCCCCGTGATAACAGAGATATGGTTCCAATGATCTTAATCCAATTTCGTAAGTGTGGGTTGCCAAAGATCACCGTAATAAGAATCATCAACAAGAATGATGCAATCTCCCCATTAAAATCATTATTATGTTCCTCTACAAATAAGAAGCAAACCTTGAAATCAGTTGATTTATTATCTATAAAAATTCAAAGAGTAATTTATAATTAGGGTTTATAACTACAACCTTTAGTGGACCTCGTGGCATAATAGATAAAGGTGATAATGTAGAATGTCTCGAGGGCAGGCCGATCCCGCTGATTGTAATAATCAAGTAGACTTTTTCGGATGGACAACCGCAAGTACCTAAAAACAACCAAAGACCACAATCTAAAAAATGTTGCTGTGTATGGCATTGGGGAGTAAACCCCATGTACCTCCTTGCCCCTCGGATCGGCCCATAAAGTTGGTAATGGAGCCGTGAAAATGAACCCATTCGAGATGTTCCCCGGAGAAGTAGAATGAAAAAGTCAGAAATAATATTAAAAACAATGCTATTTTTGGAGTGTTAAAGTAGATGAAATCATTAAACTTGATTGTGATTTGTAAAGCAAAGTTGAAATATTTTGTAAAGCATTGAAATATTTGGCAAGTAGTGATTGAGAAGAAGATCATCTAACAAGAGAATGACACTATATTATCACTCAAAACTCCATCATCAAAATCTCGCATGTAACTCCTCATGGTCATACCCAAACCTCATCTCCTTTCTTCTCAGACTTCATTGCATGTCTCCATTGAGACCTCATCTTCCACACAACTTGCCTCACAGCCACCGACATCGCCACCAATCTGTGGTTTAACCTCGAAAGCAAGCCTTCTTGACCATAGATGAACTCATTGATGCCTCAACTTGAACCATTGTTCTTGAGCTTGTTTTATAGCCATACACTTGAGTGGCCATTAAGGCCATTCTCATGGGCGCATAGACCACCCAACTTTGGCCCTTTCCACTTAGACACATCAAAAGGAACTTTATTCTTTTGCATGGGTTCCACCAATGGTGGGTGATAGGACTATATATTCCAGAGCAAGTAGTCAAGTAGTAGAATTCATGCATTTGATTTTATCTAATTCCTAAAAAGAACATCCAAAGTAGAATTCACGCATTTGATTTTATATATCTAATTCCTAAAAAGAACATCCAAAGTAGAATTCATGCATTTGATTTAATCTAATCCCAAACAAGAGCATCCAAGTGGGGGCCAAGCATGGGAGAAGTTAGAATACAAAGTGCCTTGCTCCTAGATGAATATTCATTCTCTTCAAACGTCCAAAGTACTGGGGCAAAAGTTCTTCTACATATCTTCAAATTCCAATAACTTTAATCTAAATTCTAACTAGTCAATGCAATTAAATTAAGATTTCAAGAAACTAAATAGAAAATCAGGTTAAAATTAAAGTTTGTTTTATGAGTAAAGTAGGGAATCTCAGCTATATGTAAGAAGGGAAAGAACCAGGGAGAACATGGGCTGCATATATAAGGTGTTTGGGTGGTAGTGTGAGCAGTTGGTCAATAAAAGAGTTGTGTATGTATGCTCGGCTTGATGTGCTTGCTATTTCAAAGG
Source organism: Dioscorea zingiberensis (assembly GCA_026586065.1). Taxonomy (NCBI): domain Eukaryota; kingdom Viridiplantae; phylum Streptophyta; class Magnoliopsida; order Dioscoreales; family Dioscoreaceae; genus Dioscorea; species Dioscorea zingiberensis. The sequence goes on along the minus strand of CM048818.1, from coordinate 51,660,033 downwards.
AAATATTTGGCAATGTAGCTTGATTCTAACCATGAAGATGTAATTAATGTGAAGCAAATAGAAGATGACATCTACTCATGATTCCAACTATGATTGAAAAAAAGTAATAAAATGTACTTGTTTAATTTGATTGAAAAACATATATAAACAATAATCTACCAAGGATTCCAACAATGAAACGCTGCGTGCGCTCAAGACTCATCATGGAAGCTGGAAACTTGAACACAAGTGAGAGAGAGTAGCAGTGATGGAGTCGGTGAAGCTTGAGTGAGCTGGAAACTTGAACACTAGTGAGAGAGAGACACTAGTGAGAGAGAGAGAGAGAGAGAGAGAGAGTGCTGGAAACTTGAACACCAGTGCTGGAAACTTGTACAGGACGTGCAGGCCACCTCCTTTTCTTCAGTCGGAGTTGGTTTGTTCCATTCATTGTTTCTGCACTAGTGCTGGAAACTTGAACACTAGTGAGAGAGAGAGAGAGAGTAGCAGTGATGGTCGTTGAAGCTTGAGTGAGAGACTGGGAGTGAGTGAGTGTAGATGATTATGATTTTAGGGTTTTGTTATTTTACGATTTTGCCCTTGAAATAGAGAAAATATATTTAACTTAATATTAAATTGGTGCCTCTCAAAAAGGCACTTTTAGAGAGGTAAAAAAACTGACATTTTTTTTAAAAAAAACAAAAATACCACCAAAATCTTTTGGACAAAAAATACTTTTTATAAGTGCTCCTATAGTGATACATGGAAAAGGGAATCCTTTTAATTTATTTTTACAAACACTTATAAAAAAAAAGCATTGGATAAAAAACACTAAATTGAAAAATCCATCCAAACTAGTCTTAAATCATTGGAAAAAGAAGAAAAATAATGGATATGTTGCGTCTGAAATGAATTGGTTTATTCAGATGAAAATCATGTTATAGAGAAATACATATTAGTCATTTATTTTATATTTATTTATTTTTAAATCAGGGAGTGTGAAGTTCATGTATTTCTATGAGAGTAATATTTTCTTACAAAATATTTTACTAAACAATTCATAATACCTTATGTAATGTTGTACATATTCATAATAAAATGAGAGTCATTTCTATGAATTATAAGGGCATCCTAACATGTCCTAAATTAGATAAATCATAAATAAATATGATGATTGAATTAGTCCATATTTGGTATTAAGTTAAGAAAAGCTTGTAAACAAAAATTCCTAATCTCTTTACCACCACGTAAGAGTGGCGAGCCATACATCAAAGATCCCCGTGATAAATGATATATGGTTCCAATGATCTTAATCAATTTCGTAAGTGTGGGTTGCCAAAGATCACCGTAAGAATCATCAACAAGATAATGATGCAATCTCCCCATTAAAATCATTATTATGTTCCTCTACAAATAAGAAATGCACCTTGAAATCGCTGATTTATTATCTATAAAAATTCAAAGAGTAATTTTATAATTAGGGTTTATAACTACAACCTTTAGTGGACCCGTGGCATAATAGATAAAGGTGATAATGTAGAATGTCTCGAGGGCTTAGGCCGCATCCCGCTGATTGTAATAATCAAGAGACTTTTCGGATGGACAACCGGCAGCCCATAAAACAACCAAAGACCACAATCTAAAAATGTTGCCAGGTATGGCATTGGGGAGTAAACCCCGACAGCTCCTTGCCCCTGGATCGTCCATAAAGTTGGCAATGGAGCCAGGAAAATGAACCCATTCGAGATGTTCCCTGGAGAAGTAGAATGAAAAGCTGTAAATAATATTAAAAACAATGCTATTTTTTGGAGTGTTAAAGTAGATGAAATCATTAAACTTGATTGTGATTTGTAAAGCAGTGAAATATTTTGTAAAGCATTGAAATATTTGGCAAGTAGTGATTGAGAAGAAGATCATCTAACAAGAGAATGACACTATATTATCACTCAAAACTCCATCATCAAAATTCCGCATGTAACTCCTCTATGGTCATACCCAAACCTCATCTCCTTTCTTCCTCGTGACTTCATTGCATGTCTCCATTGAGACCTCATCTTCCACACAACTTGCCTCATAGCCACCGATCGCCACCACCGTGGTCACGAACTCGAAAGCAAGCCTTCTTGACCATAGATGAACTCATTGATGCCTCAACTTGAACCATTGTTCTTGAGCTTGTTTTATAGCCATACACTTGAGTGGCCATTAAGGCCATTCTCATGGACAAGCATAGACCACCCAACTTTGGCCCTTTCCACTTAGACACATCAAAAGGAACTTTATTCTTTTGCATGGGTTCCGGGCCAATGGTGGGTGATAGGACTATATATTCCAGAGCAAGTAGTCAAGTTAGTAGAATTCATGCATTTGATTTTATCTAATTCCTAAAAAAGAACATCCAAAGTAGAATTCACGCATTTGATTTTATATATCTAATTCCTAAAAAGAACATCCAAAGTAGAATTCATGCATTTGATTTAATCTAATCCCAAACAAGAGCATCCAAGTGGGGGCCAAGCATGGGAGAAGTTAGAATACAAAGTGCCTTGCTCCTAGATGAATATTCATTCTCTTCAAACGCCCAAAGTATCATAAAAAGTTCTTCTACATATCTTCAAATTCCAATAACTTTAATCTAAATTCTAACTAGTCAATGCAATTAAATTAAGATTTCAAGAAACTAAATAGAAAATCAGGTTAAAATTAAAGTTTGTTTTATGAGTAAAGTAGGGAATCTCAGCTATATGTAAGAAGGGAAAGAACCAGGGAGAACATGGGCTGCATATATAAGGTGTTTGGGTGGTAGTGTGAGCAGTTGGTCAATAAAAGAGTTGTGTATGTATGTCGGCTTGATGTGCTTGCTATTTCAAAGGAAATATTTGGCAATGTAGCTTGATTCTAACCATGAAGATGTAATTAATGTGAAGCAAATAGAAGATGACATCTACTCATGATTCCAACTATGATTGAAAAAAAGTAATAAACAAATTGTTTAATTTGATTGAAAAAACATATATAAACAATAATCTACCAAGGCTTCCAACAATGAAACGCGTGCGTTCAAGACTCATCATGGAAGCTGGAAACTTGAACACAAGTGAGAGAGAGTAGCAAAGTTGATGGAGTCGGTGAAGCTTGAGTGAGCTGGAAACTTGAACACTAGTGAGAGAGAGACACTAGTGAGAGAGAGAGAGAGAGAGAGAGAGAGTGCTGGAAACTTGAACACCAGAGCTGGAAACTTGTACAGACGCAAGTGTGCCACCTCCTTTCTTCAAATGGAGTTGGTTTGTTCCATTCATTGCTTCTCGCACTAGTCTTTGGAAACTTGAACACTCAGTGAGAGAGAGAGAGAGAGTAGCAAAGTGATGGTCGTTGAAGCTTTCTGAGTGAGAGACTGGGAGTGAGTGAGTGTAGATGATTATGATTTTAGGGTTTTGTTATTTTACGTTTTTGCCCTTGAAATAGAGAAAATATATTTAACTTAATATTAAATTGGTGCCTCTCAAAAAGGCACTTTTAGAGAGGTAAAACCCGACATTTTTTTAAAAAACAAAATACCACCAAAATCTTTTGGACAAAAATACTTTTATAAGTGCTCCTATAGTGATACATGGAAAAGGGAATCCTTTAATTTATTTTTACAAACACTTATAAAAAAAAAGCATTGGATAAAAAACACTAAATTGAAAAATCCATCCAAACTAGTCTTAAATCATTGGAAAAAGAAGAAAAATAATGGATATGTTGCGTCTGAAATGAATTGGTTTATTCAGATGAAAATCATGTTATAGGGAAATACATATTAGTCATTTATTTTATATTTATTTATTTTTAAATCATGGAGTGTGAAGTTTATGTATTTCTATGAGAGTAATATTTTCTTACAAAATATTTTACTAAACAATTCATAATACCTTATGTAATGTTGTACATATTCATAATAAATGAGAGTCATTTCTATGAATTATAAGGGCATCCTAACATGTCCTAAATTAGATAAATCATAAATAAATATGATGATTGAATTAGTCCATATTTGGTATTAAGTTAAGAAAAGCTTGTAAACAAAAAAATTCTAATCTCTTACCACCACGTAAGAGTGGCGAGCCATACATCGGCATCCCCTCGTGATAATGTATATGGTTCCAATGATCTTAATCCGAATTTCGTAAGTGTGGGTTGCCAGCATCACCAGAAGAATCATCAACAGTAATGATGCAATCTCCCCCATTAAAATCATTATTATGTTCCTCTACAAATAAGAAACAGACCTTGAAATCAGTGATTTATTATCTATAAAAAATTCAAAGAGTAATTTATAATTAGGGTTTATAACTACAACCTTTAGTGGACCTGTGGCATAATAGATAAAGGTGATAATGTAGAATGTCTCGAGGGCGAGGCCGATCCCGTTGATTGTAATAATCAGTAGACTTTTCGGATGGACAACCGGCAGCCCATAAAACAACCAAAGACCACAATCTAAAAATGTTGCCAGGTATGGCATTGGGGAGTAAACCCCGACAGCTCCTTGCCCCTGGATCGTCCATAAAGTTGGCAATGGAGCCAGGAAAATGAACCCATTCGAGATGTTCCCTGGAGAAGTAGAATGAAAAGCTGTAAATAATATTAAAAACAATGCTATTTTTTGGAGTGTTAAAGTAGATGAAATCATTAAACTTGATTGTGATTTGTAAAGCAGTGAAATATTTTGTAAAGCATTGAAATATTTGGCAAGTAGTGATTGAGAAGAAGATCATCTAACAAGAGAATGACACTATATTATCACTCAAAACTCCATCATCAAAATTCCGCATGTAACTCTCATGGTCATACCCAAACCTCATCTCCTTTCTTCTACACTTCATTGCATGTCTCCATTGAGACCTCATCTTCCACACAACTTGCCTCATTAGCCACCGATCGCCACCACTGTGTCGCCGAACTCGAGCAAGCCTTCTTGACCATAGATGAACTCATTGATGCCTCAACTTGAACCATTGTTCTTGAGCTTGTTTTATAGCCATACACTTGAGTGGCCATTGCGTCATTCTGCGGCGCATAGACCACCCAACTTTGGCCCTTTCCACTTAGACACATCAAAAGGAACTTTATTCTTTTGCATGGGTTCCGTCAATGGTGGGTGATAGGACTATATATTCCAGAGCAAGTAGCTGTTAGTAGAATTCATGCATTTGATTTTATCTAATTCCTAAAAAGAACATCCAAAGTAGAATTCACGCATTTGATTTTATATATCTAATTCCTAAAAAGAACATCCAAAGTAGAATTCATGCATTTGATTTAATCTAATCCCAAACAAGAGCATCCAAGTGGGGGCCAAGCATGGGAGAAGTTAGAATACAAAGTGCCTTGCTCCTAGATGAATATTCATTCTCTTCAAACGTCCAAAATCTTTGGGGCAAAAGTTCTTCTACATATCTTCAAATTCCAATAACTTTTAATCTAAATTCTAACTAGTCAATGCAATTAAATTAAGATTTCAAGAAACTAAATAGAAAATTAGGTTAAAATTAAAGTTTGTTTTATGAGTAAAGTAGGAATCCTACCTATATGTAAGAAGGGAAAGAACCAGGGAGAACATGAATTTGATATATAAGGTGTTTGGGTGGTAGTGTGAGCAGCTTGGTCAATAAAAGAGTTGTGTATGTATGTCGGCTTGATGTGCTTGCTATTTCAAAGGAAATATTTGGCAATGTAGCTTGATTCTAACCATGAAGATGTAATTAATGTGAAGCAAATAGAAGATGACATCTACTCATGATTCCAACTATGATTGAAAAAAGTAATAAAACAGCTTGTTTAATTTGATTGAAAAAACATATATAAACAATAATCTACCAAGGATTCCGGAACAATGAAACGCTAGCTCAAGACTCATCATGGAAGCTGGAAACTTGAACACAAGTGAGAGAGAGTAGCGATGGATGGAGTCGGTGAAGCTTGAGTGAGTTTGGAAACTTGAACACTAGTGAGAGAGACACTAGTGAGAGAGAGAGAGAGAGAGAGAGAGAGAGAGTCGGAAACTTGAACACCGATCTTTGGGAAACTTATACCGGGGCGTCGCGAGGCCACCTCCTTTTCTTCAGTCGGAGTTGGTTTGTTCCACTCATTGTTTCTGCACTAGTGCTGGAAACTTGAACACTAGTGAGAGAGAGAGAGAGCAGCGTTGATGGTCGTTGAAGCTTGAGTGAGAGGCGGGAGTGAGTGAGTGTAGATGATTATGATTTTAGGGTTTTGTTATTTTACGATTTTGCCCTTGAAATAGAGAAAATATATTTAACGTAATATTAAATTGTTGCCTCTCAAAATGGCACTTTTAGAGAGGTAAAAAAACTGACATTTTTTTAAAAAAAAACAAAAATACCACCAAAATCTTTTGGACAAAAATACTTTTATAAGTGCTCCTATAGTGATACATGGAAAAGGGAATCCTTTAATTTATTTTTACAAACACTTATAAAAAAAAGCATTGGATAAAAAACACTAAATTGAAAAATCCATCCAAACTAGTCTTAAATCATTGGAAAAGAAGAAAAATAATGGATATGTTGCGTCTGAAATGAATTGGCTTATTCAGATGAAAATCATGTTATAGGGAAATACATATTAGTCATTTTATTTTATATTTATTTATTTTTAAATCGTGGAGTGTGAAGTTTATGTATTTCTATGAGAGTAATATTTTCTTACAAAATATTTTACTAAACAATTCATAATACCTTATGTAATGTTGTACATATTCATAATAAATGAGAGTCATTTCTATGAATTATAAGGGCATCCTAACATGTCCTAAATTAGATAAATCATAAATAAATATGATGATTGAATTAGTCCATATTTGGTATTAAGTTAAGAAAAGCTTGTAAACAAAAATTCCTAATCTCTTACCACCACGAAGAGTGGCGAGCCATACATCAAAGCATCCCCGTGGATAAATGATATATGGTTCCAATGATCTTAATCCGAATTTCGTAAGTGTGGGTTGCCAAAGATCACCGTAAGAATCATCAACAGAATGATGCAATCTCCCCATTAAAATCCACATTATTATGTTCCTCTACAAATAAGAAACAAACCTTGAAATCAGTGATTTATTATCTATAAAAAATTCAGTAGTAATTTATAATTAGGGTTTATAACTACAACCTTTAGTGGACCTGTGGCATAATAGATAAAGGTGATAATGTAGAATGTCTCGAGGGCGAGGCCGATCCGTTGATTGTAATAATCGGAGACTTTTCGGATGGACAACCTGACCCATAAAACAACCAAAGACCACAATCTAAAAATGTTGCCAGGTATGGCATTGGGGAGTAAACCCCGACAGCTCCTTGCCCCTGGATCGTCCATAAAGTTGGCAATGGAGCCAGGAAAATGAACCCATTCGAGATGTTCCCTGGAGAAGTAGAATGAAAAGCTGTAAATAATATTAAAAACAATGCTATTTTTTGGAGTGTTAAAGTAGATGAAATCATTAAACTTGATTGTGATTTGTAAAGCAGTGAAATATTTTGTAAAGCATTGAAATATTTGGCAAGTAGTGATTGAGAAGAAGATCATCTAACAAGAGAATGACACTATATTATCACTCAAAACTCCATCATCAAAATTCCGCATGTAACTCTCATGGTCATACCCAAACCTCATCTCCTTTCTTCTGCACTTCATTGCATGTCTCCATTGAGACCTCATCTTCCACACAACTTGCCTCACAGTCACCGATCGCCACCATTTGTCGCCCGAACCTCGAAAGCAAGCCTTCGTGACCATAGATGAACTCATTGATGCCTCAACTTGAACCATTGTTCTTGAGCTTGTTTTATAGCCATACACTTGAGTGGCCATTGCGTCATTCTGCGGCGCATAGACCACCCAACTTTGGCCCTTTCCACTTAGACACATCAAAAGGAACTTTATTCTTTTGCATGGGTTCCGTCAATGGTGGGTGATAGGACTATAAATTCCGTGAGCAAGTAGTACATTAGTAGAATTCATGCATTTGATTTTATCTAATTCCTAAAAAGAACATCCAAAGTAGAATTCACGCATTTGATTTTATATATCTAATTCCTAAAAAGAACATCCAAAGTAGAATTCATGCATTTGATTTAATCTAATCCCAAACAAGAGCATCCAAGTGGGGGCCAAGCATGGGAGAAGTTAGAATACAAAGTGCCTTGCTCCTAGATGAATATTCATTCTCTTCAAACGTCCAAAGTACTGGGGCAAAAGTTCTTCTACATATCTTCAAATTCCAATAACTTTAATCTAAATTCTAACTAGTCAATGCAATTAAATTAAGATTTCAAGAAACTAAATAGAAAATTAGGTTAAAATTAAAGTTTGTTTTATGAGTAAAGTAGGGAATCTCAGCCTATATGTAAGAAGGGAAAGAACCGAGGGAGAACATGGGTCGCATATATAAGGTGTTTGGGTGGTAGTGTGAGCGGTTGGTCAATAAAAGAGTTGTGTATGTATGTCGAAGCTTTGATGTGCTTGCTATTTCAGGTGAAATATTTGGCAATGTAGCTTGATTCTAACCATGAAGATGTAATTAATGTGAAGCAAATAGAAGATGACATCTACTCATGATTCCAACTATGATTGAAAAAAAAGTAATAAACAGTTGTTTAATTTGATTGAAAAAACATATATAAACAATAATCTACCAAGGATTCCAACAATGAAACGCGTGCGCTCAAGACTCATCATGGAAGCTGGAAACTTGAACACAAGTGAGAGAGAGTAGCAGTGATGGAGTCGGTGAAGCTTGAGTGAGCTGGAAACTTGAACACTAGTGAGAGAGAGACACTAGTGAGAGAGAGAGAGAGAGAGAGAGAGAGTGCTGGAAACTTGAACACCAGTGCTGGAAACTTGTACAGGACGTGCAGGCCACCTCCTTTTCTTCAGTCGGAGTTGGTTTGTTCCATTCATTGTTTCTGCACTAGTGCTGGAAACTTGAACACTAGTGAGAGAGAGAGAGAGAGAGTAGCAGTGATGGTCGTTGAAGCTTGAGTGAGAGACTGGGAGTGAGTGAGTGGAGATGATTATGATTTTAGGGTTTTGTTATTTTACGATTTTGCCCTTGAAATAGAGAAAATATATTTAACTTAATATTAAATTGGTGCCTCTCAAAAAGGCGCTTTTAGAGAGGTAAAAAAACTGACATTTTTTATAAAAAAAAAACAAAAATACCACCAAAATCTTTTGGACAAAAATACTTTTATAAGTGCTCCTATAGTGATACATGGAAAAGGGAATCCTTTAATTTATTTTTACAAACACTTATAAAAAAAAGCATTGGATAAAAAACACTAAATTGAAAAATCCATCCAAACTAGTCTTAAATCATTGGAAAAAGAAGAAAAATAATGGATATGTTAAATGGCCTCAAAATGAATTGGTTTATTCAGATGAAAATCATGTTATAGGGAAATACATATTAGTCATTTATTTTATATTTATTTATTTTTAAATCGTGGAGTGTGAAGTTTATGTATTTCTATGAGAGTAATATTTTCTTACAAAATATTTTACTAAACAATTCATAATACCTTATGTAATGTTGTACATATTCATAATAAATGAGAGTCATTTCTATGAATTATAAGGGCATCCTAACATGTCCTAAATTAGATAAATCATAAATAAATATGATGATTGAATTAGTCCATATTTGGTATTAAGTTAAGAAAAGCTTGTAAACAAAAATTCCTAATCTCTTACCACCACGAAGAGTGGCGAGCCATACATCAAAGCATCCCCGTGATACTTGAGTATATGGTTCCAAATGATCTTAATCCCAATTTCGTAAGTGTGGGTTGCCAAAGCATCACGGAAAAGAATCATCAATGATAATGATGCAATCTCCCCATTAAAATCATTATTATGTTCCTCTACAAATAAGAAACAAACCTTGAAATCGGTGATTTATTATCTATAAAAAATTGGTAGTAATTTATAATTAGGGTTTATAACTACAACCTTTAGTGGACCCGTGGCATAATAGATAAAGGTGATAATGTAGAATGTCTCGAGGGCTTAGGCCGATCCAGTTGATTGTAATAATCGGTAGACTTTTGGATGGACAACCGCAGCCCATAAAACAACCAAAGACCACAATCTAAAAATGTTGCGGTGTATGGCATTGGGGAGTAAACCCATGACTCCTTGCCCCTCGGATGCGTCCATAAAGTTGGCAATGGAGCCGGAAAATGAACCCATTCGAGATGTTCCCCGAGAAGTAGAATGAAAAGTCAGAAATAATATTAAAAACAATGCTATTTTTGGAGTGTTAAAGTAGATGAAATCATTAAACTTGATTGTGATTTGTAAAAGCGGTGAAATATTTTGTAAAGCATTGAAATATTTGGCAAGTAGTGATTGAGAAGAAGATCATCTAACAAGAGAATGACACTATATTATCACTCAAAACTCCATCATCAAAATTCCGCATGTAACTCTCATGGTCATACCCAAACCTCATCTCCTTTCTTACGCACTTCATTTGCATGTCTCCATTGAGACCTCATCTTCCACACAACTTGCCTCCACGGTCACGATCGCATACCACCGTGTGTAGAACTCGAGCAAGCCTTCTTGACCATAGATGAACTCATTGATACCTCAACTTGAACCATTGTTCTTGAGCTTGTTTTATAGCCATACACTTGAGTGGCCATATCAAGGTCATTCTCATGCGCATAGACCACCCAACTTTGGCCCTTTCCACTTAGACACATCAAAAGGAACTTTATTCTTTTGCATGGGTTCCGTCAATGGTTGGGTGATAGGGACTATATATTCGGAGCAAGTAGCTGTTAGTAGAATTCATGCATTTGATTTTATCTAATTCCTAAAAAGAACATCCAAAGTAGAATTCACGCATTTGATTTTATATATCTAATTCCTAAAAAGAACATCCAAAGTAGAATTCATGCATTTGATTTAATCTAATCCCAAACAAGAGCATCCAAGTGGGGCCAAGCATGGGAGAAGTTAGATTACAAAGTGCCTTGCTCCTAGATGAATATTCATTCTCTTCAAGCGTCCAAAATCTTTGGGGCAAAAGTTCTTCTACATATCTTCAAATTCCAATAACTTTAATCTAAATTCTAACTAGTAAATGCAATTAAATTAAGATTTCAAGAAACTAAATAGAAAATTAGGTTAAAATTAAAGTTTGTTTTATGAGTAAAGTAGGGAATCTCGGCTATATGTAAGAAGGGAAAGAACCGGGGAGAACATGGAGGCATATATAAGGTGTTTGGGTGGTAGTGTGAGCAGTTGGTCAATAAAAGAGTTGTGTATGTATGTCGAGCTTGATGTGCTTGCTATTTCAAAGGTGAAATATTTGGCAATGTAGCTTGATTCTAACCATGAAGATGTAATTAATGTGAAGCAAATAGAAGATGACATCTACTCATGATTCCAACTATGATTGAAAAAAGTAATAAGCATTGTTTAATTTGATTGAAAAAACATATATAAACAATAATCTACCAAGGATTCCAACAATGAAGCAGCGTGCGCTCAAGACTCATCATGGAAGCTGGAAACTTGGAACACAAGTGAGAGAGTAGCAGTGATGGAGTCGGTGAAGCTTGAGTGAGCTGGAAACTTGAACACTAGTGAGAGAGAGACACTAGTGAGAGAGAGAGAGAGAGAGAGTGCTGGAAACTTGAACACCAGTGCTGGAAACTTGTACAGGACGTGCAGGCCACCTCCTTTTCTTCAGTCGGAGTTGGTTTGTTCCATTCATTGTTTTACGCACTAGTCTTTGGAAACTTTAACACTAGTGAGAGAGAGAGAGAGAGAGTAGCAGTGATGGTCGTTGAAGCTTGAGTGAGAGACTGGGAGTGAGTGAGTGTAGATGATTATGATTTTAGGGTTTTGTTATTTTACGATTTTGCCCTTGAAATAGAGAAAATATATTTAACTTAATATTAAATTGGTGCCTCTCAAAAAGGCACTTTTAGAGAGGTAAAAAAACTGACATTTTTTTTAAAAAAAACAAAAATACCACCAAAATCTTTTGGACAAAAATACTTTTATAAGTGCTCCTATAGTGATACATGGAAAAGGGAATCCTTTAATTTATTTTTACAAACACTTATAAAAAAAAAGCATTGGATAAAAAACACTAAATTGAAAAATCCATCCAAACTAGTCTTAAATCATTGGAAAAAGAAGAAAAATAATGGATATGTTGCGTCTGAAATGAATTGGTTTATTCAGATGAAAATCATGTTATAGGGAAATACATATTAGTCATTTATTTTATATTTATTTATTTTTAAATCAGGGAGTGTGAAGTTTATGTATTTCTATGAGAGTAATATTTTCTTACAAAATATTTTACTAAACAATTCATAATACCTTATGTAATGTTGTACATATTCATAATAAATGAGAGTCATTTCTATGAATTATAAGGGCATCCTAACATGTCCTAAATTAGATAAATCATAAATAAATATGATGATTGAATTAGTCCATATTTGGTATTAAGTTAAGAAAAGCTTGTAAACAAAAAAATTCCTAATCTCTTACCACCACGAAGAGTGGCGAGCCATACATCAGCATCCCTGTGATAACAGATATGGTTCCAATGATCTTAATCCGAATTTCGTAAGTGTGGGTTGCCAGCATCACCAGAAGAATCATCAACAGTAATGATGCAATCTCCCCCATTAAAATCATTATTATGTTCCTCTACAAATAAGAAACAGACCTTGAAATCAGTGATTTATTATCTATAAAAAATTCAGTAGTAATTTATAATTAGGGTTTATAACTACAACCTTTAGTGGACCTGTGGCATAATAGATAAAGGTGATAATGTAGAATGTCTCGAGGGCGAGGCCGATCCCGTTGATTGTAATAATCAGTAGACTTTTCGGATGGACAACCGGCAGCCCATAAAACAACCAAAGACCACAATCTAAAAATGTTGCCAGGTATGGCATTGGGGAGTAAACCCCGACAGCTCCTTGCCCCTGGATCGTCCATAAAGTTGGCAATGGAGCCAGGAAAATGAACCCATTCGAGATGTTCCCTGGAGAAGTAGAATGAAAAGTCAGAAATAATATTAAAAACAATGCTATTTTTGGAGTGTTAAAGTAGATGAAATCATTAAACTTGATTGTGATTTGTAAAGCGGTGAAATATTTTTGTAAAGCATTGAAATATTTGGCAAGTAGTGATTGAGAAGAAGATCATCTAACAAGAGAATGACACTATATTATCACTCAAAACTCCATCATCAAAATTCCGCATGTAACTCTCATGGTCATACCCAAACCTCATCTCCTTTCTTCTGCACTTCATTGCATGTCTCCATTGAGACCTCATCTTCCACACAACTTGCCTCACAGTCACCGATCGCCACCATCGTGTGTGAACTCGAGCAAGCCTTCTTGACCATAGATGAACTCATTGATACCTCAACTTGAACCATTGTTCTTGAGCTTGTTTTATAGCCATACACTTGAGTGGCCATTGCGTCATTCTGCGGCGCATAGACCACCCAACTTTGGCCCTTTCCACTTAGACACATCAAAAGGAACTTTATTCTTTTGCATGGGTTCCGTCAATGGTGGGTGATAGGACTATATATTCCAGAGCAAGTAGCTGTTAGTAGAATTCATGCATTTGATTTTATCTAATTCCTAAAAAGAACATCCAAAGTAGAATTCACGCATTTGATTTTATATATCTAATTCCTAAAAAGAACATCCAAAGTAGAATTCATGCATTTGATTTAATCTAATCCCAAACAAGAGCATCCAAGTGGGGGCCAAGCATGGGAGAAGTTAGATTACAAAGTGCCTTGCTCCTAGATGAATATTCATTCTCTTCAAACGTCCAAAGTACTGGGGCAAAAGTTCTTCTACATATCTTCAAATTCCAATAACTTTAATCTAAATTCTAACTAGTCAATGCAATTAAATTAAGATTTCAAGAAACTAAATAGAAAATTAGGTTAAAATTAAAGTTTGTTTTATGAGTAAAGTAGGGAATCTCAGCTATATGTAAGAAGGGAAAGAACCAGGGAGAACATGGGCTGCATATATAAGGTGTTTGGGTGGTAGTGTGAGCAGTTGGTCAATAAAAGAGTTGTGTATGTATGTCGGCTTGATGTGCTTGCTATTTCAGTGAAATATTTGGCAATGTAGCTTGATTCTAACCATGAAGATGTAATTAATGTGAAGCAAATAGAAGATGACATCTACTCATGATTCCAACTATGATTGAAAAAAAAGTAATAAACAGTTGTTTAATTTGATTGAAAAAACATATATAAACAATAATCTACCAAGGATTCCAACAATGAAACGCAGCGATGCTCAAGACTCATCATGGAAATTTGGAAACTTGAACACAAGTGAGAGAGTAGCGATGATGGAGTCGGTGAAGCTTGAGTGAGCTGGAAACTTGAACACTAGTGAGAGAGAGACACTAGTGGGAGAGAGAGAGAGAGAGTCTTTGGAAACTTGAACACAGTCTTTGAAACTTGTACAGGGGCGTGTGAGCCACCTCCTTTTCTTGATCGGAGTTGGTTTGTTCCATTCATTGTTTACGCACTAGTCTTTGGAAACTTGAACACTAGTGAGAGAGAGAGAGAGAGAGTAGCAGTGATGGTCGTTGAAGCTTGAGTGAGAGGCTGGGAGTGAGTGAGTGTAGATGATTATGATTTTAGGGTTTTGTTATTTTACGATTTTGCCCTTGAAATAGAGAAAATATATTTAACTTAATATTAAATTGTTGCCTCTCAAAATGGCACTTTTAGAGAGGTAAAAAAACTGACATTTTTTTAAAAAAAAACAAAAATACCACCAAAATCTTTTGGACAAAAATACTTTTATAAGTGCTCCTATAGTGATACATGGAAAAGGGAATCCTTTAATTTATTTTTACAAACACTTATAAAAAAAAGCATTGGATAAAAAACACTAAATTGAAAAATCCATCCAAACTAGTCTTAAATCATTGGAAAAAGAAGAAAAATAATGGATATGTTGCGTCTGAAATGAATTGGCTTATTCAGATGAAAATCATGTTATAGGGAAATACATATTAGTCATTTATTTTATATTTATTTATTTTTAAATCAGGGAGTGTGAAGTTTATGTATTTCTATGAGAGTAATATTTTCTTACAAAATATTTTACTAAACAATTCATAATACCTTATGTAATGTTGTACATATTCATAATAAATGAGAGTCATTTCTATGAATTATAAGGGCATCCTAACATGTCCTAAATTAGATAAATCATAAATAAATATGATGATTGAATTAGTCCATATTTGGTATTAAGTTAAGAAAAGCTTGTAAACAAAAAAATTCCTAATCTCTTACCACCACGAAGAGTGGCGAGCCATACATCAGCATCCCTGTGATAACAGATATGGTTCCAATGATCTTAATCCGAATTTCGTAAGTGTGGGTTGCCAGCATCACCAGAAGAATCATCAACAGTAATGATGCAATCTCCCCCATTAAAATCATTATTATGTTCCTCTACAAATAAGAAACAAACCTTGAAATCAGTGATTTATTATCTATAAAAAAATTCAGTAGTAATTTATAATTAGGGTTTATAACTACAACCTTTAGTGGACCTGTGGCATAATAGATAAAGGTGATAATGTAGAATGTCTCGAGGGCGAGGCCGATCCCGTTGATTGTAATAATCAGTAGACTTTTCGGATGGACAACCGGCAGCCCATAAAACAACCAAAGACCACAATCTAAAAATGTTGCCAGGTATGGCATTGGGGAGTAAACCCCGACAGCTCCTTGCCCCTGGATCGTCCATAAAGTTGGCAATGGAGCCAGGAAAATGAACCCATTCGAGATGTTCCCTGGAGAAGTAGAATGAAAAGCTGTAAATAATATTAAAAACAATGCTATTTTTTGGAGTGTTAAAGTAGATGAAATCATTAAACTTGATTGTGATTTGTAAAGCAGTGAAATATTTTGTAAATCATTGAAATATTTGGCAAGTAGTGATTGAGAAGAAGATCATCTAACAAGAGAATGACACTATATTATCACTCAAAACTCCATCATCAAAATTCCGCATGTAACTCTCATGGTCATACCCAAACCTCATCTCCTTTCTTCTGCACTTCATTGCATGTCTCCATTGAGACCTCATCTTCCACACAACTTGCCTCACAGTCACCGATCGCCACCACTGTGTCGCCGAACTCGAGCAAGCCTTCTTGACCATAGATGAACTCATTGATACCTCAACTTGAACCATTGTTCTTGAGCTTGTTTTATAGCCATACACTTGAGTGGCCATTGCGTCATTCTGCGGCGCATAGACCACCCAACTTTGGCCCTTTCCACTTAGACACATCAAAAGGAACTTTATTCTTTTGCATGGGTTCCGTCAATGGTGGGTGATAGGACTATATATTCCAGAGCAAGTAGCTGTTAGTAGAATTCATGCATTTGATTTTATCTAATTCCTAAAAAGAACATCCAAAGTAGAATTCACGCATTTGATTTTATATATCTAATTCCTAAAAAGAACATCCAAAGTAGAATTCATGCATTTGATTTAATCTAATCCCAAACAAGAGCATCCAAGTGGGGCCAAGCATGGGAGAAGTTAGATTACAAAGTGCCTTGCTCCTAGATGAATATTCATTCTCTTCAAACGTCCAAAATCTTTGGGGCAAAAGTTCTTCTACATATCTTCAAATTCCAATAACTTTAATCTAAATTCTAACTAGTCAATGCAATTAAATTAAGATTTCAAGAAACTAAATAGAAAATTAGGTTAAAATTAAAGTTTGTTTTATGAGTAAAGTAGGGAATCTCAGCTATATGTAAGAAGGGAAAGAACCAGGGAGAACATGGGCTGCATATATAAGGTGTTTGGGTGGTAGTGTGAGCAGTTGGTCAATAAAAGAGTTGTGTATGTATGTCGAGCTTGATGTGCTTGCTATTTCAAAGGAAATATTTGGCAATGTAGCTTGATTCTAACCATGAAGATGTAATTAATGTGAAGCAAATAGAAGATGACATCTACTCATGATTCCAACTATGATTGAAAAAGTAATAAGCAGTTGTTTAATTTGATTGAAAAACATATATAAACAATAATCTACCAAGGATTCCAACAATGAAACGCTGCGCTCAAGACTCATCATGGAAGTCGGAAACTTGAACACAAGTGAGAGAGTAGCGATGATGGAGTCGGTGAAGCTTGAGTGAGCTGGAAACTTGAACACTAGTGAGAGAGAGACACTAGTGAGAGAGAGAGAGAGAGAGTCTTTGGAAACTTGAACACCGATCTTTGGAAACTTGTACAGACGTCGCGTGCCACCTCCTTTTCTTCAGTCGGAGTTGGTTTGTTCCATTCATTGTTTCTGCACTAGTGCTGGAAACTTGAACACTAGTGAGAGAGAGAGAGAGAGAGAGAGAGTAGCAGTGATGGTCGGTGAAGCTTGAGTGAGAGACTGGGAGTGAGTGAGTGTAGATGATTATGATTTTAGGGTTTTGTTATTTTACTATTTTGCCCTTAAAATAGAGAAAATATATTTAACTTAATATTAAATTGGTGCCTCTCAAAAAGGCACTTTTAGAGAGGTAAAAAAACTGACATTTTTTTTAAAAAAAACAAAAATACCACCAAAATCTTTTGGACAAAAATACTTTTATAAGTGCTCCTATAGTGATACATGGAAAAGGGAATCCTTTAATTTATTTTTACAAACACTTATAAAAAAAAGCATTGGATAAAAAACACTAAATTGAAAAATCCATCCAAACTAGTCTTAAATCATTGGAAAAAGAAGAAAAATAATGGATATGTTGCGTCTGAAATGAATTGGCTTATTCAGATGAAAATCATGTTATAGGGAAATACATATTAGTCATTTATTTTATATTTATTTATTTTTAAATCGTGGAGTGTGAAGTTTATGTATTTCTATGAGAGTAATATTTTCTTACAAAATATTTTACTAAACAATTCATAATACCTTATGTAATGTTGTACATATTCATAATAAATGAGAGTCAGTTCTATGAATTATAAGGGCATCCTAACATGTCCTAAATTAGATAAATCATAAATAAATATGATGATTGAATTAGTCCATATTTGGTATTAAGTTAAGAAAAGCTTGTAGACAAAAAAAATCCTAATCTCTTACCACCACTACGAGTGGCGAGGCATACATCAGCATCCCTGTGATAACAGATATGGATCCAATGATCTTAATCCGAATTTCGTAAGTGTGGGTTGCCAGCATCACCAGAAGAATCATCAATAGTAATGATGCAATCTCCCCCATAAAAATCATTATTCTCTTCCTCTACAAATAAGAAACAAACCTTGAAATCAGTGATTTATTATCTATTAAAAATTCAGTAGTAATTTATAATTAGGGTTTATAACTACAACCTTTTGTGGACCTGTGTCATAATAGATAAAGGTGATAATGTAGAATGTCTCGAGGGCGAGGCCGATCCCGTTGATTGTAATAATCAGTAGACTTTTCGGATGGACAACCGGTATCCCATAAAACAACCAAAGACCACAATCTAAAAATGTTGCCAGGTATGGCATTGGGGAGTAAACCCCGACAGCTCCTTGCCCCTGGATCGTCCATAGAAAATGAACCCATTCGAGATGTTCCCTGGAGAAGTAGAATGAAAAGCTGTAAATAATCTTAAAAACAATGCTATTTTTTGGAGTATTAAAGTAGATGAAATCATTAAACTTGATTGTAATTTGTAAAGCAGTGAAATATTTTGTAAAGCAATGAAATATTTGGCAAGTAGTGATTGAGAAGAAGATCATCTAACAAGAGAATGACACTATATTATCACTCAAAACTCCATCATTAAAATTCCGCATGTAACTCTCATGGTCATACCCAAACCTCATCTCCTTTCTTCTACACTTCATTGCATGTCTCCATTGAGACCTCATCTTCCACACAACTTGCCTCACAGTCACCGATCGCCACCACCGTGTCGCTGAACTCGAAAGCAAGCCTTCTTGACCATAGATGAACTCATTGATACCTCAACTTGAACCATTGTTCTTGAGCTTGTTTTATAGCCATACACTTGAGTGGCCATTGCGCCATTCTCACAAGCATAGACCACCCAACTTTGGCCCTTTCCACTTAGACACATCAAAAGGAACTTTATTCTTTTGCATGGGTTCCGTCAATGGTGGGTGATATGACTATATATTCCGAGCAAGTAGTCATTAGTAGAACTCATGCATTTGATTTTATCTAATTCCTAAAAAGAACATCCAAAGTAGAATTCACGCATTTGATTTTATATATCTAATTCCTAAAAAGAACATCCAAAGTAGAATTCATGCATTTGATTTAATCTAATCCCAAACAAGAGCATCCAAGTGGGGCCAAGCATGGGAGAAGTTAGATTACAAAGTGCCTTGCTCCTAGATGAATATTCATTCTCTTCAAACGTCCAAAGTACTGGGGCAAAAGTTCTTCTACATATCTTCAAATTCCAATAACTTTAATCTAAATTCTAACTAGTCAATGCAATTAAATTAAGATTTCAAGAAACTAAATAGAAAATTAGGTTAAAATTAAAGTTTGTTTTATGAGTAAAGTAGGGAATCTCAGCTATATGTAAGAAGGGAAAGAACCAGGGAGAACATGGGCTGCATATATAAGGTGTTTGGGTGGTAGTGTGAGCAGTTGGTCAATAAAAGAGTTGTGTATGTATGTCGGCTTGATGTGCTTGCTATTTCAGTGAAATATTTGGCAATGTAGCTTGATTCTAACCATGAAGATGTAATTAATGTGAAGCAAATAGAAGATGACATCTACTCATGATTCCAACTATGATTGAAAAAAAAGTAATAAACAGTTGTTTAATTTGATTGAAAAAACATATATAAACAATAATCTACCAAGGATTCCAACAATGAAACGCGTGCGCTCAAGACTCATCATGGAAGCTGGAAACTTGAACACAAGTGAGAGAGAGTAGCAGTGATGGAGTCGGTGAAGCTTGAGTGAGCTGGAAACTTGAACACTAGTGAGAGAGAGACACTAGTGAGAGAGAGAGAGAGAGAGTGCTGGAAACTTGAACACCAGTGCTGGAAACTTGTACAGGACGTGCAGGCCACCTCCTTTTCTTCAGTCGGAGTTGGTTTGTTCCATTCATTGTTTCTGCACTAGTGCTGGAAACTTGAACACTAGTGAGAGAGAGAGAGAGAGTAGCAGTGATGGTCGTTGAAGCTTGAGTGAGAGACTGGGAGTGAGTGAGTGTAGATGATTATGATTTTAGGGTTTTGTTATTTTACGATTTTGCCCTTGAAATAGAGAAAATATATTTAACTTAATATTAAATTGGTGCCTCTCAAAAAGGCACTTTTAGAGAGGTAAAAAAACTGACATTTTTTTTTAAAAAAAAAACAAAAATACCACCAAAATCTTTTGGACAAAAATACTTTTATAAGTGCTCCTATAGTGATACATGGAAAAGGGAATCCTTTAATTTATTTTTACAAACACTTATAAAAAAAAAGCATTGGATAAAAAACACTAAATTGAAAAATCCATCCAAACTAGTCTTAAATCATTGGAAAAAGAAGAAAAATAATGGATATGTTGCGTCTGAAATGAATTGGTTTATTCAGATGAAAATCATGTTATAGGGAAATACATATTAGTCATTTATTTTATATTTATTTATTTTTAAATCAGGGAGTGTGAAGTTTATGTATTTCTATGAGAGTAATATTTTCTTACAAAATATTTTACTAAACAATTCATAATACCTTATGTAATGTTGTACATATTCATAATAAATGAGAGTCATTTCTATGAATTATAAGGGCATCCTAACATGTCCTAAATTAGATAAATCATAAATAAATATGATGATTGAATTAGTCCATATTTGGTATTAAGTTAAGAAAAGCTTGTAAACAAAAAATTCCTAATCTCTTACCACCACGTAAGAGTGGCGAGCCATACATCAAAGCATCCCCGTGATAAATGTATATGGTTCCAATGATCTTAATCCAATTTCGTAAGTGTGGGTTGCCAAAGATCACCGTAAGAATCATCAACAAGAATGATGCAATCTCCCCATTAAAATCATTATTATGTTCCTCTACAAATAAGAAACAAACCTTGAAATGGTGATTTATTATTTATAAAAAATTCAGTAGTAATTTATAATTAGGGTTTATAACTACAACCTTTAGTGGACCTGTGGCATAATAGATAAAGGTGATAATGTAGAATGTCTCGAGGGCGAGGCCGATCCCGTTGATTGTAATAATCAGTAGACTTTTCGGATGGACAACCGGCAGCCCATAAAACAACCAAAGACCACAATCTAAAAATGTTGCCAGGTATGGCATTGGGGAGTAAACCCCGACAGCTCCTTGCCCCTGGATCGTCCATAAAGTTGGCAATGGAGCCAGGAAAATGAACCCATTCGAGATGTTCCCCGAGAAGTAGGATGAAAAGCTGTAAATAATATTAAAAACAATGCTATTTTTTGGAGTGTTAAAGTAGATGAAATCATTAAACTTGATTGTGATTTGTAAAGCAGTGAAATATTTTGTAAAGCATTGAAATATTTGGCAAGTAGTGATTGAGAAGAAGATCATCTAACAAGAGAATGACACTATATTATCACTCAAAACTCCATCATCAAAATTCCGCATGTAACTCTCATGGTCATACCCAAACCTCATCTCCTTTCTTCTGCACTTCATTGCATGTCTCCATTGAGACCTCATCTTCCACACAACTTGCCTCACAGTCACCGATCGCCACCAATCGTGGTCATTGAACTCGAAAGCAAGCCTTCTTGACCATAGATGAACTCATTGATACCTCAACTTGAACCATTGTTCTTGAGCTTGTTTTATAGCCATACACTTGAGTGGCCATTGGCCATTCTCATGGCGCATAGACCACCCAACTTTGGCCCTTTCCACTTAGACACATCAAAAGGAACTTTATTCTTTTGCATGGGTTCCGTCAATGGTGGGTGATAGGACTATATATTCCAGCAAGTAGTCAAGTAGTAGAATTCATGCATTTGATTTTATCTAATTCCTAAAAGAACATCCAAAGTAGAATTCACGCATTTGATTTTATATATCTAATTCCTAAAAAGAACATCCAAAGTAGAATTCATGCATTTGATTTAATCTAATCCCAAACAAGAGCATCCAAGTGGGGGCCAAGCATGGGAGAAGTTAGATTACAAAGTGCCTTGCTCCTAGATGAATATTCATTCTCTTCAAACGTCCAAAGTACTGGGGCAAAAGTTCTTCTACATATCTTCAAATTCCAATAACTTTAATCTAAATTCTAACTAGTCAATGCAATTAAATTAAGATTTCAAGAAACTAAATAGAAAATTAGGTTAAAATTAAAGTTTGTTTTATGAGTAAAGTAGGGAATCTCAGCTATATGTAAGAAGGGAAAGAACCAGGGAGAACATGGGCTGCATATATAAGGTGTTTGGGTGGTAGTGTGAGCAGTTGGTCAATAAAAGAGTTGTGTATGTATGTCGGCTTGATGTGCTTGCTATTTCAGTGAAATATTTGGCAATGTAGCTTGATTCTAACCATGAAGATGTAATTAATGTGAAGCAAATAGAAGATGACATCTACTCATGATTCCAACTATGATTGAAAAAAAAGTAATAAACAGTTGTTTAATTTGATTGAAAAAACATATATAAACAATAATCTACCAAGGATTCCAACAATGAAACGCGTGCGCTCAAGACTCATCATGGAAGCTGGAAACTTGAACACAAGTGAGAGAGAGTAGCAGTGATGGAGTCGGTGAAGCTTGAGTGAGCTGGAAACTTGAACACTAGTGAGAGAGAGACACTAGTGGGAGAGAGAGAGAGAGTGCTGGAAACTTGAACACCAGTGCTGGAAACTTGTACAGGACGTGCAGGCCACCTCCTTTTCTTCAGTCGGAGTTGGTTTGTTCCATTCATTGTTTCTGCACTAGTGCTGGAAACTTGAACACTAGTGAGAGAGAGAGAGAGAGAGTAGCAGTGATGGTCGTTGAAGCTTGAGTGAGAGACTGGGAGTGAGTGAGTGTAGATGATTATGATTTTAGGGTTTTGTTATTTTACGATTTTGCCCTTGAAATAGAGAAAATATATTTAACTTAATATTAAATTGGTGCCTCTCAAAAAGGCACTTTTAGAGAGGTAAAAAAACTGACATTTTTTTTAAAAAAAACAAAAATACCACCAAAATCTTTTGGACAAAAATACTTTTATAAGTGCTCCTATAGTGATACATGGAAAAGGGAATCCTTTAATTTATTTTTACAAACACTTATAAAAAAAAGCATTGGATAAAAAACACTAAATTGAAAAATCCATCCAAACTAGTCTTAAATCATTGGAAAAAGAAGAAAAATAATGGATATGTTGCGTCTGAAATGAATTGGCTTATTCAGATGAAAATCATGTTATAGGGAAATACATATTAGTCATTTATTTTATATTTATTTATTTTTAAATCAGGGAGTGTGAAGTTTATGTATTTCTATGAGAGTAATATTTTCTTACAAAATATTTTACTAAACAATTCATAATACCTTATGTAATGTTGTACATATTCATAATAAATGAGAGTCATTTCTATGAATTATAAGGGCATCCTAACATGTCCTAAATTAGATAAATCATAAATAAATATGATGATTGAATTAGTCCATATTTGGTATTAAGTTAAGAAAAGCTTGTAAACAAAAAAATTCCTAATCTCTTACCACCACGAAGAGTGGCGAGCCATACATCAGCATCCCTGTGATAACAGATATGGTTCCAATGATCTTAATCCGAATTTCGTAAGTGTGGGTTGCCAGCATCACCAGAAGAATCATCAACAGTAATGATGCAATCTCCCCCATTAAAATCATTATTATGTTCCTCTACAAATAAGAAACAGACCTTGAAATCAGTGATTTATTATCTATAAAAAATTCAGTAGTAATTTATAATTAGGGTTTATAACTACAACCTTTAGTGGACCTGTGGCATAATAGATAAAGGTGATAATGTAGAATGTCTCGAGGGCGAGGCCGATCCCGTTGATTGTAATAATCAGAGACTTTTCGGATGGACAACCGTGACCCATAAAACAACCAAAGACCACAATCTAAAAATGTTTCCAGGTATGGCATTGGGGAGTAAACCCCGACAGCTCCTTGCCCCTGGATCGTCCATAAAGTTGGCAATGGAGCCAGGAAAATGAACCCATTCGAGATGTTCCCTGGAGAAGTAGGATGAAAAGCTGTAAATAATATTAAAAACAATGCTATTTTTTGGAGTGTTAAAGTAGATGAAATCATTAAACTTGATTGTGATTTGTAAAGCAGTGAAATATTTTGTAAAGCATTGAAATATTTGGCAAGTAGTGATTGAGAAGAAGATCATCTAACAAGAGAATGACACTATATTATCACTCAAAACTCCATCATCAAAATTCCGCATGTAACTCTCATGGTCATACCCAAACCTCATCTCCTTTCTTCTGCACTTCATTGCATGTCTCCATTGAGACCTCATCTTCCACACAACTTGCCTCACAGTCACCGATCGCCACCACTGTGTCGCCGAACTCGAGCAAGCCTTCTTGACCATAGATGAACTCATTGATACCTCAACTTGAACCATTGTTCTTGAGCTTGTTTTATAGCCATACACTTGAGTGGCCATTGCGTCATTCTCAAGGGCGCATAGACCACCCAACTTTGGCCCTTTCCACTTAGACACATCAAAAGGAACTTTATTCTTTTGCATGGGTTCCGTCTAATGGTGGGTGATAGGACTATATATTCCAGAGCAAGTAGTCATTAGTAGAATTCATGCATTTGATTTTATCTAATTCCTAAAAAAGAACATCCAAAGTAGAATTCACGCATTTGATTTTATATATCTAATTCCTAAAAAGAACATCCAAAGTAGAATTCATGCATTTGATTTAATCTAATCCCAAACAAGAGCATCCAAGTGGGGCCAAGCATGGGAGAAGTTAGATTACAAAGTGCCTTGCTCCTAGATGAATATTCATTCTCTTCAAACGTCCAAAGTACTGGGGCAAAAGTTCTTCTACATATCTTCAAATTCCAATAACTTTAATCTAAATTCTAACTAGTCAATGCAATTAAATTAAGATTTCAAGAAACTAAATAGAAAATTAGGTTAAAATTAAAGTTTGTTTTATGAGTAAAGTAGGGAATCTCAGCTATATGTAAGAAGGGAAAGAACCAGTGGAGAACATGGGTCGCATATATAAGGTGTTTGGGTGGTAGTGTGAGCAGTTGGTCAATAAAAGAGTTGTGTATGTATGTCGGCTTGATGTGCTTGCTATTTCAGTGAAATATTTGGCAATGTAGCTTGATTCTAACCATGAAGATGTAATTAATGTGAAGCAAATAGAAGATGACATCTACTCATGATTCCAACTATGATTGAAAAAAAAGTAATAAACAGTTGTTTAGTTTGATTGAAAAAACATATATAAACAGTAATCTACCAAGGATTCCAACAATGAAACGCGTGCGCTCAAGACTCATCATGGAAGCTGGAAACTTGAACACAAGTGAGAGAGAGTAGCAGTGATGGAGTCGGTGAAGCTTGAGTGAGCTGGAAACTTGAACACTAGTGAGAGAGAGAGAGAGAGAGAGAGAGTGCGGGAAACTTGAACACCAAAGGTCGGGAAACTTATGCAGGGGCGCGAGGCCACCTCCTCTTCTTCAGTCGGAGGTGGTTTGTTCCATTCCTTGTGTCTGCACTAGTGCTGGAAACTTGAACACTAGTGAGAGAGAGAGAGAGAGAGTAGCTTGATGATGGTCGTTGAAGCTTGAGTGAGAGGCTGGGAGTGAGTGAGTGTAGATGATTATGATTTTAGGGTTTTGTTATTTTACGATTTTGCCCTTGAAATAGAGAAAATATATTTAACTTAATATTAAATTGGTGCCTCTCAAAAAGGCACTTTTAGAGAGGTAAAAAAACTGACATTTTTTTTAAAAAAAACAAAAATACCACCAAAATCTTTTCGACAAAAATACTTTTATAAGTGCTCCTATAGTGATACATGGAAAAGGGAATCCTTTAATTTATTTTTACAAACACTTATAAAAAAAAGCATTGGATAAAAGCTACTAAATTGAAAAATCCATCCAAACTAGTCTTAAATCATTGGAAAAAGAAGAAAAATAATGGATATGTTGCGTCTGAAATGAATTGGCTTATTCAGATGAAAATCATGTTATAGGGAAATACATATTAGTCATTTATTTTATGTTTTTTTATTTTTAAATCAGGGAGTGTGAAGTTTAGATAAAAGCCCATTTTAAAAGAAAATATTTTTTTTTGGAACATAAGAGCCTAACTTGCTAGGCCACTGGCTAATAAGAACCATGGGCGTGCGCGCACTTGGGATCGAATCCTGGCATCACCGAGAAATTGCCCATCCGTAGACTGGGTTTCTAACCAAATGAGCACAGGCATTCGCCACAGGAGCGGCCCTCAGCGTAGGCTCGAACCCGCGATGTGGTGGGAGTCACGCGACCAGTGTACCATCATACCATTTTAAAAGAAAATATTTTGTTTGGCATGCTAAGGGGCATTCAAGGGCTCAACAGCCCCCGCTCAACGAAATGCACTCACATTAAAAAATTAATTAATTAATTAATTAATTATAACTGTTATTGTTGTAAAGAGGGTAGAAATCATAATTTTTAAATCGAGTAAAACAACTTATATAGTAAACATGGTTGAACTTTGGATTTAAAAGTATCTGAATTTCAAATCCCACTAATTGAACACATTTTTGTTATATTATTTTTCATCAGAACTTATTATTTGTTTTCTATGCATTCACTGCTCAAATCTGTAATCATATTAATGAATTTAGCTCATAATCATATACGTACCATACATTTACTATGAATTTGTAATATTTATTATGGGGTTAAATTCCTTAGTTTATCATTAAGTTGAGGGTAATAGTTGAAAGAAAAAGTTAAATTCCAATCTTTTAATCTCGAAAATTAGCGTAAATCTGAATTAACTAATACTACAGAAATTCTTTAGATAAAGACATGCATTTATATTATTAACTAAACACATTTATGATGATAGCTAAATGTCCGTTAGTCTTCAACTTTACATAATTGAAAAAATAATAACCTGATTAATGCAGGGTTTCTCCAAAACAGATTTATTGATGTATTATAAATTTCAACTCTATCAAAGCAGGGTTTCTCCAAATTAAGATTTTAAAAGCTAGTATTCCTTCTTTTTGGTATTGCCGTATTGACCTATATATTATGAGATATCATTACCATAAAGACTCATACTTGGTGTTGGAACAAGTCATAAAATGTAGATATCCTATGAAGAAGACCTTAGGATAGGGTCCTTGAGGTATTAGAGTGTATCTTCGGAGTAGATTTGATGGAGCTGCGGAACTTCATCAACTTGACCAGAGAAGTCAAAAGAGGCCAAACGTGAAGGGTTGCTGGTTAATTTCAACCTCTCTTGTAGGCACAACTGTGATGCTAGCGGCCAAGAGAGTTGCACCTAACAACTCGTGAGACCCGGGAGTGCACGGAGAGCACATGCATGCAAACGTGGAGGCATAAGTGGGAGCAAGGACACGAGAATTAGCACAGATGCGGGTGTGCGTGCATGCACATGCACATTAAACATTGTGCATGCATGTTATTAAACAGTTTGAAGCGCCTTCTATCCATCCGAACATCAACAACATATCAGGGTGCGCTGGCCCGTAATTGTAGGTGTTGCAACCCTTCCTATGCTTCTTCATTGGACTGTAAGTGAAAGGTTCTCCCACCATAACCTGGTTTAATCAGTCCAGTGTGTAATGTTTGCATATGGGTACTGTATGAAGAATCCGTCTCTTCTCGGATTTCTTTTGGATGTATTTTTATTTTATTTTTTTTCATATTGTGTATATCAAATCATCGATGATGATTGTATGTAATTAGGGTCCTAGATAATGGAAACCAAGTAGGCAACTTGCCATTTTTAGCATCCCTCATGCTTTTGTGAGAAGAATGTTATAATTTTCACTATTGTTGTTTTCTTTTCTAAATTGTAATGTGTTGCGGCTGAAATAGGTGTTTACCCGAAGATCGACATTGATCTCAAATCAACGGTTAAATTTGTATTTAGTTGTGCGGACCATGACAGTTGCCAAGGGAAATCACAAACGCCTGTCGGTAGACGTGGCCACGGTTCATGATCCGCCGACTTCGGTTCCTTAACCTCCGGTTCCGGTTCAAAGAAATCTTGAACCTGAACCGAACCGCCTGGACAAGCTTCTTGACGATTTGGTTAGGTTCGGTTCCAGTTCCGATTCCGGCGGTTTGGTTCAACGGTTCTGGTTTGATGGTTCAGACGGTTCGGGTTTTTTTTAAATTTTAATTTTTTGTTAAATTAAATAATCTAATATTTTAAATTAAAAATGAACATGAATCATGCGATAATAGTCAGATAGACGTCACAAAATGACTCAGATATGATGCCAAACACTAAGCGTCTCACTATCTATACAAAATTAAGTATACAAAGGTGAACGCCTGAACGGTCACAAGATTTAAACTTTGAACTGGCGGTTGAACCGCCGGTTCAACGGTTTTGGAATTATGGTACCTGAACTGAGCCTTATATGAAGGTTTAGGTTCCGGTTTCAGGACGGTTACGGTTTTTTCCCGGTCCGGTTCCAATTCGGTTCCACGGTTTTGGTTCAAAATGGCCACGTCTACCTGCCGATAGTCGAGAAGCTTGTATAAGAGAGCAATCGATCGGAGGGGGCCTGATGCTCGGGTTTAGCTCCGACGGTCAAGTTAGAAGAATTCTTTGTCTAGTTGGAGATGTTAAAGCACAATCTTTCTTTTGTTACTTACCTTCTTTTGGTGATGCCTCCTCATATTTATAGCCTTAGCTGGTGTGATTCTCGTCATAATGGCGGATATGGCGGGGGCTTTTCTTTGTGTTGGGTCGGCTTTTCCAGACCCATCCCCTCGGTGTCAGGGTAACTTTTTCCCTTGCGCGTCAAGGATCGGGTGGGTTTCTTCTAACTGTCAAGTCAAGGGCTATCGTACCCATTAAGTCGGGAGCAAAGTGGGCTCTTCTTCCCACTGCTTCCAACGTCAAGCTGGTTTTGGCGCTCGCCCTTTCTATGTCAGGATTCTTTACTGACTGTATTTATATAGTTTGTTGAGCAGATGTTTACACTGCTGCAGTAATACACTGGTGGTGTCACATGGGTCCCTTGAATCTGCGGTGAGCCTTCTGTAAAGACTTAGGTTGTCTGTATGGATTTGGGTATTCTTGATCTGCAATTGATGGATCATCCTCAAGCCACTTTCCATTGCATGTAGTTCAGCTTCATATGGGGAGTCAGCCATGCAAGTGTTTGCCCCTACTTTGCAAAATATACCATTGTTAGTCATGATTATAAATGCAATACCAGCAATATCCTCACCAGCCTGCCAAGATGCATCAACAAATAAATAGAAATTGAAGTTTTGTAAGTTCCATAGTCTATCATTAAAGGTTTCTAATTGATGAATGCTATGAAGACTTCTCTGTTTTTCCAGATGGAGAGTTTTAGCACTGTTTGCTACCTTTGTTGAGTTGAATCTTTTATTTGTGAAGATGTGGGAACACCTGTCCTTCCAAATGATCCACAGTGTTGTGGCAATTAACTCTTTATCCTCTTCTGAGAACTTCTGATTCCCTGTTTTCTTTTCAGCTAGCCATCCACCATCTGTGATGATCTCCGAGGTGACATTCCAACCTGTTAGATTACCATCTTCCTGCAAACTCTTCCATACTTGTTGAGAGTGTCTGCAATCTTGGAAAAGATGATAAGAGGTTTCTGGTTGAAGTTTGCATAGACTGCATGGGTCATCAGGACCAATTCCAAGGGAGTATAGAAAACTTATAGTTGGCAGTCTATTATGAAAAAGTTTTCATAAAACAATCTTGATCTTTGATATCGGCTTCAACTTCCAAAGTTTCTTCCAACCTGGCCAAATATTATCAAATGTTTTTGTTCTATAATTCTCATAAACTGCAGCAGTTATTGATCTTCCATCTGTTTTGTGTACCCATCTCCATTGATTTTGTTCAATATCTTCTTGAACCTTTTTGGTCTCCAGCAATTCTAACACAGTACTAGGGAAAATATCATTTAACATACTCCAGTTCCATTAATTATCACTAATAATATCCCTGATTGTCATGTTGAACATGTCATGCTGTGTGTTGTAGAAAGTTGGCATCTTGTATAATGGGGTGTTGAATAGCCATGGATCAGTCATAACTTTGTTGGATTTTACTATGTTTGTTTGCATAATGTCATTCTTGATTTCTCTAGCTATGTTTACAAAACCTCTATATGTCCAAGAGATTTTATGCAGGGCAATAGTCTGCCATGGGTCCAAGTCCCCATATTTTCCATTCATGTATTTAACCCAATGTTTATCACCACAATTTAACAATTCTAAGACTTGCTTTGATAATAGTGATTTTTTCATGATCCTTAGATCCTTGACCCCCAGGCCACCCTCAGTTTTAAGGTTGGTAATAACATTCCAGCCAATTAGATGCAATCTACCTCCACTGCTGTCTTTAGCCCACAAGAATTTTCTAACCAATTTTGATATAGTGTCCAATATTGAATCAGGTATAGCATATGTGCTAAGGCCAAATATTGGAAGGGACATGATTGTTGCATTCACTAGGGTTACCCTGCCAGCCATTGTTAGTTGGAGGGTTTTCCACTATGCCAATTTCTTTTCCACTTTTGTAATCATGTATTTGAAACAATCAACTGGGATTCTAAATGGTGAAATCCAACAACCCAGATATTTGAAAGGGAAAAGACTTTGTTTAAGGTTTAGAATACCAGAAATGGATTTTTTAAGTCTTACATTGAGCCAGGAAGGGAAATACAGATCAGATTTGGATTGGTTAGATCTCTGTCCTGTAAGGGATTTTTAGATTTGGAGACACAAGTTGATGGTTCTAGCATTTTTCCTTGTAGCTTGGCAACAAATCAATAGATCATCAGCATATAGGATATGATTTATAAACAGTGACTCAGAAATTCGGATTCCCTTTACTAATTGCATGGATTGGGCTTTATTCAGGATATTAGTAAGGATTTGGGATACCAAAATAAAAATATATGATGATAGGGGATCACCTTGCCTTATACCTGCAGTTGGTTTCACCCAATTCCCAGATTTCCCATTGATAATGAAAGACAATGAAGTGGTTTCAATGCACTCTTTAATCCAATTAATCCATCTATTTGGAAAGTTCATTTTCATAAAGACAGCAGTGAAAGTCTCCCATCTAATAATGTCATAGGCTTTTTCCATGTCCATTTTGATTAACATCATTGGGCTGGACTGGGAGTTATATTCTAAAGAGTGTGCAAGCTCTTGTGTCAATATAATGTTATCATATATACTTCTACCATGGATAAAGGCTACTTGCTCCTTGCCAACAAGGTGTGGTAAAAAAAGGTTTGAGTCTGTTTGCCAATATTTTGGCAATGATTTTATAGTTGACATTGCAAAGAGAGATTGGCCTATAGTCAGTAACTCTTTGTGGGTTCTCACTCTTAGGAATCAGACAAATGTGTGTTTGGTTCCAAGAGTGAGACATTTTCCCATGATGTAAAAAGTAATTGATTACTCTAGTAATATCATTCCCAATTTTGCTCCAGAAGGATCTAAAAAATTCAGTATTTAATCCATTTGGTCCAGGAGCTTTTCCACTGGGCATGGATTTCATGGTTTGAAAGATTTCATTTTTAGTGATTGGTCTAATAAGATGTGTTCCTTGTTCTTGGGTCAGGTT
This sequence comes from Dioscorea zingiberensis, assembly GCA_026586065.1. Taxonomy (NCBI): domain Eukaryota; kingdom Viridiplantae; phylum Streptophyta; class Magnoliopsida; order Dioscoreales; family Dioscoreaceae; genus Dioscorea; species Dioscorea zingiberensis. The sequence continues at coordinate 51,628,103 of CM048818.1, read as the reverse complement.
GGGTAAATCATCAGGTAGACCATCTAGAATGCTAAAGGGTGAATTATGTTTGCTACTAGCCCATAAATCTGTGTAATGTTGAATGAAGATTTCTTCAATTTCAGCTGGTGTGGTGATTAATCTTCCTTCTTTGTCTTTTATATGGAGAATTCTATTGTTGTTTCTATGATTTTTGAAAATTTGATGAAAATATTTAGTATTGCAATCACCATTTTGTATCCATTGCATTCTAGATTTTTGAGCCCAATATGTGGTATGTTGTCTAAGCAAAGCTTGGTGTTTCATATATAAGGGTCTGAGGGTATTCCATGTATTTCCATTAAGATTCCTACCATTGGATTCTTTGGATTCATTTTCTACTATTTGTTCTTCTATTTTTTTGATTTCCTTTTCTAAGTTTCTTGACCCATGCATTTTTGGTAAGATCATTTTTGAGATTATGCATTTTGTGGCTGGTAGCATGCATTGGGTTCCCTATTTCTTCAGTTCTCCATATTTCCTCTACACTTCTGTGACATTCAGGCATATGAATCCAATTGTTGTCAAATCTAAAAGGTTTTTTATTTTTATGTATTTGTTTCCAACACTGTGGCAAAAGAGGGGAATGGTCAGATTGGCATCTAGCTAGATGTGGCGTGTGATGAAATGATGCATCTTCTAACCATTTATCATTACATAGGATTCTGTCTAACCTTGCCTATATTTTACATCCACCTCTTTGGTTGTTACACCATGTGAAAGGTGGTCCAGTAAATTTTAGATCAAAAAGATTGTTATGAACTATGAAGGAATTGAGGTTGTTAGATTTCATACTTGTCCTCCAGTTTATAGTACCTTCTTTCTTTTCATCTGGTGTTCGGATGGCATTGAAATCTCCTAGTATGAGCCATGGACCAGCAATTTTTGCAATTTTATCCAATTCATTCCATGTTGCCTTTTCTTCCTCAATTGATTGTCCATTATAGACAATCGAGATGATCCATGGTTTGAAAGGAATGTTGGAGATAGTAAGATGGACTACATACCTGGAGAAGCAACTTGGAGTAACCTTCTGAATGCCCTTTCTCCATAAAATGATTATACCTCCTGAGTATCCTTGAGCTGGTGTAGCTGCCCAATGCCAGTATTTGTTGAATTTTTTACAGAAATTCCTTGTTCTTTGCACATCTACTCTAGTTTCAACTAGACAAATAATCGTCAAATTATGAGTTTTAATCAAGTTAAAGACTCTACTTACCGTGTCCTTACCTGTTACCCCTCTGCAATTCCAAGAGATCATGTTCATGAATGTCACTTGGGGGGGTTGGTATGGTGGCTGTTTTCAGGCTCAGACCGTCCTTTCTTCATGTTTAAATCATTCTTGTTAGACAATTCCAAGGAGCTAACATCTTGTGCTGTGTTGGTTCCTTGTAACTCCAGTCCTATGCCTCTATCTGGAGAATCATCATCTTCATCTTCAGACATTTCCAGATCAACTTGATCTTCAATATCTGTTGGCTCTTTGTTGCTTAAGGCATCCCTGATCCTGCACACTAAACCCATGTGAGAGTAATCAAGTCTACCTGAAGTTTCCTCCTGCTGGCCTTGTTGTATCTGGTCGGGTGGTTCTGGAGGTTCAGATGATTCCTCATCGTCTCTGGAGGAGATGAGTAGCTGGGGTATAGTGGTGGAGTTGGAGACATGTGAATAATTATATTTCTTTTTCTCTACCCAGCTGGCTTCCCCCAGATGGAGATCTGGTTCAAAGACCTGACTTGGGTTGCCCTTTTTTCATTTCCGATTGGGTCTATTGGTCTTACCTCCTCTGCCTTGTGTCACATAACTGTTAATTCGCTCAGAACTGCGCTCTCTTAAGCCACGTTCGCTGTTCGAGCTTGAGTTCCTCCTTGAACCGGCAACCATTGAGTGACCACCTCTTTTTGACCTTCCAGAGTCTCGACCACGCGGAATAAGTGCCACGTAGGGGACTTTGGTTGGTTGATCAGGGTGGGTAGTGGTTGGTTGAGTCTTCGATATGTTCAGCACATGGGTCTCTACAATGATGGGCTCTTGACTTACCCCAACGGGAAACAGCTGAGGTGTGGACACATGCTTTTTCACCACTGCAGGCACGTGACTCGCTTCAACGGGAGGTGGTTCCGTTGTAGAGCACGTGATTGGGTGTGGGCGGTCGAGGTCGAAGGGAGGGGGGTTTCCGGCCATCGTTGAAGCTATTCTCACACCTTTGAACATCCTTCTGGCCTTCATCCATGTGCCATAGTCTCTGAGAGCTTCTTTTCCATCATCTTCATTCAGTGACGTTTCAGCCTGGTTGGGCATAGCTTCTGTAATCCAGTGAGAGTTACCGGCATCCACGGCCATCACGGCTTTCCCTCGCGGGTCGCCGACGGATGACCCGGTTCTGGTGACACTATCACGGCGTCCAGAAGGCACATCAACATAGGCATCAACGCCATGACCCACAACTCCTCATTTGAAGCAAAACATAGGAAGTTTTTCACATGATTGGGCAAAAGATTTTAGAAGATAGAGTATTTACCCATACTCCTCTCTGCAGGGGTTTTTTTAGATCTAGCTCGATACACACCCTTGCAAATTTCCCTCTATCCAGATCGTCAGTGGTGTTGTTGACCTTGATCAGCTGGCCGACATGGATGAGCATTGAACTCAGGAACTCAGGGAACCAATATTCAGAGGGTAGGTGGTGTACTTGGATCCACAAAGTGGGCTGGAAGTGTGGCTTCCAACGGAGAAGATGTAGGACTAGACCATTGACAGTCCATGGGCCATCAATAATGAGGTCCTCTGCCATAGATTCAGAGGCACACCGGATGAGGAAATAGCCGTTGGGTAGATCCGCAACTGCAACTTCTCCATAGCTTGCCATAAGATTAGGGGCTTTTCCTAATACCTTGGCGTAGAGTGCCCCTTTCATCCGATTATGTGCCCGGCGAAGGAGATCGGGATCGGGGGTCACTGTTTCCGTTACAAAGGCCTTTAGACGTTCAAGAAGAGGCCCCGGAATTAGAACTGTTGGTTCATCATCCCTGAGGCCAGTGAAGACTTTCGCCCATGATTTGCTTGGTTTGCCCAAATGGGTGCTGGTTTTGGAGGTGTTCCCCAGACCCTGCAAGAGATGAGAATCATAAGAAATTGGAACTCAGGTTGTCGTTGGTGGCTTGGCGTTTTGGGCAGCCTCGGGCCCAGCTGGCCTTGAGGCCATGAATGCGTCCCCACCCACCGCCCTAAATGTGGGGGAGGGCCCGGCGGGCGCTTCTTTTATGAAGGATTGCAGTGTGTGTGCGGCGGCTGCAAGAGTGGAGAAACCCTAGCAGAGCTTACTTCCCATGATTTTTAGCTAAATTCCATGGACCATATTTTTGCAGCTTTAATTTGTTAGACAAAGTTCTGATCCTAATTAATTTGTTGATTTTTCCTTCTTATAATTTGAAGTATAGCCTCTGGCTAATTAATCTAGAGTAGAATAAATTACTTTCATGTTGATTAATTCTTTGGAATAATCTTGACTAGGATTAGTTTTGATATTTTGTAAAGTGGTTTTTCGGAAAGATTAGGAGATGTATTGCTGCCGACAAATTTTAAGATGTAATTTCATTGTCAGGGAATGCAGTACGGTTTGTTTATACAATAGTTTAAGCAAACATGACCGGCAAAAACTTTGTTTTGTCAAGACAATAATATAATATTTTATTGTTTTGAAATAACTCGATTTGGGTTAAAGTGGGTCGAAACATAAGCATCAAAGAAATGTATTACGTGTAAGACTCGAGCGATGGATAATCGGAAAAAAATATGGTCATTTTTCAATTTATTTTTTTTTTAACCCATGAGCCATTTTAATTGTCAAATAAGTTGTTTTGTCATCGTACACAATGATTGAATGCTAACTAAGATGAAAAATAATAACCAAGAAAAGGCCAGATTTCCGACTCAATATAAAATGTTTTAAAAGTCCCAGTAAAAAAATGTAACATTTTACAATTAATCCTCAAATTAATTAAGATCTTTTTGATTTAAGATTGCACCCAGCTTTGATTGTCTATGGAGCAAAGTGATATTTTAAATATAATTTTGTTCATTAAAGAGGTTTTGAAACAAAACTACTCATCTTTCAAAGATCGTTTTGCTTATGTTGGGCATTTGCAGGGTTTTGTGGACGAAAACAATACTTTCAAATATCATTTTGTTTCACAAAAATATAACTCTAGAGTAAGACTATGAATCCACAAAATGCTGGAGCCACATAGAGGAGAAGGGGGGCAATTTCCCCCTTTGGATTGAAAATTTTACTATTATATTATAAAATATTTTTTTATTTTATTATATAATTTTTTTAATATTTTAATTTCCATCTTTTCATTCTATTGTTTATGAGTTATGATAGGGGCATTCGTATATTCACCCCTATAAAAGTGTATAATTATATATACACCCTTATAAAGTTATATTTATATATTCACCCCACAAAACATCAATATTTATATATAAACTTCTATGATTCAAAATTTTTTGAAATTCTTGTTTCAGCCTCACAAATTTTCCCTAATATCAAATCTAACCTAATAAAAAAAGTAAAATAAAATTTGTTTAAAAAATATATTACTAGTTACTTTTGACAATTGGCCAAGGAAATATGACCTTTATATAATATATGTATTTTATAAAATTTTATTTGCCCCCTTTATCAATAGTTTCTGGCTTTGCTACTGTCTACTAAGGCTTAGAAAAGGTGCACAAAGGAGAAAGGTCATTTTGGAGCAAAATGATAAAACCTACAAAAGCCACGAAAAAGAGCAAAATGGGCTTTCAAAGGCCCAAAAAAGCCCAAAGATAAAGGGATTTTGGAGCAAAATAGTATGTGAAATGTCTTTTTATTCTACAAACACTTAAAACTACAACCATGGACCAGTTTGGTCCAAGAGATTAATTATAAAAATTATATATTTTTTTTATTAAAAGCCTTAAAGAATTTTAACTATACAATGACCCAAGGGTCTATTGGTATTTAGGCCGCTTGCTAATAGATGAGATTCTCCTGTAAACGAGCCCGGGATCGAATCTCTACGCTTGCAAGCTTTCTCCCGGGAATAAACCTATGAGATTGATCGGTCACCCCTGTACAGCTGGTGTTGGCCATCACCTTGAACCTATGGTTGGAAAGGAACAGGAGGTGTTTCAATGACAAACAACGCGTTTGTAAGCGACTCATCCGACACATTGACTTCCTATTCCTCACATGGTTCGATAGTGCTCATGCCACCCAACAAAACCAATTACAGCCCATGGTCGCCTTCATCAGACATAGTCTCTTCCTTACACGGGACGTCCAAGGGCTGCACACCCCAGGATCCGACTTTAAAGATATTGAAACCCCATCAGGCCACTCCAATCAGGGACTCCAGTATCCCACATGTAAAACCCGATCCCAATAGAGACCTCTGTAAGTCTGCAAGCCGGTATTATTACTATCAATAAAGGAATGTGGTTTATCCACTTTATCAAAAAAAAAAAATGTTCATTTTCGTCCATGTAATTGAAAAATCGTCTATCTCAGTAGTTTAGGGTTTTTGTTTGAATACGCCTCTAGTGCTGATGTGGCATCACATGTGGTTGGTATTTCTAATGTGGCAGCTTACGTGGCAAACTTAGGATGACGTAGAATGGCACAACATAATGGATTTCGAATAAATTATTTTTTAAAATGATAACGTGGCATGCCACCTGGAATAAAAAAATTTAACCGTATTTAGTTCGTATGCCACTTGTGTTGCCATCTCAGCACAAAGGATGTATTTGAACAAAAACCCCAAAGTAGATGGACCATATCTCAAAATTTCTTATTTTTTTACAATTTTAAAAAGTGTATAATTTTAATTTTGCAAAATTAAAAAAATAGATGATTAAATTGAGATTTTAAAAAGGGGAAATTATCAAATAGTCCCTGGCACTATTTGGGACTATTTTACCTTTACACACTACACACCCAAAACCCTATTTACTTTAGATCCCCAAACACCCCTACCCAAGGACCATTTGGCAATTTGGGTACTATTTAAGGGATGAATAGTGAATTATCTATTTTAAAAATATCTATATTAGATGATTATATTGAGATTTTAAAAATAGATGTTTTAATTTTAAAAAGCATATCTATATTAGTGATGTTTAATTTTAGAGCAACTTCATTATTAGTCCCTCTACTATTTGGACACTATTCACCTTTTTTTTTCCCTACACACACAATACCCTATTTACACTAACTCCCCACACAAGGACCTTAGGGGGAAAGATGAATAGTAACAAAGGACCTATAAGGAATAAGTTTACTATTGAGGGATGAATAGTTAATTAACTATTAATTTTAAAAAGAATATCTATATTAGTGAGAGGGAGTATTTTTAATTTATAAAAGAATATCCATATATATTACTAAGTAAAAGCGAGTCTAATTTTAAAATTTTTAAAAATACAAAAAAATAAAATTATGTTGAGATTTTGAAATTTTCTCTTAATTTAAGATTTTTTTTTTACTTTTAAAAGTTTCTATTTATATATTCATGGTAGTCTATAATTTTAATTTTTAAAAAAATAAAAAAATGTATTGGAATTTTGAAATTTTATAAAAAATTTGGATTTTAATTTTAAAAAGTATATCAATAAAATATCTTCTATACTGTTATGCGGGAGGATAATTGTTAGATAATTTTCATTTTAAAATTTTCAAAAAAAAATTTGAAAATTTGAAATTTTCTCACAAATTTTAGATTTTTAAATATTAAAAGTCTATCTATATTACTATTTTTATTTTATAAAATATTTTTTTTGGTATAAAAAATAGATTGGGATTTTGAAATTTTCTCCAAATTTTGGATTTTTTTAATATTAAAAGTCTATCTCTGTTACTATTTTAATTTAAACAGTATTTTAATTTTAATTTTTTTTAAAAAAATAGATCGGAATTTTGAAGTTTTTTAAAATAGGTAAATAACTATTCATCCCTCAATGGTAAACTTATTCCCTATAGGTCCCTCAATAGTAACTATTCATCCCCCTAGGGTCTTTGGGTAGGGGCTTAGTGAAAATAGGGTTTTGGGTGAGTGGGTTCAAAAGGTAAATAGTGTATGAATAGTGTAGGGACCTATAGGGATCTTTTTAAAAACTTTAGATTTTTAATATTTTAAAAAGTGTAATAACCACACATTTGTTTTTATTCCTTTATTAAAGTGCACGGGCTTTTCTAAAAATATAATTATTTGAAAAAAATCTAAATATGTGCTTTTAAAGTTGTATTTGTATTTTTTAATGTAAATAATAATTTTATGTGTTAATTTTTTTAATAAAATCTAAAATATTCTATAAATATAATTTTTTTAAAACCCGACACTTAATTACTCAATTTTACATTGGTGATCAATGCTTGATTGTCTTGATAGCCAATATGCAAAACTAGGAAAAAAAAAAGATATGCTAAAGTTTATTGAAATCCATGGAAGTTCGTGTACGATAAAGAAATGCTATTTCTTACATTGTTGAAACTAAAGCATGCAGATTGAAAATAGGAGATGGAAAAAGTAGATACCCTGATTATCACATGGAATGACCGTCTATATACATAATTATCAATAAAAAAAATTATGATTTATTCACCCTACTTAGAAGAAAAAAATAGGCTTAAATACAGTGTTAGTTGCTGTATTATGCCCAAATGTTCATTTTCGTCCTTGTATTTTAAAAATATTCAATACAGTCCCTATACTTTGTGCTTTTTGTTCAATACAGTCCCTAGGGTATAAGGCGTACACATGCATCTGGTGAAATGCATGAATATTTTATGCTAACGCTAAGATCGATGTGGCATCTTGGCGTGCGATAAATAAAATTTTAATATGTTAAATGTTTCATGCTGACATCGCACAGTGATGTGGCATGCCACGTTAGCATGTTGATGTGACATGATGACATGGCATGCCACGTGGCAATAAAAAAAAAATATAGAAAATTCTTAAAAATTAAAAAAAATCTAAAAAAATAACAAAAAATCTGGGTGCTTGCCACGTGTCAAAAAAAATTAAAAAAAAATCTAAAAAATTAGAAAAAAAAATCCATGAGCTTGCCATTTGTCAAAAAAAAAAAAATCTAAAATATAAGAAAAAAAACTAGGATTTTTCTAACAAATAAATAAATAACAGGAAAAAAAGAAAAAAAATCCATGATTTTTTTATGATTTTTTTTTATTTTATGATTTTTTTTAGACGTGGCGGCAAACTCCTTAATTTTCCCTTTTTTTAGAATTTTTTTATTTTTTTGACACATGGCAAGCTCCTGGAGTTTTTTTTCTAATTTTTTAGAATTTTTTTTTAAAAAAATTTGACACGTGCCAAGCACCAAGATTTTTTGTTATTTTTTAATTTTTTTTTTCTGAAATTTCTGAAATTTTTTATTTTTTGTTTCCACATGGCATGCCACATCATCATATCACGTCAGCATGATGACGTGGCATGCCACGTCAGCTGCCACATCAGCATGAAATATTTAATATATTAAATTTCATTTATTGTGCCACGTCAGTATAAAATTTTCATGTATTCAGCTCGTATGCCACGTCAGCCTTAGGGACTGTATTGAACAAAAAACGCAAAGTGCAGGGACCGTATTGAACATTTTTAAAATACAGGGACGAAAATGAACATTGGGGCATAGTACAGGGACTAACAATATATTTAAGCCAAAAAAAATACTATATTAAAACTTTAGAAACTGAGAATCAAGAAAACTTAATAGGGGCATGCAAGAGGTCTATGATAATGCAACCCAAATCCATACTATTGGTCTCTAAGTACGTGAGCTCCCAAGAGTACACTGGCCGGGGCAAAGAAGAGTGCGCCAAGGACTAAAAAAACGATTCCAGACATCTCTGAGTTCCTGCTAATGCTGATGTAGAGATAGACAGAGAAGCTAATCAGTGAAAGCATGAGAAGGATTAAACCAGTGATCGGATTTTCGAAATATTTCAATAGCTGTGGCTCCCGTTTGCTCTGTTGGTCTGCCATCACCTTGACAATGCCAAAACAACCAATTTTAATCCTTTAACAATCCAACAAGTCTATAATTTATGTACTTCTGAATAGGATTAAAGCCATTTTTAGTCCCTATATTTTGACCCAATGTTCATTTTCGTCCATGTATTCAAAAAATCTTCGTTATGGTCCCTGTATTTTGATGTATTTGTTCAAATTGGTCCCTCAGTGACGGCGTACCCACCTGGTATACGCTTTGAATACAGATATATTTTATGCTGACGTGGCGTGCTGACGTGGCTCAGAAATCAAAATGTTATGATATGCAAATAAATTAATGCTGACGTGGCATGCCACGTGGAATGAAAAAAATAAAAAAATTGCAAAAAATCAGAAAAATTAGAAAAAAAAATATAAAAATATTAAAAAAATCAGAAAAATAAGGAAAATAGGGAAAAAAATAAGGAAAAAATAAAAATAATATGGAGAAATTCAGAAAAATTAAGGAAATAGGCATATAAAAAAATATGACAAAAATCAGAAAAAATTTTAAAAAAATAAAAAATTCAGAAAAAATTTGAAAAAAAATAAAAAATTGAATAGAAATTCAGAAAAAATCCGAAAAATTTCAAAAAAATATAAAAAAAGAAAAAAAATTTCAGAAAAATCGGGGGAAAGCCTTGACACACATTTACTCTATTAATCATTTAACAAAAATTTACTATATTAATTATATAACAAAACTTTATTTTATTAATCTATTAACCAAGAAACTTTATTAATTATATAAAAATATTAAAAAAATTAAAAAAATAAGAAAAAATTCAGAAAAATTAAAAAAGTAAAGTTTTGTTATATAATTAATATAGTAAAGTTTCCTGGTTAATAGATTAATAAAGTAAAGTTTTGTTATATAATTAATATAGTAAATTTTTGTTAAATAATTAATAGAGTAAATATGTGTAAAAAGGCAAGGCTTTTCCCTGAATTTTTCTGAATTTTTCTGAATTTTTTTATATTTTTTTCAAAATTTTTTGGATTTTTTTCTTTTTTCTGATTTTTTTTTTCAATTTTTTTTTTTCCAAATTTTTTCTATTTTTGTCATATTTTTTTATATGCCTTTTTCCTTATTTTTTTCATAATTTCTCCATATTATTTTAATTTGTTCTGATTTTTTTTGTATATTTTTCCCTATTTTCCCTATTTTTCTGATTTTTTAAATATTTTTATATTTTTTTTGCTAATTTTTCTGATTTTTTTTGCAATTTTTTAATTTTTTTTCCTTCCACGTGGCATGCCACGTCAGCATGCTGACATGGCACGCCACGTCAGCATTAATTTATTTGCATATCATAACATTTTGATTTCTGAGCCACGTCAGCACGCCACGTCAGCATAAAATATATCTGTATTCAAAGCGTATACCAGGTGGCTGCCACGTCAGCACCAGGGACCAATTTGAACAAATACATCAAAATACAGGGACCGTAACGAAGATTTTTTGAATACAAGGACGAAAATGAACATTGGGTCAAAATATAGGGAGTAAAAATGGCTTGAATCCTTCTGAATATATAACATAATTATGAGATAAAAAAATAATTATAATTTATAGTTTAAATTTGAAAAAAATTATGCTTTACCTCAAAGATCTCAGAGATATAACCCGATAAAGTAATAATAAATATTTGTTATCTTCAATGAAAATTGTAAGGAAATACATGTAAAGTTATTTCTTTTCATGCAGAATAATTTTTATTCTCAATTTTGCCCGTGATTACTCTAATTTATGTTCTTCAGCCTTATCATGATTTTCTTAATGAATTTAGAATCAACTTCTAATATCAAATCAAACAACATTAAAGAAAACAAGAAAAGATTCTTAAAACTAAATACAAAAAATTATATGGCTTAGCAATAGGGTGTTTGAAATAGTAGGTTAAAACACAATAACACACATGAGCAACAGAATAAAGGACTGGAACATTAGGGTTAAGTTTTAAAATTTTCTTAACCTACCCTATATGTCGCAACATATCTAATTATTAATCACAATATATATATATATATATATATATATATATATATATATATATATATATATATATAAACCAGAAAGTATTTACTTTGAATCGCTTCCTCTCTTGAAAGCCTTCGTTGAAATCAACTAAGTTGCACAAGTTGACAAAAAAAGAGCTCTAAAGAGATCACTCAATTTTTCACAGTTGATTCTCTATTCTCGTATCATATCTCTCTTTATATAGATGGCATGAATTTTGATCAAATTCAAATTCAAATTCAAAGATCAAATCATTTACTAGTTTAATCTAATGGATAAACTTTAATCCCATATTTGGATCTTAACCTATCCCAAAATCTTAAATATATTTAATTTTAAAAGAGATCTATATAAATATTTATCCCAGTCTATCACATAATTTTAATTTTGAAAAATTTCAAAAACTACATAATAATCCGAGATTTTGAAATTTTCTAATGATTTTGAATTTAAAATAATATAAATGTCTCAAATTATCAATTAACTTCAGGAGGGTTATAATCCGAGTTTTTCATGAGCGTAAGCTCCCAAGAGCACAATGGTCGGGGCAAACAAGAGTGCGCCAAGGACTAAAAAAATGATTCCAGACATCTCTGAGTTCCTGCTAATGCTGATGTAGAGATAGACGGAGAAGCTAATCAGTGAAAGCATGAGAAGGATTAAACCAGTGATCGGATTTTCGAAATATTTCAATAGCTGCGGCTCCCGTTTGCTCTGTTGGTCTGCCATCACCTTTGACAATGCTGAAACAACCAATTTTAATCCTTTAACAATCCAACAAGTCTATAATTTATGTACTTCTGAATATATAACGTAATTATGAGATAAAAAAATAATTATAATTTATAGTTTAAATTTGAAAAAAATTATGCTTTACCTCAAAGATCTCAGAGATATAACCCGATAAAGTAATAATAAATATTTGTTATCTTCAATGAAAATTGTAATGGAAATACATGTAAAGTTATTTCTTTTCATGCAGAATAATTTTTATTCTCAATTTTGCCCGTGATTACTCTAATTTATGTTCTTCAGCCTTATCATGATTTTCTTAATGAATTTAGAATCAACTTCTAATATCAAATCAAACAACATTAAAGAAAACAAGAAAAGATTTTTAAAACGAAATACAAAAAATTATATGGCTTAGCAATAGGGTGTTGGAAATAGTAGGTTAAAAAACAATAACACACATGAGCAACAGAATAAAGGACTGGAACATTAGGGTTAAGTTTCAAAATTTTCTTAACCTACCCTATATGTCGCAACATATCTAATTATTAATCACAATATATATATATATATATAAAAACCAGAAAGTATTTACTTTGAATCGCTTCCTCTCTTGAAAGCCTTCGTTGAAATCAACTGAGTTGCACAAGTTGAAAAAAAAAAGAGCTCTAAAGAGATCACTCAATTTTTCACAGTTGATTCTCTATTCTCTTATCATATCTCTCTTTATATAGATGGCATGAATCTTGATCAAATTCAAATTCAAATTCAAAGATCAAATCATTTACTAGTTTAATCTAATGGATAAACTTTAATCCCATATTTGGATCTTAACCTATCCCAAAATCTTAAATATATTTAATTTTAAAAAAGATCTATCTATATAAATATTTATCCCAGTCTATCACATAATTTTAATTTTATAAATTTAATTTTGAAAAATTTCAAAAACTACATAATAATCCGAGATTTTGAAATTTTCTAATGATTTTGAATTTAAAATAATATAAATATCTGAAATTATCAATTAACTTCAGGAGGTTGATAATCCGAGAATTTCATGAACTTCTGCAGCTCGCCGACGCCGTTCTCAGGTGATGGTTGAGCTGGGAGAACTTCAGGACCTGGCCGCTAGACAGAAGAAGGAGAAGAAGGGAGGCGTGCTCAGATCTGGCTGCGTGATCCGTGACAGAGGGAAGGAGGAGAAGAGCGGCCGAAGTTCAGCTCGTGGCTGCCGGATCTGGTGGTCGCCGTCGTGAGCAGCTCGCAGGGATGCGGTTGTTGCTCACCTCCGAGATCCTACCGGATGAAGAGATGGCGCTGCTCCCCGGCGTAGGTGCGTGCGAGGACTAAGAGTAGCCGCTGGTCGCTATCCAGGGACGCCGGAGAAGAGAAGGGAAAGAAGGAAAACGAGATTGTGGTTGGGGCTATCCAAAGAGCTCGCTGCCCTCCCTTCTCTTCCTCCATAAATTGGCGGCGCTCTCCCCCTGTAGAATCACAGACTGCTCACTGTGGTCTCAAGGGTCAAGAAGAGAGCGCCCGACTAGATCCGCTATTAGTGTCGCCATCTCCTGCGAGTGCACAGGGAACTCCTTGTCTTCGAGCGCGCGTGGAGAGATGTGTCTTTTTTGATGGAGTTCAATCATAGAGGCTGGATTTTTTTTATTTTTTTTTATTTTTTATTTTTTATAACTTGGGGTTTTAAATTCAAAATCAAGGGTTGCTTAATCCTAATCACCCTTTTATTTCATTACTTTACTGTTTGGTAACACCGGATTAGAAAATTGGATTAGAAATCTTGTATTTGATGAACCTTAGATGGGACTATTTTACTGTTTATATTTTAAATTTTATTTTTAAATTATTATTTATATCATATATTTCAATTAGTTTTTAAAATTTTTGTATTTTAATATTTTAATTTTAATTTTTTTAAAAAAATTATTATTTATATCAAGTGCCAAAAATTAATTTATAAAAATTCTTTGTAAATACATAATAAAAACTATTCATACAAATTTTTTTGTAAATATTACCCCTGTTCACTTCCAAACACTCTATTTATTAAAATTTAATTAGTAAAACAATATGCAATTTTGATAGTTAAAATACTATACAAATTTAATATAGTTTTGCAAGCACATTTTAACATAATGTTAACAAATAATTGAAATAAAAATAATAAGGTCGAAGGTCGAACACCGGATTGATCAATCTGATATATATAACATGAAAATTAAATTAAAATCTCATATTTAAATTTCGATGAACTTTAGAAATGAGATAATTAATGAATTTGATTAAAAGTATGTATTCAAGGGTTTACAAATAAATTTTTCAAAACCTAGGGGGTAGAATGTAATTATGCTATATATATATATATATATATATATATATATATATATATTAAAAAATAGTATGAAAGTAAAAAAAGTTTAATAAAATAAATAAATTTTTTTAAAAAAATCTTTTAATTTTTATTGATGGTCAGACACTTGGAGGTGAACGTTATCCGGTGTAATCCTCCCAAAATAGAGGGAGTATTTTTAATTTATAAAAGAATATCCATATATATTACTAAGTAAAAGCGAGTCTAATTTTAAAATTTTTAAAAATACAAAAAAATAAAATTATATTGAGATTTTGAAATTTTCTCTTAATTTAAGATTTTTTTTTACTTTTAAAAGTTTCTATTTATATATTCATGGTAGTCTATAATTTTAATTTTTAAAAAAATAAAAAAATGTATTGGAATTTTGAAATTTTATAAAAAATTTGGATTTTAATTTTAAAAAGTATATCAATAAAATATCTTCTATACTGTTATGCGGGAGGATAATTGTTAGATAATTTTCATTTTAAAATTTTCAAAAAAAAATTTGAAAATTTGAAATTTTCTCACAAATTTTAGATTTTTAAATATTAAAAGTCTATCTATATTACTATTTTTATTTTATAAAATATTTTTTTTGGTATAAAAAATAGATTGGGATTTTGAAATTTTCTCCAAATTTTGGATTTTTTTAATATTAAAAGTCTATCTCTGTTACTATTTTAATTTAAACAGTATTTTAATTTTAATTTTTTATAAAAAAATAGATCGGAATTTTGAAGTTTTTTAAAATAGGTAAATAACTATTCATCCCTCAATGGTAAACTTATTCCCTATAGGTCCCTCAATAGTAACTATTCATCCCCCTAGGGTCTTTGGGTAGGGGCTTAGTGAAAATAGGGTTTTGGGTGAGTGGGTTCAAAAGGTAAATAGTGTATGAATAGTGTAGGGACCTATAGGGATCTTTTTAAAAACTTTAGATTTTTAATATTTTAAAAAGTGTAATAACCACACATTTGTTTTTATTCCTTTATTAAAGTGCACGGGCTTTTCTAAAAATATAATTATTTGAAAAAAAATCTAAATATGCACTTTTAAAGTTGTATTTGTATTTTTTAATGTAAATAATAATTTTATGTGTTAATTTTTTTAATAAAATCTAAAATATTCTATAAATATAATTTTTTTAAAACCCGACACTTAATTACTCAATTTTACATTGGTGATCAATGCTTGATTGTCTTGATAGCCAATATGCAAAACTAGGAAAAAAAAAAAAGATATGCTAAAGTTTATTGAAATCCATGGAAGTTCGTGTACGATAAAGAAATGCTATTTCTTACATTGTTGAAACTAAAGCATGCAGATTGAAAATAGGAGATGGAAAAAAGTAGATACCCTGATTATCACATGGAATGACCGTCTATATACATAATTATCAATAAAAAAAATTATGATTTATTCACCCTACTTAGAAGAAAAAAATAGGCTTAAATACGATTGTTAGTTCTTTGTCAGATTATGAAAAATGCTTCATTTTCGCCCTCAGTATTTTAAAATGCTCAATACTGATCCTATACTTTGTGCTTTTTATTTGTCCTGATCGAGGCGTGCGTACTAATGGCATCTGAAATGAGTACATGAATATTTTATGCTAACGTGGCATCTGATGTGGCATGCTGACGTGGCACAGTAAATAAAATTTTAATATGTTAAATGTTTCATGCTGACATCGCACAGTGATGTGGCATGCCACGTTAGCATGTTGATGTGACATGATGACATGGCATGCCACGTGGCAATAAAAATAAAAAATAAAAAATCTAAAAAATTAAAAAAAAAATCTAAAAAAATAACAAAAAATCTGGGTGCTTGCCACGTGTCAAAAAAAATTTAAAAAAAATCTAAAAAATTAGAAAAAAATCCATGAGCTTGCCATTTGTCAAAAAAATAATAAAAAAATCTAAAATATAGGAAAAAAAACTAGGATTTTTCTAACAAATAAATAAATAACAGGAAAAAAAGAAAAAAAATCCATGATTTTTTTTATGATTTTTTTTTTATTTTTTGATTTTTTTTAGACGTGGCGGCAAACTCCTTAATTTTCCCCTTTTTTTAGATTTTTTTATTTTTTTTAACACATGGCAAGCTCCTAGAGTTTTTTTTCTAATTTTTTAGAATTTTTTTTAAAAAAAAATTTTGACACGTGCCAAGCACCAAGATTTTTTGTTATTTTTTAGATTTTTTTTTTCTGAATTTTCTGAAATTTTTTATTTTTTGTTTCCACATGGCATGCCACATCATCATATCACGTCAGCATGCTGACGTGGCCACGTCAGCTGCCACATCAGCATGAAATATTTAATATATTAAATTTCATTTATTGTGCCACGTCATTATAAAATATTCATGTATTCAGCTCGTATGCCACGTCAGCCCTAGGGACTGTATTGAACAAAAAACGCAAAGTGTAGGAACCGTATTGAACATTTTTAAAATACAGGGACGAAAATGAACATTGGGGCATAGTACAGGGACTAACAATATATTTAAGCCAAAAAAATACTATATTAAAACTTTAGAAACTGAGAATCAAGAAAACTTAATAGGGGCATGCAAGAGGTCTATGATAATGCAACCCAAATCCATACTATTGGTCTCTAAGTACGTGAGCTCCCAAGAGTATACTAGCCGGGGCAAAGAAGAGTGCGCCAAGGACTAAAAAAACGATTCCAGACATCTCTGAGTTCCTGCTAATGCTCATGTAGAGATAGACGGAGAAGCTAATCAGTGAAAGCATGAGAAGGATTAAACCAGTGATCGGATTTTCGAAATATTTCAATAGCTGTGGCTCCCGTTTGCTCTGTTGGTCTGCCATCACCTTGACAATGCCGAAACAACCAATTTTAATCCTTTAACAATCCAACAAGTCTATAATTTATGTACTTCTGAATAGGATTAAAGCCATTTTTAGTCCCTATATTTTGACCCAATGTTCATTTTCGTCCATGTATTCAAAAAATCTTCGTTATGGTCCCTGTATTTTGATGTATTTGTTCAAATTGGTCCCTGGTGCTGACGTGGCAGCCACCTGGTATACGCTTTGAATACAGATATATTTTATGCTGACGTGGCGTGCTGATGTGGCTCAGAAATCAAAATGTTATGATATACAAATAAATTAATGCTGAAGTGGCATGCCCATCACACGAGTGAAAATCAGAACCGTTCATCTCATTTTTGTTTTAAGTGCGAGGCAATGGGTTTAATCTCAACCGCTTGCTTCCTTTCGTTTGATAGAAATGATCCAAGCCCGCCATCTGAGATTCCTTTAAGTTCAAGGCAACTGCGTAACATATGGCAGTTCATCGAGATGCAATCTCGACTAAACATCAAAGGGGAATACTCGATCCGAGACACAAGGAGGGGGATCCGGCCACTCATCACCATGCAGCAAATTGGAGCCGCCCATCTGTGGCCTAAGACCCGATCACGAGGCACGCCGGAGCCTTCTTCTCCATCAGCACGCCTCCACCGTCGACAACGGATCTCTCCACGATTACCGCTCACCTTGAAATGGAAAGAAGGCGATCACGATCACTGTCACCCCCACTATCACCGGGATTTCAAATACGACTAACCTCACCGCCACTAGCCTCTATAAGAGGCTACAAACCTCTCAGAAAAACCCTAGCAATCATCAGGCGGCAGGTGGGGATCATCTACCTTGTGGAAACAGTAGGTGAGACGGAGAGACAGTAGCGGTATCACCGGATGAACGTGACCACACAGGTAAGCCTCTGAACATGGAATAGATGACCAGTAACAAAGGGTGGCAGGCGAGTATAAAGGAAGGGATCATTATTGATCCTTACTTCGTGATTGGCGGGAGGAGAGTCATCAAGAAGAGGGGGACTGGAGGAGGAAAGAAGACAATGTCGGCGGTGCTCGGACCCCTGGAACGACCGCAACCACGCCAAAGACGAGGAGGTAGGGCATCACCACCATTTGACCCTCGTTAGACCACGATTGAGAGCACACGTGTACAGCTCCGGTGAGCTTTCTATTCTCTGGTTTGATTTCCAGTCTTGCATGTGTACATATAGATTAGATACGTTGCCGAAAGAAAAAGGGAGGAGGTACTTGGATTCTCCGTCATTCTCCGCCGAGGGGTTGAGCGCCAGAGAGAGAGATAGAGGGAGAGTTCCGGCGAGGAGCAGAGAGGGAACCGGAGGTCTCCTGCTACAGAGGGAACTCGCGATGGGCGAAAACCTTCTGACGGCGGAGACTTGGTGGAGGGAAGGTATTGGACGATCACGGGACCGCCGGAGGCTGCTGCAAGTGACCGGAGCGCCGCCCTCTTCTCCGGCCAGGCTCAGCCGTGATCAACCTAAGATAGGGTTAGTCAAATAGCAATGGGTTAAATGAATTAAAAGGGGTTAGTTGATTGGGTTTAATCAATTAAGTTTGGCTTAAATTGGCTATGTCTTGGTTTGGGCTCAAGGTGACCAAATGGTTGGGTTGGACCGGTTTCAAAAGGGTTGGATATGTGGCATGATCCAGTTAACAAGTTGGGTTCAGTCATATTAAATCAAGTTGGGTTTGATCAGATTGAATTGAGTTTGGATTAGGTCCAATCAAACTCTATTGGGTCAAGTTAATTAAATAAGGTTAAGATAGTTTGGTTTGATCAAGATAGTGGTGTGGGTTCAACCATGTTGTGAACCAAGTTATAAAAAGTAAAATAAATAAAAAAGGTAGGATAGGGGATTTGAAACCAAGACCCCTTATTTAACATATTGGGCTTTAACCACCAGGGCCTTATTTTGCTCTTGGTTGGATAGGATAAATTTAATTATTTAAGCTTGGTCTAACCAGGTATAGAGAAAGAAGAATAAAAGAAATAAAAGGCAAGAGGAGGGAATGGAACAAGGGACCTCTCAATAAGAATAGTGGGCCTTAGCCACCAAGCTATCTTAGCTCACTTGAACAAATGGTTAGGTCTAATCATTTAAGAGAGATCACACTAGACCGAACCAAGAAATAAAAGAAAAAATAGTATGGAATACAAGGGAAGTCCCACAAGTTAGACTTGGGCTTGGTTAGGGTATCATGCATGTTCAACTAGAGACTTTAAGATGTTGCCGATACTGATATAGGTTTTACTATCAGGTTGCGACATAGAGACGTGACAGGAGGGCTTTTTGCTGAGTAATCCCGGATGTCATTGTTGAGGTAAGTACACTTGCCTCGTACCCACTCTTCTGAGTTTTCTTTGGCTTTGTCATTACCATGTTGATGATATTGTTGCCTTGTTTTATTGAGATTATTCATGCTTTCTTTATTGCTTGAAATTCTGTTGAGCATGTTTAACTTGTTTCAGGATGTTGGTATCCATAATTTGTATTTGGTATTTCGCCCGGGTTCAGTGGAGCTTGGGGGCTCCGTTTGGGAAACGCTCAGGTACGAGACACCCTGGCGTTTCGGCTTGTCATGCCATAGGGATGATACTCTGGTTGTCGTGCCCGTCAGTGGGGATGATTCGCTGGCAGTGTCGACACGTACGAGAGGTGGCGCTACCGACATACAACCTGAGGGTCGTACGACCGAAGGGTCAAGTTCTAGCAAGTTGCTGATAATGCTGGCCGGGGGAGACGTTTGTTGAGTTTTCCTTTGGAACTCGTTGCAGAGCTTGAGAGCTGCTGTAGTTAAGGGTCGTACCGTTGTGATTGGTAAACTCCTAGGGATAGTTTTTGAGGGGAGTGTCCCCGTTGTTGACTTGAGAGCTGCTGTAGTTAAGGGTCGTACCGTTGTGATTGTTTATGGTAGACTCCTTGGGATAGTTTTTGAGGGGCGTGTCCCCGTTGTTGACTTGATGATCATTTCATTGATTTTATGACGATTTTATGAACCTCACAAGGGTACTTATTGGCTTTCCATTCGAAAGCGCACGCATTCGCTCTTTCTTTTTCAGATCCTGAGGAGTAGGAGATTTGAACTCAGGAGCCGATCGAGGGTCGAGATATCTTGCAGAGGTCTAAGGATCTCTTTTTTTTCATTGTGTGTGAGAGACATTATTGTAGGACCCTTATAAAGCCTGGCTTTCTGTAGGGCATCTGGATCCCTTTTATTTTATTTCCGCTGAAACTCTTTTAAATTTGATATTTGAGATTTATTACCATTTTATTTTTTATGTTATCTGTTGTTACTTACTTAGGCCTTGTGTCCGAGTGAGGTGTGCCTTACTTGGTTACGGCCGGTCTGCTCACGTACCCGAGGCCCCGGATTCCAGGTCGAGGCATGAATATATATATATATATATATATATATATATATATATATATAGAGAGAGAGAGAGAGAGAGAGAGAGAGAGAGAGAGAGAGAAAGGGGAGGGGGGGTTGGCAAATATTAATTATATATTTTAGGGTTAATTTTTTTTTACCCACCTGAACAATGTTGCTTTTTTGATCCGGCACCTCAACTTTTTTTAAGTTCCAAAAAAGCCTCAACTTTTTTTAAGTTGTGTTTGTCTATTTAGCTTTGCATTGTATTTCTCACTTTATTGGTTTCATGGCGTCTTTTTCAAATTATCTACACCCATGGTTACGTTATATGTTGTACTTGTTAATCAACTTAAGTTTGGGAGGTTTCCTTTTTTTGGCCTTATGGTTAGTTGTAATGACATGGAGAAGTGTCTTTATGCAAGAAGTAAGAAATCAATCTGCATTGAATATTCACGTTGAATGACTTTGAACTTGGTATAAATGAAGCGTCTAGGTTGTAAAAACACATCATGGAGTGTTGCAAAATGTAGCTAGCCAGACTACTCAATCTTCACATCGATGAACAAGCAATATAAAGAAAAGTTTCACATATCAAATAATATAAGTCATTTTAAGGACCAAGTTTATAAGCTAAACTTCCTGTTGGGCCACAAAATAGATGTTTCAGGGAAAAAAGGAGAGAAAAATACTCATGTGGTGGTTGTCTACATTCTTCCATTATGCTATGACTATTTAATAAGAAGTATAAATAAGGAAGTCAAGTGGTAGCATGGATTTTACAAACCTTAGGACACTGATTACGAATCAGGTTCTAGTCAATTCGATCATAGGAAAGATTATACAACTACTACTTTCTTAGTGATAGAATTAATGGGGTAATTGCCCCCAAACATGTTCCATTATATATACGGGCAAATATACCAACCTGCAGTAGTACCACATGCGTCCTGTAGAATTGTGAAATTGAAGATTGAGACTATAGACACACACAGATAGTATAATCTTGGATCATTATTAGATTCCTAACATGTCAAAAATGTACCCTTGTTTCTCCATGAAATTTCTAGCTAGATGAGTTACCCATTAGTTGAAAAAATAAAATGAGTTTTCTTTAGCTGTTGTTCATATTATTCATCAGATTTTATGGGAAGTATCTGATGTTATTCATGATAGACACAAGCGCTAGAAACCTAGATGAATTGGAGAAAATAAGGGAGCAACCATATCTCAGACACTAGTGGATTGCTGCCAAATTATTTAACCTGGTAAAATATTCATAAAATTGGGATCATCGTGCCTCTTCAGACTGAGCGACCGAGCGACCTTGAGCTTCCAACTGAAAACAACCTCCCTGTCTGCTTCTCCCCCACTTGCAATGGCGAGTGGGGGTGGAGTACTGGGAAGCAAGAACCCGGCTCCACCTGTAAGACCTGGAAAATCATGGTCACGCGTTGTTTTGGGTGACCAAAGAGAGAAGGTTTTTGGCAATGAGACCATTAACTCAAAGGAGAACTTTGAGAGGCTGAAATCTTTCCGGCATCCGAGGTTTAAACCCGATGGTGCTTTCCGGATGCGCCTTCATGAACGAATGCAAACGTCAATGTATGGCAAGTTTCTTGGCAAATCACTGCCACTGGAACAAGTTAGATCATCACTGATGAATCTCTGGCAAGGGCTTGGAACCTTCACCATCTCGGACATGCCTAATGGATATTACTATATTCGGTGTGAATCTGTGGAAATGGCTCAAATGGCTATGATTGAGGGGCCTTGGAGTATCTCTGGTATGGTGCTCCAGCTTATGCCATGGAGACAAAATTTCCAGCCCGCGTTCGAGAGGTTGGAGACAGCAGCAGTATGGATCGAACTTCACCATTTACCAATTGAGTATTGGGAAGATGACACGTTAGAGAGCCTGTGCTCCTTAATTGGACCGGTTATGAAGATCGATCATCACACCTTAACAGTTGAATCCCAGGCAGCAGAGGTTGGCAGAGCAAAGTTCGCTCGTGTATGCGTTGAATTAGACCTTTCCAAACCACTGGAAACAGGGATATGGGTTGGCGAAGGGGATGATGAAACCCTTGTCGCCGTTCTCTATGAGAAAATTCCATCCTTTTGCTTCCAGTGCGGCCGAATTGGACATGTGGTCAGTTCATGTGAGCAGAATGCCAGCAATCCGGCGGCTGCTGCCGGAGTGACAACTGAAGGATAGTCGGTAGAGCCACATGATATGCACCTTGATGGTGAACAGCAACGAACAGAGGGGATGAGCGACCAGCCGGAGCAAGGGAATCTGGACACTGAGCTTGCAGGGAAAGAATATGGAACTTGGATGAGAGCGGGGCACCACCGCGGTCGTGGACGCGGCCGTGGAAGTGGTCCGGTGGTCAACTCAAGAGGGACAGAACAGTCAAACAGGGCTGCCAACCAGCCAGTTGTTGTACCTAACCACATGCACGTTGAGGAGGAAAGTAGTGGTAGAGCAACACGTGGAGGAAGGGGTGGACTGAACAGTGGTAGAGATTGGCAATCTCGAGGCAAAGCAGTGGTTTATTATCATGACACTCAGAAGGTGGAAGTTTATCCCCCAATTCGAAACCCTTGCAGAGTGATGATCTCACCTCCTGCAGCCGCCCTCAACGGTAACCTTCCCTCGCCTCCGTGTCTGGAGCTTGCTACCGTTGGACCCTTTACCTCTATTGCATCTACCTTCATGCCGTTGATGGATAGGTCAGCTAACTCAGATATGGAGCTTGGTGAAGATGAAAGGACTGACCCAGGCCTCATCACATCTCTGGATAAGGAGCGGCGTCAGCAGCACCATACCAGGGACAGGGCAGATGATCAACTTGATCCGCTAAATGAGCATGAGAGTGTGGTAAATAGAGTCACCAATGCTCTCAAGTCAAGACCCCCATATCAATCAGTAGAAGACCTCACCATGGAAGAAGAACCACCTGGTGAGGATTCAGGCAACGAGATATTGGATGATGATATGCCTCTCGCCCAATGTCAAAAAGATGCTAAACAAGAGGCCTTAGCCCGTAGGGGAAAACCAAAGGCAAATCCTCATTCGAAGAAGGGCCGAGTTCAAGGCCCGACAGAAGATCCCTGATTTATCCTAATAAGGATTTCTAAACTCTGTTTATATTGCTAAATTTGTTTTCTATGGAAGATACTAAAATTTTGTGTTGGAATTGCAGGGGATCATCGAATAGTAAAACAATGAACAGGATTAGAGAGTTGATGCGAAACCTCCAACCTATTTTGGTATGCCTAGTTGAAACCAGGGCTAATGTAGCCAGAGCAACCAAGCTGTGTGATAAGTTCTCCAAGTTTTGGGATTGGGCTGTTATTCCAGCTCAAGGTATGTCAGAGGGCATAATCACCCTCTGGAAACGGGGGGTGGGGATGGTTACCCCCATTGCTTATTCTAGATTCTCTTTGCACTTAGTTTTAACAACAGAGAAACCTAAACATTGGGTTCTCTCTGTGATATATAATTTACAAAATTTACATTTTCAGAAAACTCTTTGGCAAGATTTAACTGCAATGTCTACCTTAGATTTACCTTGGGTTTTAACAGGAGATTTTAATGCAATTACAAACAATGAGGAACATAGAGGTGGTACATTTGATTATTATGCTGTCAAGTCAAAAAATTTTAATGAATTTATAATTGAAAACCATCTTCAAGACCTAGGTTTCTATGGTTCTCCATTTACTTGGTGTAATAATCAACAAGGTCTAGCTAGAAGATGGGCCAGGCTTGATAGATTTCTAGCTAATAGTGACTGGTTAAACAATTTTCAATCCTATACCAACAAACATCTTGCCAGAACAGCTTCTGATCATTCTCCATTATTCCTGACTGCAAGACTTTTCTCTCATTCAAAACATAAAATATTTAGATTTGAAAATTACTGGTTTGATTAGGAGAAGTGTCATCAAAATGTATATAGAGCTTGGTGTTGTAATGCTAATGGTACTCTTATGCATGCTTTCAACCACCTTATTTCTAAAACCAGGGACTACCTAGTCAAATGGAAGACTAAGGGGATGTCATCCTTAGATAGTGATATTGGCAAAATTGAGGAAGACATCACTTTACTGGAATCTATTGATGCATCTCCTACAACATCCCCAATTAATTCTGATCTAAATTCAATAGCTCTTAGGGGACTCTATAATAAACACTCTGCACTGCTTAGTCAAAATGCTATTAAGTGGGCACAAAGAGCCAGGTTAATGTGGCTAAGAAATGGAGATTACAACTCCAGCTTTTTCCATAAACAAGCTAGAATTAGGAACCATAGAAATAAAATATCAGCTATTCTAGATGATCAGGGTGTCCTTCAGACAGAACAACAGAGTATTGGAAATGCATTCAATGTTTTTTATGCTAAGCTCTGGACTTCTACATTTAATTCATCCATTTCAGATCTAGTAGTGAGTTTACCCAGTGATCTGCCTACTTTATCTGATATTGACAGTGATTTTTTGATCAGTCCTGTCACTTCTGTGGAAATTTACCAAACCCTAAAATCTATGCCCAAGGGTAAAAGCCCTAGTCCAGATGGATTTAATGTTGAATTTTATCTATATTATTGGGATATTGTGAAAGAATCATTACTGGCAACTGTTAATTACTTTTTTCAAATTGCTGATTTACCTTGTGCTTGGGGAAAAACTTATATTGTCTTGATTCCAAAAAAAGATACCCCAAACAAAGTGCAAGATTTTAGACCCATCTCTTTATGCAATGTGTGCTACAAACTCATCTCTAAGATCTTAACCAATAGACTCAAAAGAATCATACATAAACTTATTGGACATGAGCAGAATGGATTTATTGAAGGAAGGTCAACTTTTGATAACATTATTGCAGTTCAAGAAATAGTGCATTCCCTAGAATTTGATACCCAAACACTCCCTAGGATGATTGTGGGATCGAAAATACGCGCCTGGCATCGCGTCTGTGAAGAGACACCAGGCGACATATCGAATCACAAATGTCGTATTTTTTTATTATTGTGGGTTCTTCCATTCCTAATAGAGGCAAGCCTCTATTATTAATTACCCCAGACAATGTTTTCGGAACCTCCGATTAAGGGCAAAAAGAGTACAAGTAGAGGCAATGAAAAATAATTTATTTATCATGGAAAATAATAATTTATTACATATAAATATCATCATATAGATGTACATAATTTATTCATTTATTTATATAAATGGTGCCGCCTTCCGTCGTGGAATATATGCTCCGCCACTTTGAGATTTGGATTTCATCGGCCTCTTCGAGGTGAGTGTTCCACCGTTACCTCGAAATATGTACCACTTTGGATTTCATCGGCTGCTTCGATGCATGTTTCGTCGCCGCCGTGAGATTTGTACCAATTTAGGATTTGTACTTCATCGGATGCATCGAGATGCGCATACCACTTTAAGATTTGTATTTCATCATTCGCTTCAAGATGCGTGTCCCATCGCCGCATCAAGATGCGTATCATTTTGAGATTTGTACTTCATTATCCGCCTCAAGATGCGTGTTCCATCGTCACATCGAGATGCGTGTCACTTTAAAATTTGTATTTTATATCAGTCACTCCAAGATGTGTGTTATTTTGAGATTTGTATTTTATATCAGTCTCTCCGAGATGTGTATTACTTTGTCACATCGGGATGTGTACCACTTTGAGATTTGGATTTTATTAGCCGCTTCGAGATAAGTGTTACACCATTACCTCGAAATATGCCACTTCATGATATATTTTATTGGCCGCCTCGAGATGGGTACTCCATCGCCACCTTGGGGGTCGTGTCAACTGCCTCGAGATACGTGTTCCATCACCGTCTCCAGATTCATGCTGCTTTAGGATATCGGACTTACAGCTTTGTATATATATATGAGAGAGAGAGAGAGAGATTTTACAAAAAAGTTTAAAACCCCTTTTTTCTCTCTCCCTTTTTTTATTTATTTTTATTTATTTTCATTTCATCTCTCTTCATTTCCTTTTTTTTCCTTAATTTCTCTCTCTCTTTTTTTTTTTAATCTCCCTGTTCACCGGTTTTCATCCCCCTTTTTTTTAGTGTCAAGCTGCACATTAAAAAGCCCTCCTTTTATCATTTTCTACCAGCTTTCTCTATAAGAAGGATTCAAGCTATTAGAATTGTTTGCTTTGCATATATTTATATATTTTTTATTATCAATAGGCATCAGCAAACATAACATCAACTTTGTGCACAAGACTAATTTAGTTCATTCCTCTTTGCAATACATATCCTCCTTGGATTGTGAAATATCTGATTACGAAGGAGCCTCACATGCAATTATATGATTCACATGCTTGTGAAATGCCCCTCTGTTGAAAAGTAGATTATTCTACATATGCTTGTGCTTCTTTTTTTTTTTATTGATTTAAACTTCAAATTTTCAAAAGGAAATATGGAATTATGGAATTATTGAATATTCAAAAGAGGACACAGTGAATGATTTGGAGATGAGCCATACAATAAACATCAATACTGCAGCAGCTATAAAATGCTCTTTGTGGAGCAGCCCAAGCTTGATAGCCTTCCATCAGTTGCACAATGTTTGCAATTAAGATGTTGGACCAATTTGCAGCCAAGCCTCCTCTAGCAAGTCTTTTATTTTAATATCTGATTTCAAATTCTTCAATTACCATGAGTTTTGCAAGCTGTCAGTTTCTTCAATTTTTTTATTTTTATTTTATTATTATTGTTATTTTTTTATAGTTTCATCACTATAGTAAACGTCCTGAAAACCCAATTTAATTATCAAGACTGATTCTTTTCCAAGACCCTTGCCAAAACTTTCAAGTTCAATTATCATTATCTCAATCTCTGCCAAGTAGAGAGTTTTCTAGCCTTCCGTATATCAGCTACTTTGAGAAAAGAATTCCAAGATCACTGGGAGAGGACATCGTTCATTGTTCCAAAATATTACTGAATGCTCGTCATCATAAAAAAAAAGAAAAAATCGTTCCTTTGAAGCATTCCATCAAACAGATTATAGGCATGTTCCATGTTAGAAAAATTTACACTACGTTTATGGGGCTTTCAATAATACATTTTACATCATTTTCTACCAACAATTCAACATACTTTCTCACAATATCATCATATAATTTCTGAAAGAAATTCAATCCTTTAGTGGAAATATTCATTTTCTATGTGCAGTGCAGCTTTCCCTTCATCTTCTTTTCTCTCCACAGCTT
This sequence comes from Dioscorea zingiberensis, assembly GCA_026586065.1. NCBI lineage: Eukaryota > Viridiplantae > Streptophyta > Magnoliopsida > Dioscoreales > Dioscoreaceae > Dioscorea > Dioscorea zingiberensis. The sequence goes on along the minus strand of CM048818.1, from coordinate 51,600,416 downwards.
CATTATGGAGTTGCAGCCCCTCCATTATTACAGCAGGAACAGCTTCCTATTCAGGACAGCAATATCAGTAGTCTTCTTTGTTTTCATGGTTGCAATAGCAACTTATCCTTTTTCCATAGTTTCTGCAACATTGTTCTTTGTAGCAGCACCATCTTTTTTTAATCTTTTACTAACTTCAGAGGCTACAGCTTCATCATCAAGCAGCAGCAAGTCCTGGACCTTCTCGTACCTTCTCATTCCCTTCATCACTCAAGATGACAGCCTAGACAACAGCACCATAGGCAACGATTTCATCAAGCTTGATTCTTTTGCAGAGTTTTTTTCTTCTTTTTTTTTTTATTAAAAAGGGTCTTACAATAGTTGCCAGCACAACATCATTATATTTAGACAATGGCGAGCGCTGTAGGTTCCTCGATCAACGGAATTCTTCAGTGTTGGAACATGACAGCGGCTGGGGTCATATAGTTTCTTTTTCTTCTTTTTTTTTTCTCCGGGGCAGCAGGGCCTCGACGGTGATCATTAGTAGTTCTTTGACACAGCCACGCCTTGGGACGGTGTCCCTTTCTCCAAAGAACGACGGCCGCTTGATGGCGGCAGGCCTCAACAGCGACAATTGGGCTTCTTAACACCGCCATGCCTTGGGGCAGTGTCCTTTCTCCGGCGACGGCGTTCGATGGGTAAGGGCATGGGCGGCAATGATGGAAGGCAGTGGAGCTTTTTTTAGGGCTCAATCGCCTGCAGGTCGGCATCTAGGCAGAGACGTGCACCTCCGGCGGTGAAGCTTCTCTTTGGTGGTATTACGGTTTATGGAAGGACCCAAGTCTGTCTCCTTCGGCATGGCCATTAGAGACAAACTTGGTCATGTCCGCAACCGAAAATACCTCTCTCTTTTTTACCGGAGTGGGGGGAGCTTCATCTCCTTCTTTTTCTTCTTCCCATTCTCCCTTCTCCTCCCCCCTTTATTTATAGAATCAGAGAGGATTAGATAAATGATAAATCATAATTTAAATTTTTATTTGATTTAGATAAATCAAGTTGATTTGATTTGATTTTTTTTTTTTTTGAATTTTGATAATATCATGATTTAAGTTCTGATTTGATTGATTTTTTTTTCTAATTTCTTGATTTGGCCAACATTCAAATTTTTGATTTGATTGATTTTTTTCTCTTTCTTGATTTGGCCAACATTCAAATTTTGATTTGATTGATTTTTTTTTCTTTCTTGATTTGGCCAACATTTAAATTTTTGATTTAATTGATTTTTTTATTTTTTTCTTGGCCAAGATCAATCTTTAAATTTTAATTTGATGAGACTGATTTTTTCTAAATTCATCCAAATTTTGATTTGATTTGATTTTGATTTTTTTTTTATTTCTTTTTTTTTGGGAATTATATTTATATTTTCCCATATTGCCTCAGGATTTGTTCTCTTGGATTGTCTTGGATTTGCCTCGGGATTTGTTCCCTTGGATTGGCTTGGATTTGCCTCGGGATTTGTGCCCGTGGATTATCCTAGGATTTGTGTGTCCTTACCTCGAGATCAAACCATATATATCTTTTTTGTTAAAATATCTTAATTTAAGAATATTTCATCATAATTTATATGAAATATTTCATATTGGCCCTTGGAACATTTTGTATTTTCAAATCTCATATTTTATTATTATTTTCTTTTCTTTTCTTTTTTTTATATCAACAATGATACTCAAGTTAGATATAGAGAAGGCTTATGATGCTTTGGAGTGGAACGCCATCCTTGCCACACTTAAAGTCATGAAATTTCCTGAAACCTGAATAAATTGGATTAGGGCATATATTACCTCAGCTAGTTTTGCCTTTTTAATTAATGGGCAGCCCTCTGAATGGTTCTCCAGTCATAGAGGACTGAGGCAAGGGGATCCCATATCCCCCTATCTTTTCCTTATTGTGTCTCAGAACCTTACTGCTATATTAAATCAGGCAATGCAAATGAGACTGATCCCAGGCTTTGACAATAGGTTGCCACATAATTTTAATCATTTGTTGTTTGCTAATGATGTGATACTTGTCACTAGGGCTACTAGATCTGCAGCAAGAAACTGCAGAATGTGTCTAGACATATACCACAATCTCACTGGCCAGAGAGTCAGCTTGGCCAAATCTACTATTCACTTCCCTAGTAGATTTAACAAGAAACTGAAAAAAGCCATAGAACACATACTTGGAATGACAGCTGGTTCATTTCCTTTTAAATACCTTGGGGTTTTAATTTCCCCAAGAAGGATACCTGTCAGACAGTGGGACAGTCTCATTAGCAGGACTCAGAACAGCCTATCAGCTTGGAACCACTCATCCATTTCATTAGCTTGCAAAGCTGTTCTTGTAAATTCATCACTTATGTCTATACCAGTGTATTCACTTTCTTGTTATCCAGTACCTAATATAATTATAGACCAAATTTCTAAGTTGGCTAGGAAATTTCTGTGGGGAAGAGGCACTGCTGGTGGCTTCCACTCCATGAATTGGAGCACTACTACACTTGACAAGACTGAGGGAGGTTTGGGTATTAGAGATCTAAGGAGTGCCAAAGTTGCATTTATGATTAAAAATGTTTTTAGTGCCTTAAACAAATCAGATAAACTTTGGGTTCAGATTAGTAACTTAAAATATGGTAACTTTAAAGTCTGGAACAACAACAAACTAGGAACAGTTTCATGGTTTTATAGGCAACTTTGTAGAACATGCATACAATTTAGAGATAAGATGAATTTAGCTACCTGTAATCCTGTTTCTACAAGTTTTCTTGATGATGCATGGATGTTTGACATGCCTATATCACTTAAACCAACATATATCAACATGCAACTTCCTATTGATGAAATCAGTATAAATGATTTTCTTGATAATAATAAAGTGATACATTCTGATTTATTAACTTGCTTTGGACAGCTAGTAGATTATAATGCACTGACTAAAGTATCCTTCAATGATAATACTCAAAACTGTTGGATTTGGAAGTCAAATGACTTGAATACTGGCATTGTTAGAGCTGTTTATAAATCTTTAAATCAGAGCCATGTAACTGACACTGAAAATTGGGAGGGATGGACTAAATTATGGAAATTACCAATTTCCCCTAGAGTAAAGACATTCTTGTGGAGGATGTTTCATGGGAGAATTCCTACTTTTGAGCTTTTATATACAATGGGCATTGGGCCTCAGAATTTTTGCCCAATGTGTGGACTTGAGAAAGAAACATTGCAGCACCTTATGCATAACTGAAGAATATCCAGGCAGTGCTGGCAGTTAATTGCTGATGCATCTGGGATGAACATCAGTTCATTCGATAATTTGTTAGAAGGAGAATGGCTTATGCATTCAGGTGGAGCTGGAGGAATGTGTAATACAACAACAAAAGCACTGATAGCAACATGCATGTGGAATATTTGGAAATCCAGGTGTGATATGGTGTTTAACAACAATAAACCTGATTCACTCAAGATCTTTCAGCAAGCTAACATGAATACTCAAGACTATATATGGAGAGTGAGAGGCCAACTCAGGGAGTATCTCAATACTTCAGTCTATAGTAATTCAATTACTGTTATGTGTGATGCTTCCTGGTGTCCTAATTATCTGTTTTGTGGTATAGGTTTTATAATAGTGGAAGGCCCAAGCAGAATACTACTTGTTGGTTGTGCTTATGAGGCAGTGGATTCAAGTATTCAAGCCGAGATTAAAGCCATTGGGAAAGCACTGGAGATTTGTACGAGGATACAATTGAAGCCCAACAGAATCTGTTCAGATTGTATACAAGCATTGGAACAAATCAATGACAATGCAGCACTAAATCAGAGATATGCCAATGATATCTGCCATGTTAAGGAGCAAGCCAATTCTATACCTGAGCTGGAGCTAAACTATTGCCCTAGAGATCTTAATGTGTTTGCTGATGCTTTGGCAAATAAAGCAAGAAGGAATCCTGAACCGACTCTATACCATAGAGGAGCAAACCGGCCAAGATGGTTGGAGGACATAATCAAGACTGCAGGGATGATATTTTGAAGCTTGTTAAGGCTGTAGTTGTATGTTTTTGTGTTTTTTTTACATAGCTTGTAGAAAGCTCTTTCTCGTCAAAAAAAAAAAAATATATTCATAAAATTGGCTTGGTGAACTTTCCAGTTCTGATCATTCATGTAAGCATTTTGATTCCAAGATATATAATGTTTTAGTTAAGCCTTCACTGTAGAATATATCAAAATGGGATATAGGAATGCGTATCCTTTCTCATTTTCTACAGCATGCTCATGCTATCCAAAATAGATTTACTTGAGCCCTTTTTTCTTGATTGAGTGTTGACAAAAGAGCTCTTTTTGACCTTCCTCTTCAAATGTATCCTTAGTTTTTGCTATACTTATTTATATATTTATTTTTAAATTTATCTTCCTAAATAATGATTAACTAAAAACGTTGGTGGCATTAAAACCATGACAAAATTATTGGTGGTTCTTGCAACCAACTTCCACAAGTTGGTTTTTTGATCATGACAACATGTGTAGAAAATTGATTTGTGAGAAACTTGGTGGTTGTTGAAATATGTTTTTGTGTTTTTTTGGGAATGCCCAAAGTTGAGAGTTGAGGTTGTTGATCAATCGCAACATTTCAGTTTGTCATATCACTTTAAATAGTCTGCGTCACATGCCCACATAACAGTTTATATATAGTACGTTAAATTCTAATCCTGAAGACATTAGATCTTGACTTCATATCCATATTGTTTTAAAAGTAATTGCTAAACAAAATGTGAGATAATAATGATAAATCAGATCTAAATTATAATTGAAACTCCTCATCTTTCTTTTGTTTATTAAACACTTGAATCTTTATTGAATTGATTAAAAGTTTCTTGCTTATCTATATGTTGTAGTTTAATGGTCTATAAGTAATTTTTTCATTTTTCCCATCCTTCCAATAGAGTTTTTGATTAGCCATCAACAAATTTATTTTGCCTTAACTTATTTGATTCCTATGCTGCTAGAAACATTTAGATTTATTGTAAACAAGCAGTTTGCCAAGTATGCCAGATATGCCAGGAGAAGGCTTCATAGGTTGTGTGTGCGATTTTTATTATGGTTCACGAATCAAGATATGATAGGCAAATCATCTTGACAGTGCATGCTGGTTCCATTGATATTGGGTAAATCAATGAACATTAATGATGCCATGTAAATAAGTAATTGTCCATCTATCTTAATCTAGACTTTCTCAATCTCAGAAGCATGATTTTGACATTAATGCATGCTGGTTCCATTGATATTGCGACTTCTGCTTCCAGTGGGTATCATGTATGTCATGCATAGGCTGATCGTATTATAAAAATCAACTCTTGCAAAGTGATTATTTTATGACTAGGAATATTTAATGAGATGCCCTACTTATGCTTATTTTGGCTACTAACCTTTTGTTTATATAGTCTTTGGAAATACCATCTCTATGACCAGACTATTAGTTGCACAAATGAGTTTGTTCAGCGAGTAGTCTTTTTGGCGTGCACATAAACCTTCATTATTGCTCCTATTATTTAGGAAACTTAATGCAGTGTCCATGTCATTTACTTTACTTTCTTAACCCCTTGTTTGGTTCAAGGTTTTTGGAATCCGTTAACTTACGCTGATATGCTTTTTATAATATAAAAATATTATTTTTAAAACAAAAAAATAATAAATAAATAATAAAATGAATACCTGGTTCGGATTCATATAATTATAAGTAAAATAATATGAAAATTTAACTTGATCGCATAAGAACCCATCCCTGTAACGAGAAAATATTATTTTAAATTTCCCATTTTATTATTTTCTTGTTTTAAAATAATATTTTTATATTATAAAAAACATATCACCGTAAGTTAACGGCAAAAATTTAACTCCCGGTTAAACAGAGGGACTTAATGGACCATACTTAAAAAATAGGAGGAGATAAAGGCTCAAATTATATTAGAGGGACTAAAAGCGCCATCTTGTTAAAATAGAGTGACTATTTTTATGATTATACCCAAAATCTTTGTAGTTTTCTTGTTTTAATTACCTTCTCTTTTATCACTAACACTGGAGATATCAATAATTCGTAAAGAATTGTATTTCTTATTTTGGTGGTTTTTTTATTATCTGAATAATAGATTGTGTGTTTCCTTAGCTCTTATATTTGATTTTTTTTTTAAATTTGCAACTATATTCCTTTGCATTTTATTTTATATTATAGAAGTTGAAAATAAATATATTTTTATTATTTATAAAAATTTAGAATTTTTGTCCTAGAGTTATTTTAATGAATATTGTTTTTTAGTATATGATTTTTTTTCAATGAATTTCGATTTTTCTTAAAGTATACATACTATTTTTAAAAAATTATAAATACAAAAAAACCTTCCTTGAATGTATAGATGTCAAATGGGCATGTTCGACACTGTACAGAACCGGCTTGGTTTGTATTGGGCATTGTGCATGCCCATATTGCCATAGCCCGCTCTCAGTTGTGTCGGGCCGACACGACTCGTGAAGTTGACGGGGCTGGCTTAGCTAATCTAGTCTTGTGTCACATCGGGCCAGCTCGTAGGTAAGCCCTTTAATTTAAAAATATTAATAAAAACTGAAAAAAATCTAATAAATTCAAACAAAATAAAAAAATTAAAGAATTTTAGAAAATCACTAAATAAACACAAACCCTTCTAAAAAACCACAAAATCTCATATATTTCAAAAAAACGTAGATAAATTTGGAAAATTGCCCAAAAAAACAAAAAAAAAATCAGAAAAATGAGAGACACTTATAAAAAAAACCCCATAAGATGACTGAACCCCCCCCCCCCCCCCCAAAAAAAAAACAAAAAAAACAAAAAAAAAATCAAAAACACATACAAATCTTTTTTAAAAAACCCAAAAATTAAAAAATAAATCTATAAAAATCCGAGCATTCATGAAATCCCAAAAAAATCAAAATAAACTCAGAGAGTTCCCAAACAATCCAAAAATCCCAGAAAAATCTAATAAAAAACCGAAAAAATCAGAATATTTTGCAAAAATGTAGAAAATCTAAAAGAAAACCACAAAATCTCATTTTAAAAAATAAAAAAACACAAAAATCAGAAAAGCTTGTAAATGATTCAGAAATTCCAAAAAAAAAAAACGTTTTTCTTCTTTTTTTGGACTTTAAAAATCTTTAAACTATAAAAAAATTAAAAAAAATTTGCCGTACCAACCTAGCTCGCCAGTTGGCCATGGGCGGGGATGCGGGTTGTGCCATATTGGCCTGCATACCTGGGCCGGCCCAGGCATACAACCAGAAACACCTTCTATTAGTTTATTTCTTATAATAAAAGATAATTTAGATTTATTATATTATTTTTATTGATAAATCATTGCTCTGAGTTGGAACTAAACTGCAACACCATCATAGAATAGAATTACAATCTTAATGTAACTAGAACTTCCCTATTCCACATAAAAGTAAGCCCTAGCTAGCCCTCTCTACCAAACTTCTCCCCACTACTCCTTATATATTCCTATCTTTCTTGTCATCTTAACACCATGATGAGTCCTGACACCATCCGCAACATCATTGGCATCATCGGTATGTATATATATATATGACTCTCTTTTTCTCCTATACAAATCTATGCAAACAATAACAAGTTCTTTTTCTTCCTCTTCGTATAATGTAATTTTTCTTTTTTCTACTTACTTTCAGGAAATATTCTTACTTTTGGGCTCTTCCTCTCACCAGTGTGAGTATCTCCTTATTTTTGTCTCTTTCATAATATATTCATGTTTTGTCACTTTCTAATTAATGTGTTTTGATATTGCATTAATAGGCCTACTTTTTGGAAGATTATTAAAAGAAAAGATGTGGAGGACTTCTCACCAATACCTTATTTGGCTACGTTGATGAATTGTATATTATGGGTGTTCTACGGTTTGCCTTTTGTACACCCTAACAGCCTTCTCATCGTCACTATCAATGGGTTTGGGCTTGTTGTTGAGGTCGTCTATATCATCATACTCTTCATCTATGGACGCAAACTTAGGGTATATATATACACAGACACACGATTATATATTCTTGTTAACTCTACCACTTCACTCCAATGAAACCAAGCTTACTGTTTTGTTTATTTTTCAGAAGAAGATGTCGGGGATCTTGGCAGCCGAAATAACATTCATGGCGGTTGTCGCCCTCATTGTGCTCCTCGTTGGACACACGGTTAAGACTCGATCCAAGATTGTTGGATCCCTTTGTGTTATCTTCGGGATTTGCATGTACGCGGCGCCGCTCTCTGTCATGGTAATACTTTTCTTTTTGTTCTTTTTTGTCTTTAAGATCATACTCTTGATTTCTTGTTGTTCAACTCTTAATTTGTTATCAATATTAATGTACAGAAACTTGTTGTCGCGACTAAGAGTGTGAAGTACATGCCTTTCTTTCTGTCACTTGCCGGTTGCCTCAATGGGATTGATTGGGCGATTTATGGCTTCATTCATTTCGACATCTTCGTCGTTGTAAGCTATTAATGTTTAAATTCATTTATAATCTTTAATATACAATTGATCAATGTGTTAATTAGCCCACTAGTTATGGTTAATTATGTCACTATTGTTTTGCAGCTTCCTAATGGATTGGGAGCACTGCTAGGCTTAGCCCAGCTTGTTTTGTACGGCTGTTATTATAAATCAACACCAAAAGAAGATGACGAGCCTAAGGGGGAGATGGAGCTGCCGACCACTCAGCCAACCTTACGTTCTTAGTGATTTTTTAGGATTAATTAATTGTAAAATTTACCTAGTTAGGGTTGTTAGTAATTAAAAAAAATTGACTTGTACGAATTTTTTTATAAAAATAGTTTTAAAATTTAAAATGATTACTTTGTTATCTGTACTTACTATAATGGAGACTGAGATTCTCAAGGGTTAAATTAATTATTAGGATCATAATATAAAAAATAATATTTGTTAATATTATGTATCATAATATCATAATAAATTATGAGGCAGGTATATGAAAATCATTCGTAGGAAACTATACGAAAAACATATTTATATAATTAGTCGCAAACATACCAAAAAATTATTCAAACAGAGTTGTGACTTGTGAGTAAACATAATCACAAGCAAACTAGTTAATTATTGACTTAACACCTAACACATACATACATATATCAATTACATGAAACTCTCCCTCAACCCTATCTCTCTCCTATAACTGGTTATATTAAATCGAGTTGGACTCAATCTTTTTGTTAAATCAGCTAGATTTTAATTTCCAACTGAAATGAACCCAGATCCAGAATTTTAAATTAAAATCAAATCAAGTTTGAACAAATGTATTCAAGTTAATTTTGAACTCAAGTTGGGTTGGTGTTGGACCTAACCCAATTAAGTTGGGCTTATTTACAACCCTACCTAGGAAAGTTCTAAAAGAATCTAAAAATATTATTTTAATAAATTTATATTAGCAAATAAAGCTCGCCCGATAAAATTCGGCCTGATTACAATCCTAGCTGCTAGGTAAATTCTAAAATAATATATAAACAAATCATTTTAATAAATTAATTTATATTAGGAAATACGCAATCTTTTGTAGCGCAAAAAAAAAAAAAGGTATTACGGTTACAATTCGCAAGGGCTTTTGATAGAATTTTTTTTTAATTTTAATTTTATATTTAAAATTATTTATGCTTTAGTTTCAAATCACTACTCGGTTGAATGAAATAATATATCATATTTTTTTTTCTATTTAGTTTCCACGCGGATGCCAGTGCCACTAATAAATCCGGACTTTTTAATCCAAACTTGGGCCGCAAGGAGGAATGTGGCTTAGACAGCAATTCTTCCACCATAAGATTTCCGAGTCAACGGCGTGCTTGAAGTACTAGTCGTCTCCCATCTACCTACGTCATTAAATTATTAAAACCACGACAACCCCTATAGACCAAATTAAAGCCCAAAAAAAAAAACATTATATAAGATCCACACCTCCATTTCCATAGAACCCAGGAAATCATCATCGCTAGCTGCTTGTTCCCAAATGGCTTTGATGCAGGAGAACAGAGCCATGAAATCGACCAAAGATTTTCTCACCACCGCGGCGTCAGTTGCAGCCTCGGCCATGCTCGCCCGCACCGTCATCAACGATCTCGTCCCTTACGAACTTCGTGACTACATCTACTCCGGCATCAACTACCTCCGCGGCCGTGTCTCCTCCGACCTTGTCATTGTCATCGAAGAGAAGGACGGATACGTCCTCAACCATGTATACCAAGCCGCGATGGCCTATCTAAGCTCCAATATCTCGGCATCCATGCGTCGGCTCAAGGTGAGGAAACAAGATGAAGACAAGAACCTTGTTGTTTCACTGGATCAAGGAGAGGAGATGACCGATGTGTTTGAGGGGATTGAGTTCAAATGGTGTTTGGTTTGCACGTCGGAGCAGAAGCAATCAGGTTCGAACAATAATGACTATGGAGGCGAGTCACGCTGTTTTGAGCTCTCCTTCAACAAGAAACACAAAGAAAAAGCCTTGGGTGTCTACCTGCCGTGGTTGTTGGACTGGTGGAAGGCCTACAAAGAGCAAGACAAGACCCTCAAGCTCTTCATGAATGAAGGTGATTGTTGGTGTCCCATAAATCTCCATCACCCTTCCACTTTCGAGACGCTGGCTTTGGATCCGGATCTCAAGCGAGCGGTGATGGAGGATCTGGGCAGGTTCGTCAAGAGGAAGGACTACTACAGGAGGATCGGCAAGGCATGGAAGCGTGGTTATCTGTTGTACGGTCCGCCGGGGACCGGCAAGTCCAGCTTAATCGCGGCCATGGCCAACTTCCTCAAGTTTGATATCTACGACCTTGAGCTCACTGAAGTCAATTGGAACACATCTTTGAGGAGATTACTGGTTGGGACCTCCAACAGATCTATAATTGTGGTCGAGGATATTGATTGCTCGATGGAGTTGCAGAACAGGGATGCAAATGCTGACACCTCCGAGGCTACTACTAGTCACGAGGAGAAGGTAGTTAGTTGACTGTTTGGTTTATTGAATTGATAATATTCTTATAATTAAACAATTAATAATTCTCTGTGCAGGTTACTCTGTCTGGGCTACTCAACTTTGTTGATGGTCTTTGGTCAAGCTGTGGTGAGGAGAGGATCATTGTCTTCACAACCAACTACAAGGACCGGCTTGACCCGGCGTTGCTGCGCCCGGGTCGGATGGATATGCACATCCACATGGGTTACTGTACCCCTGCTGCATTCAGGATCTTGGCTTCTAACTACCATGCTGTAGAGGAGCACCCGTTATTCAAGGAGATAGAAGCATTGATCAGAGACCTGGAGGTCACCCCTGCAGCCATTGCAGAAGAGCTGATGAGGAGCGATGATATTGATGTTGCACTGCAAGGACTGGTTGAGTCTCTGCAGCACATGAAATTGCAAGTTAATAATGAGATTAAGCCTGGAGGAGGAGGAGGAGATCGTGCTGCTGCTGATCATGATCATCACGCTGAGCAAGAAGAAGTTGATTGTACACAGACTCTGACACAACAAGAAGGATGACTAAAACTGAACATTAAGGTTGCTTTTACCGGAAGATGATGTGTATTGACGGGGTGGAGACAAAAAAGAAAAAGTCCGAATACGATAATCGAGAAGGCTTGAAGGTTTTTCCTTTCACTGCCTCTGCTCATGAAAATGGTATATATGATCTACAATTTCTAAAATTTCAATGCTTTTTGTACTTACATTTTGCAGCTGATCCAAGATTAATAGTATATAATAAAGTCAAGAGGATGAGTTAAGTTTGTTTCTAAAAAATGTTTTTCATATGGATTGATTGAATCCATCAACAGACCAACTATGACAGTCAAAATCAGATTGCAGTTGACTTCTATTCATGTATAAATAATTACTTAATTTGACTCAATTTCAGTAATTCCAACATTTCTGTATAACCTTCACCCATTTCTCAAATTTTCTTTAGCTGGATTCCAGGCAGTAATACATAATCAGTTATCATGTAATCATAATCGTTTTGTCAAAAGTAATTACTACATTACCAAACCAAAAAGATCTCTGAACATAAATTACTCTTGAACAATGCCTTGTATGTCATCTATGTTGAGTCAAATTAAGCATCATGTTCATGTCCGAAGATTGAGCTGCAGTTCAAGCCTGAAATTAAGTTCAAACTGAAATTGAAACCAACCTTGGCTGGCACAAGCTCGGATTTTTCCAATCCCCAAATTATGAACATAAAAAAAAAAAAAAACTGCTATGTAAATAAAAAAAAGATAACTTGATCCTCCTAGGAATCATAAAGTCTCCAAATTCTTGCTGATAAGGATGCACTTTGATATTATTATAAGCAGCAAACCTGAGCTATGAACTATGAAGAGTAACAACAATGATTTGCTTTTAATTTATATATAATTTGGCTTTCCAGAGAATCTAGTTACGTGAAATGGAAGATTCTGAGGAAAATTATCACATTTTGAGGGGATTTCATAGAAAAGAAAACACAGGGATTTCCTTTCTTGTGATTGAAGTCAATCAGGATTTTGTCATATAATCACAAGATGATCCTCATTTCTCAACGCCTCTTCACTGCATCAAGACCTAAACCCAAGATCTAAAATCAAGACCTATAATTCGTATTCCTACAAATTCCATCATGAAGAGAAGACCTAATTAAACCAATTAGGTCACACGGAAAGAAATTCAGAACCCTAAACAGATAAACAGAAACCAAGAACACAACAGGGCAAGTTCACAAACCAGTGAGCCGGGAGCGGAGAGGGGAGCTGGGGAGATCAGAGGGTAGCCGGGAGCAAAGAGGCCGATCGGAGGAGCCGGGAGCGGAGAGGGAGAAGAAGTCGGGAGGTTTCAAGAGGTTTGGAATGAAAACATTTTTTGGTCTGATATTTCAATATAATATATTAATTTATAACAATTTTACATTCCATACTGAAACACCGTATTATAACAATTTTACAGTCCATTTATTAATTTATTATACTGAATCAGTCATTTTAATCCCTTTATTATAAATTGAGTTTTTTTAATCCATTTACATTCAAGATTATAAAAATCAAATCCCTAGGCATATATATACAGGGACCAAAAAAAAAATTCTAAAACTAAGAGACCCAAAAAAAATTTCACTAAGAACATCCATCATGATCATCTGCCAGCTGGCTGGGTGGTCGGCAGCTCCATCTCCCCCTTAGGCTCGTCATCATCTTTTGGTGTTGATTTATAGTAGCAGCCGTATAAAATAAGCTGAGCTAAGCCAAGGAGTGCTCCAATTCCATTAGGAAGCTGCAAAACAACAGTGTCATAATTAATTATTATTAGTGGGCTAATTAACACACTGATCAATTGTAATTGTAAAAATACTATAAATCAATTAATTTAAACAATAGCTTACAACGACGAAGAGGTCGAAATGAATGAAGCCATAGATCGTCCAATCAATCCCATTGAGGCAACCGGCGAGTGACAAATAGAAAGGCATGTATTTCACACTCTTAGTGGTGATGACAAGTTTCTGTACATTAATATTGATAACAAATTAAGAGTTGAACAATAAGAAATCAAAAGTATGATTTTAAAGACAAAAAAGAAGAAAAAAGAAAAAGGATTACCATGATTGAGAGTGGCGACGCGTACATGAAGGTTCCAAAGACAACACAAAGGGATCCAACAATCTTGGATCGAGTCTCAACCGTGTGTCCAACCTTGAGCACAATGAGGGCGGCAACCGCCATAAACGCTATTTCGGCTGCCAAGATTAGCAATATCTTCTTCTGAAAAATAAACAAAAGAGTAATTTAGGTTTCATTGGAGTGAAGTGGTAGGGTTAAAAGGTATGTGTATGTATATATATACCCTAAGTCTGCCTTTGCCATAGAAGAAGAACATGAAGATATATAGGGCCTCAACAACAAGCCCAAACCCATTGATAGTGATGATGAGAAGGCTGTTAGGGTGCACAGAAGGTGAACCATAGAACACCCATAACGCACAATTGAGTAATGTGGCCAAGTAGGGTATCGGTGAAAAGTCCTCCACATCTTTTCTTTTGAAAATTTTCCAAAAAGTAGGCCTATGTCAAAAGTTACACATTAAGATCTAAGATCAAAGGAACAAAACATGAATATATTATAAAAGAGACAAAAATAAGGAGATACGTACACTGGTGAGAGGAAGAGCCCAAAAGTGAGAACATTACCTAAAAGTAGAAAAAAAAACATTATAGAAAGAAGAACTTGCTATGATGGTTTGTATGAGAGAAAAGGAGAGTCATATATACATACCGATGATGCCAACGATGTTGCGGATGGTGTCAGGGCTCATCATGGTGTTAAGATGGCAAGAAGACAGAAGAAAGAAGACAAGAAGATATCAAGGAGTGATGAAAAGTATGGTAGAGAGGGCTAGCTAGGGGTTACTTATATATGGTTGGAGCAGGTCTAGTTATATTAAGATTAATAATTCTATTCTAATATGGGGTGAGAATATAAGAGATAAGTGTCACAGTTTGGTTCAAAATCGGAGCAATGGTTTAATAATATTTAAAATAATATAATAAATCTAAATTATCTTTTATTATAAGAAATCAACGAATAAAAGGTGTTTTTAATAATCTTTAGTTGGATGTAATTCTAAATAGACGGATTTTCACTTAGCATATATGGTAAATACATGCATGCAAATCAAGTAATTAGTTAGATGTAACTAAAAATAGAATTTTGTGTTTGGTTGCAAAGATTTAAAAATCTGAATTTTAAAAAATTAATGTTTGATTTTTTTTTTTTGAAAAAAAAAAACAAAACTAATGTTCAGTTGGATATATTTGAAAAAAATATGACTACCCCTCCTACATTGAAAAAAAAAAAAACTAATGTTCAGTTGGATATATTTGAAAAAAATATGACTACCCCTCCTACATTGATAAGCTTAGCCTATAATTTGGATCATTTTAAAACAATTCAAATAGACGAATGAATTGATGGGTGTGATAGACTCCTATTCGGTTAAGCTTTTGAAATCCATGTGCTTTGAATTCCATGAAATTTTAAAAATACATGGGTTTTTGAAATCAATCGAACCAAAACACTTATTTTTAAATCCCCGTATTTTGAAAGTTCTTAAATTTTCATTTGAATGACAAAAATGCCACTTAACTTTTCCATCCAATTTTTTTTCAATGATTTAGTGTGATGGTAAAATTTTATATATCCTAAAAATTTCATTATCTCACTTCACTATTAAACTGTAAAATAATTTATTCCGAAAGTTTCCGATTTATGGATAAATTATTTTTCATATATTTATATATTTTTTCTATGATTAATAAGTCTCATAATTTTAATCAACTTCTAATCAATCTAAAAAAAGTCAAATATTTTTAATCGTTATCTCCAACTAAAATTTAATTTCTAAGAATATTGTTATTTTTAAGATATTAAACAATTCAATTTAGTATAATAATAAATATGTTAATAGTTTTTTTTTTCTTTTTGAAAGTAAAATTTGTTTGGATAAGGATCCCTCAAGTAGAGATAAAGATAAAATATAAAATTGTCGCTAGAGTATATTAGATATACTCTGTCATATCTACACCTAGGAACTATTCGGAATTGAAACAAACCCTACAATTTATTTTACAATTTATACAATATTCTCAAGTGGAATAGGGTTAATTTTTAATGATTTTGAAATCATACCTAAGACCTAACTTTTTAATTTGATTCCTCAAACGAGTCAAACCCACCCAAAATAATCTATTATTATAACCAAAATTATTTAAATCACTAATACACATCATTAATAATAATTACATAATTAGTATAGTTTAACACCTTATAAATTGAAATGAACGAAATACCCTTTTATTTTTTTTTGATAAAGTGAATAAACCATATTTTATTTATTGATTAGCATAAAAGAATTCAATACATTGCTCAAACAGGAAGGACAAAAAATAATAATAGAACATTTCAAAGCATTCTTTGCTGCCTGAGCCGTTGCCAGGGACGGAACTAGAACTCATCGATAGGGGGGCTGAGGAGCCAAGGATCCGGATCCTCTCCTTGTTTTTTCCCTCCTTGTATTTGCTTGTTTTCAATCTTGGCCATTGATTTTAAAATCCAAAGGCCAAAAGCTTGTCCAACTCAGCTTTCCCTCATTGAAAGCCAAGATTGAAAACAAGGAAATACAAGGAGGGAAAAAATAAGGAAAGGATCCGGATCCGAGGAGCCAACCCCTTTACCAATGATCCATCCAGGGACGGAACCAATAAGATTTTTGGAAAAAAAAATAGATTTTATAAACTACCAAATAATTTTAAGAATTAATTAAAATATAATTATTTACTATTATAAATATATATTTAAATATTATCTATTATGCAACTAATGTTAAATAAACTAGCTTTAAAAACTAACTCAAAAAGTAATTTCACTGGTTGGAATGACAAAATCAGAGTATAATATAGCCACATATGGGTGAAAAAGATTATAGTCCTAATTTCATGCTATTTGCCTTTTTTTCCTAGTTTAGCATAGTTTTTTTTTAACAATATATAAATATAAAAGGCCAATCTAGAAATGAAACACCATAAGTTTTTTACTTAATCTTGTCCAATATTTGCATAAATATTTTTCTGAGATAGAAAGGAAAGGAAAGGAAAGAGAAAAATAATTGGATTTGGTAAGAATATAATCAATATTTAGTTTTTTTGGGAAATTATTTATCATTTTTCTAACTAGAAATTATAAAAAGATATTATATATTAATACCTCTCTAAATCTATTGAAATTATAAAACCCACTTTAAAGCTCTCCAATACTTTTTCAATTATAAAGATTTGCCCTTTGAGAAAAATTATATAAATATATACCATAAAATCATGAAAAGTACAAGTGCTATTTTATCTATTTTTATTTAATATTAAAAACATTGGATAATTTATTTTCGAGTATATGTATACATGCAAAAGAAACTTTACTGATTTTAGAATTTGACAGTAATATACATATAATAATATATAGGGAGCTATATGTAAATATACGGAAAGGATGGTAAAAAAGAGAAAAATAAGGGATAAGAAGGTAAAAAGCAACAACAAAACAAACTCATGTGGGCAGTGATGAGCGTGGTCACCCATCCATCCCTTCATCCCCCTTAAACCAAATCCCAACACAATTCCAATTTTAAACCCTATCTTCTTCTCTATCGTGGAGGTGGTCTGAGACTCTGAATCGTCCAATCATGGAACAGAGAAATCGAGTCCAAGATGTACCAAGCATGAAAGCAAAGATGCAAAAGATGCTTCTCTCAGTTCTGCGGGCACAGGCTGCTTGGTGAGGCGACTGTTAGAAAAAATATGAAGGAGAATATCAAAACAAGAGGAATGGCTTTGCACACTTGAATAATGTTATCCTTAAGGATTATTTGTCCCCACTTAGTTGTTGCCGAGTTGTGACAAAATCCTCTAGGATTAACAAAGCCAAGTAACAATTCCTATGCCAACAATAACACAGAAATTCCCAAGAAAGAGAGAAGAAAGTAATGTTTGTAGCAAAGAACAATAGTAAAGAGAAAAGAAAAGAATGATCATTCACTCATACTCAATTCTCTCCAATCTATCATATTTATAGATTTCCAAATGAAAAGATTCAATGATTTAAATGAAACAATGCAATGTTTCATTCCAAGTGAAACAATGCAATGGTTCATTTCAATCATGACAAAATGCAATGGTTCAATTTAGACAATGCAATGTTTCATTAAACAATGCAATGTTTCATAAGAAATCATTGCAATGGTTCATCAAATCTGCATGTGACTTTTTGCTACATTAACTTAATTTATTCATCTAATAATTTAAAGCTAACTAACACAGCCTGAAAGGGGAAAGGGGAAAGGAGGGCTGGGGGTAGAGAAAAGGGGGCTTTCTTCTCAGAGCTCCGGGATACTTTGGGGAATCGCTCGAGCCGTGGGGGGCTGAAGCCCCTGCTAGCCCCCCAGGTTCCGCCCCTGGCTGTTGCCTTCTCTTTTCCTTTGTTACGTCTGGCCTGCTCAATCTGACGTGCTCTGGGTGGGAGGTGGGTCGTCCTGGAACGCATCACATCGCGCATCTTCTCGTCCTGGAGTGTCCAAGGTGAATTCAAGGTTACGCTTCACCAGTTCCTTGTCGCTTCCAGCTTGAGCCGTTTGGCCGTAGGAGCTGCATTGAACCACGAAATAACGAGGAAAATAATGTCCTGAATAATTCTTAAACAAACACTTTGTTCGTCTTGGAAGCATCGTTTATTCCTTTCACATTACAATGTTTGTTATGCCCAATAAAAAACTGTAATTGAAACGCATGTAAAGTTAATTCATCCGTTTGGTATTAATAGGCTTTCCATGCAAAGTAATATTTATTCTCAATTTTGCCCTTGTGTACTCTAGTTAGTAACATTGGGTTTTATATAAGAGTTTTTTACTCGTCAGCCCCTGAAAAATAACCAAATCAATTGTCATCTCTTCATTTTTCAATAATTTCAATAATACCCCATAACCCCCTCTTTTATTTTTATTTTACTTGTCACACATTAAGTTAGTTCTCTCAATCAAAAGTTTTGAATAATTTAGAAAACAAATTTAAAAAGAGAAGTATAACACAAAAATACACTCTTCTTTCCATAAATTATATTTATCCATGTCTCAATGATTTTTTTTAATGCAATTAGAATCAAATTAAACAACATCAAACAAGAAAATATTCTCAAAAAAGAAAAAAAATCGTTGGGCTCAACACTAGGGTTTTGGAGAGGAAGAAGAAATTAGGTTGATTTTCTAAAAAAGAAGAAGTATACAGGTTTAGGCTCAAAAGAAAGATAGGACAAGAGAAGAAATAATTGGTTAATAGATGGGCAAAATTGAAATTTTACATATCTTATATTTTCACAGCAACTATGTAATCATTTTCACACCCCCACCCCTGTGAAACACTTTCCCTGGTCAAAGGAAAGTAATTACAAGTCAACCATTACTTTATATGGTTCATTTTAATACCAAACAAGTGGAAGGGTTTTCATAGCCTTTACTTTCCCTGCAAAGTTATTACTTTCTCACATACCGAACGGGCCCTCAAAGAATTTCCAAACAATCCAAAAATCCCAGAAAAATCTAATAAAAACATAAAAAATCAGAAAATTTTGTAAAAATGTAGAAAATCTCAACAAAAAAAACCCACAAAATCTCATTAAAAAAAATAAAAAAAACACAAATATCAGAAAAATTTGTAAATGATTCAAAAATTCCAAAAAAAAAAACCTTTTTCATCTTTTTTGAACTTTAAAAACCTTTAAAACTTAAAATAAAATAAAATTGTTTGCCGTACGAACCTGGCTTGCCAGTTGGCCATAGGCAGGATTGTGGGTTGTGCCGTAGCGGGCGGGCCCAGGCATACAACCGGAAACACCTTTTATTAGTTTATTTCTTATAATAAAAGATAATTCAGATTTATTATATTATTTTAAATATTGATAAATCATTGCTCCTATTTTGAATGAAACTGCGACACTCATCTCTTATTATATTCTCACTCCTTCATAGAATATAATTAGTAATCTTAATATAACTAGAACTCCCCTACTATATAAGTAAGAGTAATGATATTCATCTCAACAAAACTTCCCGAATTGCTTTCCCAAATCTAACCTCGCTAGCTGGATTACATAATCCAACTACAGGGGTTAAAAATTCAGCTAGCTGGGTTAGATTCGGAAAAACAATTCGGGAAGTTTTGTCTGGATGAATATTATTACTCTATAAGTAACCCCTAGCAAGCCCTCTTTACCATACTTCTCGCCACTCCTCCTTGATATCTTCCTGTCTTTCTTGCCATCTTAACACCATGATGAGTCCTGACACCATCCACAACATCATTGGCATCATAGGTATGTAACCTTTTCTCCTATACAAACCTGTACAAACCATAACTTCTTCTTCTTTTTCGTGTAATGTTATTTTTTCTTTTTTCTACTTACTTTTGGGTTCTTCATCTCACTAGTGCGAGTATACTTTTGGGCTCTTCATCTCACCAGTGTGAGTATCTCCTTATTTTTGTCTCTTTTATAATATATTCATGTTTTGTCACTCTCTAATTAATGTGTTTTGATATTGCATTAATAGGCCTACTTTTTGGAAGATTATTAAAAGAAAAGATGTCGAGGACTTCTCTCCAATACCCTACTTGGCTACATCGTTGTTGAAATTTATGTTATGGGTGCTCTATGGTTTGCCTTGTTTGCTCCCTAACAGCCTTCTCATCGTCACTATCAATGGGTTTCTTCATCTACGGACGCAAACTTATGGTGTGTGTGTGTGTATATATATATATATATATATATATATATATATATATATATATATACACACACACACACACACCTTATATATTCTTGTTAACTCTACCACTTCACTCCAATGAAACCAAGCTTACTGTTTTGTTTATTTTTCAGAAGAAGATGTCGGGGATCTTGGCAGTCGAAATAACGTTCATGGTGGTTGTCGCCCTCATTGTGCTCCTCTTTGGACACACGGTTGAGACTCTAACCAAGATTGTTGGATCCCTTTGTGTTATCTTCGAAACCTGCATGTACGTGTCGCCGCTCTCTATCATGGTAATACTTCTCTTTTTCTTCTTTTTTGTCTTTAAGATCATACTCTTAATTTCTTGTTGTTCAACTCTTAATTTGTTATCAATATTAATGTACAGAAACTTGTTATCACGACTAGAAATACATGCCTTTCTTTCTATCACTTGTCGGTTGCCTCAATGGGATTAATTGGATGATCTATGGCTTCATTCATTTCGACATCTTCGTCGTTGTAAGCTATTGTTTTAATTTGTTTATATATGATCTTTTTACAATTGATGATCAGTGTGTTAATTATTAGCCCACTAATTATAATTAATTTTTGCAGCTTCCTAATGGATTGGGAGCACTGCTCGGCTTAGCTCAACTTATTTTATACGGCTTGTGAAATTTGAATAAAAAAGGAAATCAGAACCACATTTTATTGATATTATTCCCTCATATATATAGACAGTAAGATATACATGACTTCGTTACAAGAGGGTGATGATAAAATAAAGAAAACAAACTTAACAAATCTAATATATCATCTATTTACAATTTGAATATTTGAATTTGAATATAAACAACCCAACAAACTTAATTTATCCACTAGTTATAATTTGAATATAGTTGAAACGGCAATACCCCCCCTCAAGTTGGAGCGGGAGGAGAGAGATTCAGGATGCCCAACTTGCAAAGAAACCGACGAAAAACATCCGCACCAAGTGGCTTGGTAAAAATATCGGCAAGTTGATCACTTGAGTGCAAATACGATGGACTAATGAGACCGCTGGTAATCTTCTCTCGAATAAAGTGACAGTCGATCTCGATGTGCTTGGTGCGTTCGTGGAAGATCGGATTTTCAGCAATGTGGATGGCTGCCTGGTTATCGCAATACACAGGAATCGGAAGAGAAAGGGAAATACCAAGGTCACGAAGAATATTGTGTAACCATTGTAATTCAGCTGTAAGAGAAGCTAGGGAACGATATTCAGCTTCAGCTGAAGAGCGAGAAACTGTGGCCTGTTTCTTGGATTTCCAAGAGATAGGACTAGAACCCAGCAGGGTAACATATCCCGTTGTGGAGCGACGAGTAAGCGGACAGCCAGCCCAATCTGAGTCAGAATAACCAGATAAGGAAAGAGAACTGGATGCGGAAAGAAGAAGGCCGGTACCAATAGTCCCTTTCAGGCAACGAAGAACACGATGAGCAGCAGTGAGGTGAGAAGAACGCGGAGATTGCATAAACTGGCTAAGAGTATTGACCGCGAATTGTATGTCAAGACGTGTGACTGTAAGATATAAAAGACGACCAACAAGACGTCGATAAACAGACGAATCAGGGAGTGGTGTCCCTTCCGTGGGCGACAAGCGAAGATGTTGCTCCATGGGAAAAGCGGCAGGACGAGAACCGATCATGCCGGAGTCAGATAAAATATCAAGGGTATACTTTCGTTGACATAAAAAGATCCCTTGTTTAGAGCGGGAGACCTCAATCCCTAAAAAGTAGCGAAGCGGCCCAAGGTCTTTAATAGAAAAAGACCGAGCGAGAAAAGACTTCATGTCGGAAATAGCATCATCGTTATTTCCAGTGATGATAATATCATCAACGTAAACAAGAACAAATAGAGAGACGTTGTCACCATAGTTATCAGAACCGGACCGGACCGGCGGTCCGACCGGTTGAACCGGTGAACCGGCCATGGAACCGGTCCGGTTACAGAATTAACCCGCATAAGGAATTGAACGGGATGAACCGGATCAGGTTGAACCAGGTGAACCGGTCATTGAACCGGTCATTAAACCGGTGGTTGAACCGGTCAATTTTTTTATTTTTTTATTTTCAAATATTTAAATTATTTAAAACAGAATTTTTTATTTAAAATAGTTTTTATAATAGTTTTCTTTATAATAATTTTTAAAAATAGTTTTATTATAAATTATTTAATATAAATTTTTATTATTAATATTTATATTGACCCGACGGTTGAACCGGTGAACCGGTGACCCGGGACCTTAACCGGTTCAATGTCCGGTCCGGTTCTGATAACATTGGTTGTCAGGGATATAAGTAAAAAGACTATAATCATTAACGGATTGTTTGAAACCACGTCTAATGAGGGTGGATGAGAACTTTGAAAACCACTGACGCGAGGCCTGTTTGAGACCATAAATCGATTTTTGAAGGCGACAGACGCGATCGTCACCTTTACAAGAGAATCCCGGAGGAAGTTTCATGTATACCGCTTCATGTAGATCGCCTTGAAGAAAAACATTGTTAACATCAAGCTGATGGAGTGACCAAGACTGGATGGCAGCAATGGAAAGGAGAAGGCGAACGGTGACAAGTTTAGCAACGGGTGTGAAGGTATCATGATAATCAATTCCTTCCACCTGAGTGTAGCCTTTGGCCACCAAACGTGCTTTATAGCGTTCAATGGAACCATCAGAACGATGTTTAACCTTGTAAACCCATTTGCATCCAATAGGAATTTTACCAGGCGGTAAAGGGCATAAAGACCAAGTATGGTTTGATTCTAAGGCTTGGATTTCCTTTGCCATAGCATCACGCCAGTGGGGAGAGGTCATAGCTTGGGAGAAAGATCGTGGTTCGGTTGTATCAAGAACACTTGTGAGAAAATTGCGATGAGTAGAACCAAACCGAGATAAGGAGAAATAAGAAGCAAGAGGAAAAGCGGTGGAAGAAGATACATTATTACAAATGTAATCACTGAGACGCACGGGAGGACGACGAGAACGTGGAGGCAACGCAGCGGGAATAGGAGATGATGTCGTGGAGGAAGATGGAAGTGAAGAAAGATTAATGTCAACAACATCTCCAGAAATGGAAGGTAAACTGTGCTCATTATCCAAAATGGGAGTAGAATCTTCAGAGTTAGAGGATGATGGAAAGTCATCATCGAGAGGAGTAATAACAATGGAATTGTCAGGAGAGCAGGAGGGAATGTGGCTATAAGGAAAAACGTTTTCATGGAAGATGACATCACGAGAAACGTAGATCTTGTGCGTAATGGGATCATAGACCCGATAACCCTTTTGCCCATAAGGGTAACCAACAAAAATCCCAATTTTAGCACGTTCATCGAATTTATGTTGAATATGCATGTTTTTGGCGAAACAAAGACAGCCGAAAACACGCAAGTGAGATAAGGAAGGCGGTTGCCCAAATAAAAATTAATGTGGTGACCGAAAATCAAGAATTGGTGATGGGAGCTTATTAATGAGATAAGTTGCGGTTAAAATACATTCACCCCAAAATGAAAGGGGTAAGTGTGCTTGAAATCGTAATGACCGAGCTACATCAAGGAGATGACGGTGTTTTCGTTCAACGACACCGTTTTGTTGTGGTGTGGCTACACAACTACGTTGATGCATAATTCCATTGTCGTGAAACCAAGATTGAAATTTCTTGGAAAGAAATTCAGTCCCATTATCTGAACGGATAGTCTGTAATTGAGGTAGAAATATACCCCCGTTACCCGAGTTAACACATGAAATCTTAGTGTTGAATTGGCGATGGATTTGAGTAAAAAAATGAGTAAGCATTTGAAAAGAATCCGACTTATGTTTCATTAGATAGACCCAAGTACATCGCGAATAGTCATCAACAATAGTTAAGAAAAAATGTGATCCATTTTTGGACGGTATAGAAAAACTGCCCCAGATATCAATATGTATGAGTTCAAAACATTTAGTGGAGTGACTCACACTAGTTGGAAAAGAATGACGAGATTGCTTTGCACGCGGGCAAACATCGCATACAAAGGATTTATTTGTAACAACAACTGGAAATTGTCGAGCAATAAAATTAAAACGAGATTTCGATGGATGGCCGAGTCGAGCGTGCCACAAGTCGAAACCATTATTACAACTTGCAAAAGAAAATGCTGAATTGGAAATAAAATGATCATCTAGATAGAAGAGACCATGTCGAAGTCTACCCCGACCAAGCGTCTTCTTCAACTTGCGGTCCTGAAAAACACATTGAGAAGATGAAAAAATCACATCACAATCCGATGAGGTAGTGAGTTGTGATACATATAAGAGATTGAATTTAAAAGTAGGTATATAGAAAACATTTAGGAGAACTAGATGTGGTGAATGCCGAATAGTCCCAATATGCGTTACTATGGCATTCGAACCATCTGGCAAGTGAACCAATGTGTTTTGAGCAACCGGTGAATAAGAAGTGAACATCGAGAGTGAAGAGCAAATGTGATTCGATGCACCCGAATCAATAATCCATGAAAAAGAAAGGCAAGTTAAAGTTGTACCTGCTAAGTTTGCAGCTGATCCACCGGACTCTTCTTTGCTTAATAATGCAAGCAACTTGTTATATTGCTCGGAACTCAATTGATTAGGAGCAGACAATTTTGGCGGATCCGATCGTTTCCCTTGCTTATTCGGGAAACCATGAAGTTGATAACAGGTGGCCCGTGTATGGCCAAGTTTATTGCAATGGTCGCAAAAAGGCCTCTGTCTTTTTCCAGTAGGGCGAGAAACAGGTTTGGCAGAGGATTGAAATGCTGCCGAATCAATAGGCGACGTGGACTTGACATTCAACTCTTGTTGTTTTTCCTCCTGCCTAACAAGATTATAGATCCTCTGGATGGACGGGAAAGGCTCCATGAGCAAGATTTGGCTCCTAATGGCCGAGTAACTATCATGGAGTCCCTGTAAAAACTCCATGGAAAAACTCCATGGAACGGTCTTGATTCTGCTGATCAATGATAGACTTCGCATTCCCACAGATGCACGGTGGGATGGTTGTGATTGAATTAAGTTCATCCCAAAGTGATTTCAATTGGGTGAAATACAGAGAAACAGTCATTCCCTCTTGCTTGAGACAAGAGATTGATTGCTTGAGTTGATAAATCTTAGGAGCATTGGACTGAGAGAATCGCTCTTTAAGATCTGTCCAAATCTGTGCTGCTGTGGCAGCATAGAGAATACTAGGACGAATCTCGGGGGAGACCGAGTTCAAGATCCAGCTACTTACCAAATCATTGCAGCGTTCCCAGTTTGCAATTTCGTTCTTGTCCGTCGGCACTGGAAGAGAACCATCGACGAATCCCAACTTACTCTTCGCACGGAGAGCCATCGTGACAGCCCTGCTCCATGACCCGTAATTATCTCCAGCCAGAAGAGGTGTGACCAGGACGGTGGAGGGGCTATCCGAATGATGAATTGCATATGTAACGGTGTTGGGAGCAACGTTGTCGGTGGACATGATTGGCTCTGGTACCATGTGAAATTTGAATAAAAAAGGAAATCAGAACCACATTTTATTGATATTATTCCCTCATATAAAGACGATGACGAGCTTGAGGGGGAGATGGAGCTGCTGACCACTCAGTCAGCCTTATGTTCTTAGTGAAATTTGTAGTATTAATTAATTTTAAAACTTACCTAGTTAGGGTTGTTAGCACTTAAAAAAAAAATCGACTTGAACTGATTAAATTCCATGAATATTGTCCTTAACATAAGTTAATTTAATTTAATTTTTATAAAAAAAATAGTTTTAAAATTTAAAATGATTACTTTGTTATCTCTACTAATAATAATGGAGACTGAGATTCTCAAGGGTTAAATTAATTATTAGGATCATAATATAAAAATACCCTTTGTTAATATTCCGTATCATAAATCATAACAAATTAATCATTCGTAGGAAACTATACGAAAAACATATTTATATAATTAGTCACAAACATACCTGTCAATTATTCAAACAGACTTGTGAGTAAACATAATCACAAGCAAACTTGTTAATTATTGACTTAATAGTACGTAGTGTTTGGTTTATTGAAATATCTCTGTGCAGGTTACTCTCTCTGGGCTACTGAACTTTGTTGATGGGCTTTGGTCAAGCTGTGGTGAGGAGAGGGTCATAGTCTTCGCAACCAACTACAAGGACCGGCTTGATCCAGCATTGCTGCGGCGTGGCCGGATGGATATGCACATCCACATGGGTTACTATACCCCTGCTGCATTCAGGATCTTGGCTTCTAACTACCATGCTGTAGAGGACCACCCGTTATTTGAGGAGATAGAAGCATTGATCAGAGACCTGGAGGTCACCCCTGCAGCCATTGCAGAAGAGCTGATGAGTAGCGATGATATTGATGTTGCACTGCAAGGACTGGTTAAGTCTCTGCAGCACATGAAATTGCAAGTTAATAATGAAGCTAAGCCTGGAGGAGGAGGAGGAGGAGGAGGAGATCGTGCTGCTGCTGATCCTGATCATCACGCTGAGCAAGAAGAAGTTGACTGCACACAGACTCTGACACAACAAGAAGGATGACTAGGACCTTACTCAGGACCTTGCTGAACTTTAAGGTTGCTTTTACGGGAAGAGGATGTGGATTGAAGGGGTGGCCGAGACAAATTATAAGTTTTTCCTTTAATTTCACTGCCTCTGCGGATTGCCCTTATACCCGAGTCCCGACCCTGAGTGAAAATGGTATGAGCTACTATTTCTAAAATTTCAATGCTTTTTGTAAGTGTACATTGAGAGTCGATCCAAAATTAATAGTATGTAATAAACTGTTTTCCCTATCGATTCATTGAATCCACCAACCATGGCAATCAAAATCAGATTCACATATAATTACTTTATAGTTATAGTGTGGTTGGATACTAGTCAATTTCATTAGTTCTGACATTTCTGGTCAAAGAGCAGGCCAGCTTTGAAAATATAGAAAGGCAGAAGACAAGTGGGCAAATAGAGAAGAGAGGAGAAAACAGGGAGAAGTTGAAAATAAATGTATTTTTAATATTTATAAAAATTTTACGTTTTTGTCCTGGAGTTATTTTAAGGGATAATTATTGAATAATCCCTGGTACTATTATAATACTATTTATCTTTTTTCCTACCCCACCCAAAACTCTATTCACATTAGATCCTCAAACACCCCTACCCAAGGACCACGTGGCAATTAGTTTACTATCTAAGGGATGAATAGTTAAAAATCTATTATTTTATTTTAATGAATTTTGTTTTTTGAAGTATATATATGATCTTTTCAATGAATTTTGATTTTCTTAGAGTTTACATACTATTTTTTTTAAAATATAAATGTAAAAAATCTTTTCTAAAGATATAGATGTCAAATGGGCCGGCTTAGCATGGTATGGAACGGGCCCAATTCATATCGGATATTATGTGTGCCCATGCGGACATGGTCCACTAGCCAATCATATTGGGCCGAAAAGGCCTGTGAAGTTGATTAGGTCTGCCTGAAGTACCGCCGAACTACTTCAGATTCATGCTGTGTCAAGCCCACCCGTGAGCCTAACATCTAATTTTAAAAAATAAAACCTAAGAATTCAAATAAATTTTAAAAAATAAAAATCAAAAATCAAAAAAATTCCAAAAAAATGGCTAAAAAAAAGAAAACCTTCTAAAAATCCAAAAAAAAAAAACCCATATATTCCAAAAATCATAAATAAATTCAGAAAAATGCCAAAAAAAATAAATAAAACCACAAAAATCCATAAATATCTCAAAAAAATGAGAAAAACTTATAAAAACCTAGGTTGACATTTGAACTGAGAAAGGGTAGCGTTCAAGGGTCGAGAGGTCCAACCAGGGTTGAACGGTGTCAAACGGGATTTATTAAATAAAAATATAATATATAATATATTGAATAATAAGCTAATTTTTAAATAAAATATACAAAATATATTAAACAAAACAAGTATCATTCAATATTTGATTTCTGTATTCTTTCCATAAATTATCCAGACGATGAACTATGAATGCAGTGGAAGGTCTTTCATTTTCTGGATGATGGAATGCAGGCCTTGATCTATTGAGCTCATTTCAATGATTTCATGGTATGAATCTTAGATCAATATTAGATTTCTAACATGTCAAAAATGTACCCTTGTTTCTCCATGAAATTTCTAGCTAGATGAGTTACCCATTAGTTGAAAAAATAAAATGAGTTTTCTTTAGCTGTTGTTCATATTATTCATTAGATTTTATGGGAAGTATATGATGTTATTCATGATAGAAACAAGAGCAAGAAACCTAGATGAATTGGAGAAAATAAGGGAGCAACCATATCTCAGACAGTAGTGGATTGCTGCCAAATTATTTCACCTGGCAAAATATCCATAAAAATGGCTTGGTGAACTTTCCAGTTCTGATCATTCATGTAAGCATTTTGATTCCAAGATATATAATGCTTCAGTGAAGCCTTCACTGTAGAATATATCAAAATGGGATATAGGAATGTGTATCCTTTCTCATTTTCTACAGCATGCTCAAGCTATCCAAAATAGATTTACTTCAGCCCATATTTCTTGTTTGAGTGTTGACAAAAGAGCTCTTTCTGACCTTCCTCTTCAAATGTATCCTTAGTTTTTGCTATACTTATTTATTTATTTATTTTTTAAATTTATCTTCCTAAATAATGATTAACTAGAAACATTGGTGGCATTGAAACCATGACATCAATCTTTAAGAAAAATTATTGGTGGTTCTTCCAACCAACTTCCACAAGTTGGTTTTTTGATCATAACAACATGTGTAGAAAATTGATTTGTGAGAAACTTGGTGGTTGTTGAAATGTGTTTTTTTGGGAATGCCCAAAGTTGAGAGTTGAGGTTGTTGATCAATCGAACCATTTCAGTTTGTCATATCACTTTAAATAGAATGCGTCACAAGCCCACATAACAGTTTATATATAGTAAGTTAAATTCTAATCCTGAAGGCATTAGATCTTGACTTCATATCCATATTGTTTTAAAAGTAATTCCTAAACAGAATGTGAGATAATAATGATAAATCAGATCTAAATTATAATTGAAACTCCTCATCTTTCTTTTGTTTATTAAACACTTGAATCTTTAATGAATTGATTAAAAGTTTCTTGCTAGTTCCTATTGTCTCTCTCTCTCAAGTCTCAATCTCCTTTAATTGCCTTCTTATCTATTCTACATGTAAGCAATTCCAGCTTTGTTATGTTGACAGGCTACTACTTTCTGTGTGAGTTTTTTTTTTCTGTTAAATAAGATGGTTTTTATTTTATCAAAACATAGAGGGACACATTCCTTAACCTTACATGGAAATCCCCTTCCAACACTACATTGATGATGTCCACAAAACTTTGCCGATTCTTTTAAAGTTTCATATTCCAAAAGTCTGCACAAAAAAATGTTCCCTACAATTAGATTTTACCCCCTATAACTCAATCTACTAAACTGTATGTTGAGCCTCATATCTTACAGAACCACATCTTCCACAAATTCCTGATAACTTAAAACCTAACACTCTCCGGGCTCCAAGTGCACATTAATCTATTCCGATGTCCATTTTCTACATCACCAAAGAAACTAATCATAGGAACAAATGAAGCTATCCTCAGCCTTGACCAAATACTATACTGACGATAAATTTATTACAATATTTCTACCCTTCACCCATTTCTCAAATTTTCTTTAGCTGGATTCCAGACAGTAATACATAATCAGTTATCATGTAATCATAATCGTTTTGTCAAAAGTAATTACTACATTACCAAACCAACAAGATCTCTGAACATAAATTACTCTTGAACAATGCCTTGTATGTCATCTATGTTGAGTCAAATTAAGCATCATGTTCATGTCCCAAGATTGAGCTGCAGTTCAAGCCTGAAATTAAGTTCAAACTGAAATTGAAACCAACCTTGGCTGGCACAAGCTAGGATTTTTCCAATCCCCAAATTATCAAAAAACAAAAAAAAAAAGGAGGCTGCTATATAAATAAAAAAAAGATAACTTGATCCTCCTAGGAATTATAAAGTCTCCAAATTCTTGCTGATAATGATGCACTTTCATATTATTATAAGCAACAAACCTATGATTTGCTTTTAATTTATTCGATCATATTAAACCACATGAGAGTTTTTCCTATATATAATTTGGCTTTCCACAGAATCTAGTTACGTGAAATGGAAGATTCTGAGGAAAATTATCACAATTTGAGGGGATTTCATACAAAACAAAACACAGGGATTTCCTTTTTCTGTGAGTGAAGTCAATCAGAATTTTGTCATATAATCACAAGATGATCCTCATTTCTCAACACCTCTTCACTGCATCAAGACCTAAACCCAAGATCTAAAATCAAGGCCTATAATTCGTATTCCTACAAATTCCATCATGAAGAAAAGACCTAATTAAACCAATTACATCACACCGAAAGAAATTCAGAACCCTAAACAGATAAAGAGAAACCAGGAACACAACAGGGCAAGTTCACCAACCAGTGAGCCGGGAGCGGAGAGGGGAGCTGGTGAGATCAGAGGGTGGCCGGGAGCGAAGAGGCCGATCGGAGGAGCCGGGAGCGAAGAGGGAGATGAAGTTGGGAGCTTTCAAGAGGTTTGGAATGATAAAATATTTTGGTCTGATATTTCTATATAATCTATTAATTCTATAACAATTTTACATTTCATACCCAAATATAAGAATTTGGTCTAATATTAGTCCCTCTATTATACATTGAAATCAAATCCCTAGGCATATATATATATATATATATATAGGGACCAAAAAAGCATGTGGGAGGGACTAACATTTCTCAATAGTGAAAGTATAGGGACCAAAAAAGACCAAAAAAAATTCACTAAAAACATCCATCATGATCATCTGCCAGCTGGCTGGGTGGTCGGCAACTCCATCTCCCCCTTAGGCTCGTCATCGTCTTTTGGTGTTGATTTATAATAGCAGCCGTATAGAATAAGCTGAGCTAAGCCAAGCAGTGCTCCTAATCCATTAGGAAGCTGCAAAACAATAGTGACATAATTAATCATTATTAGTGGGCTAATTAACTGTAATTGTAAAAATATTATAAATGAATTAATTAAAACAATAGCTTACAACGACGAAGAGATCGAAATGAATAAAGCCATAGATCGTCCAATCAATCCCATTGAGGCAACCGGCAAGTGACAAATAGAAAGGCATGTATTTCACACTCTTAGTGGTGACAACAAGTTTCTGTACATTAATATTGATAACAAATTAAGAGTTAAACAACAAGAAATCAAGAGTATGAACTTGAAAACAAAAAAGAAGAAAAAAGAAAAAGGATTACCATGATAGAGAGCGGTGACGCGTACATGAAGGTTCCGAAGATAACACAAAGGGATCCAACAATCTTGGATCGAGTCTCAACCGTGTGTCCAACCTTGAGCACAATGAGGGCGGCAACCGCCATAAACGCTATTTCGGCTGCCAAGATCAACAATATCTTCTTCTGAAAAATAAACAAAAGAGTAATTTAGGTTTCATTGGAGTGAGGTAGTAGGGTTAAAAGGGGTGTGTATATATATATATACCCTAAGTCTGCCTTTGCCGTAGAAGAAGAACATGAAGATATATAGGGCCTCAACAACAAGCCCAAACCCATTGATAGTGATGATGAGAAGGCTGTTAGGGTGCACAGAAGGTGAACCATAGAACACCCATAACGCACAATTGAGTAATGTGGCCAAGTAGGGTATCGGTGAAAAGTCCTCCACATCTTTTCTTTTGAAAATTTTCCAAAAAGTAGGCCTATGTCAAAAGTTACACATTAAGATCAAAGAAACAAAACATGAATATATTATAAAAGAGACAAAAATAAGGAGATACGTACACTGGTGAGAGGAAGAGCCCAAAAGTGAGAACATTACCTGAAAGAAAAAGAAAAACATTATAGAAAGAAGAACTTGTTATGATGGCTTGTATGGGAGAAAAGGAGAATCATATATATACATACCAATGATGCCAACAATGTTGCGGATGGTGTCAGGGCTCATCATGGTGTTAAGATGGCAAGAAGACAGAAGAAAGAAGACAAGAAGATATCAAAGAGTGATGAAAAGTATGGTAGAGAGGGCTAGCTAGGGGTTACTTATATATGGTTGGAGCAGGTCTAGTTATATTAGGATTAATAATCATATTCTATTATGGTGTGAGAATATAAGAGATAAGTGTTACAGTTTGGTTCAAAATCAAAATCGGAGCAATGATTTAATAATACTTACAATAATATAATAAATCTGAATTATCTTTTATTATAAGAAATAAACTAATAAAAGGTGTTTTTGATACTTTAATTGGATGTAATCCTAAATATACAGATTTACACTTATCATATATGGTAAATACCTGCATGCAAATCAAGTAATTAGTTGGATGTAACTAAAAATAGAATTTTGTGTTTGGTTGCAAAGATTTAAAAATCTGAATTTTAAAAAACTAATGTTTGATTCCTTTTTTTAAAAAACAAAACAAAACTAATGTTTAGTTTGATATATTTTAAAAAAAATATATGACCACACCTCCTACATAGATAAGCTTAGCCTATAATTTATAATTTGGATCATGTTAAAACAATTCAAATAGTCCAAAGAGGAATGAATTGTGGGGTGTGATAGGCTCCTATTCGGTTAAGCTTTTGAAATTCATGTGTTTTGAAATCCATGAAATTTTAAAATTACATGGGTTTTTGAAATTAATCCAACCAAACAACTTTTCTTTTTAAATCCCTGTATTTTGAAAGTTCTTAAATTTTCATTTGAATGACAAAAATGCCACTTAACCTTTACATCCAATTTTTTTTCAATGATTTAGCGTGATGGTAAAATTTTATATATCCTAAAAATTTCATTATCTCACTTCACTATTAAACTGTAAAATAATTTATTCCGAAAGTTTCCAATTTATGGATAAATTATTTTTCATATATTTATATTTTTTTTTCTATGATTAATAAGTCTCATAATTTTAATCAACTTCTAATCAATCTAAAAAATATCAAATAATTTTAATCGTTATCTCCAATTAAAATTTAATTTCTAAGAATATTGTCATTTTTAAAATATTAAACCATTTAATTAAGTATAATAATAAATATGTTAATAGGTTTTTTTTTCTTTTTGAAAGTAAAATTTGTTTGGATGATGATCCCTCAAGTGGAGATAAAGATAAAATATAAAATTGTCACTAGAGTATATTAGATATACTCAGTCAAATCTACACCTAGGAACTATTCGGAATTGGAACAAACCATAAAATTTATATAATATTCTCAAGTGGAATAGTGTTAAACTTTAATGATTTTGAAATCATCCCTAAGACCTAACTCTTTTATGTGATCCCTCAAACCCACCCAAAATAATCTAAATTATTATAACCAAAATTATTTAAATCACTAATACACATCATTAATAATAATTACATAATTAGTATAGTTTAACACCTTATAAATTGAAATGAACGAAATACCCTTTTACAACCACCCAAAATCTTAACTCTTTCTAGGATTAATTAATTTTAATGAGAGGTATTTAACTAATTCATTATCTCAAAGTTTCATCAGGGTTGTTTGTAATAAAATAAAATAAAAATTGACTTTATTCCATCAAACTTTTTGACAGTTTTTGCATATAATATTCTTGAATTCTTGTATATTTGTAGAAAACCGTCTATCTTTCTCATAAATTATATTTAGCTCCACAAATTTCAAACACCACCCCCTCGGTGAATCCACCAAGTCACCAACCATGACAGTCGAAATCAGATTGCAGTTGAGTCCTATTCATGTATAAATAAATAAATAAATAATTACTTTATTTATGTATAAATAAATAAATAAACATATAATTACTTAATTAATCCATAGTGTTAGATATATTTAGATTCCTGATCAAACTCGTGATGCAAGTTTGTATAGGAATCGAACAATAACTACACATAAACCCTTATATATATATATATATGCATGCGCTGTGAATTAAGGAGAACAATAATCACATGCAGTAGCGGCGTACGTCTCGGAGATCGAGCTAGGCTGTGTGGCATTAATGGCTTTGTTGAAGAAAGAAAGCGGCATGCGATCGACGAAAGGTTTCCTAGCGGGCGTGGCGTCTGTTGCGGCATCGGCCATGCTGGCCCGCACCGTTTTGAATGATCTCTTCCCCGGTGAATTCCGCGATTATGTCTCCTCCGGCGTCAACTACCTATGGAATCACGTCTCCCCGGAGCTGACGATCGTGATACAAGAGAAGGACGGTTACAACGTCAACAATGTATACCAAGCCGCAATGGCCTATCTGAGCTCCAGGATATCGCCATCGACCCGGAGGTTCAAGGTGAAGAAAGAGGATGCCGACAAAAGCATGGTGCTCTCGTTGGACAAAGGAGAGCATATGATGGATGTGTTTGAGGGGATACAGTTCAGATGGTGTTTGCGCTGCCACGAGAATCGCCGAATTAATATCCCCGTTGATCATGACAGCAACAGCAGCAGTAGTAGTACTATGTCTCTGGGCTCACACTTGTTTGAACTCTCCTTCAACAAGAAGCACAAGGAGAAGGCCTTGGATGTCTACCTGCCGTGGATACTGGACTGGTGGGAGGCCTCCAAGAAGCAAGACAAGAATCTCAAGCTCTTCCTCAATGAAATAGAAGAGTGGGTGCCCATAAATCTCCAGCACCCTTCTTCTTTTGATACTCTGGCAATGGATCCGGAGCTGAAGCGAACCCTGATGGAGGATTTGTCCAGATTTACGCAGAGTAAGGACTACTACAGGAGGATCGGCAAGGCATGGAAACGTGGTTATCTTTTATATGGACCCCCGGGGACCGGCAAGTCCAGTTTGATCGCGGCCATGGCCAATTTCCTCAAGTACGATATCTACGACCTTGAGCTCGCTGAGGTTAGATGGACTTCGTCTCTCAGGAGGTTGCTCGTTGAGATCTCCAACCGGTCCATAATCGTGATAGAGGACATTGATTGCTCCGTGGCGCTGGAGAACAGGGATAATCTTGAGTCCACTCCTTCCAGGACGGAAAAGGTGAGTCACTGGTATATATTTTGGGTTTAATATTGAGCATTAATTCTCATCAAGCTTGATCCATATTCGTGTCTCCCTCCCAGGTCACTCTGTCTGCACTGCTGAACTTTGTTGATGGTCTTTGGTCGAGCTGTGGTGAGGAGAGGATCATAGTGTTTACAACCAACTGCAAGGACCGGCTTGACCCAGCATTACTCCGGCCGGGCAGGATGGACATGCACATCTACATGGGCTACTGCACCCCTTCTATGTTCAGGATCTTGGCCTCCAACTACCATGCTGTTGATGATCACCCGCTGTTCGGCGAGATTGATGAGTTGATCAAAGATGTTCAAATCACCCCGGCCGCCGTTGCCGAAGAGTTAATGAAGCGTGATGACGTTGATGCTGCCCTGCGAGGACTTGTGGACACTCTTCATCAACAAAAGGAACTTGAAGCTAAAGTTCAGTCGTTAGACGATGGTGAGATGTCTCATCATGAGGATTCAGATCAGGAAGAGTGATCGATGTCACTCACCAAAATTTATCTTACATGTCATACTTCCCTCTCTAGTGTTGCAAGAACAAGGTGCACCCTTCAGTGATGAAAAAAATAAAAAAAAAAAAAACATGTAATGCCAGAACATTGTGTGTTCCTTTATTGATTAATTAATTATTCATCTGTATAATAGTAAAGAAGGTTATGTATTATTGAAATTTGTTTCTATAAATTCACTAATATATATATATATATATATATATATATATATATATATATACGTGATCTAGGACGTCCTTAGATTTGAAATCTAAGGATGCCGATTAATCCAACGGCTATAGCTCAAGCATCAAAGTACGTAGCCATAACCAGGTTCAAAGTCAAAGACATAAAGCTCGCAAAGAAACCATGGATCCTCCTCGGCAAATCATGCACGGTGTTCGACATCTCCCCAGTGAACTACACCTTCGAAGTCCAAGCCATGAGCGCTGAGAAGCTCCCCCTCATCAGAATCATCCTCCCCGCCCCGCAGTGTTCACCATGGGCCCTCGCGTCAACGGCAACGATAACGATGACAACAATTTCCTCAAGTACGCCCGCCTCATCTCCCCCCACAACAATATTAATCCCAAGGGGTGGTTGGAGTGGAGTGGTGACTTCGCTCTGAAGACCATGTTCTATAGGGAGCATATGAACACGGGGCCCTGGCACTGGAGGGAGGGTCAACTGGAGTGGATATAAAGTGATCACTGAAGTCAAAGTCGCCAATACATTCACTGTGGCCGGGCTTATTCAGGGCGGATCTTGGCTCAAGTCCAC
This sequence comes from Dioscorea zingiberensis, assembly GCA_026586065.1. NCBI lineage: Eukaryota > Viridiplantae > Streptophyta > Magnoliopsida > Dioscoreales > Dioscoreaceae > Dioscorea > Dioscorea zingiberensis. The sequence goes on along the minus strand of CM048818.1, from coordinate 51,563,600 downwards.
TGGAGTTGCTTTCACTGAGGGACTGTTTTAGTTTGCATCTCTTGATGCAAATCTCATAATTTTGTTATTTGTCAGTTTGTATCATTTGCACTCTAGTTGACCTTTCCTTTCTTTTCTCATTTAATAAACGTAACGTGGTATTATGCTGCTCTGTTATCAACTTTGAGATATAAATTATTAACCGTTATGGAAGGAAGATAAGACAATGATCTTTCATTTCCACTCTATCCTCTTCCTCTGTTTTCTCTGGATAGAAACAAAGCTTGGAGTTTCAAATTGTTGAAGTAATTTACTTAAAAAAAAAATGAAGGATCCTATATAGTTCATAAATGCAACCTATGTAAAAGAAATTATATATCTTTGAGATTATTTTGCTCTTTGGGAGTAAAAGTAAATTTGAAAATCAGCATTTGATTACCTTCATTGCAAGTGCCAACTGCTACTGATGTAATGAGTTTAGAAGATTGTTTAGGATAAACACCCGAAATTTGTTGGTGGTTGAGTCATGTGAAACCCATCAGTTTTTACTAAATGTTCAAATAAAAAATAAAAAATAAATTGAGACAGAACAAGACCATCAATTTCTTTTTATTGCAACAAAGTTAAACATCAGAATGAAAACCAGAACAATCAAACATATCTAAAACAAAACAAACCAATTAGCAAACAGTCTTATTCAATACCACACAAAGCTTCATTCCTCCCAAGTTACATCAAGACCTTATAATTTATGTCAACCATAATTTAGACAAAAAATATTATTTTGCACGAAAAAGCTCCCCTGCTATGTGGAAACTAACTCGAACATCTGCAATAAAAACCATGCATGCATATTTCTAATTACACCTTACATCCATCTTTCCATATAGATTGTAAGGGTCTATTAATTAAGTTTATTATCTCGAATTATATTTTGAATAAAAAAGGTGAAATTATTACCTGGCTGAACTTGAGCAAGTGCTCCTCACAGGGCATGTGCGCAGCTGATGGTTGCCACTCACAAAGAGGAGAATACCACCGGCAAACGGTGAAGGCTGGCAATCCACGGTTGATACAAAAGATATTAATGATAAGATAGCTATCATGCTTGTGTTTGATAGGGAAATATCCCACTTGGGATTAAGAATAACTTTTGAAAAGTTTTGAATTTTTTTGGGGGAAATTTTAAAGTAAAGATATTAATGATAAGATAGCTATGTGGCTTCCATGCATTGGTGGGTGGGTCATTATTATATTCTTAAACTTAAATTAAAGTATTTGACGGAAAATTTTTTATTGGGGAATGTGTTGGGGATATCCCCCTATCAAACACTAGCAAAGTGCCTACACAGATGGTAGTAGTGTTCTATAAAGGTCTTGCATATAATCCAAGGCGTCATCCAAGGCGAGACCCACGTCCTCGCCGCCTCCATGACCATAGAGGAGATCTTCAAAGGCACCAAGCCCTTCAAAGAAGAAGTCTTCAAGAAGGTTCAGCTGGAGCTCAACCAATTCGGCCTTTTGATCTACAACGCTAACGTGAAGCAGCTCGTTGACCTGCAAGGCCATGAGTACTTCTAATATCTCGGCCAGAAGTCACAGCAGGAGGCGGCGAACCAGGCCAGGGTGGACCTCTCGAAGGCGAGGATGAAGACGAGATCGGGTCTAAGAAGAGGGACGGGTAAACGCTACAGAACGCGGCGAAGGTGAAGGAGTGAAATCACGACTTATACAACAGCCGTTGGATTTGATCCAACGGTTATTGTGTGGACATCCTTAGATTTCAAATCTAAGGACATCCATAGATTACTTGCCCCCTATATATATATATATATATATATATATATATATATATATATAAATAGTCGTGTTACTATGCGGCCGGCCGTAACACTGTGCAAGTGCGGTCGCTCCATTTTAGCTCACTTGCACAGTGTTTTAATGAAATCCAACCGTATGGATGGAAAGAACATCGAAAAATAAGTTGGAATGTCAACTTTCATACAATTTGTGAACTTGTAGGGTCTTCATTTTAAAGGGTGAAATTTTGAACCGATAAGATTTCTATAAATTTTCACCCGTTAAGATGAATACCCTACAAATTCTCAAATTGTATGAAAATTGACATGCTAGCTTATTTTTCGATGTTCTTTCCATCCATAAGTTTGGATTTAAAAAAAAATATTCTCCAAGTGCTTCAAAATGAGGCGACCATAAATGAACAGTAATCTGGCCGGCCTTATACAAGTCATGCTGATATATATATATATATATATATATATATATATATATATATATATATATATATATACACACACGATGGTGCTAGCATCCAGTCGCCTGGATCACTGTGGTGATTTAGCTGACTTCCATTCTGGCCCCTGGAGCATGTTTGAATGATTTCCAACCGTACAAATGGAAAGATCATTGAAAAATAAGCTAGCATGGCAATTTTCATATAATTTGGTGACTTTTTGGTCCTCCCACTTAACGGTTTTTATTTTAAAATTTTTTTAACGGTTCAGAATTTTCACTATGAAGTGGGAGGACCAAACGGTCACCAAATTGTATGAAAATTAACATGCTAGTTTATTTTTCGATGATCTTCCCATCCGTACGGTTGGAAATCCTTCAAACATGCTCTAGGGGCCAAAATAGGAGGCGGTCGGACTGGAACAGTGTTTTGACCGGCCACACTATAGAAGGCCCCTATATATATATATATATATATATATATATTCTCGTATGGATTTTGTAAAATATGAAAAGTATGAAAAATAACAAAATAAACAATAATAATAAAAAAATCAAACCAAACCAAAACAACCTTTTTTTTATTTATAAAAAAAACAACTTTATGTTTATAATGCCTATCCTATAAAATAGATTATAATAATTTTTTATATTTTAAAGATATGTATTTGATCTATTAAATTTTAAATGTTAAATGTTTGCCACAGAATTTCTTGTCAAATATAATATTGTAATAAATAGTTTACAAGTATATATATATATATATATATATATATATATATATATATATATATAATATTTCATAATAAAATAAACTTATAAGTATATACGGTATATTTCCAGGGATGAAACTAGGACTCTCTGGTAGGGGTTGAGGGTGAAACTTACAAAAAGAACAAACCTATTATCAATTGTAAAACTTAAGTTTTATATATAATTTATAAAAAGTATGTCAAAAGATAAGAAAAACCAAAAAGATGTTTAATGAGACGATGCATCCATCCATATAAAAATAATATTATTATTGAGATAAAATTATTTTATTATAACAAATTTAGCTTTCATGTATTTAGTATCCTGTATCCCTCCCTACTTGAGATTTTTATACATACACCTCTTTTATACTTAACCTTGTTCTTTTTATTGAATCATTTAACTAGCTTTGAAATATCCATTGTAAGAGCCGTTAGGTTTTACGGTCTGATTTAATCCTTAATTATTCTCTTAATCATACTTGGATTGATTAAATTCCTTACTAATATTAATATGATTTAATAGTGGGGATTTAAATGCATAATGGACTTTTCTTGAGTATTATATAGATGGGGACCAAGATGAAATAGTTGAAGAATGGCGATCAATGTGCAAAAATGCACTCCCACTCATGAGTCGAGAGAAAGGGACCTAGAGGTAATATCATGAGAGTGGTGGGCTTAAATGCAAAAGATCTCTCTCCTGATTTAAACAAGTAATAGGTGAATTCTAAGATACCTTGGGTATTATTCCCCAAAGTAGCATACTTATGTGTGCAAGATTATAGAAATTGTGTGCAAGTGCATGTAAATTGTGTGCTAAGTATGCTATCTTGGCATTGTGGCAAGGTATCTTAGAACGCACCCAAGTAATATGTTCTTGATTTAAACAAGTAATATGTTATAATGGGAATTTTGAAAAATAGAGGGTAACTTATAAAATAAAAATGCATAAGAGCATGCATGGCTGAAAGACATGGCCTTCTTTCTCTCTCCTTATTTATTCTTTGTCTTTTCTCTCTCTCTCTAACAATAAATATGAATATATGGATGTTTGGGATTTATAATAAAAAGCAATCAAAGGCTTGAGACAACGCCGACGTGACTTGACGTAACACAGTCATGTTAAAACAAAGACCTTAAGATGGTGCACGGGCATTAAATTCCTTAAGATGATAGCGAGTACCACGAAATGGTGATATAAAGCCCGGTCGTGTGGAATAACCCGCGTCTACAAGATAATATTTACCTACAAGAAATTATTTACTAATTAGTTTAAAGCATTAAGAGAAGATACTTAATTTTTTATGAATATTTTATATTACCTTCGGGCACCACAAGCCCATCTTCTCTTTCCAAAGCATTACGAAGGACAAGAGCATGGTGTCTTTGAACCACTCCCAACGGCTAACTGCGTCACGTAAATTTTAATTCAAAAGTCAACCCATGGCTAACACATTTTGGGTGGGAGTACAAGGTTTTACATGTAGCCAGCGCTACAATATCCCTTAAGCAGAGATCATGAATATATGTACCATCAAAGCTCCTACGCCAATCCTATGTAATTAATAAAATAGTTAGTGATGTCATGTAATTATACAAGTGTACATGAAGGACTTGTATAACATCTTACGTAATGTCGATGAATCGACCTTGAAATATGGCATAAATGCGTGGATTTGGCATGATTCTTTGGACTAGTAAGCTGTCTTTGGGAGGTTGAATTAATTCACCTCGAAGCTCTCCTATAGCATGTAATGCATTGATGGGAAATATGGTGACGGTTTCCCACGGGCGTAGGAAATTAACTCCAATCACTCTATTTCTCACATTGTGACCAAGAATGTGTAGAAACATTGCTACTTGTTCTTGACACTTACACGTGAAGAGTATTGCAACAATGCTTTTGCCTTGATAAATCACATAATCCAAAAAGCGCCCTCTTGTCATTACTTAACATTGATATACAAGTTTCGTGGGACATGAATTATCCTCGAAATGTAGTCTATGCGTGGATTCATCCCTATTGTAATAAGGCTCAATGGCAAAGTGAGTCCTCTTCTTCCTTTGATCAACCTTAACACACTTAAGATCGATAGCAACCAAAACCAAGCAATAACAACATGTTCCTCTTCGCGGTTAACTTCCATCTTTAATCGTATATATTTTCCTACACAAAAAAATAATCTATGTTTATATTCCAAACCACAAGGAAATAAAAGATGAAGCGAAAGTTTGATCTCGGACAAATTTTTCTGACAAAATTTTATTTGAAGGTGCTCCCTACATAACAATTCCAACCTGACAAGATTTTAAAAAATTAATTAGTCTTAAGTAACAATATTTAGAATTTGCTTCAATTAGTTTTAGTTGCTCGGATAAAAGTTTATAAAAATTTATCAAGGTTTTTAATCGATTCTTTGAAGGCCAGTTTAGATGCAGCCATGAGGAGAACATGAACTACAAATAGGTAATTTATTTCTGTGCTGTTAGGGCTCGGTAGAATTAAGTTGGTAAATGCCATCCTAGAACCTTCAAGCTAGACTATGGAGTTCCTTACACCACTTCTCTAACATATGCAATTTTTATCAAGAGAGCTTGCTTCTACTCTGTATAAGTCAAAATATATTTAACTGTCAAAAAGCTTCATCACTAGCCAAAGAAAGTAAAAAATGGCTGAAAGTTGATAAACTAGGAAAACGAATAAAAGAAAAATTAAACCCAAGGCAAAGTATGAATTATTGAATGGGTATAACATCCAAAGACCAACATAGAGATTGGAAACTCAACCAAGAAGTGCATACATCCATAAAAGTAGCATTTGGCATTCAAAGGGCTATTAGAGCATTTGATTTTTACCACTCAATGTGGCTTAGTAATACATGTTTTATCTCATTCTTCTACAAGGACCTCAATTTTCCAATCAAATGGCAGATATACAACTAAAATTATTTATTTATCATGTTTGGACCATTCAAGAGACATTAGTTTAATTCAACAACATTTTTCAAAGTTGAGTATTGCTTTGAATTAGAAAAATAGAACAAATCATTTGCTAATTCTTTGTGTTGTTACTGACTCTTCTTGAATTGGTTTAGAAAATATCACATAACAACATCCATTAATTATAAAACTTGGGAACCTCGGTTTCATCAGCGGAGGAGCAATAATTACAGGTTAACCAAAACCAATCAAAACCATAAGAAGCCCTAGAACAATGATGGGATTCTAAAACAATCAGAAGAATTCTGGAACCAGTCAAATGACTTAAAACAAGCAAGCAATACAAACAAATAGAACAAAGCTGAAGCGAGAGATTAGCCTTGCATACATTGAAATTAAATAATGAGGGAGCATCGGCGCCAAGCGGTCGAGGACATGAAAACAATAAGAACTATCGATATAAAATTAAGGAATATTGATAAAAACATGAAATTTGGGAAAATAGGATAGAAAGAAAAGCGAGGTCGATGGAGTCCCCAATCAATGTGAGAGAGTGATGATCGGGTAATCATCTCCTCCAGAAGGATCGATGAAGATGCGTAGCCTGTGGTGGAGAGATCTTGGCTAAAATCTCACAGGGGAAAAAGGGAAATTAAACAAAAAGGGATCTGGCCAGCTTGATTAAGCGAGCGATGGCGTTCTCCCCAAACGGAGTGTGGCTCGATCTAGGGTTGCAGACGCGGGTGCCAGCTCGGTCGCCGGTTTCTTGGCGTTCTCTTGTCGGAAATTTTGGATCTAGGGTTGGTTGCGAGATGCTGCCTTGAGAGCGAGAAGAACCACGAGAAAGAGAGGCTCGCGAGGTGAGTGGATACGCCGCGGTTTCTCGATAAGTCCCACTCACGGCAAATTTCTTTGTGAGTGGAAATATGGTAAAAACCCCCTAACTTACTTCATATTTTACTGGTAAGTTATGATTTACTGCAAACCAAACAAAGCTATCCCATGTTTTACTGTAAAATAGACTTACTTCACACCCACTCACAGCAAACCAAACAGGCCCTTAAGTGCACAAGCTCATCTCCAAGCCATCTACTCTCCTCTCTAGGCAAAAGCAAGAGTAGGTTGAGAGCAAGAGAGGGAGAGTTCACTAGTGGCCAAGCTTGTTGGACTTAGGGAGTGGAGGAAGGAAGGAAAAACAATAGAGTTGCCAACCGTTCCTCTTACCGGACTGCAGCCTTCCTCCAGCAAGGGAATACCAATATTGGGACAGTGACGAATGACGTCGGCCACGCGTGCAACTCCAAGGGGAACAGTGTATATGCCACGATCTGGTGAGCCAACCTTGCACCCTCTATTAAACTAATGAGAATCAGTAGATAATTAAGCACGTGTATGCTTAGGTTAGAGTGTTGTTAAACCCATGAGATCTTCACTAATAGGCAGTGAGGAGTAAACCTCAGTAATGTGGAGGGGGCCCGATGGATTCATTCATGGGTTTAGTTCTTGAAGACTGAGCATTCCTTCTCTCTCTTTACCTTCATACTGGTGAGCATATAATAATCATGATAACTTCAGTGAGGAGAGATAGGAGCCTACTCAGTACATGTCTGGGTTAGAGAAAGTATATATCATTTGTTCATCTCTTGTTATATTTAGTAGAAAGACAAGGTGTTAGTCTGGGAACTTGTAAGTTCTGTTCAAGGTCAAGAAAGGACGAAGAATGCTGGGCTTGTTTATTTTTACAAACTCATGTACACATGCATGTATGCTTAAGTATAAATATGAGGAGTTTAAAACATACTCTATGCTCTTGTATTATAATAATGGTAACAACCTTGAAATTGGTTGGTGGGCTGGGCTGCATAGTTGACCAAGTTGTAGGTTGATAAAGTCTTGGATTAGGAAGGAGTTCATGACTTTGTAGTTGAATAGAATGTACAAAGAAGCCATAGTGGTAGTTAACCACATAGGTGAATAATGAAAGGCGTGTTCCACTCTCTTGTCCTAAAAGGTGGGCAAGTGCACATGATTATAACTAGTGGAAAGTAACCAATTAAATAAATGGGTTACTAGAGTGGTTTGATAATTATTCAAACCTAAGTTGTTATGGGCCGGTTTTCACCATGTTGAAATAGCCTAACAAGTAGTTAGTATAATGGGTGGCTAGTGATAATTAGTTGATTAAGGATATATGATGAATTATCCAATTGTTACCAAGATATATGAATAGTAAACATGGGTACATAATCGTGTGTGAGTCATGTAATTATGTAGTAGCATGTTTATTATTTTATAGTCAGCAATTGTATTAAGCTTAGACTTAATTGTCAGATCTTGACATGAGTACGGGAAGGCGCGTTGAGAGAGTTTGTAGCGGAGTAGTGACACCTTGGACATCAGGTAAGTACCTTGGCCTAAATCTCTTATCATTGGATGTGTTTACATCATTGATGTGTTTGGCTTTCGGTATATACATACATATTTGCTTCTTTGGATGAATATTCTTTGATATATGAATCCATATCCATGTATGTATGTTTGTTCAATTGTATGATTGTTTCCACTAGATCGGTGTTGTTCTTGTGGATTCTCCGCCCGGTGCAGTGGAGCATGTGGCTCCTGATTGACGTTCAGGGACGGTGGACACCTTGTTCGTGCTTTCCTGTCAGGGGCACGATACTTTGGCTGTCCTGTATGCCCGTCAGTTGGACGATACGCTGACCGTGTACGTACATGTATGTGTGAGTAGCACTACGGACCGAGGATTGATATCGGCTTAGGATAATGACTGCCCGGGGGATGGTTTGCAAGCTTTGCTTGAGTTCTTAGTCATGAGATGACATGATTTTAGTTAAGGAGTCCCTACCGTTGGATAGTTTTCATTGGGGTAGGTCTGAGACTCCAGATGGTATGGCCGATGGGGTTTGTGCTTCCCACGCTGGGTTTGATGGTCATGTTCTTGATTTGCCCATTCACTTGCTCATCTTGCATTGAGTTTGACATGACTTTATTGTGTTTCCCTGCAGGGTACTTACTGAGCTTTCCCTTCGAAAGCTCATGCACTTATTGACTTCTTTTTTTCAGATCCCGGGAAGTAGGACACGGGCCGTGGGAGCGCCGCGTGAGACTTGGGGGGACTTGCTTGGATTTACTGAGGTCGGTCACCTCTGATCAGTCTGTGTGTGAGAACATATTATTCTAGGTTCCCATGTAGGAGCCATTATGTTATGACTGTATGGTCTTCGGACCTATAGATTGTATTTTACTTCCGCTTTATACTTATGACATTAGGTATGCATATGTTATATTCCACTTTGCATGTTATGTGATTACTGATCATCGAGGTTTCGTATCCGGGCAGGACCCGTCCCTGTTTGGGTACGGCAGGTCTGTCGCGAGCCAGTGGGCCCTGAATTTTGGGGGTGGGGCGTGACATCCATTATGCTCTTTAATATGATTACAATTTTAACCTTTAAATTTTTAATAAACTATAACAATTTTTAAAAATGTAGTTTTAAAATATAAATTTATTTTATAAATAATTAAAATATAAAATTAAAAATAAAGCCTTATAAAAGTAAAATATATTATCTACAAAGATGAACATGAAAATGTCAAAGGTTTACAACTGTGTATATTAAGAGGGGTAAAAATTTTGGTAGGTCACCGTAGTATTACCTTTTTTTTCACTTTGATGACCGGATTTCAATTTGTATCTTTTTGGATACCAAACATCAATTTCGTTTCACCGGGAGGGTATTGAGGGGATTCCGGCGAGTAAAAAAGGGATTCCGGCCAAATTAATATTAAAATATGATTAAAAAATAATTACAACAACAACAACAACAACTAAGCCTTAATCCCATACTAGATGGGGTCGGCTATATAGATTCTCTATTTTCATGTTGCTCTCAAATATGAATTAAAATAAAATAAAATGAAATAAAATAAATTGAAATAAAATGAAAAATAAAAATACATAAATAAATAATAATAATAACAAATAATTCTATGAGAGATTGGAATGTTAGAAGCAGAAAAGTATCCCTACAAACAAAGCTAAGCTAATGAAGGAAGAAAAAAATAATAAATAAATAAATAAATTTTAGCCGACTTATCGGTAATCCTATATAATTGATTATATATAAATTAAAAAAATTTAAATATTCCTATATTATAACAAATTATTATTATTATTATTATTAGCATGACAAAGTTTTAAAAAATTTCAGGTTCAAAAGTAGTGGGAGGCCTCCAAATCCAATAGATATTAATTTAAAAATTTTAAATATTAATTTATCATACAAATAATTATTCTAACTACAATGATAAGCTTTTAAAAAAAATTTAAGGTTTAAACTTTGTATGATTAAATATAAATTTATTATAATAATCTATTATTATAGTTATAATAATAAGATTTCAAAAAAATCTTAGACGATAAAAAGTAAATATGAGACCTTAAAATTTGGTGACTAAAGCGGTCGCTTCACACGTTTTACCCTTGAGCCGCCCCTGAGTCCAAAAGAGGTCATATGTAGTATTTTCTAAAGGGGGGCACGACCCGGGTTTTAACACGGCCAAGCTCGAAACCAACCTGACAAAAACCGTTGGGTCAGCCGACTCGGTAGAAGCGAAAAATAAATTACCAGAAGCAATAATAGCTGGTCGGATTCTGAGTCGGATAAAACCCAACCCGTGACCTCGTGAGTTTACCCGCAGGGTCAGATGGGTTAACCCGGTTCAACCCGCTGGGTTGGGTTTTTTTTTTTATTTTTTATTTTTCAATTTTTCAATTTTTAATTTTTGTTTTCAATTTTTTGAACCAGTAATTAATTATAAGTCCCTTAAATAATTCCCAAATTACCTATTGGTCCTTGGGTGGGTGTGTAGGGGTGTAGTATAATAGTGTTTTCAATGTGTGTGTTTTGGGTGGGGAATAGTGACAAATAGTGCCAAGGACTAATAGAGAATTTGCCCTATATTGAACTCATGTTATACAAATAAATATCAATCATTTTTTTTATTACATGATGTAACATTATATATTATTTAATTTATTTTCTTAATGTTTGAATAATTAGAGTAGAATAATAAATTTTGCTAGACCCCCAATACACACCTACCCTGGAGACCAAATGGTAAGTTGGGCACTGTAGCAGGATCTATAATTAATTATCCTTAAATTTTATAGATTTGAGTTTTTTTATTGAAGAGAGATTTTTGCATATTCTTTGATTACCAATAATGAAGGTTTTGCATGGTTATTTCCTTATTTTAAATAGCTTGCCATTTATAATTTTTTCTTTGTGATTTTATAATTTTTTTCTTTTATAATGTTTGAATAATTAGTGTAGGATAATGAATTTTATATATTGAGTTTTTTTTCCCTTGAAGAAATATTTTTGCATTCTCTGATTATTAATAATAATAAAGGTTTTTTTATAGTTATTTTCTTATTTTTAAATAACTTGCCATTTATATGCTTGTTTGTGATTGCATAATTTTTTTTGGTTTTCTTAATATTTGAATAATTAGTGTAGGTCCGGTAGGGTAATGAATTTTATAGTTTTCAATTTTTTTTAAAAATTTTTCTCATTCTATTTTTATATAAAATATCCTAGGTTTTTTTTATATATTTGTTTAAAATTTTGTTATCTTTTAATATACATTTTATATATTTAAAAAAAATTAAAAAAATTAAAAAAATAAACTAGTATGTCAATTTTCATACCATTTATGAATTTGTAGGATCTTCAAATCACTCCCTCCGCCATTGCCGAAGAGTTAATGAGGTAGAATGACGTTAATGCTGCCATGCGGGGACTTGCGGACACTCTTCAATAAAAGAAACTTGAAGCTAAATTTCAGTGGTGACGATGGTGAGATCTCTTATCATAATTAAGGATCCTTAGGAAGAGTGATGTCACTCAAGAAAATTTATCATACTTCCCTCTCTAGCATTGCAAGAACTGGGTGCACTCTTCAGTGATGAAAAAAAAACATGTAATGCCTGGACATTGTGTTCATTCATTGATAATAAGGAAGATGATGTATCATTGAAAATTGTTTCTATAAATTCACTAATTTCATAATCAAAACAGATTGGAACAGGACAAATCAGAATTTTTTTTTCGTATGGATTTTGTGAAGTATGAAAAAAATAATATAAATAAATAAAAATTAAATAATAAAAAAAATCAAACAAAAACAAAACAACCTTATTTTTTTTTATAAAAAAACAACTTTATGTTTATAATGCCTATCCTATATTAAAGATTATAATAAATTTTTATATTTTAAATATATATAGAAATCCATATCTTTAAAATATACAAATTTATTATAATCAAATTATATTAAATAAATTCTATCGATTCAGAATTTCATCTGATGAAGACCCTACAAGTTCGCAAATTGTATTAAAATTGACATGCTAGCTTATTTTTTGATGTTCTTTCCATCCATACGATAAATATATATATTGTATTTTTTATAATCTATTTATATATATATTGATTTATCTATATATTTTAAATAATATATATATATATATATATATATATATATATATATATATATATATATATATATATAAAATTTTTAAATTATCTTATCATCACAAAACATATATATACATATTGTCTATAAAAATTATATATACATATCTCAATATTATCTAAAATATATAGATAAATCAATATATATATATATATATATATATATATATATATATATCTATAGATTATAAAGATATAATATATATTTAATATTATATAATACATATTAATAGTGATAGGATGAGGCGGTCGCTAAGGTCGCCTCCCATTTGGCCACTTGCACAGTGTTTTAAGGATTTCCAACCGTATGGATGGAAAGAACATCGAAAAATAAACTAGCATATCAATTTTCATACAATTTGGGAACTTGTAGGGTCTTCATCTTAACGGGTGAAAATTTATAGAAAATTACCGGTTTAAAATTTCACCCTTTAAGATGAAGACCCTACAAGTTCCCAAATTGTATGAAAATTGACATGCTAGCTTATTTTTCGATGTTCTTTCCATCCATACGGTTGGATTTCCTCAAAACATTGTGCAAGTGGGCCAAAACGAGGCGACCGCACTTGCATAGTGATAAGGTCGGCCGCATAGTAGCATAGTATCAGCCCCGTATATACCTTGGAGTCAACTCTGGTCAAGGCCAACAGATAATCTTTTCCACGGATGAGTGTTGTATTGAAGATGAGGTGTTTTCTCCGGGAACCCACCTGAAAGAGGGGGCATAAACAAAGCTGTAAGAGTGGAGTGGATGCTGATGCCCAAATCCCGCCCCAATGGTCAAGTCAGTGGGAGGCGCATCAGAGAAGAAGATCATGTATGAGAGGAGGAAAACGGCTTAAGTGTTGCTTACCTTTCTCTCCGCCAAGATCCTCCTCTCTTTGTGCTCTTGGAACACCTTGGGATCCGGGCCCTGTCTCATCGCCCCCTGCCATCTTGCAACCTAGTCGTTCATCATAATAGAAGGCGTATGAACATACCTTCTGTCCCTGAGGTGATGGTAACCTTTCCCTGGTCTCTGGGCGGTATGGTGGCTTTTCAGGATCTCGGCCGCTTTTATAAGGAGCGTGGATGTATTGACACGTGCTCAATGGGATTTTGGCTGTATCTAGAGAAAGAATTTTCAAAGCTAAAAGCCAGGTCGGGTCCGGTAGATGGTATTTATCGGGATGGCCAAGGTTTGAGGTGGTGGGAGGATCTTGGATGAGGAATCTTGGCACGCTCTCGGGAGCACACTGAGATGGCGAGACTGAGGTTCTTGCCAACGTGGGATGATCTCGGGACTGGTTACTTGAGGCGAGGATGGTATCACACTTTTGGCCTATCTAGCCAAACTAGGGAGTCATGGATAAGGAGAAGAGCCGGCAGAGAATGACAAGACACTGCAAATGACTTGGTAAAGAGCGCGTATCCACTTTGAGCGTTGTGCGGCATTTACGAGTGGACACGCCTCCTTGGCTTCTCAAAGTGTTTCGTTTGAACACACAAAGGGCGTGACGGTTGAGGTAATGATGGGGGTAATCATGACAGGCCACATGTCGCGCTTTCACCCGAGGCGTCATTTTGGGGGAAAATCGCGGTCATCAAAGCGAATCCCCAGGGGCGGATCTCGGCCAATGAAGCGAATCCCTGGAGCTTTAAGCGTAGTCCCGTGTTAGAGTTTTCACTTTATCGTCTTCGCCTGTCTCCTCTGAGAATTGCTCAGTGCTCTCCGCTCTAGTTTCCTTTCAAATCCTTCATCCTCCTTCTTAAGGTATGACGACCTCTTCCTTAGCTGTTAGGGCGGAGGAGGCCATAGCCAGGTCTCCTCCCACCGTGCCAAAGGGGGTCGAAATAGGTCCTGTTAGTAGTTCCCTTTCCTCTGGTGAGCTCTGTCAACTAGTAGATTGTTTCTCGATTCCTTCATCTTCTTTCACTTGTAGGGTTCCTGATCCTTCTAATAGAGCAAACAAACCTCTTGAAGGTGAGATCACGATTTATTTAGATGCCTTGGTCGCCGGTCTCTGGCTTCCTTTCCTGTCTATTTTCTGAGAAATCTTAGAGTATCATAAGTTGTGTCCAATCGACTTGGTTCCCAGTTTGTGGTAAGTTTTGTGCGGTTTTGTTATTGTTTTCCAACATCTTGGGTAGGAGCTAACTATTCGTTTGTTTTGCCTCCTGTTTCTTTGAGGTCTTACCCATCTCTTCGTTGGTATTATTTTTATGCCCGAGGTGAGAAATCTTTTCTGGGTCCCCGTTTGTCTTCCATTCATGGGTAGAAAGACAAGTTCTTTTTTTGTCTCGTACAACCAAGCTTGTAGAGTCCCGACCATTTGTGGTCATACTAAGAGGGACACCTCCTATGGGACCAAGGAGTCAGTTGAGAAGAAAGCTCGGTTAGAGGTTCTCTGAATTTTCCTAAAATTCCTCTTGAAAGGATGATCACCTCGGAGAACCTCCGAGATCACGGTCTTTTCCTAGCGATGGGTATATAGGATATCCTGTGTTCTGTTCTCAGAATTAGGTTAGATGAAGTACTCACATTGCTTTGCATCTGCAGGTCTTGGAATTGAGCTCGACGAATTGGTGAACTCTCTCATGTCCTTGGTCAGTACTGCTCCTCAAAGTTCTCCAAGGAAGGAAATGAAGAAGAATGGGGAGGCTCCCAACAAGAAGGAGGTATAATCTGTTTTTTACTACTGATGAAAAGTCTGATGAAGAGCACTCTTAGCTCTTTGAATATGGAGATGGACTCTGGGGGCATACTGGTGAACTACATCTATGCTATACCACATAGAGTGGCAAGGAAGGCTCTACACATAGTGTCACTCGGGGTTCCATGGAGCAACATCACCACCTTGAAAGACTCTAGATAGTCAATCGGATCAAAGGTGCTATTGCAAGATTCTATAGATAACATCCTGAATCCGATCAGGAGTAGTGATTCTAAAATCTTCGTAATAAAAGGAGAGATAGTATGATGGTCTTACCTTGGTTATTTCTTTGTCTCTCGGGATACAACATTATGTTGAGGTCAAGGTGACTCCTCTGACTGGAATTGAGGCTGGGTGATCCCGAGCTCCCCATGAATAATGTGGCCTCATTTTCTCTCTTGGCATGTGCTATGCCCTTAGGCTTTGGTGTATGTGTCGTGGTATGTTCTGTGGTATCTGATGAGTCAGTTATGGTGTCTCTTGGAAGTTGGAGCTGAAATATCTGCTGCTCTGCCATTTGGAGGGTTCAGGTGAGCGCCTCGATTCTCTCCTTAAAGGCTTGGTGCCTTGAGTATGCAGGGATGTCTCCCTTGAGGACTGTGGGCTGGTTCTGGTGAACATCTTCAGCTTCTTGCC
Organism: Dioscorea zingiberensis; assembly: GCA_026586065.1. Taxonomy (NCBI): domain Eukaryota; kingdom Viridiplantae; phylum Streptophyta; class Magnoliopsida; order Dioscoreales; family Dioscoreaceae; genus Dioscorea; species Dioscorea zingiberensis. The sequence goes on along the minus strand of CM048818.1, from coordinate 51,547,784 downwards.
TCTCACCATTGCCGAGAGCTTCACATCGTCTTGAATGATTTTTCACATAGACAAAGTCAAACTATTGATGATGAGATTTGCTCCTCCTAGGGATCAAAACAGATCCAGATCAACTGATAAGAGAGATTAGTAAAGATTGAGAAACTTCAATAATTTGGAAAGAAAGATCGGCTATGTGGATAACTCGTCAAACTGAACTTCTTCTTGTTTGTAGGATCAACATCTTCTCCGAAGTTTGGATCTCCTAGGATTTCATCTATTCGGAAAAGGGATCTACAGATAGAGGAGGATCGGGTGCTTGTACCTGGTGGTAGCCTCCGATACTCAAGTCAAAGAGACTCCAATAAAGGGGAGAGCAAGAAGGAGAGTGAGAGAGAGTGAAGATAATTCCAAGTATGAGTGAAGTGCTAGTAGGCGATCAGTCTTAGTAGAATCAGAGTAGCGTACTTAATACTCAGATGTTAGGTCGATGAGCAGAGGTCCTCCTTATATAGTGTGTTGAGGTCGTTAGTCAACTAGAATCCAATTGGATACCAGCGAGGTGTAAGCTTGGATCGAGCAAGGTGTCAGCTCATATATAGGTGGGTTCCAGGTTAGCGTTAGTTAGGTGCCAGCTATCAGAACTTTTTAGGGTATTCTGGAAAGCTAATCTCCACCATTGGATGATTAGGCAGTTTTCTGACAATTGAGTTTTCATTCGAGGCTTGATGATCATGCCACGTGTACTTTGATATTTTCACCCTATAGCATATGTAAACTTAGGAGTCTTGAGAAAGAACAAAAAAATGCACCTTATTTTTAAATTAGGGTTTGTAAAGAAAGAAAATACAAAAATTATAAGGGATTTATGTGTAACTTAGTAATTTGTGAGAAAAATCTAAATAATAAACAATGTTTATGATGGGTATAAATTATTTGGAGCGTAGAAAGAAAAAAATAGAAATAATTTGAAAATTTCAAAAATTATTTATTATTTTAATGTTTCTCAACTAGAAATTTAGTCAAAATATATAAATAATTATAAAATTTTAAGATGAAATATAATAGACCGGTGGAGTGCTACGAAGTCAACTGATGGCAACATTACCAGAGAAAATCAAAACGCGGCATGGCAATGGCATTCAAAATTGAAATTCTTTTTTTTATTTTACAAATTGGTTAAAGAAATTAATTTCATTAATTACAATGAACAAGTTAAAGGAAGGAAGCATCGAAGAAGAAAGCAAACAAAACTTGTCAAAGTCATCCTCAAACTTCTCGTATAATGGTCAATGCCTTGTACAAAAATTCCATTAGTTAAAGGAAGGAAGCATCGTGGAAGAACGCCAATAAGACTTGTCAAAGTCATGTCATTCTTACTGTTTATATAATCTGTCCCTAGGGTCTACTTCTCCAAAGTCCAAACCGACGCTAACAAAAGGACTCAAAGAAAAGGCGAAATAGCTTCATTATAAAGAATTATAATCCAGTGGTTTTCTGTGGAACTGAGATGTGATTTTTTGGTAACCACATAAAACGTTCCGGATCCGATTCAGACATTTTAAGATTTATTTTTATCAAAATTTATTTGGTTGAGGTATGATGCACATATCTCAAAGCGTTTTATCTTGCTACGGAAGAGTCACATTTCGATTCTATAGATAACTCCATAAAACCGAGACCGGGGGATCCGTTCTCCATTAAAAAGACCGACCAAAAATTTTATTAATCACAAAGACCGACCGTGGAAAAGGAAGCAAACTAAAGTCACCATAGTTGGAGTCCATTAGAAAAGGACAAAAACTAAGGACCCATACTATAGGAAGTCGTCTCCCCTCTAGCTCCCAGTTCCCCACCGAAACCGTTTATATTAACCCCGTCTCCTCCGTCCTCCATACCAACGCAAACAAAAAACGAAATGGCTTCTCCGAGCCAAGAAAGTATGATCACCACCAAAACCTTGCTCTCCACTGCAGCATCTCTGGGCGCCTCCGTCGTCCTCGCTCGCACCATCATCAACGACGTCCTCCCCGACTCCCTCCGCCACCACCTCCTAAACTCCCTCCACCACCTCTTCGGCCGCCGCTTCTCCTCTCACCTCACAATCATCATCGGAGAATACAACGGCTTCGCCTCCAATGAAATATACCATGCCGCCGAGACCTATCTCAGCACCAAAATCTCCCCCAACACCCGCCGGCTCTGCGTCAGCAAAGTCGAGGGCGAAAAGAACGTCGAGATCACCATGGAGCGCGGCGAGGAGGTCATCGACACTTTCCAAGGCGTGCACTTCAAATGGCGATTCGTTTGCCACAAAACACAACGTGAGATCCCAACTCCCCGGAACTTCCACTACATGGGCTCTGTCATGTCCTCCGAGGACAAAACTTATGAGCTTTCCTTTCACAAGAAGCACAAGGCCATGGTCTTCAACTCTTATTTCCCTCACATACTAGACCAAGCCAAAGCCATTAAAGAGGAAGACAAGGCTATCAAGCTCCACGCAGTCAAGCACGAGCGCATGCATGGCAACATCAGTGACATGTGGTCCTCCGTGAACCTCAACCACCCGGCCACGTTCGAGACGGTGGCGATGGATCGTCATCTTAAGCAACAAGTGATGGACGATTTGGAGAGGTTTGTGAGTAGGAAGGAGTACTATAGAAAAGTAGGAAAGGCTTGGAAGCGTGGGTATCTTCTATATGGACCGCCGGGGACCGGGAAGTCTAGCTTGATCGCCGCCATGGCCAACTTTTTGAAGTTTGATGTGTATGACTTGGAGCTCACCGCCATAAACTCAAACTCCGAGTTGAGGAACATGCTCGTCGCAACAGCTAACAGATCCATACTCGTGGTGGAAGACATAGATTGCAGCATAGACTTGGAGAACCGGAGCAACGAGATGGAACAAGTTCCTCCTCGTAGAATGATGCGTTCAGGGTGGCGTGGTGGCTACACTGAAGAGAAGGTGAATAATTCTTAATTCAGTATATATATATATATATATATATATATATATATATATATATATATATATATTTTAAAAAAATAGATAAATCACATTCATTAATTCAAAAATATAGCTATTATAAATAAATAATGCCACTGATTTCATTCTTAGGACAACACTGATCATATCATTGACCTCTTATCATCAAAGTAAATATAATTTAATTATTTCCTTAAGAATACAAGTTTAAAAGGTGAAATAACTAAGTTTAGACTTTTTAAAATTTTATTTACTTGCCTATTGCATAATTGGTTTTTAATATTTATTTGGTTTACATTTTCAACCTAGTATTTGTTTTTGTTAGTTATAATGTTGGCGCTACATCAACTTTATTACAAGTTAATTTTTTTTTTTTTTTGACTTGGCTTCATCTGATGCCATGTGCCATGTTTATTATCTTTTAGTAAAATCCAATAGCAAGTGTGTCATGTTATATAATAAGATGGGTAAGATAAATTGTTTTTAAACATATATTTCCTACAAACATTACAAAATAAATTTAGAAAATTAAGTATATATGTATTATTTACTTAACTGATGTTTAATGTTTATTTCAAATAAATCTGAACGTACCACTTTATTGTTACCTATTACCTTAATCATTTGTACGTGTTTGGTCTCTCATTCAGAAGCATCTTCATTAAGCTAGGATATAATCTTGGTGCCCAAGTTTAAAATGTCGTAAAATCCATTACTAAAATAGAAAAATTTGAACTAATTTATTCAATCAGTTATTTTAGAATGTTTTTAATTAATATGTTTCATATTGATGGTTACACAAACTCAACCCAACCTAATAGTACTTAAAACTATTTTGTGAAATTTAACTTATAAAATTAAAAATCAGGTTACTCTTTCGGGGCTTCTCAACTTTATCGATGGCTTATGGTCAAGCTGCGGTGATGAAAGGATCATTGTCTTCACAACTAATCACAAGGATCGTCTTGATAATGCACTGCTACGCCCAGGAAGGATGGATATGCACATATACATGGGCTACTGCAATCCTTGTGGGTTCAAGACTTTGCTCTCAAACTACCACAACATTGAAAACCACCAACTCTGTGAAGTGATTGGAGACCTTCTTCAAGAAGTTGAAGCCACTCCAGCTGAAATTGCTGAAGAGTTGATGAAAAGTGACATTGTGGATGTGGCACTTGAAGGCCTCACCAAGTTCTTACAGAATAAGAAGATTGAAGCTGGTGAATCTAAGGAAAAAGCTATCAGCTCTGGGAGTGATCAAGGAGAGAAAAATATAGAAATTGAGAAAGATGGAGAATAAACATATCTAGCTAGTTCATTTTGTAAAATAAAAAAACATGTCTTGTTCATGCTTGAAATAGTCAAACAACTACAATGGTTTATAACTTTATATTTGTTTTTTTTTTTGAAAAAGGAAATAATTAATGGGTATGTGATTCACAAGTATGTATGTAACCTTTTGTTAGGACTGGGGGCACTCCACACTTCACTATTGTCCGCTTTGGACCGAAGCCAGCACAGCTTTGTTTTTGGATCACCCAAAAAGCCTTGCTACTTTGAAGTGTTTTCAACTTATACTTATACCCTTTCACTCTTCTCCCTTTTGGCAATATGGTACCATGTTGGCACATACCCAACACCTAAATCTACATCAGTTTTAAGCAAATCTCTTAGATATATTTTGTTTAACCATAATACTTGGCCTTACATGACTAGCCAATCAAAAATTCTAGTTTTGGTGGCACCTTATGTTTGTAAAATCACAGAAATAGAATGCAAGAAAACAGATATTCAGCAAAAATCTCAGGAGAGTCAGCAAACACAAAATAATCAAATTAGAAGGATCTGGTCTGGGCTTGGCGTGCAAGAGCACTGTCTTAACACATATTTAGCCTCCCCCATGTGAGATTGATGGCTTCACTCCTTGTGCTAAGGTGTACAAACCATGGCACCAAGATTGTGTCTCCTCGCCAAGCACGTTCGGTAAAGAGATGGTTCAAATACCACACAAGGTTGAAGATGTGTTGATGATTGCTTGAGAGAATGAGAATGAGGAGAAGAAGACTGCAAGAGAAATCACAGAAGCTTGAGAGTAAAAGGAATAGATGGAGATGCTTGCTTGTTACTGTTGCAACTAGGGTTCCCAATAAAGGTATATTTATAGCAACAACTCCAATGGGCAGAAATATGTACGTTGAAGTGATCCGTTGGATCAAAGGTGGAAGAGATCCCACGGTCCAACAGTGACCGTTGAGTGGCTTTAATAGCTTCTCAGGTTTGGATACATAAAGTAGTGGGTATGGGCCCCACGTCCAACAATCCCCCACTACATCCATAACCTGGATACAATAATGAACAATACAAGAATGCGAACGGAGTTTGAATGAATTTCAAACAATGAGTTTCAAAAGGAAATAGGTACTAAAGATATGACTCACAAGGAAACATAAGGGAGGAATAATAAACTGGTGATCAAAACACTAAGGAAACAAGGAAAACACAACCTTGGTTTTTCATAAGATCAAGCTAAAGTATCTTTAAAGACTTGAACCTTAACCCTTCGCTAAAGCTTCCAACTGATAGGGATAGTAGTTAAATAGGTCTTGAACTACAACCCTTTGAATTAGAATTCCACTCTAATGAAGATCCTATGTGATACTTGAACAAAACAGGGTTGGCGCATTATTGGCCATGAGCTCGATATCATTTTCATAGAGATTACTAGAGAGTTTGCCCTAATACTCTCATAACTGAGGCCTGACAGCTATCTCTATATAGGTGAGATCTCTAGAGATATCTATAGTGTAATATCTAGCTAAACTTAGCCTTTGATCTCATTAAGAGCTATGCTCAACCTCTAACCACTACATGAGAGAACACGCCATAGGAATGGGGTAATAATAATGATAATATATATGTATCTTAAATACATGTAGGGTGCTCTCCCAGTCAACGAATCAATAGCTTCTTTTTGAACTTCTATTATGGGATCTTCATTCAAAGAACTAGGTTCACTATTGTTATTGACCTTTATGGGCTAAGCCCCATTCCCCTCGAAGCTTTGGCTATCATTTGTCTCGATAGCCCTTTGGTCAGGCAATCCGCAAGATTTAGCTCTGACTTTACATAATCAATGCTCACAACGTTGTGCTTCAAGTGTCTCCACACTGACTTATGCTGGATCCGCATATGCCTGTTTATTTTATCATTTGCACTTTCACGCCTGCATAACTCAATAACAGATTTAGAATCACAGTGTATAGCAATAGGGGGCGTAGGAGAAGGCATGACTGGAATTTCAAATAATAAATTTCTAATCCATTCAGCTTCAGTACAAGTAGAGTCAAGTGCAATCAATTCAAGTTCCATAGTGCTCCTTGCATTGAGCTTTTGCTTAGCAGATTTCCATTGGATAGCTTCTCCACCAAGTAGGAATACTTGGCCAGAGGTTGATTTCAAATCAACTAAGTTAGATATCCATTTGGCATTTGTATATCCCTCTATTACATTGGGAAATCTAGTATACCTTAGTACAAGAGAAATGGTGCCCTTTAGAAATTTGAGTACCCTCTCAAGAGCAGTCCAGTGTTCTTGATTTGGGTTACTAGTGTATCTACTCGATCAGTCTAGATACTGCATAGGCAATATCAAGTCTAGTTCTGTTAGACAAATACATCAAGGAGCTTATAATTTGAGTATAGAGGTCCTGACCAACAGGTTCACCCTCATTTTTCTTAAGTTGTACACTAGGGTCATAGGGTGTAGCTACAGGCTTGCAATCAAGATATCCATATTTCTCCAACACTTTCTCAGTGTATTGAAATTTGGATAAAGTAACGCCAGAACTAGATCTAGTAAGCTTGATACCTAGGATCACATTTGCTTCTCCCAAGTCTTTTATATCAAACTTATTGCTCAGAAAGTTCTTGATATTAGTCATAAGATGCGAATCAATGGCAAAGATCCATAGATCATCAACGTACAGGCACATTATCACACATCCACAATTTACCACTTTGTTGTTAACATATCTATCATAGTTGTTTACAACAAAGCCATACGAAATGATCGTTGAGTCAAACTTGGCATGCCACTGTTTAGGGGCTTGCTTAAGTCCATACAGAGATTTACAAGTTTGCAAACCTTATGCTCTTGTCCAGGAACAACGAAACCTTCAGGTTGCTACATGTAAATCTCTTCCTCCAAATCACCATTTCAGAAGGCAGTCTTTACATCCATCTGATGAATTTAAAGACTGAAGGCAAATGCAATGGTAATAAGAATCCAAATAGTGGTGGTGCGAACAAGCGAGTAGGTGTCAAAATAATCTAATCCTTCTTTTTGATTAAACCCTTTTGCAACTAACCTAGCCTTAAACTTTTCAATGGATCCATTAGGTCTCAACTTCTTTCTGAACACCCATTTACAACCTAGTGGTTTATTTTCAGGGGGCAGGAAAGCTAGAATCTAGGTATTGTTGCTCATAATTGAATGATACTCATCATCTATAGCTTCTTTCCAAAAAACTGAGTCAGCAGAAACCATAGCTTCCTGGGAAGTCCTAAGAGTGTCCTTAATCATGAAAGTGATAAAATCATCACCCAGGGTCTTTTCAATTCTACCCCTCTTACCTCTTCTGGGTTCCTCCACAGGAGTAGGAGCTAATCCAGAAGGAGAGTGAGAGGTCAGAGGCACAGATGGAGTGAGACTTACTACTGATTTTAAAGGAAAGATGTTTTCAAAGTAGACTGCGTCTCTGGCTTCAATGATGATATTCATGGCTATTTCACTCACCTTTGAGTTAATAACTAGGAATTTTTCAGCATTGCTATCCAGAGCATATCCTACAAACACTGCATCAACAGTTTTGGGACCTATCTTCCTGATCCTAAAGTTAGGAATCTTTACCTTAGCCAAACACCCCCTCACTTTGAAGTAGTTGAGTTGAGGGGCTCTTCTTTTCCAAAGTTCATAGGGTGCTGTACTACGTTCCTTAAAAGGAATTCTATTCAAGATGAAACAGTCTTAGAGCAACGCCTCCCCATACAAGTTCTCGGGTATACTAGAACTTAACAGCATGGGATTTACCATGTCTATTAAAGTTATGTTTTTCCTTTCAGTAACCCCATTTGACACAGGTGTATAAGAAGCAATAAATTCATGTACAATGTCATTTTTTTTTCACAAAACAAGGACATTGCATTAGAAGTATACTCTCCACCTCTATCAGATCTAAGTGTTTTAATGGTTTTCCCTAACTGATTCCCGGCTTTAGCTTTGAAAATCATGAACTTGTTAAGCGCTTTATCTTTGGATTTGATCAAGTAGATATAACAGAATTTGAAGTAATCATAATGAAAGTAATGAACTATCGGTTTCCAGCTCTAGTAGGAGTCCTACAGGAATTACAAATGTCACTATGGATCAAATCAAGTAATTCTATGTTTTGGTTGATGTGTTGGAAATGTTTTTAGGCAATTTGGCTTGGACACAAGTTTGACACCTAGAGCCTTGATCAATCTTAGATTTAGGAGTCAAGTCAAGGTTCATTAACCTTCTAATAGTTCCAAAGTTTACATGACCCATCTTCCATGCCAAACATCTGAAGATTCAACACTCAACACAACAAAAGATGAAGAAGAAGTAGAATCAAAATTTTCATTAAAAGATAAATTAGAAGTTTTACATATATTAAGTCTAAATAGACTACCAGATACAAAGACTTGATCAACAAAAAGGTTTCCCTTAGATATTACAAGACGACTAGACTCTAGTACAATTTTATAACCACACTGGATAAGTAGAGAACCACTAACAAGATTCTTCCAAATATCAAGTACATGCTGAACATCCAGTAGGGTGAGGACTTTTCCAGATATCATCTTCAAGTCAATTCGTCTTCTCCCTAGCACGTGTGCAACTGATCCATTTCCTAGAGTCACACTTCTTCCACTTGAGACCTGGTAAATGGAGAACCATAAACGTTCAGCGTATACATGGATATTGTTAGCTCCATAATCAAGAAACCATTCTAGGTTTTGGTAGGCTAGATGAACAGAAGGAATGAAGGAGACTGACCTAAAGTGGATCCCATAGGAAGGTGCACCCATCTCAAGTACATTCGCTTACGGTTTGGGTTGACCAAAATTCTTCTGAATAGGTTCAGTCTTCCGGATGAAGCAATCAAAGGCAATATGGTTTGTCTTACTACAAACAAAACAATGTTTAGTGTTTTTCCCAGGAGATTTAGAAGAAGAAGAAGACTTGGGTTGCTGAGACTTTTGGGAGCGAGTCTGGTGAGGTTTTCCCTTAGCATTGAAGGATTTCCCTTTAGGGAAAAACTAATAAGAGTTCTTAGAACTCTTAGAACTCTTAGGGTTGTCATTATGTACAGTTAGATAAGCTTTGCACTTTTGAGGTTTGGCCATTTTTGAGAACTGTCGGTTTTCCTCCTTGATCCTAATGGCGTTGTAGACACCCATGAGGTTCAGAGTGTTTATTTTATGTTTGAGGTTGTTTGCAAAACCGAACCAAGATGGAGGGAGTTTATTTAAGAGGATAAATACGGCGTGGCTTTTGTTATACACGGTATCATATTTTCTATTGCACTTAAGTAATCTTGGAATGTATGAATTTGCTCTCCTATGTCTATTCCATCCATCATCTTGTAGTTTTCAAACTCTATACTTAGGTGACTAATCCTAGTTGCATTATGAGGTCCATATTCCTTTTCTAAGGCCACCAATATATTCTTAGTAGTCTTGTAATCAAACTATTTGTCATAGAGACGGTCAAAGAGAATCTTAAGGATTTTATGGCGACAGTGGAAGTCTATTTCCTCGAAGCTCTTACTAAAAGACTCGGTTAGGTCATAAGAGATTGACAATCTACTAAGAGCATCAAACCCAAGTCCAAAGGATTCAGAATTAGGGGCTGGTGACAATGCAGTTTGTAGTCCTAAAGTGATGAGCCAGAATTCGATTTGGATTTTCCACCTTTTAAAACTCACCTTACCGTCAAATTTTTCGGGTCGGCAGGAAGTATAAGATTGTGCACCAGATATTGTGAATAGGTATGTGAAAATCGCATTAATGGGGCAACTAATATGACCACAGAAAATGAAGCAATACAAGTATAATAAAGCAAAATGCAGGGAAATTTTTTTAGCAGAATGTAGATGGTGTATAAATACAAATACAGAGGAAATATAGGCCAGAAAAGAACTACAACAAGTTTCTTAATATTTCACCAAAATACAGCAAAGATACGAGCATCAGTACAACAGGAATATAGTGAGTTTTGAATAGTAAATTAGTTGAAAATTTGGCAGAATTTCAGCAGGAACTTCAGAAATTTAAATAACATACAAATTCAGTTTTTTCAAGATTATAACAGTAATATTTTGCAGTCCTTTTTCAAGTATGAGCACAGCAGTTCAGAGATGAACAGAAGTACAAGGAAAATATTAAACAATAATGTTTTGCAATTTTTCTAAGGTATAAGCACAAAAATTAAGAGAATTATAAACACAATATGGCATGCTACTTTAGAGAGATAAATCTGTGTTAAATTGTTAGTAAAATCACAAAAATAGAATGCAAGAAAACAGAAATTCAACAAAAATCTCAGGAAAGTAAGCAAATACCAAGTAATCAAATTAGAAGAATCTGGCTTGGGCTTGGGGTGCAAGAGCACTGCCTTAACATAGATTTAGCCTCCCTCATGCGAGATTGATGGCTTTACTCACTGTGCTAAGGTATACAAACCATGGCACTAAGATCGTGTCTCCTCGCCGAGCACGTTCGGAGATGATCAGATGGTTCAAGTATCACCCAATGTTGAAGATGTGTTGATGATTGCTTGAAAGAATGAGAATGAAGATTAGAATGCTGCAGGAGAAATCACATAAGCTTGAGAGTAAAAGGAATAGATGGGGATGCTTGCTTGTTATTGTTGCGGCTAGGGTTCCTAACAAAGGTATATTTATAGCAACAACTCCAACGGGCGGAAATATGTCCGTTGAAGTGATCCGTTGGATCAAAGGTAGAAGAGATCCCACGGTTTAGCAGTGACCGTTGAGTGACTCTAATAGTTTCTTAGGTTTGGATGTATAAAGAGATGGGTATGGACCCCATGTCCAATAATCCCCCACTACATCCATAACTTGGATACAAATAATGAACATTACAAGAATGCAAACGGAGTTTGAATGAATTTCAAACAATGAGTTTCAAAAGGAGATAGGTACTCAAAATATGACTCACAAGGAAACATAAGGGAGGAACAATGAATTGGTGATCAAAACACTAAGGAAACAAGGAAAACACAACCTTGGTTTTTCATAAGATCAAGCTGAGGTGTCTTTAAAGACTTGAACCTTAACCCTTCACTAAAGCTTCCAACTGATAGGGATAGTAGTGAACTAGGTCTTGAACTTTGAACCAAAATTCCACTCTAATGAGGATCCTATGTGATACTTGAACAAAACAAGGTTGGCGCATTATTGGCCATGCACTCGATACCATTTTCATTGAGATTACTAGAGAGTTTGCCCTAATACTCTCATAACTGTGGCCTGACAGCTTTCTCCATATAGGTGAGATCTCTAGAGATATCTATAGTATAATATCTCGCTAAACTTAGCCTTTGATCTCATTAAAAGCTATGCTCAACCTCTAACCACTACATGAGAGCATGCGTCATAGGAATGGGGTAATAATAATAATAATATATATGTATCTCAAATACATGTAGGGTGCTCTCCCAGTCAACCAATCAATAGCTTCCCTTTGAATTTCTATCCTGGGATTTCCATTCAAAGAAGTAGGTTCATTATTGTTATTGACCTTTATGGGCTAAGCCTCATTCCCCTCGACGCTTCGGCTATCATTTGTCTCGATAGCCCTTTGGTCAGACAATCTGCAAGATTTAGCTCTGACTTCACATAATCAATGCTCACAACGTTGTTCTTCAAGTGTCTCCACACTGACTTATGCTTGATCCGCATATGCCTGTTTATTTTATCATTTGCACTTTCACGCCTGCATAACTCAATAGCAGATTTAAAATCACAGTGTATAACAATAGGAAGCATAGGAGAAGGCATGACTGGAATTTCAAATAATAAATTTCTAATCCATTCAGCTTCAGTATAAGTAGAGTCAAGTGCAATCAATTCAGGTTCCATGGTGCTCCTTGCATTGAGCTTCTGCTTAGCAGATTTTCATTATATAGCTCTTCCACCAAGTAGGAATACTTGGCCAGAGGTTGATTTCAAATCAACTGAGTTAGATATCCAGTTGGCATCTGTATATCCCTCTATTACATTGGGATATCCAGTATACCTCAGTCCAAGAGACATGGTACCCTTTAGAAATCTGAGTACCCTCTCAAGAGCAGTCCAGTGTTCTTAATTTGGGTTACTGGTGTATCTACTCGATCAGTCTAGATATTACATAAGCAATATCAGGTCTAGTTCTGTTAGACAAGTACATCAAGGAGCCTATAATCTGAGCATAGAGGTCCTGACATCGGTATATATCATCAAAATTTCAACAATTTAAATAAAGGAAGACACCAGCATATATAATAACGATTTGAAATAAATTGCAATAAATTAATTTAGTGAGATAAGAAAACGATAGTTACAATTAAATAGGTGGTTTAGCAAATAAAATTAGCAGCTACTGTTCTCTATGGATTTAAGGTCATAAATTTGGAAAATAGGGAGAATTACAGCTTAAAAAACGTGACTTTTGTTTAACAAATTTGATTGAGTCAACAAGTTACTTCTTAGTAGCTGAAAATGTAAGCAATAAAGAAATAAAAAGTTTGTGCAATTGCTATTAAAGTTATTGCATATTCAAGCACTGCGGAATTAATTGTTATTTCTGAAAACTATTGCTAATTTGATTATTATGCAGTCGATTATTGTTGATTAGTTTCTGTAGCTGAAAAACTATTTCTGATTTGATTATTGTGCAATCAAAAGGCGTGATGCTATCAATTAAAATATAGTCGCAAATCTTAAAGAATAGGTGGATTTTCAGTAGAGGGTTAAGAGCAAATTGAAAGCAAATTAAACTAAGGTGGAATTAGATTAATGTTTTAATGCTCTATTGAAAACTTGAGAAGTTGGTCTTTAGAATGTTAGAAAAACTAGCATTCAACAGAGCATGTAATCAGTGCAAATAATTCAAGCCACTCGTCTAACAAGCAATAAACCAATGAATCACAACAATTGAACTAAAGGTTAGGAACACCAAGCCTTGGAAAGAGGCGTGCACGAGCACCGCCCTAAAGACCAGTATCGCCCAGATCCGTGCAAGGTCCTGCAATCTCTAGGGTATAGCTAACCCTCGGCTAGCCTTCTCCTTTCCTAGCACATGTCAGAGAGGTGAGTCTTCAGCATCGCCTAATTAAAGGATGAAGGTGATAGAAGCTCAGATCAGCTTATAGAGGAGACTAGAAGTTTGGTTTTGAAGAGAGGAAGAAGCTCTTGATAAGAGAAAGGTTTGGATTAAGAAGAGGAAGAAGATTCAACTTTTTGCAGTGGACTGGAGAAGAAGCTCGACAGGACTTTACTAGCCACTTCATTTCCAACACCTATGCCTATGCATCAAGTCATAGTCCAAAAGTGCACCCCATGTATTGCCTTTACTTGCACTCCCAAGACTTCCATGAGCATTATGGCGAAGCTCTCAAACAATGAATGGATCATGCATTAGGTATAAAATGGAGTTAGAATCCACAGTATCTTTTCCTTTATCCAAAGCTACACTTCGCTTACAACTTCTTGGACTGAGTTTCGTGCCTCTCAACAGTTCCATTCTAAGGCATTCAAACACCAAAAAAACAAACTCTATAACAAGGTTCTTAACATAGGATCCTTACCTTTAGGACTCATTCTAGTATAGATACCTAAGGCAAGGTTTTTACACTTAGAAATTATATACATGCATCAATTCAACTTCAAAGTATATTTGAAACTTTTGTTGGTTTATACAGTTACATGTAATTACAATATTTTAGAGCTAAATCTTATATTAATGCATTTTATGGTGGGAAGGATGTTTTAAAAAAATAAACTTTGTTTTAAGTTCTCAACCAGGATCATCAATCTTAAATTCTTGATTATCATGTGTCCGCATTTTGTAGAGAAGCGGATAGCCTTTAAGCCGTCAGATCTAAACAGTCCCGAATCGCAAAGTCCTCCGTTTCAGGACTTTTTTTGAAAGAGTTGCCTCGAGTCTAGTACGTTATCATCGAACGGCTGATCATTCTTGACCGCACTCTAATGGCATACGTCATACCTCACGGTTTTTATCTTCTTCATGTCCCTTCTGCCTTCCCGGCGGCGACTCGAAATCTCGTCGCCGTCTTCGATGCACCCGATGCTCGGAAAACTTGAAGGAAAGCCCAGAAAAAGATCGTAATTCTCTCGATTTTCCCCAATCCCAATTGAATTCCTAATCCCGTTCAGGGAATGGATCGCGCATCTGATTCAGGTTTGTTTTCTTTCCTATTTTAAGAAAATAAGTTTGAGATTATTTTCTCTTTTAATTTTCTTGTTGGAAGTTCTTGATTGCTTTGTTTCTGATGTATGGACATTAATTCTTGGGTTTCTATCTCGAAATTATTTTTTTCCATTGTTTTTATTGTTTTGTGCTCGTTTTACCTTAATTTTCCTGAAATTGAGTACTTGTCCAGGAGAAAAATGGGGAAATCGATTAGCAAGTGTGGTTAGATGGTTTGCTTTGTCTCTCATTTGTTTTATTCTTTTGTTTTTTTTTCTTTCTTTTTCTATTTTGTTGGCAAGATTGAAATTTGCGGTGGAGTCTGGAATATTTCGGTGGATAAGAAGAAAAACACTATTTTAATGATTTTTGTTTTCTGTTGGTTTGCTTTTAAAAGTTCATTTTCACCATGGGAGAATATCAAATATGTACTGTATTAATATGTTGAATCATGAAGTAAATTAAGCCAATTTGAATGTTGCTATACCTCTAGTTGTCTTTGTTTCCTATCTGTGTTTAATATGTCATGATGATTCAAATCAATCTGTCTTTTATGCCATTCTTTTTTTCATTCTCACTCTGTCAACAGCACCACCACAGAATTTTTGCTTATTCTGTATTGTGTAGCTACAGTTTCTTTACTTGCATATCTTTTTTGCAGACTCGTCCAGTGAGGGTGACTTTATTGAAGCCTGCCCGGATAGTGCCTTCGTCACAACGGATGAAGATCCTTCTTGTGGAAAGGAGAGAGCTGATTTAGATGTAGATGAGAAATCAAACCCTATTCAGGATGCTTCTGGAGAGGCTGCTCTATCTTCAAAGGAATGTGAAGTCGCATTGGACACAAAGATTGCTGTTGTTACTGGTAGATTACCAGCTCCAAAGGCAGTGCCCAGCATGTTGCTGGAGCCTGAAGTTGGTATGTTATTTCACTCAGAAGATGAAGCATTTGAGTTTTATAATTCATATGCCAAGAGAAAAGGTTTTAGTGTACGAAAGGGACATCTTGCTAAAAGAAAAGATGGAAGTATACGAGTTAGAATTTTCTTGTGCAGCAATGAAGGTTTACGGCAGGCTCATCGTACACATTTAACAAGGAAACCGCGTGTAAACGAGAGGACAAATTGTAAGGCCCGTATTGAATTCAAGGTAGATCGTGATAATGTGTGGGCTGTGAGAAAAGTTAATTTAGAGCACAATCATCCGCTAGCAAGTCCAAATAAGACTTTCATGTTGAGATCTCACAGAAAAATTTGGCGTTCTCAACTTGGAGTGATTTGTGAAGTGGATAATGGTGAAGCAGGTGAAGAGCCTCACAGTGCAGAATTTCATGCAAAGAGACTAAGAGATCTAGAAAAGCAGGACATGCAGGCCCTTTTAGACTATATGATAACTAGGCATTCGGAGGATCCCTCATTTTTCTATGCCATTCAACTTGATGTGAATGGGCAGTTGACCAATTTCTTCTGGGCTGATGCACGATCTATTGTGGATTACTCCTACTTCGGTGATGTAGTCTCCTTTGATACAACCTATCGGTTAAGTAATTTTGACATCCCATTTGCACCTTTTCTTGGTGTAAATCATCATAAGCAGCCTGTACTATTTGGTTCAGCTCTGCTGTTAGATGAAAGCATTGAATCATTTGTCTGGTTATTCAAGACATTTATGACTGCAATGTCCTTCAGGCAGCCAAGTACATTTCTTACAGATCATTGTGATGTAATTTCAAAGGCAGTCGAGGTGACATTTCCTGGGACACGACATTTGTTTTGTCTTTGGCATGTCTTTCAAAATTCTGTGAAATATCTTTCTGAAGTCTATACCAAGGATTCTAATTTTGAAAAGGACTTTAAAAATTGCATATATGAAGCTGGGTCTGAAGAGGACTTTCAAACTAGGTGGAATATCTTAGTTAAAAAATATGATCTTGATGGTATCTCTTGGGTGAAAGACTTGTTTGATTATCGAGAACGATGGGCTTTAGTTTATAACCAAAGTTCATTCTGTGCTAATATGCTGACCATGGAGTGGAGAGAAAGCATGAGCCATCTCTTCAGAAAATATTTCAACAGAAAATTGCCTTTCTCCAAATTCCTGGAACAATATCATAAGGCAATGATTCGGTTTCGGGAGAAGGAACTATTTGAAGATTTTAAATCAAGGCAATCTAAACCTCTCCTTTTGGGTAATGTGTCTATGTTAACTCAAGCAGCAGAATCATATACACGGCTGATTTATGAGGATTTTGAGGAAGAGTTCAAGAATCAATTTGCTTGTCTTTGTGAAGCCCTTAGCATGAATGGAACAACATACTCATTCAAAGTTTCCCTCTCCAAACAACATTCTTCTGGGCTGGTGTTGTTCAATCCAACTGATGTTATGATCTCATGCAGTTGTAAAAAGTTTGAGTGTATCGGCATCTTATGCATGCATGTCCTTAAGGTTCTTAATAATAATAACATCCTTACACTCCCCTCTCAATACATTCTGAAAAGGTGGACAAAATATGCAAAGAATGGTCTGGTAGATTCTGGGCATTTACCTGGGAATGATCCAGATGGCCATGAACCTCTGGCTATGTATTACAATCGTATCTGTCGTAAGGCAATTGCTGTTGCAATCAAAAGTTCAGCTTCGAAGGATGCCCTTGAATTATTCGGGCATGGACTTGATCGATTAATTGGGGAGGTAGACAATCTGTTGCACAATGCTCCAAATGATGGAGAACAAGGTAGGCGTAAAGGCCGGCCTAAAGGCGCACATGAGAAGAAAAGAAAGAGGGATGCCCAGGATCTATGCAAGCCAACTGATGCGGGCACCATTGATGACACATCTCATAGCAAAGGTTGAACAGGTGTATTAAATTCATCAAAATTTGCAAATTATTTCTCCCTATTTATTTCTTTGACATTTCCTAGTTACAGGACAAATTGATGATGGGCCAGCTGGTGTGATGATTGATGAATCATCACATGTTACTCCTTATAATCGTGAGGACTTGACATTGCCATACTTCAATGCTATTCCCATGCAACCTAATAGCATTTCAGGATATGCATCATTTCCTCCAGAAACTGTTATTTCGAATCAGGTCTACTTCTGCTCTTTTACTTGTATTATGGGCTTAATGAACTTGTTTGGGATATTTTGGAGAATCCTTTTGGTTCACTTATGTCATCATATAACCACAGGCGTCATTTGCACCTACCCAAGGTATCTTTGATCATACAATAACCTCCCAGCAGGTTGGTGACCCTAACAAACCAAGGAGCACTGATACAAGTTCTATTGGTGGTCATATGCCTATTATACCTGGACAGTCCAACAATTACTCTAACTGGGAGCTTCAATCATCTTTTAACATTCCAAATGTGGTTATGTCCCATGGCCATCTAAGTCAATCTGTGGTATGAGGCTCATAGAAGTCACGTGTCATTTTTTTCTCACTTGCTCAGTTTATTTTAGGTTTTTCTCAATTCATTTGCAGCATTCCAATGTTGCAAGCAAACAGCAAGCATTGTCTCACAAGCTCAACCTTGACATCAATAAAGGTATGACAGAGAACTTGTTGTTCTTTAATAGCCTAAAAGCTTCCCTCGCTAACAAGATAAAACTAATTAACAGGGAACTGAGGTGGACAATATCTACAGACTATGTTAAGTGGAACAGCTAGTGGTACTTGCTTAATCAGTGGTAAAAAAAAACTTGTATTTTTAAAACCTTTTTTTTTTTTTTTTGTATTATTTGGTTTCTAACAAAATGAAGTTTTTGTGTAACTAACCTGTAAGCATGTAGGTTAATGTTGAAACTTTCCTTGTTCAAGTCAATGGTAGGCTGCACCATTTTTGATGTTGATTGCAAATTTAGCTTTTTTGTACAGATAGTTTAATATTGTAATTAATATTATGTTCTGTCCTATATTTTTATTGGCTTTCTTTGGTTTTCTATACTTAAGCATTATGTACCGGGTCATAATCATTCTCATCTCCTGAAAGACCAATTTTCATTCGTTTTATTTTCTATAGCTTGTGATGAACTTCAGTTCATGAAATCTCTTGCAATTCTTATAGAAGTATGAAATTTCTTGAATTTCACCTCATCAATCGATTTCTTCCTCAACATGAAGGAGATAGAGGTTGATTCAGGAGAGAGTTATTTTCTGTTTTCTTAAAAACTTTATTTGATGTTGAAATGCTCTATTACATACCATAATGAAGGAAAGATGTTGATTTGATTTGATTTTTTTATTTTTATTTATTTTTATTATTTTTATATTTTTTAGAGTTGCTGTAGTGGAGACATGGCATTATTTTTTTCTTCTTTGTTTTCCTCTTTACTTGAGAGTTTCTCATGTGCTTTCTTTTGTTGTTTCATGAATTGTTTATTGCTTACTGGGATAAGTTACCTTCCTTATGTTATGTATAGATTAGTGTTTTTTACTTAGTCTCATATAACTGAGTTATGAAATAGTTACTTGGAGGTAACTTGATCACCCTTCATCTACAAAACCTATTACTGCAACAACTGGCACCTCAAGACCAAAATTACAATGTCATTTCGATGACATTCTGTTATCCTTATGGTTTGCAATACAGCTTTGCTTATGAAGATAAGTAGCTAGTTAAAATGTCAATTTAAATAATTCATATAGATAATTGCTTTGAGAATTTTTATTTCAATCTTAACTTTAGATCTTGTGGTCACAGTGTTGTGTGTGCACTTGGGAGTTAATGAATTTTGTTAAGTTCCATCTTTTTTACTTGATTTTTGCTACTACACAATCAGGCTACTAACTAGTGCTTGATGATGCACTATAAGGCATCTCAATACTTGAAGTACTATGTGTCCCCTCATCTATGCACTGTGCAGTGTCAGGATGTGTACTTTATTTCTGATTCTGTTAAAGAATTGATGCACTTAGGTTGGATTATTTTTGCTTCTACCAAACTTTAATCTAGACAGACAACCCGGAAACTGTCTTTTTGTATATAATCTTCATTCCAGAATCCATATTATCAGCTCTCCTTTCATAGTTTTGTCAAAATTTAACTAGTTCTTTTCTGGAACTTTGAAGAGCATATCTGGTTTCTTATAGATCATTACCATTTCTATTGTCATACTGAACTAGCATAAATATTTTCTGATGGATTCTTATAAGCTTTTGTCATGTAACATTGTATCTAGTTTTTATATTTGGTATTAAGTGTGAATGTAATGTCATTTGCGGATAGCTTTCCAACAAATTTGTATCTATCTTTCTGCAAGAATTCTTTATGAATCTGTATGAGTCATCAGAATGTACTTATTGTTTAACATTGGCCAACTGAAATAATTTTGAGAATTATTCTTGGGGTCAGGATTCTATTGAAATTGCTGCTTCAAGATTTTGAGAATTCGATGCATAATATTGTCTTTATGTTTTAATGTACTTGGTTTCTAATATGAGATGCCTGTCTTAGACTAATCAAAGCTGTAGATGTCAACTGGGCCATGACGGGCGTCAAGGGCCAGCACGAACGGGCCGTGGTAAAGTACAGCCTATAATTGTAGACCTTAAGTTGTGCCTAGTCGGGCCCGGGGTCGTGTTCATACTGGGTGCATGTCACGTAGCACGACTCACGAGTGGGTTGTGCTGACCAAGGCATGTGGGTTGGCATGGAGAAAAACTTGTATGGACCCGGGCTCACCTATCTCTAGGTAAGCCCCCCTCCATTATGTTATTTAGAAGATGTTTTAAGTATTTCCAACCGTACGGATGGGAAGATCATCGAAAAATAAACTAGCATATCCATTTTCATGTAATTTTGCTTTGGCTCCCACTTAACGGTTGAAATTCTAAAAATCGAACTGCTAAAATTTCTATAAAATTTTAACTTAGATTAGAATGGGAGGGCCAAACGGTCACAAAATTATATGAAAATAGATACGCTACTTTATTTTTGATGATTCTCTATCCGTCAAATACTTAAAACATCTCCTAAATAGTATAATGGAGGGGGCTCACCTAGAGATAGGTGAGCCCGGGTCCATGCAAGTATTTCTCGCTGCCATGACATGAATAAAGTTGTTGCGAGTTGTGCCGGCATGGCTCATAATGGATACCTGACAGTGCCCGCCCGCCAAGGTTTTAAAGGCTTTTAAGAGCTTTTAGAGCTCAAAAAAGACCAAAAAATAGCTATTTTTAGGGTATTTATATTTTTTATGTAAAATGATATTTTGTCCTCTCTAATAATTATAAATAGCTAGTTTATGAGGATGTTTTGGGTATTAAAAAATTAAGAAAAAATCTATAAATACCCCAATAATCTTTCTCATTTTCCTAAGCACCAAAAATTCAATTTCTTCTCAAATCTCATTCTCAACAATTGAAGTAATCAATTTCTTTGTCTTTAAGGATTGTCTCTAAGGATTCGAGCTCAATTTCTTCAAGTCCTTAATTGTATTTAAAGGAGACCGATCGGAAATCCAATTGTCCTTCGTTTTTCAAATCTTTTAGAAGCAAATCTCTTAGAAGTAGTTGTGATTATTTTTATTTTCAATTACATAATGGTCGATTCTTCGAATTTCCCCAATGATAATTTCCATTTTTTCCTTTTTCAAAACACTCCCCAAGTATTGATGAATTCTATGTGGGCACTGATGGTCAAAATGCTAGACCATCTATGTGCTAGTGCCAATGTCAGGAGCCTTTATTTGTAACATCAACGATATCATAAAATTCTCATACCCCTGGTAGGCACATTTTATATGAGGGCAAACCTTAATGGAAGTCCTTCTAGTAAAATAAATCAATTGTGGCACTTATCGCTCTCCACATTGAAGCAAATTCAACAGCAATATAGTTGTGTCAAGTGATAGATTGGATTAGTAATTAACTACACCAAAACTTATGTAGTCATCGTACTCAAATATAAAAAGGAATACCGCCCCACAAAGAATCGCGGCATGTTTGGGTAACTTTTCAACACTTTTTTTTTTAATAAGGTGGATAAACCATGTTTATTTCAAATCAAAGTAGGTTCCTAGTCGAACCATAGGTACAGGCGTTGAAATCAATACAATGCTATCAGTGACAAATCTGTATGCGAAGGGGGGGGGGAACCTCCTTCATGCTAGTACTCATCATAATTAGCCAGTACTCTTGCTATCAAAATGTTTCTAAGTGGTTTAGACCTCGAAGTGAGTATCCTATGCCATATGGGTAGATGCATACAAAGTGGAATAGGCTTAGCGGAACGGGTCTTCAAGGCGATTCTTTTAGGCACCTTCTACTAGCAGGAGAGGGTAATCGTTAGGGCAAGCTATTGTTTCCACCTTTTTGACTATCCCTTCCTTTTTTTTGGCACAAGAGATTCGTCTGATGTTTAAAGAGCTCACTTGTACCCCTAACCATTGTGCTCTCCTCCATGTATCCGGGCTTACTCGCTCGTCCAGAGATGTGTACCCTAACCCTATTCTACCAAGCATATATGTTTCTGATAAGACATACAAACGCAAGGTCAGAGTGAAAACACTAAGAGGCCATTCCTAACTGCAAAAGTAACCGCTAACTGTAACTTTCCTTGGCATGGGGAAGGAATACGGATCACGGATCACTCCCTTTCTCGTCGAGTCTCGTTGGGCGACTCATCTGATCGAGGTGTTGGTAGGTTGTTGTCCTGTTGACAAGCCGTTTTGATGTCGTCTTCCTCTATTAATTGGGTTGATGTTTGCACTGTGGGTTCCTCATCCTCTAAGTCTAAGGGTCTGTTTGGATACAAAATAAAATATTATATCATAATTTTATTATGTAGGAAGTGAATAGGATTCCTACAGAAATTCTGGCATATTTTTTTCCTACAGAATGATTGTTTGGCTACCAAAATAAAAAATTATTACATAAATTATTATAGATTTTATTCCTACAGAATGAATGTTTGGTAACATAATAAAAAATTATTACGTAATATAAAAAATAGCCGTTGGATTATAATTAAAAAAATAGCCGTTAAATATTCAAAAAATAGCCGTTAAAAAGTAGTCGTTATAATTCTAACCATTATGAGCTTGCTCTATTTATATACAACATGACTCCTTGCACTATACAAGCTCATTTTCTTTAGCCCAAAATTCACTCTTCTAGCCACTACTTTCAACATGGATTCTTTTATAAATCGTTGGAGGAAGAAGAATGAAGACGATGATGTATTCATACTCAGCAATTCGCCGAGTCGATGTCCTGCAACTTCAGAAACTAGGCAGCATCATACGTCCATACTTACAGGTGCTTTATATGTACAAGAAATCCTTGAAGGTCATGAGGAGCGTTGTAAGAGAGAATTTCGTATGGAGCCTTTCGAGCACTTGTCGATCGTTTAAGAGAAAGATCTCTCCTCCACAACTCGAAAAGGACAACAGTCGAGGAACAGGTAGCGATGTTTATGTACACTCTTGCACATAATGCTAGTAACCGTGATGTATAAGAACAATTTCAACATTCGGCAGAAACGGTGAGTTGTTATTTTGGTAAAGTACTTAAGGCTGTCAATCGACTTGCTCGTGAATATATACAACCTCCGTCAACAATTACATCGCCGGTTATTCAGAATAGCAGAAAATTTTTCCCATATTTCAAGGTATGTAAAGCTTTTATATTATGAAATTGAAAGTAAAAATTCACATAAATTTTTTTTATTAATTTTATTTATATGTTTCTTCACTTTTAGGATTGTGTTGGCGCCATTGATGGAACACACATTCCTATCACTATTTCTCTGGCATTGCAAGACCCTTACAGAAACAGGAAACAAACACTATCACAGAATGTTACGGTCGTGTGTGATTTTGATCTACGCTTTGTATATGTACGAGCTGGATGGGAAGGTTCTGCTTCTGATGCTAGGATACTCCAACGTTCGCTGGAACAAGGTTTTGAAGTCCCAAGGGGTAAATATTATCTCGTGGATGCTGGATATGCAAATACCCCAAATTTTATTGCACCATACAGAGGTGTCCGTTATCATTTGCAGGAGCAAGGACGAGCTCAATGTAGACTAAGCAATTATAGAGAATTGTTTAATCTGCGTCATGCTTCATTAAGGAATCATATTGAACGCATCATCAGCATTTTGAAGATGAGATTTTCGATACTTAAAGTTGCAACATTTCACCCGATTGACTCTCAAACTGATATAGTAGTTGCTGCTTATGTCTTGCATAACTTCATCCGTATACACAACGGTGCAGATATTGTTGAGGAATGTAACGATGAGGCCGAGAAAACTATTTTACCTGATGGAGATGATACATACGGAGAAGATGTCGACAGCATGAACTCTGAGCGAAATGCAGGTGCTCGTAAGAGAGACGAAATAGCATTGCAAATGTGGAAGGACTATTGCAACTATCGCCAAACTAGAACTTAAATGATGTATTAGGTTATTAATGTTGGTTGCTTCAATATCTAATGTATTAGGAGTTTATTTGATGTATTAGGAGTTTCTTCAATATCTAATGTATTAGGAGTTTGGTTGCTTCAATAAATGATGTATTAGGAGTTTCTTCAAAGATATGTTCACTATTTAGAAATCTTCAAACATTTGTTCATTCATGTTGAGAATATATAACTATGAACAAAATATCCAATGTCACCCATGTTAAAATACATAACCATAATGTAAATACATAACCAAAACAAAATCCATAACCATATCCATAACAAAAATACATATCCATAACCATAATGAAAGTACATAACCATAACCATAATGAAAAAAGCAAAGCACATAACAATGACACAACAATTTCCCGTTAATCCATTTTCTGGAACATCATTTTGAGCCATGGCACTCTATCCTCCTCATCAAAACACAAGAAGAGTTCATGATAACTCTTGTCTTTAACGAAGATTTGGGTAGCTTTGAACATTTCTTCACCGGTAAACATGTGTTTTATTGTGTTAAACACCGTCATGCAATCTCCTATTATATGCTTCTCTACAACTTGAGTAGTCTTGATTACATCGATAAAATCTTGATTCTCGCGCTCTCGAAAAGCAATGTATTTCTCCATGTTGAATGATGAATCCTGAGGCTTTTTTCCCTTTCTGATCCTTTTTCTTCTTTGTCCATCATGATCTCCTATACCGGGTGCAATTCACTACTTGAACCTTGAGTTTGAGGGACATGTGGTTGTGTGCAAGGAGGCTCCACTCGCACATTATCATCCTCCTCAGTCTCAGGTATTGGTGATGCTTGGGTTGGATAGTTTGGAGTAACTGGAGTTGGGGTTGGAGTACGCACTGGTGATTTAGAAATAACTTCATAATCTTCTATACCACGAGAGCGTTTACCTTCAGCATATCTCCCTATACATTGTTAAAAAAAGTAGCAAGTTAGTAAAAGTAAAAATGAGATAAAAGCGAAATATTAGAAAATATATCCTTACCCTCATAAACATCCTGCAATGCTAAAAAATATGGAAACGGTTTTTTGTACCATTTCCTCCCATCTCTATTCCTCTGTATAATTTACTCCAAATTAGATAAAAGTTGATATTGAAAACATCATTCATTAGAAAATAAAGATCTATACAAACCTCCAGTAGGGGTGCCCAAACATCATCAGGGGCGGAAACAACATGTCCTTCGTAGTCCCATCCAAAGCCACTTAATTCAGACAAGGTTTTTAAAATCTTGTAAGCTTTTTTCAACTCCTGTTCTAGTGCTTTAATCTGAATGATGGTATAGCTTGGATTGAAAAATTTGCTCTTCATGTTGTGCAATAGCTTATTACATGCTGTAAATTACAAACAACTAATGACAATATTCCCCATTCAAGAGCTGTAAATTAACCACCAATGCAATGTGTTGTTAGAAACGAATAAAGAAAGAAAAGAAAAACATAAATAAGTGATTAAAAAAGAAGAAAATAAATAAACTAGCCAACAAAACAATCAGAAATGAACAAACTAGACAACAAAACTCTTTAGTGAAGTTCAGACTCTTCTTTTTGACACCATTCACCTATGGCTATCATGAAACTTTTGAAGCTCACAAACACCATTCTATGCATCCCAAACAAAAAGAAAAAGAAAAAAAAAATCAACAATCATGATAATATAAAGATATAAAGATTATTTAAAACTAAGAGTTATGTTCAGATCGCTCCACATTAAGGTCCAAGATAAGGTCCAGGATAAAGTTTATCCACAAACAAGTTCAATACTTTGTTTGGAAGATCATATAAAAAGAAAACAGATCCTGTGAATACAAAGCAGAAAACCCATGTATCACAATAGGAGTTTGCTCAGAAACAAACTTAAACCAGATGGAAAATACTTTTCAAAGTTTTCACATGAGATTTAAAGGAAATACTTCAAAAAAACACAAAAAAAAGTCACTCACAAGATTTGAATAATGGGGAATGATCATCAAAATTAACACAAATGCTTCATAACTAAAATAGAATAAGATCACACAAGTGGAGGGGAATAACTCATGGATTATGCTATCCAACACAACGAAATACAAAATTCATAGCATTGAAAGTAGATCGGGTGAGTAACAAACCCAACAACGGGCATTCACCAAACTCTCACAGGAAGAGGAAGGACAGGTTGAGAAAAAAAGACAGGGAAGGGAGAATCGATGATGAACAAGGCACCAGACAGCCGCAACTCCTCACCAGATCCATGCAAAAGAAAAACAGATCTATTTGAACTCCATGTCTCGGATCTATTTGCCACCTAGGTTGTGAGTGTCTCCAGATCTCTGGAGAGATCGCGCGCGCGCGAGAGGAGGGATTGCTAGGACTGAGAGAAGGGAAGATCGAGAGGGGGAGAGAGAGAGACCTACCGGACCAGTGAGGCTTCTCAGCGCCGTTAGAAGAGAGCTTAGGGGATGAGCGGCTCGACAGAGGGAGAACGCGATTTTCACAGGGAACAAATATTCCACTCCGAGTGGAATATTTGTTTCCTCTATAATTTACAAGTTATGTAATAATTTTATAGCCCTAAAAAACCAACCCAAACACCCAATACTCTATAATCCTCTCAAAATATTAGAATACTACATATTGTACGGATTATGTAATAATTGTGGCCTATCCAAACATGCCCTAAGCTAGTATCGTGTTGCATTTCCTCCGCTGCCTCCCTTGTGGCTGCCATTCTTCTCTTCGCGATAGTTTTTGCGGTCTTTAGTCCCAACCTTCTTGCTTGGTGTGCTGCATTAAACCATGATAGTACGAGGAAGTCGATAGAACGGATCAGTTTTATGAGAACAAGTTGTTTCTCCTAAAAACATCTTGTATTTCATTCTATCCATATACTCCATGCGATCGCCATCACCAACAGATCCCATCCTGGCTTGTTATCTTTCCCCATTTGTTTGGAGATAGAGAGACTGCCCCAGAGGTCTTCAATTTGTCTTGGGAGTTTTCGACCGCCAGCTAGTTGATAAAAGTGTTCCTATATTTGGGTCGTATAGGGGTATTGTACTAGCAGGTGTAGAGTTGTTTCTTCCTCCGCATCGCACATATAGCACTTGATTCTTTCCCCTTTCCAATTCCTTTTTGCCAAGTTGTGTGTTAGGATTTTGTCATCCCAAGCGAGCCACGCAAAGAATTTTACTTTTTGAGGGTATGGTGTTTTCCAGAACCTGGGCCCCAGTGGGCTTCTTAGTCCCCCATCCACTTTGAAGGTGTAGAGTGACTTGACTGTGAATATATTGTTTCTTGTGAGTTTCCATATCTTAGAGCCTTTTCGATGATGCTCCCGATTTTGGAGGTGTTGATTGAGGATGTTAAGTTGTCTCCCCCCTCCATTGTGAGAGGTCCTGGCTTGAGGATTTGGTATTCCTTCCTGTATTTGTTGGTGCGCCTCCTCCACTGTTATGTTCTCATTTTGTATCATTGGTTGCAGTTCCGGGAAGATATAGTTTGACGCTTGTCCGTCGATCCAATTTTCCTTCCAGTAGTTAATGTTCGAGCCTCTTTCTATGTTGACAGTTGTGTTACTTTGTGTGCTTTCCTCCTGTTCCATGATATCTCTCCAGAATGGTGAGCACCGTCATGGGGGCCCTTGGAAGGGGTGTATGTGTGTGTCCCTGAAGTAGGTAGCTGCGAGAACTCTTTTGCAAAGTCTCGATTCTTTTTCAGGATCCTCCACCACCATTTCCCCAATAGTTAGTTCCTCATTGAATACTTTTAGATTTATAATACCTTATCCACCTTGGTCCTTGGGCCTGCATAACCTATTCTAATTGACCAGCCGGTATGCGTTGGGGTTTTGCTCCGCCCTTCTCCATATAAAGTCTCTTCTAATACCATCAATTCTTTGTATTACCCATTCTAGTAGCTTAAACTGCTGCATCCAGTAGTTTGGAATCGTGGTAAGTGTCGCATTAAGCAGGGCTATCTTCCCTCCTAGCGACAGTAGTCATCCCTTCCAGCTCACAATCCGTCTGCAGATCTTTTCGATGAGTCCTCTCCAGACCTCTTTCTTGGGTTTGGTTCCTACTATGGGCATACCTAGATAGTTCAATGGCAATTTCCCAACATTGTAGTTCATAATTTCTCCCAGTGTTTCCGGTGAATATCCTATTATACATATGAGGATGCTACTACTTTTGTTGTAGTTCACTTTGTGCTCGGCTAGTCATTCGTACAGGTAGAAGATAAATTTTAGAATTCTGAACTACATGGCATCCCGTGAGCAGAGCACTAATAGATCATCTCCATATTGTAGGGAGGTGATCGTTTCCAATTCCTTTAGTTCTCCCTTGACACCCCGAAAGAGATTTGTTGCCTCTACTTTGGATAGCATGGTGGTAAATACATCTGTAGCTAGCACGAAGAGTAGTGAGGATAGAGGGTCCCCTTGTCGTAGTCCTCTCTTCTGCCTGACGTATTCAGTTGGCATGCCATTTAGGAGGAAGCTCTCCTGGGAGGTTTGAAATATGTTCCTAATCCAACCTATTCATCTTTCCCCAAATCCTCGTGCCCTCATGTTTTCCTAGAGGAAGTCCCAGTCAACCGTGTCAAAGGCCTTCTCAAAGTCAACTTTCATGATGGCTTCATTCCTTTTATTCTTTTCATCTGGTGGATGAGTTAATTAGCTACAATTATATTGTCTTGGATGTATCTTCCTTTGATGAAAGCGGTCTGGCTTTCATCCACCAAACTTGCGATAACCCTTTGAAGCCTGTTGGCTAAGACTTTAGTGATGATTTTCATGGAACAATTTACCAGGCTTATGGGGCGGCAGTCTCCAATCTCCTTCGGGTTGTCTATTTTTGGTACGAGGAGGATGTTTGCCCAGTTTAATCTTTCCAGGTTCGCACTCTCTTGGTGGAGTTCCTGGAAGAGCTGGCAGAGTTCCTCGATAATATGCCGCCCCTTTTGGTATATGGTCATCGGGAATCCATCTGGGCCCGGGGCTTTGTCTTGGGAGAGATCTTGTACTGTTATATGAATTTTCTCTTCTATAAAGAGGCCCTCCAGGTTTGAGAGATCTATCCTGCTTCAATGCGCAAATAGGTTTTCCCAATTCGCGGTGACTCATTGATTTATCGGGGTGCCTAGGACTGCTTTAAAGTGGTCTGATATTGCTTTTGAAATTTCCTCTTGTGTCGATATTGTCTTGCCTTGCCATTGGAGTTAGCATATCTAGTTAACTTTTCTCCTGTGGTTAGCAACTGTATAGATGAATTTTGTGTTTCTATCTTCTTCCTGAAGCCATATAATCCTAGATCGTTGTCTCCAGATGGATTCCTCGGCTCTAATTAAGTCCTCATATTCCCTGGAGTGCGCTTGCAATGCCTCTTCCTCCATTTGGTATGGTGTTCTGGATTCGACTAGATGCCAGCCTCGTTGATGAGTTTTAGTAGATCTTCTTTCCTCTTTTTTTGACTGGATGCGATCTGCTTGCTCCATTTCTTGAGTTGTCCCCGGATGTATGAGAGTTTCTTTGCGAGTGTATATGTAGTTGTGCCTTGGAAATCATTGGCATTCTACCATTCCTTTAGCATGTCCCAAAAGCCCTCTCTTTAACTCCAGTCCCTATTGAATCTGAACGGGTATTTCCTTGGTTCCATCAGGCCACAAATCAGTTGTATGGGTGTGTGGTATGATTTGATTCATGGTAAGGCCTCCTGGTGAATGCTGGGAAATTCGTCTAGCCATTTAGTTGTCAAGAGGAATCAGTCTAGTTTGGGATAAGTTGGCTTTGGTCTGCTGTTGGTCCATGTATATTGTCTACTTATTAATGGTGAATCATAGAGTTGAAGGTCTTGTATTAGGTTTTTGAAGTCTTCTTGTTCCCTTCGGTTGTCTCCACTAGAATTTCTCTCCCCATGTCCCCTTGTGGTATTGAAATCTCCTCCTATTATCCATGGTCCCTGCCGTATGCGGCTAATGCTTGTGATTTCCTCCCAGAATTCTTGCTTCTTGTGCCTTTCACACGATCCATATACAATGGTGTTGGTCCTTCTTGTATTTTTCATCTTATCCTCCAGTATTACTGTAATAGTGAATTGTTATATCTGACTGTCTTCAATGCTGAATCTTGTTCTTTTCCAGCCTATGCAGCATCCCCCCCTTTGTGTTTTTAGCTGGTAGGGTAATTCGGTCTTCGTACATGTTCCCTTCGATGGTTTTCAAAAGCTCGCATTTATTGTTAGCAGTTTTGTTTCTTGCAGACAAAACAAATCAGCGTTTCGTTGTTTAAGGAAATCTCACTACAAGTAAACATACATTTCTCGGCGGTTTTAAACTCATTTAGCGGTTGTTTTGAACCGCCGCTAAACGATTTCGCGGCGGTTTACAAACCGCCTCTAAGACTGGCGTCGCGACTCATTTTGCGGCGGTTTTGAGTAACCGCCGGTACAACAGCCACAAAATGCAGACTACATTTCACGGCGGTTCCTAGTCCATTTCGCGATGGTTTTGTGACCGCCACAAAATGTTTTTATTTTTTTTAAAAAATATTTTTTTATATTATTTTTTTTAAAAAATAAAAAAATTCTTTTTAAATAATTAAAAACATTTTGCGGTGGTTACCAAACCGCCGTGAAATGTTTATTAGTAAAAAAATAATTTTTTCAATTATAAAAATTCTTTCTTTATAATTTTTTAAATAAATTTCTTTTTTTAAAAATTCATCACCGCTGTTCAAAATCCGTCGCATCTACGAATATTTATTTATTTATTTATTATTTTTTAATAAATGCTTATTTCTTTTACAATAATCCAAATATTCAACCCATTCATTTCAAATAAAAAAATAATAAAAAATTTATTGATAATTCAAAATTAATTAAAACAAAGTTAAATTTATAAATTGGTTCACACATCTCTCAAACAAGAACATATGAAATAAATTGTACTCTTGTTCTCAAATAATGTTTACAAAAATTCAACAAGAAAATGTTTTACAAACATTGCTTACAAACATTGAACAAAGTAAGCTTTCGTTTAGCATTCGCTGCAACATTGTCAGCTTCTCACTCAGCTGGTAAGGAAAATGAATCAAAGTAAGCTTGGATAGCCAATACATGCTTAAAGATATTAGGTTACAAATAATAATCATACTTCACTATATAAAGCAAAAGAATGAGTAACAAATCAAGGCTTCTGCCATTGCTTCATGAGATCTTATAAAAATCTCTTTGAATCTTAAAGGCATCTATCTATCTAAAAACACAAAACACGAGTTTACAACCATAAGTAATCCATTAAAATAATTTCATAGACTTGCAAGATAGGCCAAGGATATAATGTCGGTTTGTCACCAAATTATGATTCACATGCCTCATAAATTTCATATATTTACACAAACACAAAGCATGCAAGTTGTTTTATGTAAAACATCGGCACTACAAAAATAAGTATTTATCAAAACTAAAAAGATGTTCTATTATAGCTCTCTGTAACTCTAAGGACTAAAAAGAGGCAAAGATATAACAAAACTTATGAGCAGTGGTATATTAACATATCTTGTTTGTCCTTGTTTTGATAAACATAGGGAGATTCAGTTGGGCTAGGGTTTTGAAAATTTTAATTTTCCGTTGCGTCATATATATGGTACATACTTTCGATTTTCTAAAAAACCTAACAATAGGAGCCATGAAACCTGGGCATCTTGGTTTTAGTTTAGTAGTAACTAGGGCTATTAACATATCTGCAGTTTTACATGAGATGAGAACTACTAGGGTTACATACTTAGTACTCATAAGGCATGTTATAACCAGTTTATAATTACCCCTTTTTGTTATGATCATGCTCATGTCACTCCTGTGCATAATTTATATCAACTGGGAAACTTGGGAATACCATTGGACCATGCCTTCAGTCAACAACCTCTCACATGCGTTAGTGGTTAACATTTGAGTTAAAGACCCTGTAAACTAGGTAGCTGTTGTTAAAGGTGGAACTCTAATGCTCAGTAGGTCTGATCCTCACTACTAGAATTGTTTCTGTAATGCCTGAGATATTTTCCATCACATGCCTGTGTATTATATATGGTCTCTTGTCTGTTTCTATAAGGGTTGTACATGTATTGGCTGCAGATAGTAGACCTACAGATCTCCTGTGTGAATGAGCTGGTGTTTAACACTAAGGGCCTGTTTGGATACAAAATAAAATATTATGGCATAATTTTATTATGTAGGAAGTGAATATGCTTATTACATAAATTCTGACATATTTTTTTCTTACAGAATGAGTGTTTGGCTACCAAAATAAAAAATTATTACATAAATTATTACATATTTTATTCCTACAGAATGAATGTTTGGTAACATAATAAAAAATTATTACATAATAATAAAATATAGTACATTTGGATTATAATTCAAAAATAGCCGTTAAATATTCAAAAATAGCCGTTAAAAATAGGTATTTGTAATTCTAACGTTGTAGAGCTTGCTCTATTTATATACAACATCACTCCTTGGCACTATACAAACTCATTTTCTTTAGCCCAAAATTTTTACTCTTCTAGCCACTTGTTTCAACATGGAGTCTTTTATAAACCGTTGGAGGAAGATGAATGAAGGCTATGATGTATTCATACTCATTAATTTCTTAGAGTCAAAGTCCATTAACTTGAAACTAGACAACATCATACATGATACTTTCGGGTGCTTTATTTGTACAAGAAATCCTTGAAGGTCATGAGGAGCGTTGTAAAGAGAATTTCATATGGAGCCTCACATATTTGAGCACTTGTCGATCGTTTAAGAGAAAGATCTCTCCTCCACAACTCGAAAAGAACAACGATCGAGGAACAAGTAGCGATGTTTATGTACACTCTAGCACATAATGCTAGTAGCAAGTGATGTACAAGAGGATTTCAACATTAGTAAAGCGGTTAGGTCGTTATTTTGGTAAAGTACTTAAAGAACATTAATCGACTTGCTCGTGAATACATACAACCTCCATCAACAATTACCTCGCCAGTTATTCAGAATAGTAGAAAATTTTTCCCATATTTCAAGGTATGTATAGCTTTTATCTTATGAAATCGATGGTGAAAATTCACTTAATTTTTCTTTATTAATTTTATTCATATGTTTCTTCATTTTTAGGATTGTGTTGGCGCCATTGATAGAACACACATTCCTATCACTATTTCTCTGGCGTTGCAAGACCCTTATAGAAGCGAAGTATTGAGACACTATCACGAGAATGTTATGGTCGCGTGTGATTTTGATCTACGTTTTTGTATATATGCAATTTGGATGGGAAGGTTACGCTTACGATGCTAGGATTCTCCAACGTTCGTTGGAACAAGGTTTTGAAGTCCCAAGGGGTAAATATTATCTCGTGGATGCTGGATATGCAAATACCCCAAATTTTATTGCACCATACAGAGGTGTCCGTTATCATTTGCAGGAGCAAGGACGAGCTCAATGTAGACTAAGCAATTATAGAGAATTGTTTAATCTGCGTCATGCTTCATTAAGGAATCATATTGAACGCATCATTAGCATTTTGAAGATGAGATTTCCGATACTTAAAGTTGCAACATTTCACCCGATTGACTCTCAAACTGATATTGTAGTTGCTGCTTGTGTGTTGCATAATTTCATCCGTATACACAGCAATCTGATATTGTAGAGGAATGTAATGATGAAGCCGAGGAAACTATTGTACCTAATGGAGATGATACATACGGAGAAGATGTCGACACAATGAACTCTGAGCGAAATGTAGGTGCTCGTAAGAGAGACGAAATAGCAATACAAATGTGGGAGGACTATTGTAGCTATCGCCGAGCTAGAACTTAAATGTTGTATTAGGTTATTAATGTTGGTTGATTCAATATGACATGTATTAGGAGTTTCTTCAATATTTGATGTATTAGGAGTTTCTTTAATATCTAATGTATTAGGAATTTATCCTGAGTTTGGTTGCTTCAATATCTAATGTATTAGGAGTTTCTTCAAAAATACGATCACTATTTTGAAATCTCCAAACATTTGTTCATTCCTGTTGAGAATATGTAACCATGCACAAAATATCCAATGTAAATACATAACCAAAACCAAATCCATAACTATAACCATAACGAAATACATAACCAAATCCATAATGTAAATACATAACCAAAACCAAATCCATAACCAAAACCAAATACATATCCATAACCATAATGAAAGTACATAACCATAACCATAATGAAAAAAGCAAAGCACATAACAATGACACAACAATTTCCCATTAATCCATTTTCTGGATCATCATTTTGAGCCATGGCACTCTATCCTCATCATCAAAACACAAGAAGAGTTCACGATAACTCGAATCTTTAACGAAGATTTGGGTAGCTTTGAACATTTCTTCACCGGCAAACATGTGCTTCATTGTGTTAAACACCTTCATGCAATCTCCAATTGTATACTTCTCTACAACTTGAGTAGTCTTGATTACATCGATAAAATCTTTATTCTCACGCTCTCGAAAAGCCATGTATTTTTCCATGTTGAATGATGAATCCTGAGGCTTTTTCCCTTTCGTTTCCCTTTTTTCTTTTACATCCATCATGATCTCCTATTCCCCGGTGGAATTCACTACTTGAACCTTGAGTTTGAGGGACGTGTGGTTGTGTGCAAGGAGGTTCCAATTGCACATTATCATCCTCCTCTATCTCAGGTAGTGGTGATGCATGGTGCGGATAGTTTGGAGTATGCGGAGTTGGGGTTAGATGCATGGCGGTGATTGAGGAAATAATTTCATAATCCTCTATACCACGAGAGCGTTTACCTTGACATATCTCCCTATACATTGTTAAAAAGTAGCCCGTTAGTAAAAGTAAAAGTGAGATAAAAGTGAAATATTATAAAATACATCCTTACCCTCATAAACATCCTTGGTGCTACAAAATATGGAAATGTTTTTTATACCATTTCCTCGCATCTCTATTCCTCTGCATAATTTGCTCCAAATTAGATAAAATCGAAACATTGAAAACATCATTCATTCAAAAATAAAGATATTTACATACCTCTAGTAATGGTGCCCAAACATCATCGTGGAATTGAAACAACATGTGCTTCGTAGTCCCATCCAAAGCCACTTAACTCAGACAAGGTTTTTAAAATCTTGTAAGCTTTTTTCAACTCTTGTTCTAGTGCTTTAATCTGAATGATGGTATAGCTTGGATTGGAAAACTTGCTCTTCATGTCGTGCAATATCTTATTCCATGCTTCTTTAGTCCATCCATTTTGTGAACGGTACGCAGGAGTATTATACTCAGCCAATAATTTCACTAAGTGAGCCTTGTGAATTTCCATCCACTTTGCTCTACTTTCAATTTTACCTTCACTTGCCATGGGCCTACAATACACAACAATGAACTATAATTAGAGTGCTCAGTGCTCACTAGAAATAATCAGTGATTCAAATAACAATAAATGAACCAACAGATGATATTAGAAGTTAAAAGCTTAGAACATGCAATCTAGACAATATGGCTGGAGATTGTTAGATCTGCAGTTTGAGAATAAATGAATTCCAAGTTTCATTCAACTACATTTCAATGTTTCGAGATGAAATTTGAGTTAAAATATTCAGCATCAAAAGTTTTATATTGCTTATGAATTGGAAGAATAAGATGGAAATGTTTAATGATAGCATAAACTCTGCAGAAATGTATTCAATCTTAAGATATACAAAGAATCCAAGTACTGATGAATTTGAGAAGAACATATATATAATTTGTTTAATTTCAGTAACTACCCCAATGGACCTTTAATTGTACTCTGTCTTAAGTCTTAACAATTACTTAAAAAAAACACTAGTGCTTTAGAACTTTGTCTAATGATAAGCTTGGAATTATTGACTAGAGGACAAATCAAACACCTCGTTAATCTAATTTTTTTTAAGAAAAGTCAATTAAGATTTCAATGACTTCGCGCACTGCCACCCTTATGTGAATTAAAAGAATCAGGAAAAAAGACGAAAAAATTCAGATAGTCCACCATTTCAGTTCAACCTTACTTCTATGTTTAATTAGATTAACAATTGAAAGTAATAATAACAAAGTTTTCATGAATACTTGAAAAAGCTTGTGAAAATTCTTGTGGATTTACACAAGTCCACCTCCATACTGAACCAACATATGATATTAGAAGTTAAAAGCTTAGAACAGAGTATAACAATAAATGGTATCAAAGAGTCCAAAACAGCATAAACTACATTGAAAGAGTGGAAAAATATACAACTACTACCCATTACAGAAGATCAAATTTACAGGGTGTAAATGAGCCATAAACCTTTTACAGAAGATCAAATTTACAGGTAGCAAATCCAGTGATGAGATGCTTTTGTGAAAGGAAAAAAAAACATACATTCTAATTTGCTAATAGTTTTAATGCAGAATAGAAAGAATTCAGCCATAAACCACTAAAATACCCCAAAGAATTCAGCCACATTGGAAAAACCTCAAATACGCCAAAGAATTTCTTCAAAATACCACTTGAATTCTTCAAAATAAACAACTAAAATCCATAAATGCTCCCATATAAACACAAGAAAAACTTCAAATACGCCAAAGAATTCAGCCACATTGGAAAACAAGGGCAAACCTTCTGAGAAGAGAATCCTTTGATGAAGAAAAGAGGAAAACAAGTAAATTTATAGATCTAAGGATTCAATGCTTCAAAACTCAGGAAATTGCTGCAATATTATGATTAAAAAACGAAGGGATTAGGGTTTCGAGAGGGGGGAAGAGGGGTAAGGACACTACCTGTAGAGAACGCAGTGCGCCGAAGGAGAGCCGAGACGCCGCCGGTGAGAGAGAGAGAGAGTGAAAGAGAGAGATCTACCTCCGGTGAGGTTTCTCGGCGCCGGCGGTGATGCTGCACGAGAGAGAGTTCTCGGAAGGGGAACCGGCTCGCGCGAGGGGAGGGAGACGCGATTTCACAATGGCCAAATATTCCACTCGGAGTGGAATATTTGAATCCTCTATAATGAACAGGTTATGTAATAATTCTGTAGCCCCAAACACCCTTTATTCCATAATCCTCTCAAAATATGAAATTATGTCATATTGTACGGATTACTACATAATTGTGGCCTATCCAAACAGGCCCTAAGTCTTAAGACAATATTACCCACTTGTGGCTCTTGACTTAGAGAAACTTCTATGCGCTGGTGATGTATTAGCGTTCAACCCAATGAGGACTCCTTGAACATTAACCTTTTATTGGTTTTTGGTTGAAGTGTGGTGGGAGTTCGGCTGGGCAAACCCTAGAATGCAACCTTCAAAGTCTTGACCTCCAGTATATGTCATGCATGTAAGGATAAATGCATATGTATTGCTTAAAACCTGGTAATACAAACCCTATAAGTGCAGTTTTGAGCCACACTATGACCTCTTGATAGTTGTAGTACTTTTTATCCCCTAAAAGTTGCAACCTTGGTTTTTTAAAACCTACAGTTTGTAACCATGACTAAGTAGTGGGTTCATCCCTCAATAAACTTGGCTACCATGTGTAATACAGGTAAAGGTTGTTGAATTCAGTTACTTGATTAATAGGTTCTGTTAAGTGTTGAATAACTGATCCTATTTTTGTCGCTTACTGCTACCTGGAAGTAGTGTTGAATAATTGATCAGGGGGCCCCATACTTGAATGATGTGTTTGCTATTCTAACATCAAAATATCCTCTATTGGTTCATAATGTCTCAACTGGTGCTTATTAATTATTTGTCTTGACTATTAAACATATTATAACCTACACACCAGTAATGTTAAAGGCATGGAGTACGCATGCTTCCTCTAAGTTAAGTTCTGGTACCTTCTATGAAGGTTCCGAGCATGAACATAGAATTAGTGATCATGATAATTAACCTGGGATGCTAAAGCAATAAGAATTTGTGTATGCCACTAGTTAGTGGGTAGGTGTATATTTACAACTTTGAAACCCAAGAGTGTTGAATGGTGGATGATTAAGCATGCATGGGTCATACACATGTTTACAATCATTAAACATGGAGGTGTATGCGTAGAATCTAGGTTTAGAGGATAGCTAACATGAGGCCCAACTATATGCATATGTATATTGCAATTAAACTGTTTTCAGTGTAACTAGACCATATTAAGTCTGTAATTTATCTGATAGATCCTGACATAGAGTTGCGAGCCACGACAGTGGAATTTAGATCCGGTATTGGTACTTCTAAAATCTATAAGTATCACACGCTATAAATACACTATAAGTATTTTCGTAAATACTTTATTTTTTAAAAAATATAATTACTTAATTACCTGATTTAACTGGATTATTTTCTGTAAAACCTTGAAGTCATGCAATGTCTGTATTTTGTTTTAAGCACTGCTCATGCTCTCCTGATTTGAGTACTCCTAGGTTTTCTTTTCTTGATTTATGCGCTAATTCCCGTATTTATGTATACCTACCTACTTTTGATGCACTTTGCTTGTTTTGCATGCACATCATGATTTTTTATTTTTTTTGAAAAATGTATGCTTTGTGCATATCATTTCTTGTTTTGATCGTGTCCTCCTGGGAGCTGACC
This sequence comes from Dioscorea zingiberensis, assembly GCA_026586065.1. Lineage (NCBI taxonomy): Eukaryota > Viridiplantae > Streptophyta > Magnoliopsida > Dioscoreales > Dioscoreaceae > Dioscorea > Dioscorea zingiberensis. The sequence continues at coordinate 51,509,276 of CM048818.1, read as the reverse complement.
ATAGCAGCGGGATCATGTGAGGAAGGTATCTGTCCGGGTCGACAATCCTATCCACTAGTGAGCCAGCCTTCGTCGTGGAAACCTGTAAGCAGGACTGACGCCAGGCGGGGTAGCGATTATCCCGCGGGCTAGCCGGATCCAAGGTCCGCAAGAAAGAATAAACGAAGAACCAAAAGAACCAGAGAAAATACTCTGAAATTCAGGAAAATATTATTACTCAAAATTCAATAATGAAAAACTAACCCACAAGCCTGGTTAAATAGCCTCAAAAGATCAACCTAAAAAAACATTATCATCTAATCTAAATTTGCTAAAATTGACAAATTATTATTTAAAACTAAACTTATCTAAATTTAAAACTCTAAATAAATCAAATAACTCCTAAAAATCCGAGATCAAATCGGATTCAAATCCTATCCTAATTTGGCATATAAAATATTACCAAAAATAGGAAAAAGACCAAAAACCCTAATTTGCCGATTAAATATTTTTTAAAAATAGAAAAAAACTAAAATTCTCTCTAATATGATGTCCCCATGTAGTGCGCGCCGCAAAGAGCTTTCCTAATTGGGGTCGAACGCCCGATTCTGATATCGATAGCCAAAGTTATGGCCAAAATACCGAACCACACCCAAGACAGACCAAATCTTGGAATTGACTCGATAACTTCCCTTCTTTACGTTGACCCGCCAACTCGGCACCAATATTTGACTCGAGCCTCCTGCATCAAGGACGCTAGCCTGGTTGATATGTATCCTTTATTACATGTGTGCATCTTGTTTTTGTTCATCTCCTAACTTGGTAATCTCTTTGTTACCCTCCCGTGGGGTCCCCATAAGAGGGAATTAAACGCTGGCAATCTCTTTGTTCCCCGCCAGCCCCGCAAGAGGGAAGTAAAAGGTGGCATCCTCTTTGTTCCCCGTAAGGGGAAGTAAACACTAGCAGTATTAACACGTCTCCCTGATAGTAGCGCTATCGGATATGAGTGTTCACTCTGACTATGGTCAATGATCTGGCTATGGCCGATGATATACTTGATCTTGTCCTAACTAACATTATAGCTAGGGAGATGTATCCTATATGTTTTTATCTGATTATCCGGCTTTGTTATTTGAATAATGCAGTTACACGATGCATTTTCCATGTTTTGTGAATACCCTTACTTTGTTCATAAATTATTGTAGCTATGCGTTGCATGCTTGTTTTCTCTGTGATTACTCCTGGTAACTTTTATGCTCACTATTTCTGTGCATGGAGATGTTATAATAGCTATATATATATATATATATATATATATATATATATATATATATATATATATATATATATATATATATATGCTATTATTTCTAAAAGTATTATAATGAGTTCATAATTATACATATTTTCCATACTATATTTGTATGCACTTTGCTTGCCTTAACAGTCATGGATTCCTCTATTTTTGTGCTCTGTTAGATATTTTGTTGTTATTGAATAGAAAAATAGATGCTTAGGACAAAAAAATACGAAAATTGAATCAATTCATAGTCAAATGGGCTATAGAAGTCAAGAATTTATTAGAAGATCTATAGGAATTTAAAGTTGATCTCCACCGTTCAGATTGTGAGATCCAAGATTTTAGTGAAATAAAAGGGGTTAAAATTTTCCTCTAAATTAATTCTTAATTAAATTAAGGTGCCAAGGACATATTGGGGATTTAAAGAAAGTACCAAGGGCATCTTGGTAAAAGGGTAAGGAGAAGATCTAAAAAGGAATGAAATGAATTTAAGGATTTAAATTCATTTGATTGATGATTGATTTGTTTTAAGATTGGAAATTCTCTAAATAGATAATGATTTAAACTAAGATAGAAATAGGGTTTAAATTGATTTTTGATTGATTTAATTAAATTGGGAAGTATTTAAATTGAAACTTGATTGGGTTTGAATTTAAGGCAATGAGAAATTTATTTAAATTTCTAATTAGGGGGTAAATGGGCCTTTCAGGGACCTATTTATAATTTCGGAAAGAATGGGGTTTTATTTGAAAATGTGTCCCATTCACAAGCAAGGACCCGCATGTGAAGATATTAATCCAGGAGGATTTAAATGAGATTTTATATCTTTTGGATTTGAACTACGTTTAATTTAATAAAACCTCAGGGGTTACTTAGGATATTGGTAATCAATATATGCATGTAGAGTGAACAAACGGTGGAGATTAAGAGAGGAATTGATGTGTGGATGAATAGAGGCCACGTGGGAGGATGTGGAGCGTCCATCTATTTGATGGGTTGGATCCGAGGCAAATGTAGAGTTTATACACGTGACGCTTCATGCGGATGGATGTGTACAGCTCATCTTTAGATGTGGATTAAGTTCTAGGCATACGAATAGATCGAGGCCTTACATCTACTCTCATTAGATGAGACCAATCAGGATCGTCCATCTAAATTTTGGGATAAGCGTGAGGCGCGATTTGATCTGAGCCCTCATTTATTCTTATCACATAAGAGCAAACCCTAGCCGCCACTACTCAACACCATGAGCTCTTTAAAGGACATCATCCCCAAACCCTAGCAGCCGCCATTGCCATTGGGAAACAAGAAGAGAGGTGAGAGGAAAGAAGAAAAGAGAAAGACTTGAGAGACTAGGATTTTTGTTCAAAGGTATGTTGAGCATGCTCTATGTCCATTGCTATTCTGACCTTTTTCACCGTTGGATCGTGCTGATTTTTGGTGAGATTGTTCGTGGCCCTTCATTTTTTATTTTTAACGGTAAAGATTGTTTTTGGTGGCCGGGAGAGTAGGGTTCTAGCATGTGAAACAGAACCTTCACTACTGGTTTCCTGCACCGACCAATTTCATCATCTGCTTCAATTGGATAATTATCAGTAGTTTGATCGAGCTGATTTTTGGTGAGCGAGGTGAAGACTTGTCCTGCTCCAATCTGAAAGGTGGAGATCTGGTTTGGACAGTCAGTTTGTCTGCAGTGCCTGTCGACATCTATACTCGGTGAGTTTCTCTAAATTCCTGCATCTCAGTTGTGTGCGTTGTTATCACATGGGGGGATTGGAGGATCTTCTTTGGAAGGACATGGGTATGGTGTAGATGTGAGCTTTTTTGATTGATATTATAAATTTATGTTGAATTGATAGCCATGATTTCATGTGCTTTTGATAGATTTGTTAAGGCTTGGAGGAATTAGAAGTTGGAAATTAACTTGTTGGGGTTGTTGTGTAAGTAAAAGATTAAAGAGTCAGAGTTGCATGTTATGTGTGGGCAATGGAATTGGTTTGAATGAGATTGTTATGCTTTGTGTTTGTAGGCTTGGTTCACTACCTTACAAGTGATGGGCTTAGGCTTGATTCGTGTATGATTGAGAGTTGAAGTATTGAGTTGACTCATTAAGTTGAGTCGAGTTCATTAGTGGGCCGAGCTTGTTAATTGAAATTGTTTAGTAAGTATGGTTACTCATAGGTGTGTGAGCACTATTTGAGACCGAGTTTATGGTTTCCATGTGGTGGTTTGGAGCTTTGAGTTGCGTCAGGGGAGACGCGGGGTCGCCGGTTGGTTTTATCAGTTGAGGTAAGTTACTCTTGCCTAGATTCCACCCATTGTTTGGGCTTCTTGTTTTGTTGAATGCTGGTTGTTGGCATGTCTTTCTTTGTGATACATGCTGTTTTTGGATACATGCACATACATGATAGTTATTGCTCTCTTTCCTCGTATGTGTGTGATTGATGTGCTTGTGGTAGTGCTGTTACTACCTGTTTGTTTGGAATGTTCTATTGGGATTGCCCACCCGTGGGCCGACACTTGACTGTAGGCACTCGTGGTGCTTGTGTGCAGCTAGGTAGGTATGCGTTAGTGGAGTGAGCGGGCTCATTGAGCATAGCCTCCTGTTGTCTGGCATGAGACCATGGCAATACGCTTGATACTTGTGTCTTGGCGGGGTAGGTGTCGCATGGCCCGAGTTTCTTCTTCCACCCGGATTGATTAGGCGGTGAGCTCCGATGTTGCAAGAGCGTTGGGGGCCAGGACACCACTGGCGTTCCGGCATTCTGGCGGAAGGGGCGATACTGCAGTTTGTCCACCCGCGGTCGGTGGGGTCGATCAGCGACCATGTCGACATGAGAGAGAGGTGGGCGCTACCGAGGAGCGGCTGACGAGGTTAGTCGGCGGCGTGATCTTTGTGTGTTCTTGTAGGGGATGTTCGCTGAGTTTTCTTTGAGTTCCTTCTTGAGCCCGAGGGTTGCCATTGGACAGGAGTCGTACCGTTGCTGATGTTTGTGGTAGACTCCTAGGGTTTTGATTGTGCGGGGTGTATCCCCATTGCTTGATAATTCTCTTGGATTATTGATATCATGATTTGTCTTGTTGCTCACACTTCTTTGAGATCCTTGCAGGGTACTTACTGGGCTTTCCTTTCGAAAGCTCATCACTTTTTCCCTTCTCTCATTTCAGGTCTTGAGGAGTAGGTGACTCGAGCTCAGGAGACGTGCAAGAGTTGGGGTGGGATATTTGGAGAGGTTCGAGGACCTCAAGTTGTGTGTGAGAGTTTTAGGACCCTTATAGGACCTGATCTTGTATAAACCATTGTAGGGTATTTTGAACCCTTTATAACTACTTTCCCTTGTATGACTCTGAGGATATTTATTTATGACATATTGTTTATTAATTGTTATCTGCTACTGTTTACTTAGGCCTTGTACTCGAGCGGGGCCCTTCTCCACTTGGGTATGGCCGGTCTGTTGACGTACCAGAGGTCCCGGGATCGTGTCGGGCGTTACACAGATTGTAGAACACGAAGTCAAAAACACCTAGTTAAAATTTCAAGTCAATCCGAGGTCAAAATGGTTATCCGATCAAGCTTTTGATGAAGACTACGCAGAGCTGAAAAAACAACATAGGCATAGAGCTTCTAACACGGTTGTCCAGATGTACACGGGCTTGTCGAGCCCGTGTACAAGCCGTATATATCTCTGGATGAGACAAAATCATGTCTATTCAATTCCAGAAGATGCCAGACTCACACATGGGGTCAACACGGCCTAGACACGACCATGTGGCGTAAAATTGAAGCCTATAAAAGGCCGACAGATGCAAATTGTAAGGGGACTTTTAGCTGATCAACTTTTGGAGGTTCTTTGGTCGTCAGCTAGGGTTTTGGAGAGGATATTGAAGGTGAAGGAGGCATCAATCAAAGGAGTTTATGATATTTATTTATGTCTTCCTCTTTAGCTTTTGTGATGAATTCGATTATTATGAGAGGCTAAACCTTCTATGGTGCCTCGGTGATGCAGGAGGCTCGAGTCAAATGTTGGTGCTGGGTTGGCGGGTCAACGTAAAGACGGGAAGTTATCGAGTCAATTCTAAGATTGGGTCGGTTTTGGGTGTGGTTCGGTATTTTGGCCATAACTTTGGCTACCGATATCAGAATCGGGCGTTCGACCCCAATTCGGAAAGCTCTTTGCGGCGCGCACGACATGGGGACATCATATTAGAGAGAATTTTAGTTTTTTTTCTTCTATTTTTAGAAATATTTAATCTTCCAAATTAGGGTTTTCGGTCTTTTTCCTATTTTTGGTAATATTTGATATGCCAAATTAGAATAGGATTTGAATCTGATTTGATCTCAGATTTTTAGGAGTTATCTTATTTGTTTAGAGTTTTAAATTTAGATAAGTTTAGTTTTAAATAATAATTTGTCAATTTTAACAAATTTAGATTAGATGATAAGGTTTCTAGGTTAATCTTTTGAGGCTATTTAACCCGGCTTGTGGGTTAGTTTCTCATTATTGAATTTTGAGTAATAATATTTTCCTGAATTTCAGAGTATTTTCTCTGGTTCTTTGGTTCTTCGTTTGTTCTTCCTTGCGGTCCTTGGATCCCGCTAGCCCGCGGGATAATCGCTACCCCACCCGGCGTTACTCGGGTTCTTGAACCCTTAGATGAAATTGTGATTCTTTTCCTTTATTTAATATTAGGTTTTTCTTTTTGATTATTCTTGCGGATTATCAATGTGTGCTTAATGGTTGCGGTTTGTTAGTGTGAAAACGTCGATCACATGATTAGAGTTGCTTGATGCATGAAGAGAAATCTCTGTCAAGCTAGATCCAGGCGTAGATAATAGGGGGTGCGCGTACGCCGAGAGATCGGGTAATCACAATGATTTCATAATACACTCTTCAGATTAGGGTAAAACCTAATAGTAGGAACTATGGAACTAGGCTAATTGTTAGCATAATGTAGTCATATGGCGAAGTCGTCGTATGGGACTAGGGTTTGGTTGCTGAGAGGTCGTGGTCAAACTAATTTAGGGTTTCTCACAGTCCAAGAATATATCAATTAGATAGCCAGTATTAGGAATTGGGTTGAGCAAGGGATTCTTAGGGGAATATAGGTCCGGGGTGCTATGTCCTCTTGATTGATAAAGGATCACAAAAACACCAAAAATATTTTAGGCTAGATAATAGAAGATAAATTAGTATTAGTTCTGTCGTTCCTGTGGATTTGACTACGCTACCCTTAGAGTATTTTACTACTTGAGTGACCCCGTGCATAGCATTTCAAGTTTTTGGCGCCGTTGTCGGGGATCGACATTTCTAGGAACATTAGGATTCTATTTTTCTATCAAAATTAGGATTAGTTTAGTCTAGGGGTAAATTTTTTGTGGGATCACTAAACTATGTACGGATTTCATTTCAGTTACCGAACTTCAATTTGTTTCAAAACAGTCACTCAACTTCAATTTGAGTTCAACAGCCAGTCACCCGAGGGATTCTAGTGCCCCTTTGCTGACCTGGACGCTAGAGAAGCCATGTGGAGCCTAATTAAACTAAAATATTATTAAAAAATTATTATTAATAATTAATTAATTAATTTAAATACAATCAAATAAAACCCTAACCCTACTCCCTCATCTCCCTCTTCTCCTCTTCCGAGCACCGCCGCATCGAGCAGCTCGATGATGTTAGGGCCAAAGGACCCTGAAAAGGCCATAGCCATGTTTTGGACTGCCATTAACACCAGTGACCGAGTGGACAATGCTCTCAAGAACCTGGCCATTATGATGAGGCAACAGAACAGGACAGAGGAGGCCATTGAGGCTATCAAGTCTTTGAGAAGTAGATGCTCAGATCAAGCACAAGAGTCTTTTGATAACATTCTCTTGGATCTCTACAAGGTTTCATATTCTTTTCCTCTTCTCTTCTCCCTCTTCAAAGATTCAAATTGTAATGCAATTCATTGAATTTGGTCTTTTGATGATGAATAATCAATAGAGGTCTGGGAGATTATTTGATCAAATAGCTTTGTTGAAGCACAAGCTGCATCTAATTTAGCAAGGACTAGTATTCAATAGGGAAAGAACTAAGATTGCACATTCTCAAGGGAGGAAGTTTCAAGTCTCTTTAGAGCAAGATGTAACTCGATTACTGGTATAAAACAAATACAAAATGTAACCTTTTTCCTCTTCCTCGCCGTGGAGTTGCACCACGCATCGGAAGAGGTTGTCGGTGAATGCGGCGGTGCTCGGAAGAGGGGAAGAGGGAGATAAGGGATTAGTGTTAGGGTTATATTTGTTTGTAATTAAATTAATTAATTAATTAATTATTATTATTAAATTTTTTTAATAATATTTTAGTTTAATTAGGCTCTACGTGGCTTCTCCAGTGTCCACATCAGCAAAGGGGCGCTGGAATCCCTCAGGTGACTGGTTGTTGAACTCAAATTGAAGTTGAGTGGCTGTTTTGAAACAAATTGAAGTTCGGTAACTGAAATGAAATCCGCACATAGTTTAGTGACCCTCCAAAAAATTTACCTGTTTAATCTATTACTTTTCTTTTTATTTTTTAGATCTGAACGTTTACTTTCTTCTCTCTGTTGTAGGAACTAGTGTACGAACATGAGTTCCCCCTATCCATTAATTGTGTCAGATCCATATTTCGACCGTCAGTTTCGTAAGAAGATTAGAAAAATTACTCTTGAACAGACTGCAACAATAGAGACATATAAGTGTAGAGGTTGATCAACTAACACCAATGGCAGTACCAACTCAATCAATCTCAAATTTTGCTAAACCAAACCTCGATGGTATTGGGTATAGCATTAATCCGCCATTAATCACAACTCACAACTTTGAGTTGAAGCCTCATGTCATTCAGATGATTCAGCTGATATGTCAGTTCAGCAGTTTCCAAGATGAGGATCCATACATGCATCTGAATAGTTTCTTGGAGATACGTGACATAATTTTAGCAAACGGAGTCCCTGCTAATGCAATTCAACTCAAATTATTCCCTTTCTCAGTTAGGGGCCCGGCCAAACAGTGGTTAAGCTCACTAACCCAAGGATCAATTAACACGTGGGGTCAATTGGCTGAAAAGTTTCTCATAAGGTATTTCCCACCGGCCAAAATCATAAAGCTTCGGAGTGACATCTCCTTTTTCAGACAATTGGAGTAAAAAACACTTTATAATATCTGGGAGAGATATAAGGAGTTACTCAGGAAGTGCCCACAACATGGTAGAGTGGGTTGGATGCAGGTACAAACCTTCCATAATTAATGGACTGAACGTAGCTACCAAGCAGATGTTGGATGCAGCAGCTGTAGGTTCCCTGTGCAGTAAGGATCCCAGTGCAGCTAAGGACTTAATTGAAAAGATGACAACCAACAAATACCAGTGGAGTTATGAAAGAAATAAGCCTGATCGGGCTATCTGGGGCTTAGGAGGGGAGTCTTGTGAGGCGACCTAGTGTCTTGGGATTGGAGTCAAGGCTGTGAACCTCCTGTTTTATCCTAAGTGAGAGATGTATGAATTGCGTAGGATTTTATAACCCTCTATTATATTTACTAATGTTGCATTTATTATAATTTATAGTGTTGATGTAATGTATACATCTAATTCTGAGGCCTTGCATCCAGGTGGGGCTCATCCCTGCTTGGGTATGCCGGTATGTTGACATCCTGGGCTAGATCCGAGGTGTGATAGGAAGAGTAGGGAACTTGGGACTAACAAACAAAAAATAAGTTTATACATCAAATATGTGTTGCAAATTCTCATCAATGAATAACACTTTATTTTTGTCATAATTTCAACATGTTATCTAGTTTTTTTCAAATCGCTCTCTATTCACACATAACAAAATATAAACCTAATATGTGAAAAACAATTAGCACCTCTAGTTCTCCTCGGAATGATGCACCGTATACCAATATCTTTTTAGGAACTTAACCATTTATAACACACTTGCCAAAAGCATGACCAGAAAATTATAATTTCAAATTTTTTATTAGAAAACCCATTGGATTCAAGCTCCAAACAAAATATCCATCCATCTCCAAAGATTTCCAAATAATCTTCAATAACTCGAAAGATTACTCATTTTCAGATCTAGGTGTAAAATCCAAACAAACCTCATGAAAAATCCAAACATAGGAAAAGTAAGACTGTAAACAACTAGTAAATACATGGATTTGGGTGTAAAATATCTATGAAAAGAGATCAAAACCCAAAACCCTAAAACCAGAGAGAAAAAAAACCAGGAAGAGAGATGGAAAGGAGGCAAACCTAAGAATTAACTTTGATGTGAAATAAACTGTTGGAAAGAAGGCCAATCGGGGTTCACCCTAATCTTTAAGGCCGCTTAAGAAGCCGATAAGCACTAGGAGATCGTTGGAGGAACGCGGACAAGAAGCCAACAACAAAGACCAAGGAGAAGGTGGCGGCCGGGAACAAGGGAAAAGGAATCAAGAGGGATGGAGCTCCTCTCGAGAGGATGAGAGGTCACATGTGGGCTCTCGGGCTGCTGAGAGGTCACGGGGGATGGGGTGGTTCCAACCCCCCATGTGCTGAAGTGAGACTGAAGTCCCACTTCAGTCTCGAAGCCAAAAAAGACCGAAGTCTCACTTCGGCTTTTTAAATCCGGAAGTCAAAACTCAAAAATGGAGCCTTTTCAAAGTCTGACTTTCGACTTCCTGGTTTGACTTTGAAAATCAAACACACCGAAGTGGCGAAAATGAGTCAACTTCCATCACTTTAGTCCCCAATTCAGCTAATCAAACACAACCTATAGTGCCCATCATCCACACCACATCGTTTATTTTTATCTTTTGCTTTTCATAATTTTTTTAATGATTAATATAGTTTTGTTTTATTATCCAATCAATCACTAATTATTTATTATTAAAATATCATAAAACACAGTAAATACCAAAATACTCCTTGCTGTTAAATCTAATAAGCTATAATCATATTTTATAAACACCGTTTTTTTTAAAATATATAATTAGTTAATCAAGGAATAAAATGATCATCTATTATCATTGATACCTTTCTTTATTAATTATGGTATTGTTATGTAATAATTAACTATTCATCCCTTAAATAATTTCCAAATTCCCTAGGTCCTCGGGGGGTTGGTAGAGATGTAGTGTAATAGTGTTCTGGGTGTGTGTGTGTTGGGTGGAAAATAGTGTCAAATAGGACCATGGACTAATAGCTTGTGTTTGGTAATGGGTTTTCCTGTCATATGGGATATCCCCAAACCTAATCATTTTTCAAATACCCAAAGTGAAATTTTAGCGGGAAACATATAACATGGGAGCTTTAAACGAAGATTAATCTTTTGTGATAATAGGTGACCCTATCTTTGGAGAGTAAATGTACATCCTGCTCCCTTTCTTTAGCTTGTGCTGGGTATCATGGGAATAGTATTATCAAGCCTCTTCTCTCCCACCGGCCCATTCTCTCTCCGCCATGATCATCAACAACTACAAGCTCCGCAACACACTTCCGCCGCTTCAATCCCAACGGCATGGGCTGGAGCACATGCGAGTCATCTCCAACGACCTCACCCATGATAATATACAGGTCTAACCAAACTCCAACGCCCTCGTAAGGGCTCTTCTCCAACCCCCACACACGCGCATGGTTCCAAGTACCACCTCCTCCAAGCAAGCGTCATGTCTCGTCAGGTCCGCACCCATAATGGCGCTGACGACAAGGCTCAGCGGGCCCAAGCTAATCAATCCCAAGTATTTACCTTACATCCCTGACTTCAAGCAAGCGTTCGAGCACTTCTTACTTCTGTATCCACGTCGAGGCCGCGCCGTCATCGACGAGCTCCATAAGAACCCGCTAAATCCCGACGGAGCACGTAATGCCTCTCGCATGACCCTGTACCGCTTCGGCAACACATCTGGATCATGCAGCTCCCTCAAGTACGAGCTCAGCTACACCGAGTCCATATTAAAGAATGCGCCGCTAGAACCACGTCTAGATGATCGGTTGCATTCCCTTTTGCTATCTTGTCTCCATCGCCAAAGTCGTCAAGCCGTTAATGGTGTCTAACGAAAAGAAGATGAAGCGGGGTGAAGGAGGAGAAGGTGACAGTGATGTTAATGCAACGTGGATTCATAATATATGAATTTTTTATATAAAATAAAACACTAGGGTCCATATATTCAACAATCAATGCATACATAATTGCTTATTTTGGTAAATAATTGGTTGTCTGCCCATTTACGTCGATTAAAAAAAATATTTTAAAAAAAAACCCTCAGAATCACATTATTGATAATTTAGATAATTTACATAAAATCATATATCTCTGAATCCCCGTGAGGTCCACGTACATGAGCTAACTAAGGAGCGCACAATTAAAATATGCAACTCGTGAGCTCACTCGTCCTAGCGCTACAAGGCATGGGCTATATTTTCTCCAAGGAGTTGCCACATGTCATGTGCATTACCAGTGTTCATCTGTGGCCACTCCACGTCTGGACAACTTTCTTCATCAACATGATCGTCTTTGTCACTCTCCGAGTTTAAATCGTTAACAGCATATTTGTAGATGTAATTGTGGATCACAGCACATGCCATGACAATGTCTCGCTGTGTTTCAATTGAGTAAGGCGCCTCAACACACAGGATTCTGAAACGACGCTTAAGCAGGCCAAAAGCTCTCTCAACAACATTCCTCAAGCGCGCATGAATATGGTTATATTTATCATATCGGTCGTGATAGCGTGGCCGAACCCCACTAAACTGACCAAGGTGGTATCTTCCCCCCCTGTATGGTGTGAGGAGGCTTGGTGTATTAGCGTAACCTCCATCAACTAGATAAAATTTACCTACAAAGTTAATATAAATTATGTCGACACAGTTTAATCATTATGAATGTATCATGCATCTTTGGGTTTTTCATGGCATCACCTTCTGAGACATAAAAACTTCAATTCTCCAAGCAATGTTGCATTACTCCATGTCTGCAGCTGAGCCCTCCCAGCTGGCACAAATGAACAAAAAGTACATGTCAAAGGACACAACAGCCATCACATTTTGACTGTTCCATCCATGTCTATTACGGAACCTCTCTTGGATTTCCCTCGCAACGATCACCGGCACATGGGTTCCATCTATTGCTCCAAGAGCGTTCTGCGATCATTTCAAAGAGGTTAAGTGGCCACAAACTTATACTGAGTTGCATAATACACACTCTTCTTACCTTGAACGGGCTGTTGTGAACCCGTGTTGGAGGTCGTTCGTCTCCATTTGGCAGCTAGATCATCTCCTCGCTTAAAGTGCACATGGCACTCAGTACTGCGTGGAAATACTGGCTCATGGTCTCAGAGCTATGCTGGTATTGCTCACATGCTACCCTATTTGACGATCCTTGCCCCACAACAGTCATGAAAATTGCTAATTGCTCTTCAACGGATACCGCTCGGCTATTACGCAATAAGCTGTGTGACTCTAACAATGACGTGAGTTCCCTGAACACATGCGGCTCCATTCGAAACACATTATATGATCATCGCGGGTTTCCGTCCAATATGTCTCTAACCACTTGTTGGCTTATGAATGGTCGGGTATGTTGTGGTCGTCTAGCCCTTGTGTGGCTCTCACTGATGGTGTCCCGTAACAGTTGGATGAGTAAGTGTAACTCCTCGGCTTCTTCTTCATGCATTTCCTCCCATGGCCTTGACATTTTTTTTTGGTGGTCGGATTTGTTAATTCATGCCATTTGCATGACAAGTCCTACTAAATTTATAGAACATCTTTGTAGAATGGATGAAATAGTGGAGTCTCTCAGCGCAACGATTTAATTATTATTTGTGACAACCGGATAAAAGATTGAGCCTCTTTATTTAAAATAAATTATTTGATTTAATCATTGTACGATGTAATTATTATAGCTGAGCATCGTCACATGGCAAACTTAAAAAAGAGAAGACTAACAATAGTAACTAATGAAAAGTCCAATAGCCGTGACATAAAAAAACAGATCTGTTTGAAGACTAACAATAGTAACTAATGAAACGTCCAAAAGCCGTGACATAAAAAAAAAGAACTGATCTAAGAACATTTATTAAGGACAAACTAACCTATAGTTGATGTATGACAAGTTACGAAATAAAAAATAAAATTGGCTCCCCATATAAGAACAACAAACTCAATTAATTGCACACCTTTTTTATGTATGAAAAACAACTATTAAACAGGAAATATAACAGATAAATGATTTGGAAAATATCTGCCAATAACTCTGCAGCCATCTTAAGCCATGTGGCCATCCACCAAAACAAACAGAAAAGTAGCATCTTGCAGCATTGTACTTAAACATTATACATGGCGCATAGCATGAACATAAGAGAGATCCTTCTGCAATCCACATAACATATTCAAACCATGTGCCTCCTTCCTAACAAAGGAGTCATAGCTCACTAGGATAATACATTACTATCTCACAAATTTAACACAAAGCTTGCAGAATTTAACATAAGAACACCTTAGAAATGAAGACATTCTTTATAACAGATAGCTTTCATAATCACAGACCGATGAACCACCTTGTAAAAGCATTCCACTTGTCATGTTTTGTGGATGAGAGCATGTTAGAAAATGACTAACAATAATTTGAGCAGGAAAAAATCTACAAGTTCTGTTAACATTAGTAGAAATGCATCACATATATCAACCTCGAATGATATTGCGAAAATAATTAATTTTTTGGATGAAAAGGTTACGGCTACAAACAGAAATACTTGCATAACAATATATTTAATATACATTCAGTGTAAAATCCAAGAAATTTTAAGAAATTAAAATATTAAAAATTGTCTTATCTATATTTTCCCTAGAGTTTTAAAATGGGAGATAAATGAAAAAAAAAAAAACCCTAACTAGGGTTTATGAGGATTGGAAGGACTAATTGGTAATTTTGAAAGTCCCGGGGACTAAAGGATAAATGCTCTTTCTCTCAGGCTTGGACTTAGATGTAACCTGGAAACTTTTCAGGGATCTAAAGAGAATTTCCCATGAGAGAAGGTCTCATAGAGGAGAACAACGGCTGAGATCTGGTGATCTCAGATCGTTGAATTATCTCAAGCGTTATAAGGGATCATATGGAGCCCGCATGGTCGGCCGGGAATAGATCCATCGATGCGTGGATCGGATCGAGGCGTAAGAGGGGGTTAATGTAAGGGGCGATCCCACGGTGAGGGTGATCATGATCCGTTCATTTTGTGATCGTGATTAGATGGCGATGATGTGAAGAAATGGAGCCGTTGGTTGAGATTTAATCTCGGCCGGTCATCTCGAAGGTAGCGGAATCACGAGGCCACCGGTTTTAATGGGGACCGTAGAGACCAAATGTGCGATCTCGGGCGTCCATCCAAGGGGAGTATCGATCCGGGCGATTTCTTCTCCACTCCAACCCGGCGCGACCGCCGCGAGTTTCGCCTTCGCCCGGCCGTTACGCGCTGAAACCGTGCGTCGCCGGCCGGCCGTTCCGAGAAACAAGCGGCGTCTCGGCTTCCTTCCTCGGCCTATAAAGGGTGCCCTCCCGGAGTGATCAAGCATCAGTGAAGAAGTAGAAACCCACCGGGAGGGAGAAGTGGCGGAGGAGGAGAGAGATAGCTCCACCGCGGCGGGGCTTCTCATGAGATCGGTAGCCGAGGAGTCTACATGCGCGAGAGAGTGTTGCGGTAGAAGAGAAGGATAGGTGGCGGGAAGGAGGCACGGCCAAGGATCACCGGAAAGTCAGAGCTTCTTCACCGGAGCTGTAGAGCTGCGTCGGTGATATTAACCTTAAGCCTCCGAAGCGGTAAGAGTTTTTTTTCCTCTCTCCGTAGTTGTCGATAGCGTCGTTGCATGCTTAGTGAGAGTGTAAGCTCGTCGGAGAGAGGTTGACCCCACGGCCGAGCACGGTTGGTGACCTCCAGCGGTAGAGGCGAGGTCTGTGGCGTATTAAATGGGGCCGGTCGTGGTTACGAGGCTCTCAGCGACGGGACCGAGCTCTGGCAGGAGAGCGCCGAGGAAAGGGATCTTAGGAGACACAGGAGTCACTGGCCTTGAGAAGAGAAGAAGAAGAAGAAATTTTTTTTTTCAAAAAAAAAAATAATAAAAATATTATTATTATTCGGTAGCAATATAGCTAGCTGAAATAGTATAATTTAACTACTTTAGTGTGACATGTTACATATAGTTAATTAGAGATTAATTGATATTTCTCCCATTAGCTGAAATATTAGCTATTTATGGTGGCAAATAATATTTAGCTAAATGAAAAAAATAGAATTGGAAACTATAGAGAAGTGTGACAAAATATTGTTAAGCAAATTATACTCTCTTGGACTAAGATGCTAGCTAAATTGTTATGACAAATAATAAATATCTAGTGGTGACAAAAATGAAATCAAATTACATGATTTAAATAATTTTGTCTCTAACTATGTTAGTTGTGACAAATAATAGATTAATTGTTTGATATAGCTAGAATAGCTATATGGAACTTTGTTAGTGTGACAAGTTAATGGAAATTAATCTATGTGACAAAAATAAATTGTATAGTTACAAAGAAATTATTTAGTAAGGTTACTAAATAATTCATTGGAATTTGTATTAAGAAACCTAGGTTGTGTGACACCAACAATTTAATCAAATTTTGATTAAAAGTTATCATGGTACTATGATCGAATTAACAAACATTAATTTGGTTAAATAGACTTGGGTTAGTCTACCCAGTTGGGTTGAACCAACTTAAGAGTTGGGTTAGTCACATAGACTTGGGTTAATCAAGTAAAGAGTGACAAAAGCTAACCAAGCTAAGTTGACTAACTAGGGTTAGCCAAGAACCAATAATCAAGGAATTGGGTCCAATAATTTTGAGGCCCAATGGGTTGGGTCCAAATAAAATAAATTTTATTCTTAGGTCATTTTGGAGCACTAGAAAGGAACCAAACCCTAAAACAAGGTAAGACCATACGGCTTAGGGTCATAAAGTACCCAAATAACTAAAATGCCCTTCTTTAGTTAAAAAGGGCTAAGGTCAAGCCAAACCATGTAATGGGCCTGTAATGGGCCCAATTCAACTAAAGTGACTAGGAATGACTAAATAAGAGTCAGACTCGACAAATGGACCAGGGTTGACTAGGTTTGACTGAAGTAGGTCTGAAAGTTACCTAAGGGACATAGAAATGGGAATAAGGGGCTGGTAACCCGAGAGATTGTCCTACGGACCCGTTAGTGGGCCTAGGCCCAATAAGGACGATAGGCATGCATGGACACTTAGAGAGATAGAAATTATTGGAACAATGATTCTAATAAACCGTAATATGCCAGATACTCTCAGGGGAGACGTAAGGCTTTTCAAAGGAGACCAGGAAGGCATTTAGTCTCTTTAGAGGTAAGTTCACTTGCCTAGTTTTCACCCGAAAACGGGATTTCTTGGACTTGCTATGCATTCTTAACACATGCATTGTTGTTGCCATACATGCTGTTCTTATCTGTTCTTGAATCCTGTTAAGCATGTATGCTTGTTTACGGGACGTTGGTGTCCCTATTTGCTATGTACTACTGCCCGGACACAGTGGAGCTAGGGAAGCTCCAATTTTGGGAACGTTCAGGGATAGGACCCCCCTGACTTTCCTGACAGCTCTACCAGAGAAACAAATCTCTGGAGGTCACACCTGTGGGCTGGTAAGTACCTTGGCAGTGTTAACACGAAGAAGGTAGTTCTATCGATCTTTTGGTTTGGAGAGTCAAGCGACCATCTAGGTCGTAATTATATCAAAAATTTGGACATCTTGGTAGGGAGTAAACTCTGAGCTCTCTTAGAACTCACTACAGAGCCCGAGGGCTTT
The DNA here is from genome assembly GCA_026586065.1 of Dioscorea zingiberensis. Lineage (NCBI taxonomy): Eukaryota > Viridiplantae > Streptophyta > Magnoliopsida > Dioscoreales > Dioscoreaceae > Dioscorea > Dioscorea zingiberensis. The sequence goes on along the minus strand of CM048818.1, from coordinate 51,492,144 downwards.
TGATAGCAGGAGTCGTACCTTTGACCTGTTTGTGGTAGACTCCTAGGACTTTGTTGTTGATTTTATGATCCTGATGACTGTCAACTTACTGAGCTTTCCCTTCGAAAGCTCACGTGTTTTCTCTTTTTCTCCTTTTACAGATTCCGAGGTTTAGAGGGGGGGAGAAGCTTGAAGAGAGGGACTCCGGGAGACCAAGGTTTATAGGAGTCTCAGTTATCTTTATTTTTATAACTTTGTTATTTGTAGGACCCGTATAGGGACCAAACTTCTATAGGGCCTATAGACCCTAATGACTCTATGTTCTTATGAACTTGAGTTTGTGTTTATTTATGGATTGTTATTTGCTTATCACATTATTAGGCCTTGTATTAGAGTTGAGTTTATCTCTTCTTTAATCTGGCGGTCTGTAAACGTCTTTCGAGGTCGGGATCAGTGGGCGTTACATTCAGGGTACTGTATGATGATATCATTTCCTACTAGCAATTATGTCATACAAAGATTGCATTCACACATCCTGCCCTTAATTTTTTTAATAATAATTATTGTTGAAACAATTCATACCTTGAACTATTTTATATTCTATGGTGTGAGAACAGGGAGACATCAAAGTAAAGTTTCATTTATTCAACTATGATTTGTGAACTCTTCAAAACAGAATACCTACCTTCCCTTTTGTGAAGTTTGACTAATTAAAATCATAGACTTTTCAAATAGGTTCCCATGTAAATTTTTTTTTTTGAAATTTGTTTACCATTACATACCATTTTGCAATCTGGACAAAATAACAAAATAACAAAATAATCATTTAAATCTCACATTTTTCTCATTATATTTCGAAACAATATAATGAGAAAGTGGCTGATGGATTGCTATTTGATACCATCACCATACCAACCCAACAAAAACCAATCAGTTATATGAAAAAATAAATAAAAAGCATAAATTAAAGCTCAAGATTTATTAAAAAAATTTCAAATTTCAACAACTAATATTTTTGAAGTTGAAGCCAGGGATTTGGCAGGCCTTTAAAACACAAAACAATTACAATTAGGAACTCAATCACAAGCTGAAAGAACAGCTGCTCTGGTGCTGTTCTTGTAACTTCTTGTTAGAATATTCAAGCTCATACCCTAAGTCAATTGGTAGAATAGTTAAATTGATTCTTTCATCTTTAGTTTATCTGTCTTTTTAACCAAAAGGTGTATTATATTTATTTGTCTTTATATATTACTAATAAATTTACTCAACACTTCATATAGGAGTTTTGAATATTCATTTAATAACTGATTTGCAGATAATTGTTTCTCTTTTGTGATTTTGTTTAAGAGTTCATTTCAGAAACATTGCTTGATATATAACTATATATATAATTGAGAACTAAGTATACTATACAAAAATGATTAACAGGAAGAGGTGTTCAATAAGTCCTAATGTTTTCACTTGTTGGTTTAATTCATTCATTCATTATCTTATCAACCAATCTTCTTACATTACAATTTTCATTTATTATATAATATGGTTTCATAAAACATTTAAAAAGTAAACATATTATATTAAATAGCCATATCAAGATAAACCGACAATATTAATTTATTCATTGAAGTCACTTTTCAAGATCACACTTCCACACTATCTAATAAACAATTTTATCACAATCAAACTAACAATTTTATTTAAAACAAACTAACATTCTTTGACTAATTAATATTTGCTCCTCTTTTGTCTCTTCTATATAACACCACACAAGTTCATAGTTATCTTCATCTTACCCGCATGGTTCATCATCCTTACAACCTTGTCCTTTAATTTAATGTTTATGGATCTCTTTTCAATGCTAGAATATCTAATATGCAATTTTCACCCAAGGGTGACTTGTAACCTCAATTTGTTGGATTTTATAACCTCATTTCCTTTTTTAAAGTTTCATTTTTTGTAATGAATTAATGTTGAAACAATTCAAAACTTTAAGTATCTTATATGCTAAGGTGTGAGACCAGGGAGACATCAAAGTAAAGCACTTCATTTATTCAACTATGATTTGTAAACTCTTCAAAACAGCGTACATCCCTTCCCTTCTTTGAGGTTTGACTAATTAAATCTTAGACATTTCAATAGGTTCCCATGTATATTTTTTTTATTGAAATTTGTTTACCGTTACATACCATTTGACAATCCAGACAAAATAACAAAATAATCATTTATATCTCACATTCGTCTCATAATTATTATTTCCAAACAATAAACAACTTGATGGAATGCTATTTGATACCATTCACCATACCAACCTAACTTAGCCAATCAGTTAATGAAAAAATCAACAAAAAAGCCTAAATTAAAGTTCAAGATTTATTTCATAAATTTAAACTTTTTAGAGACTGAATTTTTGAAGTTGAAGCACAAGGATTTGGCCGGCCTCTAAAACTCAATCACAAAATCAATGACATATGCAACAGCTGCTCTAGAGAAACTGATCCATTAATTAAAGATGAAGCATGCTGGCATGAAATAATGTCTACCATCCTTCAAAGTAAGTTTAACATTTTTGTAAATGGTTTGGGATGGCTCATCTAATCTTCTTACTATTTTATTCAGAATGAGGAAGCATAATTGATTGAATTAGATCTTCTGACAATTTAACACTACAGAATATATTAGAACTACAAACATGATACATGCATAATTATAAATTTAATAGAGACCAGGGGATTAAACACCAATAATTAAAAACATAAATAAGCACTTACTAACAATTTGTAGAAGCCTTGGCATGCAATTAAACCTGCACGTGAACCACAAGTTATATGAGGCTCAAATACTTAATCAAATCTATCATGTACACAAATTTAGAATGTTAAGTACCTGATAGCCATATTCCTTCATGCGTAGGCGTAACCAGCACGCTATAGCCGACGACCGCATTGTCATTAAGAAAATGCGCGTTTGATGGGATCTCAACGCCTAGGCTCCAACACATAGCTCCTCGTCGGTGATGTCCGGTAGTGCGCCCAACTTCTCCATGGCATATCCATATGCGTAAATGTCATCATCGTCCTTGCGTGGTTCCGCGGCAATACTCCTACGCGTGGTCAGCTCCACCAATCAATCCAGCTTCTTCAATGTTTGCTCAGTACTATTCCTCTTTGTGATAGTGGGGCTTGGGTTCCGTACCGGCTTCCTCTTACAATTGCCCGAAGCATAGTCCCCGTAAGAGGTTCTTTTTCCCGCTCGCGCCGCCTCCACTGTGTCCTTGTCGACGTCATTGCTGGGATTGTTTGAGGAATCGGTGCCCTCATCCACATCCACTACAGGAACATCTTCATTCACTCCCTTACCCGTGTGACTGGCATATATCCCAGTTGCGATGGAAGAACCAGCAAGTTCGTGGATATTCCAAAATAAGGGGAAAGGCTTATCTCGAGGAACCTTGTACTCCTTGTTCAGCTGCTTGATTACCAGAGCATTATTAAAATTCAGATTTAAATGTTAAAATGGAAATGTTGCTCACCTGAATTATCTCCTCCCACACGGTCGGGCAACCAGGTGTTGGCCGATGATTGGCAAAATCCCACGACCATCCACTCTTGTTTACTAAGGGCGCATACAATCGGTACAGTTTCTTCAATGTCTTCCATCTACTCTTCAACTGTTGTACTGTGATGTCCTCTTTGGTATTTTCTTTGGTACTTTCGGTACATACTTTCGATTCCACACCGTAGGACTGAAGGAACCTGAACACGTCTTATTTCCCGCGTATTCAGCCAACAACAGTTTGACGAGTAATTCATCACTGTTAGAAGACCAGTTAGATTTTCGGGGCATCCTCCTGTTTTATGTCTGGGACAATGTTTCAGGTTTCCCTCTATTCACTGCCCGGCTTCCTTGTCCCATGATCTCCATCGACATTGGTGCACTAGATGCAATGGCCAAGAAAATGGTAACAACAAGTGAAAGCCATTAAAAAAATGGCCATGCTGCCTTTTTAACACAAGAGAGGTATATTAACAGGAAGATGAATCATTTAAAATTTCGAAAACACAAACCAACAATCATTCACAAACAAAATTGAAGTCCAAAACCCTTGTCAGAAAAAACTTATATAATGAAAACAAAACTTAAAATCATTCAATATCAAACATATGCTTAACAAATCAGTGGAGAGATACTGAAAACCTCTAAAACAAACCTGGAATAATAAAAGAACTATAGAACTTACAGAAACTTGGAAAAATATAATAAGGGATCCTAATTATCTACTAAAAATAATTCCACTTATCAGCAACCAAAACAAATGTCTTTCATCCTCTAAGCTCAATCAGATGCCTTAAACTTCATAGTTGTTGTTTATGAGCTTGTTAATCCATATACAAGAGGGGTAGAAACACACCTTCAGTTGGCTCTACCACTCAACGTCCTCCCATCGGTCAAGGAATTGGCCTTGCTTGAAGACGATCGTAGTCCAACAAAGACTCCACCTACATGAAGTTAGGGTTGATTGCGAAGATGGAGAAAAGGGGAGGGGAGGAAGGCACAGTTTCACACCTTGGGAAGATTTGGAAGAGGGGAGGAGGGATCAAGTATTTGCGCAGGTCTCCCCAAACACAGATGGGGAGTCGGTCTGGCGACGGCTCGTGCAACTCGCGTAAGGTGGAGAAGAGGGGAGGTTGGATTGCGATGCGCGCAGGGAAGAAACGAAGATAAGGAAGATAGATCCAAAGTTAGGGCTATAGTAGGCAAAGGTTTAAAGAGCATTGAAGTTTTTCCCGTTGCTTCAACCACCCTCTTGTATGTTTCCATTATAAGGGTCATTTCTGTCATTTGACAAAATTGTGTTAGAATTGAGGTTTGAATAGATCAACCGCTAAGGAGGAGGTTTTTTTTATTAAACAAACAGATAGATTTATTCTCCAATGCCTTTTTCCACATGGCTACAAGAGAGTAGAATAGGGTTTAGGGATTATCCCTGGGGATAACTCCCAAACAAACACAAGCATAAGGAATTTGCCCTAGCGTGGGATCAACAAACTCTCCCTTGTGAATGCTCCTGAGACGGAAGGCACAGCTCCTGCTCTAAGAAAGTTGAGGACTAAGCCTTCATCTTCAACAATCTGTCCCCCACTTGCAGTGGTAGGTGGGAAAGAAGAGTAATGATGCAGGCCCCCACAGACTCCTTCGATCGAGACAAGAACCACCCCACCGTTGATACTAGCCCAAACCCTCTGGGAGCTGGAAAACAGGTTCCTCACTTCTCTACTATGATGCAGGGAAAATCACAAGGACAGCAAGCAAGTGGACGCACATGGTCCAACGTTGTGCATGATCCTGGCCCTAGTGCAGTTGAAATCTCAGTCTCGACACTAGGGCCCTTGTTGGAGCTCCTCAAAACTTCAGTAAAAGACACCGTCTTCCTAAGCGAGGATGTGGTCCGTCGTGCGCATGCCAACATGGAAGCTGTTGTTTTCGGCAAGTTTCTGGGCCGTGCTCCACCCCTAGGAGTGACCAGAGAGGCCTTATCTAGACTCTGGGACCATCTAGCTGAATTAACAGTGTCCGATATGCTTAATGGTTTTTTCCAAATCCGATTCACAACCACTACAATGATGGGATTATTCTCACTGAGGGCCCTTGGACGGTTAATGGGATGGTCCTTTACCTGATGCGATGGAGGCCACATTTCCAGGCGAGCTTTGAGAAGTTATCAACTGCCATCCTATGGGTGCATCTCTACAACCTTCCTCCGGAATACTGGGATACGGAATCTCTGGAGATGGTGGTTGAATCCTTTGGGAGAGTAATCAAAATTGATAAAACAACCTTCGTTCAGGACAGAGGCAAATTTGCAAGAGTCTGCAATGAAATTGATTTGAAACAACCTTTGAAACGAGGTGTATGGGTGGACTCAGATAATCCAGTGAAATCTAAGTGTTTCGTCTCCATCCTGTATGAAAAGCTACCGATTTTTTGCTATAAATGTGGTATTATTGGCCATGGTGTGGATAAGTGTGTGAATGAGGAAGCCGGGAGTCGTGGTGAAGGGGATGGAACTAGATGACCATCCTCCGACCCAAAGGGAAGGGTCTAGCCACCGTGGACACCAACCTCTCACAACGGAATACGGAACCTCAGGAACAATTCTCCCAGGAATATGCCATGGAAGTGGAAGAGGAGAAGTTGGAGGAGAACAAAGATCCAGAGTATGGGAAATGGATGGAAGTCCGACGGGGGCCGAACAGAGGGCGGTGGGCAGTGGCCGGAAAAACCAGAGGAATGGGAGTGCACCGATGAACAGTAACACGAGCCACGCACGTACGGAGAAAGACAAATCCGACCATTGGATCCATAGTGATCGTTGGGGCCCAATCGCAGTCGAATCTCAAGAGGATCATGAAAGTACACAGCTGCAAGTGATGGAAGTTATGTATCCAACGGTCGAAAAGGTATACTCTGGATCTCGAGGAGGGCACAACTCAGGCTCTTGTGGAGGGCATAACTCAGGACGTGGCCGTACGGCAGCAACATCATTTCATTAGGATAGAGTACCAAGGCACAAGTTTGCAGAGGAACCGGTGCTTTCCAACCTTCGAGAGAGCGCACTAGGTGATCGTATAGGAAGCAACAGACAGGTAGCTAGATCTTCTCGTGTTGGATCAAGGGCACGGATTGCATCGCAACACTAATGAATGCCTGGAATCCAATCACGAGGAAGACTTGCTACTTTACTCCTCAATGTTAGACAATGAACATATGAAGCACACCAGGGCACCCTACACTGAACTACCTCCCAACTCAAACATTATCGAGATGGAGAGGATTGATCGTGATCATCAAGCACTCGTTCTTTGTGTTTCAAGCTAGGTGATCCACCAGACCCAGGGGATTTGGAGGTCATGGATGAGGGTGAGCCACCAGACCCAGGGGAGAAGGAGAATCAAGCATTGAACCAGATGAGAGAAAGAGAGCACCTGATCCAGGAGAGGATCTTGATCTGGGGGAAGGTGGATATCTTAGAAATGATGGCAATGGCAGCAAACGTTCTTCAAATATTGAAATTCAGTCCTATAAAAAAAGGCAGAATTGGTGAGGCGGAGGAACTTCCCCATTTTCAAAGTTAATTATGAAGATTCTAACATGGAATTGTAGGGGGGTCTCGGGGACCGATACCATGAGCAGAATTATGACTTTCGCAAGATCATTAAACCTTTCATTGATATGCCTTGTTGAAACTAGAGCAAACAAGCTTCGTATTGATTCCTTCTGTAGAAAATTCCAGAAGAAATAGCATTGGGCTGCAATATCCTCAGTGGGTTTCTCTGGCGACATCATCGTCCTGTGGAGGAAAAACCTTGGCTTGGTCACTCCTTTTGCCAATTCCAGGTATGTACTCCATTTAGCAATTACTAGTGGCAACTCTAAACCGTATCTCCTCTCTGTAGTTTATAATAGCCCGGTTCAGAGGATCCAAAAAAGAACATGGTACGAGCTCTCCATCCTAGATAATATTCCTTTCCCTTGGGTCATTCTTGGTGATTTCAATGCTGTAAGGAACACTGAAGAAAGAAGAAATTTGAGAGGCACTTTCAGTTATGCTTCAGAAAAAAAAAGCAAGGTACCTCAATCTCTTTCTTGATCACAATAATATCCAAGAATTAAATTATCCTGGGCCTCCTTGTACTTGGTGTAACAATCAAAAAGGTATGGCCAGGCAATGGGCAAGATTAGATAGAATTGTTGCAAACGAATTATGGCATGTTAGTGTAGGTTCCTATTTTATTGATCAACTAGCTATATGCCAATCAGATCATAGCCCTTTATTCTTAACCTATACCTTAAAACATTACAAAGGTTCTAGACCCTTCAGGTTTGATTCCAATTGGCTCCACACCTCTGAATGCCAAAGAGCAGTAAAGACCTCATGGAAGGTCTACAATCAGGGAAACCCACTTTATACAACCAATCACAACCTCCACATATTGAGTCAGCAACTTAAGAAATCGTGCACCAACACAACCCAGGGGCTAGAACAGAAAATCAAAGGAATAGAAAGAGAGATTGAAAGAATTGAAACACTGGATCTTAATGAGAATCAAGCTGAGGCTGAAGAAACCTATAGAAAGTTAAGAAGTTTATATAACAAACACCAAGCCATGTTAAGACAAAACTCAATCTTCTGGGCCCAAAAATCTACATCAAATTGGCTACAAAATGGTGATCAAAACTCTAGTTTTTTCCACAAACTTGCCAAAAATCACAGAAGAAGGAATAAAATTACCCAAATTAGAGATGAGCAGGGCCTCCTTGCAACTAACCCTAATGACATTGAATCATGCTTTATCAAGTTCTATTCCAAGCTTTGGCAGGTAGATAATGAATGCTATCTGGATGCAACTGTCCAAGCGCTTCCTAATAATCTCCCTTCCTTAACTGAGGAGCGATCCAATTATTTGATCCAACCCATCAGCAGGTTTGAGATCTATAACTCCCTCAAATCAATGGCTCTTGGTAAGCCTCCTGGACCCAATGGATTTACCACTGAATTTTTCATTGCATATTGGTCTACTATTGGTGACTCCATCGTAGATGCAATCAACCATTTCTTTGACCATAGGCAGCTCCCCAATAGCTGGAATAAGACTCTTATTAGTTTAATTCCCAAGAAAGACAACCCACAATGTGTCCATGATTATAGGCCCATAGCATTATGCAATATCAATTATAAAATCATTTCCAAAATATTATCAAATAGAATCAGAACTGTCATCCCTTACCTCATCTCCTCTGAACAATGTGCTTTTGTCAAGGATAGAACCATCTCAGACAATATTCTACTAGCCCAAGAGGTTGCACACTCAATAGAGAAGGATGCCAAGTCTCACCCAATGATGATGATTAAATATGACATGGAAAAGGCCTATGACAAAATGAGATGGAATGCAATTCTTGCGATGCTGACCAAAATGAAATTTCCATCAAAATGGATTTTATAGATTAAAGCTTGCATTGAAACTCCTACTATGGCCTTTGTTATCAATGGGAGAATTGGAAAAAATTTTAAACCCCAATCTGGCATTAGGCAAGGAGATCCTATCTCTCCTTACCTATTTATCCTTGTAGCTTAGGTACTAACCCAAATTCTCAAAAAGGCAGAGAACATGAACTTGACCAGAGGCATTCCTCTTGGCCCAAACTCATCAATTCACCATACCTTATTTGTGGATGATCTCATCATCTACTACAGAGCCACTAGAAAGGAAGCTAGATCAATTATCATGTGCTTAGATTTTGTACTCTTCTATCACTAGACAAAAAGTCAATACAAGAAAATCTGAAATTTTTGTCCCTTCATGGATGAACACCAAGCTCAAACAATCCATAGAAAGAATACTGGGCTTGAAAACTGGTGTATTCCCCTTCAAATACCTGGGCATCTGGATTTCTCCGAACATAATCAAGACTTCCCATTTTAACCCCTTACTAGACCAAGTCCAAAAAAGACTAGGTCATTGGCAAACACTGCACATTTCCTTGGCAGATAAGATTACACTTATCCAATTGGCCATACTTTCCCTCCCTGTCTATAACCTTAATACTTATGCTATTCCTGATGGGATTCTTGATAAAATTTCAAAAATGGTGAGAGAATTCATTTGGAAAAACACCAGCAATGGAAAAGGCATCCATCTCATAAGCTGGAGTACCATCTCCAGAAACAAATCTGAGGGTGGCTTGGGCATCAAAGATCAACACTTACTTGACCCATTGAACAACAAGAAAAAGGCTTGGATTCAGTTATTCAACTATAAGTATGGGACCTTAAGCCCTTGGAACCTCAAGAGAACAGGAACCTCTTCCTTCTTCTATCAAACCTTGGTATATACTGCCAAATTGGTAAGAGGAGCTATTGTACCTAAACATGTATTTCTTGCAAATTCAATATACACACATCCATGGCTTCATGAAATTCCTTTGCATATGAAACCTTCTTTCTATAACATGTATTTTGACATTTCACAATTCCAAATCCAACACCTTTTAACTGGAAATCAATGGGATAAGGACCTACTACTCAAATTATTTCCAGTAAACTTAGCTAATGAGATTTCTTGCAGGGAGATCAGTCAATCAAACCAGAATGAAAACTGGGAGTGGTTACATGGCACAGGGACCAAGTCCCTTTTAGCTACTATCTATGATCACTACACAAGTGTACAAAAAGAAGAAATATGGCCTGAATGGGCTATATTATGGAAATTGCAAGTTATTGCAAAACATTTTTATGGAAGTTTTTCCATAAAAGACTTCCAACTAAGCATTATCTAAATATGATCAATCTGGGGTCAGATGAGCAATGTGAATTATGCAATCTCACAATTGAAAACTTGGCTTATATGTTCTTCAGTTGCAGAAAAGCTGTGCAAGTATGGCTTGAAATTAAATCAATGGGATATCTCACAAACTGGGATTTAGATCAAGTGGGCATCCCGAGTGGTAACTGGCTACTCAAAAGGAAGATTGGCAACCATACACTAATTGATAGTGAAATCCCTTTGATTGCTAATACATTGTGGCTTATTTGGAAAAACAGGTGTGATTTTATTTTCAGGAAGGCGGACAGGGAACCAAAGAAGGTGGCCAATAAGGCAATGGTTGTAACTTTGGAGTATTTGCAATACAAAGAAGGTGTAGCCACTGTCTCTAACAAGGCAACCAGGCAAATAAATAGAGATTTCGTTACTCATACCTTGCTAACTGATGCTGCTTGGAAACCAGGTGAGCCCACAATAGGAACTGGCTACTTCATCGTGACTAATACAAGTCTTTTTTGTCTTGCAGGTGGAAAGCCCTGCCAAGCTCAATCTGTCCTGGAAGGAGAACTACAAGCTTTGTTAAATGGGATTGAGGCCTTGCTTGAGTTGAACATCAACTATGCTAGGATATTGTCTGATAACCAACACATCACCAGGATGATGAATTCAAAGAAATCAGATGAGAACTAGAGCACCCGGGAGCTAATAGATGCAAAGCAAAGCTCAATAAACTGGAAAGATGGGAGATCCAACATATCCCAAGAGAAGACAATACCATTGCAGATACTCTGGCAAAGGTGATTAGAACTAATGGAGGAAGTCTGGACTACAGAGATGCTAGAAGCCTACCCCAATGGCTCAATATTTTGATTGAAGATTTCAGGACTTTTTGTAAATAGACACTAGCTGAGTAGATCTTTTTATATAAAAAAAACACGTTATTTAGTTTTTTTTGATAAAGGCGACAAGCGCCTACCCGTCAAGGATGGGCACGTGACGAACGCACGTGCCCACACCTTGCAAGAGGAGGGGCTCGATCCCGTGACCCGTCACAAAGATCGAGGCCAACCTCCTAGTAAGGGAACCCGGTACCAATAGACCAAGTGGTCGTTGGTAAAACACGTTATTTAGTTAGTATATACAAGCAAATGGCCCTCGCATTGCTCAGGAATTTTTAAATAATATTAATTTTTTTAAAATATGGTATTGAATTTCTAATATTGATATATAAGGGTTGTAATTTTATATATATATATATATATATATATATATATATATATATATATATATATGTGTGTGTGTGTGTGTGTGTGTGTGTGTGTGTGTAGAACTTCTGTAAATTACATTAAGCAATACAACTTTGAAAATATAATTTTTACATATATAAAACAGAAGAATTGTATTTTTTAAAAAAATTTACTTAAAGAAGCTGTAAATTAGATAAACAAAATTCATAGCCTTCATATACTTGCAAACAAATTAGGTGTAGTACAATGCAGTACATGTGAAACAAATGTGAAACAAATAAAATTAAACATTACATGCCTAAAAATTTGTAAGATGTTAGTATTTTTTATATATAGAATATGAAATATAAAAGATACAGAAGTTCTACCTTTTTTTGTTTGATTTCCATTTGATGGGTTGCTTCCAAATAATTCTAATTATCTTCGTCATTTAATTGAAGTATTAAAAAAGATAAATTTTCGAACAAATAATATAGAATGAAGTGTTTGATTATTTGGATAATAATTTTTTAAAGTTATGAAATATATTAATTAAATAATATTTGTATTTTTTTTAAAAAAAAAGATATTAATATGGTTTGTGGGGTTAAAATAATAGAAATTTATATTTTGTTTGATGTGAAATTTAAATTTTCTTATTTGCACCTTTGAATAGATTTTCTGAGGGATTAAATATTCTTCATTTTAAGTAGTAGTTTTAGACTTAAAAAATAAATATTTCAAATATTCCGTTTTCCATAGCCAAAAGTTCTTCCATGGTTAGAAGCATCATGGAAAAAAATTTACACATTTCAAGAGATACATGTAATATGCTAGTTATTTTTTATTTAAAGAAAATGCTTCATTGGTATTAGTTGCAGACACATCAAGATTTTAGATATTCATACCATTTACTTGTGTCTTAAATGATAAATCCAGTAAGTCATGAATTTAAATTATAAATTCAAATAAAGGATGTTGAGGCAGATGAGAGACAAAGTTGCAAAAAGAAGCAGTTGAAAGTAAATTTGGAATAGGTTTGAATTGATTATTTTTAATAAGAATGTGTAGTAATCTTATCCCAAATATATGAGAGAATAGTTAAATCATAAAGAATATTGAATAGATAGTATCTACTATCTATTTATTCTAAATCCCAAAGTAAAGCTATTTACTGAGTTTATTTTAAAGTGATACAGATAATGCCTTTCTGTCTGTCATAGATGCACTCATACTATACCACTCAAAATCAAATCTACTATAAAGCTAGACTCCATACTCACAATTGTATAATCAATGATTCTACCATATTCTTGTAATTTTGACTAAAAGAAAAGCAAGAACATTTATCTAATATCATGTCTTTGTTGTCCCCGAATTTTAAGATCTAAGAAACTTCCCTTGTTTCTTTATTTTTTGAATTCTGACGGAGCAAAACTCTGGCAACTTCTCAACAACTAAGATAAGCTCAAGCTGCATATTAAGAATAATATGTTCATCAAGACTGTACAACTATTGAAACTTTTCCAAAAAAAAATTTATGCATAATTGCCAAACAATTAATAAGTTGATATAAATAGTTTAAATACTCACATGATAAAATAAAGCTAATTACAGATTAACATGAGGAAATAGACAATATTTCTGCAAAACATTTGTTTTTGTTAAAGTAGATAAATCGCATTCATTTATTGATGGCAAGAAATAGTAAGATACAAAGTGGTACAACAGCTATGGCCCGCCATAATTACTCTCTGTGGATTACCCCTGAACATCATGCCCTGTCATCTCATCTTCGAAATCATCCTGGATCCTCGCCCTATTAGGGGGTCCTCTAGGATCAAAGGCCAGGGATCTGCGAGCGATGGATTCCATCTGCATCAAATTTTGTTGCTTGGTACCAGTAGCGGCTTCAAACCATGCTAATAGAAAGAAAGCGACCCCTCGAATGATTCCAAAGCAAATGCGTTGTTTGTTATGGAAGCATTGATAGTTTCTTTCTAGCCAGATTCCACCCCCTGCGCATCTCTTTGTGCAAAATCTTCCTTAGGTTGTTGTGTCCCCATAAATAACCTATCGATTGAGGAAGCACTCTTAAAATAAACTGTAAAATCCAAGGATTTCTGAAATAAAAATGTGCTATAATCCTTTTAAAAATAGGTTATAAATTAAATAAATTCCCTAGATAATAAAACTATTTGAAAAATGAAAGTTTAAAAGGATTAAAACCCTAATTAGGGTTAGTTGGGGGTCTGGAGGACCTTTTGATAATTTTGTAAAGTACCAAGGACTAAATGATAATTGCCCTCTCTCCAATGATGGACTAAAGTGTAACCTATAAAAGGGCGGGGACTTTTCGACAATTTTCCAAGAGAAAAAAAAACTCTTATTAAAGGAAAGGGATGGATAGGATTAAAAGATCGTGTGGGTTGTCGATCTCAAAGAATTTCTTTTACCATCCATGAAGCCACATGTCAAGCTTAGAAGCAATCATCAGACTTGATGGTTTAAGTTTGAGGTAAGCGTCTGAGATATGGCCGTCCGTTTTCAAACAATCTTGGCAGTTGATCTCAGGTAGTGTTAGATTCGAGACTCGTTAATATAATCGGGACCGTAGAAAACGATCAGGCGATCTCTATCGTTCATCCGCGAGAGTCAATCCCGAGGCAAAGGCTTCTCTCTCGCCGAAACACCCGCGAGCGCCACCGCGCGTTACCGGCCGTTACGCGCGGGAAGTCCGATCACGGCCGGCGGCGTTGTTTCGCGAACGCCTCTGTTGCTTCCTCTCTCCCCTTGTCTATAAAGAGCAGCCACACCTCAAGCTGGAGCATTGAACGAAGGAAGAGATCCACTGAGAAAAAAGTCTCTGGTGGACTGCGAGCGGAGAGAAGCAGAGGGTGCTTAACGGTGATCGTCGAGATTGCGTCTGCCAACGTGATCATCTCCAGGAGAAGAAGGAGGCGGAGACAGTGAGGAAGAAGAGAGTGATGCTCACGGTGGGCGCGGCCGAGCTTGATCGGAGAAGGAGGTGAACGCACACGGTCTGACAGTGTTGTCTTGTGGAGTGAGGGACGCGAGCAACTCTTCCGGTAAGCTCCTACTCTTTCCAGTGTTCTCTTAGAGTTTCATTTAAACGTGTGGGTGATGGTATGAGCTCGCCGTTGTTCACGCGCGCTCGGCCATGACTGAGAGGATTTTGGGGAAACCGGTGACGATGACCACCACCCCGGAGGAGAGCAGACGGTCAGGGGAAACACGGGTTACGGCGCTGGCGTTAGACACGGGCGACGGTGAGCTCTCGTGGCTTAGGTGGCCTTCGGTCGAAGGGACGAGAAAGTGAAAACGAGGAAGAAGAAGATATATAATAATAATAATAATAATAATAATAATAATAATAATAATAATAATAATAATAATAATAATAAATGAATTACTGGTTTTGCAATAAAATCAGCTACTTTAGTTTTAATTAAAAGTAGCTACCTTGGTGCTGAATTGTTGAATTAGGGATTAATTTAAATTTAACACTTTAGCTTTAAATAATTGGAAAATCAAATATTTTAGTTTTGACGATTAATCAAATTTAATACTTTGGTGTTAATTACTTGATTAAATAAGTTGACTAGGGTTAGCCAACTAACAAGTAAGTTTGGACCCACCCGAGTCAATTAAATTAATCTAGATACCTAGGTTCGATTAAATGATTAATCAATTGGGAACTTAGGTTATGATTAAAGTTATTAGGCATGGGTTGGCCAATGGTGAGTCGATTCAACCAAGTTAAGTTTAGTTAATTAAATTGATTAATCTAAAGTGCCTAAGTTAGTCCATGGGATTAATTTCACTAGAATGGGTCCATTGGGTTGGATGGTCAAATGGGCTGGACCCAAATAGTTGTTTAGGTTAGTTTTTATTATTAAATAATAATAATAATAATGAAAGAAAGAATAAAAAAAAGGGGGGTTGTAGGTGGAGGGAGTTGAACCCTAGACCACCTAAGTAATATGGTAGGGCCTTAAATCTTAAGGACATGGCTAACCATGTGGTAAAGATGCCCTCTCTAAATTAATAGGGGCAAGGTTAAGCTAAATAGTTTTGTGGGCTTAAGAGATGGGCCCAATTTGGCTAAGATAACTAAAGATGAATAATTAGGGTTCAGATACGACAAATAAAAGTAAAGTTGACTTAAGTTGACCAAGTGAGGTTTGAAAGACAACTAAAGGACTTGGAAATGAGAGAAGTGGGTCGGTAACCAAGTGGGTGGCCAATAGGACCCGTTGATGGGCCTAGGCCCATCGAAAATGAGAGTTGTGCATGTGTATCTAGAAATGTAGGGTTTTATCAAAACTTTGACACTAATAGAAACTCTACTATCAGATAACCTCAAGGAGTTCTAGAGACACTTCAGGAGGAGACTAGGAAGGTTGCTAGTTCCAGTAAGGGGTAAGTACACTTGCCTAGAACCTACTCTTCGGAGTTTTCTTTGGACTTGATTATACTCTGTTGATTTATGCTTTCTTGTTGTCATACATGCAACCTCGTCTATTTATGATTCCTGTTGAGCATGTATGTTGTTTCCGGGATGTTGGTATCCCTGTTTTGTTGTGGTCTACTGCCTGGATCCAGTGGAGCGTGGGGGCTTCGATATGGAAATGTTCAGGGGGGGGTGACCCCCGGCATTTACGCTTGCGATGCTTGGCCGTGGAGGCAAATTCTCACAGTGGTCTTATCCGCCGATGGGGAAGATATCTTGGCCAGGTGTTAACACGTATTAGAGGTGGTACTACCGACTTACGACCGGAGGGTCGAACAGCCAGAGGGTCGTGATTACAGCGAGTAGCTGGATATACTGACCGGGAGTGATCTCTGAGCTTCACTTTCGAAACTCAACACAGAGCCCTGACGGTTTCTGTTGATAGGGGTCGCACCGTTGTCTTTAGTTGTGGTAGACCCCTAGAGATATTTTCCTTGGGGACGTGATCCCATAGTTGACTTGTTGATATGATATGTCTTTATGACCCCACAGGGGTACTTACCGAGCTTTCCCTTCGAAAGCTCATGCATTTGTTTTTTTTTTTTGTCTCTTACAGATCCCGAGGGTTAGAGAGCAATTGCTGAGGAGAGCGTGATAGGAGCCATTGAGGTCTGGGAGTCTCCTCGAATTGCCCTTTTTATTTTGAGAGCTGATTTTTTTTTAAAGGACCCGTATAGGGACCTGGTTTTGTATAGGGTCTATGGACCCTTATGGCACTTTGTTCCTTTGAACATAAGTATGATTATATTATGATTTGCTATCTGCTTATTTACACTTAGGCCTTGTGTTCGAATGGGGCTCGTCCCCCTTTTGAATACGGCCGATCTGTTGACGTGCTCGAGGTCCCGGGATCCGGGTCGGGGCGTGACATAAACATTGGGCAGAAGTGAAGCCAGATTCGCCTTGTGACTGTGCAAGTGGTAAGCAAGTGCTGCACTAATTCCTCTTGCTCATTACATAGATAACAGAGGATGTGGCTTTCTTGCCAGCCTCGTTTAGCCAGGTTGTCTAATGTGAGTATTTTGTTGTCCATTGCCAACCAAGCAAACAACTTAATCTTCATTGGGTAGGGCAACCTCCATAAGTTTATGGGGAACTGGCTCCACGCACCTCCGTCAATGATGAATTTATATAAAGACTTGACTGAGAACCTCCTTTGGACTTCCATGGTCCAAATCCTTGAGTCATCCCTTCCCTCGTCTGTCCTAGTGGGTGCCTCCAGTAGTTCTCTCAATTCACGATGTCCCTCCCTGGTAAGCGAGCCCTGATTGAGGATACGGTGACCTGGGTTAAGTTATCCCTTGCCTTCTTTAGGGTTAGTTGATGATCCCTTGTTGAGCCCATGATCAAGGGGAATAGTATACTTGGCGCATATCCCTAAATCCACCTGCCATGCCACATATTCACCGTATCCCCTTTCCCTATTATAGTTGTTATCCCCATTTGTATCAAGCTCCATTGCTCCGTCATCCCCTTCCAGAAGTGAGATGCCCTAGTGAGAGCCTTCCTATATGGGTTAATGTTAGAACTCCGAAAGTATTTGTTCTGTATGATGCTTTTGCAAATGCGCGCTTGCCCATTGAATATTTTCCACCACCATTTACCTATCCATAATCCTGTTGAAGTAGTGGAGGTCTGTTACTCCCCAACCCCAAATTCCTTGGGTCTACATAACCGTTGCCATTTGATTAGTCTATAAGCCTTCCCCTTCATCTCCAGACCATGCCATAGGAAGTCTTTTCTGAAGCTGTCAATCAGCTTGATAACCTAGTCCGGTACCTTGTAGATAGCAAGCCAGTAATTTAAGATATTAGAGATAACCGAGTTAATGAGTGTGATCTTGCCTGCTATGGAAAGTAGCCGACCCTTCCATGTTCCAATTCTCTTGCGAATATTATCAATAAGTTGTTCTCATTCTGGTCGTCGGGGCTTCCCGTCTGAGATTGGGATGCCCAAATAGTTTATCTGTAGCTCCTTTTCTAGGGCAGTTGATGGTATTCGCTAGCGTCTCAGCTCTTGCATCCTCCATTCTGAAGGGGGTGAGGTGGCTCTTAGAATAGTTGATTTGGAGACCAGATAACCCCTCAAACAGATAAAATATGAGTTTCAGGATTCTCATGTGATTAATGTCTCCGGAACCGAAGACTAGAAGATCATTCGCATAATTTAGCGTGGTAATCTCATCTTCGTCCTCCACCCCATACCTAATTCCCCTGTAACGATTCCCCTTAGATGCTTTCGCGATCATAGTGGTAAGGGTATCCGCAGCAATAACAAAGAGGAGAGGGGGAGGGGGTCCCCCTGTCTAGGCCCTCTCTTATGCCTAATATATCCCCCTACCAGTCCGTTGACTTTGAGGATACCAGGATATCACGAATCCATGCTATCCATTTGCCTCTAAAGCCTCTATCTTGTAGTATATCCAATAGAAAATCCCAATCCACCATATCGAACGCCTTCTCGAAGTCAATCTTGAGCATTACCCCTTCTTCATTCCTCGTCCTCATCATGTGGATTGATAGTGTCTTGAATTGAACTTCCCTTAATGAAGGCGGTTTGGGAGTCGTCTACTTGCAATGACCGCTTAAAGCCGGTTGGCAAGCACCTTGGTTATAATCTTCATCGAACAATTGATAAGACTGATCAGCCTGAAGTCCCCGATTCTGGTCGGAGCCTCCTTCTTTGTGTGAGCCCAGTTCAGTCTTTCCTGTTGCACTTGCCCATTGTATAGGTCCCAGAAGAAGCGCATGAGGTCCTCCTCAATAAACCTCCACCCTTTCTGTAAAATATTTTGAAAACTGTTATCCAAAGAGATGGTCATGATACAAAGTGATACAAAAAACCACTTGAAAATACAGAAAAAACGTAATTAAAATTATAAAATTTTAAAATCCAAAATTCTGAGAAATTTCAAATACCCCAATAGAAATCATAGAAATGGGAAACCAAATTGATTTGAAATAACATTTAAACACAATGATTTATTTTTTGACATCATGTCTATCTATATTGCCTAAAAACTACTATTTAAATTTTAATAAGAAAAAAATAGATTATAAAAAAATTCATGGAAATTGGATAACACTAACATTTAAACGACATTATATATTAGAAAATATTTAAACTTGAAATTTTAAAATAAATATATAGTAAAGGAAAAATTTAGAAAGTATGTGTATTTTCTTTCTCTCAAAATGTTTCGAATGAATGAAACCCCTACATATAAAACAAACACAATCTTTTAGAAAATCATCTAAAAATCATCCTAATATCATGTTAATTAGAAACCAATTCGAAGTATAATAAAGAATAAATGAAAAACATTAAAATAATAGAAAATAAAAAAATATTACCTCAATATTAGTAATTTTCATAAATAAATATTACCGCAACATTAAAAAGTATATCTATATTAAATTCTAAAACTCCAACCTAATTTTTTTGATGATTTTTAAAATTTAAAAAAAAATGTGAAATTTTGAGAAATTTGTATTATTTTAAATTCAAAATTATGAGAAAGTTTGAAAATCTCAATTTAATTATCAATTTTTAAATTTTTCTCAAAATTAAAATTATCCCACACATTCTCTTTCGCTATGTAATATATATAGATATTTTTAAAAATTTAAAAATAAATCCAAAATTTTGAGATATTTATATTATTTTAAATTACAAATTATGAGACAATTTTAAAATCTCAATTTAGTTATTATGGATATTTTTTAAAATTTTTAAAAAATCAGAAATTTTGAGATGTTTATATTTTTTTTAAATTCAAAATTATGAAAAAAATTTAAAATCTCAATTTAATTATTATGGATAGTTTTGAAAAAATTTTCAAAATCCCAAATTTTGAGATATTTATATTATTTTAAATTCAAAAATATCATAAAATTTCATAATCTCAATTAAATTAGGTAGTTTTTGAATTTTTTTCAAAATTACAATTATGTGATAGACTTCCATAAATATTTAAAGAGATAAATTTATTTTAAAATTAAATATATTCGTACTTAGTAACATAGATAGATAGATATTTTATAATTAAAAACTCTAAAATTTTGAGAAAATTCTGAAACCCTATTCTAATTTTTTGGTTTTTTTAGATTTTTTTTCAAATTAAATTTAGACACCTTTTCGCTTAGTATTATACAAGCAAATGCCCCTCGCGTTGCTCAGGTTTATGTATATTGTTAGTTCAAAAATTGGATCAAGCCCCAATTTCGAACAACATTTTGAATTTGCAATAAGATGGGAAGAAGAAGAATCAAGGAATCAAGGAGAAAAACTCGAAAAAAGGAAGAGCACCCAGCAATTTACGTGGAAAACCCCAAAAATGGGGGAAAAACCACTATCCTCTCTCCAGATGAGAAATCCACTAAATCTCCTTCGAAATTACAAGGCAGAACTCCATGAATGAGCTCTAGAAAGAAGAAATAGAGATAGAGGAGAAGGAGAATGAGGTGGAGAAGAAGACTCCAGTCGCCAAAGCAACAGGGCTTCGCCGGATCAGAGATCAGATGCTTTTCAACCGATGAGCAGGGGTTCTTATAGGGTCTGGAGACTGGGGTGAAGCTTGGAGAAGAAGTCATTGAATTCGAGCACGTGGGAGCCAGCTCAGCACGCCAGCTCAGCATGCTTCTAGATGCTTCTAGACTCCAGGCTAGCATCATAACTGTCTAACTGTTTCGTAACCGCCTAACCGTTTCGTAACTGCCTAACTATTTTGCCAACTAACTGGGCTTCTAGAAGGTTCTGGAAGATCTCATGCGGGAGTGTGCGGAAAGAAGAGCTGAAGGCGGCTTGCTTTTCATGGGAGATGCCGAGGTCCTCCCAGAGGTGCTCGGAATTTGGGAAGTTTTCCGAGGTGGAGGAGTCGGTCACGGACAAGAATCGAGTAGGGCGCTACAGGGATTGTCACGTGACTTGCACGTGCTTGGTCACCTATGTGCCACGTTTTCCCATTTATATGAACCATATCATCAATCCCCCCTCAAGTATGCTTGCGATGAGCTCGGAAGATGAACGAATATTTTCGTGAATCTTTCAGCGAAGTTAGCTAAGCATACCGAATTGCTGGAGGATCTATTCCTTCCTGGGGGTGTTTTCCGAGGTGCTGCAGGCGAAAGGGTAGTAAGCGTTGTCTTCGATTGCACAGTAGCTGTATTTAATGCTTGCCGCCTGCACGTTTTTCAACAACTCCCTCTTTTACAGTAGGGGTATGGCGTCCAGTAATGGATAATGATGGGCGCGTCTTTCTTGGTCCACGTGGCGTTAATCCATGGTGGTTCCGCAAACGATGAGCCCTATCCGTTAGATGGAAGAGACAGCTGTCAGGCGATGATTACACTGTTTTTGAACGGTTTCATCTGAGCCGTTAGATAATTCGTGCGCCCATTAAGCATCCCCAAATATCACGTTGGATTTCTCAACTCATCTGTTTATCTTCTTCCTCTTCAAGCCTTGACGCGGAAACTGCAACCCTTTTCTCTTGCGAATCTTCTGTTCCCTGAGAAAAACCCCAAGGTATGGAATCTTCTTCTTGTGTTGTTCCTTCTACTAGCAATATAGGCGCAAAACGTAGTAAACGGCAGTTCCCTTGTTCCGATTCATATGCCAGTATTCTCCAACAGGAGGAAGTCGATGCTGTAGTCAAATATTATAAGATTAGGTATAAGAATTTCCAACCTGAAATTAGGTTGCCTGATCCTTCTGATAGAGCAAGTTCTGGTAGGGAGGGCAAACTTGTTGTTTATGTAGATGCATTGCTGGGAGGACTTCGACTCCCATTTCCCCTTCTTTTCCTCAAGATTTTCCAGTCCTTTAATGTCTGTCCATCTCAATTAACTCCAAATTCTTGGAGATGTCTCTGCGGGTTTGTGGTTGTGTGCCTTGATCGCCGAGTTACTCCCAGCTTGTCTCTGTTAGAGGCGCTATTTTGTCTCAATAGGGAATCCAACACGGATTGGTATTTCTTTGGTGCTAGACCTGATAGGCGTTTCCTATGTTCTGTGCCGACCTCCATTAAGAGATGGAAGGAGAGTGTGGGATCGAAAATACGCGCCTGGCATCGTGTGACACCAAACGATATATCGAAGCACAAATATCATATTTTATTGTGCGGGTTCTTTTATTCCTAATAGAGGCAAGCCTCTATTATTAATTACCCCAGACAATGTCTTGGGAACCTCCGATTAAGGGCAAAAAATACAAGTAGAGACAATGAAAAAAAAACAATAATTTATCTTATTACAATGTAATATGATTTGTTACATATCAGCATATGTTTATATATATATATATATATATATATATATATATATATATTTATTTATTTATTTATTTATGATTTTTGCCCTTCTCAAGATTCAGTTCCGCCATAAGTATGGGATCCATAATCCAGGGTTGCTTCTTGCACTTGAGACTTGTGACCGAGGTTGACGCTAACCGAGTTCGCCTTTTAAGAGTTGCATTAGCCTTTTTCTCTATCAAAATATGCACTGCCCGAGCTGCAAAAAGGGCTTGTGCTATATATGACTATTGAAGATCTTGGTATCTAGTCTTCAGCGTCGCAAATTTCATTCCCATTGGAGTCTCCATGCAGGAATCATGAATATTTAAAAATGAGTCTTCGGCATTGTCAACGGCAAGATCGCTGAAATTGACTATTTTATCCATTGAAATTTACACCGACTGAGCCGCCGAACGAGTCAGTGTTGTATATGACTATTGGAGATCTGGATATCTAATTTCCAATGCCACAGATTTCATCTTAATTGGAGTTTTCTGGCCAGAGTTATGAATTTTTGAAGTTGGGCGATCAACATAGCTAGCGGCAGAAATGCTGAAGTTTACCCTTTTGTTTATCAGAAATCCACACTGATCGGACCACCGAATGAGTTTGTGTCGTATATGAATGTTGGAGACCCAAACATCTACTTTCCAACGTCGCAGAGATTATCTCAATCGGTGTTTCCAGGCCAAAGTTGTGAATTTTTGAAATTGAGTATTCAGCATGGTACATTGGCGAGAAGTAAACGCTGAAATCTACCCTTTTATTTATCAAAATCCACGCTGTTCGGGCCACCGAACGGATCTACACTGAATATGAATGTTGGAGACCCAGGTGTCTAATTTCCAACGCCGCAGAGATCACCTCAATCGGAGTTTCCGTACCAGAGTTATGAATTTTTGAATATGGGCAATCAGACGAGGTTTCAGGAATTAATTTGTCGAACTATAGGGTTCATCCTTTTTCCCCATCGAAATAAGCACTGATCGGTCTGCCAAAAGGATCCATGCCGTATATGATTGTTGAAGATGTGGATGCCTAGTTTCCAACGCCGCAGATCTCGTTTCAATCGGGATTCTCTGGCCGACGTTGCTAGAATTTTCTTGAAAACAGGTCCTTTATAACAAAAATCTGCAAAGAACACAATTTTTATTTCTGCAGCTAAAGAAATCCATCGGGCCAGCTTAGCGACCAAGGCAGCTTGAATTTCAGAACATTGATCTTTGGGACTTGTTCTTTATTAGTTGCTTCAAAATTTGGTTTATCTTGACTACCTCGACATCCATGTCATCATCAGCCATCCCGAGATTTGCATCAAGCATGTCATTGCATGTAGCTTCAAGATTTGAAGATTTGGAATTTCTGCAATCTTTGTATTATCACAACCTCTGAAGTCTTTGGCCATTGATTGCTTAACAAGATACTCTTTATTTACTTTAACATCTCTTCCTATTATGAAATATTAATGATGCCAAGGCCATGTGACACTCATAAGAAAAGATCCATCTTTTCCTTTACTTAAAGCATTAACTTGACGAACAAACCCCTTTTGGTTTTCTTTGGAGCAATGTAACAAACAAGTCGTGTGCATAATAATATTTTTTATGAATAATCTCCCATATTAAAGATTCCCTTGTCTTTTTACATAGATATATCACCAAACTTGATTCGAGGCTTCATGCTCAATGGACCACATTCCATTCAATCCTTCCACAAAGGTCACATGTATGGGAAAAATGCTTTAAGCAGCTTTCTCTTTTGTTATTTTGGCAAAAGATCATTTGCTTCATCTTCATCTTCCTTTCATTTCTTCTCTGAAATGCTTCATAGTTTAATCTCTTTGTCCATGGGGTTTGCCTTCAGTTCATGAATTCCTTTAGTTTCAATTTGCTTGCTCATGATCGTATATTTGTATTGAGCATGCTTTTGAAGCCACTCCAAAAATGTATGCCATGATCACAGTACAAATCAAGGCATAAAAATCTATTCCCACAGCCATTGGTCAAACTGGATGGAGTGCAGCCCCATGCTTTCAAAGTATTTGATGAATTTGGACATCTTATAGATGGCTCTGAATAGCAATGGACGTCTATAGCTTCAACAATTGACTTCACTAGATTTCTTCAAGCATTTATTTTGCTCCAATTGGCCGTGTAGTAATTGAGCAGCCTTCCAACCAATAGCATCATCCTCTATAAACTTTGGCATTTTCTTTGTGTATAATCATACTCTTACGGCTGCTGCTTATGTGTCCATCTTTTAAATTAATGGGATCTTTTTCGGATGCATCATACTTAGGAAGAATAAGAACAGACCCATACTGAAATATCATTAAGGCATTCTGTCGAACAGGTAGAAGGCATTCCATAGAACCAAAGATTTATCATAACATTAGAATGCATTACTTTTACAAAATTTTACAATATAAAGGCTATTGCATTCTTATGACATTCAACATCATACTCAGTAGCATAGAGCATGCATCATCAACGATCGGCATCAGCATCGCAGCGGTTCCATTTTCAACTTCTTTGCAGCAACACAGCCTCGTTGACAGCAACCATCTTTAGCAGCAGGAACATCAGCAACCAAAGGAACACGATCAGCAACCCGGCGGTAGGTATCCTTAGCGAACCAATATCAAGAACCAACAAAGAAGCATCCTTCAAATAATCAAGAACCAGCGGCATCAGCTTTTGCAGCAGGAGTAGCTTCAGCATTCTTTTGCTCCCTCTAACTTTCTTCTCTTCTTCTTTTGCAGCAACAACATCAACTTCTTCTCTTTGCAGCTGACCTTTTTGTTTTATTTTGCTTCGCAGCAAATTGGTGCTCACTTCTCCTTCATCTAAAATGGCAGCAGTAACAAGTTGGTTGTCTCAACATCACAACAACAATCATCATCAACTTCTGCAGCAAGACGGCATCGGTGAACTTCTTCTTCAAAGATATCGGCAAAGAAAAAGCGGTGGCGGACGTGGCTCCGGCAAAGACATCATCGCTAGGGACAAATGTAAAGTGTGCTGCATCTCCGTAATTTGATGTATGGCCCATGATCTTCTTCCGGCACATACACTTCACAATGAAAGGGGCGGAGCCGCTGATGCTGTAGGGAACCGGGCGCCGATCTAGACAAAAGTTCGAGGTCGTGAACAAGGGGCTACTGATGTGTCTGGGGCGGACTAGTGCTGGGCGGACAGGTGCTGGGCAGCAAAGCGGCGAGAGCTGGGCGGAGGAGGCTTCAGCAGGGTGCTGGGGGCGGACTGCAAGTAGGGGGGCGCAGGGTGGAGGTGCTGGCGGCGAGAGAGAGCGTGCGCAGGAGGTGCTGGCGGCGAGAGAGAGCGTGCGCAGGAACAGGGAACGGGGCCTGGGCGCTGGCCAGCGCTGCTGCGGCACACTGGCAGCATCCCCGCTGGGGGGCGCCGACGGTGAGCTTGGCGGGGCGGGAGCTTAAGCGTGTGGCGTCGGCAGCGGTGAGGGCGGCGGTCTCAAATGGGGCTTGATGCGTGAGAGGAAGAGGTGGAGAAGAAGGGGCTGCCTCTCTTTTTTTCTTCTTTTTTTTTTCTTATTATATTTTTTTTATTATTATATATATATATATTTTTTTTTATGATAAAAAGTTTGAGAAGAATTACCTTTCCCTCTTCTTTGCTTCTGTGAGTACTCTTTCCTTCTCGTCTCTGTCTTTCCCTGCCTCCTCTGTTCTCTTCTTCTCTCTTTGTCCTTCGGTCTTTTTTCCTCCTTCTCCTGATTGTCTTCTCTTGCTGTCTCTCTCAGATTTCTCTCTCAGACTTTTTTTTTTTTTTACTCCCATGACGGTTCTTAACCGGATAGGAACGAGAGGAATCGAGGTTTTCTCTGGACTGGATAAGATCAAGCCATTTAATATTTATTTAAATTAATTAAATAATTAACTGATTAATTAATTAATTTTGTGTTTGGAATTTTGACTTCGCCTCGAGATATGTTCTCATGCTCTTTGGCCCGCCTCGGGATATGCCCCAAAAATATTTCGAGATTTGAACTTTTATGGGAAAGTTGCTTATATATCCCTCAAAAGTTTCATAATTATTGACCCCTTTGGAAATTTATTTATTTATATTTATATTTATTTTTTTATTTTTTTATTATTATTATTTTTTTGGTATAAACAAATGCCCCCTTCATACTTCTCTCACGAAATTTATTTGAGAGGGGGAAGTACATAAAAAATTTCATGCATCTTTGAGTCCAAGCTGGAACTTGAGATCATCATCAGCTGTCTCGAGAGGTATGTTTTGTCCTTGCCTCGAGAGTTGTGCTGCTTTGAGATGTGTGCTTCAATCGCATCGGGATGCGCATTACATTCTCGCTTTGAATTTGTATTTTCATCACCGCCTCGAGAGGTGCGATCCATCCTTACTCGAGGGTTGTGCCGCTTTGAAATTTATATTTCATCCGGTACATCTCCGAGGAAGGTGTGTTCCATCCTCGAAAGTGTTGTGATGTCTCATGATTTATATTTCATCGGCTACCTTGAGATGTGAGCTTTACCATGCTTCAAGGTTGGCGCCATTATTTGGAAGATTTATATTTTGATTAGTCGTCTTGAGATGTGTACTTCACCATGTCTCAAGATTTGTGCCAGAATATATATTTTTATCACCGCTTTGAGATACGTGGTTTGATCGCGGATCTCAAGATTTGTGCCGATTTGAGAAGTGTAATCTTGAGATTGCCTCTCGGTTGCACACTTCGCCATTGGATTTGAGGATTTTGGTGCCGGGATCCATTCTTCCATTCGCTTCGCTTTCCGTGGTTGATGTCGAATGAGATGTCCTTTCTTCGTAGAGGATTTTATTTCTCCCGCTACCGGATAGCGCAGCTTCTTGCCCCTACCTTGGATAAGGAAAGATCGGCTGCGTCTGCCGACGAAAGAGAGAATCCTATCGTGATCGCCACCACCATCCGGATCCACTACTTTGATATCATTCATGCCCCAATTTATATCAAAATGAGCCTTTTATCTGCGACCATATCACGAAATGCCTTGAGTGCAAATTTGTGGTGTTCTTGCATGATTTCGCGGTGAGGTTTATACTTGTATGCCCACACGCTATCATAGTTGAGGCAAGTATCAATCCTCGCTATACCCTTCGAGATAAGGCATCATTTTCTTATCAAGTTTAATAACGACCATCTGTGTGTTGTCTGGCCATTGTTGTCAACTACTCAAGGATAGAGGCACCTGAGGTTCTTCCTTGTTCCAGTAGCTTGAATTTTTTTTTTATTCATGCCGAGGGACAGGCTATTCAATATTTGTATATATGCCTTCAAGTTGATATACTACCAAGCCAACCAACGGTATACCGCATGTTTTCATTTGTTGAAATTTCCTTAAGGAGGATTTTGAGTTGGAAGGAGGATTTTGTTGTTGAGGTTCAATCCCCGTTCATTGCCCCCTGTGTGGCTTGTGGCATCTTGTGAATGGTGTGTATGATGAACCTCCTCAGGCCTCAATAACCATCCAAATTATATGAATTTATATATCCATGTTTTCTGGTGAAAATGCTTTAAGGAGAATTTTGGGTTGGAGGCAAAATGGATCCATCCTCTTTATCCTTCCTTTTAAGAAAATTTTGTTGTCGAAGGTCAGCTCTCGTCCCTTGCCCCCTGTGTGACACGTGACTTGATCCTTCTTTCATATGCTGTTTAGGACTTTATCACAATTTATGCAAGGTCTTGTGAATGATGCATGTGGAGGGTCTCCCCAGGCCTCCATGACCATGATATGAATTTACACATCCCTTTAAAGAGGATTTTGGGTAGGAAGGAAAATGGATCCATTCTCTTTTATCCTTCTTTCTAGGAACAATATGTTGTTGAAGGTTAACTCCTGTTCCTTGCCCCCTGTATGACAAGTGATCTTCGGTTATGCCCCCAGGATGGTGTAAGTATTGGGCCTCCTCATGTCTTAATGACCATCCAAATTACATGTGTTTCCCATTTTCTTGTAGATTGACTTGGCATCATCTTCCTAAATGTCGAGTTGGTTCTTTTTATAAAGAAGCCTCTCACATTTTGGAGACCTACCACCTTTAAATTCATCTGGTCGAGGTCATAAATCTGCAGTAATTGAGTTTATTCTCACCAACCCACGGGGTTTGAGTGAACCCATTTCAATATGACTTTTTTTTTTTTTTTTTTTTTTGAATTTCCGAAAATTTAGAATAAATGTGAAGACTATTCTAGAAATTCGGAATTACTTCTTTTTTTTTTTTTTTTTTTTTGATTCAACACCTGAATTCTCATTTGATTCGAAGTTTGAATCTTTATTTGATTCAAAGTCTAAATTCTTATTCGATTCAAAGTCTTATTCTCCATTTGAATCAAAGTCTAAATTCTTATTTGACTTGAAGTCTTATTCTCCATTTGAATCAAAGTCTAAATTCTTATTTGACTTGAAGTCTGAATTTTTATTTAATTCAAAATCTTTGGTTAACAGGTATACAAATTCGTGAAGCCCCATTGGCCAATGTCGGGGTTGCCTACAATCCACCGATTGGTAAGAGGATCATGTCCCCTTTCTTCTCCTTTTATTTCCCTTTCCTCGACTTGACCCCTTTAAATTTTTAACACAGCTCCAAGAATAGATGATATTCCTTCACCGAATCCGGGGATGCCTCTAGAGTCTCAAGTTGGTAAGAAAATACTTCCTTCACTCATACATTTTTAACAGATTTAATTAAAGATTTTGATTTCAGGTTCAGCGAATCCGCAAGATTTTAATGCTGGAGCTCAGGGAAACATTGGGGTTGAGGAAGTTCCTCTTAATCCTGTGCAAGTAAGGTAGTATTCCCTCTTTCTTCCTCCTTCTTTGTGTACATATGCTTTTATTTACTTTCAATTTCTTGTTAGAGATATATCTATCATGGAAAGTGCAAAGACCCCTTAACTTGCCCAGAAATCAAGAAAGCGAGGAGCCGCATTGCCTTTTAATAATATTCCTTCTGCAAATTTCATAAGGGATGGTCCCTCCTCAATGGAGAAATTGGAGACTGGTGTCGGCAACGTTAATGTTGAAGGTGCACCTTTAGTGGTACAAGATCTAACGGAGGGAGTAGAAAGTGGTGGTTCCAATGCTGGTGCCAGAATTTCAGTTTCTCCAGAGCAAAACCAAGGTCCTCCTCTCCTCTCTCTTCTCTTTTTTTTTTTTTTTTTCAAAGAGACATGAATATTGACGACTCCTTTTTTTTTTTAGTTGCCCAAAAAGGTGACGGACCTCCATCTTCGGGGCAAGGTCCTTCAAAGGATATTATCGAGGATGCTCCTGCTCCTACTCCGGTGGAAGGTGACGGCATCAATACTGATATTGGACTTCCAACTTCATCAAAGCAAGAACAAGGTTTTTTTTTTTTTTTTTTTTTGAATCTTGAGTTTCGAATTTTATATCCTGAATTTCATTTATATATCCTTTTTATAGGTCCGAAGAATATACCAAGTATGGTATTACGTCTGCGAGCCGATGTGATTAGCAATATCAAGTCTCTCAACTATGACAACCACCAAAGCTGCCATCAATAAAGTGAAAGAGTCAAATTCACTCCTTGAACCTTTCAATGTTGGATTGACTAATCTTGAGCCTTTCATAGAGAGGATAGCTCAGTGTGCGGTCTATGCCAAAGAAGCCTCAGAGGACCCCAGCGTCCAAGCTTATATTCATAACCAACAAGCCAAGGCGTGTGTACATGAGAAGGCTTTGGCCCTTGAACGTCTTAGCGTAAGAGGAGGGGTGGGCTAATGATATCAACATAAACAATGAAGAGCTTCAGAGACTTGCGGAAAGGCAGCAGAAACTTCAAGCAGAACTTTGTGAGATTCAAGATACAATGAAGACTTTAAATGAGAAGATAGCAACTTCAACAAGTTTCTTTGAGGCTTACGGGCATGTAAGCAGATCTTCAAGCCGAGTTGGATAAGGCTTAAGAGCCTGCAGTTATTGAGGACCAAGGAGGTTATTCAGATGCTAGCCTCATGGCTATTTTTACAAAGTGGCTTGATGAGTTGGAAGAAGCAAAGAATTCATTACTGAAGCATGCTGGGCATTGAAGGCCTTTTTTTTTTTGTTTTAATTTTCCTAGTTTGTTCACGCTTTGGTAGTTGACTTTGAGACATCTGTTATGAACATTGAACTTGAATAAATTTTAGTTCCTTCCTTCCCTTATTCTGAAATTCGGAATTAATATGAGGACTCTTTTTTTTTTTTGATTTTTTTTTTTTGATTTTTTTTTTTTTTTGATTTTTTTTTTTTGAATTTCCGAAAATTTAGAATAAATGTGAAGACTATTCTAGAAATTCGGAATTACCCTTTTTTTTTTTTATAGAAAAAATAAGGGGTCAATGTGTTTGCCTCAAGAAGCACATTTAATCGCGTATGACCGATATATGCCCCCAACTAGGAGCTCTGGACGCTCCATCATGTAGACAAACACATGCCTCTTTATTTCATTGAATAAGTTTGGTACAAAAGTACATAAAATTAATGTTTTGCCTCGGGAAGTACATTTAATTGTACATGACTAGTCTACCCTTATAAGGGACCGTGACGCTCCTGGCCATAGGCAAACATTGTTACATTATATATAGTATTTCTTGAAAGCGACCATTGATGGGCTGGCATCGGTCTTTCTCCGTTGGCGTCAATGAGCTTATATGCGCCTCCTTCAGTGAGCGGTCTCCACAACATAAGGCCCTTCCCAATTTGCTTTGAACTTGCCCCGGCCCGCTTATTGGTGATGATAGGTCTTCTCGTGACAAGAACCATTTCTCCTTTGGTAAAGGTCCAAATCGAGCCATCTTGTTGTAGGCTTGTGACATTTTGGCTTTGTAGACTTCAAGATTCTCACGACTCCCAACCTTTTCTCGTCGAGAGAGTCCAACTCATCCAAGCCGGGTTCTAACATTATCTTCATTTGAAATTTCATTTTGCACGCCATTCTTAGTGAGGGTATCCGGATTTCGAGGGGTAAGACCGCTTCGCCCAAATACCAAGGAATACGGCGTGCATTGTGTTGGAGTCCTATAGGTGGTGCGATAGGCCCATAACATCTCCTGGAGCCTTTCATGCCAATCCTTTTTGTTCTTGGACACCGCCTTCTTCAACAACCGAGAGGGTCTTGTTGAATGCTTACGCCAACCCATTCGCCCTCTAGCATTATAGATGGAAGTATATCTCCGCCTATTTTATGGTGCCGCAAATCTCCCGACTTTGAAGCTTCAAGGTGGCCAAGTTATCCAAAATGATTCTCCTCGAGTTCCAAATCTATATAAGATATTCTCCCTGAAGAACTTGATAACATTTTCAGTCTTGACTTCTCTGAGTGGAATTGCTTCTGCCCACCTGGAGAAGTAGTCTGTTGCAGCTAATATGAACCGGTGTCCCAAAGATGATGATGGTTCGATGGGACCGACTACATCTGTCCCCCATATCTCGAAGGGCCATGACGAAACTGTGGGGTGTAGAGGATTTGGATGTTGGTGAATGAAGTCTCCATGTATCCGCATAGATGGCATCTTCCGCATAATTGATGCAATCTCCAACCATGGTTGGCAAGTAATATCCCAAGCGCTTGATCTTGAGTCGCGATCTTGGGTCCGGATTGCGCGCACTACATACCGGAATGTACATCATGCATGACTTCTTGAATTTCTTCATTTGAAAGGCATCGCAGGAGTAGTTGATCATATGACCTGCGGTACAATATGTCATTTATGAGGGTGAATCTTAGGGCTCTTCGTTTTATCTGAAGACCCTTTGACTTGTCCTCTGGGAGTTTATCATATTTCAAATATTCTATAAACGGTTGTCTCCAATCTTCCTCTGGCATTTCGAGGGTGAAGACTTCCGCTTTGCCCCCAGCACTTTCCTCTTCATCATCATCAAGGATCGTACTTATGGGCCTTCTATTTCTTATGGTTATATGGATTTCTTCATAATCTGGATTTGCCAGCTCCTTCGCAACTTTCGCCAAAGAATCAGCTTCTCCATTTTCTGATCTTAAAACCCTCCTCAACTGTACTTGGGGGATTTTCTTCATCAGATCTTTGACCTTCTTGTAGTATTTAAGAAGTTCGGGTTTATATATCTTGTAGTCTCCTCCGACTTGCTTGATAATAAGCTGTGAGTCTCCAAATATGTGTATGTCTTGGATCCCCATTTTGATCGCCAGCCCAAACCGACTATGAGAGCTTCATATTCTTCCTCATTGTTTGTGCATGGCTCAGTAAGGAGAGTGCATATCTGAGGATTCCCTTCCGTGTGACGAACACAAGTCCTATCCCAACTTTTGATTTGTGGAATTTGGGGACATGAGTGCCGGCTTTATAGATGACGCTCCATCAAAATATAATCGCCACCTTGCTTCTTCCAGTGTTAATGTCTCTTCATCAGGGAGATCATAATTAAGTAGTGAATCATCAGGGAGAGGATGTGCCGCTAGGAAGTCTGCCAACGTCTACCCTTTAATAGCCTTCTGCGGAGTGTATGTTATGTCAAACTCCATCAGTATCAGCGCCCACTTTGCGAGTCTACCCGTAAGCAACGGCCTCGTCATAAGATATTTGAGAGGATCAATTTTTGATATGAGTATGACTTTATGTGCCAGCAAGTAGTGTCTCAACTTCATCGCGAACATTAGAGCTAGGTGCTTTTCAATGGGGTATACTTGCTCTAAGCTCCTATCAACATCCTGCTGAGGTAGTAAAGTGCATTTTCCTTGCCCTCTTCATTGTTCTGGGCCAGCATAGCTCCCAATGACCCTTCCAATGCAGCAGTATATAAAATCAGTGGCTTTCCGGGATCGTGGCCGCCAACACCGGTGGACTCAAAGAAGTCTTGTTTGATGTCTTGAAAGCCTTCGACATTCATCATCCCATTTGAATGGTGTGTTCTTCTTGACCAGGCTTGGAGAAAGGCTTACATCTTCCTGGACAAGTTGGAGATGAACCTTCGATATAGGCCAAAGGCGTCCTTGAAATGATCAAGTAGCCTTGTCCTGGGTTGAGGAGGTGGCATTTCTAAGATCGCCTTTATCTTGGAGGGGTCTATTTCTATCCCTCGATGCCTTTTACGATGAAGCCCCAAAAACTTCCCGTGATAGGACTCCAAAGGCACATTTCATGGGATTCATTTTCAACTTGTACTTTCTCGAAGTCGTGTGAAAATCGGCCCCTCGCATCATCAAGATGTTTGTCTTTAGAATTTGTTTTGACCACAAGATCGCCCACATAGCATTCGACCACTTTATGGATCGATCATCAAATATCACAGTCATAGCCCTTTGATATGTTGCCCTCGCATTTTTTAGACCAAATGGCATTACTTCAGAATAAAGATATGCCCATAGGCGTCCGAAGGCAAGATGTTTCTCATCATCCGGATGCATTTTGATTTGGTTGTATCTGTAATACCCGGCCCATGAAGGAGAACATCTCGTACCCTGAGGTGTTATCGATCATGATCTCCATAACTGGAAGGGGAAAATCATCTTTTGGACATGCTTTGTTCAGGTCTCTTAAGTCCACGCATATCCGTATTTGGCCATTTTTCTTTTTCACCGGGACTATGTTGGCTACCCAGTTAGGGTATTTTTCCTCCCTGATGAAATCTGCTTCAATCAGCTTTTTTGTCTCTTCTATCACCCTTTCTTCCAGGTCAAACTTCATCTTCCTTGGTGCTGCTTTGACCGGGGTGGCATTAGGGTCGATGGCTGGTCTCGCGAATGAGCGCTACCTCCTTATCCAACCCCGGCATTTCATTATAGTTCCATGCAAAGCAATCAATATACTCCTTTAAAAGGGCTTTGAAAGATGTCTTTTCTTCTTGAGGTGCATTTGCGTGCTTAGGAAGAGTCGACCTCGGGTCCTCATCGCTTCCCAAAGTTAACTTCAACTAGCTCGTCGATTGTTGCTTGCCCCCCGTCTTCGAGCTCGAGTGGCGCACTTTTCAGCTTGATCTCTTCTTCCTCCTCCTGGGACGTTGTCATGTAGCATGAATGCCTGGAAGATTCGGAGTAACCTATCCCTCTTTTATCTATATGTGTAGGGTTCCATAGTCGATGGAAATTTTGATATGATTTCCTTGACCATTTGATTTCCCCAGCAAAATTTTCAAACATCTCCTTGAGCTTATCAGGGTAATAGTTAGGGAATCTTATGGGCTGAACTTCATCATCTTCTAGCCCTTCAATATTTATGACATCATCATTTGGAATTTTGTTGCTCTTGGCTTTGTAGAAGAGGACGCCTCTCTCTCCTTCATGTCGAGCTGGTACATAGAAGGTCTTCAAGTGCTCGACAGTGTTGACACTCAAGTCAGCCAAGGATTTGTAAAGCCCTTCAGGAATTCTTGTAATATGCAGTGTATTTTCTTGAATAGATCCCCCAGCCTGATCTTCATCGTCATCGCTCTCGTCATCTGATGACTTCGATGTCACTCCCAAAGTGGGGTAATACCTGATTCCTTCTTAAAGCGCTAGAGGCGTGACTTAGGTGCCTTCACCGGAGATTCTTCCTTTGGACTTGGCGGCTTGCCCCTTTGGATGATGTGCTCCTTGGATAACTTGCCCCTTTAGATGCATTAAGGTAGTACCTTGCATCTTCATAATGAATTTCATGGATGCCAAGGGTGGATTTCTCCGTCGATCCTGAATTCTTCCCCATTCACCATATATTTCACACATTGATGGAGTGTTGAGGGAACCACATGATTTTCATGGATCCATGGCCTTCCCAGGAGGGCTTTGTATGAAGCATCGGCATCAATCACATGGAACTTCACATCTGATGTCATCTTTCCAAATTTAATTGGCAGAGTGATAGATCCCAATGCCTTCTGGCTATGCTGATTGAAGCCTTGAATAATGATCCTTTCCGGAGATAGGTGGCATATTTCAAGGGCCAATGTCCGGAGAGTATTGAGGGTCATCAGGTTCACAGAGGATCCTGGGTCAATCAGAACCCGGTTGATCTTCATCCCATCGCAATACCCTGTCACATATAATGGCCTATTGTGCTCTGTAGTTCCAAGTAACAGATCTTCATCTTGAAGGATACCGAGGAGCATGGAACGCATCTGAGCCTCCTTCATATTGATTTCAAAGAAAGTAGGCTCGATACTCTCGTGGTTTTGTAGGGCGTGTATTAGAGAATCCCTAACTTCCGACATCATCAATGCGTCATACATGCTGAGGAGAGCCGGGACTTTCTTTAAGTGTGCCAGGATGTTATAATTTGGCCTTTTTGATGGCCTTTTCGGGGCGATATTCTCTTCTTCAACTTCCTTCCCTTTGTTTCTGTCATTGGAACTAGGTGGCTGTCTAGGTTGAAGTACTTTCCCAGCTCTGAGTTGCATTTGATGCACATTTGGCGGCCCTTCATCTTGTTCGACTGGGAAGTTCAATTCATCTTCAGAATCATCCTGGACGGCTATGGCGTGACATTCACTTTTTCCTTCAAAATAGTCGTTGGTGAGTGTCACTTTCCCCA
Source organism: Dioscorea zingiberensis (assembly GCA_026586065.1). Lineage (NCBI taxonomy): Eukaryota > Viridiplantae > Streptophyta > Magnoliopsida > Dioscoreales > Dioscoreaceae > Dioscorea > Dioscorea zingiberensis. Next base: position 51,456,270 of record CM048818.1, on the reverse strand, counting down.
TCTGCCTGCGATATGACCTTCTGGAGCTAGGTGCCTCCCACCCTACAGCTTGATTAAAGGACTCCTTTGTTTTGCCTTTCTTGACCTTGATAGTCTGAGAAGTAGACTCTCTCTTATCCTTTGTTGTTTTTGTAGGGGGCGTAGGCTTCACGACTTTTGGGTCATCGTGATTTGATGACCCTGGAGGATATGTCTTAGCATCTCCAATGTGTAATTGCACCAGCCTGTTAGCTGACTCTTCCGTAACCCTTTGAATGAACGCCGGGATCTCTTCAGCAGGCATAGCTTTCCTCAAGACTTTATATTTTGGAGTCTTAGGGGTGTAATGTAGTGTCTTGGGCTTTGATGGTTGGTATGGTTTTGAGAGCTCAACATTCGCTTTCTTACTCTCTCCACTGAATGCCATCTTCTTCTTACGCTTCACATGTAGGGTCGGGCCATGTCGGTCATAATGACTCTTCCGTTCGTGAGAAGCTATCATCATTGTCGTCATCCGGGTTATACAAGGGGTATTCTCCTCCAGAAATAACCCTACAAGTTTCCACTTGTACATTTTCATCATCTGCATCGATTTCTTCGACTAATTCCCCGAGTAATTCTTCGACTTCTTCGGGAAAATAGTCTCTGAGAGTAATCAAGACCCTTTCCTTCTGCTCATATTCGTCAAGGGACTCGATATACTCTTCTATGATGGATTTTCTGCGCTTTGATTGCTCGCGCTTCTTCTTCTTGTTCTTCTTCTTTGTCAATTTTGTTTGGGGTCTTTTAGGAGGTTCTTGGGAACGTTTCCAGGCGATCCCTGGGAGCTCAGCCAACCTCTTCAACATCTTCATTGATTTCTTGGATATAAATACTTCCCACAACTCTTCTGGTACAGTAGGAGGCCTGTCATCCGTTGCTGGTGGAAGTATTACTTTGTTACCCACCACTATGACTTCTCCTTGGGATAATCCTTCTGAGTTTGGAGTTGTCACGTAGCGAGTGTGCTCAATTGACTGTTCTGATAGAACATTCTTTGAGAGTGTAATTTTACCCTCTTGGTATTGTCGTTCAACCCAATCCTTGAAGACATAGCAGTCTTCAATTGTGTGTCCCAAAGACCCTATGATATGTGGGCGTGGTGGGGTGATCTTTCTTGTTCTCGCTCCTCTGGTCTCTTGCATTTAGGAAGTTGCAGACCTTCTTTCACAGCATCCTTGAAGATCTTCATTACCTTATCCCTTCTAAAAGAATATTTCTTATTCATCCTTTCTTTCAAAGATGGAATAGGCTTTGATTCATTCTGGCTTCTAAAGTGGAGTGGTTTGGCTTGTTCCGGCTTGTGAGACTCCACAACACCCTTTCCTTTGTCGATATTGCAGGTTGTAGCAGTATATTTGACACCTTCAGGTCCTCTTTGGCTTTTTCTCTGCCGTTTCTTGGGGCTTGAAAATTGGAGAATACCCTCGGGCTTGTCCGCTCCAACTTCTTAGCTTGTGAAATCAATTCACGGAATATGGTAATACCGGATGTGCTTAGGAAGGGCGCCATCCAAATTGCCGATGTTCCCGGCAATAAACCCACCGCTTGAGCTGGTCAAGGGGTTGTTCACATTTGATGCCTCGATTCCTCCATCTCATAATATAATCAACCACTTTTTCATCTTTATTTTGGCGAGTGGTCATGAGATCGTGATTGTGATTTTGTCACTTACCAACCGTACCCGAAAGGCATCTTTTAATTGTTGCCATGTTTGGATTGATTCGGGTTGCAAGCTTGCATACCACTCAAATGCCACTCCTGTGAGACTTGCAGAGAATTGTCTAAGGAGGAGCGAAGGTTTTGCACTTGTGTCTCCACAAGCCGTCACGAAGTGAGCTAAGTGCTGATCAGGATTACCAATCCCGTTAAATTGCTTAAATTTAGGGACATTGTACCCTTTGGGGTAGGGTACCAGGTCATGGTAGCTTGGATAAGGTTTGTCTCCATCGACCCTTATCTCCTTTCCTCTGGCTTGTTTCATTTCAGCAGCCACTATCTGTTGTATCTCCTCCCGAGTCATTACAGCTGACTGTTCCGGGACAGGAGTGTGTGAGGTTCCCCCTTGTTCTCGTGGCCTAGGGATTTCTCTTACAGGTGCATATGAAGTTCCCTCCTGCTCTCCTGGCCTAGGAACTTCTTTCGGTTGTGGAGAGGTTCCCCTTTGTTCTACCAGCCCAGGGATTTCTCTTGGTTGTGGGTTTGGACTTTTAGGCCTTTGTGCCTTTTGACCTTCCATCAAGGCAGCCATTTGTCTTTGCATCTTCACCATTGACTCCATCATGATTGTCATGTTTTCACTGAGCCACCGATATTCAGCTTCTCGATTATCTATTTGTTGAGGTATTTCCATTGGTTGGAATCTCCTCCTCACTTCATCTTCATTGTAAGCAAAGGCAGGTTCATTCTCATCATCTTCATTTGGAGGGTTTGCTTCCCTCGACTTGGTGGCATGCTGAAAACACCGAACGCCTTTGTCCAATCTTTGACCCTCATACGGCATTTGGCTTGAGCCTTCATCCCGACTACACTATGAGAGTCAGCCGCACTGCGAGAGACCTTGTGAATGGCCCCGGATGTTCTTGTTGACGGTGGATCTCCCTCGAGCCTCCCGGTAACCATCCGGACCGTATGCACTTCTACGTCCATGTTAGACGTTTCTTCCTTTTCCATTTCCCTCCTCCGTTGAGATTTAGAGCGGGAAGTCTTGGCTTGGTTTTCTTGGGGAGTTAGTCGATCAAATACCGTTCTTCGATGCATTTGACACTAGCGCTTCTTCTTCCTATAGAACTCTTTCGGTGTCGTCTTCTCCGTACCGCAACTTCTTGGATGCCGCATAAGTGTTATGCTGATTTTGGCCGAAAGACTCCTTGTGATAGGACTTTGGAGGCCTACAACCTTTATTTTCCTTTGGTACGGCAGCTGACTCTGCGATGGATTGAGTTCTTCTTCACAAGCTTGGAGTGGTTCAAACGAGTTCTTTGAAGGAACCCATTTGATCATTTCTGTGCCCTTGGAAAGACATGAAATTCAGCTTTTGTTTTGGAATTTTGATCTTCCTTGGCGTGAGCCTTGAGAATACACTCCTTTTCAGTGTGTCTTCATCAGATGAGTGAAAGATTCCACTTTCCCGCCCTTTTGCGGTAACAGTGAAGGCAGGTTCATCATCGTCATCATTCTGAGGAGATTACCCTTTTAGGGCGGGATAACCTCTTAAACACGGAGATTCTTGGTGAATCTTGGCAGACAATGTCTTACGTCAACTTTAGGGATGATCACATTAGGACGGCGCCCTTTGGATGGAAGGCGAGGAATTTGTCGAGTTCATCTTACATTTGGTGAAGACTTCCTCCAAAGCTGTCTGACATCGATTGATTGTGCGAATCGTAATTCAGCTCCAGTAGCTCGATCTTGAAAGTGCGGTTAGGCTGAGTTGGACTTCGCCTCTCCCCAAGGAATATAGTGAGCTTGGGCTTCACAGTGCAGTTGAACTCTTGAATGCCATTTCTACGCAATAAGGAAATCAACAACGTCGGTTTTCTTTACTGAGGATGTAAAATATTATCTCTACTTGTACTTTTGCCTCAAAGATGGGAGGAGGAATATGTCCCCAGTGCGTGATTTTGTGGGATCGAAAATCTGGCGCTGGCATGCGTGTGACACAAAGCGATATATCGAAGCACAAATATCATATTTTATTGTATGCGGGTTCTTTTTATTCCTAATAGAGGCAAGCCTCTATTATTAATTACCCCAGACAATGTCTTGGGAACCTCCGATTAAGGGCAAAAAATACAAGTAGAGACAATGAAAAAAAAACAATAATTTATCTTATTACAATGTAATATGATTTGTTACATATCAGCATATGTTTATATATATATATATTTATTTATTTATTTATGACGCTGCCCCTCCACCTCAAGATCTGTGCCCCGCCATATGGGATCCATAATCCACCGGTTGCCTTGCACTTGAGACTTGTGACCGAGGTTGGATCATGGCCGAAACGCCTTTTAAGAGTTGCATTAGCCTTTTTCTCTATCAAAATATACCTTTGCCGAAATTTTGCAAAAAGGGCTTGTGCTATATATGACTATTGAAGATCTTGGTATCTAGTCTTCAGTGTCGCAAATTTCATTCCCATTGGAGTCTCCATCAGGGAATCATGAATATTTAAAATGAGTCTTGGCATTGTCAACGGCAAGATGCATTTGAAATTGACTATTTTATCCATTGAAATTTACACCGGTGAGCCGCCCGAGCAATTGATCTTGTATATGACTATTGGAGATCTGGATATCTAATTTCCAATGCCACAGATTTCATCTTAATTGGAGTTTTCTGACCAGAGTTATGAATTTTTGAAATTGGGCGATCAACATAGCTAGCGGCAGAAATGCTGAAGTTTACCCTTTTGTTTATCAGAAATCCACACTGATCGGACCACCGAATGAGTTTGTGTTGTATATGAATGTTGGAGACCCAAACATCTACTTTCCAACGTCGCAGAGATTATCTCAATCGGTGTTTCCAGGCCAAAGTTGTGAATTTTTGAAATTGAGTATTCAGCATGGCTGTCGGCAGAAACGCTGAAATCTACCCTTTTATTTATCAAAATCCACGCTGTTCGGGCCACCGAACGGATCTGCACTGAATATGAATGTTGGAGACCCAGGTGTCTAATTTCCAACGCCGCAGAGATCACCTCAATCGGAGTTTCCGGGCCAGAGTTATGAATTTTTGAATATGGGCAATCAGACGAGGTTTCAGGAATTAATTTGTCGAACTATAGGGTTCATCCTTTTTCCCCATCGAAATAAGCACTGATCGGTCTGCCAAAAGGATCCGTGCCGTATATGATTGTTGAAGATGTGGATGTCTAGTTTCCAACGCCGCAGATCTCGTTTCAATCGGGATTCTCTGGCCGACGTTGTGAATTTTTGAAAACAGGTCCTTTATAACAAAAATCTGCAGCAACACAATTTTTATTTCTGCAGCAGCAAATCCATCAGCAGCCGAAGCTGACAGCGGCGGCAGTAATTTCGAGAACATTGATCTTTGGGACTTGTTCTTTATTAGTTGCTTCAAAATTTGGTTTATCTTGACTACCTCGACATCCATGTCATCACTGCCATCCCGAGATTTGCATCAGTGTCATTGCATGTAGCTTCAAGATTTGAAGATTTGGAATTTCTGCAATCTTTGTATTATCACAACCTCTGAAGTCTTTGGCCATTGATTGCTTAACAAGATACTCTTTATTTACTTTAACATCTCTTCCTATTATGAAATATTAATGATGCCAAGGCCATGTGACACTCATAAGAAAAGATCCATCTTTTCCTTTACTTAAAGCATTAACTTGACGAACAAACCCCTTTTGATTTTCTTTGGAGCAATGTAACAAACAAGTCGTGTGCATGATAATATCTTTTATGAATAATCTCCCATATTAAAGATTCCCTTGTCTTTTTACATAGATATATCACCAAACTTGATTGAGGCTTCATGCTCAATGGACCACATTCCATTCAATCCTTCCACAAAGGTCACATGTATGGGAAAAATGCTTTAAGCAGCTTTCTCTTTTGTTATTTTGCAGCATCATTTGCTTCATCTTCATCTTCCTTTCATTTCTTCTCTGAAATGCTTCATAGTTTAATCTCTTTGTCCATGGGGTTTGCCTTCAGTTCATGAATTCCTTTAGTTTCAATTTGCTTGCTCATGATCGTATATTTGTATTGAGCATGCTTTTGAAGCCACTCCAAAAATGTATGCCATGATCACAGTACAAATCAAGGCATAAAAATCTATTCCCATGACCATTGGTCAAACCGGATGGAGTCGACCCACGCTTTCAAAGTATTTGATGAATTTGGACATCTTATAGATGGCTCTGAATAGTAACGGACGTCTATAGCTTCAACAATTGACTTTACTAGATTTCTTCAAGCATTTATTTTGCTCCAATTGGCCGTGTAGTAATTGAGCAGCCTTCCAACCAATAGCATCATCCTCTATAAACTTTGGCATTTTCTTTGTGTATAATCATACTCTTACGGCTGCTGCTTATGTGTCCATCTTTTAAATTAATGGGATCTTTTTCGGATGCATCATACTTAGGAAGAATAAGAACAGACCCATACTGAAATATCATTAAGGCATTCTGTCGAACAGGTAGAAGGCATTCCATAGAACCAAAGATTTATCATAACATTAGAATGCATTACTTTTACAATATAAAGGCTATTGCATTCTTATGACATTCAACATCATACTCAGAGCATGCATCATCAACGATCGGCATCAGCATCGCAGCGGTTCCATTTTCAACTTCTTTGCAGCAACACAGCCTCGTTGACAGCAACCATCTTTAGCAGCAGGAACATCAGCAACCAAAGGAACACGATCAGCAACCAGCAGTAGTATCCTTAGGCGAACCAATATCAGCAACCAACAGCAGCATCCTTCGGCGAATCAGCAACCAACAGCATCAGCTTTTGCAGCAGGAGTAGCTTCAGCATTCTTTTGCTCCCTCTAACTTTCTTCTCTTCTTCTTTTGCAGCAACAACATCAACTTCTTCTCTTTGCAGCTGACCTTTTTGTTTTATTTTGCTTCGCAGCAAATTGGTGCTCACTTCTCCTTCATCTAAAATGGCAGCAGTAACAAGTTGGTTGTCTCAACATCACAACAACAATCATCATCAACTTCTGCAGCAAGACGGCATCAGCAGACTTCTTCTCTTCAGCATATCGGCAGCAAAACAGCAGTGACGTGGCTCCTGGCAGCACATCATCGTGGCAGTGGACAGCAGGCGGTACTCCTCCAGAATTTGATGGCGTCCATGATCTTCTCTGGCAGCGACACTTCGTCAATGAAAGGGCGGAGCTGCTGGGCAGCCAAGTAGGGAACTGGCGGCGGATCTAGACAAAAGTTGAGGAGGTTAACAAAGCGCTGGGCAGTGCAGGGGCGGACTAGTCTTTGGCCGGACAGTCTTTGGGCACAAATGGCCAGGCGGAGGAGGCTTGGCAGTCTTTGGGCGAGCGATTTGCAAGTAGAGCCTTGAGGGTGGAAGTCTTGTGGCCGAGAAGGCGTCTTGCTTGAGGAGGTCTTGTGGCGAGAAGCGTCTGTGAGAACGAGGAGAGCAGGGCACAGGCGCTGGCACAGCAGCAGCGGCTTTGGCCTTGCGCCAAGCCTTCGGCTTTGGGCGCTGTACTGGCCTTGGCACAGCCTTAGCTGGCCCGCACACGGCAGCAGATCCACAGCTGGGGCGGTGACGGTAGCTTGGCGGGAACTTAGCGAGTGGCGTCGGCTGGCCGGTGAAGCGGCGGTCTTCGTCGGGGGCCGGTCGTGAGAGAGGAAGAGGTGGAGAAGAAGGGGCTGCCTCTCTTTTTTTCTTCTTTTTTTTTTCTTATTATATTTTTTTTTATTATTATATATATATATATTTTTTTTATGATAAAAAGTTTGAGAAGAATTACCTTTCCCTCTTCTTTGCTTCTGTGAGTACTCTTTCCTTCTCGTCTCTGTCTTTCCCTGCCTCCTCTGTTCTCTTCTTCTCTCTTTGTCCTTCGGTCTTTTTTCCTCCTTCTCCTGATTGTCTTCTCTTGCTGTCTCTCTCAGATTTCTCTCTCAGACTTTTTTTTTTACTCCCATGCCTTATTTATCTTTTCTCCGAATAACTCCTTTCCCGTGAGATCAGAACTCCCTTCCGAGGAATCACAAACCTCTTCTGACGGTTCTTAACCGGATAGGAACGAGAGGAATCGAGGTTTTCTCTGAATTTGGATAAGATCAAGCCATTTAATATTTATTTAAATTAATTAAATAATTAACTGATTAATTAATTAATTTTGTGTTTGAATTTTGACTTAAGCCTCGAGATATGTTCTCATGCTCTTTGGCCCTTCAGGGGATATGCCCCAAAAATATTTCGAGATTTGAACTTTTATGGGAAAGTTGCTTATATATCCCTCAAAAGTTTCATAATTATTGACCCCTTTGGAAATTTATTTATTTATATTTATATTTATTTTTTTATTTTTTTTATTATTATTATTTTTTTGGTATAAACAGAGAGGTACTTCTTTGTTTCCATAGAAGGGGGCTTCGGAGTTCGGACTGAGTGGGGAGCACCTCGGACTCAGGTGTTGAGTAGGGAGAAGCTCTCCAAAAGAGAAACCCGCCATCTCAAGAAATTACGAAAATGTTCTCAGATTCCTCCTGAGCTCTTCTTGATTAACAAAATCCTACGGAGGAGTGGCCTGTTTTTAGTAAAGGGTAGGAACTGCTATATCTTTGCTGTTCTTTTCCGAGATGCCTTTTTCCATCGTTAACTGAACTTCTTTTTTCTGCATATTAGGTGAAGGCATGGATCCTTCCAAGTGCGCCAAGTCCTTGTTGGACAAAGCCCGAGCTCGTGCCGAGAAGCTCAATACGGCGCGACTGGAGAAGCAGAAGAAATCCGAGCTCCAGAAGAAGGCGGCAAGAGAGAATCACGGCACAAAGAGTGTTAATGAGCCGGCCCCTGCTGAAGAATCGTCCACGCCACAGGGGAACGAGGAGTCTTTTGTTCCTCAAGAGGTGGAAGTTGAGCTGCCTACGGAAACTGAGGTGGCCTCAAGAAAGAGAGCTCGGGATTCTGAAGAGGCTGTCGAGGACGAACCAGCTCGGAAGATAGCTAGCAGGAAGAAAAAAAGTTGTTTCTAAAGGGAAGAAGAGACAGCCCGAATCAGCTCAGCCACCCAACACTGAGAGGGCTTTGGCACTCTCTCCTCTATCCGCTGGCGCTCCTACTGAAAAAGATACTTCTGTGAGCGATGGTAACACTGAGTCCTATCGTGAAAAAGAAGAAGAAGGTTTCCAGGGGCAGAGGGGCTCGGCTGAACCTTTCTCCTCGACTCCGGTTGGAGAGGAGATTTTTGGGCGCATACCTGATCTCCTTGGGTCTCTTAGAGATTTGGCGGATGATGAAGTCGAGGTCATCAGCGTTTCTGAGAGGCCAAATATTGACCCTACCATCAACTATGAACCGGTCCGGGTTCGCGTCACTCGACCAACTTGTCCTTCTTCAAGTTTCCGAGCTGGTAGTGGTGAAGTTCCGTCGAGGTGATCTCACAGTTTGGATTTGGCTTGATTTTACGAAGGTTCAAGGGAATCATTGCATGTGGATCCCAAGAAGGGGATCTTGGTTAGTGATCCCAAGGTGGTTGCTTCCGCGATCAAGTCTGTTTTGCCAGGAGAAATCGAATCTAGACTTGGTCGGTTAACACGGCATGATCTCGCCGAGCTCCTCCGTCTCCAAGGGCTTTCCGTAAGTATTCCTTTTTTTTGAGCTTGTTTGTGACTTGGGCCAATTCTCAATTTGTTGTGGCTTGCTTGCAGAATCTGTTTCTCAGCCATCGAGCTGCAAGCATCTTGGAAAAGGAGGAAGAGAACCGGATGTCTCTACTGACTAAATATATTCGGAAGAGTAGAGACTCGGAGGCGGAAGTTACTCGATTGAGTGCGGAACTAAAAAAGACTTCCAAGGAGAAGGATTTAGCCCTGGCCGAGAAGAGCAAAGTAGATGCTGTGCTGAAACAGTCTAATGAAAATGCCCAAAGGCATTTGGAGAAGGAGCTTAAGGCGAAAGAGAAGATCTCATCCTTGGAGAAAGATATCGCCGTTCTGAAAGCAAGTAATTCCGAGCTACTCAAGGATAAGGAATCTGCTGAGAAGAAGCTTTCAGAGGCAAAGGAGGAAGCTAAAGTCTTTTCTTTGGAAATGTCTTCCTTGAGAGGTGTTGCCGAGCTCCTTGAGAAAGAGAACGGTGAGCTGCTCACGCAGTTAAATGAAAATGGAGCTTTGTTGACCGAGGCCTCATTGGAAAGGGATGCTCTGAGAAGAGATCATGAGAGCATCTCGAGCAAATTAGAAGCTTGTCGGAAATCATTGTCTGAGAGCGAGAATAAGGTGAAAGAGTTGGAGACAGTTTGTGCTGAAGCTTCCCAGGTGTCCGAATCTGCTCTTGAGGAGGCCCGCGACGAAGGGAGGGAGGAAAGTTTCCCCGTTTTGAAGGAGTTTGTGTTGAAATTTCCCCATGCTGATTTCGCCAATCTGACTTACATTGAGGCTTTAGAAATCCTGGCTGGTGCGGTGAATGATGCTGATATCGGAGCGGAGATCATTGCGGAGCCAGAGCGAGGAGGAGTTGTTCCTTATATTGGTGAGAAGCTCGGCACAGATGGAGATGTTACTATGGTTCCCTCAGAAACCAACGAGTAGCTCGGTTTCCTATGTTTTTAGTCCACTTTATACTTCTCTTTTCTTGATAATGTGTAACTTTGTTTGTTTTCCTTGTTACAAATATCAATGTTATTTTGATAAATGAAATTCAGTTTTACCTTTGCATGGAACGGATTTCAAGTTCTTTGTTACGTTTCCTTTCCGCGCTTCTAAACTTTCCGTTTTCTTTATTATGTTCCAGCAATTGAGTCCTTTGGCGTATGTTCTCTCTCAAGATGATTCGAGCCTAGACCCGCTATCATCTTATTAGGAGAATTGCGCAAGAGTTTCTCGATTTTGAATTTCGAGGTCCTTCAAGAGGAGTTCAGATTTGGTGAGTTGGTCGCCGAGGGGCTCTTTGATGGAATGGCGCTTTCATGGAATTGTCCTCATAGGCTAGTTGCAATCATATCCGCATTTCGAGCCTAGACCATTTAGCGTGTGTAGCGATCAAAGCTTTGTGAGGATTTTCTGAGTTGCTCGCCATTTTTGTCAAAGCTCGAGCCTTGACCCGCTGCTGTGTTTATTAGCAAGTCCTTTTTTTTAAAGCGTTAGTTGGAGCTCCTTTGGGTTATGCCATGACTCGAGCCTTGGCCCGGTATCTAGCTTTAAGTATAATTCGAGAGCTTTGAGCTGTTTGTCTCTACCTCATAGGTGTTTCTTGACAAAGGCTTGGGCACATTGTAGAACAGAAAACTTTATTGATAGTACTTCCTAAGATGTTCGGAATTGTAGGGGCGTTTGAGCCTTTTTCCGTCCATCTTGGGGAGCCAATAGGTGCCAGGTTTCACAATCTCCTTTACAACATAAGGGCCTTCCCAATTAGGGTTAAGCTTCCTTGTTCTACTTTTGTTGCCATCAAAAATATTCTCCCTCAAGACCAGATCTCCTACCTGAAATGTCACCTCTTTGGCCTTGGCATCATAGTGACGTTTGACCTTCTGACGGTATGCAGCAGCTCGGAGGGCAGCTTCATCTCTCTTTTCTTCTAATAGATCGAGCTCAGCTCGAAGTACTTCTTCATTACTTGTTGGATCAAAAGCCTGGATCCGTGGAGTTGGGACTTCAATTTTAGCTAGAAGAACTGCTTCTACTCCAAATGCGAGTGCAAATGGAGTTTCCCCAGTAGGAGTTCGGGAACTAGTTTAGTACGCCCATAGAGCTCCTAATACTTCATCTACCCAATTGGATTGATTCTGAAGCACTCTAGTCTTGAGGCTGTGAAGCAAGGTTATGTTCGTCACTTCCACCTGCCCATTTGCTTGGGGGTGAGTAACAAAAGTAAGCCTGTGTTCAATTCCGAGCTCCTCACGGAAATTTTTGAATGTTGCATTGGCAAACTGTCTCCCATTATCTGTGATGAAGGCCACTGGGATCCCGAATCGACAAATTACTGATTTCCATAAAAATTTTCGGCATACCTTCTCAGTGATGGAGGAGAGGGGCTCAGCTTCCACCCACTTGGTGAAATAATCAATAGCAACAATCAAAAACTTCATCTGTCGAGCTACTTTCGGGAATGGGCCAAGAAGATCTACTCCCCAAAGTGCAAATGGCCTGGTACTCACAATAGGGGTGAGTTGTGAAGCTGGGCGGCGCTGAATATTAGAGTAATGTTGGCATGCATCGCACTTCTGGGCAAAAGCTTTTGCATCTTTCAGCAAAGTGGGCCAATTGTAGCCTTGTCTCAGGATCTTGTGGCAACCCGCTTTTCCACCCAAATGATCTCCTACAATGCCTTCATGAATTTCTTGAAGGACATAATTTGCTTCACTTGGGCGCAGACATCTCAATAGTGGAAGAGTAAAGGACCTCTTGTAAAGGTGCCCATCCAGAATAGTGAAGCGATTGGCCCTAACTTTAATCTGGCGCACCAGCTTGGGGTCTGATGGCTAGGATCCATCTTGGAGGTAATTCAAGATTGGATCGATCTAGCATGGCTCCTCCATCACTTCGAGCAACTCTTCCTCAGGTCTGCAATCAATTGTCTTCGCTTGCAGGTATTGAATGTTGACGGGGTGTGTCACCTCAGCCTTGGAAGAAGCGAGCTTTGCGAGGAGGTCGGCTTCTTGATTCTCTGCTCTTGGAATCTTTGTAATGGAAAGCTTCTGAAAACTAGCAGCCAGCCTTTGCACCAAAGCTTTATATTTCATCATATTCTCTTCTTTCCCCTCAAATTCTTCGCTCATGTGGCCAACAACTAGTTGGGAATCTGTATTAGCTAACAGATTCTGAACTCCAAGGCCCCTGGCCAGTTGTAAGCCTGCAATCATGGCCTTATACTCAACTTCATTGTTTGTTGCTTTGAACCCAAATTTTAAGATTGCTGAGGTGCTCCAACCAGAAGGTGATTGTAGCACTATGCCAGCTCCGGAACTCTCGGCATTTGCTGACCCATCAGTATGCAAAATCCATTGTGCCAGGGAGGGAGGGGATGCCCCAGGTAATTCTATGGAATAAGTTTCACCAGGATCCGTGATTGTGAGCTCAACGATGAAGTCGGCCAGGACCTGGGCTTTAATGGCTGTGCGAGGCTCATAGGTGATGTCATACTCTCTAAGCTCGATAACCCACTTTGTCAACCGTCCGGAGGCATCTGGGCGGTGGAGGACTTGCTTTAGGGGCTGATCTGTTAGCACCCTAATCTTGTGTGATTGGAAGTAAGGACGAAGCTTCCGAGCTGCTGTGACCAAGGCGTACGCCAACTTCTCAAGAGGATGATACCTGGACTCGGTATCGGTGAGAACCTTGCTTGTATAGTAGATAGGTTTCTGAATCCCGTCCTCCTCCTTGGTAAGAACTGAGCTCACTACCAAGTCTGAAATCGCCAAGTAAATGCCGAGCTCCTCTCCTGGCTTGGGTTTGGAAAGAAGAGTAGGTGATTGCAAGTATTCTTTCAATTGTGTGAGGGCCTTTTCACATTCTTCCGTCCACTCTACCTTCGGAGCTTTCCGGAGTGCTCTAAAGAATGGAAGATTCTTTTCCCCCGATCTCGAAATGAATCTTCCAATGGCTGCAAGCTTTCCATTGAGACTTTGTATTTCTTTAATGGTCCTTGGAGATCTTGTTTCCAGAATAGCTCTGATCTGTTCTGGGTTGGCTTCAATCCCTCTTTCCGTGAGCATAAAACCCAAGAACTTGCCTGAGCGGACACCAAATGCATATTTGATTGGGTTGAGACTCATTCCATGAGCTCTAAGTGTCTCAAATGTCTCCTGGAGGTCGGCAGCATGGGGCTCAGCGCTCGTGCTCTTTACAAGGATGTCATCAACATAGGCCTCAACATTCCTCCTTATCTGCTTCTTAAAAACTTTATTTACCAACCTTTGAAAAGTAGCTCCTGCATTCTTCAAGCCAAATGGCATCATCTTGTAACAATATGTTCCATGGGAGGTAATGAAGGCTGTTTTTTCTTCATCTTTTCTAGCCATCTTGACTTGGTTATATCCAGAGTATGTATCTAGGAAGCTGAGCATCTCGTACCCTGAAGTGGAATCTACCAGATTATCTATCATAGGCAGGGGGTACCAATCCTTGGGGCAAGCTTTATTGAGATCGGTAAAATCCACACACATACGCCATTTTCCATTGGCTTTCTTTACAAGGACAACATTGGAGAGCCATTCGGGGTAGTGGACCTCCCGGATGAACTCTGCCTTAAGCAACTTGCTGACCTTCTCTTCATGACCTCAAGCTGTCACATGAAGATAGTTCCTTCTCTTATCAGACATCGGCTTGGCAAATGGATCAGCATTCAAATGATGTTCCATCACCTCCTGTGGTACCCCCGGCATTTCTTCGGCTGTCCATGCAAAGACATCCGAGTGGGTTTTGATCAATTCAAGGAGCTGCCTCACGATCTTCACCGAGAGTCTCGCCTCCAAGCCGCATTAAGCTCACGGCACGGCATCGTCGAGGGGTATGATGGCGAGTTCCTTGACTGGGGTAGGCCTGCGAGCTTCTCTCTTCTGATTGGGGTAGGCCTGCGAGCTTCTCTCTTCTGATCTTCCTGCTGGAAGTCTTCTATAATGAAGGACTCGGTGGTTTTGCTATATTCTCCAAGTTGTCTCTTCAAGGTAGCCATGTAACATTGTCTTGAAGATGGTTGGTCACCCTTCATTTCTCCACAACCATGATTTGTCTGGAACTTCAGCTTCAGATGATAAGTTGAAGGAACAACTCCCAGCTTGTTGAGAGAAGGTCTTCCCATAATGGCGTTGTAACTCGAGGGATGGCGTACCACCAGAAAGTTGATTGGAGCTGAAACAGTTATTGGAGGAATACCAAGATTTACAGGGAGGGTGATAATACCTTCAGGGTAGACTGGATCTCCAGTGAATCCAGCCAAGGGAGACTTATACGGCTTAAGGTTCTCCGCTCCAATCTTCATCTTCTCGAAGACATCCCAGAAGAGTATGTCCGCCGAGCTCCCAGTATCGACTAACACTCTGTGCATTTTGAAGATCCCAATGTCGAGGACCACTACGAGTGCGTCATCCTGTGGCTGGCATATTCCCTTTAGATCCTCCTTTGTAAATTCAATCGGAAGAGAAGTTCGGCTCTTCTTCTGTGGAGCAAGCTCCTGCATCGTACCCACCATGCGGGCATAGATTCTCCTGGAGGATGAAGTTTCTCCTCCACATCCTGGTCTACCTGTAATGACGGTGAGGTCTATTTTCTTCGGAGGAGGTTCTGATTGGGTAGGTTGTTCCTCCTTCTTGTTGGTTTCTTGCTTGAGGAACTCACCCAACTTTCCCTCCCTGACGATATCTTCTATTGCATCTTTGAGATGGATGCAATTTTCTGTGGTGTGACCTCGAACCTTGTGGTAGATGCAGAACTTGCCGCTCTTCTTTGCTGAGGAGGTCTCCTTAACCGGCTCTGGCGGCTTGAGGATCTTCTTATCTTGAATCTGCATCATTATATGCTTTCTGGAAGTATTCAAGGGGGTGTAATTGTCATACCTGGCGCGAATACGGGGTCTGCCTAGGTCCCGAGCGCCTTGGTCATCAGAGCGAGGAGGACGGTAACGGGTTTGCTCTACATCCCTCCGTGGTGCCCGTTCACCTCTTCTATTCTCCTCTCTACGGAACTCCTCCGCCCACTAGAGGGCCTGTTCTTTCCTCCCTACCTTGAACTCATCTGAGGCTATGTACCTCTGAGCTCTGCTCATCACTTCAGACAGGTCTCTTGGAACATCTCGTGTCAATGAATCAAGGAATTGGCATTCCCGCAGCCCATCCAGTACTGCTCCAACCACCATGATAGAATCGAGATCAGACATTCCATGTGTCTCTTCGTTGAACCTGTAGAGGTAATTCCTGAGAGATTCTCCCTCTCTCTGTTTGCACCTCAGCAACATGACAGGATTTCTCTTATGCCGCCTGCAATTAGCAAAACGACGAAGGAACAAGTCTGTGAGCTGATCGAAGTAGGCTATGCTGCCTTCAGGTAGACTTTGAAACCAGTCATACGCGGTTCCAGACAATGTCTTCAAGAAACCGCGGCACAGGACGGCCTCGAAAGTGTCATTCACCGTCATCTCGGAGCAGTACCGCTTCATATGCTCATATGGATCTGAAGTACCATCATAGAACCTGATGTTTGGTGGAATGTACTTGTTTGGGAAGGGAGCTTCCCAAATGGCCTTAATAAATGGAGAGCGGAAACGTGGTACGTTTCGTAAAACACGCTCTCGGTCAGAGAGATGTCCCCGACGTCCTCTCTCAAGCTCCTGGTGGTGTACTGGAGAATGATGCCTCGACCACTGCCTCCGAGGAGATATGTCGCGAGGAGTACGACTCCTGGAGCGGGGACGTGGAGGCGTGTAGTATCTCGGAGGAGAGTACCTCGGAGAATGACGCTGTCACGCCCCAGACCTCGGCCCGGGCAAGTGGACCAACCGGCCGTACCCAAACAGGATCGACCCTATTCGTGCACAAGGCCTCGAGACTGCAAGAATTATTCAGAGATAACAACAGCGGAATTTCCATAAATAAAAAGGAGTTTACACAACTTCGTACAAGTACTGAATAAAAGTACAAATATCGGGCTAATACAACCCTAGACTAGGATCTATTCCAGTCACCCCTAGAAATCCATAACAAAGAAAGAAATACAAGTCTCACACACTGAATAAAGGAGGTACGCAGACCTCAAGATACAACAAGCTCCGAGACGACTACTCGGTGAAACCCCTGCCTAGGCTCGTCCCTACTCCTCGTCTGAACCTGAGAAACACAATCAAGTGCATGAGCCAAAGAAGAGGGTTCAGTAGGACCTCATAAAGCAATAAAAGTGGCAAACGCCATAAACAAGGAGTAAGAGAGGCAATAAACAAATATGCAAGTGAAACAACATTCACTAGTGAGCTGTCTGCATCTAAGATGTGGATAAATCCACGGATGTACTCAATCTCCTGGCATATATGATACTAGGATACCCTCGGTATCGTCTTCGGCCTAAGCCGGATAGCACTATAATCATGTATACATGGCCAGAAAATATCACTCTCTGACTGAGCCTCCGTCCGATGTATCATGCATGTACGTAAGAGATTGACAGTACCAAATACCTAGTAACAGGTATACACACATATGTACATCCAAGGCAAACCACATGAATATACATACGAAAATAATGATCCCTCGAGATCAGAAGCCAAACATATTTAAGGAGTAAAACTCAACTCAAATATGTATAAAATATGGAAAGCAACGATCCCCCGAGATATAAAACCGACACATATCCGATGTCCGTCTCGAATATGTGTTGGGAACCTCTCAAGGGAATAAGAGTGCCAATAATAAAAGCAAAGTAGGAGAAAGCAATACTCACAAAGCACGGGTAATATAGAAAGCAACGATCCCTTGAGATATAAAACCGACACATATCCGCTGTCCGTCTCGAATATGTGTTGGGAACCTCTCGAGGGAATAAGAGTGCCAATAATAAAAGCAAGGTAGGAGAAAGCAATACTCACAAAGCACGGGTATGAGATCCTACCTGATCTGGAGAGAAATACCTAAATCCTCGTCGCGTCTCACGCGTCCGGATCAGGATCTAGTCAATAGAACACAACCTAGTTAATTGTACTTGATACTCACTATCATGCATAATTAAACGGTTAAAGTGGGCACGCAAGTCCCCTACAAAATTCCGTATTTTTACTCTAGCGCGCAGTCACCGAGAACTGCCAATAACTTTCAATCCGCAAGTCGGATTTCCCCGATTTATCTTTCGTTGGAAAGGTCTCTCGGTGACTTTTCTAACGATCTCTAATACCCCCCGATCGGGGAAAGTATCGTTGGCTAAATGCATCCTGAATGGGGCAACCCGACATTTATCCTAATGATATTTTGGTGGCACCTCCCCTATATATAGGGCCCCGAATTAACTACAAACATACACACTTTCGATCCATTACACATGTATTTCCTCAATTTAACATTCATACAATTTACTCATGCATCCCATTAATCCACTGTCCGGCATTCAATAATCACAAAATAGTTAGATTCTCCCCTAAACCCCACTATACTCCCCATTCTTAGTATATTGACATGCAATTAACCCCTCCAAGGTTTTATCGGAGAAATTGGTCGTCGATCAGAGCTGCCGGGGTGGAGCAAGGGGCGGCGTACGGGCCGCAGTGGTGGCCATGGCCGAGGGAATGGGGGCAAGAAGAAGCGTGTGGGAGGCCAGCTGATCGGGCGTAGGGCCACAGCCGTGGAGGGATCGCTAGAGTGCCCGGTCTTGGTTCATGGCGTCACAAGACTTTACAAGGTGTCTGTGCGCATTGGGATTTTTAAATTTAAAAAATCCAAAAATCTGAGAAATTTGGATTACCCCAATACAATTTTGTCGTTTTTTTTTTACTTTTTTAAAAAAAATAAAAAAACCTTGAAACCGTTTCTTTCGCTTAGTAATATAGATAGATATAGATATATAGATTATTTATTATTTATATTTATATTAGTTATAAAAATTAATATCCTATTATATTATTCATAAGAGCAAAAGAACTCAGATGACTAATTATGTTACTTAACAACAATTAACAAACTGAATTAGAATTTATTTTCTCGAGCAAAATCCGTCGTATTGGGATTAAGAATGTTTTCCCCTGCAATGCGGTAATGGTTGCCGTTTCCCGAGGCCCGCCAAATTAACCCCTAAAAATCCTCCATCCACATCTCGATCCACCGGCATAGATCGCGGATGGCTCGCAATTTCAATTTCAATCCAGGTTCGTCTCTCTCCTCCATTTTTTTTTTGGATTCTAAATTTCTAATCCTCAGAATTTCCCCGAACCCTAGTTTTCAGATTCCAAGCTTTCAATCCGATCCGATCTTCATCTTTTAGGGTTCTTCTTACGTTTCGATGATTTCTTCCTGTGCTTCCCCAGGGCAGGATTCCTTCAGCGAGAGTGATTTCACGGAGTCTTGCTCGGACAGCGACATCGTGGAGGCCGTGGAGGATCCTTCTTGCCGTGAAGCCCGAGACATAGGTTTGAAGCCCCAAAGGAATGGGGGGAACTCGCAAGCAGAGCCGAAGGTCGGTATGGTGTTCCGTTCCGAAGACGAGGCGTACGAGTTCTACAATGAATACGCGAAGAGGAAAGGGTTCAGCGTGCGCAAGGGCCACATTGCGAGGAGAAGCGACGGGAGTGTTCAGTCACGGAGCTATTTGTGTAGCAAGGAAGGCACCCGGCAGAAGCATAGCTCATATGTCACGAGAAAGCCGCGAGCTTTGGAGAGGACGAATTGTATGGCACGCATTGAGTACAAGGTCGATAGGGAGAGTAGATGGGTTGTGAGCAAGGTCATTCTGGATCACAATCACCACCTTGCTAGTGCAAGCACTTCACATATGTTAAAGTCGCAACGTAAGGCATCACACACCAAAGTTAGATTCAATGATGAAGTGGATAGAGTTGGAGGGGATGCACCGGAAACGGTGGATGGCTATGGTGGTGAGGGTCGGGGTGCTGAGAATGTGGTGTTTGTTAGCAGGTACCGGAGCAGCTGTTTGAGCACCAAGCGAACCAGGGATCTTGAGAGTGGTGATGCCCAAAACCTTTTTGAGTTTCTGAAAGCAAAGCAATTGGAGGACCCTTCCTTCTTTTATGCTATTCAGCTTGATGAGATGGATCGGATGACCAACTTCTTTTGGGCGGACTCTCCATCAGTTGTCAGTTACTCTTACTTTGGTGATGCAGTTTCATTGGACACTTCTTACCGAGTGAACAAGTCTGAAATTCCTCTTGCTCTATTTACCGGTGTTAACCATCATAAACAAATTTGTGTGTTTGGTGCTGCTGTTCTGTTGGATGAAAGCACAGAATCGTTTATTTGGTTGTTTAATGTGTTTATGGCAGCAATGTCCGGGCAACAGCCAAGAACCATCTTTACTGATCATTGTGCTTCCATTGCAAATGCTGTCAGTGTGGTATTAGCTAACACATGCCATCGCATTTGTTTGTGGCATATACTTCAGAACGCTGAAAAACAGCTTTCAGCTGTCTACAGTAGTAAACCCAATTTCTCCAAGGAGTTCAAAAGTTTCTTGTATGAAGCTGGTTCAAAGGATGATTTTTATTCTGGATGGAACAGCTTGATCAGCAAGTATGATCTTGTTGGTAACCAATGGTTACAGGACTTGTTTGTAATTCAAGAGAAATGGGCTTTAGTATATCAAGGGAATTCCTTTTCTGCTACCTTGACAACACTGCAATGGAGTGAGAATATGTTTAATCTGTTCAAAATGAACTTCAATAGAAAATTGCCTCTTTCAAGATTTGTTGAGCTCTATCACAAGGCATTAATTCAATTACATGAAAAGGAACTCTCTGAAGATTACAAATCCAGGACTACTAAGCCTGTGTTGTTGGTTGATATGCCTATGCTGAATGAAGCAGCAGAATCATATACCAGGTTGATCTACATGGATTTTGAAGACCAGTTCAAGAGCCAAATTGCTTGCCTTTGTCAACCAGTTGCCATGGATGGGACGTTATGCACTTTCAGAGTTTCCCTTCCCAATGAACGTTGCTACTGGCTTGTGGAGTTCAACCAAACAGATGCTACAGTCATGTGTAGTTGCAATAAGTTCGAGACTATGGGCATTCTCTGCATGCATGCACTGAAAGTTCTTAACAACAATAATGTCCTTAATCTTCC
The DNA here is from genome assembly GCA_026586065.1 of Dioscorea zingiberensis. Taxonomy (NCBI): domain Eukaryota; kingdom Viridiplantae; phylum Streptophyta; class Magnoliopsida; order Dioscoreales; family Dioscoreaceae; genus Dioscorea; species Dioscorea zingiberensis. The sequence goes on along the minus strand of CM048818.1, from coordinate 51,435,801 downwards.
ATCTCAATACATAATGAGAAGGTGGACAAAATTTGCAAATGAAGGGCCCCTGGATTCTGACGGACCAGAAACTTTTGCTTTCCGCTATAGGCAGGTTTGCCATAAAGTAATTACTGCAGTAGCAAAAACTGTAGCTTCTAAAGATGCTCTGAAGGTTTTTGAATGTGGATTTGATAAGCTTATTATGGAAGTTGAGAATGTAATACATGGTCCTCCGAAAATTATAGAAAGTGAAAGCCAAATAGATCGGTTAAATGCAATCGCTGAGAGGAAAAGAAAGAGAAAACCACATGCCATCAACAACTCAGCCGAAATAAAAGCCTCTCATGGCCTAGTGCAAAGCAAAGGTGTTACTAAAATTGAAATTTTAACTATGATATCTTGCTCATCGAAATCATGAAATCTCTTTATTTTGACAGGACACAATGTTGGTGGAGTGGATCAGATGGTTCATGGGCCATCACATGCTAGAAATTATGATCGGACAGCTGCCTCATCATTTCATGATGTCATACCTTCACATCCTAGTAGTATTATGGGAGGTGCATCCTTCTCTACCAGCATAGTAATTCCTTGCCCTATTGCTTTACTATCACAACTATAACACAGTTATTCCTGAAGCATTTCAGATGGTTTCCCAATGTGCTTAGTTTTGAACTTTGTTATTGCATGTTATATGCTTTCTCAGGATAACCTTGACCCCTCCATAGCATCTCATGGGGTTGGCAATCCTAATGAAACACGGGTTGCTGCTAAGGATTTGATTGGTATCCCTACGCAAAGCATGCGAGGCCAGCCAGCCAATTTGAATAATTGCATGGTTGAAACTTATCCAAATGTGGTTGTGTACCGTTTTCACTGTGATCAACCAATAGTATGGATTTTCCATAAACTTGTTTCAGTTTAGTTTCACACTTTCTGTGTTCATTAAGATTATCTGAATTATTTTTGCTCAATGTTTTATGCAGCATTTTACTGTTCCAAACCAGCGGAAATCCATCCCTTGCAATCACAATGAGGACATCAACAAAGGTAAAAACAACACTTACATTTGATCAGTGCACGAAATTTCATTTCACAAGCTAACACAAGCAGGGATGATTGCCAGGTAACTGATAGGAGTACATCGATTTTTGATTTTCAATGAAATCTGTAGCATGTTGAAATTGCTGGAGGCTGCTGCATGTGGATCTCTGTGCTCATGGACAATACAATTTAAATACATGTTGTAAAGTGTTCTATATCCCAAGCTACCTCTAACCTCAATATAGTTTTTATTTTGACTTTTCATATCTGCATTTTGGCTCCAGTCTTATTTAAGGAGGCATTGAAAGTTTTATAGAGTAGACTAAAGATGTATTTTAGCTGTATAAACTGCTGAAATGTACCATAAATATTTTTTAGCCACCTTAGATTAGTAGTGTGTGTTTTCTTGTGAGTAATATTTCATTAAGATCTTTCATAGATATAGACTGCATTCTTTCATCTTTCTTCTTTCATAGTAATATTTCACTCTTATTTTTCTTCTCTTAATTTGTTCATTAGTGGTTTAAGAACATCTAATGAAGATCACTGCTTTTTTAACAGATTTCCTGTAGGATACTTCTTTTGTGTCTTTCTAAGGGTATTTTGAGCTTTAAGGAGTACTTATTCTATCCTTGCTTGATACTGTGCAAGATAAGAAAAGTATCAATATTGAAGATTTTTGAATTTATTTTGTGTAACATGATCATCCTAAGTTGAGTGATATTTGCTTGAGAAGGAAAATACCCTCATATGATGCATGATGCGTGATCTTTCTTAATCATCAATTATATAGATTTCTTTCCTAGAATTTTTTATTTATTTTATGAGTTCAATAACGAGATTGCTATCTGAGGTATGGAGGTAAGTTCAGTTGGTTCGATTATGAAATTTACATTACTAAAAAAGTTTGATTATTTGAAACTCAAACCAAACCAATCCAATTTATCTTAGTAATTGATATCTGAATAGACTTAAAAAAAATCTGGTCAGTTTGGTTATTTTAGTTGGTTTATTAACAATAAAACTAAATACATAAATATTCATCTTTAAATAAAATGAAGCAAAGAAGTATATATATGTAAATATATAAAAATAGACCAAATACGATAGTTTTATACATATTTTAAAGAGTAACATAACATAATTATAATATTAAACTTTCAAGTTTAGAAAAGTATATATAATAAAATTGATTAAATCAGTTGGCTTAGTTTTATTATGTGAATTGACCGAATAAAATTCTAAACCTAAACCAAACCAACTGAACTATGTCTTTGTGCTCTGTTAAATAAGTTTTAACTACATAATGCACACCTCTGATCTTAGGGTGTTTATTAAGTTAAGAGTTTCCTTTAATGATTGAGTATCTTAGGTTATTTTTATTTATGGCAAAAGTTCTATTTCCAATCAAGTCTTTTTGCAATATTATGGTTGCTATACGGGAAAGTTTGTTATGTTTAAAGACTCTTTTAGGTCAAATGAAGGACTAAGTACCATTTTTAAGAGGTCAGAATTCATGAATGAACTTTTCTTGTTTTTTACGTATGATTTTTTATTTTTATTTATTATTATATATATATATTTTTTGTGGCTCTCTTTTCAACCTATTTTTCATGCAGAAATGGTATTTGTCTATAATCTCATTAGCACATCATTGTAAAAAAGGTCTGATATTCATCAGTGTTGCAGAATCAAGGATGGAAGGTTGAAAACCTGTGCTTTAATGGATGCATTTGTTTACAGGTCAGAAACAATGATGAAATTTATGTTACTCATTATCATTTCTGTGTTATTCTATTTCTTTTTCTTTTTTTGCATTTTTAGCTACAAGCTGTTATTAAATTTTACATCAAAGACACTAAGTATTTGAAGTACTTGACATAAGCTATATGGAGTTTTATGATCTTTACTGATTTATTCATTGGAGTCATTATTCTAGTTAATTCGCAATTGTCCCACTATTTTGAACAAAAATCCTATTATATTTGCAAGATTTTCCACTGTGCACCTCAACTAAGTTTTGGCCTTCGGAATCTATTTGTAGTAGTGTAGTTACTTGGAGTTTGTCTTATTTTTTAACTTGTTAGGATAGGGAAACTATATATATGTTTATCAATATCAACATTTTCATTATTTATTTATTTATTTATTTGCAAGCAACATGGGGAATCTCTGGATCTATACTTATTTTCAACTCATCCCATTAGGAATAATATCCATAGAATCATCCCATTGAAACCTGATCCTATTGTCTGAACCTTGCTGCCCTATTCAAGGCACCAAAATCAGAAGTTTAGAACTCCTATATGGTTTGAATACTTTGAAATAACTAATTGCTGACAACGTATTTTCTCTTTGTTGATAGATAAATTAGAACCTCTATCATGCATTTTTGGCCGCATAATCTCAGTACTTGGTGGCGATGATTTCAACTGGTTGGAACTTCTGTTCATATATATATATATATATATATAGGGTGGTGTTATGGTCAGGCCAGCCGCATTTGCGGCCGGCCCGACTAGTGAGACGATGCTGGCTCGGTAGGGCGGTACATCGGAGGCCCGGCCCGACAGGTAATAAAAAGTCGGCCCGACCGCATCACTGTGCAAGTAAGGTCGCCTCATTTTGAAGCATTTGGAGAGTATTTTTTTTCTTCTTCCAAATCTAACCGTATGAGTGGAAAGAATATCGAAAAATAAGATAATATGTCGATTTTCATACAATTTGGTAAGATAATGAGTATTCATCTTAAAGGGTGAAATTTTATAGAAATCTTATCGGTTCAGAATTTCATCCTTTAAGATAAATTATTATTATCTTATTTTTCGATGTGCTTTTTATCCATACGGTTGGATACTTGGATTTGAAAAAATACACTCCAAATGCCTCAAAATGAGGCGACCGTAAATGAATAGTGATAAGGCCAGCCGGACTGTATCATGACTATAAATATATATATATATATATATAAGGGCAGCCCGGTGCAACAAAGCTCCTGCATGTGCGCGGGGTCCGGGAGGGTCCGGGGAAGGGTCGGACCACTTGGGTCGATTGTACGCAGCCTTACCCTGCTTTTTTTGCAAGAGGTTGTTTTCACGACTCGAACCCGTGACCTACTGGTCACATGACAACAACTTTACCGTTGTGCCAAGGCTCCCCTTCATATATATATATATATATATATATAGACGGGTTAATTACACAGGATGTCCCTCAACTTTACCCAAGTTCCCATGATGGTCCCTAACCTTTTTTTGTAACAAAAATACCCTCGAACTTTAAATTTGTAACATAATGGTCCCTCAGGCCGGTTGCCGATTAAAGAAAAGCTGACGTAGCGGTAAAAAGATGACTCACTTCAACTTAAACATTATTTTATTATTATTTTTAAATAAAAATATATTTTATGATTATTTACTTATCTCCTTCCTCTTCCTCTTCCTCCCTCTCCCTCTCTCTCCCTCTTCCTCGCCGTCGACTCTTCACCGGCGTCCCTTCCCATCTCCACCGTCTTTTCCTCTCCTCCCACCACCTCCTCTCCTCCTCCTTCCCCATCCTCCTACCCTCTCCTCCACCCTCACTCTCTATCGTCGGATTAGGGTTTAAAATCCCCAAATCTCATAGTTTATAATCTTCAAAAACTCCATCAACACTGCCACAAGAGTCTCTTCCTTTCTGCGTTAATGAGCCGAGGAGTCTCCGGTCATCGGCATTAGAGTTTCGTGGCTTGTTCTTTGAGTGGTTATTCTCTCGGCCGCCCGACAAGCCTACAAGCCATTTCTGCGCATCATCCTACTTTGAAGTGTGGGCTTTGTGCGAGAACTCAAGACTTTTCGGTTTGCTTTTTGAAACTTGAATGTGTATGAGTTTGTGCTTGGATTCTCTTGTGCTGATCCTACTTCATAGCATGCTTTCTCCTCTCCACCCTTCATTTCTCTTGTGCTGATCCTACTTCATAGCATGCTATGAAGATTATAAACTATGAGATTTGGGGATTTTTTGGGGATTTGAAACCCTAATCCGAAGGTGGAGAGTGAGGGTGGATGAGAGGGTAGGAGGATGGGGAAAGAGGAGGGGAGGAGGTGGTGGGAGGAGAGGAAAAAACGGTGGAGATGGGAAGGGACGCCGGTGAGGAGTCGACGGCGAGGAAGAGAGAGAGGGAGGAAGAGGGAGAGGAAGGAGATGAGTAAATAATCATAAAATATATTTTTATTTAAAAATAATAATAAAATAATGTTTAAGTTGAAGTGAGTCAGCCTTTCACCGCCACGTCAGCTTATTTTTAACCGGCAACCGGCCTGAGGGACCATTATGTTACAAATTTAAAGTTCGAGGGTATTTTTGTTACAAAAAAAAAGGTTAGGGACCATCATGGGAACTGGGGTAAAGTTGAGGGACGTCCTGTGTAATTAACCCATATATAGACAGATATTTAGATAGATAGCCCCCTGCACTTTTAAGTATAAATCTTTATACATAGATTCCTTGATGCCCTTATTATGCTATATGCATTGAGCACTCTTATAGATTCCATGTATGCACATTGGATCTCCTAGATTGGCTTGTTAAGAAGACATTAGAGACAGGTGAACCAAATGGTGGAAGATAATTCTGGATGCAGACTCCATTCCATACCTAGCAAATGAATGAATGGCAGCAGCTAGAGGTGAAAATGCAGTGAGGTCTGCCTGTAAATGTAACTGTTCATGCTGTAATGTGATCTTGTGTTTGTTGGATTGAACATTTACCAAAAGAGGAGCTTGGCATGAGAATCGGTTTAGTTAAGAAACTGCAGGTTAAACTAGAGTTCATCTCTTAAAATCTTAGTTAATTTTTTCTCTCATATTGCAGATATCATTGAGAGTCAATCTGACCTGTCATTGTTGATTTTATCTAAAGGTTCCGAGTATTACATGAAAATTGAAAATCTGAATTACCTGTAGCTCCAGTTACTGTGAATGAAATCTTACTTTTTCCTTGACATTGTCCTATCAGAGTTGAGCCAAATGGTAATTAGTTATGGACTTCCTGTCCCTGACAAGTCCCTCTTAAAAACTAAATACATCCTATGATATTTTTGAACAGAGGCCGGATCTGGAATAAAATCTTTGGGCTGAAACTGAGGAATAATAAGTTTTGCATCGACATTGTCCTATCAGGGTTGAGCTAATGAGGATTTAATCATGGATCTTCATCTCCATGACAAGGCTCTCTTGAAACTAAGTACATTCTGTGACATTTTTTAACAGACTGTTCTGGACTGCAAAACTTTGGGCTGGAATTGAGCTGTATGTTCATGCAAAATGTTAGCTTGACTTCTGCAAATATTGATGCTGGGGAAGTCATGTAAGTTAATACTCATTTTTCATATATATCGGCTCCATATTAACTGTAATATTGATAGAATGGTTTAAGAGTTGAAAGAGAGCCTCTAATGCATTAAAGAAATGGTTATTTGCTATAAGCGGATTTATCAGGCAATTTACCTTTGTTGTGCACTTGCTTTTTAGTATAACTTTTGATTTAATTAATAATCAGCAGGTTTTGGTTCTACTTTGCGGCTTTGGTACTATTTTGTAATTTTTCAATTTTGTCTTTTATCTTAAAAATTGACTTTTTCCAGCCTTTTTCTTGTTCAATTCTGACTGAAGTTAATCTGTTATTGACCTTGCATAATTTTGACCAAGTGACTGGTGCTACCTTATGTCTTATTAAGGATTTAGACCCAGGATATCATTTTTTTTTTTTTTTTTTTTTTGTGGTTGTGGGGGGGGGGGGGGGGGTAAAATCTGGGATATCATCTTTAGTATATAGCATCACTTTGTCTTTTAAGGGGACTATAAGGGGAGCATTGTCAATTCTGTTATGTTGATATCATCTTTAGTATATAGCATCACTTTGTCTTTTAATTTACTGCAAAATCAAGATATCCTAGGATGACTATAAGGGGAGCATTGTCAATGCTGTTATGTTGCATCTGTCGCCCAATCATATCAAGTTATCTAGTGTCTCTTATTTTGTCATTGACTTCTAATTAACCATGTTTTTGAAATTGCAGAACTAAAATTAATCCAAAGATGCTTGTGATGGTGGCAAATACTTTTCTTGTTTGTTTAACTCCTCATCTCTTGATAAAGATGTGACCATCCAGTATTTCTGTCTAGATGGTCATATCTAACAAAATTGGGGATGTGATTATCCCCTTTTTTTCTATCCAATCTTAACTCCTATTTTAAATCTATCCATCTAGCCCCTTCTCGTATTTTAAATTATTTTAAAATTTATATTTTAAATTATTTTAAATTCTATATTTTAATAATTGATTCTTTAGAGTTACCATTACTTTCAATCAATTCCACGGTTTTATATTAATCATTACAATTAAATTATTTAATTAAATATTATTATAATTAATAGATTAATAAAAATTAACAAGTTTTTAATAAAATTACCAAACTGTATTTCTATTAAATTATTTAATTAATGATTTTTTTTCTACTTAGACTAATAAAATTTCAAAACAATTAATGTATAGGGGTAATCCCACGGTTTATGATATCCTCATATTTGATAAACTATTATACAAACACAAAAAATGCATATCCACATTCACATAACTCTTTTTAAACAACTAAATATAATTAGTGTATATTCAACTCTTTTTCCTTAATCCAACCAAACACAATTATAATTCGTTATCCTGTATCTATACATTTTTAAACGTTCATCTGGTCACTACAAGATTATCAGAAAATTGTGAGGAAAAAATCCCTTGCTAAATCAGGAAATTCCTTCACTAAATTACTTCAATGAGGGAATTGCGAGGGAAAATTTTTATGTTTCGTTCAGGGAAAAGTCTCTTACTGAATATTAACGAGAGATTAGTGAGGTAAGCTTTCTTTAGGTATTTAGTAAGAGTCAGGAATTCCCTCGCGAGTTGACTTAGCAAAGGATTTTTCTGTAGCTATTTAGAGAGGGAATCTCTTGCCTAATCTGTAGGTATTTAGTGATGGATTTTCTTCCCAAACTGAAGTTTTTAACATTTGTGAGGACTTAGCGAGAGATTTGCTCAAGCTATTTCGCGAGGGCATATTTGTCCACGCTGAAATTTTTTAATTGATTCCCCTTGTTATTCCTTCCCTAATACCTACATTTGCCATCAATATATATATTTTTTTGATTTATTGGTTCTCTGTAGTATAATTTTGAATACCACCTGTAAATTCATAATATAGACAATATTATCGCTCCTTGTGCTACAAGCATAATACACAAGGTATACAAAGAATATATTTAACGTATTGATCTACTAAGATGCTATAAGATGCACATCATTATCATAATAGACAATATATACAAAAATTTGTTATAAGATGCACATCATAATAGCCAATATATACAAAAAAAGATATAAAATAAGAATATCAACAAGGCAGTCTCCTCAATTCCAATCAAACGTGTAACGCCCCGATTCGGATCCCGGGACTTCGGGCACGTCGACAGACCGACCGTATCCAAGTGGAGACGGGCTCCACACGAATACAAGGCCTAAGTAATCAAAGCAGATAATAAAATAATAATCAAATATCTCAAATGACAGCAAATAATATCCTCAGGATAGTCACAGCGGAAATAAAATAAACCCTAAAGGGACCACATGCCCTACACAAGTCCAGGCCCTACAAGGGTCCTAATAATCAAATAAAAGTGTCCTCACACAACAAAATGAAATCCTAGAGAGAGATCCTCCGACCTCGACAAATATCCCCCCTAACTCTCGCACGTCCCTGAGCTCGAGTCAACCTACTCCTCAGGACCTGAAATAAGAGAAAGAAAAAATGTCGTGAGCTTTCGAAAGGAAAGCCCAGTAAGTACCCTGCAAGGATCTCAAAACGGTAAGATGAAACAAGATATCAACAATCAACGAATCATCAAGCAAAGGGGCTACACCCCACACAATCAGATCCTAGAATCCAGCTACGGCCCTCAGAGCCCTGGATAGGAAGTCAAACAATGGCTCAACAAGGTTTTCCCCCGGACAAATGACAAAATTTCAGGTACGTAAATCATAAAACGCACCTCGTGATCGCAAACAACGTGGCGGCGAAATTTAACCGTGCGCTCGGTAGCGCCACCTCTCACATGTCGACATCGGCGAATCAACCCCTAATCGACGGGAAAATGAGCCTCGACTCCAATCGCAACGGGCGGGAAGATCGAACTCCCTGGCCAGAATCGGGCGGTAGATTATCGATTGGATAATCTTTATAGTTTGAGTCTATCTCGACTCTCTTACTTCGTCTGTGTTTTTGATTTGCAGGTTGGATAATTCGTGGCAGCGCGCGGCTCACGGTGGCGGCGCCTGCGGCTGAGCTCCTCCGGAACCAGTCTTTGAATCACAACCGTCCGATGCTCGCGATTGCACCGTCCTTACGAGGCCTCAGCCGTCTATCAACCGCGTTCCATGCATGTGCATGGCTTGGTTGTCCATTATGCTAAGTACCCCCTGAGTTTTAGTTAAATTATCGCAATTCAAAGTTATATATGATACGAAATTCTCTCCCGGTCCCTCTATCAAGAATATTTTCAATTACGTCCTTAGCCTGTGAGACGGGAAAATTTTCCTTTGGTCCCTTAGATAATTGTAATTACACTCCGATCCCTGACAGGCCCAAAACCTCTATTTAGTTGATTTTCCAAATCAACTATTTCCCCTACTTAGACCAAATCTAAGTTTTCTTTTAGTCAAAAGCAAGTGTAATATCTTATCCATCAGTTTAAATCCTAAGATTCAAAATCTAGAATTTAAACTAGATAAACTTTTAATTGCTTCTAATCTCTCTCTCCAATTAAACCTAATTAGAGATAAATAAGAATAAAAATTTAAGAATAGTAAAAACACTAAAATGATCCTTAAAAACCCTTGGGTTTCACAAAACGGTGAGTGGACGACGTGGTCAGAAGGTTGAGCTACTTGGCGGCTATCTAACATCTGCTGCATCTGTTCCTGGAACTACCGTTACATCTCTTGAAATTGTGCCTCAAAATCCACTCGCAGCTCCTCTCTAACAGATGCCTGAATCTCCATCTCTCGTCGCTGCATCCTCTTATCAACCATCTCATCACCTCTTTGCTCTGGATGAAATAGCAGCTTACACCTGTTGGTTGACTTCTTTAGCATTATGTGCGTTAGATGCACGATATGCAGGAGAGGATGCATCATCATAGTAGTAGCTCGCATATGATCCTAAACCAAACACCCGCTTCTTCTTTGTCCCACCTGCGGCCTCATAATATAGGCTATTTTCGTCTACTATGGCCCCCCCGAATTGCTTCTCTCCTCCACCAAAGCGAGGAATTGATCCTAAGAGAAGAATGTAATAATTTAATTAATAGAGTGTTAATGTGCAATGTAAAAACCATGTAAAGCTTTGAAAAATAGATAAGTAATGTTACCATTCTAAGCAATTCATATGTTATAAGACAATTCTATGCAGTGCATGCTATATGGTATATCAAATCACAAGTATTCTATTTCTTTTCCAAAAAAGACAAATATTCAACATTGAGATTATGGAGCCTATCAAACATCAAATAGTAACTCATATTGATAATCACTCAATCCGACACAACCACACACTCAAACACAACAAGCCAATCATCGGTAAGAAATAATAGCTCACATGAACAATGCGGGTTTTGTCATTCATAAATGTTTCACCATCCTCCTTTATGTGCCTGCGCCTAAAGACCTCAAAGGATGTCGGGGGATGGTTATATTGTTGCTCCTATATAACAACACTGATATAGGTCAACTAAACAAAATATACTCAAATAACAATTATACACAACTTAAAGATGTGTTCATAAAAATTTAACCCATATAAAAAAAACCTTACAAATCTCTTCCCATACTCAGAATGGGATTGTGGGTAGAGGGACACGGGCCATCATTAACTCCACCACGTCTATTCTTTGCATTCTGCTAGGACATGCGCACAACTTCAAGTTCCCTCCATGCCTTTTTCCACTTCGTCCACACAGATTCAAGAACATATACTTGTCAGTTAGTATTCAGCTTCAATTTTCAAATCATATCTTCATACCGTGTAAATACCTCTTTGTCAGCCAAGCCTCCTTGACCACGTGGTCAATTGGTGGATCCCAGTAAAAGTATTTATGCATCATAGCAAATAATGTTTAATGATACAACAAAGTTCACACACAAGACAATCATAATTTGCTAATAGCAACTTAGGCTTACATTGAACTCCTCAAAGTAAAACTCTTTGGTCTCATTTGAGACTGACACCTACTTAGACTCTTCGTCATCAAATCTCTCATGAAATATGGATCGAATTCGGCGAGAGCATTCATCGGATGGAGCCAATTTGGGAAAAAAAAAGAATATACATCAATAAGTACACAAAACCAAACTCGGAAAAATAATATGTACCAACAAAAAATGGGGGAGTCTCCGGCACTCAAGTCAGCGACTTTGAATGGAGAAGAAAGAGAGTGAGAAAGAAAGAGAGAGAACTCAGAGAGGACTCAGAGAGAGAGAGAGAGAGAGAGAGAGATGCTAGCGCTTAATCTCAATGGAATTTAGAATACAACGTCAAGCATATCCGTTGCCTTTTCTGTGAGTCGAGGACCTTCTTTTATAGCCTAGTGACTATTATCTGTCAGTTATTAATACCTTCTTGAATTCATCCAACCAAGCGATTATTTTGACCGTTGGACTCTTAACTCTGCATCTATGATCATGCCACATGTCCTCATATATTTTCTCTTTTAATCTTAAAAATATTTTTTTTATAAGTATGATAAATCACTTGATAAAAGTATATCTTTTAGGGTTAAAGTCATTTCTGGCCCCTTGAAATAGGTGCAATGTTCATTTCCATCCTAAACTTCAAAAGTTGTTTAATACGATTCTTAGGCATTGCGTATTTTATCACATTTGGTCCCAGATGCTGATGTAGCGCTGACATGGTATACGAATGAAATATATGATATTTATTTATTATTTTTATTTTACAGATGGTTGTATTTTGATGACGGGGCAAATTTTTAATTGTTTTTAATTATTTTTAGTTTTGATTTTTTTGATTTTTTTGATTTTTTTATTATTTGCTTTGTTTCTCTCTATAAATAATGTTACAATATACAATGAGAAAAAAAAAATTTCCTAAAATTTAAGCAAAAAACAAGCTTTAGTGTTAACAAAAACTTTTTGTGTTGCGCTGAGGCAACCCACAAGTAAAAATTAAAAAATTCAAAAAATAAAAAAATACAAATTAAAAATAAGAATAAAAAATTTAAAAATAAAAAATAAAAAATTTGCCACATGGCATGCCACATCAGCAGTCCAGATGGCGCGCCACGTCATCAAAATACGGCCAATTGTAAAATAAATAAATAAATAAATAAATATCATGTATTTCATTTTTATGTCACGTCTGTGCCACATCAACGTCAGGATCAAATGCGACGGAATATGTAATACACATGAAACATTTGAAAATGGACCTGTTTTCAAGAACCAAAAATTGTTTTAACCATATCTTTTATGTCTTGTCTTCAAAAGTTATTGTTTTTTTTTTATAAATATGATAACTCACAAAAGTATATCATTTATGTGTGGTCTTCAAAAGTTATTGTTTTTTTTTTTTATAAATATGATAACTCACAAAAGTATATCATTTATGTGTGGTCTTCAAAAGTTATTATTATTATTTTGATAAATATGATAAATCTAGAAAGTATATCTTTTATGTGTGGTCCTTAAAAGTAGTTATTATTATTATTATTATTATTATTATTATTATTATTATTATTATTATTTAATAACTATAATAAATCACTTGATAAAAATTTATCTTTATGTGTCGTGCCGTCTTCAAAAGTTGTTATTATGTTTTTGGAATATTTTGGAAGTACAGTTTTGTGTTGAATGGAGAAGAGAGAGAGTGTGGGGAGAAAGAAAGGGAGAGAATTTAAAGAGGATTTAAAGAGATGCTAGCGCTCAATCTCTGTGGAATCTACAATACATCGTCAAGCGAACCTGTTATTTTTTCTATGAGCCAAGAACCTCCTTTTATAGTCTGGCGAGCATTATCTACCAGCTTTTAATACCCTTTGGATTTGATCCAACTAGGCGATTATTTTGACAGTTGGACTCTTAACTTGAAATCTATGATCATGCCACATGTTTTCATATATTTTCTCCTTTTATACAATAAATACTTATTTTTTTTTTATAAATATGATAAATCACTTGATACTAGTATATCTTTTATGTCTTGTCTTCAAAAGTTATTGTTTTTTTTATAAATATGATAAATCGCGAAACAATATTGGTTATGGGTGGTCTTCAAAAGTTATTATGATAAATCAAGAAAGTATATCTTTTATGTGTGGTCGTAAAAAGTCATTATTATTATTATTATTATTATTATTATTATTATTTGATAAATATAATAAATCACTTGATAAAAGTTTATCTTTTATGTGCTGTCTTCAAAAGTTATTATTATATTTTTGGAATATTTTGGAAGTCCAGTTTTGTGTCGAATGGAGAAGAGAGAGAAAGAGTTGGGAGAAAGAAAGAAAGAGAATCCAAGCCCTATTTGGATACAAAATAAAATATTATGACATAATTTTATTATGTAGGAAGTGAAAGATAATTATTACAAAAATTATGACATATTTTTTTGTTATATGATGAGCATTTGGCTAGCATAATAAAAAATTATTACAGAAATTATTACATATTTTATTCCTACAAAATTAGTGTTTGGGTAGCATAATAAAAAATTGTTACATAATAAAAAATAGTCGTTGTATTATATCCGTTGTTAAATAAACGTTGAAAAAATAGTTGTTATAATTATAGTTGTTATAATTATAACCGTTATCATTTTGGTCTATCTATACACAACATGACTCCTTGACACAATACATACTCATTTTCTTTAGCGCAAATTTTCATAGTTCTAACCACTTGTTTCAAGATGGATTCTTTACATCATTAAAGGAAGATGAATGAAGATGATGATCTATTCATATTCAACAATTGGTCGAGTCTATGTCCTGCAACTTTAGAAAGTAGCTAGACAACATCATACATCCATACTTACAGGTGTTGCATATGTACAAGAAATCCTTGAAGGTCATGAGGAACGTTGTAAGAGAGAATTTCATATGAAATCTCACATATTTCGAGTACATGTTGATCGTTTAAGAGAAAGATCTCTGCTCCGCAACTCGAAAAAGTACAACAGTCAAGGAGCAACTAGCAATGTTTATGTACACTCTTGCACATAATGCTAGTAACCGTGATGTACAAGAGCAATTTCAACCTTCGGCAGAATTAGTTAGTTGTTATTTGGTAAAGTACTAAAGTTGTCAATCAACTTGCTCGTGAATACATACAACCTCCATTGGCAATATATCGTCGGTTATTTAGAATAGCAGAAAATTTTTCACCTATTTCAAGGTTTGCAAAGCTTTATATTATGAAATTAATTGTAAATTCACCTATTTTTTTATTAATTTTATTAAATGCTATATGTTTCTTCATTTTTAGGATTGTATTGGCGTCATCACTATTTCTTTTGAGTTGTAAGACTCTTATAGAAACAGGAAACAAACACTATCTCAGAATGTTATTCAAGACCATAATTCACCAATCAAACCTACTTAACTAAAAAAACCAAATGTGTCAAACTCCAAACTAGAGGTGGGCATGGGTCGGCCCCGGACTAGTCCGGGTAGACCTGTCCATGGGTCGGGCCGGGCCAAGATGGGTAAGTAACAAAACTCACTCTGCCCAAGCCCGGCCCGGCCCGATTATATGGGCCTAAACTTTTGCCAAGGCCCGCCCAATTACCCATTTTTGCCATTTTCAGGAAGAGATTAAATTGTTCACATTGTCCATATTACTTCAAACCAAGGCCCACAGGGCCACTTCCCATCCAATTTTGTCATTTTCGGGAAGAGATTGCTTAAGATAAGATCAACATGTTAACAACTTGATTGAAATTTGAAACACACTACAAACAATATAGTAATGAATAATGATGAATCTGATGATATTAAGGGAAAAAGAATCTGATGATAACAATTGAGTTTGAGTTTGCCATAGATTTGGATTTATTTGATTTTTAAATAAATTCTAAAAGTTTTTAATTATTAAAAATTGAAAAGAGAATTTATAATTACTTTTGTATTGTATTGTATCTCCAACTACTAGTTGAGGCATTGACTAATGACTATCAAGACCATTAAAATTTAAAACAGAAGCACGAGAAGGGAATTAGGGATTCAGGGAATCAGGATTCCTTTTTTATTTTATTTTATATTTTTTTACTTTATTAAAATTCAACGGTTACGGTTTGTGTTATGATGGGCATCGGGATTGATAAGATCTAGAAAGGATTTGATATATATATATATATATACAGCCCTGGCCGGGCCCGGGCTTCAAGAGACGAACCAGAACCCGACCCATTTATTAAATGGGCTCCTTTTTTTGTCCAAGGCCTGAACATCGGGCCTAATTCTTTTGTCCAAACCCGCCCATTTTTCGGGCGGGCCTTCTGGCCTGGGCGGGTACCCAAGCCCATGGACAGGTTGTAGGGTCTATGATTCTTTTTAGGGTTTTATTTAAATTGAGAATAAATGTGTTTACATTGGCCTTTAAGAGTTTATGTTTTATTTTAGGATTTAATTAGTTACTTATTTAGTGAATAAGGGAGAGTCTCCCAAGTTTGGAAACGTTTAAATTTTTACTTGAATAAAGATTATCTTTACAGATCTCTTTGTTTAATTAATTTGCAATTTGATAAGCTCATCATAATTTTGGAATTATGAGGTTGAGGGATTTAAATGTTTAAATTAGTGATAATTGGGCCTAATAAGGATGTATTTGTAATTTTAAGAAATAACGGGGACTTAACGAGAGTTATGTCTCTTTCTCTGATAAAGGACTTGCATGTAAGAATAAAAAGGGACAGGGACTTACCACAAATTCGCAAAGGAACCATGCAGAGCAAAAGATTGAACGGCCAGGATGTAAAAGATCTGAATCATGCCTATCACGAGGCATGATCTGGCCGTCCACTCCAAACACCAGCACAAGAGTGAATGTGCCCCAACCGTGCGATTAAACAGGGATCGCTCATCACATGGATGGGTGTAAGTTCCAGGCAAGGAAATTGATCTGAGCCGTCCGTGTAATTCGTTAGACGGGAGTGATCTCAACCGTCCATCTCAAGAGATGGATTAAAACTAATCTCAGCTGCTCGTTTATTCTCAGCAATCAGGAAGATCACAACCGTTCATCCGATCAGTTGAATAAGTTTGAGGCATAGGAACTTCTTCCCAACCATCCATCTATTTTAATGGTCACCGTTGATCAAAGGAAGCACCGGATCTGAGGCATTAACGAAGACATCTGTCCGTTGGAGAATAATCATTTAATCCCAGCCATACGATTGAGGAAGCTGATCGCGAGGCTCGATAGTCGCTTTCTACTTCGGCGTGTCGCCACCGCGTAACCTTATCTGTTCTCCTGGACAGCTGCAAAACAAAGTTTAAATAGGCGATAGAGCCTTATCCGATCAAGAGCAAGTTATCCAGGAGTTCTCCGCGAGATATATAAATAGAGGAAGCCTCCAGTGGACCCTGAAAATCATTTGAGAACGGCGGCGGAGCGTGATCTCGTTCGAGGGAACTGAGACGCAGTGAGATAGAGAAGAGAAGGAGTCGAGATCCGATCACGAGAGTAAGGACCACCTTCGGAGAGGATCAAGAAGAGAAGAGGAACTCTGGCGCGGGGAATTCAACGATCAGCATCTCTTCGGTGAGTCCCCTCTCCCTGTCTACTCTTGTGAATAAAAATCGTATGCATATAGTCTAGTCACCGCAATGAGAATGAGAGGATGAGGACCTGGAGGTTCTTGGTGGCTCTCTGTCGAGAGATTGAGCACCAGCGCCGGTTGAGGTGAAGCGCTCCGACGAGAGAGACGCTCGTCAAATCTCTACCGCTGGGGACACCTCCGTGCGATCCTGGCCGGGGAGGCGGAGGAGACTTCGAAGCCGCAGTGCGCCGGAGACGGCCGTGCTTCTCTTCCTCTCCGACGAGCCACGGGCTGGAGGTTGAAGATGAGTGTTAACGGGTCTGGTTTGGTTGTGTTAATGGGTCTAAACAGTAACGGGTTTGAGATTGTTAACGGGTTTGGGTCTGTTTTAAACATTGATTTGATTGAGTTCAACGGTTGAGTCCGAGTCAATTTCAAACAAACGGATTGGATAGAGGGTGGAGTTGAATCAATTAACATTGGTTTGGGTTTGAAATTAAAACAGGTTGCTTAAATTAGATGATATGGTTGAGTCAAATTCAATCAATAGGTTTAATTAAGTTGGGCTAGAACCAAGTTCATTTTTAATCCAGTTGGGTTTGATCAATTAAACTATGTTAAGTTAATTGATTTGAGTTTGGATTTAGATCAACATGATTTAACTAGTTGGTTGGGTCTAGACAGGTATTTGAATTGGGCCTAACTTGACCTGATGGGCCAAGCTTGGAGTTAGTAAAATATATAATAAAAAAAAAAGAGAAAAGGGATGTAGGAGTTGAGAGTGGAACCCATGACCACTCAACTATAATGGAAGCTCTTAACCACTAGAGTACACTAGCTTTTGGTGATTGATGGGTTCCAGACAAGTAATAAGGGACCGATAGAGGCCCACTAGACTTGAATGTGGCCCAATAGCGAACCATTCACATGCATATAGGAGTTACGCATAATTATTGTTGCTTATATTAAATTTATTACCAGATTTCGGCATAAAACTGTGGAGACACGCCAGGTGGGGAATCTTGAGTAGACAGTTGTTTGATGTAAGTTACCTCTGCCTAGTTTCCCACCCATCAATGGGTTTCCTTGTTTTATTGTTTCTATTTCTTTTAGCATGTCTATTGTCTATCAGTTATTGGAATGTGTGCACATACCTGTTGTTTGTTTCCTTTTTTGTATGTGTGTGGTTGATGTGCTTTCATTATCTGTTGTTTGGTTTGTTGGGCACACCGCCTTATGACCGATATTTGATCATGGACACATGGTCTAATGTGTTGGCCAGAGAAGTGTGCGCCATGTGAGTTCTTATTCTGCCGGTTCAGTGGAGCAACTGCTCATGTGGAACGCTCAGGGCTGAGGACACCTTGACTTTCTGATAGTTCCATGCTAGGGGGAGGATACCCTGGTAGTCCAACCTGTCAGTGGGACTGTAAAACCCGCCCCAAAATAAATAAAGATTTATTTTCCCAAATTATTATGTGGCAATTTAATATGATAAACAGTGGGAGTTTGGGGGAAAAACCACGGGTCGGAATAATCCATATTAATTATGAGTTAATTATTCAGATTAAATATATATTTATTAATTCGGATTAATTAACGAGAAAAGAAAATAGACAAATATTCAAGCCCGGGAAAAGTGGATTCGGTGACCGAGATGACCTCGCGGATGCCACGAAACCCTTGATGGAAGGATTCACTAAAAGTCATATTCTCGCATCAGTGCGACGACGAGAGATAGACCCGACGCATGAATGATGTACTGCACGGGACCATTGACCCGAGATTCTGGATCTGGGTCGTCAAGGCGACGAGAAGTTTCCAATGCAGACTCACGTAGCGAAATAACTTGAGGACCCGATGATTTATGGTAACTACATGAATGTACAATAATCATGCAGGCTACTGATAAACATGTGACAATTTTCAGAATTTTAATATATAAAGGTTTGGAGAGGTGGTGTAAATAATTAGATTATTATTTCAATAAATAATATAATACTTTCATTATCTAAAGAATGAGAAGAAGAGAGAGAAGAAAAATTTCTCTCTCTCCCGATTCATCTTAGATCCGAAATTCAGATCTCTCCTCTCTTTAAATGCGTCACTCACGCGATCAAATGCTGACACCTCCCGGCGCCACCCCATCTCCCGGCAGGTGACTCAAGGCTGCAGGCGTGCAACGAAGCCACCAGTTCACCGCGCTATATCATGTAGCCGACAGCCAGCAGCTGCCGCGCGCCTTGAAGTTAGCAAGCCGCCAGCCAGCTAGCCAAGGCGGCCAGCCCAGCAAATAGCGCCACCGATACGGCCGCCCCAGCGCCGCCACCGGTTGCGCTCACGCGCCGATCTTCTGCGCCTGGCGGCGGATACTCCTGCGTCGGCGCTGCCTTGCGACACCAACGACCTCGCACGGCCTCTCGTCACGCGTTATTGCTTCGCCGGCGCTACCATAGGAGCCGCAGCCCCTCGTTTTGCCATTTCCCTTCCTCAAGACAGTGAGCATACATAACCTTGGCTAAGTGGTGGGATTAAGAACTAATTGCTTATGATTAAGAGATTGTGGATTCATAATGAAAAATTAAGAGATGAACATGAGCCTAGCTTAAGTAATTAAAGGATTAATTACATGTTGTGTTTAGGAAGGAGGATTTGAGGAGAATTATTGTATGTTATGAATGGATTTATGAAACCCATATGTAATGGAATTACGTTAATGAATGATTGTGATAATTTGGGCACTATAAATAGGGGAGGTGCTGCATGAAATTTCATGAAAATCCCTAAGTATAAATGTCCCATTAGTATTCATGATAACATACGCTTAATTGTGGTTTATTTCCATGATTAATAATTATGCTTAACGATTTCATGTGTTAGACTAGTTAATTATGGATAATTAAGCATACTTAGGGCATTCTAAGAATCTTTAAGGCATGATATATGCTTGCTAAGTAAGGAAGCATATTTCAAGTAAGTTTTATGTCTCTCCGAGCATGATTGAGTTTAAGGATCCGCGTAATCGTGTTTCAGATTTTAATAGGAGATTTCATAAAGTGTAGAGGCATCGAGAGTTTCTATCTATTTACTAGGTCCCGGACTGGACGTGAGGTACGACAAGGATCAAGGATTTACTTCTAGTGGGTAGGCTCTCTCCTGGGGAGGTTTGTGAGTATTCCTTCCTCCTACCTGCTTTGATTTTGTACTCTTATTTCCTCGAGGTTCCCAATATATATCCGAGATGGTTTATCCTCATATGTATTAGTTTTATATCTCGAGGGGATTGTTGCTATCATGTTTTCTTATGCGTATTTGAGTAGAGTTTACTCCTTAGATACGTATTGACTCTCGATCTCGATGAGGTCACCGATCATTGTATATTCAGGATGTTGTTGCCTTAGATATATATTTATACATGTTGTTAGGTATTAGTACTATCAATCTCTTACTTTCAGGCATGATACATCGGACGGAGACCCTGGCCGAGGGTGTATAATATCTGGCCACCAGGCCCCGGCAGAGGGCGATAATGTCGGCAGCACACTGCTGGGTGCTCCATCTAATGGGAGACCCGGCAGAGGTGTATAATATCGGCCACAAGCACTTGATGCTCTATCGCACGGAGACCGAGAGGGTGTATAATATCTCGCCACCGTCACCGAGAGCTGCATTTTCGACCATGTGCACATGTATGCTTATAGCATATAGCATTTAGGCCGGGAGACGATCACCGACGCGGTGTCGTGGATGTCGAGACATCTTAGTATCATATATGCCAGAGATTGAGTACATATGTGGATTTATCAGATTCCAAATTTCAATTTGTTGCTTACTTGTGTTGTTGTTGCACTTGTATAATTGTACTTGCTTTTATTTTGTTCTTTGTTTATGGCCTCTACTTTTATTGTTTATGCACCCTCACCGGGCCTATTCTTTAGGCTCATACACTTTGGTTCGTGTATTTCGTGTTGCACGAGTGAGGAGTAGGGTTGAGCTTAGGGGATATACCGAAGGATTGCTGTCTGGCTACTTCTATTTGTCTCAGGTTCACGTGCCTCTTTTTATTCCGCTGAGACTTGTATTTTAGATTTCTTTGTTGTATGGATTTCTAGGGTGGGAATTTGGATCCTAGTCTTGGGTTGTGTAAACCCTATATGTGTACTTGTAATGGAGTTGTACAAACTCCCTTTTTCTTTTATCTATGATTCCGATTTATTTATCATTAACTCTAAATACTTATTGTATAAGAGTTCTTGGCAGCCATACTGTGGGGACTAGTCCCTCGCTTTGGAGTGCTTGACGGTTTCTCGCCGATGTTTGGGCCGTGGTTCGGTTGGCGGGGAGACGATATCAATCGCTCAGACGTCACGAGGGCACCGGTGGCCCATTCAGGATGTGCAGGTCGTAATTGAGAAGTTTGTGGAGCCTGAGGATTGTTTCTTAATCTAGGAGTTTCTTCTTTCCTAGTCTCCTAGAATTTTGTTTGTGCGGGGCATGGCCCCGGTTGTTTGACTTGTTGATTGTTGAATTTTGATATATTTATCGGTTTTGATTTCGTTGTGATCCCTGCGGGGAACTTACTGAGCTTTCCTTTCGAAAGCTCACTCCACTTTCTTTTTCCTCTCTTTCAGCATTAAGGGATTAGCTGGGTTGGTTTCAGGAGCGGCATAAGAAGTCAAAACGCAGCTTGTTGAGGTTGGAAGACCTCAACTAGTTCTGACTTGTAGGACCCCTGTAGGGCCTGGTTATTGTAGGGTATATGAATTCTATTTTTAATTTCGTTGTAACTCTGATTAATAAAATTTGAGTTATTTTGATATTTTGTTATCTGTTTCTGATTTACTTAGGCCTTGTATCCGAGCGGGGCCTGTCTCCACTTGGATACTGCCGGTCTGTGCACGTGCTCGAGGTCCCAGAATCCGGGTCAGGGCGTGACACAGGTCTAGTTCCGGGCCCAACCCGCCGGGTCCGGGTCGGCCAAAGGCCGATCTGGAATTGGCTCGAGCAACATGGGTGACCTACCAGACCCTGCAAGTCACGGGTCACCCGAAGGTGACCCGTAACCGGCCCAGGTCACCCTGTAGAACCGGCGGGCCGGGCCGAAATCCGCTGGTTCCAAGGCCGTCCCGCCGGTTTTTATTTTTTTGGTTAAAATATAAAGTATATACTAAAAAATAAGAAAAAAATGTAAATTTTTTTTTTAAAAAAGATATAGTATTATGATATAGAAATAGAATTAGAAAAATAAAAAAATTGAAAACTATGAAATTCATTAACCTACACAAATTATTCAAACATTAAGAAAATAAAAAATATAAAATCACAAAAGAGCATTTATATGACAAGCTACTTAAAAATAAGAAAATAACCGAATAAAGGTTTCTTTATTGACAATTAGAGAATGCAAAAATGTCTCTTTCTCTTGAAGGAAAAAAATTTCAATCTATAAGCTATCCTACGTTAGTTATTCAAACATTAAGAAAACCAAAAAACTTATAAAATCAAAAAGAACATATAAATAGAAAGCTACTTAAAAATAAGAAAATAATCATAAAAACCTTCATTATTGACAATTAAAGAATGCAAAAAACTCTTTGGTAGGGGAAAAAAACTCAATATATAAAATTCATTATCCTATACTAATTATTCAAATATTAAGAAAATAAAAAAAAATTATAAATCACAAAAGAGCATATAAATAGTAAGCTATTTAAAATAAGGAAACAACTATAAAAAACCTTCATTATTGGTAATCAAAGAATACCAAAATCTCTCTTCAAGAAAAAAGAAAAGAATCAATCTATAAAATTCATTATCCTATCCTAATTATTCAAACATTAAGAACATCAATTAAAATATATATAATGTTACGTCAAATAATAAAAAAAGGATTGATCTTTATATATACATGAGTTCTACGGCTATAATAAAAAATTAAAAAAAATTAAAAAAAGTTAATAAATGTATCGCTCGTGTTATTATAAGTATTTTCTTATTAGGAAAGAGCTAACATATATACATACAGTCATGTTACTATGCGGTCGACTGTAACACTGTGTAAGTGTGGTCGCTCCATTTTAGCCCAGTTGCACAGTATTTTAAGAAAATCCAACCGTATAGATGGAAAGAACATCGAAAAATAAGCTAGCATGTCAATTATTATACAATTTGAGAAGATGTAGGGTCTTCATCTTAAAGGGTGAAATTTTCAACCGGTAAGATTTTTATAAATTTTCACCCGTTAAGATGAAGACCATACACATTCCAAAATTGTATGAAAATTGACATCTAGTTTATTTTCGATGTTCTTTCCATCCATACGGTTGGAAATCCTTAAAACACTGTGTAAGTCGCCAAATGGGAGGTGACCTTAAATGAACAGTGTTTCAGCCGGCCTTATACTAACATTTCTATATATACATATATAGTTTTGTTTGGTATTGTATTTTTAGTATTAATTAATTACACATCTAATATAGTATTCTATTATTTTTAACCGTTCATTGATGAATTTTTTTATTAAATATAAAATTGGACGGCATTTGCTTGTGCTATCTTAAGTAGTTCAATCATGTTATTTCTTGCTAATAAAAAAAATAATTAACCAGTTTTAACTATATTGAAAAAAAATTAAAAACCTTAAAAAAATTAAAAATAATAATAAAAAAAACCTATTGAGCCTCAACTGTTCAACCCGGCGGGTCAACCCGTTTGAGTTGACGGGTAAACCCGCCGAGTTACGGGTTGGGTTTACCCGACCCGTAACCGGCCCGCAACTGTAGTAGGCCGGTTACGGTTTTCCAATCTGGCCCGTCGAGTCAGCTTACTCGGCAGTTTTTGCCTACTTCAAACTAATAACCAAATTTTAAGTTTCTGAAAAAGAATAATTAATTATGATAATCAGTACAAGAATCAAATACAAACAACATTGAATCTAAGGCAACACGTAACATTCATTAACTGAAAACTAAGCTGAATTAAAACAAAGGGATTCTTGTCATAATTCTCTATTTTGAACTACTTAATCTAAACAAAGAAATACCTATAACATACCAACGACAACGAGGTCTATTAGTATCGGGTTCCTTGTTAAGAGGTTAGGATTCTCTCGGACGATCCTGGATTGAATCCCCCTCTTACAAGATGAGGCTTAGGCGCGTTGAGGTGGCTCCACGCCTAGGCCCATCCTTAACTTCCCTCGTAGGGGCGCTTGTCGCCTTTGTCAAACATTATGCTGTGAATCTTAACATACAAACCAAATATCTGAAACTGCAAAGTGAAACCAATTTGAAGTTCACAAAAGGAATCATCCTTGATGCTAATCAGAAACTAACAAGAATCAAATACAAACAACATTCAATCAAATGTAGCATAATGCATTCATCAACATAAAAATAAGCTGAATTATAACAATAGATTCTTTTCCTTTTCATTATTATCTGAGAATTCTTGATGGTAACCTACCTAACTAAAATGCTAATAAAAAATAACAACAATCCAATTCAAACAAACATTAGCGCCACACACCACTAAAAAGGAAAAAAACCAATCTTGGTTTTTGCAGCATGCCAAAGAGAATAAAAAACGGGGCTAGGCAAAGAGAGAGCTTGGAGAAGGTTGATACCTGGAACTTTCAAAAAGTAGGGATCTAGTTCAGAAATCCTAACTTGAGGACACAAACACAAGAAAAATAGTTTTTAGGGACCATATTTTAAGGACTGGATGTGAAATTAGTCCTAAAAAATACACTAATGGGGACCAGATTTTTAACCGTCTCAAAATTTTAATTTTTCATATAATATTAAGGAACAGATTTTATTTCGGTCCCTATATCTTTAAAAATCCCGTCTTTATTTCTTATAATTATAATTTTAATAAATTCCGCCACTATTAGTATAAGCTATTAAAACCCCAAAATTTTCCCTCCCGCGAGCTCAGGCCCCGCATTGGTCTCAAATTAATTCTCTTCGTTAGCTCCTCAAATCGGTCAAAATCCACGAAATTCCTCTTCTCTGTTCCATGATCCAAACGTCTCACTTCCTAAACCCTAGTTTGCATCCAATCACCATTGCCGACCTTAACCATGCAAAGAGAGAGAGAGAAGGATAGTCGTCCCCGAGGCATGAGATCAAGATCAAACTCTAGCCCCAAATCGAGATCTTGGTAGCCCTAACCCTGATTCACGTCTCAGATCGAGCAGGCCGGTGGAAGCGATGCCGACGACCCACACGGATCTGGACTAGCAGATTGAGCACCTGCGGGAGTGCAAGTACCTTTCGGAGGCTGAGGTGAAGGCCCTTTGTGAGCAGGCGAGGGCGATCATCATGTAGTAGTGGAACGTGCAGCCCGTCCGTTGCTCCGTCATGGTTTGCGGCGACATCTATGGCTAGTTCCATGATCTCATCGAGCTCTTCCATATTGGCGGCGATGCCCTTGACACCAATTATCTTTTCATGGGTGACTACGTCGACCAATAGATCTTCTCGATCTTGGCTCTATTTTAGTTTTTAGTTCGATCTTGGAAGCTAATTGATTTCTCTTTTTCGTAATTCCGACAACTAGATTTTTGTGGATCATGAAAACTTAATGGCTATGGTTAGAACTTTTAGGTGGTATTTAATTGATTTTATGGCTTGTGGTATACTCATATAGTGGTTAAGGAATACTTTTTTCATTTTTGGGTCAGATAGGAAGTAATTTAGGCTATGGGAATACATCTACTATTATTATATGGTTTAGTTTACTATTCTTTAGAAATTTATGTGGTTCTCTGCTGATGATGGAAGTTATTGACATTAACATCTTAAGCATCTGTTTGCTTGTATTTAAGTGCTGGAATTTGGCTACATAAAGTCTTTATGCATAATTTCACTTTTTGGCATTGTTTGTCGTGTTTTTCTCAAGATCATGATCCAAAAATTTCAAATTTCAATTTTTATTGATTATTCTATATAACTCACTATTGTAGATGAAACTGGAGGTACTAGATTATAATTAATTGATAAGTTGAAGTGGAAGTGTTGCTGCTAAAATAAAAGGACTTATGCTCTGTACATTTATTATGATTGCAGGATGTTGGTTGGATTTTTGTAGCAGCCTTATATGACCTTCCCAGTTTTCAGTCAATGGGAATGGACCTGAGAATGAAACTTTCTCTATTTATCACTATATATATTTCTTCTGTTCTTTTTCTTATTGAACCTGTTTTGGTTGAATTCAAAACCAGCATACTATCCTTGGCGCTATAAGTTCATAGAAGTTTTTTTGGATCTTTTTTAAGTTTTTTTTTCTGTTCTTAATGGACTGAATTTGTGAGTATAGATTGTAGGGATAACATCAATCTCTCTTCTTCCATTAGAGAGTGTTGCTGATCTTTCTTTGACATTCTTACTTGGATTGATTAAGGTGGGTAATTTTTTTTTTAAAAAAACTCTTGTTTGGAGATATAAATTACTGTTAATTCTACCTATTGTTATGTTGTTTTGAATGTTTTGTACAGGCTTTGGTTCTAACTCTTCTGATGAACATATATGTTGACATGTGGGATTTAATCAAATCTTTGATGTAGAGATCGATAAGGTTTGAATGTGCACGTACTTGTATCCTTGGAAACAATGCTAGGAAATCATTTTGTGGCGGCTATTTGATTTAGAGTTTTTTAAGTAGATAAACAAACCAAATCTTCCACTTGCTTCTGAGGAATTTTCTGAGTAAAAGAGTATGCATAGTAGTAGCCTCCAGCATCTTGGTAATGTTTTTGCGATTGTTCTGATAATCAGTATAAACTTATCCCTTGAATTAGATGCCTTGTATTCACACCATGCAACAATTTATATTAAGGTTCCATCAGTTCGATCAGAGCTTTGCTATGGGATGGAATTCTCAATCTCCTCCGGTTCTGTTTACACTTTTTGTTCAAGGTAACACTCTGTTCTCTCAAGATAAAAATCAAATTCAAAATCTTTACTACTATTTCCTTATCTTCATGGACTAATTTAGTGATTAGTAGGATTTACCTGACGTTGATGGGGATATAGATTTCGGCATTCAGTCCTTCAGTGACATGATGATGCATTTCTCATTTCTATGACATAATGTAAAATTTAAATCAAATCGATGCAGGTGTGTTGGCTTTGCATTAAGTTGCTAATGATGACATACATTGCAGATATGTTTGTAGGGGCTTCTTCTTCAAACATGTACCAGAAGTTCACTACTGTATGTGATCCCTAAAACATCTGACTTCACACTTTAATGATGTTCACAATGTGTATGATTATTGATATCGTTTTTTCTACTGGTTAAGGTAATCGGCCATGGATTGCTAGCCTCTGTTCTTTGGTTCAATGCTTGCTCTCTTGATCTCAAGAAGAAAACGGCGATAACATCATTCTACATGTTCATTTGGAAGGTCAGTAAATCTGTATCCAAATGTTCTTTTTACAGATGATTATGGAGTGGATCAAGGAGATTTAACTTTTAATTTTGGTCAATTTTGAAAGAATAAACATATGAAATTAACTGCAATATTAAATCTAATTGCTGCTTGTGGCATTGAATCTGCAGCTATTCTATGCTGAATACTTCCTAATTCTATGCCGATAACCAAAAAAACTTACAGCCTTATCGTATTCAAGCAAGGCTCATCACAACCAAGATAGGTTCAAGCCTTTTAGTCCATGTCTCTGCTGGAATGCTGGTTTTTTGTTTTCTTTTATGAGGCAGAAACATTGCTTTTAGGATTAATTACACTTTTCGTCCCTGAAAATGGTGTCATTGTTCACTTTTATCCTTGTATTTTCAAAATGTTCAATACAGTCCTTGTGTATTGCATATTTTCTTATGTTCGTCCCTGAAAATGGTGTTATTGTTCACTTTTATCCTTGTATTTTTTAAAAATTTTCAATACAGTCCTTGTGTATTGCGTATTTTGTTCTATTTGGGTCCCTAATATTGTATTGCGCATTACACAAGGACTGTATTGAACATTTTGAAAATACAAGGATAAAATTGAACAATGACACCATTTTCAGGGACGAAAAGTGTAATTAATCCTTGCTTTTAGCTTCATAAAGAGTGAGTCTGCTATTTGAGATCCACGCACATGTAACTTCAATCCTTCATTTCATTTTACTTTCCCTTATGTTGGATTTGTATATCTGATTTCCTAGCTAACTAGATTTTTGGTTGGTTGAAAATTCTGAAAAGTGACTAATTGGTGTTCTTCTCGTGTATGTATGACTTGATTCGATCTAATGGTTGGAATGGTTGCTGATTACAGTGTAAGTTTCAAGTTCTGCTTTTTCTTGCGTTGCGGCTGAGAAGTTTCTTGCTTGACATTTGAATCTGTCTTGTTGTGTAGGCTTGCGAGACTTGCATTTATGTTTTCTGCCAGCATCTTGTTGCAAACCTTGGTATGTTTTCTTTATTCAAGATTAGATTGGAAATTAGAATATTCTTCTATGGTATTGATTGGTAGCAAGAATTGTAATCTTTGTATTTGTAGAATAATCAGCTTTGTGCTACTGATAACCAATAGCTCCATGTGAATAGAAATACATAGTCAAACTAACTTTCCTATCTTCTCCTGAGTCATCTGATATTGAAGAGGTTGATTTTGGTATAGATGATCTCATGAAATACTATTTAACCCTTAAAGCTATTTGAGTAACCATCTTTGCATCACCATCTTGCTTGATCTACTCTAATGTTGATTCTCCTTTGATATTATGTATTGAAAAACCCCTTTCTCCAAACATGATTTGATAGTTTATCTTAATATTTTTTTGCTAGATAATTTTGTAATATGAATTCCTAATTCTTATTGGGCATTGAAGTTTCTAGTAATTAAAATTTTTTGCCTAAATTTTGCATCTGATGTTGTTTCTAAAATCTAATCTATCCAATTGGCCCATACTTGTAGTTTTTTGCCCTTTCAAACTATATCAAGTAGAGAAATGCAATTTGCCGTGGCCTTCTTGTAACTGACTTATTTTTTTTGTTGTGAACCTTTTTGTTCCTCCCATACACTTGTTTCTAGTAATAAAATTTTTTGCTTGAATTTTGTATCTGAGTTTTTTTTTATTATTTTTTATTTTTTTCCCGAAGAGATCTAATCATCTCATTTTATACATTTTGTAGGTTTTGATTTTGTTGTGGATATCAACAATGTCATTTTCAAGACATGATAAAGAACTGGCTACCATCTTTTGCTAGGATATTTTGAAGTTGTAATCAAATTATTTTGTTAGAAATTGTTAGAACTTGGCATCAAATTGTTTTGCTAAGAATATGTTTTGTATATATAAGTGCTATGTAAACAATATCGTGCTATTCATGGGATGTTTAATGACAGTCTATTGAAAAAAATGATAGTGACAATGAAAAATGTCAGATTATTGTTTTGCTAAGGATGCATGTATATGCTTTTATTTTGGTTTTTATAATTTTTGAAGTTTATTGATAAATAGCAGGTTATAAGGATTCTTCGTTCCAATTGAGAGGTTCACTATGTTGTTTTGGAATTTAGGGATGAGAAAACTAGTCCACAGAAACTTTTAGAGACCGGGTGCAAAGTAGTCCCTAAAAGGTCCTTATGGACCAACAAATTTCGTCCTTAAAGAGTTTTAGCGACAACAAGAATTTGGTCCCAAAAGATTTATAATGACAAGAATTTTGGTTTTTGAGATGAGATTGACTCTTATTTAGGGACTAGAAATCCGATCCTTAAAGTGGTTTTAAGGATAAGTAACAACCTCATCGTTAAAACGTATTAAGGACCGGTCACATTTCTCGTCCTTAAAAACCTTTATGGGCGGAGCCTATTAGGACGAGTTAGCACCGGATTTGACTCATCCTTATTGATATTTTAAGGACCAGATTCAGACTTTTAGGGACGAGATTTCCCGTCCATATAGGCCTTTTTTCTTGTAGTATATGAATTAAACCACCAAGAAAACCAAAGAGTGAGAACAAATGAATAGTACATGCCAAACCCACAAGTGAAGCGGAGCGAATCCCGGCGAGTGGTGGAGTAGCGGCGACGAATACCGATGAATGGTAGAATGAGGCGATTGAAGGGAGACACATCATGGCATTGGTTTGGCAGAAGCATGACCCACCGACGCAACCGGAGAGCGGCAACCAAAGTTCACTAAGCCCGGAGAAAGAGGGAGTTTCATATGCGAAGGCACTCTCTGGCGAAGACAGCCAAGGCTTCATCCTCACAGCATTAATAGCACTACAGGAACAGATGCATGATACGAGCTCAGAGAAGGAGGGGTAGTCTGAGGTTCACTACAAATAGCAAAAGAAGACTTCATCACCAGAGAAGCAGCTTCAATGGTCACCACTACAGGAGCGGGCAAGGAGATCACCACCCATCCTAAAAACACCAACATGCGATGTAGAGGTCTGCAGCCAGTGTCTTTGGCCTGGACACATGGCTTGGGAATGCCGGAGGATGATGACGTGTAGAGTATGTGGAGGAGTTGGACATAAGGGAAAGCACGGTCGGAACAAAGCAACCGCTGGTCGGGAAAGGAGAGCATCACCTCGACGGTATTAGGAACCACCCAACCCACCTCGACGACGTGATCCATCTCCAAAGATGACAGCTGAAGTAGGGCGAAAAGAAGAAGCTGGCCGGAGGGAGCACACATTGAGACCTCCAAGGAAGGAGGCGACACTGTAGGCCAGAGTGTTTATATATAAAATATACCACATGTCCCAATAGAACCCAAATCTTAATCTAAATAAAAAAAGAATATAGAATTCAAATATATCTTAATCATGATATATTTAGAATTAAAATTTAAACATGTCCTTATCTTAATTGATTTAGGACACAAATTCCAAAATCGCCCTTGAGAACATATCTCGAGTCGATCTCAAATTCTAAGATGGCCCGAGAATACATATCTCGAGGCAATCTTCCAGAAATCTCAAATCTCAAGATAGCCCAAGAATACATATCTCGGGGCAAATCTCAAATTTCAAAATCGCCCCTGAGAACATATCTCGAGGCGATCTAAAATAAATCCCAAAATTGCCACTGAGAATGCCAATCTCGAGGCAAGCCCAAATTCCCAGGTAGCCAGAGGATACACATCCCATGGGTAGTCCGGGTAATTAATTAAATAAATAAATAAAATAATAATGATAATAATAAAACAAAATAAAATAAAATAAAGAAATAAGAATAATAAAAAAAATAAAAATAAAAAGATCAAATCAGGATAATCTTAAAATCTTAGGCCGGTGGTGGTTTTAAAAAATATATATAATAATCAAAATTTAAAAAAAATCAATAAAAAAAATCAATAAAAAAAAAGTTGAATCAAGATAATCTCAAATCTTAGGTGCCGGGTTGCATGGGTTTAAAAGATAAATCAAAATAACAAAATCATCAAATCAAAACAAAAAAATCAAAACAAGAAAAACAAAAAAATCAAAAGAAAGGGGGTCTAGATAAGGAGGCAGAGGATATAAGA
This sequence comes from Dioscorea zingiberensis, assembly GCA_026586065.1. Taxonomy (NCBI): domain Eukaryota; kingdom Viridiplantae; phylum Streptophyta; class Magnoliopsida; order Dioscoreales; family Dioscoreaceae; genus Dioscorea; species Dioscorea zingiberensis. The sequence goes on along the minus strand of CM048818.1, from coordinate 51,404,417 downwards.
AGCAGGGAAGTGATCACAAAAAAAGATCAGAGAGATTAGAGAGTGAAAGTGGGTAGAGAAACAAGAAGAAAAAGATCCAGAGTTTTTTTGGCTAGAGAGAGAAGTTGAAGAGAAGAAGAAGAGGAGAAACGAGGTATTTTCTAAATCTCCAACTAAAAAAAACGCCCAAAAAAAACTCACCGCTAGCCGCCGTCATCGCCGTCAATGCCTCGCCGCTAAAGAAGGCCATGAACACCACCCCATGCGTGGAGGTGTTCATGGATCCGCCGCCAAATCATTATTACCGTCATTGCCAAAGAACAGCACCACCCCATGCGTGGTGGTGCTGATTATCATCTCCGTCGATGCCAAAGAACAGCACCACCCCATGCGTGGTGGTGCTGGTAATCACCCTCCGCCGCTATTGAAGAACAGCACCACCCCATGCGTGGTGGCCGATGCGTGTCCGCCGGCTTTGTTGTTCAATGAAGCCGCTATCGGCTGCAAAAAAGAATGCCTAAAAAATTCAATCAAGAAAAGAAGCAATACGGGTTATAGAAACTGAGGCAGAGGGTTCAAAATAGGACTCCAAGGCTGCTGCATAGATAGCTTTTGAATGTTTTGTATGTTGAAATCTCACATATAGATGTATAAAATTCTAATGAGAAAGTACTCTCAGAGGCCTGCAGGATTTACCGGTCAATAAATTGCAAAGGAAATGACTCGATTGGTAGTCAACTGTAAACTTCCAAGCTATATCTTGTTCAAAGCCATATGCCACTTCATGTATCTGAAATATGTTTCAATGAAGGCCAAATTTCTTTGCAGGTTGTTAAGGGTTATTAAGATATATGAAACCTTTTCTTGAATGTGATTGTAAATTTTGCTAATGAAGTATTTTAAAAATGATGTCAATTACTTGGTTATATGAAATGCTCCTTGGTGTTCGATGAAATGTCCAAAAGAGCCCTTTGGAGAATCAAAGTGCGAATCCCTCTTAGATGAGTGAACGAGCTGCTGTGACCCGAAATTAATAGACATAGTTGCTCGGCTTTTGCTTGATGGTTCCATTTGAGCAACCCGCCTGTCTGTTGATGATAGCGAGAAGGCTTCAAGGTTTGTGGGCATAGTAATTATTTAATATATGCAATGCCCCACTATGATCAGGTTATGGTGTGAAAACTTCAAGATCACATCAATGATTTGTTTTGGCTCCTATCGCTTATTTCAGCAGAAAGCTATAGCAAAGGGGATATTGTTCTCTGCAGTGATAAAATTGACACTCTGACTTTGAACGAGCTAATTACGGGCAGGAATTTTATTGAAGAGCATGGAAACAAAAATGGATAAAGAGAAATATGTATATGCCTATGGAATGTGGATGATACTTTTACTGAAAAGTTTGAATATTCTTTAAATGACATGGTGATGTTGTGAGAAAGTGTGTTGAATTTTATTAGAAAATGATGTAAAAATGTGTTCTTGGGAACCTCAATAAATGTGGTGAAAATTTCTTAAAGAACATGCACATAATTTGTTTGATGAAATGCCTCAAAGGCATTCTTAGTTTTAGAGGCAATCAAGCTTAGTTCCAAACACTGCAATCATGAAGGCGCAAACCCCTTTTCTTGAATGTATGTTGCTATTGATTTTATGAGAAGCTTAAGGATAGCTTTCAAAGGAGCCAAGGTCCCACACTATTCTCAATTTTATTTAAAAATTTGTTGAATGCGGTTGATGATCATGGTCAATCAAGGATAATCCTCACATTGACACACTTGCGGGAAGTGTTAAACGCAACGCGGCAATAATATGGCCCTGGAGAGTCACAATTAAGTGTATTCAAATTGTTAATAAAACACATAAGAAACCCTCTGATAGCTAGGCTTTTTAGTTGATGACTAATTGGAAAGTCGCATCTAATCAATAATATTGGAAAAGTTTAAATGTAATCTACCCACTTCTTGAGTGATGTTTTCTTAATGGCCTAATGATGAATGATCCATCTTTGCCCTTCCTGGCAAACCTTCTACACATCTTGAATGCAATATCATCTTTAGAAATTTGTGAGCCGATTATGACATAATTTGGTTTGAGGCTTATCAATCAGTGAGGCCATAATTATCTTCGGAGTTGTCTGGCAAAATGCACCAAGGGCTCCATTATCATAGTCTATTGGACCCTAATTTTACAAAAGGGGCTTTGAAAATTATTGACAAATATAAAATAAAAAAAGGGGATCTCTACACACTGAGTCAATGCCAATGGCTTCAGCAACATCCCTGCTAACTATCCAACCATATTTTCCAAGCCAGCATCAAAGGAGGAATATGGATATAATTCATTGTAGAGGGAGACAAGAAGTCATTATTATAGTGGGACCGAACATGCCATTTCTTTTTTATGCAAACCCAAAAAAAAGAAAAATAAATAAATCTGGGATGATTTCATCATGGGAATATGGCCTCACATATAGGGGATGAGCCAATGATGAGATGGCTTTTTATTTCATAGAGGAGAGTGGGGCCCATTTCAAAGAAAATTAAAAAAATAAATATATAAAAAAATAAAGTCATGCGAAATAAAAGGAGTGGGTCTCACTTTATAAAAGGGGCTGATTATAAAAAAAAGGGAAAAAAATAAAGTCATGCGAAATAAAAGGAGTGGGTCTCACTTTATAAAAGGGGCTGATTATAAAAAAAGGGAAAAAAAGAGAGAAGTAAATAATAACAATAAATAAATAAAATAAATTCATATACATGTGCGTATGCATGCATCCCAAGGTAACGATGGGAGACACATATCGGATGGCCCCGAAATTCAAAATGGCATATGTCTTGAGTTGGCTGATAAGATCATAAATTTCTGGACAAAGACACATCCTGAAGTGGCAATGGAATATATATCATGGAACATTCACCTTGAGACGACTAGTAGACTAATGTGCTTATAAAATATGTATCTCGTGGCAATCGATGAAGTGATACGACCCTTGAGGTGGTAACAAAACATTCATCTCATGGCATCACGGGTCAAAACATAAAGGTGGTACTACTTCGGCATCTAAAGGTGGCAATATAAGCGCACAAATCTCATGTATAAGGGTAAGGTATATATGGCGGTGCCATTTAAATAAAATAAATAAATAAATAAATAAATATATATATGTATGCATCCATGTAATGACATATATATATATGTAATAAATTATTTTATTCTGCAATAAATGAATTCTTTCTTTATTGTCTCTACTTTTACTTTTTGCTCTTAATCGGAGGTTACATCGGTTCTGGGGTAATTAATAATAGGGGCTTGCCTCTATTAGGAATAAAAGAACCCACAAACAAACAAAAATGATATTTGTGCTTCGATATATCGTTTGGTGTCACACGATGCCAGGCGCGTATTTTCGATCCCACACAGAGCTGCTGAAAAGAAGATGATAAAGGGGACCAAGGTGGTGGAGGGACGGAAGGACACCATATCTTCCTTGCTCTTGATGAGGCGATGATGAAAGGAAAGGAGGAGATAAAGCCCTTTACTATTGCAACAGTCACGGCTGTTCGAGGAGGATGGGTGGACGCGTAGAAGATCTCAGCGCCGCTGCAGATGGCCATCGACGGCACGTGGCAGTGGGCAATTAGGCCCCTGTGAGATGGCCGGCATGTCGTCCACTACAGAGGGGAGGCGGAGGCCCAGAGAATAGAACGTGCCAGAGAGATGGAGCTGCCAGCCTTCTCCCTGACCTTTGAGCCTTTAACGGCCCACCTATGGAACCCGGGGTGACCCGACGGAGCAACAAGATGGTTGGACATTCTACAACTCCCGATTTTTTGCTGGAATAGAGATATAGCAGCTCGCATCCTTAAACCAGTTGGACATTTCGTATACATCTACCTGAGAGGAGGGTACTACACAGACGATATGCGCACAACGGTTCAGATCCGGCAAGGCCGGAAGCTTCCATGCGACATCTTTTGTGACATCAGAACCTGAAAACATGAGATAGTAATGGAGCTGGAGGGAGGGGAACCTCCATTACCTTGGGTCGGTGGTGGACAGCTGGAGAAGAGAACAAACAAGAGGGAAGAAAAGAATCATGTAGTGACGGCAGGAAAGAAAGAAGATCAGTGGCTCAAGGTGGAGGATACGTGGCCTCGAAGGGAGGGGAAAGCATGGCAGCTGGAAAACGCACGCTAGCACCAGCTCCGGTCGGCGTTACAACCAAGTAGCTTCGGCTAGGAGAGGGGACAAGCCGTACCACGACATCTTTGCCAACTTCGGAGGAGCAATGCTTTACTGCCAGTTCTGAATCCATATAAGTACGGCTTGGACACGTTTTGGATAGAGATTTGATCATCAGTGAATAGTGCTATACAGGTGTCACGGATGAACGATCTCGAGGCAAAGGAAAAGGGGTAAGAGTGGAGGAAAACCAATCTCGAGGCAAATACAAAGAATTACCTTCATCCAAAGGCACATGTGGAGAGGATAGAGGGGACAAATCTCAAGGCATGAGCAAGGATTTATCTCGAGGCATTTGCATGGGGGATGGAAGGGAACAAGATGAGGAGGGGAGACAATCCTGAGGCATTTGTTTGGAAACATCTCGAGACAATAGTAAAGAGATGACTGAAAGGGAAAGGGAGCCGGTGGAAGCCCAACACACCTATAAGGCCCAACAACAACATAATGCATCAAGTGAAAAACAACTTACACTTGAAGGCCCATTAAAACATAAGCTAATTGGGCTCTCTCATGTAGAGAATGAAACAAATGAAAACAGGCCCAGCTCACCTAATATTCAACCTACCCTAAAGATAATGCAACCCATTTCATCTCCAAGTTAACCAAGTAAACAACAAGCAAAAGGAAGTGAGCAAATAATGGGCCCACAGGCAATACAATTAATGGAGAGGATCAATCAAGGTTTTATGGAATTGAAGAACTTACTAGTTAACCCGGCTCGGGAAGGGAATGAAGAACGACAAGAGGAGCCTACTAAAGAAAGAAGGGAGATGACAACAAGGAAGAGAACTAAAGAGACATCTTGTGCAACCAAGGAAGGGAAAGAACCAAATAGTGAGCCAATGGTTAGGCCTCGAGGGAGACCCAGGAAGTATAGAACCCTACCAGAAGAGGAGGAAACAGAAATATCCACAAGGGATCGAGGAAAGCGGAGAATGGAGCAACATGAAATAGAAGGTACAAACTCTTCCTTATTTAATGTCCCTCTCATATTTTCCACTTGGGGTGAAAGGGATATAGCATCGACTGCCACGTTGGTTGGAGTTGACATGAGCCAAGCAGGGGATATTCCAAAGTATGTGCAACATATGCGACAAAAGGAGGCCAAGAATGTGCTCAAGGCCTCAGGGAGCAACAAAGCTCCTCTCGGATAATGGCATCAAAGCCTGTATAGGGTGATCCAAGGAAAGGGAGATAAATGACACAATTCATGAAGCTTATTACATGGAATGTATGAGGATTGGGGAAATGGAAAAAAAGTTTCCTGGTAAGGGATTATCTAAAAGCACAACGTCCGGATATATTTTTTCTACAAGAGACAAAGTTGGAGGATATTGATGATCAAATATGGTGGAGTATAGGGGGGCGGGATGTATACTCGAAGACTCACACTCGCAGCGGTAGGCACGAGAGGAGGATATTGTATAGGATGGGATTACAATAGATTCAACCTTATACAATCATATATAGATGTCTTTAGTATCTCGGTAGTATTTGAGGATTGCTCTAATCTCAAGAGATGGATGTGCACCACAAAATATGGGTCGTGCAGCAGAGAACTTAAACAAGACTTCTGGGAGGAACTACGTGATATTAGATCTCGTTGGGATGGCCTCTGGATATTGGGTGGTAATTTTAATGCAAAAAGATTGGCGGAGGACAGCAACAGGGGCATACAAAGGATTTCCAGGAAGCAAAACTTCGACAAGCTAATCACAAACCTGCAATTGTGGGATCCTCTACTAATAGGCCAAAAATATGTATGGACGGACGGAAGGCAAAACACGACAATGATACGATTGGGTTGATTCTTATTATCATCGGAGTGGCCGATAGAGTTTTCAAGGGTGTGGCAAATAGCTATGCCACGTATCAAATCTTATCATATACCAATTGCCTTGGAATGTGGTAGGCACGACATCGGCCGGGGCCCCTTTTGATTTAATCGGGAATGGGCCAACAAGGAGGGTCTCTGGGTGCTTATTCGTGAATGGTGGTGCGGGGCGGACTTCTCGGGAAGTGGGATATATACAATATCCAAAAAGCTCACCTTAATAAGGAAGAGACTACAACAATGAAACGCGTATTGGCGAAAGAAGGAGAAAGCCCAGAAGGAGAACATCCTCAAGTTGTTAGAGGGATTTGATGTGAAAGAAGAAAAAAATAAACTAGTCCCGCATGAGGAGTAAGAGCGGATTGCCCAGATCAAGGAATATGAAGGCGTCATCACTATGGAGGGAGCGCATTTAAGACAATGCTCCCGGATCACTTGGCTGAAGAAGTGAGACCGAAATTCCAAATTTTTTCATGCAATCACAAATGAAAGAAGGAACAGAAATTGGATCTATAGGTTGCAAGTGAGGGAAGCAACTATTGAAGGCAACAAGGACACAGCAGATGAATTGACGACACACTTCAGGAACAGATTAGGGGACAGAAGAGATTTCTGATACATGACAGACTAGAATCTCCTATTTGTACAGAAGGAAAGGTTAGATCTACAGGCACTGGAGCAACCTTTTATTGAGGAAAAAATATGGACAGCTTTTAAAGAGCTAAACCCTGATAAGGCGGCAGGCCTAGATGGCTTCCCAATGACGATCTACCCGAAATGATGGTCGTTCATCAAAGAAGACTTGATGTGCATCTTTGGGGAGCTGCACAATGAAGCCGCGGATCTAGAGTGATTAAATTTGGCATACATTTTTCTGATCCCTAAGACGTTATCCCGACGACTACCTCAAAATATAGACCAATTAGTTTGTTAAATTGTTCTTTCAAAGTTATTACAAAGGTGTTGGCAAACATACTAAAGTCTTATATGGATAGACTGGTAGACGCCACCAAATGGCTTTTATTAAAACATGATGTATCCATGATAATATTGTGGCAATGGAAGAACTAATCTTCAGAATGAAAAAAAGTAGGGTGAATGGGGCATTAATCAAGATAGACTTTGAGAAGGCGTTCTATATGGTTGATTGGGAATTCTTGTTGGATATCTTAAAAGAGCGGGGTCAAGGCTATTCTAACATCCTCAAAGTCCAAAATCCTCCTGAATGGCAACCCGATAGGATATATAAGGCATCAAAGGGGACTAAGGCAGGGGGACCCGCTTTCACCACTACTATTTGTATTAGCAGCAGATGTCTTTAGCACAATGCTGGCAAATGCCACAAGGGCAAATATCTTTTGGGGCCTTAAATGTGGTGACATAGAGATCTCACTACAATATACTGACGATTTACTAGTGTTGTGCACAGGGGAAGCCAACCAATTTAGGACATTGAAATTGATCTTCTACCTTTATAAAGGCTTATCGGGGTTGCGGGTCAACTATTACAAAAGCATTGTGGTCCCGATTCGGACACATTTGCATTCAGCCCAGGACTTGGGACAAATCATGGGATGCAACATAGGGAAGTTGCCTATCACATACCTGGGGCTACCTATATCTGGTACTAAGCCAAAGAAAGCCGATTGGAGAGGACTTGTGGATCAGATTAAGGGCGAATCACATCATGAAAAGACAGATTCCTCTCATCAGGGGGGATTATCACTCTTCTCAATTCAGTGGATATTTTTTGTCGGCCGAAAGAATATGGTGGATGGGGGATCATCAATCTTCCCATATTCAACTTGGCAATAATAGAGAAATGGTGGTGGAGACTAATTGTGGGGGAAGCTGGGATATGTTCAAAAGTTCTTCAATACTCTTACTTTCGAAACCGGGCACCCAACCCGTATTGGACGGTCCTACAATGGCATCCCATTTCTGGAAGGATATTGCCCATCATTCTGGGGCGCTAATGCACAACATTTCAGTGTGCTCGGGGCAGGAAAGTCTACACTATTATGGTATGATAACTGGATAGATGGCAACTCCCCTAACACCCTCTATCCCACGCTTTAGGGATTAATACAAACCCCAAACCGCATTGTAAGCAGGCTAGGCAAAGAAGCATGCAAAGGAAGGTCCCTATCGAGTACCGCCTCTACCGTAAGACTAAGCTGAGAGCTTAACTCCTTAGAAGAGAAGATCTTGGTGGATTCGGGAGACTGAGAAGAATCGAGGTGTTGGAAACTGACGCCAACAGGATCATTCATTATTAAATCGATATACATGTTCATGATGGATGATGGTGTTAGGTCGGCACTGACAACTGGATTCTAGAAGCAACAATGCCCTACCAAGGTCAAGCTTTTCGTCTGGTTAGCAATGGAGAACAAAATTCTTACACTGGATAACCTGCACAAACAGGGTTGGGAAAGTGCTCGCACCACATGCTATATGTGTGATTAAGCGGATGAGACAGTGGAGCATCTACTGATAACATGTAGCTATACTACAAGAATATGACAACACTTTGCACAACTCTTCCAACTAGGCCAAACTCCTCATATGTTACAAGAACTATGAAGGGGTATGGGAATCCATCCCTAATTGCCAAAGAAAACTCGCATAGGGTGGAACCTCCTCTCCATGGCCATTGCTTGGAGTGTGTGGTTAGAGCGAAATAGAAGATGCTTCCATGATAAACAACGTGTTTTCATGAAAACTATTCAAGATATCGACTTCCTAACCCTTTCTTGGTTTGATGCAACACACGCCTCTAAAAAGCCGAAGCTGCTGGCAATGGAATTCATTGTCAAAAGAAGCTTGGAATTTACACGCAAGGAGACCTCTCAGCATCCCCCGGGGGCAGATTTCGACGATAGACAAGGCTAAAGGGCTAAAAGAACGAAAAGGGACCAAGGAGTTAAAGGGCCATTCGATTTTCAAATGTAGACCATTGTCATGGAATAGATCCGTTAAAGATCCACTATCATGTATTGTGCTATGAGACTTTAATTAAATAAAAGAATGTGGTTTATCCACTTTTATCCACACAAAAAAAAACAAATGAATAGCTTAAAGAAAAAAAATTGAAGAATTTTAAAAATAAAAGTACCATCAGAGCTTCTACCTTCTTCGTCTCCTAAACCTAAATCCTTGGAAAGGGTGATCGGAGCCTAGAGTGGAGGGGGCAAAAGAGCCGGTGAGAGAGCGGATCGAGCCGGAGACAGGAGCAGAGAGGTGATCGGGGGAGAAGAGACGGATCGGAGCTCTGAGGCTGGAGACGGTGAATGGAGCCGGGAGCGGAGATAATGATCGAAGCCGGAAGCGAAGAGGGCGATTCGAGCCGGAAGGGAGAGGGAGATGGAGTTGGGAGCCTTTCACACAATTTTCACAATTAGGGAAAAGAGAGAAAACTCATAGAGGAATAAGAGAGAGACAGATGCTAGCGCGCAATCTCATTGGAATCTAGAATATACCATCAAGCGTATCCATTGTCATTTCTGTGAGCCAAGGGCCTCCTTTTATAGCATGGTGACCATTATTTGTCAACTATTAATACCTTTTGGAATTCATCCAATCAAACGATTATTTTGATAGTTTGACTCTTAACTCGGCATCTATGATCATGCCACATGTCTTCATATATTCTCCTTTTAATATAAAAAATACATTATTTATGTTATAAATATGATGAATCACTTGATAAAAATATATCTTTCATGTCCCATCTTCAAAAGTTTTTTTTTATTTATAAATATGATAAATCACAAAAGTATATCTTTTATGTGTGGTCTATTATTATTAGTTTGATAAATATTATAAATCAAGAAAGTAGATCTTTTATGTGTGGTCTTCAAAAATCATTATTACTATTAGGCCAAATTATCTTAAGGTCAACACGCCCACAATTACCAAAAAATAAATAAATAAATAAATTATACCTCTCAAAGACCCCTGACAAATAGTTCACGGTTTAACGGATAAATAGTGAATTACCTATTACTATTATTATTTGATAAATATAATAAATAACTTGATAAAAGTTTGTGCTTTATGTGCCGTTTTCAAAAATTATTATTATGTTTTTATAATATTTTGGAAGTCCAGTTCCGTGTCGGATCCACTTCGGCGCACTTTCAAAATATCAAAACACCTCAGATCGAAATCATCCAATGCCCACCGAGTATTCCTACCCGGAGCCCAACGCTTGCTTTCGGTCTTCTCGCTTCCTCGCTCCACCATGAAATCGAATTCTCTCAAGCTCATCGCTTTCCTTGCTCTACTTCTCCCATGTCTTCTCTTCGTTCTCTTTGCTTCTCCGGATGGGTTTCAATGGGATGGGCCTTTGTGGGCGCCAATGCGCCCCAAGGACCTCCTCCCGTTGCTCCCGAGGCGTGTCTCGTGGCCCATCCTGCGCTCCCTCCACAGCGCGGTCGATCTCCTTCCGATCTTCGTAGCGTCGCCGTCGTCGTCGGATGTCTCTGCGGAGTGGAAAGGAGCCTGTTTTTACAAGAATAGTGCTTGGCTGGAGTTCCATAATAAGACGGGTTCCAAGTTTGGTGGTGGAACTCTTCACATGAAGGTTGGTGGTCTTTGGCAAGGCTCTGAATTCTAACCTTTGTGCCTTCATTTTTGAGAAAAATCACTTCTTTGGTATGATTTTGATGTGGTTTGGGAGAACAGGGCAATTTCTTGCTTGGAAATTAATAATCATTTTGAAATTCTGACGTTCTGATTGGGTTTTGAATCTGTTGCTTTTTTTTTTTGGATGAATTTAGGATGATTTGATGGATTTGATGTTGCGATTATTCAATTTGTTTCTACCCTATTCGTATTGTTGATTTTATATGAATAGTTAAGAGTACGTCATTCACTGTTATTTACTTCTAACGGTCCAATGAGTTTACATGATTCATTTGGGGTTCAATTTGATAGTGGATGTTTTTATGTCAAGGTTGAAAGATTGGAACAATATAATTCTTAAATTTTGAGCTATGGTTTTTTTGCATAAAATATTTTACTTTCCCTTGGTTTGGTGGCTACTTCGATTGAAATTGGTATTGGGTTTATGTTGTTGTGTGCGGGCATTACTTCTTTCATTTTACACTTTTTTCAACAATAAAAAGCATGTGATGACACTTGATTGAAGCAACATACTGATTACCATGATGTAAACCCCAAACTTATGTAACCTAAATCATTTGAATTAATTACAATAAAAAAGATTATCTATCTTTTTGTGAGGTTATGGAGATAGAAAAGACAAGCAGTCCTGACATCTTAATGTAATTCTTGATGTTCTGCTGACAACCTCAAGTAGACATTGAGTTCATTATTCTTACTATGAAGTGCTGCACTATTTATAAGGTGGTGAAATGAAGTACTAAACATGCTTGTTTCTTAAAAGACATCTAAGTTTGAAAAAAAGCTTGTGAAATGAATGCTTGCACAGTCAAAAAGTTCAATTGTATCATTGATATTTGACTTGTGCATTTTATCTATCTATCTGGTCTATAGAGACTTGAGGGATATCTTACCTGGCTGTAGCTAGCAAAACGATACTCTGAGAGACCTAAATCATCCAATGCTCTCTATAAAAGAAAACGGATTGCAATGTGATAATGTCCAAGTTGATTATACTGGATTTTAAATTGATGTCAAAATTGGTGTCTCTGATGTAGTCCATAAAAATGTTTTCTATTCCATTCTGCTGATAGGCTAATATTCTGAACTTTGAGCTATTTTACAGCTTAATGATGCTCATAGCTGGACATGTATGGACCTTTATGTCTTTGCTACTCCATACCGGGTGACATGGGATTACTACTTTTTGGCTCGAGAACATACTCTAGAGTTTGATGAGTGGGAATCAGAAGCAGAACTTCAGCATGTAATTTATTTCCAGTAATTTGTGGAGTTAAATTATGAAATCCTTTTTTTAGGAAAGGATATTTTCAGTATTAGGTTTGAGTTTTTTTTTTTCCTTTTTGGAAATTAGGTGAAACACAAAGGTGTGTCAATCTTTCTCATGCAATCAGGGATGCTTGGAACCCTTAAAGCTCTGTGGGATGTTTTCCCTTTATTTACAAACACTGGATGGGGTGAGAATTCAAATCTTGCTTTCCTCAAGAAGCATATGGGGGCTTCATTTCCAGAGCGGCCAAAACCATGGGTTTCAAATATTAATGTTGATGACATTCATTCTGGAGACTTTTTGGCTCTATCAAAAATTCGTGGGCGATGGGGTGGTTTTGAAACTTTAGAGAAGTGGGTTACCGGAGCTTATGCTGGTCATACTGCTGTTTGTCTAAAAGATTCTGAAGGAAAGCTTTGGGTTGGAGAGTCTGGGCATGAAAATGATAAGGTTAGACTTGAGTAATTCTGCTTAATTTTCATGTATGGTTTGTCATGTCATGCAGTTCATTTCTTTAGCCTACTTCATTTATATTTGAACATCTGTAAAGACTAAATAGACAACTTTTGTTATGTTTGTCTAATCACCCAATCACTCTCTGTGCTCTATTGTCAGGGTAAACTTGCAAGTACCCTTACAATACTTATTCTTGATGTTTGTGGGCTTGTCTTGGTTAGCATCAACCTTCACACAAATTACTTATATGTTGAGTAAATGTTATTCATTCCTAGACACATTGAAAAATCACATGTATTGCTGGTTTCACTCATTTATATGGTGATTGCTTTGCACTTTGTTAGCTTTTGCCCTATATAACTCTAAACATGTGCTATTTAGCAAATAGACCAAATGCCAAGGATGCACCATAAAAATCCTGATGTTAAATCACAATAAATCGGTTATAAGTTGCTAGTAGAATCAAGATTTTACTTGTACCTATGCCGAACATTTAAGTTGCATTCCTTGAGTTATTGATGCAAATTCATGCAATCTTAATGTACTCAAATATGCATGCAAGTTGTTTTCATGAGCTAATATTGATCATAGCTAAGTAATGGACTACCAGAGGATTCAACTTGGATCACTTTGGTGGCAAGTTCTACTGTAATTGATTTGTATAGGGTTTATGTATTGTTTAATTTTTTGTTAACGGCTATGGCTGCGGCCACTCTTTTATCCTGGACTGCGGTGGAAAACTCAAGCAAGTTACTGGTACAAGAGAAGGTAGTGGGTATGCCAAAAAAAAAAAGTGAGAAAGGGAAAGAGGAGGTGACAAAAACCAAGTGAGAGAGAAGGAAGAGACTGTGAGATTGAAGAATAATATGGTGGAGAGTTGAAGAGAGGCATATTGAAATATTGAGAGAGAGATTAAGATGTGCAAGATTGCCTTTTTAATGTTTCTTCTTCTAAATTGCCTTGCTCTGGGGAAGATGGGGCTTTAAAGAGCCAACAAGTTTCCTAGTGTTTCTTTGTAACTTGTAAGAGTTATAAGTACACAAAAAACGATCTGGATATGTTGGTCTCATTAATATCTCTTTATTATTTAATTATTTACAACTACCTAGTTAGTATGGTTTAGATCAAAGTAGTTCTAACCTGATTGGCCAAGTCAAATATGAATTAGCCCATAGCCTATGTGCTGTTTTCACTTCAAATATCCTCTTGTAGTTTTAACCTATTTTTTAGTCTGTAACACCCTTATCCTTTCCAGGACCCAGGTGTCACACCAGCCAGGTCAGGGAGTGAACCCCGGCCTAAGGCTGTATAAAAACATTAATTACTCATAATCAAACTAATATTAAGGAAATATAAAATCAAGTACAATACTATTACAAACCATACTGTCTCAAATAAAACACCAAGTCTAGATGGGAGTTAACATACTCCCCAAATCATACAACAAGAAATAAGATAAATGACGTGGGCCAGGTGGTCAAAGCTAACTAAGGGAATCCAAACCCTAACTCCCGCTCTAAGCAGAGCATTTACCCCGCCTTACTACCCAGAAAGATCATAACACTTATGAGCTACAAAGAGCTCAGTGAGGTACAACACTACTGTCAGGTAAGCACACCTGTATGCTTTCCATTTTAAAGAATAAGAATATCGAAGAGTGAAATGTAAAGACTGAATAATATTTAAAACATGGAAAACGGCATACCGATCATGAAAAAAGTCATGGCAAAATTCAATTAAATCAAATAATAGGCTCATAGCATTTCTTTAATCTTTTATCATCATCAGAACGGAAGATGAATTCCACACAAGTCAAGGTCCTCCTGTGTCGACCGTGATCAACAAATCCAATGCGACAAGTGCCTATAAAACAACTCCTCGTCTCTGGGGAAATAGATCAATTCCACATGTCAAGGTCCTCCTGTGTTGGACCGTGACAACAAACTACCAATGGGATAAGCCGTGGAATCAATTTCTCATTATCTATCATATTAGTGCCATCTACACCTCTACTCTCATACAATGCAAGCACCGGAGTGGAATAAACCAACACTCAAGATCTCTCCTACGGATCAACTCATCGTGAGCTATGCGAGTATATACGTGATACTAAGCACCCAAGCTAAGACGGGAAGGGGGTTTTGTTTTCAAAAATCAAGTGGTTTCAAAACAAATAGTTGGACAAAGAAAAATGTAATTACATAAAATCACCCCTTCCCCTACCTAAGTATCATACTCCTCGGCTCTAACATGTAGCCACGCCCCCGCAAGCATGTAATCGAGTACGGTGCAATGCACTAATATGTCTATCATGGCAAATTCTAAAAAAAATGTATAAATGTTCTCACATGTTTTTCATAAACATACATTCAAACTCCGAATAAATCGGCAAGTCATGTTTGAAAACCGAAAAACATTTCATGAACATCATAATGATTTCGTAACATGAAATCTCCAAATATCAAATATGATCAAAATACATATGAAATGCAAAGATTTACAGTTGTGTTCCCTCACCTTAGTCTGAGTGACTCCTAAGGCTGGCTAGGTCCTTCCACAGTAGCGGCCTTGCCTTTGCCCTTCTCTTGTCCTTAAAATCAAAATACGAACTTTTAGGAATATGAAAACCGTACTCTCATTCCATAATCTACTTCTCACATTAGAATACGATATTTCCATCAACTAAATTTAGGGCATGATTCCTCTTAACACAACTTCGTATTCTAAAGTATGAAAATACGAGATAGCAAATTTCAGCTCTAAGCTTCTAGCATGCTTCTTAGGTGTAATTATATGCTTGACAAGATCATGGAGGTTATTTCAATCATAGGTACTTAGAATTTTCGCAAGAATTTCGGCAGCACCTCCTTTAATCGGAGAGCCCCGAAAACCATACATACATTCTCCCATAATAACATAACACATGCACATCATATGATCTCCTCTCTACAAGCATACAATAGGTTTCTTGGTTGTTTACTATCCTAATTCCCTGTTAATAGCCCGTAATTCCTCTTAAATCATGCATCAAATTATAATTTTCCCCAATTTCAATTAGGGCTTTGCAAGAGGTTTACTTGAAGCCCTTGAAGCTCCTACACGAGCTTCACTGGCTACTGGAGTGCTGGATGCCGGGCCGGAGGCAAGCCGCCGACTGTGGAATAGTGGCTCACCGAGCCGACCGGCAGTGGCCGCTCAAGGTGCAAGGTGCGCCGCGACATGCGAGGTGGATGGCCGGAAGAGACTTCGCCGTAGGGTCGCGCTAAGCCATGGACGGGCTACCGCTGACCCGGTCAGCGGGCGGCATGCAGGCGTCGCAGGTCATGGCGAGCTCCTCAAGTACCGGTCAGCCGCATGGCTGGCTCGCAGCCAGCAGCGGGGAGTAATCAGTGGACAACCCAAGACACGATCGTGTGGCTGGCTTACGGAGCTCTAGAGCCTGGGATCGTGGAGCGGTAGGCGTAGAAGAGTCGAGGAAGGGGATTTAGGGTTTTCCTCCTCTCTCTCTCTCTTTCTTCTCTTTATAACTCAGAAAGCATCTTTATTAAAGAATTTGTTCTTCTTTTTTTAATTAAAATATTGTAAAATCCCTTTCCACTGTACGGGCACGGGAGCTAACACTTTCCCCTGACCAGATCCGCATTTCACGGATCGAGACACTTAACTATTAATTATTATTTTATTATTTTATTATTTTATTCATTCTTTATGTCCTTTCGCGGTCACTTTAATTCCCATCAGGAATCTCATCGGTCGCAATACGCGAACTCAAGATCCTAGTCTTTCGGCTTTTGACCCGCCAATTATACTTTATCGGGACTCGTATTTTTGTCCCGTATTCTCAGCCAATTAATTGAGATTGATTAGCACTTACTAATTCCTTTAATAAATAAACCGTAACTAATCTCTCTAGCCTATCTCCGACTACTTCATGTCCAATTTGGCCTGGCCCAATACAGCCTTCTCGGTCCACATTTTTGCGAGATCGGATTTTAATTTCATAAATTCCTGATTTTTCTTAATTAAGTTGTTAAAATAATTAATCTCCTTTATGTGTTAATTAATCTCAGTGGTTTTCTCCAGAAAATAATTTACTAACTCGTGAAAATTTTCGGGGCGTTACATAGTCTCTCAAGATCCACTTAGAAAGAATGCATATTTATGGCCAAAATTGACTAGTGAATACACTTTATGCTCTGGACCTTCTGTGTTTATCTTGTTTTCCATGCCATGCTACTGCTTTTATTTTAAAATGAATCATATTAATTAATTCTTGCTGATTTATAAATCATAAGCATGGATATTTGTATAGTCTGATGATGTAACTTTAGCAGTTTCATGATTGGTGCTTCAAAGTAGTTCTTAATAGCTTCAATACAAGTTAGATAGGTAATAAGTATTGACTAGTGACTATCTATTTTGATCTATTCTTTTTAAGCTTGACTAATTTATGTATAGGTTTTGTTTTATAGGGAGAAGATATAATTGCGATTTTGCCATGGGAGGAGTGGTGGGACTTTGAGCTGAACAAAGATGATTCAAATCCTCATATTGCATTGTTTCCCCTTCATCCAGATATTCGGGCCAAATTTAATACAACTGCAGCTTGGGAATATGCAAAAAGCATGTCCGGGAAGCCTTATGGTTATCACAATATGATATTCAGTTGGATAGATACTATAAAAGGGAACTACCCACCTCCCTTGGATTCACATGTGGTATGGTTATTGTTTGTACATTACTCAACCTCATTATTAACTTTTGATATTCATTTTATGTGCACTTATAATCTTAGTTTTTTCCTACTAATTTCCTTGCTTCCTGTCAAACTTCCTGATTTCCCCTTTGTGTGCCCATTCCATCGTAATCTTTTTCTACTATACTTTCCTCGCTAGAACCTTTATTATGCTCTCTTTGGTGCAGTTCTTTGCATATCCTTCTTAACTTTGCTATTAATCCTTCTCCATTTTATGTCATAGCTTTTTGTATGCAACAATATTATAGCTACTCGAAGCTTGACACTCGCAATGTCATAATTCTTTAGAAGCAGTTATTCACTTGCATTGGCATTGGATGTGTAAAGATGAATCACCTAACAGTATCTTTGCCTTGATGAGTAATCAATAATCTCCTAAAGTTACAATGGTTGGTCACTCTGAATCGAGCTACTTATTTTTGTTCTGTTGGTTAATTCTAAAGGAACAAAGAATGTAAGCGTATAACTTGTCATTCTATTGAATGATGTTGGGAATTGATCTGCTATCATTATAATGGAAATTTTGAAATGCTAAGTCAATTGATAACTTATGATGCAATTCAGGTTGCGTCAGTCATGACAATGTGGAATAACATTCAGCCAGCCTATGCTGCCAACATGTGGAATGAAGCCTTAAATAAACGACTAGGGACTGAGGTTTGACTCTTGATACATCTTATTAGTCTAATTCCTTTTCATGAATTTTCTTTAAAAAATTTACTTTCAGATTTCCATATAAGATCTTTGTTTCTCGTCAGAATGAGAATACTAAATGTTTTATGATTTATTTTTCTCTATGAAACAACTAGTTTTATAGTCTATATTCTGTGCTAACAAATAAAACTGATGTCCAATTAAGAAATTCTTTTGGATGCGGGTGCTAAAGGCTTCCCATATAAATAAGTTTAGAGGATTTAAAAGTTTGTTTCCTACCATGATCTTGTTATTTTATTTAGGCTTAAATCTACATTATCAGTTGCTCTTTGGTCGTTGAAAAGATCAACCCCCTCTTATGCCATCTCACTTCTGGCATGATATCATGTGTGTTTTTGCCATTTCTTTGATAGGATTTGCCTGCAGTCTATGTTGCGGTATACTTAGAATAGCATGCAAAATTAGTTTTGTTCCTACCATAGTTTCACTAACTTCCAACCTGTATGAAAAATCTCTTGATGATTCGTTGCTGTATTATCCTATTTCTGTATTGATCCTATTAATCAGTATCAAAGTTGGTGCTTGGGATGATATTCTTATTCTTATACAACAATTTTCTGAACCATTTGAGTTATAAAGTAGGATGACCACTTGCACACATGCTCTGTTTGTACTGAATTATCTGTGAGTTTTATGAAACTATCAAATTCTTATTTGAGAATATATATGATGACTTATTTTGTTAGTGTATTAGGCTTTTCATATAATTGATAAATCACTTAAAGATTGATGTTATGTGATTTCTATGCAGGGTCTTGGTCTGCCTGATATTATAGTTGAATCAGAAAAGCGTGGTTTATCCTTTGACGAACTGCTTATCATTCCTGAGCAGGACGATTGGGTTTATTCAGATGGGAAATCAACATCTTGTGTTGTCTTCATTCTGGAAATGTACAAGCAAGCCGGCCTCTTTGATCCAATTGCTAGCTCTATACAAGTAACTGAGTTCACTGTAAGTTCTCTGAACAAGTTGAAACATTATCGATTCTTCTATGATATATTTTCTAGTCACTACTGTAATTTATTGGAAGGAGAACTGTAAATTCAACGTGAATATGCTAAAAGAAAGATCTTGTGTTCAAACTAGCCCCATAGTTACAATGTGAAACTTCAACCCATTTGGACCATACTTCAAATAAATCTCGATATCATTGTTTACTATTCTAAAAGAAATGCACCAAGGGTATGTTCAACTTTGCAATTGGTAACATCTCTTTTAAAGCAAGTGCTTTTGAAAAGAGCTTCTAGTAAAAGCTAGGATTAGGAGCTTTACCTAAACAAGTGCTTTTAGCTTTAGAAAGTACTTATTTTAAAATTACCAAACACTCATCTTATGTAATCTGTTTTCAGTGATTGAAAAGTTCTTTTAGAGATTTGGAAAGCAACATGATTTGAAAAGCAACTCCAAACATGCTCTGTCTCAATGTGACAATGTGGCCTTAAGAGTCCTTTGAGTACCAAGATTCTTACTGCTGTTTGTTTCTGGCATGCAGGTTAAGGATGCCTACACCCTCAAGTTTTTTGAAAACAATGCAAGCCGATTGCCGGAATGGTGCAATAAAGAGGACAATGTAAAGCTTTCATTCTGCCAAATTAAGGGGAAGTACCGAATGGAGTTTCCAGATTACAACAGCATGGAGCCGTACCCGAACATGAATGAGAAATGCCCATCGCTGCCTCCAAAATACACTAGGTCAAGCAATTGCTGACAAGTTTGTTCAGCTTCCTGAAAATAGCCGCACACATTGGCTGTATATATAAGAAACATTTAGATTGAGCTAACGGATGTAAAACCCGTAGCTCTGAATCATCAAAAGGTTTAGTATGTCGAGTACAAGAATGGACAAGAATGTAAATCAGGGGAATAATGTTGATGTAAATGGCTTTTGTTTGTTTCACCTCAACATTCTTTCCTGTTGGCATGGATTCATGTGTTGCAGGCCTCCCTCCTGCTAGGATCGAGGTCCTCTGTTTTGCAGAGGTATGCTTGTATGTATCCCTATTTGCAAAGGTACATGTAAAACAAATCTAACGGTCCTTTTGGATGGGGGGATTCATTCCCCTTTGTAAAGGAATGAATCCCCCCAGATGGATACCCACCATCGGGGGTATTCAATCCTCCCCAGAGGGGAATAGGAATCCCCTCTTGGGGTGGAGGGGATTCGCCATTCCTCCCAAAGGGGGAATGGCCCATTCCCCCCATAGGAAATTACTCCACTGCCCTTGTATTAACCTCACCCCGCGATCTCCCCTTCCGTGATGGACTCCTCAGCCTGAGCGTGAACCCACTCTATGATCACTTCCGCCGCCTCTTTCGGCCACCTCCTTAGACAGCAAGCTTCCTCCAGTCGCCTCCTCCGCTGTCATTCAACTCCTCTGGTAGGCCACCTTGAAGCCCTTCTCAGTCCCCTTCCAGGAGGTTCTAGCAAAACCCTAATCCGCCTCCCATCAATCGATTGCATGTGAGTTGTTTTCCATAGAATTCATCTCTTCTCTATGATTTCAATTCTATTGCACCGGTTTTTCCTTATCTTGTTTGCACACATAGCTAGGATTATTTGGTTTGTATGGCTGCTAGGGTTAAGTTTTGTCTCTTGAATAAAGATTGGTAATTCTAGTTGGGTTTTCATGTTGTAATTGTGAAAACTCTTCATTGTTTAACTCATTTTGTATCCTTTATTTATTTTTATCGCTGAATTTCATGCTGAATTTCTTGAGAATTCCTTCACGAATGAATAAGGATTTTTTGGTGGGGTTTTCATGTTGTAATTGTGTTTTCATTTAATTTAAGTTTGTGATTATCTTGTATTAATTTTTCATCTCATAATTCCCTATTGAACTTCTTGAGATTCACATTACAAATTAATAAAGATCCTTCATTGGTGTGCATGCTGTAATTGTGTGTGTGTGTGTGTGTGTGTTTTCAATTTCCATTTTTGAATCCTATTTTTGTCATCTTGAGCAACTATTTCATCTTAGTTCCCTATTGTTTGTTTGTCCTGACTTCTTAAATGGATAGTTTGTAATTGTGTGTGTGTGTGTGTATTTTCAATTTCCATTTTGTTGTGTCTGGTTCTGTCTGATTTTTTTGCCATGTTTTTTTCTTTTTTTGATGAGATTTGGAACAAGTGTTGATCCTTTATATTGGTTCTATTTATGTTCATTATCATCTAGGATTAATGTAGAGAGCACCTACTAATGTGAGATCACAGTTAATAACATGAAGCTACACCATGGTTTTGAACAATGTGTCCCTTTTGTTTTTTTTTTTCACACTTTGTTTTTTAATACTTGACATTGTTTGTTTGGAATGAACTATAATAAAGATCTTTCATTGGTGTGCATGCTGTAATTGTGTGTGTGTGTTTTCAATTTGCATTTTTTTAATCCTTGTTTTTGTCATCTTGAGCAACTTTTTCATCTTATAATTCCCTATTGTTTGTTTGTCCTGACTTCTTAAATGGATAGTTTGTAATTGTGTGTGTGTATGTGTGTATTTTCAATTTCCATTTTGTTCTGTCTGGTTGTCTGATTTTTTTGCCATGTTTTTTTTTCTTTTTTTGATGAGATTTGGAACAAGTTTTGATCCTTTATATTTGTTCCATTTATGTTAATTATCATCTAAGATTAATGTAGAGAGCACCTACTAATGTGAGATCACAACTAATGTGTGTAATTATTTTTTTAGATATGGACGACATTGACGTACTTTGGCTATATTTTGCAGTATACATGATGTACTTTTACGTACTAAACTTCATGGTCGTTGCATGTGCGAAAAAACAACACAACAACAAAAATAGAATGATTCTATGTGATATTGAGTCAACATCCACTAGGCGTAGCAAACAAGTTGAATTTTTGAACCGGGTGGTTTACGAAAACGACATTAAATGCATTGATAGACTACGCATGGATCGTAGTTGTTTTCACAGTTTGTGAGCTAACAACATCCGGCAGGTTAAGAGGCACGAGAAATGTGATGGTTGAGGAGATGGTCGCAATGTTTTTGAACATTGTAGCACACCATGTAAGCCTGTCCCAGAGGACTCAAATGACCCCAGATGGAAGTGGTTTAAGGTAAGACCTCAATTTTGTAGGTTTCCATATTTTTTCCCAACATAATTGGCCAAGTATTAATTTGTTTTTTTTATTTTTATTTTTGTTTGCTTATCATAGAATTGTCTTGGAGCATTAGATGTGACACATATTAGAGTGAATGTGCCTAAAGCTGATCGACCAAGATATAGAATAAGAAAAGCTGAAATCACAACCAATGTACTCGGCGTATGTAGTTAAAACATGTAATTTATATATGTCTTGTCAGGCTGGGAGGGGTCAGCACATGATGGACGGGTTCTTAGGGACGTTGTTACGAAGCCTAACGGATTAAAGGTTCCAACTGGTAAAAATATTAATCTTGGCCTTCTTTTGAAATTTTTCGTGAAAATGAAATAGTACCTAATATTTAACAAATGCGTGCCTACTAGGTTTTTATTATTTGGTCGATTCAGGATATACAAATTGTCCTAGCTTTCTTGCACCATTTCGAGGCCAACGATATCACTTGAATTCTTGGCCTGATGGACATCGACTAGTAACACCTAAAGAGTGGTTTAACATGAAACATGCTAGTGCTAGAAACGTGATCGAGAGGACATTTGGTCTTTTAAAAATTAGTTGAAAAATTTTATCACGTCCATATTTCTACAACCTAACTACACAACGGTGTATTATTAATGTTTGTTGCTTGTTACACAATTTCATCCGAAGGGAGATGGTAGAAGATCCTACATAGGACGAGGTTGATACTTTGCCTTTGGAGGAAAACACACAAGATGAGATCGATAACATCATAGACGTTGAACCAACTAACGAGTGGAATCAGTTTAGGCAAGACAAGGTCGTACACATGCTTAGCTTGTGGCAAGCACATTGACTTTTATATTTTTAAACATCTATATACGAGATGGTTTTTGCTATTTGGGGGTTGAAATATGTACTTTGACTATTTTTGGATTGTGGTACGAATGTTGAATGTTTGTTTGCATTTTCTTTAACATGAAGTGAATCAGTCTGAAGTCTTCGGTTTTGTTTGCATTATGTTTTTCCTGTTGCACAATTTAACATCAAATAACAGCTGAGCACTTGTGCATCATAGATAATTTGTATGTTTTCCTTGTTGCAGCTCAAGCAACAGCTCAAATTTGTATGTTTTCCCTGTTGCAGTATTTTTAACATGAAGTGAATAAGTATAGTGTTTTTTCTTTGTTAGCTACAGTTTTTTTCATCATATATAAATTGTGGCAATTCCATATAAATAGTATATATTTTGTGTAATATTATACAAGAACACAATTCCATTTAAATAGTATGTATTTTGTGTTCTTGTAATATTATACAAGAACACAATTTCATTTTATACTTGTGTAAGAGCTTGCCATTGTCAATTATCTTAGCGCAGGCACTGGTTAATACCAACAGTTTAATCATCAACCTCCAAAGTTGTGTATTTTAATTTATTTAACTTTCAACACTGATTTTATTTTATAATAGGCATTTTTAGATTCATGACTTGATTTTATTTGGCAGACAGAAGAATTACTTAAATTAGACCCTTGAATCATGCATGTAGGAAGACTTGGACTTCATTTGCATGCCGCTGCAGTCTTAGATTCCTCTGGATTTTTGCTGGAATATGTTGGTGCAAATAACTTGCTAATAATTATTGAAAAATTTAATCTATAATTTACCCATGCTATTAGCTTTATCTTATGTAGAGCTTCATTAGAAATTTCTGTTTATTTTTTCTGTTTCTGTTCCAACTAAATGCTTCTTTGTGTCATGTTTCATGTTCTTTTATTATCACTTTTGTGAAAAAAATTTCATTCTTATTTTTAATTAGTTACAAGTCTTGAAATTTTCCTGATTTCATTTTAGGGAAAATCACCTTAATACAGAATAACATTGAACATAAAGTATTTGATCAGTTTTCTCTGATCTGCTTGTAATGTCTACTAAAAAAACAAACTATTTATATATAAATCATGTTCAAGTGTCCATAATCAGAGAAAAGAATGTGGGCTCACAAGAAGATCAAATAGGTTAGACCAGGTTAATAAACATGTCTTTCAAACAAATCCTCACATTTCTTTCAATTTAACTTGTTATGTTTATTATGTTTTTTTGTGTGTTATATGTTTTCTCTTTTTGTTATTGTTTTCACCATTATTGTTTTTGCTCTTATATCCTTCAGTATGGACTCAAACGCACAACATAAGGGCAGGGGACAGAACAAACATTTTTGGACACCCGAAAAGATAAAGCCCTAGTTGATGCACTGGTTGAGCTGTCCATTGACCCCATGTGGCGGGTTGAAAATGGTTTTGGAGATGGGTTTCTTATTAAGTTGGAACGAATGATAAAAACAAAGATTCCACAAACCCAACTGTGGGCCACTCCAAATATCGAATCGCGCGTGAAGCATTTGAGACTGAAAACCAATGCTATAGGAGATATGCTGCATCTGAGTGGGTTTGATTGGAATTATGTTGACAATACTATCATGTGTGAGAAAAGCGCGTATGATAAGTACGTTAAGGTATACATAACTTCATTTGGTAATTTGTTAATTAAGCAAACAAGTTGTTTTAATTTTATTAATTTTTTTCCCGTGCAATGCAGACTCATAAGGAAGCAACTGGTATATATGGCAAATCATGGCCATTTTATAATAATCTTGCCCAAGTGTTCACCAAGGACAGGGCATTGGGTAATAATAGTGGTGATATCGGTGATGATGCAGCACAAGTTGAACAAGAAGTTAACGTTGTAATGGAGGAGGACACTTCTGATTTCTTTTTGTCAACACAAGAACCAAATGAAGTCCCATCACCAATGCCATCTGACAACAGTGCCTCTAAAACATCTATACACCGAAAGAGAAAAGGACATGATAGGGACCCGATGATGGAGCAAACGTCCGAAAATTTTTGGAGTTTTGTAGATATGGTTGGTCCTGAATTTAAATCATTGTATGAAGCTGCAGCGCGTAATGCTGAATCGGCGGCGCGCAATGCCGAGTCCGCTGACCGAAATGTTGAAATCGCAGCCCGCGTAGAAGTTGAAGAAAAGAAGAGATTATTGGGTCAAGTACTTTTTGATATTGAAGGGCTGACCGATGATGAAGCAGTATTCATGTTGTAAGGCTTGGCAAAAGATGAATATCAACTCAAAGTTTTTTGGGATCTTCCAAATGATAAAAAGCTCCGATTTTGCCAGGTTTTTTTTAAGGAGAATGTCCTATTGCCCGCCTAGTGACTAAATCACATTGGTAAGAATTTAAAAATGGATGTGCTTTGATCTCTTATGCTTTCTTTCTTCTAATTAATGCATAGAACTTGGACAATTGCTTGGCACAATTCCTCTTATTAAAGTATGTTTCCTCTTTGCTTGATAATGATATTTGTAATCTCTTATTTACTAGGCTACAGGACTTACTGATGACTAGATTTTTCATGCACTCTTGGGAGAGACAGCTGGACCTTTTGATTCAAACTATTGTTTAGGTGTTGAATTATGTTCTTTCATGGAGTATGAATTGTGTTAAAAATGTTGGGTTTTTATTATTTGGATCATGTAATTTGAACTTGTCTCTAAATCAATGTTTGTTCAAAGATTTAAATTTCTTCAATCGGGTAACTACTGCTGGTAATGTATTGTTAGTTGATGATAAAGCATAGAATGTTTGGTTGTTATATTTGCAAACATGCGTTGGTAATGTCTATGTGCAAATTTGTATGACAGTTTATATTTACAAATAGGATGACAGTAGCTCTTGTATGGTCTTGGCAATTTTCCAAAGTGCTCTTCCTGTTTGGATGAAGAACAAAAACAGTCACAGTTTATTTGAAGCCAAACAAATGAGTTTGACATTACATTTTCATTTATTAGTTTGATAGCAGTATTAACATGAGTTTGTTAGTTGATGAGAAAGCATAAAATGGGTTGGGATAGTTATATAATTTATATCCAACTATAACGAGTTGTTTAAATAAAAATATTAATCATAACAAATAAATCGGATTATAACCAAAGCAATAGGATAAGTATAAAAAGTAATCATTTTTTATATAAGGGTATAAGAGTAATTGTAGCATAATCCCCTTTTTTACTTTTCTCATTCCTAATACATTACCTTCCTATTATCTCCCATCCAAACAAGGTAATTATTCCCCTCCCCATCCCTTTTCTTTCCATTTCTTTCTCCTTTCCATTCCTCTCCCCATTCCTTTCCTTTCCATTCCCCTTACCCAAACGGACCCTAAATACTTGTGGGATGGGATATGGTAACCGATGCTAGTGTGAACAGGGTGCAGTAGGATGTCAAGGTTTGTCTGTGTGGATTGCTGGCATTATGGATATCTATGAATGATTGAAATTGAAACAAGAACTTTGAGAAATAATTGACTTTAGATTTAAGCTCCGAGAAAGAGTAAAGTTTTTGTCATCCCGAACTCCGAAAAAAAAGGGTAATGTTTCCATAGTCCTAAGACCATTATTCTCCCCCAACTTACATTGGTAGGTTGTAATGGTGTTAATACGCAAAGGGAACTTTTGAGGGTTGTTAATACGCAAAAGGGACTTTTGAGGGTTGCCTGATCGATGCACAAAGGGACCAAGGGTCTCTTTTATTGGTTCCTATAATGTATAGAGGTCTTTCTTGCAAAACCAAGAAGACAAAAAGACACATGGAGGTGAAGCTAGTGGATGGTCATGAGCCAACGTCATAAAAAAACAAATGGTGCCAACCCAAATAGAAACCATCTTTGCTCCAAGGTTGACCTTGGTGCCCTTCAAAGTTTCAAGAAGTGAAATGTTGGTCTTAGAGGAAGATGTTCTCCTAAGAGCACATGAAACCATGAATAATAGTCTTTATAGTAAAATCTTCGCTAAGTCTCTTTTCCTGAAATCGCGAGAGAGAACATATCCAGGCTATGAAGTAACTGTAGGAATTTCTTCATAGCAAATATGCCTAACGGGTCTACCTAATACGATGTTTGTTGGGAAAGATGGTGGACGCACTCCTATTTAAGGGTTTGTGGACCATCAATGAGCTTGTGTAGTTGAACCATCGACGTCTTTAAGGGTTCACCTACACAACTTGCCAACATAGTACTAGTCTCCAGAAGCTCTAGAATTAGTGGTGTCATTCTTTGGACATATGTTCAAGATCGATAATACTACTATTAAGATGAATAGAGCCAAGTATGCACGAGTTTGTATTGAATTGGATCTGGCTCAATCCCTGAAGCGAGGAGTATGGGTAAGCTACTTGTTCTTTAGAGTTTTGTCACCATTTTAGATGAACAATTTTTTGTTTCCATTATAGATGTGGAGTTGTGGGCATATTGCTGAGGCCTGTGATGCTAAGCCTCTTGGGAGTCGATCCGACACTACATAACCAGAGTGACCTTGAAGGAAAATGGGATACTGGTCGAGGATGTTGGCATGTCCCCTCAAATACAATGCTAAGCAAACTGACCTGCAAGGAGGGGATCTCCCAAGAAAAGATGATGTAGAAGAACATGGCTTCAAACCGTGGTTAGTGTTCACCATCGGCAAGGATGAGGATGAGGGTCGGCAGTCAGGACTCGTAATATCACTCTAAACCAAGGAAGGGAGAAGGTCATATGGCATGGGGGTGAGGATCATGTGTCATCCAACCATAATAGAACTTTACGCATGGATTAACACGTGGCCATCTTGAGCCGAGGGACAAGCATAAACCGCAGTGCTGGAGGCACCTCTTTCCGAAGGATAATATAGGGATGTGCTGAGGTATTAGAGATGTCACAAGGCTCTAGGATAAGGGGCATTGATGGTAATGAGGGACAGGCTAGTCACACTACCCTCACAGAGCCTTTGAGACGTACCTCCACAAAGGCATGGACTGAGACGTCAACACCAAGGAAGAGAATATGGTCATAACTTCTTTGAAGGAAAATGAAAAGTGAATATGGTCAACCTATCTCTAATGAACAAGGTAGAGTATACCCTGACCTAGATGTGAATGATACTAACTTACACATATATCTAAGTGAAAAGAGTTATAGGGGCGCTTATGGAGGTTATGATGAATAGGAGGAGGAAATGTTTGAAGCCGAAGAGCCTTTGGATCTTGGTGAGGCTATGGAGCTGGGAGACCCATATGGCCCTAAAGGAGAAGGATATAGCAAGAGAGCTTCAACCGAGTTAGAAAAACCTAGAAGAAAGGAAGGACTGAATTAGGTGGAGAGTAGCTATTTGTGTTCCTTGTTTTCTATGATTATGATGAACATATATTTGTCGAACTATAGGGGCTTATGAGGTAGAGATATAACTAATCATATCTTCTCCATAATTAATTCTTCATACCTATCGGTATTGTGCTTGGTTCAAACAAGGGAGTAGAAGCCCATAATACAAAGTTTTTGTAATAGCTTTAGAAGCTTCAAAAGAGATTGGCATTGGGCTTCCATCTAGGAGATGGGTTTCTAAGGAGGTATTCGAGCTATGTGGAAGAAGAGCCTGGCCATGTTTGGTTGGGGGATAACCCTTGGGGTTATCCCCAACACAATTTCCCATAAAAAAGTTTTTCCCTCCAAAACCTTTAACTAAGATTTAAAAATATAACACACCAATACATGGTAGACACATCATTATCTTATCATTAATACCTTTAGTTTAAAATTCCCTCCAAAAAATTTGAAAATTTTCAAAACTTATTCCTATCCCCAAGTGGAATAACCCCCAACCAAACACAGGCTAGATGCAGTGACCCGGTCGTCATTTCCAGGTATGTGTCACACCAGCCTCTCAACCAAGGCAA
The DNA here is from genome assembly GCA_026586065.1 of Dioscorea zingiberensis. Lineage (NCBI taxonomy): Eukaryota > Viridiplantae > Streptophyta > Magnoliopsida > Dioscoreales > Dioscoreaceae > Dioscorea > Dioscorea zingiberensis. The sequence continues at coordinate 51,375,640 of CM048818.1, read as the reverse complement.
ATATAGTACCAAGTAGGCTGGGAGTGCACCCATCCCTTTAGCTGTTTAATTAAAATCCCGATAACCCAACATATATGCAACTAATGTAATAGTTAACCATAATAGACACTCTGGAATATTTAAAATACATTATCCAACAATGCAAAAGAAGTAACACAACATAATAACATAGTGTGTCCATGAATGCAGTCTCTCACACACTCATACAAAACTTAAACAATTTAAACCTACGGACGGGTACACCAAAGCCAACTACGGGTACTCAATATTCTTGCTCAATTGAGTGAAAATCACTGATACTAGGAGCAATATAAGGGTAATGGAAAATATACGAATGCTGAAATAATGTAATTATTTGCATTATCTTCAAATCTATTTAACATGCCAAGCATTATAGAAAACCCAGATAAATCCCATCACAGACAACCACAATGGCATATCATGAATACAATGAATGATATCAAAAATGTCCAGGCTGACCGTATCAACGCCCTAGCCTTCCAGTCGGACCAACTCAACAACCATAGGGCGAACAAATATAATATCATGTCATGAATGCAATATAAGCCTCAAATCAATCTCACATGCACCCGTACTTTAATACTCATGAAAGATACCAGATAAATATATGTCGGGCTGACCAACTCAACGCCTGAACCCTTCGACTAGACCAACTCAACAAACCGTAGTGTCTCTACAGCCAGACCAACTCAATGAACTGTAGGACAACTATAGTATGTATGATACCAAGCACCCCACGGGTATGGGAAGGGTTTTATTTGAAACCGGAATTTTGAAAAACATTTGTTAGTGAAACATGGTTTAAAAATCCCTTCCCTAACTTGGTATCGTATACGGTCCGAAGACCTCCCTGGCTCTATCACTGAGCCTCCTTTGGATCAAGCAAGTATGTCTACGTAAGGTGCAATCTATCGATATTTTCATTATTTATGTTGTTCTGTTCCTATTCTTTATTTCTTTTTTCACATGTATAATTATACATAGTACAAGAAGCAGAACAATAAAACCGCTAAATATACTAAATATAAAACCAATGACATTGCACAAACTTCGAGATAAGGCTAATACAAAATCATACAAATTAAACTAGTGATAAAACCCGATCATAATAACATCCAAGTATAGTGTAATCACTCACCTGAGTGCAAATATGTACTATTCACTATCCTGACTCCGGTTCTCCCGCCAAGCCTCGACACCTTTGTCGTATCCTAAATACAACATTATATGATTACTAAGCATTCGATAATATTTACACATGAGTTGTTTAACTACATGTATGTACCCTTCTTTGTCCTTGATAATAATGACTTTACATTTTTACCTACATATCTACTTTCATCTTAATCTCCTCATTAACTATAACTTCTATCTGGATTAGATATAAATCTTTTTAAGAAATGTTCAAGAAAATTCTTAGTGGACCTACTATAGGACAGTTTTAAGTTTCAACTAATCCTCAAAATCCAAGAATACTATTAAGATAAATAAAACAATTATTGGGCATACCCTCATGGGTTCAACACTACTATCCACTAGTGGTAAGCTTGTCCATATCTCTCAATATGAGGCTCCACTATATATTTTCTTCCATTTAATAGTCTAGCCATGAAGAAGGAAAGTTTCCTTCACATGTGAGAATCCTACCCACTCACTGGCCATGTCAGGAGTAACTATGCAATTTATCAAATTCCAAGTATTTTTTTAAGAAACAGTTAAACAACATCTATACACAAGTCCCACGTAACCATTTGTAATACTTTCTACATACTCTGAACCTTAACTGAGAGCAGTAATCTAATCCTTAAATATGAGCACAAGGATGGGCCTTACAGTGAACACTTAGCACTATAGCTACAGTCATCACCGACACCACATCTAATAATTTGCTTACTTGGATTCAGAATTAGGACTGAATCATCAATAGTCCAAATTCCAACCTATGAATACTTTCCTCCAGTTCTTTTAAGAACAACTCAAGATATGGATTAACTAGGAACAACAATGCATCCTATCAAACCATAGATAAAATCAAATAGAAGTCAAACTACAGATCTAAAGACATGATAGAGCTGTAAAATCATTCTCATCTACGTACTCTCAAAGTCTATCAATAAGCTCCCATGTACATGTGACAATAATTGGGAATAAAACCAAAGTGGGTGTGAAAACCAAGCTCATAGTTGCCAGATCGAAGTCCTCATTCCGATGTCACTGAGTTGAAGTGATTGCAAGCTTGCTCGCTCTCGTCATGAGTCCTCTTTCTCCTTCTTTTCTTTCACCAGACAGTGATGAGGGAAAGGCCAAGGGGTGTTTCTAAGGAGAACCTGTCGCGGAGCCCTACGGCACATGTTCGCCTGTCACTACCCACACGAACCACATCATCCCGGCCATTTCTCACTCCATCATTGCCTTTACACGTTTGTAGTTGGTGGTCGCACTAAGGTTTCGAGGTAATGAGGAGGGAAATCGCAGCGGCGGGGACTGTGGTTCTCCGGTGAAGACTTGCCCTTGGTTCCCTCAAGTGGTATGAAGGCTGTTCACTTCCGTTCAAGGGGCTATGGTTCCCATACTCCTGTTATCCTCTCTCTCTCTCTCTCTCTCTCTGTGTCTGACTAGGAGTAGGTTACCGTGAAAGCACTTGAGTTAATCCGATGTTAAAAAAAAAAGGAACGGTGTAAATTATAAAATATAGGTTTACCAACTTTTGGGACTTCCTGGACTTGATCAATTGCAGGCTTGTGATATAAAGTAAACTTATGAAATAATGGTTATGGTATAATATAAGAAAATCATGATTTAACCCTTTTTAATTAGGTTTTTATTTTCCCCAAAAAATAAAAATAAAAAAATTCAGGTCGTTACAGTATGTGTCACGTCTCGACCCCAAATCTCGGGCCCCAGGTAATGTATAACCAGTTAATACCTCATTCAGATCAGAGAAACAGATAGCGCATATATCAGATAAATCATAGTGTAAAAGAAATCTTGAAAATTAAGTAGCAGTGATAAAAAAAAAAATGCTCAGATGCTGTACAAATAGATAGTCAGAGTAAACAGAATCATCAGAAAGTCCAGAAATGCACAGATCATCTCCCTGGCGATAACGGTTAAGCTGTATCAAGCAGAGTGCCAAGGGTCTCTCCCACTGGCCATCGCCAGAACGGGAGAATCCTTAGAAAACTATGCAATAATCCATAATATCCAGAAATGCACAGATCATCTCTCTGGCAATAATGGCTAAGCCGTATCGAGCAGAGTGTCAAGGGTTACTCCCCCACTAGCCATTACCGGAACAAGAGAATCCTCGAAAAAAGCAAACCAAACCCCAGAATATGCTCAACAGGTATATATGATTACCGAGTAAACAAAATATGTATAAATTCAGTGTCACGATCAGAAATCGATCGGAGATGCATGACTTTAGCTATTTACGTATAGAAAATAAACCAACTAAAATACTTCATAAATCATATAAGTATTTTGAGAAATTCCACGTTAATTTGGAAATAATTACTGTACAGGTGAAAGGCGGTAAACATTTGCATGTTTTAGACAGTCTAAAATTCCTCGAAATTCCCTCCTAACGCTGGTCGACGCTTTGAGCCATGAACTGATAACAGAAGTCTACTCTCAGTATATTTATGGATGCATAATGATTATTTATACATAATTAGGTTCATGTATGCTTATCGTGTATTCAACATGTCTTCTCACAACAAGGTGGTGTTTAATTGAGTTAGCATCCCGTTAACCATTAACTAGTGCATCCTCTAATGTAATGCTTCAAAGGTCTATAACCCTTCTTCATGGAATTAGGCACATATTTATAAATACCCAGTTCAGGATCTGAGTGTAATGGACTTGGGTCATGGCCCATTACTTGGGCTTGAGCTAGCTAAGCTTATGTTACAATCTCAACTTTAACATGTTCCAACCCAACCACATCATGGGTTGATTTGTTAAACCCATATACCTCTCTTTACTTCATCTTCAAATCTAGCTTTCATTACTAATGCTCAATGGAATGCTATTCCACCATCTTTTTAACTTGATTAACCCATCACTTACTTATGCATGATTAGTCACACGAGCTTGACCATGCTCATGGCTGAATCAAAGAGTTATCTCCTTTAATCTCTCAAATATTACATGGGTTTTCTCTAACTCTTAACACACAGGAAGTCATGCAAATGCTTCATGCAAACCCTACACAATCCATGCACAGGTTCAGTTAAGCTTGGACTTACTCGTAACGCAGTGAGGCACTTGCGAATGAACTCTAACTGGGCATGTACCCAGTTATGAACATGCCACATCTCACCTCTATTAACCTGAGCTCAAAGCTCCACCACTCGTCCTACTAAGTAAAGGTTTTATGGATAGTTTATGTAACACCCATCTCCTTTTCAAGGGGACATGTGTCATATCAGCCAGGTCTAGGGAACGAACCCTAAACCTAAGGCTGTAAAACTGTTAATCAACAATAATCAGATAATTTGCGGAAGCTAATAGAGCAAACTGAACATATTATAAACAAAATCCAGATACTGTTTAATACAACATCAAATAAATACTATCTTAGACTTAAGGGTCTCAAATACACACATAAAATAACATAAAGATAACTAAGACACGGGAGTCAGAGCTAGCTCTAGAACATCTCCACTAGACTCGCGATTAGATAAACCCTATATTTGGTCTTTTGTCTATCTCCTACAATCAAAATGTCAAGAGAAATGGACTGAGTTACTAGAGCTCAGTAAATTGGGAACAATACTGTCGGGTATAAACTGTACCCGTATAATAAAATAAAAATTGTAAATCTGAAGCATAAAATATGCATATAAAATAACTAAAATTAAATACTGAAATATGAAAGAAATGCTAAGTAAATACATATTGGTCAATGCATTACCTTCAATCTGTTTTAATTATGTCAATTACATAAAAAATCCTATGTATGCATATAACTTATAATTTGTATCTCTGTACTGTGATTGATTTCCAAAATTACCCTTGGTAATATGTACCAAGTGCCTCAATGGTGGATCATTAATCGCTACCGTGAGGTAGGTAATACGGAGTCATCTGGTCATCACAATACTATTATCTCTAACTACACATCTACTTCAATACTGCAGGACCAGCGACCAATTAGTAGATCTATCCTTGCTACATAGGATCGAATTATATACGTACACTAGGCACTCCAAGAGTATGAAAAGGGGGTTTTAATTTTATACAAAAGAATGTTTTAAAAATAGATAGTTCGGTAATGAAAATCAGAGATTTAAATCACCCCTCTCCTAACCTAGTGCCGTACTCTCTAGCTCTCAATGAGCCACCACTGGTACAAACAAGTATATCAATAAAGTGTAGTTTACTTGTTTATGTAACTGTTTCTGTATTCAATTACTAATTACTGTGCGGAATGATTTTCTAAAACTCTGGAAGTTTTCAAGAAAATTCTAACTCATAATTTTCAAATTGAATTTAAATCTGTAATAAAATGAAAATACGATAAAAACTCATGATATATAGTTAGTTCCCTCACCTGAGTCTAGTCTGAGCTTAAGACTGGCTCGATCCTTCAGCAACGGCTGACTTGCCTTTGCCCTTTCCTTTTCCTAATAATCAAAATACGAAATTTATGAATATGGAGACCGTATTCTTGACTCGTACTATAATTTAAACTCAATAGTATACGGTAAAAAAATGAAAACTATCACATGCTCGTATTTCTCCATACTTCTAACTATTCTTAACTTATGCTTAATTATCACCCTCTTAATTTAATAACTAGTATATTAAGCATGGAATGGAACTAATTAACTAAACATGGGAGCATGAAACTAAATCTCAAATAAATTCTTAACTCCTATAGATTTCATGAAAGATTGGACAACATCTCCTCTATTTTTAAGCTCCCGAAATTAATACATACATACACACATTAAGCACTTAATTAACTACATAAAATACATGGCATCCAAACAACCATTTCACAACTCTAATATCCCATCTATCAATTAATCACCAACTCCTAAACCTTAAACTGATTCTCAGGACTCAAGCCCTAAGTTAAACCATTTCATGAAATAAACTTAGGGTTTCCCCCAATTTCAAGCTTACAAGGAGAAGGAGAAACCTCGTCGGCGTTCAGTAGAGGTGCAGTCCGAACGAAGTTCGTCGACGCTGAAAATAGAGGACTGCAAGCAGGAGGAAGGATTGCTGGTGGCTCGGCCAACAGTGGAGGCACACTCACAAGCCAAGGTTTGGCCGGAGGGTAGCTAGGCCACCGCAGCCTCGGAGAGGACACGAGCTAGGCTGCGGCCGCAGGCGCCAGCAGTGGCCGGGCGGCAAAGGCGACCCGGTGGCACAGGGCAAAGCGGAGTGGCGACACGGGCAACCAGGCGGCCGACACTGCGGGGCTGCAAGCGCGCGCGTGTGGAGGTCGGGCGACTGTCCTGTGGCGGCTCGGTGCTCGTGGGCGACCCTCAGATTGGATGGTCACGCGGATCGGCTGGGGGAGAAGGGAAAAGGAAGGAGGAGAAGGGCACGAGTTCAATTGATTTCTAATTGACTTGTTGCCCTAAGTTATGTATATAATTTAAAACACTTTATGATTTAATATTTAATTCTATTATAATAACTTATCTTTAAAACCTCATTATTTGATCTTATCATCAACCCATTAAACTAAGTTATCTTCCTAATTATTTTTCACTAAAGACCAAATTGCTTTATTGATCTTATCTTGTTGCTATGCTATCATGTGGGCGACTAAATAATTAGCTATCTTATCTCTATCCCGACCCAGATCCGAGAATCCCAGGTCAGACGACCCTAGTGACAAGGGCTTATTGTAGCATCACGAGTTGTCTCCTCTCCCGACCCAGATCAGTTTTTCTCAACTTTTGACTCAACCAAATCTACTTTATCGGGACTCTAACTTTTGTCTAATATCTTCCACTTAATTAATCTAGATTAATTAATTCTTAATTAATTTATCATTTAATTAATCTAACTTTGTTGACTATCCACCTCCAACTATTTTATGTAAAAGTGGCCTGGCCCAATAAGGCCTTCTCTCGGCCCTATAGTTGCGAGATTGGATTTCGGGTCCATTAATTCCCAATTTTCTTTAATTTTGAGGTTACAATAATTAATTTGATTTATGAACTAATTAACCTCATTTAAAATTTGAAAATTTACTTAAAATTTATTTAGAAAAATTCGAGATGTTACAGTTTAACTCAGGTTTGAATAAACTTTATGAAATCAATATCCAACTATAAGTAGCTTAACCACCAGAATATGGGAATCATAACTAAAGCCTTGAGAAGGATCTCGTTAAGAGAGAAAAATAGATGGTTAATAACATCTTATCCGAACCACTAGGGAAATAGAGACATGAATAGGTGTGTTCCATTCTACTCAAGCGTGTATTAGATCGCGTAGGTCGGACCAAGGGTGCACTACAAGGCTACATGGGCCTCAGGTTCCATACTCATTCACCATTCTCCATGCATACATTCAAATATGCAGCATCATTAACCAGTCTACAGGAGGTTAGAAGCTCACCAAAGTTTGGACGACTCTCCAGCGACACAACGGCGTCCCTGGGAAAAGCTCTGATGGTTGGCGTTGTTGCGAGGTGGAGCTCCTTTGTATCTCTCTCGTTGAGGTATCGCGTGATTGTTCGACAAGGTTCCCATGCCCTCACGATGACTCACAGTTGAGAAGATCAGGCTACCACCGCTCGTCAGAGTCCGTCGTCTTCCCTACTCGTCAACTATGTACTGTTGCTCCAACAGTGAACTGCGACCACTTCGTCCTACCGGTGCCTTGCTTGTGTAGATCGAACGAGAAAAGGAGGAAAAGGTCACTCCGACGAGGGAAAGGGAGTTGCTCTTTGTTCAGGAACCCGACTGTTCTCCGTTTAATGTAGAGGGTGGCCGATCGTGCGCAAGGATGGTGACTAATTTTAACGAAAGTATATGGGTCGTGACCAAGTAGTAAAGTGGACTAAGGAAGTCGAGTGTCGAACACACAGGGAATAGGGATTACTAGTGTAAACTAAACTTCTATTATCTAGCCCTAATCAATAATTTGGGGATCTTCTAAGCTAAACCTAATAAGTTAAAAGGTTGGGAAACAACTCTGAAAATCGGAAATAGGTTGATAGAAGACTTTAGCATGAGAAGGAGATACCTAAGCATAGGTCCACTTTGGATGTAAATCTAAGGATACATAGAGAGGTTCATGATGACAATTGGTGATGCTTATACCAAGGATTCCTAAATTATACCCAAACCCTCTTCCGAGGTGATTGAATAACTAATATCCTAGGATTGTCTTAAGATCAAGGGAATCTATGTCTTGGAAAAGTTGTGGGATTGAGTCGTAGTAAAGAGTCGTCCCCCTTCTAACACCCGAATCCCTCGGGGTGTTCACAACCCTCTCTTATGGAGTATATTCCTAATGCGAGGAGGCTCTAGCTCTAACCCTCGAATTGCACAAAAGTATTTTCCCCGAGTATCCAGCAATGTAGAGAAAACACAATCAATATAAAACATCCATAAAACATCCAAGTATCCACACAAATAATCAAAACATAAACATCAATATGGCATTAAGTTCATAATCCAAAGGTTTCCCATGCTCAAGTATCTATAAAATTAGTTCCCCATTAATGGAGAACTACAAATCAAATAAAAAAGAAAACAATCTATGAGAAACATCATGATGAATACTGTTGACAGCACCAATAGATTGATCTCCTTGATGTCTTCTTCCTTCCTTCTCACTCTCCAAGGTTAGGGAGATGAATCCCCCAACCCTAATCTCCAATCTCTAATCCAATCTCCTCCAAAAACAAACCTCCTCCTCTAAAACCCTTGCCTCCCTATTTATAGATTGAAAATTAGGGTTTTAGAGGATAAACTCGCGATTTTACCCCGGTTAAGTCGGCAGAAATCGTCAGGGTGTACGGGTGCGTAAACGGGCCGTACACGGGCCCGTTCACATTACAGGGCCTCGTGTACGGCCTGGTGAATGAGCAATACACAGGCCCGTTCAAATTGAGCTGAGATACTTGAATTCGCACCAGAATAGCCTTCCTTCAGCTTCGTTTTTCCCTTGAACCCTGTTCACAAAATATAAGACTTTTTAAGTACCGGCGGGCTATAAATCATTATATTTAGTGCGAAAAATATATGAAAAGATGATATGGAATTATGCTTAAATGAACACTTATCAAATATCCCCACACTTAAGCGTTTGCTTGTCCCCAAGCAAATAAACAGTTTAAAAAAATAATAATAATTTAAATGATAAGTGTTCAACCTTTGGTCATGCAGTTTTTGATTTCACTCTACCTTAAGTCCACCATCAAGATGTGTATTCCCTTCTTTCCATACCGGGACCTAGATTAATCTCGTGTTCAAGTTTGTTTCCACTCTGGGTGAATATTTTCACGCACATATCATGTTTCAGAGTCTTAAAAAACTAGACACACTCTCAGTGGACTCTAGAGAGTTCTTGAGGCCCTAAGTTTGCAACTAACCCTCCATTGGTAAAGTGGTGGCCAAGTTTGAGAGGATTCAACTATGTATACAAAGAGAGTTTTTTTTTTTTTTTTTGGTATTTTTGGTAGGGCATCCCTAATGGATCCGACTTTCCTCTATTAAAGACCAGTGTAGAGTGTAAGTCTTCTTTTCTTCAAGATGCACATGCTGTTTAGGCACAAGAACACCCGGGTACTCAGAGGGTTACAACTCTACCTAGATGCGTTCATACTTAGAAGTGACTTTTCGAATTGAGGAACACCCTAATTAGGGGTCGGAACCAGAAACTACTTCGTCTCAACAAGTAGCAGAACACTGACATTATTACTTCACTATTTATGCATATACTACTTTATTCTTCTCTTACTTGTCCACTAAGTCAAATTATAAAGAGTTAGAAGTTCACCTAGTGCCACGAAACCTCTTGGAGCCACTAAGAGTAATGCTTAGCAATTAAAGTCAACAAAATAAGATAATGGGTTATATAATGTCACTAGAGGGTGAAATTGCACGATGCTGTCCTCTAGATGTCCATGGCATGTAATAAGAGAGTCTAAAAAAAAATTGGATGCTAAAATGCTTTACTAAAGGTAGAGTGAAATTAAACATTACTGTCATGCTCAACAAGTTTGGTAGTGAGTTTCAAAGGCAAATCAATGACTAAGTTACCCATCCCCACACTTAAAGTTTTGCAGTGAAATTGAGTGTGTTGACATTAACCATGAATGGGTAGATACCCTCATCCCCACACTTAAAGTTAAACATTGTCCCCAATGTACTCAATAATAACACATTAAAAAGTTGTAAAATTATAAGCATGCATGGGGAAAAGGAACTAAGACTTCCCCGGTTATTTGATGGTATTCCTTGCTTCTCTTCGTTTGGTCGTGTGAGCACATGCCAAGGTGTAATCTCGTTGGTTATCTGCAAGATAGGAGAGAGAGAGAGAGAGAGAGCATATGGTTCCAAAATAGATCAACATAATAGACACTGCAAATGGTAAGATAACATATAGTGTTCGCAGGGTGTGACCCTTGCAACAAAGTACATAAAATTAAACTAAAAGGACTATTTAGACAATAAGTCTCAATGCTCTGTGTGTAGGTGCTCATTGGTGATTACGCCTTGACTGATTTATCTATTGCTAAGACATTGAAAGTGCAGGTGAGTGCGGTGATTTCATCAGCCCCCTCATCGTCTTCAATGCATGGCCACGGACCCTCCATCCGAGGTGGTGTTGATGGGCCAACAACTTGAAGGTGTTGATGGGGAAGCAGCAATGGTATCCTCACACGCAAGTCATTTTGAGCCATGGACGGTTCGCTCTTGTGAAGCTTAGGTTTCACCAATGCACCTGTCAAGAAAGAATACTTGAAAGTCTGTCAGTGCTTTGAAAAGATGGATAGAAAAATTTGTAAGACTGTAGGTGTTTGGCCCTATACGGGCCGTGCACCAAGGGATAGACAGGCTGCCGTACGCCCGTACAGTAGCTTCTGATGGGTGTATAGTGGCCTGGATGGGTTGTTCAGCAGACCGTACGCCATCCAGGTTGGGTTGTACTAACCTGTGTACGGCCATACACCAGCTTGTATGATCCCTGCCGTCCTGTATAGCTAAGCATTTAACAAGGACTGAAAATTCACCAACCATGATGAGTCTAATGATGCAGATACGGATAATGAGACTTATAGCCAAGTCATTACACCTAACGAAACTAAGCTAAGTTTTCCAATGCTTGAGTTGCCTCCCAAGAAGCGCTTATTTAACGTCACTAGCTTGACGTACCTTAACCTTACTTACGGAGGTTCATACGTGAAGAGGCGTCCATCAGCTCCTCCTGTGAAGCTTTTACCAAATAACTTCATGCCCAAGTTAGTGTAGATAGAACAAGTTTTCGCCTTTTTACCTGGGTCATCCTCATATGACATTTGAGCTGGAGGGTTAGAGATTACCCCTTCCTTCTTCACCTTTTTCCAAGTGTATCCACCAGCGATGAGTTTGAGCTCCTTCCACTTCGTTCTTCGTTTGCTCTTCGGGGTAGACCTTGATGTTCCCGGACCCTCATTAATTTCTTCTACAAATTGGCATGTTGGGTTGGTGCTCAACAGGTCCTTCATGCATTTGTCAGTAAGTTTGTCAACATCATCGACACTGTAGGATGTGTCATCATGATCCATTGTGTGTCACATAGCTTCAGGGAGCTTAAACACTACTTCTTGGTCTCTTACTCGAAGTCCCAATCTCCCGTGAGCATGGTCTTCCAGAGCTTGAGCGGTGGCTAAGAAAGGTCGGCCGAGTATAATTGGTACATCAACATTTTCATCCACATCCAGAAGTACGAAATCGGCTGGAAAGACAAATTGATTAATCTGGATGAGCACATCTTCTGCTAACCCCTTGGGTCGTCTCACAGACCTATCGGCAAGTTAAAGTGTCATCCCCGTAAGCTTCGGTTCAACAAGACCCAGCTTCATATATAATTTATATGGCATGACATTAATGCGTGCACCTGAGTCTGCTAATGCCTTCTTTGTAACCCCTTCACTGATGCAGGAGAGCCCGAGTCAGATGATGCCGAGCTGTCTGATTGCACCATGAGAGCTTTGGCATACCACGACTTGGCGGACCGACGTAAAGGCCGAAGGTGATCGAGCCAAGTCCGGAATTGGAGAGCACTTTGGACACGTTTTGGTATTTTGGCCATAACTTTGGCTACCTATATCGGATTCGCGCACTCAACCCCAATTTGGAAAGCTCGTCTCGACGCGCACGTGGGGTTCATCTAGCTTTGCTCGATGGACCCTTCCTTCATCCTCAAATTCCACTATTTTCCCCGTCGTTTCTTCGTTTCTCGGTGTTTTTTTTCCATTTTTGGCAATACTTCGTATGCCAATTTAGGATAGGATATGAATCCGATTTGAACTCGGATTTTTAGGAGTTATTTTAGAATTAGATAAGTTTTTCTATTAGACCAAAATTTGCCAATTTGGGCAAATTTGAATAAGAAGATATAATTTCTAGGTTATCTAGGTTAGTTTTTTTTAGCTATTTAAACCCGGCTTATGGGTTGAATTTTATTCATTGATTATTGAGTTATTTTATTTTTAAAGTTTCAGAGACTTTTCTTCTCTGTTTGTCCTCCCTTTTTTTTGCTCTTCTATCAATCCCCCTTGTTTACCATCGCCCGCAGGTTAATCACTACCCTGCCCGGCGTCAGTTGGTATCAGAGATCATCTTCTTCCTGTGGCCTCGGCATCAATGGCTGGAGGTCGTGATGGCCGTGGTGGTCATCATGGTGGACATGTTCCAGCAGAGGAAGGTCTGTCTCGAGACCCAATCGCCTTGGAAGCGATGAACGAGGATCTGCAGAGACAAGTAGCGCAGTTGACCCAATGATTGGCGGCGCGAGATTTGGGGGATCGTGAGGTTTCAGACCATGACTCCCATTCTACCTTCGTCAACCCCTATTCCCGGCGTGGGCAGTCCAGAGAGCGTCGTGCACTAGAGGAGCGTCACGGAGATCTCGGCTTTCGGGTGGAGTTACCCGAATTTACTGGAACCTTACATGCTGAAGTCTTCATCAACTGGCTGAACGAGGTCGAGAGGATATTTGAGTACAAGGAGGTCCCTGATCGTCTGAAGTGAAGCTAGTTGCCATTAAGTTGAAGGGCTGAGCATCCGCGTGGTGGGAGCAGTTGCGGCGTTCACGGGATCGGCAAGGCAAACCAAAGATCGTAGATTGGGACAAGATGAAGAAGAAGATGAAAGGGCACTTCCTCCCCTTCGGCTACACCCAAACCTTATTTCAACGACTACATACATTGAGACAGAGCGCAAGATCGGTAGATGAGTACATAGAGGACATCTACCAATTGATCGCGCGGAACGACTTATCCGAGACGGAGGAGCAACTGGTGGCTTGATATCTTGGGAGATCTGCGCCAACTAATATAAGATGTTCTCAATCTACACTCATTATGAACTGTTTCGGAGGCATACCAGTGTGCCCTCACTGTTGAAAAGCAGCAGAATAGAAGACCACCAATCAGGAGCGATCAGAGTAGCCGGACCGCTCGCCCTCAGGCACCCCGCCCGATCCGCCAAAGCGGCCGAGGTAGTTCTAACTCTGGAGTTCATTGTTATAGATGTGGTGAGCAGGGGCATAAATCACCCGTGTGTCGGAAACCTGCTAGTCAGAAGGGCAAGAACCTGATGATTGAAGAGATCGAGGCTGAGGAGGCTGAGGAACCAATTTATGATAATTATGGCGATGATGATAAGGCTGGTGACGTGCTGATTGGGGATTGCCATGAGACCCTCGTTGTTCGCAAGAGTCTGCTGGCACCCAAGGATGAATCAAGGGACGACTGGTTGAGAAATAACATCTTCCACACTACCTGCACAGTGGCCGACAAGGTTTGCAAGGTGATCATCGACAGCGGTAGTTGTGAGAACGTGGTGTCTGAAGACGCTGTCCAGAAATTGCAATTGAAGACAGAGCGACATCCGAAGCCCTACAATCTATCATGGCTGAGCAAAGGCAACGAGGTAAAAGTAGATCGGCGATGTCACGTGTCTTTCTCCATTGGGCAGAGGTACTTTGACAATGCATGGTGTGACGTCGTGTCAATGGATGCCTATCACCTACTATTGGGGCGGCCATGGTAGTATGATCGGAGCGTGGTCTATGATGGAAGGAAGAATACTTATTCCCTCAGCATCAAGGGAAAAAAGATCGTGTTGGCACTCCGCCGAGAAGAAAAGCATCCTACTCCGGTAACCAATACTAACCTACTTTCCATGTCCAGATTTTTAAGCGGGATCAAGCAGAGCGATGTAGTCTATGCCTTGCTACCTTGCATGCATAGTTCCACAGACATGTATCCAGATCTTCCAATAGAAGTGCGCCAATTGCTCCTGGAGTTCGCGGACTTGATGCCAGACGAACATCCCCCGGGACTCCCACCAATAAGGGACATCCAACACCAGATAGATCTTGTCCCAGGATCGAGCTTGCCGAACCGACCAGCATACCGCCTCAGTCCCAAGGAGGCCGAAGAATTACAGCGGCAAGTAGAGGAGTTATTAAGGAAAGGCTACATCCGAGAGAGCATGAGTCCCTGCGCAGTTCCAGCCCTGTTGGTGCCAAAGAAGGATGGCTCGTGGCTCATGTGTATAGACAGCCGAGCAATCAATAAAATCACCATCAAATATCGCTACCCCATTCCTCGCCTGGATGACATGTTGGATCAGCTATCTGGCTCGAAAGTCTTCTCAAAAATTGATCTGAATAGCGGATACCACCAGATCAGAATACGGCCTGGAGATGAGTGGAAGACGGCGTTCAAGACACAGCATGGACTGTACGAGTGGATGGTGATGCCTTTTGGGTTGTCCAACGCCTCAGCACATTCATGCGATTCATGCACTAGGTTTTGCGACCGTTTATGGGCAAGTTTGTGGTGGTCTATTTCGATGACATCCTCATCTATAGTCCGAATTGGTCCTCGCACTTTGACCACCTTCGCGTTGTCTTTGAGTTGTTGAGAACGAGCGCTGCTCACACCGAAAGAAGTGTTCCTTCTTCACCACTTCTGTGACCTTCCTTGGTTTTGTTGTTTCTACTGACAGTGTTCATACAGATCAATCAAAGATAGATGCAATCTTGGAGTGGCCCAGACCAAGGACCTTGCATGATGTTCGAAGCTTCCATGGGCTGGCCTCATTCTATAGAAGATTCATCTGGAACTTTAGCACGTTGATTACCCCCATCACCGAGTGTCTCAAGGGGCGTGATTTCAAGTAGACGGATGAGGCCGAAAATAGCTTCCACCTGGTCAAATAGAAGATGACTGAAGCGCCAGTTCTCGCACTTCCCAACTTCGACAAAGTGTTCGAGGTCAATTGTGATGCATCTGGAGTTGGCGTTGGAGATATTACGAGCGGTCAGACGACCGTAGATTTCTTTAGCGAGAAACCGCCGGGTCAAAGAAGAACTACTCCACTTATGACCTGGAGTTTTATGCCATAGTTCAGTCGTTGAAGCATTGGCGCCACTACCTCATACAGAAGGAGTTCATTCTGTTCACCGATCATGAAGCCCTGAAGTACATCAATGGCCAACACAAACTGAGCAGGAGACACGCTAAGTGGGTAGCGTACTTGCAGGAGTTCACCTTTACTTTGAAGCATCAAGCAGGAAGCCTCAACCGTGTAGCAGATGCTTTGAGCCGCCGCAGTTCTCTTCTCACTACAATGAGCGCCAAAGTTGCAGGGTTTGAAGCTTTCACGGATATGTATGCGGGTGATCCTTCCTTCGGGCGGATCCTTCAGGAGGTAACCGATGGACATCGTCACGATTTTATTTTGCATAATCTATTACTGTTTAGGCACTGCGGCATCCCGATCGCTCATTCATTACGACAGCAAATCATGAGCGAACTCCATAATGAGGGTCATTTTGGTCGTGATAAGACCTACGCCCTCATAGCTGCAGACTTTTATTGGCCGAAGTTGTCTAGCGACGTGGCTCACTTTGTGGAGCGCTACTTTGTGTGTCAACGGGCCAAAGGAGTTCTCACCAACGCAGGCCTGTACACTCCCTTGCCAGTCCCTGAAGCCCCTTGGCTTGACGTCAGTATGGATTTTGTTTTGGGCTTCCCTCGTACCCAGCAGGCCTCAGACTCTATCATGGACGTGGTTGACAGATTTTCCAAGATCACTCATTTTGTAGCTTGTCGGAAGACTATGGATGCTACCCGCATTGCACATCTTTACTTTCGAGAGGTTGTTCGCTTGCATGGTGTCCCCCGCTCCATCACATCTGATCGTGACACCAAGTTCGTTAGCCTCTTCTGGAGAAGCTTATGGGGAAAATTGGGGACGCAGTTGAACTTTAGCAGTGCATATCACCCCCAGACAGATGGCCAGACTGAAGTAGTGAACCGGAGTTTGGGCAACCTATTGAGGAGTTTGGCTGGAACTAAACCGAAGCAGTGGGATTTGGCACTACCTCAAGCTGAATTCGCCTACAATAGATCAAAGAATCGGACTACCGGCTTGAGCCCATTCGAGGTTGTCTATGGGCGGAACCCATCAGGAGTACTTGATCTCACCCCCATCCCACGGATTGGTCGTGTTCACCCCCGAGCTGATGAGATGGCTGAGCACCTTCGGGTTATTCATGGCGAGGTCAAGTCGGCTATTCGTGAGAGTAATACCAAGTACAAGATGAATCTGAGACAAGCGGCGTCGAGTCTTTGTTCGATGAGGGCGACTTAGTGTGGGCTGTCCTCACTAGAGATCGCTTCCCTGTGGGTGAGTATAACAAGCTGAAGGAACGAAAGATCGGATCCTGTGAAGTGCTGCAGAAGATCAATGACAATGCATACCGGTTGCGCCTTCCCAATTATTTGAAGACCTCTGACATCTTCAATGTGAAGCATCTGATCCCTTGTTTTGTGGAGTCGGCTGATCCTATATTGAACTCGAGGGCGAGTTCTTTCCAACCCGGGGAGGCTGATGTAGAAGAGCCCGAGTCAGATGATGCCGAGCTGTCTGATTGCACCAAGAGAGCTTTGGCATACCACGACTTGGCAGACCGGCGTAAAGGCGGAAGGTGATCGAGTCAAGTCCAGAATTGGGGAGCAATTTGGACACGTTTCGGTATTTTGGCCATAACTTTGGCTACCGATATCGGATTCGCGCTGTAACGCCCTGAAATTTTTCTATGCTAATTTGAAATTTTCTGGAAAATCCCACAAGGTTAATTTTATTGCGAATGAAATTCATTACTGATTAAGCTAAATTAAGAGGAAATCGGGAGTTAATTTGTCTAAACTCTAGTTTCATAAGAAATTGGGCCATAGAAGGCCGTGTTGGACCGGGCCAAGTAGAATTAGACCCGATTTAATTAATTGAGAGAATTACTGAGTTTAATTGTAATATCATATGTGTTGATGAATAATCGAAGGAACTAGACAATATTGATGAAACCAAATAAAATATAAGATCTAATCTCTATTTAAATTAATTGGTAAAGGTTCTAGAATTAAATCAGATTAAAAAGGGATTAGTTGCTATTACTCAAGTTAAAATGATAATAGTAATAATATTTATAGTAACAATAATAATATGGGAGGACTTTGGGTGTTAATAGATTAAATAAAGGGAGAGAGAGAAGAGCCAGCGCCCTTCCCCTTTTTCCCCTGTTCGTTCACGATTGCCAAAAGGTTGAAGCTGTGCGCGATGGAGACGGCCTGAGAATCCGGATTCGGTCGCGTCTTCAGTCTCGTGAGCATACAGAGATCGTCTGAAGCTACAGGGGAGCTTTGGTGGAGACCCCTTTTGCTTAAGTAGGGAGGGCATTCACTTTCAATGGTTCTCCCAGCCTCTCAGACTCACTTTCCCCTTCATTTCCTCTGTTTCCTCGATTGCCGAGCCGGTGGCGGCTCCCGAACACCGTGACAGTTGCCGCAGCCATTCCGGCTAGCAAGCCAGACGAACCTTTGTTCCGCCCAGCGTCCGCGGCGCCTGCTGCCTCCCCCACTGCGCCGTCGGGGTTACGCTCAAAGACGCCGCTGGGTGCCGTCCCGGCTACGCAAGCCAGCCCTACACTTCGCCATCTCCACGAAGTGGTGGTTGCGGCCCGCACAGCTTTGGCGAGCCGCCCGCCAAAGAAAGGCTGAGCCGCTCGACGCCAAAGATCGCCGCTGCGGATGTCAGGCCGGATCCCTCGCCGCGCCACTCTCCCTCTCCCTCTCATCTTCTGTTCTGGCTGCCGGCGAGCTGTAGAGGGTTCCGGCGAGGCCACCCCTCCCTTCCGTTTCTTCCTTCCTCCTCCGACCACTGCAGGCCACCATTCTTGAGGCGAGCCACAGCAACAGTTCAGGCCGCAATTCCGGCCATTTCACAGCCAGATCCGCCGAGCTCCGCCTCAATTCACCTGTTCCCATCTCCACTCGTCCACCATCGACAAACGACAGTGAGGAGCCCCAACATTTTGTTTTCCCTGCTCGGGTGGTGCCAATAGCTCCGGCGAGCGACGGGACTGTTCTGGAACTCAGGTAGGATTGATTTTGGGACGAGAATTTGGATTAATGCTTGAAGAATGAACCTGGCAATCCCTACTGAATTGGAACCCTGTCTAAAGAGTTATGGATTTCATGTGCATGTTGATTAGAAGAATAATGGAGTTAATTATGAGTAGTTGTGTCGTATGAATGATAAGATGTATGTTTGTATAATTTTCGGGGCCCTCCGTACAGGGGAGGTGCTGCCGAATTTTCCTAAAAATTCTATGAAAATCTTAGCTGATTGAAACTTCATGATAATGACTAGTAAATTAGTTTCATGTAAGGGGTACATGTTAAGCTATGAAAATCCAAAATTTCTTAAGGGTCAGGTTCGTATTTTAGTTTCATAGAAATACGAAGATCATGATTGACCCTTAAGCACCCTTTAGAAACATGCTCTAGTTCCTAAGTTAAAATTAAGTTGAAGGAAGGGTAAGCCTCTTCGATCTGGAAATTCATATTATTAAACTATTGGTGATACCAATTTTTAGTTAAGAGAAATTAAACTGTACTTAGATTTATGAACTTATCTTACTCTAACGAATTTAATTAGAGTATAAAAATAAGGAATACAGTTGCCGTATTCTAAATACCGTATTATGATTACTAGAAATAAAGGAAGAAAGACCCTTGGAATAAATAAAAGTATTTTAATTTCAATTCTTATATTTGTTTAGGACGAGGCAAATAGAGTATCACACAGGAGGTTCCGGCCAAGTTTAAATAACAAGGGACCAGAGGTGAGTGATTTCACTATACATTGGTATGGTTTTTATGATTGGATTTGATCGTCAGGTTTGTTTATCCGAATTTTTCATGAGTTTTACATCGAAGTTTGTGCAATGTTACTGTTGATATTATGATCATATTAGCATCTTCATTGTTTATTACGTGCATTGTAAATGAAAATATATGTGAATAGAGGAAATGAAGAATGAGAATATGATCAAGACAAGGAGATATTTCAATTATTGACAACATGCACACTAATTAAGATAAGCAGGTTTATACCAGAGGGTTGCTGAGGACAGAGATACATTCCGCCCGGGACTTGTCTGGTATCATACCTGAGCTTTGACTTGTCTGGTATCATACCTGAGCTTTGAGATAGGACAGGCCACCATATTAGTCTTACGATTCTGTGGGAGCACAGTTCGTAGAGACGGCCACCAGATCTGACCTACGTTCTGTGGGAGCACAGCTCGTAGAGATCGGTTTACTAGATCAGACCTACGTTCTGTGGGAGCACAGTTCGTGGAGACCGGTTTACTAAATTAGACCTACATTCTGTGGGAGCACAGCTCGTGGAGACCGGTTTACTAGATCAAGCCTACGTTCTGTGGGAGCACAGTTCGTGGAGACCGATTTTCCAGATCAGACCTACGATTCTGTGGGAGCACAGTTCGTAGAGACCAGTTTACTAAGTTAGACCTACGTTCTGTGGGAGCACAATTAGTGGAGACCAGTTCCAGATTAGACTTACGGTTCTGTGGGAGCACAGTCCGTAGAGACCAGATTTCTTAATATTGGAATATGATTGCTTATTAAATTGATATGTTAGAAAACCCGATTGAAGCTAGGGTAATGATTACATTGCTAAAATGATTGTAAGATCATGTATGTATTCATGTTGACATCGAGGTTTTCATGTTTTGGATTTATCCGAGTTTCATGTGCTTTTAGCATGTTATTAACAGAGATAATGCATATGAATTGACTAGCGTTACTTTGATACTATTTTATTTGATCTTATAGATGTACCTTGTATAGTGATTCTCACTCAAGTGAAATGTGCATGTAGACGAGATTGAGTTCTCCGGTAAATGGCTCTGACTTAGCAGAAGAGAATAGCATGTCTTTATTTAATGTGTAGAACTTTAGAACGCTTCCGCAAGATTGTAAAGTTTGTATAAGGTTTCAAATATTTTGTTATTCAATTATGTTAATTAGTTGAATTATTATCGTTATCAGGTTTAAATTAAACAGCTTACGGGCTAGGTGCACTCCCGGCCCAGCTGGTGTGACATTCTGTCCCTGTGTCGGGATAGGGTGTTACACGCACGCTCAACCCCAATTTGGAAAGCTCGTCTCGACGCGCACGTGGGGTCCATCGAGCAAACCCTTCCTTCATCCTCAAATTCCACTGTTTACCCCGTCGTTTCTTCGTTTCTCGGTGTTTTTTTTTTCCATTTTTTGGCAATACTTCGTATGCCAATTTAGGATAGGATATGAATACGATTTGAACTCGGATTTTTAGGAGTATCTTTTTTGTTTAGTTATTTTAGAATTAGATAAGTTTTTCTATTAGACCAAAATTTGTCGATTTGAGCAAATTTGAATAAGAAGATAGAATTTCTAGGTTATCTAGGTTAGTTTTTTTTAGCTATTTAAACCCGGCTTGTGGGTTGAATTTTATTCATTGATTATTGAGTTATTTTCTTTTTAAAGTTTCAGAGACTTTTCTTTTCTGTTTGTCCTCCCTTTTTCTTGCTCTTCTATCAATCCCCCCTGTTTACCACCGCCCGCAGGTTAATCACTACCCTGCCCAGCTTCATTCACCAAGCATACAAGGGACAATGAAGCTTCCTGGGTCTTTTAGCTTTTTGGGCAGCTCTTGTTGCAACACCGCAGAACACTGAGCGTTCAATGTAACAACAACCACATCTTCTAGTTTTTTCTTGTTGGATAGGAGGTCCTTTATAAATGTGGCATACTTCGGCATTTGTGTTAAGACCTCCACCAATGGTAAACTGATGTGTACTTGCTTTACCATGCTCATGAATAGCAAATTGAGCATCTTCCTTATTCTTCTTAAGTCTCTCTGGATATGGAATCTACGGTTGATATGTCGGTAGGGGTGATTGCTCTATTACCTTTTCCTTCCCCTTTTTTTGTCCATTAGACCTTGTCGCTGGTACGCTTTCTTCGACCTCTACGGTGCTCTCAACTGGAGAAGTTGTAACGGGCAGCTCTACTTCTTTGTCGTTTCTAAGAGTAATGGCCTTGCAATGTTTGCGGGGGTTCTCCTCTGTGTTACCCGGTAGAGTACCCTGTTGTCTTGTAGAGATATCTTTGGCCATTTGCCCCACTTGGTTCTCCAAGCCTTGGAACGTTGCTTGGAGGTTTCTAATTGTGGCACCAGTATCGTGCATAAACTTCAGCATAGTTTCTTCAAAGCTAGATCTCTTCTCCTGGGGTGGCCTTGGAGCTGGTTGAAATCCCTGAGGGTATTGTCCTGCTTGAGGATTACCATAGGAAAGTGTTGGATTGCTCCACATGGGAACGTGAGGTCTATACTGATTAGGTGGCATCCTTTGTGGGTTACCCATATATTGTACTTGCTCCATTGGGGATGTTTCAGGGCAAGTTATTGGGCACTTGGATAGTTCATGCCGTACCCCACAAGTGGTGCAGAACATCACTGTCCTTGGGTTTGAACTATTGCCGATTAGAGAACTATTACCCACGGTGAGGCGATCGATTTTCTAAGATAAGGTATCCAACTTAATAGAT
The DNA here is from genome assembly GCA_026586065.1 of Dioscorea zingiberensis. Classification (NCBI taxonomy): domain Eukaryota; kingdom Viridiplantae; phylum Streptophyta; class Magnoliopsida; order Dioscoreales; family Dioscoreaceae; genus Dioscorea; species Dioscorea zingiberensis. The sequence goes on along the minus strand of CM048818.1, from coordinate 51,353,460 downwards.
AGTACATTGTCCAGAGGGGAAGGGTCTTCTACTGATCCAACTAGTTTGACTTGTTTGTCCCTCGTAGACCAATGAGCTTCATTTCCGGCCATGTTTTCAAATATCTTCTCGGCCTCTTCGGGGTACTTGGTGCTCAATGACCCTCCCGCAGCACAATCAACGAGCTGCCTATGACATTGTCCAATAGAACGTGCGAACCTTGTTACATGGGTCCAGGCCATGTTGTGGACAACGACGAAGTAGCTCCCTAAACAGTTCATAAGCTTTAGAAAAAGTTTCAGTTCCACCTTGCTTGAAAGCATTGATCTCGGATCAGAGCTTTGCTGCCTTGCTTGGGGGAAAGTAGCGGCTAAGGAACTTATCGAGCATATCGGACCATGTGCGGACGGATCCAGGGGGAAGTGAAGTGAATCAGCTGTAATCCCCCCTCTCAAACTCCATGGGAAAAGCCTCAACCGAACTATCTCGTCGGAGACCCCGTTTGGCTTAGAGATGCTTCAGATCTGAAGAAATTTTGCTATGTGAGCATGAGGATCTTCATCCGGTCTCCCATCAAATTGAGTTGAGTGCTGGAGCATATTCATCGTGGTGTTCTTTATCTCGAAGGTGTTGTTGTTGGCATTCGGTGGGTGGATGCTGAATTCCTCCCCGGTGTAGTATGATCTTTCATATTCAGCCAAGGTTCGTCTGTCTTCCGCCATGTTGGGTACTTTTTCAACTTCAATATTAACTTCAACCGTGACTGAATTCTATGATTGTGCAGAGGGAACCTGAGATGGTATCTCTACCTTTTTCAACCTTCTGTGGAAGGTTCTTTCGATCTCGTTGTCTTCCTCGAGTAGTTCTTTTGATTTCTTGCGGGTCATGCAGCAATTACCTTACAAGTAAAGATGAGGAGACACGTGAGTTTCTATAGTATAAAAATTATAAAATAAAGAAAAGAAAGTGAAACCAAAGGTAAAGAACTAAGATAATGAAATCCTAGCGTAACTAGCAATTCTATTCCCCAACAACGGCGCCAAAAACTTGGTGACTAATTTTACCGCAAGTGTACATGTCGTGACCAAGTAGTAAAGTGGACTAAGGAAGTCGAGTGTCGAACCCACATGGAATAGGGATTACTAGTGTAAACTAAGGTTCTATTATCTAGCCCTAATCAATAATTTGGGGATTTTCTAAGCTAAACCTAATAAGTTAAAAGGTTGGGAAACAACTCTAAAAATCGGAAATAGGTTGATAGAAGACTTTAGCATGAGAAGAAGATACCTGAGTTTGGGTCCCCTTTGGATGTAAATCTAAGGATACATAGAGAGGTTCATGATGACAATTGGTGATGCTTGTGCCAAGGATTCCTAAATTATACCCAAACCCTCTCCCGAGGTGATTGAATAACTAATCTCCTAGGATTGTCTTAAGATCAAGGGAATCTATGTCTTGGAAAAGTTGTGGGATTGAGTCGTAATAAAGAGTCATCCCCCTTCTAACACCCGAATCCCTCGGGGTGTTCACAGCCCTCTAGTATATTCCTAATGCGAGGAGGCTCTAGCTCTAACCCTCGAATTGCACAAAAGTATTTTCCCCGGGTATCCAGCAATGTAGAGAAAACACAATCAATATAAAACATCCATAAAACATCCAAGTATCCACACAAATAATCAAAACATAAACATCAATATGGCATTAAGTTCATAATCCAAAGGTTTCCCATGCTCAAGTATCTATAAAATTAGTTCCCCATTAATGGAGAACTACAAATCAAATAAAAAAGAAAACAATCTATGAGAAACATCATGATGAATACCGTTGACATCGCCAATAGATTGATCTCCTTGATGTCTTTTTCCTTCCTTCTCACTCTCCAAGGTTGGGGAAGATGAATCCCCCAACCCTAATCTCCAATCTCTAAACCAATCTCCTCCAAAAACCAACCTCCTCCTCTGAAACCCTTGCCTCCCTATTTATAGATCGAAAATTAGGGGGCGTTTGGTTGGCGGAATAGGAATGGGAATCATTCCTTGGCCACTGTTATCAGGTGTTTGGATGCCAAATATGGGAATCATTCCCCCCAATGTAAGGAATCACATTCTCTAAATCACCAGCTTTGCATTCCGCCCAAGATGATTCCCGGATAAGGAAAAGACGGTCCTGCCCCTTGATAAAAAAAACACCCTCTCCATCGTGCGCCCCAATCCCCAACGAGAAGTCCATCCTCTCTCTCACAGGAAGCTCTCCGGCGATCGGAAGTCAGCAGCTCCGCCATCAAGATCGCCCATTACAGTTCGTCCCTTTCTTGATTTTGATTTTGATTTATGTTTTTATTTCATTCTGATTTTGATTTATTTCAGTCTGATTTCCAGTTCGTCTCTCTCAAAGAGAATTTTTTTTTAAATATATAACATTGGTTTTCTTGTTTTGTTTAATTTAAATTAGGATTTTTTTTTTTCTGTTCGTGATCTTCAAAGCATAATGAAATGATTCATTTTCTCTTGTTTTCATCAATTGGTATTTATTTCTAAGATAAGTTTATTTATTTTATTTCTAAGATAAAATTTGTTGAACTTGTGATATTTTATTTACAAGTTGATTTGTTTAAGATATTTTGGAACCGAACTTATGATATTTTATTTCTAAGATAGAGTTGTTTAAGATAGAGCATTTCCCATTAATCAAGCTAGATAGAAATGAACTTGTTGATTCTCTAAATTGAAGGTTGATCTATTACAATTTATAGTTGATCTATTACAATTAATGGCAGTTCATTGGAAGTAGAGGGAATGATTAATGAACTTCAAGTAAAAATTCAGAATAATCTTTTAGCATTCTGAATTTTACAAGGATGATAAATTTATCACTCTAGAGAGGCTTCATCATTACCTCAACCTACTACATTGCATCAATTACATAGAATGAGCTCAGTGAAGAAGAGTACAACTCAACTTAAAGTTAGCATGTTCTTGCCCTGATATTTTTATATATTTATTAGATACATATGTATACAAGATGTATGATTGCTATATATTTGTTTTAGGCTTCTGTTATTATTTCACTATCTTGTTCATGTAGAAAATGTTCTTTATCCAGTTCTATTTTATAAAGATTATTGTGCCGGGAATCTTGTTACTAAGACATTTTATTTTAAGCATTGTGAAAGTTGCCAAGCAACTAACTGCTATTTACCTTGTAGAATCTTGCCAGCAGATCACTGGTGGATAATGTGCTGAGGAAAGTTAATAGTCTGAAACCCATAGCTGAAGAGTTGGGTGTTCCTTTGTCTCAACTAGCAATTGCTTGGTGTGCTTCAAATCCAATTGTATCATTTGTAATCACTGGTGCAACCAAAGAGAGCCAGGTAAATTACTAGTGTATCGAAATAACATTTTTTTCTTAAGCCAGCTTATCAGTAGTTATGACTTATTCTGTAGAATGATATACTAGATCTCTATGAATTCATATTAATATCCTTGTTATCTCATACCCAAAAGATCATCGTGCTTTAAATTGATATACGTGTTTTGGTTCTTTTAGATTTCGATAATATGGGCAAGATTTCACAACTTCGGGGATACCTCATAATGATGTTATGCTACTTTCACGTCATAAGTGTGATACTCACTTGTGCAATTAAGCAAAGTAATGATAGAAAAAGAGTGAAGCAATATGAGATCGTCCCCAGACCTTTTAGACGCCGCAAACAACATGAGTATCTCCACCGCCTAGTTTATGAAAGTGATGTCAAATGCATAGATAAACTACGCATGGACCGACGTTGCTTTCATAGCCTGTGTGGATTGTTAACTACAACTGGCGGGCTACGAGGCACGGTAAATGTTGGTGTGCAAGAGATGACTGCAATGTTTCTAAACATTTTGGCACACCATGTCAAGAATAGAGTAATTAGATTTGACTTTCTCCGATCGGGGGAGACAGTCAGTAGACATTTCCATGCTGTGCTAAAATCGGTCATTCTCTATCACACTGTTCTTTTGAAGAAACCAGAGCCTGTACCCGAAAATTCAACTGACTTCATATGGAAGTGGTTTAAGGTAATAACCTAAGTCCAAATGCTATGTTAGTCCTAGATATACTATAATTACAATTCATTTTTTCTTTCAATGTAGAATTGTCTTGGAGCATTAGATGGAACACATATACATGTGAATGTGCCCAACGTTGATCGCCCAAGATATAGATCAAGAAAAACTGAAATAACCACTAATGTTCTCGCGGTCTGCAGTCAAGACATACAATTCACTTATGTCTTAGCCGGGTCGGGAAGGGTCACTCATGTGAGGCGAAGTTCTTAGGGATGCTGTGACAAAGCCTAATGGATTAAAGGTTCCAGATGGTATGAAAAACCATTTCCATTGATTTTTGGGTTTAGGAATAAATAACTAATAAATCATTAACTAATAAGAAATGTTTTGATTATCTATCAGGTTTCTACTACTTAGTGGATGTTGGGTATGCAAATTGTCCTGGTTTTCTTGCGCCTTTTCGAGGACAACGGTATCACTTAAGTTCTTGGGCCGATGGACATCAACCACTTACACCTCAAGAATTTTTCAACATGAAACATGCTAGCGCAAGAAATGTGATCAAGAGGACATTTGGGCTTCTCAAAAGTCGTTGGAAGATTTTATCTAGCCCAAGTTTTTATAACATAGTCACTCAACGACGAATCATTAATGCATGTTGCCTACTCCATAATTTTATCAGGAGAGAGATGATAGAAGACCCTGCAGAAGAAGATATTGCCAATCTAAGCCCGGAGGAAAACATGCAAGAACCACTTGAAAACATCACAGCTGTTGAACCAACAGATGAATGGACACAGTTTAGGGTTACCATGGCCGAAAACATATTTGAAATTTGGCGGTCAAGTTGATGTTGTTATTTCAATGTGGTTGGGAAACATAACCACTAATTGTTGCTTTTTGAAAACATGTTGTCTTTTTTTTTGTTGTTGTTTTTCTTTAACATTATCTTTCGTTGTTATGGTTTAATGAAGCTACTTGACAATTTTATGGTTTAATGAAGCTACTTGACACCTTTATGATTTTTAGTCTTGTATGTTTGTACATAATATATTTTAGTTGATTGACATGTCTTTTTTATATAGTATGGAAGCAGAATCACAATCAAGGGGTAGGGGCCAAAACAAACACTATTGGACTCTACAAGAAGATAAAGCCCTTATTGACGCCTTGGTTGAGTTATCCGCAAATCCAGTTTGGCGGGCAGAAAATGGGTTCAAAAATGGGTACCTAATCCAGCTGGAGAGAATGGTGAAGGAAAAGATTCCAACGACCACATTGAAGGCCGTACCAAACATCGAGTCTCGGGTCAAATTATTAAGAAGCAAGACTAGTGCAATCGCCGATCTACTACAAATAAGTGGTTTTGTTTGGAACTACGAAAGGTGCACTATCGAATGTGAAAAAAGTGCATATGATGACTACGTCAAGGTATACATAATTTTCTTTAGTAATTATGTTAATTACGTAATGAGCTATATATGATTTTTGTATTACTAACTTTAATTTTTAATGCAATGCAGACCCATAAGGAAGCATCCGGTCTTTATGGAAAAGCTTTTCCTTTCTTCAATGACCTTGCCCCGGTCTTCGCAAGAGATAGAGCACATGGCAGTGCAAGAGGGGATATTGGAGATGATGCCGAACAGTATCTAAATGAGAACATCAGTTTGGATGAAGATGGGGGCCTCGACCCAATGGCAACTAATGAGTTTTCTATGCCTACGCCTGAACCTAATCAGTTTCCATCGCCTATGGTCTCAGATGCAGGTACCTCAAGAGCACGTCGAAAAAGGAAAAGTCTCGTGGATCCATCAGTTGAGAAAATATCCCAAAATTTTCACAATTTTGTGGAAATGATTGGTCCAGGATTAACGTCCATGGCTGAAGTTGCTGTTCGTGAAGAGGCCCGTGTGAAGGCCATTGAAGAGAGGGAAAATATATTGTTTGATAAAATTTTTGAGATTGAAGGTCTTTCAGAGGATGAGGCAATGTTCATCTTACGAGCTTCGAGCAAAGATGACGATGAACTGCAAATTTTTCTGAAGTTGCCCGACAACAGGAGGTTGCGTTTCTGTCAGCACCTTTTAACAAGGTTGTCATTTACCCCACCTAATATGTGATGGTATTAGTTATGTCATTTCAGTTGGTGATGTTGGACATTTCTTATGAACTTTGTTGTTTGTTGTAATCTTTTGTTGACGGTTGAATTCTATTGTCGAGGTCTTTAGATGTTGGTTTTCCAGTGTATGAACATGATTGTAGTATTTTTAAATCCAGTCTTTTCATTGAATTTTAGTTGAATGTTGTTGAAGTACCATTTCAGGAATGTATTGTTGCAGCTGAATTGTTGCTGAAGTACAGCAAAGGGAATGTTTGAGATGAAACAAATAATCTCATCAAAGGCAATAGAGTTCATGGCCTCACAGTCATACACATGAAAATACAATGTATAGAGGCTGACAAAACACATCTTGGTTATAAATATGTGGCTTCAAAATTTTATGACTACCCTTGTATCTTCTTTTACATTTACGTGTTGATATTTTCATTAATGCAATGTTTTTACATCAAATATTTTAAACACAAAAGATTCATATTCACAAAATGAAAAAAATAAGAAAATGCACAATTATATTTTTAAGTTTCAAGAAACTCAACCTGAAGTGCTGCAGAACTGAGATGAAGGGAAATTAAAGATAGTGAAATGTGCTTTAATTACTACATCATTTTTTGTAGTAGAAAATTAAAGTTAGTATGTTCTTGCCCTGATATTTGTATATATTTATTATATACATATGTATATATTTATCTTCATTCCAATGAAAATTAAAGTTAAGTTAGAAATTTTATTGCTCAATGAACTCCTGTTTTAAAATTATTAATAATTAATAAATTATAAGAGTTTTACTAAATATTTATTCATAATAATTAAATATATAAAATAATTTTTAAAAATAATTATTTATAATAATTAATTTATTATAATATTTAAATATTTAAAAATAGTTATTGTTTAACAAACATATTATCCTCACATATAATATTAGTTATTTACATAAGGGGCATAATAGTCATTTCATCACATATCTCCTCTTTAACTTTTCTCATTCCCAATAAACTACCATTCCAATCCTTCCCAACCAAACACAGTTTTCATTCCCCTACTTTTCATTCCCCCTCATTCCATACCCATACCCATTCCCATTCCCATTCCTATTCCGTCACCCAAACGCCCCCAGGTTGCGTTTGGTTGGGGGTTATCCCACTTGGGGATAGGAATAAGTTTTGAAAAATTTCAAATTTTTTTGGAGGGAATTTTAAACTAAAGGTATTAATGATAATATAGTGATGTGTCTATCATGTATTGGTGTGTTATATTTTTAAATCTTAGTTAAAGATTTTGGCAGGAAAATTTTTTTTATGGGAAATTGTGTTGGGGATAACCCTTGGGGTTATCCCCCAACCAAACATGGCCGGGTTTTAGAGGATAAACTCACGATTTTATCCCGGTTAAGTCGGCAGAAATTGTAAGGGTGTATGGGTGCGTAAACGAGTCGTACACGTTATAGGGCCTCGTGTACGGCCTGGTGAGCCGCATAGTGCCCCGCATGTGTCACCGTTCGTGGGCCAAATGAACGCCATACGTGCCCGTTCAGACTGAGCTGAGATACTTGAATTCGCGCCAGAATAGCCTTCCTTCTGCTTCGTTTTTCCCTTGAACGCTTCCTTTCTCTTATGATCGCTTCTACATGCCCTGTTTACAAAATATAAGACTTTTTAAGTTCCTGTGGGTTGTAAATCATTATATTTAGTGCGAAAAATACATGAAAGATGATATGGAATTATGCTTAAATGAATACTTATCAGTCATGCAGACTGTTGATGCGGAACTAGTTCGGATTACAGCTTTTCTACTTCATGGTAGTGCGGAGGACTGGTATAACTTCGAGGAGGAGCACCAGGCACATGGGAGCATTTCAAGACGGCATTCTACACCAAGTACTTCTCCTTAGGCCGACTTTTGCAGTTGGAGCAGCAGTTTCTCCATTTGACCTATGGAGGGATGATGGTCAAGCAATATGAAACCTAGTTCGACCGATTGTCTAGATTGGTCCCCGCCTTGGTGCTAGATGAAGTGACGTGGGCTTGGAGATTTGAGAGCGGTTTGCGTCTGTCTCTCAAGAGGATAGTAACTGGGTTCATGTACACCAACTACGGAGAGATAGTAGCCCTGGAGAAGTATATTGACACAGTCCACTAGGGGGATACCTAGGGGCCATCACAGAAGGAGTAGAAGGATAAAGGTCAGAAATCTTACCGCAGCTAATCGTCTAGTAGTGGTTTGGGCGATCTAGGTTCGAGCACAGGTCTCGGCCTTATAGAAGATCCTCGGCTACATCATCTTGGTCAAGAGGTAGGGGATCCTCTGTTAGTATTTCCCAGCCTTTGAGATGCTACACCTAAAGGGGGCCAGATAAGCAAGTGGAGTGCCGGGTTGCATCTTGCGTATATTTTGGGTGCGACAGCCTAGAGCACCACGTGGCACAATGCCCCAGAACCAGACTGGACAAGAGACCGGCCAAGGATCACATGGAGGTTCATCCCGACAACATCAGTACTATGCTGATGATTACAGATCCCTTGACTAAAGGATTGGCGCCGAAGACCTTTAAGGAATATGTAATGCATATGGGCCTTGGTCATTGAGATAATTAAGTTTTAATGATAGACATTTAGTTTGAGATCTCTTTATAACTTGATTATTTTATATAAATATTTCTTTCCTCTGTTATTATTGGTGTACATATTATTGTTGATATTTATACTATACAAAAGGTCGTTATTTGACATCAAAGTTGGGACCATTAAAGAGGCATGATGGTTGCTTTAGCCTATTATTCACATCATATATGACTTGGTTAAGTGGGAGTTAATGATGGAGTGATACATAGAAGGAAGTATGTCAATTAAGGATGTATAATCGCCATGATCCACATTATTTGCTTTCAATTAATCAAGTATAAAAGTGAACTTCAAATAGTTTGATTGGGATTATTTTTCAAAGGGTGCACTCGTTAAATTATTTAAAAGAGTTGATTTGGTTCATGGAGTCTTTTTTTTTTTTGACAAAACTCTGTTAAACAAGGGGATTTGAGTCTAATGACGGCCAAGTGGGAGAATGTTGGATTTATTTCCTTTATGTGGCCTAATTAGACTCAATAATGGATAACCCTTATCTTTTAAAACTTGGACAAATCATTATAGACCCGATCAAATTAAATATCCTATTTGAATTCAAATCAAATGTTGAATCCTGATAGAACTCATAATTTGATGGGGGTTATCAAGTGTTATCACTTGCTATAAATATGAGGTTCAGGTCCCTCTCTCCCTACACTCACATACATACAATTCTCCATGTTCTTCTTCCACCATAATGGCTTCTTAAGATACCTCTGCATCTTCCACTACTCATACCACCATTCCAAATACCCACGACCCAAATAATCCTCTTGTTACTATCAATACTACAAACATCACAAAACTAACCACCACCAACTACATCACGTGGAGCCTCCAAATCAAAAGTCTATTAAAAGGATATGATCTCTATGGTTTTTTTGACGATTCTCATCATAGTCCAACACCAATCGTTACCGCTAATGGTACACCGGTTCCAAATCTGACCTACACAACATGGAATCGCCAAGATTTTCTTCTCTTTAGTGTACTCTTTGGTTCAGTCTCTCTGCCCATCCAACCTCTAATTGTCCGCAATACCACCTCACCACCTTGGCTAATACTTATGCCAAACCATCTAGTAGCCACATCAAATAGATGAAGGACCTTGAAGAACAATGTCAAGGGATCCAAGATGATCTCCAACTATATGCAATTTATCAAAAATCGGGTTGATGAACTTGCCTTTCTTGGAAAACCCGTTGATGAAGAAGATCTCATTGATAAGATTCTTGATAGCCGTGGTGAGGAGTATAAAGGAATTATTGACGCGGTTAATACTCATGAAACACCTATCTCCTTTGATTAAATTCATGAAAAACTCATCAACAAGGAGGCTCCTCTCCAATAATCACATGCACCACCATCATTCTTTCCGCCCACCGCCAATCCTGTTAATCAACGCAACAATTAATATGGATCTGATCTTAGTAACCATCTCCTCGTTCTTGGCAACCTTCCACAACTACTTTTCACAATCAAGGACAACAATCCAATGCTCCCTGTAATGATCGACCTCCACCACATCCATATCTTGGGTATTGCTAAGGATGTGGTGCTCAATGACACACAATCAAACGATGCTCCCTTTATCGACTTGTCAATGCCCAATCTTTATCAGCTCCATCAACGACATGTCCACAGACTCCACGTCTAGTTTCTCAATTGTAACCACTTCCTCACTTTGCATCTCTTGAGACCACCGAGACCCCCACATAGCTACTTAATAGTGGGTATCACACCATATCACCGCAAACTTGAATATTATTTCCCTTCGCACTCCTTATTCAGGGTCTGAGGACGTTATGATTAGTGATGGCTCGGGTCTTCAGATTACCCATATCGGTTCCACCACTCTTCTTACCTCTACTCGCACCTTTAATGTACACAATATCCTTTGCATACCACACATGAAAAAGAACCTTATTTCTATCTATCAATTTTGCAATACTAATCATGTTTCTATTGAATTCTTACCCACTGTTTTTCATGTAAAGGACCTGAGCATGGGGGCAATCCTTTTTATGGGAAACACTAAAGATGGTATTTATGAGTGGCCAACTTCCTCTCCAAAATTGTTTTCTCCTCTTGTTGTCTTTATTAGCGTCAAGACCACTTCCTTTGAGTGGCACTCTCAATTAGGTCATCCATTATCACCTATTTTTTAGCATATTATGTCAAAATTTTCTTTACCTTATTCTATGTCACAACACTCTTATTGTTATGCATGTTTAAGGAGTAAAAGTTACAAACTTCCTTTTCTACATCTACAATTATTTCATCTCACCTCTTATAAGTCATATTTTATGATGTTTAGACCTCCCCCATCTATCATGTTGATGATTTCAAGTATTATGTGATTTTTCGTGGATCACTTTACACGTTATGTATGGTATTACCCCTTAAAGGAGAAATCTCATGTATGTGACATCTTTCTTTGTTTCAAAGCACTGGTAGAAAATCACTTTAAACACTCTATTGTCACTCTTTACTCCCATGATGATGGGGAATATTAAGCATTAGATCGATTTCTATCTCTTCATGGAATTATGCATTTCACCACCTCTCCTCCATATACACCTAAACACAATGGCCTCTCCAAACGTCGACATCGACATATTGTTGAAACCAGTCTTTCTCTACTCACTTATGCCTCACTCCCACTTATATAATGGAACTATGCCTTTACAATCGCTATGTATCTCATTAATCACATGGCCACATCCATACTTTCCCTTTCCTCTCCTTATGAGTCCCTTTTTAGCTCTCCACCAAACTATACAAAACTCTTTATCTTTGGTTGTTTATGCTATCTATGGCTTCGTCCCTATTCTAGTCATAAACTTGAGTCTCAATCCATCCCTTGGGTATTTGTTGGGTATTCCCTCACCCAAAGTGCATATCTCTGTGTTGATCCTTTAACAACCAAAATCTACACATCCCGTCATGTAAAATTTATGGAATCTGTCTTTCAATTCAAATCAATTCAAAGTTATCTTAGTTGTTCAAGTCCAGAAACACTCCCAAATTGTTTTCTATCAGTATCATTTCTTCCTACTACGGTTGCGCTACTTAACATGTCCTTCAAAGCCTCGCCCTCGGGCTTGGATCCATCTCAAAGCCTATCTTCAGTCGACCATACATACCACATCCTCGATCCATCGCACACCCTCTGAAACTCCATGTCCCATTACCCAACCCCCACTTCCACTTAGCCAAACTTTGATAGATCAAACCCCACCATTGGATCAACAGGAACATTCCATTGTCACCACTAATAACCTATATAATCCACCATTTACTTCCTTTTCACTCTTACTAGACCTTCCTCCTCCATAACCACCCACCAACACCCCCACCATGACCACTCGTGCTAAAAATAATATTCATAAATCCACCCAAAAACTTAATCTTACCGCTACTATTAGCTCGCTATCAACTAAAGCCACACCCATTGACCCAAGCCCTTAAAGATCCTAAATGGCATCGAGCTATGTCTGAGGAGTATGATACTCTTCTGCAAAATGGAACATATAGGAACTTGCCCCCCATAATTCAACGCAAAATCTTGTCGGTTGTAAATAGATTTTTAGAATTAAACTTTTACATGATGGCTCAATTGACATGTATAAAGCGCCAAGAATAATTACTAAAGGGTTCCATCATTGTCCTGGTATCGATTATCATGATACATTCAATTCGACTATCAAACCTATTACTATTCGCTATGTTCTCAATCTTGCTGTTAGTCGCGGGTGATCTCTTCGCCAACTTGATGTCAACAATGCCTTTCTACAAGGTTCTGAAGATGTTTTCATGGCACTACCATCAGGTTTTCTTGATTATGATAAATCCCACAGATGTTTGTAAGTTATGCAAGGCTATATATGTTTTCAAACAAGCACCACGGGCTTGGTACCATGAGCTAAGACAATTTCTTGTAGCCTCTGGGTTTACAAACTCTCTTGCAGACATATTACTCTTTATCTTTAACATCAACGGTAATCTACTCTATCTTCTTGTGTATGTTGATAACATGATTATTACTGGAAGAAATGGTACTACAGTTCAACAGTTTATTGATCGTCTTGGCAAAAGGTTTTCCATCAAAGATCTTGGTGCTTGACTTACTTTCTTGATATTGAAGTTACCACTACTTCCACTCCTTTACTTCTCTCTTAGAGGAAGTACATCACAAATATTCTTGCTCGCATAAATATAATAAGAGCCAAATCTGTCACTACTCCACTTATCACCGAACCAACACTTACAGTTCTTTCTGGTATTGCTTTGACATATCCTTCTGAATACAACATAGTTGTTGGCAGTCTCCAGTACTTGTGCCTCACTCACCTTGATATTACATATGTTGTTAATAAATTGTCTCAATTCATGCATCGCCTTACTAGTGGAATATTGTCAAGTGCTTGTTTTGCTATCTTTCTGGTATAGCTGATCATGGTCTTGCTTTGCTCCGTACACATCTCTTTCTCTTCATGCCTTCTCAGATCTTGATTGGGCCAATAGTAAAGATGATTACACCTCTATCAGTGCTTATATTGTTTATCTTGGTCGCAATTCAATATCATGGTCCTCTAAGAAATAACGCATAGTTGCACGCTTCTCCACTAAAGCTGAAACTCGTTTTGTCGTTGCTACAACTGCTAGGTATGTTGGATTTGTTCTCTTCTCACTGAGCTTGGCATTTGTATTTCTGTTGCTCCGGTTATCTATTGTGACAATGTTGGTACAACTCATCTATGTTCCAATCCTGTCGTTCATTCACAGATAAAGCATGTTGCTATTGATTATCATTTTATTCAGGATCAAGTACGAAGTTGAGCTTTACATGTTACCAGGGACGGATCCAGCATTTTTGTTTAGTGGGGGCATACTAATATTAAATATAAAATATAAAAAATATATAATGAAACACAAGCACATCAAAAACTTTTTCATATAAAAGTAACATATTACAAATTTACAATTGCTTTCCGTCATTTCATAGTTTGAATACTATAAAATATATATTTTTTTCATTATCAATACTATAAAATATATATTTTTCTATATATGTAATCAATACTACTTGTCTACCCACCTACTGCCTGCACCAATTCGCAGTCAAATAAAAACAAATCCTTATAAAAAATCATGAAAAAGACTAACAATGAGAGATAGGAACAAGGAATAAGGACTCGATACTAACCTGATTGCCAATGGAGAAAGACCAAAGGTGGCCCGATCTAACAGCTGAAACCAAGGTGAGGAATGAGTAAAAGAGAGAGAACTAGAAAGGGACATAGTGGTAGAGTTGGAGTTGGGAAATAGAAAATGGGAAGCAAACTTTTGAAAATATATTTTTTTTCATATAAGCCTTTAGAAAATTCTTTAATTACTTTTGTATATGTTTTATTTTTTAGGTTTAGTGGGGCAAATTGAAAATGTCAAAAAAAATTTATTAAATACTAATAAATCTCTCAAATTTCAATGGGGGCAGTTGCCCCACTGCTCCTACTCTAAATTCGTCCATGCATGTTACCCATGCATTCTTCTGACCAAGCCTTTTCCATGCACTCCCTTTCAACGTTTGAAGACCAAGATTGGAATCTCGAGCTCAAACTTGAGAGGGTATGTTAGAGGAATTTATTTATCTATTATTTAATTATGTATTTCTATAATTATCTTGTTAGTTTTCTATTTTGAATAGATTTTGAATTGGCAACAAATCACATAGATTATATAATTAGTTAAATTTTAAATATTTGATTAGATTGAGAATACAATTCAATGTCATCATGTATGTGTATATATACGTCATTATTTTCAACTTTTTTTTTAAGGAATAATATTATGGGTAATTAGTAAAAGGAATGTAACTTCTTATATATTTACACTAAATATAACGAAGGAATTGGATAGTGAGAACTTAGGGGAATATTTTAAATACAACAGTAGATTTCTTCGATAATTATATATAAAAAGAAGAAATTTTCAATGTTTTTAAATCTGGATCAGACCGACCGGCAAAATCAGAAACCGACCAGCAGGCCATCCCGGTTTATGCCAAAAGTTGATTGGGTGTTAAACCAGTCAAGCCCAACCGACCCGGCCGGTCGGACTGGAACTCGGAAGAACCCGATTTTTATCTCATGTGGAGAAGAGAGGGGAGAAAGACTGAAAGAGGCGGGGAGGGTGGAGTGCAAAGATGGAGAGGAGCTCCTTCGACCACAGCCACCCGTGGCTGCTCCCAAGGAACCATAACAACCGTACTGCTCTACCGACGAAGCCTCCAACGGCTGATGCGAAGGCGGATCCGGAGGAGAAGTTTGTGGATCTAATCGCAGGGGATCCGGGAGAGTTCGGGTGGTTCTCAGACGTCGGGTCGCCGTCGACGTTGGTATCTCCGACGGAGGGATTGGATGACACGTTGCTATATGGGTTGATCTACGCCTTGGTGATGCTTTGCACGGACGAGATGGGGAGAGATGGAGAGGAAGAGGAGAATCTAGGCCAAGCCTCGTGGTTGCCATTCACTTATTTATTAGACTTTTTTTTAGCAAATTCCTATCTGATATTTTTCTCATTTATAGAGAACTCCCTGAGTTGTAGTAATATTTATTTATTTATTACGTCATCCGGTTCGACGGGAATGGGTCATCCGGTCAAACCAATTGACTTGCTTCTTGGTCCGATTTTAAAACATTGGAAATTTTAAAAATTTACGAGAGTTTGAATAGATATAATGTTATAGATAGAAAACATCATTGTTTGTGTAGATATATCTATGACTAAACTTTTATTGCCACACTTACAAACCTCTAACTTTTTTAGATACCCATAATTTATGTAAAACTAAGATGGATTACAATTTAAATCGACAAATGATTGAAATTGGATATGAAGTGGTTATGAGTAAAATTATGTTTTTATTTTTTAATATAAATAATAAATGAGATTATGGAACCAATGTGAGTCCACAAAATGCTGGAGTGGGAAGCCTGAAGGGAAAAAATATTCTTATATATGTCAGTATAATTTCATGGTGTCACTTATAAAATTTACTGATTTTCATGAGATAAACATATGTGAACAGTTATAATTGAACATGAAGCGCTCAAGATTATGAGTAATATAGTAAATGACCCTTCACATTGCTAAGGATTTAAAGATACTTGTCATATACTCTCCTTTAGCATAGTTCTTTTTAAAAATTAAAAATATTCCGCATAATAATATATAGATTTTCTCAAATTAAAACATCCAAATGAGAAAATTTCAAAATCTTTAGTTTTTTTTTAATTTTTTTAAAAATAAAATTATATGTAACCAATCGACTCCCATAAATATAAATATATAAATAGATAGATACTTTTTAACATTTACTCTCGCATAGTAATATATAGACTTTTTAAAATTCTAAAATTTTGATAAAATTTTAAAATCCCAATCTATTTTTTTAATTTTTTTAAAAAATTAAAATTATTTGAATATATAAATAGATAGATACTTTTTAAAATAAGAAATATTCTCATTTAGTATATATAGATAGACTTTTTTTAAATTTAAAAAAAATCTGAAATTATCAGAAAATTAAAAAATCCCAAACTAATTTTCTTATTTTTTAGATTTTATAAAAATTAAAATTATACTCACTTTTGTTTAGTAATAAAGATAATATAGATAGATAGATAGATAGATAATTCCATAAAACTTAATGACTAATTGGTTAAAAAAATAAAAACAAATAAAAGGCATGAAATTATCACAGGTTTGAGGTTTCAACCCGGCCCGGCCCGGCCCAATTGAATGATCACATCCCATGTTCCATGCCCTGAAAACCTAACCCACAACCATCCAATCTCCACCGTCCGATGAGCATTTCCACGGCTGCTAACGCCTAGAAGCCTGCCACGTAGGCAGATGGAACGGTCATGATGGCACCGTCTCACCAGGTTAGTAGTTTTCATTGCTATCTCGTTCTCGTTGCTACGCAAAAACACTAACAACACTCGGGCGCTGCCTTTTTGACACAAAGCTCGCCAACCATTAGAAGAGACTCTCGTACAAAACCAGCGAAGAAGGAGAAGCCGCGATTCCTCGCTTCTCTCCTTCTCTCGCTCCTCCTCGCGGGCTCTCGGTGTTGGAATTCGATCGGGGGCGTTTGATCCGGCGGGGTACCGGCTCCAGATCCGCTCCCGCACTCGGATCCTGATCGAAAGGTGGATAGAGGACGAGGCGAGGCGATCGGCGCTGGAGGTGGTGTTGTGCCTGTTTGGCGTTGTAATTTGTCCTGGAGAAAGAGGAGGTCAGGGGTTTCGCGCGGTTGTTCTCTGGTTTTGATTTGATGAGCGATGAAAAAGGGTAGAGAGGATAGTTATTCGAGTTCGCAGATAAAGCGCCCCAATTCATCGACGTGAGTAGCTTCCAGATTTCTGATTTTCACATCTTTTGCGTTCCTTTTTTCGCAATCTTTAGTTTTTTTGTCCTGTGATTTTGTTGTTGTTGTTGATGATCAATTTTAATTCCTGTCTGGAAAAAATGAATTTTTTAATAATTTTCTTGGGGATTAAATTTGGCCGGATCCTTGACAAAGTTGAAGGGTGAAATGAAAAAAAAAGATGAGAAAGGAAGAATTTCCCCCAGTTTTTATTGATTATGATGTCGATATGGTTCAGTTTATCGGAGTTTGGTGTATTTTGATGAAGGTCTGGGCAAACTCATATGGCGAATTCGGCAGCGGTGAGCAACTCTAGTAAATTGACTACTCACGATGCTCTTGCCTATTTAAAGGCCGTGAAAGACATTTTCCATGATACCAAAGAGAAATATGATGAATTTCTTGAAGTAATGAAGGATTTCAAGAGCCAAAGGTTTGTCCTGTCATTATCATTTCATAATCTTTGATTTGCACATGTTTGTTTCTTTTTGCTATTTGGTTGTAAACTGGGTTCTTTGGTGATGCTATACCTACTGTAGGATCGACACAAGTGGTGTTATTGCGAGAGTGAAGGAGTTGTTTAAAGGGCATCGTGATTTGATACTTGGATTCAACACATTCCTGCCAAAAGGGTACGAGATCAAGCTACCTGCTGAAGAAAAGAAGCCTGTTGAATTCCA
Organism: Dioscorea zingiberensis; assembly: GCA_026586065.1. Lineage (NCBI taxonomy): Eukaryota > Viridiplantae > Streptophyta > Magnoliopsida > Dioscoreales > Dioscoreaceae > Dioscorea > Dioscorea zingiberensis. The sequence goes on along the minus strand of CM048818.1, from coordinate 51,335,563 downwards.
AGAAGCAATCACTTTTGTAAATAAAATAAAGGTGATACATTTATTATTTATTTCTATAGGAAGGATTTTTTGGCTCCTTTAGATTGTTGAGTTTGCAAATGAGAATTTTTTTCAATTATTTGACATTTATCTTTCCTAGTACAGAATCGTTTTCAGAATGAGGAGCATGTGTACAAGTCATTCCTTGACATTCTAAATATGTATCGTAGGGAGAATAAGTCCATCACTGATGTCTATGAAGAGGTACCATTGAACATCTTCTCAATTTGTTTATTGCTGTCTTCTACCTCAATGGGAATGACCTTTGTACTATTAATATTGTTGTTGGTACTATTGTTGCTATTATTATTTTGTAGGTAGCGGCACTATTTCGGGATCATCCTGATTTGCTCGATGAGTTCACACACTTTTTACCTGATACCTCAGCCACAGGAGCTCAGCATAATGTTACCGCTACTAGACCGATGTTCCGTTGGGATGGGAGGCCATCTATCGTGCCAGGATTAAAGTTAACATCCCCGGGTCAGGTACTTTTGGAATTTAATATATTTGCTTGAGAGAGAATATTAATCATTCTCACCTCCCATTTGTGTAATCTTCTGTTTGGCATTCATGTTAATTTATTATTTTGGGACTTCCAATAGTGTTTATACCTGATAGTGAACACTTAGAAAATAAAAGTTTCAGCTTTTGACTTTCAACTCTCTTCCCATCCTTAATTTGATATACATCTGTGCTTTTCTTAACATAGATTAATGTCAGCAGTTGATTATGACCTAAATTGTTTGTTGTGGTTTTCCATTTTAGAGGGAGAGAACTTACAATTCACACACTGAGCGGGACCTCACTGTTGATCGTCCCGATCTGGAGCATGATAGACAAAGAAGAAGAGCTGAAAGGGAAAAGGATAGGAAGGAAGACAGGGATAAGAGAGAGCATGAGCGGGATGAGAAGGATTTGGAGCATGATAGTAGGGATTTGGATACAATGCAGCGTAGAAGAAAACCTTCTCGAATAGGTAATGATGCTGCGCCTGAGCAGTTGCACCAGGGCGGGGAAGGTGCTGAGAACTTTGCAACATATAGCATTTCAACTTCCTCTTATGATGATAAGAATGCCTTGAAGAGTGAGTTATTATGATTTTTATTTTTATTCTTATGCATATGTGTGTATACATTTGAAACTATTTTATTTTAGTGTATTTTCTTGAGTAATGTTATTATTTGCTCTCAGCTCTGGGAAAAGTTATCTTCTTTTATCCATTGACTTCATGCTAAGATAGTGTGGAAAGCAGACCCTTCAGTAGTAAAAAAATTAAGATTTTAAAGTTTTGAATAATAAATGTAGGTGAATGGCCCAAGAAAATTCTTAGCCTAATTACACATGTATGCCATTCCCATTAGTGACTGAAATATAACATTACTCAAGAAATACACTAAAATAAAATAGTTTCAAATGTATGCACACAAGTTACTCGAGTTTGAAAATCGTGTTATAAATAGACTTAAGGTAAGTCGTGTTAATTTTATTTAGTTACCTGAGTTTGAAAATCCAGACCGCACATAATACTAACTAATAAATGTCTATCAGGCTTCAGCCCTTGAATTCGTTCAACTGCTATGTCTCATCTGTATTATATCTTGTTAGCTGGAAAATATTGTCACAACCATTTGGATATTTTCATGTTAATCAACCATTTGTTTCTGCATAGTTTTGTGACCCTTATAATTTTTAATGTTCATCTGATTTTCTTTACCACCATTTGTGGTGCTTTCCCTTGCTAGCATGAATTGTGGGTTAGAGAAGTTATTTTGTGGTTTGAGATGGTTTTGAGGTTTTACCTTTAAAATACAAACTTTTCAACAGCAAAGTAAAGATCAACCTGACTAAAATATGTACTCAATTTCGTCGTCTGAGTTAGATTAGTCACAGAGTACTATACTTCAGGGGGTCATTTTGTGGTTCATTGTCATCTTCTAATTGTGTCATAGTAATCTAGTGTCTTCTGTCTCAAAAATCAATAGGGCTAAGGAATCTTCAAATGCTTTTCAAATTTAGATTGGTTATTTAATGTAATAAGTTGTTCAAAACAAGCTTAAATTACCTGTTTACTATTTCCTCATGTGTAATGACTTTTTCTGAAATCTACTTTGATAATTTTTATTTTTATCTTTTAATTTCTATCTAGTTTTGATGTTCTGTTTGAATCTTTTACATGTGTGACAGGTGTTTACCCACAGGAAGTCAGTTACTTTGATAAGGTCAAGGAGAAGTTGCATCCTGACGGATATCAGGAGTTCTTGAAATGCATTGATATATACAGCAAAGAGATAATAAGTAAAACTGAACTAAAGAACTTGGTGAGATTCATTTATTTGTTCTGTTTGCAATTTTTCAATGTAGCTGCAGATTCTTGAAGTCTATATCCTGATATCTTGACCTGTTTACTAGATCAAATCTCAATCAGTTATTTGTCATGAGCTAACAACTTGCTTATAAAATTTTAAGGTTGCATTTTTTTCTATGAAATATATTCTTGTTTCATGGTGTGTAGAATTTCAATTGTATTTGTGTTTATGGATACTGATTGTAATCTTTCTATATCTGATTATGCTTGACTGACTAATATTAGCCCACTCTAGCTTATTTAAAATCTTCCATTGGGTTTTTCTCTTTTTGGAGTGCTCTTGGCTTATATTTGGGAGGAGAAATTCTTCCTCAAGATTTTCTTTTCGCAAAATAACTTAAGCAATACAGCCAAGGACTTCATTTTTGTAAAATGTAAAATCACAATATGCTGTTTTGTTGTGTTACACTTCCTTCATTAACTTAGTTGACTGTAAGCTAATAGATTGATTTGCTTTGGCTGATGTGATTAATCTGATATTAAACGAGATCCAACTACGGCACAAGTCATTGAACCTGCACAACTAATGGACTTTTGATAAACATTTATCAAGGACTCTCAGATGTTGTTGATTATGGTTTACAAATTCCCAAAGGTGTACTGAAATTCCTTAAATGGTTGTATATTTTCTGACCCATCTGCCAAGCTAACTGAACTTGTAAAAAGGTCTGTTAGCATCATATATGTGTGGTTATCTGTGATAATATCAACCATGAGCTATTTTATCCTGACTGGATGCTTGATTGTGTTGTTTTGTATGAAGTTTGCCATGGTGGAATAAGCAAATTTGAAAGTTTAGCACGCCTATGGGTGTTTATTTATGGACATGCTAATTGCATAATTGATATAATCTATTTACCTTAATTTATACAAGCTATTATTGTGAGTAGCTAATTTATTTAAAAAATATTGTACACTTTTTGTTGCCAAGTGTGCCATTCATTCCTGTGCAGTAACTTTCTTTTAGTTTTATTACATATCATCTTTCTTGTGTTGCTAAATTGTTAGTATGTGACATCCCATGTAGGCGATGATAGATCATGATAGTGATTCTGGTGATTTATTTCCACTTTACTTCATTGCTATTTAGTGATTTTTTTTAACATCCAAGCTGAGTGTTGTCATAAGTTGGCAATATCTTATGGAACTAATGACAGTTTCTAATTTGGCATTCATGAAAATTTTGGTTTATGCAAAAAAGAAACGTGAGACGTTTGGAGAAGCTCAAAATTATGGTCCAGTTATTCAGAACATTTACTCAACTAGAATATCCAGATTATTTTAGTTCTTTTTCTCTAGAATTTGTTGAAGCACTTAAAAGCTTTTATTCTTATGAATTTTGTCACTATGACATTATTAACTATAAAACTAATCTTTAATATTTCAGATTAAATTTAACTATGATATAATGTGTTGGCAAGCAACTGTTAGAACTGAAATTGTGAAAACAAAATATTGTGGTTGCTCTTTGCTGAGTTGACTGACCAGCTTCCAATCAAATTTTGTATTCATTTCTGTTTCTAGCAACCTCATTCTGATTTCTCTCTCTTTTGGTTTTATTATATGTATTTATTCCTGCCTTTGGGGACTGCTGTTCTACACTTAATGCGCATAAGCAATTTTCTCAGCTTTTTCATCTGAATATCTGATACATACTCCTAGTTCTTGTTTAGTTGTTTACTGTATTTATAAGTGTTATATGTTTGAAACTTTTGCATTCTTTCTTTCTTTTAGTTGTGCGATGTTTTGGAAAAGTATCCAGACCTTATGGATGGTCTTGACGAAATTTTTGCCAACCCTGGAAGTATAGGTAATGGCATATTCTAGCAGAGGCTATTTGGAATATGTTTTCTTAATTTACTTATTTAAGGAGTTTTCCTCTTGTGATTGTTTCATGAGTGATATCTTCTTTGCAGATGGATTTTTAACAGGTGTAATCAATAAAAGTATGTATTCCTTTTCGAATTCCCTCCCATAATACATGATGCCTACTATTTTAGTTTCTTGAGGGAACAAGCTTTTAGGCATTTATTTCCTTTTCACCTAGACAATGTGGTTACATGTGTTTTTTAAACTAACAGAGTCCTTATGGAATGAAGGACACATGACTAGACCAGTTAAGGGGGAGGAGAGAGATAGAGATAGAGAGTATGAAAGGGATGACAAGGACAAAGAAAGAGAACGTGAAAGGGAAAGGGACAGAGAAAGGGAGAGACTTGATAAAAGTGTACCTTTTGTTTCTAAAGATGTTGGCTCTCAGCGGAGCACTTTGGCTGCAAACAAAGAAAAATATAATTTGAGCAAACCAATTTCAGAGCTTGATCTCTCCAACTGCCAACGTTGTACCCCTAGTTACCGGCTTCTTCCTAAGAATGTAAAAACAATTGTTATCAGCACACTATTTGTTTTACCAGCTGGCAGGGTATTACATGTTTGCATTTTGATAATTTGTTACTGTTTCTTTCCAGTATCCAACACCTCCTGCTAGTCATAGGACTGAGCTTGGTGCATCAGTCCTGAATGATGTCTGGGTGTCAGTGACTTCTGGAAGTGAGGATTATTCATTCAAGCATATGCGCAAAAACCAATATGAGGAAAGCCTATTTAGATGTGAAGATGATAGGTATGTTTTTTTCAAGGCTTCCGTATATATATTATTTTGTCCTCTAACTCCTAAAGTCAATCTTGATTAGGGATGATACTAAAACAGTGAGCCTCCTAATATTTTTCTTGTCTCATTGCCATGCCCTCAATCTTGATGTAAGACATGACTTGTCCAGTGTCATTTTCTGTAGTTTCAATACAAGTGCTCAGATGTTTTATTTATTTATTTATTTGTTATTATTATTATTTATGTATTCTTCAATTTGATCATTAGTTCCAATGTGATATAAATTCATATATTTGAGAACTTGCAGGAACCTGTTTTTATTTATTAGTAGGTTTTGTTTTCACATGGTTTTGTAATAAGGCGTGTAGCTGATTTGATTTATTATTAGGAGTCTTAGGTTTTAATTGGATATTATTAGGTTTGAATTGGATATGTTGCTGGAGTCCGTGAACGCAGCTACCAAGCGAGTGGAGGAGTTGCTAGAAAAGATGCAGGACAACACAATTAAAATGGAAAGTCCAATTCGTCTTGAAGACCACTTTACTCGTGAGTACCAAGATGAAGCCAGTATTTCCATTTGAAGTTGCCTTTTAAGATTTACTAAACTTTTTCTTGTTTCTCATGGTTTTTTTTTGTGGAAAAGCTTTAAACTTGAGGTGCATCGAACGATTATATGGTGATCATGGACTTGATGTGATGGATGTTCTTCGCAAGAATGCTAGCCTTGCTTTACCTGTGATACTAACTCGTTTGAAACAGAAGCAAGAGGAGTGGTCAAGGTGTCGTTCAGACTTTAATAAGGTCTGGGCTGAAATTTATGCCAAGAACTATCACAAGTCACTTGATCATCGCAGTTTCTATTTCAAGCAACAGGACACAAAGAGCTTGAGCACAAAAGGTCAGTTGAAGTATAGTTTTTCTCCATATAACTGCTTTGGTATTTCAGAATGCAGAATTTTTTGATTTCTCGTGATTTATTCCTTTTTCATGTAAAGGCATATCAACTTATTATGCTGCATATGAATTTGTTTCACATCTTATTAGCATTTTTTGTCTTAATGTTGCCTTATGAGAACAGAATGGCAAGTGAGCTAACTTTTATCTGTGTTATCCATTATGTTTTCTTTGGTTAGGTAATACCTTCTTGAACTTCTATGGCAATTTTCTGGTATTTGCTTCCTGAGATCCACTAATAGGAATCTAAGCCAGGATCATTATCAAGTTTATTACTTATCCTAATGGCATGCATATCTTTTTCCTTAGGCAAATGAAAAAGCTCATAATAGCAAGGTGAATATCCGCTGGTTTAAAAATATTCTCTTAAATCCATGATAATAAAAGGAGAATGTTTGCTCAATGGATCATAGATAATATATAACGTCTGAAGTATGCCTCACCATTATAAAATCATTTATATGTAGATTTTGCTTTATTTATTGCTTGATCAAACCATGATTACCATTGAAAAAGTTTCTCTCACATCCTAATATCTCATGAGGCTCCTGATCAAACTTTTAGCTAGGCATAATTTAGCTAGAAGCTGGGCTTACGAACAAATCTAGCTTGTGTGTTTTGCCTGTATGATTACCGTATAGTTACCAGTAAGCCATTTCTGTTAGATGTCATATACGATCGACTCGTATATTCTCAATTTGCAAAATATGTGCTTCTGCACTTGCGAGATCCTCTGATTGTTATTGCATGATTTGGATAACTTTATTCACTTCAAGTTCTTGCTTTACTTGTTTCTTTTAAGTAAATTATTGATACTCTTTTCCATGATCCTCATCCTTCAGATTCTAGTGTGTCCCATTACATTTCCGATGTACTAATTGATGCTTTTTCAAGCAACCTATCCAGCAGAGCATGTTGACCATATTCCCCTAGCCAATTTATCATGTTTTGGAGAGCTCATCAACATGCTGACTAAATTATTTTGTGGTGGTGTACTATTATTTGCATGGCTTCATTTACTAATCATTATTGAAAGTGAAAGTGTTTGAAGACTGCATGTTTTTTATTTGAATGAAAAATTCATGTTCTGCTGGATCATTTCTGGCTTTTATGATTTAAGTTGCATATCTGATTTTAATATTTGAGGTGGATCTCATGTTACAGCTTTATTAGCTGAAATTAAAGAAATTAATGAGAAGAAACGTAAGGAAGATGATGTACTTCTAGCAATTGCTGCTGGTAATCGACGGCCTATCATTCCCAATGTGGAATTTGAGTATACCGATCCTGATATTCATGAAGATCTATATCATATTATTAAGTATTCATGTGGAGAGGTTTGTGCATCCACAGACCAATTGGACAAAGTCTTGAGAATATGGACAGCTTTTCTGGAGCCACTGTTTGGTGTTTTGCCACGACCCCAAGGTGCTGAGGATGCTGTAGATGTTGTGAGAACTAAAAGTCGTGCTATCAAAAGTAACTTGGTAAGTGTGAGGGAAAACAATGGGTCCCCTAGCGCTGTCGTTGCTGGAAACACCAAGCAATTGAACCCTATTATGAATGGTGATGATGGCAATCTACAAGAACAAGGAAGTCTTTACAAGGCTAGGTTAGCAAATGGAGATACACCAGTCAACAGAAATGGCTTTCATGATGCTGATCGATCTGCTGGCAGAAGTGATAATCCTTGCAGCACTCCACTACATGCCAAAGTGCAAACCACTCCTGTGGCTGATGAGATATCTGGAATCACTATACAGACTGCTGCAGCTGAACAACTAGTAGATAATAATTCCCTTGCTTCCAGAGGCGAACAAACCCAATGTAGAGCCAATCTTGAAAATACATCAGGTTCGTATGCTTGTGGGTGATGTAAACTACACTTCCCTTTTCTGTAAAGAATATTAATACTCTTTAGAATTTCATATTAAGATTGCCCCTCTTCACGAATATCTGCCTCTTTTAACCTTCAAGATAATGCTTTCTTCAATTTCCTCAGCTACCTGCTATGGCAGTTTTCAAGCATAGTAAAGTTAACCTACCATGCAATTAAACTACTCTGGTAGCGGATAATCTCTCTTGTTGACTGCTTGAAAATGTCAGCCTTCATTTATTTGTTTTCTACTGTTTCTAAATTTTGGAATTGTTTTTGTTCTTTTTGGCAAGGCTCAACAAATGCAAAATCTGGTCATGCTGGTGCTGAGAGAGTGCTTGAAACATGTGCTAATAATGAAGTTCTTCCATTGGAGGTACAGGATGCTGATTACATTGCCTCTGAAACATTACCTTATTCAAGACTTTTGTAGCTTAGTGAAAATGTCATTTTATTCATTTTTTTGTTTGGATGTCATCATTCTTAACTTACTGCCTAGTGAATCTTTCATCATATGGTGAGTTGACATGGTCTCCATTACTGGCAAAACTAAACACATTTTTTGATTACCCTTGGCTGTTCGTCTACTTACTGTTGAGTGCTGAAAAAGAGCTTCTTGGCTCACTACTTTCTATAGCTTTTGTACATGTATAGCGGTTGTATTTCAGCATGACCTGGCTCATTGGTGGTCAAATAGAAAACACCCAATCTATGATTTAGGTTTTAAGTATTTATTTACAGATTAGTGTGTGAAATGCTGTAAAGGTTTTATCCAATATCTACAGAATTATAATGGAGTTCACCAAGAAAAGTTATTCTTGGGAAAGAGTAATTTGCTACCAAGAGAAAATTCTCCACTAGCAAGGTTTTGGAAGAGCTAAAGATTAACTTCCTTGATCATTGGAAGATTTGCAAGAAACATCAAAGAGTTCATTCCTTCCCTTAGAGCTATTAGCAGTTTCCCAAAGGTTGTCCTTATCTTTTGCACTCAACGGGAGCTTTGGGAAGCCTATGGACTCTGAAATTTGTTCTGATAGAAAGTAGAATTTCTTGAGTCTGTTGGAAGTCTGCTAGCCCATGGTAGGGTGGAAGAGTTGGAGGGTTCTGTTCTATCTTATTTAGTCAGTTTATTAAATTTCAATGAAAAAAATCCTCCGGTTGAAAATGACATTGATGCTTATTAATCCTGTTGATCGAGAATGTGATACAGTTTCAAGTTTCAACATCAATTATTCAATGTATATTCATGTGAATAGCAGGGAGTTTTAGTTCATAAGGTGGAGGAGTATTTTGTTAAATGATCTACAATTCTTCGCGCTCTGTATTATACAAAGCAATACAAGATACGTTTCACTTGTGCACAATAGTTGAGGTTCATTTTTCTTGTCAATTATGGGCAGAGTTATCTTTTATAAGATGTAAAAAAATGGATATATGGTTATAATACCAGACCTTTTCATTTTTTCACTTTTTTATTGATTCATCTTTTCTTCTGAAGCAATTTTCCATTATAAATATAGCACATGGTATTAGAAAGTTCTATTTTGATTCGAACAAAGCGATTGCTTTTTGATTTTGTTGTTTCACTAGTAATCTAACAATTTTTGCTACTAAATATCTCCTTAAATTTAGATATTAGTATTTTTATGTTTTCTTTCATTTGTTTTTAGAATTTGATGAGAGGGTTTGGAAGCCTTAAGTATGCCTTTATTTTGTCAATCAAGATTAATCTCTTATATAATTGCTTGGCCACTATTAAATGTGGCTGCTTTCGATTTCCTGTGTGATTTTTATTTAGGGCTTGTTTGATAACTTGCAACTTCTTTTACATGTAAGTTCTATTTTTGCTTGTTTAGTTTGATGTAAGTTAGGCAGTTACATGTACCCCAAGACAACAAACACCCAAAATACCTGTAAGTTGAAATACTGAAAATTATAATCATTTGTATATTATACCCAATTTGATATATACTTATATAATCTATATATTTTCCTTTATATATATATATAGGATAGTGATAGGATGAGGCCGGCCGCACTTGCGGCCGCCTCATCCTATCACTATTAATATAGGGTATATATATAAAAAAATTATATATTATTTTTTTATAATTTATTTAGATTTATATTGATTTATCTATATATTTAAAACAATTTTTAGATATGTATATATAATTTTTAAATTGATATGTACATATATACATGTATTCTAAGGATAAGATAATTTAAAAATTATATATACATATCTAAAAATTGTTTTAAATATATAGATAAATCAATATAAATCCAAATAGATTATAAAAAATATAATATATAATTTTTTTATATATATACTCTATTAATAGTGATAGGATGAGGTGGCCGCAAGTGTGGCCGGCCTCATCCTATCACTACCCATATATATATATATATATTAAGTTTTTACAGTTTATTAAATAAATTTATCTTTGAGAATTGCATTATCCATATAATTATTACAACTTTACCCCTAATCAAGATGTTGGGAGAACAAAAATTAAAGGTGGAGAGGTATTTTATGATGGGTATAAACGCCTAAACTAGTTAAGTGATTAAACGTAATAACCCCCAGTTAACTGTTAAGGGACATATGTATATAAGAATCTCAACTTTGTTGGGGTATATGTGAAAGGAGAAAATTTGGGAGTGTATGTGTAATTTCACAATTTTTATCGAAGTATATATGTTAAAAAACATTAAGATTTATGATATCTTAAGTAGTAACTTGTTTAAGAGAAATATTTCCCCTAAATTAGTTTAATGTAGGATAAACATATATTAGCCTCACCCTACTCTTACATTAGCATCACTCATAATACATCAAACCAATCGTAGAGGGTTAAAATACATCATTTATTTTGAGAACAAATCAACCAAGCCATCAGTAACTTCATATGCAGCATTTCTACGTCCATGTGATTTAAGTTACACGTAACTTCAAATATAGGTTATCTGATGGGCCCTTAAACCGTCTTTCTCATATATTGATGTTTTTAGAATCTTTGTACGATTATATTGCACTCTTTAATTGTATTTTAAACTTTGTTTTTTGAAATTTGCTTATTTTATATCCTTGAACTTCACATTCTTGCATGCTCTAACATCATTGCTGCTGGAGGGGACGTGTTAGGTGGATTGTGATAAATTAAAAATATTTAGTTTAGAGAGTGATATGTGGGAATGTTAGTAGAAAATATTAGAGCATGCAATTGATGCAATAGTGTGACTGAGTTTTGGCCTGTTTGGACAAATAATACGGGACCTTTATTGCTATTGAAGGTCAGTTTCAAGTTGTATGAATTCCTGCAGATGTATCACCAGTGTGCAAGCATAAGACACCCATCCCATGCTCTTTTCATTATTGTGCAATATAAAGTTACCGTCTTCCTGTTGTTGTGTGAAGTCACTTAATCTTATGTGATTTCTAAATTTCTTTTCTTGTTTGATAAGCTAAATTGTGTTTTATGGCCTGTATTTCAATTCATATCTAAATTTATGAGGTTGACTGCCATACTAACTGGCATGCGTCTAGTCTTGTGCGTTGTAATGTGATGTCCTGGAGTTTCTTGATTATTCCAGGGAGGTGAGAATTCAAGGCAAGTTGTATCTGCGAATGGTGGTTCCGCAACTGAAAGCACCAAAGTTCGAAGATACCATGATCCTTCTACATCTCAGAACAACCTAAAAGTTGAAAGAGAAGAAGGTGAGCTATCACCCAATGGTGATTTTGAAGAGGACAACTTTGTTGTCTTTGAGAACTCTGCAGTGGATGCAGTTCCCAAAGGGAAGAATAGTCCTAGTAGTAGACAATATCAAACGAAACCTGGAGAAGTGGCATGTTCAAGTGTAGCTGCCGGAGATAATGATGCTGATGCTGATGATGAGGGTGATGAAAGTGCTCAAAGGTCCACAGAGGATAGTGAGAATGCTTCTGAGGCTGGCGAGGATGTTTCAGGCAGCGAATCTGGTGATGGTGAGGAGTGCTCCCGTGAAGACCATGAAGAAGAAGACGATGACGCAGATCATGACGATCCAGATGGAAAGGCTGAAAGTGAAGGTGAGGCTGAAGGAATGGTCGATGCACATGATGCTGATGAAGGAACATCATTGCCATTTCCAGAACGTTTTCTTCATACTTCAAAACCTCTTGCAAAACATGTGCATGAAGCCCTTCATGACAAGGAAGACAAATGTTCAAGAATTTTCTATGGAAATGATTCGTTTTATGTGCTTTTTAGGCTTCATCAGGTTAGTTAAACTATATATATGCGCACACATATATTGATATACTTGTATCTGTTTTCACACATTTAACATCAATTTCTGCATATTCCATTTCAGACTTTGTATGAAAGGATACTTTCAGCAAAAATTAATTCATCAACTGCAGAAAGAAAATGGAGAACTACGAAGGAAACAAGCCCACCTGACTTATATGCAAAGTAATTTATAACTTCCATCTTTTGACTTTAATTAATTTTCAAGTGGCCACTACCTTAATTCTTGTCAATGCAGATTTATGGGTGCTTTGTATAATCTGCTTGATGGTTCTGCTGACAATACAAAGTTTGAAGATGACTGCCGTGCTATAATAGGAACTCAGTCGTATGTTCTCTTCACATTGGATAAACTGATATATAAAGTTGTTAAACAGGTATATTCTGGTATGATTGGACAATTCCTCTTGAATACAATTGTTTAGTGATGCAATTATCTGGGGCTATTTTTCAGCTTCAAGCAGTGGCATCAGATGATATGGATAATAAGCTTCTTCAACTCTATGCATATGAAAAGTCACGGAGGCCTGGAAGGTTCATGGATGTTGTTTATCATGAAAATGCACGTGTCCTTCTTCATGATGAAAGCATCTATCGATTCGAATGTGTAGGTTCTCATCATTCTCATTTTGGGGCATTGTTTTCTCTCTTCAATGTGACGTCATAATTTCTGTATGAAAATCTAGTGTAAGAAGTGATTGATAGAGAGCCTATTTTACAGAACAAGGGGTGAGCAAGAAACCTCTCCCATACTGGAAAACCTGAAAAAATATATTGAAAAAACAGGGCAGAAGAGTGATTACCTGTGGGCGGTTATCATTCTGGTTGATTGCTTTTCACTTTTCACATGCAGTACCTCTGGGCTGCAGAATCCTAGATGATAAGAGGCCAGTGATGAAAGTAACTAAATCATGCCTTTGTGAGCCAAATTTTTGGCTTTAGCAGAATTATATGGGTCAATCATATGCATAATATACCTTGATGCTGGTTCCTCTTGTGTTTAGGGAGCTAAGATAATCAAATAATTTTTTTGATCTAGATGGCCTTCTAGGGGATTTCACTATGCCTTCTTGCCACCTTATTGTGTTATCCATCATTTTCTCCTGTGTTTTTCCATTATGAAAGTCAATTGGATGAATCTTTATTAAGTTTTAGCTTACCTGGTTAGTCTATGCTATATTAATGAAATGGTTAGCTATCTGGAAATTAGCTCTGTTTTATCTAATTCAGCAACTGATTTCTGTGCACTTGTTCTAGATTTTTGTTATAGAAATGCATTGTGAATATCTAATGCAACACAAGGGAATGCTTGCATTTATTTATCCTTAGCAATGGAAAATTGTAACCTGACCACAATCATTTAATAGGGGAAATCAATTGTGTGGCATAGGTCATAATTGGATATGCGAAATTAATTTTCTTACAGGGTGTGCTGTTTTGAATTACTTATTGCAGACTTCCAGTCCAACGAGGTTATCTATTCAGTTGATGGAATATGGACAAGAAAAGGCTGAGGTGACTGCTGTTTCTATAGACCCTAATTTCACAGCATACCTGTATAATGATTTCTTGTCTAGTGATCCTGATAAGAAGAAGCGACGTGCTGTCTTTTTGGGAAGGTATTGAGAATGGCTAGTTGCTAGTCTACTCTTCAGTAGGTGTTTTGTCTAATGGTTAAACATATTATGCAGAAATAAACGGAAATTTGGGACTGACGAATACTCTGCCTACTCCACGGCCATGGATGGTGTTCGTGTTGTCAATGGTCTAGAATGCAAGATCTCATGCAATTCTTCTAAGGTATCTTTTTTAAGGTCTCAAATGCTTGTCATCAACATTTTGGAAACCTCCATATTCTATGTGTGCACGCACACACTCACACTGAACTCCTACAATATCTTCTAATAATGAACATGATTCTGAAAATCTATATGCCTCAGGTGTCTTATGTCCTAGACACAGAAGATCTCTTAGTTCGTTTTGTAAAGAAAAGGAGATATTCCTATGGAGGTAATCCATCATGTCATAATCAGGCACACTATTTAAACAAGTATGCTGTGAAAGTACAGCGTTTCCATCGACTTATGTCCAGCTGTTAACATGACATATTCTGAATGATTTGGTAAGCTAGCTCTCTTATATTTTATCATTTTTGTTTTGTTTTGATATTTTTTTTTTCTTTGTTACATAAGAGATATGAATAGATTCATCTTTGTGTTGCATTAATCGTGCTACTTTTTTCCCCCAAGGTCACTGGTATGGTTAATTTCTTTCAGTCTTATTTACATCCCACAGATCTATTATGAAAGATTATTTGCATCTTTGTTTATTCGTAACAAAATTGTCTGCATGTTTTTTTAAGATCAGGCATGAACATTAGATGGTCGTCTGACCACTTTTCAGATTATTAAATTAAAACATGGATAAGCATGCTCTCCTATCATGGAGGTGAATCTTGGTGCTTGAATGATACTTCTTTGAGGTGATAAGGCACTCATGTATGATTGACATTCTGTGTCTTCATTATACAAGGAGATATGGAATTGACAAGAATACTGTATGAGCGGTTTAAATTTATTTCTTTAATTCCTTGTACTTTCTTTAGATACATTAATTACTTCATCCCATACTAAGGTTTTGTTTTATAAATTAATTTGCTATATGAATATCAATGGTGACGTCATTACATATTAATCTCTCATCTGAGTTGCATAATTTCTTTTAAATATTTGGTGAAGAATATTTAACATTAGGATGATCATTGATCCTCAAGATATGTGCAAGTGAGGGAAAGGTGACCTGCAATTGGTTATTGGTTAGTAATTGTCTCTGTAGATAGTTCAATGCATGGGTCAATGATAAAAAAAAAAAGCTTGTTTGTGCTCTGGCCAACTGTTTATGTACCAAAAAAATTCATGGTTAAGGTTGGATCACTAGAAGTACTCTGAAAAAGTCAGGTTTTACCTTACAGGATTGCAGATTTGAGGAAGGTAATGATATGATTCTCATTGATAACTGATGCTGCATCTACTGGCATCTATTTCCAATTTGAAATCATGGGAATCGTGTTCTCATAACTTAGGAATTCTCCATTAGTATGAATTGGATAACTTATTCTTTTCTTTGAGATTTTACAATTCAATCATTAACATGAAAAAAATCCTCTTTTGTATTATTGATCCCTCTAGACTTGATGTCCTTAATTGGACCTACTTAGTGTCCCCTCCCTTAGTTTCTACAGTTAGCCTCATTGATTCTTCCTCACATATCTTTCTAACTGGAAAGTTTTGACCACATACCACAGTTCTACCATGGACCATTTCGCTGTTGGCCTCTGGCAGCTCCTTCAGTCCTCAGGTGCCTATCTATATCCCGATTCCTGCAATTAGCCACAATTTGCACTCAATTTATCTATCCTGACATAGGCATTGGCGTAGGTATAGACCGATCTAATCAAACAGTGTTTTTTATATTTGAGTGAACACTATTTTTACTTATTTTTGTGTATGCAACTCTGAACTGTGGCCGTCAAAATATCAACATAGAATTTCACACAATATAGGCATTTTGGTTAAAGTAAAATCTAACGTTTCAGGATATAATCTGAGGTTCTGAACAAAGACAATAAAATATTTCCTGATAGCTTGGATTCCAAGATGTCTACCTAACTATCCCTTGTAAACAGAGTCAAGTGTTCTCTGACATCATATTAGATCATATGCCAGCTTTCACTCTGGTGTTCAATGTTGACCTCTCCAGTTAAGGTGATGCTTGGTTTAAGGGATTTAGATCCTTGGTACTTTAACCTTAACCTGGGCGTAAGTTGAAATTCCATACTTATAACACTAAAATTGGATTTGGAGATATAACATTCCAGTTAAATCCCTCCAGTGAAGTGGAAGAACTGGGTTCGAATCTGAATCTAGAGACATGAGCTACAATCCGAACAATTAAACACTACCTAAAGGGGAAGAGTTGTTTTCTACAAATCAGAACTATTTTCTCAAAGTAATAAAGTATAGTTGATCTGAAAGATGAACTCCAAGCTATAGTTTCTGTCTCATACTGAATCTCTTTTTAATATTTACATTGGACTTGGGAATTGAAGGCAGGTTGTTGTTACATGTTTGTTTTGTGCCTGTTGCTCTTTCTGCATGTATGTTTTTATTAACGCATTGCAATTTATCCATCACGCATACAACTGTAATATAAATATTTTTATGGTGTTTGGACATAACATAATTGCCAAAACTTTTCAAATTTAGTTCATTGGGAAGGTTGTCAGAGATGAAAGAAGCAGAGGTTGCTGTTTTCTCCTTGTCCATGATGCAGGGGTTCCAACTTCCAAGAGGATACTGCCTCTGGAATGGGATGAAACCAGTACTCTCACACTCCACAATGTGGTTGAAATAACAACTTTGCAAAATCCCTCATGCACATATGAAGCAGCTAGCTGTTTGGGTTCTTTGGCTTCTTCAGATATAGATGATGTGTAAATATATTAAGAAACTTAGTTTTTCTCTTTATTATTTTTTTCTTTCTCATTTAATTCAAAAAATACCGTAATTGGTTCCATTTTGC
The DNA here is from genome assembly GCA_026586065.1 of Dioscorea zingiberensis. Classification (NCBI taxonomy): domain Eukaryota; kingdom Viridiplantae; phylum Streptophyta; class Magnoliopsida; order Dioscoreales; family Dioscoreaceae; genus Dioscorea; species Dioscorea zingiberensis. Next base: position 51,318,839 of record CM048818.1, on the reverse strand, counting down.
AGACTCAAACTTGCAGGTTGTTGTCGTACTAACTTAACTGTTGTCTGTTTGTAATATCAGTTGAAAGTATTCTCACTGAACTGTTCAGTTTTGTCTTCATGCTGGAAATGTTAGATGGAAAATGGTGAAGTTGGTTACTCTTTTGTTTGTGTGTTTGTTTGTTTCTAGGTTTGTTATATGTTGATGCCCTTTAAACCCGTGTATAAAGCTCTTAAAATTATTGTATTTGTGGTTGCTTTGTTCATCTTTGAGATTCTTGTGGATGTGGGCATAAATCTTGGAGTACAAGGAGCATTTCTTAGCATTTTTATTCTCATTTTATTCCAAGGATCATGATTAATAAGTGAAAACATTTATTGGTCCTAGATATATAGTCAATTATAATATTGTCCATAATTGGAGATATTTTCAGAAATGTATCTAATTCAAGGAGAACTAGATCAAATTATGACTGATTTCCCTAACAAAAAAACTTTAAATAAATTTAAGAGGGCGTTTTTATTTTTGTAAAGGATGTATGAATGTAGGTTTTTATTGATATGCTTAGTTGAAAAGGATTTATGGTTTTTTTTTAATACAATAAGTTATGTTAACCGGAGATCTTGGTTTGTCATGTGGACGGTCAGTATCTCCGGTGAATGGATGATGTCTCCTCTGCTGAAGGTGTTATGGGTGTTCTCCTCTCGGGTTCACCTAAAATGTGGATAAGGAAAAGAAAGCCGGTGAGAGGGGGTGTGGCTCTAATGCTTGCTCCGATGGTTTGGCGCTTCTCCTCTATATATTTAGCTTTGATCCTCGGGATTCGGGTCTCTGTCTTATCAATCATCATGAAAGACTACCTTACTTTCCTTTTTGTCTCTTTTGGCGACTTTGTCTAGTCCCATGGAGGCATGGTGGCGCCTCTTGGGATTGTGCTGCATTAATGGAAAAAAAACGGGGTAGCAACACGTGGTATGTGAGATCCAGGGTTTGTCACTAGGCCTCCCCCCCCGGAATTCCCGTGGTCTTCATGGCCTCGGGTTAAGTTAATGGTTTGAGGGATTTCATAGGCACGGGAACTATGGTTCCCAACCTTGATTGAAAGATATGTTGGGGCGCCTAGGAACATGTCGGGTAAGTTCAAGGTGTTACGTTGGTTGCTTTGGTGATCATGGTTCATTTAGAGAGGAGGAACGAATCAATCTCCCTCGATTTTTGTGTCGGACTAGTGGCCGATCGTGTTCTTTCGCATTTCGAGGCGTCACTCTCTGAGGAGTCACTGGGAGGTGGTTGTTAAGCTCGGGTGTGATCATACAACCTCGATGTCTCTGATTTGCGTCATGGGGGAGAGTGGACTGTCCTCGTGCTTCCTCCGAAATGATTTATCTTGGGTGAGGTCGCGAAGATGATGGGACACTCTTGATGATGTGGGCATAATGGGCGCTCATTGTGAGAAATAGGCAATCATCATAGGCCACCATGCCTCCTCGTTTCACGCAACATCTCGTTTTTGGCGAGCGCAATGGCCGAGGCAATGATGAAGTGTTTCTGATTGACAACGCGTTGCCTTCTGGGGATGCTCCTTGGGACGTGCCCCAATCGTCAATCTATACCCTAAAGGGGGATCTTGGTCGTTGGCTTGTTTTGGGAGCAGGTTAAATTCAAAGTTTAGCCTGGTCTTCTCATTATGCCATACGTCTTCTTTGTGTTACTCTTAAGAGCGCTCTTCTTCCCCCTGTCGTTCCCCGTCCAATGCTTTTTCAAGTAATGACGCATTCTTCTGAAACTGTTAGGATGGATGAAGGCGAAGCCGAGCCTTCCTTCGCGATGGCGGATAGCATCGCCATTGGGGCCATTAGTAGTTCCCTTTCTCCTGAAACAGTGTGTTGCATCTGTAAACACTATCTTATCGAGTCTCCCTCGTTCACCTGTAGAGCCCCCAATCCTGATAGAGAGCGAACACTCCCGAGGAGGGTGAAATTGCTATCTACTTTGATGCTCTAATCACCGACCTTCGGCTTCCCTTTGCTCCGATATTCCAGGAGATTCTAGGGTTTTTCGAGGTTAGTCCCGCCCAATTAACACCCAATTCATGGCAGGTGTTGTGTGGTTTCGTTGTAGTCCTTCAACACTTCAGGAGTGAGTCGAGTCTTAGGTGGTTTTGGCTTCATTTCTCACTTAGGTCCCACCCTAACGGTGGCTGGTATTACTTTGGTGCCCGAAAGGGTAGGTCATTTTTGGGTCTAGGTTGGTCTTCCATTCATGGTTGGAAAGATAAGGTTTTTTTTTGCCACTTATGACAAACCTTGGGGATTCTCAACTACTTGAAGAACCCCGAAGTTAAAAGCCAGTTCTCCGTTTAAAGAGACGACTAAAGAGAAGAAAAAGTGAAAGTTTCTTCAAAGTTTTCCTAGGATTCCTCTTGACCGGCTCCTCATCCCCAAGAACCTCCGAAAGCATGGTCTTTTCTTAGCGAAGGGTAGGACGTTTTAGGTTTTACCCTGAAGTCGGGTTTTATCCATTGACTGACTTGTTCATTTTTTGACAGGTCACGGTATGGACATAGATGAATTGATGGATTCCCTTGTTGTTGAGGCCGAAGCCTTTGAGGCCATGGGAGCGGCCGTGGCAATTGAGGAGATAGCTGCTTCTCCCGAGGATGTGCCTGCAGAAACTGTCCCTTCTGCGGTTATTCCGGAGGAGATCGTTTCTACTTCTCCGGGTCATCACAAGTCACTACTTAAGAAGAAAAGGAAGAAAGAAGGGCAATCGAAAAGGAAAGAGGCAAGGGAGTCAAGCCATTCAAGGAAGAAAGCTCGGGATGTTTCTTCTGGACCCTTGGTCGATATGTCCCGGAGCATGATAGCCGAGGCCTCGGGTGGGGTGGAGTGGGTGGGGGGTAAAAGGGGTTCCCTATGTTGCGGAGGGCGTACCTTTTGAAGAGAGGGAAGCTTCTGCCACCCTGGGGTCTCCCAGGTATATCTTTGAGATTTTGTTGCCCCCGCGCATGCGTCCCGAGCGTTCGAGACAATACGCTCCTTGTTTTTTAAGGCTAAATTATTTGCCCTTGATGACGAAGCATTGGGTGACCACCTCTCTTCCCTAGCTTTATCGATACGCACCTCCACGATATCTAGAAATTGTTTATCCGCGCGTTATGTTAACACTTTCTTTGTTACGCCCTGTTTCAGGCCGACTATTTCTTGGATCATGCTGCAAGACGGTTCTATAAGAAGGTTCAGGCAGCGAAGGAGTTCCAACTGCGAGTATTTGAGAAGATTTATGCAAAATTGGCGGCTTGTCGCCGATCGGAGGTGGAGCTCAGCGATAAAGTGACGCTTCTTTCAGATGAGAAGGCTAAGGCTGAAGAGGAGCTCTCGGAGTGTCGCCGATTGATAAGTGTTTATTTACACATAATTCTATACCATATTCTTGTATGCTTTTCATGCAATTGTGAGGAGTTTTAGCTCACCGATACTTCAAATGTGTTTATTTTGATAAAAATGGCAAGATAATGAGACCCTAAGAGAAAGGAAGCTTTTCAAAGGAAATCGAAATGAAGCATTCCTGGAGAAAGAACCCAGGCAAATGGGCTTCGATTCGACCCGTATGGACCTGGAGAATCGAGGCTCATGCAGTCAATCTCTTGTAGGGTCGTACAACACCCCGTATGACTCATACGGGCCCCCATACGGTCTGTCATATAGTCGTATGGATACATCTGAGAGTTATATGGGCTCATATACGGGCCCGTATGGCTTAAGTTTCTGCGGATCTGCGGGCCTAAGCAAGGGCAAAAATGTAAATGGCGCTTTAAAACCCTAAGAAGGGGGCATATAATGCGATTTTTGGGGGTTTTAGAGGGGGAGGCTAGCTTAGGAGAGAGTTTTGGGGGAGAGAAAAGAAGCTTGATTAGGGTTTGGAGATCTTTATCATCAACCCTAGGAAGAGGAGAAAAAGGAGCAAGAGCTTGAAGAGGAGTCAAGGAATCCACCAACGGTGTATGTAATGTCCTTGTTTGTTATGAACTTCTTGATTTCTTGCATCTTTGTGTTTTATTGTTGCTCTCCTTTCATGGAGAGCTAATTTTGTAGATACTTGGGTGTGGATAACCCCTTGGATATGTTTTAATTGATGTTTACTTTCTATATATGAATGCTTGGGTGAATCTATGTGTCTATTGGATGTTTTAAGGTAAGTAAATCCTTCTACTTTGTGAGAGCCCGAAGGGATTTTCGTAGTCCATATAGGGAAAGAAGCAAGCGCCTCCCCATGTGTAAACCATCTCCAATAGAAGGGATTGTAAGTATACCGGGAGCCCGGGTACTAAGGAGAGCGAATCCTTTGGATGTTTTATTCCGATAATCCCTCCAAGATTTAGTTTCCATAGAACATCATCGGTAAGGGTACTAGGATTAGTAATTCACCTCGAGAGAGAGAGTGAAAGCACGTTAGGAACCATTGGCCAAGAATTCACCAAGCACCATTATAGAGAGTTACATTCATCCTTTAGAAATCCAAGGGGGAATCAATCACCCAAGTATCCCATTTTCATGATTGTTTAATCTCAAGAGTAATTCAACCCCTTGCTTGTGTTTTGCAATTTCTTAGTTTAGACTTAGTTTATTCACTTACTTTTGGATCGAGTAGATAGTAGATGAGTAGTGGGTACTAGTATTTCCATCTCCCTGAGGATTGATAACCCTACTTTTCAAGAGTCCACTTTATTACTTGATTACGACCCGTTCACTTGCGAAGTTTGCGCATCACCGATCTCTAGAAACCTCACAGAAGGCTCTTGAGGATGAGAAGAGTCAACGGGCAGCGGCCATAGAGGAGGACATAAACGCCGGCGTGGTGTTACATAAAGCCAATTTTCGGAATTCTCCTGAATTGTCTCAGGATTTGGAGGATGCGGTTAAGCGCCATATCGAATCGTCGGAGTTCCAAGCTGTCCTGCTTGCTGACCGGGAGAAAGCTATTGAGAATGAATATAAGGCTAGTTCTGAGAATAAAAGGGTAATGCAGAAGTCCGCCAAGGATGGGTTTTCAATTTTCCAATCGATTGCCCAGGCTAAACCCGACCTCCGTCTTGCCATTATGGATTATGTTGATGTTGTGAAACTTTGGACCAGTATGAAAAAGGAGAAACCGGAAAGGCACTAGCTGAGGTCGCGATCGTGGGGAGGGTGGTTGTCGAAGAAGCGTCACAATTATCGTCGGGGGAGAACTTGGCGAGTGGAACCATTATCACCATGCCTCCGACTTAGGGGTCCTCACTTTTCTTGGGTAATGCATTGGCGAACATGCTCCCGGGCACCGTAACGTCAGTTACATACTCTTTTAAGAGGAGGGACTACATGGGTATGTATATGAGAACGAGTTTAAGAACTCGGCCCTTTTAGTACAAGGACTTTAGATGTAGGAAAGAGCTAGAGAGCCTGGCGCTTTTAGATATAGAGATGAGCTTGAGAGCTCAGTGCTTTTAGATGTAAGAGTGGGCTTGAGAGCCTGGCGATTTTAGATATAGGAATGTGCTTGAGAGCTCAGCGCTTTTAGATGTAAGAGTGGGCTTGAGAGCCCGACGCTTTTAGATATAGGAATGAACTTGAGAGCTTTGCGCTTTTAGATGTAAGAGTGGGCTTGAGAGCATGGCGCTTTTAGATATAGGAATGAGCTTGAGAGCTCGGCGCTTTTAGATGTAAGAGGGGGCTTAAGGGCCTGGTGCTTCTAGATATATGAGCATAAGAGCCCGACGTTTTCCTTATTGCCATTTCTTATGTTTTTGTTATGTGTGTTTCTTTCTTTGGCAAAAGGACGCATAGTGGAAAGCTAAGGTTTCATTAGTGCAAAACAGGAAACAGAATTTCATTAACTGTACCTGTAAAGACCAAAAATTTTGGAGTAAATTAAAAACTTTATGAGGGCCAGAATGCAATCTGCCTTAAAAGATTTATGAAATTATGAGCACCTTGGGATAAGGAGTTGCATGTAAAGGGTTCGAAGAAAAGGACTTGAATGCAAAAAGGTGATGATTAAAGACTTTTAGGAATGAAGGATTTTCATGCATTGACTAATTAATTCTTATTAACATGAAGGGTTGGAACACAAAGATGACATCACTATGTACTAATAGGATTTATTGGAACAAGGGTTGCAAGTGGGAACAATGATATACATGTGGTCGGTTGGGAAATAATGCATGAACTATAGGATGTTAAAGAAATGCAATAAAGCAACGATATGATGGAGTGAACTATAGGATGTTAAAGAAATGCAATAAAGCAACGATATGATGGAGTGACTTGATGGATGAGTGTATTGTGAGCAAGATAATTAAGATGGAGTCTTAAACTTTCAATTTGTTGCCTTGGAGCTTCTAGAATCCTTTGATTTAATTAACCATCCATGCTTTTGGATATTCATTCCTCTCTCTCTCTCTCTCTCTCTTTCTCTCTCTCTCTCTTCCCCTCTCTCTAGCTAGATAAATGAATGGAAGGCTGATCATGAATGGGAAGCTAGTTAGAAAAAAAAAAAAAAAAAAAAAGGAAACTCCATGTGCTTTATCCTTCAGTCAAGGGAGTGAGAATAAATGGCTGAACATAAAGTGAAACAGATTCACTGCATGCGCTCGCTGCGTGGAAGGACCATCCACCGTTCATCTATTGTGCATTTGAACCCGAGGCAGCAAGCTGGCGCGCGTTCTCCGTGCCTGCAACTCCTGACCCCGGATCGGATGAGGATAACACCGTACATACGAGCCAGAACGCCGGATTCTTGTAATGGCAGTGAGTGGTCTCATCGCTCCTGATATCTCGAGCCCACCCCGCTAGCTCTCCTTCGGTGTTTAAAGAGGGGCTGTCTTCCACCTTCAGGGGCGCCACTGAGCCTCTTCTACTACTCCTGTTAACATCCACGAGTCACTACCGAGTCGTGCGAGCACCAGCGAACGCGACGAAGGCCGCCGGAGGAGCACACTAGGAGAGCCGTGAGCCACCACAGGAGCCAGGTGAGCCACCTTGAACCGGATCTCTACCTCGCGTTTGAATGCAAAAGGATCATATGATAATGTTAAGTGAGTGGTGGCTGAGCGGGCATAGGTTGGAACTGGAAAAGGAATTTGTAAGGGTTCTTGTGATTAAAGAATTGTGATAGTGATTATGAATTTGGTGATGACACTTGTGAATGATTAAGAATAGATATCTTAGTGTGTATAGCTTCTTTAAAGGTTTGTAAAAGGTTCAGAGATTGGGCATGGTGTGCATGCTCTATTGAGGCGTTGGTGAGAGTTCTAATGCTTCCTGTGGGATAGAATAGAGGGTAATAGTGCTTTGAGGAGTTTTACTATTTATGAAGTCACTATTCATCCTATAGTGTCCTTCTTCCTTATTTTTGAGAACCAGGATTATTATTAGTTCTCTGATGGCTTTGAGATGTTGTTCCCATGATGGTATGTGATTGTTTGAGGTGTTCTTGAAGTGTTCTTGAATCTTAATAGTAGAGGATAATTATAATCATGAGAAGTGAGAGGATGGTGGCATGGATTTTGTGTGTATGTATGAATTTAGATGTAATTATTAGTGGTGAGTTGGATCAGTGAAAGGAAGTAATATAGACCCATTACATGACTAGTTGAATTAAGGAAAGCCAATGAGCCATGTCCCACTGTCCATGAATGGAAGTAATAAGCATTATTTGAAGTTATTTGGAAATGGGCCATTTTGGTTACAAACTTGAGAGATACAAGGTTTTTTTTTTTACTAAGGTTAATCATGTGTAGGAGTAAGTTATATAGAAAGTGGGTATAAGAACAGTTAATATAAAGAATGATAGGGCTAAAGCTTGATTAGAAGCTTAAGTGAAGAAATGCAGGAATTACTGTAGCACCTGCAGAACATTGGTTTTGTTCATTTTATTATGGGCTCTATAGAGTTGATAATGAGCACAAATCTGGGGGAAATGAAATATAATGTTGGAGATGTGATGTACTAGAAGTTTTGGAAGGAACGGTGAAGATTTGGAACTTCGATTTGAAGTTTCGAGTCCAAGTTTTATACAGTTACTGTAGCAACCGACAGAGTGAACTATTAATTCAAATGTTCTCCAAACGACTCGGAATTTGATTCCGATTGTCCCGATAGTCCGGGGATATAATTAAACTAATGAAAATGATGCGGGCAGGGGTTGTAAGTCCTCAACTCGCCTGTTATGAATTAAGAAGCCGATATTTTGGCAAATGCATAATTAGGGTATTTCAATGCATATGTAATGAGGTCTTGTTCGTTTATCAGATCTCGGCGTAGAGCGAGGAGACGCGTCGAGAGGAGGTTGTAGCTGAGTAGAGCTTGAATTGCGAATAGATGTAAGTTACCTCTGCCTAGTACCCACTCTACGGAGTGTTTATTGGATTTGCTACTGTGTCTTTTAGTAAGTGCCTTTGCCTAGTTCCCGCCCGAACACGGGCTTTATTGGCATTACTCGATGATCTTTCGATATCCATGTTTGTGCACGCAAGTGCTATTGCTATTCATGTACCCTTTCTTGTTGATGATGTGATCTAGTATGATTATCTAGTTGATATTCCTCTATTATCGCTTGATGGTATGCACATGTCTGTTTTATGACTTCATTGGATTATTGTTTCCATAATTATGTGCATGTATATGTTGGTTGTTGGCATCTGTTGAATGTGTGTTTCGTACTACTTTCCGCCCGGATCAGTGGAGTGTGGGTGCTCCAACTTGGAGCGTCTAGGGCCGAGGACACCCTGGCGTTCTGTCATCCCTGACAGGGGGACGATACTCTGTCCGTCCAGCCTTGCCAGTGGGACGATACACTGGCCGTGTCGACATGTAGAAGGGTAGCGCTGCCGAATTCCCGACTACGGGACGATTCCAGCCGAGGTGATGGTCAATCGGGGATACTTTGAGAGTTCTTACGTTGGGCCGATCTTTCAGGCGTTGAGGCCGTAGTTGACATTAGGAGCCCTTTCATTGTTTGTCTCGGGGTCTCCTAGATGGTTGGTTGTGCGGGGTGTAGCCCCATGTGCTTATTTAGTCATGTTTCTTGATTTGCTATTTTTGCTTATCTCTTGATCTTCATGACTTGCTTACCCACCTTGCGAGGTGCTTACTGGGCTTTCCATCCGAAAGCTCATACACTTGATTTCATCTCTTTTCAGATCCCGAGGGATAGCTGAGCTGAGCTGATAGAGCCGTGCGTGGGAGCCGGGATTGTGATTGAGGTTGGCAACCTCTGATGTTCGATCTTGTGTGAGAGAATACTATGTATTGAACCCGTATAGGGTCAGACTTGTATTTGACTATTAGGGTGCCTGTACCCTAGGTGCTTATCTTCCGCTGATATTATACTCTGATTTATGTCATCTGACATATTATTATTATTCCGCTGCACTTGAGTTGCTTTGTGGTCACTTAGGCCTTGTGCCCAAGCGGGGCTCATCTCCGCTTAGGTACGGCCGGTCTACTCACGTGCCCGAGGGCGGGGACTTTTTGGGGCCGGGGCGTGACAGTACCGTTTATGCGGGTCAAAGTCGGGGGTATGTGAGCTCCTCCCTCGTGTCATTCCTTGCCTGGGAGTGTAATACTCAAGGCTCAGGCCACCGTTCGGACAGTGATCAAGATCGATGTTGCGGTGGAGGGGTCTCTTGAGGGGCCTTCTTCCTGAAAGTCTCTCTTGACGAACTGATTAAGTTGGCCCCTCCGGACTTGATGTTCAATTTCATCCTTAAGATTTTGGCATTCTTCCGTAGAGTTGTCAATTCGGGCCTAGCCCGCCCTGCCAACAAAAATAGGTTGGTTGGATTGGCCTTTTGTAGGCCTGCTTGGGAGTGGGCCTAAACGGACCAACCCGCGGCAGGGCGGATTTTAGGCGGGGCTGGGAAGGCTTTGGGTGGGCCAGCCTGCTCTTTAATTTATTAAAAAAAATTAAAAAGTAAAAAGTAAAAATTAGCTAAGACTGACACGTGCCCAGTTAGAGCCTCTGGTCCCCTTGGACCCCTTCTTCCCATCAACCTCCAATTGGCGTGTGTCCATCCACTAGTGACCCACATGTGCCCAGTGCCCTGCCCCCCTATCTCTTGCCATGCTTCCATTTGGCTAGTCTTTTTCCTTTTTTCCTTCTAAATTTCTTCTTTTAAAATAAAATAAATAAATTACATTTACGGGTTTTCTTTTATATAAATAAATAATGCTTTTATTTTATCATGATCTATTGAACACCAAGTTAGAAATCAATTTATATATATATATATATATATATATATATATATATATATATATATATATATATATATATATTGGCACCGATCTTGGCTAACGGTCAAGATTTATATTAAAGGGATCAAATCATTAGTAAAAGAGAAGACATTCAAGTGTAAATGAAAGCAGGGACACAATATATGTGGAAAACCCCATGAATCAGAGGAAAAACCACGGGCCCAGCAATTGGGACAATCCACTATATATGTAGGAGTGAGTATATGTCTCCAAGTAGGAGTACAATCATGAGAAGAGTATAACATCCAGTGATAATCTCCTGTGAAGTCATTCATTAGCACGTACCTTGAAGGAGATCCACTAATTAGAGTGGGATGCCATGAGCCCTGAAGAGAGCTTGGAGGAGTTGATCATAGAGCTTGCTTGGACCTTCATCTCCTTCATACTTGGAACTCCACTTGGTGACCTTGATGAAATCGGGCCATGTTGATGGCTTGGTGGCTTGGTCGCTTGGACGGTGCATGGAGCCCTTTTTTTAGCGGTTCCCCCCTTTCCCCCTTCCTGCTTTTTCTCCTCCTCTTATGTTCTCTCTTTTCTTGAAGTCAAAGGGAGCCCATGTGCTTCTTGGGCCTCGTGCCTTCCTTTAGGTCAGACAACAGGCTTTGGGGTTGCGTGAACTGTTTTCCTTGGTTTCCAATTAGCATGAAGAAGAATGTTTCTTTTAGCTTTCCCTAGGGCCACGTGTCAACATCCTAAGGGTTGACCGTTTTACCCCGTAACATATATATATAGGGAGAATGATGAAAGAATTTAATTTGAGTATTTTTTATATGCATGTTTATTTTTGAAAGAAAGATGGAAGGATTTGAATTGGATTTTGAATTTTTGTCTAGGTTGTGGTATACAATTGATCTTAATCAATTATATACTTTTAAAAGGATTTGGTTTGCTATTATTTGGATAAGAATATCACTTAACTTATATATATATATAGGGTCATGATATGGTACGGTCAGCCTTATCACTATGCAAGTGCGGTCGCCTCTTTTTGGCCTACTTACACAGTGTTTTGAGGAAATCCAACCATATGGATTGAAAGAACATCGAAATATAAGCTAGTATGTCAATTTTCATACAATTTGGGAACTTGTAGGGTCTTCATCTTAACTGGTGAAATTTTGAACCGGTAAGATTTCTATAAATTTTCACCCGTCAAGATGAAGACCCTACAAGTTCCCAAATTGTATGAAAATTGACATGCTAGCTTATTTTTCGATGTTCTTTCCATCTATATAGTTGGAAATCTTTCAAACATGCTCCAAGTGGCCAAATGGGAGGTGACCCCAAATAAACAGTGTTTCCGGCCGACCTTACCTTATCATGATTATATATATATATATATATATATACATGGGCCTGATACTATGCGACCGGCCGGATTACTGTTCATTTGCGGTCGCCTCCAATTTGGCCCACTTGCACAGTATTTTGAGGAAATCCAACCATATGGATGGAAAAAAAAACATCGAAAAATAAGCTAGCATGTCAATTTTCATACAATTTAGGAACTTGTAGGGTCTTCATCTTAACGGGTGAAAATATCGGTTCAAAATTTCACCCGTTAAGATGAAGGCCCTATAAGTTTCCAAATTGTATGAAAATTGACATGCTAGCTTATTTTTCGATGTTCTTTCCATCCATATGGTTGGATTTCCTCAAAACACTATACAAGTGGGCCAAATTGGAGGCGACCATAAATAAACAGTAATCCGGCCGACCTTACCTTATCATCCCGGTATATATATATAACCCTATCCTAAACTCAATTAAACAGATTCTAAGGAGTTATGGGCCATGCTATAGAAAGAGGAAATCATACCATTTGGAAACCTTTTTTTTTAATTTACGGCGGGCTGGCCCGCCCAACCCACAACCCATGCTGGGTCGGGTTGGGTTGCCATTTTTTGCCCTGTCAAATGGCAGGTTTTGGTTGGCCTCCTGATATTTCAGTTGTTCCTCCCCATAAGATTGTCTCGGGTTCGGGAAGGGGGATGACCCCTTGGGGGGTTGGATATTGGCTTCAGGAGCTCCACCGATGCCCTCATGTCGGGTGGGGTCGTCTTCATCTTTGGCGGGGTTATCTTTTTCTTCCCCTTTCATTCGAGCTGTATTTCTTCCCTGTTGATGTACTTCTTAGCTCGGGTGAGAAGCTCTAAAAATTCCTCTAGTTGGTCTAGAGATAGGTCCAACTTAAAGGGCGTATCACGAAGGCCTTCCATTAGTGCCACCACAGCAATGGATTGGTTGAGTCGAGGGATGGTGTGTGTCTCCTCGGTGAAACGAATGACGTAAGCGCGGAGGGTCTCTCCCTCCTATTGTTACATACTCATGAGAGTGGCCGATGTCTTCTTTCGCCTTATGCCATCTAAGAAATGGCTGAGGAAGAGGTCAGACAGCACTTCGAACGAAGGAACCGAGTTGGGGTGGAGACCCTTGAACAAGACTAGCTCTTCTCCTTGCAGCGTTGCCAGAAAAAGCAGACACATCATGACGTCGAAAGAGGTGTCCATAAGCATTAGAGTTTTATAGGCTCCTACATGATCATTCGGGTCCGTAGTGTCATTAAATGTCTCCATGGCAGGGGGGCCTACATCCTCAGGGGTGGTGAGTCTCCATGATTTCTCAGGTGAAGGGCGATGCTGGACAGCGGGTGTCACGGGGGTTTTCCCTATGTGGGCTTGCCCCTATGATATTCCCGCCTTCACTATGGGGAGTCGCGCTGCAATATCGATACTGTTTTGGACGGTTGTCGAGGAGGTGGAGAGCCAGAACTACTTGCTTCTAGGTTGAGCCTGTTCTTGCCCTTGTCCAACTTCCTGCCAGATCTTTCTATGTTGGGGTCGGACTTCTATCTCCCTACTAAGATTCCCGGAGATTGGGGTCACTGCATTGAGGTCTGGGATACCTGCTTTTCTATCCTGAGAAGAGCTTGTGTCGTGATCTCCATTTGCGCCACCATCCTGGTCTCCATCCTAGCTTCGAAGGCAAGATAGCACACTTCTTGGTGGTCCGTTCCTTGCTGTTGAGCTTGAGTATACAGGTTTTCAGGCTACATTGATGGTTGCCTTGACCCCTCACCAGCTTCTTGTCCCTAGGCTTGGCCACGGGTTGTTTTCTTCATCTTACACAACTTTTTGCTCTAGATTATATATATCCTCAAGGACGGCACCAATCTGTTAATCAGAGATCTTGGTTAGCCACGTGGACGGTTAGTATCTCCAGTGAACGGATGATGTCTCCTTCGCTAGAAGACGGTGTTGTGGGTGTTCTTCTCTCGGGTTCACCTGAAATGGGGACAAGGAAGAGAAAGCCGGTGAGAGGGGGTGGGGCTCTAATTCCCGTGCCTGCTCCGACGATCAAGTCAGGCGAAGTGTTTGTTGGAGAATAAGGAGCTTGGTTTAGCTTAGTTCACTTACCTTTTCTCCTAGCGCTTCTCCTCTATGTATTTAGCTTTGTTCCTCGGGATTCGGGTCCTTGTCTTGTCAGTCATCATGAGAAAGTAGGGTACTTTCCCTTTTGTCTCTTTAGACGGCTTTGTCTAGTCCCATGGAGGCATGGTGGCAGCTCTTGGGGACTGTGCTGCATTAATTGAGAGAAAACGGGGTAATGAGACGTGGTATGTGAGATCCAAGGTGTATCAAGTTATATTAATTATTAATAATATTATAATTAAAAATATTGTTAATATTGTATATAAATATTATTTGACTTCTGACTTTCCTCACTTCGTGGAAAAAAATACTCTATTGAAGTGTACTCTGAAGCGATCTCACTTCCTACAAAATAAACACAAGAAGTAACGAAGTGACCACTTCGATGCCTCCACACTTCCTGAAGTGTTGAGTTCCGCCTATGAGGAACTAGCACTTCCACCCACTTCGGTCCACTTCTGTACTTTCAGACACTTTAGGGCAAATGAACGCCCCTGCACTGCACATTTCTTTTTTAAGTAATCAATTTTTTTTTAACTAATCAATTTTTTTCAGTTAACAAAAAAGTTAGTTATTTACCCTCACGACCGTCTCATGGATGTTGACGGAGGTGTCTTTTTTAAACTTTAAAGTTGGTTGAAGTTAGTCTAGTTAATTTTTGGTGGAAATCCCAATTGGATGGAAGTAGTCAAAGTGGGACTTTCGCAGTGGGCCACTTCTCTACTTCCGCCACTTACTTACCCCTAAAAGAACGCCCATTTACAAAAAGTTGAGACTGTTTTATAGAGTTAAACAAGTTGTGGTGCTATAGTAAAAAAACGGTATTGTTCAGGTGGGTCAAAAAAATTAACTGTCACGCCCCCACCTGGATTCCAGGCCTTGAGCACCTGCACAGATCGACCGTACCCAAGTAGAGGCGCACCTCACTCGGATATAAGGCCTAGGTAAATAAGAACATACAACAGATAATAAATAAATAATCCAAATAACATGAATAAAATTCAGAGTACTATAGCGGAATTAAATTAAGGGTTCAATCACACTACATAAGTCAAGGCCCTACAAGGGTCCTATAAATATGTCTCACACTCAAAGAAAACATGAGGTCCTTGAACCTCTACAAAGATATCTCAATCCCTCGCGCAGCTTCAGAGTCCGAGTCACCTACTCCTCAGGATCTAAAAAAAAAAAGAGAAACAAGTGGATGAGCTTTCTAATGGAAAGCTCAGTAAACACCTTGCAGGGATCATAATAAACACAAGATGACAATAGATAAGTCAAGAATGAGCATATCAACCAATCATAAAGATAAACCAAGCAAGCGGGGATCATACCCTGCACTATCCAAACTCTAGGAGTCTCAAACCTACCACAAAAACTAACAACGGTAGGGACGCCTAATGCAACGACAACCCTCAGGCTCTGGAAGAGAATTCCAAAGAAAACACATCAAGTATCCCCCGGTCAGCACCATCAGCCTCAGGTGGAAATGACCCTCCGGTCGTGAGTCGGTAGCACCACCTCTCGTACGTGTCGACACGGTTAGCGAATCAATCCCACTAACGGGTTGGATAACCAGAGTATCCTCCCTCTGGTATGGAAAGCCAGAACGCCAGGGTGTCCTCGGCCCTGGACGTCATGTAATGGAGCCCCCACGCTCCACTGATCCGGGCAGAAGAATAGAACTCAACTGGTACACCCTACCCGGTCAGTGCACGAGCTCACGTGTTTCCACGGCCACGTACCGGTCAACAGATAGACATACTCAACAATCACAAGCACACATAAACAAATACCAACATATCAACATGCACACACTATAATGGAGGATAGAAATATAATAAAACAGGAGAACATATATGTGTGCGCAATCCCAAACAATAACATGGTAAAAACAAAACCAATAACGCTCAAACATAGAGTGGGAACTAGGAAAGAGTAACTTACCATTTTTTTTGTTAGAGATTTTCTCAATCACTCTATGTCCTTCCTGACGATGCTCTTTACTCGGGATCGAGATTTGTTAATAAACTTAATCTTAGTACATATACAAGTGTATAAAGAATCCTAGCCCATCCTGGTACTTATGAAATGTATCCTCTTAATGGGTTGGTGTTCATCATTTAAGGGTCTACATGCTCTCTATGGTAACCGGTCCGCACCTCCATTAACAAGTCCACGTGGGTTGTGAGGTGTGATTGGCCAAATCATTTTATTCATTCTATTACCAACTTTCATTGAGTGAATAGTCTCTTCTATATGAGTGGGTCCTGGCCCATCAAGATATATTTAGTTTATTAAACCACAAGGTGAGCCTAAGTTGTTAATACTCAACCCAAACACCCCTCACTACGTGATTAGGACTCCTTGAATTTAGTCCACATAGAGACAACCTTGTTTGATGGGGATGTAGGTACTTCTCTAAACTCATCACATGAGCTATAGCTGACCAAACTCCTTTAACAATATAGCAGGGACTCATACCACTTCTTATCTATCAATTGCTTTAAGTTTAGAAGTGTTCATCTTTGGTGTGTATGGCTTATAAGGAAAATAAAACCTAGTTCTATAGCCAGCCAAGGGTCTCCTAACTCACCATTGGTTCAGTCATAGAATTGGGAAAAGGATTGACCCCTAACTCGGTCCAGAGTACCCGCTCATCCAAGCCGCGAGCTCGACTTCAGACCCATCGATCCCAAGCAATCATACCCACCCTTGATG
Source organism: Dioscorea zingiberensis (assembly GCA_026586065.1). Lineage (NCBI taxonomy): Eukaryota > Viridiplantae > Streptophyta > Magnoliopsida > Dioscoreales > Dioscoreaceae > Dioscorea > Dioscorea zingiberensis. The sequence goes on along the minus strand of CM048818.1, from coordinate 51,302,410 downwards.
CACCAGAGGATAGCTTGTGTGACTAGCTATGTAAACTCACAGACACTAACTCAGCCTCATGTATGCAAATATGCACATTCATGCAACTAACCCAATCATTTAGTCCATGCATGCATGTTCTCCTCTAAGCCTATATCTGTAACCTTAGAATTCCTAGTTAATAGTGAATAGGAACCCTCTAATATATTATCTATGCATAGAGTCTGGTAAGGTGTTTCATTTCCATAGATCCACTTCTCCATGAATAACCACGTATGAACCTAATCAGGATGATAGCAACGAAGGTGAAGAAGGGATATAAATCTCACCGTGGTTCAGAGGGTTTTCTTCGAGCTAGGCTGTGACGTCTCCAGAAGGGCTCTGACAGTGTGGTGGTGTGGCGTTGTTCCTTCACTACTAGGGTTGTATTTCGATCAGTTGATCGCTGGGATCTCCGTCGAGTCCGCCGGCGACGGGAGGAGGTCCTTCTCTCCACTTTCTCTTCCACGGCACTAGGGTTCGGGGACATCGATTATATATATAGAAGCTTGCAATAGTGGAGGCTTTGAAGGAAAGTAGCGTTGATAAGGGTCACCACAGATTTGTTTCTCTGGTTAGCGTGCAGAGAATGCGCACGCGAGATCATTGGGAAAGATAAGGACGATCTGGCCTCAGATCCGGCATCACTAATGAGGTTTGCTTCCAAGAAACCAGTTTCCTTTGTGTGAACGGTCCCAATGGTGACACATGGTATTTCTTCTCTATAGTGAAGCCTGATTTCTCCTCGAGGATCCGTTTCCCATCTCACTTGCTTCGTTTCATCTTTATTTCAAAGCCACGAGTCTTCTGTTGGCCACGTGCACCCATCAAAATCATGTGCTAGTTTTGATCACCTCCTTATTTTTAACTGATACTTGCCAAAAAGTCCCTTGACTTTTAGGTAATTACTTTTTAGTCCCTGAGATGTGTGTACTGTTTGGTTTATAGTGTGTGTGTTGGGGTACCTGAAAATAGTGTCGAAATAGTTTCAAAGACCTTTTGATAATTTTCCCTATTTTAATCTCAACCGTCGCTTCCCAACTAATCCAATGCATGCATGGTGCGTGCTTCACATTCCATGCATCAATTTTACTACAAGTTAACACCTTGATAAAATCCTTGGCAGCTTAGCTTATGCACGTGGAGCTTTATGAGGAGTTTGAAGATGCTCAGCCATAATTGTTGACTTTGGAGCATTGAAGACTCAAGGAGGCTTAAGAAGATTTCTAAGTGGTTTTAGAAGTTTACATTTGGCAGTATAGTAACCTTTAGCCACTTTTGTGGACTTTTGCATCATCTAAAAGTATATGAGTTAGCTGCATATCTAAAATAATATATAAACAACCTTTTTTTTTTTAAATTCAAAACAGCTCCTATATATTATATATAATTCCCGTTTATTGAGCACCTATAATATTTATATATATATATATATATATATATGGGTATATATATATATATATATACATACGGGTGCTACTATGAGGCTTGTCGGATCACTGTGCTGATCCGACCGATACACATTTGGCCCCTGGAGCATGTTTGAAGGATTTTCAACCGTACAGATGGGGAGATCATCGAAAAATAAGCTAGTCTGTCAATTTTCATATAATTTGGTGACCGTTTGGTTCTCCCACTTAACGGTTCTTATTTTAGGAAAATTTTAACGGTTCAAAATTTCAACCATTAAAAGTGGGAGGACCAAATAGTCACCAAATTATATGAAAATTGACAAGCCAGCTTATTTTTCGATGATCTTCCCATTCATATGGTTGGAAATCCTTCAAATATGCTCCAGGGGCCAAAAAGGGTCCAAAATAAGAGGCAGCTGGACTGGAACAGTGTTCCGACCGACCGCATTATAGCATGACCCTATATATATATATATATATATATATATATATATATATATATATATATATACATACGGGGTGATATGGTGTGGTCGACCACATTTGTGGCCGACCTGCTATATCTCATGTGATATCAAGCCGGGCCCCGGGCCACCCGAGGCCCGACCCGATCATGTAGAGATATGGCAGGCCTGACGCACCACCATATCAGGTCCCTCTCTCTATATATATAGGGAGGCATGATACTATAAGGCTAGCTGGACATCCGACTTCTCATTGTATCATCATCTTATCACTACTAATATACTTATATATAATAAATATATATGGCAGGCCGGCAGTACCACCATATTAGATCCCTATATATATATATATATATATATATATATATATATATATATATATATTTATATATATACACACACATGCGTGATACAGTCCCGCAGCCTGTATTACTATGCATTCCCGGTCGCCTCCCATTTGGGGTGATTGGAGCATGTTTTAAGGATTTCCAACCGTACGGATGGGAAGATCATCGAAAAATAAGTTAGTATGTCCATTTTCATATAATTTGGTGATCGTTTGGTCTTCCCACTTAATGGTTTTTATTTTAGAAAATTTTTAACGGTTTAGAATTTCAACCATTAAGTGGGAGGACCAAACGGTCACCAAATTATATGAAAATGGACATGCTAGCTTATTTTTCGATGATCTTCCCATCCGTAGGTTGGAAATCCTTCAAACATGCTCCAGGGGCCAAAATGGGAGACTACGATCGAATAAGAAAATTCCTACACAAGAGCACGCCTATATATATATATATATATATATATATATATATATATATATATATATATATATATATCGTGATAGGATTAGGCCGGCCGCACTTGCAGCTGCCTCATCCTATCACTACTTATATACTTATATATAGTATATATATATATATATATATATATATATATATATATATATATATATATATATAATATTGTTAACTCAAAACATTTGAATTTATAAGGGGTTTTTGGGGAAAACTCAATAAAAATCAAGAAAGAACAAACTAAAGAAAAGAACACCAAAGCTTAACGTGGAAACCCTACAAATCGGGGGAAAAATCACGGGTTTCCCATATGGGAGAAAGAAATCCGCTATCGATGTTTTTTGGTGTACATGAGAGGGGGTTGAGGGAAAGGGAGAGGGACAATGAGTGTCCAAAAGTCAAGTCCCCTAACTGGTGTGAGGTATCCGTTATTTATAGGTTTCGGGTGTGCCCTCTTCGGACTTCAGCTCGGTTGTCGATTCTTCTAGAAGGACTCAAGACTCCTCGGTAATCTCCTCGGATCCCTTGGCTGTAGGTTGCTTCGGTATGTTAGTGGGGACATGGGCTCTAGATGGGAAGTCTTCTCCTCGGAATCGGGGAGTAGTTACTTTATAAATCCCAGGAGGGATGGATCGATTTGTGGCTGCCCGAGGGCGGCGTTCATGAAGTTGTGTAGATGAGAGCGTCTAGTGATCCGAGGAGGTGCATAACCGAGGTGATGTCATGATGAACTGGTTGGAAGAAACCGAGGGCTCAGATCTTTACACGTGTCATGCTGGGTTGACTCTACGTGTCCCTCCAAACTTATCTCTATCATAAACTATTTAAAATTTTCTAAACAACCATAAATTAGCATAATAAAGAATGTTAAACAAATAATAGAAATAGATAAAAGAACTCAAAGGTCTAATTGGGGATGTAATTAATAAATTAAGAAGTTTTTATCGGTTAAAGGTGGTCGACATCTATCCTTAAATAAAAAATTAAAAAAGGGGTTTTGTTTCATATAACCCATCATCATTTGATTTTATTGTAATTTTAGAGCCATGGCATTATTATTTAATAAAAACATCTTCCATTATGCTCATACGTTGGAAATAACCCCATTCCTTATTCTTTGTTACGGTAAAAAAGATAATAATAATAAATTTATGAATTATTATTTTTAATGCTCACAACAATTCAATTAATAGGTGAGGGAATGGCTCAAAGGAAAAAAGATGGGTTATTCTAGACTTTTGTTTTTTTTGACAAAGGCTATAAAGACCTTCACTCACGGTATAGTCAAGGATGTGGTCATGGGCTCCGAAGAGTAAACTCACTCGATCACCCCTGACCCCTCACCATGTGTGTACAAGATTGAGGAGTAAACTCGACTCAAGGCTATGTTCACCCTAATTACAGAGCTGGAGAATCGAAATTGAGACCTCCAACACATGGGACTTGAGGATTTACCGCTAGGCTGTTAAGCCTTCGGTTATTCTAGATATTTTGAAACGGAAGAAAATAATAGAAGGTGTTTAATACGTATAGTAAAATATCTAAAATCATAATAAACTCTCAAACACAATTTTTTCTTCCTAAAAAATAAGCTGGCACACCAGTTGGGTAAAAATCTTGAGAGGTCACCAAAATATGCTCATATTTCACTTTGGGTACCAAACTTCAATTTGTATCTTTTTGGTCATCCTACTTCTATTTGATTTCAGCGGGAGGCTACCCAAGGAAAACAGACGATAATTATTTCATGTGGCCGCCGGATCAGGCACGTGGAGAGTATTGAAATCCTAATTTACAGAAATCCTAGTTAATTGAACAACATTTGGAGAAAAACAACAACATTTGAACCTTAATTTCGACACAGTCAAAATGAATAACATTCGAAATCAAGGTTCAAATGTTGTTCAATTAGTTAGGATTTTAAATTAGGATTTCAATACCTTCCACGTGGCTAATCCGGCGGCCACATTAGATAATTATTGTCGGTTTTCCTCAGGTACCCTCCCGTTGAAATCAAATAGAAATAGGCTGACCAAAAATATATAAATTGAAGTTTGATATCAAATTGAAATATGGGTATAGTTTGGTCATTGAGATTTACAGTTGCTGAAATAATAATAATAATAATAATAATAATAATAATACAACAACCGGCAGCCCCTGGAACGCCTTTGGAGCAGCCCAAGAAAGGGTTCCGAGCGGAACCTTCTCTCTTCCTCCCCCGCTCGCTCTCGCATCACGGCGATGCAATCGGAGAGCGTCCCTCGGGGCATCGCCTTCACGAGAGACTCCGGCGAAGAATCCTCCGGCGATGAGGAATTGCCGGAGGAGGGGCCGCTCCTACGGCGTGTTCCATCGGCGAGTCGTAGGCGGAGGGCCATCAGCGAGCCCTCGCTCTCATCTCTTTCCTCCGCCTCCGCCTCCGCCTCGAATCGACCATCTTTTCGAAGGGAGGTGGGACACGCGGCCGCCGAGACGTTTCTCCTCACCCGCCTTACGCTCATCCTCCTCCGTTATCTCGGGTACTCTCTGCTTGGATTCCTACTTCTTTGATTGTTCTGTTTCTTTTTTATTTTATTTTTAATTTCTTGGTGTTTCTTCTGATTTTTTTGTTTGTTACTTGGGATATGAGTTTCATGGTTTTTTGTTAGAAAAATTAAATGAAAGATGGAATGGTAATAGTGATAAGTACCAGACTATTAGACACCTACTGGTAATCATCCACCTGATGACATATCCATGTTTAAGGATCACAGAGTTTGAATGTAAAAAACTTTGAATTCATTCCAATTATAATGATTCTATGAAATTCTGAAAGAGTGATGTCATTGGATATGGTTTAGTTATCAGAAGAATCAATCTGTTCTAGAGAATACCCTTATCTAGATCATTTGGGTAATGACTGAGATCTTATTAATTTCTGATTTAATTACTAATTGCCTGTAAGCTCAACTAGTTTAGGCATACCCTTGAAAGATCCCATTATTCGTGTTGGATCTAACTTTCTCTTTTTCAATGAAGCATGCTGACATTTGCTCAAAAACCCCATATGGTTTCCCACTTATCTTAAAACTATTCTTAAGAACCTTGGTTAAGGTGTGGCAGGCTGTTAGGATTGCTTCCTCCCATAAGTTGTGTGGTTAATCTGAATGTCCTAACATATTATTGGACTTCCAAACTAATAACCCCCAATGTGGTAATGCTCACCCTACTAATTCACTTGGATGGTAGGCCTATTATTATTAGCACAATATGTCTTGTTTAGCACAGTGAATGCATCTGGATGTATATCAATATGTTAGACCATCTCAATATATCCCTGTCAACAAACCATCCTGTTTCAATAAATATAGTACATATGGCACTTTGAAGCTTAAACCAAACTTAAATTGAAGTCTAATCTTGTGTTGCCATTTAAGCTCGCTACCTCTTTGGGAATTTTATTTACGGCTATATGGAAGATTTCAATATTTTTAGAGAAAATAAGGAAGTCCTCTCTCAAGTTTATCTTCTTAATTGCTTGAAACTCTTCAAGATTTTTGGCAACTAGGTTGCAAAGTGGACCTCTTTGGAATTTAATTTTCTTCAATATTCTTTTTCATCTAAGGTTTTCTTTGTATTGGTGTCATATTACACAGTCTTAGTGCAAATATATGGTTGATTATTGTTGACCTGGTACCTCTGAACTAAGGCAATGTAGTGTATCCCCTTCATTTGGGTATAAGACTCTGCACAATCAACCTCCTTTGACCCTGCATTGCTGGCTGTCTTTAGTCATGGTCCTTGTTTTGGCCTCATTTCATGAAAGAGTATCTCTCATGGAAGGTTGATTTATATGCAAAAATATGAGTGCAAACATGTTTGGTGACTCCCAATCAAACTGTCCCTGTAAAATAGATACTGTTAGTTTCAAAAGTTGTGGATAATGGTGACCATATTTCTGATGCTGAAGCTCTGAATCTATAGCAATTCATTTAATGTTAATGGTTGCTATAATGTTCACGAAGCCTGAGTGGCATTCCATCATAGAAATTGAGGACCATAAGGTCCACACATGCGCATATATCAATTGGTATACAGTTATAAGAATCTTCTCATAATGAACTTTGATAGCATCAAACCATCTCCTTTCATCTGAAAGTAGTTGTTTTACACACTCTTTATGAATGAATTAGATTTTCTAATCTTTCTTGTAAAACCTTTTCCTTTTCATTCACCTTAGATGTTTTGTATCAGATATTATGTTTCTGCCAAGAAAGTGAACAGGGGCCATTAAATTGATATAATCTCTGATCATTTGATCTCATCCAGGGTAGGTTACCGGTGGATTACTAGGTTTCTAGCCCTTGGTTGTTATGCAATCTTACTTATGCCAGGTTTTATACAAGGTGCGTGTTCTTTGGTTGAGAAATACTTTTTGATATGTATTTGATGCATGTATGTGTGCTTCTATGCATCTGTTTCTCTTTAGGCCAATGAAGTAAATAGTTTACTTTGTTAAATATTTAAACTGTTTCGTAACTTGTTTCTATGTGGTTAACATCTGTAAAATAATATCAGTTTCTGCAAGCTTCAGAGTTTTGGACCTTTTTCTTTAGCTAATGCATGTTATTGGTTACAGTTGGATATTATTATTTCTTTTCAAGTCAGGTCAGTAGGAGTGTAGTCTATGGAGAGCAGCCAAGAAACCGGTACGGTGTATCTAATCTTCATGTTTTCTAGGTTATCTTCAGTTGACAAGTAGATTTGAATTTTTTCTGCAGGTTGGATTTATATTTACCGACAAATAGTGATCAACTTAAGCCAGTTGTAGCATTTGTAACTGGTGGGGCATGGATTATTGGGTGAGTGAATTTTTAATTTAATGATCTTCACATCATTGGAATTCTATTGTAAATCTTTTCTATTTTTTATTTTTTATCTGTTATGTTGTTAGGCAGTATATATTTGTGAATTTGGAATTTTAGTTTTACAGTTATAAAGCATGGGGTGCTCTTTTAGGAAAGCGTTTGGCAGAAAGGGGTATCATAGTTGCATGTATTGATTACAGGTATCAGATTCCAGCAGTGGGCCATTGAATTGCAATTTCATGTGCAACAATTATATTGTCACACACACAGATTAGTACTAAATTGAGTTTGATTGCATTCTTCAGAAATTTTCCCCAAGGGACCATCAGTGATATGATAAAAGATGCATCTCAAGGAATCTCCTTTGTTTGCAACAATATTGCATGCTATGGTGGTGATCCTAATAGGTAACCTTCTCTTGTATTATGACACTTTATAGATGACCAAATGCCAATTTTTTCCTAATTCTTTTTTATCTTGTCATTCTAGAAGAATTTCGAAATTTAGTTTGTATATTATTCTGTCTTGATTGCAAAATATTAAGCATACAAGTTAGGTCCTTAGGTGAATTTTCACATTCTATTTTCTCTAGCACAAGTACCTTGAGTAAATTCATTATTTCTGGTATGGTGGTACCTTGTGTACTTTTGTTTGACTAAAACTTGGGTTTTGTCCCTTCATTGGGCAAAACTTCCTTGTTCTTAATTAGGTGTAAGGAATATGTTTAATTAATGATATTAGTTGAAAATTCTTTGTGATGTTTGGTTGGAATAAGTTTGGATAATTTGGAATAAGTTGGCATTGTAGTGTAAGGCAAAGGTGCACTAAAGAAGAAGGCGGCTATGTTGGGGATGCTGACAAAGGCCTAGGGGATGCCAAGTTTAGCAGCTAGGTGCTGACTTGGAGCACTTATCCACACTGGCACCAGTTAAATTTTTTTTTTTTTTTTTTTTTTTAATTGACACATGGCATTTGGTGTGGACAAAGTTGTCCAAGTGTGCAGTCTGCCAGAATACCCTGCCATCTTATCAGTCTTTAGTTAGGGTACGTCTGCATTGGATGGTATAAGACAAACAAAGTTGGCTTTTTGCGGGCCTAAACAAATATTTTTCAGTTGAGTGACAAAAACGAGCAATGCCCCCATGCATACACATACACAGACACAGTGACACACACACACACAACATTCTGGCTTTAATCCTATTCGTAGTAACATCATACACATGATTGTAATGACTAAGTGCCTTTACATGTAAATTCTTTTGAGTATGAATCCGTAGATCAACTTCTTAAGGAATTAGATGGCTAGCCATTTGACCATAATTTTTCTATTTTGGGGTTTGCAGAAATCTACTGGATATACCTCTTGTTGATCACCCTTCTGTTATGATGAATTCCGCTTATATGGTGATTTTTTTTTTCAATCATGAAAATTTATTGTATGGTAGAAGGATGTATCCTTTCTTCAAAAGACCTGTTTGTGAATGTTAGTTGTCCTTGTAAATTTGCTTTAATATATGCTTCATAAGTTAAGATAAGATTTACTTATGAAATAGTTTAGGATTTTTGAGGGGGATAAACCTTTGTCAAAATCTTTCATGGAATTGTAGATGTATTTTTATCAATCATCTTTTTGGTAGCTTAGAACTAAAGAAGCTAGTAATGCATTGAATTTAAATTTAAGTGGGTATTGGATTGGAATGGTCATAGTCCCTATTCATTCTTTGGATACAAAGATACAAAAGAAAACCTTGTTCCACTCTTTTGTGTTGTTTACCATTCCAGATACTAATGGAATGATGTAATAAATATTATTATCAAATTGATATAAATTAATAATTTAAGCCTTCATGTGAAGCATGTGTTATATGAATTATTGTTTTTTATGTGATTATGTAGTATATGAATTTATTTGTTGATCATATGTTGAAATATCTCTCACCAAAATTAATGTGTCGACAAATCCTGTATAATAAAGTTTCTAATTTAATATAAAGTTATTTAAAAGAATAAAAATTGTTTCTACTTCATATATAATAATATTTACATTTCCTAATTAAAAATATGACAATATTAGATATATTTCTATTAATTCCAAAGACTAAAAATGCTAGACAACATTGACTTTTAACAAAACACCAAATAACTTTCTTGCAAGGTCTACAATGTTTACAAGGGAGTTATTTAAAGAGAATTACTTTAAAATGTCATGGTGGTGTTTGGTTGTGGTTGGAATAAGTTTTTGATAAGTTGGAATAAGACTTTCGGAATTTGAATTTGTATTGGATGTAAATTTTTATCCTCAAGTTATTTTCAAGTTATCATAAGGTTTAACTTGGTTAATACTAGTTAAAACAAGCACTTCTTAATTCAAGTTGTATTAGTTCAGTTAATAGTTCATACTAATTAGTTGTTAATTTATGCTAATAAATTGTTATATTAGTTTAAATAATCATATTATATTAAAAAGTTATTTTGGTTTTATCTCAATTCCACCCATACGTTTAAAGAAGCACATGGCAAATATATGGATTTATGTTGTGCATATGGATAACATAATTACAACTTTTAGGGGGTCACATGTAATTAAATTACTTGAAAGAGGTCTGTATGCAAAAGAAACCCATTTTTTGTAGATAATAAATACAAATACATGGGTTTTATAACGGCATATATTATGAATGTAAATTAAGTTATCAAGATGTTTCAAAGGAATAATATACATACAAGCTTGTTTATTTATCGGGCCATAAGTGTAAGAGTACTATTTATTATTTAAATCGCTAAAACTTTTACTTAATGAGAGTTACTTATATAAGCTTTGTAGGGTTCTAATTTGCAATTAAGTTTAGAGGGCATAAGTGTAAATATATTAGTTTCATAAAATAATATGCAACTGGTAACATACAGCTAGGGATTGTTTGGTAGGAGGTATTTGGAAAGGGATTTTCAAATACAGGATTTCCTTGATTTGGGCATAAATCCAAATCCTAATTTTTAAGCCAAAAGTGAGACTTTGAAATCCATTTGAAGGCTCATCCTAGCAATCGAACACTGGATTTTGGCTGAGCTCTGGATTTCGAGATATTGGAGCTCCAAATTCCTTCAACCAGACACACCCTAAGAATTTTCAAGGGATGCATATGCAACTGTGTGTGTGTGTGTGTGTGTGTGTGTGTGTGTGTACACACACAAGTTCCCATTTGAAGTGAGAATAGGTAAGTAACATGCAACTAAGGCACTACTCATGCTTGCTTTTATTCTTATTTTGTCATATTTTGTCACTTCCTTTATGCAGAAAGCCTTGCATGTGCATGTGTGTGGAGGCGGTCTTTTGATATTACAACTAGCCTTTTTGCATTGTATGATACTCAAACTTCCGGCAATTTTCTGTCTGTAATTTATCTGTAGTCTTTTCTTCATGCTCAATGGTTTTTCTTGCAGGATCTATTTAATTGGACAATCAGCTGGTGCACATATTGCAGCTTGTACCCTCTTAGATCAGGCCCTTAAAGAAAGTGGGGAAGGAGAAAACACCACTTGGAGTGTCTCCCAAATAAAAGCATATTTTAGTTTATCTGGCTGGTAAATGATTATTGCTTTGGTGTTGTTTTGTCATCATATTCTATTTTGTCAAAACAAGTTGCCTTCTAAATAATCCTTTGAAAAGGTCACCAGTCCCTTTCTGTGCAGATAGCATATATACCTTTGGGAATGTCTTGAGTTGTGTTTTTCCATGTTATTGTTAATGCATTGATTGTGGCTGATTGATTTCATGATTTCTATATTGGGTAACCGCAAAATTTCAGAAGCACTGGAAAAAAAAAATCTTAAGCTTAAAGGGATTCCTAAATAATAAGAACCATGAAACTTCTTAGGTTAAAAGGGTATAGCTTTCTGTTATAAACTAAAAGATTTTTCTCCCACTGTTAGAAATGTACAAATCTGTACAGAAATTGATTACTCAAAATATACTGTAAATTAAGATGAATTTAGCAAGTTGAAAGAACCAAAATTTTTAATCAGGTTAGCTATATATTAGCTCTAGTGAGTGCATTTGTGCGTCTCAAGTGAATCTTTACAAACCTTGATGGGAATAAAGCAAGCTTAAGAAGTTTTAGGTTAGAGAATGATTTATGTAGAACAGCAAATCAGAGCAACTAATTTTGAGACGTATACAAGCATACTTGTTTGGCAGAAGTCACAAGCAATAACATTTTTTATTGGATCAGCTTTATCAACCTCTTGATGCTTTCTATGTCTATCACATACACATCCTTATGACTTCTGTGTACTCTATTGCCTTTCAAGTCTCTGTGTCCTATTGTCTAATTCTTAGCAATATGAACACAAACGTGGAATAGGACTTTGAAACATAGGAATGAACCATATATAAGTTAAGTAAATGGATACATGATTGCATTACTTTTTGGGTAAGATTTAATTAGTTTTTACTTACATTTTAGCACTGGATATGGACTCTCTTTTTTTCTGTTAACATATGTTAGTTTGATTATCTCTTAGTATGATACCACTTGCCAGTTGAACTGTGATTTTTTCGTAATGTTAAATATATGAGCACAATGTTTTGTGGCAACATTAAAGGTTGCTCCATTAAAAGCAATTTGATACAAACCGTAAGCAATTTGATCAACTGTAAATAAAATAAAAGGATTTGGGAGGAGTGACACATATGGTTAGTCTTTAAGCTCATAAATATTTACTAGCTATGTGGTATTATACCCTCTGTGTAATGCTTTCTTGCCCATTGTTGCCTTTGCTTCACTGTCCTGAATGTGTAGCCTTTTCTCCCTATATTTTAGTATCTTCACCTCTATCATGTTAAGTCATTTATCTTGCCTTGTTTTTTTAGCATTTCTTCATTGTGTTCTCTTTTAGGTCAGACTTACCATTAAAAATAATAGATCACAATTTTGATGAGTATGCACCATACAGGAGAATTTAGATTTCAAAGAGTTTTAGGTGTGCCAAAAACTTGTGTTTCATGTATTCATGGCAGTGAGATTTTTCAATCCCAACTACTGTCTTCAGTTTTATGATTTGTACATTGCATAGATGGTGATTCTGCATTATGTTGTTTGAAGTAGTCTTTGTTGATTACTCATTTGTTTATTCATTCAGGAGAGTTCAATTCAGAGAATATAGATCATACACATTTCAGATACCATTGTAAGTTACAAGAAAATAGGATGAACAAGGAAGTGAGCATTGATTTTGTACTCTGAATGTGAGGACAATGTGCAGTCAGTTATTTGTCTCAATTAATGGTTTATACTTGGCAACAGAAGCTTGAATGACTCAAGCTCATTATATTAAGTATTAAATAGTAATTAGAGATGGAACCTCCTTATAGAATCTGATTGATGGTTTACATGTTCAAATAATGGTATTTGTGATGGCAATTGGCTTTGGGTGGCAATATTCAAGGTGGATATATTTTTGTTGCCACTTATTTATGTATTAAACAGGTTTTGGTCCTTTACTCTTTATAGGTCTGGCTGAGTCATGGTTTCATAGGTTACAATTATGGTGGTTCAGGTAGTATTAGGAGAAATTTTCAATTTTTGATGTCCTATTAAACTAACTTTAATTCTGCCTGGATTTTTACTTCTGGTTAGAATATATCTTTAACGGAATTCTAAATGTTAAGCCATGAAAGGGCCTATGTAGGTTGCTAGTTCCTATTGGGTCTTTCAGTATTAATAAGGTTTCAGTAGCAAATTTCAAGGTTGTCCTTTGTATACCAAGTCATTTATGTGCTGACAAAGTTCACCTGTGGCTAAAGCATTCTTTACCCAAGTTTAAAGTAACTGGATCATTTTAAAAGCATTTATTGCTTTAGTTGCTTAAGTTAAGCAGTTGGTTTTCTAATTCATTCTATGTCAGGTGAAGAGGTCTAAAGCACTGCTGAAGCTGTCTACTTTACCATGATATGGTACTGAGTCATAATTAGGTGTCATGAAAACCTGAAAATTGATAGCCTGTGATGTGATGAGCTTTTTTACATACATGTATGAATGCTATAACAGGCTGTTTTTATCCCTTTATATGGAGAAACAGAGTTCAATTTTTCATTTAGTATATTTTCTTCTCTCCATTTAAGGGTAATACACCTATGCTGCCACATGTAGGATTTTTGGCTAGGTATCTTATACAAATGGTTCCTTTCTGTCAGTTTGAGACCTTTGTTTGCTTCATCTAACGCTCGTGTTTAATATCAGAAACTTAGTGGTGTCTTAGAAACTATGATCTCTATTCACAACTTTCTAAAGGTGAATTATAAATATTCCTCTACGAACTGGTTATTAAATAATGAAGTTGTTTATACTGAAGTTGCTTTAAGTGAACATCGGTTTGCAAAAGGATTTCTCTTGCCCGTTTGTTGTTGTGAATAAAGATGCAATTCATTTTTTAATGCAGAAAACTTACAACCTCAGGTGGTACCAATTATTTACCATGCAACTCCAATAAGATTTTTGTGGATTATCTACACCCTTATTTTATGCAGTCACTTTTACCATTTAAAATGTGTATGGTTGGCTATTTTAGATGTGTGCTAGTTTTTTGTTATATGGCATGTTTCTTTTGGGCTGTTTGGTTTGTTGTAGGTGGTTGTGAGTGTAGTGTCTTACATTTTAAGTGCTTACTTGTCACACTTTGTTTGGTGTAATTAACTGCAAATTGATTAAGCCAACTCTTCTCGATAATTCAAAATGCCCTAGCATGAGTTTTGGACCAACTACCAAGTACCAGCTTGGTAAAATTCTAGTGCAACCAGCCACCAATCATGAGGCAAGCTTGGCGAGCATGAGTTTTATCCCTGCATTCCTGCCCCATGGAGGCTGCAGACTTGCCAGACCAGCCTCAGGCCCAGCCTTAAAATCTAAAAAGGCCTGATTTGTGCCAAATTAAGGAAAAGCCTAGGCCCAGTCCAAACTGGTGGACCATTCTTGGGCCAAGTCATTGTACATCTTGTTACTTACAAACTACCAAATAAAAGGAAAACTGTATTTTTACTTGCATCTATCCACACAGTCAATGCTAAAGTGCAAAATAGATTAGTTTTTTGTGTGTTTCATTCATGTTGCATTTTTATTAATATCAACCCAGATTGACCCTTAATCCTTTAATCAAAATAGTGGGTTAGAGATAATGATGTGCATTATCTGCCATGTGAAGCAAGCTCTAAATTAATTAAAATAGTTGTCATCTTATTGGAATAATTTAAGGGAGGCTTTAAGTCTGAGCTTTGAATTGCAGTTACAACCTTCTGAACCTTGTTGATCACTTCCATTCTCGTGGACTCTACCGCTCCATCTTTCTTAGGTAATTATTTGTTTTATTTGGCTTGTTATTCAGGATTTAGTATGCTCAATTTTCTTTTTTGGAATAGTATTTGTTAATCCTCCATAATTTATTTTACAAATTTCATTTCCTGAATGAGAATACTCAAAACTCTTTGTTCCAGCATAATGGAGGGGGAACAATCCTTGAGGCGCCATTCTCCTGAAGTTGTGGTCAAAGACACATATGTTAGACATGCCGTTTCTCTTCTGCCTCCTATAATTTTGTTCCATGGAACAAGTGATTATTCTATACCTTCTAATGCCAGGTTGTTTACCATGCCATATGCAGATTTTACGTGTGTGTGTGTGTGTGTAGATATATATAGGATATCATTAACATTCTAATGAACTGAGCACTCATGATATTCTACATAACCTTCTTTATATACTTAAAAAACAACTAATATGTTCTTCCACTCTGACCTTCCCACTAGTTGCCTTGTGAAACAATTGCTTCAATGATAAATGTTTATTGCATGAAATATATGCAATTTTGTGTTTGATTCTTAACTCCCTGATGTCATTAGCTGAATATCCGAACAGGTTCAAAGTTCTTATGCTTACATCTTTGAAAACATTAAATTAAGCCAAGGAATTAATTCAGCAAAACAATATTAGCATGATTTGGCAGAATTAGCCATGAGGTTCAAAGTTCTTATGCTTACATCTTTGAAAACATTAAATTAAGCCAAGGAATTAATTCAAGGAAACAATATTAGCATGATTTGGCAGAAATAGCCCATGATTGTCTCGATATGGTCCTCCTACTGTACCGTAAGGAAATGTTTATTATAACTGAACTAGTAATCTGTAACCCAATTAAGGCCTATTTTCATTATTAGGCATTCATTTTGGTCTAATTAAAGACAAGTACAACAACAACAACAACAACAACTAAGCCTTAATCCCATACTAGATGGGGTCGGCTATATGGATTCTCTGTCTTCATGTCGCTCTCAAATATGAAATAAAAATAAAATAAAATGAAATGAAAAAAATACATAAATAAATAATAATAACAACAAATAATTCTATGAGATTGGGATGTTAGAAGCAGAACAGTATCCCTACAAACAAAGCTAAGCTAATGAAGGAAAACCTTTAAATTAATTTATCAGAATCCTATACTAAGCGGGGTCGGCTATATGAATTTTTGTCTCCATGCAGCGCTACATTAGCAGATCCTATCTCAGCATATCTAACATACGCAGAGCCCCAGACACCATCTCCACGTAATCCTAGGCCTACCTCTACTCTCTTCTTACCTTCTACAACTAAACTATCACATTTTCAACCTGGAACTTGGGGGTCTCGTGTCACGATGTCAAAACCATCTTAAACGCTTTTCTCGTATTTTTTATTTTCAATTGGTGCGATATGCAGCCGGATGTGTTCATTTCTAATCATTCGTCTTGTATGGCCAGATTACCACTCATCCATCTTGTCCACCCTATTTCGACATTCATCTTATGTATATGTTGAACTTTAGTCGCCTCAACACTCGTATATCATGGTCGGTCTAATCACTTAGTCCATAAAATTTTTCCTTTTATTTTGTTAGGCGTCTTTTTATCACATAACACCCCGCTCAAGACTTCTCCATTTCAACCATCCAGAACTTTTGATTACATGGGTTTACATCTTCATCTATCATCCTATCATCTTTGAAAAATCTAACCTAAATACCTAAAGTTAACTTGTGGCTACCAGTTTCCACTTCTCACCTTCATCTCCTACTTAGACTAAAATTACAGTTGCATATATTACATTTCTTACTTACTTTAACTTAAAGTTCCCTTTACTTTCTAAAGTGTTTCTCCATAATTACAGCTTTCTGATTTACTTCCATCTAATGTGCATCCAAGCTACATTGGAATGATATCTGAAACAACAACACCTAGGTTGTAAATCTTGGATCTACAATAGTTAATTCATCCATTACTAGGGTAAACAAATATGGGCTTAAAAGATCGGCGATGTAGACCAACGTTATAGGAAAACTCCTTGACGTACTCTATTGTTCTCACACTTAGAATTTCCCTCATACATATCGTAATAATATTTATATATTTGGCAGATGTTTTTCCTCTCCAATACCGATAAAAGGACTTTGTCTTGATGATCTATCATACGCTTTCAGGGTTAATAAAAATCATGTAAGATCCTTAACTTCTTTTACGTAGATCTCAAGTTTTCTTAATGGGAAAATGAAGCTTCATTGTTGTGGATTTACCTTGATAAAACCAAATTGGTTCAATACATTTGTATGATATACCCGAAGTCGATACTCTATTACCCTCTCCACGAGTTTCATCAGATATTTCATTAACTTAATACCACTGTTGGTACGAATTTGAATATCTCCCTTATTCTTATAAATAGGAACCAAAATGCTCTTTCTCCATTCATCCAGCATTTTCCCTTTTTAGGATAGAGTTGAAGAGTTTGGTTAACCGCTCTACCCCCTACTTCTCCGGCTGACTTAAACTTCAATCGGGATCTGTCTCAGGCCACTTGAAGCTTCCAAATTTCATTTTTCCCAACGCTTCGTAACTTCGCTAGGCACAGATTTGGACGTGTATAAATAAAGTTCCTTTCATGGTTGATGCAGAAAAATCCGTAAAGTTATCCTCGTAGATTCACGTTAGAACAAGTGATCAAAGTAGTTTTCCATCTCTCCTCGATTTCTATCTCACTTGTTAAGCATCTTCATCCTTAATACACTTGATTTGGTTCAAGCCTTCTTCCCTTTTTATCTCTTAGCTTTGCTATCTTCAGTATACTTCCTTTTCCGGCTTCTCGTGTCCCTAACTTTTGGTATAAATCGGTTAGGGATTTACCTCTCGCTAATCGCTTTCTTGGCCTCCTTTTTTGCCTTTTTATACTTTTCAAAGACTTCTTCATCCTCAGCTGTGGGTAATTTCTTATACCAATATCTTTTTTCTTTAATAGCCTTTTGAACCTCTTCATTCCACCACCATGATTCCTGTGGTCGAGGTCCCAGTCCCTTAGAGACCCCTAGGAGCTCACTTCCTATTTTCTCAATACGATTCGACATCTCCTTCCATAGGGTGCTTGTATCATTTTTCACATTTGCGCCTCTTTCTTCCCATATTTTATCTTTAAATGCTAATTGGTTGGTTCCTTTTAACGCCCACCATCTAATCCTACTTTGCTTAACCCTCCTTTTTGTTTTTACTATGCCCTTTTTCTTCACATCGAACACTACCAACCTATGTTGCGTGGTTAATGCTTCCCCAGGTATAATCTTGCAATCTTTACAAATAGATTTATCCCTTCTTCTTGTAACAAAAAAGTCAATTTGGCTACAATTATCCCAATTCTTAAAGGTAATCAAGTGTGATTCCCTTTTCTTAAAGCAAGTGTGAAAGAAATAGATAAAAATGACTTTAAATTGTGGCAAATAGATTCTTGTTTAGTCCAATTGGAGTCAATTTCAGCTTGTGCATCCATTTACATAATTTCTACTTAGCAACAATTACCAGATTTAGATTCAAGGTTTCCGTCAAGTAAATGAAATGACTGCAATAACACTCTAATTTAGTCTTTATTAGCTCAACTGGGTCAATTACACTTTAATGGCATCCTCACACCTTTGTTCCAATGAAATTTCAATTACCTCAACCATGTTTATGTTTCCATCCAATTGAATGAAATAAACATCGTAACTGTAGAATTTTAATCAGTTTTAATGCAATGTTGTTGATAGTTTGAAATGAGTACTTGTATTGGGTGGTAGGGAAGCTTGAAATGCCTTGCATTTCTAGTTTTTGTATTTAAGAAAAGTTATTAGCATGAGCTTTTCTTCCTGATTATTAACAATCTACTGAAACTAAAATAGTGAAAGAAACGTCTGATACCAAAATAGAACTTTGAAGACTGAAACAACTATTTCAAAGCTTCACTTTTGCACTATTGTATCTCTTCTGAACATGATGTTCGGCTAAAACATAGTTTCTATTTCTTAACCCTGATCAAAAGAATTCAAACAAAGGGTAAGCATGTATACAAAGGGCAGTGAGGGATCATTACCAAGTACAGTTTGTCAATTGTGATTGAGATCACAGAAGGTAAAGCCCAGAAACAAAATCAGATTGATATGTCATACCTTTTCTGAAGGCAGCCTATGATCTACAGTAACTGAGGTTCAGTCAACTATTCCATTCTGTAATTAAGTTACTGAAGATGTATATATTTCAACAAGGCGTTGATGACAAAATTAGTTGATATGAATAATTCTATGATGTGATCACTCATGTTATTTTTGTGATCAGTGAAACTTTTGCAGATGCCCTTCAAACTGCTGGTGTTCAAGCTAAATTAGTCTTATACGAGGGGAAAACTCACACTGATCTGTTTCTTCAGGTAAATGGTTTTATTAAATGGGGATTTATTTATATAAAGTATGAGCATAATATCCCATAATAATGGTTAAATATAACAGCTTAGCCTGGATGAATTTGCCATGTTATCCACTCTGAAGTTTAAGTTGCTTTAAGGAAATGGGTCATTAGGAGGAACTATAGATAATTCATTTTGAAGGAGAGGGACCATATATATTTTATAGGGTAAATTTTAAAAAAAATCCATGTGGTTTCACAGATTTGCAAAATAGAGAAAGTGTTTTTTTTCCTTATAAAAACTTGTGGTTTCTCCAGTTAATAAAAAAGGAAAAACTATTAACTCCATCTAACAGGGCGTTAACTTCTGCTTAGTTGGCATGGACATTTTTGTCAAATTTTGTATGAAAATTGTATGAAAATTGCCCTAAATTGGATTTCTTTTAAATCTTCATCTATTTGAGAGATCACAACAGAAATGAACACATCCGATAGAAGATGTATGTTGCACCGATTGAAGATAAAATAAGAGAAGGGCGTTTAAGATGGTTTGGACACGTGTGTCATAGACCCCTAGGTGCCTCGGTTCGAAAATGTGAAATTTTAGTAATAGAAGGTAAAAAAAGGGGTAGAGGTAGGTCAATGATTACGTGGAGAGAGATAATGTTTAAGGATCTACGTTTATTAGATGTTGATCTGGATCTTATTTTTGACAGGGCTACATGGAGACAGAAAATTCATATAGCTGACCCCATCTAGTATGGGATTAAGGCTTAGTTGTTGTTGTTGTTGTTGTTGTTGTTGTTGTTGTTGTGATTTCCATCATGTACTTGATTCTTTTGATGTGATACATTAACAGAGCCATCTCTGATTACATGAACAATCTTCACAATGTTGTGATCAAACGAAAGTGTTGTGATACTATTTCTCATCTTTTCTTTTTTACATCATTGATTATCTATTGCTGGCAAACTCTAGGATCCTCTTAGAGGTGGCAGAGATGAGCTGCTGGAAGATATAATTTCTGTAATTCACGCTGGTGATGAGGTTGGTCTTGCTGAAGATGCGGTGGCACGTCCAACACGACGCCTTGTTCCTGAATTCATGATACAGCTAGCTCGCAAAATAAGTCCCTTCTGAGGATTCAAGTTTAGTTCTTAAGGTGATTCCTAGCAACAGGTTTTGTTATTTTCTTAATTTTCACCTAAATATATTGTATTCTGCATCTCGCTCCATTTTTGAATGAGTAATATATCCTCATAAATTTGGTCTAATCCTTTACAGTCCTTTCTGAAATCCAACAACTGGTGCAACTATTAATTGGTTGCAAATTATAGTAAGAAATTTAACACTGCTTAAATGCATGTGGAGCTATGAATGACAGTTTCATTTCAACATCTCTTATCAGAAGCCGAGCAGTTTGGTATTACTACAACTTGGATCATGGAGAGAATCTGCTTCCCAACTTGCCATCTTCATACATGATTTCAAGATGAAGGAAAATAGTCAAGTTCAGCAGTATTATTTACTAATTGATTGAAAGTGGCATATTTCATTGTTATAGTTGGTCCTTGGAGGCACTTGCTTTTTAGCTAATCTTCTCCTATGATCAATACATTTCCTGGCTCTTGTTAACAAAAAGTTAACTGACCATAATGATTTCTTTACCATGCCATTTTCTTAACATTTGATTGCTTCTAGGATGTCGCTGACATGCTTGAAGTATGCTCACTATCTTGGTCAGTACACACAGATAGCCGCATCAAAGCTTCCACTCTACTTTGTGTGAGAGATGCTTCTGTTTAGCAGAGCTGGCACTGTGCGAACGGTTGTGGCCACACACAACATGCCTAAGTGGTTTGGGAACGAGGGAATCACTTTTGAACTTAAGAATCTAAATATTGATGGTACTACTACTACTACTATCAACAAGAAGGTTTGAGCTCAAGTTGTTGTATTTGAACTAACAAAATTATCCCTTCTCTTTGAAATAATATATATTTATAACCCTAACCCTATGTTATATATTAACATTTATAAACATAATTAATATTTATAACCCTAACCCTAACATTCATAACCCCACCGCCGCTGCCTACCCATTGTAGCCCATGCCGGCCACCATCTTGGATGTGATCTCGCATGAAGACTCCCTCTCCCGCCCCCCCTCCTCAGGCCCCCTCCCCTCTCCGACAATCACCACCGCCTTTTTCATCTTCTTCATTGTCATCCTCTCCGACAACGCGCACAGCCCCGGGGATTTTTGAGAATATGGTTATGGTGATTTTTGAGTCATTGACCACCATAAGAATTTATGTGTATATTTATGAAAAATATGAGGTTTTTTTTTTTAAATAAAAAAATAAAAAAAAAACTTGCCCTCAACTTTTCTCACAAACTATGCAAATGAATGAGGTCCTCTCTTGGTTAAGTAAGAAATGCTCATAAACCAAATGAACCAATTCCGCACATTCATTAGCTAGTGTGTATCTATGCATGCGTTTCTTGGATAAGATTTTGCCCGTGAGAGAATGACTTTGTTTGAAGGTTATACACTTTATTTACGACCTCTGTCAACAACACTCTGAATTACAACCACACAACAACAAGAACAACAACAACAACCATTGAGAACCTCACAAACACATCACGCACTCATTGATCTACACATGGACCTGATTCTCCCTCCGTTGGACACTGTCGCTTACTCGCCGGAGATCTCAATCGATTTGATCTGCGGCTTCTTGACCTCCTCCTTGGGGACTGTCACAGTGAGCACGCCGTTCTCCATGGCCGCCTTCATCTGGTCCACCCTGGCGTTCTCCGGCAGCCTGAACCTCCTGAGGAACTTGCCGCTGCTCCTCTCCACACGGTGCCACCTGTCGTTCTTCTCCTCCTGCTCCTTGCTCCGCTCTCCGCTGATCTGGAGCACCCTGCCCTCCTCCACCTCCACCTTCACTTCCTCCTTCTTCACCCCAGGGAGATCCGCCTTGAAGACGTGAGCCTCCGGCGTCTCTTTCCAATCGATGCGGGTACCGGCGAAGGCGGCGGTGTCGCTGGAGAAGCCGGGCCGGGGTACAGACAGAGCACTGTTGTTGAAGAAGCTGGGGAAATCATCGAATGGATCCCAGAGATCGAGAGAGAAGGGGTCGAAGATATTGCTCCTGCGGATGATCGACATCTCTACCTCTAATGAAAGATGCTGCTGCTGCTGAAGAGAATTAGAAAGAGAGAAACCGATAGATCAAGAGATTTTGAGAGTGTGATTCGCTGATTCTTTCGAATTCGCTGGTTTGGGAGAAGAAGGCAGGCATGTACTATATTATAGAGGCCAGTCTTGTTATGTCTCCAGATTTTTCTCATGTTTTCTCGGTTATTCCCGAGCGGGTCCCATCCCACATTCTAGTAGCTTCTTCGACTGCCCTTCGTTCCGGGTCGGGTTCATTCTCGAACAATCCCGACCCTGTCATCCTTCTATCATTATTATTTTTATGTTTTTATTTTATTATTATTATTATTATTATTATTATTATTACTAGTGAAATGCACGTGCGTCGTGCTGTTTGGTTATTTTTAAAATTTAAATTTATTGTATTTATATTATATTTTATAGTTTATTTTGTTTTTCATTAATATATGTTGGCTTATATATATTATTTTTCATGTGCATAGATTGCAAAATATAATGATATATAAAAAACACATAAAAATTGTAAAGTTTTAACACATTGATTTATGTACTTATACACAAATTGGCATATATATTCTATCATAGTAACATTTATAAGATATAGTTATGTTGAATGTTTATATATAGACCGATAATATTAAATAATAATAATCAATTTTTATGGGCTTTTTGCAGGTGTACCTCTGAATAATTTTAAAATTACGTATTTATCCCTGAATAAAACATAATTGTATACATACCCCTGAATAATAGGTATAATTGCGTATATACCCCTGGAGTTAAAATCAAATGAAAAACCGTCAAATTAACAAACGGTAGACATGCAAAATGACCATCATACCCTTTACAAATATACCTCTAAAAAATTTATTTGACTATAAATTTAAAAATACCCCTTTAAAAATCTAAAATTTAAAATAGTTAAAAAAATATATAAAGAGGGGTATTTTGGACATTTTTCAACCCTTAACCTAAGTTGTAACCATAGTTAAGATTACTTGGTTAACTTTTGTCAACGAATCACAACTTGATAGAGGTATATGTAATTAACGTTTTTAAGGGGTATACAAGCAATTATGATTTTTTAGGGGGTAAATATGCAATTATAGAAACTTTTGAGGGGTATATAACCAATTTCCCATTTTTATTATGTATAGATTCTAATTTTAGAAAAATCTAAACATTTAATTTAAATATTAAAAATATCGGTTACAAAATTTTTGTTTTAGATTTCTATTTTGTCAACTTCAACATATATATTTTCCTATTGGTTCCTGTATTTATTCACTATAAAAGGACTCTATATTTTAGATGATCTCTTATAATATTTCAACATATAAATTAAAGAGAATGTTTTATAAAATAGGTACTTTAGAAAAAAATCAAGTAACATAATGAAAGAATAAGGTTATCTCTATTTTATCATTTTACATAATTATTAAATTTTACTATGAACTCCTCTTAACTTTCATTTATCCCATCAAGTTAAACAAGCTCTTGTAGCCATAACCATAATATGAATGTATAAATATAAACTGATTGAAATTTTTAAAATTTTTAAAATTTAAAATTTTAAGTTTTATATTTAGATTAATTGAATATGCTTTAGGTGCATCATGTATTCCTCAACATGAAAGGCAAGCTCTTATAATAAGAATTAAAATAAGAGAGATAATTTTTTTCCTTTGCAAGTTAATAAATAAATTTTGGAATGTGATCTAATAGAAATTTAGTTTCGTTGTTTTTCAATAAATTAAAAATAATCTAATTATTAATCGATAAAATTAAATATATACATTAATAGAATTTTATTATCATTGATAATCTAAAACTAATTTTATATTTTAGCATTTTGGCAAAAGTACCTAACTTTTGGTCATTTTTCCATATAAACCTAATAGTTTTATAATTATAATTTTAGTTTTTAAGAAGGTGGTTTGTAATAGTGTCAACTTTTGTAGACAAAACCAACCATTTTCTAAAACTAATTTTACATTTTATGAGGGCATCATGCAAAAGTACAAAACTTTCGGAATATTTTGTAGACAACCCTCATAGTTTTGAAAATTAAATTTTAGCGCACTTTTACATAATAATTGGTATTTGGTAAATGAGTTGATTATTGATAAATAGTAAATATAAATTAACTATATAAATCCGTTTGTGAAAAGAGTGTTTGTGGAAAAGTGTTTATTAAAAGAATTTTAATAAATGGTACTTTAGTATTAAAATTTTGATAATAATTTTTTAAAAAAAATAATTTGATTTGTTTAAAATAAAAATTTACCTATATGAAATGGAGAGTTGATTTTGTTATATATTCACATTTTGAAAAATATACTAATATATATTAACTTTGAAAATAAAGAAATGGATAAATACACACTCTTAATTCTCAGAACAATATGCATGTACTAAGTCATAGTTGAATTCTGTATCAATCTTTAGAGCATTATTCATATCTCAAACTTACTTCCATCAGGAAATATTTGACAAGAAGATAAACAATGTGATTACTAACACACAAAAGTAAGTCCATTTGTCTTCTCCACATGAACTTCTTTTCAGGATGTAAAAGCCCTAACTTCTATACTTGTCCAAAAAAACTATATCCAAAGATATAGAAAGTGCAGCTAGCCAACAAACCCAACTTCTGACCTATGGTCACTCCGACCCACAACCTCACCTTGGCGGGAAGACAAAAGGTCGAGCCTCGAAGATACCTTCGAGGATGAAGAGCCCGTCACGTCGTTAGCCAGGGGACTCTAACGCTCCCATGTAAGCAGGCCCAGGGGGACCACATGTAAGCTTGTATCCTTTGTTTATTTTTATCTTCTTATTTCAATAAAAGAATGTGGTTTATTCACTTTAAAAAAGATATAGAAAGAAACAAGGATTTCTATGTTTTGCCCTAATTTGGGTTCTCAACCAAAAAGAAATTCTTTGGGGCAATTCTAATCCCGATATACCTATAGTTTCGGTGTGAGTAAAGAGATAATGACTACCTTGACCAATAGCAAATATTAGGGTTTAGGATTTCATAAGATACATTTTCACAAAAAGACCCTTCATTTAAAAAATATTCATACAAAATCGTTAATATAATATTTTTTTAAAAAGGTGAAAAATAGGTTTAAAGTAAGAGGAACCTCCTCATAGAAAACAAAATTGAGTACCTTGTGGCGAATTTTCCCTATGATGAAAGGAATACAATGGGACAATCAATCCGGTGCAAAGAATAAATAACCCGGAAATGGGAATATGCTTTCGCCCATAGAATAACAACTTAAACATCAAACCTAGGGTTTATTTCAAATGCTTTATTTTAATAGTTAGAGTCTATATAGAAATTTCTCTGGCCAGTAGAAGGCCAAAGGCTAAGATTTCAACTTTGAGCAGTCACGATACTTTAAAATATTAAATTTAGGCATTAGATAAAAGCGATCCTTATTAGATACTATACACTACATCATGGTATGGATGCAATATAACTCACTAAAATAAAGAAATATTTCATCAGGTAAATCTTGTATGTCCAAATAATACATATAGATTGTTGACCCGGGAGGAGCGAAAGGTTAAGTATATAAAATTGCTAGCATTTTATAACCCACCGGGTTTTACCACAAACCAAGGAATCCAAAATGTGCTCCCTGATGGTTTTGGTATCATTATAACAGGTTTTCTAATATTTAGGGAAGTCGATTTTCAACACTGAGACCATGTCCTAAAACCTTGCAACAAGAGAGTTTGAAAAATATAAGCGTAAATACACCACCCATAATGCATACAAAAATCGAAACTGAAAGAAAACAAAGTTAATGTACAAAAAAATAAATAAATGATAGGCTAGGAAGCATACCATCATCATCATTTATCCTGATTAATGCAGGTTGCACCTCTGATGCTACAATGTTTGCCTTAAAGGTAAATTCACACTCTCACGCTTTGCTATAGCAATTGAGTTCTTCAACTCGCAACAATGGCTTAAAAATTTTGAAGGCATGACAAAGTGCTTAGTTGTCCAAATAATATTATAGGACATCTAATCACATTGTAGAAATTTCATGAATAACATTGAGGTTCTCACCGCACCATGTACATGAAGAAGACATGTTATAGGTTTTAAATTGAATGAATTATTTGACCAATAAAGGATATAAATAGAAAGGATAGGACAACTCAACCAACTCTATAGGTTTTAAAATGAATGAATTTTTTTTATTATTATTATTCCTAAGGAAATATAGCTATAGCATTAACATCAACCAAATCTTAACAACATTGAAGTGAGATAAAGTGAACTGTATATATCTGCACTTATTTAAAGACAAGGAATGAACTAAATAACTGATGTCGGAAAAAAGATGACCTGTGAAGATGACTTAGCACAACAGTTGGATGGATTTGCAAGAACAGTAGGCAACTGGAGAACTTTTGCTTCATCAAGTGGTGTAGTAGCACCAAATTTAGCACTTGATCCAACCTAATATTCCATTTCAACACCATTAACCAATTTTTTTTTATCATAACCTACAAAAAAGAAAGATGGAAGTTCATTTCGTTTTTAAGTAAACTTGTAGTTATACATAAGAAAATAGTAAGCAAATGATGAATATAGTCTCTTAAATGAATCAAGTAGATCACCTTATTTCCATCAAGCCTATAGAGTTTCAACTATTAAAGAGAAGTGAGTGGAACAAGCAGAATGCATTAAACATATAATGTGTGTGCGATTTTGGCAAAATTTACTTATTACATAAACCATTTTATATTTAACTACTCTAACAAATTCTAGAAAACCATTGCTCATCAATGTAAGTACAAGGACATGAATATAATTGAACAGTGTAGCAAATGCTAATTAGAATGTTTAAATGTAATGAAATAGCTCTATATTTACCCGATCTCTAATGTTTCCATCGAAGGCAAATCATCTTTCCTTCTCGCTCTTGGTTTCTAATATATCAGCCAAAGCTAGAAGATAGTGAAATTATCAATAGGAAAATAAAATATGCATCTTTAGAAATTACAAAATTAGCATCATGCATGACAAACAATAAAAGACCTTTTTGGTTTCCCATGTTTTGCAAGACATCCATCATTATTTTTCATTATAAATAAATATCTCCCTCCTGCTGCATCATGATGCGCCTCCACCGATACTACTCAATTCTCCTTAGGCAAAGGCACGCTATGGATTAGAACCCATTAATTAGATCAATACCAATAAAAAAAAAACTATTTAAACTCTAAAAATAAAATTTTTAAATTGCTCTACCATTAAGAACCCTAGCTGTTAATTGTGTGAGAAACAAAATACCATGATATAAATTCATGATAGTTTCAAAAAATTATATTAGAACAAAGACAAAAAAGGTTGAACTTCGAGGTTTTCACATGCCGTTACGGGTGATGAGATACTGCTTGTTAGGGGGAAAAAAGGATTTCCTTTTGATGGGTTCTCCCACTTCTCTGAGACGAAGCCGATATGAAAAGGACATTAAAATCATGAAACCAAAAAAAAGGGAGGAGAACAAAGGGGAGAGGAAACGAACCATGGCAAGCGAGGACAAACTTCGGAGAGCAGCACGAGAACGCTTCTCCTTGAAGGCCACCGCGATGCTTGTAACACCCTAATCCCAAATAGGGACCGCGTGTCACACCGGCCCGGCTTTCGGGTGAGATCCACGAGCCCAAAGTACATCCAAAGCTGAAATCGAGAACACGCGAAGAAAGAGCGAGGAGGAGATAATAAAACATAATAAGTGCGGAACTCATCCCAAAACATAAGGAGAGTCATAGTGATACAAACTCTCTGAGACTACATGTGCGTATCTAGTCTCCAAAAGTAACATAGATATGTCTCTGAGTGCACAGCGTGAGAAATAACTATGGGGCCTTGAGGCTATGTCATCTGTCACCATGGATCTAGCTTCTGCAGGACTTTTGTTTATTACACACAAGGTGAGTAAAGAAAAGGGGCTGAGCTCTGAGAGCTGATGATATGTGACCCCTCTATGGTCAGTCAACTAAGACCCGTGCATACGAAATATAGTCTTGTATATGGAAAGTAATCTCTACTC
This sequence comes from Dioscorea zingiberensis, assembly GCA_026586065.1. Classification (NCBI taxonomy): domain Eukaryota; kingdom Viridiplantae; phylum Streptophyta; class Magnoliopsida; order Dioscoreales; family Dioscoreaceae; genus Dioscorea; species Dioscorea zingiberensis. The sequence continues at coordinate 51,273,862 of CM048818.1, read as the reverse complement.
ATATACATCGCGAAATCTGATCATCGGAATGGTCTATATGCATTATCTTATGATTAGGAAGATCATCTAATGCAATGTCAGAAAACCAGTAATCATCATTCACTAACATACTGTCTATGTCCATGAGATGTCTAGATATGTGGCGTCTATCGATAATAATGCAACTCTGTAGGGATCAACTTGCTAAGATCTGGGATAAATAGCAGCGGGTATTCCCGATCTAGGCGAGTAGCTGAGGTTTCCGATCTAGGAGTCTTCACTAGTGGTACCGAGCACTCAGGAGAGTCGGAAAAAGGGTTTAAGATAAATTCATTTTTAAAACAAAGGTTTTGATGCTAGAAATTCATTTTGAAAGCAAGAAAACCTTTCCCCTACTTCGGTATCACGCGTTGGTCTTAGCTCAATGGAGCCGCATCTGCATAACAAGGATGCGATAACGAGAAGCAAAGATGCGATGCTCCGTCTATATCTATCTCATATGCGTATCAATGATCTCTGACTAGTCAATATGCGAGAAAACATGATCTACAATGTGTAAATAATCGAAAGCATTCTCAAAGCAGAGAATAAATCATGGCCAGATAAGGATATCGCGAAAACCGATAAATGGATAAAACACAAGAAGGAATATCACAGGTGAGGTCCACTCACTGTGGTCCTAAGTAAGTCAAGCGACTAGAACCTCCACAGAGTTCGACTTGGCTTTCCCTTTCCCTAATAAACAAAATATAGCGATGATAAATACTAATTCCCAAATCATAATTTCTTATTTTCTCATTCCTTCTAAACACTCCTTTAGGCCCACTATAAAGTGTCTAAGGCCCATAACTCTCCCTTCTTATAATAGATTCTAACTTAAATTATACACACACAGCTCCAGCATAGTGTATAAAATCCGCCCCATAATTCCAAATCAAGTTCTGTACCTCTAGAAATGTTCTTCTAACTTTCGCGTTGGCCTAAGCCAATATAACTAATGGCTCCTTATACACTCACAATATATATTGCCTTCTTAAGTTATTAATTATATGATTAGTCTTTAAAACATGAGCTTTATCATAATTTAGCTAACATTAGTACTTCAAGCTCACGGATCAAAAATCATAGTTTAACTAAATACAATGTAGACCTTGGCGCGACGCTTAACTCACAAACATCCATTCTTGATAAATCAAGCATTAGTTGACTATATTGGTTATCACATTTCTAGTTGTGCTTGGATCACAGAATACAATCCCCCAATCCACACTATACCTGGCTTCATTCTAAACCATTACCAAGAATCTCAATAGAGGCCACAACCTCACCTTGCCATTTCAACAAACACCACAAGGGCATGAACGAAACTCAGGACAAACACCTCCCCTTTTCCCCATTGAAACCAGGTTAATACAATCGATCACTAACAACTATAACCATATTAACACTAACGCCAGTAATACATCAATAACATCTAAGTACCATCAAAACAACAACAATACAACGATCATAACAAGCGGGAACCAAAACCGGTATGGCTTCGGCAAACAAGATCACCCTCTTGAATGGCGGAAACGTAGCCGAGCAGGTTGAACGAGGTTGGAGATTCTTTGGAGCTTCTCCGCTGGCGGGCTGGAACCAAGAGACAATTTGGTGGTACGGGGAATTTGGAGCTCACGAGTTTATCGGACGAGAGGCGAGGGAGGGGAGGCGAGCAGGGGGCTGGAATGGAGACAAGAGGAAGCAGCTCAGGCCTCACCCGGAGCTAGGAGGCGAGGGCGGGGACGAACACTCCAAACTTCGCGAGGAACCGCCAGGAAAGCTTGATGACCAACCCCTGCCTTCTCAAACACCCTACGCACCTAAGGCCTCCGTTCTCCTCGGCCACAATGCGGCGTCTCGAGCTCCTGCGTGGCGGCCTACTCTCCTCGAAGCGGCATGCGGTAGCGACACCACCACCTTCATCGGACCCACAAGGATGCCACCTCCTCCTTCTCCTAAACCAGCTGCCCAGCCTTTTCCCCCTTCTATTTCTTTTAAACACCCACACCTCACTTTGAACTTGGCCCAAATATTCAAGCATCCAATCTCATTTTAAAAAGAGCCCAAGAAACTCAATAATTTTGTCACATGCATACCTAGATTAATATGTCCAAACTTCCTTTAAAGTAATTAACTTATCCTTTGTCACTTTTAATTAAGGGCTTCCAACTTTCAATAATTTACTATTCACACATCAAAGCCCTTTTTAAATTCAATTTATTATCTTCTCGTTGACATTGGCATTTATTTAATATTTTGATAGTATTTCTGAGAGAAAAGATGAGGTCGTTACAATTCTCTCCCACCCTTAGGAAATTTAGGTCCTCGAAATTCCCATACAGAACAACTAAAATAAGTGAGGTGTTGTGCCCTCATCACGATCCTCGTTCCCAAGTAGCCTCCTCCCACTTGGTGATGACTCCAAAAGGACCTTCACCCAGGGAATCACTTTGTTCCTCGGCCTTGTTCTCTTCATCTAGGATGCAATCGGTCCTTCTCGTAAGTCACGGAGCCAACTCCGCGGTTGGTCCTTGCGAAACATGTTGGGGTCAGAGACACTTTACGTAACACCGATACATGGAAGGCGTTATGGATTCTTGATAGGCTCTTAGGAAGGGGCAGAGACGATAAGCTTCTGGGTCCAACTCTACCTACTATCTCGTAAGGCCCAATATAGCGGACTCAACTTTCCACGTTTATGGAACCTCATGACACCCTTCCATGGAGACACCTTGAGTACACAAAATCTCCAACCTCAAACTCCAAATGTCTGGCCGGTTGTTGGCGTCCCCAGTACCTATCTGAGAGTTGCTTTCATTCTTCCCGAATGAGCTTGATCTTCTCGAGAAGTTCTTTGGAATCAACTTCGGGACCCAATATCTTCCTTCGCCCCTCATCCCGGCCAAAGAGGGAGTTACGCATCTCCCTGGTAGGGGTGCCTCAAATGGGGGCATTCGATCGCTTTGCTGTGCTGTTATTATAAGCAAACTCTAACAGGTCCAGATTATCCTCCCAGCTACTTGGGAAGCTCCATGATCACGGGCTCGAAGCAAATCCTCGAGTATGAATGGTCCTCTCGGTTGTCCATCCGTTGGTGGGTGGTAAAGCCGTGCTTAAAAATTGATCTTGTTCCCAAGGCTTTGTGTAGACTTGCAAAAATGAAGCGATGAATCTGGTCTCATGCGGATACAATGGACACCTGGCACCCCATGCAACCCTCACAATCGATCCGTGGCACCAATTGCCAACCGATCAGAGAATATGTCATCTTAGCGGGAATAAAATGGTGATTTAGTCAATCTATCAATAATAACCGGATGGCATCTTTGCACTGGTAGTACGTGAAGCGATCACAAAATCCATAGTTATCTTCTCCCACTTCCGTGCAGGATATCAAGAGGTACCCGGCAATCACAGCGGCTTCTTGTGTTGACTTTGATCTGTGTGGTCGAACACTTTGCCACAAACTTGAATCTCCTTCTTCATTCTCCTCCAAATATAGTTCTCCTTTTATATTCTACATTTTAGTGCTTCACGGATGCATAGCATATCTTGCGATGAGCTTCCTCCATGATCTGCAACTTGAGGCTCCCATTGTTGGTACATATATGTCGGGAACCCAACATCACCGCCCATCGCCAGAGATAATGAAATCTCCATGTTTGCCATTCTCCATTCGTGAAACCAAGGTAATCAATCAGGGATCTTGTCGTTGAGCTTCTTTGATCCGAGAAATCGGTGGTAGCGGTGAAAATTTGCCAATATTACCCCAAGTTCATCCCGAAAGCCGAACCCACATGTGGACCAGTAGGTCATATAAGCTGAGCAAGGTTGGTGGTCCCCAACTGGCGGTGTCTTTACGCACTCAAGGCGTCTACTGAATAACATTTGCTTGGGGGTGGTACTCGAAGGTACAATCATAATCGCTTTAATAGTTCCAACCATCTTCTTTGCCGCATGTTCAAATCCTTGACTCACTCATGGATACTTCAAGAAGCTCTTGTAGTCGGTGAAGATTTTACGGGCTTCACGTAAAGAAGATAGTGGCGCCATATCTTCCAAGGCAAAACCGCTGCGGCTAACTCCAAGTCATGATTTGGATAGTTCACTTCATGAGTTTTGAGTTATGCGGATGCATAGGCTGATAACTCTACTCTGTTGCATCAAGACACAACCCAACCCAAATATGAAGCATCACTTTATAGATCTCATAGCCAATTCGGATGTTGGAAGTGAGGGATAGGAGCGGCTACTAGCGATTCTTCAACTCACGAAAACTCGGCTCACATTCTTACGTCGGATAAGTGCATTCTTTCGACAATTTTGTCATAGGTTGGGCAATAGAAGAGAATCCTTCAACCAGAAAGCTTTGTAGTAGCACGCTGAAGCCCTAAGAAACTCCTAATCTCAAGGCTGAGGTGGGGCTGCCATGATCCCACTCGCTTCAATTTTACGAGGGATCAACGAAATCCTGCTGCAGAGCAACATGCCCCAAAAATTTCACTTCTTCAATCCAGGAATGTACACTTGCGAAGATTGCCATATAAGCTGCTGCTCCCTCAGTCTGTAACACTATCCAGAAGATGAGTTCACGTGCTCCCCAACACTCAGGAGTATATGAGGAATGTCATCAATGAAAACCACTACAAACTGGTCTAGATAAAGCAAACATCCTATTCATCATCTCCATGAATGTAGCGGTGCATTCGTCCCGGACCAAAGGACATCACCAAAGGCTTCGGAAGTGTCCATATAGGGATCTAATATTTGTCTTTGGAATATCCTCTTCTGCGACTTTTCGTATTTGATGATAGCAGGACTTTAGATCAATCTTGGAAAACACACATGCTCACATTGATTGATCAAAACAAATCATGATGCGTGGTAAAAGTATTGATTCACGATGGTAAAGTGCATTCAATCTTCTATAATCCATGCACAATCTAAAGGAACCTTCCTTCTTCTTAACAAATAACAACGAAGGGGAGACACTAGGTCCTAATAAACCCCTTACTTGAAGTAGGTCATCCAATTGGAGTCTTCAATTCTTGCGATTCCTGAACCATCTGTGGTGGCACGGAAGCTGGAGCGAACCGGAATGTAAGTCGTCGAAATCGACTCCCCTATGTAGGGGCAATCCGAGCAATTCCTGGGAAACACATCCCGGAAACTTCATACAAGCGGGTATCCACTGGAATTTCGTCTATAAAGGCGGCTTCATTCTTTAAACTTACCAGCGAGGCTTTTATTTTTTACGGGTTAAGTCTCCCATAGAAGAAAATATCGATTCGGGATCTTTGAAAAGTCACCATCTTCTCTATGATTAACAATAGCATGATCTGAGAGTCAACCAATCCATTCCAAGGATCGGCATCAAAGTCAAGAATCCTCGTAGGAATCAAATCACAACCAACTCGATTATCTATCCTTACATCACAACCTTCATAAACTAGACTCACTATAATAGGCTTGGCCATGGGAGATGACACCATCATAGGCTCCACTAGTCTAGTAGCGCACGTGAATCGGGCGCATAGAAGAGAAAGTAGCAATATATGAATGCGAAGATCGGGATCAATAAGTATGCGGTATCATTACCATAAATCTGTAAAAGTACCCCCAAATAACATGGGGCTTGAGCGCCTCTCGGGTCATGGCGAAAGCTGGGCCTTCAAGCTGAGGCCCAGCTCCGACCTCCACCCCTTGATCGACCAGGGCAGGAGACCCGGCTCGACTACCTCCAGGCTGCGCGGCATAAACCCACGAGGCTTCTGCGGCGCTCGATCGGGCTGAGGCGGAAGCGGTGCCACTCCCTTGTGCTAATAAAGGGCAATTCTTCTTGTAATGTCCACGATGACAATAAAACATCCCCTTCTCCAAGAGGCAAATCCACAAGAAGCTCCCCGTATGGTGCTTCTTACAAATAGGACATAAAGTCTTTCCTCCCAAATCCTCCAGGATGAGGATCATGCTTCTTTGCTACTATTACTCTTCTTAGAAGGCTGGAACCACCACCACTCATTTGGTGGGGTTACTCCTCTTCTTCCAACCTTCCATCCTTTGTTTGCGCATGTTAGCGGTTTCCTCCCACCATATGGCGGCTGAACAAGCTCAGAAAGTGACATGTCGGAACCCACAACTCGATCACCCGAATCTCATCAATGCTTGAGACCTCTTTTCAAATTTCTCTACTTGTCCCAAGGGTCCGCCATATAGTTGGTGCGTAGCGGCCCGAGTCGCGATAAACTTGGCTTGGTACTTTCGGCCACGGAAAGGTTACCTTGTACCTTGAATAAACTCCACTTTGCTTAAGCGTCCAGATGAGGAGAGTAGGTGTGCGAGAAAAAGTCTTCTTGAAATCTGCCCAAGTCATAGTCTCAGTGCTTTGTGCTCTTCAAGATAGTCTCCACTAACAATGCCTCTGTCCCGGAAGAAGTGTAGCGGTGGGACCTTCTCCTCCTCACAGGCTAGCTAACGCCGTAGAACTCTCTCTAAATGCTTGAGCCAAGCTTGACCGAAGGCTCACAGGGTACCCAAGGAGGCTACGTCACCCCATCTGGCGTGCGGGTGCCACAAAATCTGGATCCCTCACCCCTCGGGGCTGATAGTTAGGAAAAGCTTCCAAAGGCTGAGCGAGCCTCTCCATAGTCTTGCATACGAGAATCTGTTACGGCCCTTCATGGGCTTGGGAGGCCTCGCCTTCATCTCGCCAGGAACCTCCATGGGGCTCCTCCCTTTGGTTCCTCTCGAGGAACCTGGGTGGTGCGTCCTCGTCGTTTGGCGACGTGCAGCAATGCTTCGTTATTAGAAAACGGTTGATAATATCATCACATCAAATCTGTAATCATAACATCTAGTTCTAAGGACGCACTCCGCTAAGGCTCGACTCCCTAAGCGCTAGATGCGAGGCAATAATGCTCACGATACCACTAAATGTCATCCTATGGCATTTGAGTGGTCCCTAAAACTCTTAAGTCTAGGATTTAATTGCTCGATACCACTAAATGCCAACACCCCTAATCCCAAATAGGGACGCGTGTCACACTGACCCATTTCAGGTGAGATCCCCCCCAAAGAGGCAATCCAAAAGCTGAAATCGAGAACCCGGAAAGAGCTGGAGGCAGAGATAATAAAACATAATAAATGCACGGAACTCATCCCAAAACAAGGAGAGTCATGAGAAACTCTCTGGGACTACTGCGTCGTATCTAGTCTCCAAAAAGTAACATAGATATGTCTCTGAGTACACAGCGAGAAATAACTATGGGGCCTTGAGCACTATAATAAATGCATCTCACCATGGATCTAGCTTCTGCAGGACTTTTGTTTATTACTTAAGGTGAGTAAAGAAAAAGGGAGGCCGATTTCTGAGGCTCGATGATATGTGACCCCTCTTGTCGAGTCAACTAAGACGTGCATACCAAATATAGTCTTGTATATGGAAAGTAATCTCTACTCATATACATCACGGAAAATCTGATAGAATCGGGGCCAGATCTATGCATTATCTTGATTAGGAAGATCATCTAATGCAATGTCCGAGAAAACCCAGAAGTCATCACTAACATACACGTCTATGTCTCGTGAGATGTCTAGATATGTGAAGCGTCTATCGATAATAATGCAACTCAGAGGATCAACTTGCTAAGATCTCGGATAAATGGCCGGGGTATTCCGATCTAGAGTACATGAAGCCATGAGTTTCCCCAGATCTAGGTCTTCACTAGTGGTACCAAGCACTCAGGAGAGGTAGGAAAAGGGTTTTAAGATAAATTCATTTTTAAAACAAGGTTTTGATGCTAGAAATTCATTTTGAAAGCAAGAAAACCTTTTCCCTACTTCGGTATCACGTTGGTCTTAGCTCAATGGAGCCGCATCGCATAACAAGGATGCGTCAACGGGAAGCAAAGATCGATGCTCACGTCCTATATCTATCTCATTATACGTATCAATGATCTGACTAGTCATATCTGAGAAAACATCGATCTACAATAGCTGTAAATAATCGAAAGCATTCTCAAAACCGAGAATAAATCATAGCCGATAAGGATATACTGAAAACACGATAAATCTCGATAAAACACAAGAATATACAGTAGGTCCACTCACCTGTGGTCCTAAGTAAGTCAAGCCTGACTAGAACCTCCTGGAGTTCCTGACTTGGCTTTCCCTTTCCCTAATAAACAAAATATAGCGATGATAAATACTAATTCCCAAATCATAATTTCTTATTTTCTCATTCACTTCTAAACACTCATGGGCCCACTATAAAGTGTCTAAGGCCCATAACTCACCCTTCTTATAATAGATTCTAACTTAAATTATACACACACATCTCCAGCATAGTGTATAAAATCCGCACCATAATTCCAAATCAAGTTCTGTACCTCTAGAAATGTTCTTCTAACACTGCGTTGGCCTAAGCCAATATAACTAATGGCTCCTTATACACTCACAATATATTGCCTTCTTAAGTTATTAATTATATGATTAGTCTTTAAAACATGAAGCTTTATCATAATTTAGCTAACATTAGTACTTCAAGCTCTGAATCAAAAATCATAGTTTAACTAAATACAATGTAGACCTTGGCAGCATGCTTAACTCACAAACATCCATTCTTGATAAATCAAGCATTAGTTGACTATATTGGTTATCACATTTCTAGTTGTGCTTGGATCACAGAATACAATCCCCCAATCCACACTATACCTGGCTTCATTCTAAACCATTACCAAGAATCTCAATAGAGGCCACAACCTCACCTTGCCATTTCAACAAACACCACAAGGGCATGAACGAAACTCAGGACAAACACCTCCCCTTTTCCCCATTGAAACCAGGTTAATACAATCGATCACTAACAACTATAACCATATTAACACTAGCATTGATAATACATCAATAACATCTAAGTACCATCAAAACAACAACAATACAACGATCATAACACTTGAGGAACCAAACCGGTATAAGCTTCGGCACAAGGCAAGATCACCACCTCTTGAATGGCGGAAGCTGTAGCAGGTTGAAACGAGGTTGGTGGAGGTTCTTTGGAGCTTCTCCTTCTTTGGCCGGGCTGGAACTAAGAGACAATTTGGTGGTGACGGGGCGGGGCTCTGAGTTTGCTCGGAGCGAGACAGGGGAGGCGAGAGCAGGGGAAGCTGGAATGGAGGCAAGGGAAGCAGCTTGAGCTCGAGGCTCACCGGAGCTAGGAGGCGAGGGCGAGGGGCCAGAACTGCACTCCAAACTTCGCCGGGGAACCGCCAGAAAGCTTGATGACCAACCCCCGCCTTCTCGAAACACACGCTACACCCAAGGCCTCCCGTTCTCCTCATACCACTGCTTGGCGTCTCGAGGCTCCTGGTGGCGGCCTCCCTCCAACGTAGCGGCATGCGTAGCGACACCACCACCTTCATCGGACCCACAAGGATGCCACCTCCTCCTTCTCCTAAACCAGCTGCCCAGCCTTTTCCCCCTTCTATTTCTTTTAAACACCCACACCTCACTTTGAACTTGGCCCAAATATTCAAGCATCCAATCTCATTTAAAAAGAGCCCAAGAAACTCAATAATTTTGTCACATACCTAGATTAATATGTCCAAACTTCCTTTAAAGTAATTAACTTATCCTTTGTCACTTTTAATTAAGGGCTTCCAACTTTCAATAATTTACTATTCACACATCAAAGCCCTTTTAAATTCAATTATTATCTTCTAGATTGTTGGCTGGCATTTATTTAATATTTGATAGTATTTCTGAGAGAAAAGATGGGTCGTTACAGTCTTTGAGTGATCATCCAGATCCACCGTTAAGAGCTAAAACCAAAAGAAAATAAAATTAATAAAAATTATTCAATTCATCTAGAAACTCCAAGATCAACCTTCAAATAATAAATATATAATATAAATCAATTATAAGAAAAGATGAGGAAAGAGTTTTATAGGAATCATGAGATAGAAGAAACTGAAATTAAATTAAAATTTGGCAAATAACATAGAGGAGATGGGAGGTTAGAATAGAGAGGAAGAGGAATGAATAACGGCAAATGAGGAGGTGAGAAGGCGAGAGGGTTTATTTTATTTTTTTAATATATTTTGATTTCATTAACATTACATATTTAATAGATTATTTATGATATCTTTAATAAGGTTATTTATAATCTATTTTGTAGTTTATTTTCCTTTTTATTAACATTGCATTGATATTTTTAATAGGGTTTAAATATTTTGTTTTTCAGTAACATTAACTTATAATTATATACATTGTTTGCCATGTATGCAAATATAGTAAAGTACATTGAAAATTAGTTTATATATTTTTTTTTTGATAAATTATTTTATACTTTTAAAACATACAAAATATTAATTTTTATAAAGTAATTTTTAAAAAAGGAAAATAAATGGATAATTTTAAATATTTAAAATATTTTAAAACATACAAAATATTAAATTTTATAAAATAATTTTAGAAAAACAATAGTAAATAAATAGATAATTAAAGCTTTCTAAATATATTTTTTAAATATACAAAATTTTAATTTTATTGTATTAATAATATAAAAATCTTATAAAATGATTTTAAAAAACAAAGGTAATAAAATAGGTAATTTTAAAAGTATTTTAAAATATACAAAATTTTCATTTATTGCATTTATAATATATTTTGTAGTTTATTTTTTCATTAACATTGCATATTTAATAGGTTATTTATGATATATTTAATAGGACTTGATAGTATAAAATTATAAGATATAATAACCTCATTTAGTAGTAATCAACATCTTTTTAATTTAATATCTATTCTCATTAAAAATTAATAAAAAATAAAAAAATATTTAAAAGGTAAATAAATAAAACTATGTTAAAGAGGATATCTTTTATACAAGCAAAAAAAATCAATTAAAAAAACAATAACTAAAAATATATAATTATTATAAATTTAATTGATAGAGGGTGTTTTGGCAAATATAAATTTTTTTTTATTAAATAGCATACCTAAAAAATATTTTTACATTTTCAAAATATGAACGATATGTAAAAATTAAATTATAGATTAAAATATATAAATATTTTATAGTAAATTAAATTTAAAATACATTTAATAGAACATTTAAGATCCATTTAATAGACCTAGGATATTATTAGAATTATGATAACTCATCAAGGTATGAAATGTTGGACCAACAATCAAAGTTATTCATTTAATTGAATTTAATTAATCTATTAAAATTTTCATATATTTTATTAATCTATTTAAATTTAATTTAATATACAATAATTAATTGAATTTAGTTAATTATTTCAATTTTATAATATATTAATGGAAGAGGTGAGAAGGCGAAAGGTTAGAAATGGTGGTGTGGATGAGAAAGAGACGGATAAATGGATTATGTTATTTTAAATAAAATTAAAGGTAAATGGAAAAAATTATTATAGGAAAATGGACTTTAGGAAATTTTTTTTATTAAAAGTAAATAAATAGATAATTTTAAATTTTTAGTAATGATATATGAATAGATAATTTTAAACCTTATGAAAATTAAATAAATAATGTTATATCATAATTCATAAATTAAATTAAGATATAAAATTAAATAAAATTAAATTTATTCATTTAATTGAATTTTAGTAATATATTAAAATTTTCATAAATTTTATTAATTTATTATATATAAAATTTAAGAAACATTTAATAGGGCATTTAAGATACATTTAAATGATTTGGGATACTATTAGAATTTAGATAATTTGATGAGGGTAATTTTGTCCACACACATTGAAATGGACTACCAACAATTCTCTTATAGGAGTATGATAGATTATTATTATTATTATTATTATCATCATCTAACTAAAATCATGGAACACCCGTTTGAACATACCTAATTACAATACCCATGTAAACAGAATGCTAGTCTTTCATGAGTGTATTAATAGTATTGTTGTTTATTAAATTATATGAAATTATTTGGTTGATTTGGATGCATCCAAAGTTATATCAAAATTACTCTAAATTGGATTTCTTTCAAATCTTCATCAATTTAAAAGATCAAAACAAAAAAAACATGGATAAAAATGCCCTTGCCAACTAAGCATGGGTTACAGATTTCTCTTTTTTTTTTAATCAAAGAAACCACAAGATTTTTTTTTTTGAAAAAAAAAACTAATTTCCCTATAATGAAAATTTGTAAAACCACATGGATTTTTTTTAAAAATTTATCTTTTTTTAAGACTATAATATTTTAAATCATTAAAAAAATGTTTGGATAATTATATAATGTCATTTGTATAATTTTACTATGATGTTGAATTAGTTTAAACTTAGATTTATTTTTCAAAAAAAATAAATTATTCATGTTAATATTAAATAGTTACATTCAAAAAAAAAAAAAAAACAAACAAACAGTCAGTGGAGAATGAAACACAAAAGGTAAATAAAAAAAAAATGCAAATCAAATATGGAAATACCTTTACTTATGCAAATATCTACTCCTCCTAGAGATCATAACAGATCTTGATCAATGGGTGAGAGAGATCGGTGAAAGTTGAAATGCTTTAGTTGATTTTGAGGGAGAGATCAGCTATGATTGACGACTTCTCTGGTTCGCTCCTTCAACTTCGGAGGATCAGCGTCTCCTATAAAGATTAGCCTCCGGGGATCTAATATTATCGGGAGAAAGAACTGTGGAGAAAGAAGATCTAACCATTCGTGCTCGGGGGAGTCTCTAATGCTCAAGTCAGGGACTCTAAAAGGAGAAGAGAGATTGAGAGTGGGAGAGAGAGATATCAGAGAGGATTCCGCCAGAGAGAGAGATGCTTAAGCTATCACTCAATCTCAATGGAACCAGGATACAAGATACCAATTTAGAATCAAAATCAGAGTACCTTCTTTGTGAGCCGAGGACCTCCTTTTATATCCCGGAGATAATTAGTTGCTATCCTAGAGACAGTTAGCTACCATTTTTCAACACTTTTTGGAATCAATCCTTAACTGTTGGATAACCATGCATTTATTCTAATAGTTGGACTCTTATCTTGGTGCTCATAATCATGCCATGTGTCTACAAATATTTTACCCTATAACACTTGTCCCCAACTCTCTAGGTCGATCAATCTTTAGCTAACTTGCCTTGGAGAGGTTGGTTGTCAATTGATGGCATGATTCGATCTGACAAAAGTTCTCAGCTACCTGCCAAGAAGCTGCATTTTAGGATATGGCCTAGTTGAGAAGTTCGGTGCTCCGTATCAACCTCGACCTATGAGTCAAGACTTTTGAGGGACGCGGTATTCCATCTTTTGAAGCATTTTTGTTTGAAAATTAATGACAAAATCCAAAAGAGGAGATCGGCGCAACTTTCAATAGGATCATCTCGAAGCGTCCAAAGGTAGTGGCCAATATGTCACCTATCCGCGGGTGCTCAGGAGCCTTTTGAGCCATTGGATCTCAACTAATTATCCTCTGGGAAGCACGTCTGCGAGTACTGCGTATAAATGGGTTGCGAAAGGCTAGGGTTTTACTTTTGTGATTCTTGTCTCCTTCTTTGCCGCAGCTTAAGAAAGCCTATAGTCTCTCTTCCGAGCAGTTCTTCTTCTTCTCAACTAAATTATTAGAGGTTCTCCCTTTAGCTTCAAGGGAACATGGTTCTGCTGTCGACTCAATCCCTTATGCTTTGAGTTTCCCTGATATTGTCCAAGCAGGAGTTGGCTTCATCATCCTGCCACCCTTTAGATATAGGCTTCCAAACTCAAGGGAGCGAGCCAATTCTCCTCAAGCCTGTTTTTGCCATCCAATTCCTCCTCTGTTTTGCGAAATCTTATCCTTCCACAATCTTATCCACTTTATTTATCTTGGCCTGGAACCTTCCAGTCATCGTGTTTGCCTTCTTTTTTTACCTAAAAAAACATCGGGTTTGCCTCCTTTTTTTTACCTAAAAAAAAACATCCGAACTTCGGGTACTAGTACTACTTTGCCGCCTAAGTCGGTAGGGCTTTCTTAGGTAAGACCTTGTCTACTATCCACCATTAGAAGATGGAGTTTTTCTTCGTTTCCTATGAGTTTGGGTGGTCGGTCCCGAACTCATGTGACCTCCCAATGTTGATTCTTCTTATAAAGCTGAGATGTCAGCTCTTAAGGAGGAACAATTATCCTTCTTGCAAAGTAGTGAATCTCCTCTCTTATTTAAGATAGTCACAGTATCAAAACTCCGTGAAGCCATGCTCTTTTTTCCTTCAGGTAGGACGCTCTTCCGTTTCTTAGTACTTTCTCAGCTTTTTACTTTAAATATAATTAATCAGTTGATCTGGTGTTTGTAGAGAACCCGATGGACCGGCGTCTTCTGATCCAAAGCTTAAAGAAGAACTTGGGGATCTTTCAACTCATCAGCTCCACATCGAGGAAAACGCCTCGCGGAGGAGTAGACGCGGCTTACCAAGAAGCCTTAAGCTTAACCTGAGGCCTTGACAACGTTGACAGTTGAGGAGGTAGGCATCACAACCGACCTATTTCCAAGACCTCGGTGTCGCCGAGTTATCTTGCCGGTAGACTTGGATGCTGAGCTTGACACCTTCCACCACTTTTGCAGCTACTACCTCAACGTTTGGAGGTCTGTCCAATTCCAAGGATGACCTGTCAACCTTAGCGTTGCTGAGGTGAAGTCACTCTTCACTGATGAAGTAGTTATTGCCAAAGCCTTTGAGGCCATCTTCTTGGACTCAGACCTAGCAACCTTGCGAGGTCTTAACAAGGAGGAGAATGCCTCGTGGCTAACCTTGATGGGATGAAGGTACGACTCTGTTAATCATTTTTCTTCTAACTCTTGGTATTCTCTATCCGATCACTAACATAGTGTCTTTTGATCATACAATCTAGCCTTCTAATGGCCCATACAACCATGCAACTACGAGAATAGGTCATACTTGGGGACCCCTCCAAGAAACTGCTAAAAAAGAGTGAGATAGACTTGGTAGGGTAGAGAGGAGAACTTGGAGCTTCAACTCTAGAAGGCCGATCTTTAAAGGGAGGTCGAGACTGAGAGGAGGGAGAAGCTCTGAGCCCAAGATGGAATAAAGTGTGGGCGAGATCTCCTGTGAGCTTCCAAGGAGTACAACTGCCATCTTGAGAACGAGCTGGAGGTTATGGCTCGGCAAGTTGCTGAAGAGGCTGTGAAGAGGGCCGTAGTTGAGTTTACATACTCCGAGGAGTATCCAAAAGAACTCCAAGTTTTCGACAAGGAAGATGTGGAGAAGTTCAAGGACTCTCGCGAGTATTTGAACTAGCTCAAGGCCTTCGACAAGCAGAAGGTGGTTGAAT
This sequence comes from Dioscorea zingiberensis, assembly GCA_026586065.1. Taxonomy (NCBI): domain Eukaryota; kingdom Viridiplantae; phylum Streptophyta; class Magnoliopsida; order Dioscoreales; family Dioscoreaceae; genus Dioscorea; species Dioscorea zingiberensis. The sequence continues at coordinate 51,258,529 of CM048818.1, read as the reverse complement.
TCAAGAACTCGAAAAAGTTCATGGATGAGGTCGCCTACCGCACCGCCGAGAGAGCCGAGGAGGGTTTCAAGCTATTTAAGGAGATCATCCTTGATTATTCAGAGTTGGACTTAGCCACTCTGGACTTTGAATACGTTCTCCAATATCTTCCTTCTACCCCAGAGGTCGACATTGGTAGGATTGAAATCGAAGCTGTTCTTGAACCTAAGGTGTCAGTTGCAACTGAACCCGAATTGTCAGCTCCAATTGAGGTTGAAGTATCTGTGCTAGCCGCGGTCAAGGTCTCTCCAATAGCTTATCAATAATAACACTTTGTATATATATACAACAAGCTTGTTAATAAAGAAATGATTTCTTTATAACTTACTTGTGACATTCTTTCCCATTGAATGAATAAGTGAATGTTGTATGGTTCTCTTCTTCAGAACTATCTGTCTTTGGAAATAACTAAGTGTTTTGCCTTTTGGTCTTCAACTTTTAGACTTAATTTCTCTAGCACCAATGACTCTGAGCTCAATAGCTTTCCAAGCCTTCATGGTTCACATTTTCGAGTCTGACTAGGACTGATATACCCTTATAACATAGTTCTCAAAGCTTGGACATTACGACTTGCATGTTATAAAGGAGAGGGATGATCGGCTTCTTCTAACCTTCTCCTCGGGTCCTAGAAAAGACCAAAAACAATAGACCCAATGGACTTTACTAATCATCGTTGCTACTCTTTTAAAGGGCGACGATCTGGCCACAAGGGATTATTCTCATGCCCTGAAAAGAGCTCCCTCAAAAGAATGTATGGTCGAGCCCTGAAAAGGACACCCTAAAGAGGGTAGTTTGAGTCAAGGTCAACAGGGTTTTAGTAATAGTCTCTACATGTCCTAAAAGGGGACGGGAGAGACCTGATCCATAGCGACCGAATCCGTATCAAAGTTCTAACGGTTTTAGCATGTGACTTGAAAGGTGGTGGGAATGATTTGATCCCTTAGCACTGAATATGTGCCTTGTAAAGGATGTTCTAAAAAGAGCCAAATGGTCAAGCCTTGAAAAAGGTGCCCTGAAGAGGGTCGTTTGAGTCGAGGTTGACAAGGTTTTAATAGTCAGCCTCGCAAACCCTGAAAAGGGATGAGGATGACTTGATCCCTGATAACCGAATCCATGTCGAAGTTCTAAGGGTTTTTAACAATCAATCTCTGCATGCCTTGAAAAAGGACAGGGACAAGGATGATTTGATTCCTTAGGACTGAATCCAGTTAAGGAATTGAGCCCTGAAAAAGGCACCCTAAAAAAGGCCACTTGTGTTGAAGTCTCAATCAGCCTCTACATGCCCGAGAAGGAGATGGGAAGGAGAGAGATGGTGTTCTAATCCCACAAGGCTGAATTGATGTTGAGGTTCCAAGGGCTTTAACAATCAACCTCTGCGCGCCCTGAGAAGGGAATGGGAGCAATCTGATCCCTGATAACCAAATTGCAACCCTAAAAAGGGGGAGAGGCTCACGTAAGCATTGACAACCAGTCTGCTTGGCTCTGAATCAGGCGAAGGCTTCTGATATGTGACTCTAATGATTGGCTGATCACACATGCATAATAACAGTGGATGGTTTTGAGGAAAAATTTAATAGCAATCATTGATAATATCATCTCAAGTGCTTGCCATGAAATAGCCTTTTAACCAACCTACACCCCAAGTCTGTCAGCCTGTATATGTTAGGTCAGACAATCCCCATTATAGTACAGGGTCATTCCCAATTGAAAGTTAGCTTCCTTGATACGATTCTCATTCCCTTGAAAGATTTTCTTTTGTAAGATGATGTATCCTAGTTGGAATGCGACCTCTCGCACCTTGGAGTTGTAGAAGTGTCGAATTAGCTACATATAGGCTGCTGCTCTAAGACATGCTCTGTCTTATTTCTCCTTTAGGAGATCTAGCTCTCCTTGAAGGGCCTCATCATTGGCTCCTTGATCAAAGGCCCGGGTTTGACATATCGACATCCTAATCTCTACAAGAATCATAACTTATGCTTCAAATTTGAGGCTAAACGAAGTCTCTCCGATAAGAGTTCTACTAGTCGTTTAATACACGCATAGTGTTCTAGAAAGCTCATCTAACCAATTGAAATTGACTTGTTAGACTTTGGCCATAACTTTGAAGAATGATCCTGTTTGTATTACATGATAATAATACAAACAAAACTTGCGATACCTGGTCTCTAATTGCAATTGGATGTTTCATGGGCAAAATACAAATAAATAATCCAAATTATCAAAGCGTTTTTCAAAGTTATACTAAACTTAGTAGTATCAATTTGATGGTACATTGAATCAATTTGATAGTAAATTTTATGCTACCATGGCTTTTAAACCACGGTAGCATACCGTTGGGTGGCCACTAGGGTGGTTGGTTGGTTGTAGAGTTTGGGTTTATAATTTTTTAGGTGCAGGATGTGTCACGGCATGGATGTCTTCACGATAGCATTTTTTTTTTTTTTTTTTTTTTGTAAAACAAGGTCTTCTAGTTGGAATGCAACCTTTCGCACCTTGGAGTTATAGAAGCGTAGAACCAGCTTTTAATAGGCTGCTGCTCCAAAACATGCTCTATCTCGTTTCTCCTCTAGGAGATCTAGCTCTACTCGAAGGGCCTCATTATTGGCTTCTTGATCAAAGGCCTAGGTTTGACATACTGACATCCCGATCTCTACAAGAATCACAACTTCTGGCCCGAAGGTGAGGCTAAACGGAGTCTCCAATAAGAGTTCTACTGGTTGTTCAATACACTCACAGTGTGCTAGACAACTCATCTAACCAATTAAAACTGACTTGTTAGACTTTGGCCATAACTTTGACATGATAATAATACAAACAAAACTCGCAATCCCCGGTCTCTGATTGCAATCGGACGTTATATTATTTTTCATGGGCAAAGTACAAATAAATAATCCAAACTTTCAAAGTGTATTTCAAAGTTATACTAAACTTCTACTACTGTATCAATTTGATGGTAAATTCTTATGTTATTGTGGCCTTTAAACCACGGTAGCATATCGCTCACTAGGGTGGTTGTAGGGTTTGGGTTTATAGAAGGTGCAGGGTGTGTCACGGCATGGGTGTCTTCACAGTAGCATAGAAGGCACCCACATAGAAGGCACCCAATTTGATGGTACATTGATAGGTTAAATTTTATATCATATGTGTTAACATTGAAGATAATGCTTGAGCTGCTGATGTGGACCAATAATAGTGTAGATATGTGTAATAAACTTGGTCAATAGACCAAGTTAGTATGGTTAGATGGTTGCTTATGTAGTGGAGCATTCATAGGCTCGTGGGTATTAGTGCTGTATCCACTTTAAATTCAGTGTTATCCTATGTAAATGCTTGTCAGTCTGTTACTTTGTCTCTTCTTGTTTTATTTAGTAAAGTTATGGTTTGTCTTCTTCCACATTGAAAAGCCTCTCAAATCTTTGTATTCCTTATTTGCATTTCCATCTCCTTCATTGTGTGAACCAGCCAAACTCCACAAATTACCAACATCGCTGGTATCAAAGCTATGGCCTTTACTAATGGAGCACCTGTGCAGGTGTCTTCTCTCTCGGTGCCCATCTTCACGGGTGAAGGCTACGAATACTGGAGCTTGATGATGAAGACTCTGTTCCTCTCCCAAGATCTTTGGGAACTGGTGGAGTTTGGTTACTCAACTAAAGGAGACGATGCTTGGGTGAAGGAAAACAGGAAGAGGGATTCCAAAGCCCTCTTCCTCATTCAATCAGCCATGCATGCCAGCATTATCCCTCGGATTGCAACTGCTACTACATCAAAGCAGGCCTGGTCCATTCTTCAAACTGAATACCAGGGCTCCTTCAAGGTGAGAATAGTCAAGTTACAACACCTGAAGAGGGAGTTCGAGACGCTCTAGATGAAGGCCAGTGAGAACATTCAAGCTTACCTCACAAGGGTCTCCACTCCAGCATTGTCAACCAGATGCGAGTCTATGGAGACTCCATCACTGCTCAGGATGTAGCTGCAAAGGTGCTGAGGAGTTTACACCCACGCTTCAACCATGTTGTTGCTGCGATAGAGGAGGCAAGAGACTTGACCAAGTTGTCCATAGATGAGCTCAGTGGCTGAATGTTGGTTCAAGGAGAAAGAAGCCAACATTGCAGAAGCTTAAGATGAAGATGCTGGCTATCTCTTCATGGCCCATGCTGATTCCAGTCAAGCTCCAAGAAGCATTTGGGTGGTGGATAGTGGGTGCTCCAACCACATGATTGACATGAAGGAGCTCTTCAAGGACCTGGATGAAAACCACAAGTAGACAGTGAAGCTTGGAGACAACAATGAAGTTACAATTGAAGGAAAAGGCACAGTTGCCATCCCAGCAAGTAATGGCAAGGTAAAGCTCTTGAAGAATGTCCAATTTGTACCCAAGTTAGCTCACAACTTGTTAAGTGTTGGACAGCTGATAGCAGGAGGCTTCTCAGTGATATTTGACAAAGATACCTGTCAAATTAAAGACCAACACACAGGCCAAACACTGGCATGTATTCAGAAGACTAGAAACAATATGTTTCCTCTTGAAGTGTCAAGCATGGTGCAGCTGGGTCTGATAGTGAATGGCTCTAATGAGTCCAATCTGTGGCATCTCAGATATGGACATCTACACATCCAAGGCCTGAGAACACTGAGCCACAGAGGCTTGGTTGATGGTCTGCCACCAATTTCAGATGTAGATTTTCGAGAAAGCTGCATCCTGGGTAAGCATTCCAGAAAGCCATTCCAAACTGGCAAGGCTTGGAGAGCATCCAATCCATTGGAGTTGATCCATGCTGATCTCTATGGGCCTATGCAGACTGAGTCCATTGGAGGTAATAGATTCTTTCTTTTATTTACAGATGACTACACAAGAAAGAATTGGGTGTACTTCATCAAACACAAGTTACAAGCATTTGAGAACTTCAAGACCTTCAAAGCATTGGTGGAGAATGAATGTGGTCATACAATTAAATGCCTGCGTACTGGTAGAGGGGGAGAATTCCTCCCAAAGGAGTTCACAAAGTTCTGTAATGAGAGTGGAATCAAGAGGGAACTAACAACACCTTACACACCCCAACAAAATGGAGTGGTGGAGAGAAAGAACAGATCAGTAGTAGAGATGGTTAGAAGCTTACTAAAGGAGGGAAGACTACCAAATCAATATTGGGCTGAAGCTGTTGCTACTTCAGTGTACTTACTGAATCTGTCTCCAACCAAAACTATGCAAAACCAAACTCTATATGAAGCCTGGAGCAGAAGGAGACCCACTGTAAGTCACTTAAAAGTGTTTGGCTGCATTCCCTATGCTTTAATTCCATCTTCTCAACACCAAAAACTTGATAGCAAGTCTGTTAAGTGTATATTCATAGGGTACAACCATGAGTCTAAAGCTTATAAGCTTTATAATCCTGTCACATGCAAAGTAATCATCAGTAGAGATGTAGTTTTCAATGAGAATGATAGGTGGGACTGGAGCAATACTGCTGATGAAACTCAATTGAAGGTTCCTGTTACATTGCTTGAAGCAACACCTGAACTAGACATTACAAGCAATACAACAAATGGGAGTACTAGCAACTCAATTTCAGAAGCAAGAAGTACAAATGAAGTCTCTCAGTCCTCTGGTGGTACAAGATCAACAGAAGCTCACTCCTCAAATTCTTCAAGTGCTGAAACTAATGAAAGTGACCAAGGCTCTTCTACAAGATCAGCTTCCTCAATTGAAATAGGTCCCAGAGGAGTCAAATCACTCAGAGACATCTATGAAAGATGCTCATTTGCACTAACTGTTTCTAATCATCTTTTTTATGAAGATGGTGCAGTGAAGAAGGAATGGATACAAGCAATGGAAGAAGAGATGGAGTCAATAAGAAGAAATCAAACTTGGGACCTGGTTGATCTTCCATCAGACAGACAAGCAATTGGCCTCAAATGGGTCTACAAAACCAAATTTGGCTCAGATGGCAATGTTCAAAGATACAAAGCAAGGCTTGTTGCCAAGGGATATGCTCAAGAAAATGGTATAGACTATGAAGAAGTCTATGCACCTGTGGCCAGATTTTAAACTGTGAGGCTATTCATTGCCCTGGCTGCTCAACAGAAACGACCAATCTATCAACTAAACATCAAGTTAGCGTTCCTCAATGGTGAGCTGCAAGAAGAGGTCTATGTAACTCAACCACAAGGATTTATCATTTCAGGTAATGAAAGCAAGGTGTACAAGCTAAAGAAGGCTTTATATGGTTTGAAACAGGCCCCCAGAGCCTGGTATAGTAAGATAGATCATTACTTCATGAGTCAGGGATTTGAGAAGTGTGACAATGAGCCAACATTGTACAAGAAATGTGAAGGAACACAAGGGTTTCTACTGGTCTGTCTCTATATAGATGACATTATCTACATGGGGTCATCTCAACAAATGGTAGAAGAATTTAGGCTCTCAATGCTGGAATCATTTGAAATGTCTGATCTGGGGCTACTTCATTACTTCCTAGGATTGGAGATCAAGCAAGAGGAGGCTGGGATCTTTCTCTATCAGAAAAACTATGCTCAGAACCTTCTCAAGAAGTTCAATATGCTGGAGTGTAAGAAGACATCCACTCCTGTGAATACAGGTGAGAAGTTTTATCTTCATGATGGTGCAGGAGAAGTTGATGCAAAATCCTACAGAAGCATGATAGGAGGATTGATTTACCTCACACACACAAGACCAGACATCAGCCACTCAGTTGGAGTTCTCTCAAGGTTCATGCAAGCACCATCAAAACAACATCTTGGAGCAGCTAGAAGGGTGCTGAAATACATTGCTGGAACAATCGATTATGGCCTCTATTATACACATGTTCTCAATTACAAGCTAATTGACTACACTGATAGTGATTGGGCAGGCTTTATAAAAGACAGGAAGAGCACTTCAGGGAATGTCTTCATCATGGGAACAACTACAGTGACATGGAGTTCCAAGAAGCAAGAGATCACTGCTTTATCAACCACTGAGGCTGAGTACATTGTAGCAACTTCAGCTGCTTGCCAAGCTGTTTGGCTCAGAAGATTGCTGTCAGACATGGGTGAAGAACAGAAGGGTCCAACAGAACTTCATTGTGACAACAAGTCTACAATAGCATTGACAAAGAATCCTGTGATGCATGGCAGAACCAAACACATCGACATCAGGTTTCATTTCATTCATGATTTGGTTGAAGATCATACAATTGTTCTCAAGTTTTGCAGCACTGATCAGCAGTTAGCAAACATTCTTACAAAGCCACTATCAGCACAGAGGTTCAGCTATCTAAGAATGAGAATGGGAATCAGCAGCTATGCATTAAGGGGAGGTGTTAACATTGAAGATAATGCTTGAGCTGCTGATGTGGTGTAGACAAGTGTAATAAACTTGGTTAATAGACCAAGTCAGTATGGTTAGATGATTGCTTACGTAGTGGAGCATTCATAGGCTCATGGGTATTAGTGCTGTATCCACTTTAAATTCAGTGTTATCCTATGTAAGTGTGTGTCAATCTGTTCCTTTGTCTCTTCTTGTTTTATTCAGTAAAGTTATGATTTGTCTTCTTCCACATTGAAAAGCCTCTCAAATCCTGTGAGCTTTCTTTTGATCTTGTGTAAAAATTTCCAGTGCCATTGAAGTCATGCGAGGGGCGGGGGTGGAAGCCCCCTCGGTGCCTCCCGGGCCCCTCACAGGCTAGCGTTGCTTTCGTGGCGGCGGTGCGATGCGTGCCGTCTCCTTTCGATTAGGCGGTAGTGCTTTGGAGAAGTGAAAAGAAGAGATCAAGACACGATTCGATGTGAATGAAAGCGATAGCGGCGTGCTTTCGAATGCGATTCCAAAATGCGTTGTTTGGGAAATTGTTTGGCAAAGCTCCACCTTTTTGACATGCGTCAAGCGACCTCTTCGAGCTTTGGAATCACGAATGGAAACATCCACATCTCCGGAGCATGCGTACGAGCAAGGCTTCATCCTTATTAGGTCTGGCGAAGATACCAAAGATCATCTCCTCTTTGGGGCCTGGGCCGGTGCATGGCCTCCGCGCTTGGTGGCTCCTTAGGCAGCAGGTTTTGAGCGGCGTTCCGCAGGGTTGACGAAGGCTATGGTATGGATTCAGCTACACAACCTCCCAGTGGACTACTGGGATGGGGAGTCACTGGCGACCTACACAGCTTCCATAGGGCGACTGGTAAAAGTGGACGAGCTCACTTCCTCCCTGGCTAAAACAAGATATGCACGAGTTTGTCTTGAGATTGATCTGCTCGGTCCCTGCAAAGCGGGGCTTACGGCACCGAGAGGGGGTAGACGTACCTTTGTAATGCTCCTGTATGAAAGAACGCCAACTCTATGCTACGCCTGTGGATTGGTGGGTCATGGTGTCCACGCTTGCGTAAATGGGACCATCCTTGAAACGACCCCCATTCTTTGGTCAAACCAACATGGAAGAGGAATCAGAGTTATTGAGCTTGCCTCGTCAAGGAATTTCAGACCCTAAGGCTATTAGAGAGGAAGATCGCAGTGTCAATACCTCCCTTACTGTGAGAGATCAAAGCGAGAAACAAAATTTGGCGGTGGGCCAGCATGCTCCTGCCCGTGGAGGTAGCCGCGGAGGGGCAGCGGCCCGTGGCCTAGCAGGCGAGGGGGCATGCCTTCACGTGAGATGCACGTGACACCTGCTGCATCTCGTGGGCGCCCGGCCCGGAGGTCACGATTCTTGGATGGGTGCCCGCAGCGGGCGGGAAGCGTGATCATGCCGGCGTGAGTGGTGGATGTGCGCCGCGTGGAACAGCGGCGCGGAAGTGGCGGCCCAGCGTGGAAGAGAAGCGGCCTTGGTGGTGAGGCGGGGCTCTTCATCTTTCGAACCGTTGGGACGCACTGATGCAATCCGCTCCTTCCAGCCCTCGAGAGGTACTGGTGGTGCCAGGCACCCGTCATATCCACCGATCAGGTCGAGGCCACGCAAGATCCGCGCCACACCGTGGAGGATAGCGTTGATGTGGCCAAGCTGCGTCGAGTCGGGCTCACGAAGTGCTCCATGATGTGGGCCCAGGAGTGGTATGGATGTGGATAGCATGGTGAAAGGAAAGCAAAAAGCTTGTCCATCTCCCCCACTTACGATGTAAAATTGGGTTGGACCCGAGAGGCGAGAGCTCAACGGCAGCAGCCAGGCTCTGATTTGTGGAAAGGGTTGAGCAAGCTCGGTCTGAAACAAGGTATGCTCTCACTTGGATAGCTTCGGATGAGGATTAGGGTTTTAGAGGACTTCGGAGGATAGGCGAACCCTTTGGGATTTCCAAAAGTGCATACAAAAGGGATCCCAAGCTCGTAAAGGCGTTCAGATGTTGTCTTCAGTGCAGAAGAAGAAAATCCAGAAGAAGAAGAAAGGCAGAGGGCTGACCGGAGGGAAGGGAGCTTAATTGCTTCCCTCTCCTGCTATCAACATGATCACAGTTAAGCTGTTGCTCTATGTTTAAGTTTACTAGCTTTGTTCTGTATGCTTGGAATCAGCTTGTCTACTTGATGATGATGGTGTATTTTTTAAACTTTTCTTAATACATAGCTACTATGTGGCTCTTCTCGACCAAAAAAAATCTTTGTATTCCTTGTCTGCGTTTCCATCTCCTTCATTGTGTGAACCAGCCAAACTCCACAAATTACCAACAATATGCATATGAAGTTTACTCAATTTTCTGCTTACCTAAAGATATTAGCACTAAAAAGAATTGTTTGATGAGTAAAATCTAAAGAGGGTTTTAGAATTTATTTATTTATTTTATTTTTTTATATTACTATCAACACATACAACTCGACTGGGTTATACAACAAACAAATATACCTAAGTTGCCGTGTTAAACAGTAATAAAAGTCCATTTTCAAGTATGCACACAAAATTTTATTGCCCGATTATTCTCAGTTTAAAAAATTAGGAGATGTGGCAGTAAATTATTACCCAAAACAATTCAACACCGCTAGATAAGTTTCATCAAATTGATGTGGACTATTTAAAATTATAATGATGCATGTTAATTTCTCTTCTAGTCACTAGACATTAAATGGTATCAATCCAACAAGAAAGCTTAACTAGAATGGGGATAAAGGTCAAGAATCAAGATTATATGCTTTTATCAAAATTTATTAAATTAACCACAAACTAATTGGATAATCATCTCAAATAACGACAAATATAAATGCCAGAACACCTGACCAATGAATGGGTGACTCAAAACTTTCTATTCCAAAATTGTTTGGTCAGAGTTTCCATACCAGATCATAACTGGAGATAATGCAAAAATTTTCATGTTCTATGATAAAAAAAAAGAGAAGATATCATCAAAGGCATGAAAACCCTTTCATTTTAACCTCTCAATTATATACACATTAAGGCACCTAATTACGCACTTGGCATGCAGCTCGCCATGAGGAAAGAGCAAAGATGTGGATGATTCTTCTCAAACTAATTGATTGTAGGTATTTGATTCATTCAAGCATTGTGTATCTGATCCAAAACCAAGAAATGCAAGGAAGATACTCAACTTAAAATTGGATCCGGCCCATATTTGAGTTCAGGAAGTGGATCAACCCTGCAAATGGAAATTCTAATTAGCCACATATTGCAGCACAGGAAATGACAAATTGAAATATGCAGATGAAAAGAGCCATCAACTCTATTGCAACAATAGTATTTTGCGGATTTATGCACAACATCAAATGTATACTGGTTTTTAAATCCATGTAGGTTGCAACACCCACCAACACTTCTATGATACTAAATCAAAGTAGATCAATGTTTGCTAGTCATGATTCACTAATGTTTAGAAAACTAGTATGGAATGAGAGTTGAAAAAGATTGTTAGAAAACTCACAAGAGCCAACCCAATAATATCTCCACCTTTCATAGTTTAAATTGTGTCAAAGCCATAATTAATACACAAGTAATTCATGAATAATTTCTGGAGTTTAATGGTGAAATATCTAGTGCATATAAAGAGGAAAGGCTCATTCAATGGCTTAAAGTGGAGAAAGAAGTACCAATTCATGCTTATTAGGATTTTGGGGAGCTGTTCAGAAAACAATAAGGATTAAGCTGCACTGATCTCAAGAGGGGAAAAGCCTCAATTGCTCATGGCTAGTTCACGAGGATTTGAAAGAAAAGTAAGATCAAGATTATAATGAGTACAGTTGATAGTTGAGAACTCATTGTCTGTATAATGATTCAATTAACAAATTTTTAACTTTCCTCAAACTTGCAAGATATATGTTTAACACGAGACATTACATATATGATGCACAATGTACAAAAACTGGATTAGGTTTCAGGTCAGAGGTTCTGAATCACGCTAAAACCAAAACCCGCATAAAGATCAGCTCTAAAGTTCACCAAAATCCAATTCATGATCGAATGAGATTTAAATTTCCTAGCTCTATTACGCTGCGCAAGGTAAAGCCGAATTTTATTTTCCATTTAGCGCACAAGGTATCATTTAATTAACTACCAAATTAGGTAAAAGGTGACATATGTGCCTCACGATTTAGGGTATAAATTGGACCCAATTAGCATCCCATTAGTTGGGATGTAATACCAGGTGGATTCAGTCTTAATAAGCCAATCAATTGGTTTAAGACTGTTGTTTTGTGTTGGGGAAAATAAATAAATAAATAAATAAAAACACACCAAATGATAACTAAAAGGCACCTCAAAACAAGGGAAGTAACACTATTTTAAGGTAAACAGAAAATATATCATTTTCAAGTCCCTTGCCTATGTATGGAATTATAATATGAAAAAGGTTTAGGAGTTGGAACATCAAAATTAGGGTGTAGAAATATACATATGAAAAGTCATTTAATCTACCATTTCTAAAATGTCTAGATCAATATTAATGGTGATGAACCTTTTCATTTATCATGGCATTAGGACCTTTGTGTTGCATGATAAATAGGCTAATGACATAATTACTTTCACTAGTTTTGTCCAATTGATCTCAAAACCAAAGGTATAAGTATGGTGAAACAAATGTAAACAAGTATAGACTGAACCTTGAAAACATAGATCAAAACAAACATCTCAAAGTAAATGTAGAACAAATATAAAAACCAGATATCAGTTAAAGAATCAGGACTATATGAATCGACGAGACATTCTTCATGTATACCTTTGTCTAACTTTAAGGATTCCTGTGCCCAATTGCATTGGTATGCCCATTATAATACATTCACTAACTCCCTCAATCTGGTCCTCCCTGCCACTGAATGAAGCATTAAACAGGTGTTCCGCAGTTTTCTCAAATGATGCAAGCATCAGGACACTGTCTTTCATCTTTGAAATACCATATCTTGTGATTCCAAGCACTTCACCCTGTGATAGATCATGAGAAAAAAGAACACGGTATATTTAGTTTCCTGGAACTGTACTCAAAACAATGAAAAGTAAGAACTGCTGCCAGGCCATTCTCTTCTAATGTGCAAACAAGTTTAAAAACCTTTAAGGATAATGCTTACCTTACAAGTCATTAAATCTGACAGAAGCATCATGTGACGACTGTCAATGCTCATTCCATGAGTACTCATGGTATACTGTATCTCATTAATAATACACTTCCTAGAAGCTTCAATTCCAAGTGTTTGATGAACTTCAATGACATGATTACTCTTTGTTTTTTCATAACAAACTCCTGGAATGCCCATAACTGCTAAAAGATTTGTTCTGTAAAATTTAATCAAAGTTTAATACATTGTAAGGTTGATAAAAACAGGTAATGGTCATATAAAGCTTGCTCAGAAGCAGGACGTCCTGCAAGATATCTAGTCAGCTAGAAGCAAATAGATTAACTGGTCCATTGGGTGAAGTTCAGAGAGAGGTTCTTATACTTTAACTTGTTAGATCACAGTGTTGACTGAAGAATTAAAATTCTAAATTAATAAATTTAATTCAGAATTAGCACTTGACTGCAAGTGAAAGGTACAAGTACATGACATAAAAGTATTTTGTGTAACCACTATGTACTAATTGCCTTAGTGAAGAGAGATAGTGAATTCAGCAAACTAACCCTTCAACTAACAGGTGGTGTTTTCCTTTATCACTGTTAATGACAGCACGCTCAACGGTCGGTATGCCCTGCACATGCAATAAGGTCAGAGCAAAGAATACTGGGTTAAATTTTTCAGAACGAGAGAACTTTTACGGAAAAGTTTGTATTTTATTTTTAGTTGGAACCTTGAAGGACAACGATATCTTCTAGTTTACCTTCACAACCACCTTTGGAAGTATGCTTTTCAGAGTATGCAGTTCAAACTGGAGTTTGATTCTATTTCCTTGAGGAAGAAAAATTCTCAACTTTTTAGAGTTCACAACACGGACATCCTGCCATAACAGCAAACTAATGTTAGGTTGAAAAAAGAGACTGCTGTAGGGAGAAAGTATCATGGTAAGGAATTCTCACTTCAGGTTTCAATTTAATTTTTGGATGAGTCAAAATTGCATGTTGCACAATTTCAGAAGAAATTCCCAATCGTAAGTCTTCACTTCTCTGTGCGTCAAGTTTGATAACTATGGATGGTTGACTGTTCTTCAGTACAATCTTTATACTTTCAGCAACCTGCTTGAAAAGAGTAAGGTTAATATATGACGCAAGGTTTTAAAAAGCAACATTGGAAAAAGAATCATGTAGGGTAATATTTCTTGTCCATAGATCAGGATAGAAGATGATGTGCAGCTTAACAAGATACAAGAAAATACTTCAGGTAAGAAGGAATAACCGAATAAATAGTATTTTTCTGAAGGTATTTCTACTTGACATGTATAAACCTTCAGTGATAACAAAGCATTACTTGGTTTCCAGAAGAATGAAGAATATGAAGCAGTTTTGCCATCCTGTCTTGCCAATCTAATAAGATATCAGGAGATCCAGGAAGATTTCAATCTAATGACACGCAGGGAAGAAGCCGATCCTTATAAAGTATACAGGCATGCTAAAGACATCTGAAGAGAAATTTCTGTAAACCTAAAAACAAAGATCTTTGGGCAGGGAGGAAATCAGATGGTTCGTTGTAACATTTGTAAAAACTAGCCAAAATGCACCCTGCAGCCAATTAGTTGATCCAACTTTCATGTTTGTCTACACAATTAAAATTATCTGCATAATAAAAAAAAAACATTATTCTCATGGACTGCCATAACAGTAAACAGATGTGATCTACTCTGGTCTTTTACATAAAAGACCAACAGGATCATATATTCAGTAAATGGGAAAAAACCAGCTTGGCTGGACACCAGGAATTTACAATGGAAATTGGATAAGTGAGAAAGAAACAAGTGACAGATACTCTGTGAAGAGAGCTGCTAGCTAGAAGTTCAGCATTAGAGATTATAGGACTCCTAATGATGATGAAGAGTCTGGTACTCAACCTAAATATATAAAACCCGATGGTAAAGTTTTGTTGGTATTAATTATAATAATACCATGATCAACACCTCAATTATGCATGATTAATTACACTTCAGTTTTTGCATGGATTTATGGCCTGTTGGTTTGATGGAACTTTATCATTGGCCATCAAACCAACAGGCCATAAATCCATGCAAAAACTAAAGTATAATTGAACATAACAAATTATCCATACATAATTGTAAACATAGAACACTAAAATTGTCTATCTTTTGCATGTACCTAGATATTGAGTAAAATCTTGTCTTTGACAAAGCTACAAGGAGACAGAGAATTCATATAGCTGATCCCATCTAGTATGGGATTAAGGCTTAGTTGTTATTGTTGTTGTTGTTGTATCTTTTGCATGTACACCCTTGTAGGGTTTAATTGCATAGGTGCCCTTGCACCCTAAACCCTAAACATGATACATCAAAATCGAATTCTCTATCTTTTCTAAGATTTGCGTACACACTGTTTTAAAATGGCTTAATTGCATACAGGTCCTTGCAAAACCTACAAATTAGAATCAATCCTTTTCATCATTGTCAAAAATAAAAAAAACATTATTCAAAAGCCAATAATACAAATATAAGTGTTTGTTAAAAAGATAGACATATCAGATACAATGGGTATAAGTGCGATAACATTCTGATCATTCCACACACTTCCATTACTTATCTAATGATCATCTATGGAAACATAACCCAAGGCATACATCAAATATTGTGGTTCTAGAGGCGTGAATACAATTAGAGTATTGTTGATTATTCATGTACTTTAAGGGATATATGCAAAATTCCCATTTTCAAGTATCCAATTATACAATAGATGTTCAAGCTAAGCAATTCGTTGAGATTCATATTTAGGTCTAGAAGGTAATCAGCAACCACTCCACACCTAGTAGTCTAATTAATAAAAGAAAAGTTAGTAGTTCAGATGCCACAGGAAGCACCATAAGCTAAATTTCATGAAAAATTACACATTAGAAACAAGGACCATACCTCACCCAAAACTGTTCTCTCGATGCAGCCTTTCACCATCCGTGCAGAAATAAGAGTGTCACAGTTAAGTATGGTAGTAATAATTGGTGTGCTGATATTTTTGGCTGCATTTATTATTTCCTTAATGCGAGGAACCCCAAGTGTGACATCTGACTTCAGTTAAGGGATCACTTTGTTTAATCCAATTTAATACAAAACCAAAAGGTGAAAAATAACCAAAAAATTATTTTAATATTTGAATCAGTGTGCACTGTGAATTCCAATACAGATTAATATTTTAGGAAGTCATAGAATGTGCAATGCAGATTAATAATGATACAAGAGAGTGACATACAAAAATGTTCAGCACCCGACTTCCAAAGCATCATACTTGTAATTAACAGAAAGAATCTTTCTGATCACTCAGTATGGCTTTACAAAGAGAGATGGAAAGAAAATTCAAAGATTCAAGAAAATGGGGTTTATGTTTAAGACCAATTTTGTAGTAAATCTAACCAGATGGCAGATACTAAATCAAAACTGTTGTTTAGGTGAATCAAATAAATGACTAGAGCCAAACAGCCATCAAACCAACAAAGGCACATGAGTGGTCAGTTGAAACAGGACAATATTGTCCAAGATGGCTGCCTGAAGAAGACAGAATTCCCTAGGTCCCAAATCATATCAAAGATTCCTGGTTGGAAGCTTTCATGAATATTGTGATTACTAACATAGCATTAAAAATGTCAGACTTGTCTTCAAGAGAAAGAAGGTACAACTTACAACTAGAAAATTCTCAAATATAGTACACTCATATACTTGTTGCCATAAATGAGACACAAAATTTGTTGAGAATCATCAAGCATTATGTCATCATGTCTTACATGAGTTAAATACTATATATATATATATATATATATATATATATATAGAGGGCTGATATGGTACGGCCGGCCGGAATACTGTTCATTTCCGGTCGGCCGCCCATTTGGCCTCCTGGAGTATTTTTTTTTTTATGGATGGGAAGATCTGCTAAAAATAAGCTACCCTGTAAATTTTCATACAATTTGGTAACCGTTTGGTCCTCCCACTTAACGGTTGAAATTCTGGACCGTTCAAATTCCTATAAGTTTTGATCTGTTAAGATGAAGACCCTACAAGTTCCCAAATTGTATGAAAATTGACAGGCTAACTTATTTTTCGATGATCTTTCCATCCATACGGTTGAAAATTGTTCAAACATGTTCCAGGGCCTAGAATCAGCAGGCGGCCGGAAATTTACAATTTCCGGCCGGCCTGATGGAATCAATTCTATATATATATATATATATATATATATATATATATAGTTCTACCAAAATAAATAACATGAAGGAAAAATGAAATCATCTAAACTTTGCTCAAACTAAGTCAATCCAATGCCATATTTAGATCTAAGAACTGTTGGCACACAATCATATATTTTTTTTTTTTTTTTTTGGGGTATAAGAGCATATCGGTCAGCGACCCTCTGCTAAGTCCCATGGGCGTGCCGACGCCTGGGTTCGAATCCTGACATCCACGAGGAATTGCCCATCCGAAGACTGGGGTTCCGAACCTAGGAGCAGAGATTCGCCACAGGCGCGGCCCTCAGCGTGGTCTCGAACCCGGGTGGGTGTCTTATATTGATGTCTTAGATTAATATGCAGGAAGCTGTTGGAAATTAAATTTTATATATAACAAGAGAAATACATACAATGATGCATGATTAAAGCTATAATCTCAAGGATGTCATAAAAATCAGATAAGAGAGCACAATCACATCAAGTACAAAAAAAAAAGTTGAATCCAAAATTTGAAGTTGTTTCAGGCAAGTACGAGCTATTTGTAGAGGATACTCATGCTAGCAACCCCAGCAAAGTGAAATGTTTTTAGTGTCATTTGTGTTCCTGGTTCTCCTATACTTTGTGCTCCTATAGCTCCAATAGCAGCTCCTGCTTCAACTTTTTTCAAATGGTAACGGTATATACATGTCCCCAAAAACACCTAAAACAAGAACTTGATATTAAATATAACATGTTCAAGGAAAAATAAAATAACAACTACAAAACAAACCAAAATAAATGAACAGAAAAATTAAAAGAAATTGACATTGTTACCAAGATTATTTGACCAAATGCACAGAATTCATCAAAATTCTCATATCTAAGTTAAAACTAGTTAATCAATATACACCTAGGTTCACAGTACCTGTCTGCAGATCTAAGTTATATATGTCTTCCATTTCAACAAATAAAAGATTATATACCAAAATTGGCAATTCAAAGGAGAAAATTAAACCCACCTCTAATTGTTTGGAAGTAATTCCAGCTATATTAGCAGCAACTTTTTCAATTTTGTTAGAATGTCTACTCCCAACATGATTTTCATCAAGTTGTAGCGCACTTCTAGTCTTCCTCAAAGCAGCCAAACGACTGTCAAGAAAATCTGACAATGATTTCTTGAATGCAGAAGAACAACCACCCTCAAGAGACATATCATACTTTGAGAATCTGCAATCAACAATTTCTGTAATCTCTGAAGGTGATAAAATATCTTTATCTCCAGGAGGACATGTAGCCTGCAAATCGTCAAGGTCAAACAAATTAGTTAGATCTTTACACAATATATTAATAACTGAGACAACAATGAAAAATAAATAAATAAATAAATAAATATCTGACCATTATTTTCATAAATAACTGATCAAGATTTAAGGGAATGCCATCCTTCCCTTCCATTTTTGCAGGGTCCATGCCATCATCTCCATAAACAAACTGAACTACCCCTCCACTGGCATTGCGCACTGTTTGGTCATAGTGAACAGACAGATCTTCCAAGCCTTTCATTAATCTACGAGACATGTATCCAGTTTCTGCTGTTTTCACCTGTGTCAAGAAAATTCTTTATGAGAGACCAAGCAGAATTTGGTTCTAAAAATTAGTCGAGGAGCTTCATCTTAAAGAAGAGAGAATTGGACGAACATTTACAGAAAAAAAATTTGAAATGGAAAAGGTAAAAAATGGCCTGTGGACACACTCAACCCATGGAATAAAACAAACTAGAAGAGGATATCTTAAAAATTCAGAAATTGTGACCATTCTCGTGTTTTCATTAACTAAAACAATTGTCTACCAGAGATGTCAAATTTGTCAGTTATTTTTTTTAGACATTATGGACAAAGGTGAACAAAGCTGAAATTTTCCAGCACTTTTTGTTCTCAGACAGATGGACAAACAGAAGTAACCATCTATAAGATGTCTTGTTACTGAGTATAAAGTGCCTTGAATGTTGTTTTGCCACATGCAGAATTTGTGTACAACAATTAGGTTACCTGCAGCACAGGGTTGTCACCTTTTAAATTTGTGACTGGAAGTAAACCACATACCTCAGTTGATTAGATCCCTCTATCAATTAAGGATGGAATCAGGAAAATGTTGATGATTTTATGTAGAATATGCAACAGATACATGCTCACGTGAGACGGCAAATTACTTTAAGCAATGATCTTTATAAAAAGCATGCTAATCTTTGATGGACTGATCTTGAATTTAGATGATTATGTTTATTTTCATGGTGATCTAGCACGATTTCCTCTAGGTACTATCCATAAATTGCATTTTAAAAGATCAAGTCTTTTCAAGACACTTAAAAGTTGGGGCCCAAATGCCCGTCTTTTGGAGCTGTCAGAAACAATGAAGATCACTCTAGTGTTTAATGTAGAAGATCTAACAGAGTATCATGGGGATGTTGGAGGTCCAAGCAGTATGACACAACCTTGTGTTCCAGTTTTGCAAGCAGAGGAGGCAGAAGATATCAATGATGACAAAAAAGTGTCCACAAGGGAAAATAGATACCAACTGTTTTGGTTAATATGGAAGGGAAGATTGTAATCAGATAACAGTTGGAGTCGTGAAGATGAACTGCAGTGATTAGCTCCTGATTTGTATGACAATTAACTTTCCATTTCTCGTAGGAGTTGAGCTCTTGAAGGAGAGAGGAAATTTATACAATGGTTTAGATGATTATTTTCTTTGTTTTGAATTTTTTGCTTAAATCTATCTCAAACCACAAAGGATAAGCCTACTTTTATATATAGGATTTCAAGTACTTAAATCTAGAAGTTTGGGTTGGATTATGAGTCTTTGATGAAGTTCTACTTAAGATGTTCTATTCACGGCTTCCTAAATAGAGAGATTTATTTTGTTTTCCTTCCTTGCGAGCAACAAGATCCCAAAGTTGGTGAGAGGCTAACAAACCTTTGATTGGTGAGTCATATCTACCCAAACCCTTTTCCTTCCAAATTCTAATCTCTACAAGTATGGGCCTACTAAAGGGAACCTGAGGCAATCTTGAAAGAACTATTTCCTAATTTTGAAAATTTTTGTTGGCCTACTCTTTCTCCTGCATCAGCCCTCCCTCATCAACTCTCCACGTAGATGTTGTTGAATATATGATTGAATTGTATAGCTTTATTTAGTCTTAGTCTTGTTTTATTATTTAGTCTCACATTGTGTACTTAGGAGTATCTAACCCTCCTTGTTTATTATATATATATCAGTTTAGTGTAAGGTTCAAAAACCTGAACACACATTCACACATTCTAAAGGTTTCTCTCTCTTTCTCTAGGCTCCACTTTCACAGATGTTATAGTCGTTTCTCCTTCTACAGTCACATAAGCTACTGTAGAAAAGTGTGTTTAGTCAATGTTGATATGCACTCGTGATCCTAGGAGATAAATTGGTTAGTTAATTGACAATCCTGATTTGGTGGGATCTCTTGTAATTCGGGTAGATTGGTTAGTTTGTTTCCTTGTGCATAGATAGTTTCCTAATTTGTAAATATCTTAGGATCTTGTGTAATCTATGTATATAGGCGTGTACCCTAGTATGAAAGATACATAAGATTATTATTCCTCTCCCCATCTTCTACATGGTATCAGAGCCCTAAGGTTTTGTAGTTTTCTTCTCCTCGATCTAGCCTTCATTACTGGAACAAATTCTCATAATCGTTCCCATAAAATTCTTGGCCTTTATTGCCACTACTGCTCAACATGTTTGATGTCTGATACAGCAACCACTACGCAACCCGGAGTAGCAACTTCGTATCCTGGAGCCGCCGGTGGTGATTTACAATAGATCCAGACAGCATACCGGCTCAATGGAAAAAACTATCTCAAGTGGTCACAACTTATCTGCACCTTCCTTAAAGGGAAAGACAAGCTGAGTCATCTACTTGGTACCGGACCTAAGGAAGGAGATTCACGATTTGATGCTTGGGATGAGGAGGATTCAATGATTATGGTCTAGTTATGGAATTCAATGGCCCCTGAAATCAGCGATATGTGCATGTTCCTTACCTTTGCAAAGGATATTTGGGAAGCCGTTAAGGAGACTTACTCAAAAGCTTTAGATGCAGCACAAGTGTATGAGATTAAAGTTAAAATAGTAGCGGCAAAACACAGAAGCAAAACTGTTACTGAATATGCTAATTATCTAAAAGGGCTATGGCAAGACCTCGATCACTATCACTGTATCGAAACTAAATGCCTTGAGGATTCTGTTATTTTGAAGAATTATATTGAAAAAGATCATATTTATGATTTTCTGGTTAGTTTAAATGCCGAGTATAATCAGGTCAGAATCCAAATCTTAGGAAAAGAGCTGACTTCACTGAATGAAACGATTTCTATCATCCGACCTAAGGAAAGTCGGCTAGGTGTTATGCTCGAACCCAAGGAAGCGGAAGGATTTGCTATGGTGGTAAACAGAGGTGATGAGCTAAAAACCCCAACTGGAGTTGTTCCGGGATGCCTAGATCAACCAAAAGGGCAAACCGGTGACTTCAGAGACTCCTTGTGGTGCACTTATTGTAAGAAACCATAACACACCCGCGACAGGTGCTGGAAACTCCGGGGGAAGCTACCTGCATCTAGCAAAGAGTGGGGATATAAAGGCAGACAACAAGGAAATCCTGGAAGCTCATTTGTCTAATGTGCAGGCCAATAAAGAAAAACCCCTCGAGTCACCAGTGCGGCCCAAGCAAGAAGGTCTTAACCAGGCCGAACTAGAGCAGTTGCAAAGCTTCTTAGGGACTTTTGAGAAGAATCCAGGTAAATGCTCATTGGCACATTCAGGTGAGTTATCTAATTCCATTGAATTTAATATATCGGATAAGCTATGTGGGAAATCAATGGTTATGGATTTTGGTGCCAGTGATCACATGACAAATTTATTTAAAAACTTCCTTTCATATTCTCTATGTCCAAGTAATAGGAAAATTTCCACTGCTGATGGCTCACTAACCACTGTTGCAAGGTGTGGGGATATTCAAATTAATCCCTCGGTTATCCTACGGAAAGTTTTACATGTCCCAAAACTTGCCACCAATCTTATTTCTGTCCAGAAACTCACTCTTGATCTAGACTGCAATGTGATGTTTTACCCATCTTACTGTGTATTTTAGGACAAGGCTACGGGGAGGATGATTGAACGTGCTAAGGAACGGGATGGACTGTACTACCTTGAGACACCTAGCCGGACCAATGCCACAATAAGGAATCACAACATATCTTTGCTTTCATCCAATCAATTATCCAATAACGACAAGGTTATGCTTCATCACCGTCAAATGGGACACCCGTCATTCTGCACCCTTAAGATGATATTCCCTTCACTATTTCAGGGTTTAGAAATTGAGAGTTTCCATTATGATGCCTGTGAGTTAACAAAACATACACGTGTACCTTTTCCCATTAGTAATAAAAGAAGTCCTCTATTTTGTCTCTTTCACAATGATATTTGGGGTCCATCAACCATGTCTAACATTTCGGGTGCTCGGTGGTTCGTGTCTTTTATTGATGATTGTACGAGAGTCATATGGATTTTTCTACTAAAATACAAATCTGATGTGAGTATTGTCTTGCCTAGCTTACACACTATGATCCAAAACCAATTTGGCAGTAAAATCAAGCGATTTCGAGCTGACAATGCTAATGATTATTTCAATCAAGTGTTATCTCCATACTTTCAAAAAGAAGGGATCATACATGAGTCATCGTGTGTTAACACTCCACAGCAAAACAGAGTGGCTGAAAGAAAAAATAGGCATCTCCTTGACACCACCCGGGCCCTCCTATTCCAGAGCAATGTCCCAAAGTCATATGGGGAGAAGCCATTTTAACTGCCACACACCTCATAAACCGTCTACCTTCTAGAGTCTTAGGATTCAAATCTCTCATGGATCAACTATCCCAATTTCATCCTAACCTACAGACCACAAATCACCTCATTCCTAAGACTTTCGAATGTGTCTCCTTTGTTCATATCCACAACCAACATAGGGATAAGTTAGATCCTAGAGCGTTAAAATGTATCTTTGTGGGGTACACTTCTATTCAAAAAGGATATAAATGTTATCATCCATCCACCTGCAAAGTCTATGCCTCTGCAGATGTCACATTTAATGAGAGCGAATCCTTTTATTCGACTCCTTATCTTCAGGGGGGCTTCTATGACAGATAAGGAGCTTGATTCTTTTTCGCCTATTGATCTCTCACCTTATACATCTACACCTGCACCTATTTCTACACCACAATCACCCGTGGAAACCAATATGCCCGAACCTACTCAAAGTTTGACTGAAGTTACCCCAGCTGAACCAAAACTAGAACCACCATTAAATACCCCAGCCGCTGATGACAGAAAAGACTGGTCAGGTGTACTCAAGGAAGAAAGCTTCTATCCCGAACCTACCACACTGCCGAAAATTCGATCCGAATCCTAAAAATGAGGTAAAAGTATCCAATCCTATTTCATATAGTAAGTCTAATCAAGATCTGCCCATTACTATAAGAAAGGGGACTAGAGAGTGTACTAAACGGCCATTGTATCCATTATCCAATGTTGTGTCATTTAATAGGTTCTCTCCTACTCATAAAAGTTTTTTGATGAGTCTAAATAGTGTTTTAATTCCCACTTGCTTATCCGAGGCATAATGACAATTGGAAACAAGCTATGAATGCAAAAATGGAGGCGTTGGAGAAAAACAGAACTTGGGAGATTGTGACCCTCCCGGCAGAAAAAAAACTTATGGGGTGTAAATGGCTATACACTGTCAAATACAAAGCAGACGACACATTAGAAAGATATAAAGCTCGGCTGGTCGCAAAAGGGTATACACAGACACACGGAGTAGATTACCAAGAGACTTTCTCCCCGGTTGCAAATATGAACACGGTCTGAATTCTCTAATCATTGGCTGCCATCCGCAATTGGGAACTACAACAGTTTGATGTTAAAAATGCATTTTTTGCATGGAGATCTTGATGAGGAAATCTATATGGATATTCCTCCTAGTTATGGAAACAATGCAACAAACAACCAAGTATGCCGCCTTAAGAAAGCACTTTATGGGCTTAAACAATCCACACGTGCATGCTTTAGCAGATTTGCGAAGGTGATGATTGACTTGGGATACAAGCAAAGCCAAGGGAACCATACCCTCTTCATCCGACACTCCACTTCAGGGAGAGTTACAGCTCTTATTGTGTATGTCGATGATATAATAATAACCGACAATGACCACCCGGAACAGATGAAGCTACAACGTCTTACCAAAGAATTCGAGATCAAAGTATTGGGAAGACAAAAATACTTCTTAGGGATTGAGGTTGCTTACTCAAAGCAAGGCATCTTTGTTTCACAACATAAGTATGTTATGGACCTCCTAAAGGAAACGGGACAGCTAGCCTGCAAACCAATGAGCAAACCCATTGATCCTAATCACAAGTTAAGAGAAGCTGAGGAAGATAATCCCGTTGATAAAAGGGATGTATCAACGACTTGTTGGAAGACTTATATACCTCTCACACACGAGACCCGACATAGCCTATGCCCTCAGTGTGATTAGCCAGTTTATGCACAATCCAAAAGAGGTCCATCTACAAGCTGCAAACAGAGTGCTACAGTACCTCAAGTCTGATCCTGGGAAAGACATATTGTTCAAGAGAACTACTGAAATGTCTCTAGAGGCTTATACAGATGCTGACTATGTAGGTTCTATTGTAGATAGGTGATCTACATTGGGATATTGCACCTTCCTAGGAGGAAATTTGGTTACATAGAGGAGTAAAAAACAAAATGTTGTGGTAAGGTCAAGTGTTGAAGTCGAGTTTCGAGCCATAGCTTTAGGCATATGTGAACTATTGTGGTTGAAAATTATCCTAGAAGATCTGAAAATTTAGTAGGAAAGTCCTATGAAGCTCTACTGCGATAACAAGTCAGCAATCGACATCGCACACCACCCAGTTCAACATGACCGAACCAAGCACATAGAAGTTGACCGACACTTTATCAAAGAGAAGTTAGATAGTGGACTGATTTGCACCCTTTATGTCTCAACTGAACAACAGCTGGCAGACGTACTCACTAAGGACCTACATTCCATAATCTTTGAGTCCTTTGTATCCAAGCTGAGAATAGAAAGTCCCTATTCGCCAGCTTGAAGGGTAGTGTAGAAAAGCGTGTGTTTAGTCAATGCTGATACGTACTCGTGATCCTAGGAGATAAATTGGTTAGTTAATTGACAATCCTGATTTGGTGGGATCTCTTATAATTCGGGTTAATTGGTTAGTTTGTTTCCTTATGCATAGATAGTTTCCTAATTTGTAGATATCTTAGGATCCTGCGTAATCTATATATATAGGTGTGTACCCTAGTACGAAAGATACATGAGATTATTATTCCTCTCTCCATCTTCTACAGCTACTTGTGATAGTAGTACTAAATAGAAAATAGTTTCTAGGTCCCAAGAAAGTTCTTAAATAGTATTTCCATGAAGGGTGACAAAGCTCCACAACTATTAATATACTTGTAATAATTCTAGAATCATTGCTCTTGATTCCACCTACAAACTTTAAAGTTAATTTAATCTCAACCTTTGAGTATACTAGAAGAAAAATACATGTAATCAATGAATAATTTTAGTAGACTAGGATCCCAATTACAGAATATAAAATCAAATAGCATAGATAAAATATAAAAAGAACAAGGCTTCTTATAGTTATGATCCCATCATTCCAATTAAGTCGAAATATCTTATTTGCCAACCCTTGGCTCCTCTGAGTTATTGTTATGTGTTGAGATGAAAGCTTGGGCTATATAAATTATAAATATGTAAGCATATATCTAAATAAATATATGAAGCATGCACACACACCCTTAAAGATGTAAAAGAGTGTGTGGAATGCATTGTGGCAATATACATAATTAATGCCACAAATTTAATATGCACAACTAGATCCAAACTCATGGTTTATTAAAGGAACTCTCATGAAATTGTAACAATTGTTCACAACCCAGTATACTGCATGCACTTTCACCTACTATACCAGAAACTTACTATTAAGACTCGTCTTGTGCAATGAAAATGGAGAAATTTAATTTAAAGAAGAATCAATAGCTCCAGGCAAGAGAATGGATAAATAGATTTCTCCAATGCACTATATGAATATAGTTAATGACTCATTAAAGGAAGATATCAAATAGAGAAGGATTGCTATTTGGCTTTCTACTCGAAAAAAGAGCTTTGCTCACAAACAACCGGGGAGAAGCAAAAGAGGGTTAACCAGGAACCTATAATGACAAACCTCAATCAATGAAGGCTTAGGATTAAAAAAGGAAAGTGTTATAATATAAGAGCCAAAAGAACAAATCTTTGGTTCAAGCAGTATAAAACAAATAATATAATTATAGGGAGCACAATAGGATCCATTTGAGCATCCCCAATATAGCATGGTACATGTAGTATATAAGTGGCATGACGCTAGTATATGAAACCTCTAAACATCTTAAACCAATGTAAAAGCTTCCTATATGTCCTTGCCTGCGAGAAATTTAAGCATGATCATATTTCTCGAGGAAATTAAAATCCAACTAATTTCCAATGGATTTATGTTCCACTAAAATGAAAATCATTATTACCATATTCAATTAGCAAGGCCCCCATGGTTATTACAAAATAATGTGCGGAACAGAACATTGAGAAAACTGATAGATTCATAAGCTAATTCATACCGCAGTATCCACAAGCCCTTCTCGCCCACCCATTGTGTGGAAGAAAAACTCTGTAGCCGTTAATCCAGTGTAAAATGAATTAGCTACAAAACCTTTAGCCTACAATCAGATAGTGAAGAACTGTAAAGCTTTAAAAACCTAATATTTACAAATGAAAAATGAATCTTAAAGCAATCAATTCATCATACAAATTGAAAAGAAATAATTTTAAAAGAAATAATTTCATAATATTTATGTCCAATCAATGAACTGAACACCCCCCAACTGCATTGTTAGCAACAGAAGGAAATGGCCAGTTCCAATACCAACGCAATGATTAATTGTAGAAAGTTGACCTCAAATAATTTAATATAAAACTTTATTGGGCCATCCACCTGAATCTTGACCACAAAGATCTACTGAGAAAAAAAGGTAATTAATTGAGGGAAGAGTCATAAATGTAGAAGGTAGACCTTGAGCAAAATACATATGTAGCAAATTATTTTATACTGTCGCTTTTGAAGCCTAAAATATGATGCATGCTAAACAAAGAAAATCAAGGAAAACATAAAGGAGGACTAAATAGATGTACAAAAAGTTAACATATCAAGCATATCATCAGCACAATTCCATGATTGAGGTGCTAAAGAGCCTAGGGTTGGAAGACTAACAATGTACAGTTTATTGTTCCAACTTACAAACACGCACATATACTTATGTATAAATATAAAAGCAGGACAATGTTCACATTGATGCATGAGATGGGTGATGCTGAGTCAGCTCACTATATATTGGCCAGATCTTTTTAATCTAAAATCATAGTATGTTTCCATCAAAGATTTAAAAAGTGTAACCAGGTTTATGAATTAAGTGTTGCATTGGAAGCATATACAAGTTGGATTCTACCAGATGTATAAACTAAGATGTCAACAAGCACAGAATAGCAAGTGGAATTAATGAACCTTCCTTTCTATATCAAATATTTTGAACACTAACACTTCATTCCCAAAAATCAAGATGAATGCAAGCATATGTGCAGAAATGAAAGATTAATTGATATAAAAACCAAGGATACACCATCCAAACTAAATAGAATAAAGTAACTGCACATATGCATGCATTCAATTCCGATAATTCAGATCTTACTTACAGCAGGTGTTTTTGAGTTTATTGGAAAATGGGGAAGTGTACGATCTATGAATCCATCGGGTGCCCTACGCCCACCAACTGATTGCTGACCGACACATGCAATCATCTGGCTGATGTTAATTGGAGACCCTTTAGATCCACACTGTGACATTATTAAAGGACTGTTCCTCCAATGAAGTTCACGCATACAAACCTGAAATAGTTCATGATTGAGAAACATTAAGTTATAGAACTAGATCCGGTGATGTTGTAGCTAAATTAAAACATGATTGATCAAAAGGGCAAAAAAAAAACACAGATAGATCTTCATAAGCTAGTTACTCAACTTAAGCATTCTTTGTCAAAATAAAGGGAATTAGTTATTGGCTGTCAAATTAAAGAAACAAAAGACTTAAAAAATAAATAAAAAGAAAAGAAAACACTCTACATCACCGGCTTTTGCCCGGATTTGATTCAAGACACCAGTTATCTTCACTTCCAAAGTTTGAGCAGCATTGCAGCCTGGCTGCAGAGTAAGCTTCCCCTCTCCATACAAGGATATAAATTCACGGCATTCCCTATATCCATCATTTATTTCCTTTCTCTTCTGTTGACTAAGATGTTCTCCTGGTTGTACATCATCAATGCCAATTGAAAAGCCATGATTTCCAATCCATCTAGCACTGCAAAACTTGAGATATTTGTCATGTAGGCAACTTATGTATTAACTTAACAGAAGTTGAACAAAGAGTTAATATTATGTCAAGTGGTTGAATTAAAAATAAGTACATATAGTGTCTACTAGTTAAAAATGATGCATGTTGCTGTTTAATATTTTAGCCTTAATGTAAAAAGCACATCACTACCATGTACAAGCTTAGCAACATTCGACTATCCTTCGAAAAAGTTTGGGATTAGAAGATAAACTACAAAAAAGAGAAAAAAAGAGGATAGAAGACGATTGTCTATATTAGAGTAACTAATAGCCCCAGCTTAGTTGATTTGATAGATTTTGATTTGGATATACAAGTCTGGATCTCTCATCCTATCAGCTTAAGCTCTTGGGTTTAATCTAGCCCAGATAGTATCCACTTGATTAGCATCCAACAGTCCAAAGGGAAATAAAAATTTATACAAGCACCATTACTGTATCTAGATACATAGGATGGATGACAAACAAATACATTGCAGGAATAGAGTCTTATGTATGCCTAAATGCATAGTAAAATATGAATCAGATTCAAGAACTTCTTTGGTTTAGGGTAAATGGAGGTTGAACTAGAAGTATCAATTGAACCCAAAAGGTGATACTTACCCCAACCTATTATTTCACCAAAATTCAGGTCGTGTTAAATACTTATAGCACAACTAGTTCGACATTCTCTACTACAAACTAAGAATGGCTGAAGAAGAACAATAACAGACTGCCAAATTAGAAGGGGACGTTTTATATCTATCAATAAGTAACCTGATTCAACAAACCCTTTAAGATTAAACCCATCCTTAATTGATCTCACTGAGGAAGCAAAATCTTAGTCGAAGTGGTTCAATCATAATAGAAATAAAATTAAACCATGTAGGTTTTCCATGAAAGTTACATCAAAAGAAACACAAGTCACTTCAGAGTTGAACTCTTTCAAGGAAGTCCCACTTCAACAATGCTAAAGCTAAATCATCTTTCAGATCACAAACTAGACAAAAATCACACAATGACAATTCTCCTTGAAATACCCTATCCAAGCATTCATGAATCTATTTTGATTTCACCAACTTTGATTGCCAAAGCATTACAAGCTCATCTCATACCTTTTATTTCAAACAAAACATTCCAATGTCCTAGCTGTACACTTCCACTGACTCCGATCCCCAAACACATGTCATGATCATGGACTCTCTTTCTATAAAAGCATTAGAGCATTGGAGTATTATGACAGAACAAATTGATAAAAGAGCCCCAAATATTCTATAATCATATAAGTTGCTTTCAAAACCTCCTAAACTACCTCCTCACAAAAATGAATCGCCCCCACAATGAAGATTGCTAAACTTACACATTTGAAGACCATCATATATTTGTTAAATAGAGTGTTTCAGTAACCATTTATATACTAAAGCTGATATTAAAAGGATACTATAGAGTTAGTTTGCCTACGGTTAGAACTTAAAAATCTTAAGCTATACATCCGGTGAAAACAAGAAAATTAGGACAATTTTTCCAATCTAGACCAATAAATGGAAGAAAGAAAAAAGAAAAATATGCAAAGGAGACAACTAATTCAAGTAAAAAATAAAAACAGCCTAGCAAGGTGATTTAAAATTGAGTTTTTTTTACTTGCCACCCCCGAAAAAAATAAAAACAGCCTAGTAAATCACTTATCACCCCCTCATTTTTTTATAATACTTCATAACCCCTCTTTTATTTTTATTTTACTTGCCACCACTTAAGTTAGTTTTACCAAACAAAGGTTTTGAATAGTTTATAAAAACCATTTACAAAACAAAGTAAAAGACAAAAATACACTCTTCTTTCATAATTGATATTTACCCATGTCTAATAAGTAATTAAGAAATTCTGAAAGGGTTTATAAGTAAATTATGATTTTATTAAGGGGGCTACAAATAAATTTATATTAAATTTATAAAAAAAATGTGATTAACCTATATTTTTATTTAAATTTAATAACATGCATTAAAAAACTTATTTGTAAGATATTCAAAGTGTTAAAAAAAAAGATTTACATTAAAAAAATATAAAATACATCAAAAAATAGAAATAAGCACATCGTAAATCTTTTGAGTTGCTAAATTACTCGAAATATGAGAAAAATCATTGAAAATGATATTATATATAAAAAATGGTAAAATTGTCACTTTACATATATTATAACCTCAGGTTTTACATTTAACCCAGGTTAAAGCATAAAACTTTGATCTAAGGGGTGATAAGTAAAATAAAAATATAGGAGGGGGTTATGGGGTATTATTGAAACATGAGGGGGTAACAAGTGATTTGGCTATTTTTCAGGGGGTGGCAAGTAAAAACTCTATAAAATTTCTTGGTAATATTCAAAAGATCATGAAGCACCACTTAGCAGAGAACAAGATTATTTGCGGAAGGTACATAAAAATTGTAAATTTTGATTCTCACATTTTTATCTAAAGGAAAATTTTCACAGAGATATTCAAAATTACAAGAGATTTTGGGACAAGAAAAAGATGAAGGTAAATTTTGTTGTTGCTACAAAAAAACTATGTATATAAGATTTATTAGACTAGAAAGGTAACTCAGATCACTTGCCCTTCCTGTGAACACCGTAGAACTGTCAATGATAATTTTATTTTAATTTTTGACAAATTCTTTCACATCATTTCACTGATCAAGTAGGGAACTAATTGCCTTGGTAAAAAGGTACACAACATACATGCTTTGCCACTAACCTTAACCCCAACTTGGAAGATTTCTTTCACCGTAGATATACACTTCCATGTGTAACAAAAGACATTGTGTTCATTGATCACAAAAAATAAATAAATAATGATGAGATCATCATCATCATGAAGTGCAAAAACTAAGCTTATAAAAACTACCAAGAATGACATCATAAATATAGCATCTTTAATATATATATATATATATATATATATATATATAGTAAACTAAAATCATGTGAACTCTGAAAGAAGATACCTCAATTTGGCTAAACGGTTCATGCAACTTGCAGCAGCATGTGAATTATAGTCTCTAAGGAGAACAGAGAAAAGTCCATCTTTATTACCATTTCCTAGAAGACAAAGAAGATACAAATCAATAACTTAATATATCAATTAAAAAATTAACAAACTTCATAAACAACATGAAGTAACAAATCAAAGATGGAGTTTGGTCAGGACCGGGTTCAATTGGGGATAGGGTAAAGTTGTTTGAATTTGTTTTGGTGAAAAACATTTAAAGATGACCTAAGCTTGACTTAATTGGAAGGGGAGCCTTGATGCAATGATAAAGTTATCGCCATGTGACCTAGAGGTCACCGGTTCGAATCGTGAAAACAGCCTTTTACAAAAATGCAAGATAAGACTACATACAATAGACCTAAGTAGTCCGACCCTTCTCCGGACCCCCTGCATAACAAGAGCTTTGTAGCACCGGGTTGTCCTAAGCTTGACTTAATTAATTGAAATTAAAATAAATAATTTTAACTAACTTCATTTTTTCTAATAAATAATTTTATTAGTAGTATAAATTTTTAAAATATTAATTAATAATTTTATTAACTAAATTAACTAAATCTTCTAAAAATACTTAACACTAATCCCAAAAGGTATTTGGCCGGAAAAGGAAGGACAACCCAGGATAAACTGAGTTATCCCCCACGAAACACCGCCAAAGAACTTGATAAGACACAAATTAGGGCACATAAAATAAGAAATACACTATTATTGTGATTTCCCAACAGAATGAAAGTGATAGTGGATAGGTCGATTGCGTGATTGAAGAACTAGTAGGATAAGAAAGCAACAATAATTTATTGTTCTAGGCCCTATAACCAAATACCATATACATATTACAATGCCTGTGAACTAACAATGAAAATTGACATGCTAGTAGAAAACAGAACCAATGTCCTCTCTCATAAAAAAGTTAAACATAAGTTAGATAACTTCATATAATAAACTCAACTATTATATGATGATCCTGTCCTTCATTTTAAAACAAAACATGCATAATCATGAGGTCAAAGGGTCTCCATTTATATATGTGGAATGTGGACGGGTTTCAAAATAAATATTAAATTAATAATAATTTATGAAAAGTATTAAACACCTATCTAATAAATTATAGAAACGTAGAAATGGAAGGATAAAATGATGAACAACAAATATTTATTAAAATGATTATTGAATGATTTAAATCTTATTGACATGTTAACAAAGACAAGGGTGATATTTCTAAAATTTAAATGTGTTGTTAAAAATTCCTGCCAAGGCACCTAGGTGATTTCTAGCATATGAACGACTAACCATAAGGCAATTAGTCATGAAACCTATACCCGCCCACTCAAATTACGAGCCAATTGCCTTTATGATGCTTAGCCAATCAATGCCCGTCTAGTGTAAAAGGTGGCCAATAAGTTCTAATTATCATAATTTGACCTAACAAATACGAGACAACTACCTAGATGGTGCTTAGCTGATTAATGCTTGTCTAGTATACAAGGTGGTCAATTAGTTCCAAATCAAGCCTAAACATAAAAAAATCCACTGTGTAATGAAAAATAAAACTCAACCCATCATGTAACATTACAATCGAAGTGATCAAACCAAAATTATATGGCTAACACCAAGTTATTAAACCAAAGATTTAAGAACTTGGCTAGGTGGACTCAGTATATGACTAAAACAAAACTATGATCAAAGAGATCATGCCACAATTGTGCGATTAAAGTAATTGGCATGCATGGAGAAAAGAGCAATCAAAGGCATAAAAGGTAGCTTTGACATCGACATCCTATCATTAAGAAATAGAGAAAGATGTTGATTCTGATAAGATGAAGGAAAAAATGACTAGGCATTGGAAGACTTATATGAAAGTAATGATGCAAGGATCAGAAAAAGGCGAAAAAAAATTTAATCTTGGAATTAACACTTGCATGACATTAATAATATTAAGATATTTTTTATTTTATACGAACTTGAAGTCATAACCGTACTTTCACTATAAACTAAAATCATAATCATGTGTTGTTTTAATTTTTAGATTGAATACTTTTAAGTTTTGAAACACCTTTTGCAATTGGTTGACTTTGTTTAGTTGTTTTTATTGATAATTCCATTAAATATGGTTTAAGAATTCAGAATTAGTATATAAAAATTAATATTTTTAATCAAATTATTCTCTGTTTAGATCACTGGGACACATGGGTAGTTAGGGTGCCTACTGCCTAGGTGTAAGACCCTTGCCATTATGGACCCCTGCTTGGAAAGAGTCCTAAATTGTAGGGATCCCTATGAGGAGGACCTTACTGTAGCATCATTAAGGTATTAGATTAAAAGCAAAGCTTTATGAAGCTACACAGCTTTATCACCTTTGCACTGAACGCGGTTTACACAAGGGAAAAAGGGTTGTGAGTTCCCGCTTCTTAAATGGGCATAGTTGTGCCAACAAAGTTAAGGAGCTAATTGTAATGGTTATGTAAGACCTGGGCGTGCATGGCGGGTGCACGCAAATGTTAATGCGTTGGTGCAGGCACGAACGAGCATAAGGATGCGGGCACCCGCGGGGCATGCGTATGCAACGATTTATATGCTATTAAATGTGATGACTTTAGAAAGGTTTAAGCTAGCAATTGTAAAGGCAACCAAGTGTGGCATACATTTGTAAACACTCAAAGAGATACAAATGTATATCATTAAACCTTTTGTGCCTTTATGTGGGATTATTGGCATCTTCTTCCTTTTTTTCTCCTTTGGTTTGTTGTGGCGCTCTCAACTTGTTTAGTGGCGCAAGTTTGGGTTCGCTTGAGATTTAAGTCTCAGAGACTTGGTGCCATCACAAGTGTCCTTAACTTTGAGATCTTCAAAAGTTTGCTATTAAAACTATGGCTGATACCAGGGAGAGAACAGAGGATTAAGTTAACTCGATTAGAGCAAACGTTAGGCATTTCCTCGTAGATGAGCCTGTGGTATTATTAATGACAAGGTACCCAACCATTCTTGGAACAGTGGTGACACTACATGAGATTCTCCATCCTTTTGTGCTCTCTACGAAGGAAAGCCCGAATAAGATGCCCAGTTGGCTGGTTGCTTTTGAGGAGATCCTCAATAATGGGGTCCAATTGGTTTGAGATGGACTGATGGAACCTAACACCATTAAGGAATCGGTACAAACGGTTGCTACTATACCAATAGTCACTCGAAGATAAAGTCCTGGAGGCGAGTTATTTCGCGAGCGTAAGAAATATGAAGGACTTACAAATCTTTATCTATGACTCATAAATCATACTCCTTGCACTGTTCTCTCTGGCATCACTCCTTATGAGAGTCTTTATTCTTATGCCCCATCTTATGCTCATCTTCGTTCTTTTAGTTGTGTTTGTTTCGTATTTTTGCCCTCTGTTGAACGGACCAAACTTTCTCCATGCTCTGTTCTGTGCATTTTTCTTGGTTATAGCTCTAAACACAAGGGCTATTACTGCCACGATCCCATATCTCGCCGTCTTCGTATTTCTCATCATGTCACCTTTCTCGTGTACACCCCCTACTTTTCTACCTCCACTCCATATTTTTTTCTTTCTATGTTCGCCACATATTCAGTCTCTTCTCTACCCTTTTGTCATCCTTCCGAGTTCTTCTCCCCTGACACTTCTATGAGACCTCCTACAATCTATTAAGGATGCATTTGTGGGCAAAGTTTATTCACAAAGAATGACAATTAGTAGTGACAAAGAAGGGCCGCTGATAAGACGGCTGGCAAGCATGATTACAAGGGATTAACAAGCAGGGTAGTTGGCAAACAAGCAGGACAACTAGCAAGCTTGATTCTATTTTTAATTTTATTTCAGTATGTTCCATGAAGTTTTGGTTTTCTACTCTTATTGTGATTCTGTTTAGACATTATACCTAATTAGAAGTCCTAATTAGGATTGTCATTGTTATCTCTTGAAGCCTATTTAAAGAGAGGTTATCATTAATAAAGAATCAAGTAAGACTTATCAAAGAAAGTGGAGTCTTAGCTGAAAGACAAGTCCCTCTTTGATTTCATTATAGGTTCTCTAGAGGAAGGAGAGAGCACGACCAAAGGAAAGGGAGAAGTCTTTCTCGTGTCACGACCCTTGACTAGATCCTATGCGAGGACCCATATTAACCTGGTATCAGAGACACCTATCATCAGTGACTCTGAGAGTTTGATGCTTTCATGCAAGTCATGGCCGGGAGACAGCAGACGCTAAAAAAGCAGATGGAGGAGATCACATGTCATTTCCGCAAGTCAGGGATGAAGACAAGAAAGGATGGTGTTGGTGGTTTCACTAGCAACAACCAAGGGAGCTGTAACTGTTCAAAGAAGAGGACAGATAGGCAGACTAGTAGTCAGCTAGTAACGCGATACTTCAAACTTGATTTTCCATCCTTCAATGGAACAAAGGACCCGCTAGGATGGGTGAGGAGATGTGAGCAATTCTTTAAAAATCAAAAAATCTTGGAAGGAGAGAAAGTTAGGTTGGCGGCTTTTTACTCGGTGAGGAAGACAATTGTGGTTTTATCAGTTGGAGTAAGAGGAGCCAAATTTAGACTAGGAAGGATTTAAGGAGCATTGCAACGTGAGGTTCGGGCCACCCATGAGCAATAATCCTTTAGGAGAGTTGGCGAATTTAAAGCAGACGGGAATGATAGAGGATTATCAACGACAATTCCAGTTCTTAGCAAGCTCTTTCTTAGTCATGTTGTAAAGCACTTTGGCCTGCCAGAAAACATTCAGTAATAGGGATGCTTGGTTTACAAGCTGGTTCTAGACAATACGGTTCGAGATGTTTGGCTTGGAATTGAAATTTTCTATTATAAATCATCCATGGTTTGATGGGCAGACAAAGCATATCAATGCCTTACCCAAGGAGTATCTTAGGTATTTTATGACTGCCACACAAAAGAATTGGCTCGACTTATTGGATATCGCCCAATTCTTATATGATTTACATCAATCTTCTGCTACAAGGAAGAGTTCCTTCAAGGTAACGATAATTCCAGCCTTAAACTCCACATGAAATGGTAAAATAGGTTATTGAAGGCAGATGCTCTACAACATATCACCTCCAAAGAAGCTAACAGGAGTTATTGGATGAGGTATAGGATAACTTAGCCACGGGGGCCAAACTAAAAAAAACAAATATGTAGACAATTGCAAAAGGTTATTGGAGTTCTTTGTTAGAGATAAAGTTTAGTAAAACCCTCTGGAGATATGAAAAAAATTGCATAAGAGAACAGCGCAAAAAAGCCTTATTTAGAGATATACAAGTCCTTTTAAAGTATAACAAAGAATTGGAAATGTTACATTCAGGCTGAAGCTGCAAAAGAGATTAGAACTACACCTAACTTCTCATGTAAGATTCTTAAGGCCTTGTTATGAGGATGAAAATCTAACAGCTCAAAACAAGTATAAGCACCCATCTCCCATAGTCTGAAAAAAGCTTGAGTGTGCTATGGAAAAAACCGTTGACAATTTGGTTAAAGGACAAAGCAAGAAGAATCGGCATACTTACTACTTGGTGCAATGAAAGAGACTGTCAAGTTCTAAAGTTGGGAGAAAGACAACTTTATGGTAATTGGACAAGGAGATCAGGGGGTACCTAGACTCAGCACCGACGATGCGTCAGACTCTTCTACTGGAGTAGTTTGTAAGACCCTTACTATAAGGGCCCCTATTTGGAACGAGTTCTAAAATATACGAATCCTTATAAGATGAACCTTATTATATGGTGCTTGAAGTATCAGAGTACCCTCGGAGCAGAGCTAGATTGTAACGGTGACTATGGACGCGGGCGAGGAACCGTGGAGCACGCGCATACACATGGAAAGATTTGCATGTTGTTGAGTGTAAGGACTATATATAAGGGCTCAAGCTATCAATTGTAAAGGCAAACACTTGTTGCATACATTTGTAAAGAATTAAGAGAAATACAAGTGTATAACCTTAAACCTCTTGTGCCTTATGTGGGATTCTTGGATTCTTCTTCCTTTTTTCCTTCAATTCGTTATGGCACTCTTTAACTTATTTGGTGGTGCATGTTTCGGTTTGGCTGAGACTAAGCCTTGGGGGACTTAATGTGATCACAGATACCCTAAACTTTGAGATACTCAAAAGTTTTCTAAGTCATTATCGTGTCCTATGACACTTGGTACCACCTTCTCGCTTAGACAACCTATTTTCTAATCCTAAAAGCCTAAATGATATTTATAACAAAATCAATTAAACTCTAATTGAACCCACTTAATTACATGTTAAGCCAACTCAACATAGATCTAATAACATATGAGAGTTGTAAATCACATATTTAAACTGCATATCTTAACCCATAATAATATGCTACAAAGAGAAGAGATCATACCAAACATAGGGTTGACTATGTGATTCATATAAGCACATTGTCAACCCCCATAACTCCAAGCCATACCTTTCCCTTGCCTCCGTGCCATAGTTAATTCCATAGTACCTTTGTCATGTCTCTATTTGTATGGCTACCATAATAATTATAAGTACACTCACTTTAAGACCTAGTTAGCAAGGTATTCTAAGGAGAGGGGTTTTGTTTGTGAGTTATTATGAAGAAAGATGGTGTTGGTGAGCTGCTAGGAAGGAAGGTTTTGTTATTCTACTGGTGAGTTACTGTGAAAAGAGGTATTGTTGGTGAGCTGTTGTGAATGGAGGTTCTGTTAGTGAACTGCTATAAAGGGAGACTGCATCTCTTTTTGTGGCTAGCTGCAGTGAAGAGTGTTAGAGATCGTCAGGTAAGTGGATTCACAATATAAATCCTTAAGCCATTCTTATTTTTGTTGAATTCTTCTGTGTCATTTTGTCTTGTTATAGAAATTATAGTAACTATAGTTCGACTTTGCAATCTATTCAATTTCATCACCATGTTTGAATGATATATACTAAATATCTTACTAAGGTCCCAAAAGGAATTTGGAATCCTCAGTAGGTTATTTAAAACTAATTACTTAAATTGTAACTATAGTTATTAACCTTATGTTGCCTTTGTTACTCCTATTGTATCATATTTAATTTTCTTCCAATGTTCTGTTTGCATCGTGTGTTACAATCTATATCTTCCATAATTTTAAGCTCCTGCAGGTATTGTAAGTATTGACTTATTTTGGCTTTCGCTTTCTTTTTATCTGTCTGTTTTCTATTTTCCCTTGCTTGGTTTCATGAAGTGTTATGTTTCATATCCTTTATGATTTTTCTTCCCCTGCATATATGTTTCTAGTGGTTACAAATAAGTCTTAATAACTTACACATTTGATACTTGTGTCTACGCTCAACTTGCATTGATGGTTAAATTATAATTGATAATTATATAAATCTTTTAAAACTTTGAATTCAATTAGAATAAATCACGGCCAATAGTACTCATACCATTCTACATTTGATAATTAAATCGCTTTCCACTACTCCTTTTGGTATTCTGCATTTGATTAATTGTTGCACATTCCACCATAGCCCTCTACCAATCTAGCAAGCTACATATCATCTATTGTTCAATTCATTACCCAACTTACCTATTTTAATCTGAAAACATTGTTTTCAATTGAATTTAGATTTCTCAACACAAGCTACTAAAGTGACTTAATACTTGAAGTCTTGTAATTCTTTTCTTAATTCCAATTGTTATTTTGATATTGTTATAGTTTTTTCTTAACTACTTACTGCATTGCTTATTCCATTGTTTCAAGCTATCTTGTACTCTGCATTGTTGAAATATTAATGTTATGTAATGTTTTTTTTTAAAAAAAAAAAGAAGAAATGTGCCACCAAATTAACTATGCTCTAACCTAATCAATAGGGGTACAACATTGACCATGTCAATATGAACTCTTGAAAAATAAAAATGGAACTAGTTTCGCACCGAGTCGTCGATAAAACAATAACGGACTTTAATATTTTGACTCGGGCCACCGAGGTAAAAGAAATGAAAATTCTAATATTCTGACTCGGGCCACCGAGGTAAAATAAATGGTTATAGGAAATTTGGGTAACTTAATCTTTGATAATGGTTCTAACTTAAGAAACATATTTACTCCGACTCTTATGAATATTTTGATACTTTGTCGCGTTACATTCTATTTCGTATATTGTATGGGTTTTGATATAAAGTTTGAAAAGTGTATTTTGGTAAAGTAAATTGTGATGACAATATTTTGATACAACTGTGCATGATTCAAATTAGTTTTTAGTGGACTGCTTACTGGGTTGTCAAGCTCATATTGATGTTGTTGAATTTTTTTTTTCAAATTAGTAATAGTTAGACTGGCAGCTAACCAGATAAGGGGATCATCCAGTGGTACCGTAAACGCTCATTATAGTTCTATTGATGTCCGTCAGACTTTTGTTCTAGATTTGGACTCTTATGTAATGATATTAATACTATATTGGTGTACTTATGTTTAAATTCTTATTATCCAGGTTTTGAGCTTAGGATTGTGATACAGGTTTTGAGGCCTTGCAGGTTTAAAAGGTTTATAACAAGTGAGCCTGCGACCATTTGTCACACGGGGTCCGCCAATTCAGGTTCGGGTCGTGACACACATCTTAATATAAAAAAATCCACAATACCTACATTTATAATGACCAAATTCTACAATTAAGTGGAAAACCCTTTCTTGCTTTACTCAAAGTTATGAACAATACTATTAAATACTGCATTTCTAAAGCAGGTTAAGAGAATAACAATCCAAAAAATCCCATGATCATCGGATGTTCCAAGGGGGAAAACTAAAATCGCGTCACTGGAAATTTGAAAAATCAAATCACAATTAGAAGATAACGAGTCATTTTTAGGCTTGATCTCCATTTCCATTTCCCTTTGTCAGTGAATTTTCAATTTTAAGGATATGGTTATAACATAAAAATCTAAAATAATGATTATTATCAAGAAATGCAATTACTCATGATAAAGACACCAATTTTCATTCCAAAGACTTCAATCAATTTCTTCCTTGAAAGGGACAAGATAACTACTCGCTTACCTAATCAAATTAACATTTTGCTTTCTAAGCCATTTAGTCCACTTTTGACCAAAGTCTCTTGCATCTAGCAGTTCTGGTAAGAAATTCCAATTCAAAAGGGCATGCTTCAAGAAATTCCATTCAGTCCGCTTGTGTCACTGCTATGCATCCAATATATTCCTGCCTTAGATAAACCATTTTGGGGGTTATCAAGGAACTTGTCAATAATATATTCGAGAGTTTAAATTAGCAGCTTGGTGCATATCTTCACATATAGTTAAGCAAAAATATAGGCCTAAACCCTTTTACCTTATTTTTATTTTCCTCTTTCTTACTAAGACAGTTAAAGAGTAATTTGTTCATATCTTCACATATAGTTAAGCAAAAATATAGGCCTAAACCCTTTTACAATATTTTTTACTTTCCTATTTCGGACTAAGATAGTTAAAGAGTAATTTGTTCTGGCTACCTAGCTTTTCCATCATATAGTTTTGCAACATCACTTGAATATCTTCTTTAATCAACTCTCTAAGAGGGCGTTTGTTTCACTGGTTTTGCAGTTACATTGTAACTTGAGTTACAATGTAACAACAAAACCACTGTTTGGTTTGTTGCAACTCAAAACTCAATGTACCAATGGCTGTATTTGTTCTGTAAGAGCAAATACACCACTTGAGTTACATCAAATGCTATACACGTGACATTACACAATGTAAAAGCAAATACATTGTAACCTGGTGAATGGTGACCATAATTAAAGTTAAAGTAATTAATTTAAACCAATAATAAATTTGATAAACTAATAAAATTAAAAGTTAAACTAATTTCATCAAATCTTAAAGTTAAACTAATTAATTTAATAATAGAATTAAAAGTTAAACTAATTTCATCAAATCTACAAGTTAAACTAGTTAATTTAATAATTAAAGTTAAATTAATTAATTTAATAATTAATTTAAACTAATAATAAATTTGATAAACTGATTAAACTAATTTCATCAAATCTTAAAGTTAAACTAATTAATT
Organism: Dioscorea zingiberensis; assembly: GCA_026586065.1. Lineage (NCBI taxonomy): Eukaryota > Viridiplantae > Streptophyta > Magnoliopsida > Dioscoreales > Dioscoreaceae > Dioscorea > Dioscorea zingiberensis. The sequence continues at coordinate 51,217,152 of CM048818.1, read as the reverse complement.
TAATAATTAAAATAACATTAAAAAAGTGGGTATATGAAAGGTGGGGGTAATCTCACCATGTTGTATTCATATCCCTAACCAAACACATGTTTTCAAATTCTAGATTTACAAATCCCTCCAACCAAATACAAATTCCTGTAATACAGTATTTTCAATTACATCTAACCAATTACCAGATTTGATTGCAATGTATTTCAAAATCCATATATTTCAAGTTACAATGTAACTGCAAATCCACTACATTTCCAGTTAAATCTAACCAAACGCCACCTAAGTATCTTATACAACAAAATAGGAAAACCATCCTGGTCAATTTGTCCTCAATCTTCACCATCCCTTCTAGAGTGAAGGGTATCTTTGATTAATGCCATTTAGATTTGGTTGCATATATTTCAGACCATTCACACTAGACCTTCAAATGATAGAGTACCGAAGCACGGATTCGTGTTTGGGCCCTGCGAATCCGTGTCTCGTACGAATCCCGTACGGATTCGTACGGATACGGTCAGGATTCGTATCTCACACATATCCCGGCCAAAAAATAAAAATAAAAATAAAAATGAAGGGGATTCGTGCCGATATGGTCAGGATTCGCACCCGAGTCCTTTGGTAGGCATTGAATAAGAAAGACATCATATTAAATATATAAATGTTATTATGATATGCATGAAATAACACTTACGAGTGTGAGAACAGTGAAAGGCGATACAGAGGAGTTTCCTATAACAGTGGGTCTACATCAGGGATCAACCTTAAGCCTTATTTGTTTACTAGTAATTGATGAGTTAACTAGTGATATCCAAGATGACATCCCATGGTGCATATTGTTTGCAGATAATATCGTCTTAGTTGATGAGATTAGAGATGGAGTTAATCAAAAGTTAGAATTGTGGAGAAACTCTTGAAAATAAAGGCTTAAGGCTAAACAGAAGTAAGATAGAATATATGCATTGTAATTTTAGTCTAAGTAGGAGAGATAAATGGGAAGTGAAACTAGGTAGTATGGTAATGCCTAAGTGTAACTATTTTAAGTATCTAGATTCTATTTTTAAGGATGATGGGATGATAGACGAAGATGTAATTCATAGAATAAAAACAGGATGGCTGAAATGGAGAAGTGCCATAGGTGTGTTATGTGATAAGATGCCTCAAAGTGAAGAGAAAGTTCTATAGAACGGCAATTAAACCAATCATGCTCTATGGGAGCAATTATTGGACAACTAAAGTTCAACATATTCATAAGACGAATGTGGCAAAAATAAGAATGTTAAGGTGGATAAGTGGTCATACAAGATTAGACAAAATTATAAATGAACACATTCGACAAAAGGTGCATGTTGCACCAATTGAAGATAAAATAAGAGAAGGACGTTTAAGATGGTTTAGACATGTGTACCGTAGACCCCCAGGTGCTTCGGTTTGAAAAAGTGATAGTTTAGAAATAGAAGGTAAGAAGAAGAATAGAGGTAAGCATGGGATTACGTAAAGAAAGATAGTGAAGGACCTATGTATATTAGATATTGAGCCGGATCTTACTTTTGACAGAGGAATATGGAGATAAAGAATTCATATAGCTTACCCCATCTAGTTTAGGATTAAGGCTTAGTTATTGTTGTTGTTGTATTCACACATGCTTCATATTGCTTACCGCTCATGAATATTTTCAAATATGATACCGCAGCTTAGCCAATTTCATTAGCCCAACTAGCAAAGTTCCCACTGAAGCTTCATCAGAAGGTAGCCATATCCACTAATTAATACTCTCTTACAAATTTCTTTAGCAACTTAAAAATAACATCAACATTCTTGAATATGCTAACATGCACTTCTTAGCATCAAGGAAATTCCCAACCAACCTTATCTCATTAAAAGAACCCATATCTCAAATATTTTGTGAAGAAATTAATAAGAAACCAAATTGGAGCCCCCCAAAGCATCAAATCCAAGCTTGACTATGATGTGTTTGCTCAAGAAGCCTCTAATGAACTATCATGAATTCAAGTCTTATATGTCTCAAGTTAAAAAAAGATTAAAAAAATAAAAAATAAAATAAAAAACAATGATGACGATGATAAGGACTTAACAATCTGAAATGCTTTCAATCATAACCAATTTGGACAATATTTTACAACGAGCAATTGTTGAACATTCCCTCAGTGTCATTTAATTTATATGTAGTAAAATTCCTTATTTACAGATGAATCAATATATCCTCTTGCCACTATTCCAACTTAACTATTTGGTCATTAGTTTTCTAGCTCATGGGAAGTTTGTCTAAGAAAACACTTAACAAAAAAATATAAATGAGCAATGAAAACTTATAGATATCTCAATATAAGAACTAATATGCAAGAAAATAGAAGTATGTGATGAAAAACACGTTATAACTAAACTAAGGCAGTATAATGGATTATTCGAAACAAAAAAATTCAAGGTAACCAATATTTCAAAGGGTTCCTTACCTAAGGTAGCTTTTCCAAGTTGCCCACATATGAGTTCACTGTTCCGGAAATAAACGTAGCCATCACGAGGGCACATTGTTGGGCAAATGCCATCAGGTTTGCTAAAGATTTTCTCCTTAGTAGTAAGATTCAAGTAGACCCTTGTATGTGCATTAGGCCGGATAAGAACACTGAATAACTGCTTTCCAGTCCAAAGTTCAACAGGCTACAAAAAAACAAGTATCACAATAAGCAAAATCATAATGGTATCAATAAGGCATAGATAATAAGCAACAGATTAAGATATTTTAAGGCATAGACAATAAGCAACAGATTACGATATTTTATGTTTTAATTTATTTTCAATAATGTAGCAAAAGTAAACCAAATACTCCCTATTTCATAAGAAATATTTTGTTTTGTAGATTTAAAATTTTAATATAAAAAATTAAATTGTATGATTTTAAAAACCATCATTCTGTTTTAGCATCTTTAATTGTAAACAGTCACAGAAAATACATGAACTTTTCTTCAAGGAAAAACTCCATTTTCAGATCCATTCCATTTAATTCTATGTAAAAGTCCACCCCACCCAGTTTTGATTCCAAGCTACCAAGCACCACCTTATGACTTCCAAATTTTATTTTGAGTCTCTTTACCTCTCTAGCAACTCATTTTACCTCACGACAAGGTCTTTTTATCCCACCACCTAGTTATAGTCTTCTTCATCATCCCTCATCTTATTATTTGTATATTCCCATCGCTCAATCTCTACCATCCCCTTTATCTTACTAAATCTACCTAACCATTTTCTCTCCCTAGATCACACACTCTTTCCGTACTACAACATGCCTTATTTCTCTCTAATTCCCTGCTACCTCTATGTTATTGTTACTTCTCTATTTACTTCATCGCTCACTAGCTCACTCTTTATCCCCTTTCTCTTTCTACACCACTGACCATCACCTCTTTCTCTACCTTAATAGCTTCTTTATCTCTATATCCAATTTCTTTCTTTCACTACCTAATTGACGCACCAACATCCTTTTCTCTCCACCACAAAATTTCTCCAAAACTTTTCTATTTGATTCCCCTTCTTTCTCTCTCTCACCTCTCCGAACTAAAAATGATTTTATATTTTTCAAAATAATTTTAAGAATTATGAAACACAAATTGAAAAGCATTTTGCGAAACAGAAATAGAAAATGAAATTTGAACAAGTTTCCTGAAGCACATCCAAAAACTGAAGCATCCTAAACACGGACTACAAATTTAGAAATGGGTTTACCAACTGGAGCATGTTATTATCATTGATGTTCTATTTTACCATCCAAAAAATAACATAAAAAAATTTAAAAATAAGCCTTGGAGGAGCAGGACCAATGAATAGAAAACTAATAAATTTTAAGCATGATCAGAGCATAGGAAGAAATTGAAAGGATATATAGACAGAAGGCAAAAACTAGAAATAAGAGATATCCAATGGCTTCACTAATTTCAGTTTCTGCATAGTTTAAATAGTAAACTAACATAATTTCCTTTGATCTTAATTATCAACCTAACTCCAAAAACCTTTTCAGTGACATGATCTTTTCTTATCCTATCTTCATCTCAGAATAAGTGTAGGTTCAGTATGTCAAGTTGATTATGGTTTAGAATAAAAAAAGTTGGTCGAAATAAAAGATCTTGGAACTTCTAATATTTTTTGAGCTTCATATCAACGGATAATCATCAACCAGAATGTATTCAGAAGAAACAGACTTCCCTGATACTGACGCACAAATTACTTTCTCTCAGATATGTTCATGGTCATCAGATTGCTCAATTATCCTACAAACCAATGCTGATATAAGATCAAGGAAACTATTTCAGGCCAAAAGCTTGTGGGAATTTCTGAGCAAATCACAATTACAGCTCGAGGGGATTAAGGATTTTCTGTAAGCTTGAGTGGCAAGTTTCATCAAACATTTGGTCAGTGGCACATTTGGCATAGATAACATGAGGTGTTCATAACAATTTATTCATTCAAAGCCGAAAGCCTAGCTACCTTGGTAGGGTGGTATCTTCAACTTATCCACAAACAAACCAAGAAATTTCATAATAATGGCAAGAGACACTAATGAGTAATGACAACAATGGCAGCAAAAACAATTTAAAAAAAAATTAAAAAAAAAACCATGAACAGTGCAGCTCAATCATGTGGAACATCAATAATTATGATGCAAATAAGTCATAGGTGGCATAAAGTGAAACAGGAAAAAATTTTGAGGACAGTAGCTACATCTGAATGAGATGTATAAGTTGAAGAGCTGAACGTTCCATAGGAAGTGCTCATGAGAAAAGGATGGCTTTTGATTGAAAGAATTAGAAAAGATGTTAGATAAGAATTAGGGTGATCAGAAGATGCATGAATTTGATATGATGTACATAAGTCATAGGTGGCTAAAGTGAAACAGGAAAATTATTTGAGGATGCCAATTACATATGAAGAGCAGCTGATTACTCAACAGGAAGGGATCATATCAAAAGAACATGGCTTTTGATGAATAGGATAAAAGATGGTGGATAAAGAAATGTGAGGATTAGAAGATGCATGAAGTTGTATGAATTTGCGATAAGCATACCATTTAGCTGTATCACATCTAAAAGTATATAACACAACAATGAAACTACAAAGCCTTGGTGGCAAGGCAAGTCACTTTAGCACACATTAACAAGATACTTCCACAACTGATCAACTATAAATGCAAGCTGTATTCACTCACAATAGCCTCGTATGCAAGAATAAGAGCTATTTCAATAAGGCCCAAGTGACATTGTGATGCAAATTATATTCCGAGATTTGAAAGATGTTCCGAGAGAAGAGAGCATCCAAAATATAGAGAGATTAGTAATACTTAGCATGGGTTGAGCTAGAACTCTCCTGAGGGTTAATGTTAACACAGAGGGTATTTTGGTAATTTCAAATTTTGTTTTGCAAAAGTGTACCAAAGTTCATTGATTTTTTTTTTTTTTTTAATCCTGTTAAAGGTTGAGTTTATCAATAAGTTTACAAGTCAAGATAAATTTTAGTTAGAAAAATATTACTCTAGTTGTAATCAAACTTTACATATGGTCTCTAATCTTTATAAAAGGAGAAGATGAAATGATAGTTAATTAGTTAATGAGCGATTTCAGTTTTCTTGACTTTGTGCTATTATCTTGAGGGTGTGATTTGCCTCTTTTTTTCTAAATGTGGTTGCTTTAATCCTCTAGGTGGATTGCCTAGGTTACCCTACATCACATTGAAACATTAGAAATGGAAAATTCAAGTAAACAGGATAAATTAGGAAGCATAGGTGCCAGCAAATTTATCTAATATAGTTCATCATGCTGCTTACTTTCTCAAAAACTAGAATAAACTAACATTTTTAATATGTAATACTAACATAGACCCTTTTCTTAAATGCAAAAACAATTATGGATGCACAATAACTCAACACAAATGAAAGAGAACAGAATAACTAACCTTGATTAAAGCTGGTGTCGGTATGTCAATTGGCTCCATTCCATCACCCATATATGAGCACAAAAGAGAGAAGGTAGCACGGTCATAAAATGTGTCCTTTCTTGTGATGAGATAAGATGAGGTCAGGAAGTCTTGAGTTGAAGCAACTAGTATTTCCCCATTCTTTGGTGTACATAGATTGTTTTGCACCTGTTAAAAAAGAAAGCAAGATGTGAATCAATTATAAAAAGCATCTCTGTTGGCACATACAATCTTTAAATGCTGTAACATTAAATAAAAAACAAAAATCCAAGTCCAAATGGGATAATTGGCATAAAAAACAAAATATAAAAACCAGATTATGAATGCCTAATGGCCTAAAAGAACAAAACAGAACTACTAAAATAGGGGCTTATGAGAAATTACTTATGCATGAAATTTACATGCAGATGATTCGTATTTATTTCTCACTTTTCAAGCTTCTAGGGCAAGTTTCACTCCTGATGCATAAACTCAGTGGATTGCAACATGCCTATCAAATGATTGAGGTAGCTACAAGTTTGATATTAGGTATTTGACATGTTCAAAGGTTACATAGACTTTGCAAGCTTTCCCAAACCTGTTATCAAGCCAGCAGGAGCTCACCAAGAAAATAATATCCAGCCTGAGCCACCTGCTCAAGCTTGACAAATTTCAAATTAAACAGAAAATGATCAGCTCAAGGACAAGCTTGAAACAAGAAGCTTGGAGAGCTTTAAACCGAGATCAACCATATTTGAAAATGAATTAATGGCTGTGTTTCGCATAGTTATGTGACATGAGGCAACATCATACAAATATATAATAAATAATATGATATGAAACACATATTATACATCCGGAAAAATAATCTAAAAACTAAAAGACTGATCAAGATAAACTCAAATGAGTCCCGACTCTATTCAAACCTGCTCAAGGTAGAAATCGTGCTTGGCCAGACTACAACAGCCCAACTCATTTCTTTAAGAATCAGATCATACTCCAGACACCTTCAGATGGATTTTTTCATATTTGACACATTCAATGCAGCCAACTTGTGACACTAAATAATAACAGTCACGCAAAGTATAATTAATTATGATAAACCAATGTTTCTATGTGATCAATACCCAGCAATCAATTTTAAAATATGTTATAACTTGAAACAAAAACAAATATCCCTGTTAGCATGCCCTAACTATAACAGATGGAGGAATCTCCAAGAAGATCCAAACAAAGAAAAAGAGGAAGGGTCCTTCATTTACGAGTTATGCCAAAAAATTTCAACAATTCAACTCCTTGGTCTTTTGGTCCTCTATCCAAAGTGGAACGTTTCCCAAGTATGAGGTATTTGATATTAAAGAAGAAAAACTCAAAACTCCCGAAATTCTGAAAGTAGAGCCAGCTAAAGCATCTTTAAAACCAATCCAACAACCATGATAGTTGATCCAATTCAACTGATAACAAAAGATAACCTTTTAACTCAAAACAGATAGATTCATGAAAGCCGGGTGCTTACTATTTTATTTTTTTCAAAAAGAAAAAGAGAAAAAGATAGCCTAACAAACTATAACTGATATCACCAAATACAATGAATCATAAACTAACATCCAGCATCGCTACAACTCCCATATTCATTATAAAAATAAAAAATAAATAAAAAATTCTCAATTGGATAAACAGAACATACCAAAATTAGTCTATTCTAACTTTTGATAGCTGAATTATAATTCTGGTCACTTTGCAGACAGAAACAAGCCAAGCACACCTATTGAAAGCCAGCAGTACTACAATTTTCAATTCGAGAAACAAATTGCAACTTTAATTAAAACTTTAAATACTATAACATTATGTTGATATTCTTACATTGCCCTTATATTTACTTCATCATTCATCAATGTTGCAATATATTTATGATTGAAATTCATGAATATCAAATTAACTAGAAGATATTCTTCGACAAACTCATAAAAAATATCAAGTTTGTTGAATATTCTCAGAAGGGGAGCCTTGCGCAATGGTAAAGTTGTTGCCTTGTGACCTGGAGATCATGGGTTCGAGTTATGGAAATAACCTCTTGCTTTAAAAGCAAGGTAAGACTGCATACGATAGACCCAAATGGTCCCACTCTTCCCCGGACCCCGCACAATGCAAGAGCTTTGTAGCACCGGGCTGCCCTTTTTTTCGTTAAATATTCTCAATTCACATGGTATTTCCATGTTTCTGTTACAATAAAAAATACATTTTTTTTGTTCATGCTGCACGGTTTATTTCAAATCTCAATATTCATCACATCTTTTTTACAGGATCCCCCAGTGAGAATTTGGCACAATTTAGTTAGATAACTTCAATTAACTCAGAGATGCCTTTGTGTGTGCAATACCAAATGATGCAACAGTTGGGATCAAAAGATTTCAAAATGTTATACAAATGAGTTAAAGACAAATTACCCCCATAAGCATGAGAGCTTCTGTGCGAGCTTCTTCTGTTTGAGGAACATGTAAATTCATCTCATCACCATCAAAATCAGCATTATACGGATTACAGACAGACTCATTGAACCTCAACGTCCTCCAAGGCATTATCCTTGCCTGCACAAATACAAATAAGTAAGACCAAAACTAAAGTAAATCAACATTCAGATCATAAAGGATAAGTATAAAACCCTGTGAGCCATAATTGACATTCGATGCAAGCTGGGTTGCCTGTTAAATAGAACCACATCTCCATCTTCCAAATGCCTTTCCACTACATAACCATATTTCAGTTCAGCAGCAACATTTTTCTTTTCCCCATACTTCAAATGCCTGTGGGACAATTATTTAAATTATTAAACATAACTTTTTCCTCATATTTTTAAGAAAATTATTTATCAATCCCTCGTACTTTCTTCCCTATTGGTCCATAGGCTCTTTCTTATTTTAAATGATCCATGAGTTTTTAATTGACCTAATTTATCAACAATTGCCCCCAAACCAATACCAAAAAAGATAATAGAAGAAATATTAGAGAATATTAAATAGAAAAAATATTAAACAAAAAATAGGAGATAATTAAGAGAAAGAAAGCATAAACAAAAAAGTGATATTACACATAAATGGAACATGATATAAAGGCAAGAACCAATTGGTAATACAGAAAATTGAAGGAACAGTAAAGAAAAAGAAATCTAACAAGGATGATTGATAATTTTCAATGTTTTATAAGCTAAGAGTGTAAGCACTTACAGCCTTGTACCATCCAGGAGCACAACAAAATTGGCACCTGGATATTTGAATGGACCATTCCTGACACACTGTCTTAGCTTCTCTATGTTGTGACAAGAAACTCTTTCTGGGAAGGTTAACACCTTGGCCACTAATATGGGAATTGCAACCTACAAACAATAACATAGATCACACATATATCATAGATACATCTTTCGTGTGTGTGTGTGTATGTATACATAGATCACACATATATCATAGATACATCTTTTGCGCGTGTGTGCGCATGTGTACGTGCATATGTGTGTGTGTGCGCACGCATGTGCGTGTAGATGTGCATGTGTGTGTGTGTGCACATATGCCAGAAAAAAAATGAAGAGTTAAACTGGTTAGAAGATGTTAAACAGACAAACCTCTGTAATTTTCAAATTTGGATCAGGAGAAATTACAGTCCTTGCAGTAAATTCAACACGCTTTCCAGATAAGTTGCCACGAAAACGTCCTTGCTTCCCCTTGAGCCGTTGTATTAGACCGCGATATTTTGAATCAGTAAGTGAAGGTGCTTCACTATTAATGTATTCCACAACTTGAGTTTGAAGGTGAGCCCAACAATCCTGCATGATAAACAGTCCAAGTAATAAACTTACTTAATTTACCAGATGATGGAACGTCATGATATTAGCTGACACCTGCAGTAGAGTATCTTGAACCACAAATAACTTGAATTAGATGACTAAGCATGCCACCAATAGTCAAAAGATGCATGGTACAGATGTGTGTGTGTGTGAGAGAGATCAAGTAAAAGGAGGTGATGGGTGCAAGGGTATGGCAATGCAGACATTCATCAATTCAAGTAAGAGAACTTCAATCAAAGACTGATATCAATATCAAGTATTCTGATCTCAATGAGAGCTAAATGAGGATTGCTGAAACTAAGACAAATGATTTAGGAATTACTTTCTGTGTTTGATTATATTTTTGTGTGTGGTGCACTTCATCGAAGGCAAAAAGCCAAACCCCACATGGCAACTTTATAAGATAACAGCATCTAGACACCAGTAAAAGCGCATGGCAACAGAAGATCCACTAGACAATTTTGAAGATATTCCCCAAAATAAATTCTCCAAATGTGAACATGGGTTCTGATACATATAAAAGCTAACTATACAGGGCCAAATGAAAATGTGTATAGTTTTACCATCAGTATTTCCTCATTGACATTAATTTGTAAATTCATTGGCACAAGTCTATTTACTAGTAATATAGCATGAGCAAATGTAAAAGTAACAACCAGCCATCATGCAAAAGGATAATAATTGGAACACTGAACAAATTGTGGATCATGAGATCATTGAAAATATCAAGAACATCAACCAAATCCAGGTACTATTTCTTGTGAACCTCTGGAAAGTTTAGCTTTCAGTTAGAAACAGCCAACTAAATGTGACTCAAACGTGAAATCTGATTGCTCATTTACAAAATAATTCCAACAAAGTTTGATGCATGTCCATCAAACTCTTCTGAAGTTTTAATTTGGGTAAAACAACAATGGAGTTTGAATTCAAGCACAGTCATATGTCTGTTAAAGTCTGAGACCATCTAAACTCAATGGTATTTTTTATGTTCTAATTTGTAAACTAAACCCAAAAAATGTTAAAAGATGTGCATTTCAAAATTTAGCTTCAGTTCAAGGCATAACTGCACATTCAATTTGTAAATTTTAACTCAAACATGAAAGAAATTTGTTCTTCATAAAATAGACCAGTGTCCACAGGCAATAAATATGTCACTCACAACACATACACACAAAATAAAGAAACATCCATTTTTATCCATCTGGAGAAGAACAACCAAATCCAATTTTTTTTTCATACTTAAAAAAACTCACAATTTTCTCAAGCTTCCTTAAAATTGAGTTTCAATCACAGAACTCCCACAAGAAGTCTGTGGATAAGTTTCAGTGAGGCAAGCAATTGGTCATTTGCATCAGTTTCTAGAGAGAGAAAAACTTGACTGTTTTAGAGATAAAAAAAACTTTCCATCCATTATGAACCAAAGTAGAATTGAGAGAGGATACTCGAATAAAATTGTTAATGGAAAAGTGTTTCTAAGCAGGTTTATGGAAAACAAAAGTTATTCCAAACTCTTTTTTCAGGATGAAAAGTTCATATGCAATTCACACCAGCTTCACTATCTTCCCCTTCAAGAGAATTTCTATAACCAAAGAATCCCACAAAAGCTAAGCAAGGCAACCAGAAGCAAAGGCCCAAAAGAATTACTAGAAAAAGATTTAAAAAAACATCAAAATGAATCTCACCATACACTTGAAAAGGGGGGCAGCATTTTCAAGATCCTCCCGAAGAATAGAATTTGTGTTAATTATATTCCTCAAAATGCTAGTAATGCTGTCTTCATTGCTGCACGTGAAACAAGAATTATATGTTAATAATTAATAGGTTTTTTACATATATATACCCTCTAAAATCTTGAAATTACAAATACCCAAGTTTCTTCTTTCATATAAACCCTGAAAAATTTCCCTTGAGTCAACTTAACTATTCATTATTTGGTGAAATAACATTTATGCCTTTATATATACACTTCTAAACATTTAACATTTCATATATACATTTATAAGTCTCGTATTCAGCTTCTTACATTTTTTTTTTAAGTTATAACCATTTATAAAACAAATTTATATTTTTGGAAGTATATTTATCATATAATTCTTACATTTACGCCCCTAGTAAAATAATTTCAAAAGTAGACATTTCAAATAACTAAGTGATGAGCAAAAAAAGGTCTTTTCAAGAGTTGAGGAAATTATTTAGTGCAAGTACTCATAGTTAACCATGAGAAGGGTACCTATACAAGAATGTTTCAGGGGTATATAAGAAAGGAGAAATTTTACATTGTTATATAAGTAACTTTGTTGTTTTACAGGGGTATATATGAAACATACAATGCAGCAAAAATTACTTATCATAACCCATGATAGTAGCGTAGACAACATTTTGAACCCAGATGAGAAATATAAGGCCTAACAACTAACCTTGACCTTCCAAAATCGACAAAGGCAGAAGGGCGTATAGCCAAGGGTGGTACTGCTATGTCCGTCACAATAAGCTTTTCAGGCCTGTCATAAAGATTCAACAATTCACAATCCTGTAAAACAAAAGAAGAAATAATATCAAAAGGACAACCATGAAAGTGCATTTTAAATAAAGGCCAAGCTAAACAGGAAATTAACTGAATATTGAACTTGCTAGTTAATTCATAAAGAACATCTACCTCATCGAGCATCTTTCTGAAAAGCGAGAGAACTTTAGAAGGAGTAAGAACATGGACCACTTGGCAAGATTGATTTCCTTTTAGATGTGATAATGCTGCACGACAATCATCTGAACTTTTATCAAGCATCTTCCCAAAATCTTGCACAATAGTCAGTGAAGCTCTTGCTTTCTTCACCACACCTGCAATTGAAGATCAAATTAACTTCAAAATGGGCACAAGCAACTCTCTACAGGAAATAAGACTCTTCTAAGCCATATGAGAGTATGAGACTACAGATGATGATCCTACAAGTACTTGTAACAATATTTAGCACCTGATGAGGACCAAGGAATGGCTACAAATCCCCCTTGTTCCTCATGGACGTACATAAATTTGAATATTCAAAAGAAAAACACTTTGTACTAGTAAAGAAGAGTCAAGACATCTTTCAAACTTGTTACACTATAAACAATAGACTATTATAATGATATTCTAGATTCCTAACCTCTCTCAAACAAGAAAAATAAACATCACTTATTCATGGATATCTACAATATGATCCCTATGGTGACTGGGTTCATAAATTAAAGTCAACAGACAATCCAAGCTACAAGGTACATTAGTCTAAGTTTGATAATTATTGTATTGTTCACAAATTGTTTGCCTGTAACTAATCAATATCCTGGTGAAAAATCAATTGTGTTAAATAGTTCCCATGGTTGAATACACTAAAAGGCAATCCAAAAGCTGGTTGAATGATATTCAAGAGAAAAACATTCCAGAAAGATTCATAGAACCAGAAGAACTATTCCTCATGGGCATAATGATAAGAGATTACCCAGAGAAACATACACAAAAGTTCAAATAGAAATACATGAGAAAATAATACAATTATGAAAACACACAACAAATATCATCTCTATATCATTTGAAATATAATCCTTCTCTAAGGTGCCTAACTGCTGGCATATCTTTAACCTACATCCTGCATGGTCATTGAAGGCTTCACCAATCAAATGATAGCTTTCCGAAAATTGCTTCATTTACATCACAGATAATCTTCATGGAGATTGAACTCAAGCTAGGAACTGAAATGTTTTTATATAATATATGAACTGACTTCATCAATACACAAATCCTTTACATACGAGTACATGCATCAATCTATAATTCCTATTATGTTAGCTGATTGGTGTAAAGCAGAATTTCATAAGACCATGATCTTTCATATCTAGCACTTAAGATTATTGAATATTAGGCTACTTATCCAAAATAGATGGAAGCCAATTAGAAGACAATATCATTACTAATTGCCAACCATTATTCAAAACTACACACAAACACACATATAATACTACATACACAAATGAGACAACAAACTAAATCTATCTTGTTACTCTTGAAAATACAATCATTTAAATACCAAAAATACACTACTAACCATTCACATAACCACAATTGCTGCAACGAGGACCCTTGCACCTGTCCCTAATATTCTTCATATATGCATTCTTCTGAATTGCTTCTGCCTTGGGATTTCTCATTTTCTTCAAGAATTGTTTATGTTCAGTTTCAGAGAGAAGTATCCTTCCACACCTCTAGAAATTCATGTTCCAAATGAGAAATCAGTATCAACATTATCTAATTCAATAGTTATTTCAATTAAACTTCATCTGGTATTATATTAGTCCAAATGAATATGAAAGTTGGGGAAAGAGATACAGGAAATGTTAGGTGAAATATGCCTGATTAAAGACATACCTTACAGATGCACTTCAAAACATTTAGGATAAGATTAAAATAGCCAACATTCAAAACTGGAAGCGTGAGCTTTAAGAAGCCAAAATGTCCAGGACATTCAGTGAAATTTCCATGGCAAGTTGAACAAACTCCAAGTTTGTTTGCAGGTCCCTAAAAGAAAAATTATGTATTATCTTACTTACACATTCAAATAGTGCATTAATTAGAAAAAGGAAAATGAAATAAGTCTATCACAAGAATAAATGAATATCAATATTCCTCAACAAACTTTTCTACTTTTTTTTTAAGCAGAATGTGTAGGCATTTAAATTATGGCCATGCATGGCATATAATTCCACATGCATGTAAGACTGTGCAGATCACTTTGATTCCAGGAAATGTCCTTTCTATAGATCTTGAGATCCAGCTAATTCTTTTCATATTTTTCACAGCTATCAATGTGAAGTACGTAGGTATTAAAATTTGAGATATAAATAGCCATAATAAGAAACCAATGATGCTTATTGGGTTCGACTGCTAAACTAAATGAAATATTCCAGGAAGAAAACAATTTCCACATCAACTAGGTGGTTAATAAGAAGTTAGGTAATATGCAGACAGACTTCTAGAACTACAGTCGGTTGATTGCTGAATTTTAATTAATTGGCCTTTGAATAGACAGAGAAGGCATGTCTCCAAGCAACCAACATATCACCCTTAACAAACACCAAAGAGATCACTAGCCCTATCACAAAACAAGGGATAACAACTGCAAGTTGCCATTGGATCATTTTATTTTACAAAATTGGCAAATTTTACATTTCTGATTTGTGTACTACATGGCAAGAAATCCATTGCAGCAAATTTCATTATGGAATAATGGGGATGATATCCTTAATTGTTAAAGAAGGCAATCGTCCTATGATATTGGTTTCATCTTCTAAGTTCATGTGCGTCCCAAGGAAGAAACAAGAACTTTGTAACATGTTTCAAATCTTCTCCATGGATCTCTCTCATAAATGGAAGAACAAGTTTGAGAAATTGATACCAAAGCTCAAATTGATTTTAAGAATATGATAAATGAATTGGTACGGTAACTAATTGCAGATAAAAAGCTCACCATAGAAATCTAAATTATTTCTTTAGATCCCAACAAATCCAAGATTTTTAACATTAAGTGCCTTCTACAAATATACTCTTTCAACCTTTCCACTATCATTAAAACCTTTATTTAGCAATATAACAAGCGTCACATTAATTATTTAAGCATAATATACCACTTTGATTTTTACTAATCGCAACTAAAATGCTGTCTATTGTGGCCCAATTGATCCCTTCAGATCCCAACACGAATACAAGTTCCTTTTCATCAGGTGCCTTCAATAATTATATTCTTCAACTTTTCCATTATAATGATCAGGGATATAATAAGCATATCATCAATTATCTCAGTGTATCGTACCATATTTAATATAAGCTGAAGGTTGACAAGTAAAACAGCCAGACAATTACACATAAGCGCAAAACATTTTTTAATCTCAAGGTTGTGTTGCACTCCTATTAATTCCCAACATTCACTAGGCTGAAAATCATATTCCAAAAGCAAGAAAGAACAAGAAATCTAAAAAAATAAAAGAGAAAAAAATAACTATAAGCAAAGCGTGTACCATTCGAGAATCAAGAACGCCATGTTCAGCAGGCTTGGCGTCCTGATTGTAGAGCTTGTTGTTCCACACCTGAACCTCTGCCAACTTCCTTATCTCGTCACCTGAAAACATGCTGAAACGAAGACTTTTTCTACAAAACAGAATCAGCGCAAACAGAGAAAAATTAGAAGAACAATAATGCATGAGATTTGATCAAACAGAACCGAACTGATGATAACTTCGAAGATCTCACATCCGTCGAGGGCCAACATCCTCGATGAAGGGCTCCTTGGTGCACCGCAGCTTCTCCTCTCGGCGCACCAACGCCATGGTGATTGCCGGGAGGACGACCGACTTCTGGTGTGGGGTTTAAGGGGTTTTATGAAGCCCTAACCACTGAGCGGACCCAGTTACCAGGGGGTGAATTCTAGCATACCTCGTGGATGTGGTTTTTTTTTTTTGCACAGCATGCCGTTGGGTTCTGACTTCGGTGTTGTTTTTGGCTTCTATGGTTTGGTTTTTGGTTCCGCATCACAATTAGCTCTGCCATTTTCTACTATGGCAAAAATGACAGGCTGGAATCCAATAAAGTATATTGTAGAACCCAAAAATAAAAGCCTTGAACCCAATGATAATATACTATGCAAAAAAAATCCACGGTACTATAGCACGCACCCAAGACTAGGCGGGTGTTTTTTGTTTTTCTAGCATACACCCTTATAAATCCTTATAATTGTGGGATAACCAATGTTATTAATTCGGACCAGACCGGAACGGATAGGACGGTTCAATTGATTAACCTGTGAACCGGGCTACCGGCCAGATCAAAGCCTTATAACACAGGATTTTGAAATATGCTATAATCCACCCAATCCGATTGGGGTCACCGTACATGTCTAAGATGGAAGTCTGCATTTTCAACAATCATGTTGTACTTTTTTTAACATGGAGCTATACATGTCAGACAGACCAATCCAGCACAAAGCAGCTCTCAACTTCCCGAAGATCACCAGTAGCACATCACAGGGGACATGCACCCAGTCCCTCCACTCAACTTTCAATTGTAAATGACACCATTTCCGTCTCATAAAGGGAAGGGCTAACATTATCATCAACAAGGGATTATATTGTTTCTAGTCCAATAATAATATTTTATTATAGTTGTTGATGTTGCGAATTTGAGTGTCCTCGGGATCGAGGACGAATCCGGATCAACTAACGGAGCTTCAGGAGAGATGATGAATGATGAATTTCTGATTGATTGATTGAGGAAAATGAGCTTAGATCATCGAGCGATGGTCAATCACCATCTAGAGAGGTCTCAAACCTTTAGATCTCGGGCGTGCTCCTGCAAGGGAAGTCTAGGGGCTCCTCCCCGAACCCTATGATGATTAAGTCAGTAGGATGTCAGAGGGGAAAGAGAAGGAGGAAAAAAAAGGATTCTCAGAGAGATTAAGAGGAAGTGAAAGGGACCGAGAGAGAGAGAGAGAGAGAGAGAGAGAGAGAGAGAGAGATGGGTGTGAGCTCATAGAGAGGATTGGAGGCCCCTTTTTCTCTCTCCTCTGCCTCTTCTATACCTTGAGACCAAGACGGACTGTTGGTTTGCATCTCAAGTAATCACCTATCCAGTAATTATTCGCTCCCTTAATTAGTCCAAATGGCGCTAGCCTAGTGCTAGCTTACAATGATCATCGAACACCTTCCCGAGGCTCTGTTAGTTAAGCTTCGTTACTCACAGGCCCTTGGATCATGCCACGTGTATGGTCAGATTTCCCCCATAAGACTTGCCCCCCTAACTTGTTAGGTCGACAAGATCTAACCTCCGGTCAACCTAGTAAGTTAGGCTGCTGACATGATCCATTTCGAGATTGTATCTTCTCTACTTAAGTATAACCTATTTGGATCAGGTCCAAGTTATTGGCATTGGTGAAGCAATTGGTCGGCAGCATGACTTGGTTTTCGAGATAGGTCTGAGCTACCCTAGGCCGGATAGATCGATGTAGGAGTCTTATCCCTTGTCGCCTTATGACCGTTTCTTGAAGCTAACCAGTGTTGGTGAAATGAGTACCCAATATCATTCTCAATTTTTGATCCAGCAACTACTCAGCGATACTCCTCCTTAAAAGGAAGTCGATGGTAGGCATGATGCGTGCCATTCTTTATACACTTGTCCCGAGGCATCAGAGAGGCTGTGGCCCACATGTTCTCCATATGGGAGCTGACTCTTCATCAAGCGTTGAGGACTGTTAGATCGTAACCACTATGATTTGGAGAGAGGGAGAGAGTGTGCCTAATGCCTTCTCCTTCAAGAAACCTTTTGAACTTCTCTATGCACTTGTCTTCTCCGTCGTCAATACTTCCTAAGAACTCCAGTTCTTTCTCTTACTGGTTTGCTCATTGATTCTATGGTCCAGGTAATGGAAACCCAACCGTTAGTCTCTAAGAAAGTTAGTGCCTACTTAGAATTGTTTTCCTGCGATATAAAGGCTTCTCATTATCCGTAGATTTTGAAAGTCTTTGGTATCTTTCCCCTTCCATCCTAGTTTTCCTTCCCCTTCGGAGTAAGCCAATGATTCTAACGAGGGAGAGATTGTCGTATATCTAGATACCTTTAGAGCCGATTTCGGCTTCCAGTCCACCCTCTTTTGAAAGATATCCTTCGTTTCTAAGGCGTTTGCCCAACCAAACTTTCTCTGAATAGTTGGAAAATCATGTATAGTTATGTCATTGTTTTTCATAGACTCTACTTGGTTCCCACTCTTTGTTGGTTTTGATTACTTTTCTCCTTGAAGAAGAGTCCTAGTTTTGAGGATTGGTTCTACTCCTCAACCCGACAAGATATATCTTTCTTAGGTTCCCTTCCGACTCATACATCCAAATGGAAATATCATTATTTTTTTTCTTCATTTCCAATGATGATGGTTTGGACATCCCTACCTCCTAGGATGCTCCTCATTTGGATTTAGGTAATCAAACCTCCCTATCCGCTGAAAAGATAGATCAGTTAGTCACTCTTCAAAAATCTGACCCGCTAGACCTTTCAAAACCCTTAGTTGAAGGAGTTCTTAGAGAGGTCAAGCTCTCTACCGTAAAGGGTAGGGTTTTTTCTTTGCATAGCTACAAGGTCACTGATGAGTGCATAATTATACATATTTTCATACTATATTTGCTTGCACTTTGCCTGCCTTTTTGCATTGATCCTCTATTTTTGTGCTCTGTTGGGTATTTTGTTGTCATTGAACTTGAAAATAGGTGCTCAGGACAAAAGAAGCAAAAATCGAATCAATTCAGAGCCAAATAAGTTGCAGAAGTAAAGAATTTATTACAAGAGCTACAGAACTCTAAAACCAATCTCCATTAGTCAGATTGAATAAAAAGAAGTCAAGAACAACTAGTTAAAATTTAAAGTCAATCTGAGATCAAATGTTCATCTAATCAAGCTTTTGATGAAGACTACGCAGAGCTGGGAAACCACACAGGCACAGAGCTCCTAACACAGCATGTCCAGAAGCACACGAGCGTGTCGATCCCCTGTGTAGGCCGTGTGCATCTCGAGACGAGCCAAAACCGCGTCGATTCAATTCCAAATGATTCCAGACTCACACACGGGGTCAACACGGCCCAGACACAACCGTGTGAAGTAAAATTGAAGCCTATAAAAGGCCGTCGGATGCGAATTGCAAGGGGACTTTTGGCGGATCAACTTTTGGAGGTTCTTTGGCCATCAGCTAGGGTTTCAGAGAAGAGATTGATGGCGGAGGAGGCATCGTTCAAGGGAGTTTGTATCTTTATTTATGTCTTCCTCTTTAGCTTTTTTGATGAATGCTTTTAGTATGAGAGGCTAAACCTTCTATAATATCTCGGGTCCTTCAACCCTTAGATGAACTTGTAACTCTTTTCCTTTATTTATTATTAGGTTTTTCTTTTTTATTATTCTTGCAAATTATTTCTGTATGCTTAATGGTTGTGGCTTGTTAGTGCGAAAGCGTCGATCATATAATTAGAGTTGCTTGATGTATGAAGAGAGATCTCGGTCAAGCTAGATTCAGGCATAGATAATAGGGATACGAGCATACCGAGAGATCGTGTGATCGCGGTGATTTCACAACACACTCTCCGGATTAGGGTAAAACCTAATAGTGGGAACCACAAAACACTAAATAATGATAATGTAGTCGTCTGACAAAGTCGCTATATGGGACTAGGGTTTGGATGCACGAGAGATCGTGGTCAAATTAATTTTGGGTTCTCCATGGTCCAAGAATATATCAATTAGATAGCCAGTATTAGGAATCGAGTCGAGTAAGGGATTCTTAGGGGGATAGAGATCTAGGGTGCCATGTCCTCTTGATTGATAAAACCCTAGATTTGCCAACTGTTCACTTTAGCTTTACTTCTTCCTTAGATTGCTTAGTTAGTATCACAAAAACACCCAAAATATTTTAGGCTAGATAATAGAAGATAAATTAGTACTAGCTCTGCCGTTGCTTGTGGATTCGACTACCCTATCCTCAGGGTACTTCACTACTTGAGCGACCACGTGCACTTGCCAGTGAGCATAGCACATCAGTCACCCATCTGACCTGTTAACCCTCTGACTTGTGAAGGATTGTTGTATTGTGCAGAGATGTCTTCGGGCAAAGATCATCTGCTTTGGGCGATAACGAAGGACCCGAAGTCTCCATTTTTGAGCAGTTCGAAACCTTGGAAGAGAAGATGACATGTTGAAGGTCATCTTCCGCCGAGCAAGAGGTCAAAGACTTAGTGGAAGGGTCGAGTTATTGTTGAGACCTCATCCCCAAGAGCAGACTCCCAATGACCCCTGTCTAGGGGTTATATGAACTCCAACATACCCTCGGGACCCTGGGTTCTCAGCGAGAAATCCTAAAGAAATCCGACTTGCTCCCGAGGAGGTCACGTCTATCCTCGAAGTGGCCACGCCTTCTTCCGAAGAGGTCGCTTGGGATGAGCCTGTCCCAACTACTTCTCCTATTCTTGACGTACTGAGTTATGATATCTTGACCCTTGTTGCACGAACCTCGGACACCTCGACTCTCGAGGCGGCAAGCTCTGGACCTCCTATGTCCTCTCAAAGAGAGATCACACTGAGGGAGCCAAGCATGGTGCTACTGGTAGCAACATCCGCCGACTGGCTGCAGCAGCAGCAACGGTTGTATGTTAATTGGGATTAATTCTCAGTTAATTGATAGGGTATAAGCTCCAACATAATTGTGCTCAAGTTGAGTTATTGATTGAATAGCCATATACACTTACACGAGTTGCTAAGTATATGCATTATGGCTTAGATCTTGATATGGAGCATTGAGGCGCCACAGGAAGGTATCTAGATCCTGCATAACTGCTAAATCAGGTGGGTAATCATACAACAAACACATGGTATGGAATTTCTAAAACCCTTGCATGTGTATATTTCTGAAATGAAAGGTATGTTATGCCTTCTTAGTAAACCTTCTAAAGGGAGTATTTAATATGAAAAGCCAAAACTACGTTTATGGTTTTCGAGGGTTTTATAAACTCTACGAGGCACTATCATTAGGTGTTTGTATGGGCGGATACCTTTTGATACCGGTGTGAGTCGTTACGAGGTTTTTATGTGATTATGGTTTCGACATATTGTTTTGATTAGAATATGCTTGGATATTGAATCGAAATGAGGCTTTATTGGCTTTCATATTGGTTTTATAAGACTATCCATAATGAGATCTGAGAAGGAATGCCTTCATGCATTCAGGGGATCCCTTATGGCATTCAGGGGATGCCTCCATGCATTATGGGGATGCCTTTGTGCATTCAGTTATAACCGTTGTCGACATACGCGTACATGCTCATCCTACGGGATGTTCACAAAGACTGGGCATTAGGGCTTGTGTATGCTTTCTCAGAGACCGAGTGGACTGAGAATGGAGAGGCTACTCGGGGATTGTTAGTTTTTTTATGCTTTGATAGCATCTTTCCTGAGTTGATATTTTGGGTTGCGGGCGAGGTGATTATACATGTGGATGTTTTGGGCCGCGGGCCTGAGGGGTTTTACATGTCGATGTTTTGGGCCGTCGGCCAACCGTTCATACTTGATGAGATTTTATTGTATTTATGTTCTTTTATTATTTGATTTGTATGTGGTGCCCACTGAGCCTTAGTTGGTTGACTCATCACCCCCTTGTTGACTTTTCGCTACAAGTAATGAGGAGTAGAGGAGTGCCAGGCGAATACTTGGAGGGATTCACCTACTGGCTTTGGGAATTTGCTTACATCCTGGTGAGGTTGGTGACACCCGCAGGGGATGTGCGTTTTCTTTGTGTGTGAGGTTCAGTTTGATGTGTATTTGAACACATTATGTATTATGGTTTGTATAAGGTCATGTAGAACCCTTATGCTTTCGCTCTTATTTATTATAATATTATAGAACTATTATTGTCTTGAATATAATCATGTTGATATCTTAGGCCTTGCGTCCAGGCTAGGGCCTATCCTTTGTCTTGGCGTGGCCGGTCTGTCACGTGCTCGGGGCCCAAGGCCAAGTTCGGGCAGTGATATTTGTCTTTCAAGAGAGCTACATAACAATGTCTGGTTGTTTACTGATCTCCTCTGAGCTCTTCGCACCTCTGCTTGGTTGGGAACTTCATTATCAAGTGATAGGTAGAAACAACAACTCAGAGGGCCTTCAAAGTTGGCCTTCCTAATATGGCGTTGTAGCTGGAGGGACATTTGACTATAAGGAAGTTTGGGGTCATAGTTGACTTATGAGGGTAGGTCCCCACAGTGAGTCGAAGGCTTGCCACCCCCTCTAGTCGTATGGTGCCCCTTGTGAAACAAACCATTGGGAACCTTACTAGACGTAGCAACTCAGGTTCAAGGCCCAACTTCTCGTAAGCATCCATGAAGACAACGTCTGCTAAACTCCCACTATCAATGAGGACCCTTTGGTCTATGTAATTGGCAATGTTTACAATGACTACCAATGCATCATTGTGAGGGTAATTGACTCCCTCCAGGTCGATGTTTGAAAAGGTGATGGGAGGCTCGATACTAAGCCTCTTCTTCGACATGCTTGCCTTACTCGACATCTAGGTATAGCTTCTCAGAGTTGAACTGCTCTCACTTTCGCTATGTGGTCCCCCACCAATCATATGAGTCATCCCCACTAGAGCTTGATACTTGATCTCATTAGGAGCTCCATGGAGGAGTATCATGGCTTTAAAAAATTATAATTAGTCTACTAGATTCGAGGTGCCCTTATAGGTCTCCATATGACATCCAGAATCCAACTGGTAGAGGTGCTTAAAAAATTTTAGGAATAAAAGGAGAAGTGGCTTGGGAAATGTACCTCGATTGTTCCTTGATCGACCGACAAGTAGTCTTATGTCGAGGTCGTAGGGGCTCGGCTAAGATGACCCAACGTTGTAGGGTAATCAAATGCTCACTCCCCTTTTCTTGTCCTAGGATTTAGGCTTTGGGAGCGATATAGAAGAGAGCCTACCCGCCTCGACTGAGTCCTCCATGAAATCTCCTTGTAGTTCTAGAGGTTGGGGTGCCTGATCTTGTCTTTGGAGGGCTCTAGTGAATACCTCAAGCATAGTTTGGAATAGCCGGATCTAGACATCTTTTGGATTCTTCCAAGATCGTTGTCTACTCTAGAGGGGTTGTTGTAGCTTATGGGACTATGTATTTTCCCATGACATTATCAACCGTTGGATTATTCGTTTGGTTCTTCTTGCCTTTCACCATTGTAGATTTACAAAGCTTTTCACTCAAATTCCCATAGATGACGCCAATCTATTGATGCTGCAAAGCTGAGCATCTTCGAGATTGAGGATAGATCTGAATCAACTAATGGAGCTTCGAGAGAGATAATGGACTTCTGATTGATTGATTGATTGATTGAGGAAAACAAGCTTAGATCGCCGAGTGATGGTTGTTTGCTGTCTTAAGAGGCCCCAGACCTTTAGATCTCGGTTGCACTCCTACAAGGGAAGTCCAGGGGCCCCTCCCCAAACCCTCCAACGATCAAGTCAGTGGGATGATCAGAGGGGAAAGAGAAGGAGAAAAGAGAAAGGATTCTCAGAGAGATTGAGAGGGAGTGAGAGAGGCTGAGAGAGAGAGAGAGAGAGAGAGAGAGAGAGAGTCTTAGGGATATGAGCTTGTGGAGAGGATTGGAGTTCCCCTTTTCTCTCTCCTCTACCCCTTTTATACCTTCAGACCAGGGTCTTGGGTTGTTGGATTGCATCACAAGTAATCACCTACTCGGCAATTATTTGCGCACCTAGTTGGCCCACCTGGTGCTAACTTACTGCCAACTTACCATGATCATCGAACACCTTCCTCAGGCGTTGTTAGTTAAGCTTTGTTACGCATAGACCCTTAGATCATGCCACGTGTATGGTAAGATTTCCCCATAATAATAGTCATAATTTATATCCATTATAATTTTAATAATCAACTATTGTTAGAGAGAGGTGGAGACTATGCAAGATCGATAAAAAAGCTCTTTCAATGAATGAGAGATCTTCAAGAGATAGAAAGAGATAGATAAGCATACAAATTAAATAAACGAGTTAAAGATTCCATTATACAAGTTCTTGTTGTTTTTGAGGTTTGGCATTTATTTCAAATTTTTCTTCAAATCATAACATTTTCTTCTAGGTTGTTTATAATATGTTTTTTGTGTTTTCGATCTTACTCTTTTCTCCAACTTTTCTAATATGGAATATTGGTTCTTTCAATCTTATAAATATGTATCTTAATCAAAATAACTAGAACTCAGTTGGTTCTATTTTATCTTAATCAGAAAAGCTAAATATTTTGATGATTTCATTTAGTTCTTGTATGTATTTGCAAATGTGGGTGCCCATTTTTCGAAAGTTTGTGATATATTGGACACTTCTGATTAAGCATGATCTCCTTTATTTCTAAAACTAAATTTGCATCTCACACCACTTGGAAAACATAGGGGGCATTCGGATGGTTGTACCAAACTAAAGGTGTTTGGTTGTTGGGATAAGAAAAAGGAGATGGAGATTTTTTTATGGTTTGTTAGGAGGGATAAAAACTGGAGTTGATGTTTGAGGCACAATGGGTTTATAGGACTTGGAAACACTTCTGACACGATCTTGCACACTACCGTTATGTGGACATACTATTATCGGGAGCCTATGGAGGACATTACCAGACGTGTCGTTGAAGTGTGTCTGCCAACTAGAGGAATTCTATGCAGAGCACTTCAGCTCTGACTGGTTCCTCCGTTACATTATAGACAAGTTTTTATTTTATCCCTCTAAACTTATTGGATTTTTTGTCGCATTCTTGTCAGCTTTCTTCCTAGAAAGCCCTAATCTTAATGGAAGTCTTTATGTCTACAGATGGAATGTTCCTTTAGGGATTAAGTTCTTACTTTTTGCAATGCCACTAAAAAAATTTAGCATTTCTTACAACCCTATTGATTTGTATGATAGAAATAGCCTTGTATCTTTCAAATTATGTCCACAAATTACTATTGAATATTGATAGAAGGAGGTTGTGGCTCTTGACCTTCCAAAGGTTTCAAAAATTGGACACTTTCTCAACCAGTTCCATTCACACTAGTTAGCAGTATACAAATTCTGCATGGTTGTTTTGTTCCGGAAAATGAATAATTTAATTTAAGGGATGAACATCAAGTTAATTATAATATTAATTTGGATCTCAATGATTGGAAAACAGTTTATGAATACTGGGTTTTAGTCATTCTTGATACTTGACACCACCTCGACACTCTTATATATACAATATTCTTTTAATGTGAACTTAGATATTGATCGGATAGAATAAATTCATGTATAATTATAAATATTATAATTTAAATTACAATATCTAAAAAAATATTAATAATTATTTATAATCATACAAGTAATGATATTTGTTAGCCAAAAACCTGTTATGCATGGAGTTTACTCCGGTTAAGGCCAACTGATGATGTCTTCTACGGTTGAAGAACGTGTTGAAGGCGTCTTCTTGGAGAATCCATCTGAAAATGGGACATGAACATGACTGTGAGAGGGGGAGAGGGCCTGGACGCCATAATACCGCTCCAATGGTCAAGTCAGCCTGGAGATCGCCAAAGAAGAAGAAGAAGAGAGAAGGGAAAAAGTGGAGAGAGTTTGCAGTTCAAAGTGAGCATATCCCCTCTATCTGAGGTCTTCCTCCTTTTGTGCTACTAGAGCTCCTTGGGATATGGGTCTTGTCCCATCATCCATTGCTGTCTTATCGGTCATCACGAGAGAGGGTGTGCGGACAACCCTTCGGTCTCTGAGGTAATGACGACCTTATCCTGCCACGTTGACACATGTGGCAAATTTGGGGGCGTATCAATATTTATTATTATATAATAGATAATAATAAGTTTAACTCTAAAACAATAATATATATATAATCATTATTTTAAATTATAAAAGTATTATAAATATTCAAATTTAATAAGATTATATATTTAAATTAATATAATAATTAATATATAATATATAATATAAAAGTATATTAATTTAAATATTATTAATTACTATTTAATAAAATTATATATATAAAAGCTCATCCTTTTGGAGGGACGAGCTTTGCAGATCCTTAAGAAGCTTCATCCGATCAACCAAATGCTTGTATGGAACTCATCACACTCTTGATCAGGGATACCCAGGATCCAAACACGCACACCCTTAATCTTCTTCGATGGGTGTGGAGTGCAACCGGGCTGCTGCGCACACGTAGCTCATTTGGTGGGAGTTTGTGCTGGTCAATTTTGGAAAAAGTGGCACGCGCAACTGCGAGGGGCGGCGCTCAGGCCAATTTCGGCCATGTCCGGGCTGGGTGGTGTGCACGAGAAGGCAATCGAGGTCGTGCCGAGCGATCGTTCGCAGGGACTTCACACGCTGCGGCGCCGGCGCTCTGGCGAGCTCCGGCAATGTCCAGGCGGCGCAGCACAGCCCCCAAACCAGTCCCCACCGCGCTGTGTGCGAGCAGAAGCATGAAAGAGACATCTCTTCATGATGGGGATAGAAATTATGCGCTCAAGTGAGAGATCTCCAAGATAGAGAGATCTTGAAGACTTATTCCGACCAAGACTTTGAAACAAGGGTAGCTACTAATCATTCTTGTAACATTTATTATTTTCATTCTAAATCTATATTTATTTTATTGTTTCTAATTTCTAAGGTTTTAGGGTATAGAGAAAGAGGGAGCACTTAGATTATCCATAGATTTGAACTTGAATTTAGGGGTTCAATCCTTGTAAAAAGAAGTTTATTGTTTTCATTCTAAATATTTGTTTACTTTATTATTTTTAATTTCTAAGGATTTAGGGTTTAGAGAAAGAAAGAGCTCTTAAATTGTTGGTAGACATTGACCTTAAATCAAATGGTAACCATGTTCCAATATTTTTTTCTTTCATTATAAGTCTTTACTTTGATATTTATGAGGGTTTTGGGTTTATAGAGAGAGAATCTCAGGCTTGCTCTGGCTTCCTCTTCTATGTTCTAGTAAGAGTACTGCATCGCCAAGTTTTTCAAGGGTTTACCAGTTTCACTTTAATGCAAAATTTGTTGATAGTTTGTCGTGTTAAGCTATTTAACCTTTGTGTTCAAATTCCTTTACGGGAAAAAGTCATACAGAAAGTCCCTATTTTCTACTAGTGGTTGGATTAAGATTACTAAGAATATAGCTAAACCATTAGTAGAAAATGGGGTCTTTACTTCTGACTTTTGCCAATGAGGAGATTTTTCTATTAGAATTGCTTATTATTCCTGACAAACCGTCATGTATAATTGGTGTTTATCTATTTTATCATCTTTTACCTAACAGGTCTTCAGGAATATGATCTTTTATTTGTTTCAACAGGTATTAACAGTTTATCATATTTATAAAAGATTTTTACTCGTTACTATTAAGCCTTCTTGCTCTTCTCACTCTTTCCCTTTTACTTTTTACACTTACCCTTTCACTCTCTTAGTTAGCATAAAAAACAAATGACTCTTTCCCTCTTTCCCTTTCCTTGCCCTAAATCACCCTAACGTCCTAATCCTCTCCACCAACATTATGGGTTTGAAAAGACTGGTCTAACATCATGTCTATAATGGTGACACTAGGCAATATATCTACGCACAAATGTCGTTTGTTTAAATCAGTAGTTCTTCCATTCCTAATAGAGGCAAGCCTCTATTATTAACTACCCCAAACATAATCTTAGGATCCTCCGATATGGGCTTAAGTACTAGTGGAGGAAATAGATAAATCTTTGTTTGAAGGGTGATTTAGTAATTTGTATGTTGTATTTGTAGGTCATTTTTTTCTCCATTTATATACATATCTTAAGGGACTCATCATCATCTCTTTTCTTTTTTTTATAATATATATAAAAGAAAATTAAATAATAATTATTTAGAACAAACTTAGAAAAGAGTCCAGAAACACAACTACTGAAGTATGGTAGATACCCAATGTCTAAATAGTTGGATCCCAAGTGAAAATTTCTAACCAAATTATGTCAATGCTCCCATTTCTTGGTTTCTATTCTCTTAGGAGGATTTCCCTCAATTTTTTTTATTAACATCCTTACAATTAGTGGAAAGTGTTGTATCATTTGATTCCACAAACGATTTAGTCATTAGCATCTTGGTAAATATCATAGAGTAACTTATTCAGTATTACATCACCGTCTAACTTCTCTTCTTTTTTCTCCTTTTTCACATGAGCCTCCGGTCTATACTAATCAACTTTGGCCTTGGAATGTATGACTATGTTAATCGTATTTTTATTGAAATTTTCGTATGCTTGGCATATTAACTGGATTGGAAATATGGGAACAAATCAACATGAGTAGCTTGATTCCATTATGATTATTACTAGCATTTGCAGTATGATCTTTTGCATGAAACCTAGCATGATTCCAGTTGCATGATTTGATTTTATGAAATTGTATTATTTTCATATGATAACCCATGTTGGGAATGTTTTTTTCTCACTGAGCTCTCATAAGCTTATCCTCTTCATTATCAGTCTACAAGTACAACTCAATTAGAGGTCTGAGAACCCTGAGGTAAGATGTGTACCAGATTATCATGTTGTATGGGACTGTAGTGGGCTTTGAGCATTGTATATAGAGGTTGTTGATTTTCATATATATGTGAAACTCCGATGATGTCTAAACTTGTATTTTGGTGCTATTTATTAATGTTATACATAGACATATATCTTGTTTATATATATATATATATATATATATATATATATATATATATATATATATATATATATATATAGGGGGGGCTGATATGCTGCGGTTGGCAGCACTTGCGGCCGGCCCGCCATATCTCTACATGATTGGGTCTGGCCTCGGGCGGCCCGGGGCCTGGCCCGATATCGCATGAGATATGGTGGGCAGGCCACAAATGCGGCCAACTGCACCATATCACCTTCATATATGTGTGTGTGTGTGTGTGTGTGTGTGTGTGTGTGTGTGTATATATATATATATATATATATATATATACATATAGGGATCTGATACAGTCCAGTCGGCCATACTTGCGGCCAACCCGCTTTATCAGATCCCTGGGGGTAGGCCGGGCCTCGGGCCTATAGAGGCCCGCCATATAGAGTAGTGATAAAGTTGGCCGGCCGGACTGTATCACTACTCTCTCTCTCTCTCTCTCTCTCTCTCTCTCTCTCTCTCTCTCTCTCTCTCTATCTATCTATCTATATATATATATGACATGATGTGTTTTAGATGCTACTACTATTTCCTCCTGTTATAAGTGATTGAGTAGCAGGAAAACACAACCAGAACGTGGCTGGGTGTGGCGGGTCCCGTTTCGGAGTTTAGTCGGGTAGGTTGGGGGTCGGATGCCACAGTAATTGTTCC
The DNA here is from genome assembly GCA_026586065.1 of Dioscorea zingiberensis. Taxonomy (NCBI): domain Eukaryota; kingdom Viridiplantae; phylum Streptophyta; class Magnoliopsida; order Dioscoreales; family Dioscoreaceae; genus Dioscorea; species Dioscorea zingiberensis. Next base: position 51,187,438 of record CM048818.1, on the reverse strand, counting down.
AGTAATTTGCATGTGAATTTTGGTTACAATTTGCATATTATAACATTTATCTTATTTATGTATAATTTGTTTTGGTTTGATCCTTTTCTTTTTCTTTGTGCTTACATAATTACTTTTACTTCTTCATCGTTTTCATCATCATCTTTTGTGACTTTGTCTTCTTGTTTGCCTTCTTCTTCATTCATTATTGCTTATTTTCATCTTGCTTCTTGCTTATTTCTTTCTTTCTGTGTTGTTCCTTGTTCTTGTAACCCCCTGGATTTTCTAAATAAACATCATTTGATTAAAGAATATTTTATTCTCATTTAGGCATGTTTATTAAGATTGAAGATAATGCATTGATCAGCATAGTATTTGAATAACATTTTATCTTCAGATTTTATACACTTGTACAATTTATGTGTTTCTTTTGGAACAACTATTATTTATTATACACAAGCACAGTTATGCCTTGCAGTGGTGTTATCCTCACTGAGCTCGAGTAGCTCATCCTCTCCTTACATGTTTCTTGCAGGTAGGAGACAGGGACCCAAACTATATCTAGAGTAGTGGAGTGAGGACCTGTCTATGCATAGTTGGCTCTGACCATCCCAGTTGTTTACTTTGGATTTGTATTTAATGTTTTTGAGAGAGTAGAACTCCTGTTAGTTAAAAGACATATGTTATTATGTCTGTTGTTTATTTGAGATTTTATGATGACATGGATTTTATTCCAAGTTATGACATATGTTTTTCCTGCTTTATTAGATTACATATGAGTTTAATTATCAGCAACCTTCGGTTTAGGATGCACTCTTGGCTTGACTGGTGTGGCACTCGTCTCCTGATTTAGAGAAGGGTGTTACAGTTCCTCTTCATGATTCAAGATCATGTGCATGCTTTATGTTATTTGGTTCTTGCTCCAAGATCTAGAGCATCCTTTAATCTGTATGGTATCCCTTAGTGTTTAGGCCATCCCCTGATTTATAAGATTTACCTTAACTTTTAAGGTATACCTTAATTTATAAGGTATCTCTTAGTATTTAAGTTGTCCCCAAATTTATAAGGTATCCCCTAACTCTTAAGGTATACCTTGATTTGTAAGGTCTCCCTTAGCTTTTAAATCGCCCCCTGATTTAGGTTGCCCCTTGATTTATAGGGTCTCCCTTAGCTTTTTTGTTGTCCCTTAATTTATAAAGTATCCCAATTTTTTTTAGGTTGCCCTCAACTTTTGTAGGGTATCCCTTTATTTGTAGCTCTTAGGGTACCCATACTGCATTTGATCTAATTCGGGGTCTTCCTCTTCTACTTCTCTCTACTCTTCTATAATTCTTCTCTCTACTTTTCTCTTCTTCTTTCTTCTCTGATGCAGCTCTCTTCTTTCCTTCTTACATTTTCTTTTCTTCTTGCATCTTCTTCTCTTTTTTTCTTCTCATGTATCTTCTGTTTTTCTTCTTTTGCATCTTCTATTTTTCTTTTTTTGCATCCGCAAAATTTGTACTTCTACTCCGCCTTAGGATCTACACGTAATCTTCATCCTTGGATCTACTCAAAGATTTTACCATCAGGATTTGCTTCGAGATTTCACCCTCTGCTTCAAGATCTTCTGTCTCTCTGAGATCTTCTATCTCAGGATTTTCTTAATGTTCATCCTGCCTCTAGATTCGCCTCTTCATTCTTTTTCTTTAGTTGATGGTTGCTTTTTTTTTTCTCGATCTTGTTTCTCTTTCTTCTTTTTCTTGTTCTTTTTTTTTTGTTTCCTTTGTGTTTGTCTCTGTATTTCTTTCCTCCCCTCTTCTCTATTTGTGTGGTTCTCTCTATGCTTCTATGCTTGATGCTTTTATGCCTGCCCCCCATCTCCTCAAGTGTAACGCTTCTGTGAGATTTACGGGTAGAATTGTCTTGACAGTCATGCCGGAGATGGAATAGTTACGTGATGTCACCCGAGCTTATCCAGAAAGACTTATTTATCCATTTATTTGAAATTTTAATTTCATATGTTTTGACATTAGTTTATCTGAAATAAGGATTTATGGAGTATATCATGCATTTTTTAATTTATTATTATTATTATTATTTATAGGGAGAATTACTGTACAGTCCCCGACATATTTTCATTTTCTAGGCAGGCCCCTTTGATTTTCCAACTCTCTTGTCAGACCCTCATTTTTGAAATTGTTCCCACCAGGTCCCTCCCATCAGGTAGCTGTTAGGTTTCATCCATTATAACGGCTTATTTATAAGGTTCGATAATCATGTATTTTGCTTGCCTTGTTGTGTATTAATACTTCCTTATGTGTTTATTTGCTAAGGTGTTTCACGTATTATCCTAGAAGTGTTTATTTTCTCTGGGTTTTAACTTATTGAACTGCCGAAGCATTTATTGTATGGAGTAATCGTCCATTATAACTGCTTAAGCATTTTTTTGTGTGTTTTAAGCATAAGATCATGAATATGATGTATCACCGCCGAGAGCAATGTAAGAAGTGTGAAGCTTATGTTTCAAGAAGATTGAAGAAAAAGTGGAAGAAGCATGTCTTTTACAAAATGATAACAAAATTAATCATTCTCTGCGCGTTTCTTCTATATGGAATTACATATCAACATAGATTTGAGAACAAACAGAACTCGTAATCCCATTGATGCAGTTGGCTACAGAATGTTCTTTCACATGACTCCTCCCCAAGGCGCAATTTATGTTGCACATCAGTTGCGACATACCCGCTAAGTGGATGGTCCATTATAAAATCTCTCCGTCGTATAAATCGGTTTTTCAGCCACTTTATAAGACGAAATAATTCTACGACCGGTTTTCGGAACTGATTTATTGTGTCACTACATGACCTAAGTTCTACAACCCCGAGGAATCATGGACTTTACCTTCAAACATGCTGTTCAACAATCGTATTCCTTCGTCCCTTGATTCCTCATTTTTAAACAATATTATCCTTGTTGTATATGCAGTAGGGAGGTGTCCTTCCTTCGCTGCATCCACAAGACGTTGGATGCCAGAGGGCATTCCCATGGAAAGAGTTTCCTCCTGCCAATCAATCAATCTCAAGTTAACAATGCTTAGTATAAATAACCACAGCTAAACAATACTAGGAAACTAGCAGATACTCACGAGGCCAAGCAGGAAACTCGCTGTCAAATTCCCACACCCCGCACAGTTTCGAATGAATTCGATGTATTCGGCAGAATCCCAAAAACACCAATAGGTATTAGGTTAACAAAAAGAAATTTCCCAACTCTGCGACTTCTAGATATTTGGCAAAAGGTCTTACAACTGTTGGGTTAGACGTCAATTTCTCGTAAGTTCACACTCTACTAAACGACGAAAGTAAAAAACAAAAAACCCCCCAAAAAAAGAAGAAATTTATTTGTCATTGTCGTAACTTCCTCAAATTGTCGACCGGGCTTTCCCGCTGCGATGCCACGATGCTGAAAATTTTTGTTAAAACTTGTTCTAGGAGACGAAGGGCATATGAAAGCCTCTTTGTGTCCATGGTGGTGTTGCGATGTTTCACTGCAAAAATAGGAAGAGGAAGAGTGGGTATGGTCTTTGGAATCCTTTGAACCTTGACTTTAAAGGATGGGAACAGTCGCTGCACAGGTACTTCATTAATAGATATGACGATTTCGTACTACGCCGCCCATTCCGATGACGCCTTGAGATGACGAGTATTATCACGTTGACTGGGTTCCAAAAAATGGCACAAGGTAGGGCAAAACCTCATCATGAAGCGTCGTCGTATTGAAAAGCATGCCTCATGGCATGGTCTAGACAATCGAGGGCTGATAACGAACAGTATGTCCCAATTATTACACTATACATCCCAAAAATTGGTTGGCAATCCTGAGTAGTAAATGTTAGAAATTTGGTCTGATACAAGCTTGCAGAGCTACCAATAAATTCTAAAAGTTAGCATAATAAACACTTACAATATCTAGTAAACGATTAAAATCACCATAGTAAACGAGCATGATTCGAAATAATTGTTGTATACATCTTTGCTATATCGTATATATAGATGGGATACAAAATACACAAGGTCTACTCAGTCTCCAGTCTCCTTATCTGGTTTACACCATTCAAGGCCATATAGTAATAAATCTAGAACCAACCTTTGAGCCTCACTCCAGGGACCTTGTGCAACTCAAATTTCATATCACACTCGTGCAGAATCATGAACCATAGTACCTTCGATCAGATTGTATAGTTGTCTGCGTGTCACATATGTCTGATCGCTCGACCACACAATGGTGCTCTTCTTGAGAATACACGTAGGACATCACTTAATCGAAAATAGGCATAGAACGAATGGTTAAAAATAATACACACTCCTTGGCGTTTAATGATCTATAAAACATAATACACCTTCTACAAGAGAATAATACACTTTAATTAGAATAAAAATACACGCTTAAAAGACTTTAATAATATAAGCGTCTTACTTGTCCATTCTGGTATTCAGATAAGTGGACATCGCCACCTTCTGTAAGTGTCATACTCTTCCTTGCTGGGGCTAACATTCTGTACAGAGGCTCTTGTTCTCCGTTGGCTTACCATCTCAGTTCGGGCGCGTGTCACGGGAGTGATTCGCAGTTCAGGAGGTGGTGGTGCGTCCGCTTTCTGTCTTGGTGCTAGCTTTTGTGCTGGTGGAAGCTTAGCATATGTTTTCCATCGTAGGGCACAACCTCTTGTAATAAAGGCCACAAGTATTGGTTCTGGTGATGCTGGTGCTTCTGCTAGTGGTTCTGGTGCTGGCTCTTGTGCTATTTCTGGTGCTGTTGGTACTGGCTCTGGTGTTGCTAGTGCTTCTTTGGCTGGTTTTTCTTCTGTTGGTGCTCCTTCTGCTGGTGTTGGTGGTTCGGATGATTCTTCTGGTACTGCTGGTGTTGTTGGTGCTGCTGGTGATGCTGTTGTTGGTTCTGGTGGTTCTGGTGATTCTTTTGGTGATGTTGGTAGTGGTGGTGTTGTTCCTATTTGTATCACGCTCTTCCTTGCACACCTTTTTTTTACGTTTGCGTATGAGGCGAGCAGTGGAGGTCTCACGAATACTTCCTCCTGATTGAGGAGTCCGACTTGTTACTAGGCTATTGTACTTCGAATATAGTGCATCGTACTTGGATTGAAGCTCTCTTAGCTCCATCCGGACGGCAGTCAAATTGGCCACCCCTGCTTTTGGTGCCTCCACCCGGACTCTCTTTCGCGAGACCTCTTTTGGTATCCTCTTCTGGGGTGAACCCAAATTTCCCATCGGGGTGCTGTCTTCCGTAGGTGGGCTTGTACATACCCAATCAATTCAACCTCTGCTGGGTTAGAGGGGGTGAGCAAGCATAACTGCAGTAATACACACGAAATGGCAGTAAATAAACACTTCAACAAACAGATAAAAGGTTAAACAATTCGGTAAATAAATAAAGCCCACCTCCTTCTGCTTCACTGTTTTCAGCAATTCGGAAAAACAATTCTTCTTATTTAAACTGTTCTCGTAATAACAGAAAATGCGCGGCGTCTTCTTCAAGCATACCTTCTTGCCAGTTCCGGTCACCTCATAAAACCACAAGTTAAGTGCGATGATGCACCCTCGCAAGTGGCCCGAGGCTTTTGCTTTCCTCTGAGACAGTCCCTTACACGACCTGCTTCATCGGGGACCTACTCCATCAACCACTTGTGGGTGGCCTCTGCCCACGCGTAGTCCTTGAGCGTTGAGAGGTCGTCTTCGTACGACGTAACCTAATACGGGGTTGTACAGGAGGTGCTTGTGAACAGAAAGCTCCCTAGGAAGTAGATGACCAACATCTTCACGAAATTCTCCTCCTCGCCCTCGGCCTTCCCAACGAGGTTGACGAGAGTGTTCTGGATGGTATGGCGGCTTCGGTCAGCCGCCGTGCTCAGGAACCTACGCTCCAGATCAGTCTTTGTGAGCTTCGGCTTGAAGGTTACCACATCACCGTGGCATCGGAGGTCAAGGATCATGGCGTCATCCTCTGCTAGATGAGCCGAACCTATTTTGAAGACTCTGGTCTTCACATCGTACTTCTAGAGGAGGGAATCAAGTACCCCCCTCTCCTAGATGATAGGCTCCAACTTCATCAAATGGCGAAAGGGAGTTCTCTAAAATAGCTCCCAATGCCGAGCTGTCATCGACGACCTTAGCTCTCTCAATGTCTCGACGAACGGAACCAGGTAGTACCTGACATTGATGAGCAGACAAATTCTCTTTCCCATCCTGCCGAGAACTGCACATTACATCAAACAAGTGAGGTGCATGAAGAAGTAATTGAAACAGATTGTTAAACGCTTAGTCCTGGAAAATAAACACATACAACGAGGCCCCTACACACATCCGCTAATATGTTAAATGCAACCCCCCTATAACAATAGAACATGTAGATACATACAAATACACGATTTGGCTTTTAAAAATACACACAAGCACACAGAAGAAATCATATTCACATCCTTTAAAATGCACGCAAGCTAGCGAAAAATAAACTATTTAGGGGCTAAATATATGTAGACCCTCAATGTTTTCGCAAAACAAAAAATATACACAACAACTCTAACCCCTAAACCCTAAACTCCAAATAATAAACCCTACACAAGTCACAAACCCTAAACCCTAAACCCGCTTGTGTTTGATAGGGGGATATCCCCCCAACACATTCCCCAATAAAAATTTTTCCCACCAAAAACTTTAATTTAAGTTTAAGAATATAATAATGACCCACCCATCAATGCATGGAAGCCACATAGCTATCTTATCATTAATACCTTTACTTTAAAATTTTCCCCCAAAAAATTCAAAATTTTTCAAAAGTTATTCTTAATCCCAAGTGGGATATTCCCCTATCAAACACAAGCTAAAGGCTAAACACAGATTTAGAAATCATGCACATTGTTACACCCGAAACCCTAAACCCCAAAACAAACAACAACCCAGGAATCTCGAACACACAAAACCCTAAAAAATCGAGAAGTTTTTCTTTGGGAGAGACCAATCCTCAATCACAAACCCTAAACTACCAAAACCGAAGATAGACTCTACGGTATAACTCTCTCTGTAACCCTAAAACTGAAGAAGTTTCCTCTAGTAGGGGCTCATCTTAGAGATAATCGCACGAGAAAATGGTCTTCCCTGCGGTCGGCGGCGATGGGCGCTGCGATATGTTATGAAGACGAGAAGACATTACGAACTCGAGCAGTCGTGGAGAAGAAGAGTTAACTTTTTGGTTTTAGTTCTCTATGGTGGGCATAAGAGTCATTTCACACCCTATTTAACACCGTCAGTTATTTTTGGAGATGACATGACATCTTCTCAAAAAGTAGGGTGAGAAAATAACAGGGATCCTTTTGAGCTATTGGAAAGTTCATAGGGTTTTTTTGGAACTTTCCTCCTTTTTATATAAACATACTTACAAGCCCTAAAAAGTAGTCATAAATATTCACTTAAACTTGTTTTTTTTTGGGCCTATGTATATATCCAAAATTTGGTTTATAAATATTAAAAGGACCATTTACCCTTCTGTCTCTAATCTGAAAAGGATCCCAACCACATCATTTCTGCATTGTCGAACCCGAAGAGAAACCCGACAGCATCCGGACTCAGTCGAATCAACTTAGCGAGACTTAAAATAGCGAATCAGCAGCTCGATGACATCAACAGCTGAGCCGTTCCGGCTTAACTCAGCGAGTCACGTGTAGCGGAGCCACGAGCACCAACCAAAAGCCTTTCCTATATAAAGAAGAAGCCGTCTAAGCGTCGTCAAGATTAACGGCCTCGCTTCGCTGTCGGCTCCGTCGACTTCTCGCTCCCCTTCTCTCTCCGGCTCAGATCCGGCTCCTCGGCTCCATCCTGGCTCAAGGAACTCTCTCCTGATTCACTCGCGGATCCGATGTTTGCCGCTGGGATGAATCGTTCGCTTACCGCAGCCGGCGTCCGGCGCCGGAGATATCCTTGCGGCGCGACTTGGTGCGCTAGCGATTTCCATAGTGATTCCCATTTTTTTTTCTTTTATATTTTTAGTGGAATAAGATCTATATTTTCTTGAATTGTTCCTTTCGTTTCCTTGGATGTAGATGTGGTTCGTCTTCGAGCTCCTTGTCAGGGTGTTGTTATCACTGATTTAGAGGTAATGGGATTCAAAAACTATGTTTTTTTTTTCTTCTCTTGTTCGTGAACTTAGATCGTAGAGAGAATTTAAATGAATATTATTTTGGTTTCTATTTGTGATCAATTTAGGAAATTTCTTTTGTTTTCTTGAATGCCAAACCATGATAAGTTGCATTGAAAATATGTGCAAATTATACTAACTTACCTTGTGCGGCTTTTTTTTGCAAGTATAATATGTGAATTCTTCACAAATTTCACATACATTTTTAGCCTTAATATATTCAGCTTCCTACATGTTTGCCCAAGGAAATGGGCTATGGAATATTCCAAAAATCTCATAAGAAAGAGAGCTTTTTATTATATCTGAGTATTACCTTGTGATTAACCATTAAGGAATTAGTACCACATACTTACCCGACTTAAATTCTGTCGAGGGAATAACTGCTCGACAAATAATCATGCTTCCAACTGTTCTCTTGTTACTTCCTTTTTGTCGGTATATGTTGCTTAAGAATTCATACCATTTATCAATGGCAACGAAGCTTATTGGCATCCGGGTCCCTTGTTAAGAGATGGGGTTCTCCTGCGGATCACCCGACATCGAACCCCTACTCTTGCAAGGTGAGGGTTAGGCATGGTGATGTTCTTCTGTGGATTACCCGGAATTGAGTTGCCACGTCTGCCACGTCCTTGACTTCCTTTGTGGGGGCGCTTGTCACCTGTGTAAAAAAAAAAAAAAAGAATTCGTGTACTGTTTTAATTTTTCTCCAGGTCTTCTTTTCTGTTTGTATTATATACTTTTGGCTTTTGAATATGTAATAACAAAATGATGTATGTTCTCTGTAACAGGATCACTTACTTTATTTATTATTTAATTTTGAGCCACAAGGAACTTTAAATTTCATTTGTACCTTTGATCAAGCGATCTGTCATTTACATTTTGTAAATTCTACTTTTTAATAACTTTTATCTGTCAAAAGCTTTTTATAAGTGGTCTCTTCTAAATCATTTTCTTCTATTACTTTAATTATGGTCTGATGAATTTCTAATGAAGTGGGAAGATGAAGCTTGTTAAATGTTCTAAATCTTTCACAATTTATGATATTGAGCTTGCTCTTTTGTCAACTTTTATGTTCATTCCATGTTTCATTTCGAGTTTTTTTAAAAAAAAGGCTTCTACCCTTTTTTTGGACCATCAATTTTTTTTCCTTCCACTCATGCTCATTACCCTCATTCTTCTAACATCTCACCTTGTGCACAAGATTACATTTTTTTTATCAAAGTTTCAATTACTTTTTTTGTTGTCTTAGTTCCGACACTAATTGTACTTTTCTGTTGCCGAAGGCACCATCTATAATGAATAAGAATAAAATAAACGGCAAAGAAAACTAGAGTAGGCTGGTTGACTAATGCACTTGTATGGGCTGTCTACAGGGTTTTGATGAGGATAAGGTTGTGTGTATGTGTGGCAACATCTTTTGTTTATTAACCGTGTTTTAGTCTTCCAAACTTTTGTGTTGTTAGGAGTCTTAGGACCGTGAAAAAAGAGTATTTAAATGTCATGGCTTTAATGAAATCCATTTATTCTCATTAATTCATTTCATTAATTCATTATGAATTTATTAACTGTGTGGTTACAATCTAAGTTCCATTACATGAATAATCTAAAGCTAAGAGTATTGAGAACCATACTCCAGTTTAGGCTGATTTTCAGTTCAACAGTTATCTCTCATTGACTACTTTTTTGTTTTTTTAATAAAATTTGTATAATAATTTCTGGAGGAGAATGCTTCAAGTTTTTGTTTGCGTGTTTGTAATCTCAAAATGTCAACTTCATTTTTTTATTTTTATTTTTTATTTTTGTAAATGAAATTATGTCACATATGATGCTTTAATTTACTGTATTATTGTTTCAAAAAATTTTAACAGTGTCCTTATTATGAGAAAATTTAAGGCAAAAGGATAACTGTTTCTTTTCATTGTGGACAAGGATTGTTTGCTAAGGCTTGATACTTTTGTGCAAGGTGAATGAAAATTCCGAAAAAAAATCACGGAGAATAAAAAAAAAGGATTGAAATTACCATCAGCAAGTTACTTTGTTAAGGCTTTCAACACACTGTGTGCATAGGAACAAGAAGATCACCGAATTTGTCGGAGGCTGCCTTAAAGTTTATGATGGCTTAGTTGGAAAGTCTATAACACTGGCATTTATTTTGGTAAAAAAAAAAGTAAAATCAAAAGTATTATTGGAATTTTGGGTTATTTCTCTTCCAAACAGCATGCTGGACTCTATAAATCCTTTTTTAACCAAATTTTTGCATTAATATGTTCAATCTCGACAAATTGTTTTTTTGTGAAGCAAGTAATTGGCAATGTTTTACCTCTAGACTAATTAAATTAATTCATTCTATGGCACTTTTGAGGTGTTGAAAGGATTATTTTTGCTTGGTAAATTGTTTACGTGCAAAAGTTTCTGGCAATCCGACTGTAGGTTATTCATGTCTGACAAGTTCTAACCCCCGAATCATGTTGATGTTAATAATTTCTTTAGGTTTTGAATTCTCTTCTTTAAGATATCTTCTAGATTTTCTTGGTCATCATCATGCACTAATCACTATTTCAATTCAAGGCAAAATATATGATGATGAGTAACATCAAAGAAAATGTAGTTGAAATATTTTTTTTCCTAACCTCTAACAATAAATCATGCATTTAATCTTATTAATAGTGATGTCTAATTTACATCATTTGCCAACTAGCCTTTTATTTTGACCATCTCACTAAACCATTTTTGCAGTACTTGATTACAACAACAACAACAACAACTAAGCCTTAATCCCATACTAGATGGGGTCGGCTATATGGATTCTCTGTTGTCATGTCACTCTCAAATATGAAATAAAAATAAAATAAAAGGAAATAAAATAAACTGAAATAAAATGAAATGAAATGAAAAATAAAAATAAAAATACATAAATAAATAATAATAACAACAAATAATTTTTATGAGAGATTGGGATATTAGAAGGTAACAAAGATCCCTACAAACAAATTTAATTTAAGGAAAACCCTTTTAAATTTATCGGTAATCCTATACTAGGCGGGGTCGACTATAGGAATTCGTTGTCTCCATGTCGCTCTGTCAAAAGCAAGATCCGGCTCAGTATCTAACATACGTAGGTCCTTAGACACCACCTTTCTCCACGTAATCTTAGGCCTACGTCTACCGCTCTTCTTACCTTCTATAACTAAACTATCACATTTTCGAACTGGAGCACCTGGGGTCTCCGGCGTACGTGTTCAAACCATCTTAAACACCCTTATCGTATTTTATCTTCAATTGGTGCAACATGCACCTTCTGTTGGATGTGTTCATTTCTAATTTTATCCAATCTTGTATGACCACTCATCCATCTTAACATCCTCATTTCAACCACATTCATCTTATGCATATGTTGAACTTTAGTTGCCCAACACTCGCTCTCGTATAGCATGACCGGTCTAACTGTCGTCCTATAAAAATTTTCCTTTATTTTGTTAGGCATCTTTTTATCACATAACATCCCCGTGGCACTTCTCCATTTCAACCATCCAGCTTTGATTCTATGGGTTACATCTTCATCTATCATCCCATCATCCTGGAAAATGGAACCTAAATACCTAATTTTTCATAAATCCAGTACTTGATTAATTCTGCTAATTTTTCTTTAATGTAATAATTACAAATTGTGCTACTTAATGTCTAGTAATAGTGATTGACATAATTTACCATTAGTTTTAAATTCAATCTCAGATATAGCCTCATTTGTTCAATTGATTGATCAATTCTTTTAATTCAACTCTAATTCGACCAAACGGAAGATGGTGTTTTCTAATAATAATTATCTAATTCATGCTAATCAGTCTGTCCTTGGGGCAGGGTAAGGGCAAGTGTTTTCGGCCCATGGGCAGAAATTAAATTTTTATTTCTCTTTTTTTGGTTGATGTTAGCTAAAATATAGCAAAACTGAATGTGAATTGTGGGAAATTTGGAGCTAAAATTTCATTGGGTTCTCAGTCACAAAGTAAGGTGATTCTAGCATAAACCGTTGATTTTGATTTGGCTTCAGCTGAAACTGAAATCATCAGTTTTGGCTAGAATTTTCTTTTTGAAAGTTATTTGTTTGCTATTGTTGACATGACTAATGGTCATCATGACCTGTGCCAACCTAGTTTGAAATTAGTTCATAAAAAAAATAAATTGGGTGTATCATCTGTGGTTCTGTTGATTATACATCTCAAGGACTTCTATAGAGTATTACTCAATTTGTCATCTTTTATTAAAATCATGTCGCAAGCGAGTCAAAGTGATGAACTAAATTACTGTTGTTTTGATCAGAAACAGAAACTAAGGTCATGATGGATGTGTCATTTCTACCAAGTGTAGATTCTGTAGAATTTGGAGTAGGATCCTCAGAGAAAGGAAATGCTACCACAGGAAAACCAAGAAAAAAGTCGATGACATCATTATATCTGAAATTCTTTGAAACTGCTCCTGATGGAAAGAGTCGGAGATGCAAATTTTGCAAGCAAAGCTATGCTATGTCTACAGCAACTGGTAATTATTTATCTTTTCTATTCCTTCATGATAAAAATCTAATGGTTATGTAGCTCCATTAATGGCTGTTATATTTTTAACTATGTATCATTTTGCCTGATTCTTAGCAACTCACAAGTTGGTCTTTTGTGTGGGATGCTGAATACCTAAAATTATTAGTCTCTCATCTAAGTTGATGTAATTCTCGTTGAAGGAAATCTTGGAAGGCATCTCAATCACCATCATCCAGGTTATGATCGTCAGGGTGATACTAGTGAACAAGTTGTAGGGGCTATTGTGCCATTCAAGAAGCTGACTCAGGTAAAACCTGCTACAGTAGATTTTGATCATCTGAACTGGCTGCTGCTCAAGTGGCTCATTGAGGCAGGTCTTCCTCCTTCGTCCTTGGATGATATGTTAAATAGATCATTCAAGTTTCTCAATCCATCAGTTAAGTTTTGGCCTAAAGAGAAAGTTCAGGTTGTTACTCTTGAAGTTTTTCGAAGTATGCGGGAGGATATAAAGGCATCATTGGAACAGGTTAATTCAAAGGTCTCCATCACCCTGAACTTTTGGACCTCCTCTGAACAAGTGTATTATATGTGTGTCAAATGTCATTGGATTGATGAGAACTGGTATCCTCATAAGGTCCTTCTCGATGTATGTCACATCCCTTATCCATTCACTGGCTCAGAGATCTTCCAAGTCTTAATTAGGGTTCTTAAGATGTACAATATTGATAACCGCATTCTTTCCTGTACTCATGACAACAGTCAACATGCGGTTCATGCGTGTCATATGTTATCAGAAGAGCTGGATGCTCAGAAGACACCTTTCTGTTATATTCCTTGTGCTGCGCATACTCTGAACCTGATCATAGAAGATGGCTTGAGAACTCCAAAACCTGTGTTGTCCAAGATACGCGAATTTGTACTTCAGCTGAATTCATCTGCAGAAATTGCTCAAGATTTCAAGCAAATAGCTACAGCATATCAAGAAGGCTTATGGAAGTTACCACTGGATACTTCTGCAAGTTGGAGTGGTGACTACACCATGCTTGACATTGTACGAAAGGTAATGCGTTCATTGGTAGCAAATTACTGTTGACTAATTTTTTTTTCCTTGCGACTTTCTCTAGTCATCAAGTTCACATTTTATTCTTATCTTTATCTTTAGGCTTCCGATTCCATGGATACTGTCATCAGGAAGCATGAAGAAACATTTGGAACTAGAAATCTGCTGAGTTCCACTGAGAAGTCTGTGATTAACATCTTGCATTCATATTTTGAACCGTTCTACAAGATCACAACCAACCTATGCACCAGTAAAGTGCAAAGTATTGGTCTGGTGCTTTTCTTTATGGACCATGTCTTCGAGATGATTGGTGCTTGTAGGGACAATTGTCGCCATGAATGGCTCAAGGGTGCAGCTGATGACATGGCCGCAAGAATTAGAAGCTTCAACAACCTTGTGTACAACTCTTTTACTTTCATGGCCGCGGTTCTGGATCCAAGGATCAAGAGAGAACTTATTCCAGAAAGTCTCAACACACAGAAGTATTTAGATGAAGCAAGGGGCTATTTCTCCAGGGATTATTCACCAAACCAATTTCCATGCATCACAAATACCTTCAGTGGCCAGGATACTGAAGAAGTTGGTGTTTCCTTTGCTGAAGAGATTGCAAGAAAGCGGAGGCGTGCAAGCATGATTGCTGCTACTGATGAGCTGACACAATATTTAGCTGAGCCTCCTGTGCCAATTGCCTTGGATGTTTTAGATTGGTGGAGGGTGAATTCCTCTCGTTACCCCCGGCTTTCTGTGATGGCTCGTGATTACTTGGCTGTGCAGGGGACCTCAGTGGAGCCTGAGGAGTTATTCTCTAGCAAAGGCGATGACATTAGAAAACAACAGTTCAGTTTGCCTTATGCAAGCATGCAGCCAATCATGTGCATCAAGTCTTGGTTGCAATGTGGATACAAGTTCAAGTTCCGTGGTTCTCAGATTGACTTTGACAAGTTGACAGAAGCTAGTGTGGGTGCCATTGAAATCGCCAGTACCAGTGTTGAGAAGAAACAAAAATGAAGAAAAGATGATGGTGTACAGAATTGTGGTATTTCAAGAATGAGTTCAATGTTCCATTTATCTATTTGTAAAGATAGTTTAATCATCCTTCTTCAGGCTATACTGATTTTTCTCACCCAAAAGACAAGCACACAATCCTTGAAGTTGATGGTGTATCAGAAGACAGAAAAGAGAATGATGAACTTTAGAATGAATACACTAGATTGTAAAGTAATCCAATTTGGATAAGGAATTTGCCTGAACTCTGAAGATGTGTTAGCTTCTGCTGACAGGTATTTGTTTGTTTAAGTAATGCGGGGAGTCCGAGCAATTTTTGTACTTAAAAAGTTTTCTTGATGTAGGTGGTTCTCCAAATTTTGATGTATTTTGATTTCAGCAAAAAGTTTGTAGTGCATGGTTGCCATTGTGTTGGAAAAGTTGAAACTGTAAGGGAAACCAAGTTAAAAATCTTTAAAAAGCTTTACTACTCATCCTTCTCTTTCAGTGATGTACTTGTATTCCTCTCAACAGTCAATAGAATTTTATCTTCTCATCTTCCTCAAATTTATGGTCTTCGAAGTAGGGTTTTCTTTCCTATATATAAACCTATCTAAATGGGGTTGATTATCTTTTTATCCTCAAAAAGTTGCACTTGTTCCTACAAACTCCAAAACCCCAAAAATTTGCTCAGATTAAGTTCATGATTCGTAGCAAATATCTGAAACAGGCCTCAACTAATATTTTGATTGTACACCCCTCAGAAATAAATCAAGCCACTTGTATTACAGTTATTCTTAAATTTTATTTTTAGATCCTTTAAACATGTAATATTATGACACTATGTTAAACCTAAAAATGCTAAAATTGCATG
Source organism: Dioscorea zingiberensis (assembly GCA_026586065.1). NCBI lineage: Eukaryota > Viridiplantae > Streptophyta > Magnoliopsida > Dioscoreales > Dioscoreaceae > Dioscorea > Dioscorea zingiberensis. The sequence goes on along the minus strand of CM048818.1, from coordinate 51,171,831 downwards.
TACATGTAGACCTTGAACAGCTGGGGATGGGATATATTGAGGTCACAGGGGCTTCCCTAATATAGTTTAACATTTAATTTTAATCTTTAATCAACGTTCAAAACATTTGAAATTTGTAAACAATGTGCATTAGTTTCTATTATCGATGGTCAATTATTTTGGAGGGAGTTATGCAGTGTAAAATGATTTTCAAGTCTTTCGAACAATCATTAATTTTTTTTTAAGTATGAATTAATTTAGACGACACTTTCAAGACTTCAAGTACTGATTAGCATAACAAAGTGCATAGTCGATACTTCAAGTGCTAATTCGATAATTTTCCACTTATAATTATAGTGTGGAGTGACATCGTAGATTTTTAATAAATAAAGACATTTGGGGGTCGATTCAGTGCTTAAAATTTTTTACATTGAAAAATAAAATCATTATTAGTTGATTGGCAACAGGGTGGGTTTGCCCATCCCATTTCACTCATGGAACATGATTTTATTTTCTGCAGGAGACAGTGTCCAAAAGGTTACAGGCTTACAACAATAACAAAGGACATGAAAAAGATTACAACCATGCAGAGCACAAAGCAGGAGACAATGTGCTTTGTTTCCTGCCATTGTTTATTTTGTCAGTAAAATTCTCAGATGGATTTTATTTAGCTTCAACAAATGTTTTAGGGCAAATTAATAAAGTTCATATAATGATGTTTCCTGGTGGAATTCTTAATGTACATTGATAACTATTAGCCAATCCAAAAAAACTCAATAAGATTTGGATTGAACTTGAAATTATTAGTTTATTTTACTTCTTTAGAAAACTTTGTTAGCCCATTGCATTTTACAAAAGGTAGAAAAAATAATAAATAACACCAAATTCCTACTGAGATTCTTAAATTATTCATTTATTTATTAACTCAATATCCAAACAATCTTTCTTTGATGATGCATCATAGTGTTTGAATCCCAAATGCTTAAATCGTAGTTTTCAGATTCTAAAAACCAAATGAAATCTTTTGTTGTTATTTTTTTTTGATAAATTTTGTTGTTATTTTTTAAAATTGGTGGATTTTTACATCAAAGTAAACTTAGTTGTCATTGGAAAAAGTTGAGGTGAAAATCTATAAATTTGATTGTATTATTGGAAACTATTAACTTGATTAATATAATTTAATAATTATATTAATTAAAATTATATTATTCTAATTAATCATTACTATTTACTAAAGTTATTAAAATTATTACGAATTATATTTATATTAATTTATTTAATTAAATTTTGTAAAAGAGAGTATTCCTATCCCAAGCTATATTCCCAATCAAACACACAAATTAGAATATTGGGATAATATATAAAATAATCCCATGAAAATTTATAACTCTCTTCTTTTTATTTATTCTTTTCTTTAAAAAAATTCAAGTTAATTTTTTTCTTTTAATAGATAAACCACATTCATTTATGTAATAAGGAGAATATATAGTACTTATGGGAGTCCGCAGGATATATTAGGGTTACATATTTTCGCTGCGTGGGCCTGTGTTAAGTGTTCCCCATGGATTACCCTTCTTGCTCCGAAGTGTCTTCGGTCCATGTCCCCTTCATTAAAGTCATCTCCACCCTGCCCCTCCTCCTCATCTTGTTATAATCAAAATCATCCATACCAGAAACATTCAATATTAAGTTACCTTGTTCTATATAGTACAAGGTGATCACTTGGTTTTGATGTGCATTAGCATTCAGTGGAAACCAATTGGGATGAGAACATAAACAGACGACCGGCAGATTCCATGTCCACTACCAAATGGTTAATCTGTGCTAGAGGATTTCTTGCCCAATGGATTCCTAACTCAAACCCTAACCCTAGCTGGTGACAGTGACACCAAATTTGTGTGCATTCTCATTTCTTTTTGCACATCAACATTTGGCACATCCTTTCATGTCAACATCCACGCCATGCACCTCAACAAAATAAAATAAGCTTCTTGTTTGTTTTGAGCAGTGTTTTTAAACCAGGACCAGACTGGCTGGCCGGACCAGCAAAACTGAAAACCGGGCATCAATCCGGTCCAGGTTTACATTAATTGTTGACCAAACATTGAACCAGTCAAACCCAATTAGAACCGACGAACTGGCCGATTTGACCAAAATCGGGTTGACCCCGGTTTTTTGTATACTTATTTTACTTTCAATTAACATAGACAAAAAGCCAAGAATGATGCAACCTCCTTTAAAGCCCAAGCCCATTATATAGCAAACACATCCTCTCTTCTCCTCTTCACATCCCATGTGGGACTAAATGTTGTGCAAATTAAATACCAACCTCTCATTTCCTCTCATTTCCTCTTCCTTTCTAAACACCCTCTTATTTGTCTCAATTACATCGATTGCCATTCTTTGAAATCCCAATCATAAAATATATAATTAATACTTGCCAACTTTATATATATATGTATATATTTTTTTTCTTACTTTTTTTAACCTATTTGTTATGTTTATCTATTTTAAAGATGTTATAATTTAATGTATCTTTCTAGTGTCTATTTTCTAATTTTCTCCCCTATTTTGTATATTAATCATTTTCTTCTTCTTTTGCCATCTATGTGAACCCACTAAAATATTTTGTTGCCTCTCAAAATTGGGTTGCACTTTGATCAATCTATCCATTCATTAGTTAATTAAAACTATTTAGAAATATTAAGATAGGATGACTATATATATATATATATTATATATATATATTTATGATGTCATCCGGTCAAACCAACTGATGCGTGACCCGGTTGTGAGACCGGTTCGCTTCCCGGCCTGGTTTTAAAACCATTGGTTTTGAGTTATTCAACCTTTTTTTTTAAATAAAGACTTTTATGCTTGTACAATTTATTCACATCTAAATATTTTAATTTTTTTAATTTGATTCAACTTAATTAAAATCTGGTTATTTAAACTTATGCTTGATTGAAATAAATGTTTTCGATCATTCCAATTCTATCAATAAATTAAATTTGTTTCCAATTTTCAAAAAAGATTAAAGTTATTTTTCATTAATGTTTATTTTCATCCATGCAGGATGGGGATGGGATATCCTGGACCACAACTCCATCCTGCCGTTTGGTCTCCTGGATGGAGCGGAATGGGGATGGATTCTATCCTTGGAAATGGGACGAAAGATATCTCTCCAAATCGGAGGGATGCCGCTCATCCCACTCACCATCACTCTTATCATCCATTCCCCATCCCTTTCCCAGAGTCCCGTCCCTCTTTAGTGGATAAGATCACCTCCGTTTGAGAATGAATAGAGAAAACTGATCGTTTGAGCGGATCTACCTCTCTACTAAGCTTTCACAGAACTGATTGTCTGAGAATGAAGTTCTTTGAGAAAACTTATCTTCCGAGCAGACCTACCTGTCTACCAACCTACGTGCCCTTCCGAGAATTGATCGATATGTCTTTCTGCTAGTATGAACAATTTCTCTTTATCTCTTGGATGGTGGTTATTAGAATTTAGAAATTATGGATTAGATTTTGTTTTTTTTAAGTTGATTAGATTTTGTAATTATCTTGGAAATCTCTTGAACATTCAGCTTGCTTTCTTCTTCTTCTTCTTCTTTTGCATGATATGAAAGAGCAAGATAAGATCACAGATGACAAAGTGCTTGCAAGCCTAAGTACATTGAAAATACACCACACCACCACAAAGTTTCTAATTAACCTATTTATAAACCAAGGTTATGATCAACTCAAGTAAAAATAGTCTAAATTATTTACCTCAAGTATAATGAAAAGCAATTCTACATGAGGGTGTGAATATTGCTTTGTTAATCCCAAACCAACTAAATAAGTTTCTTTTGGAGTCAAGCAAAGGCCTTGCACTACCAAATACTGGGATAATACAAAGTTGCTAAAATATAAATCAATTTTTGTCTCTACAAAATAACTTAATACAAGCAAAATTCAATACTTAATTGTGAGGTAAACAATATCATAGAAGGCAAGTGAACTCTAAAACTGAATATAAGCTTTTTATGAAATAAATTACTATATTAATGTCAGGACCACATTTCTTAAAAGTGGGATTGCTGCCAATAAAGCTAGAGTCAAAAAAAGTTTTGATGTAGGAGTCAACTAAGAGGTCAATATAGGGATGTTTCTAGAGATTGAGCTCTGAGGCCATTCAAAGTTTCAAAAACCTAACGTGAAAGCAGAGGTTCCCCGCTACTTATTGTGGTGGGTGGAGGAGAGTGATGGCTCCAAGGGGATCCGGACAGCAATCGTCCATTAGAACCAATCACAGAGGAGGTTTTTCAAACTTAGTGTCGGTACTAGTGGAGTATCGTGACCCTTTAGCTTTTTCTTCACAGGAATTGAAAGGAGACGCTTCTTCACGGGAATAGAAAGGAAATGGTCAAGCTGTGGGAGTTGGAGGTGGTAACTCAACTGTTCGAGCTAGAAGTCGGCAATCATGGTCGCAAGTGGTACAAGCGAGACGGTCGGTCCTCCTGGAGGAGATGGTAATCATACTTGGACCATTACTGGATGTCTTATGGCCTCGGTAGAGGATACTGTCATGCTAGAAGAGGACAGTAATGTCAGAGCTCAGGAGAAGATGAGAGGCTATCTTCATGGTAACTTCCTTTAGAAGCCATCTCCCCTGAAAATTATAAGAGAGAACTTCACTTGACTGTGGGATGGCCTGGACGAGGTCACAATTGCGGATATGCAAAATGACTTTTTCTTATCCAATGCTCCTCTGAAATCACGATGGAATCGATTCTGGTTGATGGGCCTTGGACCATCAATGGTATGGTGCTCCACTTGATGAGATGGAGACCAACTTTCCAGCCGTACTTTGATAGGCTCTCTACAGCCACAGTGTGGGTGAATTTGTACCATTTGGCCCCTTAGTACTTGGATTTTGAAGCCTTGGAATCACTAGCCTCATTCTTCAGTCGGGTTGTAAAAGTAGATGAAACCACACTGTTGGTGGACTGAGCTTGCTTTGTATGGGTATGTATAGAACTCGATCTCACCAAGCAATTGAAATGTGAGGTATGGGTGAGAACTCTCTGTACTCGGATCTTTGTTCCTATTCTGTATGAAAAATTACTCGAATTTTGTTAAAAGGTATGGTGTGATTGGCCATGGCGCAGAGAAGTGCCAAATAGAGATTTCTGGGAGTCTCTTGGGAGATTCTGGAATCGAGCTGTGCCATCTGACTGGGAGGGAAGAAAGCAACGGTTAAGGAAGTTGAAACCACCATTCGGAATACAGAGATCCATCTGAGCACAGTGTCGGAGGATGAACAGCCAAAGGACGACTAAGATAAGGAACAAGTATATGGTCCTTGGGTGGTTGTCCTCAGGTGACATGGAAGAGGCAGGGGCCAAGCAACCCGGTCGGCAGTCAATCAACCCCCGGTGGTGAGCTCACTGCCAAAAACCAGGAAAGGAAGAAGATCACATGTCAAGAGACAGACAGTCATGTGATACCCGACTGTTCGCTTGACCTGTAGACTAGGGACACGTGGCGTTACGAAGGCGCGGTAGGAACCTCGATTTTCGTGCTCGAGGAGGGCACACAAATGAAGCAACTGAGAGGCAGGGGGTGTAGGACGCAAGGCACGTGGCTTAAGAGAATGGAGTGTGGACCATTGCCGCACTAGCTTCCACTTCTCCTCTCCAGTGAAACCACGATGGGGACGGAGAAATAGCGGAGATCTTGACCGTCCGCAAGATGATATTCTATTAGTGGAACAACAGAGGGTGGAGATGATGCGGTGTGGAAGCCAACGGTGATGATGACATCAATAGGAAAACAAAGGAAAAGTAACCATGATGATGATATATCTTATCCTATCTCCCAACCGAATGAGGGAGAGGACTAAGAAATGGAAAAGGGTTATTAAAACCACCCCTCTTTAGTTGTCTATGTGATAGGGGTGCTCAATGGGAGGGATGCCATGGAATGCTTGGACGGAGGATCACATGGAGCTCAAAATCTTGTCGGGACATGAGAAGGACAAGCATGGGAGAAGGACCTCCCCAGATGCAAGGAAAACCCTCAAGAAGGGTCGGAAAGGAACCCAAGGGGATTAAAGTTGTATCCTTTTGGTTGGTTTATCTTTGAAATTAAATTTTTTTTGTTACTGAATTAATTTGATAGTTTGGAATTATAGAGTTTTTCTAGGATAAATACTGTGAGTAGGATAAAATTCCTGCTTAGATCTTACCATTTAGACTTATGCTATTTGGTTGAAACTAGGGTCGATGGCCCTAGGATCCTTAGATTCTGTATGAACTTTTGTAGATGGCGTCATTGGGCACCGATCCTGATTGAGGGGTATTCGAGGATTACTATCATTCTATTGCGTAAAAATTGTGGATTGGTAACACCTATATAATACTCCAGGTATGTATTGTACCTAGTGATCACCTTTGAAACTAAAATATCATGGTTGGTGTTTATAGTATACAAGAGTCAATACTTAGAAGAGCAGAAAAAAGTTTGGAGAGAACTTAGTAGTCTTTCGGGTATCCCAAATCCATGACTAATCACTGGAGACTTTAACGCCATCCAAGTAGCCTCGGAGAGGTAGGGAGAGAATCAAACTAGAGGACTAGGTATGAAAACAGAACTCTTTAACTCATTAATAGTGCACAATTGTTTATCTGAACTCAAATTCTCTGGTTCACCTATCACCTGGTGTAATAACCAAAGAAGTAGGGCCAAGATTTAGCCAAGGTTGGAAAGGTTAATAGTCAATAACATGTGGTATGACTCTGTATCAAATTACCTTGTCAAAAATTTACCTTGATTTCAGTCGCACCATAATCCTATTATGCTTCAATGTAGATTTAACATTGCTAAGGGTCATGGACCTTTTAGATTTGTCAGCACATGGGCAAAATACATAGCATGTCATGATAGTGTAAGGGAAATTCATGGTCCAAGAACTAGTGGTAATCCCAAAAATAACCTTACGCATAGATTTTGTATTTTGAATGAGTATTTAGTGAGGAAATGTAGTAGCATGACTCAGAGACTAGATAACAAAATTAAAATCATTGAAGAGGAAATAATGGAAGCAGAGGCAAAACATAGCAAATCCAAGGACAATCTAGCATTAAAAGCTAAACTCAGAACCCTATATAACAAGCATTAGGCCTTATTAAGGCAAAACACAACAATTTCGGCCCAGAGATCTAGGATGCATTGGTTAGAAGATGGAGACCACAATTCTAAATTTTTCCATCAACTAACCAGAAATTATAGAGCAAACAATAGGATAAATCATTTAGTGACAACTTCACATCTGATCTTAACAGAGTTTGAAGACATAGAGTACTCTAAACTGTGGAATCCAGAGAGCCCAAATGATTTTAATGATCTAATCAGGGCAATGCCAGATGATCTCCCAACCCTAACAATAGATCAGAGTAATAACTTAGCTAGAACAGTTACCAAACAAAAAATATTCAAAGCCCTTTTATCAATGCCTAAAGGGAAATCACCAGGACCAAATGGATTGAATATTGAATTCTTTAGATATTTTGTGGAAACAATAGGGGAGTTAGTAATAAGTGCTATCATGCATTTCTTAATCATGCACAACTCCTATCTAGTTGGAATAGAACTCATATTTGTCCGGTTCCCAAAAAACAAAACCCCTAATTAGTTATAGATTTCAGTTTCACTTTTCAATGTGAACAACAAAATTATAACCAAGGTCATGTCTAACAGAATTAAAGAGATATTACTAGACATCATTGGAATAGAGCAAACAACTTGTAACGCCTACCCTGAAATAAATAAAGATTTTATTTATTTAAATCTTGAATGAGAGAATTTAAGATCTTGAAGTTATGTAATTCGAAGAATTTATTAAATGTTAATTAATGGAAATTTATCAACGGTAAATCGACTCGGATTAATTATCAAGGAAAATACGAGCAAATTAAAGTTCCGGGAAAATTGGATCTGGTCGAGGACAGAGACGACCCCGTGATGCCACAGTGAACCCGTGGCAAAAGAGTATGATTTAAAGCTTCCATATTCACGGACCGTCGGGACAAGAACCCGTGATTAATACAGAGTACCCGTGATGATTGGTCGTTTGACCGGGATTCTCGGATCCGGGTCGATGAATTATTGGGAGGATAATACTGAGAAAAGTAGACAGGATATAAAGTGAACGACGTGACATAAAGCAAAAGGTGATTCCCTCATTGAATTGCTTTTAGGATAAAATAGAATAAAATATTCTAATTTAAAGATGGAGACTTAGGGCTTGGATGATGAATGAAACTCTCTTGTGCTTTCCTTCTTCTCTCCTCATCCTCATCCTCACGAGGGCCCTTGCCCGTGCCTTCCTCGCCATCGACGCCGCAGGTGAGCCTACTTACCTCTGCTCACCGCCGGCGCCTCATCTCTGGTGCCCTCCGCCTGCTATGGAGGCAACCACTAGCCCCACCGGCCGCCCCTCTTGCAAGCAGCCAGGCCGAGGCTTCTCCCCGCTACAGCACCACCGGCGAGCTTTGTCACCGCAGCTCCTCCGGGCGCTGACCCTCCTCGGCGCGAAGCCCACTGCTGCCGGGCCGCTCGTCTCCGGCCTTGACCTGGCCGACACCCTGCTCTGTCCGGTACTCCCCTGTATGCGCCACCGCCTGAGCCGCCCCCGTCCCACTACTCCGACGGCCGCCGCCGCTCGCTGCCTCCCTTGCTCAGAGCTCCGGCCAGCCTTGACGTCGCCGCCGCACGCCGATAGCCCCACCCCCTTGTAGTTCCGGCTAGCCACCTTCCTCATTCGCCGGTGAGCTTCAGCTCAAGGTTTAAGGGAAAAAGATTACCCTTTAAGTATGATAAATGCGTGATGAGAAATTAGGGGCTGAAATAAGTATGATTAAGGGATGAATTAGGGGAAGATTTAAATGGATTAATTGCATGTATGGACTATATAAGTGTTAGATTAATTATTGTGGAATGTTTGTATACTTTCGGAGCCCTACAATTAGGGGAGGTGCCGCCAAAATTTTCTTAGGCTTTATTTTCGGGCGGTCCCCTTCAGGGATGTATTTGGCCCACAATATTTTCCCGGTCGGGAAGTATTAAGAACCTTTAGAAAGATCATCGAGAGATCTTTCCAACGGTAACTAGATCATTAGAATCCCTCGCCGGATTGAAAGCTATTAGCGTTCTCATTGGCTAGCGCCTTTAATAATTTAAAATACGGGAAAAGAGTTGGGACCGTGCGTGTCCTCTTAGTCCATTTAATTATGTATGATTGTTAGGATCAAGTATAATTAACTAGGTTGTGTTATATTTACTAGATCTTGGTCCGGACTGGCGTGAAGCGCTAATGAGGATTATTGATTCACTTCTAGCCAGTAGGCTCTCGACGGGAGGTTTCAAGTGAGTATTCCTTCCTCCTACCCCTCGCTTTGATTTTGTACTCTTCTTCCTCGAGAGAGTTCCCAATACATATTCGAGATGGGTTTCCTCATATGTATCGGTTTTATATCTCGAGGAGATTGTTGCTTTCATGTTTTTCGTACGCGTATTTGAGTAGAGTTTATTCCTTGGATACATATTGGCTTCCGATCTCGATGAGGTCACTGATTATTATATATTCAAGATGTTGCTGCCTTGGATATATATGTATACCTGTTGTTAGGTATTTGTACTTTCAATCTCTTACTTTTAGGCATGATACATCGGACGGAGACCCTGGCAGAGGGTGTATAATATCTGGCCACCAGGCCCCGGCAGAGGGCGTATAATATCTGGCCACGAGCATTTGGTGCTCCATCGGACGGAGACCCTGGCAGAGGGTGTATAATATCTGGCCACTTGGCTCAGTCAGAGAGCGGCATCTTCTGACCATGTGCACATGCATGCTATAGCTTAGTCCGGCTTAGAAGTAAGACGACATCGATGGTGTCGTAGATGTCGAGACATCGTAGTATCATACATGCCAGAGATTGAGTACATCGCTGGATTCATCCACTTTCCGATTACTTGTTATTTGCTTGTGATGATATTTGCACTTGCATATTTATACTTGCTTTATTCTCGCTCCTTGTTTATGGCCTTCAGCCTCCTTTATTGTTTATCGCGACCCTCACGGGCCTATTCTTTAGGCTCATGCACTTGATTCGTGGTATTCCTCGAAAGGTTCGGACGAGGAGGAGTAGGGTTGAGCTTAGGCGGAGGGACATACCGAAAGGGTTCAATTCTCGGCTACTTCTATTTGTCTTGAGGTCCAAGGTGACTCTTTTATTCTCAGGTGAGACTTGTAATTTAGATTTCTTTGTTGTATGGATTTCTAGGGGGTGAATCGGACTAGATCCTAGTCTTGGGTTGTATAAACCCGATGTTGTATCGTATGGAGTCGCATCGCATCTCCCTTCATCTTTTTAGTTATGATTACAACATATTATTAAACTCCTGGATACTTATTGTATAGGAGTTCTTAAGGCCTTATGCTCGGGGACTAGTCCTCGCTTGCGGTGCGGCTTGTTCACGTACGTCTCGAGCCGCGTGGTTCGGGGCGTGACACAACTTTTGTTAAAGGGAGCAACATTTTTTATAATATTCTAATGGTACAAGAGCTAGCTCATTCACTAGAAAAAATACTTTAGACCACCCTATGATGATGCTGAAAAGTGACATGGAAAATGTTTATACTGTGGTGAGATGAGACTGTCTATGTTTTACTTATGCAAATAAAATTTCCACCTAATTGGATTGATTGGGTCCAAGCATGCATTGAGTCCCCTACCACGGCATTAATTATTAATCGGAGAGTTGGAAAGTGGTTTAAACCCAATACTAGCCTCAGACAAGGTGGCCCACTATCCCCTTATCTATTTATTTTGATATCCCAGGTTCTAACCAACTTGCTAAATAAGGCAAGATCAATTGGGATGCTCTAAGGAGTCCAGATCAGTCCTACCCGAGAGATAAACCACTGCCTCTATGTTGATGATCTTCTAATATGCTGTAAAGCAACCCTAAGGAATGCCAGAGCTATTAATATGTGTATGAGTATCTACTCTAAATTAACAGGGCAAAGACCAAACTTAGGGAAGTTAGAAAGTTTTTTTTCCCTCCTGGTTCATTCTTAAACTAAAGAGATCTATACTATAGACACTCAAAATCCAACAAGGTAGATTTCCTTTTCAATACTTAGGTTGTTGGGTGTCTCTTGTCAAAATTCTTAGAAGCTATTTCAAAACCATGATTGACAAAGCAAAAAGGAAGTTGGAATATTGGAAAACCCAGAGTTTGTCCATGGCAGGAAGGTTGACCCTTTCTTGATCTACAATTATGGCCTTACCCATCTATGGACTCAATGCTTATACAATACCTGACTCACTATTGGAAAAGCTATCCCGATTAGTTAGGAGTTTCATATAACAAAGTATCATTAGGGACAGAGGTCTTCATCTCATTAACTGGAAAATTGTTTCTAGTGAAAAGTCTAAGGATGGTCTAGGGTTTAGGGTCTTAAAAACTATGAGGTATGCACTTCTATCAAAGCATATATTAGAGTTGTTCCAATTAATGATACTCAAATATGGCAAACTTAACTTGTGGACTCCAAATAGTAATAGATGTATCTCCCATATATGTAAAACACTTGTACAATCTGTAATTAAAGTAAAAGATAGAATTAGGATGGACATAATTATCCCTGACAACTCTATGGCATAAGAACCCTAGCTTTATGATATCCCCATTAATCAAAAGCCAACTTTTTTTTTTAATTTGAACTATGATTTGAATGATATGAAAATTAGAAATATAATGTTGGATGGAGTATGGGATGAAGAGATAGTAATTGATATCTTTAGTCCTGTTATTTCTGAAACTATCTTGAGTATGCAAGTGAATAAAAACTTGGCAACCAGTACTTGGAAGTGGTTGCTAGGGACCTCAGGGTAGGTCTCTATCCACAACTATATATAGAGAAATCAAGGGCATAGAGGAGATCCAACACTAGAAGGGGTGGAATGTTCTGTGGAAATTTAATTTGGCTCTGAAAATAAAATTTTTTATGTGGAAAATATTCTATGGCAAACTCCCAACCAAGGAGTACTGGTACAGGAGAGGAATTGGGCCAAATGACCCGTGTCCTAGATGCAAACTACATTATGAGACAATTCAACATATGTTTAGTGAGTATAGATGGACACAAGGAGTATGGAAGCACAGGAGGATACAAAAGTACCTGAAACAAAGGAATATTCAAGAAGACAATATTTTACAGGGGCTATGGATAAAAGGGAAAGTATATGGGTTCTATTGAAAATCAGAGAAAACTGCATGTATAATTGCATACATACTATGGTACATCTGGAAATCAAGGTGTAACTTGATTTTTACAGGCCAAGCTTCAGATCCTAAGAGAATAATAGAAATAAGAGTTAATGCTATAGTGGAGTACAGATAGAGGTATTTATCTATTGAGGAAACAACCGAGATGAAAGGAAATGAGTGGGAAAGGAGAAACTACAAATTTATAATGTGTACAGATGCTTCAAGGAATTAGGAAGGTAGGGAAGTTGGATTTGCATATATAATCCTCACTAATGAAGGCAAACTTTGTTTTGCAAGGTCAAGAGCAGATGAAGCTGATTCAATATTTGAGGGCGAGATGAAGACGATAAAAGAGGGGCTGGAGAAGTTGGTACACATGGGTGCTTCTAAAGTACAAACAATGTTAGTACCACATGGTTGTTGCATGGAGGAGCAGAAGACAGAGACTGGAGATCATAAGAGATAACAAGAACATATTGAGCATTACTATCAATGATATTGAATTGGGAAGTGAAGCATATACCAAGAGCAAATAATCAAATGGCTGATGAGATGGCCAGAAGGGCTAGAACAACAAGGGAGAAGAAAAGCTTTATTGAGTCTAGTGTTATGCATGAGCAAGTAAGAAGTCTTTTGTTGAGTTTAAGGGATCATATCATAAATAGTGTAAGTTTTAGTTAGTCTTATGAGACTCTTAATTACAAAAAAAGGCATTGTCCATTTCATTGATCCAATCATGATCAGTGAGATGAAGGATTAATTGCAGCTGGAAATCATTGATGTTTAAAAAGATGATAAACAAACTATTATTTTTGCATTATTCTAAGACCAAACCTTGTATTTCTAAGCCTAACTAGTACATTGTACATTGCTTAGTTTAATCTAGAGTAACTATTATCTTTCACTGAATCATTCTAAGATCAAACTATTATTTTTCACTAAATCATTACATCCTTTTATTGAACACCTTTCTGAAAAGAATGCTGTCATAAATCACTAGCTTCATATACAAGAACTGCCTGAAAAGATGGATTAGATGTAGATCTATCTATAATCACATATAGAAGATCATAGATGGCAAGTGTTTTTTCTACTCTTCACATCATGTTGTCTTGTTTTTGTTTCATAATTTCTTCTATATAGATTAGGTTTTGAATTGTCAATGGTGGTTCTTTAGATTGTCTTCTCCACAGAGCTTTCTGATATTGCGTGTGCAATTGGAGGAAGAATTCTCCAATTGTAGTTTGATTTTAGGATATGTTATCTTGTTAGTCATGGTGGTCCAATTAGGATAATTTATTACTAAACTTGTCATGTTTTCGCTAAATAGAAAATGCAATTAGTTGAATTCTTTGCTTGTGCATCAACAAATTACTTGATTGTTTTTTGAGACTGTTGTTTGATTATAAAATTCTGGGCAGTAAAGATTGATGTCTCCTAGGAATCAACTGAATTGGTCTCTCAAGTTTAAATTTGGATTAGGCCAATTTCAGATATTGAAGATTATGAGTTGATATATGTTAATGCAAATATCGGTCTCTCCTAGAGATCAACACCGATTAGGATCAATGATTGTGATTTATAATTGTGGGAGATGTCAATGGTGATCGGAGTGAATGCTTGGGAGCTTCTTTGTTCCACCAGAGGTCTTTGACCGGGTGATCCTGCACAGAAAACAAGGCTAAGAGGTGGTAGACCTTGTGCCCTGAGATGGCTCCGACACCCAAGTTAGTTAGGGGTTTGGAGTAAAAGAGGGAGATCTCTAGAAAGAATGAGAACGAGAGAGTGTAATTGAGCAGATAACTTTTTTCTTCGTTCTTTCCTCCCTTTATCTCTAATCCTTGGAGTCGGTTGCTGTCCCTTCATTGTAAGAGATATCCTCTATTACCATTCTATACTCTTTCTTGATTTCAGCAAACCTCCTCTTGTCCAAGGAAGGTGTCTGAACTGGGGACTCGTGCAGCTTGTATGGACGTTCTGGATAAATCCACACGTACGCTCTGGGCGAGGCCATGTGTCTATCTAAATTTATTTGTATTACTTGCCCCCATGCGCTTGCCGCCCAGACCAAGCCGTTTTTGGACTCAGGTCGGCCTTGGAAGTCAGGCGTTAGGTCGGGTCAGTTGTAGTCATGGGTTAGAGTGATTGAGGTACTGTGGCCGAGGAAGGGCGCATGTGTTGTTATTGCAATAGAAGGGCCTTGAGCCAAAATGAGGTGTTCGAGGTGTCAAGTTGTGGTTGACATTGAGGGGAATATCTACCTCGAGCGTTGAGCCGCATTTATTGCTAAGTATTCTTTCAAGTAACATCATGCCTTTCAAAGCTTTTCGTTTGAAAAGGTGTAGCATGGATTAGTGAAAGTAATCATGGGCATAACCTTCGTGGCCCATGATTTTATGGTATTTCCACTCAGCAATTTGATGTAAGTGAGACTTATTGAGAAATGGTGCGTATTCTCACTCGTGAGCCTCTCTTTGCCTTTGCCCTAACTTCTCTCTATCTTTTCCTTCAACCAGATAGTCTTCAGCCCCCAAACGCCCCAAATCACCTTCAACCCATTGAGAACCCTTTAGTCGATCCTCTCTCTCTTTCCCTTCACGCTTCTTCCTCACCTAGTGCTCGCAGCCCGTGCTTCCATCAGAGTTACCCAAGCTTGTCCTCTAGTGAACAGAATCAGACTCTTCTCCCTCGCGCAACGCTCACAACCCGTTCTTCCATCTCTCACTTTCCGATCTCCAAAGAGCCACACTCCACAATACCCTAGATTGAGGTATGATATTTATTATTATTTTTCCATCATGCTGATTGTTGTAGGAAAGAAAAATTGTGGCTTTTGGTGGAAATTCTGAAATCATGGGGACATTGTTGATGAATACGAGGTAATTGTCTTATAATGGAGTTTTATGGATTTATTACTGTCTGAGATTTGTTCTTTTAAGCATCTTCCTTCAAATCTTGATTGAATATTCACTATTATTTTAGCTAGTTGATACTAGGTAGATTTGTAAAGCTTTTTCCTACCTCATTTATCCTTTTCCAACAATTTTAGGAGATGGACTAGTGGTTAGAAGTTTATTGTGTGCTTAATTTGAGTCGGAATAGAGGGGAAAATTTTTTGGAAAATGATAGCGGGGTTTGTTTGGAGATAGCGGTTTCGAACTTGTGAAAAAGCTAGAGGCCATGTTGATCAATAATCTAATATGATGAGTTAATCTTTTACCATGTTGGTTTATTGTTCAAGCGAGATTTTGTTCTATACTTTTTCTTCTCGATTGATATTATCTACCTATTTGCTATAAGTAGATATAATATAATTCTTTTATGTTGAGAAGGCAAGTTATCATTTGCATATGGATTTATTTTGTGTCTAGTTGATTTACTAGCAGCAATTTGCTGATTCTACTTTTCCTTGTTGAGGAAATCCTATTTTTCTTTTCAACATGTTATTAGAACAATAAGGCATCTATAAACCAATATGTAGTGTATTATTTTCCTTTTGTGTGTGTTCTTTAGTACATTGTTGCCTTTGTAATCGTATAGAGGGCACTAGACCTTCATCAGCATCATCGATTGAGCCAACCTATGCCCCAAAGCTGACATCTCTAGCACCACGATCGCCCCCCGCCTTAGTCTCCGGGCCTTTGGATCTTTCAGTTGGAAGAGCACTAGACTGAGTTGCGGACTGAGGTCGCCTAGTTGAGGACGGAGGTGATTTAGGTATGAACCGAGCTATCTCAAATGATCATTGACCTTATGCAATGTCCAGGTTTTGAGTGGGGGAGCAAATACTTCAGCCTTCTACAGTATCCACACTGCCCATTTCCACATCCTCTCTTGAGGGCAAGCATGCATCGAATGAGGACCTCGCCAGCCAGGGGAGTGTTTTACTTACTTTTACTTATCCTTCTATTCCCTTATTATATCTTATTGTTTGGGAATCATAGGGGATGATGATCTTGTTTGGTTTGGGGGTGAGGGTGTGTCATGTTTTGCTGTATTTTAATGAGTCCTTGTATTGAAACTCATCCTCATGAGTTATTTATATTGTTTTCTATTTAAGTACATAATTCGAGCATTTTTTAGCATGTGAGGAAAATTCTTTGCATGCGCACAAATCACACACCAGGTGCACATAACTTGAAGGGGTTGTCTCTGAGTTTATAAGGCATATGACATAGGTCATATTAGACGTTATACTTGTGAAACTAGAGGAACATCATATTGGTAATACACTTGTGGGAGTAGGGCTTCTACTAGTAGAGAGTAGTGAAAACCTAACGATGTAGATGTATTCTTCTAATTCTACTCCCTCTTGCATGTATTTATCTTTGTGACCCCCACTTAGCTAAGGCCGTTACTCTTGTTTGATATGTTCATAGAATTTTGGGGCATAGTGCGGTTATTCTTCAATGTTTAGTACTCTTGTTTGACATGTTCAACTCATTAAATGTTGTGTCATATTAGCACTCATAGCCGGCGGTTATCAATAATTATAGTCATGAGAACATCTCGTTGTGACTGATAAAAATCCTAGAAAGGATTGGATTCTTGTTTCTAGTTTCATATTTCATATGTGTTCTAATAAGGACTGGTTTTCAACGTATGAAACATAGTGTAAAGATACTATGTTGATGGATAATGGTGCATCTTGAAAGATTACTAGTATTGGATCAGTCAAAATTAAGATGTTTGATGAGATTGTTGGGATATTTGGTGATGTGAGACATGTTCCTGATCTAAAGAGAAATCTTATCTCTTTGAGTACTCTTGATGCAAAAGGGTACAAGTACATTGGTGAAGGTGGAATTTTGAAGGTTAACAAAGGTGCCATTGTTGTGATGAGAGGCTATAGAAGGACAACTGAATTATATGTCATGTAAGGTTCTACAGTTACATATGATGCAACTATTACTACTTTTGTGTCAGGCAGTCTAGTATATGCATGTTGGGCATATAAGTGAGAATGAGATGACATAACTTAGCAGAAGAGGACTTCTTAATGGTGAGATTATTAATCAATTGAAATTTTGTGAGCACTGTGTTCTTAGGAAAGAGAAGAGAGTTAGATTCTCAATAGGTGTTCACAAAACAAAGAGGACACTTGATTATATTCATTCTAATCTATGGGACCCATCTAGCATGCCTTTTAAGAGAGATGCGAATTATATGCTGACAATTATTGTTGTTTTCTCTAGAAAAATTTGGGTGTTTTCCTAGAAACAAAAGAGTGACTTTTTGACTACTTTCAAGCAATGGAAGACTTTGATTGAGAAGCAGACTGGGACGCAAGTTAAACATCTTCACACTGATAATGGTTTGGAGTTTTGTTCCGATGAGTTTAATACTATAACACCCACCCCTCAACTAAGCTAGATGTCACACTAGCCAGGCCGGGGATGGACCCGACCCTATAGCTATTTAACTAAAAATTTTGAACATGATAATAATACATAAAATAAACAAGCTGTTAACCAACATGTCGAAAGTAAGCATATACAATCTAGAATACAAACACATAGTATTTGACATACACCGCCACTGATACAGGGTATAAACTACAAACTCTCTCACCCACTAACCGTAGTTAGCACCATGGAGAACTCATCCCTGTTTACCTGCATCAAATATTTCACTTGAGTGACAACCACTATTACATAAAAACTGAATTTTATACCCTACTGTACTGAAGAATATAAGGAATCTCAAAACATGCTAATCATATGCATTATCTTTAATTCATTTAGCATGCGAATCATGATAAAACCCAGATAAATCAGAATATAGCTAATCATATTGTTATGAAGGCAACATGAATAATAACATGAACATCTCTTAGGTGGATCTATCTAAACTCTAGTCTCTCGGTCGGAGTAAACTCGACGACCAAGAGTCACTAAGAATTGGCACTGTTATGTCACGTCTCACCCTAGCCTCTTGGTCGGAGTAAACTCGATGACCAAGGGCTATATCTCTAATTGGGTCACATCTCGATCTCATATGCACCGCTACTTCAATATGCTAGAATCATACCAGGATAATTGAATAACTGAATAAACTAAAACTGGGCCGTAGCCTCATGATCTGGCTGCTCAACCATGGGCTAAACTGATACGTATGTATACCGAGCACCCTGAGGATGTGAGAAGGAGGGGTTGCATTTTAAAAATAGAATGTTTAAAAACAGATAGTTGGCGACTAAAAATCAGAGTATAGAAAATCCCCCATCCCTACTCGGTACCGTAGAAACTGTCTGGCTTCCTAGTATTGTGTATGTATACATAGAGTGCATATGAATCGAAAATCTTAATTATCTTATGTTCCTTTTGTTGTACTTATCTCATCCTCCTCTTATATTTGGTATTCATAGTAGTTAACAAAACAACAGAATCTCTAGTAATATTATTCATATAAAACCAGCATCAGAGAATAAATCTCGTGTTCAAATATAATCTGAAATCATGTGAATAAAATCGGCCATAAAACCTGGTCATAATAATGATATCAAATACCGTAGTTGTCACTCACCTGAAGTCTAAAGCTATCTAAGCCTAACTGAATCCTCCCGTTTTTCCTTTCACTTGTTTCTCTCGTCCTCAAAAAGGATAAGGAATAGCACTATTTAAATAATTGTATATATTTAGACTAAAATATAATTATTTAAAATATATACCGTTTATCTCCTTAATGCCTTGTTATATATCTTTTACTTGTGTTAACACTTAAGATTCTTATCAATAATATTCTTTTACGGTTGTAAGGATAGAGCTAAGTGCTATCTTATTAAGTTTCCAAATACTAAACTTAACACCTGCCACTTGATTAGAGATATAAACTACAATACTCCTTCTACACAACCAACTAAACCTTATCGTTATCAACAAACCAACTAGAATTACACTCCTTAATTACCACTTCATCCTCCAGCTAACTATTTGTTAAAACCTTCACACTTAATGTAAAACCCGCCCCTCTAGGGTCTTTTATGAAAATACTACAAGCGAGGGTTAAATTGTAAAATTCCCTCGGGCTAAAGAATGATGGTGATTTGAGAACCTAATTAATGGTTTAATCACATAAGGACAGAGATCTGAGTTTAGATCCGGATTTTTTCGGGGTCCGGCCGGATCCGAATTTCCCGGATCTAGAGAGGATTGATACATTATTTTATTAGATAGAATAATGGAGAAAAAAAAAGAAAATAGAATAAAATAAAATAAAGAGAAAATAAATAAATAAATAAAATTTAAATTTTATTTTGTTTTTACTCTCTCTCCCTCGCTCCCTATCTCTCTTGTGCTTCTCCCTCACCAACCCCATGCCCTAACCCTACGCTACCCGTGGCGGGACCGCAGGCCACAAAGCCCGAGCCAGCGGCCGTCGCTGGCCGTGTAAGAGCAGCGCAAGCCTGACGCCACAAGACAGAGCCCCCCAGTAGCCTCACAAGACAAGCCAAGCGTCGCAAGGTACCCTCCAGCGCTCCTCCGCCTAGATCCGGCACCCCACGACCCCGATCTGCACCGCCGGCAGCCCCGTCAGCACCCTCACGCGCATCCCCGCCAATCGGCGACGACGGTGAATACTTAAACCCTAGTTGGGGGGCGGACATAATTAATGAAAAATTAACTTATATAAATGTTGTATGTATGAAATCCAAGTGTATTGGATTAATTGTGTGAATGTTTGTAGATTATCGGGAACCGATAATCAGGGGAGGTGCTGTCCGATTTCCATTCGAAATCGACTCCGGGCTGCCCCTTCAGGGTACAGTTCGGGGCAGCAATAGTACCCCGATCAGCACGATTAGGACGTCGTTAGGAAGGGGAAGAAGAGGGCTTCCCAACGATAGCTAGATCGACAAAATCTGACTTGCGGATTTAGAGATGTCGGCAGTTCTTTATGACTGCGCACTAGAGTGAAAATACAAAATTTTGTTGGGACCTTGCGTGCCCACTTTAACCATTTAATTATGCATGATTATGAGGATCAAGTATAATTAACTAGGTTATGTTCTATTTACTAGATTCTGATCCGGACGCGTGAGACGCGACGAGGATCAGGGGATTTCTCTCCAAATCAGGTAGGCTCTAGCACCGGGTGTAGTGAGTATTTCTAACTCCCTACCCTACTTGTGATTTCTTTCTATTCATATATATATTCGAGATTGATTGTTTCCTTGGATATATACTTGTTGTTTAGTATATTTGGTAGGCTCTCGCACCGGATGTTGTGAGTATTTCTAACTC
Source organism: Dioscorea zingiberensis (assembly GCA_026586065.1). Classification (NCBI taxonomy): domain Eukaryota; kingdom Viridiplantae; phylum Streptophyta; class Magnoliopsida; order Dioscoreales; family Dioscoreaceae; genus Dioscorea; species Dioscorea zingiberensis. The sequence goes on along the minus strand of CM048818.1, from coordinate 51,151,285 downwards.
CCTACCCTATTTGTAATTTCTTTTCTATTCATATATTCTAGATAGACTGTCTCTTTGGATATATGCTTGCCATTCTGCTTTCCATATCTCTTTGAGATTTACTATTTATATATTCGAGAAGGATTGTTTCCTTGAATATATACTTGTTGTTCAGTATTTTCGATAGGATGTTGCACGGGTGCTGTGAGTATTTCTGACTCATAGTAAGCTCAGACAAATGTAATCAGCATAACATGTCAACAAACAGAGCAGAAATCAAAAGATGGACTCCAACATCCATCTAGCACAACAACAACAAAAATCAATAGAATACTATGAGTCAGAAATACTCACAGCACCCGTGCAACATCCTACCGAAAATACTGAACAACAAGTATATATTCAAGGAAACAATCCTTCTCGAATATATAAATAGTAAATCTCAAAGAGATATGGAAAGCAGAATGGCAAGCATATATCCAAGGAGACAGTCTATCTAGAATATATGAATAGAAAAGAAATTACAAATAGGGTAGGGAGTTAGAAATACTCACAACACCCGGTGCGAGAGCCTACCAAATATACTAAACAACAAGTATATATCCAATCTCGAATATATATATGAATAGAAAGAAATCACAAGTAGGGTAGGGAGTTAGAAATACTCACTACACCCGGTGCTAGAGCCTAACTGATTTGGAGAGAAATCCCCTGATCCTCGTCGCGTCTCACACGTCCGGATCAGAATCTAGTAAATAGAACATAACCTAGTTAATTATACTTGATCCTCACAATTATGCATAATTAAATGGTTAAAGTGAGCACGCAAGGTCCCAACAAAATTCCGTATTTTCACTCTAGTGCGCAGTCATAAAGAACTGCCGACATCTCTAAATCCGCAAGTCGGATTTTGTCGATCTAGCTATCGTTGGGAAGCCCTCTTCTTCCCCTTCCTAACGACGTCCTAATCGTGCTGATCGGGGTACTATTGCTACCCCGAACTGTACCCTGAAGGGGCGGCCCTGAGTCGATTTCGAATGGAAGTCGGACAGCACCTCCACTGATTATCGGTACCCGATAATCTACAAATATTCACACAATTAATCCAATACACTTGGATTTCATACATACAATATTTATATAAGTTAATTTTTCATTAATTATGTCCGCCCCCCAACTAGGGTTTAAGTATTCACCGCGCGATTGGCGGATTATGTGGCTGACGGGTGGCCTGGTCGGAGTGGGGTGCCGGATCTAGGTGGAGGACGCCGGGAGGTCGCTGCTTGGCAGAAGTGCTTGGGGGCGCGCTACGCTGGCCCTAGCGCTTCTTGTGAGGCATTTCTGTGACTGCGCTGCTTGTGACGCTGCGCTGCTTCTTGGCCTTGGTATCTTGATAAATTTGGGCTACATCTTGTGGCCCAGGGTCCCACTGGCGGTGGGGTTCGCGGAGAAGGGGCACCCGAGTCGGCAGTCGAGCGGGTAGGGTTAGGACATGGGCTTGGTGAGGGAGAAGCACAAGAGATATAGGGAGGGAGGGAGAGAGAGTAAAAACAAAATAAAATTTAAATTTTATTTATTTATTTATTTGCTTTTTATTTTATTTTTTTCTATTTTCTTTTTTTTCTCCATTATTCTATCTAATAAAATAATGTATCAATCCTCTCTAGATCCGGGAAATCCAGATCCGGCCGGACCCCGAAAAAATCCGGATCTAAACTTAGATCTCTGTCCTTATGTGATTAAACCATTAATTAGGTTCTCAAATCACCATCATTCTTTAGCCCGAGGAAATTTTACAATTTAACCCTCGCTTACAGTATTTTCATAAAAGACCCTGGAGGGGCGGGTTTTACAATCTCCCCCCCTTATAGGAGTTTAGTCCCTTAAACTCAACTCAAGCATCACCGAACAGGTCTGGGTAACGCTCTCTCATGTCTGCTTCGCGTTCCCATGTTGCTTCGTTGTCGGTGTGGTTGTTCCACCTTACCTTGACTAAAAGAATAGCTTGGTTCCGTCATTGTTTCTCTTTATAGTCAAGTATCTCTACTGGCCACTTTTCATAAGACAAATTTTGTTGGAGTTCTACTGGCTCATACTCTATGATCTGTGACGGGTCGGTCAAGCACTTCCTCAGCATGGGGGTGTGGAAAACATTGTGGACCTGAGCCTAGTCTGGAGATAGGGCCAACCTATACGCCACTGCTCCAACTCGCTCCAATATCTCAAAGGGTCCTACATAACGCGGGCTAAACTTCCTGCATTTTCCAAATGTCATGACACCCTTCATGGGTGATACTCTCAAAAGTACTTTATCGCCCACCTAAAACTCCAGCTCTGAGCGGCGTTTATCAGCATAACTCTTTTGACGACTTTGAGCTATCCTCCTGAGTCAGGTTGTAAACCCGACCCTAAGGCCCGGGACTCGAGTTCGGGGTGTGACACTTAAAGTTGAGCATAGGTTTCCAGTTCCTTTCGAGGACTGCATGTATTCATAATAATAACCTCTCTCTACAACCACTCAAACAACCAAAAGCTCATTACAACACCTGCCACTGCTGTCACCTCTTTCTCCCAATCAGAATAAGAAAACCTAACAACCTTGGTTAGCTCTCCCAATAGGCATAGAAGCTTACCTTCAACACTTGATCCCAACTGCTTGTTGCATTTATAAACATGAAACTGCACAAGACCTCCACAAAGACTCGACCAAGCTTAGCATTTGTAAAAACTAAACTTGCATGGAACTGAAATTCCTAAGCGTACTATCTTGCTTGCTTGTGCGGGAATACTCCAACCATCCCAATAGTTCCTTCTCTCTCTCTCTCTCTCTCTCTCTCTCTCTCTCTCTCTCTCTCTCTCTCAGGTTGCCAATTGAAGCTTTACACCCAACATACAACATCAAGGACTGGAGATGCTGAGTTCCTTGTTCGTTGGAGATGCCTTAGAACCCCCTTTCACCTAACAACCAGTTGAGTAGCGCAAGAAGGGCTTAAGCATGAGGTGGAAGTCATGAACACCTATGTTGCCACCTATCTCCCTCACATCTCTCACTCCCACGTCCAAAATCACAATCTCCCATCCAGTATCTACTGAGATTTTATAAACTCAGCTAAAATATATACATATGACTAAGTATTACGCCACACCATCATCCTTATAAAGCAAAACAATTTAAGTGTCACGAATCAAATCATGAGGTAGCTGATGCAAGAGAGTCCGAGTTAGACGATGCTAAACTATCTGATTACACAATGCGGGCTTTGGCAAATCACGAATTGGTGGACCGACGTAAAGGCGGAAGGTGATCCAGCCAATTCTGTGATTGGGGAACAGTTTTAGACACGATTCGGTATTTTAGCCATAACTTTGGCTACAAACATCGGACCCCAATTAGGAAAGCTCGTCTTAACGCGCACATGGGGTCCACCAGCTTTTCTTGGTGGATCTTTCCTTCATCCTCAAATTCTAATGTTTTCTCGTCATATCTTCATTTTTTGGTGTTTTTTTTTCTATTTTTGGTAATACTTTATATGCCAATTTAGGATAGGATTTGAATCCTATTTTATCTCGGATTTTTAGGAGTTATCTGATTTATTTGGGGTTTTTAAATTAGATAAATTTTAGTTTTACATAAAAATTTGCCAATTTTTGTAAATTTGGATAAGATGATATATTTCTTGGTTAGTTTTTTGAAGCTATTTAAACCCGGCTTGTGGGTTGATTTTTATTCATTGAATATTGAATAATACTTTTCGTTTGAAGTTTCGGAGACTTTCCTCTCTGTTTTGTCTTCCCCCTTGCTTGCTTTCTTGACAATCCCCCTGTTTACCATTGCCGGCAGGTTAATCACTATTCTGCCCGACGTCAATAGCCATTAGTTTCCATCACTATAACATCAAAGTTTAATTGCTTGAATGTCCAACTTGCCCTTAGTTTAATATCATATCTCACGCCATTAGTTGGGTGGCATTATTTCCACTCCCTTCCTATTAAACTTCAACATTAATCAAACTATAATGCTATATAAGATGCTGCTATAGTCCTTATGATAAAAAAAACATAATCTTTTATAATTAAACCTTCTTATCACATGTGAATGTCTGCAAACTTAGATTTAATCAAGTGATAATGTAACTAGGCGTTAGTAATTAAAAAAAAACACCTCATGGGCTGCTAGTAACATTAACCCCATTATCTCAACAAATTTGCACCTACTTAGATTTATTTAATTTAACATTAATTGTGTCACACTTAAGGTGAATTATTTAGTCCAAAGTTTTATTTTGTTTTATTTTTATTTTTATATAACTTAATTTTTTTTTCTTTTTTCTCTTTTTAATATTTCTAATCATCATAATTCATTTTGCAATTCTATTTCCAACTAATTATTAATTATTTTAATCTTCCTCATAATTTTATTTGCCCATTTTTCCGTTATTAAATATATTTTCCAGTTTTTCGGAAAAATAGGGCATTACAAATGCTCTATGCAAGTCTGAGGGAATTGTGAGACATCTTACAGTATATTGCGATAAAAGGGTATGAAAGAGCATTTGAATAGAACTTTGATGGATAAGGTACGATGTATGCTCTCGAATGGTGATCTTCCAAAGTCTTTTTGGGTTGAAGCTGTTTCTATAGCTTGTTTACTTGTTAATCACTTTCCTTCGACTGCTATTGACTAAAAGACTCTAAAAGAGGTACGATCTGACACTCATGTTAATTCCTCTAATTTAAAGATATTTGATTGTCCTACTTATGCAAATGTGAATAATTAGAAATTGTAACCTAGATCTCTAAAATGTGTCTTTCTCATATTTTAATTAAAGTCAAAGTTAGCAAAGATGTTAATTTTTATGAAATTGCTATGCTTCATGACTCACCTATTGAAGCTTTGAGTGATAAAAGGCAACATAGTTCTAGTACGCAGGTGGAATTTCAAATTGAGTTAGGAACTCCACCAAAAAAATACATTTCAGTTAAGTTTAGAGTTACAGAGTGATGATTCATCTCCATTAGTTCCAGCACCACCACATTATTCTATTCCAGAAGATAGAACTAGAAAAACTATTAAAACTCCACAAAGGTATGCTAAAGTTGATTTCGTTGCTTATGCTTTAAATTTGGCAGAAGTTATTGATTCTAGTGAAGAACATACTACCTATACAAAGTCAATTAGTTGTAAAGCTTATGGCAATTGAATTAAAGCTATCTAGGAGGAGATGGAATCACTTCATAAGATTGATACATGGGAGTTAGTGCGTCTACAATGGGTAAGAAGGTTGTTCGTTTCAAATGGGTGTTTAAAAGAAAAAAGAGACACCAAGGGTTAAAGAGCCTAGTTATAAAGCAAGATTAGTTGCAAAAGGATACAACTAGGTTCCAATTGTTGACTTCACTAATGTGTTTTCTCCGGTTGTAAAGTTCGAGCTTTGCTTTGTATTATGCCATTGCATGATTTTGAGCTTGAGCAGGTAGATGTGAAAACAACTTTCTTAAAAGGGTGCATGATGGGTCTTTTGTATATTTACTCTTATACGTTGATGAAACGTTAATAGCAACCTGAAGAAAGAAGAGACTAAAAAGGTTAAAGATTAGCTTAGCAAGTAGTTATAGATAAAAGATTTATGAGCAATAAAGAAGATACTTCGGAAGGAGATTCTAAGAGATAGAAAGGAAAATAAATTGTATTTAAGTCAAAAAGGGTACATTGAGAAAGTTCTTAATAAGTTCGATATGTAGAATGCTAACCAGTCAGTATTTCATAAGTAGCACATTTCGAACTTTCATCTGCTTTATCTCCACAATCAGATGTTGAAGTTGATTATATGTCACTGGTTTCATTTTCTAGTGTAATGGAATCTTTGATGTATGCTATGGTTTGTTCACAACCAGATTTATTATATGCAGTCAGTATAGTTAGTAAATACATGAAAAATCCTAGTAAGAAATATTGGAAAGTAGTTTAATGGACTTTAAGATACTTGTGTGGCTCTATTGATACCTTTTTGCATTTGGGAAGTACTAGAGATGGAGTTATTGGGTATGTTGATTATGATTATGCTAAACCATTGAGACAAGAACGTCACTTATTGGGTATATTTTTACTGTTGGTAGCTATACTATTAGTTGAAAAGCTACTCTAAAGCCTACAGTTGCATTTTCCACTATTGAGGCTGAGTATATGGCATTACAGAAGTTTGTAAGGAAAGAATTTGGTTGACAGGTTTATTTAGTGAAATCAGTGATGATTTGAAGATGACCATAATCTTTTGTGATAGTCAAAGTGCAATTTATCTCGCAAAAAGATCATATGTTTCATGAGAGAACAAAACACATTGATGTGCAATATCATTTTGTGCATGATATCATTGCTTGATGGGATATGTTGCTCAACAAGATTAGCATGAGCATTGCTTGAACTTGATTTGTGTTTGTTGCTGAGTTAGCACTTGGAGAGGTGGAGAATTTCTTTGTTGAGTATTTTAGAGATTATTTTTCAATCATTATACTAGAATTTCTGTCAAGATGGAATTTTGTTGAGATTGTGACCCGAAAAGCTCACTGTATAACATTTTGTGGTAAACAAAATTATGGGAAAAAACTAGTGCTCTTTTGTGGTAGCGGAGGGATGGGCTGATAGACTCCATCCTGGAGGTTACCAAAGAGCTTGTTAGGGATGCAGGGGTGGAGCGAGGTGCTATAGACCTTTTATGTTCACTAGGATTTCTTCTTTATGTTGTGAGGTTATTTTTTACAACTGCTACATAGTGGTTTTTTTTCCCGTCAAGGGTTTTTCCACGTAAATCTGTATGTGTTTTGTTTACTGTTTTCAATGCCGATTTTATCTTTTTTTAACTATATATATCACATTTGGCTTTCCTTTTTGTAACAAACGACAAAATAAAATTAGCCTCACATCGTAGGTATTGACAAAAGCCAATGATACGTTTAAACTAGATTCACAAACTGAAACCTAAATTATAATGATCGCAATCGATCGAAGGCTTCCTTTGTTTATTTGAACACGACGAATATAGTTGATTGATCAACTAACAAATGCTAGGTAGAATTTCCTTTTATTATAAATACATTAATGAGCACTATTATAACGCACTTCCAGAAATAGAAAGTATTGAATATTTTTTGTCTTGACATATTAACTTGGCAAGTATTATATGCATTTACTACTGACTTTACTTTCTTTCCAATATATTATTAATGACATCATTTATTTCTTGATTTTGAAATCCTTTCCCTCACCTATAAAAGGACCTCTAGTGCATACACTTTGAGCACACAAGCATAAGAAATGGCTTCAGTTCCTGAGTTGAAGAGATGTTTGGATGATCTGAAGTCTTCACTTGTTCAGGAGGTAAGTTTTAGTATTGGGATGCATAATGGAATCTCTTGCATCTTTTTTGGTACTAGTTCTACTTTTGATGTGAAACTTTAGCTTGATATTCCATTTTTGCACTGACAGGGCATCTTGGGCGAGCAATTTGAGTGCCTATACATTGCTGGACATGCTTTTGTAAGAGAACTAATCACTCTTTTCCATACAGAGGCGGAGAAAATATTGAATGAATTAACTATGAATCTGTGAGTTAGTTATGCAAGTTTTCATATTTGATTATCATATACCCATCGTCCATTGCTTAATTTATTTATTTGTTCCATTATTTATTGGTGAAGTGATCATGAGCCCGTGAACTATCAAAAGCTTGATATGTATGCTCATCAGCTAAAGGGTGACAACATTAGGTAAACTTAACCATTCTATTAGCTCTTTTTTTATTTTTAGTTATTGATGATTGTCGTGAGTAAGTAATGGAGATCTATGTTTCTTTAGGATCCTTTTTCATAGTTTTTTTTAATCCATTAATGATGATTTATTAATTTAGTCGAACTAGTAAATCTCAAGATAATATTAGAAAACTTGGTTTTTAGATCTTAGTTATATATTCTATTAAAATTATTTTAATACAATCAATAAATTTATCACTTTTTCTACTTATTTCAACAATAAAATTTTGACTCTAAGGGAAATTCTACTTATATGGCTTTTCGTTTTGTTCTCTTCATATAGAACCGATCATCCTTTTTTTTTCTTATCATTTCTTTTTGTTTTGGTCATAGATGATTTCTAATTTATACTACGTTGAAAATCTAGGGACTATGACAGAGCACTTCCATTTTAGTTCTTAGTTCTTTATTTATTGTTTGTTTTCATATGCTAATCATATAGAATGTATTCCTTATACAGTATAGGTGCTACTCGGATGGTCAGTACTTGTATCATTTTTTCTGACTGCTGCAAGGCTAATAACAATGATGGGTAAAAATTCTATCATGTTTTAGCATACATAATCATTTATTTCTTTTTATGAAATATTAAGCTTAAAATGATTGCTAAACCTTAACATGATATTAAATATGCAGATGTGTGATGTACCTTCAACGTCTGAAAGATGACTATCAACTAATAAAAACAAAGATTGAGAGCATCCACAAGGTATAACAATTTCTTTCTCGTACAAAACTTCTCTATAAGTTTGAACTTTACTAACTCTAGTATTTTTGGTGATTCGTAGCTTGAAGATGACATCATAGCTGCTGGGGGCTCAATCGGATGATGGTGCCCTCCATATGCTTCAAGAAGCAATAAATCAATGTTGAATTTTGTTGTATGGAAACATATGTGCGACTATTATATATGCATGCTTCATTGATCAATGTTCATGGGCATATTATTAAAAAAAAAAAGCTTGTTACCGATTAGAATTGGTTTGTTATGCTTTGGTTCATATTTTCAATTAATTAACCATGAAACTTATACTCAATTGATCAATGTTCATGGGCATATATGTGTTTTAAACTAAAATTTGAATATTCTTTTAATTGCATCAATGGCGGTACATTTTAATAAAGCTGGAATTTTTTTTCCAAATTAAAACCAATTTTGGTCTCTATATTTTATTTATTCTGCCTTCATACTTTAAAATTTTTCAATACAGTAATTGCAGTGCAAAATCTTTTTCATTTTTAATCTTTGAAACCAATGTGAGAATTAGGTAGTATATGATACCAAAGTTTTTATTATTTTTTCTTTAGCATATAATTTTTTTATTTTTCAATTTGTTTTTTTTAAATGCTAATGTGCCACACCATTAACATGTCATGCTACTAGGTAACAAAGAAAAAAAATGGAAAATTTTATAAAATGGTTGATGATGTGGCATCACAATCTGGTTAGCATGCCACATATAATAAAAATAATTATAAACTTAACATTTGGGGTTATACTCCACTCCGTTGCTATGCCTTCTTCTTTTTTTTTTTTTGAATAAGTGGATAAACCCTATTCATTGGAAATAAAGATAGGTCATAGTACAACTGTGATGACTTAGTGGATCGTCATTACACGGGGTATGATTGCCCCTAGTTACATTGGCCCTCGAGTCATTCCATGTCCTCATCAATAGCTTCCCCTAGTAAATAACTTGGAGGGCTCCTCCCTTGCAAATGCTAAGCTTCTCTTGACGATCGACTCCATAGCAATCAGTTTTGGTCTTTTGATTGCATTAGTTGCTTGAAACCAAGAGAGAGTTAGAAGGTCCCTTATTATTTTTGTAAAATTGTGTTGTTTATCTTGAAAACAACTTTCGGTTTTGGTCGAGCCATATGCTCCACATAATGAACGAGGATCTATAGAGTCAAATTATGGAGTTAACCCAGCGGTTGGAGGCATGCGATTTGGAGGATCGTGAGGTTTTAAACCACGACTCCGAGTCCACCTTCGTCAACCCCTATCCCCATCGTGGAAAGTTCCGAGAGCACCGTGTATGGGATAAGCGTCACGAAAACCTCATCTTTCAAGTAAAGCTTTCCGAATTTGCTGGTTCACTACAAGCTGAAGGCTTTATCGATTGAATGAATAAAGTAGAGTGGATCTTCGATTACAAGGAGGTTCCTGATCATTTGAAGGTAAAGCTAGTTGCCATCAAGTTGAAGGGCCAAGCATCTCCGAGGTGGGAGAGGTTGTGGTGCTCACGAGATAGGCAAGGCAAGCCGAAGATCGCTAGTTGGGACAAGATGAAGGAACATTTCCTTCCAAACGGCTACACTCAGTCCTTATTTCAGTGGTTGTATATGTTGCGACAAGTGACGAGATCGGTGGATGACAACATAGAGGAGTTCTACTAGTTGATCGCTCGGAACAACCTATTTGAGATGGAGGAGTAGTTGGTCGCGCGCTATTTGGGAGATCTGCGCCAGCCACTGCAGGATGTCCTCATCCTTGACTTAGTGTGGACTGTCTCAGAAGTGTACCAGTAGGTCCTTGCTATTGAAAAACAACAGAATAGGAGACCAGTAATCAAGAGTGATCCCGATAGCCGGTAAGTTCGTCCTCAATATTCTAGTTTGGTCCAACAACCACCATCGGGCAACCCTAACTCTTCTCTTCGATGTTATCATTGTGGTGAATAGGGGCATACAGTAACTGAGTGTCAGAAGCCCGCTAGTCAAGAGGGAAAAAACCTGCTGATCGAAGGAGATGTGACAGATGAGGTCGAGGCGATGGGCTAGCCCGTCTATGATAATTATGCGGATGATGAGGTGTTGTATGGAGATAGTCCTGAGACTCTAGACGTTCTCAAGAGCCTATTGATGCCCAGGAGTGACTCAAGGGATGAATGGAAAGAGCACATTCATCAAGACAAAAAGGAGCTCTTACCTTTGTATGAGACTTCAGAAAAAAAGGGATTGATTGAAAACAATGTTGTTGGAGGTGAAGATTAATTTCTTTTCTTCTGTAAGAGGGATGAAACTCATGTTGTGGAGCAAGAAAAATATTCTAGTACTAAAGAAACAATCATTTCATGATGAGATCTAGAATTTTCTAGATATGAGGCTCTTTTCACTGGTGGTCATACACAACCAAGTATAATAAAGCCCGATAAAGGAGATGAGCACCCGTATTCTTTTCTAGATTGTGAACCAGAACGTGAAACTATTTTGTGATATATTCTCAACATATAAAATACATTGTGTGGGAGGCCTTTCTTAATAAAGAGTTTCAAAAATTTTATGCAAAGATTTCTCTAGTCCTTGACGCTTTTTGAGGAGAGTGGGAGGAAAAAGCTTGCTACATTAACAACCTTTACTTTTTCACAGTTGTTGGGGCTTCCACCTAAGACTGTATTCCAACCACTTTGAAGGATAATCTTGTTGCCAAGGGGATAGTGTTTTACTTCATCACTGACATCTTCAAAGATTGTTTGGAAGAAAACAGCTTGGATGACCTTATAATACTCCTAAAGCGTAGCAAAATGGAGGATAATCTCCTTGACTTCTTCCCAACTGCACAACACACTAAAAAGGCTTTTTCTTGAGTATTTCACTGAAGATGGTTTGATGGCCCTTGTTGAGTAGAAGGAGAAGAAAATATTTGAAGTCAAGCTGAAGGAGATGAAGTCAACATTGACCACACAGATTGCTAAGAAAACTGCTGGGTTGATGGTCAATGATCCTAATTTATAGACTCGAAGTACTCTTTCTGTTGAGCTTATAACTGAAATTTTGGGCAACATTTTCGATAGGATCTAGCGACCTTTAACATTATCCTACTCAGCAGAAAAGGAAGCAAATACTGGCCATGCGGGTGTTTGTATGAGAGACAAGTTAGATGAAATGACAGAACACCTTCAGGGCATTCATAAACCGCTTAAGGAGTGGAAGATCAGATCCTATTCTAATGACACTATTGTGAACTCGAGCATGAGTTCTTTCCAACCCGGGGTGACTGATGCTGGAGGATTCAAGCTAGACGGTGTGGTTCGGTGTTTTGGTCATTACTTGGGCTACAGGTGTCGGAATCACGAACTCAACCCAATCCATAAAGCTAGTCTCGGCGCGCACCACATGGCCACCAAGCTCAGGCCCATTGGATTTCATTTTTCTCGCCAAAATCAGCTGTTTCCCCCTCAAACCTTTGCTTTTAGGTCTTTTTTTCTATTTTGGAAATAATTCATATGCCGATTTATGGCATGATTTCATTTTGATTTGATCAAGGATTTTGGATGATTGTTTAGTAAGATTTGAAATTTTTATTTGAATAATTTTGGATTTTTTGCCTTTTTTTTACAAAAATACCAAAAATAGATGATTCTAGGGTTTTAGGTTATTTAGTTCGTCTTGTGGACTAGTTTCTCATTAGACCTTGATTTTTTATGAAATTATTCAGAATTTTAAAGAATTTACTCTATGTTTTCTTGGTTCTACGTTCGTCTTCCTTACAATTCTAGTTTCCACCTAGCCCGTGGGATAATCACTATCCTGCACATCCCCAGCTGCTCATACTTCAATTTCATCAAAAGGGTCTTCCAGTTCACCCAACCTGATTTTCTCTTTGTGAGAAAAAAGCTAATCCCAGTTCATCCTATATCTAAGGTTCCTTTTGGTACTGAGGGGGTTGTTGAAATGGGACAAGATTACCCCCTCAATTTTATTCTATCCTTCAATGTTATGCTCCTGGTAGTGGATGCTATTGATCTAGTTCCTACTTCCCCTCTCATTCGCTATTATATGGAAGAATTTTGAGTTTGATCCCCCTCCTTTAACCACGTAACCAGGGAGCACTGTCGCCAATGGGGTTCCTCAGCATTGTTGATAGTCTCATACTTCTGCTAGAGTATTGCCTGTTTAAGCTCCTTCGGCTCCCGAAGATTCCTCATCTGTGACTGGCAGTCAATCAGCTCTCTTTCCTGCACCTTATGCTACTTCTGCCATGTCTTGTGCCTAAACCTGATCAAGGAGATCTTCTTCGATATAATATATGCATTATTGCCCATATAATTTGCCTCCCTCCACCAATTTTGAATCATCTCCAAAAAGCTTTCCATCTTGGTCTAGTGCCTATTGAAGTGAAAAGGGTAGTGTTGTATGTCATGTCGACCACATTTTAGGATGATAGGTGCATGGTCAGACTTTATCCTGGGAAGTACCGACTGTCACACCATGGGGAAGTTTGCACTCAAGTTTGCTGATAGTAGGAAGGGGTCAAGTATAACAAGTTTCGGCCTTGTTATCCTATTTGTCGATGTGAAACTTCGCCCCTTAGTGGGGGGGTCCCATAGCTGGAGATTGTTGATCAGGTTGTCAAACTCCTTCACTAAGTTTGTACACTGTTGACACCGCAGACTCTCCTTACTAGTTCTTGTTGCATTAAAGAGTCCTCCACATAATCCATAGTCTATTCCATCTTGCTACTACCAAGACCAGTTTGTCCTAGAATGCTTGTTTAAGGGACATGTCGCAAAGACCATAGACTGTGGTGCACATCCACCACTTTAAAGAGGAGTTGTCTTCTAAAATCTCTGATATACTAAAGGTATTGATGTAACTGTTCATAAGTGTAAGGTGGGTTGTGTTTCAGCCAATATAACATCCCCCCCATTGTATCTGACAATAGGAGAATTGTTCTGCCATAATACCAGGCTCCTCCAATACAGTGCCACACCCGGTTGTCAATACTTGATAGTTTGGTCCCTTGTAGACAAAGCACATCAAGTTTGTGGGATTGTAGATAATCCCGTACTAAAAATATCTTCTTTCTTTTCCCTTACCCCCTTACGTTCCATGAAATTATTTTCCTTAATAGATTGTTTTTGTCACCTAGGTGCGTATGGGATCAGGCTTAGATACCTTACCCTCCCTCCCTTCCCTTGCCCTCTTTACTGCTCTGGAGGCTTCCAGTAGCATCATATGCCCGAGATATGTGTTGATGTCATCCTGATTCCCCAGCCTCACCCAAGCCATGAGGGCCATCGATAATCGTTCCCTATCGAACCAATAAAATAAATAAATAGGAACAATAGAAGGGAATTGATTTATACTCTGATTTAAAGATATTTGATTGTCCTGTTTATGCACATGTGAATAATGAGAAATTGTAACCTAGATCTTTAAAAAGTGGTTTTCTCGGTTTTAATTGAAGTCATAGTTATCAAAGATGTTATTTTTTATGAAATTACTATTCTTCATGACTCACCTTCTGATGATTTGAGTGATAAAAGGCAACATAGTTCAAGCATGAAGGTGGAATTTCATATTGAGTCAAGAACTACATCAGAAAATACATTTGAACCAAGTTCGAAGTTGCGGAGTGATGATTCATCTCCATTTCTTCTAGCACTACCACAATATTCTATTGCAAATAATAGAACTAGAAGAACTATTAAACCTCCATAGAGGTATGCTAAAGTTGATTTGGTTGCTTATGCTTTAAATTTGGCAGAAGTTATTGATTCTAGTGAAGAACCTTCGACCTAAACAAAGGCAATTAGTTGTAAAGTCTATGGCAATTGAATTAAAGCTATCTAAGAGGAGATGGAATCACTTCATAAGATTGACACATGGGATTTAGTGCGTGTACCTAGGGGTAAGAATGTTGTCCATTGCAAATGTAAAAGAAAAGCAGGGACAACAAGGGTTAAGATCCTAGGAATAAAGCAAGACTAGTTGCAAAAAGATACAACTAGGTTCCAATTGTTGACTTCACTGATGTGTTTTCTCTAGTTGTAATACATAGTTCAATTCGAGCTTTGCTTGGTATTTTGGGCTTGAGCAGATGGATGTGAAAACAAATTTCTTACATGGAAAACTTGATGATGACATATATATACGACAACCATAGGGTTTTACAATTTTCAGAATGGATGATTATGTGTGCTTGCTGAAGAAATCTCTCAATGGTCTGAAACACTCACCTAGATAATGGTATAATAGGTTTGACTCATTTATGATTATTCATTAATTTTAAAAAAAGCAATATGCCAAACAAGTCAGTATTCTGTTAGTAGCACATTTCGAACTTTCATTTGCTTTATCTCCACATTCAGATGATGATGTTGATTATATGTCATGAGTTCCATATTCTAGTGTAGTGGGATCTTTGATGTATGTTATGGTTTGTTCACACCCAGATTTATTATATGTAGTCTGTGCAGTCAGTAAATATATGACAAATCCTAGTAAGAAACATTGGAAAACAGTTTAATGGACTTTAAGAAACTTAAGTGGTTCGATTGATGATTGTTTGTATTTGGGAAGCACTAGAGATGGAGTTGTTGGGTATGCTGATTCCGATTATGCTAGAAATATTGATATATGAAGATCTTTTACTGGGTATATTTTTCCGGTTGGTAGCTGTACTATCGATTGGAAGGCAACTCTGAAGCCTGCAGTTGCATTATCCGCTATTGAGATTGAGTATATAGCATTATAGAAGCTTGTAAAGAAACAATTTTGTTTAAAGGTTTATTTAGTGAAGTCAGTAATGATTTGAAGATGAACATAATCTTTTGTGATAATTAGAGTGCAATTTATCTCATAAAAGATCATATGTTTCATGAGAGAACAAAGCAAAATTATGTGCAATATCATTTTGTGCATTATATCATTGCTTGTGGGGATATGTTGTGAGCAACATTAACACCCATGATAATACTGCCGATATGATGACCAAGTCTCTCCTTATAACCATGTTTGATCATTGCTTGAACTTGGTTGGTGTTCATTGCTAAATTAGCCCTTGGGGAATTTGTGGAAAATGTGGAGAATTTCTTTGTTGAGTATTTTGGAGATTATTTTTCAGACATTAAACTAGAATTTATGTCAAGGTGAATTTTGTTGAGATTGCGATTCGAAAGGCTCACTGTATGACAATTTGTGGTAAACAAAATTATGTGAAAAGTCTAGTGCTTTGTGGTGGAGTAGAGGGATAGGCCGATAGGCCCCATCCCGGAGACCGTCAATGAGCTCATTATGGGTGTGGGGCGACGCAGGGTGCTATGGACCATTTATGTTCACCAGGGTTTTTTCTTTATATTGTGAGGTTATTTTGTACGGCTGCTACATAGAGAAAAGTCTCTCCCATTGTACTCATCCTTTTTGACATAATGGATTTTCTCTCCTCTGTCAGTGGTTTTTTCCGATCAAGGGTTTTTCCACGTAAATTTGTGTGTGTTTTGATTATTGTTTTCATTGTCGATTTTAAATTTTTTTTAACTATATATATCACATTCAACTTTCTTTTTGCAACAAACGACAAAATAAAATAATCCTCACATCGTAGGTATCGATAAAAGCCAATGAACATATACCTTTAAACTAGATTCACATTTTTGAAACTAAATTATAAAGATTAAGATCGATCGAAGGCTTCCTTTGTTTGTTCGAACACGACGAATACCGTTGATTGATCAACTAATAAATGCTAGGCGTTAATGAGCTCTATTATAACCTACTTCAGGAAAAAGAAAGTATTGAATATTTGTTGTCTTGACATATTAACTTGGCACGTATCAATTGCATTCACTAGTGACTTTACTTTCTTTCCAATTTATTATTAATGACATCATTTATTTCTTGATTTTGAAATCCTTTCCCTCACCCATAAAAGGACCTCTAATGCATACACTTTGAGCACACAAGCACAAGAAATGGCTTCAGTTCTTGAGTTGAAGAGAAGTTTGGATGATCTGAAGTCTTCACTTGTTCAGGAGGTGAGTTTTAGTATTGGGATGCATAATGGAATCTCTTGCATCTTTTTTGGTAATAGTTCTACTTTTGATGTGAAACTTTAGCTTGATATTCCATTTTTGCACTGATAGGGCATCTTGGACGAGCAATTTGAGCGCCTTTACATTGCTGGACATGCTTTTGCAAGAGAACTAATCACTCTTTTCCAAACAGTGGAGGAGAAAATATTGAATGAATTAACTACGAATCTATGAGTCAGTTATGCAAGTTTTCATATTTGATTATCATATACCCATAGCCCATTGCTTAATTTATTTTTGGGTTAAAGCCATTTTTGGTCCCTGAAAATAGGGCCAATGTTCATTTCCATCCCAAAAATTTAAAATTTGTTCAATACGGTCCACATCTGCATATACTACCACTTATCACTCCACATCAGCAAAATAACGACCTAAACATAATAATAAAAAGATTATATGCATTTCATTGGTATTCCACATGATCGCCATGTCAACAATAGGGACCAAAAATGCCAAAATACGAAATATATAGGGACCCCAAATGTCAAAATATGCAATACATAGGGACCATATTGAACAAATTTTGAATTTTGGGATGGAAATGAACATTGGTCCCGTTTTCAGGGACCAAAAATGGCTTTAACCCTTTATTTTTTTGTTCCATTATTTATTGGTGAAGTGATCATGAGCCCGTGAACTATCAAAGGCTTGATATGTATGCTCATCAGCTAAAGGGTGACAGCATTACGTAAACTTCACCATTCAATTAGCTCTTTTTTTTTTTTTTTTTTAGTTATTGATGATTGTCGTGAGTAAGTAATGGATATCTATGTTTCTTTAGGATCCTTTTTCATAGTTTTTTTTATCCATTAATGATGATTTATTAATTTAGTCGAACTAGTAAATCTCAAGATAATATTAGAAAACTTGGTTTTTAGATCTTAGTTATATATTCTATTAAAATTATTTTAATACAATCAATAAATTTATCACTTTTTCTACTTATTTCAACAATAAAATTTTGACTCTAAGGGAAATTCTACTTATATGGCTTTTCGTTTTGTTCTCTTCATATAGAACTGATCATCCTTTTTTTTCTTATCATTTCTTTTTCTTTTGGTCATAGATGATTTCTAATTTATACTATGTTGAAAATCTAGGGACTATGACAGAGCACTTCCATTTTAGTTCTTAGTTCTTTATTTATTATTTGTTTTCATATGCTAATCATATAGAATGTATTCCTTATACAGTATAGGTGCTACTCGGATGGTCAATACTTGTATCATTTTTTCTGACTGATGCAAGGCTAATAACAATGATGGGTAAAAATTCTATCATTTTTTAGCATACATAATCATTTATTTCTTTTTATGAAATATTAAGCTTAAAATGATTGCTAAACCTTAACATGATATTAAATATGCAAATGTGTGATGTACCTTCAACGTCTGAAAGATGACTATCAACTAATAAAAACAAAGATTGAGAGCATCCACAAGGTATAACAATTTCTTTCTCGTACAAAACTTCTCTATAAGTTTGAACTTTACTAATTCTAGTATTTTTGGTGATTCGTAGCTTGAAGATGACATCATAGCTGCTGGAGGCTCAATCGGATGATGGTGCCCTCCATATGCTTCAAGAAGTAATAAATCAATGTTGAATTTTGTTGTATGGAAACATATGTGCGACTATTATATATGCATGCTTCATTGATAAATGTTCATGGGCATATTATTAAAAAAAAAAAAAAGCTTGTTACCGATTAGAATTGGTTTGTTATGCTTTGGTTCATATTTTCAATTAATTAACCATGAAACTTATACTCAATTGATCAATGTTCATGGGCATATATGTGTTTTAAACTAAAATTTGAATATTCTTTTAATTGCATCAACGGCGGTACATTTTAATAAAGCTGGAATTTTTTTCCAAATTAAAACCAATTTTGGTCTCTATATTTTATTTATTCTGCCTTCATACTTTAAAATTTTTCAATACAGTAATTGCAGTGCAAAATCTTTTTCATTTTTAATCTTTGAAACCAATGTGAGAATTAGGTAGTATATGATACCAAAGTTTTTATTATTTTTTCTTTAGCATATAATTTTTTTATTTTTCAGTTTGTTTTTTTTTGAAATGCTAATGTGCCACACCATTAACATGTCATGCTACTAGGTAACAAAGAAAAAAAAAGGAAAATGTTATAAAATGGTTGATGATATGGCATCACAATCTGGTTAGCATAACACATATAATAAAAATAATTAGAAACTTAACATTTGGGGTTATACTCCACTCCGTTGCTATGCCTTTTTCTTTTTTTCTTTTTTTTTTAAATAAGTGGATAAACCCTATTCATTGAAAATCAAGATAGGTCATAGTACAACTGTGATGCCTTAGTGGATTGTCATTACACGGGGTATGATTGCCCCTAGTTACATTGGCCCTCGAGTCATTCCATGTCCTCGTCAATAGCTTCCCCTAGTAAATAACTTGGAGGGCTCCTCTTTTGCAAATGCTAAGCTTCTCTTGACGATCGACTCCATAGCATTCAGTTTTGGTCTTTTGATTGCATTAGCTGCTTGAAACCAAGAGAGAGTTAGATTGTCCCTTATTATTTTTGTAAAATTGTGTTGTTTATCTTGAAAACAACTTTCGGTTTTGCTCGAGCCATATGCTCCACATAATGCTCGAGCCATATGCTCCACATAATGAACGAGGATCTATAGAGTCAAATTATGGAGTTAACCCAGTGGTTGGAGGCACGCGATTTGGAGGATCGTGAGGTTTCAGACCACGACTCCGAGTCCACCTTCGTCAACCCCTATCCCCATCGTGGAAAGTTTCAAGAGCACCGTGTATGGGATAAACATCACGAAAACCTCGTCTTTCAAGTAAAGCTGTCCGAATTTGCTGGTTCACTACAAGCTGAAGGCTTTATCGATTGAATGAATGAAGTAGAGTGGATCTTCGATTACAAGGAGGTTCCTGATCGTTTGGAGGTAAAGCTAGTTGCTATCAAGTTGAAGGGCCAAGCATCTCCGAGGTGGGAGAGGTTGTGGCGCTCACGAGATAGGCAAGGCAAGCCGAAGATAGCTAGTTTGGACAAGATGAAGGAACATTTCCTTCCTAACGGCTACACTCAGTCCTTATTTGACACCAGGCGGGGTAACTATTATCCCGCGGGCAAGCCAGATCCAAGGACCGCAAGGAAGAACAAACGAAGAACACAAATAACCAGAGAAAATACTCTGAAATTCAGGTAAATACTTTATTCAGAATTCAATAATAAAAAACTAATCCACAAGACGGATTAAATAGCCTCAAAGATTAACCTAGAAACGTTATCATCTAATTTAAATTTGTTAAAATTGATAAATTATTATTTAAAACTAAACTTATCTAAATTTAAAAATCTAAACAAATCAGATAACTCCTAAAAATTTGAGATTAAATCGGATTTAAATCCTATCCTAATTTGGAATATGAAATATTACCAAAAATACAAAAAAAGACCGAAAACCTTAATTCGGCGGATTAAATATTTCTAAAAATAGAAAAAATAACTAAATTTCTCTCTAATATGACGTCCAATGTCGTGCGGTCCGTAAAGAGCTTTCCAAATTGGGGTTCAATGCCCGATTCTGATATCGGTTGCCAAAGTTATGGCCAAAATACTGAACCACACCCAAAACCGACTCAATCTTGGAATTGACTCGATAACTTCTTGTCTTTACGTTGACCCACAAGACCGACACCAACATTTGACTCGAGCCTCCTGCATCAATATTCCAGCGGTTGTATATGTTGCGACAAGGGACGAGATCGGTGGATGACGACATAGAGGAGTTCTACTAGTTGATCGCTCAGAACGAACGACCTATTTGAGATGGAGGAGTAGTTAGTCGCGCTCTATTTGGGAGATCTGCGCCAACCGCTACAGGATGTCCTCATCCTTGACTTAATGTGGACTGTTTTAGAAGCATACCAGCAGGCACTTGCTATTGAAAAACAGCAGAATAGGAGACCAGTAATCAAGAGTGATCCCGATAGCCGGTAAGTTCGTCCTCAATATTCCAGTTTGGTCCAACAACCACCATCGGGCAACCCTAACTCTTCTCTTCGATGTTATCATTGTGGTGAATAGGGGCATAAAGTAACCGAGTGTCGGAAGCCTGCTAGTTAGGAGGGAAAAAACTTGTTGATCGAAGGAGATGTGACAAACGAGGTCGAGGTGATGGGCTAGCCCGTCTATGATATTTATGCGGATGATGAGGTGTTGTATGGAGATAGTCCTGAGACTCTAGACGTTAGCAAGAGCCTATTGATTCCCAGGAGTGACTCGAGGGATGAATGGAAAGAGTACATTCATCATGACGAAAAGGAGCTCTTACCCTTGTATGAGACTTCAGAAAAGAAGGGATTGATTGAAAACAATGTTGTTCGAGGTGAAGATCTATTTCTTTTCTTCCGTAAGAGGGATGCAACTCATGTTGTGGAGCAAGAAAAAGATTCTAGTACTAAAGAAACAATCATTTCATGATGAGATCTAGAATTTTCTACAGATGAGGCTCTTTTCACTGGTGGTCATACACAACCAGGTATAATAAAGCCTGATAAAGGAGATGAGCACCCATATTCTTTTCTAGATTGTGGACCAGAACGTGAAACTATTTTGTGATATATTTTCAACATATAAAATACATTGTGTGGGAGGCCTTTCTTAATAAAGAATTTCAAAAATTTTATGCAAAGATTTCTCCAGTCCTTGACGCTTTTTGAGGAGAGTGGGAGGAAAAAGCTTTCTACATTAACAACCTTTACTTTTTCACAGTTGTTGGGGCTTCCACCTAAGACTATATTCCAACCACTTTGAAGGATAATCTTGTTGCCAAGGGGATAGTGTTTTACTTCATCACTGACATCTTCAAAGATTGTTTGAAAGAAAACAGTTTGGATGGCCTTATAATACTCCTAAAGCATAGCAAAATGGACGATAATATCCTTGACTTCTTCCCAACTGCACAACACACTACAAAGGCTTTTTCTGAGTATTTCACTGAAGACCGTTTGATGGCCCTTGTTGAGTAGAATGAGAAGAAAATATTTGAAGTCAAGCTGAAGGAGATGAAGTCAACATTGACCACACAGATTGCTAAGAAAACTGCTGGGTTGATGGTCAATGATCCTAATTTATAGACTCGAAGGATTCTTTCTGTTGAGCTTATAACTGAAATTTTGGGCAACATTTTCGACAGGATCTAGCGACCTTTAAAATTATCATTCTCAGCAGAAGAGGAAGCAAATACTGGCCATGCGGGTGTTTGTGTGAGAGACAAGTCAAATGAAATGACAGAGCACCTTCAGGGCATTCATAAACCTCTTAAGGAGTGGAAGATCAGACCCTATTCTAATGACATATTGTGAACTCGAGCATGAGTTCTTTCCAACCCGAGGTGACTGATGTAGGAGGATTCAAGCTAGACGGTGTGGTTCGGTGTTTTGGTCATAACTTGGGTTACAGGTGTCGGAATATCGCATTCAAACCCAATCCGGAAAGCTCGTCTCGGCGCGCACCATATGTCTACCAAGATCAGGCCCATTGGATGCCATTTTTTGCGCCAAAATCAGCTGTTTCCCCCTCATATCTTTGCTTTTCGGTCTTTTTTTCTATTTTGGAAATAATTCATCTGCTGATTTATGGCATGATTTGATTTTGATTTGATCTAGGATTTTGGATGATTGATTAGTATGATTTGAAATTTTTATTTGAATAATTTTGGATTTTTTGCATTTTTTTTTACAAAAATACCAAAAATAGATGATTCTAGGGTTTTAGGTTATTTAGTTCGTCTTGTGGACTAGTTTCTCATTAGACCTTGATTTTTTATGAAATTATTCAGAATTTTAAAGAATTTACTCTATGTTTTCTTGGTTCTACGTTCGTCTTCCTTACAATTCTAGTTTTCACCTAGCCCGTGGGATAATCACTATCCTGCACATCCCCAGCTGCTCATACTTCAATTTCATCAAAAGGGTCTTCCAGTTCACCCAACCTGATTTTCTCTTTGTGAGAAAAAAGCTAATCCCAGTTCATCCTATATCTAAGGTTCCTTTTGGTACTGAGGGGGTTGTTGAAATGGGACAAGATTACCCCCTCAATTTTATTCTATCCTTCAATGTTATGCTCCTGGTAGTGGATGCTATTGATCTAGTTCCTACTTCCCCTCTTATTCGCTATTATATGGAAGAATTTTGAGTTTGATCCCCCTCCTTTAACCACGTAACCAGGGAGCACTGTCGCCAATGGGGTTCCTCAGCATTGTTGATAGTCTCATACTTCTGCTAGAGTCTTGCTTGTTTAAGCTCCTTCGGCTCCCGAAGATTCCTCATCTGTGACTGGCAGTCAATCAGCTCTCTTTCCTGCACCTTATGCTACTTCTTCCATGTCTTGTGCCTAAACCTGATCAAGGAGATCTTCTTCGATATAATATATGCATTATTGCCCATATAATTTGCATCCCTCCACCAATTTTGAATCATCTCCAAAAAGCTTTCCATCTTGGTCTAGTGCCTATTGAAGTGAAAAGGGTAGTGTTGTATGTCATGTCGACCACATTTCAGGATGATAGGTGCATGGTCAGACTTTATCCTGGGAAGTACCGACTGTCACACCATGGGGAAGTCTGCAATCAAGTTTGCTGATAGTAGGAAGGGGTCAAGTATAACAAGTTTCGGCCTTGTTATCCTATTTGTCGATGTGAAACTTCGCCCCTTAGTGGGGGGTCCCATAGCTGGAGATTGTTGATCAGGTTGTCAAACTCCTTCACTAAGTTTGTACACTGTTGACACCGCAGACTCTCCTTACTAGTTCTTGTTGCATTAAAGAGTCCTCCACATAATCCATAGTCTATTCCATCTTGCTACTACCAAGACCAGTTTGTCCTAGAATGCTTGTTTAAGGGACATGTCGCAAAGACCATAGACTGTGGTGCACATCCACCACTTTAAAGAGGAGTTGTCTTCTAAAATCTCTGATATACTAAAGGTATTGATGTAACTGTTCATAAGTGTAAGGTGGGTTGTGTTTCAGCCAATATAACATCCCCCCCATTGTATCTGACAATAGGAGAATTGTTCTGCCATAATACCAGGCTCCTCCAATACAGTGCCACACCCGGTTGTTAATACTTGATAGTTTGGTCCCTTGTAGACAAAGCACATCAAGTTTGTGGGATTGTAGATAATCCCGTACTAAAAATCTCTTCTTTCTTTTCCCTTACCCCCTTACGTTCCATGAAGTTATTTTCCTTAATAGATTGTTTTTGTCACCTAGGTGCGTATGGGATCAGGCTTAGATACCTTACCCTCCCTCCCTTCCCTTGCCTTCTGTACTGCTCTGGAGGCTTCCAGTAGCATCATATGCCCGAGATATGTGTTGATGTCATCCTGATTCCCCAGCTTCACCCAAGCCATGAGGGCCATCGATAATCGTTCCCTATCGGACCAATAAAATAAATAAATAGGAACAATAGAAGAGAATTGATTTATACTCTGATTTAAAGATATTTGATTGTCTTGTTTATGCACATGTGAATAATGAGAAATTGTAACCTAGATCTCTAAAATGTGGTTTTCGCGGTTTTAATTGAAGTCATAGTTAGCAAAAATGTTATTTTTTATGAAATTACTATGCTTCATGACTCACCTTCTGATGATTTGAGTGATAAAAGGCAACATAGTTCAAGCACGAAGGTGGAATTTCATATTGAGTCAAGAACTACACCAGAAAATACATTTTAACCAAGTTCAAAGTTGCGGAGTGATGATTCATCTCCATTATTTCTAGCACTACCACAATATTCTATTGCAAATAATAGAACTAGAAGAACTATTAAACCTCCATAGAGGTATGCTAAAGTTGATTTGGTTGCTTATGCTTTAAATTTGGCAGAAGTTATTGATTCCAATGAAGAACCTTTGACCTAAACAAAGGCAATTAGTTGTAAAGTCTATGGCAATTGAATTAAAGCTATCTAAGAGGAGATGGAATCACTTCATAAGAATGACACATGGGATTTAGTGCGTCTACCTAGGGGTAAGAATGTTGTCCATTGCAAATATAAAAGAAAAGAAGGGACAACAAGGGTTAAGATCCCAGGAATAAAGCAAGACTAGTTGCAAAAAGATACAACTAGGTTCCAAGTGTTGACTTCACTGATGTGTTTTCTCTAGTTGTAATACATAGTTCAATTCGAGCTTTGCTTGGTATTTTGGGCTTGAGCAAATGGATGTGAAAACAAATTTCTTACATGGAAAACTTGATGATGACATATATATACGACAACCAGAGGGTTTTACAATTTTAAGAATGGAAGATTATGTGTGCTTGCTGAAGAAATCTCTCTATGGTCCGAAACACTCACCTAGATAATGGTATAATAGGTTTGACTCATTTATGATTATTCATGATTTTTAAAAAAAAATCAATATGCCAAACAAGTCAATATTCTGTTAGTAGCACATTTCGGACTTCATCTGCTTTATCTCCAAATCAGATGATGAAGTTGATTATATGTCACGAGTTCCATATTCTAGTGTAGTGGGATCTTTGATGTATGTTATGGTTTGTTCACACCCAGATTTATATAAGTAGTCGGTGCAGTCAGTAAATATATGACAAATCCAAGAAAGAAACATTGGAAAGCAGTTTAATGGACTTTAAGAAACTTGTGTGGCTCGATTGATGATTGTTTGCATTTGGAAAGTACTAGAGATGGAGTTGTTGGGTATGCTGATTCCGATTTTGCTAGAAATATTGATACATGAAGATCTCTTACTAGATATATTTTCCAGTTGGTAGCTGTACTATTGGTTGGAAGGCAACTCTGAAGCCTGCAGTTGCATTATCCACTATTGAGATTGAGTATATAGCATTATAGAAGCTTGTAAAGAAACAATTTTGTTTAAAGGTTTATTTAGTGAACTCAGTGATGATTTGAAGATGAACATAATCTTTTGTGATAATTAGAGTGCAATTTATCTCATTAAAGATCATATGTTTCATGAGAGAACAAAGCATATTGATGTGCGATATCATTTTGTGCATTATATCATTGCTTGTGGGGATATGTTGTGAGAAACATTAACACCCATGATAATCCTGCCGATATGATGACCAAGTCTCTCCTTATAACCATGTTTGATCATTGCTTGAACTTGGTTGGTGTTCATTGCTAAATTAGCCCTTGGGGGATTTGTGGAAAATGTGGAGAATTTCTTTGTTGAGTATTTTGGAGATTATTTTTCAAACATTAAACTAGAATTTATGTCAAGGTGAATTTTGTTGAGATTGTGATCCGAAACGCTCACTGTGTGACATTTTGTGGTAAACAAAATTATGTGAAAAATCTAGTGCTTTTTGGTGGTGGTAGAGGGATGGGCCGATAGGCCCCATCCCGGAGACAGTCAATGAGCTCATTATGGGTGTTGGGCGATGCATGATGCTATGGACCATTTATGTTCACCAGGGTTTTTTCTTTATGTTGTGAGGTTATTTTGTACGGCTGCTACATAGAGAAAAGTCTCTCCCATTGTACTCATTCTTTTTGACATAATGGATTTTCTCTCCTCTGTCAGTGGTTTTTTCCGATCAAGGGTTTTTCCACGTAAATTTGTGTGTGTTTTGATTATTGTTTTCATTGCCAATTTTAAATTTTTTTAACTATATATAACACATTCAACTTTCTTTTTGCAACAAACGACAAAATAAAATAATCCTCACATCGTAGGTATCGATAAAAGCCAATGAACATATACGTTTAAACTAGATTCGCATGTTTGAACCTAAATTATAAAGATCATGATCGATTGAAGGCTTCCTTTGTTTGTTCGAACACGACGAATACCGTTGATTTATCAAGTAATAAATACTAGGCATTAATGAGCTCTATTATAACCTACTTCAGGAAATAGAAAGTATTGAATATTTTTTGTCTTGACATATTAACTTGGCAAGTATTATATGCATTTACTACTGACTTTACTTTCTTTCCAATTTATTATTAATGACATCATTTATTTCTTGATTTTGAAATCCTTTCCCTCACCTATAAAAGGACCTCTAATGCATACACTTTGAACACACAAGCAGAAGAAATGGCTTCGGTTCTTGAGTTGAAGAGAAGTTTGGATGATCTGAAGTCTTCACTTGTTCAGGAGGTGAGTTTTAGTATAAGGATGCATAATGGAATCTCTTGCATCTTTTCTGGTACTAGTTCTACTTTTGATGTGAAACTTTAGCTTGATATTCCATTTTTGCACTGACAGGGCATCTTGGGCGAGCAATTTGAGCGCCTATACATTGCTGGACATGCTTTTGCAAGAGAACTAATCACTCTTTTCAAAACAGAGGCGGAGAAAATATTGAATGAATTAACTATGGATCTGTGAGTCAGTTATACAAGTTTTCATATTTGATTATCATATACCCATAGCCCATTGCTTAATTTATTTTTTTGTAACATTATTTATTGGTGAAGTGATCATAAGCCCGTGAACTATCAAAAGCTTGATATGTATGCTCATCAGCTAAAGGGTGATAGCACTAGGTAAACTTCACCATTCTATTAGCTCTTTTTTTATTTTTGGTTATTGAGGATTGTCGTGAGTAAGTAATGGAGATATGTGTTTCTTTAGGATCCTTTTTCATGGTTTTTTTATCCATTAATAATGATTTATTAACTTAATCTAACTAGTAAATCTCAAGACAATATTAGAAAACTTGGTTTTTAGATCTTAGTCATATATTCTATTAAAATTATTTTATTACAATAGATAAATTTTGACTCTAAGAAAAATTCTACTCATATGTTTTTTCATTTTGTTTTCTTCATAAAGAACCGATCACCCTTATTTTTGGCATTTCTTTTTTGTTTTGGTCATAGATGATTTCTAATTTATACTATGTTGAAAATCTAGGGACTATGACAGAGCACTTCCATTTTAGTTCTCATTTTTTATTTATTTTTTGTTTTCATGTTTGTTTTCATATGCTAATCCTATAGAATGTATTCCTTATACAGTATAGGTGCTACTCGGATGGTCAATACTTGTATCATTTTTTCTGACTGCTGCAAGGCTATTAACAATGATGGGTAAAAATTCATTTTTTTTAACATTGATATTCATTTATTTCTTTTGTAGAAATATTATGCTTAAAATGATTGCTAAACCTAACATGATATTAAATATGTAGATGTGTGATGCACCTTCAACGTCTGAAAGATGACTATCAACTTATAAAAACAAAGATTGAGAGCATCCACAAGGTATAACAATTTCTTTCTCGTACAAAACTTCTCTATAAGTTTGAACTTTACTAACTCTTTACTAGTTTTGGTGATTCGTAGCTTGAAGATGACATCATAGCTGCTGGAGGCTCAATCGAATGATGGTGCTTTCCATATGCTTCAAGAAGTAATAAATCAATGTTGAATTTTGTTTTATGGAAACATATGTGCGACTATTATATATGCATGCTTCATTGATCAATGTTCATGGGCATATTATTAAAAAAAATAATAATAAAGCTTATTACCGATTTTAATTGGTTTGTTATGCTTTGGTTCACATTTTCAATTAGTTAACCATGAAACTTATACTCAATAGATATATGTGTTTTAAACTAAAATTTGAATAATTCTTTTAATTGTATCAACGCTTGCACATTTTAATAGTGGTGGAATTTTTTTTTTCAAAATTAAAAAAAAATTGGTCCCTATATTTTATTTATTCCATCCTCATACTTCAAAATTTTTCAATACAGTAATTGTACTGTCAAGTTTTTTCATTTTAATCTTTGAGACCAATGTGGGAACTAGGTGGTATATGATACCAGATTTTTTATTAATTATATATATATATATATATATATATATATATTTATTTTTTTTTTCAATTTGTTATTTTTTTAAATGCTAATGTGCCACAACATTAACATGCCATGCTGGTAGCTAGGTAGTCAGGAGTGGACGAGACCATTGAACCAAGGAAGGCCAAGGTTCAAGGGTTGAGAGGTCCAACCGGGATTGAACCGGATTTAATAAATATAAATATAAAATATAACATATTAAATAATAAGCTAATTTTTGAATGAAATACACACAATATATTAAACAAAACAAGTCTCATGACTCTCATTCCATATTTAAAACTCGATGTTTAACAACATTTAAACCAAATCCATATGAAATAAACAAGACAATTCAAGAAGTTGCTTGTTTAACACAAAATCAAATCATTACTAAGTTACAACACACTAAAATAAACTAAATTCCATGTTGATGATGCACAAAATCATTGTTGTTTACACTTGGCAGCATGATACATCGACACCATGTCCGTCCTCAAAAAGTCAAACCCTTGTAAAACCTGTAGACATTTGAGTATTTAACACAATTAATTCAATTCACATATTCAATATCATGAAAGATATAACCTATAGAAACTAGAAACAAAATTGATTCGATTCACATATCAATACCTCATTCGTATACAGAAACACCATATGCCATTCCATTCAATCAAAGTGATGCCTAGAGAAAAATCTGCAACATTATCAAGGAACCAAAAAACTCACTTGAACAGGAAATTTGAAACAAATTTTTTTTTCTATCATTGAAATCAAATCCACACAACATACTCAATAGGAAATTTTCACTAAAAAGAAAAAAGTTCATTCTTAAGCTAAACCCACAAATCATTGTTGATGTTGTTGTCAACACTCTGATTATCATTTCTTTGTCCCAAGTTTTCTTTTTGATCAAAAGAATCATCATAGCATGCATTACCAAATAATTCAAAATCGACCTCATCTAAATTCATCTCTATATCATCTAGTGAAAAAAAAAATCCAAACATAGAGAAGGTAAATAATGCTAAAAAATAGTATCATGTTAAAACAAAATTTTCTAAAAATTAAATTAAAAGCTTATCATTAACCTTGAATGTGGCTTTCATCCAAAGTAGGAATAGCATCTTCTCCATGTATTGCCCCTCCCATATCTCCATTTACTAATTCTACTTCTTCTTCTTCTTCAGCTTCTTCAACTATCCAAAAGTCCGTTTTATAGATGCAATCATAATCAACTGGATCATAACTTCTTTTTTTGTAATGATGCCTATACCAAGATAAATTGTATAAGACTTAATGAACAATGAACATATAAAAATAAAATTTGGCAAAAAGCTCTTCATGAAATTCATTTAATACTTGCACTTCAAAAGAAGATTGTAATTCACAAATACATGATCACTAAGTCTTTGATGCTCCAATCTATTTCTTCATTTGGTGTGAATGTGCTAAAAAAAACACTCCAATTACGCTCACATCCTCAAGAAGATGATCTCTGACTAAGGAGTCAAATAGCAACCTTTTGCAAAAAAGGAGCACTATGTCAAAATAACCTCCACCATTCATCTAACATAAATTTATGCAATAAATGATCATAAATCTAGAATCACACACTAGTAGTAAAAATGGAAGGAGAATATAAAATATATCAATTATTAGTTGTACTCACCAGGTTGCATTTTTTTAGTAGAAGAAAGTTATCATTCACGACTAAAACTTCCTATTCAATCTCGATATAATATGATCTCCCTCACTGCCTTTTCACTGTCACTGCATATGCTTTGTTTTTCAAGTAAATCTAATAAGCTATGCATCACTTCTGGAGTTTCAATAAATGCTTCTTTATAATAAAGAAAAGTAGGATTAAAAAAAGGGTTAAAGCCATTTTTGATCCCTGAAAACAGGGCCAATGTTCATTTCCATCCCAAAAATTTAAAATTTGTTCAATACGGTCCATATCAGCATATACGGACACTTATCACTCCACATTAGCAAAATAACATCCTAAACATAATAATAAAAAGATTATATGCATTTCATTGGTATTCCACATGACCGCCACGTCAGCAATAGGGACCAAAAATGCCAAAATACGAAATATATAGGGACCCAAAATGTCAAAATATGCAATACATAGGGACCATATTGAACAAATTTTGAATTTTGGGATGGAAATGAATATTGGTCCCGTTTTCAGGGACCAAAAATGGCTTTAACCCTTAAAAAAATAAGCAGTTGCATGGAGATTTCGACGAAAATGTCTATCCCACCTCTCATCAATAATTTTAATGTAGCATCCATACATTGTAGACTTTTTCTTGAAAATAGCCATGATTGCTTTGTGAAACCTTATCATGCATTCATAAACATAACCAAGTGAAGGTTTTTCGTCAGTATCAACAACACTTAAAAACCTAATAATGGGAGTTGCAATCTTCACCATAACTAATCATTCTTCCCAAAATTTGCCATCCAACAAAATAGAAGTAGTTGTTTTACCAACTGCACTTTTAGATAATTGATGATATGTGTAGTACTTATTAGTCACCAATGCTTTCAAGTCATGTTTATGATCATAGATATTTTTCAAAGTAATGAATGTAGTAGAAAAACTGGTCGCTCCTTGACGCACAATCTCTGTCCAAAAAAATCTTCTTCGCAACTAAGTCAGCAAGTATATATGATTGTAGACAAAAACAGTTACCTTAGAAGTACGTGAGATAAGCTCCACTACATGATCTCTTTTTTCCAATATCCTTCATAATCAATGTAACACCCCAAATTTTCTAAATAAATGATTGAATGATTTTCAAATAATTATTGAGGTTCATTAGTCAGTAAAAATAAATTTCTCAATTAAAGGAAAATCAGAAAATCATGGGCTTACATCCAACTTCGCAAATCTTGGGCCCAAAGAAGGCGTTATTGGGCTAGGACACTTATACTTGAAATAGTTGGAGATGGATGGATAGGATAAACCTGGTTAATTAATTGAGAAATCTATTAAGTGTTAATTAATCAGAATTGTCACGCCCCGACCCGGATCCCGGGACCTCGAGCGCGTCAACAGACCAGCCGTATTCAACCAGAGACAAACTCAACTCAAATACAAGGCCTGAAAATGTGATAAGCAGATAACAATCCATAACTTATAATAAACTCGTGTTCAAAGAGAACATAGAGTCATCAGGGTCCATAGGCCCTATAATAGTCTGGTCCCTATACGGGTCCTACAAATAGTAATGCTCACAAAGTAAATGATAAAGGAGTCTTCCAGACCTCGGATCTCCTCGTGACCTCTCCTCAGGCTCCACCCCCACCTAAAACTCAGAATCTGTAAAAGGGGAAAAGAGAAACACATGAGCTTTCATATGGAAAGCCCAGTAAGTACCCCTGCGGGTCACAAAGACATAAATAGGCAACATGTCAAACAAGGAGGTCACAATACCAAGTAACACAATCCTAGGAGTCTACCAGAAAAAATTCAAAGGTTCGACCCCTGATACAGAAGCCCTCGGGCTCTGTAGAGAGTTTCAAAGGAAAACTCAAGGATCACTCCCGGCCAGCATGTCCAGCTACTTGCTGTAAACACGACCATCTGGTCGTTCGACCCTCCGGTCGCAATTCAGTAGAACTACCTCTTATACGTGTTAACACGGTCAGTGTTTCAAGCCCACTGACAGGTAAGACCACCAGAAATTCGCCTCTCTGGCATGGCAGGCAGAAATGCCAGGGGGTCCTGTCCCTGAACACTTCCCTATCGGAGCCCCTAGGCTCCACTGAGTCCGGGCAATAGATCATAGCAAACAGGGATACCAACATCCCGTAAACAACCATACATGCTCAATAAGATTCCAAAATAAATAATGACGCATGTATGTTATCAAAGAAGCATAAGAAGTCAACGCATATGCAAGTCCAAGAAAAACCTGAAACCGAGTGGAAACTAGGCAAGTGTACTTACCTCCTGGTGAGACTAAAAGTCTTCCTAGAATCCCTTGGTATGCCTTACGTCTCCCCGAGAGTACTTGGCATACAGAGGTCCTATTAGAGACAAGATTTCAACGAGTCTCTAGTTACACATGCATGTCTATCGACTCTGTTGGGCCTGGGCCCACTAACGGGTCCTAAAGACCACCTCTCGGATTACTGGCTCTTATCTCTTGTTTTAATGTCCTTTAGTGGACCTTGGACCCTTTCTTGGTCAACCCGAGTCAACTTTGCTCTACTTGTCGAGTCCAAACCCTATTTAGTCATTTCTAGGCACTCTAATTGAGTTGGGCCCGTTTCAAGCCCATTACACAGTTTAACTTGACCTTAGTCCCTTTTTAGCGAAGAAAGGGCATTTTGGTCATTTGGGCAATTTATGACCCTTAGGGTGTTGGGTCTTACCCTACTTAGGGTTTAGTTTCCTTCCCAGTACCCTAAATTCTCATTCTTATTAACTTAATAATAAACTTGACTCAAAGGGTTATTTTAGCCCGGCCCTTCGAGCCCCCCCAAAGTAATGGGCCCCCATTCCCTCTTTAGTCGGCCATGTATTATCTTGAATACCTTAGACTAATTAACTTGTCACACATATAGAATAATTTAATTATTCCATATAATCGATTATTCTAATAACTTGCCACATTACTAAAGAAAATATTTAGTAACCTTACTAAATAATCATACTATGTAACAAGTTAAATTTTTGTCACGTTATTATAGTCTCATATAGTCATCTCAACTATTCAAAAATCCATCAATTTAATTATCACACATATGAAAATATCACTTCAATATTTTGTCACACTCCCAAGGAATTTTTAACCATTCCGAGGTTTTACATTTTACCAAGGTTCCACAATTGATCAAAATAATTGTCACATCTCTATAGTTTCCAAATTTATTATTTCAACTAGCTATTTACTATTTGTCACAATAACTAGCTAGTATTTCAACCCAAGAGAGAAATATACCTAATATGTCACACTAAATAATTAAATCATACCATTCTATTAATGTGTCACACCCCTATAGTCATTATATTTTAATTAAAACATTGCCCTTTTAATATTTATTATTATTATTATTTATTTATTTATTTAAAACCTTCTTCTTCTTCTTCTTCTCTTGCTTCACTCTTCTCTCTCAAGGCTAGCGACCGAAAGTGCCAACGCCACCGCCTTCGCCTCCGGCGCGGCCTCCGTGCTCCCGCCTGCTCGGTCCCTCAAGCATCGAGGGCCTCACGACCACGACCGGCCCCTCCAGTGCGCTGCCAACCTCACCTCCAACACCGAAGTTCTTGAAGTGCTCGGCCGCGAGAACAACATTCTCCGGCGAGCTCCCCATCGAGTAAACACACATGCTAACGTTCCTAATGATATAAACGAGGGTGTAGGTTAGTTACCAGGTGTCTACCATCGTCGAGCCGCGCTGTTGAGGCCGAAATGAGCCTCGGTCATGCTTTTCCAACGAGCTCTGTCTCACTGCGCAGCTCCTTCGTTTCCACCGCTGTCTCTGTTTCCCTCTTCGCGTGGCAATGCTCTGGACACCGTCGAGCTTGGCGACTGAGCGCTCCTCGCTAACCACCCTCTCCTTCCCGTTCCCCACCTCATCGGAGAAGAGCTTCACTCCCTTTGGTTGTGGTGCGGAGAGAGGGATTTTCCCCCCTTTTTATAGCCTCGCTCGAAGCCAGACGAAAGGTCGGCCGTTCAAAACCGTCGCGCCGGCCGGTGGCCGGCCTTCCCGCGCGTAACGGCCGGGACAGGCGGAGGGGCTCTCGCATATACGTTGCAGGTGGCTGGGAGAGGGGTGGTGATGCTTCGGGATCATCACTCCGATGATCAACGGCGGAGATTGAGCAGATCGCATCCAACGACCCCACATCAGCCCTTCTGCCTCGTATCCAGCACTAGCTTAGATGGACGGTTATAAACCACCCGCACGGTAGGGTCGTCCACACCCAACCCTTTCACCTTTGCCTCGTATCTGGTATACGATGAGATGGATTCCATCTCACCTCGCCACATGGCTCTATGAGAGCCATTATAATGACTCGAGATAAAGCACGGCACGAGATGATTTTATCTCAGCCGTTCATCCTCTCTCTATAGGGTTTTCTCGTCGAAAATTTACCAGAGGTCCCTGACACTTTTAAAATTACATACAGGTCCAAGACTGTGAGAGGGAACAATTATCTTTTAGTCCCCCAAACTTTTCAAAATTACCAGGAAGTCCTTCTGGTCACCATAAATCCTAATTAGGGTTTTAAATCCCTTTTAACTAATTATTATTTTTTTTTCTCATTTAATTTTCTAGGGAAAAATTATTTAACAAACAAATAATTTGTGGGAAAATTTCATCATATTTATTCCTTTTAATTTCTTGGATTTTACAAGAATAATTAAGTGGGAGATACAAGACAAAAATTAGAGTCCAGGTAAAGTAGATCTAGGCCAGGTCAAAGTCAGGAAAAGTGGATATTGGTCGGCCAACTATAGGACTCGTGACGTTACAATGGCCGGTATAAAATAATAATTTAATAATATAAAGTAGGTGTTACTTTAATAATGGGGCGAGATTGGTGGATCTCCGTCGGGGTATTGATTAAACCCTATGAGCTCACAGTGGACATGTGAATCCACAGTAAGTTGATGGAAACCAACTTGATTAACTCATTTGCCATAAAGTAATGGTTATTATATAATTAAAGTAGAATAGATTAATTAAAGTATAGTTATGATTAAAATTTGGGATTTGAGAAAAGCTAAGGGATAAGACAATTGATTAAATGGTTTTAATAACATATATATGACTATATAGGTTCAGATGAAAAACATAGGGTTCAATTGAATTGAAATTTCAATTGAAGTCTTCCAAGCGAGTGCCCTTCTCCTCCATCTCCATCTCCCTCGATCTTTCAGATCTAACAGTGCCCCGCTAGTAGCCGCGACTACACTTTGGCCTGGTAGCCATCACCCGCTCGACGCCTCCTCGTGGCTTGCTTCGCCTCTGGTCACCCCTCCTTTTCCTCCCCTTGCTCTGTCCGGCCAGCCCGAGCATGGCTCCCCTCTGCCAGGCCTGCTCCACCGACCTGCGCAACAGCAACCCTCCACCCGAGCCCAGCTGGGCCGCGAACGCTGCCGCTGTCTGGCCTGCAGCCCCACCGGCCTCCGTCCTCTTGTGAGTTGAAATTTGGGGAGACCCTAAATTTTTTTCATGATTTAAGGCATCGAGTTAAATCGGGGTTAATTGCTAGAAGATTTAAGAGGATTCTTGGGGGAGGGTTGTAGAAGTGATCATGATATTTGGTTGTGTCATTAGGGCTGTGAAATGAAGAAGATTAGGGAGAAATTGAAGTGTATAATCATGTGTAGAGATATGTTGAAGGTTTAATTAAATTTATGATGCTATATATGAATGTTTGTATAATTTTCAGGGTCTTATAAATAGAGGAGGTGCTGCCGAATTTTCATGGAAAATTATAGGAGATTACTATGCCTATTAAGTCCTAGATATCATGCCTACTTGTTTCATGCTTTAGATAAATTGAATTTGGCTAAATGATCATGCCAAGGGACATTTTAGGAGGTTATAAGCATGAGTTAAGATAAATTGGGCAAGTCGTATATTTACCATATTTTTAGCGATAGAACAAAAGTTATGAAAATATGGCTCTCGTATTTATCTAGTTATCGTTATTAATACTAGGGAAAAGTAAAGGAGCAGCAGAAGCTGCAACAGGATCGAGCCAGTCCTACGACTTAATGAAGGACTTCAAGTGAGTGGACATTCCTGTACATATTGTTTTATACATGTGTTTATTGTGATTTGATTTACTCGTGTTTCGTATTAGTTTTATATCGGTTTGTGGATGCCAATGGATTTTTATCGCTATGTCATTATAGTGATTTCTTACTTGGTTACTTGCTATATGTTTGAAATAGCGTGAGTAATTGTAAAGTGAAACCTTAATTGGTAGAGAATCATTATTTTATGTATCGTAGGATGCACCTTAGTGAGACATGTATGAAGGATCCAGCGGGGCTCTAGATAGAGCCTAGAAATAAAGTAGACGATATCAGGTTAAGAAAGGGACTTGTTTTAAATCGTTTTTCTTAAAACAAAATGTTTGCAAAAATCGTTTTTATGTAAAACCTTTTCTGACTCTTGTCAGTGCCCGAATCAGATATGAGATACACGCTTGGCATACACATGTAGATTTATTCCTCTGGTCATCAGGCCCCGGGCTCATGTACTGTATGCCTCTATTCCCAATCATCATGATCATGTACTGTATGTCTCTATTCCTTTGATGGTAGTTGGAGTTCTTCCCGAAACATTTGAACTAAGGGTGCATGTTTATACGATACGAGGCCTTAGCATAGAAATATGATTATGATAGGGTTGTGATGATTTGAGATTTCATATTGCTTTATTCTGGTTTTCTGATTAGCTTGGCTTGCTTATCCCGATTAAGTTAAATATGCAGACTTTTATGTTTTGTATTTGTTTATACACATGTGCCATTATGGTGGCAAAGATTTCATTATGACACAGGTATGTATAATACCTGGCAGAGATATCGACTATTCACTGAGCTTGTATAGCTCAGTCCGTTCGGTTATATTTTTTCTATTGTAGGACCTAGATAGGGATCCGGATTGTAGCTCGTGACGTGAGCGATGGTCGAGGTCTAGTGGCTTTGGTATACCTAGTCTGTATCTCGAGTCTTGTTGTTGTATTATTGAATTATGTTTGATTTGCTTCCACTATATTTGGGACTGTTGTTGCCCAAGACTATTATATGTGTTGTACTCTATTATGACTTCAGTCATGTTTAGACTTCCTATGTGTAACAGGTTATAATTATGTTTTTATGACCATATTTGAGTACTTCATTGTTATCATGTTTTAAATTTCACAGCCTTAGCAAGCGATATCCTCCTGACCTGGCTGGTGTGACATTCATCTCAGTAAAGAGATGTGTGTTATATTTAGTGGTATCAGAGCCAGTTTGCTCCTATACATTAGAGTTCTAGAGGTGGTCAGAGCCTTAGGGTGGGAGTCTTTGTTAGTAGATATAATGATTTAGCTGTTAACAGTTGCTAAGTAATATTGGTCTTTTAACTGACGTGTTTGATGTTGCAGAATGCCACCCAAGAGACATGGCCGACCACCCCGCGTGCCCCGTGAGGAGCCGGTCAAAGAACTGGTGGAAAAGACCAATATTAGGGGTACAAGGAGGTGGGGATGAGGAAGGGGAAGCGTTCCAAGCCCATTACGGGCTACGGTATAACCCCGGAATGCAACAAGCTTTCAAAATGCTAGCACGACACCTTGCCGCAGCAACATTTCCACTATCACAACAACAACCGAGGAACATGGATCAAGACTATGTGACCCAAGCCCGACAGATGGGGCTTTAACCATTTCCTCGGCACACAGGACCCCAGCCGAAGCCTAAGCCTGGATCAAGCAGGTGGAGATGGTTTTCGAGGTGATTAGGATCCTTGAGGAGGAGAAGATCATTACAGTGTCACTGTTGCTAGGATAAGAAGCGTTGTTATGGTGGGAATCAGCTCGAATGCGCCTTCCTAGATCAGGTGTTTGGACTTGGGGTGATTTTAAAAGGGTCTTTGACAAGTTGTACTCACCCAGAGCCTTTTAGCATGCTAAAAGGGGGAGTTCATCTATCTTACCCAAGGAAATATGACAGTGGCCGAATATGAGGCCAAATTCACAGCACTGAGCCGTTACGCACCCGAGATGGTAGCGGAGCGGTGGAAAAATATCGGAAGTTCGAGGAAGGACTTCATAATGAGATCAAAATCCCTGTGGCTCCTATTGGATTCGAAGAATATGGAGGTATAGTCGAGTCCGCTCTTCGAGTGGAGAGATGTGTGGACAAGCAGAAACAAAGGCTTAATATATGGAACAAGAGGAGTAGCTCGAGCTCATAAGTAGGAGGAAGCTCAAGACATAGTAAGAAGAGCAACAACAACAGTAGCGGTGGGTGCTCATCCGGTATGACCAAGAAAGGAAAACTACAATGCCCAGTTTGCAGCAGGTATCATTACGGAGCCTATGGTACAAATGTGTGTTTTCACTGTCAATAGCCCAGGAATTACAAGAAGGAGTGCCCACTGTTGACTCAGGGGAGTGGGATGGCTCCACAGGCCAGTGTTGGAAGTCAGAGTGTGCATCAGGTGCAAGGATATTCGGTTTGTGAGCAGCTCAAGAGGTAGCCGAGAAAGGTCTTCTTGAGGAAGGTCTCGAGGAGGAGGCCGTAGGGCCCAATCTTAGCTGCAGGCCCAGGCGTTTGCAATGACAGAATAGCAAGCTATGAACACTTTGGACGTTATTGCAGATACAATACATATTTTAAATATTGATGTCTGTATTTTGATTGACCCTGGTCAACATATTCCTACATTGCTACATCCTTTGCATTGCCTGAGAATGTGTATGCTACTAGATTAGTAGAACAAATGATTGTAGCATCCCCTATAGGTAGTTTAATGATTGTAAAAGTAGTCTATGAGGGATGTAATGTAAAAATAGATGACCAGGAGCTCATAGCTGATCTAATCTCGATGAGGATCCTGGATTTCGATGAGATCTTTGGGATGGACTGGTTGTCTGCCCACCATGCCAAGGTTGATTGTACTCAAATATGGTACGGTTCTAGCGTCCAGGAAAGGTAGAGATCTT
Source organism: Dioscorea zingiberensis (assembly GCA_026586065.1). Lineage (NCBI taxonomy): Eukaryota > Viridiplantae > Streptophyta > Magnoliopsida > Dioscoreales > Dioscoreaceae > Dioscorea > Dioscorea zingiberensis. The sequence goes on along the minus strand of CM048818.1, from coordinate 51,112,123 downwards.
CTTCTACGAAAGACAATCTCAGACGGAGGAAGCCTGTCTGGCGAATGTGGTGGAAACTAAAGCCTCCAAGGCAGATGTCCGGGAGATACTCGTAGCGTGCAAGTTATCCTGATGTATTCCAGGAGCTACCCAGGTTACCCCAGCACAGAGGCATGGAGTTTACTATTCAGTTATTCCCATTAACAACTCCGATCTCCAGGGCACCATACAGGATGGCTCCAGTAGAGTTGAAAGAATTGAAGACCCAACTGAATGAGCTACTGGAGAAGGGGTTAATTAGACCTAATGTCTCCCCCTAAGGTGTACTCGTGCTGTTCGTGAAGAAGAAGGATGGCTCCATGAGGATGTGCGTAGACTGCAGACAATTGAATGGAGTTACCATTCGGAACCAATATCCATTGCCGCGCATTGTTCACTTGTTCGATCAGTTGCGAGGAGCCTGTGTGTTCTCCAAGGTCGATTTGATGTCGGGCTATCGTCAATTACAGGTACGAGAGGAAGATGTGCAGAAGACGGCGTTTTGGACCCTATATGGGCATTTCAAGTTCTTGGTAATGCCCTTTGGGTTGACGAATGGGCCAGCATTCATAGAGATGATGAACAAGGTGTTCACATCTTATTTAGAATAGTTTGTGGTAGTCTTCATCAACAAAATCCTGGTGTATTCTCGGAACGTGGAGGAGCATATCAACCATCTTAGGATAGTACTACAGACTCTGAGGAAGCAGCAGCTATATGCCAAACTTAGTAAATGCGAGTTTTGGATAAAACAAGTCAACTTCTTGGGGCATATCGTTTAAGCGGCAGGAATTTATGTGGACCCCCAAAAGATAGAAGCAATAGTAAAGTGGCAAGCCCCAACCACTGTCAAGGAAATCAGAAGTTTCCTGGGGTTAGCCGGTTACTATAGGCAGTTTGTAGAAGGATTTTCGGCGATCGCCCAACCTATGATGAAGCTGTTGAGGAATAACGCAAGGTTTGAGTGGACCGAGGATTTGGAGCATAGCTTTAAGGAGTTGAAGGACCGATTGGTGTCTACTCCTATTCTTACTTTACCTACATCTGAAGAGGGTTTTGAAATCTATAGTGATGCTTCATATTAGGGTTTAGGGTGTGCCTTGATACAACAGGGCAGGGTTATTACCTATGCATCTAGACAACTCAAGACTCATGAGGAAAACTACCTAGTTTATGATCTGGAGTTAGAGGCTGTAGTCTTTGGTCTGAAGATATGGCGACACTATCTCTATGGTGAAGCCTGTAAAATCTTCACCAGCCACAAGAGCCTGAAATATCTGATGAGCTAAAAGGAGCTGAATATGCGTCAAAGGAGGTGGATAGAGTTACTAAAGGATTATGACTGCACCTTCGAGTATCACCCTGGGAAGGCAAATGTGGTTGTCGATGCCTTGAGTGGGAAGACTATGTCGCGATTGGGGACCACCAACCTTGCCCAACTTCATGATTTGAGATCCACTGGAGTTCAACTTTTGGTGGATGAGCTAGGGGTGCTACTGGAAAACTTCCATCTACGGCCGATGTTGATTTCATAAATCACGGAAGCTCAACATCAAGACTTCAGATTGATGCAATTGTTTGCACGAATGTAGCATGGAAGGCGTGGCGATTTATCCCTATCTTCCGATGGAGCTGTGATGCTAGGTACTCGACTATATGTACCGAACAATGAGAGCCTCAAGCTACAGATAATAAAGGAGGTTCATTGCTCGGCCTAAGCTATGCATCCGGGAAGTACTAAGATGTACCATAACATAAAAGAGGGCTACATCTGGAGGAAGATGAAGAAGGAGATCCATGATTATGTGGCTAATTATCCGATCTGTCAACAGATCAAAGATGAGCATAAGAAGCCACTAGGGTTGCTGGTACCCTTAGAAATCCCGGAATAGAAATAGGAACCGATAGCTATGGACTTTGTGACTGGCCTACCTCAAACCAGTCAAGGCAAAGATGCTATCTGGGTTGTTATTGATAGACTGACCAAGTCAGCCCATTTCATTCCGATCAAGACGACATATTCTCGGGATCGCTTGGCACGGTTATACATAGAACAGATAATTAGGGTGCATGGAGTACCAGTAGTCCATCGTATCTGATAGAGACCCGAGATTTACCTCCAATTTTTGGCAGAGTCTACAGAAGGCCTTAGGGACGAGACTAAATTTTAGTACGGTATTCCACCGGCAGACGGATGGATAGTAAGAGAGGACTATACATATACTCAAAGACCTGCTTCGAGCCTGTATCATGGAGCTTCCCGGGAGTTGGGATGAGAATCTGGGGCTGTTGGAGTTTGCATATAATAACAGCTACCAGAGTAGTATTTGGATGCCACCCTACGAAGCGCTATATGGCAGGAGATGTAGAACTCCGCTACACTGGGATGAAGAAGGTGAAAGAAAAATACTTGGCCCTGAACTGGTGTAGCAGACCACAGAGAAAGTGAAGCTTACTAGGGAGCGGCTAAGGATGGCTCAAGAAAGGCAACATGGTTATGCTAATAACCACCGTCGGGACCTAGAGTTTGAGGTGAGAGACAATGTATATCTGAAGGTATCCCCCTAAAGGGACGTATTCAGATTCCACAAGCGTGGGAAGCATAGCCCATGATATATCGGGCCTTACAAGATTGTGGGTAGAGTAGGTCCTATAGCCTACAAACTTGCACTACCAGGGAGCTGTCAAGGATCCAAGATGTGTTCCATGTATCTGTCCTGCTGAAATGCCTCTCAGATCCAAATCAAGTTCGACCGTAGGGTTGGCTTAGGATTTGACTTATGTAGAAGGACCGGTACATATCCTAGACAGGAGAGAACAACCTTTGAGGAACAAGGTAATACCTCTGATAAAGGTATTATGGAGCTATCACTAAGTGGAGGAGGTCACTTGGGAAAGGGAATATCAAATGAGGGAGTAGTACCCTCATATGTTTTAGATATCTATATATGGAATTTCAGGGATGAAATTTCTTAAAGGTGGGAGAATTGTAACGGCCCAAATTTTCTAAATAAATGATCAAATGATTTTCAAATAATTATTGAGGTTCTTTAGTCAGTAAAAATAAATTTAAGCATTTTAAACCTCAATTAAAGAAAATCAGAAAATTCATGGGTTTAAATCCAACTTCGCAACTATTGGGCCAAGAGAAGGCCTTATTGGGCCAGGCCACTTATATTTGAAATAGTCGGAGATGGATGGATAGGAGAACCCCGGTTAATTAATTAAGAAATCTATTAAGTGTTAATTAATATGGAACAATTAAGTGGAAGATACCAGACAAAAATTAGACTCCCGATAAAGTAGATCTGGGTTGGGTCAAAGTCGGGAAAAGTGGATCTCGGTCGGCCAATTATCGGACTCAGAGGTTACAATGGCTGGGACAAAATAATAATTTAATAATATAAAGTAGGTGTTACTTTAATAATGGGGTGAGATTGGTGGATCTCGATCGGGGCATTGATTAATTCCCACGAGTTCACAGTGGACATGTGAATCCACTGCAAGTTGATGGAAATCAACTTGATTAACTCATTTGCCATAAAGTAATGGTTATTATATAATTAAAGTAGAATACCTAAATTAAAGTATAGTCATGATTAAAAATTGGGATGTGACAAAGCTAAGGGATAAGACAATTGATTAAATGGATTTAATAACATATATATGACTATATAGATTCAGATGAAAACATAGTGTTCAATTGAATTGAAATATCAATTTGAAGTCTTCCAAGACCGTGCCCTTCTCCTCTATCTCCATCTCCCTCAATCTATCAGATCTATCTGTGCCCGCAAGCAGCCGCAATCGCACCTTTGCCTGGTCGTCGTCACCTGCCTAGCGCCTCCCCGATGCCTGCTCTACCTCCGGTCGCCCCTCCTTCTCCTCCCCTTGCTCGGTTCGTCCAACCCGAGCCCAGCTCCCCTCTGCCTGGACTACTCCATCGACCTGCGAGACAGTAACCCTCCGCTCGAGCCTAGCTACGCCGCGAATGCTGCCGCCTGGAGCTCATGTCCGGCCTATAGCCCCACCGACATCTGTCCTCCTGTGAGTTGAAATTGGGGGAGACCCTAAATTGCTTTCATGATTTAGGGCATGGAGTTAAATTGGGGTTGATTACGTGAAGATTTGAGAGGATTCTTGGAGGAGGGCTGTGGGAAGTGATCATAATGTTTGATTGTGTCATTAGGGCTGTGAAATGAAGAAGATTATGGTGAAATTAAAGTGTATAATCATGTGCAGAGATATGTTGACTGTTTAATTAAATTTATGATGCTATATATGAATGTTTGTATAATTTTTGTGGCCCTATAAATAGAGGAGGTGTGGCCGAATTTCCATGGAAAATTATAAGAGATTATGCCTATTAAGTCCTGGATATCATGCCTACTTGTTTACGCTTAAGATAAATTGAATTTGGCAAATTGATTATGCCAAGGGACATTTTAGGAGGTTATAAGCATGAGTTAAGATAAATTGGGCAAGTCGTATATTTACCGTATTTTTAGCGATAGAACTAAAGTTATGAAAATACGACTCTCGTATTTATCTAGTTATTGTTATTAATACTAGGGAAAGGTAAAGGAGCAGCAAGAGTTGCAGTAGGACCGAGCCAGTCCTACGACTTAACGAAGGACTTCAAGTGAGTGGACATTCCTGTACATATTGTTTTATACATGTGTTTATCATGATTTGATTTACTTGTGTTTTGTATGAGATTTATATCGGTTAGTGGATGCCGATGGATTTTTATCTCTATATCCATATAGTGATTTCATACTTGGTTACTTGCTATATGTTTGAAATAGTGTGAGTAATTGTAAAGTGAAACCTTAATTGGTAGAGAATCATTATTTTATGTATCGTAGGATGTACCTTAGTTATACATGTATGAAGGATCCAGCGGGGCTCTAGATAGAGGCTAGAAATAAAGTAGACGATATCAGGTTAAGAAAGGGACTTGTTTTAAATCGTTTTTCTTAAAACAAAATGTTTGCAAAAATTGTTTTTATGTAAAACCCTTTCTGACTCTTGTCAGTGCCCGAATCAGATATGAGATACGCACTTGGCGTACACATGTAGATATATTCTTCTGGTCATCAGGCCCCGGGCTCATGTACTGTATGCCTCTGTTCCCGATCATCATGATCATGTATTGTATGTCTCTGTTCCTTTGATGGTAGTTGGAGTTCTTCCCGAAACATTTGAACTAAGGGTGCATGTTTATACGTAACGAGGCCTTAGCATATAAATATGATTATGATATGCTTGCGATGATTTGATATTGCATATTGTTTTATTCGAGTTTTCTGATTAGCTTGGCATGCTTATCCCGATTTAATATAAATATCCAGACTTTCATTTGTATTTGTTGATATACATGTGCTGTTATGGTGGCACAGATTTTATTATGACACAGGTATGTATAATACCTGGAAAAGATGTCTACTATTTACTGAGCTCGTATAGCTCAGTGCCTTCAATTATATTTTTTTCTATTGTAGGACCTAGCCAGGGATCTGGATTGTAGCTTGTGACGCGAGTGAAGGTCGAGGTCTAGTGGCTCTGGCATACCTAGTCTTTATCTCGAGTCTTGTTGTTGTATTGTTGAACTATGTTTGATTTGCTTCTAGTGTATTTGGCGCCATTGTTGCCCAAGGCTATTATGTGTGTTGTACTCTATTATGACTTCGGCACTTTTAGACTTCCTGTGTGTAAAAGGTTATAATTATGTTTTTATGACCATATTTGAGTACTTCACTGTTATCCTGTTTTAAATTTCACAGCCTTAGGTACAGGATACCCTCCAGATCTGGCTGGTGTGACATTTGTCTCAGTAAATAGATGGTTGTTACAATTAAATTCAAACAATGTGTAGTACAAGGAGACCAATAAATATGGCCATACTTTTCATATATCAACCTTCCTGATGCCACATAATTGCTTGCATTATCAGTCACCAAATGAACCACATTAGTTGGCCCGACCCATTCAATAATCTCTGTGAATAAATAAAATAAATTGGTGATATTTTTAAAAATATTTGAGGTATCAACTGATTTCACAAATGATATTCCCGCAAGACAATACACCATAAAGTTAACCAGATTTCTTTACTGTTGATCAGTCCAACAATCGCCCAAAATCATGCATCCACAATTAGCCTATTGACTTCTGTAACTATCAATAAACAACTGACATTCTTTCTTACACTCTCATAGTAAATTAATTTGCATGTCATTATAGGAAGGATCTTTATATCAAGTACTAATACTCCCAATAGCGTCCAACATAGGTTGAAAATAAGGTGATCTCGTAGCATTAAAAGGAATGCAAGCATCAAAGCACCACCTAGCAAATGTCATATTTTCCTTATGGATTGCTTGCTTGCTTGCCATTGCACTTTTGATTCTTGGTTGAGACAGTGGAGTCGATTTTGCAACTATAAAATTTTCTAAACCCTTTGCTTTCTTTTTTCCAGACTCCACTGTAGGATTTATCTCTTGTGCTTCAACTTCTACCTCTTCTTTATCTTCTTCATATGTATCTTTAAGTCATTCCTTCTCTTTAGATTTAGATGAAGAGGAATTAGTAATATATTCTTTGATGTGTGCACGAATATCCAGAGGGACTTTCCCATAAGGAAGTATGTTACTACTTTTCCCAACTAAATGCTCCTTCATCCTATAAATTCCTTCATCTTGATATTTTATTCCACAATAGAGTGATATTTTTATTCCACGATAGAGGAAACTCTATTCCTTTTTCATTATTAGACAAAGTGAAGTGCTCCCATGCTGGATAAGTTTTGGAATGAACATTACCTCTTGAGGCGGATGATTGCATATTAGTTGTCTCCATTGCTTACACAAAATGAAACAATAATAATAATTTCATAAAAGAAACATGGATTGTTACTTGTTAACAATTCTACCTCCAAGAATTCATCCCCAAAACATGAATCATATAACTTGTTACATTTTAAGTTCACTAATTGAATTAACAAATAACCAAATAACAAAACTAGATAATGTGAGAGACTACTTGATCACTTAATTCAATACAAACAACACAAACAAACAGAGAGACGAATACAATACAAAGAAACATGGATTATACCAAGTTAGCATCATCTTCTTAGTGACTTAATTCAATACCAAACAAGATTGCACTGATCAAATACAAACAGCACAAAGATACATTCCCAATGTTAGCATCTTTAGAGTCACTTAGTTCATTGATATAATCATATAAGTGGATCAAGAGAAAATACAAAGACATTAAAGATCAAATCATTATAAATATTCAAAAACAGAGGGAAAAAACATAGAATTTGACTATTTGGAGTAAAGTAAACAAGATTTAAGAAAAAAAGATATCATGAATATAATAAATCAAAGATTCAAAATCAAAGCTTTAAAAATAGAAACATAAAGAAAGAGAGAAAGAAAGGAGCAAACAAGAGAGATAAAGAAGATTCAAAATCAAACCTTGAGAATCTTGAGATCACGAATCTAGGGCAAGTAGGCAACTGAAGAAGAGAGAGCCGGGAGCCGGGGAAAATGGTTGACAGCAACGAGATTGCGAGGCTAGGGCAAGCAATAAAGAGAAAGAGAGGTGGAGAGGTGGTTCAAGCCTTCGAGGTTGACGCCGATGAGATCGCGACTCGCGAGTGCATAAGAGAGAGAATTAGAAACGGGGAGAGGAGTCGAGACTTGTGGGGCGTGAATTAAATTTTTTTTTAAAAAAAAGGGCAGAGTTTTAGCCCGATTCAACTTGTTTGAACCGGGCCCGGTTCATCTGGTTCCAGGTTGAACCGCCCTGCTCACACTATTTAATTTCAGTTTTTGGCTTGCCTGGTTTTGTACATCGAACCGGACCGGCTAGGCTCTCTAGTTCGGTTCAACCCTGTTGAACAGGCCTGTCCGGTCAGGTTTTGACTACATAGGCTAGTAGCTGATGGGTGGTTTACGCAAGTATACGGGTCGCGATCAAGTAATAAAGTGGACTATGGGAAGTCGGATGTCGAACCACGGGGAATAGAGATTGCTAAGTGTAAACCAAGCTTTAATAACCTAGTCTAAATGGTAAATTGGGGGGTTTTGGTTTTCAAACGTAAAGACTAAAAAGGGTTGAAAGTGAGAACTAAAAATCGAGAGTTGATTGGGGTAAATCAATAGCAAGAGTAGATACTTGGGTATGTATCCCTTTTGGATTTCAATTCTAAAGATGAGCAAAGATGTTTATGAATCAAGGTCGGTACTTCTTGTGCCAATAGTCCCTAAAATTATATCCAACCCTTTTCCAAGGCGATTGGATAACTAGTCTCCTAGGACTTCATATGAGGTTCAAGGGTTAATTCCTAAATTATATCCAATCCCTCTTCCAAGGTGGTTGGATAACTAGTCTCCTAGGATTTGATATGAAGCTCAAGGAAATTTATCTATATTGGAAGAATCATGGGGGTGAATTTGTATGAAAGAGTCGTTCGTCCTTCTAGTACCCGATTCCTCGGTGTACTCATGAATCTCTCTAATGAAGCAAGTTCCTAATACAAGGAGGCGCTAGCTCTAGCCCTTGTATTGCACACAAGTAATTTCTAGTGATGAAATTACAATCAATACATAACATTCATTAGACATTCAAGAAGGTACCAACAAATCATCATAAACATTCAATGCTATTAATGCTCAATCCAAAAGTTCAACATACCCAAGTACCAATAGATTAGTTCCCCATGAGAGGGGAACTCAAACCAAAATGGAAAAGCTTACAAAACAATGAAAGGTTAATGGAGAACACCATTACCTCCAATGCTTGCAACTCCAAGGATTCTCTACTCTTAAGATTTGGGGGAGATGACCCCCCAAGCCCTAATCTCTCCTCTAGCCTCTCTCCCCAGCCAACCCCCCTCTAAACTCTCATACTTAACTATTTATACCCATGAATTAGGGCTCCACTAAAAAAATTACAACATTGCCCTTGATTCGGCTCATGAAACTGCAAAAGTTACGATGAACGGCCTCGTAAACGGTCTGTTCATCAGTCCGTTCAGCTCACAGCCTGTTCTGAACCGGTTAATCAACCGGCCGTTCATCACCCCGTTCACCTCACAGCTTGCTCTGAACAGGCCGCTGAACGGCCATTCACAAGGCCGTTCACACTCTCTTTGTGCCTACCTTTGTGCCCAGGTGTGAACGGCCGTTCACAAGGTCGTTCACCCCCCTGTTTACTTCAAAATATCTTCGTTTGTTCTTCATTTTGTTGATAAATGATTCCTTTTTGTCGGGGTGGCCTATTTATGCCCTGTTTACAAAATATGAAGCATTTTAAGTACCGGCGGGCTACAAATCATTGCATTTGACATGAAAATAAGTATATATATGGTATGTAAATATGCTCATTTGAACGCTTATCAGTAGCCAACAAAAAAAATGGAAAATTTTACAACATGGGTGATGATGTGGCATCACAATCTTGTTAGCATGCCACATAATAAAAATAAGTGTAAAGAACACAGATGGTCACTAAACTATGTGCGAGTTTCTATTTGGATCTCTCAACTAAAAACATTTCAATTGGCTCCCTTAACTTATTATTCCATTTCAATTATGTCACAATGGCCTACAGTGTTAACGGCAAGCTGACGTGACATGCCACATTATAGGCAGCTTACCACATCAGCCTGCTCAAACTACTCTTCTTCCCCTTTTCTTTCCACCGCCAATACCTGACCTATAGGGTTGAAGCACCACCTGCTGAAGATCGAGCTCCGCATGCTCACGTACATCCTTTCCCCAAGGAGATGAGGATGATGCTCAGCTTCATTGAGATGTGGACCCACACCTACTATACTCTCCATTTAATCAAGTTGAAGCTAAGTGCATCTAATAAAGCATCAAACGAGATTATGATCTGCCATACAACCTGGTATATACCAGAGCAAGTTACTAATAGATGAGTATTAATAGAAAATAAGAATTAATGTTAGATGGCTGACTATCAGCCTCCCCTTCAGAAAGCTCAGCTTAATTCATTTGAATTGCTTGGACAAAACTGAAGGAAAGCAAGGCATTGCATTTTCAGGATGCTTAACCACTACAGCAATCACTCTTTTAATCATACAATTTATCCAAGTGTTCACACTAAGTTGAGACTTAACACTCACATATACTATCATGTTTATCATAGGATTATACATTAATTTCAGTTAATAACTATCTAATATCATATAAGTTCATTGGCATTTTGACAAACAACTAATAGGCATTCTTAAACACCTCATTTATCTACAACAGAACAACCATGTAACTTCTAAAATTACAGTCATTTAATTGATTCATATATGAATTCATTCCCATTCATAGTTTCCCTATAATATGATCGGAAAAAGCGTGTTAACATAGCATGCGTTATTGACACAGCACTAGAATCACACCCTTACTCTTTACAACATCACAGCAACTCCATAATACATTCTAGCTTAAAATGAGACAAAGATCTCTCCCTTTTATGAAATCCAAGTATAATCCTAACTAAATACTTCTCCTAACCAAGATGAATATCAGTTGTGAGGTCTAACTAGCTGCCCATAAGTACAAGGTTACTAACTATCCTTGCTATCTTCTACAAGAAACGTAGAAGATCACCTCTAATACCTAGCCAAACTACAGCTTTTGCAAATATGAAATCACAGCAATAACATTCCAACAAAGGCCAAGATCTCCACCCTTGCTTCTCAAGATCTCCACCCGGTTCTAACTACAGTTCCTCACCACCAAAGGTTCTTGTAGAGCTGCTGCTACTTGTGCTACTTGTTCAACTGAAAGCTTATGGATTCTGCCTCTCAAACAGCTGCTCCAAAGGATCTCCAGGCATGTAATAGGAGATGGATAAGGCCTCTTACATGGCTTTTCTCCGATAGCATCACGGGAATAAAAGCTAAAGCCCAAACAGAGATCCACGAATCTCGGTCTTGAGGAAAGCTTTTCCATGTTCCCCTTTTGACCACTTAATCTTATTTCTTAGGATTAACCAAGTCTAATTAGAGATAGTTACAACTTAACCGCTCTTACTCTCTAACTCATTGTAATTTAGTAATTATGCAAATCAGTCCCTACATAATCATTAAATTAATTCAGCTTCCCAAAATTATTCACTAACACTCAATCAATGAGATTTTGGGATTTTGTAATTAGTTCCTTCTAATAGGTAGTTATTCATAGCATGCCCATTAGTTAGTCATCTGATCTGCCGGTGAATTTTTTTTTAGTCAGCAAAATCACACAAAATTTTTGGGAAAAAACCAAGGCATTACATCCTTGATCATCACATCCTTGATGTCACAATCACTGTCCTTGACCTCCTCATTCGAAACCCGCCCATGACGACCACAACGCCGACCTCCACCAGCCATTGACGCCGATGCGATCTCTTCCCAAGAATATGTTGAGCTCTTATACCAATTGACGCCGGGCAAGATAGCGATTATCTTTCTAGCTAGCTGCGACCTATGGATCAGAGGAAAGCAAGCAAGAGAAAGACAAACAAAGAAGAAAGTCTCAGAAACTTCAAAAGGAAAATATTATTCAAGATTCAATGATCAAAGGTCAACTCACAAGCTGGGTTTAAATAGCTTCAAAAGACTATCCTATAAACCATATAATCTTATCTAAATTTGCTAAAATTGGCAAATTATTATTCAAAACTAAAACTTATATAATTTTAAAACTCTAAAAAAATCAGATAACTCCTTAAAATCCTATCCTAATTTGGCATATGAAGTATTACCAAAAATAGAAAAAACACTGAAAATAAAGATACGTCGAGGAAAACAGCAGAATTTGAGGATGAAGGAAAGGTCAACCGAGCAAAGATGGGTGGACCCCACATACGCGTCGAGATGAACTTTCCGAATTAGGGTTGAATGCGCGATTCTAAGGCATTGTAGCCAAAGTTATGGCCAAAATACCGAATTATACCCAAAATTGCTCACAATTACGGAATTGGCTCGATCACCTTCCGCTTTTACGATAATCTGCCAATTCGTGATATGTCAGAGCCTACATTGTGCAATCGGATAGCTCGACATTGTCCAACTCGGGTTCTCTTGCATCATGATCAGTCGGACATTAAGGCCAGTCTCACACAAGAAGGCATCCATGGTGTGATGGATTATTTGAGAGTCATCGCTGTTGTACTCCCAATCTTCGTCATGGCTGTTATTGTCGTCATCTCCCTCATGGTATAAATAAGTTTAACAAGGTATACATGAATTATACATAAGAATGAAAGAGAATGTTATACATTAATGTATTCATATGTATATGCTGGTTATGTAGAGATAGGGATAAACCTGTTGAGTAGAGAATTGTCAACGTTGCAAGGAAAATTTCAGTAAATTGAGTTAAAAGGCTGAGCATACTCTTGAAATAATTTCATATTGAACTCCTCAAACTTGATCAGCTGATGCTTATGAATGTAGGTTAGAAGAACAAGTTATTTTTAGGATCCTTGAAGTACTATAGAGTAGTCTTGCTGCTGTGATTTATTGGAAGTCTAATTCACAGCGGTGAAACTACAGACCTACAGTCTGGCTATCCCTTTCGAGGGACAGTTAAGTCTCTTATATCACCCTGAACTGGATGTATGATATACCATTATAAAGGTTATGAAAAGAAATTTCTAATGAATCCTAGATCAGCGAAATTAAGTCTCCGGATTGAGAGATATGAACATTTCTTTCTGACTGCACAAAACTGTCAGAATTTAGTAGTTATATGAAGTGTAATTTAGGCATTTTGTCCAAACGGCTCAGAATTCGATTCCGATCATTCTGATAGTTTGGGGATATGTTAAAACTAGGGAAACTAGTACACGCAGGTGTATAAAAGCCCGGGTTCATCGACTATATATTAAAAAGCCAACTTTTTGAGGTTTATCTAGAATAGCACGATTTTTTATATAACCATATCATTTTTTAATGATAAGAGATATTAATATATGATCTATTATCATGTATAGGATGTGATAAAGGTGTTATGGACTCTGCGGGAGAAATGGAGTTGGGAACTTAGGTGAGTGATTGCACTATACTTGGATATTTTTCATGATCGAGTTTTACCGATGGTTTGGTTTATATGGTTTTGCATGAGCTTTATTCGGAGTTTGTGCAATATCGCTAGTTTTGTATTATGATCCTATTACTAGAGGCTTGATTATTTTATTCTTGCACCTTGGGTGCAAATGCATATGTAAAATGAAATAAGAACATGAATAAGATAACATAGATGTTGCAAATATCGACAGAGGTGCACTCCCGCAAAATATATCGGTTTATATCAGAAGGTTGCTAGGAAAGGGATATGGTATTACCGGTAAAGGTACACGATCCGTCCAAGGCTTAACTGATATTATTCTGGGACATTGTCGTAGGGTGCATACAAGGTTAATATAATACCAGTATTGCATAGGTGTCGAGATACTATGAATGCATGAGTTATTGAATGTATATAGATTTGGTTTTTTTGAAATGCTTAGCATGTTAACCTAATGAGAAGATGATGCATATAATTAGCATTATTTCCGGGATTCATATATCCTTTATTATATATGTATTTCTTTGTATTAGTGATTTTCACTCAAGTGAATTACTTGCGCATGTGAGCGAGCGTGAGTATTCCAGTAGATGACTCTATCATAGCAGATGAGGATAGTGTCTGTTTGTATTTGATGTTTAGACTTCTAGCACCCTTCCGCCAGATTTGTAAACTCTGTATAAGATTAAACAAGTTTCTTATTTCTTATGAGTATTAGTTTGATTATCATTATTACCAGATATTAAGATTTGTGGAGAACTTAAGTGTACTTAGGAAAGAAACGATAACATAGGTGCGCAGTATCCCTACTTGTTTAATTTTGAGGACAAAATTTCTTAAGGGGGGAGAATTGTAACGCACTGGTTTTTCCCCGAAATATTTGTGTGACTTTGAGGACTTAAATAAAATTCACCGTCAGAGACAATCTACAGAGGCAAGCCGTGGAGTTGACGTAGTACCTAGTAGCGTATGAAATCGAGGATCATGAGACCTCAAATTATGATTCGGACTCCACTTTCGTCAACCCTTACCCCCAACATGTCCGAGAACACCCTGGATGAGAGGAGGGTCATGGAGATCTCGGGTTTTAGGTGGATCTACCCGAGTTTTCTTGATCGTTGCAAGCCGAAGGATTTATTGATTAGTTGAACGGAGTAGAGCATCTTTGAATATAAGGAAGTTCCTGATCGTATGAAGGACAAGTTGGTCGTCATCATACTCAAGGGCCGAGCATCTGCATGGTGGGAGCAGTTGCGGCACGCATGAGACAATTGAGGCAAACCGGAGATCACTGATTCGGACAAGATGAAGATGAAGATGAAGATGAAGATGAAGGGACACTTCTTCCCTTCGGCTACACCCAGACCTTGTTCTAATAGGTTTATACGTTGAGGTAAGGCACGAGGTTAGTAGATGAGTAAGCGGAGGACTTTTACCAGTTGGTCTCACGAAACAACTTATTTGAGACTGAGAAGCAACTAGTGGCTTGGTATCTGGGAGGTCTACTCCAACCATTATGTTCTCAACTTTCACACACTGTCGACTGTTTCGGAGGCGTACCAGCATGCGCCCTCACTATTGAAAAGCAGAAAAACAGAAGGCAGCAAGTCAAGAGCGATCAGAATAGTCAACAAGCTCGCCCTCAAGTACCCCGCCCGATCCAGCAACCACCATCAGGTAGTCTTAACTCTGCTATTTGATGTTATCGATGTTGTGAATAGGGACTTAAGTCAACCGAATATCGTAAACCCGCTAGTTAGAAATGCAAGAACCTGCTGATTGAAGAGGACTAGGTAGATGAGGTTTAGAAGACTTGGAAACTAGTTTATGATGATTACATGGATGATGATGATGATGGGGCTGGTGATCCGTTGATTAGGGATGGCCATGAGACTCTTGTTGTTCGCAAGACTCTACTGACGCCCAAGGATGATTCAGGGGATGATTGGCTTACAAACAACCTTTTCCACACAACCCGCACAATTGTCGATAAGGTTTGCAAGATGATCATCGACAACGGAAGTTATGAGAACGTGGTGTCTCAAGACACTATCCAGAAATTACAATTGAAGACGGTGCGTCATCCGAAGCCCTATAAACTATCATGGCTGAGCAAAGGCACAGAGGTAAAAAATAGATCGACGATGCCTCTTGTCCTTTTCCATTGGCAGGAGATACTTTGATAATGCATGGTTTGATGTCGTGTCAATGGATGTTTGTCATCTACTTTTGGGGTGACGTTGGCAGTATGATCGAAGCGTTGTTCATGATGAGAGAAAGAATACTTATTCCTTGAGCATCAAGGGGAAAAGGATCGTGTTGGTACCCCACCGGGAAGAAAACCCTCATATCCCACTAACCAATCCCACTAACTTACTCTCGATGTTCCGATTTTTAGGCGAGATTGAATAAGGAGATGTAGTCTATAAGCTATTGCCTTGCATGCATAGTATTGTCGACATGGACCTAGATTTGCTATTAGAGGTGCAGCAGCTACTCATGGAGTTCTCGAAGTTGATGCTAAAGGAACTCCCTCCCGGACTCCCATCTATTAGGGACATTCAGCACCAAATTGATCTTGTTCTGGGATCAAGCTTACCAAATCGACCAGCGTATCACCTCAGTCCCAAGGAGACTAAAGAATTGCAATGGCAAGTGGAAGAGTTGTTGAGGAGCGGCTACATCCGAGAGAGCATGAGTCCCAGCGCAGTCTCAGCTCTATTGGTGCCAAAAAAGGATGCCTCATGGCGCATGTGTGTGGATAGCCGAGCAATCAACAAAATCACAGTCAAGTATAGCTATCCCATACCCACTTGGATGACATGTTGGACAAACTATCACGCTCAAAGGTCTTCTCAAAAATTGACTTGAAAAGCGGATACCACCAGATCAGAATAAGGCTTGGGGATGAGTGGATGATGGTGTTCAAGATACAACATGGATTGTATGAGTGGATGGTGTGCCTTTTGGGCTGTCTAACACGCCCAGCAAGTTTATATGACTCATGCACCAAATTTTGTGACCATTTATGGGGAAATTCGTAGTGGTCTACTTCGATGACATCCTTATTTATAGCCTGAGTCGGTCTTTACACTTCGATTACCTTCAAGCTGTCTTTGAGATGCTGTGGACGGAGAGAAAGAAGTGTTCCCTCTTCACCACTTATGTTACCTTCCTTAGTTTTGTTGTGTCTACTGATGATATTCATGTAGATAAGTCAAAGATAGATGCAATCTTGGAGTGGCCCGGATCGAGCACCTGGCATGATGTTCGGAGTTTCTATGCGTTGGCCTCGTTCTACCGATAACTTTTCCAAGATTTTAGCACGCTGATTGCACCTATCACTAGTGCCTCAAGGGGTGTGATTTACAGTGGATAAATGAGCTCGAGAATAGCTTCCACCTAGTCAAAGAGAAGATGACTGAGGCACCAGTTTTAGCACCTCTTGACTTTAACAAGGTGTTTGAGATCAATTGTAATGCCTCTGGAGTTGGCATTGGTGGTGTTCTGAACCAGAAAGAGCGACCGGTAGCCTTCTTCAGCGAGAAGCGATCCTGGTCGAAGAAGAACTACTCCACTTAACTTGGAGTTCTACGTCATAGTTCAATCTCTGAAGCATTGGTGTCACTACCTCATACAAAAGAAGTTCATCTTGTTAACTGATCATGAGGCCTTGAAGTACATCAACGTCCAACACAAACTTAGCAAACGACATGCCAAGTTAGTGGTGTACTTGCAAGAGTTCACCTTTACCTTGAAGCATAAAGCAGAAAGCCTCAATTGTGTAGCAGATACCCTAAGCCATCGTACATCACTTCTCACGACCATGAGTGAAGAGTTTCAGGTTTTGAGGCTTTCACAGATATGTACACCGTTGATCCTTCCTTCGGGCAGATATTTTAGGAGGTAACGGAGGGGCATCGTCATGACTTTATTTTACATAACAGTTACCTACTTCGTGGATTACAGTTGTGCATCGCTGATTGTTCGTTGCGATAGCAGTTTATGAGCGAGATGTACAATGAGGGTCATTTTGGCCGTTATAAGACCTATGCCCTCATATTTGCTGACTTTTATTGGTCAAAGCTATCCAGTGGTGTGGCTTACTTTGTGAAGCGTTGCTTTGTGTGCCAACGGGCCAAAAGAGTTTTCACCAACGCAGGCCTATACACTCATTTACCTGTCCCTGAAGCTCCTTAGCTTGACGTCAGCATGGACTTTGTTCTGGGCCTTCCTTCTCCCTAGAGGACTTTGGATTCTATCTTGGTGGTGGTCGACAACTTTTCTAAGATGGCCCACTTTGTAGCCTGTCAGAAGACTATGGATGCTACCCGCATCGCTAATCTTAATCTTTACTTTCTGGAGGTTATTTGTTTGTGTGGTATCCCTCGCTCCATCACATCCGATCATAACACCAAGTTCGTCATCCTCTTTTGGAAAAGATTGTGGAGAAAGTTGGAGACGTGGTTGAACTTTAGTAGTGCATGTCACCCCTAAACCGACAGTTAGACCGAAGGGTGAATCAAGGTTTGGGGAACCTTCTGAGGTGTCAGGATGGAACTAAACCGAAGCAGTAGGATTTGGCAATATCTCAAGCTGAATTCACCTATGACATATCAAAAAATTGGACCACCGGTTTGAGCCCATTTGAGGTTGTCTATGGTCGGAACCCATCCAGTGTACTTGATTTGGCCCTTGTTCCACAAATTGGGCGTGTTCGTCCCCGAGCTAACAAGATGGAAGAGCATCTCCAAATTGTCCATGAGCAGGTAAAGCGAGCCATTCAGGAGAGTAATACCAAGTACTAGTCCAAAGCCGATAGCCGTCGTCGGCAGAGACTTTTTAATTAGGGTCACTATGGGCTGTATTGACTTGTGACTGCTTTCCTACTTATGAGTACAACAACCTCAAAGAGTAGAAGATCGGACCCTACGAGGTGTTGTAGAAGATTATTGACAATGCATACAGACTGCGCCACCCCATTCACCTGAAGACTTCTGACATCTTCAATGTGAAACATTTGAGTCCTTGCTATATGGAATCGACTAACCCTACCACGAACTCGAGGGTGAGTTCTTTCCAACCCGGGCCGACTAATGTTGAAGAACCGGGCCGACAAAGAAGGAAAAATAGAAGGAAGGGCAAAGCAGTGGACAAGGATAGTCATCTGGTAAGAGCTCGGGTCGGCAGAAATCAAAGCACAGGTCCTAGCCTTACAGCAGGCCAGCAGGGTCATCAACCTCATCTGGAGGCAAAGGAGCTTCGGCCCGGGGGTCACAGATAGTGAGGTGCTATGAATGCAAGGACCCCCACAGGAAGTTACAGTGTCCGAAGCTCACTGGAGGGTGTTTTGTATGCTGTAGTATGGATCACAAGAAGGCGCAGTGCCTGCAGCGCCAGGCTGGACAGAGTTCAGGGGGAGGATCTCAGGGACCCAGCAATCTTATAGTGCCATCAAGCAGTGGCAGCGTTAGTGTCAAAGCCACAAGGGGGTGACAAGAAAGGGAGGGCAGCAGTGACAGGTCAACCTTCTACATCTAGACAGCCGTCGACCCAGCAGAGGCCCATGACACACGGGCACGTCTATCACTTAACCACGGAGGAGACACAGGCTTCGGCAAACGTCGTAGCAGGTACGATTGTTGTTAGCTCATTTTATGCCTGCACATTATTTGATCCGGTGCCACACACTACTTTGTTTCTTCACTATTTGCACGGAGACATGCATTGTCAGTAGTAGACTTATCCTATGAGCTGAGTGTAGACACCCTAGTAGGAGCTCCCAGGTTGGTGAACAAGATGGTTCCGGCATGTCCGGTGTTGATCAAGGGTCGGGAGTTACCGGCTAATCTTCATGTGATGGACCTAAGGGATTACGATGTGATCCTCGGGACGGATTGGCTTTCTTCAGTTTATACTATGGTGGATTGCCGTGGGAAGAGAGTGCATTTCAGGATGCCAGGAGACGAGGAGTTCACCTTTCGAGGCAGCTAGCATTGTTCTTTAGTTCGGGAGATCTCAGCTCTCCAGGCTCGGAGGCTACTTGACGGAGGGTGCGTTGGATATTTGGCCTCGATCTCAGAGGCGAAGCAGGGGAGTGGACCCGTGATCTCGGAGGTGCCAGTCGAGAGTGAGTACCCGGATGTGTTCTCAGATGAC
The DNA here is from genome assembly GCA_026586065.1 of Dioscorea zingiberensis. NCBI lineage: Eukaryota > Viridiplantae > Streptophyta > Magnoliopsida > Dioscoreales > Dioscoreaceae > Dioscorea > Dioscorea zingiberensis. Next base: position 51,092,849 of record CM048818.1, on the reverse strand, counting down.
TTACCAGAATTACCCCTAGAGAGGGAGTTGGAGTTCTCCATTGAATTAATTCTTGGCAGGACCCCTGTGTCTAGGGCACCATACAGGATGGCGCCTGCGGAGCTGAAGGAACTGAAGTCACAGTTGGAGGAACTGTTGGAGAAAGGTTTTATTAGACCGAGTATGTCACCCTAGGGAGCACCGGTGCTATTTGTCAAGAAAAAGGATGGAATGATGAGGATGTGCATCGATTATCGGGAGCTGAACAAGGTAACGGTCAAGAATAAGTATCCGTTACCAAGGATTGATAACCTCTTGGATCAATTACGAGGGCCTAGATGTTTTCTAAGATTGATTTAAGGTCCGGGTACCATCAAGTGTGGATCATGGAGGAGGAAATTTTGAAGAGTGCCTTGCGGACCAGATATGGGCACTATGAATTCCTCGTGATGCCGTTCGAGCTTACAAATGCCCCAACGGTGTTCATGGATATGATAAACCGGGTCTTCCGACAGTACCTAGACTGGTTTGTGGTGGTTTTTATCGATAATATCTTCATCTATTCTCCCAATCGATAGACACACATGGAGCATTTGAGGATCATGTTGGAGACTTTGAGGGAGCATTAGCTTTATGCAAAGTTCTCCAAGTGTGAATTCTTGTTGAATTGTGTGGCCTTCTTGGGGCATGTTATCAGCGGTGCTGGAGTATCTGTGGACCCCAAGAAGATAGATGCTGTTATCGATTGGAGGAGACCGACCACTGTCAGAGAAATAAGAAGTTTCTTGGGATTAGCCTCCTATTACCAGAGGTTTGTTGAAGGCTTTTCCCATTTTCTCGGCACCATTGACAAGATTGACCAGGAAGGATACCAAGTTTGTGTGGACTGAATCTTGTGAGAAGAGTTTCCTGGAACTGAAACAGAGGTTGGTGTTAGCACCAGTTCTCGCTTTACCACAGAGTAGAGAAGGGTGTACAGTTTACATTGATGCTTGCAAGACTGGCTTGGGATGTGTTCTGATGCAAGAAGGGCGAGTCATTGCTTATGCTTCCCGACAGCTGAAGCCCTATGAGGAGAACTATCCCACACAAGATCTGGAACTTGCAGTGATCGTGTTTGTTTTGAAAATTTGGCGGCATTTCCTCTATGGTATACCTTGTGAGATTTACACAGACCACAAGAGCCTCAAGTATATCCTTTCACAGAAGGAACTGAATATGAGGCAGCGGCGATGGTTAGAGTTGATCAAAGACTATGATCTGAGCATACATTACCACCCAGGCAAGGCTAATGTAGTGGCCGATGCACTGAGCAGAAAGTCCAACTATGGGGTTGCAGCTTTATTGTCTTCACGGAGGTCCTTGTTGGAGGACATGAGAAGATTGGAATTAAGGGTTGTACTGCTAGAGATGGATGTCAGTTTGGCCAGCTTGCACATACAACCTTCGGTGCAGGGAAGAATCCGAGACTCCCAGATGCAGGACTCGTATCTGGAGGAGATCAGGAGTCAGATAGACCAGGATGTACAGACAAGGTTTCAAATTCATGAGGATGGTACTCCCAGATTTGATGAGCGAATCTGTGTTCCTAACGTCCCAGCGCTGAAGAATGAAATCCTGGAGGAAGCCCACTACTTGAGCTATGCAATCCATTCTGGAAGAACCAAGATGTACAGAGGATTAGAGGATTGAAGGATTTCTACTGGTGGAAGGGCATGAAACGGGAGGTCGCCGATATTGTGGCACAGTGTATCACTTGTCAGATGATAAAGGAGGAACATCAGAAGCCAGCACGGAAGCTACAACCTTTGCCGATTCCGGTATGGAAGTGGGGCACGAAGCAATGTGGGTGATAGTGGACCGTCTGACCAAGTCAGCTCATTTCATACCCCTGAGGACAGGGGCCACGTTAGAGCAGTTAGCGTGGTTGTACATTGACGAGATTGTCAGGCTGCATGGAGTACTAGTATCGACCACCTCAGATCGTGACACTAGGTTCGTTTCGAGATTCTGGGAGAGTCTGCATACAGCCTTGGGCACACATCTGGCATTTAGTACCGCTTTTCACCCACAGACGGATGGTCAGAAGAAGAGGACCATAGAGATCTTGGAGGATACGTTAAGAGCTTATGCCTTGGATTTCTCTTGTTCGTGGGACAAACGCCTGAGCTTGCCCGAGTTCGCCTACAACAACAGTTGTCAAGCAAGTATACAGATGGCTCCCCATGAGGCACTTTATGGAAGGAAGTGTCGAACGCCCATATGTTGGGGAGATGTGGGGGAGAGGAAGCTGGAGGAACCATACTTCGTTCGACAGACGGAGGAGCATGTCCTGATGATTAGGGAAAGACTGAAGGTTGCTCAGAGTTGTCAAAAGAGTTATGCAGATCTGAAACGTTCTGAGCTTGAGTTCCAGGTTGGTGACGCAGTGTTCCTGAAAGTATCACCTATGAACGAAGTTGTCAGATTTGGAAAGCGTGGAAAGCTTGCTCCACGCTATATTGGACCCGTCGAGATCTTGGAGCAGATAGGAGCTGTGGCTTACAGATTGGCTCTACCTCCGGACTTGGAGCAAGTTCACGATATATTCCACATCTTTATGTTGAAGAAATGTGTTACAGATCCGTCTCAAGTAATCCCCCAGATTCCAGTGCAAATCGAAGAGGATATGTCTTATGAGTAACTCCCAATGGAAATCTTGGACCGCAAGGAGCAATAATTGAGGAATCGGGCCATTCCTTTTGTTAAGGTGAGGTGGAACCATCACTCCGATCGGGAGGCAACATGGGAACGCGAAGAAGACATGAAGAAGCGTTACCCGAACTTATTTTCCACTGGATGAGACCTGAGGATGTGAATTTTAAATTTCGGAGACGAAATTTTTGTAAGGGGGAAGGATTGTGAAATCCAAGATTTCTTTTAATTAGAATAAATGGATTTTTAATATTTTGGTGGTTGAATTAATTTTCCCCAAAAACATAAATTATTTGAAAAGGAAGGTTTAATAATTAAAAACCTAGTTGGGCTTCGTTATTAAAACCAAGGGCATTTTGGTAAATTTAGCATGTTTGGAGAACATGAAAGGAACAAGTAAATAAACATTAGTTTATTTAATTAATTGATTGATTTAATTAAAGGAAATGACCAAGTTTGGAATTTCTTGGATTTGATTAAAAGAAAAGAGAAAAATTTGGTAAATTCTTCAATTGGAATTATTTGGTCTAATAGGGACCTGGTCGTAATATCAAAAATGTTGGAGGACTTAAAACGAAATTGTATTCTCTCACAGGCCGGGAGCCTAGATGTAACCTGGAAAAGATCAGGGGTCTTTTGCAAACTCTCACGTAAGAGAGAATGCATTGTTAGAAATGAACTGTCGAGATTAGAAAATCTCAGATGGAGCATAAGTTCTAGGCATATTAACGAATCCTAGCCTTCAAACCATGTTCATTGAGATAGTGCAGTCTGGACCGCTCATCTGAAATAGTGTTAAGCTCGAGGCATGGATGGAAATCTGGGCCCTCCATTCCATTGTTTTGATAATATAATCTCCACCGTCGATCCCTATCAAGCGCGTGAGATCGAGGCACAAAACGTAACCTCAACCCTCTATCCAAATATCGGATGATGGGATGATCGTGGTCGTCCATCAAGAATAATGGTTTGAGTTCGAGACAAAACAACTTAATCTAACCGTCCACTCGCACTCGATCTGGAGCGTCCATCTAAGCTATTGACGGATCCGAGATTCCTTCGTGTAATCTCGGCCTTTGGTTTTCATGCGAACAAGCCTCGCCACTCGTTTCCGGGGAGAATTGATCTCGAGGCAAGGTCATCTTCTCCCCGCCAGCGAGCACCACCGCGAGAGTTGCTCTCCTCCGCCGATTATGGAAACCTCCCGTTTTGGAATGTTTATGCGTGGAAAATCCTCAATCAAGAGATCGCTATCTCCTAGGTATGGACCCCAACACCCTATAAAAGCCCACGCAGAGGAGCTCTAAAAGCACAACTCCTCTCCTCCTTTCCTCTATCTTCTTCTTCATCTGTTGGCCACCGTCAACCGAGCCTGAGTCAGACTGAGGAGCGAAGCCAGCAGCCTTTGGAGATCGCAGAGGAGCGGTGGGGAGTCCACGTGGAGGAACGAGGCTTCAACGAGGAAGTTCTGACCCACAGTTCCACGACGGAGATCACCGTGAGTATTATCCTTCTCCTCTGCTTTTCTTGGTTGCATGCTAGCACTTAGCGTAGGAGGGTAGACACCGGAGGGGCTAGCAGACCCTCGTCTGATCTCTGTTGAGGGACTGGACGACGAGAGAAGGAAGGAGATAGGCCACGGACGGCCAGACTTTGCCGTGGGAGGAGGTGATCTGTGGTTCTCCACTCCATACGGTGGTCATGGGTGTAGGAGCCTCACCAGGTGACGGAGACCAAGTGGCGGGAGACCGCAGACCGGTCTCGGGACCGCCAGAGATCGTTGCAGGCAACCGGGGCGTCGCTTTTCTCTCCGTCAAGGCTCAGCTGTGGGAGAGAAAATAGGATTGGTGATAATTAAGGAACTAATCATTTTAATTAACTGGGTTTAATTTTGTGTGTTTAAACATGGTCGAATTCAATCAAATAAGGTTGGGTTGAGTTGATTTTTAAATTAAACCAGTTAGCTATTTGATTTGGGTTTAGTCATCTTGTAATAGTAGGGTTGGGTTAACCAATTAACTATTTAGATTTGGGTTCTGGTCTGGATTTAAGTTAAAGTGGCTTGAACAAATCAGGTTAGTAATGGAATTGGGCCAAGCTTGGGAATGTAATCTAGTTGGGTTCGATCAATTGTGATTTGCTTGGCTTAGGTTTGAGCAATCTCTAAATCGGTTTAGCCAAATCAAGTAATTAGATCTGTTATATTAGATTAGGCTTGGACCTTTTTTACAACCTAGCTGACTAGATCAGATCAACTAACAAAAAATAAAAAGAAATAAAAAGGTATGAGAGAGTGGGGTTGAACCTGAGACCTCTAAGGTGGGCTTGGTGGGCCTTAACAACCAGGACCCTCTTTCACTTGTGATTAATCAAACTAAGTTTGAATACATAAAGCTATAAAAGGAAATAAAGGGAATAAAGGCAAGTTGGGGGAATTGAACCAGGGAACTCTTGAAAGGAAGTGGTAAGCTTTAACCACCAAGCCACCTTCTCCTTGTTGTAGAGATAGTTTAGCATGGAAATTTAAGAGAATGACTTAGAAAATTCAGGGAAGGCCCATTAAGTCGGGTTGGGCCCAATTAGAGCATTTTGCATACACATCTTGAACCATACGATGTTGTCATTACTGATATCGAGATTCACTATCAGGTTTGACATAGAGGTACAGGGAGTTGGTTCCTTACGACTCCTGACTTCGTAATATCAAGTAAGTACACTTGCCTCATACCTACTCTTCGGAGTTTCTTTGGCTTTATTTTTATCATATTATTGATATTATTTCCTTTTTGAGACCATACATGCTTCCTTTAATTGCTTGGAATTATTTTGAGCATGCTTGGTTGTTTTGGGATGTTGGTATCCTTTCTTTGTTGATTGGTCTTCCTCCCGGATTCAGTGCAGCATGGGGGCTGCGTTTGGGAAACGATCAGGGACGGGACACCCTGGCGTTTCGGCTTGTCATGCCAGAGGGACGATACCTGGTTGTCCTTCCCGTCAATGGGGGTGATTCGCTGGCCTTGTCGACACGTATGAGAGGTGGCGCTACCGACATGCAATCTGAGGACCGCACGACCGGAGGGTCGAGATCCAGCAAGTTGCTGATGAAGCTTGCCGGGGGAGATGTCTTGATGAGCTTTCCTTTGGAACTCGTTGCAGAGCTTGAGAGCTGCTGTAGATAGGGGTCATACCTATGTCTTTGTTTGTGGTAGACTCCTAGGAAATGTTTTGAGGGGAGTATCCTCGTTGTTTTGACTTGATTTATCATTTCTGTTGATATCATGATTTTTTTTTAACCCCACAAGGGGTACTTAATGAGCTTTCCATTCGAAAGCTCACGCACTTGTTCTTTCTTTTTTTCAGATCCTGAGGAGTAGGAGACTTGAGCTTAGGAGCCTATCGAGGGTCGGGGTATTTTGCAGAGGCCCGAGGATCTCTTTTATTTCTTTGTGTGAGAGACTATTTTATTTTGTAGGACCCATTTAGGGCCTCGCTTTTGTAGGGCCTCTGGACTCACTTATTTTATTTTGTTTCCGCTGAGACTTTTTAATTAAGTTATTTGAGATATTTATTTTGAGTTTATGTTATCTGTTGTTACTTACTGGGGCCTTGAAGCCGAGTGAGGTGCACCTTACTTGGTTACGGCTGGTCTGCTTACGTGCTCGGGGCCTCGGAATCCGGGTCGGGGCGTAACATAATGGCTCAACTAGAAGGTACTAGAAAGAGAAGGGAACCTTAGATAGAAGCGGTGATGGGAGCTGGACAGCCGACAAAACTCCAGTATCTTCCGACTTGCAGGCAAACGAGCGACAGAACTATGAGAGGGGAGCGGAGAGGGTTCCCCGCGTTTATAGAGAAGAAGTAGGGTAGGACAGGGCGGTGAGTGTAAGGAAGTGCACCTGCAGTAACTAGAGCAATGATCCCTACTCTCATTTCCAAGCTCTCCTAATCCCAATAGAGATGAGAGAGTGAAAGCGATAGCTTAAGTTATAGTAAAACAGTTTTAATTTTTATTTTTAATAACATTCATTAAAAAAAAATCGGCCCCTTAAACTTTTCAATTTGTTTAAATTAAATTTCCTATAATAAATAAAATCAAGAAATATATAGAAAATAATGAAGAAAAATTACATAAATTCATCAACTAAATCATCTTTCTTGGTACAACCGCGCCGGAGCACCAGGACAGAGCCATACATCATGAAATCAAAGGAAGCGAGCAACTTCTCCTAATCACTCATCCCCACCGTCTGGCGATAGCCCTTTCCTCCCTTTCCCTACCATGAACAATGAGTACCACCCCACCATCAAGCTCATCTCCATCACGGTCTGGGCCCCATCCTCCATGTACTTCTCCACGCACGTCGCCACTCCCAGCTCTGTAAACCTAAACACGCCATAAATGCATGCATGAGTTCATATACATATCGTAGAGATTTTCATTGGTGCGGGTTGATGAATGTGGACTAGTGTACGTACCTCTCGTGAAATTTTTGAAGGAATGATTTCTCCTCGTCTTTATGGCAATCTGGCTCCGAGATGGGCATCCACACTTCCTCTTCATTACTAGGACTCATATTCTCTTCATTGATTCTGGTATCCTCTTGCTTCATACTCAACGTCAGTGAGAACCATAAAACCGTGAGGTTGATTCAGGGGTACGTCGCTATGCGGCAAGCAAGTGCGAGCGCCTCCCGGTCGGCGCTACTGAAAAATAGAACAACAACATATTATTGTAGCTCCATCGCCTCTTTGAATGCGTGAATAGCTCTTGATACAGGTTTGCGGTCCACAATGATACCACAGTGCACGGAGAGCGGCAAAGACCCTTCTATTTGAGCCCTTGGATCCCTTCTTTCCGGGCTTGCATCTCCCGTCGATGCGCTGGTGCTTATGGAATGACATGATGATGATGGTCACTCTGATGTCCTCGGTGGCGTAGCACATATCCTCGTGCATGCTGGTGAAGCTAGAGTGATGAGCCAGACTTTGAGGCCAGTCTCATGCTAGAAGGCGTCCTTGGCGTGGTGGATTATCCGGGAGTCATCGCCGTCATACTCCCAGTCATATTCGTGGTTGTCGTTGTCGTCATCTCCCTCGTGGTATAACATAGTGGTAGTCAATCGTTGGGTAAGCTCGACGAGGTGCATCTTGAACGCAGTGATGAAGCAGCTGAAGGTCGTACGTGCTACTCAACATCTCGATGAGGCTGAGCATCATCGTTATCTCCCTGGGGCCATGAATGCATGTGAGCATACGGAGCTTGGTCTTCAGCTAGTAGTGCTGCAGCCCATGGCTCTAGCATTGGCGGGAGAAAGAAAAGGGGAAGAAGAGTAGTTTGGGCAGGCTAATGTGGTTGCTTGTGACATGGCTTGCCACGTCAGTTTGTCGTTAACACCGTAGGCCATAGTTACCTAATTGAAAGATAATAATAAGTTAAGGAGCCAATTGAATTTTTTTTTTCGTTGAGTAACTAAAATAGGAACTCACACATAGTTTAGTGACCACCAGTTTTTTTATCTTGAAAATAATAAGAAACTTAATATTTGGGATTATACTTCACTTGGTTGCTATTTGATTTTTAGGAAAATGGAGAAAAATATAGAGGTAAAAAATGGATGTTCGGGTGAATCTAGAGGAGCAAAAATAATTGATTTTTATGCTTTAAAAAATATCAAATTTTTACAGTGCTAATATATCTTGAAATTATAACTTGTATATAGTTTGTTTGCTTCAAAGATAATAACAAATCATTGAAGGAGCCGGCCCACTGCCAGACATGGATCCCTAAAATACAATTAATTAAACTTCTTAAGAAACATAACCAAGACCCTTGTCTTGAAAAACACCCAGCTGGGAACTCATGCCGTCCAAACACAATACTTAATAATTATTGAAAATTACAAAGTCTCACAGCCTTGCTCCCATCTAAAACTCAAGCACAGCCTCTCCCTATAAAGATATATATAGACCACTAGTATTCATGAACATATATTCAACTAAATAGAGAAATCAAATCAAGAGCTAGCTCAAAAGATGAAGAGCTTTCAGGATGAGTTCATTGTTGGGGAGTGCAAGGGCCAAAAGGTTGTGGAAGGTGTGCAGATCCCCCTGGTTTTGAACCCTGGGCAATTTGATAGCAACACTAGTACTGCTGATGTTGCATCACTTGTGGATGTTCTCAAGGCTAACAAAGATGCATTTGAGGACATGTTGATCAAGCACAGCGCCATCCTCTTTAGGGGCTATGATGTTAAAGATGCGCAGGGATTCAATGATATTGTTGAGGCTCTCGACTGGGAGGACATCCGCTACGTCGGCCCGGCGCCTCGAACACACATTCACAAGCGTGTGTGGACAGCAAACGAAGGTCCCCTCTCGGAATTCATATATTACCACCACGAGATGGTCTTGGTGAGTATATATATATACATATAATAAATATGAACAATTTACTAAAAATACGCCACAATCGTGGTTTGAACCCTCAACTCTTATTTGTGAGAAAGAATGTATTAACCAACTTTTTTTTTATGAAAGTTGGATTGATTTTATGTGTACATGTGTAGATCAATGAATTTCCGAAGAAGGTGATACTTTTTTGTGAGGTGCCTCCGCCGGAAGGAGGGGAGACACCGTTTGTGACGAGTTGGCGTGTGACGGAGCGCATGCTTCAGGAGTTCCCGGAAAATGTGAAGGAGATGGAGGAGAAGGGCTTGAGGTATACCTTCACTGCCTTGAGCAAAAATGACACTGGTTCCATGAGAGGCAGAGGTTGGGAGGATGCTTTTGGCACTTCCGATAAACTTGAAGCCGAGAAAAGGTACCTTTGTAAAAACTAAAGTGTGTCGTGTCTTCTCACCAACTCCAACCATTAATTATATATATATATATATATATATATATATATATATATATATGATCTATATTAAATAAATAAATAATTGTGAATTAGGACCAAAGCACTAGGCATGGACGTAGAGTGGCTTCCAAATGGAGGAGCAAAGACGATATTGGGGCCGAGGGCGTTGACGCGGGTGTTTCCGAAGAGGAAGGAGAGGAGGATGTGGTTCAACACGATAGTAGGAATGCACGGGAAGGAGATCAGCTCGGCAGAGATGGCCGATGGGTCTGAGATACCGAGTCACGTGGTGAAGAGGTGCGAGGAGATCATCGAGGATGAGAGCATCCAGTTCAAGTGGGAGAAGGGTGATGTCCTCTTCTTGGATAACTTGGCCTTGCTTCATGGGAGAAGGCCATCCTTGCCACCAAGAAGGGTCCTTGTTGCAACATGCAAGTGATCAACAACTACTCTAGTACTCTACGCTAGCTATTTATATATATGGGAGATGAAGTACTTCAAGAGTTTATTTATGCTTTTTGTTTTTGAATAACTTGGTCATGATCAATATATTATGGTTGTGCAATTGTATCGAGCGAGCTTAAATTAATTTGTCGATCAATCACAGATGTGATGATGATATTTGTCTGCTCAAACATTGAAGGAAAATAAAGTACATGTAATAGAAATCCTAAATAATGTTTTAGTACAGTTTTATTCTAGTCTTTGGTGATTATAAAAACTGGTGGAAATTGATGATATTCATTAAAGGAAATAATAATTTAAATGTTAATTTAAGGTTATATGAAGAAATCAACCATAGTTGTGAATGAAAAGGTAACTTGAATTAAAATTGAATTAAACAAAATAAAAGTTTAGAATAAAATCGCATAGAAAAACCGAATACTCATGAGTATTTTGCCAAAATTTAAAAAAAAAAAAAAAAAGAATTGTATGGAATATGATCTCTTTCCATAATATGCTAGCCGGACATCAGACGCAACAAATTAATGACTGCTAGACACATTAAAAATGGTCACACAAGACCCTCCTAGATGATTCCATATGTCCTTTGAAGATGATGACATTTGTTTCTCTTGGTGTTGATATTTAGTTGATCTTTGCTCTTGAGTCAGGATTGAAAACAATGAATCTTAGATATTATATGGATGAACTAGTTGCATGGTGGTGTTGATATTTAGTTGATCTTTGCTCTTGAGTCGGGATTGAAAACAATGAATCTTAGATATTATATGGATGAACTAGTTGCATGGTGATGGAAGGATGATGCCTAGGTTCCAAGTGGGTAGGTCAACTCAGTACAAATCTCAAAATATGTTCCAAGTGGGTCGGTCAACTCAGCATAGATCTCAATATATATATATATATATGTGTGTGTGTGTGTGTACGTGGATGAACTAGTTGCATGGTGAGATGGGAGGATATATTGTCATTGTGCTAAACAATGAATCTTAGATATTATATGGATGAACTAGTTGCATGGTGATGGAAGGATGATGCCTAGGTTCCAAGTGGGTAGATCTCAATATATATATATATATATATGTGTGTGTGTGTGTGTGTGTGTGTGGATGAACTAGTTGCATGGTGAGATGGGAGGATATATTGTCATTGTGCTAGAAAATGACACTTGTTCTATGAGAGGCAGAGGTTGGGAGGATGCTTTTGGCACTTCCGATAAACTTGAAGCCGAGAGAAGGTACCTATGTAAAAACAAAAGTGTCGTGTCTTCTCACCAACTCCAACCATTAATTCTATATATATATATATATATATATATATGATCTTAATTAAATAAATGAATAATTGTGATTTAGGACTAAAGCACTTTGCATGGAGGTAGAGTGGCTTCCAAATGGAGGAGCAAAGACGATATTGGGGCCGAGGGCATTGACGCGGGTGTTTCCAAAGAGGAAGGAGAGGAGGATGTGGTTCAACATGATCGTAGGAATGCACTGGAAGGAGATCAGCTCGGCGGAGATGGCCGATGGGTCTGAGATACCGAGTCACGTGGTGAAGAGGTGCGAGGAGATCATCGAGGATGAGAGCATCCAGTTCAAGTGGGAGAAGGGTGATGTCCTCTTCTTGAATAACTTGGCCTTACTTATCTGTTCGCATGAATTCCTCTACTTTTATGCTCTTCTGGGTATGTTTTTGTGATTGGACAGATAAATAGGTACCCGGAAGAAAAAAAAAAAAGTGAAAACCGGATAATTTGGAGGTGTTTTATATCAAAGAAGAAATAAAAGAGAGAAGGAGATAGAGCTGTTAGCTGTCTGAATGAGCTATAGAAGTCTGGAGATTATTACATAAGCTATGGGACTCCAAAGCTGATCACCACCGTTCAGATTAAAGAAAAAGGAAAAAGTAACACGTTGTTAAGATTTCAGGTCAATCCAAGTTGATTTGGTCATCCGATCGAACATTTGATGAAGACTGCGCAGAGTTGAAAAAGAGCATGGCCGGAAGCTTGGTCGTGCTGAGGGCTGTGCAACTCTCGGGAGTCTAGAAAATGCATTGCAGAAGAGGAGCATGGGTGTGCTTCAGATCAGCATGGTTGTTGTAACACCCTAATCCTTTCCAGGACCCAGGCGTCACACCCGGCCAGTCGAGGAGTGAACCGGCCTAAAGAACGTATAAAGACATAATTAATGCATAATCAAACTAGCATTAAGAAAATATAAATTCGAGTACATCATTATTACAACCCATAATGTCTTAAAACCTCGCACAAGTCAAGATGGGAGATCATATACTCCCCAAATCAAACATCATAAAACTCAAATAAAGACGCGGGCCGGGTGGTCAGAGCCAGACTAAGGAAATTCAACTCTAACTCCGCTCTAAGCATAGCCATGACCCTACTCACTGCCTGCAAAAGAGAGCAACAAAAGGTGAGCTACAGGAGCTCAGTGAGGTACAACACTACTGTCAGGTTCGCACACCTGTAAGTCTTCCATATCAAGTAATGAAATATTGAAAGAGAAATACAAGAACTAACGATATTTAAATCATGAAAAGACAATAACATGCTGATCATAATATATCTCAGGGAAATATTTAGTGCAGTCATATGACATACTTTCAAATATCTATCAAATCTTTTATCGTTAGGTCGGGAAATGATTTCCACATATGTCCTGGCTGACCAACTCAAAGCCAGTAGCCTCCACGGTTGGACCAACTCAACAACCGTGGAGGTGACATCCTATGGAATCAAATCCTTGTCATCATTCTTATTAATGTCAAATCTACAAGAGGTGATTTCCACGTATGTCCTGGCTGACCAACTCAAGCCAGTAGCCTTCACGGTTGGACCAACTCAACAACCGTGGAGGTGACAAGCCATGGAATCAATTCCTCATCAACATACATGTTAGTGACTCTACACCCCTACTTTCATACAGCGGAACCAGAGTGAAAACGAGTGGACCAACTCAACACTCGATAGCTCTCCGGTCGGACCAACTCAACGACCGTGAGCTATAAATATATATACGTATACTAAGCACTCGAAGAGTACGGAAATGGGGTTTTATTTCTAGAAAATCAGAATGGTTTGAAAACAGATAGTTTGGCTAGTAAAAACAGAATTATAGAAATCACCCCTTCCCTACCCAGTATCATACTCTCTGGCTCTATCATAGAGCCACCTCTGGCGCAGGCGTGTATGTGAGTACGGTGTAGTGCACTAATATGTCTATGTAATAAAATCTCTACTTTTATGCTTGAAAATTTATAGTATTTCATAAATGGATTTTCTGAAAATACTGAACATGATCTCTACTTTCATGCTAGGAATCTTACAGTATTTATGAAAATTAATCATCTCATATCATGCATTCTCAAGAAGACAATACGAACAAAAATACGGGAAAATACGGTAAATGTACAGTTGTGTTCCCTCACCTCAGTATAGTAGATCCCTAGGATTGGTCGGGTTCTTCCGCAGCGGTAACTTGACCCTTGCCCTTCCCTTGTCCTAGTATGCAAAATACGGATATTCAGAAATACGAACCCGTAATCTTAACTTGTATTCTTATTTAAGCTCAAAAGAGTATGATAGGTTTTGTCAACTATATTTAAAGTATAATTCTCTTGATACAACCTCGTATTTCTAAAGAATGAAAAAATACGGATTTGTTCCATTAAAGATTTAACATAGTCCGCTTGGACCCTTCATAACTTCCGATCCGGAAGCCCGATCGGGTCGATCAAGTATTCGTTACGAAGGTTTCTCGACGACCTTTGTAACGATATAAAATACTCCCCGATGGGGGAAGCATCGCGGGCTGAATTCATCCCGAAAAGGGACAGCCCGACATTAGTTCAATGAAAATTTCGGCAGAGTCTCCTCTGTTTTTAGGGCTCCGAAATTAATACAAACATTCATTCCAAGATTAACATAATTAAAACATTCGACTATGCATCCACATCAACCATTTCACAGCCCATTCATCAAACATGTTTCAGGACACTAACCCCATAACCCCCCATCTTTACTCCCTCTATTATCATGCTCTAAATTATGCTATCATACTAATGCTTCTTCAATTTCAAACTCACAGTTGCGTAGGACTGAAATAGGGGCCGCAGATTGAGCGAGAGGGCAGCTCGACGGAGCCAAGTGGCAGACCGCAGCTGGGGCAGCTAGAGGTAGTTGCAATGAGGCCGTCGGCTGGCCGTGGTGGCGCGCGACGTCGCCGGGAAGACGCGCACAGGGGGGAGAACACCGGAGCTGGCGGACGACGCTGTTGGCGGATCTGATCGCGCGTGGAGCGTACAGGGTGGCGATGGGAAACCTTGGGGCTGAGATCCGCCGGTCGAGGGCAAGAAAGAGAGGAGAAAACGGAAGGGCAAGCTCGCCGGTGCTCGACGAAGGAGTAGGGCTTTCCTCGGCTGCTGTTCGGTCGAGAAGAAGGGAATCGTGAGAGGGAGAGAAGATGAGGGTCTTCTCCCTCTCTCTCTTCTTATAATTTGTAAAGTAACTTTATTAAAGTAATAGTATATAATATTGTTTAATAGATTTACTATCTCACTTTTACTGTTCACCCACTGGAAACTTGATTAAACCTCCGACCAGATCCGTGTTTTACGGGTCAGGATACTAAATTATTAAATGTTATTTTATTATTTCATTATTTTATTCATTCTTACGTCCTTTCGGTGATCACGGATCCTACTGTAACCTCACGGGTCGCAATTACTCACCCCGACCGAGATCCCGGTCTTTCGGCTTTTGACCCGTCGGTATACTTTATCGGAACTCGTGTTTTTGTCCCGTATTCCCAACCAAATAATTGAGATTAATTAACTCTCTGATAAAATCCTCCATCTAATCAGTCGTAATTAAACTCTCTAGTCTACCTCCGACTATTCATGTCCGATTTGGCCTGGTCTAATACGGCCCTCTCGGCCCAAATGGACGCGATTCTGGACTTTAGTTCCATAAATTCCTGATTTTCTTTAATTTAGTTTGTTAGAATAATTAATCTAATTTACGTGTTAATTAATCCCATGATTTTATCCAGAAAATAATTTATTAATCCCTGAAAATTTTCAGGGCGTTACAGTTGTACTCATCTTAGGATTATCTAAAAACGCGTTAACTCGATCCCAAATTTATCTATAAGTTATCTAAAGATAAATACAAAATAAACATGACCTAGGCACATCATGTTTCATCCTTTTCCAGCCTATATAAATCTCATGATGAAAACATATTGATCATCTTTGTGCGGGGGCTCAGGAGCAACTTTTGGTAGAGCAGTCTTAGGGTGATTTCCGCAGCGACGGCTGGGTTTCACGAGATGAATTGAAGGCAGAGGAGGCGTTATCAACGGAAGATTTCTATGTTTGATTGTATAACCTCCTCTTGTATCTTAGTTATGATGTTAAACCTTTTATGGTGCCTCTGACACTTGAACCCTCAGATGAACTTGTTACTGATTTCCTATTTTTGTTCGATTTCTACTTATTAAATAATTCCTGGGTCACATCTTGATTGTTTGCACTTGCAATTCTTTTTGGTTGTCTTGTGCGTAAGCCCAATAATCCGTCCGCTCAGGGGGTAGCATTCGCATGTTAGTGTTCATGCTGGATGGTTGTGGAGTCGGTATTACATTAATCCTAGAGTTGTTATCTGTCTAGACATCTTTATGTTGCTTTCCCTTGCTCGGGCCCCGAGTTATCACCTCAGTAGGTTAGAGCACCCAGTACCATGAGTGCTTGTGCGGTGATTCAAAACGGCTAGAGTATTGTATTAGCCCTGGGATTCTTCTAGATAGGTTTTTAGTCGAACAGAGGTGCTAGGGTGTGCATGAGCATCACAAGAGATCGGGTGCTTTGATTAGAAGCGCATTGTTACATCCTCCGGGAATCATTAGCAATTAGCCAGTAATATGGAATGGATTATTAGCAAGGGAATCCTAGGGGATTGTGATCTGAGGTGCCATCTTTCATCTCTGATTTCCCTCAATCCACCAATCGTTCGCATTAGTTTTTAGTTAAGATATTCAATTATCTTGATCACACAATTTTTCTTATAGTTAGGCTGGGTAATAGAGAACAAACTAGTACTAGTGGCTAGTCCATGTCGATTCGACTATCCTATCTTTGGGTACTTTATTACTTGATTGACCCCCTATACTTGCGACAGAAGTATCGCGTATACTTTTGCATGCATCAAGCGAGCTCTCAACCACACCTAGAGCTCTCATTCACCGTTCCTATACACGCAGAGAGGCACTACAAGCTTTGATAGCTTCAGTTTGGCCAGGCCAGGCACATCAATTGGGACGCTCTTGAGGAGGTAGACCTCGCCACAGACGTGAGGTGATACTTAGAGGTGGGAGGATGGGACCGCCTCATGTCTATCCGATGGTGCACTCACAGGGTTCACAACAACTATCCCGCAAGTATATGGGGTCGATGAGATAGTAAAGTACCTAAGGGTTGGGTTATCGAATCCATAGGGATTGGAATACTAGTACTAAATATCCTTGCTATCTAGTCTAAAACTATGGAAGGAGTTGTGATTGATTGATTATTCTAAAAGGAAACTAACGCGAATAATTAGTAGACTGTGAGCAATCAGAGATGAAACATGGCATCTCAAATTACAATTCTCCTAGGATTCCTTTGTTAATAATAGAATTCTAAGTATTAGCTATCCATTGATTAATTCTTGGGAGTTCAATAATTGCACCATCTAGATGCCACATTCGATATCTCGGTATGCAAATTGAACTCATTACCTATGCCTAGTTATAATCTAACTAGGAGAGATATGAATCTATGCATAAAGAGACACGTAAGTCAAAACCCTAAGCACATATGTGCCTCGCTAAAATATTACGAGGTATATGACCATGGCTCATGCAAAATATAATCGCATAAATCAAACATAGAATCACAAGAATCATTAATAAAGGAAAGCCAATAAATAAAAAAATTCAATTAACAAATAATCATAGCGTTCATGTATCTGAGGTACCATTGAAGGAGTTTAGCCTCTCATGCTAATGAAAACACTAACAAAGATACCGGAGAAAGACATAATTGAAAATATGGGACACTCCCTTGCTCGATGTCTACTCCTCCTTCGATCTTCTCTGAAACCCTAGTTGTTGCTTGGAACACCCGCCAAAGACTAATATGCCAAAGTCCCTGAAATCTGTGCCTTCGGCGGGTTTATATAGGATATTGTCTGATTTGGCACGGGTGTGTGCATCTAACGCACGCCGATGCAAGCTCCCCCGGCTCGATCTCTACGCGTTTTGAAATCAGTAAGTTGCACGGGCGTGTGCACGGTCGTGCACATCTCTGTGAAGGGCTCTTTTGGCTTATTTCGTCCTGGTTTGTCTCGTTTCTCGTTCCTTTCGCTTTGTGTACCTATTTTACCTCCTAAATCACAAAACAGAGAAGCACAAAAATAGAAGAATTGATGCGAAACAACGGGATAAGTACATGCAAATTTGATAGAAATATATGTATAATTGTGCACTTATCATACCCCCGCACTTGAACTTTTGTTTGTCCTCAAGCAAAGGAAACATATAAAGAAAGTAGATAAGTGCAAGATCTCAAATCTCAAAATAGTTGGGAGTCCCTCTGGTGCCCCAAAAAACACAATATTGAGTACTATAAATAGTATTTATAGAAAATAGGTTTTGCCTTGTACTCAAACCCCCTACATGTGTGCGTGTGACCCTTTCCATGGTGCCCCTTACTGACTCAAGCATGACTCTATTGGTTATAGACCTTATTTCTTAAAGCAAACTCTTTTTCACCTCTTCTAGTTGGGTAATAGCTGCATAAATCCAATGAGGTAGACATTCCCCCGTTATGTCATCAAGTGGACATTTGTGATGCCCAAGATCCAACTACTCAAGAGCGGCTTTCACGCTTCAAAGGTGATAGCTTTTTCTACCATCTTTTTTGGTAGGGCCTTCCTAATGGATCCGACTTTCCGACCGGTAGGGCATCCCTTATAGAACCGACTTTTCGGACTTATTTTCCTTTACTCTTCTAGTAGGGCATCCCTAATGGATCCGACTTTTCGGATTTTTTTTCCTTTTCTCTTCCTCTTTTTTCTCTCCTTTTTGTCTTTTTCTCTTTCTTTCATTTTCCTCATTTTTTCTTTTTTTCCTTCTCTTTTTTTTCATAAATAACATAAACTAGTAGTCACAAACTAGGCAAAATCCAAACTTAAGCAGACAAGTGACAGCATAGTCAAGGTTTGTGCTCAAATTTTATAAGGTGTCTAGTAAAGACAAAACTAAATAGTTTACTTTTGAAAAAATTTAGCCCACAACACTAATGTTGACCTAGACACAAAAGAGGACTCCCATTAATTTGCTCATAGATCATCCTAAATTAGCACTTATCATAAACAATATAATTTCTAATGATTAATCCCTCCCCCATACTTGAATTGTGCCTTGTCACCAATGCACACAATATATGTACTAAAAAGAATATGACATGTGAAAACAAGATGGGAGAGAGAAAGTGGACTTATCTCAATGTGCAGCGTGATGTGTCTATTCCTTTCGTTGTGTTTCCTGCCAAGTGAATTTCAACTTTTCCTGAGAACATTGAAAGCACCAAAGGTGAAGCTCCATAGCATATAGAAAGACTAAACCTTTTTTTTTTAACAAACTGACTAAACTAAAAAGAAAATACAAAAGTGGTAAATAAAAAGGTAAAGATGAAATGATGATCAGATGCCGAAATTTTCCTCCTTCTTAGTATTGTCGGAGTCATCTCCAGTATCCTCTTGATCGGCGTCGTCTCTAGTAGTAGCCTTTGTGAGAGGAAAGATCCTGAGAGGTGCACGGTCTTCTGCACAAGCGTGCACAATTCCACTAAGGCCATGCACATCTCTGTCTTGCTGTATTGATCATTCTTTCTATTAATTTCCACTAGACCTGTGTGTTAGTGACTCCAGAAACAGAGAATTAATTATTAAGTACGCAGGAGGCAAAAATTATTGAGAGTATCATCAGATTGGATAATTTTACAGAAGTTGTATCTCTACTAAGACCAAAGACGATAACTAGAAACTAACCTAACTTGGGTTGCCTCCCAAGAAGCGCTTGTTTAACGTCACTAGCTTGACCTACCTGTTAAGCTTAGTAAGCCTCAAAAAGATTGAGCCTTTAGGTTTCCCCACCGGGAGGATCACGTCCTGCAAATTGTATACTTAAGGAAGTGATAAATTCATACTCACAGGAATTTTCCTTGAGTGGTCCCGGTCGTGGGTTTGCAGGGGGGAGAGCATAATTTCTCTCCTTTTTCTAAATTTCCGCCACCACGCATTCTTTTTTTCCTTGAGTAATCTGCTTTGCTTGTTCCTCATCGTTTGGTTCCTCATCAAAGTCTTCCCAGGGTTGTACGTCCTTGAACAGGTCATCTAGTTGGTCTTTCATTAGTTCGTCCTGCATAAATTCAGAAACACAATCATCAAGGTGACCAATGAAATAACAAGTGTCATCGAGCTCCATGGGGTGTCACATAGCATCCTTGAGTTTGAAGACCATTGCTCCTTTTCTAACCCTCTATGGAGTTTCACTTTTTCTTTACCTTTAATAATTTAAGGATGCATTACTTAGACCAAAACACAAATGAAAGGACAAAACACATCACAACACACAATAAGCTAAGTCTACTTTCCCCCATCTTGCTATCAATTATCATTCTCTTTTAAGTGCATATATCAGGTGCATTGGGGACAATGCACAATTTAAGTGTGGGAGAGGGATTATCATTGAGTGATTACATTTCTTATGATGGGTGCTGATTTAGGATGATCTATGAACAAATTAATGGGTGTCCTCATTTATTGTCTAGGTTGATATTAGTGTTAGGTGCAAAAATTTTCAATATATATATTTATAGTTTCGCCTTTGCTCGACACCTCACAAAAAATTGAGCACAAGCCCTGACTCTATCGTCAAGTTTGGATTATTGTTGGTTTAACCATTAGAGAGATTTAGCTTTATTAATTGCTGAGAGAGAGAGAGAGAGAGAGAGAGAGAGAGAGAGCGGCTGGCATAACCGGAAAGTCAAATCCATTTAGGATGCTCTACCGGCCGAAAAGTAGGATCCAATAAGGATGCCCTACCGATATAGAAAAAATGGTAGAAAGAGCTATCACCTTTGAAGCGTGAAAGTTGCCCTCGAGTAGTTGGATCTTGGGCATCACAAATTTTCACTTGATGACCTACCAAGGGAAAAGGCTACCTCATTGGATGTATGAAGCTACTACCCCCAGCCAAGAGAGTTAAGGAAAGTAGTTAGCGAATAAAGGTCAGACTAGCTGGGCCGAGCCTGAGTTGGTAAGTGGCACTATAGAAAGGGTTACACACACACACACACATAGGGAATCGAAGTATAAGGTAAGACTTATTTTTCATAAAAATCTTCAGGCACTTAACGTTGTATTTCCCCTGGCACCAGAGGAACTCCCAAATATTTTAAGGTCGGAGATCATGCACTCATCATTTCTCTTAGGTAGTGTTTTTCCTTTGCTTGAGGACAAGCAAAAGCTCAAGTGTGGGGTCATATGATAATGGCATGATTATTCATAAATTTCTCTTATATTTACGTGTATTTGTACCATTTTCTAGCATCAATTCTCTATTTTTGTACTGCTTTTGTGTGATTGGACAAGTAAATAGGTACCTAGGAGCAAAAGGAAAAGGAATCGGACACTTCAAAGCGAAAAAGGGATAATAGTGCACATGAAGAGGAGCACGGTCGTGCTCTTACTTAACACGGGCGTGCTAAAGAAGCACAGGCATGTTCAATCCCGTGTAACTTTTTATTTATTAAGAACGTGTTGACCGTGTCACCAGACCAAGAGCATGGGGGTATCAAGATCAACACGAGCGTGTTTAGGTCAACACGGCCGTGCTGCAAATCAACATAGCCGTGCTTTGCAGATTTGGAAAACTATAAAAGGTCGTCCATATAACCCTAATGAGTAACTTTTGGCGGAGCAGTCTTGGGGCAATTTCCGCAAGGACGGCTGGGGTTTCACGAGAGGAATTGAAGGCAAATGAGGCATTATCAATGGAAGATTTCTATGTCTGATTGTATAACCTCCTCTTGTATCTCAGTTACGATAGATCATAGAATGAGAGGCTACTTGTTACTGATTTCCTATTTTTATTCTGTTTTTGCTTATTAAATAATTCATGTATCGCGTCTTGATTGTTTGTGATTGCAATTCCTTTTATTCGGACACCACGAGTGCTTGTGCGATGACTCGGAACGGCTAGAGTATCAAATTAGCCCTGGGATTCTTCTAGATAGGTTTTTAGTCAGATAGGGGTGCTAAGGTGTACATGAGCATTACGAGAGAACAGGTGCTTTGCTGAGAAGCGCATTGTTACATTTTTCGGGAATCATTAGCAATTAGCCAGTAATAGGAAATCGATCGTTAGCAAGGGAATCCTAGGAGATTGTGATCCGAGGTGCCATCTTCCATCTCTGATTTCCCTCAATGCACCAATGGCTCGCATTAGTTTTTAGTTAGGATATTCAACTATCTTGATCACACAATTCTTCTCATAGTTAACCTAGGTATAGAGGACAAACTAGTACTAGTAGCCAATCCCTATGGATTCGACTACCCTACCTTTGGGTACTTTACTACTTGATCGACCCCATGTACTTGCGAGAGAAGTGTAGTGTATACTGTTGTGTGCATCAGACATTTTGTGGTGAATCAAATTATGAGAAAATATGGGCTCTATGGTGGTAGCGAAGGGATGGGGCAGATAGGCACAATCATGCAGCTGACTACTGAGCCAGTTAGGGGTGCGAGGGCGGAGCGAGGTTGGTATGGGCCTTTTATGTTCACTAGCTAGGGTTTCTTCTTTATGTTGTGAGGTTATTTGGTATGGTTGCTTCCTAGAGAAAACTCCTCCCATTATACTCAACCTTTTTAACATAGTGGATTTTCTCTCCTCCGCTCGTGGTTTTTTCCCGACAAGGAATTTTCCAAATAAATCTATAAGTATTTTGTTTACTGTTTTCATTGTCGATTTTGTCTTTTTTTAACATATATATATATATATATATATATATATATATATATATATATAATATTTGACTTTTTCCTTTTTACAACAAACGACAAAATAAAATTAGCTTCACATCGCAGGCATCGATAATATCAAATGATCATATACATTTAAACTAGATTCGCAAACTTCAACTTAAATTATAAAGATCACAATTGGTCGAAGGCTTCTTTTGTTTATTCGAACACGACGAATCTAACTGATTGATAAACTAATAAATGCTAGGTACACTTTCCTTTGATTCTAAATGGATTAATGAGCACTATTATAACCTACTTCCGGAAATAGAAAGTATTGAATATTTGTTGTCCTGACATATTAATTTTGCAACTATTAGTTACATTTACAAGGGATAGCATTTATTTTTCTATTTTGAAATCCTTTCTCTAAACTATAGAAGGACCAACAATGCATACACTTTGAGCACACAAACATAAGAAATGGCTTCGGTTCTTGAGTTGAAGAGAAGTTTAGTTGATCTGCAGGCTTCACTTGTTCAGGAGGTGATGTTTAGTATTGGCATGCAAAATGGAATCTCTTGCATTTTTTTGTTTTAGTTGTACTTTCGATATGAAACTTTAGCGTGTTATTCAATTTTTGCAATGACAGGGCATCTTGGGCGAGCAATTTGAGCTCCTATGGTTATTGATGATTGTTGTGAACAAGTAACGGAGAACTGTGTTTCTTTAGGATCATTTTTCATGGTTTTTATGTTCCATTAATGATGATTTATTAATTTAGTCATCCCCATAAATCTTAAGATAGTATTGAAGAACTTGAAATTTAGATCTTAGACATATATTCCATTAAGATTATTTTATGAATATTGATAAACTTATCACTTTTTCTAATTATTTCAACAAGAAAATTTTGAGTGTAAGGGAAATTCTACTCATATGGCTTTTCATTTTATTTTCTTCATATAAATCCGATCATCCATTTTTTGTCATTTCTTTTTTTGTTCGGTCACATATGATTTCTAATTTATACTATGTTGAAAATGTGGGGACTATGACAGAACACTTCCATTTTAGCTCTCAGTTTTTTATTTTATTATTTTTGTTATGATTACTAGACAATGCTAATCTTTTAACATACAAAAAAAAAAAAAAAAAACTCTGAGAATTTTACTTTCTAAATGGATCTCCTCTTATAATCTATTTTGGGCCTTTTCTATTCTTGTATCATAATAAAACTATTGAATCTACTTCATATACTACATATATTTTTCACATTTATTGGTAGACAAATATTTTCATTAATATAATATATACTAGAGTTAATGGCATTGATGCACTGAAAAACAAGGAAATGTGAAAAGAAAAAAAAATGCATTGACTATATTGTGTGTGCGTGTATCAATTCCGTATAAGAAACCATTAACCTTGAATAGAATTGAAGATTTTAGTGGTTATTTCAATAGAAGTAAAACTTCAAACCGAGAGGAGAAATCTGATCCAGAAAGCAACATGGATAATATACAAGTTTGTTGAATTTATTATTTGTTTTGATATGCTAATCATATAGAATGTGCTCCTTATACAGTATAGGAGCTATTCGGATGGTCAATACTTGTATCATTTTTTCTGACTACTGCAAGGCTATTAATAATGAAGGGTAAAAATTCAATAAGTTTTTGTTTTGAACATATCTAATAATTTATTTATTTTGTAGAAATATTAAGCTTAAATTGTTTGCTAAGTCTTAACATGATGTTAAATATGCAGATGTGTGATGTACCTTCAACGTCTGAAAGATGATTATCAACTTATAAAGACAAAGCTTGGGAGCATCCATAAGGTATAAACTCTTTAGTATGTTTGGTGATTCATAGCTCGAAGACGACATCATAACTGCCGGAGGCTCAATTTGATAGTGGTGCCCTCCATATGCTTCAAAAAGTAATAAACCAAAGTTGAATTTTGTTGTATGGAAACATATGTGCTTCTATTATGTATGCATGATTCATTGATCAATGTCCATCAGCATATTATTAAATTAAAACAAAAGCTTGTTACTGATTAGAATTGGTTTGTTATGATTTGGTTCATATTTCTAATTAATTAACCATGAAACTACTCTATTTAAACAAAAATTTGAATTGTTTTTTTTTACTTGTATCAACATCGTTACATTTTAATATTCCATCCTCATACTTTAAAACTTTTCAATACAGTAATTGTATTGAATTTTTTTTCATTTTAATCTTCAAGACCAATGTGGGATCTTGGCGGCATATGATCCGAGATTTTTTTTTATTATTATTTTATCACACATATAATTTTTTATTTTTTTAAATTTGTTATTTTTTAAAATGGTAATGTGCCACAACATCAACATGCCATGCTAGTGGCCAACAAAGCAAGAAAATAAATAAATAATAAATAGAAACTTTTACAAAGTGGATGATGATGTGGCATCACAATCTGGTTAGCATGCCACATATAATAAAAATAATTAAAAACTTATCTTTCTGGAATTATACTCCACATGGTTGCTATGTTATTTTAGAAAAAGGGTTAAATTTTTAAAACCCATCTGTACTTTATCCTTATTTATTTATTTATTTATTTATTTATTTTTGGCAGTTCACCTCTATGTTTTTAAAAACCCATGATACCATGCAACTTTTTTAATTATGAAATAGTAATTATGACCATTTTATGTTGACGGTCGTCTGTTTAGTGAATAAGATGAGGTGCCAAAGTGCCAAAAAAGTAAAGTACATGTGTAAAAAATATTCACTAAACAAACGACCATTAACAGAAGTGGACATAAGTGTCATTTAAGCAATTGAGAAATGTTTCAGGGCATCCTAGGTTCTTAAAAAAGTAGAGGTATCAAACTGCAAAAAGGATAGAGTATAGATGTGTAACAAATAATTAACCTTTAAAAAATTAAGAAAAATATAGAGATAGAAATAGATGTTACTCACATGTTTTTACCTATACCACTCCTGTCACACAAAAAATTAAGTCACAGGTGGGTAACGACTATGGCGGCGATCACTGGAGAAGATAGACAGAGCATGGCAATTGTCTGGAGACAGAAGGTCACCCCCGAGGGATAACGCTAGGACACTCAGATCCACCCTCGGGGAACGAAAGCTCACAAGGAACAACCAGCTCCTCGCCGGTGCTCACTAAGGAAGTCGGGACTCACCTACGCCAACATAGTGCAAAGACAATTAGAGCATGCGAATTCCAACCCAGCTCTGGCAACCTTGATGGCTCCAATTACCTTTCCGGCGGTTGAAAAATGGACTGAGGTCCACTTCAAACAGCACTGGAGAAGAAGCCCTGCTCCATGGAGACCAAAATCGTAACGGAGAACCTCCCCCACCCCACCCGGACCATCCACACACCCTCCACACACCCTCGGGACTAGCTGAGGTGTGTGGATAATGTCTGCAAGAAGGTCATAAGACGATGGAATGCCGCCGGGCGATGACATGTCACAACTGCGTTGAAGTAGGCCACCAAGGATCAAGCTGCCGGTGACAACCCGATAGGCGACAGAGAGGTTCGGAGAGTCGGGACACACTCAGGGAAGCTTCGTAGAGGAAACATGACTCGAATGAGCATGGAAACCCCATCCTACAACCCCAACAACACCAATTCACACCTCGATCGTCGGAGACATTGTCGAAGACGTTATAAGATGAGGAAAAACACTTCCTCTCACTCTCTCTAGAAAGCGAGATGCTTCTTAAGGGCAAGGGCACAGATACACAATCGCGTTGATGGAAAAGGTCCGAGAGCGGGTGATCACTGGCCAATGTATTAGAATTTTATTGAATAATTTCAAAGTATAAGGATGGAAATAAATATTGGGATTTAATATAGGGACAAAAATGGCTTCAATCTTTATAAAAAAATAAAGAAACCTTGAGAAGATGCCATGGATTGCATTAGGTTGATACCTTATAACTAGAAAATAAATCAGGCCTAATTAACAATATAAAATAATAAATTGGGCACTATAATGCTTGCAAATGACTTCTTCTACGACTTGCTTGGTGATAAGGACTTGCATTTTCTATCACAATGACAATATATTTGAATAATATGTTGTTTACTTAACTTATGTAAGTCAACACTAATGGAATGGGAAATCTTGACTAACTAATTTGAGATAGGTTGATGTTCAGAACAGAGAGTTCTTGAGATCCGCACTCTGGTGAAATCAACTTAGGGAGAAAGAGCAGTGAGGTCGAGGGAGTGATACTCAACCATAGGGGTTGTTGATGAGGAAAAGGAGTAAACGACTTGAGCTATTTTGGACTTCACGGATGTCATAGTCACGAGAGATGGCTGATATCAAGTCGGCGGGCCTTCGGTCCCTGAAAGGGAAGCCTGGGGGTTGATCCCCAGACTCTCAGACGATTAAGTTAGTGGGAGTTGGCGGAGGAGGAGGAACAGAGTTCAAATAGAGAGTTTTTAAGTGCAACTATGAAGTAAAAAGAGAGATAGGTTTTCTAGATGAGAAGAGAGACCTATATGTTGAAGATGAGCCCTTTCAAGAGAGCTGCCCCTCTCTCTCTCTCTCTCTCTCTCTCTCTCTCTCTCTCTCTCTCATCCTTTCTTCTTATGTATACCTAGTGGGTCGCTATTAGGCGGTTAGTTGTGGAGTGTCGTCTCTGACACTAGTGCAGGCGCGTATCTCTCTATAGGTGGGTAGTGGGGGAATCATCAGCGTAGGTGCATGTCTCTCTACAGACGGGTCGTGGGGAATCCTTGGCGTAGGTTGATGTGTGCTCACCCGCAAGTACACGGGGTGGCTCAAGTAGTAATGTATCGTAACGGTAGGACAGTCGAACCCACAGGGACCAATAGAGCTAGTACTAATTCATCTTCTATTATCTAGTCTAAAATTATGTGTGATAGTCTAATCCTAACTAAAAGGCCTAAGTAGAGAACTAAAAAGAACAGTTGGCAAATATAGGGTTATTAATCAAGAAGACATGGCATCCCGGATCTCTATCCCCTAAGAATCCTTTACTCAACCAATTTCCTAATACTGGCTATCTAGTTGATATATTCTTGGACCGTGAGGAACTCTAAATTAGTTGGACCCCAATCTCTAGTGCAGCCAAACTCTAGTCCCATATCGCGACTTCATCATACGACTGCATTATAATTATTATTAGGTTCTGTGGTTCCCATTAATAGGTTTTACCCTAATCTGGAGAGTATGGTACCATACACCCGATCTCTCGGCATGCACCACCCCTATCATCTATGCCTAGATCTAGCTTGACCGAGGTTTCTTTTCATGTATCAAGCAACTACAAATATGTGATCGACGCTTTCACACTAACAAATCACAAACATTTAGCATACATAGACAATGCACAAGAATAATCCAAGAAAAGCCGAAGTATTAAAAGGAAAAGAGTCACCAATTCATCCTAGGGTTCCAGGACCCGAGGCACCACAGAAGGTTTAGTCTCTCATACTATAAGAATTCATCACAAGCACAATCTCAAAATATAGCCTTTGTACAAAAATTTTCTTTTGAAAACAGTAATAAAAACCTGATAATCCGTGCAATATATATATATATTCAAGTATAATGATGTCCACTCTCACCTCGGTGCAAGTATGCACTATTCACTATCTCGGCTCTGACTCTCCTGTCGAGTCCATAACACCTTTACCACTTTCTATACATGATAATAGATCATATATTAACATTGAATGAGATGATATGGTTATAAAAACGTGGTATTCTAGCTAAACCTCGAAAAATCAACTTTTTAATTTGACAAACCCGGGCCCTTAGACACCTACCCACACTGTTTTCGTTAGTTTAAACATATTCCCAACCCATCGGGACAATCGGAATTAAATTCTGAGTCTTTTGAAAAATACCAAAAAGTTACTACTCACAAATACTGTAGCTACTACAGTAATCCGACATAGTTTCCTCTAAATTTGGAGCTCAAACTCTCTACAAGGCTTTAATCTTTACAATCAATAAATTCACTCATACAACACTAAGACAGAGTCCCATTTTGCACTCCCTGTGAACTCAATTACTAATTCTATTACAATCATGCTGACCAGAAATAATTAATTCCTATAAAACATGATGATTTAGTCCAACCACTGAATCATATAAAACACTTATTAATTATTTATAATCAACATACAAAAACCTAAAGATTGGTAAAATCCTTAATTCACCCTGTGTTACATCATGAAAATATGAAATATAAATTTCCACTTCAATCCAACAAGCAAGCCACTTGACCGGTCAAGGAAGAAAAACCCGATCAACCTATCCTCCAAATTCCAAAAAGAGAAAGACGAGAGTGGGATAAAGTTTTTGAAATTGAAAACGAGAGAGAGAGAGAGAGAGAGAGAGAGAGAGAGAGAGAACGGCTGTAAGAGAAGTAAAGGATCTTTTTACAAGCTAAAGTAAAATCTAGAAGCTTAATAGAAGCTTCACGAGAGAAGTGGCTGAACATTTCTGAATTCTAAAATACCGTGTACACTGTTCATATAGTATTAGACAGTATGAATCTTGAGCGGGTCCGAGGCAGTGTTCTCTGGATTCTAATATTTGTGTTTTGGGTTCCGCATGAACAATAACGCCGCCATTTTGCTACAGTATCATTGTACCTAAAAACAAAAGCATTGAATCCTAAACAAAAGCATTGAACCCAACGGTCTTATATCGTAGATAGCACACAACATTTCTCAGGGTGCCTTCTATGAGACCTTGATACCTTGTCTTGTTTTGGCTGCCACATACCCAAAAAACCTACAAAATTAGACCCCAAAACCCTACAACTACCCTTGCTGCACTGCCCAACGCAAGTTGCTTTGGAATACAACCCAAAGTCTTGTAGAATTTACCAATTTCTCAGGATGCCCTCTAAGAGACCTTACAAGGGCCATGCCTTTCCTTACCCTACACCCAAAAATTATAACCAAAACGCTACACTTACACCCCATTTGTATGGTGTGTGTAGGGCAAGGCAACTTGCCTTAGGCTAAAGCCCAAGGCATCTTAGAATTTACAATTTCCCAGTGGTATATGATTTTTATCTCAATTTTCAATTTAACCCCTAAACTTTTGGATATTTACATATACTTCAAGTATTTCTAAAATGAACTAATTCCATATTCTCATTTTCTTTTTATTTCTTTTTATTTTATTTTCTGATTAATTCTTTAATTTTTCACCTATCATTGAACTTATTTAATTATTTAATTAATAATTATATTAAGTCAAAAAATCAGGATGTTACAAACATGCAAAACACACTTCTCTCCACAATCTGGTCATAGCATGTGAAAACTTCTTCAAACCACCACAAAGATCATGGACGACTAAAAAGGGCAGTTAAGATCAATAAACTCACCCTGAATTGAAAGTATTCACTCAGGGACGTGCATATATCTTGGCCATCAGGAAGACCATAAACCCCAGAAACATTCGTAGCTATGTTGCACAAACCAGATTCTAAGAACCACACACCTGAAACTTTCCAAAACCTAACTCCTGGATTCCCATATAGGATGATTTCCACAGAAATGGAATGCATGAAGACAGGTAGAGTAGACCCTGCCTATGAGCATCCAAGAACTGCGACCTTTAGAAGGCTCTGTATGGCATAGTGTTGCCTCGGCCCCTCCCAACATATCCATATCCCCTACCATAATAAGAGCCTCGGAAACGGCCACCACCACGAAAACCACGACCACCACCTCGGTTTGGTCGATGCCTAGGAAAATCACCAAACGTCTGCATAAATTGAGAACACTTGAGTATTCTAGATTTGGAAACCAGGAAAGTAAAGAAATGATTCGTGTCTACCTCTGTATCTATTTTCAACTGCTCAGAGAACTTGGTCCTCCCATTCTGTGACCCATGATCAAGTGTATTACAAGAAAGTGAATCAAAGAAGTCATCCTTGATGTACACAGGCTTCATGGAGACAAAGCAATCTAATCAGGAGTTCAGAGATAGCAAAAAACGATTGTGAAAGCAAGAAAAGAAATTTTGAAAAATCAGACACTTGGGAAGAGAAATTAGTTAATGAAAAAACAGGTCTAAAATGATACTTCATAAACAATGGTCATATTATTACCTTGGCCTCAAGCTTTAGGGTTTCCTCATCATCTTCCTCATCGTCAACCTCATCATCCTTTGAATCTCCTTCCCTGTCTCTATACTGGGATTTACTTTTACCCAGATGACCCCATACCTCATCCTTATTGAATTTTTCATTCATGGCTGTGAAATCAAAGTCTTCAGTGAATTTTGTTACAGGCCGTGGATGCTGCAAGATAGGGAATACAAAAAAACTCTCTGGTTCATCAAACTTAAGAAACCAAATAGACAATGCATAAATGAGTGCAACGAGTGAACAAAAGATGCCTGCAAAGATATAGAGTTTGCATGCCAGGTGATTCATATGCAAGAATAAGACATTTGCTGAAAGAAAAAAAATGAGTTCGGTAATTAAATTATGTTGTAATTTCCAACAACCAGATGGACAAAGCAATTCAATTTACTGTTCTCAATTCATAATTTATGGTCAAATGGCAAGTCACTCTAAGTTCACAATAAATACTGTGTACAAGGAAAAAAGAACAATGGTGTTTTGGTACAAAATGCACAAACATCAGAAACCCTTGAGAGTGGGAATGAAATGAACTCTTGTTAACTGATATGTTTTATGCAATCAAAAATGAAGGGAAGACAATAGTCAGCTTTAAATTGATTGAAAGTTCACCATCCTACTTCTGAAAAATAATTATGAACTTATTCAAAAAATATAGCCTACAAAGATTGAGTAGTTTATAATATTGGCATGCTAGCTGAAGTAAAAGGAATTAATATAGGTTTGCACGGAGGGTACAAGATAAAAGAGTATCAATACAAATGATTTGAAGAGAGAAGACGCCCCTCCTTGCAATAGATGGATTATTTTCTGATAAAAGCAATGCATAAAAAACTAGATATCAATTACATGAATAGGAGATTCCTGAATTCATAGCAAAGAGCAGAAGGATACCAAAATAAAAGAGCCTAAATAACTTTCAACAAAAATATCCTGCGGCCATGATATCTGGCAAATGCAGAGAGATCAATTTGAAGCAGTCAATTATAATCAAGACTATTCTTTTTTATTTTATTTATAGATTGGCTCGTTATTCATATTGTTTATATTCGCATTGATCTTTAACAAATAACCTCTTGAGCTAAGTCTCTCCATCCAAAAACATACACAACCCATAATCTTAAACTTTATAAGCTTCATCTTGTCTCCTCAAACCAAAGTTGAGATGAATGGTGCTGTCAAACTGATACAGTTATACCTACATGGTAAGAAGTAGTCATCTCAAACAAGACACCAACTAGGAAGTGGAAGGCGAAGTTGTAGATCACGTCAGGGAGGTGGCATCAATCTAATGATGAAAAGGAGACTTCAAATAGGTTGGAGCCTTTGGAAGCTCATACGGAGCCCTTTGTTATGGAGTCACTGATGGGAAAAGGGTTTTGGAGGTGGTATGATTCATTAGAGGTGGTGACAGCCCTTAGTTTCCATTCTTTTCCCCCGCATGTTTTAGGTTTTACAAGGAGAAGCACAAAAGATATTTTAAACTCTGTTTAGTCTATACATACTATAATTGGTATTAACAGAAATGGTCGTTTGAACATTCCATGTAAGAGAGTGTGATGCAGAAGTAGCACAAAACTGATGCAGGGTAAAAAAGAAATGTGATCTTTGATCTCAACCAAAGTCTAACAACTCTCTCACAAAGATATTTCTAAAGTCTTATAAGAATAATGTGGAGAAGGCAATATAAAATAGGCTGAAAACTAACGCGAAAAATCTTAGAAAAATAAATACATACCATAGAAAAGATGACTTTATTCATGATGGGACTGCTTTACAGTGTCTCTTTATTTATAAGCCATCGAGATTCTAAAAATATCATAAGATAACAATCTCCTTAATTTGGGGAAAGAGATTTTATATCCTTCCCCTTGAATAAGTCTTGTCAAATATAGGGCAATCATGCATTTCCAAATAAGATTCAACCACATCTTCAATATTGATACTTCCCTTATTATGCATTGCACCAAGAGAGTTATAATTGAGGCATAAGGCAAGGGTTACATACAAAAAGCCCTCATATGTCTGCCTTGTGCTACACTGTGCTCGACCGGACATGAGCTTGCATTTGAGTGATTGAACACAACCACAGTTTAGTATGAGAAAATATGATTTCTAATTGAATACTAGCACCACTTAGATTTATCTTATGCAAAAGTAAATTCATGAAACTTTCCATGTAAGACAGATATTCTCAAACCAACATGAGTAAGCACTACTAATTAACAGACAGAATGAGAAGTTCAGTGTATCAAACATGAGAAACCATGGAAAACATCCACATAAGTCCAAGCAAGTTTCCTCGATTTTGGAAAAATAGAAGAGAGACAATTTGAACAGTATAATACTTTAATGGATGCCAGAAGTGAGGTGGATTTGTGAAAGCTAGAATATAGTGGAGTCTAATAGATATCATCTACTATAAGGGCCAACCACAATAAAGGACAGCCCAGTGCTATAAAGCTCTCGCTATGCGCGGGGCCCAACCACAATACAACAACAACAACAACTAAGCCTTAATCCCATACCAGCCGGGGTCGGCTAACCACAATGTATAAGATAATTTCAACCAGACATAGTAAGGAATATATAACCAGATAAATCTGAAAGTACATAACTCCATTGTACAAACACAACTAGCACTGTAAGATATCCCAAGGTACAAATTTCATAAGTTCGTACAATCTTAAAAGAACAGCTTATTATTTGCGATGGGTAGAAATTGAAGGTGTGACATAATGAATACTTCAAAAACATATTTCAGCACAGTACAACCACAGAATATAAATAAAAGAATATTCAGAAATGACAGGGCAATAGGTCCAAGATATGCAATCTCAGAAATCTAACTTCAAATAGTGAAAAGTTTGTTCAAGCAAATCAAGTCCTGATATGTTTGTATTATATGTAGAACTAATCCTGATAAATTAGGGGTGGGGCTATCTTCTAATAAAAAGTCTGCCACATTGCTTTATTGAGGTGGTGCCAAATAAGTATAAGCTTACTTTTACAACTGATTTGAACACATTGGCATCATTGGTTGCAATTCTTGAAAGGAGTGTGTAGGGACTGGATGGCCCAAAACAATTGGTTGGCTTGGCAATTTTATTACACCTTTTGGGCCAACAAAAATAGGTAATGTAATATATGTTGTGTTGACCATTCATTAGAAATAACTTGATATCAATCACACTGTCAAGCAGCCTAACTGTGACCAATTAGGTCTAATTAGGTTGCCACCAATCTAATTGGAGCTAACCCAGCATCAATTAGATCGTATCCACATAATAAGGAGTTAATTGATCTATAATTTGATTAGGATGTGGGCCAGAATGCCTGTTCACATTTCAGTCATGAGGGTGGGTAAGGTAGTTGCCGGAGTATATCTGGCCAAAATGATTTTATGGAAGAGTCAAATTATATTACCATAAGCTTCAAGTATAAGGTCATGGCACACAAACAATGGTTATAAAATATGGTCAAACCAGTTCAACTTGTAAAGGACACAATCCAAAAACAAATGTACCAGAATTACGGCAATATTAGATGGGATTTATCAAATCAGCCAAAATTCTACCAATCACAGGATAGTTGGAGAAAGGGAAAAAGCCTGCATCTATCATCCAACATCTAGTCCCAACAATGTTTGGTCAAACTAGACCAACTATAAGGAAGTTCTTGCATAATCTAAAGAGGTAAGTGTAGGCTTGGGCTCCTCTCCCATTCCTCTTCTTAATCATTATAATGACTTAGGCACATGGTCCATAAAGTCACTCCCTTAACTAAGAAATTTATTTCCTTAATCAAGTGTGTCGCCTATGTGAGGGACCACATTTCACATTATAAAAATATTGTTAAAATTAAAATATCGATATATCCAAATTAAATATGTAAAAATTAATTCCGCTCCTAATTAACCCAATCATGAATGTCAATTTAGGCCTAGGTTCCTCCAACCAAAGTCAACTATACTATAAGAAAAGGCAGCCAGTGCTACAAAGCTCCCGTTATGCGCAGAGTACAAGGAAGGGTCGGACCACGTGGGTCTATTGTACTCAGCCTTAACTCACCATAATAGTATGTCATGACTTAATAAGCTCCCTTAAAACAAACTTACAAAAATCAATTGGTATCAACTAGCAGCATGATCAGAAGGATACCTCATTAGGCTAATTAAGGTCAATTACATTCATAATCTATCATATGTGAATTGGCTGAATTAAACCTAGCATTTTAGTAAGTTGGCTAGTAAAACTACAACTGTGTACAGTAAAATGTTAGTGGCTGAATCCCAATGTGTAAAATTATAAATAGTTTAACAAAAAAAAAAGGCACGATCAATCTATCATAATCCAACACCACTAAAATTGATTATAAATTTAGTATGATGCTTCTCATAGATTAATGTAAAAAGAATTAAAAAAGAACTATGAGAGATTTTTGTCAAGACAATTTTTCTATAATACTTTCTTTAGTTTTCATAATTTAGATTTTCTACAATTTTAATCCAAAAATTAGAAAGGGACAGAAAGCAAAACTATGGTGAAAAAGTCTGAAACAGCTCAATTTCATTTCAAATGGAAGCCAAAACTGAATTTTAAAGCAAATGCAAATAGTAGCTCTAAATACATCATGCAAATTTCTTGAAGTCTGATGATTTAACTTCAAATATGCCAACAATTAAACACACATGCAGACAGGATAAAAGTATTTATCATGCTGTTCAGATTTTGACAATCATGTTAGTCTCGTGCATGTGAACACGCATTATCATCCAAGTTGGAGTTTTAGGGGATACATCTAATATTTAACAGTTAAGTTTTCAACAAAAGCAAGATGCATGTTACGCAACGTAATGGCTTCCTCATGTTAGTTCTATGAATGAATTGTATCCAAAAAGGGTTTGGACAGCTAGAGGATGTAGTAACAAAAGCAAAAACAACAAAAAAAAAACAAAAAAAAAAAATGGGAAGTCAATGATAAGAGGTGAATAAATCATCAAAATTCACAAGGAGCACATTATTTACATAGATCACAACAAATATACTAGTATCCAGAACTGAATTCTTTCAGTAACAAGCTTAGACAATAGTAAATAAATATGAACAAGGTCACAAATGCATACCCCATTTCTTCTTCCTCTTGCTCTTCCACGCCCTCTATGATTCGGATGGAATTGTAAAGCAGTATCATATGGCTGCCAAATTGCACAGGATGAATTACAAATCAATAATAAGCAGATAAAAAAGGGAAATTCTAACATGGGCATGCATATCAATACCCTAATACATGTTAAAAGGAACTTCTTTATTTATACCATTTATTAAATTTATTTATCCGAATGTCCATGAGCACATCATAATACTCTTGTAAATATTCTTGGTATCAAGTATTACATCTTGTAAAAAGAGCATCTGCCCCGAAACCTCAATCAGACAATTACATTTCTTGTCTATAGCAGATCAATATGCAACCAACAGAAAATAACCAAAATAATAAACATATGAAGTTATGACCAATTCCCTTATAGCAAAGATTGAATACTCCCTTCTCTCTGGCAAAAAACTAATAATAATAATAATCAGAAAATAATAAATTAATAATATTTCTTCCATACTAAACACTTTGCAAACACAGCCCAAAATTGCCAATGTACCTTGAACTCATATAAAACTATGTATAACTGGAAAAAAGAATCCACTTCATATACTAACTTAAGCATGTTAGAAAAGAACAAGCAGCAGATGATTTTGAGTCTGGCTTTGAAATTGCCGAACCAAATAATTAGTATTAACCAAATCTTAAACATTAACTGTATCAATACAACTTAGATTGAAAATTATATTTAAGTAATTACTACTAACCAAATAACCTGGAATAACATGGCATAAAGTTTTCCCTCCAATATATTTCAAGCTTTAAAAACATTTCTCTTATTCAAAATGAACTTTTACTAAAACATTGGGCCATTTGGTTCGTGAAATGTAAAATTCCATCATGGATTCACATTCTCACATTCATGGGAAAGTAAAAGATGGGAATCACATTGATAAGTATCTTAGCTTACCGTGTTTGGTTCACAATGGATATTGATGGGTACATTAGATTAATTTGTTTGGTTTGTTATGAGGATATCTGAAATCTAATCTAGTCAATCTGTAAATTGCCTAAATAGCCTTGTAATATGTATGAAACAAACACCCTTTAAACAATGTCTTGAATAATATCAAAACAAATGACTTCGTAATACACTTTATAAAAACATAAAATAAATATATAGATAAATAAAGATAGAACAATCTTTTCATTCAAATAATATTTCCATCAAAATAATCTTTTTGATCCAAAACTTACAACTAGGCAAGGCAACCTTTTTATCCAAAACTTATATATTTTTCTATTGGATATGAATATTTGTTAGAATTCAAAACATAATAAATTCTTTATGAAAATTAGAGTAGCAAATAATAATAAATAACAATAACATCCATGCTATGCAAGCGTGAATGTTGGGTAACTAAAGTTCAACATATTCATAAGATGAGTGTGGCAGAAATGAGGATATTAAGGTGGATGAGTGGTCATACAAGATTGGATAAGATTAGAAATAAACACATCCGACTGAAGGTGCATGTTGCACCAATTGAAGATAAAATAAAAGAAGGGCATTTAAGACGGTTTGGACACTTGCGTCCAGTGGCGGATCTATATGTGTTTTTGTGGGGTCAGATG
This sequence comes from Dioscorea zingiberensis, assembly GCA_026586065.1. NCBI lineage: Eukaryota > Viridiplantae > Streptophyta > Magnoliopsida > Dioscoreales > Dioscoreaceae > Dioscorea > Dioscorea zingiberensis. The sequence goes on along the minus strand of CM048818.1, from coordinate 51,055,855 downwards.
ACCCCACAAAAATTTCCAAAATTTTTAAATATATATATATACACATGTTATTTAAAATAGTAAATGACCCCCATTATTTTGAATTCTTGAGTCAATAAGTTTCATCATCCGTCTAACATAATATATATAATAATATAATATAAAAGCTGATTTTGGAAAAAGTAACCTCTTTACTTTTTCTCAAATCCCAAGTTTTCTTTTTAATATATATATATATATATATATATATATATATATATATATCTGGTGATTAGGTCTGTCAGTAGAATCCTTTGTCTGAGATCCGTCACCATTACGGCCTGGGCATGTTTGAAGGATTTAAATGCGGATGGGAAGATCATCGAAAAATAAGCTAGTCTGTCGATTTTCATACAATTTGGTGGCCGTTTGGTCCTCCCATAGCGGTTCTTATTTTAGGAAAATTTTAGCAGTTCAGAATTTCAACCATTAAGTGGGAGTACCAAAGGTCACCAAATTGTATGAAAATTGACAGGATAGCTTATTTTATGATGATCTTCTCATCCATCTGAAATCCTTCAAACACGCTCGAAACGAAATGGCGGCAACGGATCTAGATGATCCGGCCGCATGTTATCGGGCCTCTATATATATATATATATATATATATATATATATATATATATATAATATTAACATTATAATAATATAATATAAATATGATTTTAAAAAAACTAAAAAAGTAACATTTTATTAACTTTACTCTCTCCCAATGGCGGATCTATTTGAATTTTTAACTTTTTTATAATGTTTTAACTATATTTCTAAATATATACGTGATTTGCTTGTATTATAGATGATGATAATATGTTAAGAGACTTATTGTATGAATTTTTGGTTTTCAAACACGACATAATTATAAAATATTGACCCCATATTATAAACTTCCTGACTCCGCCACTGCTTGCGTCGTAGACCCCCTGGTGCCCCAATTCGAAAATGTGATAATTTAGTAATAAAAGATAAGAAGAGAGGTAGAGATAAACCTAGGATTACGTGGAGAGAGATAGTGTCTAAGGACCTACTTATATTAGATATTAAGCCTTAATCTCATATTAGATAAGGTCGGCTACATGAATTCGTCTTCATGTCGCTCTATCAAAGACAAGATTTGTTGTTGTTATTGTTGTTAATAACGTGATAAAAAAAAATAATGACTCAATAACAATAAGATAAGAAGACGTGAGATTAGGATAGATTGGGAAGGAGAAAGGGTGAAGTGGTCATAATGAAAAAATAAAAAAGTGTAAATTTGTTGCTTGTTATATTGCAACAATGCCAACTATCTGGGAGGGTTTCATATTTCCATGGTTTTTAGGAATGTGAAGCCCATGGAGTTCCAGCATTCCAGAGAATTTATTGTGAACCAAACATGGAGTTATAAAATGCCCATAAAACTTACCCCACTAATAGAACCCACGAACCAAAAAGATGTTGCTAAAATGGCTATAACGATTGTTAAAGACAATTACCAAGGCAACTTAGGTAGTGTTTAGTTGCTCGTAACTCTTCATCCACTAGATGAAGATGTATAATAATATGCAGGTATAGGATGAGGAATTAATTATGTTTGGTTTGATGGAGAAAAAAAAATCGGATGTATATTTTTTCTGTTTGGTTGTGTAGACAAGGATGGATGTGGATGTGGATGTGGATGTAAGGGGTTACGATCACCCCAAATGTGAGTGATGAGATTACCTTTGTTTTAATCTTTGGGGTTTTTGCATGCACTCCCCTGTAAAAATTCGAAATTGCTTAAATGGCCCTACAAAAATAATATTTGCTTGCATACCCCTACAAATCCTTTTTTTTACTTATACACCCCTATAACTAAGTTGACCCTCTCGATGGTGTCAAACTAATGAATGGAATAAGGGAAAATTACTAAAATATATTTGCTAATATAACCCTTTAAATAGTTTTTTGCAAATATACCCTCATAAAAGTTTAAAATCGCTTAAACGCCCTTGAATAAGAGACATTTTTTAACTATGATTAGATTTTGACTATGATTAAACTCAAAATTCTAACTGAAGCTAACTATGACTGACGGCATGGGTATATAAGCAATAAAACATGGTTTACAGAAGTATGCAAGTAAATATTATTTTTTTCAGGGGCATTTAAGCAAATATATACTTTTGTAAGGGCATGCAAGCAACTTTTCCTTAATCTCTTTGGAATATTTTAATTATTTAACAAAAGAGAATATTTGATTATTTTAATTATTTTACTCTAATAATTAGTACTACATGTGAATGAAATGAATTATACCTTAATTATATTAATGTCTTAAGGAATTAAATTTATTGTCTTAATTATGTTATATTTGATAATATTTAATCTATTTTTTTATTTAAATAATTAAAATATATGAAAATAATTGCATAAAACCATGTACACAATAGTAATAATAGTAATTATTAAAAAAAATAAACAATTAAAATACAACATATAAAAGCATACCAAAATATTTTATATAATACATTTTTGGTCCAAACTTTTATTGTTTCACCTGACCCAAGAGCTAGGGTTACTGAGTCTGCTAAAGGAGAAGACAAGGGGACTATAAGAATAGAGGAGAGATAATTGACTAGTGAGAGAAATAAGACATGGATGAGGATTTACAGTTGACTAGATAAAATCACTAGGCTTTCCATCTAGATGGTAACTAGGCAATCAGAAACACAATGACCCAACGAACCATAAGAGCCCTGAGGGCTACCAAGGCAATTAGCTTGTTTTGGGACTGAGAATTCCTAAGCATCAAGTATTTAATGCTAGCAAATTAACAGACTACCACAACTTGGGTACCACCTAAGTGGTAACAAGGTTGTCAATACCCAACCAGTAGTTGATTGTTTGATTAGGGACAAATACCCAAACCTTACCCCACAAAGTCTAATCCACAAATAGAGAATTCTTTGACGTATATTTCCAAGGGCAACGGAATCCGAGTGACACTTTTTGATTATGAACTTTTGTAAACATCAAGTTATGAATAAATCTCCACAATGCGCTTTGAAGCATGCATACTTTATAGATGAATGACTACTTTTATGTTTTGGATATTTATCATGACTGTTTCACTTTATTGGACAGTATTTTGTAGAGAATCTTATCCAGCACAAAAATAATGCTTTATGGTGTTTTATATATGCCTTTAAAATTATCACTGCATAGATCACAAGGTGATCTTCCTGAATCAAGAAGACAGGAACAACAAAATTAAAGTTTCCATTACCTAGGCATTTACAAGCCACCTTGACAAGTAGAATTACTTATAACAGAAAATGAACACAGATTGAAACAAAAGGGACCAGAAAATTTTACACAAAATAGTTTTAGATAATTAACAAAACAGAGAGAAAAATTATAGGTTCATATTTTTTTTCTTACTAATGTCATATATGTTTCTGATGTTTAGATGCTATTTCAAATAAAATTTATATTTTATTAGAAGATCCATTGCTTTAGCTATAACATGATTATTTAACTTCAAAATCAAAACAAAATACGAACTTAGTTCTCAATCTAATATAGGTCAACCACCGACCTAAATATCCTAGCTTTGTTATTGTTTAAAAAAAAAAAATGCACTATTAGAGATTTTTGCTAATAGCTGTATAGCATTAATCAAACAAGATAGCTAAACAGATGTGATGACCTTGCCCATGAGGTTATACAAATATAAAGCAGCAAAAGGAACTTTTCTACACCAAGAATTGTTAGCAATAAGTTTGCAGGTAGATCTCTCTGTCTCAAAAATAGCCATGCAGGCAAGGTCACAAAGCTTTTATCCAGAAAAATACTTGACAACTCTTTTTTGTTGTATCTTTCTCAAAGACATTAAGGGACCTATGGTCCAGACTGTGACAGGGATTAGCAATCGAGTTCATCATGGATTATTCACAGAAACCTAATGGATGAAACTAGTGCGAGGAATGTATTACTAACACCATATCAATGTCAAACAAGACGGATGCAAAAGGCAAGGTGCTAGGACTCCTAAGAGGTCATGCCATAAGACAAAAATAGCAAGGTACAAGCCGCACATTTCACATTGACCTACAATTTTATGTGCAACTATCATACAATTAAATGGAAGGGTAAGACCAAGTTCTTGTACCTTTAAGTTAAAGCCATGATTATACTCTCTTTTATGCAGTAAGGTACTTTATATGCTAATCATGAATATGCAAAATAAGACAAAGCATCATGATTTTATTCAAGAGTTGAGATGTGATGAGAGTTTAGATAGTAGGTCACGTGCAAGTGTGCAACTAATGTGAACAAATAACATCATCATAAAATGTGACCCATCAGAAAAGAAAGAGAAAAAAGAGAAAGAAAAAAAAAAGATGAAGACAAACTACAAGTTTTCTGTTATAAATTATAATTGATTATTAATTAGAAAAACTATCTTGAAATTTTCTAAGATTGCATAGAACTAAAGAATTCAAACATACTTTGTGTAAATAACTAATTTCACACTTTTTAGTGTTAAAAATATAAACAGAGTCTAACATACCTTCACATCACTTGGTGTTGGCAATGGAAGTATGGGTTCTTTTACTTCAGCTGGAGCAGACACCCCTTGTTCAGGTACTGGTAGTTTAGCGTTAGACTCTGGAAGTTCTGGCAGTTTACTTTCCACCTCTTTAACTATAATCTGTGATGGCTGAGATGATGGCGTTGTTGAAGAACCAGGCTGGAACAGTTGACAAGGAGTTACCAAAGGAACTAAAGTTTCCACATGGCTTGATATAGGTGAACCAATGATGGAAGGCACAGACTGAGATGTACTTTGATAAGGTAAAGTTGCAATAGGTGGCCTAGGTTTGCTTCCAACAACTGAGGGCGTACTCTGAGCTGCAGTAGGAATAGATTCAAGACTAGAAGCTAGAGGAGACACAAATGGAAGAGTGGGACCAATGCTGGACGCAGGAAGAGAGGTAGCAGAAGGTTTATTGGGCATCAAACTTGGTAGTGTTTCAGGAGCCAACAAAATTGCTTGAACAGGTGCTGATGTTGGTGGCAATGTCAAAGAGGTTAGACTTGGGGTACTGCTAACAGGTGGCAATAAAGGAGACCGATAATCAGTTAAATTTGTTGATCCAGATGATATTGAGGTATTTATAGAAGGATACTGCAGAGGCTGCTGCATGGAAGGAAGCCCTGGTAATCCTGGTGGTGGTCGGAGCATAGATGGCTGTTGCATATGAGGAAGGCCACTTGTAGGTGCATAATAGCCTTGCCAATACATTGTTGGCATTGCAAGTACAGATTCATTTGCTGCTGGAGGCGAGGAGCCCCATGAACCTAAGCTTGCCCCAGGTTGATATGGAGGCAAGCCTCCTTGTCCTAACTGAACCGTGTGGGAATTATCGGCTACAGTTACACTGCCCACAGAAGGCGAGCTTGTAGAAGCAGGAGGTCGAGAGTAGTGTGACTGCAAATAATCAAAGCAGGATTAGGGGAAACAGCTTGGGGGAGGCTCAAAACATGTTCAATGCTTCATCTGCTACCTGAATGATTGCAGGATCATTGTGTATAGGAGCAGCCTGAGGAGGTGGAGAGGATTTAACCTGTAAATCCTGAAACCAAACAAGAAAACTAACTCAAGATAAAATTCAAAATGGCAAAGAAGTAATAATCATCTGCTAACCACTATCACACATGAAGTTTCAAAGAAGTTGAAGATTTATAAGTGGTGAAGTTACATATTTTCTATCAACCATGCATCAGTGCTAAGAAGACAAATGGACACTTCTTTATTTTTCCATCTCAGTTATAAACCAGAATATAGCAACTTCTCAGTTAGCAGCACCTCAAGAATCTCGCCTTTTCAAGTGCAGAGTAAGCCATCAAAATTAACCAATTACTAGACTTATTTAGTATAGTCATACTTTCCAATTTGGCAGTCACCATGCTGTATGATTTTAAATAAAACCTGCAAATATCTACTTTATACTTCAGTAAATCCTGTTCTTGTAATTCCTTCCTTTCTGAGTTTCTGAATCCCAAGTTTCTGAGTTGTTACTCTAAAAAATACAGTATAGAATTCAAAAATACTTTTCAGATGCCAATAGTTCCAATTTCAAACATATCATCCGTGTTAATGAACTCCAATTGTAAGTTAAGGATATAAAGTTCCTTTCCAGTTACAGAGCATCATGCATTCAAGCAAATAGCCTCACTATGTGGATAAACAACCAATGAGAAGGGCTGGCCCAAAGAACCTATGTGGAAGTTCAGGTTTGTGTTTGTTCTTTGCATGCTTTGCATGCCCATACATTATAATTTCAACATATTTTTCGAAGTTACTTTTATACATTTTTCGAAGTTAGTGTTTCAGGTCCATTTCAGCCTGGACTAGTGACTGTGCCCTGTAGGAGTTTGTACAGCCTGAGTCTCACCTAGCCAATTCACAGGCTTGCATGTGGTGTGTGCAAGCATGTGTTTGCCTTTGTCCAAAACCAACAGCCTTTGGGACATTTAATCTAAGGGTTCTTCTCCTTAAAGTGGACATAGTGCATATTATACCAAAATTTCCTTCCTCCATAGTGCAATAAACACACACACACACACATGTTAGTCAATACTGTTGAACATGATGTACATCATTCAATTGTTGACTCAGAAAACACCTTTAAAGTACTTAGACAAAGTGGATAATCATACTTTGCTTTCTTTTTCATGTTCCTTGATTTCAAATTCCAGTACCTTTTTTCTCATTTGTTTACCTTTCTATTTCTCCCTATTTCATAAGTACTTTTAATCATGTATCATCTGATTTTAAAATTAGAATATTTTTTTCATAATAAACATGCTCTTAGAAAACAAAGAATGAGCACCAAACCTGCTTTCTAAAACAAACAAGCCATAACTCAATCAGCCTAATAAGCACAACTGATTCTCCCGGACCATAATGTAGACTAGACTAGGAAACATAACAACAACCAAAACAAATCCTTGGTTCAAAAATATAAAGACATGGGATTTAATAAATTTAGCTTATAATAGAATAGCAATACATTTAATCTAAAAAGGGGCTTAGAAATAAGTCCTATGTATTCAAAAGTATTTCCTACATATGAAAATATAATGTTTGTCCCATATAGGCATCAGCCCTTAAAGTTTGGTATTGAATTTACAACGTTAAGTTACGTCTTAAAATATGACTCTAGCTAACTCAATAAAAGATTGAAGCATAAAAATATGATGTTAATATTTCTAATATACCTTAATATCACTTCCACGAAAGAGTATGTACTCATATATCTCGTCACTGGCAGGAATTTGAGGACCGTCCTTTCGTCCTTCAGTTCCAAATAAACTAACTAGCAAAAGAAAAATTAACAAGTTATAGCCAACAACGTTTGCATGAAACTACAAAAATAAGTATATAAAAATATTTAAGAACGTAATAAGTTGGTCATAAATAACTCATCAGGAAGGTTTATTTTCTCGTAAGTCAAATAAGGATAGATTTTATTTTACAGCATAAATTTATCCAGGATGAAACTAACCAAGTCATATAGGTAGCTAATCTTATCTATGCACACAACGCATTAGAAACATTGCCTATTTAACCAACAGAAAACCCTTCCATACAAGATTATCAAAATATAGTATCAATCTAGCAAGTAAATAATATTTGCCTAAAGCATCAAAATATTCCATGCCATCAATTATCATAAGCTCTCACCATATTAAACCATAAAAAAAATTCAATGCTGTAAGACTAAGGGAATTTTTTGGTACATAAAAAGCAGAAGAAATATTAAATTCCACAACTCATACATTAACTTGAAGAAGACTTAACGGTAAAGATTGTTAATCTTATTAATAAGTATAAAGGAAACTAACATTGGCGATGGGCATCAATAGATCATGAACCAATAGAAGTTCCCAGAGAATGTACAGCAATGCTCATAAGAAATCATATAGTCAACAAACATAAATTTGCAACACATAACCTCTTCATATCCATGGTTCAATTTGAACACAAACTTATCCCTCCCCAACATAATGTGCCGTCTTCTAACATGTTTAACAAAAGTTGCAGGGTGAACCTGGGAGCACCAGGAAGACTGATTGTTGGTAAATTTTAAATTATAGGGTTCAGGAAAAAAAAGAAAAAAAAAACATACAGATAAGGATGCTACAATTAATTAAACTTAGTCAGAACCCACAGTAGAAGTCATGTGCACTACACTTCTCTTTCATGTTAAGCTAAGATGGAAAGCAACATTTACATATATGTTGGAAGTTGTACGTGCCAACATATTCAACATGTTATGTCAACATTTATAATTTAGATAATGTTATAGTAGCAGCATTATTGACAGGAAGATAATAAAGGCTACTCTTTAGTCAAATTTGTCATTCAAAAGGACTCAAAATTTGTTTTCAACTTAACAGCGATTGCTCTTTCCATACAACAATAAATTTGGATGGCATGGTTGACTAGTCTATTTACCATCCAACAGGATAATAAGATAATGATAATAACATATTGAAAGGGGATTACAAAACCAAGAGGATTTATCTCCTGTTGACAACAATAGGCCTACCCATGACTATTCCCAGCCATCAAGGATGTTTTAAACAATTGCCAATGTAGATTAATACCATTTCCAAAGTAACAATAATTCACACTTGGAATAAGCACAAACGACAAATACAAAAGAGTAGCTTTTTTACCAAATCTTTCAAAAGAAAGAAAAAATTGATCAGGAAGGTTCCAATGTTGCTTCAAATGTGACAAAAAAATTTAACCAAACTCTTCTTTGAAGTGTTAGTAGTGTCTTTGAAAAGTTTTCTGTGCCATCAGAAGCACAGAAATTAGTGCCTTCAAGTACAAATTAAACCTCGCTAATGCAGCAATGCTAGATTAACATACTCGGAACAATAAATGAAGCACAGCTAAATACCACATAAGACACTATTATGCAAACAACAGTGACGGGTTCCATGCTACATGACAGGGTACTCAAGCTTCGAAACTCTTCAGCTTACTGCATGTTCACAAACAATGTTTCATTGAAAAATGAAAACACGACACATCACACATCCTCACTAATCTCCGAAACAATGGCCCTGTAAAAGCACGAGATTTTTTCAAACATGACAAATTCAAGAGATAAACCCTAGGAAATTCCAGAAAAAAAAAAAATCGAAACCTATGTGCCATAAAAGGAAGAGCAAAAACTCGCAACTCCACTTTTAATGAAAAATTCGCAGAAGAGGAGTGCTAAAAGGGAGATGAGATTTGGGAAACCACCATTACGGAGGCCGATGCTGGACTCCTCGGTGTTGATGTTGTAGAGGATCCCCTCATACCTGATCTCGCTCTTAGAGGTCAGGCTGATCAGGCTCCCGATGTACGAGTCCACTGTTGTGCCGGATCTCGACGCCTCCGCCGCCATGGGATCCTTCTCACTCTTCTTCCTCTCTTTCAAATCGATAAACTTCAAAAAGCGAGATAGGAACCCGCTCGCTCTCTCTCTCGATGGAGACCTTTGATTTTTGCGGGTTCCTAGTTGAGAAGTTTTAATTGATGCAAACCTTGTGATAAGTTACGACTATTTTATTTAGAGTGGCGTTTGGTTGGGGGGTAATGCGAAAACATTACCACATTTGACAAAAGTGGCAGTAGGAATATGTTAATAATCCATATTACCAATTACTCCACATTACCACATTGATGGTAATATGGATTACCACCAAAATAGGTGTCTATTCACATTACCAAGTTGATTGTAATGTGGATCCCCATTTTACTCTTTATCTTATTATTATTATTATTATTATTATTATTATTATTATTATTATTATTTGATATTTTATCAAAATGTTAGATGCAAGTTTATTTTAGAAAAATGTGCCATAATTAATTTTTGATATTAAAGTTTAATTAATTTAAATTTAAATTTAAATTTACTCAAAATTTTATATAGAATGATATTTTGGGAAATTTGGAACATTACTAAGTTGATTACCTTAAACAACCAAACATGAACTAAACATGGTCATATCACATTACCACAACATTCCCAGGCATATAGCATTCCCGACATCATTCCCAGGCATATCACATTACCGTAGTCATATCTCATATCTCGAACCAAACGCCCTTAAACAACTAGTTTTAAAAAAGGATAAATACAGTATTAGTCCCTCGACTTTATTTTAATACCTAATGTTGATGTGGCAGAAGTGGTATATATGAAATACCACGTATCTTTTTGAATTTTTTTTATATATATGGTCATATTTTGCTGATGTGATATTATTTTTAAAAAGTTTATAAAATAGTTTTTAAATGAGAATTTAATGCATGTTGACGTGGTAATTTTTTAAAAACTGAATAATAAATTTCATTATTTTTAAAAAATTAATAATATAATCAATTTTTTTAACATTAATAATATTATAAATTATTTTGTTAAACTTATTTTAAAAAAATAATTTAAAAATATATATTTTTAAAGAAAATGATTTTTTTAATTAAATTTTTTTGAAAAAAAATTAATAATATACTTATTTTTTTAATATAGATTGCCACAGCAGTATGTTTTAAATTCTCATTTAAAAATTATTTTATCATTAAAAAGAATTGCTATGTTAGTATGCCAACTCAGCAAAATACATCCATGTGTAAATAAAAAATTAAAAAAATAGATCGTATTTCATATGTATATCACCTGTGCTGCCACGTTAGCATTAGAGGGGATATATATAGTATTGAACAAAAGACATAAAGTATAGTGATCGTATTGAACATTTTTAAAGTATAGGGATGGAAATGAATATTGGGGTGAAATATAGAGACGAATAGTGGATTTATCCTTTTAAACAAATAAATAAAATTAAAACCAAAAAAATATTTTAAAAATTACAAAATAATACTTGACCAAATTTAGTTTCTAAAAGAATCTGGTTTAATTTTATCAAAAAATAAAAGAACCTGGTTTAATCAATACCTGCTTTGGTCTAACCCATAAGATTGAGAATATTATATCATGAAATATCTACAACTAGATTTTTTCTCTCTCATCCATCTTTATCATGTTTTTAGTCTTTTATTTTTGTTGAGTACCAATCCAACTTCTCTAAATTTATACATTATAATTCTAGTTATATCTTGAGGTAATTTTCACCAATGATCCCACACAACTACACAAGAGAACAGGAATTCAAGTTAGGATAATGAATCGCATCGAAGTAATATTTGTTTTATGTTTTTTTGTTTTTTTTTTATGTTGGGGTAAAGCCATTTTTGGTCCCTGAAAACGGGACCAATGTTCATTTCCATCCCAAAATTCAAAATTTGTTCAATATGATCCCTAAGTATTGCATATTTTGACATTTTGGGTCCCTATATATTTCGTATTTTGGCATTTTTGGTCCTTATTGCTGACATGGCGGTTATGTGGAATACCAATGAAATGCATATAATCTTTTTATTATTATATTTAGGTAGTTATTTTGCTGATGTGGAGTGATAAGTGACAATATATGCTAATGTGGACCATATTGAACAAATTTTAAATTTTTGGGATGGAAATGAACATTGGCCCTATTAGCATTATAGACCTTTGGTTTATGTTGAAAAACAAGCTAATCGAATGTGTCATTAATTACACTTAAGGACTCTTCAAAGCAATAGGAAAATGATATAAGTGTCCCAATATATATATATATATATATATATATATATATATATATATATATATATACCCCAGATCGTCTTATCTGGTAGGCCTTATCATTTGTGCAAGTCACGGTCATACTCGTTTTAACCCACTTTGATGTTTTGAGGAAATCCAACCGTATGGATGGAAGGAAAGAACATCGAAAAATAAGCTAGCATGTTAATTTTCATACAATTTAGGAACTTATAGGATCTTTATCTTAAAGGGTGAAATTTTGAACCGGTAAGATTTTTATAAATTTTCACCCATTAGGATGAGGACCCTACAAGTTCCCAAATTGTATGAAAATTAACATGCTAGCTTATTTTTTGATGTTCTTTCCATTCATACGGTTGGAAATCCTTAAAACACTATACAAGTTGCCAAATGGGAGGCAACCTTACTTACACAGTAATCCGGCCGACCTTAGATTATCACTCCCGTTAGGGGCTGTTTGGTTCAAGTTTTGGGATATTACCATGGGAGTGTGACATTCCTGGGGATAGTCGGGAATGCTACATTCTCGGAAATGTTGTGGGAATGTTGCATTACCATGTTTGGTTCATATTTGCTTGGTCATGGTAATCAACTTGGTAATGTTCCAAATTTTCCAAAATACCCTTGTATATAAAATTTTGAGCAAATTTAAATTAAAATTAAAATTTAATGTTAGATTAAAACTAATTAAATTAACACCAAAAAATAATTATGCCACAGTTTCCCAAAATACCCTTGCATCTAAAATTTTCATCAAATATCAAATATCAAATAATAATAATAATAATAATAGTAATAGTAATAATAAAAATAATAAAAATAATAATAGTAATAGTAATAGAAATAATAATAATAATAATACTAAAATAATAATAATAGAAATAATAATAATAGAAATAATAATAACAATAATAATAATAATAATAATAATAATAATAATAATATAAATAATAATAGTAATAGTGATAGTAATAGTATAGAAATAATAATAATAATAGTAATAATAATAATAGAAATAATAATAATAACAATAATAATAATAATAATAATATAAATAGTAATAGTAATAGTATAATAATAATAATAATAATAATAATAATAATAATAATAATAATAATAATAATAATAATAATAAGGTGAGGGCAAAATGGGTATTCACATACCCACCAACTTGGGAATCCAGAAAGACACCTATTTTGGTGGGAATGTGGATTCCCGAGTTGGTGGGAATGTTGGATAAGTTGGAAATGTGCATTCCCACCACATTCCCACTGCTACAGTAACCAAACTGGGGAATGTGATCACATTCCCACCACATTCCCCCCAACCAAACAGCCCTTAAACTCTCTTGTACCATTAGTACAAGGCAGACATGTAGTGGTTGTTGGGGCGTTTAGTTTAAGGGAATGGGAATAGGAATGGAATGGAATCATTCCCATTCCCTTGTTTGGGTGTACAGGAATGGGAATACGTTGGGTATGGGAGAGGAATGAGAGACTGGGTGTGAGGGAATGACATTCTGCCCAAAATGTTGATTCCCGGCTTGTTAAGTTACATTTTTGTCCCCGAATGCAAATGAGATGCTGGATCTTGCCTTCAAAATTACCAAATGCTTTCCCTCCTCATCGCCAACCCTAGGTCCCTTTTCGCGATAGCGGTGTCTCTTGAGGCCCTCGTTGTTGGACAAGTTAAGAAATGAAGATGCAGCCAGCTTGAGATTTCTGATTTATTGATATATATGTTTTAGTGATTTACTGAAGGATTGATAATTGGCCACGTAAGCTGCCAGAGATGGAGAGTTAGTTATATAACTGATAGGAGTTTGTTAGAGAAAGTTGTTAGATCTCTAGATCATTCTAGAAATCAAGTGTATATATATATATATATATATGTAAAACTTTGTTCAATTTAATTCTAATGAAGTCATTCTGAAGCTTTACCTCCATTAATGGAGCTTCTTCCTGTCTCTGTTTTTCCTTGATGTTTGAGCATGGCTTTCTTCTCTAGAAACATTGAAAATCAACATGGTATAAGAGATGTTTGTTGATTCTCTTCAAGGTTTTGTTGGTGTTTCATCTTTGGAATAGATCCATTTATTTTTCTTGGTGTTTTCTTTGTTGAATTTATGGCACAAGGTGGCCAAGGAAGGATGGCTTCAAATGGTGCTCCAATCAGTGATCCATCTAGTCTTCTCTATCTCAGGTAGTGTTTGTTTCATTGGATGGGGAGTTACATCCAGGGATGGGTAACTCCTCATCCAATACTTTTTACTTTTTAGTGTTTGGTTGATTTTTAAAAATGGATGGGACTGTGGCCATCCAAAAAAAATGGATGGCCAGCCTCACTTCAAAAACACTGGATGGCCACTTCCATCCAGTGTTCACAATGAAGCGACTCGCTTTTTAGGGTTACGATCACCGTCCCCGTGCCCACACCCCATGCCTCCCCCACCGCACCCTCACCCACACCCCCTCCGGTGCCCCCTCCGCCATCCCCCTAGAGCCCCACTCAAGACTTCTCCAAGTGCTTCTCCCAAGCAGCCCCCACCTGCATTCCCCCTACTCCACCCACTCCAAAGAAATTTCCACCCCAAGAACTCCCAAGCAAAATCTAACCGCATTCTTCTCCGACCTCCGAACCCCAACCATCTCTTTTGTGAGTACACTCTCTCTCTTCGACCTTGGAACTCTTCTAGATTTGATTCGTTCTCGAACCCATTATTGATCTTCTCTCTCTCACAGGTTGCTCACACGTTGCCTTTAGCCTTTGATCCTCTTCTCTTGTTACCCTTTCGACTCTCGATCTCGGATTTGGATCCAGGTAATGTTCTTTTTTCACAAATGTTTGATGGATCCGGTTTTGGATCATAGAAGAGAGCCATGATCATTGTTCTATGTGCCAAAATAAATTGGGTTTCGTTGATGGTTCTTATGCAAAACCTAGTGATAATTCACCGGATTTTCATCATTGGATTTGTTGCAATAACATGATGATTTCATGGATCTTGAATTCATTAGTTGAAGACATTTCTGAAAATGTTCTTTACTCTACTACTGCATCTGAAATTTGGTCTGAATTGGAGGAGAGATGGTCAATAAAATGGAGCACAATTATATGAAATTCAGAAAGAACTTACTTAAGTTTCTCAAGGAGTGAGTAATATTGCTGGATATTATACCAAGATCAAGAAACTATAGCACAATATTCAATCGTTGCGTTCTTTACCACCTTGTTCTTGTGGTTCAACTCAAGCTTTCCTAAAAATTGAAGAAGAGCATAAATTAATACAGTTTCTCATGGGTCTAAATGAGCAATATACCAAAATACGTGGTAACATTCTTATGATAAAGCCCCTACCAAATGTTGCTCAGACTTATTCTCTTCTAATTCAAGAAGAGAAGAATAGGGAAATCTATTCCAGTTCTCAATTTGTGACAGAATCTACCTCCATGAATGTTGGAAATTCTTATAACATTCAAAAAGGTTCTTCTTTTCAGAAAAATAGAGGAGATGGAAGGAAAAATGTTGTGATTTGTGATTACTGTAAAAAACATGGGCACATGAAAGACAAGTGCTTCAAATTACATGGTTTTCCAGCTTGGTTTAAGAACACAAAAAGTAAAAGGCTTGTGGCTCATGTTCAAGGAGAAGTTTCAGAAGACACTACTACTATTGCAGATAATGCTTCAAATGTTATACAACATCCTGAGCTCACAAAAGCACAATATACTAAGTTGTTACAATTACTGAACCAACTAGGAGAATCAGTTTCAGGTCCATCAATTCAATCTGTTGCAGCTTCATCTAATATGGCAAGTATTATTACAATCATTTACCAAACACGCCCTTCATGTACTAAATGCATCTAGTAACAGTTGTAAGCAATTATCCTCTTCCAATCATTTACTTTGGATTCTAGACACAGGAGCCAGTGATCATATATGTTATGATGCTAACCTTTTTCAAAAACTTATAGCTATCACTAAGCCTTTTCACATTACTTTTCCCACTGGAAATATTGAGATAGTATCACACATTGGCACTATAAAACTTTTCCCTGATCTTGTGCTAGAAAATGTGTTATTTGTACCTAGATTTCAATACAATCTTCTTTCAATTGGTAAAATAGTCAAACAGATGCAATGTAAGATCATTTTTACATTTGACTGTTGCTTATTACAGGACCCTTCAGTGAAGATGCCTGTGGTTCTTGGTAGGCTTCACAAGGGGCTATACATGTTGCAGATGCATAAGAAAGAAAATGTGCCTCAAAAAAACAAATGTTGTTTTGTCATCAAATTCTGTTCTTGGTCATAAAATTTGTAGTTCATTTCTTGAGTCAAATATTTCTGTAATAAAATGGCATAATAGGTGAGGACATTTGCCATTTAATAATATCCAACAATTGTCTCTTGTTGAATGCAAAGATAAAATTTCTTTGTTGACACCTTGAAATATTTGTCCTCGAGCTAGACAACACAAGAAATCCTTTCCTCTAAGTCAAATACATACTAAATCAATTTTTGAATTCGTACACATAGATATTTGGGGACCTTACCACACTCCTATGCATCAAGGTTATTTCTTAACAATAGTTGGTCATTTTAGTAGAGCAACATGGACACATTTGATAAACACTAAAAGCAATACTCTACCTATTCTAAAAGCTGTCCAAATGATTCCGACTCAATTTGGTACAAAAATCAAAACAGTTAGATCAGACAATGTAAAATCCAAGATTTTTATTGGAATAAATGGATTTTAAATTCCTTTTAAATAGTGGGGTAATTAAAGTAATTTTTCAAACCTGAATTTTTTTGGAAAAGGAGGGTTTAATGAATTAAAACCCTAATTATGGTTAATGGAGACTGATAGGGACATTTTGATAATTTCATAAAGTCCAAGGACCTGACCTAAATTGTGCTCCTCTTACAGGCCAGGGACCTGAGAATGACCTAGAAAATAACAGGGGGCTATTCGCAAAATGCCACAAGAAATTCGTGCATGAGTTGCATTAGAAAACAATGGACGGCTGAGATTAAGGCCCCGTTTGGTTGGCAGGAATGGAATGCCAAGGAATGGGTTTGAATCCTTACATTGGCCATTCCTTTGTTTGGAAGGTAAGGAATGGGAATGGAGAGAGGAGTTTGATTCCTCAAACCAAAGGAGTGGGATTCCGCCCAAATTGGGCGGAATGCTCATTCCCGGATCTTGAAAATACTAATTTGCCCCTGAAAAACAATTCGCCAGCCTCTCTCATTGCTTCGTTACTCTCACCGCGTGAACCCTAATCCATCGTTCCTTCCTCTCTCTGGCCTCCCAAACCAGGGTCCACCGCCACTCCAACATCTCTTTCCGCTCCCCGGCTCCTGAGTCCACAGCCACTCCCTCTCTCCGTTCTCCGCCCTCCCAATTTTCACTCCGAGGTTATACTCTCTCTTCACTCGATATCACTATTTTTTGTTGGTTGTTGCTATTTGTTGGTTGTTGCTTGCTTATGGATCTTGGATCCACTGATTCTTTTTTTTTTTTTTTTCAATTTTTTTCTCAGTTTTCTTCTTCCCTTTTGTTGGCATAGTTTTCTCAGTTTGTTTTTCGTCTTGCGTTTGTTTCTCATGTCTCATGAGTTTGTAAGCACTGTCCACTGTAATGTAAGTCAATTGTTTTGCAAGAGACTCCTTGAATTCTTTGTAATTGCATATATTTTCTTGAAATCTTCACTGTAATTACAAAAGCTTTCCTACCCTGAGTTAGAGCTGTCACCCATGGTTAAGCTTAAGTTACCCATGGTTAATTTGCTCTCAAGCAAATAAAAAAAATGGGTAAAAAAGAGAATTTAGAGGGAAAGAAGGAAGGATAAGGAAAGAGTGGAAGGGTTCTAAAGAATAGAAGAAGAGAAAGAGGACTTGGAATAAAAGCTTGATTTTAAGAATTAAAATCCTATTCTGAGAATTGAAGCCCTAGATTGAATTGTTGGGACAAGATAATAATAATTTTTAATTATCAAAGTATTTTTTAGGAGAAAAATAAATTTAAAATGATGCATGAAGAATATTTGTAGAATATGAATTTTTTTTAACACACACAGGTATTTTCCATGCGGGAAGATTTCAGAGAAGTATATGCAATTATGAAGAAATCAGGGAGTTTTTTGTAAATACATACAATTTTAAGGAAATACATGAAAACTCTTGTTTTATATATAAGGCAAGTACTGAATAAGATCCAAATTGCAAGCCTATTGTGTTAGCATTTTCATTTTTTATGCCAGCTACCTGGAATTCTCTAGGACAGATAAAAACAACTATAGTATGTAGATGTACACATTTGGGGCCATTTTAGGTGGAAACCAACAGCTATGCTTCACTGTTAGTCTTTTGATGATTCATTTAATTGATAATTATTAAAAGGGGAAGTTGAACTTGGTTAGTGTTGTTGGCATCAGGAACATGTACAATTTGAGCAAGTTGTTGGTACCCTTTTATTCTTGTCACACAAAGTGCATCATGTACAATTTGAACAAGTTGTTTTCTCCTTTTTCTTTCTTGTTTTGATTTCCTCTACTTCAGCCAATTGGACCTTTGGCAAGACCTTGGTTGACACATTATGGATTTTCTCACTTGAGGGATCATGGTTGATGAAATCTAGCTGGTAGGAAAGAGTTTCTTTAGTCTTCCCCTTTCGAATACAATTTCCGGAGTTCAATTCCTCAATTCTTAAAATTCATGAGCATTCACTAGTTGCTCAAAAACTGTCCCTAATTTAAGAAGTTCTTCATGACTTCCTGACTGAGTAATTTTACCACCTTGCATAACCTGTTAAAAATGACAAACAACATCATGCTAAGCATATCAGTTTTAAGGATTAGATAACCAAATAAAAAACATTACCAGAATTTCTTTAGTTTTCGTCAGAAAATCAATCTGATGATATACTAGAATTACAGTCTTCTTCTCCAGAGCTTCCTTTATGTATTTCTGAGAATACAACAAGCATATCAAGATCATGAAGTATTTATATAAAGAGAGACAAAATGGCACAAAGATTTCAACTTGCATTGCATATCCTATTATCTTACTTCAAAGAGATAGCAAGTTGTATGTGAATCAACGGTTGTTTTAAGTCATACCATTTTAAGTCATCACTATTGTATTTTCTATGTGTACAATTTTTTAGTTCTTTATAAATGTATGGATCATTCATCTTAGAATTCATATATGTGTTTTTTTGTTTATTTAGATTTTGATAATTTGACCAAGATTAAAGAGCTTCGGGTATATTTCGCAATGATCATGTGCTACTTTTACGTATTAAGCGTCATGATCACTATATGTGCAAAGAAACACCGCAATGTTAGAAAACGAATGATTCAACATGAGATTATGTCAACATCGATGAGACGCCGCAAGCAACAAGAGTACCTCCACCGCTTGGTTTATGAAAATGAAACCAAATGCATTGACAAACTACATATGTATCGGCGTTGTTTTCATAATTTGTGCCAATTGTTAACTACAACCGGTGGGTTACGAGGCACGATAAATACTGGTGTCGAGGAGATGACCGCAATGTTCTTAAATATTTCAGCACACCACGTCAAGAATAGAGTAATTAAATTTGACTTTATGCGATCAGGTGAGACAGTTAGTAGACATTTCCATGCTATGTTAAAATATGTTATTCTCTGCCACTCTGTTCTTTTGAAGATACTAGAACCTGTACTTGAAGATTCAAATGATTATAGGTGGAAGTGGTTTAAGGTAATACCCTATGTCCAAATGATCCGATAGTATTAATTTAAAATAACTAATAATTCATTGTTTATTCAATGTAGAATTGTCTTGGCTCATTAGATGGGACACATATTCGGGCGAATGTGCCCAAAGTTGATCGACCACGATATAGATCAAGAAAATCTAATATAACTACTAATGTTCTCGTTGTCTATAGTCAAGACATGCAATTTATCTACGTTTTATCTGGAAGGGAAGGTTTTGCTCATGACGGTAGGGTCCTTAGGGATGCCGTAACAAAGCCTAATGGATTGAAGGTTCTAGAAGGTAATAAAAAAAGGTGTTTTTAGTGCTTTTTATAGATCTTATGAATAAATGTCCTTTAAACCATTAAATACTAAAAAATGTTTGACAATCTACCAAGTTTCTATTACTTAGTAGATGTCGGGTATGCAAATTGTCCTGGTTTTCTTGCGCCTTTTCGAGGACAACGCTATCATTTAAGTACGAGCACAACCCTCGTGTTTAGTTGCCACTATTGAGTTTGGAACCCTGAACAGACTGCCGGCAGGGAAGTCAGTCCTCTAAGGATGCCACTCCCCGGGACAATGCCCTAAACGTAATAAGAGCTGCACCCAGAGCAGAGCCCCTGACCATGGGAACAGAAGTCAATACCTTAGCTTTCTATAGTCCCATTATTAAAACTCTTAGGCCGATGGGCATCAACCACGAACACCTCAAGAATTGTTCAACATGAAGCATGCTAGTGTAAGAAATGTGATTGAGAGGACATTTGGGCTTCTAAAAATTCGTTGGAAAATTTTATCTACTCCATGTTTTTACAACATAAACACCCAACGATGAATCATTAATGCATGTTGTCTACTCCATAACTTCATCAGAAGAGAGATGGTAGACGACCCTGCAGAAGATGATGTTGACAATCTACCTTAAGAGGAAGGCCCACAAGATGATATCGACAACATTACAACTGTTGAGCCAACGGACGAGTGGACACAATTTAGGATGAATGTGGTCGAAAACATATTTAATACTTGTCGGTGAAGTTGAGTGTGTTATGTGAAAGCCGTTAAGAAACATTTGTATTATGGTTTTCTTTTGAAACCTTTATCTTTCTCAATGTTGAAGTATAACTGGTTTTGGCCAACCATTGCTTTTCATGAAAACATTGACAGTAAATTTTATTATTTCATATTTTTTTACTTGTGTTTCAGCTTGGAAAAGACCTTATCTCTCATTCTACTCATGGATTTTAAGAATTCAGTTTGCTTGGGCCTTGATTTTGTTTTTCCTTGGATTACTATCATATTTTATTTTGTTTTCTCTGTGATCCTTCACCTAATATAATATATCACTGTTTCTACATTTTTTTAAAACAAATTCTCTTCAGTAATATTCAGTAATCTTCTTCAGTAATATAATATATCACTACTTCTACATTTTGTAAATAAGAACACAATTCTCAGGTTTCATTTTCAGATTGATATACAACTATTATACTCCTTTGATGATCAAAGACTACTAGTAGAAAACCATAAAACTTTTGTAACATTAATCCTGCTGTCAATAAAATGGGCATTACATTGTGATGACAAACACAACAGAGTGGTAGACATCAAAGAGACATGCATAAGAAATATAGAGGATGGTGTCCCCCTTTTGTTTCATGTGGTCTATATGAAGCCTGACTAATAAAAACAGGGAGATGTTACCAAATTACAAGGGAAATTGAACAATTAATGATTCAATAACTGGACATGACTTTCATTTATTTTCTGCATAGTTTCTGCAACTAAAGGTTCAACAACTATATATGGCAATGAAGTAATTGTGGTTTTCTTTTGGATTTGAAATTCCTCTATTTATAGGAAAAAGGAGAGTCTTTTGATTGGAACAAAAGTCTATGTTCTGGAGACACTATCATTGAGATTGAGAGTGTAAGTCACCAACTAAGAAAGTGAAGGACATGTTTTAGATTTGCACCAAAATATCATGACTTTTACATGTTTGAAAAAATTTATCAGAAAAATGTCACACAAAGGACATTTTACATTTAATCCAAACAGTACATACATTTTTACTTGATTGAATTTTATGTTGTTTTATTTGTTGGTAATCTGAATAGAGAATCTGTATAAATACTTGAATTCTTATATTGGGTTCAGAACATGTTACAAAAGTTCAGGAATGTTGTGGGAATGCATTTGATTTTCAAGCTTTTAGTCTTAAATTTAGATTTTGAATTTAGATTTTGAATCAAATATGTTTCAAGAATTTCAACATATGTGGTTAAGATCTCATGAATTGACATATCTTTTTTTATCCAGTATGGAATCAGATTCACAAACATTATTGGACCCTAGAAGAAGATAAAGCACTTATTGATGCCTTAGTTGAGTTAAGTGCAAATCCAGTGTGGCAAGCTGAAAATGGGTTTAAAAATGGATATCTTACCCAGTTGGAAAGAATAGTGAAGGAAAAGATTCCGACGAGCACATTGAAGGCCGTGCCCAACATCGAGTCTTGGGTAAAATTATTTAGAAGTAAGACTAGTGCAATTACCGATATGCTACAAATTAGTGGTTTTACTTGGAAATACGAGAAGCGTACTATTAAATGCGAGAAAAGTGCATATGATGAGTATGTTAAGGTATACCTATTTTTATTTGGTTATTATGCAAATTATGCAATAAGCTTTAGTTGGTATTTGTAATACTAACTTTATTTTTTAATGCTATCTTCAGAACCATAAGGAAGCGGCCGGTCTTTATGGAAATTTTTTTAATTTTTTCAATGACCTTGCCCCAGTATTTGCAAGAGATAGAGCGCATGGCGGTGCAAGAGGGGATATTGGAGATGATGCGGAGCAGTATCTAAATGAGAACATCAATTTGGATGATGACACGGGCCTCTTTCAAGTGCCAAGTGATGAAATTTCTATGCCTACGCAGGAACCCACTCAGTCTCCATTTCCTATGGATTCAGAGACAAGTATCTCAAGAGCACGTCGAAAAAGGAAAAGTCCTGTGGATCCATCAATGGAGAAAATAGCCCAAAATTTCCACAATTTTGTGGACTTGGTTGGTCCAGGATTTAAGTCCCTGGCTGAAGCTGTTGTTCGTGCAGAGGCCCATAAAGAAGCTCGAGAGAAGGTCACTGAAGCCCATGAGAAGGCTATTGACGATCGTGAGAAGGCTATTGAAGCTCCTGAGAAGGCCATTGAGGAAAGGAAAAATTTATTGTCCCAAGTAATTTTTGAGATTGAAGGTCTTTCTATAGATGAGGCAATGTTTATCTTACGGGTCTTGGGCAAAGATGATGATCAGTTGCAAATTTTGTTAAGCATGCCCAACAACAAAAAGTTGTGTTTCTGTCGTGTACTTTTAACAAGGTTGTTATTTAGTCCACCTAATATGTAGTCTTGTGGGTTTCAGTCATTTGAACTGATGATGTTGGGTTTCAATGTATGTGGTTTTGTTGTCTCCAATGAAGTCTCCTGCAGGGTAGTTTATGTATGAACCTGAACAATCATGGAAAATTTGTTGTTGAAGATTATATCTTTTGCTCCACCTTTCTCTGTCTCTATCTATATACATGACTAGAAATATATAGTTATATATATATATTTGTTGTTGTTCTTCACTCTTCTTTTCGGTTGTCTTGATGTCTGCATGAATAACTGAGAAGGAAAAGTTTTGTTGTGTCAAGATTGTTTCTGATGGAAACTGCAGCATGAAGAGAATTGTTTCTAATGGAAACTGCAGCATGAAGAGAAAATAAGGGGATAAATCTATTTATTATGTCTTTAAGGAAAACCAAATTAAGTGATTCAAGGAAAATTTGAATGTCAAGTTAAGCAAATAAAAATTATGAATAATTTTTGCAGGGAGAAATATAATTAAATTTGATATATCAAATATCATGTGTGCATTCTTATTTGGACAAAAGAAATGAGAATGCGTGATACATAGCATGAGAAGGAAAAGTAAGGTTTGGATTGTTGACCCAGTTATCAGAGTAGAGTTGACTAAATCTTTTTCCAAAAATAGATAATTATATTTATTTAAAATAAAAAATAAGATCAGTACGAAGAATAGTCAGGAAGTAAAACACATACACACAACCATTGTAAGACAACCAGCAACACAATGCTATAGTTTTGTTGGTTTCGGTTTTTTAATCACTTAAACCTAATCTAAACTAAACTTAATTGGTTTAGAATTTTTAGAACCAAAAATCAAACCAAACCAAAATATTCAACAGTTGGATTTGTCGAACTGTTCATGTTCCATGAGCATCTCTAGATATATCTAGATCTTCACCCTCTATTCTTCTAAATATTAAGTATAAAATTTACTTCATAAATATTCACATTCTCATAGACAAGAATACACAAAATTGAAACAATAATAACACAAATATTGTAATAACTAAACTAATAATATTGATCTTCTTATTAACAAAAAAAAAACAATAAATATTAAAATCAAATACAATTATATAAAATAATTTAAAAAATATTTATTTAAATATTTATTAATTAATTATAATATTTAAATATTTAAAAAATGCTCACCATTTAACACATCTCATTATTATATATATAATAGTCTATATAATAATATTTATTTGTATGAGGGCGTAAGAGTCATTTCATCACATATTTCTTCTTTTACTTTCCCATTCCCAATAAACTACCATTCCATACCCTTCCAACCAAACACAATTTTCATTCCCATACCTTCCATTCCCCCTCATCTCATTCCCATTCCCATACCCATTCCCATTCCATTCCTGCCAACCAAACGGGGCCTTAAAGATCCGTGGGCGATCTGATTACGAGGAGTTGATCCAACAGACCACACCATCGTTGAGGGGATGATACGTGTGCCCTCACCGTGCGGATTAATCTCTACCACTCATCAAAAGGATTGCCTTAAGTTCTAGGCCGAAGGTTTAATCCAAGCCATTCGTTTAATTTCATCTGATAGAGTTAATCCAAGCCGTTCATCTGAGAGATTGGTTTAAGTTCGAGGCGAAAGGAGCCTCATCCAACCCTCCATCCATGATCTATCGCGGCCGCTCATTAAACCAAAGAACCAGATTTGAGACGCGATGGAAGACGGCTGCCGTCAAATACCATACACACAGTTCTAGTCGTCTGACCGGTAGCGACACGATCTCAAGGCAACAGCCTCTCTTCTCCGCCAACGCCAGTGCGTGCGCCGCTTGGTCCTCGTCTCCACCGTAATCACCGGACGACGAGTAAGGGAAGGCGAGCGGATCTCGTTGATTGACCCTCATTAACGCACTTGCCATCCTTCGCAGATTCACTCACGAACACCTATAAGAAACGCACCGCTTCTTCCAACCCTAACGGCGACTAAGCGGAGAGAATAGATCACTGTCTCCGGTGGTAGCGGTCAGAGAAGAAGAGAGAGAGGAAGATAGGGCACAACAACTCTTTCTCGCCACCGTCGTCATCCTTCATGCAAACAGGACCGCCCCCAGCCACCTGATCACGTGCTCCTCCTTCCCTGTGCCTCTGACGGTAGAGAAAGCGTCACCAGCCGCCTGTACTCCGGTGAGTCTCTCCTCTTCTTCTATTCTTTGGTAAAATCATGCCTGCATGGTAAGGCGAGGAGGGTGATCACCAGATGATCTTCAGGATCTTCTGCCAAGGAACTAAACGCCGGAGAAGGCGGGAGTTCGCCTGGGAGTAGGAATCACCGATGAGTGGAGGAGGGACTCGACAGCCCTCTTCTGGGAGACTTTCACGGCCTGCTGGTTACTGCCAGGTGGAGAGGATTCTGGGAGAAGAAAGGCCCAGTCATCTTCGTGTACTGCTGGCGAGGCCAGAGCACCACCCTCGCGCCAACGGAGCTCTGTCCGGAGAGGTGGTCACGGACCCAAGTTTAAATAGGGCCAATGGATTAGGCTTAGTCAATTTGATTAATCGGTTGAATTAAGTTAGTTTATGCGAACCCAAATATTAATTGGCTAGGGTAAAACAAAGTGGTTAGGTCTAACCAACTTATGTTGGGCTAGGTCTGGGTTCCTTTAAAATATAGGCTGATTTGATCAACTTGAATGAGATTAAAGGGTTAAGTAGTTAGACTTAGTCAAGTTACAATGAATCAGACTTGATCAAATCAAGTAAAATAATGGACCAAATAAAAGGGTTGAATCGAATTGATATGAACCAGGTCGAGTCCAATCAGGCCCAACCAAGTCTTAATCAGGTTAATGACTAAAATAAAAGGAAAAAAGAAAAAGAAATGGTAGAAGAGGAGATTGGACTATACCAACTCTATGGGCCTTAACCATTAGGGCATTACACCACATTTGGTTAAAGGGGGCAGGTTTAACTAATTAATGCTAGGTCTAACCAGGTTAAGAGAGAAATAAAAGGAATAAAATGGCAAGTGAGGGGAATCGAACCCATGACCTCCAAAGCTATGTAGTGGGCCTTAGCCACCAGGCCACCTTGGCACATTTGAATAAATAGTCAGGTTTAGTCAGTTAAGGAAGATCACACTTGTAATAAAGACTAGATCTAACCAAGTCATAAAAAGAAATAAAAGGGGAAGAGTGGGATTCGAACCAAAGACCCTACAACTATAACGGGGCGCTTTAACCACTGAGTTATACATAACTTTTTGTTAACAGGAGAAGTTCAGATTTTTAAAGGAAAGCGACATTGATTATAAGTGTGGGCCCATTAGAGTAGACTAGGGCCCACTTGGTGAATCTTGCATATGCATCTAGAGCTTATGAGAGGTTGTTGATACTGATATAAATTCTATTATCAGGTTTCGACATAGAGACGTGGCAGGAGGGATTCCTGAGTGATTCCAGACACCGCTAGTAAAAGTAAATACACTTGCCTAGTACCTACTCTCCAGAGTATTTCTTGTTATTATTATCATGCTCGATGGTTCATGATATTTTCTTTGACTTGATCTATTGAGTTCATACATGCTTTCCTAGTTGTTTGGATTCCCGTTGAGCATGTTTGATTGTTTTCGGGATGTTGGTATTTTTGATTGATTGTTAGTCTTCCGCCCGGATCAGTGGAGCGTGGGGGCTCCGTTTGGGGAACGTTCAGGAACGGGACACCCTGGCGTTTCGGTTTTCCATGCCAGAGGGACGATACTCTGGTTGTCCTGCCGACCAGTGGGGATGATTCGTTGGCCGTATTGACATGTACAAGAGGTGGCGCTACCGATATACGACCTAAGGGACGTACGACCTGAGGGTCGAGTTCCAATAGATGCTGTTGATGCTGGCTGGGGAAGACATTTGCCGAGCTTGCTTTGGAATTCTTCTCAGAGCTTGAGAGCTGCTGAGATTAGGAGTCGTTACCGTTGTGATGTTTGTGGTAGACTCCTAGAGTTAAAGTTTGTAGGGCGTGTCCCCACTGTTTGATTTGTGATTGTTGATTACTTTATTGTTATTTATGATGGTTTTATGATCCCCGCAAGATTACTTACTAGGCTTTCTATTAGAAAGCTCACGCACTTGTTTTTGTTTATCTTTCAGATCTTAAGGAGTAGGTGACTCGAGCTCAGGAGTTGTGCAAGGGGCGGGGTAGCTTGCAGAGGTCCGCGGACTTCTTTTATTTTCTTTATGCATGTGAGAGACATTTCTTATAGGTCCCTTGTAAGGTCCCGATTATTGTAGGGTATATGAACCCTGATCTTATTTCCATTGTGACTCTGACTATTTGTTTAAGTTATCTAGTTATTTGGTTATTATTTGTTATCTGCTATGGTCATCTAGGCCTTGTATCTGAGTTGGGCTGTGGCTCTACTTGGTTACAACCGATTTGTGCACGTGCTCAAGGCCTGAAATACAGTTCGGGGAATGACATTGTATGAATTAGGATCAAGTTTAGAGGCTAAGAATTTCTTTACTGAAAAAGGAAGTATACATCAAACTACTTGTCCTTGTACACCACAACAAAATGGTATTGTAGAGAGGAAGCATAAACATTTATTAGAGACCTCTCGGGCTCTTTTATTTCAGTCCAATCTACCACTAAAATATTGGTTGAGTGTGTTTTGACAGCCACTTAATAAATAGGTTTCCTTCAAAACTTTTGAATAATAAAACACCTTATGAAATTCTATTTGGAACCAAACTAGACTATATGCATCTTAGAACCTTTGGATGCCTATGCTATATGACACCTGTAGAAAAACAAATAGATAAATTGCAACCAAGATTTGTACCTTGTGTGTTTCTAGGATATCCCTTTGGAAAGAAAGCATATATGGTCTTAGATTTAAAAAAACAAAAAATTCATATGTCTAGGAATGTAAATTTTCATGAATCTATATTTCCATTTAGTCAATCAACACATTTTGATAGTTCAATATTGCCAATTTCTATACTAGACATAGTGTTTGATACTATTTCTAGTCCTAATCCTTTGCCACATACTTCTATTCCACAAGAAAAATCTTCTCAAGCTAAATCAATACCTATTTTGAGAAAAACTAGACGAGCACATTCTCAACCTGCATACTTACAAGATTATATCTGTAATAATGATATACTAGAAGCATCATCTATTTTTCCTTCTTCAATAAATTGTTCTCATACGTTAGTCAATTTTATACTTGTTCCTTGTCATATTTGTTTTAGTACCTTCAGTTCAAATAACCAAAAATTGCTTACATCTATTATTGAGATAAATGAACCATCTACCTATGAAGAAGCTGTAATTGAGCTATTATGGCAACAGGCCATGGAAAAGGAATGTAGTGTCTTGACAACTAACCAAACATGGGAGTTGGTTAAGCTACCAATAGGAAAAAAACCCATTAGTTGTAAATGGGTGTATAAAGTTAAACATAGAGCTGATAGTTCTATTGAAAGATGCAAAGCAAGATTGATAGTTAGAGGATTTACACAAAAGGAGGGTATTGACTATACAGAGAGACATTCTCACCAGTTGTTAAAATAACCACTGTTAGATATCTAATTGTAGTGGCTATGAAGAAAAATTGGCCAATGTTTCACCTTGATGTAAACAATGCTTTCTTACATGGAGATTTATATGAAGAGATTTATATGCAAGTTCCACAAGGTTTACAAGTTGCAGATTCAAGCATTGTTTGTAAGTTGAAAAAATTATTATATGGGCTCAAACAAGCTTCAAGACAATGGTATTCCAAGTTATCTGAAGCTTTAAAAAGTAGGGGATATGAGAATTCAAG
This sequence comes from Dioscorea zingiberensis, assembly GCA_026586065.1. NCBI lineage: Eukaryota > Viridiplantae > Streptophyta > Magnoliopsida > Dioscoreales > Dioscoreaceae > Dioscorea > Dioscorea zingiberensis. Next base: position 51,027,160 of record CM048818.1, on the reverse strand, counting down.
GAATGATTATTCTCTATTCTTTAAGAAAATAGTTAATTCAGTTGTCTTCCTAGCTGTTTATGTTGATGAAATATTGGTGACAAGGAATAATGTTGTTGAAATATAGTCACTAAAGAACTTCCTTGATACTCAATTCAAAATTAAAGATCTTGGAGACTTACATTATTTCTTAGGAATTGAAATCATCAAGGAAAGAACAAGAGTGATTATGACTCAATGCAAATTTGCGTTGGATCTGATTATAGAATTTAATTGTGAGTCATCAAGTTCTTTTCTCAGCCCTTTACCTGCTAGAATTAAACTCAACATAGTAATGAAGGACCTCCTATGGATGATGTTGAAGAATATAGACGTCTAGTTGGAAAACTCAATTACTTGACACATACTAGCTAGATTGGACATTGCTTATGCTATACAATTTTTAAGCCAATTCATGTCTTCACCAAGACAACCACATATGGAGACAACAATACACACTCTCATATATATAAAGCACAATCCATCTCAAGGAATGCTAATGAATAATGAATCTAATTTCAAACTTTCTGCTTATTGTGATTCAGATTAGGACTCATGTCCAAATACTAGACAATCTGTTAGTGGATTTTACATTTTACTTGGGCAAAATCCCTTGTCATGGAAATCTAAAAAAACAACATTCTACAACTCTTTCTTTAGCTGAAGCTGAGTATAGATCGATGAGAACAATCTGTGCAGAGTTAGCTTGGTTGACAAGACTTCTTCATGAACTTACTGTTAATGATATCACTCCAATACCTTTGTGTTGTGATAATCTAGCAGCAATTCATGTTCCATGAAACCCTGTATTTCATGAGAAGACAAAACATATAGAATTGGATTGTCATTATGTAAGGGAACAATTGCAGACAAAGTTAATTTGCATCAAACATGTTCCTTCAAAAGGACAATCAACATATAATTTTACTAAAAGCTTGTAAGGTCCTCAACATCAGCTTCAACATTTTCATACAATTTGGTTACTGTTTGGTCCTCCCACTTAACGATTGAAATTCTGGACAGTTCAAATTTCTATAAAATAAGAACCGTTAAGTGGGAGGACCAAACTATTACCAAATTATATGAAAATGGACATGCTAGCTTATTTTTCGATGATCTTCCCATCCATATGGTTGGAAATCCTTTAAACATGCTCCAGGTGGCCAAATGGGAGGCCACCGGGAATGCACAGTGTTGCAGCCGACCGCCTGTTATCACATGTGTATATATATATATATATATATATATATATATATATATATATATAAAACTTTGTTCAATTTAATTCTAATAAAGTCATTCTGAAGCTTTACATCTATTAATAGAGCTTCTTCTTGTCTTTGTTTTTCATTGATGTTTGAGCATGACTTTCTTCTCTTGAAACCTTAAAAATCAACACTCGCCGACCCGTCTATGGACCACCGTTGCTTCTCCTCCCCGCCAAACCACCGATGATGGTCAAATGAGTTTAATTTCATATCTTACAAGGTGTAACACCCTGAAATTTTTAAATAAATAATCAAAAAATTTCTGAAAATTTCCACGAGATTAATTAGCACATAAAATGAATTAATTTCGTTTAAACTCAATTAAGAGAAAATTGGGAATTTATGAATTTAAAATCCAGCCTTGCAACAATTTGGGCCAAAGAATGCCATATTGGGCTAGGCTAATTAAGACATGAAATAAGTGGAGGTGAATTGAAAAGAATAATCTTAGTTAATTAATTGAAAGATTTATTAAGTGTTAATTAATTTTGATTAATTAGTTGGGAGATGCGGGACAAAAGTTGGGGTCTCGATAAAGTAGATCGGGCCTAGTCAAAAGCTGGGAAAAACGGATCTCAGTCGGGTAGTGTTATCACTCGTGACCCAATAGTGAGAAGTATGGAATAAAGTAAAGATTTAAAAATAATTAATTAATAAATTATTGTGACCAGATCCGAAGAAAATGGATCTGGTCAGGTAAAAGAGTCGCCCTTGATCTTATAATAATTGACTAGAGTAATAGTTTTAATTAAAATATATTTTCTTTTTAAAATTTCTTTAAGTGTTATAAGAGGATGTGAGAGAGAGAGAAAGCTCTCAATCCCTCTCTCACTTTCCCTTCTTCTTCTCCTATCTTGAGCTGAATCCTAGCTAACCCATCTCCTTCTCTTCTCTGAACAAGACGGCAACCCTCACTTCACCGGTGAGATCTGGCGCCACACCGGACATATGCGCCCTACTCCCGGTGGCCCAAGCCCCAATACCGTCCATCTCCCCACCCCCGCACGCGCTCAGCTGCAGCCGCTTAGGCCTACGCGCTAGTCCGGCGAGCTCGCCGCCCTTAGCTCAAGCACGACTTCTCTCCTCGCGCGCTTGCAACCTCCTCTACCTCGCGCCGACGAGCCGCAATTTGCCTCCTATGAGGGCGCGCGAAGTCGACAACTGCCGGAACCCTGCCAACGCCACCTTACGGCCGAGCTGAGCTCTTCCTAGAGCCGCCCCAAGCAGCCTCCCCGGTCTGCACCAACTTGACGTCGCGTCGCTGCGGTTGTATTCCTGTAGGCCAGATCTGATTCTTTGACACGCCCGTGAAACCTCGGACTGTATCTTCTGGTGAGTACAAGCCCCCTGAGCGGCCAGCCTGTAGCCTTCTGATTGCTACTCCGACGTTGGACTAGTTCATGGCAGCCCCGCGAGCACATCGAGTTCAAGGCCAAGTTGATCTAGTCGTCGGAATCGCTAATACGCGGCTGGACAGGCTGATTGTTAAGGAAAAGGAAAAGGCAAAGGCAAGGCTGCTACTGCTGAAGGACCTAGCATGCCTTAGGAACTTCTCAAACTCAGGTGAGGGAACACAATTGGACATCTTTCGTGGTTTCTACCAAATGATTTTACAGTATTTATTTATTTGAGATTAAATACATGAGTTTATTAACTACCATGAAATGCTTTGAGTATTACAAGCATGTTTTTATTGATAGCTTTTGGGATTTGAAACATGTTTTAGAAAAGCATGCGAAAAACTCATGAACCTTCCGAAATAGACATGATAGATTGATAGAAATATTAATGCATTGCACCGTACCCACATACTTACTTGTACCAATGGCGGCTCTATGACAGAGCCAGAGAGTACGATACTAGGTAGGGAAGGGGTTGTTTTTATAACTCTGATTTTTAGTCCAAACTATCTGTTTTCAAAGAATAAAACCCCGTTTCCATACCCATCGGGTGCCTAGTATACGTATATATACTATAGCTCAATGGTTGTTGAATGATCCAACCAGAGAGCTATCGGGTATTGATTGGTTCGCTTATTTCCACTCTGGTTCCGCAATATGGAAGTAAGGGTGTAGCTGACATTAATATGATTGATGATTATGGTTTGATTTCACATATTGTCAACTTTCCTGCTGTTGATTAGTCCAACCGTGTTGGCTACTGGCTTTGATTGGTCAGCAAGGACAATTATGGAAATCATTTTCGATACCGATGATAAATGATTAAAGAAACTCATATTTGCATGTCTTTGGTTTTCTATTGATATTAGCCTGATTCATGTAAATCAATTGAAGATAATGCATCGACTCTCATGTCTATATTTTGTATTTTATCTTCATACTTTATTACTGTTCAGTTTATATCTTTACTTTACTTTAAATTCCTATTGTCGATGACATACATGATTTTTTATACCTAACAGTGGTGTTCGTACCTCACTGAGCTCATGTAGCTCACCCTATTATTGTGTGACATTTTGCAGGTAGTAGACAGGTACATGATCATGTCTAGAGTGGAGGACAGTGTCCTGCCTACTCTTGGTTGGCTCTGACCGTCTGGCCCATTATGTTGTATTTGAGTTTAATATGTTTGATTTGAGGAGAATTATAAACTCCTATGCAGACTTGTATTCTATGACTCTATGGCTTGTACTGTTGTCGTATTTGACTTTATGATTTCATAATAATAGTGTTTGGTTATGGTAAACTCTTAAATTATACAGCCTTAGGCTCGGGGTTCACTCCCTGACCTGGCTGGTGTGACACCTGTCCCCTAAAAAGGAGAATGTTGTTACACAAGGATTGGTATTTCTGCAGCTATTTTGAAGTAATGAAATAGTCAATTTAAATATTTTGAAGTTAGTGAATTGATAGTATTTGAGGTTTCTTTTTGTGTTTTTTTGCAGTTGTTTGTGATTTTTTCTGGTTTAATTTTTTTTTGAGAGAAAAGAGCTTCATTGAAACTAGTCTACTATACAAACACTGAGTTCATTAGCTAATTGAAAACAAAAAGATCTAATAACTTGTGGTAAGTCAGTAACATGGGAAAAAGAATCCCAATTTCCAGTTTCCCTCACCAGCTTCGCAAGCCCATAAGCGGCTCGATTACTGTCTCGATTCCTATGATGAATATCCCAGTCCTCGATAATGGAAAGTAAATACCTGCACCGCATCCACGAATCTTCTGTCCTCCCACATGAATATGAGGCACCCTCCTTCATCTTCCTTGCCAATTGTAAATTGTCCGTGTAGATAATGACCTCTCTAAGTTGTTCAGCAACAATTCGCTCTAATCCTAGCTTAAGTGCTTTGAGCTCACCATCAAAAGCTGAGATAGCTTCATATGTCTATATTTTTGCACAGTGAAAGGTTCATGTATTACTGATAATAAGATAAGCAATACCAGTTACCTCTCCATCATCAACCCAAGAAGCATATGTGAGGAGAATGTGTTTGTAATTATGTCTGTTCTAGTGCTCAGCTGCTGCAACTCCAACTGCTTTAATAGAATGAGCTCTTTGTTTGTATTCCCTGGACAAAGCAACACTAGCATTTTTAACTAGTAGGGGATTGAAAGTGTGTCCCTTGAAGATCAAAGTTCACCTGGCCTTCCATATTTTCCAGAGAGTATAAGCTCTAAGTCCAGCCTCATTAGGGTTAGGATTGATAACCAGTGGCCTTGTAATATGTTCTCCTCCAAATTACACTTTTGAGGAATCTGTCCTTGAATTTGGAGCTCCTCTCATATTGATTTCACCCACCTGCACTGGGAAAAGAGGTGAGTGATAGTCTCAGATGAGATTTTACACATGGGACAAGGATCATCAGGTCCAAGTCCCAACTGATACAGGTAATCCTTAGTGGGGAGTCTAAAGTGAAAGAGCTTCCACAGAAAATGGATAATTTTAGGGGCCACATCTAATTTCCACAGGTGTTTCCACCTTTCCTATGAGTGGGGATTATCATAACCTTCAGTACTTCTGAGGTCCTGGTAAGCAACAGTTGTGAATAATCTACCTGGAATGTGTTTTCTCCAGAGCCATTTATGATGCCCTGCAGAGTTTGGAATTTGCAGCTCAGAAATAAGGGATGAGCCAGAAGCACAGAAAATGTCATCTATTAATTCATAATCCCAATCATCATTTAGTCTAATTAAGCTGAGAAAGGGTAGTTTTGTGGAAGTCATAATTCATGTTAAGGGGTACATGTTTGAGTTTCAGAGGGGTTTCAAACAGCCAAGGTTCAGACATGACTTTACATTCTAGTGGAACTTCATGTGGTATAATCAGACTTCTAACAGAGAATGCTAGTTTCATTCATGCTTTGAATAAGTGTGAAGCATGGCCAAAATCAGTGAGGTTCCAAAAATCAGGGTATCCATATTTATGGTGCATGAATTCTACCCAAGGTTTACTAGCTCTATTGAGTAATTCTAGAATATGCTTAGAAAGCAAGGCAGATCTTATTGTTTTTAAATCCTTAATACCAAGACCACCCTCAGACTTCTCCTTGGAAACAACATTCCAACTAATCATATGCATTCCTTTATCTTTGTTGTTATTACCCCAAACAAAATTCCGCACCAATCTGGTAATCTGATCCAGTACAGTGTCTGCGACTGGATAGATGCTTAAAGTATATATTGGGAATGCTAAGACAATGGCCTTAGCCAGCGTAACTCTCCCAGCCATAAAAAGATTGAGGGCCTTCCATTGTGCCAGCTTGTTTTAAACTCTATCAATCAAGTAGCCAAATTAGTTGATATGTATTCTCACAGGGGAGATCAATGCGCCCAAATATTTGAATGGGAATGTACCCTATTTAATTCTAAGGATGCTCATAATGGATCTTTTTGAGGTGTATATTAAGCCAGGAAGGAAAGTAGGCTTCTGACTTGTAAGGGTTTGCTCTTTGACTTGTGACTTTATTGTAGATCTCTAGACAAAGTTGAATTGCTTTAGCATTTGACCTTGATGCGGTACAACAAAGGAGGAGATCATCGGTATATAAGGAATGGGTAATAATCTTGGATGGGCTGATCCTCACACCTTTTAACATTCTCAGTTCACCAGCCTTATTCAAGATGTTTGTCAGTATTTGGGATGTCAAGATGAACAGGTAAGGTAATAGAGGATCCCCTTGCCTTAAGCCAGCTTTAGGGGTAACCTATTGCCCTATTTTACCATTGATTATAAAGGCCATAGTGGGAGACTCAATACAGGCTTGGACCCAGCTAATCCACTTAGGTGGGAACTTCATCTTATAGAGAACAACAATGACAACATCCCATTTAATCAAGTCATAAGCCTTTTCCATATCAGTTTTTATAATCATCATTGGGTGGTTTTGGTCTTTTTCTAAAGAATGAGCAAGTTCTTGAGCTAGTATAATGTTGTCAAATATGTATCTATCATGAATGAATGTTGCTTGCTCTTCCCCAACAATGTGTGGAAGGACTTCCCTTAATCTGTTTGCCATTAATTTGGAGATGAGTTTATAATTGGCATTGCATAGGGATATGGGTCTGTAGTCCTTAGCAAACTGATGCAGGAGGCTCGAGTCAAATGTTGGTGCCGGGTTGGCGGGTCAACGTAAAGACGAGAAGTTATCGAGTCAATTCCAAGATTGGGTTGGTTTTGGGTGTGGTTCGGTATTTTGGCCATAACTTTGGCTACCGATATCAGAATCGCTCGTTCGACCCCAATTCGGAAAGCTCTTTGCGGCGCGCACGACATGGAGATGTCATATTTGAGAAAATTTTAGTTATTTTTTTATTTTTAGAAATATTTAATCCGTCGAATTAGGGTTTTTAGTCTTTTTTCTATTTTTGGTAATATTTCATATGTATAAGATTTGAATCCGATTTGATCTTGGATTTTTAGGAGTAATCTGATTTATTTAGAGTTTTAAATTTAGATAAGTTTAGTTTTAAATAATAATTTATCAATTTTAGCAAATTTAGATAAGATAATAGAGTTTCTAGGTTAGTCTTTGAAAGCTATTTAACCCGGCTTGTGGGTTGATTTTTCATTATTGAATTCTGAATAAAAATATTTTTCTGAATTTCAGAGTATTTTCTCTAGTTCTTTGGTTCATTTGTTCTTCCTTGCGGTCCTTGGATCTGGCTAGCCCGCGGGATAATCGCTACCCCGCCCGGCGTCAGTTTGTATCAGAGCTCATCATCTTCCTAGGAAGCGTTATCATCGATATCAATGACTGGTGGTCATGGTCATCGGGTTGGACAGGTTCTGGCTGAGGAAGTCTAGTACCGTGACCTGAGCGCCCTAGAGGCGATGAATAAGGATCTACAAAGGCAAGTCGCGGAGTTAACCCAATGCTTAATGATCAAGGATTTGCAGAGGCAAGTCAAGAAATTATCAAGGCGTCTGGCGGTGATCGATTTTGATTATGGTTGTCGTGGGCAGTTTCCGGTTGAGGAAGTCCAACACCATAATCATAGCGATCAGAGGTTTGGCCAACCCATCTACCAACCCATCTACGACGATGATGTGAAGAAGGAGATCTCGCCTATCTTCAATGATGATGCGAAGGAGGAGATTTTGCCCATCTTCAACGATGATGTGGAGGAAGAGATCTCGCCCATCTACGATGACTACGAGGAGGAACTTGGCGAGCCCGGGGAGGAGATTGGTGAGCCCATCTATGACGATGATGGGACTAGCGTTGTGTTGGTCTCTCGATGGGAGGAAAACCCTCCTGGCCCGGTAACCAACACTACTAACCTACTTTATGTCTCTAGGGTTTTGATTGAGATCAAGCACGAAGATCCAGACCTACCAACAAAGGTGCAGTCGAACTTGGGGTCGAGTTCTTTCCAACCTGGGGTGAATGATGTAGAAGGCTCCAGTCAAATGTCGGTGCCGGGTTGGCAGGTCAACGTAAAGACGAGAAATTCTAGAGTCAATTCCAAGATTGTGTCGGTTTTGGGTGTGGTTAGGTATTTTGGCCATAACTTTGGCTACCGATATCAGAATCACGCGTTCGACCCCAATTCGGAAAGCTCTTTGCGGCACGCACGACATGGGGCCGTTATATTTGAGAAAATTTTAGTTTATTTTTTTATTTTTATAAATATTTAATCCGTCAAATTAGGTTTTTCAGTCTTTTTTCTATTTTTGGTAATATTTCATATGTATAAGATTTGAATCCGATTTGATCTCAGATTTTTAGGAGTTATCTGATTTGTTTAGAGTTTTAAATTTAGATAAGTTTAGTTTTAAATAATAATGTCAATTTTAGCAAATTTAGATAAGATGATAGAGTTTCTAGGTTAGTCTTTGAAAGCTATTTAACCCGGCTTGTGGGTTGATTTTTCATTATTGAATTCTGAATAAAAATATTTTCCTGAATTTCAGAGTATTTTCTCTGGTTCTTTGGTTCTTCGTTTGTTCTTCCTTGCGGTCCTTGGATCCGGCTAGCCCGCGAGATAATCGCTACCCTGCCCGGCGTCACAAACTGTAGGTTTTCCCTCTTTGGAATCAGTATAATATGTGTTATGTTCCAGCTTTTAGGAAGAAGGAAAGTGTCAAAGAAGTGAAGGATAGCTTTAGAGACAGAGTGACCAATAGTATTCCAAAAGACCCTAAAAATTCTGCATTCAACCCATTTGGCCCAGGTGCCTTCCCTTTGGCATTAACTCTAAAGTTTTGAATATTTCATGTCTAGTGACAAGCCTAACTAAATGATTGGCTTGTATTTCTGTGAGGCATGCTAGATCATCTGGCAATCCCAACTCTAAATCTAGATTTGTAAATTGGTCTCCTGAGTCCTACAAGGTAGAATAAAGAAACTCAAACTCCTGTTCTATCTCTTGATGATCAGTAATCATTCGTCCATCTCCTGATTTAAGATATGATATTCTATTCCTAGTTCTATGTCCTCGGGTGACTCTATTAAAAAAATTAGTATTTCGATCCCCATCTTGTAGCCACTGTACTCTAGACTTTTGGGCCCAATGAGTTGTATTCTGTCGAAACAAGGCCTGATGCTTATTATACATAAATCTTAACCTCAATTCCAAACTGTGAACAGAAACATCAAGTTTGTCACTAAGTTCCTGTTCTAACTGAATAATATCCCTTTCCAGACATTTTATTGAATGATCCAGACCTTGGCCTAGCTTTCCACATTTTTTTATCAAATCGTTCCTCAAAATGCTAAATTTATGGTGCAATTCATGAAGTGGGTTACCCTTTAGTCCATCTCTCCAAATTAAATTCATACTGTCATGACATAAGGGGGAGTGAATCCAGATATTGTTAAATCTAAAAGGTCTATTCCTTTTAACCTTGTCCAAATTACATTGTAGAAAGAGCGGGTTATGATCAGATTGACTCCTAGGCAACTTTGTGACTAAATAAGTTGGAACACACTCTATCCACTGGTGGTTGGTTAATAGTCTATCTAACTTTGCCCAAACTCTAGACTGTCCTTCTTGGTTGTTACACCAAGTGAATAGGGGGCCAGAGGATTGTAGCTCAGTAAGATGGTTATTGATAATGAAGGAGTTGAAATGAGTTGATTTCATACTTGGGTATCGGGTTTTACAACTCCCCAGTCTTTTGGCTGGGTCTCTGATCGCTTTGAAGTCACCGACGATGAGCTAGGGCCCCACCTTACTTGAGAGGCCTTCAAGTTCAGACCATACTCGTCTTTGTTCATCTAATTGTTGTCCATTATATACGGTAGACACCAGCCAAGGTTGACTTGAGAGTCCCGTGATCACTAGATGAAAGACATATCGGGAGCAAGATATAGGAGTAACCACATAACTGTCCTTGTGCCAAAGAGTGATTAGTCCTCCTGAGTATCCCATCGATGGAATAGCAGCCCAGTGCCAGCTATTACCCAATGCCTTCACAAATATGAGAATTCGTGGTTTATCTACTCTTGTTTCAACTAAACAACACGTATTGATTCGGTAACTCTTTAGTAAATACTTGATTCTGCTAATTGTATCATTTCCTGCCACCCCTCTACAATTCCATAGGAGTAGATTCATTAAGAACTGGTTATGATACTTGATGAGCTGACACGCTCGATGTTGTCCTGCATGGCCTCTTTCCTTCCCTCAACCGAGGTTATTTGGGTTCTTCCTTCTCTATTACCAGCTTTAATCTCTTATACTTCCATACCATCATCAATAACATGGCCTCCCGCTACTTCTTGATCCATAAGGTTGAGTCGATCAATCTCTTCTAAAGCCCATGTAACAGTTCGCACTAAGGCAGAATGGTCTCTGATATCCTTCTCGGAATAACCCCTCTGATCTATAGGGTGTGATTCTCTACACTCCCTTGGACAAGGGTGTAAAAGGTCTCCCCCTTCGTCCAGAGAAGTCATCATCTCTAACAAAGGCTGTTGAGATCTAGTTGCCTCAGTATTACTGTTATCCCCTAGGTCTTGGAAGTAGTCAAGTCATGCCTTACTTGGTTTATCAAGGTTATGATATTTGGGTCTAATCCGCCTTGATGTATCGGAGTGATGTGAAAAGTCCCTGGTTGGAAGATCAAGTCCATCCCTACTTCCATCCCTACTTCTCTCTCGAGCCCCATCCCTCTGGCCCTTGTACGGTATAATCAGTCTCAAATGGATCCGTGTATAGGTCTTCTCGGGCTTTGTACCCACGATAGCGATCTCATCCTCGATGCGCCACATGTCCCACAACCTTCTGAGTGGTTGAACGGTCCCCATCTATGTGACCCTGGACTTCACTACACGTGACCATCTCCTCCATTTCTCCTTGGTCAATCTCCGGTGGGTCAACGACTACTATACTTTCAAATCTATTACCTCTGAGAGCCCCATACCAGCTTTACCCTGTGGTGATACCTCCTCTGCCCCCGCTACCACTTCCAGAGCCTCCTCCTCAACCGGCAGTTGCCATACCCCTACCCTGGCCTTGTCGTCCTGCTTGTAGAAACGAACCATAGATTGGGGTTCAGACACCAGCTTCTACAGATGTGTGGGGCTCCTTCTCCAGGGTCTTGTTGCAGGAGTTCAACGTATACCCTTCTGGAGGAGGGGCAACCTCGACCTCCATCTCCTTTCCTTGCGGAATAGAGGTGATCGGGTTTGGGCCAGCCTCCCCAGCTGGGCTCCTACTGAACTCCACAACACAAGAATCGGCAGTGTGCCCCACTATTCTGCATTTGTAACAGAAGATTGGCAATTTCTTATATAAAACAGACACAAAGATATCAGAGTCAGAGGATTCCACCCAAATTCCCCATTCTAATGGCTTTGTTAGATCCATTTCCACACAAAGCCTAACAAATCTAGAACGGTCCTCAGTTTGTGTGGTTTCATCCAATTTGAGCATTTTCCCAAAGTTATTCACTACCATTTCAAGAGGCTTCGACTTTAGATACTCAGTTGGGAGGTGGATCAGATGTATCCAGACAATCGCAGTGGTAAGTTTAGCAAAAGCAGGCTGAAATTCGGTTGCCATCTCATCAGGTGGAAAGCAGTGCCACTTATAGACCAAGGGCCTTCAGTGAAAAGTTTGTCCACCATTTGCTCCGACGAGCATTTGATGACATAGAAACCATTCAGCATGTTAGACACGGAGAAATCTCCAAATGTACCCCATAAACGTGAAATATGATCACAAACTAGGTCAAGAGGAGGTAGCTTACCAAAGATCTTACCATATAATACTCGATTCATACCTTCCAGTGCTTTGGCAAGGATCTCATCCGGGATCATCACCGTTGCCTTGAGCTGATCCAATATCAGACCGGGTGTTAGGACCATAGTGGGGACCTCCCTTTCCGCTCGTCCTCCAACCACATTAGCCCACGACCGGCATCCACCTGAGGTTGATGGTATTCCTCCCTGTCCCGAGCCCTGAATGAAAGAAGAGGACCAAGCTTTTCCCAACTATGCTGGAACAGCCTGTTTCCCTTGACTTACCTCACGCCTGCGTGGAGACTTAGGTATCCCCATCCTAGAATGGTCTCCCACGTTGTGACCACCTCCCCCCACCATCGCGTGCGGGGAAAGCCTCAAGGTTGCTGCCTTGCTTGATTAAAGGGTTGGTTGACTAGCTGGATGTTAAGACAAAGCCCCAACTCGCCGAGGAGGTATTGACACACAAACAAATGTTTAATTGAAGCAGGACATTATGGAAAGCTGGCCATTATTTACCTATTTATCACTTACCTCAACTCATGCACAACTTGCTCTTCTTGCCATTGAAGCTACAATTTCAATAATAAAAAAAACAAAATAAAACATGCTTCAATGGATATAGTTGCCTAATTCACAAATCTGCCTAGTGAGGGAGCTCCATCTATTCATATGGGTGAAGAAGAAAATTAAGATTAGGAATAGATTAATTTTAAAACATAGCTACAATCCATCTATTCATAAGAGTGTTCTGTGAAGGAATTTTTTTCATACTGTCTTAATTATATGATTGCTAATTGAAAATATAGGGCACTTTATAATATGCATGTAACCATATATGTAATTAAAATAAACTTCATTATTTCCATATATGTATAGTTTCGATACCCTAATAAGTGAGATCTCTAATGACAAGCAATGCATAGCATAACAACATATTAACCATTAATCATTCAATTGGTTTAAAATAAAAAAATGAAAGACTGACATTATAATCTACGCAAACAAATAATAGTAATTAATTAATTAATTAACTTCAATAATATTATAATAAAATTAAATAATTAATTTTAATAATTTTAAAAAATAGTTATTTGAATATTTATTTATAATAATTAATTAATCATAATATTTAAATATTTAAAAAATAGTTACCATTTAACAAACCTCATTATTATATATAAAATTATTTATTTACATAAGAGACATAAGAGTCATTTTACCACAATATCTTCTTTTAGGTGTAATACACAATTTAGTCCCTCTATTATACCGATTTGTGTCTTTAGGTCCCTTTATTATAATTTGAGTCCTGAAGGTCCTATTTTCACGATTGAGAATTGTTAGTCCTTTTTTTCGTCAACTTTAGAGGCTAAAGAGGTCTTTAAATAAGTGTAATACCTTAAATAGTCCCTGTGGTTTACTAAAAATACCCTTTTAGTCCCTCTATTATTTTTTGTCCGTAGGAGATCCCTCTATTTTATATTTTGAGAAAAAAAAAGTCCCTCCCCTTAACATTTCTGAGTTTTCACGTCTGAGAGGTTGACGTGGCTTTTTTTATTAATAAAAAAATCAAAATATTTCATAAAAATTTTAATCTCTGTTTAAAATATTAAACCATATTTAAGATATTAAATAACATAATTAATAATTAATTAATTAATCCTAACCCTGATTAAATTAAACCCTAGCCCTGTCACTCTCTCCCTCCTCCCCCGCCCACCTCGTCCTTTCCCTCCGCCCTTTTCCTCTCGCTCTCCCCCGTCGCCCTATGATTCTTAAAGCAACACATAAATCTGAAGTTTTAAAACTTTAAATCCATTGGTTAATCATCACCTCCAAATCTACAAGAACTTAAATAAGAACAATAGAAACAATGCATGAAAAGAGTACAAGAACTTGATCGGGTGAGCCAACAAAGTGCGTAGGAAGACATGACTGGACCGCGATGCTTACTGGGCCAACACTCGGTCTCCACCGTTCGGCATGGCGGTGCATGAGGTCCTGCACCCCGGCGATGAGGAACTCTACGTGCGCGCGCGCGGGGGGAAGAGGGGCGTGTGTGTGGGGGGGAGGAAGAGGCGCGGAGGGGAAGGAGGAGGTGGGCGGCGGGGGAGGGAGAGACGGGGGATAGGGTTAGGGTTTAGTTAATTAGGATTTAGATTTATTTAATTAATTATTTAGTATCATAATTATGGTTTAATATCTTAAACAAAGATTAAAATTTTCATCAAATATTTTAATATTTTTTTATTAATAAAAAAGTCAAGTCAACATCTCAAAACATAAAATAGAGAGATCTTCTGCGGACAAAAAATAATAAAGAGACTAAAAAGACATTTTTAGTAAACCACAGGGACCATTTAGGGTATTACACTCTTTAAATATGTCTTTGGGACTAACATTTCTCAATCAGAAAATATAGGGACCAAAAAACTTCAAATTATAATAGAGGGACCTAAAGTCACAAATCGGTATAATAAATGGACTAAATTGAGTATTACACTCTACTTTTACTTTTCTCATTCCTAATAAACTACCCTTCCAATCCTTTCCAACCAAACATAGTTTTCATTCCCATACTTTTCTCATTCTCCCTCATTTTCATTCCTCCCCATTCCATATTGGTGTTGTGCTTCTGCTATAAATGAATTAAGGTATTCCCCTTTTGGGCGTTTGATTCAAGGAATCTAATACCAATCTCTGGGCAAGTTTTATGAGAATGTAATATGTCCTCATTTATTTCATGATTAAACTCCTGTGAACTTTAGATTCCTAAGAAATTCATGGGCTTCATATTCACAAAAACCATGGCAAGTGGTATTGTTTATTAGTGGCAATGTAACTCGCACCAACCCTCTTTTATTTTTTTTCTTCATTTTTTTTAACTCCAATCCCTTTATCTTTTCATTTTTTTCGTTTTAATTTTAATTAATTATATATTATTATATTTATAATTATTGTATTTAATTAATTATTTGAAGTATTTATATAATAATTCATTGTTAGACTATCTTATTATTATTATTGTTATTTATAATATACAATTGTATATAAGAGTATTTAGATAATTCACAAGTTAAAAAGATTGTATTCCCACTCATCCAACAAACCAAATAAATCACCGTATGAAATAACCATTTATATTCGGTGTAATGCCCAATTTAGTTTCTTTATTATACCGATTTGTGACTTTAGATCCCTCTATTATAATTTAAGCTTTTGATTTTTAAATATATTTTTTAGGGACTAATATTTTTCAATCATGAGAGTAGAGGAAGGGATCCCATGACTCAAATTATAATAGAGGGACCTAAACTCACAAATCAATATAATAAAGGAACTAAATTGAGTATTACACCTTAATATTCCAATACAAACCAAATATAGAAATATGATTAACCAATCAAAGTAATTCCCATCCATGATAAAATAGGCCATTATAAAATAACATTTTTGGTGAACAAAGAATCACTAAGTTGGTGCATATGATTGTTTGGGCAATGCCTTCAAGATTCATGTAAAAGTTTTCTAGATTTGACTGTTTGAGAGCACATAATATTTGTAGTGATTTTTCTTCTACAAACCTGTTAACATATGAAGCTTCACCTTAGCATTTGATTTCTCACACCTTTTCAACAACAAATAATAATAGACTTGCAACCATAATAATTTGTTTGGAATTTGTATTTGACTACTCACCAAAGTTTCGATAATGCAACACAGCTCTTTGTTGCCTATATGGTGATACAGATACCTCTTTGAGAGGGGAAACAGAAAACCTCATAAAATGCCATCTATAGGTACAAACAGAAGCAACTCCAGCTAGAAAAATCCAGGGTGCTGCTGGCTTGTGCTGTTGGACTGACTGATGTCACACACACAAAACAAAAAAGAAACAAAAAAAAAAGGGAGTGCCCAAACCTATGGGGTGATGGTCAATGACTGCTCTTTAACTTTTTGGTTGCCGGGGACATGAAAAGGTTTCGAATAGAAACAAGAGGATCATCGACCTGCACAGCAAACCACAGGACTAACTTCAGATGAATAAAGCAAAACAATGAGGAATCTAATAAAAAGAGCAACATTGTGGATAGATCTCCCATAAATGGAGTGGTTCCTCAAATTAGATTCAGGACAAAGGGGAGGAAATGAGCCGAGGCAGGGATTTAAAATCATGAAATTCAAAGAAGATACCAAAGTGGGCATTGAAAGGTTACCTCATCAAGTAAAGCTGGTGATGCCTCAGAATGTGAAGGATAAGAACCATTCTCCTGTTGGTCTAGAGCTGAAAGAGTAAGTTTCCAACCAGGAATACTTTTTCCATCCACAGGAGAAATCCATGGGCAAAACGGTCTGTGTTGTCTGATTGGATCAAACTCCCTGCGTTTATTGTTCTTCTCTTCCTTCAAATTGATTTCTAAAGCAACAAATAGAAAATTAATGAGTAATTAAAAGGTGTGGTGTGGGTGTGTATACTTGTTTTCTAGCATAAAAGAATGTATATGAACAATCAACATTGCCATGACAGAATTTCATTTTGAACCTATATATTTGGTTAATAAGCTAGAATTCTTAATCCATTGATCTAGATAAAGATCATAGCTATAAACAAAAGGTTGCGTTGAGTTGTTCACCCCAGGCACAACATCAAGCAAGAAGGCATTGGTCACATTTGGTTTGAAGCCAGCAATACTTAAACCTTTGAGTGAAAAAAAAGTGACATTCAATTGCTAGAACACATATGGACTGAATGACAGAAAGACTAGACTCCAGAGACTTCAAAGGGCTTCTCATTGGATGCCTTTGAAAAGAAAACAATGGCATACCCTTACATTCCAATTATACATGGAACTTTTGTAGTAATATGATAGGGGTAAAAGTGGGAAGATACGTGGCATCCATCCAGACAACCAATAGAAGGATCATAGACTATTTTCTACTTGAATCCCAGTCTCCTAGAAGAAGAGGAGCTTCCGAACAGTCTCCCAGAAGAAGAGGAGCTTCCAAGGAGCCTCCCAGAAGAAGAGGAGCTTCCAAGGAGCCTCCTAGAAGAAAAGAAGCTTCTGAGGAGCCTCCCAAAAGAAAAGGAGCTTTCGAGGAGCCTCTTAGAAGAAGAGGAGCTTCTGAACAGTCTCCTAGAAGAAGAGGAGCTTCCGAGGAGCCTCCTAGAAGAAGAGGAGCTTCCGAACAGCCTCCCAGAAGAAGAGGAACCTCCCAAAAGAAGAGAAGCTGCAGACTACTCTTCCATCGAGGAGTTACAGACTACTTTTTTGACCGAGGAGCTACAGACTTCTCTTATGGCCGAGGAGCTGGCAAACTTGGGTCGCAAGCTTCCTCCAGCCTATAAATAGAGAACGAGACCCCATCTACAGCAAGCTTTTTTCCAACAGCGAAGCCCTGCCATTTTGAAGACCCATCTCCTCTTCTCCATCTTCTCCATGGACTCCAACCCCAAAGCTTCTCTCCCACTTCTTCTTCTTCTCCATTGTATTGAGAAATAAATAGTGGATTTAGCTCTCACCGATAGAGCTCGTGGTTTTTCCCCGATTTGAGGGTTTTTCACGTTAAATTTGTGCCTCTTACCTTGACTGGGTTTATCTTTGATTTTCTCACTGTTCTAAGTCCCAATCTTAAAACAAATTCAAATGATCGGGTGAAATTAGGGATCTAACCTAATTTTGCATCAACGTAATACAATCAGTAATTCATTTTTAATTGAACAACATTAAAGAAATCTGACTTTATACATGAATTTAACCTGAAACTGCATAGAATTTGGATATGAATATAGGTATGAAATCTACAAACCCTAGTGGAATAAATTTGAAGATGGACTTCCCATAGTCCACCGGACTTGGATATGCGTACGCCGTACAATTTGACTATGAACCACATACAGTTCCTACAATCTAATAACAGAAAAATGGGTTCCTCAGATCTGTTGGAATGACTTCGCCAGTATTGTTGTATATTTGATGAGGAGGCCAATAAGCCTGGCCTAGTTTCCAATGACTTGCAAATTACAAAAGACACTGTCTGGTTCTAGTAGAACCACAAATGAGATATCTAGTTATGCTATAATCAACTAAAACTATTAGCTTGTGTTTGATAGGGGAATATCCCACTTGGGATTAAGAATAACTTTTGAAAAGTTTTGAATTTTTTGGGGGGAAATTTTAAAGTAAAGGTATTAATGATAAGATAGCTATGTGGCTTCCATGCATTGGTGGGTGGGTCATTATTATATTCTTAAACTTAAATTAAAGTTTTTGGCGGAAAAAATTTTTATTGGGGAATGTGTTGGGGGGATATCCCCCTATCAAACACAAGCTTAGACTTCAAGCTCTAACTCATCTAGTAGGTGTTATCAGAGTTTAGTAGATCTAAATTGTTATTTGATTAGGATGAAACAGAATACAGAATGCCTTATGATTCATTATTAAGGAGTTTTATTAGAAAAAGCTCGTGTTTTGTTAGAGTTTGACTTAGACTTGAACTTGGAGATAAGTATGGCATAGGCGAGAAATTGACTGTTGGATAAAATATAGTTATTATTTCTTTGTTATTCCAAATCCAATGTATTACCCATCACTCGCTATGATCCTTGCAAGTAAATAATAATAATAATAATAATAATAATAATAATAATAAACCAATAATAAATTTTTAAAAAAAATTAATGCCAACGTAAGTTTACTTGATAGTGTGTGATAAAACATTGAAATAGAAGACGAAAACCTGATCCTTTTACTGAAAATTTAAACATTAAAATCCAACAATTTCCTTAAAGATCCATCACAAAATTTCTTCATTGACATAACAGTCATATGGTTCGTCCCATTAGTTAATTTGAGGGGAAAAACTAATACATAAGAAATCATCTAACATGCCAATATTTTGAGTGCAGGCATTTAGGGTACTATGAACACTTGTCAAGTCCAAGTAGATAGTAGGAGTTAAACTATGAATTCAACTGATCATTTTCCTAAAATGATTACTAATCATTGTAGGAAGATGTTACTGAAAGTGTAAATAACATAATTTGTTGCTTCGTACATTGAAGAAATACTAACATTTTAAACTGTTTGTGCTTCATTCGTGTAATTATTGACTAATATTTGAATAATGTTGCTCAACTCGTTGACCTTTTAATGATTTACTTTTGCATTAAACTTCTACACATCAGTATTATCACCTTTCCTGAATTCAATAACTTGATTATCAGACAAAGGAACTGAAATAGCAAAAGAAGTGGCAATACCTGATGATGGTTCATGACTGTTACTTCCTGTAGCCTTTTGGTGAACCAACTTCTTATCTGTAAACCTATCACCGTCCTTCTCATGGCCCTCAGCATGTGTAGAGGTTGCAGCAGCATTTGAAGTAGAAGGTAGCCCTTCACCAACTTTAGCATCATCTCCCACATTGCCAACTGCATCAGGTGCTTCTTTCTCAGCGCATCCTGGGTTACTATCAGTTGTGCCTGGATCATTAAGCCCATTTAGCATAAACTTTAATTGATTTTCAGAATTGACAGAGTGTTCCTGCAATGATGGACAACACATCAAGGTTTGAGTCATCAGAAGAATACCATCACTTTTCTCATTTATAAGTATATTGTGCAGATCCCTCATTCTTGACAGGGACAAATCACTGACCTGACTAGTTTCAGGAATGCAAACTTCATCGACTCTTTTCCTCTTCAATGACCCTGCATGCTCAGATATAACTGGATCACCATTCATGTCTTTCTTATGTTGTGAAAGATCATCAGCATGTAAAAGGGACTGTTTTTCTGTGTGATTCAAGCAAGAACTACCAGATGAATGATAATTTCTGAAACTAGAATAAGGATCAAACTGCAATCTTAAATGGCGGCTAATTATGGGGAAAGATACTCTAGGTTTATAATTTTGCTTGGTTGGTGGAGGGCCACCAGCAATTGTCAAATTTAACTTGAGAGGTCTTTCTCCAGCTGTTGTACCACTATGGCCAGTATCACTAATCCCTTCAATAGAAGGGATATCTTTAGTTTTCATCTTTTCAATCCTGGGTACGCCCGTTCCACTATAGAGATCCTTAGTAATCAGCAAATCATCTTGACCACTTGAATCTGGGGAAGCAATTACACTGAAAAGTTCCAGAGGACGCCGTGTGTTTGCAAAAGCCCACAATCCAACACAGGCTCCACAAAATCTGCAGTCCAAGACAACAGAAGCAGGATCATATATATATTCATTGGGAGTGCGACCTATATGCCTTTCCACTATAACATCATCAGAGTGCCCAATCTTTTCATCATCAGGGATCTGTATTGAAGATCCTGGCAGATTTACTCCATTGGCAGGGCTTGACTGATCTTCATGGTCAACAGAATAAGGAAGCAGGCGAGGCTCCCATCCACATAAACTAATAATTTTTTGTGACTGCAAAAATTAACAATCACCACTTAGTTTGAGGAGTTCTGAAAACATAAGCAGGAATAGCAAATCACACAAAACTTGTACACGGTCTTGAGAAATACTATTAGCACATCAAGGGGAAAGAAAGTAAAGAAAGATTCATTATAAATGGTATAGCGTCAGTAATAAATCCTCATTGAATTTGATTTTTCCTTTTTTTTAAGGTAAGAAAGTTGGGAATTAGTAACTGCATCCAATCTCCAAAAAAGTCCCAATTGTTTCAAAAATCAGTATAAATTACTTTGAATAATAGATCCTCGGATATTTCATAAAAGGGTACTAAAAAGCAAGCAAGTGTGATCCCTCCTAGACATGTCCTGAGTCTTAATCTGAAAGAAAGTGTGTGATAAACACAGAAGAAATAAACCAATTGGGAACTTGATCAGGGATAAATTTCCAATCAATCCATTGTAGCAGAAGAGCTGTGCCTTAAAAAGTTTTACTCTGAAATATTGTTGTGTTATTGATAACAAAAATAGCAATCACATCTCTATAAATCAATATTTTACAAGCCACATATTTTGCTATTGAAGACAAAAGCTAATTAAGATTCTATTATCACACTTAAAACTCTAATCAAGTGAATCTCAGATGGAAACAATAAAAAAACTGTTGTTAAAATCAAGTGAATCTCAGAGGCCAACAAAGTCCTAAACATGGTTTCAAAATTCAACCAACACTGCATGAAACAAAATCAAGTGCCCACCTAGTTGATTTAGACTCAATTGGACCGAAATCGACATAATTGGCCGGGGTCTAGTCTTAATTGAACAAATTCCAACTCTCTTTTGACAAATATAGCCTCCATTGAACCATATTCCACTTAATTGGGTCATATAAATTAAATTGGCCGCATATATGGCCAAAACGAGTTGAATCTGGCTCAATGCCATATCTTGCCCAGTACGACCAGACTTAGCACAGTTAGAGCTAACTTTAAAGTGAAAGGATGGGCACCCATTACATGTGGGTAAAGGAAGAGATTTGGTGTGGATAATAAAGCATTACAAGGAATGGTTAGTTTTCTGCAAAAGGCAAGGAAAAAGAAAAGGACGTGGTTCTTGTGGAATAAATGCTAGCAAATCTTGGTTTTATGTAGTGTGCGCGGGTGGTAGGAAATTAATACTGCATAATTACTTTGATAAAGTGAAAATTTAAAATTACATCGATTTATACAATTTCTTAAATTAATCACCCCTAATGTTAAGTGACATGCTAGGGAAATTTATTGTCACTGTCAACACAATAGAATGAAATGAAACATATACACATACTTCCAACAAAACTTTCGGACTTTGATCTATAGCACCTCCTAAGTAGGTCAAGGAAGAGGGTGAGAGGGTAACTAGGAGGCAAGGGGTTCACATCTTCTACTAACATATGAAGGAAAAGATAAGGGCCTCTGTGGTCAGGCAATACAACACTTAGGAGGGCTGCACTGCTCTCCCCCTAGGCATCGCCCTCGCTAATTCATTGCAGATGAACAGGGGAATGAATTAAGTTGCAATATGACAGAGTATAGATGGTCAATCAATAAAAGGACTCAGGTAACTTTCAAAGCATTTCCAAAGTTTAATAATCTTACTTTTGTCCCTGAGATTTAAAAGCCTAAAAGCTAGTCCCTAGATATAATTATAGTAATAGTTTTGCAACTTTGCATAAAATGACTAATATGCCACTATAAAATTTTCAGTTAACTTCTAATAAAATATTTGAAATTATCTTTTTCAAAAACCCTCATATTTTGCATTTCTTATAAGGAAAGGTAAATTACAAAAACCTAATTTGAGGTTTACCTATCATAACAGTTTAGTGCCTCTTAGTTATAAAACATACAAATTAGTCCCTACACAGGTATGAGTTTAACAAAGTTGTTGCCTCAAAAAATAATTAAAAAAATGTAACCCAGTGCTACAAAGCTCCCGCTATGTGCGCCCAAGGAAAGGTCAGACCACTTAGGTCTATTATACATGGCCTTACCCTGCATTTCTGCAAGAGGTTGTTTCCACGTGCCTTAAAAAAGGATTATCAAACAAATATTCCCTGAAGTTCATAAAACCTACAATTTAGACCTTATATACATTTGGAACTTGCCGAACAAAAAGGTAGGTCCTTAAACTCCCCTTAGGTTTTTGGCAATTTATCATGCTAATTTTTAAATGCTTATTGAATTTTTATACAAAATTGACCAAAACTTAAATGGCCAATATGACTAAACAAATTATTTTTAACTAGGATTAGAATTGAAACTAAAAAGATATTAAGGCCTTATAAGAAAATAACAAAAAAATGAGCAATATACAATATAAAATTAATTTGCATCAATAGCACCATTATGCAAAATAAAGAACAACACAAAATAATTGTTCGTTATGGTGCTCATAAAATTTACCACTTCAAAGGTTATAATTGATATGCATAAAATAGAAGTCATGGATTCATCTAAAATAGCAAAATAATTGTAGTTGAAAATTAAGGACAAATTTAAGTAGTTTAGTCTCCAAGAAAACTAGCAATGTTTTTAAAATTAGAAATTATGTCAAATATTGTCATATCCTGAGTCTAAGCTCACATGACTGGCATGGTTCCCTTTTACTTGAGTCAAGAGATCTGCCCAGTCACCTGTTCGCATCATCAAATTTGCAACTAGATAACCAGTGGAAGTCCATATTGTTCAGAAATTTGTAGATGGATATCATCTTGCAATTTTAAATTCATTGAGTCAAAGTTAAACAAAGTTAATAAGCATCATAAGCACTTAAAAATCCCTAGAAAGAAAATTATTTTCAAATCCAACTTATAACTAAATAAACAACCACAACAACTAAACCTTAGTCCCATACTAAATGGGGTCGACTATATGGATTCTCTGTCTCCATATCCCTATGTCAAAGACAAGATTCAACTCAATATCTAAAATACGTAGGTTCTTAGACACTACCTCTCTATGTGATCATAGACCTACCTTTATCCTTTATCTTACCTTTTATTATTAAACTCTCACATTTTCGAACCAGGACACCTGGTAGTCTACGACGCACGTATCCAAACCATCTTAAACATCATTCTCTTATTTTATCTTCAATTGATACAACATGCACCTTCTATCGGATGTATTCATTTTTAATCTTTTCAAATCTTATATGAGTATATTGAACTTTAGTTGCCCAAACACTCGCTCCCGTATAACATGGTTGGTCTAATTACCGTTTTATAGAAGTTTCCCTTCAGTTTGATAGGCATCTTCTTATTACATAAGACACCCTAACACTTCTTTATTTCAGCCATCATGTTTTGATTCAATGGTTTACATCTTCATCTGTCATCCCATCATCCTGTAAAATGAAACCTAGATACTTAAAATGGTTATACTTAGGTACTGCTACCCCACCTAGTTTTACTTCCCCTCTATCTCTCCTACATAGACTAAAATTACAATGTATATATTCTGTCTACTTAGCCTAAAGTCTCTACTTTCAAGAGTGTTTCTCCATAGTTCTAACTTCTGATTAACTTCATCTCTAATCTCATCAACTAAAACAATATCATCTGTGAATAACATGCACTATGGATGTCATCTTGGATATAACCAGTTAACTTATCCATTATTAGAGTAAACAAGTATGAGCTCAAGGTCGATCCTTAATGTAGACCTATTATTATAAGAAACTGTTGTCATGCTTATTTGTAGTTAGTTAGGATTTAGTTTATTTTTTAAATAATGTGAATAAACCAGTTAGGATTTAGTTTGTTAGTTTCCTATTTTTTAGGAAATTTTATTTTTATTCAAAATAGAATAAATAGTTAGCCCCAAGGTTGTAACAAAAAAATTATTATTGATTATGAGGAATAAAATTCACAGCAGTGTTTTTTCTTTTTGTGTTTTTTTTTCCTTATTAAAGCTTTTATGGTATCAGAGCTTTAAAAGTTTTTTTTTTAAGTTGAGGAAGACATAACAAAAATGGCTATGACCGGAGAAAGGAGAGGCGATGGTCCTGAGGTGTCCTCGGATACTTCTCAACCTACCTCTATAATTGCTCCCACTATTATCTCAGATAATTTTATCTTCCTTCAAGTCACCTCATTCAAACTTAATGGCCGCAACTTTCTTCATTGGTCCAGATCCGTCCAGATGGTGATTCGCGGGAAGGGAAAATTTGGTTACCTCGATGGTTTCAAAAACCATCCATTAATGATTCTTCTTATCCTACTTGGGATATCAACAACTCGTTGGTCATGTCGTGGCTAATTCACTCGATGGAAGATCCTATTGCTGAAATCTACTTATTGTATCCTACGGCCAAGAGTATTTGGGATGCAATAACGTTGGCATAGTCTGATCTTGAAGATGCATCTCAACAGTTTGCCCCCCGCAAGCGGTCTCGCAATCTACGCCAAGCAGCTGATTCAATCATTCACTATTTCAACTCTTTGACATGTTTGTGGCAGGAACTTGACCTCTTTAATCAACACAATTGGCATAATCTGGCCGATGCTGAAATTTACCACAAGATGCTTCTACGAGAAAGGCTATCATTGTTATTCTCCTAGAAAATGTAAATATCTTATCTCTCGGGATGTCTCCTTTTTTGAAAATCAGCCTTTTTCCCCACAAATCCGTTTAAGGGGGAGATTTTGGGTTCAACAAATTTATGGGATAAGGATAAGTTAGGAAATTCAAATTTGTATCATCTTGATAATTTGGGAATTCAAATTTTAAAAATTCAGATATGAGTGATAAGGATAAGTTAGGAAATTCAAATTTGGATCATCTTGATAATTTAGGAAATTCAAATTTTAAAAATTTAGATCATCCAGATAATTTAGGAAATTCAAATTTTAAAATTTCGGATAATCAGCTATGGGAATTTTTTTGGGATCTTATTCCATCAAATCTGGTCATCTTAAACCAACCTTTCTTATCTTCTCCTTAAATTTTAAAAACCAATTCTACTCCACCAAATCAAGAGAATCTGCATAATCCGAAAGGATCTTCTCATGGAGCTGTCATACAGTTTGCCAAAACTTACTCTAGAAAAAAACTTTCTCACAGGGTGGATGAATCAGACTCTCTGTACCGTCAATCATCTGATCCGGTTTCAGGTAATGAACTCACCCAGCTTGATGACCTTGATATTCCTATTACTTTAAGAAAAGGAGCTCGAACTTGTACTAAGCATCCAATTTCAGACTTTCTTGGATATTCTCATCTGTCCAAGTCTATGCAGGCTTTTATAACTCATCTCTCAAGTACTGAAGTCCCAAAGACAGTATAAGAAGCTCTACAAAACTAGAATTGGAAGAATGCAATATTAGAAGAACTACTGGCACTCAGAAAAAATGGT
Source organism: Dioscorea zingiberensis (assembly GCA_026586065.1). NCBI lineage: Eukaryota > Viridiplantae > Streptophyta > Magnoliopsida > Dioscoreales > Dioscoreaceae > Dioscorea > Dioscorea zingiberensis. Next base: position 51,001,415 of record CM048818.1, on the reverse strand, counting down.
ATATGGGAAGTGGTTCAGAAACCAAAAGACAGTTCCAGTGGGATGCAAATGGGTGTTTATGGTGAAGTATAAGGCTGATGGCACAATTGAACGCTACAAAGCTAGACTCATAGCAAAAGGATACACACAGACTTATGGGATTGATTACCAAGAGAAATTCTCTCCGGTTGCAAAGATTAATACCATTTGTGTCTTATTATCACTGGCAGCAAACTTAAATTAGCCACTCCAATAATTAGACGTGAAGAATGCTTTCTTGAATGGTGACCTCGAAGAAAAAGTGTACATGGATCTACCACCAGTTTTTGATGATAAAAGCAAGGAAGGAAGAGTGTGCAGATTGAGGAAATCCCTCTACGGATTAAAACAATCACCAAGGGCCTGGTTCGATCTCTTTACCAAAGCTATTCAACATCATGGATATAAGCAAGCTCACTCAGATCACATTCTCTTTTACAAGCAACAGGATGGTAAGCTTGCTATTCTAATTGTCTATGTTGATGACATTATTCTAACCGGAGATGACATGGTTGAGATCACTAGAATTAAAAGAGAGATTGTCCCATGAATTCAATAAGAGATCTAGGAAATTTGAGATATTTTCTAGGTATGGAAATCACTAGAAGCAAAGCTGGAATTACATTTTCACAAAGAAAGTATATTCTTGATCTCCTTAGAGATACTGGAATGATGGGATGCAAGCCAGTGGACATTCCTAAGGATCCAACTATGAAATTTGAAGTCAAACCAGAAGAGGAACCAGTTGATAAGGGTCGTTATCAACGCCTTGTTGGAAAGTTGATCTATTTAGCACACACAAGACCAGACATTGCTTTTGCAGTAAGCTGCATTAGTCAGTTTGTGCATTCTTCCTCAAGAACTCACATGGAAGCAATATATCGAATTCTCAAATACCTAAAGGGCTCTCCCGGTCGAGGATTATTTTTCAAGAAACAAGAAGAACAAGGAGTAGAAGTCTTTGTTGATGCCGATTGGGCAGGATCAACCACTGATAGGCGATCCATTTCAGGTTACTGCTTGTATGTTTGGGGGAACTTAGTCATATGGAGAAGTAAGAAGCAAACTATGGTCGCGAGAAACAGTGCAGAAGCAGAATTGAGGTCTACAGCTCATGGAATTTGTAATGCCTTTTGGTTGAAGAGGTTGCTTGAGGAACTGGGAAAAAAAATGCAGATGCCACTGAAGATCTATTGTGACAACAAAGCAGCTATCTTCATCTCACATAATCCGGTTCATCATGACCGTACCAAGCATGTGAAAGTTGATAGACATTTCATCAAGAAAAAAATAAATGGCAGGATTATTAGTGTGAAATATGTGCCAACAAATCAACAAACCACATATATCCTAACTAAAGCTTTGTTCAAGCCAACATTTGAGAAGATGTTAAACAAGCTGGGAATGTACAATTTGTATAGTCCAGCTTGAGGGAGAGTGTTGTCATGCTTATCTGTAGTTAGTTAGGATTTAGTTTATTTTTTAAATAATGTGGATAAACCAGTTAGGATTTAGTTCGTTAGTTTCCTTTTTTAGGAAATTTTATTTTTATTCAAAATAGAATAAATAGTCAGCCCCAAGGTTGTAACAAAAAAATTATTATTGATTCTGAGGAATAAAATTCACAACAGTGTTTTTTCTTTTTGTGTTTTCTTCCTTATTAAAGCTTTTAGAAACTCCTTCATATCTCCTCCCACTCTTCTCACACTCGTAACTGTTCCTTCGTATATATCCTTAATAACATTTATATATTTATCATGAATGTCTTTCTTCTCCAATACCCACCAAAGGACTTGTCTCGGTACTCAATCATATGCTTTCTCTTGTCAATGAAAACCATATGGAGATCCTTCTTCTTCTCTTTGTAAATCTCCATCAAGATACTTAACAACAAAAACAAAAGAACTACAAATTTGAAATAGTTTTGTACTTAATATAATAACATGATATGTGGTATAGTACTTTGTAATTTTGTCTGCCTAGTTTACTTTCCATAAACATTGTTTAGAGTTTATTGAAATGAAATGACATACAACATGAAATGTTGATCAGTTTTATATGCTTAAAAAAACAAAACAAACAAATGAACAAGAAAAAAAAAAACCAAAACAAAACAAAGTAAAGAAGTTCATGTTCTCTTGAGATTCCTTTATGATCACAAAATATCACAAGCATTAAATTAATTAGCCACTCAAGAAAGGATAAAATCCAATATCTCCACATCGCAAAAAATGGACTTCGAGGGAAGTATTTGCATTTCAAGGTCATTGATCTTGAAATAACCTAATAATTTGTTTTTACTTTTCTTTTTTAATTTTTCAAGATCCCCAACCACAGCCACCCAACCATCTTGACAAAGATTAATCTCTTCACTGTCTCAAACCACTACTTATTATGCTAGTAAGCCAAGATGAAAGCAAAGATCTCAATAACATAATGCTCGCTCCATACAAAAAGTTCTTCAACATTCAAATTTGTTCCACAAATAACTTGTCCCCAAAAACAGACTTAGATCAAGATTTTAACACAAGACAACTAATTAGGCAAGGATAAAGCACAAAAAGAATACTAGGTGCCATAATATAGTTTTACCACCAAAACATAACTTATGATCAATTTAGATTTTAGGCATAGAGACACTCACAATATAGTTGATCTAGAGGCTCATTGGTGGTACGAGCCTAATAGTGAACTAATATGCATAATCCTTAAATAGAAAGAGAACTCCAATGTTTCGAACACAGTATCGCATCTAAGCCTCATGCAACAATTCAGTGAAGAGCCTTTGATCACATAAGGAAAGACTAGATCATATGCTTAATCCAATTTCCACTAATATGCTTAATGTCTAGTTTCTTCATGGAATTAGTCATCCCTAGTGAAGATTGAATTGTTCTTGAAGATGGTTAATTATGAAGTCAAATAGGCGCACTAGATGAACCAAAAAACTTGTCATTACAGTCATATTGATAGCATAGAATTCTACCCAAAAAACCACAAAGACAATGTATAATACTCCAAGCATTGTTCAAGAGGACCGGTTTAAGTCATCAAATTATGCTATTGACCTTATATGCTTGACATAATCTCTCTGATCATATAAGCGAAAAAAGTGGATCTCAGAGAAAGAGCATGTTGTTGGAGATAACTTTTTTAAGTAATAACGAAATGCTGTGAAGATGGAGAATTTCCAAATACATACTATTAAACTCAAACTCATGCATCACAAACAAATCACATAGATTTTTAATTAACTAAATTTGCTTCAAAGTACTTCCAAACCTGGTAGTACAAGTCTGAAAAAGCAGATTCAGAGACACCATCCAAATCCTTGTTCCCAGAGTGATCTGTAAGCTTAATGCCAGAAGCTAAGGAAACTGATTGAGGAGAAGATTGAGATAGAAGACATGTAAGCTGAGGGCTCTTCATGCATTCAACTGTTGAGGATGATATTATCGGAAGAGCTGTAAGTTGCAAAAGCATAGAAGCACGTTCTTTGTACCCCTCAACCAAAGTTGGAGGTGGTGTTGGAGGTAGCATTGCGAGTGCCTCATCACACACATTGTCAATCCATGGGCATAGCAGTTTATGCCCATTATCAAGCTTTAAGCTGAACACTGCAGCAGCCTTTTCAACTACATAATGGGTATAATTTCTTTGTTAGAAATAAATAACATTATTCAAAAAATGAAGGAAAATACCAAACACATTCTAAGTTTCCAGGCCATCATGATAATATATACAATAGCCACGTCCAGACAAACAACATATCATCAAACCAAGGCCATATTCTTAACCAATATCTTTCAAAGTTTAAACAAAACTTGTCACAGAGACAACACTTAAACACCAGATGATTCAACCAGCTACATGGCCTGGTTTACTTGATTCAACAAAAAACCAGATTTACTAGTTTCTAGTCTGCATGTCAGAAAATTGACAAATATATTTGAGATATAATACATAAAATATAATAGATTAGTGCTTAAACAGTATGATTAAAAACTAAGGAACAAGTAAGACACAATTTAGACAGCTACCTTGCTGCATCGACCATGCTGAAGGGGTAGAAAAAAGAATACGTGCACCACATGCCTCACAAGCAATCGTGTCCATTTCAACATTAATCCAACCTCTCCTAGCGCAGTTCACAGGATTGACCACCTGGGTAAGAAATGGACTACAGTTTCAGTCTACAAATACTTAGCTAAAAAGAAGAATAATCTCTTGGAACACACACTAAAAGATATATAATAAAAGGAAATGTTTAACACAAAATTCAAATCAACCCTGCACAATATCATGAAATTATACGAGCATGCTAAAAAGGTTACATTGGAAAAAATTGTGAATGTAAAATTGAGCTAGGTTATCTTTTGGGTCTAAATATGTAAAAATGAAACATATAAGATATAACTTTTCCAAATAGATTGTGTTTGGTTAGAGAGAAAATGAAAGAACAAAGTTAGAAGATACTGAAAAGAAATTAAAAAAGAAAAGAAAATATGAACTTTACTTGTCTGGTTGAAGAGAAAAGTGAAGAAGAAAAATATATAGGAAAAACAATAATGTAAAAGAAAATTTTAAAAAGGTTTTCTTTTCCTTGGAAAAGATTGCCAATGTAAAATTAAATGTGGTTGCATTTTGAGTCTAAAAATGAAAAATGAAACATATTTGAGATATATTTCCCCTATAGATTGTGTTTGCTTCGAAAGAAAATGAAAGAACAAAATTTGAAGAAACTGAAAAGAAAAGAAAATGTGAACTTTTCTTGTCTTATTGATCACAAAAGTAAATAAGAAAATTAAATAGAAAAAAATCATTATGTAAGATATATACGGGGCATGAGAACATGTTGTTTAGCTTCAGGACAACTAAGAGGCCCCGAATGTCTCATAAGGCATAGATGATAAAGCTCCAAGCACATGAAGGATCAGATGTTGAGTTTCAAGTACATCTTCTCAAAGGTAAAGAAATATCAGTGGGCCACCAAATCATTAAAAAAAAAAATTATGCTCCAATAGACTCTGATCATGCAGAAACTATTACCTAATATGCACCCCCAGACATCACATAACTGGGTTCTTCAAACACATCTCCAAAAGGCTTACCTAGTCAAGCGGCCCAAACTAAAGATAAGGGATCCTTTTGCAGAATACTCAGTTAGAATAAAGAGTGAACTGATGTACAGTTGGGATCAAAATGGCATTCTTGCATTGATTTTTTTTTCCTTTGTTCACCAAAACTAAGAGATAGTGAGCTTTGTGAAAGTTGTTAAAGGGCATTTGGTTAGCAATATGGGAAGGGGAGTGTAATTTCTAGGGATTCTTCCCAATGACATAAGTTTCCCATGTTTCTTCAAGATACCAAGGAGTTGTTTAGATTCATAAGGGGTCTAGAATGCCTACAGATGCGATACATTACTTCCTGTTTAAAAACACAAGAATCTTATTTCCGTACTTGGAATCTTCTTTTAATTGACTAAATTACCCCTTATTATTTATTTTTTTTAATTTGAGTATAGAACTTATTTGACACAGACAAGGTTAATGCTGTCCAAGTCAGATACATTGATGGATACGACAAAATTCAACAGCTATACTTTTAAAGTCAACTAAAAACAATACAATGTCTACAATAAAAACTATGTTAGGTATTTAAGTGCTCCCCTAACCATTCATTTCCATTCAAGATCTAGACTTTCAGTCTCATTTAAAAACAAAAGCATGCACCCGATAAATGGTTTATATACAATTATTTTTTATTTCTTAAAGAACCATATAACACCCGAATTGGAAGCGTTCATACGTGTGGAAACAGGTCTTAGTGCCAATGAGTTGGCACAGCTCTCAAATACAAGAAGCATCAAGCATAAATTAACAATTTATGAAATGATGCACAGCATGGAGTTAAGTGAATTAAGTTTTGCAGATCATTGAAATATTTTTCATAGATTTTGTATTGAAGTGTGCATTCAATCTTAGGGAATAAGCAGTATAACTCCATAGTTAAAGAGCTGTAGATTGTGAACACATAGTCATTTAATATAGTTTCGATTATAATGAGACCATTGATAACTTATAATAACATGATGACAAAGGAGCATATGCATAAGATGGTAATCAAACTTATTATGGAATACCAATATGCTTCCATATCACCAACATGAGATTTCTACTTTCATCATGCTTCAATAACCGAACAACTTATCATTCCAGTGAAGATGTGGAATCTTGGTATCCAGATTCCATAAAAGAACTATCTAAGCAACATCCAAAACAAAGCTAGACCAAAGGTTAAAGTCTAAAATTATCCACCTTAGTTTGAACTGATTACATTCTCCACTGGATTCATTTCTTCATAATATATATATAAACAGAAAACACTATGAAGCCATGGTTTAAAAAGAAAGCATTAAAACTAAATCATCAATCATTAATCCAACACATTTTAGGTAGAAATATATTCAGTCATCAATCATCAACTCAAAGCGAATAAATTGAGGTAAAATAGGGAGAGAAAACAAAACCTTGGGCTTCCCAAACCAAGTCATGGCCTTGTAAGTGGCCAACCTCCTCATCAGATCTCCACGATCCCATGGCCGGCACTGCGGCACCAGTCCAAGCGACCCAATCGAATCCCTAGGGAGCCTTAGCCGCGCTTGGTTCCCCGACTCCAACGCCCTCTTCCCTCTGCCCAGAAAATCAACAAACACCAAATGAATCTCAAAATCACAGAAGAAAACAACGAGAACGGAACCATAAATGCGGTGGGAGTTTGGGACCTTGGTAGCGGGAGCGGGGGCTTGGTCTTGGGCTTCGGAGAGGGAGCATGATAGAGTTTGTCCATGACTTTCTGGAACCTCTTCTCGGAGTCCTCCGCCATCGTTCCCAATGGAGGAAGGATCGATCAAGCTCTCTCGTGCTTCGCTGAGGGGCTATCATGCTCTCCGCACCGCCATTGGAGGTACTCGAAGCTGTCTGCCTTCTCGGCCTACATCTCTTGCCATCTTATGCATCCGTTGTCGGGTCACTCGCGAGTGCAGGCGCTTTATCGTGTCTGACTACGTGGCAGAATTTAAACATTAGTTTGGTTCTGTTTGAAAAAACTTCAAAACCGGGTTAATTACTCAAATGGTCCCTCAACTTTGATCATTCTTCACTTGTGTCCCTCATTTTCATTTTGTAACCAAGGGTTAATTACATAAATGGTCCTTCAATTTACGTCCAATTTCACTTTCGTCTCTCAATCGTAACAAAATAGTCCCCCATCTTCTAAAACGTAACAAAATGGTCCCAATAGCGGGTTGCCGGTTGGAGAAGGTTGACGTAGAAGTACCTATGCTAACTCATCTTGCTAACTCACTCCCCTCACTTTGCTGACTCACGGCCCCTTTTTCCCCCTAATTTTAGGGTCCCTCAAAATAAAAACCCTAGAAGTTGCTCCCGAGCACCGCCAACACCCGCCATTGTAAACTTCGATCAAACACTCGACGACATCCCCTTCTTTTCGCCTCCTGCTCCTCCGTCGGCGGTCACATCGGGCTCTCACCTCCTCCGTGATAGGAGACAACGCCAAGGAGATCAAGAAAGAGGAGAAGAGCGGAAGACAGAGCCTATGGCAGTCATGGTGGAATCCTCTCTGGTCATGTAGCCCCCATCGCGAGGCTGAAGATCACCCTTCGTGTAGTCTCTCGATTCATCGTGCCTGCAACGGAGCACTTCAGAAATTTGATATTTAGGAATTATCCGAGTTGATTTAGATTTAGATTTTATTAGATTTAATTTAAATTAATTGTTTTTTTTTTAATTTGAAGTTCAGAACAAACTGAAATTTAAAGCTGTTTTTAGTTTGGGATGTATGATTTTTAGATTTCCATTAGATGGTGGAGATCTCCTTTTCTACCGAAATCTCAGGCAAGAGGAACAACAATGGCTGTCATTTAAAACTTTAAATTTAAAAATAGTTATCCTAATTTAATGAAATTTTTTGTTCACCCTTTGCTTTGCATTGTTTGTGTCTAAACAATGTATATAAATATATATATATATATGCATTGAAAATACCAGGTGTCAATATTTTAAAGAGTCAATGATGAAATATTTTCAAATGAAATATATCTTGAAATATCTCAAAATTAAAATATTTTGATGTGGCCTGATCCCAAGGCGAGCTGAGGACACAGATCCTGAGGCAGAGACTAAGGACACAGATTCCAAGGTGGGTTAAGGTCACATGATCCAAGATAGCCTGAGAACACAGATCTTGAGGTAACCTCAGATTTTAAGATATTTTGAGAATAAATATCTCGAGGCGATCTTCAGACCCAAGATAGTCCAAGAACGTAGATCTCGAGGCAATCTCAAATTCTAAGATAGCTCGAGAAGTAATCTCAAATTCTAAGATAGCCCAAGAATACAAATATCGAGGCAATCTCAAAAATACAAATCCTAATATAAGCCGAGAACATAAATCTCGAGGGAAAAAAAATTAATTAAAATTAAATCTAAATTTAAATTTAAATTCAAATTTTTAATCAGTGACGAGATTATCTAGATTATCTCATGATGATTAAAATTCAAATTCAAATTTTGACGAGATTATATCTATCTAGATTATCTCATGATGATTAAAATTCAAATTATACTTACTCTCAAATTTTTTATCTTATTTAGATTCAAATTCAAATTTTGAATCTTATCATCACGATTATCTTATATTAAAAGGTTATACCTAAATCTAGATTATGATCATTAAAATTCAAATCTTTGATTTTATCTAAACTATGATCTCATGATGATTAAAATAAAAATTGAAATTTCAATCTTATCATCTAGGTTGTGAGGATGTATAAATAGAGGAGGGGAGACCTCTTGATGGATATACTTTTGGAGAGAGAAAAAATTAGAGAGGACTTTAAAAATCAGAGAGATTGAAAGAAAGAAAAATAAGAGAAAAAGTGAGTCAATCCACCAAATGTATCCTCCCCTGCCTCATGATATCTTGGTCAAACAAGTAGACATGAGCCAGTCTCTGATAGCTTTGCCGAAGGATACATGCTCGGGTTTGTCCATAGACCGTAATACCACAGAAGAAGCCGTCAATGACGGAGCTACCCTTGCGGTATTGCTCCCGTCACCTGCGCAGATCACCGTCCTCATCGCCACTGTAAAATCCAAGATTTTATGGAAATAATGGAGTCTAATTTTATCCTCTAAATTTCTTTTTAATCATTTAGTGATTTATGGAGTTTTCCCAAACTTGGTTTAATTGGAAAAGAGGAAATAAATTGGTTAAATCCTAAATTTGGGGATGCCAGGGACTTAGTAGAAATTTCAGAAAGTCTGGGGACTTAACGGAAATTGTGCCTCCCTCTCAGAGAGGGGACCTTCATGTAAAGATTAAAGAAGGCACGGGTTTATTTGCAAAATTTTGAGAGAACCATGCATAGAAGCGTTTGGAAATACATCAATGGTCACGATCAAACGATCGGGTGATAGTGAGTAAGTCCGAGGCATAGAAAGTAATCTTAGCCCTCCATCCTTTCGTTAGGATGATATAATCCCAGCTGTTGATCTCCGATGAATGCATAAGTTCTAGGCACAAGAATAGATCTTCCATCCATTCTCTTTAAGATGAAGCAATCTGGAACGCCCATCTGATGAGATTTGTTTTAAGTTCGAGGCATGTGACATGATCCCAGCCTTCCATCTACTCTCAGAGGTTATGAATGATCTGGACCATCCATCAAAGGAAAATGATTAAGTTCGAGGCGATTGAATCAGATCCAACCGCTCGTCACTCAATGATCTCGGCCATTCATCTAGATGGATCACGAGCCCGAGGCACAAAGAGGATCTACCACCGTTAGATATGATCTAACCAATCACGAGCCATGAAACAGTGTCCTCTTCTTCGCTAGCAAGCATCGCTATGCGAGCTCATCACCACCGCGATCAACGCAGACCACGTTTGGAGAGTTGACGATTTGCTTGTGATCCCTGGGATCACAATTGCCTCGCGAGTCTCTTATAATAAGGACAACACCTCCAGAAACCGTATAGCCGCTAGCAATCAACACCACCACCATTGAGTGGCAGCTAACCATCTCCGCCGTGAGAGCTTGAGGGAGAAGGGAGGGGAATATTCCCCGGTGATCGCAGCTAGAGAAGAGGGAGAACTGAGGAGTCCAAGCAACGGGACGTACTCTTGGTAAGCTTCTGTCTTTGAGAAACCAGGATGCCGGTGAGGCAACTGAGAACCTCACCGGAGTTTCAAACCTTCAAATCCTTCATTCCCTCGTTCTTTTTATATATAGCCAGAAAAATGTCAGGTTCCCGATCTTTCAGAGAGCAGTGACCGTCTCGGAGGAGTATAGGGAGCATAGCGGAGCTTCCCCGTGAGAAGCTCGACGGGAAGCTACTCTCTAGTGAGTCCTTCTGTCCTGTATTATATAAGATCGATCATGCATGTAGAAAGTAGCATCGTGGGCTTCGGTGTCTTTTGTCGAGAGAGAGAGAGAGAGAGAGGAGGAGTCCGGCCAAGAAGTCGCGTACCCGACGAGAACAGGTGGAGAACCCGGCGGCCCTCCATTCCAGTGGATGACTGTGATCTGCAGAGCTTTTCCAGACGGGGAGGACGTCGCGATGGGGACAACTTTGGTCACCTGAGCGTCGCCAGCGACCACTGCACGGGACGCCACTCTCTTTTCTCAGTCCGGGCTCAGGTACGACCAGATGAAGCTAGAGAATCAAAAAGAGTTAGTTGATTAGGTTAAATCAATTAAGTATGGTTTGGATTAAGTTAAGTTATGTGGTTTGATCCAGTTCACATGGTTGGGCTAGCTCAGATTAGGTTGGACTCTGGTCTAGTTTGAGATAGTAGTATTAATTACCGGAGTAGGAGGCTTTTCTTCCCGGCAGGGTGCCAACACAATCCTTTTTCCCTTGATGCTGAGGGAATAAGTATTCTTCCTTCTATCGTGAACTACGCTCCGATCATACTGCCATGGTCGCCCCAGTAGTAGGTGACAGGCATCCATTGATACGACGTCGTACCATGCATTTTTAAAGTACCTCTGCCCAATGGAAAAAGACACGAGACATCGCTGATCTACTTTTACCTTGGTGCCTTTGCTCAGACATGATAGATTATAGGGCTTCGGATGCCGCTTCGTCTTCAACTTCAACTTCTGGACAGCGTCTTCAGACACCACGTTCTCACAACTACCGCTGTCGATGATCACCTTGTAAACCTTATCGGCCACTGTACAGGTGGTGTGGAGGATATTTTTTCTTAGCCAGTCATCCCTTGATTAATCCTTGGGTGCCAACAGGCTATTGTAAATAACGAGTGTCTCATGGCCATCCCCAATCAGCATGTCACCAGCCCCATCATCATCATCTCCATAATCATCATAAACTGGTTCCTCAGCCTCCTCAACCTCGCATACCTCATTCTCTTCAATCATTAGGTTCTTGCCTTTCTAACTAGCAGGTTTCCGATACTCGGGTGCTTTATGCCCATACTTGCCACGTCGATAACAACAACAGCAGAGTTAGAACTACCTGACTGTGGTTGTTGGACAGGACAGGGCACCTGAGAGCGAGCTAGCATGCTACTCTGATCGCTCTTGATTGGTAGTCTTCTATTCTGTTGCTTTTTAATAATGAGAGCGCACTGATATGTCTCCGAAACAGTCCACAATGTGTATAGAATGAGAACATCCTGCAATGGTTGGCATAGACCTCGCAGATATCGAGCCACCAGTTGCTCCTCAGTCTCGGATAAGTCCTTCCGAGTGATCAATTGGTAGAAGTCCTCTGTGTACTCATCTACCGATCTTGTGCCCTGTCTCAATGTATGAAGCAGTTGAAACAAGGTTTGGGTGTAGCCGAAGGGGAGGAAGTGCCCCTTCATCTTCTTCTTCATCTTGTCCCAATCAATGATCTTCGGTTTACCTTATCGATCTCGTGAACGTCGCAGCTGCTCCCACCACGCGGATGCTCGACCCTTCAACTTGATGGCAACTAACTTCACCTTCAGACGATCTGGGACCTCCTTGTACTCAAATATCCTCTCTACCTTATTGAGCCAGTCAATGAAGACTTCAGCATGTAGGGTTCCAGTAAATTCGTGTAACTCCACCCTAAAGCCGAGATCTCCGTGGCGCTCCTCTCATGCTCTGTGCTCTCTAGACTGCCCACGCTGAGAATAGGGGTTGACGAAGGTAGAGTCGGAGTCATGGTCTGAAACCTCATGACCCTCCAAATCTCATACCGCCAACTGTTGGGTTAACTCTGCTACTTGTCTCTGTAGATCCTCGTTCATCGCTTCCAAGGCGATTGGGTCTTGGGACGGACCTTCCTCTGCCGGAACATGTCCACCACGACAACCAGTATGACCACGATGACCTTCAGCCATTGATACTGATGCCACAGGAAGAAGACGATCTCTGATACCAACTGACGCCGGGCAGAGTAGTGATTAACCTGCGTGCAGTGGTAACTAGGGGATTGACAAAAGAATAAGCAAGGGGAGGACAAACAAAGAAGAAAGTCTCTGAAACTTCAAGGAAAAACTATTATTCAATAATCAATGACCAAAATTCAACCCACAAGTCGGGTTTAAATAGCTTGGAAAAAACTAACCTGGATAACTTAGAAAACATATATTCTTATCCAAATTTGCCCAAATCGGCAAATTTTGGTTTAAAAGAAAAACTTATCTAATTCTAAAATAACTAAAAAATCAGATAACTCCTAAAAATCTGAGATCAAATCGGATTCAAATCCTATCCTATATTGCCATACAAAGTATTACCAAAAATGGAAAAAAAAAACATCGAGAAAAGATGAAACGTCGAGACGAGTTTTTTGAATTGGGGTTGAGTGCGCGAATCCAATGCATGTAGCCAAAGTTATGGCCAAAATACCGAAACGTGTCCAAAGTGCTCCCGAATCCCGGACTTGGCTCGATTACCTTCCGCCTTTACGTCGGTCCGCTAAGTCATGGTATGTCAAAGCTCTCATGGTGTAATCAGACAGTTTGGCATCATCTGACTTGGGCTCTCCTGCATTATTAGCTAAGGCCCCTGGTTGATTGTAGGGGATTTCAATGCCACTAAGGGAGAGTAGGAAAAGAACAATCACACTGCTAGCCAAGAAGAAAATGATGGTTTCTATGACTTCCATACTCAGTGCACAACTATTTGATCCACCTATTACCAAAAGACGATTCACATGGATAAATGGGAGGGAATCTCCAACATTTGCCCGGCTTGATATATACCTACTATCCGCTGAATGGGTAACCAAATATCCCAGAATTTGCCAAACTGCCACCCCTCGGGTGAGATCCGACCATGGCCCACTAATGCTGGACTGTGGCCCCTAGGAGAAACATAATACCCTTCAGGTTCAATAGAGCTTGGGTCAAAAAGGAAGGTTTTTGGGACATGGTTAAATCCTGGTGGCAGGAGGAGACAACGCCTGGAGAAGGAGCTTTTATATTGGCTAAGAAGCTCACTGCCCTCAGGGGCAAGCTCAAAACCTGGAATAAGGAAATGGGATTAAGTCAAATATAGAGGAAGTAGGAATTGTTGAATCCCAAGAGCTTACCAGAACTGAGGAGGATGCCCTTATCACACAACACAAGGAATATGAAGACATAATCAGAGGAGAGGAGTCCCTTTGGAGACAGAGATCCAAGATAAGCTGGCTGAGAAAAGGAGAAAGAAATACCAAATTTTTCCATGCCATGACAAACAAAAGAAGAAACCTAAACTAGATCAGCCAACTCCAAGTCTAAGGTAACACTGTAATAAGGGAGGAGGAAATCTCACAGGAAATTTCAATATACTATTGAGACCTCTTTGGGACAACAAAGGACTTCGATATCCAAGCGAATTGGGCATCCCTGTTCGAGCACGGTCAAAGAAAGGACCTCTTGCAGCTAGAAAGACCCTTTACCGAGGAGGATATTCGAAGAGCGGTCCTTGAGCTAAGCGCTGATAGGGCCCTAGGCCCGGATGGTTTCCCCATGAGCATTTACAAGCAAGGATGACTCTTCATCAAAGAAGATATATGTCAACTATTCCAAGAGCTTCACCAGGAGAGAACAAACCTAGAGATATTGAATTGGGCTCACATCATCCTCATCCTAAAGATCGACTCCCCAAAATAAATCAAAGATTATAGTCCAATAAGTCTCCTCAACTGTTCAATGAAAATCATTACAAAGGTCCTCGCAAACCGCCTCTAGAAGATCATTGCGGACCTTATTGATAAAAATCAAACGGCCTTTATCAAAGGACAATGTATTTATGAAACCATTGTCGTAGCAGATGAACTCATTCACCGCATGAGGCAAAGTAGGACAAATGGGGCGCTTATGACAACATGAAAGCTAGTGGCTTCCATGAAAAATGGATCGGTTGGATCATGGCAATTCTCTATACTTCTAAGGCCAAGTTCCTCATCAACGGCTCCTCCACTGGGTATATGAGGCATAAGCGGGGCCTAAGACAAGGAGATCCACTATCACCACTGTTGTTCATTGTAACACCCTGATCCCAAATAGGGACACGTGTCACACCAACACTCGTGTGAGTTCCCCAGCCCAAGGTCAGCCAAACTATAAAACGTAACCTGCTGGAATGAAATGGAGACGGTGGTAATAAAACATAAAATAGTCTGAAGCTCATCCAAAAAGGAGAGTCATAATCGACATAACACTCTGCTGCATCACACATGGCCCCGTATCTAGTCTCCAAAAATAAAATACATCATCTACAGAGCGCACAAATATAGAAGCTAATATGGGACGCTGTGAGCCACCTAAGAGTTCTCACATCTCACCGCGGTCTAGCCTCGTATCGAACTTCCTCGCTACCCGCATAAGGTGAGTAAGAAAGAGGGACCGAAAGCTACGTGAGCTCAAAACCGATACGTGACTTCTACCGCCGTCAAATAAGACCCATGTTTCAAAATATAATCTTGTATATGGAAAGTAATCTCTACTCATATACATGGAGAAAATATCAGAAAGCATGGACGCCTCACGATTAACCTCCTAATCGTGATGATTATCTAATGCAATGTCCAGAAAACCCGGGGTAAAAGTCATTAACAAAAACACGCCCGCCTACGTCTCTTGAGATGTCTTGATATGTGAGCGCCTATCGATAAGAATGCAACTCTCAGAGGGATCAACTTGCTAAGATCTCAGATAAATAGCCACAGGTATCCCCGGGCCGTATGTGAAGCCACAGGTTTCCCCGACCGGGTCTTCACCGCGTACCGAAAGCACTCCAAAGAGTTGGGAAAGGGTTTTAAGATAAATTCCCATTTTTGACAAGGTTTTGATGCCGTAAATTCATTTTGAAAACAAGAAAAACCTTTCCCCTACCTCGGTATCACGCTGGTCTTAGCTCAACGGAGCCGCATCTGCATAGCAAGGATCATCTATACAGGAAGCAAAAATCGATGCTCACGTCCTATATCTATCTCATGTTTATCTCATTGGTCTACAGCTAGTCATATGCAGAAAACATTAATCTACAATAGCTGTAAATAATCGAAAGCATTCTGAAAACCGGGAATAATTCATAGCCGAGGAACATAAGCTGAAAACCCGATAAATCTCGATAAAACACAAGAATATACAGTAGGTCCACTCACCTGAAGTCCTACGCAAGTCAAGTTTGACTCTGACCTCCCGAAGATCCCGTCTTGACCTTCCCTTTCCCTAGTAATTACAACCGTGTCTCAATTAGTTACTAGTACACTATCATAATCTTAACTATTCATGGGCCCAAGTCAATAAAGATTAAGGCCCAACACTAAAGCAAATCATACCACATCCAAGCATGAAGCCTATAGCCAAGCAAAATCTAAAATTGACTATTTACCATCAAAATACTACAACTCATTAGACTCAAATCAAGTATCATGGGAGCTTTAATCATATTCTTCAAGAAATCATCTCACCGCCATTCTAATGAAACACCAATACTATACTTTAGCATGGACTCTAAAAATAACACACTTATAATAATCCATGGGCCTAAGTCCAATTATCTATCTTAAAGCCCACTACTCAAACTGATCTAATCAACCGTGAGACAAGCATTTGATCTCCTTAGGAATCTATCCAATCGAGAGTACCAAGTAGCTCAACCATTAATAGCAACTTCATCACAATGGTTACACATTCCCACCTAATCTTCATATAAGTATTCTTTCAAACACCTTATGAGCATAAGGAAATTTAAACATAATTCCCTCCTCTTTGAACCTAAATTTTGCTAGGTTACAGAGCACATAAGGACCATTTCATCAACAAAGCAATGTCATAGAAATTCTAAAACATAATACTATAACTGCAGTTTAAATATAAATTCGCGTAATTCTGGCTGCCCCCGCGGTTGGAAAGAATCAGTCATAACTTTGGAAGCGTAAGTCCAAATTCTCTTATTTAAAGCTCGCTGGAAAGAAGACCTCGAGATCTTTCCAACGCATATTACACAACCCAAACAGACTAGTGAGCATGGAGCAGAAGCCCTCAAGTGGACAGAATTCATTCCCAGACAGAATTCTCAAGTAGGACTATCTACAAATCATCGCCTAAATTCTCAACACTAAGCTCCTAAAATACACCCTGTTCACTAACCTCATCATAAATCTGATATTAGAATTGGCTAATACAGGAGATGACACAACCAATCTCTATTTATCAGCCTATAATTGCACAAATGCTACAACCATGAACAACAAATACCATACATCAACTTTAGCATCCCATAAAGTCATTCCTTCAAATACTAACTATACCCTTTATGAAACCCGGAAGTCAATTATATTACAACTGAATTTTAAAACCATTCCTCCACTTTGAACTTTTGAATCTAAACAATACAATACAACAAACACAAATTGGGAACAATTCACACCAACAACACACAATTCCTTCCAAACATTCCTTCAAACACTCGATAGGCAAGAATGAAAGCCTCAGAATAACCCCTTCTTCTTCTCGATTATTGAATCCTAAATGGATACATGCCAAAACAACAAAAGCAATAACAACAATACAACAAGAACATCATCACTAATAAGCCAACCTCACCATCAAGACATGTTATCTAACATCTAATAGGCACAATTGATTCTCATAATCAAAACATCTCCTTATCTATCAAACTACCAGATTTTACAATCAAAGCAACAACAATAACTACATACATCGAGGACCACAGCTACAAATAACAAAAACACTAAGCTCACAAATACCATCCACTCAACACTAAATCAGCCGGAAATTGCATACCTTGCCAAAACCTATTGCTCCTCTTGAACCAAGCGTGTGGATCAATCTACTGGCCGGAAACCCCGCAGGAGATCTTGTAGAAACCGCCGTGCACTCGGAGCAGTGGAACCCTGTGAGTCGGACGCTGCCATGGTGGTGATCAAGTGGAGGGTTGAAATCTCGCGAGCTGCAACATGATCCTTCCAAAAGAGACAGCCCCCGGGCCAGGATGTTTCTTTTCCCTCTTTTTTCCTTTGATTCGCCTTTCACCAAGGAGCTGCGGGTGTTCCCTCCTTCACACTCGCATGCATGTTTGCCAGCCTCCCCGCCGGGCCACCAAATCCAACAGCCACAAATCGACGCCACCTCCGCCACTTTACCGAAAGCACACCCCTTCCTCTATGTCCGATGACCAATAAGCCTTACGATCCTCTCATTGCTAAAGATCAATCACCCCATGATTCTCTATTTCTAATGACAAATCAGCCCCATGGTCAAGTACATTTCTTTTAATTAATTTATCAATTGTCACATACCTAAGTCTTAACTTTAATTACCCTCCAATAAGTTATTTCAAAAACTCCAATAAGTTATTTCAAAAACATTATTCATTCATCCCTCATTCTATAAGTTACACTAACCACATTTAGGTGCTCGAAACTCCAGTATTTCTTAAATATTTATACAATATTCGCAACAAATTTACAAAGAAAACCGGGACGTTACATTCATCCTTGCTACAGATATCTTCAGTACCATGCTAACTAAGGCGGCGGTAGCTAACATGTTCAAAGGAGTACAGGTGGGAGAGATATATAGTTGGAAAAAATATCACCTTGCTACTATATGCGGATGACCTATTGGTGTTGTGCACAGGCGATGACTCCCATTTCATGGTCCTGAAACTCATTTTCTACCTTTTTGAAGGACTCTTTGGACTGAAAGTGAATTATAATAAGAGTAGCATCGTCTCCATCAGCACCAATGGATAGATGCTTGAGTTTTTCGGAAGAACGATGAACTGCAACATAGTGACACTCCCATTATATTATCTGGGAAAAACTGTATCAGGAGTAAAACCAAGAAAGGAAGACTGGCGCAGACTCATTGACAAGTTAAAGAAGAGAATCATAGAATAACAATGGGCGGAAAGGTGACACTGCTCAATGCAATGATAAGCGCTATCCCCAACTACTGGCTGATGAGATAGAGACTCCTAGCTTGGGTAGCATAAACATTGACTGAGCCAAAGAGATTTCATATGGAGGGGGAGGGGACAAAACCGAAAGACATACCAACTGGTAAACTAGCACCGACTATAGGCCTAAGGAGCAAGAAGGGTGGGGCCTAATCAATGTCAAAGTTTTTAATGAAACTCTTCGTGGTAAGTGGTGGTGGCGGCTACTAAAAGGTGAATCCGGTCTCTGTAGGAAGGTATTGGCTGCTTCATACTTCAGGGGGAATGAGATAAACCCCTATGGCAAGACACGAAGAAATACATCCCAATTTTGGCGAGACATATCAAATCTAAGAGATTATACTCTGGCCAATGTGGAGGTGTAGGTAGGAAAGGGGACCAATATAAACATGTGGAAGGTGAACTGGATCGGGGGACAAGCGCAAATGCATATATTCCCAGAGCTCCAACAAATGATACAGAATTAATATCTGACCATAGAAGAAGCACACATGTAGATCCTAAACAACAAACCAATCCTAAAGCAAGGCCCCCTTACACTGGTGGAAACACAACAATTACCGTCCCTCAAACAACTCATCCTCCAAAGAGACAAGCAGTGGGATGACAACTACCGGTGGAAGCTCACGGCATATGGGGCATTCACAGTTAAATCCCTCTATGTGTTTAAGGTGGATAGCAGACACCGACGTCCACTGGGAAATTTTTTTTGGAAGACTCCATGCCCGCTAAAAGTGAAGCGCTTTGCCTGGTTAACTTGGGACGATAAAATCCTAACCCTGCAAAACCTAGCTAAGCTACACTGGAGGGGGGAGAGGACCTATTGCTATCTCTATGGAACTGAGGTGGAGACAACAAACCACCTACCATTCCAATGCTCATATGAGGCCAGGATATGGAGTCACTTCTGTGTAATGGGAGGTCTGCAGGGTAAGCTTGAGAACACGGAGGACATATGGGGCAAAGCGCTCTTCACCAAACAAATAGCTAAGGAGTACCGAATGGGGTGAAAACTAGTAGAAATGGTAGTAATCTGGAGTGTATGGCTGGAAAGAAATAAGAGATGCTTCCAAGACAAATAACTTATTTCCCAGAAGCTAATCTGATCAATCGATTTCCTCATGCTCTCCTGTTTTGATGCAACACCCAAAAGCAAAAGGCACAAGCTACTATAGGGTGAAACAATTGCAAAATGAAGCCATGCGTCGACCCAGAAAGAGACCTACCCCAACTAGTGGAGATCCGATTTCGAAGATGAAGACCCCCCAACCCATACACAAGCACGGGAACAGCCGATCAACCAGGACACAAACGTCGTCCTTCGCTCATAAAGCCAAGTGAGCTCCCTGTAACATCTATTAAAATATCTTGGTTCATGTATCCACAATTATGTACGGCCTTATATCTTTATTAATGAAAGTGGTTTATCTACATTTTCAAAAAAAAAAAAAAAAGAAAGAGAGAGAAATTACAAGTAGTGAAACAATAAGGAACTTGAGATATATATTTGAGATAAATGCTTCTAGTTTTTGTAGATACTATTCAATTATGTGTAGGAACTTGTGAAATTTTGTACTAAGGCTGGTGTTGGTGCTTGTAGTATTTGCTTTTGTCAATGTTGATTATTTGAGAATAAAGAGCCAATTGAAATAGGACCATATGATTTCTCTTGTTAGTTTGTTGTTCAAATTTCTCTAGTTTCATTTCTAATGGATGGGCAGTTCATTTTAATTTTTGTACTGTTAGTTTTCTTCTTTATGTCAGTTGAAGTCTTGCTTTTAGTCCTGATTCATCCTTTCGGAATCAAAGTCACTTTGATGCTGTGATATTTAGGTTCTGAATATGGTTTGCTCTTTGCATTATGGTTGTTGTGAAGGTAATGATATTTTGTTGTGTAATGTTTTTTTTAATAAAGTGGATAAATCACACATTCATTGATTTCAATTAGAAACTATTACAAAGTGCATAGATAAAGCGAGATGCTAACTTCTTGACTCCACGTGTTACAATTAAGCTTATATGATGAATCGATGTTGTTGTTCCCTGGTGTTTCTATCTTGTCTAAGTCATCCTACCTGGGTGTCTCCTGTGGTGGATTCTTGTGGTTGAAATCAAGACTTGTTTTTACCTAGACTCCATTGGAGCTAGCTTCTGTTTTTTGGAGGTATTAGTTGCATAAAACCAAGAAAATATTAGGAAATCAATCCCTCGGATAATTCCAGTAAAAATTTGTTGTTTATTTACAAAATATCTTTAGTTCCTTTCAAGCCAGGAACTTGAAGTGATTGTCATCACCACAAGGTTTCACCCTATTCTTGCTTCTCTGTGGAGCATTTTCCACATATGATTGGTTCCCTAGAGATCTAATATCGATTAGGGGTCACCAAAGTGGGCAGTACTATTCCCATATTATCCTTGTTAGCGGACAAGTGATGAATATATGTTCCATTTTTTTTGTTGCTTCATTACGTAGGTAATAAATAATTTGTGTGCCCTTACACTTTCTCCTGGCAAGGTTGTCCAGGGTTAGTAGTTTGTTGTCCCATACTAGCTATGTGAACAACAGGATCTTCTTTCGGCAAGGTAGTTTCCAAAAGCTCTTTTGGATAAGGCATTGTGGCCCACCATCGACAATGAAAGTTTAGAGCAATTTGACTGTGAATATAGTCCTATGCCCCAAGCACCAGGTACTTTTGTCACCTGCTTTCTCCTATGTCATTGCCAAGTCTTTCCTTAGGTTCCTAAGAATCCTTATCCCTTTCTGGATAAGTGGTCCCTGCTTTAGTAGTGAGATGTTTCGTTGTTGGTTGTTCTTGGTCTTTTGTAGTGAGATTTGGTGTTTCTTGATCAAATCATGTAGTGAGGTGTATAACACACTTGGTTCTTTCCTATTCATCCATTTGTCATGTCATAGGTTGACAATGTCCCATTTCCTGGTGCTAGAGTTTTTTATTGGGTCGTGATTCTTTTCTAAAAGTATTAGGCCCTTGCTAGTGCGTTCTTTTAGAGGTTGATGCATGAGTTTCTGAAGTAGTTATGTTGTATGATTTTCAGGCATATTCTAGCCTCTGCCTCTGTAACATCTCGAATTTTTCTAAATAAATAGTCAATAAATTTTCAAATTTTAAATGAGGTTAATTAGCTCATAAATCAGATTATTATTTTAACCTAAAAGTTAAAGAAAATAGGGAATTAATGGACCCAAAATCCAGCCTTGCAACTATAGGACCGAGAAAAGGCCTTATTGGGCCAGGCCACTTTTATTTAGAATAGTTGGAGGTGGATAGTGAACAGAGCCGAATTAATTAAATGAGAAATTAATTAAGTATTAATTAATCTAGATTAATTAAGTGGAAAATTTCGGACGAAAGTTCGAGTCCCGATAAAGTAGATCTCGCTTAGTCAAAAGCAAAGAAACACGGATTTGGGTCGGGAGAAGAGACGACCCATGATGCTACAGTACAGCCGTGTCAGAGGGTCGTCTGACCCGAGATTCCCGGATTTGGGTCGATGAATTATTGATAAGATAATAATATTAAAAAGTGATGTGACATAAAGTTAAGGGATAATAATAATTATTGAATTCTTTTTAGAAGATAAGTTAGCTTATTTGGAGTTTAAAGATAAGATAAAGAGTGATTAAAGTAATATTTAACTAAAATATCATTTACTTAAATATCTATTAATACTTGCTATATATATATATATATATATATATATATATATATGATAGAAGGGAGAGAGAGATTGGAAATTTTCTCTCATCCCTCTCTTCTTATCTCGACCCAAAGAGCAAGGGACTACTCATGCCCTAGTCACGATCGCATGACCCAAGTCGGCCATGCCACCGTGTAGCGCATCCATGCCTGGTTTCCCTCTCCACTGGCCCGTCACCCAAGCGGCCAACTGCCTCATGTGACCAGCAGCCGTATAAAGTCCAAGATTTTCTATGTTTTAAGTTTTGGTCTTTAGGGGTTTATGTTTTCTTTTTAGGATTTAATTAGTTATTTTCTTTGCTTGTTTGGAAAATAAGGGAGAGTTTCCCAAGCTTAGGGTTAATTGAACTTTTATTTGAAATAAAATCCCCCTAATTACTCCAAAAGTAATTGGGCTATTAGTTAGTTGATTAAAAGAGATCTCCCAAACTTGGATGTGGTATTTAAAGATGATTTGAAATGATTAAACCTTAATTAAGGTTAAGTGGAGCCATCTAGGACTAATCTGTAATTTTAGGAAGGCTGAGGACTAGAACGTAATTGTGTCTCTCTCTCAGCCGAGGGACCTACATGTAAAGTAAATAAAATAGGAGGACTCAAATGAAAAGTGCCACGAAAGCTCATGCAGAGACAAGAACGGATGGTTGAGATTAAATAATCTCACAATGTGGGTTAAGTTCGAGGCAAAGGATTTAATTATGGCCCTGTATTCGTTTTATTGAGATAGAGTAATCACAACCGCGCATCTGTAGATTAGTTTAAGTTTGAGGCGTAGAATTGAATCGGAGCCTCCCAAGTAATTTCATCAACTAAGCTTGATCTCAACCGCCCATCTCAGAGGGACGAATAAGTTCGAGGCAAAATATTGAGATCGGGCCGTTCATCGTCTTAATATCATACCCGTTCATCATATCAGAGCGCCAATCACGAGGCGTTATAACGAGACGATGACCAATGGATTTCATGCATCAATCTTGACCGTCCGATAAAGGAGATCGATCGCGAGGCGGAGCCCGATCTTCTCCAGTGCGTCGCCACCGCGTACACCGCCGCAAGAGATTATCCGATCCTGCAATCATTTAAAAAGAAAATTAAACGGAAGGATCAAGCTTTATTCTATTAGAAGAAGGTCATCTAGAAGCTCCCCATGAGTTCTATAAATAGGAAGGGGTCTTGGAACCCTATTGCGATCATCTGGAGGCCAACGTCGCTGCCACTACTGTGGGAGGACAGAGAGGCAGAGAGGAGAAGGAGAGGAACACCGGTGGGCTTTCGTTGGTCAGAGGATAGATCGCCAGATAGCCGGGAGCGTCTCCAGGGAGGCATAATAGAAGAAGCGGAGCTTCATCGTGGGGCGAGCTCGACGGAAAACTGTCCTCCGATGAGTCTTCTTCTCGTCTCCATGATCTATTTTGATTACTGCCATGCATCTTTAGTAGAGAGGTAGACGCCGCTAGAGAACTTCGGGGGCTTTCGACTGCCTCTGATGGGCTAAGTGTCGGAGGACTGGGAGACGACCATGGTCAGGCGTACTCCTGTGAGGAGAAGGTAAGAGCCGACAGTCCTCGGCTAGGAGGACATCCACGGTGTGCGCACCACCCTCGGACGGCGAGGGACTCGAGAGGAGAAGGGCTCTGTCATCCATGCCACCTCCGGTGACCACCGTGACCACCGCCTCTGATGAGGTTCTGTCTGGAGAGAAGAGTTCGAGCCCGAGTCGAGTTGAGTCTGATTCAAACCCGGTGGAGTTGGATCAATTAGCATCTAATAGTTGATCAACTTAATTAATTGGGTTCGGTTTAGGTGTAATCAAGTCACACCGGGTTAAATAACTTGGGTGGCTTAATTTTAAAACAAGTTGATTTGATTAAACCAAGTTAGATAAGTCAAGTTCAATTGATTAAGGAGTTGGGCCCCTTTTGATGGACTCGATTCAAAGATTGGTTGGGTTCGATTACGTTAGGTCTAGTTAAGTTGAGGGGTTGAATCTAGATTTAAGTTGGGTCGAGCCTAACCCCTTTTAATCAAACCAGTTTCCTTTCAAGTCAGTTGGGCTCAACCATGTATGATGGGCCAAGTTGGGAGTTAGTAAAATAAAAACAAAAATATGCAGGGGTAGAGAGTGGAACTCAAGGCCTCTCAACTATAATCGAGGCCCTTAACCACTAGGATACAGTGACCTTTTAGTAACATGAAGGGGCTCTGTGTAAATAAGGGCGGACTTATGATTGAGGCTAGGATCGCTAATGAGACACACACGTGTATCTAAGCATGTAGAAATCAAACAATAGTATTATTACTGATTTAGAACTTGTTACCAGATTTGACGTAGAAACGCATCAGGAAGGAGTTCCGTGGGATTCAAAATATCGCAAATAAGGTAAGTTACCTCTGCCTAGTTTCCCACCCATCATCGAGTTTCTTGGTTTTGTTGTTGTTATTTCTTTTAGCATATTTGTTGTCAATCTGTTCTTTGGATACATGCACATACTTATTGTTGTTTGTTTTCCTTCTCTGTATGTGCATGGTTGATGTGCTAGAGATAGAATTTTATTTCACTACCTGTTGTTTGGCTTGTTCGTTGGACACACCGTCCTGTGATCGACATTTGACCATGGACACATGGTCTTGTATGCTGGCCAGGTAGATGTGCGCCAGATGGGTTCGTCTTTCTGCCGGTTCAATGGAGCAAATGATCATGTAGAGCGCTCAGGGCTGAGGACACCCTGACGTTCTGATAGTTCCATGCCAGGGGAAGGATACCCTAGCAGTCCAACCTGTTAGTTGGACGATATACTGACCGTGTCGACACGTACAAGAGGTGGCGCTCCCGATAATCGACCGAGGTCGATTCCAGATAAGGCTGGGTGCTGACCGGAGAAGTTTGTTGAGCCTGAGGGGGGCTGCTTAGTCTAGGAGTCTTTTCTTTTCTATCTCCTTTGGTAGTCTCCTAGAACTTGTTTATACGGGGCATGGCCCCGGTTGTTTGACTTGTTGACTGTTGAATTATGATATACTTTCTATCATGTTTATTGGTTTGACTTCGTTGTGATCCCTGCGGTGTACTTACTGAGCTTTCCTTCCGGAAGCTCATCCCATTTGCTTTCCTTTTCTTTACAAGTTCTAAAGGATAGTTGTGAAATCCAAGATTTTTCTTAATAAATGGATTTTTTAAAAGTTTTGGTGGTTGAATTAATTTTCCCAAAAAAATAAGTTATTGAAGAGGAAGGTTTTATAGTTAAACCCTAATTGGGTTTAGTTATTAAAGCCAAGGGTATTTTGGTAATTTAGCATATTTGGAGGGCATGAAATGGATAAGTAAATAAATATTAGTTTTATCGATTTAATTAAAGGTAATGCCCAAGTTTGGGAAATTCTTGGAGATGATTAAAAGTAGAATAAATAATTAATTCATTAATTATTTAGTAATTGATTGATTTAATTAATGGTCAATTCTAAGTTTAGAATTTATTTTGAATGGAATGAGAAAAGAGAAGAATTGGTAAATTTTTAAATTGGAACAATTCATGAAATTTAGATGATGATTGATTTAATCAATTAAAAGAAAGCTCCAAGTTTAGAAATACTCGGACTTGATTGAGAGAGAAGAAAAAAAAATTTTGATTTTTAATTCCTAAGTTAGAATTATTGGGGTTGCCAAGGGCTATATTGTGATTTTAGAAAATTCGAGGACTAATCAGAAAGTTACTCTCTCTCAGGGAGAAGGACCAGAATGTAATAACAGAGAAGCTTAGGGACTGGAATTAAATTTTGTTTCTCTCATATGAGAGAGAGAAAAGTTGTAAAGGAATCAACGGCTTGGATTGAAGATCAGGGGAAGTGTGGATCGCAAGGCGACGATCCAACCGTCCAACGCAACTACTAAGAGGACGGTGCGAATACCCTCACCGTGCGGGCCGATCAAGGACGTTCATCAAGGTTCAAACGAATAAGTTCGAGGCGTTTCGATCATATCCATCCGTCCATCGTCGGGTGATCACCATCGTCCAAATCAATCTACATCTAAACCCGAGGCACGAGATCTATCGAGAGCCCTTGGATTTCCAAGCGTTAACCTCAGCCATTCATCCGAGCTCGACCTTATCACGAGGGACCAGTTATCTTCTCCATCGCGCCAACGCGCAGCCGTGAGCTGGGCTCCGCCATGATTAATGAAATCTCCAGAAAAGGAAGGTGCAGAAGTTGATTGAAACACGATCTCCATCGTCAGAAGATTCGATCGTACTGAAGACCTTTCTTGAACCCTATAAAAGGGAGGCACTGAAGGAACACTGGAAGCCACCACTGAGTGGCGGCGAGTCCAATTCCCTATTCTGAGAGGCACCGTGAATGTTGAGAGCAAGAGAGGAGAGTCGTTCTCTGATGAGGCCAGGGAAGGAAGAGCTCAGGGACAGTGAGACAGTCGCCAGTGGGTGGTGATCATAACTAAGGCGACGGTGGCGAGGACCTTCTCACAAAGGACAACGACAGGCGGAGTGCTCAGGTAAGCCCTTCCACTTTGTTTCGTTTAAGTTTTCTCGTAAGCATGCATGCATCAAGGTTAGTAGGTCGGGGAGAACGCGAGAAGAGAGCAAGGACCGCTGCCAATCAGGGACTGCGCCAGCCGACGACGGGTGGGGAGAAACCGATCATTCTCGGCTCTTGGAGGAGCTCAGGATGACCAGAAACCTCTGACGGTGAGGGCATCGACGGGGGAGGGTGAGCCGGCCACCACCGAGTCGTCGGCGACCACCAAGGAGCTGGAGCGCCACCAGTCACCAGCAGAGTCCCTGTCCAGAAAAGAAGACGAGATAGGAATTAGTTAATTAATTAACTAATTAAAGAATTAGTTCAGATTAGTTAAGTTAGTTAATGGATTATACTTTAATCATTTTAATAAACGATTTGGTCAAATCAAGTAATGTGGGATTGGGTTCGTAATTGATTTGGATCTGAGTCTAAATTTAGAGTTGAATTGGTTTGGTCAAGTTGGATTAGAAACTGGTTGGGTTCAGTCAGCTCGGTCTGATCAGGTCTTAATTGGCTGAACCAAATCTCTGGACCAGATCAATTAAACCAGTTTGGGTGCGAACCTATTTTATAGTTGACTAGATCAAATCAAATAACAAAAGGAAAAATAAAAAGAAAAGAAGTTTGTGAGAGGAGAGGTTTGAAACCTAGACCTCTCTGACACCATGTTGGGCCCTAACCAACATGGCCATATTATCACTTGTGACAAAATCAATCAAGTCTGGCTAGTTAAGGCTATAAAAGGAAATAAGAGATAATATAAGGAAAGTGGAGAGAATTGAACCCGAGACTTCTTAAAGGGAGTCGTGGGCCTTAACCACTAGGCCACCATGCTTTTATTTATGGAAATAAATAAGTCTAGTCATTTAAGGTAAGATGACATAGGAGTGCAAGGAAAGGCCCACTAAGTTAGACATGGGCCCGATTAGACCTTTATGCATGTTCAACTAAAACAATTTAAGATATTGTCGACACTGATATAGGATTTATTATCAGGTTCCGACATAGAGAGGTGATAGGTGGGATTTTGCGGAATAATCCCTGGCGACATTGTTGAGGTAAGTACACTTGCCTCGTTCCCACTCTTCGAAATATTCTTTGACTTTTCTTGTATCATATTATTGATATTATTGCTTTTTGAGACCATACATGCTTCCTTTATTTATTTGGAATTCTTTTGAGCATGCTTGGTTGTTTCGGGATGTTGGTATCCCTGTTTGTTGTTTGGTCTTCCGCCTGGATTCGGTGGAGCATGGGGGCTCCGTTTGGGAAACGATCAGGGATGAGATACCCTGGCATTTTGGCTTGCCATACCAGAGGGACGATAGTCTGGTTGTCCTACCCGTCAGTGGGGGTGATTCGCTAGCGCTACCGACATACGACCTGAGGGCCGTACAACCGGAGGGTCGAGTTTACAACAAGTTTGCTGATGATGCTGGCTAGGGGAGACGTTTGCTGAGCTTTCTTTAGAACTCTTAGCAGAGCTCGAGGGCTTCTGTAGTTAGGGGTCGTATCTTGCCTGTTTTTTTGGTAGACTCCTAGGGATTGCTTTGAGGGGCGTGTCCCTAAGATTGACTTTGCTGATCATTTTATTGATATTATGATGTTTTTCTTGAACCCTCGTAGGGGTACTTATCAGGCTTTCCATTCGAAAGCTCACGCACTTGTTTCTTTCCTGTTTTCAGATCCTGAGGAGTAGGAGTCTTGAGCTCAGTAGCCGATCAAGGGTCGGGGTATTTTGCTGAGGTTCGAGGATCTCTATTCAGTTCTTTGTGAGAGACTATTTTATTTTGTAGGACCCATTGGCTTATGTAGGGCATCCGGACCTGCTTATTTGATTTTATTTCCGCTGTGGTTTTTTAATTAAGTTATTTGGATAATTATTTTGATTATATGTTATCTGTTGTTACTTATTGAGGCCTTGTAGCCAAGTGAGATGCGTCTTACTTGGTTACGGCCGGTCTGTTCACGTGCTCGGGGTCCTAGAATCCGGGTCGGGGCGTGACAATAGTTGTTTCAGATTTAGGAGCTGCGTGTGCGTTCGGAACATAGCTTGCCGAGGTTGGAAGATCTCAAATAGTTCTGACTTGTATCTTGCAGGACCCTTGTAGGGCCTAGTTATTGTAGGGTACATGAACCCTGATTTTAATTCATTTGTGACTCTGATTATTAAATTTGAGTTATTTTGATATTTTTGTTATCTGTTCTTGACTTACTTAGGCCTTTCGTCTCCATTTGGATACGGCCGGTCATTTTGCACGTGTGTGTCTCATTAGCGATCCTAGCCTCAATCATAAGTCCACCCTTATTTAGACAGAGCCCCTTCATGTTACTAAAAAGTTATTGCAGCCTAGTGGTTAAGGGCCTCCATTATAGTTGAGAGGCCTTGAGTTCCACTCTCCACCCTTGCATATTTTTGTTTTTATTTTACTAACTCCCAACTTGGCCCATCAGATATGGTTGAGCCAACCTGACTTGAAAGGAAACTAGTTTGATTAAAAGGGGTTAGGCTCGACCCAACTTAAATCTAGATTCAACCCCTCAACTTAACTAGACCTAACGTGATCGAACACAACCAATCTTTGAATCAATTCCATCCGAACAAGCCCAACTCCTTAATCAATTGAACTTGACTTATCTAACTTGGTTTAATCAAATCAACTTGTTTTAAAATTAAACGGAAGGATCAAGCTTTATCTGATTAGAAGAAGGTCATCTAGAAGCTCCCCACGAGTTCTATAAATAGGAAGGGGTCTTGGAACCCTACTGTGATCATCTGGAGGCCAACGTCGCCACCACCACTGTGGGAGGACAGAGTGGCAGAGAGGAGAAGGAGAGGAACACCGGTGGGCCTTCGTTGGTCAGAAGATAGATCGCCAGAGGTCCCGGAAACCGGGTCAGGGCATGACAAGCTGGCTGCGCCGGCTCCCACTCGTCGCCGCCGTCTTGAGCTCCGCCTCACTCCAGCTCGGAGCTGCAGGCACCTGCAGTCCTACACCAGCTTTGCCCAGCTTCACCAACGAGAACTGCAGCCCAGATCTGCCCCTTGAGTGCGCCGACGCCATCGACCTGCAGCCTTGCACTTCGTCTCCTTCACCCTCGCGATTGTGAGATTTTTGGGGGAAAACCCTACTCTAGATAGTTCATGGATGGTTAGAGTTGGGGAAAACCCTAAAGTAATTTCATGATTTAGAGTTCATAATTGAAGGATTGAGGTGTATGTTATAGGTTAAGAAATTATTGGGGATTTGGAGGGGTTGCATGAGATTAATTTTATAAGTTCAAAGATTAATTATATGGTTGTTTAATTGATGAAATGGTGATGCTAGGAACTCATATATTTCATGTGATTTATTAGGGGTTTAATGTGTGTTTGTTTGTATTAATTTCGGGAGCCTACAAATAGAGGAGATGCTGCCTGATTTTTCATGAAAATTTATAAGAGTTAATATTTATTAATCTCTAGTTTCATACTTCCATGCTTAGTTAATTATTACCATTCCATGCTTAATAGATTAGTTATCAAGTTAAGAAGGTGATAATTAAGTACAAGTAAAGAATAATTGGAAGTATGGAGAAAGACGAGCATGTGATAGTTCTTCGTATTTTTTTTATCGTATTCTAAGCGATAGAACTAAAGCTATGAAATATAATCATAGTATTTATGAATTTTAGAAGCATGTATTAGTTTTTAAGTAAGAATCATGCTTAGAGAGTTTAATGAGCTTATCTTATTCTATCAAATTTAAATTAGAGTACGAGTTAAGAATACGGTCTCCGTATTCATAATTTTCGTATTTCGATTATTAGGAAAGGGAAAAGGAAAAGGCAAAGGTAAGTCAGCCGCTGCCAAGGGACCGAGCCAGTCTTAAGCTCGAACTAGACTCAGGTGAGGGAACTAGCTGTATAGTATGAGTTTTTATCGTAATTCCATTTTATTATAGTTTTGATTTCAGTTTGAAAAGCATGAATTAGAATTTTCTTGAAAACTTCCAGAGTTTTACAAAACCATTCATGCAAAGTAATCAGTAACAGAATAGAGAAATAAATACAGAAATATATAGAGACTACACTTTATTGAGATACATACTTGTACCAGTGGTGGCTCGTAGAGAATCAGAGAGTACGGCATTAGGTTAGGAAAGGGGTGATTTAAATCTAAGATTTTTATTACCGAACTATCTGTTTTTAAAACATTCCATTTTCTGAAATTAAAACCCCCTTTCCATACTCTTGGAGTGCCTAGTGTACGTATATAATTTGACCCTGTATAGCGAGGATAGATCTACCCGTTGGTCGTTGGTCCTGCAGTATTGAAGTAGATGTGTAGTTAGAGATAATAGTATTGTAATGATCAGATGACTCCGTGTTACCCACCTCCCGGTAGTGATTAGAGATCCACCGTAGAGGCATTTAATACAGATTACCAAGGGTAATTTCGAAAATCATTCATAGTACAGAGAAACAGATTATGAGTTATATGCATACATCAAATTTCTATGCATTTGACATGATTAAAATAGATTGAAGATAATGCATTGACCAGCATGTTATTTGCTCAACATTTCTTTCAGATTTCAGTATTTAAATTTCAGTTATTTTATATGCATATTTTATGCTTCAGTTCTCACAGTTTTATTTAATTATACGGGTACATTTTATACCGGATAGTACTGTTCCCAAATCATTGAGCTCCAGTAGCTCAACCCCTTTCTCGTAATATTTTTGATGCAGGCGATAGACAGGAAACCAGATAGAGGGTTTTGTCTAATCGCGAGTCTAAGTGGAGATGTCCTGTAGCTGGCTCTGACTTCCCCGTGTCTTAGTTCCTGTTTATGTTATTTTATTAGTGTATTTGAGACAATTAAGTCTAAGACAATATATTTATTTGGGTTGTATTAAACAGTATTCGAGTTTGAATTTATGATATGATATGACTAGTTTGCTTTATTAGCTTCCGCTTATACTTGATTATCGTTGATTACAAGTTTTACAGCCTTAGGTTAGGGTTCGTTCCCTTGACTAGGCTGGTGTGACATGTGTCCCCTGAAAAATTAGATGGGTATTACAGCCTCTTTATTGATGATTCTCCATTGTTAGCTCTCAAAAGAGAGCTATTTTATAGGACTTAAGCTATATGTTTTAGCACCAAATTATGTTGTTTAGAGTTATTTTTATGTTTTTTGGTTCTAATATCCATTTAATGTCAATCTTGGATTACTACACTTGATTTGCGCACTTTTGCTATCAATTGAATATTTATAAGCTCTAAATCAAGTGAATTTTACTTGTATTAGGTGATAGCGAATATGAAGCAATGATTTAGTGTGCAACAAGAGCAGAATCACCACGTAGGGCAATCAGGAAAGGAACATCGCGATGTTATTTGTTGAATATCGTGATATTCTAACGTCACGATAGTATAGCGGATGTTGAGACGTTTATTATCAGAAAATTTCTAGGTTCCCAACGTTGCGACGTTATTCTAAAAGGTATAATTAAAGGGTGTTTGTCCTAGGTTTGGATCATCGATCTTGGTGGCAGCTAGAGGTGCAAGGCGGTGATCCAAAGGGATTTCGTATGACTTTTGACAGAGAGAAGCTCAAGGAAAAAGGATAAGATCATTTCTCATTTTTGATTCTTAGTTTTATCCCTTTATTGTACCAAATCATTGATGTTTGTATTAAATATTGTAATACTTTGCACCTTATATTCATGATGCTTTGCTAAAACCTTGTTTTTAGGGTTGTATGACTCATTTGACATGATTATCTATAAAATTATATGACTTATATGTTTGCTTGCTATTTGGATGTGCCTATGACATGTATCTTTATTAATCATGCGTCGAAAGGCGATGATATATTTTTTGCCATGTATAAAATGAAGGACAAAGTGGTTGAAGTGAAAAGGGTAGGATACAGGATTATACATTTGAAGCTAGTGCTGGGAAAAGAAATAATTAACATAGTGAGTGTGTATGCCCCTCAAGTAGGCTTATGAGAAGAAGATAAGGTTAAGTTTTGGGAAGATTTGGATATGGTAGTTCTAGGGATTCCAAGTGAACAAGAGCTTTTTATTGGGGGCGATCTTAATGGACATGTAGGTAGATTTAATGATGGCTACGAGCAAGTGCATGGAGGTTATTGATATGGCAACAGGAATGAGGAAGGAAAATCTATATTAGATTTTGCTTTGGCTCATGATTTGGTGTTGACCAACACTTGCTTTAAGAAAGGGAATCACACTTGATTACCTTTAAGAATGGGGGTAATTGTAGCCAAATTGACTTTCTTGTTACAAGAAGAAGGGATAAATCTATTTGTAAATATTGCAAGGTTATACCTTGAGAAGCATTAACCACACAACATAGGTTGGTGGTGTTGGATGTGAAGAAAAAGGGAATAGTAAAAACAGAAAGGAGGGTTAAGCAAAGTAGGATTAGATGGTGGGTGTTAAAAGGAACCAACCAATTAGCATTTAAGGATAAAATATGGGAAGAAAGAGGCGCAAATGTGAAAGATGATGCAAACACCTTATGGAATGAGATGTCAAATCATATTGAGAAAATAGGAAGTGAGCTCCTAGGGGTCTCTAAAGGACTGAGACCACGACCACAGGAATAATGGTGGTGAAATGAAGAGGTTCAAAAGGCTATTAAAGAGAAAAGATATTGGTGTAAGAAATTACCCACAGCTGAGGATGGAGAAGTCTTTGAAAAGTATAAAAAGGCAAAAAAGGAGGCCAAGAAAGCGGTTAGCGAGGCCCTAGGTAAATCCTTAGCTGATTTATACCAAAAGTTAGGGACACGAGAAGGGGAAAAGGAAGTATACAAGATAGCAAGGCTAAGAGATAAAAAAGGGAAAGACTTGAATTAAATCAAGTGCATTAAGGATGAGTCTCAACAGGTCTTGACAGGAGATAAGGAAATCAAAGAGAGATGGAGAAACTACTTTGATCACTTGTTCAATGCAAGTCATGAGGATAACTTTACTGATTTTTTTTGCATCAACGATAGAAAGGAACTTTAGCTATACACATAAGATCAGGCCTAGCAAAGTCAAGGAGGCACTGGGAAAAATGAAGGCTGGAAAAGCTTGTGGCCCAGATGGTATCCCGATTGAAGTTTGGAAGTGCCTTGGAGAAGTAGGGATAGAGTGGTTAACCAAACTCTTCAACTCTATCCTAAAAGGGGGGAAAATGCTAGACGACTGGAGAAAGAGTATTTTGGTTCCTATTTATAAGAATAAGGGAGATATTCAAAATTGTACCAACTACCGTGGTATTAAGTTAATGAGTCATACGATGAAACTCTGGGAGAGGATAATTGAGCATCGACTCAGGTATATCACTAAGGTGTCAGAGAACCAATTTGGTTTTATGCCAAGTAGATCCACAACAGAAGCCATTTTCCTATTAAGAAACTTGATGGAGATCTACAGAGAAAAGAAGAAGGATCTCCATATGGTTTTTATTGACCTGGAGAAAGCATATGATAGGGTACCAAGACAAGTTCTTTGGTCTGTATTGGGGAGGAAAAATATTCATGTAAAATATATAAATATTATTAAGGATATGTATGAGGGAGCGGTTACAAGTGTGAGAATGGTAGGAGGCGATACGGAGGAGTTTCCTATAACAGTGGGTCTACATCAGGGATCGGCCTTAAGCCCATACTTGTTTACCCTAATAATGGATGAATTAACTAGTTATATCCAAGATGACATCCCATGGTGTATGTTGTTTGCAGATGATGTTGTCCTAGTGGATGAGACTAAAGATGGAGTAAATCAAAAGCTAGAATTATGGAGAAACACTTTAGAAAGTAAAGTCTTTAGATTAAGTAGAAGTAAGACAGAATATATGCACTGTAATTTTTGCCTAAGTAGGAGAGATGAAGGAGAAGTGAAACTAGGGGGGTGGTAGTGCCTAAGGTTAACCATTTTAGGTATTTAGGTTCCATTTTCTAGGATGATGGGATGATAGATGAAGATGTAACCCATAGAATCAAAGCTAGATGGTTGAAATGGAGTACTACGGGGGTGCTATGTGATAAAAAGATGCCTAACAAAATAAAGGGAAAATTTTATAGACGCAGATTAGACCAAATCCATGATATACTGAGCGAAAGTGCAAGTAACTAAAGTTCAACATATGCATAAGATGAATGTGGCCGAAATGAGGATGTTAAGATGGAGGAGTGGTCATACAAGATTGGATAAGATTAGTAATGAACACATCCGACAGACGGTACATGTTGCACCAATTGAAGATAAAATACGAGAAGGGCGTTTAAGATGGTTTGGACACGTACGCCGGAGACCCCCAGGTGCTCCAGTTCGAAAATGTGATAGTTTAGTTGTAGAAGGTAAGAAGTGGGGTAGAGGTAGGCCTAGGATTACGTGGAGAGAGGTGGTGTTTAAGGACCTACGTATGTTAGGTATTGAGCCGGATCTTGCTTTTGACAGAGCGACATGGAGACAAAAAATTCATATAGCCGACCCCGCCTAGTATAGGATTACCGATAAGTTGGCTAAAAGGTTTTCCTTCATTAGCTTAGCTTTGTTTGTAGGGATACTGTTCTGCTTCTAACATCTCAATCTCTCATAGAATTATTATTGTTATTATTATTTACTTATATATTTTTATTTTTAATTTTATTTCATTTTATTTCATTTTATTTTATTTTATTTTATTTTTATTTCATATTTGAGAGCGACATGAAAACAGAGAATCCATATAGCCGACCCCATCTAGTATGGGATTAAGGCTTAGTTGTTGTTGTTGTTGTTGTTGTTGTATGCATAGCAATATGGATGTATGGATAATGCATGCATTGTAGGGTGGAAGTTCGATGTGACAGGTCGGAGTTCTATGATATAGACATATGCTAATAGTAATCTATGGTCAGGGTATAGCTTAGGGATCAATAATGTAACACGCCAAATTTTTCTTAATAAAAAATAAGATTATTCTCAAGTATTTAATAAAGTTACTTAGCACAGAAAATGAATTAATCATTTTAAACCTCAATTATAGGAAAATCGGGAATTAATTGACCTAAAATCCAACCTCGCAACTATTGGGCCCAGGAGAAGGCTTTATTGGGTCAGACCACTTTTACTTGAAATAGTTGGAGGTGGATGGATAGTATAAGCCCGATTAATTTAATAAAAAATTATTAAAGTGTTAATTAATCTAGATTAATTAAGTGGGAGATATCAGACAAAAGTTAGAGTCTTGGTAAAGTAAATCTGGTTGGGTCAAAGCCGGGAATATCGGATCTGGTATGGTATGGAGACAAGCCCCGTGATGTTACAGTGTACCAGTGACATTGGGGTCATTTGACCCAGAATTTCTGGATATAGGTTGGGGATGAGGACGAGCCAATTAATTGATTCATCGCCCATGCGATTGTATAGTGAAAAGATAACTTTAAATAAGTTAATTTGGTTTTAATGGGGAAGATATTTTAGAAGATAAGTTAAATTAATTAAAGTTATAAAGATAAGATTGTTTAATCGATTAGAATAATATTTTAATAAAATTTTAATTAATTTAATAACTTTAAGTTTTATAAAATCAGAGGATGAGAGGAAAGAGAGAGAAAATCAATTCTCTCATCTCTCTAGATCTCACCCATGCCCTACCCAAGCCTGGCGAACCTCTATCCTCGCCGGCCAGCCATCGCCCGTCCCGCACCGCCGCAGCTCCGCCCCACGCAGCTCCGCCTTGGCCAGCCTCGCCGACGTTGTCAGTCCACTCGGCTGCCTGGTACGCGCGAGTAGAGCTTCGCCTCGGCTGTCCGCCCCCTCTTCCAGCTGCCGCGCCTCGTCGGGCAGCCCCGCCGACACCTCCACCCGGCCTGCTCTCAACCTCGAGCTGCCCCCTTTGCACGCCGACGCCACTGGCCTACAGCCCCCGCACATCGCCCCTTCTTCATCCCTAGCGACAGTGAGCCTCATGGTGGAAAACTCTACTCTAAACAATTGATTTGTTGCTTGAATCTAATTAAAACCTATAATTGATGAATGGATTGAATTGGGGGCTTAATTGGATGAATTAGGGTGGGGGTTGACAGTGGATAAAAGTATGAAAGATGAATTAGGGTTGGGCTTGATGCCATGAATTATAAGTTGGATGAAGTTAATTGTGCATTTCTTACTTGTTATATTTAATGGTGAATGTTGTATAATTTTGGGAGCCCTAGAAATAATGGAGGTGCTGCCCAATTTTCATAGAAAATTTTATGAGTTAATGCTCTATTAAACTCTAGTTTGCACGTCTTCAAGTTTTCATACTTTTATTGCTGCATGAGTTCATGCACTAGAAGAGTTAAACCCTGCTAGATAAGCATGCTAGATGGCATGTTCTTATGTTGTAGTTAAGCATGTGCAAAGGGTAACTATAATTAAAGATAATGTGGGCATGCCGTATCTTTATCGTATTCTTAAGTAGTAGACTTAAGTTATAAAATACGACTCTAGGATATATAAGTTATTATTATTAATTCTAGGAAAAGGTAAAGGCCCCGCAGGAGCGGTCGAAGGACCAAGTCAACCCTAGGCCAAGCGAAGGACTTCATGTGAGTGATTACACTATACTAGGATGTTTCATGATCGGGTTTTATCCCCGGATTTGTTTATGTAAGATTTATATTTTGGTTTGTGAATGCCAATGGTTTTACCGCTATAGTAGTATAGTGGATTTTATGCTTGTTATATGCTATAAGATTGAAATAGCATAAGTTAATATAAGAGATATCTTAATTGGTAGAGATTATCATGTGTATCGTGGGCTGCACCCTAGTTAGATTTACTGATGATCCAGCAGAAGGCTCATGATAGATCCCAGAAAAGATGTATACAATATCGGGTCAAGGAAGGGATTTGTTTTAAATCGTTTCCTTACTAACATATATTTTTTGAAAATCTTTTTTCATATAAAACCCTTCCGGACTTTTGAGTGCCCATATCGGATACGAGATGCATGCTTGACGATGCTACAGGTTTGGTAGAGGGCATACCACTAGTTATTAGGCCCAGGTACAGGTTCGGTAGAGGGCATACCACTATACACAGATTAGGTTTGGTAGAGAGCATACCACTGATGAGGGTTGGTGTTCATTCTGAGGTACTAGAACTAGGGGTGCATGCTTAGCTATACAAGGCCTAAGCATATTTATGAGTATGATATGCTATGTATTGATTGAGATTGCATATGTGTTGTATCTCGGGTTTTCTGAAATGCTTGGCATGTTAAAGTGATTAGAAGATAATGCATATGATTAACGTTATTTTAGTACTCGTATATTACAGTTCATATACATGTATTTCCTTGTATAGTGATTCTCACTCAAGTGAAATGTGCAGGTGATCGAAATTGAGTAGTCCTGTAGATGGCTCTGGTGTACCCTAGTTTGTATTTGTATTTGTATTAAGTAAAAGACTTGTTATGTATTTATATCTTCCACTGTATTTAGGGCTACGTTGCCTAGACAGTATATGCGTTGTACTTCATATTGAATTTCAGTCATGTTTAGACTTCCTGTCTTGAACAAATTATGTTTATGATTATGTTTATCTTTGGAGTACTTTTACTTGTTATCAGGTTTAGTTTGTACAGCCTTAGGCTCGAATACCCTCCTAACGTGGCTGATGTGACATCTGTCTCATTAAAGGGATAGGTGTTACAAATAATGCCTCACTTGACACATAGACATATATGGAAGAGACCATAAGCATATTCCCTAGATATAGGGAATCATTATCTGTGCCTCTGCACACGAAGTCCCCTAACATACCACTGAAGAGCCCTTGTCCAAAGCATAGCTACCTCTATAAATCATAGGAGAAAATCTCTATAATATCAATGAGGCATACAACGCTGGAATATTATCTCTGGGAAATCCCTATTCCTTTTTTTTTAATATTTACTGCTTTTTTAGAATTTAGATTAGAGTAAAACCCAACCATAATCGATCGATTGAATGAACATAGTAAATTAGCAGGTTACTAATCAGTTAGACCTAATTTTCAACTTCTTTAGGATTCAACATCGGGACTCACCAATTATTATTACTTTGACGACATATACGCTTGTGTGAGCGTGTGTACACACTCAACAATGTTTTTGACACCGTTGTGGGGGAGTGGCTTGGCCATAATTGATATTAGCTAAATAGGGACCTAGTTCAATTTGGTAATTTATTTATTTTTTGATTATTTTGTATTATATTATTTTAATGGTTTATAAATACCACTTTTACTTTCTTTCATAGTTTCTATTTTTTGTCTATATATAGAGACATTTTTGCTTTCGTAGATTTTTGCCTTTTTATAGCTTAAAGTGCATGGGCGATAGTGAAACTTGAGCATTTTGATCCTGAGATTAAAAGAACATTTAGAAGGTTTAGAAAGGACTAGAAGAGAAAACACCAAGATTTACCTAGTTCATCATTCTGACAACATGGATGGTGATGAAGACAATCAGCCTATGTATGAGTCTACAGTCCCATTTTCAAAAGGATTGCAGTTAAGCATACAATGGTCATGAATCGGTGCTTTGGGTGTAAGTCCTCTAATGTCAGCTCTTTGGAAGACCTCCAAGCAGTGACTTTTGAAATTAAACCTATAAATATTCAAATGCTCCAAAACTTGGGATAATTTGCTAGATTACCTAATGATGGCCCAAATGGTCATATTAGAAATTTTCTGGAAATCTGTGATGCATTTAAATTCAATGGTGTCATATAGGATGCAGTGCACCTTAGACGGTTGTCCTTCTCTTTGAGGGATAAAGTAAAGAACTGGCTTAATTCCCAACCTCCCGCCTCCATTACTAAAAAATACATGATTATACACAAATTCCCCTTATATTTACATGCACTTATGCCATTTCCTAGCATCAATTCTCTATTTTTGTGCTGCTTTAGGTGTTTTTGTGTGATTGGACAGGTAAATAGGTATCCGAGAGCAAAAGGAATAGGAATCAGACATTTCAGAGCGAAAAGGGCAAAATAGTGCACATGCAGAGAAAAGCACGGTCGTGCTCTTACTTAACACGGGCGTGGTGATGAAGCACAAGTGTGTTCAACCCCGTGTAACTCTCTATTGATTGAAAATGCGTTGACTGTGTCCCCAGACCAAGAGCACGGGCATGTTCAATGTCAACACTGGCATGTTCAGATTAATACGGCCGTGCTTAAAATCAACACGACCGTGCTTCACATATTTGGAAAACCATAAAAGGGTGTCCACATAACCCTAATGAGTAACTTTTGATGGAGCAGTCTTGGGGCGATTTCCGCTGCGACAGCTGGGGTTTCATTGGAGGAACTGAAGGCAGAGGAGGCGTTATCAAGGTAAGATTTCTATGCCTGATGTATGACCTCCTCTTGTATCTTAGTTATGATAGATCATAGCATGACAAGCTAAGACTTTTATGGTGCCTCGGACACCTGAACCCTAGGATGAACTTGTTACTGGTTTCCTATTTTTATTCGGTTTTTTCTTATTAAATAATTTTTGTGTCGCATCTTGATTGTTTGTACGTGCAATTCTTTTTGGTTGTCTTGTGCATGAGCCCAATCATCCGTCCCCTCAAGGAGGAGAATCAGTACGTTCATGTCCATGATGGATGGTTTTGGAGTTTATATTACATTAAGCATAGAGTTGTTATCTATCTAGATATCTTTATGTGACTTTTCCTTGCGCGGGCCTCGAGTTATCACCTTAGTAGGTTAGTGCACCCAGCACCATGAGTACTTGTGTTGTGACTCAGAACGGCTAGAGTATCGCATTAGCCCTAGGATTCTTCTAGATAGGTTTTTAGTTGGACAGGGGTACTAGGGTGTGTATGAGCATAACGAGAGATCAGTTGCTTTGCTGAGAAGCGTATTGTTACATCCTCCGGGATTCATTAGCAATTAGCCAGTAATAGGGAATCGATTGTTAGTAAGGGAATTTTAGGAGGATTGTGATCGGAGGTGTCATCTTTCATCTCTGATTTTCCTCAATCCACCAATTGTTCACATTAGGTTTTAGTTAGGATATTCAACTAGCTTGATCACACAATTCTTATTATAGTTAGGCTAGGTAATAGAGGACAACTAGTCCTAGTGGTCAGTCTCTGTGGATTCGACTTCCCTACCTTTGGGTACTTTACTACTTGATCGACCCTGTATACTTACACGAGAAGTGTCGCTTATACTTTTGCGT
This sequence comes from Dioscorea zingiberensis, assembly GCA_026586065.1. NCBI lineage: Eukaryota > Viridiplantae > Streptophyta > Magnoliopsida > Dioscoreales > Dioscoreaceae > Dioscorea > Dioscorea zingiberensis. The sequence continues at coordinate 50,960,427 of CM048818.1, read as the reverse complement.
ATATCAAGTTTTTGGCATTGTTGCCGGTGATTGGCAATGCTAGGAAACTTAGAATCTTTTATTCTAGTTATCTTATCTTATCTTTTATTAAAAAAAAGGGTTTTGTGCACCTAATAACATTGAGCGGGTCTCTTTTCAGGCAACATAGCCAGAATTTGAACAAGATGATTCAATATGGACAATCGCCAATGGGGAGCCCCTTGGTACACTACCTGCACTACAACAAGGCAGCAATTCAGGAATTATAATTCATAGAAGTCAAGAAACTCGATCTAGAAGAATTGGTGTACAGATTCAAGGAAAGTATAAACAGATTCATACAACCAACTTCCATTGAAATAATCGCCGTTGAGCAAGTTGCATCCGTTACAATGAACACTAAGGATTCAACCAATTGGGAAGTGAGCATCCAGGAATGTCAACATGAGCCCAAGATTGGACTAATTGCAGACGGGAAAGGAGTGGAAGACACCTATGAAGACCCCAATCCATGGGAAGATCTGGAAAAGGAAGTGTGGGTAAAAATGAGACTATCTATTGAGGAAGCCCCAGAGTTAGAACTGAAAAAATTGCCTGAGGATTTGGAGTATGCGTATTTGAAGAGGGCACAAAACTCCTAGTGATCATTGCAGCCAACCTAGATGGGGGTCAGAAGGAGAAGTTGCTGACAATGTTCACAATGATATATTATGCATTATATAATATTGTGGTATAATGAGATTAGCGACAGAACTTTCAGTCGCTAATCTCAATTTATTTCAGTAATATAATGATAGTAGCGACGGATTTGTCCGTCGCTACTATCATTATATATCACAATGATATATGATGATATTAGCTACAGATATTTCCGTCGCTAAATCACTACATTTCATTGTATAATATAATGATATTAGCGACGGAAAACTCAGTCGCTAATATCTTTATATGACCAAAAATTTTCATTTACCCGCTCTTTCTTTTCATTAACTTTACTCTTTCCTCTCTCCCGCCTGGACTACCTTCTCACCCAGATTTTAGGGTTTCGAGTGTCGATCCGGACTGAGACGAAGGAAGAGGAGAAGAAGGAAGAGCGAGAGAAGCCCAAGCCTGTGGAGAAGAATTTGTAGTGTTGGAGCTTTGATAGGTTTTGGAGCTTCTATCTGCTCGACTGGGGAGCTTGGATTCTCTCTCTCGGGTTTGTTTATCTCTCTCTCTTTCTGATTCTTCTTTCGATTTCTAGGGTTTCGGTTTTTGTCAATATTTTAGTGGTGAATCTTAGAATAATATGTTGTAGGTTATAATATCTTTACTAAAACTTTGGAGCTTTTCTTTTGTAGATCCTTCTTCCTTCTTTGTGTTATACCAAGATATTTATCTCTCTGATATGTTATGACAACTCCCTGATTTCATTCTTCTAAGTATTTGTTTATAGTTGACTGTTATAGTTCTTAATTTGTTTGAGTATTGCAAGTTAATGTTGAGGTTTTTGTTTGGTTTAGGAATTCAGGTTGTCTTCAAGATGAGTTTTTTGTTTTTTGTTTTTTGTTTTCATGGTTTTGTTGTTCCCTTTCGTTGTCCTTTGGTTTGATAGTTTGTTCCTTGGGGTGAAATTTGTTGTTTATGTGTTTTTTTTAATTAGTTTTGTTTGGAAGTCTGTTTCTCTCCAATACCAAGATGGATTTTGAGTTTCATATTTTTATGGTCCCCTTTTGTTGTTTTGTCTTTGGTGTGAAAACTTCTATATTATGAAGAAGTTAAGCAGAATATTTAAGCAATGAACAAAAAAACATTACTGATAGATTAGGGTATTGATTGTTAATAAGCATAGCTCCTAGAATGCAAGTTTTTTGATGAAGCATGCATATAGATAGAAAATAGTTCCAATTAATGCTAAAACTAATTCAGAATAGCAAAACAAATCAATTCTTATGTAGATATTATGATGGTGGACCTATTGGTTAATATTCCACGGTTATCTCCTCAGTTTTATTGATCTTGGACAATCTTTGAGTGATAATCTATTAAAAAATTTACTCTCTTGGTGACTGGAACTAATGGAGTTCGGTTTCGATGTTCATTTGTTTCAGTTAATGGTGCACAGATAATGATTTTACAAAATAATGATTACTGAATTTATTCTTCCTGGTCAAGAAAAGTTAGTTGTTTAGGACTAAGTCTGTATTTTAATTGAGAGAACAACCTGGAAAAAGAAAAGAAACGAAATTGAATGAAATGATGGAAGTAAAAGAAAAGATTTTTTTTTTATTAACTTTGGCCATTGCTTGTAAATAGATTTTTTTTTTCATCCATCGAAACAATTTCTAGGTTGCTAGCTTCAGTGTGCGTTGTTATTTTTCATCTTTTTGTCAAATACTTGGCTTGCACTTGTTTTGACATTATTGTTAATCCTAGGTTGTGGTGGATTCGAAAAAGTTTCTAGGCCTCAAGTCAGTACCAGATGCAGTTGAGTATCTCCATTCTGGTGAGAGCCTTGGCAAGGTATATCTCAAAACCATTATTCCCTTCACATTAAAAAATTTTTGTTGTTTTTTCCTGTACATGTGATTAATATAGCTTAGGGTATTGATTGTTAATTGCATCTAGGAGCTATGCTTATTAATTGGACTGCCTTTTTGAGGATTTTTATACTTAATAGGAGCCATTGAATATGGTAAATTACATATGAAAAGTGTTCTCCCCACTATAAACACAGTAAAGGAACCCATCTGCATCTTTCTTCTGAGAGTATATTTCTGAGATTGTTGTTCCTGAAATTCTTCAATGAAAACAAACATGAATAAATATCAGAATTAAAACATTGAAATACATAGTTCTCTTTCTTGCTTATCAACTTGAACATGGAGTAAACAGAATATATATATTGTCACGCCCCGAACCTGGCCTAGGCACGTGGACAGATCGGCCGTACCCAAACATGGACGAGTCCCCATCCTGGCACAAGGCCTCAAAGATCCTGTACAATAATAATTATCCAAAGATAGATAAACAACGAAATTTGTAAGAATGAAGAAGGGAGTTTACACAACTCCATACAAATACAATACTTGGGGCTATACGACCCACACAAGGATCCATCCAAGTCACCACTAATAGTCCATACAACAAAGAGAGAAAACGAGTCTCACATACACACACAAATGAAAAGAGGTACGGAGACCTCAAGGTAAAATAAGCAACTCCGAGTCAGCTACTCGGAAAGTCCCCGTCTAGTCTGAACCTACTCCTCGTCGTCACCTGAGAAAAACATCAATTAAGTGCGTTAGCCAAAGAAAAAGGCTCAGTAGGATCACTAGAAAAGCAATAAAGGTGGCGAAAGCCACTAGCAAAGAAAAGGATAAAAGAAGAATAAATATGCAAGTTCAACAACATCACAAGCAAATAACAAGTCTCGGGAATGTGGATAAATCCACAGATGTACTCAATCTCCTGGCATATGCGATACAATGATACCTCCAGTATCATATGATATCCTCCAGATATTATCTCCGGTCTACGCCGGATAGCGCTATATCAATCATGTATACATAGCCAAATAGTATCGCCCTCTGACTAAGCCTCCATCTGATGGAGCACCAAGTGCTCGTGGCCAGAAATTATTCGCCCTCTGCCGGGACCTCCGTCCGATGTATCATGCCTGTATGTAAAAGATTGCAAGTACGAATACCTAACAACATGTATACATATATATCCAAGGTAGCAACATCTTGAATATATATATATATAAAATTAATGATCTCGTCGAGATCGGAAGCCAAACATATTTAAGGAGTAAACTCGACTCAAATATGTATAAGAAAAAGGATTAATTACACTTTTCGTCCCTGAAAATGGTGTTATTGTTCACTTTTATCCTTGTATTTTAAAAATGTTCAATATGGTCCTTGTGTAATGCGCAATACAATGTTAGGGACCAAATAGAACAGAATACGCAATACACAAGGACTGTATTGAACATTTTTAAAAAATACAAGGATAAAAGTGAACAATGACACCATTTTCAGGGACGAAAAGAACAAAATTTCCTAATACACAAGGACTGTATTGAACATTTTTAAAATACAAGGATAAAAGTGAACAATGACACCATTTTCAGGGACAAAAAGTGTAATTAATCCTAAGAAAAATAAGGAAAAGCAACAATCTCCCGAGATATAAAGCCGATACATATGAGGAAACCCATCTCGAATATGTATTGGGAACCTCTCGAGGAAATAAGAGTACAAGAATCATAAGCAAGGTAAGGGAAATAAGATACTCACAAACCTCGTGCAAGATCCTACCTGACTAGAAGCAAATCATTGATCCTCGTCGCGTCTCAAGCGTCCGAATCAGGATCTAGTAAATAGATGGAAACTCTCAGTGTCTCTACACTTAAGCAATCTCCTATCTAAATACGAAATACTATTACACATGAATCCCTAAACTAAATCATGCTTTCTTACTTAACAAGCATTTCATGTCTTTAAGATCCTTAGGATGTCCCTAAGCATGCTTAATTAGGCAAGACTAATTATTCTAGAGCATGAAACCATTAAGCATGTTAATTATGGAATTAATCATAATTAGGTATGTTAACATGATCATTAATAGAGCATTTAAACTTAGGAATTTCAAGAAAAATCAGGCAGAACCTCCTCTATTTAGAGGGCCCCGAAAATTCTACAAACATTCACAACACACCAACAACTTAATTAAACATCAATACATGCAAATCTAACACCTCATAGCCCTTATACATGTAAATCATCATCCATCTCCAACCCTAAAGTCATGAACTCAATTAGGGCTTTTTTCCCAATTTAATCCTTCAATTATCTCGTTAATTGTAGGGTATTCCCAAAGAAGCTCACAATGGAGGATGAAGAGCTCTTCGGCGCTGTGAGGGGGCTGACCCAGAGGAGCTGATTGCTGGCTACTGGCCGGCGTGAGGCTGTCGGTGGAGCTCAGCTGTGGCAAGGGCGCGTGGGTGGCGCCGCCGGCTTGCTGAGGTCGCTGCAGCAGCGTGAAGAGCCCGCAAGGGCGGCTGTCGGCGGAGGAAAGTCGCGCACGGTCGAGGGCGTCACCGGCGTGGACGCTGCGGCGGGCGGCCGCTCGACGTGGGGGCGTCGGCTGGGGGTTGTTGCTACATGTACAGGCGGAGAGGGAGGCTCGGGCGGCGCCGGGGTCTGACGGCCGGAAGCTTGGCCGGAGGTGCTCGGTGAGCTCACGAGAAAAGAGAGAAAGAGACGTGCTTTCTCTGAAGGCGAGAGAAAAAGAGAGAAAGAGAGCGAGTTGAAAAATTCTCTCTCTCTCTCTCTCTTTCTCACATCTGTCTAAATAGGCAGATGTGTGTTATTTTAATCTATTATTTATTTTATTTTTCTTCTCCTTAAAATCACATACATACTATTCACTCTCATGGTTACTGTTCAATCACAAGTGAATTATTTCTTGTCGGGGTCCACTGTCATGATTCTCTCATCCTCATGCCCGTCCAAGATCCGCGAATCTTGGGTCAGTGGTCCCAGTGGCACGGGTGCACTGTAATATCACGGGGTCTGTCTCTCGTCAGACCAGATCCGAGAATATCGGCTTTTAGTCAAATCCTTCGTCATGGGCATACTGTGGCATCACGGGGCTGTCTCAATTCCCGGGATTTGAATATTTGTCTATTTTCTTTTCTCAAAAATTAATCTGGATTAATTAACATATAATTAATCGGGATTAATTAACACATAATTAACCTGGATTAATTACACTTAATTAATCTGGGCTAATTAGATCTTTATGATTTTCCAAGAAATTTCACCGCTACCATATTAAATTGCCATTTAAAAATTCTTGGAAAATAAATATTTATTTATTTCTGGGCGGGTTTTACATATATAGTAGAAATGGTATGAGCTATGAAAATTCTATGGTGTTTACAAGATCACAATCATTGCTAATTATAATAAAATATGGAATTAAAACTAGAACAATTAATGACTTCTTAAACTAAGAAATGAGTATTCCTTATAAAGTAGGTAGGTACCTGATTATTTTTTCAAATGGCTGCTGCTGCTGGTTAATTCCTGTGGGGATTTAAAAATAGGAAAGACATCTTTTTACATTTCTCTCCTCTTTGACACTTGAACAAGTGAAAATTAATGTTGCTTAAACAAGTGAAAAATGTCGCCATAGGCGGCCACATTATTGGTGTTAAACGAGTGAAAAATGTCGACGCCGCCATTGACGACCACATTATTGGTGTGAGGGCATATATATCTCTTAACATTTCTCTCTTTTTAATCAAAAGGTCTAGACACTACTTGGCCATGCAATGCAGTAAACAGGCAGTATAATATAGAAATGGTATGAAATACCATGGGCTTTACAAGATTAATCATAATTATTGTTAATTATAATAAAAAAAATGTACAAATATTAAAGGCAGCAAGAACAATTAATAATGATTTAAGCTAAGAAATGATCAATCTTTGTAAATTACCTCCTCCTCCTACTGTATTTTGACTCAAATCAAAATAAATTACAGTAAAAAAAATATATTCAAAGCTTTTGAAATTCTTAATCAAATCTTGCAATTTGGTTGAATACATTTGCTATTATGTTTGATCAAATAAATTATGGACAGTAGTTTCTTTTACAATACACATAGTGCTTATTGCTTTCTTATTTAAGTCTTCCATTAAATGAATGAAATATGCTAAACTTTTGCATAATCAAGCTTGTCAATTGCCTTAAATTATTCCAGTTGGACTATTGTTCTATAATTTAGTTTGGATGACATTTGTCTATGGTTTTAATGCAGGGGGAGGGAATTTTTGTGGAATTTAAGGCAATTGGATAAAGTATTTCCCTGTTTGTTTCTGTTGTTTGTCTTTAAATATAACTTCCTCTCCTTACAATAATCAATAAAATTATACATCCGCTTCACACCCTCTCCTCTATCTTGCTAGAGAATCAAGAAGTAGGTCATAGAAAGACCAGGTTTCATGGAATTATACATGCAGATGATTTGCCTAGTGCTTGCTTAGAGAAGCACATCTTATCTACTAGTTTTGTTCATTCCATACTAGAAGAAGAAGAAGAAGAGAAGACATGGAAGGAGGAGTTATTGAAGCTGATGCTTATGCTTTCAAGGAGTTCTTCTCTCTTGCTTGGAAGAATCCTTATGTTCTTAGACTTGCTTTTTCTGCTGGGATTGGTGGTCTTCTCTTTGGTTATGATACAGGTAATGTCTACCACTTATCTCACTTGATTTTTTTTTCTTAATTGCAGATGTGTTTTTTCACACATTTCTTGGTTATGCTCATCAGTTTCAATCTTACTTTTTTTTATTGGGAAGAGACTAAAGAATACAGTTCAAGTTATGGGTTTTGTTTTCAGAAATGGTCACTAGTGCAAACTTACTCAGCAACATATTGTTTGATCCTGTAAAGCTTATATTAGAAATTTCAAGGTTTAGTTTATTGTAAGGATATTAATTCTCAGTTGTGGTAGAGAAGTTGATGCAGGAGAGCCCGAGTCAGACGATGCCGAGCTGTCTGATTGCACCATTAGAGCTTTAGCATACCACGACTTGGCGGACCGACGTAAAGGCGGAAGGTACTGATTGAGCCAAGTTCGGAATTGGGGAGCACTTTGGACACGTTTCAGTTTTTTGGCCATAACTTTGGCTACCGATATTGGATTCGCGCGCTCAACCCCAATTCGGAAAGCTCGTCTCGACGCGCACGTGGGGTCTATCCAGCTTTGCTCGATGTACCCTTCTTTTATCCTCAAATTCTACTATTTTCCTCATCGTTTCTTCGTTTCTCGGTGTTTTTTTTCCCATTTTTGGCAATACTTCGTATGCCAATTTAGGATAGGATATGAATCCGATTTGAACAAGATTTTTTTAGGAGTTATCTGTTTTGTTTAGTTATTTTAGAATTAGATAAGTTTTTCTATTGGACCAAAATTTGCCGATTTGGGCAAATTTGGATAAGAAGATAGAATTAATAGGTTATCTAGGTTAGTTTTTTTTAGCTATTTAAACCCGGCTTGTGGGTTAAATTTTATTCATTGATTATTGAGTTATTTTCCTTTTAAAGTTTCAGAGACTTTTCTTCTCTGTTTGTCCTCCCCTTTTCTTGCTCTTCTATCAATCCCCCTTGTTTACCGCCGCCCACAGGTTAATCACTACCCTGCCCGGCGTCAGAAGTCCAAATTGAACTAGATTTAAGTTTTGATACTTATTTGTGGCTATGTTTTTTTTTTTTGGATAAAAGTGGATAAACACAGTCAATTCTTTGAGACTACACTATTATAACTATAACAACAACATGAAGGCAGCCTTGATTTTACATTTAACATAAATTGAATAGTATCATCATGATCAAAATCACCAAGATTCAGAAATCCAGTATAAATTACAAGCAAATTGAATCTACAAAAAGGGGAAAAAAAAGAAATTATGTTCAAAGATGGTGACTAAATTGAGCTTAGTCAGCATGTTAAAATTTTACACTTTCTTACTGGTTACATGCTCCAGAATAGAATCTTCACTTTTGATGATCAATTTTGTTCTTGATTATGCTCCTTATTACTTCCAGGTGTGATTTCTGGGGCATTGCTTTACATTTTACTTTCTTTCCGTTATTTTATTTTATTTTTCTATCAGTGAACATGTTGTAACTCTGTAAACTACTTGAATTGGTAAAAGAATAGTTCTCCAAAATTATGCTAAGCTGATATTGTTAATCTTCTATCATGTTACTTATCTTTTATATTTCTATGTTTTTACCCCTTTTATAAATTGTCACTCCATGCCCTATAAAATTTCAATTTTCCATCCCTATTCTGTTACTGCAGATGAAAAGTTCACTGGCTTATTAATCTACTACCATTTCCTCTTGAAATATTCTTCATGATATAGATGTTTTCCAGTTGCTATAGCACACTTAATTATCACACTACAAACCCTGGCCTTGATCCGGTATTTGCGTGGAGCCTTTAGTGTGACACACTAATTGTGGCACAATTCTTGCACCTCTTTGGAAATCTTGAATTACTGAATGCATGTGATTTCTTTATTTCATTTGTACTTCATACTAATTCATGGGATTCTCTCTCTATATCTACAAGTATATTCAATCAATCTTCAATCATTCTTGCATAACTGGTTTCTTCATCATATCACGCCGCCGTTGCCTCTTCATCTCTATCTCGGGCGCCTTGTCAAGATGATGACATGTACAAAAAAAGTAAAGTTATTACTATTATTATCTCCAAAAACTGAATACTATATGTAAGAAATAGTTTAATTGAATGATATCTTATGTAAAAAATTGAATGATATTATATAAAATTTAATTGTTGCATTAATTGAAATTTCTTTCCTATATGCTTATGTTGAAGCTTGAATTTTATTTCAGATGCTTATGAATGTATAGTGGATATCTAATTTTGTACCATAGGGGACCAAAAAATTATATATATATATATATATATATAGATATTGGTGGCAAATGATTAGTGAGGGAATAGCTACGAAAAAGAGCGTGAATTAATTTAAAAAAAATTAGGAAGATAGCTACAGATTAATGATGGTCTATACACCCTCTCTAAATAGCTAAAGTAAATATACACTACCCTCACTAAATAGCTACGATTATCCCTAGCTAAGTCGTCGCTAGAGGTAAGATTTAGCGATGGAATATAACTACGGAATAGCGACGGCTTATTGTCCGTCGCTAAATAGCTAGGGTATGAGTCCCTCACTAATCCCTCGCTAATAGGTAATATTTACGACGTTTTCTTCGTCGCTAAATAGCTAGGGCTAAAATCCCTCGCTAATCCGTCGCTAATATTCAGCGACGGACTGTTACCTTGCAAAATAATTGCTAGGATCTAAATAGCGACGGAAAATTTTCCGTTGCTATTTCCTCGCTAATTAATTTAGCGACGGAAATCCATGATTTAGCGAGGGATTGTTCTGTAGCTATTTTCCAGTTTTCTTGTAGTATTGAAGAGACATAAAAGAACTCTAACATGGAAGATAGCCGATATCAAGGGGATCAATCCTGCACTTTGCATACATAAAATATTGATGGAGGATGACTTCAAACCCAAGGTACAACCTCAACGGAGATTGAAGCCAAATATGAAAGAGGTAGTGAAAGTAGAAGTGAAAAGCTGTTGGACGCTGGAGTAATCTACCCCATCTCAGACAGCTCATGGGTTAGTCCGGTACAAGTTGTCCCAAAGAAGGAAGGAATAATCGTAGTATAGAATGACAAGAATGAGCTCATCCTGACAAGAACCGTCACAGGATAGAAGGTATGCATTGATTAAAGAAAACTCAATGATGTCATGTACAAGGACCATTCCCTCTGCAATTCATTGATCACATGTTAGAATTACTATCCGGCCGCTTCTATGTAATACTCTGGCTACTTTTCAACGTTGCATTATGTCCATTTTTTATGATTTTCTAGAGGACATCATGGAAGTTTTTATGGATGATTTTTCGATGTTCGGTGATTCATTTGATTTATGTCTCTATAATCTATAAAAAATTTTGCAACGTTGCGAAGAAACAAATTTGGTTTTAAATTGGGAAAAATGTCACTTTATGGTACAAGAAGGAATAGTCTTGGGTCATAGGATTTCCAAACATGACATAGAAGTAGATAAGGCAAATATTGAAACTATTGAAAAACTACCACCTCCCGTGTCATTCAAAGGAGTTAGGAGTTTCTTATGACATGCAGGGTTTTATCGAAGGTTCATAAAAGATTTTTCAAAAATTACAAAACCTTTGACTAAATTAATAGAAAAGGATGTGCCATTCAATTTTACTGAAGAATGCAAAGAAGCTTTCATTAGTTTAAAGGACCAATTAACAAAAGCTCCAATCATGGTACCCCCATACTAGAGTTTACCTTTTGAACTAATGTGCGATGTAAGTGATTTTGTAGTTGGAGTAGTTTTAGGTTAAAGGAAGGACAAGCACTTTCCCATCTACTATGAAAGCAAGATACTGACAGAGGCCCAAGAAGACTACACCACAATAGAGAAGAAGCTGCTGGCAGTAGTTTATGTTTTTGATAAATTCTATCCTTACTTGGTCTTATCAAAAGTCATCGTTTACACTGACCATGCGGCGCTAAGATTCCTATTGAACAAACTTGTCGCTAAACCTCGTTTAATACGTAGGGTGTTGCTGTTATAGGAGTTCGATCTCGAGATAAGAGACAAACAAGGAGCTAAGAACGTAGTAGCAGATCACCTATCTCAATTAGAAGAGTCAGATAAGGTTAAGATGGAAGAGGGCGAAGTCAATGATGTATGTCCCGATAAGCAACTATACCTCATGGAAACATTAAAGGACACCGAGATCCCATGGTTCACAGATTATGCAAATTACCTTGTGGGACACATCACTCTGAGGGGTCTTTCTACCCAAGAAAGAAGAAAGATTTTTTTTTTTTCTGATGTGAGGCATTACATATGGGAAGATCCGTACTTATACAAGATCTATGTAGACCAAGTGATCCGAAGGTGTGTATCTCAACTAGAGGGTTGGGAAATAATAAAGCACTATCACGCTGGGCCGACAAGGGGTCACTTTGATGCAAATTGGACAACCGAAAAAATTTCACACGGCAGGATTCTATTGGCCCACAATATTCAAGGATACCCGAATCTTTGTACAAGCATGTAACAAGTGTCAAAGAGTAGGTAATATTTCAAGGCATGATGAGTTGAGTCAAAGCCCGATCCACCAATGTGAAGTATTTGATGTCTGAGGAATCGACTTTATAGGACCCTTCCCCAACTCCAGTGGGAATAAATACATCTTAGTTGCAGTAGATTACATGTCAAAATGGGTGGAAGCACAAGCCCTACCAACGAATGATGCAAGGATAGTGGTCAAGTTCCTAAAAAGATTGTTCTCTAGATTCGACACACCACGAGCAATCATCAGTGACCATGGAACACACTTCTGCAATAGCCAATTGGAACGAATCTTAAGAAAATATGGAGTAACAAGCAGGGTGGCCACTCCATACCACCCGCAAACCAGTAGTCAAGTCGAGGGGTCGAATCAAGAATTGAAGTGGATCGTCGAAAAAAAGTGTAGCATAATAGGCACGACTAGTCAGAGAGATTAGACGATGTAATGTGGGTGTATAGAACAGCATATAAAATACCAATCGAGAGTACTCCATATCGGTTGGTTTATGGAAAGGCATCTCATTTACAAGTCAAACTAGAGCACCGAGCATATTGGGTAACAAAATTCCTTAATTTCGATATGAAAAAAGCTGGACAAAAGCGGAAATTCCAACTGAACGAATTGGAATAATGGCGTGAAGAAGCCTACAAGAACATGAAGATATACATAGAATGAGTAAAGAAATTTCACGACGCATATATAGGGAAGAATCGTCACTTCAAGGTAGGGGACCAAGTTTTGCTTTTTAACTCACGTCTTCGGTTGTTTCTAGAAAAACTCAATCCATATGGTTGGGACCCTTTATAATGATGCAAGTCTCTCCACATGGAGCATTTGAAATCACACACTTGACAAGGGTACTTTTAAGGTCAACGGACAACGATTGAAGCCATATATGGTGGGTGATACTTCCTACAAAAATAAAGAAGAAAGATTTTATCTCTGGCAAAGGTACGTCAAGCTAGTGACGTAAAACAAGCACACCTTAGGAGGCAAACCAAGTTTGGTTAATTTTTAGTCTTTTAAAGTTAGTTTAAGACTTTAGTTGGTATACATTAGTGAATTTCACTAATTGGACGATATTCGTTGATTATGTGTTTTTCAAAAAGTTTAAATGACTAATACTTTGTATTTGAAGCCACTAACACGCAGGAATGTGGATGACAGAGTATATATGATGAAAGAGAAGAGCAACAGAGAGTTGCACGGCCTTGAACACGGTTGTGTTCAAGGTCGTGTATCTCTCGAGAAAAAGATAGGTGAAATTGGCTCGAAGAAACACGGGCGTGCTCCCTATGAGCATGGGCATGCATTTAAACACGGGCATGAATACGGCCATGTTTCAAGTCGTGCTTATCTGGAACCGAAGATAGAAAAAGAACATGGTTGTGCTTCGTTCAAACATGGCCGTGCTCGATCAAGCGGACTAAAAACTCTTTAGGGTTTTAAGAAACCCCACTATCACATGGCCGCCACTAACATACCCATGACCCCTGCTCTCTCATCTCAAGAACACCACCCCAAGGTCTCACCCAATAAGTGGAAGATCAAGCCCCCTCCATCAAACAATTGCGGGACATCACCATGCCAAATAGGAAACAAATCTACCCTCAACCACCTTCAAGGAAGAAGCCAAGAAGAGAGGACCCCAACCCCCCCAACCAAGAATTCCAACCGCAATAGATATGCCTGTCTACGGGAACTCAAATTCGGTGACTTCAAGACAATCAATTGGAATACCCTCGAAGAAGTCAGACTCGCCAGTGAAATCCGAAGGCTATTGACTACAGGATCATGGGACTGTTTGCTAGCAATAAATGAACCATCATATCGGGAGCTTACAATGGAGGTGCTATCAACAATTATAGTTATTAAAGGAGCCATTTCTTGCCACCGACAAGACCAAATCGAGTTCCAAATAAGGGGTACAAGGAAACAGATAAGCTACGTCGAATTTGCCATCCACCTCGGTCTCTACAATCTCGAGTTCACCAAAACACCAGAGCACAATTGGTTAAGAGAATACAGAACAGCAGGTGACTCACAGGCATCATGTTGGAAAAGGCTTAGCACAGATCCATACTATGATCTAAAAGTATTGAAGGCATCTTCACTTCAATCCCCTGCCCCAGGTATATCCATGCTATTCTGAGTCATTCTAATACAGGGCGAGGCAACAGTACTCTCGTGATCAGCACCAAGGATTTCCTATTCTCATTGAGTATGGTAGACGGATTCAAACTTCACTTTGGATGGGTTGTTGCACAGTTTCTCCTCTATCAGGGGACCAATCTCGCAGTGGGGGTACTCTTCGCCATACCGTACCTTAGAAGACTCGCTAAGAGGATGCACCTGCTATCAAAAGTGACAAACTGAGGGATGATGGTAGCTGGCAGTTTGACTCAAATCACTATAGCGGCTCTGCGAGCAATGAAGATACTGAAGACTGTCCAGACATTACAGGGCATCAAGTACACACCTGTAGCCCCCACGGAGACTACAGGACCCAACACAACCCCCTCACCATCGACCACAACATTTTCACCACCGGACACCACATTCACATATGGTGATCGTGCGCTACTCCATTGGCTAGTAGGCGGAGTAGACTCCCTTCTTCGACAGCATGGAGCCGATTATCCACGACCACCATGGCCCCCGCTTCACCCATGACAAAGCAAGGGTAAACCATCAGGATACGGCCGCTGCTGTAGATACCGAGGACTCCACCGACGGAGACGACGAAGAGGATTACCTTATCTGAGCATCATTACCACCTTTAATTTTTTTTTTCACCACTTTTGTACATTTTTACTTTAGTATAGTCAGTTTGTTGATAAAGGTTTAGTCTTTCAATATGCTATGGAGCTTCACTTTTTCTTTGCCTTCAATGATTTCAGTATACATTAAAACTCACAATTGGCAAGAAACACAAATGAAAGGATGAAATACATCACAACGCACATTAAGCTAAGTCCATTTTCCCCATCTTGTCATCACATTTAATCTTATTTTTAGTGCATATATCATGTACATTAGGGACAATGTACAATTTAAATGTAGGGGAGGGATTATCATTGAGTGACTACATTACTTATGATGGCTGCTGATTTAGGATTATCTATGAACAAATTAATGGGAGTCCTCTTTGATTGTCTAGGTTGATATTAGCGTTAGGTGCCATTTTTTTTTTAAAAATATATATATATATATATATATATATATATAGTCTTGCCTTTGCTCGACACCTCACAAAACTTTGAGCACAAGCCCTGACTTTATTGTCACTTGACCACTTAGGTTTGGATTCCAGTTAGTGTAACTATGAGAGAGGTTTTCACTAATTAAAAAAAAAAACAAAAAAAAAATTCTTACAGTGACTAACATAACCTGAAAGTCGGATTCATTAGGGATGCCCTACGGGCCGAAAAGTCGGATCCATTAGGGATGCCCTACCGGTATAGAAAATATTGTAGAAAGAGTTATCACCTTTGAAGCATGAAAGCCGCCCCTGAGTAGTCGGATCTTGGGCATCACAAATGTTCACTTGATGACCTACCAAGGGAAAAGGTTACCTCACTGGATGTATGAAGCTACTACCCCCAACCAAAAGAGTTAAAGAAAATGCTTAGTGAATCAAGTTTAGAATAGCTGGGCCGGGCTTGAGTTGGTAAGCGGCACTATAGGAAGGGCTACACACACACGTGGGGAATCAAAGTATAAGGTAAGACTTATTTTTCCATAAAAACCTTCAGGCACCTAACTCTGTGTTTCCTCGGGCACCAGAGGGACTCCTAACTATTTAGAGATCAGAGATCATTCACTCATCATCTCTCTCCGGTAGTGTTTTCGTTGCTTGAGGATAAGCAAAAGCTCAAATGTGGGGGTATATAATAAGTGCATGATTATACACAAATTTCCCTTATATTTACATGCACTTATGCCATTTTCTAGCATTAAATCTCTATTTTTGTGTGGCTATGGGTGTTTTTATCTGATTGGACAGGTAAATAGGTACCCGGGAGCAAAAGGACAGGAATCAGATATTTCAGAGCGAAAAGGGCAAAATAGTGCACATGCAGAGAAGAGCATGGCTGTGCTCTTACTTAACACGGGCGTGGTAATGAAGCACGGGTGTTTTCAACCCCGTGTAACTCTCCATTGATTGAAAATTCATTGAGCGAGTCGCCAGACCAAGAGCACGAGCATGTTCAATATCAACACGGGTGTATTAAGATCAACACGGTCGTGCTTCGCAGATTTGGAAAATTATAAACGGGCATCTACATAACCCTAATGAGTAACTTTTGGTGGAGTAGTCTTGGGGCGATTTTCGCAGCAACAGCTGGGGTTTCAAGAGAGGAATTGAAGGTAGAGAAGGCGTTATCAAGGGAAGATTTCTATGTCTGATTGTATGACTTCCTCTTGTATCTTAGTTATGATAGATCATAGCATGAGTGGGTAAGCCTTTTATGATGCCTTGGACACCTGAACCATAGGATGAACTTGTTACTGATTCCCTATTTTTATTCAGTTTTTGCTTATTAAATAATTTCTGTATCGCATCTTGATTGTTTTTGCTTGCAATTCTTTTTGGTTGTCTTGTGCATGAGCCCAATAATCCGTCCCCTCAGGGGGTAGCATCAATACGTTCATGTCCATGTTGGATGGTTTTGGAGTCTGTATTACATTAAGCATAGAGTTGTTATCTGTCTAGATATCTTTATGTGGCTTTTCCTTACGCAGGCCTTGAGTTATTACCTTAGTAGGTTAGTACACCCAGCACCATGAATACTTGTGCGGTGACTTGGAACGGCTAGAGTATTGCATTAGCCATGGGATTCTTCTAGATAGATTTTTAGTCGGACAAGGGTGCTAGGGTGTGCATGAGTATCACGAGAGATCGAGTGCTTTTCTGAGAAGCCCATTGTTACATCCTCTAGGAATCATTAGCAATTAACCAATAATAAGGAATCAATTGTTAGCAAGGGAATCCTAGGGGATTGTGATCCGAGGTGCCATCTTTCATCTCTGATTTCCCTCAATCCACCAATTGTTCACATTAGGTTTTAGTTAGGATATTCAACTAGCTTGATCACACAATTCTTCTTATAGTTAGGCTAGGTAATAGAGGACAACTAGTACTAGTCGCCAATCCCTATGGATTCGACTACCCTACCTTTGGGTACTTTACTTGATCGACTCTGTATACTTGCGGGAGAAGTGTCCCGTATATTTTTGCGTGTATCAATCACAATGTGGGAAGATTTAATGCAAAAATTTTAGCCAAGTTCTTTCCGCTGGCAAAATTGCACGCCTCCATAATGAGATAATAAAATTTACCCAACATGATTTAGAAGCCTTGTAAAAAGTATGTGAACGCTTCAAGGAGATGTTGCGCAACTACCCTCATCATCGAGTCCCCCGCTAGATTCTAATTCCAACTTTCTACAACAGGCTGCTAGGTCCCACATAGACCATGCTGGATGTAATCAGAGGAAAGCATTTAATACCAAATATGTAGAAGAGGGATATGATCTTATAGAAAAGATGGCATCCAACAACTACCAGTTGCTTGCTGAGAGGACTATCCTTCGGCAAGTCATTATTGTATAATTGTCAGAGTCTCTAGCCGATCTTCATTCCAAGGTCACAGACCTGGTAAAGAAAGTTGATAAGATTGCTTTTTACGTGGGTACCTTGTCATCCACCCCTACACCATTACCTGAGTTAGCATAGATGGCTCTAATAATGGCCCTGAAAGTAATTAACGCAATTGGGAATGCCTGCAGGGGTCAAGTCCACAATTTTCCTCATCACTCGAATCCAAGTTGGCAGAATCATCCCAATTTTTCCTACGGCTAGCCAAGTCAAACCTGAGGGCCTAAACTACAAGGATCTTCTCAAAACAGGCCAGTTAAAAGAAAGCCTAGCTTGGAAGACATACTAAACAGTTTCATAGCATAAGCCAGAATCATATTCTAAACCCAAAACACTACTATTAGAAATCTAGAAGTTCAAGTAGGGTAAATAGGAAATGGCTATAGAAATAAACACTCATGATGATGACTGGGAGCAGATGAAAGCCTTAACATTAAGGAGATGAAAAAATCTCAAGGAATCCGCTAGGAAAAAAGGTATAGTCTAGTAACTCTATTGAACAAACTGGCCTTGAGAGGCAAGTAGAGAAAAGAACCATTGATCATTTACCCTATCCACCTTACCCTCAAAGGCTTAGTGAACAAAAAATTATACCGCTAATTTGAGAGGTTCCTTGATGTATTCTAGAAGCTTCATATCAATGTTCCCTTTGCTAAGGCGCTAGAAAATGTGCCTAGCTATGCAAAGTTCATAATGGATTTCTTAGCCATTAAATGCAAGCTAAGAGAATTTGAAACTGTTGCAATTACTGAAGAGTGCAGTGTCATTCAGTAAAGGAGGCTTTCTCCAAAGCTAAAAGATCCAGGGAGCTTCACCCTACCTTGTACTATCAGTCAAAAATTCTTAGGTAGGTCTCTCTATGATGTAGGCGCTGTGTTAACCTTATGTTGCTATCAATTTATCACAAACTAGGGCTATGTGAAATTAAGCCAACAACAATCACACTCCAACTGGTCGATCATTCAATTGCATACTCGAGTGGTGTAGTAGAGGTGTGTTAATTAAATTTGATTGTTTTATAAATCCAGTTGATTTCATCGTTCTTGATTTTGAAGAGGATAAAGAAGTGTCGATCATATATGGGCGACCCTTTTTGGCCACTAGAAAGGCCAACATAGACATGCATAAGAGAGAGCTTACAATGAACCTAGGGCATAAACAACTGACATTTACCTTACTAAACCTCTAGGAATCGGCACCCTCTAATTCTTCTATGGATATTTTTGCACTTGGAACTATTGAGGTATAAGGTCCTCGAAAAAAAACATGTCTGCTAGATTTTGATGTTGAAACTACCGCACATGCTGCCTGTAAGATGGAGAAGATGTCCCACTCTTTATGGAGGCATCCTAAACCCAGATCACATAAATTTATGGTGAAGTGGGAGGCAATATACCCTCCGTCATTTCACAAAGGATGGCTGTAGTGAAGTGTAGCTAGGGATATAAAACCTAGCGCTTCTTGGGAGGCAACCCAAGGAAAATAAATTTTTGAGCCGTGTTATCTTTTCTTCTAGTTTGTTGTATTTAAATTTTTAGAATAGATTTGCTTTTAATTGTTTTCATGTGTGGCCTTTGTTACATTTCAGTTTTTGTATTTTAGGAATAACCCCTACAACTTTTTGTAGAGAAGCAAGAAAGTTTGGGGGATAGCAAATAAAGCAATTCACCATAATTCTCCAGGGATACAAATGTTTGGTTAAAATAGCATTTCTAATTCTGCAAAGCCTGGTAATGTACTCTAAACATTGTAGCCTAGGAAGTGTGTATGTTTAATATATACATTGCTAATATGTTGTTATCTCTCCCGCAAGTGTACAAGGTTGATCAAGTAATATAGTACCCCAAGGGTACAATAATCGAATCCATAGGGACCAACGCTCCTAGTACTAATATGCCTTCTATTATCTAGCCTAAAAATATGGGTGATAGTTTAATCCTAACTAATAAATCTAAAGAAGAGCTAGGGTGAAAAATTGGCAAATCTATGGTATATTAATATAGAGATTATGGCACCCTAGATCTCTATCCCACAGGGATTCCCTTGCTCGACTAAATTCCTAATATTGTCTATCTAATTGATATGTTCTTGGACCGTGAGGAACCCTAAATAGTTCAGCCCCGATCTCTCAACGGCCAAACCCTAATCCTTTACGAGAACACTAAATCGCCCTATGACTAAATTAAGTTCTGTGATACCTACTATTAGGTTTTACCCTAATCCTGAGAGTCATAATATACACCCGATCTCTTGGCGTGCACTCACCCCTTACCATCTATGCCCAAATCTAGTGTCACGCCCCGACCCGATTGCCAAGGCCTCGGGCACGTGCAAACAAACCGACCGTACCCAAGTAGAGGCGAGCCCCACTCGGATACAAGGCCTAAATGAATCATAAGCATGTAGTAAAATAAAGTAACTATCCACAACATTCAGAGTTATGCAGCGGAAATGAAAATACAAGTTTTGGTTTCTGACATCCTACAAAGGTTATGGCCCTACAAGGGTCCTACAGAAACATCATCTCACATACGAGAAAAGACTCAAGGTTCTCGAACCTTGGTAAACTAGTCCAATCTCTTGCGTAGCTCTTGGAATCACTCCAGCTAATCCCCCAAATTAAGGAAAGAAGAAATCCAGTGGAATGAGCTTTCGAAAGGAAAGCTCAGAAAGCACCCCTGCAGGGGAAATACAAAGAAGCAAAAAGGGAATAATTAAACAAAAAGTGATCCAAACATATACATATCAGAACACAGGAACAGAAACAAGGATTACTACAACAAGCGATAATCATGAACTCTTTCACGTCATCTCCCAGTGCTCATCTTAATCACATCCAGACCCTTGAGTCTGGTAGCGCTCAAACGTGCACGTACACGGTCAGCGTATCATCCCACTGACGGGTGGACATCCAGGGTTCCCTCCCCCTGGTAGGACTATAGGACGTTCAGAGTGTCCTCCCCCTAAATGCCCGCAACTTATCTGCACTCATTGGAGAATCTTCAACACAAAATGTACTGAAACACCAACTTGGATGGAGCACAGGCTCACGTATTTCCACGGCCATTTGCAGATCAACGGGAATGGTATTTTCAGCAACCTCAAGCATCTTAACAAGCACATACTAACATTGGGGTTCAACAAAATAGGAAAGAGCGAAAACGTGTATGCAATCAAGCAACAACACAATACACATAGTGCCTTCAAGACCGATCAAAGAAAATAAATAATAACTATGTCAACCACTTTCAAACAAGAAACATGAACAAAGATTCAAAGCCAAGAAAACCCAAAACTGGGTAGGAAACTAGGCAGGAGTAACTTACTTTTGTTTGCGATATCTAGAATCCTTCCATGACTATTACTCCTGATAAGTCTCTATGTTGGTATATGGCAACAAAGTCTAATTTAATAACGACATCATTTTAAAATTTCTAATAAAACATGCATGATGCCCTAATTTAGCCCAAGTCGGACTTATGGGCTTTCCCGTGTACTCTATGTTGTTTTTCTTTCATATTCTAAGCTTTTGTCCCTATAATAATAGACTTTTCTCTACTCACTCCAAAAGAATTAACTAGTATAGTGGTTAAGGCCCACCAAGCCCAAGTGGAAGGTCCTTGGTTCAATCCCACTTCTCCACCCCTTTTTTGTAGATTTTTGCTTTGATAATCTGGTTCAAACATGATTGGACCCAACCTCTTAATAACTGGTGCACCCGACTTAATTGATCAAGCCCAAACCTATCAAAGAACAGACCCAACTTGTTAAACAATTTTGACTAAGAACAAATTAAAATCCTGATCGAACCCAACCCAGTTATCTCTCTAAATTGGTTTGCTTTCAAAATAGGTTCGACTCAAACAGTTAACTTTGAAACCAACCCAATCCAAACACTTCACTTAATCCAATCGACCTAATCAAATCACCTTAACTGACTCAACCCAATCATACTTGACTTAGAATCGACTCAATCTATTATGTTCTAACTTGACCCGGTCATGATCAGACCCGAGTCCATCCTGACTTATCACCAACCTCCATACGGTGCCTCGTCGGATGGAGCATGGCGCCTGATCATGCGCGGCGGTCGTCGCTAGCGCCTGGTAGTTGGAGTTGCCTTCATCCCAAGATTCCGTCCCTTGCCCGTGGTCCACACCAGTGAGCACCCACAGCGGTGGAAGTCTAATGAGTCTCTCCTTCCCCCTTCGTCAGAATGTCTCCCCTTGGCCAGCTCTGTCCCCTTCCGGTACTTGGTCCCGCGACAAAACTTCACCAGAGATCACTGGGGCCTTATTTCTTTCCCGATGCCCTAACTATACTATATGCATGCATAGCTGATAACGAGAACGGTTGGAGAAGAGATACTCACCGGAGGTTGCTGTGTCTGGCCCTTTATGCGACAGGACTCCTCCTCCCTTCTTGCGCTTCTCAGAGGATGATCCCTGCTCCCTTGATCGCGGCTTTGACATCTCATCTTTTCTCTGTCTCTCTATCTCGCACGGAACAGGTGGCGGTGGCACTGCTCTCCGATGAGGTCATTCAGATTTGCAGAGGCTCTCTCTATTTATAGAGCTTCGCGGAGAGCTTCTAGACGACCCACTTCCTATCGGATATGGTTTATCTTCTCGTTTAAATTTCTTTTTAAATGTTTGCAAGATCGGATAGTATCGTGCGGCGTCATACGCGCCGCCGCTACTGCCTCACGATCGGTTCTCGCAGATGGGCGGCCCAAATCTGGTGTAGACGATCCGATGGCCTTCACATATTTGTCGTGTCTCGTATCTAGCTCTACTTTAGATCAACAACAAGGATCATTTTGTAATGAATGGTTGGATTACCTCCAATTGCCTCGAACTTAAACCGTTCCCTCAGATGGGCGACGCAGATTATTCCAGACGCTGAGAAGGGATGAACGACTCCGATTAGATCTTCCACCTCGCACTTAATCCCCCGCTCAAGATTACTGGTCCAGATTAAACCATCTCATGTGAGTTAGCTGGGTGGCTTTGATCGCATCTGAAGCCTTGATCTTGAACGAAATCCAGTGATGAAAGGTTCAAGAGAACCCGCACGGTGGAAACGTGCGCACCCTGATATCGTCAACGGGGATATGCGGTCAGATCATTTCTTTGGGATCAACACACTCTGATCTTTTAAATCCTACCCGTCCGTTCTTTTCCTACGTGCATGGCTGAGAGGAATTCAGTTCCCTTTTTGCTAATAAACCCTTCTCTTTAAAACATTTTTATGTCAGTCCCTCACTAGAGGGAGTCAAAACTATGTTTCAGTCCTCAGATTTTCTGAGAATTACAATTAGGTCCTTGAAAATCCCAATTAACCCTAATTAGGGTATTTACTATTTTACTTTCTCTTCCACAAGCAACCATAGAATTTCCAATCAACAATAAGCTTTACAAATTAATTAAAGACATTAACTAAACAAACCTTTATCCAAATAAAAATTCGATTACATCCTATCCATAAGGACTTTTATTTGCCAACCAAACAAAGAAGTGAACTAGTTAAAGACTAATATAAACTCATTATTCTCAAAGGAAACTCTAAATAAAACAAAACCCTAAAAATCATGGATCTTACTGTAACACCCTAATCCCCAATAGGGACACGTGTCACACCGTGACCATTTCGGGGAGGGTGTCACGAGCCCAAAGGTATGGGAATCACGAAACCAAACACAAGGAATAATCTTGGCTGGAGACAAAAGAAATAATAAAAACATAATAAATTAAGGAGCTCATCCAAGAGGAGAGTCTTATCGATACAACACTCCACGGACTATCGCTTTGTGTCTAGTCTCCAAAAGTAAAATATAGCAATACTCTGAGTGTGGAATAAGGAAGCTAATCTAGGGCCTTGAGCCATCCTCTGAGTCCTCACATCTCAGGGTCTAGTCTCCACCGGACTCATCTCTCATACACTGCACAGGTGGGTGAGAAAAAAGGGTGACTCTGAGCTTCGGTGAAATGTGACCCCCTCTTGTCCGGGTCAAATAGACACATGCATCCAGAAAATATGTATCTATGTATATGGAAAATAAGCGTGCTCATATACATGTAGAAACGATAAATTATGAGCGTCTATGCATTATCTTCTCGGTCGGGGAAGATCATCTAATGCAATGTCGAGAAAACCGAAAAGTCATCGATCCACAAACATGCGGCCTATACCTCAATAAGATGTCTAAATAAGTGGCGTCTATCGAATAAAATCTGACTCTGTAGGATCACTTGCTAAGGTCTCGGATAAATAGCCGTGAGGTATCCCCAATCTGGGCCATTATGTGAAGCCCATGAGGTTTCCCCGATCACGGGTCTTCACTCGCGGTACCGAGCACCCCAAAGAGTTGGAAAAGGGTTTTAAGAGAAATACATTTTGAAAGCGAGTTTTAATGCTCGAAATTCATTTTTAAAGCAAGGAGAAACCTTTCCCCTACTTGGTATCACGCTGGTCTCAGCTCAACGGAGCCGCATCTGCATAGCAAGGATCATCTAAACAGAATGCAAATATCGATGCTCACATCATGTTTCTATCTCAATGATCTACAACTAGACATATGCAGAAAACCTCATTCTACAATAGCTGTAAATAATCTACATCATTCTCAAAACTGAAAATAAATCATAGCCGAGGAATATAAATTGAAAACCCGATAAATCTCGATAAAACACAAGAATATACAGTAGGTCCACTCACCTGTAGTCCTAGGCAAGTCAAGCCTGACTCAGACCTCTCGAAGACCCCGACTTGTCCTTCCCTTTCCCTAGTAATCATAATACAACTATAATAAATACTAATTTACAAAGCATACTCCCTTAAATACTATTTTCTTCTAAACCCTTATGGGCCCAATTCAAAATACTTTAAGGCCCATTATTCAAGCACACTTTTCATTTACACAGAATACCAACCGTAACTTAGGATCAAAATATGAGGCTTGTACGTTAGCAATTCTAAAGACTAGTTAATTGTCACCATACTTTATTTATTCCATGCAGTCCTTTATAGCCTACAAGACGATGCTAAAGAAGGAATACTTAAAAAGGAAGTAACAATCACACCTCTACACGTCCACAGGTCTCAGTGTTACAAATCAGAAGGACATCACAACTACGATCAATACTACACATGCATGTTCATTTCCTACAAGGCTGCGGGGAAAGCTTGTACTTATAGAGATAGATTTCTTATTGGATTTTCAACCTAGTATTACATAGTTCAATTTGCCCAAAAACCATTTAGAGTACCAACAACTCACAGTTCTATTTTAACTCTTTAAGTTCTACTAAGCATTTCCACAAACACAACACAGGCACGTTGGCTCTCCAAAGCATCCTCACCTTCCTTCATCCGATTGTTTCTGAATTTTCTTTACAAATGTATCTTCACAAGAGCCATGAATACAAGCTCCATCCACTGATACTTAACATTTACATGTCATGCTCTTACCTCACAAACATAACATAACCAATCCTGATACTTGTGATAACATCATCATCGATTCGAGGATATAGCACAAAACCATGACTACAGCGATACGAAAACCCGACCTTTGACGCATACCTTGCGGAAACCTTTGCTGCCGAGAATTACAACAATTTGGTGGCTCCCCAGGTCCTTGATCTTTGGTAGGAACCACGGGGAAAGCGAGAGACCGGTAGCCAGTGCAGGCGGGTGTTGCAGCCTGATGAACTCCGTTACCGGACAGTGTGAGGAAGAAGGAGAGGAGGAAGGCGGCCTGCGCCGGCGGGGGCAGCGACAGGGATGGAGCGAGCACAAAGGCGGCTCGGAGCGGTGAAGAGCGAGGTTGTGCTTCAGCGGAACCCACCAAGTAAAGAATGGTTTTGTTTTCCTTTTCCTCGAGAGAGTCGGCCTCCCTACCTCTAAACTCTGAATCTAGGCAACTAGTGAGCCACGCGGAGGCTTCTCCCTCTCTGGACACATGCAAGAAGCCACCTCCTGCTCCACCGGACCCACAGGGATGCCACCTCCATCTTCTCCAAGCTAGCAGCTGCTCACACTCACATCTCCTTCTAATTCCCTTCTAAAGAATCAGCCCAAGCCCAATATATGACAGCCCCTTTTTATTTATTCATTTGTCACACTAGGCTATTAACCTTATCATCAAACTTTATCATTCTATAAACAATCCAAGTGTTAACTCCATCATCCATTGAGTTGATTAACTTATCCTTTGTCACTTTTGACTAATGACTACTAGCTTTCAATGATTCACTATTCATTTATTGAAGTCTTTTAAAACCAATTATTATTTTCTCATTAAACTCCGGTATTTATTTAATATTTATAACCGATTTACAAAGAAAACCGGGGCGTTACACTTACATCTAGCATGACCGAGATTTCTCTACAAATCAAGCAATTCAGATATGCAAATTGGGGCTCTGACACTAGCAATTGCAAGCATTAAGTACACATAGATGGTTCGCAAAAGCAAATCAAAACAAACATAATAAAAAAAGGAAAACAGTCACAAGTTTATCCTAGGGTTCTAGAATCCGAGGCACCGTAGAATGTCTAGCCTCTCATGCTATGGAAGTTCATCACAAGATCTAAAGAAGAAGACATGAATAAAGATAATGGACTCCCCAGATTGATGTCTCATTTGCTTTCAATCTCCGTCAGTGGAACAATTGCCAAAAGTCCTCTAATAAGTTGCATATGGCAAGCTTTTATAGACTTGAAATTTACAAAGCACAGGCGTGCTTAGGGGCCAGTGCTTATCTTTGGAACCTTCAGGATTTTATTTAGAATGTTTTTCACAAAATCTCTAGATGAGCACGGGTAGAACACAGGTAGAGCATACCCATGCTCTTCGAAGCACCCCCGTGCTCTGGGCAAATGAACCGTGCTCGGTAAAAACCCTAATTCTAAAATTAGAATGCCTTAAGCACAACCGTGCTTAGGTCATGCTCTCTTCTAGAAATGTCTTTTCAGCTCTTTTTGCTTCAAATTGGTTTGCTTTTGGCTTTTTTTGTCCTGAACACCTATTTACCTATCCAATGATGACAAAATACACAACAAAGCACAAAAATAGAGAAATTTATGCAAAAATACAAGTAAAGTACATGTAAATATAACATATAAAAGCGTATGATCAAGCACTTATCAAATACCCCACACTTAAGCTTTTGCTTGTCCTCAAGCAAAGAAAATACTGAATACGGAAAAGTAGATGAGAGCATGCTCTTCGATCTCAAAACAGCTGGGAATCCCTCTGGTGTCCAGGAAAACAAAGTGCTAAGTGACAAAGATTTTTTTTTAAAAAAATAGGTTTTATCTTAAACTCGTACCTCCCACGTGTGTGTGTGTAACCCTCCTATGGTGTCCCTTACCGACTTAAGTCCGACCAAGCTAGTTAGACCTTATTTATTCAAACTAAATTTTGTTGACTCTCTTATTTGGGTAGCAGCTGTATACACCAATGATGTAGCCATTTCCCCCGATAGGTCATCAAATGAACATTTGTGATGCCCATTATTCGACTACTCAAGAGCGGCTTTCACGCTTCAAGGGCGATAACTCTTTCTACCATCTTTTCTACTTACATTCTCGTAGGGCATCCCTAATGGATCCGACTTTCTAGTTTTATTTTGAGAGTTTCTCCACATTTTTCTCTTTTTCTCGTAGAGCATCTCCAATGGATCTAACTTTTTGAGGTTTTTTTTGGCAATAAACTAAGGGTCAAACTAGTTAGAATCCAAATCTAAGTTGACAAGTGACACCAAAGTTAGGGTTTGTGATCAAAAGTTTGTTAGATACCAAGTAAAGGCAAAACTATATATATATATATATATATTGAAAAATAACACTCAACACTAATATTTACCTAGACTCAGAGAGGATTCCAAGACTATAACTGATGTGTTCTTCGCAAGTGTACGGGTCGTGTCAAGTAATAAAGTGTACTCTGGAGTGTAGGATATCGAACCTACAAGGACTAAGAAGTACTAGTACTAACTATAATTTTATTATCTAGTCAAACTAAAATTGTGTTCGGAGAGAAAAGAAAACTAAAACAACCTAAGTATTAAAACTCACTAGTGACGGAATTGACTCTTGGGGCAAATCTATCATAAAAAGGGGTATTCGAGCAATGATTCCCCCCTCGGGTAATGATGAAGGAGGATCCAAGCCAGATGATGTGATTCAGTTATTTGGGTCATTTTCGATGCTAAATTCCAATATTTTTCCTTCAAAACATTATTTTTAGATATTTTTTACCACTTCTGGTAATAATTAGTTTGTCAAATCATGATAGGATTTAAATATAATTTTATCTACAATTTCGGATAACTATTTAGTTTGTTTGAAATTTTATGTTTGGATAAGTTTAGGTTTTGGATAAGTATTTTCTAGTTTTGGTTATTTAACCCGACTTGTGGGTTAGTTTTCAAAAGGCCTTGATTTTATGAAATTGTTTTGAATTTGAGAGACGTTTCTCTCTTGTGTGGATGTTTTCTCGTGCTCTTCCTTGTGATCTTTAGGTTACGGCTAGCCCGCGGGATAATCGCTATCCTGCCCGGCGTCAGGTTTTCATAAAGATATAGATAATGTTTTAATGTCAAAGATTGAAGGATGTTGGACCAAGCATTTTGGGGAACCTAAATCTCAAGAGAGTTATGAGAATAAGACATTTGAATCTGATTGGAAATCCAGGTTGTCACAACGTAGAAAACCAATTCAATAAAAGCATGTTCAACAGAATCTCAACTGAAAGCAACCAATGACAATTGAAAACCAATATCAATAATATAAAATAGCCCAAGGGTTCATTAAGCCCAAATACCTAGAAAGTTAGTTCCACACAAAAGGGGAACACTAATACAATAAACAAAGATATGAAGAAACAAAAATAAACATGACAAACTCCCTTCTAGTCTTCACGATGATTGGGTGGCAGATCTTCAATGAATCTCCCCTTTTCCCGTTGACGGTTCCCTCAATAGTCTCCCACGTCAAAAGATCGTCTATGATATCAAAGATACCTCTCTTAACCCTAAAAATCGATATTTATAGGGTCTGCAAACATGAAAAAAATATATGACACATGTCACGTCCGTGTGGGCTCAACTTGGCAGGAATATCGGATCTGGAAAATGACCATATGGGTTGTATGGGTGCATGTATGGTCTTCTAGCATTTCTGAAAATGCGTTACAGACTTTGCAGTAACAGGCTATATAGGATCGCACGGTTGCACGTATGCGGCCATATGCTCTCTGAAGCTCTTTGTTTCGACTCCATAATTCTTAGAGGACTTTCCCATGTTGTATGGGGACAATTGTGGGTCCTTTTTTAGCTCCCAACTTCGACGTTTTGGCCTCTAAAACACCTTCGAAAGTCACCTTGCTCTTGAAATGTCTTCATTATGCCTTATTCATAAAAACTATCACCAATTAAGTACAAGTGGGTTGTATTTTCACCAAATAACATGCAAAATGTACGTGAATACAGTATGAAATTATGCATAATTAAAAACTTATCAATAACTATCATAGATCATCATAGATTAACACTCATCATAGATAATATAATTAATACTAAACCCTCCCCCACACTTGAAATGCAGATTGTCCCCAATGTACTAAATATATGCAAATAAAGGAAAAAATAACGTGTAAAACAAAGAGGAAAAAGATTGTGGGACTTTAATGAATATATGTGGGGTGATGTAGCTATTCTTGCCATGGGGGTTCCTGTCCAAGTTTCGAGATTATAAAATTTTGATTTATCATGGGGACATCAAAGGCACATGAGTGAAGCTCAAAAACCAGTAACATAACTAAATCTGAGTTTTGACATATGAACTACTAAAGTAAAATAAAAATACAAAAGTAGTAAAAGAAAAAGGGTTGGTGGTGACAATCATGGGTCGAAATCCTCTGTGGCGTCCTCGTCATAGAGCTCCTCGCCATCCACCCCCATCTCTCTCGTAGTCAGCACTGAGGATGATCAAGGGAGTGGTACTTGGATCTTGAGGTGGTCAGTGATCTGGCTAAGTACACCCATTCCTGGAAGGAGGCAGGGTCAGCTGGGGCTGGTACTAGAGTTGGAGGTGGCAGTGGTGGAGCGATGCTGGGCCCGACTGCTGCTGTGGGGTCCTACTGCTCGTTGGGGGTTGCGGCCTTGTAGATGATGCTGTGCGATGTCCTCATGGGTTGCAGCATCCACATAAACTGTAGGGTCTCCACAATGATTAGGGATAACCCCCAACCACTATCATCCTTACAGTCCCAGATAGTAGGCCGATCTCGAGGACCAATCTTGTGATATATGGAACAGTGAACATGACTCCGATCTTGAGATCTGTCACTTGATGATGTAGGAACTGTGTGACGACATATCCCAAGTGGAGGGGAAACCCATCAGCCATGCTCAACATGAACACGAAGTCCCTAGAGCTGATCACTCCTATGTGTCGCCCCGCCCTATCAATGAGTGGTTGAATACCATAATTGTGCTTCATGGAAGCACGCCCTAAACACGGTCGTACTTAGGTAGTGTTCTCTCCAATCTGCTTATACCTATTTTCCCGTGATATGTGCGGCCAAAATGTAGTCGTGCGTTGCCCATGCTTACTTTCGAGGCTTCCCTGATCCTAATTGTTTTTTGCTCTGTGTGCACCTATACATGTGTTATTCACTCCAAATATGAAAATTTGATCGATAATCTCTTGGAAAACACGTAAAACCGAGAAATCATCAAAGTATTGAACTCTTCACCGACATACTCCTAAACTCTAAGACACTAAAACGAAAAAGAAACTACGCAAACTAACTAGAAAATATGGGTTGCCTCCCACGAAGTGCTTGTTTTACATCATTAGCTTGGTGTACCTTTCATGGTATTCAAGCTCTTTGATGATAAGAGCCACTACATCCTCTCAAGACCTTCCCCTTTGTAGAGTCTTTGCCGCTTTCCATAGATCTTGATGGGATTGGTATGTGGAGCAACATCGTGTAGAGATAACCGTCCAATGAACATTGAGGATTTTAACTATTTTTTTGTCACTCCCAACAACTGTTTCAACATAACTATGTGATATCTTCATTCGAATCTTCTTGTTGAAACTAAGTTTTTATGCCATATATCAACTTTCTCAATAAGAAAATGTTGGTCCAAGGTTTTATAAAACAAACGGGGTATTGATTTTAGTGACTAGGCCCTCATCCACCACCTGGTGCTGATCTGAGACAAGGGTTGGGAGATCTTATACTCCTAACCCAACGTAGTTGTGGTACCTCTGGTCCAAGAGTTCTATGCGAATATCCTAAACCATGTCAGGGTTGTGGTAATGTTGCGGGGCCACCTTATCAGCTTCGATACCAGCACCATCAACAAACTTTTGGGGGTACCCACTCTTGGTTAGACGAGTACCACGACTGGCTGCATGGGGAGATGGATGTGGATGTTGTATTCTGCACCATTAACGTCCTAGGCTTGAGCTGGGATATAACTCAAGGACACCCTTACTTATTCGGTAGAGGAGCACTGTCGAGGTAGTATAAAGTATGGCTCTACTTCATCTCGGAAAGGTTGCTTCCAATGTAACACACAAACAACGTCACCAAGATTGAGCGCTTCTCCTATATGCCATAGTGCATAGGATAAGTCTAGATGTGGGTTGATTCATACATTGGTACATATTGAACACGAGCCGCACCAATCCAAAGGGGATTTGGTACTCCTATTATGGCTCTCTGTGTTAAGGCAAGAGTTGAATGGGGGAAGGACGAGGAAACACTAGCTTTGAAGATCCTCAGCAACTCCATGATCCTTAACAGGATGGTACTCGATCATAAAGAGATGGATGGACCTTCTTCAGCACCACAACCATCCCTCAGTGTGAGGATTAAGACGTTGGAGGGTAGCTACACATAGATGAAGCTTCGGATAGATCACTTAGTACTAATGGCCCATCTCTATGACACCATGCTTAGAACCGAGTTTTAAGCTTTAGGGGTCGACATGCAGTTGTTCCCACTTGCTCCCTTGCTCCTGCAGCGTTGGTGGAGGAGCATGAGGAGGAGGATAAGGACAGTGAGGAGATTGCCACTTAGGGGAGTGTTCTTCTGACTTACCTTCCTTTTTATGTTTCTTGCACCTCTTGATAAGTGCATAATTATACATACGTTCATTACCACATTTACATGCACTTAACCTCTTCTTGCATTTATTTCTCTATTTTTGTGCTCCTTTGGGTATGTTTATGTGATTGGACAGGTAAATAGGTACCCGGAATAAAAGGATCAAGAAACAGGACAAACCACGATAAAACAAGTTGAAAAAGGCCTTTACAGAGATGTGCATGGCCTTAAGCATGGCCGTGCTCCAGCCCGTTCAATTCTCTGTACTCAAAACTCGTCAAAGACATGTTACATGGGCGTGTAGATACTAAACCACGCCCGTGCTTCCTGAAGCCAAAATCTGTGAATAAGCTGCAGGAGGAATTTATTCCAAGAGATCCAAGATTCCAAATCAAATTTCCACCGTTCAAATTGAAGGAAAAGGAGTTAGAACCCCCAGTTAAAATTTCAGGTCAATACAAGTTGATTTGGTCATCCGATGGAACGTTTGATGAAGACTGCACAAAGTTGAAAAAGAGCACGGCCCTGAGCACCTCTATTTTGGGGGCGTTTGGTTGTTGGGATATTATATCACATGAATGAGGGATATCCATGGATGGGATATCCATCATATGGGTGTTTGGTTGGTGGGATATAGAGTAAGGGATAAAGATTGTTGGATGTTTGGTTAGAGGGATAAGGATATATGAAGTTTTGGATATCCACTTATGAGTGTTTGGTTGGATGGATATGGGAGTGGTATGGTAACCCTATCCATGGGGGGTGAAGTTACCCATTTTATATATTTGTTTTATTTATAACTTAAAATATTTTAAGTTTGTATTTAGCTTAATTATTCAGATAATTAATCACTATATTTTTATTTATTCAACTTAAAAGGTTTTGAGATGGTATTTAATCAACTTAATTATGTTTTAATGGATTATTAATGAATAATTTTTTTATTTATTATTTAACTTGATTAATGGATTTTAATTTAATTAGTTTAAAATATTGAAAAAATATGTAACTTAAGTAAAATACAGTTTCTTCCTTTGAAATATTATGCATCTGTTGAAAACTTCACAATCTTGAAGTAAAATAGTTTCTTCGATTAATTAACATCATCACTAATGGTTTTTATGGGGCCTCCAACCTATAAATGATAATAATACCATGAGAAAAAAAACAATTGCATAAATCCAAGTAAGAAATTACAAACAATCCTTAAGCCTCGTCAGAAAATCAAAAAAAAAAAAATTACTCTTGAAATACATTGACTACTCACCTGCAAGTATACAAATTGAACTTATAACCATAATCAGATAAATCACAACATTAACTTTATAAGAATTGCATAAGCCTTAAAATAGAGTCTCAATCTGATAGCATTATATAGCAATACCAATTTCATAAGTACATTGCAGGTTCAATAGAATATCATTAGCATGAGAAGAAATTAACAACTTCAAATCATAGCAACAACAAAATACATAAATCCACTACAAGTTCAACAACAACCATAGTTTTCAACCAAATAAAAAACACAGCCCACATTTCACTAATACATAGAACAAACAATACTAAACTAAGGATTTTGCCCTAGTGGTCTTGAAACTGCCTTTGCTTTACACTGAAGGAGAATCTCGGGTGCGCCCAAAAACTTGAAGGTTCTAGTCTCACTTTCACCATAATAATCATAAACTTTGAGCACGCCATCAATTGAATAACCCACCTCAGTCAACTTCATACATGCTTCTCCTAGTATAGTAGTAAGAGTGACTGGGTTTTGCTCCTCCATTGCAAGTACAACCCTATCCAATCTTGAAGATACACTTTCTGTCATGTCAGAATCAGCATCAGAATGCCTTTTTTTACCTTTCTTTCTAGTTTGTGTATCTTGAGAGGTACGTGCTTGTGACCTATTCGTGGGCATTATTGAAGGTAGTGCTAGCGAGGGTGTCTCAAACCCGAAGTCACTGTCAAGGAGCCCATGTCCAAAATCAGTAGGTGTTGGTCCACAGTCGAAATTATCCTGAGAGAAATCTCTACACCAACATTGACGGGCAATGTCTCAATAGTGTCACGGGCGAAAAGTCCTGTTGCATGATTATTGCCACAAACAGCCTCTAGGAGATCATAGTCTTCAATGGGTTTATTTATATATGGTTCTTCATTTGGATGACTCTGTCAATAACACATTGGAGAAGTAAACGTTAAGGTTAGAAAAATATAAACAAAGTGTAATGAGTGAATATAAAATTATCAAAGATCATGTACATACCGTAAGATACATCCTGCATTCCTCTTCGCCCATAATTATCTTCTTGTTTTCTTCATCCCAACCAACACCACTCATATCTCGAAGTCTTCTGATTATAGCCCATTTGTGCTTTAACGTTCGAAGATGGTTAAGTATGTTAGACTTAGTACAGTCTTTACCCAAATTCTATTTAAAATAACGTATGACTACATGAATTGCTTGTGGTCTGAAGGACTTATCACACTTCAAACTATTTTCCACTTTTGTTGCCATAAATTGCAAAAAAGACTTGCTCTCAATCAGTCTCTATTGCATATTACCTCCATTCCTCTTACTCCTTGATGAATGACTACCAGTCTCCATTATTTTCTGTTAGATTGGAAACATGTTAATTCTACAGTTTTTACATATACTAAATAGCAAGAAATTTTTTTGAGTCAATAGGTAAAACTATTATTACTTATTACATTGTTGATTTCAAGTTTCAACTCATGGATTTGTATAAAATTCTTGAGAAATTTGCATGTATAGCAATTAATATGTAAAATCAAGAATCAATAATGATATACAGGATAAAAACTATGGGTTGGCATGAGAGGCCAACCACTGCAAGAGTGAAAGATAGAAATAAAAAATGAAAATAGAAAAAAAGCCAAATGCAACTCAACTCAATTCAAATCACATGCTTTGCCAATTGAAATGCCATCAAAAAATCTATCTATCTTTGTAATTTTAGCACTTTTAGGAGGTATTCTTGGAAACTGAATGAAGAAATCCAACCACCCACCTGTTCTTCTTCTAATTTAAAGCTCGAAAAGGATTGGTTAAATTGATGGTTATTAGATCTTTCATAAGTAGTGTTTTTATAATCAATACTTTTAGGAGGTATTCTTGGAAACTTACAGGAGTACAAACTTCAATCAAGATGGAAATCCTAAACACCGCCTTGATGGAAATCATCTAATCAAGAACAAAATAATAGATCATAGATGTAATTACAAAGATCAGACATGAAATTTCTATTGCATTCTATCCAACAAAGTAGAACATAATATGAAATTTCTCCGATAGAACCCTAGATCAGAGATGAAGCTTGCACAAAGATATCATGGTGATGGTGATGGCCCAGTACCTTGGCAGAGAGGCGGATCAGAGATGAAGCTCACCCGACGGAGAGGCAAACTCACTCGGTTGAGAGACAGAATCACTCAACAGAGAAGAAGCTCTCTCTAGCGGAGAGGCGGATCAGAGATGAAGCTCGCTCAACGGAGAGGCAAACTCGCTCGGCGGAGAGACTGACTTGCTCGACGGAGAAGAAGCTCGCTCTGGCGAAGAGGCAGATCAAAGAGGAAGCTTTGACGGAGTGGTAGACTCGCTCGACGGAGAATAAGCTCGCAATTGGATAGTGATTCTAAACACGGGAGAAGGACCTCGTAAGAATTGAGGCATGCTTTCGTGAGAATTGAGAAAGGATGTGTTCTTCGGATGAGTGGCGTTCCTCCGATTCTGAGGGACGCCGCATCCATGGATTTTAGGGTTGGGGGTCATCCCCATCCTGCGCGATCTGGGCTTCCAAAAACCGTTTTTAGACTGTTGACTGGGATATCTCGTCCCCATCCCGGAATATCCCGGCAACCAAACGCCCCCTTTGTATTTCTTCTATCATCGGGAATAATGACTTATCTTTGTTGGGCGGTAGGGTTTTGTTGTATTGAAACTTTATATATATATATATTGCCAGTTTTAGTCAATTTTTTAAAATTTTTATGTGTATATTGAAAATATTTTTTCTTGAATAGTGTATAACACTGTATAAAACTTAAGTGGTTGATCTCCTAGTATATAGTGCTTATGACACCATTAGTATAGGAGGGTTAAAGTTTTCAAACTCTAGGAAAGTCATAATGTTATATACACTTGTGTACTTAGAAATTCTTTAAAACTTCGTGAATGACTTTAGCCCACCTTGTATGTTGCATAGAGAACATATATGCATTAGACAATAGAAATATGGTATGAACCTCTTAATAGTCAATAGTGCTTGAAACCTAGGGGGAGAACATAGCGGTAGGGGACAAGTGAGCTTATAAACATCAGGGTGAATCTCTTTTCAAAAAAAAAAAAGAAGAAAAAACCGTTTTTTGGAAGTGAGAAAAAAAAAAAAAGAGATCGAGTGGGACCAATAGCTTGAAAAACCCTGGTAGTTATGTCTCCTACTTGTAGATAGATATGAACGACCAGACTTTGTAGATTTGTGTATCTAATTCTATTCCCCCTTGCATGCATTAATCTTTATGACATACAAATGGTTTAAAGGCATTATATTTGTTAGAATTCTAGTACACAGTGTAGAATATTTATTTCATGACTTGTACTTGGGTTGAGATATTCAACCCCTTATTCATTGTGTCACTTTGTACTCATCCTTTCAATGACAAAGAAGATTCAACCCAAAAATTTGAACTTGAGTTATTGATTAGTATGTTTTAGTGTTCATTGCTTGAGGACAAGCAATAGTTTAAGTTTGGGGGTGTGTTAGCTCTTAGAAGAGAGCTATTTTATAGAACATGAGCTAAGAGAGCTATTTTACAGAACATGAGCTATATGTTTTAGGACCAAAATATGATGTTTAGATTTAGTTTGTATACTTTTTGGTTCTAATATCCATTTAATGTCCATCTTGGTTTGCCACACTTGGTTTGTGCACTTTTGTTATCAATTGCATATTTATAGGATCTAAATCAAGTGAATTTTACTTATATCAGGTGATAGGGAATACAGAGCAAAGACTCAGTGCAGAACAAGAGCAGAATCACCACACAGAGCAATCAGGCAAGGAGTATCGTGACATTCCAATATCGAGATGTTTATTATCAGAAAACTCCCAGGTTCCCAAAGTCGTGACATTCGGTCGGGGGCTATAAATAAAGTGGTGTTTCTCCTAGGGTTGGATCATCGATCTTGACAGCGGCTGGAGGTCCAAGGCGGGGATTTCAGGCGACTTTTGGTAGTGAGAAGCTCAAGGAAAAAGGATAAGATCATTTCTCATTGTTGATTCTAAGTTTTATCCTTTTATTGCACCGAATCATGGATGTTTGTATCAAACCTTGTAATACTTTGCATCTTATATTCATGATGCTTGGCAAAAACCTTGTTTCTAGGGTTATATGACTCATTTGACATGATTATCTATAATATCATATGATTTATGTGTGTAAGAGCCGCTATGTTTTACGGCTTGATTGTTCTACTAATTATGCTTTATAAGAAAATCCCATATATAAATTAATAAGAATTTCTAATGGGGTTTAAATGCATAATGGACTTTTCTTGAGTCTTATAGAGATGGGGACCAAGGTGAAATAGTTGAAGAATGAAGGGCTAAGGTGAAAGATGTTCTCTCTCACAATTTAACATAAGCATAGGGTTGTATTCTAATTTTTAGAGAAACCGGGGGTTCTTTACTAAATTACAATCTAAGTGCTCATGTGTTATTAGTGTAATATATGTGGAAAACTTGGGGACTAAAGTGAAAAATGCACTCACTCACATGAGTAAATGAATATAGGGACTTGCATGTGAACCATAGATAAGTGGAGGGTTCTTAATGCAAAATATTGTAGAAATGACTTGCATGTAATAGAAGGTTAATATAAAGGCTGATTTGCATAATGAATCAAATCATTATTAACTACATGGAATCATGAATTCTGAGGAGTAGAGATAAAAGTGGTTGGAGATTCATTATCTTTTTATATGAAAACTTAGGGATTTAATTTATTAAATCCATACTAGATAATGTTAAGGGGAAAACTTGGATGTACTAATGTGCCTCTCTCTCTCTCTCTCTCTCTCTCTCTCTCTCTCTCGTGGCTTGATGAGAAGAAGATGAGGGAATTACATGTTGATATTAAACAAAAATAGGTTTAAATTGTAAAAAAAAAGATATTAGAAACCATGCACATATATAATTATATATAAGATAAATGGTCAGGATTCAAATGAAGATTAAACAAAAGGCTTCGGATGGACTTCATAGTGTCACATGGCCACGTACTGAATGGGAAGTAATGAGAAGAGAAGGAAATCGGTTCCAACTGGTGGAAACGCTACGCGTCACTATGCCATCGCGCGAAGGAGAGAGGAGACGGGCCCTCTTCATGGTTGCCATATAGGACCTTAATCCACCGTCCATTCATGTTCTAACTAGGATTCAAGACATGACACTCCTTAGTCTTTGCCCGCCCCAACGCGGATCCAAAACAGCGTTCAAGGTCGCGATTACCACGAGGAGAGAGTTGTTGGCGTCTGAGTGTCAGAATTGAAGCTACCGAGAATCTCAAAGGACCCTTGCCAATAGCACCATAAGAGACACAACCACCTCTTCAATAATACTACACGCCATCCTTTTCAGTCCAGTCTAAGAAAGAAAGAAGGAGAGAGCGTTGCCCAACCCCGGAGCTCCGCTACGATATCATCAAAAGCCACTACAGTCTTGCCCGCTGATTGACGAGAGGACGAGGAACTTCGGTACAACTCTCCGCCAAGGTGAGCAAGGACTCCATCCCTCTTCTTCATGTATTATCATAACCTAGTGACAAAGGCCATGCATTGAAGCAAAACCCAATAAGAAACCTGATTGGATAATAGTTGGTATGTGTCCTTTGTCTAACAACTTGAAAATGTATGGACTTGGCTTCCTAGTAGTCACGTACATATATGAAGAAGGGTATATTATAGGCCATTATGCAAGGGTATTGCATGATTATATTTCATCTCTTTTACATTAAAGATGGATCTTGTAAGTAAGCCACATACTGATATGTATACCTGAAGAGTCAGTCACAAGAACCTAATGGAACATGACCATGTTTACATTCAAAAGAATCAATCCCAACTATAGTTTGTAAATATATATGGTTATAACTAATTAGTGGATGTTACCATGTTGCAATGGGCATGGAACTAAAGGATGATGGGCATCCATGATTTTAAAGCTTATGTAGTGAGAGATCATCATGCAAAGGGGGAACCTTGTATGTACTAAATGATTGGCTGTTGAATAAGAGTGAAAATCTTCCTTTTAACTCTTATGTGCATATTCCTAATTACTTAGTTTAGTTACCATCCATGAAGCCATTTTATTGAATCCTCTTGAAACCAAGTAACAAGACAATGGGTTAGCCATTTATGAATAGGTGCGCACACATGGATTAACTTGATGTGCAAGTTTGTTGATTTATAAGTGGGTTGTTAAGTAACAGCCTGCAAGGGGTGTTTGGAGATTAGAGTTGCTAAACCTTGAAATAATTATGAAAATTAACAAAGGAAGTGATATTTCATTACGTTATTAATAAGAGATAATGATTTGGGATTAAGTGTTGACTTAGAATAACGGATTGTTAATCTATTATAAACTCAAGGTTTCAAGTCACTAAGATTGAAATGGTAGAAGAACAGGTTCATGCATGTGTGAACCTTGAAATATAATTAGGAATAGGTTTATTGTTGTTACTATATGCTTAGCAAACGTATTAATCTTAGACTTAATTACCAAATCTCAACATAGAGCGGGAAGGCGCGTCGAGAGGGGATTAGCGACTGAGTAGAGACATCGTTGATCAGGTAAGTGCCTTTGCCTAATTTCCCCAATCATTGGTTGATTAGTTCTTTGATTTGTTGATACCATGCTCATGCATGTTTATTTGATGCTTTGGATTATTATTTCCTTGATTTTATGCTCGGGCATGCTTACTTGTCTCACTGGAATATTGTTTCATTGATTCCAAGCTTGTGCATGTGTGTTTGGTTGTATGATATTTCTTTCCACTCGATAAGTGTTGTTCTTGTGGATTCTTCCCCTGTGCAGTGGAGCGTGTGGCTCCTGTTTGGCATTCAGGGCCGGTGAACACCCGGTTCGTGCTTTCCTGTCAGGGGGATAATACTCTGGCTGTCTTGTATGCCCGTTAGTGGGATGATACGCTGACCGTGTATGTACATGTATGGGTGAGTAATGCTACGGACCGAGGATTGACATCAGCTTAGGCTGATGACTGCCCGGGGGATGGTTTGCAAGCTTCGTTTGAGCTGTTTGTCATGAGATGAGATGATTTTAGTTAGGGAGTCTCTACCGTTGGATAGTTTTCATTGGGGTAGGTCTGAGACTCCAGGTGGTATGGCCTGTGTGGTTTGTGCTTCCCACGCCGGGTTTGATGGTCATGTTCTTGATTTGCCCATTCATTTTCTTATCTTACATTGAGTTTGACATGACTTTATTGTGTTTCCTTGTGGGGTACTTACTGGGCTTTCCCTTCAAAAGCTCATGCACTTGTTGACTTCCTTTTTCAGATCCCGAGGAGTAGGACATGAGCCGTGGGAGCGCCGCGTGAGACCTGCGGGAACTTGCTGGGATTACTGAGGTTGGCTACCTCTTGTTTTGATCATGTATGAGAACATGTTATTATAGATTCCCTTTAGGATCCAGACATGTTATGATTGTAGGGTCTGTGGACCCCTGGATTTGTATTTGATTCCGCTGTGTGCTCATGTGTTAGACATGATGATGTTTTATTACATACTTCCACTATATGTGTGATTTATGTATTATCTGAGCACTGAGGCTTCGTGCCTGGCGGGGCGTCCACTGAGAATGCGGTCGATGATTAGCGTGCAGGTGGGCCCGGAGTTAAAGGGGGCGTGACAATATGTTTTCTTGCTATTTGGATGTGCCTATGACATGTATCTTTATTAATCATGCGTCGAAAGGTAATGATATAATTTTAGCCAAGTATGCATAGCAATATGGATGTATGGACATCATAGGGTGGAAGTCCAGTGTGACGTACAGGCCAAAGTTCTAAGGCATAGACATATGCTCTTAATAATCCACGGTCAAGGAATATATTAGGGATCAGTAACGCCTCACTCAACCCATAGACATATGTGGAAGAGACTATAGGCGTATTCCCTAGACATAGGGAATCATCATCTGTGTACATGTAAATGAAGTCCCCTAACATACTACTGATGAGTCCTTGCCCAAAGTATAGCCACCTCTATAAATCATAGGAGGAG
Source organism: Dioscorea zingiberensis (assembly GCA_026586065.1). NCBI lineage: Eukaryota > Viridiplantae > Streptophyta > Magnoliopsida > Dioscoreales > Dioscoreaceae > Dioscorea > Dioscorea zingiberensis. The sequence continues at coordinate 50,919,612 of CM048818.1, read as the reverse complement.
TTCTCTATTATGTCAATGAGGCATACAACCCTAGAAATATTATCTCTGAGAAATTCATGTTCCCTTTTCGTTAATATTTAGTATTTTTTTAGAATTTAGATTAGAGTAAAACCCAACCTTAATCAATCGAGTAAATAATCATAGTAACTTAGTAGGTTAGTAATCAATTAGACCTAATTTTCCACTTCTTGAGGATTCGACATCAGCACTTACCAATTATTATTACTTTGGTGACGCGTACACTTGCATGAGCTTGTGTACGTGCTCATAATCCACCACCATTGCCCTATCATGGCCACATTAAAGCTTTTGAGTTTCGTGAATCCTCATCCCTCGTTCTCCTTAGGCTTGCACAATCGTTGTCATTTTACTAGTCGTTATGCCTTATCCTTCAATTTTGGGCCCCGCCATAAGAAGTCCCTCCTTAGGGCATCAATTCGAATGGTTACCCATTTTGGTAGCTTGTACATTGCTAGGCAATAGTTTGGGATGGGAGATATGATTGAGTTGATTAGTGTGATTCTTCTCCGCAAGAAGTATAGGAGTCCCTTCTATGTGTCGATTCTTTTTTATACTTTATCAATGAGTAAGAGCCAGTCTTACTTTCTTGGTTTTGCTCCAAAGATTGAGATGCCAAGATAAATGATTGGGAGGCTTTCTATTTTACAGTTGATTATGCTTTTCATTTCCTCTAACTGTCCCGTAATTTTTTTTATCAGGATGAGGAAGCTCTTGAAGTTGTTTATATGATGTCTAGAGAGTCCTTCATATAGAGCTTGGCCAAATTTAGTAAACAAATTGTTTTGGAGGAAAATATGCCCTACACGTTACATGATCTAGTTAGCTAGAGTTGACAAGGTCCACATAATGAACCAACCCTCTTATCGAGCCACGTGGAGATTCCCCCATGATCAACTTGGGTGAGAACGCGCGCCTGTCAAATATGACACACAGCCTGGGCAGGGACGCGAACCTGCAATGGCGTCAACAACCATTTATTGACCAACAAGGTATAAAGGGGGGTAAGAGAGAAAAAGGGACTCTCTGGTTCCTCTAGAGCTTTCCTCCGCCCGCTTTCTTCCTCCCGCTTCATCCCTAAAGAGTTTTCCTCCTCCCGCTTTCTTATCCTCTTTCCAACATACTTTTTTTTTTCCCTCTTCTCCTCCGACCACCTCCTTCATTGACTTGATCATTGAAGGGTACGCAGAGAAGCCCTCAGATTTCCCTTGTAGGGGTCGATCTAGTCCACTTAAGTCCGAAGTCCTCTCCGAACAATGGTACACCAAGAAAAACCGCTAACCTTTGTCTGTTTCCCTCCATCTTCAGCCGACTATGAACCACCAACGCCATCTTTTCTTGGTTAATCTCATAGAATAAAGATCCCGAGGATCTTCCACTATGAGAAACCAGATGAAGAGCCTCGTAAACAAGCTGATGGCGAAAGACAAGAAGAACCGAGCAGCGGATCCACTGGTAGACGATGTTGTTGGGTCTGAGATAGCACTCGGGGCCATTGCAACCCCCAAGATCAACTAGCAATCCTAGAGAAGGATCTACGAGATGTTCAGATTCAATTGCTCTAGAAGCAGCTTGAGGTGCTTTCCAAAGCTCTGTAGGAGCCAGACCAAACCCACCTGTCTCCAAAACAATGTAAAGAATACATCCCAAAGTCACTTGGAACACCAAGTTAGTTACAACAAGCCCAAGAGAGCAAGACATAAGGCAAGGAAGAGAATACCACAAGGTGATCTCTCCCCTAGTCAAGGGGAAATTAAGGTATATTCCCAGACTTGCCTCTCCTTTTATCCCCTAGATTCTAGAGGTCCCCCGGCCCTTTGGGTTCCAGATGCTGTCGATGGAAACGTACAATGGCACAACGGACCCAATGGACTATCTGGAGTCCTTCTATGCCATGATGCTACTTCACGGGGCCCATGATGAAATCTTGTGTCGAGTCTTTCAGACAATGTTGAGGGGTGTAGCCCAGACCTGGTTTATACACCTACCATTAGGGTTTGTCTCCTCTTTCGAAGAACTGTCTGATCTCATTATCGGAAACTTTGTGGCTAGTAAGAAGGAGGTATGGACCTCCGTGATGTTGATGTGGATCAGGCAATCGGATAAAGAAAGTCTCTAGGACTACATTCGAAGGTTTAATATAGGGACGCTGGAGGTGCTTGCACTCAACAAGGCCTTCGCGGTCGCAACTCTTATGGAAGGACTGAAGAAATCGCCCTTACAGTTCTTCCTATGCAAAAGGCAACCAAAGTATTTGGTTGATCTTCTCAATCGAGCGGAGAAGTATATCAGCACCGAGGAGATCCAAGCAGCCTAGCAAGGAGAGATTAAGCAAGAGAAGCCAAGAAGAGTCCGGGCCTAATGAGTACGTAATTATACATATTTTCATAAGATATTTTCATGCACTTTGCTTGCCTTTTTCCCATAGATTTCTATATTTTTGTTCTCTGTTGGGTATTTAGTTTTAATTGAACAGAAAAATAGGCACTTGGGACAAAAGAAGTAGAAACTGATCAATTCATAACAAAAAAAAGTTGAAAAGACATATTCCATAAAAGGGCGTTAGCTCACATGGATATTGACCAAGTTAGGGTTGATCAAGAGTCAATTGGAAGGGGTGTTCTATGACAAAGAAGCAAGAAAAAGACAGAAGGAGACAGGCTGTGAGCATTGTGAATGAGCTGCAGAGGTCAAGAATTTATTACAAGAGCTAAAGGACTTTACAACCGATCTCCAGTGTTCAGATTAAAGAACAAGGAGTCAGGAACACCCAATTAAAATTTCAGGTTAATCCTAGATAAAATGGTCATTCGATCTAGCTTTTGATAAAGACCGAGCAAATTTGAAAAAAGTACATGGGGACAGACCCCCTAACACAGCCGTGTCCATATGCACACGGGCGTGTCGAGCACGTGTGCAGGCCGTGTGTATCTCGAGATAAGCCAAAACCGTATCGATTCAAGTCCAGATGATTCCAGACTCATACACGGGGTCAATACGGCCCTAACACGGCCATGTAGCCTAAAATTGAAGTCTATATAAGGTCGTTTGGTGCAAATTGCAAGGGGACTTTTGGCAGATTAGCTTTGGTAATTCTTTAACCATTGGCTAGGCTTTCAGAAAGGAGATTGAAAATAAAGGAGATATTGATCGAGGGAGTTTGATTTCTTTTATTATGTCTTCCTCTTTAGATCTTGTTAGGGCTTCCCACAGTATGAGGGACTAAACCTTTTGTAGTGCCTCGGGTCCTTGAACCCTAGATGAACTTGTGATTCTTTTCCTTTCTTTTAATAATAGGTTTTCTTTTTTTTATTATTCTTGTGAATTGTCTATGTGTGCTTAATGCTTGTGGTTATTTAGTGTGAAAGCGTTGATCACATATTAGAGTTGCTTGATTCATGAAGAGAAATCCCGGTCAGGCTGGATCGGGTAACCATGGTGATTTCACAACACACTTTTCGGATTATGGTAAAACCTAATAGTGAGAATCACATAACACTAATAATAATAGTGAAGTCCTATGGCGAAGTCACTTTGTGGGCTAGGGTTTGGCTGCACGAGAGATCGTAGTTAAACTAATTTAGAGTTCTCTACGGTCCAAGAATACATCAACCAGATAGCCAGTTTTAGGAAACTAGTTACAAGGGATTCTTAGGGGGAGAGAGATCTGGGGTACCATATACTTTTGGCTGATAACCCTAGATTTTCCAACTGTTCACTTTAGTTTTAGTACTTCTTTAGATTACTTAGTTAGGATCACAAAACACCAAAAATATTATAGGCTAGATAAAAGAAGTTAAATTAGTACCAGCTCTCCTTGTGGATTTGACTACCCTACCATTAGGGTATTTTACTACTTGAGCGACCTCGTACACTTGCGGGATAGCAGCACATCAGGTTCCCAATGCATAAGTTGTAATGGTTGGTCAACAGACAGAGACCCTCGGCTAAGGAGAATGTTTTAGGCCCCAGCCAGCTCGGTTCCATAATAATGCACCCCTTAATGCAAGCCAAACTCATATCCTGATGAACATTAAGATTTTCAAGATCCCGATATGGCCCACTAAAATGAAGAACCCTAGCAATTAGAAGGACATATAACAAACTATAAAGTCAAGAAAGTCCTAGTCGCAGTGGAAGCTCTATAGACATGATTTACTAGGACGCATTCGAGAAGTTAGGTCTTGGACCCGAGTTGCTACGACCGGTAAGTACCCTATTAGTCAGGTTCACTGGAGGTACCATACAGACTGGGGGTATGATAAGCCTCAGACTTACAGCAGGCACTTACCCCTGACAGTCGACCGTGAACACCAACTTTTTAGTGGTAAAGTACCTCATCAAGCTATAATGTGATCTTGGGGAGCCCAACTCTAAAATCCTTGGAGCTACGACCTCCACTTATGACCTGATAATGAAGTTCCTCACCGAGCACTGGTGTGGAGAGCTCTGAGAAGACCAACAAGCTTCTTGGCAATGTTACGTGGCCCTTTTGAAGGGCAAGACTCATGAGTCATTAGCCATAGAGAGTCCAGGAGAATCTGGTAATTGGTCGGCCCCGAGGGCGACTCTAATCAAAAAGCTAACCACTGTCCCTTTGTTAGAGAACGACCCCACAGAATAATGCAGATCGGGTCCTAGCTGTAGGGTGAACAAAGAGAAATTACCCTAACCTTCCTGTAGAATAATGCAGCTATCTTCTTATGGGGACTTGAGAATATGCCGGGGATAGACACGAGTGTAATTAAACACAAACTAAATGTCGACCTTGCCCATAAGCCTGTAGTCCAGAAGCGGAGGCACTTCACCCTAAAAAGGCAGACAACCATTGAAGAAAAGTTTATTAAGCTGATGAAGGCCAGCCTCATCCGAGAGGTGTACTACCCTGAGTGGTTAGCTAATGTGGTACTGGTAAAGAAGACCAACTAAAAGTAGAGGATGTGCATCGACTTCACAGACCTCAACAAAGCTTGTCCCAAGGATAACTTTTCTCTACCGATGATAAACAAACTGGTAGATTCTACTATGGGCCATGAGTTACTGAGCTTCCTTGTCGCGTTCCTCTTCTATAACCAGAAAAAGATGGCGAGGTCAGATTAAGAAAACCCTCATTTGTCACTGACAAGCTGACTTACTATTATCAGGTCATGTATTTGGGCCTGAAGAACGCGGGAGTGACCTTCCAGAGATTGGTAACAAAGGTTTTCCAAAAGTAGCTTGGGAGGAATTGGGAAGCCTTTGTGGATGATATGGTTGCGAAGAGGGAAAAAGTGGAGCAGCATGTTGCGGACTTTGAAGAGGGCTTCCAAATACTTCGAGATTAAGGGATACGCCTCAACCCTAGCAAGTGTATATTCAGGGTGAAGTTTAGGAAATTCCTCGGTTTCATAGTAGCACAATAAGGAATTGAAGCCAACCCAAAGAAGATCTGACTTGTGATGGAGATGAGCTCACCAAGAAGCACTCGGGAGGTTTAGAGGTTGAATGGGAGGCTAGCAGCATTGGGTCCATTCATCTTAAGCTCCGAAGAAAAAAGCCTCCTGTTATTCCAAGCACTTCGGAAAGCCCCCAAGCTAGAATGGACTGGAGAATATGAGAAGGCCTTCCAACAATTAAAGGAGTATATGAGCTCCCCTCCATTGGTGACTAAGCCCTAAGAAGGGGACGAGCTCTTCATTTACTTAGCAGCTGCTCCCCAAGCTATGAGCTCTAAGTACTCGTCAAAGAGGAAGATGGGGTCGAAAGGTTGGTTTACTATACTAGCTGAGTCTTGAATGATCATGAGTCAAGAAACCTGCCCATTGAGAAGCTAGTCTATGCCCAGGTCACATCAACTCAAGGTTAAGACCATACATCTTGGCATATAAGATCATAGTCCTCACTAACCAACCATTGATTCAGAGACTACAGAGACCAGAGATATCTGGGAGGATGTTGAGATGGGCTGTGGAGCTAGGAGAGTTTGATATCGAATTTATTCCCAAAGCCACAATCAAGGTACATGCTCTCACTGACTTTGTAGTAGAAGTTACCTTACAGGAAAGGGGCCCTCCCCATGAAGGTGAGAAGCCATCAAGTTAGGAAGAGACGGCTTGCCCATGGGTCCTACATGTTGATGGCTTCATCACAGGAAGCGGGTCTAGAGCTTGGCTAGTGTTGAAGTCACAATATGGTTGGTAGACCTCGACCGCCTTGAGATTTGGCTTCAAGATAATGAACAACGAGGCGGATATGAGGCCTTGATCGCAGGCATGAAACTGGACTTAGAGCTTGGTGTTCAGTGTATATATGTGTACATCGACTCATAGCTCATGGCAGGACATCTGAATGAAGGCTTTGAAGCTATTGAAGGGAACATGACCAAGTACAAAAAGGCGATGAAGAACTTAGGCACACAGTTCAACCAGTTGCAGTTTATAAAGATCCCTCGAGCTAATAACGACGATATTGATACATTGTTGAATCTCGCCTCCTCCCAAGGAGCCGACCTCAGTCGCTCGGCCAAGCTCTAACAACTCCCCTAGCGGAGAATCGACAAATCAACACCAAAGGAGGTGTGTGATGTTCACAAAGAGTGATATTGGTTGCACCCCATCAAAGGCTATTTGAAGGGGGAAGTACAACCGATTGACCCAAAGGAAGCTAAGAAGCTCATAAGCAGGCCAACTCGGTTTGTGAAGATGAATGACTAGCTACACAAAAGGGCGTACCCGATGTCATACCTGAGATGCTTATGACCATCAGAGATTGACTATATGCTCCTGGAGATTCATGAGGGCATCCACGGCAATCACCTAGGAGCCAAGTCTTTAGCTCATAGAGTCCTCAAACAAGGATATTATTGGCTGACCTTAGACTAAGACGCCCAAACTGTGGTGAGGAAGTGTGAAGCTTGTAAAATACACTCACTGGTTCAGCGACAACCGACCACCTTGCTCACTCCCATTGTAAGCCCGAGGCCCTTTGCTATATCGGGATCATTTTCTTTGGCGATCAGACAGTTGAAATTTCTTATTGTCGCTATAGACTATTTTACAAAGTAAGTAGAGACAGAGCTACTGGCCAAGATCTCCGAACAAGCATGTCAAGACTTCATATAGAAGTAAATCATGTATCAGTTCAGCATGGTGGTAGCATTCATAACAAACAACAGAAGACAGCTTGAAAACCAGAAATATCGAAGTCAATTGTCTCCCTTGCTTGGGTGCGGTTGGTTTACCGACGCCCCGAGTCGGATTCGGGGAGTGACATAGGTCCTACAAGAAAGACAATGCATAAGTAAGCTGAAGCAAAAAGTAGAACAACACATCAATCAATTAGAATATGATGGTTTTGGGTTTAATGTATGGCAAGGATAAATGCACACAAAATTTAGCAAATTCCGGGCTTCATTATATAGCCAAACTCTAACCCTAAAATTTATAAGTGTAGAATTTACTAAATAACATGGCAGAGCATTCCCTTGTCAAATCGATGTCTAAACATTGTTACATTCATCCCCTCACACTCTACAGTAAGCACATTCACACTAAAAATAGGCATTCAAATCAAAGAAGCATTACTACCACATTAACCTCAATGCATGAAATTTAAATCGTAAAATTCAGTAAAAATAAGGTAGAAATGCTTACAGTGGTGTTTTGAGGCCCTAAATTAAGTTCTCAGGCAGGGGAATCAAGAGAAGCTCGTTGGAGTTAAGTGGGGGTGCGTGGGATGAAAATAGAGTGAAATGAAGAGACAACCGTCGCCCCCCTCTTTAACCTAAATTTATATAAACGTCATGATGATAGAAATCGAATGTTGCGATGTTCTTCATTTTTTTTCTTATTAATAGGTCGTTGGTATTTATTGACAATGCATTTTTATTCACATGCCTTCAGGAATGTCGCGACATCTTCACAAACGTCGCAACGTTTGCTGTAGAAAATCCAATTAAACTGAACTGTTTATACTATCAACCTGGTAATGTTTGCAAAATATATATCTTCTAAAATCAAGAGTTTAGAGACATTACAAGGCCTCACCGAATTGTAAATTGATCACTACCCAAACCTTTGATTCCATCGGAATGAATTATGATGCTTTGTTTCGATGGGCCTCCCAAAACTTACTTGGTGCACTACAAAACAAATGTAGGAATTATAAAAGAAATATGAAACCAAACTAGAACTAAAAACTGAAGGAATAAAATTACCGTAAAATAAATAAAATGCCACACCAAAAAAAAAAACTAATTCATTTCGAATACTTATTGTTCTTGGGTTGCCTCCCAAGTAGCATTAAGTTTTTAGTCCATAGCCAGACTTCAGTGCATCCCTCCTTCGTGAAATGGTGGGGGTATGTTGCCTCCCACTTCACTTGAAACTTGTCAAAAGTGGCAAAGTCTTTTTTGTTCCACATGGGTTAAAAACAACCTTGTGGGTCCTTTAATGCCCTAGGCTTTGAATGCCTCCATATTGTGCAGGGCATTTTCTCTTCTCTCTTAGCAACATACAAAAACTCATTAGCAGTAGTAGAAAAACCAAGCAGACATGTTATTTTATGAGGACCCAGTATCTCAGTTGTTATGAGTGCATTAATGCCAGCCATGGAAGGAGAAGGTGTTGAATCATAGGAGTTAAGAACAAAATAAGCATGTTGCTCATCCTCATGCTTAACTCTGAGTGCCCTTGTGTCCAAGTCAATGTTGGCTCTTCTAGTAGCCAAGAGGGGTCGCCGAAAAATGATTAGCACTTCCTTATCCTCTTCAAAGTCGAGGACTATAAAATCAGTTGGATAAATAAACTTGTCAATTTTAACCAATACATCTTCAACTATGACACTTGGTTGTGCAATTGATTTATCAGCAAGTTGAAGAGTAACGGTCGTTGGTTTAATTTCTCCCAGTTTGAGTTTTTTATAGACAGATAGCGGCTTCAAATTAACACTCACACCTAAGTCACAAAGAGCTTACCCTAAAAATTTGTTTCCTATAGTACATGGTAAGATATAGCTCCCTAGGTCTCTCTAGTTGGGAGGAAGCCTCCTCTGCAAAATGGCACTGCACTTCTTAGTGAGTGTAACTTTCTTGAAAGTACCTAGCTTGCGTCTTTTTGCTAAAAAGTCCTTCATTAACTTTGCATTGCTAGGATTATTTTCAAGTGCTTCTGCAAAAGGAATGTTGATGTGCAGCTTCTTAAAAACTTCAAGGAACCTTTCATTTTGGTTGTCCATGTTTTGATCCTTCAGCCTTTGAGGGAATGGTGCGGGAGTTAAATGCTCCACGGGTCTCTCAACCTCCACCTACATCTTAAGGCCAGGTTATCCAGCAATGCTATTGGATTCAGCCTTTTCCTTTACCGGTTCCTCTAGAGTCCTCCCACTACGCAGTATTACAACTTTCATTAGTCCCCTATCTTCACCACATAGATTAACTTCTGCGTCACTCGGGAGTCCTCCTACAGGCATGTTTCTCCTTTCAACACTCAGTTGCCCAACTTGAATATCCAAATTCTTTAGAGCGTTGTCGTGGGTTTGAAGCATGGTACAACACTTCTCTATAAAGCTTTCTAACTTCTCCTCTTAGTTGAGCTTCTGTTCTAACGGCAGGCTTTGTGAAGCTCCTTGTTGTCCATATCCTCATGGTGGACCTTATGGTTGTAGGACTGATTGGGACGCCAATTAGAATTCCAATTGTTAGAGAAATTGTTCCCTTGTCCTCTAAAGGTGTTCCCAATTGCATTAATGGCTTCAAGAGCAATGCAAGGAGGTGTCTGCAATATCTCATAAGATGGTGCTAAAGTAGATGGCAAAGAACTCACATAGAAAGTGAGCTCATTGATCTTCTTCTCTAGGTCTGTAAATTTTATTTGAAGATCGTTGAGTGTTTCAGAATCTTGTACACTAGCTACTGGCCTATGTGTATTCTTGTTGGCGAGCTACTAGGAACTGTTAGATGCCAACTTTCAACTTTTCTAGTGAGTCATATGCCTCATCCAATGACTTTGAATTGAATGTTCCACTCGTGGCCACATCTAAGACACCTTGAGTAAAGAAAATCAGACTATTGTAAAATATTGGAATTAAGATCCAACGGGCAAGTCCATGGTGAGGGTAAAGGAGTTGCATCTCCTTGAAGCGTTCCCATGCTTCGTACAGGGGTTCACCTTCCCTTTGTGAGAAGGCCATGATTTTTTTTTGAGGCATGCAGTTTTTCCAAGTGGAAAGAACTTGGTCAAGAGTTTTTGCCTTAAATCCTCCCATATGGTGATGGATGCAGGAGATTGACCATATAACCAATCCTTCACTTTATCGCTTATTGAAAAAGGGAATGGTCGTAACCACACTGCATCCTCTAACACACTGTTTGTTTTAAACGTGTCACATATCTCCAAAAAGTTTCGAATATGCAGATTCGGATCCTCATTTGGTCATCTAGCAAATTATCCAGCATTCTATAGCATTTGAATTACTATTGACTTGATCTCAAAGTTAGCTGCCTGGATACCAGGCTGCTATATACTCGACTGCAGTCCTTGAGTAAATAGGACTGAGTACTCGTACATAGGGCAATTATCTTTAGCACCTTCCATGTTATTAGAGTCAGATCATATGCTCAACAGATCTCAATGTTGTCTCTTCTCCTTTATGCGCCTTGAAGAGTTTGTTCTATCTCTGGGTCAAATGGCTCTAAGTCATTATCGCTCATGCACTATACTCAGGAAAAGGAATAAAAAGATCTATTGTTATCATATCAAATCTATAAAACCTATACGAAACGAAAAATATCCATATGTATAAAAAAAATCAAAATATCTATATATGAACAAGTAAAAAGAAATTATACAAAAGAATGAAAAAAAAATGACTGAGCTGGACTAGCTTCTATTCAGTCAATGTCACTTATGGCCTATGCCTTCCCTAGCAACGACGCCAAAAACTTTGTTGACCATTGGCAAGTGCAAGCACTAGGCCTCCGTATGCAAGCACACGCGGTCGCAAGTAATAAATTCCAGTAAGTACCCGGTTGAATCCACAAGGAACGCGTTATTGGACAAAATCAGCACTAACCTACTACATTGCTTTATCAATCAATCTATCGATTACTTGGGAAGGTGTCTATGTCTTAAGAAAACAAAGTAAAGTAACGAAGGGTGCAAGGGATTTCTCCAGATAATATAATCTCTAGGGTTATATGTCTCCTATGACTTGTTATTGATTTTCTCCTATGTTCTACAGAGGTAGTGTTGCTAAGGACAATGGCTATTCAGTAGCCAGTAAGGGACTTCAAGGGCGGAGACTAGATGTTGGTTCCCTATCTCTAGGGAATATGCTTATGGTCTCTTCCACATATCTTTATAGGTCTAGTAAGGCATAACTAATCCCTACATAGGTCATATCTCTATACTGTAACACACCAGTCTGTCACCAAGGTCTTCCACCCTATGATGCTAATACCATACATATACACATATCTTTATGCATACATGGTTATAGATTTGTCATCGCCTCTCGGCGCATGATCAATAAGAAGCATTAGTCGTAAGCACATCCAAGAGCAACACAAATATGCAAAATATAGGATAATATAGATTCAAGTCATGGGATTCATAGAACCCTAGAAATAGGTGTTCAAGCTAACAACATGAATATAAGATGCAAAGTACTACAAATTACAAAACAAATATTCATGGTTAAATACAAAGGAGAGTCAAAGCAATGATTAAATGATAAAGAATGGCTTCTCCCCTTAGTGTAAAGCTTCTCCCCGTGAGGTTTGGTCGTCTTACCCTCCGGATCACTACCGCCAAGACAAAGGATATCTAAAACCTCAAAATGGGCTTGTTTATATAGAACTTTGATGAAACATCGCAACTTTCGAAGCAATCGTCGTAACGTTCATGAAAGGTTGAGAGTTTTTGCCCATCGCTTTGACAGTAAATGTTGCAACATTCCAATCAATCGTCGTGAGATTCATACTAAACGTTGCGATGTTCTTCGCTCTTGGTTGCTTCCTGCGGTGATATATCTTCTTGTTCCGCTATGAGCTTTACTTCATGAGCAGTGTCACTTGATACACATAAAATTCACTTGATTTAGCACCTATAAACATAAAACTGATGGAAAATATGCACAAATCAAGTATGACAACCAACATAAGCAATTAATGAATATAAGGACCAAAAACATATAATTTTCCCTTGAAACTCCACATTTTGGTCCTATAACATAGAACAAATGCCTAATAAAATAGCTCTTTTACAAGAGCTATCAAAAACTAAATAGATGAAACTTCAAATAAAAAGTGATGGTAGATTGTTCATATAGCCTCGAAGATTAGCTTGTTACTCTGACTCATGATCCAATATAATAATCTCTAAGCATAGTACAAGTTATGAAGGGATTACATTTTGGAATAGATTCCCGTGCATGTGTGCTTTGTCTCCCTATAACAGTTCATATGCAATTTGGATAGGTTTATCCTCATAAGATTACTACTATGTATATGAATCCCAACAAATTATAAGTAGATCACATATTAGCTAGGACTTTTTAAAGCACCGTTTCTCCAACATGTCAGTTATGCATTTTTTTTTATGAATACCTCATACTTTTTATAGGTGTTTAGTGTTGCATACTTTTTGCAAACACTTTTGTTTTTTTTATTTATTTATAGTTCTCCATACTTTTTGTAGGCACCTTTTATATATTAGTACCCCATACATTTTACACATATTTTTCTCTTAACTATTTATGCTCACCTAAGTATTTAGGTGGTATTTATTTTCTTATAGGCACGTTCTCTAACTTTTGTTTCAACATGTACTCAACATCTATTGGATTTATGACCTAGCTATAATCCATATTGACGTCTACTGTCTCTAAATAGTCATATAAACTAAAGTAAGAGATCATGTGTTTAAAACTGAGAATCCTATTCACAAAATGAAATCAGAAATTGACCTTCTTGCAACATAGATCTTGTCATCCTATCACATAAGTCAATATGAAAAGGCAATCGAATTTCATCATTGGTTCAGGAGAATAATCTCATAAAATTGTCATAAAAGGAGTTCATATCATAGGAAAAAGATAGTAAAAATCAAAAATCAACACAACCACCCCCAAACTTAAATATGGCATTATCTTTAATGGCTAAAATATAAGAAGTAGAAGAAGACTTCCTTGTCAATATTAGTGGTATAGAAGAAGCTTTATGTGTCCTCAACCTCCTCCTCCTTATTTTCTTCATCTTCATTTGGCTCTTCTATTGTGGTAGGATGTTCATTTTGCAAAGGTTTCAGATGAATTTTAGTTTGGAAACTTCCTCACAATTTTGATATTGTGTCAACCCCCAAACTTATGTATAGTCTTGCAAAAAGGCGATGAGAAAGCGAACATCAATTAGAGTAGTCGTGAAGGATAGAACTAAAAATTAAACTAAAAATTGAAAGAAATTTAAAGAGAATCTAAAAACTTGGGTTGCCTCACAAGAAGCGCTTGGTTTAAAGTCTCTAGCTCGATTTCTTCATGGTGTTTTCCTAGGTCCACTAAAATAATACAGGTTTTGAGACAAACAACATCACATTCCCAATAATGCTTTAGCTGTTGGCCATTAATAACAAATAACAATTAGATTGCTCATCGAGAACTTTCTCATCTATTCACGAGGATATCTTAGAAATTCTGAATTCCCCTAACCCTTGTGATTTCAATTTGCTCATCTCAAGGTGATGCTTAATTAGCTTGATCTTATGTCATCTCTTAGTTTTCTCCTTGTAAAACTTGTTTTGTTTGTTATCAGGCTTTATCTTGGTTTTTTTCTAAACCCCTGACTAACAATATTGTCCACCGCAATGATTATAAAATACTCCTTAGAGTTATCAGGAAAATCCATGGTTTTAAAAATCTTAAAGGTCACTTGTTAGTCATGAACTCTCATAGTGAGTTCTCCTTTCTACACATCAATCAAGGTCCTCCATGTAACTAGAAATGGTTTGCTAGTAATCATAGGGATCTCTCGATCCTCTTCATAGTCTAATATAATGAAGTCAAAAGGGAAATTAAATTTGTCAACTTTTACCAACACATCCTCAATAACCTCACTGGGGGTATGCATATGTCCTATCAGCAAGTTGGAGTGTCACTGTTGTAGGTCTTGCCTCACCCAATCAAAACTTTTGATATATAGACACGGGCATTAAGTTGACACTTGCTCCTAAAGCTCTACCATTAAACCGATTACCTATAGTACATGGGATGGTGAAGCTTCCCGGATCTTTGAGCTTTGGTGGGAGCTTGTTTTGCAGGATGACACTAAACTCTTTAGTGAGAGAAGCTCTCTCAAACTCACTTAGCTTCCTTTCTTTTAAAAGATTTCCTTCATGAACTTCACATAGCTAGGCATGTTCTCTAAAGCTTCTACAAAAGGTATGTTGATGTAAAGTCTCTTAAATATATCTAAAAATATATGAAATATCTTGTCTAACTTTTGTTGTTGAAATCCTTGAGGGAATGGTGGTGAAGGTAGAGTCTTGTTCTGCTTCTTCTCTACTCTTCCATCATCTTAAATCTCATCCCCGTATTTTTCTTCATTGTGTTTTCTTGATTGGGCTTTCACTTTGCTTGATTCTTCAACCTCTCTTCCATTTCTCAGAGTGATGGTCTTGCAATGTTCAAGTTTATCTTTTCTGGGATTTGCCTCAATATCACTGGGAAATGCTCCTTGTGGCATGTTATTAATTCCATTAGCCAACTACCCCATCTAATTCTCCAAGGTTCTCAATGATGTTGTCTGGCTTTGAATAATTTCATCATTCGTTGCCATGTACGGCATCATCAAGTCTTCCAAGGAAGGCTTCTCTTTTGGTAGTGGTGTCTTTGCTTGGATATGAAAACCAAGGGGAACTTGAGATTTTGAAGAAGATGCATGCCTTTACTGGTTGCTCTAGAAGAAATTGAGGTCATTCCTTCATATTGGGTTGTACTAATTTGAATAGGGGTTGTGTTGCTACCTATTAAGTTCCCCCACAAAGTTTAAAGATTCAAGATTTGATTGACACTAATCACTAGCATGCCCATCACCATACATGTTACAAGCAACAAATTGGTTGATGGCTTGAAAATGTGCCCAATGTTGTCAATCTTCTTTATTAGGGTCGCCGCCTTTGTTAGTCAAAACGAAGATGGTTTTCATTTCATGCACACCAGCGATTCTTCTCTATACTAGCCTCTTTGATGACCACTGGTAATTTTTGGAAGCCATCTTCTCAAGCAAGTCATAATTCTCTCTATGGATTTTCCCATCAATTCTCCTCAGTTGGCACATCAATTATAGCCCTGGTAGTGCCTCAATAGGTCTTTGAATCTTTCGCAAGCTTCATATGGTGACTCATAATCAAATTGTGTGAAAGCCATGATGTTTTTCCTCGTTTTAGCATTTTTTGTTGTAGGAAAGAACTTCGCTAGGATTTTCTATGCCAACTCATCCCAAGTAGTGATAGATCCAATAGGTAAGGAGTTAAGACAACTTTTCTCCTTGTCTCTTTGCGAAAAAGTGATTAGTGTTCAATTGAGCGTAATTTTATACCATATTCACGTATGTTTTACATGCTATGTTGGTGAAATTATAGCCCGCCGGTACTCAAAAAGTGTTGATTTTGTTAAACATGGCATAATATCGATACACCGGGAGAAAGGAAGCTTTTAAAGGGAAATTGAGACCGAAATGAAGCAATCCTGGAGAAAGCACAATGGCATACGGGCGTTCATACGGCCTGTATGAACCTGGTGATTCAGACGGTCTCTATATTTTGTCTCCCAGGACCGTATACAGCCCATATGGAGCTATTCAGGGTGTAATATATTCTGATATACAGTCGTACGAGTCGACCTGCATTCTATACAAGATGCATAAGGCTCATATGAACCCCCGTATGGCGTAAGTTTTCCTGATGCTACGAACCCAGACAGGGAAAAAATTGTAAATGACACTCCAAAACCTAAAGGGGAGGTATAAATACTGCGAATTAGGGCTTTGGAGGATAGAACCAACTTGGGAGGGAGAAAAACCCTTCAATTAGGGATTGAGAGCTCCATCATCTACCCTTGGAGGAAGAAAAGGGCAAGGAATTAGAGGAGGAATCAAAAGAGCCACATACGGTATATGTAATAGTATTTCTCATTATGGTTCTCTTGATTTACTTTCTCTTTGTGTTGGATTGTTGTTCTCCATTCATGGGGAACTAATTTTATAGAAACTTAGGTATGATGACGCCTTGGATTTTGCATTTATATGATGTTGCTTTCTATGATTGAATGCTTGATTTAGCTTATTATGTCTATTGGATATATTGATTGTTGTGTTAATCCCTCTATGTTGCGAGAGCCCGAAGAGATTTTCATAGTCCATATGGAGGAAAAAACGAGCGTCTCCATGTGTGTAGACCAACTCTAATAGAGGAGATTGTGAGTATACAAAGAGCTCGGGTACTAAGGAGAGCGAGCCTTTAATACATCTTATTCCCACAATCTTTCTAAGATATAGATTCCCTAGAACATCATCGGTAAGGGCACTAGGTTAGTAATTCTCCTTGAGAGAGGGAGTGAAAGCATCTTAGGAACTCTTGGCCAAAGCTCTACCAAGTATCAACATAGAAGTATTTATCTATCTTATAAAATAGAAATTCAAGGGGGATTTATTACCCAAGTATCCCCTTTTTATGAATGATTGTCATTAAGTTTAATTCTCGATTTCATAGCTTGAGTTGTTAATTTCTTTCAGATTATAATCACCCATCTTTGGATCGACTAGATAATAGATGAATAGTTAGTACTAGTACTTCCTTCTCCTTGAGGATCGATACCCGACTTCTTAATCAACTTTATTACTTGATACGACCCGTACACTTGCGGATTTTGCTCATAAAAAAGGGAATAGTCTCAGTCTTATAGCATTATCCAACACTACATTATGATTAAAGGTATCACATATCTTCAAGACGTTCATAATATGTGAATTTGGATCATCATTGGGTGACCCTCAAAATTGGCCTGAAGTTTGCAACCTCTGAATGACTGCTGGCTTGATTTCAAAATTGTTAGTTTGGATGGTTGGTCTTTATATGCTACGACATCCGGAATCCGACTGGTAAACGAGCTTAAAAAATTATGGGGACGAAATAAGAAGTGGCTCAAGAGGCGTACCTCAGTTGTTCTCTAACTAAACAATGAGCAGTTTTATGTAGAGACTCTGAAGGCTTGACCGATCAAAATCGAGGCTGAGATGACCCCACACTGTAAGGTGATTGAATGCCCACTTTGTTCTTCTTGTCTCTAACTTTAGGCTTGGAGAGTGGTATAGGTGAGTGCCTACCCGCTTCGACCGAGTCCACCATGACATCTCCCCGTGATTGTGGGGGTTGGAGAGCTTGCTTTGGAGGGCTCTAATGAGCATCTCGAGTTAAGTTTGGAGTAGGCAGATCGAGACATCCTTTGGATCCTTCTCCAAGATCATTGGCTGCTCTAGAGGGGTTGCTACAACTTCTGGGGTTGTGCCTTTTCCCACAAGGTCGTCAATTGTTGGATCGTTCGTCTGGTTGTTCTTGCATCTCACCATTATAGATCCACAAAGCTTCTTGCTCGATTTTCCCACAGATGGTGCCAAACTATTGGTGTTGTGAATCCAGGCGTCCTCAGGATCAAGGACGGATCTTGATCAATGAACAGATTCGGGGGTGGGGGGGGGGGGGGGATGTTGAAACTCTGAGTGATTGAGTAAGGGAAACGAGTTGAGGTAGTCGAGGATAGGGCAGTTGATGCGTTCTAACCGCAAGTGTACGGGTCAAATCAAGTAATAAAGTGGACTTGAAGTCGGGTTATCGATCCTCAGGGAGAAGGAGGTACTAGTACTATCTATTTGTCTATTATCTAATCGATCGGAAATTGGGTGACTATCAACTAACTCTAAACCTAGAACTTAGCAATTGAATTGCACAATCGCTTAATACTTAGAGAAATTCAATCAAGAAAGGGATACTTGGGTGTTCGAATCCCCTTTGGATTTGATGAGATTGATTAGTGTCAACTATGTCAATGCGCTATAATTCATTGGCTAAAGGTACCTAATGTGCTTTCACTCTCTCCACCAGAGATGAGTTACTAATCTAATTCTCTCACCGATGATGTCTCGACCTAATTTTGGAAGGTTAGGGGAATAAACAATGTAAAAGAATCGTCCTCCTTAGTACCTGGGCTCCCGGTGTACTCCTAATCCTCTCTATTGGAGAAAGTCTACACGTGGGGAGGCGTTCGCGTCTTCCCCCATATGGACGACAATAGTCTTTTCGGGCTCTCGCAACGTAGAGAGACTAATACCTCAATACAAATCATCCAATAGACCTAATGAAATCACAAGCAATTAACATAGAAACACTAATTTAATTAAAATAACATCCAAAGGTTCATCTACACCCAAGCATCAAGAAATTAGCCCTCCATCAATGGAGGGCAACAATCCACAACGATGAAGGAAGATGAAAACATGAATCTCAAATAAAAACTCCCTATTGATGAAAGTAGGTGGATCCTTCGCTTACTCGCCCTTCCTTCTTGCCTTCTAGAGCTTCGAGGTGAGGACCCCTCCGATGCCCTCTCCTCCAAGTTGGGGAAGAAGATGATGATGAGGCTCCTCCTCTAGCTCTCTCTTTCTCTCCAAGGTTTTCTAATCCAAGAGGCAAGATCCCCCAAAACCTAATTAGGCTTTCCCTTTTATAGTTGATACTAGGGTTTTGGGTTCTTTTCCGTTTTTACCCCTGGGCGGATCAAATCGTCGCTGGAAACTTACGGCATACGAACTTCCATACGGACTCCCATACGGGTCCGTATGACTTCACAGGTCATAGTATATGGGGCTCTGTTAGTCCGTATGGGACCCCGTATGGACTCATACGAGGTCTCATATAAGGTTGGAGTCGAGGCCCTCTCTGCCCAGGTTCATACGGGTCCGTATGGTACCCCGTATAGCCTGGGTCTTCACTCTCTGTTGTCCTGTTTTGGCCCGAAATCTTCTCCAAACGCTTCCTTTTCTCCGGAGTCTCCCTATTTTGCCATGTTCACAAAAATAAACCTTTTTTAAGTATCGCTGGGCTGAAACTCCTCTAAAACTCATAATAAACATGCATAATATGATACGAAATATAGGTCAAATGAACACTTATCAGCAGTCACCATCTTGAGAGGCTTCGAACCTTTAGGTCTTGGTCGCGTTCCTACGAAAGAAGTCTGGGAGCTCCTCCCCAGATTCTCTAACGTTCAAGTTGGTGAGAGAACCGAGGAGGAGGGGAAAAGGTGGGAGAGATTGGTAGGATGAGGGCGTGGAGTAATGAGTGAGAGATAGACATAAGGAGAGAGAAAAAGGGAATCTCATGGAGTGAATGCCTTTAGAGAGGATTGAATCCCCCCTATCTCTTCTCTGCCCCTTTTATACCTATGGACCCGATCGTTAGGTTTCCCGCCTCCTGCCCAAGCCTTCGCCTGCTCGGCAACTGCTTATGCGCCTACAAACCTTGTTTGATGCTAGCCCATTAACCAATCGCCATAATTAACAGTCACCTTCTAGAAGCTTTGTTAGTTAGCCCTATCTCTTTCAACCCCGATCATATCACGTGTACGATTAGATTTCCACCATCTATGTACAGTCTTCACAAAAAATAAATATCTTCAACACTAATAAAAAAAAAAATTGAAGATAAAGGTCTCAATTTACATTATCCATCATTCATTAAATTTGGTAACTTTTTCCACCCACTACATAGGTATAATAAATTTATAATTAAAAATTGATGTTTTTATAAACAAATAAATTTATAGATATTATTAAAAATTTTAAAATAAAAAAATAGTTTAGAAAATCTTATTTAAAACATAAAATAAAATTATAAATATTATTAACATTTAAAAATGTTAAAATTAAATTATTGGATATATAATTAAATAATAAATTATAGTGAATATTAAGTAGATTTTTGGTCTAATATCCAAATTAGTCCCTCTATTGTACCGAGTAAACCCTTGTGGTCCCTCTATTATAATTTGAGCTATGTGGGTCCCTCTACTTTCACGATTAAGAAATGTTAGTCCCTCCATTCGTCAACTTTAAAGACTAAACATGCCTTTAAATATGCTTTTAGGGATTGACATTTTTCAATCATAAAAGTAGAGGGACCCCCAAGGCTCAAATTATAATAGATGGACCAAAAGGACCGATTCAATATAATAGAGAGATTAATTTGAGTATTACACATAGATTTTTAAAGTAAATGAGGGGAATAATTTTAAACTTAAAAAAATAAATAATAATAAGTCTTTTTTTATGTCTCGTTACCGAGGACCTCGTTTCAAAAAAATATAACATCAATTAAGAATTAATCCCATACAATATGGGTCGACATTTAAAATATTAAATATTTTATAGTTTAGTAATATTTAAGAATTTAATATTTTTTTTCATATTTAAATATTTAAATATTTTATATATTCATTAAATATTAGAAAGAGACAAGAGGTGGGATGACTCCACACCTCACGTGATGATATGTGCTGAAAGTGGAACTTCTAGCTCTTTATTAAAAAAGATTGAAGTCTCACGTTTTTACTTTTTTTTTCAGAAGTCAAAATGCTAAAATAGAGCTCCATGGAGGTGTCACTTCTGACTTCTAGTCCCAACTTCAGTGAACCAAACACACTTCTGTCACTCCAGTCCCCACTTCAGTCATCCAAACACCCCCTAAACAGGAGAGAGTTACCGGTTCTCCCTGGTTCTCATACCCAACCGTTAGGGCTGTCAAACAATCAAGCTGTTCGTGAGCAACTCGAGATTGGCTCAGTAAAGCTCGAGGTCGGCTCAGAATTTCTAGCTTTCAAGCCCAGCTTGAGCTTCAATTTCGAGCCGAGTCGAGCTCGATCGAGCTCAACTCGAAAGCTGGAAATTTAATATTAATATATTAATATATAATATAAATATTAATAAATATTTTAATATACGAATAAAATATTTAATATTTAATATTGATATATAATATATAATATAAAATTTTAATTTATAAATAAATTTTTAATTTCAAACTAAATCTGAGATTTCAAAATTATAATTGAGTTCTTAATTTTGAGCTTTCAAAATTAAAATTGAGTCAAGTTCGAGCAAACTTATTCAAGTTAATTTCGAGCCGAATTCGAGCTGGCCAAATCTGATTAAGCTCGGTCCGTTTACAACCTTAAGCCCTACAAGCATGACTCAAGATATTCCAAAAAGAAATAAATTAAAAAAATATATTCCAACAATATTTTATTTAAAGTACATAACTTAGATTTTTATTTTTTTAAACAATTTCTTCAGAAAATAATAATAACAATAATAATAATAATAATAATAACAACATATTTATCTTTTTAAATATGTATAAAATGTAATTAAAATTAATCAAATTCATTGGGTGATTATCCTTTGTCACTTAAGCCTTAACTAAAACAAATACGGATTACTAATTTAATGATTTTCGATTTTAATTATTTGAAATTAATTTCAATCTTGCAAGAATAAAAGCTAAAATTTGACTCATTTAACTTTATTTCGTTAAACTTGATCTTTATCATTAGGAACTAATTAATTAATGGTCTGTAATAATTAATACCACTGCAGTGCAGTGGCTGCTGCTCACCATAATTAATAAATATAATTATTATATAAAAAAAAGGCGAGCTGGTCTGTCTGGGTTCAGAGTTATTCATCGCTTGCCCTATTTCCTCTCTTCCGCCCATTTCCGTGCTCGATCTCTTCGAAGCGCACCAGTGAGATCGGTGGTCTCCTGGGAAGGCTTTCAAAGCTTCTCTTTCTCTGCTTGTCCATCAGCTCTTGGGCTGTTTTCCTTCTCCTCCGCTCCTTCTCGGGCGCTGGTATGCCTCTCCTCTTATCTTCTTTGAATCTTCGTCCTTTCTATCCTTCTTATGCGTCTCCTCATTTTTTTTTTTAAGTTTTTAATCTAAAAAATCACATATTTTTCAGTGTCTAGAAACATAAAAGACGCAGTGATTTAAAATTTCTCCACAAGGCATAATTGATTACTGAACTTTGTTGATGTTTGCTATTTATGCAGTGTTGAGTTTCTGTTTGTCCTGTCGAGAGACTGAAATTTGTTGGATTCCTGTGTTTTAGATTTTCCAATTTTTGGTTTCTTCAGTGATAATTTAACTTTTTTCCAGCAAAAGTTTCCTATAATATAGATCTATATATAGAGTATGATGGTTCATTAGCATAGAACTATATTATCTTATATTTTTATTATGATCCTGCAGTATATTAAAAATTTATGAAACCGTAAGTAATCCTTGTATGTCTGAGATTGTTACCTTTTTAGAAGCTTAGACATTTTTGTTCTTGTGTGATGTTACAATTTGCATAACTATATCGCTACACAACTCACAGAGTTATTCATGGTTGCCTCCTGAAAGTACATGTGCCCCTTGCGGTAGGTCTTTTTTCAGGCTGCTACTTGGTATTCTAAAACCCAAATATGGTGCCCAAAACCAAGTTTTTCAGCCTAAAAAAGGTCCTGGCAAATCCCATTTTTCACAATTGGCATGTAGGCATGCCATCCTGTTAGAACCCCTTTCAAAGCTTATGCAATAATATACTATTACAATAACACTCTGCCAACTAATTAGAATCTCAAGAATGCTTAAAGTTAAAAGCCCATTTTATAAATTCACAAAAACTTAATGATTTTTGAGATTAAGATTTTTATAAAATTCTTTATTAGAAATAAGTTCTATAGTTCATTATATATAAAAAAAAAACAAAGAGTTGGGGTGGAATGTGGAGAGTATACAGTATCAGCAGATAATTGTTTTTATCAATATGTTTATTGACCAACCTCAACTTTGGATGTTTATTTTTTTGCATACAGGTGTGTAGGAGAAGCAGGAAGTGAATGGCTTCCAAGCTGTGCTGTTTGTTTGGCTAAAACTGGTATAAACTTTACTTACTGATCTTGATTATCATTCTTTATTTTCCTTTTGTTCTTGCTTGTTAAGCATATTTCTGGTATTCACTGCAATGTAAGTAAACTTTTGTATCTAATGTTATTTTGGAACCATATTCATTACTGTTCTATATTTTCATTTCCTTTTGTTATTGTATTCACAAACAATTGTTTATTCTTTGAACTTCTTGTGGGTCATTTTGATATGTTGAAATAAAGTTAATATTGCACATTAGGTGAATAATTTCTTTCTTACTTATTCCCATGGCTTGTCCATGTATTTGATTAAAAAAATACTGGAAATGGACAATGAGAAGTATTTTACAAGGCAACCAAAAAATCAGGTTCAGCTAACAGTATATTGTTTCTATACATGATGTTAACTGTATAACATATAAGAATCAACTAATACAACTTATTATGAAGTCCCTTTCAGATTTAGTAATTTGACTTCCTTAATGATGAAACATTCTTGTTTTTAATTTGATTAAAAAATTCTAAGTGATGAATGCTTGTTATGTTGGTTATCTTGGTGATATTTTGTTTGATGTTTTATTTCTCATCTTTTGATATTTCATTGCATAATGGTTCTTCTCTATTATTGGTGTTCAATCAAAATCTCATGATTGCCTGCTTTATGACTGACTCCCTTGACTATTATATAATATTCTTGCTTTAGTAAATTAATAAAAAGAACCAATTGATTTGCTGGTTCAGCATGACCTGAGAGAAGTCAGAAAATTGTAGTTTTCATGGAGATTAAGTATTGTGTATCTTTGATGTTTCATCTTAATACTACCTACTATGCTCCATGAAACTACACAATTGTTGTCGTCTTATTAATACATCCCTGTTATGTTTGTTGTTTGAACCATACTACATAATATGTTAGTAAAATTTTTGGGTAAAAGTTGGATTTATAGTGATTGTGATTAGAAGAGGCTCTGATGATTATTGGTGGTACATGTGAAGTTATGCTGTATTTTGTATTTTATTGGATGTCACACACTATTTGCACATGAAATGTTATGCTGCTTAAAATGTATAAATATCTTAAATTGATTGGTTGTAGTATTAGTTTGAGTTAATTCTTCTAAATTAATCGGTTGTATTATTTGCTTGACTTAATGCTTCTAAATTTTATCTCTCGTGTGTATTTCTTTTTCTCATGGCTTGAGAAATAAATAAATAAATAAATAAATAAATAAATAAATAAATAAATATATATATATATATATATATATATATAGACTATGCGGCCAGTCTTATCACTGTGCAAGTGCGGTCGCTTCGTTTTGGCCCACTTGCATAGTGTTTTGAGAAAATCTAACCGTATGAATGGAAAGAACATAGAAAAATAAGCTAGTATGTCAATTTTTATATAATTTGGGAACTTGTAGGGTTTTCATCTTAAAGGGTGAAATTTTGAATCGGTAAGATTTTTATAAATTTTCATCCGTTAAGATGAAGACCCTACAAGTTCACAAATTGTATGAAAATTGACATGCTAGCTTATTTTTCGATGTTCTTTCCATTCATACGGTTGAAAATCTTTAAAACATCCAAGACGCTAACGAAAGCGATCTTACTTGCAGAGAATCCTACTACTTATAATATCACTCTCGTGTATATATATATATAGGTTTTATGTAGCATGAACAATAGGTTAAGTTTAAAATTTTAAAATTAAAAAAATTGGTGATACATGGATGACAATAATATTTAGGGAAAATTTTAAAAAAACCCCATGTGGTTTCACCAATTTGCAAAATAGGGAATGTGTTTTTTTTTTCCTTAAAAAAACATTGGTTTCTCCAATTTACAAAAAGGGGAAAAGTCGTCAACAAAGTTAACCCCTGCTGACAACTTTGGCATCTTATCATACAAACACCTCACTTAAATACTTTATTGACCCTCTTATAAAGGGAATTGTGCATATTTCCCTTCAGGTAAGCTTTTTTCATTTGTTTTAACATAACAAAATATCTGGTATAATGACCAAATGTTTACAAGTTAACATGATGCTGATGAATTTTACTGTGAAAGGTTACACAACCAAATCATGTTTCCTGTTTTGAGATGGCCACATATAATCTTCAATATGTTATGCAAAGCTAAATCAAGTTTCATGTCTTGAGGTGGCATCCCTATATATTCTCACTGGAAGCTTAAAATCCAAGCAAACCACCTTAAAATGTAGATGGTCTAATAAGTACCAGTGGTTCACAATCAGGGCAGAAGTCATGTCAAACTCCTTAAATCATCGAGTCAATCAAACTCATACAAAACTAATTCGAAAACCAACAGACAAATTAGATAGGTAAAGAAGAATTTTCCAACAATAAAACTAATCAACTCTTTATCGATATTCTCAATTGCCGGATTGAAGGAGAACTAATCTAGCCCCACCATTTCACCATAAACAAACATCAAACCATCTCAAATGTTCGTTCATTCCTTTCATCCCAAGTGCTACGTTTGATAAAGGCAAACAATTCGGAAATGTGGAACCAAATAATTTTCTATTTTGCCTTATTTAAGAAGAACTTACCATTTTGCGGTTTAACTTCTTAATGAGTACATCTAATTCCTTTGAATCTACAATTCCTTAATTAAAATCTCTCTTCTAATCTTTTCACTCCTATTCTTTATTAGTAGCTTTCTATTGACAAATCCTCTTTCAAATTAAAATTTTCTATCTTATTTGGCACTGTAAATTATCAATAATTAATCTCTAAGTGATTAAATATAATCATTAACTGAATTTGTGAGCTATAACACTTCGTTCTTCTGAGAAAATTTATTTTTTATGAGTATATCTATAATAACTGAAATAGCTTTAGTTCCAACATTTTCTATTTTGTTTTCTTTCAAGTTCCAACAAGTTCAGCTAAGAAAAAAGCCTTACTAAAACTCTTACATGGTATCTCTTTGGATAATCAAAAGTTATTTACTATTTTTCTCAAAATTATCAAAATGAATGGTCAAAATACTATTTCACCATTAGTAACACAACCTAAAACCATATAAATATTCATTTCTATCATAGGAAAATCCAAAAAGAACCGGCTTAAAGTAAAATTTGAACATAAATTCTGCAATGGCATTACAAATTGCAAACTTGAGGCTTAACTATTTGGACAACAAGCAAATTCGTCACTGGAAAATATATTAAGAAAACGAAAACCATTAGTCACATGTATCTTTTTCAGCCGCTGAGAGATAATTTTTTCCTGATTTTACGATTAGAGTAATGGTTATGCAGTTAGAGAGGTTAGAAGGGCATTGAGACGTAGAACCATAACTAGGTCACAATCGTTGAAAAGAAAAAACAAACAAGAAGGGATGGTTGGGAGATCATACCGTCTCCGGAGGAGAGAGAATAGTTTGCCGGTGATCGCCAGAGAAGGAGCGAGACCGAGGAGTTCGGCGAGGGAAAGAGAAGGAGGGGAATATTTTAGATAATAATTATCGAAGGGACCTTGCGTCAGGAAAGTAGGGAGCGACATACAATTAATTAACTAATGATTATTAGACGTTATAAGACATGCTTATGGATAGAGATAACAACTTTTAAATAAGTCAAATACCCTGAATGGCCCATGTGGTTTATTAATCTGGCCCCTTAGGTCCTCTATTCTCAATTATCCTAATTGGGTCCTTCTATTACATCTTTCCAGAAAAACAAACCCTCCTACTAACGCCTGTCATCTTTTTCATCCGGTCGCTGACATGGCATATTTTATTAATATAATAAAATTAAAATATTCTGAAAAATATTAAACAATATTTAAGATATTAAATTCTATTTAAAATACTAAATAACATAATTAACAATTATTTTTTAGGTTTAATTAATTAGTTGTTAATTATGTTATTGAGTATTTTAAATAGGATTTAATATCTTAAATATCGTTTAATATTTTTCATAATATTTTAATTTTATTATACTAATAAAATATGCCATGTCAGCAACCGGATGGAAAAGATGATGGGCGTTAGGAGGAGGGATCGTTTTTCGAGAAAGATGTAATAGAGGAACCCAATTAGGATAATTGAGAATAGAGGGACCTAAGGGGCAAGATTAATAAACCACAAGGACTATTCAGGGTATTTGACCTATTTAAAAGTTGTCATCCCTATCCATAAGCATGTCTTATAATGTCTCTTAATTATTAGTTAATTGATTGTATATCTCTTCTTACTCTTCTGATGCAAGGTCCCTCCGGTAGTTATTATCTAAAATATTCCCCCCCTTCTCTTTCCCTCGCCGAACTCCTCGATCTTGCTCCTTCTCCGGCGAATACCGGCAAACTATTCTCTCCTCCGGCAACGATATGATCTCCCAACCATCCCTTCTTGTTTGTTTTTTCTTTTCAACGATTGTAACCTAGTTATAGTTTTACGCCTCAATGCCCTTCTTACCTCTTTCTTACTGCATAACCATTACTCTAATCGTAAAATCAAGAAAAATTTATCTCCCAGCGGTTAAAAAAGGTACATATGACTAATGGTTTTCGTTTTCTTAATATATTTTTTTAGTAACGAATTGGCTTGTTGTCCAAATGGTTAATCCTCAAGTTTGCAATTTGTAATGCCATTGCAAAATTTAGGTTCAAATTTTACTTTAAGCCGATTCTTTTTGGATTTTCCTATGGTAGAAATGAATGCTTTACATGGTTTTAGGTTGTGTTTTTAATGGTGAAATAGTATTTTGACTATTCACTTTGACAATTTTGAGAAAGATAGTAAATAATTTTTGATTATCCAAAGGGATACCATGTAAGAGTTTTAGTGAGATTCTTTTCTTGGCTGAACTTGTTGGAACTTGAAAGAAAACAAAATAGAAAATGTTGGAACGAAAGCTATTTCAGTTATTATAGATGTACTCATAAAAGATAAATTTTCTCAGAAGAACGAATTGTTATAGCTCACAAATTCAGTTAATGATTATATTTAATCACTTAGAGATTAATCATTGATAATTTATTGTGCCAAATAAGGTAGAAGATCTTAATTTGAAAGAGGATTTGTCCATAGAAAGCTACTAATAAAGAATATGAATGAAAAGATTAGAAGAGAGATTTTAATTAAGGAATTGTAGTTTCAAAGGAATTAGATGCACTCATCAAGAAATTAAACCATAAAAGGGAAAGTTCTTCTCAAATGAGGCAAAATAGAAAATTATTTGGTTCCATATTTCTGAATTGTTTGGCTTTATCAAACGTAGCATTTGGGATGAAAGGAATGTAGGAACATTTGAGATGGTTTGATGTTTGTTTATGGTGAAATAATGGGACTAGATTAGTTCTTCAATCTAGAAATTGAGAATACCGATCAAGAGTTGATTAGTTCTATTGTTGGAAAATTCTTCTTTACCTATCTAATTTGTCTGCTGGTTTTGAAATTAGCTTTGTATGAGTTTGATTGACTCAATGATTTAAGGAGGTTGACATGGCTTCTGCCCTGATTGTAAACAACTGGTACTTATTAGACCATCTACATTTTAAGGTGGTTTGCTTGGATTTTGAGCTTCCAGTGAGAATTATATGGGGATGCCACCTCAAGACATGAAACTTGATTTAGCTTTGCATAACACTGAAAATTATATGTGGCCACCTCAAAACAAGAAACATGATTTGGTTGTGTAACCTTTTACAGTAAAATTCATCTGCATCATGTCAACTTGTAAACATTTGGTCATTATACCAGATACTTTGTTCTGTTAAAACAAATGAAAAAAGCTTACCTGAAGGGAAATATGCACAATTCCTTTTATAAGAGGGTCAATAAAGTATTTAAGTAAGGTGTTTGTGTGATAGGATGTTTCCTGTTGTGCTTTTCCTTGCAATGACTGCTTTAAATGTTTGCTTGGCTTGCATTATTCCATTATTTATCATGCTGTGAATCATGTGGTTCTTATTTTATATATGAGCACAAGTGTTAATATGTTATTAGATTAAGAATTTTGTATTGCAAAATCAGGGCAAATATTGCTGCCAAATGATAGCATAATTAGGTTTATGGCATTGAGACATACCAGACATGATATTTTTCCCATTATGGTTGGTGCTTTTGATGTCTGGTTATTAGTGGTGTAGTTGACTTGATTAATTAGTGCAAAGATTGGATTTTAGTCTGGATATTGGATGCTAACCATGGGTGTTAGTGTTGAATTATGGACTTGGGCATCTGATTTTAGTGCTCAGTACTGAACTTAGGTAATGAGGGCTTGGATTTTGATACTGATGATTGGCACTGGACTTATAATGTCCATTTCATTGTGTAATACTGTTTTGGACTGTTGGTATTAATCATTGTTATTAGTGTTGCATGGTGAACTTGGGTGCAAGCCTCATTGTTAGGTGTCAAACTTGGATACTAGGCCCTTGACATGTTGGTTATTGGATTTAGGTGGTGAATTATTTATTTATTTATTTATTTATTTATTTATTATTATTATTATTATTATTATTATTTTTTATGGTACTGAACTTAGGTAAAGGATATCTAATGGTGTTTAGTATTAAATATTGAACTCGTGGGTTGAGCTTTTCAGTTTTAGGCATTGAGATCAGTTTATTGTGTTTTTAGTTTTGTTTATATTGGACAGTGGACTTGGATGGTAGGTTTCAATTTTGCATATTTGATTTGTGTAATGGATACTTTGTCTATTTGTTTGTGTTGGGCATTTAAATAAGGTTTTTTTTAATTGTTAGGTAATGTAATGAGATTGTGGATGTTACTCTTGCGTAATGTACTTGCATATTAAATATCAGTCTTGGAATTGAATAGTGGTATTTACAATTAGTTTTTGGTACTGGACTCACTTTTCAAGTATTAGTGTTGGGTTACTTGACTTAGGTAGTGGGCACTAGTCTTGTGTATTAGAAGTGAGTAGTTGTATACTTGCATTAATGTTTGTTAATGGAGCAGTATTTTAGATATAAGGCTGGGTACTGGATTTGGATAATGGACTTGGGTAGCTTGTATTTATGTCGATAAAAGATTTTCTATGGATATTATTATTAGATAGTGGTTATTACTTTGAATAGTTGATGTGGATAAGGGGCATTAGATTTTTT
Organism: Dioscorea zingiberensis; assembly: GCA_026586065.1. NCBI lineage: Eukaryota > Viridiplantae > Streptophyta > Magnoliopsida > Dioscoreales > Dioscoreaceae > Dioscorea > Dioscorea zingiberensis. The sequence continues at coordinate 50,889,494 of CM048818.1, read as the reverse complement.
ATGAATTTGGTTTTTAATTATTTAATCAAGAAATGGGTTACTTTTTGTTTTGTTTAACTATAAAAAACTATCATAACAAAGGCTATGATGGTAATTTATATAACATAAGCATATTGATTTGAATGTAATTTGTATAAAGTAGCCAAATAAGTAATACAATAAAATTGATTTTTGTTATTAATTTTTCATTATTATTAATATACTGTAATTCATTGATTGATGTTATGACAGTTGTCTTGTTAAGTTGTTCCCTTTTAAACTTTTAAGAGAGGGCAATCAATTGCCATGGGCTACTGATTTATAAGATTGTTTTCCCTTGTGGATAACCTGCTCCTGATAATGATGAATGATGTCAAGAATCCACAGTTTATTATTGTTTATCTACTCTAACCAATCCAGTAATGGTAGCTCCACCACTTACTTGTTGAACAGTTCACTATGCCAGAGGGAGGACATTAAAATGCAAGATAAAGTGTTGCATAACTCTTATCTAGTCTAGATTCTGTGGAAGCCCTGCAAGCGGATTTAATTAGAATCATCATTGGGTGACCGAAGGGCTTGGAGAGATGGAGACAGCACAACAACAACAATCGATTTGGGGGCATTTACCGCTGTTGGTAGACTCAAGCTCAAAGGAGTCAGTGGAGTATATCCTTCAAGCATTGTGGCGCACTCGTCATACTGGCCTTGACTCTGTCGACCGCACCATCATCCGTGACATGCTTCACCTTCCTGATGATTCCCATCTTGACCCTGTGAGTCTCCACACCCACCCATCCACCCGTGTCCGTTTTACATTCTTTTTATTTTTATTTCCAGTGTGATGGCAATTGTGAGGTTTGAAGGTTTTTTGTTTTATAAATTCCCATCAAAATGGAATATATTTTGAGAAATTTCACATTAATAGATGCTTTTATGTGATTTGTAGAAGCTAAGCACTAACTGGAGATGGTGTTGAATAGAGATGATGAGTTTGATTCATCTAAATAGTTTCCAAGAAGCATCTGTATTAGTTCTAGTGGTTTTCTACCACCACATAATTGCATGAGCTAAAGGTCATGAATAATCTATGTATGCAATAATGCATTAGGGGAGAAGAAACTAATAATATTTTCAGTTTTTCCATGTGGAACATTTTGGTTGCTCTATGTACTTCAAAGTTTAGGTTGTTTTTGAAGTACATGAATTCTATGCTGAACCTAAATATGTGGTCATTTTGAAAAGCATATTACTTTCTGAGATAAAGATTGTCATGATATAGTAAACTGATTTTTATTGTAATACTTTTAAATTGCTATATGTAGGGAGTTTGAATTGATTTTGTACCTTGTGGACTAGAGCATTTCCATGCATGTTGTTTCCCAATTAGAGTTATGTTTTGCCTATGTGGCTGGACTAGGATCTTATGTATCCCTAAAGCTACATAAGCCTGTTTCTAATGTTTTAGATGTCCTGGCTTTGGATTATTTGACACCTATGGCTACTTTGAAATTTTTGCTAAAAACCATCTTAACTTTAACTCATATCATTTTATACATCTATGCAACTATGAGTGCTTTCTATTTCTATCCATTAGATGTAGGTAGCTTTGTTCTAGTAATTTAACTAGAATAAGGAATTTTTGTGACAAACATTAGTCAACAATTTTTATATATTATTGGTGATGGTCTATGATTTTAGTTCTCAACCAGCACCTTAATATGTTGATGTTTGTTTCAAAATTATCCTGTGACTTGATTTAGTATAGAGTAAAAATCATACTCTAAGCTATTTGCTCTATAATGAACCCATTTTATGACTGTCAATTATTGAATCCTTTTCTTTTACAGCTTTTGCTCTGCCTTCGGATGCTAATCCGGCGGTGCGTATATGATAAAATAAGCAAAGATGATATTCAAAAGTTGTTTCCTCAAGAGGTCTTACCTGAGTTACAAAGGCTGCTAACTCTGCTTCTACAAAAGTTCCAAAGAGAATGGAGAGAAGATGTACTGAATGAGCAGGTCAGGCTTTAGTTATATTCAAACATAAGGACATTTCATTCTCTGGTTTTGGCTTTTGATGACTAAGTTCTGGTCTTAAAGACTTTTGACTTGTGAATGTGAAATAGGTAGAATGACTCTCCATTAACATCTTGTCTTTCCTTTGCTTTGCTTGTTATAGTCTGAAATTTCTCCAAAAAAGATGAATTAGCTGCCCTGTTTTGTGGAATCTGCTTTTTGAAAAAGTTAGATGTGTTAGTTGGGGTTGATGTTGACCTTAACACTTTGTTTCTTGTAATATATATGCATATCAGAAAATGAATGGAATGAGTGCATTTTCTCTCCTTCGTTAAATCTCTCCTTAAGTGAAAACTACAACATGGTATCCGAGCTCTAATAGATTTTATGGGACTATGAGTGACCAAGAGAGAAACCCAGCAAGGCTTCCTTTACAAAGACCTTAAAAATCAGGCTTTAAATCCTTATAGCTTCCAGCAACATATCAAATCTTTTACCTCCTGCTTTTAATGGTGAAAATTATCAAGTTTGGATTGTCAAGATGAAGGCTTACTTGAGAGGTCTTGGTTTATAGCTATGGGTTAACACTGAGAGGGAAATACCATCTCTTGGAGATAACCCAACACTCAATCAAATTAGGGCTCGTGAAGATGAAAAGACTTGAAGCTCCAAGAGCTTTGTCTGTCATTCATGTTGCTGTTTCAGAATCAATTTTTTAAGGATCTTGGATTGTGAAACAACAAAAGAAGCTTGGGATAAGCTCAAGGAGATGTATGCGGGTAGTGATAGAACCAGACAGATGTAGATTTTGAATTTAAAGAGACAATTTCAAGTGTTGAATATGAAAAATAATGAGTCCATAAAGGAGTTTGCAGATAGGCTGATAGAAGTTGTTAACAAAATTAGGCTTCTTAGTGAGGAGCTAATAGATGAAAGGGTCATAGAGAAAGGTTTAGTGAGTCTGCCAGAAAGATTTGACTCTATGATTTCCTAACTTAAAGACTCAAAAGATTTAACTAAGATTTCTTTGGCTGAGCTTGTTCATGTTTTTCTAGTTCAAGAGCAGAGAAAATTAATGAGGCAAAAAACTAGTAATGAAGGGGCTTTTCTTGGAAAGCAAAAGAGAAAAGTTCCTTAAAGTGAAGAGAGGAAGCACTTTGGTGAGAAGAAAGAAAGGAGAAGAATAAGGGATAAGGAAGTAAAAGAGGAAAAAAGAGTAAGTTTCCTCCATGTCCTCATTGCAAAAATGAAAACTACTCTCAAAATTATTGCTGGTGGAGGCCAAATGTGAAGTGTAGAGCCTGCAATCAACTTGGGCATGTTTTTGGTAATATAAGCAGCAAGCCGCTAAGAAACCAAGGGTGTGCACAAGCCTCGGCAGAGCAAACATGATGGTGAGGCCCACACATACGTGGGCGCTGGGACCACCCGCCACAACCATTGCTCACATTCCCTGAAATGTGCCCTCACCTGCGAATCAAACCCGAGACCTCTTGGTCGTTGGAATTCTTGCGGGGACCGAGATACCAATAAACCACTTGGTCATTGGTATCAACTTGGACATGTTGAAAATGTGTGTAAAAGCAAAGGAAATCAGCAAAGGCAGCAAGCTCTGTTGGTAGAAAATGAACCTCAAGCGGAGAAGTTGTTTGTTGTAACCTGTTAAGCATTAGGTAACACCAACAATTCTTGCCTTGTTGATAGTGGTTGCACAAGCCATATGACATTTGATGTTGAAGTTTTCAAGTATTTGGTCATAACTTTTAGCTCAAAAGTGAAAGTGGGTAATAGAGAGGACCTGTATATGAAGAGAAAAGGTACAACAGTCATTAGCACACCATCAGGTATCAAGCTTATTTCTAATGTGCTTTATATACCCGAGATAAGTTAGAATCTTTTAAGTGTTAGTCAAATGCTAGAGAAAGGTTATTCCTTGCACTTTGAAAAAATGTCTTGCATTAGTCATGATCCTATTGGTGCTTATTTAATGACGGTTGCCATAAAAGACAAGAGTTTTCCAATAGATTGGAAACATACCTCCATGCATGCTTATGCTAGTTCAGATGATGATTCATGCTTGTGGCATAATAGATTTGGTCATTTTAGCTACTCCACTTTAAAGCAAATGCATAAAAAGAACCTTGTTGCTAATTTGCCTACTATAAATGATGTTGTTCTTGTGTGTGAAATATGTTAAATGTGCAAGAATACAAGGTTGCCATTTGGAGACAACAATTGGAGAGCCACAGAAAAATTGTAGCTCATCCACTCTGATGTGTGTGGACCAACGAGGGTTGAATCCTTAAATGACAATAGATATTTCTTGATTTTTATAGATGATTATTTAAGAATATGTTGCGTTTATTTTCTCAAAAAAAAAAAAAAAATTGATGTGTTGAGCCATTTTACAAGCTTTAAAGCTCTTGTGGAGAAGCAAACAGGTCATAGCATCAAGATGCTAAAAACTAATAATAGGGGTGAATATACCTCTTCCGAATTCAAGATGTTCTGTGACAAGCATGGCATTCAACATCAACTAATTGTTCCTTACACTCCTCAACAAAATGGAGTGAGTGAGAGAAAAGAATAAAACTATCATGGAGATGTCCAAGTACTTCTTGTATGAAAAATCCTTGCCAAAAAAGTTTTGGGCTGAGGTAGTCAATACCTAAGTATATCTATGAAATCTTTTGGCTACAAAATCATCTTTAAAAGGCAAGATTCCTCATGAAGTGTGGCATGGTTTCAAGCCTTCTGTCGATCACTTGAAATTTTTTGGGAGTGTTGGTTATGCTCATGTTCTTGATGTGCAAAGGGATCAATTAGACGAAAAAGCTAATGCTGGTATCTTTCTTGGGTACAGTAGCATCACAAAAGGCTATAGAGTTCTAGAAGACTAATAAGGTTCAAGTCAGCAGAGATATGATGGTTGGCGAAGCTGCAAAATGAAATTGGGAAAGACATGAAGTTGAATGTTCTAATCAGGTTGATAATTTGATTAGTTTACCCATGAACAAGATAATGATAGTTCAAGTTATGCTGATGAAGCTCCTAGGCATAAGAACACTTGAAGAAATTTATGAGAAATGCAATTTTGTAAAGTTTGAACCAGCAAGCTATGCAGATGCAGCTGTTGATGATGGTGGGAGAGCAGCAATGAAGGAGGAGATGCATATGATTGAGAAGAATTCCACATGGAAACTTGTTGATAGACCTCAAAATCAGAAAGTCATTGGTATTAAGTGGGTTTATAGAACCAAAATAAATCCAGATGGTTCTTTAAACAAGTTGAAAACAAGACTTATGGTCAAGGTTTATTCACAATAGCTAGGCATAGATTATACTAACACTTTTGCTCCTGTAGCAAGGCATGATACAATTAAAATGCTGGTTGCTCTTGCAACCAAATTTGGATGGAAAATTTTCATCTTGATGTTAAATCTTCTTTTCTAAATGGCAGTCTAAATGAAGAAATATTTGTTGAGCAGCCTGAAGGTTTTGAAGTTGTTGGTAGTGAAACCAAGGTGTATAAGCTTATCAAAGCTCTTTATGGCCTTAAACAATCTCCAAGAGCTTGGTATGACAAAATTGATACTTATTTGCAGCATAATGGGTTTGGAAGGAGCAAAAATGAGGCCACTCTATATGTTAAAAAAGGTGAAGATCATCAAATTCAACTTGTACTCTCCTTATATGTTGATGATTTGATGATTACTGGTGGTGATTCAGCCATGATTTTGGATTTCAAGCAAGTTATGGAAAAGGAGTTTGAAATGTCAGACTTTGGTGAATAAGGTATTTCCTTGGGATGGAGATTCATAAACTGCAGGATGGTATTTTTATCAGTCAACATAAATATGCCTGGTAGTGTTGAAAAAATTTCATATGGAGAAAAGCAAAATCAATTGCTACTCCTTTGACAGTTAATGTAAAATTTTCCATTGACGATGGCAAAGCAAGGTTGATGCTTCAAATTATAGAAGCATTATTGGAAGTCTCTTGTATCTATCTGCAACAAGACTTGACATTATGTATGCTGCCAGCTTGCTTTCTAGATTTATGCATTCACCAAGCAAGGCTCATCTTTGTGCAGCAAAGAGACTATTGAGATATATTAGAGGCTTTACTGATTATGGTTTTCTGTTCTTAAGAAGGGAAATTCATGATCTTGTTGGTTTTGCAGATAGTGATTGGGTAGGGAGTGTTTATGATTCTAAGAGTACATCAGACTATGTCTTTTCTTTTGGCAATGGTGTTTTTTGCTGGAATTCTAAGAAACAAGAAGTTGTAGCTTAATCCTCAGTTGAAGCAGAATATATTTCAGCAGCTGGAGTAACAAATAAAGCAATTTGGCTGAGAAAAATCTTATCTGATTTGGGACAAGTTCAGAATCAAGCTACAACAATTTGGGTTGATAATAAATCAACCATTGCCATGTCCAAGAATCCAGTTCAACATGGAAGAACAAAGCATATAAAAGTCAAGTATCATGCTATTATAAAAGCTGAAAGATATAAAGAAGTTGGGCTAAAGCACTGTTACACTGATGAACAACTTGCAGACATTATGACCAAAGCATTGGGTAAAGATAAGTTTGAAAAACTGAGATCAAGGATTGGAGTCTCAGTGAGAAATTTCAAGGAGTGGTTGAAGTCTGAAATTTCTCCAAAAAAGATGAATTAGCTGCCCTGTTTTGTGGAAAATGCTTTTTGAAAAAGTTAGATGTGTTAGTTGAGTTTGGTGTTGACCTTAACACCTTGTTTCTTGTAATATATGTGCATATCACAACATGAATGGAATGAGTGTGCATTTTCTCTCCTTTGTTAAAGCTCTCCTTAAGTGAAAACTACAACATTGCTCTCTCTAGATATCTCTTCTTGTGTAAATGAAAACCATCAAGTATTGATTTGAATTCTAATTAATTAATACTTCCTCTTTCTAATAAACTGCATGCAGCTCAAATAACATATTCATTTTGTTTTGTTTATTATTCTATGTTTCAGGTTTCTTTGCCCCGTTTGAAGGTGATGACATGCGATGTGGTCAATGAAAATGTAGATTCAAATAACCAATTTCCTGTTATCAATCTAAAGGTTGGTTAATAATTTTATTGATTTATTTGTGGAGCATTATATTATCATCAGCATCAATGAACTTCCCTTTTCTTTCTAGAAGATGGTTTTAAGAGTATCCAGAAATGTCTTCTATCTGAGCAGAAGTATTTGAGAAAACCCAAGAATTATTTGATGGTAGTCAAACATCAGAAGTTATAATAAATTACTACACTAGTTCAATTAGAAATTTGCAAATACTACTAATTCCCTTAGTAACTGTTTTTTGTTAGTTTTCTCTTATGATTATGATCCCTTGAACTTCAAATAAAAGCAAACATTTTTTTTTTGTTTTGAAAATGCTATACCTCATCAAAGAGTAGGTGGTTTGAAAATTTTCCTGTGCCTTCATGGACCTGCAAAATGGCTAAGAAGTTTGTGTGATTAGAGTCCAGTCGCTCCAAAATAAGTCAAGTTTTAAAATTGAACACATTAAAGGAGAAAAATCTATATTTGAGAATAAGCCATTTATTGGCACTGGAAGTTGGCTTGGGAATTAGAATTGTTCTAGGCAAATCGTTCTTTTACTTGGTTAAATTCTTCAAATGAGATATATCATTTTGAACAAGTATACATTCTGATGCATTTAGATATCTAATATTTTTATTTTTATTTTTATTTTATTTACGACCACCCTTCCCTGGCCTCACACATAGCGGGAGCTTTGTAGCACCAGGTTGCCCTTTTTATTTACTAAGAAATAGAATTTGTTTTCAAATTAACCATAATATGTTTGTTTCTCCTGTTAGTGGCCCTTCTCTTGTGTGAAATATATGATTGAAGTATTTAATTTTTTGCATGGATGAGTACTCTTTCCACAGAGGGCATTGGGATGTTCTTTAGTAATTGATGCTTATTTAATGTGAAGGAATTTTTATTTTTTATTTTTTGATCTATTTATGTTGCTCTTTTTTCTGCAGCTTCAAGGTGATAATCATCCCCTGTCAGGAGAGACAGAAATCAAATTCCAATTGGGGAAAGACGCTTTGGAAACAATGCTGAAGTCCATGTACTCAATAAGAGATCAATGGTCTAATGGTGTAAGTGTGAACAATCCAATAAAGTAGGAAACCTAGCTAAAGCATACATATTTTTATTTTCAAATTTTGTTTGAGTTGCATCTGATTTTTCTCCCCAGGTTGATGCGCCTAATGTAACTTCACAACAACCAGATGCGGGTGGAACCTAAGATGATAAAAGGAGAGTTTTTGAATTTTGATCACTAACCAGGACATGCATTTGGCTCGTTGGAGTTACCTGTTTGTTTCGTATTGGTTATTTATTTCTTTATTTTGTATTATTGTATATCAACAACCAGGGGTGTGTATTAAAAGGTTCAAACTAATTTAATTGACCAAAATGGCACAATTCTAGATGGGAGTGTTTAGATAAAGGAATAAGGGATGCCCCTTATTTATGAAATTATTGTCATATTTACCCCTAATTTCTAAATAGATAATGAACTATTGGTCTCTGCATTGTTTGCTTTTTCCCTTGGGGTTCTTGGGGGGAGGGCGTAGGGGCTTAGTGTAATAGTATTTTGGGTGTGTGTGTTTTGGGTGGGAAATAGTACCAAATAGTGCAAGGGACTAATAAATAATTACCTCATTTCTTAATCCAAATTATTGGAAATAATTGATTTGTGTATGTCCATTAATCAAAATTCAAATATGTTATGGGGAAAATCTCAACATAAACATGTGATATAGGAGGCACGAGTCAGATGTTTTCAGGATGGTGGGTCAACGTAAAGACGGGAGGTGGTCGAGTCAATTCCAAGATTGAGTCGGTTTTGGACACGTTTTGGTATTTTGGCCATAACTTTGGCTAGCGATAAGCGCTCAACCCCAATTTGGAAAGCTCGGCTTGACGCGCACGTGGAGTCCATCAGCTTTGCTCGATGGATCTTTCCTTCATCCTCAAATTCCACTGTTTTCCCTGTCGTTTATTTGTTTTTCGGTGTTTTTTGCTATTTTTGGTAATATTTCGTATGCCAATTTAAAATAGGATATGAATCCGATTTGAACTCAGATTTTTAGGAGTTATCTGTTTTGTTTGGTTATTTTAGAATTAGATAAGTTTTTCTATTAGACCAAATTTTGCCGATTTGGGTAAATTTGGATAAGAAGATAGAATTTCTAAGTTATCTAGGTTAGTGTTTTTTTAGCTATTTAAACCCGGCTTGTGGGTTGAATTTTATTCATTGATTATTGAGTTATATTTTCCTTTTAAAGTTTCAGAAACTTTTCATTCTCTGTTTGTCCTCCCTTTTTCTTACTCTTTTATCAATCCCTCCTGTTTACCACCTCCCGCAGGTTAATCACTACCCTGCCCGGCCTCAACATGGCATGATCCTAGTGACTGAGAGCTTAGAATGCCCCCATGGCCTCATAGTTGAATAATGCTGAGGAGGGCCTCTAGAATGCCTTAGGGGAACTCTTGGCAAGCTTCTCGAAGACACCAAAAGACTCCATCTAAGCTGACATTGAGTTGGCGCTTGCTTGGTGCCCAAGCAACGACTTGCTTGGCGTTCAAGTCACCTCCAACTGTCCAACCGCTTTATGGAAGGTATAGAAGGGAACAGATGAGAGAGTAGGCGACTTCCTTTAGGGATCTCCTCCTCTAAACTGAAATCATTCCACAAGCTCCAGCTCTCTCGGAGATCTCTCTTTTTCTTTCTCTCCTGCTCCTAGCTCACACTCCACTCATTTCTTGATCCAATCTTCTCTCTAAATTCCTTAGAAAGAGATCTCATCCTCTCCATAATCCCGTTCGGCTGACTTGATCATCGGAGGGTTCGGGGATAGTGATGCAGGAGAGCCCGAGTCAGACGATGCCGAGCTGTCTGATTGCACCATGAGAGCTTTGGCATACCACGACTTGGCGGACCGACGTAAAGGCGGAAGGTGATCGACTTAAGTTCGGAATTGGGGAGCACTTTGGACACGTTTCGGTATTTTGGCCATAACTTTCGCTACCGATATCGGATTTGCGCGCTCAACCCCAATTCGGAAAGCTCGTCTCGACGAGCATGTGGGGTCCATCAAGACCCTTACTTCACCCTCAAATTCCACTGTTTAGCCGTCGTTTCTTCATTTCTTGGTGTTTTTTTCCATTTTTGGCAATACTTCGTATGCCAATTTAGGATATGATATGAATCCGATTTGAACTCGGATTTTTAGGAGTTATCTGTTTTGTTTAGTTATTTTAGAATTAGATAAGTTTTTCTATTAGACAAAAATTTGCCGATTTGGGCAAATTTGAATAAGAAGATAGAGTTTCTAGATTATCTAGGTTAGTTTCTTTTAGCTATTTAAACCCGTCTTGTGGGTTGAATTTTATTCATTGATTATTGAGTTATTTTCCTTTTAAAGTTTCAGAGACTTTTCTTCTCTGTTTGTCCTCCCTTTTTCTTGCTCTTCTATTAATCCCCCTCTACTTACCACCGCCCGCAGGTTAATCACTACCCTGGCCGGCGTCAGTTGGTATCAGAAATCATCTTCTTCCTGTGGTCACGGCATCAATGGCTGGAGGTCGTGGTGGTCGTGGTGGTCATCGTGGTGGACATGTTCCGGCAGAGGAAGGTCCGTCTCGAGACCCTATCGCCTTGGAAGCGATGAACGAGGATCTGCAGAGACAAGTAGCGGAGTTGACCCAACAATTGGCGGCGCGAGATTTTGGGGATCTTGGGGTTTCAGACCACGACTCCGAGTCTACCTTCGTCAACCCCTATTCCCGGCGTGGGCAATCTAGAGAGCACCGTACACGAGAGGAGCGTTATGGAGATCTCGGCTTTCGGGTGGAGTTGCCCGAATTTACTGGAACCCTACATGCTGAAGTCTTCATCGACTGGCTGAACGAGGTCGAGAGGATATTTGAGTACAAGGAGGTCCCTGATCGTCTGAAGGTGAAGCTAGTTGCCATCAAGTTGAATGGCTGAGTATCCGCGTAGTGGGAGCAGTTGCGGCGTTCACGGGATCGGCAAGGCAAACCAAAGATCGTAGATTGTGACAAGATGAAGAAGAGGATGAAGGGGCACTTCCTCCCCTTCGGCTACACCCAAACCTTGTTTCAACGACTTCATACGTTGAGACAGGGCGCAAGATCGGTAGATGAGTACACAGAGGACTTCTACCAATTGATTGCGCGGAACGACTTATCCAAGACGGAGGAGCAACTGGTGGCTCGATATCTGGGAGGTTTGCGCCAATCAATATAAGTGTTCTCAGTCTACACTCATTATGGACTGTTTTGGAGGCATACCAGCGCGCCCTCACTGTTGAAAGGCAGCAGAATAGAAGACCACCAATAAGGAGCGATCAGAGTAGCCGGACCGCTCGCCCTCAGGCACCCCGCCCAGTCCAACAAGTACCGTCAGGTAGTTCTAACTCTGGAGTTCATTGTTATAGCTGTGGTGAGCAGGGGCATAAATCACCCGAGTGTCAGAAACCTGCTAGTCAGAAGGCCAAGAACCTGATGATTGAAGAGATCGAGGCTGAGGATGAGGAACCAGTTTATGATGATTATGGCGATGATGATGAGGCTGGTGACGTGCTGATTGGGGATGGCCATGAGACCCTCGTTATTCGCAAGAGTCTACTGGCACCCAAGGATGAATCATGGGACGACTGGCTGAGAAACAACATCTTCCACACCACCTGCACAGTGGCCGATAAAGTTTGCAAGGTGATCATCGACAGCGGTAGTTGTGAGAACGTGGTGTCTGAAGACGCTGTCCAGAAGTTGTAGTTGAAGACAGAGCGACATCCGAAGCCCTACAATGTATCATGGCTAAGCAAAGGCAATGAGGTAAAAGTAGATCGGTGATGTCTCGTGTCTTTCTCCATTGGGCAGAGGTACTTTGACAATGCATGGTGCGACGTCGTGTCAATGGATGCATGTCACCTACTACTGGGGCGACCATGGCAGTATGATCGGAGCGTGGTCCACGATGGAAGGAAGAATACTTATTCCCTCAACATCAAGGGAAAAAAGATCTCGTATTGGCACCCCGCCGAGAAGAAAGTATCCTGCTCCGGTAACCAATACTAACTTACTTTCTATGTCCAGATTTTTAAGCGGGATCAAGCAGGGCGATGTAGTCTATGCATTGCTACCTTGCATGCATAGTACCACAGACATGAATCCAGATCTGCCAATAGAAGTGCAGCAGTTACTCCTGGAGTTCGTGGACTTGATGCCAGAGGAACTTCCCCCAGGACTCCCACCTATGAGGGACATCCAATACTAGATAGATCTTGTCCCGGGATCTAGTTTGCAGAACCGACACGCATACCGCCTCAGTCCCAAGGAGGCCGAAGAATTGCAGCGACAAGTGGAGGAGTTATTAAGGAAAGACTACATCCGAGAGAGCATGAGTCCCTGCGCAGTTCCAGCCCTGTTGGTGCCAAAGAAGGATGGCTCGTGGCGCATGTGTATAGACAGCCGAGCAATCAATAAAATCACCATCAAATATCGCTACCCCATCCCCCGCCTGGATGACATGTTGGATCAGCTTTCTGGCTCAAAGGTCTTCTCAAAAATCGATCTGAAGAGCGGATACCACCAGATCAGAATACGGCCTGGAGATGAGTGGAAGACGGCGTTCAAGACACAGCATGGACTGTACGAGTGGATGGTGATGCCTTTTGGGTTGTCCAACGCCCCCAGCACATTCATGCGATTCATGCACCAGGTTTTGCGACTGTTTATGGGCAAGTTTGTGGTGGTCTATTTCGATGACATCCTTATTTATAGTTCGAGTTGGTCCTCACACTTTGACCAGCTTCGTACTGTCTTTGAGTTGCTGAGAACGAAGCGCTTGTTCGCCAGCCGAAAGAAGTGTTCCTTCTTCACCACTTATGCGACCTTCCTTGGTTTTGTTGTTTCTACTGACGGTGTTCATGCAGATCAATTAAAGATCGATGCAATCTTGGAGTGGCCCAGACCGAGGACCTTGCATGATGTTCGAAGCTTCCATGGTCTGGCCTCGTTCTACAGAAGATTCATCCGGAACTTTAGCACGCTGATTGCCCCCATTACAGAGTGTCTCAAGGGGCGTGATTTCAAGTGGACGGATGAGGCCGAAAATAGCTTCCACCTGGTCAAACAGAAGATGACTGAAGCACCAGTTCTCCCACTTCCCGACTTCGACAAAGTGTTCGAGGTTAATTGTGATGCATCTGGAGTTGGCGTTGGAGGTGTTCTGAGCCAGTCAGGACGACCGATAGCTTTCTTTAGTGAGAAGCTGTCGGGGTCGAAGAAGAACTACTCCATTTATGACCTGGAGTTTTATGCCATAGTTCAGTCGCTGAAGCATTGGCGCCACTACCTCATACAGAAGGAGTTCATCCTATTCACCGATCATGAAGCCCTGAAGTACATCAATGGCCAACACAAACTGAGCAGGCGGCACGCTAAGTGGGTGGCGTACTTGCAAGAGTTCACCTTTACTCTGAAGCATCAAGCAGGAAGCCTCAACCGTGTAGCAGATGCTTTGAGCCGCCGCAGTTCTCTTCTCACCACAATGAGCGCCAAAGTTGCAGGGTTTGAAGCTTTCACGGATATGTATGCGGATGATCCTTCCTTCGGGCGGATCCTTCAGGAGGTAACCGATGGACATCGTCACGATTTTATTTTGCATAACGGTTACCTGTTTCGTGGCCTGCAGCTGTGCATCCCCGACTGTTCATTGCGACAGCAGATCATGAGCGAACTCCATAATGAGGGGCACTTTGGTCGTGATAAGACCTACGCCCTCATAGCTGCAGACTTTTATTGGCCAAAGTTGTCTAGCGACGTGGCTCACTTTGTGGAGCGCTGCTTTGTGTGTCAGCGGGCCAAAGGAGTTCTCACCAACGCAGGCCTGTACACTCCCTTGCCAGTCCCTGAAGCCCCTTGGCTTGACGTCAGTATGGATTTTGTTCTGGGCCTTCCTCGTACCCAGCAGGCCTCAGACTCTATCATGGTGGTGGTTGACAGATTTTCCAAGATGACCCATTTTGTAGCTTGTCGGAAGACTATGGATGCTACCCGCATCGCACATCTTTACTTTCGAGAGGTTGTTCGCTTGCATGGTGTCCCTCGCTCCATCACATTCGATCGTGACACCAAGTTCGTTAGCCTCTTCTGGAGAAGCTTGTGGGGAAAATTGGGGACCCAATTGAACTTTAGCAGTGCATACCACCCCCAGACAGATGGCCAGACTGAAGTTGTGAACCGGAGTTTGGGCAACCTATTGAGGAGTTTGGCTGGAACTAAACCGAAGCAGTGAGATTTGGCACTACCTCAAGCTGAGTTCGCCTACAATAGATCAAAGAATCGGACTACCGGCTTGAGCCCATTCGAGGTTGTCTATTGGCGGAACCCATCAGGAGTACTTGATCTCACCCCCATCCCACGGATTGGTCGTGTTCAACCCCAAGCTGATGAGATGCTGAGCACCATCAGGTTATTCATGAGCAGGTCAAGTCAACTATTTAGGAGAATAATACCAAGTACAAGATGAATGCAGACAAACGGCGGCGTCAGGTGCTGTTCGATGAGGGCGACTTAGTGTGGGCTGTCCTCACTCGAGATCGCTTCCCTGTGGGTGAGTATAATAAGCTGAAGGAACGAAAGATCGGACCCTGTGAAGTGCTGCAGAAGATCAATGACAATGATACCGTTTGCGCCTTCCCAGTTATTTGAAGACCTCTGACATCTTCAATGTGAAGCATCTGAGCCCCTGTTTTGTGGAGTCAACTGATCCTATTACGAACTCGAGGGCGAGTTCTTTCCAACCTGGGGAGGCTGATGCAGGAGAGCCCGAGTCAGACGATGCCGAGCTGTCTGATTGCACCATGAGAGCTTTGGCATACCACGACTTGGCGGACCGACGTAAAGGCGGAAGGTGATCGAGTCAAGTTCGGAATTGGGGAGCACTTTGGACACGTTTCGGTATTTTGGCCATAACTTTGGCTACCGATATCGGATTCGCGCGCTCAACCCCAATTCGGAAAGCTCGTCTTGACGCGCACGTGCGGTCCATCAGACCCTTTCTTCACCCTCAAATTCCACTGTTTTCCCCGTCATTTCTTCGTTTCTCGGTGTTTTTTCCATTTTTGGCAATACTTCGTATACCAATTTAGGATAGGATATGAATCCGATTTGAACTCGGATTTTTAGGAGTTATCTGTTTTGTTTAATTATTTTAGAATTAGATAAGTTTTTCTATTAGACAAAAATTTGCCGATTTGGGCAAATTTGAATAAGAAGATAGAATTTCTAGGTTATCTAGGTTAGTTTCTTTTAGCTATTTAAACCCGGCTTGTGGGTTCAATTTTATTCATTGATTATTGAGTTATTTTCCTTTTAAAGTTTCAGAGACTTTTCTTCTCTGTTTGTACTCCGTTTTTCTTGCTCTTCTATCAGTCCCCCTCTGCTTACCACCGCCCGCAGGTTAATCACTACCCTACCCGGCGTCAGATAGCCTCATGGACTTCCCCTTGTAGGTCACACTCATTGTCGGACTTTGACAGCAGAAGGGGTTCTTCTTGTTAGAGCTATCGCCAGAGGTTGCTTGTCTTTCCTGTCCCCAACTGAACATAAATACCCATTTGTGATATCAAAATATAAATTAAAAAAATGCCCATTTGTGATTCGGTATATCGCCTGATGTTTCTTCACTGACATGATGCGAGGCGGGTATTTTCGATCCCACAAATTCTGGCACCCCCGGTGGGGACTCATTCCACCTCCCATCTTTGAGGCCAAAGTACAAGCAAGAGGCTTATGAACTTTACAAGGAAACAACTACATACAAGATCTCTCCTGCAATTGGAAGCTCGATTTTTACAGAAATCCTAATAATCCCACACCTTCCATCCATGGGAAGTTGATCTCATATGATTTTCTTGGTCTCATATGAAGATTCAATAGTAAAGAATCACAGATATTCATTTTGTAGGGGTTACCCTAGGCCAGCCTGAGAGAGTAGTTTTTGCAAAAGAAGACGATGAGCACATCTTCAAAAGGTTTGAGAGAAGGGAATCTTCAAACTTGTTAAATGCTTGCCAAAAAAAAAAAGAAAGGGGAAGGGGGGGGGGGAGAGAGAGAGAGAGAGAGAGAGAGAGAGAGAGAGAAGAAAAGAATGAAAATAAAAAAAGGAAATAAAAAAAGAAAAAAAAAAAGAAGAAATATTATTTAGGGTGCACCTACTAAGGGATGAAGGTTCCAAATTAAAAGTTGCACTTTGTCTTCTTTCAAAGTTATAAAAATATTGAAATGGGTTCTTTCAAACCCCTTGGGTTGGCAAGAATGGACTCGACTATTATAGAGTTATGACCTCAACCCGATGAATATAAAGGTGGTAAGTCTCCAAAGTGTCAGAGGTTTCTTCATAAAAGAGCCTATACGCATCGAGGAAGCTGCAATAAATAAGATGACGGTAAGTCAATTCTATCAAAAGTCAAAAGTCAAAATAAAAAAATAAATAAAAAAAAGGTGAATTCAGAAATGTATATTACATGGATGGTCATTGAGACTTGAGAAGGCTCACCACATACACCATTTATAAGGTTATTGTCTTAAAAGGGCATAAGAGAAGAAGAATCAAATTACGTGTCACACAGGGGCCAAAGAACGAGAGTTGACCTTCAGCAACAAAATGTTCCTAGATGGAAGGATAGTGAGGATGGATCCATTTTCCTTCCACCCAAAATCCTCTTTAAAGCTTTTTCATCACAAAAATAAAGAGGATGTATAAATTCATATCATCTAGATGGTCATAGAGGCACGAGGAGACCCTCCACATGCATCATTCACAAGATCTTGCATAAACTATGATGGAGTCATAAAAAAGGGGATATGAGAAGAAAGATCAAGTTATATGCCACACAGGGGGCAAACAATGGGGGTTGAACCTCATGTTTCTAGGAGGGATAGTGAGAATGAACCCATTTTCCTTCCAAACCAAAATCCTTTATAAGGCAGTTTCAACAAATGAAATCATACAATATGCAAATACAACAACAACTGGTTGGACTATTGTCTTATCAACCTGAAGGCATATAAAAACTAAACACTTCAATCCCCCGGCATAAAGAAAGTTGCAAGCTAGTGGAACAGAGAAGAAACTCATGTACCTCTATTTTTGAGCAATTTATAACAATGATCCTATGAGTGACATAACATATGGTCGTTGTTGAATTAAATAAGTTAAGGAAATTGGAATAAAATTTGATAGAAAAATCCTACCTTAGCTATGACAACCTTATCTTTACCCACTTTATGATAGCTTATGGGTGTATAAGTGCAAAATAAAAAACTCATTGTAAGATGTGGTAACAGATGAAAGATGTATTTATGTTGCAATTTGGGGGCATGAATACCAAAATCATAATATTTGACATCACAGTCACTTAATAAAATAAATATGAAGATGTTGTAAATTATGTTATGAAATAGAGAAATTTGCGCAAGCCAAGACTGTGAAGGGCAGTGGAAATAAAAATCCTCCATCAACCCCCGGAGAAGAAATAACATCTCATCCGACATAACGGCGGGGATGCGAAAAGCGGCAATGGAAGTGTGGATCCCAAAGCAACAACATCCTCAAATCAAGTGATGAAGTATGCATCCCGAAACAATGAAGCACACATCTCGAAGCAACACAAATCTCGAGGCAATGATGAAACACTCATCTTGAGACAACTGATGAAAATACAAATCCCAAAGCAATGAAGTGTGCTTCCCGAGGCGGTGAAGCACACATTTCGAAGCAGCACAGATCTCGAGGTGATGATGGAACACACATCTCGAGACAATTGATGAAATACAAATCATAAAACGATGAAGTATCCATCCCGAGGTAGTGAAGCACACATCTCGAAACGGCACAAATCAGATGTAGTCCGAGAATACAAATCCCGAGGCGATTGGAGAATACAAATCTTGAGGTGACTTTCCTAAGCATATTTGACATCACTTCAAGAGTTAATCTCGCCTATGAAGAAGTTGGATAGAACTAGTCCAAAGGTGCTATCCAACTATCAGATCGTAAAAGCTGAATGTCAAAAATGATAGAAGACATCAAGGCTTATTTATTCATAAAAGAAATGCCGTAATGGAGCTCCATAAACCTGTTAGAAGGCTGGGGGCAAGCTATGGGTTCCTATAAGCTCATATGATGAGATCAACAAGAGAATATATATGAGATGTCAAACTTGTGTCCTCCATTAATGAGGTCAGGTGAAATATGATACTTGAAGTTTCGCATACTCCAACAATGGAATCGAAATTTCTAAAAAATGATGAAAAAGAAAAACTCTACTCTTGGGCTCTCAAACGCTCATATGATGAGATCACCAAGAGAATATGAAATGTCAAACTTGTATCCTCCATTAATGAGGTCAAGTAAAAATATGACACTTGAAGTTTCGCCTATTACGTTAATGGAGCCGAGACTTCTAAAAAAATGATGAAATATAAAATAAAATAAAAAACCCTCTTATCTTGGGTTCTCATATTCTCAGATGATGAGATCATCTAGAAAACATAAAAATTCAAACTTGTATCCTCCATTAACGAGGTCAAGTGAAAATATGACACTTTGAAATTTCGCATATTCCGACAATGGAATTGAGATTTCTAAAAAATACAAATGATAAAAAAAAATCTTCAATTGGGTTCTCATACACTCATATGATGAGATTACCAAAGAACTATGAAATGTCAAAACTTGTATCCTCCATCAATAAGGCTAGGTGAAAATATGACACCGAAAGTTTCGCATATTCCAAGAACGGAACCGAAATTTCTATAAAAAATAAAATAATAAAAAAATATTTACTTGGGTTCTCAAACACTCATATATAATGAGATCACCAAGAAATATAAAATTTCAAATTTGTATCCTCCATTGACGAGATCAAGAATAAACACATATTTGAAGACACAACCCAATATCATGCAAGTCAAAGGAAACTACAAAATATACAACCCTAAATACAGTAGAGAAGGGTAAAATGGAGAAGCTGACTCTTTGGCAAGACTAACAAAGGAACTAGTGAATCCAGACTATGAAGAAATTCACATCACTATAAGAAATAGAAGACCCATAAGTACAATTCTAGCTGATGTTGAAGAGAAAAGTATTGGGGGCAAAGTGGAAGTATTCACCCTTGAGAACAAGAGGAAGACTAGGACCAACCGTTTATGAAATATTTGAAATATGATAAACTTTCAGGGGGCAAATCAGAAGGCCTTCAGATAAAGCGAGGAGCCCTAAGATGCAATGTCTTTCATATGAAGAAGCGAAAAGTCATTCATGATGTACGTTCTGGTATACATGATGCACATCAATACAGACCCATGATGCAACTTAAGATTAAGCGCATGGGATATTATTGGTCAATAGTGGTCAGCTATTGCATCAAATATGTAAGAGATGTCATCTATGCCAAATACATGAAAATGTTATCTATCAACATCCGAATCCAAAGAAAATGCTATGTATAAAAATAAAAGACACTAATATGGTAAGTTCCCTTGATGTTATGGGCTTATTATACCTATAGGACTCCAATACAATTCACACCATATTCTTTAGTGTTTAGAAGTGAAGCAGTCCTTTCTATTGAAATTCAAATGGCATGAAATCTCAAATGAAGATAATATTCTACTTCACTTAGATGAACTGAACTCTCTCGACAAGAGAAGGATAAAAGGACAGCAGAATCTTAAAGTCGATAAAGCATATATGTCCCAAACTTATAACAAGTTAACTCAATTCCGGAAGTCTACAAAGGGACGGATGATTCTAGTCCTGAGGAGACCCTTTATCACCAATGAAAGCATTGGGGCCAAAAAAAAAACAAAACAAAACAAAACAAAACAAAAACAAAAACAAAAAAAGAGAAAGAAATTAGGAAGGTCCATATGTTATGGTGATCATCGACGATAAAGGACACATATTAGCTCAATGACGCTAATGAAGAAAGACCAATGCTACCCATCAATGAAAAAATGTTTGTCTATGACAGAAAGTCTGGTCCCTTATAAGAAAAAGGTAGACCGGTCATGTACAATTGAATGTATTTCCTGAGGCAAACATATTGACATCCCATGTTTCAAAAAAAAAAAATGAAAAAAAAGAATAAAAAAAGGAAAAAAAATGAAAAGTCACCTCAAGTCTCCAAAAAGGCTCGGCCATAAAGATGAAAAACATTTGTATGTTCATACTTCTCTCTCTCAAACAAATTTCGTGAGAGAAGCAT
Source organism: Dioscorea zingiberensis (assembly GCA_026586065.1). Classification (NCBI taxonomy): domain Eukaryota; kingdom Viridiplantae; phylum Streptophyta; class Magnoliopsida; order Dioscoreales; family Dioscoreaceae; genus Dioscorea; species Dioscorea zingiberensis. The sequence continues at coordinate 50,869,130 of CM048818.1, read as the reverse complement.
GAAGGGGGCATTTGTTTGTGTCTAAAAAATGTATATATATAAATATATATATGCATTGAAAATACCAGGTGCCAATATTTTAAAGGGTCAATGATGAAATATTTTCAAATTAAATATATCTTGAAATATCATGAAATTAAAATATTTTGATGTGGCTTGATCCCGAGGCGAGCTGAGGACACAAATCCCGAGGCAAGCTAAGGACACAGATTCCAAAGTGGGTTAAGGTCACATGACCCAAGCTAGCCCGAGAACATAGATCCCGAGGCAACCTAATATTTTAAGATAGCCCGAGAATAAATATATTGAGGCGATCTCTAGACCCAAGATAGCCCGAGAACACAGATCTCAAGGCAATCTCAAATTCCAAAATAGCCAGAGAACATAGATCTCGAGGTAATCTCAAATTCTAAGATAGCCCGAGAATACAAATATCCAGGTAATCTCAAAAATACAAATCCAAGATAAGCCGAGAACATAAATCTTGAGGAAAATATTAATTAAAATTAAATCTAAATTTAAATTTAAATTCAAATTTTTAATTCTAGATTATCTCGTGATGATTAAAATTAAAATTAAAATTTTGACGAGATTATATCTATCTAGATTATCTTATGATTATTAAAATTCAAATTATACTTACTCTCAATTTTTTTTATCTTATTTAGATTTAAATTCAAATTTTGAATCTTATCATCACGGTTATCTTATAATACGAGGTTATACCTAAATCTAGATTATGATCATTAAAATTCAAATCTTTGATTTTATCTAGACTATGATCTCATAATGATTAAACTAAAAATTGAAATTTCAATCTTATCATCTAGGTTATGAGGATATATAAATAGAGGAGGGGAGACCTCTTGATGAATATACTTTTGGAGAGAGAAAAAATTAGAAAGGACTTTATAGAGAGGAAAAATCAGAGAGATTGAAAGAAAGAAAAAAGAGAGAAAAAGTGAGTCAATCCACCAAAGGTATCCTCTCCTACCTCATGATATCTTGGTCAAACAAGTGGACACGAGCCTGTCTCTGATAGCTTTGCCGAAGGATACAAGCTTGGGTTTGTCCATAGATCGTAATACCGCAGAAGAAGCGGTCAATGACGGAGCTACCCTTGTGATATTGCTCCCGTCACCACCGCCGATCACAGCCCTCATCGCCACTGTTAGAGACGGAGCCATCCTCGTGGTATTGCTCCCGTCGCCGCCGCTAACGACGGAGCCACCCTTGTGGTCTTGCTTCCGTCGTCGCCGTTAATGACGGAACCACCCTTGTCGTCTTGCTCCCGCCACAGCCGCTAATGATGGAGCCACCCTTGTGGTCTTGCTCCCACCACCGCTAACGACGGAGCTATCCTTGTGGTCTTGCTCTCGTCGTCACCGTTAATGACGGAGCTACCTTTGTGGTCTTGCTCCTGTCGTCGTTGTTAATGACGGAGCCACCCTTGTGGTCTTGCTCCCGTCGAAGCCGCTAATGATGGAGCTACCCTTGTGGTCTTGCTCCTGCCACCACCGCCAATGACGGAGCCGCCCTCGTGGTCTTGCTCCCGTCGCCACCAGTAATGACGGAGCATCCCTTGCGGACGCTATTGCCGCCAAGTTGCCAGGCCTCCCTTGTGGACGTTGTTGCCATCAACCTCCCTTGTGGATGTTGTTACCGCCAAGTCATCAGACCTCCCTTATAGACATCGTTGATGTCGTTGTCTCAATTTCCAAAAAAAAAAGAGAGCATGACAAAGAGGAAGAGATGGAGTACAAATAAAAAAAAATAAAAACGGGGAGATCTTCTGTAAAGTAAAAAATTAAATAAAATAAAATAATAATAATAATAATAATAATAATAATAATAATAATAATAATAATAATAATAAATTTTAAAAAAGGAAAAAAGAAGAGAAGGGCATCAAAACAAAAGAATAAAAAATAAAAAAAATAAAAAAGATGTAAACAGAGAGGGGCGTCAGGAAGTGTAAAATAAATAAATAAATAAATAAATAAATAAATAAGAAGGAGAGAGGAAAAAGGGCGAAAGGGGAGAGAAAACAAAAGGGAGAGAAATTTCTTTTTTTAAAAAAAATCCTTTTTTATATATAGACATATAGTGGTACGTAATGAGATAAAGATAAAACACGCATCTTTCAAAATGGCAGGTATTTCGAGACGATTGTGGAACTCATCTCGAGGCGGCTAGTAAAATCCAAATTTCAAAGTGGCATGCATCTCGATGCGACACTGGAACACGCATCTTGAGGTGGATAATCAAACATAAATCTCAAAGCACCGAGGCAACGATGGAACACTCATCTCGAGGTGGTTGATAATATATATAAATCCCAAAGTGTATGAGTCGAAGGAACACGCATCTTGAGGAGGCTAATAAATACAAATTTCAAAGCGCCACATATCTCAAGACAGTGATGAAACATTCATCTCGAGATGGTCAATATAAACCTAAATCCTAAAGCGGTGCAAATCTCAAGGCGGCGACGAAGCATGCATTTGAGGTAGCCGAAGAAACACAAATTCCAAAGTGGAGAAGCATATGTCCCAAGGCGAAAGGCGGCGTCATTTAAATAAACAAATAAATAAATAATATGTATATACATCCATATGTTGATATTTACATGTAATCAAAATTATATTATGCAACAAATGAATAATTTTTCATTGCCTCTACTTGTACTTATGCCCTTAATCGGAGGTTCCAAGACTCTGTCTGGGGGAATTAATAATAGAGTCTTGCCTCTATTAGGAATGGGAGAACCCACAATAATCAAAATATAAATAACACAAATACCCATTTGTGATTCGGTATATCGCCTGATGTCTCTTCACAGACATGATGCGAGGTGGGTATTTTCGATCCCACATGCATCTTCAGTTTGTCATTTCAACAAACACTTTGCATGCTATATCTACATTCCATGAATTCATTCACCAATCAACCAATAATTCGAAAAAAAAAATTTAAATTACTCACACCCATACGAAATCCATCAAACAATACCCATGAATCAAGAAAAGCACGAGAAGAGGGAAGGAGGATTATTTATTGTTTCTTGGCATTAGAGGAGACAAGGGTGAGGTTGTTGTTGTAGGCTTCTAGCTCCTCGTAGTACACATCCCAAATACATCACACGCAGGCACTTCAGCAACAATCTTAAGGCAATGGAATCTCTAGAGGGTACAACACCAGAGAGGATTCCAAAATGACCGCCACGGGCTCCGTCTTCCGCTTTTTCTCCTCTTTCTTGATCTCCTTGGCATTGTCTCTCATCACGAAGGAGGTGAGAGCCCGATATGACTACCGATGGAGAAGGAGGAGGCGGAGAGAAGGGATATCGTCGTTTAGTATTCGATTGAAGTCCGCAATGGCTGGTGTTGGCAGCACTCAGGAGCAGTGTCTAGGGTTTTTATTTTGACCCTAAAATTAGGGGGAAAAAGGGGTCGTGAGTCAGCAAAGTGAGGGGAGTGAGTCAGCAGGGTGAGTTATATGGGTACCGCCACGTCAAGCTTCTCCAACCGGCAACCGGCTACCGGCTATTGGGACCATTTTGTTACGTTTTAGAAGATGGGGAATCGTTTTGTTACGATTTGAAGTTTAGGGACGAAAGTGAAATTGGGTGTAAGTTGAGGGACCATTTATGTAATTAACCCTTATAACCAAACTATCCTCCAACTTTCAAATTGTAATAGAAAGGTTCCAACAACCGATTGTTGGTTGTCGATTAAAGAAGGCTAACATAGCAGTAAAGGTCATGACCCAGCTGAGTCACTCCCACCACTTTGCTGACTCACTCTCCCCTTTCCCCCCCTTAAAATCTCTCCCCTCACAAGCACGCAACGTCGGTCCATGGTTAAAAACTCCTCGCCTCACTCGCGGCCCCGTCATGCTTGTCCCTTCGTGTCCCCTCATTTTTCACTGTCCTTTTTCATTATGGCTTTTGCTAAATCTCTAAGCATGCTCACAAGTATCAACACTTATCCCACTAAGTTTCACAGAATGCTATGATTCATGAAGAGAATGATCAGATCTGTGAGACTTCTTCTACATCAATCCCCATAAAAATTGCAGGAATTGAAAGAGGATTCAACTCAATAGATGGAAAATTGATTAAAAAAAATAAGGGAAAATACGCCAGCGAGCAGATTTGTTACCTTGTTCTCACCTATAGTATCTTCAATTTGAAGAAATAAGAGGATAAACTCATCTTTTTATGCTTTTATGACACTTTGCTTTCAATAGAGCACTACAAAACCAAGACTTTGGCCGACTTTCCCCTTTTCCTCCACTAAAACCTAGAAACCCAGTTCACAAGCTATAAATAATCACTACTTCTTTGATAACGAGCATTTGACCTTCTTCATCTTCATCGGAAACCCTAAACCAGAGCAGAAGCAACAAGCATGGCGACACAACGAAGTGAGGTAGCGAGGCGAAGTGAGGAGGTAGTGAACCAAGCGAGGCGAAGCGAAGCGCGATGTGAAGGGAGGCTAAGATGAGATCTGGGGAGTTTTCAATAGTGAACGATGCTACGCACGAGCTTGCGAGGGGAGAGATTTTAGGGGGGAAAGGGGGGAGTGAGTCAACAAGGTGGGTCATGACCTTTACCGCCATGTTAGCCTTCTCTAATCGGCAACTGAGTGTTGGGACTTTTTTGTTACAATTTAAAAGTTGGAGGATAGTTTGGTTACAAAATGAAGATGAGGGACGTAAATGAAAAATGGCCAAAGTTGAGGGTTAACCCCTTTAAAATCAGATTGACCCCAAGGTTTAAGACTTCGTTGTATAGTTCAATTTAAAAAAAAAACTTTTTCTAAAATTATAATTTGAAATGTTTAAACTTTATTTTGATTTATTTATTGGCTTTTTAGTTTTACGAGAATTTTAAAAATATATAAATTATCTATTTTATGCGATCAAAAAGTGTTAATGATTAGAAAGTTAATTGAAAAGCAAATGAGAAATACATGTGATTAAAAAAATCTTTATTATCAAATATAATCTTTGATTTCTTTTGGAAAAGTTTTGTCCAAACCCCATTAAAATCATTTATATCAAATATAACTGATGTTACAAAATGAAGATGAGGGACGTAAATGAAAAAAACTTTTTTCTTCCTTCATAGTTTCAACAAAATAACTTGGAGTTTAACATCAATTATATTCCTTAAAAAGAAAAATAAGCTTAATCGTTACTTGGGCTTGTATAAAAAATTTCTATTTCTTCTTTTATTAGTTAATAATTTTCAATAAAAATAAATTATAATGAGAAAATTATGATGAAAAATTCTAGGATATTTTTCATAGCGGAGCAAACACTGATCAACATTGAAGATCCTAAGAGAAGGAATAGAAGTGGCTCTGCCCAAAAGCTTACATTCTTGTGAATTGAGACCGAGGTCTCCGTCGGTTAGAAGAATGACAGGCCTCTGAGAAGAATGCTTTTGTTGGTCCCCCCACAATTAAGGCGGTTGGTGGGGACGGAGTAATGGCGTTTGGGTCCTCGGGGCCTACCCTATTTCAAGTCTCCAACGTGGCGGTGAGACCGAGTTTGGTTTTTGTCCCAGTTTCATACAATCCCTCGTCTATTTTGCAGGTCCCTGATAATGGAAAAAAAAACCAACTCCCAAGAGAGCCGATCATGGGTGCGGGTAGCTTCCGGCCAAAGGCAACAGGAGAAGGTTCCCTAGGTCATCATCCCCGAGCCTATTCTGGAAAAACTCAAGGCTTCAATCTCAAACACCATCACAATAAAGCCAGAGGTTCTCAGCCGCACACACGATTCTATGAGGAGTACTCTGTATGGGAAGGTCCTAGGTAAGGCTCCTAACCATGAAACTGCTAGAGAAACTCTCTCCAGGTTATGGAGTAGCTATGGAGGGTTCTCAATAGGGGACATGCCTAACGGCTTCTTCTTAATCCATTGTTCATATGAAAATATGGCCGAAAACCTATTATCAGAGGGATGTTGGACTATTAATGCCATGGTTTTTCATCTCTTACGGTTAAGGGAGCACTTAAAACCAACGTTTGAGAGATTAACCACATCCACTCTATAGATCCAACTTCATTATCTGTCGGTTGAGTATTGGTCTCCTAAGGTCCTTGATTCAGTTGTCGTATACTTCGGACGATTGGTTAAGGTAGATCAAACAACTATCCAGTTGAATAAAGCTTGATTTGCAAGGGTTTGTATTGAACTCGATCTTGGAAGACGTTTGAAAAGAGGTGTTTGGGTAAACACTCCAAGCTCTAAAGTATGTGTTCCAATCTTATATGAAAAGCTCCATATATTTTGTTACAAATGCGGTGTTGTAGGCCACGAAGCCAAGGCCTGTGCTGTAGAGCTCCCTGGGAGTCGAGGAGAGGTCACTAGAAATGGGGCCGTTGCGATAGACCCGAAAGGGAAAGTCGTGATGACCGAGGATGTCGGTAGCCCTTATCAATACAAGCGCTTCACATGGTCATACTAAGGTGCAAGTGACTCAAAACCCAACTGAGGAGGAAGATCGGGAGTTCGGGCCATGGATGGTAGTGCGGTGCCGGCAAGGAAGGGGGAGAGGCAGAGGAGTGGTGGTGGCCTGAAATCTCCAACAACAAAGCTCCAGCGTACTATAAAGGTCACGTGCTCGATAATGGAGAGTCATGTACCTACCAACCATCTTGAACAACCAATAAACACCAACCACGTGGCTACTAAGACGCTTGGAAGATATGTTGGACAATCATTACAAGTGGGCACTCCCGAGGCATGGGCGTGGGCAGCACACCAAGCCTCGTTAGTGCTCGAGGATCGAGGAAGCATAGCACTGAGGGTTTCAAAGTACATGTGGCCCAAGAGGATTGTCGGGAAGCTTCTCGACCAACTCAGAAGGACAAGAGCTTGCATCTAGACCACTTACCAACTATAAGAGAGCCAGTTAGAGAGTCGGTCCAACCTAAACACCACCAAGTGGAAGAGAGTAAGAAGGGTTTTCCACCTGGAAAAGCTTATACACGTGGAAGCCATTTACTCATCTCATCCTTGGATGATGAAGAAGAAATTGAAAAAGAGGCTAATATACCTGATCAAACTCCAAGCAAAGGTAATGTAATTAACCTTGTTAACTATAATTACTCTCACATAGACTTTGTTTACAGGGTTAATGAGGCTCTAGATAAAAAGGATTCCGAGGACATGGAGAATCCAATGGAATTAGAAATGTCTGAAGATGATGATCCTCCAGACAAAGGCAATGAGATGGAGCTGGAGGAGGTTGAAAGCCCGAGATAAGGAAGCAACAAGAGAAACTCCACCAAGGTAGGTAAAAGCATGAAGAAAGGACGTATAGAGCCTAGGAATGACTCACATACTAGCCCTAACATCTATATTTCATGAATGTGTTGACATGGAATTACCAGGGTGTTACTGGTAAAGATTCAGTGAGTTGAATCACTACTTTGATCAACTCACTCAATTAAATGTTGCTATGCCTAGTAGAGACCCATGCTGATGAAGAAAGAACAAGAGTGTTATGTACAAATTCAAAAGGAAATGGAGTTGGGCAACGATATCGGCTAGGGGACATTCAAGTGGAATTATCTTCATGTGGGGAAAAGAAATGCAAATAGTCACTTCCTTATGCTATTCCATATATGTCATACATATAATCTTGACTGATAATGTTTTCAAACCTTGAATTATCTTCTTTAGCATATGAAGGAGAAGTGAAGGCAATGAAGGAAGGGTTGAAGAAGCTTCAACAGTTGGGTATTGAAGAGGCACAAGTACGTACATTCAAACAACCACTTTGTCCCCAGATGACTCACAACATCAAAGGAACCACTTTGTCCCAGAGACCCTATGAGGAAATGTAAAAGGATGCTGGAAAGAATGACCAGATGGACTGTTCAGTTAATCTCAAGAGACGATAATGAAGGTGCAGATGAGTTGGCTAAGGTTGCCAGAAAGAAGAAGAGAAACTTCAGTTATACTTATCACGATCTACTACCAGAGTGGCTCAAGTTACAGATAAACAATTTACAATTGTTTGTATTAGCTCCTAAACAAAGTAGCTTGTCATATAGTTAGCTAGAATGTAGCTCTTTCCTTTACCAACATAAAAAAAAGAAAAAAAATTAAGATCTAGAACAGATAGTGCATGAACATGAAATAGAGTCAATTGCAATTATATAAGGGTAAATTATCTTTTAATCCCTGATACTATTTGATACTATTCTCCACTCAAAACACACACACTCAAAACACTATTACACTAAACCCCTACATACCCCCACAAGAGACCTATAGGTAATTTGAGTACTATTTCAAAGACTAAAAGTTAAATAACTAATTATACAATCATAATTAGTTTCAATAGCCGAAACTCGTGTAAACTAAAGCTAGCAGTTTCTTAAAAGGTAAAACAAAAAGATAAAAGCTCTTGTGTTTAGCACCAATTTAAACCTGTTTTCCAAACAAATATTCCATACTCTATAGTGACTAACTTACCTCTAATTAATTAACTAACTAATTATCAATTACTTTTCCATTAAAAATATTATAAAATATTGTAAAAGCTCCACTACTAAATCCAATAACCTGGTAACCATTTAAAAGTAGTCAATAACCCACGCCGGCTAAAAGTAGTTAATCATAAAAATTATAAGTTACGTATTAAGGGGGTCAAACTTACTATTTTGGGGGTTTGAGCCCTACATAACACTTGAAATGTTATTTAGGGTTATTATTTTGGAAACATTATTTAGGTTTATTTAGGGTTACTATTTTGGAAAACAACTCAATTCCTATCTAGGGAAGCGGTAGCCCTGACGAGTTGTAAATGGCACTTGAAATGTTATTTAGGGTTATTATTAGATTAAACTGTATTTTAAACATGATTATAGGATTAGTTAATCACTCTAAAGGGCAAAATAGTCATTTACCTTTATCTTTTATTTTTTTTATTCATTATATACTAACCCAAAAACAAAGAAAAGAACAAAGAAAAAAAAAACTAACTCCATTAACTTTTTCCTTATCAAAATCATTCATTCATTCATTTATGACAACTTTAACCAAGTCATCCTATCATGACAAGTTTCAGAATCAAATCTCAAGTCACTGATTCATTTTAACAATCAACAGTGCAAATGGAAGGTATCCAAGCCATAGCCCATCTATTCAAACCATTCTAAAAAGTACTGTTCAGAATTCATAATACAAAGCTTGAAATGAGTCAACCCTGTTTAATTCCCTATAATTTGTTCCAACAAAAACATACTCCTGATTGGACAATCCAGCAGGGAACTCTAATTTTCAGTATTATCTTACATAAATTGCAAATGTATGATGAATTCCCCACATTTGCATTTAGATATTGATTTTGATGTGCAGAATCTCATGTAGTTGTAGATACTACAGGTGAACACTTATCTGTATCAGAATTAGGAACCTCTTCTGATTGGATTTCAGGTGGCTCACATGGTCTCCAAATTGTTCCCTTGGGTTCATCCATAAGAGCAATGCCTTTGTCATAGAGAGCTTCCCTTATCTGGTCAGATTTCTCATACTCCTTATTCTTCCTTGCCAGAGTTCTCTCTTCTATTTGCTGCTGAACTTGTTCCTCTGTCAGCCCAGCTCTTTCCAGTGCCTTCGCTCTCAGTTGCTGCAAAACCTGGTATAAAGAAAACAAAATGTTTGGTGTTGCAATTGATTTTCTTTGATGAGAGAACTCAATGAATGAGCTAGAACTTTCAAAGCACCTCTGAAGGGGTTGATGAAAGCAGCCCCAAAGTGCTGAGAACATCCTTGACTTCTTTCTCCAGTGCGATTAATGCATGGATCAGTGGTTGCTGCTGCTTCTTGCCCTGTGTTCAGCAGATCAATCAATATGTATTGAACAGAATAATAAGCTCATGGAATTAAATGCAAGCATGATTTGTTCACGAGATAGATCATATGGTAAGATAGTGCAATGAGAAAAAAAAATACTTTGAACTTCTTCAAGTTGCTGTTTATGGCCTTCAATGGCTCCATGAGATCATCCAGAACAGCTGTGGTATGAAGGTCATCAGACATAGATGCCAGGAAGTCAGTGTGGAAATTCTCAATCAATTCTTGGATGTCAGCGGGGACTTTGTCCACAAGGCTTCCCTCACGGAATTTGGACAGAGCTACTTCACAGTCATGTAGTGTCTGCAAGCATCATTGACACCAGATTAAAGTCTGATTTTCCAGAAATTACATATCAAACCCTGTTAAGCATATTTATTTAGGCCATATAAGCTTCTGATGCTAAATCTGGACAACACAGGAGAGCAAGAATTTATAATGTCTGATCATGAGCAACATAAAATTCATATTTAGCTAATACCTGATAAATATAAAAGACCCGATCAGAGGCAGTATCAAGCTGCCTGTCAGAGTAATTTACATCAGCTCGATAATGAGTGCGCATTAAAAAGAACCTCAAAGCCAAAGGATGATACTTTGCAATAATCTGCAAAATTGTTTTGTCCAGGATTAAACAATTTTAAAAGTTTTAGTCCAAACAAAAATTTGGAGTATGCATATAAGGCAAGTTCAACTTTCATCCTTACATCACGAATTGTGAAAAAGTTGTTATCTGACTTGGACATCTTCTGATCGTCCTTGTTGACAAAGCCATTATGCATCCAATAGCTAATACGGCTTTCTGGACAAGCAGCACAACTTTGCGCAAGCTCATTTTCATGATGCGGAAAAGTCAAATCCTTACCTCCACCATGAATATCAAATGCACAACCCAAATAATGAGAACTCATGGCACTGCACTCAATATGCCATCCCGGTCGTCCTGGGCCCCAAGGACTCTCCCACCATGGTTCACCAGGCTTTGCAGACTGATAAAAGGAATTACAAATTAGAACATGATACAATATTAGAACTTGAAGAAAACTTTCATGCAAACATCTCACTTTCCATAACGCAAAATCAGCTGGATTTCTCTTTCTCAAATCGACAGAAACTCGTCCACCTCCACCTGCACGGTTATCATCAAGTTTCCGCCCAGATAACCGACCATAATCAGGAAAATTATCAACAGAGAAGTAAACATCTCCATCAATAATATACCCACACCCATTCTCGATAATCTGTCAATGAACATGTATCTCAGAAATACAAATTCAATAGAAGATAAAGGCAATGAAGAAATAAAAACCAAAATCAACCTTATTTTTCTGAAAATATCAATACGCATATGACTAAATCATCTCTAAAACTTAAAGGAAGTACTGATTAAAGGGCCAGAAATTGACCTTGGTTATCATGTCCTTGATCTGGTCCATGTGATCAGAAACACGTGGTTCATGAGTTGGAGGTGCACAATGAAGTTCAGCCATGTCCTCGAGGAAAGCTTGACTGAACCGAGCACTTAAACTTAATGGATCCTCCCCAGAGTCATTAGCCCTTTTAATAATCTGCAAGTTCAGTTACCAGCTCATTAAGATAGCACATAAACTCAAAGGGAATGAAGATTTTACAGCAAAAGAACTTGCAAAGAGATTTGTTGTTTTAATATAAAAAGACAAAAGGCAGGACCATTTGGAAGCTTGACTAATATTACATCCAGAAAATGTGATCTTAGGAGAATACCCTGTTCGAAAGTAATAGAGAGGAACCAACATAAAAATTATCACACAGGGCTGACCACAAATACATAAGGTCCAGTAAGAACCAGAAGATATGAGGATATAAAACCAGTGGAATGCTATACAACCCCTTGGTCTTGTCAAGTAAAGAATAAGTTGAGACATTGTAATTGAACTAAAATTCAGCCATGCAATCATATCAAGTACTTTAATTTATTTTGCATGACAAACTCAATATTGCAAATATAAATGGGATAAACGATACCTATGGGCCTTAAATCTACTGAAGCCAAAAGGCCAGTTCTTCGTAAACAAAAAACACTCTACCCACTTAGATAGAGCATTACTTGCATGGAGTTCCAGAACAAAGACAGTATCTCCCACTTAGAAGTTCATATGACAAATATATTAAAGAACACCGTTTTACCAACAACCACAGGAACATTATGTGATAGAACATCCTAACATGTTCTACCAGCATTATAATGATTTCTCTGATACCATAATCTCCATAACAAGAAAAATGGTTATGGATTGATATTGAGGTTCATGAACCAACCTAATTATCATGGAATCACAAAAATAGGGCTTCATAGCAAGACAAAAAATCAAGATTCAACTTGTACAGGTTATCTCATTCTTGCTCTACACTTCTTGGCAGACACACCACAACCAAAATGAACATGAAACAACACTTATGCTAGATTTTGTACATGATCTATTAGTCAAGTAATAATCTGGAAAAAGTCAACGCACTTTGTCGTCAATGTCCGTGAAGTTGCGGACGTATTTAACTCTGTAGCCCAAATGAATCAGATATCTGTTAACAGAGAAAAAAACGATCCATTATAATTCCACTTTCATGTAACAAATTCAACACAAATACTTACTTCCAGTGGCAGAAATACAATATTAACAATCAACGATTCTAAAATATGGCAGAAGGCATCACATCAGGAAGTAGCACAGAAAACACACAAGTGAGGTGAACAACTTCCAGAAAAAAAAAAAAAAATACAATGATAAATAATATGATTGGAGTAATCTAGTCCTTAGAATTATCACAATATTTGCTACAAAAGTTTTCAGTTATGTTTGAGGCCCAATCGCCTCTGTGGGAAATGATGTTCACTTGTTCAAGCCGTTAGCTATATGGCAAGTCTTACAGAGCATCAGTCAAATTTCATTCAATTTGAATGCAACCAACCTTTCTGGTCTCCACCACCCATTACATCCAATCAAATCATATAATTCATCTGGATTAGGCGTGAACTTTCATGAAAACCAGTCCTTAGGTTCAAAGGCTATCATTGTTATGTGATACTCAGAGTCATCAAAACAAGAAGTTGTAATAAAATCATGGCAAATAAAAGAAGCCATGATGTACATCATGTACTAGCCCCATCATATTGTAAAAGACCTATGGTATTTTATAATGTGCAGTCATCAAAACTCTGCCATCATTCATATAATTATGTATTTCTCAGAAAACTAATGAACAACGTTTTTCACCGCTTTTCTCTCCTTTCAACCATCTTTCTACAAAATAATTTCCACCTAACTTCTCCCTATAAAATGAAATTATCATGAAAGGGCTAGTCTTGTAAAAGAGATACCGAGAACAACAGAAAAATACTGTCAAACTACTCTTCCCCATATTTCATTTGTGGAAGAAACCCAAAGATTCAGAAATTCTAATGGCAGGCATTTGCTTCTTAAGATGTAGAAACCTAACCAAAGGTCTCTTGGCCTATTGGTATTGGGTCCTTTGCATAGGGTGTTGTTGGTTGGGAGAGATCCCGGGTTCAACACCCCATGACCGCAAGGTGAGGGCACGTGCGTTCGTCACGTTGTCCGCCCCTGATGGGTTGGCGCTTGTCGCCTTTGCAAAAAAAAAAAAAAAATGTAGAAACCTAATGCAAAAGTCCTCTTATGCTACTTGAATCACTTTAAGCTACTTGATTCGATCCATTTATCATTGCTTTCATTTAATATTCATCCTCCATCAGTGAGTTCACCTCTCTCATTGTCCATTCACATCAAAATTCCTATTATGCTATTCGTAGTGTCCAACTCTAACATAGTGCTTACTCTCTTGACATTGATAAAATTACCACACAATATCAAATTCAACTTCAAGTAAAGTTGAACATCACAAACAGAGTGCCTTGCATTTATCAGAGTACTAATTCTGTACTCAAGGATACTACATGAAAGCTGCTTGGCCAGTCTCAAATTGAAGGAAAAGCTGGTATGTTCAGACTCCATACAAAATATATGAGAATATGCACCCATACACTTAAATGCTCGCATAAATGACATTGTAAAGTAATTGTATTTCGGATTTCTAAGAGAGCAATGGTCAAAACAGCTTGTTGGTAGATTTTTCTCCAATCATCTTTGGGCATGGCTGAACATAGTAAACAAGAGCAGATAAATCTCTGTTCATCATATGCATTCATATGAAATTCTTACCGCTAAGTAGGAAGGCAATTCATATACCAGATACCAATGAGCGGTGTTAAGTTCAAGGTAGTAGATGATTTTACATAACACGCAGACAGGATTAAGTTCAAAGTACTAGAAAATATGACATGACAAACACAACCAACTTATTAAAAAGGTTATATGACTCAGCATTGACAATTCATTCAACAAACTAATCATGTCATATTCTAAAACAATCCGATATAAGTAAAAAATTAACACATACAAAATTCAAATAACTTGTACACCTCTACCTCTTTGTTCTAACATCTTAGTTGGTAGTTCAATCCTTATAGATAGAAAAATTATAAATGGATTTAAATGGCAGAAGGTTTGGGTTTATACATCCATGTTCATTTGATAATCTTGTCAACACAATTACGAACAAAGATAATCATAACATAATCAAGTGAACCCTAACATCAACCTGTTCAATTGAAAGTGTTTCTGGCTCCTTCATGCCATGCTAACAAACACTACAAATCAAACTTTCACAAGAAAAGTTGGGTAGCCCATTCCCTTTCACAAATAGAAGTTAAGGGTTTAAACCACATCCGTCACGTGCATCTAGTGGCTTATCCACATTTATCAAAAATACACTACAAATTCTAGAAATTCTAGATTCAACATTTTTCAGATCAAATTAAATCTTCAAATTTTCTTTCAGCATCCAAAACAGAATTTGCCTTTCAACAAGCCAAGCATCCCACCTTTCCTCAAATCGAATTACTCCTCAAGACCATCAATCAAGATATAAGAGACATCCAATCGATCGAAATCCATGTTAAAGAGGGCATTTATCTCTATCACGTCCTATTTTTCGAAACCAGAGCCCAACGAGCCATCCCTCATGTACAATTACCAATAAAGGATCGACATATGACATAAACTGAACAAAAAAACGAAAGATTGAAATAATTTGAAACATGAACTGAATCGAGAGAGATGGAGAGAAAATTGGGACCTGTGGAGGACGTCGAAGGCAACGTAGGCACGGGCATGGCCGATGTGGCTGAAATCGTAGGGCGTGACGCCGCAGACATACATGCCAACCTCGCCCTCCACCCTCGGATTGAAGACCTCCTTCTTCTTGCTCAATGAGTTGAAGATCTGCAGCTCCGGCGGCCCCATTCCGTCCCCCAAAACTTTTGATTCTCTCTCACTCTCTTCTCTCTTCTCTCTCCTCTCTCTCTCTCTCTCTCTCTCTCTCTCTCGACTAGAGGTGCGGCCGTCACAGCCCGGAACGAATGGGCTGTGTCAAGAACGGCCCGGAACTGTATTAGCCAGGCCGGCCCAGAAGCAGGCCCGTGCTGGGCTGGTCTGTGCCGGTCCAGGAACGGCCTTTACACTAATCTCGCCGGTAGACGGAGCCGTCAGATTTTTATTTTATTTTATTTTTATTCTAATATTTTTAATTTTAATTTTTTTTTTTTGACATAGGCCATAAATGCCCCTATCCGTGTTAGTAAAGGACGTGGTCATAGACTCCGAGGAGTAAACTCATTCGATCCCCCCTGACCCCTCACTGTGCGAGTACAGTTCTCGAGGAGTAAACTCGACTCGAGCTTGCTTCCCCGATTAGGGGAGCGGGGACTCGATCCTAGGACTTGTTCAAGGAGAATTATCCAACATATAGGACCCAAGGTTATACTGCTAGGTTATGTGCTTTTTGGTAATAATATTTTAAAACCCTAAAAACTTTTTAAAAAAAGGGGCAAATTTCCTATTAATCTCTGGTACTATTTGATACTATTTCTCACCCAAAACACACACTCAAAATCCTATTACACTACACCTCTATCAACCCTTCAAGGATCTATAGAGAATTTGGGGACTATTTAAGAGGTGAATAGTTAATTATTACTTAAAAAAAAAAAAAACTGTTATAATAACTATAAACTTTTTCTCAATTTAGTAGACCGGCTTGCGGGTCGGCATGACAAGACCCGTTAAAAGATAATTTTTAGAAAATTCTAAATTTTGGTCGAATTCACTCTTCCGCCCAATACATTCAATTATTTGGGCTTTAATGACATTATAGGTAAATTAGTCAATCATTTAATTTTTTTTATCAATTTATATAAAATTATAAAAATGTTTCAAAGAAGACAATTATTTCCCATTTTCATCTAATATATTTCCAATGTCTCCCCCCACACTCTTCCAAATAACTCTAAGGCCCCTTTTCGTACTAGGATTGACCAAGTGGAATTGGAATCAGGTGGATTCCAATATACTCGATTTTCTGCCAAAAAATTAAATAAAGTTTAGAGGTATAATAATGATTTTTTTGAAATCCAATAATCAATACATGGGGGCGTTTAAGGGGATGTTTGGTTCACGGAATGAGCCGGAATGGGAATGGGAATGAGCCGGAATGGGAATGGTATGGGAATGAAAACTGTATTTGGTTGGAAGGAATAGAAAATGGTAATGTATTGGGAATGAGAAAAGTAAAAAAGAGAGATGGTGATAAAATAACTTTTATGCCCCTTATACAAATAATAATGTTATATATAATAATGAGGTGTGTTAAATGGTAACTAATTTTTAAATATTTAAGTATTATAATTAATTAACAATTATAAATAAATATTTAAATAATTATTTTTATAATTATTTTTTAAAATAATTATTATTAAATCAATAATTTTATTAGAATATTATTGAATCAATAATATTCTAATAAAATAATGTGATGATAAAAACTATGGCCTTGTTATTGATTTAATTTAAACATTATATTATATATAATTGAATTAATAGAACTTGTATGTTCTTCCTGGATATCCAATTCAATGTTGTCTTCAGTGCAGATATCCTCAAGTCCAAGACTATCATATCTAGTATTACCATCAAAGAATCCAAGCCTCATTAACACAGTGTAGATGTTCATCAAAGCATTGTCAATGTCTATCTCTCTAACAATATGTTTGTATCCAGGTGGCTTATGAAATCAACTGTGGACCCCTATGGTACTAGCAGAAATACACTGAGAAAATGCATACAATTACTTGGTCAAATGAAGAAATGGCAGATTCAACTGATTACAAGAGAATTCAATAGCTGCGCTGATTTGCTAGCTAAGAAGGCAAGACAAGAGAGGGAAACAATATTAATCACTGAGGAAAAGCTACTGCCTGAGTGGCTTCAGATGGAGTTTAGGAAATTACAATGCTTTGTTTTAGAGTATGAACATGACAATTCTGTATTTTGAATAGCTAGAATGCTAGCTCTTTTTCATACAAAAAAAAATGTTTGTCTCTCTAACTTTGCCTTGTTGGACAACAGATTCAACATATGTTTGGTAGTAGTGAATTCCTCCCCATCCACAATCCCAAATCCAATCCTGAAACAAAGAAAAGAAAAGAAAAAACTCATTAAATCAATCATGAGAAGATTAACCAATTCAATTCAATTACAAACTTACTAGCTTTCAAAGTTTGAGCAACAACATCCTCAGGAGAATCATGAAGCCACTTCTGTCTCTCAGCTATAACCTGAACTGAATCACAATCAGAAACAATGTATCCATGGAGATTCCACTCTCCTCTGAAAGTCTGAGACATCAACTTAGGATTAGCATAGACAGGAATTCCATTAATGTTGTTGAATGAGCACATTATATTGTTGCCATCTCCTTCTCTGATACAAGTCTCAAAATGCAGAAATTAACAGCATGTTTCATGATATATGGTGGCTAAGAAGCAAATGCATCAAGAAAGAAAATCTATAAAAATCAAATGTCAACTGAATCTGTAAAAAATAAATCTGTAAAGATTGAAAAAAAAATCTATAAAAATTGAAACAAAAACAGAATCCTGAAACAGAAACTTACTCTGGTCACTAAATCTGTCACTGCATGTGGTCACTAAATATGTCCTGAAACAAAAACTTAATAATCTGTCAACTTGAACATATGGTCACTAAATCTGTCAATGTGCATCAAAAACTTAATCAGTCACTGAAACATAATCTTATAAAAACTGAAACTGTAAATATTGAGATGTTTAACTTCTGTCAAATTGAAACTAAAACTGTCAATGTGCAACAGTAACTTAACAAAATCACAGTACACTGAAACAACAGTAAATTAACAAAAAACAAACTTCAACAAACAAACTTCAGATTACATATCAGCTGGGACAAATATGGATCTTGATAAAATTACACGACATAAACGCAACTTCTTGTCATCAGGCAAGTCCAAAAAAATTTGTAGTTGATCACCATCTTTGAAAAAAAATTGCAGCATGAACATTGCCTCATCATCAGAAAGACCTTCAATCTCAAAAATTAATAGTCCAAGTAATTTTTTCCTTTCTTCACTGGCCTTATCACGATCTGTCTCTCGGGCCGTAGACTCAATTAGTGCCTTAAATACTTGACCAACCATTTCCATGAATGTGAGAAAATGTTGGGATATTTTCTCCATTGATGGGTCCACAAGACTTTTCCTCTTTCCACGTGCTCTTGAGGTACCTATCTCCGATCCCATAGGCCATGGAGCTTGAACGGGTTGCTGCGTAGACATATTCTCATCATCTGCCATTTGAAATAAGGGTGTATCATCATCCAAAGTTAGATTCTCATTTAAATATTGCTCCACATCATCTCCAATGTCCCCCCCTTGGATTTCCATGCGCTCTATCCCTTGCGAAGACCGGGGCAAGCTCATTAAAGAAAGGGAAAGATTTTCCATAACGACCGGCTGCTTCCTTATGGTTCTGCATTGCATTAAAAAAATACAGTTAATAAGACAAAAATCACATACAAGTCATTGCATAATTACCAAATAACATTATGTATACCTTAACATATTCATCATATGCACTTTTTTCACATTCAACAGTACACCTCTCATTGTTTCAAACAAAGCCACTGATTTGTAGTATATCAACGATCGCAGTAGTCTTGTTCCTAAGTAATTTAACCCGAGACTCAATATTGGGCACGGCTTTCAATGTGATT
Source organism: Dioscorea zingiberensis (assembly GCA_026586065.1). Classification (NCBI taxonomy): domain Eukaryota; kingdom Viridiplantae; phylum Streptophyta; class Magnoliopsida; order Dioscoreales; family Dioscoreaceae; genus Dioscorea; species Dioscorea zingiberensis. The sequence goes on along the minus strand of CM048818.1, from coordinate 50,850,051 downwards.
GTCAGAATCTTTACCTTCACCATTTTTTCCAACTGAAGAACGTATCCATTTCTAAACCCATTTTCTGCCCGCCACATTGAATTTGTAGATAACTTAACTAAGGCGTCAATAAGGGCTTTATCTTCTTCAATGATCCAATAATGTTTGTTTTGACCCCTACCCCGTGTTTGTGAATTTGTTTCCATGCTACATAAAGAAAGGGAAATTAAAAAAACAGAATTGTCAAACATGTAAAATTGTCAAGTAGCTTGGAATATATATTTTTAACATAATAGATTCATACTTCACAATTGAAATATAAGGTTTCAAAAAAGATTATAAAAAATAAAAATAAAACAAACATAGTCAACATATGCATAAGCACTACTCAAAATATCGTTGCCAAATAACACAATCAAGTTGACCACCAAGTGTTAAACATGTTTTTGGCCTTGTCAAGTCTAAATTGTGTCAACTCATCAGTCGGATCAACAACTGTAATGTTTTCGATGTCATCTTGTGTGCTTTCCTCTTGGCTTTCATTGCCAACATCATCTTCTGCAGGGTCTTCTGTCATCTCCCTTCTGATAAAGTTATGGAGCAGACAACATGCATTAATGATACGACGTTGAGTGCTTAATTATGTTATAAAAACTAGGGCTAGATAAAATTTTCCAACGACTTTTTAATAGACCGAATGTCCTCTCGATCACATTTCTAGCACTAGCATGTTTCATGTTGAAAAATTCTTGAGGTGTAAGTGGTTGATGCCCATTGGCCCAAGAACTTAAGTGATAGCGTTGTCCTCGAAAAGGCGCAAGAAATCCAGGGCAATTTGCATACCTGGCATCCACTAGGTAGTAGAAACCTGGTAGATCATCAAACATTTCATAATAATTAAGTTAATGGATTACGGGTCATTTATTCGTAGGAACTAAAAAGCAATCAAAACAGATTTTTTTTTTTTTTTTTTTTTTTTTAACCTTCGGGAACCCTCAATCCATTAGGTTTTGTTACAGCATCCCTAAGAACTCGACAGTCATGAGCTGAACCTTCCCAGCCAGACAAAACATAAGTAAATTGTATGTCTTGACTGCAGACGGCGAGAACATTGGTAGTTATATCATATTTTCTTGATCTATATCTTGGTCGATCAACTATGGGTATATTCACACGAATATGTGTTCCATCTAATGCTCCAAGATAATTCTACATGGAATAAAAAATAAAATTGTTAGTTATGTTATTTATGTGTATCCCTAACAAAGCATGTAGATCGAGTTTATTACCGTAAACCACTTCCTCCTATAGTCATTTGAATTTTCGAATTACGACTTAGGTTTCTTCAATGTAAGAATGATCTGAGAATAACTGACTTTAACACCGCATGGAAATGCCGACTAACTGCCTCGCATGATCGTAGAAAGTCAAACTTAATTAATCTATTCTTGCCATGATGTGCTGAATGTTTAAAAACATTGCGGTCATCTCCTCGACACCAACATTTTTGGTTCCTCGTAGCCCACCGGCTGTAGTTAACAATTTGCATAAACAATGAAAACACCGTCAATCCATGCATAGTATATAATACCCTGATTTTTTCGTCTGAACTATCAATCACTAAAATAAGGTGGAATGATAGATTAAACAATAATAAAAGAAAAGAAGAAATTTAGAAATTTAAAACTAATTATTCATTTCATGAAGTAAATGAGGTTTGAGATTTAATTGACATATAGGGGTTAAATTGCAAAATGTCAAAAAAATCTCTCTTAACCGCCAGATCATGTTTCCGGGAAGTTTCATGCTTATGGTAAATTTATAGATTTGCCCTCATCTTTTCTCAAAAACATTGAAATGTCCATGCCCCTTCTTCTCTATAAATAGACACCTCTACTACTCAATACTTAGCATCTTGCTCTCTTGCTCTCTTGCTCTCTTCTTCATCCTCCAAGTTCCATTGGCGAAGCCCTGCAAAGATCAAGAGTCTTCAAGTATTAAGTTTTCCTTTTACCAAAATCTCTTTAATACTTACACATATAACCATCCATATGAATGAGTTTTCCAATAGTTTTACAATGGTTTTTCATTTCTTACACACATAACCATCCATATGAATAAGTTTTCCAATGTTATGAAGAGTTTTACAAAGGTTTTTAATCTCCATAGAGGAACATAAATGTGTTTTAACAATCAATCATATTCCGACTGTATTTCTCTTTTCTGGAGCAGTAGACGAATTATTTTTCATAAACTTTGTATACAAAGGTTGTAGATCATGATGTCTCCTTCGTGCCTGCAAATTTTCAGAATTTTTCATGAAAAATCCAGTTTTTAATGATTTTCCAAAGAAGGACTGCTGGTCCGTTTTTAGTGCAAGTTTGCTACTGGAAACAAGATCTTGTCATCTCTTTCTGGGGTAATAGAAGAATTATTTTTCAAAAACTTTGTGAACAAAGGTTGTGTATCTGGATGTTTCCTTTATGCCTACAAAATTTCAGAAATTTTCATGAAAAATACAGTTTTTAATGATTTTTACAAAAAGGGCCTACTGGATCTGTTCTTCTGCTGGGAACTGGACATGTCACCATATTTCTGGGGACCATCCAGTGCTCTTTGGAACTGGATACAAATAAGAAAGTTTTAGTAAGATATGTTATCTACCACATACAAAAATTTCAGAATATTTGGACATTTCCTCATACTTGTGTTGGACTTTTACCATGACTGCTGCAGTTTTTACAAACCTGCTGTAACATCATCATTGCATATGTTTTTTTTTTGACCACTTAGATCTATTCATAGACTACCGTAGCTTGAACAATCATGCTTTTAAACTATACGAGAGAACGAAAGATTTGAAACGACAATGACCTCACTTTTATTATGGCCGTAGAAAATCTACAAGGGTGTTGACAGTAAGACAAGACAAAGACGAGCTAAGGTAAGGGATCCATTTTTTTTGACGGGGTAAAGTTAACCCTTTTCTTGCAGTATTTTGATTTCTATGGGTTAACCTTGAAGCTTTTCCATGGTTGAATTCTTTATATGTGCTCTATGGCTATATTTTCTGGCCTTCTTATGAGCAAGGAATATTTGCAATCCTTTCTTTTCTTTGGGATTCAATGCTTTATTTCTTTTTTTTTTAAGTCTGGATAAATGTTATGTTGACGGGTGGGCTCGGAATTATACAGCCCTCCAATGCATTGGGTAAAGCATATCCCTGGAATTGGTAGACCCAGTGGATAACAAGTATGGTGTCATGGCGGTTAGCCCTGACACATTTATGAAAAGTAAGAATGAAGTCACGGCGGTTAGCCTTGACAATTTTTATGACATCCAGACTATTCATGATATCTTTTCACCTGTTTGATGCTTATGTTTGATGTTTAGTTATTTCAATGACTCTACTTTCACAGTTCATGTTTTTACTCGTACAGTTCATGTTTACCTTACTGGGCTATTTCAAATTTCACCCCTTTATTTCTTTGATTCCCCACTCCAGGTGAGCTAGAAGTCTAAGGAGGAGAGTGGCGTCATAGGACGCTAGGCTGATCAAGAATTTAAGTTTATGTGTTTAGTATTTGCCTATGTATAAAAGGTTGTAATAATGTACTTGGTGTCCTAAACTCCTAAACTTCTAAACTTTGATCATTATGATCTTGGGATGTAATAAAGTATATAAGGATTATGTATGTTTAAGGTATGTTTTTGGATTAACGCACCCAATCTGGAGCTCCCGGATTTGGGGGCGTTACAGTTGGTATCAGAGCAAAGTTTAGATAGTTTAGAATTTAGGACAGAATAACGCAAGTAGAACGTTTACAGGAAATATTTTCTAGATAGAGCATGTTATTAAGAGTAATGACATAAGGTTTTAAGTGATTATTCCTCAACTTTGGAAGGGTGTGATAATTTGCTAACTCATTTGTGTCTTAGGAAGAAATGGCAAACAACCAATCATCTACAGACGAACAATCTCGGGATGTGCCTATGCCGAATGTTCGACCAATACCGACAGGGAAAGGAATGGATAATATCTCAGCTATTTTAACACAGCTTGCACAAGCTATGGCTGGAAACTCGAATCAAAAGGAACAACTAATGGTAGCACAACCAGGTACGGTCACAGTGGAGCAGTTCATGAGGCAACATCCTCCATCGTTCAGTGGGTCAACTAACCCAATTATAGCTGAGGGATGGATTAACTCATTGGAGAAAATTTTTGCCGTACTGGGGTGCTCGGACCGCCAAAAGGCAAAGTTAGCTATATATCGTCTAGATGGGGAGGCTGACCAGTGGTGGGCGTTAATAAAAAATACAAAGGTGAGAGAAGAAATTGACACCATGGGATGGGAAGGTTTCAAGGCGCTATTTATGAATAAATACTTTCCTGGGACGTTGAGAATCAGAATGGAAGATGAATTCCTAGGCCTCAAACAAAAGGAAGATGAAAGGGTTGCGGTGTATGAGGCAAATTTCACCAGACTAGGGAGGTATGCCCCGCACTTATGTACTACCGAGCAGAAGAAAATTCATCGTTTCTACCAAGGTCTTAAGCCAGGAATACGAAGGTCATTAGCTATGTTAGAATTTGCAAACTAAGAAGCTATTGTTAGGTGTGCAACAAATGTGGAACTGGAACACATTAACTTTCTGCAATCCCGAAACCACAATGACAAGAAAAGGAAAATGGAACACCAGTCTGGGAGTTCAAAGGAAGGTAAGCTCCAGGGGAAAAGATAGCACGCCCCACGTGCCAAAAGTGTGGGAAGAAACACCTTGGCGACTGTTTACTTGGCTCAGGGAGATGCTTCAAGTGCGGAAAAGAAGGACACCAAGCACAAGATTGTCAGGGAGACGCGAAGCTCGGAGAACCACAACCGAATAATCAACACCAGGTCCTCAGACCAGCTCAAACTACACAACTTGGAGTTAAATGCTTCAACTGCAATGAGATTGGACATTATGCCAACCAATGTCCTAAACTGAAGGTGGCTGGAGGGAATCGACAACAGCAATTACAACGACCAAAAGAGCAAGCACGAATATTTGCCATCACGACTGCTGAGGTGGAACAAGCAAATGACGTGGTGAAAGGTATCTTATCCATATGCTCAAAAGATGCTTATACATTATTTGATTCTGGCTCCACGCATTCTTTTATATCATACAAGTATGCCGAACATATAGATATGCCTTATCAGGAATTAGGCATGAAATTATCTGTGAAAACCCCAAATGGCGGTGTTATAACTACGTCAAGAATCTATAGAGCGTGCCCTATTAATATTTGTGGAAGGTCCTTACCAGCCGATTTGGTACGACTTTCAATAGTTGAATTTGACGTTATTCTTGGCATGGATTGGCTCTCTACCAATCGGGCAACCATCAATTGTCATAAGAAAGAAGTCGTCTTCAACTTCTTGAATCAACCAAAGCTAGTATATAAATGTCGAGAGGTAAATAGAACTCTGGTTCTAATATCTTATCTCTTGAGGCACGAAAAATATTAAGGAAGGGTGGTGAAGGTTATCTCGCACATATCAAGGAGGCAACAAAGGAGAGTGCAAGAGTGGAAATTGTGCCAGTTGTACAAGAATATCCAGAGGTATTTCCCGAAGAGTTACCTGGGCCTCCACCCGATCGAGAAGTGGAGTTCGCTATAGAGTTAATACCTGGATCCAAGCCGATATCTAAAAGCCCATATCGAATGGCGCCAGTGGAATTGGAAGAATTAAAGAAGCAGTTACAAGAATTGCTAGACAAGGGATTCATTCGACCAAGTGTGTCACCCTGGGGAGCACCCGTCCTCTTTGTTAAAAAGAAGGATGGATCAATGCGACTATGTATTGACTATCGACAACTTAACGGCATCACCATAAAAAACAAGTATCCTTTGCCAAGGATAGATGACTTGTTTGATCAACTTCAAGGTGCTCAATTCTTTTCTAAGATTGATCTTAGATCTGGATACCATCAGCTGAAAGTGAAAAGGGAGGATATTCCGAAAACCGCATTTCGAACAAGATATGGGCATTATGAGTTCATAGTGATGCCCTTTGGACTAACCAATGCTCCAGCAGTATTTATGGACTTAATGAATAGAGTCTTCCATGACTACCTAGACAAGTTTGTGGTAGTCTTTATTGATGATATCCTCATATACTCGAAGAGACAGAACGAACACGAAGACCATCTAAGGATTGTGTTGCAGACACTCAAAGAGAAGAAGCTGTATGTCAAGTTCAGTAAATGTGAATTTTGGCTACAACAGGTAGCGTTTCTAGGTCACGTGGTTACCAATGAAGGGATCTCGGTGGACCCTACAAAAACAAAAGTCATTGAGGAGTAGTCCAGACCAACAACTGTGACGGAGATCCGCAGTTTCCTTGGACTTGCGGGTTACTATCGACGGTTCGTAGAGAACTTTGCTCGACTGGCTAATCCACTAATGAAATTAACACGAAAGGGTGCTAAATTTATATGGACCGAGGAATGTGAAGACAATTTTAGGGAGCTAAAGCAACGGCTTTTAAGTGCACCTGTGCTAGCATTACCATCAAGAAGTGGAACGTTTGTAATCTATAGCGATGCCTCAAAGAAAGGTCTTGGTTGCGTGTTGATGCAAAATGATAAAGTAATAGCTTATGCATCACGCCAACTTAAGACACACGAGCAAAACTATCCAACACATGACTTGGAGTTAGCCGCGGTAATTTTTGCCCTGAAAATATGGCGTCACTACCTTTATGGTGAAAGATGTGACATATACATGGACCATAAAAGTCTAAAGTATATATTCACACAAAAAGAGTTGAATATGAGACAAAGAAGGTGGTTGGAGCTACTTAAAGACTATGATTGTACTATTCACTACCACCCCGGAAAAGCCAACAAGGTGGCTGATGCACTGAGTAGGAAGAATACTGGAATGCTTGCAATAATGCTAACTGGGCAGAAGTCCATAATAAAAGACATGAACAAATTGAACTTGGAGGTGGTGAAGCCAGGGGTACAAAGCTATATAGCGCAAATAATTGCCCAACCTTCACTTCAAAATCGAATCAAGAAAGCCCAAGAAGACGACCCTAGTCTACAAAGGAAATCTGAAGCTGTACGAAACGATATACTTCCAGACTTCAATATCGACGAAGATGGTGTACTGAGATTTGGCATGAGACTATGTGTCCCGTCTACACCTGATTTAAAGAGAGAATTGCTAGAAGAGGCACATAACTCGATGTTCTCTATACACCCTGGCAGCACTAAAATGTACAGGGATCTTAGAGAACATTATTGGTGGGATAATATGAAAAGAGAGATTGCTGATTTCATATCTAGATGTTTAGTATGCCAACAAGTTAAGGCGGAACGATAGCTACCAAAGGGAGTTTTACAACCACTATCAATACCCGCATGGAAGTGGGAAAATGTGACAATGGATTTTGTCACAAGGCTACCAAAGACGACAAAAGGGCATAATGCAATCTGGGTAATAGTTGACAGATTAATAAAGACGGCTCACTTTATTCCAATACGAGAGGATTTACCTTTAGAACAATTAGCGCGACTTTACATCAAGGAAGTCGTACGATTGCATGGTGCGCCACTATCAATTGTTTCTGATCAAGATCCAAGATTTACATCAAACTTCTGGAAGAGTCTGCAGAAGTGTTTAAACACAAAGTTGAACCTTAGCACTGCTTACCATCCACGCATGCATCGGTCAATCAGAACGGACTATTCAAACTTTAGAAGACATGTTGAGGGCTTGCTCACTTGACTTTCAAGGAAGTTGGGATCAACATCTACCATTAGTGGAATTCTCCTACAACAACAGTTTTCACTCCAGCATACAAATGGCTCCATATGAGGCCCTTTATGGGAAAAGATGTCGCACCCCAACATGTTGGGATGAAGCAGGAGAGAGGAACCTGTTGGGTCCAGAGTTGGTTCAAGAAACAACAGAGAAGGTGCACAAGATTCAACAATACATGAGGACAGCGCAAAGTAGACAGAAGAGTTATGCAGATCATCGACGTAGAGACTTGGAATTCGAGGTAGGTGATCATGTCTTCTTGAAAATATCACCTTGGAAGGGTGTCATGAGGTTTGGAAAGAAAGTAAAGTTGAGTCCAAGATACATCGGACCATACGAAATACTTGAGAGAATTGGAGCAGTAGCCTACCGTTTGGCATTACCGCCAAGCCTGTCACATCTCCACGATGTATTTCATGTCTCGATGATAAAGAAGTATATGCCAGATCCATCACATGTGTTGAGTCAGGAACCAATACAACTAGATAAAAATTTAACATATGAGGAACAACCTGTACAAATCCTAGACTGAAGGGAGCAAATACTACGGACCAAGAAGGTATTCTTGGTAAAGGTCTTATGGAGGAATCATTTGATTGAAGAGGCAACCTGGGAATCTGAGGAAGCGATGAAACAAAAGTACCCACATCTTTTCACAGTTTAAGGTACGATTTAAATTTCGAGGACGAAATTTTTTTAAGGGGGGGGAGAAATATAATACCCTGATTTTTTATCAATCACTAAAATAAGGTGGAATGATAGATTAAACAAGAAGAAAAGAAAAGAAGAAATTTAGAAATTTAAAACTAATTATTCATTTCATGAAGTAAATGAGGTTTGAGATTTAATTGACATATAGGGGTTAAATTGCAAAATGTCAAAAAAATCTCTCTTAACCGCCAGATCATGTTTCCAGGAAATTTCATGCTTATGGTAAATTTATAGATTTGCCCTCATCTTTTCTCAAAAACATTGAAATGTCCATGCCCCTTCTTCTCTATAAATAGACACCTCTACTACTCAATACTTAGCATCTTGCTCTCTTGCTCTCTTGCTCTCTTCTTCATCCTCCAAGTTCCATTGGCGAAGCCCTGCAAAGATCAAGAGTCTTCAAAGATCAAGAGTCTTCAAGTATTAAGTTTTCCTTTTACCAAAATCTCTTTAATACTTACACATATAACCATCCATATGAATGAGTTTTCCAATAGTTTTACAATGGTTTTTCATTTCTTACACACATAACCATCCATATGAATAAGTTTTCCAATGTTATGAAGAGTTTTACAAAGGTTTTTAATCTCCATAGAGGAACATAAATGTGTTTTAACAATCAATCGTATTCCGACTGTATTTCTATTTTCTGGAGCAGTAGACGAATTATTTTTCATAAACTTTGTATACAAAGGTTGTAGATCATGATGTCTCCTTCGTGCCTGCAAATTGTCAGAATTTTTCATGAAAAATCCAGTTTTTAATGATTTTCCAAAGAAGGACTGCTGGTCCGTTTTTAGTGCAAGTTTGCTACTGGAAACAAGATCTTGTCATCTCTTTCTGGGGTAATATAAGAATTATTTTTCAAAAACTTTGTGAACAAAGGTTGTGTATCTGGATGTTTCCTTTATGCCTACAAAATTTCAGAAATTTTCATGAAAAATACAGTTTTTAATGATTTTTACAAAAAGGGCCTACTGGATCTGTTCTTCTGCTGGGAACTGGACATGTCACCATATTTCTGGGGACCATCCAGTGCTCTTTGGAACTGGATACAAATAAGAAAGTTTTAGTAAGATATGTTATCTACCACATACAAAAATTTCAGAATATTTGGACATTTCCTCATACTTGTGTTGGACTTTTACCATGACTGCTGCAGTTTTTACAAACCTGCTGTAACATCATCATTGCATATGTTTTTTTTTGACCACTTAGATCTATTCATAGACTACCGTAGCTTGAACAATCATGCTTTTAAACTATACGAGAGAACGAAAGATTTGAAACGACAATGACCTCACTTTTATTATGGCCGTAGAAAATCTACAAGGGTGTTGACAGTAAGACAAGACAAAGACGAGCTAAGGTAAGGGATCCATTTTTTTGACGGGGTAAAGTTAACCCTTTTCTTGCAGTATTTTGATTTCTATGGGTTAACCTTGAAGCTTTTCCATGGTTGAATTCTTTATATGTGCTCTATGGCTATATTTTCTGGCCTCCTTATGAGCAAGGAATATTTGCAATCCTTTCTTTTCTTTGGGATTCAATGCTTTATTTCTTTTTTTTTTAAGTCTGGATAAATGTTATGTTGACGGGTGGGCTCGGAATTATACAGCCCTCCAATGCATTGGGTAAAGCATATCCCTGGAATTGGTAGACCCAGTGGATAACAAGTATGGTGTCATGGCGGTTAGCCCTGACACATTTATGAAAAGTAAGAATGAAGTCACGGCGGTTAGCCTTGACAATTTTTATGACATCCAGACTATTCATGATATCTTTTCACCTGTTTGATGCTTATGTTTGATGTTTAGTTATTTCAATGACTCTACTTTCACAGTTCATGTTTTTACTCGTACAGTTCATGTTTACCTTACTGGGCTATTTCAGCTCACCCCTTTATTTCTTTGATTCCCCACTCCAGGTGAGCTAGAAGTCTAAGGAGGAGAGTGGCGTCATAGGACGCTAGGCTGCTCAAGAATTTAAGTTTATGTGTTTAGTATTTGCCTATGTATAAAAGGTTGTAATAATGTACTTGGTGTCCTAAACTCCTAAACTTCTAAACTTTGATCATTATGATCTTGGGATGTAATAAAGTATATAAGGATTATGTATGTTTAAGGTATGTTTTTGGATTAACGCACCCAATCTGGAGCTCCCGGATTTGGGGGCGTTACATAGTTTGTCAATGCATCCGACATCACTTTCGTAAACTAAACGGTGGAGGTATTCATGTTGTTTGCGGCTCTAACAAATGTTGACACAATCTCATGTTGAATCATTCTTCTTCTAACTTTACATTACTGCGTTGCACATGCATTGATCATCATAATTACCAAGTAAAAGTAGCACATCATCATTGTGCAATATAGTCGAAGTTGTTTAATCTTCTTCATATTACCAAAATCTAAATAAGCAATAACACATATGTCATTAACTTGTTATTTCTCACTAGAAATAGTGGATTTAGCACCAACATGATCACTGAAGAAGAAAGACTAGAAAGCTTGCTTTGATTAGATCAGAGTCTGCTACAAGATATAGCTAAGGATTTACCGTTTAGATGTTAGCATGTAAGCTCTAATTTTCCAGACATTAAAATTGGTACCTGGGCATTTAAATCTTCATATCCTAACAAATATTTTGCATTAACTACTATCAACAGTATATCACTAAATCAGGAATATGATGGCAGGGGATTCCAGAATTTTAATAACAAAAACAAGCAAGGTAGCTCATCATTCTTGCAGCAACATAGATCTAATCACTTGAGAAAAATAGCATGATAATGTTCTCACATACCTATGATATTCAGATGATCATGAAAGACAATATACAAATGAAATAAGGTCACTAAAAAAAAATTGAATATAAGAACAAACTAGAAATTGACAATGAAAACCCTATTTTTGGTCGCAATACAAAGTTGTAAATGATTTATTGATTGAGATACTGGCTTGCTGGTCTGGACTCATATTTGTCTCTACTATCTTGTGAAACAAAGTACATATGTCCTTTGGACAACCCTTTTCAATTTTATGATTGATTTCATCAGATGGCGAAGCTGCTTGCCAATTTGAATTTTTACTATTTCATTCATGGATCTTGAATTATTTGAACCACTTTATGGCTATGGAACGGTACTTATTGCAGTCTTTCCTCATCTAATTATCCCAAAAAATACACTTGGGAAGCTATTGTTTCTTTTATAGGTATGGGCATTCATATTCAGTTGATTCACAGTTGGAAAACTAAACTGTTTCTAGCAAAAGACAATGCTGCAGTCTCTTGATTGGCGCATTGAAATTTGAAAAGCAATGACAACAAGATGAAGTTATGGGAGTAGGTTTTGCCATCTCATAGGATTCTGAAATATAGACAGCCTCTACTAAGAGCTGCATGCTTCATAACTGGATGTCTTCAATACAATGCTTGATGTTTTAGTAATAAGTTCTTTTTATTAGACAATACAATACAATCCCACTTGATCATCATTCTCTCAGAAAAATCATCAAATTATTAGTAGATCTGAATCTGTTTTGTTGCATTGGTTATGAAGCTATACTTAATTTTTTTTTAAATCAATTTTTGCTTTTTGATTTCATTGTGATATGCTTTGAAGTTGAGAAATTCTGAAAAATTATTTTAACTCTTCCAAAATTTGAGATTTCATTGTGGTGAGTTCTGAATTTCATTTTTAGTTTACATGCTTATTAATCAGGAAACCTTTTGAAGATTGTCACCTTCCATAACTTCAATAAACCGGTAAATCTTCTATTTTCTTGGGAAATTAAAATACCAAACTTATGAGAGAATGATGAATTTCTGTCATCAAACTTATTATGCAACACAACAGCTAGAACATCAATGTCACTGGCTCTTGTTCCATTCTTCCAAGAATATGCTTATTTTGAATCAAGGAAAAGAAATAATAAGAAGAGCCAAATAAAAAGAAGAAAAAGAACTGCATACTTGAGAGAAAAAGAAACTAGAGGGCTGGCGAGGGATAGGAGGAGGAGAAGTAGTGCTTTCGCGGGAGGAGCTGTCACGCCCCGACCCAGATTCTGGGACCCCGAGCACGTGAGCAGACCGGCCGTAACCAAGTAAGACGCATCTCATTCGGCTACAAGGCCTCAGTAGGTAACAACAGATAACATATAATCAAGATAAACAACTTAATTAAAATGGTCACAGCGGAAACAAAATCAAATAAGTCGGTCCAGATGCCCTACATAAACCAGGCCCTATAAGGGTCCTACAAATAAAAAGTCTCACACTCAAATAAATAAAGATAAATGAGGTCCTTGGACCTCTGCTATCAACCCAACCCTCGATCGGCTCCTGTACGCTAGACTCCTACACCTCATGATCTGAAAATAAGAGAAAAACAAGTGTGTGAGCTTTCGGATGGAAAGCCCAGTAAGTACCCCTGCGGGTTCAAGAAAATCATAAAATCAAATAAAAATGATAATCAAATCAAGTCTTGGGGCCACGCCCACGCCCCTCAAGCAATCCCTAGGAGTCTACCACAAAAACAAGCAAGGTACAACCCCTAACTATAGAAGCCCTCGAGCTATGCTAAGAGTTCCAATAGAAGCTTAGCAAACATCTTCCGCGGCCAGCATCATCAGCAAACTTGCTGCAAACTCGACCCTCCGGTCGTACGCCCTTAGGTCGTATGTCGGTAGCGCCACCTCTCGTATGTGTCGACATGGCCAGCGAATCACCCCCACTGACGAGCAAGACAACCAGAGTATCGTCCCTCTGGTATGGCAAGCTGAAACTCTAGGGTGTCCCGTCCTTAATCGTTTCCCAAACGGAGCACCCACGCTCCACTGAATCTCGATGGAAGATCAAACAACAAATAGGGATACCAACATCCCGAAACATCCAAGCATGCTCAAAGAATTCCAAATGAAATAAAGAAGCATGTATGGACTCAAAGGCAATAATATCAAGAATATGATATATCAAAAGTCAAAGAATACTCCGAAGAGTGGGTACGAGGCAGTGTACTTACCTTAATAATGTCGTCTGGGACTACACAGCAAAGATCCCGCCTGTTACGACTCTATCTCAAAACCTGATAATAAATTCTATATTAACGTAGGTAATATATTATATTATCAAATTGAACATGCAAGATGCTCTAATCGGGCCCAAGTCCAACTTGTGGGCCTTTCCTTGTGTTCCTATGTCATTTTACCTTAAATAACTAAATTTATTTATTTCCATAAATAAAATATAGTGGTTTGGTCGTTAAGGCCTACTAACCTCTTTGGAGAGGTCTCGGGTTCAATTCTCTCCACTTTCCTTATTTCCTCTTTTATTTCCTTTTCTGACCTTTAACTAAATATTCCAAGTTATTCTATCACAAGAGCAATAGGGCCTTGGTGGTTAGAGTCCACCAAGTCCACTTGAGGGGTTCTTGGTTCAAATCTCCTCTCACACCTTCTTTTCTTTTTTCTTTTTTTTCTTTTGTTCTTCTTCTCTGGACAGGGACTCCGCCGGTGACTAGTGGCGCTCCCGCTCCTTGGTGGTCGCTGCCGACTCGGTGGTGGCCGGCTCACCCTCCCCCGTCTGTGTCCTCGCCATTAGAGATCTCTGTTCATCCAGAGCTTCTCCAGGAGCCGAGAATAACCGGTTTCTCCCCACCCGTCGTCGGACGGCGCAGTCCTTGATCGACAGTGGTCCTTGCTCTCTTCTCACGTTCTCCCCGGCCTACTAACTTTGATGCATGCATGTTTACTAAAACGAAACAAAGTAGAAGGGCTTACCAGAGTGCTCCGCCTATCTCTGTTCTTCGCGAGAGGGTCCTTATCGCCGTCGCCTTGGTTCCGATTACTACCCACACGCGACTGTCTCACTATCCCCGAACTCTTGCTTCCCTCGCCTCGTCAGGGAAAGACCCTCCTCTCTTGCTCTCAACTTTCACGGTGCGCCTCAAAACAGGGAATTGGAACTCGGCACCGCTCGGATGATCCTCCTAGGGTTCCTCCAAAGCTACTTTTATAGGGAGCTGGGAGTGTAAGCGAGGTGACCACAATCTCTTTGATCGCGAACCGACGCGCGATATCAATCACCTACTTACCATAACCAGATGTTTCCTTAAACGGAGAGACTGGGATTCTCTCGCGGCGGCGTGCGTTAGCGGTGACGGAGAAGAGAGGCTCGTGTGCTACATCGCGATCGAGCCGCGCTCCATCGAACGACTATGATCGCTCGCATGGCGATCAACGATGGTCGTTCCCCAGTGTTGCCTCGGATTCGCCAACCAGATAGAATGAACGGCTGATACCTGTTGTTGTTCAATGGCCAGATTTTTCTCTCCCGCCTCGAACTTACGCTTCATCTCATGATCTTATGATCTCGACCGTTGATTCGTTATAACTATCTTCTCTCTCGTGAGGTTTTGCAATAAAACCCCTGGTTTTTTTCCCAGGTTACAACCAGGCCCCTGGCCCGTGAGAGAAAACAAATTCCCTCCAAGACCCCGGATATTTTTGAATTACATCTAGGTCCTTCTCACAGAGAGAAACAATTTCTTGTTTAGTCCCTGAGTTTTATATAATTACCATATGGTCGTTGGCAACCCATTAATTTTAATTTAGGAATTAAAATTAATTTTCTTCTCTCTCAAAACAAACCCCAATTACTTCAAAACTTGGGAATTCCCTTTTATATATTTAATCAATCACCAATCTATGAATTTGTTAAAAAAAAGAATTTACCAATTCTTTTCTTTTCTCATTCTATTTTAAATAAATTCTAAACTTAGAATTGTCCATTAATTAAATCAATCAATTACTAAATAATTAATGATTTAATTATTTATTCCCTTTTTAATCAACTCCAAGAATTTTCCCAATCTTGAGCATTTTAATTAAATTAATCATTTAATTAACCAAAGTGATATTTATTTACTTATCCTTTTCATGTCCTCCAGACATGCCAAATTACCAAAATGCCCTTTGGTTTAATAATTAAACCCAACTAGGGTTTTAACTATAAAACTTTCCTTTTCAAATAATTTACGTTTGTGGGAAAATTAATTCAATCATGAAAAATATTAAGACCCATTTATTCTAAAAAAAATCTCAGTTTTCATAGGAGCAGCAGCGGTGGTTCACGGACAGGGCGACAAGGGCCTCATGCGACGCCGCAATTGCGAAGGGACCTAGGGCTGGAGGATGGAGCTTCTCGTGATTTCTCAGAGTCGTGATCCAGAATTCCATTTGAGTTTGGGGGCAAATGGGTAATTCACCAAATTCACCAAGTCTGGAATCAGCATTCCGAGCATTTTGAGCAGAATGAAAGTTCTCTTTTTTCGGCGCTTGATTTCTCCCTCATTCCCAGCGGATTCCTCTTCTTGGACAACCAAATGGGGGAATGGGAATGATCCCAGCCCATTCCATTCCAATTCCCTCAAACCCAACGCCCCCTTAGTTCACGGAATGAGAATGAGAATGAGAATAGGAATGGAAATTAGGAGAAATGAGAATAAGAGGGAATGGAAAGGTGTGGGAATGAAAACTATGTTTTGTTGGAAGTGACTGGAATGGTAGTTTATTGCGAAAAGGAAAAATAAAAGAAGAAATATGTGATAAAATGACTCTTATGCCCTTATGCAAATAACTAATATTATATATATAATAATTGGTGTGTTAAATGATAACTATTTTTGAAATATTTAAGTATTATAATAAATTAATTATTATGAATAAATATTTAAATAATTATTTTTTAAAATTACTTTATTATTGTAAATAAATATTTAAATTTAATAATATTAATTAATTATTATATAAATATGGGTTAATTTTTTTTTATACACCTGAACAATGTTGCCTTTTTGATTCGGCACCTCAACTTTTTTTTTTAAAAAAAAAGCCTTAACTTTTTCTAAATTTCAAATAGACACCTCCGTTATCACCCGGGAGACGGCCGTGTGTTTAATAAAGACACATGACACCACGTGATACCTTTTCACTAAATAACATAAATTAAAGAGTGGACCCTTCTTTTTTTTGTTCACGTCAGCAAAACAAACAAATGCTTTGTTTCTCCTTTCCCGATCGAAGTGGAACCGACGGTAGCGGTGAACTCAGAAAGGGCGGCGAGCATTGTGTCCGGGTGGACGGAGTCATCCATGCGGCTAAAGTTGAACCGGCGAGGTGGCATGTTGTTGTTGCTTGAGCATGAAGAATATGCCATGCAAAACCTGTCTTGATAATGGCTCCATGAATCTGTCTAGCCTCTCCAATCCCATAGAAACTCATGCAAGACTTCAACACAATAGGAAAGGTATACTTGTCAGGCCGAAACCAGTCTATTGCCATGAACCCATAGACGAGAAAGGCCGACCAAGGGCTCTTGGTTCTCGCATAGCTTGGGATCAAAGTGTTGAAGAGGAAAGGAGCTAGATGGTGGTGGAGATACTTGACGGCTTGGTAGAAGAAAGGAGGGAAGTGTTGAAGTGAAAGTAAGAGAAATGATTAAAAGAATAAGAGATTCACAGGTGCACACAGAGTTTGTAGTGAAATAACATCTTCATTGATTCAAGCATACACAGAACAGAACAGTCACAAATACATAAGACATTACATCAGATAATAACTGGTAACATAACTGAACTTATACTCCACTACATGCACTAATACACGACTAGATAATGCATACATAACTGCTGCCATTTCACACTTCAGTGAGCCACATAGATAACATCCTTTGCAGCCACACTAGCTTCAATCACATCTCAACAGGAAGGAGGCGGCAAGGTGGTGAGCTTGAGCGAAACTGAGAAATCAATGGTGTAGAGGAGCAAGATGACGTTAGTGTAAGCTGAGACAGGAACACCACCATCCATGAGTTGTTGATGAAGCGACGAAGCTGAGCACCAGTGGTGGCGCCAATGCTGGAAGTATACCACACCAGTTGGAATCTCAGAGCCGGCGAGCAACCACCCCCTCCGCCATCGTACAAACTCCATGTAGTATAAAGAAGCAAGTGACCTTATCGATGGGTGGAGCTAATGTCGAGTAGTAGAACATGAATTCGTGCATGACGCCGGAGATGAGGAAGATGGAGAATACTCCGACAACTGGCCCGAACCTGAGGTTCCAACAACATCCCCAGAAGTCACGTAGCGAGGTGGAGAAGTACGGCGCATTGAACCCAGTCGAAGGTGAACCCAGTTCGTGTGTAGGAAACCATCTCGAGGTCAAGCACTGTATTATAATAGGGTTTCATCCTCACCAACACCCATACATCATCCACAATTTTGACAAGCCAAGTTGATCTCTTCCCAGCCATTCATCCTTACATGCACGTCATTAATCAATGGTGTAGATCTTGACAAGAATAAAGCTTTTCAGTACTTCCTCCCTATCTGCTAACATCCTCTTCATGCGCATGTATATAGAGATATATATATGTTGAAGAGGAAGAAGAAGAACATCATGTTATGACTATAATTAAAAGTAGCTGCAGGTAGAGGTAGCTGAACCACAAGAGTAAGTCCCTCTAACCCTAACCTAACCCTAAAGCTGAAAGCTTGATCAAACCTTCTCCCTCTCCTGCATCACCTCACTCGTATTCTGACCAAAAGATTGGTTGTCTCACTTGACCACTAGTCTCTCTCCTTCAATGCTATATAACACACATACATGCAGCTTATAAACTCATCACCATGGCTTCTCCTCTTCCATTCTCTTCTTTCTTTGTAACTCATGAAGGACTAGTGCCATCTTCTTCTTCTAAGGAGAAGAACAAGAAGGGAGGAAAGAGAGAAGGATCAGGCGACGCTATAAATCTAAGCACTGACCCACAAAGCATTAATTGTTGCACGCTAGAGAAGACACATAATAAGCGACAGGTTTCATATTCACAAAAGCCTTGTCCCATGTGGAGCTAATCTCATGTGCTTTGGCGAGGAAGCGTGCAGTGGAGAGGACGAGGTCCAAAGCCAGGTAGAGGTGAAAACAATAGAGGGAGAGGAGGAGGAGGAGAGGGTGGAAGTGCTGCTTGTGGTTGTAGAGGGAGAAGAAGGGGAGGAGGAGGATCAATTGGCAGCGAAGAGGAGAGCTAAGGAGGGAGAAGGAAGGAGGGAGTAGAGAGGAAAGGAGGTGGAGGAGCAGAGCTTGACAGGGAGAGAGGCGGTGGTGATGAGATGGTGAGGGTCGTGAGGAGATAGAAGGGTTGAGGTTTATAATATCATAATAACATTTATAATAAGGTTATAATAGTTTTATAATAGAGTTAATAGAACAAATTAAAGACTTAATCTCACGGCCGTCTTCTCGATGATAACGAAGGTGTCTATTTGAAATTTTGAAAAAGTTGAGGTTGTTTTTTAATAAAAAAACAAAGTTGAGGTACCGAATCGAAAAACAACATTGTTCAGGTGAGTAAAAAAAATTTAACCCTATAAATATTTACTTTTATAATAATATTATTGAAGTTAATAAATAAAACAATGAAGGAATGAGAGTGGAATAATATCAATAAATTGTTATATATATTTACTTTTATTATAATATTTACTTTTATAGGCAAAATGGACATTTACTAATGAGGGAATGAGCATGGTGGAATGCCATTCATGCACTTGGGGGAATGCCATTCCTTGGCATTCTCCCTCCATTTCCATTACTGCTCCACCAAACGTGGGAATGACCCAGCGTAAGGAGTCATTCCTATTCTTTTGTTGTGTACCAAACGTCGTACAATTGATAAATTTGATAAAGTTAATAAATAATCTTAATTATCACAATAATCGACATTATTCTCAAAGCTTGAACTTTCCAAAACAATCCATTTAATGCATTTTTCATATTCTTAACTATATCAACATTAACCTCTATATATTAAACGAACGTAACTTTTTAATCTTGATTCGCCTTATGATATAAAATTTGGCTATAGACTAATTTTGACTCATTGAATTTATGGTTGAACTAAACTTCTTAACCCATTTTGAAGTGAATTTCAAGATATGCTAGCGCTTAAAAAAAAAGGAGCATAACTTATAAATAGTAGGTGGGGGTGGGGCTACTTTACCAAGAGAAGTTAGGGCTTCAGGTAGGACCTCGATCAGGGAGAACCCTAGAACTCCTCTCATCTTGTTTACGGTAACATTCAGAGCTCTATCCTTGAAACATTTTTCGGGATAATAGGGCACAGAGGTGGATCTGGAGGATGGACATGGCAAGCGTAGTTAGAAACAAAGAGGAACAAAGCCAAGTGAACACAATTCTGTCATTGGGACCAATTCTAGAGAGGTTGAAGGCCATGGTTATGAACATGCTGACACTAGAAAAAGATCTTCTTATGAGAACACATGAATCTATGAGAGGATGCCTATATGCTAAAGTTGTCAAGCACTAAACCCAATTGGGACGTCGGCAAACCGTCTGCATACATGTGGGGATGGGCCCCACTGTGTATGCAAGGCCTTAAACTTGATTACAGTTTATTAATAATACAGATACATAAATAACATAGGTTATAACTACAATACCCAAAGCTCTAAAACCATTAACGAAATTAGATAAAATACAAGAAGTTATCTATAAGGGTACACCAAAGTAGTCTTACAGATCTAATATACAATATTTGGTTCTCAAAATACTAGCGGTTGAGAATGGATATGGGTACCTCTATCTGTCCTCCAAACTATCTACTTCTTGTGATCTGGGGACAAGAACAACAAATTTATGAGCTTGAAAGCCCAATAAGCATTCACTAAAAATATTTGAACTATACTAGGTTGTTGATATCACAAACAAAAACATTTAGAATATATGATTGAAATAACTGAAAAGTTTGAAGATCATAATTTACTGCAAAAATAATTCTGAAACAGTTCAGTATATTTACATTAGAAATATGATGCAGAAAAAACTCACTAGGTCAGAAATATCAAAAAATTTGTACTATTTTTAAAATAGTAAAGTCTCTAAAATATGCTATGACCATTATTAACCGCGGTGGCATGTGTCAAAATCACATTTATTTTACCTTGGTGGCCCAAGTCAAAATGCTATTATTATCACCGACGGCTTGATATTGAACTAGTACATAACAGAGGCGTGTCAACAAGATCAATGCTAACCCCCATTGACAAAGGTCATAACACACACATTTGGAGACATATACGAAAATCATAACAAATCCAACATAATCGAATACAATACATACAAAATAATTATAACAAATTAACATTTCAGAAAAAACAGTTAACAATAAATCCAAGTCTAACAAATTCGTATGATCCAATTTATACGTAGAATAGATAGCTTTCAGATTCTTTGAAATATAAAAATATAACTGCTAATCAAATCATTAATATATGAAAATAAATTACAATAATTTCTATGTGAAACATTTTCATTAATTTATACATGAATTACTTCCATTAATTTATATGTGGAATACATACTTTCAAAAGTTCAAGCTTAACGAGGAAAGCGAGATCCTCACGGCAATCAAGGAGCTCAACCCAAATAAGGCCCCGGGTCTGGATGGCTTCCTGATAAACCTATACCAACAAGGATGGAGTTTCATGAAGAATGAAATTCTACAAACTTTCCATGACTTATATTAGGGCACATGCAACCTAGAGAGACTAAATCGGGCGCACATCATACTGATCCCAAAGTCCAGTGCGACAACCTAAATTAAGGAATACCGACCAATAAGCCTCCTAAATTGCTCCATTAAGATCATCACCAAAGTCCAGGCAAATAGATTTCAATTGGTCATCTAGGACTTGGTAAATGAAAATCAAACGGCTTTTATCAGAGGACTATGCATTAAAGATAGTATCGTGGCGGTATAAGAGATCATCCAGTATGAAAAAGAAAGGAGTGGTACTGATGAAGGTGGATTTCGAGAAAGCTTTAGACACGATGGACTAGAAATTCCTCCTCGAAATCCTCCAAGCAAGGGGGTTTAGAATCCGCTGGATTGGGTGGATCAGAACGATCCTCTTTTCTTCCAAATCCAGATTTCTAATCAATGGATCACCCCAGGGATACGTGCGTTACCAGAGAGGTCTACAACAGGGAGACCCTCTCTTGCCTCTGTTGTTCATCCTCGTGATGGAGGTCCTTACCACTATAGTGATGTCACGCCCCGACCCAGATTCCGGGACCTCGAGCACGCCAACAGACCGGCCGTATTTAAGCTGAGACAAACTCAACTCAAATACAAAGCCTAAAAAGGTGATAAGCAGATAACAATCCATAATATTAAAATAAACTCGTGTTCAAAAGAACATAGAGTCATCAGGGTCCATAGGCCTTATAATAGTCTGGTCCCTATACGGGTCCTACACATAGTAATGCTCACAAAATAAAAGACAAAGGAGTTCCCCAGACCTCGGATCTCCTCGTGACCTTTCCTCAGGCTCCACTCCCTCCTAAACCTGGAAATCTGTAAAAGAGGAAAAGTAAAACACATGAGCTTTAAAATGGAAAGCCCAGTAAGTACCCCTGCGGGTCATAAAGACATAAATAGGCAAATGTCATCCAATGAGGTCACAACATCAACAAACACAGTCCTAGGAGTCTACAAGAAACAATCTAAAGGTATGACCCCTGCTACAGAAGCCCTCAGGCTCTGTGATGAGTTTCAAAGAGAACTCAAGGATCACTCCCGGCCAGTATGTCCAGCTACTTGCTGTAAGCACGACCTTCTGGTCGTTCGACCCTCCGGTCGCAAAACGGTAGAACTACCTCTTATACGTGTTAACACGGTCAGTGTACCACGCCCACTGACAGGTAAGACCACCAGAGATTCGTCTCTCTGGCAAGGCAGGTAGAAATGCCAGGGGGTCCAGTCCCTGAACATTCCCCTATCGGAGCCCCCAAGCTCCACTGAGTCCGGGCAGTAGACCATACAAACAGGGACACCAACGTCCCGAAACAAACATACATGCTCAACAGGAATCTAAAACAGATACAAATAGCATGTATGATATCAATGAGCATAATCGAACAAGGCATAAACAAGTCCAAAGAAAAACCCGAAACCGGGTGGGAACGAGGCAAGTGTACGTACAAAATGAACATGGTAACAACAAGTCCAATAAACACTCCGTAGAGTGGGTAGTAGGCAGAAGTAACTTACCTCCTGGTGAGACTAAAAGTCTTCCTAGAATTCCTTGGAATGCCTTACGTCTCCTCGAGAGTATCTGGCATACATAGGCTCCATTAGAGTCATGATTTCATCGAGTCTCTAGTTACATATGCATGTCTATCGTCTCTGTTAGGCCTAAGCCCACTAACGGGTCCTAAGGATCATCTCTCGGGTTACCAGCCCTTATCTCTTGTTTTCAAATTAGTATTTATCAATTCGAACATAGTATCTTGACAAATCAAAATCGACTAAATTTTCCTTGTCACGCTGCTAAAGTCTCATCAAGCTATTTTAACTATACAAAACAATTAGTCAATTATTTGTCGCATTTCTAAAGTTTCCAAAGATTATTTCAACTAATTAATTACTACCGAAGTAATTAATCAAAACAATATTATTTTTTTACTAATCCATGAGAAAACAAAATATCAACTAATTGGTAATATTATGTAACCCTTTACTTAGGTAAATTAGTTAATCTTTAATTAATTAATTTAATTAATTATTATTATTATTATTATTTTATTTTATTTTCCCTCTTCTTCTTTATCGCTTCACTCCTCTCTCTCTCTCTCATGTGACAGTAGCCAACCTCCCCGACATTTGGGGCATTTGGCAATTCGGCTCTGGCCTCAAGATGTCTTCCCGGCCATCAGCACCCACTAAGCTGGTAGTCACTTCCCCCCCTTCTCCTCCTACAAAGTCTCGGCCGGAATCTCGTTTCGACTCCGGCGAGCATGGGCTAGCTACACATGCATGCTACCCTCCCTACCAATGCAGTATAGAGACGAGGACTTACCGGAAAACAGTGGAAGTCAGGCCAGCACTTCAAGCGATGGCTCCAACGTCCGGCGGAAGCTCTTTCCTCTCCGACGAGCTTAGCCGCTTGTAAAACTCCACTGCTCCTCTACCTCAAACTCTTCTACCTCTCTGTCCGTCGTCAAATCCCGAGTCCGCGAGCTCGGAGGCCAAACGCGAGCTCACAGTAGCTCCTCTCGTCTCCACTGTCACCTCACCGGAGCGTGGAGAAGCTCAGCTTGCTGTGTGCCGAGACGATGGATGGAGTGCCCCTTTTATAGGGCTCGGGAGGCCAGTCCAAGCGTCGCCAACGTCTCGCCGTTCCCTGTCGACCGACGATCGGTATCCTCACTCGTAACGCACGGGCGATCCGGCGAGGCTCGCGCGCGGCCGGTTTCAGGTGGCTGGGTAACGGTGATGGTGCCTCGAGATTGGATCTCTCGGATGTGAGGCGAGGATCCCCTGATCTGTCTCAACGGCAGAGATTCAACCTCTAAGCCTCGGATCTAACACCAGCCAGATCAACGGCGAAGATCTGTTTTCGCTCAAAGGTTGGATTCTCAGTTTATGCCTCGAGATCCCAACTCATCTTAAGATGAGTGGTTCTTATGGGCCCGCACCGTCGGGTCAATCCCACTAAACCATTTCACCTTGCCTCGTATCTGATCCACCATCAGATAGATTCAATCTGAGCTTGCCACGTGGCTCCTCCACAGCCATTATAACGCCTCGAGATATAGCACGGCACGAGATGATTAAATCTCAGCCGTTCATCCTCTCTTTATAGGATTTTCTCGTGGAAAATTTACCAGAGGTCCCTGACATTTTAAAAGTTACATGCAGGTCCAAACTGTGAGAGGAAACAATTATCTTTTAGTCCCCCCGACTTTTAGAAATTACCATCAAGTCCTTCTGGTCACTAAAACCCTAGTTAGGGTTTTAAATCCCTTTTTAACTTAGATTTCCTCATTTAACTTTCTAGGGAAAATTATTTAACAAGCAATAATTTGTGGGAAAATTTTCAACATATTCATTCCCTTAAAATTTCTTGGATTTTACAAGTGACAAGGGCAATGAGAGAACAAGTATCGACCCTTCTTTATGCAGATAACCTCCTAATCCTCAGCTCAGGAGCGACAAACGACTTCAGAACCTTGAAGATCATCTTTTACCTCTTTGGGCACTCTCCGGATTAAAAATTAACTACAACAAGAGCGCCTAGTGCCTATTGGAATGCCGGAAGAGGATGCAAGGGCCCTAGCCTCTACTACATGTTGTTGTCTGAACCCCCTACAGATAGACTATCTAGGCATTCTGTTGGCAGGAAACAGACCAAGGAAAGCGGACTTGGACAAACTCATACAGAAGGTATGGAGTAAATTGGCAATATGGAAAGGAAGGCTTATATTAATGGGGGGTCACATTACACTGCTAAACTCAATGATATTAGCAATCCCTAATCACTGGATGACCATGTATAAGCTGCCACAATGGGTACTTCACCGTATAGAAGGATCACGTTGGGACTTCTTAGGGAGAGGAGCCAGCCCTGATTCCAAAGCCTACAGCTCAGTGCAATGGGAAGTACTAACCCGACCCAAGGACCTAGGCGGATGGGGTATCATTAACTTGAAGGACTTTAATAAAGAGCTCCTCGGCAAATTGTGGTGGGGAATCTTGAAAGGAGAGACTGGCATTTGCGGGAGGATCATCACACAAGCCTACTTCAGGAACTCACAGGTAAACCCCTTTACCTCATGCCTAACAGAGCTTCCTTCTTTTGGAAAGGTGTTGCAGAACAACAGGAATTCACCATGGCAAATGTGATAACCACGCCTAGTATCGGGGAGACAATCAGAATCTGGTTCGACAACTGGCTTAAAGGCACCATCCCTTCTAGAGTTTTCCCAGAATTTCAAACCTCATACGATCCAGGAGGCAAGGCAGCTTCAGCAAAGAGGGACATCACTCCTCAAACAGGGCCCCTATCTCAAGGGGCGGAGGAGATACTAACTGGGATACAAGAACACTTCACCCACGAGACAACCCAATAGGCGGACCAAAGGAAATGGAGGATCACAACAAACCATGAATTTATAGTTAAATCTCTCTACAACTTCAGAATCGATGGCGGCACAAGAAGCCCCCTCCCTACATCCTTTGGGAAACATGTATCCCCTTAAAGGTCAAAGTCTTTGCCTGGTTGGCATGGGCAGACAAGTTGCCCACACTTCAGAACTTAACCAAGTGCAATTGGCAAGAGGAAATGACACATTGTTATCTATGCAACACCCACGAGGAAACCACCGAGCATCTTTTCACTCGATGCCAATACACAACGGTGATTTGGTAGCATTATGGACAACTCCTTGGCACCAGGACCTCCCCTAACAAGATACAAGATCTATGGGGCAGATCCTTGATGGGGAACAACTTGGTGAAGGAGTTGCGTGAGGAATGGTATCGGCTGGTGCTAACAGTCACCTGGAACCTTTGGCTGGAAAGGAATGAGAGATGTTTCAAAGATAAACAATGTGTTTGTATGAGACTCATCTACCAAGCTGATTTCCTTTTTCTATCGTGGTTCGAGTGTGCATACCCCACCAAGAAAGCACAATTACAAGCAATGCAGGCCCATCAAATATAGCCTCACACTCACTAGGGATGGGCAAGCGCCAAGGCCCCAGGAGCGGACTTCGAGGAGGAGGAGGACCCCCACTCCCTTCCACTACTGGGGGAGCATGAGGCAAGTCCCACCGAGGAGGCCCTCGGGAGGAGAAGGCCCTTGACTGACCTAGAGAGAGAAGACCTAGGCAAACACCATATGAGAAGAAGTGACCGATACTCCCCCTCCACATCTAGGGAAGTCTTAAATAGTTTATACTCTCGCAGCTAGGACTTTATACCTAGTCTTGACTTCTTACTTTAGTTTGTATGGCTTATCGAAAACATGTATGTGTGGAGGAATATGAATAGGGTATGAACCTCTTAGAACCGAGTAAACATGGATACGTAGGGTTTAGGGGTACAAGTGAGCTCTTTAAACATCGGGACGACTCTTTGATGCAAAAAAAAAAAAACAAAAAAAAAACAAAAACAAAAAGAAATCGCAAATTGGCACAGAGATAGTCAAAAAGGTAGGAGTAATAGCTTGCTCTAATGACCGGGAGGCCCACTAGTTGAAAGTGTTGAAAGATAACCTTGGTAGGTTCATGCTGCTTAGCCCATTCCTCCTTACATGTATCTATCAATGTGGCATACAATATTCTCGTAGATGGCTTACTGCGTATAACCTCCTGTTGAGATAGTATAGGCTATTTTCGACAAGTCCTGGGGTGTAGGGTATTTGTTGTCAACTGCTCTCTCAAACATGATCCGGGATTCACATGTACTCCTTGGTCCAATAAGAGCTAGGAATTACTTGTAACAGTGGTTCAACTAGGAACCTTATTTATAATAATCAATGAATGTGGTTTATCCACTTATTAAAAAAAAAAGTTCAAGCTTAACCTAGTCGCAACTCAAACCTCGGTAATAGGATTTGGAAATGAAGTTTATAGTCTCAGTAATTCAGATACATAATTCTACACACTATTGTATCCATTATTAGGCCCAGCTACATAAACACCAACATAACCTACACTTCAAGCCTTTATAATTAAATCAACAAAATATGCATTAAATTCTCCATCAAGTCCACCAATAATTGGGAATAAGGAAAAGATGGAGGAAAAGATTGTAGAAAAGAACAGAGAGGGATAATGAACACAAACCATTTTCATCTAAATCTTCAATTATACAAACACACACATTTATCTTATGCTAAGCGTTTACTTAGATTTAGAACTACTTTAATACTATCATAATCAACACTTGAGAGCTTTGTAAACCAGATAAGCATGTAATAAGGTTTCAGTAAACATAGAAGCGCGCGAATCATTATAGTATGACGTATACTGGAATGATAGGTTAACAGGATAATAGGCACCATTAGACATAATTGGATCAAAGCCACTCTATGTTAAGGAGTACAAATAGTAATACAATTTATGAAATGTTTGTAAACCCACTTTTGCTTAGAATTGCTTAGAAGTGAATCATTTATACAAAAGAAAAGGCTAAAAAGCTGACAATCCTACTACATGATGAACATAATGAACTAATTAAGTTTAGTATCTACTTATCAATCAAGAACAATTGTAAGGTGTCACTGTTTAGAGAGAGAAGGAGATGGAGGTATGAAGAAGCTTGAAGAAAACTTAGTGGATTCTGATATTTAAAAAATTATGTTTTAATCCAACTTTTGGAAGTGAGGTTTTTTGGAATCCAACTGTTGGGGAAGAACACTATAATTCAAACCTCAGCGGAAGCCCAATTACCCACACACAATGCTTCAACAACCTGTTTCAATATCTCCAAGCATATGCAAAATCTAGGGCAGAAATTGAGAAAACAAGAACACACCACAACACAAGATATACATAGAGTTCGGCACCTTGCCTACGTCTCCACTGGGCCGGGAACAGGGAATCCACTAGATATGAGTATCTCCGAGGCTTGAACAAGACTCAAGCTCGTCTCAAGAAGAAAACATTCACAAGAGCAATACAACACCAAAGAAGAGGAAAGACAAGAACAACTCACTATGCACTTTAATCACCTTAGAGCTTTCAAGTTGATCTCCCAAACACCCTTCTAAATGTTGCTCAAAGCCTCTCCAATGTCTCTCCTCCACAAGCCCTCCAAGCCCTCTTCAAAAGCCCTCTCGATTTGGGATTAGGTCTTCAGCAGCATCAGACAGGTATTTAAACCAGCGCACCATACGGGCTTGTATACGGACCGTATACGGGCCCGTATGGCCCGCATACAACTCCATCCAAAAAATTGGGCGTTCCATACGACCCCGTATGCAACCCCGTATGGGTTTCTGGTCGTTCCATACGGGGACCGGACAGGTCGTATATGCTGCATACGGCATCTGGGGGTCCCATACGGGGTCGTATGGGACCCCGTATGGACTCTGCATCTCTGCATCTCTGCATCTTCTCACACCAACTTTGGACTTCTGCCCAACTTTCGGAATTCAAATGCACGGAGTGGAGTGACCGTCATTCGGTCTCCACTTCTGGGAAACAAACACACCGCTGTAAGTTCTATTTATTTTCTTGATTGAGTTTTATTTGAGATGTTCAAATATTTTTATAAAGGTGTATAAATAAAATTTTCTTGTAAAAAAAAATACTATTATTATGTCCGTGCTTAACTAATTTAAAAGCAAATTGAAATCACGTCAACAGAACACCATTATTAGAATTTGAATATATAAGTGTTATAAATTTCACCACCAAAACACCATTATTAGAATTTGAATATTCTATTGCATAGTATATAAGTGATAAATTTCACGGATAATATTCCATTATTAGAGGGAGTATGAGACAGCACTACTAAACTCAGTCAAGACTCAAGAGTGAGGCTCTCAACTGAATTTTTGTAATTTTTGTATACCCTTTGACTGAGTTTATATTTTAAAATTAATTATTATTATTTATATATAAATATGATTTATCCACTTCTTAAAAAAATATATATTTTTCATATCCTACCCATTGAAAAGCCGGTTTCACTTGGGGCCAAAAGTTTTTTTTTTTTAAAAAAAACATAAGTTTTCAACAGAGTTAAAAACAGAAAATAATATTTTTATGATGCAGCTGAAAATTATTTGATGGCAGTCGTTTCTGTATTAAATTTGTCATTATTTAGATAATAAATTATCCAAAAATAAACTAATCTAAATATTAAGGTATTGCTAGTATTTCCTAATAATTTGTAACCAAACATAAGATGAGAAATTATTATAATTGACTTGTGTACAATCAAACAAAGCACATGTAATTTGAGTTACAACAGCACGAAACTTTTACTTGCATGATGTCTCCAGAACCAAACAAGATTTGCTATCAACTACAGTATTTCTAGCAACATGTTCCTGATTTTGGCTCTCAATTCAGAAGGAATCTCGGTAGCAACAGGGGGTTGAACATCAGATCCTTCCGTCTCTCCTTTAGGTTTGTTTAACAAACTCTCATGGGCCTCATCCGAATGATTTATAATTTTCTCATTCTCAACCAATCCTTTTGTTTGAGGGTGTGTATGACTTATCCTCCGATGACTACTATCAGAATGTTTTCTTTCATGATCCTCCACATCAGATGATAACTCATTACTCTTATGCCGCCGTCGAGATGTAGACTTTTTTCTGTGCCGGTGTTCGTCTTCTGAAGAGTCATGGTGATGACGATGATGCTTGGATTCCTTGGATGAGTGTCTCTTATGATGTTTGTGAGTGTCTCTGCCATGGTGAGAACATTCAGAGTGATGCTTCTTCCTTGAGTGCCTATGATCTTTCTCCACGTCACTCTCATTGCCTCTTGATCTTGAACTCCTCTTCCTTTGAGATTTATGTTCTCTATCATGATCAGATGCAGAATCTCTACGACAAGATTTTTTGCCATCTAAGATCTCAGAATTATTAGGAACACAGCTACCTTCTCTTTCTCTCGGTTCATGATCTGATTCAACACCCGAGTAGGATGAGGGAGTGGTAGTAGGTCCCAGAGAGCCGCTACGAACTGTAGGTGCCTGAATCAACTCAGTAATGGGCTCCTGGCCACTCTTAATCATGGCTGCAAATATCTTGGCCCGTTTTAGCCTCTCAGCCTTCAGTTTCTGTTCCTTCGACAGACTAACTTCAGAAGAATCAGCTTCATTGGATGCTGCAAGGGCTGCTGATTTTGCAATGGTTTTTGCAACATCTGAACCATCAAATTTGGGGAACTGTCCGCTACCAAGCTGACCGGTAGAAGATGTAACAGCCAAGGAATTGTTGGTCGAAACAGACTTTGACACAAGGCCATCAGCATTCAAAGACGAGAAACTACTGTTGCCGGTCGCCCCCATATGATTCATGTGCTTAGTTGAAAGAAAATTTGCAGGGCTTGTACCTCTTGTAGCTGCAAGGACTATGGCCGCAGCTTCATCAGGAGTCACTCCAGATGGTTTCACAGACTTGGGATCTTGATCATTTGCATCCTTCTTAGGTGCACCAATAACCATTTTGAATTTCTCTTTTCTCATAGGATCATAGGACCACCCTTCTAGTTCCTCTGATGAGTTAACTTTGTAGCCAGTGGATTGTCGGTCAGCTGCTGGTCCATCTTTATTGCTTCCCACATGAGCCTTCCCACTATTACCTTGCGCACTGGACTGTAAAACAACATTGTAAAAGGTTACCCAACGAGATAAAAGTTGTTCGCCTTACAGAAGAAATCCCAACATTAAAAAAATGGCATCTTATGCATGTTATAAGAAAAAATATCATTATTTACTTTTAAAGCAATGAAGAGAAACATCAATTTCCAGACTAGTCTGTGCTTGTGTGAGAAAGAGAGGCAGACTCTTCACATGAAACAACATAAGAAATGAGGCATGAGGTTTCAAGTAGCTGAGCCTCTAATGTCATTCCTTCGCATAGTAGATCTTTGAAAGCCAACAAGCCTCAGCATACTTGAAATAAATATGAAAACGATATCTAGAAAGTTGGTTGACCTCAAACCTTTATCAGGTTCCAAACAATTTTTAAAATTATGACAAATCGTACTATAGAGGATCAACTGATTTATCATTTATGAGAACATGATGCAACTCCTAGCAATATGAATTTATCTTTGCAGAATCAAGATGAAACTCTTCCCATAGTCTATTCTTCGACATTTTATAATATGGACAAATCCTTCTATATATTAATTATAAATGATATTGGTTTACATAA
The DNA here is from genome assembly GCA_026586065.1 of Dioscorea zingiberensis. Taxonomy (NCBI): domain Eukaryota; kingdom Viridiplantae; phylum Streptophyta; class Magnoliopsida; order Dioscoreales; family Dioscoreaceae; genus Dioscorea; species Dioscorea zingiberensis. Next base: position 50,818,768 of record CM048818.1, on the reverse strand, counting down.
ACTGTTGTTAACTGGGATCAAAATTTGCTGACACTAAAATTCTTCTTGAATCGAACTTGATCTTGCAAATCATACCAAGTCTCCAACTTTCCATCACTTAAACAATGGGTGGTTCAACCTCCAACTGAATCAGCTTTAGTTCTCCTACAATCAGTGGCAAATGACATTGTTGTATCAACCAGAAAATACTGACAGGTGTTCATTGAGTATTCAATCACTTCTACAGTTCCTCCTCAATCTGTCACCTAGCACTTCACCAAGCATCTAAAACTAACAACATTTAATATATTCTTGTTCAAATTGATATGCCATAGATCAGGCAATGTAATGTAATGTAAATATCACTTCTGTGCAATTTCTTCGGCGGGTGGATTCTACATTCTAGAGAAGATTTTACATGAGATAAATGTCTACGAGTCAGAATGTGTTTATGGTAGTATTTTGACATTCTCCACCCTTTTCATCTTCTAATAATTGAAGCTATCAAAAGAAGGCTACACATAAATTTCAGATGATAACAATTACTATAAAGCTGAAGCGTATCACATACATTTTGAGAGGTAAATAGCCATAAGCCAGCAATAATTTAGTGAAATCTAAGAAGGTTCCTAGGAAAAAAAATCAAAAGAGTAAACTTAATGTCAGAAAAGCTATACATTAAAGAATTGTGAAGATAAGAGCAATTACCAACAAAATATAACTATTTTGAACATATGCTTTCAAGCCCCAATCAAGAATTTTTTTTTAGGTAAAAAAATAAATAATGAAAAACTTCTTTTCCATTTTAATGTTCAACACTAGAATCATTTTCATTTTTTTATACCTCCGTAACTGGATATATAGCCCTACTACCAGCTGCACACAAGCCAGAATCTGAAAAAACTAGTTTGTAGCATCTCGAAAAAAATAATAAAGTCTAGAAAACTATTAAGTATTGATCAATGGCATGGAGAGAACTACCTCACTGGCACCTTGGAGAACCTTGAGATAGTATGGGTGATACTGATTCGTTGGCAGAAGAAATGGGAATTTACCATTTGCCTTGTCCTGCTCAATGAGGACTGCTTCAAAATCTTTCCCATTTCTACGAATAAATTCAACAATTTTGTCTATCACTCTTTTCAATAATGATGGAGGCTCCAAGATTAAATGTTTATTACTTGACATGTCCGTTTCAGGAACCCATGGTCTGAAAATGGAATCATGAGTAGTGCTATCATCCTTTGTTTTCTTGTTACTTCCATCACTGGAAGAGGCAGTATTTACGGAGCTTTTCTTTCTTGACGTGAAAGTTTTATCTTTAACAGTAAGAGCAGCCTGATTCTTGGACGCTACTTTATCTTTTGAAGCCAGACTGACAGAAGGCCCTGTTCTTTCCGATGCAGCAACACTTGAAATGTGAATCTCCATCTGATCAGTGTCTGCTTGTAGTGCAATGTCATCATCCTCTCCAGACCCATATACAGATCCGAGTAAAGATAATGCCCCAGTTGCAGGAACTTGAGTTTCATTTCCCTCATTGTCTGAACTTATCTCCTTTTGTGATTTAGAAGAATCATCAGCTTTGAGAAGTTCCGGATGATCAACTAAAAATCGGTAGTATGGATGAAGATGATGATCAGGCATCAAGAAGCCAAATGTAGGGTTGTTGCCCTGTTTCACTCTCAAGATAATCTCAGATTGTCCTCCATGCTCACTTACAAACAAAGCTGTTCTTGAAATTATCTGATGCAACTTCTCTGTAGGAGGCTGCAAACAAACCAGAAATATTCATTCTGTCAGCTGCAGTCAGAAAAAATAAAATCAAATTTATTGATTCTTAATAAAGATATATAATAACTTTTCCAGAGCATTCACTGGACAGACATATGAGCTTAAAAGACATGCACAACTCACTTTCAAAACTTTGGTTAAAGGAAGGTTGTTATTAGAAATTTATCAATCTAATCCCACCTGCCCTGTTCTTACGCCATGCCATCACAAGGAAACATGGTACCCATGAATGGCAACCTTAATAAGAACTTCATCTCTGCTCCAAGCATCTGAAACTTAGACATGCATGCCTTAGAAGAACATGTTCACCTAGGGCAGTTATTGCTGTGCAGACTAGAGAAATATCAATAAAAATCTATTAAAAAAAAATTCTATCATTATGGGTCAAAACTATAACACTGAAACAAAAAGTACAAGCACACTTACTAAGTTGGTAAGTAGGCTGTCGGGCAGAGGAAAATGTGGCCGAAAACCAGAGCAACTAATTCCAGAATCTGATATCACAGGTTCAACTGAAAGAACAATATCACCATATGACAAGGGAACTGCCTGATAAGCACCATGTGCTGCAAATTCTGAACCTTTTTTTGCCTCTGCTGAAAAGAGAATTGACACATCTTAGCAAAACACAAGCTCAAGATTTAATTAAAAAATATGGAGAGAATATGAAGAAATCTGAGAGATGTTAATGAAATTAACTAAACACCATCCATTAAACTTAGAATTAATGATACATTATCTTAATTGAGTTTTGCAAGCAACCTTGCATGTACTCGAGAGAAGTATACCCAGTCCAAAGAAGCAATTATATACAACAATCTAAGCATTTCCATGTGTATGGCCGCAATATAATTATCACGAACACATCCGAGCTTCCAAACCGGAAGAAGAGCAAAAAACCAAAATACAGCTACTTTCTTATAAGATATCAAACACTTATTGAGTAAATATAAATGAACAATCACAACTATTATTAATGAACAACTTGAGCCGTGCTGCCCCTTGACAGGCATGGCCCAGTATGACAGTATGACATGGCCATACCAGGCATAACCTGATTGGTATCAGTGCCTAGCATGACTCAGCATGGCATGGTCCATGCTTGGCACACACATACACATAGTTAATATGCAAGTAAATAATATAGACCTCTAAATAATAATCTTTTAAATGGAAGGAAATTTTATTTAATTTTCTCCCTTCCATGCAAGTAACTGAAATGAGCTATCATACTTCATAGAATTAGTTAAAATGAATTTGTAAATTTATTATTTTTCAATTTTTTTTTAAAATTTCATACACACACAAACACATTTAGCATGCAAGTAAATAGTATGACCTCTAAATTGTGTCTTTTAAATGGAAGGAGATTTTATTTGATTTTCTCCCTTCCATGTAAGTAACCGAAATGAGCTATCAAACTTCATGGAATTCCTTAAAATGAATTTATATCTTTATTTTTTTTTTTCAATTTTTTGGAAATTTAAATGTATTTAAAAATAAAATAAATTGCCAGCCAAGGAACTGGCCTGGCACAACAAAGCTCACTCAGATTTGAGCCATTCGTTGTGCTAGGCGAATCATGGCGTGATGGCAAGCCTTCCCAGTATGAAATATAACATGCCGTGCCGGGCTGAGTGTGAATAGTGTTGAGCTAGCCTCAGCCTGAGGTGTGCTACCTTAACATAAGTTGCACCCTTAACTATCATCAATCTAAAACAAAGCAAGAAATTAGGAAAGAGGTGATTTATATTCAAAAATTCAAAAGGAAAAAGGGTTGCTATAAACATTTTTCTTAGAATTAGGATATTTTATGAATTAATTGATTTATGTAAAACTAAGATTAGTTAGAAGAAGTACGGTGGGATAGCTGTGGAAGAATGAAAGGGAGGTTGGTTACACAAAAATCCTCCCAAAAAAATTTAGGAATTGTAAATTAGTTGTTTTGACAGATTCTAGCATTACTAGATTATAAAATCTGAAGAGGTACTTATAATATCTTATACCAAGATCATTATAGAATAAAATGTTCAACTCACGACCACATCTTTCCTAACTACTAACCTTCCAAGTTCTTGACTCTATAGTTTTGCTGGTTGTAAGACCATAATTTCAAAGCTATTTAATTTTCCAATACCCCTACCACTTAAAATAAATATGAAAGCAATAGCACACTGGCTTTATGATTCAAAATTAGATTCACAAACTAGTAACATAATACGGTCACAACTAGCAAGCTACCATCTCACAACAAATTTAATCCAAAATATACAACTGTGATGTTCCTTACATACAGTTACACAACTTTATAAAATAAAATACTTCTCGAATAGCTTCCTTCCATGAGCTGCAAACCATTAAATCAATTTGAATCCAATATATCCTAGATCTTGATTCTTGACTTGATAATCAATTGCATCTTGCTTTCAAACTCTAGCCCAAAAGCTCAGCCACATGGACTTACTGCAGTTAAAGTCAAACCACTATTCTAAATTCTTTCCCATGATTAATTATATGGTTCCCTAGGTTACAACTCTCCCATTGTTGTTTTGTGAGAAATATTGATTTCATCAACCACCAACAGGTGAAGTCTTTATCACCAATAAGGTTAGGATGTGTATAAAAATAGTATGCATCTTGGAACTAGGTGCTGTAACTTGTAAGGCGACAACCAGGCCTGATTCTACCCAACCTTTGGAAGACAAGGCAATTGCTTTTCCAGTATCTACAAGCAATGCATCAATAAACATGTGGAACTTTCATACTCAATCAGAAACCTGACTTATTTATCACTTCTTCAATTACCTAGGAACTAAATTGATTGCATATAAATACAAAATTTGAGCATCCTAATGTTGCATACATAATCTTAGAAGCAATAAAAATTACAAATGAAAGTATGATACCCCTAACCAGTCAATGCTAGGAGGTAACTTAATCAAAGCCAAGATTCAACAAGTGAGAAGATCAGCTATATGAACAAAGGAATTCCTTTCTCTTCAAAACTTGCAAGTATAAACAATTGAAGAAGAAGAATTGACGAAATCAGTACAGGGTTAGAAACATAGAATACTCGCTACTCCATAGAGAAAGAAAGGAGTATTTCTCAATCAGATAATAAGATGGAGAGAGAGAGAGAGAGAGAGAGAGAGAGAGAGAGAGAGAGAGAGAGAGAGAGAGAGAGAGAGACGAACTGGATGCGTCGTTGCGATGGGAATCATCCCCACCGTCACCGGCCTGATGATCGGGAGGAAGATCGAGGTAGCGCTCCAGATCGAGCTCGGATTGGGAGGGATCTTGTGGGGCTGCGCGAGGGTAGAGCTTTCTAGAAGGAATCCGATCAAGGAGGTGCCGAACATCGTAGCGATCGATGAGGAGGGAGGAGTCGTGGATCCAGGGGACTAGAGCTTCGAGGGAGTTCACAAAGGCCGAGGTCGTATCGTCATCGAAAAGCAGAGTATGCCGGCCGACCACCTCCAGATCCATCGTTCCTGATCTTCTTCTAGCGAGACAGGTTTGAAGATTGGGAATGGTTTGCTTTTTGAGGCGAGGCGAGGCGAGGGAGTTTTTTTTTTTAATAGGTAAATTTAGCTGTGCGGCTTGACGGCTTCCCAAAAAAAATCCCTAAAATTTTCCAAATTACCAAAATGCCTAAAATTTTTAAGGTGTAATACCCAAATTAATCTCTCTATTATACCGAATCGGCCATTTTGATCTCTCTATTATAATTTGAGCCCTGGGTCCCTCTACTTTCATGATTGAAAAACGCCGCCTTCTTTTCAAACTTTAGAAATTTAAACATGTTTTTAAACATTTCACCGATTATGAAAAGAGGGGACCACATGTAAGAGCGAGGCGAACACAAGAAATGAGCCGAGCCCAAATTGAAGTTCTCGAAATACTTTTGCTCAGCTCGAGTTCGGCTTGAGTTCGAAAAAAAACCAAATTTTTAAATTCGAGTTTGGTTCGAAATTATGTTTAAAAGTTCGAATTCGAGTTCGGTTCGAACTTTATTAAGGGCCAACATTTGAAATTTTATACTTCAGAGCTCATTGTATTCCTTAGTAAAAGGAAAGTAACAAATTGCTTAATGCTCACCATATAGCTGAGGCTAACATCTAGTTATATAGAATTTTGAAAAGTCTCTTTTCCTTTGCCCTCGGATGTGGGACTAAAATGAGCTTCATTGTTTTGCTTTCACCCACTCTCTCTCTCTCACACACACACACACAGAGACACCTCTCTCTCTAAAATAATGTTGCTAAGTAGATAAACATTTTACATCACTATTAGGAAGTGATACTGATGCCTAGATAAGCATATTACATCACTATCCAAATATATTTCTCTCTTGATATTAATGTAACACATAATCAATCCACACCAATAAATAATGAAATAAGACAGTTAATCAATCCACACCAATAATATATATATTATTATATCAAATCACAATAAAGAAAATGAAAATGAAATCCCTCAAATCCCTTAAATCATTTAATACAATGGTCAAAATACTATATATATATATATATATATATATATATATATATATATATTCAACTCGAACCTAACTCAAACGAAGCCGGTGACTCGAGTTCGACTCATTTATTTTTCGAGCTCAAATTTGAGTTCAAGTTTAGTTTGTTATTAAAATAATCGAACCGAACTCGAGCCAATATCGAACCGAACTCGAGTTGCTCGCGAACAGTTTGATTGTTTGCCAGCCCTAACCACATGGCTCATTATAATTAGGGACCAAAAGGGCTGATTCAGTATAATAGATGGACTAATTTGGGTATTACACCAGTTTTTAATAGGCGGATGTTGTCAGTGGGTAAGATCAAGTCGCATGCTTCTCACCATAAATAATGCTAAGATCTTTATAGTTGTTTCTCGGTTTGTTTATAAAAGACTTCATAGCTAGGTGTGTCAATATTTTTTTTTAGGAATGATCACATTTAAAAATGAAAATAAGTACTAAGAATAAATCCAAAAATCAAGATTATACCAGCCTATATTAGTGTGAACTCTACAGACAATCGGGTCAAGGATGATCATTTTGAGTTCATCATTCCAACCTGCACCAATCGATTCCCTCTCATTAATCTCCATATACTTTGCTTTCCGTGTTCTGTAATGATTTTCTACGTTTTCAACACTATAATCAGTCTTGAGGTTAACTTTTATAGCTGACATAGCGAAGGCGAATGCCAGTCTCTTGAATGTTTTGTTACATTTCAACCCTTTATTAGCTTGCTCAACCAGTAGAGGTATTAAAAAGTTGTTATATCTAGGTTTCCAACACTTGTTTGATGTGCCACGCTTACTACTCATGGGTCTAATACTACCACTAGCATGACCAATGTTGTCACCACTCATCTTCCTTTATATTACCCTAGAAAACAAACTTACAAGAAAGGAACATATAACAAGAAAGAAATTCATAAAAACTACATGATTTGTACGCGATAGATGTTTTCTACCATATGAAGCATGAAAATGATATGGGAGCAATCATATGATTAAGAAGGAATAGTAAATGACAAATTGTTGAATATTAAACAAAGACAAGTCAGAGTACACACCTGATAATTTAAACATCAACACAAAAACAGTAGAAGATGTTCGATGATAAGCAAATATCAATCAAAGGTAAAAAAACAATACTAATAATCATTGTAGTGTTGCCACATGTCTTAGGCAATATTGTCCCTAAGTTCAACCCATTGCATGTTTTCTTCCTTTTGTTCTCTTTGGGATCTAGCTTGAGATGTGCTAACCACTTTCTCATGTTGTGATGTTTCTTCTTGCATGATCTTGTCATTATGATCAATGTAGGCTATGTAATTGTGGATAACACAAGTAGCAAGAAATAGACTCACTTAATTCCTAAAGGGGAAGAATGGATACAATGTAAGAATCTTGAAACAATTCTTAAAGATGCCAAACACACGCTCAACCTTAGAATGCAAGGTTGAGTGTTTAAGATTGAATAGTTCCTTAGGGTTTGTTGTGCCCGCCCACTATGTTCCTTTAAGTGGCATCTAACTCCTCTTTTATTGTTTAGCCTAAAATATTTTTAGTGTTTTTGTGATCCTAACTAAGTAATCTAAAGAAAAAGTAAAACTAAAGTAAACAGTTGGCAAATCTAGGATTATTTGTCAAGAAAACATGGCACCCTTGATCTCTATCCCCTAAGAAACCCTTGTTGACTAATTTCCTAATACCTGCTATATAAATGATGTATTTTTAGACCATGAGGAATCCTATATTAGTTTGACCCCGATCTCTCATGACATCCAAACCCTAGTCCGATATGGAGACTTCGTCATACGACTGCATTATACTAATTATTAGTATAGGTTTTGTGATTCCCACTATTAGGTTTTACCCTAATTCGGAGAGTGTGTTGTGTAATCACCGCGATTATCCGATCTCTCTGCGTGTGTGCTCCCCCTATCATCTATGTCCAGATCTAGCTTGACCGAATTTCTCTTCATGTATCAAGCAACTACAGATTTGTGATCCAGGCTTTCACACTAACTAACCACAAGCATTAAGCACACATAGACGATTCATAAGAATAATCAAAACGAAAACCAGGTATTAAAAGAAAAGAAAAGAGTCACAAGTTGATCTTGGGGTTCAAGGACCCGAGGCACCACACAAGGTTTAGTCTCTCATACTATGGGAAGCCCTAACAAGATCTAAAGAGGAAGACATAATAAAAGAATATAAATTCCCTCTATCGATGTATTCTCCGCCTTCAATCTCCTCTCCGAAACCCTAGCCGATGGCACAAGAATCTCCCAAAGTCAATCCACCAAAAGTTCCCTCAAAAAATTGCATTGGGCGCCCTTTTATAGACTTCAAAAATCATGAAGCACGAGCGTGCAGATCTAAGAACGTGCATGTTCTGTCCTGAAAACGCATTTTGTGGAATCTCGAGAGTTGCAGGGGCACACACACGCATATGCACTTTGTGCATTCCTGAGAACACAACGGTGTACTTCCTTCTTTGGCTCTTTTCTCTCCAAATTGTCCCGATCCTTTTATCCCAAGTGCATGTTTTCCTATTCAATCACAACAAAATACCCAACATAGCACAAAAATAGAGAAATCTATGTGAAAATATAGGTCGAGTGCATGTAAATGTAGTATGAAAATATGTATAGTTATGCGCTGATGCAGGAGAGCTCGAGTCAGACGATGCCGAGCTGTCTGATTGCACCATGAGAGCTTTAGCATACCACGACTTGGCGGACCGACGTAAAGGCGGAAGGTGATCGAGCCAAGTCCGGAATTGGGGAGAACTTTGGACACGTTTCGGTATTTTGGCCATAACTTTGGCTACCGATATCGAATTCGCGGGCTCATTCCCAATTCGGAAAGCTCGTCTCGACACGCACGTGGATGGACCCTTACTTCATCCTCAAATTCCATTGTTTTTCCCGTCATTTCTTCGTTTCTCGGTGTTTTTTTTCATTTTTGGCAATACTTCGTATGCCAATTTAGGATAGGATATGAATCCAATTTGAACTCGGATTTTTAAGAGTTATCTGTTTTGTTTAGTTATTTTAGAATTAGATAAGTTTTTCTATTAGACCAAAATTTGCCGATTTGGGCAAATTTGAATAAGAAGATAGAATTTCTAGGTTATCTAGGTTAGTTTTTTTTTAAGCTATTTAAACCTATCTTGTGGGTTGAATTTTATTCATTGATTATTGAGTTATTTTCTTTTTAAAGTTTCAGAGACTTTTCTTCTTTGTTTGTCCACCCCTTTTCTTGCTCTTCTATCAATCCCCCCTATTTACCACCGCCCACAGGTTAATCACTACCATGCCCAGCGTCAGTTGGTATCAGAGATCATCTTCTTCCTGTGGCCTCGGCATCAAAGGCTGGAGGTCGTGGTGGCCGTGGTGGTCGTCGTGGTGGACATGTTCCGGCAGAGGAAGGTCCGTCTCGAGACCGAATCGCCTTAGAAGCGATGAACGAGGATCTGCAAAGACAAGTAGCGGAGTTGACCCAACGATTGGTGGCGCGAGATTTGGTGGATCATGAGGTTTCAGACCACGACTCCGAGTCTACCTTCGTCAATCCCTATTCCCGGCGTGGGCAGTCTAGGGAGCACCGTGCACGAGAGGAGCGTCACGGAGATCTCGGCTTTCGAGTGGAGTTGCCCGAATTTACTGGAACCCTACATGCTGAAGTCTTCATCAACTGGCTGAAAGAGGTCGAGAGGATATTTGAGTACAAGGAGGTCCCTGATCGTTTGAAGGTGAAGCTAATTGCCATCAAGTTGAAGGGCCAAGCATCCGCGTGGTGGGAGCAGTTGCGGCGTTCACGGGATCAGCAAGGCAAACCAAAGAAAATAGATTGGGACAAGATGAAGAAGAAGATGAAGGGGCACTTCCTCCACTTCGGCTACACCCAAACCTTGTTTCAACGACTTCATACGTTGAGACAGGGCGTAAGATCGGTAGATGAGTACACAGAGGACTTCTACCAATTGATCACGCGAAACGACTTATCCGAGACCGAGGAGCAACTGGTGGCTCGATATCTGGGAGGTCTGCGCCAACCACTACAAGATATTCTCAGTCTACACTCATTATGGACTGTTTTGGAGGCATACCAGCGCGCCCTCACTGTTGAAAGGCAGCAGAATAGAAGACCACCAATCAGGAGCGATCAGAGTAGCCGGACCGCTCGCCCTCAGGTACCCCACCCAGTCCAGCAAGCACCGTCAGGTAGTTCTAACTCTGGAGTTCATTGTTATATATGTGGTGAGCAGGGGCCTAAATCACCCGAGTGTCGGAAACCTGTTAGTCAGAAGGGCAAGAACCTGATGATTGAAGAGATCGAGGCTGAGGATGAGGAACCAGTTTATGATGATTATGGCGATGATGATGAGGCTGGTGACGTGCTGATTGGGGATGGCCATGAGACCCTCGTTGTTCACAAGAGTCTGCTGGCACCCAAGGATGAATCAAGGGACGACTGACTGAGAAACAACATCTTCCACACCACCTGCACAGTGGCCGACAAGGTTTGCAAGGTGATCATCGACAGCGATAGTTGTGAGAACGTGGTGTCTGAAGACGCTGTCCAGAAGTTGCAGTTGAAGACAGAGCTACATCCGAAGCCCTACAATCCATCATGGCTGAGCAAAGGCAACGAGGTAAAAGTAGATCGGCGATGTCTCGTGTCGTTCTCCATTGTGCAGAGGTATTTTGACAATGCATGGTGCGACGTCGTGTCAATGGATGCATGTCACCTACTATTGGGGCGACCATGGCAGTATGATCGGAGCGTGGTCCACGATGGAAGGAAGAATACTTATTCCCTCAGCATCAAGGGAAAAAAGATTGTATTGGCACCCCGCCGAGAAGAAAAGTATCCTGCTCCGATAACCAATACTAACCTACTTTCTATGTCCAGATTTTTAAGCGGGATCAAGCAGGGCGATGTAGTCTATGCATTGCTACCTTGCATGCATAGTGCCACAGACATGAATCTAGATCTGCCAATAGAAGTGCAACAGTTACTCCTGGAGTTCGCGGACTTGATGCCAGAGGAATTTCCCCCAGGACTCCCACCTATGAGGGACATCTAACACCAGATAGATCTTGTCCTAGGATCTAGTTTGCGGAACCGACCCGCATACCACCTCAATCCCAAGGAGGCCGAAGAATTGCAGCGGCAAGTGGAGGAGTTATTAAGGAAAGACTACATTCGAGAGAGCATGAGTCCCTGCGCAGTTCCAGCCCTGTTAGTGCCAAAGAAGGATGGCTCGTGGCGCATGTGTATAGACAGCCGAGCAATCAATAAAATCACCATCAAATACCGCTACCCCATCCCCCGCCTGAATGACATGTTGGATCAGCTATCTGGCTCGAAGGTCTTCTCAAAAATCGATCTTAAGAGCGGATACCACTAGATCAGAATACGGCTTGGAGATGAGTGGAAGACGGCGTTCAAGACACAGCATGGACTGTATGAGTGGATGGTGATGCCTTTTGGGTTGTCCAGGTTTTACGACCATTTATGGGCAAGTTTGTGGTGGTCTATTTCGATGACATCCTCATCTATAGTCCGAATTGGTCCTCGTACTTTGACCGCCTTCGCGCTGTCTTTGAGTTGTTGAGAACGGAGCGCCTGTTCGTCAACCGAAAGAAGTGTTCCTTCTTCACCACTTCTATAACCTTCCTTGGTTTTGTTGTTTCTACTGACGGTGTTCATGCAGATCAATCAAAGATCAATGCAATCTTGGAGTAGCCCAGATCGAGGACCTTGCATGATGTTCGAAGCTTCCATGGGCTGGCCTCGTTCTATAGAAGATTCAATCGGAACTTTAGCACGTTGATTGCCCCCATCACCGAGTGTCTCAAGGGGCGTGATTTCAAGTGGACGGATGAGGCCTAAACTAGCTTCCACCTGGTCAAACAAAGATGACTGAAGCACCAGTTCTCGCACTTCCCGACTTCGACAAAGTGTTCGAGGTCAATTGTGATGTATCTAGAGTTGGAGTTGGAGGTGTTCTGAGCCAGTCAGGATGACCGGTAGCTTTCTTTAGCGAGAAGCTGTCAGGGTCGAAGAAGAACTACTCCACTTATGACCTGGAGTTTTATGCCATAGTTTAGTCGCTGAAGCATTGGCGCCACTACCTCATACAGAAGGAGTTCATCCTGTTCACGGATCAAGAAGCCTTGAAGTACATCAATGGCCAACACAAACTGAGCAGGCGACACGCTAAGTAGGTGGCGTACTTGCAAGAGTTCACCTTTACTTTGAAGCATCAAGCAGGAAGCCTCAACCGTGTAGCAAATGCTTTGAGCCGCCGCAGTTCTCTTCTCACCACAATAAGCGCCAAAGTTGCAGGGTTTGAAGCTTTCACGGATATGTATGCAGATGATCCTTCCTTCGGGCGGATCCTTCAGGAGGTAACCGATGGACATCGTCATGATTTTATTTTGCATAATCTAAGCACTGCTTCATAGCCTCGCACTGCGGCATCCTCGACCGCTCATCACATACAGCAGATCATGAGCGAACTCCATAATGAGGGTCACTTTGGTCGTGATAAGACCTACGCCCTCATAGCTGCAGACTTTTATTTCTGAAGTTGTCTAGCGACGTTGCTCACTTTGTGGAGCGCTGCTTTGTGTGTCAGCGGGCCAAAGGAGTTCTCACCAACACAGGCCTGTATACTCCTTTGCCAGTCCCTGAAGTCCCTTGGCTTGACGTCAGTATGGATTTTGTTTTGGGCCTCCCTCGTACCCAGCTGGCCTCAGACTTTATCATGGTGGTGGTTGACAGATTTTCCAAGATGGCTCATTTTGTAGCTTGTCGGAAGACTATGGATGCTACCCGCATTGCACATCTTTACTTTCGAGTGGTTGTTCGCTTGCATGGTGTCCCCCACTCCATTACATCTGATCATGACACCAAGTTTGTTAGCCTCTTCTGGAGAAGCTTATGGGGAAAATTGGGGACGCAGTTGAACTTTAGAAGTGCATACCACCCCTAGACAGATGGCCAGACTGAAGAGGTGAACCAGAGTTTGGGCAACCTATTGAGGAGTTTAGCTGGAACTAAACCAAAGCAATGGGATCTGGCACTACCTCAAGCTGAATTCGCCTACAATAGATCAAAGAATCGGACTACCGGCTTGAGCCCATTCGAGGTTGTCTATGGGCGGAACCCATCATGAGTACTTGATCTCACCCCCATCCCACGAATTGGTCGTGTTCACCCCCGAGCTGATGAGATGGCGGAGCACCTTCGGGTTATTCATGAGCAGGTCAAGTCAGCTATTCAGGAGAGTAATACCAAGTTCAAGATGAATACAGACAAATGGCGGCGTCAGGTGCTGTTCAATGAGGGTGACTTCGTGTGGGTTGTCCTCACTCGAGATCGCTTCCCTGTGGGTGAGTATAACAAGCTGAAGGAAAGAAAGATCGGACCCTGTGAAGTGCTGCAGAAGATCAATGACAATGCATACCAGTTGCGCCTTTCCAGTTATTTGAAGACCTCTGACATCTTCAATGTGAAGCATCTGAGCCCTTGTTTTGTGGAGTCGACTGATCCTATTACGAACTCGAGGGCGAGTTCTTTCCAACCCGGGGAGGCTGATGCAGGAGAGCCCGAGTCAGACGATGCTGAGCTGTCTGATTGCACCATGAAAGCTTTGGCATACCACGACTTGGCGGACCGACGTAAAGGCGGAAGGTGATCGAGCCAAGTCCAGAATCGGGGAGCACTTTGGACACGTTTCGGTATTTTGGCCATAACTTTGGCTACCGATATCGGATTCGCGCGCTCAACCCCAATTCGGAAAGCTGGTCTCGACACGCACGTGGGTTCTATCTAGCTTTGCTTGATGGACCCTTCCTTCATCCTCAAATTCCACTGTTTTCCGCGTCGTTTCTTCGTTTCTCGGTGTTTTTTTTCCATTTTTGGCAATACTTCGTATGCCAATTTAGGATAGGATATGAATCCGATTTGAACTCGGATTTTAAGGAGTTATTTGTTTTGTTTAGTTATTTTAGAATTAGATAAGTTTTTCCATTAGACCAAAATTTGCCGATTTGGGCAAATTTGAATAAGAAGATAGAATTTCTAGGTTATCTAGGTTAGCTTTTTTTAGCTATTTAAACCCGGCTTGTGGGTTGAATTTTATTCATTGATTATTGAGTTATTTTATTTTTAAAGTTTCAGAGACTTTTCTTCTCTGTTTGTCCACCCCTTTTCTTGTTCTTCTATCAATCCCCCCCTGTTTACCACCGCCCGCAGGTTAATCACTACCCTGCCCGACGTCATGCACTCATCAACTTAACCCGGTGATGAAAGTAGTGAAGAAAGAAATTATTAATGGTTAGACGCGGACATTATCTACGTAATATCTAATAGTTCGTGGGTAAGCCCAATTCAATGTGTACCAAAGAAATGAGGAATGATTGTGGGGGCTAACTTAGAAAATGAGCTCATACTAACTAGAATAGTTACAAGGTGCTGATTTGCATTGATTACAGAAATCTCAATAAAGCCACCAGGAAAGGCCACTTCCTATTGTCGTTTATTGACCAAATACTTGACTGTTTGACTGGACAAGAATTCCACTGCTTCCTTGATGGGTATTCTGGTTCTAACCAAATAGCAATTGTCCTAGAGGATCAAGAGAAGACAATCCTTACATGTCCTTATGAAATCTTTGCATTTAGAAGGATGTTATTCAGATTATGTAATACTCCTGCTATTTTCCAGAGGCGTATGATGGGTATTTTCTTTGACATGGTCAAAAAGAGCATGGGGCTGTTCATGGATGACTTCTCAATTTCTTGGAGAATCTTATGATGGTTGTCTTGCAAATTTGGTTAGGGTCTTAAGCCATTGTGAAGAAACAAATTTAGTGCTAAATTGAGAGAAGTGTCACTTCATGGTACGAGAAAAAATTGTTTTAGGCCACAAAATTTCAGAATGGGGGATTTAAGTGGATAAGGCAAAAGTAGATGTTATAGATAGGTTACCTCACCCGACTACAGTTAAAGGAATCAGGAGCTTTATGGGTCATGCAATGTTCTATAAATGGCTTATTAAGGATTTCTCGAATGTCACAAATCCGCTAAGCCACTTGTTGGTTCAAGATGTGTCCTTTCAGTTTGATGAAGTGTGTATGACAACTTTCCTTCAAGTAAAAAAAGACTGACAACAGCGCCCATCATAATCATTTCTGACTAGAGTGCATCTTTTGAGCTTATGTGTGATTAGAGTTGGATTTTGGGTTGTACCAACCTGGGCTTGGCGCGGCACAACACGATCCGGGCCGTGCCTGGCATGGCCCAAAATGAACAATAACCAGGTCCACGGCCCAAGTTCATTCCCGTGCCGCCGAACCGCCACGGCCTGCGGGCTAGTACAGCCCGTCATGGGTTGGCCAAAAATCTTGACACTTGGCAACACCAGATGCTACCACGTGCCAGTTTTTTTTTATAATTTTTAATATATATATATATATATATATATATATATATATATATATATATATATATATATATATATAACATATATAATACATATGATTAGAGTAAACATTATGATAGCATAAAGCTGTTGAACTCTCTTCTTTCAATTGCGATATGACAATTTTTTTTAAAAAAAAATTATGAGAGCTGTTGCCTCAACGGCTATTTTTTTCTTTATTTTTTTAGAATATATTAATCATCTTTTTAAAAATTACTTACAAATGTTGATTTGCATGTAGAGCTTAACCTAGTAACTGACACTTCAACCATGTAAAATATAACAATTAAAAACCGACTATATTTATTAGTTTAATATTAATAAGGATTAATTACACTTTTCGTCCCTGAAAATGGTGTCATTGTTCACTTTTATCCTTGTATTTTAAAAATGTTCAATACAGTCCTTGTGTAATGCGTAATACAATGTTAGGGACCCAAATAGAACAAAATACGCAATACACAAGGACTGTATTGAACATTTTTTAAAAATACAAAGATAAAAGTGAACAATGACCCCATTTCCAGGGACGAAAAGAATGAAATACGCAATACAAAAGGACTGTATTGAACATTTTTAAAATACAAGGATAAAAGTGAACAATGACACCATTTTCAGGGACGAAAAGTGTAATTAATCCTATTAATAATAACATCAAGCAAAGTCAAACACTCTAGGTTTCAAGAATGAATTGAAGTCTTCTCTGGCTTTAAGAAGCCTAGGAGTGATGCAGGCAGGGGTTGGACACAGGGGATAAGATCATGGCGGTTTGATGATTCATGAGACTTCCTTGGGGCTGACCTGGATGATCTCTTCTTTAATATTCCCTTTCTATCCTTATCAAACACAAAGGTCGTCTTCACAGGAGAGTTAGCATCCTTTGCAAAGCTTCTTATTAGCTCCCGTGGCAGGTCGAAATAAGATCGAACACTCTCATAACCACCCAATACCGGAGAAGAACACCATAACCCCCATTCAAATTTTTCAAGCGAGATTAATTCTAGAAGCCACACTTACTTGGTCCTCCCTTGCTTCTTTAATGGCAGGCACTGATAGCCTCTTCTGTGAAAGATCAGGCAAGAACAAGCATAGTGTTCCACATTTAAAGCTCTCTTCTTTGTCACCACCCGAACTTTGGATCCAGTTAAAATACAGGAAACAGAGAAGAAAACAATAAAAATTATTATAATTTTTTAGAATTTTTTAAGATTTTTAAACATTTTTCAGATTTTTTTTAGAATTTTTTAGATTTATTTTATTTTATTTTATTTTTTTAATTACAGGCCGTGCTTGGCCCGTGCCGGAACCGGCCTAACACGACATGACCCATCACGGGCCGTGCTCCATGCCAGGCCGGTTTCAGAGAATTTCGTGTCGGGCTTGGCACAAAATCATCCCAACACGAGCTGTGCTCATGTTGGGCAGGCCCAATAGCCCATTAATCCAGCTCTATGTGCGATGCAAATGATATAGCAATTGGAGTTGTGCTTAGGCAGCATAGGAATAAGGTATTCCATTCTATTTATTATGCAAGAAGAATATTGAATACTGCTCAAGCCAACTACACAACCATAGAAAAGGAATTATTGGTTGTGGTCTTTGCATTTGACAAGTTCAGGGCTTATTTAGTAGGGACAAAAGTAATAGTATACAATAATCATTCTGCTATAAAATATCTCCTCGAAAAGAAGGATACTAAGGCGCAACTGATGTGATTGGTCCTTCTTCTCCAAGAATTTGATTTAGAGGTGTGGGATAGAAGGCAGCAGAAAATCAAGTATTAAATCATCAGTCTCGCCTTGACAGGAATGCACAACCCTCAAACCCCACCATTATACAAGAAATGTTCCCCGATGAGCAGTTATTTGCCTTGAGAACCCACCACATGTCATTGTATGCATATATTGCTAACTACCTAGCGAGTAAGGCTATGTTGAAAGGATTAAACTCCTATCAGAGTAAGAAATTTTTATATGATGTGAAGCAATACACATGGGATGAACCATATCTATTTAGGATTAGAGCTAACCAAATGATTAGGAGATGTGTTCTCGAAGAAGAAGTGAACCCAATCCTGGAGCAATGTCACTCTTCTCTATATGGAGGATACTATGCATGAGATAGAACCACAATTAAAGTTTTGCAATCGGTTTTTATTGGCCAACATTATTCAAAGATGCACATGAGTTTGTAAGCGGCTGCGATCGGTGTCAACTCATTGGCACCATCCACCGTCGTTACGAAATACCATTGAATACTATATTCGAAGTGGAATCGTTCGACGTCTGGGGTATAGATTTCATGGGGCCACTTATCTCATCATTAAAGAATGTCTACATCCTAGTGGTTGTGGATTATGTGTCCAAATGGGTAGAAACAGTGGCACTACCATCAAATGACTCAAAGGTGGTTATCAAATTTTTATAGAAGAACATTTTCACATGATTCAACATGCAAAGAGCTATTATTAGTGATGGGGGGTCCCATTTCTGCAACAAGAGCTTCAATAATTTACTGGCAAAATATGGGGTCACTTATAAGGTGTCTACACAATATCACCCACAATGTAACGATCAGGTAGAAATATCCAATAGAGAAATAAATAGGATTCTTGAAAAATCGGTAAGTCCTTCCCGTAAGGATTGGTCCATGAGATTGGATGATGCTCTATAGGCCTATTGAACGACATACAAAACACCTTTGGGGATGCCTCCATATAAACTAGTGTTTGGGAAAGTATGTCATCTCTTACTCGAATTGGAGTATAAGGCATACTGGGCAACCAGACAGTTAAGTTTCAATTTGAAGGCAGCAGGCGAGAAAAGAATGCTTCAATTGAATGATTTTGATGAATTCATGATGCAAGTGTATGAGAGTACCAAGTTGTACAAGGAGAAGGTTAAACGTTGGCATGACAATAAGTTGGTTCCACAGCAGTTTAAGCCCAAGCAGCAGGTGTTATTGTTTAACTCTCGCTTGAAGTTCTTCCCGGGCAAGTTGAAATCATGATAGTTTGGTAATTTCAAAATTTCCCAAGTATATGCTCACCAGGAAATTGAGTTATGGGAGGAGCGAATAGATAGAAAGTTTGTTATCAACGGGCAGCAGTTGAAACTATATAGAGGAGAGCCTATTGAGAGTGATAAGATAACGCAGCTACTGCAAGACGTGGGTGAGGAGTCCAGCTAGGGACTAGAAACTAGCACTTCTTGGGAGGCAACCCAATGCAATAAATTTTTGATGAATTACATTTTTAGTGCTTAGGAGTAGTTTATTTCAAAGCACGTAGGTTAGATGTGCTTGTTGCATCTTTTTTCCGCTTCCTTTTAGAGTAGTAATAAGGGTTGGAAAAGTGAGTTTGGGGGAGTGAAATTCGACTACGAAGCTTTTAATTTCTAGATTAGGCAATTTTTGTCATGATTGGGGTAATGAAAAGTGAGAATTATGGTAGAAGTCACGAAAATTGGATAATACAGTATTTGGATTCTCAATACTGCAGAATTTGAATTTTGTCAACGTAAGATGCGTCGCTCTATCAAAGTGACGGGTCGCATGGTCCCTGTCTGACAAAAACTGTAATTTTGCAATGCATCGCTCCTCCCAAGCGATGCGTCTCATATTAATTGACAAACATGACCGAGAATCTGCGATGTGTCGCTAAACTTGGGCGTTGCATCGCAAATGCGCAAGATATCAGCGCTGGCGATATGAGACGCATTGCTTAACACCGAGCGACGTGTCGCACATCTAGGGTTAGTGTTTTTAAAAAGGAATCAGCGGCGTTCATCCCAATTGTTTTTGCCGCCGGCTCTCTCTTCTTGTGTGCTCTTGGCAGAGTATCTCCTCCAAGCAGTCCTCAGTACATGCCAATATGCTTTTCCTTTCTCTTGGTCATTGTGAGTATTCCTACCCATCTAATTTGGAAATTTCTCATATACATCCTTGCGAACAGACTTGATTGTAAGGTTGGGAGCACGTGTGTGTTAAAGAGTGTTGTAGAGAGAGTTATTGAGCAATAATCTTGTATTGGAATGCCTGTAAGAAGATTTATTTTTTTATACCCACTTTACAAAGGGAGGTTCTGCCAAACTTTTCACTCTCTTTAACTCTAATTCGGGTTGCATTTGACTTCTCATTGTCCATTTGGCATGTATACTTGTCGTTTGGTTGTTGTGGTCCTTGCTAGCATATGAGTTTTTAGCTCTACCTAGTGCCTATCTTCTACCATCCACTTTTGCTCTCATTGTCCCTAGTTTTATTGGTGTTTTTCTTGTAGATTTTCTCCCCCGACGTCGTGATGTGTGCCCTTTTCCTAACAATGGCACAAGACTGGGTTGAGTTCATGCAGCGATGTAGTGCTTGGCTCCTTTCACTCCACCTCGCGATGAGGCCCCCCGACTACGCCTTAAGGACGATGATGACGATGGTGACATTTCCATTCTTGCTATGAACCTGACAGTCCTCTACTTCGATACTCCATCGTCCACCAGTTCAATCGATGCATCCGGCCATCTGCGCGCGCCCCCACCATTGGCAAACATTTGGGACAAGCGGCCGACCACGCCCATCCTGTAGCCTTTAGCACTGCCACGCCTACCCAGTGCAGAGCTTGGAGGCAACACTGTCCATCCTTAGGGGAGCCCTGTTCTTCCCTCTTTCCTTATCTCCGGCTTTTGTTATCTACATCGTTTATTTTTTGTACTCTTAATGAAGTCATCGGAGATGATGACTCATTTTGAGTTTAGGGGTATGGGCATATAGTTGTTGTGTCTTGTTACTTGTTTTGTCATGTATAGTAACTTGTTTTTCATTTTACATCTATTATACAGTTCAGTGCATATATTTGTGAGCATATTGAAAAATTTTCATAAGTTTTAAAGTAACAAGATAAACCCCTACACATAGTATGGTTGCTTTCCTAGTGTTAGTACTTGTGATATATGCTGATTTAGGAGGAACTTTATTTTTCATGCTTAGGAAGGTCGTACATAGTATACTCTCTTGTACTTAGAAACTTTTGTTACTTATGATTTCTTCCACTTGAGTTTGTATGCTTTATAGAGAATGTTTATATCTCGTGGAATAGAAATAGGGTATGAACCTCTTAGAAGTCAAATAGTGCTTGAAACATAGGAGAGAACACACGGCCGGGGGTACAAGTGAGCCCTTAAAATATTGAGATGATTCTCTTTGCAAAAAAAAAAAAAAAAAAAAAACTATATGTATATATATATATATATGTGTGCATGCATCTAAATGAATAAGACAGAGATAGTCAAAGAGGTGGGAGCAATGGCTTTCCCCGATAGTTGTGCCTCCTACTAGTAGAGAGATATGAAAGACTAAACTTTGTAGATTCAGGCTTCTAATTTTATTCTACATGGCGCGCACTAATCTATATGACATATAATACTTTTTTTGTAGAGGAAGCATAGTTTTTGAAGTTCTAGTACAGGAGTGTAGAACATCTTTAATTTATACTTGTACTCGTTTAACAGATTTTGTTACTTCACTATTTTGCACAGTGATAGCTCTTGAAAGAGAGCTATTTAGATGAGGTTAATACGCATGATTTAGAACCTAAAGGGGCAAACAGTGTTAGATTTATGGTAAATTGGTTCATTTACATGCAATTGTCATTTAAAGTGACATGTACACTTGCTTTAGTGAAATTTTACTAGGAATGAATAAATTTATGCACGAATGCAAGTTGTTTTTAGTATCTGACATCGCAATGTGAACGTCTGGGGGTATAAATAGAGGCCAAATTTTCTAGGCTTTTTATCTCTTGTTTGGGGCGGCGGCTGGAGGTCCAAGGGGATGATTAGGAGGTATTCAATATCTATTGAAGCTGGGTTTGACTCAACACAAGAGGGGGAAACATTTATCCATTGCTTTTTAGTGTTTTAATCCTTCTTTTGTAACTAGACATGGATGTTTACTTTCATCTTTACATCATTATGAATCTTTTATTTGTAATAGTAGCTTAAACATTCATTCTAGGGTTGTATGGATTCTTTGACTTGATATCTTTAATTATCCTATGTTTTGCATTGATTGAGTTGTTTATGGACGTGCCTATGACTAATACAATCCTTAATCTTGTGCCGACGGGTGACGACGAATCTTGGTTCTCTATGCATAGACATATGTATACAAGAGCCATATTAGTATCGTAGGGTGGAGGTATGGAGTGACAGCCGTAGACCCCATTAGCATAGACATATGCAATGGTCTTTCATGGTGATGATAGAGTCAAGGTCCTATAACATATCTTCCTAATACCATAGACATATGGGAAGGAACTAATGCATGTTCATTAGATATGGGGAACCTGTAAGTTGCTCCAAGAATGCACACAAGTACCCAGACCTATCATTAAGTAACCTTTATCCATAGCAACAAGATTATTGTAGAACATAGGAGAATATCTTAACAAGTCAATAGAGTCATAGAACCCTAGAAGCTAATTATTGAGAGATAAACCCAAGCAACCTCCGTATTCTCTTTTGCACTCTTAGGACTTAAAAAACCCTTCAACGATTGGATCGACTAACTATTTAAGCAAATTAGTATGTTATTTCTCCGTTAGACCTAGTTTTATTGTGTAGATTTGACCCGGTACTCACGGGAATTTGTATTACCTACGACCACGTATGTTTGCATACGGCGGCTTGAGTGTTTGCACTCATAGCCGGTGGTCAACAACAAGTATTCATATTCAATGTTGATGGAGCAACAACCAATTCTTATGAAATTGACTATTATATGAAGTGGTTTAAGGTTTTCATTACTTGAGGAAAAACAATGGTTCGAGTCTAGGGGTGTGTTAGCTGTCCAATGAGAGCTAATTTAAAGGTCATATGCTTTATGTTTAGAGTTAAATGTGTGTATTAATAGATAATATTTGTGCATGTTTAACTCTAATTCTTATAGATTGGAAAACTTGTGTGGCTCACTCAGATTATGCATGTTTTGAAGAATTGTGATAATTTTAGGCACTAATCAGATCTTTTCATGATTGTCTTAGGAATGGTTGTCTTTTGGCCTACTTTAAGAGCTACACAAGGACGACAAGACCTAGGAGCAACGCAAAATAAGCCGCGGTCAGAACTTGTCTTCAACGAGTAGATTCGAAAGTGTACAACGTGTCTCTAACTAGGAGCGACACGTCACCAATTGTGCTATAGGTCACTGACAGAGGTTGAGATTTTTTGACATGTTGCTCGAATTCATGCGACGAGTCACCATCACGCAGCAGCTCAGAAGATGGTGTTTTTCGACGTGTCACTCAGCTTTGGGCAACGCATCCCAAATCACGGCTATATAAAGAAAAGCAGGTGACTAGGGTTTCTCATCTCAGAATTCACCAACTTTCTTTCCAATCTCAGTCTTGAGACGGCGATCGATGCTGAGCGCCGACTAGGGCACGTGGAAGGCTTCATTAAGAGGACTGCTGACGATATGAAAAGCCTCGAGCTTAACTTGAGGAAGGGGAGGCTTCAATAAGGTCAAAGATCTGCATCCTTTCTTATCTTATTTGATTTTTGTCCTTATCCTTTGAACACAGATGTTTATTTGTATGAATACTTCGATTATCTTGTTATGAATTCCATGATTTTGGACTAGAAAGTTGTTCTAGGATTGTATGACAAACTTAGACATAAAAACCTAAATTATCTTTTGATTACGTGGTTTGTTAGTGCTTGTGAGTAGATTTTATGTAGTTATTGGACAGGAAGGCAATGGAAAGCATCTATATGGATATCATTGGACTGGAAGGCAATGATAATTATCTAGCTACACTACTATTGCATGAATCTAGGTATTATTGGGCCGGAAGGCAATGATAATTATCTAGCTACACTAGCATTGCATGAATCTAGGAATCATTGGACCATAAGGCAATGATAGACTATTGTGCTCGAATTACATGTTAATTTTAGGGTAGGAGATCGGTACATTACAAGGTGGAGGATCGATGTGATAGGACAGCATTTACTGCAGCATAGGAATATGTTGTAGGTTATCCATGGTAAGGACATTGTTTAGGTCAAGTAATGCTTCACTCCACTCAATAGGAATATGTGATGGAGGTCGTAGGTATATTCCTTAGGGATATGGAATCAACATCTACGCTTTATGTGTACGAAGTTGCTTAAAGTGTCACAGAATATCCCTTGCCATTCATCTTGACAAACCAACCTCTAATCAAAGGAGAAAACCTTTATCATGTCTAAGCGTCATGCAACCCTAGACTTTTATCACTAATAGTTTCCCCTGCACTCTTCATCATTTCATCTATTTTTCTTAGGTATAGTTAAATCAACCCTCTTGACATAGATAACTGAAGGTTCAGAGTACCTTAGTAGGCTCATGTTTGATTAGCTTCCCACTCCCTGTGGATTCGACTTGTTACATACCATAATTTATTACTTTGACAAAACTTGTACTTGCATGAGTGTATGTACGTGCTCAACAGTACTAACAATGGGGAAATTACTTATGCCCTTTGACATATTGGAAAATCTAAGAAAAATTGAGAAGAGAAGGTTTCTTAGAGTTGGAAGATCCGTTGGTGTAAATTTTGAGGCCATCGAGTACTATAAAAATTCCATAAATCTTGATCAAAGAACATGTTTGTGAAAAAGATGGGAAGTATACGACCGCAAATGCAAACATGCATGTGTCGATCTAGCATACAGAAACAAGTGTACATTGATACATCGATTACCATTTCACGGTTAACGAATATAAAAAAGTAGGGATAAATCAGCTATCCATCCCTATACTTTACGCCAATGTTCATTTTCATCCTTGTACTTTGAAAATGTTCAATACGGTCCCTGTACTTTGTGTATTTTGTTCAATACCATCCCTAATGCTAACGTAGCAGCACAGGTGGCATATATATGAAATACGACCTATTTTTTTGAATTTTCTATTTACACGTGGCCATATTTTGTAGGTGGTAACTCATCCCTCTCGCAAAGAGAGATAACAGGTTCGAATCACTCCTACTGTGTGGTTCTAGTGGCTTGTCTATATTTATCAATAAAAAGACAATGACCAAGAGAATATGAACAATAGTCATCCTAGCAACTAGAGAAAATGTCTCCTCATACCATATGCTCGGGTAAAGCCACGAGCCACTAAACGCCCTTTATAGAGCTCAACATTGCCATTATCCCGAGTCTTAGTCTCGTAGACCCATCTGCAACCAATTGGAGTAAGACCTGAAGGAAGTGGAATGAGATCCCACATATGCATCCTTTAAAGGGCGTTGAGCTCCTTTGACATAGCTTGTTGTCAATGAGAATGTAGAATTGTCTCATGATAGGACCGGGGCTCCTGATGATAATGAATGACTGCCAAAAAAGACTGAAATAGTAGAGTATAGGTATGGACAATGAAGAATGCAAACTTAGTAGGAGGACGGCACTAGCGGTTAGGGTAGCGGTGAGGAGTAGCAGGAACATCCATAGGTGAGGAGGAAACCGTTAGGAGCAATGGAGAACCACTAGAGGCACCAAGAGAGTTAGACTCGGACTCAGGAAGAATGTCAAAATACTAAATAATAATTGGGGATGAAGGAGTGGGGGTGAGAGGAACATACGGTGAAAGATTAGCACCAGGAAGGACAACGAAAGATAAAGCAATATCCGAAACAGTAGTAGAATCAAGTCGCTGTAGAATAATAAGGAGTATCTTCAAGAAATGTCACATGATGAAAAATGCGAAAACGCCGAGAAGCAGGATCATAGTAGGGATAGCTATTGTGCTCAGGACTATAGCTAAGGAAAACTCACATAGCAGATTGAGGGGAGAGCTTAGTATGCTCAATGGCAGGAAGAAGCAGAAAGCAGACACAACCGAAAGTCTATAAGTTACCATAAGAAGAAGCACAAGAATGAAGACACTCAAATGGGCTAACATCGAAAAGAACAATAGAAGGAGTGCAGTTGATGAGCTTAATTGAAGTCATGATAGCTTCAACCCAGAAATGGTGAGGGATAATAGCAGAAAGAAGAAGTGTGCAAGTAGCCTCCAAAATGTGATGATGCTTCCTCTCAGAAACTCCATTCTGAGCAGACGTGCGAGGACACAATCCTGAGAAAGTGTGCCGTGAGAGGATAGAAAATAACGAAAGGTAGCAGAGAGGTACTCATGGGCCCCATCATAATGAAAGACCTTAATACATTTACCAAACTAGGTTTCCACCATCTAAGTAAACTGATGATAGAGAGTAAGGACATTAAAGTGAAATAACATCAAATAAATCCAAGTATACCGAGAAAAGTCATGAACAAAGCCTATATAATATGAAAAACCACCAAGAGAAGAAGGTGCGGGACCCCAAACAGTGGCGAAGCCACATTGGGCCCTAGGGGGGCACATGCCCCCGCCCCGCCCCAGGATTTTTGAAATTATATATATATATATATATATATATATATATATATATATATATATATATATATATATATGATAGGATGAGACCGGCTGCAAGTGCAGCTGGCCCATCCTATCACTCATGTATATAACCATTGATGGTATGGGCCCATACCATCAATTATATATATATATATATATATATATATATATATATATATATATATATATAGTCATGTTACTATGGACTGGCCTTATAACTATTCATTTAAGGTCGCCTCATTTTGAGGCACTTGAAGAGTATTTTTTTTTTTTCCAAATTCAACCATATGGATGGAAAGAACATCAAAAAAAATAAGCTAACATGTCAATTTTCATACATTTTTGTGACCGTATGATCATTCATCTTAAAGGGTGAAAATTTAACCCGTTAAGATTTCTATAAAATTTCACCATTTAAGATGAATGATCATACGGTCACAAAAATGTATGAAAATCGACATGCTAGCTTATTTTTCGATGATCTTTCCATCCATATGGTTGGATTTGGAAAAGTTACTCTCCAAGTGTCTCAAAATGAGTCGACCTTATATGAATAGCAATCTGGCTGGTCCTATACTATATATATATATATATATATTATAGGATAATGGTCTATTTTTATATGAAAAACTAAATCAAATATACTCTCATTCTCACTTTCTCTTTTTCTCTAAACCCATACTCCCAGTTTTCTCTCTCCCTTGTTTATGGTTTTAACCATATTTTTCTCCAATTTTTTTTTTATGTCTTTTCTCCTATACTCATAACCATAACCACTCAATCTTCCGAAAGAGAGTTTCTCAAGGACCAAGGGAAATAAAAAGTAAGTTATTCATCTTTATATATGTTTAATTTTATTTTTTTAGTTAAAAACATTAATTTTAATACAATAAATTTAAATAGATATTTGATTTTAAGTTTCATATTTTGATAATTGTTGATGACAATAATTATATTTTGTTATGATATGTGGATTTTAGTCGTTTTTGTTGAATTTATTTATAATTAGTAATATAAGTGTTGATTATAAATACATACGTACTAAGTGTTTGATAAAATACCTACAAGAGAATTAACTTGTTAAACCAAATATAAGTTGTATAAGAGAATTAACTTGCTACGACCACTATTGAAATAGTATTTTCTGTAATGCATTTTGTGAAGACCAAGCTGCATAATCGAATTAGAGAGCAATGGTTGAATGACAGATTCTTTATTTACATTGAGAAAGAAAATTTTTATAATATTCATAATGAAGTTATTTTGCGACATTTTCAGATCATGAAATCTCGTTGTGGAAGCCTGTATCTTTTTTTATTAAGTTTAATATTTTGAAAATATGTTTTGTATTGTTAATTTTATTGAAAATTTATATGGTGCCCCCCTTGAACTTAAATCCTAGCTTCGCCACTGACCCAAAATATCCGAATGCACTAGATTAAAAGATGCATCAAAAACAGACTCACTGGATGAA
Source organism: Dioscorea zingiberensis (assembly GCA_026586065.1). NCBI lineage: Eukaryota > Viridiplantae > Streptophyta > Magnoliopsida > Dioscoreales > Dioscoreaceae > Dioscorea > Dioscorea zingiberensis. The sequence goes on along the minus strand of CM048818.1, from coordinate 50,791,062 downwards.
AAAGGAAGGGCCTAGTATTTTGCCAACCTGCAATCCAGAAAGCTTGACAAAGGACTCAAAGATACAGGACCAAGTGTCCCTGAACTGGTAAGTAGTTTTAGGCGAGTACTAGAAAGATTGCCTAAACGACGATGCCAACGATCAAGGGAAAAACAATTGAAAAAGATGCAGTAGCAGGTGAAGCAGAAGTAGATAAACGTAGGTGCTCTAGATAGTAGAGTCTATAAACTCCACGCTCGGCCCTAATCTTCCGATATATAAGATGATCTTGCACAACTCAAGCAAAAGAGGTAAAAGAAACTTTTAGACCATAATCCGTAAGATGGCTAATCGAAATAAGGTTTAAGGCAAGGTCAGGAACATAATGAACATCAGGTAAGACAAGGGATGAATGAGCAGTGGAGGTGGTGGTGAGATGACTAAACTGAGTAATAAACAGTAAAGAGCCATTAGCAGTACGTAGATGGGAATGAAGACGAACTGGTGTAAGGTCAACTAACTAGGTGGCATTAAAAATGATATGATGAGTAGTACTTGAGTTCAGAATCCATGAGAAAGAAGCCATACTAGAGGTAGCAAACATAGCAGAAGAAGCACCAATCTGAAGTGCGCACTAAATAATTACCTGCATCTCCTCGGTGAGCTGGGCAACCTGGGTGGCCAGGATAGCAGACGACTCCAAACTAGAAGTCTCAACTGATGTGGCATGAGAAGTAGACTTAGGAGCAAAAGCACGCTGCTGATACCGCTGAAGCTTCGAGCACTCATCCTAAAGATGGCCAAACTTCTTGCAGTAGCGGCAAAATGCCAAAGAAGAAGCATTGACTGCAGTAGAGAAAGCATGTGAAGGTTATAGACCAGGCGTGGAACGCAAAACTGGAGCAGACTGCAGAGTTACAGGAACCGCTAGTGGAACTAGAGGCAAGGAAATAATTGGAGACCTCATCTGATTCTCCTCAGAAATTACTAAGCAAACAATAATGCCAAAAAATGGAATCGGATCATAGTTCACAATCTAATTGTGAACATGTTCAAAAACAGGCTGAAGACGCATGAGAAACTCGAATGTCCTAAGCTCCTCACAATCATGAGCCATAGACTGACAGCTGTAACAACCATCACCCGTGGAGAGAGGAATCCAGTTGGCGCCAAAGAGAGTGAAGATAGGTAGCGAACTCGCAGATGAAGCAATTACCCTACTGAGCAAAAGCCAACTCCTGAACTAGAGCGAAACATCACGATGTGCTAGAATGCTCGAACATCTGTTGAAGGTGATCCTAGATCGTCCGAGCCGTCATAAGGTAAAAGATCTTCATCCGGATATCTGGCTCAAGAGACCGAGAGAGGATGGTGCTAGCACGACAGTGGTCAAGACTCCAACGAGTCTAAACTTAGGACTAGGAAGACGAAGCTAAGGAGGAATCACCTAAGCCCTCACAAGAGATTGCATTAATCACCAGAGGCGTGCTATCAATATGTGAGAGAATGTCAAGGCCAGAATGAATCATACGCACTGAGCCTACCTAAACCATGCAGTTGTCGCCATTGAGTTTCATATCTACCGCCGTGTAAAAACCATGAGAAGGATTGTGATGATGATCGGCCATATTTCTAATATAATTGACTAGTTACTTAAAATTACTACAAGCCCAAATATCAGAGGTGCAACAAAGGTAAGCTATTGGACAAATCAATTAGCAGTTTATATCTCTTAATATCTCTAGTCAGCTTCAGAATGACATGTATTTGCCTGATAGAGTGTGCAGGGAACAACAAAAATTCACCTAATGTGCGGCTTAATAACAATGATGGTCACCAACTTATTCTTTTAGGAGTCCCTCATCTGCTGCCTTAAAGAGAAATTGTATGCTCAATAGAGACACTCTTTCAAAGTTATCCAAATTCAAATTGTATGCTCAACTGAAAAACAAGCAGAAGTCAATGAACAAAGACAAGGAGATCCCTTGCAAGGATTAAGCCAAGATGAATGCTTAAGCCATGTTAATCAATTCCAAATTTATATGAGAAATCCAAAACCCTTACTGAAAATTCATATTGAACCTGAGCTCTTGGAGGAATAGTCTCATGCACTCTGAGAAGCGGCCTGTCCAGTGGAGCCGCACAAATTCTTCCCACCATAGCAACTCTGAAAGTAAAACATCTCGCCACGTGGAGTACACTTGAATGAAGGAAGCAAGGGTTAAAACGACAGCTAGGTGGCTAGCGAAGAGAGATACAGCGGAGGCAACGTGGATGGGGACGACCTCGATAAAGTGCACTAGCCACACAATGTCCGTGAAACGATGTTGGGATAGTGAGGACTCGTCGGTGTGTCAGGGTGCTGGACTTGAAAGGTTGATGCCCTAGTCACCAAATCTTGCCTGTCACCTCAATCGACAACCATAGTTGGCGAAAGTTTGAAGAAGAGCTTCAACAGCCTAGGAGTGCTAGTGAAGGACCCAAACCCAAATCTTAGAATCAACAACTCTAATACCATGTGAGAATGAGAGAGTGAGAGAGGAGAATGGGTTGAATGTGTCTTGAATTCACTAAAGGGGAATGCCCCCATATGTGTACAAGTACAGTGTGAAGCCCATACATGGGCATAAGTATATGTATAATACAAAGGTCTAACACCATGAATGAGGCCGTGGCATGGCGAGTCGAGGATGAAGGCAACATCCTTTGGCTGGAATAGAAGATCCCTAGATCTTGAATGTGTTGCTCAGCTTATTGTATATGTTTAAGAGCTCATCTAAAAGGCCTATCTCTTAGACATCGGCCAAAAACTCGAAGAGATGCGCGAAAAGGATCTGCTTCAACAATGCATGATGCCTTTGGTTCATCTGTGGCTTCAACTTCTTTAGGGAGTGCACGATGACTGACAAATAGTATATGCATTGATTAGGGTTGGCACCACCTTCACCATCTCTACAAGGGTGGAGGGTGTTGCAAAGGAAGTTGATTGCATTTAAGGAAGCCAACTTACTCCTTCCGATTAGCCAAATTTCTCTAAATGTTTTCTTCAATGAGGGTTTCTCCTCTCTTTAGGAGTGATGGTTCTCTCTCGGATGTCGTGTCTCATAACTGCTGGGGACGGCTCTATTAGTTACCAAAGGAGTGTGTGAAAGGCATTTCTATCATTCCACATTTTTTTTCCTTCAAATTACCAAATTTTAGATCTAAGCCTGTAAGGTAGGGACTATTTGAGTATTTCGAAAAATCCGGGGACTCTTTAGTGGTATGTAACATTATCCTGGAGTTTGTGATACTCACCACTTTTTAATTTTGAGTTTTTCCAGTGTAATTTTGCATGTGTACACTCAACAAATGTCATAATTGGATTAGTTGGATATCTATGTACTACTAAGAAAGAAAACGGTTAGAAAATATTTTTTATAAAATAAAAAAAATTGAAATGTTTTTTTTTTCTATTTTTTGAGAATTTTTCTGTTTTAAACCAAACTAGGATAGTTGCAATGTTGCATACCGAAAAAACTTGGTTACTAGTGTCCACTAAGTAATAAGATTCATATTCATTTTGCACATACACCACATACAGTCAATCATACACACATATATATTAATTGTATATATATATATATATATATATATATATATATATATATATATATATATATATATATATATATATATATTGATGAGGGTAAAAATTGAGAAGCCCGCCATCTAACACGTGCATTAATCTCATCCATCTATTTAGAGCAGTAACCTTCTCGGGTTTACGCCTAGCATCGTTCTCCTTAGGAAACTGAAAGGAAGCGACCGCCTCAGTTCCTTCAAAGTGGACCTCCTCGGGTAATGAAGACTTACCTCATCGGATTTCAGAGGCCATGCGCCCTGGCCCTAAGAAGGCGTCGCAAGCCCCGAGCTTGCAAGTCGCAGCAGAAACCGAAGAACTCATCCCCCTTCTGGAAGGAATTGCATTTAAGGCTGTTGAGACTTAACCGAGTGCCAACCTGGAAATCTAGAAGTGCCTAGAATAAAAGGCCGTTGAGATCTAATCGAATGCCAGCCTGGCAATCTAGAAACATCTAGAAGAAAGATGAGCTGTCAACCTAACTGGCTCTAGTTGGCACCCACGTGGCCTATTAGGAGCTAGCCCACTAGCCTCCACATGGTCTAATGAAAGTGGCTTGCTACCCAAGCAACCCCCCTTCCCTGGAACCTATAAATAGAGGAGTTCATCAAGTCATCTTCAACCTTTGGATGATCGGCGAAGCCCTGCCTCTCCAGAAACACAAATTCCACAAATCATCTTATAATTCCATTGAGTTGATAGTGAATTTATCTCCAGCAATGGAGATCCATCGTGGTTTTCTCCCTGATTTCGGGTTTCCACATAGATCTTGGCTCCTTTTCTTTCTCTTTTGAGTTTTCCTCTTTCGATCTCTCTCAATCTCATCCAAATCCACTTCCCAATCAATCTAGAAATTCAATTGTTGACCTAAATCGTGGGTTCTCCCAGATTTTTGCGTTAACAATTTGGCGCCGTCTGTGGGGATCTTAGACGAGAAGCCATGAAAATGATGAGGAGATCGAAACAGAGCCAAGCTCAAGAACAGAGAATCCCCCCGCCAGGGATCATCCCGCCGATGGAGCACCATCCTCCATCCAGCTCACCCCCGCCTGTTACTGATCCGGCTCCCAGGATGATGGAGGTATCGGAGGAGAGGTTCAAATCGATGGAGCGTCAGATCGCAGATCTCACACAAACGCTCCTCGCGGTGGAGAGGCATGTTTCCAAGGCCACGGTTCCGAATGTCGTCCATCGACAGGCGGAGAGCCGCGAGCGATCGGCAGTACACTCGCCGCGCCAACTGGAGCTCTCTCCAAGAAGAGGTAGGAGCCGAAACTATTCTTCTAAAAGTTCTGATTCACCTCGCCTGAGATGTCGACGATGTCCTCGAGTTGAAGATTCACGGAGAAGGAGGGAGATCTCCTCTTCGAGTGGTTCCATGTCACCCGAACCACGCGGGAGACACCAAGCTCCCCGGCGACTCTCGCCGAGACATTACTCCCCGAGGCGCTCGCCACACTACCATCATCGGGGGGACTACACCCCAGGGTATAATTCACCCGATAGCCCCCCGATAAGGCACCGATCACCTGCGCTATCGGTCTCCTGGAGCACCTCGCCGAGCCCATGTTGAAGGGAGAGGGAGGACCCTCTCCTATTCATCAAGATTGTACTCTCCTTTTGTCAGGGAGATTTGGGAGGCCCCTTTTTCGAAGGATTTTCGAGGCCCGATTATTAGATGTTACAACAGGACCACTGATCCCCATGAGCATGTGGAGCGGTACTGCACTTAGATAATGGACAACCGCATCGACGAAGTGGTTCTGTGTCGTTCCTTCCCGAAGACCTTGACTGATATAGCCCATGACTGGTTCAGAAACCTTCCATCGGGGTCAATATCAAGTTTCGACCAGCTAACTGACCTCTTATTTCGACGATTTGCAAATTGTCGAAGGCAGAAGAAGAACCCAGTAATGCTTCTCAGGTGCAAGCAAATATTGGGTGAAAGCCTCAGAAATTACCTGGTTGCTTCAATAGAGAAGCAGCTGGGATGAGCGATCAAGACTCCATAATGGTGGTGGGCACAGTTATGGATGGTCTTCGGGAATGTCCCTTCTCAGACTCCATTTCGGGGCACGTCCCTAGAAATCTGTTCGAAGTGATGAGTAGGGCCCAGCAGTTCATTGCCACCGAGGAGCTCAAGACTGGGCTGAGGGAGGAGGCTCTGCAATGAGTCAGAGAGTTCCAAAAGAAGGAGCCCCGATGGGAGGAATACAGAAACTCCCACCGAAGCGATCCGAGATCCCGAAGAGATGATAGACCCTCTCGCTCAGATGACCGAAGACCTCAAGACCCCCCTAAACAACGAGTCAGGGAGAGGTATGAGAACTACACCCCCCCCCCTTGTTACCTCAAGAGAGAATATTTTGATGCAGACCCAGAACAAGAAAATCCTGAAGCAACCCGAGCCAATCAAGGAGTCTGGATCGATGAGGAAAAGCAAGAAGTATTGTGCTTACCACCAAGTCAAGGGGCATAATACAGAGGATTGCGTCCACCTCAAGGACGTAATTGAAGATCTAGTCAAGGCGGGAAATCTTGATCAATTCCTGCAAAAGAAGGCAACTACAAAAGAGAACCCACCACAACGGCAAGAAGTCCCTTCAAACCCAGAAAATCTAGATATCAAGCTTTACTTTATTGCTGGGGGCCCTGGCTGCGAAGGGGAGAGTACTTCCTCAAGGAAGCAGTATGTGAGAATGGTTGCTTCAGTCCAAGAGACAACTCCATTGAAGAGAAGCAGTCCATCTACTCCCGTCTGCTTCTCGGATGAAGACCTCCGTGGGATCTATCAACCTCATGACGATGCCTTGGTGGTGGCTGTCAAGGTTGGAGTCTTCACATTATATACAGTGCTGGTTGACACTAGGAGCTCGGTCGATATCATCTTTTGGGATTGCTTTGAGAGGATGAAGATTGGGAAGGAGAATCTCAAACATGTTCGATCACATCTGGTAGGCTTCGACGGGAATTCCCGTCATCCAGAAGGCATGATCTCTCTCCCAATGACACTCGACACACCTCCTTGGGCAGTTATTGCGATGATAGACTTCTTAATTCTACGGTGTCCATCCAGCTATAATGCAATAATGGGTAGGCCTTCACTATGCAATCTGGTTGCAGTACCATCTCTCTATTACCAGAAGTTGAAGTTCCAAACTGAAGAGGGCAATGGGGAAATACGAGGCGACCAGGGATCTTCTCGCCAGTGCTATTCCACTCTTCTGAGACATCAGATGGGAGAGTCTAGCCGAGCTGCAAAGACATTGACTTTGGAGGAGCTCCAGCACGAAGATGAAGAAAGAGAAGCCCACCGCCCTGTTCCAATAGAGGGTCTGAAGGAATTCCCACTTGATGAAGGCCTTCCTGAGCGAACTGTGTGCCTCAGGGAAAAGCTTGAGTTGAAAAGACAAAAAGAGCTCCTCACAATTCTAAAGGGTCTGAAGGAATTCCCACTTGATGAAGCCATAATAGCTAGGCTGTAGCTCGCCCAAGGCCTAGGAGTTCAGAACCTGCGAGCCAACACCGATTAACAGTTGATAGTTGGCCATGTTACTGAAGAATTTGAGGCTAGGGAGGAGAATATACAAAGATACAGGGAGATTGTTCGGAAGCTCATTGATAGCTTCCAGAAGGTTCATATCCATGAAGTACCCAGAGAAGAGAATCAAGAAGCTGACCTCCTATCAAAGATGGCGACATCTGAAGCAGAAATAAAGAAGCCCATCAACATTCAGTACCTCGCAGCAAAGACAATCGAATGTAGACCAGTTGAGGAACTTCTTGAGATTGTCGATGAGGAGTGTTGGATGGATCCTACATTAAATTACCTCCAAAATAATGTACTTCCTCCCGATCTGAAGGAGGCTCGGCGGATCGTTGTCCGAGAGGCTCGCTACAACATAATCAAAGGGCAACTCTACAAAGGTCCTTCACCTTGCCATAACTAAAATGCTTGCGTCCCTCCGAGGCTGAATATGTCTTGCAGGAGATTCATGGAGGTGAAGCAGGCGACTACCTCAGAGGAAGAGCCCTGAGTCACAAGGTGCTTCGGTAAGGTTATTACTGGCCAACGTTGGCCAAAGATGCTGTCAAGTTTGTTCTGAAGTATGACGCGTGCCAATGACACTCAAATATCCAGCGACGCCCTTCAGCTCACTTGACTTCAATTGTAAGTCCTAGGCCATTCGCTTTATGGGGAGTTGATATCCTAGGCCCCTTCTCCGTGTGAGTGCGGCAAATGAAGTTTATTATTGTGGCCATTGATTACTTCACAAAGTGAGTCGAAGCCAAACCACTGTCATCTATCACGGAGAAAGCTTGCGAGGCGTTTCTGTGGAGGTCGGTTCTTTGTAGGTTCGGGATCCCAGTGGCCTTCATAACTGACAATGGTTGCCAGTTTGTAAACTCAGCCTTCATATCGTTCTGCAATAAGTTCAACATTGAGCACAGGCTGACTTCAGTTACACATCCACAAGAAAATGGCTAGGTGGAAGTAACCAATAGAACTCTTCTCTATAATTTGAAAACAAGAGTTCTCAATCATGGATCTTCCTGGGTTGAGGAGATTCCAGGGAACCTATGGGCGTATCGGACCACTACCCGAACCCCTACGGGAGAAACCCCATTTGCCTTGCATTTGGGACTGAAGCTGTGATCCCCCCCCCCCCCTCCCGCCCCGAGACGAGAGTGCTAACGCCCCGCACACAAGTTTTTGATCCTGAGGTGAACGAGGAGCGACTCAGGGCGGAGCTTAATCTCCTGGAGGAAAGAAGAGATGAAGCCAACCTCAAGGTAACAGCTTATCGCCAGAGAGTGAAGCGCTTCTATGATAAGAAGGTGAAGCAAGTAACCTTTCAAATTGGGGATCTGGTCCTAAGGGTGAACAAGTTCGATGGGAACAAAAGCCGAACATGGAAGTTGATCCCGAACTGGGAAGGACCATATGTTATTCAAGAAATTGTAAGGCCTGGAACCTACTGGCTCATTAGGATGAATGGGAAGAGATTAAAGCGCCCATATCATTCCAAATATCTTCTAAGGTACTATAAATAAATTCAGTCCTTCGATTGCAATTTCTTAAAAATAGCATCCTTGTTACTTCAGTGAATACCTTCTTGCAAATATAACTCTCCTCGAGAAATAGCCTAAAGCGCTTTGACCGCTTGGCTATAACCAGCTTCGGGAAAAAGCTTAAAGCGCTTCGATTGCTTGGCTGAAACTCTCCTCGGGAAATAGCTTTAAGCACTCTGATCGCTTGACTATACATCTCCTCGAGAAATAGCCTAAAGCGCTTTGACCGCTTGGCTATAACCCGCTTCGATAAAAAGCATAAAGCGCTTTGATCGCTTGGCTATAACCCGCTTCGGGAAAAAGCTTAAAGCGCTTCGATCACTTTAAGTGCTCTGATCGCTTGGCTATAACCCGCTTCGGGTAAAAGCTTAAAGCGCTTCGATCTCTTGGTTGAAACTCTCCTCGGGAAATAGCTTTAAGCGCTTAGATCACTTGGCTATACATCTCCTCGGGAAATAGCTTAAAGCGCTTTGACCGCTTGGCTATAATCCCCCTCGGGAAAAAGCTTAAAGTGCTCTGACCGCTTGGCTATAATACGTTTTGGAAAATAGCTTTAAGCGCTTTGATCGCTTGGCTATAACACATTTCGGGAAATAGCTTTAAGCGCTCTGATCACTTGTCTATAACACGCTTCGGGGAAAAGCTTAAACCGCTTCGATCGCTTGGCTATGGTCACTTCGGGAAAATTCAAGAACTTCAATCACTTGACTACAACTCTACTCGAGTGAAGATTTAATTACTTCAATCACTCAACTACCACCCCTCTCGGGAAAACTAACAGCCTTCTGATCACTTGGTTACAACCTCCCTTGGGAAGCTTAAAGTACCTTGGTCACTTGTCTATAGCACGCTCCAGCAGCCCTAAAGTATCTTGGTGGATCATAAATAAAAGTGTAACAAGCGAGTTCATTCATTTGGAGGCAGATAAAAACAACTCAAAGAATTCTCATTTATATGTGATTCAACTTACAGTTCGAGTAGTGAGGAAGAAAAGAAAAGTTGTGACAAAACAAGAATCGTAGCTAAGCTCAAGTTTGGGGAACATCGCTTTTTTCAGCAAGGACAATAGGGGGATCAGTAGGGGGAGCCACGACCTCAAGATCACCATCAGTTCCTCCTTGAGCTCCTTCAGTGGGAGCATCCTCTACACCTGCTGAAACAAAGGTTGGGTTGAAGTGAATACAATACTTGATATATCATAAAGGGAAATAGAGAAGGGATGAAACAAAATCAATACCTCTCTCAGTTTCACCCTCCTCACCTGAAGAGGGGTCCTCTTGCCACTCCTCGTCGAACTCAACATTGGGATCTTCTCCAGCCAGAAACTTGACCGCTTTCTTATAGGACAGAGTGGAGAAGTCCATGGGAAGGGTGTAACACCCTATCCCGACACAGGGACAGAATGTCACACCAGCTGGGCCGGGAGTGCACCCAGCCCATAAGCTGTGTAATGTAGACCTGATGACGATAATAATTCAACTAATTAATGTAATTGCATAACAAAATATTTAAAGTCTTATACAAGGTTTACAATTCTTGCGGAAGCATTCTAAAATTCTATACATTAAGTAAAGCCAAGTTATTCTCTTCTGCTAAGTCAGAGCCGTCTATCGGAGAACTCAATCTCGACTACCTGCACATTTCACTTGAGTGAGAATCACTATACAAGGTACGTCTATAATTTCAAATAAACTAGTATTCGAAATAATGCTAGTTAATTCATATGCATTATCTTTGTCAATAACATGCTAAAAGTATATGAAACTTGGATAAATCCAAAACATAAAAATCTCGATATTAACACATGGACATGTACATGTTCTTACAATTATTGTAACAATGTAATCATTGAATCATAATTTCAAAGTCAAGAAAATCTGGCCTCTACGGACTGTGCTCCCACAGAACCGTAGGTCTAATCTGGTGCCGGTCCCTACGAACTGTGCTCCCACAGAATCGTAGGTCTATCTCAGTAAACCGGTCTTCTACGAACTGTGCTCCCACAGAATCGTAGGTCTGATCTGTCAAATCGGTCTCCACGAACTGTGCTCCCACAGAACGTAGGTATGATCTCAGGAACCGGTCTCCACGAGCTGTGCTCCCACAGAACGTAGGTCTAATTTAGTAAACCGGTCTCCACGAACTGTGCTCCCACAGAACGTAGGTCAGATCTCTAGTAAACCGATCTCCACGAGCTGTGCTCCCACAGAACGTAGGTCAGATCTCTCCAATCTCAAGGCCCAGGTATGATACCAGACAAGTCCCGGGCGGAACGTATCTCTGTCCCCAGCAACCCTCTGGTAAAAACCTGTTTTTCTTAATTACTGTGCATGTTTGTCAATAATGGAAATATCTTTTTGTCTTGATCATATTCTCATTTTTCATTTCTTTTATTCACATAAGTTTTCATTTACAATGCACGTAATAAACAATGAAGATGCTAATATGATCATAATGTCAAACCAACGACATTGCACAAACTTCGATATAAAACCCATTTAAAATCGTATAAACAAAACCGTCGATCAAATCCGATCATAAAACCATTCCAAGTATAGTGTAATCACTCACCTCTGGTCCTTCGTTATTTAAACTTGGTCGGATCCTCCCGTGTGATCCTCTGTTAGTCTCGTCCTATACAAGTATAAGGAATGAAATTAAAATACTTGTATTCATTCTAAAGGGGTCTTTCCTCCCTTATTCTAGCAATCATAATACGGAGTTTGAGAATACGGAAACCGCATTCCTTATTTTATATTCTCTCATGCTCATTAGGAGGGTTTAGTTGCTAATCATGGTTACAGAAGGTATATTCCACTATATCACTTAAAATTTCACAAAAATTTCGGCAGCACCTCCTCTAATTGAGGGGCTCCGAAAAATATACAAACATTCCTCAATCAATTTAATTAACGCACAAGACATATAAGATAAGAAGGTCCTCCTGTTTATCAATTTAAATTAGTCCTCAATCCACCGAGCAGCTCACAAAATAATCAAGGTGTTCGATCCCCTTTTAAATTTCGGAAATGTATTTTCAGACTCCAAGGCTGTAGGAGTTACCCTGCCTAGAGAAGAACAACAAGAATACAATCTTTAACAGCTTGGCGTGACTTAGTGATTCAAAACACTATAATCTACACTCAAATATCAACACAATAAATTCAAACTTGTCAACTAAATTCAGGATGCACAGGGTGGCAAACAGTAAAGGTACAGAGACCAAATTCACTTCTAAATTCCCAAATTACCAACCTGTTTCCAGTGAGGTTGTTGCAGTCGGTGAGGAGAAAGGGAGAGATGGAAGGGAGGAGTGGCCTCGCCGGAACACTCCAATCGCTCACGGCGACGTAATGTAAGCTCAGAGGGAGAAGGGATGGCGCTGCGTGGAGTCCGATCTGGCGGCCTGCAGGCGCGTAGCTTCAGTTGGCGGCGTCGAGGAAATAGGCCGGCTTGTGGTCGTCGGAGAGAAGCCCGAGCTGAGCTTGGCTGGCCGGAGAAGGGGGCTGCAGGCCTGTTAAGCACGGACAGGGACGGTGGCGCTCGTGGTGTCGCAGGGACACGCGTCTGACGGCGCGGCGGAGGAGATTGCAGGCGTGCGAGGAGAGAAGCGGGGCGGCGAGCTCGCCGGCCTGGCACGCCGATACGAGCCGGCTGGCCGTGATCGTGTCCAAGGCGCTCGGGAGAACCAAAGTGCAAGGGGGTCTGTGAGGCCTATTGGAAGACAGAGCTCCCTCTTAAGAGCTGTGCACCCTCGGCTTGGCTTCCCTGTGGCTCCACGGGGTAACTGCTCATCCACGAGAGAGAAGGAGACCAGATCCACACTTTGCGCTCCTCTCTCACGCGCGCACAGCGCCCCCTTCTCTCGCGTGGACGCACAGGGGAGATGAGTGCTGCTCTTCTCTCTTTCCCTTAATCTAGTTCATTAACACCTAAGTTCTCTCATATATTATTTTTACTAATAATATTATTGTCATTATTATTTTAAACTTGCGTAATAGCAACTATTATCTTTTAATTTGATTTAATCTTAGAAGCTTTACCACCTAATTTAATTAGTGATTAGGTCTTAATATTTCTTTGATTTCATCAGTATTATTTAGTTCCTTCGATTAATGACAACTCATACGATATTAAAGTTAATCATTATGGGATCACGACGGTTATTCAAAGCCGACCGGGTCCATCATTTCAGGCTTTTTGGTTCGGTCTGATCTACCTCGTCGGAACTCGTATTTTGTCTCGCAGCGCCAACCAAATATTCGATTTTCATTAAAAACTTAGTAATTCCTTGTGGGATTTTCCAGAAAATTCAAATTTAATATAGAAAAGTTTAAGGGTGTTACAAAGGGTCTTCAATGTTTCCTCGGGAACAGTTTGCAGTACTAATTCCCGAAGAACTCTTAAAGCATCAGTCCCACCCGCAAGAAAACCAATGTCATATCCGCTGGACTTCTCACCCGCCGGACTTCTCACTAGAGCAGATGGCCTCGGCTTCTTTGATCTTGTCAGCACAAAGAGTAAGGGTCTCCTGGTGAGAAGCTACTTCCGAGGAGAGCTTCTCTTTTTCCCCCTTCAGAAATATGATGAGATGGTTCGCCTTATCAAGAAGAAGGGATTTAGCGTTTAGGTCTTCCTAGAGCCTCATGTTCTCCTTTGTTAGAGCCTTTATCTGCTCCTTAATCTGAGTCAACTCTGCGGTCACCTTACCGGACTCCTCCCTCAGCTGTGCCCACTTCCCCTCGGCCAGCTTGCACCTGTCTTCCAGAGCTTCCTGGTTCTTGATCATTACATCAGCAGCGGCCCTGTAGCTCTATATTTCATCGGACAAGGGTTTAATCTTCCCCGCCAATCTCTTCCTCTCATCGATTAGACCTTGGCATTGGGCAGTACAGGATCCAAAGAAGCTTTAATTCTGTCCTTTTCCGCTTTTAAGGCAGAAAGCTGCTCCTTCAGGTTCTGGAAATCCCCCTCCCGAAGAAAGAGAGCGAGCCGGAGATCCTTCCTCTCCTCCAACAAGCGACCAGCTCTGTCAGAAAGAATACTATTCTGCAAAGAGTAAAACGTGAGGTGTCAAGCAATGCAAGGGAGGAACCGCATTGGAATGCTAAGTAAGGGAATACTTACAGAAACAACCGTTATTCGAAGATGAGCGGCCATCTCATCGTCTTCCAGATTATCAAGCCTCGATTCCGTATCCTCAGATCAAAGCAGCTCCAAACTGAAGGCCGCCTACTCCGGGTTGAAGAAGAGGCCATTCATTGGATTTACATTCATACCTGCCGAACTACTAGCGGCAGAGCTCTTTCCCTTCTCTCCAGCAATGGAGCTTTTCTGCGCAGGAGGAGCAATAGCCGTAGTTCTAGCCGGTTCTTCAATTCTCACATGTCCCCTTCTTGAACGTCTTAGGGGAGCAGACGGAGTGGGAACATGCCTTCCCTCCTCGAGAGCGAGAGGAGCAGAAGAAAGCCCTTCGACCGCTACTCCTGAGGCTCTTCCCCAAACGGAGGGTTCGGGAACGGCAGCAACAGAAGGAGGATTAACTGTTGAACGAGCTCAAAATTGCATCACCGAAAGCGGTATGGCGTCATCGCTGTCCACATCATCACGAGAAGCCACTATTGGGATCTCCTCGACAACCTCGGGGAGAGGGGAGGGGGGAGGCAGCGGTGACGCCCACCTTTTTCATAATTTTCTTCACAACACCCCTCCTTGCTGGTCCCCTTGCCTCGATCGCGGAGACTCCCGAGCCAACCCGAGGAGCCTCGCCACGCGCCTCGGGAATAGTGTTCAGATTTTTAGCCCCCACTTCAGCTCTCTTCTTCTGAGGAGGCTCTTCTGTTGACTCGGCACGGGAGCTCTCCTCCTCTTCTTCTTTTCTAGTTTTGATGCCCTTAATTGGGCCTCTTTGGCTTTAACGCTGGACAACAGATTACTTGTAGCGGCTCGGGCATCAACTGGCCTTTTATCTGCCGAACCAAAGCAAAAAAAAGAAAACCGAATCAATTAGGAGCTTGGTCTAATGATCAAAAAAGAGAAGAAATCTCATAATAAGCCCTACCCAGGGCAGTGTAGAGGCCGCTAGCTTGGAGGATCTCTGAAGTGAGGAATGAGCATTCTACAAGTTTATTATATTCGTCCTCTTCATCAGAAGTAAGATCCCTCTTTTCCATTGGATGATGTTTGAGAGTACCCCATTTAGTTCGGAATGGAAATTCTCAGAACTAGAGACGAAGAAAAATTTGGATTTCCAGCCTTTGAGGGAAGATGGCACAGGGCCGAGGAAAGGACGGTTCTGCCGAGCCCCAAAGAAATACCAGTCGGTAGACTTCTCACGACTCAAACCAAAGTAAAACTTGAATCTATCTACAGAAGGCTCTATACCACTATGAAGACAAACAATAACAAAGCCGCAAAGGCATCTCCAAGAATTGGGAGCTAGTTGAGAAGGACAGATCTCGAATTCGTTAAAGTTATCAACAAACAGCTGGGGAAAAGGAAACCTAAGGCCACCAATCAAAGCATCATAATAAACAACAATTTCTCTTTCGTTTGATGGGGAACTAGCACGCTCGGAAGCTCTAGGAATCCTATAACTTAAAGATGAAGGGATTCCTGAAATACTATAATCTACAGCGATTTCATTGATCTTATTGGCAGAAAGAAGGCATGGATACTCGGTCAAGCAGGCATCCGGACACGGTTTCTTAAAAACAGTTTGAACTACTTCAGCCTCGTGCTCAAGTGACGAAACCGGAGAATCAACAGGTGAAGAAGGAGATGTCATACTTGGAGCCATCTGTGAATACTCTAAACAGGGAGATGAATCGTAGCGCAAGCCGCTCCAAGAAACAGGCACAGAAGAGAAGATGAAGAAGAAAACAAATCTTTGATGATTTGGGGGGAGATTTCTTTAAATAAAGTTCGATTAACGTTACCGTATTTAAACCAACGCAATCTGATTCAATGAACCAGATTTACTCTCAAGGAAACGGATAATCCGAGACACCCGTTCAAATCCAAAAATCATGAGGCCAGGGTCAGAGCACAGACTCGAGCGCCGTCGGGGACCAGCCACCGTGCTGAGAAATCATCATTGCTTTGAACGGCGCACGCTTTTGGAAAGACATAACGATGCACTAAAAAGCGCGTCGCATTAAATGCGCCTTACCGCCAAAAGCAATGAATGGATGCCACGTCGGATTAGAGAAATCAACCCCAAATCAAGCGCTACCTTGTGGCACAAGATTCCCAAGAACGGAACATCCAAGCAGTAATCTATCAGTATGCTTAGCTATCGCAAACATACTTGGGGGGAGGGGGGGTTGAATGATGAGGGTAAAAATCGAGGAGCCCGCCATCTGACACGTGGATTAATCTTATCCATCTATTCAAAGCAGTAACCTCCTCAGGTTTACGCCTAGTATCGCTTTCCTCAGGAAACTGAAAGGAAGCAACCGCCTCGGTTCCTTCAAAGTGGACCTCCTCGGGTAATGAAGACTCACCTCTTCAGATTTCAGAGGTCATGCGCCCTGGCCTGAAGAAGGCGTCGCAAGCCCCGAGCTCGCAGGCCGCAGCAGAAACCGAAGAACTCGCCCCCTTCTAGAAGGAATTGCCGTTAAGGCTGTTGAGACTTAACCGAGTGCCAACCTAGACATCTAGAAGCGCCTAGAAGAAAAGGTCGTTGAGATCTAATCGAATGCCAGCCTGGCAATCTAGAAACATCTAGAAGAAAGATGAGCTGTCAACCTAACTAGCTCCAGCTGGCACCCACGTGGCCTATTAGGAGCTAGCCCACTAGCCTCCACATGGTCTATTGAAAGTCGTTTGCTCTCCAAGCAACCCCCTTCCCTGGAACCTATAAATAGAGGAGTTCATCAAGTCATCTTCAACCTCTGGATGATCGGCGAAGCCCTGCCTCTCCAGAAACACAAATTTCACAAATCATCTTGTAATTCCATTGAGTTGATAGTGAATTTATCTCCAGCAATGGAGATCCATTGTGGTTTTCTCCCCGATTTGGGGTTTCCACATAGATCTTGGCTCCTTTTCTTTCTCTTTTGAGTTTTCCTCTTTCGATCTCTCTCAATCTCCATCCAAATCCACTCCACAATCAATCTACAAATTCAATTGTTGACCTAAATCGTGGATTCTCCCTAATTTTTGCGTTAACATATATATATATATATATATATATATATATATATATATATATATATTATTTTTAAATTTATTTGAGCATAGCAAGATAAAATATTTGTGAAAACATAAAAATAAAAAAATTATATTTTCTTCACCATGGAAAGTTTGGACCCAGAGTAAGTTATTCATGGTTGCAAACAGGATTCATGTTCATGCAAATTATATGAGGAGATTTTTGCACGGGTATACATGGAAACAAACTAAAAGCATCCCTAATTCTCATTTTCTGGTGATTGTTAAAGAAAATAAGATACAAAATATTGAAACTATCCCGGTTTTTCTTTCAAGTTTTTAATTAAAAAAAAAAGGGCCAAAAAATCATGGTTTTACTGTCCACATCCCTCATAATAATAATAAGAATAACAGCGGCAAGGGAGATATCAAAGAGATTTATTCAAGGGCAATTTGCCAAAATGGCCCTGTTTTATTTATTTATTTATTTTTTTGGCCCTAGGTCAAATATATTTGCCAAAATGGCCCTGGAACTGCGCAGTCAGCAACCAAAGTGCTGACTCAGATGCAAATCGGCCTTTCAAAGGCCGATCAGCTCGGAAGATGATGTTCTAGAGCTAATCGGCCTTTCAAAGGCCGATTAGCTCAATACAGCCGATGAAGAGGACTTTTTGAAGCTAATCGGCCTTTCAAACGCCGATCAGCTCCAAACATAGTGCTCTGAAGCTAATCGGCCTTTGAAATGCCGATTAGCTCAACACAACCAATGTAGAGCATTTCTTTGAAGCTAATCGGCCTTTCAAATGCCGATTAGCTCCAAAGATGATGTTTTGGAGCTAATCGGCATTTCAAAGGCCGATTAGCTCAACACAACCCAGGTAGAGGGCTTCTTTGAAGCTAATCGGCCTTTCAAATGCCGATTAGCTCCATAGAGCTCTTTTTCATGGAGTATGGAGCAAATCGGCCTTTCAAATGCCGATTAAGCTAATCGGCCTTTGAAAGGCCGATTTGCATCTGAAGCCAAGACTTTGGTTGCCGCGCTAGCCTGCGGCCATTTTGGCAAATATATTTGACCTAGGGCCAAAAAAATAAATAAATAAATAGAGCAGGGCCATTTTGGCAAAATGCCCTTTATTCAAACGTTTCCACCCATCAGAACATTTACAAGAAGCTTAATGCTTTTTGTAGCGATAAAAATAATATATACAAGTTGATTAAGCATGGCTGTTTTCATAGGATCAACCACAGTACTTTGTTATCTGAACATCATTAAAAATACACAATTCACACCACAGAAAATTTCAAATCATGCTCTCCTATTCATTATGTTTAGAATTGCTCACTTGTGGAACCCGTTTAAAATTAACGAGCTCAGCAGCTGCCCGCGCAGCAGCTGTTGCACGCTCTGCTGAAGCAATGGCTGCTCGAGCTCTCTCCAAAACATCCGATGAGCAGATTGAAACTGGGTTTTCAACATGACATTCTTGCACCCTTTTCGAACTAACCTGCTCTTTTGAGATTGTCTGTAAAGAAGAATCTGTAGTCTTCAAAGCAGAATTGGCATTTACAAAGGGCATTGGAGGCTCAGATTGGTGGATCTTTTGATTTGTTGCCGTAGGAGAAACAAGAAGGCCGACCTTACTGGTTGTGATATTTGACGAGCTATCCACAGTAGCAGCTGGAGAATTTGATGGGTTTAAACCATGCTGCATTCAGAACAAGTATCCGGTAAAAGAAGTCAGGACAAAGAAGTTCATAAATGTTTGGGTGTGAAATATGCAGACTAATTTGGTTATGGTGGGAGTTTGGGCAGGTATGTGGTTTTGACGCTTTTAGTCATTTTTAATTTAGAAGATACTTCTCGCTATCGTTTCAGTAGAAATAATCTAACATTCTCTTAGACAAGTTTATAGATGATCCCCTAGCAAGTTAGTTATTAAATACAAGGTCCAGATTAACCCAAGATGGTTGATCTAAATTAGGTGATTGAGTTTATGAATCGAGAAAAGAGAGCATTTTCATCACATCAATAAGAAAGTCATAACTGTTAGCAAAACTATATGCTAGATCAATGAGCAATTTTAGAATGCAACAACACAATCAGAGTTAAAGCTCTAAGGCTGGGATAGGAGTGTGCAAGTGCACTGCCCTATTTGCCCCTCTGTGCAAGGTGATGTGGTAACACCTAGGTCTATAGGGTACAACTAACCCAAGGTATGGATGCCTCTTCGCCTAGCATGTCTCGGCGAGAAGATACAACTCAAATGCCACCCAAGAAGGAGATCAATGGAGCCGGAAGGAAGAAGATGGTTTGCAGGTCCGCTTCTCAATGTTTAGTTAGGGTCTTTAAAAGCGCTGGCGGGTATTTATAGCGGATGTAATCCAACATGTAGAAATCAAACCATTAGAGATAGATCAATGGATAGAAATTTATCCTTAGCAAAAGAAACAAAGAGAAAAAAAGGAGAAAAAGACCAACATCGCCGGAGAACCCACACGTGCAGCCAGCCCGCCAGCCAGCCCGCCAACCAGCCGGCCACAGCGCACCACGATGACTGCAAGCAGATGACTAGACTCACGCATGTGTGTGAAATGGTACAATCACATAGCCACAGCTCAATGCAAATGATTTAGGCCATAGTCATATAAAAGCATGATGCATACTTTGTACCTACCTGATGTAGGACTAAACCTTCAGGAGAGAAACAACCTGGCTTTGTTTGGGTGTATAAGGAGTGAAGCTGGGCTCAGGTCCAACAATAGCTTCCTCCTAAAATGATGGGTTGAAAAAGAAAGAGTTCGAAGAGTAGAGACCAAAGAAAAGAAAAGAAAGAAAGTCTTGCAAGAGGAATAAGAACATATGTATTCAAAACCTAGAGAGAAATGACCCTCAAATCTTATGTTAATATTGTTACTGTAAATCTTGTTACTTTATAATGCTTAACTAGCCTTTAGAATTGAAATTGCATTGCATTGTCGATGTTAGCTTTTGATAATGGCCTTATTGCTGAATCATGAAAATTGGGCAGTAACATAACGAAATTTTGCTAAACTTTATTATACGGTTATGTCCTTATATTTTTGAGCCATATTCTACTTTACTTAAAAAAAAAATATATATATTCTGTCCCAAATCCAAAGTAATTTTCAAATGATCGCGCTACTGCCAAGTCAGATGTTGAGTACGTTGTTTAAGTCCAGTGGAGAAAAGCCATTTTGCTCCACAAGAGCACACCCCTATACAGGGGTGGTTCAAGGCTACAGCTGGTGAAGCGACCGCTTTAGGCCCCAAATTATAAGGGCCTCATATTTATTTTTTATCCTTTAAGATTTTTTTTTGAAATCTTATTATCATAACTATAATAATAGATTATATAATAAATTGATATTTAAAAATTTAAATTTTAATTTTAATATCTCGTACAAAGTTTAAACCTTAAAATTTTTTAAAAGCTTATAAGTGTAGTTATAATAATTATTTGTATGATAAATTAATATTTAAAAATTTTAATTTAATATCTATTGGAGTCCAACTACATTTGAACCTGAAATTTTTTAAAACTTTATCATCCTAATAATAATTATTATTTGTTATAATATACATATATTTAAAATTTTAAATTTAATATCTAATCAATTATGGGTTAGGATCATGGGACACTATTTTGGCACACCATTTGACATCCTTCTTCATTCATTGGTTTGCACAGTGTTTTAACCAAATACAACCGTATGGATGGAGAGAACATCGAAAAATAAGCAAGCATGTCAATTTTCATACAATTTAAGAACTTGTAGGGTCTTCATATTAAATGGTGAAATTCCAACCGTATAAAATTTCACCCGTTAAGATGAAGACCCTACAAGTTCCTAAATTGTATGAAAATTGACATGCTTACTTATTTTCTGATGTTCTCTATATCTATACGGTTGGATTTGATTAAAACACTGTGTAAGCCAATGAATGAAAAAAGATGTCAATGGTGTGTCAAAATAGTGGTGTCCAATGATCCTAACCCATCAATTATATATCTTTTATCAACTAACTTTTTAAAGTAAAAGATATAAACTAAAGTTTTAATTTGTTTAGTTTAATACATATTTAAATATATATCTTCTCTCAACTACCTTATTAGTTATTAAAAAACTAATCACAACAATTATTAATTACGTAGTTATTGGTATATAAAAAAGTTAAAAAAATATCTCGTATAAGTGTTTGTTAAAAAAAATTAATAAAATTTAATTTATATTAAATAATTAAAAGCCCTATTTTAAAATTTTGCTTTAGGCCTCCAACTCTCTTGAGCCGCCCCTGCCCCTATAGAGCAAAACAGCCTGTAAAATGTTGTCTTGCTTTAAAAGCTAAGGTTTTGGCCTCTATGGAGCAACACAACCACACACTAATTCTTAGAGCAAAAGGGCCTATGAAACACCATTTCGTCCTAAAGATTAGGACTTTAGAGGGGCTATTTTGCACCACAAAAGCAGGCCTCTAAAGCAAGACTGCTTGTGGAACCTCATTCTGCTCTAGAGACCAGGGTGTTTGTCTTTATGGGTCGTTTTGCTCCACAAAGGCCAACACCCTGGTCCTTGGAACAAAACAGAGAAAGGTCATTTTGCTCCACAAAGACCAAACTCCTGGTCTTTTGGAGCAAAATAGTGTTTCACATGTCATTTTTGCTCTAGGAGTTTGCTTCCAGGGAGCAAAATTGCCATAGATGCCACCTTGATCTTTGGAGCAAAATGGTGTTTCACAAACCTTGTTCTACGAGTTTGCTTCTACCAAGCAAAACAACCTTTAAAATGCCATTTTGCCTCAGAGACAAACAAAATGGTCTTTTAAAGGCTATCTTGCTCCACAGAGCCTTTCCAGAGCAAAATGGCCTTTGAAAGGCCGTTCTTTTCTTTGGACTTAAATAACCTAGTCAATGCCAGAGGATGTTGACTAGGCAGGCCAATAGCCATTTTGACAAATGCTTTGACCATAGGGCTAAAAATAAATAATTTTTTTTTAAAAAAAAGAAAATGGCTCTATATTTATGAATTCAAAGAAAGTACATCACAAAATTAAAATTCTTAATATACTTGCATGATGGAAAGTCTGGCTTGCAAATTAATTTTCCCAAATGATTAGTTACTTTGCTAGGTACAAAAGACACTAATGGATGATTAGCTAATTCATCAGCAATGATATTAAAAGGTAGGGAATAGCCCAACCCAATACCTTTGGATCCTAATTAAAGAAGAGAGAGAAGTTGAGAAAGGAAAACTAAAAATCTCTAGCGCATACTATATGGAAAGAGAGGAAATTGTCTTATGGGTGGAAGATTGGTTTCTTCTTAATTCAGTTCTCTTCTATTTACAAGCTTATTGTATGCCTTTTTGTCACTTACCTATGTGGTCCTCAGATCATTCTTCAGGGTAGATCATGATTAAAAGACATAGAGGAGGGGAAGGCCTGAGTGTACTTAATCTTTTTCAATTGGGCACAATTTGAAAAGAGATGGTGGAGATTTACATGTGAAGGAAATACCCTTTGGAAACAACTGATTTCTGGAATCTATTATAAAAACAAAACCATCAAATCTGTGGGTCCAATAAGAGCCAAGAAAAGATTCATTTTATTTGAATGTTGTGCTTGCAAACAAACAGGCTCATCAAATCCACTTTGTGAGGGAAGAAATAGTTTATTTTCGCTACATGGATGGCAGATGACTTCAGTTTAAAAAAATATATATATATCCTTGACATTGAATTTTGCTATGAATAGATAGACAGTAGATGACTTCACTTTAGAAGAAAACTATCCTTGATTGTGAATTTCACTATAAATAGATATGCAACAATTGAATAGGTGAGATATGAGTTAACAACTTGACAGCAGCAGGGCATGGTTGTGGTTAAGTGGTAGTGGAATTCTAAGGATGCTTCCTGTTGAAATAAGTATTATTTTTCTTGTATTTCCGCTTAATAATGCTAACAGATTAGGATTGACTTAGTCTATCTTAATAAGTTATGTTGTTCCTATTTCTGTGGACTGAGTTAGGCTATATAAGATCTGTGTAAGTTCTGTGTAACAAACTTCTATATATTTCAGGGTTGTATGTTTAATTCTCAAAGTTAATAAAACATCTAGTAGATGGCACTTCTCTCTGCTCACACTTTTCTACCAAGAGTGTACAATATTTTTAACTACAGAGGACTTAGAATTCCCTTCCTAAAAGTATGCAAAAGAGTTTTTGTCCCTCAACAACAACAAAGCCTTAATCCCAAACTGGATGGGGACGGCTATATGGATTCTCAGTCTCCATGTTGCTCTCCAAAAAAGTAAATAGATAAATAATAACAATAATAAATGAATAAATACATAAAAAATAAAAATAATACATAAATAACAAAGAATAATAAAAAAAGAGAATAATAAATAAATAATTCCATGAGAGCTTGGCATGTTAAAGCAGAATAGTATCCCCAAACAAAGCTAATGAAAGACTTATCCATAATCCCGTACTAGATGGGGTCGGCTATATGGATTCTTTATCTCCATGTCGTTTTGTCAAAAGCAAGATCATGCTCAATGTATGTAGGTCCTTAGACACGATCTCTCTCTACGTTTATCCTAGGCCTACCTCTACCCTTTTTCTTACATTCTATAACTAAACTATCACATTTTCAAACCGGAGCACCTAGGGGTCTCCGACGTATGTCTAAACCACCTTAAACGCCCTTCTCTTATTTTATCTTCAATTGGTGCAACATGCACGTTTTGTCGAATGTTTTCATTTCTAATCTTATCTAATATTGTATGACCACTCATCCACCTTAACATCCTCATTTCTGCCACATTCATCTTATGAATATATTGAACTTTAGTTGCCCAATACTCGCTTCCGTATAGCATGGCTGGTCTAACTGTCGTCCTATAGAATTTTCCCTTCACTTTGTTAGGCATATTTTTATCACATAACACACCTGTGATACTTCTCCATTTCAACCATCCAGCTTTGATTCTATGGGTTACATCTTCATCTATCATCACATCATCCTGGAAAATGGAACGTAAATACTTAAAATGGTTAACCTTATGCATTACCACCCCACCTAGTTTCACTTCCCCTTCATCTTTCCTACTTAGACTAAAATTAGCATATATTCTGTCTTACTTCTACTTAGCCTAAAGCCTCTACTTTCTAGAGTGTTTCTCCATAGTTCTAACTTTTGATTTACTCCATCTCTAGTCCCATCCACAAGGACAATATCATCTGCGAACAACATACACCATGGGATATCATCTTGGATATAACTAGTTAACTCATCCATCACTAAAGTAAATAAGTATGGACTCAAGGCCGATCCTTAATGTAAACCCACTGTTATACGGAACTCCTCCGTATCGCCTCCCACTATTCTCACACTTGTAAGCGCTTCTTCATATATATTCTTAATAATATTTATATATTTTACATGAATGGCTTTCTTCTCCAATACCGACGACTTGAATTTTCTCGATACCCTATCATATGCTTTCTCTAAGTCAATAAAAACCATATGAAGATCCTTCTTCTTTTCTCTGTAGATCTCCATCTAGTTCCTTAATAGGAAAACGGCTTCTATTGTCGATCTACCTAACATAAAGCCAAATTGGTTCTCTGACACCTTTATGATATCCCTGAGTCGATGCTCTATTACCTTTTCTCATAGTTTTATTGTATGACTCATTCACTTAATACCATGGTAGTTGGTGAAATTTTGAATATCTCCCTTATTCTTATAAATATGAACCAAAGTGCTCTTTCTCTAATCGTCTGGCATTTTCCCCTTTTTTAGGATAGAGTTGAAGAGTTTAGTTAACACCAACTCTCCAAGGCACTTTCAAACTTTAATTGAGATATTATCCGGACCACAAGCTTTTCCAGCCTTCATTTTCTTCGGTGCCTCCTTAACTTCACTAGGCCTGATTCTATGTGTGTAGCTAAAGTTCCTTTCTATCGCTAATGCATAAAAGTCTGTAAAGTTATCCTCATGACTTGCATTAAACAAGTGATCAAAGTAGCTTCTTCATCTCTCTTTGATTTCCTTATCCCCTGTCAAGACATGTTGAGACTCATCCTTAATGTAATTAATTTGGTTCAAGTCTTTCCCTTTTTTATCTCTAAGCCGTGCTATCTTGTATATTTCTTTTTCCCCTTCTTGTGTCCCTAACTTTTGGTACAAATCGGCTAGAGATTTACCTCGGGCTACGCAAACCACTTTCTTGGCCTCTTTTTTTGCCTTCTTATACTTTTCAAAGGCTTCCCTATCCTCAGCTGTGGATAATTTCTTATACCAATATCTTTTCTCTTTAATAGCTTTTTGAACCTCTTCATTCCACCACCATAATTCCTGTGGTAGAGGTCCTAGTCACTTAGAAATCCCTAGGAGTTCAGGCCCTATCTTCTCAATCCTATTCGCCATCTTCTTCCATAAAATGTTTGTATCAGTTTTCATGCTTATACCTCCCTCTTCCCATTTTTTATTCTTAAATGCTAATTGGTTGGTTCCTTTTAAAGCCCACCATCTAATCCTACTTTGATTAACCCTCTTTTCTGTTTTCACTATACCCTTTTTCTTTACATCCAACACCACCAACCTATGTTGGGTGGTTAATGCTTCTCCAGGTATAACCTTACAATCCTTACAAATAGATTTATCCGTTCTTCTTGTAACAAGAAAGTCAATTTGGCTACGATTATCTCCATTCTTAAAGGTAATCAAGTGTGATTCCCTTTTCCTAAAGCAAGTGTTCGTCCATACCAAATAATGAGCCAAAGCAAAATCTAATATAGATTTTCCTTCCTCATTCATATTGTCATATCCATAACCTCCATGCACTCGCTTGTAGCCATCACTGAGTCTGCCTACATGCCAATTAAGATCTCCCCTAATAAAAAACTCTTGCTCGTTTGGAATCCCTAAAACTATCATATCCAAATCTTCCCAGAAATTGACCTTATCTTCTTTCCCTACGCCTACTTGAGGAGCATACGTATTTACTATCTTGATTGTTTCTTTTCCCAAAACTAGCTTCAAATGTATAATCCTTTCTCCTACCCTTTTCACTTCAACCACTTTGTCCTTCATTTTTGGTTCCACAATAATACCCACACCATTTCTATGTTTATCACCTCCACAGTACCACAATTTATAACCTATGTTTTTTTCCCTTAAAAAGTTTAAAATTTGCATGGTTAATGTTTAATGATATGATGGTTATTAAGGAGAACATGCTAAAATAATCAAATGGGGTGTAAAGAGTTGAAATTGACGATTATGCAAAGAGCATGAAACAACTACACATATTTACTTCCATGCAATTACACTAAGTTAATTTTAAAAAACTGTTTTCCGAGTCTGAATATGAAGAAACCATAAGATGTTATAAAGGCATGGAATGCATGACATAGTACACACGTGAAAAATTTTGGCCTTTCAGATCTGATTTCTCTAAGCATATGCTGAGCTGAATGATCCCATTTTTAAATGCTTAGAGAAGAAACATAGTTTAGTTTTTCATGATCTCAATCTATAACTCTGGTTGGAGGTTGTAATAAAGTTCTCAGTTCATGACGAGTGCTAGCAAATCCCTGTAGTGGCTTTTCCTGAAGTGAATGTTTGGAGGTGGGAGAAGAGTTAGTTTGAAGCTACTGTTTTTCTAGAAATATGGTGACATGTATGTTTTATTGTACCAAGTACTAACCATGAGCGTTGCATGGGACTTAACCCAACAACTAGGCTTATCCTTGCTTGAATTTCTTTGCTTTTAAACTGTCTTAACAAGGGCAGTATTGTGAGTTTGGTGCTTTCTGTCTTAAGTTACGAGTTTATGGTTTCTTCTTAAAAATGCTTGGCTGGCCTGGTTTCTTAGGTAGAATCTTTTCTTTGTGCTAATGCTCTTACTTTAGATAGATGTGGCTTTTATAGGTAAAATACCGTGCTGAATTTGGTTCCTGACCATTTCTGCTAAATGTGTGTACGAGTCATGTACGAATATGGAGAAAATTAGTTAAATAATAACCAGTTATGATGAATTTGGTAAGGAAGAAAATGGTCAATAATTACAGTGAGCCATGTTCTAAATAGGCAATTCTACCTTTCCAGTGCAAAAATTAAAGCCACCACATGATATACTAAGTAGAACTAATCATTAATCAAAATGCACACACTTCTATATTGACCTAGTAAGAAACTACCAAATTTATGACAAAAGGAATCTGATAATATAATAAGCTAGAATTTTTACATGTACCCCACCCAAAAACTATGGCTTATATAAGAATTCTTTGATACCAAGAAACTCTTTTCTACACTCCAAAGTTCAAAAGGAAAAAGAAGAGTGTACAAGAGAAGAAACGTAAAATAATGGAGGAGAAAAAAAAAATCTTCACATAGTTGTTTTGAAATAAATGGTGCTTCAAATGAATCAAACTGTTACACTCATTCATAAAATAGTATTTTCTATCAACATGCAAAAT
Organism: Dioscorea zingiberensis; assembly: GCA_026586065.1. NCBI lineage: Eukaryota > Viridiplantae > Streptophyta > Magnoliopsida > Dioscoreales > Dioscoreaceae > Dioscorea > Dioscorea zingiberensis. The sequence continues at coordinate 50,763,720 of CM048818.1, read as the reverse complement.
CCTAAAACAACTACATACACATCAAAACTTCAACTACATATACATCTAATAAAATAGAGATAGATACAATAAAGTAAAATAATAAGCAAGCAGCTTTGTTTCTTTTGAAGCCCTGGATACTACTATATTAGCAAGGATTGTGAATGAGGGAGGGTTGCCCATTATCAAACTTGTAGTGAGCAATAGAGTCTTAGAGATCCTTTTATCACCTAAAGCTATTGGACTGTTCATTGATATTCTAGGAAGAATTTGAAGAGGAGGTCACATAGTGAGCAAGTATCAATAAGAAAGTTGATTGTTATGACACAAGAAGCGAGCCTGGTTGTGAGAAAGCTGATTTCCAATATGATACTAGTTACATGGTTCAGTGAATGTTAATCCATCCAAAAAATTTACCAAATTGGTATTATAAGAGTAATCTAAACCAACACATTATATATGTATAAGTTAGTCATTAATCATTTAGTTTTACAATACTACTGAAAGGATAGCCAATGGATCTGCTTTGAAATCCAACAGCTGAAGCCAACCTCCAGACATCCATCTCCCTTCATCTTATCATTTTCTTCCATGCTTGCTTTCTTTACTACTTTCCTTAATCACAGGGGACCACAAGCTCACAGTGTCTCTATGGCAAATTACTGAACATGTCTTTGCAGAAAATCACAATGCTTTTGTAATGGTTTTCCCTAGAACATTTATATTAACCCATAATGCCCTTATATTTGTAAAATCTACAGCTATTTAGTTCGTCTACTATAATGCCCTTGTACGCATATCCATGAAAGGAGCTCTCCAATGTCAACTCCAATTCGCAATTATAGGTTAAGTTCAACTTTCAGATAAACTCTTTCATACCTGTAATAAACAACAATATCTGTGGCAGCATACACCTACCATGATTTCAAACAGAAGCAACCTATTTGAGAAGAATGGACCTTCTATAATACTTTACTGCAGGATTGAGCATGCTCACCTTCAAAGACTATTTTCATGAAGGTAAGGCAATAATCGAAGCGACGTCATAAAATACCCATAATTCGTATGAAGTCCATCCATCTCTTTAGAGATGGCATTTTCCCTTCATCATAAACCTGTTGCCTGTTTGCCAAACTTTTCTTGAATCGTTTAAAGTTAATGAAGTTGTAGGTTAAAGGTTCAACAAACGAAACATCGGATCGAAAATGATTCCACTTAAGCAACGCTTCTAACAAATTAAGTCATGAAGATCATACATTACTTTTGCATAGCTTCAGGAAATTAATGACCATGCAAGTTTGATAGCAATTCCAAACCAAGCCATGAAGAAAATTGAAATGGACACAGTAGGTAGATGCGTTTAAGGTAAGAAACAGCAAATTGAAATGCATAATATGAGAATTATAATAAAAAAAAAAGGGCAGCCCGGTGCTACAAAGCTCCCACTATGCCATAATATGAGAATTATAATAGACAGTTAATTTAATTGGAGAAGTAAATAATAATGCATACCAGTAGATCTTCATGTGTTTTTCTAAGTTCTGCCTCCGTGCTAGATGAGTCCCATTCCAGATTATGCTCCCTAGCAATCTCTTTCAAAACCTTCAACCTTAAATCTGATGGTGCAACTCTCACTGACAATTTCTCAATTAACTGCAGAGGTTCATCTAAAAATTAACCTTGTCATGTCAAGAATTCACATGCACAAAAAAAAAGCTTCAACATTTCTCTCCTTTAAAAGTAAAAATAAAAGAAGAAACATCAACATTTCCTTACAGTTCGGTTTACGCCACTATCTGGTCTCAGCTCAGAAGCAAATGAAACAAATTCTTTCCCATATTTGGTTGTAAATAAGTTTCTTATTTGCATTAATTCTGGCAAATCTGAACATCTTGGAGAGGCAAAGATTATACTAGCAACAGCCTCCTGTACCTCAGAGGGGCATTCCCTGCACATGAAAGAAGTAACAATGTTATAAACACCAATATTAGACCTTAAAAAGGCAACAATATCATGGAATTGATTGAGATTGAAATAGAGTGGAACTTTTAGAGTAATACCACAAGTATATCCAGAAAATTAAATGATGGTGATACAATGTAAACCAAGGGAACCTAACTATATTAGAATTAAACATGGAATTGAACTAATGAATTACCATGCTTCAATCTTTTCAGTAAAATAATAAAAAGTTAAAACTAATGCTTTTTGGGCACTTCAAAATTCAAATATCACCTTTCCTTCATGAAATTATTATTTGAAAATATCATTTCCTTGCACTTAAAAATGCAAAGATACTTGACAACTACATACAAAGATAGGCAAAGTTATGGCAATCAAGTTTGAGAAGTAATTACCAAGATTTATAATTTTTAAAAGGGTTACTTATTTTTTACAATTGTACTTTACTTTTTTGGAACTTTGGCACCACATCTTTTTTTAATAATCTATGATACCCTGCAGTCTCTTTTAAGTGTCGAAATGGCATTTATGGCCATTTCCATTAACGGTAGTCTATTTAGTGAAGCCATGTGCCTATCACGTGTGTTTTCCTACGGAGTTAATTATTTTTTACATACTTGTACTTTACCTTTCTAGAACTTTGGCACCTTGTCTTATAAAGGGCAGCCCAGTGCTACAAAGCTCCTGCTATGCGCAGGGTTCAGGGAAGGATCAGACCACTCAAGTCTATTCATAAATTATTTTTTATGAATGAAATACAAATGCAAGCTGTTAATTTAAAGAAACAACATTTCATCTTTAAACAAGCATCCATCATACCAAGCAACATAAGATTTATAACAAACTCAGATACAATCAATGTTCGCTACAAAAAGAACAGTTCCTAGCATGTTGCTAAGAAAAAGCAGTTTTTCATCACAACTACATACATAACTAGCTGCCTAATGCCTAGCATTATAACCACTTACATCATAAATCACTAATTGCATCCACCTACAAAAATGAGTCAAGGAATCCATGAAAAATGGCAAATTATGTACCACCCTGTGAGTGACCTCCAACACCAGCTTCTTTTACAGCTTTCTTTACTCTCCTTCTTATAGCAGCCTTCTCTCTTTGAATTTTCATTCTTGTAACTCTAATAGGATCAGGTATGGCCTTATAGGTTTTGATATTATGTCCTACTCCATTGCAATCACCACACCTTATAATTGTGTCCTTTCTAGTCACCTTATTGGAATCAACAGCAGAAGGCTCTTTAGGCCCCTTTTGCCTATCCCTTTTAGGTCTCCATGTTCTCTTCTTGTTTATAGGAGGGCCAACTGGCTCATATGGTGTCTGAGGCCAACATTGTGGAGCAGGAACTGGTTGTAGTATAGACTCATAGGTCTTCAAGAATGTTTCCCTAAAAAAATTCATAATTAGTCAATTATTAGGTAATAAAAAGCTTTTTGGCACTCAATTCAAATGTCTGAGGCCAACATTGTGGAGCAGGAACTGGTTGTAGTATAGACTCATAGGTCTTCAAGAATGTTTCCCTAAAAAAATTCATAATTAGTCAATTATTAGGTAATAAAAAGCTTTTTGGCACTCAATTCAAATGAAGTTCACCTATGGTAACAGTTGTTAACAAATTCTTTAGGTATGAGCCTTAGGAAAGAAATGGTTGTACAAGCATAAGCACATGGGATCTCAAAGATGTCCTACTTCCTACGAGTATAACTTCTTTTACCAATATCCACCACTTGTCTTCCATGGTGATAGTGATCCACCTTAATTTTTCTTCATCTACCATGCATAAGCACAATCAAATGATGTCTTCTTATAAAAATCCAACTTCTTTTGGATCCTTGAACATATTAGGTTATTCAATATCTTCATCCCAGTCATCTTCAAATCAAACCTCCTCATAAGCAATCTCCTGATTATTTCCAACATTGTAATAATTGGCTGTCTCTAGCGTTGAGTATGTAAGAGTTGAATGTTTCAGATAATTTCAACCCTATTGAGAACTTGTGCCTAGCCCATCTCTTAGAGTATCTCTCTAGCAACAACTTAACTACATTACTGCTAGGATCACGAGCCCTGAGTTTTTCAATGCATTCCTTGGATTGATGCTCTGTACTTGCCCTTGCACATGTCCATAAAGCATTCTTGTACTCTCTCCCTGGGAATTTCTTATTGAAATTCTCGTAAAGATGTCTAACACATCTTCTATGATCATTGGGCTAAACATACTCTGCAAGAGTGTTCACCAAGCCTACAAAGATAAAAGATACTTAATCGTGATAAAATAAATCAATAAGAGCTAATCAAATTTCTTTAAACTAACTATTTAACCATTATACCTAATCTTTAGATGGTTAAACATGGATGTCCATCTATTCTCAGCCATAAAACCCTACATCTTCAAGAAGATTTTCAACAAACCAGCCCCAAGTTGCTGTTTTTTTTTATCTCAATTACTGCATATGCTATTGGAAACATATTATCATTGGCATCTATCGCAATAACACATAATAGTTGACATGGAAAACCCCTTTTGATGCGGCATCCATCCAGTCCTACGATAGGCCTACAATGCTTGAATCCTTTTTTGCTTGCATCAAAGCAACCAGACAACCTCTTAAAAGTAGCATTTTTTTGCCTTCATCTTAATAGTACTACCTGGATTTGTCTTTAACATAGCATGACAATAGTTTCATAATAGTTTATATTGCTCCAAGTGGTCTCCTTGGAATATATGTAAACCCCTCCTTGTTCTGGAGCACTGGTTGGATGTCACCTTCACACCAAAGTTATTAGCAACCATGTTCTGAAAAGCCCCAATCTCAATCTTTGGTATGTCCCTTATCTCCTCCATGTATTTTTTTGCAAGCCACTTATAGTCAATCTTTGAGCTTGGACCCTATCTCCCACATTTGTGCTCATTCTTGAAGGTCTTTATTTGAAATGACCCTTTGTCAGCTGATAGAGAATCTCTAATGTACCATCCACATTTTCGCTTATAGGTGGTTGCAACTACTTTCCTCTCATTATGCTGAAAATCATAGTCAAATCTCTTTTGAACTGCAAACTCTCTCAAAGCCTCTATGAAGATTTAATGATTGCTAAATTCCAGCCCTTTCTTTAAGAGAACTTCACCATACATGTCAGTATGCTCATTGAGCTCTGGAAAACTCATCTTCTTTTTCCTTTTAACACCATCATCTGTGTCATTAGATTCAGACAAGCTTCTCAACTCTTCACTATTTGCATAATCTGACTCTTGGTCACTAAGATCTTTGCATTTTCCACCTAATTGTTTGCACATCGATGCTCTAAGCTTTGCTTCCTCTATATCCATTGTCAGCTACGGTCCAAAACAGATCTTCCACTTAGTGTTCCTCACCATCTTCAACTTCTTCATCTGATTCTCTGAAGTTTTGGATTGATGAAGTTAAAGATGGTGAGGAACACTGAATGGAAGATCTGTTTTGGAACACTAAATGGAAGATTGACAAGGATGCAAAGGAAACAGAGCTTAGGACATTGATGGGCAAACAATAGGGTGAAAAATGCAAAGATCTTGGTGATTAAGAGTCAGATTATGTAAACAGTGAAGAGTTGAGAAGCTTGTCTGAATTTTGTAACACGACTGATGGTATTAAAAGGAAAAAGAAGATGAGGTTTCCACAGTTCAATGAGCACTATACTAACATGTATGATGAAGTTCTCTTAGAGAACAGGCTGGAATTTAGTGATCATTAAATCTTCAAAGAGGTTTGGAGAGAGTATACAATTCAAAAGGGATTTAACTATGAGTTTCCAACACAATGAAAGGAAAGCATGTGCAACCACTTGCAAGAGAAAATGTGAATGGTACATTAAGGCATCTTTATCAGCTGACAAAGAGTCATTTCAAATAAAACCTTCAAGAGTGAGCACACATATGGGAGTCAAGGCCTAAGCTCAAAGATTGACTACAAGTGGCTTATAAAGAAATATATGAAGGAAAAAAAGGGCATACCAAAAATAGAGATCGGGGCCTTTCAAAACATGGTTGCTAAAAACTTTGGTATGGAGGTGACATCCAACCAATGTTGCAGAGCAAGAAGGAGGGCTTTACATATATTGCACAGAGACCACTTAGAGCAATACAAACTATTCTGGAACCACTGACATGCTCTATTGGAGACAAATCCAGGTAGTACTATTAAGATGAAAGTAGAAAATGCTACTCTTGAGGGGTTGTATGTCTGCTTTGATGCATGCAAAAAAAGAATCCAAGCATTATAGTCCTATAATAGGATTAGATGGATGCCACATCAAAGGTGGTTTCCAAGTCAACTATTATGTATTATTGCGATAGATGCCAATGACAACATACTCCCAATAGCAAATGTAGTAGTTGAGATAAAAAAAACACAACAACCTAGGGTTAGTTTGTTGAAAATTTTCTTGAGGATGTACGGTATGTGGCTGAGAATAGATGGACATTCATGTCTAACCAACAAAAAGTTAGTTATATTGTTCAAATCAGTTAGTTCAGTTAAATTTGATTAGCTCTCATTGATATATTTTATCACGGATAAGTATCGTTTATCTTTGTAGGGCTTGGTGAACACTCTTGCAGAGTATGTTTAGTCCAAGGATCATAGAAGACGTGTTAAACATCTTTATGAGAATTTCAAAAAGAAATTCCCAGGGAGAAAGTACAAGAATGCTTTATGGACATGTGCAAGGGCAAGTACAGAGCATCAATTCAAGGAGTGCATTGAAAAACTTAGGGCTCGTGATCCTAGCAGTGATGTAGTTAAGTTGTTGCTAGAGAGATACCCTAAGAGATGGGCTAGGCACAAGTTCTCAATAGGGTTGAAATTATCTGAAACATTCAACTCTTACATACTCAACGCTAAAGACAAGCCAATTATTACAATGTTGGAAATGATTAGGAGATTGCTTATAAGGAGGTTTGATTTGAAGATAACTGGGATGAAGATATTGAATAACCTAATATGTTCAAGGATCCAAAAGAAGTTGGATTTTTATTAGAAGCCATCATTTGATTGTGTTGCATAGTATGGGAGATGAAGAAAATTTAAGGTGGATCACTGTCACCATGGAAAATAAGTGGTAGATGTTGATAAAAGAAGTTGTACTTGTAGGAAGTGGTACATCTTTGAGATCCAATGTGCTCATGCTTGTGCAGCCATTTCTTTCCTAAGGCTCATACCTAAAGAATTTGTTGACAACTGCTACTATAGATGAACTTCATTTGAATTGAGTGCCAAAAAGCTTATCATTACCTATCAACTGACTAATTATGAATTTTGTTAAGGAAACATTCTTAAAGACCTATGAGTCTACACGACAACCAGTTCCTGGTCGATAGTGTTGGCCTCAAACACTATATGCGCCAGTTGGCCCTCCTATAAACAAGAAGAGAGCAAGTAAATCTAAAAAGGATACGCAAAAGGGGCCTCCTGCTATTGATCCGAACAAGGTGACTAGAGCGGGAACAATTATAAGGTGTGACAATTACAATGGAGGAAGACATAATATCAAAACCTGTAAGGCCACACCTGATCCTATTAGATCTACAAGAATGAAAATTCAAAGAGAGAAGGCTTCTATAAGGAGTGTAAAGAAAGTTACAAAAGAAGCTGGTGTTGGAGGTCACTCAGCGGGTGGTATATAATTTGCTACTTTGCATAGGTTACTGGACTCAATTGGTATGTGGATGCATTCAGTGATGCATGATGTAAGTGGTTATAATACTAGACATTAGGCAGTTAGTTATGTATGCAGTAAGTGATGAAGAACTACTCTTTTTGTATCAATATGCTAGGAACTGCTCTTTTTGTAGCAAAGATTGATTGTATTTAAGTTTGTTATAAATCTTATGTTGCTTGGTTTCATGGATGCTTGTTTAAAGATGAAATGTTGTTGCTTTAAATTAACAGCTTGCATTTGCATTTCATTCATAAAAAATAATTTATGAATAAGATGAGGTGCCAAAGTGCCAAAAAGGTAAAGTATATATGTGTAAAAAATAATTAACCCCATAGAAAAACACATTACGTGATGGGCATATGGCTTCACTAAACAAACAGTCGTTAACGAAAATGGTCATAAGTATCATTTCATCACTTAAGAAAATTTGCAAGGTATTGTAGGTTCTTAAATAAAATAAAATAAAATTAAATTAAAAAAATGAGGTGCCAAAGTGCCAAAAAGGTAAAGTACATGTATGTAAAAAATAATTAACACTTTGAAAATAAGCCATGAGAAGAAAGAACAAGGTGTTGTAATAGGCAGTCCCCTATGCCAACTAATAGTTAAAATACTAATCAATCACATAAAACACCAAATGCCACCTGGGGGATGGTTAATTGATACACACCTGGTACTGACTAATTCAACATCTCAATTTATCCCAATTAAACCCAATCTTTCTCAACTTAGACCAATTCAAATACATCATGTAACAAAATCCAAACAAATCCCACTATAAGTGACAAACATTACAAACTAGCAAAACTCAAACACACATCCGATAAAAAAGGCAGCCCGGTGCTATAAAACTCCCGTTATGCATGGGTCCGGGAAAGGGTCGGACCACTTGGGTCTATTGTATGCAGCCTTACCCTGCTTTTCTTATAAAAGGTTATTTCCACAACTCGAACTCGTGACCTTCAGGTCACATGGTGATAACTTTACCGTTATGCCAAAGCTCCCTTCCGATAACAAAAGTAAAATCTATATTTCTTAACAAAACTTTCAAATTTCCTATTTAGGTGAAGCAATTAACCAAACACACTTTGACTAATTTGAGTTTAGTATTACGTTCCTCTATATTTAGTTGACTTTATTTAACACTTTAAAAACTTATATATAATATTTCCCAAATTTTTTACTTATAAAATTATTACTACCTAGGTCACTAGGCAATCTGCGTAATTGGTCAGCAATCCCACTTTCTAGGCACTGCATATTGACAACCTCAGGAATAACTAAATTGAGAAACTTAAATATCCTTCAGATGCTCAGTAGAGAGGTATTCAAAGAAAGCAATGCAATCCTTGCAAAAGGAGTATCAGCTCACAATAAGTAAAAAAAACATAAGATCCTGGATAGAAGTAGTTGATATAACAAAGATTTCACTTAAGTAGCTTACCATTTAAATAGACACTGGTCCAAATTTATATCAAAGCCTCAAAGAAGAGAAGACAATAAAACACACTTCCAAGGTTCAAGATAGTCATTTTTAATTAGAATGAAAAGTAAAACATTATACCAAATGGTTATAGTAACTGAAAATCATTAACCGTTCATGTTATTGCCTTGTATATGATTCAGTCCAGAGGGAAGTCATAAACAATCCTACATTGATGAGTCAAGTCTTCTTGACCATGACTAAGACTAAAGTGTCTATGGCGATAGGAGAAGATTAATGCTTTCACTTAAACAGATAATACATGTCCATTATACAATAAGTAATTGCTTGAAAATAACATGTGTACTATATGATATTTTGCTAAACAACCCACAATAGCTGAGTTGTCAAGGAGCTAATGTAAGCATTCCATATAAAGTTTATACATTGCAATTAATTTTCCCCGCCAAATGATTTCCATGTTATCACATAAAATTATACCTTACTAGTAATATTGTTAAATCCTTCAATGAGAAAGTGAAACAAAATTGAGTCATACAGAAGAATGTGCCAAAAGTATTCACCTTTGGGCATCAAGAATTGGAATACGTGCAAGAACAAACTCGCAGAACAATTCTAGAATGTCATAGGCAGCCAAAATGTCTTGTTCACGTATGACATGTTCCACCTAAAAGTTTTCACAATAAACCAACATAAAAGGAAAAAATATGTTCAACAAAAGAAATATAAATAGTAGGCATATGTATAACTTTGAAACATACCCGGATGCGAGCAATAGCTTCTTGACCAGTCTGAAGAAATTGTGAAATTTCTTTGCGCATATGTTTCAGTTGAACCTCTCTCTTATTACGCAGCAATTTGATTCGAGAGATGGCCAAATTCAGACATGTCTTGCTAAATAAATAAAGAAAGAAAGCCCAAAAATAAGAATGCTATGATGAGCTTGTCTATCACTTGAACAGGATAAAAACCAAGTATGTAGGTTCCAACAAATACAATTTCAAGTAGAACTAAAGGAACAAAATTTCCTGATCATTCATGAAGAAAGTGCCACTACCAAAATACTTGACAACAGAAACAAAGATATTTCACTGAGAATACTTTGAAAAGCATTGAAGATAAAAGTCAAAATATCCTATTCCAGCAGACAGGTGCACTCGGAACTTTCCCCATCTATCTGGAGAATGGAATAATAACCTACTAATGACTGCTTATTTGATGTTTAGGTATTGACATTCATTAATCTAGATAAAAAATATATATTACTTCAAGCTGAATACATGAAATAAAAGCAGGGAAAGAAAACTGATATGGAGATCTTCTCTTGTCTGAAAAGGAAAAGTAGTAAAATAGCAATTAAGACTAGCAAGCATAATCTTTTGACAAGCAATACCATTAAATAGATTCAAAGACTTTAAAAACATCCAATATGGGTTTTAGGTTGTCCAATTGAACCAGACTGTAGAGAACAAAAGAAACATAAGCTACATCTTGAAGATTACTTTAAGACATATTGCCCCAAAAGGATGATATCTATTTGCTCTAAAAAGGTGAGCACTAAAAGCTTATTTTAATGCATGGCCGAAATCTAAATATTATCCTAATAGACTAGCACTGCCGTATTCCCATTTCCTAATCAGATATAGATTTAGGAAATTGGCATTCACCTTTCTGTAGTTTTAGAGTTTATCACTGGACAAGCTCAGGCATATCAAATTGGAGGCTGTGGAAATTTGAATAGTGATGAAACATATTGACAGAGTGAATCAGATTGTTCTGGTGCTAGTTTTAAGCAAATCAATGGCAATCTCATAAGAAACAATATCAAAGCTATTTGTTTTCCATCATTTCATTTCATGCAGGTTTTTGAGGGTGATGCAGTCATGTCATTTTGGCCCTTACAGTGAGGTACACTGCTATGAATTTAATGATACATTTAGCACAACACCTGATAGTAAAATGGCATCAATGTTACTCATTTGGCTGACTTTTAATTAGAAAATTTAAGAGAAATTTCACTTAATTTAATTGTGGTTTCACAAACATGCACTACAGAGCCTTCTCACAAGTTATTTCAAGAAGAATACAAGTTGTCATATAAAAAAAGGATGAAATTTGAGCATGCCAAAGAATTTGGATATAAGCATTAAAGCAACATGTGTTAAAAAATTGAAATACAGACCCATTTACTGACAAAAATCATACTCTGAGGTTTGGAATGTTAAAATATATATTAGTGAGCTTTGTCAATCAATCATAACTTAACAATTTGGGGTTCCTAGAATAATAAAATTTATAAATTATCTGTATTCCACAAATAAGACAGAATATATGCATTGCAATTTTAGTCTAAGTAAGAGAGTATAAGTAAGAGAGACGAAGGGAATGTAAAACTAGGTGGGGTGGCAGTACCTAAGGTTAACCATTTTAAGTATTTAGGTCCCATTTTTCAAGATGATGGGATGATAGATGATAGATGGAGATGTAATCCATAGAATCAAAACTGGATGGTTGAAATGGAGAAGTGTCACGAGTGTGTTATGTGATAAGAAGATGCCTAACAAAGTGAAGGGAAAATCCTATAAGACGGCAGTTAGACCAGCCATGTTATACAGGAGCGGGAGCGAGTGTTGGGCAACTAAAGTTCAACATATTCATAAGATGAATGTGGCAGAAATGAGGATATTAAAGGTGGATGAGTGGTCATACAAGATTAGACAAGATTAGAAATGAACACATTCGACAAAAAGTGCATGTTGCGCCAATTGAAGATAAAATAAGAGAAGGGCGTTTAAGGTGGTTTTGACACGTACGCCGGAGACCCCTAGGTGCTCCGGTTCGAAAATGTGATAGTTTAGTTATATAAGGTAAGAAGAAGGGTAGAGGTAGGCCTAGGATTACGTGGAGAGAGGTAGTGTCTAAGGACATACGTATATTAGATATTGAGCCTGATCTTACTTTTGACAAAGCGACATGGAGACAAAGAATCCATATAGCCGACCCTATCTAGTATGGAATTATGGATAAGTCAGTTAAAAATCTTTTTTTCATTAGCTTTGTTTGGGGATACTTTTTTACTTTTACATGTCAAGTACTCGTAGAATTATTTATTTATTATTCTTTATTATTTATGTATTGTTTTTATTTTTTATGTATTTATTTATTTTTTATTATTATTATTATTTATCTATTTACTTTTTTGAAAAGCAACATGGAGACAGAGAATCCATATAGCCGACCCCATCCAGTATGGGATTAAGGCTTAGTTGTTGTTGTTGTTGTTGTTGTTGTTGTTGTATCCCACAAGTCTAATACGATATGTAAGGTGTGGGATCTTAGGTGCATTGATGATAAAACAGGAAAACATCTTAGCCTAAAATACTGGAAATACAATTATTACAATGATGAGAAACAATTCCAATTCCAAGGCCAAGTTTGATATAAACATTTAAGGGCATCAAGCAACATGGTGAAAATAAATAGGAAAAATAATAGCTAAAGTAGCAATTTTAAGTATAAGCTCAAAGTAAACCAAGGAAAAGAAATTCATCAACGAAATAGGCAATTTAACTTTTGAGAACACTTTATGGCAACCAAAAAGGTTCCAAGTTAGATCTGAGAATGCTATCAATGAAATAACTAAGTATAATGGGCCAAGTGCCATTTCTCATTAAAATGTGATTTATAAGGAACAATGAAAATAATAAGAAATATGTAATAGCTTGAAGTGGTTTCCAAAAATCATGATAACAGCGATTTTTGGATCATAGCACTTACAAGTTGAGCATGATTAATATTGATAGCCCAAAGTTGAGATTGGCTTAGGAACTCTATGTTCTCTGTTTCAAACTCTCTGGACTATTTCTTGACCTAGGGTAACATGTTTATTGAAATAGCCATGTCATATCGATGCAATACAAATTCTCCTAGCAATCAAAGCATTAATACTTCCATGACCCACCAAAAAGAAAAAACGGAACTTCATCATAAATATAAGTTACACATTGCGGCCGTCAACATTGCATAAGATCAAATGGCATGAGAAGCAATTCAATTCCTATTAACAAAGAAATAAACGAATTGATTTATGGTTAGAATAATTCAATATTCAATCGAAAACAAGAAAATTCCAGATAACATAACAACATGGATCTTCATGAGAAAAACATATATTGGGACAGATTTAATCTAAAAGACGATCAAATGCAAGGTCAACAGAGAAAAAAAAATTGGATTAAAAATCCAACTGAGATATACGCAGAAAGACCATGAATTAGGAAATGATTAACGAACCATCGGATTCCAAAACTAGATCTGTTGAACAAGGAATTCAGCATTGACATCTTGATCGGGCGAAGAGATCAAACCAAGGCTGCGGAGCTTCCTTCAATTGTAAATCTTGCGATCCTGATACCTGCGCACACCGCAAGATCACCGAGCCGGCACCGGCAGTTTCCCGACCCTAGTGATTCCAAGGCCAGGAAATGGGAGGGGTCAGTTCTATTCGGCTCGACACCAGAAGCCGAAACACGATTCAAGCCTAAGATCCAAGTTCGGCTCATTTCAAGCTCGAGAACTTTTAGCCGAGAATATGAAGTTTGATCATTTATTTATTTTTTATTTTTAAATTATAATTAATATAGAAATGAAATAACACCGGCTTTTGAAGGTGGAAAAAAACAATTAATTTATTTTTCTAAAAAAAATTGACTACACCATAGGTCCATAGTTGAAAAAGTTTAGATCTAAGAAAATTTTAAAAAATTTCACTTGAGTCTTTAATTTAAATATCTATAAAAAGTTTTATTAAAATATAAATTAGGATTTTTTTTTGAAATATTGTACTTTTTTTTAATTACCAAAATACGCAAATTGTAGATTTTGTACCATAATGTGCACATGTGTTTCTTTGGTGTGCTTGAAGCTCCATTAATGGCCAACATTTTGATAGTTACCATCTCAACCTTCTTGAATTTGGTCATGGACATTAATGAATTTGATTTTTTTTATCTTCTTCGATTTTAGCAAGAAATTAAATTAATGAACAAGTAAATAAAAAAAAGAAATTTGGGGTATTTTTTAAAAATTTAAAATAATTTGTAAAATAACCCTTTTTTTACTGATATCATAATGTTTTAAAATTATTATAAATATTTCATTCATAAACAAGATTTAAACAAATACACTGCAAAAATAGAAAATAAGACTATGGAAGTACATCACAAGAAAAAAAAAAAAGAGAGAGAGAAAGGATGATGCAAACAAAGCAAGTAAAAAAGAGAAGGTGGTCCAAACCAGCAGCAGCAAAAGCATCTGTTCAATCAGTATCTTCACCAGAGGTACTAGGTGGGAGATATTGAAGGGCATTCTTGAACTCCAACGAAGTCAAGTCTAGCTCGGGATGACGACGAGAGATATCTTGGAAGATTTTGTAACCTTCCTTGACACCATTTTGCCCCTCCTTGCAGACCAAGTTTTGGAATTCGTCGGATTCCTTGAACTCGGAGACAGCACGGGAGGCGATCTCGCGCTCTCGGGCGAGGTTCTCATCTGAAATCTTGTAAAGCTCGACAGCGCGGCGAATATCCATGCGAAAGAGTACAGAGCGTTTATAGTCTGCCACGGCGTCCTCCCAGATCCTTTTGCGGGAGACCGGCTCTGTGGTAGGTGGCTCCTTCTCCTTGGCCTCTGCAACTTGTTGGAGTTCGGGGCCCAGGGTTGGTCGAGGTCCTTCGACAAATTCCCTTAACGATTTAGGCAGCTTGTGAGGATCCATTTGTGGGGGATAGACTGGGAACCTTTAGAGGAAAGGGTGAGGAGGGTGTGGCCTGATCGATGGCTATTTAAAGAGCGAAGGGTGACAGAAGAGGCACACAAGGGATTCACGTGATGTTTCCAGTTACGGGAAGTGTCATTATAACTTCGGTTGCCTACATGCAACAAAATTGCGCGTCGCCCGAAGTAAAACTGAGTTTAGCTACCATATTATGGAGTAATGGCTTGCATGCAATAAAATTCTTGCCAAGGGACTCATGTGCAAAATGATGACTTTTAACACTTAAGTGATAAATTCTTCATAAGGGTCTTCAAAAAACGATACTAAAAAAGGGACTTTAATGCAAGTAAAAGCGATTGAATGAAATATCATGTATTACTAATTAAATGAGAATGCATGATTAAATATTTTATTAGACCACATGAGATGCCAAGGTCAATACTGCTCATTTTAATTGATAATGAAGACCTATGAGTTGTGTGTCATGGGATCCATAGCCTCATGTGACACTACACTAACTACAAGAAAGGCATCAATTATAAGGTACATTCCCAGCCAAGATTACATAAATAAAGAGACCCTATCCTCACCCACTCCCATGCATTGTCACCTCAACCCCTCATGGATACAGTGCAACCTCATGATACTAAAAGAGGGACTTTAATGCAAGTAAAAGCAGCTAGATGAAAGATCATATATCACTAATTAAATGAGAACGCATGATTAAATATTTTATAAGACCATATGAGATGCCAAGGTCAATACTGCTCATTTTGACTGATAATGAAGACCTATGAGTTGTGTGTCATGGGAACCATAGCCTCATGTGACACTATACTAAACTACAAGAAAGGCATCAATAATTATAAGGTGCATTCCCAACCAAGATTACGTAAATAAAAAGACTCTATCCTCACCCACTCCCATGCATTGTCACCTCAACCTCTCATGGATAGAGTGCAATCTCATGATACTAAAAGAGAGACTTTAATGCAAGTAAAAGCAGTTGGATGAAAGATCATGTAACACTAATTAAATGAGAATGCATGATTAAATATTTTATAAGACCACATGAGATGCCAAGGTCAATACTACTCATTTTGACTGATAATGAAGACCTATGAGTTGTGTGTCACGGGATCCATAGCCTCATATGACACTACCCTAAAAACCTAGATGGGATCACTTTGAAGACCTAAGACCTAGGTAACCCACAAGTCTTTGTTTTAGAGAACCTTATAACCAAGCTTTCTCCACTCCTGCTATCTCATTACTTGTACTCCTGAAACGATTAAGTCACCTTCTTCTTCCTTCTCTTCCTATCTTTGTTGAATGTCTTGCTAATTGCCACCATCTCCTCCAACCACAGTTATCTAGAGTGACGGCCAAGAGGAAGAAGAACAAGGCATCGCTTCCAGTAGATCCCCTCTGCGATTAGGAGGATAGGGAGTAGAAGTCAAGATCTCTGACTTTGGTGGTCAAGCTGTTCAAGGGCGAAATAACATCACGAATTTATAGGTACACCGATGGAGGAATAAACCCCACCTTATTTATTATTTTAAATTATTATTGTTACTGTTATTATAAATAGATGTAATGTTTTGCTTCTCTAATTTCAAGTTCTTTATCTTCAGTAATGGCAGAAAGATCACTTGTTTTGGTTTACTACAATGGTTCAATCACTACAAGCGAGGATACTGTTATATTTTTCTCCGACGATCAAGCTTGTTTTTATGTAGAAAATGATATCTCTTTAGAAAATTTAAAGAGAATCATTGAAGAAAATATAGAAATAGTAGACGGTCAAAAAGTTTCACATATCAAATACCGGCTACCTATTTCTTCAGGCAATGGAAAAATTTGCTATCGGGTATTCAAATTGCGTAATGATCGAAATGTTCAGATGATGTTCGACTGCCACCGAACATTTCTTGATATTCAAGTTATAGAATTATATGCCGAGCTTGGTATTGCAACTTCCACTTGTAATTTTGCTCAACATGAAATCAACAGAGATGACAACATTCCGCATAATATGAGATGGGAGACGACTTCATCAGCACAACCAGTCAATGAACCAGAAAGATGGGATAATCAACCACACAATTCTGATTTCGCCACCTCACAACAACCATCAAATATTGAAACAACTCCCATTCATAATATTCATGAAAATGAATTTGGTGAATATGGGAGCTCGAGTGGGGATGACCACGATGATGATAACTACACGGAGAATAGTGAAGCAAGTGCTGGAGATCTTGACTTAGAAAATTGCAATGTGGAAGATGTTAGTAGACAGAGCGTAGAAATGACAATATCGCCATTTGAGCCTCCAGCACATATGAGGGCACTTAATTTGGAAGCAATGTCTTCACCAGAATTCCCTAAATACACTTCATTATATGTTCACACATTCAGAGGGGTAATGGCAGATGGAGAATTGCATGTATGCATGCAATTTCGAAACAAAGATGATCTTTATGTAAATGATTAAGCATTATTGCTTACAAAAGTCGGTGGAATATAAGGTAATCGAGTCTGATCCAACTCGGTATGCAGGAAGATGTAAGTCATATGGCGATGGATGTAGTTGGAGGGTTCGTGCATCCTACAAGAAGAGGAAGCAGATTTGGGAGATTACAAAATACAACGGTCCTCACACTTGCGCATCAGCAATGATTTCCCAAGATCATTCTAAGCTGGATTCAAACATGATTTGTCGACACATAGAGGCCCTGGTCAAAGAGAAGCCATCCATCAATGTATCTGTTTTGATAGCGGAGATCAGGAATCGATACGGATACACACCGACATATAGAAAAGTATGGATTACGGGCGAAAGCAATTGAAGCGACATTTGGCAAGCTGGGAGGAGTCATTATAATGAGTTACCAAAATGGCTATCAGCACTTCAACAATTTATTCCCGGGACAATAATTGATCTCCAGACTCAACCGACATATGATGGAAATCACCTGGTACGTGATACTAATATTTTTCATAGGCTTTTTTGGAGCTTCCCCTCATGCGTGGAGGCTTTCAAATATTGTAAGCCAGTAGTGCAGATAGATGGCACACACCTTTATGGAAAATATAAAGGGACTTTGTTGATGGCAATTGCACAAGATGGTAATAAGAATATCCTTCCGATTGCGTTTGCCATTGTGGAAAGAGAGACGTTAGATGCATGGCGTTTCTTCCTAGAGCATCTACGGGCAAACGTGACACCACAGGAAGGAATATGTTTTATATCTGATCGTCATGAGGCTATCAAAGGAGCATTTAGAGCAATTGGTCGTCGGATGAATCCTCCTCATGCCTACCATGTTTATTGCATTAGACATATCTCTGCAAACTTCATGCGCCGGTTCAAAAATAAAGAAATGCAACGAATAGTTGTTAACATTGGTAAGTTGTAAATTTAAATTTAGTAATTTAAGCGTATATTGTTATTATGTTTTAAAGTTGTTTCACTTTATCTTACAATGAGAAGACCATCCACAGGGCGCCCAAAATCTACGAGGATTCATAATGAAATGGACATAAGAGAAGGCGGTCAGCCAAAGCGTTGTGGTTTATGTCGAAATGAAGGTCATAGTCGACGAAATTGTCCGAATATAGCTGGTCCAAGTAGTCGGTCGTAATGTAGCCTAAATATTATAATTGTTGCAAACCTTTTATACTATATGTAATTGTTGCCTTATTTTGGTAAATTATAATAATTATAAAACATTAATAAAATATTATAATATCAGTTATAAAAAGGGTTATTTTACAAATTATTTTAAATTTTTAAAAATACCCCAAATTTCTTTTTTTTATTTACTTGTTCATTAATTTAATTTCTTACTAAAATCGAAGAAGATAAAAAAATCAAAGTCATTAATGTCCATGACCAAATTCAAGAAGGTTGAGATGGTAATTATCAAAATGTTGGCCATTAATGGAGCTTCAAGCACACCAAGAAACACATGTGCGCATCTTTCCATCAACGTGTCAGATCTTTTTTAAAAAAAAAATATTATATGGGCCCCACATTGAATAAAAGAGTCAATCCACCTGCACATCTGCGCATTATGGTACAAAATCTACAATTTGCGTATTTTGGTAATTAAAAGAAAAAAGTACAATATTTCAAAAAAAAAAGCCACTAAAGAATTTTATAAAACTCCTGGTTAAACTAAAGTTTTTGATACATTATTGATAAAATGTTAAAACACAAGTTTTTTTAATAAAGAGTATATACTAATATATATACTAGTATAAGTTCTCAAACTTTTTTGAATGGTTGGTTGTAGACTCATTTATTTAGCGCAACTGAAATCTTGGGTCAATTTTGGGCCAAGTTGGTTCATTTATTAATGAAACGATCTTGGGCAAGCCGAAGCCAAAGCGCAAGTTGAACAAGGTGTTCTCAAATGGCTCAACTAGTTTGATAGTCTTAGTTGTCAATATATGTTCCGCTAATATTGTGTATAAAGAATACCATCTCCTATTAATTATCATTGAAAATGCATTGCCATGGGGTCTACTACTGAGAGAGCGCCACATGAGCTCATGAGCGGTGCTTGCGGCGAGTAGCGGTGGTCCACACAACGGCTATCACCGGAGACTAACAGAGACGAAGGAACATGGCCAATGTATGGAGTAGGAAGGTCAACCCATGAAATGCTAGCAAAACGCAATCACGAGCCAACAACACTGTCAGAGAGGATGACACCGTCGAATACCCTCGATGGAGCCCACTGAGGAGGACCGGAGTCTCCTACGCCAGCGCGCCCAACGGTGAGCCTGAACAATACCCAAAGTTAAGGTCCTCGGAAATGCCCTCAGCGGAGGACGAGGAGTGGACAGAGGTCCACTACAAACGTAGAAGAAGGCGGAACCCGGAGGTACGCAAACGGCCGACGGCACCAAGTAGACTGTAACGTTTCTAGGCAAGGAAATGTTTCCCTTCCCTATTCCCATGCAGAAGCATACTCAGGCTACGTACACAGTGCATGATGACCAGTCAAAAGCTGGTAGAGGTGTAACGGATAAAGGAGCGTGGCAGAGGAGGAGTGGGGAACAAGAAATCAGAGAGGCTGTCACGCCCCGACCCGAATCCTGGGACCTCAAGCACGTGAGCAGACCGGCCGTACCCAAGTGTAGACGAGCCCCACTCGGATACAAGGCCTAAGTAATCAAAAGCATGCAATAATATAATCCACTAACTTCAATAATCAGAGTCTTACAGCGGAATATAAAACATAATTTGATACTTTACATAAGTTAAAACCCTACAAGGGTCCTACAAAATAAATTCTTATATAGGAAAACCTTAGGTCCTCAAACCTCTACTAGAATATCTCGATCCCTCGCACAGCTCCTGACCCCAAGTCACCTACACCTCAAGACCTGGAACAAAAGAAAGCAAACAAGTGGAATGAGCTTTCGAATTAAAAGCTCAGTAAGTAACCCTAGGGATGGCAACCCCAGACCCGATCCGCTCCGAATGGGGCGGTTTTTTGTTGTTGGAGAGCGGGGCACGGGGCGGGGCGGGGCGGGGATTTTTTATGAGAAGGGCGGGGTGGGGCGGGTTTGGTAAACACCCATTTTAAAACCGCCCCGTCCCGCCCCGCTAAAAAAATTACAAACATACCCTCTATATTATATATATATATATTACATAGCCTAGGGTTTACAAACATACCATATATATATATATATATATATATATATATATATATATATATATATATATATATATATATATATATATTATATTATATTATATTATATTATATTATATTATATTACATAGCGGGGCGGGGCGGGGCGGGGTATGAGGAAAAACCGGCGGGGCGGTTGTGGTATTCATACATGTGGTATTTTGGCGGGGTGGGGCGGGGCGCGGGGCAGGGCAGGTTCAGGCAGGGCGGTTGTGGTAAAGGCCTGCCACGCCCCCGCCCCGCCCCATTGCCATCCCTAAGTAACCGCGCAAGGGATGCAAAGAGGTCATGAAAAACAATCGTGTAATAGTGATCCACACAAAGCAATAACATAGGAAAAACTAAGCTCAAAACTCACGAGGATCACTATCACTAAGCACAGGCACAAAACATGAAGTCAAATCAAACATAAAGAACAAACTTGTCATCTCTCCGGCAGCCATCGACCTAAGCCGATCTTAAATCTTATAATCCAAACCCTTGAGTCTGGTGGAGCTCCTACATGTACGTACAAGGCCATCGTATCGTCCCACTAACGGGTGGCGTCCAGAGTGTCCGCCCATAACTTATCACAATCTGCACTGAGCGGGAGAATCTTCAACTCAAGAAATGCTGACACACCGACCCGGACGGAGCACAGGCTCACGTGTTTCCACGGCCACATGTCAATCAACAGGAAGGCGTAATCAGCATACACACACATGTCCAACAAAAGCTTATATACCAATATGCATACACCACCATGGAGCTCAATAAAGAAAGAATCTTGAACACGTGTATGCAATCCAAGCAACAATATACGAAGCATGGTAACATCAAAAGCCAATAAGCAAAGAAGCAAAAACAATAATACTCAACAATCACGAGGCCAATCAAAATGTTGGAGCAAGATCAAGAATTCAAAGTCAATAAGCCCAAAACTGGGTAGGAGCTAGGCAAGAGTCACTTACTTCTATTCGAAATCAACCAACTAATCCGAACTGTCTCGACGAAGTTCAGCGCTCCACGTCGACATCTGGTAACCACAAGTCAAATCTCAATAAACACGCGTGTGTCTAAGAACAACTATGCCTACAATGCATGTTCAACTAAATGGGCATGGCCCATTAATAAACCCGATCTCGCTCACCCGACCAAACCCGTCAACATCAACCCGGTCAACATTATAACAAGGTCTTATAGTAATTAACTTAGTTGGCACTTTTTCATAAAAACCCTCTATTGAGATTCCATTAATAACAAAATCAATTTGTTAACTTTATAATAAACCTCTCTTAACCCTATAACAGAGTTTCATGGACTTAATATCAAGATTTTATTAAAGTAAAATCCATTACCATTAATTGTTAATGGCCATCTAAACACTCTATTATCATCAATCATGGACTCATCCCATTAACGGGTCAAACCCGTTTAATATCAACTATTAAACCCACTAACCTACATGAGTATCAACAGGTCAACTTCTGTAAAAGCTCCATGAAAACCCAAACTAAACTAACAGCCTCCTGACAAATATATCAATTCTCACTCATGTAACTATCCTCAAAGTAAACATCACCACAAGCCCCTTCAACTAACCATGCACTTAAATACAAGCTACTTTGAGTCTTAGTATAAACCTTCACCCTCTCAACACAGGCTAGGTCCAACCATCTAGACGACCCACCCATATCTTGATAATCAGTCAACTAAAACCATGACCATTAATGACCTCATTTAACCCATACCCTTGCTCTTACATTATCCTAGCTGTTAACATGTACCAAACTCCACAGTCCAACATTTTTCTAAAACCTCAAAGCCATTCACAGTGACCCTCCAAAATCAACAAGCATACTTCTATCTAAGCAATTTACCATCACCAAACACTAGCCTCTAACACATAGAATTCAACAGTCACTACTAACCTGTTAACTCTTGGTAACCTTCTAATAATCCCACAAAACAAATCTCACTACCTCAGCACAGTGGGTTCATCAAATTAGTGCTAAGGACCAACCAAACACCTCTATTGTTGTACCAAATCAGTCACCACACCAACCTTTTTATCCACTGTTCAGCAGCTAAGAAAACATTCGATTGACCCAAAACCTTGAGGCATTCACAACAACTATCAACAAAGGTTTATAAAACATATCTGAACCTCAAAGAACTCAAATTCCGATGATCCCTCTTCTCTAGACTCAAGCACTACTCTTCTACCTCTTTTTGTTGATCATAGGTGTGTATGTTATTCATCTATAATCCTTTAACTCAGTCCTGTTAATACTAATCATTAATGAACTCTAACACCGCCTCCTTCTTGTGAACCCTACCAGTCATGCAATGCCTTACTTTATTTATGCTCAACTCATCAAAAGCCATACAAATCATCTCAGAGAAAACAATACATGCACTATTGCACAACAGTTATGCATGTGTGTTTAACCTAGCCATTGGGTGGCAGAGAGTTAAAAACACTCACCGGATTGGTGGACCCTCTTGCCCACTGCATGGTGCTTTCTCCGGTGAGGGATGAGTCACAACGCTGCACGGTGGAGCTTCAACGGCCTGCCACGAACTCGCGAAGAAAGCTTGAGCGCGTGCGGTGGCTCCAGTCGACCACCAATACCTTTCCTTGTTACGGCGGCAGCACTAGGGTTTTTCAAGCTCTTTCTTCTTATAGAGCGACGTTGGAAGGATTGGGTTGAAATCGCGATCCCCCTGATTGTGATCAGATCTTATCTTTTCCAATAACGACCGATTTCAAACGCGGAGAGAATCGTCATGCAACGGTACGCTGGAGAAGAAGATCGTGCCTCGGGATTAAACCTCACTCGGACGAATGATGATGCCGGTGACGCGTGGCGAGGATTATGCAATGGAGCGCGATTTCTCCATTCAAACCAATCTCCAATCACTTGCAACTTTCCATTTGTTTGAAAAAAAATATCACTCAATCACATGCACGACCTCCTTGTGTTTCCTTATATAATACTTTGTCTTTTTTTTTATATATATTTTTTTATCCATCTTCTTAATTTCCGCCCCAAAAGTGTTCACACGTTTTTGTTTAAATCCAAGTCATGCACGTGCTTCCCTAAAATGATGGATTTATATACAACTAAATATAATTTTAATATTATTGATTCATTCATATGCCAGCCATGCATGTTCTTTTCACATTCCTACTTTCCTCATATCTATATTATAATCACATGTGTGATGTTTGAATATGGAAAGTCAATATAGTCTAATGGTGCAGCAAATCATAATCATCCCTTCTTTTATTTTATTTTTAAATTCAAAACCTTACCCTATCTGAATCAAATCCCTTATTTATATATATATATATATATATATACCATCAATCAAATCCCACATTCAAATCAACTTAGCAAAACTATTTATATAATATCTATAATTAACTCAACCTCAGCCGGCAACCTATAATTTATAATATATCAAATCAAATCATATCTCTAATTATTATAAAAATATTTATAACAATCCTTAAATTTTGATTATTTCAATCAATAATTACCACGTGATTATCGTATGTGCCATATATTCAATTGGTTATTTGATTGCCATTTCCTTACCTATATCTTTATATTAGACATTTATATATATTTTATAATGCTCATCTTATCTTAACCATCTTTTTAATTTTAATCACCAACAAAATATTATTTCATAATGCATTGATTTATATCCTTACAATAAAGTAAAATATTTATTTCCTAATTAATTAAATAGAAATCAGGAAACTTTTATTCAATTAAATCCAATCTCGTGGGACTTTCTTTCATTAACCCAAGATTCCAGGAAAATAATTAGAAAAATCATAACCTAAAATCTTCAGATTTTACAGAGGCGCAGGTGAACCAGGACACGCGTCGCCACAGCACTCGCGAAGGGAAACCTAACCTACGTCTCCAAGGGTACGTGGTAGGAGGCAAGGCTGGGTCTTTAAAAGGGAAGAAGGGAGACAATGGCAAGGCATCTGAATAGAGAGGAGTATTGGGCCTGTAACTCAGTGGAGGAGCAGGGGGGAATTTCTCGGCGTCTCTATCTCTAGTCCGATGGTCGGAGAGACCTTGGCGGACTTATCTATCTATCTAGTTTTCTTTTATTTCCTGTTGAAGTGCAAGCTATTATCTAGTGTGGATTGTCTTAGCTTATGAACCTGTTTCTTTCCTATGTAAAGTTAATGCACTGTCTTGGGTTTTCTGTGAGTTGTTGCAACTTCTTATTCTCTCTCTGAGATTTCTAGTGTTTTCTAGTAGCTATAACGCTACATAGACGCTCACCACCTATCATACACACACCGTCGGGCCCGCCTAAGGTGTGTGGTCAATGTCTGCGCAACGAACACCGTGCGGCGGAGTATCATAGGGACATCACCTGCAAGAGATGCGAAGAAGCCGGCCACCGCGCTACCACTTTCCAGAGAAGCCCAATCTAGAGAACGGGAACACAAGAGGCCCCGGAAAGGATCCCACCACCTACGCAAAAGAAGGCTGATCGGAAGGCACCCAACCCCATCTCGGGCAACCATTGCAACAGTGCCAAACACCCCACTCGTCGAAGCCACTACAGGCGGAGCATGATGACGAAGAAAGGTACCACCTCTCGCTCACCCTGGACGATGAAATGATTAGGGGGAAGGAGGAGATGGAATTCCTCACTGTGGTCACCGTGGAGAAGGTCCGAGAGGGCTGGATCATGGGTCGCCGGATTGTGGCGGCGCTAACAGAGCTATGCAGCGTCGTCTAGGACTAGGACGCGAAAAGCTTCTGAGACGAAAGGTACCTATTAAATTACCCCATAACGAAACTAGCGCGGAAGCTGGAAGCTCGAGGTTCAATCGACTGGCCGGAATTCACCTTCCGATGTCGTTCGACCCATGACATCGGATTTCTAGAATCCGGGTGTCGAAGGAGACATTAAATGGGTGGAAATCCCCAAACTCCTCCGTTTCTCCTAGAGGAGGGAGGTGATGTATCGTGCTCAAGCCAATTGGCGAGCTAGTTCACATCAACTGCCGGGGAGGAGTGCACACCGATGATGTCAGAGTACTGATCTAGATCATATACGGCCACACCCTACCATGCACGATTGACTGCAGCATCACAACTCACAAGCACTCATATCTCGTGGTAATGGAGGAGGGCCAGACCGTCCTACCATGGGAACGACGCTGAAAAGCAGCAAAAAGGAAACGTGAACAGGAGCTTCGCCAAGAGCGCTATGAGTCGGGGGAGGTCCTATTATACGACAAGCCAAAGATGATGAATGGCAACAAGAATTTCGACGTGCAAAGAAGGGGAAGACTCTATTGATCACACCGGAGGAGAGGCTAGTAAGGATGGCTGGGAGGGGGAGAATAGGGAGGAGGCTGACCGACATCCACCCCGGTGACTAGGATTAGACCGGGAAAGGACCGACGGTTACGAGCCTGGACCAATGGCTCTTTGGATCATCCCCACCCTCGGACCGTTGTACTAGGGCGCCGAGGGTGGATCAGGGCCGGCATGCGCAGCTGGTACAGTGCACGAGCACTGTTATGATTCCTGATAGGCGTGACCTCGTAGGGAAACCAGAGAAGGACCACGTTTAGTCCCAAGAGTGGTTAGCCGTGGAAAGAGGAGATGACGCGGGTGTTTGGAACTACCCTACGTGGCAAATGATGACGAGGTGGACCTATGGGAGTTGGACGCGTGGGAAGGCCTTGGTGCAGATAGTGGCGATTATTGGGAAGCTGAGTTAGATACGGCCCACACAGAAGCGACCAATCGTAGACTGCCACCTAGCGCAAACAAGGCAAGGAAGAAGGTTGTTCCGTAGTGGGCCAAGATACAGGATTTGGTGCCCAGCCGATCCAAACACAGGCGGTACCCTCACAGGCAGCCCACACCAACTTTTGCCCAGTGAACCCAAAGACTAATAGGCTTATAATCAATGAAAATGTTGTAGGCCCCAATATTGTTGTAAATGAAGATGTTTTAGCTAATGAAAAGCCCATTATGCC
Source organism: Dioscorea zingiberensis (assembly GCA_026586065.1). NCBI lineage: Eukaryota > Viridiplantae > Streptophyta > Magnoliopsida > Dioscoreales > Dioscoreaceae > Dioscorea > Dioscorea zingiberensis. The sequence goes on along the minus strand of CM048818.1, from coordinate 50,737,114 downwards.
TTACATAGATCAGTTTACTAATCAAGAACATAATATAATGAACCTTATCAAAACTGGTTCAGAACTTGGGTTGGACCTATCCAAAGTAGCAATTTGAATCATCAATGGAACCTGCACACTAGTATCTGATGAGGCATGAGCCCTCATAGCAGGCCATAAGCCAAATAAGAATGCCTAGGGTCATGGATCAAGACCAAATAATAATGAAACAAAGATACAACAAACTAAGAAAAAGAAAGGAAAGATGCAAGCAACTATAAGTATAACGCTGAAACCTAGGGGAAGGCCCCGTAAATAAAAACCTATTGAAGAATCAGGTCTCCAGGAACCAATGATAAATGGATTAGCTGAGCGCATTGAACTAGAGGACACCTCCCAACCCAGCCCTATGGTACCGCTAACATTATCTAATCTGCAGATAAGGAAATTCTATCGACAGTAATTCAAGTAAGGATCCATGTCGACCAGGGAAACAGGGCATCCCAGTGTCTCCTTAGACAACTAAGGCAGAGAGAGCGGGTTCATAAGCACGGAAGCCGCGGGGAGGGGGGAGGGAAGGGAGGGGGGCATCTAAGCACTCGGATCCCTACCACACTCAGAGGGCCCAATATAGTGATTTTATGAAGATCGTTGCATGGAATGTAAGGGTACTAGGGAAACGGAGGAAGAGATTCCTAGTCCGAGATATCCTCCACAAACAAAATGCACAGATTTTCTACCTCCAAGAGACTAAACTGGCAGCCATAAATGAGATCACCTAGAGATCTATTGGAGGAATAAATATAATGGCAGGCTGGTGCTCCCTGCCAACAAAGCTAAAGGTGGTTGTTGTATGGGCTGGAATAACTCATAATTCCTCCTCATTCACAGTTCAGTTAGTGTTTTCTCCATCACAACAGTATTGGAAGAAATCTCGACGGGAGAGAAACAGATGATCACTAGAGTATATGGGCCCTACGAAAGAGCCCGGAAAGGAGCTTTTTCGAAGGAACTAGAAAGCAGACGGAATTTATAGCTAGGTCCCTGGGTAAAAGCAGGGGACTTTAATGCCACCCATAAGAGAGGAGAACGGAGTTCCGACATATCCATCCAAGGAGAACATAAACAGTTTAACAATCTCATCTACGGGTTACAGTTGTTTGACCCTCCCCTCATTAGGAGAAGGTTCACTTGGACTAATGGGCGAGCAAGACCAACTCTAGTGCGGTTAGATCGATTCCTCATTTCCATAGAATGGGTAAACAAGTTCCCCAGGATCAGCCAAGCTACCATTCCATGCACCTGGTCCGACCAAACCCCATTGATTCTAGAGGCTGGAACATGGTGCACAAAAAATGCCCCTCTAGGTTCAACAGGGATTGGGCCAAGGAGCAGGGCTTCTAGGATATGTTGAAGATGTGGTGGGGCGAAATGGATATACAGGGAGAAGGGGTCTATAAACTGGCAAAGAAACTCAACTTAGTTAGAGGCAATCTATAGATTTGGAACAAGTCAAGGACAACAAATCAATCTCTGAGAATGCAGGAACTTTTGGCCCTCATACACGAGGCTGACATCACAACAGAGTCACGAACTCTGACCTGAGAAGAAGAGGAAGCTCTAGCCACCCAGTATAAAGAATATGAAAATATTATTCGAAGTGAGGAGTTGTTATAGAGACAGTGTTCCAGGATTACATGGCTGAGGGAAGGGGATAGAAACACAAAATTTTTCCACGCCATCACAAACCAAAGGAGAAACCAAAACTGGATAGGCCAACTCCAGATGCAGGGAAGACTCCTGATGAAGCAGGATGAGATCTCCAAGGAAATCTCTAACCACTTCCGTGCACTTTTTAAAATGACAATAAAGCCTAGTTTTCAAGTGAATTGGGAGTCGCTACTGGGGAAATAATCACAGAGAGACTTGTCACACTTAGATAATCCCTTCACGGAGAAGAAAATCCATAAGGAAATTCAGGAGCTAAATACGGATAAGGCCCTAGGGCCAGATGGCTTCCCCGTGAGCTTATACTAACAGGGATGTTACTTTATCAAAGATGATCTTTGCCAACTATTCCAAGAACTCCATCTTGGGAGGACAAATCTGGAAAGACTTAACTGGGCACACATCATCATCATCCCTAAAATGGAAGCCCCTAAGAAGATCAAGGACTACAAGCCAATCAGCCTCCTAAACTGCTCAATGAAAATTATCACCAAAGTCCTTACCAATCACCTACAAGAGGTCATTGCAGACTTGGTAGATGAAAATCAAACGACGTTTATTAGAGGAAGGTGCATCCAAGATAACATTATAGAGGCGGACGGACTTATATACCGTAAAAAAAGAGTAGAATGAACGGAGCACCCATGAAAGTAGACTTCGAAAGGCTTTTGATACGGTAAACTAGAGTTTCCTATTGGACAATTTGAGAGTGAGAGGATTGGGGGAAAAATGGATCGGATGGATCAGTACAATACTATATTCCTCGAAGGCCTCCTTCCTCCTCAATGGATCCCCCACTAGAAATGTGAGACATAAATAAGGGCTCAGACAGGACGACCCCCTTTCTTCACTCTTGTTTGTATTTGTTGTGGATATCTTTATTGTCATGCTAGCCAAAGCAACGACAGCTAATATGTTTACAGGAGTTAAAAGAGGCTGTGCAAGTTGCAAGCACATCACCCAGTGAGACTCGACACATCAGACTCATCTTCAGCGTTGCTGCAGGCACATCCAACTCCGCACTCATTGGCCCTAGACCCTCCTCCAACCGCTGCAGCACCACCCCCGGAGATACCACCACCACCTGAGGCAGCATTGGTAGCACCCGAGGTTGAGCAACCTTGAGTTGATTGATCAATATTTGTATCACTTTTTATACATGTAGCAAGGGCCTATCCCTGCTACTCTTCTATTTTCAAGATGTTTTCTTTATATTTCTCATAGAGACTCTTTACCTCCCTTTTTATTATGCGAATTATGCATTTGATGTCTCTTCTTGCTTGCAGCTTTAAAGACTCTCTCTTTTTGTTGTTGTCATGACACTTCACCTCGAGTTCGGACTCAACTTGGAATTCATCCTTCTAATTCGGGGGAGTTTTCGTTGGCCCTCTCCCAATTCGTATATTGAATATATCATTATTTTTATGCTTGATTTTGTGCATTGAGGACAATGCAAATTTTTAAGTGTGGGGATGGGCACATATATGATGTATGAAATTCATTGAATATCTTTATAAATTAATTCATTGCAAATCTTTAAGTGTGGGGATGGTACCCCATGAATTCATTGCAAATCTTTACATATATACATGTTTAGTGTACACCAATGACGACGTTTTGGAAAATTGTATTCAATTTTATTTTACTCTTAGTTTGCACCATTTGTGCAAATTTTTTTCTGTTTTGCCTATGAAACATCTTGGACACTTAGAGAAAATCTTCATGACTACTACACTCTCTAGTAACATTAAATAACCCATTCCTATGTTTCTTTGACTTCGATTGATAAGTATTGTCTTCTATGGCTCCAAGAGTGTTCGTGGCACTGGTCAAACTTCTAGCCCTGGTAAGTAGAATGTAAGTAAATAAATGATGTACATAGAAAATGTGAAAATAAGAACCGAGAAAGTGCTCCTCTACTCTTGGCGAAGTAAGCTTGGGTCTTTGGCTCCTAATCAGAGTATTTCTCAAGCCAAAAAGTCACTTGTGAGCATAAGCGCGTACATGTAGAGCTGTAACTTCTTGAGTAGTTGGGTATCCTAGTACCTAGCAAGCATGTGCATCCCTCCGAAAAGAAAATCTACACTCTATGTTAATCTTTGGTTCCCTGGAAAGTCGGATCCTTCGGGATGCCCTATAGGAGCATATATGAAAAGAAAAAAAGAAAAGTGGAAAAATGAAAGAAAAAAACAATTTTTTTTTTTTTCTATTCCTCTAGAGTCCACTGAGGGTAACCTTGTCACTTTAAGGCTTGGAAACATAGCAAGTGGAGTGAAAACCGCATCTAGAACTATACTAAATTGTGTCATGAGATTGATCTAAGTATAAGAGGTTGAAGTAGGAAAATTCATATGTCCATGCTGAAACTGTGAGTCGGATAAAATGAAAGTGCTTTATAGCTTGATGTTAAACGTTTCTCAATTCTTTAATTGTTGTTTTTGTTTGCTTGAGGACAGGTAAACGCTTAAGTACTAGGATGTTTGATAAGCGTTCAATTGATCATATTTTTATACTTGTTTCATATACACTTTGCATGTGATTTAGAGAAATTTTTGCTCGTCGATACTTAATTTGTGTTTATTTGTATTTACAGGGCGACGGAAGGCCTCAAGCATCAAAATGAAGAAATTCGACATCATTTGAGGCAAAAAGGAAGCAATCTAAGGTTGTGCGGGAAGGGGTGGGGGTGCACGCACCCGTACAAAGCAAATTTCCAGTGGTACAGGCATTCGTGCACACACGCAATTCAACTGCACGCGCTACAAACAACACCCAACACAGACAGCTAGATCGTGCGGAAGGTCGTGCGGCCACATGAAGGACAACATGATGCGAGAAGCGCTTATTGAGCAATCCAGCGGATGGCTCTGCACCCATGCAGCTAGCCTGCGGGCTACCCTGACTTCACCTGTGCAGTGCGCGGACAACCCTGCGCTCGTACGGTGCACTGCTCGGGACCCAGACCTGGTTAACCCGGATTTACTCCAAAAATAAGACTCCAACCCAGATTAGACCAAATCTGTTATGATTTTATGGGTGGACTATAAATAGATGATTTAGGGTTTTAGGAAAAAGCTTTTTCAATCTCTTGTTAATCTTGGAATCTTGGACAACACTCTTGGCCTCTTGGCAAGCTCCACCCCTCTTCTCTTATGGGATTAGGGTTTCATTAAGCATCTTTGGAGCGGGGACGTGGCGCAACTATTGAAGGGACACTGCATACTCTGCCAACGGTGGAGGGGAGCAATATCTACATGATGTTTGCTTTCTTTCTCTCATTTCTATTGTTGGATGTTTGTTTCCCTTTGATGGGGAACTAATTTGCTAGATACTTGGGCATGATGAACCTCCGGATTATAACTTAATATTGTGCTATGCATTATTATTTTGAATAAATGCTTATTGTTATGAGATCTATTGAACATTATGTATGGAATCGATTATCTACATTGCGATAGCCTGGGTAGTCAATAGGGTTCGAACGAGGGAAGAAGTGAACGCTTCCTTGTATTAGAATAACTTCAATAGAGAGAGTTGTGAGTACGCCAAGAGATTGGGTACTAAGGTGAAAGAATCCTCCAAATTTCTTATTCTCATAACTCTCCCAAGACCTTGGTTCCCTAGAACATTAATGCAATGAGTGTATTAGGTTAGTCATCACCTTGAAAGAGGGATGAAAGCATTGTAGGAACCCTTGGTCCATAACTTAGCAATATTTAATGTAGGAATTCATACTCATATCCTTTATAACATCCGGAGGGGATTCATTGACCGAGTATCTCCCTTTAATGATTGGTTGCATTCACAACTTCACATTGCCCTTGTGCATGCTAATTTTTAGGCTTTCTTTAGTTATAGGTAATTAGGTTAATCTACCTACATCACTGTTAGGCTAGATAATAGACAATTAGCTAGTACTAGTACTTCTAGGCCCCCAAGGATTCGATACCCGACTTTCCTATGTTCACTTTATTACTTGATACGACCAGTGCACTTGAGGTAACATCGGTAAGCGATCAGCTGCTGAACCGAGCCTCGAGGACAATGTTGACTTGATGGGTGACGGCTATTCATTGGATGATCGAAGGCTTAGAATTCCAGTCGTTGAGATTGTGACGCATGGAGGGAGTCGATCTCCAACCAACTTTAACTGGGGTTCTCCCATGCATAAGGGACCAACAAATGGTAATACATGGGCGCAACCCGACCCGAATGGCCAAGATGGGCCCTCCCTTCATGGTCTGGATACTGGCACGAATTCGGACCAGTTTTGTGGCCCAGCAAACTCTCAGACTTATGACATGATATAAAATGAAGGCCCACAAGACCATTTGAACTATTCTTACCTCCAAAAATCTAATATTAATGAGACAAACCAACTCACTAAGCCCACCACACCAACATTTATAGAAGAGCCATACATAATTAAATTGGGAGAAGGACTTACCATTGACATTAGCAAAATGACCCCAAGAATCATTCTTGGGTCTTGGAACTTGGTCACAGAAGATGCATGGACCTTACTAGTGGAGGAGGAAAGCACTCTACAAAACATAAATACACATATAACTCTTGATGTGGAACCCAAGCAAAATAAAAATCAAGAAGCTTCACAATCACCAAGACCCCGGGGACGCTCTCAAAAAATTAGAGTCGACGATCCTACCCCTGGGAAGCCAGGGCCCACACCAAGAAAACAAAAAAGGAAGGTGCATACGGAGGACATAGAAGATATGACACCTTACTTGGAAACTGCTAGGGTCACTTTGTCTGAATGGCCTAACAAGGAAGCAATCTCGACTGCACTAAAGGTGGGGGTAGACATACAACAAACAGGGGATGATAAGTCCACATACCTGGCTCATATGAGAAATCTGGAAGCAGAAAGAGTCAGGAGGGTAAACAAGGTGGCAACTAAGCCACCAAGGGAGCACTTCCTAGATGGGCAATCAACTAGTGATTATATGAAGCTCATCACATGGAATGTTAGGGGTCTGGGGAAGCAGAGGAAGATGTACCGGGTCAGAGACTACCTCCAGCTCCATCAGGTAGATATCTTCTATTTACAAGAAATAAAAATATCATTGATGGATAACCGAATGAGGGGGTCCATAGGAGGACCCTGAAAATCTCAGCAGCGGAACAAACACGAGTGGGAGGGGGTGCTGCATTGGCTGGAGTAGCAGCAATTCCTTATCCAAGGCTAAATTTATTGACAAATTCTCCATTACTATTATACTAGAGGAAATGCAACTAAACAAGCCTGGATGCTCACAACAGTTTATGGGCCCTATGAAAGATACCACAAGGGGCCTTTCAGGAAGGAGCTCAAAACAGTCAGAGCACGATGGGATGGACCATGGATAGTGGGGGTGACTTTAATGCTATAAGAGTGGTCGATGAACACAACAGAGGGGTGCAGGCTAGCAGAGATACGGAGGGCTTCAACCACACAATACAAACACTAGATCCCACCGCTCTATGGGCGACAATACACATGGACGAATAATAGAGCCAACCTGACCATGGTAAGATTAGATCTCTTCCTCTCAACAACAGAGTGGCTGACACACTTCACTAGAATATGGCAAACAACCCAACCGCGGGTCAGATCGAACCATACACAGGTGATGCTAGAATGTGGTCGTCATTGATCAAACAAGGGTCTGTTCAGATTTAATAGAGACTGGAGCAATAAAGAAGGCTTCTGGCAAATGATCAAAGAATGGTGGGTGGGTAGCTCTTTTTAAGGTAATGGAGCTTATGTGATGGCCAAGAAGTTGAAACTCATTAGGGGGTGCTTAAGGAAATGGAATATGAAAATAAGGCAGCAATCAAACAGGATGAAAGTTACCACACTCGCCAAGATGGAGCTCTTTGATAGTATACAGGAGGAACGGGAGCTTGAGCAACAAGAGAATGAAGAAACCCTTCAACGGGACTATGACAATATCATCTGATCCGAGGAAGCATATTAGTGACAATGCTTTCGAATTATCTGGCTATAGGAGGGAGATAACAATACCAAGTTTTTCCATGAGTTGTCTAGTCAACGGAGGAGCAGAAACTGGATCCAAAGCATAAAACATCAACAATAGATCATAACCTGGGAGGAGGATATTGCACAAGCATTCATTGCTCATTTCTGGAATATTCTTGGAAAGAGACGAGGCTTCAGGTACAAAACAAACCTGGAAAGCTTATTCTCTCACAAAGAGGAAGTGGACCTTTAACACCTAGAGCATTGGTTTACAGTTGATGAAATTCGACGAGCCATTACAGAGCTCAACTCGGACAAGGCCCCTGGCCCAAACGGCTTCCCCATGACGATATACCAAAAAGGTTGGGATTTCTTCAAAGATGATATCATCAAATGGTCTAACAATGTTTACGAGGGGACCTCCCATTTAGAACGAATGAACTAGGCCCATATTACACTCATTCCCAAAACAGAGTCGCTGAAGCAAATCAAGGATTATCGCTTAATTAGTATGATCAACTGCTCACTAAAAATCATCGCCAATGTCCTCGCAAACAGACTATAAGCAACAATGAGCTCCTTGATTAATGAATCCCAAACTGCATTTATCAAAAGTGGATGCACCCAAGATGACATCATAACCGCAGAGTAGATCAAACATAAGATGAAGACACGCAATCAAAAGGGAGCGATACTGAAAGTTGAATTTGAAAAGGCTTTCGACATGGTGGATTGGGAGTCATCAGGGGTTTCGGCCCGTGATAGATAGGGTGGGTAAAGGAGATACTATACTCCTCAAAATCAAGTCTCCTTATCAATGGACAATTAGTGGGTTATGTCAAGCATTAGCAGGGGTTAAGTTAGAGGGATCCTCTGTGACCCCTACTTTTCGTCATAGTGACAGATATTTTCAACGCAATGCTCACCAAAGTCATCAATGCAAACATCTTCAGTGACCTTAGATGTGGGGAGGGAGGACAAGAACAAATCACCTTCTTTCAGTATATCGATAATCTCCTAGTGATTTGTTCGGGTCAACCAGAGAAACTACAGACACTTAAGCTTATATTCTACCTATACGAAGGACTTTCAGGCCTCAGTATCAACTACTACAAGACGTCTCTAGTACCAATTGGGTCAGAAAATGACGAGGAATAAACAAGGGCAACAATCAAGAATTGCAGAATACAAGGACTCCCTATTGACAACTACTTGGGTATTCCCATATTTAGATCAAAGCCTAGGCGAGAAGAATGACTTCAGTTAATTGACAAGGTGAAAATGAGAATAGGTTCTTTGAAGGGTCATCTGCTTTCCATGGGTGGTAGGTTCACCCTACTTAACTTAATCTTCTCAACAATACCGAACTACTGGTTAGCTATTTATCAACTGCCAAGCTTGGGTACTTAAGCCCATAAATAGTCTTAAAAGGACTTTTTATGGCAGGGACCTGAAATGCAAGGGAAGAAATACCAGTTAGTGAACTGGAAAGGGCTGTGCAGACCTAAGGAACAGGGCGGCTAGGGCATTATCGACCTCAAAAGTTTTAATTCTAAAATGATAGGGAAGTGGTGGTGGAAGTTGCTCACGGGGCAAGTTGGAATCTATCAAAAGATCATCAAGGAGAACTAATTCAGAAGATCACACATGAAGCCCAATCAGAAATCTCCCAATAGAACATCGTATTTCTAGAAGGGGATCTACGCCCAATGGAGTCTAGTTGAAATTGGAATGAAAGTTAATGTCGGCAAAGGAAATATAGTGAATCTTTGGCATGACAAATGGATGGAGGGCCAAGCACTGATCATTCTCCTCCCTACGCTTCAAGGCCTAATTAGAGATCATCGCATGACCCTTCAGGAGGCTAAGCATATATAGTCAACAAGGGGGGTGTACCGCTACTAAGCCAGAGCCTCTCATAATGGAGGGGACAGAGAAGATGGATACACTCATGGCAACCTTTGAAGTGCTATATGGGAACAGAGAGGATGAAAGAATCTGGACCATTAGAACGGGGTCATCATTCACCACGAAATCCTATGCAATCTCATTGTAGATGGAGAATGCAAAGCGGATTTGCAAATGATATATGGAAGCTGTCGTGCCCTAAAAAAAAGAAGCTCTTTGCGTGGTTAGCATGAGACAACAAGCTACTAACCTTAGATAACATAGCCAAAAGAAGGCAGACTGGGGACTGCACCATGTGTTACTTATGCAATGAAGCAGAGGAAATAGTGGAACACCTTCTCATCACATGCTCCCTCGCAAACCAAATATGGGCCCACTTTTGCCCATTCTTCAACCTTCCCCGACCCCATTCCATAACGAACCTATGGGGTCTTCAGAACATAGGAAAGCGTCTTCACAAAGAAACGTGACTGGGATGGAACCTCGTTGTAATGGCCATAGCCTGGAGCATCCAGCTTGAAAGAAATGAAAGATACTATCATAACAAACAACGCGTTTGTTCGTGAATTATCCGTGGAATCAAATTTCTAATGCTCTCTTGGTTTGATGCAACAACTGCCTCCAAGAAGCTAAAGTTAGAGCCGATGGAGTCTGTTATTAGGCAAAGCCTGACTTTTGAAGTGGAAGATGCACCAGGAGACACAGGGGAGGGAGATAACTTCGAAGACATCACCCCAGGGCCCATAACAATGGATTAACAACTATGGTTTTTGTATGAACTGGAATACCAGGGAAAGGCGATAAACCACTATGGTTTATCCGCCTAATGTATTAGCTATGATTACTAATAAATAAATGAATGTAGTTTATCCACTTTCATCAAAAAATAAAAAATAAAAATAGAAGGCCAATATAGATATTCAACAAACAACTAATGTAACATATATTCATTTACTATAGTTGAAGGAATACAATTGAGGAACATAAACCATAAATGTTTTAGTTAATCAAATTAATTAAACTTAAAATTATAAATTAGTCTTTGTTAAGATCTTAAGCCAAAACGATCACAAGAAAATATGAGTAATAGTAATTGTGATGATACAAATAATCAAGAAACAATATAATAAAAGTTCAATAAAGAAGTCACATTTCCTTACTTCATCATATCAATTAAACACGTTGAGCAAGCATGAATACTTGTATCCTTGGGATGCAATCAAATTGAGAGAAAAGACGGCTTTATCAATATATTATGGCCCGTATTGAAGTAGTTGTAAGTCATTTGATGGCATATCTAGTTCACTTCATTCAATCCTTAAGGACTATACTGTGTTCGTATGATTTGTTTTCATACATTCTTAAAATCTGATAGCATTGAAATAGGAAACATTTGTGAGTCCATAATCCACTTGACTATTTAGTATTTAGTCATTAGAATAATGAAAAATAAAAGCTTTTATAAAAAATAAACGGAAACCTCAAAAAATAAACAAATAGTAACCCTAAACCCTAAAACATAAACGGAAACCCAAAAAATTAAGCATATAGTCCTTTTGATAAACGTATATTATTACAACTAGGAATGCAACCTGTGCCCTAGAATCCAAATAAACTTGAACCACTAAATCACGCACCCAAACTCAAAAATTGAAGAGTTTTTCATTGGGAGAGGCTTGCCTAGGTCTACGCACTTGGAAATGGTTGTTGGAAGCTCCAAAGAGATGGTCTTCCCAGCGGCCTGCAAAGATTAGAATTTGTGAAACTAGGGAGAAGAACAACAAAAACTCATGAAGTTAGGGAGACTAACACAAAGAAGATGAAAGAGTCGCTCCTGAAGGTGAATAGGTGGGCAACTCAACCGCACACATGGGAGACCTGTTGGTTGCGAACCCAATCGTGTGCAGAGTTCCAACACCCTGTCCATTAAAGGGTGGAGGGGGTATTCTCATATATTTTTATATTAAAAAACCTATATTATAATTCATATAGGCATTCTCGTAATTTAAATCAGCCTTTTAACTACGTTAGTGGGCTGGTGAACTTAAAAAAGAGTGACTTTTTAAAGTTATGCAAAATAGGAGGAGTTTTTTTAAGTATAAACCAAGTTTTCATGGTTTTTTTTTGTTACTCTCCTCCAGGGACGAAACCAGGACTCAATGGTAAGGGGGGTTGATACCAAAACATAAAAATAAAAATAAAAATCCATGCAACATAACAATTGTTTCCAATATAAAATAGTGTGACAGTATAATTTTTTATTAAAACAACCACAATTTGAATACACATATCGAAAAAAAGTATAAAACTAAGAAGAGGTAACCACATACGACGAGTTTGCATTTTTTGAATACAATGCAGAATCGCCTCTTTGTCAATAGTTGCAAAAACCTCCTTTTCAATATAGACAACCATGCTATCGTTCATCCACTCATCTCCCATTTTGTTGTGCAAGTCAATTTACAACAACCGAAAATACCCTCTCAACACTAGCTGTCACAACCGACAAAACCAATGCCAACTCAATAAGGCGATAAACGAGTGGAAAAATAGCATGTTTTCATGTCTCAACCATCTTCCTAGCAAAATCTCCCAAGTCCCCAACATTTGCAAAATTATCATCATGTCGCACATCCTATCTACCTAAAACGGTGAAGCTGAGCTTTCAAAGCTTCAATCAAATATATAGCTTGAATAATATTCTGATCCTTTTGAAATGAAGATGTTTTTTTATATAAATATTGTGTTCATTTAAACTAATTTAAAATATTTATAAATGAACGTAATTATTATTATCTATATAAATATGTATAGCTTGAAAAGCTTCATGAAAAGGATTCTTGCATTCGATATCCATAGGAGACCCTGGATTGATGGTGAAGCAGATTATTAATAATGTGTACTCTATTACTGGCCTATATGTCACCTTTATATCCATGCCTTTTGTTTTAATTAATTTACCTTTTAATCTAAATGAAAAATAATTTATTCTACATTCTAGGGGTATACCTAAAAAAACCACGTTGGGCTTGATAAATCAGGGGCCTAAAACAGCCCAAAACCCTGCAAAAACACTAATCCGAGAAGCACCTCCTTGCGGACCACCAATGGCGATCATCTTCCCTCTCCGCGACATTCTCCCCCGACTCTCCAGTCTACACCGCCACCACTGTCGCCGCCTCCACCACCTCCTCCCTCCTCAATCCCCATTGACCTCCCCACTGTTGGAGTTTTGTATAGAAATAGAGAGAAGGAAAGTCCCACATCGAAAGATTGAGAGAAAATTGGATGGTTTATAAGTGTTCACATGGGACACTTAGTAATTTGAACAAAGCCTTGGGCTTTGGGATGGATAAGGTTTGACTTGGGCTTTGACTTGGATGAGGCTTGGGCTTGACATATATATATATATGTCAAAGATGGGCCTTGGGCCTTGGGGTCTCTTCTGATATGAAATTAGTTTTTTGGCCCAATTTATTTTGGCCTGTGAAGAGGTGTGTCTGTTCAACACAACCTTTCAGAAGAGTACAACTTCTCCAGAAGAACACAACCCCTCTCCAAGCATTGCATCTTTATGCAGAGGGTGTTTAACTCCCTATAAAACTAGAAGCAAAACATCAATTACAATCATCATCTTTTTCAATCCTTCAAATTCTTCCAAAAACGTTCTGAGAGGAAATCCACCAAGTAAATTCGCCAGGACCAAAAAACCGAGTGTTAGGTTCTTGGCTACAGATTGTTGAATCTTGGTGGCAGACGCTCAACGAACTACAACACTGAGTTGGGGCGAATTTCTGCTATAGGACATAGCATTTACGCTAGCCTCAATCTCTGATCAAGTCAGTTCTCTGATTTCTCTTCACGCCTACTGTTTACTTGTTTTGCAAGTTATACAATTCTTTGTGATATATATATATATATATATATAGAAATAACTGTTTAATTTAGGATTAATTACACTTTTCGTCCCTGAAAATGGTGTCATTGTTCACTTTGATCCTTGTATTTTAAAAATGTTCAATACAGTCCTTGTGTATTAGGAAATTTTGTTCTTTTCATCCCTGAAAATGGTGTCATTGTTCACTTTTATCCTTGTATTTTTTAAAAATGTTCAATACAGTCCTTGTGTATTGCGTATTCTGTTCTATTTTGGTCCCTAACATTGTATTGCACATTACACAAGGACCGTATTGAACATTTTTAAAATACAAGGATAAAAGTGAACAATGACACCATTTTCAGGGACGAAAAGTGTAATTAATCCTTTAATTTAGTATTACTGTATACGAATTCTTGATTGTTATCCTACACCCACCGTCCGTTGCACACTCTCAAGCTAAGAGAGGGCTAGGGGGCCTTCCCTCTCGAAATGAGGCCGGGGATCACGAGGGACTCGTCGGTGCCATAAATTTGAAGCCCCCCCACTAGGCCCCTGGTTCCGTCCCTGCTCTCCTCAATTACATGACAGTCCTTTCATCACCCTCTTTATTTTAATTTATATAGAAATTAACTAGTAAACTATAATATAGATTTAAAATCATAATTAACTACCTTTATAAATAAGTTAATAAAAAAAATAAAATTTCCTCCAGATATGTTTATAAATACAGATAGTACCGTTGCCATGCATTGATGCGAGGGTATGCATCCGTGTCTTCCTTCATTAAACGGGTCATGCAATGCAGGTGGATGTATAAAACACCAATAATAGTGCCACCTAATTTTAAATACAAGAATTCTTCAACTTAAGACAGCCTTGAATTATATTGAAGGATGACATCCCCATGCAGTACAAGAAAATCAGGTCGGTTCAGTGATTGTCCTCAACATATAAATATATAATGAGAAATAAACACATATCCATGGCTCAGAAGAAATCTGCATAGCTACTGCATTTATATTTCTAATTAATTAGAGTGGTAGATGAGCCAAGGTTTATTTTAAAACTAACCTGACTTAAAAACTAGTTAAAATTTTATTTATTTTTGTATCTATATTCATGAAAATATGTTTAATTAATTGTTTACATGGTATTAAAAACCAATCTTGTATACTTTGTTTATGCTTTTATGTTTTCTTAAAAAAAAATGAATAAACCACATCTGCTAAGATAAAACACTGGCCCTTGTCAAATCATCTTATATAGGTCCTGACCCAAACCTAGTCATATAAAGTAGGCTGAGAGGACAAAGTGAGATTTTTACAGCCCTAGTTCATGATAGTTTCTATTGGCCCTTCTTCTTTGGCCCCACTCAACGTTTCATCTTCAAAATCTGCAATGACGTTGGGTGATCGTTGTTGGTCATCACTTTGGATAAACTCCAGGCTCCTTTAGTCCTCTTACAAGAAGTGGACTGAAAGTGACATTTCGGAGAAATAGACTGAAACTGTTAGTTCCCCGAAGTGACCGTAAAATTAGACCCATGGTGTTCTTTTGAGTGTAAGTGGTGATTGTTGGAAGTGTTCATACTTTCACTTCAGATGTTCTTTTTGGTGAAAGTGAGGCTGAAGTGATATTTTGAATCAAGGTCATTTCGCCCATTTTGATAAAAAAATAGCTGAAGTGAGTCTAGTTAATTTTTGACAAAAATCCCCTATACTTTGAGCAAAAGAACACTTGTAGTAGCAGAAGTGGGTCACTTCCCCACTTCTGCTACTTACTTACCCCTAAAAGTACGCCCCTAACGATAGATTCCAATATCTCTTACCTGTATGCCTCTTACATATTGTCAAGTTTCAAAGAATATTATTTGGAACATATATAACCCCTAAAAAATAAATAAATAAATCCTTACTGCTACACTTTTAAAATGTAGCTGAAGATAAATCGTAGAAAAACTTATTGGGTGAACTATCTTTTCAATGGAGTGTAGTAAAATGTTTTCTTAACTTTGTAAAGTGGATTTAGGTTTAAAAAAATAATTGAAGGATTTTGACGGGAAGAAATTTATTGAAGTTAGTTAATTTTTGTGATTAGTGTATAATAAATAAAAAGATACAACTTGAGAAGGATGGTAAATGAATATTTTGACCTTTGATGTCATTAACTAACCAACATTAACTCTAAACATAAACATGTTCAATATGCTAATTAAGTAGCTAATAATAATCTTAAGTGGCCTCAGTGAGTTTATGGCGAATTCAAAAAACTTTGCTAATTTATTTAAAATTAGATTATAGTTTATGAAATTATATTTCAAAAAAGATTATGATGTATGTTTTTTTTAAAAAAATACAGATGGTCAGTTAAAAGGAGGACATTGTAGGTTGGGCAACACTTTAATTGCTACAGACTAGAGTAGTGAATTGACAATGTTTTTGCAAAACAAAGGAGCATGGCGAATGGGGAATCACCAACCTATATGTTGCTTCAATGCGGCAATGATATACAAATGGTGGCGATGAATCATCAATGGGCAGAATGACATCTACCTTAAGATGATCCAATATTTATACTTTAGGAACTCATACATCAATCTCCATAAGAAAAAACCAACACGAGCCTCCTATTGCTGGAAAGGAATTACATAGCAATAGAAGTCCCTTGAAATGGGTCTTAGGGTTAAAGCAGGTAAAGGAAACACAATAAGCTTTTGGAATGATAACTGGCTAAGCGGAGTGGCTCCCACCATGCTCTATAATGCTTTGTCACACCTGATTAGGGATCCAAACATCTGGATACTACAGGCTCAAAACCACCAGCAACAAAACACACCCTTGCTTAAGGAAGGTCCCCTCACCAAGGAAGGAACATGAGAACTTGCTAAACTACTAGATGCCTTGGTAATGACCTAGGAGGACACCAAGGATGAGCGCCACTAGAATATAGGGCTAGGACTTAGATTTTCTATCAAGTCCTTTTACAACTTCCTGATGGATGGTGGAATGCAATGCCAGGACAACCTATGGAAACTCTCATATCCGAAAAGGTCAAACTATTCGCATAACTAGCATGAGACATTAAATTGTTAACACTGGGTAGCCTGATTAAAAGACGGTGGAAAGGAACAAGAACCCTCTGTTATCTTTGTAATGAAAACGTGGAATCCATGAAACACATACTCATTACATACCCTAAAACACGAAAAAATTTGGGAATACTGCTGCCCACTATTCTTATTGCAGGCATAGACGCTGTTTGTTATGGTTTAATTGTTATTGGTTGATTAGTGGTTATTATGAGTAGTATTAGTGGTTAAATGAATCTAGATTCTCTGTTATGAATCAAGGAGGAAGGTTGTTATAGAGCAGCATCTTTAAGTCAGTGGGGATGGTGTGCACGTCAGGTGTTTGACGTTATGCACCAGAGAGTTGTTACAATAGAGCCATGGTCTGTCTATATATGTTTACAATGAAATGAGTGAAAGCAGAGAGAATATTATCCCAAGGATTTCTTCTTTTTCCTCTGGCCTCCTTCTCTCCTGCAGCTGCTCCTCTCAATCTCTTCTAATTCTCTCCTCATCTACCTCCAATCTCATCTCTTCTTCCAACTCCTATTCCTCAGTCCCTCCTCTAACTCTCCTTCCTCTATCCTCAGTCTCATCTCCCCTCTAATTGCATCATTTCGGCTCCATCACCACTCCCCTATCAATGCAAGATCTCTAGGGAGAGAACAATTTGGGAACAAAAGCTTCGCAATAAAGCCAAAACAGGGTGACAATTCGCAATGATGGCCATTACTTGGAGCATATGGCTCAAAAGGAAACAAAGAAGCTTATGAGGAAAACATCGTGTTTTTATCGGAATTATCCGATGAATTAACTTTCTAATGTTGTCTTGGTTTGTTATAGCCCACCCATCCAAGAGACCGAAACTGGTGCCGATGGAATCCATCTTGAAGCGAAGTCTTCCTCAGCTTCAATGACCAGGAGGATGCAAGACCAGAGGAGAGTGACTTTGAGGACAACTAGCTAGTGGAGTAAAGCAATTTAGGGTGAAAGGGTGCATTACTACACCTGACAACATAGGGAACATCAGGGGCCAGGATTGACATTTCATATAACCTTACATTATGCTGAAATACCTATAATCACTTTAACTGTTATTTTTCACGACTATGAATGGAACTTCAAGCACAGGCGCCCTTTCTATGACAGCTCAAGTGTCATTTGGCCCTAAACAACACTTGCTAATTAACCTTAATTATTACATTCTAAACCAATAATGTATGAATTTTTTAAAATTTTGATGATTAATTATTTTTAAATGATCTTTATTAAGTATGGTTATGCGTCATTATATTTTAATAAAAAAAAATTGATGATTGTTAATCAAAAGTAAATTAGTCCGGTGGTTTGTTTTGATTATAACGAATGTGACAACTTACTAGAAGTAAATAAAAAAAATTAAAAAAAAAACTACAAATATTCTATAATCAACAAATATAATTATTTTATAGTTTACAAAAAAAAAAAATTTAAAAGGAGGTTTTTTATGATTTTGTCATTTGTTTGGTTACATGTTACAACATATAATGCTGAGTTGGCAATTGAATGACTAATCAACAATAAATGAAATGAAAGGTTCACATTGCATTTAAATTTTTAGATATAATGTTGAGTTGGTGATCGAATGACTAATCAACAATAAATAAAAGGAAACGTTCATATTGCATTTAAATTGAAAATTCATTGGAAAATTTTGGGGGAAATTATAATGTTTTTTTTTTTTTTGAATAAGGGGATAAACCCCATTATATCAAAATAGGACATACGTAAGGGTCGGACTATCACGGGTTTCACTCCGAGTTGCATCTTTTACCGCCCGCGGCCCGCAGGCCCGCGAGTTTCACTTCGGCACCCGTTCTTTTACCCCCCGTGACTATCAACCCCACGTGGAATTTATTCCAGCGTGCATGGGCCACACCCACTGGGTGACCCATGCCTTGCACATTCACCCTGTCACAGAGGAGATTCGAATCGTGGTCTTTATCTCGTGTGCAAGAGATCTTACTGCTCAGCTATTACACCTTTGACAAAATTATAATGTTTGAAAAGTAAAAAATTTCAATATTAATTTCATAAAAAAAAATTAATAACTCCTTCCCTCTCACAACAGGAGGTTGAGGGTTCAAATCATATATATCGCATGTGCTTCCGGTGGCCAGTAGTTGATGATTTGGCAGCCCAAGCAAACTGGGAGGAAATTAATTAAACAGATATATAAAAGCAAGATTAGAAAAGCAAGAGCTGGCAAATTAATTAATCAAGTACGTAGCATGCATGGTGCCTTTAATTTTCGATAGAGTAAGTAATTAATGTCAGCATTCATTTTCAATCACGTTCATACAACGGACTACTCAAGCAAACGTGCTAACTAAAAATTCTTGCCCCCTTTGCCTTCCACTTTCCCTACTTGTCACGTTACGTTGCTTTAATTTCTATTTTTTTTAATTATTATTATTTATATTTGTTTTGATATTTTTTACATTTGTATATAAAATTTAATTTGTGCATGCGATGAGAAGAATACTACTTTGGTACAAGAAAAATGACTTGATTTAGGCTTATATAGTGATATTTTCAATATTTTTTTTCTCAAAATAACTTCTTAAACTATTTGCATATTGTTTGTTGTCGGAGATATATATATATATATATATATATATATATATATATATATATGGGAGTGTTTGTATAAGGTTGATCGGAATACTGTTCATTTAAGGTCATCTCCTATTTGGCCACTTGTACACTGTTTTAAGGATTTCTAACCATATGGATGGAAAGAACATCGAAAAATAAGCTAGTAAGTCAATTTTCATACAATTTAGAAATTTGTAGGGTCTTCATCTTAACGGGTGAAAATTTATAAAAATCTTACTGGTTCAGAATTTCACCCTTTAAGATCAAGACCCTACAAGTTCCCAAATTGTATGAAAATTGACATGTTAGCTTATTTTTTGATGTTCTTTCTATCCATACAGTTGGATTTCCTTAAAATGCTGTGCAAGTGGGCTAAAATGGGACGACCGTACTTGCATAGTGTTACGGTTGGCAGCACTGTAACACTACCATATATATATATATATATATATATATAGGCGTGTTACTATGCAGTCGACCGGAACACTGTTCCAGTTCGGTCACCTCCCATTTTGGCACTTGGAGTATGTTTGAAAAATTTCCAACCGTACGGATGGGAAGATCATAGAAAAATAAGCTAGCATGTCTATTTTCATACAATTTGGTGACTGTTTGGTCCTCCCACTTAATGGTTGATATTCTGAACTGTTAAAATTTTCCTAAAATAAGAACTATTAAGTGGGAGGACCGTCACCAAATTATATGAAAATGGACATGCTAACTTAATTATTTTTCGATAATCTTTTCATCCGTACGGTTGAAAATTCTTAAAACACCCTCCAAGTACCCAAATGGGAGTCGACCTAACTTGCATAGTAATACAGCCAGCCGGATTGTATCACCGCGTTATATATATATATATATATATATATATATATATATATATATATATCCCCAACATAATTTTTTATAAAAAAAGTTTTTCCCGTCTAAATTTTTAATTAAGATTTAAAATATAACTCACCAATGTATAAAAAACACATCACTATATTATCTTTAATTTTTTTGGTTTAAAAATTCATTAAAAAAAATATCATTTTTTTTTAAAACTTATTCCTATCTCCAGGTGGATAACTTCCAACCAAAAGTGTCACAAGAATGTCCATCGGAAATATTAAAATTACATCTAAAAAAATTAATAAATAATTCATGTATTTTTTAACTACAACAATCAAGAATTGACTATCCGTGTAGATGACAATATTTTTTAAGTAAAAAAAAATTAAAAATAGAAATATTAAAATTTATTTTAATCCAGTTAAAAATTAAACTTGTTTGCAAGTGGATGATAAAAAATAAACTGACTTGACGAAATGCGAAAAAGATAATCCTGAGGAATATTAGATAATTGACTATTTTAAACAATCTTATATAAAGTTTTAAATTTTTTATTTGGTTTTTAAATTTCCTCCATATTTAAAACTTGATTTCACCCTGTGTCTTTCTTCCTAGGGTGTGATGATAAGTACAAATTGGGTCAAGAAGACAAACACAAGGCCCCAAGCTAGAAATAAAAAGGCAAGGAAAAGCTCCACCTGCCAGCTTTATAATGTAGTAAGTATATATATATATATATATATATATATATATATATATGAAAAGCATGGACTTGAATTGGGGTTTCAAAGGGACAAAACCCACTTTTTAGGCAAAACAAAATGCTGCCATCTTTTAACTTTCTCTTTGTTTTCTTTTCCAATATTTAATTAAATTGTTTGAAAAAATGTTCTGAAACAGCCAGGACATTGGGAATCATATATGAAAGATACTGGTTTTTACAAGGTCATACTGTAAAACTAAAACTTTATATACACATATATAAATATATGAAATATTAGTCTATGCAAATTATATCCTTGGAAATGTTAAGTATTTATAGAATAATATTTATTATTATTTTTAATATGTATATAAATTATTTTTTATTTATGATAATATAAATAATACAATCATCCCTGTATTACAATAAACATGCAGATAGACAAACATACCAACATCGAAGATGGTTGTATTATCAGTTGCATTATAAAATAATATTTATGAAACATGCAAATACAACCGAATGAGTGATTGAGTGACCACATGTGAATTATATAGCTCGTGCACTTACTTTCTAAGAACTCTTACACCCCTTCCCCTCAAATGCCCAGGCGAGAATTGTCAGGGCAAGAATTGCCATGGCAATTCACTCAACCAAAAAAAAACTTCAACCCCAAACCTTCAATTGCCTGGTCAATCATTGTATAAAAATATTTTTTATATTTTTAATTGGTTAAATATTAGCTTTTATTTATAATTAATATCTTATTTGTATTGCAATTAAGAACATTAATTAAAACAAAGTAAGTATAATAATTAAAATAAAAATATATTAATTACAATTGTAATGAAGTATATTAATTAAACATGAAAATCTAAAAAAAATAACATACAAAAAAATTCATAAATTTAAAATTAAAAAATAGAGGATTTTTTTAAAAACTAATTTATAACAATTTTGTAAATATAAATATGATATATATATACATACACACATAACCATCAAAATAACCAATCCTAATTAATCTAACTAATCTAACAAATCCAATATTTTTATTTTTAAAAACATGTGGACCCCACCACTAATCTAACTACTAACTAATCTAAAATATTTTAAAAAAAATAAAAAAGGTGGGCCCCATACCAATTGTCTGGTTAAGCGCCCGGGTGCTTAACCGAGCAAGTGGGGACCACCACCTGCCTAGGCGATTTCCCACGTGATGTGGGAAATTTTTTTTGGCGAAGTGCATCAATTGCACTTTGCCCTGCCTTTGCCCTCACCGATGGAAGTGCTCTAATATATATATATATACGAGCGTGATATAGTGCGATCGGCCCGCTATGTGAGTACACTATCGGGCCGGGCTCCGAGCGACTTGGAGCCCCTATGTGAGATGGCATATCGGGCAGGGCTCCAAGCCGCTTGGAGCTTATATATATATATATATATATATATATATATATATATATATATATATATATATATATATATATTAACGGGCATGATATAGTGCGTTCGATTGCAAATATGGTCGGCTCGCTATGTGAGATGGCATATCGGGCCAGGCTTCAAGCCGCTCGGAGCCCGTCCCGATAGTGTACTCACATAGCGGGCCGACCGCACTATATCACCCCCGTATATATATTATATATATATATATATATACGGGCGTGATATAGTGCGGTCGATCGTAAATGCGGTCGGCTCGTTATATATGTGAGATGGCATATCGAGTCGGGCTCCAAGCAGCTCGGCGCCCGGCCCGATAGTGTACTCACATAGCGGGCCGACCGCACTATATCACGCCAGTATATATATATATATATATATATATATTTAGAATTTTATTTTAACTATATATATCCATACATATCTCTAAGATTTTATATATATATATATATATATATATATATATATATATATATATATATATATATATATATATATATAATCTTAGGGATATGATACAATGGGGCGGCTGGATGTCCAGCCGGCCCCATTGTATCATATATATATATATATATATATATATATATATATATATATATATGTTGGATAGAAGACTATGTTGTTGGTGTTCTCTCTTCGAGTTCACCTGTGATGGGTCAGAAATGAAGAAACCAATGAGAGGGTGTGGGGCTCTATCGTTCGTGCCCGCTCGGATGGTTAAGTCAGCCGCCTAATCGGAGAAAGAGGAGGAGTTTTTAGAAAGAGTTGAGTTTTGCTTAGTTGCTTACCTCTTTCCTTGGTTTGCTCCTCCTTATGTACCTCTCCTAGTTCCTTGGGGTTCGTATCCCTTTATCTCTTTATCATGAGGATCTTGGGGGGCCATCCCCTTTCCTAGGGTGGCCTTGCCTTGCCCTATGAAGGTATGGCGGTGCGTTGTTATGCTCGTGCTGTATTAATGAGGATATGGTGCAGGCACGTGGCGTGCCTGATCTCTCGCATATCACTGGCCCCCTTCCCCCCTCCCAGACCTCGAGGTCTTCGTGATCTCGGGTTAACCCAGTTGGGGGGAGTTCAGGTGTATATGGCCAAATTCATGCAGGCAATGCGAGTATTGATGCCTGTGTAGTCGGGTCATGTGGGCGTGGGTTATGCACTCCCATTCGGGTTGCATGGTGGGGGCGCCGTTGAGTTTGATGGTGGCTATGTAGCTTTGATGTCCCCTTGATGTATTCCGGGGGAGAGTGTCACTCTATCATATTTTCGCAAAAACGGCTTACTTCGGGATGCCTTTGCGCGGTCGCTCCATCTTGGGAGTCATTCGTCAAAGTGATTCATCTTGGAGAGCTTCCAAAAGGTTGGTCCATCTCCAAGAACTTCCATGAGGTCAGTTCCCCTCGGAGAGGTTCTGTAAAGTTGGTTCATCTTGGAGAACTTCCATAAGGTTGGTCCATCTCCGAGAACTTCTATGAAGTTGGTTCCTCTTAGAGAGGTTCCGTAAAGTTGGTTCATCTCCAAGAGCTTCCACAAGGGAAAGCGAAGGGGTTACTGTTGATGACATAGACATAGTGGGTGCCTGTTTCGGGGATGCCGCAACCATCATGGGCTGCCATGCCCCTTCGTTCAACGCAATTTTTCGTTTACAACGGAAGCGATAGTCGAGGCAATGATGAAATGCTTTTGATTGGCCACCCATTCTTTCCCTGGGGTGTTCCCTTGGGTGCGCCCCAGCCGTTGATACGCATCCTTGGACTGGATTCTGACTGTTGGTTTGTCCTTGGCATAGGTTAAATTCGGCGCCTCTTCCTCTCATTGTCATATGCTCTAATTGTGTTCTCCTCAAGATTATTCCTCTCTTCTTCATCATCTCTTGCTCAGGGTCTTTTTAAGGTAATGGCCTACTCTTGTCAAACTGTTAAGGCCGAGTCGGGCCCTCCTCCGTGATGGCGAGTCACATGGCCATAGAGGATATTCATAGTTCCCTCTTTCCCGATGACGTGAGTCGAATCTGCAGGCGCTTTCTTATAGAATCTCCTTAATTTACTTGTAGAGCCCTAGAGCCTAGTGAGAGAGTGAACACTCATCATGGCGATGAGGTTGATATTTATTTTGACGCCCTAGTTGCTAGCCTCCAACTTCCTTTTACCCAGATATTTTAGGAAGTCTTAGAGTTCTTCCAATTTATTCCCTTCCAATTAACCCCTAATTCGTGGAAAACCCTAGATGGTTTTATTGTAGTCCTCCAGCATTTTGGAATCAAGCCGGCCCTTAGATGGTTTCATCTTTTATTCTCACTTAGGTCTCACCCTGGACGAGGCTGGTATTACTTCACTGCCTGTTATAACAATATTTTTAGGTCTAGGTTGGTCTTTCGTTCACGATTGGAAAGATAAGTTCTTTTTTACCCCTTATAATCGGCCTTGGGGATTCCCGACTTCATGTGGTATTCCAAACTTAAGAGCCAGTTCTCAACTTAAAGAGATGGCTGAAGAGGAGAGACAATGGGAAACTCTTCAGGGTTTTCCTAGGATCCTACTTGACCGGCTTCTCATCCCAAAGAACCTCCGAGATCACAGGCTTTCTCTAGCGAAGGGTAGGAAGTCACGGGTTTCATCCTGAAGTTAGGGCTTTGCCGGCTTACTGAATTGCTCATCTTTTCGTAGGTGATGGTATGGACATCGAAGAGCTGATGGACTCTCTTGTTGATGAAGTTCAAGCCTATGAAGACAGTACGACGGTTGTGGTGATCAAGGATATAGACATCCCTCCCAAGAACATGCCTATAGGGCTTGATCCTCCTATGGCTATCCCAGCCGAGGTCATTCCCATCTCTCCAAACCATAAGCCCCCAAAGAAGAAGAAGAAAAGATCAAAGGATGGGAGATCAAAGAAGAAAGAAGTCGGGTAATCCAACCGTTCTAGGAAGAGGGCTCGGGGTTCCTCTTTCGCATCCCTCAGGGTGATCTTTCCCCGAGTTTTACGACTGGGGGAGAGGGAGAGGCCCCATGCCCTTCAGGGTCGCTGGTACGCGTCTTTGAGATCTCGGTTACTCCCGAGCGTGCTTCGCGGGCCTTTTAAATGGTACGCTCCTCCTCTTTCGAAGCCAAGTTATCGATCCTTGATGACGATGCATTAGGCGACCATCTTTCCTCTCTAACTTAAACGATATGTCTTTCTGCACCACCTTGGAACCTTCTGTTTGGGGATTTATTTACTTCGTAACTACCTTCCTCGCTATGATTTTTTTTAGGCCGACTATTTCTTGGACCACACTGCCAGATGCTTGCACCAGATAATTCAGGCGACGAGGGAGCTTCATCTATGAGAGCTGGAGACTTATCGTTGATAGGAGGCGGGGCTCCGTGCCAAGGTGCCTCTCCTTTTGGACGAGAAGGCAAAGGCTGAGGAGGAATTCTTGAAATGTCGTCGTTCTCTTGAGGCCTCACAAAGGGCTTTGGACTCCGAGAAGAGTCTGCGGGCGGCGGATATAAAGGAAAACATTAACACTGGTGTGGAGTCATTCAAGGAGAACTTCCGCAACTCTCCTGAGTGAGCTTAGGACTTGGGGGGCGCGGACAAGTGTCACTTTGAATCATCCGAGTTCCAAGCTTGCTAGCTTTCGATCAACAAAAGGCTATCGAGAAGGCCCTAGCAGACTTTAAGGCTGGCCTTGAGTATAAGGAGGCCGTGTGCAAGTCTGCCAAGGATTCCTTCTAAATTTTCCAGACGATAGCTCGTGCTCAGCCCAAGCTCCACTTTGGCGAGGTGGATTATGCTGAGGTTGTGAGACTTTGGGCCAGCTTCCAGTGGAAGGAAAAAAACAGAGAAAGACTTTGGCGAGGTCTCTGCTATGGGGAAGGCAGCTGCCGAAGAAGCAGCACGGGACTCATCAGTGGAATCCTTGGCTGGTGGATCTATTGCTACTATGCCCTGTCCTAGGAGTTATCTTCTTTTTACTGTTTTATCTCTTAATTTTTGTAAGCGAGGTGAACTCCTTGCCTTTACTTCTGCCTTTACTTCTGATTCGAACTGAAAGAAAGTATATGCTTTAACTGCTGTTTTGTTGGTTTCGTGTTCCCCTTAGACTATTTGCGTGTTTCGGTAGCCGGGGTGTACTAGTACTTCCCCCACCAGGTTCTGAGGTCGTCGAGATCCTTGGGCATCTATAGCCGAGGATTTGATCCATGTGAAATGGTCCTGGTCCTGTGCGTCATGTTAGGGTTGACTTTGAGAGGACCGGACAATATGGGGCGATAGGGCAGCAGGAACTTCTCGATAGGTGGCATTTGGGGATGGGGTTATGTTAAGAGGAACGCCCCTTGTTGTAATTCAAAATCTCGTTTCACGAGTTGCTTGTTCCCCATCGGGCGTTATGAGTGGCCAATCTTAAACAAGTGGTCATATGTGGCAATTGGTTTCGAGATATAAAAGTGAGCTTTGATTGTGTCGTAACTGTAAACATATTAAAAGAGGAGGTTACGCCATAGGTTATAAAGGTGTCCCCTGTCACCTCTATATAAGCCGATGTGAGTGAAAGCTTTGTTTAGGGATTACTAAAAATATTACCTTCCCATCACCCTCATTTTTCAAAGTATTATTCTTTTTAGATTTCATCTATTGTCTGCGCATTCCACCAGTGTTTCATAAATATCTGGCCCAAACTCTCGAGGATGTCGCAAACTTGGAGGGTCCCAATGGACACATCTGGATGGTTGCTTTAGTGAGAGACGACACTGTCAAGGAAATGAGGTTAGAGGATGCGTGGCAAAGTTTTGTGGCGGATCATGGCCTGGATGTGGGCGATTTCTTAGAGTTTTCACTAGTCAGGGGAACTTCGTTTAAGGTGAAGATGTTTGGGACGACGTCTTGCGAGATCGACTAGTCCTTCAGCATCCGTCCTTTTGATGTAGAGGCGGTTTCTAGTGAAGGAGAAAGAACATCATTGATCGATGTTTCGGGTATACATGTCGGTTCTGAATAATCTAACGCCTAACCTCATATGCATGTATGGCGTGATGTATTCATGCCAGGGCTGTCAAGTTGTTGCGTTGGACATCTTGAATAATATAATGCCAGCATGTGTGGCCCTTCTCCGCCTTGTCTTCCTTTATCTTTATTTTTGAATGTTTCATGTTCTTTCCGAAGTGATAATTTTGTTGGAGTCCTTAAAGAGTGTAAGGGTTGGAATGAGTGTTGTTATGCTATTTATACTCTTGGGTACCATAATGTCGGTCATGTTCCTGGGTGTCACTACACGGCTCACACTCCTGGGTGCCATAATGGTGGTCACACTCCTGGGTGAGGCGTTGGCGTCCACGCTGCTTGGTGCCATGATGTCGATCACGTTCTTGGGTGTCGTTACGCAGCCCACACTCTTGGGTGTCGCAATGGCGGTCACGCTCCTGGGTGAGGCGTTGGCGAACACGCTCCTTGGTGTTGTGATGTCAATCACGTTCCTGGGTGTCACAACGCAACCCAGACTCCTGGGTGCCGCAATGGTGGTCACGCTCTTGGGTGAAGCATTGGCGTACATGCTCCTGTGTGCTATGATATCGGTCACGCTCCTAGGTTTCACAACATAGCTCACACCCCTGGGTGCCGCCATGGCAGTCACGCTCCTGGGTGAGGCATTGGCATACACACTTCTGGGTCCCGTGATGTCGGTTATGCTCCTGAGTGTTACAACGTAGCTCACACAATTGGGTGTTGTTATGGCGGTCACGCTCCTGGGTGAGGTATTGGAGTACACGCTCCAGGGTGCCGTGATGCTGGTCATACTCATGAGTGTCACAATGCAACTCATACTCCTGGGTGAGGCGTTGGCGTACACGCTCCTGGGTCCGTGATGTCAAAAGTCTCTTTTTGAGTCCTTTTGGATGGAATGGACTTTAAGGTTGAGGTTTAAGAACCCGGTCTTTGTTATGAGGGGACTTCTAGACGGAATAGATTTCTAAGAAGTTGGCCTTCTTGGAAGAGGGACTGTTGAGTGCGAGTTTTAAGAACTCGGCCCTTGTCCAGGGACTTTTAGGATCAATTTTTTAGAAATTGACCCTTTAGTTATAACGATAAGTTTGGTAACCCAACACTTTCCTTGCTATTATTCCTTATAGTTTTGTTGTGCGTACTTTTTGCTTTAATAAAAGATATAAAGTGGAAAGCAAAAGTTTCATTAATGCATGACGGAAAACTGGAATTTCATTAATAGTACTTTTTAGGGTGGGTCAGAACTGGGGGTATGGGAGCTTTTCCTTCGCATCATTCTTCAGGTGGGAGCATAGTTCCCGAGGCTCATCCCACTGTTCGGACAGTAGTTGGTGGTAGGGCTTTGCGGTCTTCTGAGGGGCCTTCTCCGTGAGAATTGCATTTGATGAATTGATTAAGCTGGCCCTTTTGAAGTTGATGCTCAATCTCATCACTAAGATTTCGACACTCTTCTGTGTCATGGCCATGGTCTTGGTGGAAGGAACAATACTTTTCTTTTCGATTGGAGGGGTTTCTCAACTTGGGAGGCATTGTCAAGATTTTATGACCTTGTATTTGTATGAGGACGATGTTTTCCTTAGTTTTGTTGAGTGTAGCAAACTCCCGGTACCTCAGCTTGTCCCCCCTTGGTTTATCCCGCATTCAGGAAGGCAGGTGGCCTCGTGGGGGGTTAGATGTTTGTCTCGGGAGCTCCCCTAGTGTTCTTAGGTCGAGTGGGGTTGCCTTTGTCTTCGGCGGAGCTATCTTCTTCTTCCCCTTCCATCTAAGCTATATCTCTTCTTCGTTGATGTATTTTTTGACCCAGGCAAGGAGCTCGGAGAAATTCTCAGGTTGGTCTAGAGACAGATTGTGCTTGAAGGGTGAATCAAGGAGGCCTTCCATGAGTGCCACCTTGGCAATGGATTGGTTAAGGCGAGGAATGGTGCGTGTTTCTTTGGTAAAGTGATTGATATAGGAGTGAAGGGTTTCTCCTTCTTGTTGTTGTACACTCATGAGAGTGGCCGACATTTTCTTTCGCCTTTTTCCGCCCACGAAATGGCTGAGGAAGAGGGTGGAAAGCGCTTCAAACGAAGAGACCGAGTTGAGGGGAAGACTCTTGAACCATACTAGCACCTTCCCTCACAATGTCGTCTGAAAAAGTCGGCACATCATGACGTCGGAAGACACATCCATAAGCATGAGGGTTTCGTAGGCTCCTACGTGATCATTCGGGTCCATTGAGCCATTAAACATCTTCATCAGGGGGGAGGGGGAGGGGGCCGAGTTCTCGAGGGATATAGGCTTCTATTATTTTTCTGGGTGAAAGGTGACGCTGGATGGCAGGTGCAATGAGAGTCTTCTCTGTGCGGCCTCGCCCCCCTATGTTCTTTCCTCCTTCTCTGGGGAGAGTCACATTGTGATATCAACACCATCATGGATGGCTGCCGAGGGGGTGGGGAGCTAGAACTGCTTGCTTCCAGGTTAGGCTTCTTCTTGCCTCTGTCTGCCCTTCAGCCAGATCTTTGCATGCGGAGGTTGGATCTCGGTCTCCCGCTGGATATTCCCAAAGAGGGGGGTTGTGGTGCAGATGTCGGGGAGACTTGCTTCTCTAACCTGAGGAGAACTTGAGTCACAACCTCCATTTGCACCGCCATTCTCTCTTCCAACCTTGCTTCAAGAGCAAGGTAACGCGCCTCCTAGGGGTCAACCTCTTGCTGTTGGCCTTGGATGTTTGGGTCTTCGGGCCTCCCTTCCCACAACATTGATGCCTCACCTCTCTCCTGTCCCTGGGCTCGACTGCGAGTTATTCTCTCTATGGAAAAAGAAGTCACGTGGTCGTGGGTTCGATCCCCATGGACGACGCCAATTTGTTAGCCGGTGATCTTGTTGTGCTGCGTTGACTGTTCAAATCTCCTACAAACTGATGATGACTTCTTGGATAGAAGACTATGTTGTTTGTGTTCTCTCTTTGAGTTCACCTGTGATGGGGATAGAAATGAAGAACTAGTAAGAGGGGGTGAGGCTCTATAGCCCGTGCCAGCTCTGATGGTTAAGTCAGTCACCTGATCGGAGAAGAAGGAGGAGTTTTTAAAAGGACTTGAGTTTTGCTTAGTTGCTTACTTATTTCCCTGGCTTTTTCCTCCTTATATACTTCTCCCAGTTCCTTGGGGTTCGTGTTCCCTTTATCTATTCATCATGAGGATCTGGTGGGCCATCCCCTTTCGTAGGGCGGCTTTGCCTTGCCCTACGAAGGTATGATGGTGCCTTGTTATGCTCGTGTTGCATTAATGAGGATATGATTTAGACACATGGAGTGCAGGATCTCTTGTGTATCATATTACATTTTGGAACAAAGCAATAATATTCATTTTACAAATACATCCCTAAAAATATATATAATTAATGGGAATCACACAACACTAGGAATATACTATGAGATGAAGATATTAGGTTCATACATAAAATTAATGGGAATCACAACACTAAGAATATAAGATTTTTTTCTTATTTGATTTGCAATAACATTTATATAATATATATATATATATTTCAAACTATCTATATTATAACAAATGACAAACATGACAATAATTTAAATATAACTTTACTTTGTTTTCTAAATAAATTTTAAAAGCAATTTCAAAAAAAAAATTTAGAAATGTTATATAACTTTTTTTTTAAGTAGGTTGAAAGGTTTCATGCATATAAGGGTGGATAGACTGCATTTATTAATATAGCTTAGCAAGTTACAAATACAATAGTAGCAGCCTAGATGTCATTTTAGCAATACATGAGTTATATATCTTATTCTTAGGAGGGTTCCATGTGATGACCATCATGCTGGTTTGCCTTTAATTATTGGCTTTCCACTCCAAAGGAATGCGCTTAAGTCAAGGTTTTTTCATCCTCGAAGTTTGTATTTGACGACCATTGTTGTTAATTATAATAATAATAATAATAATAATAATAATAATAATAATAATAATTGACGGCCATTGTTGTTAATAATAATAATAATAGTAATAATAATTATTATTATTAAGTAGTAGTAGTAGTAGTAGTTTATACATATAATCTAGGTGTTTTCTCCATTTCTCCCAAATATATTCGACCATAGCCGGTTGTATCTTGTTGATGCACTTAGACTGTATCTTTATTATGTTACTTTTGTAATTAGGTTTTCTTAGCAATATTTATCAATATTTAAATAAATATGATTTATTTATGGTGCTATTTTATCCTCATCCAAAGACTTTCTGGGGAAGGTTTAATATTTTAGAATGTTTGATTAATTGAATTATTATAACAATTTATTTTAAAAATATTATATTAATAATAAATAAAATTTCTTAATTTCAAATATAAATTTAGCCAACTGTTTAGTTTAAGTTGTATCAATTAAGTCAAACCTCAGTAACTTGCTTTAAAATTATTTTCCTCCAAAACAAATTTAAACTACAAACACTGAAATTTATAGATTAATTTAATTACTTGTGTTTTTTTGTCTTACTGAACTAATTAAGGATAAAACATATAAAAAAAATCATATAACAAATCATTATATAGCATACAAGACTTTAAGTCAAACACTAGTTATATACTGTTGATGTTGAGATCTGCTCCTTTGGGGATCATAATAGATCTAGATCAACAAATAAAATAGGTGATCAATTGACGGTTGAATTGGTTCAATTGATTTTGAGGGAGAAAAAGCGACGACTTCTCTGAAAGAGTACTCCTCATGCTCGTTGGATCAGCGCTTCACCTAGAGACCAACTTCCACGGATCGCGTCTCATCGGGAGAAAGAACTGTAGAAAGGGGACGAGTGCTTGTGCTCTTGGGAAGCCTCTGACATTGATCAAGTTAAGGACTCTGAATGAAGAAGGAGAGCAAGAAGGGGGGGAGAGAGAGAGAGAGAGAGAGAGAGGATTCTATGAGAGAGATGCTTAAGCTCGTGCTTAATCTTAGTGGAATCGAGTTACTATGTACCAAATACCAGATGCCTTCTTCGTGAGCTAAGGACCTCCTTATATAGCTCGAAGATCGTTAGTTGCCAGTTGGGAAATCATTAGTTAGCTTAGAGACAACTAGCTGCTCGTAAGGAGAAAATTAGTTGCCAACTTTTAACACATTATGGAATCCATATGATGACAGTTGATCTCTTATTTTGGCGCTTATGATCATGCCACGTATCCTTGGATATTTTCTTCTCCTGTAACATATATATATATATATATATATATATATATATATATATATATATATATATATTGATAACATGCGTGAAATTTGGATCATTTATTCAAATCCGGCCTCATGTTATCACCCCTAGAGCATGTTTGAAAGATTTTTTTGGTATGGATGGGAAGATCTGCTAAAAATTAGCTACCCTGTCAATTTTCATACAATTTGGTAACTGTTTGGTCCTCCCACTTAACGGTTGAAATTCTCGACCGTTCAGATTCCTATAAATTTTGATCTGTTAAGATGAAGATACAAGTTCCCAAATTGTATGAAAATTGATGGGCTAACTTATTTTTCGATGATCTTCCCATCCATACGGTTAAAAATCCTTGAAACATGCTCCAGGGGGCCAAATCCGGCGCGACCACAAATGAACAGTGTTGCAGCCGGCCGGATGGCATCAGTGCTATATATATATATATATATATACACGGACATGATATAGTCAGGCCGGCCGGAACAGTACCCTTGGAGTATGTTTTAAGGATTTCCAACCGTATGGATGGAAAGAACATCAAAAAATAAGCTAGCATGTTAATTTTCATACAATTTGGGAACTTGTAGGGTTTTTATCTTAATGAGTGAAAATTTATAGAAATCCTATCGATTCAGAATTTCACCCATTAAGATGAAAACCCTACAAGTTTGACCCAAATTGTATGAAAATTGACATGTTAGCTTATTTTTCAATGTTCTTTCCATCCATACGGTTGCATTTCCTCAAAATACTGTACAAGTGGGTCAAATGGAGACGATCTGACAGGAACAATGTTCCGACCGACCTACCCTTATGAGGCCTATATATATATATATGCATTCTTTTGCATGGAATTCATGGGAGAAGTTTGGTTCTACCTCAAAGTGAAGTTTGGAAACAAATTTGAAAAAAATTCCAAAGTTATATTTGGTTGACGATTCCAAAGAAAAGATTTTTAGTGGATGATGACTGATTGATTGATTGGTTGGTTAGCTTTACTTCTACTTTTATTTCTTTTAAATGACCATCATCATGGCATTAGTTTTGTCTCACTATCTTCCCAGCTTGTGAGGGAAAACAGTTATGATCATTTAAACACCATCCTTCTGCGCCATTTGAGCCAACTTCCTTATTTTAATAGACATGGATTTTTTAGGACCTCTCATCTATCTCTTCTCTAAATCTTGTTAAATTTCTAGGAAAACCTTCCACATCCTACTACTACTAAGTATAAAAAAAAAGGATTTATTATAAAATTCCAGCAAGACCAAGCCTGACTTGTTGATGACTTGCATGTTCTTTGATCTCGTAACCTTAACAAACAACAGCCCGCTATCGTCGGCACCGTACCTTTTGTCCACGTACTCTTCCATGCCATGGCAATTCCGTTATTTCTCCCATTCCCATGCCCATTTTCACCTCTCCTCCTTCATTTAAACTATACCATAACTGAGCTCAAACACTCTCCTCCTCCTCCTCTTCCTACAGTACTCTCTCCAGTACTACTCATAGAATATATCATCAAATGAAAGAAGAATGAGTTGGAGTTTCAATAATGCAATGTGTTGATGTTGATCATGATCAGAAGGCAAGAGAGAAGAAGAGCAAGAGCTCTGGTCATAAGCATGACCATCATTATGTGCTTCTTGTTATTATTGCAGCCATGGATGTGCTCTAAGTGCAGGGTGTCTTCTGCTAGGATATCTCTGCCGGAGCCCGGTGATCATGATCAGCAGCAGGTCCTTCCAAAGCAAGCTCTCATCGGAACTCGGCCGGTGCCTTTCGATGATATGAAGCGCAGGGTTCCTACTTGTCCTGATCCCCTTCACAACAGATGATCGAGGTGAAATCAAGAAGATGATGATAATTATGAAGAAGAAGAAGAAGAAGAAATAACAATGTTTTTTTTTAAGTTCTAACTG
Source organism: Dioscorea zingiberensis (assembly GCA_026586065.1). Taxonomy (NCBI): domain Eukaryota; kingdom Viridiplantae; phylum Streptophyta; class Magnoliopsida; order Dioscoreales; family Dioscoreaceae; genus Dioscorea; species Dioscorea zingiberensis. Next base: position 50,702,843 of record CM048818.1, on the reverse strand, counting down.
TTATTATTGATAGTATTTATACTGATGATCATAAAGGAGGAGCAAGGAAGGCTTTGTACTGGTAGTCTGCTACTGGTACTGGTATCTTTATGTGGTTTATTTCTTTTTTTTATTATATTGATAATAATGTATTTGTTTACGTTTTCAATTAGTTAATGAAATATTCTTGATTGAGATATCTCTATTGCCTCTTCTGTGATAGATGTTTTGGTTAATGGTGTAGCCACTTTGGTCATACATATATACTTTTGTTAATTTTATAAACATTACGAGGGAATTTTAATTATTTGGATACTCAAATGATTTTTTTATTTTGTAATAATAATTAGCATTCATGATTTTTTTTTTTTTAACTCATATGATGAAGAGCTAGGTTATGGGAATAACCATAATAAAGATTAGGGAAAATTTTAAAAAAAATCCATGTGGTTGTTTTATTTTTTTCTTATAAAAACTTATGGTTTCTCCTGTTAACAAAAAAAGAGAAAACTGTTAACTCCCGCTAGTAGCGTTAACTTTTGCTTATTTGATAGAGGCATTTTAGTCAAATTTTGTATAAAAATTGCATGAAAATTGCCATATATTAGATTTCTTTCAAATCTCCATCTATTTGATAGATCATAACAAAAAATTTGACAAAAATACCCTTGCCAACTAAACAAAAATTAAAGTCTTTAATAGGAGTTAACGATTTTTCTCTTTTTTGTTAACATGAGAAATCATAAGTTTTTATAAGTAAAAAATAACACTCTTCCCCTATTTTGCAAATATGTGAGATCATATGGATTTTTTTTTTACAATTTACTCTAAAGATTAATATTTGCAAAATTATATGAGTATGCAATATTTGAGTAAAAGGGGGGAGAAAATGATATTTGCTCCGAGAGTCGAGACATATTTTATGGAATATATATATATAGAAGAAATTAATATATGTATAAAAAATGTAAAATGTAAAATAATTAATGTTTGTGCATTAAAATCTGGGCCTGACTTTCTTTCTCACCAGCTCACACATACTGTTTCTCCACCAGCTGCAGCTGTAGTTGTGTTCACTCCTCTTTTGGGACCCATGCATCAACTCTAAACTCTCTCTGTCACACCTCATTAATTTCATGTTTCTCATTTGTGTGTTGACTATTCAAAATGCTTTTATATATATTTACGGGGTGATATGGTGCGGTCGGCTCCACTTGCGATATCACACGAGATATGGTGGACTGGCCGCAAGTGTGACTGACCACACCATTATATATATATATATATATATATATATATATATATATATGAAAATGGTCAGGATAAATGTGATGTATTTATTTTGTGTAATTTGACACTTTTTCATTCGGCACGAAGCATTTTTGGAAGATTTCCAACCGTACGGATGGGAAGATCATCGATAAATAAGCTAGCATGTCCATTTTTATACAATTTGGTGGCCGTTTGGTCCTCCCACTTAATGGTTGAAATTTTGAACCGTTCAAATTTCTATAAAATAAAAACCGTTAACCGGGAGGACCAAACGGTCACCAAATTCTATGAAAATAGACATGCTAGCTTATTTTTCGATGATTTTCCAATCCGTACGGTTGGAAATCTTCCAAACATGCTTCAGGGGCCAGAATGGAAAAGTATGTCAAATGGTGTGACAAAATAATGTGTCCCATGATCCTGACCCATATGAAAAATATTACATTTATATTATGATAGGGAGAAAGATGGTAAGACACGTGGAGCACATCGGAACCGTCCACGTGTCAACATCATAAGGTCCCTCACTAAACACAGGCCGACCCATATTGATTCGGTCCATGTCAAAGTAACCTTCTCTTGTATCATATCGGATCAGCCAAGCGAAACGTAAATCAGATCGAGACGATGAGCTGCTAATACATCATGTATCGGAAAATAACTCCAGTACATCATAACGGAAACATTTTTCACCGCCGCCATCCAGAATACGTTCTCAGCTCATCGGAATAACTTCAATTCCTACAAGGAGCCTTCTAGAAGGATTACAGCTGTCATCCGATTCAACACTTAGGCGAAATTTAACTGGGGGCTTAGTCAATAATTTAGCACGCGGTCTAATTCAATAAGGCATGTGTCGAAACTCCAAACTTTTTCTCCAAGCCACCGAAGCCTATAAAAGGCAGTGACCCCCGCTCATTCAGGGGGCAAGACATTTGAGACAGCGAAGCTCTGCATCTCTGAAACTGACCCACCTTTTTCCATTTCCACTTGTAAAATGGCTTTCAAGGCCCAGATTAATGAGAATTCCTCTCTTTCCTTCGCGGTTTTTCCCTATTAAGGGTTTTCCACGTTATATCTTCGTCTCCATCTTTTGCTTGGTTGATTTTCCCTTCACTTTCTTGTTGTTCAAATCTCTACAAATCAAAAAAATTTAACGGTTGATTTGAAATTTTGATTGATCTCGAGGCAGACCCATTTTCGTAGTCAACATATTTTATATATATATATATATATATATATATATATATATATATATATATATATATATATATTATATTTTTTATAATATTTTTAGATATATTTTGATTTATCTATAAAGTTTAAACAGTATATAGATATGTATATATACTTTTTAAAATTATATGCACATATATACATGTATTCTGAAGATAAGATAATTTAAAAAGTATATATATACATATCTATATTTTGTTTAAAATTTATAGATAAATCAAAATATATCTAAAACCATTATAAAAAAAAATATTATATATATATATATATATATATATATATATATATATATATATATATATAATGGGGCCGGTCGGACATCCGGCCGCCCCATTGTATCCTAACCTTATCATGATTTATATATATTTATATATGTATAAAATTTTATTTTAACTATATATATCCACTATTATTTATCTATATTTTTTTTTAATTTTTTATATATATATAGATAGTTATTATAGATATCTGTAGATATATATATATGTATTCTGGTGTTAAGATATTATAATAATTATCTATATATATAAAAAAATTAAAAAAAATTTATAGATAAATAATAATGAATACATATATAGTTAAAATAAAATTATATATATATATATATATATATAAATCATGATAGGGTTATGATACAATGGGCCGACCCCATTGTATCATAACCCTATATATATATATATATATATATATATATATATATATATACACTGTGCAAGTGGGTCAAATGGCGGTGACCGTACTTACACAGTAATAAGGCCGGCCGCATAATATCATGCCCGATATATATATTGTTAGCTCCAAAATTGAATCAAGCCCCAATTTCGAGCAAACACTTTAGAATTTGTATTTGAGTGGGAACAAGATTTAGAAATCAAGGAGAAAACAAACTCAAGATCAAAGGAGACTCAGGAAGTAACGTGGAAAACCCCTGGAAAGGGGAAAAAACCACGATCATCCCCCAAGGAGATGGAATTCACTAAATCATTCAACACGATTACAGAATCTAGCTCCATTGATGAGCTTGAAGGAGAGAAAATTCGAGAGGAGAAGAAGGAGGAGATGGAGCTCCAGTCGCCAGAGAAGCAGGGCTTCGCCGGATCCCCGATTGATTGCTGTTGAACTGGAGGAAGGGGGTATTTATAGGGTCTGGAAGCTGAGGTGTTGCTTGGAGAGCAAGCTTTCTAATTCAAGCACGTGGGTGCCTACTCAGCATGCCAGCTCAGCGAATCCAGCTCAGCATGCTTCTAGAAGCTTCTAGACTCCAGGTTGGCTCCTCAACCGTTTAACCGTTTCCCAACTGTCCAACTGTCTCTGTAACTGACTGGGCCTCTAGAAGGTCTCGAGTCACCGCGCGTCGAGAACTGCTGGAAGAGGAATCGAAGGTGGCACACCTTCATGCGAATTTCCGAGCTCCTCCATGAGGACCTCGGAATTTGTCATAATTTCCGAGGTGGAGGAGCTCGGCCATAGAGCGGAAGTGAGTTTCGCCCCACAAGGACTGTCACGTGACATGCACACGCCTGGATACCTGTGTGCCACGTTTCCTCGTTTATAACCACCTTATCATCAGTCCCCCCTCCAGTGTGCTTGCGATGAGCTCGGAAGATGAGCGAATAGCTTTGCGAATCTTTCGGCGAAGTTAGCTAAGCATACTGAATTGCCAGAGGATCTATTCTTTTCTGCTGATGTTTTCCGAGGTGCTCCAAGCGAAATAGTAACAAGTGTTATCTTGATGAGCGATAGCGCATTCATTGCTAACCGCCCGCACGGTTTTCAATAACCTTTTTTCTCTAGTGACGGTATGGTGTGCAACAATGTGTAATGATGGGCTCGTTCTTCATGGTCTACGTGGCATCCATCCACGGCGGCTTCGCAAGAAGCGATCTCTGTCCGTTAGATTAAGTGGATAGGTGTCCCTTGGATATTGTACTGATTTTGAACGGACCTTCTTTGGCCGTTGGCTTCTTGCGTGCCCTTCAAGTATTATCAAATGTTGCGTTGGATTTTCTAATGCATCTGTTCATCTTCTTCTTCTTCATCTTCAAGCCCTGACGGCGCCTGAAGCTGCACTTTTCCGCCTTGCACATCCTCTGTTTCCTGAGAAAAGTCTTAAGGTATGGGACCTCCTTCTCACGCTGTTCCTTCCACTAGCAATATAGGGACCAAGCGTAGTAAACGACAATTTCCTTGTTCGGATTTCTACGCTAGTATCCTTCGTCAAGAAGAAGTAGATGCTGTAGTTAAGTACTATAGAATCAAATACAAGGATTTCCAACCTGAAATTAGATTGCCTGAATCATCTGATAGAGCATGTTCTGGTAGAGACGACGAAATCGCAGTGTATGTAGATGCTTTGTTGGGAGGACTTCGACTTCCTTTTCCTCCTCTTTTCCTCGAAATTTTCCAGTCTTTCAATGTTTGCCCATCTCAATTAACCCCCAATTCTTGGAGATGTCTTTGTGGATTCGTAGTTGTATGTCTGGATCGCCGAGTTACTCCTACATTGTCCCAGTTCGAAGCGCTATTTTGCCTCAATAGAGAATCCAACACAGATTGGTATTTCTTTGGAGCTAGGCCTGATAGACGCTTTTTAGGTTCTGTGACGACCTCCATTAAGAGATGGAAGGAGAGGTACTTCTTCATTTCTAAAGAAGGGGGATTTGGAGTCCGAACTGAATGGGGAGCACCTCGGACTCAAGTACTAAGTAGGGAGAAGCTCTCCAAAAGAGAAGCAAATCATCTCGAGAAATTGCGAACTTGCTCCCAGATTCCTCCTGACCTCTTCTTGACTAACAAAATTTTACGGAGAAGTGGACTGTTCTTAGTGAAGGGTAGGAATTGCTATATTTTTGTTGCTCTTTTCCGAGTTACTTTCTGTCATTGCTAATCGAGTTCTTCTTTTTGTATCCCAGGTGAAGGTATGGACCCTTCTCAATGTGCTAAGTCTCTGCTGAACAAAGCTCGAGCTCGTGCCGAGAAGCTCAACAGTGCACGTCTGGAGAAGCAAAAGAAGGCTGAGCTCCGGAAGAAAGCGGCTGCAGAGGAGCTCGGAACTGAGAGTGCTAATGAGTCTGTGGCTGTTGAAGAATTACCCACACCACAAGAAGATGATGAACTTCATCCCCCACAAGAGGTTGAGGTTGGACTGCCTACACATTCTGAAACTGTTTCAAGAAAGAGAGCTCGGGATTCTGAAGAGGTTGTCGAGGACGAACCAGCTCGGAAGATGGCGAGCAGGAAGAAAAAGGTGGTTTCCAAAGGAAAGAAGAGACAGCCTAAGCCATCTCATCCACTTAACACTGAGAGGGCGTTGGCCATCTCTCCCTTATCCGCTCGTGTTCCTACTGAAAAGGACACTCCTGCGAGCGGTGCTAATACTGAATCTCATCGCGGTAGTGAAGGAGGAGACTCATATGGACAGAGGAATTCGGGTGAACCTTTCCCTTCTGTTCCCACTGAAGAAGACATTTTTGGGCACATTCCGGATCTTCCAGAGATTCTCAGAGATTTTGTGGAGGACGAGGTTGAGATCATTGGGGTTTCTGAAAAGGGGAATACTGACCCCACTATCAATTATGACCCAGTCCGGATTCGAGTCACTCGACCAACCCGTCCTTCTTCCAGTTTCCGAGCTTGTGGCCCCAGTTTTTCTGAAGGTTCTAAGGGATCACCTCATGTGGATCCAAGGGAAGGGATCTTCGTCAACGATCCCAAAGTTGCTGCTTCTGTGATCAAGTCTGTTTTGCCAGAAGAGATCGAATCTAGGCTTGGACGTTTATCACGACTTGATCTCGCCGAGCTCCTCCGTCTCCAAGGGCTTTCGGTAAGTATCTCTTTCTTTGGATTTTGTCTTTGATTTGAGCCAATTACGAACTTGTTATGGTTTGTTTGCAGAACTTGTTCCTCAGTCACCGAGCTGCAAGTATCTTAGAGGAAGAGGAGGAGACTCGGATGTCCCTGCTTACTGAATACATCCGGAAGAATAGGGACTTGGAGACGGAGGTAGCTCGACTGAGTGAGGAACTGAAGAAAAGTTCCGAAGAGAACTTCTTCTTGCCGAAAAAGGCAAAGTGGAGACCGTGCTCCAACAAGCCAATGAGAAGGCTGAGAGGCACTTAAATAAGGAGCTCAAGGCCAAGGGGAGGATCACATCTCTAGAGAAGGAGGTTGCTGAGTTGAAGACAGCCAACTCCGAACTGCTCAAGGGGAAGGAGGCTGCTGAAACTAATTGTTCTTTCGCTGAGAAGAAGTTCTCGAAGGCCAAGGAAGAAGCTGAAGCTCTTTCTTCAGAAATATCTTCCGTGCGTGCCATTGCCGAGATCCTTGAGAAAGAAAACGGCGAGCTCCTCGTGCAGTTAAAGGAGAAGAGTTCTTCATTGATGGCTGTCACTTCGGAAAGGGATGCTATAAACAAAGATCATGAGAAAATCTCCAACGAGTTGAAGAGTTGCCGGAATTCACTTTCTGAAACTGAAAAGAAGATGAAGGAGTTGGAGAAAGTTTATGCTGAAGCTTCTTAGGTGACAGAATCAGCTCTTGAAGAAGCTCGAGATGAAGGGAGGGAAGAAAGTTTTCCCGTCCTGAAGGAGTTTGTTTTGAAATTCCCAAACGCAGATTTCGCTAATTTGACTTATATTGAAGCCTTGGAAACTCTCGCTGGTGCGGCAGGTGAAGTTGGTGCTGGGACGGGGAGCGTTGAAGAGGCAGAGCGAGACGTCGGTGAGGAGCTCGATAAAAAGGAAAATATCACCCCGGCTCCTCCGGGCGACGAGGAGTAGTTCGGCTTCTGGGGAGTTTACCTTGTCTTGTATCTTCTTTTTCTTGACTATGTGTAGCCTCAATTGTTTTTCCTGTCACTGATGTTAATTTTATTTTGATAAATGAAATTCAATTTTACCTATTTTAGTTCTTTGTGACGCCTCTATTCCGCGCTTCTAACTCTTCCGTTCCTTAGTTGCCAACGATCGAGTTCTTTGTTGTGCGTTCTCACTCAAGGTGATTCGAGCCTAGACCCGCTATCACCTTGTTTGGAGAAATGTGTTTGTCATTTGACTTCCTTAGTGTGCGTCCTCACTTAAGATGGTTCGAGCCTAGACCCGCTACCATCTTATTTGGAGAATCGCGTAAGAATTCTTCGACTTTGGTTTCCGAGCTCCTTCGAAAGGAGTTCGGATTGGTTAAACTGGTCACCGAGGGGCTCTTTGATAAATTGGCTCGTTAACGGAACTGTCCTCATTGGCTAGTTGCTATCATGTCACAGCTCGAGCCTAGACCCGCTGCTGTGTGTAGCAACCAAGCACTTTGTGGGGATTTTCCAGGTTGCTTGCTATTTTCATCACAGCTCGAGCCTTGACCTGCTGCTGTGTGAGTTAGCAAGAACTCCTTTGTGTTATGCTATGACTCGAGCCTTGACCCGCTGTCCAGCTTTAAGTTGAATTTGGAAGATTCGAGCTATTTGCTTCTACTTCTTGAGGCTTTGTTGAGAGATTCTTAGGCACATTGTAGAACAGGAAGCTTTATTGATAATACCTCCTAAGATGTTCGGAATTGTAAGGGCGTTTGAGCCTTTTTCTGTCCATCTTGGAGAGCCAATAGGTGCCAGGCTTTACAATCTTGGTTACAACATAAGGGCCTTCCCAATTAGGATTAAGCTTCCCTGTTCTACTTTTGTTGCCTTCAAAAATGTTCTCCCTCAAGACCAAATCTCCTACTTGGAATGTTACCTCTTTCGCCTTGACGTCGTAGTGACGTTTGACCTTCTGGCGATATGCAGCAGCTCGGAGGGCAGCTTCTTCCCTTCTCTCTTCCAGCAAATCGAGCTCGACTCGAAGTAATTCTTCATTACTTGTCGGATCAAAGGGCTGGATTCGTGGAGTTGGGACCTCAATTTCGGCAGGGAGGACTGCTTCTACTCCAAATGCAAGCGCAAACGGAGTCTCTCCAGTAGGAGTCCGGCAAGTAGTTCTGTAGGCCTAAAGTGCCCCTGGCACCTCATCCATCCAATTAGATTGATTCCGGAGCACTCTAGTCTTGAGGGTGTGAAGCAAGGTTCTATTCGTTACTTCCACCTGCCCATTTGCTTGAGGGTGAGTGACCGAAGTAAGCCTGTGCTCAATTAGGCTCCTCAGAAATTTCCGAATGTAGCATTCGCAAACTGTCTCCCATTGTCTGTGATGAATGCTACCGGGAGCCCAAATCGACAAATCACTGACTTCCATAGAAATTTCCGACACACCTTTTCAGTGATGGAGGAGAGGGGCTCTGCTTCTACCCATTTGGTGAAATAATCTATGGCAACAATCAAGAACTTCATCTGCCGAGCTGCTTTCGGAAAAGGGCCAAGGAGATCTACTCCCCAAAGTGCAAATGGCCTGGTACTCACTATGGGGGTGAGTTGGGAAGCTGGGCGCCATTGGATATTTGAGTAGCGTTGACATGCATCGCATCTCTGGACAAATGCTTTTGCATCCTTCAGCAAAGTGGGCCAGTAATAACCTTGCCTTAGAATCTTATGACAAAGTGCTTTTCCCCCTGTGTGATCTCCTGCAATACCTTCATGGATCTCTTGAAGGACATAATTTGCTTCACTTGGACGCAAACATCTCAACAGTGGGAGAGTAAATGATCTTTTATAAAGGCGTCCATCCAGAATAGTGAAGCGGTTGGCCCTAACCTTGATCTGGCGTGCCAGCTTCGGATCTGAAGGTAGAGACCCATCTTGGAGGTAATTTAAGATTGGATCAATCCAGCATGGTTCATTCGTCACCTCAAATAATTCATCTTCAGGTCGGCAATCAATCGTCTTCGCCGGCAAGTACTGAATATTGACGGGGGATGTTACTTCTACTTTGGAGGAAGCAAGTTTCGAGAGGAGGTCGGCCTCTTGATTTTCTGCCCTCGGAATCTTTGCAATGGATAGTTTCTGGAAGCTAGCAGCTAATTTTTGCACCAAAGCTTTGTATCTCACCATGTTTTCTTCTTTCGCCCCGAATTTCTCGCTCATGTGACCAACAACTAGTTGGGAGTCTGTGTTTGCCAACAAATTCTGGACTCCAAGGCCTCTGGCCAACTGCAAGCCTGCAATCATGGCCTCACACTCAGCTTCGTTGTTGGTCGCCTTGAACCCAAACTTTAAGATTGCCAAGGTGCTCCATCCTGAAGGGGATTGTAGCACAATGCCAGCTCCAGAATTCTCGGCATTCGCTGAGCCATCGGTATGTAACACCCATTGCTCCATAGAAGAGGAGCTCGGTTCAGACGAATCCATAAGAATAGCTTCTCCAGAATCAGTGGTTGTGAGCTCAACAACGAAGTCAGCCAGCACCTGACCTTTGATGGCTGTACGAGGCTCATAAGTGATGTCATACTCACCAAGTTCAATAACCCACTTCGTCAATCGTCCAGAGGCATCTGGGCGATGGAGGACTAGCTTTAAGGGTTGATCCGTCAGTACCTTAATTTTATGTGACTGGAAGTAAGGACGAAGTTTCCGAGCTGCTGTGACTAGAGAATAGGCCAACTTCTCGAGAGGATGATACTTGGATTCAGCGTCATTGAGAACCTTGCTGGTATAATAGACCGGCTTCTGAATTCCGTCTTCCTCCTTAGTGAGAACCGAGCTCACAACCATATCAGAAACTGCCAAGTAAATACTGAGTTCCTCTTTTAGTTTTGGTTTGGAAAGCAAGGTAGGAGATAGCAAGTACTCCTTTAACTGTGTGATGGCCTTTTCACACTCTTCTGTCCACTCTACCTTTGGAGCCTTCCGAAGTGCTCTGAAGAATGGAAGATTCTTTTCCCTTGACCGTGAAATAAATCTTCCAATCGCTGCTAGCTTCCTATTTAGACTTTGTATTTCCCTAATGGTCCTAGGGGACCTCATCTCCAAAATAGCTCGGAATTGTTCTGGGTTGGCCTCGATCCCCCTCTATGTGAGCATAAAACCCAAGAACTTGCCTGAGTGGACACCAAATGCACATTTGGTTGGGTTGAGACTCATTCCATGAGCTCTCAGTGTTTCAAATGTTTCCTAGAGGTCGGCAGCATGATGCTCAGCAGAGTTGCTCTTCACGAGGATGTCATCAACATATGCCTCGACATTCCTCCCCATTTGTTTCCTAAAGACCTTATTCACTAGTCTTTGGAAGGTTGCTCCCGTATTTTTCAAGCCAAACGGCATCACCTTGTAGCAATAAGTCCCTCGGGAAGTAATGAAGGCTGTCTTTTCTTCATCTTTCCTAGCCATTTTAACTTGGTTATAACCAGAGTATGCGCCGAGGAAACTGAGCATCTCATATTCTGAAGTGGAATCTACCAGATTATCTATCATAGACAGGGGGTAGCAATCCTTGGGGCAAGCTTTATTGAGATCTATGAAATCAACACACATACGCCATTTCCCGTTGGCTTTCTTTACAAGGACAACATTGGAGAGCCATTCGGGGTATTGGACCTCCCGAATGAACTCTGCCTTAAGCAACTTGCCGACCTCCTCTTGACTTCCACTGTCGTGACATAATTTCTTCTCTTCTGTATCACCGGCTTGATAGCAGGATCAGCGTTCAGATGGTACTCCATCACCTCCCTTGGTACTCCCGGCATGTCTTCGGTTGTCCATGCAAAAACATCCGAGTTGGTCTTGATCAATTCGAGGAGTTGTTTCTGCTGACAAGACTGAGCCCAACTCAAGCCGCATAGCTCGGTAAGGCCCTCGTCCGAGGCAAAGCCGCGAAGTTCCTCGACTGGGGTAGGCCTGCGGGCTTCTCTCTTCTCTTCTTCCTGCTGGAAATCTTCTATAGCAAGAGACTCAGAAGTTTTGCTTGTATCGCCAAGTTGTCTCTTTAAAGTGGCAAGGTAACACTGCCTAGAAGACGGCTGATCTCCCTTCATCTCTCCGCAGCCGTGATCAGTCTGAAGTTTCAGCTTCAGATGATAGGTCGAAGGTACAGCTCCGAGCTTGTTTAGAGAAGGTCTTCCCATAATTGCATTGTAACTTGAGGGATGGCGCACCACGAGAAAGTTGATTGGAGCTGTAACAGTTCGTGGAGGAGTACCAAGAGTAACTGGAAGAGTAATGATACCTTTTGGGTAAATAGGATCTCCAGTAAATCCAGCTAAAGGAGTCTTGCATGGTTTAAGATTCTCAGCTCCAATTTTCATTCTGTCAAACATATCCCAGAAAATTATGTCAGCCGAGCTCCCAGTGTCAACTAGCACCCTGTGCATCCTGTAGATCCCAATATCAAGGACCACGAAAAGGGCGTCATCTTGTGGTTGACAGATTCCCTTCAAATCTTCTTCAGAAAATTCAATTGGGAGAGTAGTTCGGCTCTTCTTCTGTGGTGCAAGCTCCTGCATCGTACCCACCATGCGGGCATAACTCCTTCTGGAGGATGAAGTTTCTCCTCCACATCCTGGCCCGCCGGCTATGACAGTGAGATCTATCTTCTTCCGAGGAGGTTCTGACTGGGTGTGCTGTTCCTCCTTACTGGTTTCTTGTTTGAGGAATTCGCTCAGCTTCCCTTCTCTGACGAGATCTTCTATTGCATCTTTGAGGTGGATGAAATTTTCTATAGTATGACCTCGGACTTTATGGTAGGTGCAGAACTTGCCGCTTCTCTTTGCTGAGGAGGTCTCCTTGACGGGCTCCGCCGGCTTGAGGATCTTCTTATCTTGGATCTGCATCATTATGTGTTCTTTTGAAGTATTCAATGGGCTGTAATTGTCATACACGGGCGAATCACGAGTGCGCTTTGGTCCCGAACGCCTCTATCATTGACGCAGGAGGTCGTGCGGGTTTGCTCCATATCCCTCCGTGGTGCCCGTTAAACTTCGACTCTCCTCTCTGCGGAATTCCTCCGCCATTTGGAGGGCACATTCTTTCCTTCTTGCCTTGAATTCAGGAGGCAATGTACCGAAGCTCTGCTCATCACCTCAGACAGTCCCTCGGAACATCTCGAGTCGATGAATCAAGGAGTGGGCATTCCATGACCCATCTAATGCTTGCTCCAACTACCATGATAGAATCCGGATCGGACATCCCATGAGTTTCTTCATTGAATCTATCAAGGTAGTTCTGAGAAATTCTCCCTCTCTCGCTTGCATCTCAAAGAACATAAGCTGGATTCCTCTTATGCGAGTAATTGGCAAAGCGGTGAAGAAAGCGATCAATGAATGGTCGAAGTAGGCAATCGCCTTGGGTAGGCTTGAAACGGTCATGCAGCAGTTCGGATAAAATCTTCGAGAAACCGCGACATAAGACCACCTCGGAAGTGCCATTCATCGTCATCTCGGAACAGTATCTCTCTACGTGCTCATATGGATCTGAGGTACCATCATAATATCTGATGTTTGGTGGAATGTATTTCTCTGGGAAGGGGGCTTCCCAAATTGCCCTGATAAACGGAGAGCGGAAACGTGGTACATTTCTCAAGATGCGCTCTCTGTCAAAGAGATATCCCCGACGTCCTCTTTCATGTTCCTGGGGGTGTACAGGGGAATGATGTCTCGACCCATGTCTCTGGGGAGATATGTCGCGAGGTGAACGACTCCTGGAACTTGGACGAGGAGGCGTGTAGCGCCTCGGGGGAGAGTACCTCGGAGAATAAGGTCGCACTTCATGCTTGAACCCCCAGGGTCGAGGTGAGTGAGGACGAGGTGGTGATCTCGAAGGAGGTCGGCTTCTCCTTTCATGCCCTCCAGTGGAGTGATGCCGCAGATCTACTCTTCTTCGACGGGGGTGATCAGAACTCTCTGAAGATGATGCAGGGCTCCTCCGTTCCCTGGAAGAGCGCCTTTGACGAGCTGGGCTATCTTGAAGTGGTGGTGGGGGTGCGTGCTTGTGAGACATGGCGTTCAGGACCGTGATCGTGGTAGTGGCGTTGCCAATGTCTCTCCACAGTGATGAATCGCTTCTTACGGAATGACCACCAAATTTGATTGAGCTAGTGGATTCTCACCAACTGTGGGGGCTCCATTAGGAGCTGCTGGGGTGTTCACTTCTCCCACCATGGATGTCGCTGGAACTGGAATCCTCTGTTTTGGAGTCTGGTTCTGCCTTGATCTCCTGGTTGCAGGCATGGCTCTTTGCTCAAAATTCCCACAGACGGCGCCAAAAATGTTAGCTCCAAAATTGGATCAAGCCCCAATTTCGAGCAAACACTTTAGAATTTGTATTTGAGTGGGAACAAGATTTAGAAATCAAAGAGAAAACAAACTCAAGATCAAAGGAGACTCAGGAAGTAACGTGGAAAACCCCTGGAAAGGGGAAAAAACCACGATCATCCCCCAGGGAGATGGAATTCACTAAATCATTCAACACGATTACAGAATCTAGCTCCATTGATGAGCTTGAAGGAGAGAAAATTCGAGAGGAGAAGAAGGAGGAGATGGAGCTCAGCCAGAGAAGCGAGGGCTTCAGGATCCCCGATTGATTCTTTGTTGAGCTGGAGGAAGGGGGTATTTATAGGGTGCAGGCGAGGTGTTGCTTGGAGAGCAAGCTTTCTAATTCAAGCGTGGGTGCCTACTCGGCATGCCATTTCAAATAATTCGACCAAGATGCTTCTAGAAGCTTCTAGACTCCAGGTTGGCTCCTCAACCATTTAACCGTTTCCCAACTGTCCAACTGTCTCTGTAACTGACTGGGCCTCTAGAAGGTATCGAGTCACCGCGCGTCGAGAACTGCTGGAAGAGGAATCGAAGGTGGCACACCTTCATGCGAATTTCCGAGCTCCTCCATGAGGACCTCGGAATTTGTCATAATTTCCGAGGTGGAGGAGCTCGGCCATAGAGCGGAAGTGAGTTTCGCCCCACAAGGACTGTCACGTGACATGCACACGCCTGGATACCTGTGTGCCACGTTTCCTCGTTTATAACCACCTTATCATATATATATATATATATATATATACATATATATATATATATATATATATATATATATAAAAGATATAATATAGGTGTTAGGATCAGGTGGCCGGATGTCCGGCCGGCCTGATCCTAACACCTCTGATATATATATATATATATATATATATATATATATATATATATATATATATATATATTCTGATATAGTTTTGCTAGCCGCATCACTGTGCACGTAAGGTTGCTCCATTTTGAGGCATTTGGAGAGTATATATTTTTTTTTTTTCCAAATCCAACTGTATGGATGGAAAGAATATCGACAAAATAAGATAACATGTCGATTTTCATATAATTTGGTGAGGTGATGAGTATTCATCTTAAAAGGTGAAATTTTATAAAAATTTTATCGGTTTAGAATTTCACCATTTAAGATGAATGATCATCACCTTCTCAAATTATATGAAAATCGACATGTTATCTTATTTTTCGATGTTATGTCCATCCATAAGGTTGGATTTGGGATATACTATAGGGTTACACTGATTACTAATCCTTGCCCCCTATATGGTCCTGAGGACATGATGTGTAGTGGAGCACCCTTTCACCTTGAATTGTTGTACTGCACTGGTTCATTATCCTCAAAGTCATCCTCTATCGGGTTTGGATCCTCCTGGTCATTAAAGCTGAGGGCAAGGCTTAAATTGTATGTTTTTTTTTTATTTGTATTTTTATACTCTAGAAGTATGAACATTATTTTATCTTTATTTTGATATATTTTTTATTAAATATTTTAAAATAAATAACAATAAAAAATAAAACAAAAAAGCTTTTTATCCGTGTACCATATATATATTTTTCATTTCTATACATATATTTTAAAAATCTTTAAAATAGTTTATGTGCATTCTGCATTTATTTTATTTCTATTCTTTTTCTTTACTGTTTATGTTGCACTTGACCCAACAGTCTTCACACAAGTTTTGTTTAGTTAGAAAATTAAATAGTTTTTAATGAACTAAAATTTTATGTTATCACAATTTAATTCAATTGAGCTTGTGAATTAGATCAAATTAATTAATATTGTAATATGCTTAGTAATATATATTCCTTTAAAATTTTTGTTTATTTTTATAATATTATCTTCTCTACTTTTAATTTATTACATTGGTCAATGCATCTTAATA
The DNA here is from genome assembly GCA_026586065.1 of Dioscorea zingiberensis. Taxonomy (NCBI): domain Eukaryota; kingdom Viridiplantae; phylum Streptophyta; class Magnoliopsida; order Dioscoreales; family Dioscoreaceae; genus Dioscorea; species Dioscorea zingiberensis. Next base: position 50,687,307 of record CM048818.1, on the reverse strand, counting down.
AAGAGTGTAGTACTTGTGTTATTTTAATTTAGAGTAAAATATCTTTTAAACTCTATTGTTAAGCTATAGTTTTGTCACTATATTCTGAATTTTTAATTTTTCTAATTAAAGCTTTCGAATTTATTACAAAATAAAACTTCTCCCCAAATTCATCTAGAATGATTATGGAGTTGGTTTTACATGTAATTAGGGCTGGAAACGCGCCGAACTTGAACAAGCTAAGCCCAGCTCGAGTTTGGCTCGAAATTCCATTGTTCAGCTCGAGTTCGGCTTGAGTTTGAATTAGAATTTTCAGCTCGAATCGGGCTCGAGTTCGAATTAGTATTTTCAACTCTAGTTCGTCTCATATTAATCATAAAAATTAAAAACTCAAAATAAAAAAAAATAAAATTATAATAAAATTCATTTTTTCAAATGTTGAACATTTTCAAAAATTCAAGATAATCAAACCCGAACCAACCCGGCCGGTTCAACCAGGAAGTGATTAAACCAGCCATAGACCCTATCGGGGTACGTGTATTGATAAGCAGGCCCAACCACTCATTTTATATTATCTCATCTTATGCACATTCTTCAACTAGCCGTTATGGGACTATTTTCCAAATAGTCTCCACTCTCCAGCCACCTACCACAAGCCTGCACGTAGACATGACATTTCATTAAATTGTGATCATACTTTTCTAAAAACAATCTAAAAATAAAGAACAATACAAAAGTGAAAAAACAAACATTTATAAAAATGGAGCGAAAACCGTTTTTCCAACCTAATTGTATCAGTTTAAATTAAAAATATAAATAAAAATTTGGTTCTTATATTAAAAATTGATCAAATTGATAAAAATAATTTGAAAAATCTAAAACTATACAATTATATATATATATATATATACAGCTTTGATTACACGTACGGAAATTATAAATTTCAGGTATTAAATTTCGCCCCTGGAGCATGTTTGAACAATTTTCAGATGCGGATGGAAAGATCATGAAAAATAAGTTAGCCTGTCAATTTTCATACAATTTGAAAACTTGTAGGGTCTTCATCTTAACGGATCAAAACTTGTAGGAATCACGAGCGATCCGAATTTCCAGCCGTTAAGTGGGAGGACCAAAGCTGTTACCAAATTGTATGAAAATTCAAGTAGCTTATTTTAGCAGATCTTCCCATCCATGAAAAAAATACTCCAAGGGGCCAAATGGGCCCGGCCAGGAAATGAGCGATGTCCGTACGTATGCGGTATCATCCTCTATATATATATATATATATATATATATATATATATATATATATTCGAACTGAACTCAAACGAGTTGACTCTGGTTTGAGTTCGACTCATTTATTTTTTGAGCTCAAATTTGAGTTCAAGTTCAGTTTGCTATTAAAATAATCGAATCGAACTTGAGCTAATATCGAACCGGACTCGAGTTGCTCGCGAACAGTTTGATTGTTAGCCAGCCCTACATGTAATGTAATGTACCAAATCTCTATAGTTTTTATAAAGTCTGAATTCGACCTTGTATTATCAAAATATTTTTCTGATAGTCAATTTAGTGAGATTTTTTTTTATTTTTGATCCTTCTTTGATACCTTATGCAAAGAGAATTTAAGTACTAGAGGAACCCTGATTTCCTATTAATTACTAACACACATATATACAAGCAATTAACTAATTAAAACTATGTAATATCAACAGTTCTACACAAAATATGCAACATATTTTCACAAGTATAATCTTTTTTTTATTTTTGAATATATTGAATAAACCATATTTATTGATAAGTAAAATAGAGTACATATTAAAGTTAAAATAATTCAGTTGTAGTACATACGCTTTAGATGAATAATGTTTGTGAATTTGATCTAATTTAATTAAACATTAGAGATTGAAGCTTGTACAACTAGAAGCAGAACAACTAAAGTTACCACTAGTCGACTTTACTAGAGGATCAATATAACAAGAAGGAATTGTCACCCTCCCTCTCACAGCAAAAAGTTTTCCTCAAGAATCCACGATTAGGGTAAACTTTATTGAAATTAAATACCCCTCTAGTTACAACATCATCCTTGATAGTCGAATGCTCAATGCCCTAAGGGCGGTTGTCTCGACCTATCACTTGTTGATGAAGTTTCCAACTGAGCATGGGTGTGGTGAATTAATAGGAGATCTGTTGGCTGCTCGGCAGTGTTACATCACTCTACTCCCCTGTAAGATGCACGAGTCTCTATTGATTGAGACACAGGCAGAAACTAGGGACAAGCCATACTAAAGGGTAACCCTCATGGAGAATCTTGTCACGATACCACTTGCTAAAGACTGACTAGATCCACTATTCAGATCGGGGCGGAGCTGTAGAGCGAACAAACGAAGAAAATGTTGACGTTCCTACAAGCTAATGCGGATATCATTGCTTGGACACCCGAAGACTTGTTGGGGGCTAGAAAGGGTCATGGAGCACCATTTGAATATGGACCCTTCCTTTAGACCTTTCATTCAGAAGTGATGCCACTTCACCCCTGAACGGTACCAAGCGATTGAGGAAGAAATCAACAAGCTGCTTAAGCCGAGATTCATTTGGGAGGTTCAATACCTGGAATGGCTCGCCAATGTGGTGCTGGTCAAGAAAGCAACAAGCAAGTGGTGGATGAGCATCGACTTCACCGATCTCAATAAGGCGTGACCAAAGGATAGCTTCCCTCTTTCCACGATCGACAAGTTTGTCGACTCCATGGGCCTGCATGAGCTGTTAAGTTTCCTAGGTGCCTTCTTGGGATACAACTATATTAAGATGATGAGTTTGAATGAGGAGAAGACATTCTTCATCACAAACAAGGGAACATATTGCTATACTGTTGTGCCCTTTGGACTGAAGAACACCAATGCGACCCTCCAAAGATTGGTGAATAAAGTTTTTCAGAAACAGATTACAAGGAACATCGATGTGTATGGTGACGACATGCTAGTAAAGAGCGAGAAAAACTATCAGCATACTAGTGTCTTGGAAGAGACATTTCGAGTACTCTATGAACATGGGGTGCATATTAACCTAAGTAAGTCCGATTCGGGAAGCTCCTCGGATTCATGGTTACCCAAAGAGGAATTGAAGCGAATCCTAAGAAGATTAAGGCCATCTTAGAGATGAACTCCCCCAAGACTATCAAAGACATCTAACTGTTGAATGGAAGGCTAGCCGCCCTGGGCCAATTTTGGGAGACGAGAGCCTTCCCTTCTTCCGAGTTTTCCAAAAAACTCTGAAGGTCAAATGAATTGATGAGTGCAAGAGAAGCATTCAACAATTAGATAAATATCTGAGCTCTCCGCCTTTACTAACCGAACCAAAGCATGAAGATGGCTTTATCCACATCTAGCTTCCACAGAGCATGCGATTAGCTCGGTTCTATTGCGGGAAGAAGAGGGGGTTTAGAAGCTAGTATACTACACCAGCAAGGTCCTCAATGACCCTAAGTTCAGATATCTTCTGGTAGAGAAGTTGGTATACACCCTTATCACTTTGGCTTACCGACTGAGGCCATACTTTTAGGCTCATCGAGTTACGGTTCTCACCAACTAGCCTCTAAAACAGGTCTTACAACAACTTGAGACATCTGGAAGGTTGACTAATTGGGCGATCGAGCTTAGTGAGTTCGATATAGACTATGAGCCCATATCACTATCAAAGCTCAAACCCTTGCAGACTAAATAGTGGAGCTCACTCTCTCGGACCATGTTAATTCTCATGGCTTTGAGGAGAAAGCAAGCTGGGTTATACTACCTGATCTTTGGCTTTTGTATATGGACGGATAAGCTATAGGAAATGGATCCGGAGTCGGCTTGATTCTAAAGCCCTCTGATGGATGGAAGACATCGAATGCCCTTATGTTTCATTTCAAGGCAATAACAATGAGGCTGAGTATGAGGCATGAATGGCTAGAGTGTAGCTAGGCCTCTATATTGGAGTTTAGAGCTTGCCTGCCTATAAGGACGCCCAAATGATCGCTGGGCAGATGAACAAGGAGTATAAAGCTCGAGATAGAAGCATGACCAAGTACAAGGTTGTGGTATAACAGCTTGCCTTGAAGTCCAAGCAATTCCAGATCACAAAAATTCTCGGTCAGATAATGAGAAGGCCAACTTCCTTTCAAAGCTTACGTGTTCTCAATATGCTGACCTAAGCCAACCCATCAAATTCTAGTACCTATCTTATAGAAGCATTGATAGTCGATCAGAAGGACAAGTTCAAGAGATCCAGGAAGAGTTGAGTTGGCTCGACCCTATTTTAGACTACTTTGTGGATGGTTCATTGTTAACTGACCATAAAGAAGCTCAGAGCATCGTGAGCTGGTCAGCCAACTTCATCAACATAGACTTCTAGCTATACAAGAAGTCATACGACCCGCCATACTTGAAATTTCTAGCCCCTCTGAAGCCGACTATGTCCTTTGAGAGGTTTATGAAGGGATTTATGACAACCATCTTAGGCGAAAATCACTGGCTTGCAAGGTCCCTAGACATGAATATTACTAGGTAATACTGACAAAGGACATAGTGGCCCTATTTCAGAAATGTAAGGTGTGCCAGAACCATTCAAGGATTCAGCACCAACCTATCACCCAACTTAATTCCATCTTAAGTCTCCAACCATTCGCAATGTCAGGGATAGATACCCTCGGACCTTCCCTTATGGCGATTTAACAACTAAGTTCCTGATTGTGGCTATAGATTACTTCACCAAGTGGTTGGAAGCAAAACCTCTGGCAAAGACTATAAACCGAGCCTGATGAGACTTCATCTAGTAGTCCATTATCTACAGATTCATCATCTCAGTCACTTTTATTGCAGACAATAGGTGACATTTCGACAACCAAAAGTTCAAGGAATTCTGTACAGAGCTAGGTATTTAGGCAAAGCTGACCTCTGTAACTCATCCCCAAGCCAAGGGGTAGGTAGAGATCTCCAACATTACTATTCTTAAGAGCCTCAAGACCATGGTCCCATAAGCCAACTCCAACTAGGTTGATGAATTGTATTGTACCTTATGGGTGTATTAGACGACCAGTTGGACCCCTACCTAAGAGACTCCATTTAGCCTCACCTTGGGAGCAGAAGCAGTGATTCTTGTGGAGATCGAAATGCTGACTTGTTGAACTCAGACTTTTGATCAAGGAGCCAATGATGAGGTCCTACAAAGAGAGCTGGATCTCCTAGAGGAGAAACAAGACAAAGCATGTCACAGAGCAACAATCTACAATAATGGGTTAGATACTTCTATAATTCCAGGGTGTGAGAAGTCATATTCTGACAGGAGACCTCATCTTATGGAAGAACATTTTCCAAGTGAATGAGAGCAGGACCGGGAAGCTTACTCCCAATTAGGAAGGACCCGTGTCCGACCTGCTACATATAGGCTTGTAGACTTGGAGAGAAAAATGCTTAAAAGGCCATTTCATGCGGAGCACTTGAAAGATATTATTAATGATTGTCCTAGAGTTTTTGCTTTAGATCAATCCATTATTATTGAGCATGCATGATTAGTCAATTATTAGAGCCCCAAATTGAGAGGCTTCGCTCAATCCAAAGCGAGAAAACTAGTCATTAGTACCCGTATGTACCACTCACCTGTCTTGAAGGCATGAATTCAGTTCTAAGGGATCAGATTGCCTCCGTCCCCTTTCAAGGCACGTAGAAGTTGATTTTTAAAGCACTTAGAACCTCGACATGGATTCAGTCTTTAGGGATCAGATTGCCTCTGATCTCTTTCAATCAACTCAAAGGCTGATTGCTAAAACCATGAAGACTTCAACACGGACGATCCTTTTCAGGGCTCGACTATTCAACCCCTTTCAAGGCACAGATTCAGTCTTGACGGATCAAATTATCCCCGTCCCTTTTCTGGGCGCGCAGAGTTTGATTGCTAAAACCCTTTGGACTTTAACACATATTCGGTCACCAAGGATCAGGTCGCCCCCGTCCCCTTTCAGGGTATGCAGAGGCTAACTGCTAACACCCTACGGACCTTGACTTGGATGATCCTCTTCAGGGTGCCCTTTTCAAGGCTTGACCATAAGACTCTTTTTAGGGCACAACACTAATCATTTGTGGCCAGATCGCCTTCACATTTCAAGGGTTAAACCAGATGATCAATCTATTTGTTATTGATCTTTTTTAGGACCCGAGAAGAAGGCCAGAAGGAATTGATTGCCTATTTTCTTTATATGCGAAAGTTGTTGCATCAAAGCTTGGAGAAATATACTCACTGTTTATATGTCTTGGTTTGACTCATAGATGTGAACCACTAAGGCCTAGAGGACTACCATGCGAAGAGTCATTCGCATTGGAGGAACCAAGTCTTAAAGCTGACGACTAAAATCAACAACACTTAGTCATTCCATAGAATAAGTAAAAGCAGCTAGGAGAAAACAACCAACAAATATTCACTGATCCATTTGAATAAGAGAGGATGACATAAGTAAAGAAAAAGTCATTTCTTTATTAATGGATTTGTTGAAAGAATACATGTACAAAAAGGGAAAAATATACAAAGTACGAGAGTTTAATCTTGAGGAGTTGTCAAAGATATCTCAGCCTCGGCTAAAGCTAATGCCTTGACCTCAACTGGACTTGACACCTCAGATTTTCAACTAGAATTGACAACTCAAGTTCGGCTACAACTTCAGCTTCGGTTTGACTAATGTTGTCCTCTGGAGTAGGAGGGGGATATTGGAGTGCGTCCTTAAAGTCCAGAGAGGCTAAGTCTAACTCTACTGTTCTAGGATGATCTGCTTAGCGATTTTGAATCCTCCTCGGTTCTACAAACGTGGTCCACAGCCTCATCTTCGAACTCTTTCGAGTTCTTAAACTTTGTTACCTTTTGCTCAACAAAAGCCTTGAGCTCCTCCACGAATTCTTGAGATTCCTTGAACTTCTCTATATTTTCCTTGCCAAAAGCGTAAAGTTCTTCATGGTACTCCTCGGTATACTTGAATTAGACTACAACCTTCTTCGCAGCTTCGTCGATAACTTGACAAGTCACAACCTCTAGCTCCTTCTCCAAGTGGCAGTTGTATATTCCTTTGAAGCTTTTAGGAGGTCACGATTGCTCTTTACTTCCTTGAGAGCTGGGAGCTTCTCCCTTTGCTCCTCTTCAACCTTCATAAGGAAATTGGCCTTCTAAAGTTGAAGCTCCAAGTTCTTCGTCCTCACTTGGGCCAGGTCATCCTTAGCTTTCTTCAGCAGCGCTTTCAAGGGATCCCTGAGCATGACCTCCTCTCTTAGTTTCTTGGTTATGTGGGCCATCAGAAGAGCATATTGTATAATTGAAAAATATCACGTTAGTGACCGAGTAAAAAAATATTAAAGATTAGAAGTAGGATATGGACATAGGTATATATTCAACCCCATTAGCATTAGCCACAAGGCCATTTCCTCAATGCTGAAGCGAGGTTCGACTCCACATAAATGGTTTCAAAGGCCTCAACAACAACTGCATCATCGATGATGAGGGACTTCACCTTAGGTGCGTTTGAGGTCGGGAGCTTATCCTTGGACGAAGATGGGCCTCTGGACTTTGGAACAATTATGGCCGGTACAGTGGAAGTTGTGTCAACCTTGATAACTAACTCCATCGGCAATACTATATGGTGACACCGAGCTCTCGGAGCTAAATCTGTCAACGTATTGATTTCTATGGTCTCCAAACCTATCAATGTTGCCAAGGCCTCTAGCTGAGCTCGAGACTTCTTTGATCGTCGCGCCTACTCCTCGGATGGGGGCTTGCCCCAATGTGGAGTGGGAGAGCTGGATAAGCTCCCTGACTTTTCTTCAAACCTTGAAGGAGTAGTCGTCGATCCATTGGATCTTCCACGAATACAAGGTCAATCAATTGATTACATATGAATTAAAAGAATTTGATGTATTTTTTAAAAGGAGGGTATCGTACCATTTAGAAGGAAGAAAGCTTTGCTGAGGTTATCTACGGTAACTAAACTGGCTAACAGAGAAGATTTGTTGCTTTGGGGGAAGGCCAGTTGCTCTACATTCATGGGTGATATCTCCACTTTAACAGAAGGGTCGGTGTTAAAGGGGTCCAAAGAGGTCAGGATAGTCTACCCGATTTCATATGAGACAAAGAAGAAACATGACTTCCAGTCATGAATGGAAGAAGGGGCTTTCCCTAAGAAAGATATATGAAGTCGGGCGACAAAATAGTACCAGTGCCTGAAGTGTGGATGCCTTTTCAAAGAGAAAAGGAGATTAACCCAATGAAAGGAGGGCTCAAGAACGAACCAAAGAAACTGAACGAAAATCCACAAAGGATTCTCCTTGACTTTGGAATGAGTTGTGGGAGTGTTAAATTATGAAAAGATAATATTTCGAAGAATAATGGTGGAAGAAGAAGACAAAGGCAAGTTGGGAAGGATTCTACATACACAGCCAATTCCCCGAGCCAAGGAGAATTGGATCGCTCCGTAGAGTTCGGAAATCTAAACCTAAAAGGAGGTAGAATGGATAAGACATCGTCTACTCGAATAAGCTTCAGGAGTTCAAAGAACAGGTTACTAGCTAACTTAATACCGTCGCCCTGCTCCCTAGAGGCTAAGGAGAGGACTTCCATTACCTCAGTTTGGGGATACAAAAGAGGATCACATGGTAAGGAGTTAAGGTTTTTCTCTAGTGGCACTAAAGAAGAAGATAAAGGTAATGAAAGTAAAACCCTAGTCCTCCACAAACCTATTTGTAGACTGTACTAGCAGATGTGCTTCCTTTAGGGTAATTAATTGAGATCTGATGGCTCAAAAGACTCCTTCAGTAGTCACACCGGCGGATGGGTGACATAGAGGCCAATAAATCTAGGATGCTTTAAGCCTATTTTATGGGGAGCCGCCCCCATGATCTCCTCCACCGACTTCTATCATTACTTTTCAGCGGAATACACTTTGAAAGTCAGAACGTGATGTCTATCGAAAGTCATGACTAGTTAATCGATATCGATACGAAGAAACAAGCTTATCAACTCGGTTGTATCCTAAAAAAGATAGCTTGAAGTCAGGTAGTAGAAGATACCTTTCTGATCGGATCAAGCCACCTGCCAACAATCAAACTCCCCAGGACTTATTGAGTTGAAAATTGGTGGGCCTAAAGAGTTGGGGGGCAAGTGTAATGGGGGAGAATAACTGAAGACACGTGGAATGATCATGAGTGTCGAGATGAAAGCTCAACTGTCAAATTAATTCTCTGGTCATCTAACAGTGGAGGATAAATTCCCAAGGGTGCTTAAAGCTGACAGATAAGGGGTCGTAGAGTTATAAAAGGAGGTCATCGGGTCACGAAGAAGACAATTGGATTTTAGTTCTAGAATCCTGATCGCTCTCTCTCTCTCTCTCTCTCTCTCTCTTTCTCTCACTCTATCTCTCTCCTCCTTTTTGAGTTGCTGACTGAGTTGAAGGCTCTCCTGTGCACGAGCGCTCGGATCCCTTCTCTCCCATAGTTCTCTCTCTTTGTAAGGTTCAATTACCGAAGGACGGTATCTGAAGGAGATGTTGATCCTATGGAGCAAAGGAAGAAGATCAAGAAGAATTGTTGATCAGAGTTGGTCTCTCCATCGAGATCTTATGAAGAATTCTCACCTTCACCAATCAATCTCTCTTTGATTAATATCTGCTCTGATCCACAAAAAGAGCGAATAATTGCATCCAATATATGAAAAAATACAAAATAATCCTAGACTTGATATTTTGCACCGATTACACCACTTCTACAACTATATATTATTATCTCTTTGATTAATATCTGCTCTGATCCCAAGAAAGAGCGAATCATTGTATCCAATATATGACAAAATAGAAAATCATCTATTGTATGACAAAATACATATATATATATATATATAATCCAAACGATCCAACAAGCTTCCTCTCTCAATCACACCCCTTCTACAACTTTGTACAAACCTAATAAGGCTAAGGCGCCGTCATATCCCCCTAGGACAAGGCAAAGTTGCCGTAGGAGAAGGGATGACACGTCTAGGTTCTCATGATGACAAGATAAAGGTAACGCGGATTCCTCGGGAGAGAGGAGAAGTATATAAAGAGAGGAAGCAAGGGAAAAAGGTAAGAAACCAAAAGCTCAAAAACCTCAGCCTCTTTCTTCGATCAGCTGACTGACTTGACTGTCGGAGTAGGCACGGGAAACAGAGCCCCACCCCTTCTCACCGGTTTCTCCTTTTTCTTTGTCCCTATTTCAGGTGAGCTTATGGAAAGAACACCCACCTTCAAGGCTTCTATCCAAGAAGTCATAATCAGTTAGCTGGAGATCCAGGTGGTCCACGTGGCATAACCAGATCATCAGTTAATAGATTGGTGCCATTCATGGGGACGTAGGAGAACAGAAAGCCACGAACAATGAGAAGTATCACTTGTGGTTTAGTCCAAGGGCAAAAGGATGATGAAGCGTCAGGGCTACCCAAACTAAGGCCAGAAGATCCAGACATCTAGAGTTAGCGACAAGAGGTTGACCCTCAGAAGGTGTGTTATCTTGCCCTTAAGGCAAGGTTAGAGGCAAAAATGGCAACACAAATGGAGGTCATGATGCAAGCTCTCCTAAGGTTAGAAAAATAGGTCTCCCAGACATTCGCGCCGCGACCCCTCTCCGGGAATCTCCGGGGGAAGACCAAGGTCAGACCTCTGCACAGAAAGGTCCAGCTGGCATGTAGATATTGGGAAGAACAAGGTAAACCCGGAAGCAAGCAGTTTTGGTTCCCCCCCCCCCCCCCTCGACAACACTCCAAGGCGGCCAAATAACACAACCTGATGCCCTCAAGAGAAAGTAGGAAGGACGCAAGGAGCCGATCCCGTATGGAGAGGACACCCATGGCACTCGATATCCAGCGTCCCCTTTCACTCGAAAAATCATAGACGCCTACCTCCCCCGAGGGGTTAGGCCCCTCTCCATGGGAACATTTAATGGCTCAACCGACCTAAATGACCGTGTAGGGGCTTACGAGACCCTCATACTTATCAATGCGTCCTCCGATGTCTAATTTGCCGCCTTTTCCTAGCAACCATGGGAGGAGAGGCGCTAGTTTGGTTCAAGAATCTTCCCCCCAAATCGGTCCGCTCGTTTGAAGAACTCTCCGCCCTCTTGCTCGGTCATTTCTTCGGCGGCCAGAGGCGTAAGAAGACGTCAGCCACCCTCATGAGCGTACAACAACATGAGGGAGAGACCCTCCGCTCATACGTTAATCGTTTCACCAAGGAGACACGCTCTATCCCTCATCTCAACTAATCTGTTGCCGGGGTGGCGCATATGGAAGGCCTCTGTGACTCGTCCTTCAAGCAAGATCCGTCTCTAGACCTGCCCAAAGATTTCTTTGAGCTTCTTTACCGAGCTGAAAAACACATCAACGGAGAAGACATACAGCTTGGGTGGAAGGAGAAGTGGAAGGAGCCCCACCAGAGGTGAAAACAACCCCTCCTGACATCAGAGCACTGGTCGAGCTCCCGAGGCAAACATCTAACTATCCTCGGGGCTGCCTCTCTTCCCGTACCCAGGATAACCCGAGGGGGACAAATATAGATACTAGGAGTTTTGTAACGCCCATCTCTTTACTGAGATAGATGTCACACCAACCAGCTCAAGAGGGTATCCTATGCCTAAGGCTGTAAAATTTAAAAACAAAATAATAATGAAGTTCTCAAATATGGTCATAAAAACTTAATCACTACCTGTTACACACAGGAAGCCTAAGTCCCGACCAAAGTCATAGTAGAGTACAACATAACAAGTCTTGGGAAACAACGGCCCCAAATACAGTAGAAGTAATCAAATATAGTTCAACAATACAACAAGACTCGAAATAAAGACTAGGTACGCCATAGGCACTAGACCTCAACCCTCGCTCGCATCATGAGCTACAATCCGGATCTTTGTCTAGGTCCTGCAATAGAAAAGTATAACCGAAGGGACTGAGCTATACAAGCTCAGTGAATTGTGAACATCTCTGCCAGGTATTATACATACCTATACCATAATGAAATCTGTGTTGCCATAATAGCACATGTATTTAAACAAATACAAAATATGAAAGTCTGCATATTATCTTGAATCGGGATAAGCATACCAAGCTAATAAGAAAACCCGAATAAAGCAATATGCAATCTCAAATTATCGCAAGTATATCATAATCATATATATATGCTAAGGCCTCGTATCGTATAAACATGTACCCTTAGTTCAAATGTTTTAGGAAGAACTCCAACTTCCATCAAGGAACAGAGGTATACAGTACATAATCCTGATGACTGAGAACAGAGGTATACAGTACATGAACCCGGGGCCTGACGACTAGAGGCAAACATCTACATGTGTACATCAAGCGTGCATCCCGTATCCAATACGGGTACTCACAAGAATCAAAAAGGGGTTTTACATAAAACCAATTTTTGCAAACATTTTGTTTAAAGAAATACGATTTAAAACAAGTCCCTTTCTTAACTTGGTACCATCTACTTTATTTCTGGGCTCTATCTTGAGCCCCGTTAGATCCTTCATACATGTCTCACTAAGGTGCAGCCTACGATACATAAGATAATCATTTTCTACCAATTAAGTTTCACTTTAAAATTTACTCATGCTATTTCGAACATATAGCAATTAACCAAGCATGAAATTATTATACTGACATAGTGATAAAAATCCATCGGCATCCACAAACCGATATAAAACTCATACGAAATACGAGTAAATCAAATCACGGTAAACACATGCATAAAACAATATTTACAGTAATGTCCACTCACATGAAGTCCTTCACTAAATCTTAGGTCTGGCTTGGTCCGGCTACTGCTCCCGCAGAACCTTTACTTTTTGCTAGAATTAATAATAATAACTAGATAAAAACGAAAGTTGTATTTTCATAATCTAGTTCTATTGCTTTAAAATACAGAGATTCATGAATATAGAAATCGTATTCTTAGCTTAGACTCTTATTTAGACTCGAAAGGGCATATTAAAGACATTAAGCTCACAAAAGCATGCTTTCCTACTTAACATGCATTTCATGCCTTCAAGACTCATAAGAATACGAAATTTGCTCATAATAGGAAATTTAGTTATCTTCATCCTTTGCATAACTAGAAACCTCTAACATGCTCTTAAAAAGTAATCACATGCCTTCATAATTATGGATGATTAATTATGTATAATCAACAAGATTTCGGCAACACCTCCTCTATTTATAAGGCCCCGAAAACTTATACAAATATTAACATTCTTTTACAATTGAACTTATACAACTAAACTTCATTAACTTCAAACATCAATTAATCACCAAGCCTTAATCATTCACATCCCTAGTATTCCCCTTGACCCCCCTTATCAATACACATCGAAGCATACAAGCAACTAGACAAATTAACCCCATGTTTATAGCCTGCAGCTCGTCGGAGGGAGAAGATGGAGAAGAGGCATCGGATTTGTTCACAAATCTAGCTGGAACCTGGCCGGAGGGGGCTCGGAGTAGGGTCGGCGGCCTGAGAAGTTGGCCAACATAGGCCGTTGGCGCGCTAGCCGACGGAGTAGGCCGGGAGCTCGGCGGCGCGGGCCAGAAGAGGGTGGCGCACAGCTGCAGGAGGAGCTCGTGGCGTGAAAGCGGGGGCGGCCTGGCCGACAGTCTCGCCAGAGATAGGTCGTCATCGATGGAGAGGAGTAAGGCGCAGATAGGTTGAGAGGGAGGAGAGAAAGAAGGAGAGGGGTACGATTCTCTTCAAGCTTCAATGAACTTTAGGCCTAGCTTGGATGGGGGGTTTCGGAGGTTTCATAAAGGCAGGGTTTTGGAGGGTTGACATGAACCCTTGTTTGGATCTATGGGGGTTTCGGAGGGCAAGGTATTAGGAGGTATTTGGAGGTAAAATGGAGGGTTAAAACCCCCCATTTTACTTCACTTTTCAACCCTCCAAATCAGAGGGTTTGGAAGGGTTAGTCATACAAGATTACCAAAATGCCATTAGTTGAGAAAAAAAACCTATCTTATCTTCTCAAATCTCACGAGCTGGCCGACACCCTCTCCTCTTCCAACCCTAGCTTCAGCCGCCGGCACCCTCTTACAAGATTACCAAAATGCCCTTAGTATTTTATATTAGTATTTTATAATTTTAGAAAAAAGAATTATTAAAATTATAAATCAAATTACAAGGTGTGTAATTTTTTTTTAAAATTAATCAATCTATTAGTATATAATATTAAGTATTAATTGAATATTAGTATAACATTCTATTAATTTTGTATTATTTCTTCAAAGGGTATTTTGGTAATATTCGTGTATAACCTTACCTTCTATTACCTTCAAACCAAACACAATAAAGTTTAAAAACCTCATGTTACTTTACCTTGGCCCCAAATAAGGTTTGGTGAAAAACCTTACTTTCCATTCTCTTACCTTCTCTTACCTTCCCTTACCTTCTTTTATGAAACCTCCAAAACCCTCCATCCAAGCAATGCCCTAATTTCAATTGAGCTTAGGGCTGCCCTCTTATATAAATAAATTTTACATTATAATAATTAATTTTAATTATTTCATTCTATTACTCTTAACTTATTTTTAAAACTTTGATTATTTTAAGTTATCTTCCCCAAATATCTTCCACTAAAAACCAAGCAACTTCATTTGATCTTATCTTTTTTACTATGCAATCACGTGGGTAGAGAATTGACCATGGGACTCGCCCCCATCCCCGACCCAGATCCAGAAATTCTGGGTCAGGCGACCCTAGTGTCACGAGTGCACTGTAACATTATGGAATTTGTCCCCATACTAGACAAGATCTGAAATTCCCGGTTTTTGACCCGTTCGGGTCTACTTTACAGAGACTCTAACTTTTTTTCTGGTATCTCCCATTCAATTAATCTAGATTAATTAACACCTAATAAATATCCCAATTAATTAACCGAGGTTATCCTATCCATCCACCTCTAACTATTCTAAGTATAAGTGGCCTGTCCCAATAAAGCCATCTTTGGGCCCAATAGTTGCCAGGCTGGACTTAAATTCATTAATTCTTGATTTTCCTTTAATTGAGCTTTAAAATAATTAATTTATTTTTCGTGCTAATTAATCTCATTAATTTTCGAGAAAATTTTCTGATTAATTTATTTAGAAAATTCGGGGTGATACAAGTTTGCTACTCTCAACAACATCAGGGCGAACATCCGTATGCAAATACATAGTTAAAAAATCTTGGCGACGCTCACCAAGATGAGAAACCCCTCCCTCCAGAAAGACAAATATTGTTCCATCCACCAAGAGCACGGCCACGACATGGAGGAGTGCTGGAACCTGAAGGACGAAATTGAACGTCAAATCAGAAAGGGCCAGCTTACCCAATTCGCGCGTTAAGCGCGACTCCAACGAGGAAGGCCCCTCAAGAGACCACTCCGCCCTACCACCGATTACTGTTTAAACGGTGGGCTGAGCCTCAGGCACTACATTCACAGTCGAGGAGCGGTTGGAAGAAGAAGCTCATATACCTTTGACCCCGACCTGCTTAAATGGTATGTAATGAAATTCCAGCTTTCTGTTTTGCGTAAATGAAACTCTAGCTTTCTAACTCTTCATCTTATTATCGAAGCAAAGAACATATATAGCAAAATCGTAAGGAATAGGGTCAAGGGAAACGCTACGCCCCAAAACTGATTTCATATTCAAAACTTTCTCTTCTAAGAGGGCCAGTTTCTTAAAAATCGCTTCCTATACCCAATAACTCTAGAGACACTTAGGAACGCAACCGACATCCTGACACCCAAGAGAGTGTACGCCAACGCTTCACCTAGGAGAGTGACCGCCATCGTGGCACCCAGAGGAGTAAATAATGTAGCGACCCCCAAGAGTGTGACTGACATCCCGGCACCTAGAAGAGTATACGCCAACGCTTTACCCAGGAGAGTGACCGTCATCGCGGCACCCAGGAAAGTAAATAGCGTAGCGACACCCAAGAGCGTGACCGATATCCCGACACCCAGAAGAGTGTACGCCAACGCTTCACGCAGGAGAGTGACCGCCATCACGACACCGAGGAGAGTAAAAAGCGTAGCGACACCCAAGAGCGTGATCGACATCCTAGCACCCAAGAGAGTGTATGCCAATGTTTCATCTAGGAGAGTGACCGCCATAAAGGCACTAAGGAGAGTGAATAGCGTAGCAACACCAAAGAGTGTGACTGACATCCTGGCACCCAGGAGAGTGTACGATAATGCTTCACCCAAGAGAGTGACCGACATCGTGACACCCAGGAAAGTGTAGTGCAGTGACACCCAGGAGTGTGGCCGACATTTCAACTTTTACCGTCTTTATGGATTTAATAAGCCCATCACTTTGGGAGAACATGATGCGTGTGTTATGCTTATACCGTAAGTGCACGGGTCGTATTAAGTAATAATGTTGACTAATAAAAGTCGGATGTCGAACCCACAAGGACCTTGACCACTAATCCTATCTAATTATCTGCTACCTAGTATATCCAAAGGTTGATGATTTTCTAATCTAATTACTAAAAGGGAAATTGGCTTAAGAACACTTGGTGAGAATAGTGAGGGCAATTAATCAGAGAAGGGAGATACTCGGGTATTGAATCCCCTCCGGATATTTATAGATTGGGGCAAGAATGGATTTCATATTGATAAATATGAGGTATGGACCAAGAATTCCTACAACTCTTTAGCTCTCTCTTTCAAGGCGAGTTACTAATCTACGCTAGTGAGTAGTTCAAGGGAACACATAATCTTTGAAGAGTTATGGGAATAATCCATTTTATAGAGTCTCTCTCCTAAACACCCGATCTCTCGGCATGTTCATAACTCCCACCTATTGAAGTAGATCTAGTGTATATAGAGGGAGCGTTATCGTCTACACCTTCTATAGATCTAGATTGATACTTGAGCTGTCGCAACGTAAAGCATCAATATCATACAAAACATTCAATATAGGTTCTCAAACATTAAAATATTCATTCAAATATAGAAATCCATACAAGCAAGATTAAGTATAAATCCGAAGGTTTATCATGACCAAGTATCTAATAGTTAGTTCCCCATAAAAGGGTTACTCAAATCTAATCCAATCAAAGAGGAAAAGATGAGAATCATAATGAGAAACACTCTTCCCTCCACCGTTGGCGATGACCGTTGGCGGTGTCCCTTCAATGCTTGCCTTCCTCCCTTTGCTCCAAGGTCTTCAATGTACCCTAATCTCCAAGATGGAGAGAAGGTGGGGAGCCTCCAAGAGGATAATGTTGTTTAAGATCCCAAAAGCCCCTTCTCTAAACTGTAATTCGGCTATTTATAGGGTTCAGGTTAGTACACATGGTTAGTAACCCAATACATAAGATTTGGACTCAAATTAGCATAGAATTAGGTTAACTGACTTTTGAGTGCGAGCCATACGGGCACTCATACGACCGTAAGCTTCATCCCCAGGTTACACGGTTTAGGATACGGTCGTAAGTATGCCCATGTAGTTCTCTGTATATTGGGGAGGTGATATGGGTACTGACGGCCGTAAGCATACCCGTATCCTTATCATACGGCGCTTACGGTCGTAAGTATGGCTGTATGTCTTCAATAAATCTGCAAATAGCTTCAATTTGAACTATATTTCTTCTGTTTCGCTCTCGAAGCTCTCTAGTGCCCTGAAAATAAGAATTAACACAAATTAAGCATCAATGGGCAAATATTACTTGAAATCACATGAATAATGTACATCGAATCGATATAAAAATATGATCAATTGAACACTTATCAAAACACACGATATTCTGAAATAAAGATAAAAGATACAAGGTTGAACGGGAGCCACTCTTATTTAAGAAATCCAATAACTTAACGACCCTGGCCGCAAGGTCTTGCAACAGATTATTCAGGATTACCAGGAGGGCTCTAGATATTGCTCACCGATGTTCCTTCCCTTTCACTAGAAGCAACCTCCACAGTAGAAGGATGGGTGATGAATGTCCAGTCGATCTCGCAAGACGTCGCCCCAAACATCTTTATTTGAACAAGGTTCCTATGACCTATCTGAAAACTAAGAAATCACCTATGTCCAGGCGATAATCTGCCACAAACTTTAACCACCCACCCTCGAACCTTATTTCCCCAAACAAGTCGTCTCTCACTTGAGCAACCCTCCATATATGGCCGCTGGGGTTCTCCATGTCCATGACATTCCAGTGAATCCGAGCAAAATGCCTATGAAACGCTAGAGGAATATGCAGACAGTAGCTGAAGTTAGGAGAGAATAACACTTTGAAAAAGGAGGCCGATGAGCAAGAGACATTTCCGGACTTTCTAATACAACCCTCACATATATCTGCGTATATATATATATATATATATATATATATATATATAGACACGCGTATATAGTTTCTTCACTCGTGGCGTAACCTCCTGTTTATATAAAAAAATATATATATGTATTCATCTCATTAGAATTAAAATTCTAATTCTAATAAAATTCAACTTATCATAATCCTGGCCAAATCAAGATTTGATAAGAAAACATATCCCGAGGCAAACCAAGGGGTATAAATTCCATCCAAGAACATATCCCGAGACAAATCAAGGGGTATGAATATTATCTTAAAAAAAAAAGGTGGAATACCAATCCCGAGGGATAATCCATGTCCCGAGGCATGGAGTACAAATCCCGAGGTATTATAATAATAATTAATAGTTCATTGAATTAATTAATTAATTATTATTATTAAATTTTAAAATTAAAAAAAAAAAGAGATTTGATCTTATCTCTTGTTCCTATTCGGTTGAGAGTTGTGATCTCTCGGGGATTTTACGAAGAAGGGGTTGAGAAGAGATAAGGACAAAAAAAGATTATAAGACAACCAAGAGAGGAAAGACAGGGGGAGGAACAAGACAAAAAAAAATATCGATCAGAAAGGAGAAAGAGAAAAAAGGCGACAGAAAGAGAGAAATCTAAAGACAGAAACCAGAAGAAGAAAACTCAGGCTCGCACAGACAACCAAAAGGAAAGACAGACAAGAAGGGAAGAAGACCAGGCAAGGAATCAGAGAAGAGACAGGACGGGCAGAGAAAGAAAACAAAAAAAAGGGTATTTCTTACTTTTCTCCTTTCTATATTATAATAAAAAGGGAGATTAAATAAAATGAATTAAAAAAAATAAATAAAAAAATAATAATAAAAATATCAAGAGAAAGGGGCATCAGCTGGCGAATCCAGATTATGAAGAAATCCATATAACCGTAAGAAATAGAAGGCCCATAAGCACAATCCTTAATGATGTTGAAGAGGAAAGTGCTGGGGGCAAAGGTGAAGTCTTCACCCTCTTTATGCCAGAGGAAGATTGGAGGCAACCATTCATAAAATATTTGAAATATGATAAACTCCTAGAGGGTAAATCGGAAGGTCTTCAGATAAAACGAAGAACCCTAAGATTCACCCTAATAAATGATTTATTGTACCGTAGGTCATTTGATCAGTTACTACTACGATGCCTTTCATATGAAGAAATGCAAGAAGTCATGCATGATGTACATTTCGGGATATGTGGTGTACACCAATCCAGACCCAAGATGCGACTCAAGATCAAGCGCTTGGGATATTACTGGCCGACCATGGTTGGAGATTGCATCAATTATGCTAGAAGATGCCATCTATGCCAAATACATGGTGATTTCATCCACCAACATCCAAATCCTCTACACCCCACAGTTTCGTCATGGCCCTTCGAGATATGGGGAACAGATGTAGTCGGTCCTATTGAACCACCATCATCTTTGGGACATCGGTTCATATTGGCTGCAACAGACTACTTTTCTAGGTGGGCAGAAGCTATTCCACTGAGAGAAGTCAAGACTGAAAATGTCATCAAATTCTTCAGGGAGAACATCTTATACAGATTTGGGACTCCAAGAAGAATTATTTCAGATAACGGCTCTGCCTTCAGAAGCTTCAAAGTCGGGAGATTCGCACAGCACCATAAAATAGATTGGAGATATACCTCCATCTATAATGCTAGAGCGAATGGGTTGGCAGAAGCATTCAACAAAACCCTCTCGAAGTTGTTGAAGAAAGCGGTGTCCAAAAACAAAAAAGATTGGCATGAAAGACTCCCGGAGATGCTGTGGGCCTATCGCACCACCTATAGGACTCCAACACAATGCACGCCGTACTCTTTGGTGTTTGGAACAAAGCTTGATCTTGCCCCTAGAAATCCAGATACCCTCACTAAGAATGGCAGTGCAAAGTGAAATTTCAAATGAAGATAATGTTCGGCTTCGCTTGGATGAGTTGGACTCTCTCGATGAGAAAAGGTTGGGAGTGCAACAGAATCTTGAAGTCTACAAAGCCAAAATGTCACAAGCCTACAATAAGATGGCTCGATTTCGGACCTTCACCAAAGGAGAGATGGTTCTCGTCCTCAGAAGACCCATCATTACCAACAAAAAGGCCGGAGGCAAATTCAAAGCAAATTGGGAAGGGCCCTATGTGGTGGAGATCGTCTACGAAGGAGGTGCATACCAGCTCATTGACGCCAATGGAGAAAGACCGATGCCGCCCATCAATGGCCGTTTCCTGAAGAAATACTACATATAATGTAGCAATGTTTGCCTATGACGGAACGTTTGGTCCCTTATAGGGGTAGACTAGTCATGTACAATTAAATGTACTTCCCGAGGCAAAACATTAATTTTATGTACTTTTGTACCAAACTTATTCAATGAAATAAAGAGGCATGTGTTTGTCTACGATGGAACGTCCGGCTCCTAGTTGGGGGCAGATCGGTCATGCACGATTAAATGTGCTTCTTGAGGCAAACACATTGACCCCTTATTTTTTCCAAAAAAAAAAGAAGTAATTCCAAATTTCTAGAATAGTCTTCACATTTATTATAAATTTTCGGAAATTCAAAAAAAAAAAAAAATAAAAAAAAAAGAAAAAAAAAAGAGGGTCCTCATATTAATTCTGAATTTCAGAATAAGGGAAGGAAGGAACTAAAATTTATTGAAGTCTAATGTTCATAACAAATGTCTCAGCATCAACTACCAAAGCATAAACAAGCTAAAAAAAAAAAAAAAAAGGGGCCCTTCAATGCCCAGCATGCTTCAGTAATGATTCCTTTGCTTCTTCCAACTCATCAAGCCATTTTGTAAAAATAGCCATAAGACTAGCATCTGAATAATCTCCCTGGTCTTCAACAACTTGTGCCTTCGCCTTATCCAACTCGGCTTGAAGATCTGTTTGCGCATGCCCAGAAGCCTCAAAGAAACTTGTTGAAGTTACTATCTTCTCATTTAAAGTCTTCATTGCATCTTGAATCTCGCAAAGTTCTGCTTGAAGTTTCTGCTGCCTTTCCGCAAATCTCCGAAGCTCCTCATTGTTTATGTTGATGTCATTAGCCCAGCCCTCCCTGCTTTTGGTAAGACGTTCAAGGGCCAAAGCCTTCTCATGTACACACGCCTTTGCTTGTTGGTTATGAATGTAGGCTTGGACGCTGGGATCCTCTGAGGCTTCTTTGGCATAGACCGCACACTGAGCTATCCTCTCTATGAAAGGCTCAAGATTAGTCAATCCAACACTGAAAGGTTCAAGGAGTGAATTTGACTCCTTCACCTTATTGATGACGCTTTGGTAGTTGTCCTAGTTGAGAGACTTGATATTGCTAATCACATCGGCTCGCAGACGTAATACCATACTTGGTATATTCTTCGAACCTATAAAAAGGATATATAAATGAAATTCAAGATATAAAATTCGAAACTCAAAATTTGAAACTCAAGATTCAAAGATTCAAGATCAAGATTCAAGATTCAAGATTCAAGATTCAAAGATTCAAAGATTCAAGATTCAAAAAAAAAAAAAAAAAAAAAAACCTTGTTCTTGCTTTGATGAAGTTGGAAGTCCAATATCAGTATTGATGCCGTCACCTTCCACCGGAGTAGGAGCAGGAGCATTCTCAATAATATCCTTTGAAGGACCTTGCCCCGAAGATGGAGGTCCGTCACCTTTTTGGGCAACTGAATATAATAAAAAAAAAAAGGGGTTGTCAATATTCATGTCTCCTTAAAAAAAAAAAAAAAAAAAGGAGAGGAGGACCTTGGTTTTGCTTTGGAGAAACTGAGATTTCGGCACCAGCATTGGAACCACCACTTTCTACTCCCTCCGTTAGATCTTGTACCACTAAAGGTGTACCTTCAACATTAACGTTGCCGACACCAGTCTCCAATTTCTCCATTGAGGAGGGACCATCCCTTATGAAATTTACAGAAGGAATATTATTAAAAGATGAAGTACGCTCCTCGCTTTCTTGATTTACTGGCAAGTTAAGGGTGCCGCACTTTCCGCGATAGGTATATCTCCTAACAAGAAATTGAAAGTAAATAAAAGCATATGTACACAAAGAAGGAGGAAGAAAGAGGGGAATACTACCTTGCACAGGATTAAGAGGAACTTCCTCAACCCCAATGTTTCCCTGAGCTCCAGCATTAAAATCTTGCGGATTCGCTGAACCTGAAATCAAAATCTTTAATTAAATCTGTTAAAAGTGTATGAGTGAAGGAAGTATTTTCTTACCAACTTGAGACTCTTGAGGCATCCCCGGATTCGGTGAAGGAATATCATCTATTCTTGGCGCTGTGTTGAAAAATTGAAAAGGGTCAAGTCGAGGAAAGGGAAATAAAAGGAGAAGAAAGGGGACATTATCCTCTTACCAATTGGTGGATTGTAGGCAACCCCGACATTGGCCAATGGGGCTTCACGAATTTGTATACCTGTTAACCAAAGATTTTGAATCAAATAAAAATTCAGACTTCAAGTCAAATAAGAATTTAGACCTTGATTCAAATGGAAAATAAGACTTTTAATCAAATAAGAATTTAGACTTTGAATCAAATAAAAATTCAAACTTCGAATCAAATGAGAATTCAGGTTTTGAATCAAAAAAAAAAAACCAAAAAAAAAAAATCCGAAAAAAAAATAAAAATTAAAAAAAAAAACAAAAAAAAAAAACACAAAAAAAAAATAGAGTTTGACATACCTTGCGTTTGTCGCCGCTTCACTGGAACAGGGAGATCCGCAGGAGAAGGACCTCGTTTTTGACTGATGAAGATACTTTCATTAATGAATCGGGGCCTTTTTGAAGATTGACCTTGCTCCTGAATCCTCCTATTATCTCTCTTATCACCATAATCCTCTTGGACTAACAATGCGATGTCCTGTTGGAAGAAAGCTCGCACGTTTTCAAACCACTTCCGTGCATAAAAGTACATGAGCTCCCCGCTTCGATCCTTTTCAGGAATATAGAACGAGCTGGAGGTCCTCTGGCGCGAAAAGTGACGCCAATAACCTGCAAGTACCCGAGCAGAGGAAGCTTTTCGCGGGACATCAATATACGCCGGGCATTGTTGGTCGTAACCAAACTGGCGCCCAAAACGATGAGGATTGTAGGGCTCTGCATAGAACTCTTCACCACATCGAAGAGGAAGGATGCCGCAGCGAAGGCCTATCACATACTCCATGGTTTGAATATCCAGCACATCGGGTCCCGCAAGATGCCTTGTATCCCGCACCGTCTCATCATTATGAAGAAGATAGGGAAAAGGACGCCATTTAAAGTTGGCTTCAAACTTAAGGAATTTCCTAGCCTCCAAAGGAGTAAACGGGGAGGCGGAGGCGTTCATATAATATAACATCTCCGGTACCCTTAAGAGTCCGGGGATTGTATGTGTACTTGGATCAATTTTTCTCCGAAGAGATATGCCATGAAAATGACAACTAGCCCAAGCATACAAAAAGTGGGAAGGAAAGGCTACAGTAGAATGTTCGGGCCCTTTCCTATGATTAACCATAGAATTTAATCCTAACTATAAGCGTGCTAATACTGCGGGAGCAAGAGCTATTGACCTTCCATGCACAAGGTTACACGCCATCATAAAAACCCCGGGTCTAATTTCCTTATGATTATCCGGCATAATGAAGGAACAAATCCACAATGATATAAAAGCGGCCAAATTTGTGTTTGAAACGGGTTTTGGAGGAGGATCAGAACTCGAATCATACTGGCAACTGGACTTTGACTTCCTAAAGAAATCTACCCAATTTGAGAAAAATACGTTCTTGTTGGCATCTCGTCTTGCAAGCCATTGAAAGATGTTAAAAAGATTCCGCAACACAGAAAATTCTGAATTTTCTCTGTTACATATTAGACTATTGGGTGGGATTACTTCATCATATACATCACCAACTACCGAAAGCCCCCCAAGGCTTTTGATCTCCCACAAAGAAATCCCCACTTCCCCATGTAAGAAGTGGAAAGTATTTGTCTCCGGACACCAAAACTCTACCAATGCTTTGAAAAAATTCAAATCTAAGTCATATCGACCAACTGAGGCCACAATTCCCCAATCAATTCTACGGGATAATTTTTCAAAATATTTGCTAACAATATATCTAGCCCAATCAGAATAATGAGGAAAATCTATTAATTCACTTCTAATAGGATTCCTAGCCCTCCACCCCGGGTGATGATTAAAAATTTTATGACCTAAAGTTTGAAACATGCTCAAATCCCTAATAGCCCCTTCAGGCTTCAAGTGAGTTATATTAATTGTACTACCTTCATTACAGTGATTTGAAGATAGTCGGGCTGTAGCCATGCGAGCTGGAGGACTCTTCACCCACTCTGAGTGCTCTTCTCCTTCATATCTGATCGGAGGTTCAGACCCGGGACCAAAAATAGGTTTGCAACGGGGGAAGACTTGACCTCTTGGAATCTCGCGACAATCTTGACCGATATCCAAAAAGGGCTGGAGATGAAGATTGTCGGCCATGTTAAAGAAAAGAAGACAAAAGAAGCTAAGGATTCACACTTCTCTCACTCAAAGGAATTTCGTGAAAGAAGTGTGAAGGGGGCAATTTGTTTATATATAAAAAAAATATATATGTATTCATCTCATTAGAATTAAAATTCTAATTCTAATAAAATTCAACTTATCATAATCCTGGCCAAATCAAGATTTGATAAGAAAACATATCCCGAGGCAAACCAAGGGGTATAAATTCCATCCAAGAACATATCCCGAGACAAATCAAGGGGTATAAATATTATCTTAAAAAAAAAAGGTGGAATACCAATCCCGAGGCATAATCCATGTCCCGAGGCATGGAGTACAAATCCCGAGGTATTATAATAATAATTAATAGTTCATTGAATTAATTAATTAATTATTATTATTAAATTTTAAAATTAAAAAAAAAAAGAGATTTGATCTTATCTCTTGTTCCTATCCGGTTGAGAGTTGTGATCTCTCGGGGATTTTACGAAGAAGGGGTTGAGAAGAGATAAGGACAAAAAAAGATTATAAGATAACCAAGAGAGGAAAGACAGGGGGAGGAACAAGACAAAAAAAATATCGATCAGAAAGGAGAAAGAGAAAAAAGGCGACAGAAAGAGAGAAATCTAAAGACAGAAACCAGAAGGAGAAAACTTCGGGCTCGCATGCATAACCAAAAAGGAAAGAGCATAAGAAGGGAAGAAGACCGGGCAAGGAATCGAGAGAAGAGATGTGGGGCAGAGAAAGAAAACAAAAAAAAGGGTATTTCTTACTTTTCTCCTCTCTATATTATAATAAAAAGGGAGATTAAATAAAATGAATTAAAAAAAAATAAATAAATAAATAAAAAAAAATAAAAATATCAAGAGAAAGGGGCATCAGCTCCCCCTTCTTCTCCATCTCTTCCTCTCTCACGAACGGCCCCCGACGGAGACCGCCGCCCTCACCACCGTCGACGCCACCGGCCAAGCGACCCTCTGCCCCTTCACCCCCTGCCAAGCTCCGCCCCGGCCAAGCTCCGACCCGGCCAAACTGCGCTCCGGCCAAGCTCCACCGCCTGAAGCCACCGCTGCCGCCCGGCCAGATCTGGCGCCAGCCCAGCCGCGTGCTGCAGCAGAGCAGAAGGCCAGCCAGCGGCGCCTAACCTGCCTCCTTGTTCCTTCAGCAACTCCGGCAGCACCTCCATCACCTGCAGTAACTCCGGCAGCACCTCCATCACCTGCAGCAACTCCGGCCAGCACCACCACTGCAGCAACGTCGACATCAACATCCTATCTACAGCAACTCCAGTTAGCGGCATCAACATAGGCGTCATCAACACCTATCTGCAGCAACTCCGGTCAGCGGCATCAACATCGGCGCCATCAACAACAGCGACATCAACACCTGTTCGCCATCAACATCTGCTTCGGCGTCTGCAGCAACCTGTTCGCCATCAGCATCAGCATCGACACCAGCCCCCCCCTGATTGTCATCAACAAAGATCGACACCAGCCCCCTGATCGTTATCAACGGAGATCGCCAACAACAACCCCGTTCGTCGTCACCAATAAATATCAGCATCAGCTCGCAATGCACCTTGACACACCTCGGCATTTACATGTTCGTCTGCAACAGCACACCCCGGCATCAATTGAGTCGTCTGCAACAATAACCCGAACAGCCCCAGATGATCGTCGCCAACAATCAGCAGCCTCCCTCTGTTCATCATTAACCATTGGTTGCAGCTCGTCTCGTCATCAGTCATGTTAGCCATCAGCAGCCTGTTTGACGTCATCAACACCCTGCATAAACCGGTGGCTCACCCGCACAAGCACTCGGCGGTAGCTCCCGCGGCCCGCTCATCGCCATCGCGACTTTCGGCGGTAGCCCGTTTGTCGTCATCAACATCCCGGCATCAAACGCTGTCCTTGCATCAACTTCAACATCAACATCGTCCCTGCATCAACACCCGGCGGCTCCGGTGTGATCGCCACGCGAATTGGCATCATAACCACGGCATCACCCCCGTGACAAGACGGCCGACAACATCCTCCTATTCGTCATCAGCATTAGCAAAGGATGATCGCCGACAATCGCCATCAAACCTCTCTGTTCTAAGGGGGTAAATGAAGAGCTGCTGTAGAAATATTGATTCTTGTACAAATTGATGTATATGTGAAATCCTAGAAGTTGTGTATGTATGTTTGTATAAAACCGGAGCTCTAAATACAGGGGAGGTTCTGCCGGAATTTTCAAAATGTCCCAAAGGAATGCAAGCATTTAAAAGGATACAAATAATGGCTTTGTTTAGTACCTGTGAATCTCCTACAATGTTGAAACATATTTTATTCGGCGGATGCTTGAAGATGCTACTGCTGCCATTAAGAAAATGGAGATGGTAAAACTGCTGAAAATGAGGAGAAAGTGACGAAGTCTAATTTTCCCATAAAATGGCAAGGAATGTGGACACGCATGTGATAAAGTGTAGTTGAAAGGAGAAGTGTTACACTGGCATTGGAACGGAGTCTCTTCATCTCTAACTACGTATAATCCTCTTTTATTGTGGGATCAAGTAGCAAGGCAAAGTCTTCTCAAATTAGGGACATGGCTTACTCCCTGAAGTTGCAAGTCTCTAGTCCCAAGGCACTCTTTAAAATAAAATTATAAAAGGATTTACCAGGCCAATGAAAGCCCAGAACCAAAATTTATGGGTTGATGTGCCGCTATGACTCAATGGAGAAAAGCTCCCATAGAAATGGAAAAGCGGTTGTCATTGAAGTCAGCCAGAGTTCTTTGAATAAATTCTTGAATCAGCTGCAGAAATAGTTGTAATAAGGGGCATATTCAAAAATTCACAACATCGGCCAGAGAACTCTGATTGAAGTGAGGTCTACGGCATTGGAAAATAGATATTTAGATCCACAACAGTTATGTACAAAGGAAACTCGTTCGACAGACTGATTAGTGCGTATTTTGATGGGGAAAAAGGATGATCATTATAGCTCGGCAAATTAATTCCTGAAACCTCGTCTGATTGCCCATATTCAAAAATTCATAACTCCGTCCATAGAACCCCGATTGAGGCGATCTCTACGGTGTTGGAAATTAGACACCTGGGTCTCCAATATTCATATTCATTGTAGATCCTTTCGGCGGTCCGATCAGCGTGAATTTTGATAAATAAAAGGGTAGATTTCAGCATTTCTGCCGACAGCCATGCTGATCACCCAATTTCAAAAATTCACAACTTTGACCTGGAAACTCCGATTGAGATAATCTCTACGACGTTGGAAATTAGACATCCAGGTCTCTAACATTTATATACAACACAAACTCATTCGGTGGTCCGATCAGTGTGGATTTCTGATAAACAAAAGGGTAAACTTCAGCATTTCTGCCGCTAGCTATGTTGATCGCCCAAATTCAAAAATTCATAACTCTGGCCAGAAAACTCCGATTAAGATGAAATCTGTGGCATTGGAAATTAGATATCCAGATCTCCAATAGTCATATACAACACGGACTCGTTCGGCGGCTCAGTCGGTGTAAATTTTGACGGATAAAATAGTCAATTTCAGCGATCCTGCCGTTGACAATGCCGAAGACTCATTTTCAAAAAATTCATAATTCCTGCCTGGAAACTCCAATGGGAATGAAATTTGCGGCGCTGAAGACTAGATACCAAGATCTTCAATAGTCGTATATAGCACAAGCCCTTTTTGCAGCTCGGGCAGTGCATATTTTGATAGAGAAAAAGGCTAATGCAACTCTTAAAAGGCGGCTCAGTTGGCGATCTGAACCTCGGTCACAAGTCTCAAGCGCAAGGCAACCGGTGGATTATGGATCCCATATGGCGGGGCACAGATCTTGAGGCGGGGGGCGGCGTCATAAATAAACAAATAAATATATATCTATATATATAAACATATGCTGATATGTAACGAATCATATTACATTGCAATAAAATAAATTATTGCATGAAAGACTCCCGGAGATGCTGTGGGCCTATCGTACCACCTATAGGACTCCAACACAATGCACGCCGTACTCTTTGGTGTTTGGAACCGAAGAAGTCTTGCCCCTTGAAATCCAGATACCCTCACTAAGAATGGCAGTGCAAA
Source organism: Dioscorea zingiberensis (assembly GCA_026586065.1). NCBI lineage: Eukaryota > Viridiplantae > Streptophyta > Magnoliopsida > Dioscoreales > Dioscoreaceae > Dioscorea > Dioscorea zingiberensis. The sequence continues at coordinate 50,658,354 of CM048818.1, read as the reverse complement.
GTGAAATTTCAAATGAAGATAATGTTCCCGGCTTGGATGAGTTGGACTCTCTCGATGAGAAAAGGTTGGGAGTGCAGCAGAATCTTGAAGTCTACAAAGCCAAAATGTCACAAGCCTACAACAAGATGGCTCGATTTCGGACCTTCACCAAAGGAGAGATGGTTCTCGTCCTCAGAAGGCCCTTTCCTATGATTAACCATAGAATTTAATCCTAAGTATAAGCGTGCTAATACTGCGGGAGCAAGAGCTATTGACCTTCAATGCACAAGGTTACACGCCATCATAAAAACCCCGGGTCTAATTACCTTATGATTATCCGGCATAATGAAGGAACAAATCCACAATGATATAAAAGCGGCCAAATTTGTGTTTGAAACGGGTTTTGGAGGAGGATCAGAACTCGAATCATACTGGGAACTGGACTTTGACTTCCTAAAGAAATCTACCCAATCTGAGAAAAATACGTTCTTGTTGGCATCTCGTCTTGCAAGCCATTGAAAGATGTCAAAAAGATTCCGCAACACAGAAAATTCTGAATTTTCTCTGTTACATATTACACTATTGGGTGGGATTACTTCATCATATACATCACCAACTACCGAAAGCCCCCCAAGGCTTTTGATATCCCACAAAGAAATCCCCACTTCCCCATGTAAGAAGTGGAAAGTATTTGTCTCCGGACACCAAAACTCTACCAATGCTTTGAAAAAATTCAAATCTAAGTCATATCGACCAACTGAGGCCACAATTCCCCCAATCAATTCTACCCGGAATAATTTTTCAAAATATTTGCTAACAATATATCTAGCCCAATCAGAATAATGAGGAAAATCTATTAATTCACTTCTAATAGGATTCCTAGCCCTCCACCCCGGGTGATGATTAAAAATTTTATGACCTAAAGTTTGAAACATACTCAAATCCCTAATAGCCCCTTCAGGCTTCAAGTGAATTATATTAATTGTACTACCTACATTACAGCGATTTAAAGATAGTCGGGCTGTAGCCATGCGAGCTGGAGGACCCTTCACCCACTCTAAGTGCTCTTCTCCTTCATATCTGATCGGAGGTTTAGACCCGGGACCAAAAATAGGTTTGCAACGGGGGAAGACTTGACCTCTTGGAATCTCGCGACAATCTTGACCGATATCCCAAAAGGGCTCGAGATGAAGATTGTCGGCCATGTTAAAGAAAAGAAGACAAAAGAAGCTAAGGATTCACACTTCTCTCACTCAAAGGAATTTCGTGAAAGAAGTGTGAAGGGGGCAATTTGTTTATATATAAAAAAAATATATATGTATTCATCTCATTAGAATTAAAATTCTAATAAAATTCAACTTATCATAATCCTGGCCAAATCAAGATTTGATAAGAAAACATATCCCGAGGCAAACCAAGGGGTATAAATTCCATCCAAGAACATATCCCGAGACAAATCAAGGGGTATAAATATTATCTTAAAAAAAAAAGGTGGAATACCAATCCCGAGGCATAATCCATATCCCGAGGCATGGAGTACAAATCCCGAGGTATTATAATAATAATTAATAGTTCATTGAATTAATTAATTAATTATTATTATTAAATTTTAAAATTAAAAAAAAAAGAGATTTGATCTTATCTCTTGTTCCTATCCGGTTGAGAGTTGTGATCTCTCGGGGATTTTACGAAGAAGGGGTTGAGAAGAGATAAGGACAAAAAAAGATTATAAGACAACCAAGAGAGAGAAATCTGAGAGAGACAGGGAGAAAAGCGACAGAAGAGAAAGAAACAGAGAAGAAACCAAAGAGACAGCGGAAGAGACAGGAAAAAAGGCTCGCGGAGACAAAGAGGCAGAGAAAGACAAGAGGAAGAGGAGAGGAATTAGAGGTATCTCTTCTTTCCTAAACTCCTTATCATAAAAAAATAATAATAATAAATAAATAAATGAATATAAAGAAACAAAATATGTAATAAAACAAAAAAAAAAAGGGGCAGCCTCTCTTCTCCCTCTCTTCTCCATCTCTCTTGATCCGGTCAACCGGCCACACACGCCCCATACCGAGCTAACGCCACCCGCCACAAGATCGTCTGGCCAAATACAAGACATCGCGTCCCTCTCACACAAGCAAGGCCTCCTCCGGCCACGCTCAAGCTGTGTCTCACAGGCTACAAGGCTCCTCACATACAAAGGGCTCCCCATCAAGCGTTCCTTACAAGGCTGGCCAAGACACGCTGCCCTCCGCCACACAAGGCCCCTCAGGCCAAGACTCAAGGCCCCTCCGGGCCTTCTCCTCCGCATCACTGGTTGCCCGGTCAGCCTCGCCTCGAAGCCGCTAGCCGCGATGACCGCTGGGCCAAGCCCTCCCGCCGAGCCCCTCCGACCAGCACTAAGTTCTGACCGCCACCGACTCGGCCAACAGATCAACTCCTCCGCAGCCTCGACGCATCAACTCTCCCATCTCGCAAGAAACTCCAGAAAGACTTCTCTCGAAAGCAACAGCAAAGACTCAGACTCGGCATCAGCCCGCTCAAGACAAGATCCATCCGCAAAGAACTTCAGTGCCGGCATCAACATTGGCGTCATCAACACCCATCTCGCAAAGAAATCCGGTTAGCGTCATCAACACCGGCCTCAACACCATTACTCGCAGAATTTCCAAAGAATCCGGCCACGCATCAACATCGGGCGCCATCAACAATAAAGACACATCTAAGACAAGACCCCGCCGACATCGCCTCGTTTCATCCGCAATAAAGACACATCGCATCGGCATGCTGCACGGCAAGATCACTCGCTCATCTCGCACAAAGACACATCGCATCAAGACTGCTCACGCAAGACGCTGCTCGCTCGCAATAAAGACACCTTGGCATCAACCTCGTTCATCATCCGCAATAGCACCTTGGCATCAACCTCGCTTCGCCTCGCAATAAAGCACTTCGGACATCATCCGCTCGCTATCAAATAATTACTGCTCGCTGCCAACAAAATCGGCTACGCTTCACAACAAATCTACACCACATCAACAATCGACATCAGTTAGTTCGTCATCAACAATCGACAATTAGCAGCTGGTTCCTCATCACCAACAAACATCGAAGGTCGTCATCATCGGTATTCTTGAAGATCGTCACCAAAAATCTTGAAGATCGCCGCCAACGATCTTGAAGATTGCCACCAACAGTTTTGAAGATCGTCATCAACAATCATCAACAGAAATCGGCGTCAGCAACACAATTCTACATCAACTCATCTACATCAACAAAGAACGCATCAATGACCCTTGTTCGTCATCAACCCCGATGCTCGTCATCAAAGTTGCTATCAATTGTGCTGACTTGTTGAGCTGCTGAAATTATCGCCAAATGGGATTTATTTTGATGTGTATGTTTGAATTTTTTGAGATATGTGAATGCTTGTATAGCAAATGGGAGCCCTAGATACAGGGGAAGTTATGGCAATTTTTTTTAAATACATATGAGCCGTTGTCACGAAGAAATTGTTGCAAAAGAAATGAAAGATTTAAGCTACTGGCTGCTGCAAAATAAACTACAGAAAAGATTGCAGAAACAAAATATAAATACGAAAGAAGAAAATGGTGCTATGAGATCAAAAGAAGTGAAACAAAAAGAGATTGTGGAGAGGAAAGGAGAAGAGTGATAACTTTTACCATTGAAATCAATGAAAAGATGAAGTCGACGAAATACTAAATGGCGGGGCTGCATAATTTGCTTGGTGAAGCATTGCCGAGCTGCTATTAAACGGCTGCAAATTACTGCTGCTGCTGCTGGCTGAAGTGTTGTTGCCAAAAAAGCTGTTGCTGCTGTAATAAAGGGTCATATTCAAAAATTTACAACATCGGCCAGAGAACTCTGATTGAAGTGAGATCTGCGGCATTGGAAAATAGATATCTAGATCCACAACAGTTATGTACAACTCAAACTCGTTCGGCAGACCGATCAGTGCATATTTTGATGGGGAAAAAGGATGAACATTATAGCTCGGCAAATTAATTCCTGAAACCTCGTCTGATTGCCCATATTCGAAAATTCATAACTCTGGTGCAGAAACTCCGATTGAGACGATATCTATGGCGTTGGAAATAAGACACCTGGGTCTCCAACATTCATATTCAATGCAGATCCGTTCGGTGGCCCGATCAGCGTGGATTTTGATAAATAAAAGGGTAGATTTCAACATTTCTGCCAACAGCCATGCTGATCACCCAATTTCAAAAATCCACAACTTTGGCCTGGAAACTCCGATTGAGATAATCTCTATGACGTTGGAAATTAGACATCCGGGTCTCCAACATTCATATACAATACAAACTCATTCGGTGGTCCGATCAGTGTGGATTTCTGATAAATAAAAGGGCAAACTTCAGCATTTCTGCCGCTAGCTATGTTGATCGCCCAATTTAAAAAATTCATAACTCCGGCCAGAAAACTCCGATCAAGATGAAATCTGTGGCGTTGGAAATTAGATATCTAGATCTCTAGTCATATACAACATGCACTGGATTCGTGGCTCGGTCGGTGTAAATTTTGACGGATAATATAGTCAATTTCATGATCCCGCCATTGACAATGCCAAGACTCATTTTCAAAAATTCATAATTCACACTGGAAACTCCAATGGGAATGAAATTTGCGGCGCTGAAGACTAGAGACCAAGATCTTCAATAGTCGTATATAGCACAAGCCCTTTTTGCAGCTCGGGCAGTGCATATTTTGATGGAGAAAAAGGCTAATACAACTCTTAAAAGGCGGCTCAGTTGGCGATCTGAACCTCGGTCACAAGTCTCAAGCGTAAGGCAACCGGTGGATTATGGATCCCATATGGCGGGGCACAGATCTTGAGGCGGGGGGCGGCGTCATAAATAAACAAATAAATATATATCCCTACATATAAACATATGTTGATATGTAACAAATCATATTACATTGTAATAAAATAAATTTTTGTTTTTCATTGTCTCTACTTGTATTTTTTGCCCTTAATCGGAGGTTCCCAAGACATTGTCTGGGGAAATTAATAATAGGGGCTTGCCTCTATTAGGAATAAAAGAACCCACGATAACAAAAAATGATATTTGTGCTTCGATATATCGCCTGGTATCACACGATGCCAGGCGCGTATTTTCGATCCAACAAACCCAAGCCGCGCGCGCCCAACCGCCGTCTCCTTGTTCCTGCAGCAACTCCGGCAGCACCTCCATCACCTGCAGCAACTCCGGCAGCACCTCCATCACCTGCAGCAACTCCGGCCAGCACCACCACTGCAGCAACGTCGACATCAACATCCTATCTACAGCAACTCCGGTCAGCGGCATCAACATAGGCGTCATCAACACCTATCTGCAGCAACTCCGGTCAGCGGCATCAACATCGGCGCCATCAACAACAGCGACATCAAAACACATTGCGCCATCAACATACGCCCGGCGTCTGCAGCAACCTCGCTCGCCATCGGCGACGGCATCGACACGGCCCCCGATTGTCATCAACAAAGATCGACACCCGTACCGATCGTTATCAGCGGAGATCGCCAACAACAACCCGTTGATGCGTCACCAATAAATATCGGCATCAGCTCATTGCGTGCAAAGACACCTCGGCATTTACATGTTCGTCTGCAACAGCACACCCCGGCATCAATTGAGTCGTCTGCAACAATAACCCGAACAGCCCCAGATGATCGTCGCCAACAATCAGCAGCCTCCCTCTGTTCGTCATCAACCATTGGTTGCAGCTCGGCTCGTCATCAGTCATGTTCGCCATCAGCAGCCTGTTTGACGTCATCAACACCCCAGACAGCAGCTGGCTCACCTGCATCAGCACTCGACAGTAGCCCCTGCAGCCCGCTCATCGTCGTCAGCACTCGACAGCAGCCCGTTTGTCGTCATCAACATCCCGGCATCAAACGCTGTCCTTGCATCAACTTCGACATCAACACCGTCCCTGCATCAACACCCGGCAGCTCCGTGTGATCGTCATCAGCAATTGGCATCAGAACCACAGCATCGGCCGACAACATCCCCCTATTCGTCATCAGCATTAGCAAAGGATGATCGCCGACAATCGCCATCAAACCTCTCTATTCTAAGGGGGTAAATGAAGAGCTGCTGCAGAAATATTGATTCTTGTACAAATTGATGTATATGTGAAATCCTAGAAGTTGTGTATGTATGTTTGTATAAAACCGGAGCTCTAAATACAGGGGAGGTTCTGCCAGAATTTTCAAAATGTCCCAAAGGAATGCAAGCATTTAAAAGGATACAAACAATGGCTTTGTTTAGTACCTGTGAATCTCCTACAATGTTGAAACATATTTTATTCGGCGGATGCTTGAAGATGCTACTGCTGCCATTAAGAAAATGGAGATGGTAAAACTGCTGAAAATGAGGAGAAAGTGATGAAGTCTAATTTTCCCATAAAATGGCAAGGAATGTGGACACGCATGTGATAAAGTGTAGTTGAAAGGAGAAGTGTTACACTGGAATTGGAACGGAGTCTCTTCATCTCTAACTACGTATAATCCTCTTTTATTGTGGGATCAAGTAGCAAGGCAAAGTCTTCTCAAATTAGGGACATGGCTTACTCCCTGAAGCTGCAAGTCTCTAGTCCCAAGGCACTCTTTAAAATAAAATTATAAAAGGATTTACCAGGCCAATGAAAGCCCAGAACCAAAATTTATGGGTTGATGTGCCGCTGCAGCTCAATGGAGAAAAGCTCCCATAGAAATGGAAAAAGCAGTTTGCCGCTGAAAGCTGCCGCAGAGTTGCTGAATAAATTACTGAACTGCTGCAGAAATAGTTGTAATAAGGGGCATATTCAAAAATTCACAACATCGGCCAGAGAACTCTGATTGAAGTGAGGTCTACGGCATTGGAAAATAGATATTTAGATCCACAACAGTTATGTACAACGCAAACTCGTTCGGCAGACCGATCAGTGAGTATTTTGATGGGGAAAAAGGATGAACATTATAGCTCGGCAAATTAATTCTTGAAACCTCGTTTGATTGCTCATTTTCAAAAATTCATAACTCCGTCCATAGAACTCCGATTGAGGCGATCTTTACTGTGTTGGAAATTAGACACCTGGGTCTCCAATATTCATATTCAGTTCAGATCCTTTCGGTGGTCCGATCAGCGTGAATTTTGGATAAATCAAAGGGTAGATTTCAGCATTTCTGCCGAGAGCCATGCTGATCACTCAATTTCAAAAATTCACAACTTTGGTCTGGGAACTCTGATTGAGATAATCTCTGCGATGTTGGAAATTAGACATCCGGATCTCCAACATTTATATACAACACAAACTCATTCGGTGGTCCGATCAGTGTGGATTTCTGATAAACAAAAGGGTAAACTTCAGCATTTCTGCCGCTAGCTATGTTGATCGCCCAATTTCAAAAATTCATAACTCTGGCCAGAAAACTCCGATTAAGATGAAATCTGTGGCATTTGAAATTAGATATCCAGATCTCCAATAGTTATATACAACACGGACTCGTTCGCAAATTTCCGGTGTAAATTTTGACGGATAAAATAGTCAATTTTAGCGATCCCGCTTGCATTGACAATGCCAAGACTCATTTTCAAAAATTCATAATTCCTGCACTGGAAACTCTAATGGGAATGAAATTTGGCGGCTGAAGACTAGATACCAAGAGCTTCAATAGTCGTATATAGCACAAGCCCTTTTGCGGCTTCAAAGGTGCATATTTTGATAGAGAAAAATGCTAATGCAACTCTTAAAAGCGGCTCGGTTGGCGATCCAACCTCGGTCACAAGTCTCAAGCGCAAGGCAACGGTGGATCCCATATGGCGGGGGCCTGAGATCTTGATGCGGGGCAAGGCGTCACAAAAAAACAAATAAATATATATCTATATAAACATATGCTGATATGTAACGAATCATATTACATTGCAATAAAATAAATTATTCTTTCTCATTCTCTCTACTTGTGCTTTTGCCCTTAATCGGAGGTTCCCAAGACAATGTCTTGGGTAATTAATAATAGGGGCTTGCCTCTATTAGGAATAAAATAACCCACACAATAAAAATACGATATTTGTGATTCGATATATCGTTTGATGTCTTCGTGATGCCAGGCGCGTATTTTCGATCCCACAAAATTCTGGCACGCCCGGTGGGGACATCATTCCTCCTCCCATCTTTGAGGCAAAAATACAAGTAGAGGCATTGTTCCTGCATCCTGTAAAAGAAAACTAACGTTGTTACTTTCTTATTGCAGAACGAAATGGCATTCAAGAGCTCAACTGCACCTGGAAGCCCAAAGCTCACCATTTTCCTCGGAGAGGGAGCTGAAGTCCGACTGCCCAACTGCACCTTCAGCACTGGAGTCGCCGGAGCTGAATTAAGATTCGGCACAATTTCTGAATCCGTGGAGTTCGTAAGGAAGACTTCACCAACGGAGGAGAACCTGACAGTCCCGCGTCTTCCATCCAAAGGGCGTCGTCCTAATGTGATCATCCCTAAGGTTAACGAAGACGTTGCTGTTGAAGATTCACCAAGAATCTCTGCATTTAAGAGGTTATCCCGCCCTAAAAGGGTAATCTCTGTAAATGATGAAGATGATGAACCTGTCTTCACTGTTACCGTAAAAGGGCGGGAAAGTGGAGTCTTTCACTCATCTGATGAAGACACACCGAAAAGGAGTGTATTCTCAAGGCTCACGCCAAGGAAGATCATGATTCCAAAACAGAAACTGAATTTCGTGTCTTTCCAAGGGCACATAAATGATCAAATGGGTTCCTTCAGCAACTCGTTTGAACCGCTCAAGCTTGTGAAGAAGAACTCAACCACTGCAGAATTGCATCTACAGCCCAAGGAAAATAAAGGTTGTAGGCCTCCAAAGTCCTATTACAAGGAGTCTTTTGGCCAAAATCTGTACAAGACTTATGCGGCGTCCAAGAAGTTGCAGTCATAGAAGATGACACCGAAAGAGTTCTATAAGAAGAAGAAGCAGTTAGTTTCAAGTGCATGAAGGACAGTATTTGACCGACTAACTCCTGCAAGAACCCAAACCAAGTCTTCCCTCTCTAAGTCTCAACGGAGGAGGGGAGTGGAAGATGAAGAAATGTTCAATGCGGACGTGGAAATACACACGGTCCGAATGGTTACTGAAGCCCGAGGGGATCCAGCACCCGAACCAGAACAACCAGGGGTGTTCACAAGGTCTCGTAGAAGGGCCACAGACTCTCACAGTGGAGTTGGAGAAGAAGGTTCAAGCCAAATGCCACATGAGGGTCAGAGAACAGGGAACCTTCCAGTATTTCGCAGGCCAACGAATTACAAGGAAGCAGACCCCCCAAATGAAGAAGCGGAGGATGAACCTGCCTTTGTTTATAATGGAGATGATATCACAAGGAGAGTCCAGCAAATGGAAAGGCTTTGACAAATGGAGAACAGAGAAGCTGAATACCAATGGCTCAATGAAAACATGACAATCATGATGGAGTCAATGGTGAAGATGCAAAGACAAATGGCTGCCTTGATGGAAAGTCAAAAGGCACAAAGGCCTAAAAGTCCAAACCCACAACCAAGAGAAATTCCTAGGCCAGGAGAACAGGAGGGAACTTCATATGCACCTGTAAGGGAAATCCCTAGGCCACCAGAACAAGGGGGAACCTCACACACTCCTGTCCCGGAACAGTCAGCCGCAATGACTCGGGAAGAGATACAACAGATAGTGGCTGCTGAAATGAAACAAGCCAGAGGAAAGGAGATAAGAGTCGATGGAGACAAACCTTATCCAAGCTACCATGACCTGGTACCCTACCCCAAAGGGTACAATGTCCCTACATTTAAGCAATTTAACGGGATTGGCAATCCTGCTCAGCACTTGGCTCACTTCGTGACGGCTTGTGGAGACACAAGTACAAAACCTTCGCTCCTCCTTAGACAATTCTCTACAAGTCTTACAGGAGTGGCATTTGAGTGGTATGCAAGCTTGCAACCCGAATCAATCCAAACATGGCAACAATTAAAAGATGCCTTTCGGGTACGGTTCGGGGGCGTAAGTGACAAAATCACAATCGCCGATCTCGCAGCCACTCGCCAGAATAAAGATGAAAAAGTGGTTGATTATATTATGAGATGGAGAAATCTGAGCATCAAATGTGAACAACCCCTTGACCAGCCGCAAGCGGTGGGTTTATTGCTCGGGAACATCGATAGCTGGATGGCGCCCTTTCTAAGCACATCCGGTATTACCACATTCCAGGAATTGATTTCACAAGCTAAGAAGTTGGAACGGACAAGCCCGAGGGTATTCTCCAATTTTCAAGCTCCAAGAAACGACAGAGAAAAGCCAAAGAGGACTGAAGGTGTCAAATATACTGCTACAACCTTCAATATCGACAAAGGAAAGGGTGTTGTGGAGTCTCACAAGCCGGAACAAGCCAAACCACCCACTTTAGGCGCTGCCGGTAATGAATCAAAGCCTATTCCCTCTTTGAAAGAAAGGATGAATAAGAAATATTCTTTTAGAAGGGATAAGGTAATGAAGATCTTCAAGGATGCTGTGAAAGAAGGTCTGCAACTCCCTGAATGCAAGAGACCAGAGGAACAGAACAAGAAAGATCACCCCAATTACTGCCCATATCATAGGGTGCTGGAACACACAATTGAAGACTGCTATGTCTTCAAAGATTGGGTCGAACGACAATACCAAGAGGGCAAAATTACACTCTCAAAGAATGTTTTGTCGGAACAATCAATTGAGCACACTCGCTTTGTGACAACCCCAAGTTCAGTAGGGTCATCCCAAGGAGAAGTCACAGTGGTGGGTAATAAAGTAATACTTCCACCAGCAACGGATGACAGGCCTCCTACTGTGCCAGAAGAGTTGTGGGAAGTATTTATATCCAAGAAGTCAATGAAGATGTTGAAGAGGTTGGCTGAGCTCCCAGGGATCGCTTGGAAACGTTCCCAAGAACCTCCTAAAAGACCCCAAACAAAATTGACAAAGAAGAAGAACAAGAAGAAGAAGCGCGAGCAATCAAAGCGCAGAAAATCCATCATAGAAGAGTATATTGAGTCCCTTGACGAATATGAGCAGAAGGAAAGGGCCTTGATTACTCTCAGAGACTATTTTCCCGAAGAAGTCGAAGAATTACTTGGGGGATTAGTCGAAGAAATCGATGAAGATGATGAAAATGTGCAAGTAGAAACTTGTAGGGTTATTTCTGGAGGAGAATACCCCTTGTATAACCCGGATGACGACAATGATGATAGCCTCTCTGAACCAGAAGAGTCGTATGACCGACATGGCCGACCCTACATCAGCAAGAAGCAGAAGAAGAAGATGGCATTCAGGGAGAGAGTGAAGAAAGCGAACGTCGAGCTCTCAAAACCATACCAACCGTCAAAGCCCAAGGCACTACATTACGCCCCTAAGACTCCAAAATATAAAGTCTTGAGGAAAGCTATGCCTGCTGAAGAGATCCCTGCGTTCATTCAAAGGGTTACGGAAGAGTCAGCTAACAGGCTGGTGCAATTACACATTGAAGATGCTGAGACATACCCTCAAGGGTCATCAAACCATGATGTCATCCCAGAAGTCATGAAGTCTGCACCCCCTACAAAAGCAACAAAGGCTAAGGGAGAGTCCACTTCTCAGACTCTCAAAATCAAGAAAGACAAGGCAAAAGAGTCTCCTAATCAAGCCGTAGGGTGGGAGGCGCCTAACTCCAGAAGGACATATCGCATGCAGGTGGGGAAGGTGACACTTGCAGACGATTATTTTAAAGGAAAGGGTGAATGTCGCGCCATAGCCTCCCAGGACGATTCTGAAGATGACTTGAACTTCCCAGTCGAAGAAGATGAAGGGCCGCCGCGTGTGCATCAAATGCAACTCAGAGCTGGGAAAGTACTTCAGCCGAGACAGCCGCCCAGCTCCAACGACAAAAACAAAGGGAAGATAATTGAAGGAGAGAATATCTCCCCAAAAAAACCCTCAAAGAAGCCAAATTATAACATCCTGGCACACTTAAAGAAAGTCCCGGCTCTCCTCAGCATGTATGACGCATTGATGATGTCAGCAGAGGTTAGAGATTCTCTAATACATGCCCTGCAAAACCCTGAAGAATATCAAGCATATTTTGCTGAAATCAACATGAAAGAGGCTTTGTATGCGTTCCATGCGCCCTCAGTATCCTTCACCGATGAAGATCTGTTACTTGGAACTACAGAGCACAATAGGCCATTATATGTGACAGGGTATTGCGATGGGATGAAGATCAACCGGGTTCTGATTGACCCAGGATCCTCTGTGAACCTGATGACCCTCAATACTCTCCGGACATTGGCCCTTGAAATATGTCATCTATCCCCGGAAAGGATCATTATTCAAGGCTTCAATCAGCATAGCCAGAAGGCATTGGGATCTATCACTCTGCCAATTAAATTTGGAAAGATGACATCAGATGTGAAGTTCCATGTGATTGATGCCGATGCTTCATACAAAGCCCTCCTGGGAAGGTCATGGATCCATGAAAATCATGTGGTTCCCTCAACACTCCATCAATGTGTGAAATATATGGTGAATGGGGAAGAATTCAGGATCGACGGAGAAATCCAGCCCTTCGGCATCCATGAAATTCATTATGAAGATGCAAGGTACTACCTTAATGCATCTAAAGGGGGCAAGTTATCCAAGGGGAGCACATCATCCAAAGGGGGCAAGCCGCCAAGTCCAAAGGAAGAATCTCTGGTAAAGACACCTAAGTCTGCTCCTGTGCTCCAGAAGAAGGAATCAGTATTACCTCACTTTGGGAGTGACACTGAGTCATCAGAAGGCGAGAGCGATGATGATGAGGGTCAGGCTGGAGGGTCTACTCAAGAAAATGCACTGCATATTACAAGAATTCCCGAGGGGCTTTACAAATCTCTAACTGATTTGAGTGTCAACACTGTCGAGCATTTGAAGACTTTCTATGTACCAGCTCGACATGAAGGAGAGAGAGGCGTAATCTTCTACAAAGCCAAGAGCAACAAAATTCCAAATGATGATATCATAAATATTGAAGGGCTAGAAGATGATGAAGTTCAGCCCATAAGATTCCCTAACTATTACCCTGATAAGCTTACGGAGATGTTTGAAAATTTTGCTGGCGAAATCAAATGGTCAAGGAAATCATATCAAAATTTCCATCGACTATAGAACCCTACACATATAGATAAAAGAGGGATAGGCTACTCCGACTCTTTCAGGCATTCATGCTACATGACAACGTCCCAGGAGGAAGAAGAAGAGATCAAGCTGAAAAGTGCGCCACTCGAGCTCGAAGACGGGGGGCAAGCAACAATCGACGAGCTAGTTGAAGTTAACTTGGGAAACGATGAGGACCCGAGGCCGACTTTCCTAAGCACGCAGCTGTCTGAAGAAGAAAAGACATCCTTCAAAGCCCTTTTAAAGGAGTATATTGATTGCTTTGCATGGAACTATAATGAAATGCCAGGGTTGGATAATGAGGTAGCTGTTCATAGACTGGCCATTGACCCTAATGCCACCCCAGTCAAACAGGCGCCAAGGAAAATGAAATTTGACCTGGAAGAAAGAGTAATAGAAGAAACGAAGAAGCTGATCGAAGCAAATTTCATCAGGGAGGAAAAATACCCTAACTGGGTAGCCAGCATAGTCCCTGTGAAAAAGAAAAATGGCCAAATATGGATATGCGTGGACTTCAGAGACCTGAACAAAGCATGTCCAAAAGATGAATTTCCCCTTCCAGTTATGGAGATCATGATCGACAACACCTCAGGGTACGAGATGTTCTCCTTTATGCACGGGTATTCTGGGTACAACCAAATCAAAATGCATCCAGATGATGAGAAACATACTGCCTTCCGGACGCCTATGGGCATATACTGTTACAGAGTAATGCCATTTGGTCTAAAGAATGCGGGGGCAACATATCAAAGGGCTATGACCAGGATATTTGATGATCTGATCCATAAAGTCGTCGAATGCTATGTGGACGATCTCGTGGTCAAGACAAATTCAAAAGACAAGCATCTTGATGATCTGAGGACAGTCTTCACACGACTCAGAGAGTACAAGTTGAAAATGAATCCCATGAAGTGTGCCTTTGGAGTCCTATCTGGGAAGTTTCTGTGCTTCATCGTAAGGCATCGAGGGATAGAAATAGACCCCTCCAAGATAAAGGCGATCTTAGAAATGCCACCTCCTCAGACACTGAAGCAGCTGCGATCATTTCAAGGACGCCTGGCCTATATCAGAAGGTTCATCTCCAACTTGTCCGGAAGATGTAAGCCTTTCTCCAAGCTGGTCAAGAAGAACACACCATTCAAATGGGATGATGAATGTCAGAAGGCTTTCGAAGACATCAAACAGTACTTGCTGAGTCCACCAGTGTTGGCAGCCCCGATCCCCGGAAAGCCACTGATTTTATATACTGCTGCATTGGAAGGGTCATTAGGAGCTATGCTAGCCCAGAACAATGAAGAAGGCAAGGAACATGCACTTTATTACCTCAGCAGGATGTTGATAGGAGCTGAGAGTAAATATACCCCAATTGAAAAACATTGTCTAGCTCTGGTGTTCGCAGTCAAGAAGTTGAGACACTATTTGCTAGCACATAAAGTCATACTCATATCAAAAATTGATCCTCTAAAATATCTAATGACGAGGCCATTGCTCACGGGAAGACTCAAAAGTGAAGTGAGCATCTTGATGGAGTTTGACATAACATACACTCCGCAGAAGGCCATTAAAGGGCAGGCGTTGGCAGACTTCCTAACGGCACATCCTCTCCCTGATGACTCACCACTCAATTATGATCTCCCTGATGAAGAGACACTAACAGTAGAAGAAGCAAGGTGGCGACTATATTTTGATAGAGCGTCATCTATAAAGCCGGCACTCATGTCCACAATTCCACAAATCAAAGCTGGGATAGGACTTGTGTTCGTCACACCGGAAGGGGGAATCCTCAGATATGCACTCTCCCTTACGGAGCCATGCACAAACAATGAGGCGGAATATGAAGCGCTCATAGCTGGTTTGGAATTGGCAATCAAGATGGGGATCCAACACATACATATATTTGGAGACTCACAACTCATTATAAAGCAAGTCGAAGGAGACTACAAGATATATAAACCCGAACTTCTTAAATATTACAAGAAGGTCAAAGATCTGATGAAGAAAATCCCCCAAGTACAGTTGAGGAGGGTTTTAAGATCAGAAAATGGAGAAGCTGATTCTTTGGCGAAAGTTGCGAAGGAGCTGGCGAATCCAGATTATGAAGAAATCCATATAACCGTAAGAAATAGAAGGCCCATAAGTACGATCCTTGATGATGATGAAGAGGAAAGTGCTGGGGGCAAAGCGGAAGTCTTCACCCTCGAAATGCCAGAGGAAGATTGGAGACAACCGTTTATAGAATATTTGAAATATGATAAACTCCCAGAGGACAAATCAAAGGGTCTTCAGATAAAACGAAGAGCCCTAAGATTCACCCTCATAAATGACATATTGTACCGCAGGTCATATGATCAACTACTCCTGCGATGCCTTTCAAATGAAGAAATTCAAGAAGTCATGCATGATGTACATTCCGGGGTATGTGGTGCACACCAATCCGGACCCAAGATGCGACTCAAGATCAAGCGCTTGGGATATTACTGGCCGACCATGGTTGGAGATTGCATCAATTATGCTAGAAGATGCCATCTATGCCAAATACATGGTGATTTCATCCACCAACATCCAAATCCTCTACACCCCACAATTTCGTCATGGCCCTTCGAGATATGGGGAACAGATGTAGTCGGTCCTATTGAACCACCATCATCTTTGGGACATCGGTTCATATTGGCTGCAACAGACTACTTTTCTAGGTGGGCAGAGGCTATTCCACTGAGAGAAGTCAAGACTGAAAATGTCATCAAATTCTTCGTGTGGAGAACATCTTATACAGATTTGGGACTCCAAGAAGAATTATTTCAGATAACGGCTCTGCCTTCAGAAGCTTCAAAGTCGGGAGATTCGCACAGCACCATAAAATAGATTGGAGATATACCTCCATCTATAATGCTAGAGCGAATGGGTTGGCAGAAGCATTCAACAAAACCCTCTCGAAGTTGTTGAAGAAAGCGGTGTCCAAAAACAAAAAAGATTGGCATGAAAGACTCCCGGAGATGCTGTGGGCCTATCGCACCACCTATAGGACTCCAACACAATGCACGCCGTACTCTTTGGTGTTTGGAACCGAAGCAGTCTTGCCCCTTGAAATCCAGATACCCTCACTAAGAATGGCAGTGCAAAGTGAAATTTCAAATGAAGATAATGTTCGGCTTCGCTTGGATGAGTTGGACTCTCTCGATGAGAAAAGGTTGGGAGTGCAGCAGAATCTTGAAGTCTACAAAGCCAAAATGTCACAAGCCTACATCAAGATGGCTCGATTTCGGACCTTCACCAAAGGAGAGATGGTTCTCGTCCTCAGAAGACCCATCATTACCAACAAAAAGGCCGGAGGCAAATTCAAAGCAAATTGGGAAGGGCCCTATGTGGTGGAGATCGTCTACGAAGGAGGTGCATACCAGCTCATTGACGCCAATGGAGAAAGACCCATGCCGCCCATCAATGGCCGTTTCCTGAAGAAATACTACATATAATGTAGCAATGTTTGCCTATGACGGAACGTCTGGTCCCTTATAGGGGTAGACTAGTCATGTACAATTAAATGTACTTCCCGAGGCAAAACATTAATTTTATGTACTTTTGTACCAAACTTATTCAATGAAATAAAGAGGCATGTGTTTGTCTACGATGGAACGTCCGGCTCCTAGTTGGGGGCAGATCGGTCATGCACGATTAAATGTGCTTATTGAGGCAAACACATTGACCCCTTATTTTTTCCAAAAAAAAAAAAAAGAAATTCCGAATTTCTAGAATAGTCTTCACATTTATTCTAAATTTTCGGAAATTTAAAAAAAAAAAAAAAGAGGGTCCTCATATTAATTCTGAATTTCAGAATAAGGGAAGGAAGGAACTAAAATTTATTGAAGTCTAATGTTCATAACAAATGTCTCAGCGTCAACTACCAAAGCATAAACAAGCTAAAAAAAAAAAAAAAAGGGCTCTTCAATGCCCAGCATGCTTCAGTAATGATTCCTTTGCTTCTTCCAACTCATCAAGCCATTTTGTAAAAATAGCCATAAGACTAGCATCTGAATAATCTCCCTGGTCTTCAACAACTTGTGCCTTCGCCTTATCCAACTCGGCTTGAAGATCTGTTTGCGCATGCCCAGAAGCCTCAAAGAAACTTGTTGAAGTTGCTATCTTCTCATTTAAAGTCTTCATTGCATCTTGAATCTCGCAAAGTTCTGCTTGAAGTTTCTGCTGCCTTTCCGCAAATCTCTGAAGCTCCTCATTGTTTATGTTGATGTCATTAGCCCAGCCCTCCCTGCTTTTGGTAAGACGTTCAAGGGCCAAAGCCTTCTCATGTACACACGCCTTGGCTTGTTGGTTATGAATATAGGCTTGGGCCATTTGGGATCCTCTCGAGGCTTCTTTGGCATAGACCGCATTAATCGAGCTATCCTCTCTATGAAAGGCTCAAGATTAGTCAATCCAACATTGAAAGGTTCAAGGAGTGAATTTGACTCCTTCACCTTATTGATGACGCTTTGGTAGTTGTCATAGTTGAGAGACTTGATATTGCTAATCACATCGGCTCGCAAACGTAATACCATACTTGGTATATTCTTCGGACCTATAAAAAGGATATATAAATGAAATTCAAGATATAAAATTCGAAACTCAAAATTCAAAACTCAAAATTCGAAACTCAAGATTCAAAGATTCAAGATCAAGATTCAAGATTCAAGATTCAAGATTCAAAGATTCAAAAAAACCTTGTTCTTGCTTTGATGAAGTTGGAAGTCCAATATCAGTATTGATGCCGTCACCTTCCACCGGAGTAGGAGCAGGAGCATCCTCAATAATATCCTTTGAAGGACCTTGCCCCGAAGATGGAGGTCCGTCACCTTTTTGGGCAACTGAATATAATAAAAAAAAAGGGGTCGTCAATATTCATGTCTCCTTAAAAAAAAAAAAAAAAAAAAAAAAAAAAAAGGAGAGGAGGACCTTGGTTTTGCTTTGGAGAAACTGAGATTCCGGCACCAGCATTGGAACCACCACTTTCTACTCCCTCCGTTAGATCTTGTACCACTAAAGGTGCACCTTCAACATTAACGTTGCCGACACCAGTCTCCAATTTCTCCATTGAGGAGGGACCATCCCTTATGAAATTTGCAGAAGGAATATTATTAAAAGATGAAGTATGCTCCTCGCTTTCTTGATTTACGGGCAAGTTAAGGGGTGCCGCAGTTTCCGCGATAGGTATATCTCCTAACAAGAAATTGAAAGTAAATAAAAGCATATGTACACAAAGAAGGAGGAAGAAAGAGGGGAATACTACCTTGCACAGGATTAAGAGGAACTTCCTCAACCCCAATGTTTCCCTGAGCTCCAGCATTAAAATCTTGCGGATTCGCTGAACCTGAAATCAAAATCTTTAATTAAATCTGTTAAAAGTGTATGAGTGAAGGACGTATTTTCTTACCAACTTGAGACTCTAGAGGCATCCCCGGATTCGGTGAAGGAATATCATCTATTCTTGGAGCTGTGTTGAAAAATTGAAAAGGGTCAAGTCGAGGAAAGGGAAATAAAAGGAGAAGAAAGGGGACATTATCCTCTAACCAATTGGTGGATTGTAGGCAACCCCGACATTAGCCAATGGGGCTTCACGAATTTGTATACCTGTTAACCAAAGATTTTGAATTAAATAAAAATTCAGACTTCAAGTCAAATAAGAATTTAGACCTTGATTCAAATGGAAAATGAGACTTTGAATCAAATAAGAATTTAGACTTTGAATCAAATAAAAATTCAAACTTCGAATCAAATGAGAATTCAGGTTTTGAATCAAAAAAAAAAAAATAAATAAAAAATAAAAAAAATCCAAAAAAAAAAAATCAAAAAAAAAAAAATCCGAAAAAAAAAATTAAAAAAAAAAAAACACAAAAAAAAATAGAGTTTGACATACCTTGCGTTTGTCGCCGCTTCACTGGAACAGGGAGATCCGCAGGAGAAGGACCTCGTTTTTTACTGATGAAGATACTTTCATTAATGAATAGGGGCCTTTTTGAAGATTGACTTTGCTCCTGGATCCTCCTATTATCTCTCTTATCACCATAATCCTCTTGGACTAACAATGCGATGTCCTGTTGGAAGAAAGCTCGCACGTTTTCAAACCACTTCCGTGCATAAAAGTACATGAGCTCCCCGCTTCGATCCTTTTCAGGAATATAGAACGAGCTGGAGGTCCTCTGGCGCGAAAAGTGACGCCAATAACCTGCAAGTACCCGGGCAGAGGAAGCTTTTCGCGGGACATCAATATACGCCGGGCATTGTTGGTCGTAACCAAACTGGCGCCCAAAACGATGAGGATTGTAGGGCTCTGCATAGAACTCTTCACCACATCGAAGAGGAAGGATGCCGCAGCGAAGGCCTATCACATACTCCATGGTTTGAATATCCAGCACATCGGGTCCCGCAAGATGCCTTGTATCCCGCACCGTCTCATCATTATGAAGAAGATAGGGAAAAGGACGCCATTTAAAGTTGGCTTCAAACTTAAGGAATTTCCTAGCCTCCAAAGGAGTAAACGGGGAGGCGGAGGCATTCATATAATATAACATCTCCGGTACCCTTAAGAGTCCGGGGATTGTATGTGTACTTGGATCAATTTTCCTCCGAAGAGATATGCCATGAAAATGACAACTAGCCCAAGCATACAAAAAGTGGGAAGGAAAGGCTACAGTAGAATGTCCGGGCCCTTTCCTATGATTAACCATAGAATTTAATCCTAAGTATAAGCGTGCTAATACTGCCGGAGCAAGAGCTATTGACCTTCCATGCACAAGGTTACACGCCATCATAAAAACCCCGGGTCTAATTACCTTATGATTATCCGACATAATGAAGGAACAAATCCACAATGATATAAAAGCGGCCAAATTTGTGTTTGAAACTGGTTTTGGAGGAGGATCAGAACTCGAATCATACTGGACTTTGACTTCCTAAAGAAATCTACCCAATCTGAGAAAAATAAGTTCTTGTTGGCATCTCGTCTTGCAAGCCATTGAAAGATGTCAAAAAGATTCCGCAACACAGAAAATTCTGAATTTTCTCTGTTACATATTACACTATTGGGTGGGATTACTTCATCATATACATCACCAACTACCGAAAGCCCCCCAAGGCTTTTGATCTCCCACAAAGAAATCCCCACTTCCCCATGTAAGAAGTGGAAAGTATTTGTCTCCGGACACCAAAACTCTACCAATGCTTTGAAAAAATTCAAATCTAAGTCATATCGACCAACTGAGGCCACAATTCCCCCAATCAATTCTACCCGGGATAATTTTTCAAAATATTTGCTAACAATATATCTAGCCCAATCAGAATAATGAGGAAAATCTATTAATTCACTTCTAATAGGATTCCTAGCCCTCCACCCCGGGTGATGATCAAAAATTTTATGACCTAAAGTTTGAAACATACTCAAATCCCTAATAGCCCCTCAGGCTTCAAGTGAATTATATTAATTGTACTACCTTCATTACAGCGATTTGAAGATAGTCGGGCTGTAGCCATGCGAGCTGGAGGACGCTTCACCAACTCTGAGTGCGCTTCTCCTTCATATCTGATCGTAGGTTCAGACCCGGGACCAAAAATAGGTTTGCAACGGGGGAAGACTTGACCTCTTGGAATCTCGTGACAATCTTGACCGATATCCCAAAAGGGCTCGAGATGAAGATTGTCGGCCATGTTAAAGAAAAGAAGACAAAAGAAGCTAAGGATTCACACTTCTCTCACTCAAAGGAATTTCGTGAAAGAAGTGTGAAGGGGGCAATTTGTTTATATAAAAAAATATATATATGTATTCATCTCATTAGAATTAAAATTCTAATTCTAATAAAATTCAACTTATCATAATCCTGGCCAAATCAAGATTTGATAAGAAAACATATCCCGAGGCAAACCAAGGGGTATAAATTCCATCTAAGAACATATCCCAAGACAAATCAAGGGGTATAAATATTATCTTTAAAAAAAAAGGTGGAATACCAATCCCGAGGCATAATCCATGTCCCGAGGCATGGAGTACAAATCCCGAGGTATTATAATAATATTTAATAGTTCAATGAATTAATTAATTAATTATTATTATTAAATTTTAAAATTTTTTTTAAAAAAAAAAAAAAGAGATTTGATCTTATCTCTTGTTCCTATCCGGTTGAGAGTTGTGATCTCTCGGGGATTTTACGAAGAAGGGGTTGAGAAGAGATAAGGACAAAAAAAGATTATAAGACAACCAAGAGAGGAAAGACAGGGGGAGGAACAAGACAAAAAAAAATATCGATCAGAAAGGAGAAAGAGAAAAAAGGCGACAGAAAGAGAGAAATCTAAACACAGAAACCAGAAGAAGAAAACTCAGGCTCGCACAGACAACCAAAAGGAAAGACAGACAAGAAGGGAAGAAGACCAGGCAAGGAATCAGAGAAGAGACAGGACGGGCAGAGAAAGAAAACAAAAAAAAGGGTATTTCTTACTTTTCTCCTCTCTATATTATAATAAAAAGGGAGATTAAATAAAATGAATTAAAAAAAAAATAAAAAAAAAAATAATAAAAATATCAAGAGAAAGGGGCGCGCATCAGCTCCCCCCCTCTTCTCCATCTCTTCCTCTCTCACGACCGGCCCCCGACGGAGACCGCCGCCCTCACCGCCGTCGACGCCACCGGCCAAGCGACCCTCTGCCCCTTCACCCCCCTGCTCAGATCCGGCGTCGCCGCCCCGGCCAAGCTCCGCCCCGGCCAAACTCCGCTCCGGCCAAGCTCCACCGCCTGAAGCCACCGTCAGCGCCGCCCCGGCTAGGATCTGCATACAGCGCCCAGCCGGCGGCCTGCTCGCTCCAGCAGCGCTTCAACCGGCAGTCTCCTTGTTCCCGCGGCAACTCGGCAAAGACCTCCATCACTGCGGCAACTCCGGCAAAGACCTCCATCACCTGCAGCAACTCCGGCCAGCACCACCACTGCAGCAACGTCGACATCAACATCCTATCTACAGCAACTCCGGTCAGCGGCATCAACATAGGCGTCATCAACACCTATCTGCAGCAACTCCGGTCAGCGGCATCAACATCGGCGCCATCAACAACAGCGACATCAACACCTGTTCGCCATCAGCATCTGCTTCGGCGTCTGCAGCAACCTGTTCGCCATCAGCATCAGCATCGACACCAGCCCCCCCCCTTGATTGTCATCAACAAAGATCGACACCAGCCCCCTGATCGTCATCAACGGAGATCGCCAACAACAACCCCGTTCGTCGTCACCAATAAATATCGGCATCAACAGCCCCTGTTCGTCTGCAACAGCACACCTCGGCATTTACATGTTCGTCTGCAACAGCACACCCCGGCATCAATTGAGTCGTCTGCAACAATAACCCGAACAGCCCCAGATGATCGTCGCCAACAATCAGCAGCCTCCCTCTGTTCGTCATCAACCATTGGTTGCAGCTCGGCTCGTCATCAGTCATGTTCGCCATCAGCAGCCTGTTTGACGTCATCAACACCCTGCATAAAGAAATTGGCTCACCCGTGACAAGACTCGACGGTAGCCCCCGCAGCCTCGCCATCGTCGCCAAGACTTTCGGCAGCCCGTTTGTCGTCATCAACATCCCGGCATCAAACGCTGTCCTTGCATCAACTTCGACATCAACACCGTCCCTGCATCAACACCCGGCAGCTCCGTGTGATCGTCATCAGAAATTGGCATCAGAACCCTGGCATCAGCACGGCCGACAACATCCCCCTATTCGTCATCAACATTAGCAAAGGATGATCGCCGACAATCGCCATCAAACCTCTCTGTTCTAAGGGGGTAAATGAAGAGCTGCTGCAGAAATATTGATTCTTGTACAAATTGATGTATATGTGAAATCCTAGAAGTTGTGTATGTATGTTTGTATAAAACCGGAGCTCTAAATACTGAGGGAGGTTCTCAGAATTTTCAAAATGTCCCAAAGGAATGCAAGCATTTAAAAGGATACAAATAATGGCTTTGTTTAGTACCTGTGAATCTCCTACAATGTTGAAACATATTTTATTCAGCGGATGCTTGAAGATGCTACTCCTGCCATTAAGAAAATGGAGATGGTGAAACTGCTGAAAATGAGGAGAAAGTGATGAAGTCTAATTTTCCCATAAAATGGCAAGGAATGTGGACACGCATGTGATAAAGTGTAGTTGAAAGGAGAAGTGTTACACTGGAATTGGAGCAGTCTCTTCATCTCTAACTACATATAATCCTCTTTTATTGTGGGATCAAGTAGCAAGGCAAAGTCTTCTCAAATTAGGGACATGGCTTACTCCCTGAAGCTGCAAGTCTCTAGTCCCAAGGCACTCTTTAAAATAAAATTATAAAAGGATTTACCAGGCCAATGAAAGCCCAGAACCAAAATTTATGGGTTGATGTGCGGCTATGACTCAATGGAGAAAAGCTCCCATAGAAATGGAAAAAGCGGTTTGTCATTTGAAAGGCTGCTTGAGAGATTCTTTGAATAAATTCTTGAGCTAGCCGCGAGTAAATAGTTGTAATAAGGGGCATATTCAAAAATTCATAACATCGGCCAGAGAACTCTGATTGAGGTGAGGTCTATGGCATTGGAAAATAGATATTTAGATCCACAACAGTTATGTACAACGTAAACTCGTTCGGCAGACCGATCAATGAGTATTTTGATGGGGAAAAAGGATGAACATTATAGCTCGGCAAATTAATTCCTGAAACCTCGTTTGATTGCTCATTTTCAAAAATTCATAACTCCGTCCATAGAACTCCGATTGAGGCGATCTTTACTGTGTTGGAAATTAGACACCTGGGTCTCCAATATTCATATTCAGTTCAGATCCTTTCGGTGGTCCGATCAGCATGAATTTTGGATAAATCAAAGGGTAGATTTCAGCATTTCTGCCGAGAGCCATGCTGATCACTCAATTTCAAAAATTCACAACTTTGGTCTGGGAACTCTGATTGAGATAATCTCTGCGATGTTGGAAATTAGACATCCGGATCTCCAACATTTATATACAACACAAACTCATTCGGTGGTCCGATCAGTGTGGATTTCTGATAAACAAAAGGGTAAACTTCAGCATTTCTGCCGCTAGCTATGTTGATCGCCCAATTTCAAAAATTCATAACTCTGGCCAGAAAACTCCGATTAAGATGAAATCTGTGGCATTTGAAATTAGATATCCAGATCTCCAATAGTTATATACAACACGGACTCGTTCGGCAGCTCAGTCGGTGTAAATTTTGACGGATAAAATAGTCAATTTTAGCGATCCTGCTGTTGACAATGCCGAAGACTCATTTTCAAAAATTCATAATTCCTGCCTGGAAACTCTAATGGGAATGAAATTTGCGGCGCTGAAGACTAGATACCAAGAGCTTCAATAGTCGTATATAGCACAAGCCCTTTTTGCAGCTCACTCAGTGCATATTTTGATAGAGAAAAAGGCTAATGCAACTCTTAAAAGGCGGCTCAGTTGGCGATCTGAACCTCGGTCACAAGTCTCAAGCGCAAGGCAACCGGTGGATCCCATATGGCGGGGGCACAGATCTTGATGCGGGGGGCGGCGTCATAAAAAAACAAATAAATATATATCTATATAAACATATGCTGATATGTAACGAATCATATTACATTGCAATAAAATAAATTATTCTTTCTCATTCTCTCTACTTGTGCTTTTGCCCTTAATCGGAGGTTCCCAAGACAATGTCTGGGGTAATTAATAATAGGGGCTTGCCTCTATTAGGAATAAAAGAACCCACACAATAAAAATACGATATTTGTGATTCGATATATCGTTTGATGTCTTCGTGATGCCAGACGCGTATTTATGATCCCACACCTCCTCCTTTAATGCGTTTACAGTTATGACGCCCATAGTCGAGCCGCCTCTACAGCAGCCGCCTTCCCCATAGTCGAGACCTCGGTAAAATCCTTCGAACTCCT
This sequence comes from Dioscorea zingiberensis, assembly GCA_026586065.1. NCBI lineage: Eukaryota > Viridiplantae > Streptophyta > Magnoliopsida > Dioscoreales > Dioscoreaceae > Dioscorea > Dioscorea zingiberensis. The sequence continues at coordinate 50,633,211 of CM048818.1, read as the reverse complement.
TCCCTTCGCCGCAGATTACCCCAAAGTTTTATAACCTCGGCATAATTCACATCACCAAAATAGAGCTCGGGATGGGCATGGGAAACTTTTTGAAATATCAAGAAGGAATCCTTGGTAGACTTACACAAGGACCTCTTATATTCAGGACTGACCTTAAAGTCCTCTAGGGCCTTCTCAACAGTCTTTTGTTGGTCGGCAACAAGGGAGGCTTGGAACTCGGGAGATTCAATGTGATGCTTGATAGAATTCTCCAAATCCTGAGCCCACTCTGGAGAGGTATGGAACTTCTCCTTAAAAGCCATTACCCCAACATTTACACCTTCTGCCAGAGCCACCGCCCGCAGGCTCTTTTAGGAATCCAAAGCCTTCTGTGAGGCTTCAAGAGAGCGGCGACATTCAGAAAGCTCCTCCTCAACTTTGCCCTTCTCGCTTAAAAGAAGTGCCACTCTGGCACACAACTCCGCATCCGAATGCCAGTAACTCTCGAAGTTTCACAGTTGAAGCTCCATCGCCTTCTGGACCTTCTGAAGACGCCTTGCAACATGGTCCAAGAAGTAACCAGCCTAAAAATGATGCATAGCAAAGAATATAATGGATAAGAGAATCCTAAACAAGAAGATTCACAGGTGGTACAGAAAGACCTACCAACAAGGCTAAAGAGGAAAGATAGTCGTCAAGGGCTGAGAGTCTGGCTTCGAAGGAAGGAGACTGCACCATCTCGAAGGCCCATAAAGCTCATTCAGGAGTAATTTAAATTTCTAAGTCGCGCATTGGGGACCCTGAAGGATACAGACCCATCCTCTCTCCTCCATCAGTGAAGCTTGGGGGAAGATCGACCCAAGGGGACGAGGTGGAGGAACCCCGGGCCCTCTTCTTGAGGCGGCTAGACTCCCCGGCTTCTCTCCTCTTTGATCTCCCCTCCTTTGACTTCCTCTCCTTTATCTTCCTAAGGGGCTCATGATCTAGATAGACGGGAATGACCTCGGATGGGAGAGCCGCAGGAGGATCAACCTCTACGGGCACGTCCTCGGGAGGGATGTCTATGTCCCTGATTACTATGGCCGTCCCACTGGCCTCACAGACTTGGACGTCATCCACAAAAGAGTCCATCAACTCCTCAATATCCATACCGACACCTGTGCATAGGATAAATGAGCAAACTAGTCAACTATCGAGGCCTCGATTTCGGGACAAAACCCATTACTTCCTACCCTTCACTAGAAAGAGCTTGTGAGCTCGAAGGTTCTTTGGGATGAGAAGCCGGTCAAGTGGGATCCTAGGAAAACCGTTTAGAGTTTCCCGCTGTCTCTTCTCCCCAGTCGTCTCTATAAACCGAGAACTGGCTTATAAGTTTAGGATACCACAAGAGGTCAGGAATCTCCAAGGTCGGTTATAAGAGGCAAAAAAGAACTTATCTTTCCAATTGTAAATTGAAGACCAGCCCGAGCCTAGAAAGGATCTGTTATGACGGGCCGCAAAATTTTACCAGCCTCGTCCAGGGTGAGACCTAAGGGAGAATAAAAGACAAAACCATCTAAGGGTCGGCTTGATTCCAAAATACTGGAGAAATAGGACAAAACTACCCAATGTTCTCCACGAATTTGGGGTTAATTGGGAAGGACTAAGTTGGAAGAATTTTAAAACTTTCTGAAATATCCGGGCAAAGGGAAGGCAAAGATAGGCCACCAGAGCGTCAAAATAAATGGCACCTCACCATCAAGGAGAGTGTTTGCTCTCGCGCTGGGCTCAGCGGATCTACAAGTGAACGAAGGAGAATCTATAAGAAAAAGCCTACAAACTCGACTCACGGCATTGGGAGAGAGGGAACTATGGATATCCTCTATAGCCATATGACTCGCCGCCACGGTGGAAGGCCCGACTTCACCCTCGTCCTCCCTAACAGTTTGAGAAAAGTAGGCCATTACCCGAAGAAAATTGAGCAGGAGGTGATGAAGGAAGGAAGAATAATCTCAGGAAGAATACGATAGAAGCCAAAAACAATTGGATGAAGAGGCGCTGAATTTAACCTATACCTAGGGTAAACCAACAATCAGAACCCACTCCAAGGATACACAATGACGGCTGGGGCGCTCCTAAAGTAATACCCCAAGGAAAGGACGTGTGGCCAATCAAAAGCGTTTCATCATTGCCTTGATTGTCGCGTTTGCGGTAAGAGAGAAGTCGCATGGAACGAAGAGGCATGGCGGCCCATGATAGTTGCACCATCTTCAGAACAAACGTCCACTATGCCTACGTCATCTACAATAGCCCCATCGCCTCCCCTGATGGAAATTCTCTGAGATGAACTAACTTCATGGTGGTTCTCGGAGATCGAACAACCTCAAGGAAGTTCTCGGAGAGGAACTGCTTTGTCACACGTCTCCCGAGATGGAGCACCCGTATTGAGGCATCCCAGAGTGAGTCGCTCTTATGAAAAAATGATAGTGATATCCTCTTCACAACCCGGGGGCGCCACATCTGTATAGCCGCCATCAAGTTTAGCAACGCCCCCTCTATACGACCCAAACGGGAGTACATGACCCACACCCACACAACCCGACAATGCGAGCGCCAAGCCCCACACAACCTGTACAAACTTCGGCCATCTACACCTAAACTCCACCCAAACCGGGTTAACCCAAGGTCACAAGGACCTCGAGATCTGGGAGGGGGTGGGGGGGTTAGCTAGTGATATACGGAGGATCCGACAAGCTACCATTATCAATCACACCCCTTCTATAGCTTTTTAAAAACCTAACAAGGCACCTCCATGCCCCCCTAGGACAAGACAAAGCTTCCCTAGGAGAAGGGATGGCACGTCTAGGTTCTCATGATGACAAGATAAAGGTAAACGCAGATCCCTAGGGAGAGAGGAGAAGTACAAAAGGAGATGAAGCCAGGTAAAAGGTAAGCAACCAAAAGCTCAAAAACCTCCTCTTTCTTTGATCAGTTGACTGACTTGATCTTCGGAGCGGGCACGGGCAACAAAGCCCCACCCCATCTCACCGGTTTCTCCTTTCTCTTTGTCCCCATTTTAGGGAGAGAACCCCGACCTTCAAGGCTTCTATTTAAGAAGTCATAATCAGTTAGCCAGAGATCCAGGCGGTCCACGTGGCATAATCGGATCACCGCTTAATATAAATATATATATATATATATTAATTTTTTAACAAACACTGATAAGAGATATTTTTTAAATTATTTTATATACTAACATCATAACTCCAAACAAAAATTTAAACAATAGAAAGATAATAGGTTATTTTATAACAAAGAGAATTTTTTTTTGAAAAATATAGGAAAAACTATCTACTACAAAAAAATTTATTTAAAAATTATTTTTCTAACTTTTTGAGATGTGAAGTTATTAATTAAACGTTTTTAATCAATTTGTTCTAACATTCCTTTTTCAATTGATAATGTGGCTAATCCATTTAACATTGTTGATCTTAAATAAGATTTTATTAAGTTTAATTTTGAAAAACTTCTTTCGGCTGAAGCAACAATAATAGGAATCATCGTTAACATTATTTTATAGGCAATATATGCATTTGGAAAAGGATAAGCCTTTTTATTTGGTTAAGTATGTCAATTGGATTATTATGTACTTGGGATTAGTCTTTTAATAACTAATAAGGTCGTTGGGAGAATATATATATTTAATTATGTATTAAACTAAAAAAGTTAAAACTTTAGTTTATTATCTTTTATTTTAAAAAGTTAGTTGATAAAATATATATAATTGATTAGATATTAAATTAAAAATTTAAATATCCATATATTGTAACAAATATTAATTATTATTATTAGCTTGATAAAGTTTAAAAAAATTTCAAGTTCAAATGTAGTAGGAGGACTCCAGTAGATATTAAATTAAAATTTTTAAATATTAATTTATCATACAAATAATTATTATAACTACAATAATAAGCTTTTAAAATATTTTAAAGTTTAAATTTTGTATTAGGCCTCTAATACATATTAAAATTTAAATTTAAATTTTTCAATACAGATTTATTATAATATTCTATTATTATAATTATGATAATAAGATTAAAAAAAAAATCTTAAGGATAAAAAGTAAATATGAGGTACTTAAATTTGGGGGCTAAAGTGGTCGCTACACAGGTGTACCCTTGAGCCGCCCTTATATATAATTATATATATATAAGTACACATGACAAAATATTTAAATATTACTTTTTATGTAATATTACATAAGAACACATGAAAAAATACATAATTAAATATAAATATTATTTTTTACATAAAATATTTAAATCAAATATCAGATTATTCCAAGAGTTCAGATAAAAAAATGAGTTCACTTGGGATTAATCCTATCCCTACAGCCACGTTGAAAACCAATGTATCCGCAAGTACATGCAGGTAACGTCGGACGTGACACGATATGCATACACGTACCGACAAATATATAAGCAGTGCATCGATCTGTAGTGCATGCATGCAGGTGGGTGGCACGGAGGTGGCCATGGCGCTCGCGGCGTAGCCGGGGTTTGGCGCCGTGCGTGTCTCGTCGCATAGCGGCTTGGATGCGAATCTCATTCACGTCTTTCCACTCTTCCATCTCACTCCTCCGCCTCAGTGACTCCTCACAGATATGAAACAATATTAATTTATTAAACATTCTCAGATTAAGTATTTGTGGATGTTGATGTTGCACTGCATTTCTCTCCTCCCAATGCAATAAATAATAAAATAAATAAACTAAGACCAAAGGTTGTAATTAACTGGTTGATGTTTTTTTTACTCTATGAATTAAAAATGGGAACTAATTATCTGTAGCTTGTGTATAATTTTTTGAACTGAGGGATCATGGAGTCCAAGCATCATTCTTCAGTGTTTGTTCCACTTAAATAATAAACAATTTAGATATTAAGTGATTAATAAGTAATTAATTTTTGCCAAAATAGACATATGAATCACTACAAAAAATCTAGTCTACGACTAATATTAGTGACGGATAATATAATCCGTAGCTATATATATACTGTAATCAGCTGAGGATAATAGAATTCACTACTAATTATATTATTTGACTATAATTAGCTGTGGATAATGGAATCCGCCATTATGATTTGGCGACAGATGTTTGCATCCATCTCTATGTTTTTTTTATTCAATATATATGATACACATTCTATTGATATCAGATATTTATGTTCATTTGAAGACGAAAATATGCATGATTAATATGGTTCCTTACAAGGACCAGCAAGGAAATGACTATATTTTACATTCTGGTGAGTTAAACTTTAATTAATAGTTAAATTAACTTTGAGGTACTTAATTTGTTAAAATTTGAATTATAAATCTATATATATATATATATATATTGTTGATCTTGGCCTTTTGCAGGTTTGAGAAATTACAAGGCGGCGATCATGGCGGCGTTCACTTGACGATGTGGAGGAAGACGACTTTGGAGTGGCCACGGAGAGCCACCCCAAAGGGAGAAACTCAGGCCCCTCCTTAAGGTACTTCAGAGGATGGAGAAGCGTTCTCAGCACCCCAGCGCCGGATTTTGTTGACGTGGCAAGGAACGACCGGCGTCGGAGTAGGCAGAGGCCAGTCAAACTCTCCCCCAGAGCAGTTGATCCAACAGTCGACCTCCCTAGCAGAACATGAATGTAAAGAGGTCAACTATAAACGGCAGAAGTAGAAGAGCCCAGCCACCCATCGACCACCGAACCCTGAGCGGAGGAGGAGATCACCGCCAACCGTGTATACTCACTCAGGTCCTATTGAAGTATGCGGATAATGCTTGCTAGGTGGACACCGCGCATCGGAGTGTCGCAGAGCTGTTACATGTCGAAGGTGCAGGGAGGTGGGCCACCGTGGCTCCGGCTGTCGGAGAACATCAATTCGGTGACAGAAGCCTCCAATGGCCCAATTTTCACCTGCAAAACCGATATGAAGGAATACTGAAAGGAATCAACCTGGAACAACCAGAGTTTCGGCGTAGGACAGCCTAATTGCAATGACGACCATGTCAAAGGACGAAGAGGACGAGGAGGACGAGCAACACTACATTTTGCTTTCTTTGGACAGGGACATGATCAGGGGAAAGAAGGAGATGAAGCTATTCACAGTAATTATGGTTACTAAGGTGAGCAAGGGAATGATCATAGCTCGTCGGATTGGGGCGACGCTAATGGAAATCTGCAACACAAAGTGGGATTTGGGCAAGAAGGAGTTGCTTGCTGGCCTCTTGTCCATCGCAGGAGGTTGTAAGGTACCTGGAGGGGCAGGGAGTGCTGGATTGCGAGGACTTCTTCTTCTGGTGTCATTCTATATCGCCAGACTTCTAGAACCCAGGTAGAGAGGAGGGTGAAGCTCGATGGGTGCTATTTTAGCGTCTCCCCCGATTCACTTGGCGTAGAGAAGTAATTTCAAAGATGATGAAGCCGGTAGGGGACTCTCTTATGCTCGGTGGCATATCATCGTGGCATTCGACAACACACTTATCAGATCGTGATAGGACATGGTCAAGACCCTCTGCCCTTGAGACGGCGTCGGAGAGCCGTGAAGCGGAAGCAGGGGCAGGACCACATCGGCTGCTGTGGTGTAAAGAGGGAGGTCCAACGTCAGGCGGAGGAAAGAATGTTGCAAGAAGAGATGTGACGCCGGAAGGGGAAGGCGTCGGTGGACGAGGAGGAGGACCGGCCGGTGATGAAGATCAGTGCATGAGAAACCAGTATCCATATAGGGGAGAAGCCCGATGACCAGAGCGGGCCGCTGACATAGGAGAGAAACCAGCAGATATCCAGACACGCCCACCCTGGGACTAGTGTCCCAGGGCGCCGAGGGTAGAGCAGCGGTGCTAGAGGGTGCCATTGCAGTGCACGGCCTCTACGTGGCCACAAAGTGCGACATGGGTCGTACACGGTCAACGGCGCCACGTTTCGCACTTTGATGGGTCGGTTGAATTGGAGTTGGACCTACATTGTGCTGATTCGGACGGTCTAGGACTCACTGAGCTGATGGAAGATGATGTATTGGACGAATGAGCTTTTGACAACTGGCCTTCATTGGGCGCAGGTAAGGGTGTCTACAGGTTTGTTGATGGGGGTGGGGACCCACTTAGTTTCCATCAACCAGATTCAGCCAAGTGGTGTGTGGGAACCACCAATTCCAAGTAATGGAGAGGGACGCAAGACTCCACTGTCGGCCAAATCAATTTGCAGCCCACTAAAGCTAGGCCAACCAGTTATTGTTGAACAATTTGGCCCGATTAATGGTAAACAATCAGGCCCAATGCTTAATGTAACCCATTTAAATGATGCAATTGTAATCTCATCAAGTAGTGATTCTCACACGAAACTACTCTAACCCAAAACTTAACAAACCTAATCCAACTGGAGCATGTCTAGGCCTGGACATGAATAAAGTGGCAATCCTCTTCATAAAGGGGAACTATACTCTAATCTCGGATGAAGCTTGGGCCCTCATATTTGGCCAAGACTAACCAAAGAAGGCAATACCTCACGATGCACAAGTACCCAAAACCTCAAAGGACAAGGATCTTAAGGAGGAACATAGACAAACAAAGAAGCACGTGAAAGGAAAACAAGTCACTAGAGAACCACCAAGTCCCATGGACAGACCTCGGAAACAGAGACCCCTTGAGGACCCAGCCGTAGTGGAACCGACCCCAGTAAGGAGAATGGAGAACCTAGAACCAGATCCAGTTCTCTTTACTGTATTACTAACTCTATTAGATTACCCTGGCATGGAAATTCTTGCAGTAGCAACAAAAGTGGGCATCGAGATCGGATAGGAACGTTGTGAAATCTTCCTACTCCTTGAACTACTAAAGATAAGAGAACTAGACCACAACAAAGTATACAGAAGTAGTAACCAGGCTCCCCTGTCTTCGATCTACCAGAGGAGGGCCCTTCTAGAGTGAACCCATGAAAATCTTCACCTAGAATGTAAGAGGACTAGGAACATGGAGGAACAGATTCCTAGTTTGCAATATCTTCCAGAAGTTTAATGCCCAATTATACTGTTTACAAGAGACAAAGCTAGCCGTTATAAATAAAAGTACACGGAGATTCATAGGAGGGAGAAAATATGATGGAAGATTGATACTATCATAAAAAAAATACTAGGGGGATGCTGCTTGGGATGGAGAAAGACCTAATTTACTCTTATTAACAGCTCACTTGTCTGTTCTTTATAACTGCAGTATTAGAAGAAGTATCCATAGTTGAAACAGAGATGATTACCATAATATACGGGCCCTGTGACAAAAGCTAGAAAAGAGCCTTCTGACAGGAGCTGGAAGACACCCGGGAGCTCAGCCAAGGCCTTTTGTTGATTGTACGGGATTTTAATGCCACCAGGGGAGAGGAGGAAAGGAACAATTACACTGCTGGCCAAGGAGAAAATGATTGTTTCATTTACTTCATACTCAAGGCACAACTATTTGATCCACTCCTTACCAGAAGACGATTCACATGGACAAATGGGAGAGAAACTCCAACACTCCCCCGGCTTGATAAGATCCTGCTATCTGCTGAATGGATAACCAAATATCCAAGAATTTACCAAACCGCCACTCCTCTGGTGAGATCCGACCATGTCCTACTAATGTTGGACTGCGGCCCTAAGGAGAACTGACAATACTCTTCAGGTTCAACAGAGATTAGGCCAAAAAGGAAGGTTTCTGGGATATGGTTAAATCCTGGTGGCAGGAGGAGACAGCGTAGGGAGAAGGAGCTTTTGTCTTGACCAAGAAGCTCACTGCCCTCAAGGGAAAGCTCAAAACCTGGAACAAGGAAATGAGATTAAGTCAAATGTAGAGGAAGCTAGAGTTGTTGGAGCTTATAGATGAGGCCGACATTGCCGCTAAATCCCGGGAGCTTACTAGAACTGAGGAAGATGCCCTTATCACACAACACAAGGAATATAAAGACATAATCTGAAGAAAGGAGTCCAGTAAACTCAAATTTTTCCAAGATAACCTGGCCGAGACAAGGAGAATGAAATACCAATTTTTTCCATGTCATGAAAAACCAAAGAAGAAGCCTAAACTGGATTATCCAACTTTAAGTCCAGGGTATCAGTGTAATAAGGGAGGAGGAGATCACATAGGAAATTTCAAGATACTACCGAGATCTCTTTGAGATAACAAAGGATTTCAGTATCCAAGCGAACTGGGCATCCTTGTTGGAGTACCATTAAAGAAGGGGCCTCTCGCAGCGAGCTAGGAAGCCCCTTCATTGAGGAGGAGATTCGAAGAGCGGTCCTTGAGCTAAGACCTGATAGGGGCCCCGGCCCGGATGGTTTCCCCGTGAGCATTTAGCAGCAAGGATGGTACTTCATCAAAGAAGATATATATCAACTATTGCAAGAGCTACACCAGGGAGAGCGAACCTGGAGAGACTGAGTTGGGCCCACATCCTTCTTATCCCAAAGATCGATTACCCAATTAAAATAAGTTAAAGATTATAGGCCGATAAGTCTCCTCACTTGTTCAATGAAAATCATTACTAAGGTCCTTGTAAACTGCCTCCAGGAGATCATTGCGGACCTTGTTGATGAAAATCAAACAACCTTTATCAAAGGACGATATATTCATGACAACATGGTCGTGGCAGATAAACTCATTCACCGCATATGGCAAACCAGGAGAAATGGGGCACTCATGAAGGTAAATTATGAAAAGGCTTTTGACATAGTGGATTGAGATTTTCTCCTAGACAACATAAAGGCTAGGGGCTTCGGTGACAATTGGATCTGATGGATCACGGAAATTCTCTACCCTTCTAAAGTCAACTTCCTCATCAACGGCTCCCCCACCAGATATGTGAGGCATAAACGGGGCCTAAGACAAGGAGATCCACCATTACCACTATTGTTTGTCCTTGCTACCGACATCTTTAGTACCATGATAACCAAGGTGGTGGAAGCTAACATGTTCAAAGGAGTATAAGTGGGACAAACAGTGGGAGAAAATATCACCTCGCTACTATATGCGGATGACTTATTGGTGTTGTGTACATGCGTTGACTCCCATTTCAGGGTTCCAAAACTCATTTTCTACCTTTTTGAAGGACTCTCTGGACTAAAGGTGAATTATAATAAGAGTAGAATCATCCCAATCCACACCAATTGATACATGCCCGAGTCATTGGGAAGAACTATGAACTGCAACATAGCGACACTCCCATTAGATTATCTGGGAATGACCATATTGGGAGCAAAACCAAGAAAAGAAGACTGGTGTAGACACATTGACATGTTAAAGAAGAGAATCACAGGATGGCAGGGGAGATTACTCTCGATGGGCGGAAAGGTCTAGCCTTGCTCAACGCAGTGATAACCGCTATCCCCAACTATTGGTTGATTAGATATGGGCTCCCGGCTTACGTAACAAAAAGTATTGATGGAGCGCGAAGAGATTTCATATGAAGGGGGGAGAAACAAAACCCAAAGGCATACCAGTTGGTAAACTGGCACTGACTATGCAGGCCCAAGGAGCAAGGAGGGTTAGGCCTAATCAATCTCAAAGTTTTCAATGAAGCTCTCCTTGGTAAGTAGTGGTGGCACCTACTAAAAGGTGAATCCTATCTCTGTAGGAATTTATTGGCAGCTTCATAATTCAGAGGGAATGAGATAAACCCTTATAGCAAGATACGAAGAAATATATTCCAATTTTGGCGAGACATATTAGAGGTAAGAGATTGTACTCTGGCCAACGTGGAGCTACAGGTAGGAAAGGGAACGAATATAAACCTGTGGAAGGAGAACCAGATCAGGAGACATGCGCCAATGAATATATTCCCAGAGCTCCAACAATTGATATAGAATGAGTATCTGACCATAGAAGAAGCACACAGGCGGATCCTCAACAATAAACCAATCCTAAAGCAAGGCCCCCTTACGTTGGTAGAAACACAAGAATTAAAGTCTCTCAAACAACTCATCCTCCAAAGAGACGAGCAGTAGCATGACAACTACCGGTGGAAGCTCACGACATTCGGGGCATTCACAGTCAAATCCCTCTACGCGTTCAAGGTGGATGACAGACATAGATGCCCACAGGGGAACAAATTTTGGAAGACACCATGCCCACCAAAAGTGAATCACTTTGCCTGGTTAGCCTAAGACGATAAAATCCTAACCTCCAAAACCTATCTAAGCAATACTGGAGGAGGGAGAGGACCTACTGCTATCTCTATGGAATTGAGGTGGAGACAACAAACCACATATTGTTCCAATGCTCATATGCGACCATGAGATGGAGTCACTTCTGTGAGCTGGGAGGTCTGCAGGTGATGAGTGCATAAATATACATATTTTTGTATCATATTTACATGCATTTTGCATATATTTTAGCATGGTTTCTTTCACTTTTGTGTGATGTTGGGTATTTTGTGGGATTGGACAGATAATCAGGAACTAAGGAGAAAAGAAGCAAAAAATGGATCAATTCTGATCAAAAGAAGCCAAAAATATATTCTCCAGATAAGAGGTTGATCAAGTGGAAATTGGAAGGAGTGTTCTATGACAAAGGAGCAAGAAAGAGAAGGGGAAATAGAGCTGTGAGTAGTCTGAACGAGCCGCAGAGGTATAGAATTTACTACAGGAGATACAGGACTCCAAACTCGATCTCCACCTTTCTAATTGAAGAAATATGAGTCAGTAATACCCAGTTAAAATTTTGGAACAATTCGAGTTGATTTGGTCCTCCAATCAGACGTTTGATAAAGATTGCGCAGACCAGGAAACGTACACTAGCATGTACAAGACCGTGTCGCTCTCTATATCTCAGAAACCTATCGAAATCTATCCAGAACTTATCCAGAACTTATCCGTACATTTACACGGGTGTGTGCAAGATCCACACGGGCGTGTGCACCTCAAAATCACCCAAAATCTCGTGAATTCAAATCTAAAGTTATCCATAATCACATGCAGGCTCTACACGCCCATGTGGCATCAAATTGAAGTCTATGAAAGGCCGTCAGATCTGATTTAGAGAGGCATCTTCAAGCGGAGGCCCAGGGGACTTTTGGCACATCGAGGAACCGACGGCTAGGGTATTAGGGAGAAGTTGAAGGCGGAGGAAGCATCATGCCAGAGAGTTCATGAGTCTTTTATGTCTTTCTCCATATTTATTGTGATTTTTTTCTTTAGTATGATAGGCTAAACCCCTTGTAGTGCCTTGGGTCCTTGAACTCTTAGATGAACTTGTGAATCTTTCTCCTTCTTAATATTAGTCTTCTTTTTATTTATTTCTGCGAATTGCCTATGTGTGCTTATTCGTATGGTTTGTTAGTGTGAAAGCGTCGTCCATACAATTAGAATTGCCTGATGCATGACGAGAGATCGCGGTCAAGTTAGGTCTTAGCATAGAGAATAGGGGGGCGCATGCCGAGAGATAGGGTGGTCGCTTGGGTTGTTTTGCAACCTCAACTCACTTTCTGAATTAGGGTAAAACCTAATAGTTAGGACCATAGAACATAAGTAATAATGAAGTCATGTGGCTAAGTTGCTATATTCGGACTAGGGTTTGGTTGTAGAGAGATCAGTGCTTATGATCAGTGCACAATTATGCATATAATTCTATCATATATATATATATATATATATATATATATATATATATATATATATATATATATATATATATATATATATATGTACTTATCCCGTTGTTTCATATCAATTCATCTTTTTTTGTGCTCCTTTGCGTTTGTTTTGTGATTGAGCAGGTAAAATGGATACCCGGAGCAAAAGAAGCGAGAAACGAGACAAACCATGACAAAACAAGCTGAAAAAGGGCTTTACCTACAAATATAAAAACGATCCATATAGCTCTACCTATAACTCTGGATGGGGGAATCATCCAAACTTCTCATAGAGCAACTCGGTGCAAGGTTAAGGACAACAAAAACCAACTCAATTACCAGGATTCCAGCACCTCTCACAAGACAAGAAAGTCCCAAGTCTGGAAAACATTTTTGCAGAGAACATTCGTACCAATAATGATCACATGAACAAAAATGAAGAGTACATGAGGGATCAAAAGGCATCGTTGCAGAACCTTCAATACCAAGTAACCCAACTTGCAAAATCTTTGGCTGAAAGACCACTTGGCTCCCTCCCCAACAATAGTGAAGTGTATCCAAGATAATCAGTAAAGGGCATCACCCTCAGGAGTGGAACAGAATTGCCGCCACCTCCAGCCAAGGATCAGAAGGATGCGGCAGAGAAGGAAGAGGTAGGGGAGCAATCAGATCCAAGCAAAGGAAAGGAAAAGCAAGCTCGAATGGTGCGAGCGCCTAGTTATCAGAACCGGACCGGATCGACGGTCTGATAGGCTGAACCAGTAAACCGGCTAGGGGACCGGTCCGGTTATGTTAAATTCAGGTTTATAATTTTTAATTATTAAAATATTATTTAATAATATTTTAATAATAAAATATTATTTAAAATAATACTTTTTTATTTTTTTAAAAAAAGTTTTTTAATTATTTAAAATAGTTTTTTATAATGGTTTTTTATAAATTATTGAAAATAATTTATTATTATTAATATATATATATTGACCTGACATTGACCCAATTGACCCGGCAGTTGAACCGGTGAAGCGGTGGCCCGGGACCTTGAACGGTTCAATGTTCGGTCCGGTTCTCATAACTATGTGTGAGAGTACCAACTAAAACTACCTTACCCTGCCAAGGTGAAAAAGTACTAATAGGAGGACTAGTTCAAGAAATTCTTAGAGATGTTCAAAACACTAAACATCAATGTCCCATTTGTGAAAGCTCTTTCACAGATGGCAATGTACGCAAAGTTCTTGAAGAAGTTGCTCACCAACAAAAGGAAACTGGAGGAGGTTTCCAGTGCAACCCTTAGCGAACAATGCTCGGCGGTACTCATCAACACAATCCCAAAGAAAGAAAAAGATCGAGGGGCTACATAATCCCTTGCACTATCGGAGGATTGGTGGATGAGAACACATTGGCAGACCTTGGAGCAAGGGCCAACCTCATGCCATACAAAACTTTATAGAAATTGGGACTCAGAGAACCCAAACCAACCAATGTTACACTAGAGATGACCGACCGATCAATCCGTCAACCACGAGGAGTCATTGAGGATGTATTAGTCAAAGTAGATAAGTTCATCTTCCCAGTGCACTTCATCATAGTAGACCTGGACGATCAAGTGGAAGTACCCCTTACCTTTGGGAGATCATTCCTGAAGACTGCACAAGCTTTATTTGACATCAAGAACGGACGAATGACACTGATAGTTGGAGATGAGTAAGTTGAGTTCAAGCTTCATTCTACCATACGACACCCCATGGAGTTTGACCATTCCTGCTACTTTATTGACCATATTGACGATCTCATTTCTTGTGTAGGATGAACTGCTAAAAAACCAATAGGAGGACATTTTCTCGGATGAACCGCCTCCTTAGAGAGAAGAGGAAAAGGAGGAAGATAAAAAACACAAACGACTACATCCCTTCACGAAAGAAAAAAAAATCTATGGTAGAGAGCAAACAAAAAGTGCGACTCACTCTCAAACATCAACCCACTACTGGGCTCATCTAGGAGCCAATCCTGTGAGTATGAATTTATTTCCTATTTAAGTATGCAGGACATGGAGAATTTTCCTCCCAGTGGGAAAGCTAAAAGGTATCACTTATTCGAACCCCCGTGAGTATACAGATACGTCAAGCTAGTGACTTAAAACAAGCGCTTCTAGGGAGGCAACCCAAGATTAGTAATTTTAGGTAGTCTTCTAGTTAGTTTTCATGAGTAGGATTATTGTGGGTTTAGTTTTTGGCATACATTAGTGGTGACACTATCTTTTTGATGATATTCAATAGTTATATGATTTCGAAGTGTTTTAACAACTGATTTTTTTCTTTAGAGTCTATAACACTTTGGTGCAGATGAAAACAGGACAAAAACCACATACGCAGAAGTTATAGAGCAGTACACGCCCTGCCGCATGGGTGTGTACCATGCCATATGGCTTTTTGGTCAAAAGAAGGGACAAGCATTGAAATATAAAGCGTCACATGCCCAGAGACACAGGTGTGTCGCGCTTGGGAAGAAACGAAGGAAACACAGACAAAAGACAAAGGATTATACGCCCAACCACACGACCGTGTGACACAACCACACGCTAGAATTTGATGGACACTGCCGTGTGGACAAGTACATAGCCATGTACAACATGCGGAGTCGAACCTGTAGGGTTTAAATCACGAAAAAGAAGGGCGCTACCACCAAATTGCGCACGCCCTCTTCTTCTCTCACACATCGACTGCCCTCCATCTTCTTCCCACACTCTGGCGAGCCTTCCTCCAGGAACCATACACTCATTCTGGCCACGCCTCAGCACCGTTCGTCAACTACCATCTCGATTCGCCTCCACTATTTATCCACACCGTCGTGTCAGAGTTCCACATGCCTGTGTACACTACCAACGCAGGCAAGCAATGGGCTTGAAGAAGCAAATCCCTGGGCAACCCCCAAAAAGGAAGAGAGGAGAAGGAAGCTCCCAAGACCCACCTAAGCTGAGCTTTGGGTCAGAGATCACAATAAAAGGTACGCCGTCCTATGCCATAAGAGGTTCGTGGGGACCCGTACCATAGATTTTAGACTCTTGGAGGAAGTGGGCCTCGCCGAAGAGGTCAACCGCCTTCTCACAGTAGGAGGTTGGAGGAGGTTTCTCACTATCGAGGAGATGTCATAACGATAGCTCATGTTGGAGGTCCTCGCCATGTTCACTATCACTAGAGGAGATGCCTTGCTCTTGGGGCATAGGCCGGATCAGATATAGTTCAGGCTGAGGGGCGAGATGCATATGATGAGCTACACACAGTTCGCCCTCCACTTAGGACTGTATGATGAGGAGTTCACCCGAACACCCGAGTATGAGGCCCTCGACACCGTCAAACAACATAGGAGGTCGAAGCTCCATTATTGGCTCATACTCAGCACAAAGGCTATGTACAACCCGGCGCGGTCGAAGGCCAGCACACTCAAGACTCCCAACCTCAGGTACATCCATTACGTCCTCACATACTCTTTCACAGGGCAAGGCGATAACACACAAGTAGTCGGCACAAGAGACTTCCTCTTCCTATAGAGCAAGGTGGAGGGATTCCCGATCCACTTGGGTTGGGTCGTCTTACAGTTCCTGCTCCATCGATTCTCCTACCCCAGGATCCAGACCTTCTTCGTGGGCCCGTACAGTACTAGACTTGCCCGAGGGATGGGTTTATTGTTAGTAAGAGCCATAACGAGAATGGCGATGACAGGAGGAACCTTGGAGATTACACTTGATCCACTACGGGCACTGCTGATAGTCTGACTAATCCGCACCTCCGGAGGGACATCCTACCGAGTCATTGTGCCAGATGCAACTCCGTAGCAGGCGCCAGGAGACTCGACAGCAGCAGGACCGAGCACTGCACCACCACCTTCACCATCACCACCAGCAACACCCATACCTGCTCTAACAGACCCCGGCCGAGCACAATGCACGACTAGACTGGTTGATGGGGGTCATCCACTTTCTGATCCAGCAGGGTGTCACCAGTACCCACCCCCACCCCCACCACTTACTCCTACATACGCCACGAGACATATAGGGGTGGAGGTCAGCGATGACTTCTAGACCGCTGAAGACGAGGAGGAACATGACGACTGAGCATCAGAAGTTTTTTTTTTTTTTTTTTTTTTTTTACAACCACAATTATGGAGAGTAATCCCTTTTTCTTTTTTTCTTTTTTTTTTATTTTATCTTACATTTCATATCTTCTTTTATTATGGATACATTGCGTACGTTAGGGTCAATGTACAATTTAAGTATGGGGGAGGGATTAGCTATGCTTATATTGCTTATGATGAGTGCTGATTTAAGATAATCTATGATATTTAATAATTGGGAGTCAGCTTTGAGTTTAGGTTGACATTAGTGTTAGGTGTCAATTTTTTTCAAAAATATATATATTTATCCTTACCTTTACTTGACACCTCACAAAAATTTTGAGCACAAACCCTGAATTTGTTGTTACTTGCATGCTTAGGTTTGGACTCCAGTTAGTTTAACCGTTAGAGAAGCACTGATATTGTTTGATTATTTTGAAAAAAAAAGAAAAGAAAAAAAAAATAAAAAAAAATAAAAAGAGAGAGTAAGAAAAAGGAAAATATGTTAGAATTTTTAGAATAACCGGAAAGTCGGATCCGTAAAGGATGCCCTACCGGCAAGAAAGTCAGATCTATTAGAGATGCCCTATTAGTATAGAAAAGATGGTAGAAAGAGCTATCACCTTTGAAGAGTGAAAGTCGCCCTTGAGTAGTTGTATAATGTGCATCACAACTGTTCACTTGATGACCTACAGGGGAAAATGACTACCTCATAGGATATATGAAGCTACTATCCCAGCTAAAAGAGTTAAGAAAAGTAGTTTGGGTCGGGCTTGAGTTAGTAAGAGACACCATAGGAAGGGTTACATACACACACGTGGGGAGTTCAAGTGTAAGATAAGATCTAGTTTCCATAAAAACTGTCATGACAACTAGCACTATGTTTTCCAAGACGCTAGAGGGACTCCCAACTATTTGTGAGATCGGAGATCATGCACTCATCATCTTTCTTGGATTTCATATATTTCTTTGCTTAAGGACAAGCAAATGTTTAAGTGTGGGGGTATTTATAATGAGTGCATAAATATACATATTTTTGTATCATATTTACATGCACTTTGCATATATTTTGGCATGGTTTCTTCCACTTTTGTTTGTTGTTGGGTATTTTGTGTGAATGGACAGATAATTCGACATTGAGGAGAAAAGAAGCAAAAAGAGGATCAATTCTGATCAAAAGAAGTCAAAAAATCATACTCAAGATAAGAGGTCGATCAAGTGGCAATTGAAAGGGGTGTTCTATGACAAAGGAGCAAGAAAGAGAAGGGGAGATAGAGCTGTGAGCAGTCTGAATGAGCTGCAGAGGTATAGAATTTACTATAAGAGCTAAAAAAACTCCAAACCTGATCTCCACCATTCAGATTGAATAAATATGAGTCAGTAATACCCAGTTAAAATTTCAGGTCAATCCGAGTTGATGTGGTCATCCGATCGAACGTTTGATGAAGACTACACGGACTGGGACAAGTACAAGGGCTTGTACACCGGCGTGTACAAGGCCGTGTCGCTCTCTATATCTCAGATACTGCTCAAAATCTATCCAGAAGTTATACAGAACTTATCCGGACATTCACACGGGCGTGTGCAAGATCCACACGGGCATGTGTACCTCAAAATCACCCAAAATCATGTGAATTCAAATCCAAAGTTATCCATAAACACACGCGGACTCTACATGCCCATGTGGCATCAAATTGAAGTCTATAAAAGGCCGCCAGGTCTGATTTAGAGAGGCATCTTCAGGCGGAGGCCTAAGGGACTTTTGGCACATCGAGAAACCGACGACTAGGATTTCAGGGAGAAGTTGATAGCAGAGAAAGCATCATGCCAGGGAGTTCATGAGTCTTTTTATGTCTTCCTCCATATTTATTGTGATGTTTTTCTTTAGTATGGTAGGCTAAATTGTGGTGCCTCGGGTCCTTGAACTCTTAGATGAACTTGTGAATCTTTCTCCTTCTTAATATTAGTCTTCTTTTTATTTATTTTTGAGAATTGCCTATGTGTGCTTATTTGTATGGTTTGTTAGTGTGAAAGCGTCATCCATACAATTAGAATTGCTTGATGCATGATGAGAGATCATGGTTAAGCTAGGTCTTAGCATAGACAATAAGGAAGGGGAAGGGGGGGGGGGGGGGGCGCACGTCGTGAGATAGGGTGGTCGCTTGGGTTGCTTTTCAACAGTAACTCACTTTCCGGATTAGGGTAAAACCTAATAGTAAGAATCATAGAACACTAATAATAATACAGTCATATTGCGAAGTCGCTGTATTCAGATTAGGGTTTGGTTGCCGAGAGATCGGGGGTAAACTAATTTAGGGTTCTTCACGGTCAAGGTATAGATAAATTAGGTTACTAGTATTAGAGGGTTAGTCATGAGGAATTCTTAGGGGAATCGTGATATGAGGTGCCATACTCTTTGATTAATAAACCCTAGATTGCTAACTGTCATCTTAGCTATTTTATTTTAGACTTCTTATTAGGATCAGTCCATCACCAACCATATTTTCTAGGCTAGAGCAATAGAGTTTTAGTGAGTACTAGTACCGATCCTTGTGGATATGACTACCCTACCCTCAGGGTACTTTACTACTTGAACAACCCCGTGTATTTGAGGACTAGCAGCACATCATCAGTGTAAGCTTGAGAACATAGAGGACATATGGGGCTAAGCGCTCTTCACCAAACAAATAGCTAAGGAGTACTGAATAAGGTGGGACCTAGTGGGAATGGCAGTAACCTAGAGTTTATGGCTGAAAAAAAATAGGAGATGCTTCCAAGACAAACAACTTGTTTCCCAGAAGCTAATCTGATCAATCGATTTCCTCATATTCTCCTGGTTTGATGCACCACCCGAAAGCAAAAGGCAGAAACAACAACATGTGAAAACAATTGCAAAAAGAAGCCTTGCGTCATTTTGGAAGAGACCCACCCCTACTGGTCGGGATCCGATTTGGAAGATGAAGACCCCCAGACCCAAACACTAGCGCTGAAACAGCCAGTTAGCCAGGACACAACCGCCCTTCGTAAATAAAGCCAAGAGAGCTTCATATAGCATCTACTAAAATACCTTGATTCATGTATCCACAATTATGTACTACTTTATATCTTTATTCATGAAAGTGGATTATCCATATTTTCAAAAAAAAAAGAGAAATTACAATTAGTGAAACGTTAAGGAACTTGAGATCTACTCTTGAGATAAATGCTTCTAGTTTTTGTAGATACTATTCAATTATGTGTAGGCACTTGTGAAATTTTGTACTAAGGCCAGTATTGGTGCGTGTTGTATTTTCTTTTGTCAATGTTGATTATTTGAGAATAAAGGGCCAGTTGAAATAGGACCCTATGATTTCTCTTGTTAGTTTGTTGTTCATATTTCTCTAGTTTCATTTCTAATGAATGGGCGGTTCATTTTAATTTTTATACTGTTGGTTTTCTTCTTTATGTTAGTTGAAGTCTTGCTTTTAGTCTTGATTCATCCTTTTGGAATCGACGTCACTTTTATGGTGTGATATTTAGGTTTTGAATATGGTTTGCTCTTGTTTCTATCTTCTCGAAGTCATTCTCCTTGGGTGTCTCCTGTGATGGATTCTTGTGGTTGAAATCAAGGCTTCTTTTTACTATAGACTCCATTGGAGCTAGCTTCTATTTTTTGGAAGTATTAGTTGCATAAAACCAAGAAAATATTAGGAAATCAATCCCTCGTATAATTCAGGTAAAAATGTGTTGTTTATCTCAAAAATATCGTTAGTTCCTTTCAAGCCAGGAACTTGAAGTGATTGTCATCACCGCAAGGTTCCACCCTATTCTTGCTTCCATGTGGAGCATTTTCCCCATATGATTGGTTCCCTATAGATCTAGTATCCATCAGGGGTCACCAGAGTGGGCAGTAATGTTCCCATATTATCCTTGTTAGCGGACAGGTGATGAATATATGTTCCATTATTTTTGTTGCTTCATTACATAGGTAGTAAATGATTTGTGTGCCCTTCCACTTTCTCTTGGCGAGGTTGTCTAGGATTAGTGTTTTGTTGTCCCATACTAGCCATGCGAACAACTGGATCTTCTTTAGGCAAGGTAGTTTCCAAAAGCTCTTTTGGATAGGGCAATGTGTCCTACCATCGACTATGAAAGTGCAGAGCAATTTGACTGTGAATCTAGTCCCATGCCCCAAGCACCAGGTACTTTTGTCACCTGCTTTCTCTTGTGTCATTGCCAAGTCTTTCCTCAGGTCCCTAAGCATCCTTGTCCCTTTTTAAGTGGTCCTTGCTTTAGTAGCAAGATGTTCCGTTGTTGGTTGTTCTTGGTCTTTTGTAGTGAGATTTGGTGTTTCTTGATCAAATCATGTAGTGAAGTTTATAACACACTTGGTGCTTACCCGTTTATCCATTTGTCGTGCCATAGGTTGACAATATCCCCCTTCCCGCTGCTAGAGTTTTTCATTGGGCTATGATTCCTTTCTAAAAGTATTAGGCCCTTGTTAGTCTGTTCTTTTAGTGGTTGATGTATGAGTTTCTGAAGTAGCTATGTGTATGATTTTTAGGCATATTCCAGCCTCTTTATTGATGATTCTCCATTGTTAGCTCTCAGAAGGGAGCTATTTTATAGGACATAAGCTATAGTTTAAGGACCAAATTATGATGTTTAGAGTTATTTTGTATGCTCTTTGGTTCTAATATCCATTTAATGTCCATCTTGGTTTACCACACTTGATTTGTGCACTTTTGTTATCAATTGCGTATTTATAGGCTCTAAATCAAGTGAATTTTACTTGTATTAGGTGATAGCAAATATGAAGCAAAAACATAGTGTGGACCAAGAGCAAAATCATCGCACAGGGTAACTAGGAGAGGAACATCATGACGTTATTCATTGAATGTCGTGACATTAAATGAATAATGATGTTATAGAGGATGTCGAGACGTTTATTATTATAAAACTTCTAGGTTCCCAATGTCACGACATTATTCCAAAATCTATAATTAAAGGGGTGTTTCTCCCAGGGTTGGTACATCGATCTTGGAGGTTGCTAATGGTGTAAGGCAGTAATCCAAAGGGATTTCAGGTGACTTTTGGCAGAGAGAAGCTCAACAAAAAGGGATAAGATCATTTCTCATTTTTGATTCTTAGTTTTATCCCTTTCTTGTACCAAATCATGGATGTTTGTATTAAATCTTGCAAAATTTTTCATCTTATATTCATGATGCTTAGCTAAAACCTTGTTTTTTTAGGGTTGTATGACTCATTTGACACGATTATCTATAATATCATATGATTTATAAGCTTGCTTGCTATTTGGATGTGCTTATGACATGTATCTTTATTAATTATTCATCGAAAGATGATGATATATGTTTTGCCATGTATGGATAGCAATATGGATGTATGGATGGTGCATGTATTGTAGGGTGGATGTTCGGTGTGACAGGTTGGAGTTCTATGACATAGACATATGCCCGTCGTAATCTACGGTCAGAGTATAGATTAGGGATCGATAATGCCTCACTCGACACATAAACATATATGGAAGAGACCTTAAGCGTATTCACTAGACATAGGGAATCATCATCTGTTCCCCTGCACATGAAGTCCCCTAACATACCACTTAAGAGCCCTTGTCCAAAGCATAGCCACCTCTATAAATCATAAGAGAAAATCTCTATCATATCAATGAGGCATACAACCCTGGAATATTATCTCTTAGATATCCCCATTCCCTTCCTTAATATTTACTGCTTTTTTAGAATTTAGATAAAGTAAAACAAACCATAATCAATCAACTAAATGAACATAGTAACTTAGTAGGTTAGTAATTAGTTAGACCTAATTTTCAACATCTTGAGGATTCGACATCGGGACTCACCGATTATTATTACTTTGGTGACATGTACGGTTGCGTGAGCGTGTGTATATGCTCAACAAAGTTTTTGGCACCGTTGTCGGGGAGTGGCTTGGCCATAATTGATATTAGCTGAATAGGGGCTTAGTTCAATTTGGTCATTCATTTTTCTTTTGATTATTTTGTATCATATTCTTTTACTTGTTTATAAATACCACTTTTATTTTCTTTCATAGTTTCTATTTTTTTGTCTATACATAGAAACATTTTTGCTTTCATATAATTTTGCCTTTTTACTACTTATAGTGCATGAGCGATAGAGAAACTTGAGCATTTTGATCTTGAGATTGAAAGAACATTTAGAAGGCTTAGGAAGGAGATGAGACAATACCTAGATTTATCTAGTTCATCTCATTCTGACAATATGGATGGTGTTGAAGACTATCAACCTATGTATGAGTCTTTAGTCTCGTTTCAAAAGGACTGTAGTCAAACATACAATGGCCAGGGATCTATGCTTTAATTTGGGTGTAAGTCCTCTAATGTCAGCTCTCTGGAAGGCCTCTAGGTAGTAAATTTTGAAATTAAACCTATAATTATTCAAATGCTTCAAAACTTGGTGTAATTTGCTGGATTACCCAATGATGACCCAAATGGTCATATTAGAAATTTTCTGGAAATCTATGATGCATTTATATTCAATGGTGTCACATAGGATACAGTGCACCTTAGATGGTTTTCCTTCTCTCTAAGGGATAAAGTGAAGAACTGGCTTTATTCCCAACCTCCCGCATCCATCTTAATGTGGGAAGATTTAATGCAAAAAATTTGAGCCAAGTTCTTTCCGCTGACAAAAACTGCATGCCTCCATAATGAGATAATGGAATTTACTCAACATTATTTAGAACCCCTGTACAAAGCTTGTGAACGTTTCAGGAGATGCTGCGCAACTGCCCTCATCATGGAGTCCCCCGCTAGATTCTAATTTAAACTTTCTAGGAGGGGATGCTAGGTCCACAAGAACCATGTTGGATTTAGTCACAGGAAAGCATTTAATACTTAATCTCAAGAAGAGGGATATGATCTCTTAGAAAAAGATGGCATCCAACAACTACCAGTTGCTTGCTGAAAGGACTATCCTTCGACGAGTCATTATTGTATAGGAGTCAGAGTCTCTAACCGATCATCATTCCAAGGTCATAGACCTGGCAAAAAATTTGATAAGATTGTTTTTTACGTGGGTACAATGCCATCCACCCTAGAAATTAACACAATTGCAAATGCCTATAGAGGTCAAGTCCACAATTTTCCTCATCACTCGAATCCAAGTTGGCGGAATCATCCCAATTTTTCCTATGGTCAGCCAAGTCAAACCCAAGAGCCTGAACAATAGCTATCTAGGGAGAAGATCTAGGGAGCTTCACCCTACCCTTTACTATCGGTCAGAAGTTCTTAGGTAAGGCTATCTATGATGTAGGCGCTAGTGTTAACCTCACGCTACTGTCAATATATCACAAACTACGGCTATGTAAAATTAAGCCAACAACAATCACACTCCAACTCATTGATTGCTCAATTGCACACTCGAGTGGTGTGGTAGAGGATGTGTTAGTAAAAGTTGATCATTTTATATATCCAGCTGATTTAATCGTTCTTGATTTTTAAGAGGATAAAGAAGTGTCCATCATATTTGGCTTTTTTTTGCCACTGGAAGGGCCAACATAGACATGCATAAGGGAGAGCTCACAATGAACCTAGGGCATAAACTATTGAAATTTACCTTACTAAACCTCTAGGAATCGACACCCTCTCCTTCTCCTATAGATATTTTTATACTTGGCACTATCAAGGTACACGGTCCTTGAATAAGAAACTTGTCTGCTAGCTTTTGATGGTGATACTACTGCACATGCTGCCAACAAGATGGAGAAGACTTCCTGCTCTTTATGAAGACATCCTGAACCCAGATCACAAAAGATTCATTGGGTTGTCCTCAACCAAAATGGAATCGGACGGGTTTTTTCACTTCCAACAAATTTATGGTGAAGTGGGAGGCAACATACCCTCCGCAATTTCATAAAGGATGGTTGAAGTGAAGTCAAGCTAGGGATATAAAACCTAGTGCTTCTTGGAATGCAACCCAAGGAAAATAAAATTTTGAAACGTGTTATCTTTTCTCCTAGTTTATTGCATTTAAATTTTTAGAATAGATTTGCTTTTAATTGTTTTCATGTGTCGCCTTAGTTTCATTTTAGTTTTTGTATTTTAGGAATAACCCCTATAACTTTTTGTAGAGAATCAAGAAAGTTTGGGGGATAGAAAATGAAGCAATTCACCATAATTCTCCAAAGATACAAAGGTTTGGTTAAAATAACATTTCTAATTTGGCAAAGCCTGGTAATATACTCTAAAAACTTTAGTCTAGGAAGTGTGTATGTTTAATGTATGCTAATGTGTTGTTATCTCTCCCGCAGGTGTACAGGGTCGGTGAAGTAATATAGTACCCCAAGGGTAGGGTAGTCGAATCCACAAGGACCACTGCTCCTAGTACTAATTCGTCTTCTATTATCTAGCCTAAAAATATGGTGATAGTTTAATCCTAACTAAGAAATCTAAAGAAGAACTATGGTGAACAATTGGCATATCCAAGGTATATCAATGCAGAGATTATGGCACCCTGGATCTCTATCCCCCTAGGATTCCCTTGCTCGACTAAATTCCTGATATTGGCTATCTAATTGATATGTTTATGGATCATGAGGAACCCTAACTAGTTCTGCCCCGATCTCTCGACGACCAAACCCTAATCCCATACGATGACACCAATTATCCTATGACTACATTAAGTTCTGTGATTCCCACTAATAGGTTTTACCCTAAACCGGAGAGTGTGACAACATATACCCAATCTCTCAGCATGCACTCACCCCCAACCATTTATGCCCAGATGTAACATGACCGAGATCTCTCTACAAATCAAACAATTTATACATGCAAATTAGGGCTCTCACACAAGCAATTGCAAGCATTAAGTAGACATAGATGGTTTGCAGAAACAAATCAAAACCAACATAATAAAAAAAGGAAAATAGTCACAAGTTCATCCTAGGGTTCTAAAATCCAAGGCACCGTAGAACGTGTAGATACTCATACTATCGAAGTTCATCACAAGATATAAAGAAGAAGACATAAATAAAGATAATGGACTCCCCAAATGAATATCTCCTTCACCTTCAATCTTCCCCGAAACCCTAGCCATTAGTGGAGGAATTTCCAAAAGCCCTCAGATAAGTTGCATCTAGCAGGCTTTTATAGACTAGAAATTTAAGAAGCATGGGCGTGCTTAGGGCATGTTTAGCCCATGCTTATCTATAGAACCTTCGGGATTTGATTCAGAGAGTTTTTTGAAAAATCCCAAGATAAGCACAGCGTAGAACACAGGCATAGCATGCCCGTGCTCTTCGAAGCACCCCTATGCTCTGCTCAAATGAACCGTGCTCGGTAAAAAACCTAATTCTGGAATAAGCATGCCTTAAGCACAACCATGCTTAGGTTGTGCTCTCTTTTGGAAAGTGTCTTTTCAGCTCTTTTTGCTTCAACATTGTTCGATTTTGGCTTCTTTTGACCCGAACACCTATTACCTGTCCAATGCCGACAAAATACTTAACAAAGTACGAAAAAGAGAATTCTATGCAAAAAGACAAGGAAAGTACACGTAAATATAGTATGAAAATATGTATGCTCAAGCACTTATCCAATACCCCTACACTTAAGCTCTTGCTTGTCCTCAAGCAAAGAAAATACGAAATACAAAAAGTAGATGTGTAACACCCTAATCCCAATAGGGACACGTGTCACACCAGCCAGCCCAGGTGAGTACCCTCAGCCCAAGGCTGTCAAAACTAAAACAAAAATCTGCGGAATAAACTGGAGACAGTAAGAATAAATCATAATAAATCTGGAACTCATCCAAAAAGAAGAGTTATATCTAATCTAATACAGTACTCCACAGACTATACGTCTGGGTCTAGTCTCCAAAAGTAAATAAATATATTTACAGAGTTCGCAACAAAATAAACAGCTATGGGACGCCAGAGCCAACTAAGTCATCACACCTCACTGGGTCTAACTTCTACCCGAACTTCTGTCTGCTACCTACACAAGGTGAGTAAGGAAGAGGGACTGAGCTACAGAGCTCAGTAATATGTGACCCCTACTGTCAGGTCAACTAAGACCCGTGCATCTGAAAATATGTATCTATGTATATGGAAAATAACTGTGCTCATATACATGTAGAAAGACAGTAAATCATGAACGTCTATGCATTATCTTCTCAGTCCGGAAGATCATCTAATGCAATGTCCGAGAAAACCCAAAAAGTCATCAGTCACTAACATGCCCGTCTATGTCTCTATGAGATGTCTAGATAAGTGAGCGTCTATCGAAAAGAATGCATCACTGCATGATCACTTGCTAAGATCTCAGATAATGCCATGAGGTATCCCCCGTCTAAGCATATATATGAAGCCGTGAGATTTCCCCCGTCTGGGTCTTCACTCGTGGTACCGAGCACTCCAAAGAGTTGGGAAGGGGTTTTGAAGATAAATTCATTTGAAAAGAAAGGTTTTCAATAAAGCAAAAGGAAATCCTTTGAAAGCAAGAAAACCCTTCCCCTACTCGGTATCACGCTCTGCATAGCAAGGACCGTCTAACAGGATGCAAACATCGAGTGCCCATATCATATCTCTGTCTCATGATCTACATCTAATCATATGCAGAAAGCAACAATCTACAATAGCTGTAAATAATCGAAATCATTCTCAAACCCGAGAATAAATCATAGCAGATGAATATCAACTGAAAACACGATAAATCTCGATAAAAATACGGGGATGTCCAGTAGGTCCACTCACCTGAGGTCCTAAGCAAGTCAAATCTGACTCGGACTTCTCGAGGTTTCCAACTTGTTCTTTTGTTTCCTTGCAAAGCCTCTTGCTCCTCTTGAACCGGGCGTGAGGACTGATCAACTGACGCTGACGGAACCCAATCGTTGGCTGAACTCTACTGCTGGCCAGGCCGAGGAACAGGGAGACCACCACAAGCCGGACAGAACAAACACAAGCTGGACTGCGCTTGCTGCACGACCATAGACGGTGGACGGTGGTGAATGGTGGTGATCAAAGGAGTTCATCACCTCTGATTTCCTTCCCCCCTTCGAAGCACACCACTTTCCCCCTTTTTCCTACTGTTCGCCGAAAGCTCTCAGGCCCCGTGGAAGACTTCTCTCACCCCTCAACATGCAACGCTCCAGCTCCACCTTGGTTTCACCAGCGAACTCCTTTACATCGCCACCTCCTGGTCCACCGGTCCCACATGAGCGCCACCTCCATCTCACTAACAGCCTTAGCTCAACCGAGATCACAAACCCAACTCCCTTCTTAAACCCAACCTCCTGCCCACTTAGGCCCAGTCCACTTCAACAAGTCCAACAACCAACCTTTGAGCCCAATTAATCCCCTTTTAATAAATCACAATGTCACACCTTGGTTTATATTCAAAAATAGTAATCTTTATTATATTAAAAACCTAGTTAATAATTTCCTATTAATAAGTTTCATTAACTCTCTCTCTTAATAATATAAACATACCACCATCTATTATTGACTCAAACCCCCGGCATAATTTTACTCCCGATATTCTATTTGCAGAAAAACCGGGGTGTTACAAGATCAGTGCATGATCTCTGATCTCAAAATAGCTGGGAATCCCTCTGGGGCCGTGGAAAACAAAGTCCTAAGTTACAAAGATTTTTTTAAAAAATAGCTTTTACCTTAAACTCGTATCTCCCACGTGTGTGTGTGTGTGTGTGTGTGTAACCCTCCTATGGTATCCCTTACCGACTCAAGTCTGCCCAAGCTAGTTAGACCTTATTCACTAAAACTAAATTTGGTTGACTCACTTATTTGGGTAGTAGCTTCATACACCAATGAGGTAGTCATTTCCCCCTATAGGTCATCAAGTGAACATTTGTAATGCCCATTATTCGACTACTCAAGAGTGGCTTTCACACTTCAAGGGCAATAACTCTCTCTACCATCTTTTCTAATTACATTCTACCGGTAGGGCATCCCTAATGGATTCGACTTTCAATTTTTTTTTTTTTTTGATAATAAACTAATGGTCAAACTAGCTAGAATCCAAATCTAAGTAGACAAGTGCACCAAAGTTAGGGTTTGTGCTCAAAATTTTTTGAGATGACAAGTAAAGGCAATACTATATATATATATATATTGGAAAAATAAAACTTAACACTAATGTTTACCCAAACTCAAAGAGGATTCCCAGACTATAATTGATGTATTCTCCACAAGTGTACAGGTTATGTCATGTAATAAAGTTTACTCTAGAGTTGATGCAGGAGGATCAGAGCCAGATGATGTAATTCAGTATTTGGCCCGTTTTCGATGCAAAATTCCAATGTTTTCCCTTCAAAACTTTGTTTTTGGATATTTTTTTTATCATTTTGGTAATTATTAGTTTGTTAAATTATGATAGGATTTAAATCCGATTTTATCTAGGATTTCGGATAACTATTTAGTTTGTTTTAAATTTTAAGTTTGAATAATTATAGATTTTTGGCTATTTAACCCGGCTTGTGGGTTAGTTTTCAGTAAGCCTTGATTTTTATGAAATTGTTTTAAATTTGAGAGACGTTTCTCTCTTGTGTAGATGACTTCTCGCATTTTTCCTTACGGTCTTTAGGTTACAGCTAGCCAGTAGGATAATCGCTACCTTGCCCGACGTCAGTTTAGGATGTTGAACCCACAAGGTGACGCAGGGCGGGGTAGCGATTATCCCGCGGGCTAGCCGGATCCAAGGACCGCAAGGAAGAACAAACGAAGAACCAGAAGAACCAGAGAAAATACTCTAAAATTTATGAAAATATTATTAATAAAAATTCAATAATAAAAAACTAACCCACAAGCCGAGTTAAATAGCCTCAAAAATTAACCTAGAAACCTTATCATCTAATCTAAATTTGCTAAAATTGACAAATTATTATTTAAAACTAAACTTATCTAAATTTAAAACTCTAAACAAATCAGATATCTCCTAAAAATCCGAGATCAAATCGGATTCAAATCCTATCCTAATTTGGCATATGAAATATTACCAAAAATAGAAAAATGACCAGAAACCCTAATTCGGCGAATTAAATATTTCTAAAAAAAAAAAAAAAAAAACTAAAGTTCTCTCTAATATGACGTCATCATGTCGTGCGTGCCGCAAAGAGCTTTCCGAATTGGGGTTGAACGCCCAATTCTGATATCGGTAGCCAAAGTTATGGCCAAAATACTGAACCACACCTAAAATCGACCCAATCTTGGAATTGACTCGATAACTTCCTATCTTTACGTTGACCCGCCAACCCGGCACCAATATTTGACTCGAGCCTCCTGCATCACAAGGACTAAGAAGTATTAATAATAACTATAATTCTATTATATAGTCAAACCAAAATTGTGTTTGAAGAGAAAAGAAAACTAAAACAACTTAAGTATTAGAGCTCACTAGTGACGGGATTGACTCTTGGGGAAAATCTATCATAAAAAGGGGTACTCGGGCAATGATTCCCCCTCGAGTTTTGATAAAGATATAGATAATAGTTTTAATATCAAAGATTGAAGGATGTTCGACTGAGGGTTCCTAAAATGTATTAAATCCCTCTCTTGAGACGACCAATACCTAATCCTAATTGTATTAGCATTTTGGGGAACCTTAATCTTATGGGAGTTATGAAAATAAGACAAAGAGTCATGCTCATTAGTACAGTATCACTAGGCGTACTCACAACTCCCTCTATTGAGGTCGATCTACACACGAGGAGACGTTTTCTCATCTATCATATGAATTTGAGTGGAAATCCAAGTTGTCACAACGTAGAAAAACAATTCAATAAAAACACGCTCAATAGAATCTCAACTCAAGGCAACCAATGACAATAGAAAACCAATATCAATAATATAAAATAACCCAAGGGTTCATCATGCCCAAATACCTAGAAAGTTAGTTCCCCATGAAACGGGAACACTAATAGAATAACCAAAGATATGAAATAATAAAAATAAACATGACAAACTCCCATCTAGTCTTCACGATGATCGGGTAGCGGATCTTCAATGAATCTCCCCTTTTCCCGTTGACGGCTCCCTCGATAGTCTCCCACGTGAAAAGATCATCTATGATATGAAAGATGCCTCTCTTAACCCTAAAATCGATATTTATAGGGTCTGCAAACACAAAAAAATATATAACACTTGTCACGTCCGTGTTGGCTCAACTTGGTATGAAAATCGGATCTGGAAAATGACCATATGGGTTGTATGGGCATCCATATGGTCCTCTAGCATTTCTAAAAATGCACTACAAACTCTGCTGTAATAGGTCGTACGGGATCGTACGGTTGCACGTATGTGCCTGTATGCCCTCTGAAGCTCTTCGTTTTGACTCCATAATACTTGGAGAACTTGTCCGTGTTGTATAGGGGCAATCATGGGCCCTTTTTAACTCCCAACTTCGACGTTGTGGCCTCTAAAACACCTTCAAAAGTCTCCTCGCTCTTGAACGTCTTCATTATGCCTTGTTCATAAAAACTATTACCAATTAAGTACAAGTGAGCTCTATTTTCACCAAATAACATGCAAAATATACGTAAATACAATATGAAATTATGTATAATTAAACACTTATTAATAAATATCATAGATCATCATAATTAACACTTATCATAGACACTATAATTAATACTAACCCCTCCCCCACACTTGAAATGTAGATTGTCCCCAATGTACTAAATATATGCAAATAAAGGAAAATAACATGTAAAACTAAGAGGGAAAAGATTGTGGGACTTTACTAAATATATGTGGAGTAATGTAGCTATTCTTACCATGGGGGTTCCTGTCCAAGTTTTGAGATTATAAAATTTTGATTTATCTTGGGGACATCAAAGGCATATAAGTGAAGCTCAAAAACCAGTAACATAACTAAATTTGAGTTTCAACATATGAACTACTAAAGTAAAATAAAACTACAAAGGTGGTAAAAGAAAAAGGGTCGGCGGTGACGATCATGGCTTAAAATCCTCGGCAGCGTCCTCGTCGTAGAGCTCCTCTCCGTCCACCCCCATATCTCTTGTAGTCCGCACTGAGGAAGATGGAGGGAGTGGTACTTGGATACCTAGATAGTCGGTGATCCGGCTGAGTATACCCATTTCTGGAAGGAGGCAAGGTCAACTAGGGTTGGTACTAGAGTTGGAGGTCACAATAGTTTAGCGGTATTGGGCCCGACTGCCGTTGCGTCCTGGTGCTCGTTGGGGTTGCGGCCTTGTAGATGATGCTGTGCGATGTCCTCTTGGGTTGCAGTATCCCATTGACTGTAAGGTCTCCACAGTGATCGGGGAAAACCCTCAACCACTATCATCCTTATAGTCCCTGATAGTAGCCCTATCTTGCGGACCAGTCGTGTGACATATGGAACAGTGAAGATGACTCTGATCTTGAGATATGTCTCTAAATGATGTAGGAACTGTATGACGACATATCCTAGGTGGAGGGGAAACCCATCAACCATGCTCAACAGGAACACGAAGTCCTTGGAGCTGATCACTCTTGTGTTGTCGCCCTACCTTGTCAATGAGTGGTTGAATACCGTGACTGTGCTACATGGAAGCACGCCCTGAACACGAATGTACTTAGGTCGTGTTCTCTCCAATCTGCCCTTACCTATTTTCCTGAGATATGCACGACCAAAACATGGTCATGCGTTACCCATGCTTACTTTTGGGGATTCCCTAACCCTAATTTATTTATTTATTTATTTATTTATTTATTTATTTTTGATCGATAAGTTCTTGGAAAACACGTAAACATCGAGAAATCATCAAAGTATCGAAATCATCACCGACACACACCTAAACTCTAAGACACTAAAAAGAAAACGAAACTACGTAAACTAACTCGAAAACAAGGGTTGCCTCCCAATAAGCTCATGTTTTAAATCACTAGCTTGATGCACCTTTCCTATTATTCGGGCTCTTTGATGATAAGAGCCGATGCATCCTTCTCAAGACCTTCCCCTTTGTAGAGTCTTTGCCGCTTTCAATAGGTCTTGATTGGATCGGAATATGGCGTAACATCATGTAGAGATAACCGTCCAATGAACATGGAGGATTTTAACTATTTGTTTTTTGTCACTCATAGTAACTGTTTGAACGTAACTATGTGATATCTTTGTTTGACTCTTCTTATTGAAACTGAGTTTTTATGCCATCTATCAACAGCCTCAATGAGAAAATGTTGGTCCAAGGGTTCATAAAACAAACGGGGTATTGATTTTAGTGACCAAACCCTCACCCACCACCTAGATCTAATTTGAGACTAGGGTTGGGAGATCTTCTTCTCCTAAAACGATATAGTTGTGGTACCTCTGGTCCAAGAGTTCTATGCGAATATCCTATATCACATCAGTGCTGTGGTAATGATACGGGGCTACCCTATCAGCTTCAATGCCAGCACCATCAACACACTTTTGGGGGTGCCTGCACTTGGTTTGGATGAGTACTATAACTGGTTGCACGTGGAGATGGATATGGATGCCATATTCCACACCATTAACATCCTAGGCTTGACCTGGGATATGACTCGAGGACACCCTAACTTATTTGGTAGAGGAGCGTTGCAGAGGGAGTATAGAGTATGGCTCTACTTCATCTCGATAAGGTTGCTTCTGGCGCAACACACAAACAACGTCACCAAGGATTGAGCGCTTCTCTTATATGCCATAGTGTAGGGGATGAGTCTAGATGTGGGTTGATACATACGTTGGTACATCTTATACTCGGGCCACACCAGTCCAAAGGAGATTTGGTACCCCTCGCTCATTACAGCCCTCTGTGCTAAGATGGGAGTTAAAAGGGAGGGAGGATGAGGAGACACTCGCTCTGAAGATCCTCATTACCTCCACGATCCTTAATAGGATGTTACCCGATTGTAAGGAGACGGTTAGACCTTCCTCAGCACCACAACCATCCCTTAGTGTGAGGTCAAGACACTGGATGAGAGCTACACACAGATGGAGCACCGGATAGATTACTTAGTGCTGATGGCCCATCCCTACACTATGCTTAGAACTGGGTTTCAAGTGTTAGGGGTCGACATGCAACTATTCCCACTTTCCCCCTTACACCTACAATGTTGGTGGAGGAGCACGAGGAGGATAAGGAAGGTGAGGACATTGCCACATAGGGGAGTGTTCTTCTGACTTACCTTCCTTTTTATGTTTCTTGCACCTCTATTTTGTATTTCTTGTGTCATCGGGAACAATGACTTATTTTTGTTGGGCGGTGGGGTTTTGTTGTAGTAAAACTTTATTTCTTTTTCATATATATATTTCTAGTTTTAGTCAGTTTTTTAAAATTTTTGTGTGCATATTGAAAATCTTTTTTCTTGAATAGTGTATAACACTATGTATAAAACTTTAGTAGTTGATCTCCTAGTATATAGTGCTTATGATACCAGTGGTATAAGAGGGTTAAAGTTTTCAAACTCTAGGAGTGTCATATTTTTATATGCACTTGTGTACTTAGAAATTCTTTAGAACTTCATGAATGAATTTAGCCCACCTTTTATGTTGTATAAAGAACATATATGCATTGGAGAATAGAAGTAGGGTATGAACCTCTTAATAGTCAATAGTGCATGAAACCCAGGGGAGAACATAGGAGTATAGGACGAGTGAGCTTTTAAACATCAGGGTGAATCTCTTTTCAAAAAAAAAAGGAAGAAGAAAAAAAAACATTCTTTGGAAGTGAGGAAAAAAAAGAGATCAGGTCGGAGCAATAGCTTGAAAAACCCTGGTAGTTATGTCTCCTACTAGTAGATAGATATGAAAGACTAGACTTTGTAGATTTGTGTATCTAATTCTATTCCCCCTTGCATGCTTTAATCTTTATGGCATACAAATGGGGTAAAGGCATTACATTTGTTAGAATTCTAGTGTACAATGTAGAATATCTATTTCATGACTTGCACTTGGTTTGAGATATTTAACCCCTTAATCATTGCGTCACTTTGAACTTATCCTTCAATGACAAAGGAGATTCAACCCAAAAATTTGAACTTGAGCTATTGACTAGTATGTTTTAGTGTTTATTGCTTGAGGATAAGCAATAGTTTAAGTTTGGGGGTGTGTTAGCTCTTAGAAGAGATCTATTTTATAGAACATGAGCTATATGTTTTAGGGCCAAAATATGATTATTAGAGTTATTTTGTATGCTTTTTGGTTCTAATATCCATTTAATGTCCATCCTGGTTTGCCATACTTGGTTTGTGCACTTTTGTTATAAAGTGCATATTTATAGGATCTAAATCAAGTGAATTTTACTTATATCAGGTGATAGGGAATATAGAGCAAAGACTCAGTGCACAAGGCAACTAGGAGAGGAGCATCGCGACATT
Source organism: Dioscorea zingiberensis (assembly GCA_026586065.1). NCBI lineage: Eukaryota > Viridiplantae > Streptophyta > Magnoliopsida > Dioscoreales > Dioscoreaceae > Dioscorea > Dioscorea zingiberensis. Next base: position 50,598,145 of record CM048818.1, on the reverse strand, counting down.
CCAATGTCGAGATGTTTATTATCAGAAAACTCCCAGGTTCCCAAAGTCGCGACAATTGGTCAAGGGCTATAAATAAAGGGGTGTTTCTCCTATTTTTTGATCATCGATCTTGACGGATGCTGGAGGTCCAAGGCGGGGATTTCAGGTGACTTTTGGTATAGAGAAGCTCAAGGAAAAGGGATAAGATTATTTCTCAATGTTGATTCTTAGTTTTATCCTTTTAGTGCACCGAATCATGGATTCTTGTATTAAATCTTACAATACTTTGCATCTTATATTCATGATGCTTGGCTACAAACTCGTTTCTAGGTTTATATGACTCATTTGACACGATATCTATAATATCAAATAATTTATATGTTTGCTTGATATTTGGATGTGCCTATAACATATATCTTTATTAATCATGAGTTGAAAGGTAATGATATATTTTTAGCCATGTATGCATATCAATATGGATGTATGGACAGGCCATAGTTTTAAGACATAGATATATGCTCGTAGTAATCCACGGTCAAGGTATAGATCAGGGATCAATAACACCTTACTCAACTCATAGACATATGTGGAAGAGACTATAAGCATATTCCCTAGACATAGGGAATCATCATATGTGTCCAGACAAATGAAGCCCCCTAACATACCATTGATGAGCCCTTGTCTAAAGTATAGCCACCTCTATAAATCATAGGAGGAATTTTCTATCAATGAGGCATACAACTTTGGAATATTATCTCTGAGAAATTCATGTTCCCTTCTTTAATATTTACTATTTTTTTAGAATTTAGATTAGAGTAAAACCCAACCATAATCGATCAAGTGAATGAACATAATAACTTCGTAGGTTAGTAATCAATCAGACATAATTTTCCACTTCTTGAGGATTCGACATTGGGACTTACCCATTATTGTTACTTTGGTGACACGTACACTTGCATGAGTGTATGTATAACGTGCTCAACATCCACCACCATTGTTGTATCATTGCCACATTGAAGCTTTTGAGGTTGGTGAATCCTCATCGCTCGTGCTCCTTAGGCCTACACAATCGTTGTCATTTTACTAGTCATTATGCCTTATCCTTCAATTTTGGGCCTCGCCATAAGAAGTCCGTCCTTAGGGTGTCAATCAAATCACCTATTTTGGTAGCTTGTACATTGCTAGTCAATAGTTCGGGATGTGAGATATAATTGAGTTGATTAGTGTGATTCTTCCCCCTCAAGGAGTATAGGAGTTCCTTCTATGTGTCGATTCTGTTCTATACTTTATTAATGAGTAAGAGCCAATCTTCCTTTCTTGGTTCTGCTCCAGAGATTGAGATGCCAAGATAGTTGATTAGGAGACTTCATATTTTATAGCTGATTGTGCTATCATTTCCTCTAACTGTCTCGCACTTGGTTTTATCGAGATGAAGGAGTTCTTGTGGCTGTTTATACTATGTGTAAATTCTAGGGATTTCAGGGATTATTTTGTTTTGTTTTTCTAATTAGTTATTTTACTTAATTGTTTGGTAAATAAGGGAGAGTCCCACAAGGTTGGATTTGTTTGAAATTGTAGTGGAATAAAATTTCCCTAATTACTCTTTAAAGTAGTTAGATGATTAATCACTCAAAGAGGTTCCCCAAACTTATAATTAGTAGGATTTATTTATATATGTATGTATATATAAAGACAAAGATATTTTTATTATGTTAAAGTTATGAATCAATGTATAAGTGGTTATTAATGGATGAACATAAAAAATAATATATATATATATAGGGTCAGGATCATGGGACACTATTTTGACACACCATTTGTCATCCTTTTTCATTCATTAGCTTGCACAGTGTTTTAACCAAATCCAACCATATGGATGGAAAGAACATCGAAAAATAAGCAAGCATGTCAATTTTTATATAATTTAGGAACTTATAGGGTCTTCATCTTAACGGGTGAAATTTTATACGGTTGGAATTTCACCATTTAATATGAAGACCCTACAAGTTCCTAAATTGTATGAAAATTGACATGCTTGATTATTTTTCGATGTTCTTTCCATCCATTATATAAAGGTGTGAGAACTGGAGGGTGTGTAATCAGATAAGAAGAAGCTTATTGGCATTTGATTGATTTAGATTAGATAAAATACTTTATATAAACGGTTAAAAAAGTAAATAAATAAATAAATAAAAATAATAATAAATTAATAATAAGTAGATAAGGTAAGAACTTATCTCTTGACAGCCATGCACGAGATCTAAACAAGAAGCTGAAGTGAAAATTAAAAAAAAAATACTTAAGGATATTTTGGAGACCTAACCAAAATTACTAGAATAAGGGTGGACTGAAGTGCAAAACTCAACCCTGTCACGGAATCAAGTGAGAGATGTACTTGCATGTAATCTTTAATAAAGATTGGGCATTATGACAAAGAGCCAAATATGGTTCTATGCGTAGTTATGGGATTTGAGTTCAATTAAAAAGCAATGGTTCATAGAATAAGTAACCATAGATCGTGTGGTAGTTATTGAAAGCAACATAAGTTAAGATTGTGAAACGGTTTCTCAAATGGGGTTGGTGTTTTCATGAAGGAAGTGCCACGCGGCGCTCATCTAAGGTACGGAGAGAAAACTTGTGGTGAAGAAGAGCAGTCGCTGGCCAAATTTCGGCCTTACGGTCTACGTCTGACGCGGCGATCCTAAAACTCTGCTTCCCTCTGCGGTAGCGTCGCCACGCGTCTTGCCCGCCACGAGAGTTATTCACTTCGTTGAAAGCTATAAAAAAGAGTTTAAATTTAGAGATAAACCTCACTAACGAAATGATAAACCTTATCCGAGTTCGTCCATGAGTTCTATATATAGAAGAAGAGAAATCCTAGAATCCTACCTAGCGAGAGAGAGAGAGACAGAGAGTGAGAGAGAGAGAAGGAAAAGAGGAGGAGTGCTGGTGGTGCTTGGACTCTTGGAACGACTGTAACCTCTTCGGAAGGAAGGCCTTCGAAGGAGCTTCTCACCGGGTCGTTGACGATCTTGACCCATTGTCGGAGCTTCACGAGCCACCACCCCGCTGTAAGCCTTCTCCAACCTCTGAGAATCATAACTACTGGTCTCTTTTGAACACCTTGATCAGGTGTTGGTCACGGATGACCATAGGACAACCATATGGTATCTAGTATAAGTATAAACTGCAGGGAGGGGAAGTTTAATAAAGATTTCCAGCTTAGTTGCATGCATGAGAGGGTAATGGGTATGGTTCAAGGGTCATAATCGATCGTGCATTATCTGTGTTTGTATTTGCGAGAATAACCATAAGATGAGGCTGATGATAATTCTTAAAAGTTAATCTAAGAGTCTGTTAGATGCTAAGGTAGCTTTACTTTATATATGAGTGAGAATGATGATGATGATGAATAGCTAAGTCATGTTATAAGCTTTTGCAACTAGTCAGTGGATGGTGTCATCTGTAGTTAGAATATGGTTAGAGGTACATTATGTTTGGGTTTTGGAAAAGAGATAAAAGGCTAAAATAAGAACAATGGAATTCTTTAGCTTTGTTGTTGATGACTTATGGGAGTTATGATTTGATTTATAGGATTGATTAGTTAGATGGCAAGATAAGAGGTCTATGGGGATACTTCCAAGGTTCATAGAGGCTTTAAGTTGATTTTTGAATCATGTTTAGTTCGTTTACATATGTTCTTTTGGTAAGCAGTTAAGTAAAAGGAACACAATTGAATGGATTAGAGTGTGGAAGATTGTTTGGGTTTGGTTTTAAATTTTCTTTTAAAATAAAAAATGAATTAAAATATACATACATATATATATATATATATATATATATATATATATATATATATATATATATATAGGTGATGAGGTTTGAACCCAAGACCCCCATAACCACCATAACCACCATGGAGTCTCTTAACCATTAGGCCAAAGTGATTTGTTTACTGGAATAATAAGTTTAATAAGTTAAAGAAGAACTCTCCCACAATAAAGGCCCATCTTATTAAGCTATGGCCCAATAGTGGACCATTCATTTGCATTTAGCGTTTATGAACATTTACCATCGTTTACTTAGACTTTATTACCAGACATTGGCGTGGAGTGTAAAGACACGTCAGGAGGAACCCAATTGACCTAGTAGATTCCGATGGAGGTAAGTGCCTTTGCCTAGCTCCCACCCAAATTTGGGTTTTCTTGACTTTGCTATAGCCGTGTTTTTGTAAGTGTACTTGTCTTGCTCTCACCCATCTTTGGGTTTCTTGTGTTTGATGATTGCTATCTGATAGCATACCCGTTCTTTCATGATGATCTGTTTATTGGTTATATGCACATACCTGCTTGTCGTTTGGCTGCTTTGTGTGAGATAGTGTTTATTGTGCATGTTTGTCTGTTGACTAATACATGGCCGTGGCAACACGTGATCCTGTGCGTTGGCCGGAATGACGTGTGTCAGTTGTACTATTTGTTGTTGAATGCTCGTTGAGCATACCCACTTGTAACAACGACGATACTGTGGAGACTTGTGGTGCTTGTGTTTAGGTTGGGTAGGTATGCGTCAGTAGAGTGAGCTGGCTCGCTGAGCATAGCCTCCTGTTGTCCGGCATAAGACCATTGAGACACGCAGTATTTGTTTTGTCCGGGAAGGTGTATGTCAGTTTTTCTTGTGTTGTGGATTCTCCCTCTCAGTGCAGATTATGAAGCGAGCGTCTAGGGGGAGGACACTCTAGACGTTCTGAAGTCCTACCAGGGGAAGGAAACTTTGGGTGTCCACCCGTTAGTGGGATGATATGTTGATCGTGTACGTATATATAGGAGTCCTACCAGATTGGAGGGTCTGGATGTGAATGAGATTGAAGATCGACCGAGGTCGATGGCTGCCGGGGAGATGACTTGATTGTTCTTCTTATTTGATTGAACTCCTTCCTATGTGCCTGTGCTCATTGGATAGTTATTCTCGCGTGTTTGGGATTTAGTCTTGTTCTTATTGTGTTTGCTTTGTGTTGGATCACTGTTTCACGATTGTTTCTCTTGACCTCATTGCTTTCTTTGTGGAGGTACTTACTGAGCTTTCTATTCGAAAGCTCAGTCCACTTGCTTCCCTCTTTTGTTTCAGGTTTTGAGGAGTAGGTGACTCAAGTTCAGGAGCTGCGCGAGGGATCGAGATATCGTATTACAGGTTCGAGGACCTCAGATTTTCTTGTGCGTGAGTTTATTTTATAGGACCCTTTTAGGGCCATAACCTTCGTAGGATGTCAGAAACAAAATTTGTATTTTCAATTCTGTTGTATAACTCTGATTATTGTTGATAGTTAATTTATTTTATTGCATGCTTATGATTCATTTAGGCTTTGTATCCGAGTGCGGCTCGCCTCCACTTGGGTACGGTCGTTCTATGCACGTGCCCAAGGCTCTGGGAACCGGGTCGGGGCGTGACACGATGTCTAGAGAGCCCTTCATATAGAGCTTGGCCAAATTTAGTATACAAATTGTTAAGGGGGAAAATATGCCCTACACGTTGCATGATCCGATTGGCTAGAGTTGACGAGTTCCACATGATGAGCTGACCCTCTCTTATCTAGCCACGTGGAGATTCCCCCCACGATCATCCTCAGTGAGAGCGCGCGGTGACATTGGTGTCAAAGGCAACAAACAGCCTGGGCAGGGATGCGAACTTGAGTTGGCCTTAGAGACGACACCCCACAATCGACAACCTATTATTGCCCCGCGAGGTATAAAGGGAGGAGTGAGAGAGAAAAAGGGACTCTCTACTTCCTCTAGACGAGACCCCCTTTCATTCATAAAGATCTTTCCTCCTCCCTCTTTCTTACCCTCTTTGCAACATACTTTTTTTTTGTTCCCTCTTCTCCTCTAACCACCTCCTTCATTGACTTGATCATCGAAGGGTCCATGGAGAAGCCCCCAAATTTCCCTTGTAGGAGGCCGATCTAGTCCACTTAAGTCCAACGTCCTCTTTAGACAATGATACACCAAGAACCACCCCTAACCTTTGTTTGTTTCCCTCCATCTTCAGCCGACTATGAACCACCAACGCCGTCTCTTCTTGGTTGATCTCCTGGAATACAGACCCTGAGGATCTTTTGATTTAAAGCATCAAATGTTTGGCGCCATCTATGGGAAACGAGAAGAAGAGCCATGTGAACAAGCTCATGGCAAAGACGAGAAGAACCCAACAGCGGATCCACCGACGGACGATGCTGTGGGGTTTGACATATCACTCGAGGCTATTTCTACTCCCCAAGATCAACCAGTAATCTTAGAGGTTTATCTTTGAGATGTCCATATTTAATTGCTCCAGAAGCAGCTCAAGGTGCTCATCAGAGCTCTGTAGTAGCTGGACCAATCCCACTTGTCTCCGAAATAACGCAAGGAGTGCATCCCAAAGTCACTTGGAACGAGGAGTAAGTCGTTGGCATGAGCCCAAGAGTATAAGACATATGGCAAGGAAGAGAATACCACAAGGTGATCTCTCCTCTTGCCAAGGAGAAGTTGAGGTATATTCCCAAACCTGCTTCTCCTTTTATCCCCGAGATTCTGGAGCTCCCCTGCCCTCTAGGTTAAGGATGTCGTCGATGGAAACGTACAATGGCACAATGGACCCAGCGGACAATTTGGAGTGCTTCAAATTTATGATGCTACTTCATGGGTCCCATGATGAAATCTTGTGTCAGGTCTTTCCAGTAATGCTAAGGGGTGTAGCCCAGACCTGGTCTATACACCTACCATCAAGTTCTATCTCCTCATTCAAAGAACTGTCTGATCTCTTTACCGAAAACTTCATTTCTAGTAAGAAGGAGGGATGAACCTCCGCGATATTGATGCGGATCAGGCAATAGGATGGAGAAAGTCTCCGGGACTACATCCGAAGGTTCAACATGGCGACGCTGGAGGTTCCTGCGCTCAACTAGGCCTTCGCAGTCACAACTCTTATGGAAGGCCCTAAGAAATTGCCCTTCCAATTCTCCTTGTGCAAAAGGCATCCAAAGTATCTGGTCGTTCTTATCAGTCAAGCAGAGAAGTATATAACACCGAGGAGATCCAAGTAGCCTAGCAAGGAGAGGTTAAGCAAGAGAAGCCAAGAAGAGTCTAGGCGTGATAAGTGCATAATTATATATATTTTCATAAGATATTTGAATGTACTATGCTTGCCTTTTCCTATAGATTTCTATACTTTTATTCTCTGTCAGGTATTTTGTTTTGATTGAACGGGAAAATAGGCACTTGAGACAAAATCAATTCAAAGAAGAAAAAAAACCTGCAAAAATATATTCTAGAAAAAAGCGTTAGCTCGCAAAGATGTTGACCCAGTTAGGGTGGATCAAGAGGCACTTGGAAGGGGTGTTCTATAACAAAGGAGCAAGGAAAAGAAAGAAGGAGACAGGCTGTGAGTATTATGAATGAGCTGCAGAGGGTTAAGAATTTATTACAAAAGCTAAAGGATTTTAAAGTCGATCTCCATGATTTAGAATGAAGAACAAGGAGTCAGGAACACCCAGTTAAAATTTCAGGTTAATCATAGGTAAAATGGTCATTTGATCGAGCTTTTAATGAAAACTGTGCATACTTGAAAAAAGTGCACCAAGATAGAGCTCCTAACACGACCGTGTCCATATGCACACGGGCATGTCGAGCCCGTGTGCAATCCATATGCATCTCAGGACAAGTCGAAACTATATCAATTCAAGTCCAAATGATTCCAGACTCATACACGAGGTCAACATGGCCCTGACATGACCATGTGCCATAAAATTGAAGTCTATATAAGGTCGTCGGATACAACTTGCAAGGGGACTTTTTGGCGGATCAGCTTTTGGTGATTCTTTGACCATCGGCTAAGGTTTCAGAGAGGAGAATGAATGCAGTAGAGACGTCTATCGAGGGAGTTTGATTTCTTTTATTTTGTCTTCCTCTTAAGATGTTGTTAGGGCTTCCCATAGTATGAGAGGCTAAACCTTTTGTGGTGCCTTGGGTCCTTGACCCTAGATGAACTTGTAATTCTTTTCCTCTCTTTTAATACTAGATTTTCTTTTTTATTATTCTTATAAATTTTCTATATGTTCTTAATGCTTGTGATTTGTTAGTGCAAAAGCGCCGATCACATATCTGAGTTGCTTCATGCATGAAGAGAAATCTCAATCAAGCTAGATCCGGGCATAGATAATAGGGGTGAGCGCACGCCGAGAGATAGGGTGACTACTGTGATTTCATAACACACTTTTTGGATTAGGGTAAAACCGAATATTGAGAACCACAGAATACTAAATAATAATAATACAGTCATAAGGCGAAGTCGTTGTATGGGATTAGGGTTTGGTTGCACGAGAGATCATGGTCAAACTAATTTAGGGTTCTCCATGAAACAAGAATACATCAACTAAATAGCCAGTTTTAGGAAACTAGTCACAAGGGATTCTTAGTGGGGAGAGAGATCTGGAGTGCCATGTCCTTTCGACTGATAACCCTAGATTTTCCAACTGTTTACTTTAGTTTGAGTTCTTATTTAGATTACTTAGTTAGGATCACAAAACACTATAAACATTTTAGGCTAGATAAGATAAGATAAGATAAATTAGTATCAGCTCTCCCTAGGATTTGACTACCCTACCCTCAAGGTACTTTACTACTTGAGCGACCCCGTGCACTTGAGAGCTAGTAGCACATTAGGGCCCCAGTCCACAAGCTGTAATAGCCAGTCAAGAGACAGAGACCCTCGGCTAAGGAGAATGTTCTAGGCCCGAGCTAGCTCGGGTCCATAATAATGCACCCCTTAATCCAAGCAAAACTCACACCTGATGAACATTAAAAATTTCAAGATCCTGATATGGCCCGCTAAAATGAAGAACCTTGGCAAGTGGAAGGACATATAACAAACTATGAAGCCAGGAAAGTCCTGGTTGACAGTGGAAGCTCTGCAGATGTGATTTTCTTAGACGTATTCGAGAAGTTAGGTCTTGGACCTGAGTTGCTACAACCAGTAAGGACCCCATTAGTTGGGTTTACTAGAGGTACCTACAACCTGAGGATATGATAAGCCTCAGGCATACAGCAGGCACTTACCCACGACAATCGACCATGAACACCAACGTTTTAGTGGTAAAGTGCCCATCAAGCTATAATTTGATCTTGGGGAGACCAACTCTAATTGCCCTGCGAGCTACGACCTCTACTTATGACCTAATGATGAAGTTCTTCACCGAGCATGAGTGTTGAGAGCTCTGGGAAAACCAACAAGTTTCTTGGCAATCTTATGTAGCCTTTTTGAAGGGTAAGACTCAAGAGTCATTGGCCATAAAGAGTCCAGGAGAACCTAGTAGTAGGTTGGCCCTGAGGGTAACTCCAATCGAAAAGCTAATATTGTCCCTCTGTTAAAGAAACGACCCGACAGAACAGTGCAGATTGGGTTCTAGTTGTAGGGTGAACAAGTAGAAGTTATCCAGTCCTTCCTGTAGAATAATGCAGATGTCGTCACATGGGTACTTGACGATATGTCAGGGATGGACAAGAGTGTAATTGAACATAGACTAAATGTCGACCCGACCCATAAGCCTGTAATCCAGAAGCGGAGGTACTTCACCCTAGAAAGGCAGGTAGCCATTGAAGAAGAGGTTAGAAAGATGATGAAGGTCGACCTCATCCAAGAGGTGTACTACCCCGAGTGGTTAGCTAATGTGGTACTGGTAAAGAAGACCAACGAAAAGTGGCGGATGTGCATCGACTTCACATACCAAAACAAAGCTTGTCCCAAGGATAGCTTTCCTCTATCGATGATAAACAAACTGGTAGATTCTACTACGGGCCATGAGTTACTGAGCTTCCTTGACTCGTTCCTCAGCTACAACTAGATATAGATGGCGATGTCAGGTGAAGAAAAAACCCTGTTCATCACTGACAAGCTGACTTACTATTATCGGGTCATGCATTTTGGCCTAAAGAACGCAAGAGCGACCTTCCAGAGATTGGTGACAAAGGTTTTCCAAAAGTAGCTTGGGAGGAATTTGGAATCCTTTGTGGATGGCATGCTCATGAAGAGGGAAAAAGCGGAGCAACATGCTGCAAACCTTAAAGAGACCTTCTAGACACTCAGAGATTACAAGATGCGCCTCAACCCTAGCAAGTGCATATTCAGGGTGAAGTCTAGGAAATTCCTCGGTTTCATGGTAACACAAAGAGGAATTAAAGCCAACCCAAAGAAGATCCGAGTTGTGATGGAGATGAGCTCACCGAGAAGTATTCGGGTAATCTATAGTTTGAATGGGAGGCTAGCAACATGGGTCGGTTCATCTTAAGGTCTCAGAGCACTTCAGAAAGCCACCAAGCTAGAATTGAAAGGAGAATGTGAGAAGACCTTCCAACAATTGAAGGAGTATATGAGCTCCCCTCCATTACTGACTAAGCTTAGAGAAGGGGACGAGCTCTTCATCTACTTAGCAACTGCTCCCAAAGCTATGAGCTCAGTACTCATCAAAGAGCAAGATGGGGTCTAGAGGTTGATTTACTATACCAGCTGAGTCTTGAATGATGGTGAGTTAAGATACCAGCCCATTGAGAAGCTAGTCTATGCCCTGGTCACATCAACTCAGAGGTTAAGACCATACATTAAGGCACATAAGGTCATAGTCCTCACCGACCAGCCATTGAGGCAAGACCGGAGATATCCGGAAGGATGTTGAGATGGGTTGTGGAGTTAGGCAAGTTTGATATCGAATATATTCCCAAAGCTACAATCAAGGTACAGGCTCTCAATGACTTTTTAGTAGAAGTTACCTTATAGGAAGGAGGCCCTCCCCCTGAAGGAGAGAAGCTATCAAGTTAGGAAGAGACAGCTGGCCCATGGGTCCTACATGTTGATGGCTCCGCCATAGGAAGCGAGTCAGGAGCCTAGCTAGTGCTGAAGTCACCAGTTATTTGGAAGACCTAGACTGTCTTGAGATTTAGCTTCAAGGCCATAAACAGCGAGGCATAGTATGAAGCCTTGATCGCAGGCATGAGACTGGCCTTAGAGCTTGGTTTTCAGTATGTACATGCATACAACGACTCAAAGCTTGTGGAGGGGCATCTGAATAAAGGCTTTGAAGCCAAAGAAGGGAACATGGTCAAGTACAAAGAGGCGGTAAAGAACTTAGGCACACAGTTCAGCCATTTACAGTTTATAAAGATCCCTCAAGCTGATAAAGACAAGGTTGAAACATTGTCGAAGCTCGCCTCCTCCCAAGGAGCCAGCTTGAGTCACCAGCCAAGCTCCAAAAACTCCCCTAGAGGAGCATTGACAAACCAATGCTAAAGGAGGTGTGTGATGTTCGGAAAGAGTCATATTGGCTGGACCCCATCAATGACTATTTGAAGGGGGGAGTACTACCGTTTACCAAAAGGAAGCTAAGAAGATCATAACTAGGTCAGCTTGGTTTGCGATCATAAATGGCTAGCTGCACAAAAGGGCATACCCGATGTCATACCTAAGATGCTTACGGCCATCATAGACTGACTATATGCTCCGGAAGATTCACGAGGGCATCTACGATAATCTCCTATGAGCAAAATCTTTTGCTCATAGAGTGCTCAAACAAGGATATTATTGGTTGACCTTAGCCCAAGATACCGAAGCTGTGGTGAAGAAGTGTGAAGCTTGTCAAATATACTCATGGGTTCAACGACAACCAACCACCAAGCTCACTCCCATTGTAAGCTCGAGGTCCTTCTCCATATGGGGGATCAACATCCTTGGGCTATTTCCTTTGGTGATTAGACAGTTGAAATTTTTTATTGTCGCCAAAGACTATTTCACAAAGTGAGTAGAGACAGAGCTACTGACCAAGATCTCCGAACGAGCATGTCAGGACTACATATGGAAGTAAATCATCTATCGGTTCGGCATCCTAGTAGCATTCGTAACAGACTTAACCAAAAATATGGAAGTCAATTGTCTCCCTTGCTTGGGTGTGACTGGTCTGTCGACGCCCCACTCCAGGTTCGGGGTGTGACATAGGTCCTACAAGAAAGAAAATGCATAAAATAAGCTGAAGAAAAAAGTAGAACAACGCATCAATCAATTAGAATATGATGGTTTTGGGTTTAATGTATGGCAAGGATAAATGCACACAAAATTTAGCAAATTCAGGGCTTCATTATATACCCAAACTCTAGCTCTAAAATTTCTAAGTGTAGAATTTACCAAAAACGTGGCAGAGCATTCCCTTGTCAAATCGATGTCTAAACATTGTTAAATTCATCCCCTCGCACTCTACAGTAAGCACATTCACACCAAAAATAGGCATTTAAATCAAAGAAGCATTACTACAACATTAACCTCAATGCATGAAATTTAAATGGTAAAATTCAGTAAAAATAAGGTAGAAATGCTTATAGTGATGTTTTGAGGCCGTAAATTGAGTTCTCAGGCAGGGGAATCAAGAGAAGCTCGCTGGAGTTGAGTGGGGGCACATGGGATGAAAATAGAGTGAAATGAAGAGACAACCGTTGCCCCTCTCTTTAACCTAAATTCATATAAAAGTCATGATGATAGAAATCGAACGTTGCGATGTTATTCATTTTTTTTTTATTAACCGATCGTTGACTTTTATTGACAGTGCATTTTTATTCACAGGTCTTCAGGAATGTCACGACATTCTTCACAAACATTGCAACGTTTACTACAAAAAATTCAATTAAACTGAACTATTTACACTATCAACCTAGTAATGTTTGCAACATATATATCTCTTCTAAAATCAAGAGTTTAGAGACATTACTAGGCCTCACTGAATTGTAAATTGATCACTACCTAAACCTTTGATTCTATCAGAATGAATTTTGATGCTTTATTTCGATGGGCCTTCCCAAAACAAATGTAGTAATTATTCAATTAATACGAAACAAAACTAGAACTAAAAAACTGAGGGAATAAAATTACCCCAAAGTAAAAAATAAAAATAAAAAAAAAATAAAAAAAGCAACACTAAAAAAAACTAATTCATTTCGAAAATTTATTATTCTTGGGTTGCCTCCCAAGTAGCACTAGGTTTTTAGTCCATAGCCAAACTTCAATGCATCCCTCCTTCGTGAAATGGTGGAGGGTATGCTGCCTCCCACTTCACTTGAAACTTGTCAAAAGTGGCAGAGTTTGTTCTGTTCCACATGGGTTACAAACAACCCTGTGGGTCCTTTAATGCCCTAGGCTTTGAATGTCTCCATACTGTGTTGGGCATTTTCTCTTCTCTCTTATCAACATACAAAAAAATCATTAGCAGTAGTAGAAAAACCAAGCATATAGGTTTTTATGAGGACCCAATATCTTAATTGTTATGAGTGCATTAATGCCGGCCATAGAAGGAGAAGGTATTGAATCAAAGGGGTTAAGTACAAAATAAGCCTGTTGCTCATCCTCATGCTTAACTCTGAGTGCCCTTGTGTCCAAGACAAAGTTTTCTTTTCCAGTAGCCAAGAGGGGTTGCCCAAAAATGATTGGTACTTCCTTGTCCTCTTCAAAGTCGAGCACAATAAATCAGTGGGATAAATAAACTTGTCAAATTTAACCAATCCATCTTCAACTATGCCACTTGGTTGTGCAATTGATTTATCAGCAAGTTGAAGAGTAATGGTCATTGGTTTAATTTGTCCCAGCCCAAGTTTCTAATAGACAAATAGTGGCTTCAAATTAACACTCGCACCTAAGTCACAGAGAGCTTGCACTAAAAATTTGTTTCCTATGGTGCATGGTAGGATATAGCTCTCTGGGTCTTTCAAGTAAGGAGGAAGCCTCCTCTACAGAATAACACTACACTCCTTAGTGAGTGTAACTTTCTCAAACCCACCCAGCTTGCGTCTTTTTGCTAAAAAGTACTTCATTAACTTTACATAGCTGGGCATATTTTCAAGTGCTTCTACAAAAGGAATGTTGATGTGCAGCTTCTTAAAAACTTCAAGGAAACTTTCATATTTGTTGTCCATATTTTGATCCTTCAGCCTTTGAGGGAATAGTGCTGGAAGTAAATGCTCCACAGGTCTCTCAACCTCCGCCTGCCTCTCAAGACCAGGTTGTCCAGCAACGCTATTGTATTTAGTCTTTTCCTTTACTGGTTCCTCCAAAGTCCTCCCACTATGCAGTGTTACCTCTGTGAAGGTCCCTGTTGTCCATATCCTCATGGTGGACCTTGCTAGTTATAGGACCGATTGGGATGCCAATTAGAATTCCAGTTGTTAGAGAAATTGTTCCCTTGTCCTCTAAAGGTGTTCCCAATTATATTAATGGTTTCAGAAGCCATGCAAGGGGCTTTCTACAACATCTTAGAAGATAGTGCTAAAGTAGATGGAAAAGAACTCACGTAGAAGGTGATCTCATCGATCTTCTTATCCAGGTCTATAAATTTTATTTGAAGACCGTTGAGTGTTTCAGAATCTTGTATGCTAGCGACTCGCCTTTGTGTATTCCAGTCAGTGGGCCACTGGAAGTGTTAGATGCCAATTGTTCAAGTAAGTTATATGCCTCATCCAATGACTCTAAATTGAACGTTCCATCTGTGGCGGCATCTAAGACACCTCGAGTAGAGAAAATCAGTCCATTGTAAAATGTTGGAATTAAGATCCAACAAGCAAGTCCATGGTGAGGGCAAAGGAGTTGCATCTCCTTGAAGCATTCCCATGCTTCGTATAGAGGTTCGCCTTCCCTTTGTATGAAGGGCATGATTTTGTTTCTAAGGCATGCAGTTTTTCCAGGTAGAAAGAACTTGGTCAAGAATTTTTGCCTTAAACCCTCCCATATGGTGATGGATGTGGGATGTTGACCAAATAACCAGTCCTTTGCTTTATCCCTTATTGAAAAAGGGAATGGTCGAAACCGCACTACATCCTCTAACACACAGTTTGTTTTAAATGTGTCACATATATCTAGAAAGTTTCGAATATGCAGATTCGGATCCTCATTTGGTCATCCAGTAAATTATCCAGCATTTTGTAGCATTTGAATTACAACTAGCTTAATCTCAAAGTTAGCTGCCTAGATACTTGGCCGCTATATACTCGACTGTAGTCCTTGAGTAAATGGGACTAAGTACTCATACATAGGGCGATTGTCTTCATAACCTTCCATATTATTAGAGTCAGATTATGTGCTCGGCAGATCTCGATGTTGTCTATTCTCCTTTATGAGCCCTCGAAGAGTTTGTTCTATCTCTAGGTCAAATAGCTCTAAGTCACTATTGCTCATGCACTATAGTCTAGAAAAGGAAGAAAAAGATCTACAGCTATCAAATCAAATCTATAAAACCTATAAGAAACGAAAAAGGTTCCTATGTAAAAAAAATCAAAAGATCTATATATAAACAAGTAAAAAGAAATAATACAAAAGAATTAAAAAGAAAAAAAATGACTGAGCTGGACTAGCTTCTATTCAATCAAGGTCACTTATGGCCAATGCCTTCCCTAGCAACGGCGCCAAAAACTTTGCTGATCATTCGAAAGTGCAAGCCCTATTCTTCCGTACGCAAGAGCACGCAGTCGCAAGTAATAAATTCCAATAAGCACCGGCTTGAACCTCAAGGAAGTCGTCATAGGTCTAAATGAGCACTAACCTACTGCGTTGCTTTGTCAGTTAATCTATCAATTACTTGGGAAGGTGTCTATGTCTTTAGAAAACAAAGTAAGTAACGAAGGGTGCAAGGGATTTCTCCAGATAATATAATCTCTAGGGTTGTATGTCTTCTATGACTTGTTATTGATTTTCTCCTATGTTCTACAGAGGTAGTGTTGCTAAGGACAAGGGCTATTCAGTGGCCAGTAAGGGACTTCAAGTGTGGAACCTAGATGCTGGTTCCCTATCTCTAAGGAATATACTTACGGTCTCTTCCACATATCTCTATTGGTCGAGGAGGCATTACTGATCCCTACACAGGTCATATCTCTATATTGTAATACACCAGCCTGTCACCCTGGTCTTCCGCCCTATGATGCTAAGACCATCCTCACACACATATCTCTATGCATACATGGCTATAGATTTGTTATTGCCTCTCGGCGCATGATTAATAAGAAACATTAGTCATAAGCACATCCAAGAGCAACGCAAACATGCAAAATATAGGATAATATAGATTCAAGTCATGGATTTATAGAACCCTAGAAATAGGTGTTCAAGCTAACAACATGAATATAAGATGCAAAGTACTGCAAATTACAAAGCAAATATTCATGTTTAAATACAAAGGAAAGCAATGATTAAATGATAAAGAATGGCTTCTCCAAGTGAGGTTTGGTCGTCCTATCCTTCGGATCACTGCCGCCAAGACAAAGGATATCTAAAACCTAAAAACGGGCTCGTTTATATAGAACTTTGATGAAACGTCGCAACGTTTGAAGCAATCATCGTAACGTTTGTGAAAGGTTGAGAATTTTTGCCCATCGCTCTGACAGTGAACCTCGCGATGTTCCAATAATCGTTGCGATGTTCTTCTCTCTTGGTTGCTTACTGCGGTGATATATCCTCTTGTTCCGCTGTGAGCTTTGTTCCATGAGTAGTATCACCTGATACACATAAAATTCACTTGATTTAGCACCTATAAACATAAAATTGATGGAAAATATGCACAAATCAAGTATGACAACCAAGATAGGCAATTAATGAATATAAGGACCAAAAGCATATAATATACCCTCTAAACTCCACATTTTGGTCCTATAACATAGAAAAAATGCCTAATAAAATAGCTCTCTTACGAGAGCTAACAAAAACTAAATTGATGAAACTTCAAATAAAAAGTAATGGTCGATTGTTCATATAGCCTGGAAGATTAGCTTGTGACTTTGACTCATGATCCAATATAATAATCTCTAAGCATAGTACAAGTTATGAAAGGATTACATTTTGGAATAGATTCCCGTGCGTGTGTGCTTTGTCTCCCTACATCAGTTCATATGTAGTTTAGATAGGTTTATCCTAATGAGATTACCACTATGTATATGAATCCCAAAAAATTATTTTTCCTTTCTCTTCACTTAAGTAAATCACATATTAGATAGGACTTTTTCAAGCACCGTCTCTCTAGCATGTCAGTTATACATCTTTTTTTATGAATACCTCATACTTTTTACAAGTGCTCATTATCCCATACTTTTTGCAAACACTTTTGTTTATTTTTTTATTTAGTTCTCCATACTTTTTGTAGGCACTTTTTATTAGTACCCCGTACATTTTACACTTTTTTTTTTCTTTACTATTAATGTTAAACTAAGTATTTAGGTGGTATTTATTTTCTTATTGTCATGTTCTCTAACTCTTGTTTCAAGATACACTCAACATCTATGGGATTTATGACCTAGCTATAATCCATATTGACGTCTACTGTCTCTAAATAGTCATATAAACTAAAGTAAGAGATCATGTGTTTAAAACTGAGAATCCTATCACTACAAGAATAGTGATCTGTTGCGGCATATATTAGTGGTGGATTTCTATATCCGCCGCTAAATCGAAGATCGATTGCGGCGGATAAAAATATCCACCGCTGTAAACCTTTAAGCAGTGCCTGTGTCTAATTTATAGCGGTGGATATAATTTTCTGCCACAATAAAACCTACGCACCAGTTACTTAATTAATAGACCTAATGACCCCGTTAAAAAAATTTATTAACCGTGTGATCTATAGCCGCGGATAATTGTGTCCGCCGCTATAGGTAGCATTACCCTGCGAAATCCCTAGCGTGCGAGAGCTTGCCCGACGACAGAAAGGTTTATTTCTCCAAAAGCACGCGAGATCTTTTTCCTCACCGAGAGACCTTGCAAGTTTGCCCGGCGATCCCATGCTGTTTTTTTCTCCAAAAGCTTTCTCATCTTGTTTGGTACTCACGGTCTGATGATCTCCTTATCAGGTTAGGTTCTCAATCTCAATCTGACGATTTCCTCCCATTTGGTACCCACTTTGAGGGACTAATTTCTCCTCTTCCTTCCTCCCATTGGCTAGGGTTGTTGATTCCTCCCATTGGCTGAGAGAAAGAAGCTCTATCTTTGGTGAATTTCTTCTTTTAATCCTTGATATTTCCCCTTTGTTTGGATTGCGTTGAATTCTTATTTTCTTTTTCTTTTTTGGGTACCTTTTCCCTTTGGATGAGAATTATGATTGCAGATTTGCTTCATCTTGTTAATTGATTTTGATTTTTAGGGTATATTTTGTTTTTGTTAATGGTGGATACAAATTGGTTGATATAGCCTATGTAATTAGAATTTTGTAATCAGAATTGGAGGTTTGATTATTTGTTAATTTTAAGGGGAACATGGGAGATTGCAGGATTGTCTAGTGAGGATCCTAAAATAAGTTGTTCGATAAAATCGGTTTTAGGTATCTTGCAGGGCCAAGGCTAGGCACTCTTCCCGCCGTGCTTAGTCGCTAATTACCATCTCTGAGGTTTTCTTGCCCTTAATTTCCTTGATTATTTGATTTTTTTTTCTTGATTTTGTTACAATTGCTCTAAATGATAGTTCATCTGCGTGATATTGCAAGCATTGAACTTAGATCGGTAGGAAAAAGCATTAATCTTTGTAGGTGTTCTTGTGATTATGGTTTGCATTGTGCAGTATATCTTGTCCTAGTTATGCTCAATGTGGTGCTTTAGTTTATGAGGGAAACATTACTATATATGGATTCAGGGAGCAATGTATAGTTCCCTCAATTTTCCATCTTATTCTTTGAAAATTTTGCATCTTTTTGATAGCTAATGACCTATTTTTCATTACTAGTGCTATTCTCTTCTAGATTGGTATCACCTCTTATTTGTAGGGCTGCAAGTGGCTGAATTAACCCAATTTTGATCTACATCTGTTATGACAACAACCCCAATCATCATCAACCAAACAACGAAGAGAGAAGTGAGGAGAAATACTATGCTGTTTATATAACTCTGTAATGTGTGTTTTTCCCCTCTGAACTAGATTACCATCTCACTGCACAAATCAACATGTTCTTTACACTAGGAGATCATGGCCCTGCAAGAAGGGTTTGGTAAAATTTTCCCCAAATTATTCCCAATTTTTATGATTTCGTTTCTTAGAAATGTGAAACATTGGCACTCCAACACACTCAAACATCACTGTTCTGCAAGAACTGCACCTCTCTTTCTTGATTCCCAGCTGGACTATGATATATATATATATATATATATATATATAAAATATATATATATATATATATATATATATATATATATATATATATATATATGTGTGTGTGTGTGTGTGTGTGTGTTTCACAACTTATATATATATATATATATATATATATATATGTGTGTGTGTGTGTGTGTGTGTGTGTGTGTGTGTGTGTGTGTGTGTGTTTCACAACTTCACCTATTGGTCACTACTATTGCATGTGTTTTTCATTAAAGTTCTACTTACTGATTATGGAAATTTACTTAATGTTGATTAATATGCTCTTCTTCACATATTGATCAGTACTAGTGATCAACTACTATTTACATGTGTCTTTCTCTTTCTTGATTCTTCAATAACTGCTTTTTGATGTTCCTGTTAGGGTTGAATATTAATATTTAGATCCGATGCGATAGCCGATAATATGATTTTTATTTTCTTAATTAAAGTAAACTCTTAGATTAAGCTAAATGACTTGATAAGCTATAGATCTAGCATTAATGCTAACATAAAGAAACAAAAAGGAGATTTGAAATGAAGATGGCATGGGTTAAGCTAGTTATTCCATAATCTAGATTATATTATTACCCATTGTTATGTATTATTAGTTATGAATTTAAGAATATTATTTTATTGTCGGTGTTAATCTGCCAATATTAAAAAGTATTCTTGATTGAAATAGGCAAATGCCTCTCTATAGGACAAGGAACCACAATAGTTTTTGGACAAGTTGATTTGATTTTATTATTATGAATTAGTTTTATGTGAAGGTGATGTTATAACTTGTGAATAAAGCTATTTTGTTTGGGAGCTTTTTGGTGTGATGGGGCTATTATACCTTGGAATTACATAATGTGAATAAAGCTATTTCACAAGTTGGTCTAATTGAGTTGCTAAATTCTATTTTCCATAGTAATGTAAATTATGACTTTCACATAGGTCTTTTGATCCATATAAGACCATTTCTTTCTTAGAAACTTTGGAATTCAACAATCAAGGTGTTGACATGGACAAAACTTGGATGTCAAAGTCCAGGTAACATTAGTGGATTCATCTTTAATATTAGTTACATGTTTCTATTAGATTCACTTATGTATGTATTTTTTAAAAAAATATTTTATTGAATATTGTAGTGTGAGTTCTGAATATCATCAAGGTGTTAAGGGATTTTTAGATTTTGCATTTGCCAATATATCATCAGATCAAATTGTATGTCCATGTAAAAGATGTGTCAACAGTGTGTTCTTAACCAGAGATGAGGTATATGGACATCTGATCATCAATGGTATTATGAGATCATACAAGATTTGGTATGATTATGGGGAATCAGCATCTTCTTCGAATCCAAATGTTGAATATCAAGATAATTTTTCAAGCCATGTTCATGTGCAAGAAATGTTATAAGATGCATTTGGTGCACCGAGCAACAATATGGAAGATGAAACAACATCAACTGATCCACTTCCAAAAGGTCCAAATGATGAAGCTAATCAGTTTTATAAACTCCTCGAGGATGCTAACAACGAGTTGTACCTAGGATGTACTAAGTTCACAAAACTTGCATTTTTTTGTCAGGCTATATCACATACAGCGTTTATCAGGCTGGAGTAATAAATCTTTAGATTTGTTACTCACACTTTTGAAGGAAGCATTTTCTGAGGGGGAGACATTACCAAACTCCTTTTATGAAATAAAGAAGATCATTAAGCATTTGAGTCTTGACTAGAAAATAGATGCATGTCCTAATGACTGCATGTTGTATTGGAAAGAAACTGCACATGATGAAATTTGCAAGGTGTGTGGTGTTTCTAGATGGAAACAAATGCAAAAAAATTTAGGAGCTAATGCAAGTTCTTTTGTTGCAAAAGAAAAGAAAATCCCTGTGAAAGTATTATGCCATTTTCCCTTAATACCAAGATTGCAAAGATTGTTCATGTCATCAAAGACAGCTCCATTCATGATATGGCATGATCGTGATAGAGTGAAAGATGGATTCTTAAGGCATCCTGCAGATTCAACTAAATGGACAGATTTTGATACTAAGCACAAATCATTCTCTTCATATCACCGCAATGTAAGACTTGATTTAGCAACACATGGCTTCAATCCTTTCAGAACTATGAGTGTTTCTTATAGTACATGGCATGTCATATTGACTGTATATAA
The DNA here is from genome assembly GCA_026586065.1 of Dioscorea zingiberensis. Classification (NCBI taxonomy): domain Eukaryota; kingdom Viridiplantae; phylum Streptophyta; class Magnoliopsida; order Dioscoreales; family Dioscoreaceae; genus Dioscorea; species Dioscorea zingiberensis. Next base: position 50,576,842 of record CM048818.1, on the reverse strand, counting down.
TTTGCCGCCATGGATGTGTATGAAATAACACCTTATATTGTCGTTGTTGATTCTTGGCCCACATGGACCAGGGAATGATATTGATGTGTATTTACAGCCGTTGATTGATAAGTTGAAGGAATTGTGGGAATTTGGCGTTAATACTTATGATGTACACACTAATCAAACCTTTCAGATGAAAGCAGCATTGCTATGGACCATCAATGACTTCCCAGGTTATGCCATGTTATCAGGATGGAGCGCCAAAGGGCGTCTTGCTTGTCGTTATTGTAACAAAGACACTTGGTCAAGGTACTTGAAACATAGTAGGTGTAACACCCTTATCCTTTTCAGGACCCAGGTGTCACACCAGCCAGATCTAGAGAATGAACCCCAGATCTAAGGCTGTAGACTGCTATTAAACTATGAAATTTATAACTCGCGGAAGGTAAATAAGCAAACTGAATAAATTAAAACACCAACTCAATCTGGTTTAATACAACACCAAATGAAAATATTGTCTCAAACTTAAAGTCTCACAACACTCATAAATAAAATAACAGGACTTCTAGACGCGGAGTCAGAGCCAGCTACAGTACATCTCCACTAACTCGTGGTCAGACGACCCTCTATATGTCTCCTGTCTAACATCCTGCAAACACAGTGTCAAGAAGAGGGGCTGAGCTACTGGAGCTCAGTGAGCGGGAACAAATCTGTCGGGTGTAACTGTACCCGTATAATAAGTAAAACTGTAAAGGAAATCTGACGTATAATAAAAACACGAATAGAAAATACTGAAAACTGAACTGAATACTGAGCAAGTAAGTGTTGATTAATGTATTCTCTTTTAAATGCATATCTGAGTTTCTGTTTCTCTGTCTTGTGAATTAGATATGAAACCAGAGCATTCCCTCACGGGTAATTGCACTGCCCTCTCTCTCTCTCTGAGATGAGCTCTATCTCTAGAACGCGAGGAATGCGGCGTCATCTGATAAACACAAGACCAATTCTCTGACTATACATCTACTTCAATACTGTATGGCCAGCAACCAACAAGTATATCTGATACAAATGGTCGACAATGTATACGTACAATAAGCATCCAAGGGATGGAAAGGGGGTTTTGATTTTTATAAAAATGGAAATATTTTCAAAATAGATAGTTCGGACTTAAATCAGAATTTAAATCACCCCTCTCCTAACTCAGTGTCGTACTCTCTGGCTCTACACGAGCCACCACTGGTCTATACAAGTATATCGATAGAATGTAATCTATCTGTATCTGTATCTGTTTCTCTTTTCTGTTACTGAATACTAAGCATGAAATGGGTTTATGAAACTCCAGAAACTTTCATAAAACTCCTAGTTCATGCTTTTCAAAACTGAAAACTGTATCGTATAAAAATACGGTAAAACACATGAACTGTACAGGTAGATTCCCCTCACCTTAATCTGGTTCGAGCTTAGTTCTGGCTCGGTCCTTCGGCGACAGACTTGCCTTTGCCCTTACCTGATAATTGAAATAAGAACTCTATAAATTCGGAGCCCGTATTCTTGATTCCTACTCCAATTAGGACTAAATAGAGTACGATAAAATACGAGTTTTCTCTTCTAAGTATCTATACTTAACTTCATCATTAACTTATCTTAGAACTACCATCATGCTTTTATTAAGGCAATTACTTGCTAATTAATGTATGATAAATCTAAGTATATCGGCAAAAATTTCGGCAGCACCTCCTCTAATTGTAGGGCTCCGAAATTTCTACAAACATTCACAACATAATAACTCAACAAGGCATGCACATCTATACACATCAACACTTAGCTCATGGCATCAGTTCTACCACCAATTAATCAATTAATCTCATAGCTCACAGCCCCTATGTATTAATTAAAACCCATGCCCTTAATCCCTTCTCCTCATCATATAAACCATCAATAAACCATGCAATTACTCCCCAAAGATCTCACTGTCAATCTTGTGACACACATGCTGCTTGGCGTGGGGGCCAGCTGCCTTGATTAGCGTGGTGGCGGCGAAGCGGTGGTGGCGGCTAGCGTGGTGGCCGCTGCGCTTCGTGCTGAGCTTCGAGCTTCAAAAGGATGCCGAATTTGAGTCTGAGACAGTGGGGGGATGGCACGGTAGCTTGGCCCAGGCGCGTCGCAGTCGCGTATGCCGTCCGGCCGGAGGCGGAGGCGGCGACTTGGCCGGAAGCGCGAGGAAAGGTGACGTTGAAGACCTGCAGGCTGGGCGGCGCCGGCTCGGGTGTGCTACGAGCGTGGGTAGAGACGGAGTGAATGTAGGGTTGAAGAAGAGGAACGCTTCCTCTAACTAGATCTAGAGAGAGTAAAGATGAGACTTTGTTCTCTCTCTCTATCTTCTCATATATATATAACTTATATAATCACACTATTTCCCTTATGATATTGTATTACTTAATTATCCTATAAAAATATCTTATCTCTTGAAAATGATTGATTTAAATACAATTATCTTCTAAATATCCTCCACTACAAGCCGAACAGCTTTTCGTCGATCCTATCTTCTTACTGTGCCGTCACGAGGGCGACTAATGATATTCTCTGGCTTGTCTCTATCTCAGACCAGATCCGGGAATCCCAGGTCAGACGACCCCAGTGACACGGGCTGACTGTAGCATCACGGATCGTCTCTTCTCCCGACCCAGATCCGCGAATCTCGGCTTTTGACTTGGCTAGATCTACTTTATCGGGACTCTAACTTTTGTCCGATATTCCTACTTAATTAATCTGGATTAATTAATATTTAAATAAATTTCTGGTTTAATTAATCTAACTCGGCCGACTATCCATCTCCAACTATTCTATATAACTCTGGCCTGGCCCAACAAGGCCTCTCTCGGCCCTATAGTTGCGAGAATGGATTTCGGTCCATTTTAGTCTAATTTTCTTTAACTTTGAGGTTAATATTAATTAATCTGATTTAAGTTAATTAACCTCATTTAGAATTTCAAAAATTTACTGGATTATACTTAGGAAATTTTTGGGATGTTACAGTAGGAAATTTTGTTACATGGGGCATCCTCAGTTTCTTGATCCAGAACATGAGTTTAGATTAGACAAAAACTCTTTTGATGGAACAGAGGAGTTCAATGTTATGCCAAATCAATTGTCTCCCACTCAAATTTTAGAACAATTGGAGGGTTTTCACAATGATTTTAGAAAGAGAAAGCTTAGTGTAACAGCAAAGCGAAGGAGGTTGACACAAACAGAATCAAAAGATTACTATAACTTGAAGAAGAAAAGCATATTTTTTGAGCTGCCTTATTGGAAGTACAATTTAGTAAGGCACAACTTGGATGTGATGCATATTGAGAAAAATGTATGTGACAATATACTTGGAACATTATTAAATGCATTGGGAAAAAGTAAGGATACTCTAAAGGCTCGCTTAGACTTATATGAAATGCAGATACGAAGCAATCTTCATCCAATTGGGATTGGAAATAAAACATATGTGTCTCCGGCGTGCTACACAATGAACACAAAAGAAAGGGATAAGCTTTGTAGTGTGTTGAAAAATGTGAAAGTTCCAGATGGATATTCTTCAAACATTTCAAGATGTGTAAATTTGAAGGATCACAAGATTGTAGGACTTAAAAGTCCTAATTGTAATGTGTTGATGCAACAATTACTGCCTATTGATATACGGGGGACATTAACTAAGTCCAATGTGGCAACCCTTGTGGGGTTGTGTTCATTCTTCAGAGAGTTATGTTTGAAGAAAGCATGCACAAGGAATTTTGATAAGCTGCAGTCTTCAATCGTACGGATACTTTGCAATTTAGAGAGGATTTTTCCCCCTGCATTCTTTGATGTGATGATACATTTGCTTGTTCATTTGGCTACCGAGGAAAAACTTGCTGGACCTGTACAATACCGTTGGATGTATCCTATTGAGAGGTTAGATAGTGATTATTTATGTGTATATTCTCTATATAATTTTTATTGCGTTTACCGGGCTGATTTTTTCAACTATAAATCATCATTTGGTTTTAGGTATCTTCTCACACTAAAATCATATGTTCGTAACCGAAATAGACCAGAAGGTTCAATTGCTGAAGGCTATCTTACGGAGGAATGCATGACTTTTTGTTTACTATACTTTGATGGTGTTGATACAAGATTTTATAAGCCACCGCGGAATGATGATTTTGGGGATCCTATTATTGGTCATTCTATAGGGAAATCAAAAACATTTACCCTTAATCCTATTGAGTGGAAACAAGCACACCGTTATATGTTATTCAATTATGAAGCTCTTGATTACTATATCGAGTAGTATCCAAATTCCATTTATTAATTTATGATATAAATTTTGAATAAAATAAAATTGTAGTAAACAAATGGTTTATTTATGCAGGGAACATAAAAGAGAACTCAAGAGAAAACATCGTAGAATCAGTGCTTATGACCTTGATAAGATGCACCATCAACGGTTTGATGAGTGGATATTTCACAATTGTCAGAACACAAATGATTCTTCATTATCTGATGAAGTTGTAAATTTAGCCAAGGGCCCGGACATAGTAGTGAGGAGGTGGAATGCTTATACTATTAATGGGTTCAGGTTTCATGTCAAGGCCCGAGAGCAGAGAAGAAAAACTCAGAATAGTGGAGTGGTTGTCGTTGCATCGACTGTGAGTTTTGCAAGTGTCAGTGACAAAAACCCCATTCAAAGTGACATTACATATTTTGGGGTGTTGAATAATATTATTGAACTAAACTATCATGGATGGAAACGTGTAGTATTGTTCAAGTGTGAGTGGGTTGATGTTACAAAAGGAGTAAAGACAGATGATTTAGGGTTCACTCTTGTGAATCTAAATCGATTATCAAATACCGGGGCAAATGAGTATGAGAGCCATTCATTTTAGCATCTCAAGCATTGCAAGCTTTCTATATTGAAGACCCTTTGGATCCAAATTGGCATGTCGTTGTCCAAACAAAACCAGGGGACTTTTATGACATGCAAAATGATTGCTCCATTGAAGATCATTTGCAAAGTATAATTTCTAATAAAGCAAGTTTGGAGGACAACCTCTTTAATAATGAGAGGAATATTAATTGGGATAGACATGATATGCAAGGGGAAACAATTGATGAACCCTTTATCCCTGTGGGCAGGAATATCTCAATGGCTGATACAGTAAAGGAATTTGCTGAAGATAGAGACAAAGAAATTTGATTTATGTATGTTCAATAGTCTTTCCATGTTTGCATCTGTCTTATTATATATGTAAAGACAAATTGTCCATTTTCCATTGTTATTTTATTAACATTCCATTGCTCATTTTATTCTGTTATATTAATTATAACACTTGTATTATTTTTGCATCTTATGATGTTATTATTTGGTGGTATTATGTTTGTTAATTTTGCTTCTTTTATGGTGTAGCAAATGTTGCACTTTGCAAGGCGTGGTAGGGTACGTGGTGGAAGAGGAGTCCCTGCTGACTCAAATCCAAGCTCAAGTCATACTCTTTCAAATGAAGGAAATTTTTCTAATCCAGGCTAGTATATCTTCATTAAGTTTTCATAAAAGTTTTCATGAAGTGTTATAATTATACTCATTTGCATATTTATAAATTTTATGAAGTTTTTAAAATTCAATATTTTATATATCAAAGCATTTTACAGAAATTCATAGGAATGTTAGGGGACACACGCGGCTTGAGGGACTCTGTAATAGAGAAGAAAATGCACCAAAAAAAGTTGTCCGAAGTAATAATAAGGGGCAACCAGTTGGTGATGGTGCTAGAGATCTGGGACAATTTCTAGGTACTATGGTTCGTAGACCTAGATTTTGTTCGTTCAGATACTCTGATTGGAGGTTTGTGCCCGAGGAAGATAAGGAGAAGGTGTGGCAGAGAGTGCAGGTAACATTTTAAAGTTTAAATTTTTTTTTTCAAAGTTGGATAATTTCAACTCATGATTTTTTTTTTTTCATTTTATCATGTTTTAGGATGTTTTTGAAATAGACAATTCACTTAAGAATTGGGTCTTACAATCTTTTAATAAGAAGTGGAAGGATTATAAAGCCCAAGTGAAACGGGCTAATTACACCCCTTTCATGGGTGATGTAGTAAGAGCCAAAAGGAACTGACCCTTGGAGCTTACCCAAGATGATTAGGATTGGCTTGTAGATTTCTAGGAAAGCGACACGGGGAAGGTATATTTAATATCCCCGTTTGTATCATTATTCAAGTAAATTTTTATATGACATAGTTAAATATTAAACAAAATTTTTATATTCTTTTGAGTTTAGATGCCTGAGGAAAAAGGCAAATTAAATCGTTGAAAACAAGCCATGCCTCGCACTTCTGGAACAAAAAGCTTTGCAAGGAGAATCGACGAAGAGGTAAAAAAAATATATCATTTGTGGTTGGTAATAAACTAATATTTTTAATTCATTTAAAAATATGATATTATCTATTTTGTACTAGACGATAAACAATGATGGAGTGGAACCGTCTCGCGTAGACATGTTTTGTAAGCTGCATCAAAGAAAAGATGGGACATTCGTCGATGCAGCAGCTGAAGAAAAGTTTTTATGCATCTATCGAATTTTGCGTTCTCTACTTATACAATATTTACATCATCAAATTAAATTTTATCTTTTTTTAAACAGTCTCAAATGAATGTTTTAGTGTCCCAGTTGCCACAAGAGTCCCAAGGTATCCCTGCAACTAGGGATGAAATGTTCTCCCATGTCATGGGAGAAGATAGTCATGGGCGTTGCAGATCATATGGTCTAGGTTTTTCACCTAAAGATATGCATGGACCACGACCTACGCGCCGAGAGCTGTTAGAAGAGAATAAAAGCTTGAAGGCTGATAACGAAAGCATGAAAAAGCAATTTGATATGGTAACTTCAATTCTTGGTCAACTCACTGGTATAGAATGTGATCTTCATGATATTATGGCTAACCTATCTAAAAAGGTATATGTTTTTAATTGAAAATTGTTTTATTTTTAGGTTGATTTTTAAGATTTAAGTAACTACAAGTTTTTATTTGTAGGGTCGTGCACAACCTACTGATGTCGGATCTTCTCATTCATTTGAAAATGAAATGCAACAAAATTAATATGGAAAGTAAAGAGGAAGACAATTGTCCCAGCATTGTATCAAAAGGTAATCTATCAACCCATATATTTTGTGAAGCTTTTCTAATTTTGTTATGACATAAAGGCAATAACTAGCTTTGCTAAATGCTATCAACCCATATACTCTTGTATACATAGTTTGTATTTTACTTTTTAGTAGTTTGTATTGGGGGAGCTGGAGACATCAAGCTTACCAAAGATGGCAACACTTTATTGAAGGAAATGGTGTGGTTTTCTTGTTGAAACTATTTGCTTGTGGATAAACTTGATTGATCCGGGTTTTTATTTTTTGTGATTTAATGTATGGTGTTGTTATTTGCAAAGAAATCCGTAAACCTATCGCAATCATGATCGCCGGAGACAGTGATGGCCGGGATGACACAAGCGAAGATGGTACCACTTCCACCGTGCTTTTCACTGAGGAGCTCATGAAGCAATCCGAGCGCTTTATTGATGAAAGTTTCTTGATCTATTTGGGCCCTTATTTGTTCTTTGCATTTCAATTTATGCCATGCCATGCCTTGTTTTGCTTGTTTACCATTTTGGTGTCTCAACAGTGTATTTTGTATTTTGTTAGGTTTATGCATAGAAAGTTAGAATGTTTGGTGGTTACTCTTGACATGGTGTACTGAAAATTATTAGGCCCATAACTTTGAATTCTTATTAGTATCTGAGATGCAATATTTATCCTATTAGCATCATTGTGTCTGCTACTTTAATTTGAAACATGAGTTATTCCTTTAAAATGTATTGTGTTCGTTGTATGTCCACTTGTGATGTGATACTACTGTGATAGCCTTTAGTGTTGGTTGCTTAACTTTGGAAGAATCTTATGAGATGGCTTTATTTAGGGATGCATCCACGTGTGTTGGTGGATGGTTTTGAAATACGTAAGAGGGCAACACTCGAAGACGCCTGTCACTATTGGTGAGACACCTAATGCAGAGATCTTGAAAATGGTGGCAAGGACCACCCTCAGGACCAAAGTAATTTGTCATTCATTCTCTATGTCCTTTTGCCACTTCATTTTATAAGCTTCTCATCTATCGGTTGCCTACTTTTAAATGTTCTAATATTTTTTCTTGACATCTCTATGAAGCATTGGTAGATCAGTTGACTGATATAGTATTGAATGCAGTATGCTTTGTTCTTTCAAGTAAAATTTATTTTGTTTGTTTTCTTCGACTAATCTGTTTGCTTAAACCTAATACCTCTTTAGCCCTTTTCTGTAACTTAATACTAAAGCATTATTCAACCCATTTATCTTCTTTGTAGATGCTTTCATACATTTTTTCATGTGTATTCCTTGTAAATCATTCTTGACCTGATTTAAAGTTTGCCTCTGCAGTGGTACATCAGGTGTGTGGTATGACTAATTCATGTTAATATACGTACACTTTTTGCTCTCGAAGAATATCCTCATGTAAGCATTGCAGATCTTTTTGTATGCTTGTTGAACTCTAAATGAATCGTCTGAAATAATCAGCAAATTTGACAATAGCTCTTTTATTTTTTTTCATGTAATTACAATAAACTTGTCATGAATTGATATGAATTGGTTACTCTATTGTTTGCAGAGTTCTTCATTCAATTCCTTCAAATGCAGACAAATTTCACCTTTTTGTTTCTGCAAATCACTGTTGCAAGTTCAATTTATTTCTAGCAGCTTTATAATTGAAATGCCTCATGTTAGAATGGTATGGTTTTCAAATGCTAAGGATCAAAATGTAATTATATCCCTATCACTTGTTTATATACTAGAGGATACCTTCCTTCCTTAATTTAGTTTTTTTCTTGATGATGGTGTTTCAGATAAAGGAAGAACCCTGAATGGAATGACAGCTTTCTTTTCACTATATCTGATCATGTTTTGGAGCTCACTATCAAGCTTATGGATAGCGACAAATTTTTATCGGATGATTTTGTTAGAGAAGCTAAGTGAGTGTTAAATAACATTATGGTTTTCTGTTTGCAACTTTGATTATGAAACTACAAAGAAGAACCCCAGAATGTAAGTATTAATATACTCATCTTGTGATTTTCCAGAATTCACTTAGAACCCCTATTTGTGGAGAGAGTCATGTTACTAATGGTTTATAATGTGGTTAAGGATTAGGAATATCATGGAGAAATTAAAGTTGGCCTCACCTTTACTCCTGAACCTTAGGTATGTTGTTTCATTTACCATAGAACCCCCGTGAAGAAATCTATGCAAACATGGAAGTATAACAATTCGCAGTATAAAAGGTAATCGAATTTGACCTTCCTGCAACTTAGATCTTTCCATCCTATCACATAAGTCAATATCAAAAGGCAATCGAATTTCATCATTGGTTCAAGAGAGTAATCTCATAAAGTTGTCATAAAAGGAGTTCATATCATAGGAAAAAGATAGTAAAAATCAAAAATCAACACAACCATCCCCAAACTTAAATATGGCAGTATCTTTAATGGCTAAAATATAAGAAGAAGTAGAAGAAGACTACCTTGTCAATATTTGAGGTATAGAAGAAGCTTTATGTGTCCTCAACCTCCTCCTCCTCATTTTCTTCATCTTTAGTTGGCTCTTCTATTATGGTAGGATGTTCATTTTGCAAAGGTTTCAGATAAATTTCAATTTGGAAACTTCCTTCACTATTTTGACATTGTGTCAACCCCAAACTTATGTATAGTCTTGCAAAAAGGCGATGAGAAAACGAACATCAATCTAGAGTAGTTATAAAGGATGGAACTAAAAATTAAACTAAAAATTGAAAGAAATCTAAAGAGAATCTAATAACTTGGATTGCCTCCCAAGAAGGGCTTTCTTTAAAGTCTCTAGCTTGACTTCTTCATGGTGTTTTCCTAGGTCCACTAAAATAATAGAGGTTCTACGACAAACAACATCACCTTCCCAATAATGCTTAAGCTACTGGCCATTAATAACAAACAACTTATTAGATTGCTCATTGATGATTTCAATTTGCTCATCCCCAAGGTGATGCTTAATTAGCTTGCTCTTATGTCATCTCTTAGCGCTTGTTTGGTTCAAAGTGGGAGTTTGAAGGGGGGGGGGGGTTGAGGGGGAGTTTGGAGGGGGGGGAGGATGGAGAGTTTTGAAAAATTTTATGTTTGGTTCAATGTGGTGGTGGGTGTGTGTGTGTGTGTGTGTGTGTGTGTGGTGTGGGGTGTGGGGTATAAGGAGGGATGAGGAGGAGTAATCTATGTTTTTGTTTGGTTGTATGGAGGACTGAGGAGAGGTGAGGAGGAGTCTAATGTACCTTTGACCATTTTTCCCTTTATGCAATGGATAATAATATTTATATATAAATTTATAGAATGAGAACACCAAAATCAATTGGTCTCTTCAAATTAAGCAAGTTTAATTTATTTTATTATTTATCATTTTTTTAAAAAATTAGTTATTAAGTTAATTATTTGGTAATAAAACGAAATAATTTTATTATGTATCAAAATAATGATGTTATATTTAGTAGGATAATAATTATTTATTATCCTACTTAATGAAGGAAAAAACTTCAACTGGTTTGCATCTTTTTTGATATATTTATATCCAATTTCCAAGCAAACTACTTCATCTTGATTTGTGCTCCAGAGGATGCCTGCATCCATGCATATCGTCTATTTATATGTGTCTTTAGCTATTAATTCCCATTATAGTTCTACAAGAATGTTCTCCATCACAGTTCTACAAGAATGTGCCTATTAATTCCCATCTGTAACTGTATGAATTTCAACAAGCTGAAGTTAATATGATTATGACTGAAAAAATACAAATGAATCAGTCAAGAATAGCAACAGAAAATCTGCATGTAAATTTACAATGGCAACAAAAGTACACACAACCTGTAAATCTACAATAGCAACAGAAAATCTATAATAGAATACAGAACATGTGAACAATAGAAGTATCACACAACTTGTAAATCCAAGTACTCCAAGTTTCCAAAATATATTTAACAACAATTAAATTTGCATGTCACAACATAATCCAAAGTACTCCAAGTTTCCAAAACATAAAAACTAAAGTTTCCAAACCAATTCAAAGTTATACGTGACAGTTTGACAAATTTGAGCAAAAAGTTAAGACTTGAACGTCAACCAAACTTGGCCTTCTTCTCCACATCAAACAAGCTTGAACATCAAAAAAGCTTTGTCATTTGACACCCTACATCATCAAAGCAAATGAGCATAAGAAAACAATAAGATAAAAGTATTAAATTAAAGACATGAGATAAATAAAAGGTGCATTACTATCACATACTAAAGTTTGTAAGGTCCCCGGGTATCCCACTTAAAATGAAATCCCTACGATGTTCTATTGGACAACCAAGAACCGCATTCAAAACGTCCACGTTCATCACAAGCTTACTGTAAATATTATGGAGAAATGGTGGCCGAAATCATAAGTCCAGTAGCATTTGATATGTCTCTGTTGGGGAAATTGGAGCTTTCCTTGCAATAACCTTACTGAAAGTCTTAATATTCTCTGCACTGAGCTCAACAGAAGACCTAATTGCATATGCTACTTTTTCAATTGCATCTTTCATCCCTTTAGTAGCCTCTTTCTCTTTGTCTACAGATTTTCTAGATTTTTTGTTGCTACCACTAGCACCATGTGGAGATGGAGACACACATTCACAAGGTGAAGGTGGGATTACGTCCATGTCATCATCTACAAAATGACTTGCTATTTGAACTAAAAATTGAGACATTGTGGGATCAATGTCATGTGTGGAGTCAGTGAAGTCATCTATATCACTTGAAGTTGAACGCTTTCGCAATTCTGAAGCGGTTACTAAATGATTGCCTGTAGCTATGTACTTTCCATATAAAATAATCATCTTATCATAGTGTGGTACGGGGGTTTGCATATATATCTTCGCTTGTGGCTTCACCTATGTATGTAAAGCATTCTAATGAGATCACTTAATTACATAATAAACTTGAAAAAGGAAAATATGATTATATAAATCTTAGCACATTTATAGAAATTTTACCTTGATAAGGGCATTCCATACTTCTGGCTCGAACATCCATAATTGTGTTGTTGGATCCATGCCATTCTTGAAGATGTCATAAGCATCAAAGAAGTGTTTCTTCAAAATCTTCCATTGACTCTTCACTTGACTCTTTTCAATTTTCATGTTTATTGATTTTGCAAGTTCCTCAACAATATTACCATAAGCCTTGGAAACAATAGTGCAATTCACCTTAAATCCCATGTTATAGTGATTTATGAATGCAGCAACTAATGTTGCATCCATTATAAACGTCCATACTAGATACTTTGATGTGGTGGGGTGGGGGGGGGGGGGGGGGGGGTGCTGTTTAAGGACAAAGAATATGCACAAACATAGGCATTTAATGCATAGAATCAAATAAAAATTATTCACTAAACATCAATAATTTCTTTGACACAAAAACGTAAAAGAACAGTATTTCAACGGAGATCAAACATTACAAAATACACTAGATAAGCAAACACAACAAACAAACAAGATAAAAGACAACATGGAAACAAAGCTCATAAAAACTCTAATAAAATTATTGTTCTATGTAATTTCTCTACATTGCAACAAAAAATTCTTCTCTCAAACGTTCTCCTATCGCGGTATCCTCACTGGTACTACTATGGGTACAATATTCCTCATAAGTTACTTCTTGTCTTGCTAACTTTGCGTCAACCTCTACAATAAGGTCCTCATCAGGATCTACAGACATCAAATAATTATGCAAGATGCAGCAAGCTAGAATTATTGAATTTTGAGCTTTCAAGCCATAACGGGGATCAGAAGCATTTGAGATAATAATGAACCTCTTCTTCAATACTCTAAATGCTCGTTCAATGGCATTGCGCAATGATGCATGACGGAGATTGAATGATTCTCGATGATCTCTTGGAGGATTTTTTGATGAGTATTCCTTCAAATGATAGCGTACATCCCTATAAGGTGTAATCAATCCTTTTCATAACATGAACCCAGCATCTACAAGGTAGTATTTTCCTGAGTTGAAACATATATATTAATAAAGTTTTTATCTAGATTAAATAAAGTACATTAAAGTAACCAAATAAAAAAAAACCTACCAATAGGAATTTTCAGATTGTCCTATCTCGTCAATGCATCTTTTATAATTCTAGAGTTCGATGCAATCCCTTCCCACCCAGTGAGTACGTATGTAAATTTTAAGTCAAAGGTGCATGTTGCTAAGACATTTTGCGTTGGGTAGTCTTTCCTGCCACGGTACTTAGGAGCATCTTCACGAGCCACTTTTACACGTATATATGTGCCATCAATTGCACCAACACATTCCTTTCATATCAATGAAGTATTATACAAAACTATTAAATTTCTTATTTCCATCAATTGCATAAAATGAATATATGTGGGCTAAAATGTATAAAATTTTACCTTGAAATATGGGAAAAATCTTTCACTCTCAAGAATCTCAGAGGGGATAGTTGTGCCATCTGGCTGAAGAAGGAGTTGAACTTTTAATTGGATTATAGGTTTTATCACATTATATACATGTCGGCTAATAGTCTCCCTGAACGTCGGAACTAAAAATTAACTTCGCGATTCTTGGCTATGTGTCAGTATATATAGGGTCTTCGCAACTTGTTCTTCCACACTCGCCCATCGTGTAGACTTAGACCACCTTTTGTCTCTAATATTCAACCAACCTTATAAATGCAGGAGGTCCCTTTTTGATGATGTTACAACCAGTTTTACTATTCATAATACGGTTCATTATCTCATCTCTATTTTGTTCCCTTCCTGAGCTCATACTATGAGTTATTTTTCTTTTATGAGAATGCCTTTTGATGAAGTGCCATTGACCAATAAGGCAAATCACATATGCTCCCATATTTTGAACTGTAGTCCACCATCCTATAACTTCATCATTATCCATCTAAATTCATTAAATATATGAATGATTAGAATTATTAGACATGATTAGAATATTGGACAATTTAATGATCCTAATTCTATAGCAATGAAATAACCAACATGAGACGCCTTGTTACATCTGTTAATCATAATATCTATCATCTTGACACAATGCTAACAACATTCAAGGGACATGAATAAGAACAACATCATTGGAGCATGATATTATTTAATTAAAAGAAAAATATCAACAAACCACAATTGTGGAGGAATAAATAATTAAGTGATCAAATCACCTCAATTACTAGAACAAAACAAAAGAAGGAACAAACCAAAATAGTGGAGGGAAATTAGAACATGAGCGTGCTTCTATATTGCAATAATGAAAACACACTTTCTATATTGCAAGAAATTATAGCAAAAACCTAAATGAGACCTAAACAACGACTTTTCTAAGAAAATATTTGTTAATCTATGAAGTATTTGCAATCTCATCACAAATGTATCAGTCCTAATTGCTGATCAATTGAATGATAAACCATTGTAAAGAGAGGCTTGATGTAGGTTTCATAAGATGATAACAAGGAAAAGAGGAGACACCCAGAAACTAATTATTTTTCTTGATTCACTTTCCAGTTGTACGGATTGCAAAACAAGTTTGAACTTAAAGATAGAGATAAAGGATTCAACTTCCATGTATCAAGCATGATTCTCTTGTCATGTTGCCACTAGAGAACCTAGAAAACTTGTTCCCAATTAAACAGTTACCAATAAGCTCTAATATTTAAGGTTGTTCAGCCACTTGAAGCATTCTACAACAATAAATAAATTTTAGCAATACCATGTCAACTTTTCTTTCCACAATATGGAATAACTGCTAGAAAAATTTCCTCAAGATTAATGGTTGAGGAGAAGAAAAACCAAATATTAAATTTCGTTAAATTGATCTCAGTTTTGTATTTCAACAATGAAAATAACGCACTTCAAATAATTTTTGAAGGAGCTCAGATGAAACAACTGAAGGAGTAGACTTCAAAAAAGTATTGAAGGCGTTTATTCTTCTTCTAGGTTATTTAATTTGACATCTGAAGCTTTACACTTATATCAAAACACATAATTTTGAAATCCAAAGTCCTCATCAAAAGTATGAAGATGTATGGGGAATGAAAAGCTTCTAATTTCTTTATCTTTTTTGTTTATTTTGCTGGCTTTTCATGCATCAAGTGAAACACTACAATCATCCTTTCTTTCATAGCTTAAACTTTCTAGAAGTGTAAGGCTCTGGATAAATGGGAAAAAAAGTTGTTCATCTTCTGTATCTTGGCCTATTTGTTTGAAAAGGAATCATTGATCAAACAAAACAAAACAATCAAGAAGAAAAAAGAAAGTCCAGCCTGGAAATCAATGTGGTTAATTTGATTTGTGAGTGAGAAACAAAGGTTAGGCATTGGTACCCCAAGGTTTGTGAATCAAAATCAATGAGCACATACATACAATTCAACGAGTCTGGCTAATGTTAAAATCCAACAAAAAAAACAAAGTTAAAATCAAGCACACAACCTAAGTTCAGTTTTGAGAAATTAAAAAAAGAGGCAACATGAGAGCATGCCAATAAAGGAAAAAATCAATCAGCCAGCATATTTACCTCACAACCTTAGAGAAATCAGAACAGCTCCGAGAGAGGGTAACTTGGGAATGCGTAGGAAGGTGCAGGGAAGCATTGTCGGTGAGGTGCGGGAGGGGAAAGGATCAGCGAGGGTTCTGTGGTGGGGCCGGGAGGCTCCAGAGGGAGCGCGGAGAGAAGGCGAGCAAAGGGTGCAGCTATTGAGGGAGAGTTAGGTTTACTTTTATATAGGATATGGATGGAATTTTAAAATAAGTGAGGGGCATCTGTGTCATTTCAAGTCATGATTTTAAAAATAAAAGAAAAATCCCTCCCCCAAAAGACCCCAATTTTAGGGAGTGAATTGTGAGGGGTGAGGAGGGGATTTTCAACCCCCCCCCCCCCACCCCCCACCCCACCCCCCACCCCACACCCACCCACACACACAAAACCAAACAAGCAAAATCCCCCAAAACCCTCCTCACCCCTCCAAAAACCTTGAACCAAACAAGGGCTTAGTTTTCTCCTAGTAATGCTTGTTTTGTTTGTTATTATGCTTTATCTTGGTTTTTTTCTCTAAACCCCTGACAAACAATATTGTCCACCGTAATGATTGTAAAACACTCCTTAGAGTTATCAAGAAAATCCATGGTTTTAAAAATCTTAAAGGTCTCTTGTTAGTCATGAACTCTCATAGTGAGTTCTCCTTTCTACACATCAATCAAGGTCCTCCCTGTAACTAGAAATGGCCTGCTAGTAATGATAGTTATCTCTCGATCCTCTTCATAGGCTAATACAATGAAGTCAGAAGGGAAAAATAAATTTGTCAACTTTTACCAACACATCCTCAATAACCTCATTGGGGGTGTGCATATATCCTGTCAGCAAGTTAGAGTGTCACTGTTGTAGGTCTTGCCTTACCCAAACCCAACTTTTAATATATAGACATGGGCATTAAGTTGACACTTGCTCCTAAAGCTCCACCATTAAACCGATTACCTATAGTACATGGGATTGTGAAGCTTCCCGGATCTTTGAGCTTTGGTGGGAGCTTGTTTTGCAGGATAACACTAAACTCTTTAGTGAGAGAAACTCTCTCAAACTAACTTAGCTTCCTTTTCTTTTAAAAGATTTCCTTCATGAACTTCACATAGCTAGGTTTGTTCTCTAAAGCTTCTACAAAAGATATGTTGATGTGAAGTCTCTTAAATATATCTAAAAATATCTGAAATGTCTTGTCGAGCTTTTGTCGCTGAAATCTTTGAGGGAATGGTGGCAAAGGGAGAGTCTTGTTCTGCATCTTCTCTACTCTTTTATCATCTTGAATCTTATCCCCATATTTTTTTCTTCACTGTGTTTGCTTGATTGGGTTTTCACTTTGCTTGATTCTTCAACCTCTCTTCCATTTCTCAGAGTAATAGCCCTGCAATGTTCAAGTTTATCTTTTCCGGGATTTGCCTAAATATCACTGGGAAATGCTCCATGTGGCATGTTGTTAATTCCATTAGCCAACTACTTCATCTGATTCTCCAAGGTTCTCAATGATGTTGTCTAGCTTTGAATAATTGCATGATTCTTTGCCATGTATTGCATCATCAATTCTTCCAAGGAAAGCTTCTCTTTTGGTAGTGGTGCCTCTACTTGGATATGAAACCCAGGGGAAACTTAAGATTTTGAAGAAGATGCATGCCTCTACTGGTTGCTCTAGGAGAAATTGAGGTCATTCCTCCATATTGGGTTGTACTAATTTGAATAAGGGTTGTGTTGCTACCTGTTAAGTTCCCCACAAACTTAAAAGATTCAAGATTAGATTGACACTAATCACTAGCATGCCCATCACCACACATGTTACAAGTAACAAATGGGCTAATGGCTTGAAAATGTACCCAAAGTTCAATCTTCTTCATGCACACCTTTGTAGTCAAAACGAAGATGGTTTTCCCTTCATGCACACCAGCAATTCTTCTCTATACTAGCCTCTTTAGATGACCATTGGTAATTTTTGAAAGCCATCTTCTCAAGCAAGTCATAATTCTCTCTATGGATTTTCCCATCAATTCTCCTCTTGTTGTCACATCAATTGTATCCTAGCACCTCAGTAGGTCTTTGGATTTTTCCCAAGCTTCATATGGTGGCTCAGAATCAAATTGTGTGAAAGCCATGATGTCTTTCCTCATTCTATCATTTTTATCTGGAGGAAAGAACTTCTCTAGGAATTTCTATGCGAACTCATCCTAAGTGATGGATCGAACAAGTAAGGAGTTAAGCCAGCTTTTCGCCTTGTCCCTTTGCGAAAAAGGGAATATTCTCAGTCTTATAGCATCATCCAACACTACATTGTGATTAAAGGTATCACATAACTTCAAGACATTCATGATATGTGAATCTGGATCATCATTGGGTGACCCTCGAAATTGGCCTAAAGTTTGTAACATCTGAATGATTGTTAGCTTGATTTCAAAATTGTTAGTCTTGATGGTTGGTCTTTGTATGCTATGACTTCCAGAATCTGTCTGGTAGAGGAGCTTCAAAAAATTTGGGAACGAAAGGAGAAGTGGCTCGAGAGGCGTACCTCTGTTGTTCTTTAACCAAACAATGAGTAGTTTTATGTAGAGACTGTAAAGGCTCGGCCGATCGAGATCGAGGCTGAGATGACCCTACGTTGTAGGGTAATCGAATGCCCACTTCGTTCTTCTTGTCTCGAACTTTATGTTTTGAGAGTGGTGCAAGAGAGCACCTACCCGCTTCGACAGAGTCCTCCATGACATCTCCCCGTGATTATGGGGGTTGAAGAACTTGATCTTGTCTCTGGAGGGCTCTAGTGAGCATCTCGAGTTGAGTTTAGAGTAGCCAGATCTAGACATCCTTTAAATCCTTCTCCAAGTTCATTAGCTGCTCTAGAGGGCTTGCTACAGCTTCTGAGGTTGTGTCTTTTCCTACGAGGTCGTCAGTTGTTGGATCGTTCGTTTGGTTCTTCTTACCTCTCACCATTATAGATCCACAAACTTCTTGCTTGATTTTCCCACAGATGGTGCTGAATTGTTGAGCACGTGAATCCAAGAGTTCTCGGGACGAGGACAGATCTTGACCAATGAACAGATTATTGGGGGAGGGGGAGATGTTGAAACTCTGAGTGGTTGAGTGAGGGAAACAAGCTGAGGTCGTCGGGGATAGGCCGGTCACCATCTTGAGAGGCTTCGAACCTTTAGGTCTTGGTCATGTTCCTGCAAGGGAAGTCTGGGGGCTCCTCCCAAATCCTCTAACGATCAAGTTGGTGAGAGGACCGTGGAGGAGGGGAAAAAGGTGGAAGAGATTGGTAGGATGAGGAAGTGGAGTAATGAGTGAGAGATAGACATAAGGAGAGAGAAAAAGGGAATCTGATGGAGTGAGTGCCTCTAGAGAGGATTAGATCCCCCTCTCTCTTCTCTGTCCCTTTTATACCTATGGACCTAACCCTTAGGTTGCCCGTCTCCTGCCCAAACCTTCGCCTGCTCGGCAACTGCTTATGCGCCTAAAGGACCTTTTTTTTTTTGGAACGTAAGAGCCAACTAGCTAGGCCAGCAGCTAGTAAGAACCAACGGGCGTGCGCACACATGGGTTTGAATCCTGGCAGCAGCACTGGGAGGTTACCATCCGTAGACTGGGCCTCCACCAAGTGGTGCACAGGCATTCGCCTCATATGTGGCCCTCAGCGTGACTCGAACCCACGACGGGGTGGGAGTCACGCGACCGGTTTGACGCTCGGCTCAAACCCACCTAAAGGACCTTGTTGATGCTAGCCCACTAACAACTCACCATCATTAACAGTCCCCTTCTAGAAGCTTTGTTATTTAGCCCCTATCTCTTTCAAACCCTAGGATCATATCTCATATTTCCTCCATATATATATATATATATATATATATATATATATATATATATATAATCTTCGCAAAAAAAGTATCTTCAACATTAATAAAAAAAAATTGAAGATAAAGGTCTCAATTTACATCATCCCATCATCCATTAAAGTTGATAACCTTTTTCACCCACCACATAGTTATAATAAATTTATGATTAAAAATTAATATTTTCATAAACATATAAATTAATAGATATTATTAAAAATTTAATAATAAAAAAGTAGTTTAAAAAATATTCTTTAAAACATATAATATGTTAACTCCAAAATTGGATCAAGCCCCAATTTCGAGCAACACTTTAAATTTGTATTAAGATGGGAAGAAGAAGAATCAGAAGATCAAAGAGAAAACTCAGAACAAAGGAAAAATACCCAGGAATTTACGTGGAAAACCCCAAATATGGGGAAAAACCACGATCCTCTCTTCAGAGGATGAATCCACTAAATCTCTTCTGGAATACAATTCGGAACTCCATGATCGAGCTCTGGAATGAAGGAAATAAAGATGGAGAAGGAGAAGGAGGTAGAGAGAGAAGTTC
Source organism: Dioscorea zingiberensis (assembly GCA_026586065.1). Classification (NCBI taxonomy): domain Eukaryota; kingdom Viridiplantae; phylum Streptophyta; class Magnoliopsida; order Dioscoreales; family Dioscoreaceae; genus Dioscorea; species Dioscorea zingiberensis. The sequence continues at coordinate 50,556,775 of CM048818.1, read as the reverse complement.
CAATCGCCAGAGCAGCAGGGCTTCGCCGGATCAGAAATGGAATACTCTTAAACCGGAGAAAGGGGGTATTTATAGGATCTGGAGGCTGGGGTGTTGCTTGGAGAAGAAGCCATCGAAATCAAGCATGTGGGAGCCAGCTCAGCATGCCAGCTCAGCAGATCCAGCTCATCATGTTTCTAGAAGCTTCTAGACTCCAGGCTGGCACCTCAACCGTATAACTGTTTTGTAACTACCTAACTGTTTCTCAACTGTTTAACCGTTCCTCTAACTGACTGGGCTTCTAGAAGATCTCGAAAGATCTCATGTTGATAACAGTGGGAAGGAAATCTGAAGGTGGCTCGCTCCCATGTGAGGTGCCGAGGTCCTTCGAGAGGACCTCGGAATTTAGAGCATTTTCCGAGGTGAGGAGCTCGGTCACAGAGAGGAACCAAGCGGGGTGCTATAAGGACTGCCACGTGATCTGCACATGCCTGGTTACCTGTGTGCCACGTGTCCCCATTTATAACCACCCTATCATCAGTCCCCCCTCAAGTATGCTTGCGATGAGCTCGGAAGATGAACGAATACCTTCGTGAATCTTTCGGTGAAGTTAGCTAAGCATACTGAGTCACTGGAGGATCTATTCCTTTTTGCTGGTGTTTTCCGAGGTGCTCCAGGCGATACAGTAGCAAGTGTCATCTTCGATGAATTGTAACTGCATTTAATGCTAGCCGCCTGCACGATTTTCAATAACTTTTTTTCTCTAGTGACGGTATGGTGTGTAGCAATGTATAATGATGGGCACGCCTTTCACGGTCCACGTGGCATTCATCCAGGGTGGTTCCGTAAGTAGTGATTCCTGTCCGTTAGATGAAGTGGACAGATGTCTCTTGGAGATTACTCGGTTTTCAAATAGATTTACCTGAGCCGTTGGATTTTTCGCGTGTCCCTTAAGTATCTTTAAATATTGCGTTGGGTTTTCCAACGCAACTGTTTATCTTCCTCTCCTTCTTCTTCAAGCCCTGACGGCGGAAACTGCAACCTTTGCCTTCTTACGATTCTCCTGTTTTTTCTGAGAAAAACTTCAAGGTATGGCTTCTTCTTCTCGCGCTGTTCCTTCTAATAGCAACGTAGGCGCAAAACGCAGCAAAAGACAGTTCCTTTTTTCCGATGCCTACCCTAGCATTCTTCATCAAGAGGAAGTTGATGTTGTAGTCAAATATTATAAGATTAGGTATAAGGACTTCCAGCCCGAAATTAGGCTGCCTGACCCTTCTGATAGAGCGAGTTCTGGTAGAGAGGGAGAACTTGCTATTTATGTAGATGCTTTATTAGGAGGACTTCGACTCCCTTTTCCTCCCCTCTTCCTCGAAATTTTCCAGTCTTTCAATGTCTGTCCATCTCAATTAACCCCTAATTCTTGGAGATGCTTCTGTGGATTCGTAGTTGTATGCCTTGATCGCCGAGTTACTCCCACACTGTCTTTGTTCGAGGCATTATTTTGCCTCATTAGGGAATCCAATACAGATTGGTACTTCTTTGGTGCCAGACCTGATAGGCGTTTCCTTGGTTCTGTACCGACCTCCATTAAGAGATGGAAGGAGAGGTACTTTTTTGTTTCTATAGAAGGGGGTTTTGGAGTCCGAACTGAATGGGGAGCACCTCGGACTCAGGTACTAAGTAGGGAGAAGCTCTCCAAAAGAGAAATCCGCCAACTCAAAAGATTGCGAAGATGTTCTCAGATTTCTCCCGATCTTTTCCTGATTAACAAAATCTTACGGAGGAGTGGACTGTTTTTAGTGAAGGGTAGGAATTGCCATATCTTTGTTGCTCTTTTCCGAGTTGGTTTCTGCTACTGCTAACCGAACTCCTTTTTTCTGCATGCCAGGTGAAGGAATGGATCCTTCTCAATACGTCAAGTCTCTACTAGACAAAGCTCGAGCCGGTGCTGAGAAACTCAACACGGCACGTCTGGAGAAGCAAAAGAAGGCCGAGCTCCGGAAGAAAGCGACAGCAGAGGAGCCCGGAACGGAAAGTGTCAATAAATCTGTGGCTGTTGAAGAATCATCTACACCTCGTGGAGATGATGAGCCTCGTCCTCCTCAAGTGGTGGAGGTTGAGTCGCCTACACATCCTGAGATAGTTTCAAGGAAGAGAGCTCGGGATTCTGATGAAGTTGTTGAAGACAAACCAGCTCGGAAAATAACAAGCAGAAAGAAGAAGGTTGCCTTTAAAGGGAAGAAGAGACACCCCGAATCGGTTCCGCAGCCTACTACTGAGAGGGCTTTGGCGATCTCTCCTTTATCTGCTCACGCTCCTGTTGAAAAAGAGACTTCTACGAGCGATGCCAACACTGAATCTCGCCGCGGTGGAGGAGAAGATTCCCAAGGGCAGAGGAACTCGGCTGAACTCTTCTCCTCAATGCCTGTTGAAGAAAATATCTTTGGGCGTATGCCTGATCTCCCTTAGTCTCTTAGGGATTTGATGGATGATGAAGTTGAGGTTATTGGTGTTTCCGAGAGGCCAAATGTTGATCCTACCATCAACTATGAACCAGTTCGAGTTCGCGTGACTCGAGCAACTCGTCCTTCTTCGAGTTTCCGAACTGGTGGCCCCAGTTTTTCTGTAGGTTCTAAGGGATCACTTCATGTGGATCCAAAGGAGGGGATCCTGGTTAATGATCCCAAAGTTGCTGCTTCCACGATCAAGTCTGTTCTGCCAGGAGAAGTTGAATCTAGACTTGATCGCTTAACACGGCATGATCTTGCCGAGCTCCTTCGTCTCCAAGGGCTTTCCGTTAGTGTTTCTTTCTCTTGAGTTCATTTATGACTTGGTTCAATTCTCAATTCGTTGTGGTTTGCTTGTAGAATCTGTTTCTAAGTCATAGAGCTGCGAGCATCCTGGAAGAAGAAGAAGAGAACCGGATGTCCCTACTCACTGAATACATCCGAAAGAGTAGGGACTTGGAGGCGGAGGTAGCTCGACTGAATGTGGAACTAAAGAATAATTCCAAAGAGAAGGCTTTCCTCCTGCTGAAAAAGGCAAAGTAGAGACCGTGCTCCAACAAGCTAATGAGAAGGCCAAAAGGCATTTAAATAAGGAGCTCAAGGCCAAGGGGAGGATCTCGGCTTTAGAGAAGGAGGTTGCTGAGTTGAAGACAACTAATTCCGAGCTTCTTAAAGTTAAGGAGGTAGCTGAGACCAACTGTTCTTTTGCTGAGAAGAAATTTTCCGAGGTGAAGGAAGAGGCTAAGTCCCTTTCTTTGGAGATGTCTTCCATGCGTGCAATCACCGAGATCCTGGAGAAAGAAAATAGCGAACTCCTTGTGTAGTACTTAAAGGAGAATAGTTCTTCCTTGGTAACTGTGACTTCGGAAAAAGAAGTTTTAAAGAGGAATCATGAGAGCGTCTCCAGCGAGTTGAAGGCTTGTCAGAAATTACTTTCTGAAAGTGAAGACAAGGTGAAGGAGTTGAAGAAAACTTGTGCTGAAGCTTCTCAGGTGACAGAATCAGCTCTCGAGGAAGCGCGGGATGAGGGGAGGGAGGAAAGTTTCCCCGTTCTGATGGAATTTGTTTTGAAGTTCCCCAATGCCGATTTCACCAATCTGACTTACATTGAAGCTTTAGAAACTCTTGCTGGAGCGGCGAATGATGTTGATATTGAAGCGGGGACCGTTGCTCCTGATGTTGGTGAGGAGTTCGGTAAAAGTGGAGGTATCACCTCTGTTCCTTCGGAAGATAAGGAGTAGCTCGGGTTTTGATGTGTTTAATTTGCTTTGTAACATTTCTTTCTTGATGACATGTAGCCTCAACTGCTTTTCCTGTTACAAGTGTCAGTGTTATTTTGATAAATGAAATTCATTTTTACCTAAGCATGGAACGGATTTTGAGTTCTTTGCCACGCCTCTATTCCGCGCTCCTAACTTTTCCGTTTATTTTTTGCCAACAATTGAGTTCTTTGTTACGTGTTCTCACTCAAGATGATTCGAGCCTAGACCCGCTATCCTCTTGTTTGGAGAATTGTGTCTGTCATTTGAGTTCCTTGGTGCGCGTTCTCACTTAAGATGATTCGAGCCTGGACCCGCTATCATCTTATTTGGAGAATCGCGTAGGAATTCTTTGACTTTGGTTTCCGAGGTCCTTCGAGAGGAGTTCGGATTTGTTGAGTTGGTTGCCGAGGGGCTCTTCGATGGATTGGCTCTTTGATGGAACTGTCCCCATAGGCTAGTTGCTATCATGTCACAGCTCGACCCTAGACCCGCTGCTGTGTGTAGCAATCAACCACTTTGTGAGGATTTTCCGGGTTGCTTGCTATTTTGGTCACAGTTCGAGCCTTGACCCGCTACTGTGTTCATTGGCAAGTCCCTTTTTTGAAAGCGTTGGTTGGAGCTTCTTTGGATTATACCATGACTCGAGCCTTGGCCCGCTGTCTAGGTTTAAGTTGAATTTGAGAGCTTTGGGATGTCTGCTTCTACTTTATGAGCGTCTACTGAAGAATTTTTAGGCATATTGTAGAACATGAAGCTTTATTGATAGTACCTCCTAAGGTGTTCGGAATTGTAAGGGCGTTTGAGCCTTTTTCCGTCCATCTTGGAGAGCCAATAAGTGCTAGGCTTTACAATCTTGGTCACAACATAAGGGCCTTCCCAATTAGGATTAAGCTTCCCTGTTCTACTTTTATTGCCTTCAAAAATGTTCTCCCTCAAGACCAGATCTCCCACTTGAAATGTCACCTCTTTCGCCTTGACGTCGTAATGACGTTTGACCTTCTGGCGATATACAGCAGCTCAGAGGGCAGCTTCTTCTCTTTTTTCTTCCAGCAAATCGAGCTCCACTCGAAGCATCTCTTCATTACTTGTCGGATCAAAGGCCTGGATCCATGGAGTTGGGACTTCGATTTCAGTAGGGAGAACTGCTTCTACTCCAAAGGCGAGAGCGAATGGAGTCTCTCCTGTAGGATTTCGGCAAGTGGTTCTGTAGGCCCAAAGTGCTCCTGGCACTTCATCCACCCAGTTGGATTGATTCCGAAGTACTCTAGTCTTGAGGATGTGGAGCAAGGTCCTATTTGTCACCTCTACCTGCCCGTTTGCTTGGGGGTGAGTGACTGAAGTAAGCCTGTGCTCAATTCCGAGCTCCTCACAGAAATTTTTGAATGCAGCATTCGCAAACTGTCTTCCATTGTCAGTGATGAATGCTACTGGGAGTCCGAATCGACAGATTACTGACTTCCATAGGAATTTCCGGCACACCTTTTCAGTGATGGAGGAGAGGGGTTCTGCTTCTACCCACTTGGTGAAATAATCAATGGCAACAATCAAAAACTTCATCTGCCGAGCTGCTTTCGGAAATGGGCCAAGGAGATCTACTCCCCAAAGTGCAAATGGCCTGGTACTCACTATAGGGGTGAGCTGGGAGGCTGGGCGCCGCTGGATATTTGAGTAACGCTGACATGCGTCGCACTTCTGGACAAATGCTTTTGCATCCTTCAGCAAAGTGGGCCAATAATAACCTTGCCTTAGAATCTTATGGCAAAGTGCTTTTCCCCCTGTGTGATCTCCTGCGATACCTTCATGGACTTCTTGAAGGACATAATTCGCTTCACTTGGCCGCAAACACTTCAATAGTGGGAGAGTAAATGACCTCTTGTAAAGACACCCATTCAGAATAGTGAAGCGGTTGGCCCTAACTTTGATCTGGCGCGCCAGCTTGGGATCTGATGGTAGAGATCCATTTTGGAGGTAACTTAAGATTGGATCAATCCAGCACGGCTCATCCGTCACCTCAAATAACTCTTCTTCAGGTCGGCAATCAATTGTCTTTGCCGGCAAGTATTGAATATTGACGGGGCATGTTACTTCGGCTTTGGAAGAAGCAAGCTTTGAGAGGAGGTCAGCCTCTTGATTCTCTGCCCTCGGAATCTTTGTAATGGAAAGTTTCTGGAAGCTAGCAGCTAATTTTTGCACCAAAGCTTTGTATCTTACCATATTTTCTTCCTTCGCCCCAAATTCCTCGCTCATGTGACCAACTAGTTGGGAGTCTGTATTTGCTAACAAATTCTGGACTCCAAGGCCCCTGGCTAGCTGCAAGCCTGCAATCATGGCCTCATACTCAGCTTCGTTGTTGGTTGCCTTGAACCCAAACTTCAAAATTGTCGAGGTGCTCCATCCTGAGGGGGATTGTAGTACTATGCCAGCCCCAGAATTTTCGGCATTCGCTGAGCCATCAGTATGCAAAACCCATTGCGCCATAGAGGAGGAACACGGCTCAGATGAATCCATGGGAAGAGCTTCTCCAGAATCAGTGATTGTGAGCTCAACGATGAAGTCAGCTAGGACCTGGCCTTTGATGGTTGTGCGAGGCTCATAAGTGATGTCATACTCTCCAAGTTCAATAACCCACTTCGTCAATCGTCCAGAGGCATCTGGGCGGTGGAGGACTTGCTTTAAGGGTTGATCTGTCAGCACCTTAATCTTATGTGATTGGAAGTAGGGACGGAGCTTCCGAGTAACCAGGGCATAAGCCAACTTCTCAAGAGGATGATACTTGGACTCAGCATCGTTGAGAACCTTGCTAGTGTAGTAAACAGGTTTCTGGATTCCATCCTCCTCCTTAGTAAGAACTGAGCTCACTACCATATTTGAAACTGCTAGGTAAATGCTGAGTTCCTCTCCTGGCTTTGGCTTGGTTGTAAGTACTCCTTCAATTGTGTGAGGGCCCTTTCACACTCTTCTGTCCACTCTACCTTTGGAGCTTTCCGAAGTGCTCTAAAAAAGGGAAGATTCTTCTCCCCCGATCTTGAAATAAATCTCCCAATTGCTGCTAACTTCCCATTGAAGTTTTGTATTTCTTTAATGGTCCTGGGAGACCTCATTTCCAAAATAGCTCGGATTTGTTCTGGGTTGGCTTCAATCCCCCTCTCTGTGAGCATAAAACCCAAGAACTTGCCTGAGCGGACACCAAATGCACATTTGGTTGGGTTGAGACTCATTCCATGAGCTCTGAGTGTTTCAAATGTCTCCTGGAGATCGGCGGCATGGCGTTCAGCGCTCGTGCTCTTCACAAGGATATCATCAACATATGCCTCAACATTCCTCCCCATCTGCTTCCTAAAGACTTTATTCACTAGCCTTTGGAAGGTGGCCCCTGCATTCTTCAAGCCAAATGGCATCACCTTGTAGCAATATGTCCCCCGTGAAGTAATGAAGGCTGTTTTTTCCTCATCTTTTCTAGCCATTTTGACTTGGTTATAACCAGAGTATGCATCTAGGAAACTGAGCATCTCGTACCCTGAGGTGGAATCTACCAGATTATCTATCATAGGCAGGGGGTAGCAATCCTTGGGGCAAGCTTTATTGAGATCTGTGAAATCAACACACATACGTCATTTTCCATTTGCTTTCTTTACAAGAACAACATTGGAGAGCCATTCGGGGTATTGGACCTCCCGAATGAACTCTGCCTTAAGCAATTTGCCGACTTCCTCCTCAGCAGCTTCCAGCCTATCAGCAGCATAATTCTTTCTCTTCTATATCACCGGCTTGACGGCTGGATCAGCATTCAAATGATGCTCCATCACCTCCCTTGGTACTCCCGGAATGTCCGCAGCTGTCCATGCAAAAACATCCGAGTTGGCCTTGATCAATTCAAGGAGTTGTTTCTGCTGATCAGCACCGAGTCCAACTCCAAGCTGTACGGTCCGCTCCGGCAAGGCTTCATCGAGAGGCAAGGCTGTGAGTTCCTCGACTGGTGTGGGCCTGCGGGCTTCTCTCTTCTCATCTTCTCGCTGGAAGTCTTCTATAGCAAGAGACTCGGAAGTTTTGCTTGAATCTCCAAGTTGCCTCTTCAAAGTGGCAAGGTAACACTGCCTAGAAGAGGGCTGATCTCCCTTCACTTCTCCACAGCCGTGATCTATCTGAAACTTCAGCTTCAGATGATAGGTCGAAGGGACAGCTCCGAGCTTGTTGAGAGAAGGTCTCCCCATAATTGCATTATAACTCGAGGGATGCCGCACCACGAGAAAGTTGATTGGGGCTGTAACAGTTCGTGGGGGAGTACCAAGAGTTACAGGAAGAGTGATAATACCTTCTGGATAAACCGGATCTCCAGTGAATCCGGCCAGAGGAGTCTTGCACGGCTTAAGATTTTCCGCCCCAATCTTCATTCTTTCAAACACATCCCAGAAAATTATGTCAGCCGAGCTCCCTGTATCAACCAATACCCTGTGCATCCTGAAGATCCCAATGTCGAGGACCACCACGAGGGCGTCGTCCTGTGGTTGACATATTTCCTTCAAATCTTCTTCAGAAAATTCTATCGGGAGAGTAGTTCGACTCTTCTTCTGTGGGGCGAGCTCCTGCATCGTACCTACCATACGGGCATAACTTCTCCTGGAGGATGAAGTTTCTCCTCCACATCCTGGCCCGCCGGCAATGACGGTGAGATCTATCTTCTTCCGAGGAGGTTCTGACTGGGTAGGCTGTTCCTCCTTCTTACTGGTTTCTTGCTTAAGGAACTCGCTGAGCTTCCCCTCTCTGACGAGATCCTCTATTGCATCCTTTAGTTGGATGCAATTCTCTGTGGCATGACCTCGAACCTTGTGGTAAATGCAGTATTTGCCGCTCTTCTTTGCCGAGGAGGTCTCCTTAACAGGTTCCAGCGGCTTGAGGATCTTCTTATCTTGGATCTACATCATAATGCGTTCCCTGGGAGCATTCAAGGGAGTGTAATTTTCATACCTGGCGCAAATGTGGGGTCTGCATAGGTCCCGAGCGCCTCGGTCATCAATGCAAGGAGGTCGGTAACGGGGTTGTTCTGCATCCCTCCGTGGTGCCCGTTCACCTCTTCTGTACTCCTCCGCCCGCTGGAGGGCTTTCTCCCTCCTTCCCGCTTTGAACTCATCTGTGGCTATGTAGCTCTGGGACCTACTCATCACTTCAGATAGGTCCCTTGGAACATCTTTGATCAGAGAGTCAAGGAATGGGCATTCCCGCAGCCCATCTAGTACTGCCCCCACCACCATGATAGAGTCAAGGTCAGACATCCCCTGTGTCTCTTCGTTGAATCTGTCGAGGTAATCCCGGAGAGACTCTCCTTCTCTCTGTTTGCATCTCAGCAGCATAACGGGATTCCTCTTATGCCGTCTGCAATTAGTAAAACGACGAAGAAATTTGTCCATGAGCTGGTCGAAGTAAGCTATACTTCCTTCTGGCAGGCTTCTAAACCAGTCATATGCAGTTCCGGACAACGTCTTCGAGAATCCGCGGCATAGAACCACCTCGAAAGTACCATTGACTGTCATCTCGGAGCAATACTTTTCAACATGGTTGTATGGGTCCGAGGTGCCATCATAGCATCTGATATTTGGAGGAATGTACTTGTCTGGGAATGGGGCTTCCCAGATAGCTCTAATGAACGGAGAACGGAAACGTGGCACGTTTCTCAAGACACGTTCTCGTTCAGAGAGATGTCCCCGATGTTCTCTCTCAGGCTCCTGGTGGTATACTGGAGAATGGTGACGCGACCATTGTCTCCGAGGAGATATGTCACGAGGAGAACGGGTCCTGGAGCGGGGACGTGGAGGCGAGTAGCGCCTCGGAGGAGAGTATCTCGGAGAACGACGCCGTGCTTCATACTGAATCGGTGACGGAGGTCTTTGTGAGATCGGTGTCTCCTTTCCCGTGCGCCGACTGAATGACGTCGACGGTTTACTCTTCTCCGATGGGGGGGATCAGAGCTCTCTGATGATGATGCAGGGCTCCTTCGTTCCCTGGAAGAGTGCCTTTGGCGAGCTGGGCTCGCTAGAGGTGGTGGTGGGGGTGGTACAGTAGCCTGTGAGACATGGCGTTCAACAGCCATGATAGTGGTAGCGAGCGCTGCCAACTGCCTCTCCACGGCATTGAATCGCTCTTCTGGAATGACCATCAAATTTGGTTGAGCTGGTGGATTCTCAGTGGCTGTGGGGGCTCCATTGGGAGCTGCTGGAGTGTTCACTTCTCCCACCATGGATGTCGCTGGAGCTGGAATCCTCTGTTATGGAGTTTGATTCTACCTTGATCTCCTGGTTGCAGGCATGGCTTCTTGCTCCTTCCCCACGGACGACGCCAAAAATGTTAACTCCAAAATCGGATCAAGCCCCAATTTTGAGCAACACTTTAAATTTGTATTAAGATGGGAAGAAGAAGAATCAGAAGATCAAAGAGAAAACTCAGAACAAAGGAAAAATACCCAGGAATTTACGTGGAAAACCCCAAATATGGGGAAAAAACCACGATCCTCTCTTCAGAGGATGAATCCACTAAATCTCTTCTGGAATACAATTCGGAACTCCATGATCGAGCTCTGGAATGAAGGAAATAGAGATGGAGAAGGAGAAGGAGGTAGAGAGAGAAGTTCCAATCGCCAGAGCAGCAGGGCTTCGCCGGATCAGAAATGGAATACTCTTGAACTGGAGAAAGGGGGTATTTATAGGATCTGGAGGCTGGGGTGTTGCTTGGAGAAGAAGCCATCGAAATCAAGCACGTGGGAGCCAGCTCAGCATGCCAGCTCAACAGATCCAGCTCATCATGTTTCTAGAAGCTTCTAGACTCCAGGCTGGCAGCTCAACCGTATAACTGTTTTGTATCTACTTAACTGTTTCTCAACTGTTTAACCGTTCCTCTAATTGACTGGGCTTCTAGAAGATCTCGAAAGATCTCATGTTGATAACAGTGGGAAGGAAATCTGAAGGTGGCTCGCTCCCATGTGAGGTGCCGAGGTCCTTCGAGAGGACCTCGGAATTTAGAGCATTTTCCGAGGTCAGGAGCTCAGCCACAGAGAGGAACCAAGCGGGGTGCTACAAGGACTGCCACGTGATCTGCACATGCCTGGTTACCTGTGTGCCACGTGTCCCCATTTATAACCACCCTATCATAATAAAATTATAAAATATTATTAACATTTAAAAATATTAAAATTAAATTAATTATTAGGATATTAATTAAATATTTAATACCCAAATTAGTCCCTATATTATACCGAATCGACCTTTTTGGTGCCTCTATTATAATTTGAGCTTTAGGGGTCCCTCTACTTTCATGATTGAGAAATGTCAGTCCCTAAAGCCATATTTAAAGAAGGTGTAATACTAAATTTAGTCTCTCTACTATACCGAACCGGCTCTTTTAGTCCCTCTATTATAATTTGACCCTTTTTGGCAAAAAGGATCAAATTTAAAATAGAGGGACTAAAATTTCTCAATCGTGAAAGTATAAGGACCAAAAAAAGATCAAATTATAATAGAGGGAATAAAAGGGCCAGTTCGATATAATAGAGGGACTAAATTTGGTATCAGACCTTTAAAGGGTTGTTTAGCCTTTAAAGTTGACAAAGGGAGGGATTGACATTCTCAATCGTGAAAATAGAGGAACGCCAAAGCTCAAATAATAATAGAGGGACCAAAAGAGCCTATTCAATACAATAGAGGGCCTAATTTGAGTATTAGATCTTAATTAAATAATAAATTATAGTGAATATTAAGTAGATTTTTAAAGTAAATGAGGGAAATAATTTTAAACTTAAAAAAATAAATAATAATAAGTTTAGGAGTAAGTTTGTGAGAAAAGCTAAAAATTTGTGAGAAAATACGAACTAAACGGGAGAGAAACACCGGTTCTCCCCGGTTCTCATAACCGACCGTGAATGGAGATATTCCAAAAAAAGAAATAAGGCTGTGTTTGATTGCCATTATTTTCCCTGGAAAACATTTTCATGGCTGATTTTTCAGCCTTTTGAGCTGTTTGATTGGCAATATTTTCCGTGGAAAATTTTTCCACAAATCATGTCACGTGACCCTATTTTCCATCAAATTGATGGAAAACTTTTCCTGCCTCCCCCCATAGGAAAAGTTTTCCAGGGAAAACACAGGGGTTTTTTTGAAAAAAAACCAAATAAAAGCTCACGGTTCCTCTCCTCTCTCTCTCACGCCTTGACACCCACCAACCCTAGAATCCACAAACCTCCTCACACCTCCCCACCACTAACCTCACCAGTTCCTCTCCCCTCTCACTCCCTCTCGCTGTGCTCACCTCCTAATTAAGGAACAACGAGACACCAAGTAACAAGTTCCCCGCCTCTCCTCCTCGTGATCCTCCATTCCTCCGGCCGACGCCATGGCCGCCGTAAGCCCGCTCTCCCTCTCCTGTCTTCTCATCTGTTGCTTCGTTCTAGATCCATTGGATCGTAGTCTCTGTTGATTCGTTTCTATGTTTGGAGAACTCATGAAGTTTATCTTTTCCCTTTGATTTGTCTTCTGGTATTGAGACAAGGATTGTTCTTGATTCCTCCGTCTCTGTCTTCTCTGAGTTGTTTCTTGATTGGTCTGGTTAATCATTTTCTTTTTGCAATTCTCAAGTATCTAGAGAAAAGACGGAAATGGGTTTTTTGCATTTCTATGATGTTGCTGGAAGTGATTCATTGTGTATTTGGAGCTGGGTGGAATTGGTTCTTGGTGATTATCCTACTAATTCATGAGATTGAGCCAATTTATAGCTAAGTTTTATTATTTTACCTAGTTATTTTGGTGGTTATATTTGGATCTGAGTCTTCAAAGAGTAAGCTAGATGCTCTTTTTCTGATCTGAAAAATCAGCAGAAAATGTGTGCTATGATAAGAAATATATATATGTGGGTGTGGGTGCATCCATTTGAAGTTAAACAAATAAAAAACATCACAGTGTGATGATGGTCACTAGCAAATTCATATGGTCGAATATATTAATTTCAGCAATGAAATGTGTTTTTAATGAATTCAAGTTTGGGATCTGCTTGTGAAAATACTTGATTGAACTAAATAAATTGTGTAGCTCTGACAATTGACAACATTTGATATATATAGATTGAGTTAAACAAATAAAAGGCTTTTCATTATGATGTTTAACAATTGAATCTGTATAGCGGATGAATAAGATCAACACAATGAAATAGGTCACATTTTTATTGGATTCATACTTGCAACTTTCATAGATACTTGATATATAGTACCAAACAAATAATGCATAACTATAGGAAGAGTCATGTAGCTTTGAGTCTTTGATTTCCATTCAACACCACTAGATAAAAGTTGTTTTATTTAATCCGGGGGTTAAGTGGGTTTGTAAAGTCACCTGTATAGAAACAAATGAATTGCTAGAACAGTTAGCTTGCAAACCAATGAAGGAAATGACTAAATTCAAGCTATTCGGATAGGAACATTACACCTTTAATGTAGGAAAACAAATTAAGTGCCTTACATACACTACTCCACTAAGGATATACAAATCCAGAGATTGCAGGGAAGAATAATAGACTCCATCATTAGTCTCATTCTAGAAAATAAGCAGACATTAGTATTTGGATGATAAGATTAAGATTAAAGAAATACTTTTCTTTTTCTTTTTCTGCTATCAGCTCAAATCACAAACATGTCAGTGCATTGCATTGCATTGTGACATATTAATACTAAAAATATGCTATATATATATATATATATATATATATATATATATATATATATATATATATCTCTTTTTCTCTAAATCTGTGGGCCTCTGTAGGTCGTTGCTTCAATCCTCTATCATATTACAAAAGGTCAGAAGCCTTTTACTGTTGTAAAAGATGGTAAAATCCCAAACGAATATTTCGGAAATGATCTTACCAAACACAAACTACTTATATTGAACAATGAGTTCATACATGGAATGATTGAGAAGGCTCAGTTTGGGAAGCATGGTCTGGCTCATATAGTCTAAGAATTTTATGGTGTTGATATTGTCTGAATTTTGCTTTCAATAATCAGTTGCTTGTTTACTATATTTCTTCAGTTTTTTTTTTTAAATTTTCTTTTGATTTCTTTTTGATATTAGAACTTACAGATATATAGGTTTCATTTATCTTTGTGACTGCGATTCGTATTGATAATATCAATTCATTTTTCAGATTCACGGATTCACATGGGGAGTAGATGAACTTTTTATTAGTAAACTTTCTTATTTGAGGAGGAAAGACATACTTGAAACTAGTGCAAAGGAAAGCAAAAAAGTCCATTTGCAATTTTCTAACAATAATTCTACAGGTAGGCTTCTGTCAATTTTCAGAAATTTGAGTTTACTTTATTATGTATTTGACCTTTTTAGTTGTTTGCATATTTGTTGGGCTTATATTTATATTTTATAAGCTCTCATTTTGCATTGGTATCAGTAGTCAATTTTGGAATTCCATTACCTATCTCCAACTATTTGAAGAATATTATGATAATCTGCTGTAAAGTGCTATGCTTAAAAGCATATGTTTATGAATTTATTATCCACTTAGAAAAAAGTGTTTTGTTGTATTCCGGAATAAAATATTTATAGATTGTTACTAGTAGATTATTTACCCTTTTTTTTTTGGAGAAGAGTACTAATCACCTTATTTTTATGCATTTTGCAGGTTTTGATTTTGTTCAAGATTTCAACAATGTCATTTTGAAGGCTTGATAGAGAATTAACTACCCTTTTTTGCTAGGACGATTAGAAGTTGGAATTAAATTATTTTGCTAGAAAATGTTAGAACTTGACATCAAATTGTTTTGCTAATGATATGTTTTGTATATATAAGCATTGTGTAAATAATATAGTGCTACTCATGGGATGTTCAATGACAGATTATTGAAAAAATGCCAATGAAAAATGACTGGTTATTGTTTTGCAAAAGACATGTGTATATGTTTTTATTTTGGTTTTTATAATTTGTGTGGTTTATTGAAAAAATGGTAGGAGGTTCCAATTGAGAGGTTCACATTGCTTTGAATTAGGGACGACAAAATTGGTTCACAAAAACTTTTAGGGATCAAGTGTAAGGTAGTCCCTAAAGGTTTTTATGGACCAATAAATCTCGTCTTTAAAGAGTTTTTGCAATAGAAAGAATCTGGTCCCAAAAGATTTGTAAGGATCGTAATTTTGGTCTTTGAGATGAGATTGACTCTTACTTATAGACTGTAAATCCGGGTCCTTAAAATGTTTTAGGGATGAGTAACAACTTCATCATGGAAACTTTTAAGGACCGCTCACACTTCTCATCCTTAAAACTTTTATATGGAGCTTGTTGGTAATGAAAGTGAGAACCGGATTTGACTCGTCCTTATTGACTCTTTAAGGACCAGATTCATACTTTTAGGGACGAGATTTCTTGTCCTTATAGGCTTTTTTTTTTTCTGTTATCAATAATCTATATATTATGTAAAATATATAGATAAATCTATATATATTTAAATAGATTATATAATATATTTTATATTATATATATATATATATATATATATATATTTAACATATAAAAGCAGTGATCACTGCCCTATATAATAATAATAATAATAATAATAATAATAATTTTTTGTGTAAAGGTTAAGTAGTGATAAAAAAATATGTAAATATATTTTTTTAATGGAGAAAATTAAAATTTTTCCATGGAAAATGTTACTTTTCTGGGAAAATCACGCAATCAAACAACAAATTTGGCATTTTCCATGTAGAAAATTATAGATTTTCCAGTGGAAAATAAGAAAGAATCAAATCCAAGAAAATATGAATTTTTCATGGAAAATATAAATTTGGAAAATAGGCCAATCAAACAACCATTTTCTTATTTTCCACGTAAAAACTTTTCCACAAGAACTTTTGTACTGGAAGTTTTCTTTTCCACCCAATTTTCCATCTTGCAATCAAACACACCCTAAATTAAAAAAAATATTCCAACAATAGAATCAGATCGAGTTAAGAGTTGTTCATCGCTTGCCCTATTTCCTCTCTTCCGGCCGATCTCCGTGCTCGATCTCTTCGAAGCGCACCAGTGAGATCGGTGGTCTCCTGGGAAGGCTTTCAAAGCTTCTCTTTCTCTGCTTGTCCATCAGCTCTTGGGCTGCTTTCCTTCTCCTTCGCTCCTTCTCGGGCGCTGGTATGCCTCTCTTCTTATCTTCTTTGAATCTTCGTCCTTTCCATCCTTCTTATGCCTCTCCTCATTTCTTTTTTAAGTTTTTAATCTAAAAAATCACATATTTTTTAGCGTCTAGAAACATAAAAGACGCAGTGATTTAAAATTTCTCCACAAGGCATAATTGATTACTGAACTTTGTTGATGTTTGCTATTTATGCAGTGTTGAGTTTCTGTTTGTCCTGTCGAGAGTCTGAAATTTGTTGGATTCCTGTGTTTTAGATTTTCCACTTTTTGGTTTCTTCAGTGATAATTTAACTTTTTTCCAGCAAAAGTTTCCTATAATATAGATCTATATATAGAGTATAATGGTTCATTAGCATAGAACATATATTATCTTATATTTTTAGTATGATCCTGCAGTATATTAAAAATTTATGAAACAGTAAGTAATCCTTGTATGTCTGAGATTGTTACCTTTTTAAAAGCTTAGACATTTTTGTTCTTGTGTGATGTTACAATTTGCATAACTATATCGCTGCACAACTCACAGAGTTATTCATGGTTGCCTCCTTGCGGTAGGTCTTTTTTCAGGCTGCTACTTGGTACTCTAAAACCCAAATATGGTGCCCAAAACCAAGTTTTTTCAGCCTAAAAAAGGTCCTGGCAAATCCCATTTTTCGCTATTGGCATGTAGGCATGCCATCCTGTTAGAACCCCTTTCAAAGCTTATGCAATAATATACTATTACAATAACACTCTGCCAACTAATTAGAATCTCAAGAATGCTTAAAGTTAAAAGCCCATTTTATAAATTCACAAAAACTTAATGATTTTTTAGATTAAGATTTTTATAAAATTCTTTATTAGAAATAAGTTCTATAGTTCATAATATATATAAAACAAAGAGTTGGGGGGGAATGTGGAGAGTATACAGCATCAGAAGGTAATTGTTTTTATCAATATGTTTATTGACCGACCTCAACTTTGGATGTTTGTTTTTTTGCATACAGGTGTGTAGGAGAAGCAGGAAGTGAATGGCTTCCAAGCTGTGCTGTTTGTTTGGCTAAAACTGGTATAAACTTTACTTCCTGATCTTGATTATCATTCTTTATTTTCTTTTTGTTCTTGCTTGTTAAGCATATTTCTGGTATTCACTGCAATGTAACTAAACTATCATATCTAATGTTATTTTGGAACCATATTCATTACTGTTCTATATTTACATTTCCTTTTGCTATTGTATTCACAAACAATTGTTTATTCTTTGAACTTCTTGTGGGTCATTTTGATATTTTGAAATAAAGTTAATATTGCACATTAGGTGAATAATTTCTTTCTTACTTTTTCCCATGGCTTGTCCATGTATTTGATTAAAAAAATACTGGAAATGGACAATGAGAAGTAAGTATTTTACAAGGCAACCAAAAAATCAGGTTCAGCTAACAGTATATTGTTTCTATACATGATGTTAACTGTATAACATATAAGAATCAACTAATACAATTTATTATGAAGTCCCTTTCAGATTTAGTAATTTGACTTCCTTAATGATGAAACAGTCTTGTTTTTAATTTGTTTAAAAAATTCTAAGTGATGAATGCTTGTTATGTTGGTTATCTTGGTGATATTTTGTTTGATGTTTTATTTCTCATCTTTTGATATTTCATTGCATAATGGTTCTTCTCTATTATTGGTGTTCAATCAAAATCTCATGATTGCCTGCTTTATGACTGACTCCCTTGACTATGATATAATATTCTTGCTTTAGTAAATTAATAAAAAGAACCAATTGATTTGCTGGTTCAGCATGACCTGAGAGAAGTCAGAAAATTGTAGTTTTCATGGAGATTAAGTATTGTGTATCTTTGATGTTTCATCTTATACTATCTATTATGCTCCATGAAAGTACACAATTGTTGTCCTCTTATTAGTACATCCCTGTTATGTTTGTTGTTTGAACCATACTACATAATATGTTAGTAAAATTTTTGGGTAATAGTTTGATTTATAGTGATTGTGATTAGAAGAAGCTCTGATGATTATTGGTGGTACATGTGAAGTTATGCTGTGTTTTGTATTTTATTGGATATCACACACTATTTGCACATGAAATGTTATGCTGCTCAAAATGTATAAATATCTTAAATTGATTGGTTGTATTATTAGTTCGAGTTAATTCTTCTAAATTAATCGGTTGTATTATTTTCTTGACTTAATGCTTCTAAATTTTATCTCTCTTGTGTGTATTTCTTTTTCTCATGGCTTGAGAAATATATATATATATAGGTTTAGGTTGTATGTAGCATGAACAATAGGTTAAAACTTATTGTTATTTTAAAAATATTTTAAAATTTAAAAAATTAGCGATACATGGATGACAATAATATTTAAATCCAAAAATAAACATAGAAAAGTATATTATGTGACCCAGTTAATCTTTTAAGATTCTAAATTTTGGGTATTAAATTGTTAAATAAAATTAATTTTGTAAATCACTATCCAATTAAAATCTTATTTGCATGTAAGAAAGCAGAAACCAGTTTTTCTATGTTTTGAACTCAATACATAACTTACAAATAATTAATTTATGTCCTCTTTAAGCTCGTATTTCTATTCATATATGTTTCTTTACAATCAATAATTTTCTAAATGAAGACAACTTAGAATCTGATGGTTTGCCAATCTACATGTAATTATATACAATAATTTTAAAATTTTCTAATTATTATAGATTTTGTACACTTTGAAGACATAAGACGTGATATAGCTTAAATTACATAAAATTCTATTTCAAAAAATGACCTATAATACACTAACATTTCCCATGTGCAACACATGTACATGACGCTATATATGTATAATAGTAATAATAACTTTTTTTCTTCCTCCATTTCAGTCCTTCCTAGGAGCCCTAGATCTTTATGGGGAGCAACAGTGGAGAACCAAGCTCAGCTCCGCAGCCAGAGAGATGGTACAACCTCAGCTTAGGCTCCTCCTTCAAGGATGAGGCCTCCACCAAGTTCTGCACTCTTCGATGTGAGTCTCATCCTATTTCCAAATCCTCTTTCTTACGCATTCCTTTTATGTTTTGAGTTTTGCCTCTAAATTCATCCATGAAGAGTTTATCTTATTGAATTCTATTTTAGCACCTCAGTGTCATGGCGGTTGAGGTGCATATGGTTTTACGAGTTGGAGGAATTGGGTCTTGCTATCCAGATTTTATTGGAACTTTACAACGGATTTAACTTTTTTCAACAACAAAAAAAAAAATCCGGAATCATGTAATTAACCTCCTGAATATGATTGTTGTGCTAGCAACTGAAATATTGGATAGTTCCATTTATACATGCTAAGATGAACCTGTGTTGATCTATATGTAGCAGATTTGTGGATTGGAGTTGGTGGGACTTGGCCATGATTTTTTTATTTTCTTATCACTTTAAACACCTAATTATAACATTGGGGTCAAATGTGTCCTGTCTTGAATGAAGATGAGTAAGTTTGGATCTTTTCCTTTCTTATCTGCTGACAAGAAGAAAACTGATTCTTGATCTTCTTTTGCACTCATGTCATCTTCTTGCATGGTTGGAAACCACTCAAATAACTTGTGTATCTCCGAACTATTACAAGTGTTTTAGTTCTTTGCTTAACAATGTGTTTTTGGGTATCAAAAGCGCTTTGAATATTTTATTCTTTTCTATTGACTCTCATAACTAGTAATCAGTTTACTTTTTTTCAGAGAATTGGATGTTTTGGAAATGTTTTCTTGGTTGGAAATATATTATTGGTCTTACTTTAATCAGTGACTTTTCAACTTCTTAATGTGGTGTTACATGGTTATATCATGGATTCCAAGCCTTGAGTTTCAACTTTTATGTTTCATAGGTCCAAATAATTCACCAAGTTCTTTTAGCATATCCTTACTTTATGAGTTATCAATTTGTTTTGATTAATCTTGACAGTTCTTGGTATGTACTTGATATGAAGCTTGTAATTAGAAAGGATACATGAATGGCCACTCAATATTATTTGTAAATTGCCCTTGGCAAAAATGGTCAAATATAATCCAAACTGTCAATCTATTTCTGATTTTATTTGAATTACAAAAAAAGTAGTTTCAAAATTATGGGGAATGGAAAGGTGTTTAAATTCATAAATGAAATAATTTTATAGAATAATCTATTTTGTAAGTTTTATATTTATATGTTAATCTATTTATACCCCTAAATATGTGGAATTGGGTTATTTTCCTTCTTTTAGATAAACTGAAAATAAAATATATAAGAATGTTAATTTAGTGGTTAACTTAGTATTTTATCAATGTGGCATAGAATTGAAAGATAATTATTAGTTTGCCATAAAATTGATATAAATAAAATTTTGAGTTAAAATTGAAAACCATTTAAAGTTTGAAAGTTTGGCTTAGGTTTCACTGTTTTACCTTTCTTCCACTACTCAGTTATTGCAGACAATGCCCCTCTCTAGATTGTCCATTCAATCTTTCTCTAAGCATATGTCTTGAACCTTTTATCGAGGTTAGGATGTGAATATTTTTCCTATATAGTTGAATTGGTGTACTGTAGCCAAAAATGCAAGCCCATGGAACATGCTAGGCTGCAGAAGGAATTAACCAAAGGCATAGCATTTACAAAGCCAGAAAAAAGAGAAGGGCAGGCAGGGCTTCTGCAAGAGCCTTCCCCCTCTTCCCGGTCAATATAGGGATCTGTTTGTATACCTTGTTTGTGTGCCTCCAGATGCAGAGTAAAAGACTGAGCATGTCTTCTGTCTGAGAATTAAAACTATTTTGCTCGTTAATAGCCTTATTTATTTACTCATTGGAATTTATATATGAATAATTAAATGGTGTATCTAATTTCATCCAATGAACCCAAACTATTTTATAAACTAGATGTCATGTTTAGATTGTATAACTTTATATTGAGAAGGATACTGAAATTCAAAATTTAGATTGCATAATTGATTGGAGGCAGTGCCTACTTTGTGAAATGCTCATTTGGTACACAGCAGGGAGCATATTTGCTACTACATCATGTATAATGTTTTGTGACTTTAAAATGCAATGCCTCTAACTAATAAGTGTTTTACACTTTAATTCTGCTTAATGGAATGACATGCATGCATGATATTGCTTGATGGAATGGTTTGCATGCACAAGTTGTGGATTGACTGTTTTAGGTACTTTTCAGGTTGGTTGTTATCCATATATTTGATACCCCCAAAGCTTTGATGAGATCATATAGATTTACAGACTAGCATTTCCTGCAATTGTTACTTGTTCACATACCATTGTTTGAAGTCTTGTACTTTATAGACCATCTTTGTATGTATTTTTTAGGGCTACAGTTTATCATTTATGTCAAATCTAGTAAAAACTGGAATGCTGATGATCAGATTTCCTTTCAAATTTTTGGTACATCAGTGGAACTTGCATTTAAATTTTTCATTTTCTTTTAAATTATATGTCTCCATTTTCTGGATATGTGTTCTGTGCATGTTGGAGGGTTAAGATTTAGTTGTATATTTACTATAAGAGGAGTGTGTAGAATTTTTGGACCAAATTTGTGGTATTTGTTTTCCAAGGGAAATCATGGTGTTAACTTCTTTACCTTTTTTTAATTGATAGATGAATTTAAGCCAGCCTCTATTGATAAGAGCCAGGCTGGTTCACTTCATAAGAACAAGGAGAACAGGGTCACTGTAGAATTTCACAATAATCAACCTGGGAAGCCAAAGGTTACATTTGAAGGGAGCAGCGAGAACTACAAGGACAATGATGGAGTCTTATTTTTTGATGGTCAGACCTTTCAATTGGAGAGACTGCATAGGGCTGTCAAGAGGTTGAGGCATGTTAGGCAACGTGGTGAGCCTGCTGCTGTAGCTAGTGCAGCAACTTCAGCATCAGCTGGAGCAGCCATGGAGTCCCGTTCTCCTCCACTGGGGAAGCCAGCAAAACCCCAGCCGCCAAGCAAACCTTTAGCGCATTCACTGCCTGTAAGTTATGTTGACAAATAAAAGCTTATGTGAAAGTGTCAACTATTGTCCGTGTTAACTTGTCATTTCTAGCCTTTTTTTGTCATTCTCAATTTATGTCAAACAGCTGTTACTAAACTTGGAGCAGATGTAGACCCCTCCCTTGGTGATCTGACTATTGTTGTTTGTGGAGTTCTAAAGGCTGATTAGTATCAAATAGTTCCCATTAAACTTAGATCAGGTGTGGGCTTTTTATTGGTTGAGTATGGTTGTTTATGAAAAGTCTAAACCTCAGAAAGTGAAAAGTCTAAACCTGAGAAAACAAGTATATATTTAGGAGGGGAAATGTTCCAAATTTGGAAGTACAATTTTAGTGACAAAGACTGAAGTGTAGAGGAAAAAATTAGGACTTCTTAAGGAATTCATAACTTTCATCCTTATTTTTAACATTCCAAAAGATAAGGTTAGCTTCTATGTTCTTAAGGATATTAGTTCAGTTTCTTGATATTAAGATACTGGCAGATAACTTTCTTTAAAGGCTTCTGTAAACCTTCATTAAAACTTTCAGAAGTCCATAAAAGTTCATTTTAGTGCACATTCCCATGCACTAAACTTTTTCCTGTTGTTCAATTATTCAAGTGATTGACATGGACATCTAAAACTTTTTCTTGATTTTGTTATGTTTTGGACTAAATTAAACTTTTATGCTCTTTTGGTTCAGTTGTACTTAGCGTTCAGATGACATATCTGTAGTTAGGCATGATTATACTATTAATATCCCATCTTTTGATAGGGAACTGCCTAGGATGTAGAAGTTCTAACTTATCTCTCTCCTGCTCGTTTTCATGCAGGTGGAGATAGAGAGAATTGATGTTGGTGAACCAGACAGTCCAGGTGCAACTTTCTTTCCATTCATATACGTTGTACCATAGTTATTTATTGCGATATAGTTAACTCACTGATTTGACTTAAGAATAACATTTTTATCTTTTGCCCTAAAGTCATAATAGTATTCACTAAGATGGTAAATACTTGTTTATCCCATAGATATTGTGCTTTTTTTTATAACTTTACATGGTCTGAAGCTTTTAAAAACCTTATGCTTTCTTCTAAATGTGATTGCATTACTTGTCCAATTTTCACCTAAACATAATATTAGTTTTTTAAAATACAACATGAAGCATAGTATTGCGGAGGTGGTCACCCGAGGAAATCATCTTGTGATTAGTAAGATTTATATTTCAATTATTAAAATAGAAACTATTGCCATAAATTTTCTTCTCATGTGATATATTAGATAATTTTAGAATATCTATAATTTTTCTGTCCTTACAACTAATTCTAAAATATTTTCATTGGAATTGCATAGGTGGCTGTATGTGCACCCTACACACTATTTGGCCCATGCAGTCCTGCAAATGCATATCATCTTTTAATTTATTGCATTATATACTTAAGTAAAATTGTTAAAAGTCTTAGAGCAATAGTAAAGTTTCTTGTTGGCAAATGGCAATGGAACAACTTCAGATATAGAGATAAAGATTCTTCATTTAACTGCCTTCAAGTCTTTGTTGTTTCTACTTACAGTGATTCTATTTTAGTATAATATCACATGCTGAAGATGCACCCTCTTTTCACCTCATTTTGAGCAATTTTATATCATTCATTTTACTCACTTTCATCAGATGACTTGTGAACTGATACTTGGTATATGTGATGATGTGATCAACATGTTTCGGAAGGTTCATACTTAGGGTTTAGTCCAAGTGATCTTATATGACTGATGCCTTGAGTAAACCTAATTAATATTTTAGCTCAGAAAAAACCGACTATGATATTTATTTGGAAAACAAATCCATTTTGAACATTACACTTGGGAAATTGCAGTAACAAATATCTGCTGTAAGTCAGGGTAGTGTTTGCTAGATGACAATCGCTCACTGATGCACTGAAAAGTGTTTGCTGAGCTCATCGTTTTTAGCTGTATGTAAGCTAGTGATTTTCTGTTCTGCATTCTTCCCTTTATTTTTTATCTTTTTTTTTTCTTGTTTAACTTTCTCTTTGGATCTTTGATTTTGTTTGCATCATTTTAATCAGGAGTTGATTATTTGTTTCTACAGGTCCAAAGCCAACAAACAGGAATAATGATTACCACTCAATGTCATCAAATCATTTGTCAAATCATTCATCATTTTCTCCTGATCCAAGATACTCTGAAGCTGAGGAAAATGTTGATATAGTAGCGGATGACGACGTAGGTTCACCAAACCAGAACAATGCTGGAGCACATGCAGGTAGCTTTGGGCTGGACATCAACATTCCTAGCCAGAATTATTCAGATGAGAGTGCCGATGTGGATATCAGTGATGATGATGCAAACAAAGGGCCCAATGCTGCAGAAGCTCTTCAGGCTCAAATGAATGCAGAAGAGAAGCAGGGGCAGGGGCAGCAGCAGCAGCAGCAGCAGCAGCAGCAGCAGCAGCAGACTTCCAGCTCCAGTGATAGCAGTGGGAGCGGAAGTAGTGGAAGTGAGAGTGGGAGCGGAAGCAGCAGCAGTGACAGTGATGGCAGCGATGAAGACTCAGCCAGCTCTGCTGGTGATATTGACATCTGATACTATGATAATCCTGCAAGTTATGGTGCCATTACTTAGGAATGGTGTTTGAGCGATATTAACCGGTGTTGTTTATGATATTTGTTGTGATTGTATATTTAGGAGATCTTCCAAGTTTTAAGATCAAAGACTTTGCAAGTTTGAGATTTTGAAATAAAGTTGAAGTACAAATTTGTGAGCCAAGTATGATAATTTGAAATCTTTTACTTTGTCTTCGATGGAATTGGAAAACCAGGGGACCCAAATCTCTCATTAGACTGAGCAGAATAATCAACCAAGCCTTGAGAAAACAATTTCAAGACTAAGATGATCAAAATGAGTTGCCATTTTCATCATCAACCTTCATTCACTTGTGGAAAAACTCACTTATAATTTATAAACTAGAACACACTTATAAACTAGAACACGCAACAACATAATGCTAGTATGTGGAGCATTCAATTGGAGTCGTTAGGAAAAGCTTGGCAAACCAAGTTAATAATAAACATCTAATGAGAAACCAATATCAAGAGGGACCATCAACTAGTATCTCTACTTTTCATGGTCCCATCTATTGCCTGTAATCCTCAGTTGTGATGTTCTTGAACAATTCAAGCCAATGACACACCCTGAAGTTCTTCATTCCATCGATCAGGTCATTAAAGATTGAAATGACACGAAATTGTTTATCATACTGGTGTTGGTGCGTCTTCTGTCTGTGGTGCCCCGTTCTTCCCATCACTTACATCACTACCTTTATAGCCATTTTGAGAGAGGTTACCCTCTGAAGGCAAATTTTTCTTCGCTTTCTTGCTGCCTTCTACTTTCCATAGGCTCCATACTCGGGTCTTTGGAGGGGATGATGCATCAGCGATTGGGGCAACCAAGCCAGGTTTCCCGTCATCTATAACTACATCTACTAAACCATATTCCTTTGCCTCCCACGGATTCATGAAATTGTCACGGTCTGTGTCTATTTCGATCTGTACACAAAAAAAGATTGGTGGTGGTCAATTTACAAAATAGATTGATTAAATTTAACAAGGAGACAAGACAACAGTAGTCACGACAAATCAAAATGGCTTCAAAATATGAATTATCAGTAAAGAAGTGCACCTGCTGCTCAGGTTTTCCTGTTACTCTTGACAGTATTTTGTTCAGCTTAACCTTGTGATACATCATTTCTCTAATCTGTAATCCCATGTCTGTTGTCTGATATAAAATAAAAAAAAACACAGATAAAACCTTAAAATGGTCAACCCTGTAAAACAAATCTTCAAGAAAGCATATAAATGATGAACTCAGTAGTGTTACATGGATTTCCCACTACAAAAACATTAATAAACACAGGCCATACTCAATGATTAGACCTTTAATCTGTTGAAGTCACCAATACTTCAACCTACTAAATTCTGGAGAAATTTTATTAGCAATATAAAGCTTGATATCCGCAGATAGATTGTCAGATTAAATGCATTTGAGTAACTGATAAAAGAAAGAAAATCAATTAGCATAGCCCAGACAGTAAGTGAGTCGAGCACAAAGCAGAGAATGCATATCATCAACAATTCGGAGCCATGGAGAAGCTTTATAAATAAGCTTAACTAGGAATGTGCAATTTCCGGTACTTGCGCAACTACTAAATCTGTTGAGAATCAAGAAAGAACACCCCAAGCGAAGCTAAGTAGTTGCTTAAGTTTGGTTAGGAACAATTGCACACTTGATAGCTGCAAAAAGCTCTAGTGATCGCTGACATTCATCTCGAAGCCTTCAAGCTCTAGTGGCCACTGACATTAATCATGAAACTGAAGAGGGAATAACCTCGAGGAAGAATATTTTAATTAGTTCTGTGCATGGGCAGAAGGGGTACAGAAATTATTCAGGAAGCTGAAGTGGGAAATAACCTGACATTGATCTTGAAACTGAAGAAGGGATAACCTTGAGGGAGAATGTTTTAATTAGTTAAGTGCATGGTCAGTAGGGGTGTGGATATCATTCACAAAGCTGAAGAGGGAATAACCTTGTGGAAGAATATTTAAATTAGCTCTGCACAGGTAATGAAAAATGCTTTCTATGTTTCCAAACTGCCACAACCCAAAGATTAGGACAGTGTAGAATAAAATCAACTATTTAAAATTTGTAGAAAGTAGTATTTGAGATCATGGAGACACCAATATTACTATACAGCAGGCAGAACACTTCATTCTGGAACAGGGTAACAGTCATGGCAAAAGCAAAATTTATACTGTCCCTGTTTAGATCCAATAATTGGCTATAAGATGGTGTGGCCAACTTTGGCAACTTCCACAAGCTTCAAAAAATTCCAGATGTTGCTGGAAACCATCTTTATATGCAACTTCCAAGAGAACTATAATATTTGTGAGGCTTTCCAAATTCCATTTTCCGGTAAAGAAGTTCACTTCAAGACCAAGAAATGAGACCAATTGCAGAATATTTGTGAAAAGCCTCTAGAAGGCTCATGTTAAACTGTAAATTTTTTCTTGAAATCATCTCTTTTATAAAACATCCAAGAGAAAAATACTCTTTGCGAGGCTTTCCAAATTCCAGTTTTCAGTTAAGAATTTCACTTCAAAACCAGGAAACAAGACCAATCGCAGAATATTTGCAAAAGCCTCTAGCAGGCTCACGTTAAATTATAAATTTTTCTGGAAATCAACTCTTTTCACAAAACATCAAAGAGAAAAATACTCTTTGCGAGGCTTTTCAAATCCCAGTTTCCAGTGAGGAATTCAGTTCAAAATCAGGAGTCGCTCCTGATACCAGGAACAGGATGCAAGTGCAAGCACAAATTTCAAATATAATATTCATACTGACATCATGGTTTCAAAATGCAATTTTCATTTCAATCAATGTCAAAATCTGACTTTTTGTCATCTGAGTCAGTTTTTTATTTCTTAAAATAATTAAATTATGAAATTATATAAATACCAATATATTTGAAAAATATTGTGATGAAAGGGTAAGCAGAAGAAAATGAAGAACTATACCGCTTTTCATTGAAGGTATATTATCTAACAAAATCACACTATTAACCAACTTTTTCAACACCCATAAATTACAAATAGTATACTAATTGAGCTGAATTTTGATAATTGTTAAACTAGTAGCACCTAGTTAAATTTCAAATCTAACCTAGTTTGTACAATTAAACAATCAATTTGGTTAATTTTATCATAATCTATCAAAGGTTTAGCCATTTAATCAAAAACTAATTAGGTCTAACAATAATCACACACATGGGCATGCATGCAAATTGTGCCTAAAAATGCGCAATATCTAACAATCAATGAAATTGGAACATCACCTGAGATAATTCTACTGAAACAAATCCAAACTTTTGTTGTTTTTTTTTTGGACGTTAAGAGCCAGTGGCTAGCCACTCGCTGGTAAAGAACCAAAGGGGCGGGGCTGCCTGGGTTCGAATCCTGGCAGTGCAAGCGGGATATTGCCATCACGAGGTGGCCCACAACATGCAAGCACAGGAAACGCCACAGGAAACAGCCCCCCGAGTCACTCGAACCCGAGACCGGGTGGGAGGCACGGAACCCAAGTACCATCCGGCCAAGCGGCCTTCGGTAATCCAAACTTTTGTTGTTGCAAGATAATCAAAATCTATTGGGGCCTAATATATTAACCATGCACAATTTATGCATGATTATGTTCCACATCTAGCCTAATATATGCAATTAGACCGTCACTTGAGTTAATTCAACAAAATTTGTGCAAGCTTCAATGATTATGAGCAAATTGGAGTCTAATTGGCAACCAGATAAATTTTTAACAGAATTCGTAAAATAACATTTTCAGAAAGTTATTGGATACATCTCATATGATGAGTATAAAATGTGGTTACTCAAAGAGGGACCAAATATTGATGTTGTAGCCTTGGGTTAGAGTCACGATGAGGGATCCTAAGCCCCACAAAAACCCTTCCACATTTTGCAAGTTCCTAATCTAAACCTATTACCTACCACAGCCCACTCTTTGCCATTCAGAAGGCTAAATGTCTCCATGCCCCAACCATCCAGCACACAGCCCAATGCATCATGCAACACAATAATCCCACTAATTCTCTACTTGATTAAGCCAAAAGCAGCCTGATTCAATCGAATCTTGACCCAAAATTTTTGGATTGGAACCACAACAGGTCACCCAATTTAATTCAATTTTGTCAAAACCTGAAACCAGCCAAAATTGAACCAATTAAGTTTCAACTGGATTTTAAAGCCATGGGTAGCACATACATGATGCCTTGTTCTATAGATAGACTGCAAAATAACACTAGTAGAGAAATTTCCATAGCAAGAAACTAAAAATAGAATTGAAGTCAAGCAGATCTGAAAGATCATTGGTCCAAACATAAAAAGTAAAGTAAACATTACTACTCACTTTCCCTCCAGCAGTTCCTAAAGGTTGATGAATCATGACTCTCGCATTTGGCATGCAAAATCTCTTTCCTTTTGTGCCAGAAGCAAGCAAAAACGCACCCATGGATGCCGCAAGACCCAAGCAAACCGTAGAAACATCAGCCTTGCATAACTTCATGGCATCATAAATTCCCATTCCTGCAAAAATTAATCCCACGGAGAAAGAAAGAAAGAATCAGGTTCAAATCATGCAAAGCACCTAATATATTTATTTTGCCTACTTTCAGAATTTGTTTAATATGATGTAGGGGGGCATGGTACTATAATTAGGAAAATCGGGCAGCCTGGTGCTTTAAAGCTCCCGCTATGTGCAGGGTCCGGGGAAGGGTTGGACCACTTGGGTCTATTCTACGTAGCCTTACCCTGTTTTTTTTATTTTTTTGCAAAATGTTGTTTCCATGACTCGAACCGATGACCTTCAGGTCACATGGCGACAAATTTACCTTTGCGCCAAGATCATGCATGAAAAATTTTACTAATAGTGATCAAAGGCTATTAACTTCCAGTAAATGATGCAAAATGATGGTTTCATCTCCAAAGAGGTACTGATATAAATTCAAAACAACTAAAAACTAAAACTCTACATAGAGAACGCTTCAAAAAGGGAAAAGAACTTATGAGCAGTTGATGAACCTAAAATGCACTGTACTTAATAAGAGAGAAAAAAAAACAAATTACTCAGTAAGAAATATAATAGCAGAATACCAGTAAATATTGAAGAGCTAGTCTTTGGATGCCCTTTATACCAGGGGTAGTCCTTGGAGAGAGAATTTTCAAATGAATATGAAAGTCACCTCCGGAGACGTGACTTTATAGTGTGGACATAATGAACAGTTGTGCTACTCTTGAACCAGAGGGATTCAAAGTCAGGTATAGATATAGATAAGTAACTAACAAAGGCATCATGTGCCCTCGAAGTTTTTCAATATTTTGTATCTCCTCGTCACAAGCATACAAATGGCATCATATATATAAGTGGAGATTTTTGAAAACCAGACTCCCATAGTGGATCATTCAAATTTCACTAGCATCTTCTTTCCTATCCACAAATCCTCACTCATAACTAGATTTTTACTCATTCAGATTTTTTTTTTAATAAAAAAAGTCAAAAGAAACCACCTATTACCATCACCTTCACCTCAAAAAATCATATCTGCACTAAGTGAACTGGTTCTCTCTCTGGACAAGAACCATTCTCCAACTTCACCCAAGACCTAGAAAGGGCCAGAAGTTTTTTTTTTTTTTTTTTTTGAAATAGGCAACCGATGTAGCCCGCATAACACTTGGATGCAGAATACAAGTACACTAGCTTTTCTGATTACAGAAAATTTGTGATCATGTTCTTGCATTGAAAATTGCCTCAGGTATAAATCCAAACCAAACTCTCAGGGGTTAACATCAAGTTCATAACTATACAAAATAGATAAATAATCAGCTCATTTATGATAAACCCTTGCTGAATCTAGAGAAAAATCAACAACTACAATAAATTTGGGAGAAAGCTTCCAGTTATCATCTTACAGAATGATCCTCTCAAGAAGAATAGCATAAGGAGGGAAAAAACCTAAGTGTAAACTGTCTTATGCAAGTCTTGGTATCAGTAACTGATGAAATAGGCAGCTTCATGATTTTAGTTTTATATCACAGCCGTCATTGCATCACCAACTTTCCTACTTATGTTTTTGTTTCATAAAAATCTAACTCTATATTTATTTATTTTTTGTGTAGAAAAGGGCTAATACGTCATTCGAAATTAAATGAAAATAATCACTGCAAAGCACAATGCTACCAAACAAAAGAAAAAGGACAGGACCGTAGGAAATGGAAAGATGGTCCAAGCCAACATAGAATATGTTGGGACATTAAGACAAAAGAGAGCAAGGGAAAGAGTAGAAAAACAAAATTAGGCAAGGAATAGTACTGGATCATGTCGTTATCCTTCTAAACAAACTTGAACTGATTTGAATGGTAATGTTGAAACATCCCCAAAAGTTTGGATAACATAAACTTCAATAATGGAACCACACAGGAATAAAGCCATCAAAATCTGAACAGTTATCCCTAATAATTCCTAGAAAAAAAATTATGTTATCTAAACTGTTCCTCCAACAAAATTTATCAACCTATTGCATGCCATAGGAAGGATATTGCATAAAAGACAATGGCACAAACACTTATTGAAAGGTAAAACTATAATTAAATTATTTTTAAATCAAAATAGAATAGAAAATGCAAGAAAAAAAAACCTTGAACTCTAATCAAATGAAGGACATGTTCTTTAGACTTTAATAAGTACCTGCTGTTACAGAGCCACCTGGAGAATTGATAAAGAGTTTTATATCCTTCTTTTGGTCTTCAGCATCTAAAAATAAAAGTTGACTAATAATCAAATCTGCAGTCATTGTGTCTACCTGCTCATATTAAAAAGAAAACGAAGAGAAAGGAAATCAATTTAAGAAATTTGAAATTATAACATTCAGCATAGGATTTTAAATTATGAAATTCACAAGTTTATGCATCATAAGCATCAAACCAATAACAGAGATCTTGCACAAATTGCAAAAAACAACTTAAGATCATCAATTACAAAATATCTGCCTTCAGCTTGTATTCTAAATAAAATGTCAATTCTCTATGGTTTGGCAAATGCTAAGACCTCAGCATCATTTTCTTTCATTATCCCAATATCTTAATCTCAAACCACAAAGCACAAAGTGAATTATCACAAGAAAAACTAAGATGATGTTGCAATCATTACAATCAACAAGTCATATTAATTATATCCTATGAAACAAAAACAAAGTCAGAAGTCCACTTTATTTATCAAAATTTTTTTATACCCCTGGAACCTATCTCTTTTTTGTAGCAAAGCTCATCCCAAGCTTAGAATATCTGACTGCCTGTGCACTCTTATATCATGTTTTTAATGGAGTTCTTAATCTATTGCTCTCTTATCAAATTTTAAGGCCTCACTTCAATCTCTACTAATTAGATCTGGGTCTGGTGAAAGGAAGCTGGTGTTGGCTATTCAAATGGAGGGGCTAGATGCTTAAACATGTTAGATTAGTAGTACTGAAATTCCCCAACACTTCGATGTACTCCTCTAAATATCTTGATATGCATCTTCACTCTTATTAAGTTCAGTAGTCAAGGTACTAATGTTAGCCTGCTTTGAAGCATCTGTTGTTATGATGTCTAAAATCAACATAACTTCTTGCCTAGATTGGGTCTATTGGCCCAAACCACTGGATATACACAAACTGATGCTTGATCAAATGACTTTACCAATGCCTTTAAAAGCATCTTATTGTCACATGGTGGCGTATCCAATGACTCAATCTATTATACTAGGTTTAAGCAAGAATAACTCCATAGAGGAAGATTTGACATAACAGCAATCTAGTACTCAATTGGACAAAAATGAATAGTCCATTGTGCAAGACTCTGATAAGCACAAACAAGATTTCCCACACGCCGAGCATACGTAAAACGAACTAGAGGCCAGTCAGACTCCAACATAAGTAAGGTCCAGGTATGCTCTTAAGTCGAGGCACCTATTCCTTAAAAAAATCCATTGTTCAGGGATTCATGAATGTAATCCCCATTATCCAATGTGTTCCAGGCATTCCATATCACCGGTGAATAAACTCATGTCCTGTTTGCTTTGACATTCCTAACGTTTGCTATTTGAGTATTATTACCATAGTCTGACTTTTAAGGTATATATACATAGGTAATATGAGAAAACTGTTCAAACATTGAAGAACTAATAGAATTTCCTGATTTTCTTTATTTCTCTTTGAAGGAGGTGGTTGTGAAAATTTTTCTACAATCTGCAACTATTACAATGGCTGATATCAAAGCCATGACTTTTGAGATTTGGTGGTTGGTCACGATAAAGCCAGTAATAACCTCCTCATTAGCAACAATCAACAAAAAGTTTGACATTCTAGAAATCAGAAAGGATCCGGATCCTCTCCTTGTTTTTTCCCTCCTTGTATTTCCTTGTTTTCAATCTTGGCCATTGATTTTAAAATCCAAAGGCCAAAAGCTTGTCCAACTCAGCTTTCCCTAATTGAATGCACATAACCAACTCCAAGACTCATTCAATGAGGGAAAGCTGAGTTGGACAAGCTTTTGGCCTTTGGATTTTAAAATCAATGGCCAAGATTGAAAACAAGGAAATACAAGGAGGGAAAAAACAAGGAGAGGATCCGGATCCAATCAGAAAAATAAGAGCCATGATGACATGTTTATGTTATTGACCTATAGATTGTTGAAAGAAGGCTCCACTTGGTGGGAATGGTTGCAAGAAAAGTAAGAGATGAGAAGGTAAAGACATGTGAGAAACCAGAACAACTGAAGAACTCCTTCAAAAGACTATCACTTACTCCATATTATGATCTATTTCTTCCTAAATACCAAAGCTCAAGGGCCAGCCACTCCATGAGTACCTGTCCAAATCCCGTAAGCTAGCTGAAGAAATGACCTAAAAGAGATGGACGTGTGCCAAGCAGCCATGCATCTTGATGGACTACATTCAACTATTAAAGACCAACTAGGGGTTAAGGTGTTCCTAAGTTGAAAAATGGCCATAATAAGGCCTTAAATAATAGAATGATGAGAGCAAGCAACCTAGGACCATATTTGATGCAGCACATTAAGGGTATTGAGCTAAAATAAAGGCATAAAAATATAATTTCCCCATCATCAAGACCCTAGTGTGGCAAATCAAATAGCAATAGGTGAGAAGGAAATCAACTAATCAAGCATAGCACCCAACCATGAACATACCAAGGCTGCAACCAACAGTGTCTCTTGTGAGGAACTAGGACATAATCTAACATCACAAGTTAAAGAACATCATTGAGAAGGAAGAAAACAAGGATTGAATCGGAGAACCGATTGAAAAAGGACCTAATATGCAGTATGGATGATGTTGAAGAAGACTATAAGTGCTAAGAAGAGACTAATGTAATAAGGAAGCCGATGTTTGCACCAAATCTTGAAAAAGATTCCCAACAAAATAACCAAGGGGGATTATTACAATCAAGTTTTTAAATTCAACGGTAGCTAAAATTAAATTCTTGGTAGGGAAAAACTGAAAGGTGAAAGATCCATTTTTTGGCCCGGCAAAATAAGAATGAAACTAAATGATGAGCCATAATTGACATGGATGATTGTCATATCCCATTTGGCAATCCATGCTAATATAATGTTAATATGCTTCACATGGGAACAAAGGAAATACAAGCTAGAAAATGGTAACTTAAAAATTACTTTTGTTGCCTCTAAAAGTAAAGGTTATACCCAAAGTTCCAAAGTTGAAGACTGGGAGAGACATTATACTTGGGAAAAGAATTTAACTAGAATATGAGTTTTTTCACAAGTTGGGGGATTGACACAATGCAAATCACATAGATCTTAACAACTTTGTTTTAATGGAAACTCATTGTTCATTGGGTTTATGAGTCCAAATTCCACTATTCAATGGTCCGGGTCTCAATCATATTTTAGGATACTCAATTCATGTCTAGTTAGGTGGTTACACTTATTTTTACTACTCCTAGGGTTTGAGTCTTAAACGATTATTGGTGTTGGTTGGTGTTGGGATAAATAGGGTTAAGTTAGATTTGGAGTTTGGTTGTCTGAATTTGTTTTGAAAGTAACTTTTAAACAAAGTTAACAAATTTTGACTTAATCATTATTAATTAAATTAATAAATTATTATTTTCTAATTAATAATTATATTCATTACTACTGTAATAGATTTAAAATATTAATGAATAATATTTAATTAATTAAATTAAATCTTGTAGAAAAAGCAATTGCTAATCCCAAAAGGATGTTTGGTTAGACTTAATGGGACCACTTGGGTCCAGGGACCCTTCCCGGATCCTGCACATAGCAGGAGCTTTGTAGGATTGGGTTGCCCTTGTAGAAAAAGCAATTTCTAATCCCAAAAGGATGTTTGGTTGGAGGTAATGGGATAAGAGTTATTGCAAGTTATCCCACAACCAAATACCTCTGTAGGAGTTGTGAGACAGTTTTTTAAGTTTTTAAAAAAATTAATAGTATAGTTCCCTTAGTTTCTAGATTATTTTTTTTTTCATTTTTTATTTTTGCAAGAGATCAAGTTTGTCATGGATGTTCTCAGGTGGTTATGTTGAATCAGTGGAGTATATTAAAATAAAATAATTGAAACATTCGAGACTCGCATAAGATCACAAGGAACAAGTTTAATCTTTTCACATGAAGATCTAAATGGTGGCATATGCCAATCAAGACAAAAACAACATAAGCAACTTAAATGTACGCACATATTCAATTTCTATCTAAGTACATTTCAGGGTAGACAAATGAGTTGAAAAATTGAATTTTCACAATTATAATTGAATCACCAACAACGACATTTGGCTGTATAGACAAAGAATCTACATAACATAGCACATGAGCAAAATCTATCAAATCTGATTCATGTGATACATGAAGTGAATATTTAAGAAATTCATATCTATTAAATGTAAACATCAGACATGTTTTACAAGAAGAAATAAGAGCCTCACAATTTTTAACCTAATCACTATAGCCTCGTAGCCCTGCAACTGCCTATCATCCCATCACTGTGGCAGTAAAAATACATTCAAATTTCAAAACTGTGCATTTAACAGTAACCTAATCAACAAGCTCAATTTTTTTTTTAATTAATGTGGACAAGTCACTAGAAACACTCCACTGGTGTGATTTGAACCCTCAACCTCTCCTTGTGAGAGGTAATGGGCTAGCCTACTTTACTGGTACAAGCTCAATTTTTTACAATTTTGTTATTTCAAAGGAAGAGAACAGTTTCCATTCGCCACAAGATCAATTTATATGAACCACAGGAAAAAGAGCATTCATACCTTCTTTTAATGGAAACTTAAAAAAAAATGATCACAGGATAGGATTAAACAAAACCTGAGAACCCAGAAAGATGATGCGCTGCCGGAGAAGCATGTTGGTGGTATCGAGCTCTTCGAATTTGGGCATCCAAGAAGGCCCAGCCACAGAACCAGAGACATCCCAACCTTCCGACAGCGTCCTCGCGCAATCCACCCTAGAGGAAGCCCTGATGGATCGATGAGGTATTCTCCTCCACTGTGGGCAGGGGGATGAGAGCGAAGAAGGACCTAAGAGGCCAGATGAGGAGAGCGATGAGGGTTTTGGAGAGGAGGGCGGAGGCAAGGTTGCAAAGCAACGAAGGGTCTCCATGATTTCTCTCCGGAACTGAACTCTGGTCGCCTCTTCTTGTTCTTTCCAGGCGGAGAGGAGTTTATGTATATCCGTTTTCGATGTTTAGAAAAATATTTAATTTTGTGAAATTGCACACAGGTCCCTGAGAATAATATTAGATAATGAAGTGCTAAATTATTACTTAACCCAAGTTTCAAAATAATTTTCAGCATTTTTTTTTTTGTGGGTGTCGGGGTTAAATTGATTTAAACCCTAATCCTTACTCTATTGGACTAAGCCTTGTTTGGATTGACTTCTTAAAACGTGTTTTTTTTTCAAAATCTAGAAGGACTTTTGAAAAAAGTGCTTCTCAAAATAAGTTAAGTGTTTTTGTTTATTTTTTGTTCAGATTGACTAATTCAGAAATATTTTTTTATTTGGGAATCAGATGTGCATTCACAAAAGGACTTTTTCAGTGGCAAATTACTAGAATAGACATTCATTGAGTTATAATAATATCCCAAGTATTATACTCTTGTCACATGGTTTATTACTATTAATAATTAGGGAAAATTATTTTTCAGTTCTTGACTATTTACTTTCTGACTTTTCAGTCCCTCTGACAAACATTAAACTTCTCAGTCCTCTCTTTTAAAATAAATTACTTTTAGGTCCCTGCCGTGACCTTTATTGGTTACTTTTTTATTAAAACCCCAAAATACCCTCTTCTCCTCCCACCCAAAATTCACCTTTTTGGTTGAAAGGACAAGTAGCATGCAGCCAGTTTTTGTACTTCCTTTCTTGCAAAAAAAGCTAATCCTCTTCTCCTCCTTCCCTTCTTCTCCTTCATTTCTTCTCCTTCCTTTCTTCTTTTGCAGAGCAATTGGGTTGTGTTTTTAGTTTTGTAGAGAAGTTACGATGTAACTGAGTCCGGGGCGGCAACAGGTTAGGTGGGAGAGTCTTGCATAGACAAACAACCAAGGTAGATCCACTTTCTCATTGTGTTTTTATAGCTTGCGTCGTATAATTATGTTGTTTTTGCAAAAGGCGTTCTTGTTACAGGAGTTCGATGGAAACCATTTTCGTCGTCGTGCTCACAATGCTCACTTGTTGGGAGTCAGTAATGGATGACATATGTGAACGGTGGGACCTTGACCCCTCTGGCGTGAGAGTGAGTTATATCGCACCAGACAAACAAAAAACAACTTGTCCCATTGACAATTCTACAATCGTTCGAGAAGAATATGGTCGACCTTATTTTAGGACACAAGTGAAGTGACCGTTGGCGACAAGTGTGGGTTTTCGATTCCAATGTAATTTACTGTCTTTGTTATCTGGCAATGTAAGCCTTTAGTATGTGCTTGTTATTTCCCGCAACCGTGTATTACAAACACGTAAGCATTTACGATTTTCTTTAAGTTTTTAGAATTGCTCTTATTTCTTTACTATCGACCAAATGTCTTTAGTATTTGTTTTCTCTCTTTATTATCGACCGTAAAGCTTTAGTATTTATCTTATCTCTTTATTATTTACAACAAGTGTTTAACATCAGTCGTATACGCTTAGTATTGCGTCGTTCTGTTTAGTATTGTCTCACTTAAAAGAATCTTCTTTCAATCATCAGGGACCCTCTAGCCGAGAGCATGTCCTTAAACATTATGGGTTCTTCTCAATATCCCGAGATTGCAGTGCTCAGAGTCCGCGAAAGATTTGAAAACATGGAACACTTCAGGGATGTCCTCCGTGATTTTGCTATCAAAAGGAAATTTGACTTTACGTTCATTAAAAATGACATAAAAAGGGTGACGGCCAGATGTGCTAAGGCAGACTGCAATTGGAGGGTCCATGCTTCTCGAGAGGGAAATC
This sequence comes from Dioscorea zingiberensis, assembly GCA_026586065.1. Classification (NCBI taxonomy): domain Eukaryota; kingdom Viridiplantae; phylum Streptophyta; class Magnoliopsida; order Dioscoreales; family Dioscoreaceae; genus Dioscorea; species Dioscorea zingiberensis. The sequence continues at coordinate 50,518,764 of CM048818.1, read as the reverse complement.
TGCAAACCTTTCGAGGACATTGCAGCTCACACATGTGTGTGGTGGTGGTATCGGGACAAGTTCCTACCCGAAAGCATCCAAAAAATGGGTTTACGGTCGTGTGATCCAGAAGCTCAAGGATCGTCCCTTGTATCGGAACGTTGACATTCAACGGGATATTTTGTGAGAGCACGGCGTGTGTCTTCCGTACAAGCAAGCATGGATGGGAAAAGAGGTTGCCCGAAGCGCTCCCCATGGGAGTGAGGTAGAGAGCTACGATTTGTTGTTATGGTATGCAGAAAAGGTGTTTGCGACAAATCCCGGTAGCGTTGTCCTAATTAACAGTGATGGCGAGCGATTCAGACGTGGTTTTTTTTGTTTTTGCGCTTGTATTGTCTGCTTCAAGTTGGGTTGCAGGTCGTTGTTGTTCGTTGATGGAACACATTTGCTTGCGAAATACAGTGGCATCTTGTTAGGAGCAACGGGCAAAGATGGCAACGAGGGATTCTTCCACATCGCATTCGCCATAGTGAACAATGAACGACAATTGAACTTGGTTCCTCACCACTCTCAGGGATACAATATATGGTGATGACGATTACGACAAGTGCATTACATTCGTATCCTACAGATCGAAAGGTCTCGTTAATGCCATCGCAAGGGTGTTCCCTTCATCGTCTCACGCCTATTGTTTGTTACACTTAGAGGCGAACATCGTGAAGGGAAATATTAGCCTTAGGAAAGCATTGAAGGAGGAGTGTTGGGCCATCTTTACCCGCATCGCATACGCATGTACTGCTAAAGAATTCAATGATGCGGTGAACGACCTCATGGCCGCATCGGCACAAGCGCACCGTTGGCTAATCTAAAAGTCTGATGTGGCCCATTGGTCGAACTATCTGTTTAAGGGGCAAAGATGGGTGAGATGTACTCGAGCGTCGCTGAGTCATTCAATGCGTAGATCAAGGAGGCGCGCCACCTCCCAGTCACTGAAATGGTCGACTCAATCAGGTAATATTCACATGTGACTAAAAATCCTTTACTGTTTAGGGATAATCTTCACTATCGCCTCTAACGCTCTACTATCGACCTTAAAGCTTTACTATTTAGTGTAACTCTTTAGTATCTCGTATAACTCTTTACTATCAGACCTAAAGCTTTATTATCGAGTGTAACTCTTTAGTATCCAGTATAACTCTTTACTATCAGGCCTAAAGCTTTACTATCTAGCTTAAGTCTTTACTATTGAATGGAAAGCTTTATTATCCAGCACAACTCTTTACTATCTTGCTTAAAGCTTTACTCTTTGCTGGAAGCTTGATTATCTCTTACAAACGCTTACTTTCTCGCAGGCACAAGCTCATGAATATGATGTATGCCCGGCGCGAGTATGTCCGGCGTTGGGGACACATCTTTGCCCAGCAAAACATCGAAAGCTCGAGGACACTATCGAGTCAAGCCGCTTGCTCCGCGTAGGCCGTTCGGACGGTGAGCAATTCGAAGTTATCGAACAGTGCAACTACGCGGTCAATTTGTGGACAAGGATATGCTCTTGCAGACGTTGGGAAGTCTATGAAATACCTTGCACGCAGGCTTAGAGAGGAAGAGAGAAATAAACCGAGTGTTAGAGAGAAAAAATGAGAATAAATAGTGACTTAGAAAGAGAGAGAACAAGGGATAGAGAGAGAAGATATGAAAAAAAAAGAGAGAATATGGGGTGTAGAGAGAAGAGAACATGGGGTAGAGAGAGAAGAGAGAGGGCAACAGGGACAAGAGAGAGAGAGTTAGAGAGAGACAAAGGCTTTGAGAGATGAGAGAATTAAATCGGATTAGAGAGAGAAAAAAAAAAAGAAGAAATTCTGATTTAGAGAGAGAGAACATGGGATAGAGATGGGATAGAGAGAGAAAAGAGAGAAAATAGAGGGCATCAAGGTCTTTTTTTATAAAAAGTAACTCTGTTTGTGTAAGAATGGACTGAAAAATAAGTTTTTGAAAAAGGAGGGACTATATAGGGATACCAAAAGTTACGGGGACTATATAGGGATTTCAAAAGTTTACAGGGACTATATGTTACCTAACTCTAATAATTATTATTGTTAATACTATTATGATTATTATTTTTATTATTGTTGTTATTATTATTATTATTATTGCTATTTTTATTATTATGATCATATTTATTATTATTATTATTAATTATTACTGTTAATACTATTATTATTATTATTGTTATTATTATTACATCATCATATTAATCATTATTATTATTATTATTATTATTATTATTATTATTATTATTATTACCACCAGCAAATTTGCATTTTTCTTGGCACCAATACAAACAACTGTTCTTATTGCCAAATTGTGGGTTTCATCCATCCTTCAAAAATCTGATTAAAAAAATTAACAATAACAATATTCTCATTACTACTACAATAACAATTAACAATAACAATAATAATATTTTCAACATCGCAACAACCATAACAACAATAAAGATGAATAAAAAAAGTTACAACACACATAAGAACAAGAACAATAATACCAACAACAATTAACAATAACAATATTAATAATATCTCAACATCACAACAACCATAGCAACAATTAACAACAAGAACAAAAAAATCACAACAACAAACATAAGAATAAGAACAATGATATTTTTCAACAACTACAACGACAAAAACAATAATTTGTAAATACTACAAAATCAACTCGTGGATCCATTGGAGAGTAGATCCTGAATCATTTGTTGGGTGTCTTCGTGGATTGGTTGAGAACAAACAAGTGAACTCTCACCATCATTATACTCGAAGCCCCGTTCTCCTTCTTGAAATTGGTTGATGTCTTCAAGGCTTTCAAGGACATCCAAATCATTACTGCCCATTCTTCGAATATAATTATGAAGAGCAAATCATGACAATATTATTTGGAATTGTACCTTCGGTGTGTATATTTTGTAGGATCCGCCATCTTGCCTTGCAAACCCCAAATATTCTTTCTATAACACTCCTCGAACTGAAGTGATGACAGTTGAATACTTCATTTGGATGAATACTTCATTTGGAGACCTAAAGGCACAAAACATCCTAAATTGTGGAATGTGATATCTTGCACTCTTGTATGGCCCTAAAAAACCTTTCATTGTAGGATATCCATAATCCACAAGGTAGTACTTTCCTACAAAAGTATAATTCAAAAAATAAGAATATAAAACATAGATACTAAAATTAATTTCAAGTAAATGCGAACCTTTGGGTGGTTGAGGAAACTTCAAAGATGAATTTCTTAAAGCCTCTATTAGTATACGTGTATCATGCGTCGATCCCTCCCAACCAATAAGCGCAAATGTGAAACACATGTTGAAGTCACATGCAACTAGGATATTTGTTGATGTGTACCATTTTCTATTCATAAATGAGATTTGTTTATCAGTTGGGGCATGAATAGCCATATGTGTCTCGTCTATTGCTCCAATGCAATCCTTGAAGTAAGGCCAATATCGATCCTCACCCGGGATGTACTCCTCCACATCTATGAAATTCCTATCTATCGGCCTAATAATATCATTGCCAAGTTTGTGGACAGCTTTTAGCACTCGATGAAACTATCGGTGCACTGTCTCTCCAGAATGTTGAAACCTCTCCTCCATATTCCTATAAGTGGCTCCTTGTCCAAGTATATATAAGAATATTATCACTGATTCTTCTACAATGACATTTCTCGTGTATTGTAGCCCATACTTTTGAGTAATCTCAACCACCAATCTCCTAAATATAGATTTTCTCATTCGGACTTGATGCAGAAGGCTCGAGTCAAATGTTGCCAGGTTGGTGGGTCAACGTAAAGATGGGAGATGGTCGAGTCAATTCCAAGATTGGGTCGGTTATGGACACGTTTTGATATTTTGGCCATAACTTTAGCTACCGATATCGGATTCGTGCGCTCAACCCCAATTCGGAAAGCACGGCTCGACGCGCACGTGGGGTCCATCAGCTTTGCTTGATGGACCTTTCCTTCATCCTCAAATTCCACTGTTTTCCCCGTTGTTTCTTCATTTTTTGGTGTTTTTTTTTTTGCATTTTTGGTAATACTTCGTATGCCAATTTAGGATAGGATATGAATCTGATTTAAACTCGGATTTTTAAGAGTTATCTAATTTGTTAGTTATTTTATAATTAGATAAGTTTTTCTTTTGAACCAAAATTTGCCGATTGGGACAAATTTGGATAAGAAGATAGATTTTCTAGGTTATCTAGGTTAGTTTTTTTCAAGCTATTTAAACCCGGCTCGTGGGTTGAATTTTAGTCATTGATTATTGAGTAATATTTTTCCTTTGAAGTTTCAGAGACTTTCTTCTCTGTTTGTCTTCCCCTTTCTTGCTCTTTTGTCAATCCCCCTGGTTACCACCGCCCGCAGGTTAATCACTACCCGGCTCAGCATCAGGACTTGCTCAAAAAAGAGAGTTTTTGATCCATCCATTATTTCATTAACCCACATATGGCCAGTTAAGGTAGATATTCTCTTCTCACTCTTCAACGTTGACTTCATATATTGATATTGTGCAGCTGCTGCACCTGAATACATCCTTCCAATGTACTCATCCATCTGTATATCCAAATTGCTAATTTGTTCTTCTGAATCAGACATTGCTTCTTTATTATCAGTAGATGGCTCCGCATATGGTACCATTGTCATATAGCTTGTCGCCACCACATCTTTGAAGCAAATCTCCATCATGTCCAAGAACTTTGGACCCTCATTTCTCCATTTTAAATATTCTGGGGTTTCCTATCTCAAATAAAACAATAAAGCAAAGACAATGTGTTAGAATATTTTCAAGATAAAATTATATAATGAATAAATGAATATATGACTATCCAAGAAATAGATTGGCTTACTTGTCCTTTTCTTTCCCACCAATCATCGCTTGCCAAAATTGTCCTCTTAACAGAGTCCCTACCAAGGCCTGTCTGGTGCTCTACTAGCTTTGCCCATACGAAGAACTCCTTCTTCAGTGAGTCTCATTTGTTTTTTAGTTGCTTGTAGTTGTAACTCAAGCTTAATGTTCTCACAGCAAACTTTGACACCGCATTTTTCCAACCTTCTTTTGTAAAATGTGTGTGTGGCCTATTACTAGCCTGGACCTCCTCAACACATCTTTAAAAAAGGCTTCCATTCAAAGCTTATCACACTTCTCCTTCCGACCTTCCAGCACCGGGCAGGTGTCAAACTCTATACATCGTGTTACCACTTAGCAGAGTCCAGTGTTTTTAATAAACAGTCGCTACCCCCTGGTCTGTGCCGCTTTCCTAATCAAGAGGAAAGCACCCCTTCTCCCGAAGTTACGGGGTAATTTTGTCAAGTTCCTTCAACATGGTTCTCTCGACGCAATCAGTCTTTGTGTCATCCCATCTAGCCTTTGGAATATTTTCACATTTCTCCGTACATTCCCATCACTTGTATTTGTCCCTTGAACAACTCTTTTGGGTGCTAGTTTCGAAGCCATGTTCAAGAAGATTTATGAACTTCTACCCATTAATACACTGCATTAACTTATAATAAAAAATAACAATCATTACTACTTCACCAATTAAATGTGTTTATATAGGAAAAAAAATAAGTCCAAGTTTTAATAGAATTTGGAATTTTAATTTTAATAAATTTGATATCCTAATTTTAATAGAAGTTTATAAATAAATAAACGAGTTTATCTAGTCATATCCCAAGGTAGCCCATGATAAGGCAGGCCAGAGGTATAAATTTCAAAATTACCCCTAAGAATACAAATCTCGAGGCAAGCCCGAATTTCCAGGTAGCCAGAGAATACACATCTCGAGGCAATCCGGGTAAATAAATAAATACAAATAATAATAATAATAATAATAATAAATAAATAAATAAACAAAAAAAAATAAATAATACAAAAAATATACAAAAAAAAATAAAAATAAAATAATAATAATAATAATAATAATAATAATAATAATAATAATAATAATAATAATAAAACAAAATAAAATAAAATAAAAAAGAAATAATTTAATTCATTAATTAATTTTAAAAAAATCAAAAAAATCAATAAATAATTTTAAAATAAATTTTAAAAAAATCAAACCAGGATAAGCTCAAAAGTCAAATCTCAGGCCGGTGGGGGGTTTTTTTAAAAAAAAATCATCAAATCAAAACAGAAAAAACAAAAAACAAAAAAAAAAGGGGTCTAGATAAGTGGAGTAGGAGGATATAAGAAAGGGAAGGTCAAAAAAAAAAATAAGAGAGAAAAAAAAGAAGAAAAAGGAGAAATTTGGAGAGAGAAAAAAACAAGGAGAAGAAGAAGAGGAGAAAGAAAGGTATTTTTCTGGGATCTCCTTTTATGTAACCTAAAACACCAAACTTCGGCTGCCACCAGCCGTCGCCGCCAAAGCCTTGCGACCCAAAAGAAGAGGACCATGAACACCATCCCATGCGTGGAGGTGTTCATGGAGTTGTGACCGCTGCCCAAAAGAGGAAGATCATGAACACCACCTCATGCGTGGAGGTGTTCATGAAGTCGTTGACCATAGCTGTCGCCGCTGATGCCTCGCTGCCCAAAAGAAGAAGATCATGAACACCACCCCATGCGTGGAGGTGTTCATGAAGCCGCCAATCCTCACCGTCGAACCTCTGCCATCACTGCCAGAGAACAGCACCACCCCAGGTGTTGGTGGTGCTGGTTTGTCGTACTCGCTGTTACCGGAGAACAACACTGCCCCAAGCGTGGCAGTGCTGATGATCATCCTCACCACAACTGTGAGGAGGAAACAATGCCCAAATCCTTTATCTCATATCGCTGCTGCTAAAAAACAACACTATCCCAAGGTGTGACAGTGTCTAGGAGCCACCAATGGTTGTTGTCGATGCCGAGACACTTGCTGCCATTTGTCAGCCTAGGAAGATAAGAGTATGCTGTGACTTTTAGAGAGAAGTCAAATAGACAAAGAAGCAGGTCACCCAGTTCTATGCAAGGGTAATTGGAAATTTAGATAAAAAGGATGGACATTGTTGAGATGCTCTTTCCAGTTCAGGAGTAGTTCAGGATTCAACACTTAATCTTATGATATTATTGTCCTTGGTGTTTGAAGGGGGCCATTGCACTCAATTATGAGAGCATATGAGCAGCGAAGGAGGAGATATGAAGACAAGTAAAAAGAGAAGAGAGGGAAACTACTGCTTTATTAGTGTTAAATTATTGGAAATATTATGTTATAGCATGGTTGTAAAATTTGAAAAGACATTCTAAAATACATGTTGAATGTATGGTTATGTGAGATGCCTGAAAGGTGTTTGATGATATGTTTAATAAAGATATTGGTGAATGTATGCAGTTTTCGTACAAGGTCTGTTAATGTATATGAGTTTGAAAGTTCTGCTGGGTTGTCTGCCTGTTATATGATGTGTTGCAACACAAATTGCAACTCACTGCTCATAGAATGTTGTTAATGGAATAACAAAAGACATTCACACACAAGCAAGCAAAACCACACATAAAAGGGAACACAGGAGTTGGTAACCCAGTTCTGCAACAATGCCTACATCTGGGGGGCCATGCTCGAAGATGAAAATCACTAAAAGAGGGTAAAACAATATGAGTACAAACAAGGAACACTCATATACACTCCATGAACATCATCCACCCTTCTCCTCTAGAAATTGCTGGTTTTCTCAAAACCTCCCTCATAAGGTTTTCTACCACCATGACTGTCAATCTCCAGTTGGGTCTTCAGTAGATGCGCGACATGCCTAAGATGTCGCCTTCCTCTTTTAGTACCGCCAAATCTCCGTAGCTGCTAAATCAAACTCCTTCCGCATTTAGTTGTTGCAACATAGTTACAACTAAATTGCAACTTGGCCCGACTGATCAACTGATCAAGAGTATAGCATCCATCGCTCTTCGACCTCGAGACACCTCCAACCCTCCTGGTTGAGTTCCGAGTCTACTCCGTCGGATCCACCTCTCCGTCACGTACTCAACCCTTCAATATCGCACCTCACCATTGGCGCAAGATAGTCAACCTCATCCAAAACTTGATTTCCTCAATCACAGTTTTGACTATCCAATCTTCCTGATTTTCTCCTCAACAAGTTTACCAAACTTGGTCTCGATTCACCACCGTTTGGACTTCAATCATCAATCAATCACTCCTTCAAACAAGGACAGTATCAATCACCAATTGTTTTCCAAATCCACCCACAAAATAACATGTGATGATCTCCTTCTAAATATGTTTCATCCAAGCTGGAACTGCACCTTGTGTTGACCACCATGTGGACTTGTGTCAAATATTGCCAACCAAAGACATTAGCACTAACAGAGTTGTTTGACGAAATGCATATTGTTCAATGTTTTAAAGGGGGGGCAATAGCTTTAATGAAAGAGGGTTGCAGAGTTTGCAAATTAATAGTAACTTTATAAAGCTCTGAGAAATTTTGCATCAAAGTTCATAGAGATGTTATGTTGCTGTAGAAGTTCATAAAGATATTATGTTGTTGTAGAAGTTTGTCAGAGAAAGCTGCTCAAGAAATACCAAATATTTGATTGTCACTTCTACTAAAACAGAATATGTATTATCCCAAAGGATTCCTAAACGGGAATAGGAACTCCAAGACTAAAATCCTTGACAATATGCAATACTAAGTCATGATTGGTACAAGTAAATAGTAAAATTACCATCATAAAACTATGGTCTGAAAGAAGGAATCACTCTTGAGGTGGAAGGAACTCCTTTCATTTAAACTCTTGAGGAGGAAGGATAAACCAATAAAAAAAGGGTGAACAACCTAGAGAAAGACATGCATATATATCTTGGAGTCATATGGTCAAGCTCAAGTGTCTCACTTCCTTTTAATTAACGAGTTGGTATTTTGGCTTTATAACTGAATTTGAGGAGTGATGGGAAGTGACAAATTGGCTCACTGTCACAAACAAGGATCATCAAGTTTGGAGCTAGTTTTATGTTCAAAGTCAAAGGTGCATTGAATATGTGGATTTTGAACTTAATAAGAAGGAATGTGATAATTGGGAATAGTATGTTAAAGTATATATATATATATATATATATATAAGAGAGGTTGAGTTGGAAATGCAAATTTATTCAGAAATTCAGAGGATGCAGTGGATAAGCATTAAATCAAGTCATGGGAATTCTGTGGATTGCCTTGAGACAAGCGCAAAACCGACCTCTTTCAAAATAATGATTAAATAATGAATGACAATGAGATAATCTCTCAAAGTAGCTTGAAGATAGTTATGGCAATAATTATATAAAATGATATGCATCCAAAAGACATACATGAATTGAAATAACGCACAAAACAAAGAGGCATGGATTTTGAAGCAATAAATATGTTGTGGAGTGCTCATTTTGATCTTGAGGCGTTAAATAAAATACAAGTCCTAAAAGGATAAAAGTACAAATCTTAAAGTGGCACACATCTCAATATGATGATAAAATGCACATCTTGATGTAGCTGGTAAAACATAAATCCTAAAGCGGCGCGAATCTTGAAGCGGTGATGAGTACGCATCTTGAGGCAGCTAACATATATAAATCTCAAAGCAACACGTATCTCGAGACGGTGATAAAATACTCATCCTGAGGTGGTCGATATAAATCCTAAAGCGGCACAAATCCCATGGCGGTGAAGCGTGCATTTGGGGCAGCTGATGAAACACAAATTCCGAAAATTGGCAAAACATATGTCCCAAGGCTGAAGGCGGCGTCATTCAAAAAATAAATAAACAAATAAATAATATGTATAAATATCCTATGATGATATTCATATGTAATAAAACAATTATGGTATGCAAATAAATGAATTCATTTTTCTTTTATTTTATTTATTGCCTCTAATTGTACTCTTTTGCCCTTAATCGGAGGTTCCCAAGACTCTGTCTTGGGTAATTAATAATAGAGGCTTGCCTCTATTAGGAATGGAAGAACCCACAAATCAAAACAAATATGACATTTGTGATTCGATGTATCGCCTGGTGTCTCTTCACGGACACGATGACAGGCGGGTATTTTCGATCCCACAAAATGCACAATCATCACTGTTTCACCGATCCAAATTTGACAAAGAGTAGCAGTAGAAATTTTCAAATCAGAGCCACAGATCAATATATGAATGAATCCAAAGAAGTCAGAAAACAATAAAATTTGACAAAGAGTAGCACATAGATTTGAACTGTTTTGAAATACTTATATAAACCTATGCATTATGCCCACTTCAGTAGAGTTGCTTCTTATAATCATAACAAATTTGTTGTCAACAGTTGCATATAGGATACTTTGGCATAATATCAATCTCATTATAATCACAAATTTAAATGTGATGCTTCAGTTGCACAATAGATTTAACATTATACACAATAGCATAACATTATAAGTAGAATTAACATACAGATTATAGCACTATTACAACTCTAACATTATTCAGAAAATCTAAGTTTGCTTAGCACGAGTAGGCAGGGAATGTAAATAGTAACATAGATGAGGGAAATGCAGCCTTTGCAACACATGCTATCTTTTGCACCAGACAAGCATAGAGAATTAACAAAAGCAACATTCCAACAACACTTAATTAGTGTGCAGCTTTAAACAAAATTTCCCATTGTACCATAAAATAATTCTAAATAACTAGCAGAAAACAAAAGTAAATTACATTTAGCACTAGATCCCATAGATAACTTGTCTTAACATAAAAACATTTGAACACAAACAATCAAGTCTACAATTTCCAATCAACATAAACTAGTATTAGCACATGAGGATCCTCTCTGATTCTTAGATTTTGGCCAGCTGGAGCAAGCCAATTACAACCTGAAATTAGATATTTTATTTAGAAAAAGACCAAAATTTCAAGTAATCATAACTTTTCAAGCGATTTTAACATAAACTTTTCATTTAGAAAGAACACAAAACTATGTAAGCTTAGATATTTCCATGGTATTTTTGATGAAACTGTACAACTTTTCATTAAACTTTCAAAAACATGTCTCTTTCTTGTAGAAATGGCAGAAATGCAAACTTTAATGAACAAATCATGCAACATGTTGAACAAAAAAGGAAATCTCTAAAAGAAATCAAGCTCACCCGTCATGATCTCGAAACCCTAATTCCGATGCCGCCAGGGTGAAGCAATCATGGAGCTCGCACTCTCTCTCTCTCTCCCCCACTCCCCCTCTCCCCCTCTGTCTATCTATCTATCTATTCGGATCAGCGATGATGAGGAGGGTGGACGGGGGAGGTCTTCGTATCTCAGAGGCGGAGAAGAGGCGGAATCGTAATGGAAGCTTGGAGAGAACCCTATAAAAACCCTTGTCATTTCTTGATTTATTAAGGGTAGTATGGTAATTACGTAACTGTAAGAACCACTCTTTTATGGTGTACTTAAGCCTTACTAATGTTTCATTAATTTCCTTGGCTAAAGTTTAAGTTATATTGAAGATAAGGGATCTAATTGTATATAGTTAGAAAAGTAGGGACTACTTACTAAAAAGACCCTCTCACAATGTAAGACTTGCATATATCATGAGAAAGATTTGGGGGGATCAAAATTCATACAAAAGAGGGACGCAATGGTGGGGATTAAGATAATCTAGAGACAGGAACCACCCGTTGGCAGCTCCCAAACGCCAAAAACAATCCAATGGCTCAAATTGCAAAAGAAATGCAATCCAAGGATAGAGCTGTCAATTCGGGCCCAACCTGCTGAGCTGGCCCTCCCCGCCAGCAAAAAAGGGTGGGTTGGGCCGGCCTTTTGTAGGTCCGCTTGGAGGCGGGCCTACACGGGCCAACCCACGGCGGGCCGGGGGTTGGGCGGGGAGGGGCGGGGCGGGCTTTGGGCAGGTGATGCAGGAGGCTCGAGTCAAATATTGGTGCCCAGTTGGCGAGACGGGAAGTTATCGAGTCAATTCCAAGATTGGGTCAGTTTTGGGTGTGGTTCGGTATTTTGGCCATAACTTTGGCTACCGATATCAGAATCGGGAGTTCGATCCCAATTCGGAAAGCTCTTTGCAGCGCGCACGACATGGGGACATCATATTAGAGAGAATTTTAGTTTTTTTCTTCTATTTTTAGAAATATTTAATCCACCAAATTAGGGTTTTTTTGTCTTTTTCTATTTTTGGTAATATTTCATATGCCAAATTAGGATAGGATTTGAATCCGATTTGATCTCGGTTTTTTGGAGTTATATTATTTGTTTAGAGTTTTAAATTTAGATAAGTTTAGTTTTAAATAATAATTTGTCAATTTTAGCAAATTTAGATTAGATGATAAGGTTTCTAGTTTAATCTTTTGAGGCTATTTAACCCGGCTTGTGGGTTAGTTTTTCATTATTGAATTTTGAGTAATAATATTTTCCTGAATTTCAGAGTATTTTCTCTGGTTCTTTGGTTCTTCGTTTGTTCTTCCTTGCGGTCCTTGGATCCAGCTAGCCCGCGGGATAATCGCTACCCCCGCCCAGCGTCAGTTGGTACCAGAGCTCATCATCTTCCTGGGAAGCGTCATTAGCGACATCAATGACTGGTGGTCGTGGTCGGCGGGTTAGACAAGTTCCGGCTGAGGAAGTCCAATACCGTGACCTGAGGGCACTGGAGGCGATAAACAAGGATCTACAAAGGCAAGTCGCGGAGTTAACCCAAAGCTTGATGATCAAGGATTTGCAAAGGCAAGTCAAGAAATTATCAAGGCGTTTGGCGGCGATCGATTTTGATCGTGGTTGTCATGGGCAGGTTCCGGCTGAGGAAGTCCAGCACCATAATCATAGCGATCACAGGTTTGGCCAACCCATCTACCAACCCATCTACGACGATGATGCGGATGAGGAGATCTCGCCCATCTTCAACGATGATGCGGAGGAGGAGATTTTTCCCATCTTCAACGATGATGTGGATGAGGAGATCTTGCCCATCTATGACGACTACGAGGAGGAAATTGGTGAGCCCGAGGAGGAGATTGGTGAGCCTATCTATGATGATGATGGGACTAGCGTTGCGTTGGTATCTCAATGGGAGGAAAACAGTCCTGGCCCGGTAACCAACAATACTAACCTACTTTCTGTCTCTAGGGTTTTGATTGAGATCAAGCATGGAGATCCAAACCTATCAACAGAGGTGCAGTCGAACTCGGGGTCGAGTTCTTTCTATGCAGGAGGCTCGAGTCAAATATTGGTGCCCAGTTGGCGGGTCAACGTAAAGACGGGAAGTTATCGAGTCAATTCCAAGATTGGGTCGGTTTTGGGTGTGGTTCGGTATTTTGGCCATAACTTTGGCTACCGATATCAGAATCGGGCGTTCGACCCCAATTCGGAAAGCTCTTTGCGGCGCGCACGACATGGGGACGTCATATTAGAGAGAATTTTAGTTTTTTTTTCTATTTTTAGAAATATTTAATCCGCCAAATTAGGGTTTTTGGTCTTTTTCCTATTTTTGGTAATATTTCATATGCCAAATTAGGATAGGATTTGAATCCGATTTGATCTCGGATTTTTAGGAGTTATCTTATTTGTTTAGAGTTTTAAATTTAGATAAGTTTAGTTTTAAATAATAATTTGTCAATTTTAGCAAATTTAGATTAGATGATAAGGTTTCTAGGTTAATCTTTTGAGGCTATTTAACCCGGCTTGTGGGTTAGTTTTTTATTATTGAATTTTGAGTAATAATATTTTCCTGAATTTCAGAGTATTTTCTCTGGTTCTTTGGTTCTTCTTTTGTTCTTCCTTGCGGTCCTTGGATCCTGCTAGCCCGCGGGATAATCGCTACCCCCGCCCGGCGTCAACGGGCCAGCCCGCCCCTTAAAATATTTAAAAAAAAATTAAAACTGAAAAATAATAATACTAATTCTAAATCCCTAATTCCTAACCTGCAGTCACAGCTCACGAACGACCCACAACTCACGCCTCAGTGCCTCGCGCTGCCACGCAGTGAGCAGGAGAACGTCCGTCGACTCGTCGGAGACTCTTAGACTCATCGCCATTGCCACCATTCTTCAACGACTGGGACCGGAACGGGAGAAGAATAGCAGGCTGTAGACCTGCAAGAGATTGAAGGTAAGGATGGAAAAGAAAACATGTTTTCATACTCTAATCTCTCTTATGTCATATTTGGGTTAATCTCTTTGTCCTTCTTATCCTTCTTCTCGGATTGAATTTGAATGATGGTGATGACTGATGAGATGATTTCAATTTGGTTTGTTTGAGGTTTTCTTAGATAGGTTTTTGAAAAGAAAAAAATATTAAATTAAATTTCATATGTTTTTCTCGACATATGAAACACTGAAACCCATTCAGGTAATTGTCCATGATTTTCTGAAATGCAGAAATTCAATATATACCTTAAGTTTTCTTACATTACATTCACGGTTATGAAATTAATTTTATTCATAAATTGAAGTTGTGATATTTAAGTAGTTTAGAAAACATAAAATGCATTAATATTTTACTATTTTCACAGTTGACTAATGGGTTCAAGTGAAAAGGATTAGTTTGGGCCTTTACTATGATATTATTATTTAAAGAATGAACAAATTGCTAATTACCCGTCAATTGTTAATAAGCAGTTGTTCTAACAAAATTATTATCAAAGAAACAAGATTAATTAAGTTTGTTCTTGTATATATGCAGTGTAGTGAGTGCATGTGATTTATGTGTTCAAATGAATTGTTTATATCATTCTTGAATCTTGACATTTAAACTATTTTCTGAGGCTGATTCTCTGATTCTTTGAGCTTCTGAATGTTTGCACTGTTTGTTGGTTTCTCTTAGCAAGGCTCCATCCATTGGATTCATCTTCTGATCAAGCTTGGGAATATTTTTCTACCACTCTTGTTGCTCTTATTTGAACGGTTGAATCTCTGGTCATCTTTTTCAGTCTCGTAGGTAAAAATTTGAAGGTAATGGGGACCGGTTCTCTCTAATTAACTCTTGCTTGTCCTTTGTTGTTCTATTCCTATGTACAATTGTACATCATGTATATGAATATGTGCAATGGCAAGCAGAAACCATCAATGTATGAAATCAAATCTAATTAGTTATTATTTATTACTATTTTTTGCTCTTCACCAAAATAGAATTGAAATTGAAATGCTTATTTTGTTAGTTTGATCTCATTGAGTATTTCCATTGTTGTTGAATTGTGTTTATTCAACATATATGTTTGAATATATACAAGATCAAAGTAAAGTTCATAAACTAATATATATAACTTTGTATATTGTATTAATAACCTTTCTTGTTGCAAGCTTTTCTTTTGGAGAATTGGCCACATTAGTTTTTTATATTTTTTATTTTGTAGGTAGTCTTCATTAAAGAAAAGTCAACATCTCATCATTCATTGCCCAAATAGTATGCATATATATATATATATATATATATATATATATATATATATATATATATATATTGAAGGTTTTTTCAATTTTTTTCTTTCTAGAATATTTGAATGTTCCAATTTGCATGCTTTTGAATTTTAAATTATCAATTATATATGCATGCCATATGATCTTCATTCATGTTACATGACTTCTGAATTTTAGATTATCCGTTATGCATGTTTCAATATTAGGTTTCTTGGAGATCTCACATCCTTGATCGAGTTTGCATTTGTCTTTTATTTTACTATTACTATGTTATATTAAAATTTATCATGTATGTTCTTTCTTATGTTTTTCATACATATTTGCAGAATAAAACAAAATCATGGAATCTGCTTCTTTGAATCAAAGTATTAATATAGATGAAGAAGAATTGGAAAACACTAAATCAAGTAAGGAGCCTAAAACTTCAAAATAATTTTCTGATGTTTGGAGTTTCTTTATAAAGAAAGGGGTTGGTGAAGATGGCATACAAATAGCAGAATGTAAGGGATGTAAGAAAGAGTATAAATGCAGGGGTAGAAAGTATGGAACTTCTACATTGAGGCGCCACAGGGATAACTGCAAAATGTTAAAGTTTAATGATGTTGGACAAATGTTTCTTGATTATGAAGGGAAGATAAGGTCTAAGAAAATTGACCAAAAGATTGCACGTGATTTATTAGCTGCTGCAGTTATAAAACATGATTTGCCATTTTCATTTGTTGAATATGATGGCATTAGAGCTTGGATGAAATATGTAAATCCTGATGGTGCTTGCATTTCTAGGAATACTCTTGTTTATGATATTACAAGAATTTATATGAGGGAGAAAGAAAAACTTAAGCATGTTTTGGGTAATATTCAAAATAGAATTTGCTTAACTTCAGATGTGTGGACTACATGCACTAGTGAGGGCTACATTTGCTTGACTGCACATTTTGTTGATGAAAATTGGAAATTGAACAGTAAAATTCTTAACTTTGCTGAAATGCCTCCTCCACACTCAGGAGTTGAATTGGCTGCAAAGTTATTTGAATTTTTGAAAGAATGGGGAATTGAAAAAAAGGTGTTTTCTTTGACATTGGATAATGCATCCAACAATAATAATATGCAAGATATTCTAAAAGAGCAGCTCTCTTTGCATGATGATTTGTTGTGTGATGGTGAATTTTTTCATGTTCGTTGTTCTACTCACATATTGAATCTTATTGTGCAAGAAGGTTTGAAAGTAGCAAGTGATGCTTTGCATAAAATCAGAGAATCTGTCAAATATGTGAAAGGTTCAGAGGGTAGAATGAAAAAATTTGAAGAATGTGTAAGAGCGGTTGGTAATATTGACACTAGTATTGGCTTGCGACTAGATGTGTCTACCCGTTGGAATTCGACATATTTGATGTTGGATAGTGTCATAAAATATAAAAGAGCTTTTGCTTCTCTTCAATTGAATGATAGAAACTACAAGTATTGTCCTTCAAATGAAGAATGGAAAAGGGGAGAGAAATTGTATGAGTTCTTGGAGCCATTTTATGATACTACCAACTTGATCTCCAGTTCTTCTTATCCTACATCAAATTTGTATTTTATGCAAGTTTGGAAGATTGAGGTTTTATTAAAAGAAAACTTGTTAAGTGAAGATGTGGTGATAAGTGATATGTGTAGAAGGATGAAAGAAAAGTTTGACAAGTATTGGAGACAATATAGTATGGTGCTTACATTTGGGACTATTCTTGACCCACGAATTAAGTTGTCAATGTTGGACTATTTTTATGGGAAGGTTGAGAGTGATCCTACTAAATGCCAAGAGAAGGTGTCACTTATGAGGACAAAGCTATACAAGTTTTTTGAGCATTATTCTAATGCTAATAAGTCAAGTCCTTCACAACCACAATCTTCTTCTATCATCGTACCTACATCTACACAAAGTAGTGGAGGAATGAAAAATAAGGGCAAAAGAATCTTTGATGTAAGTGTTTTAACACTTTCTTTCTTTCTTCATAAATTTTATTTCTCTCATATGTTTATCTTTTCTTATGATAAAATATCCTAATTATTAATTGTAGGAAATTAAAGCATTTGAGAGCCAATCAATGACAAATGCGGGGAAATCTCAATTGGATCTTTATTTGGAGGAGTCAAAGCTTGAATTTGCATTTTATGAAGATTTGGATGTTTTGGAGTATTGGAAGAATCATAAGTATAGGTTCCCAATACTTGCATTAATGGCAAGTGATGTTTTGGCTATCCCAATAACAACTGTTGCATCTGAATCGGCTTTCTCCATTGGTGCTCGTGTGCTCAACAAGTATAGAAGTTGTACCCTTCCTGAAAAAGTACAAGCTCTCATTTGCACCCTTAATTGGTTGCATGGTTATAACATTGGTAATTTCACTTACAAATCATTAATTTATGTTTTCACTTTGTTGAAATCTTGAATTGAAATATTGGTTTATTTAAATATGATTTTTAAGTTTTTAACTAACTATTTGTGTTTTTTTATGTAGATAATGAAGATGGAGCAAATATTAAAACAACTATATCCGGTGAGGGATCAAACATTCTTGAGGTTATTGATGAAGATAATAGGGAAGGAGGAGTCCGAGGAGATGGAGGAAAAGAAGATTTTAATGATGTGATGCTTGATGAATGATGAATTTTAATTAACTTCACTTGTTTGGTTTGTGATGTTATTGCTTCCTTCTTGAATCTTAAACCATATTTTGTTGACATTTGTGTTGAAATTCCTGCTCTTAATGTTTGTTTTTCTTAGTTCAGCTGTTGGATGTTTGTGTTGCATGGATTGGAAGAATCATTGTGTTTGTTTGTTGTATCATGTAAATGCCAAATGGGTTCTAAGATTTCAATTGGATTTGGAGTTTATCAATTATCTAAATATAAGTTGTTATTAGTTGTACTTGTAGTTTCTGTTCATGTTAATATGAAGTGAATTAAAGGCTTAAAGCGCATCCTCTCACTCACTTCAGTTTTCTTATATGAGTATATCATTTATTTATTTTTATTTTTGGAAAAAGTTATTTGAAGTTAAGAAATTAGGAATTGTGTTACTTGTGTATTTGGAGCCTTAGAAATTTATCATTCTTGTTGGATTTAATCATTTAAAGTAAACAAATGTGCATGATTTAGCCAATTAGATTTGGCTTTGGAATGAGTGAAACTGGAGAAGTAAAGAAAATTTTATCAATATATTTTTTTCAATAGCTCATCCATTTGAAAATTTAAATTTCTTCATTCAAACAAATCTAAATTAAAAAAAAAAAAAATTTGGCTGGTTGGCCCACCCAACCCATAACCCATGGCGGGTCAGGTTGGGCTGGCATTTTGCCAGCCCGCCAAATGGCGGGCCGGCCCGCCCCGCCCCGCCAAATGGCGGGTTTTGGTGGGCCACGGGCCGGCTCGCCCCGTCGGCCCGTCCTGACAGGTCTATCCAAGGATCAAGGGCATGTGTTTTCTTTCTCTCTACAAAGATACCACCACGCGACACGGTAACATTCGAGGAGAAGCAAGAAACGTCTTCTTCTTTGGGTCGCCACGCGGACCACGGATTGCTCTTCATTAGCGACGAAATACGAAACCAAGGCACGTAAGCTACCGCCTTAGAACCATCTTCTTTGAAGCCTTGTTTTGAACTCTTGGTGCCTATAAAAGGAGGAGTAGGCCACTGAGAAACTGCTTCAAACAAGAGGTCTCTCTGTAATTGGTGAGGATCTGTGAATGAGCTCCCTTCCGAGGTAATAGATAGTGTTTTGAATCGTAGAAAGCTGTGAGACCTCGCTGGTGTCTGGTAAAACCAAGTTGAAAGCTTTCATCTCCTCCTCTGTCTATTAAATCTTACCCTTCTTAACCGTAGTTGCACTTTGGTCTCAAGAGAGCGAAGGATTGTTGAGTTGGAAAAGCTCTCGTAGGAGCTTCGTACCTAACTGGTAAACGGGTTATCATCATTGTAATACTATGGTATGGCTGAGAGAACGATCAAAGTTAACATGAAGGGTTGTAACACCACTCAACGTTAATAAAAAGTACTCAATCTTTAACTGAAACCAGGCAGTGTTGAGAAACCATGAAAACTCCAAAACAAACAAAACCTATAAACTAAGTTCTTAAACAAAACAAAGGAAGAGAAGCAGAGTAAGAGAAGGAAAATAAAAAGGGTAGTTCTGCTGGCAGTGAGAGAGAGAACATGGATATTGGTTCAGTAGCAAGAGAAGAGGAAGAAAGGTTATTAATCTTCTCTATGTACACCAACAGGTGGGTTTAGAGAGAGAATATTAGGCTTATATGCAGTGGTGAACAGTGAGAAACAAGAGAACATGATCTTATCCTTTGCTCACCAGGGAAATTAAGGAGGGGTTCATGGATATGGTCTCCAATAATTAGTTAAGTTTTACATTTAAAAATCAAGCTTACATGTGTAATCCCTTGGTCAGGCGGTGGAGAAGAGATTTTGTTTTACAACTTTTCAATTTAACCCCTCAACTTTACAATATTTATATGAGATTCCATATATTATTTCCTATTTTTGCATTTAGGTTCTACAATTTTCCTTATTTAATTTTCAATATTAAAGTTTTTCTTAACAACGAATTTCAGGAACTTGAGTCCAGCTAATTGATAGATTTGATAAAAACTAAAATAGCAAAGTAATGAGCTGCAGCAATTTGAGTGGATATTGTGGATATAGTGCATTAAAATGGAATTAAATTAGAAATTTAAAATATGGGTAAATTTAATGTCGATTATGTGGAGAGTATACTAAAATCAATTTTATTCGCCTACTAGAGATTGGCAAAAGAGTGTAAGGTCGCACGCGAAGAAAATATTGCCTAAAATACTATAAGTATTTACTACAATATCACCGTATATATTTTCTACAATTATACGTTGAGCCTTATTTTGAAAATTATATATGTGTGTTTTATACACTCTCTTAATTTGACTATTTTTCGTATGAAAAGTCATGCGTAACGGTTGGAAATGGTTTTTTTGTGATTTCGAGGATTCTCTCATCCGACATTGTGCCAGTGGAGAGGACACCACTGGTGTTTATCTAGCTATATTGTACCGGGATACTCTGGTATGCATTTTGTCACGTATACGGTCGATTGGGGTGAATGCGCTAGCCGTTAATGCATTACCGTTTTACGGTTATGGCGCTTCTCGGACCTGCGAGTCCCATTCGATGTGGTCGTTGTCGGGGAGATGATCTGTGAATTACTTTCTTGTTTTCGTGGTTAAATTGACACTCTGATATCCTTCTTTGATTCTTTCTGTTGTTGCTTTCGTGTTTACGATATTTTGTAGCGGGTACTTACTGAGTTTTCCCCAAAACTCACCCTTTTTTTTCATTTTCAGATCCGGAAAAGTGACGTGATGTAAGCCGTCGTGTGGGGCTCGGGGTTGTTGTTGAGGTTTGCGAACCTCTATTTTATTTCTTTGAGTGAGAGAGCTTTAAGTTTTGAGTTCATTAGGGTTGTGTTGTATAGGATATCTGAACCCTAGATGTTATGTCTGACCACATGTATGTGTCTGTATCAGACTTGTCATGTTATATATTATGTTCCGTTATTACGCTGATATTTCTGTTGATCATCTGAGGCCTCGTGCTCGAGTGGGGCCCATCCCCACTTAGGTATGGCCAGTCTGTTGATGCTCCGGGCTCGATTCTAGGCGTGACAATAACCCTAAAATTGCTTCTCCAAAATTGCTTTTTTCAGAAGCATTACATGACTAGCTTCTAAAAAAAGCTGTGTTTGGGCTTTTTTTTTACTGCTTTTGCTTCGGAGAAGCTCATCCAAACAAAATTTTTTATTTCTTAATTAAATTAATATGTTTTATTTAATTAATACTTTAAAAATATTATATATTAATTATTAGTTAGAAAAATATAAATCTTATTAAAATTATTTATCTTAATTATTTTTAATTAAGTGCAGAGAATTCATATTAGGTGTTTGACAAAGTTTTATGCTGGATGTCAACCTACCGCAACCCTCCTCCTTTATCGGGGCTTGGGACCGGCTATGCTCGCATAGGCAGAGTTAAGGTGGAAGAAATGAGGATGTTAAGGTGGATGTGTGGTCATACAAGATTGGATAAGATTAGAAATAAACACATCTGATAGTGCATGTTGCACCAATTGAAAATAAAATAAGAGAATAGCATTTAAGATGGTTTGGACAAGTGTGTCGTAGACCCCTAGGTGCCCCGGTTCGAAAATGTGATAGTTTGGAGGGGTAGAGGTAGACCGAGGATTACATGGAGAGAAATAGTGCCTAAGGACCTACGTTTATTAGATGTTGATCCGGATTTTGTCTTTGACAGAGCTACATGGAGACAGAGAATTCATATAGCCGACCCCATCTATTATGGGTTTAAGTTTTAGTTGTTGTTGTTGTTGTATTTTTAATTAAGTCAAATTTATTCAGGTTTTTTTAGAATATTATAAAAAAATTATTTAGCATCCTACCTAGTACTTACAAAAACGCGCAGTATGCGCAATTTCAAGCTTTGTTTTTTAAGTTAATGGGCCTCATTTATTTTAACATTATAAAAAAATCATTTTAACATTATAAAAAAATTAATAAAAAATTAATTATCAGACTTGTTTTTAATTAGTGGGCCCCATTTTTTAATATTATAAAAAATAATAAAAATTAACATAATGGAGGCTTTGTTTTTTTAATTCCACTTTTTTAATATTATAAAAAAATAAAAAAGTAACTAATTTTTGGCCTCGTCGTGGACCACGGCCATCTTCGTTTTGTTCGCACACTTTGTTCCCAATATTTGTCAGAGTTTTAAGCTTTTGTTGAGCAAGTCTCCGGCCATGTCTTCAAATTTTGATATCATATAGCTAGATGTAAAGACCACCCCTCTTAAATTCTATAATTATTTAAAATTTGAATATAAAACACTGTTATGATTCTGTTGACTAGTTTATCGAAGATAAGTTATTAAATGGGAGAAATAATTTATGGGTTTAAGTGCAAAATGGGAGCCAAGGGCTTATGTGCGAAATAAACCAAGGGCCTATGTGCCAAATTATGAATCTTAAGCCATAATGAGAAGGTTGGCTTAATAATATACTTCTACTAGGGCTGAAGTGTAAAAGAATTTATATCATGTTGGTGCAAAAATTGGATCAAACCCCAATTTCGACCGACACTTTGAATTTATATTGAAATGGAAAGGAGGAGAATCAAAAGATCAAAGAGAAAAACTAAGAAAGTAAAGGAGGCTCAGCAAATAACGTGGAAAACCCCAAGAATGGGGAAAAAACCACGATCATCTCCCATGGAGATGAAATTCACTAGATCTTCCACCATGATTACAAGATGAAGCTCCATTGATGAGCTTGAAAGAGAGAAAATTCGAGAAGAGAAGAAGGAGGAGATGGAATGAAGCTCCAGTCGCCAGAGAGACAGGGCTTCTCCGGATCAGAAATCAGATGCTTTTCTACTGGGGAGCAGGGGTATTTATAGGGTCTGGAGACTGGGGTGATGCTTGGAGAAGAAGCCATCAATTCTAGCGCGGGAGCCAAATTGACACTCCCTAGTCCAAATTTCAAGATCCTTCTAGAAGCTTCTAGGCTCAAGGCTGGCATCTCAACTATTTAACCGTTTTCAAACTGTCTAACTGTTTCTGTAACTGACAGGGCTTCTAGAAGATTTCGAGATATCTCATGTTGAGAACTGCTGAAAGAAGAACCAAAGATGGCTCGTTTTTGTGTGAGTCGCCGAGGTCCTCCATGAGGACCTCGGAACTTATGATGTTTTCCGAGGTGAAGGAGTTCGGCCACGGAAAGGAAGTAAGCTTTATGCTATTAGGATCCCGCCACGTGATTCGCACATGCCTGATTATCCGTGCGCCACGTGTCCTCATTTATAACCACCCTATCATATCATATGCTATAGAAGGTGATTAGAGTTTGGGTTTAAGCCATAATGAGAAGGCTGGCTTAATAGTATACTTCTATTAGGGCTAAAGTCGAAAATATTTTATAAAATATGCTATAGAAGGTGATTAGGGTTTAGGTTTAAGCCATAATGAGAAGGCTGGCTTAATAATATATTTCTATTAGGCCTGAAGTGTAAAAGAATTTATAACATCTTAACATATGTTATAGGGTGCCTTCTATGATACCGTGAGTTTTTTCCCACATTATCAGACCGCTGGGTTCGAAGGTATAATATTTGGGTTCTCAGGTGTAGCATTTGGGTTCGCGCCGCCATTTCATTTGTAGCAGCGCTACCATTTCCAAATGGCGGCGCGGAACCCACACGAAACCCAAACAAAATATACTAGAACCCAAAACACAAACCCCAGAACCCAAACGTTATCCATACCGTAAAAAATAGGGCACGATATCTTAGAATTCACATATGTTATAGCCTATAAAAGGTGATTATTAGGGTTTGGGTTAATCAAGGCAATGACTTAAGCTTAAACCAAACTATTGAATGGTCAAACACTACATGAATACTCTCTCATGACAATCAGAACCCCCAAGACCTTGGTTGTTCTAAAAGCAAGAGAAAGGAGGGTTATGCTTTTAAGAAAGGAAGAAGAGATGGGACATAGCATGGAGAGTCAACTAATGTAAACCATGGACTAATGAAATACCTCTTATATTTCAATTATTTTAAATTTCATAATTTTTAGGGTTATATTTATAAATTTAGAGTAAAATGAATTTTTAAAAATATATTTGCAAAGGGTATACTAATATTTTCAGTGTTACTATCTATTAATGAAAACCTGGGGATATACATTTATTTATTTATTTATTTATTTATTTATTTTGGTGGTTTAGCCGCTCTACTTCTAGCCGTGCCCTATACCCGCGCTTCCGACGAAACTTTCGAGTTCTGGCCGTGACTTCGACGCCGACGAGGATTTACAGCATCGGATGCCCGGCAAACCGGCGACTACGGTCGAGGTATTTGTTGTTTTTTGGTTTTCTTTTTCATTTTTAGATTTGTTTTATTTAGGCGAGGTTACCAAATTGAAGTTTTTTTTTTTGTTAATTCAATTTGCTTAATTGATGTGTGATGGAATGTTTTCAATGAGGAAATACTTCATCGCTTCGATGATGACGGAGATTTGGACTTTATAGTTGCACTTAGATTTCATGTTTGGTTGAAAATTGTGAGTTACGTGTTGTGTGGATCAGACAGCATTGGGGTTCGAAGTTTGGATAACATGGTGAACTGAAAACTGTGTGTTTCTTGTTTATCAGTTGTGTTCAATAGTTTAGTTTGAGAACAGGCTTTCTCCTGATCCATGACCTTCTGTGTTTCAACTTTTAGAAATGGTAATGATTTTTTTTTTAAGTGACTGGAATTTGATATGTACTTTATCATAGATTCATAGTATTTTAATTCCATGAAAAGATACATTATTTTCATTGCGAATTTGCTGTGTTAATTCATTTCTCTTTATTTAATAATTGGTATCATTAATTGGAAATTTAAATTAGGGCTCAAGTATCATCTTCATAATTCAATTCGACCTCAGGAAGTCTTTCTAATTTATTGCTTGATTTCTAGTCGTTGCTGGTTTCTACTTGTTTAATTGTCAGTATGAGTATGTTTCTGACAAATCTTATCTAACTCCAAGGTTGTGTTGGCTATGTGGCAAACAAACCAAATAGGGCATGAATAAGTTCAAGAATCATATATCCTGTATAAAATGAAGTGTAAAAGAACATCCTATCTCAACTTAGGAACGAAAGAAAGACGTGAAAGGAACACACAAAGAGAAACAAGAAGAAAAAATTTGGAAGAGAAAGCAAATGGATAATTTAGGGCAAGCTAAACCATAAACATATGTTAAAAGCAAGATTATAAGGGAAAGGGACATTATAAAATTGTGCATTAATTTCAAACTAGATACAACCTTCTTAAGTTTTATTGACTAATCTATTGATGTTGATCGATGCACTTGTAAAATAAATGGGGAAATGCTTTTCAAGTTGTGTTACCTCTACAAGATGGTTAAAATATAATACCCCGAGATAGTTTGGTCGTTTTGTATTTTACATTGTCAGCTATAATGCTTAATAACTTGCAAAAGATTGAAAAATTAAAAGCACCGTTTAGGAACCAAAGGCAATTTTACTAATAGTTATCATATGACTATTAGCATAATGTACAGGTTTACTTAAATAAAGATATTGAAACTATGAGCATAAGATTGAAACTTCTTTTCTCATTCTACAGAGCATAATGGAAAAAAAAAAGAGATATTACGAATAATATTTCCTCCAATGAGGAAAGATTGGAGAGTGTACAAATTTTCGAAGAGTACAAACAGGAAAAATGTTACCTCACATGTGTTAAGACTGAAATATTTTAATGCTGTTGTTTTCTAAAGCAAATTATTTATGCCATTGGTGAGGTGCTCTGAATTGTAGATGTGGAAAGGAAGCTGGTCATGGGCTTTGCCATTTTTCTTTGGTGGTTTTGAAGTAGTGCTTTTATTTCTGATCTTTGAATTTCAAGTGTGGTTGAGGTTCAGACAGGCTTTCCATAAGCTGAAGCATCCATGTACTATTTCCAGGAGTATCCATTAACTCCTGGTATTCATTTGTTGCTTACATCTTCAGGCTCTGTTTCTCCAAAGCCTCCTGTTTGCCTGTTATCCTTCATCTGATTAGCCTAACTTTGCTGGCTACCCTTTTTCTGTTAATACATTTAACACATCCTTCCTTTCCCAGACCTTTTATTTTCATCTTCAGTCATATCCTATGTGTCACTCGCCTTTTGGATCTCTGGTAATATTTGCTTAGAATATGCTTGGATGGCAAACCAATACGGCGATATTTGTGCCAACTCTCAGGCCATGTATGCTTGGGAGATAACATACAATAACTTGAATCCCAAGTTATTCCAAGTTATCCAACTAATGGAATAATTTGAAATAGGAATAACTCTTTGTACATCACTTTACTAACTAGTATAATATAAGCATTGACTAATATTAACCATGTTAATAACTATTAATTGGACTAATACAACTTGAATTGAAAAGTATTTGTTTTAATTAGTATTGACCAATTTAAAGCTCATAATAACTTGAAATAATTTGGGTTAAAGTTTTCTCTCAAATACAAATTCAAAGTCTAGAACTCTTGTTCCAACTTATCCCAAGTTATTCCAACCACACTCAAATATCGGTTTAGTGTGTCCTTTTAGAATACCAAACTGTTGATTAATAGATTCCTAATCTGGCTACTCGTTTGATCTTTGCATGCTTCCAGGAAAACTTATGAGACTAAATGCTTTCTGGATAACACTAGAAAATTTCTCAAGGTCCCTTTGTAACAATGGCAGTTGATACTCATCAAATTTCAACTGACCTAAAAGAGATTCCAGATACAGAATGCATGGAGGCTGATGCAAAATCTTCAGGTTTAAATGGAAAACCTTATCATTTTGACCCTTCAACTACATCCCAAAGTGGTTCGGTTCAGAGTGTTGGAGATTTCAAGGATCAGCAACCGATTAGGCTGGCTGAAATTGTGGGCCCAAGAGTTGATGCAGTTGATGATCATAAATCTGATTCTACTTTACTGCCGGAAGATCATGACCATGGAAGATTCAGTTATTCATCAAAAACTGTTCCTGTTGGAGATTTTAGTGAACCTAGGATGTATTTTGAAGCTTCCAATGTTATCGAATTTGCTGCCCAAGAGGCTGCATTGCTTGAACAGGTGTGTTTTGAGTGTGCCAATGCTATTGAATCATGACTTCTGATTGACATCCCATTAAGTGAATTTTAATTTGTTATATCCAGGAAATTGCCACGCAAAAAATCATACATGATCAAAGGTTAGCCTGTATTTTTATTTCATTTCCTTTTCATACCAATACCAGTCATCTAAGCTGCTCCATTTTCTAAGTGTTCCTATTGTGTTTATTTTTCTTATTCTAGACATGCAAAAGGGACTATTGCATCTATAGAGGATGGTAAAGACATTCTTTCTGGACGCTATGATTCCAATGCATTGAAAGTGAGTGACTTTCATATTAATTGTGACTTTATCAACTTAGTGCTACCTGAATTTTGACCTGCACATCTTTCAAATTTATTTTAGGAGGTTCTTCTTAAGATGACTACGGATCACCGTGTTGGAATGGCTTCCAAAAGGGGAAAGCTCATTCATCAAGATGATGGTTGGTTTCTATCTGAAGGTTTTTTTGTTTTAATTATGTTAATTATTAAGCTCTGTAATTGTTATTTGTCTCTATCTTTATTCTTACATTTTTGACTTCTTTGCTTGACCTACTTATTACAACTAGAAAGACTTGTGTACCATTTCTTTTCTTCTATGCACATCAAACTCTATATCCCTTATAAATAGGGACAAACCAACATTCTTGTAACTTAGGGCTTTGCCTCATCAGTGTGCTGGATCTTTCATAGTCTCTAATTGTTAACCATCTTGGAGTAAATCTCAAAAACAGAGTAATTGGATTATATCCCTGAAGATATTCTAAATGATTTATTATTCATAGATTTAATTTTCGAAAGATGATGGGCTGCAATTGTTCATCTAAATAAAGATAATGAACTATGACCTTGACTAGCAACAACTCTCTCACCCCACTTGAGATATTGTCATGCTCTATGACTGCTAAGAAACAAAGTAATCTCCACATTATAGAAGATAACCAACAAATTAACTAACTAAACCTGGCATACTAAAATAATATTTGATAAAAAAGGAGTCAATTTGTTATAAGCACTCTGCAACTATGGCTATCAAAAGATGTACTGGCTTGCACACCAAGTTCAGCCTTGTTTTCATTTGATTTTTGTTTTTCGCTCAATGTAGATTGATTTACTTTTACATAGTGCATCATAGTTATATATTATATGTAAACATCAAAATTAAGTTCAGCAGAGCTGAACCTTAATTTTTAGTGTTGGCTCAAATTTTAAGTCAAACTCATGAACCAGGTCAAGTTTGGTGCATTTCTGGATGAGCTGACCTTAAGGCACTTTTGTCTAACCTGATTTTAGCTTGTGCATATGATTTAGTACATTATAACAGAAGAGTCTATATTGAAGATATAACTGAATTTTATTTGGAGGGGCAAGATCATCTTAAATTTGACAAGACTTTTCTAAGAAAAAAGGCCTAAATTTGATACGTGGTCTTTCTTAATTACTAATTATGGAGATTGCTATCCTAGTATATATCTATTGTTCAATTGAAGAGTTCAATAAAGAAATTGCTATCTCAGGTATTTTTATTTAGGTGATTGTTCTCTTGTATATATATATATGTGTGTGTGTGTGTGTGTGTGTGTGTGTGTGTAAAACAGCTAGAAGAAGAATATTTAAAACCTGAAAATACGAACCTAACATAAATGCAAGAAATTACGAATGTAACTGAAAATATATATAATCTTAGAATGAATCAAGCAAGCTCATCGTCTACTGTTATACAATGTGTCCCTACAGTTAATAGGGCAGCTGAAGTACAATCTAGACTAGATGGATTAGGAAGAGAAAGAAAAACCCATGTAGAAACGAGATATATGAAAAACTTATTTGGAGAAATACTTATCCCAGTAAAGAAAGGTATACCCCAACGGATAGATGACTAAAACCTACACAGTCAAATGGAGTATATCTTAACCTAGACTGCACTATAAATAGACAAAAAACATTACAAACATGGTTAATTGAAAATAAATTAGATGCTATCCAAAGTGGATGGCCAACAATACATATTTTACTATATTTACGTAGAACCTTACAAGGAAATGTGAGACTCTAGTGTGAATACCTCACTGAAAATGATAAAAGACTTGTAAAATACGGATCTATGCTTATATTGTCTTACAAACAGGAGATAACCATAACAAATATATGCTAGATTTGAGAAAGCCTTGAGATATGAATTTCTTGGACAAGATGTAAATTATAACAATGACTAAATAGTTCAAAAAATACAAAAAATGGCTAAAAATAAGATAACAAACCATACCATCTGTGACTATGTTGCCTTGAACATATACTTGTGAATCCACTTAATACTTTTACAAAATGGGATTAGTGAATGGAACTAGTGGGTACATAAACTAGTAGCTACACCTGGTTGGAAGTTTTGATGCACGCGCGCGCACATACACACACACACACACACATATATATATATTTGTAATTTTGTTGGTTATTTGAATGTTTAGATATACCAAATAGTTTGTGAAGAAATCCATAATAGAGTTGGGTTCTAGGTTGTGCCGGCCTAGGCCTGGGGGAACTAACCCGTGGGCTGGCACGGTCTGCAACACAACACTTGTTGTGCTCGGCACGACATGAGTTGACACGACTTGTCTATATTTATAGGCTTGCATTGCTTACAGGCATGTTCAGCTGCTGTCCCAACAGGCTGCAGTTTTATTTTTTTTATATTTTTATATTTTTTAATATCATTTTTTTAATATATTAAAAACATTTTATTTTTTAAATATTATAAAATGATTAATTATTTTTCTAGTATTTTCTATATATTTTTAAAAAAATTATAATTCTTTTTATGTTTTTAATGAATTTTATTTTATTTTTTTTTAAAAAAACTTAAGTGGGCTAGTGGACTAGCAGGGCTCAGCATGTAGTGCTTGGGTGAGCCTCAACGCTATGTGTTTTGGGCCAGGCCGGTATGATTATTTAATTGTACAGGGTTGGATAAGCAGGCGGTAAGCACTAATCTATAATTCTAAATTCACATGCTTAGACTTTTAATTTTCAAACATTTATGCATAAAGTCATTCTGAAGCATCTCTTCTGTCATGATTGAAGATGCTTGATGCAAGTTATGATATAATATTATTTTGAATTCTCATTGGATGTCAAAACAAGAGAAATATTTAAACAATAATTATTCAATATGGAAGGTTATATAACACTATAGTCCAAAATAATTAGACCTTTTTTCATCAAACAATCAACAGTCTACCGTAAACAACTTCAATATAGGTTGTGATTATGTAATTATTCATTAGCACTGTAAGTCTGTAACTACCCTTTATAACCAAAACAAATTCTGAATCCACAAGCTCTTTCAAACCACTCTTCCTCAAAATCTTTCTTGCTTATAATTATTTTCAGCACATTATTCTCTTATAAATCCTCCTAAAATGCTGAATCGAACTTTTGTACCAAGGTGATGAGATCACCTGACACCTTTACTTATCATCCAAACTAAAATATCTACACCTAATCTGTATTAATCTTCAAATGTGCGTATTATTGATATACTATTGGAAGAAATAAACAAAATCAATGAGCTCCGCCAATTCTAATAGAAAGCAAACTAATTCCAAAAGCAATAATGAGGAGTAGACTGTGGTTTGATCCCTTTTTTCTAGATAATCCTGCTGTTTGTTGTATCCTAAAATAGTGTTGTTTGTTCCAAGTCATTTTGGAAAAGTCTTTTCATCTCTGGAGCCTTATGCTCATGTATCTCCAATGGAGCCTATATTGTTAAGGCAGGTTTGAATGATGATGAAATGGCTTGCTTTTTGAAGCGAGTGTCATTTGAATTTGATTTTAACATGTAAACAGGACTTTGAGTTGCTTCAAGCTTGCATGATTAGTTGCATTCTTTTTGTTGCAAGACCTAAATCTCCTGCCTGGAAAAATAATGTTTTTATAGACTTTGGATGATTGAATTATCTTGACATGAGAAGTCCATCTAGTGGTCATCATTGTTAAGAAATAATTGTTAGAATCAAAAGCCTAAAGTACATTATATTACTTGACATGATTGGATTATTTACACTAGGTTAATGAGATTTTGTGTTTGGATATTCACCATGCCTTAAAATGGTTGATTATGGTGTCCCAGTCACATGATTGAGCCTGAATCATTTGAAAATTTTACAGGCATTAAGCAACTCTTTTGTCCAAGTCACATGATTGAACCTGAAACATACCCATTAACTTGCATTATATGCTTTCACATGCAAAAAAGAATTATTAATTTCCTCTGCTTGGGTGTCCTTTACCTGTATGCCACTGGTTTGCTAAGAAATTCCACTTAAGAATGATGCTGTGAAAAATTTTGATTTAGTAAAGTCAATGGATATGTGGATTAAAAAAGTCATCCT
Organism: Dioscorea zingiberensis; assembly: GCA_026586065.1. NCBI lineage: Eukaryota > Viridiplantae > Streptophyta > Magnoliopsida > Dioscoreales > Dioscoreaceae > Dioscorea > Dioscorea zingiberensis. The sequence goes on along the minus strand of CM048818.1, from coordinate 50,487,248 downwards.
TTCACCAGCATATATTATGCAAGATTTGTGATCTTGTACTACTTCGGTATAAATGTGTCTTTATGTCTTTTTTTAGTGTCTTCATTTTTTTTTTTTCTGATTGTTATATCCTTTAGATGTTTCTTTTTTATGTTTAGCCATACAAATACTGCTCCTTAACTAAGTATGTCATACAACCATATCAGGATGGCGATATGCTTTCCATGTATTATATCTGTATGATTTCCCCAAGTCTTTTATAATCTTTAAACATGCATTCATAACTTTCAGAAGATAACATTTGGAAATACCAATCCTGATAATTTATACATGAGTGAGTTATACTTCACATCTATTAAGTAATGGAATCAATACTAATAATGCTTATCATATCAGGCAATGTAGAAATCGGTAATGGATATGGTGTGCCTGGTGGTGGTGCTTATTCTGCTGCAGGGCCTTTGAGTGTCCAGTCTGGTGAGCCATCTTTCCTTCAAACACACTTAATTTATGCTGCTGTATTTTCTTAGAAGAAATTTAACTTATGAATGGCTCTCTTTCTCAGGTAATTCCAAGGATGAAAATTACACAGCAAAACATGTGTCAGAATCAATGGGATCTCAAAAAGAGTTGCCGTCATATTTAAAGCAGAGGTTGAAAGCGCGAGGTATACTCAAAGATGAGAAGGTAATAGATGACACCTATAATTCCTGAAAATGCATTTCATTACCACACTGCGGATTATGCTCATTGAGAGAAATTCAGTCCCATCTAGTTTAGGTTTTTCAAGTTTAGGGGTCTTGGAATATCTGTCGTCATTAATATCTATTAATCACTGGTTTATTTATAATTGTGAATTACAGGATCCTGAATCTCAAACCAGTAGCACCACAAGTAGCTCAAAGTTGCCTCTTGGTTGGGTTAGTTCATGAGCCTTCTCTATAATGTAACTTTAGACATTATTAAACAGTTAATGCCTGAAGTTTTGTAGTTTATTTTATAATAACTTACTTTCATAAAAAAATGTATCTTGTAAAGTTTGACTCTATAACTAGTTATTGCTTCATGTGTATAATTTTACTTCATTTTTATTGAAATTTATGATATTGGATATATTGGCAACTTCACAACTTATTCTGACAATGTTTATTTCAAGAGAATGAAGCATTGTAAAAAAGCAGTAAGTGGAAGCAGTTTTTTTTTTTTTTTTTTTATAATTTTTATTGTTAAAGGAAGTAGAATAGAAGTAGAAGAGCACTTTTGACAAAACTTTCCCTTTTGATGTCACTTTTTACATTTTTCTTTCAGTTGAAGAAAATATGAATGCATTTGGTTGCACTATTCCCTGTTCTGATATAATTTTTAGTTTTTAGTTACACAAAGGCAACTTTTCTTGCAGTTTGCATTCCCAAATTTCTTAATCAGAATGCGTAAAACTGTTGATGTTGTATTTCTGTTCCATTTTTTTTCACACTCAAAATTTACTTTTGCTGCTTTTGTTTTCTTTTTGATAGAACAGTCCTTTACTCATGCTCATTACTAAATTTATAAATGATTTAACAAAATGGATGATCAGAAGAAATACAGAGGTTAATCAAATGTTTGCAATCTATCTTGCAACAAAACTAAACCTGAGTTTTTCATTGCATACCAGGAAATGATAATGGCCTGTCTCTATTTTATTTCTTTTCTGTAGTATTTCATTTAGACAAAAGACTTTCCTTTATTCATATCAGAAAAAGATAATTGCGCTTCCTCTTTTGCTTCCTTTCTGTAGTACACAGTTTAGATAAATATTAAGGAGAGCTAAAATGACAAAGTCGCGATGTATTTCCTGGAAATTCTAATTTGTTTCATGACTACCGGGCAGACCAGAACACTCTTCTCTTCTCTTGCCAAATGAATTTACTTGGTTCTTTTTCCTTGTAGTACTTCTAGATAATATTTGATCAAAAATTTCATCTAAAAGATCATTTATTTTTCTTTGTTTGTTAAAACTTTCTAGCTTCTAAAATATAAATTATTTGACACAGCATCCACTTTGGACACTTCATTTGCCTGTCTAGTGTCTGCTTGCTGATTATAGAACTGCTTTCATCCTCTTCATCACTTTTCTTTGTTCATGATGCAATTTGAGTAGATAATCAGGTTTAAAGGATGCAAAACAAGCTCAAAGATGGCGTTATTTTAGCTGATTTTTCATTAGATTTGGTTAAGTTGGGGTTTTGGTGTATTTTAAAGTGTTTTTTCTCATAACTTTTATTCTTATTGTAGCTGACTGTTCTTCTCCCCACATTTTGGAATGGAAGTATTTGGCATAATGCAATATATAATTTTTTTTATTGTATTTTCAGGTGGAAACTAATTAATACTGCTGAGGGCACTGCTAGAAGTTTTGGTGTTTATTGATAGCTTTGCGCTTTTTATTATTTCAGGCGGAGGCAAAGGACCCGATTAGTGGATCTTTGTATTTCTACAATGAGAAAACTGGTGCTACCCAATGGGAGCATCCTACAGAAACTACCACTTTCTCTCAGTCTTCTGTTATTTCGCCATTGCCAGAAGATTGGGAAGAAGCTAGTGATGTTTCAACAGGTTTCAAGTTAATTCACTTAAGCTTCTGTAATTTAATATATTACATTTGATGCCCATGAAACTAGTCAAGACCCATAATTATTTTATTATCATTGAATCCCTATAACTTATTGGGAAAGGTATAGGTGCCCAATTGCATTTTTTCTCAAGGCTGCTAGATTTTGGATTTGACATTTTTGAAACATTTTAGTTATTTTGGCAGAAAATTATAAGCAGTGAAATTACTTGAAAAGGACAACTAAGACCATGGATACTTTGGCTTCCTAGTCATCTTTTTATAGTTATATGCTTCTGAATGTTTAGTTTCTTGCTTCTCATGGTCTCATTATTTGACCTAGGATTTCTTGAAATATTTGAAAATAAAAACGGTAAAAATTAATTTTTGGGCTTTAGAAATGAGTCAAGTGCATATAGCTCTTGCTACTGTGGGGTTTGGCGAGGGTTAAATATATAGGCAATTTACATGCACATAACACAACCTAATTAGGGCTTTAAATTAATAACCAATCGAACAAAACTTTGATCTAAATTAACCAAAACCTCAGACAAAATCTTAATTGTACAAATTTAAAAGCAGGCTAAATAATCATCAGTTACCATAAATAATCACAACTTACAACATAAAATGATTTATAACAAAGACATTTACTAATTACATTCTAAATCCAATAAATTTATTACAAGGAATAGTTCTCCGGAAAATGCACACCTTGTACACAACTCATACTCATTGTGAAGATATATAAACATAATAAGTATTTAATTGCATCCTAAAGAATCCTAAAATTACTAATTAAATTCTAAATCCAAAATTAACACAAGGATTTATTCCCCCCAAAATGTACACCATACTGAACTTGTAGGCAACATATATACATCATAGATAACACAAAAACCAATTTAAAACACATTTAGTTTACAACCTAAAAAACCCTACTTCATCCCAGATTTTGCATGTAAAACCTCAATGACCAAATTGTAAATTCATCATTCACATACAATGAGCATACAGAATAAAGATTAACCAAAAATATGTAAATAAATGCCATGGAAAAAAAAAGGAGATTTAGTAAACTAGAGGAAAAATTGGTGAAAAGAGGACAAGCAAAACCTAGGGCCTCAGCTTTGGTGAATTGGGTTGTCGGAGTATGTGGATCAAAGTCTGGTGACTGGACTCTGGTGTAAAGAGCCACCAGATTTTCAGACTCAGGTTTAGAGGATGTGGGAGAGAAGAAAACAAGTGAAGATATAGGGATGAGGGTGAATGGTGAGGGAAATCAAGGAGAGAGGAAATGGAGATGGCCTGAAGCTGTGGTCACTGTGCAGTTGGTCTGCCCAGCATGGTTTGTCAAGTCCCTTCAGCTTTGATGTTGATTTGGTGTGATTAGGTTCAAATATGGTCATTTTGATATTACTTTTAATAGAATGCACTTTTGCAAAAGTGACCCAAACTTTTCATCTTTTGACAAATTTCCATAAAATAAAGAGAATAAAAAGTGCATGCGTAAAAGTTATAGAATTTGAATCAGGTATGATATTATTGATGTTTTCTTTTTTCTGTGCATATTTGGTTATTGGAAAGAAATGCTTTATGTATATCAAACTTCAAGCATTATTTTGAAGCCCTGCCCTTTATTATGACTCTCTCTTTTTCATGTCTTTGGTTTCATGATATTATTTATATCATTTCATTGTACTTATAGTTGTAAAGCAATTATTTCTAAACATGTCTTTAAACCATTTTAGAGGAATGAGTTTTATGTTCTGATTTTAGTCTTTGATATAGGGCAAAAATACTATTATAATACAAAAACAAAGATGTCACAATGGGAACGACCAAATCCGAGTCTCCCTGTTCCCTTGCAACATGTTCAGGATATACCTTCCGGGTATGAAGCTACACGAGTTAGTTATCATGAGCCAGATTATATGAGGAAATGCATGGGGTGTGGTGGATGGGGAGTTGGTGTTGTTCAACCTTGGGGTTATTGCAATCACTGTACACGGTAGGCTTCTTTTTTGTGCCGTTCTTCTTGATGGCCATATTTGAGATATTCTAACTTGCACATATTTGTATACACCGGGTATTCTATAACCATATGAACAGACAATTAAAGAAACATGGTCATCATATTATTATTGAGCATAGTTGCTTAGTTCTAAGGATGAACCAAACTCATATTTTTATCTTGTACACATGAATTTGTGATTTGAGAGATTGAAGAATGTCTCAATGAGCAAGTGCAAGAACCAAATGATACTGAAAGAAAGCGTCCAATTAGGGGTAATTATATTTAATTAAACAATTAGGGGTCATCATATAAATAACTATGTTAAGAAGCCAAAAAAGTTTACCCAAGTAACGGGTAAGTAACATGTAATTAGATATATATTTCCAGTGGCAGACAATTGTCTTTCAAACGTATGCTAGTATGCTAAAAAGCATGAAGCAACCCAACTATTGGGCTAATCAATAAATCCATATGGGATGCATGTCATCCCATTGGAAGTATTCCATATTTGTTTATAAAATATGTTGCTTGTATCGGGTTTACATATTTTATTTATGTTTTATCAAGGAGCAGACCTATTATGGAGATCTTTGGTGGCACAATTGGACTTATGTGAAAACTGAGCCTGCAAAATCATCAAGTATTTCTGTACCAATACATATTGTTCATTCACCATGATCCAATGATGCAGGCTTCAGAAAGGAACTATTCAACAATGTTCATCTGCTACTTCCAATTATCAGCCACAAATTAGCAACAAAGGAAACTCCAAAAATCAGCCAGGAAATGCATTTCCAAAACAGAAGTAATATTCCACCATATGTTCGACTGCCTTTTTTCATTGATTGTTTGACATAATTTTTATTGTTCAGTAGCTTCTGCTTTCCACTTCATTGGTACTTAAGGTGAATTCCATGTTGCATTATTTCTTCCTGAGGATGATCCATTTGTATTGCATATAACCTGAACTTGTGTGATACTAGCTTTTGCTTGCTCTATGTAGGTCAAATTCAAAACCTCCAATCGGGAAAGTTAATAGAAGGGACAACAAAAAACGAGCCTACTCAGAGGATGATGATTTGGACCCTATGGATCCTAGCTCTTATTCAGATGCTCCTCGTGGTGGCTGGTAGGTTTCGAGTATTTTCTACTTTTAATAGATTAGAAAATTTTCAATTCTATATTAAAGAAGATGGATCAGCACTCTTCTATAGTCCCTACAATAGTTTCGTGAATATATGAAATCCTTAATATATCTTAAAAACATATTTATTCTATCTATTTGAAATTCCTAAATGTTTATCTTCATCCTGTTATATGCAATACAAAATTAGGAACAATCAAAGAATAGAACCTTGAAATCCATTGAGATATCTAGACTCACAGGAGTCCTCGGTTGCAAAAGAGGTGTATCTCAAATGAAGAGGATCATAGTTACCAACCTAATCCAAAAGACATTATTACCCTTATGCAATGAACTAGAGTAGAAGACTAATAAGTGACAAGGAAAATTCCCTAGATTAATTAACATTGTAATCTATTCTAACAACATCCAACCACATGAATCTTGCTTGCATTGTGTCAAGATGCATCTCACAAGTTTTTCACCATATCTTATTCCAAGGGAAGCATTTGCATCCCATGCGGCGTGCACATGCACAAATTTCTGCCTGCATATGGGAGTCAAATTATAAAGAAAGCGGACACCTTTCTTGGAAGTATTATCTTTGAGGCTATTAGAGTTACTAATTGTCCCACATTAATAGATTTGGATTTGAACAGGTAAGTCCGGGTCTCTCATCCTATTAGAGCCCAAATATTGTTGATCTGTTTGTATCTAATAGAGGTAATAGGAAGTTTAAGGGAAAGAAATTTAGGGGGCGTTTGGTTAGAAGTAGTTTCAAATCCATGGATTTTGAGTTACATTGTAGCTGTAAATCCTTGTATTTTAAAATACAGGAGAGTTAAATCCAGTGTTTGGTTGGATGTATTTTGGAGTACTGGATTTAGAAAGTATGTGTTTGGTTTGATGTATTTGGAGTGTTGGATTATGGAATCTTGTATATGGTCACTCATGGTGAGGTTACCCCCACCTTAGGCTATTAGTAGATTTTATTAATAATAAAACCTCATAAAATTTTCTTAATTAATATATATATATATATATATATATATATATATATATATATAATTATTTTTAATAATCATTTTCTTAAAAAATTTTATATTATTATTATATATATAATATAATTTTTTTAAGAAAATAATTATAATAATATTTACACGTTATAATACTTGATTATTATGGATGTATTTAACATAATATTGATTTTTAATAATTATGGATGTATTTTTTATTATATGAATAATTTATATTATTGTAAATAAATTTAAAAGATTATTTTCTTAAAAAAAATTTATATTATATATATAGACGTGTGAGGATTACTGTGCATTCCCACTCGTCTCCCGTTTAGTACACTTGGAGGCGTGTTTGAAGGATTTCCAACGGATGGGAAGATCATCGAAAAATAAGCTAACATGTCCATTTTCATACAATTTGGTAACTGTTTGGTTCTCCCACTTAACGGTTCTTATTTTATAGAAATCTGAATGGTCCATATTTCAACTATTAAGTGGGAGGACCAAAAGATTACCAAATTATATGAAAATCGACATGCTAGCTTAATTTTCGATGATCTTTCCATCCGTATGGTTGAAAATCCTTAAAACACTCTCCAAATGGTCAAATGGGTATCATTCTCATATATATATAAAATAATATATTAATATAATTTTTTTTTAAAGTCACCGCTGCGCACGTGGCTTACGGGATTTGAAAAACGTGGGATTTGGTTTTACGGCCGAATTGGCCGTAAAACCAAATCCCACTGATACCGTATTTCACAATCCAGTGTCTTTTTGAATCCCGCCAAACAAACATTGGATTTAAAAAGTTACTGTATTTGTAACTCCTTCTCCCCTCAAATCTTGCCAAACAAACGCACCCTTAATGCAGTTCAACGAAGTTTAGAAGTAAACTCTACAAATACATGGTTTTCAATTTGGGCCATCATGCTCACAAGTTGGTCTTGGTCGGCTTTCAGTAGTTAGAAATTTAGAAACAACAACAACAAGCCTTAATCCCATTTAGAAATTTAGAAAAACAAAGAGAAAAGCCTGGAATATTTCGGGAAAAAAAATGAAAATATGGATACACTAGGAGAATAACTTTAATGATGAGTAATTAAACTCTTCTTTGAGGACTTCTGAATTGATCTCATCCAATTTTCAGTAAATAGTAATCCATGTTATTTAGGCAAATATTTTTATCAAATCTATCCTTAATCATGTAATTAGCTATTGATTGGGCTGATTGAACACCAACTCATGAAATGACACCATATCGGGTCAAATTTGTTCAAATCCAATGACCTGATCTTATTTCAAATAAAACCAAATTGGATCCTGATGTTATGCAGTGGATGAAATCCTAACTTTTAAGTGAATTGTTATTCACTTCACCTTTCTGTCTAAGTAGTTAGTGATTCATTGTGTCGCTGATCTATTTTTAATAATTATTAAACCATCAGTTGGCTTTAATTAAACCTTAGTTTGGACGATAGTGTCTTAGATTTGCTCATTGGGTCAAAGTCCAAAACATTGGTCCATTTCAGGTGAAAACGAACTTGGACTCTGATTTTTACTCATCTCTAGTTTCATCTGAAGTTTGAAACCATGCTTTACATCAAAGGGTACTAGCTTTTGTGTTTTATGAATGTATTATTTTTAAAATAAACTTGTGTGTGAGGCAAAATGACTTTAAGCACAAGCTAGAGTGTGGTCATTCCAATTCTAAGCTGTAACTCTGTCTAGTGTTGCCAATAACTTTATCCATGGTTAATGTTAATGTTTTATACCCAAACCACATTTTAAAATGGAAGGTTTGTGCTTGTTTGAGATTTTAATGATGTAACAGTGCTGATGAAATCCCAGTGTTGGTGTCCTCCATTCTTATCATTCTGCTGATTTTGATTCAAGAGAACATGCTTTCTCCATGAATTCTTACTTTTCTCAGCATGTGATCTCATATTTCTAAGTTGAAACTGTTCATTGTCTTTTACTTATTTGTGGAGAAGAATGAAATGTAAATCTATTCATCTTGTTATGAAATCTGGAGAAAGAAACCCAATTTATTTATTTATTTATTTTCAGGGTGGTTGGTTTAAAAGGAGTACAACCACGAGCAGCAGATACCACTGCCACGGTATGTTTGATTTTAAGGAGAAGATTCCAATGAACTCTTTATATTTTGTCAGTTGTTTTTATCCTTGAGTAAATCAAGGCCTCACTAAAACAAGGCAAGATCATTCAGAATTTTGTTATGCTGCCATGATTTAAGCAAATGGTCATTATGAGTGAAGTGGTTTGCTTGTGTATTTTGATGCTTTCTAAGTCTCTTGCTTTACGCTTTGATAATGAGAGTATGGCTGTGACTAGTACTTGTGTAATTGGGTTATAATAACACAGACCAAATCAAAGAAGAAACAGTGGATAAAATCATTTTATCACAAATCAAACCATTTCGAATTATAGGAAGATGTTATAGTGGCAGGTTGTGGACAGTAGTTCATGTTTAAACTTAACATAAATGGCAAGGGCTCGACAAGGTTGTAATTGTATGATGATAAAAAGGGTAGTTCAACAAATTAGCATGCTTTATATGTAGCTGCTTAATAAAGAGAAACTCTTTTAGTTTGATATGCTTTCAGGTTATTCACTTTTATCCATAAAATTTTTTACAATCCTTCTAGGTTGGAATAAATTATTTGAGGAAAGTTCCTTGTACCACCATCTTAAATCAACTTGTTTTTAGTGTTCTCATGACTTTTTGTTGTTACTTGCAAGGCTTTTTCTATGATATTCATGGGATCCTGCCTACATTTGGAAACCAGTTTTTGGCTGCTATTACCTAAATCTTCAGTATTCCTGAAGTTCAGTCTACCTTATATTCAACTTAATTTTCTTTTACAAAACATGTGCTTATTGACTGACCTTCTGAATTGTCTGTTTAATGTGATTTCTGTTTTATTGCTTCGGCAAAAACTACATGATAGAAGTGAGAAAGAAATCCTGTTTGAGAACCTATTTTCAGAATTCTGAACATGTCAATATCAGTTTGAGATTATCACTTTGACAAAGTGTTGTTTATTATTAAAATAATATATCAAAGATTAGAGCATTACTTATGTAGTCCACTTTAAGGCTTTCTGGGTGTTTGGCATAAATGTGCCAAAAGAATGCATATTATTCCTGGCGAGTGCAGGTAAATATGAGATTATTGATCAATTGCTTTTGCTTCAGTTAAGGTTCAAGTCTTATTATCTCCATTGATTCCACCTTTATGAAAATTTGATTTTCATGTGGTTTGGTGCTCTATCATCTTTGGTTGCAGATTATCATCGGGCAAACACAATTGCTTATTTTAACATGTTGGTTTGAACTGCAGGGCCCTCTTTTCCAGCAGCGTCCATATCCATCTCCTGGTGCAGTTCTGCGAAAGAATGCTGAGGTTGCTGCTCAAACCAAAAAACATGGATCTCACAGTCATATGGCACCCATTTCAAAGAGAGGGGATGGGAGTGATGGTCTTGGGGATGCAGATTGAAAGCAAAAAAAATTTACAGATGACTTCTGTTGTAGAACTGAAGCTGGTAAAACCAAGTGTTCTTTCAGCTGGAGATCAGTTGCTGTTGTTGATGGATTTGAGATCAAAGAAGCATGCTTCCTGATTCAAATGCTACTACAATTAGAAGGTTCAAATGAAAATGTTCCTTGGATGTTTAAATACACTTTTTTTTTCAGGATTATTAAATGGAAGTGACAAATGAGTACAGATGTGTTTAAAACCTCTTGAAAAAACATGAAAGTTCTTAACTTTTTGACATTGTAATATGGGTAGGTTATATGGAGAAATCAACTTCATCATTGGAAAATTGAGAGGGTCTTATTCCCATTTGTTTGAATAATATGGAGTGTACAGGACATATTTGGGTGTTGTAAGTTTAGAAGGAAAATGTGTTTTTCCATATTATTATTAGAGAAAAATATACTCATATACTAATATATATATATATATATATATATATATATATACCACCTGATAGTATCGGTAGGTCGGATCATTTCTGATTCAAATTAACATTTATTTTGGCTGGAGGCGTGTTTGAAAGATTTTCCAAATGCGGATGGGAAGATTATCGAAAAATAAAATTTGGCGCATCGATTTTAAGTATGATTTGGTGATCGTTTGGTCCTCCCACTTAATGGATTCTTTATTTTGGAAAATTTTAGCGGTTAAGAATTTATTTATTAAGTGGGAGGAAATGGTCAAAATTATATGAAAATGGGCGTATTAAACTTATTTTCTATGATCTTCCCATCCATATCAGTTGGAAATCGCTAAAACACGCCCAAGTCTTAAAATAGGAGGCGACACATTTGGAATAGTGTTTGATTGCTGGCCATGATAACGCATATATATATATCTGTGGTGATTAGGTGCGGTGGTGGATCATTTATCAGATCCGGCCATGACCCATTCAGTCTGGAGCATGTTTGAAGGATTTCCAACCAAATGCGGATGGAAAGATCATCGAAAAATAAGTTAAGCTGTCGATTTTAAATACAATTTGGTGACCGTTTGGTCCTCCCACTTAACGGTTCTTATTTTAGGAAAATTTTAACGGTTCAAATTTTCAACCATTAAGTGGGAGAACCAAACGGTCACCAAATTGTATGAAAATTGAAAACCGTTAAGTGGGAGGACCAAACGGTCACCAAATTGTATGAAAATTGACAGGGTAGCTTATTTTATGATGATCTTCCCATCCATACGGTTGGAAATCCTTCATACATGCTCTAGAATAGGCAAATGACGGATCACGGATCCTACCGACCGCACCTAATCGATATATATATATATATATAGCGATGATCTGATCTGGCAGAAATTTTGTATTACTGTGCAAGTTAGGTTGACTCCCATTTGGGTACTTGGAGAGTGTTTTAAGGATTTCCAACCGTACGGATGGGAAGACCATAGAAAAATAAGCTAGCATGTCCATTTTCATATAATTTGGTGACCGTTTGATCCTCCCACTTAACGGTTCTTATTTTAGAGAAATTTTAAAGGTTTAGAATTTCAACCATTAAGTGGGAGGACCAAACGGTCACCAAATTATATGAAAATGGACATGCTAGCTTATTTTTCTATGATCTTCCCATCCATACGGTTGGAAATCCTTAAAATATGCTCCAAGTGCCAAAATGGAAGGCGACCGGACTTGAACAGTGTTCCGACCGGCCGCATAGTAACACGTCTCTCTATATATATATACGGGGTTGATACTATACGGCCGGCCTTATCACTGTGCAAGTGTGGTCGCCTCGTTTTGACCTATTTGCACAATATTTTGAGGAAATCCAACCGTATGGATGGAAAGAGCATAAAAAAATAAGCTAGCATGTCAATTTTCATACAATTTGGGAACTTGTAGGGTCTTCATCTTAAAAGGTGAAATTTTGAACCTATAAAATTTCTATAAATTTTCACCCGTTTAGATGAAGACCCTATAAGTTCCCAAATTGTATGAAAATTAACATACTAGCTTATTTTCGATGTTCTTTCCATCCATCTGATAAATCCTTAAAAATACCGCAAATGGCCAAATGGGAAGCGACCTTACTTTGATGAATCGACCTTATATTATTACTCCCGTATATATATAGGGGTATGATATAGTGAGGCCGGCCGGAAGTGCAGCCGCCTCACTATATCATCTCTTTTATATATTATGTATATAAAAAATATATATATTATATATTATATAATCTATTTATATATATAGATTTATCTATATATTTTAGATAATATATAGATATGTATTTAAAAATTATATATACATATCTATATAATATCTAAAATATATAGATAAATTTATATATATATATATATATATATATATATATATATATATATATATATATAATATATAATATATATATTTTATATATATAATACATAAAAGATATGATACAGTGAGGCGGCCGCGCTTGCGGCCGGCTTCACTGTATCATATGCCTATATATATGTATTCTGATCATAAGATAATATATATATACACATATATATTATAATATTTATAGGTGCTCAAGTGCGGTCGCCGGATTGTAGCACCTATATATATATATATCATAAGAAATCCCTTGACAAGGGTTGGTTAAACTAAGGAAAAAAGGGAAAGGAGATTTTCATATTCAAATATGATCCTAATTTTCATTATTTATAGAAACAAAGATGAGATTTATCATGCCTAGCTTGCTGAAACTCATAGTTAGGTCTCAAAATTCCCTTTGTAAAAATATCAGCTATCTATTGTGAAGTTGGAACAAATGATAAACAAATATCTCATTCTTCAATTTTCCCCTTTATAAAATGCTTGTTAACCTCAACTTGCTTTGTTTTGTGGTATTGAACCGGATTATGTCTGATGCTAATAATTGCCTTCTTGTTATATAACTTCATTGGCATGATCACAGTTCTCTTTAACTCTTCCAAAACTCGTTTCAGCTATATCATCTAGCAAACTTTATGAGCCATCGATCTGTATTTTGCTTCTACACTATTCTTGGCCACAACACTTTGTTTCTTATTTCTTTGAGTCACTAAGTTTCCCTATACAAAAGTACAATATATATCCTGATGTTGATTTCCTATTAGTGACTGAACTTGCCCAATTTGTGTGTGTGTACACCTCAATACTTTGTTGTTCATTTTTCTTAAAAAATAACCCTTTTTTCCTAGAGAGCTCTTCAAGTACCTCAAAACTTGATATAAAGTTTCAAGGTGCTCTTCATGAGGGGAATGCATGAACTGACTCACAAGGCTTACAACAAATGCAATATTAGTTCTTGTGTGGAACAAGTAAAATGACTTACCAACCAACCTTTGTCATCAAGATGTGTCCACGGGATCATCTTTGCTATCTTCAAGCTCGTTGGGATCAATTAGAGTTTTTGCAATACGACAATACTCATTCCGGCTTCATCAAGAAGATCAAGGACATATTTCCTTTGTGAGACAACACTTTATTTCTTTGACTGAGCAACCTCCATTCCAAGAAAATATCTCAAAGGTCCCAAGTCCTTAATTTCAAACAAAGATGCAAAACACAGTTTCAACCATTGCATCTTAGTTGTATCATCCCCATTCAGTATAATGTTGTTCATATACACTATGAGAATGGCTATTCTCCCATCAGTTGAGTGTTTGTGAACATGATATGATCTGTCTTTCTCTGAACATATTTCTGACTGTAAATGAAAACTTCAAAAAATAAACAAGAACCCCATAAAATAAACAAAAACCATGAATAATACATAGAGACAAGAAAACAAAAAACAAACACCTCAATAATCATGGACAAATGTATGTAAAACATACTTCCATATTAAACAAACAACATAGTTGTTCGAAACATAGAATATACAACACTTCAATAAAGGCAAATAAAAGGTAGTCTTAAGATTATATGTTCCATTGAGTTAGATGGGGATTTCTTGTGGATATGTAACGTGTATCGTATATTAAGAAGAACGTGGTGGAAGATGGATGATGAGGAGAAAATGGAGAGGTTCTCTGAGCGGCTTGGCAACATGAGAGTCATGAAAGAACTTTGGAGAACCAAGTTTATAAGTAATAAGGGGCAAAATGTTAGAGTGGCTATTAGATGCGTTGACTAGTCTATGTTATGTATTTTATTATTTTTCTCATCTAGAACTTTGTGTATGTGTGTGTTCGGTCTTATAAAAAAAAGGGGAAATTTTAAAAAACTACCTTGTGGTTTACCACTTTCTCAATTCGGTCCTTGTGGTTCAAAATTGAACCACAAAGACCCCGTGGTTTGCCCGTTAATCACTTTAGTATCTTGTAACACTGTGCATTCACGGTCGCATCCTGTTTGGCCCCCTGGAGCATGTTTGAAGGATTTCCAACCGTATGGATGGGAAAATCATCGAAAAATAAGTTAGCCTGTCAATTTTCATACAATTTGGGAACTTGTAGGGTCTTCATCTTAACAGTTCTTATTTTATAGGAATCTGAACGGTCCAGAATTTCAACCGTTAAGTGGGAGGACCAAACGGTTACCAAATTGTATGAAAATTGACAGGCTAGCTTATTTTTCGATGATCTTCCCATCTATAGAGTTGGAAATCCTTCAAACATGCTCTAGGGGGCCAAACGGGACGCGACCGTGAATGCATAGTGTTACAGGGTACTAAAGTGATTAACAGGCAAACCACAGGGTCTTTGTTGTTCAATTTTAAACCACAAGGACCGAATTGAAAAAGTGACAAACCACATGATAGTTTTTTGAAATTTCCCCTAAAAAAAAAGTAGATCTTAAAAGCAAGCAAGATAAGAAGGAGAAAGGGTTGGTGAAAAAGTCTTGACAAATTTATCTCCTACATCTTATAATTTGAAGATGTTTTGAATGAAATCAAGCTATGGATATTGATGATGCTTTGTTAAAAATCTGCTGAAAATTTCTGCTATGAAATATTCTTGGTTCTCCTCTCTCTAGATCTCTAGTTGTCCTTATTGCAGACAAACACCAGAGGATTGGAAGGTGAAAGATTGAAGCAAATGTATTTTCCTATCTTATAAAGGTTGCATCTCTATCAATTAAGGTTATTGTCACTCTCTGTCTAAATTTTCCTACAAATTTCTGGTATCAGAGTTGTAAGATCTCTATCAAAGGAGTTTACATGGCAAACCAAGACAGTGATTGCCTCCAATTCTTGTATTCTCTGGAGAACATTTTGATCAATGGTGTGTGAAGATGAAAACTCTATTCAGATCATCACAGGATTTGTGGGAGTATGCTAAGGAAGGATATGATGAACCTCCATCTACCTTAAATATTAGTAATCAAGAATTAAAAGCACTCGAGGACCATAGAAGAAAGGATGCTAAGGCCCCTTCATATATTCAACATGGAGCAAGTGTAGATATCTTCTCAAGAATAATGAGAGCAAATCAAGCCAAAGAAGCATGACAAATTTTACAAAGAGAATTCCAAGGGAATGTCAAAGTGAAGAATGGCACTACTCTTCAAACATTGAGAAGAGAACTTGAAAACTTGAAGATGAATGAGGCAGAAAGTGTGCAAGACTACTATACAAAGAACATCAAAATTGTGAATGAAATGAAGGCATTTGGTGAAGATATTAAAGATAATTGAGTGGTTGAGAAAATCCTTGTTAGCTTGCCTCCAAAGTTTGACCCTACAGTGTCAATAATTGACGAGACAAAGGACATCTCATCAATGAATGTTCAAGAATTGATGGGATCCTTATTGGCTCATGAAAGAAGAATTGCAAGGCATGCTGAAAAATCAATCAAGAGTGCCTTCCAGTCAAAGCTGAATATCAACCCTAAGAATGATGAAGCAGGAGAATCAAGTAGTGGTGGAAGATATGGCCGCGGAAGATGAAGGAGCTTAAATCCAAGAGGAAGAGGCAGAAATATTTTACAACATACCTTTAATGCAGGAAATTACCAAACTTGCAACATTTGTGGGCCAAAACAATCATGTAGAGAATGATTGTAGGCATAAGGGTGAACCTAAATGCCACCATTGCAAAAGATTTGGCCATGTTGAGAAGAATTGTAGACTAAAATGCAATCAACAAGCTATTAAATGTGTTGACTAGTCTATGTTATGTATTTTATTGTTTTTCTCATCTATAACTTTGTGTGTATGTGTGTGTGGTCTTATAAAAAAGAGAAAATTGCTTGTATACCCCTCCAAAATCATATATTTGCTTTAATACCCCTACAAAAATGTAATTTGCTTGCATACCCCTCTAAAACTAATTTTTTTGCTTATATACCCCCGCCGTTAGTTACTGTTAGTTTTTTCAGAGTTAACTATAGTTTAAAGTTAACCATGGTTGAACAATTACACAATTACCCTCATTTTTAATAATTTTAACTTCCAACCCTACTTTCTCATCTATAAAATAAATAATATCTATAAAAATTTTAAAAAAAAATTTAGAGGGGTATATAAGCAAACCCAATTTAGTAATTTGCCCCTATTCCATCCATTGATTTAACACCGTCAAAAGGCAACTTAACCACAGGAGCATATAAGCAAAAATAGTTGTTTTACGGGGGTATGCAAGCAAATAGCATTTTTACGGGGGTATTTAAGCAATTTCCAAGTTTTATAGGGGTATGCAAGCAAAAACCCCTATAAAAAAATAGTAGATCTCAAAACCAAGCAAGATGAGAACGAGAAAGGGTTGGTGAAAAAGTCTTGATGAATTTATCTCCTGCATCTTATGTATTTGAAGACGCATGTTTTGAATGAAATCAAGCTATGGATATTGATGATGCTATATATGTTAAATTTCTGCTAAGAATTTCTGCTATGAAGTAGTCTTTGTTCTCCTCTCTCTAGATCTCTGGTTGTCCTTATTGTAGACAAACACCAGAGCATTGGAAGGTGAAAGATTGAAGGAAATGTATTTTCCTATCTTATTAAGGTTGCATCTCTATCAAGTAAGGTTCTTGTCACTCTCTGTCTAAATTTTCCTACATAGAAGAAGATGGAGATTTTTGCATGCATGGAAGCCATCATTGAAGTTGGAGGATTTCAATGAGAAGACTACTACTGTTGGAAATGCTTCTCAAGGAAATGTAACATGGTGTTGAAATGTAGGTGGAAGGGAAACGGGACAGTTAGGGACCGCAATCCACCCACTCAATTAATTAATGTACCTATTTTTCTTTCAATGAAATGCAACATCAACCCTCTATCCTAAATAAAAAAGCGATTTTTTCACTTTATTTTTTATTTTTTAAAATATGTACTGTTTTGAAAGTCTAAGTATGTTTGTAGTTTAGGCTTTCTTGATTAATTCATTATTTATTTGTGATTTATGTTGATTCTAAAAATATCCATAATAGATGGATGGATATGTACCGATAGAAAACAAACAGGGCACTCAAAGAAGAACAGAGTGATGGATGCTAGCAATACTCCAGTGCAGGAAATAGAAACCATAACACATTAAGCACAACCACCAATCAACAGTTAACTGTTGAGAGACTTAGAGAACTACCCAACTTCAATCATAAGAGTCAGCTAGATTAAGAAGATGAATATGTCTACATGGAAGCCAATTAATCATTAATGGATTTAATTGGAGGATTTCAAATGAGAAGAGTACCAGAGTATATATATATATATGCTTGACAACATGAAGTTGGATCTGAATCTCACTACTCAATCTTCAGGTGGTAAGTAACTAGCTAGCTAATGTTTGCAGTTGATCAAGAGCTGCTGGTTAATTAATTAATTAACTTGTGTTTGTTAAATTCAAAGTATATATTAGAAGTGCTAGCTCTACTATATATATATATATTCAATTCAAATACTGAGAATTGAAGCAAGAACAAATATGATATATAAAGCAGCAGGTAGAAATTAATGCATAGACAATAGATAGACAAATAGATAGATAGATAGATAGATAGATAGATATTGGTTGATATGATCCATACATAGCCGGAGCTGTGACTTTGTTCCTCACCAACCATATTACATAGCATGAATTACTCATATACTGATCATCATGATCATGATCCACAGTTGTGATCGATCAGTGCCCGTTGGAGATGGAGACAATTAAGAAAATAAAGAAGAAGAAGAAGAAGAAATGAGAAATATGAAATGGGACGGAGACACTGCATAGCATGCTCCTGAAAACCTAATGAAATTCCATGACGAAATTAAGAGAATGCATGGTTAATTATATATGGTGGTGGTGGTGGTGGTGGTTGCGGTCAGTAGTCTGTTCCAGGCGGCTTGTAGGCGATGAAGCTGATGCACTGCACCTGACGGACGTTGTCGAAGCCGATGATCCTGCTGAAGCAGTCTGGGTGTTCCTTCCTCAACTCCTCCACTTCCTTCGCCACCTGGGTCGGGTCTGTGCACCCGAACATTGGCAGCTTCCACATTGTCCAGTAACGCCCGTCGTAGTACCCTGGAGACCTGTGGTTCTCACGGTACACGAATCCAACCTATATATACATACATATATACATATATATATATATATATATTTCCACAGTACCACACCAAACATTAATAAACATTAATCAAGAAAATAGATAGATAGATTGATCATATCTCAATCACCTTGCTGAACTCCAAGCAAGGAATCCATCCATTGAGAATCAAGTACTGGATCTGCTTGAGGAGCTGCGGAGGTGTCAGATCAGGAAGGTAGGAGAGTGTTTCAAACTTTTTCTTTCCTTCAATTGGCCACACCTGTAGTATACGTTAACTCATGATCATATTATTATCAAATATATATATATAGCAAGAAGCATCTATATATAGATATAGTACCTGCATGCACTGGACTCGGCCACCGTTGCTAGGGAGGTGGGACAAGTCGGTCTTGGCCTTACGGGTGGAGGGGAATGCGGCGGTGGACTTGAGTCCGGTGAAGGGGGCAACCATGGAGGATTGAGCCGGGGTGGTGGCACGGGACACGGCAGCGGTGGAGGAGACCATCATGGAGGAGGCCATTGGTGCTGCTTCCTTCTCCGGTGATCAGCTTACTTAACTATAGCTAGCTCTAACACAACAACCAAGTAGCTAGATAGTCTTGAGGGACAGAAGACCTTAAAGCTCAGAGGAGGCTATATATAACCGGCCAGTAAGCTAATTCTTCTCATCTCTTAACCAGTGGCTATGTTGGAGTGGTGATGACATTACACTTGGAGCACCACACATGCCCTTATCTCTAGGCGCCTTTCTCATAGTGACACGTGGCATTAGCTGGCTGATCTTATCCCCAATGCTCATGAATGTGTGATCGATATTGTTGGACCTGCAGGGTTTTACTGCCCATGCTTTCCCTTGGCTTCTTTTCATCTGACACCAACGGCTCTTAATTAATTAATTAATTAATTTGTTGGTGTTTGGGATATTTTGAAATACAAAGATTGAACAGATCAGTGACAGAAGGTTCCACTTCCATCCTCGCGTCCAACATAAATAGAGGAATAATCAAATCTTAAAAATGTGTTGGATTCCATTTACAGAATTAAGCCCCTCTCTCTCTCTCTCTCTCTCTCTCTCTCTCTCTCTCTCTCTCTCTCTCTCTCTCTCTCTCTCTATATATATAATAACCACCCTTGTACCTCGGTACATTTTAAAAGCATGTTGTCTGTGTGGTTGCTAATAAGAGTTTTTATTTTTTTATAGTTGTGGATAAACCATATTCATTAATAACGACTAGCAAATTATAGAGATAGTAGAAGTGACAATATATGTCATTTGATAGATTAGAACATGTGCTATATGTCTAGTTCCTAGGAGGTTTCATGTAATGTGTCTTGCCGGTGTGCCATTATTGGGGCTTACCCCTCCATGGGGATATGCTTACTCCATGGGTTCTTCATCTTCGAAGTCTGCATCTGATAGGTGTTGTTGCTCCTTAACCTCTTTTGTAAACTCCAGACTTCAATTAGCAATTAGTTCTAAGGGCATCAATTTTAGCCTTTTGGAGTTGTGTGATGCATCAAACCAAAACATTATGAGGAAATCAATAACACGGATGATAAATTTTGTGAAATCAAGATGTTTATCTTGGAAGCATCTCTTGTTCCTTTCCTTTTATAAACTTCATGTGATTGCCATCACCAACAAGTTTCAACCCAGCTTGGTGTCCTCCATTTGTTTGGAGAGATTTTCACTGCCCCAAAGGCCCCAATTTGTCAGAGTATTTCTTATTGGCCAAATAAGTGAAAGAAGTATTCCCATATTTGGGTTGTATATGAGCATTGCACTAATATGTGTGCTATTGTTTCGTCCTCCCATCGCACATATAGCATTTAGTCTTCTCCTCTTTCCTCTTGTTAGATTTTGTAGCTTTAGGATCTTGTCCTCCTAAGTTAGTCATGCAAAAAATTTCACCTATGGAGGACATGGGATCTTCCAGAATCTGGCTTCTAGTGGGCATCTGAGACCTCCATCCACTTTAAAAAGTGTATAGAGATTTGACAGTGAACTTTCTGTTCCGATTAGTTTCTAAAGTCTTATATCATTTTCGTGCTCCTTCCAGCTCATGATATGATGTGCGAGTGTGTTTAGTTGTTATACCCATTATATTGTGAGCGCCCCCAGCTTGAGGATCAATGTTCCTTCCTGAGTCTGGCGGTATGCCTCCTCAACGGTTAGTTGTTCATTTTATATCATTAGTGGTAAGTTTGGGAAGCCATTAATCAGTGCTTGACCTTCTATCCAATTTTCACACCAACAGTTTATGTTCAACCCTTTGCCCACATTCACCAATGTGTTTAGTAGAGTGCTTTCCCTATATTCCATTATATCCCTCCAGAAAAAGGAGCTCCTCCTTGGGGTCCTTGGAAGGGGTTTATATTGGAGTCTTTATAGTATGTAGCTGCCAACACTTTCTTGCAAAGCCCAGATTCTTCTCTTAGAATTCTCCACCACCATTTTCTCAAGAGCGCCTCGTTGAACACTTTAAGGTTTATGATGCCCCATCCCCCATGGTCCTTGGGTCTACATACTAGCCGGTATGCTTTAGGGTTATGTTCTGCCCCCCTTTATATAAAGTCCCACTGAATGCTATCAATTCGCTTTATTACCCACTCTAGTAGTTTGAATCTTGACATCCAGTAGTTTGGGATAGTTGTAAGTACTGCGTTGAACAGAGTTAATTACCTTCCCTCCCATAAATAGCATGCACCCCTTCCAATTGGAATCCATCGTCAGATCCTATTTATAAGTCCTCGCTAGTCCTCCTTCTTGGGCTTGGTGCAAGCTATTGGCGTGCCCAACTATATAGTTGATGGGTAGCTTCCCAATTTTGCAGTTCATAATTTCCTCTAGTGTCTCTGGTGTGTGCTCCACCGTATGTATTGGGATGATGAGGCTTTCGTTGTAATTTACCTTTAGTCCTAATAAGCCTTCATATACGTATGTAAAAGATGAGTTTCAATACCCGGAAGTGGTTGGAATCCCCAAAGTAATGCACTAAGGATCCGTTTGATACACGAAAAAATGAAGGACAACACAGTACAACTTATTTTGTAGTTCGTTTGATGTTTAAATGGGATGGAGTACAACACAAAAAGCTGTTTGAGTACAAGGCAACTTCTCAAAAATTTTGTCCCTAAAAAAATAGGGTACAATTTTTTAAGCGAGGGACAACACAACTAAAAGACAATTTTATCCAAGTTAAATTTAAAAATTATAAGAGCTAATGCTCCCAACATAAAGACAATTTTGCCCCTAACTCATATTAAAAATTACAACAATGCTCTCAACTTAAAGACAAATTTGTCATTAACTTATATTAAAAATTACAACAATGCCCTCAACTTAAAGACAATTTTGCCCCACTTATATTAAAAATTACAATAATGACCTCAGCTTAAAGACAATTATGTCCCCATCTTATATTAAAATTACAACAATGCCCCAACTTATATTAAAATTAAAACAATACTCTCAACTTAAAGATAATTTTACCCTCAACTTAAAGACAAAATTATGATATTTTTTGTAGTAATTGTTTATTAATATATTTTAAAAATAAAAAAATATAATTATGTGCTAATAATTTTACTAGTTATAAAAAAAGTTAAATGGTCAATATTAAAGATGAAAGAAAACTTCAAAATATATTGTTTTATGAATTTTTTTTATTCCAAAACAACATAGGACAGTACAAGGATATTGCAGTAATCTTACAGTTTTTTTTTTGTCTAGTATTTTGCAAAACAAATGGAGAACAACACAAAATTTTTTGTGATGCCCATTGAATATCAAACAGAGAACAATATAAACAGTTGTGTTGTCCTATAGCCACTTGTACTCTGTTGTACTCTTGTGTTGTTTTTATTCACGTATCAAACAGACCCTAAAAGATCGTCTGCATATTGAGGGAGGTGATTGTGTTTGAAGTTCCCAACCCTCCGGGTACTCCGTTAAAGAGGTTTGCTGCCTCTGCTTTTGATAGCATGATGGTAATTAAACACATCCATGGCTTGTATGAATAATAGTGGGGACAAAGGGGTCACCTTGTCACAACCCTCTCCTATGCCTCACATATCCGGTTGGGGAACCATTTATAAGAAAGTTTGCCTTGGAGGAGCAAAGGATATTCTTTATCCATCCTATCCATTTTTCCCAAAACCTCATGCTTTCATATTTTCTTGCAAGAATTCTCAGTCAACCATATCAAAAGCTTTTTCAAAATCCACCTTCATAAGGGTCTCATTCCCCTTCTTGCTCTTCATTTGATGGATAAGTTCATCTGCAATAATTATGTTATCTTGTATACACCTTCTTTTAATGAATGAAGTTTGGCTAACGTCTACCAGATTTGCAATGACCCCGAGGAGCCTATTAGCAAAGACTTTCGCGATGATTTTCATTGAGCAATTTACTAGGGTTATGGGCCTATAATCACTTATCTCTTTCGGGGCATCCGATTTTGGAATTAGCAAGATATATGCCTAGTTTAATTGTTTTAGGTCTATCCTTCCTTGGTGAAGTTCCCAGAACATATGGCAAATGTCTTTCTTAATAAAGTGACATCTCTGTTGGTAGATGGTAATTAGGAATCCGTCAAGGCTCGTGGCTTTATCTTGGTTGAGTTTTTGTATAGCCATGTGAATTTCCTCTTAATTCAGTGAATAGTTCCTCCAAGCTGGAGAGGTCTATTCTTTCTCTTTGGGCAAATAAGACCTCCCAATCTGCAGTGAGTCTTTGGAGGGTGCCAAAGAGAGTTCTGAAGTAATCTAAGACTGCTCTGAATATTCCATCTTGTGTCGATATTGTTCTTCCAACGAGAGTTAAACATCTTTTACTAGAACTCTTACAACTCTTTTATCCTCACTTTAACTCGTCTCTCTCCTCTTTCCCGATCATTTTCCCAAACACATTTTTATTGTGAAAATTTGTTAATCAAATATTGTCTTTAAAATTTTTTGTAATTAAAGTACACAAGGAAAAGAAGAATGAGTATTTTCTTTTACCCTCACAAGGTATACAAAAAAGAGGGGTTTTTTGTTTTTCTTTTCTTTTCTGCTGCACAAGTTGCTAAGCATGAATTGAAGGCCACGGAAATCCTTGATGGACTAGTTGGTAGAGACTATTAATAATATGTTGTGACAGAGAAATATCTTTCATTCTGAGCCATCCAAGTACTCTAATTCTTGGATCAGGTTTTATCATCAACTTCAACTATAAAGAACAGGTCCATTGAGTGGTGGAATAAATTCTATTTATAAAATGCCTTTTTTATTTCATATTTCTGTTTTTCTACCCAAACATTGACTCCGACAAAACTATTCTGATCGATCAATAAAAATTCATAAATCAAAAAATAAAAAATAAAACAACATGACAAATATTAGAATGATTCATGAATGAAGAACCAGAGAAAATATAAATGGGATTGCAAAGGGCTAAAGGTTCTATATAGAGAGAAGAGAGGAATTGAATTAAAACTAGTAATCTAAATCTTCTATCACACCGAAATGCATATGATTTGAAATTATTTTTCTTAAAATTGAATTGTTTAGAATAATTGGTCATAGGAAAAATAAAAAATAAAAACGCATAGTTTTTCAAAAATTTGTGAATATTAATGTATACAAGTTTAAAGAGATGTAGATGATGGAGTTTATGAATTTACAAATGAAATGACATTATCTATTTTCATCATCAGTAGATTATGACTCTCCGTTATTTAATTTTGAATTATTTTAAGAACTTCACATGAATAAAATATAATAATTTCAAATCATATGAAAGTTGGTGTAATAGAGTTTTTAAAATAGATTTATTTGTTGGATTATCATTTTGAATTAAAATATTTATATATTCTAATGCCTTATGCCTTTTTGGGTTTCTCCTGGGTTTTGGCGGCCCCGTAATTGTTGCTTGTTCTTTCTTCGGGTTCTTCGTTGTTTGTTGACCCCCTTCATCCTCCTTGGAAACCCTTGTGGTCTGTTGTTTGTGGCTATTGCCTTCATCTTGTTTTTCCTGACCCACTATTAGAGCCCATGCATCATCTGATATGGGCTCCATGAACCATTAATGAAGCATATCACAATTTTGTTAAGATCTAACACCAATCTCTGGCTCGGTTGAGTTAAGTAGGTTTTGTTCACTATTAAGTGATAGGGTGTTATAGGGTTTGTCAGACCTTTGAAAGCCTTGCTTTCCATTGATAATGGGGCAGTGGCTTCAAGAGAGTATACATCTAAAAGTGGGCCTTCAATTTCCCATTTATGGGCCCTTGGTGGGCTTATTGGGCTGAATTGCCGTTGGTTGCTTGTATAGCTGGGTGCTCTGGCTTGTGCGGGCATCTCACTCGGCCCAGGAATCGCCCAACCCCCTCTACATAAGTGGTTATCGCTAGTGCGTATGGGACCCACTTGTTGTGACGCCCCGTCCCTATTGTCTTCACCAACTGACCTACACCGGGAATACATGTCATACCAGCATACTAAGGCTGTCTTTCTTGTGCTAATATGTTCATAATTAAAATCTGACAATCCTGATTTATAATAAAACTAATTACATCTGTACAATCACAAGTATTCAAATATACCTTTTTCCTAAAACATCATTTGAGTATATTAAAACACCAAAATATCACCTAAGTGTTTACCCATCTCTCTCTCTATATATATAATTGTTCGAAGCCTCTAAAATTTCCAACTCTCACTGTATACTCAGTTGTACTTTCATTGCTAAATACTCTCCTTGGGATTTAACTACGCTGGCTGGGGTTGTACCTAAAATCTATGAAGAGGGAGTAATGAGCTTAAAAAGCTCAGTGAGAGAAACTGTCACCCTCCAGGGTTATTATCACTCCCGTATATATATATATATATACGGGAGTGATAATATAAGGCCGGTCGGATTACTGTGCAAGTAAGGTTGCCTCTCATTTGGTCATTTGCACAGTGTTTTAAGTATTTCCAACCGTATGGATGGAAAGAACATCGAAAAATAAGCTAGCATGTTAATTTTCATTCAATTTGGGAACTTGTAGGGTCTTTATCTTAACGGGTGAAAATTTATAGAAATATTACCGGTTCAAAATTTCACCCTTTAGGATGAAGACCCCACAAGTTCCCAAATAGTATGGAAATTGACATGCTAACTTATTTTTCGATGTTCTTTTCATCCATATGGTTGGATTTCCTCAAAATACTGTGCAAGTGGGCCAAAATGAGGCGACCACACTTGCACAGTAATAATAAAGTACGACATATATGACTCGATATATATATATATATATATATATATATATATATATATATATATATATATATAGTCATGATACAGTCCGACAGACCTTATCACTGTTCATTTACGGTCGCCTCATCTTGAGGCATTTGGAGAGTATTTTTTTTCCAAATCCAACTATATGGATGGAAAGAACATCGAAAAATAAGATAACATGTAGATTTTCATACAATTTGGGGAGGTGATGATCATTCATCTTAAATGGTGAAATTCTGAACTGATAAGCTTTCTATAAAATTTCACCCTTTAAGATGAATACTCAACACCCCACCAAATTATATGAAAATCAACATGTTATCTTATTTTTCAATATTCTTTCTATCCATAGGGTTGGATTTGGAAAAAATACTCTCCAAATGCCTCAAATGAGGCGACCTTATTTGCATAGTTATGGGGCCTGCCTGACTAAATCAGAATTTTATATATATATATATATATATATATATATATATATATATATACGTATTCTGGGGACGTCCCTAGATTTGAAATCTAGGGACATCCCTAGGATAGCCATTGGATCAAAATCCAACGGCTAACTCTCTTGATAGGGAGAAAGATAACATGACACGTGGAGAATATCGGGAATATCCACGTGTCAATATCACAAGACCCCTCAGCAGGAATGGGCTCAACCATATCGGATCGGCATGTACCATAATAACCGTCTCTCACCATCTCTCATCATATCGGATCAGTCAAGAGAAACATGGGTCGAAACAACTTCAACACAGAACGGATCGGAAAATAACTCCTAGTTCATCACACCGGAAATTCTCCTCATCGCCCTCATTCCGGACACCCATTCACTCATCGACTCAGTTTCGGAAATCTTCTAGAAGACTTACAACCGAGCGCCCAAACAGAGTCTGACTGGAAGTTTACTCCACGGTTTAACACGCAGCCTAATTCAATAAAGCACGTGTCAAAATTACTAGCTTCTTCTCCAAGCAACCGAAGCCTATAAAAGGCCATAACCTCCCCTCACTTGGGGCAGAACATTAGAGACAGCGAAGCTCTGCTTCACTGGGAATTGATCCACTCTTTTAAATTTCCACTTTGTAAAATAGCCTTCAAGGTCAAGATCAATAAGAATTTCTCTCTTTTCTCCGTGGTTTTTTCTCTATTAAAGGGTTTTCCACGTTAAATCCTCGCCTCAACCTCTTGTGTGGTTGATTCCTCTTTTATTTCCTTGTTGTTCAAATCCTTACAAATAAAACAAATTTAACGATTAACTTGGAATTGGGGTTGATCTCGAGGCAGACCCATTTTCATAGTTAACAGTTTGGCGCCGTCCGTGGGGACTCGAACGAGAAGTCCATGGCGACAGTAGTGAGGAAATCGAAGAGATTCCAGCACCAAGAGGGGAAAGGTGAGGCCCCATTAGCCTCTCCTTTAGGAGACATACAGGCACCGGAGGATGTTCCAGCAGCTCCCGAAGGGGAGGAAGTACCCCAGAAGAAGAATGGAGTTACTGAAGATAATGCCCAGATCAAGGCCATGGCACGAGAGATTGAAGAGTTGAAACGTGCCTTGCGTGATGATGCGCAAAGACGCTTCGCAAAACCAATCGTACTACGATACACGACCCTTGAGGGTAGAGAGGGATGGATCGGCAAATCACCCTCCCCAGCATCAGGCGATCCACTCTCCAAGGAGAAGTAGGAGTCCTAGGTCCTCAACCGGAAGTTCGGATCCTTATCATTCATATCGGATCCACGGTGTATGAGACCGGGGAAAAGATAGGAAAGAAATAAGATTCTCTGCCTCCCCAGCCCGACACACCGCAAGGAGGAGAGCTTATTCACCGGCAAATCATCCAACCAGGCATCGATCGATTTCAGATCGGCGTCCGCTATCACCAGAACGATCACCACGGCGATATTCACCAAGATGTCGTTCCCCTCACCGGTATTCACCACATCGCCGTCATCATTCACCACGGCGATACCTCACTGAGAAAGAAAGGGTCCTTCAACTTGTGCCACAACCCACTTCACCATTCATCAGAGAGATCTGGGAAGTTCCATTCCCAGACCAATTCAAACCGCCAAATATTCAAAAATTTGACGGTTCATCAGACCCGCTAGAGCACCTTGAGCGATATTCTGATGAAATGGCGATCAACAGGACTTCGGAAGCTGTAATGTGTCGTGCCTTCCCGCGAACATTAACAGACATTGCTCATGATTGGTTCCGAAGCATACCCCCTGGAACCGTATATAGTTTCCAGCAGCTTTCCGACCTTTTTCTTCAACGTTTCACTAGTAATAAGCGGTTGAAGAAGAATCCGATCATCCTCCTGGGTTACAAGCAGAAACCGACGGAAAGCCTGCGTGACTACATCCGTCGCTTTAACCGAGACATCACTGGGATGACGGACCTCAGTTCCATCATGGTGGTAGGAACTGTGATTAGAGGATTAAATGAAGGACCATTTAAAGACTCCCTTACTCGAGATGTCCCTCGGGATATATCCGAGTTCTTTGCAGTTGCTAAGAAATACGTGGCCGCGGAAGAGATGAAGGCCAGATGGGAAGAAGAATATCATCTCAAAATGGAGGAGTTCCGGAGCAGGGAACCACAGAGAAGGGAATATAAGGATCCTAAGTAAGGACCTTCGAAGGAAGATACGCCTCGAAGAGAAGGCGCAAGGGATCGGGGCGAACCGATGCGACCCGATGATGGGAGGCCACCTCGTCGGCAACGGTATGACCCGGAGAGATTGGCAAAATATCACAATTATTCAGTCTTGAATACCTCCAGGGAAGATATCTTGCGACAAGTTCAGGACCAGAAAATCCTGAAACCGCCACAGCCGATGAAGGATAACCCTAAAAGGAAGAAGAGCAAGAAATTTTACAAGTACCACCAGGATAAGGGGCATTCTACCGATGAGTGCGTTCATCTGAAGGACGCAATAGAAGATCTTATACGGGAAGGGAAACTTGATCAATTCTTGCAGAAGGAACAGAAACCTGAAGATTCTTCTTCTACACCACCACTTCCGGTGAGTGACACTCATGTCACAGTAATCGCAGGAGGACCAGGATATGGAGGGGAGAGCTCCACTTCCAGGAAGAATTATGCCAGGATGGTGGGGGCAGTACAGAATGTCTTACCATTAAAGAGGCCTCGCTCATCCATGGAGATCTGTTTCTCTGATGAAGATTTGGAAGGCGTCCATCATCCACACGATAACGCTTTGGTGATCACTGCGAAGATCAGGATCTTCACAATAGAGTGAGTACTGGTGGATACTAGGAGTTCAGTAGATATTATTTTCTCCTACGCCTTTGATCGAATGAAGATACCGGTCGAGAATCTAAAACCGGTGAAATCCCCTCTCATCGGATTCAATGGTAGTCCCCTCCAACCAGACGGTATGATTTCTCTTCCTCTATGCCTTGATACTCCTCCTCGGACAACAACTGTAAACATTAATTTTCTTGTTGTTCGTTGTCCGTCGAGCTACAATGTAATAATAGGAAGGCTGTTAATCAATTTGATGGGGGCAGTCCCATCAACATACCACATGATGAAAAAATTCCGGACACCGAACGGTTGCGGAGAGGTGAAGGGCAATCAGCTAGCTTCCCGGAAGTGTTACACAACTATGCTCAAAGAACTAGGAAAAGGGAGCATCACAGCGGGAGAAGCTTTGGTGGTTGAAGAAATCATAGGGGAAGATGAAGAGAGAGAGAAGAGAAGACCAACGCCTGTTGAAGAATTGGTGGCCTTCCCCTTAAAAGAAGAACAGCCTGAGCGAACTGTACAATTGAGAGCGGAATTGAAGACAGAACAGAGTGCTGAGATCCTAGGTCTACTTAAAAACAATTCCGACATATTCGCCTGGACGGCTGAGGAAATGCCTGGAGTACCACGGGAAGTTATCGAACACCATCTCAATGTCAACCCGGAACACAAACCGGTGCCAGAAGCAGGTTTAAGGAACTTCGCCCAGCATCGACCGCAGTACAAGAAGAAGTTGACAAACTGATGAAAGCCAGTTTTATTAGAGAGGTGAATTATCCTGATTGGTTGTCGAACGTGGTACTTGTAAAGAAATCCACTGGAAAGTGGCGTATGTGTGTAGACTTCACTGATCTTAATAAAGCTTGCCCCAAAGATTGATACCCCTTGCCTCATATTGATAATTTGGTAGATTCCACATCGAGATATCAAATGCTCAGCTTCTTAGATGCCTTCTCTGGGTATAATCAAATTCGCATGGCCGAATCCGATGAAGCGAAAACTTCTTTCATCACTGGGCGAGGGACTTATTGCTATAAAGTTATGCCTTTTGGCTTAAAAAACGCAGGTGCCACATTCCAAAGACTAGTGAACAAAGTCTTTAAACAACAGATCGGAAGAAATGTGGAAGCGTATGTGGATGATATATTAGTGAAGAGTGATAATGCCGAACAACATACACTTGATCTCCAAGAAACTTTCAATGCTCTTCGGAAACATGGAATGAGCCTCAACCCCAACAAATGTGCATTTGGTGTCCGATCTGGGAAGTTTCTTGGGTTCATGCTTACTCAACGGGGCATAGAAGCAAACCTTGAGAAAATCAAGGCGATTCTAGAAATGAGGTCTCCAAAGACCATCAAAGAAATACAGAGGCTTAATGGCCAGCTAACTGCTTTGGGAAGATTCATTTCCAAATCGGGTGAAAAGAACCTCCCTTTCTTCTGAGCCCTGAGAAAGGTACCTAAGGTTGAATGGACTGAAGCGTGTGAAAAGTCCTTTGTACAATTGAAGGAATATCTACAGTCACCGGCGTTGTTAGCCAAACCCCGGCAAGGAGAAGATCTTTATATCTATCTTGTTGCTACTGATGCACGATGTCAAGTAGCGATTACGGTGAAAATAGAGGAGAATGTGCAGAAGCCCGTATACTACACCAGTAAAGTCCTCACAGATATCGAATCTAGATATCTCCCTCTAGAGAAGCTGGCCTATGCTTTGATAATCTCCGCCCGGCGACTCCGCCCATACTTTCAGTCTCATAAGGTCCGAGTGCTGACCAATCAACCTTTGAGGCAGGTCCTTCATCTGCCCGACACATCTGGTCGATTAGCCCGATAGGTGATAGAGTTGGGAGAGTAACAGTTGCTACTTTTTCTTCCTCCGGGCACATAAGAGCTTCAAATATAAGCTCCAGTCGAGTGATCCAGTTTTCGGCTTCCATAGGGTCTGTAGTACCCTCGAATTGTGTGATTCCCATTTGCCGAGCCTTATTCACGTGGTCATGCTTCTTCGGCTTTGGCTGCTGATATCCAGGGAACGCCGCAAATGATTGGGTCATCTGGTCGTACATCCGCTGTACGCCGGGTTACTCGAGCCGCCCGCTTGTGCTCGGGGTTGGTTATCGGGTCCGTCCGCTGCTCTGATAGTATCCCGAACCGCATCGTGTTCCCGGGTGGAAACCCGGTCCATACGGCATTCGGTTGGAATCCGGGCCCAGAATACATTCCCTACTGGAATCCGGGTCCATAAGGCATTCCCGCTGAAATCCGCCCATATTTATACTCCCTACTGAAATCCGGGTCCATAGGTCTGCTCCCCTTTGAAATCCGGGGCATAGTACATTCCGGATAAAATCCGGGTCCTTGCCGCATTCCTTGTTGAGGGTCCGCTGCGCATGAAAGGAGCGAGACCCTTCTCGCTCGGGTCTCCCACTGGTTCTCGAACGCCCCTCGGGTTCCCGGACATCCTCAAACTCGTGACCTCCACCGGGTTCCGGCGGTCCATAAGCCGTAATGCAGGTTCCTCCCGTGGTATACGAGGTGGCCTTCCCACTCTTTTAGGTGCCATTCTCAAAAAGAGAGCGTGTCAAGAGTATCCTCTAACTCTCAAAAGCAAATATTAAACTTTATTCCCATCGACACAACACTCCCACCCTAAGGCTCTGACTACCCTAGGACTTCCTTAGGATTGACCTCTCTCTGATACAACTAAATGTCATCTCATGGCATTTAGTGGATCCTATGGCTCTAAGTATATCAGTTGTCATCTAGTCCCTAAGATCTTTGCTCTGATACCACTAAATGTAACACCCTTATCCCTTTCGGTGACCTGTGTGTGTCACACTGATTTAGGAATGAACCCTAAACCTAAGGTCAGAATCGCTAATTACCGGAAAATACAACAACGGAAGTAAATAAACAAGTTTGAATAGATTAAAACACCAACAAATTCGGAATTTAATACAACACAAAGTAATGTTGTCTTAAACTTAATGTCTCACAACAACCGAATCAAATAACATCACTAGACACGGAGTCAGAGCCAACTATGAGCATCATCATCGACTCGTGGCCAAACGACCCTCTAGAAGAACTCCTGCCTAACTTCCTGCGAAAACAATCACAAAAGGTGGGGGCTGAAGCATCGGAGCTCAAAGGAAGCGTAGAACAACCGTCGGGTATAATCATTACCCGTGATATAACATAATAAAGCCGTAAAGTAAAGATCAAGGCGTGTAAAACACCTAATAGAAAATAATGGATTAAAAATAATCAAAACCGCCTCAATAATCGAGTAAGTAAATAGTGATCTGTGTATTCTCTTAAAAATACATATCTGGTTTTGTTCTCATCTTGTGAATTAAGTATGAAGCCGACATTCCCTTCCCGCCCTCTTTCTCTCTCTCGAGATGTGCTCGATCTCTAGAAGGCGCAGGAAAGCGCACCATCTAATACACAAGATCGTTTCTCCGACTACACATCTACTTCAATACTGCATGGCCAGCAACCAACGAGTATATCTGATACTGATGTCGAATATATATACGTACACTAAGCATCCCAAAAGGGATGGAAAGGGGGTTTTGATTTTATAAAATGGAAGTGTTTTAAAACAGATAGTTCGGACTTAAAATGTAATTTAAATCACCCTCTCATAACTCAGTGTCGTACTCTCTGGCTCTACACGAGCCACTCTGGTCTATACAAGTATTTCAATAGAATGTAGTCTCTCTGTATCTATAACTGTTTCTTTTTTTTAATATTGAATACTAAGCATGAAATGGTTTTTTTATAAAACTCTGAAAACTCTCATAAAACTCAAAGTTCATGCTTCTAAAACTGAAAAACTGTATCGTATAAAAATACGGTAAAAACTCATGAACTGTACAGGTAGATTTCCCTCACCTTAGTCTGGTTCGAGCTAGATCTGGCTCGGTCCTTCAGCAGTAGACTTTCCCTTGTCCTTACCTGATGGTTGAAATAAGAATTCTATAAATAAGAAGTCCGTATTCTTGACTCGTACTCTAATATAAACTAATAGAATACGATGGGAATACGAAATTAACTTTTCTATCTAACTATTTCTCATTTTCATTACTAACATAATTGATAACCTTAAGCATGCATTTCATGGAGATTAAGGGCCCTCAACATGCTTTCCTAAGATAATGTCTTGCTACCAATGACATGTATAATCTAAGGAATTCATCGAAATTTCAGCAGCACCTCCTCTATTTCTAGGGCTACCGAAATTATACAAACATTCACCCACAATAGACTAAGTTGACAAATCATCATATAAACAAACTTAAACATCTCACAGCCCTAGAAATTCAAAATTCCAAATCTTCATTTCTTCCATGATTTCAGATTTATGCAATCCCATTCACTAAACCATTTTCATTCATGGTTGGAGAGGCTCACACGGGTTCGAGCTTGAATATACCGGCTGGTGGTTGATCGGCGTGAGGCCGGGCTGGTCGCGCGAGGTCCGCTACGGAGCGAGGCTCTACGGCTGACAGCGCCGCACCGGTGGCGTGCTTCGGCCGGGCCGGAGCTGAGAGGGAAATGGCGGCTGACCGGTGAGCTCGGCGTGGCGGATGGGTGGAGATGAGCCACCAACTCGGCGAAGAAATAAAGGAAAAGAAAAATAAAAAGAACAGAACGCCTCTTTCTCTGATTCTCAGAGAAAAACGAGAGAAAGAGAGAGAGAGAGTTGAAATAAAATCTCACTCTCTCTCTTTCTCACATCCGCCTTTATAGGCAGATGTTTATTTTTTTATTCTATTATTATTATTATTTCATTTAACTAACCTTTCATTTTATTAAAATATTATAATACTTTATCTTTTTAAAAAGGATTTAATAAATAACATTATCTTTTACTTTATGTCACATCACTATTTAAATATATTATCTTATTAATTATTATCAATAATTCCTATTGACCCAGATCCTGGGAATCCTGAGACGACTCCCGCGACATGTGCCGATCAGAAGCATCACGCGTCGCCCTTCTCTCGACTGGATCCGCCGAATCTCACTTTTGACTCTCGTGAGATCTACTTTATTGGGACTTTAACTTTTGTCCGATATTCCTACTTAATTAATCCGGATTAATTAAGATTTAATTAATCGCTGATTTACTTAATCGAATCCCTACGGTGACCATCCATCTCCAACTATTCTATATAACTCGGCCCGCCCATTAAGGCCTCTCTCGGCCCTATAGTTGCGAGAGTGGATTTCAGTCCATTTTATTCTAATTTTCTTTAACTTGAGATTAATACTAATTAATCTGTTTAAAGTTAATTAACCTCATTTAAAATTTCAGAAATTCACTGAATTTTACTTATGAAATTTTGGGATGTTACAGAAGGACCGTATATCATTAAAGAGATTGCAAGACCGGGGACATATTGGCTTACAAAAATGGATGGGCGAAGCCTTAAACGCCCATACCATGCTGAACATCTACGGAAGTATTATCAATAAAATTGATTACTTCTTTGCAAATTATCGTTTTTTCTTGCTACCTTTTTCTTTTATAGGAAAGAGAACAATGAATATGAAGATCGCTAGAAATACCTAACACAATGGAGATTCGCATACAAGAAGGAGTAACAACTTCGATCTCATAGAAAGCCAGATCGATCATCTACTTTTAAATAGGATCATACCGATCCGATATATCGAGCTTCAACCTCATAAAGTCTCAAAAAAGCATCAGTGAACCATACCGGTTCTAAAAAAGCATCAATGAACCATACCGGTTCCAAAAAGCGTCAATGGACCATACCGGTCCCAAAAAAACATCAACAGACCATACCGGTCCCCTAAAAACGAAGATGACCATACCGGTCCAAAAAAAACATCAACAGACCATACCGGTCCCTAAAAACGAAGATGACCATACCGGTCCTCCGTTACAAAAAGCCATATCGGCCCATTACAACAACAGGTCATACCGACCCCATGAAAAGAACTATAACCGGTTTTATATATCGACAGATGTCATATCAGCCAAATGTGTCGGGGGAATTACAGCGATCTCCACATACCGGGGAAAATATACTAGTTCTCTACAGCAAATAATCGCATTCATCCGGCGCGTTAAAGATACATATGCCTTTCCGAAAAGTTCACACTGATGCATAAAAGAAAAAAGAAGAGCTCGTCTTACATCAAAAATATACAAATAGAGAACAGAAGACAAAAACTCAACAGATAAAGAGCAATGAACCAAGGAGAATCAAAGAAGAAGTCAATAAAAAAAGAGAAGAAAGACATCAGTCTCATTGACAAAACAGGAGAAGAAAGTACAAAGCGAACATTCAAATTAAGGAGAACCGGATGATTCTTCACTAGCAGAAGTCAATTCATCAGAATCTGGAGGCAGAGAAGGAACAACGTGGACAGTGTATGCCTTTTGACACCCGTTCCACCCAAGAATATGAACTTCAAAACAACTGTCTCCGCGAAGAACAAACACGAGGAGGTCACCTTCCTCCAAACGATGGTCAGATGTGAAATCTCTCCACCCCTCAGTGAACTTGGCTTCCCCTACCTCTCTATAACCTGATAACGTCACCCACCAGAAGTGGCCGCTCGGCCCTCACAGCATAATGGGCCCGTTGGCGACAGATGTCATGCGCTCATGGAAGGAACGAGGAATCCACAAACTCTGGGTATGATCACCTGGAAGGAAGAATTTGTAAAAAGAAGGACAGCTATTATTCACCATATCGTTCAAACTAGATATTAGTGAAGGACCAACGCTCCCATGTTTCTCTATTTATACTATCTCCGAAGAGAAAGCCAAGGGGGAGCAGTTAACATTCAAGCGAAACGAAGCGTCTAAATTAATGATGGTTCCTCAATTGAAAACAAGATTTATGAAGCCTATTCAAATCCTTAGAGGTCGCTCTTATAAAAAGACGCGTCGATCTCTTAAAGTGACGTCAAAAGGATAATATGGTTCTGAGACCCATCGAGAGGATTTTATCACCTATGTAGAAGGACATATAAAAGACCGCTTGGAGCCATAAGACAAAGCAGTGATAAATTCAGAGAATATCCAAAGAAGATTGACTGAATCAAATCAGATAAGATCTGAATAGTGAAATATTATGGAAAAGGTATAATCCTTCAAAAAAGAAAGGGAGGTAAAAAAGAATGAGACTTGACCCATTTAGTCAGCGAATCAAAAACTAACAAGTTCCAATGCAAAAAAGACAAATGACCACATCAAACGATATATCGGATCAGGTCGTGTTACAAAAATAGTTCAAGGAATAACATCCCAATTTTCTGGAGGATTGACGATCATTGGTCCTCTGCAGATTTTCTCCTCCGAATCCAACTTATCCCAAAGTTCTTTAATATACGAAGCATAAGGTTCACAATGAGGACCCAAAATAGGCATAGATCCAACTTCAGCACTCCTAGGCAGCTTCTTTATCCATTTTATCAATTCTGCTTCCAGAGTCTTAATTTCTTCACGAACAGCTTCAGCCTTAGCTCCACCTGAAAAGTTATAAAAGTCAATGAAGATGTATTGCGAAGAGACATAAAAAAGAGGGGGAATATCATACCTATACAAGGACGTTTGGCTCTTAAGATCCGAAGGCGGGATTGGAATCCTATATCTCTAAAATCAGCCGAAACTAGTTCAGCAATACCCATAATTCAAGTAAGCCATCTTTCTAATAAGGTGGAGGAAGAAATCTGAGACAAAAAATCATATTCACCTGCCCTCGATCCAAGCTCCGGAGACGTTTTATCGGAATCAACAGTCCTCTTTTTCAGCCATATCAATGGAAGTCGAATCAGGTGCAGGGTTGATAGTGATTTGCTCTGTTAAAGGTGAAGGGAGGAAAAACGAAAAATAATTCAAAGAGCCAACCAAGGAGAATAAATAAGAGTGAGGAAAAAATTCTAACCGACAGCGACACCGGTAGCAGTATTATCTCCCCCTAGCTGTTCGACAGAAACAATTTCAAGGTCCTTAGCGGCCGGTAATGACCCGATGAATTCTTTCACCGCTATAGGATCCTCCTTGTTAATTGGTTCTGATGAGTCGATATCCTTATCGACGGTGGAAGGGATCTTCTTGTTGACCAAAAAATTTGACCTATCGACAACCTCGATCTCCGCATCTCGTCCACTCATGGAGTTAGAAAAATCATCGGAGGCAACTATCAAAGCTAGTTCCTCAACGACCCTGTTAACAGCGACTTCATCTACAACTAGTTCACCACCATCAGGAGCGGAATCATCTGATTGGGAAGAATATAAAACAAGAAAACCAAAGAGCTCTTAAGAAGATGAGCAAATTGAATAAGAACACAAGATTACATACCTTTAAGATTTGTTTCCTCATTCTCAGAAAGCGGGGATGATGGTTGCCCTCGACATTTTATAAAGTATTCTTCCACCGTATCGGCATAACTCAAGTCTTTGAAAACGATGGAGGGATCGGCGGATTGGAGGTCGCTGAACATTTTATAAATATCTTCCCCAAGCTTTTGCAACTCATCTTCAGAAATCTCCCTTGCATCCTCTGTCGACCCTTTCAAAGTCTCAACTTGGGTCTCCAGCTCACTAATTCTCCCTTTGCTTCGACCCAGTTCATCCATGCAAGATGATAATTCAGCCAAGGCCCTGTCTTTTTCGGCCTTAATATCAGCTTCTTTACCTTCATCTTCAAAAAGAGCAGTTTGAAGAGTTGCTATTTTCACAGTAAGGACGCTCTTCTCAATTTTCGTAGCTCGAGCTTCGTCTTCAGCATCCTTTGCTCTCTCAGTAAGGATTGCATTCTGCTCCTTCAGTGAAGCGTTAGACTGCTTGAATACGGCATTTTCCCCTACAATATTCGATAAGTCCGAAGAAAGTATTTCCTTCTCTTTCTTAATCTTATCAAAATTCCGTGATAAAGCAGAAGTGCTCTCTTCCAACGAGCGAACGGATTCTCGGAGAGTATTGCGTTCACGTATAAGCGATTAGAAAGACTCTTCAAGCTCTCTATATTTCCCTAAAGATCGATTTGCTTCATCGGCTATTTTAATAATTACTTCGTCCTTACGAAGTAATTCTTTCACTAACCGAGCATTTTCGGCTTGAACTTTCTCTAAGCGGACAGAAAAATCAGAATTCTCCCTCCTCAAACATTTATCGACTTGGTCGACCCATTTGAGAGACTGCAAAGAATACATGGGTATAAATTTCAGAAAATTTAGAGAAGAGAATGAACAAAAAATATCCTATAATTACTTACAGAAGCCAAACTGTAGCGAAGATGTCCCACAGACTGAAGATCGCTGAATTGACCTACATGAACATCAACTCTCTCACCTCCCCAAGTGCGTACGGATTCGCCAATCAAATGATAATCAATAGCTAGAATAGTATCCCGGCGGTTGATCCGTCTGCAACTCTTGGCTCCGGAAGTCCCAGAATCAGTCCTGGAAATCTCATCATCGGATGTCCAACCGATATTGCCTTCTATCGAGAAAACATTGTTCAAGAATTTTCACGAAAATATTGATAAAAAATACGAAGAAAGTGTACAAACACACCTGGAACAGGAGGAACGTTACTTGTTTCCTTTCTCACTAAAGACAACCCTTCTTCCAACTGGCCTGGAACAAAAGTTCGATCGGCTGCAACAGTTGGAGGGGGAGGGAAAGATCCCGCATCCAAAGAAGTGGTCGGGAAACCTTTAGAAATTGACTGGGAACGATCGGAAGCCGTTGAACAAGTAGGAGCATTCCCAATATCATCATCGTCAATCAAAACCAACTTCATTCTTTTAGTTGGGGCTGGTTCGATGACTGGAGGAGGGAGAGAAGCCGCAACAGGCGCTTCAACAGTTGAATATTCGATTCTCTGATCAGTATAAGGGATATGGCGACCCCTCTCATTGGGCACGATTGGTTCATCGCCTAAAGTTTGTCCTCTTTTCCTCGATGATACACCCTTTAAAAGATCTTTTTCCTTGGCAGTTCCGATGTTGGTTCCACCAGTAGACTTCGGAAGATTTGTTTTGACCACAGCTTCCTCACCACGATCACCGGAAGTTCTCTTTTCTGAAGAGGCCCCACTAACTACTTGACCTTTGGTCTTGGAAAAAGCTTTCTCTTTCTACTTCTTGGCCCGGAAAATAGCTCTCATTCTGTCGGCAATATCAACACCTTTATCGGAAGGCATTTCGTTACCTAACAACCGAAAGAAGGAAATATTAATTCCCGAAATAAAGAACCAGTAAATCTGTAAATAACACGAAAAATTCTAAAAGGTGCCCCTACCCATAGCAAGGTATAAACCATTCTCTTGAAATAGTTGATCGGTTAAAAGTTCATTAAGGGGGCCGAGACGAAGCTTCTGTAACCTTTTCACTATCTCCATCTCTTTGGAGTCAGGTTTTTCCTTATTAGTTATATGGTTCCATGGAACACCCCACTTGATGGGAAAACCCCAATCCTCACTGCAGGAGATAAAGAAGAACTTGCTCTTCCACTCCTTAATGGAATCAGGAATAGAGCCCAAAAATTGCCTACCTTGTCTAGCACAGAAATAGTACCAGTCTGTGTTCCTATCTTTGTTCAGACTAAACAGAAGGTTGAAAAGATGAACAGAAGGCACAAGATTGTTCTGAGATAATATTATCACAAAGCCACACAAGATACTCCAAGAATTGGGGGACAATTGAGAAGGACATATATTGTAAAAACGAAAGATGTCAATAAAAATTTGGGGAAAGGGAAGCTTGAGCCCGGCGACCAAAATGTCGTAGTAAACCACTAAATCTCCCTCTTGAGATGGTGAACAAGCTCTTTCAGTAGGAGCGGGAATTCTATAACTATAAGGGGGAATAGATAGTCTGTAATGATCTACGAGCTTTTCAATCACATCCGCCAGAAGAACATTGGCGTAAGAATCGGAACAAGCCCTAATTCCTTTCGACTCAATCTTGTTCTCAGATGACAAAAGAACATCAGAAGAAGAAACCACAGGAGCAGTTCGAGATCCCATATCTGTGATAAACACTCTCACTTGATGATCAGAACTTTTAGAAAAGAAGAAGAAGGTCTTGTATGAGAGTCACAATGCAAAATAGAGGGAGAAGCACCGCCGCAACGAAGTTTGAAAAATCCTCCAACTATGAATATTCTACAGAAGCGTGAAATCGCTTTTGACGATGATGATCCTTAACATGTGGAGCAAAGAACAGTTATTCCATCATTGCTTTTAAAGGCCCCATATCGTTGATACATCCCTTTATCCATCCTCGAAAGTGGAGCCCAAAGACTAAGTGGCGGACAATAAATGATCCAAGGGAAAAGACGTGATTACCCTTCAGAAACTTACGCTCCAAGATTGCATGAAGAT
Source organism: Dioscorea zingiberensis (assembly GCA_026586065.1). Classification (NCBI taxonomy): domain Eukaryota; kingdom Viridiplantae; phylum Streptophyta; class Magnoliopsida; order Dioscoreales; family Dioscoreaceae; genus Dioscorea; species Dioscorea zingiberensis. The sequence goes on along the minus strand of CM048818.1, from coordinate 50,446,577 downwards.
TATCTCATCGGAAAGATCAATGTTCAGAAATCAAACGAAGAGACGACTCAAGGAAATATATCAAATGAAAGATCATTTATTTAGAGATTCGTATGCTTAGCTTATCGCAAGCATACTTAGGGGGGGACTTGTGATAGGGAGAAAGATAACATGACATATGGAGAATATCAGGAATATCCACGTGTCAATATCACAAGACCCCTCAGCAAGAATGGGCTCAACCATACCGGATCGGCCTGTACCATAATAACCGTCTCTCACCATCTCTCATCATATCGGATCAGTCAAGAGAAACATGAGTCGAAACAAACCGGTGAACTTCAACACAGAACGGATCGGAAAATAACTCCTAGTTCATCACACCGGAAATTCTCCTCATCGCCCTCATTCCGGACATCCATTCACTCATCGACTCAGTTTCGGAAATCTTCTAGAAGACTTACAACTGAGCGCCCAGACAGAGTCTGACTGGAAGTTTACTCCACGGTTTAACACGCAGCCTAATTCAATAAAGCACATGTCAAAATTACTAGCTTCTTCTCCAAGCAACCGAAGCCTATAAAAGGCCATGACCTCCCCTCATTTGGGGCAGAACATTAGAGACAGCGAAGCTCTGCTTCACTGGGAATTGATCCACTCTTTTAAATTTCCACTTTGTAAAATGGCCTTCAAGGTCAAGATCAATAAGAATTTCTCTCTTTTCTCTGTGGTTTTTTCCCTATTAAAGGGTTTTCCACGTTAAATCATCGCCTCAACCTCTTGTGTGGTTGATTCCTCTTTTATTTCCTTCTTGTTCAAATCCTTACAAATCAAACAAATTTAATGGTTGACTTGGAATTGGGGTTGATCTCGAGGCAGACCCATTTTCATAGTTAACATCTCTAATCCTGAAAAGGTAGACTTCAGAAAGAGAGAGAGAGAGAGAGAGAGATCCAGGCGTGCCTCTTTCTCCCCCTCTCTCTCTCTCTCCCCCTCCCGTCCTCTCCCGTCTCTGCCTCCCTCTCCGATCTTCTCTTCCTCTTCTCCCTCCTCGGCACCCATCTTCCGCGACGCCGCCCTCCCCGTCTTCCTCCCCGGCCCTCACGTCCTCCACACCCTCCTCCTCTCCCCTCCTTTGGAAACCCTCGACACCTCCTCCCCTCATCTCGAAGGCTGCCTCCTCCTGCTCCCCCCGCCGACCTTGCCTCCCTTCTCCGCTGCCGGATCCCACCCCCACATCCAGCGAGATAATGTTTCATCAAGTTGTCCTACAACTTGCCCTACTTCTCATGTCTTCTCTTTGGTATTTCTCCTTTAAATCTCAAAACTTCAACTTTGTAAATCGATATCATAAGTAATGCCTATAGCTGACTCCTCAAAACTCTATCCTCATACTGAGTTCTAGATCGCTTAAATCTATCATACTCTCATCCTATGGCTCTGAGCATATCAATTATATCTTGTCCTCTAGACTCTAGTATTCCTCAATCTCAGAGTTTCATATTTAAAGAGTTTACCCATACAAACATCTCTCAATGTGAGTCTTAACCCTTTTGCTCTAATACCACTCAATGTGACGCCCCGCCCCCACAGCCCTCACTGACGTAGGTCAGCCGGTGAGGGCTATGGGGGCGGGGAATCACACCTGTAATATTTAGCTATGGCTGGTTGATGCCTTAATGCTGAGTGTATGCGCCACCTTCACACAGCTCTGCTGAGTCCCTTTTGGTACCAGCCCTAAGCCTTGGATTGATTGGATTTATCTAACTCAACACCAATTTAGCACGCTCATTGTCCCTGTGCGATGGTCCCTCCTTGGTCCATGCATCGCTGAAGAAGGAGACCACTTCAGCATCTTCCTCCAACTTAGTAGATAGCTCAGCGTGCTCATGACTTATCATATAGCAACCACGTCGACCTTCTCTTCCACGTTGCACCACTCTCTTGCTGAAACACGTCCCCTAACGCCCTGTATGACCCTTGCTCCGTCGCCAGGTATGGCTACGACAGTGCTCTATGGCTGCCACCCCTACAATCTCCGCCCCTCCTGATGGCCTGGTATGGCGGTTCGAAAAAGGGCTTAATGTGTGTAACCACTGTGGGTCCCCTTTATCCTCCATCACTACCACACCTCGGCTAGTTTGCAAATGCCGACTCTTGTTTGTCATTTCAAGCAATCCTCGCTGGAGATTGTTCTGGTGACAATGTGATCCCCTTCCTCTTTTCCTCTCTACTTTTTCTTTGTTTTCCTTCATCATCGTGCCAACGTGAAGCTTTCCTGGGTCTGGATTCTATGTTGTTGGTCTCCCTCTTCTTCTTCCCAAAGCTCTGATGACCTCGTGGGAGTTCTTTTCGCCCGACCTTTATTATCGCCCTTATTTGGTGCTTCATGCTGCTAATGTTGTAGTAGATTGTACATGGGAGGGTTTTCCCCCTCCAGACCCTCAACACCGCCCGATGATGGACAAGAGATGACAAATCGTTCGTCTATAAACCTCTTTGCTCCCCAATTCCACTCTTTGTCGTAGATGCTTGTCATCGCCACCACAAGCTGTCGTCTGTCAACAATGCCTTTGTTGACCTTTTCCACGGTTACGATTGTGAATTTTGCATATCTCCTCCTTGCTTCTGAGCATCTTGCTATCAAGCGAGAACTAAAGGAAATATATTTCCTCCTCTTCCATCTCCCCAGATCCATCCATCGATATAGGTGGAGGATGGTGTTGCGATTACTGGGGGAGGGAGATTTTCCTCTCAATCGCTTTGTCATCCTCCCGTAAGGCTATTGGGTTGGTGTTCTGGTGCCCTTGACCTCTCCATCACCTAGGGGGTGGCTGGGACCGGCAATTTGCTCTCTGGTAGCCCACTTCCCCGCAGTTCCGTTAAGTTACTACTCGGCGGCACTCTACAACTTTTTGACCTCCTTGTATGCATTGTCCACACATCTCCATTGGTTCTGAAGGTGTGAATGATTAGAGGTGATCGTTGGCCCTATTCTGCTCGTCGTGGAGGATTCAACTCCAAGCTTCTTCCCCGGTCCGTCCAATCATCCTCCGTTGATGATACAATCGGTGCCACTAGTGTCATTAACGCTGAATTGAGGAGGCTCTATTATGTTTGCCCCTTTACTGTGTCAGCGTAGATGATGTCAAGTCTTCTCGGTCTCAAGTGAGGTGCAGATGATCTTGTCACCACTGGAGCTCATTCAGAAGGTACTCTGATCGTCTCTGAGTATCAAGGGGGAGCCTGGTTGCTCCTTCCTGACCTTTCGCATGTTGCTTTGCGCTTCCACACAATTGCCATTAGTTATCATCTTCTCCATGATCTCCACCCGCTTCATCACAATGCTATAGGTTATTGCCACCTGCGAGCTTCAAGGAAAGCTCTTCATGGTAACAAGTTGATGAATAAAAGTTGAGTTGTTGTTATCTCACTTTATTTAATATTTTAAAAACCAACAATTAACAAACATTAATAAATTGAGAAATTTATACAAGCACCCCTATAAAAATATTATATTATTTAAATATTCAATTAACTTTTTTTTTTATAAAGCCATAAAGACCCACCATACGAGTCAGTCAGAGACTTGACCATAGGCTCCAAGGAATAAACTCACTCGATCTATTCGGAGCTATTAAAGCGGGATCCACTTTTGGGGGAATATGAGTCGAAGCAATAACAAGAATATTTCTAGTGGAACACCTTTCACAATCCCTGGAGAGATAGTTCTCTTATAGACCGATGGATAAGTAATTCAAATACAATAGTTCGATCCTCGTTCAATGCCTTTTACGATAGGTTTCGAAGATACAAATTCTTCTTTTCTATTGGGCCATAAACCTACCTAGGTAAATCCATCAGTTCGATTCGATAAGCCCTTACTATTCCCATTCTTAATAACCGTTTAAACCCCAAATTAATTGCCCTATGACTCATACTACTGAGTATATTAATGGGCAAAAAAAAAGGATTTTGACCCAGGCGCCGTAGTCTTGCCTAACCATTCGGCCGGGGATATCGGATGCGCCTGACCCCTCACCGTGCGCATATAGTCATCGATGAGTAAACTTGACTCGAGCTTGCTCCCTCCATTTACGGGGTGGGGACTCGATCCTGGAACTTACCCAAAAAGAATTACCCAATGCACGAGACCCAAGGTTATACCGCTAGGCTATGAGCTTCTTTTTTTTTTGATAAAGTGGATAAACCACATTCTTTTATTTCAAAAGAAAGTTAGTACAAACTAGACGTGGGCGGATTTCAGGGTCCTTTTTGGACCAACACCATGGTGTCCTTAGGTCCTACTGAGATGTATCTCTTCGTGGGAGGGTCCATCCGGGGGCTCATCCTCGAAGTCAGCTTCTGGAGTCTCCGTTGCTGCTCCTCCCTGAGGGTATCGAGGCTATGTCTGACAAGGTTCTTCAGTGGTTGTAACTGCGACTGCTTCGAAGCGTGGGCGCCTTCAAACCACGATAGGCATAGGAAATCCACTTGGCGGATGAGTCGCTGATAAACACGTTGTTTATTGTTGAAACATCGTCTGTTCCTTTCTAACCAAATGTTCTAGGTGATAGGCATCGCAAGCAGTTGCCAACTTTTGCAGAGGTTTCTCTCCAAGTTTTTGCCAATCGATGCCCCACTCCACAGATCTTGTATCTTGTTAGGGGGGGGAGACGATACCAAGTAGTTGCGAGTAGTGAGACCATAATCCTGCGGGGTATGTACATCGGAGGAATAGGTGGTCGGTGGTCTCCTCCTGGGTGTTGCAGAGGTAGCAGTATGTCCTTTCTCCTTGCCAGTTTCTCTTAGCTAGGTTTTGTAGAGTGGGAAGCTTGACTTCCAGCGCTAACTAGGCAAATAGTTCAACCTTTAAGGGGGACGCCTATGTCCAGAATGATGTCGAGAGGTGACTCTTCAGACCGCCATTGATTCGGAAGAGATATAGGGATTTGACTGAGAAGTCCTGGTTGGGGGTGAGCCGCCATTTCCTTTCGTCTTCTTGTTGGACTTTAAGGTGGCCAAGGTGCTCTTGTAGCCCTCAGATCAACTCTGTCGCCCCTCGTGATAGGGGTCCTGGTTTGAGCAGCGGTGCTCCCCTTGCCTGTAGTTGGTGTGCCTCTTGGATCGTATGGTCCGACTTTATCCACAATGTTTGAAGCTCTGGGAATGATCTGCAGGGACTATGTCCGTTGATCCAATTATCATACCATACTTTGACTAATTCACTCGTCCCAGGTGTCGCTACAATATTTGCCATAGTAAGGTCCCATTGCGCCATCACCCCTTTCCAAAAGAAAGATGCCCGACTAGGAGTGGGTTTGTACAGGTTCATTGTCGCATTTCTGAAGTATGCATGTGTGATGATTCTGCCACATAACCCAGTCTGCCCTTTCAGTAGGCGCCATCACCATTTCCCGAGGAGGGCTTCATTGAAAGCTTGCAGGTTCAGAATCCCCCATCCTCCCAGGTCTTTGGGTCTCGTTAGCATGGCTATGAGCCTTTTGGGTGTAGGGATGCATGTATGTTTATGGAAACAATAAAAGGAAATATAACAAAAGAAATCAGCTACATGTAAACAAAGTTGCAATACATCTACTTACACACCAGACAACCCTAAATAAACGAAAACAATTAGTGTATATGATGTTGATGACATTTAATAATTAGGAACTCCACAATTAAAATCCATCTATATCTATAAACTACTGAAATACACTGGTGGAGATTAAAATTTCAGAGGTATCAGCTACATGTAAACAAAGTTGCAATACATCTAATTATACACCAGACAACCCTAAATAAACGAAAACAATTAGTATATACTATGTTGATGACATTTAATAATTAGGAACTCTACAATTAAAATTCATCCATATCTATAAACCGCTGAAATACCATGGTGAAGAGATCAAATTTTCAGAGGTATAATAAAAATAGTTAAAGATATACATAAACATTTTATCTCCTGACTTACCATCCATCTATTTGGTGGTACAAAAGGTGGAGGTATATTACATTAAAAAATAATAATAAAAAAATACTGAGATTTGTTGACATACAGAACAAATACACATTTTACAAGATAGTAGCAACCTGGCCTCTAAGAACACAAAACAAAAACCCTAAAAATAGAGGCACAAGGTTATGTTTCAGACACACATGACAATAATTTGAAATCTACCTATAAAAGGTTAAAAAAATTAGATGAACATCCTGAAAGATGTATAATATTTTGTAATAAAAAAAGAGAAACAACTTTCCCAAAACCATTTTCTCTTGTTTTAAATAAAATTGACCAAACCTGTGGCTGTGAGCCATTTCCCTTATTTCATAAAATTTAAAAAAAGAGAATTGACCTTTCCCTGATTAGGACCCAAATAACACCACCTTGACAACTGACAAGCAACCGAATAAATAAATAAAATCAACATTAATTTATGAAACAATTTTATCAAAAAAAAATTATGAAACAATATCGCCATGGCACTGAAACCATCTCCAGCAATCTGCCTAACATTTGAGCAGTGTCATGGAAGTGCCTTCTAAGATTTGTAGTGATGTAATTTGAAGTCTCAGTGTCAGCTGCCATTGAAAGTGACCAACTAAATATAACAGGGGTTAAACTTTAAGCAGAATTACTAGTTTCAATAATAAAACCCTTCAGAACAAACCATTTACCCTATTTTAGGTCTTAGATAAACAAATGCAACTAGTTCAAAATATGAAAGACTGAACAGTTTCAAACCAAAATTGAAAAATTGAAAACCCAGAGTCTTTGTTTGCCAGATCTAGTAACCACGAGAAATTCCCCAAACCCTTATGATACCATCTGTGTAGCCAGTGAACAGTGTGCTCCCATCAGAGCTCCAGCTCAAACTTGTACAGTAGAGTAGCTGCAAAATGAGTAAAGAGTTTAGGCTTGTCTTGCACAAGTAGCAAATGCAAATTAATAAACTTTAAAGCATGAACAGTGAAATAGACAAATGTGTCAAATGCAACTGAATCTGTAAGGGCAGAATATCAACATGTCGAAGAGAAGATGGTCACAACTTGAAGAACAAGGCATGAACAAGAAGATTATGCTTCAATCACCAAATGAGAACAAGTCAAGGAAAACTAACTTTAACAGAAGAATAACAATAAAGCAAGCATTTGTATCATGAGATTTTATAATGAAACCCATCAAGATAAAAGAACGCATTAAACCAATTGGATAACCATATTGAAGACTATTCATCATACTCAAAATAGATGAAATTGGCAGCATGATGTTGCAAGTGATTAGCCTTAGAACTGAAACTAGTTAGTAGCAACAGAAACCAGTAGTAAAAACAAGATCATGGCAACTTAGATCTCAGTAAGAAGTAAAACATGTAATAAGCATTGAAAACAGATAGGAAGTAAATAAAGTATGAATACTCAGAGCAGGCACCCAAAATGGAATTTCCTATATGATGGAGAAATTTGGAATCTCAGTGTGATCAAGACCAACACTTGCATCTGGCTGAATAATTTCCCCAAGATATTCAGGTAATAGGAGAACAATAAAAATAGATTAACACAGAGATGATTAACACAAGTCTTTTCTTTTTGACATGTTCACTACCGAAGAAAAAGCAAATACTTCTAGATCAGCCATCAATTACTAAATGTTGATAACTTGCACAACTGGTAAAGACTATCCATATGACTTGAGCATTAGATCTCACTGAATTATACAATATGGAGCAATTTACATAAGATAAACATTACACCCAATAAACATAACCTGTATCACATAATATTGGACATCAATTAGCTCAGATCATCAGTTTTGACCTAATCCAATCCATGACTACTCCATGTATTCATGCACCTTCTATTAAATGTTGTTTCATTTTGGTTCAAGTAAAAAGCATGAAATATGGGGAAGCATGAAAATGTAACTTCCAAGTCTGAAATACAAATCTTAAGGTGTGCTTATCAAGAAACAAATGGCTCTTGGAAGTAAATTGAGGCCATCTAAATGCCAATTGACAATTTGAACAAAAGTAAGCACAAATATGATATGGATGCCATGTGCAATGTAGCAGCTCCCAAATGGAAACAAGGAAACTAACTGCAATTTCTTTTATGAAGTTACAAATCATGTTCTCCACACATAGAAACATGGATATTAGATAATAAAGTAGGATAACATACAGGAGCAAATAAAAAAAGGATTATCTATTCATCCCTTATTTGGACGTGGTAATGCACTAATAAGACCCTTAGAGTATAATAGGGTCATGTTTATTACTTTGGGGAGGTAAAGAATATTCTCCCTCAAAGTTTGCAAGTTTGGAACTTATTTGCAGGAATACGACCTTATCTAATGACATTTTGTGTATTAGACATTGAAGGCCTTTGTATTAGAAATGATAGACTATCAGGAAATAAGGCTAAAGTTCCTGATATTCAGCAAATATCACAAATTATACCCTTCACAATATGCACACTATGAAGGCACTACAACAAGTTCAAAGATCCGATCGTAAAAAACCCCCTATAGGCTTATCCGATGAAAAATATTGGGGAATCTGCTGCTAATGATGTTCGGGGGCCTTGGATCCTTAACATCTACTGTACCTTAAAAAAATAAAACTATATCAAACCATAACAAACAAAAGCACCAACAAGCCAACCATCAAGCATCCAGTGGCATATGATAAAAAATTCACATAAGCAAGAGTAACAAAATTAGTAAGCCCCACAACAAACATGGTACTGCAGCAGTTCACTATAACAAAAGCAAATCACAAAAGAAAGTGAATCCTTAAGAACCCCTAGACCTCCAACCAAATACATCTCATTGGACTGACAACTGAAACCCATCAAATCACATAATGCATTAGAACAACTTAAAATGAAAAGCTTTCCGAAATCAGAATCTACAATGATTAAATCCTTTGCAATAAAAAAGAAACCAAAAGATTGCACAAATCAATCAAACCCAAACAACAATTACCAACACTCAATATCTACAAAAGAAATAATATTTAACAATGCAGAAAACAGGGATATATGAGTGGAGAAAGTGGAGAACATACATCTCTATCAAATAATACCCAAATCAAACCAGATTATAAAGAGAGCAGAAAACTTGTTATACCTTATTCTTGCCAGCGGTAACCTCAGGCTTGAGATCCTGCACGATGGACTTGCTCTCAAGGTCCCAGATCTTGACGCTCTCCTGAGTGGCGGCACAAAGCCAGTACCTGTTGGGGCTGAAGCAGAGTGCGTGAATAATGGCCCCAGCATCCAGAGAGTAAAGCTTCTTTCCCTCAGCCAGGTCCCAGAGCAGCGTCACCCCATCTTTCCCACCACTTGCGCACAATGAGCCGTCTGGGCTAACAGCCACTGCATTGACGTAGCCTCCATGGCCAGCAAGGGTATTCTTCAGCTTACAGTTGGTGAGGTTCCAGACCTTAACAGTGCGATCCCAGGAGCCGGAGACGATGCTGGGCTGAAAAGTATTAGGGCTAAAGCGGACGCAGGACACCCATCCAGTGTGGCTATCAGCGTCCTGGATGGTGTACTTGCACTCACCGAGGGTGTTCCAGAGTTTGATGGTGCGATCGCGAGAAGCGGAGACGATCTGGCGGTTGTCGATGGAGAAGGCGACGGAGAGCACATCCTTGGTATGCCCGACGAAGCGGCGGGTGGTAACACCGGTGGAGAGATCCCAGAGGCGGAGCTCGCTGTCCCAAGAGCCGGAGAGGGCGAACTGGCCGTCGGAGGAGAGAACGACGTCTTCGACGAAGTGGGAGTGGCCGGTGAGACGTCGGCGAGGGACACCGTAGGGAGACGACTGATCGTCGGCGGTGGTTTGGGAATTCTTAGTGAGATGCCAGACGAGGATAGATTTGTCGCGGGATGCGGAGACGATCATGTCGGAATTGTCGATCGGGGTGGCGATGGCGGTGACCATGTCGGAGTGGCCGTGCATGATGCCCTTGAGGACCAGAGTATCCGCCATTGGAAACAAATCTGTAGGAAGGCGATGAGGGAAGAAGACTGCAGCTGCGGAGCCGCCGATGGGTTTCTTCGATGAAGCGAAGGGTAGTTTTGGGGCGGGCGCTAGGGTTTTGATATTTATAGGGGATTGCAGATGCAAATATTGCAGCTGTCCACCCCTTAAAAAATTAAAAAAAAAAACATAAAAAATAAAAATAGAGGAAAAGAAGAAAAAAGTCCCTTCAAATTTTAGGAATCCACACATAGTCCACCCAATTTTCCATATTCCTATAATATCTCTTTTTTTTGCATCATTCATTTTTCTCTCCTTCTATCCATTAACAGGATTATCTTTGCTATGATATGACGAAATGCCTATGTGGCACAATCAAAAAGGGTGTCAAAATAAGGTGGAAGATCTCATATTCCTCCGGAATTCATGTTAAAAATGACACATTTTTCAACCCACAAGTATAACATTCAATATTTTGAAAAGAAAAAAAGCTTAAAGATCCTAACTTTCAACTCAAAAAAAATAATAAAAATAAAAAATAAAAAATCGAGAACCACCAACACCCAGTGGCGGACGCGGCCCCAAAAATTTGGGGTGTCTGAACATAGAAGCTTAATAAGCTTAGAAAATACTATTAAATCATCGAGTGTTTTACAAAAAATACATAAAATATAATTTGGACTACTTGAGACGAGAACTTGGTATCACACGCAGTTCTCATCAGCTTGATAACGCTTTTTAAAATTCGGCCATCTTCAACTGCTTTGAAAATATCCTTCTCGATGTAGACTACAAGACTATCATTCATCCATTCGCCTCCCATTGAATTACGTGAGGCACCAGTATAGTCTTCATCGCAGTAAAAAGCCCTTTTCTCAACACTCTGCGGGCAAATGTGTAAGATCAATGCTAACTCAACCAAACGATACACATTTGGAATAACTCTATGCAATTTCGCTCTACCACCTTTGAGCAAGACCTCCCAAAGTTGTAATATCGTAAAATCTTTCATCACGCCGATATCACTTATGAAAGTCAAGAGATCTTCTCAAGAGATAAGATGCTAGCTTGTGAAAAATCATCCTGATAGAGTTCGAAGACTATAGCTTAGCCACGCTTGAATTTAGAAAAAGAATGAGTCCGGATCAAAACATGCTATACAAATGAAAGCAACTCGTATTGCTTCGTGAAAACGAAAGTGTTCATCTCATACATGACGAGTCAAGGACCAAAAAATTAGTTTTCAAGGAAATAAGAGACAATAAGTTCTTTGGTAATGGCATGAACAAGAAACAAAGATTGATAGAAATAATACTCGACAAAAAACTTCAAATACCTGATAAAATGATAATATGTAGTGGTGGGATCTCCACGCTTGGATCTAATTTTACGGATTTGATGTTGCTTCCATATTAACAATGGAGATCATATTTTTCTCACAAAATGAGTGAACATCCTTCAAGAAGTTATCCCATCCGACATTCCTCAAATCTTGTAAGTTACTCTTCGTATATCTCAATCAAATTGATCAGATCGAGAATATCTTGATCTTTTGTTGCATTGCTTGTGCCAAGCCATTTGTAATTCCCAATACAACCTTCATCAAGTGCAATAATGTAATAATTCATAACTTTCCATTTTCAATATCAAACCTCGAAAGCACTAACAGAGTTTCTCCAAATGGGACCATCAATAGAAACATTTTCAAGTATGTCTTGTAATCAAGGGGCCACATATGTATTAGACGGATAAGTGTTGTATAATGACCCCCAACTAGTATCCCCCGCCACGTAAGCTAGTCTCTTGATTTTGACCCCTCGCCACTTGATATTTCTCCACCTCTAATTCATTGACAATTCTATCAATTTCACGCTATTCTCAGCTTTGTCTCTTCTTTACATGACCCAATCGATAAGATTAACAATCATATTGACATAAACCAAACATATCGGTTACAACATCTGCGGCTCTTGGCAAATGTAAACAACCACCAACCGGAGTCAGTGAGCAAAACAATGGATGTAATAAGCCTGGAGATTTTCTCGCAATATCAAAGCCTTCAACCCATTAAACTCACCTCGCATATTTGATGCCCCATCATATCCATGTCCCCTCAATCTTGAAAATGAAAGTTTATGCTTTGCAAATAATTCATCAATAGCTGTCTTCAAAGAAGCAGAAGAAGTGTCAGTCACATGAACTAATCCAAGAAATCGTTCAACCACATTTCCATGACTATTAACATATCTCAAGACAACTGCCATCTGCTCTTTAACTGAGACATCTCGACATTCATCCACCAATAAGGAAAAGAATTTATCCCCCAAGTCATTGATGATGATGCTTGTAACTTCTGAAGCACAAGCATTTGTGAGCTCTTTTTGAACTCGAGGGGAAGTAGTTTGACTGTTCGCTGGGGCATTTTCATTAGATGCCTTAGCCACTTCTTCACACCTTCTACTTATCAGGTTAAGAAGCTCCAAAAAATTACCCCGCTCATAGAATCAAGACTCATGGTGTCCAATAAAAGGCAAGCCTTGATTCAAGAGATATCGTGTCACATCTAAAGTCAGCCTTCAAACGACCTCATATGCAATTTCGATTGAGTCCCGTGATGCTCTCATAGCTTGTGACACGCTTTTGCCTTTGATTTTTGAAATTTTGGTACATAACTCGAGCATCATTATGTGTGCTATTACTCTACCAAGATGTTTCTCAAATTTTTCTTTTCCTTACTTCCAATTGCAAAATCCACTAGTAGTAAAAGTATCGCCTCCTCATTTTCCTACACCTTTATTCATATCCTTAAAAAGATAACAATAATGACAGTAACACTTTATCCAATCGATACATCTGTAATCTAACCACTCAAAAGTCCTTATACCAATTATCCTTAAAGTATCTATTCCCATCAACAAATTCTTGGAGGATAGTTATGACCAATTGGATACATGGACCTCGGCTTTATATAAGTTCTTCTAACAAGATCCCTAACATTAACATCAAATTTCTCAATTGGTCAACGCGGGATCAAGGCAAATCATTCTCATTGAATTCTACACAAGATTGTTGAACTTGATTCTAGAGATCAGAAGACAAATCATTCTCATCAATGGACGGTGTTGAACTTGATTCGGTAGATTTTCGTTTAAAATATCTATGGATATTCATATTTCTACAATATGCAAAATAAAATTATCAAATTAGCACAACACAACGAAGTACATTAATTATCAAATAAAATAACTCAATCAAACAAATTAACTAAATAATTAATTAATGTGCATCACTAAAACCATTCACTAATTAAATACTTGATCATGTGATAAATTACTAATTACTTGCGCAGGAGGCATCAAAAGAAAATCAAAAGAAAATCTTGAGCAGCTGAGCTAAGTACCTTTGATTTTCAATTTTTCACTAATCAACTGCTCAAGATTTTCTTTTGATTTTCTTTTGATGAATGTTTTAGAAATTGTTAAAGGTTTCTAACTTGATTAGGTTTCGCTTTCAAGCCTATGTATGATGTGTATCATTTGAAAAATAAAAAATAAAAAATGCAAATCACTAGCTACAAAAAGAAAATCTCCAAACAAAGTTCATTCAAAAAGAATCAAAACAAAGAAGAAAACTAATAACAAACAAGACTAATTAATTACAATGAGCTAAGTACCTTTGAGTCATTGAGCTTGAAATTTTCACTAAACTTCTTCTTCTTTCTTCTTCTATGAAAGTTGGGAGATTGAGTCTTGAGAGAGGTTTACTGAGAAGTTGGGAGATTGAGTCTTGAGAGAGGTTTACTTGGGGGTTGTGGGGGTAGGTGTATGAGAAGTTTTGTTTGGGAAATCTTTTCTAGATACTATAATAATTAAATTGTACTAAATAACTGGATTTTTGGTGTGGAATCTGACAATTGAAAGGAAAAGCTGGCTTTTGAGTTTGAAAAATATGAGTCTCAGCCACGTGATTTGTTTTATGTTTTCAATCAAGAGGAGAGAGAAAACAAAATCTTCAATTTTTTAAAGAGGAGTTGAAACTTGAAAGGCTGAAATTGATGTTTTACTTGGAAGTGTTTGTACCTGTTAGTGTTGATGAGATGTACCTACACTTGATAGTCTTGATTTGTGTGGTCTCTAATGGGGGTAGGGGGCCCTGGGGTAGGGGTGGGGGTAGGGGGTGGGGCCTACCGCCTCCCCATGACCCTCAGTCCAAGCATCGCCAACACCAACACCACCTCATCCTCCGTCTTTGGATTCAATCCCCCAATTGTGAATCGAGCTCGAAAAGAGAGCAAAATGAGATTAAAAACCTCATCTTCCATCAAATCCATGGGAAAACTAGAAATTATTGCAGAGAAAATCCAATCTAAGGCAAGGAGGCAACAGTGGGGAGAGAGGGCGACAGAGGAGGAGGGAGAGAGGAAGGAACCTGAGTCATGACAGTGAAGGGGTGCTGCCAGAGCTACACAGCAGTGGTCCTCTTGGTCGGGTCCTTGCAAATGCAACAAGCAATGAAGCTCCAGAACTCCTTGGACACCGTTGGCGGTGCCTCTGGTTGGTCGGCGTAGCAAATGACACACATCAAGCTCGCCCAATCGCCTTGCTTGCTGTCACCGATAGAGGAAGTGGTCGAGATAGAACTCCAGCATGCTGAGCCTGAAGCTCCAGATGTCACTGGCGTAGCTGTCGTAGATCTCGTGATTGAGGTCGGTGTTGATGCACTCCAGGCTCATATAGGTATCAACAAACGAGTTGCAAGGATCCATGGTCTGGGCCACGATTCGGCTTACGCCGAAATAAGTGATCTTGACATGGCGGCGAGTGTCGATAAGGAGGTTCAAGGGCTTGATGTCATGGTAGAGGATGCGTTGTCGGTGGAGATACGCGAGCCTGACAAGGACCTGCCTGGCCACATAAACGAGGAAGGGCTCCAACATGACGTGCCACCCTTCGAGGAACCTGCCGTCCATATACTCCAGGAGAACCTGGATCTCACCGGTGTAGTAGTAAAGCTTGTGGCAGCATACCACGAAGGCTTGTCGGCGGTGCAGAGGATCTCGATCTCGTGGTAGATTTGGCATCAGATCTCGTCCTCGGGGTTGCCGTAGATGACCTTTAGGTTATAGATCCAATCGTTAGAGTGAGTCGGACAGTCCATCATTTCCCACCAACAGCAAGGGCAGAGTTGGGAATACACAAAAAAATTAACTGACGATATGAGGCTGAAGGACTTAAAAATAATGGTATCGAAAAAGGAGGGATTGTCTGGAAAATTCAAATGTCAGGGGGATTGTCTGGGAAGTTGTAAAACTTGCAGGGACCTGTAGTTAATTTTATGATAAAAATGAAAATTAAATGGGAGGAAAATTTTCAAAGTCATTATCCGAACTTTAAAGTTTCTAAAAATTAATTTTAAACATTTGAGTGACGTAAATTTTTAATAAAGAGATAAATCCTTGTTTATATATTTTTTTAAAATTTAAGGAGATAGAATAGCTTTTTTACAAGTGTATTATGAATAATATCAAAATTATGTATTTACCACTGAATAAAACATAATTGTTTACATACCCAGATAACAGGTATAATTGCGATATACCCCTAGGGTTAAAATCAGATAGTAACAAACGAAAGTCATGAGAAATAACCATTATACCCTTTGCATATATACCCCCAAAAATTCATTTGACTATAAATTTATAAATAACTTCTTTGAAAATCTGAAATTTAAAATTATTAAAATATATTTTTTATTTACATTTATGCTATAAGAAAGAGATGTTAAAATCATATGGTTAAAAGTACTTCTTATTTATAAATTATTAAAATTTAAAATTTACAATATAGTAAATCCAAAAAAACCGACCAAGAATCCTAGAATGTAACACTCATCTCTCTGATGAGACAGATGTCACACCAGCTAGGTTAGGAGGGTATCCTGTGCCTAAGGCTGTACAATTTAAAACCTGAAAACTGTGGATGTACTTCAAATACTTAAATTATTCATAAACATAACCTATTCAAGACAGGAAGCCTAAACATGATAGAAGTCAATATGAAGTACAACACATATACTGTCTGGGCAACGTGACCCCAAATACAGTGGAAGACATAAATACATAACAAGTCTTTTACTTAATACAAATACAAATACAAACTAGGGTATGCCAGAGCCATCTACAAGACTACTCAATCTCAATCGCCTGCACATTTCACTTGAGTGAGAATCACTATACAAGGAAATACATGTATATGAACTGAAATATACGAGTACTGAAATAATGATAATCATATGCATTATCTTCTAATCACTTTAACATGTCAAGCATTTCAGAAAAATCAGAGATAAAGCACATAAGCAATCTCAATCAACACATAGCATATCATACTCCTAAATATGTATAGGCCTTGTATCGCTAAGCATGCTCCCCTAGTTCTAGTACCTCAGAATGAACACCAGCCCTCATTAGTAGTATGCCCTCTACCGAACCTGATTTGTGTACAGTAGTATGCCCTCTACCGAACGCGTAGCGTCGTCAAGCATGCATCTTGTATTCGATACGAGCACTCAAAAGTCGGGAAGGGTTTTATATGAAAAATGATTTTTGAAAAACATTTGTTAGTAAGGAAACAATTTAAAACAAATCCCTTCCCTAACCCGATATCATATACATCTTTTCTAGGGTCTATCCTGAGTCCCCTACTGGATCATTCAGTAAATATAACTAGGGTGCAGCCTACGATACACATGATAATCTCTACCAATTAAAGGTATCTCTTATATTAACTTATGCTACTTCAATCATATAGCATATAACAAGCATGAAAATTAAAAGTATCTCTTATATTAACTTATGCTACTTCAATCATATAGCATATAACAAGCATGAAAACCACTATGATCATATAGCATATAACAAGCATGAAAACCACGAGCTACATTATTAACCCGACAGAGATCCATATTTTTCAGCTTTATCATTTCGTCTGTCACGGGTATACTGTAACATCACGGGTTGTCTCAAACCTCGACCAAATCCGATATTCCCAGCTTTGACCCCACCAGATCTACTTATCGGGACTCTAACTTTTGTTTGGTATCTCTCACTTAATTAATCTAGACTAATTAACACTTAATAAATTTCTCATTTAATTAACCAGGTTTACACTATCCATCCACCTCCAACTATTTCAAGTAAAGATGACCTGACCCAATAAGGCCTTCTCTTGGCCCAATAGTTGCGAGGCTGGATTTTTGGTCCATTAACTCCCGATTGTCCTTTAATTGAGGTTTAAAATGATTAATTCATCTTTACTGACTAATAAATATCAACAATTATTTGAAAACCATCAGATCATTTATTTAGAAAAATTCGGGGCGTTACATAAAAGGTATCAAAAAACAAGATCCTAATAAAATCTAAAACCCAACAACAAAATTCCTCCTTCTTCGCTGTCAGCCATGGCTTCTCCAGTAACCCGAGCTCCGCCACTTCTCCATTTCCTTGTTCTTCTCTTTCTCCTCCTCTCTCTCTCCATAATTGACCAGATTTAAATAGAAATAATCCTACAAAGTTGTACCTTAAAGAAAACCCCAATTATGCTATATCATAACAATATAAAATTTCTATCTTTCTCAGCAAATCAGAGTATGCACTACCTTGTAAGGCAAGTAGGGGACCTTCCTAGACACTTTGGGCTAGGGAGTTATAAACCCAGGCAACGGATCATCAAAAGCTTGGTAAAGAGATTGGCGGGGTATTTATGATCTGAATCGAAAAATATTCAGACCAGGCATTGGAGATGCGAAGAAAGAGGTGGAGGAGGAGGTGGAGACGAAGGAGTAGGAAGGGTCAGGGGTAGGAGGGGGGACGACGGGGACTTGGTCAAGGCCGAAGAGGATGGAACAGAGGAGTGCATTGTACTTATGTGGTGGAAGAGTCCAGAAGGGAAGCGAGGCCCATCGGAGAGGATGAATTGAAAACTAGGGTTATGATTAAGAATTGTAACTTTAGGGGTAGGGGTACTTTGGGTATTTTCCTTTCCCATAGTTAACTAATTCCGGTTAACTCTTGTAAACATAACCTAGCATATCAATACAATGATGGTCGATAGTAGGTAATATAATAGCTTAATGTATCTGAACTAATGCAAACAATTTTTATGTAGTAACATGAGATTTATTGGTGGTAATATAACTATATAAGTAGCTGAAAAAGTTAGGAGACTAACAAGTAGTTTCATGACCTATTCGTTTGAAAATGTATTTATGAAAGAAATGAGCTTTACTAAAAGCTCCCATGATTAAGAATGTCTTTGAGCCTTGTTCTTCTCATTAGAATTGCCATAACATATTGAGAATCATAGATACAGAAGTCATCTATACCCTTTATCTAATAAGTGAAAAGCAGAAGAAATTGATCAATATCCTTTTTTAATTTATTGATTCAAGTGGGTTTGAGAATTTGATATTTGGTAGTGCTTGGGGAAATCACATGTCTTCCATTCTTTTTTACTGCGGTTCTGTATGGTTTTGTTTAATTTCTCAATTTCCATACCATCTGCATAATGTACAAAATATATTTTTACTTCAAAGTTCCAAATGATTTACTAGAAACTATATTGATTTTCTTATGGTTAATGGAAATCAAGTTGTGTCTTTGATATGTAGTTTGTATGACTTGATGGAATAATAATAGGATGAGGCAAACTATTGTTGAATTATTAATGTGCTTTTCAAGAAATTTATCATTGAATCTATTTTATACAAGGCTTTTTCTTAATTTGCAACCAGGTGTGCATTGTGGTAGTTCTCACGCAATGATATATTATTCCACATTTTAGGGATGCTTTCGCAAGAATTATTTTTATAAACTTATGGTGAATAAACTAATGATGCCTTGGTCAATTCCTCATTGATTATGTTTATTAAGTTTCTTCATTCATAATTTAAAGCAAGGTCTCATAGATCATAATGCATTTTATGAATCTTATAAAGGTTCAACTAGGAAGTGGGCTAGTTGTATCTACTTATGTTTGTTTGAACATAGTTACTATATAATTGTCTGGTGGAATATCTTTTAAAACAAACTATAACTGAGAGATACACGTTGTGGAGTAGTATTATATTGCTATTTTAATTGATCATTTCATGGGTTTCTAAATGTCAAGTGATGTGTTGCTATTTGCAAGTGCACAAAGTCGCTTAAGTAGTAAAGTACCCTAAGGTAAGGTAGTCGAATCCACAAGGACCGACAGAACTAGTACTAATCCGAACTCTATTACCAAGCCTAAAAATATATGGGGTGATCTAATCCTAACTAAAGAAATCTAAGGAGACTATGGTGAACAATTGGCAAATTTAGAATTCAATCAATGCAGAAAATATGACACCCCAGATCACTATACCCCTAAGAATCCCTTATCCGACTTAATTCCTAATACAGGCTATCTAACTAATATATTCTTGGACCATGAGGAATCCTATATTAGTTTGACCCCGATTTCTTGTGACAGCCAAAGAGCGACTTTGCCATACGACTACGTTATACTAATTATTAGCGTAGATTCTGTGATTTCCATTATTGGGTTTTACCCTAATCTAGAGAGTGTGTTGTGTAATCACCGCGATAACCTGATCTCTAGGCATGGGCGCACCTCCTATTATCTATGCCTAGATTTAGCTTGACCGATATTTCTCTTCATGCATCAAGCAACTATAGATTATTGGATCGACGCTTTCGCACTAACAAATCACAAACATTAAGCATGTATAGACAATCCACAAGAATAATCAAAATAAAAAAGCCTATATTAAAGAAAGAAAAAGAATCACAAGTTCATCCTATGATTCAAAGACCTGAGACACGACATGAGGTTTAACCTCGTATGCTATGAAAACCTAACATAAGATCTAAAGAGGGAGACATGATTAAAGATGCTATGATACTTCCCCGATTGATGTCTCTGCCACCTTCAATCTCTAATGAACCCTAGCCATTGGCAGCAAAGTCGTCCAAAGCAATTTTTGCTTCTTTTGATCTGGGTACCTATTTTCCTGCTTAGTCACAACAAAATACCCAACATAGCACAAAAATAGAGAAATCTATGCGAAAGAAAAAGCAAAGTGCATGCAAATATAGTATGGAAACATGTATAATTATGCACTTATCATCAAGCAAAATTTGCAGTTTTTAAAGCTGTGGAGGATAAGATATTTATTGCTTCAATTATTCATTTCATATATATCATTTGCTCTCGCTTTCAAATAATTTGTATGCAACACAATGAATGATCTTTTTACAAAAGAAAACATGTTCAAAACTACCCAAGTTTTCATAAATGATAAGAGTTATCATGAATCTTCTCTCTTATGAAAGATAATAGTGTCATGGCTCCAAATAATGTTCTCGAGAATGGAGTAATGGATGATTATTGTGGCATTGTTATGTACTTTGCGCTTTTTTTTCTCCTTGAATACTTTGACTATGGTTATGTTTGGGTTAATTTTAGATCCATAATTCACTCATTGTGGATGCTGAACATCATTACTCATGAATGACCTGCATTCTTATAATTTCCATCATTGAAATTTTTGTCTATATGAGGTTAAACCCCAGTTTAATAAGTTTTGTTTTTTCATATTCTTTACTATTTTTAATAATTCAATAAAATTGCCAATATATTATTTCTGAAGCAACCAAACGCAAAACTAAAATTCAACATTAATAACCTTATACATCACTCATGTTCTATCTTTGCGATAGCTATAATAACCATTCCACATTTGCATTGCTATTTCGTCTCTTTTACGAGCACTTGTAATTTGCTTAGAGTTCATTATATTGACGTCATTTTCGTATGTATCATCTCCATTCGATACAATAATTTCCTCGGCCTCATCATTAAATTCCTCAATATTATCTACACCGGTGTGTATATGGATAAAATTATGCAACACACAAACAGCAACTATTATGGCCTTGTTTGGATTGACTTATGAAATAAAAGTTTTTTTTAAGTTTGATAGAATGACTTTTGAAAAATGGCTTCTAAGAGTAAGTTAAGTGTTTATGTTATTTTTGTGTTTCGATTAATTTATTTAGAAGTGCTTTTATAATAATAATAATAATAATAATAATCATGGTGTTTTGGTAATCGACACTTTCCAAACTAGCATTGAAAAGGCTTAAGAAGGGTATTTTGGTAATTGACACTTTCAAAAATAGCTTCTTTAAACAATTTTCAGAAGCTACAAATCACTACTTTATGAAAAAGTTGTTTTTCAGCTTTTTTTAATAGCTTCAGCTTCTCTGGAAAAACCAACACAAACATGTTTTGTTCCCAGAAGCACTTAACTTATGAAAAAACGCTTCTGAGCTTCCCAGAAGCTGATCCAAACAAAGCCTATATCAGTTTTAGAGTCGATCGGGTGAAAAGTTGCAAGTTCAAGTATCAGAAATCTCATCTTCAAAATACCGATGATGCGTTCAATATGATTTCCTAATGAAGCATGTCACAGATTAAATAGTTCTTTATAATTGTTAGGTTTAGATTGTGCTCGTCCTTGCTCCTGAAAATGATAACGAATACTCCTGCATGGAGTAATAAAATTTGGGGTATTTGCATATCTTGTATCCACAAGATAATATTTACCACTTAGGACTTGAAAACCTTGTTCAAGCGATTGTTAGAGTATCATACCATCAGAAGCAGAACCTTCCCAATAAGCTTGTACATATACAAAATGTAGGTCAAAAGCATATGCGACCATAACATTCTGGGATAATGTTTGTTTTTTGTTTCTGTAAGGGTCTTGCAATTCCAAAGAAATAGTGATAGGAATGTGTGTTTCGTTAATGACAATAACACAATCCTAAATGAAGAAACATATTACATTTATTAAAAATAAAATTAATAAAGAAAAATTATGTGAATTTACAATTAAATTCATAATATATAACTTTACAAACCTTGAAATATGGAAAAAAAATGTTTCCTATTCTAAATAACTGATGATGTAATTGTCGATGGAAATTCTATGTATTTAGGAGCAAGTCGATTGACAACCTTAAATACTTTCTTAAAATAACGACTAACCGTTTTTGCTGAATGCCTAAAGCACTTTTGTATATCACGGTTACTAGTATCATGTGCAAGAATGTTTATAAACATTGTTAATTGTTCCTCTAACTATCGTTTTTTTTCGAGTTACGGATAAGAGAATTTTCTCTTAAATGATCAACAAGTGTTTTAAAAATATGAGGCTCCATACGAAATTCTCTCTTACAATGTAGCTCATGACCTTCAAGGATTTGTTGTACATATGTAGCACTTGTAAGTATGGATTTATGATGTTGTCTACTTTCTGAATTTGTTGGATATAGTCTTGACAAATTGGTAAGTATGAATTATAACACCCATCTCAAAATCAAGGGACAAGTGTCACACCAGCCAGGTCAAGGGGTGAACCTTAAGCCTAAGGTTGTCTAATTGAAACTACAACACATATGAAATCTAATAAAATAGAATATCATAATGTCATACACTGGAATAAATCATGTCATAATACATCCTCAAATAAAACAACTGACATAACATACATATGTCTCTAAATTTAGGAGTTCCACTCTCTCCTAAATACAACAAAAATATGATAAATAAACACATCTGGGGGTCGAGCTAACTACTGATACTCATCAAATACTCTCACGAACAGATATAATCCTCTACCCGAACTCATGTTTATCGCCTGCATAAAAACAACGTAAAAAGGGGCTGAGCTACTCGAGCTCAATGATCTGGGAACAACACTGTTGGGTATAGAACTATACTCGTATATTAATATAAAACAATAATCTCAGTAGCATAAAAGTGTGCATATAAAATTAACTGAAGATAAATGTTGTACAACTAACATACTAGTAATGCATTATCTTCAATCTGATATAATCATACCAATATGCATAGAAATCTCATGTAATGCCACATGCATACTTATCTCATTATTTAATCCTCTATACTGTGCATGAATTATGAAATTTCCCTTGGTAAACATAATTTGTACCAATAGCCTCCACAGTCGGTCTCTACTCGCTACTATGAGGTGGGAAATACGGAGTCATCCAATAATTACAATACTATAATCATCAACTACACATCTACTTCAATACTACGGAACCAGAGTGGGGGTAGGCGGACTCATCCTACACCTGAGCCTTCCGGCGGGTCTTTACTCATTATTGTCGGGCTATACTTATATACGTACACTAGGCACTCTGAGAGTATGGAAAGGGGGTTTTTGTTTCATGAAAACGGAAGGTTTAAAAACAGATAGTTCGATATAAAAATCAGAGTTATAAATCACCCCTTCCCTAACCTAATGCCGTGAGCCACCACTGGTGCAGGCAAGTATATCGGTAAAATGTAGTCCATGAATTATTGTATCTATTTCTCATGTTATATTTCATATTTCTTTTACTAAATATTGTTCATGAGTTCTTAAAGAGGAATCTATCTCCAACTTGAGATCTATCAATATGCATGATATGATTTCCAAAACTCATGAAATTTTCATAAAATATTTATCTCATGCTTTTCAAATTAAAAATCGACACTGTAAGAAAAATAAGATAAAAATATGGACTGTATAGCTGGTTCCCTCACCTGAGTCTAGTAAGCTCTAAGGCTGGCTCGATCCTTCGGCAGCTCCAGCTCCTGCCTTGCCCTTGCCTTTCCCTTTACCTTTTTGTAATAATTGAAATAGGGAAATCTATGAATACGGAAATCGTATTCTTAGCTTATACTCTAATTAAACTCGATAGAGTACAATAAGGATACTAAGTTCACCTAAGCATGATTTCTTCTTAACAAGTATTTCATATTTTCAAGACACATAACTAATAGGAAATCATCAACTTAATTATCATAACCTCCTCACATGTTAGGAGGTGAAAACCACTTCACTCTAAGCAAGAGATTTGGGGCTTCTAACATGCTTTTTTAAACAATTAAATGCCATATATATCATGGAGAATTAAGCATGGAATTTCAAAGAAAATTGGGCAGCATCTCCTCTATTTCTAGGGCCCAAGTTTATACAAACATTCACCATTATCATCATGAATTTGATTATTCCACTTCACATCTCCATATATGTAAATATTCCCTTAATTCCCCCCTTAATCCCCATTCATTTCACAGGCCTACACTTGCACATCAATCATTCAATTCTAAGCCCTAAATCATGAAATCATTTTAGGGTTTCCCCAATTTCAAACAATCTATCAACTATTTAGAGTAGTGTTTTCCCCCATGAGGCTCACTGTTGCGAGGGATGAAGAAGGACAACGTGCGGGGCTGCAAGTCGAGATGGGCTGTCGCTCGCCAGAGAAGGAGAAAGGGTCATCGGAGCTCGCAGGTGGAGGGCTGTGGCGTCGCGGTTGGCAAAGGAGTGGAGTTGGCGCAGGTGGGCCGGGTGGGGGGGGGCGGTCGAGGAGCCGGGCCGCTGATGGTCGCAGAGAGGGAGACGGCCGGGCGGACCTGGCGAGGGCACTGCAGAGCTCAGGCGCAGGACGATGGAGGCGAAGAAGGCGGCGGAGCTCGGCGGGGGTTGGCCGGGCGCAGGCGAGGCTCGCCGGCCGATGCCTGGCCGGAGAGGAGTCAAGAGCGGGTAGGGGAGAAGAGAGAAAAGAAGAGAAAGGGGGGAAAAGCACGATGCTCTTGAGCTTCAATTGAAATCAATTTTTCAATTGAAGCCCTAAGTTTGCACATTCATATATATATATATATATATATATATATATATATATATATATATATATATATATATATATATATATATATATATTATTAAATCATTTAATTATATTCTTTAATTCTATTACTTTAACTTATCCTTAAACCTTTAATTACTCTAACTTATCATCATACTATTGTCACATGGGATTGATTAATCTATCTTATCTCCTAGCTTTATGTCATATCCCTTTCAATCGACATTATCTTTTCAATAATTCATCGACCCAGATCCGGGAAGTCCAGGTCAATGATTCCAGTGTCATGGGCGCACTGTAACATCACGGGGTCTGTCTCACACAGACCAGATTTGATTTTACCGACTTTTGACCTGACCAGATGTACTTTATCGGGACTTTAACTTTTGTCCGGTATCTCCCATTTAATTAATTTGGATTAATTAACACTTAAATAAATCTCTTATTTTATTAATCGGGATTTTACTATCTCTCCACCTCCAACTATTACAAATAAAAGTGGCCTAGCGCAATATGGCCTTCTTTGGGCCCAATAGTTACGAGGCTGGATTTTAAGTCCGATAATTCCTAATTTTTGATTAATTTAGGTTTAAAATGATTAATTTATTTTTTGTGCTAATTAACCTCATTAAATGTTCAGAAATTATCTGATTATTGATTTAGAAAAATCCAGGGTGTTACATGAATAGATCTTCATTTGCATTAATCATCCTCCATTGATCTAAATCCATGTTGAACAAATAGCTAGAAGTGTAAAAATTTAGAGCTAAAGAAAAAAAATTAGTATGTATATTATCAAGGAGTCATATTGTGTATAAATAGAACAAAATTACTAGCGGCTATAATTAAAACGACTATTTTTTAACAGCTATTTTTCAACGTCTATTTAACAACAGAAATAATATAACGGCTATCTTGTGTTATGTAAGAAAATTTTATTATGCTAGCCAAACACTCATTCTGTAGAAATAAAATATGTTGGAATTTCCATAATAATCTTCACTCCCTACCAAAAAATAATAATAATAATTTTACATAATTTTTTATTTTGCAACCAAACAGACCCTAAGGCTTTAGGTCCAAAAAAATTTTATATAGTAATTTTTTTTTTAGAAAGTGAAAATAATTCTCGTGGAGATTTCTATATATTTTATTCTTACAGAATGAGTGTTTAGTTGAGCAAAGTAAAAATTTCCTTCATAAATTATTTTCATAATAAAAAATAGTTGTTAGATTATATCCATTGTAAAATAGACATTGAAAAGTAACAGTTGAAAAATAGTCGTTATAATTCTAGTTGCTAATCATTTTGCTCTATTTATACACAACATATCTCATTAGCATGATAATTTTCCTTTAGATCTAAATTTTTACACTTCTAGACCTTTATTTAACATAGATTTGGATCATTAGAGGAGGATTAATGGAGATGAAGATGCATTATTTTGATATAGAGATAAAGATGTATTCATGCTCACCAATTTACTAAAACTATGTCTTGCATATTTAGAAACTGGATAACATCATACATCTATACTTATAAGTGTTGCATATATACAACAAATCTTTGAAAGGTTATGAATTACATTGTAAAAAAGAGTTTCGTATGGAGTCTCATAATTTTTCAAGCATTTGTTGATCCTTTAAAAGAAAAGTCTCTTCTCCATAACTAAAAAAGAATTACAATTGAGGAACAACTAGCAATATTTGTTTACACTCTTGCTCATAATGCTAGTAACTGATACATACAAGAGCGCTTTCAACATTTGCTAGAAATGATTAGTTGTTATTTTGATAAAGTATTTAAGGCTATCAATCAACTTGCTCGTGAATATATAGAACCGAAATTTTTTTTCTATATTTCAAGGTTTGTAAAGCTATATATTATGAATTAATTGTAAATTCATTTAATTTGCCTTTATTAATTTTATCTTAACAAATGTTATATGTTTGTTGTTTTAGGATTATATTGGCGTCATTGATGGAACACCCATTTCTATAACTATTTTTTTGAAATTGCAAGATCCTTATCGAAAAAGAAAACAAACATTGTCCCAGAATATTATGGTTGTATGTGATTTTGACCTACATTTTGGATGTATACAGTATGGTTGGAAAGGTTCCTTTTTTGCGCTAGGGTACTCTAACATTCACTCGAACAAGGTTTTCATATCCTCTATTGGGGACAATAATTTCCTCAACACTATCATTAATTCCCTCAATATTATTTGCATCATCATGTATATAAGTAAAATTATACAACACACCTGTCGTAACTACTATATCATCTTAAGAATCGGTTAAGTGAAAAGTTGCACATTTAAGTATCGGAAATTCCATCCACATGATTATTGTAACACCCCGAAATTTTTAAATAAATAATCAGAAAATTTTCAAAAATTTCAACGAGATTAATTAGCACAGAAAATGAATTAATTACTTTAAAACTCAATTAAAGGAAAATCGGGAATACATGAATCTAAAATCCAGCCTCGCAACTATTCTTGCTAGAGAAGGCTGTATTGGGCAAGGCCATTTAGATTTGAAATAGTTGGTGGGGGATGGAAAGGATAATCCCGGACAATTAATTGAGAAAATTATTAAGTGTTAATTAATCTAGATTAATTAAGAGGGAAATACTAGACAAAAGTTAGAGTCCCGGTTAAGTAGATTTGACCTAGTCAAAAGCCAGGAAAAACAGACCTATGTCGGGCCAAAGCTGAGATTTATGGATCTCAGTTGGACCGTATTATCACCCATGACACAATAGTAAGAAGTATAGTAAAGTAAAGATTAAATAAAAATAAATTAATAAATTATTGTTACCAGATCAAAAGAAAACGGATCTGGTCGAGTAAAAGAGTCGCTCGTGACTCTGCCCTTGTTTGGTTCAAGGTTTTTGGAGGGGTGAGGAAGGTTTTGGGGGATTTTGCTTGTTTGGTTGGGGGTGTGAGAGGGGGTAGGGAGGGGTGAGGAGGGGTGAGAAACTCCTCCTCACCCCTCACAATTCATTCCCCCAAATTGGGGTCTTTTGGGGGAGTGAATTTTTTATTATTTTTTTAAATTCAAAATTGACTTGAAATGTCATTCATGCCCTCCACTTTTTTTCACAATTCCATCTAAGTCTTATATAAAAGTAACCATACAATATAATTAATATTAATTATACTTAAATTAATATAATTAATAGCTTTAATATAATTAATATTATTTATAATTAAATTTATAATAATAGTACACATTAATAGTAATAGTACATATTAAATTAATAATAATAATATTAATTATACTTATAATAATATAATTAATAGTAATAAAATTTGTATTGGTTTAATAATTAATATTAGTTATACTTAAATTAATATAATTAATAGCTTTAATAAAATTAATATTAATTAGAATTAAAATAATAGTAATAATACACATTAATTCTTAATTATATTACACATTAAAAATAATACACATTAAATTAATAGTAATAATACACATTAAATTAATAATAATGATATTAATTATTTTTATATTAATATAATTAATAGTAATACAATTTTTATTGGTTTAATAATTGATATTAGTTATATTTAAATTAATATAATTAATAGTTTTAATATAATTAATATTAATTAGAATTAGATTAATAGTAATAGTACACATTATTAATAATAATGCACATTAAATTAATAATATTATTATTAATTATACTTGTACTAATATAATTAAAGTAATAAAATTTGTACTAGTTTTATAATTAATATTAATTATACTTAATTTAATTTAATTAATAGTTTTAACATAATTAATATTTATTAAAATAAAATTAATAATAATAATACACATTACACTTTTCCTCACTCCCTACAATCAAATAGAATCATTATCTATTTCATACTAAGGACTGGTCAAATACACATTACAATCTTTCTCACTCCTCCTCACAACTAAATGAAAAAAAAGATTTCTCCTCCTCACTCCCCCATTCAACCAAACATAATATTTTTCAAAACCCTCCATCCTCCCCCCTCCTAACTCCCCCTCACCCCTCCCCTCTAAACTCCCCCTTTGAACCAAACAAGGGCTAAAAGTATATTTAAAGACCTATTTAGCGCCTAAAGTTGATGAAAGTAGAGATGGACAATTCTCAATCGTGAAAATAGAGGGACCTCAGGGTTCAAATTTTAATAAAGGGACTAAAAAGGTCGCTTCCCTATAATAAAGGAACTAATTTAAGTATTAGACCAAAATTAAACTATCAATGAGTTTTGAATTTTAAGTTAAATTGAGTTACATTTCAATATAAAATTAAATTGAGGTTGAGTTTTTAAAATTAAATAAAGTTTATCTCAAAATACTAGCAATCTTTAGATTTCAAATCAAGCTAGAGCTGGAACAAAATCAACCAAGCTTAGGGCGTGTTTGGTTGCTGGAAGTGTACCGAAGTCGCGGAAGTGTAGAAGTGACACTTCCATGGAACTCTGAGTTCCATATGGAAGTTGGAGTTTGGGGTGTTTGGTTGGCGGAAGTGTAGAGCCACTTCTGTGCACTTCCGTTGTTTGGTTCATGGAAGTAGGGGTTAGGAAGTCTGAGTTCCACACTTCTGGGTGTTTGGTTGGCGGAAAACTAGGTATATGGTCACCACTTCTGAGGGGATGGTGAGGTTACCCTTTTGTTGTTGTTGTTGTTTTTTTTTTTTTGATAATGTATCTAATATAATTTGAGATAATAATTTCTTATAAGATAAAAATGGATTATTGTGTATAATCTCTTCCTACATTTGAACTATTTTAAAGTTAGACCAATTAATTGTAATATATATATATATATATATAAGTAGTAACCAATTTTATTAATCATGTTATTATGATTAATTAATTAATTATATATATAGAAATAATTTATAATTTATATCAAGATGGGTGCGCAATATTTATATGAATTTGTTTTATGTTTTTGTTGGTTTCTTCATGGTGTGCAGTGTTATATTAATCCATATAAACCCATTTTTGTTTTATCTTATTTTATTTTATTGTATTATTATCATTATTATTTTAGTTTTTTTACTTGAACCAAACACATTCTACTTGAAAAAAAAAAAACACAACTAAGAACCAAAACATAATTGAGAACCAAAACACATTCTTTCCTATTGAACACCCTGCTTTCTTACTTGAACCAAAAACATATACTTTAAATGACTTGTTCAATACAAAAAACAATCATTCGCTTTAATAAATAACATGATCACTTCAACTTTAAAAGACTTGTTCAATAACAACATGCTCTCTTCCCTCGAGCATTGGCCAATTCGTAACATTGTCATGGTTTGTATTTCTACATGTACAGGCAAAATTCCAACTGAGAATAACACAAGCAACCATCTCTTCTTTCTCCATCTCCAACCTTCTATGCAACAAGGTAATAATGCTCTTCCTTCATGAGAAATAATCTGAAGCTCTTCACAATTAAAGTACCTCCTTGTTGGTACAACCACCTCAAACATATCTACAAAAGTCTTTTTGGTGAACTTTTATTTTGTAGAAATTAAGAAGACCAAAATAAAAATCAAGCCAAAAATTGATTAATACATACCTGAGCCATTGGTTTCAATACAGCCACCTGCTCTTCTTTTGTTGCCAAAGTCCTTCCTCCATATGAGAATGGAAACCAACACACAATTGAAGCTTCAATATCCTGTAAAGTATACAATATCAACAAAAGCAATAAGAAAAAGTCAATGAAATCCAACTGAGAAAGTAGAAATTTCATAGATACATGTCCTTCCTCCATATGATCAGGGAAACCAACACACAACAAGTCCTTCAACATCCTGTAAAGTATATAACAACTAAAGAAAGATTTGAATACGAAGTTCATTTGTCAATTCCCCACTACTTCAAGTGATAAATGACAGCATACACATCAAAGGAACATAAAAAGCCAAAGTCTGCAGCAGCCAAAATAACAAATATAAATTCATACCAGAATACAGCTTGGCATGGTTGAGTTACACTCAATGAAGAAGTAAACCACACGAATAACTCCATGGCTCAGTTCAGAATGAGGCACTATCATCGGCATCAGTTTCCAATAATTTGCTTGCTCCCCTCCATCAAAACTATCAAAAGATTTCCCACCACCAATACAAAAAAGTCCAAAAAATAATTTGAAAACCATGCAAAAAAAGTCCATAGTGTAAACAATGAAGTCATTTAGAGGAAATGGGCTGCAATGGCTGCCTCGCCACACTCGAATAACAAACCAAACATGAAAACCATGCAACCAGGAAGGAAGGGAACAAGCAAAACAATTATTAAAAAGGTCCTCACAACTGTCTTCCAGAAACCGTGCCTCAATATGCCTCATGTGCTTTCATCATAGCCATATAGATGACCACCTGTAAGAAGAAAATATCAAATTATAGCAAAAGTAAGTTCCAAATAGTCTTACATATTAATAAGGTCTATCCGACAGTTCACAAAAGTTAAGTAAGACACAAACAAATAAAAACAGTTCAGTTCGGCAGAAAAAAGATAAGGCACAAATAGAAAAGAAAAGCAAATTAGTCCATGCAAACGAGATAATAAAAAGCAAGTCATAAAATCTGCAAAGTAGGAATAAGGCTTAATAAGGCATATTAAAGCATGAATTATTGGATAATCATAGCAAGTGAATAAGGCACACACAAAAATTAGTGTTCCAGAATTAAATGAAAGGAGACCACAAGAACAATAAATTCCTCAGGGCATTTCAAAACCTGTCAAAAAAAATCAGTGGTAGAAAGTAAAGCAATCACAACAGTTGAATAATGCAAATATACCAGTTATTGGATGAGGAACAAAGCCAACATGAACTGAACGCAATGAAGAAAACAAGAAAAAATAGTCCTGCTCCATATTAGCTGATGAACAAAGAACAAAAAAATAAGAAATCATTGTTCCAGAATTAAATCAGAGGAGAACAAAAAGAACAATAAATTCCTCTGGGCATTTCAAAACCTGGCAAAAAAATATCAGTTGTAGAAAGTAAAGCAACAACAACATATATAATGCATAGATACCAGTTATTGCTGGCAACAAAAAAATAGTGTTGCTCCATATATCAGAGGAAACAGAAAAACAGTAAAATCCTCAAAGCATTGCAAGACACGCTTTACTGTTAAGCACAACATTCTTGCAACTTGATGTACATATCCATGGCTCAGTTCATGATGGATCACTATCATCGGCATGAGGTATCGTAACATGCTTGCTCCCCTCCATTAGAAGGATTAAAATATTTACCAACCCCACTAAAGAAAATCTGAATAAAATGATTGTATATGGTAAAATCAGAAATCAGGGTACCATCTTCCAGAATTAAATCAGAAGAAACAAAATAACAGTAAATTGTTTATGCACTTTTGAATGACAACGATTGTTTGAAAAACATGCAAGTAATAAGGAAAGTAGAATGCAACAAAAACATTGAAGTCATTGGAAGAAATGGGTTGCAGTGGCTGCCTCTATTGTGGCCTCCCAACTGCCTCACCGCACACCCCGAATGACAACAGGAGGCAAACAAAAAAAAAGGCCATGGGGAATGAAGGGAGCAAGCAATACGAAATTTTAATGTTCCTCACAACTGCCTCTATGCCTATATGCCTCAATGTGCATCATGATTTGTCATCATAGCCATCTAATAGGCCACCAAATGCAAGAAGGGCAACCACCTGTAAGAAGTCAGAAGTTAATCATAATGTCATCTTGATCCAAACAATGCACAAAAGTTCAGCATGTCAGTTCAACAGAAACACATAAATGAAAGCAAGATAAAGTTCAACAGAAATCAAGATAGGTCTGAAATGAAAAAGGCAAAACAACCCATGCAAGTAAGGAAGTCAGATACCAGTCACTTCATTCAGCACTGCAGAGTCCACTGTCTTCAGTTCATCTGAGAGAGAAACTCCTCCATCCATGTTTGTCTCAGGTCCTTATCCTTGACCATAAACATTTTCCCTTCAGTCTCGTGTATGAACAACGAATCGAACACCTTTGCCTTCAACCTCTTCTCAATGCCGTCCACCTCCATTACCTTTTCATATAAGGTTTCGTACCAATGAGTTGGATTCTTAATTGTGTGGGTCATCTTATCTACAGAATTGATCAAATCGACCATGCTAGCTTCATTTTCCACCCTACATCGTTTGGTTGAACGTCGGAGTCTACTAGTTGCTGCCACATTAGCAACGGGTGGGGGCGTATCAGCAACTGGTGGGGGTGTATTGTCATCACCATCTTCATCACTATTATCGTCTGGGCTTTCTTCCATGTTGTCATTACGCCCGTCATCTGTGTCTATCCTACTAGCAAAGTCAGAATAAACTGAAGTCGCATGGGACCCGGTTGCCTGATCTTCACCACATATGATTCTTAAACCTTCATAATTCTCTATCGGTTTGTTTATAAATGGTTTTGCAGATGGATGTGCCTACAAATAAAGGAAGTTTATGAGAAAAAAGATACTTGTTTGTAATGAAATCAAAATGAAATAAATGAAAATAGCAATAGACATACATCTGTGTATGTCTTGCAAACCATTGGGTCCAATGTGATCATTTTGAGGTTATCATCCCATCCAGCACCACTCAGCTCCCTTGCTTTTTTTATCTCCGCATATCTAGTCTTCAATGTTCTGTAATGATTTTCAACATTCTCCGGAGTATAATCAGTCTTAAACATGGTATTAACTGCCAAAGCTGCTGCGACGAAGGCTGGCTTCTTGAAGGTTTTGTCACACTTTAACCCTAAGTTAACTTGCTCAACCAGCACCGGTATTACGAAGTTAGAATATGCCGTTGGCCAACGCTTGTTCTTGGATCCACGCTTTGTTCCAGTTCTAGAAGTACTACTACCCTCCATTGTGCTTGACATAGATCCATATATAAAGCAACATCAAGCAACTTAAATAACGCAACAGAACATTAACAATGCAAAAAATACATAAAAGAGTAACAATGCATAAAATAAATAAAACAGTAACAATGCATAAAATAATCAAAACAGTAATAAACACAAAGTACCAATGTACTAGAGCGATAAACATAGTTCAACGATAGGGAAATAATAAAACGACAAACACAGTGCAACGATAAGATCATAATGATGCAGTGAATAAAAAACACTAGTAAGCACCAATGTAATGGCGCCACATCGCCTCGACAATCCTGTCACGTAACTCTAACCATTGTCTATTTTCTTCTCTTCGTTCCCTTTGGGATCTGGGTTGAGATGTAGTTACGACCTCCTCAGTTTGTGGTGTAACATCTTGTATGATCGTATCATTCGGATCGACACCTGCAATGTAATTATGAATGATACAAGTTGCTAGGACTAGATGAACCTGAGTCTTGTAAGGGAAGAACGGTTGAGATGTAAGAATCTTGAAACGATTCTTAAGGATGCCAAATGCGCGCTCAATCTTAGATCGTAACATTGAGTGCCTTAAGTTGAAAAGCTCCTGTGGGGTGGTCGGTTCATGGCCACTATGTTCTTTCAAATGGTATCTAACTCCTCGGTACGGAGCGATGAAACCATTCATAGTGGTGTAACCAGCATCTACCAAGTAATATTTACCTACAACAGACTATTACTATGAAACATTTTTTTCACAAATGTATTTGTTTGTAAAAAATAAAGCTAGATTACCTTCAATGACTTTGAGCCCTTCTAGTTGTGGGCACGATAATGCATCTCTTAATACGGTGAAGTCATTCGCCGAGCCTTCCCACCCGGCCAGGACATATGTGAATATTAAATCAGGGTTAACCACGGCCAACACATTCTGCGTTGGACCCTTCCGACCACGGAAGCGTGGTAAGTCATGCTGGGGAACAGATGTAATAATATGGGTTCCATCTAATAGACCGATGCAGTCCTACATTGTTATAAAAGAAGTTAATTTTTTTTTGAACAACATAAATTGACACTTTTTCAACTTAAAAAATTATTGACATGAATACCTTGAAAAAAGGGTACCAACTGGGGTTACTCTCGATCTCATGGTGACAAACAGATGTGGGTGGCTTCATGAACTCATCACGGACAGAGCAAATAGCACGTAGGACATTATTGAAATACCTACTAATAGTTTCACCGGACCGGAGGAACTCAATCCTCATTGTCTTATTTTTTGTGTTGTGGCCCACAATGTGTAAGAAAACAGCTAGTTGTTCTTCTATTGATACATGTCTAGTGTCTCGTAGCAAATGTTTGTCACGCAAAATCATCGACAGGCGCAAGAAGGGGCCTACATCCATCCTAAGGTAGCTCACATCTCTCCCACTCCTAAGGATACGACTCATGTGTCTCTTCCTCGTTAGATCTCGGAACATTGAAGGTTCAATGTACCGTACCCGCCTAGCCTTATGGATTTTTTCTAAGAGAAATGCAACAATCATGACTATCGTAGTGTAGGCTCCAACCGATGCCCTTTGTCTATGATTTGTTAGACAATTATCCATCTACAAACAAATAATGTATTTGAAAACTATTTGAAGGAAAATAAAGCTGGAATTCCCTCACAAAAATATTATGTAGACTCAAATCAATTATATACAAACAATATAATCACTGAAATATGAACTTAAACTGAAATAGTAAATTGAAATGCAGCTAAACAACAACTCTTTCAGAATTCAAATATATTTTTAATCATAATCTGATCAATGAATATAAGTATTTCAAGAGAATAAATTAAAAAAAATGAAAAAGAATCCATTAAAAAAAAGACATTGAACATGAGTTGATGTTTGAACAAAAACCCTACCAACTCCTTTATTAGGTATTGCCAAACTCTACATGTTCAGGCTCTAGCCCTAGGAAGGAATTTCAGATGCAGCCAGATATGAATTTCAGATGCAGCCAATTAGAACACACCCATTTGTTTTGAACCAATGGTTTTACTCACTCTCTCTCTAGGGTTTAAATCAGATGTGAGATGCATGTCTATGTGTTCATCAATATAAAATACCTTCTTTCTCCCTCTCCAACACATACATACCTCCATTTGGCTAATCAAATGCATCTAGGGGCATAATTGTAGCAGCTAGCTCATCAAACATATCATTCGTGTATCTTGAACCTAGAGATGATGACAGTCTTATTTTAATTGGCCTAGAACTATTCTAATTGATCTACAATTATTTTCCAGTTGCACCACTGTCTATTGTAGTGTGAAACATTCAGAAAATATTTTAAGCTGAATAGAGTATGACAGTTTGTAATTTCTTAATATGTCCTCTTGCCATTCATCTGTCAACTCACAGTTAGTGCATTCACTGATTATATTTGTAATTAATTAGCTAATCACACAAAAAGAATTTAAATTTAGAATTAAAAAGCATGGCACTTCAAAACACCTTTGTACCTTAAATACTATGTTGATTAAATTTCCATATGCGAGAGAAGCATACATGATTTGATTAGAAACCCTTTTTAGTTAAAATAACCGGGCGGACCAAATAGGATGATTACTGGCAGCCATAAGTTAAGTGAATCTATGTAGATCTATTGGTTTCTTTTCTTTTGCCACTGATTAATATTACTATCATATTGTAAATTAGTATGGTATCTAAGAGCATTGTATATAATCAAAATGGATATAGGTTTTGTTCTTATTTCACCATTAACTGTTCTTTCATCTGCAATCCTTCTCCTTGTTGCCGCATGTATTTTATTTTCATTGTTCTGTTTTTTGTACTAGAGTACAATTATGTTTTCTTGCAATGTAGCATCTACTCAGTTTGGTTTGATTTTTTAATGTACAAGCTCAACTAGAGCTTATATTTTCAAACTCAAAATTAATTTCGAGCTGATGTTGTTGAGCTTGAGAATATGTTACTTCTTTCAACTCTGCTCGAAAGTCTATTAATATATTCTATAATGTAAATATATATTATAAATAATGAAGTATCAAAGCATTAACAGAGATAACAAGGTAGCAAGATTCTTGCTTTTGGTTTTAACCCCCATTTTTAAGAGACCATGTCAATTTGGGGAATTTGACTAAAGTTGAACAAGAATTTGATGTTCCATGCTAGTTAGGTCAAAAGAATTCAACTTGGGATAATATGGAAAGATAGATGCTCCCACATATTCACAGAAAAAAGGTTTAACTCAACCATAGTAGTAGCAACTGCCAAAGTACTACAAACTGAACAAAAGGGAAGTATCAATAGCATAGTTCAATTAGAAGCATTTAATGATAAACTTTGGAGTTCTCTGAACTTTGAATTTCATTTATTTATAGATGCTTCCTGGAAAGTTGATGAGGATTTAGCTGTTATAGCCTTTATTATCATATCTAACAAGGGTAATCTTTGTGTGGCAGGAGCCACTGTTTGTCAAGCAAGCTCTCCATATGAAGCTGAACTATGTTCACTGGAATAGGGCCTAAAGATGATCCATGCAGTGAAAATACAAGCAATCCAAATTCATACAGATAATTTATGCCTACAAAGAAGGATTACAAATGATTCTAGGGACCCTAATACAACAACTAACCAACTGATGGAACATTGCAAAACAATGGTCAGCAAAATCCCTCGATGAACTGCTCAAAGAATCAACAAAGAAAAATAGAAAGGAGTGGTGGAGTGGGAATTAGGGCACAACACAAACACAGTTAACACTACTATTATATATATATATATATATATATATATAGCAGCTAGATCATAGAACATACATTGAAATTAGACATGGAAACCCAAAAGAAGACAAGTATAACACCATCAACATTGTTAAGTCAAAAAGACATTGAGATTAATTAAAAAAATATACAAGAATCAGGCCACAGTGAAACTATAAACAGGGTAAAAAAAAATTAAACCTAAAAATAAAATCAATGGAAATATGCAAACCTTAAAGAACAAGCTTAGCTCAGGCTCAGATCAAGCAAATGGTGGTAAAAGAAGCCTGCGAGAAGGCAACAGGAAGATTTACAATGTTGAACCATGAAAATGATGAAGGCAACCCAATGATTTGAGATGGAAATGACAAACCTTAGAGATCAACCTCAGATAGAGGGTGTTGAATTTCAGATCTATCCTGTTCTCTAGCAGGGAGATCAGTTGAGCAACCAGTGTGTGACAAAGTCACCAAGTAATTCATGAAAACATCAGAAGAAGAACCATAAAAGAAAAAAAAAATTTAAAAAAAACACAGTACCTACAATATCAGATCCAACAAGCCAGAGGAAGAAACCGGCAAGCTCTATGAACGTGAGAGGCAGCAAGAAGATCCAGAGAAAGATTCCGAGTTCGATGCCGGACGAAGGAGGCGGCGAGAAAGCACGGGAGGGCTGGATGCCCTAGCAGAGCTCGATGAGGAACGGGGAGTCGGCGAGAGGTCAAGAGAGAGCTGGAAACAAGCAAGCCCGAGAGCTCGCTGAGGAGCGAGGAGGCTGCGAGAGTTGCACGGGAGAGATTGATGCCCTAGCAGAGCTCGTTGAGGAAGGAGGAGGCGGCGAGAGATCGGGAGAGATGGAAGCCCTAATGGCTTCCCACTTCCAGCGGTGACCAAACACGATGCACGTGGGCTCACGTGACCGAAGTGGGACTTCGGTCACGTAGCCAAAAAACACGGAAGTGCGACTTCGGAAATTTTTGGCCGGAAGTCAAACCACCAAAGTGGGGTCTTTCAGAAGTCCCACTTCCGACTTTTGAATCCACTTCGGTGAACCAAACGCACCGAAGTCACGGAAGTGGGACCACTTTCGTGACTTCGGTCCCCTTTTCCATGAACCAAACACGCCTTTAGTCAGTGTAGAGAATACCTACCACTTGAGAGCCATGTGTCTGTCCCCTGGTTACGAACCTGCTAAGAAAGCATAGCATAGCATCAAACGCGTTTGTAAATGCATAGTTAGAACGGGGCTTGGGCTAGGATTTCATAGAATCAATCTAGGTCTAATATCTAATTTAACCCTTTTATTATATGAACTACTTCTTTTAGTCTCTCTATTATAAATTAAGTTTTTTTAGTCCCTCAACTTTAAGGATAGTAAAATTCTAATCCTTAAAACATATATACAAGGATTAAAAAAAATATAGGGTTAAATTTTTTTTTTACCCACCTGAACAATGTTGCTTTTTCGATCCGGCACCTCAACTTTTTTAAATCTATCATAAAAGCCTCAACTTTTTTTAAGTTTAAAAAAGGCACCTCCGTCATCCTCGAGGCGACGGCCGTGAGGTTAAGTCACTAATTTGTTCATTAACTAAGTTAATTATTAGTTTATTGAGTTAATTAAATTTTAATAAAAAAAAATTAACTTTTCAAAAATTAAACTTTAATTAACTTCTCCTTCGGTCCGATCCGTCTCTCCTCCTCGTCCCTCATCGGCAATGGCATCAACTACGGCCAGGTCGCCGACTACCTCCCATCCCCCATGACGTCCTTCCTCTCCTCCGCTCCCTCGGCCTAGCCCACGTCCGCCTCTACGACGCCAACCCCATCTCCACCTCCAAATCGCTTGGCCGTGCTTCCTTCTCTCCCCTCCTCTCCACCACCAGATCCATCCAAAAGACGAAACCTACAAAGAAGAGATAGAAGCAAACCATCCCAATCGCCTGCCATAGATAGATCTCTGCGCTCAAATACACGTAGAAGAGGTTGGAGATGGCAAGCAAATAGAAAAAGACGTTGCGTACAAATGGATCAGGCGAGACGGAGAAAGGGGCGAAGAGGAGAGCAACGGAGCCGATAACGAAGACGAAGACGAAAGCGCCGACGGAGAAGATGGCAGCCAGGCCGGTGAGGGGGAGGCCAGAGCGGAGGGCAGCGGAGGAGGAGAAGGCATCGGGGGCACCATTGCCTAGGGCAAGAAGGGTGACGGCGGCGAACGGGGAGAGGATGAGGCAGGAAGAGAGGGAGGTGACGGCGGGGGAGAAGTGGTTGGATGCGACGCGGACTAGAAAGGAGAAGTGAGCGAGAAAGAGAAGGGCAAGGAGGAGGAAGGCGAGAGGGGAGCCGCCAGGGAAGAGGCAGGAGTGGAGGGAGGAGAGATGGGGAGGGGAAGAAGATAGGAGAGCAGTGGGGTGGGGACGAAGGAGAGGATGCGCCTAGGAGGAGACGAGGATGGAGATGCCATCTCCAACCCCCTCTTTAGACTTTAATCAACTATGAGTTAATTAAAGTTTAATTTTTTGATTCAAATTTAATTAACTCAATAAACTAATAATTAACTTAGTTAATGAACAAATTAGCGACTTAACCTCACGGCCGTCGCCTCGGGGATGACGGAGGTGCCTTTTTTAAACTTAAAAAAAGTTGAGGCTTTTTGATAGACTTAAAAAAATTGAGGTGCCGGATCGAAAAAACAACATTGTTCAAGTGAGTAAAAAAAATTTACCTATATATATATATATATATATATATATATATATATATATGGACCAAAAAAGTCTATATAGAAACTAAAAAACACAATTTATAATAAAGAGAATAAAATCAGACCATCAATCTATCACGGCCCCTCTCTCAGAAGGTCTTCTTTCCAAACCAGCAAGACTTTCGTTCCCTTGAAGCTTGAACCTATTGAACCAGAGAGCGACTCGCCAAAATCACTCGCTGTTCTCGATCTTTGTTGGAAGGGAAAGGATCGGGAGAGATGTCGGAGAGGCAACTCATCGTCGCCATCGAAGGGACTGCGGCTCTCGGTCCTTACTGGAAGACCATACTCTCGGAGTACATCGACAAGATCGCCAGGTCTGTTCTTTCTCTTGCTTCTTTCATGCCTGAATGAAAGTTGTGATATTTTATTTTTATTTTTATTGTCTCTAAATCCTTCTGATTTTGATCTTCGTTTTCCTGCCTTAAATTTGGTAAGAAAATAGTTGAGTAATGTGGATTTGAGCTTGCCTTCCTTTGCTCTTCTTTGAGTTTCCTTGATCCTATTGAGACAGATTTTTACTTTTTTTTTTCTTGAGGAAAATTGAGGAAGCTATTATTTTGCATATGTTTTCACTTTTCTTCTGACAATTTTGCTTCTTTCTTCGTTTAGTTTGTTGGAGATAACTTAAAACTGTAGGGTCAAGCATATATTCATCTTCTTCAAGCTATTTGGATTAAGAAAGCTTTCTTTTTCTTTGCATATGTTTGATCTTTTCCTCTGGCAATTTTGGTTTGCTTTCCTCCATTTAGGTATAATGAGAAGTTACTAATGCAGCATGAAGCATACATCCATATCCTTTAGGCAATTTGGGTTAAGAAAACTAGTTTTTTTTTTTTAATCTTTTTATGGCAGTTTTGGGTTTTCGATTATGATTAATGAGACTATTTCTTTTGCATATACTTTTTATCTGGAAATTTTGATTTTTCCCCATATATTCTGTATGGACATAATTAACTAATGTTGGATGAAGCGTTATCCTTAGGGCAATTTGCATTAAGAAAGCTGTTTTTTTTTTTTGTTTTTTTGTTTTTTTTGTTTTTGCCTATGGCTTTAACTTTTTATCTGGAATTTTTTCCCCATTTATTTTATATGGACATAATTCACTAATGTAGGATCAAATTTCTCAAAAAAAAAAAAAAAAAAAAACACTATTGTAAGATCAAACATACATTCATCTCCTTTGAGTGATTTGGGGGGTTAAGAATGCTATTTATTTTGAATCTGTTTTTGCTTTTCATCTGCCAGTATTTAGTTTTTTCCATTTATCTTGTACGTACATAATTGACAAATGCAGATTAAGCGTGCATTCATCTCTTTTAAGCAATTTGATTAGGAAAGCTATTTATTTTGTATATGTTGTAACTTTCATCTGCTGATTTTGGGGTATTCTTCATTTAGCTGATATTGGCATACTAGACAAATGTAGGATCAAGCATACATTGATCTCCTTCAGACAATTCAGATAATGAAGGGATTTATTTTGTATCTATTTTAACTTGTCATCTCCGATTTTATTTTTATCCATTTAGTTTTTTTGGTCATAATTTTGATATCCTTCTTGTAATTTGAATTAAGAAAGCTATTTATTTTGCATATTTTTTTAACTTACTTTGCCAATTTTGGGGTTTTTTTTTTCATTTAGTTTTTGTGGACATAATTGGCTAATGTAGGATCAAGCATATGCTCATCTCCGTAATCGATTTGGATTAAGAAAGTTATTTATTTTTTTATATGTTTTAACTTTTCATTTGCCAATTAAGAAAATTTTCTTTCAGGCAAGAAAAGATTCAGATAGCCATTTACCTATGTTTTGAGTGCTCCTTACTTTTCCTCATGGAAAAAGATGCAATGACATTATGTGGTTGAAACATAAATCTGAATGCCTATTTTAATTCCATGACTTGGATAATGAAGTGCTGTTTATGACCCCCAATTTAGTTTTAAGGTTGACCAGTGGTTTTTGTAAAATGAGGATGGAAATCTAACTTTTTTATGGATAAAGTTTCTAATAAAATGTTCAGGGAAGTATGATATTAAATGATGGTACTTGATGCTCTAGGAGCAGTTTGTGCTCCAAGACATGATCAAAGATTACTTTCAAAAGCTAGAGATAGAACTCTAAGATACTGTTAGAATTGCAAGATTACTGATCCAAAAACCAGGGGTTTTTTTATCAGCCACTGGGTTCAAACTCTTATAGAGAAGGGTTTAATATTCTCTTCACCCATCTTGTAGGAGGATGGGCTTATGGGAAGCAACCATAAACACCTTTCCTCATACCCATCTTTTTCTTTTCACTTACAGCTCTTTCAGTGCATTATGAGGAAAATTTTTGTAAAGAATGACACATGAAACACTTCAACCTGACTTCTTATATAAGAAATATTTATGATGTAATCATTGCTAAAAGAGAGGGTGTATGTAAATATTTGAAAAACAGATGTTATTTGTAACTAAGGTTACTTCAGGTGGTAACTTATAAAAGACCATATTTATTGTATTTTTTATTTTTAAAAAATTCACATTGTAAATTGAACAAAACCTATAAATTGACTAAAAATTGCAGAAATGGCCAAAGCAATTGTTTTTGAATATATAACTTCCCAAACCAAAGCCTGAATTTTAAATCCATGGTCGACTCCATGACAATGTCTGCAGAATACTGATTTGACTTTTTGGCTCCTAATGGCACATGATTGCAGGTGCAATTAACTTTGTTAATTACTATCTAAAATCAACAAAGCTACTTTAGTGCTTAAAGGCTAGTTTGAGATACTAGGCTAAATATTTTGTAGTCATTGAACATGTTACTATAAGATATTCTTAATAAACAAACCTGTGAATGTCATTGTTAGAAAGTCTGCGGTTATTTTCTCTCTATTTTTTGCAATGCTTAAAGTCATAAACTTAGACTTACCAAACCTTTCAATTCTCCATTGCATTCATTCTCTCTGTTGTTTTTGCTTTCTTTCTTGGTAATAATCACTGTAATGATTGAACTAACATTTTGGCCTTGTGCAGGTCCTTTTATGGAAGTGAGGTAACCGGTCAGGTATCCATTGCTACTTGCTAATTTGATTTTATATTGAGCATTTTTTGTCCACATTTTATATTCTTATATGATGTTTATGTTCTTATATCTAGTTGGAACTGTATGGTATTTGATTTTATGCATGAAGAATTCATCAATGTGATGTCCCTATATTCAACTTGTTGACCGGACATAAAGAGCACTTTAGATCTATTATATGATGTTAACTTTATTCGTGCCATTCTCTTAAATTTTTTTTGCTCTCATTTTTTTTGTTTTTAAGGTTAGATAATGGTACTTAATGATATGTACTTTTTTAGATAAATCTAGCATATGTTTCAATTGAAAAGTTTTTAAGGTTAGCCAATGGTACTTTATGATATGTACTTTTTAAGATAAATCTAGCATACTTTTCAATTGAAAAGTTTCAACAAAAATAACAACAACAACAGTCACCAAACCTTATTCCTATACTAGATGGGGTTGGCTATATGAATTCTTTGACAAGATCCGGCTCAGTATCTAATATATATATAGGTCTTTAGACATTATCTCACTCCACGTAATCCTAGGTTTATCTCTACCCTTCTTCTTACCTTCTACTACTAAACTATCACATTTTCGAACCGGGGCACCTGGGGGTCTACGACACACGTGTCTAAACCATTTTAAACGTCATTCTTTTATTTTATCTTCAATTAGTGCAACATGCACCTTTTGTCAGATGTTTTCATTTCTAATCTTGTCTAGTCTTGTATGACCACTTATCCACCTTAACATTCTCATTTCTACCACATTCATCTTATGAATATGTTCAACTTTAGTTGTCCAACACTCACTCCCGTATAACATAGTCGGTCTAACTGCAGTTCTATAGAACTTTCCTTTCACTTTGTTGGGCATTTTCTTATCATATAACACAACTGCGACATTTCTCCATTGTAACCATCCTGTTTGGATTCTATAGGTTACATCTTCATGTATCATCTCATCATCCTTAAAATGGAATCTAGGTACTTAAAATTGCTACATTTTGGTACTACCACTCCACTTAGTTTCACTTTCATTCCATCTCTCCTACTTAGACTAAAACTACAATGCATATATTTTGTTTTACTTCTACTTAGCCTAAAGCCTCTACTTTCAAGAGTATTTCTTCATAGTTCTAACTTCTGATTAACTCCATCACTAGTCTCATCAATTAGGACAATATCATTTGCGAACAACATACATCATGGAATGACATCTTAGATACAACTAGTTAACTCATCCATTACTAGAATAAATAAGTATGGGCTAAAGGTCGATCTCTGATGTAGACTCACTATTATAGGAAACTCCT
Source organism: Dioscorea zingiberensis (assembly GCA_026586065.1). Lineage (NCBI taxonomy): Eukaryota > Viridiplantae > Streptophyta > Magnoliopsida > Dioscoreales > Dioscoreaceae > Dioscorea > Dioscorea zingiberensis. The sequence goes on along the minus strand of CM048818.1, from coordinate 50,402,032 downwards.
CTGTATCTCCTCCCCTTGTTCAACTAAAAATTTTCAATGGAATAAAAATATGAAATAGATTTATTTCAAAAGGCTAGCTAGCATGCATACTACCTTTGCTAATATATCTGAAATATCATATGGCTAAAGATAATAGTTCTAGAGCTGACGAAGGAATCAACAAATAAGGACAGCAGTGCAAAAAGTGTATCTTCCTTCTTTTTAATTACCCTGGATTTTCACTTAACCATGCATTGAATCTCAAAATGCTTAGTAAATCAAGTCCATTTTGTTAAATACTTGGCATAGACAATCTGGATTGAAATTCCCATGGAATTAAAGATTGAGGGTTAAATTATACCTTGAATACTGAAGTCATATGTTTTGTCTTTCCTGAAGTTTTTCTGTTGCATTAACAGAAATAGCTATTCCCTTCTAATGTGTACAGTGTTACAATTTGCTCACTAAACAATCTCAATCATTCTGCCTAAAAAGGTCATACTTGTAGAGGAATTGTGTAATTGGCCTTCTCAATGAGTCAAGTACATAAGCAAAATGGTATAAATATATGAATCCTCTTTTATTATGCCATTGCATGAATTTCAATTCATCATGATTTATAATGCAGATATACTAAATGATATCGAAATATGCTGTAGATGATTTGAATTGAGATGAAATTCTCCTTGCACCTAAACAAGATGGATCTCTACTACTTATATGTCTTTGGAGATGCACCAAGGGTACTAAGGATTAATAGAAGATTTTGGTGACAGTTTCTGTCAATTTCACTGAAACCAGGAGGGAGATCTGGGGAGGTTGAGACTTAAAAGTTGGCACAGTTGTGCAATGGGGAAGGCAGTCCAATAGGGATGAGTGGATGTCTGCATTTTTGTAGGTTTACATGTAGGATGGAAGAAGCTCCTAGGATGGTCTTTTTCTATATTTGGTTAAAAGATTCTCTTATCTCGAAGATACTTATCTAAATATTACTGCATTATAAAAATGATTATGATTATTACACATTCATTAAATTTTACTGTATGATAACAATTTATTTGCTTATTACACATTCATGAGTGGTGCTTATTGGTTTTAGTTTCATTGAATGTTTTTGGTGAAGATTTTCTAAGATTTGGTGTCTAATCACTCTTGGCCCTCCAATAAGATTTGTACACTATCTGCAGGCTTCAACTTTAATGGTGACCTAGTGTCTTGTCACTAATTTCATTGTTTATTTCTCTTGTTATCTCATGATTTATAGAAGCTTCCTGGATCAAATCCTGAGCTGGCTATGATTGTCTTCAACACTCATGGACCTTACAGTGGTATGCTCCATTTCACTTCACATGCTCATGTTTGTATACTTCTTGAAAGTAGTTTCTGCTTGATTTTGCATTTATGACATGGATCTTTGAAGGCATGTCTTTTACATTCAACAGATTCGTTTTTAAAATTTGGATTTTGCCATACTTCTGCATATCTTTGTCTTAATTTTAATTGGTGATATTGTATGAAAAAATACATGTGTGGCTAATGCATGAAATCTGTACGAAGTTTACTCTTTTAACTTTAGTTTCCTATATTAGTCCTTGTAACTATTCACGCTTAACCTATTGAATAATTTTGAATAAATTGCTGTCACATCTATTTAATATTTATGGTGGCTGTCTTCTTTAGTTTTCTTTTGATGGGTGACTTAAAGTGTCTTCTTGAGACAAATTTTCCTTTTGATAATCAACTGGTGAAGTGTAAAAAGTGTTGCTTTGGACCTTTCACATATAAAAATGAAAATGCCATCAAACAACCGGTATAAGAGTTAATAAGGCACTTGTTCTTCAATTAAGGTTACTGGATTTCAAGAAATATTGATGACAAATATAAAGGTGGTTTATTCACAACTAAACGAAAACATGAAAGTGATAATTAACATGTTGATGTTGATCCTCTAGCATGGAGAAATAGATAAACAGATCCAGATATGGGTCATGATTTTCATATTAGATAGTCAACAAAATAACCAAAAACAAATTTGCCTTTTGGTTTTAAGTGCTTGTCCTTTATTTCTTCAGTTCTTTTCTTTGTTTCTCTTCTATCTAATTTATTGAAAAGAATCAAAAGGCCTATTTTATATGATTTAGGACCTGTCTGGGTTTTGAAGATTATTGGAGAAAAAAAAAAAACATGTAATTTCACTGAACCCTTCTTCAATTTGATTCTTGGACAGGTCTTGAGATGCTGAATTGGTGTTTGGTTTTGCAGGAATAAAACCCTAAACAGAATGAAGACCTAGGATCCATTTTGGATTATAAGATTCCTAAATTTGTTGAGAACCCACATCATGAGAATTCATCACCAATGCATATCTGGATCATTCATTTAGATGTCTAACCATATATTTTGACAAGTTTGTGTGACTAAGTTACATCTGTGTTCGCTATGCCATACCCACTGTAGAAAATATTGGATTTGTTGGCTTGGAATGGTCCTGGACTTTTCAGAAATTCGGATACCTTAATTAACCCCATACTTTTCTGGTAGGTTTTGGGGTTAGGTATCACCTTCAAGTGTTGAAATATTGAAAAACAAAAGACAACATTTTAGGGAGGGGACCTTTCCAGTTGAATAAACCCCAAGTATCCTTTGCAACGCTGTCTTAAGTTTAGACTTGACAGATAAGAGCTTGACAATTTTAATACATTAGTTCTGGATTCACATTTTGAAATTTTTATTGATCGAGTGGATTTCCAGTTGGATTTGCTTCTGAAATTTCTGCTAGATTAAGCTGATTCCTGAGGAATTGAATCTGAAATGTGTACAAAGTTGGGCTGGTTTGTTGGATATGCAGATGACACAAAATATTATATATATATACACACATCCTTATTTGTAGGAAGTTGGACCTCTTATTTTTATCTAAAATAAACAAAATTGGTTTATTATTTACCTGAACAATTTGTAGGAAGTACCATGACCAATGACTACTATTTATGTGAATAGTGCATGAGATAGTAACTTGCCTAAAATACTTTATTTCTATTGACATTTATTTATTTATTTATAATTAAAGGGACAAGTTATCTTTTGGTCACCTGGATTACTTTATGTGAATAGTGCATGAGATAGTCTTGAAAACTTTATAATATGATCTGGTGAATTTACATTTACAAAGGTTAGTCATTCTTAGATACATTTATTACAACAACATGATGGATACTAATTTTGAACAGTCTTACTTTCAATTGTAATGGATTAAAATGTTGTCTTTTTATGCAGATTTTCTTGTGCAACGTACTGGGTGGACCAAAAACTTGGATGTCTTCTTTGAATGGTTGTCTGCAATACCATTTATTGGTGGCGGTTTTGGTGAGGCTGCTGTTGCTGAGGGCCTTGCTGAAGCTCTAATGGTATGTGTAATCCTTTATTGCTATTAGCTGGAAATAAACTATGGATTTTCCATGTGAAATTTGTGACATGGTTTGACGTTTGATTTTACTAGTGTTGGGTGTATTTTATTAGCTCGAGTTCTGCATCTGTCATTCTTACCAGATTATATCTGCCTGTCGAAGTTGTTTGTTTATGTTGAAGATTCTACTTTTGTTACAGTTGTTTGGTGTAAGAAGAAAATAAATTCTCTTAAGATGCTGTTTTAGAAGCCACTGATTGTCTTTTAAGCTTATCTAATATTTGTGTTATTAATGATCATACTTGGTTGAAATTAATTAATTCCTTTTCATGGACAATTCAAGTATTATAGACATCCAGAGCATGACCACAATTTTATCATTCAAACATAAATCAATCAGGTTGAATTTTGAAATTTAATCAGGAAACATTCTAGCAGAAGTTCTGGAAATAAAAAAAAAAGAATTAAATATAAAACTACAGCAACTAAGCCATATTACTAATACTGTCCAGATTCTTTATTTAAACTATTCATTGTTGATTGCATTATTATAGTTCTCCATCCATTCCTACTCTGCAGCTCTCCTTTTGCATCTTCAGCAGATACTCATACCATTTCTTTATCATTTTCATTTGTCTTTTATCTCATGATCCTTTATTTGAGTCATAGATATTTAGGATTAATCACATGATTCTACTAAGTGCAATTTCACTTGAATATGTTCATTTTTAATGTCTTATATTATCACATTTAATTTAATGGCTCTCTTTTTCCACATTAATCTATTTGTCTCTTTGGTAGCTGGACATTCTCATGATTGAGCCTGCCAGCTCTAGCTTTTATGCTGCATAGTTCCTGTTTCACTTCATAGGGATCATGCATTCTCATAAAAATTTGGTTGCGCTTCTCCATTTTGTCCTACTATGAGCCATACTCATCATTCTACTGAATAATTTGCTCAAATATCGAAAAGAGCCACTTATATTTTTTTTTATTCATCTACATCTGGTAAAGCCTCATGTTTGTATGTTTTGTATGCTTACATGTTATGTCTTTAGTCTTACATTTTACTAACCTTAACCAGTGACTTCTAGTGTCTCGTGATTCCGACATAGCAAAAGTAAATGCTAATTATTTGTTTAGTTAATTAATACTATATCATTTGTTAGAATCGTTAGCCTGTTTAATACTATATCATTAATACTTAGCATTTAATTTTTCTTTTGTTTAGTTAATTAATACTATATCATTTTTTAGAACCATTAGCCTGTTTAATTACCTGTAAGTTGTTATTGGAAATCCGGATACAAATAATTGGAAAAGAACATTGAAATTTCTGTTTGATTTGATGTAAGTACAAGTAGAGTTACATTTAGAGGTCCAAATGTGAGACCAATTTCTAGCCAAACTTTTATAAGACATTATCTTGATTTTGATTCACTACTCTGAAGGATTGTTATTGAACTGGACTTTAGAATGATCCTAAATGAAGCATGAAACAAATTAGTTGCTTGCAATTATTATAAGGTAGCAAGTGTCATAGGGCATAAGGTAAATACCTTAGAATTTTTCACAAAGAGAGTGAAAGTACCCGTGATTACACTAAGTCTCTCAAGACTTAGTCTCAACCGATCCGAATTTGCATCACTGAGGTTGAGCGCGACAGTTAATGAAGGGAGAACAAGAGAGAACACAAAAGGCAAATAAATACCCACACAAAGCACAAGAGGTTTCCACAGGTTGTATAATTGTATTAAATTTTTGTGTATAAAGACTGCATGCGCTACTTGGCAAATGCCAGCCGGACCCTTATATAGAGTTCTTTCCATCAAGGTCATGTAGTATAACGCCTATTTTGATGTGCATGGGCGCGAGCTTTTCATGTGCGTCTTGTGCCTGTACTTGCGCTCACACCTGTGCATGGGCATGCCATACATACTAGGAATCCCGTGGCTATTACGGTCAAGGCTCATGACCATTATAGCTATCTAAGGAGCTGGAACCCTCAGTTCTCTCCCTTGTCCAAGTCACGCTCCATCCATAACTTTCCTCAACTAAGGTGTTAAAGCTTTTCACCGGCATCGCTCCCAAGGTACCTCCTTATCCTTCAAGGACCTACTTCAAGGTCCTTCTCATAGGGATCCTTTTTGGACTTGTTCCAAGTCGGGGTTTCTATGAAAAGGGTCTTATAAATCATCCCCATTAGAAGAGCCTGATGTCCTCGTTGGTGGCAAGTCCAAGTATTGGAATTCTTTGTCGATCTGCTGTAAAATGGTGCCCTCCCAACTTACCTCCGAAATTGGTAAATCCTTCCACTGTACTAAGTAGCATGTATTCTTTTTGTTTTGCTTTTTGACCTATTTGTCAGATCTTTTTTACTCTTTGTTTGAACTCCTTTTGGATTGTGGGAGGTGCCTACTTGGACCTACTCAGAGTTGTCTACATCCTTAAAGCAAAGCTCAAAGAAACTTACATGGAAGGTTGGGTGCAACATTAGCCTCTATTGTAGCTTTAGCCTGTATGCAACACTTTCAACCCTATGTTGGATCTCATAGGGTCATTCATATCTCTGAATCAACCCTTTCTGTACATCTCGTGCAACTTCTTCTAAATCTGTAGAGTAAATTTTAGCCATATCTTATCTCTGTCAGAAAACTCCAAAGCTCTCATATCATGGTTTGCGTACTTGTTCATGCGCTTAGCTGCCTTACCCAAACTGTCGAGTGCCTTATTTAGTAACTCTTCTTGGCTCCTCACAAGGCGATAAGTTGCAAGACACTTGCCTCCAGTTGTCCTCTTTGCCACTTCATGTGACATTCGAGGTTGTGGCCACCTTGAACAAACTTTTCCCCGTCATAGAACATTAATGAAGGTTGTAGAAGAACTGGGCAATGTCAACTAACTCCAACCAGTTTTGTGAGGCCGTCACGAAATACCTTAGGTATTGTTCCAGGAAGACATTGATATGTTCTGTCTGTCATTGGTTTGAGGATGGTTAACAGTTGAAAATTTGAGCTTTGAGCCCAGTATCTTAAATAGAGCTGTCCATAACCAGCCTGTAAAGCGAGCGTCTTGATCACTCATAATGTCTTCTGCTAAGCTGAAGTGTTTTACCACATGGCTTATGATGCAGGAGGCTCGAGTCAAATGTTGGTGCCGGGTTGGTGGGTTAACTTAAAGACGGGAAGTTACCGAGTCAATTCCAAGATTGGGTCGGTTTTTGGTGTGGTTGGTATTTTGGCCATAACTTTGGCTTCTGGAGATGCTCGAGAATGTGGCGTTCCCCGATTGAGAAAACTCTTTCGCGTAGCATACGACATGGGGACATCACATTTGAGATAATTTTAGTTATTTTTTTTCTATTTTTAGAAATATTTAATCCGCCGAATTAGGGTTTTCGGTCTTTTTTCTATTTTTGGTAATATTTCATATGCCAAATTAGTATAGGATTTGAATCTGATTTGATCTCGGATTTTTAGGAGTTATCTTATTTGTTTAGAGTTTTAAATTTAGATAAGTTTAGTTTTAAATAATAATTTGTCAATTTTAGCAAATTTAGATTAGATGATAAGGTTTCTAGGTTAATCTTTTGAGGCTATTTAACCCGGCTTGTGGGTTAGTTTTTCATTATTGAATTTTGAGTAATAATATTTTCTTGAATTTCAAAGTATTTTCTCTGGTTCTTTGGTTCTTTATTTGTTCTTCCTTGCGGTCCTTGGATCCGGCTAGCCCGCGGGATAATCGCTACCCCGCGGAAGATTCACCTAGAAACCTTATCATCTAATCTAAATTTGCTAAAATTGATAAATTATTATTTAAAACTAAACTTATTTAAATTTAAAACTCTAAACAAATCAGATAACTCCTAAAAATCCGAGATCAAATCGGATTCAAATCCTATACTAATTTGGCATATGAAATATTACCAAAAATAGAAAAAAAGACCGAAAACCCTAATTCGGCGGATTAAATATTTCTAAAAATAGAAAAAAATAACTAAAATTATCTCAAATATGACGTCTCCATGTCGTGTGCGCCGCAAAGAGTTTTCCGAATTGGGGTCGAACGCGCGATTCTAATATCGGTAGCCAAAGTTTTGGCCAAAATACCGAACCACACCAAAAACCGACCCAATCTTGGAATTGACTCGGTAGCTTCCCGTCTTTATGTTGACCCACCAACCCGGCACCAACATTTGACTCGGGCCTCCTGCATCAGCTTAGGAAGAGCTTGACTGAAGTTCTGTTGTGCAAGCTGTTGGTACAAATATAAAGACATCATACTTTGAAAACGTGTCCACCACAACCAGAATTGAGGTAAAGTCTTTTATCTTGGGAAAACCCGAGGCAAAGTTCATGGAGATGGACTGCCAAGGCCACTCCTAGACTGGGAGAGGCTACAACAATCCTGTCTCCCTCCTTCGTTCCGACTTGTCTTATTGGTGAATGAAACAAGTCTTCACGTAGGACTCCACATTCTCATTGATGTTCAACCGGTAATATTACAGGGACAATAACAGGAACGTTCTCTCGTGGCTTGGATATCTCATCCACTTTGTGTCATGAGTCTCGTAAAGTAGCTCTCTGTGTAATCCGCCTTTCCTTGACACAAAGGTGGTGTTTGGTAATGGAATAACCCACTTGGGGTTAGGAATAGCACGGTTCCTAATAAAAAGTTTTCCCGCTAAAATTTTTAATTAAGATTTAAAAGGTCTAATACCCAAATTAGTCCCTTTATTATTATACCGAATCGCCCTTCTGGTCCCTCTATTATAATTTGAGCCCTGAGTCCCTCTACTTTCATAATTGAGAAATGTTAATCCCTCCCTTCGTCAACTTTAGGTGCTAAATAGACCTTTAAATATGCCTTTAGGGACTGACATTTCTCAATCATGAAAGTAGAGGGACCCCAGGGCTTAAATTATAATAAAGGGATCAAAAGGGCCGATTCGGTATAATAGAGGGACTAATTTGGGTATTACACCGATTTAAAAATATAATAATGGACTACCAACCAATGCATGAAAGACACATAGCTACATTATCATTAATGTCTTTGGTTTAAGATTTCCCACAAAAAAATTCAAAACTTTTCAAAAGTTAACCTAACCCCAAGTGGGATATCCTCAACCAAATACCACTAAAGAGTCTTTCTTCCTCGCATATAGGAGCTTAGTCGATTGCGCTACACGATGCCCTCCTATACATCCTTAACCAATTTTTGGTATTGGTCATCTTCCTTTGCCACTTCTCGAATGTAATTCGTAAGTCAGTTATTACCTGCGACAAGGCAACAACATACTTCACTAGTTGTTTCCGACCAGGTGCATTTGCAACCAGGTTTTGTCATTTGAAGTTGTACTCCTGTAAGAACTCATATTAACAAGCTTATCTTAGAATAAGCTTCTTCTGCATGACAAAGAAGGTGTTCACCACATTGTACATCTTGATGGTGAACTTAGTGCCGAGAAGGTATACCCTCAAGACTTGGAGGCAGTGTATGATTACCAATATTTTATTCTAATGGGTGCAGTATTTTTGTTCCGCTTCATTGAACTTCTAGATCTCAAAGCCACCGGGCGGTTATCCTGCACAAGAACTCCGCCAATGGCTTTTTCTGAAGTATCAATGTGTATCTCAAAGGGAACCTTGAAGTTGGGCAGCAAGACCGGCTCGATCTCCACATCTTGCTTGATTGTGTTGAAAGCTTTTTGACATGAGTCCTTCTCATGCCAAGTCTGATCCTTCTTCAAAAGACCAATGAGAAAAACAATCTGCTTGGATTAATTCTCGATGAGTTTTTGGTTGTAGTTCGCTATGCCTAGGAAAAAACCCAACTCCGTCAACTTTATCAATGTAGGCCATCCAAGACTGCCTTCATCTTTTGCTCATTCATCTAAACTTCTCCTTTGGATACCCTTTGACACAAGAACATAATGTTATTTTGGGTAAAATCACACTTCTCTACCTTCAAATATAATTAGTGTACCCTCAACTAGACAACATCAATCGTAAGTGGGACAAATAGTCCTCAAAAGACTCACTGTATACAACAATGTCATCCAAATACACTACCTTAAAAACGGTCAATGTAATTGGAAAAAACATAATTTATTAAGTTACAAAAGGTAGCAGTGACATTTGTTTAGCCAAATGACAACTAAAAACTTATAGGAACCATACCGAGTTACACAAGTGGTCTTTGTTTCATCTCTTTCGGCAATCTTTACTTGCGAATAACCTAAGCGTAGATCTAGCTTGGTGAAGTAAGACGCCTTACTCAAGTGATCGAAGAGGTCTTGAATCAGAGGAACAAGATATTTGTTTTCATTGTTACCTTGTTCAGGACTCTATAGTCAATGTAAATATGCAATACTTTGTCTTGCTTCTTCTGAAGTAACATTGGGGGACTATGTGGGGCCTTTGAGGGTCGTATGAAGCTCGCGTCTAGGAGTTATGTCAATTGCTTCCTTAGCTCCTACAACTCTAGTGGAGATATTTGATACGGAGCCCTTGCAGTAGGCTTCACACTTGGTTTAAGCTCAATGCAGTGATCCACAACCTTTTGGGGTAGAAGAGTCTTTGGGTGGTGTATTGGGCATGACATCTTAAACTCATCCAAGATCGCCGCAACTTCATCTTACGCCTCTATCTTCTTGTCGGTCTTGATCTCCAACAGAGCCACAAGATAGGTTGGTTCTCCCTTTTTCAAATCATGCTCTAGCTGCATGGTTGACAGTAATACTGTCTTCTCCTTCTTTGACTTAGGTTGCTTTATCCCAATAATGATAAGGCCTTCGTCCATGATAAAGATACCACCTAGATGAGACAACATTACACACTTCGCAAATGTGAGAAAGTCATTACCTAAAATGATGTCAAAATCATCCAGAGGTACCACCAGGAGGTTTGTGTTCCTACTCCACTCTTATCTTCACAGGTACTGAATGTGCCATTTCAACAACCGATTACGCCTTGGAGTTCACTATCTTTATCCGCCTTGGATCCTTCTCGATGGTCATTTTAAGCATAACTACCATCTTCTTCGACATAAAGTTATGGGTAACCCCTAATATCCACCATTGCCTCTACAACTTTGTCGTTCATCTTCACCTGAATAAACAAAAGTTGGGATGGAGCTGAGTCTTTCATAGACCTTAGAGTGTTCAACAGTTAGAGGTGGTTGATTCAAACTGGTAGCTTCGAATCTGTCCGTCTCAATAACTACCATAGAAAGTTTCTCTCGCTTGGGACATTCCCAGACTCGATGAGGTCCGTTGCAGATGAAGTACTCTGTCATCTTCAAGTCTTTGGTTAGTTTGTCTCTTACTGAAACTGGTCCGATCTCGTCGCTCACTATGCAGCTTCCTTGCAAATTCTCGCTTTGCAGCCTTGCCAATCTCCTTGGGCTTGGCTTTTGTCTTGTCACTCATAGAGGCCTTAGAGAACTGACAGTTCACCAAACCTTTGGCGGCTGCAATAGTGGACGCCAAGTCCTTTGCTCCTTGTCTCTGTACTTCCAACTTAGCCTATCCTTGCAGCCTAGAAACGAGGTTGAAGAGCTTGTCCTTGATGTCCAATACGAGGGATGTGAACTCCTTCACATTTTTCCTCACTGAGTGTTTTAGCTTCTTCAGTGTGGTTCTCGTAATCCACGTTGAGTTTTCCAGATAAAACTATTCCCGGAGATCCTTCTCCAAGTCCCCCCATGTATAGCTTGACACCCAATCCTCCGGAGAGTGTCGTTCTTTTAACGTGTTCTCTACCAAAGCTTAGTATCCCCTGTGAGGCACATGCTCACCAACGAGCCCACTCCGACTCTGTGACTTTCGCCATTTGAAAGTACTGGGCCATGTTCTATATGCAATTCTCCAAGTCCTTGGTATTTCTCGCACCTATAAATGTATTTGGTTCCAAGATCTTTATCTTTAATATCGCTGTTGGTAAAGCAGTTCCCCACGACATTACTTCTTTAATGACGTTAAGCTTTGCCTCAAACCATTTAAACTCCTTAAGGATCTCCTCATGAACAACTGATAGAGCTTGTCAACCTAGCCGAGCTTGCTAAAGAAAAATGGAAATGAAACTGAAATTTTACTGAATGTAAAAAAGGAAAAGAACACAAGGGTTGCTAAACTTTCGAGAGGTTGAGTTCTCTCTACTAAGACTACTCAATTTTTTCTCCCTCTTTCCTCGATTCCCTCTCTCCTCCCTTATAAAGACTAACCCTTAAAAGCAAACAGACTCAACCAACTTCACAGATTCAATGTCCCACAAATAAACAAACTCAATATCCTATAAGCTAAAATGTAACAACTTAACCAACTACTAACAACTTTGTCATTTCATCATCAAGCCACGCATCAAGCCACGCGCCTAGCACGCCTTGCATAAGTAAAGCGACATGGTGGCTTATCAACAGCCTGTTGACTGACCATCTCATTTAGTTGTTCCTTGTGTAGACTACAAAAAGATGGAACATCTCCTACAGTGCTACTATGAAGAAGGATGATGTACCTTTCTGCCAAAGGCACCAATGGTTCTCCATCAAGAAGATGCCCAACACTTGCTCCAACCAGTCGTTCTTTCTCTAGCAAATTGTCACAGAGAAAACATTGAAGACAAATACCCACACAAAGCACAAGAGGTTTCCAAAGGTTGCATAAGTGTATTAAATTTCTGTGTATACAAGAGTACATTCATCACTTGGATGCCTTTACAAATGCCAAACCAAACTATTTTATAGAGATTTTCCCACCAAGGGTCATGCAATGTAATGCCTGCATTGATGTGTATACGCGGACCCAACTCACGCCTATGCCTCTGCGCACGCCATGTGCTCTTTCCCGTGCCCACGCCCGAGCCCACGCCTTTGTATGTGTGTGCCATGCACACCATGTATCCGGTAGCCGTTACGGTCAAGTCTCTTGACCGTTGTCACTATATAAGGAGCTGGAACCTTCAGCTGTGTCCCTTGCTCAAGTGGCGCTCCAGCCACAACTCTCCTTGGCCAAGGTGTTGAAGCTCCGCGCCAATGTCGCTTTGAAGGTACCTTCGCACCTCCCAAGGACCTACTGCAAGGTCCTCATAGGGATCCCTTTTGGACTCTTTCCAAGTCAGGGTCTCTATGGAAAAAGGTCTGTATGGAAAGGGTCTTACAGTAGATCTGCATGAATTTCTTCATAAATGGGTTCAATAAGGGTTTAAGCTCACAATTGCCACTGCATTAGGAAAGGGATGTGTGCTGAAATCTTATACAATTCTATCAGGATTTGAAATTTATTTCGTCATTTGTAATTGGTACCGGTGCGCATATTTGATTGTGCTAATTTTCTTGATTTGCGCTCCTCCTTTTTGAACCCCACCGCGTAACTCCTAGGATGGTTAGCATATAGTTCTCCTGTTTATTTGCTAATTGCTACACAAGGAAAGATGCCTATGCAACTAACAAAGGTAATTTTTTTTATACAGAGATTGTTAATATTACTTTTAAAACTAGAATTGAAATCTCTTCTTTTATTATACGACAGGAACTTTGCAGTTATTTTGCAGAAAGCATTTTGTGAAAAGTTTTCTGTTGACTATTCTTATTTTGTGTTATTTGTCTTGCGCACTTTACAGCCTGTGTTTTCATTTTTTCCATTATTTTTGCCTCACATATACATTGTCAGATGCTTGCTCCAGTAACTACAGCAAGCCTGAATCGCCAAACTCCTGATGCACAAAAACATTGCGTTCTTGTTGCTGCTAGCAATCCCCATCCTCTTCCGACACCAGTATTCGTGATTTCTCCGTCGGGTGTAGAGCATAGTGATAATGTTGAAGTAAAGGGAGAAACATGCCTTGCTGATGCTGAGACTGTTGCAAAATCATTTAGCCAGGTCATCTACAAATTCTCTCTATACTCTAGGTAATTATGCTGATTATCGATGTCTTAGTAATTTCATTACTGATTTAACCCAAATTTTGAATGCAGTGCTCTATATCATTGTCTGTGATCTCTCCTAAACAACTTCCGAAACTGAGAACGATATATAATGCGGTATGGCGGATCCTTTCATGTTCTCTTCTTCTAACATTGTTTATGATTTGATTTATCAGTATGAGCACATCTAATTATAATATTTTGCTATTTGATCTCTTACAAAGGGGTAATCTTTTCGCTTTCTGTTTTCTTGCTTTCGCAATAAACTTGGGATAAAAATCACTTCACACCCTGATAATTTGGGGTAATTGTCAATTCTGGGCTTCAAGTTTCAGGTTTGTCAATTTACCCTGTAATGTGCTGCTTGTGCACATCTTTAACATATTATGAAGTTAATGCTTACTTCTGACAATGTTGACATGGAGGCTATATGGCATAACTGTTGAGATTTCTGGGATTCAGTGTCAATCATTTTAATGTTTTTTTAATTCAAAATATGAAGATAGATCTAAAAATTCAAATTAAATGGTGGTTCATTTTGACAATATTAAATTGTTGAGGTAGTAAATTCACAACAGCATCTATCTTTAGGGTTCATTTTGGCATTGTAGTTAGAAATCTCTCAAAATCCAAGATCTGCTCTATGTTATAGAATTGACAACCATTATTTGAATGATAGAAATCTTAGCCTTCCTGTGAGATTTATTGTGAATGTATCATTGTACTTAGCCAATATCTACAAATACCAGCGATTGTAATACTTTCTTTGCTGTCTATGAAGCCAAACCATTGGCACATCAAATGCCTAGACTTGAATACACCAGATGGTCTAATGGATAGCTTATTATTGTCTAAAAAGGCTACATCATGCTTGATCCACTTTGTTAGAGTGCTTGTTTTTTGTGAAGCTCACAATCTGTAGTATTTTGATATATTACTTTGTGTGAAAAGTTAAAACAGTGTTTAAAATCTGCTGTATTGTTTAAATTTGTGAAATATATATTTTGCAATTATATTTTGTGCAAAAATGGTTATGATAATGGAAGAAATGGTAAAAGTTTCTAACCTTCAGGTGGTTAGTTATCAGTTTAATAAAATGATTAGATCTTGATTTAAAAATATTTTAACTATAGTGTCAAAAATGGGCTGTTGCAATTGAATTTGAATGTAATTTGAATGTTATTTCATTATTTTAAATTTTTAGTGAATTCCATCATTTTTCATTAGTTTTCTTTTAAACCAATACTTTTCCTATTTCCTGAAAAATAAAAGCCTAAAATAACTGACATGAATCCTTGTCATGCAAGCAAGTTATGCTGAGTGTTAGGTGGGCTCCATGTCAGTGTTGACTGGATGCACTAGTGGTGACTAAATGATTTTGTTAAAAATGTGACCCAAGTGAAACATTTGATGTTATCCTAAACTTGACAGTACAAAATTGACTATTATTCCACACTAAAATAAAAGGGTGTATAGTGATTTTACAATTCTTTTATAATAACTGCTGAATTCAGTACTTCATAAAAGATTCTTCAAGGATTTCCATCAAATTTAATATACATTAACATTTGCATTTCTTCGTTGCCTATAAGATTGGCCAATACTTACAGGGCATTCAATTGTTTCAGGGAAAGCGCAATCCTCGGACTTCAGATTCAACAGTGGATCAAGCTAAAAACACACAATTTCTTGTTTTGCTGTCAGAGAATTTTATAGAGGCTCGCACTGCTTCAAGTCGTCCTTTCATTGGAAATGTAACTTCAAACCAAAGCATAAAAGTTGATGCGGCTTCTTCCGCTCCTATTCCAGGGCCTTCTTCAACATCAATTCCTCCAGGTTTTCCTGATTTCATTACTTTAATGTATTATTTCATGCATAATGTTTTGTTATTATCTCCTATGGCAATATAAGGTACACCTCTGATAAGAGGTGGAGTAGTTGGGTGTAGCCTATCTAAAGTTATATCCACCATATACAGTGCTTTATTATATAACCTATAAATTAATGTCTGAAAGAAGTGGACAACAGCCTCAAGGTGGCCATAGGGGTTAAAAGTGTAATACAAAACAGGTTGTACTGTAAATTGTCATCATAAGCTTAAAAGTTCTAAATGAATTAAGGATTTAAGTCTGAAACAAATTTGAATTCAATCCAACTATGAAATGATAGTATATCACTGAAGATAACTAGGTACATAGACAGTATCAACTTTCACACAAATAAAGCAAGCTGCTTTTTGAAATTCATGTTGATATCCAATCCACAAAATAAGGGACTTGAGTTATCATATTTCTATGTATGGGTTAACCATTTAGTTTTGTCAATATTGCTATTGTAAAGGAATGCAATGTATATTTGAATTTAGAAGAATCCAATAATTCATTATGACTTCACCATAAGCATGTAAGAACCATAGCAAATTTCAGCAATCACAACTCACAAAAATTAAACTAAATACCATGGTCATCAAGATGATTTTTTTTATATCACTAAGTTATGGTTTTACTTATTTATTTTAAATTGGAAGACAATGAAATTAAATCATTTAAGTCAAAGAGTCTAATGGAGAATGACATCTATCAATCTTCTACTACTTTTTCTGTGAAGTTTAACTTGTTCTAAAGTCATGAATTTCCTTGTAAGGCTTTCTTTTGTAATTGCTTTTAGGCTTGTTTGAAATAACCTTTACCATGGAGAAAGTTGGTTGAAGTTTTAGATTCTTGGTCATACTTTAATCTATTGGTGGATTGTAGTTATTTTGATGACCAGAAGCTTTCCTCAATTATATATTTATGTATTTAGTTTTTCTATAGAAAATATAAAAACTATGATCCAACCAACCTGTCATCTGCAGACCTGTAATTAATTTTTCTTCTGCAATTATTTGTATCAGGTGATTGTGTTTCAATTGATATTTTAGTTGTTTATTCTCTGACCAACTTTGCTTGTTTCCTCAGCTAGCGGAACAATTATCAATCGTCAACCAGTTCCAGTTGGAAATATCCCCACCGCAAATGTGAAAGTGGTAGGCATGCTAATTGTATTAAAGATGGAGGCATGCTATAAATAAGCATAATTTGACTTTTCTTATTTACTTTTATTCAGGAGCCAACTACTGTTTCTTCCATGGTATCTGCACCCGGCTTTTCACATTTACCCTCTATTCCTAATGTTGCATCTCAAGTAGCCCCTAGCATGCAAACTTCTTCACCTTCTCCCACTTCACAGGAGACTAATGCAATGAGTGAGGCCATGCAAGAATTCAAACCTTTGGTTAGTTCTATCCCACAGACACGCCCTGTGGGTTCTGCGCTGGCAAATGTCAGCATTTTGAACAATATTTCTCAACATCGTCAAATGATGAATTCTGCTTCTATAGCTGGTGCAAATTCTATGGGACTCCAAAATATTGGAGCAACTATGGCGATGCACATGTCAAACATGATATCTAGTGGAATGCCATCATCTGCAATCACAGGCCTTACATCAGTAGCTGGTTCGGGGCCTCTAATGGGAAGTGCACAAGTTACACAAAACACTACTCTTGGTTCATTTCCATCCACAACTTCCAGTGTATCTGGCAATGCAAACATTGGGCTTTCATCTGCATTGGCTAATTTCCAAGGCAATACTGGTATTGGTCAATCAGTAGCCAGCGTGGGACAAGGAGGTTTGACTTCAGGTCCACAAATAGGTCAAGGTGGAATTGGAATGAACCAGAACATAATGAGTAGTCTTGGCACTAACACTATTTCTTCAGGACCTGGTACAATGATTCCTACTCCAGGAATGGCACAAGCATCTGTGCATTCTCTTGGTATGGCAAATAATTCTTCTATCAATATGCCATTGGCTGCTTCTGGTGTTCAGCAAGGGCAGGCCAAGTATGTCAAAATTTGGGAGGTAATACTAATCACTTCACCTGTCAGCTCTACGGATAACTGTTAACAATCTGCTATTTATTATAATTTTCCTGTAACCTCTGATTTTGTCATGGAATTGTATGAGATCTTTAAAATTACTCACAATTGATTTAGATTCATGTCAAATCAGGGAATATCTAAAAGAAAATCTTTTGCATTTGGTTTATTGTTGTTAATGAATTTGATGGAATTCTTTTTTAGGTTTTGTTTTGCAATGCTTTCTTAATTTTGACTTGTTTGTCTCCTCGTTTGTGCCTTAGGACATGAAGTAAATTTCTTTTTAGATCATAAGTTCTTGTTTAGCTACACTTGTGCATTGTCAACTCAATTATTGCCTGTATCTGAAATTTCTTCTTGCTGGGCCTCACTTCCTGATAATGTGATCACACTTTCCTTGTTTAGGGGAATTTGTCTGGACAGCGACAAGGACAGCCTGTATTTATCTGCAAACTTGAAGTAAGTCTTTAGTTATTGAAATTTTAATTCCAACTGTATACATGTGCATTCCCAATGTTACTAAATCCTTATTTAAGTTTTAGCTACTGATGTATAGATCTAGCATATTAGTATGCTATGGTAGTTTTAGCCAATTCTTGTGATGCTTCCAATCAAGGCAGGCTTGATGTGCATGAAAGAAGAGTGTGAGATCTGTACAAATCATTATGAACCTACATGAAAAGTGCTAACCAATGTTCATTAAAAATCATGAAGGAGCTATGGTTCTATGATGCTTAATTAACTCACAAGCATCAAGTTCCAAATATAGAATTCTTTTTGCAGAAATTTGGTTGCCCCGAATGATAACCCATCTAACTAGTAACGATGACCTAGTAAAGCCAACATAATTTGTCACCTGGATCAAGTAAATAGACGGCTCATTCCTCTGGACCTCTGATCATCTGATTTTTATGAACAACCTGATACACACGATGAATTGGATAAGTTCTCAAGCTACAGTTCACTGATTTGGTTGACTGACCTGCGGACAGTACATTGCAGGACAACTTTAGGACAGATAGACTAGACAACAAAGTTTAAGTGAAACTTGAACTTCCCTTTTACAGGAAACTGAAGAAAAGGTATCATTTGCCAGAGATGTTTCTTTGAAGAGAAGTGGTATCAGTAGAAGTAAAGCAAAGCATGTGGGAAATATCTGCATGATCAGACATAAGTCCCTGGATCATTGGTCCATTATGGAAGATGGAATGCATGGTGTGGAAGCAAAACCTATTTTTTTTTTCTAAATAATCCTGTTACTGCTTTTTTCTTTTAATTTTTTATTGAAGAAATATTTTAGTTCCCTTTTTTTTAGTTATAGAATCATATTGCTGATGTGAAAGTATGTCTTAACTGGAGTCCTTTAGTTATATCTAGTGACATAATTGAAGTTTCTTTATTTACGGATTCTCTCTCTCTCTCTCTCTCTCTCTCTCTCTCTCTCTCTCTCTCTCTCTCTCTCTCTCTATTTTCTGAAAGTTAAAAAGATTTCATTTTCATCCTTTCATCATAATTTGTTCCCTTTATTCTTAACTACCTGCTTTCTCCCTTGTCATGGTTGGTGGAATAGGCATTTTGATAGCAGTAATATATTATTTATGACTGTAACTCAAAACTTTCAGAAGCTTGGTTCAAATTCTAATTCCTCGGGAAGAGCAGCAATCCCCGTAGATGTTTTGATGAGAATAATTATTATTTAATGGTTGTAACTCAAACTTTTAGAAGTTTCCTAAGACTCTTATGCTATTACTTGGTAGTTCAGGTGCCATTCTACTTGGGGAAACCAAATGCCCAATAGGTAGACTGTGCAGTTTTTTCCTCTTATTTTATGCATTAACTAGGTGTAATCATGTTTCAGAGTTGTAATACCATCAAAATTCAGTTACTTGAGTATTTAAGTTGTACTAGGAAGCTATTTTGCCAAAATGTGGACGTCAGATGAGGTATTGGGCAATCCTATATAATTAGGCTATTTCACTAACCCATCTCTAACAGACCAAGGGCCTCAGACTAAGAAATTGATATTAAACTAAATGAATTCTACTGATCCATCAAAGGCCGAGTTGCCATGTTGGGATTATCATGAGGTCACACTAGGTGAATGCATCACAACAATGATATGGAATATTCACTGCAGAAGTTGTGATTCTAATAGGGAGTTTGAATGCAGAAGCATCAGTCAATTGTGCATAATTCGTGGAAAATTATAAATTTATTCCATCAATTTGAGCTTTTAAACTTTACCACTGTATAAAGCTTAAATTAAATGTATCTATGTTTTGCACCTTTTCTACAAAACTTCAAAAACCATTGTCTATATTTGGGAAGTTCATTTTTTATTTTGCTAGTGCATTAAGCATTGATCATCAGCTGTTTCTTTTTATGTGGCAGGGTTATAGGAGTGCATCAGCATCAGAAACGTGAGTTTGATCATCAGCTGTTCTTTTTTTAAGACTCAATTATATAGTGAACTGTTTAGATAGAAACTTATATTCAAATTATGTTGTATTAAGTTTCCTACTTAGTGGTTACCTTTTCAGTAAACAGAATTTATTAACTGTAAACAATGTGAACTTGCTATATTTTGGTTATTGCTAATCCACAAATTTTAATATGACTATGATATAGGTATAGTGCATGATAATTGAAATAATGGTTGGATATTCCTTTGATATGCTCATCTGTCACAAGGTATTTCTTCTGTGTGGCATACCCTTTATATTTCATTTGGGCTTTATACAACCTAAAGCAATAATTTCACAAATTTTTCCTATTCAATCTTTTGAATAAATTTAGAGGAAAGGTTAAACTTCATTCACCCAAAGTAGATCTATCACATCTGCTCTTTTTAAGTTTCTTTAGCCTACATCTTTCCAAATGAAAATAAAGAAATAATAAATAAATACATAAATAATATCTACAACTATAATGTCAAACTCTATGCTCACCCTAATAGTATTCTTGGGATAATAATTTCTAATTAAGAGTGTGCTACAGATGATTTTGATTCTAAGATTGCAAATTTTTTATTTGGACATTACGCTTTGTTAACTATAATTTTTGAAACCAGGTGTGTAGAGGGGAAGTAATAACAAAAATTTTTTAAATGCAATTATCAATTTTGTCCCATTACTAGTCTAAAATTATGCATGAAAATGTTGGTAGAACCATGGTTGTGGCAATGAAAAGCAACCTCAGCATTAATTAGCTTTTTTTGTCAAGTTAAACCTACTTTGTATAATGTTTCCACCATACTTCTAGTAGCGACATTATATTTCCAAAAGTTTATGTATTTAATTTGGGGTTCTTTGTTTCAGGCTTGCTGCAGATTGGCCAAACGCTATGCAAATTGTTCGCCTTATATCCCAGGATCACATGAATAATAAGTCAGATGCAAACAACTTATCTGTTTTGTTTTCTTTTATATGTGGTTTGTTCTGTTTGTAAAACATGCTATCAAATATAACAGTACTTTTACCCCGATTTTTGTTATTTTTATGCAGGCAATATGTTGGAAAGGCAGATTTCCTTGTTTTCCGGACACTTAATCAGCATGGATTTCTTGCGCAATTGCAAGAAAAGAAACTTGTGAGTTGTCAAGCTTTACATATATTTCCCCTTTACATAGTTTCTTCAGCTTGTACATACATATGATTCTTTATATCCACAGGTTATTTCTATAAGGGGAACACAAAATTGGATTCTATGGTTTCATTTGGTTTCAATTACCACATAATCAAGTAATTGCTATCTGAATCTTGAAATCATTCAAATTCACAATTTTAATAATATTTTTCTAGCTTAAATCTATTTACCAAACTATTATACCTGAAGAGAATCTTTTGCGCTGGTTTCAGTTTTACTTTATGCATTATGTTTGTATAGTTAGATAGTTTAGTTTCTGATACAGAGACATGGGAGGGACATTAGTATAGTTTCTGAACTCAAGAAACGTCCTCTGTTTATGATATGATTGAAGATGCATCAAATTGGTCACAATGCATTTTAGACTGCAAATCATAATCCATGAATGTCATGTATCACAAATTCTGCTAGTTCAAAGTTCTAAATTTTATTATTGATGAGAAATCTAGTCTCATATTGGTTGCTGGGTATAAAATGATATCTATGAAAGATTGCAGTTTAGAAATTTTTTCCATTGTACAAGATGTTGTTTAAAGTGTGCCTTGGTTTATAAATCTCCCCATCATCAGAAAATGTCATTGTTGTTCCAGGAAGGACAATTGTACTTAGATTCAAGATTGAAGTAGTGTCGGTTCACAATGCACCGGTTGGCCTTACAGAGATGAGCATATGCCAACCATACAATCCCATCGAATGAGTTGGTTATCACATTAGACCTCATGTCATAGATTAAGGATTTCTGTTGTCAATACCAATGATTTGCATTCCTGCTCTGCACTATGATAAATATTTTGCCTGCCAATATGTATATGAAGTATTGCATTTAGCTTTATTGTGATATTTGACCTGGATGATGGACATGTTTCCCACTAGGCGACATATCTTTGAGCATGGGCATGCTTGATCTACATTCTTATTTCCCTTCCTGTTGACCATTATTTGATTGAATAAAAAAGTCAAACCAAGACACGCATGGACTTCTAAAGTGGTTGCAACTTCATGTTTCCCTTAAAGAGACATAGATCTAGGCAAGGAAAAAGCATTTGGTGAAAGTGTAGTTCATGGAATAACAAAATGATGCATGTTTCCTATTATTCTGAGCACAGTCATGTCTAGCATGCACCCGAATATTGATACGGTATATTCATTTATTACCAAAAACAAGTCATTTATGGATATTAGCAGGAGTGTCACATACAGCCAGTATAATGTCTTTTTCACTCTACAAGGATCAAGATCCAATGTGTTTATCATTGTTTTAGGGAAGTGCGCCATTAGTCTTTGAAGTAAGGACCTTTGGTCAATTTGCGCCTTGAATTGAAAAGTAGGTCAATTAAGTGCTTGAACTAACACCATTGGTCACCAAAGGTTTCTTGCTGTTATGCTGTTTAACAAATCGAATAAACTATTTTTTATTTATTTATTTTTTAATGTTGATATGGACCCTAGAGCCTACATGGCATAAACATCTTAGTTGCAGTGCCCCATCATCCCTCATGTGTCATCCATTATATTTTTTTATTGATTTTTAAATTTTGATTTTGAATTTTTAATTGTTCATATGGCAAAACATACTGCCATGTATGTACCATGTCATATATCATGTAGGTCCCGCCATCCATATCAACATAGAAAATATTATTTTATTCCATCCGTTAAAAGGCATGTGGCGTGGAACCTCTGGTAAACAGATTTAATGGTCTTAATTTAATGGCTTAATTGATGCAATTTTTAGTTTAGGGACCAAATTAAGCAAAGACCCTTAGAGTCGAGGACTAATTGTGCACTTCTGTTTGAAGTCATGTTGATTGATTTAACAATATAACTTGGAACTTTTCTTTTGCATAATATGAAACAATGTTGACAAAATTAACTCCATACATGCAATTTCAACTTTTTACCATTAGGAAATGAAGTCCGTTCTTCAAATTTTCAATTGCATTCCACTACTAGGAGCTCTGAAAGCATCGACATCCTAATCTGTCTTACTGATTCATCTTGAGAAGAAATTTTTTCTCCAGAAAACTCTGATTCAGATTTGCTTTCAGTGTGCAGTTATCCAGCTACCTTCACAAACATTGCTGCTATCAGTTTCAGAGAAGGCGAGCCGTCTGATTGGCATGCTCTTCCCTGGGGTATGTTTTAACTGATACTAAGTAGGGTTACAGAGTACGGATATTTTTCCCTTTCCAATAATCAATGTGCTTTCATTGCCCCAGGATATGGTCGTATTCAAGCCTCAAGTTTCCAGTCAGCAGCAGCAACAACAGATGCAGCAGCAACAGCAGATGCAGCAGCAACAGCAGATGCAACAACAGTCACAACAACATCTGCAGCAACAACAGCAGCAGCAGCAGCAGATGCAACAGCAACAGTCACAGCAGCAGCATCTTCAGCACCCGCAGCTCCAACAGCAGACACAACCACATCAGCAGCAGCAGCAGCAGCAGCAAATGGTTGGTTCGGGGATGAATCAATCTTTCGTTGCAGGGACTGGAAGACCTCAAATCATGCCTCAAGGGAAGGTGCCACCACAAGGACCAGGTAACATGTCTGGTGGGGGTTTTCTTCCCTGATTGTCTGTTGTCACATGGAAATCCGAAGGTCAGTCCTAGAATGGACTCGATTTTATATTCCGATGTGATTTCAGTATCATGTGGTATTTATTACATTAGAGAATGGATGTAAGAACTAACTAGCGTAGATGATGGGCGTGTTTTTGACTTTTGAAATGAAGATCCAGGTTTGTTCACCATCTTTTCAAAGAGATTGAAAGTTATTTTCTGTAAAATTTTTGTATTTCCTAAACGTGAGTACCAGACTCCCTACTTTTTATTTTTTTTTTCATTTTAAAGCCTTGACCTGGCCTGCGCGCCTAACTTTTCAGCTGAGCTTTTGAGCAGGCCAGGTCGCATCTGAGACAAGTCAGAACTGAGGAAGGACGCTGCTGCCGTTCATCAGAGAAGCTGCAGGGAAATTAGCAAATAGATATATTATGAAAACTATGATCTATGAGCGCCCATAAGAGTATTTTGGCTCGAGTTACTGTACTGCAAGCTTGCTGCAACTATGTCATCTCTGATGACTTGTTTAAGTCACTATGAAATAATAAGAACATTAGGGATGTGCATTTTTTTGTATTATTTTTTGCAAATATCACATGGAATTGTAAATTACTTGAATAAACAGTATAGAAATTGATTAAGGTCATTATGTGGTAAAATCCTTGTGTAGTGTAATTTATACTCTACTTAGCTATTTGAGGAGGGTATGTATTGTTCTATTACTGTCAAGCCATTCACCCGGACTCGGTCGCTAACTGAGAGTATCTCAGTTCTTGCTGATTGTCAGCATGTAATTATTTCTTGGGATTCACAACTTCGATTTATTAATAATTATTTGTAAATTAAATTTTTAACATTTTGTTGTGAAGGGTAAATGTAGTGTTTGTTTGGAATATAGGTTTTTATTAATCAAGACATTAGAGCCAGCATTTGAGAGGCGGCCCTTTAAATTTTGATATATCATATTCTATTCAATGCATTATTTCTCACATTCTCAAATAAGTAATTTAGTATTCAAAAGATATACTATGTATTTAATTTTAATTTATGATATATTTTATATATTTTTAAGGAAAATCTAATTATTCTATTTTACTTTGAATGTCTTATATATATATATATATATATATATTTTAATACATGCCATTATAAATTAAATAAAAATATGGATTAATCCTATTTTTATAAATTAAAGATAAATCTACTGGTGGTCTCTTAAATAAAAGGGCAAATTATCTTTTCGTCCTTGGCACTATTTAATATTATTCACAATCCAAAACACACACTCATAATATTATTATACTAAACCCCTACACACACCCCAAAGGACTTATTGGCAATTTGGACACTATTCAATGGACTAAAAGTTAAATAACTATAAATAAAATCATAATTTACTTGTAATTTTTTTCAAAATATTTTTAATTGTTTATTAGGTATAGGTAAATATCAAGTATGAAAAGAAAATGGTATTTTTCTCATTTATTTGATATTTTAAATGATTTTAAAAAAAAATATTTAAGGTTTTTAGTTAGGAGAACTAACTCAGGGGTGGTAAATAGAATAAAAATAAAATAAAGGGTTACAGGGTATTGTTGAAAAATGAAGGTTGACAAGTGATTCATTATTTTTTAGACCGTCAAGTAAAAAACTCTTTTATAATTAAACATTTTAAAGATTATTTTACATTTTTAAAGTTTTTTTTTTTTATAATTGGGTCTTTATTTTAAAAAGGATTCAGTTGTACACTTTTAGTTTCATATGATATTATTGTAAAAAGTAATTTTAGTAACTAAAAGAATTCAATCATATTACATTGGTGTAATTTCCTAAATAGTCCCTCTATTATATTTCATATGATAGAGTTAGGTTTAATTAATTAGAGTTTGAGTTTAATTAATTTATTAATTGATTAGTATTAGAGGTAAAGTTAAGATTATAGTTTAGTTTAAAATAAAATAGAAGGGATTCAAACCGGTTTTGTTATTTTAAATGAAAAATAAATATTTTAATATATTTTTAGATTTAAAAAATGGAGCTAAATGAAAACAGTAAAGAAAACAGCCATCAGGTGCAGGACTCAAATTGGAATAAGGGATTAAAATGGCACTGTTGAGGGAATTACACCTATTTTATTGTGATAAGGTCTTAATTGTAAAATTCATTAGTGTAATACCTAATTTATTACCTCTATTATACTGATCAGCCCTTTTAATTCTTCTATTATAAATTGAGCATTTTTTGTCTTTATATTTTCATGAAATATCAGTCTCTTTCATAAATTTTTTTGGTTTCTATACTATATATATGCTTTTCAAGCTATTTTAATCTCTGTATATATTTATTTGAGGATTATATTTTTATAATCATGAAAATAGAGGATTAAAAAGACTCCATTTATAATGGAGTGTTTAAATGGCCGGTTGACATAGAGGACTAAATTGAGTATTATACCAAAATTCATTCCACAATCCAGTGAACACCACTCCTGCGGCCTCTTCTCTCTCTCTCTCTCTCTCTCTCTCTCTCTCTCTCTCTCGCTCTCGCTCTCTCGACCTAGCAATGTTCTAGCTTGGTCCTTTAGTCTATCGATTCGGATCCAGAAGCAAAGGAGAAGAGAAGAGAGGAGAAGAGAAGAAGATGATGGATTGGGCAGTGACGCACAAAATCTGGGAGAAATGGGCCTCCACGAACATTGGCTCCACTTCCGGTTGGTCTTTGATTTTCCTTTGTTTTTTTCATTCCTCTTCTTCTCCCCCTTATCATCACTAATTTGCTCGCAGATCATCCGATCCATTCCGCGTTGCTTCTCAATCATGACCCCACTGGCCCCTCTCGCCTTCTCTCTGTCATGTAATAAGCTTCAAACTTACTTCCATCTTCCCCAATCATTGTTATCTTTATTTATTTATTTATTTTCATGAGTGTTTTAGCTTGTTTTCATCATGAATGTGTTATCTTGCTGTAAAATTCAAGGACCTTATTCCGGAAGAAGGGGTCTTAATCCAGAACCAATACCACTTTTTTCATGGATTAGCTTATTCCTATATTAAACACCTAGCTTTTGAAGGAATAAATTGGCTTTTTTTTTAAAAAAAAAAAAAAATCTCAAACAATCCTTATTCCTTGGGTGTTTGGCTCTTCATCTGGTATAATAGAATTTCAAACACCATCACATTATTGAGTAAATCTTGCAAACTGGGCAATGAGTTCCTAGATTCTTGGGCCTTTAAAACTGCTTCCTTTTCTATCAGGTACCCTAGAGACCCTGAGGCTATGTTTAGTTTGAGGAAGAAGGGAGGGAAAAAACTTTTTTTGTTATCGCATTTGTTTAGGAAAATTAGATTTGTAAGTTAATGAATGTAATCATGTTATTGAGTTTTTTCATCATTTTTTTCCACTTTATTTCTTTTCCTTTTCTTCTATTTTCCTCTAATCCAAGCATAGCCTATGTTTTTGCGCATGAACACCAATTTGAGTCAAACATTCCACTCACACCTAATGATCTTTGGCATGTAAATGATACTGTCATACCTTACTTGGGCCCAGATCATTTCTTAGGTGGGGATATCCCCTTTTCCCTCTTCAAATTCAAACAAATAGTTATCCCATTCCCAAGTGGAACAGGGATAAGTTTTTATTAATTTTTTTAAATCATCATTAAGATTTGAGTAATTTAATTTATTTTTTTTATTCTCCACGTATGAAAAGTTTATATTACCCTCTTTACATTATCTCTCAAACCCACCTCAAAACAATCTAATCACTTTAACCAAAATCGATTAAATCACTGATACATATTAACAATAGTTACATTAGCTAATATAGTTAACACCTCATTAATTGAAATTACCAAAATACGCTTTCACAACCACTCAGATTTTCAACTCTTTTATTGTGGCTAATATATTTTAATGAGAGGTATTTAAATAATTTTATTATCTCAATAGGGTTAATTAATTCTAATGAGGGGTATTTAAGTAATTTCACTATATCCAACTTTCCTTTTTTCATAGGAGGTTAGTTGACAATTGAATAAAAAGAAGTTAACATTTTCCCTCCAAAACATATTTGAAAATTTCCAAAACATATTCCACTTCCACCTTATTCCAACCCCACTTAACCCTTTTCCAAGCACCACCTTAGGGTTTTTTCAGATTGTTTATTATTTGGTGTTCCTATAGCTGAGATAACTAGTACTTGCCTTTGTGCCATAGTGCACTAAGTCATTACTTAAAATACCATTTTTTGGGGTACAAATGATTGCAAATTTATAATAATGGGTCTCTTTCATTAACTTATTTAGACACGGCCAATTTTTGTAGATTTAGTAATATATTATCCTCATCACTTTGAATTTAATTGAAGTATGGGGTTGAAATCGTAATACTTAACTTTTTATTGGATCCAGAGTTGAGAATTATCTACTTAAAAAGAAGGTTAGTAAATTACAAATAACAAGTTCTGTTCCAGATCTGACTAACTAGTTTGATGCAATTTCCTTGTATTGATGCTCTAAGGAAATGTTGTGTAAGGACTTAGTGGTTCTTAGGCTTTGATAAAAATTTGGTTCTGTTTGTGCATGGAAAACATGCTTTTAGGCTTTTTTACTAAGAAGGAAATGTATTTTATAATGGACATAATAAAAATGAAAATAAACATTTCCTATATAGTTTTAAAATCAGATCATAGTTGTATTAGTCTTGTCTAAATAGGAGTTTCTTGGTTTCTTGGTTGCTCTTATTCACTCATTTAACCTGTTTCTGAAGGTACCGTCCATTTATTATGTAGTGCTTGTACCATCAATTCTAAGCAATGTTTCAACTTGCTAACTATTTGCATAGTATGTGATCTTGTGCCATAACTATTAATGATTGCTATAGTCGGTGTTTAGTGTTAAATGTCATGTGTTGCAACAACGATTTTCTTTTTCTTCGAAAAATTTGTCAAAATGACCCAAACCCCAAACTTGTTTTTTTTTTTTTTTTCTCTTTTTGGAAAAAACACATGCCATTGTAAGTACAGAAGACAATAAAGAGCTACCATAGGGTAGCTGCTTGATGACTTGATTGGGACATGATTTTTTGGGTTTTAATTGGGGATGGTCAAGGGAGGATATCCTTGGTTAAACATTGACTGGGTATGTGGTGGGTACAGGGAAGGGACTCTCCTTCCATCCGTTCCATCCCCACTTCAAATTAATATATATTCTATATATAATATACATAATTTCTTAAAATTGAATAATGAAATTAATTTATTTACCTGAAGAAGAAACTAGATTGTGTGTGTGTGTGTGTCCCCACATCTATATCTAAAGAGGATGGAGAAGACTGGATCTTACATGGAGCAATAAGACCAAAAAAAAAAGAGAAGATGAAGAAGGAACTAGATTGTGTGTGTGGAATAGGAAAATCCCCACATCTATACCTAAAGAGGATGGATAAGATGGCTGACAATCTCCATTGAAAAGGCATAAATCTTTCATGGAGCAATAAGACAAAAAAAAAAATTGGAGAGAAGAGCTAGATCATTTCTCCATTTTTTTCAGGGAGATGAAGAAACTGAGGCCAAAGTCATTGATACTTAAGTAGCAATGCAATTGGTAGATGGAATGAAAGTTGGTTTTGACCAATGAAAACTACAGTATACAATTTTGGTGGTGTTGGTAGTGGTGGTGCCTATACTATTGTTATTCAAGAAAGTGGTGTCCTTCTGTCTATGGTAAAAGATTTTGACCCAAACCTAACGGAGAAGCTCAAGGAGAAAGAAACAACAACATTGTAATGAAAATTTGTTGGGAGGTACTGCCCAAGGAGAAGAAAAGGTGTTTAACCATCTATAGATGTTACTCTCAATTTTCACATGGACAGTGGTTCCTGTGTACAAGTAAGTTTTCACCTGCACAGTAGTCCAGATGGAGACTAAGGTTGGGTGTACCTTGGTTTGCCATCCAGCCTTTAAATGGATAAACTATTGCTGGGTGTGCTTAAAAATTTTCTAGAATTGTTGATTGAGCCCAAATATAGTCATTTTGCAAAATTCTTTCAAAGCCACGTCTTTTTGCCAAAAAATGCCACGAGCTTTGGTCATTTTGACAAATTTCACATTTTTTATTTCCCCTTCTGTGGATTCTTCTTTACTCCACATCATCCTCTTTTTCTAATGAAATTTCTCACCATTCATATAATGTAAAAAATGCTGTGATGATTTTTTTAAGGTCATGGGTATCAATTTGATATTGAACTCAGTAAGGCCTTATCTGCATGTTTAGGCAAAAAGTTCAAAAGAGTTGCATCTCTCACTTGAAGCAGTGGATGTGAGAAATAATGCTCAAGAGACCTGTGAAGAATTGTTGGGTAACTGTTAGCCAAGGGTAATGGGGCAAATGAGGGTGAATCTAAGAGTTTTGTTGACTAGTGGCAATCGACTTTCTTGGTTTGCACTAGAAGTTTATAGAAGAGATAAACTCCTTTAAGTTCCTTTAGAAAAGGCAGTATGATGATGTAAGTTGATGAATTCTGATCTAGAAAAGTAATTCATATTCACCACAGTCTGAAAACCTAATTTATATTTCAATCTATCCAAATCTATCCTAACTAAATGACTGGAACACCTTATATTTCAATTACAGTTTCATTAATATAACTTTTCAAAATAGTACAGGTAAAAGGGCAAAGTACCTTTGGAAATCCCTGTACTTAAACACACACACACATAACAAAGTTGAAAAAAAAGTTAAAATAGATTAAAAAGAACTTTGTTTAATTGAATATAAAATAGCTGCTAAACTAGGGAAGTTGTAGTTCCCATACACACACACACACACCTTTCTATCCCAACCACACATTTTTTACTTTCTTTTGACAAAGGATTATGTGCAATATTTGATTAGCTTGCAATTTATATGTTTCAACCGGGTGATTAAAAAATAGCTTGATATAAGGTTATTTATGTTTGTTTACTATTGGATGTTTATAAGCAATATTTTATTTCTTATTTCATAAACAAGCCCAATGTTTGCACATCCAAGCTTGGCTTTGTTAATTTCATGAACAACTTGTAATGGACTTGTGACATCAGATAGGGTAATATAGGGGTCGCAATTTGGGTTGACATTCATAAATTGGTCGGGTTGATCTAATTAATTATTGGTTGACATGACGAGCCATATTTAATCTTTACATGATAAAACATGAATAAATACTTTTACAAAACATATAATTATTTAAATATAAAAAATTTCATTATATATTACAAAATTACAAATACACATTATACATATTCATAACCTAATTAATATTGTTAAATAAATATAAATTAATATTACTAAATATAAAATATAAAATAATATATTTATATCTAAATGGGTTGAAGGGGTTAGGTTGGTTGACATGATTAGACATTGAAACAGAATTATACCAATCCGAAATCTGCTTTACACCGTGTTGTGTGAATAGTTTGGCCCCTGTAGGGTAAATGGATGTGGAGAGAAAACACGAAAGACAGTGATGGAGAAAAAGAATAGACAATGAAAGTTTTTTCTTGTATTTCTGATAATTCATATCCAAACAACTATGTTTTGTAAAATTGAAGTAGAGAGTGAAGGAAAAGTGAAAACTAAGACTTTTTGACATAGTAATTACAATAAAAATAATGAAATCTATCTAATTGATGAATGGATAATAAGCCTGCTAGGAGTTTAAAGTAAGAGCTATGATTAGAGAAAGCAAGACTCTTTGAGCTGGATATAACCTACTAAAATAACAAATTTCTTAAGCCAAGCTTGGTTGATTATTTTGATTATTTTGACAACTAAGTGTGCTCTAATGCCTCAATCACCATTTTCAGCTTTGCATTCATTTATCTTTTGAAGTTTCTTTTTTCCCCTAACCTATAGGCTATATACCATACATTAATTTGCAAATAAGCTTGTCGAGGAACTCTCGAACAATTTTTTTAAGAAGGTTTGTTGGAGTTCATGAAAGAGTTTGTGAGCAAATTTGTTTAGGGACAGATGAATGATCCTTATTTAAGAGCTCACCAAGTTGTGTGTGTGTGTGTGTGTGTGTGTGTGTGTGACTCATGAATTATCTTGTATATTCACTTATGACTTATTATTAGACTTGTCCCTGTCTTAGAAAGTGAGATTCATCAGAGTATTGAGTTTCAAAGCAGTGGCTTGAATAAGTGTAAATAATATCATGGCCCTATAATGGACTCAGTTATAATTCATCTCACAACAATATGCTTATTTGTTTAAAACCATTTCAAGAAATTCAATTCCTTCGAATTCTAATTTCTCCTTGATTCTAACTTGACTGCACCAAAAGTGCGGGAAGTTGCTTCGGACTTTTTTTTTTCTTTTTCTGTTTGATAAAGCCTGTGTATCTATGCATCGAGTAAAAAGAATAAAGACAGAATTGTTTTACTTCAAAATTAAGAAAGTTGGGAATATTTTGATATATTTAATCCAATGAGCTTTTTCTTCAACCATGTTTAGATATAGATCATGAGTTTTGGTGTTCTCAGAGCAGAGCAAGAGGGGATTAAGTTGAAGGCTGTTGATTTGTATCCGTTCCTTGACTTCATTAAAAGAAACAATCCTCCAACAGAATATTTCTTTATTGGACAAAACCAATGTAAGTATTTCAAAGGCCTCTCTCATTGTAAGATTGTTTTGTTCTTGTTAAATTATTAATGTTATAGTACTCAGCTTCAAAACCAAGATGCACCAGTTCATGAAATATTTATTATGTAGAATAAAATCAGAGATACCAGATGAATGTTACTCACTAACAACATAACCGGCAACACCAGATGGGCAAATTTCATATTACTAGATACCGCCTATTACTTGTAGTCTTCCATAAAGATATTGTCGTTTCAGGATTTAAGTGGGATTCTGTTATGATGACAGATATTGTCACTTCAATACATGAGCATTGGTTCTGTGCCCGGTGCTTAAATACATCAAAACCTGCTGGTGAAGGTGTCATTGTGATGCAAACTGCAGCTTTTCTTTTGGTTGCCATGTCAGTACAAATCAATATTTTTTAATATTAATTGAAGTATGGCTTATATTTTGGAGGATTGCTCAAGAAAAAACATGCTAACTAGAAACCCTGCTTCTTTTGTTGTCTTATGGGTGATTTAATTGTTAGGTATGAAGGTTCGATTAGTGCTGCATCTCAAGCTATGGTGGCTGTTGATCAGTTTGTGTGCCATTTGAACCGCAGAAACCATTAGTTGTTGGTAAGGAAGAAATTAATATAAGCTTTTCAGTTATCTTAATGTTGTGGACTGTTTGATGGATATGTCCAAGAGTAATGCTAGTGTTTCCTGAAAGCTGCAGCAAGTTATATGTATATATTGTGCAGTGCTCTAGTTTAATGTTTCCAGATTTTCCTCTAGATTGTGGAGGTTTGTTTTAGTCAAATTTAGTTGTGTTTGATGGTGGAACTCTGAAAGCGAACATCAGTGTACATGTTAAAGATCATTTTCTCAGTAAATTTGCATGGCTTGATAGACAATACTTAGATTTATAACTCCTATTTTCCATCTTTTTATGTTTTTTTTTTCATAAAGTACAGAAGAAAAAAAAAGAAATAAGAGAAGGATCTATTTTGTTGTTGAAGGAAATAAGATGAATGTCCACCAAAATAAAGGAATTTATTCTGACAAAGCTTATTAATATTTTGAAAGCTATGGTTGAGTGCTCTTGAGGCTGATTGACTAGACCTCATGTATCCTTATAGGTGACTTTTAGAGTTCAAGTTCAGTAAACCTAATAAATCCTAGATAATGACACAACTGTGTTAGTGATCTTTGCCTTTTTATAGCAGACCCAGCTCTTTTTCCCTTGGCTTGTATTTGTCAAATCTTGCTAGATTCTTTCAAATATATCTCTAAGGTGGTTGTCTCAAGCCAGTATGATTTAATTGGATGCCGAAAAACATTACCGTAGGTCCACATGAGTTAAAATTTACAGGGTCTAAGAGGCGATATGAGTCGGACTGTGTTATTCCTTGGAAAATTATAGTATCCAGCCGTGGGAAATGAGGAATTGGTTGAGCTTGACAAGGATGTGCTTATTTCAAGCACTACTCCATACGTATTTCATTTTACAAATGGTCAGTCGACTCCTCTCATGTAAGTTGGTCTTAATACTTGTCAATAGGATTTGGACTTCTGCTTGTTCCGACAGCAACCTGTCTTATTACATCCAAGGCCTAAAGGGAATATTCTCTCATTGGAGCTGTACGTCACTCTTCATATGAAGGATCAAATAATTGCTTGCTTTTAGTAGGGGTGTGTGTGTGACTTTTCAAGCTCTGTTATTTATTTATTTATTTTTATGTTTTTTATTTACTTGAAGCCTTTGAATGAGTATTAGTTTTTATCCTTGTCCTTCTGCTTGTAGTTTTCATCCTTGTCCTTCTACTTGCTAGTGGGAAAGAATACTTAGAGAGAGAAGAATCCTTAGCTGTGTGGAGTTAATTTTTTTTTGTTTAAGGAAATTTATATGCTATTGGGGAATCATAATATTTCGAAGACTTAACTTGTCAACATAAGAATTGCTTGTGAGGTCATATCCTTGGTGGCCCTCTACATATAATATCTCTGAATGTAAAAAATACCTAAATTGAATGACTAAGTATGGCTAGCTATAACTTCTGAATGCATATCTTCTGTAAACTTTTTTAAGGAACATGTTCTACTTGCTTAAGATCTGTTTCCTGAAGTTGTATTATATTTCTACTAGACTCTCATAAGGGTAAAAATGGTGCATTTTCTTTTGTGTAAGGAAAATATTGGGTGCCCCTGTGAGAGAAATTAAAAGGTTGAATCTAAGATATTCAACAAATATATGTGAAATTTAGGAATTGATTTTAAGCACAATTTCTACTAAACTACTGATTGTATTATGTTACAGCACTCTAAAACCTTTTTCGGTGGAATCCCCTTCATAGATAATGAAATTGGTATTTCAGATTTCAAATATTGCCTATGGTGCATTTAGTATTATATGATATTTACACATTATCTATTCAGTCTTTTTTTGTGCATAACTTTTCTTGTGCATAACATGTGTTGTAATCCTTTCTTATGCATAACATGCGTAAATTATAAGAATAATTTCTTTTTTAGTTCCTCTACTTTTCGAAAAGTACCCCTTTCGTCCCTCTTTTTTTTGTGACTTTTGGTCCCTTTACTTTATAAAGTGAGACTTATTAGTCCGGAGTCAGACGACATTCATTTACGCCGTTTCAGATCACTGATGTGTCATTCATGAGGCGTTATGTTGATGTCCATGTGACCATCATAACGCCATGTGACCTTTTTAAAACATTAAATCATTAAAAAATATTAAAAAAATGAAAAGAAAGCATTAAACAAACCACCCTCGAATTCGGATCATAACCCATTAGGATCCGAATTCGAGCCCCTCTCCCCCTTATCCTCTCCATGTGGCTTTCTAATAGCCACATGGACATCAACATAACGTCACGTGACAGACATGTTAGTTATATGAAACAATGTAAGTGAACGTCGTCTGTCTCCGGACTAATAAGTCCCGCTTTATAAAGTAGAGGGACCAAAAAATCATAAACAAAAAAGATAAGGGATTAAAAAGGTACTTTCCGAAAAATAGAGGGACTAAAAAGGAAATTATTCCTAAATTATATTTTATGGTGCACGTCTGATAGGATTGACTCATCTAGATCTTTTTTGGAGCTTGCATTACAAACTTTGGAATAAATTAATTCCGATGTAGGTGAAACTGATAAACAGTTAAATTCTTAAACTTTCTTATTCCTTGTGGCCTAGGTTAATTGTGGTTTGGTTAGTATAAAACAATTACTTATTTTCCCTAAATTATGGATTGGAGATCTTCAAATACCCGTGCCGAGTATTCTAGCACGTAATCAAATTATTGAAGTTCATCTCTTATGTTTTTCATTAGTGCATTATTGCACATTTCTCATGTTCTTTGTCCTTGTGTTGAAGGGAGGGTTCTTATATTTTAAGACTCAAGTTTAAATATAGTGGATATTTCAAGAACCATAGGGATGCACAAAAAAAAGTATTATTTGGAAAGACAAAAGATACTGGTAATAGAAAAAGACTACTACAACTTGGAAATATTAGAAAACCTATGACAATTTTCTACTTGGGATATCAACCAAATTCCAAAGTAATGGCATATTATTAAAGGTGTGGAGTTGAAGAAGTTTGTTGAAATCTTTAGTGATTCAAATCTTCTTCATGCATTGGATATGTACAAGGATGATAAAACATATGAGAGGTATGCGTCATTAGATGATGCTACGCCTACTGCAGAAGAAGGAGAGTTAGAAGATTTGTCAGGACAGAAACATTAAATGAGGGCACAAGATATAACCTAAGAGGGTAAAGCCATCAAGTGCATCAAATAGAAGGATGCTCTTGTGATCCAATTGAAGTTGAACCAAGAAATACAGGTGAAATGCAATAAAACAACATTGCAAAGGTTGAAGATGACTTAGATGAGGACTATATAGACATGGATGGTGGGATAATGGGAGAGGATGACACCGAAAACAATGGCAGTAATGATGAGGATGGTGTTTCCAAAGGAGTTAATAAAGATGTAGAGATTGAAAGTGAAAAATGTTATCATTCTCTCTATAGTAACAGTGGATCAGATGATGGCCAAGTTGAAGGTTTTGAAGGTGATATTTATGAAGTTGATGAAGATAACCCCATTAGAACTTGAAAGCAAGTTTGAAGATGCATATCATTATAGAAGATCCTTGGAGCACTTTGCAATGTTAGAAGAGTTCTCAATAATCTATATAAAAGGTGACCAAGAGAGAGTAACAAGAAGATGTGCTTCGAAAGACTGTCCTTGGACATCTTGTTGTTGCTCTTTCTTGGTCACTTTTTACATAGGTTATTGAGAACTCTTCTAATATTGCAAAGTGCTCCAAGGATCTTTTGTAATATATGCATCTCAAACTTGCTTCCAAGGTCTATAATGAGGTTATCTTCATCAATTTCATAAATCTCATCTTCAAAGCCTTCAACTTGGTCATCATCATCAAATCCACTGCTATTATAAAGAACATGATAACTTTTTTCTCACTTTCAATCTCTACATCTTCATCAACTCCTTTTGAAACACTATTCTCATCACTACTGCCTCTGTTTTCGGTGCCATCCTCTACCATTATCCCACCATCCATGCTGGTATAGTTCTCATCTAATTCATCTTCAACCTCTGGAATGTTGTTTTGTTGCATTTCACCTGTATTTCTTGGTTAAACTTCAATTGGATCACACGAGTTTCTTTCTATTTGATGCACTTGATGACTTTGCCTTCTTAAGTTATATCTTCTACCCTCATTTGATATTTCTGCCTTGACAAATTTTCTTTCTAACTCTCCTTCCACTGCAATAGGGGTAGCATCATCTAATGAAACATAGATCTCACATGTTTTATCTTCCTTGTACATACCCAATGCATGAAGAAGATCTGAACTACTGAAGATTTCAACAAACTTTTTCAACTCCACACCTTTAACAATATGCCAATACTTTGGAATTTAGTTGATATCCCAAGTAAAAACTTGTGATAGGTTTTCTTCTAATGTTTTCAAGTTGTAGTCTTTGTCTATCACCAGTGTCTTTTGCCTTCTCAAAAGTATTTTCTTTTGCATTCCCATGGTTCTTGAAATATCCATCCTATTTAAACTTGAGTCTTAAAATAAAAGAACCATCCCTTCAACACAAGAAGGATAAAGAACATGAGAAATGTGCAATAATTCACTAATGGAAAACACTCAAATGACAACATTGGCATTTCTACGCTTTGTCTGGCAACATCTTCCACATTACAAGTTTCTAAGTCAAGATCTTCAGCACTTACTTCACTATTCGCTGTGTAGTTATCATCATCGTGGTCATCCCTACTTGAGCTCCCATATTCACCAAATTCATTGACTGGTTCATTGACTAGTTGTGTAGATGAAGTCGTCTCCCATCTCATATTATGTGGAATGTTGCCATCTCTGTTGATTTCATGTTGAGAAGAAATACCAGTGGAAGTTGCAATACCAAGCTCGACATATAATTCTATAACTTGAATATCTGAAAATGTTTGGTGGGACTCGAACATTGTATGAACATTTCAATCATTACGTAATTTGAAAACCCGATAGTAAATCTTGTCATGGCCTGAAGAAATAGGTAGACGGTATTTGATATGTGAAACTTTTTGACTGTCTACCATTCCTATATTTTCTTTAATGATTCTCTTTAAATTTTCTAAGGAGATATCATTTTCTACATAAAAACAATCTTGAACGTCGGAGAAAAATATGACAGTATCCTCGCTTGTAGTGATTGAACCATTGTAGTAAACCAAAACAAGTGATCTTTCTGCCATTACTGAAAATAAAGAATTTAAAATTAGAGAGTATATTTAAAGAGAGTAAGGTGAGAATAGAAATAGAGGAGTGTGATTAGGAAAAAGGAACAAGGGAGAGAAATCAGGGTTTCGGGGTTTGTGTAGGAGAGAAGCAAAACATTACATCTATTTATAATAACATTAACAATAACAATTTAAAATAATAAATAAGAACATTCCCTCACATGGTATTAATGACTCTATTTATAGTAATAACAAAGGTAAGAGAATCCTCTTACCTATTCCAGTAGTCAGATTATACCAGTCTTCAGAGGTTTTCCCCCTTCCCAACATCTTCATAGTAGTCCTCTCTATTGTCCAATGCACAAGATATGTTAGCTATGTGAGGTTATGAACATGGATGAATGCTCAGATAGTAGGGATAGGGCTCTAGCTTACCAAGTATGTCCTTTGAACTGCAGCTCCAGGAGATGAAAGTAGGTTCCACGACTGCTTCAACCACTAGCAAGTCAGTACTCTCCCCCTTGAGGACCTACACCTCCTTTTTCCTCCAATCTCTTTCAGACCTTCACAGTAGCTACCTAGCATATGAGAGGCCTTTAATTTCCAGGTTCCAAGAAGTTTTAAGTAGTTGGCCGAAATCTCTCAAGGACAGTGAGGGGGAAAAAAAGAAAACTTGTGTTGAGGAGAAGGAAAGAGATTCAAAGCTTGGTTGTAAGGATTGGAGAAAAATGCAAGGGAATTACAGAAGGTTATCTCCCTGAGGGTTTGGTGCAGGGTTTTATGGAGGGAAAGAGGAGGCTAGTTAGAGCTTTGTTTTTCCTTCTTTTTCCAACTCCCTTTTTCAACCTAAGGTATGGCTTTTCAGAAGCCATTATAACATAGCACATGGGGGCTATGGAAAATAAATCCATGATGCCTTCACGAGAAAGCCATCAACTACAAATCCCTCCAAATAACAAGTCCCTATTATAACTTATCACATGGGGGCTATGGAAAATCAATCCATTATAATTAACTTAGCATGAGAAAGCCATTATAACTTAGCACATGGGGGTATGGAAAATCAATCCATGATGCCTTCACGAGAAAACCATCAACTACAAATCCCTCCAAATAAGAAGTCCCCATTATAACTTATCACATGGGGGCTATGGAAAATCATTATAACTTAGCACATGGGGGCTATCGAAAATCAATCCATTATAACTTAGCACGAGAAAACCATTATAACTTAGCACATGGGAGCTATGAAAAATCAATCCATGATGCCTTCACGAGAAAGCCATCAACTACAAATCCCTCCAAATAACAAGTACCCATGTTTTTTGTTGTTTAGTATGTAGCTATTAGATTATGAGCTCTTTGCTTGTAGTGTCACAAGACTCACAATCTCTCCCCGTGAATCAACAGGCCTCAAATTGGAGTTTAGTTGGGTCTACCACCCTAGAATAGACTTAGTTAGCGTTTAGCCATTTAATGAGTTCCTAACACCAGTTTGCATGTATCATGACATGTGGTATTAAGATTTTGTAATTTAGCCCCTATATTAGGTTATTATCACATGCAAGCCATTTCTATGGCGTTTTGCATAAAACTCCCTATTATTGGAAGCTATTAAATTCATGTAAAGTGGTTAGGTAAATAATCATATATAAATTCCAGAAAATTATAGAATTTAATGGGGGTGGCCTTTATACTCCCTTTCAAGCTCAACCCTGATTATATATGTTGAAGGTGAAATTGATTTGGTTGTGGGGGGGGGGGGTAGTGTGTGGCCGGTTGTGGAGGAGAATCAGACCCATCTCCTCACGGGAAACCCTTGGTCACAACAACCCTCTGTCATCTTCTCCTTCACGGGCTCTATACTGGAGATGAAGAGATAGTGAGCATGCCCTTACAGGGTTGATAGAAGCCTTTGTCTCTTCTTTCCCCTTTTCTTGTCTTTTCTCAGTGTGCTCTCACATCTTGGTTCACCTTTTGAAAAATAAAGTCCCAAATTCATGGAGTCACAAGTGGGAGTTCACCTTTTCCGTTTAATATTTTTAGTTTCCTTTTAATATAATTATTTTTCACTTAATATTATACATTTTCGTTTAAGATTGAAAGTTACTGCTTAATTTATGGCTTTTCCACTTAAACCGTTTGGTTTCCGTTTAATATGCATGTTTACTACCCAGGATATTCGTGGGCGGCGTGTTTACCAAGTTTCCGTTTAACAAACATTGTTTCCATTTAACAAAATTTTTTTTTCCGTTTAACAAACAATGTATATGGTTTCTGCATGTTAGAAAGCATTAACGTTTAACACTCGT
The DNA here is from genome assembly GCA_026586065.1 of Dioscorea zingiberensis. Lineage (NCBI taxonomy): Eukaryota > Viridiplantae > Streptophyta > Magnoliopsida > Dioscoreales > Dioscoreaceae > Dioscorea > Dioscorea zingiberensis. Next base: position 50,361,866 of record CM048818.1, on the reverse strand, counting down.
AGTAGTCGTTGATAGGAGGAGAAGAAAAATATTTCATTCATAAACGGTACGATTAAACAACACACTACAAAAATAGAAAAGAAGTCTGCGGAAGAACAACACAAGAAAGAAAGAAGAGAGAAAGGATGATGCATACAAAGCAAGTAAAAAAGAGAAGGGGGTCCAAAACCAGCAACAACATTTGTTCAATCAGTATCTTCAGCAGAGGTACTAGGTGGGAGATATTGAAGGGCATCCTTGAACTCCAATGGAGTCTAGTCTAGCTCGGGATGACGACGAGAGATATCTTGGAAGATTTTGAAACCTTCTGCGACACCTTTTCGCCCCTCCTTGCAGACCAGGTCCTGGAATTCGTCGGATTCCTTGAACTCGGAGATAGCACGGGAGGCGATCTCGTGCTCTCGGGCCAGGTTCTCATCTGAAATCTGGTAAAGCACGACAGCATGACGAATATCCATGCGGAAGAGTATGGAGCGTTTATATTCCCCCACGGCATCCTGTAAAATCCAAGGATTTTAGGGTTTATTTATTTATTTATTTATTTATTTATTTATTTATTTATTTATTTTTGGCTATTGGATTTAATCGTGTGATTAAATCGGGAAGGTTCTCAAAGTTGGACTTGTTATTATTTTTTTTAGACTTGCTCTTTAAGCAAATATTAAGAATAAATGACTTCTATTTCGCTTAGATTATTTTTAGAAGAAAGCTTCCAAGTTTGGGTTAATTGGAAAGTGTGGATTAAAAGGATTAAACCTTAATTAAGTTTAATTAAGGCTGTTGGGGACCAATGTGAAATTTGAAAACTTAGGGGGACTAATAGGGAAATATTGTTTCCCTCATGAAATAAAAAAAAGTTATGGACCAGCATGTAACATTTTATAAAAACAGGACTTAGTTGCAAATTGAAGAATTAAATAAGATGAGCATTTTATATATATATAGATTTGATTGCAAGAAAGAGGACGTACTTGGTTGGGGTATATATGATACTTTAAATATATAATATAGGAATGCATGCAAATTATAGAAGGACATTCATGCACCGTTGGAAGAATATATAAATAATATCTATCTATATATATATATATATATATATATATATATATATATATTTGTTCAAATGTGCAAGGGATTATAATGTCACATTAAAAGGAAAGAGGGAGTGCATGTGCATGGATGGAGTATATACATATATATATATATATATATATATATATATAAACGAATAAAATAGGTAAAAGGAAATAATCCATCTATGGACCACGTGAATGGATGGATGCATTACTTTATATATATGGTTAAATTTATATATATGTAATGAGGTATACAAATAGAGATACGTATGGAAAAATATAGAAAGAGAGATTTTTGCTTTATCATTCCGCGATCTTCGGCCGACCAACAAAAAAATAAATCCGATCTGTTCCGCATGAAGGCCGAAATCAGAGGAATGGATTCCCTTCCAATCCTCCATTAAATCCTATAAAAGAGTCTCCACTCCGAACCCTAACAGCGTCGTCGCAACTAAGAAAGAGGAAGAGGGGGGCTGGGCCGAAGTTCAACGCAAGCGGCGCGACCGAGGGAGGGCCTTGATCTCGAGGGGCGCCGGGAGGACGAGGGGAAGGAGCTCTTCAACCTCTAATCTTCCTCCAAACCACCGTAAGTCGTCGAGCTGGTTCCATAGATCTCCGAAGGGGGACTGTTCATTGCCGGTGAGCTTCATAACCTCTGTTTTTTTTTATTTTATTTTATTTATACCTACTTCCTGGCGTCATGCAAGGCTCTAGAGTGTCATTGTTCAGTGAAGAGATCGGTTTGTTTCTTAAAGGTTGATATTCTAGTAATAGAAGAGAGATAAGCTTAGAGAAAGAGAGAGAGAAAGTTACTACTTCAAGGGTGTTCTGTTGATAGAGATTGAGAGGAATCAAGCCATGAAGTACATGATAGGTTGGTAAATGGCCTAGATTGATGAACCCTAGGAAATGTCTGGTAGTGAGAGTTAAGAGCATGAGTTGTTATGTTTGTTTTGATTTTCATTGACAGTCATATGAAGTAATGTTAGAGAACATGGCTTGGTACCATCCATTTCGAGTGGTTTTACTTAGATGCTCATACATTCAAAGGTACATGGTGATTTTGTCTCACTTAATAGGGTTGCATGGAGGATACCGTTAAAGGGTTTGTAGTGGCTCAATGTCAGTGGAAGTAGATAACTGATTCATGTTGGAATTTCTGAACTTGCAGGACCTTGTTTCTGGCTTCAATGTTATGTTTTGGCATTTGATGACATGAATAGTTTATGCATGGAGTTTGATGATGGATTTAAATCATGCTTGCATGGAAGATTGGTAGAGTTGACATACTTGCATGGGTTGAGGCTTAGAAGATGGGTGAGTTTAGAGAAGCTTGTATGGGAATAGTTAGAGGATTAATGAATAAAGGAAGAGACCTTGAGAGGCTCTGAGTTTCCCTTTGGGTTGTTAAAAGAACTGTTAATTATCCTAGTTAGCAGAGATGAAGGTTGGAGGAGATGAGAGCACATAAACATCGAGCATACATAGTGTTGTTAATATGGATAATTAACATGGGTCACTTTAATGTTAACAGTTGGTTGAGTCCTTGATGAGGTTCTAGTAGGTGGTTGTGTGGCTGGAAACCTTGGTGATTATGGTTAGTATGGGTTCTGAATCAGAAAAGAACTTGAAAGTTTCTTTTCTAGTTATTTGAATAGGGGGTCTAAAAATAAGAATAACTACTACTATCATTACATGTATAATACTCCATTTAGTTGGAATAATCACATTACTAATTGTATTGATAGTTATCTTCGTTTTGAAATCGATAGTAGAATTACTAGTTACATTCCGGGTGATATCGTCAATTACAGTGATGGTTACATTTATAGTTTCATTTGTACTGAAAGTGTAAGTAGTACTAGTATATGAACTAGTAGTAATGGCAGTGATTTCAACAGGAGAGAAAATGCGAACTATTGTGATATAAATAAATGAAACTAAGGCGACAGCAGGGAAAATCATGCATTATAATGTCCTGGTAATGAGGTCTATTAGATGGTTTCTGGAGTTTGAATGAGCTGTGGGCCAAGGTGATTGAATAAATTGAGTGGCATTGATTAGATCAAATTAGTTGACTGACTAGTTGGGTTAATCAACTTAAGTGGATGAGGTTAGGTGAGTTGTTTGATACTTTTAGGTTGTTAGTTGGGCTTTTGGGCCCGATAGTGTTGATTGGAAAGGTTTGGGCTTGAGTAAGTTTGAGTTGGGTCTACTGATGGATCCATCTACGGGCCGGTCCCATTTAGCTTCACATGCATTATAGATGGTACTATTTTCGAGCACTTGTGCGTGTGTTGAGTATAGATCTGTGTTTACCAGATATTGTCGAGGAGCGTGGTACTTCGACGGGACAGGCTCAGAGCATTCGGTTGGATTGCGTCTAGAGGTAAGTACTTCTGCCTTGTACCCCCCAGTCATTTGTTGATTGGTTTCTTGACTTTTGACTTGCATGTTTGAGCATGCCTTATTCCTCTTTTCGGAGATCTTATTGACGTGTCTTTACTGTGACATGTTGCCTTGTTATTCATACATGCTTCCTTGTTTTGTTGAAATCTTTTGTTTAGAATGTTTGATTATTTCGGGATGTTGGAATCCCTGTGTGTTCTGTTCTTCGTCCGGATTGATGGAAGCGGTGAGCTCCAGTTTTTGCGAGGCGTTAGGGGCCAGGACACCACGGCGTTCCGGCACTCCTAGCCGGAGGAGAGTGTTGCAGTTGTCCACGCGGTCGGTGGGGTCGATCGGTGGCCGTGTCGGCATGAGAGGCGGTGGCGCTACCGACATACGACCCGAGGGCCGTAGCGACCGGATGGTCGTTTTTCTCAGCAGGTTCGCTGATGGTACTGACCGGGGGAGACGATTGAGAAGCTTCCATTGGAACTCTTAGCTAGGAGTCACGATCTTGTTATTTTATTGTGATAGACTCCTAGGGCTTGTTTTGAGGGGCGTGCCCCGAGTTTGCTTTGATATTCATGTCTTTTGATATCATATTTTCTTGAACCCCGAGTAGTACTTATCGAAGCTTTCCATTCAAAGCTCATGCACTATTTTCTCCTGTTTTACAGGATCCACGAGGCCTAGGACACTAGTACGCAGCGAGAATTTGGCCGTGGGTCGGGTGATTTGCAGAGGTCCGAGGACCTTGTCTATCTTTTGTTTTGAGTGAGATATTATGTTTTGTAGGTCCCCTTAGGGCCTGATATTTGTAGGGTACCTGAACCCTTGTTATTTATTTCCGCTGAACTCTGTTTATTTTGAATAAATTAGTTGTTATTTTGCATTATCTGCTTACACACTTAGGCCTTGTATCCGGGTGGGGCCCGTCTCTACTCGGCTACGGCCGGTCTGCACACGTGCCCGAGGTCCCGAGATTGGGTCGGGGCGTTACACATCCTCTCGGATCCTTTTGCGGGAGACCGGTTGTGCGGTAGGTGGCACCTCCTCCTTCTTGAAGGCCTCTGCAACTTGTCAGAGTTCAGGGCCCGGGGCTGGTGAAGGTTCTCCGGCAAGTTCCCTTAGCGATTTGCGCAGCCGGTGATGATCCATTCTAGGGGGATAGTCTGGGAACCCTGTAGAGGAAAAAGTGAGGAGAGTGTGGCCTCATCGATAGCTATTTAAAGAGCACGTATGAGGACGCACAAGGGATTCACGTGACGCTTTGGATAGTGGACAATAGAAAGGAATGAATAAGGAAAATAAATACTATTTTGGTGCCTTTTCCAAGTGAATTAAATTTGATCAGATAATTATTTAAAAAATTCTTATCTCAAAAAAATATTTATTTATTTTTTTAATTAATTTTTTTATTAATATTAAAACGTGGGGCCACTGATTAAAAACAAAACCCTATCATGCTTATTTTTCTTTATTTTTTATAATATAAAATAGTGGGACTCACAAATAAAAAACAAACTCCAAGTTAATTACTTTTTTATTATTATTTTTATAATATTAAAATGCGTGGGACCCATGAATAGACCTGACCACGGTTCGGTTCGAACCGGCGAACCGAACCGGAACCGTCACTCTTTGAACCGAACCGGAACCTTAAACCAGAATATTAAGGTTCGGTTTAGTTTCTTATAATTTGGGAACCGAACCGGAACCGACGGTTCGGTTCCGGTTCCATTTTTTTATTTTTAAATAAAATATATAATATTTTTATATTATATTATTTATCTTAACTAAAAAAATTAAAAAATACATCTAGATAAACTTTAGAATGCAAAATTATTTGTTTTTTAAAAATTATTTTAAATATTTATAAAAATCACTTCAATGACCCATGACATGATAAGATATAACAATTTATTTTAAAAAAATAAACTGTTTTTTTAAACACAAAGGAAAAGATCATACTTAAACCTTAGTTGGCAACGGTCTTCAAAACCATTGAGAATACCATCTTTAGATTCTTTACCAATGAGATTGATCATTTATGAGATGATAGTTAAGCTTACCAATGAGCTCAACGGTCTTGAATCATTCTTGAAGACCGTTGCATTTTCATTTAAAATTAAAATTACAATATTTGATTTTTATTTTTAGTAATTTTAACCTATAAATATCCATTCACCTGCTATTTGTTTTCTCACTTTTCCTCTCAATCTTCATATCTCTTGATCTTTAGTTCTCTCAAATTGTTTCATTCAATTTAAGTTTTCTAATGGCCAGTGGAAACTCTTCTACTTCTCACAAGAGAAAAAATATTGATATGGAGATGCCTCCTCCTCCTATTTCTCCTCAAATCCTTGATGATACTTCTACACCCACAATGTCTGAAGCCATGTCTAATCCAATAATTCCAATCATAGATCATGAGAAACGGCCCAAATCCGATTTATTCACGAAGCATATGAAGAAGGTGGAAAAACCCGATGGAACAACCGTGATCATCTGTAATTATTGCGGTAAAAATTATTCTTGGAGCAAATCTGGAGGTTATGGTACGTATCGAAAGCATATAGAGAAGCAACACCCTAGTGAAGTTGAAGCCGCAAAAGCACAATCACAAACACAAATTGCAAGGTACGCTACATCTAACAATCAATTATTTCATTATAACGATGCAAATAATAGAGAAGAATTAGCACGTATGGTTGCAGTTGAACATTTGTCATTTTCTTTTGGTGAAAAAGTTGGTTTTATTAATTATTGTCATAAAGCATTAAATCCTGCTACATGTCGTGTTCCTAGAACTACTCTCACACGTGCACTTTTTAAAATTTTCAAAACAGATAAAAAGAATTGATTAAATATTTTAAAAATTTTGAAGGTCGTATTTCTATATGTTATGAAATATGGAGTGATCATTGGCGAGTGCATTCTTACATGGGTGTAACTTGTCATTTTATTGATAATAATTGGACAATGCAAAAAAGAATTATTGCATTTAGAGTTTTTGATCAATCTCATACTGCAGATAATATTTTTAGATTGCTTAAAACTATTTTTGAAGATTATCAAATTGATGATAAAATTTTTGCAATTGGTTTTGATAATGCTGCAAATAATACTGCTGCTATTCCTGCTTTAACTACTTTATGTAAACCTCTTTTTGGTGGTAAATTTTTTCATCAAAGATGCACTTGTCATATTTTAAACTTATGTGTTCAAGCTGCACTGAAAGCACTTGATTGTTTTATTGAACCTATTAGAAATGCAATTCATTATTTGTGGAGACATCCATCACAAATGAAAGCATGGTCAAATTTTTGTACTACTCATGGCAAACATCCTATAAGATTTTCACGTGATGTGCCTACTCGTTGGAATTCTACTTACAAATTACTTTGTCAAACTGAGGAATATAAGACTTTATTATGTAGTTTTATGCAATACAATGCTAGTGATATTATTCTTTATCTTCATCATTGGGATATTTGTACACAAATTTGTCAATTATTAAAAGTTTTTAATGATGCTACAAATGTTTTATCCGGTGTCTATTATCCTACAACACATTTATTTCTTATTGAGAGTGTTAATATTGTTGGTGCATTATCTGATTTTGCTAATAATGAACAGTTATTATCTTGTTGTGGCATTATGAAGGCAAAATGGTGTGATTATTTTGCAAATATCCCAAGTATTTATTTGCTTGCATCTGTTTTTGATCCACGTTGTAAATTAGATGGTTTAAAAGATTATTTAGAGGTGTATTATACATGTTTAAATTTAAAAGTTGATATTAATATTTTGTGTATTAATATTAGGACTTTATTTGTTGAATTATATGATAATTATGCTAGAATTTATGGTATTGATGTTGGCCAAAGTGAGACCCCGTCTGAAATTCCATCATCATCACTTCCTAAAGGGTATCAACTGTTAGCTCTAAAAAGAAAAAAAAAAAATGGGTTCATCTTCATCATCCACAAGCTCGAGACCCGAGCTTGAAAGTTATCTAACAACATCTTTTGAGTTTGTTGATGATAACAGTTTTAATATTTTACAATGATGGAAGGAGCATCAAAAGCATTTTCCAGTCTTGGCCACTATAGCCAAACAAATCCTTTCAACTCCAGACTCTACCGTTGTTGTGGAACAAGAGTTTAGCGCTAGTGGAAATATATTGGATGCAAGGCGTTCTTGTATGAGCCCGGAGTCAATTGAAGCTCAAGTTTGTGTTGATGATTGGACCAAAGCGCAATATAGACAACAAGAATTGGAGCAACAACAACAGGATCAAGAGTTGAGTTATGATGTTCCCGATGAACAAACCACAGATGGTACCACCGGGAGTGATTAAAATAAAAGAGACAACAATTTATGTTTTTTATTTTCCATCTTTATGATTATGATTTTGTGATAATAATATAATATTGTAATAATTAATTATTTTAAATCTTTAATTACTTTTGATTTTTACATTTAAGTAAACATTATTAGCAAAATAAAAAAAATATTAAAAAATAGTGTCACATCTAATTTAAAAGATTTAGAAAAACAAATGCATTCAAATTTTCATAACTTCATTCATTCAGTATATGATAAGATATAACAATTAAAAAAATAAAAAGATAAACTGAATTTTGAAACAACCATATATTTTAGATATAATAAATTTTTAATCAATTATAATTCACATCCAAAACTGTTTAAAATATAACAAATTTTTAATCAATCACAAAATCACATTGTTTGTCACACATAAAACAATTTTATCCATTTTTAAAATTATTTGGAAGAAACCAAAACAGGGAGCTACTTAGGTTCATAAACCGGAACCGAACCGCGGAAGTTATGGTTCGGTTCCGGTTCTAAATTTTACAAAACCGGAACCACCGGTTCAGAACCGGAACCGAACCGGGGTCAGGTCTACCCATGAACTAAAAAAAACAAACATTAACAAACCTGCACACATTATTTAATTGTTTATTATTATTTTTATCATATTAAAATATGTGAGACCCACAAATTAAAAAAAAACATCAAACAATGTACGAATGTGCATTCCAGTAAATAATCACTGGAATGCGTATTTTCGTAATTAATTTTTTTTATAATATTCTAAAAAAAGTCACCAATTGAAGATAAAACAAGAGAAAGCATTTAATATGATTTGGATAGATGCGGCGCAACCCAGGTGCCCGGATTTAAAAATGTGATAGGTAATAAAAGGTAAGAAGAAGAATAGATGCAGGCCTATGATTATATGGAGAGATATAGTGTCTAAAAACCTACGTATATTAAATATTGGGTTGGATTTTGCCTTTGATAGAGGAATATAGAGATTGAGACTTCATATAGCCGACCCATCTAGTATGGGATTAAGGCTTGGCTGTTGTTAACTTTCATCGGCTGTATGATAGTATATGCTAGATTACAACTATTATATTAATTAATTTAATTTTTTTAGTTTATCATTTAATAGGGTTTTACTATAGTTTAGGCTAAAAGTAATAATTTTTTTGGGGGGTTCAATTGATATTGAAAAAATATAGCAAATTAAACAAAACAAAACATCATTTTTTTTTTTTTTGATAAAGTGGATAAACCACGTTCATTTATTAGAGTAGAAGTAAGAAACAGAGGTATGCAAGGAGCCCTAATATTACAAGCGGTTCCTAGATGAACCAAACAACATAGATTCTTGAGGGGGTCGGAAGGGACAGAAATGGGGTAGTCCTTATAAAATCCACTATGGCTTCATGTACCCTGGCCCTCATTTTGGCTCCTCTTCCCCGAAATCCACATCCAGAGGTCTAGATGGTCGTTACTCTCTGATGCTTGCGGGCTTTACCTGACTACAGAGTGCATTTCCTGGAGCTGGCTTCTCTTGGTAGCATTGGATGCGTCGAACCATGACAAGTAGAGGAAGTCTATGTGGCGGAGTAGATTCGTGTAAACACGGTGTTTATCTTGAAAGCACTGCATGTTCCTTTCCAGCGAAATGCACCAAGTGACCGCCATGACGAGCAGGTTTCAACCCTTTCGAAGAGCCTTCTCCATTCATTTGGAGAGGGGGGCACGACCCCACAAATCTTATATTTGGTTTTGTGTGTGTGTGTGTGTGTGTGTGTGTGTGGGGGGTTGGGGGCGTAATGGGACCAGATCTCCTTGGATAAGCAGATGTTCGGTGGATTCCTCTTCCCTGTCACATAAGTAGCACCTAGTCCTCTTGTCTCTCCATTGTCTCTTCATGAGATTTTGTATCGTGGGGAGCTTGTCCTCCTAGCTAGCCAAGCAAAGAGCTTGATCTTCTATGGGCACGCTTGCTTCCAGAAAGACGCGGGAAGAGGGCATCTCACCCTACCGTCCATTTTGAAGCGGTAGAGTGACTTGACTGAGAAGACCTGGTTTGGAGTTACTCTCCATTTTTTGCGGTCTTCTTGGCCTGAGCCACTGCTGTCCAGCTGTTCCTTGATTTCCATCATCAGCTCTACGACTCCACGGGATAGCGGACCTGACTTTAATAGCGTGCCATCCCTTTGATGGATCCTTCGAGCTTCTTTGATAGTGAGGTCCTCCTTTGCCATCAGAGTTTGGAATTCCGGGAAAGAGCGGAATGGGCCTGGATCATTGATCCATTTATCGTAGCATAGGATAGTTGACTCGCCCAACTCAACCTTGGTGATGATGTTTGTCATGGTAGTTTCAGCTTGTTCTGTCACTCCCTTCTAAAAATAGGACGATCGTGCTGGTGCTTTTTTATAGGGGTTCAATTGGGATCCACGGTAGTAGGCGTTTGCAATGATTCTACTACAAATGCCAGCTTCCCCTCTCAGTAAGCGCCACCACCACTTTCCCAGCAGTGCCTCATTGAAAATTTTCAGGTTGAGAATACCCCAGCCCCCAAGGTCCTTTGGCCTTGTGAGTTTCTCCCATTTGACAAGTCGGTAGGCCTTTTGAGTTTAGGTTCGCCCCACGCCATAGGAAGTCTCTCATGATTCCTTCAATTTGGCGGACCACCCATTGAGGGAGCTTATACATTGACATCCAATAGTTGGGAATGGCTGAGAGGGCTGAGTTGAGGAGAGTGATACGTCCCCCCATGGACATGAGCCTTCTTTTCCATGTCCCCAGTTTGGTCCTCATTCTGTGGATGAGCGTCTGTCATTCTGCTTTGCGGGGCCTGTTACCGGATAGCGGGATCCCAGGTATGTTATTGGGAGTTGGAGTTGGTTGCATCCCACTGTTATGGCCAATTCATTTGCCTCAGGTTCTGTTTTGCCTATGGGCACAATTGCGCTCTTTTGGTAGTTGATCCGAAGGCCTGTGACTCTGAAAGAGGTAAAAAAAATTAAGCTTCAGAATTCGGAAATCCTCCGTCTCCCCAGAGCTGGTGATAAGGAGGTCATCCGTGTAAATCAAGGTCGGGATTTGTTCTCCGATCCTATTACCGATCCTGAAGCCCTCGAAAAGGCCTTCCCTCAAAGTTTTTGTGATCATTTGGGAGAAGACTTCAAACATCATTTTATTACAAAGATTTCGAAGAGAATTGTCAAGACCAAAATGAAATGAAATTGAGCAATTTCTGTCATTAGTGTGAGATTGCTAACATCTTTCCGTTCTTAGGACACAAATTGCGTGTTGTTGTAAGTATCCCCAAGTAACCCAACTGACTAAAATGAAGGACTCATCAATTGTTACATATGCAAACAAAAAAAATATTACTTCCGCTCCGTTCTATTCAACCCCAAAAAAGTTATATACTCAAATCCTTGATAAAAACTAGTTTTTTTGCTCAGATATCTTATATATCCTACTAATATTTTTGCCCGGATATCATGTTAAATAAAAACTATAAAAACACTGGCCTTCATAAGAAAAGAAAAATTGGTTATTTATTCCCTCTCACAAAAAGAGATCAGGGTTCAAACCACCCCTAAGACGTGCTTGTATGATATCTATATTTATCAAAATAAATAAATAAAAACTATAAAAACTTCATATTGAGATTCATAAGAATCTAGTACAAATCACATGTTTAAATACAAACTGTAAAGACTTCAGATTGAGATCCTATCCGAACTATTTCTTTAAATTGATTGCCAATCATTACCTGGAACTTCACATCAAGTCTTATTACCACATCTTTCAGGTAGATTCAAGAGTGCTAGAGTTAGTAGTCATAACACCAGATCAAATTGGTACAGATACCCACAGTTACATGGCCAAGCAACTAAACTTCATGTAACTGTGGGTATTGAGACCATGTTACAATGCCAAAGCCAAAACATTTTAGTTCCTGTGTGTGTATATTGAGATCAAGGGGTGAGATGAAAAAGAATCCCTTGGTGAACATCTTCAACATCATTTTCACAAACAAACAACTATATATACAGAGGCACACATGTACCCGTAATCCACTGTTTCAACCATCTATATCTCTTTACCTTCAGAAACTCCCGTATGATCTTCTATGCCATTTTCTTCTTCTCCTATCCCGACTTTGTTCACTTTTCTTAATCGCAAAGTAGTGTTCTGGCCACCTGGGTCTTTCTGGGGAGATGCAACAAGAAGCACGCGGGACATTACATACGAGAGTAGCTCTTCTCGGTGGGAAAATGTGAAATCCAGATGAGCATATTGGAACTCATTGTATGAGACTTCCACGCCCGCTCGCCTCATCAGTCTGTAGTGCTTTCTCACCATTGACGGCCTTATAACTTTGTCTTTACGACCAGCAACCAAATCAACAGGTATATCAATGAGGTTATAGTGCTGACCCAAGTCCAGGGGCTCTCTTGAACCATATGCTTCCATATTAGCAGTTGCACTTCCGAAATCATACATTATGAACTTTCTCGCTCTCTTCATCTGTGCCAAGTGCAGGGCGACATGAAGTGACACACCAGGCATATCGTACATATTATAGTGAGGTAAACCAAGTACACCCACCCAATTTGAGCTGTCGCCACCAACTACATAACTCATAAGAGTTTGCACAAGACCCCCTAGGGCAGGATAATTGTGGAAGTCTCTTACTAACTTGTTGAGGAGCATACGGAAAAATCGTGTTGGTATATACAGCCCTGGAATAATTGGTGCAATGACAGGACCAAGCAGAAGAAAGAACTTCTCAACTAATGTGAACACAAAGTTGGAGTCCTCATGGAAGCCTGCAGGCGATAGCAAAATCAACCTTGATAGCCTATGAGGCTTATTTTCAAGCCTTCGTGTTATAACATACATCAGCATCACTGCACCTCCGAGGCTGTGAGAGACAACACATAATCTGTATGGTTGCTCCTGCATTTCCTCTGACTCTGCCTCACAGATTTTGCTTAGTTCAGCAGTTTTGATTTGATGTATCTTCTCTATCATTGCAGGTACATCTTGTGTGCCATGCTCGTTAATTGAATACTTCCAGTACCTACATTAAAATACATTGCAGCATAATAAATTCATGCAACTATTTTTGTGCGATTTGTCTTGAAGAATGGACAAAGTGCCCATGATCAAACTCATAAACTGTGAGGTAAAAGAAAGAGCCATATAGAGCACTCATAGCTAATGATCACCATCTTAATGTAGATATAACCATAATAAGAACAATTATGGTGTGTGTGTGTGTGTGTGTGTGTGAATATGCATACCTCATTCTTTATTGATTGCATCGACAAGGTAGCACAAGTTTTTGAGTTATATGGCTAAATAATGCAAGTTAGCAAGAGAATACCAAAATTAGAAGAATGAGTTTATTGTTCTTGAGAATAATGCAATTAGAAGATTAAAGAGTTTATCTGCAAGCTTAGAAGACTAAATAAATCATGGTCCACAAATTCAGCAAAACCAAACCCATTAAGCTGAACCAATTTTGGCCAAGATTGAAACAAAGTTTGGGTCTAGTTACAGTTTCAACCCTAATTAGACCTTGACTGGCCAATTTCAGTTAACTCGACAAATTCAGCCTTAGGTTGATCTTAGCCTAGTCTAGGTTGATTTTCCCCAATTTGCCAAATCCAATGGCAGGGCTGGAAAAAGGAAGATAAGGCTTGCTGAGAAAGGGTATGGCCATTCTACTTTTTTTCAAATATTTCAAGAAAGTAAATAATAAAAATTGCCATTTTAAAAATATGATCTTTATGCAATTTTCCATGTTTTGATTCCTTCAGTTTATTTAAATCTTTCATATAACAAGTATATCAAAATAATGGTTGGAATCACTACAACAATCGAAATAGTCTGATCTTGATTTGTACTAAAATTCAAATTGGAAACCATGGTATACACCATGAAAAGGCAGAAGCACAATCCCATCTCAATCAAAAAATTGATATTTATACAATTGAAAAAACCCCAGCACTAAATTATTATCCGAATCACAGAAGTTCACTAGTAAAATTTATTTATCTTCATAGGCACTCGCCCCTATATGACCAATAGATGCCACTACCCGAAATTCCATGGTGGCAGCCTACACTCAACCAGGTCACATGTCACTGTTGAAGATTCAGAACAGGAAACAGGAACCATAGCTTTACACTAGACCAAGTGGGATGTTATAGACGTCACAAATACTGAAAGATTTGGATACACAGAACACCAAAACCAAGTTACTTAGTTCCTTTTGGTTCATTTTTGATAATTATTTAGAACATTTATCAAATCTCTTGTTGTGGGAGCACTTGTGTAAATACTGAGCAGTTAATTGGTAAAATGGATCATATAATAAGCAACAAGTACACGTACTCTGTGTGCGTAATCATCAACTTATATATAGGATAAATTTATATCCAAAGTTTGAAAGTTTTTCTAATTTTATTCCATAATTTTATTAGTCTCTCTATCTATTAGTTTGGCATAGAATTGATAAAAGTAGAAGTTTGGAATAAAGTTGAAAAAACCTTCAAAGTATGGGTCATTTCTTTACTTGCATATTTATCTACTTACTTGCGAGAGGAGATATTCTTGTCCACATGCTCCCTAGAAACCAACCCACGCAAGTTTCCAAGGAAAACATCATAACCTGCAACCAGGTAAATAGATGAATACATATGCACACATACATCAATATACCACATGTGAGTGTGTGTGTCTGTGGAGAGAAAGAGAGAGAGAGAGAGAGAGAGAGAGAGAGAGAGAGAGAGGACCTTGATCAAAAGCTGCAAATGCAGGAGAACCAACAACACCATTGGACACCCACCTAGAAGTAACAAAAACAATGAAATAAGTCATATAGGGAAAGCATCAGAAGACAATTATCATAAAAATTGTCCTTTTGACAAAAACTTGTGGTTGGCAATCCAATATATGCAAAACAAAAATTTTCAATTTACGAGCTATTCAGAACTACAATAGGCAAACTATGACAAGTAAAAATAGCACGAGTTGTGGTTTTGATTATATTGGGGTTAATCTTTTAAACTCTTTAATGGATAAGAATTTGATGGAGAAAAAAGAATTTTTTTCCCCATAAACCCTGAACACACAATATGAAATGTCCTTTAACTTTGGATTCACTAGGTAATGGACACTAATATAGGGCATGGCTTATTTATATGGAACTCCCTAAGCTAATCAACAGAAAGCAGCTAGAATTTGTGTAAGACCTCACTAGAAATAAAATGAAGGATTTACTCTTTTTTCTCCTGTTCAACCCTCCTAGCAACCCTAGCAAACTGTTCAATTTTGAAGCACATAGCTCTTAGCTATTTCAAAAGAACAAAGCAAAAGGAAGAAAAAGATGAGAAGTGGGGAATCAAGAATAATAGGGAAATTTTTACTTCTTACTCCAATTTCCAGATAATCCACTCCAACATATAAACCTACAATAGTGCAAAGGTTCATGTTTTCCTGAAATAAATGGAATTCCTTTGAGGTATCTTGTTTTTATATGCTAAGTTTCACATGAGACATTTAGATGCATTTAATTTACTCTACATTAAATCCGTCTGTGATGTCCTCTATAGGTCTCTATGGGAATGATCAGAGTTATCAATCCCTCAGGTTAGCTTTGAGTAACCCATCATCATTAAGTGAAGTTCACTTCCAAATTATGAACTGAAAATCAAGGCCCAGAGAGCAACCTGATAATTATCTAAAGAACTCCATTTCATATCTAAATTTAAGGATGAGATGTGTATGAACCACACCATCAACCATTACCATAGAACAGAAAATTTAATAGCAGACATGTCATGACAATGTGGCATAGAATAGTATATAAACATCTTTCAGAATTGCTTATATTGGTACCAGAGCTAATTATGACACCTTACATTTATGAAATAATCGTAACATTTACGTTTAATATGAATTTCATCTACAGTGATTGGAACTAGAAGTTAGCTTAATTTAAGATTTATCAGAAAAGGTGAAATATCAGCAGCCTAACAAAAATACATGATGCTAGAAGTAGGATTTCCTGATATCATCAAAAGGACCAAACCTTTATCTTTTCTTAAAGGAATGAATTTTGCTTTTACAAATTTTATCTTTTTAATCTCACTATCAATTAACAAAAAGAGGATTGAACAATTCTCTCCAGATAGAATCCTTACAGCAGTGACATCAGAAAATTTCAGTCACCTTTCTGAAGCAGACAAAGAATTGCAAGTACGAACATACCGGTGGTGTTTGGTTGGAGGATAAACTGGAATAAACTGGGTTATTCCAAGTTACTCTAGCATGGACAACCAAATGGAATAAATTGAAAGAAGGATAAAGACAGAATACAGTTTTATACAATGTTAGCATAGTAGTAAGGTTTAATACATATTTCTACATTTAATTGAATTTACTTGTTTGCCATTGATTACTTTAATTATGGTGTACAGTTTGAAGACTGCAACATGTTTATAAACACTAAACATTGCATTGTGTGTTTCCTTCAAGATGATTAAATAGATTAATACAACCATTAATTAGTATTAGCCAAGTCATTAAATATTAATTAACATGAACTACTAATTAGATTAATACAACTAGAACTGAAAATTACTTATTTTAATTAGTATTACCTAAGTCAAATCTCATGGATAGATTGGGATAAAAGTTCCCACTCCAATAAAATTCAAATTCCAAACTCTAATTTCAAGTTATCCTCACTCATTCCAAACATCACCTAGATCTCAATTGGATGGTTCCAACATTCTTTGGTTAAAAAATAAAACCATGAAAAAAAATCATGTTTGCTAACATGTTCTTAGTCCTTATTTTAGTTTTAGTTAGTTTAATTCTTAAAAATATATTATTAGTTTGATTCCTATTCAAATCTTATTAGTTTAATCCTTATTTATATCTTATTAGTTAGCTTGTTCCTTATCCAATCTTGCTGGTTTTTTTTCCCTGTCAGCTAAAGCAGACCAATTAATAAGAAATCAGTTTTTACATGGTACAAGAGTGCAGAATAATTTCCACATGCAAATTTGGTTTCTCCAACCTCATGGGTTGATCTTGCTGCTTTCGGACTTTTTCATTTCTGGCATTCCCAACCTTAATGCTTTTCCGGACCTTTCAAATAGAATTAGTTGCAGGCACTCCCCAACCCTTTCCAATAGGGTGATTTGTCGGCTCTCCTTAGCCTTTCCAATAGTCTTATCTGTAGGCACTCCTTAGCCTTTCTAACAGGATGATTTCAAGGCTCTCCCTACCCTTCTTTCCAATAGGGATGGCTTCAAAGGCTATCCTTGGTCTTTTTGTACACAATGATTTTCAAATGATTGAAAACTCTCCTTGTTGCTGATTTTAACCATAGTTGACTTTGTTTACAATATCTACTTTGCCAACTTGGGTGTTAACAATTAGCTCTCTATTTCGCAAAATGGGCATAATGGACTCATGCTCCAACTTAAAGTGGTTTAATACCCTTTTTCTTCTGATAAATATGATGGATGTACTTAAATAAAACCACGAAGTTATTATCACATAAAAACACAGTGCTCATATCTCACTTGTTTGTGAAAGAAACACTATTGACCCAAAAGATTAGAATTGATAACTTACCCCATTGATGAATCCAATATCCCATGTTGTAGATACACAACCTTTTGTGAGTCACGCCTGAAGCATAATTTCATGAGTTACAAATCCACATATACAGTAGCCCCAGCAAACAAATGCCTGTTTAACCAGACAATTAAGAAACTAAAGTAAATAACAAAGAAGCTTAGTGTTGAAACCTTGGGATTCTTTCTAGAAGTAAAACATATCCATCAGAAGTTACAACACGAATAGCCTCGTACGGGTACCTGAAAGGAAACCAGTATATGAGGAGAAAAGCTAAATACATAAAGTCTTCACAAGAAAGTATCAAAATCACCTACAATTCTTAATAATTCAATACTTCAAAGCGATCCCAACACTCATTTGAAGTGTTCAACTTTAAATAAAAACCAATTATTTGATTGGATAGTACCAGGAGATGAGTAAAAACAGTGACCAACAAAAATATCCAGGTGCAACACAAACAAGGAATCAAAACAAAGCTATGAAAAACCATAAACAAGAAATCAAAAGCAAGAATATAGCACACCAAGATAATAACCATAGACCCTAAGGGCCAACAACAACAACTAAGACTTAATCCCATACTAGATGGTGGGATTAATCATATTCAGCAAGAAGTTGCCAAGCCAATGTTCAACATATTGTACATCATTTAGGTAAGGAAAGCAACCTGGAGTAGTAATGCTGTACACGTGCATGTTAGTATGTTACTAGAACATAGTTACAGTAGTATTAGGTAACAATAAAAGCAAGAGAAGAAAATATCAAATCAAGAAGAAGGCAGAACAAAAATATATTAATCTTAACGGGCCAATTCAAAAAACAGAAAACTCCAAAACTTTTGAAAAATATAAGAAAAAAAAATTACTATCTACTATGTTATGAAGTCGGAACATTAGATAAACCAAACTTCTTCAGATCATTCAACACAATTCAAAGTAAAGTTGTACAGTTAGTAGATTGGTCCCCTTCCACAAAAAAACTAATTTCCTTATCAAGCCCCCACCCACTTAGAGACAAAGCACATTGATTCAATCCCTTTCCAATGACTTATCTTCAAATAAATACACTTTGCATATTCTCTTAGCTTTTGTCATCACTGTTGATTATGGTCCAACACTCATCAATCTCAGTTTTCTAATTCTGCATTTAGACAGTTTTGTATAGACAATTTGTAATGACCTGAATTTTATACAAATTCTAAACCTCCATATAGGGTACCGGTACAGTACCAGGGGTGGATGAGTCAGGAGACTCATCTAGAGTTAAAGAGAAAAATTGAATTTAAAAGAGGGTGAAAAGATATAAATAGATGAAATAAAATTATATAGGGACTTATAGAGACAATTACATGAGAATGAGGTTAAATGAATCATTTGTGAATATTAAGTGTGTTAATGAGTAATGGAATGGAGAAAAGACCATTCTGGTCACAAGTTGAGACAATAAATAGAGATGAAAAGAGAGAGAATAAGAATAAATGAGAAAGCTCTAGAGAGGGCTTTTGTTCAGCTGTTGTGGCGATCTGGAGAGAAAGTGAAGAGAAGAGGGAGATCTGCAAGTCTTGCTCCAAGGAGAAGATAAGATCCTGAAAATTAGTGAATTACATCCTCACTCTTCATGTGGGGATTTTGATTTTAGGTTGTATTTGATGGGGGTTTTGAAATAGGATTTAGAAGAGGAAACCGGAGGAAAGAAAGGAAGTACTAATGATAGTATGGAAATTAAAGTTGAATGAGAGTGAAAATGGATGGATTATTAGAGCCATGTATAGAGAAGTTGAGAAGTTTTTCCTATTTTCCCAACCTGGCGGTTCTGAGAGTTTTCGATAGTGCTATAGTACGAATGTTGTAGCGGCACTGTGGCTGGGGCACTGTAGATATAGCATTGTAGCCCGAGAACTATAGCCGAGCATTGTTGCCCGAGAACTCTAGCTGAGAACTGTAGTTGAGCACTATAGCTCGAAAACTATAGCCAAGAATTGTAGCTAAGAACTGTAGCGAGATTGTAGCACCACGCACTGTACTAAGGTACTGTAGTAGCTGGCCAAAATTCAGCTCGGGCTATACAGTACCATTGTAGCAACTAACTAGAAACTGAGGTCAGACTAAGGAGAATACTAGTCAATTATGTAGTATGTACTGTAGCACAGAGGGTTGTGATTATAAGTTTTTGTCGGGTAAACATTTGTTATAGTATTGTAACCCTCAAAAATGCAGAAATTTAGATGTTTCAGAGAAAAGCCACACCAATAGATCCAAGTATACCATTTAGAAAAATTGACATTTTAGAGTTTATATGAACAGTGCATGTAGTTGATTAATTCAATTCCAAATGTGATGAAATGCTAAGAAATAATGAATTATCATGTTTAGGACGCGGGAAAAACGTCGAGGACTCGACATGAAATGCTAAGAAATGATGAATAATCATATCTAGGGCGCACGAAAGACATCGAGGACTCAGCAGGAGGGCCGAAAATTTAGTAGTGAACAATGATATAAAAGGTGGGTAGCAAATAGAGGATCTTATATATATATATATATGAAGATGTTAGTATCCAGCCAACTGTAGTTGCGACCGGCCCATACTAACACCTTCATATATGGAAGTGGAATTTTGTTTTTTTTTTCCAACTGTTGTTAGGTGTTAGTATGGGCCGGCCGTAAACGCGACCAGCCGGATACTAACATGACTATATATATATATATATAATATTTTGTACAAGTTTTATATTTTGGTCATAAAAATCCCAGACAAACAGGTATTCTTAGACAACAATAAAGTTTTAATAGAAGGAGATAAATCAAAACTAGAAGACGTTGTAAATACTACAACCCATAGAAATAGCAATAATAAAAAGAAAAAGTGGTTAAACGTAATTGATCCAAATAATTTAAATGTTGTATATTCTTCAAGAACAAATTTATATAAAAAACCGGCATATAATACAACAAAGAGAAAAAGAGATACAAATCAGGTATTTTATAGACTAAATATGCAAGAAAAAGAAGAATAATACATATTTTATAGACCAACCAAATTTTACAGACTAAGTATGCAAGAAAAAGATGCAAGAAAAAGAAGATGAATACATATCAAAAACAATTTATAGTAATGATACACAAAGATTTGATAGCTATGAGGACTTCGTTAGACATAAAGCAAAAAGTGAATACCATAATTGGAAGATTAGAATTGGAATAGATAATATTTCTTGCTTTATATGTAACCAATTTCCTAGTAAAGAAAATAGAACAAAATGTACAATTTGTTATTTAGTAGGATGTATTAACTGTATCCAAAATACATTCAATATAGTATTATCTAAAAATACTAAAGAAATGAGTATTGAAAGAGCACAAGATAAAATTTTAGATGAATTAGAACCACTTTCTCCTTGGGCAACTTTAGAATTAGAATGGAAAAATACAATAGAAAGACATCCTTCATAAAAACAAATAGTGAAAAACTATTATAAAAAAATATTAATACATTTGCCCTATCCTCTTAATCAGATTATATATGATAATCTTCAGGATATTATCTCAATAAAAGAAACCTATAAATACCATAGATATAAAAGAATGTATAACGTCACCAAAAGTAAAGATGATACAATAGAATTCAAAATAGATTATTTACAAAAAGAAATAGAATACTTTCTCTCTTAATATTGGCATCAAAGTTTAGAACAAGTTTCATATATCTAAAAAGAGCAATTCTAGAATATTTTCATAGTAGTAAAAATACTTTCAAGTTTTATGCAAGTATTTCTAGAAAAATTAATGGAGTTTTTTTTACATGAACAGAAGTTTTAGAAAGTATACATAATTTTAAAAGACCACTTTTCAAAGGTTTTAATATAGTTTCAGAAGCATTTGATTTTGCTAGACATCATTTAGGACCCACTACTATATAGCTCCATCTATTCAGACTACACAGTTTCCAGTGTCACAACCAAGAACTCTTGTAGTAATCCATGATACAAACAATTTTATTCTATGACCATTGCAAAACAACTTGGCAAATTACTGGTAAGCAAAATGAAACAATAAAAGATTTGGAAAATGATAAACAGATTCTTATTTAACAAAAACTCTTTGCTAGAAAAAGAATTAATGCTAGTCAAAAATGACGACCAATGATGAGGTCAAAATTTCATCATCTAGTTTGATTCAAACGGTAATAGGTAAAGACATATTAAATTTGTTTTCAGTTGTGCATTTGCTAAAAATGCAACATAAAGTTACCAATGAGGCTACAAATTCATTGGCTAGTCCAACTCAACGGGTAGTCAGTAAAGATTTATCAAAACCCTATAATGGATGTGGTTTTCCCAATAAGCCAAGCATGTAAAGGTAAAAAGAAGGTAACAGAAGAGAAGTTAACAAAGATAATCCAGAAGGTAGTAGAAGATACTTTACTAAAAAGATCAACAAAACAAAGATCAGCATAACAAAAAGAAAGCAAAATCAACAGCTTTCTAGATGCACTTTAACAGAACTAAAATTCTGAATTATAGAATATGAGTCAACCAAAACCTGATTCCAAAGAAGAGCCAGATTGAGAGAAGATCAGAGAACAATTAAAAGATAACACTGACCAAGACACAAACGAGCAAATAGAAGATAACAAGAAGCAAAAGATAAGAGATAATTGAAGAAACAAATAAGAAAAGAAATCTACTAAAATGAAGACAGCTTTGCAACCAAAGGACAATCAGCTTATTCAACTACTACTTAGCAACGAAGACAAATGCAGCACGTGAAGATGCCACTTAAGAAGACATCTCATCACTAGAGAAGATTCCAAAAACAATGATGTCAGTGCTTACCTCATCATGATGATGTCATCATAGAATACTACTTGATGTCATTGCTTACATCATAAAGTACAACTTCATGCCTATATAAGCAAGCCTTTGTAATGAGAAATGTACCATTCACTCCTTAAAAAAACTTCTTTCATAACCTAGAATTCATGAAACCTTAGAGAGAGATTTTCTTATCTTAGAATCCTTTTATGTTCGTGTAAACAAACCCCTTAGAGCGAATTCTTTACTTAGAGTTCTTTTTTATGAAAGCTTAGAATTTTTAGAGTTCTTCTTTTGTTTAGATTAGAATCCTTTAAAGAAGATTTCTCTTATGTTTTTCTTAAGAAAGTTTCCATGTGAATATTTCTTCAATAAATTTTCTTTTTCAAGTTCTTGTTCAATCCAAAGTTTAAGTCCTTGACTTTGGTAGATTAAAATTTTTTAAGTAAAATTCTTCTCTCCCAACTTCTAAGTTCTTGATCTTCCTTTTTTCCCCTTGAAAGGGAAAACTTTTAATTTTCCAAAGGTAATGGCCATACAAAAACTTTATATTTTAATTTTTGTTTGTTCAGTGGTTTGATGGATGGCCGAGCCACCATGATGAACCATGAACTCTTTTTTCTTTTTGTAATTTGTTCAGTGGTTTGATGGATGGTTGAGCCACCATGATGAACCATGAACTTTTCTTTTTTGAATTTTCTGTTTATATTCCTTTTATTTTCCACAATAGATGTTTTTAGTGTTTGATTTCTACAGTAGTAGTTTTTACTATTCATGTTTAATATTCATCGTTTTAGATGTTTATACTGTTTGATTTCTACAATCGTTGTTTTTACTGTTCATATTTACTATTCATTGTTAGTTTTTATTATCTGTGCATTTTTGCATGCATGATCTATGATTAAATCTAGATTACATATAGTAGTAAGAAAGGATTAATGGATTCAAAAAGATAAAGCTTAGGCCTAAGGATGTAAATTCCCAATAGCGCCCGTTATGTCGTGTGATGGCGCTTGGGCTTATTGGGTGTTCGAGAGGATACAGTTGCATCTTTATACATCATTAGCCTTTTCTAAATGGATTGTTGATCTAGTGGAAACATAGATCAAATTAGATTAAAAAAAATGTCATCAACCTAGTGTTTGTTTGTCTAAATAGTGTCCAAATAGTGTTTAAAAAAAATGGCCATTCCTAGGATCAAATTGAAAGGTAAGTATCGAGTAGAGCACGTAACCCCATGATTTTGTGCACTTTGATCTCTAGAGCACCCCCCCTCCGCCATTATTCCGATAGGAGAGGGTGCTCTAATAAAGAGAGATCAAAGTGTGGAAAATCGTGGAAAATCAAGGGGTTGTATGCTCTACTCGGTACTCACCTTTCAATTTGATCCTAGGAATGACCATTTTTATCTAAAACACTATTTAGACACTAGGTCGACAACATTTTTTATATATATAATTTGATCTATGATTTCATCCAAATCGAAAGTCCAGTCGGAGAAGCCTAATGAAGACTAAAGATGCAGTTGTGGCCTCTCGAACACCCAATAAGCCTAAACACCATCACATGGCATAACGGGCACTGCTGGGAATTTATATCCTCATACCTAAGCTTTATCTTTTCGAACCCATTAATCCTTTCTTACTACAGTATGTAATCTAGACTTAATCATAGATCATACATGAAAAATGCACAAACAATAAAAACTAACACAATAAATAGTAAACATGAATTGTATGAATAGTAAAAACAACGATCATAGAAATCAAAAAGGTATAAACATCTAAAACGATGAATATTAAACATGAATAGTAAAAACTACTATTGTAGAAATCAATCAGTATAAACATCTACCGTGGAAATTAAAAAAAAATATGACCAGAAAATTCAAAAAAGAAAAGTTCATGGTTCATCATGGTGGCTCAGCTATCCGTCAAACCACTGCACAAATTTAAAACAAACAAATAAAAAAGAGTTCATAGTTCATCACAGTGGCTCGGTCATCCATCAAACCACTAAACAAACAAAAAATTTAAATATAAAGTTTTTGGTGGCCATTACCTCTGAAAAATTAAAGGTTTTGCTTTTCGAGGAGGGGAAGGAAGATCAAGAACATAGAAGTTGGAAGAGAAGAATTTTACTTAAAAAATTATCATCTACCAAAATCAAGAACTTCAACTTTGGATTGAACAAGAGCTTGAAAAAGAAAATTTATTGAAGAAATATTCACATGGAAACTTTCATAATAAAAACATAAGAGAAATCTCTCTAAAGAATTCTAGTCTAACTCTAAGCTCTTATGAAAGAACTCTAAGAATTAAAGAATTCTCCCTAAGGGGTTTATAAGAACATAAAGGATTCTAAGATAAGAAAAGCTTTCTCTCTAAGGTTCCATGAATTCTAGGCCATGAAAGAAATTTCTTTAAGGAGTAAATGATATATTTCTCATTACAAAGGTTTTGCTTATATAGGCACAAAGTGGTACGTTATGATGTAAGCAATGGCATTAAGTAGTACTCTATTATGACATCACCTTGATGAGGTAACCGCTGACATCATTGTTTTTGGAATCTTCTCTAGTGATGAGTTGTTTTCTTAAGTGGCGTCTTCACGTACTGTATTTGTCTTCGTTGCTAAGTAATAGTTGAGTAGGTGTTGAATACTAGCTGAATAAACTGGTTGTCCTTTGGTTGCAAAGTTGCCTTCATTTTAGCAGATTTCTTTTCTGATTTGTTTCTTCAATTTTCTCTATCTTTTTCTTCTTGTTATCTTCTATTTGTTAGTTTGTGTCTTGGTCAGAGTTATCTTTTAATAGTTCTTTGATCTTCTCCCAATCTGGTTCTTCTTTGGAATCAGGTTCTGGTTGACTTATATTCAGTAATTCAGAATTTTGGTTCTATTAAAATGCATCTAGAAAGCTGTTGATTTTGCTTTTTTTTTGTTCTGCTAATCTTTTTAGTAGAGTATCTTTTACTATCTTCTGGATTAACTTTGTTAACTCCTTTGCTTTTGTTACCTTCTTTTTATCTTTGTTTGCTTTGTTTTTTGGAAAAATCACACCCATCACAGGATTTGACAAGTCTTTACCAGCTACATGTCAAGTCGGACTAGCTAATGAATTTATAGCATCATTGATAACTTTCTGTTGTATAGCAAATGCACAACTGAAAACGGATTTGATGTCTATACCGATTACTGTCTGAACCGGACCGGATATTTTGACTTCATCATTGGTCGTCTGCTTTTGAACATTTTTGACCAACATTATTTCTTTTACTAGCAAAGAGTTTTTGTTAACAAGAATCTGTTTATCATTTTCCAAATCTTTTATTACTTTATTTTACTTACTAGTAATCTGCCGAGTTGTCTCGCAATAGTTGCAGAATAAAACTTTGTCTGTATCAGGAGTTCTTGGTTATGACACTGAAAACATAGTCCGAATAGATAGACCTATATAGCAGTGGGGTCCCTAAATGATGTCTAACAAAATCAAATGCTTCTGAAACTGTATTAAAAACTTTGAAAAGTGCTCTGTTAAAATTATGTATGCTTTCTAAAACTTCTGGCCATATAGAAAAAATTCATTAATTTTTCCATAAAAAACTACATAAAACTTGAAATTATTTTTACTACTGTGAAAATATTCTAGAATTGCTCGTTTTAGATACATGAAACTTGTTCTAAACTTTGATGCCAATATGAAGAAGGAGAGAGAATTCTATTTTTTTTTTTTTTTGTAAGTAATCTATTTCGAATTCTATTGTATCATCTTTACTTTTGATGAAGTTATACATTTTTTTATAACTATGGTATTTATAGGTTTCTTTTATTAAGATATTATCTAGAAGATTATCATATATAATCTGATTAAGAGTATAGGGCAAATGTATTAATATTTTTTAATAATAGTTTTTCACTATTTGTTTTATTAAAGGTTGTCTTTCTACTGTATTTTTCCATTCTAATTCTAAAGTTGCCCAAGGAAAAAGTGTTTCTAATTCAATCTAATAATTTATCTTATGCTCTTTCAATACTCATTTCTTTAGTATTTTTAGATAATATTATATTGAATGTATTTTGGATACAATTAATACATCCTACTAAATAACAAATTGTACATTTTGTTCTATTTTCTTTACTAGGAAATTGGTTACATATAAAACACGAAATATTATCTATTCCAATTCTAATCTTCCAATTATAGCATTCACTTTTTGCTTTGTGTCTAACGAAGTCCTCATAACTATCAAATCTTTATGTATCATTACTATAAACTATTTCTGCTATGTACTCATCTTCTTTTTCTTGCATATTTAGTCTATAAAATTTGGTTGGTCTATATAATATGTATTCTTCTTCTTCTTCTTGCATATTTGGTCTATAAAATACCTAATTTGTATCTATTTTTCTCTTTTTTGTATTATATGTTGGTTTTTTATATAAATTGTTCTTGATGAACATACATCATTTAAATTATTTTGATCAATTAAGTTTAACCATTTTTTCTTTTTATTATTGCTATTCCTATGGGTTGTAGTATTTACTATGTCTTCTAGTTTTGATTTAATTCCTTCTATTAAAACTTTATTGTTGTCTAAGAATACCTGTTTGTCTAGGATTTTTAGGACCAAAATATAATCCTTGTACAAACTTTTATTTTTATGGATGCTAGTATTACCACCACGCTTTCGTAGCGACTGATGTAAAAGTTTTACGAATTGTTAACTGCTTTTGTTGTTGTAAGATAACTTGTAAAAATTTTGAATAGACATCATAGTAAAATAAAATATTATCTAGGCTATCATCTAGTAATATTTTTTCAGGAATAATTATTTCATAACTATTGTATAAAGATATACTATCTAAACGAAGATTACCTAATTGCAAATAATTAGTATATAAAGTTGATGGTAAATATTTATCAGATATATTTTAACATTTTAAGTCTTTTATAATTTTATTATCGAAATTAGGTGCCTCAAATAAATTTTTCCAGTAAACTGTGTAGTATGAGTGAAACCTACTTTAACATCCGGAATGATTTCATCAATTTCATCTAAGATATCTTCCTTTTCAAAAATCACTTTTCATTTTCTAATATTTCTATCAGTGTCATAATACAATGTTTCATCATCATTAAGTTGTTTTGATTTTATTAGTGTTTCTTCTAGTTGTAATAATTCATAAGGTGATAAACTTAATTCTAGTTCTTTAGGATATATAATCTTATCTTTATTATCCATTTCTATTTCTGCTAAATTTGTTTGTACAGACTCAGAATCTAATTCTGGGGTTTGTTTGTAATTATAACTATTAAATCTTATTAAGGTTTCACCTCTATTATTTGTATATGTTATACTATGGTCTGGAATTAGGATTTCTTTTTTTTAATTAAAGATTCAAAATTCCATTCTAATCCAGCTAAAACTTCTGAGGATATTTTAGTTGGTTTTAATAATCTAATTCCCTTATGACACCCATGAGATCTACGACATCGTCTATTTTAAATTTAAATTTAGTGTTACTGAACTACTTATTCTTCCTAAGAAACCTATGCAAAGTAATAAGTTATTACCTTTAAAATCATTGAATTCCTATTGTAATATTTTTTGCAAAACCTGCTTAATTTAATAAATAATCGGGGCTAAAATAAAATATTCCACCATTATTATTCATATTTACTTCTGTTAATCCTAATATTGATTGCTGGAATTTTAACCATCGAGCATAAAAAATGCTTAATAAAATTTTAGTACCTAAGCTTTTTTAATTAATCCTTTAATTCCTATAACAATTAATCCTAAATGCATTAAATTGTATTTCTATTTCAACTCATTTAATGAATCTTCTGCTATTAAATTTATGTCTACAGCATCATTACCGGCACAACTAATTTGAATTTCTCTATAATGTCTTAATAAACCAATATGGTTTTCCCTTTTAAGGGGGAAAAAGGAAAATCAAGAACTTAGAAGTTAGGAGAGAAGAATTTCACTTAAAAAATGAGGTATTCTAGGTGATAAGGTCGGGTGCATACTAGACATCAATGAATGTTGATATACATGGTTGCGTGTATGTTCATGATGTTATGTTGGCAATATTGTAATGAATTTCTCTTGCGTTTTCCATATGCTTACCATTTTAACTGGATTGGAAGTATGAACGTTGACTAGCATGAGTACCTTGATTTCATTTTAACTATGACCAGCATCTGCAATATGATTTTATGCATGGAACCTGGCATGATTCAAGTTTATGAAATTGTATTATTTTCATATGAAAACCCATGAGGGGATGTTTTCTCTCACTAAGCTAGCAAAAACTCAATACTCTCCTCTGTTAGTTCAGATGTACAGCCCAGACGTGTAACAGGGTTTTCATTTTGTATAGGACTGTAGTAGGATCTTAGCAATTTGTATGAATGAGTAATATTATGCACTTATTTTGGGTGATGTTTAGATTATGCCGTCTTATGTATATATAACTATGTTGTAGATATACACCCGATGCAGATATGTTTATATGATAGGATGTGTTTTAGATTATAGGTTGTTGAAGTTTTATATCTTGTGTTAATTTTGTATTTATGAGGGTGAACACCACTAACAAAACCCAAGCACTTAAGTAAGATATAGTGAGCCCTTATTATATTTAAACACACTAACTCTCTCACATCTATCCGATGTGGGACTATTTTTAACTTCCAACACACCTCCCCTCAAGTTCAACAGGTCTTCTGCTGAGCCAGTTGTAACTTGCCTAAACTCTTATCAAGTCAGAGACCCGGCTTGCGTGGTCAGAGGCTACTTTGGCTTGCCACGTCAAAGGCCGTCTTCGGCTTGCTTGATTTTTTCATACTGGGTCAGAGGCTAACGTCTGCAGCTTGCCTATTTTTGAGGTCAGAGGCTGTCTGCGATTAGCATCCCTTTTTACTTTGGGGGTGTCTGGTCCAGGATCTTAAGCTCTGATACCATGTTGAAGTTTTATATCTAGTATTAATTTTGTATTTACGAGGGTGATCACCACTAACAAAATCCAAGAACTTAGGTAAGATATGGTGAGCCCCCATTATATTTAAACACACTCTCTCGTATCTTTCCGATGTGGGACTATTTTTAACTTCCAACACAGGTGTAATACCCAAATTAGTCCTTCTATTATACCGAATCAGCCCTTTTGGTCCCTCTATTAAAAGTTGAGCACTGAGGTCCCTCTACTTTCACGATTGAGAAATGTTAGTCCCTAAAGGCATATTTAAAGGCCTATTTGCCCCTAAACTTGACGAAGGGAGGGATTGATATTTCTCAATTGTGAAAGTAGAGGGATCCCAAGACTCAAATTATAATAGAGGGACCAAAAGGATCGATTCAGTATAATAGAGGGACTAATTTGGGTATTAGACCTAGATTTTATATTCATTTAAGGATATGGTAGCAGCTTAAGACAGACTAACCGCGCTTGGATGCGACAGGCTCGTCCCAGTAAACAGTCGGGTAGGTTAGGGGTGGGCGCCACACAATTACTCTATGGTAATACCCTTCCTTAAACTGTTCCAATAACATAGCACCTATCAATTTCAAATAGCATCAGAAAAGCCTGAGGTGAAATGTCAAATTACTAGTGATGTTTCTTGCCAACCAATCTTTAATCATAACTCATTAGGCCTGACTAAAAACTCCTCGGAGTTATTCTAGATACTCTATCTAGGTAGGCTATAATTATACTTCCATCTTCTAAAATTTTATAGATAAATCAAAATTAGAATTAATCCCAACCCAATTAAATAAAACCAACTAATAGAATGTCTTCCAAGATTATATAGGCAAAACTTACCCACTATCTTAATCCAAGATTTTAAGAAAGCATTCTTTAAAAACTCTTTTATTACAAGCATAAATAAACAGGTTGTCAGTCTCAATTCCAACCATGTAAAATTTTATCCTTCAACTTCAAACAAACACTAGATTGCATAAAAATTCGGTCGTTCTACCACTCTTTGTCCATCCAAACTTAATTTTTGGGGCACAATTTCTTACCTATAACATTCTTTTAAGCAATTGACCAAAATAGTTAGAATGACCATCTTTAGATCTATTTGGCCCATCATATTTACCGAAGTCTTAATTTTTTTATATTTTAGGAAATATAAAATCCATATTCTCAGTCTTCATCTAAAACTTAAAATCTACCAGGTATCCTAATAATGTTGATTTAACATTTACTTCCCACCCAAATCAATTAAAAACATACATCAAAGAATTTCATAATAAATAGATTCAACAAGCTCATCCATTACCATCACAAAACAAAAGAGGCTAATTGCCAAACCTTGGGAGGATCCCATCAATGCTATAAATTTGTCATGCATTGGCTATATCTTACATAAGTAACAACTTGTGCATTTCAATTTACCTAATAGTACTACTTCTCTTCTAAAACCAACTAAATAACACACCTCACTTTTAATTAGTTTAAGAAAATTAAAATAAAAAAATAGATCAACATGACATTTTTCTACCATGAGGACCATTAGAATGAGTAAATGATAAGCTTCATAGCTTCTAGGTGAAATGCATGCCCAATCATTCTTGACTAGAAATTTATGTTGTGGCACATAGATTTTAATAAAAAGGTTCCTTGATACACTAGATACCCTACTACTATCCAAATCATTTAAACTAATGAAGTAGCAGCAATATATCTATCTTACTCAAATATATCCAATTCTCAAATAAGGCTCAAAAGAACTACTTCATAGACAATCTATTAAAAACTAGCTACAAGGACCAAGTATATAGATGGTGCAATTAACAAAGAAGTATATTCGGAAAATACTTTTTAATGCTATTTAGTTATGTGGTTTTGTAATCAGTAATAAATAAATAATGCTTCCACCAGGTGATAACATATAACATCTGAGTTTGAACTCGTAGTTTTAACACTTCTAATATTTTAAATTTTGATATTTCCAAAACATACCTCAATTTGCATATTGCATTAGGCATATTTTGGTAATTTTGCATTCCATGGCACAGATAGGCTTACTTATTAGTAAGCCTTGGCCATCCTACTCGCTTCATTTGAAACCCTACTATAATTTGGCTGTCCACAGAAGTAAATTCTCAATTAAAAATCCTCTTGTGACCAGCACTATAACAACAATCATTATTAAACTACAAATCAAATTCTCATTATAAAAGAACCAAAATCGACAAATAATAATTAGAATGTTCTCATGAAGGCTGGCCCTATTTGAGTTGAATCCATTCTTTAATTCCAACTCAACTTTATCTTAGACTCGAATTTCAAGGGCTCTGGTTTAAACCCACCACATTAGTGTTTCTAGTCAACCCCCAAACAAACCTGATTTTAAGCACAATCTAATCTCTAACTTGAGTAGAACTTCCCATAAACCACATTCAAGCATTGAATTCCAATCCCACTAAAAGCCACATGAAAAAAGGGCCAGTCACCATCACTTGAACTAGAGAACAATTTTAACATAGTCAATGTTGCATTTCATCATCAATACATGCTACCAAGGCCAAGGATGGCATTATTCTATTCTATTGAACAATACTTTATGCAAGAGTAGATCCTATCTACACAATTTCTATTCTTTTGACAAAAGTGGAAATTACATCCAAAATGCTGGTTAGGAGCCAATATGGTCTTTAACTAGTGTCTTTTCATATATATTGTGATAGGGGTAAAAGTGGGAAGCCAGGTGGCGCCCATCCAGCCGTCCAGACAGAGAAGCATTCGGGAAACTTCTGCTCGGATTCTACTCGGATCCAAACCCAACTTAGCTTGGACCAAAGACAATTCCATTCAGAGATCTCATTAAGAAATCCTAATCGGGTGCGCTACTTTCCGTCCGAATTCACTAGGGTGTTTTCTATCCAGCTTTACAAAACAACTCCCGTCCGGACCGCCGCAAAGCATCATCTATCTAGAATCCTGTTCGAATAACACCGCACAAAAATTCTATTTGAAAACTTTACTCGAAATCTTACTCGGGTGATTCTCCTCAGAGATGCTATTCGGAAACTTTACTCGAAATCCTACTCGGATAATTCTACTTAGAGATACTATTCGGAAACTCTACTCGGAATCCTACTCAGATAATTCTACGCAAAAATTCTATTCAGAAATCCTAATACTAAGCTAAGTCATGTAGAACGGGCGAGGGTCCATCTAGAAGCCCCTAGCTCTTGCCTCAGTTGAACCACCTGATCGGGGGTCTACTGCTCTGGCAGACTTGGGCACCAAGCTCCTCCTAGGGCTGAGCTGGCAGACTTAGGCATCAAGCTTCTTCTAGGGCTGAGTTGGCGGACTTGGGCACCAAGTTTCCCCCAGGATTGAGCTAGCAAGCTTGGGCGCCAAGCTTCTCCAAACCAAACGCCTATAAAGAGGAGGAAAAACTCTATGAAAAAGGAGAAAGAAAAAAAAACGGCGAAGCCTTGCCCCTCCAGTAACCCATCTTCCTCCTTCTTCCTCACTTTGTACTCTTCCTAGAATGCTCTAATCCTCCATGTAATTTCTATAAGTTCATAGTGTGATTCACTCTCAAGAGAGAGGCCTGTGGTTTTTCCCTGATTTTGAGGATTTTCCATGTTAAATCTTGTGCCTTCTTTTGTTTCGGTTTGGTTTCTATTTGATTTCCTGTTAATCTCGGCCCTCGATTCAAACAAATTTAACCGTTGGTGCGAGATTGGATTTGATCTCGAGGCAAAGCCGATTTCAGCATCAACATATTAAAACCTAAATACAGCGTCAAATACATATAATTATACAAATGTTTAAATATCTACGCAAAACATAATCATCCAAGTATTTTTCGTTGGTCATCAAAACATATAATCATCAAAGTAATTTCAGAATCCCCCTCTTATTTTCAAAAAATATGAAATCCTAATTTATCTCCTAGAAACCCGACACATGTCATAACATGCAAAAACATATATCATTAATCTAAATAGTATCTTTTCATATACAAAATTGAAACCTAAATACGATGTCAATTGTACATAATTTTACAAATGTCTGGAGTATCTACGCAAAACATAATCATCCAAGTATGTTTCAATGATAATCAAAGTGATAAATGTTGGAATATACATTTCACAACGAATGAACAAAACTATATTATTAAACTTTAATAATAAATATGAAGTATTAGAAGGTGGCAAAGCCAAAAAAACATTCAAATAAGCGATCTTTATCAATGTATCATTTCATTTGCTAAATCCATCAAGGGAAAAAAGATCTGTTGAGTCCTACCAACATAAGCAACAAAATAATCTGTGGCCTAGTATAACCTTTTCGTTTTAAGAGTTGTATATGCAATGAAACAAGAAGTAAAAAAGAGAATTCAGTATATACCCAAGCTCTGTTATGACATCTTGACATGTCCGGGCATCTGTGTTCAAAGACTGATGGAAAGTAGTCTGCCTTGTAGAAGTTGTTGGATCAACATCACCAAGAGTGGCAGTTTGGACAACCACATGTGAATCATTGGTGTCTCCATCATCACTACCATGAAAAGAAAACCAGCCAAATAGTACTCGCCAAACTTCAGAAGGGGAAAGAAGCAAGGACGCTGCCTTGTGAAAAACATCAAACACAGCTTCAATGAATATCTCAATTGCCAGCTGGAGATCCTGAATGATATTATGACCATTGGTTAATTAAAGTGTTATGTAAATTTTACAAACAAAATTTCCAGTCATATTCATGTCATAAAACATGATCAGCCATAAAATTACCAAAACTGTATGGATTGTAAATAAGAACAACAATAGTGATGACAACAACAACAATAAGAGTAATAATATGATGGTGATGCACAACATCCAAGATAGGATGCACCTAATTAAGTGATGATGATAAAAAGATACGTAAAATTCATCCATGCAAGTACCTCAATCACTCCACGCCTCCTGTCAGTTGTACGGTGCACAAGATGGTCCTTTAGGGAAATTGTTCTACGTGGAGGATGATGTGTGAAGTTGTCACTGGTGCCTGCTCTACCTGTGTCTTGCCCAGATTTCTGGCGAATGATAAATGGTATCCTCATTATAATTATTGCAGGCCACAACATCCAAGATAGCATGCACCTAATTAAGTGCACCAGACATCTATCATATCTAGCAAAACTGCTTGCGCGGGATAAATGTGAAATTTGAGATGACGGGGAGGCAGGAAACATGTCATCATCTTCTTCCCCAGATATATATTCCATGGTCGAAGAATCAGACTCAACTGGAAGTTCGTGAATGAATTTATTGAAAGAAGATACCCCACTGCCATAATAAAAAATTATGAGCATCTCACACAAACACACAAAAGAGCTAATACATGGTATAATATATAAGAAATACGGAAAATATTATCATATCAGAAGAAATTTTTTGCAGAAATCACTAGAAAGCATAATAGTAAGCTTCTCCAGTCAGAAACATCTTGCAGGGATGCAGGAAAAGGTGAGCATTCAAATTTATAATATCATACACCACACACAGAAAAAGGTGAGCATTTAAATTTGCAATGAAACCAACTCATTTTAGTTGGAATAATTTATCTAAGGCAGCCCAATAGAAACTGGATGATTTTCCCAATTTAAATCTGACTATGATGTATAAAGTTCAATTTCAACATGATTCTCTGCATATTTGACAGTGTCTCAATTTTGCTCAGGTCACTCAGGATTTTCATGTCTTGGCAAAACAAATTATCAAGGATAAATTATATTTCTTAGTGGAAGATTTCACATCATGACAGGGGATAATTTACTTTTCCATCCAACGAGGAAGACGAGGTCCTCGGAGAGTTGGTCTGAGTTCCCATCCATGAATGCCCTCTAAAATGGTAGCCTTTCCTGGAAGCACGGCCAACACAAGAGCAGACACTCCATTTATCAATCTCACAATATTGTTCAAAGATTCATAAGTGAATGTCTTCACTGACCTGCAAAAATGATTAGCTAATTAATAGTCTTGAAACCATTTTTGGCATCAAATTCAGCAGCAAAGACTCACAAAAAATCAAGTGTATAGATAGAACTGATAAATATTTGAATAAGAATGGGAAGAAAGAAATCAACAATAAAAAAAACTGCCTCTTTTCAAGTTTTGAAATGAACAGATTACATTCTGAAGATAATTTTCACACCCAGGCAGAAGTCTGATAGAATCTCAACATGCAATACCCATGCAACTAAACAAGAATGAAGCCTATGAAAGACATGACACTGATAAAAGGATCTAAAAGAAACAATTGAATTCAGATCATGAATTTCCAAGTTGGTGCAACTTGACCTTGGCCATCAAATAAGATATGATTATTTCATCAAATTGGCCTAGTAGCAGACACAATTCTCATGCCTTAACAGAATTATAGTTAGTTGAATATAACTCTATTTAAGAGACTTCTGAGGAAACTATTTAAAAATGTGACTTTTTTACAACAGGCAAAACAGCTAATCCAGCAGGAAATAAGGAATTGATATCCCATCCCTCACTCAATGTAAATGTTCCTCAGTTTAACCAAGTCTTCATCACAATTGTTATGTTATAGCTAAAATAGGGCATGGGGAAAATAGAAACAGAAATATGCAGATGAGAATTCAGTAGAAAGGTCTTAAAAGGAAAATCCAGATTCCAAACCAACAAATTAATTAGCAAAGAATTTCCAAAACCACAAAGGATTAAGCTAGTTCTCCCCAAATAAAAACAAATATGGTATAAATATGAAGATTCAATTTATGTGCCAATTTCCATTGACCAAATGAGTATAGCTACAGATTCTAATTTTTTAAACATCAAATTCCAGCTAAAGATACTGCAAGAGAAGATCCTTCTAGAAGGCGCCATGCAGTCATATTTATCCAGTAGATTCAGGAAAAATAGACTCAAATGATGAATACATCCAAACTATGAATTAAATAACCTTTCCATCTAACCCCAAGATTGAGTTGAACAATCTGCAGTAAAAAAACTGATGAATGAGATCGTTTAGATTGCCAATAATTCTTAAGTTTATTGCTAATTCCACAAGGTCACTATTCTTATAATTCATGAGAAACCATTCAGAACCAGAAGAACTACACACTGACACGGCCAATATTTTTCTTTTGAAGAAGAGGCAGTTCACCAATTTCACTTGGGTAAGCAAGAAATTATATCAGAAATCTACACGAGAGTGCATTTCTAAAAGGCCACATGATGTTCTTGGCATCAGATATGTACAAGTCCTACAGTGTCTCCCCTATTGAGATACAAAAAAGCATGTTATGATCTTTCTTAGGTCAAATAAGAAATATTAAGGAGCCCTACAAGTTAAAAAAAATCAAGAATAACTTTGCCATAAAAAAATCAAACCTTAATCTGTTGAAACCTCAATCTACCCGCAAAAATCACATCTTTGAGTTTTTAATTTGACAAAACAATAACTTTGTTGGGGAAAAAAACAAAATATGACGATGCAATCAGATACAAAAGGATTGATCCCGCTGCCATTACGTCCAGCGCGTTGCATTGAAATCCCAAATCAATAATACCGGAGGTCACTCCATAATTTTAATCAGAGCTTCTCAGTAAAATAAAAAGTTAAAAAAAATAAATAAATAAATATACCAAAAAAGTTTGCTTCACGTCATCACAAAACAAACGCAGTTACGGAGAAAAAACCTGTAAAACAAAATCCGAAATCACGAAAAAAAAAAAAAACAAACAGGATAAGATCGGCAATGAATGAGGAAATAAAAAACAAAAGGAAGAATGATCCGAGAGAACAAAACAACAGAAAGATGGGAGAAATCGCAGGAATAAAACGGAAAAAGAGGAAGAACCGACTCCTTGGTGACGGCGAGAAGGTGGTCCACAAAGCGCTGCAGCATAATCGAATCGGAAGGTGACGCCGAGGTCGAAGCCGAAGAGATCGCAATGGATAAAGCTCCCAAAAAAAAAAAAACTAGATATATCAAGAGAGAGAGAGAAAGAGAGAGAGGCTGGAAGGTGGAGGTGGTCGTGGTGGTGGGTTATTTTAATTAATTAATTAATTAATTAATTAATTAATTAATTAATTAATTAATTAATAAGAGAGTTTACAGCAAGAGTAGGGATTGTCTCACGGAAGACCACGAAGCGAACGAGAGGTCAAATCAATGGTCGGTTGAACCCAATCCCAGCCCGAAGCGTCGGGCTCGGGTCCGAAGATTCCAAGAAAACAGAGAGAAAAAGAGTGGCTTTTGGAGTCGGTGGGAACTGGAAATCAGGTCGTGGTAATGAACTGAAAAAGGATTTTGAGTTTTAACTTTTAACTCGTGGTGCGGTGCCGACTTATCGTGCGGAAAGAGACGACCACGTGGCTCTCTATCGCAAGGCAGCACCGCATGGCAACGTGGATATCTGTCGTTGTGATGCGTGGAATTTGTCGTTTTCTTAAAACTTTTTATTAGTTTAATAATAATTTATGTTATGGTAGAAATCGATCCACCCTACCAGTTGAATTTGTATTAAGATTATGACACAAACTCAGAGGTAATCGAAAAAGAAAAACAGGCAGCAAAGGGGAGACACACACATTTAACGTGGAAACCCTCAAATCGGGGAAAAACCACGAGCTCTAGTGATGAGAGCAAGATCCATTAATCTTTCATAATACAATCTAAAGAAAAGAGAAGGGGAAGGTGTGGATGGGGCTGGCCGAAGGGCTCCCTGTGTTTTTTTATAGATTACCTTCCTCTTTTTTTTTTGTTCCTCCTTTTTAAAGATAAGCTTTAGGCTGATAATCAATCTGTTTTTTCCTCCCGAATCCGCGCCATCACCTTGATTTCAGCACCCATATCTCGTGCGTGATTGACTTGTCGTTGCTGATCGTAATCCGCATACTGGGATCCTGGAAAGCCACTTGTCTTCGTATCAGCCGTCAGATGCTTACACTGTGCTTATGTCACCATTTCGGGCCGATCCGGACCTAATCCGAGGGGGTGACCCCAAAGAGCTTCAGCGACTCCGAAGGGCTTTAGCTCACTCCTTTGATCCGAAGGAAGTGTTTCCGAGGGGCCTCGACTTTTGGATACCCGAGGGGCTGCCGCTCGGTGAGCACACCTGGGTGATCGCCATATGTCTTACCACTTTTCCCCCTATCAATTTATTTTAACCAACCGCCTAATGGCCTATTACTACCAGATCCCTATTGTAGAGGATCTCTTCAATTGAGAAGAACCCACGTAGCACGTGAGCCTTCAGATGCTCCGTCTTGCGTGTTGCCCTGTGCACGTCCTTGAAGTCTTATAGGTGCACGTCACCTTATTCAAAAATAAATGAATAAATAAATAAATAAATAATATTTTATATAAACGGGAATAAAACAAAAGTTTTGTAAGAAAAAAAAATTAAAAAATTTTGATAAAAATTAAATTAATATTTATTAATTTAGTAGATCATTTTAATCAAATTTATAGCTTTTTTACATTATTAACTAATGCTTATTTATTTATTATTTTCAAAATATTAATTAATAATCATATTAATTAAATTAATTAATTTTAAAAATATCAAATCATAACGTTTCAAATGAAGCCAAATTTATAAAAATAAATAAATAAAAATAAAAAAATTCCCAAAATAATTGAGTATCATGGTAAAGAAATGAAACACATAAAACACGCATACAAAGTGGTTAAAGACAAGCTACCCAAATTCAATGTATTAGATACCTAATTTGCTTCATTCTTATAATTGCTCCCAATTCATGTAATTGTATTATTAAGATGTGCGACCAAATAGAATTCTTTTCTTGGATGTTGCCTTTAGAGCCTTTTATCTTTGAGGTGTTTAAACCCTCCAAACTCTTTTTTTTTTTAAAAATAAGTTAGTCAACATTCTTTATAAAAATTAGTGTTATGAAGTAGATTGTACAAACCATCTTCCTTTCTTTCCTAGGAAGCTTTGCTCCACTCTTTACCGCTAAATTTTCTTTCTTCAAAACTTCTTTAGGTTTCCTATCATAATCTTCGTAGTTGAGAGTGGTTTTATTGGCCACTAGCATATCTCCATCTAGTACTTTTTTTAATTACCCTATTGTAGTGCAAATGCATAGAACTCTCATAGATGTCCTCATACTACTCTAAAATATAATCATCAATTGTCTCCTTCTTGAATAGTATCATACACGCAATATGTGAACATAGAATACCTATCAAGTCTTATTTTTTGCACGTAGACAAGTGTTCCTTAATATTCACTACACTCATCTTGTCATCCTGGTAAACCTTATAACCTTTATCCCAACTCCATTCTAGATATGTTATTCAACTTGCCTCTAGATTTTCCTCAATGTTAGTCCAAATCTTTCAATTATATCCTCGGTTGATTTTTTTCTCTCTAAAAGCTCCTCATTGATACTATTCTCAAACATAATCTTATATTATACTAAAACATAATATTCAATTACCTCTTTTTCTTAATAGGATCACATACATACTATGTTCACACAAGATCTTTGTCAAGTCTCATTTTTTATATATGCAAGAGTACTCCTCAATAGTTACTACAAATCTCTCATCATTGTGGTTTGTCAGACCCTCGCACATGAACTAGGCTATGGGTTCCAGCCTTAGGGTGCACAAGACCAGGAGATGGTGCTTGCAGCGCATAGGCACGGGAGCATGCGCGGCTTAGCAATGCATACAAGCAGCGCATAGGCGCAAGAGTACGTAGGCGCAATAGTGCGCATAGGTAGTACATAGACGTGGGAGCGTGCAAACACAAGAGTGCGTACGGGCTGTGCACAAGCCTGAGGCGCAAGGCGCTAAGCACAGGGCACAGGCTCGCGCGTAGGGGGTGCATGGAACATATGCGGAGAACAGGAGCACGTGGACACAGGCGTGTGCGTGAGACACGCGGAGTTGACCGAACACAGATCGATGTGTGCACAGGTCACATGCGAAGTCGGTTGAGCAATATCAGACATGCGGGAGCATGCTAAGCACATGCGCACACATGGGTGTGACTCGGGTGTGGTATTCAGTGAAGGCTTCAATTACAGAAATTGAAGTAGTGGGCTTTAGATATGATAAGATAAGTTCAAATTGGAATTTGAACTTATCCCAAGTCGGTTTTGAGTTCTCACATACTTGTATAATTAGGCATGAGGCCTTTGTCATTATATTCATTGAGGAGAAGTGAATAAAAGAGAGTTTGGCTTGTATCCCAATTCCTTTGCATGTTTGCTCTTATTTTCTTTCATTCATTTTCTTGCTTGTTAGTTGTTCGCTTATTCATCTTCTGCTGCGAACCTCATGTGGAGGCGAGAAGAGGCCTTAGTCAAATCTGCAGGAGGATCTGGTTGCCATCATAGGGCGATTCGGAGTGCTGGGACTTTGAAAGTTTTGAGGTAAATACTCTCCCCTATGACAACTTGTATAAGAGCTATGTCGACGGATAAAAGTGAGAGGGAACGCCTCTCCTGGCTGGAGAGGATGATGGGATTCATCTAAAAGGCAAACCTTTCATCTCTTTGTCGGATCAGTACTATACCTTGCAGAACGAGATCATAACGCTTAAAGAGACCATGGAGGTTGATTCACTTGCGTAGAGGGTGCATATGGATGAGATACCCCAACGACAAAACGTGTTCGAGGCCTTGATGGAATGGGAGATGAAATGGTTGGAATCTGAAGTTTCTTCTACCTGAGAGACCTACAACGAGAGCTCGTCTCACTCGATCCTGACCACGAAGGTAAATGTCCCCGAACCAAGTCCCTTTTCAGGTGCTTGGAGTTTTCATAAGGGACATGGACCAGTATTTCCAGGCGACCAAAGTCCCTGAGGAGGAGTGGGTATCTCTCATGGGTACATATCTCACCATGGATGCAAAGCTTTAGTAGCGGATGAGGTAGTAGAACGACTCTTGGGAGGGATGAGACTCTGTCCAAAGTTGGGATGAACTCAAGCGGGAACTACAGGAGCAATTACTGCCCGAGAATACTTCATGGGTTGCGAGGATCATGTTGACGAAGCTAAAGCACACATGAACGATCAGGGAATACTTGAAAGAGGACAAGCTCTTTAACTTTTTGTCGGCACTACAAGGTTAGGCTCAACTAGAGGTGCGGAGACAGGGGGCCAAAGATCTCACTTCTTCCATTGCTGCGGCTAAAGGATTGGCGGACTTTTGGTACATAAATACCCCTGCAAGGGATAAGGTGAAGTCAAGCCCAGGGAGACAAGCAAACTTGCAAGGTGGGATGGCACGAATAAGCCGCACAGTGAGCGACGCGAACCAGCTGGACCCAATATAAGACAACCCAGCCAAGGACAAAAGACGGGTTGCTTTATATGCACTGGACCACATAGAGCACACGACTGTCCGAAAAGGTAGAAGCTCTCAGCGCTAGCGATCGAGACGGGCAGTAATTTGGAGCCACCAACTCAGGTCAACCCCCTCCAACTCCTCAACACGATAAGGTTAATAAAAGATACAACCCCTTCTCGGCTTCTTTTTATACAAATTGTGTTGAATGGCATGGTTGTTGAGGCGATGGTGGACACTGGAGCCACTCATAACTTTTTGTCAGAGAGGATGGTTTCGGCACTCGGCTTGGCTCTCGACAAGGACTAAAGTCGGATAAAGGCAATGAACTCAAAAGCTCAACCAGTTATGGGGATGGCACAGGCGGTGCCAATGAAAGTTGGAGAGTGGAATGGACACATGAACCTCCTTGTGGTGCCTTTGGATGATTTCGTTGTCACCTTAGGTAATAATTTTCTAACATTGAATAGGTGTGCAGTGATACCTCATATGAGTAGGATCTTCATCATGGATGAAGGATGACCTTGCTTTATTGTTGGAGTGAAGCAGACCAAGACGCAGAAAGGAAAGTGTGTGCTCTTGTATGCGATCCAGTTGGAGCTGGGTTTGAAGGTAAACCAATATACCTTGTTGCCTTGTTGGAGATAAAGACAGACAAGAAGATCGAGATCCCTAATGATGTTACGGTTGTCTTGAAGAAGTTCGAAGATATGATGCCTAGTGAACTCCCGAAAGTGCTACCAACTCGGCTGGTGATAGATCATCGGATTGAACTTGAACCAAGTGCGAAGCCTCCAACGATGGTGCCCTATCGTATATCCCTATCGGAATTACAAGAGCTGAGGAAGCAAGTCATGGATTGCTGGATGTTGGATACATACATCCTTTGAAGGCCCCTTTCGAAGCACTAGTCCTCTTTTAGAAGAATCAAGATGAGACTTTGCGACTTTGCATTGAACATCATGCCTTGAACAAGGTAACCCTGAAATACAAGCACCTAGCTCCTTTAGTTCAAGACCTGTTTGACAGACTGAGCAAGGTATCTTTTTTCACCAAGTTGGACTTATGGTCAAGATATTGGCAAGTGAGGATTACCATAGGAGATGAGGCAAAAACCACTTGTGTTACTAGATATGGTTCCTATGAGTTTTTAATCATGTCGTTTGGCTTGACTAACATTCCCGCTACTTTTTGTAATATGATAAGTGATGTTTTTTCTGACTATATCGATCGTTTCGTTATGGTGTATCTCAATGATATGATCATTTATACTGAGTCTTGGGAGGACCACTCGTCCCACTTGAAGTTGGTG
Organism: Dioscorea zingiberensis; assembly: GCA_026586065.1. Classification (NCBI taxonomy): domain Eukaryota; kingdom Viridiplantae; phylum Streptophyta; class Magnoliopsida; order Dioscoreales; family Dioscoreaceae; genus Dioscorea; species Dioscorea zingiberensis. The sequence continues at coordinate 50,318,944 of CM048818.1, read as the reverse complement.
TTGTCTAGGCCGAGGTCACATCAATTGTACATAAAGCTGGAAAAGTGTGAATTTGCTCAAGAGATCATCATGTTCTTGGGTCATCGGATCTCAAGAGATGAAGTATGGATGGATGAGTAGAAGTTAAAGGGAATCGTGGAATGGTCCGCCTTGACTCCGTTCCTTTCTCGGATTGGCTAACTACTATAGGAAGTTCATCAAAGGCTATTCCAAGAAGGTGGTCCCTTTTACCGATCTCTTGAAGAAAGATCAAACTTGGCGCTGGATGGATCAATATCAGAAGGCCTTTGACACACTCAAGCAAGTGGTTGCAAGTGAGCCTGTGTTAAAGTTTCCGAACTTCAACAAACCTTTTGAGATACACACGGATGCCTTCGACAAGGTTGTGGGCGGAGTCCTTGCATAGGATGACCATCTAGTTGCCTTCCAGAGTAATTTGAATGAGGCAAAATAGAGATACTCCACACATGAGGAGATGCTAATGGTCATACACCGCCTCCAGGTGTGAAGGTTGTACCTTCTTGGCACCAAATTCATTATCAAGACAAATAATGTGACAAACACATACTTTTCTACCCAGAAGAAACTTTCTCCAAGGCAGGCTCACTAGCAGGAGCTCTTGCAGGAGTATGACTTCGAGTGGCAGAAAAAACTAGGATGACATAATCTGGTTGCGGATGCACTAAGTTGGAAAGCGGTGGTGGAATATGTGTGTACTTACTCACAGGTTGAGATGGACTTCCGTGAGCACATTGGGAATGCAGCCAAGGATGATGACCAATACAAAAGTTGATCACGGACATAAAGGAGAACGTTGCACAATAATACTGGATCGAGGATGGGCTCCTCTATGGGAAGCAAGATAAGCTCTTTGTGTCATAGAAAGGTGGGCTATGGAGGGAGTTGCTACGGGAGGCCCATGATATTAGATGGCAGGGACATCCAGGCTATGAGCAAATGATGATGCTTCTATCCTGGCACTACTACTGCCTTAGCATGTGGAATGATATAGAGACTTATGTCAAGGCATGTTTTGTTTGCCAACAAGATAAACTAGAGCAAAGGAGAGAAGTAGGACTTCTACAGCCTCTACCAATCTCGTATAGACCCTTGCTTCCTTAAGGTTAAGAATTTGACCTCAATGATGGTTGTGGACAGTTTCTCGAAGTATATTGTCTTAATACCTGCCCTAACCACGTGCATGGCAGAGCTCTTCCTGACTCATATGGTGAAACACTTTTGCCTACTAGAGGATATAGTGACCGATAGGGATGCTCGCTTCACAGGTAAATCTTGGACGACATTGTTCGGTATACTGGGATCTGAACTTAAGTTTTCTACAGCAAAACACCCACAGATGGATGGTCAAATGGAATGGATCAATGCTTTGATAGAGGAATACTTGAGGCATTTTGTTACGGCCACATAAAAGAGTTGGTTGGAGCTGTTAGATGGAGCTCAATTCTCCTACAATCTACAATAATCTTCTGCAATAAGAAAGTGCCCTTTTTGAGTTGGCTATTGGTTTTCAACCAAGGGTGCCACATGAGGTCGCCAAATAGGCCACTAGAGGGAAATATCCTATGGTCTATCGCCTCGCGAGGAGTTAGTAGAAGCTGTTGGACCAAGCGCGAGACAACCTCTCCAAAGTATCGAGGCGAATGAAGAAGTGTACTGACCAAGGGCGAGGACCTTTGGAATTTGCAGTGGGAGATCGAGTATGGTTGAAACTCACTTCACAGATTTGGAAGAAACTTCACAAGAAGGATGTACAAAAGGGACTTGTGCAGGGGTATCAAGGATCCTTCGAGGTGATGCAACAGGTTGGACAAGTTGCCTTTAGGTTGAAGCTGCCTGAAAGACTCAAGCTCCACCTGACGTTCCATGTGAGTTTCTTGAAGCCTTGTTACTAAGATGCCATTGAACCAACTCAGAATCAGACCAAATGGGTACCACCCTTGGTGCAGACTCAATTTGAAAGGACTATGGAGAAGATCCTTGACCGGCGGGTCAAATGACAGAGCAAGAAGAATAGAAGATTGTTCTACTTGGTGCAATGGAGAGGTCAACCTAGTTCCGAGGCTTTGTGGGAGAAAGACACAACTTTGTGGCAATTCGAAAAAAGAGATCCAGGAGTACTTGTACTTGCTCTAACGAGGGCATCGAATTCTTCCGGCGGGGTGGTTTGTCAAACCCTCGCACATAGACTTATCCATGGGTCGGGTCGGGCTGGGTATGAGCCGGGCCAAGACTGGAAAGTATAAGATTATCGTTTACCCAGGCCCGACCCGACCCAACAATATAGGCCTTAAATTTTTCCAAAGACCACAAGATTTATTACTTTGTGACCAAAGCCCGCCCAAGCCATGCCCTTCACATAAAATAGAGATCCATCCATTATATAATTGTAAATAGAGATCCATCCAAAAAAGAAAAGAAGAATCCATCCAAAATAGAAAATAGAGATCCATGACCTTCACATAAGCAAATATCAAATGCAAACATACAATGAACAATAAAAAAATCAAGAGAAAAATGTATATGGGTCACATAAACAATGATATAAGTACAAGAGTTAAAATCTCCTGAGAGTGTGTAGATAAGAGGACAAAAACAACAGAGGGAACACCAAAGCCCCATTCATGTCATTGAATGCAATAAGTAAGACAATAACCTTCACTTTTCTTTGTAACAAGAATTTGGCCAACATATCAAATGCAAATTCTATTCAAATTTTAAATAAAATTATCATCAAAGAGTAGTACCTTGAGGTGGCAACATTTCAAATTCATTAGTTTGAGAATTGTAGCCACATATTACAATGTACTATACCTTGTTGAACGAGGTTATAACGCTCAAAGAGACCATGGAAGCCGATGCACTTGCACAGAGGGTGCATATGGATGAGATGGCTCGATGGTTGAACACGTTCAAGGCCTTGATGGAACGGGAGATGAAATGGCTAGAGTCTGATGTTGCATCTACCTAAGAGGCCAACGGCGGGAGCTTATCTCACTAGATCCCAACCTCAAAGGTAAATATTACGTAACCAAGTCATTTTTCAGGTGCTTGGAGTGCTAAAGAACTAGAAATCTTCATATGGGACATGGACTAGTACTTCCGGGAGGCTAAAGTCCCCGAGGAGGAACAAGTATCTCTCATGGATATGTATCTCACAAGGGATGCGAAGCTCTGGTGGCAGACGAGGCAGTAGAATGACTCTCACAAGGGACGAGAGTCTATCCAAAGCTGGGATGAACTCAAGCAAGAACTTGGGGTGCAATTCCAACTCGGGAATACTTCATGAGTCACGAGGACCATATTGAAGAAGTTGAAGCACACGAGAATGATCACGTAATACTTGAAAGAGTTCATATTTCTGATATTGGATATTAAGGATATGTCCAAGGAGGACAAGCTCTTAAACTTTCTATCTGGGCTGCAAGGTTGGGATCAGCTAGAGGTGTGGAGATAGGAGGCCAAAGAGATCTCACTTCTGCCATTGTTGCGGCTAAGGTGAACTTTTGGTATGCAAATACCCCTACAGGGGATAAGGGGAAGTCCAAGCCTAGGGAGACGGGTAAACTTGTGAGGGGGGATGGCACGAAGAAGCCGCACAGAAAGCAACGGGAACCAGCTAGACCCAATATAAGACAACCCAACCAAGGACTAAAGACTGGTTGCTTCATATGCACCTGACCACATAGTATAATACCCTGATTTTTTTCGACTTAAATAAATAAGGTGGAATGATAGATTAAACAAGAAGAAAAGAAAAGACGAAATGTAGAAATTAATACTAATTATTTATTGAAGTAAAGGAGGTTTGGGATTTAATTGAAGTATAGGGGTTAAATCGCAAAATGTCAATTTGGGATGTTATAGGGGTTAAATGTCAAAAAAATCCTCTTCTTAACCGCCAGATCATGTTTTCCAGGAAGTTCTTTCTCTTGTTAATTTGCTATATTGCCCTCATCTTTTCTCAAAATTATTCAAATGTTCATGCCTCTCATTCTCTATAAATAGACACCCCTTCTCTTCTCTTCTCTCTTGCTCTCTTAATTTCTTCTTCATCCTCCAAATTCCATTGGTGAAGCCCTGCAGAAATCAAGAGTTCAAGAGTCTTCAAAGATCAAGACTAGTCTTCAAGTATTAAGTTTTCCTTTTACCAACTTTCTTTGATACTTATACATATAACCATCCATAACCATCCATAAGAATGAGCTATGAAGAGTTTTACAATGGTTTTTCATCTCTTACACACATAACCATCCATATGAAAAAGTTTTCCAATGTTTTGAAAAGTTTTACCAAGGTTTTTAATCTCCATAGAGGAACATAAAGGTGTTTTAACAATCAATCGTATTCCTACTGTATTTCTCTTTTCTGGAGTAGTAGACGAATTCTTTTTCATAAACTTTGTATACAAAGGTTGTAGATCATGATGTCTCCTTCGTGACTGCAAATTTTCAGACTTTTTCATGAAAAATCCAGTTTTTAATGATTTTCCAAAGAGGGACTGCTGGTCTGTTTTTAGTGCAAGTTTGCTACTAGAAACAAGATCTTGTCATCTCTGTTCTGGAGTAATAGAAGAATTATTTTTCAAAAACTTTGTGAACAAAGGTTGTATATTTGGATGTTTTCTTTATGCCTACAAAATTTCAGAAACTTTCATGACAAATACAATTTTTAATGATTTTTACAAAAGGGCCTGCTGGATCTGTTCTTCTGCTGGAACCTGGACATGTCACCATATTTCTGGGGACCATCCAGTGATCTTTGGAACTGGATACAAATAAGAAAGTTTTAGTAAAAGATGTTATCTACCACATACAAAAATTTCAGCATTTTTGGACATTTCCTCAGACTTGTGTTGAACTTTTACCAAGACTGCTGCAGTTTTACGAACCTGCTGTGAATACGTTTTTTTTGACCTCTTAAATCTATTCATATTCACAAGATCCAAACCTGGAATGGTACTCAATGGTTATAAGTACATACCGGTAAATTTTCATGAATTTTAGGGTTAAAAACAATTTTTATATGGAATCTACAAAAGACTCATCAGAGCTTGAACAATCACGCTTTTTAAACTATCTGAGTGAATGAAAGATTTGAAGCCTAATGACCTCACTTTTATTATGGCCGTAGAAAATCCACAAGGGGTTGACAATAAGACAAGACAAAGACGCAGCTAAGGTAAGGGATCCACTTTTTGACGGGTAAAGTTAACCCTTTTCTTGCAGTATTTTGATTTCTATGGGTTAACCTTGAAGCTTTTCCATGGTTGAATTCTTTATATGTGCTCTATGGCTATGTTTTCTGGCCTCATTATGAACAAGGAATATTTGCAAATCCTTTATTTTCTTTGGGATTCAATGCTTTATTTACGCTTTTAAGTCTGGATAAATGTTATGTTGACGGGTGGGCCTGGAATTATACAGCCCTCCAATGCATTGGGTAAAGCATATCCCTGGAATTGGTATACCCAGTGGATAACAAGTATGGTGTCATGGCGGTTAGCCCTGACACACTTATGAAAAGTAAGAATGAAGTCACGGCGGATAGCCTTGACAAGTTTTATAACATCCAGACTATTCATGATATCTTTTCACCTGTTTGATGCTTATGTTTGATGTTTAGTACCTCTATGACTTTGTTATTTCAATGACTCTACTTTCACAGTTCATGTTTACCTTACTGGGCTATTTCAGCTCACCCCTTTATTTCTTTGATTCCCCACCCCAGGTGAACTAGAAGTCTAAGGAGGAGAGTGGCGTAATAGGACGCTAGGCTGCTCAAGACTTTAAGTTTATGTGTTTAGTATTTGCTTATGTATAAAAGGTTGTAATAATGTATATGGTGTCCTAAACTCCTAAACTCCTAAACTTTTGATATGATCTTGGGAGATGTAATAAAGTATGTAAGGATTATGTATGTTTACGTTATGTTTTTGGATTAACGCACCTAACTGAGCTCCGGATTTGGGGCGTTCTGGTTAATATCGAGCAAAGTTTAGATAGTTTAGAATTTAGGATGTAATAACGTAAGTAGAACGCGTTTAAAGGAAATATTTGTTTAAATAGAGCATGTTATTAAGAGTAATGACATAAGGTTTTTAAGTGATTATTCCTCAACTTTGGAAGGATGTGATAATTTGCTAACTCATTTGTGTCTTAGGAAGAAATGGCAAACAACCAATCATCTACAGACGAACAATCTCGGGATGTGCCTATGCCGAATGTTCGACCAATACCGACAGGGGAAGGAATGGATAATATCTCAGCTATTTTAACACAGCTAGCACAAGCCATGGCTGGAAACTCGAATCAAAGGGAACAACCAACGGTAGTACAACCTGGTACGGTTACGGTGGAGCAGTTTATGAGGCAACATCCTCCATCGTTCAGTGGGTCAACTGACCCAATTCTAGCTGAGGGATGGATTAATTCAATGGAGAAAATTTTTGCGGTACTGGGGTGCTCGGACCGCCAAAAGGCAAAGTTAGCTATCTATCGGCTAGATGGGGAGGCTGACCAGTGGTGGGCGTTAATAAAAAATACAAAAGCGAGAGAAAAAATTGACACCATGGGATGGGAAGGTTTCAAGGCGCTATTTATGAATAAATACTTTCCTGAGACGCTGAGAATCAGAATGGAAGATGAATTTCTAGGCCTCAAACAAAAGGAAGATGAAAGGGTTGCGTTGTATGAGGCAAATTTCACCAGACTAGGAAGGTATGCCCCACACTTATGTACTACCGAGCAGAAGAAAATTCATCGTTTCTACCAAGGTCTTAAGCCAGGAATACGAAGGTCATTAGCTATGTTAGAATTTGCAAACTATGAAGCTATTGTTAGGTGTGCAACAAATGTGGAACTGGAACACATTAACTTTCTACAATCCCGAAACCACAATGACAAGAAAAGGAAAATGGAACACCAGTCTGGGAGTTCAAAGAAAGGTAAGCTCGAGGGGAAAAAGATAGCACGCCTTACATGCCCAAAGTGTGGGAAGAAACACCTTGGCGACTGTTTACTTGGCTCAGGGAGATGCTTCAAGTGTGGAAAAGAAGGACACCAAGCACCTAGATTGTCGGGGAGGCAGAAGCTTGGAGAAAACCAACACTGTGCCCAAAGACCAAATTTCAAAATGCACAACTTGGAGTAAAATGCTTCAACTGCAATGAGATGGGACATTATGCCAACCAATGTCCTAAACTGAAGGTGGCTGGAGGGAATCGACAACAGCAATCGCAACGACCAAAAGAGCAAGCACGAACATTTGCCATCACGACTGCTGAGGTGGAACAAGCAAATGACGTAGTGAAAGGTATCTTATCCACATGCTCAAAAGATGCTTATACATTATTTGATTCTGGCTCCACGCATTCTTTTATATCATACAAGTATGCCGAGCATATAGATATGCCTTATCAGGAATTAGGCATGAAATTATCTGTGAAAACCCCAAATGGCGGTGTTATAACTACGTCAAGAATCTATAGAGCGTGCCCTATTAATATTTGTGGAAGGTCCTTACCAGCCGATTTGGTAAGACTTCCGATAGTTGAATTTGACGTTATTCTTGGCATGGATTGGCTCTCTACCAATCGGGCAACCATTGATTGTCATAAGAAAGAAGTCGTCTTCCACTTCTTGAATCAACCAAAGCTAGTATATAAATGTCGAGAGAGAAATAGAACTCCGGTTCTAATATCTTATCTTGAGGCACGAAAGATATTAAGGAAGGGTGGTGAAGGTTATCTCGCACATATTACTGAGTCAACAAAGGAAAGTGCAAGAGTGGAAAGTACGCCAGTTGTACAAGAATATCCAGAGGTATTTCCCGAAGAGTTACCTGGGCCTCCACCCGATCGAGAAGTAGAGTTTGCTATAGAGTTAATACCTGGATCCAAGCCGATATCTAAAAGCCCATATCGAATGGCGCCAGTGGAGTTGGAAGAATTAAAGAAGCAGTTACAAGAATTGCTAGACAAGGGATTCATTCGACCAAGTGTGTCACCCTGGGGAGCACCTGTCCTCTTTGTTAAAAAGAAGGATGGATCAATGCGACTCTGTATTGACTACCGAGAACTTAACGGCATCACCATCAAAAACAAGTATCCTTTGCCAAGGATAGATGACTTGTTTGATCAACTACAAGGTGCTCAATTCTTTTCTAAGATTGATCTTAGATCTGGGTACCATCAACTGAAGGTGAAAAAGGAGGATATTCCGAAAACCGCATTTCGAACAAGATATGGGCATTATGAGTTTATAGTGATGCCCTTTGGACTAACCAATGCTCCAGCAATATTTATGGACTTAATGAATAGAGTCTTCCATGACTACCTAGACAAGTTTGTGGTAGTCTTTATTGATGACATTCTTATATACTCGAAGAGCCAGAAGGAGCACGAAGACCATTTAAGGATTGTGTTGCAGACACTCAAAAAGAATAAGTTGTATGCCAAGTTTAGTAAATGTGAATTTTGGCTACAACAGGTGGCATTTCTAGGTCACGTGGTTACTAGTGAAGGGATCTCAGTGGACCCTGCAAAAACAAAAGTCATTGAGGAGTGGTCCAGACCAACAACTGTGACGGAGATCCGCAGTTTCCTTTGGCTTGCAGGTTACTATCGACGGTTCGTGGAGAACTTCGCTCGACTGGCTAATCCACTAACGAAATTAACACGGAAGAGCGCTAACTTTATATGGACCAGATGAATGTGAAAAGCAGTTTGAGGAGCTAAAGCAAAGGCTTGTAAGTGCACCCGTGCTAACATTACCTTCAAGAAGTGGAACATTTGTAATCTATAGCGATGCCTCAAAGAAAGGTGCAGGTTGTGTGTTGATGCAAAATGAAAAGTAATAGCTTATGCATCACGCCAACTTAAGACACACGAGCAAAATTATCCTACACATGACTTGGAGTTAGCCGCGGTAATTTTTGCCCTGAAAATATGGCGTCACTACCTTTATGGTGAAAGATGTGATATATACACGGACCATAAAAGTCTAAAGTATATATTCACACAAAAAGAGTTGAATATGAGACAAAGAAGGTGGTTGGAGCTACTCAAAGACTACGATTGTACTATTCACTACCACCCGAAAAGCCAACAAGGTGGCGATCTTGTGAGTAGAAAGCATCACGGAACTCTAGCAATGATGCTAACTGGGCAGACGTCCATCATCAAGGACATGAACAAATTGAACTTGGAGGTGGTGAAGCAGGGGTACAAAGCTATATAGCGCAAATAATCGCCCAACCTTCACTTCAAGATCGAATCAAGAAAGCCCAAGAAGACGACCCTAGTCTACAAAGGAAAGTCAAGTCATGCGAAGCGATAAACTTCCCCGACTTCAATATCGACGAAGATGGTGTAATCGAGATTTGGCATGAGACTATGTGTCCCGCCTACACCGATTTGAAGAGAATTGCTAGAAGAGGCACATAACTCAATGTTCTCTATACACCCCGGCAAAGACTAAACTGCAGTGGATCTTAGAGAACATTATTGGTGGGATAATATGAAAAGAGAGATTGCTGATTTCATATCTAGATGTTTAGTATGCCAACAAGTTAAGGCGAACGACTACCAAAGGGAGTTTTACAACCACTATCAATACCCGCGTGGAAGTGGGAAAATGTGACAATGGATTTTGTCACAGGGCTACCAAAGACGACAAAAGGGCATAATGCAATCTGGGTAATAGTTGACAGATTAACAAAGACGGCTCACTTTATTCCAATACGAGAGGATTTACCTTTAGAACAATTAGCGCGACTTTACATCAAGGAAGTCGTACGATTGCATGGTGCACCACTATCAATTGTTTCTGATCGAGATCCAAGATTTACATCAAACTTCTGGAAGAGTCTGCAGAAGTGTTTAAACACAAAGTTGAACCTTAGCACTGCTTACCATCCACAGACAGACGGTCAATCAGAACGGACTATTCAAACTTTAGAAGACATGTTGAGGGCTTGCTCACTTGACTTTCAAGGAAGTTGGGATCAACATCTACCATTAGTGGAATTCTCCTACAACAACAGTTTTCACTCCAGCATACAAATGGCTCCATATGAGGCCCTTTATGGGAAAAGATGTCGCACCCCAACATGTTGGGATGAAGCAGGAGAGAGGAACCTGTTGGGTCCAGAGTTAGTTCAAGAGACAACAGAGAAGGTGCACAAGATTCAACAACACATGAGGACAGCGCAAAGTAGACAGAAGAGTTATGCAGATCATCGACGTAGAGACTTGGAATTCGAGGTAGGTGATCATGTCTTTTTGAAAATATCACCTTGGAAGGGTGTCATGAGGTTTGGAAAGAAAGGGAAGTTGAGTCCAAGATACATCGGACCATACGAAATACTTGAGAGAATTGGAGCAGTAGCCTACCGTTTGGCATTACCGCCAAGCCTGTCACATCTCCACGATGTATTTCATGTCTCGATGATAAAGAAGTATATGCCAGATCCATCACACGTGTTGAATCAGGAACCGATACAACTAGATAAAAATTTGACTTATGAGGAACAACCTGTACAAATCCTAGACCGAAGGGAGCAAATACTACGGACCAAGAAGGTATTCTTGGTAAAGGTCTTATGGAGGAATCATTTGATTGAAGAGGCAACCTGGGAATCTGAGGAAGCAATGAAACAAAAATACCCACATCTTTTCATATTTTAAGATGCAGTTTAAATTTCGAGGATCTAAATTTTTTAAGGGGAGAAATATAATACCCTGATTTTTTCCGACTTAAATAAATAAGGTGGAATGATAGATTAAACAAGAAGAAAAGAAAAAAATGTAGAAATTAATACTAATTATTTATTGAAGTAAAGGAGGTTTGGGATTTAATTGAAGTATAGGGGTTAAATCATAAAATGTCAATTTGGGATGTTATAGGGGTTAAAATGTCAAAAAATCCTCTTCTTAACCGCCAGATCATGTTTTCCGGGAAGTTCTTTCTCTTGTTAATTTGCTATATTGCCCTCATCTTTTCTCAAAATTATTCAAATGTTCATGCCTCTCATTCTCTATAAATAGACACCCCTTCTCTTCTCTTCTCTCTTGCTCTCTTAATTTCTTCTTCATCCTCCAAATTCCATTGGTGAAGCCCTGCAGAAATCAAGAGTTCAAGAGTCTTCAAAGATCAAGACTAGTCTTCAAGTATTAAGTTTTCCTTTTACCAACTTTCTTTGATACTTATACATATAACCATCCATAACCATCCATAAGAATGAGCTATGAAGAGTTTTACAATGGTTTTTCATCTCTTACACACATAACCATCCATATGAAAAGTTTTCCAATGTTTTGAAAAGTTTTACCAAGGTTTTTAATCTCCATAGAGGAACATAAAGGTGTTTTAACAATCAATCGTATTCCTACTGTATTTCTCTTTTCTGGAGTAGTAGACGAATTCTTTTTCATAAACTTTGTATACAAAGGTTGTAGATCATGATGTCTCCTTCGTGACTGCAAATTTTCAGACTTTTTCATGAAAAATCCAGTTTTTAATGATTTTCCAAAGAGGGACTGCTGGTCTGTTTTTAGTGCAAGTTTGCTACTAGAAACAAGATCTTGTCATCTCTGTTCTGGAGTAATAGAAGAATTATTTTTCAAAAACTTTGTGAACAAAGGTTGTATATTTGGATGTTTTCTTTATGCCTACAAAATTTCAGAAACTTTCATGACAAATACAATTTTTAATGATTTTTACAAAAGGGCCTGCTGGATCTGTTCTTCTGCTGGAACCTGGACATGTCACCATATTTCTGGGGACCATCCAGTGATCTTTGGAACTGGATACAAATAAGAAAGTTTTAGTAAAAGATGTTATCTACCACATACAAAAATTTCAGCATTTTTGGACATTTCCTCAGACTTGTGTTGAACTTTTACCAAGACTGCTGCAGTTTTACGAACCTGCTGTGAATACGTTTTTTTTGACCTCTTAAATCTATTCATATTCACAAGATCCAAACCTGGAATGGTACTCAATGGTTATAAGTACATACCGGTAAATTTTCATGAATTTTAGGGTTAAAAACAATTTTTATATGGAATCTACAAAAAGACTACTGTAGCTTGAACAATCATGCTTTTAAACTATACGAGTGAATGAAAGATTTGAAACGACAATGACCTCACTTTTATTATGGCCGTAGAAAATCCACAAGGGGGTTGACAATAAGACAAGACAAAGACGAGCTAAGGTAAGGGATCCACTTTTTTGACGGGGTAAAGTTAACCCTTTTCTTGCAGTATTTTGATTTCTATGGGTTAACCTTGAAGCTTTTCCATGGTTGAATTCTTTATATGTGCTCTATGGCTATGTTTTCTGGCCTCATTATGAACAAGGAATATTTGCAAATCCTTTATTTTCTTTGGGATTCAATGCTTTATTTCTGCTTTTTAAGTCTGGATAAATGTTATGTTGACGGGTGGGCCCGGAATTATCTGACCCTCGATGCATTGGGTAAAGCATATCCCTGGAATTGGTAGACCCAGTGGATAACAAGTATGGTGTCATGGCGGTTAGCCCTGACACACTTATGAAAAGTAAGAATGAAGTCACGGCGGATAGCCTTGACAAGTTTTATAACATCCAGACTATTCATGATATCTTTTCACCTGTTTGATGCTTATGTTTGATGTTTAGTACCTCTATGACTTTGATATTTCAATGACTCTACTTTCACAGTTCATGTTTTTACTCGTACAGTTCATGTTTACCTTACTGGGCTATTTCAGCTCACCCCTTTATTTCTTTGATTCCCCACCCCAGGTGAACTAGAAGTCTAAGGAGGAGAGTGGCGTAATAGGGCAGCTAATTTGCTTCAAGACTTTAAGTTTATGTGTTTAGTATTTGCTTATGTATAAAAGGTTGTAATAATGTATATGGTGTCCTAAACTCCTAAACTCCTAAACTTTTGATATGATCTTGGGAGATGTAATAAAGTATGTAAGGATTATGTATGTTTACGTTATGTTTTTGGATTAACGCACCCAATCTGGAGCTCCCGGATTTGGGGGCGTTACAGTTGGTATCAGAGCAAAGTTTAGATAGTTTAGAATTTAGGACAGAATAACGTAAGTAGAACGTTTAAAGGAAATATTTGTTTAAATAGAGCATGTTATTAAGAGTAATGACATAAGGTTTTTAAGTGATTATTCCTCAACTTTGGAAGGATGTGATAATTTGCTAACTCATTTGTGTCTTAGGAAGAAATGGCAAACGACCAATCATCTACAGACGAACAATCTCGGGATGTGCCTATGCCGAATGTTCGACCAATACCGACAGGGGAAGGAATGGATAATATCTCAGCTATTTTAACACAGCTAGCACAAGCCATGGCTGGAAACTCGAATCAAAGGGAACAACCAACGGTAGTACAACCTGGTACGGTTACGGTGGAGCAGTTCATGAGGCAACATCCTCCATCGTTCAGTGGGTCAACTGACCCAATTCTAGCTGAGGGATGGATTAATTCAATGGAGAAAATTTTTTGCTGATGCTTGGGGTGCTCGGACCGCCAAAAGGCAAAGTTAGCTATCTATCGGCTAGATGGGGAGGCTGACCAGTGGTGGGCGTTAATAAAAAATACAAAAGCGAGAGAAAAAATTGACACCATGGGATGGGAAGGTTTCAAGGCGCTATTTATGAATAAATACTTTCCTGAGACGCTGAGAATCAGAATGGAAGATGAATTTCTAGGCCTCAAACAAAAGGAAGATGAAAGGGTTGCGTTGTATGAGGCAAATTTCACCAGACTAGGAAGGTATGCCCCACACTTATGTACTACCGAGCAGAAGAAAATTCATCGTTTCTACCAAGGTCTTAAGCCAGGAATACGAAGGTCATTAGCTATGTTAGAATTTGCAAACTATGAAGCTATTGTTAGGTGTGCAACAAATGTGGAACTGGAACACATTAACTTTCTACAATCCCGAAACCACAATGACAAGAAAAGGAAAATGGAACACCAGTCTGGGAGTTCAAAGGAAGGTAAGCTTGAGGGGAAAAAGATAGCACGCCTTACATGCCCAAAGTGTGGGAAGAAACACCTTGGCGACTGTTTACTTGGCTCAGGGAGATGCTTCAAGTGTGGAAAAGAAGGACACCAAGCACGAGATTGTCAGGGAGACGCGAAGCTTGGAGAAAACCAACACCAGGCCCAAAGACCAGCTCAAAATGCACAACTTGGAGTAAAATGCTTCAACTGCAATGAGATGGGACATTATGCCAACCAATGTCCTAAACTGAAGGTGGCTGGAGGGAATCGACAACAGCAATCGCAACGACCAAAAGAGCAAGCACGAACATTTGCCATCACGACTGCTGAGGTGGAACAAGCAAATGACGTAGTGAAAGGTATCTTATCCATATGCTCAAAAGATGCTTATACATTATTTGATTCTGGCTCCACGCATTCTTTTATATCATACAAGTATGCCGAGCATATAGATATGCCTTATCAGGAATTAGGCATGAAATTATCTGTGAAAACCCCAAATGGCGGTGTTATAACTACGTCAAGAATCTATAGAGCGTGCCCTATTAATATTTGTGGAAGGTCCTTACCAGCCGATTTGGTAAGACTTCCGATAGTTGAATTTGACGTTATTCTTGGCATGGATTGGCTCTCTACCAATCGGGCAACCATCGATTGTCATAAGAAAGAAGTCGTCTTCAACTTCTTGAATCAACCAAAGCTAGTATATAAATGTCGAGAGAGAAATAGAACTCCGGTTCTAATATCTTATCTTGAGGCACGAAAGATATTAAGGAAGGGTGGTGAAGGTTATCTCGCACATATTACCGAGTCAACAAAGGAAAGTGCAAGAGTGGAACGTACGCCAGTTGTACAAGAATATCCGAGGTATTTCAGAAGAGTTACAGGCCTCCACCCGATCGAGAAGTAGAGTTTGCTATAGAGTTAATACCTGGATCCAAGCCGATATCTAAAAGCCCATATCGAATGGCGCCAGTGGAGTTGGAAGAATTAAAGAAGCAGTTACAAGAATTGCTAGACAAGGGATTCATTCGACCAAGTGTGTCACCCTGGGGAGCACCTGTCCTCTTTGTTAAAAAGAAGGATGGATCAATGCGACTCTGTATTGACTACCGAGAACTTAACGGCATCACCATCAAAAACAAGTATCCTTTGCCAAGGATAGATGACTTGTTTGATCAACTTTAGGGTGCCTAATTATTTTCTAAGATTGATCTTAGATTTAGATACCATCAGCTGATGGTGAAAAAGGAGGATATTCCAAAAACCGCATTTCGAACGAGATATGGGCATTATGAGTTTATAGTGATGCCCTTTGGACTAACCAATGCTCCAGCAGTATTTATGGACTTAATGAATAGAGTCTTCCATGACTACCTAGACAAGTTTGTGGTAGTCTTTATTGATGACATTCTTATATACTCGAAGAGCCAGAAGGAGCACGAAGACCATTTAAGGATTGTGTTGCAGACACTCAAAAAGAATAAGTTGTATGCCAAGTTTAGTAAATGTGAATTTTGGCTACAACAGGTGGCATTTCTAGGTCACGTGGTTACTAGTGAAGGGATCTCAGTGGACCCTGCAAAAACAAAAGTCATTGAGGAGTGGTCCAGACCAACAACTGTGACGGAGATCCGCAGTTTCCTTTGGCTTGCAGGTTACTATCGACGGTTCGTGGAGAACTTCGCTCGACTGGCTAATCCACTAACGAAATTAACACGGAAGGGCGCTAACTTTATATGGACCGATGAATGTGAAAACAGTTTCAGGGAGCTAAAGCAAAGGCTTGTAAGTGCACCCGTGCTAACATTACCTTCAAGAAGTGGAACATTTGTAATCTATAGCGATGCCTCAAAGAAAGGTCTGGGTTGTGTGTTGATGCAAAATGAAAAAGTAATAGCTTATGCATCACGCCAACTTAAGACACACGAGCAAAATTATCCTACACATGACTTGGAGTTAGCCGCGGTAATTTTTGCCCTGAAAATATGGCGTCACTACCTTTATGGTGAAAGATGTGATATATACACGGACCATAAAAGTCTAAAGTATATATTCACACAAAAAGAGTTGAATATGAGACAAAGAAGGTGGTTGGAGCTACTCAAAGACTACGATTGTACTATTCACTACCACCCCGAAAAAGCCAACAAGGTGGCCGTCTTACCGAGTAGAAAGCATCACGGGAACTCTAGCAATGATGTTAATCAAGGCGGGCGTCCATCATCAAGGACATGAACAAATTGAACTTGGAGGTGGTGAAGCCAGGGGTACAAAGCTATATAAGCAAATAATCGTAACCTTCACTTCAAGATCGAATCAAGAAAGCCCAAGAAGGCGACCCTAGTCTACAAAGGAAAGTCAAGGCATGCGAAGCGATAAACTTCCCCGACTTCAATATCGACGAAGATGGTGTACTGAGATTTGGCATGAGACTATGTGTCCCGTCTACACCTGATTTGAAGAGAGACTTGCTAGAAGAGGCACATAACTCAATGTTCTCTATACACCTCGGCAAAGACTAAAGCATGCAGGGGATCTGAGAGAACATTATTGGTGGGATAATATGAAAAGAGAGATTGCTGATTTCACATCTAGATGTTTAGTATGCCAACAAGTTAAGGCGGGACGACAACTACCAAAGGGAGTCTTACAACCACTATCAATACCCGCATGGAAGTGGGAAAATGTGACAATGGATTTTGTCACAGTGCTGCCAAAGACGACACAAGGGCATAATGCAATCTGGGTAATAGTGGACCGATTAACAAAAACGGTTCACTTTATTCCAATACGAGAGGATTTACCTTTAGAACAATTAGCGCGACTTTACATCAAGGAAGTCGTACGATTGCATGGTGCACCACTATCAATTGTTTCTGATCGAGATCCAAGATTTACATCAAACTTCTGGAAGAGTCTGCAGAAGTGTTTAAACACAAAGTTGAACCTTAGCACTGCTTACCATCCACGCATGCATCGGTCAATCGAGCGGACTATTCAAACTTTAGAAGACATGTTGAGGGCTTGCTCACTTGACTTTCAAGGAAGTTGGGATCAACATCTACCATTAGTGGAATTCTCCTACAACAACAGTTTTCACTCCAGTATACAAATGGCTCCATATGAGGCCCTTTATGGGAAAAGATGTCGCACCCCAACGTGTTGGGATGAAGCAGGAGAGAGGAACCTGTTGGGTCCAGAGTTAGTTCAAGAGACAACAGAGAAGGTGCACAAGATTCAACAACACATGAGGACGGTAAGAAAAGTAGAGGAAGAGTTATGCGGATCATCGGCGTAGAGACTTGGAATTGAGGTAGGTGATCATGTCTTTTTGAAAATATCACCTTGGAAGGGTGTCATGAGGTTTGGAAAGAAAGGGAAGTTGAGTCCAAGATACATCGGACCATACGAAATACTTGAGAGAATTGGAGCAGTAGCCTACCGTTTGGCATTACCGCCAAGCCTGTCACATCTCCACGATGTATTTCATGTCTCGATGATAAAGAAGTATATGCCAGATCCATCACACGTGTTGAATCAGGAACCGATACAACTAGATAAAAATTTGACTTATGAGGAACAACCTGTACAAATCCTAGACCGAAGGGAGCAAATACTACGGACCAAGAAGGTATTCTTGGTAAAGGTCTTATGGAGGAATCATTTGATTGAAGAGGCAACCTGGGAATCTGAGGAAGCAATGAAACAAAAATACCCACATCTTTTCATATTTTAAGGTACGGTTTAAATTTCGAGGACGAAATTTTTTAAGGGGGGGAGAAATATAATACCCTGATTTTTTTCGACTTAAATAAATAAGGTGGAATGATAGATTAAACAAGAAGAAAAGAAAAGACGAAATGTAGAAATTAATACTAATTATTTATTGAAGTAAAGGAGGTTTGGGATTTAATTGAAGTATAGGGGTTAAATCGCAAAATGTCAATTTGGGATGTTATAGGGGTTAAATGTCAAAAAAATCCTCTTCTTAACCGCCAGATCATGTTTTCCAGGAAGTTCTTTCTCTTGTTAATTTGCTATATTGCCCTCATCTTTTCTCAAAATTATTCAAATGTTCATGCCTCTCATTCTCTATAAATAGACACCCCTTCTCTTCTCTTCTCTCTTGCTCTCTTAATTTCTTCTTCATCCTCCAAATTCCATTGGTGAAGCCCTGCAGAAATCAAGAGTTCAAGAGTCTTCAAAGATCAAGACTAGTCTTCAAGTATTAAGTTTTCCTTTTACCAACTTTCTTTGATACTTATACATATAACCATCCATAACCATCCATAAGAATGAGCTATGAAGAGTTTTACAATGGTTTTTCATCTCTTACACACATAACCATCCATATGAAAAAGTTTTCCAATGTTTTGAAAAGTTTTACCAAGGTTTTTAATCTCCATAGAGGAACATAAAGGTGTTTTAACAATCAATCGTATTCCTACTGTATTTCTCTTTTCTGGAGTAGTAGACGAATTCTTTTTCATAAACTTTGTATACAAAGGTTGTAGATCATGATGTCTCCTTCGTGACTGCAAATTTTCAGACTTTTTCATGAAAAATCCAGTTTTTAATGATTTTCCAAAGAGGGACTGCTGGTCTGTTTTTAGTGCAAGTTTGCTACTAGAAACAAGATCTTGTCATCTCTGTTCTGGAGTAATAGACGAATTATTTTTCAAAAACTTTGTGAACAAAGGTTGTATATTTGGATGTTTCCTTTATGCCTACAAAATTTCAGAAACTTTCATGACAAATACAATTTTTAATGATTTTTACAAAAAAGGCCTGCTGGATCTGTTCTTCTGCTGGAACCTGGACATGTCACCATATTTCTGGGGACCATCCAGTGATCTTTGGAACTGGATACAAATAAGAAAGTTTTAGTAAAAGATGTTATCTACCACATACAAAAATTTCAGCATTTTTGGACATTTCCTCAGACTTGTGTTGAACTTTTACCAAGACTGCTGCAGTTTTACGAACCTGCTGTGAATACGTTTTTTTTGACCTCTTAAATCTATTCATATTCACAAGATCCAAACCTGGAATGGTACTCAATGGTTATAAGTACATACCGGTAAATTTTCATGAATTTTAGGGTTAAAAACAATTTTTATATGGAATCTACAAAAGACTTTCAGAACTTGAACAATCACGCTTTTAAACTATACGAGTGAATGAAAGATTTGAAACGACAATGACCTCACTTTTATTATGGCCGTAGAAAATCCACAAGGGGGTTGACAATAAGACAAGACAAAGACGAGCTAAGGTAAGGGATCCACTTTTTTGACGGGGTAAAGTTAACCCTTTTCTTGCAGTATTTTGATTTCTATGGGTTAACCTTGAAGCTTTTCCATGGTTGAATTCTTTATATGTGCTCTATGGCTATGTTTTCTGGCCTCATTATGAACAAGGAATATTTGCAAATCCTTTATTTTCTTTGGGATTCAATGCTTTATTTCTGCTTTTTAAGTCTGGATAAATGTTATGTTGACGGGTGGGCCTGGAATTATACAGCCCTCCAATGCATTGGGTAAAGCATATCCCTGGAATTGGTATACCCAGTGGATAACAAGTATGGTGTCATGGCGGTTAGCCCTGACACACTTATGAAAAGTAAGAATGAAGTCACGGCGGATAGCCTTGACAAGTTTTATAACATCCAGACTATTCATGATATCTTTTCACCTGTTTGATGCTTATGTTTGATGTTTAGTACCTCTATGACTTTGATATTTCAATGACTCTACTTTCACAGTTCATGTTTTTACTCGTACAGTTCATGTTTACCTTACTGGGCTATTTCAGCTCACCCCTTTATTTCTTTGATTCCCTTTGGTGAACTAGAAGTCTAAGGAGGAGAGTGGCGTAATAGGACGCTAGGTCACTTTCAAGACTTTAAGTTTATGTGTTTAGTATTTGCTTATGTATAAAAGGTTGTAATAATGTATATGGTGTCCTAAACTCCTAAACTCCTAAACTTTTGATATGATCTTGGGAGATGTAATAAAGTATGTAAGGATTATGTATGTTTACGTTATGTTTTTGGATTAACGCACCCAATCTGGAGCTCCCGGATTTGGGGGCGTTACACATAGAGCAAGCAGCTGTTGAAAATGGGAGAAGCTCTTGGTGCTTGTTGTTGAGACGGACATTGATTCAGAGCCACCAACTTGGGTCAACCCCCTTCAACTCCTCAACACGATAAGGTCGATAAAAGATACAACCCCTTCTAGGCTTCTTTTTATACAAATCTTGTTGAATGGAAAGACTGTTAAGGCGATGGTGGATATTGGAGCCACTCATAACTTTGTGTCGGAGAAGATGGTTTCAACACTTGACTTGGCTCTCAATAAGGACCAAAGTCGGATAAAGGCAGTGAACTCAAAAGCTCAACCACTCGTGGGGATGGCACATACGATGCCAATGAAAGTTGGAGAATGGAATGGACACTTAAACCTCCTTGTGCTGCCTTTGGATGACTTTGATATCATCTTAGGTAATAATTTTCTAACATTGACTAGGGGTGAACCAACATACCTTGCTACCTTGTTAGAGATAAAGGCAGATAAGAAGATCGAGATCCCTAATGATGTTAAGGTTGTTTTGAAGGAGTTTGAAGATATAATTCCTTGTGAACTCTAGAAATAGCGACCACATCGGCTGGCGGTAGATCATCGAATTGAACTTGAACCAGGTGTAAAGCCTCCAGCGACAACACCTTGTCGTATGTCCCCATCGAAATTGTAGGAGCTAACGAAGTAGGTCATAGAGTTACTTGATGTTGTATACATACAGTCTTTGAAGCCCCCTTGTTGAGCACTAATCCTCTTTCAGAAGAAGCAAGATGAGACTTTGTGACTCTATACCGACTATCACTCCTTGCACAAGGTAATTGTGAAAAATAAGTACCCAGTTCCTTTAGTTCAAAACCTGTTTGACAGACTAAGCAAGGCATCTTACTTTACCAAGTTAGACTTACGGTTGGGATACTAGCAAGTGAGGATTGTCATAGGGACGAGAACAAAACAACTTGTGTCACTAGATACGGTTGGGATACTTTTTGTAATTTGATGAGTGATGTTTTCTTTGACTATATCGATCACTTCGTTATGGTGTGTCTCGATGATATAGTCATTTATAGTGAGTCTAGGGAGGACCGCTTGTCCCACCTGAAGTTGGTCTTGTCTAGGTTGAGGTCACATCAACTGTACATAAAGCTGGAAAAGTGTAAATTTGCCAAAGAGATCATCATGTTCTTGGGTCATTGGATCTCAAGAGACGAAGTATGGATGTATGAGTAGAAGGTGAAGGCGATCGTGGAATGGTCTGCCCCGGCTAAAGTAAGTGAACTCCGGTCTTTTCTGAGATTGGCTAACTACTACAGGAAGTTCATCAAAGGCTATTCCAAGAAGGTGGTACTATTCACCAATCTCTTGAAGAAGGATCAAAATTAGTATTGGACGGATCAATGTTAGAAGGCCTCTGACACACTTAAGCAAGCGGTTGCAAGTGAGCCTTTGTTGAAGTTGTCGAACTTTGGCAAACCTTTTGAGATACACACCGATGCCTCTGACAAGGCTGTGGGCGGAGTCCTTACAAAGGAAGGCCATCCAGTTGCCTTCGAAAGCTGAAGTTGAATGAGGCGAAACAGAGATACTCCGCAAATGAGAAAGAGATACTTGTGGTCATACACTACCGCTAGGTGTGGAGAGTGTACCTTCTCGATACCAAATTTATTATCAAGACCAACAATGTGGCAAGCACATACTTTCCTACCTAGAAGAAACTTTCTCCAAGGCAGGCTCACTGGCAAGAGCTCTTGCAGGAGTATGACTTCGAGTGGCGACATAAACCGGGACAATATAATCTGGTTGCGGATGCACTAAGTCAAAAATGGTGGTGGAATATGTAAGTGCTTTATCACAGATTGAGACGGACTTCCTTGAACTCATTCGGGGTGTAGCCAAGGATGATGACCAGTATCAGAAGCTGATTGCAGACATAAAGAAGGGCATCATGCAATGATACTGGATCGAGGATGGGCTTCTCTATGCAGAGGAAGGTAAGCTCTTTGTGCCACGGAATGGTGGGATTTGGAGGAAGTAGCTCTGGGAGACCCATGCATAGGTACGAGGCACAAGGCGCTGAGCATAAGGCATAGATGCATAGGGTGCACACGGGACATGTGCGGAGCTTAGGGGTGTGCGGACACAGGCGCATGTGCGAGGCACGCGAAGTTGGCCGAACACAGACGTGTGTGCGGGTCACACACGAAATTGGAGGTGCACGGAGCATACAGAGCACATGCGCACACTTGGGTGTGACTTGGGTGCAGTATTCACGAGATATGGTTGGATCGTGAAGGCTTCAGTTACGGTAATTGATGTAGTGAACTATCAGATAAGATAAGCTAAGTTCAAATTGGAATTTGAACTTATCCACAAGTCGGTTTTGAGTTCTCTCATCTTTGTATAAATAGGCATAAGGCCTTTGTCATTGTATTCATTGAGGAGAAGTGAATAAAAGAGAGTTAAGCTTGTGGCCACAATTCCTCTGTGTGTTTGCTCTTGTTTGGTTTCATTCCTTCTCTTGCTTGTTGGTTTTTTTGCTTGGTCAATCTTCTACTGTGAACAACGTGTGGAGGTGAGAAGAGGATTGAGTCAGATCTGTAGGAGGATCTGACTGCCATCACTAGAAGATTCGGAATTATGGGACTTCGAAAAATTTGAGGTAAATACTCTCCCATGTGACGGTACACATCATAAACTTTATCCACATTTTATTCAAGATATATCCGATCATCCTTACTTTCCTCGATCTTAGCCCAAATTCTTGGACCAAATCCTTCCTTCATTTTATTTTTAAAAATTCTAGTCGAAACTATCCTTCTTATCAAGGGTGCATGGTGAATTCTAACATACCGTGTGTGCTATTCACACCGTATGAGATCGTATGAGTCTTGGGTGGGTTCTGGGGTAGTGTTTTTGGGTTCTAATGTATAGGTTTTGAGTTCTGGGGTGGTGTTCATGCTACAGTAACACCGCCATTTTTACTATAGTGGCTGGGACCCAAATATTGAAGCTTAGAACCCAAAAACTAACGTACAGTGAGAAAAATCCCACAGTAATGTAGCCGTACCAGGGTGCATACACAATTGGGCTTCTAAAAAAAATTCACCTTAGCTCTTTAGTTTTTGAAATTTTGTAATTTTCCCTCCCCTATTATATAAAATTTTGTCGCCAAGGGTTAGGTTAAATTTGCCTTTTTTGTAAAATATTGGATTAGGTTTTTGGACTCTTTTATAAAACCTTAGGTTTGGGCTCCTAGGCTTTTCTATTCAACCGTAAAAATAATTAAATTTGTGTTTTACTTTACCTAAAAAATCATATATTTAGGGCTTTAGTATAAAATTTTAAAACTCACTCTTTTTTCTCTTCTTCTCATTCTTGACCCACATCGTCTTTGTTTTTGGCTTTTCCTTCACCTTCTTTGTGGTTCCCATCCCACTTATTTTAAGTTCATGCTTTGTTTGAATGATAAAACAAGGTATTCTTTCTTTCTTGTTTTTTGTTTACTTTTAATTATTTTATTAACTTGTATGAACTTTTCATGTGAAGAATTATTTGTAATGGGGTAGTGAACATGGTTTCGATTTTTTGTGTAAAAGAAATGATCTTTTTTTATCCTATTTATTAAAAAAATTTGTCATAGATAAAAATTTGTTTAATAATATGATAGCTATATGAAAGTAAGGGCATGCCTTCTCTCAATTTCCTTATAGTTAGGGATTTAGGTTTTTCTTCAATTTCAGCTACTCTTGGTAGTATTGAAGCCCCATAATTTTCTCATGGTTTAATTTGGAGACATAGTTCATGAAAAAATTTATAATGTTTTTAAAATATGAAGTCTCATTGGGAAAAATTATAAATTGGTAAGTATGTTATTTTTAATATTTCAACTCTAAATTTTATTTCATTGTAATTTTTTATCTTAAATTTTAAATTTTTAGTTATTTCGCTTCCATTGGTAGCAATTTCTAGATTTTTGAACTAGAACGCATCAAAATGGACTTGTTATTTTCCACTATATCACATTGTTATGCCAAAGTGAAGTTTGGTTTTTATAAGTCATCCTTCACTTTCTCTCAAATGCTTCTAATACACTTGAATGCCCTTTCAAACCAAAGTGTGTTGCCTTTGTAGTTCTCCAAAAGAACCTTTGTAGTTCCTTCCCTTTATGTATCATCCTCTGGTTAGAGAGGATATGTCATGCACATCTTTTACATTCAATAAACGAGCTCTTTCATGGTTTGGGGGAGAAACAAATATGAAGTCGTAAATATAGTAACAAATATGATATCACCAAACGGCCTCTTGGCTTATTGGTATCGCTATAATAGCGCAAGTTATGGGGTATATTTTGTTGATTGATTCTCTCCTGAAGGTAACTAAGAGCTAACCCTTGTATGGACCTTTGAGAAAGCATCCATAAGGTTAATAACACGTCTAAAACCTACCAAGAGCACTTTTTTTAAGAGCATTAAAACAAATGAAGAAGCTTTCAAAAATTAGTTTATTGCAAGGATCATATCTATTAACTTTAAAAATATGGAGCTGCCCTTATTGCTCCTCCTAAACACCTTAGCATAATCCTAAAGCCTATTGTACTCCTTGTAGTTCCATGTTAATTATTCAGGATTCTAACTTTTTCCCTTCCACGTTAGCTCATTGTTACATTGAATTTTAATTCTCTTTTCATATTAATTCTTATATTAATTTGTTTCCTAACAAAAGCAATCTTTTGCCATAGCTGCAGTAAATCCTTTACCAATACACACTTGAAGTGACTCTTTTGTTTTTAAATAACCAATTTCAAATAAGAGTTTTATTGAGCTCTATATTAGTATCCTCCTGAGTACCAAGGAGTTTTGAAACCTTAGAAAGCTCTCTACCCACCTTTGTGTTAGGCGGGAGTGAAATTTCTCTTATTCCTTATATGTTCCTCCTAATCTTGTTGAAGGTGTTGTCTTCTCAATAGAGATGTCCCTGGAGCACCCAACAACAATCACCATCTTGGATAGGAGTAGTGGAAAGGGAAAGATGAGCCCCGCCTCATAAAGCAGCGAACCTTCTAGTTTGTTACTGGAGAAGTTGTGAGTATCTCTAACACAAAGCCTAAGAGAGACCTGAGACCCGTCATCCCATCTCCTTCTCTCTTTCATTGTCTGCAATCATGAGGTTTTTTGGTACAATCTCCCCCAAATTTGTTTTGGATATTCACAGAAATCTTGCTATAAAGCAAAATTGAGGCAATATTTTATATTTTACACTTATATCATGGAAAATGTGTGCACCCTCTTTTCAGTTCTTTCATGTTAGGGTTCATGTGTTATTCGACTCCATTGATCTTTTAGTATATTTTGTCAGAATTGATAAAGAAATATACACAAGAAAAATGAATTATGGTTAAGACTTGAGAGATCAAGGAGAACAAAACAAGATTGAGTATTTAATAAGTTTAAAGTGCACACCATTAATTCAACCATGACGGGGAGGGAGAATTTCCTCCAAAAGGTAAGGTCAATATTGGGATTTTTTTAATTTTTGAAAAATACCCACTAGGAGACTAATGGGAGGGACAAATGAGGAAGAATTTTCAAAAAAAGAAACTAAAAATAATAAGAAAATTCATAATGACTTACTAATCAAATAGAAACTAATAATAATTTTCTCTTATTTTTATTGGGGGTTTAAAAGTGGAGAATTATTTTAAAAATAAGTTGATATTTAATGATGTTTCTTTTTACCAGTCAGTATATTGTTTCTACCCGTACTTCATAAGGGTAGGCAAAGATAAAAGATTTTCCTATAATTTATGTATGATCTATTATTGGAAAAATTATACTTTATTGCATTCACAAATCACAAAAATCACAAATCATCCCTTGACTATCTTCTAAAACTACGTACCCAAGTCTTGTAAACCCTATTATCTACTATGCATGCTCTCAATTATATATCTACCTTCAAATACTTACAACATGGAACAAGTTAACTAAATATTAATTTCAACCAACCATTTAGAAGAATTTTTTTTTTTTTTTTTTGACAAGGGTGACAAGCACTTTCTGAAAGTCAGGGGCGGTCAACACGGCTCCCCGTGTATGTGCCAGCACCTTGTGGTTGTGGAGGTTCAATTTTGGGTTTGTCTTAACCAACAAAATCATACACAAAAGACCCTGTATCAATAGGCCAATAGGTAACCATTCAAAAGTTTAGAAAGCAAAATCTTAACCTGGAGAAAACTAAATACTAAAACAAAAATGAGAAAGAGGCCAAAGCAGGTTCCTCAGCCTTCCCTTATGACATCTTGATACGACTTTTCCCTTACCGCTGCTACCTTCATAGTCGTCTCAGAATGTTGATAAGCTTAGAGGCTTAAAGGTGCGGTTCAACCAAGTAAAGATAAATACTAAGGAAGAAGGGCCAAGGGTGCAAGCCAGTCAAGAAGAATAGACAAATCAAGGCGGACACGAGACACAACCCAACCAGGCGAAACCAAATTCACGTGGGCGTCGGATTCGGATGGTTCCCTATTGGGTGAACGACTACATTCGCTTCCGTGCCTGAGCACAGCTAGCGCGCGTGGGTTGGCTTGGGCAATAAGCTCTCTACTAGCTGGCTATTGAGTAGTATAAATAAAGTATTATATGAGAGAAACCCTAACAAATATTATCATGTATCTTTTCTGAATGTTTTCTTTCTCTGCAAGCTAACATCAGTTCTCTTCTCTTTCCTCCTTTCTTCCCTTGACTTTTCTCCCCTGATCTTCTTCTTCCACTCGCTTGAGTACGCACACACTCAGAGTTGTGCTTTTCGATACCTCAAGAGCATATCACTGGTGCTTTCGTCGCGTTCCATCATGTCGTCGGACTCATCGCAAATTATGGATGCCATCAAGGCGATGCAAACTCAGTTGGGTGATCAATCGCTCAGTTATCATCGTTCACTACAGCAGTACATGGCGACGGTAGATGCACGCATCGAGGAGCTGCGATCTCAACTGGTAACCACCTCTGGATCTACTAGTATGCCCTCCCATGCCCAACCTATAATCAGAGGAGCAGATCTGTCCTCTGTGGCTCATACCATGAAAATGGAAATACCTAAGTTTGATGGGACTGATCTGAGTGGATAGATTTTTCGGATCGAAGAATTTTTTTGATTTCCATGATACACCTGATGCCCTTCGTCTTCGAATCATTTCATTTCATTTGGAAGGTAGGGCCTCCGCCTGATATCAATGAATGAAGATGGACAATATGTTGACCATATAGCAGCAATTTCTTATCAACCTCAAGCATCGTTTTAGAGCTTTGATTTATGAAGACCCCAGGGTATGTTATCAAAGCTCACTCAAACCTCTTTAGTGGCTTAATTTCAAGCATCCTTTGAAGATTTGATGAACAAGGTTACTTGAGTCTCTGAACCATTATTGGTATCATTCTTCATCTTAGGATTACGAATTGATATTAAATGTGAACTCCTAATGACTCGCCCATTTTCCCTGATGGAGGAGTTTGCCTAAGCCCGAGCATATGAGGCACGTATCGAAGATGCCTCTGTTGGAGAAGTGCTCTAAAGACAATTACCTTTGGCACTTTATGTACAAATTTATTTATTTAATAAAAGGCTTCTTCATTATTTAGATGTTCATTACTGTGAATATGATATGAGATCTTAAATCTAATTAATGAAGTCCATGATACAACGCATAGCATGAAGGAAATTATGATAGAGATCATAATGTGGGATTCCTATCATGTGTAATTATGTACGTATCTAAATATCCCTAGTCGAAGGATCAATGAGACGGGACATCATTGATCCATCAAGACTAGCACATGTTATGCTCCTTGATCTGATCGAGCAGTTGTTCTCACAAGCTGTAAGCATGAAGATGTTTTGAGTGAACATGTGGATGCTTGCTAAGGGTAGCAAGTTTATTGGAAGACCTACCATGAGTCTTCATATGGTTATTCTATTAAAATGTCAGTGAAGATCTCATTGCAACAATGATGTAAATATCCTTAGACTTGAGGTACACAAGTTATCTTGGATATAGATCCTGTGCTTTGACGCCATTCCTACGTTTCCCTTCAGGGGTTACTTATAGGGTGGTGATTGGGTACAGCTTTGAAGTATTCGAAGGTATTTGGGTAGCCAATAGAGGATTTACCACTCCTAATAGAAGGAGAGTATACCCATGGCCACTTGTCGGGTCATTACTCAGGAATCTCTGGCCAGAGTAACTTGTCATGAAGATAGTCTTCGATGACATAAGTTTTGAGTAATAGATCCCATAGGACGAGGAACTAATACTTGGGCTAGGTGTGACATAGTCAGTCTAGTGGGAGTTGACACATAGGCCATACTCCGAACCAAGTTGGTATAAGATGGTAAAGGACAAATTGCACACTAACATTGGCTGCTGAAAGGTTCCAAGTCAGACCACCTGACTTTCTGGTCAATTGGGGGTCATGATGTATTACTAGATGCCACTCATAATCTATTTGTAATCAATGGTTGATTATGAATGGCCAACATAACCGGGAACCTAATGGGTCACACGCATAGAAAATATCAATGAGGTATAAAACGGGTTTTTAGGAATAGATCCTCAAACGAGAGAATTAAAGGGAAGAGAAAGATTGTAAGTCGAATTTGATTATAAGTCGAATTTGATTATAAGTCGAATTTGATTGTAAGTCAAATTTAATTATAAGACAAATTTGATTATATGTCGAATTTAATTATAAGTCAAATTTGCTTGGGAGTCGAATTTAATTATAAGACAAATTTGATTATATGTCGAATTTGATTATAAGTCAAATTTGCTTGGGAGTCGAATTTGATTATATGTCAAATTTGATTAGATTGTTAGCCAAATTTGATTTGGACTTCAATCAAAGTCCCAATCCGAAACAAACCCTAATCTGATTAGGGAGGCCTATAAATATGTGATACTCTAGGCCATAAAGAGATACAACAACATAACTTCTTAGTAATTGATAGAGATCAATTGTCTTTTCTCTTCTCTCCCAAATCCTCTCAAGACCTTCCACCATAGCTAGCATCTTGCGTGGAAGATCACCCCGTCGCCTTTGAGGTTGCTTCTGCGGATCTTCACGTGGATCACCGTTAGAGGCACTCCGTCTACGGACTGCTGTGGTTGACGCAACGTCTTCTCCAACTTAGAGAAAGGAATTAAGTACAG
The DNA here is from genome assembly GCA_026586065.1 of Dioscorea zingiberensis. Lineage (NCBI taxonomy): Eukaryota > Viridiplantae > Streptophyta > Magnoliopsida > Dioscoreales > Dioscoreaceae > Dioscorea > Dioscorea zingiberensis. The sequence goes on along the minus strand of CM048818.1, from coordinate 50,289,616 downwards.
ATTTCAAAAGGTACATGCCCTTCAACTTTGCTTGCTTGTGTTTTGATAAACATAGGGAGATCCGTTTCTGCTAGAGTTTAGAAAATTTTAATTTTTTCGATGTGCCATGTATATGATACATGCTTTTGATTTTCTACAAAACCCAACAGCCTCTGTGGATCAGCGCACCTGGTAAAAGGGACCCCATCGAGCAGCATACTCAACATCAATAAATCCACGAAACACTACTGCCGGATCTGCTGTTGTTACTACAGTCACTCCTCCATAGCCACCCTCACTACTGGGTGGACCACCAAAAACCAGTGCCAACCCCCCTATATATGTTAACCATTCCTCAACTCCTAGTAAAACGCCTGACCATGGCGGAGCTCCAGGATAAGCGAGCTCGAGGGCTATGTTACAATTGTGATTAGAAGTGGGGAGTGGGGCATCGCTTTCGAAGCAAGTTCCTGCTGCTTATCGGAACAAAAGATGATGAACTGGTAGAGAATTTAGAGGAAGTAATCACAGAGCAATATGAAGAAGAGTTAATCACCGGGGATATCTCCAGTCTAAACACCTTGGCCAGTCAAGGGAACCCTCGTTCATTGCGACTAACTCGTGAAATTACTGGGTATCAACCAAGTACTAATAGACAATGGGAGTACTCACAATTTTATCTGACCAAAGCTCATGAAAGCCTTGAAATTGCTAGTGCGGCCAACCACAACCTTTCGTGTTTACATAGGCAGTGGGGACTACCTGTTATGTTCTCTCTCTTGCCCCCAAGTATCAATTAACATACAAGGACAAGCATTCCTCGTAGATTTGTATGTTTTACCTATAGAAGGGCCTGATGTGGTTCTTGGAGTTCAATGGTTGCAAACCCTGGGAAGAGTGCTCCACGATTATGCAGCCCAGTCTATGGAATTCTGTTGGCAAGGGAGGGATGTGAAGCTCATTGGTGAGAATACACTCACCTCCAAACCTATTTCTCTTCCTCATTTGCAAGCTCTAATACAACATGAAGAATACTCTTGTTTGTTTGAATTACACTCCTCCCCAATCAGTGAGTCAGACTTCAGTCAGGGTAAGGCACTTGAAGAGTTTGTATTGCCAGAAGATGCCAAGCAACTGTTGCACATGTATAAGAACTTGTTTGGCACCCGCACACAACTACCTCCTCGGAGAGCTGTTGATTATTGCATTCACTTGCTACCACAAACAAAGCCAGTGAACGTTAGACCTTACCAGTACCCTCACTTTCAGAAGACGGCAATTGTGAAGCTAGTAAGGGAAATGTAGGAACAAGGATTCATAAGGCCTATTCAAAGCCCCTTCTCCTCTCCTGTATTATTGGTTAAAAAGAAGGATGGAACATTTAGATTTTGTGTGGATTATAGGGCCTTGAATGTTGTTACTGTCTGAGATCATTTCCCAATTCCTACAATAGATGAGCTCCTAGATGAGCTGGGAGGTACAACAATTTTCAGCAAACTAGACCTGCGGGCAGGTTATCATCAGATAACAATACATTCGAAGGGCATCTACAAGACAACCTTCCAAACTCACAAAGGCCACTTCTAGTTCTTGGTGATGTCATTCGGGTTATCAAACGCACCATCCACCTTCCAGGCAATAATGAATCAAATATTCACACCCTTTCTACGGAGGTTTGTAATAGTTTTCTTCGATAATATATTGGTTTACAACACCTCTTTAGCAGTTCACATCGAGCATCTAGAACAAGTATTAAATTGCCTGCAAACTCATCAATTCTATATTAAATTGTCAAAATGCATGTTCTTTCAAGCTTCAATGGAGTATCTCGGACATTTGGTGACTAAATCTGGGGTGAGAGTTGACCCACAGAAATTCTCAGCTATGTTAGAGTGGCCAGTGCCTAGTAACCAGAAGCAACTCAGAGGGTTCCTTGGACTAATTGGGTATGACAGGCGCTTTGTGCGTGGGTATGCTACCATTCCCGCTCTACTGACAGACTTACTATACAAAGATGCTTTCAAATAGGGTGTGGAAGCTGCTTCAACTTTTATAGCTATGAAGAATGCTATGACAGAAGCTCCTATCTTGAAGTTACGTAATTTCCAAGAAGAGTTTGTGGTGGAAACTAATGCTTCCAATGTGGGTGTGGGAGTTGTGTTGATGCAAAATGCCAATCCTCTATCATACTTCAGTAAGAAAGTGCCCCAAAACTACAGTGAGCCTCAACATATATTAGGGAGCTATATGCCATTGTGTAGGCAATACAAAAATGACACCAGTATCTCCTTGGGCGGCCATTCATCATCCGCACCGACCATGCATAAGAGTATTCGAGAACTCTTACAACAAGTGCTACAAACACCAGAACAACAGGTGTATATTCGCAAGTTCCTTGGATTTCAATTTCGCATCGAATAAAAGCCAGGGTGTACCAATTTAGTTGTTGACGTCTTATCACATATACACGAAGGGTCAGAACCTGCACACTCACAAAACTTTCACATGGCCAGCTGTCCTAACTAAAACTATTAGACATTCCCAAGGAGGATAACTCCACTCTAGATGATCTGAAGAGCTTACATAAGAAATTTCATCAAGGTGAACTCCCCACCAGTTACTCAATCATGATGGGATTATGATGTTTAAGTACAGATATTATATCAGCCAAGACTCCACTCTTAAACACCTATTGTTCCATGAATTCCATGCAGCTCTATTGGCTGGGCACGCAGGAATATTGCGAATATTGGCTCGTTTATCATCATCATTTTACTGGTCACGGATGCGACAAGATATTGAAGTTGGGGTTGCAGCATGTCTGGTATGTCAACAGATCAAACATTCTACTCAAGCACCAGCTGGTTTACTTCAGCCCCTACCAATACCGGCTCAGGTATAGGAAGAGATAACCATGGATTTCATAACAGGATTGCCATTGTCAAGGGGTGTTACTGTCATCCTGGTGGTCGTGGATAGGCTAACAAAATCAGTTCATTTTGCTCCTTTACCAACTCATTTCATAGCTGCACAAACAGCTGAGATTTTTGCAGATCATGTTGTGAAACTTCATGGCTTTCCAACAACCATAGTTTCAGATCATGGTCCTATTTTTATCAGCCAATTTTGGAGGCGATTATTTGAGCTAAGTGGCATAACTCTGCACCACAGCGCTGCATACCATCCCCAAATTGATGGTCAAACAGAGGTCGTCAATCACACCTTGGAGCAGTTTTTGAGAGCATTCACTCATGACAAACCTGCCACTTGGGTAAGCTTCCTTGGATGGGATGAGCTCTATTACAATACTAGCTATCACAGTGGAATCAAGATGACTCCATTCCAAGCATTGTATGGCCGGGCACCACCCCACATACCCTCATACTCGAAGGGTTCTACTTCCATTCAGGCATTAATGGACTCTCTCTTGACTGAAAGGGATGAGTTGTTCACCTTGAAGGAAAATCTCTGCAATGCTCATCATAGGATGGCTCAGAAGGCTAATGCTCATAGGAGGGAGTTGAATTGAAGATAAGAGATAAGGTGTTGATGCAGGAGGATCTAAGCCAGATGATGTGATTCGGTTATTTGGCTCGTTTTCGATGCCAAATTCTAATGTTTTCCCTTCAAAACTTTGTTTTTAGATTTTTTCCCACTTTTGGTAATAATTAGTTTGTCAAATCATGATAGGATTTGAATCCGATTTTATCTAGGATTTTGGATAACTATTTAGTTTTGTTTTAAATTTTAAGTTGGGATAAGTTTAGGTTTAAAATAAGTATTTGCTAGTTTTGGCTATTTAATCAGGCTTGTGGGTTAGTTTTTGTCAAGCCTTTATTTTTATGAAATTGTTTTGAATTTGAGAGACATTTCTTTCTTGTGTGGATGACTTCTCGCGTTCATTCTTGTGATCCATAGGTTGCAGCTAGCCAGCGGGATAATCGCTATCCTGCCCGGCGTCAGGTGCTAATCCGTTTACAACCACATCGTCGGACCACTTTAGCTAAGCAACAATATCACAAATTAGCAAGAAGATATTATGGCCCCTTCTCTGTTATTGAACGTGTTGGACTAGTGGATTACCAAGAGCTATTTACCCTATGATTGTTAAGTTCATCCTGTGTTCCAAATCTCTACACTCAAGCAATTTAAGAGAACTGCCATCAATATCACATGCCCTCTTCCAGCTGCTACAAAGGGTACTGGGCCCTCGTTAATTCCGTTTGCGATCTGTGCCTCCTGGTTAGTGTTGAAGAACAATAGATTCAGTGTCAAATTTTGGTGCAATGGCAAGGGAGCCCGCCGGAGGATTCGACCTGGGAATCTATTGACGAGTTCGTTAAGATTTATCCTAATCTCCACCTTGAGGACAAGGTGATTGTCCAACAGGGAGCGAGTGATATGACTTTTCCCTTACCGCTGCTGCCTTCACAGTCGTCTCAAAACGTTGATAATCTTAGAGGCTTAAAGGTGCGGTTCAACCAGGTAAAGATAAAGACTAAGGAAGAAGGGCCAAGGGTGCAACTCAGTCAAGAAGTGCAGATAAATCAAGGCGGACCTGAGACACAACCCAACCAGGCGAAACCAGATTCACGTGGGCGTCGGATCCGGAAGGACCCCTATTGGGTGAACGACTACGTTCGCTTCCGTACCTAAGCATAGTTGGCGTGCGTGGGTTGGCGTGGGCGATATGTTCTCTACTAACTGGCTATTGAGTAGTATAAATAGAGTATTGTATGAGAGAAACCCTAACAAGTATTATCATGTATCTTTTCTGAATGTTTTCTTTATCTGCAAGCTAACATCAGTTCTCTTCTCTTTTCCCCTGATTTTTCTCCCCTGATCTTCTTCTTCCACTCGCCTGAATACACACACACTTGGAGCTGTGCTTCCTTATACCTCAAGAGCTTATCACATCTCCTCCATCTCCATCTTTTCTTCATATATAAATCCTCTGTTATGCTGTTTCACAAATCATCTCCCTCTACTTCTTCACTTCAACTTTTACAATAACCATGTTTTTTCCCAAAAAAAAAAACTTTTAATATTATATATAATAACCTTGAATATATCACAAACTAATTAATCCTCAAGTCATGACCTCATATATTTTCACGAATTTCAAGTAGTAGAAATGGACGAAATAGCTCCTGTTCCATCCATTGGTGTCCCAAGAGTAGTAGGAGAGAGAGAGAGAGAGAAAGAACAGAGAGTTTGGGGGCAACTAAAGCTGAAGGGAATGCGGCCAGAAAAGGAAATGAAAGAGATGTGAGAGGGAGGGTTCGGGAACCGGGCTGGCGAAAGAGAGTGGGGTCTCCCCTGTGTTGTTGGTCCGCGTTCCCATGCACTGCCGGTCTCTTGTCTCCCTTCAAACCTAAACACGCCAAATCAAACCCCATCTATGATCTTCTCCTCCTCTTCACTGCACGTGCATTCTCATCCCTCCCTCCCTCATCTTCCCTTCTCTTCTCTATCATCTATCATCTATCATCTATCATCTATCTCTCTCATCTTCTCTGATTAAAAAAACTACTAGAAAATCTTCATCACCATCAACCATGCAGCACTGCACTACTCCAGTACCCTGTGATGATGAAGCTCATGAAGCTATACTAGAGCTCACACTTTGGCCTCTGGGCCACCAGCAAATTAACTCTTCTTCTTCTTCTTCCTCTACCACTACTTCTCCTCTATCCATGCTACAAGCCTGCAGTGAGTCTGGCAACTTGGCTGCTGTCTCTCTCTCTATCGGCCTTCCAAATGCGACTGCAAGTACTGCAGGTGCTATTCCAAGCCAGTACTGGATCCCTTCCGCAGCTGAAATCCTCGTCGGCGCCACCCAGTTCTGCTGCTCCGTATGTAACAAGACCTTCAACCGGTTCAACAACATGCAGGTGATCATCTTCTTAACGTTCATGTCTTCTCTATTTTCTCGCATTTAAGCATGTCTTCTTCTCTTTTTAGAATTTTAGTCTTGAATATTTAAGAATATATAGATGTGAACGAAGTGAGTTTTAATGTGCATGCAGATGCACATGTGGGGGCACGGGTCACAGTTCCGGAAGGGGTCGGAGTCGCTGCGGAGCGGGCACACTCCGGCCACACTGAGGCTGCCGTGCTACTGCTGCGCCGAGGGGTGCAAGAACAACATCGAGCATCCGCGCTCCCGGCCGCTCAAGGACTTCCGGACGCTTCAGACACACTACAAACGCAAGCACGGCGCGCGCCCCTACGCTTGCCGGAGATGCGGCAAGGCCTTCGCCGTCCGCGGTGACTGGCGCACCCACGAGAAGAACTGCGGCAAACTCTGGTTCTGCATCTGCGGGTCCGATTTCAAGCACAAACGATCTCTCAAGGATCACGTTCGCTCCTTTGGTGGTGGGCATGCTCCTCATATTTTGGAGTCGTCGTCTCTCAAGGCTGATGATCATAACCACGAGGATGAAGAGGAGGATGGTGATGGTGATGGTGATGGTGATGGTGATGATGATGGTGATGCTGATGAATGAATTGAATGATGTGTTGATATGATGTTGATATACGTGATCATCTTCTTTGGAACTCTCTCTGTCTGTCTTTTTCCTTGTCTTTGTTTAATCAATATAATGCTCTCTGGTTTTTCTCTTTTGGTATCCTCATTGCATGCAGGGTCCGTAACCTACCAAACTTCAATTTTAAGACCACGTCATCAATCTTAAAGAAAAACAAAAAAACGTATCTATCTACTTACGTACAGGCAGCCCCACCATTATATATATATATATATATATATATATATATATATATATATATATATATATACCTCTAGCTAGGTTGTTTATAAGTTAATTAAGATAGTATCTCAGTACTGAGATTTAATTTTCCACTTATTATTAATCCGCGCGCCATAGTTTAATGGATCATATATATATATACAAGGAGGAGGAGGAGGAGGGAAATGGGCATGCAGAGAAAATAATTAAAAGGAATCCTTGTAACAGGCGGGTGATGCATGAGAGAATTCGGAATGGTGCAGTGTGGTCGTACGTGGACAGGACCAATTACTCCGCAGCTGCAGCTAACAGACAGGAGTACAGTCTCGTTACAGAGCCTGTCTTCCCAAACCTAGCAATAGATATTATAGATACTCACTCACTCACTGATCTAGGACTCACTGTTTGCACTGAAGCTTTATTCAGGCTTGCAGTACGGAACGTGGACCAATAGGTGCAGGGAGGAGTGCTTTCTTTATTCCAGAGTCTGGGCCCACAACGCAAAGGAGGAGCTAGAGGGATTTCCATTCTGAGGCACCAACAATCACGAGCAACAAATGAAACTCCCAGGCATCTTGATGCCCGCTTCTATCGTTTGCACGGAAACAGGGGGGACCCACACCAGATCACTACTAATACTACTACGTGCTTTTGCTATTCCATGCATATCTTATCCACCATGTGGATCCATGCGCCTCTTGCATCGGATTCGGCATCCCGCCCACCCACCCCTCCACCACTCTTTACACTTTCCATATATATATATTTGAAGATAGCACCATTAAATTCAATTGGTCTTTCAAATGTTTTTTTAGTTATTAATTAATATATATTAAGTGAGTTTCGTCGGAGGTGTGGATTTTAAAATAAACAATCTTGACTTTTATATATATATATATATATATATATATATATGATGTTCCTCCTAGAAATCAAAACAAATCCAGGTCAAAAAATAAAAGAGGTCGGTGAAGTGATTTTGCAAGAAATATCAATTATGATGGATAACTCTTTAGATGAACTTCTTATTCACAAGATATCATCGTCTTCCCCGAAGATCGGACCTTCAAAAATCGCGTCTTGCTATAGAAGGATCTATAAAAAGAGGTGGATTGGGCATCCATGCTCGGGGGTATACATAGCCTCCGATGCTCAAGTCAAAGAGGTTGCAAATGGAGGGGACAACAAGGAGGAGAGTAAGAGAGATTAGAGAGTGGAAGAGAGTAGAAAAAATTCACAGTGAGAGGATGAACAAGGTGGCGTTCAGTCTTAGTGGAGTTCTCTAGCTCACTCCGCTACTCATTACCTTCATTTGAATTGAGGCCTTCCTTATATAGTCCTGAGGTCGATCATTGGCCAACTATGAGATAATTTGGTTGCCAACTCGAAACAATAGGGCACCAACTCGGATACAACTGGGTATCAGGCTAGAGGAAGTTAGTTGCTTGCTTTCAACCTTCTAGGGCCTTTTAGAGAGCTATTCTCCACCGTTAGATGACCAAGCGGTTAATTAGCTATCAGTTGAGTCCTCATCCGAGTGTTTGTGATCATGTCACTTGTCATTTGATAATTTCACCCCGTAACACTTCTCTCTCTCTCTCTCTCTCTCTCTCTCTCTCTCTCCCCCCCCCCCCCCTCCCCCCCCCCCCTCCACCAACTCTTTAGGCCGACAAGTCTTAAGCTTAGCTCGGCCTATGGAATTCAGTTGCTAGTTGATGACATGATCTAATCTGTTAGGAGTTCTTGGATATATGGCTATGAGCTACTTTTTGAGATGTGACCAAGTTGACATAGTTTAGCGCTCCATTGTTGAGCGCGTACACACACTCACGCAAGTGCACGTGTCGTCAAAGTAATAAATTCTGGTAAATATCAGGTCGAATCCATATGGAGTGTACGGGGGTAGCTGAGCAAAAGCCTACTAAGGTACTCCGCTTCTCCAACAACTGATTGGAAGAGTTGATTTGCTAAACTACTAAGAAAATAGTAGAATGACGAAGAAATGAAGGGAGACAACCAGTGATAAACACTACAAGAAAACTGGTGCATCACATACGGAGAATTCTGTCACTAAAGGGTTAAATTCCATTGGCAATGTACTTCAGTGTTGGAAATTTCCCGTTGGAAATTCAGTCACTGAAAATCGAGTCGCTGAAGCCATTCCTTTGGGAAAAAATATTCCGTCGATGATGGTTATGTATCACCAACGAAAAAATCCGTTGGTAATTCTGACAATAACAATGTAATTTTGGTCTATAAAAGTACTTATCACCGACAGATTCCGTCGCATAAACCCTTTTATCACAAACGACATTCTGTCCCTGAAAGCCTTTACCACCAATGGGATTCCATCTCTGAATGTCCTTATCACCCACGAAATTTGGTTCCTGTAAGTATTTATCACCCCGGGAATTCTGTCACTGAAAATGCTTATTACCTATGAAATTCCGTCCCTGAAGGCAATTATCACCCACGGAATCATGTTCTTTATCTCCAAAAGAATTTTGTCCCTAAAAGTAATTGTGACCAACGGAATTTCGTCCCTGAAGGTCTTTTATTCTATTATTGATTTTTTTCCTGCTTTATTTTCCTATAATACATATAATCTAATTAATTATTATTTGACAATCTCACAAAATTGACAGTAAAGTCAATTGTTCATTATCAAATATAAGTATAAGATACAAAATGATAACATGTCTTAAAAAAGATACATAGTTCATAGACATCAAAAAAACACAAAGAAACAGTACAGTTCAGTACATTGTGATCTTCACTCATCAAAATCAGAGCTTGCCTCTTCTTGGTTTATATCCTTGCATGTAGGCGGAGAAGGTCCAATTGAAGTATTAGAAAAAAGTCTTTTAGGATTAAGAACTTTGTAATTTGGTGAAGATATGCCTTGATTTCATCTTGAGAATGCACCAAGTTTTGAAGTTTGTCCTTCACAAGCGTCACTTCTTCTAGTAGATGATCAACTTCGGTTGAAGATGGTGGATGTTCAGGTGTCGGACTGCAAGACGAGTATGCAACATTGTTTGAAGTAGAGAATAATTCTTGGCACGTGACGTGGTTCCAAACCCATAGACATGAGTGCGTGTAGTCTCTAGCCCTCCAATTGCATCACACCAAGCTTGTGGGTCAAACTCGGGATGACAAGATTCATCTGGACCATACTTTTGACTCATTGAAGAGGTATAAGATTACAAATAATATAAAAAATCAGGAATTCTTCTGCACAAACTTGGTTTTAATGTTAATGCTCTCCTACCAAGCTTTAGTATCAGTTCGATGACAGCAGTTACAATTCCAAGCAGCGAAAAATGTCCAAACATTATTCTCAGGTTTAGCAACAAATTCCAGTTTTCTTTAATCTATATTTGTGAAAGATATCCATTACAAGTCTAGTTGGACTACAGTGTAAATTTGTCATTGTTTCATTTTCAAATTAATTGGACAACAGAATAAATAATAGTTTAAACAAGAGTGTAAATTTGTCGTTGTTTAGCAGATGTCCATTACAAGTCTAGTTTAAATAAATTTGTAAATTTGTCATTGTTTAACAGTATAAATAAAGATGTCCATCACAAGTCTAGTTTAACAGTTTAAACAAGAGTGTAAATTATCCATTGTTTCATTATCAAACTAATTGGACAACAGAATAAATAACATCGAAAGTAGAACTCCGTTTGATGATCATCTTCATCTATAGCAAATTTCCACTGGATATTGTCTAACATTGAAATGCTTTTCAGTTTTCAAGCATGATTTGCCGATTTATTCGGAGTTTGAATTCATGTTCATGAAAAGCATGTGAAAACATTGCACGTATTTAGATATTGCCATGATAGACATATTAGTACATTGCATCATACTTGAATACATGCTTGTGCCAGACGTGGCTCTACGATAGAGCCAGAGAGTACGGGGGTGGTTTATATAACTCTGTTTTTAACTGTCCAACTATCTGTTTTCAAACCCTTCTGATTTCAAGAAAACAAAACCCCCTTCCCTTACTTTTCGAGTGCTTAGTATACATATATACTCGTATAACTCTCGGCCGATGAGTTGATCCGACCGGAGAGATACTGAGTGTTGGTTTATTCCACTCTGGTGCCGCTGTATAAGAGTAAAGGTGTATATGACACTAATATGATAGATAATGAGAAATTGATTCCACAGCTTGTCACCCCATGGTTGTTGATACGGTCCAACCTGGGAGGACCTTGACTTGTGTGGAATTGATCTATTTCCAGGACGAGGAGTCATTTCCATAGCTTGTCACCCCATGGTTGTTGATACGGTCCAACCTGGGAGGACCTTGACTTGTATGGAATTCATCTCCCGTTCTGATGATGATAAAAGATTAAAGAAATGCATGAGTGCATATCATATGATTTTATTGAATATTACCATGACTTGTATCATGATCAGCATGCTGCTTTACATGTTTTAAATATCATTCGGTTTTGGTATTTCGCCTTTCGATATTTCTATTATTTAAAATTGAAAGTATATAGGTATGTTAATCCTGACAGTAGTGTTAGTACCTCACTAAGCTCTTGTAGCTCACCCTGTTGTTATGCTCTTTTGTAGGTAGTAAGCAGGGTTATGGCCCTGCTTAGAGTGAAGTTAGGTTTGGATCCCCTTAGCTGGCTCTGACTATCTGGCCTGCATTATCTATTATATTTCTTGATGTATGTTTTGGAGGAGTATGTTAACTCCCATCTAGACTTGTGTGAGACTTAATGAACTTATGGTTGTAATAATATTTTGTTTGACTTTATATTTCCTTAATATTAGTTTGACTTTGATTAATTAATGTTTTTATACAGCCTTAGGCTGGGGTTCACTCCCTGACCTGGCTGGTGTGACACCTGGGTCCTAGAAAGGATAAGGGTGTTACATCAAATATCCTCTCTACTTCATTCAGCTAGTCAATGAAGACTTCAACATGTAGTGTTCCAATAAATTCAGACAACTCCACCCGAAAGCCGAGATCTCCGTGATGCTCCTCTCGTGCACGGTGCTCTCTGGACTGCCCACGTTGGGAATAGGGGTTGACGAAGGTGGACTAGGAGTCATGGTCTGAAACCTCATGATCCTCCAAATCTTGTGCCGCCAACCGTTGGGTCAACTTCGCGACTTGTCTTTGTAGATCCTCATCCATTGCTTCCAAGGCAATTGGGTCTCGGGACGGACCTTCCTTTGTCAGAACATGTCCACCACGATGACCACCACAGCCACCACGACCTTCAGCCATTGATGTCGATGCCACAGGAAAAAAATGATCTCTACCAACTACCTGGCAGGGTAGTGATTAACTTACGGGTGGTGGCAACCAGGGGATTGACAAAAGAACAAGCAAGGGGGAAGACAAACATTGAAGAAAGTCTCTGTAACTTCAAAGGAAAAGTATTATTCAATATTCAATGGCTAAAACTCAACCCACAAGCCGGGTTTAAATAGCTTCAAATAAACTAACATAGAAACCTATCTTCTTATCCATATTTGCCAAAATCGGCAAATTTTGGTTTAAAAGAAAAACTTATCTAATTCTAAAATAATTAAACAAATCAGATAACTCCTAAGAATCCGGGATCAAATTTGATTCAAATCCTATCCTAAATTGGCATACGAAATATTACAAAAAATAGAAAAAACAAACACCGAAAAATGAAGAAACGACGGGGAAAATAGTGGAATTTTAGGATAAAGGAAATGTCCATTTAGAAAAGTTGTACAAACCCCACGTGCGCGTCGTGACGAGCTTTCCGAATTGGGGTTGAGTGCGGGAATCCGATGCCTGTAGCCAAAGTTATGGCCAAAATACCGAACCGTGTCCAAAATGCTCCCCAATTCCGGACTTGGCTCGATCACCTTCCGCCTTTACATTATTCCGCCAAGTCATAGTATGCCAAAGCTCTCATGGTGCAATCAGATAGTTCGACATCGTCTGACTCGGGCTCTACTGCATCAGACATCAATTGCTGCATTTATCATTAATAGGAGAGTTGGGAGATGGGTGAAGCCTGAGTCTGGGATAAGACAAGGGGGCCCTATTTCTCCTTACTTATTTATTTTGGTTTCACAAATTCTCACCAATCTACTTAACAAGGCTGGCCAACTATACCTATTGAGGGGGATTCAGATCACTGGCTCTTTATCCCTTAACCATATACTACATGCTGATGATTTACTATTATGCTGTCAAGCTTCTAGGAATAATGCTAGAACCATTATAGCCACTGCCATCAAACCTTTGATCTTTAACTAGCCAGAGAGCTAATCTAAAAAAGCCAGAAATTTTTCTACCCTCCTGGTTCACTAGAAGGGTTAAAAGATCCATTATTAATCTCTTGGGCATCAAACATGGGCAATTCCCTTTCAAATACCTTGGTTGTTGGATATCTCTAAAGAGACTCCTTATGAGTACATTTGATCTATGAGTGGAAACAATGCAAGGAAAATGGCTTACTAGAGGGAAAAAAAATCTATCCAAGGTGGGAAGACTCACCTTAGTCAACTCAACCATTATGTCCATGCCTTTATATGGTCTCAATAGATATGCCATTTATGATACTGTATTGGATAAGATCTCTAAACTTACTAGGAAGTTCATTTGGGGTAGTGATAGCAACAGTGGTGGGGCTAATCTCATTGGATGGAATATTGTGATCAAGACTAAACCTGAGGGAGGCTTGGGTATTAAAGACCTGAAGAAGATGAAACTGGCTCTCCTTGCCAAACATACACTTGATCTTATCAATAATGTGGACAAATGTTGGGTTAAATTAATGATTCATAAATATGGTAAGATCAACTTATAGGAACAGAGAAGAGTCACAAAGACTTTTGCCATTCTCAATGCCATGTATAGAACACTTCTAATCATAAGGGAACATATCATCTCTAACCAAACCTTAGCTTCTGACTCTATCTCATTGGATGCATGGTTATATGATACTCCACTGCAATATAAGCCCACTATGATTAATGTCTTTGTTGAGCTAATACAGATGCAGTTTCACAATCTTACAAATGATGCTAGTTGGGATATGGAGTTGATTCAAGTGTAATACTCGATTTAGTCCCTCTATTATACCGAACCGACCCTTTTGGTCCCTTTATTATAATTTGATTATTTTTTGTCCCTATACTTTCATGATTGAAAAATTTCAGTCCCTCTAGGGACCAAAAAGGCTCAAATTATAACATAAGGGCGGGACTGAAATTTCTCAATTGTGAAAGTATAGGAACCAAAAAGGATCAAATTATAATAGAGGAACCAAAAGGGCCGGTTCGGTATAATAGATGGACTAAATTGGGTATTATATTGAAAATTTTTCCTCTCCTTTTTGTTTAGAAAATCAGTGATAAAAATGTCGACTGGGAAACAAAATCTAAGCAGTGGGGATGGCCTAATCAAAATGGAGGTAGATCTTTAACAACCACTATATATGATAATTGTGTGAAAAAGGGAAGAGTGAATCCATGGGAGGGTTAAAAAATTCCTTGGAAGCTAAATATGGTTCCAAGAATTAAAACTTTCCTATGGAAATTCTTCCATAATAGTTTGCCAACAAGGAGAAGACTTTACTTGAGGAACATTGGGCCTGATGGCTATTGTCCAATGTGTTCTATGGATGCTAAAACTACCAGCCATCTATTTTAATTTGTAGATGGACCAAACTCTTATGGCAGGAAATTCAAAGGGAGAAGTATTTGAGAAATGGACTCCTAGGAGGGAGTTGGTTATCCAGTGGCCTTCTTAGAGCCCATCAAATATCTGAAATGGATATAGAAATCCATATTGTCAAATGTCTTGTGGCAAGTTTGGAAGTCTAGGTGCAACATGATATTCAAAGGCAAACTAAGCAGCCCACAGATAGTGGCTAGAAGAAGCTTAATGGCAGCCGAGGAATATATGCAAAGAGAGCTACCCATTAAGGAGATCTGCAAGATGAGGCATAAAAGATGGAGTAGAAGACAACATGAATTTCTGTTGTTTACTAATACATCATGGATTGACCAGGTGAGTAATGCTAGGCTTGGTTTCATCATCATGACTAATGAAGGTTTGTTTTGTTTTGTAGGAGCAGAAGTGGAAGGACCTAACTCAAGTTATGAGGCTGAGCTCAAGATTGTCAATGCAGGATTCAAGAAGATGACAGAAAATGGGAATTTACAAGGCAATTATCCATACTGATAATGAAGCACTAATGAGCACATTACAACATGGAAGAGAAGATACCAACTGGAGCCCAAGAGATACATTGAGAGAATGCAAAGGACTGCTGAAGCAACTAGGGAATTGGCAGGTTCTGCACACCCCTGGAGAGGAAAACCAAGCTACTAATCACCTTACTAAGCTGGGAAGAACAACTGGAAGCTGCTACAATTATAAAGATCTTAATGAGATGCCTCTGGAATTACAAATCTTATTTTTGATGTTAAGTGACTATGTTAGGTGTTTGCTTTTTATCAGCTCTTTTCTGTACCCTAAAAAACATTACCTTAGGCTAAGATAATATTTTGTGAAGAGTTATTCACAGATTTTTTATATTTTTTTAAATTTTTTAAAAAATTACCTTTTTTTTACTCAATTTTTTTTTTTATAAACCCCAGTTTTGGTACATATACTTTGACCCAATGTTCATTTTCGTCACTATACTTTGAAAAAAATCTTTGATATAGTCCATGTATTTTGGGGTTTTTGTTCAAATACGTCCTTAGTGCTGATGTGGCAACACATGTGGCTAGTATTTCTTACGTGGCAAAGTTACAATGATGTGACATGTTGACGTGGCATGAAAAAATAGATTTCAAATAAACTAATTTTTTAAATGATGATGGGGCATGCCAACTGGAATAAAAATTTAACCGTATTCAGTTTGTATGCCACCTGTGCTGCCACATCAGCACTAGGGATGTATTTGAACAAAAACCCTAAAGTACGGTGACTATATCGAAGATTTTTAAAGTATACGGATGAAAATGAATATTGGGTCAAAGTAGAGGGACCAAAAATGGCTTTAATCTTTTCTTTTTTGGTAAATTTTAAAAAAAAATCTATGTGGTTTCACAGATTTGCAAAACAGGGAAAGTGTTTATTTTTTTCTTATAAAAACTTGTGGTTTCTCCGGTTAAAAAAAAGAGAAAAACCATTAACTCTCGCTAACGGTGTTAACTTCTGCTTAATTGGCATGGGTATTTTCATCAAATTTTGTATGAAAATTTTATGAAAATTGCCCTAAATTAGATTTCTTTCAAATCTCCATCTATTTGAGAGATCATAACAAAAAAATTGACGAAAATGCCCCCGCCAACTAAGTAGAGATTTACATTGTTAACTGGAATTAACAGTTTTTCCTTTTTTTGTTAATGGAAGAAACCACAAGTTTTTATAAGAAAAAAAATACTTTCCCTATTTTGCAAATATGTGAAACCATATGGATCTTTTTTGAAATTTACCCATTATCCCACTTGAGGATAAGAATAAATTTTTTTGGAGGAAATTTTTAAACAAATATATTAATAATAAGATAGTAATGCACTAAAAGGCTAGTAGCCTAGCGGTAAAGAACTCGGGTCCCGTGCGTTGGGGTGTTCTCTTGGGCAAGGTCCCGAGATCGAACCCCCGGCCTCGTAAATGGAGTGTGCAAGCTTAAGTGAGTTTACTCCTTGAGACTCAGACGCCATCTGAGTGAGTGTAGGGAAGTGAGTTCTTACTCCTGAATTCTATGGCCACGTCCCTGACTGTCTCTTGAGTGGGGATTTTTATGGCCTTAGTCAAAAAAAAAATAAGATAGTGATGCATATTCTATATATTGGTGGGTTATATTTTTAAATCTTAATTAAATATTTTGATGGGAAAAAAAAAAATTTAGAACGGAATTGTGTTGGGGTTAGGGTTATCCTCGGGATAATCTGCAACCAATTTTTTTTTATAGCTCAGTCTCACCCATTCGAGGAGAGAGAGCCCCTAAATTTGCTCAGCCTCTTGCACTTGGAACAATGGCCACCTCTGGGAACCAGCCCCCTGCGCTCAGGATCTACGCGGGCGCCGACGCCTTCGGCTGCGAGCTCAAGGATGCTCTAGTCTCCCACCTTCGCTCCCAGCCGGGGATCGAGGTCGTCGACCTCGGCACTGACAAGTACTACACCATCGCCGAGCGCATCGGCCAACACGTCAGCTCCGCCAGATCCGGCGCATCTGAGTCCCGCGGTCTCCTCGCCTGCGGAACTGGCGTTGGCGTCTCCATCTTCGCCAACAAGTTCCCCCGTATCTACGCCGCCACTTGCACCTCCGTCGACGATGCGATCAACGCCCGCTCCATCAATGGCTGCAACGTCCTCGCTGTTGGCGGCATGGGAACCGCCCCCGACGAGGGCGTCCGCATCCTCGATGCCTGGCTCCAAACCCCTTTCAAGGCCCCCTGCCCGGCCTCTGGCGGCGTCCCGTGGCCGGAGGACATCCAGGCCTTCCTCGATACCTCTACTGAAGAGATGGCCCGCATCCCCTCCTCCGCCTCCAACTGCGCCATCTGCTGCCTACGCAAGGGGATGGAGTTCGAGCCGGTGGCGATCATGCCTGGCGCTGAGATGAAGATCGTGAGGGAGAGCCCCACTTCGGCGATCGTTAAGTTCGCGGCGGGGAGCCTTGAGCCCGCTCACCATCACACGTTTGGTCACGATGTGTTGGTGATGAAAGGGAGGAAGAAGGTGTGGAATATCAACAAAGGTGAAGAGTATGAGTTGCGGGAGGGGGACTATCTCTTCACCCCAGCTGGTGATGTGCACCGTGTGAAGTACTTCGAGGACACTGAGTTCTTCATCCGCTGGGATGGAGATTGGGACATCTTCCTGGATGAGGACCTCAAAGCTGCCGCCGATGCCATTGAAAATGAGCTTGGCGGGAACAAGTGAACTGGTAAATTCTGAATCCCTGTTGTTATGTTCTTATTGTTATCATCTTGTTTATCCTGATTATGTACTGTATTGCTCTGTTGTGCTGTGATGTGAGAGACCTTTAGTTGCTGTGTATTCTGGGTTCTTGTTAATATAGAATAAATAAAACCCCAGGAGATGTGCTGCTTTTGTGTTCTACTCATTGGCTGGTTGCTGTTGGATTCTATGCCAATTTCATTGATTTTCTTTTGGTGGATTTCATTTCATAGAACTATCTATATTAGTTACTATGTGGATTTTCTCCTATTTTCTTAAATGGGCACTTACGAAGTAATTGCCTCTTTCATTGCTTTTCTTTGTGCTAACAATGAGTTGTGTAAGCATGCTTACAACTAATTCTTGCTTCAGATGACTAAGAGTGTGAGAGAAAGTTATGTTGACATGTTCTGTGCCTTCTTGGCTAAATTTTTGCAGTTACTTTTAATTCTCGGCATAGTTTAGTGTTTTTCTTGCATTATATAAGCAAATTATGATTGAAAGAGTTGTATATAATTAATTATTGAGTACTGTTTTCCTATAGTATTTGTAATTCATCCATTTTACTGAAAATGAATGAGTAACAACAATTATATTGGTTGTAGTTTTCTTGTTTTTGTGCTTGGTTTTAATTTAGTGGAATGCAGTAGTATCATTGTTGCCTTCCATAGGATTTGAGATTGGTATTTTCGTACTTCCATTGTGCTTGTTGTTTATTTAGTGGAATGAAGTAGTATTATCATTATGGTTTGATAAGATTTGAGTGCTCCATGGGCCTTTTTATACTGCCGGAGCAGCAAATTTCAGTTTCAGAATAACTGCTGTTTCTTTAGTTCATGTTTATCCAGATTTGTTAAGGCACTTTATCTAGAAGGTGGGATTGTTCAGATTCTACATCTGGGTAATGATTCTCTAATTATTAAAAACAGAAAAATTAGTATCTGATTATAGTTTGGAATCACCAACGTGAAACCACACCAATGGGCTTTAGGCTTAGATTATGATCCACCAAAGGGTTGCTCCAAGGGATAAATGTTAGTGCTTTTTGAAACTATTTCTTTATTATTTGATGAACCATGTCATTCCACTAATTATGTCAGAACACCTTATGTGAGCGTGTTTAGTGTTAGTCATTGTTGGATTCCAAAACATTCACAGAAGGCCTTTTTTGTTAAAAGAAGAAAGGATGTTACTTTCTAAAATGGAGACTTTTTGTGCGCGAAATGCTTAATAATAGGTTAGTGGAGCATACTATTTTAATTTATTAAAATGCAATACTTAGCAAAGACATGGAGTTATATGTGAGAACCTTTAAGAATTTTGGATTATGAATAACTGTTTAATAGGAATGCAAGACTATTCAAGCAAATTAGCAGTGGTGGTTGATGGTTTGAGAGAGAATGAGGATTCACCACTTGTAATATTATTTCCAGGGAACCTAGACATCCAGTTTTAAGGCAAGAAAATAGCATTTATAAGACAATCCTGTCATGTATGCATGCTAGCACCAAACAGTTGGGAGCAAATTTAAAATTTCTTTAGGTAGTTGTTCTTATGAGTGGGTTTCATTCCCCAAAATATTTTGGATGTTTAACAAATGCAATGAATTGTAAATAAACCGGCAAAGTACTACAAAGTGTTGGTGGTAATGTTAATTGTGATGTTTAAGGTTCTAAAATTTCATTTGACTTTGATAGTATGGTTTTTCTTAAGTAAACATGTCATGAATTAAGGTTTAGAAGTGTTTTATTTTTATACTCCCACTTTTTAGCATGGTAACCATCATTCTATATGACATCATCTACCTATATACATTTGTTTTTGAGAATCTTAAATTTGTTTGGTTTTGATAGTGTTGGTTTATATGAAACTTATATTACATGCCTAGAATTACCTTTGAGCCCATGTCATAATTCATTAGCATGGTACACATGTCATTATATGTTGCAATTCAGTAGAAAGTGTTTTTTTCCCTTCTTTTTAATGTAGGTAACTTAGTTGTCAAAGTATCATAGGACACAACCTACGAAATGGTTTTGAACCTTGAGTTTGATAGTCATTTACTTTGTTAATGATGGCAACATTTACGAGTTATATGCAGGTAAATAACCCCTTAAAGCATTATTTCTGTCACACCTTCAACAAGCCATTGATCTATATAGACATGAGCATGCATGAAGGGCATAACATTTTCATGTTTCATGATGCATTATTGCAGTGATCATGCCACATCAACAATTTTACATGTGGAAATGGTATCATGACTGTAGTATTTCCAGAAGCATGTTAGATGGTGGTGCACTGTTTGTTTATTATTATTGACATATCATCACACTTTCACAAAACTAAAAAGCTTTTGAAAATATCTCCTAAATAATATATGAAACTAGTGGGTTGAATTGAAAACTAGTTTAAGGTTAAAGTGATATCCTTTCTTGAATGTTATTGAGTGGATGTGGGCATGGTGATGAAACAAACATGACTATAACTAGCAGTTTTTGTTAACTAATGATCCTTGACCCATGGACAAGGTGAAACAAAGAGAGCTAGCACTATGGACATTTTCTCTTCACTTTCCCAACTTATCTTGTTTTGAGTTACTTGCTATGGCTCTAGTTATATCACTAGAAATAAAAGAAATGCTTCACGTTATACTCCTAATTATCTTTTTGAATGAATGATTAATATCAGTTGACTTTGCTAGTTTTTTTTCTGTTTATTTGTTATGATTAGAATAATCTGAATTCTCGTGAAATTTTGTAGTTTAGCGTGAAAAGTTACTTTATGCATTGGTTTTATTCCTCTTCCATAGGAATGGAGAGTATGCATTTGTATTTTGTGAATTGTTTATCTAATTCTTATTATCATAACTTTTCTTATTTATTTTTGTGCTCAACTTGCTTCTGCAAATTTAGAGGGCTAGTTCAATTTGCATTTGCTTTTCTCATGAGAGTACTTGAGTTAGTCTCCGGATCCACTCATTGCCAATTAAGTTTTTGGTCTCCAGCCTCTCCTTTACCATGCTTCTGTCGCCCTGTGTTTCTTACCTACTCATGGACAGTTAGCTTCTAACTGAAATCCAGGTGCAGAGGTTTGATCCATCCTCCTTGAAGCTTTCTTGACGAATGCTTTATACTGGGTCCTGGTCTGCCTATAACCCATAATAACTAATGCCCATGCTAGCTTGACTGTCCACCCAATTTGATACTACTTGACACAGTGTAGACCTTGTTATTTGTCTTTCTCCTATATTAGTTGATTTATTTTCCTGATGGTTAAAATTAAACTTCTAATAGGAATCAAATTACTAAAAGTGTTACAATAGAAACTATAAATAAATAAAGTTATTGCTCATTGCATATGTTACCAATTAACATGAGTCAATAGTTTAAGTGAAATGAAATTAGGGTGCACAAAAAAAACCCAAGTTGTTCAAAACCTTAATGTTGAAAATTTTCTTGAAAAATGAAGGCATTTGTAAAGGAATAATAGAATGCCTAAGTGAAGTTGCCAAGCTAAATGGTTTGAAATGTTGATGTACCATGTGTCTTCCCTTATGCAAGTATGAGCTAGGGCCTTACCACATGAAGAACGTCTGTATGCCCCAAGTGGATGACAATTGTGCTACTGATTTATATCACAAACAATTGATCTCCTTGCCTTGATACATTGTGATAGTTTGATTGGAAAAGACTGTTTCCTAATATTCTAATTTGTCCTCATTATGCATGTTATCTAATGTCTGAGTTCCTTTATCTATATGATACAGGGCATGTCATTTATTGTTCATATCGCTAATTATGTTATACTTGACCTAACATACTGGTAGTTGTGCTCACCCTAATTTGGTTATGTTTAGTATGGTGGAATGGGTGAGGGAATCAAATTGAGGAGAATATTCAAGGTAAGATTTTTTTGCACTCTCATTCCTTTGTTTGCTTCAGTTTTAGAGGTGAAAATGATTACTCCCACAAAGTCCCTTTCTCAAAAAAAAAGTGAGAATGGACATTCCATTAAAAATTGAGGAATGTCTATTCTCAATTACTGTGGAAAGGAGATAGTTTTTCTAAAATATTTTTTATTTGATAATTTAAAATTTAACAAATTGAGGAATGTCTATTCTCAATTACTGTGGAAAGGAGATAGTTTTTCTAAAATATTTTTTATTTGATAATTTAAAATTTAACTATATGTTTGCATCAAATTATGGCAATAAAACCTGCTATTCTCATCTCCATAGCACTCAATATTATTCCTACTTATTCTCACTTCTATTTTAATTCCCATTCCTACTCATTCCATCTTATCAAACATGACAATGTTTGAACTTCCTCTAATGTCTATAGAAGCTTAAAGTTGGTATAACTTAGTATATTTCACAACATGCTTATTGGTTGTGCATGCCTAGTCATCTGTGATATTACATTGATACAATTTTGAATAGATTGCAGCAAAATTTAGAGTTTGCAAAGATAAAAGCAATATTTTATTGGTCAATTGATAGGTAACAGTTGCAAAACTAGGAATATAACTTGCTTGAATTTTGATGAGGGGTCAAGTGATATGGGGGTCTCTTGCATAAGAGGTGTTCAACCGGGAGGTCTCATGTTCGAATCCTCCTCTATGCAAGGTGAGGGCAGATCTTGTAGCGTGAGCCAATGGGTGTTACTGCGCTTTACCGCGTGAGCCTTTGGGTGCTCCGTGCAGCTGGGTTCGTCCTTTGAGGGGGTATTTTGTCGACTTTAATAAAAAAAACTTGCTTGAATTTTGTAATGAGCTTGTAGAACAATGGTTTGAAAGAAACTTGGCAGCTAACACTTTGCAGCCGTTACATCCACTTCAATGCTAACAATTGACTTGTTTCAAAAAAGATGGACACTTGTGATAGTAATAAAGCTTTCCTTAATGTCCAATTTGATCAGCTAACAATTCACTTGTTTTCAAAAAGATTGCTTGTGATAGTAATAAAGCGTTCATTAATGGCCAATTTGATCTTTAGTTAGTAGAAAACTATTTATCAGGTGATGAAATCATAAAATTCAAAAAATGGTTTTTAAGATCACTTTTGCCTAAAATTGTTTTGATTTATTAGTGAAGCTATGTAGTTTGAATATGTTCTCATTGCTTCATTGATAATTTGAGTTTGATTGACTGGTTTTAAGGGTTTGTTTCATTTATTTTATCATCTTTCAATGAATATTATTAATAATTAAGTTACTTGTTTAAAGACTAACATAGTTTGTTAGTGTTAATTGGTTTTTATTGGCGTATGGAAACTTGTTTTTAGATCAGTTATAAGGTGGTTATTTATTTTTTTATATTTCATACTCAATTCAATTCAACTTCATTTGAAGTATTGGAGACTACTTCGCAATGTAATTTTTTTTTTCCTCTGTAAGTTTAGGGGGCTTTTTTTTGTTGGTATGGAAAAGGGTGGGCCCATCTTTTATTTATTTATTTGATAAATATGCACAATGTATTAAATCACAATGTAGATGTGGTTCAAACTCTTGATTTTTTATATTTTTTTTATATAGAGGAAATGAGCTCCATCCATTATTTTTTTTAATTTTTTATGTTGAGAAGTGTTTTGAGGAGGGTGGAACATTTCCAGCGGTGATGATTTCATGTCAGACGAATTATGCTGTCATTTAATAAATATATTTTATTAAAATTTCAAAAAAAAAATATTTTTATTAATTTAGTAATCATTTATAATAATTATTAATAATTAACTATGATTAACCAAATTAAATCATTTCATTATTCAACATTATTAATATTTTATTAATGTTAATTATTTATATATTTAAAAATATATATTATGCTTTAAAAATGGGGTATCCTTAATTATCAAATTAATAATATTTAATTATTTTATTAATGTTTCATGTTTAAGATTATTTAAATAAATAATATTATTTATTAAATTATTAATATTTAATATTATTCTTAATTAAGTATTTTAAAATCTAATCACATCATATAATATCATACAATATTATTAATTGTGTTCATTTATCAAACTGGTTTGTGGTACAATGATATGTTTTAAAAGTTGGAATTAATATCAATCATCGTATTAATGATATATTTTAAATTATTATATTATTAATAATTAATATAACTTTTTGTATTAATAAAAAACACAGACAAAAAAAAAAAACCAATTTTTTGTTTTTCTATCCCACCAAACTCAACACATCATATATATTCTCATCACTGTATGTTCCCGTTCATAAAACATGATAGTATATGTATGAGAAAAACCGATACTTATGTACATCAAACTAAAGTCTCTTTATATTAACGCTATTGTTCCATATACATAAGTCACTAGGGCCGTACAACCCAAAGAAAAATAACAAGAGAAGTTTTGTACTGTCACACCAGAGCCTCTATGCATACTAAGTACATACCTTGATGCTATAGTGAACTACCTAAGCTTCCTGAAATGCACCGGAAAATGAGAGCATGGCTCAGTGAGTAATAACATCACTTCAGAATTTTTCATAGAAAAGTTATAATATCTATAAGTGTATTAGAATAAAACTTTAGAGCATAATGGAAACTGAAATATCATAAACTACTAAAATACACATGATTCAAGGCATATTTTGAGTGATGAAACAATAAATTTGAATCATACAAAAACATATTATCATATCGAGAAACCAACTATTCATAATACTCAATTTTAGTTACTTGTTCTTTCTTGGACCTTATATGCGCCACTCTCAACAGCTCTAGCTATATCTTGGAAACTGATAATTTGCTATATAATCTGATAAACTTAATACTAGTAAGTGATAACCTATATATGATAGTTGATAACTATGTCACATGCGCATGAATGCCCCTAAAAAGCAAGACACCCGATACTGTGCTCCCAAAAAAGTACAAATATGTGAGATTTTTATAAAAACTTAATTTCTTTTTGGTTTTGAAAACATCCCTTCCTAAATGTGATACCGAATGCGGTCCTAAAGACCTCTCAAGCTTATACACCGAGCCCTGACATAATTGGGTTGATGTTGAAGAGGTGCAAACGTGACCTGGTTTGATTTACTATTACTTACATTTGAACATTCATAATCATTTAGTCAAACCAACAATAAAGCTCAAATAATGAAAACTCATCTAGAGTAATATCGGGTTAGCTCTACTATGAGCAATACATGTATATATTGAAAATAACCTTTTTTCTGTAACTAAAACATCAAATATCATAAGAAATGTAATTAGGAATCAAATGCATGAAGTTCCTCTATCATCCACTTTTCTTATGTTTAAGCTTGGTTGGACAATCCTGTTTTATCCTCTACTTGTTTACCTCATCCTATACAAACAATTAAACCATAACTATACTATTGGGAAGTTCTACCCCTCTTCCCAAATTATTAACTTATGAATGCATGAATGGTCATACTTTTAACAGTGTGTTTAATTAAATTCTAATGCAACTTACACTTCATAGTGAGTATAAATAGGGTGTAAGCATGTTAATGGGCTTCTTAATCCTCATTTATCACCCTAACTTCTTTACTAAAGATTTAAAGAGACATGCATACTTTATTCAAGTCTAACCTCACACCATGCAAGCTCAAGGTTTAAGAGCTTACTAAATATTTCCTTCATCAACTAGAACACACTTAACAAGCACATAAAAGGATAGGGTTGTCATCTTAATCAACCTCCAATGCATCACAATAACCATAACCACTTGTATTAGAATGGTAAAAACATATATCTGATCATTAACGTTAATCTCATACAAACCTTACATTTTATCAATCAATAACCATCATCCTTATGTTGAGATATTTAGCGATTAGTTAGGGTTTGATTATTTTGTTTAATTATTTATTAATGGTACAATAGTCTTTTCAGTTTTCTTTATTTAGCCTATATATAGTTTTTTTGTGTTTAGGGTTTCCACAGATATTGTTTCAAATTACATTATGCTAGTTGAATAAAAATCCTAGCCTTCTCTTATCTTTTCTTTCTTCTTCTCTTCTCTTTTGTTTCTTTGGATTATTTAACATATTATCAGAGAGAATTTCAAAGGGAATTCTTTCTACTCTAAATCCTTCTGTATTGCCAGTGCCTTCTAAGCCTCCCTCTAATAATCATAATAAGCCTTATATGAGGGTCGCCTTCAATGAGGGAAGTTTTTGTAATAAAAAAGGTCATTGAAAGGCTCAGTGTCCTAAGTTGAGACAGGAAAATCAATCGTAGCAACAATCTCAAGCGTGGAAGCCTGGCAACAAGTCATAGTCTAATGCTAATGGACCACCTCAAGGTTACAAACCACCACAGTGTAATGCTGCAACAGTAGTTTCATCAGGTCTTTTTACCAATCCAAGTACTATGGCTGAGCAATTCAAGCAGTTTCAATCTTTATAACCCCAAGCTATGTCTGCATCTTCTTCTTTAGGTCAGTTGCCTCATAATTCTTCAGGTATGTCATCTTCTATATGAGTCTTAGATTCTAGTGCTTCACATCATATGTCTCTTGATATTTTATCTTTTGCTTCTGTGTCTTCTAGGTCTTCTATTCATGTTATAACTGTTGATGGCACTCCTATGTATTTAGCAGATGTTGGTTCTATCGTTACTTCTCACTTGCCTCTCCCTAATGTTTATCATATTCTAAAACTAACATTAAATCTTACTTCTGTTAGTCAATTATGTAATTATGGTAAAATAGTCACCTTTTTTTTTCTTCTTTTTATGTGTAGGATTTGCTGTCTCAGAAACTGATTGGGATAGGTCATAGGAAGGGGGGGACTATATGTTTTGGATGAGCTCGAAAGTGCAAGTTGTTGTTGCTGCTAGTGTTGATTTGTCTTCTTTTCCTTGGTGTCATTTTCTAGTTTTTATTTATGGAATTCTAGTCTTGGTCATGTTTTGTTTTCTCGCTTGAGATTTTTACCATCCACATGGGCTTTAAAAAATTTACAAACTCATGATTTATCTGATTGTAGTGGATATAAACTAGCAAAATTTTTAGCTTTACCTTTTTATTGTAGTATTTTTGTTTCTTCTTTTCCATTTGATTTAATTCATTCTGATGTATGGGGACCTTCTCATGTTCCCACTAAAGGAGGGTCTCGATATTATGTTTCTTTTACTTGTTATTGTTGGATTTATTTAATGAAACATCTTTTTGAATTCTTTGAGTTATATACAACATTTGAGCTCTCGTCAAAACTCAACATTCTATTGTTATCAAATGTTTTATGTGTGATTTGGGTAGGAAATACACTTCTAATAAATTCTATGAGTTGCTTGCCTTAGATGGAACTATTCACAAAACTTCGTGTACAAATACTTCTGAGCAAAATGGTGTTGAAAGAAAACATAGACATATTCTTAGAAACTGCTTGATCTATTTTATTATCTGCTTTTGTACCTAATGAGTTTTGGGGTAAGGATATTTTTATTGTTGTAACTTCGATTAATACAATTCCATCTTCTCATATTTTGGGTATTTCTCTTTTTGAAAAATTGTACGGGTATGCCCCAGAGTATTCTTTCTTTCAAGTTTTTAGTTATATTTTGTTTTATTCTTCGCTCTCATATAGAACACCAGAAGTTGTCCTCATGGTTTGTTATTTGTGTCTTTCTAGGTTATGGTGAAGGCCAAAAGGGGTATCTGGTTTTGATCCGATTACTCAGAAACTTCATGTGTCTCGTTATGTTGTTTTTCTTGAACATATACCTTACTTGTCTATTTCATTTACTACTCATGGTTTGACTAAATCTGATCTTATTCATATTGATCCTTTTTCTGATGATTTTGATAGTTTGTCATCTCAGGTTCCTAATATTTCATATATCCCTTCTCATCTTCTTCCTCCATTACCTTTACAATATACTTGATGAGTCCGTACTAATAGTTCTTTAGATACTAGCACACTTGAAGCTACCTCTTCCCCTATGGTCCCTCAAGCTCTGTTTGAGATTGTGGATCCACCTCTATGTTATTCCACACGTATTCATAAGTCCACAAGGTTACCATATTTTACTTATTCTTATTATTCTTCATCTTTTACTTCCTTTTAAACTTCTATTCATTATCTCTCTAAACCTTCTTCCTATAAAGAGGCAATTCTTGATCCACGTTGGCAGCAAACTATGGATGAGGAACTTTCTGCTTTGCATAAGACAGATACTTGGGATTTGGTTCCTTTACCTCGTAGTAAAAGTGTTGTTGGATGTCGTTGGATATGTAAGATCAAGACTAATTTTGATGGATCTATTGAGCGATACAAAGCTAGGTTGGTTGCAAAAGGGTATTCTCAATAATATGGTATGGATTATGAGGAGACTTTTGCTTATGTTACAAAAATGACTACTGTTCATACTCTTATTGTAGTAACTTTTGTTCGAGAGTCGTCTATCTCTCAACTTGATGTTAAGAATGTCTTCTTAAATGGAGATCTTCAAGAGTTTATATGGAGCCCCTTCTAGTGTTTCACATGCATGGTTCTGGGTATGTTTGCAATCTCAAAAAAGTGTTATATGGTCTCAAACAAGCACCTCGTGCATAGTTTGAGAAGTTTTCTATTGTGATCTCTTCTCTTGGATTTTCTTCTATCTTTGTGAAGTGCAAGTCGTATCATTCTTTCTTTAGAGAAAAACTTGGGTGGAGCCTGCTCCACCCAATATTGGATGAGTCTTCCATCCATATAAAGCCACATGTACATTCATAAATGCACACAACTTGGAAACATATGGGTGTATAAATGACTGAAATGGGTCTACTGATAAATGCGCACAACATTGGAAATTATGTAATTTTGATACCAAGATGTGATCTTTTATATTTCATCAGTCACTCTGTAATATATTTGATTGATAAAGGGAGTTATGACATTGTATATGAGCGTCAATCCAACAAACCTTTTCTAAACGAACAAATCACTTATGTTTGGTTGTGGTTGAAACCCTGTTATTCTATTTTTTTTCATTTTCTTTAATTTAACTAATTAAAATTTAACTTAGTTATTATTTTTTAAAAAAATTCAAATATAATATTTATTAATTAGTAGTTAAAAATAAATAATTAAGTTAGAATTTAATCAATTCAATTAAAAAAAGTTCAAAAACTTGGTAAAAAAATAATATCTTGGTGTTTATATTATCAATAACACAAATCATCATGTCATGCATGACACGTGTCATAACACGGAGCTATTAGTAGCCTCAGCTTTATCCTTTACCTCCTAGCCCCAACAAGCAATCAACGCCAAGTTGTGTGCATTTAATGAATGCACCTGTGGGTTTATTAGGATGGAAGACCCACCAATACTGGGTGGAGCAGGCTCCACCCAAGTTTTTCTCCTTTATTTATATATTGATGATATGATTATTACTGAATGTTGTATCTTTTTGGATGATTTTCTTACTTCTTGGAAGAGTATGGAATAATATATTGTTTCCCAATCTTCAGCCGAAGCGGAATATCGTGCTATGGTATTTACTACTAAAGAGATTGTTTTGTTACATTGGTTACTTGCAGATGGATGCTCCCTTTAGCATGAGCGAACCTTTTCGGAACTAGTTAGGAATAGGCGCCACTATCCCAGCCCAGATCAAGCTAGGTTCGTCGTGACCTTATCTTGGATTCTCAAAACTTTTGTCCTCCTAGTTGACTTCAAGTTGGGCACCCATTGTCTTACTACTTTAGGGACATAGGTAAGGAAAAGCTCTTCAAAAGGTTTCACTCACTCAAAGGGTTAAAGGGAGATAGTGCATCAAGCTATTCGCAGGGGCAAACTTCCACGCATGTGGTACTTCATCATACGATTCATATAAGATCCAGGTCATCCTAAATGATTGATATGGGAGTATTTCTTTATTGTCTCACTCTTATATATTGTGACAACAAGAGTGCTATTCAAATTGCTCACAACTTTGTTTTTCATGAACGGACCAAGCACATTAAGATCGATTGTCACCTTACACGTCATCATCTCAATTATGGCACCATCACTTTGCCTTTTGTTTCTTCTTTGTAGGTTGCAGATTTCTTTACCAAGTTACATTCCTTTCTTCATTTTCATTTTCTAGTTGGCAAACTCTTGGTTCTTGTAGCTGCCGCATCATGAGTTTGAAAAGGAACGTTGAGATATTTAGCGATTGGTTAGGGTTTGGTTATTTTGTTTTATTATTTATTAAGGGTACATAGTCTTTTCAGTTTTCTTTATTTCGCCTATATATAGTCTTTTTCTGTTTAGGGTTTCCACAGATTTTGTTTCAGATTGCATTATGCTAGTTGAATAAAAATCTTAGCCTTCTCTTCTCTTTTCTTTCTTCTTCATCTCTTCTCTTTTGTTTCTTTGGATAATTAACACCTTGCACTTGATAATAGGAAGCTAACAAGGATAGATTAAGAGCTAATAATCCTTCCTTACATTAACAACTCCCCATCAAGCTAAGCTTATGCATGCTCTAGTACCCAACATGTCATGGAGAAAATGAAGAATTTCAGGTCAACAAGTCTACAACCATTGCAACCAGGCTGAAAAAGACTGGATTGTGTCGTGTGCACAACTGCTGGCTTGAGGGATTCGTAAAGCCTCCCTATAGTTGCAACTCCATGAAGAAAAAGCGAGAAATGTTTAATCATAGTCTTACCTTGAACCCAAGACCTCTCACTCGTCCTCTCGATGTCGTTGGTCAAGTTCTCACTGTCACTCCTCTCTAGTGTCTCACCGGCAACACTAGAAGAGACTAAAGGATTAGAAGGGATGATCGACCAACTGCTTGCTTGGTCATTTGAAAATATGAATGAGCCGGCCCTCAACAAATGAAGAAGGAACTAGAAGGGCCTTGGCTTACCTTGAAGAAGACCAACTAGCCCTTAACCAAGGATGAGTTGGCTTCATATTTGTTACAAAAGACCAACAACAGCTTGCTTATCTTGACCAAGAGCTTGCTTGCTTTAACCAAGGGTGAGCTCGCTTGGTTCTTGTTAAAAAGGACTAACAACTTGCTTTTGTATACATGTGCACAGCACTACCATCAATGTATACATGTGCACAATTACTACCATCAACATTTCTAATCATAGTCTACATTAAATCATGATTTAATCTCCCATTCAGGAAAGTTTTAGATGCAAATACTATGATTTGGTTTTATTGATCTTTTCTTCATCTTTTAATATCAATTATAAAGTTTAATTATTATATTTTCATAAAATTTAGGACATGATAGAGAATCACTTTTATATATATATATATATATATATATATATATATATATATATATATATATATATATATATATATGTTAGTGCGAAAATTGGATTTAGGGCCCAATTTCAGCCTAACAATTGAATTTGTATTTTGGGAGTGGCTATCCTAGATAGAGATTGAAAGAGAATCCAAGCAAGAGAGAGAGAAAACAGATTTACGTGGAAAAACCCCTAAAAGGTGGGGAAAAAACCACGGGAGAAGAAATTCTCACTATGAATGGTCAAGAATACAAGAAATCTTACAACCATTCTCGAAATGGAAAGTTGGAAAGAGAGTTGATTCCGTTTCCAATTTCGGCAGAGCTTCGCTACTTGGATCTCCAGAATGTCCAAAATGAACAATGATCCTTGCCTTTTATAGGCATGGGTCGGGTGCTGAGCACGTTTCTCAATTTAGTCACGTGTTTGCTAACTGTCAATCCAGCTAAGCGCCAGCTAAGCATCCGAATTTGTCGGCTAAGCATCCATTTGTCTCAGTAATCGTTCTAGAACTTTTTGGAATGCCAGTACATCCCACGCTTGTCCTTCTTCTAGAAGACTGGAGACGATATGGTCAATCATCGGTTCTGTCATACCTGCATATGTTTGATTAGCTTCTTTCCGATACCGATATGACTCATAGCTGCTTCGTCATATCGATTCATATCGGATCGGCATAGCGCTTCGTAGTGGGTTAATCCGATACGATGAGTTACCCATATCGGAACGGTATGCTGTAATGTTTACGTGAACTCTTGGACTGTCGTTCCGACACGTGGTTTTCCTGGATGGGTGCCACGTGTCCCAATACTTTCATCCCTATCAATAGTCCCCCATTAAGTATGCTTGCGAATGAAATGAAGCTAAGCATTACTGTAATCTGACTGTGCTGGGACTATTACTTCAATATTTGCTTCAGTATCTTTATTCTATGCATCTTCTTCTATTCGTACTGTACTTCGGTGACTTATTTGTCGAAACATTCCTTTTCATTTAATGTCCTCTATTTGGCATTGATTATGCCCCATCCTTTACTGTATCGATACGGCCTTTGGAGATTGTAGTGAGACAAAGCTCATGATGATACCGCCTTTTCATTCTCCACGTGTCAAGAATTTGAAACGTTTTAAGTCTCTTTTTGGTCCTAGCCGTCAGATCAAGGGTTTTGAATAACTACTCATATTGATCCTGACCGTCGATTTAATTCTCAAATAGTGTTGGAGATTCCACAATCAAATTTCAAAATCGTTTGAAGGTGGCTGCTTCTGTGCAGAACGTTCTTCGTCTTGTTCTTCAATTCGCTTTGTCTTTCAAGAAGCCATTAAACCTTCAACTCTGAGAGAGGATTTATTTGTTCAGGTACGAGGTTCTTCTCCAATTTCAGGATTTTAGATCCCCATTGTTTTGGGTCTGGATTTTTACTGCTTTAGGGTTTATTTCGTCAGTTCGTTTACGATGCCGAAGCTTGCTAGAGACCCAAAACGCTGCTCTTACTCCATTGTTAGCACCCTTTCTGAAGATAAGATAGATAATCTAGTGAAGAAATACCATCTTTCATCTTCCAATATCTCTTATCGGGTTCCCTCTGCTACTGAGCATGCCTGTTCTCCATCTCAAAAAGAAGATCTCGTTGTCTATCAAGATGCACTCATAGCGGGACTTAGGTTACCTTTTCCACAAATCTTTGTAGATATTTTTCGTCACTTCGGTTTGAATCCTTCTCAACTAACCCCGAATTCTTGGAGGATCCTCTGTGGTTTTGTTGTTGTTTCAATGCTTTGTGAGGTTGAACCATCTGCTCATCTATTTAGTCTTCTTTTCAATCTTAACCAAGATAGACAGTCCGATTGGTATTATTTTGGTGCTAAATCTGGCTCTGCTTTTCTTGGTTCTGTTCCTGATTCGATCAAGGACTGGAAGAACAAATATTTCTTCGTTTCTAATACCGAGAGTTGGGGTTTTAACACTAAATGGGGAAATCCCTTTACTCCATCGGGCTCCAAAGCTAAAGAAAATCCAATTGAGACTGATTGGTTCAAAAGATTCAAGGGGTTCAAGAAGACTGCATTAGATAAATTCTTCCTATCAGATAAAAGGCTTCAAGAGTGTGGATTGTACTTAGCTTTAGGTAGGATCACTTCGAGTTCCTGATCTGTATTTCTTAAATGATTTTTACTGTTGTCTGATCTGGACTCATTTGCTTCTTTTATCAGAGAGAAACATGCCACCAAGAACTTTAGCTGAGAGGATGCGGGCTATCTCTCAGACTGATAAATCCAAGAAAAGGGGAAAAGAGGTCTTAAGTGAAGAAGTCCCCAGTTCTGGTAACAAAGAGACTGAGAGAGGTCCAACCGATAACGCTCCTTCTCAACAGCTTGGTGTGGAGCATAGAAGGGAATCCGATGCTCCTATCAACTACGAACCAGTAACGGCTCCTGTTATCGCTAGCCTTCCTCCTATTCCGGTTGAAGGTCCAGTTGCTAAAAAGAGGAAATTAAGAAAGGCTGCCGATAAAGCTACCTCTGTCTCCGTTCCTTCCGCTCAAGCTTCTTTAGAGAGCATCATTAGGGATGTATCTGGTCCGGTTCAGGAAAGAAACACTACTTCCTCTCCCTCCCTTCAGACTATATCGAACCCCGATGTCACTATCTCCGATGTGCCTATTGCATTTCCTCACACTCTTCCCATCGGATCGGGTTTCGATATAGAGATTCCAGATCAACCAGCTGATTTCAGATCGGATGAGCCTGCTCGTTCAGAAGGAAATGCCTCATCTGGATCAGGATCGGTCATCCAACGAAAGAAAAGTATGAGTTTGAAGACTTTTATTGTACTCTTGATACTTTTCGATTTCATTTTGCTACGCTGCATATCAGCTAAATTATTTTCCTTATCTTGATTTCAGGGATAACGCGTATGGTGGGTCCTAATGCTGATGACTCAAATGCTCAAGGGACTGGAGTTAAAGTCCTCACTCACCGGAAGGATAACGTTCTTCCTGTTAATGTCAATGCTATCAGGGATTCTCTCCGTAGTTGGCGACAAGGGGATGTCAAAAATCACTTGAATCAATTTAACTTAGAGGAATCCTGTGCTCATTTTCAATGGTCGATGGCCTCGGTATGTTTTTTGACCCTCTTCTTCAACTAAGATCGTAATTTCATGTCTCTCCTTTCTGAAACAACTCTTTTTGCAGACTGTTTTATGGGGTGATCGGGTTGTTGCACTTTGCAACCAAAACAATTCTGAAATGAAGACCCGCATCTCTCAATTGGAGGAGGAAAATAAAAAACTTTCGGAGAATCTTCTTCTCAAAGATACTGAGATAACCAAAGTTGGTGAGGAGAAGAAACTTATTTCTGCTTAATTAGAGGAGTCACAGAAGGCTCATGGTTCGCTAAAAGTTGAACACGAGAATTTGCGAGCTTCTCTTTCTTTCTCCGAACAAGCTACCACTGCTCTGAGATTGGATCTTGATAGTTGCAGGAATGAGAGAGACTCCCTTGCTGATGAAAACAGAAAGCTCTCTGAAACGATTTCTGAGCTCAACCATAATGCTTTTATTGAAAATGACTTGAAGAAGATATTGCAATCCAGGCTTAAAAACGCTGAAGGAGAAAGAGATCTCTTATCTGAACGGTTGAAGGCAAAAGAAGTCCTTCTCTCTAACGCTCAGAATGAAATCCTCACTGCACAAAGATCAAACGAGGCCATCAAATAAGAAAAGACTTCTCTGCAGTCTGAATTGAATAAAAGTTGGAAAAAGAATATGGAACTGGAGGCCAAGCTCGATGCAGCGGAGAAAAGAGAACTTTCTGATGATGAAATTCGAAGAGTAACATCAGAAGTTTATTCAATCTTAAGCTGTGTTCATTCCGTAGACCCTTCAATCAACTTTCATCAGACTCCCTATGATGAGGTGTTGGAATTTTATTTCGCAAAGTGTCCTGTAGGAGAGGAACAAAACCAAGATCCTGTGGCTGAAGAAATTAGGACTGATGTTTTTGCTGTTGAAAGATTGGATCCCGATGCTATATGTCTAGAGGGAGATCGAGCTGCCTCTGTATCGGAAAAAGAAGCTTCCGATGTAACAGTTCTCCCACCATCTACATCAGATCTAAAAGAAATTCCGGAGTGGGGGAAAATTATATCGGATCCTGATCCGATATATAGAGCCATTCTTAACGAATCAGAACTTTCCCTTGAGAATGTGGAAGGTGAAGAAAAGGCGGATCATGATCAGAAGCCGATTCTTCAGGGGAGAGATCATAAAGCCTCAACCAAAGCTTCTTCTGCCATCATTGAAATTGAAGATGACATCACAACGGAAGCATGTAAGTCTTTACTAAGCCTTTTTTCTAATGTCTCTTATAACATAATTGTTCATTCATCCTTTTTATCCAGCCAAAACTGCTCCCAGTATTCCAGATGAAGGAGGATCTTCCAAAAATGCAAATGTTACCTCTTCCGACACTAATCAGATGGCAGCCCCAGAAGTTGATCTGGAAAACAGATCCTCCACTGTGCGTAGGAAGGAAGGTTAGCTAAATTCCTTTAGTTTTCCTCTGCTTCTTTTTAATCACCTTGTTCTTTTTTCTTCTTCCCGTTAGATCCCCCCGAAATGAGACAACTCCGGAACGAAATTCAAGAGCTGAAGGCTGTCCAAGAAAAGATCCTACGTGACAGAGCAAAGAAGTCTGGTGAAGCCCTTGAAGCTAAACTCCTTGCTGAGGCTCGTCGGGAGAATGCTGCAAGATACAGCAACTGGGGCTTCATCTGATGAAGAAATTGATAGTTTTGTGTAGCTTCTCATTCTGATGTAGAAACTTGACTCGAATTGTATAAATCGCAAATACTTCGATTATTTCTTTGTTCCCTTTTCTCTTTTTGAGAATGAATGAGATTTTCACTTGACAAATTTTCACTATTGGTTGAGTATCAATTCTTCCGATGTCGATCTGTTTCTAGGTTTTATACTAGGCCCGGTGGTGTTTCTGGTACTTGTCATCAGTGAAAACGTTATATCGGATCGGTTAGCATCAATTATTCAGTCGTTCGTATCGGATCGGTCTTGTCTTTGAATACTCCCTTTGAAAGAGATAACATTAATTCCGTCAAATTGAGCCTTTAATTCTGAAGCGTTTCAAGGCACTCTATCGAAAAGACCAAAAGTCGCTCTTCATGACTTAAAACAATGCGCCTGTCGTCTTTTGATATTCTGGGACTTTAAGAGAAGCGTCCAACGCCTTTTGGTATTTTGAACCAACATTAACTGTCTTCGCGAAATTTCTCAATATAAATAGGAGGAATTGCACCCTGTTCAGAATATCTTTCTTCTTTACCATGGGTAATAACAGTTGCTCCTCTTTCTTCAAATTCTTCCTCAGTGATAACTCCCAATACCTCTGGATCCCCAGGGACTTCCATGGCCATATGAGAGCATTCTTCCAAGCAGGGCCTGTTAGATTGCGCGGACCCAGCGGAAATTATTGGAATGTTACATTATCCATGTTTCCGGAACTTGGAGATATTAGATTTACGAACGGCTGGGCTGATTTCGTGAGGGATCATCGGCTAGTAGAGGGAGAGTTGCTGGTTTTTGTTCTCCGAGAGGATCTGCGTTTCGAGGTCCATATTCTTGGGAACAATCACTGCCAAAAAGCATCAACACTTGCAGCTGCACCCTCTCAAGTTCTTGACGGCTTCTCTGATTATGATCTCCCTGTTTCTTCTGATTCCTCTTAATTTCTGTATTGTTATTGTACTTTTCTTTTTTCAATTAATAAACTTCATCTTTTAGCTATTTGTCTTTTTTTTCCTTGTCTTGTTGCAAAAGAAATAAATTGCTAAAACATTGTAGAAATGAGAACTTCTGTTTTACTTGTATGAAATCAGCGTAGCTTGTGGATGTGATTCGTCCGTGTGATGATTCCCACGATTGCTTGATTGGCGTAATTGTTCATCCTGATATAGTCTTTGTTGATGAATTGTTGGCATAATTGTCCCCTTTTTGGAGCTGCTTTGGCATGTTGATTCTTCAGGATCAGTGTGTTCTGTTGATATTGTAAATCAGCTTGGTCTATTGGAGCCAGTTTGACTTGTTGATGCCAATATGATCCGTTGGGATCAATATGGTTTGTTGAGCCCGGTATAGGCGATGGAGCCGATATGATCCGTCGGGATCGATATGGCTTGTTGAGCCCGGTATGGGCGTTGGAGCCGGTATGATCCGTTGGGATCGATATGGCTTGTTGAGCCCGATATGGGCGTTGATATTGATGAGAATATCGGGATCAGTATGATCCGTTGAGCCCGATATGGGCTTGTTGGGGCCGGTATGGCCTGTTGATATTGATGAGAATATCGGGATCGGTATGATCCGTTGAGCCCGATATGGGCTTGTTGGGGCCGGTATGGCCTCTAAAGTTGGTTTCTCCTTTCTTTGTTAGTGAACAAATTTTTCAAGGAGTAAAGTAGAAGTAAAAAAACAGAAACACGTATGGAAGTAACTAATTTTATTGATAGTACCTCCGTAGATGTTCCGAATGGTATGGACGCTTGAGCCTACGTCCATCCATTTTAGAAAGCCAATATGTACCGGGCCTTACAATTTCTTGTACAATATATGGACCTTCCCAATTGGTATTGAGTTTCCCAGTTCGACTTTTATTGCCTTGAAAGATGTTCTCTCTCAATACTAGATCTCCGACCTGGAAAGTCACTTCTTTCACCTTGGCATTGTAATACCTCTTGACCTTCTGCCGATAAGTCGCTGCTCGAACATTAACGCAATCTCTTTTTTTCTCCAATAGATCCAGTTCAGCCCGGAGTTGTTCCTCATTTCTTACTGGATCAAAGGATTACGTTCTTAGTGTTGGTAAGGTGACTTCAGCTGGGAGCACAGCCTCCACTCCAAACGCTAATGCGAAAGGAGTCTCACCGGTTGGGGTTCGAGCAGTTGTCCGATATGCCCATAAGGTATTCGGAACTTCATCAACCCAGTTCGACCCATTTCTGAGAACTCTTGTCTTCAGGCCATGCAAAAGAGTTCTGTTGGTTACTTCCACTTGTCCATTCGCCTGTGGATGAGTAACAGAAGTAAGCCTTGACTCAATACCAAGATCTGTGCAAAACTTCTTGAAAGAAGGATTATCGAACTGGCGGCCATTGTCAGTGATGAAGGCCACAGGCAAGCCGAAACGACAAATAACAGATTTCCACAAAAAACCCTGGCAAGCCTTTGTTGTGATCGACGCCAGTGGTTCTGCATCTACCCACTTAGTAAAGTAGTCAATCGCCACAATCAAAAACTTCATTTGCCTGGCAACTACAGGGAATGGCCCAACTATATCAACTCCCCACAAAGCAAACGGTCTCGTACTCACAACTGCGGTGAGTGGTACCGGAGGACGCCGCTGAATGTTAGCATGGCGTTGACAAGCATCACATTTTTTCACAAAATTAATTGCATCCCTGTTCAGAGTTGGCCAATAATATCCTTGTCTAAGGACCTTATGACTCAATGCTCTTCCTCCCAAATGATCTCCTGCAATCCCTTCATGAACCTCCTGAAGAACATATTCTCCTTCCGATGGCCGCAGGCACTTTAACAAAGGAAGAGTGAAAGATTTCTTATAGAGCTGTCCATCCACTACGCTGTATCGGGAAGCTCTTATAGTGACCCTCCGTGCTTCCTTTGGATCCTGGGGGAGAGTTCCATCCTTCAGATAACTCAAGATTGGATCGATCCAACATGGCTCCTGATCGATATCCATGAGTTCCTCTGGTGGCCTACAATCAATTGTCCTTGTTGTTAAGTACTGAATGTTGACTGGCTGTACAACAGCGGCATTTGCCAAGGCAATCTTTGATAAGAGATCAGCCTGCTGATTCTCCATTCTGGGAATTTTGGAAATGTGAAATTTCTCGAAGCTTGTGGTTAGCTTCTGCAACAAGGACTTATATTTCACCATGTGATCCTCTCTCGCCTCAAATTCTTCACTCAGATGGCCCACAACCAACTGGGAATCAGTATTAGCTTGC
This sequence comes from Dioscorea zingiberensis, assembly GCA_026586065.1. NCBI lineage: Eukaryota > Viridiplantae > Streptophyta > Magnoliopsida > Dioscoreales > Dioscoreaceae > Dioscorea > Dioscorea zingiberensis. Next base: position 50,250,649 of record CM048818.1, on the reverse strand, counting down.
AAATTTTTCACACCAAGACCACGAGCCAGCTGTAATCCTGCTATCAAAGCTTCATACTCAGCTTCATTATTGGTGGCTTTGAACCCAAACCTCAGTATAGTTGAAGTGTTCCATCCCGATGGTGATTGCAGGATCAGTCCTCCTCCTGAACTTTCTCCAGTGGAAGACCCATCTGTGTGTAGAGTCCAACAAGGTGAAGGATCATATTCGACTTCAGACAACTTGATGTTTGATGGATCATCATCTGTAGTTGTCGTGAGCTCAGCTATGAAGTCAGCGAGTACTTGGGCCTTTATCGAAGTTCGCGACTCGTAGCTAATATCATACTCCGCCAGTTCAAGTACCCATCGGGAGAGGCGTTCCGATGTGTCTGCCCGATGTAGGATCTGCTTTAACGGTTGATCGGTCAGCACCCTTATCCGATGTGATTGAAAATAGGGACGGAGCCGTCGGGCCGCAACCACTAAAGCATAGGCCAGCTTTTCAAGAGAGAGATATCGGGACTCAGTATCAGTGAGGACCTTGCTCGTATAATACACAGGTTTCTGCAAATTATCCTCAATCTTCACCAGTACTGCACTGACAACAGCGTCGGTTGCCGATAAGTAAATATAGAGCTCCTCCCCGGGTCGAGGCTTTGCTAACAAAGCCGGTGACTGCAAATACTCCTTCAACTGTATGAATGCTTTCTCGCATTCCTCATTCCATTCAACTTTGGGAGCTTTTCTTAATGCTCGAAAAAAAGGAAGATTCTTTTCTCCTGACTTGGATATGAACCTCCCCAAAGCTGCAAGCTGGCCATTGAGTCTTTGTATCTCCTTGATTGTTCTTGGGGATCTCATTTCTAATACAGCTCGTATCTTCTCCGGATTTGCTTCGATACCCCGATGTGTGATCATGAACCCCAGGAACTTTCCTGATCGGACTCCAAATGTGCATTTATTGGGGTTGAGACTCATTCCGTGCGCTCGAAGCGCATCAAAGGTTTCTTGCAGATCGGCAGTATGTCGTTCTGCACTAATACTTTTCACCAAAATATCATCAACATACGCTTCCACATTTCTTCCGATCTGGTCTTTGAAAACCTTATTCACTAATCTCTGAAAAGTGGCACCGGCATTCTTCAAGCCAAAGGGCATGACTTTGTAACAATATGTTCCTCTGCCTGTGATGAAAGATGTTTTCTCTACATCGACCTCGGCCATTTTGATTTGATTGTACCCCGAGTATGCATCGAGAAAACTTAGCATTTCATATCCTGATGTGGAATCTACTAAGTTGTCAATTAAAGGCAGGGGGTAGCAATCCTTAGGGCAAGCTTTATTCAAATCTGTAAAGTCCACACACATTCTCCACTTTCCTATGGATTTTTTCACCAATACTACATTGGACAACCACTCAGGGTAATAAACTTCACGAATGAAGTCAGCCTTCAGAAGCTTGTCCACCTCTTCTTGTGCAGCCTGGAGCCGATCTGGAGCTTAAATCAAGGCGCTTCTGTATAACGGGTTTATGTCCCGGATCAACATTAAGCCGATGTTCTATGATCTCCCTTGGGACTCCTGGCATCTCCTCAGCTGTCCAGGCAAAGATATCAGCATTTCTCTTCAAGAAATTCAATATCTCCTCTTGCTGACCTGATGACAGACTTGCTCCTATCTGGACAGTACGCTCCGGTTGTTCTTCTTTCAAAGGCATGATCCTCAGTTCTTCAACCGGAGTTGGGCGGCGCTTTTCTCTCTCATCATCCTCTTGCTGAATATCTTCTACGGTGAGAGCTTCTCCAGATCGGCTGCTTCCCTCACCGTGCCCTTTGAGCATTGTGGCATAACATCGGCGGGAAGCAAGTTGATCACCTTTTACTTCGCCGCAGCCATTGGGTGTAGGAAATTTAATCACCATATGGTATGTTGACGGAACAGCTTTCAACAAATTGATTGATGGCCGCCCAATGATAACATTGTAGCTCGAAGGACATCGTACAATCAGGAAGTTAATGACAGCAGTAGTAAATCTTGGGGGAGTTCCAAGAGTCAAAGGTAGAGAGATCATACCGTCAGGTTGAAGTGGACTCCCATTAAACCCGATGAGTGGAGTCCTTATCGGCTTTAGGTTTTCTACCGGTAGCTTCATTCTGTCAAAGGCCGATGAAAATATAATATCCACTGAACTACCGGTGTCGATGAGGACTCGCTCTACAATGAATACCCCGATCTGAGCTGTGATTACGAGAGCGTCATCATGAGGATAATGAACTCCTCTCAAGTCCTCATCTGAAAAACAGATTTGTATAGGGCTGCGAGGCCTCTTCAAGGAAGTTATATTTTGAACGGATCCAACCGCTCTTGTATGGTTCTTCCTTGACCTTGAACTCTCTCCCCCGCATCCTGGGCCTCCAGCAATTACTGTCACCCGTGTGTCACAAGGAATAATAGGTTGAGGAGGCGGAACATGCTCGATCTCCTGTTCCGACTCCTTTTGTAAAAATTGTTCCAGTTTTCCTTCTCTGACAAGGTCTTCTATAGCATTCTTCAATTGGATGCAATCCTCAGTAAAATGCCCTTTATCCTGGTGGAACTTGCAGAATTTCTTGCTTCTCTTCCTCTTAGGATTATCCTTTATAGGCTGTGGAGGCTTTAAGATTTTCTGATCCTGAATTTGAGAGAGAATGTCTTCCAATGAGGTGTTCAGGATGGAGTAGTTGTGGTACTTCTCTCCCCTTTCAGGATCGTACCCCCGATGTGGCTGGGGTCTCCTTTCCTTAAACCGATCTGCTCGGTTCTGATTTCGGCCCCCTTCTCTCCGAGGTTTATCACCTCTAGGAGCTCCTTCTCTCCAATCCCGGTATGGCTGAGGATGATGAGTCTTCTTTTTAATTTCTTCAAGCTGCAAGAGATCACTCTCCCGCCACATTGCCTTTACTTCTTCAGAAGCAATATATTTAGCAGCTAGGCTCTGGAAATCTGAGAGACCGGCTGGGGGTTCTCTAGTTAAGGAATCCTTAAAGGGCCCATCCTTCAACCCTTTCACAGCTATTCCCACAACCAGAGCTGAATTCATGTCTACCATGCCATTCACCTCCTTATTGAAGCGGCTGATGTACCCGCGAAGACTTTCCTCCGGTCTTTGTCGGAATCCCAGCAACAGCATGGGATTCTTCTTCAGTTTCCTGTTGCTGGCAAAATTGCAAAGGAAAAGATCAGAAAGTTGTTGAAAATTATGCACAGTTCCCGGAGGAATCCCCCTGAACCAATCGTGGGCATCCCCGCTAAGTGTCCGAGGAAAAGCTCGACACATAACAGCTTCAGTGGTCCTGTTGACCATCATTTCATCTCTGTAACTCTCCAAGTGCTCCTGGGGATCAGAAGTCCCGTCGTAAGAGCGAACATTTGGAGGTCTAAAGTGTTCCGGGAAGGGAGCTTCCCAAATCGCCCTTATAAATGGGGAAGTAACATGAGGAACCAGTTGCTGGACTCGTTCCTTCTCCGTCATATACCGTCGAGGAGGAGAGTAACGGTGATATGGTGAGTCGCGCCGTGGAGACTGACGCCTGGAATGAAAACGGTGTGGAGATCGGCGTCGAGGGGAAGGATGCCGATCCGATGAGCGATACCGTTCTCTTGACCGATACGTCAATGATCGGGTCCTTCGCCTCTGATCGAAGGATTGGTCTGGAGAACGTGAGATTCCCCTCCTTCTCACTTCTCTACCTCCATCTCTCCGATTATGGCGATCACGATGATGTGCCGGATCTGAGCTTCCAGCTGAAGGTTCCTTGCTCTGATATCTCTCAGGTGATCGTGCTTGACGTTTGGAGGCGGTGCGCGCCTTTCTTTCTCCGCTCTCCTTGAGAGGTTGTGGATCATGAGGGACCACTGTCTGGGGAACACGCTGCTGACGTGCTTCCTGAAGAGCTTGTTTCAGCTCTTCAATTTCCTGCGCCATCCTTCTGACGCATTCTGGATCATTTTGAATCCCAACATTCACCAGAGGAACTTCCGCTCCAGGAGGTACTATGCCTTCCACTTGAGAGGTTGCTGAAACTCCTCTTCCCTCTTCCTGAGATTGGAATCTCTTAGATCTTCTCTGTGCTGCTGCCATGAACTTTTCGTTCTCCTCCCCACAGAAGGCGCCAAATTGTTAGTGCGAAAATTGGATTTAGGGCCCAATTTCAGCCTAACAATTGAATTTGTATTTTGGGAGTCGCTATCCTAGATAGAGATTGAAAGAGAATCCAAGCAAGAGAGAGAGAAAACAGATTTACGTGGAAAAACCCCTAAAAGGTGGGGAAAAAACCACGGGAGAAGAAATTCGCACTATGAATGGTCAAGAATACAAGAAATCTTACAACCATTCTCCAAATGGAAAGTCGGAAAGAGAGTCGATTCCGTTTCCAATTTCGGCAGAGCTTCGCTACTTGGATTTCAGAATGTTCCAAAATGAACAATGATCCTTGCCTTTTATAGGCATGGGTCGCGTGCTGAGCACGTTTCTCAATTTAGTCACGTGTTTGCCAGCTGTCAATCCAGCTAAGCATGGAATCTCCGGTGAATCGTTCTAGAACTTTACGGAATGCCAGTACATCCCACGGTTGTCCTTCTTCTAGAAGACTGGAAACGATATGGTCAATCATCGGTTCTGTCATACCTGCATATGTTTGATTAGCTTCTTTCCGATACCGATATGACTCATAGCTGCTTCGTCATATCGATTCATATCGGATCGGCATAGCGCTTCGTGGTGGGTTAATCCGATACGATGAGTTACCCATATCGGAACGGTATGCTGTAATGTTTACGTGAACTTTTGGACTGTCGTTCCGACACGTGGTTTTCCTGGATGGGTGCCATGTGTCCCAATACTTTCATCCCTATCAATATACATAGACACAAATTTAAGCATATAATATCTTATATGACTAAGTGAAAACCCCATAATTACAACATTCTTTTCTGGGGAAATATATATATATATATATATATATATATATATATATATATATATATATATATATATATATATATATATTGTTAGCCGATGATCTGGTTATGCTATGGGGACCTCCTAGATCTTCAGCTAATTGATGATGACTTCTTGGATGGAAGCCTTAAAGGTGGGTATTCTCTTTTGGAGTTCACTTGAAATGGGGGCAAAGAGAAAGTAGAAGCCGGTGAGAAGGGGTGGGGTTCTGTTGCCCGTGCCCGCTCCGACGGTCAAGTCAATCAACTGATCGGAGAAGGAAGAGAAGGAGGGTTTGGGATCTTTAGGTTGCTTACGACCCTCTGGTCATTTGCCCGTAAGTATCCTCCTCCCTTTTTGGACTTCGTACCTCTCTTGTATGTCTTGCCTTGTTGCTCATTATGGGGTGAGCATTCAACATCTTGTGGGTGGCTACCTTTGCCTCTTTGGAGGTAAGGTGGCGTCTCTTGGAGACTGCGCCTCATTATCATAGGAGGGGAGCTGGGATGGTAAGCGTGGAAGGTGTGACCCAGGGTCTATTATATATATATATATATATATATATATATACATACATGCCTCCATAAAGAATATCAGATTTTTCCTACTTACCTCAAGAATAGCATTAATTTTTTCATTTATATTTTAGGGTTAATTTTTTTTTACCCATCTGAACAATGTTGTTTTTTCAATCCAGCATCTCAACTTTTTTAACTCTATAAAACAGCCGAAACATTTTCTAAATTTCAAAAAAACACCTCCACCGTTATTGGTGTGACGGCCGTGAGATTAATGCATCACGTGACAACCATGTGATACCTTTTCCATGAATAATTGAGGTTTAAAAGTGGGTCCCCCTTTTTTTTTTTTTTAATCCAAGTCAACAAAACTTTGGTCAAGCTCTTCATCTCCAACCCATATATTCATATTCTTCCTTATCTCTAGCTGCAGAGCTATCCTCCTCTCTAACATCGCCGCCACGCTCCTCATGGGTGCACCCCTCCGTGCCCGCGCCGAGTAGCCCGTCGCCACTGAGGAACAATTCTAGTCTCCATCGCAATCCCTATCCATCGACTCAACGCTCTCTCAGTTCCTCCAGTCCAACTTCGATGTTGTCCGCTCCCTGCGATCACTTCTATACCAGAAGCTTGACGATGGCGACGACTCCGAAGCGTTGACGATTCTCAACCACCTCATCTTCGTCCAACCCGATAAGACCGAGTGGAAGTTCCTCACCGCGGCTTTACTCTCTCTCTAACTCTCTCTAAGAAGATTGCATCCTTCCATACCTTCTCACTCTTTCTCATTCACAACGTTTAAAAGAAAGAGAAAAGGAAAAGATGGTCTTTGGGCTTCCTCTGCTCTCTTCTCCAGCATCTTTATCTTCCACCTTCCCAGCTTCTTCTTCCAAGCCTAACAAGCTTTCCAAATTCCACATGCATGGCCCTCAGCCTTCCATCAAACCCAAAGTACACATCACTTTCTTAGCAATCCCTACACATGCATTCTTCTTTTTGACATATATATATATATATATATATATATATATATATATATATATATATATATATATATATATATATATAAAACCACATTTCATTAGAGTAAAAAAAGAATCTGATGTTAAACTTACAAGCAAGAAAATGAAGCTGAAGATGAGCAGATGAGCAAAGGTGATAGAAGTCACTCTATGACACAAGAGAAGCTGGAAATTTTCAGGTTCTTGGAGGTTGTGCCGAGGAAAACATACTGATATTCTTAAAGAGAGTGGAGAATTCATGGCAGCCTCAAGACTTCCTCCCTTACACCTCATCAAAAAGCTTCACAGACGAAGTAAAGGATATAAAAGCTCAAGCTGAGGGAATCCCAGACGAGTGCTACATCTGCCTCGTGGGCAACATGATCACCGAGAAGGCCCTCCCTACATACTTCTGGCATATATACCCTCCTTTCCTTCACCTTGCACCCTTCACACTGCCATCTGTCTACTGTTCTATACCCTTTGTCTCTAAATATACATAACACTTAGAGAGAGTAAAAGAGAGAGAGATGTGGAACTGCTTTATTTATTAGAAGATCGGAGATAAGAATCATGAGAAAGGATGGGAAGATCATGAGTTATCAGCCACCCTTGAAGGTTCACCAAGTACTCTCAGAGTTCCCTGGATGTGCAATCTCTAGTGCACACCCTGCCATCTGCAGGTTTTCTTTCTCTTTTCTTTTTCATTACTTAATGAGAAAAGGCAAAGAGAAACAATGATATGCCGCAATGAAAACCTTATCTTGATTTGGTTTCTCTTCATCCTAACAATGATATACAGCTTGTTGGATCAAAACAAGGAGGGAAGAGAGAAGTTTTCCAAGTACCATGAGTTCTCTCCCGTTGGCTGCTTATTTTGAAGCCACGTAAGAGAATTAAGAAAATGTTAGATGCATAATTATTGGTTAGGGTTTGTATTGCCAAGTACCATGAGTTCTCAAGAGCAACGTGGTGGGATAGATCTTTGGTTGGTGCGCATGAAGGGCTTGAACGTGCCAAAGCAACGAACGAGTTCTTCACGCTTCTCACTAAAGAAAGCTTGACCCTTGTTGACAGAACCTGGATTGGAGCCAGCCTTGCCGCCTTCGATGCTAACATTCTTATCCTCCTCTCCGCAACTTCTCTTTGGACCTCCAGCTTCATCTCTTCATCCTCTTTCTCTCTCTCTCTTTCTCGTGAGGTTGGTGATAGCTTCTGAAATCATTGATATATAGAGAGATGGATCATTGAATGTGGTGACGGCTGCCAGGAGGGAGAGAAAGATTGCGGTTGTTGCCGGAGGAGAGGGGAGGAGGACGGGAGTCACCGGAGGTGGGGAGGAAGAGGGAGTGGAGCATGCCGTCGTTGTTGCCGGAGGAGAGGAAAGGAGGACGGGAGTCACCGGAGGTGGGGAGGAAGAGGAGTCGCCGTCGATGATGTGGTGAGGGCTGCCTGGAGGGAGAGAAGGGTTGGGGCTGTTCAGGGTTATAATATCATAATAACATTATTATAATAATATTATAATAGCGTTATGATAGAGTTAATGAAAAAATTAACGACTTAACCTCATGGCCGTCTCCCAGATATTGACAGAGGTGCCTTTTTATACTTATAAAAAGTTGCGGTTGTTTTATAGAGTTAAAAAAATTGAGGTGCCGTATCGGAAAAGCAACATTGTTCAGGTGGGTAAAAAAATTAACCCTATATTTATGATCAAAAGGCAATGGATATTTTTTAAATAGTAATTTGACAATATTTTTGTATTATATTTGATATGATGAAAATAAAATAAAATTTAAAATTAATTGAATTTTTTTATTATGAAGATATATACATACAAATTGATATTTTTATGCTATTTTTGCATTTATGATTTTTATAAAATATGATATATGTATATATATATATATATATATATATATATATATATATATATAGCCGTGTGATAAAATGCGGCCTTATCATTTGTCTTGAAATGAGAATTAAACTTCCCATTTCGGCCCTTGGAGCATGTTTGAATGATTTTCAACAGTACGAATGGGAAGATCATTGAAAAATAAACTAGTATGTCCATTTTATATAATTTGGTGACCGTTTGGACCTCTCACTTAACGGTTCTTATTTTTTAGAAATCTGAACGGTTTAGAATTTCAACCATTAAGTGGGAGGACCAAACGGTCACCAAATTGTATAAAAATGGAAATGCTAGATTATTTTTCGATGATCTTCCCATCTGTACGGTTGGAAATTCTTCAAACATGCTCCAAGGACCGAAATGGATGGCGATCGGATCTACACAGTGATCCGACCGCCTGCACAGTATCAGGACTATATATATATATATATATATATATATAATGTACAAATATATTCATTTTTTTTACTTCGTTAATTTACAAGTGAAGACAAAAATCTTTTGTTAAGGTATAAGAAGGGATATTATAGAGTGATTTTATAGTGTTAAAATGCAGAAGTTCAATTGTATTAAAATACTCTCATGGAAATCAGATTACTTATAACATCCCGCGGCATGTGTACAGACTAACTTTGACGAGTTCTAGCAGGTCGTATTAGTATTTGCATGTTCTTCTTGGTTCTCCTTAGCTCATTAGGAACATGTAATAGAGGTCCAACTAGGGATCATATATTTTTAATCAATAAATGTGATTTATCCATCTACGTAAAAAAATTGTATTAAAATTGAAATCGAAGATCTCAAAATCCTTGAATCAAAACTGTAAATATTAATCAAAAGTAAAAAAAAATCATGATTTTTAACATAAATAAATAAATAAATAAACAAACAAATAGACAAATAAATAAATATATAAATTATAATCACGACCATGAATTAATAAGAGGTTCCACCAAATTAGTTGTCCCTGGTCACATCTGCCGCGTCCCCACAGGCAAAAGCTTCAAGTTCTCTGGAAACATACAAAATCATGTTGATGTGCTTTCAAAATTCCCTAGTGCGAGTCTTTTTCAGGGAAAGGGCGCAAGCTCTTCCTTTCCCTTCTTTTTCTCGATCAAAGTGCGGCAGTTCTGCTCTTCACTGCGGATTGGACTGGAGAATTGGGAATAATGGGGGTTCGTAAGGTCGGCAAGTACGAGGTCGGGAGGACGATCGGGGAAGGGACGTTCGCCAAGGTCAAGTTCGCGCAGAACACGGAGACTGGCGAGAGTGTTGCCATGAAAGTCCTCGACAGGGCAACCATCATCAAGCACAAGATGGCCGATCAGGTTTCGTCCCTCTTCCTGAGAATCTCTTGTCTCCCTCTTCTTCTGCTTCACCGCATTGCCTGAAAATCTTGTTGACCTAGAAAGGAAAAGATATAATTGGGGATAGGAATGATTGTTGCATTATCAGCCGGCAGATGCATTGTAATGAACCAGTGGTAATGAAGAATGTTGTGTAAGTCCTGTTATATCTCTGACGTGTTTATTTTTGGACCAATTTTGCAGATTAAACGGGAAATTTCCATAATGAAGCTTGTTCGGCATCCCCATGTTGTTCGTCTGCATGAGGCGTGATTTTGTTCCCGTTCTTGTTAGTTGTTTTTTTTTTTATTGTATCATCAAGCCTTTGTTAATTAAGAACTTTGCTTTCTTCAAACTGTGGTGTGCAGGTATTGGCCAGCCGAACTAAGATATACATAATCCTGGAGTTCATCACAGGGGGTGAATTGTTTGATAAAATTGTGAGTTTTCAAGACCATACTTTAACCATTTGATGCTGTCTACTTGCTGTTGTCTTTTCGTACCATTTAATATAGCTTCCTGCTACGCCCTTTGACAATGATGATATGTTTGTTGCGTTCTTTTTCATGACATTTGGAAGCTACCTGCTTCGAAGTACCGCAGCCAATTGAGTTTTTTCTTGTCCCTTTACTCAACTATGTATACTAAGTTGCATGTTTTATATTCCTTACTACACTAAAAAGAAAGTAAAAAACTTAAACTGTGGTATTATAGGAATTTTAATGAGAAAATAAATAAAAAATTCAAAGAAAAATATGTGGGGAAAGAAGGATGAGATGATGTTGAAGTGAAATTAACAGAGCAACAATCATGCACAGATTGTTTTCGTTCTCGGAGAAAAATATACCTCTCAAATTTTTATTAGGAAGCATGCATCTACTTGTGGTCATCATGTCCAAATTACTAATTTGGAGCCAATCATGGTAGGTGTTCAAGGTGTCTCTTTGAGCAAATGTAATTATAATTTGCTAATCATTTCTTGATGTATATGGCTATAGTTTTACAAGCCATATGTGATATTGATGAGAACTTCGCGGAAAACATAAACCTATCAATAGAATGTTGTCAAACTTGACATTTTTAGTTTCTTTATTAAGTCTTATTATCTATTCAATATAGAAAAGCGTGGCGAATTATGCTATTAGCCAATTAATTGCCTATCTTGCACAATCTTTCAATCTATTGTTAATTTAACATAAGATTAAAGCTCATAATGCTATTGAATAAAATTACATGTTTTTCTTCCTTTTAGTAGATCATATCTATCATTTATTTTAGGTCTAATACTCAATTTAGTCCCTTTATTATAACAATTTGTGACTTTAGGCCTCTCTATTATAATTTAAGCCTTTTTGGTCCTTATACTTTCATGATTGAGAAATGTTAATCCCTAAAGGCGCATGTATAGGGACCAAAAAGGCATGTTTAGCCCCCCAAGTTGATGGAGGAAGGTACTGACATTTTTCAATTGTTAAAGTGTAGGGACCAAAAAGGCTCAAATTATAATAGAGGGACCTAAAGTCACAAATCTGTATAATAAAGGGACTAAATTGGGTATTACACCTTTATTTTAAATAAATTACTTTTATAATGCGATCATCTTTCAAATTGTGTTGAGCCATTATTCTTCCATTATTGGTTCGTAGTGACTAAATCAAAATTCTAAGGTGGTGTTTGGATGGAGGATACCCCAGGTTATCTCAAAGTTATCCTATCACCTCTATCTAAACACCTCTTTGGGGGTTAATCTTTTGTATTTTTTTTAAATAATTAATTAAATTAGTATGATTATTAATTTATATTTTAACATTATTATATATATAATTAATTATTAGCTAAAAATTTATTTAATTAATTATTTGTTTTAATTAGTTTTAATTAAGTCAAACTTTGGTCAACTCACTTTAAAAGTTTCCCTCCGAAACAAATTGAAACAAATAACCCCAACTCCAACTTAATCCCACCCAAACCAAACACCACCTAAAAGATTTTATTGGAATGGTATTAATCAAAGTATTTAATTTTAAAGTTTTTTTTTATTGTATGGAAATGAATGTGTAAATAATAACTTGTAGTGGACGGAAAGCATTAATGGATAAATGCACTCCAATTCAGGAAATTCTTGTATTTGTGCATACATATAATACATTTGTCTATGCATATGATATGAATATATTGTATGTGTTTTGTGTGTGTGTGCATGTGGATCATAACCACAAGTTTTGCTTTTGGATTGGCATGGTATTTTATTACTTGATCAGCGTTCAACTTTAAAAGCTAAAGAAAGTGTTGTCTATTATTTTTTTTTAAATATTTTATGACTTTCAGATTCATTAATCAGATGAAAGAATTCATGAATGTCATTAAAATCATAAAAAATTCCATATCTGGAAATCGATTTGGAGAATAATACATCTCTTGTATTAATAAGGTTGCCTGTTTTTCTCTGGATATCATTTGGGGTTAATGTTTGTTATTTTGTAGGAGTTTTCAGGAATCCAGTTTAATGTTTTGGGTTGTAACTTAGTTTCTTGATCTTCAAGAAACAATGGCAAGTTTAAACTTGTGTACCTTTCAAAATAGAATTGAATTAGGATCTTCTCTTGATTGAGTGGAATGAATTATTCTCAACGAGATCTATTCTTGATGATGCCTTAAAGGAAGGATTTTGGTTGGTTAATAATCTCAAGGTCTTCTAGGCATAGGCCTAAGACCTTAAGTTCTTAGTTTCTAGATAGATATGGTCTTTTAGTATTCTTGATGAGAGCCTTCTTGAATCATAATGAATGGCTATAAAGTTGTTTAACACACAATGTTGGGCATTTCTTTTTGTTGTTTACAAAAATGCTATAAGGAAGCTAATAGTTGAGCATTATACTACTAAGAGGGAATTTTGTATATATATATATATATATATATACATACGGGCATGATACAATAAAGCCGGCCGGAACACTGTCCCGGTAAGGTTGCCTCCCATTTTGGCCCTTGGAGCATGTTTTAAGGATTTTCAACCGTATGGATGGAAAGAACATCGAAAAATAAACTAGCATGTCAATTTTCATACAATTTGGGAACTTGTAGGGTCTTCATCTTAACAGGTGAAAATTTATAAAAATCCTACCGGTTCAGAATTTCATCCGTTAAGATGAAGACCCTACAAGTTCCCAAATTGTATGAAAATTGACATGCTAGCTTATATTTTGATGTTCTTTCCATCCATACGGTTGGATTTCCTCAAAACACTGTGTAAGTGGGTCAAATAGAGGCGACAACACTTGCACACTGATAAGGTCGACCACATAGTATCATGCCTATATATATATATATATATATATATATATATATATATTTTCAACTCTTGACTTGTTGGATATGTATATCTACATCGGAAAGAAGCTATAATGTACTTGGATAATTTTTTGAGAACTCCAATATGCAGTTATGCATAATCTTTTATGTGAGCTATATATAGTATTTTTTAGACTAATGAAAAAAGCTTCATTTTCTACTTTGTGATTTCTAAATATAACCAATAACACCAGTAATACTCAACATGAAAAATAGGGCATATTAAAGTGCACGATGACAACATGCTCATTTTATTGGAGTTAAGAATCCAAATTTATGAATAATATCATGTCCTAGATTCGGCCAGGGACATCGGTAGACCGGCCGCATATGTGTGGGGATGGGCCCCATTGTGTATGCAATGCCTCAAACTTAATCAATCTAAACAAATACAATAAAGATGTCTTACATGATCAACTAACAAAATTTAAACTCTATAATTATTACCAAAAAAGGCATATCACATAACATTCATTCTTATGGGTGCAACGAAGGATTTTCACTCTTTAGGGCTAGAATACTACAAGCAGGCTCACAAAGATAAATATAGAAATAAAAGGAGTCTTGGCTATGACTTAGGGTTCCTCTCCCATCCCCCAAGCTATCTACAGGTTCGATCTGAAAAAAGGAAACAACAGATTTTATGAGCCCAAAAGTCAAGTAATTATCCAATAAAAATAGCGAACCATGCTAGAGTTTTAATTTCAAATAAGAAAATAGAATATATTTATAGAAATCCCAAAATTAGAGTATAGCTCTAAAATAAATTTAAGTGTGCTTGCACACACCTATATATGGCAAAAATATACTTTGCTTTGCTTCTCAAATGCAATAATAAAATTTTTTTTCCTTTGGGATAACATCAATATATCATAAATATTTTAGAAACCGTGTTCCTCAAAACATATAGCTAAATTTCATTTTTAAACATAAAATAAGATAAGACCTTGCAAATATGCTGTGATTACTATTACCCAGTGTTACTTACTAGAATCACATTTGTTTAACCTCTGTAGCCCTAGTCTACAATATTAAAAGTCGTTATTCTATTACCGATGCAGTTCTCTCACATCGGTGCCTGGGTGTGAGAGAGTATAGGCATGGGTTCCCACATTATGGACGGGTGTGGGTAAAGAAGCTAGTCCCATCACATCAGCGTCCGGATGTGGTGATAGATAAAAAAGGGTTCTCGCATCTTAATGGACCAGTGCGAGTAAAGAAGTTAGTCCATGAGAGTAGGATAAAGCTTGGTAGTTGGAATATAGCGTTTTTGACAGGTAAGTTTATGGAGTTAGTAGACACTCTAAAAAGGAGGAGGATAGATATAATGTTTTTGTAAGAGACTAGGTGGATAGGAGACAATGCCAAAGAGATTAGTAACACAGACTATAAATTATGGTACTGTGGAGGAGATAAACATAAGAATGGTGTGAGAATTATTGTGGAACCAAGAATTAAGGAGAAAGTGGTTGAAATGAAAAGAGTATGAGGTAGGATTATACATTTGAGACTAGTGTCGGGAAAGAGACAATCAACATAGTGGGTGCGTATGTTTCTAAAGTAGGCTTAGGTGAAGAAGCTAAGGTTAAGTTCTGGGAAGATTTGGATGGGATAATTTTAGGGATTCCAAGAGAGCAGGAACTTTTTATTGTGGGAGATCTTAATGGGCATGTGGGTAGACTCAGTGATGGCTATGAGCAAGTTCATAGAGGCTATGGACATGGCAACAAGAATAAGGAAGGAAAAACTATATTAGATTTTACTTTCGCTTATGATTTGGTATTGACTAACATTTGCTTTAAGAAAAGGGAATCACACTTGATTACCTTTAAGAGTGGGGGTAACTATAGTCAGGTAGATTTCCTTGTTATGAGAAGAAGAGATAAGTCTATATGCAAAGATTGCAAGGTTATACCTGATGAAGCTTTAACTACCCAACATAGGTTAGTGGTGTTGGATGTGAAAAAAAAGGGTGTAGTAAAAAAAGAAAGGAAGATTAGGCAACATAGGTTTAGATGGTGGGCTTTAAAAGGGACCAAACAATTAGCGTTTACGAATAAAATATGAGAAGAGAGATTCAACGACATTGAAGTTGATGTAAACACCTTATGGAAGGAGATGATGAATCGTATTGAGAAGGTAGGGCGCGAGGTCTTAGGGGTCTCTAAGGGACTAGGACCTCGACTACATGAATCATGGTGGTGGAATGAGGAGGTATAAAAGTTTATTAAAGAGAAAAGATATTGGTATAAGAAGTTACCCACAACTGAGGATGATGAAGTTTTTGAAAAATATGAGGGTAAAACAAAAGGACCAAGAAAGCGGTTAGTGAGGCTCAAGGTAATTCTTTAGTTGATGTGTACTAAAAGTTAGTGACGTGAGAAGGGGAAAAGAAAATGTATAAAATAGTATGGTTAATGGATAAAAAAAGGAAAGACCTGAACCAAGTTAAGTGCATTAAGGATAAGTCTCAACAGATGTTGATAAGAGATAAGGAAATCAAGGAGAGATGGAGTAGCTACTTTGATCTCCTATTCAATACAAGTTATGAGGATAACTTTACAGATCTTTATACATCAACGGTAGAGAGGAATCGTAGCTACACATGTAGAATTAGGCCTAGTGAGGTTAAGGAGATATTGAAAAAGATGAAAGCTGCGAAAGCTTGTGGCCTGGATTGTATTCCGATTGAAGTTTGAAAGTATCTTGGAGAAGTGGGGGTATCATGGTTAACCAAACTTTTCAACTCTATCTTCAGAAGGGGAAATATGCCAAATGATTGAAGAAAGAGCATTTTGGTGGTTCCTATATATAAGAATAAAGAAGATATTCAAAATTGCACCAACTATTGTGACATTAAGCTAATGAGCCACATAATGAAACTCTGAAAGAGGGTAATAGAGCATCGACTCAGGGATATTACGAAGGTGTCAGAGAACCAATTTAGCTTTATGTTAGATAGATTTACAACAAAAGTCATTTTTTTTTGTTAAGAAGCTTAATGGAGATTTACAGAGAGAAGAAGAAGGATTTCTATATGGTTTTCTCTGACTTAGAGAAGGCATATGATAGAGTATCAAGACAAGTCCTTTGGTGAGCATTGGAGAAGAAAGACATTCATGTTAAATATATAAATGTTATTAAGGATATGTACGAAGGAGTAGTTACGAGTGTGAGAACAGTGGGAGAAGATACAAAGAGTTTTCTATAACAGTGGGTTTACATCAGGGATCGACCTTAAGCCCATACTTGTTTACCCTAGTAATGGATGAGTTAACTAGTTGTATCTTAGATGATATCCTATGGTGTATGTTGTTCGCAGATGATATTGTCTTGGCTGATGAGACTGGAGATGGAGTTAATCAAAAATTAGAATTGTGGAGAAACTCTTGAAAGTAGAGGTTTTAAGCTAAGTAGAAGTAAGATAGTATATATGAACTATAATTTTAGTCTAAGTAGGAGGGATATAGAAATAAAACTCGGTGGGGTGGTAGTGCCTAAGTATAACCATTTTAAGTGTCTAAGTTCTATTTTCCAGGATGATGGGATGATAAATGAAGATGTAACCCATAGAATCAAATCAAAATGGCTGAAATGGAGAAGAGCCATGAGTGTGTTATGTGATAAGAAGATGTCTTACAAAGTGAAGGGAAAGTTCTATAGAACGACAGTTAGACCAGTCATGCTATACGAGAGCGAGCGTTGGGCAACTAAAGTTCAGTATGGCTGAAATGGGGATGTTAAGGTGGATGAGTGGTCATACAAGATTGGATAAGATTATAAATGAACACATCTGACAAAAAGAGTAGGACGTTTAAGATGGTTTGGACACGTGCGTCGTAGACCCTGAGGTGCCTCGGTTCGAAAATGTGATAGTTTAGTAATAAAAAGTAAGAAGAGAGATAATATCTAAGGATCTACGTTTATTAGATATTGAGCCAGATCTTTGCTTTGACAGAGCGACATGGAGACAGAGAATTCATATAGCCGACGATATTTAGTATGGTATTAAGGCGTAGTTGTTGTTGGTGTTGTATTCTATTACCGATGACTGTTATCAAAACTAGTTTCTTAACAAATATATATCAGCGCAAACTATGGTGACCTCTATTGACAATGACCAAAAAACATACATATTTGGAGATGTATAAACTGCCGATCAATTTCTAAAACTAGAATTATTTTCAATAGAGTAATCCTAGTAGTTATATAACCTCATAAAATATAAATCCATAATCATTATTTAGGGGTGGTAATGGTTCGGTTCCCGAACCGAAGGGTGTGAATCACTATTGATCGAAGTTCCTTGATTTTGAGAAATGTTGAACAGATTCGAACCGATATTTGGTCGGTAATCGACGCTTGGTTGAACCGAGAATTCGGTCGGAATCGGTTTCAATTGTAGCTTAACTTAATCTAACGATAAATTTTTTAAACAATTTATCTTGAATTTTATCCCAAATATATCGTGCCAAATAATAACTCATGAACAATTATAGATAAACTTTTTTATAAACAATTTATCTCAAATTTTTATCCAAAATATATAGTTCATAAATAGGCTAAAAACTCATGAACCTCCTTTAAATTGAATTAGATTAAGGATAAACTTGTTTATTTAAACAATTTATCTTGAATTTTTAAAAAAATCTCTCTTAAATTTTTATTCTAAATATATCATGCTATAAAAAGTCATAAAATTCTCTCTTAAATTGAATTAGATTAAAGATTTATGTTCCATAAAAAGTCATAAAAGTCTCTCTTAAATTGAATTAGATTAAAGATATTTTTTTTAAAAATAATTTATCTTGAATTTTTATCAAATCTGTGAAACGAGTAAAATAGTAAAGTTAAATGAGTCAATAACAGGCCAAATATGTAAAAACTAAAGACAGTTAGACAAAAAAAGGATAAATGAAGAATGTGAGAGGGAGAGAGAAAGAGAGTATGATATAAATATTATATTTATATTTAACACTTTATTTAATCATAATTTAATTCGGATCGGTTCGGTTGTTATTGAACCAAATAATCCTTTACCGGATTTGCTACCGATTGGGTCGGTTAGGTACCAAAACCGAAAATCAAAAATTTTAAATATCTACCGAACCGCCTTAAGCCGATCAGTATCGGTTCGGTCGGTTACCGATTATTTCTGTTGGCTTCCCACCCCTAATCATTAACCTGTTAAGTGTTAGAATTAATACAAGCTATACATCAAATCTCATATCAAATACATAACATCAAAAACTTAGCTAACTTGATAGTTTTTGAATATCAGGTAATAACATATCCAAAAGGATGCCAATATCAAAAATGTCACAAGTAATATGTCATGACTATCCCTAAGTGTCCATAATATATATATATATATATATATATATATATATATATATATATATATATAAGATTACAAAAGTGTTTAGTTTGCATGGTTTAGTGTGATAATCAAACCATTTAAATATAGATTAACTTACCTTAAAAGCTTAAATTCAAAGTAATCCCGAATCAACTCCATAGGAAAGCATATAAAAAAATAATGAAACATAGTTCCAATTATGGAGTTATATGGATTCTACAACACATTGTTCTACCCTAATGGCATGCACTCAAGAGATCGTGATCCGAAAGCAAAGATCGAGCCGCACTATGACGTGTTTGAATCCAGTGCCGCATTACATGCTTGGTCTGAGCTTAGCCTGAACTCTTGCAGCTCAACCTAAGCTTGGCCTACCTCAGCCCAGGCTTTAGCAGCTCCGTTGAGGTCCAAAAGAAGTTCCATCTTGCTGGTTTCTCAAAGGTGGGAAGGAGAATTACCTCGAACGGTCGCACTTGAGCTATAACCTTGAGAAAGACAATGAGAAGAGGTGCACGGGTGATGGAGATAAGGTGATGAGATGGAAACTATGGAGCAATTTGTGAAGATAAGGCGAATAACGAGGGAGATGACTACTTCTAGCTAGGAGAGTTAACACATGAGCATCTTCTAAATCCTTTTAATTAGTCAATTAGTTACTTTAATTAAGTTTGTGCTTTAGCTTTTGTTTAGTGGTCATGTGAAAGTGATAAGCAAATGACCTCCACCTATCTTGGTGGGCTAAATCAATCTATTTGAGATGAAATGAAAGTAGTTTGTTTGTTTACTCTAGAATATGCTTGACAGTGTCGTGCCTCTATTTTTTTTGCTGCAATCACTGTAGTTCTGCTTTATTTACCACATCAAGGCTCAGTACAATACTTAAAGTGAAGGGGCTATGCTGTGTATAAGTTAGTTAAGGTATTTCGTGAAGTTATAGTTTAGGTATTATCCCCTGATTCCCCTCACCAGTAACTCAGGGCCCATTCCATTGAAACTCTTTCTAGTTTCTAGTTTCTATGATTGAATTTGGTTTTCTTTCTTGCACTGACTTACTAATACTCTTAGAAAGTTAGACACATTTATTCTTAGGTTCTTTATAATTTTTTCAATGATTTTGTTTATGACAATATAACACAGGTTCGCCATGGAAAACTCAGCGAAGCTGATTCACGCAGATATTTTCAGCAGCTTATAGATGGGGTGGACTATTGTCATAGTAAGAGGGTCTACCATCGAGATCTGAAGGTTGTCGATGGCTTTAGAGACAGAAGCATATTCCGAATTTGGATTTCTATGAGGTCCTTAATGTTTTTGTGTTGTATATACAGCCAGAAAATCTTCTCCTTGATTCACTAGGAAATCTTAAAATTTCAGACTTTGGGCTTAGTGCATTACCTGCTCAAGTAAGATTCTTACTGATTTTCGGTTCTGCACATATGTTCAGAAAAACATTAAATGTCTCATATAGTTGTTTACTTATTTATGTGTAGGGTGTTTCCCTTCTCCGTACAACTTGTGGAACACCAAACTATGTGGCACCAGAGGTATCCAATATTCATCTTGAAAGTGTTTCTATAATGTGAATGAGTTTTTTTTTTTTTATAATTTTATTATTATTATTATTATTATCTCGTTATATAACATAATTGCTGCATTTCTGAAACATTGGGGATTCTAAATGACTATATTGCCTTTCTTGTCTATCATTATGATGATACTAAAGAGTTGATTCATATAGTTACCTATCATGTTTTTTTTATATGCTCTTGTTGCCACTAAGAAAAACATATAATACAACATCCATATTAGTGGGTACAATTGTGAGACCTTTATCTTCTTTTTCTTCTTTTTCTTCATGAGGAATGCCTTGAGTCATTGATGGTGTTAAAATGGAAAGAAAGTGAACAAATGTAGGGATACGATGTGAGCCTTAACAACTCAATTTATGTATTACCTATAGATGTCTTGTACAATTCCATAATTTCAATAATTTTTGCTTACATGTGACATTTCTTGACCAATCATTGTTGCACTGATGTTGATGGTATATTGGTATGCTTCTGAGGCTAATGATCAGATTCAGAATATGAGATTAGTAAGCTTGAACAATACCATTTAGGTTAAATGATGTATTGAAAGTTTTAACTTGTGTATCTTATAATGGTCAGGCACTCATGATAGAAGTATAGGCTTTTCAATTGACTTGAACATTTGCAATTCCTGGTTCATTTCATATTTTTCATTAAAGACAATCCTTGATTAAAGAGTTTAAAGACAAGTTTTGGACTAGTTTGAAAGGAAACAAAAAGGAAATAGAAATTACTATATAGACTTCTTTATTTAGGAGAGCTTGAATGAGCCAGAGAGAAGCAAAACTGTTTTATGATTATGACTAGCACTTGGAGTGGGTGAACTGATTTTTGTCATTAGCATTTGAGGTATACTGATCCATGATCTGATCCCTTTTTAGTCTTCGCAACATTTTAATTTGCCAATATTTAAGGTTGGATATATATAAAAAATAAAATAAAATAAAATAAAATAAAATATAATATAATATAATGTAATGTAATGTTCTTATGTAGGTAATATATTTTATATTTGTATGATTTTTTTTCCAGTTTAAATACTAATCCTATTACATTAAATAGAATAGAGGTTTTTAATGACTTAATTTTATGCGTAACTCTAAAAAGGGAAATATTATAAAGGTATAGGTATATATTTATGATTTTGAATTTAGTTCATAAATGGGTTTACATAATGTAATAGGTATCGGCTGTGAGCGAGAGTAAACGGTGCATGACACAAGTTGAATTGGTACGTAAATTGGGATCGTAACAATTTTAACCCTTCTAGCGAGTGTTATACCTGGGGTTACATCAGTTAATAGTTAATGTGGACAACCTAGGTCGATTTATAAACAAAGAACTTATCCTTGATTAGAAATGATCTTTTGTATAATTGATAATACTTTTTAAAGTACACACTTGGGTGGATGGCTTAATAACTATTACATCTCATTTGACCGGGAAGGTGATTCTCGTACTCATTTTCAACCTCCACTGTAAAATGGTTCCTTAACCTGGTTTAGTGAAATACACGCCGGTGAGAAAGATTTATATACTTTATGGAAAAAAGGTGATATGAAATCTTTGCAGAGGATGAAGATGAACTTGGTGTAGTGCTACGTCTACTGCGAGATTCTCTGGTCGAATGTCTTTGTCACTCGTTGCGATCAACACACCCGGCCTTTCACGAGTCATGCATTAGTGAGGGACGTGCTCCAGGGTCATCCTAGCTGTGCATATAACTTATCCCAGATGAAGCTAAGTGTATTCATGGACCTATGCGGTGTCCTTGTGGCACACGGCCTACTACTAAGCAGCCGGTTTATCGGTGTGCACATGCAGTTGGGTATCTTTATGACCATTGTCTCTCATACGACACCAACCAGGGTTTTGTATGAGCAATTTCAACATAGTTCATAAACCATCAACGGGTATTTTCATGTAGTCTTGGAGGCAATTCTCTCACTCAAGGATGAGTATATTCATATACCGACCAGCAGGGAAGATGTCCATCCAACAATACGCAACATACCCGGTTATCCCACATTCAAGGTCCGTGTTCGTTGTCACATCTATTAACAAACTCTATCGTTACGGTTGTTTGATTCAATGTTACAGGACGTTATCAGAGCTATTGACGGGATGCATATTCCCATAATTATTCCCTGGGAGTCACGAGAGAGCTTTTTTTCAAAAATAAGCATAGGTGGATCAACTTGAATGTAATGGGTGCGGTATCTTTTGACATGCAATTCCAGTTCATGTGTGCTGGATGGGAGGGCTCTGCGGCTGACATGCGTGTCCTGCAACACTGTATTGAGCGAAAGATATTCTCTCTGCCTGAGGATAAGTATTATTTTGTTGATAGTGGATATAGTAATACATTAAGCTTCATTGCGCCCTACCACGACGAAAGGTACATCTATTACAGTTCTGGGGTAGGTAAGGCGGCTATCGTAACCCAAAGGACAAGTTCAACCATATGCATGCCCAATTGTGGAGTGTAGTGGAGAGAGCATTCGTATTGCTGACGCGATGTTTCAAGATTCTCCGGGTTATGGTACTATTCTCGGTTGAGACTTAGTGGGATATCGTTATTGAATGCGTTGTGCTATAGAACTATATCGGGAGGTATGTATTACATAATCAAAACACCGACAATATGTGTAGTCCTGAGCTTTACTCGGATGACTTCAATGAGGATGTGAATAAGGACTTGGTCGAAGATATGGGGGTCAATCCAAGTGGTCAGGTTCTCCGCGATGCTATATTAATGTCCATTTGGACGACCGGGGGTTGAGATCGACCCGTTTTGTCGTTCGTGTATATCATTCCTATTATGAAATCTAATGGTAAGTATATGGTAACGTTTATGATTATTGGCGGCGTTACTGTATGTTTGTACCTTAGACAACACTCGATTATGTCCCATATATATCAAGTAAAAAACATGGTCTACAGTAAGTACATTGGTCCATATAACCACTTGATATATCTGGGAAGCAATTGAGTACTCTCTAAGGTACATATATGCAGTAACGTCACTAACAATCATGAACGTTATCATATACTTACCATCGGGTTTCGTTATTGGAATAGTGTGCACGAACGACAAAGCGGGTTAATTTCAACCCTCGGGCGTCCAGATGGACATTGATATACCATCGCGGAGAACTTGGCTACTTGAATTAACCCTCGTATCTTTGACAAAGTCTTCATTCACGTCCTCATTGAAGTTGTCTGAGTAAAGCTTAGGACCACGTATATTGTCGGTATTCTGATTATGTGATGCATACCTCCTGATGTAGTTGTGTAGCACGACACATGCAATAATGATATTCCGCTGAGTCTTAACCGAGAATAGTACCGTAACCCGTAGAATCTTGAAACGTTGCTTCAGCAAGCCAAATGCTATCTCCACTACGTTTCTTAGTCGGACATGCATATGGTTGAACTTGTCCTTTGGGTTATGATAGCTGCCTTGCCTACCCAAGAACTGCGATAGATGGTATCTTTCGCTGCGATAGGGTACAATGAAGCTCGATGTATTACTATATCCACCGTCAACAAGATAATATTTACCCTCGGGCACGGAGAATATCTTTTATCCAATACAGTGCTGTAGGACACGCAAATCAATCGCAAACCCTCCCACCCAGCACACATGAACTGGAATTGCATGTTGAAAGATATCACACCCATTACATTCTGGTTGATCCACCCGTGCCTTTTTCGAAAGCTTTCTTATGACTCCTTTGGAACGATTATGGGGATATGCTTCCCGTGAATAGCTTCAATAACGTCTTGTAACATTTAAGCAAATCTCCAACAACCGTAAAGGTAGAAAAAGTTCGTGAATACATGTAACAATGAATACTGACCTTGAATGTGGGATAGCAATTGGGCGTGTTGTGTATTGTTGGATGGACCTGGTCTGCATATGAATGTACTCACCCTTCAGCGCGAGAATTGCCTCCTGGATTATATGAAAGTACCTACTGATGGTTTCTGAACTGTGTTGAAATTTCTTACACAAAATCCTGGTGGGTGTTGTATGGAAGACGATGGTTATGAAGATACCCAATTGCACGGGCACACCGATAAACCGGTTGCTTAGTAGTAGGCAGCGTGCCACAAGGACACTATTTAAGTCCATGAATACACTGGGCTCCATCTGGAATAATTTATGTGTACCCTAGGATAGCCCTGGAGCACGTCCTCACCAATGCATGATCCATGAAAGGCCGGGTGTGCTGATTGCGACATGTGCATGAAGACGATCGACCAGAGAATCTCGCAGTAGACCTAGCACTACACCAAACTCTTCTTCATCCTCCGTGAAGATTTCACGCCACTTTTTTTTTTTTTTCATCAAGTATATAAATCTTTCTCATCGGCGTGTATTTTACTGAACCAAGTTAAAAGACCATTTTACAGTAGAGGTTGAGGATGAGTATGAGAATCACCTATCGGCCAGATAGGATGTAATGGCCATTAAGCCATCCACCCAAGTGTGTATTTTAAAAAGCATTGTCAAGTGTACAGGAGATCATTTTCCATCAAGAAGTTTTTTGTTTGTAAACCGACTCAGGTTGTCCACATTAACTGTTAACTGATGTAACCCCAAGTATGACACTTGCTAAGAGGGATAAAATTGTTACAATCCTAATTTATGCGCCAATTCAAGTGGTGTTATGCACCGTTTACTTTCGCTCACAGCCGTTACATGTTGCATCATATAAACCCATTTATGAACTAAATTTAAAATCATAAACATACACCCATACCTTTATAATCTTTCCCTTTATAGAGCTATCCATAAAATTAAGTTATTAAAAACTCTATACTATTTAATGTAATAGGATTAGTATTTAAATCGGAAAAAAATCATACAAATATAAAATATATTACCTACATACGAATTTACTTTTATATTAAGGTTATCAATAAAACCACAATGTCATTGGCTAGTCCAGCTTAACAGGTAGCTGGTAAAAACTCATCAAATCTTGTGATGGGTGTGGCTTTCCCAAAAAACCAATCAGACAAGAAAGGAAAAGAAAAGATTGAATACAAAAGATGAATACAGAAGAAGATAATTTAAAGCAGTTGATAAGGCAAATGATAAGAGAGACTTTGCAAAAAGATAAAGAGTTAGAATTTAGTACTGTCCCAGACTCATTAGATCCTTATCATCCACCATTAAACCCAAAACTACAAGATTTTAGCCAACCTATCGAAGAAATGGATTGGGAAAAAACACATAAATTATTAAAGCAGATAGAAGAAGATAAAAAGGAATCTAGTAGCTTTAAAAAGCCTAAAGATTTACCAATTATTAAAATTCTCTTAGTTATAGCCAGATGTCCACTTTACCAGAAAATCATAGCAACTAAAAATTCTTTCTTTTTAGTCTAGAATCATACCCACCAAACTTTGTAGCCAAAATTTTATTTTTTAGGTAAGGATCTTCATTTTTAGCCACAAACTAATCTCTAAAACTTTAAAGACAATAATTTACTGTTTATATCTCTTCATTACTATTATTCTTTAGCATTTACCATTCTATAAATTCAGCTCTACAAACAAGTTTCATCAACAACAACCCACTTCAAAATAAGTCTCTCCTGCAAGCTTTATAACCAAATGGCCCCTTAGTCCCTTCTCTTTCTCTAGTTGAAGACATTGCCCATTATGATATTCAGATGCAACAACATCTATGACATGGAAATTTACATGGATAAGTCAGGTGTATTTGAATATCATAATGGGCAATGGCTTCAACCGGAGAGAGAGAGAAGGGACTAGAGTGGCCATTTAGTTGTAAAACTCATAGGAGAGGCTTATTTTGAAGTGGGTTGTTGCTGATGAAGCTTGTTTGTAGAGCTGAATTTATAGAATGATTAAAGCTAAAGGATAATAGTAATGAAGAGATATAAAAAGTAAATTATTGTTTTTAAAGTTCTAGAGATTTTCATCTAGAGATTAGTTTGTGGCTAAAAATGAAGATTCTTACCTAAAAAGATAAAATTCTTGCTACAAAGTTTAGTGGCTATGATTCTAGGCTAGAAAGAGAGAATTTTTAGCTGCTACGATTTTTTGCTAAGGTGGACATCCGGCTATAGCTAAGGGAATTTTAATAATTGGTTAATCTTTAGGCTTTTCAAGGCTACTAGATTCCTTTTTATCTTCTTCTATCTACTTTAATAATTTCTGTGTTTATTCCTAATCCATTTCTTTTATAGGTTGGCTAAAATCTTGTAATTCTGGGTTTAATGATGGATGATAAGGATCTAATGAGTTTGGGAAAATACTAAATTCTAACTCTTTATCTTTTTTTAAAGTTTCTCTTATCATCTGTCTTATCAACTACTTTAAATTATCTTCTTTTGTATTAATCTTTTATTTTTCTTTCTTGTCTAATTGGCTTTATGGGAAAGTCACACCTATCGCAGGATTTGATGAGTCTTTACCAGCTACCTGTTGAGCTGGACTAGTCAATGACATTGTGGTTTCATTGGTAATCTTTTATAGCATTTTTGGCAAATACTCATTCATTAACAGACTTGATTTACCTTTATCGACTGTCGTTTGAGTCGGACTAGGTGATGCTCATAACTGGCATGCCTAGACAGGTTATTCTGCTGTTCTAATATAGCAATTTTCTACAAAAGAGTATGTTTTTTTTTTCCTGTCAAGATTGGTTATAATATTAGCATTCTTTCTAATTACCACTTGTAAATTTTTGCAATGATTGTAAAATAAGATCTTGTTTGCAGTATCATGGATAATAACAGTAGTTCTCGATAAAGAAACGAGATTCTGAATAGTTTTAAAGGAAGAAGAAATATAATATATGGGGCCAATACATATCATTCTTTCTAAAGATCTCATCCATTTTTCTCTGGAAAATGGCTCAGGCGTTCTTTAACCCAAAAGACATAACTAACCATTCAAAATGTCATTCGGAGCTTGTAAATGCTGTCCATTCTATATTATTTGGACGCATCTTAACTTGCCAAAATCTTGACTTATAAACAAACTTATTAAAAATCTTTTTATTCAGAATATTATTAATTAATTGACTTTTATATGGAATATCATAACTATCTTCTTTGGTGTTATCATTTAATCTTTTATAATTAATTACCATTCTTCATTTTCCTCTTACTATTTCTGCGTGATTTCTTACTATAAAGCCTATCGACCTTTGGGGTGAAACGAATTTTCTTATTAACTGTAGTTTTAATAAATGTCAATATGTACCTTAAAATTTTCTCAGTTATTGTTTCTAATTAATCTAGTTTACTTATTAAATTATCTATATCTTGTTTGGTTTTTATAGTTATTAATTCTATGTACAACTTGTGTGTATTTATAAAGGATATTTCAGTATTGGAGTATATCTCAGTATTAGAATATTCTTTGTATTCAAAGTCTATATCTAGGTCTTCTGTCTCTATCTCTTCTGTATTCTCTAAAGTTTTACGATAGCCTTTGTTAGGCCCGAGAATAATTAGATATGTTAAGGATAGTTTGGTAATTATGGATTATTAGGGTTTTACTATAAATATGTGATTAGGGGTTAGATGATGTGACGATTGAGTTTTTGGATTAGTTTAGCTTTAGTTTAGTTCTTGGGAGAGATTGGCTTATCTTTCAAACCGTAAGTCTCCCATTATCAATAATAATTCATTCGATTGTCAATTCTTTCTTATTTGGTGTCTATCAAATTGGTATCAGAGCAATTTCCTGGGAAGATGGTCGCTAAAATAGTCAATGTTTTAGAGGAGAAACTAGAGACTGAGGTGGCTTCAGTGAAGGCAGTGATGGAAGGAACCAACAGAAGATTCACGACCATGGAGGCATGAATTTACGGAAAACTCAAGGCTATGGAGGATCGATTCACAACCCTGCAGGTGATGGTACAGAAATTGATCGACTTCCATGTCAATCAGTCACCGTCGGTGGTTTCTCCGGCGTCCCAACAAGCGACGGTGGGCTTGTCTACAGTCTCAGGCAAACCCAGGGAAAGGGAAATTGTTTCCTTGGTGGCGGGAGAAGGAGATACGGGCAATAATCCAGTGGAAAAACCTGGGGATTTACGAGATAGGGACGAGGGACCTAGGATGGGTCAGGATTCGGGAGTTTCAACTTGGGCGGCACCGGGGGATCCAGATCTGGCGCATGGCTGGCGTGTGCCCAGTTTAGGGCAGCGGGGATCTGCCCCGTTTGGCGCACACTCAGGTGCATGGAGGATGGGACCAATTGGTTAGGGAGGGCTTGGCCAAATCTGGCTGGAACAGGGCTGAAGAAGACCAGTTGGTGGCGGGTTTTGGGCTTTGGCGTGTAGGGACCAGAATCGAGCGGATGAGACACGGGTTGGCGTGAAGGAGAGCGATCCCCATTTTCGAGACAACATGGTCCTGATAGGAGACCACCGTAGACAGCAGGGACGGGCGGGTGGGATCCCAGATACGAGGTGATGCCATATTTTTGGCCTTATGGCGGGGTTGGTGGCGGTTGAGGCGCGTTCGGGCCGGATTCGAGGATACGAAAACTTAAAATACCAATCTTAGTAGGTGAAGATACTCATGGGTGTATATACCGCGGAGAGCGATATTTCGTGGTGAACGGGTTGTCTGAAGAAGAGCATTGACTGCGGCAGCTTTGTGTTTGGAAGGTCAGGCGCTCGCATGGTACCAATGGTATGAGCAACAACATCCAATGAGAACGTGGGAAGAGTTCAAAAATCAAATCCTGAAACGTTTTTGGCCATTCCAATATAGCAATTTCCACGAGTAATTCTTTGCTCTCACTCAAGATGGCTCAGTCATGGAGTATCGTGAGAAGTTTGAGTTACTCTCTAGCAGACTATTCGAAATTTCTGAGGACGTGTTGAAGGAGAATTTTATGAAAGGGTTAAAGCCGGAGATACGGGTTGCAGTACGTTTATGCAGACTGTGGAGATTAGAGGAAATCATGGAACTGACACAAATGATTGAAGAGAAAAACAGGGTTGAATGGAGCACTAAGTATAATGTTGGCGGGGGTTTACTCTCCGTAATTGCACAACAAGGGAAGGGTAAAAAAATCAATCACTGGAAATTCATAAAGAGGAGATGAAGCATAATGTGGGAACCCGACCCGGGGTTAATTTCAAACGCTTCACCAAAATTGAGATCCAGAACAAGAAAGCAAAAAGGATATGTTTTTCGCTATGATGAAAAGTACTCATCGGGGCATCAGTGCAAAGATCAGTCTTTGTAGGTTTTGATGGTGTGTGACGAGGAAGAAAGCGAGTAGGAACTCGAGGAAGAAGAGACATGAATTGTGATAACAATAGTTTCTAGATTTGTACCTTGAGGACAAGGTGTCTTTTTGTTAAGAGGTTAAGAAGATGTAATAGAAGTGTTTTGATTTGCAGCTCTTCTTCCTCTTCCTATTATCTCATAGCATTGTCCAACAAGTGGTACCAGAGCGTAGGCTCAATCTGGGAAGGACCTCTGAGACTCAAAATAGTACAAGTCTAGAATATTGCAGAAGGAAGGACCTCTTAGACACAAGCCCGAAGAAGGAGCACAAGCCGAGGCAAAGAGAAGGGACCTGCTGCCTCTGAGACTCAAAACTAGTACAAGTCCAAGAAGATTACAAAGAATTGAAGAAGAAATGAAAGACGAAAGACCCGTTGTAGTGACGGTTCAATTCATCAATTCAAGGAGATGTTTAAAAAGATATTAGAGAAATTGGGGCTACCAGCGGCAAGATGTGAATGTGAGAAATTTGACTTTGATCACCTACGATATTTTGCAGTAAAGATAATGTTTGAAAATTGGTAAAGAAAACACAAGTTGTTTGAACCTACTACACCCATTAAAAAAGAGGTGGAGAATGAAGCCGCGCTGCATGTAATATTGCAGCTGAAAAGATATTACAAAATTGAGATATGCGATGTAAACATAAAGGAGTTGAAGAAGTCAAGTTTGAATTTGAAGATCTCAAGGAGGCATATGAAGAACTTTGGGGCAACCTCTCTAAAGCTAAGAAAGAGCCGCAAGAATTGAAGAAGGTGAAAGATAGATGAAGATTTTGAAGACAACAATGATGCTGGGGCGAATCAAGAAATTGTTGGAGGTGATTAATGAAATATTTAAGTTCAAGGGGATGTTGGAAATCGATAAACTTAAATATTTAATTAAATAAAGAGTTACGTGTTTATGGAAATGTAGAGTTGTCATTATTAGGTGTTTTGGAAAATGAGGAGTTATTATGAGTCATGGAAAATGAAGAATAGTTATTATGGTTCTTAGGGAATGAAGAGTTGTCTTGGAATATGAAAGGTTGCCTAGGAATGTGAAATGTTAGGAATTATGGGGTATATGAAGAGGGTTTTGTACATGGTGTAATATCCAAATTAGTCTCTCTATTATACTGAATCGGCCCTTTTGGTCCCTCTATTATAATTTGAGCCCTTGGGGTCCCTCTACTTTCACGATTAAGAAATGTCAGTCCCTAAAGGTATATTTAAAGGCCTGTTTAGCCACTAAAATTGACAGAGGGAGGGACTGACATTTTTCAATCATGAAAATAGAGGGACCCCAGGACTCAAATTATAATAGAGGGACCAAAAGGGCCGATTCGGTGTAACAGAGGGATTAATTTGGGTGTTACACCTTTTGTAAAGCCTATATATTAGGCTAAGTTGGTTGTATTTTGTTAAGAGGCTAAGAAGATGTAATAGAAGTGTTTTGATTTTTAGCTCTTCTTCCTCTTCCTATTATCTCCTAGCATTGTCCAACATAAAATACTTATTATAAGTACCATTCATCAATTATCCATAAGTAACTTTTGAAGAGTATTTTATTTATTTATTTGGAATATAATCTTTATTTATAATACAACGCGTACTACGAGTGTCTATAAGAGCATCTAAATAGATTTCATATTTATTATAAAGTAATAATTTAACTCTAATAGTAAGACTGGAAATTTTATTTGTATTACATATTAAATCTGTCAATAAATACGGAGTATGTGAGGTAGAAGGATCTGCTCTTGGTATATAATTTGGTCTGTGGGATTAATCTAATATATCCATTTTTAATTTTAATAATCTCATTTCATTCTCTAGCAAATCTATTTTTTTTGTCTAAAATATGTACCTAAAACTTATCAATGTTATCTTTCTATGGTTGAAAAAGAGTTATATTAAATGCAGCCTTTTAAATAACATAATAAACATTTGTCTCGTTTGTCTTTACTAGGATAATAATTACAAATAAAGCAAAGGATATTATCAAATCAAAACCAGTTTTAGTTTGCCAATTATGTTCACATTCATTATTCATAAGCTCAAAATCTCTTATATCTATCCAATTATAATATTCATAGTCATTAAATAAATCTTTTAGGTCTCTATTATTAGCCCAAGTATAATATCCTTCATCTCCATAGATATAGTTTAACCAGGATTGATAATGATTAGTATCACATAAATATTGTTGCTGGTTAACAATCATAGTCTTATTCTTAATAAAATAATAATAATCTGCTTCTGATGCTATTGTTAATTTTTTTATATGTTCTATTAAGATAGGTGGAACATGAGTAATCTGGATTAAAATATTAATGATATATTGTTTCATAATGTACTCTAAATATTCATAGTATGTAGAAATACACCATAAATCTGTTGTATAAAATAGCTGTTGTAAACATTCTTTTTGTAAATGTTCTATATTTAGGGTACTATATAGATTTAAATCAGTTTCTTGTTCATTATTCATGTAATTTAAATCTAAACCATCTATAGTAAAATTTGTTATTTGATTTATAAATTCATCTGCACTATCAGTATCACTACTATGTGTCTTGTCTAATACTTATTGGTTCAGATACTATACTATATATAGATTCTGTGTCTAACATGTGTCCATCTACTTCTATTATGTCTTCTTGTATATTTTCAATAAGTGTGGATCTTTTAGTATTAATATTAATTCTTTTTGGACAACTGTTACTAAGATGTTTTTGGCTTCCACATGTATAACAACTAAGTCTGTTTTTATAAATTCTAATAGGCTTATACTTTCTAACATGTTTTTCTGGATCTAAATAAGGTTTATGTCTATTTGATTTGCGTATAGAATAGGTCTTTTTAGGAAATCTTTTATTCTTCTCATTTTTATTAGGCTTTTTATACGGTTTTCTTTCAGTTAATCCATATGCTCGACTAGTATAGATCTGACTACAAAAACTATATTCCCCTTTCTTTAATTGTTTTTGTATCTGTATATTTGTACAATTTTCTTTTAATACGTCTAAAATGAATTGAATATGATGACCTATTGATCTATGGGAGAAGTAGCATGTGTTCTTTCCATTGCATTCCATTTTTCTGTTATTTCTACTCCTAAGGCTCCGGGTAATTTTCTAAGTAATTTTGTTCCTAGTTCTTGGTTAAAGGCGTTTTCCGAAATACAACATAAGTAGAGATAATCTCATAAAATTTGTTTTATATATGTCCACTTATGTAAACTAAGTTGTTCTAACTGTACTACTGCACCTCTTTGTAAATCTATAAATCCGGAATTATGGTCTTTTCCTGTTACTAGAAATTGTATTCGATTTACAAAATTATATGGATTTGGTCCTATACTTAGTGAATGCTGAAATTCTTGGGGTCTTTCTCTTTTGTAAGCT
Organism: Dioscorea zingiberensis; assembly: GCA_026586065.1. Taxonomy (NCBI): domain Eukaryota; kingdom Viridiplantae; phylum Streptophyta; class Magnoliopsida; order Dioscoreales; family Dioscoreaceae; genus Dioscorea; species Dioscorea zingiberensis. Next base: position 50,217,927 of record CM048818.1, on the reverse strand, counting down.
TCCTATAATGCTTTGTCTTATTCATATTTATGGCTAGTACCTAATATATAATGAGGGTTTATATGAACTATTAAAGTAAGATAAGTAACTCATTCCTAAATCAGTTGATATGTGTACCTTTTTTTTAAAAAAAAATTTCTTGAATCTTTGTTATTTAAACTAGGTTATAATGTGATATTTGTGGGATGAATACATATTCTCCACCAGGTACTCGGTCATAAAGGCTATGATGGTGCCATTGCTGATGTCTGGTCATGTGGGGTCATTCTCTATGTTTTAATGGCAGGATATCTCCCATTTGATGATGTTGATTTAATGACTCTCTATGGCAAGGTATGCTGGCAGCTTTTTAATTGATTTGAGGATATCTCTCATTGATGTGGTTGTTCTAATTGCTATTTAGATAAATTTTTACATCCTAATTCCTTTGAATGACATTTAGGGATTTCAACACTGTATTGTAGTTATGAGTATTGTTTAAAACTGTGTGCCATCTGTTTAACATAAACCATTGACATTTTCAATAATTACATGGGTACCTTTTTTTATTATATTTTTAGATATTGCTGACCTGTGGAAATGACTGATCCCACCATGTGGTGAAATGGTTTAAATCAACCAGCACAACTCAACTTGATGGTGTATGAAGATTCAGATATGTGATAGGTTCGCATGTGCATGAGAGTTGACTGAAATGATATACTCGAAGTGATAACAAGTAACTAGTAACCTACCTTTATATTAGAAAATCAACTGATACAAGTCAGCTCATGTCGAGTGTGTCACACTAGATTTTAGAAAAAAATCTAGTATTCACGTATAATCCCTCACATGTTCACATTCAAATATTTTTTTTGGCTGTAAAAATGCATGTACTATACATTCTAGCTGTCTGTTTCAGAAAAGGCAGGCTTTAGAAACAATAATAGAATGAGGTTGAATTTCTATGGGTTTTTACTGAGATAATTCATTCATTCTGATATTTCTGATATCTTTTTATCACATTTCTTTATTTTTGTATTGATCAACACACTGCTAATTTCACGGCAGATTTTATCTGAATTTCCTAAAACTAATGGCAATTTATACTTGCTCCACTTGAGAAATTCCCACATTGCTGTTATTTAAAATAGAAAACTAATGAAAAACCTTTCATATTCACCAGATTGAGAAGGCTGAATTTTCATGTCCATCTTGGTTTCCTGTTGGAGCAAAATACCTGATTAATAGGATTCTGGACCCTAACCCAGCATCTGTAAGTTTTTCTTCTGCTTTTTAATTTTTATTATTAATAGATTGAATTAGTTTATTTTTGAAATCCATTCCAAATCTTTCTCTTTTCATCATATTCCCATAAATCAGTTCCAAATCTCTTCATGATTTCCTCTTGGTTGTCGTCTTGCTATTATTTATTTTACAATCTGATCGTTGCTTTCTATCACTATTCAAGTCCTTATGAAAGGAGATGGCGAATCGTATTGAGAAGGTAGGGAGCGAGGTCCTAGGGGTGTCTAAAGGACTAAGACCTTGAGCACATGAATCATGGTGGTGAAATGAGGAGGTACAAAAGGTTATTAAAGAAAAAAGATATTTGTATTAGAAGCTATCCACAGTTAAGGATAGGGAAGCCTTTGAGAACTATAAGAGGGCAAAAAAAGGCCAAGAAAGTGGTTTATGCTAGGCTCGAGGTAAATCTTTAGCCGATTTGTACCAAAAGTTGGACGCGGGAAGGGGAAAAAGAAATGTATAAGATCGCACGACTAAGAGATAAAAAAAACGAAAGACCTGAATCAAGTCAATGCATTAAGGATGAGTCTCAAGGGGCCTTGATAAGAGAAGGAAATCAAAGAGAGATGTAGAAACTATTTTGATCACCTATCCAATACAAGTCATGAGGATAACTTTATAGATCTTTATGTATCAGCGTTAAAGAAGAACCGTAGCTACATATGATGAATCAGGACTAGTGAGGTCAAGGAGGTATTGAAAAGGATAAAGTCTAGGAAAGCTTGTGGCCGGATGGTATCTCGATTGAAGTTTGGAAGTGTCATGGAGAAGTAGGGGTATCATGGCTAACCAAACTTTTCAACTTTATCCTAAAAGGGGGAAAGATGCCAAACGATTGGAGAAAGAGTATTTTTGTGCCTATATATAAGAATAAGGGATATATTCAAAATTGCGTCAACTATTATGGTATTAAGTTAATGAGCCACATGATGAAACTCTGGGAGAGGGTAATATTGTATCGACTTAGGGATATTATGAAGGTGTCAGAGAACCAATTTGACTTTTTGCCAGGTAGATCTTGAAAGGAAACTATTTTTTTAGTTAAGGAGCTTGATAAAGATATATAGAGAGAAGAAGGATCTTCATATGGTTTTCATTGACCTAGAGAAAGCATATGATAGAGTGCCGGGGCAAGTCCTTTGGTGGGCATTGCAGAAAAAGACATTCATATTAAATATATAAATGTTATTAAGGATATGTACGAAGGAGTAGTTACGAGTGTGAGAACTGTGGGTGAAGATATGGAGGAGTTTCCTATAACAATGGGTCTACATCAGGGATCGACCTTGACCTATACTTGTTTACTCTAGTAATGGATTAGTTAACTAGTTGTACCCAAGATGACATCCCATGGTGTATGTTATTTGCATATGATATTGTTCTAGTTGATGAGACTAGGAAAAGACTTAGTAAGAAGTTAGAATTGTGGAAAAATACTATTGAAAGTAGAGGGTTTAGGTTAAGCAGAAATAAGACAGAATATATATATTGTAATTTTAGTCTAAGTAGGAGAGATGAAGGAGAAGTGAAACTAGGGGGTGGTAGTGCTTAAGTGTAAGTAACCATTTTAAGTATCTAGGTTCCATTTTCCAGGATGATGTGATGATATATGAAGATGTAACCTATAGAAGTAAAATAGGATGGCTAAAATGGAGAAGGATCACAGGTGTGTTATGTGATAAGAAGATGCCTAACAAAGTGAAGGGAATGTTCTATAGAACGGCAGTTAGACCAACCTTGTTATACAGGAGCGAGTGTTGGGTAATTAAAGTTCAACAGATGAATATGGCAGAAATGAGGATATTAAAGTGGATGTGTGGTCATGTAAGATTGGATAAGATTAGAAATGAACACATTCGACAGAAGGTGCATGTTGCACCAATTGAAGATATAATAAAAGAAAGGCGTTTAAGATGGTTTGGATACGTGCGTCGTAGACCCTTAGGTGCCTGGTTCAAAAATGTGATAGTTTAGTAATGAAGGTAAAAAGAGGGGTAGAGGTAAGCTGAGGATTATATGGAGAGAGATAGTGTCTAAGGACCTACGTTTATTAGATGTTGAGCCGAATCTTATCTTTGACAGAGTTGCATAGAGACAGAGAATTCATATAGTTGACCCCATCTAGTATAGAATTGAGGCTTAGTTGTTGTTGTTGATGATGAGAGATCTGATATGTCTACCACAAAGATTGCTACTAGCAGTTCAAAAGCAACAAACTTGTTACCAAAGTTGCATCTACAAAATTTTGCAAAAGTATTAGAAAGGTCAAAGACAGACAAGATCCTTCAAGGGAAAATCTTGTTACCAAATTTGAAGTCCAAAGTTAAATAAAACATTCACAACTGCAAGTAAATCAAAGATAAACTTCATAGTGCTAACGGAGTTTAACAGTAACAAACTAAATACAGAATTTGTGAAGTCAACAAAAAGCTTAAAGAAATGTGTTGGCAAGGTTTATAGGATAGAAGCATTGTCACAGAGCATAATGGAGATGCCCATGACTAGTTTAACGCATAAAATTGCAAAAATAAAAGGATCCCTTATATTTTTTAAGTTGGGTACAGAAGAAAATTATTAGGTACCTTCTTATGCAGCATTTTTAGCTCTGAATATGACATACTCTAAATATGATCGGGGAACAATAATTACATAGTTGTCTACCAAAAACTACACCATACAAAAAGAAGAGCAACCTGGAGCTACAAAGCTTCTGCTATGTGCGGGATCCGGGGAAGGGTTGGACCACTTGGGTCTATTATACGCAACCTTACCCTGCTTTTTTTTTATTGCTTTTTTTGCAAGAGGCTGTTTCCACGACTCGAATCCGTGACCTTCAGGTCACATAGCGACAACTTTTACCGGGTGCTACACTCCCCTTCAAACTACACCATATAAAATTATGAATAATATACACACTTTCAACTTGATTGGGATTAACAAAGATTATTGTGAGAATCATTGTTAACCAAAGTATTGATTGAAAACCAACCTCTCTAAATAACAACTGTCTTTCCTCGACTAAAACTAATATCCATTTAGGAATTTCCAATCAGGGAAAACAAAAAGCATTGAATTCACAAAAAATTAAAGTACAGTCATCCATTTTTTTTACTCCACTAAATATTCAGATTTCATTTTAACAATTAAATCATGAAGTCTAATCACAAAGACCATCCTTCAAGCAATCCTTTTCTAGATGGTGTGCCGTGAAAGTCATAAACAAGCAATTTTGAGTCTTCAAATTTACATCTTGCAGTCATTGAGAGTCAATTGAGTGATTCTAACAAGCAAACTGAATCAAATGAATCAAAATTCAAGAAGAACAAGATGAAGCTCAATAGCTCAATTCATCAATCACCTTGGAGATGCGTGGAACTAAGGTTTTGTTGCTATTTTTGTTGTTTGAACCAAAAACCAAACAATAAGAACAATTCTCTAACAAATATTAGTATAACAAAAATATATGAATTTACAAAAACTTTTATAAAGAAAATAAAACAAATAATAACACAACAGAAATAAATGAATTTCTACTGAGCACCAAATCATGAAATTCACAGATCATATGAGTTAGTTCATATCAAGGGGGGATGCAGTTCAAAAGCAGCAAACTTACAAAAAATTTAAGAAGATGGATACATCTCCGAAGCAAAGATACATTACCATGAACTTCAAGCACAAGGAAAATAGGAGAACACAGCATTAAAACGACATTTTTGTAAATCATCACTTAAATATTAGAAATTTTCATTGTTTTAGAACGAACCCCCATCAAATTTTGCATGAGAAAGCTAAAAAACAAACCAGTTTGGTGACAGATTCATCACTTCAAATCATTCACAATGTGGAAGAGCAAACCTAATTCATGTAGAGAATTATGCCAAATTATATGGAATCTCTGACAAACACAAAAGTTTTTCAGAAAGGGAAACTAATAAAAATTGAAAATTCTGAAAAGAAGATGAACAAGCCCTTAATCGGACAAGCAAGAGAAGAGAAACATCGATTGTTAGAGCTTCAGGACTTCTTGGGATATGAGAAGAGGGAGAGAACTCCTTTGGCCAACGTAGAGGTGATGAAGCGAGGTCCGGGACTTCTCCGATGAGGCACTCCTGGTTGTTGAGGGAGAGAGAGATCAGGCAGCCACCGGAGCCGCCACAAATGCCGGTGTGAGAGAGAGATTGGGGAGGGAGACCATTTGTTCGGAGAGAGAGGGAGATCGGGGAGGGGAGGGGGCTGTTGTGAGAGGGAGAGAGAGATCGGGGAGCCTTCATGAGTTTTGCAAAGTCTTTTTGTTTTGGGTGTACCAAAATGTAAAAATTCTATAGAATACGATGATTCTATAGAAATTTTACACCCATAAAAGTTACCCAAACACCTCAATATATATTTTTATTACAAAATGTCAAATTTCATAATAATGTACGGATTATCTAGGAATTAGAGGCTAACCAAACAGGCCCTCTTTCTTTTTGCTACTTTTCCTTATGGCTGGAGAAATTGTGAGAAAAGAAAAACTTTATGCCATCAGCTTTGTGGAGGTTTTATACAAATTATAGTTTTAATAAGTGATCTTATCCTTATCAAAGTCTCCAACTATAAATTATCTTCAATGTGATGCATGTGGTTGATAAGCTATCAGTGTATTCTTTCAGGAAAAAAATACTTGTTTTTCTGTAGTTGTAGATAATATTGTATTCAAATATTTAATTTTTTTTTTTATCATTGACTTGAATGTATGACTTCTCGCAGCAACATTTACTGTTATTGTTTTTGGTAGTTTACTAATTAATGAGCCGAGTATTGATTTTCATATTTCATTATGTTGCCAGCGTATACGGATAGAAGATATCAGAAATGATGAATGGTTCAAGAAGAATTATACCCCTGTTAAACCTATTGAAAATGAAGTTGTTAATTTGGATGACATAAATGCTGCTTTTGAAGATTCTGAGGTAAGATTTTGGCTTCACTTATTCCTTTTTAAACTTTCCAAAAGAAAAAGGAGTTATCTTATGGAAATAAATTATTTATATGATCTTAGAGTACCTAGCATCTGTTGTTTGCCTAGACTGACCCTCCCACTTGGCCCATTTGCTTGATACTTAATGAAAGAATGACAGCAATGAACAGCTGGTCTTTCTTATGCTTGACATGCTACAAGGAATGCAATGGACCAGGCTGGCCTGCCAGGTCAAAGGACTTGTGAAATGATACAGCTAAGATTTGTTCTAACCTGTTTAGCTCATGGATTATTGTTTTGGCTTCTCAAAACTATTAATATGACATTTCAGTTCTAATTACCATCAATATTTTGTTTAGTAATAAATCTTTAAGTTTTACAAAATCTACTTATATAAGTAAACAATGAGTAAAATTTGCAGATGAAAATTTTTTTCCGTATTAACCTGAAAAGTTGTAAAAAGGAAATTCTTCATACCTTCCCTACTTGAGTTAACTGCATCTAACTTGCTGCAAGAGGAATCTCTAAAACCTTTCTTCTCTTGTTCTTCTGTGTAATTAGCTTCGCAATCTACATTTCAGTAGCTGTTATGAGTCAGAATAAATTAGAAAATCACTAGGGACTTCTGAGTGTTCAATGTGCCTTTGAGTCTTGGTTAATTTGGGTCCTTTACTGTTCTCCTTACTATCAAGTGTAATTAAAAAATAAGACTTTTTATTGTGATTAAACATACTTCTTTCTCTCTTTAGTTGCAGCTCAAATTCAATCAAGTTAAATAAGCTAGATTTGTGGTATGATGAATATCTTGATCGAGTCCTCAATTTGGTTAGACTACCCGATTATACCAAATACAACTTTGAATATTATTTATGAAACCAACAACCACATAGCCCATATTAATCATTAAAGTTATTGTTCACTGTCCTAGAACATGGTTTGCAAATTATTTTGTTTCTTGGAGAACCATAAAATTAACTAGTTTCATCCTTTAAGAAAGATGGTGTATGGCATATTCGTTAGGTTGATGAGTATGCAAACTTTCCATTGGGTCCTTTGCATGGATGTTGCTTCTGTAGTATGTCTTATTTCCCACATTCAGACTTAAACAAACTCCATAACAGATAGATTTGTGAATTTGCTTTTGAGCCGATAAAGTTAATTTGGATATACCATTGGATGAGACTAAAAGATACTGGTAGTCTGATTCTACTCTGTTCCTAAGAGAGGGATAAAGTTTGGTTTATTATCTTTTTACTCATTTAATTCCAAGCATAATGCATGGGCATTCATTCTAGCATATGTATGCTACATTTAAATTCTCTCATTTATGAAATATGTAGGATGTGCAGGTTACTCAACCAGGGAATGAAGAATTTGGTCCTCTGGTTTTGAATGCATTTGATCTAATAATTCTCTCACAAGGGCTTAATCTTTCTTCACTCTTTGACCGAAGAGAGGTATGCTTCATGTACAATGCCTCTAGCTATGGCAGTTTTCTTGTTCTTACGGTGAACTAATTGGGATAAATGATTGTGCATTATTGTTTTAATTTTAGCTTCCTATTCTCTTGTTGGTGGAGGGGCAACAGTTGAATTATCTAAAAATTGTGGATAATGATTCAATATGTCAATAGATATATTCAAGAACAAAAAAGGTTACTGATTATGCTATAGTTTTTGATGAAAATATCTTGGTTCATGTGTTCATGCTTTTGTTTAGGCCCTAAGTAATGAATGCTTCAAACTCCCGTTGGTCGTAAACTAGTTTTTTCTCTTTGTATATACAGAACTTTTTTTTCTCTTAGCAACTTGGATTTCTTGCTAAATGAAAAAGTCTCGGCTAATGTTCTGTAGAAAACAAGGAGCACAGTATTTAGCCTTTGTTACTTATGACAAACTCCAAGCTGTAGACCGCATTTATTTTGTAAGTTACTCAGGGCAAATAAGTAAATATAATCAGCTTAAAGTAACCATACAGATAATGTCATATAGATAGACTACTACTATTCTAACAGTTCCAACACAGTTTTGCTATTACCAACTATAGAATAAATCTCAGTTTTCCTCCCGCTACTTACTAAGGTTTCCCCCGGACAGGATCATGTGAAACATCGGACTCATTTTCTTTCACTTAAACCGGCAAAAGTTATTTTATCAACTATGGAAGTTGTTGCACAATCAATGGGCTTCAAGACTCATATACGTAACTATAAGGTAAATTGTCTTTTCTATGTACTCTGCCTTTAGTATTTTTCTCTGAAGTGCTGATTCATTATAGAGGTTCTAGTCCAATGACAAAATTAAAATCATTTTTAATTCTTGGTCTATTGTGCATGAGGCTGCAGCTGCATGTTTGTGATAACCTTCTAGTCAGAAAATTAGATAATTACAGCTGCATGAGGTTCTTTCATTTGTTACAACATTGGTTTCGCAATGTACTCCAATGATTTGATGGACATGGACATAGGATTTATGACATAAAGACAATGGGTGGATACAACAAAACTTCAAAATGAATTTTAGTGGCATCGTGGTTGTATACCACGCCTGTGTGTATAAGAGAACTCTTAGAGCATGTCTGTTGGAAAGTCCAGTTTCATCTCTTCAGTCATGATACTCCAATATCTATATTATACCTCTTTCTACTTAATCATAGAGCATGTCTGTAGGAAAGTCCAGTTTCATTTATGAAGAATAAAATATATTCCATGATTGGACTTGTCCATGTATGTGGACAGCAGTGTCCATGTGACATGGCCTTCAAACCGAAGGAACTATGTTGCGCAAACCATAGACCTCCAATGGGTGTATGACCACGCTTATGCTTTTCGAACTATCTTTCTGAATTTCGCGGACACTAATTATGTACAATGATGAACCAGTGACTCATTTGCTTGCTTTTGGCACAATAATTGTTTTCTTATAGTGATTTGTAGGAATTTCATTTTTTGTAAACTTTTGTTTGTGTGATAGATTATAAGAAGTATGCTTATGGTTCCTGCTCATATGGGAAGGAGAGTTAATAGATATAGTATGTCTCTGATTTCTTGCACATTGTGGGAATAGACAAATTCTATTTTCCTACCTTTTTGTCTCTATTCAGACGTTTTAGGACCATAAAATATTAATATTTGGACAATAGAGCTCTTGTCTACTATTTGTCAAGGTTATTCCAATCTCATTCTCAAAGTGGGAACTGAGAGGTCATGTTCTAGCTACAATGTAGGCATTGATTTTGGTACTAAGCAAATTCTGATGTGAACATGAACTTCGATACATATCAAACTTGTAAACTAAAGGGAATGAGAGAAAACTACTACGTGCACTAGATTCTTTACCTCTGTAATAAATCTTAGAGATTCAATCTATATTTTACGTTTCCAATTCCTTCTATGATATGTTATCCGTTCACTTTTATGATTAATAAAACTCTTATTTGCAGATGAGGGTGGAAGGCCTTTTACCTGACAAAACTGGTTTTTTGTCTGTCATGCTGGAAGTGCGTTCCCTTACAGCAGATTTAGTTCATTTTCACTCTGTTGGCTGTTTCTTTGCTCAACTGTTCATATCATTTTTCTAATTACATGGTCATTGAAACAGATTTTTGAACTTGCTCCATCATTCTTCATGGTGGAAACCCAAAGAGGAGCTGGAGATCCAGCTGAATACTTCAAGGTCAGAGCATGTTTTTGTTCTGTCTGTTAATTTTCAACTATTTGTTTCAGATGTTGAAGTGGTAGTTATATGTGCATGAACATATGCTTAGGATGGGATGGTTAGAAATAGTAGGTAGGCCCTGCTTTACTAGTAATAGGGTGCTTTTTCACAATCTGATCATGATGATTTAATGCAGAAAAAAAAGGCTTTTTTTTGTGTGCTGGTGGGAAGGCTATGTACATCTAAAACCCCTTAGACATCATACTACCAAAAGCTATCTACACTAGGCTGTTATGAATATTATATAATTTATATTTTTTTGTGTTGTGTAGGAGTATAGAAAAAAATAAAGCTATAAATGAACTCTAATTTTGAGCTAAATCAAGCCAAGCTCAAACAAACCTATTTGAGTTAATTTTGAGCTCGAGCTCGAGCTAACCAATTTCGAGCCGAGCTCGAGTTGGACCCAACCTTATCAAGGTCAGCCCATTTACAGCCCCAGCTACATTATCATCACATACCCAAGTCCTGAGCTCAGATAGGAACTCCAGACACATAGCAAGAAGGAACACTCAAGGGTTTTAGACGGACTATAGGTAGTTCATTTGAATTGGCCAGAGCCTCGGAAGGATGTTTTATAATCCACAAAATAAGTGCTACTGGTTATAATTATGTTTTTTATCCTTTTCTCCCTTTCATCATTTGGCTGTCATTAATGCATTACTTGCACAAGATAACATAGCTAAATGCAAGAAAAGCTAATTTGAGGTGTCATTGGTCAAACTGTATAGACATGTTACACAAGCAACATTGTCTTTCCCACCTTGATTCTTACGGCCAAAATATTGCAAGTTCATTTAAACCAGTTAAATTTTCAACCCACCAATGAACTGGCTGTGTGTGGTTTACAGAGCTATGCATAGTTGCTATATTGTAGAAATTCTGACAATTCACAGCAAACAAGTGAACCATATAGAAAGTATCAGCTAAAACCCTATATGTCCACTATGGGTAAAGATTCTCACTGGGTGCATGCATTCCATTTCTTTTTCCTCTTGCTCTTGATATGCTTTCTTAGTTCCATGAAGCATTGCAGAAAACGCTTCATGGAACTTCTCAAACCTTTAACCAACTCTTTTGCATTCTTTCAGTTCTACACTAATTTCTGTAACAAACTGGACGATATTATATGGAAACCTCCTGGTGAGAAGACTAAAGCACGGAGTACAAGGGGTTCAAAGCATTGAATATGACAGTGTTCTTGCAGTTACTGACACATACAGCATACTATACCATCCTCAACCATAGTCTTGTTATAGTAGAGCTTTTACCCAGTATCATTAGTGGAGTGATACAAGTTTGGAAAGGGTGGAATTTATGATGTAATTTAACCATATAAACCTTGTAAACATGTTTTATCAAAATCTAGCCCCCTACCGCCCCCCTAATTAGCATTGCATTCGTAACTAGTTGCCCTGGAATTCCTTCCAAGTGAAAGGTTTGAAATGGTGCACACATGTTAAGTGTTTTTTATTCCCCTAATCAATTGTTTGCTACAGTAATAAATATTAGATGGAGGTTGGCATAATGTGAAGGTTTGGCTTGTATGACACCCTGACTCTGGAACTCTTGCTATTTATTTCTACGTGTTGACCAGGTCCTCTATGTTTAGGGTAAAGAGGGCAAAGTCTGGAAGTTAATCCACTTCCTCCACTTCCTCCACTTCCTCCACTTCCAAGTGTGTGTTTGTTGTGGTGGCCGGGGAACTTTCTAAGCAGATTGGGTGTGGTTGGTTTGCAAGTGTAAGGTTGTAGTGTCCCACCTGCTCATCTTCTTTCCTTTTTCTTATTTCCTTTTTCTTACGAGGTGGAATTCATCCATTGTGCACTTCCCATGTGTTAGTGAAGAAATCGGTTCCTTTTTGGGTTCGAACCTCGCTTCCGACTAACGGTTGAGATTTGTACATATTTTAAAATTCTTTCAAATTTTGTTTTTGATTAAATTAAACAGTTTATCAATGCTTTTGTTTTCAATTGTATAAATTGTTTGTACATAATTAATGCTTATCCCAGTTTCAAACTTGTACTTTTAATATTTTTTGAAATTTAAATAAAATTTAAAAGAGTAAGAATTTATAATACACCAATTGTTATAAAAACAATAATAATAAAACTACGCTTTAAAGGGCCACTAAAGTGTGAACAAAGTCGTGCACTAAATTTAGCAGATATTTGCAAATTAATATAAAGATTAAAATCACAATAAACTTTGACTCAAACTCTAATTGTATACGAGATAAACATGACAATGTGAATTGAAGCAGGATTCCAAAACCTATTTAAACAAATCTCTTTGCCTTTTAAATATCCATTTTTTTTTTTTGGACAGAGTGAGCTTGTATCAAGCTAGAAAATAACAAAAAAAAAAAAAAAACTACAAAACAGAATAAGACACTGAAGTTTCAGAATTTCAGTCCAGCCACATCAGCTGCTTCCTCAAGCCATCTGGGTCTGTCAACACCTTTATGAATCAAAGATAATCTCGGGTTTAGTCTTCCGTATCTCGCAAGAGAGTCAGGGATGGTGTTTAATTCTCTTGGACAATAGCCAATCTCCATGCTAGGATTGTTCTCCATATGACTTTTGATACTCTGAACTTCAACCCTGTATGTCCAATTGATCAAAGTGTCCCCTTCCTTTATCAAGTCCAACACAGCTAAACAATCAGTCGCCATCTTCTGCACTTCCATGTTGAGATTTTTGCATTGGTCCATGGCTGTAATGACCGCCAACAGTTCTGCCATAATGCTAGACTCAGTAGTCCCTGAGGAAGCTCCAGCTAGATATATTGAATCTGCTCCTTTGATAACCAGGAATCCTACACCATATGGAGAAGACTCATCAGTCCAAGAAGCATCACATAACACAGAAATCTTATTGCTATCGACAATAGTTAAAAGATACGCCCTGAGATTTCCTTGAATTCTTCTTAAATATTCCTGAGTAGTTTGAAGAGCTCCTTGGAAGATTTGCCAAGCATGCTGCCTTTTGTTCTGAAATACTAGTTCACATCTTGATTTCCAGATATTCCAAGAACATGTGGTTATCAATGCCTTGAAATCTCGTGAGCAGATTTTTCCTTTCTCCCAATGTGTTACCAGCCAGTATCTATCCAACAATTTTGAATTACAATTAATCCCAGAGTAATTTGAAATTAACATCCAACATTGCCTGACAATAAAACAAGTATGCATAATATGCTCCAATGATTCGTCTTCCAATTCACAAAAGGGGCAAGGCATCTGTGGCCCAATCCTTATGTTATATAGGAATGCAAATGTAGGAATCCTACTATGAAAGAGTCTCCAAAGGAATGTCTTAACCTTTGGGCCCACTAGTAATTTCCATATACCATTCCAACCCTTCCAAATTTCAGATGCAGGGGTAGGATCCTTGTTAAAATAATTGTACACACTCTTAACTAGTTTCACAGAGGATACATTTGGAAGCCAAACCCATTTATTTGAGGAGCTAGTATCAACTATCATTTTACTCAGCCTATTCCATTCAGTCAACTCCCTAAAACAATCTGATAATGCATTATAGCTATGAGTGTTGCCCACTACAAAGTCAGATACAGACACAGTTTCCCCATATGTATTGGAGTTTATGAAAGTAGGTTTTAATGCAAGTGGTATATCAAAAACCCAAGGATTATGCCAAAAATTTGTTATCTCAGGATTACATGTGCTTATCCACATGTTTGATCTAATATGTGTAATTATTTTGCATAGCATTTTAAAAAACCAAGACATCCTATGCACAGTAGGGTTGGACCATGGTTTTAATCCCCCATACTTTAATTGGATAATTTGAACCCAATGTTAATCTTCAGAATTTAATATAGAGAATATGTTTTTTTGCCATAAGAGAGGTTTTGACATTTCTAAGATTTCGGATTCCCAACCCTCCGTCAGATTTATCAAGTGTAACATTGGTCCAATTCATGGAGTGATACTTGCCACTATCAATGCCACCAGCCCAGAGAAAACCCCTAGATAGTTTGGAGATCCTATCAATCACTATATTAGAAACTGGGTAGCAGGATAAGGCATAGACAGGAATAGACATTAGGGAACTATTGACGAATATAGCTCTTCATGCTAATGAGATGGAGGAACCCTACCAAGAGTTGAGACTCTGGTTGGTTCTCTTCACCAGAGGCTGCCATTGGCTGACTGTCAGTCTTTTATGAGAGATTTCAACCCCTAAGTATTTAAAAGGCCAAGACTTAAGTTGCATATCTAAGATAGATACAATGGCTTCCCTGACCCTGCTATTGAAACCACTAGGTAAATAGATGTTAGACTTATTCATGTTAGCTCTCTGGCCAGTAAGGTTGTTATAGATATCCAACCCCATTTTGCAATTTCTAGCTACAGTCCTGGAGGCCTTAGTAATGACAATCAAGTCATCAGCAAACATGAGATGATTGAAGTTCTTATCTAATCTCCTATCAAAGCCAAGAATCATGTCCCAATACATGGCATAATTAAGTATGGCTGAGAGGTTTTGGGACACTAAGAGGAATAAGTAGGGGGGAAATAGGATCTCCTTGTCGAACTCCCCTATGACTTGAAAACCACTCGGTGGGCTGGTCATCAATCAAAAAGGAAAAGGAAGGTGAAGTTATGCATGCTTTTATCCAAGAAATCCAAATATCAAGGAAGTTCATCAATTTGAGGGTGGCAAGGATGGCATTCCACTCTAAGGCATCATAGGCCTTCTCAATGTCAATTTTAAGAATCATCCTAGGTAAGGATTGGGAATCATACTCTACAGAATGGATAATCTCTTGGACAACAATAATATTATCAAATGTGGACCTGCACGCAAGAAAACCAATTTGTTCACTACCTATAAGCTTCCTGATGACTCCCTTTAACCTATTTGTCAAGATCTTAGACAACAATTTATAGCATACATTACAAAGGGATATGGGTCTATATTCATTAACTCTATTGGGTGTGTTTTTCTTTGGTATTAGGACTATATAGGTTCTACCCCAAGATGTTGGCACTTCGGCAGACTGAAAAAGGATTCAATGGCCTGAATTAATGGTTTTTTAATAATCTCCCAGTAGAACAAGTAGAATTCAACATTAATACCATCAGGTCCTGGGCTTTTTCCCCTAGCCATGGTCTTAAGAGTCTTATAAATTTCATTACCAGTGACAGGTCTAACTAACAATTCTCTATCAACTTCATCCAAAGTTGGTAGATTAGGTGGCAAACTTTGAGTAAGATAACTAATGTCAAAAGAGTTCGATGAAGACCATAATTTAGTGTAGAAATCAATAAATTCTCTCCCAATACTATGAAGATCACCAAGGACTTCCCCTTGATCATTCATAATTGCAGAAATCTTATTTTTGTGGCCTTTAACTTTGGCTTGTTTGTGAAAGAAACTAGTGTTAAAATCCCCAAATTTTAACCACATTAACCTAGCTCCCTGAGCCCATCTGATGGAGTTTTGTTTGAGCAAGGCAACATGTTTGTTGTATAGGCTTCTAAATGCAATTGAATTCAAGTCTGTGATTCACATGATGTTTCCAGAGCCTCTAATAGGCAAATTTCTTCCTCAGTTCTATCTATGGCTTCTACTATGGGAGTCTTCCCAAATTTCCTCCAGTTTACAAGGTGATTCTTAGTGCGGGTAAGGAGGTGACTAAATGAATGCATAGGAGAAGCAGTAGAACTGAAATTCCAAGCTTTGGTAATTGTTATGTGGTATTTTTCATATTCAAACCAGAAATTTTCAAATCTGAAAACCCTTTTTTTATGATGAGTAAAAAATTGTGCACACAAGAGCATGGGGGAGTGATCAGAAGTAGTTCGGGCAAATGTTTATTACAATAAGCATCAAAACTAGACAACCAAGCAGTGTTGGCCAGGAAATGATCAAGTCTTGCCCATCTCCTGGCCAACCTTTTTGGTTGTTACACCAAGTGAAAGGTGTTCCATGAAATCCCAAATCAAATAATTGGTTTTGGTTTTGAGACACAAAATCATTGAAATACCTTGACTTGGAAGCATAGTAATCAAAGCAGCCACGTCTGTGTTCATTCGAGTTTAAAATCGCATTGAAATCTCCCAATAAAATTCACAGCAATTTAAGCATAGAAATCATAGACAACGCCAAACAGCTTTTTGGATATTTCCATTTTGTGAATTATAAACCACAGAGAAAATCCATTCTTTGGGTTTCTCTGTCGACAAACCAAATGCAAAGTAAACCGAGAATGGGCAATAGGGGTGATTCTCCCCACTCTTTGTTTCCAGAGAATGACGATACCACCCGACATACCTTGTGCGGGTATAGTAGCCCATTCCCATTGTCTGGTGAATTTTCTGCAGAATGTAATTGCATGAATTTCATCCGCCCTTGTTTCGACAAGGCACACAATATCTGGTTGATGGCTTCTCATAAGAGCCTTGATTCGACATACAGTTCTGGAACTTGAGGATCCCCTATAATTCCAACAAACAATTTTAATAGCTTCCATAAGCAAACAGATAATAGATTGAGCTTATCAAGGGCCTCAATTAGGCAAAGAAATTAAACATCCTCGCTGGGTTGATTCACTCGCCCCTTTTTGTAGAAGTGGAAACACTCAAATTCCCTCTTCGTGCCAAAGCCGCAAGCTTGGCTTCCTTTTGAAGCTGCACTATATAAAGGCATATCTTCATCAAGGGTTTCGATACTTTTACCTCTATCCTGCCTATCCTCTTCCATAATCTAATCTCCAGGTGGCTGCTCATGGGCCTTGGATTGGAGTGTCAATGACACTCGATCAACAAGGCGCTCATGTGCCTCCAACGTTGGTCCCTGATCAGGAGAGGACACCTTGGCAGGATCACAATCCCCTTGTCGTGAGGTGAGCAGACGGGGCACAACCAGACCATCAAGCAGAGAACCATTGGTAGAATCACCATCATCCACTCCAGTGTCAATTGTCCTTCTCAGCAACAGGTGTACTGTGTCCCCATCCATGATCTGCCCTTCAACGATCCTCTGCGGAGCCGTAGTGATCCTCGGGAAAGATGATTCTCCCATTGGGTCTTGGAGAGATGAGACGATTATATCCAATTTAGGGTTTTCCTTCAATTTTGTTTTTAACTCTATTTTGACCTGCCTCATAAATGGTAATCACCCGATCACGAGGCCTGTTACCTTTATCCCCAAAAGCTCCTCCACGTGCTCCACGTGATGCCCCTTCTCCAGCTCGGGGAGGCTTGTGCTGACCGTCAATGTGATCTCTGTTCCACGTGGCATCCCTGTGGTACCCATCCTGTCGCCGTTGGCCTAGCTGAGGTCCGCATCCACGACCACTGCTGGGCCCCTGTCCAGCCCTCATCCATGTTCCATAATCCTCAACCTTCGCCTCTTCCTGTCCAGAGGATGGTTCATCCATTGCCTCCTCCCTTCTTTCTCCCTACCTCTCCACATCCAGATTCATGGGTTATAAATCTTCTTCCCTACGAGAGGTAGAAGCCGGCCTAGCATCAACTGGTTTGGAGGGAATTTCAGAGCATGATCCAATGGTGTGCCCGATTATGCCCCAACGAAAGCAAAAAGAGGGAATTTTTTCATATAATATTTGAACCAAGGTCTCATTCTCCCCTTCTCCTACCCAAATGGCTCTTTTTAGAGGTTTAGACAAATCCAGTTCAACACACATTCTAGCATACTTTGCTCTTCCAGTGCTCTCATTGGCAACATCTACCTTCAATGTATGGTCATCAATCTTCAAGACATTGCCAAGAAAGCTTCCTAGACTTTCCAGGGTCTCTAGTTACCAATATTCCATTAGCAAGTGATGCATCTCTATCCACACAGCCACCAACTATAGCTTCTCAAATGTTGGTTGGAATCCCTCTCTCCATGGGATAAGCTGGAGGACCATACCTCCAATTGTCCACGGACCATCCCACAGTAGCTTCTCCACCATGTTCATCGACTGGCACTTGATGAAGTAGAATCCATTCGGCATGTCTGAAATAGCAAAGGTACCAAATTCATGCCATAAGTTGACAAGAGCTCCTCGAGCCTGCTCCAAGGGCAGTGACTTGCCTAGGAACTTCCCATAGACCGCTGTTTTCATCCTCTCATGTGCCCTCATGCGGAAGTCCACATCCGGCTTGAATCTCAAGTGACGAAGTTGCTTGAGCTTCTCAAAGTTTTCCTTTAGATTGATTGTTTCATTCCCAAAGGGCTTTGGTTTCTGATCTCCAGCCACCACTCATGTTCAGGACTTAGGCGGCATAGATGTTGAAGTTGAAACTCTAGCCGCCGTCGCTCCACCCCAATTCGCCATTGCAGTGGGGGAGAAGTATTCCTGCTAAGGAGAAAGTTTCAAGAATCGCTCAAGAGGAACTCAAGGAGAGCACTAAGGGTAGTCTCAAGGCATTGATGAATAGAATTCAAAGAGGGAACAAGATTATGGAGGGAAAAGAGTCCATGATGTATAGAGCTCAGAGAGTGAAGGAAATAATGGAAGGAGGAGAGTCTACAGATCCTATGTTTGAAGTTGGATCCACTTCCGGGAGTTTTAAAGAAGAGCACATGAAAGAAAGAATGAGTTCTCATTTAAAGTGTAAAGTTGCACCAGGACAATCTCGTTGCCGTACATCAAGGAGCAATAATGGACAATGGATCACTGATCCTTATAATACGTTGCGTGCTTTAATTGATGCTGCTGAGGATGAGTTAAGGAAGATAGATGAAATAGGGTGCGAGTGGTCTGAAGAAGAGGATGAGGAGGCTGAGAAGGAAGAGGAGGAAGAGATAATGATGAAGGAAAGGAAGAGAAAGTCAAAAATTCAGCCGAAACACCAACCAAGACGTCGAGCGGTGATGTCGGGTGAGAGAGAATCTAAAAACGCGGTGAAGTGGGAGGGGCCGCCACCTGAGTGGTTTGTTCAAACAACGAGGAACAATGAAAAAGTGAACTTGACCCATATATTCGGAAAAATCCTCATCGGGAGTGATGTGGAAGCTCAACAAAATCGGTTACTCCTTCCGAGAAAAGAAACAAATAATATATTATTGTCATATTTAACGGAGAGTGAGAGAGAAGAGTTGGCAAAAGAAATTATGATGGGTGTGAAGGTAATCGATAGACATGATACAAAGTACGACATGTCAATGAAATTCTATAATGTTATCAATGCACATAGGATAATCAGCCCCGGTTGGAAGAACTTTGTAAGAAATAATGAGTTGCAGGGGGACCGAGATGCAGTTTTTCTTTGGGCGTTCAGAGTACAAAGTGAACTTTGGTTTGCTATCGATCATTGTGTGAATCCAAGCTTGGAGGCAGGGGCTAATGAAGGAGATGTTACTACAACTGTGGAGACAGGGGCTAATGAAGGAGATGGTGCTACAACTGGTGATAGATAAGATGGTGCTCCAAATATTTTGTTTGTTTGTTTTCCCTCCAAATTGAGGATTGTAATTAATTAAATTTGTTAGTATGATTAAGGTTCGCTGTTTTTTTAGGTACTTTCAAATTTTGTGAGCTTCTCTTATCTTTCTGATCTCTCAATACAATTAATATTTGATAAATATGAATTAATATTACATTATTTAAGTGCATATTTTATAGCTTAACCATTTTGTTTATGAGTGTTTTTGAGAGTTTAGTTGCTTACCTTCTCAATTGCCTTATCATTTGGAGTTCCCTAAGATAAAACTATGTTCAAGATATTCCCATCCAAAAATAACTAGGGATTCGGTTGACCATGCAGCCATGAACATTAGGAACTGGGTTTCATTTGGGCTATTCAAATGTAAGATAACTTAATAATATTTACATTGCAAATGTTGAAAAGCTATTCAGATTGAGACAACTGTTGATTGCAAACTGCACATTTAGGCCTTGATTTTCAAACTCAGAAAACACTATCAAATACAAGGTAGGATGGCATCGATTGAACTGCTTGCTTTTTCATCTTTTAAATTATACGATGGGTTTTTTTAACCGGAATAGGAGATGGTGTAAAACACATTTTTACAGATATCAGTCATGGGTGTCATATCATTCTTCCCTTGGAATCCACCTGCTCCACCATAGGCTCTTTCGCTGCCTGTTCAGCTCATCCATACTTTCATTTAAGGTCCTAATTACCTTCCTCTGGAGACGAAGAACAGAAGCAAGAACATTCCGCCGGGGACTACCCTTTTTTGGTTCCATTTCCTGGACACATGCCATTGTAGCAAGTTAATAAGCAAATTAGTTCAAGTTTGTTAGTCTTGCAAATCAGAATGATTCAAAGAATGGTGCTGATGATGGAGAACAAAAATGCCATGAACAAGAAACTTCAGAAAAATTCAGGTGAGAACTTCTGTGGGCTCCTAAAATATGTTTCCCGGGGAAACCTATAGGAGAAGTTTGGTATTAACTTAATGGTGATGTATAGATTATTTCTTTTGATAAATGTAGGCAAATCACTAGAAACACTTTATAGGCGTGATTTGAACTCCTCGACTTCTCTTTGTGAGAGGGAATGAGAATGGACTAGCCAACTTTCTTTGTGAAAGTTGTAGGTGATGTATAGATTAGAGTTTGTGTTGCATACCGTCAGCTCTTGAAGTTGCGCTTCTGTGAATCCCCCAGCAGACGGAGTTCCAGATCTGGCCATAAGCCTGATAATCCAATTGGCAGCTTCACCATAGTCCTTTTGTGTTGCACGAAACAATTGCAGCCTTAGATTTTGCATGAAAGATAGACCCAGAAGACCCTCCCTTTTGAAATATGGATGTGCTAATGCAGCTTTGGCACTAGTTCTTTGACGTGCTTTGTAGCGGACCATTGATGTAAGAAGCTCCCACCCAATTCCTCCATCTAAATCTAGTAATTCAAAGCCTTTCCTGAGTTCTGGGCTGGCTCGAGGTTCTACTGTACTCCTCCAAGCAGATATGTCATATCCACACCTCTTCAGCTGACGATTAAACTGAATGAGGGCACTGTCGGATCTCAGCGAAGGAAACGCCTAAAAGAGAACCATAAGGCATGTTAATGTACAAATTATGAGAGTATCGGGCTTAACTAGTATAGGTAATATTTAATTGATACAAAATTTGTCCCATAGAAGGATACTCTTGACATGGTTGAATTGTCGATCAGGAAAAGAATTATGAAAATTGTTATAAATATGAAGCATGCATGCTAAAGTTCATGCAATCAGAATACAGCCTACTTACCATTTGTAGAAAAATGAGCCCCACGCTATACATGTCAAATCTATCAGGTAAATTCATCTGTTAGAGGGAAAACACCAGAGAAACCACAAAAGATTCACTTCAGACTTCATAAAGACAATATTTTAGGTTGATAGTAGAAATAGCACCTGCCATAGGACTGGGGATAATGCAGTTGCCACAGGAGCAGAGGGGGCAGAGGGGGTCTGTGTACTCATAATATACTGTTCAGGAGCAGAATACCTGAAAATAATTGATATCACCAAAGGTGCACAAAACAAATATGAAATTGGGAATTGTTTAATAGAAGAGATAATGAACACAGAATGTATCACTTAACAGCATTAAACGATTTAAACATCAAAAGTGGCCCTATTATAAGGAAAATGATGACATTTATCAGGAATAAGTTTGGTCTCCATTCTCATTTTCATCTTGTCACCATTCTCATTATCTTCAACTGCAAGTCAGATCAAATCAGCTACAGAAAACATTGCCTAGTCAAGAAGATCCAACAAGAAAAATAACAACTTACAATCACGTTTGATGAGATAAAAGGGTAAAGATTAATTCACTTCGGAATTGCTTTTCCTTTAATCCTTCCGTGTTCTAACTTTTGCCAAGGTGTTAGAAGCGACTGGAGTCTGGAACTATAGTTCATGAGAATCTTTATAAATGTTTTTCATTTGTAATAGGAATTTTTTTTCCTCCCATTGTATGAACTAGTTTATAGAGGTGAATGCATTGTGATCAATTCTGTAGGCAACAAATTGAGTTTTGATCAGAAGTTCTAATTTTCTCCCCTAGACAATCCCATTAATGTTTATGATAAAATAGAATATGTTTGGCTGGTTCCTATACTCTCACAAATGCTATTATTCAATAAATTTTACGTTTTTAAGTTTCGTTTGACCTTTCACCAGATGGATCTCTTTGATGAGAATAAGTTTCTGGCTCACTACAAATTTAGATGCCATTTGTTTGTCACAAATTATACTACGAATTTCATCATCTTTAACAAAAAAAAAAAAAAAGGGTTTTTGGTAGTTATAAGGATCTTGTTCACATACAACTTCTCATCTTATATCTTTATCAATATGAAATTGCTTTAGCCATCTCTCAAATTTATAAACATAATCTTGAAATTTATAATCTATTTGAAGCACACACCTATTTGCTCTTCACAAATGTGCTCTTTTTATCCAAAATAGTGTAAATTAAACCTTTAATGAATTTTACATTAACAATCAAATTAAAAGGAGACTTTTGCTTAAGTCCAAATCCATAGTTCATTAAAATAATAATAATAAAAAAAAATCACACATACACGATGCAATTGTTGGCTTATCATCTTTTCAACCTAGTAAACAAATTCAAGTTCATTTTATATATGATTCTCAAGTTCTAATTTGAAATTATTATCAAGCTTCAAGTGTTCTCTTAGAAAACATTAAACCAACTTAATCTGCTGTCTTCCTCAGATGATACAATATGTAGTTCGAGATATTTAGTTAAACAATTTTGTTTCCTTTTCAATTCTGCTGGAGTTTTAGCTATCGCCCTCACAACTTTGCATGCTGTTGAGGATCTCATTTTACAAATAAAAGATTTAATTAGTAAATGCTTTGGTATTTTCTTTTTTAAGATGTGCTTTTCTTTTTGTACTTTTAGAATAGGGCAGTTATTTTTGTTTACTGTTTTATCAATGTTTTTAGTTGTCTACAAAACCTTTCAATCAAAGGCTGCCACAGTAATGCTAAGCAAGATATCTTTTTCTCATTCCAAATCATTTAAAAACATGGGGCCATTGTTCTTAAAACTCCGATTATGAAGATGTCCCTAGTCTAGAGAATTGCAGCTATTACTCTGTCAAATTCTTCATTTGTTGACTCACATTGGACATAGTTTCTTCTTTTATTAATTTTATGATTTTATGTTTCACTTCATCGGTATCTAATTTGTGAAATTTTTTCACCATTCTTTTTAAATCCTTTCTAAAAGCCCTTTTATTTTTTTGCTCACTATCCTTTTTTCTATAAGTCAATTTTGTTGCGAGAAAAAAAAAGGTTTCTTACATCAATACTTGTTTTATTTTTATTAGCTTTTCAGTAAGGATCTTTCTAGTAGTGTATCAATTTTGTTTTGGCCAGAAACTTTGCATTCTTTTCTTTCGGTTACCATGAGATGCTACTTTTGATAAGAGTTCTGTCACAAACTTGGGCATATCCTGGGGATTAGATAGAAAGCCAAGAAAGCAAAAACCTCCAGGAAAACAACACAGCTACTTCTATAAGTTTTTACTGAAAGATCAATATTGTTTTGTAAATTTAAAAAAATTCCTTATCCATAAAGTTGCTTGTCCAAATTTTCATGTAGTTATTGACCTTAGAGGTCCATTGAGATATATGAGTGTAACATCAGGCTTGAAACCAAAGGGCAAGGCAAGATACAGTCTGAGTTCTCTACCATAGATATGCCACCATTTTCAGTATGGGAAAATTTGTTCATTTTCATATGTTCAGACATTCCTAGCAAGATTGTTCATGACTTGAGAATATGGAACAAAATCATATTCTTACTTTTGTAGCAGAAGAAATGCATGGAACACTAGAATTCACTATATTTGCAATGAAGTTGCAAAAATGATGAAAAATGAAATAGCAGCATACCTCAAATAGTTAGCTGTCTAACTTAAGATTGTTTTGTACCAATCAGTACCAAATAATTTAAGCATGCCAATATGATTTCCAACCACAAAAATAGTAAAATCATCAAATTACTAAAGGAAACTATTGAAGTTGACTTACCTAGGATCCAAAAGGAACTCCTTAGGAATATAGTTAATGCCAACCCGCAAATCAGTTGCAGCTCCAAGGTCGATGATTTTGAAAATGCGAGATCCTACAATTTGGAATATATAGCTAATAACTGGCTGTTTTATGAAATGCAACTTTTTGGACTGATATGTACAAAAGCAAGAAGATGATGTTTTACCTTCAGAGAAGATAACATTTTGGGGCTTAATGTCTCTATGAACAATCCCAGTGGAATGCAATCCATCCAATGCAAACAAAAGCTGCCGCATGATTGTTTGAATAATCTTATTTTCTCTTTCCAACCCTCGTGGCAAGTCTTGAACCTCTCCAAGAATCTTTGTCTCAACCTGATGGTATTTAAATCATGTCAAGATTTGGTACCTTGTGCAAGTCAAACAAACAGACTGAGCTTGGATAACATCTGAAGACATGAAAACAAATAAAAAATAAAAAGAAAAAATTTGGGAAGGCAAATTTGGCCAATGATTCTTAAGCTTACATACATGCCTATTGTTGCTTTTCTTGTGTGGCTACAGGAAAATCCTAGCATACATTTTATAACAGTTGTCATTACTGCTGTAATCTCACAGATAAACCCATTATCTAATTTTATAAATATATACATATATTTTATAAATACATTTTCAATAAGTCTTCTCTAGTAGAGAGTGAAAATCTAATTTTTCAAATGTAGTTATGGTTAAAGGATCAAATAAACCCATTATCTAAATCAAACTATGATTGAAAAACAGGTTTGGTACCTTTTTCCTATTTCTTCCTCTCTATCTACCTTCTTTTCTTGATTAATTTTATTAAGTTTTGGATGTCTCTTCTGAATCACGTGCATCACACCGATATAGATCTACCATCTATAATGCCCAAGTAAAGCAAAACCTGTACTTGTGCAATTTGTTCTCATTCATGACCAAGCCATTCACTACTCCATACAATTCATTATCATGTGGTTTGAATGAAAAAACAGAAGAATTTGCATTTCATGTTATTTTAGAATCAATTTATGCACATTTTGTTTTTGAATTTAAGAGGCAATCCACTCCTTCGCAAGCCTTGACAAAAAAAAAAAAGAGAGCAACCCGGTGCCTATGTGCGGGGTCCGGGGAAGGGTCGGACCACTTACATTGTAGGGGAACTCCTTACTTTGGATGAGACCTGCAAGGGTGTCCTCCCCTTCAAAACGCCACACAAGCCAATATTCACCACTACCTTTTCCTTTGGAAGAGCTCTGTAAGTGTGAATTAGCAATAAGCAAGTAATAACCAAATGCCCACAATTACCAAAATAAAGCTAAGTTCATTTGAAAACCACATGAGAAAATACTACAAATAAAGCCCATAAGGGTTTCTTCCCCTATCCATTCACATAGAATGACACCAGAACAGATGGAAAGAACAAATAGTTGAAAAGCACCTCAAGAAAGCCATAAACAAAATCTGCACAGCTACTAGCACAAGCTCTACGCACACGCTCATTCATCCATATCTCCACAGCACCATATTCCGTAGCCTTTTTCAAGACTAGGTCACCTTGCTTCAAGAATCATAACAGGAATTAAGAAGCCGATCCAGTAGTAAAATAGACAAGAAAGTTAACGTCAACTGTGAGCAACAACAACACTTTATTAAATAAAAGAGATTATGTAAGACCAGAAATTAACACAAAACAAAGATGACTGTCCAGCTTAAAAACCAAGTTTTAAAGACTCATACAAGGAGCAAAATGATAATGTCAGCAGCGAACAACTGAACAACAAACATTGCATCATTACAGAAGAAGACATATAAACCAGAAATTAACACTGAAACCTAGGGATGTGCACTATTCAGTTTAAACCGAACTAACTGACCAAACTGAGCTAATTAGGTCGGTTCAGTTTGGTTGAAAGACATATTCAGTCAGTTTGGTTTCATTTTTCGGTAATTTCGTTATTTAAGTATGGTTCAGTTTTTATAAATTCCATCCGAACTGACAAAAAAGAACTTTTTAATATTATTATTGTTTATCAAAATAAACTTATTTATATTATCAATTATTCATAAGTGGTATTGAATTAAATCCACTACCATGCATCGGTCAAACTTATAATAGCATTTTGGCATTTACTTAGTAGTTTTTGTTTAATTAGTTTAATTATTAACATATTATTTATATAGTTAATAGTTTAATATATTTTATTTTAAAATTTAAATTTTGTTAAATTATTCAATTAATTTGACTTGACTACAATTATTTTGTATTAACACAAATTTATAATGTATTTTGTATCTATTTGATTTCAATCTGTATGTTTAATGTTGTTCAGATCATATCTTTAAAAAAATTTAATTTCAATTAAATTGACTGACAAAAAAACATTCAGTTAATTCAGTTTTTGGTTATAAGGTTTCAGGTGAGTTTGGTTTTTGCAAATGGAAAACCAATTTGTTTAGTTTTATAAAAATTTAAACCGAATTAACCAAACCAACCGAATGCACACCCACCAAAAACATAGATAACCAGCTATCTTAAAAATCAGCATTTAAGACGAATCATACAAGGTACAGGATATAAATGGCTGCTATGACCAATGGCTGTAGGCGCAATATATATAAAAGAACAGATCATGTACAACCAGAAATTAACACCATAAACACAGATGATGAACAAGCTAAAAGATCAGCATTCAGAGACTTACACAAGGTGCAAGAGTGTTAATTTCAGTCGTAAGCAAGAACCATTGCCTAATTACAATTACAGAAGAGATCAATTAAATCCATAAACTAACAGTAAAAACATGGATGAGCATCGAGCTAAAAAATAAGCATTCTAAGACTGATGCAAGGTGCAAGTATGTAAACATCCTACTATGACCAACAACAATTGCCACAGAACAAAAGAACAAGTCATGTAAAACCAGAAATTAACACCATAAACACAGATGACCATTAAGGTAATAAAAAAAAAAATCAGCATTTAATGACTCATACAAGGAAGAAGACATCAGACCTTGGGAGAAGACTTGTTCTTTGCTAATGAAACCTTGTAAACAACACCAAAAGCGCCCTCTCCGAGCTTCTTCCCGAGAACAAAGTCATCCTGCCGGCAAGGAAACAAGGACGATTCAGAAGAGGATCAAAACAAAGAGGAAACAAGAAAGAAAATCAATCCAGACCTTGCGATAAGTTGGGCGGAAGAGACGCTCGAGAAAGGCAAGAACAAACATATCCCAGAAGCCAGGGGCGACCCCAGGAGTGGCCCAGAGATAGGAGACGGCGGCGAGGGCGAGGGCGACCCCGGGTGCGGTGACGGTGAGGCCATTGGAACGAGGAAGGGTGCTCCTATAGATGATGTCCCCGCACTCCATCACCGTGCAGGGGAGGCCAACTCCAACTCCGAGAAAGAGGTCATCGAGACCGGAGGATCCCCATATAGCCTTGGTCATGGTCACCACCGGCTTCCGGCCATTGCCGACCAGCAAGCTTCGCTTCTGGGGGTTTAGCTTGTTATGCCGTCCGGCTAGGAATGGGGAGATCTGCACGCCAGCACCTCCGGCGGTGGCCATTGGCGTATGCGGAAAAAGAAATGCTTCAGCTTCACTGATTTGCTACTGTACTGAGAAATTGTGAGATTTCATTTGAGGAATTTCTATTTCTTTTTCTTCTTTTTTTTTTTTGAAAAAGGGGGGAAAAAGAGCAGCCTCACAGCTTCTCAAATTCGGAGTTTAATAAAAATAATATTTATTTATTTTATATATAAGAATAGAAATAGAAATATATATGTTTTAAATTCGTCCCAGACCACAAGTTGATGAGTTATTATCCGTTGTGTTGCGTCTTGGACAAAAGAAAATTTTGTCATTTTGGTTTATTTTTGAGGCGGAAAATTGGAAGGATGATGTGAGTCTCATGTCTCAGTCATGTGTCCCTTGCGTGTGGTTGTAGTATATATTAGTGTTTTTTGCAAATTATTATTAAGAGGATATTTATAGATTAGATTTTATCCATGTACTCAAGCCAGTTTCTCTGGACCAGACGTGGATTTTTCAAATTTTCATGGGGGTTGTATAATAATTTAATTAAAAAATTTAGGAATATTTCTAAAGATATATTACTTTCTAAACTATGTAATTTGGATTAAGATTTTCACTAACTCTTAAAATTTCAATTTTGCTAATTAAATATTTCACTCACCATTTATTTGTAATCTTTTGTCTAATTAAAAATGTCATGCCCCTGATGACACATTTATCCAGACCAAACAAATTATAAATTTATAAAAAAAAAACATATTATATTTTATTAATCAAAAAATAGTTTTATTTATTCACTATCGTTCTAACGCTAACATGTACTGTTGAGCTACTAACTAAATAACTAGTTGTTGAATGAAAAGTTCACTTACAACTAAATTTAAAATATATGATTCAAGTAAAATTAAAAATTTAAAAGCCAGTAAAAAAATTTGGGTTGGGCTAAATTACTTGCTTAAAAGAGTAATTTACGACTAATTTACCCATATACTACTCAAAACCTCCATCTCATCCTAAATGTAAGTATTTTAGATAATATCTCTGTTAGTCTCATTAAGTTAGCATGATTTCCAGTGAGCATGATTTCCGGTGAGCGATGGCGACGGCAGGGAGTGTGAAGAGGCACAACAATGGGGAAGGCATGAAGGAGACGAGCAAGGGCAAGCAAAGGAACTAATCTGAGGGGAGCCACAAAGAGCTCTGACGATGATCCCATACTCAGAAGGAGTCACATACGCAAAAGTAGTCGTCGAAAAATCACTCATAACAACTGTGATGACCAAAGACGATGGTTGGACCTCCGCTAACTCATTGAGGATGAGGAGTGGACGAAGGTCCACTTCAAGAGGCAGATAAGGTCGTCAGAAAATGGCACCAAGCTACCCGATCAACTATATCCTCCACAGGAGAACTAGAACACAATCCTCCCATGACGAGATTCAAGAGTGAGATCACCGAATGCCCCCAATTGCCTTCAAAGAGGGTATCATCAAGAAAAGTGCAAATGCCTACTAACGTGTAGGAGCTGTGGAAGAATTGGCCATCAATCATTCAACTCCCCCCATGAGGAGGCATTGAAGGAGTACTAAACATAGGGACTCGGGCGATGATTAGAGGCCCAAATAGGTTCCAATGACACATAGAGAAAACCAAGGAAGGAAGGAAGCTCCGAAGAAGACAGAAAGCAGTTGCTAGAGCTCGATGGAAAACACCAGGAACTCACCAAAGAGGGAGAAGCATAGAGTTTCACTAGCGCTTGACTCCATCATGGTTGAGCAAGGAGTTAAAATCCTTCTTAGTAACCATGGTAGAATATATCATGGTTGACACGACGTACCCAACAAGCGTCGCGCCTGCTATACGTGACTAATTTGACCAGGAATGGGAATAGTGGACCAAATCACTCCACGATGGCCGATTACTAGTCCAACTCCCTTTGCAAGAATTCACATTGTAACACCCTTATCCTTTTCAGGACCCAAGTGTCACACCCGCCAGGTCAAGGAATGAACCCTGGCCTACGGCTGTATAAAACAAGTATTTACTCATAATCAACACTAATATTATGAAACATAGAGTCAAATACGATATCGATACAAGCCATAAAGTCTTAAGATACAACACAAGTCTGAATAGGAGTTAACAATACTCCTCAAATCATAAACACTAATTGCAATACAAGACATGGGCCAGGTGGTCAGAGCCAACTAAGGTAGTCAAGACCCTATCTTCCACTCTAGGCAGGATCATTGCCCCTGTTTACTACCTGCAAAAGGTCATATAACAATAGGGTGAGCTACAGGAGCTCAGTGAGGTACTAGCACCACTGTCAAGTATAACATACCTGTATAACTTCAACAGTAGATAATAAAAATACGTTAAAGTGAGATATATATGCTTAATGATATTAAACATGAAAACAACATGCTGATCATAGATATGATTCTTGCCAATATCCAAATGAGTCAAAATGATATGCACATATGCATTTCTTAATTATTTATCATCAATACGGGAGATGATTTTCACATATTTCCTGGCTAACCAACTCAAAGTCAGTAGCCTTCACGGTTGGACCAACTCAACAACCGTGAAGGTGACAATCTGTGAAATCAAATCCTCATCATTAATCATATTAGTGTCAAAATTTGCGGGAGATGATTTTCACATATGTCCTGGCTGACCAACTCAAAGCTAGTAGCCTTCACAGTTGGACAAACTCAACAACCCGAAGGTTGATAATCTGTGGAATCAAATCCTCGTCATCAATCATATTAGTGTCATCTACACCTCTACTTCCATACAGCGTAACCAGAGTGGATACGAGTGGACCAACTCAACACTCGATAGCTCTCCGGTTGGACCAACTCAACAACCGTGAGCTATAAATATATATACGTATACTAAGCACCCGATAGGTATGGAAAGGGGGTTTTATTTCTTGAAATCAGGAGGGTTTGAAAACAGATAGTTGGACTAGTAAAAAAAGAGTTATAGAAAACCACTCCTTTCCTACCTAGTATCGTACTCTCTGGCTCTATCGTAGAGCCACCTCTGGTGCAGGCATGTATGTGAATACAGTGCAGTGCACTAATATGTCTATCATTTCAATTTCTGTAATATTTATGTGCTTTTCACATGCTTTTCATAAATGAGTTTTCAAAACACCGAAACATGATCAATAAATTCATGCTTGAACATTTACAGCATTTATGAAAACTAATAAACTCATAACATGAATTCTCAAAGAGATTAATACGAAAAAAATAAGGAAGGAAATATGGAAATTTTCAGTTGTGTTCCCTCACCTTAGTCTTAGTAGTTCCTAAGGCTGACTAGGTCCTTCAGCAGCTACGGCCTTGCCTTTTTCTTTTCCTTGTCCTTGAAATCAAAATAATACGTACTTTCAGAGGTATGAAAACCGTATTTCTCATCTCGTATTCTATTTAGACTCACTAAGATACGATAATTCCATCAAGTCTAAATAAAACACAGTTTCTCTTAGCAATTTCTCTTAGCATGAACTTCAGGTCTAATAAACTTAAATACGAAATTGTTCAATTCCAAGTCTTAGCTCTAAAAGCTTCTAGCATGTTCCTTAAATGTAATTAAATGCTAGACATAATCATGGGAATTAAATCTAGTATCAATACTAAGATTTCTACGAAAATTCGGCAGCACCTCCTCTATTTGGAGAGCCCCGAAATTATACATGCACTCTTCCATAACCATACATTCATACATAATAGCTCATAACTAGAATTTAAATCATTTCACAGCCTTTCCCGCCATCCATCATTTGAGGGTTTAGTGTTCAATCATGCACTAATTAATTTAGTGTTCCCCCAAATTAGAATTAAGAGGAAATTTACTTGAAATTTCACATGCTCCTGCGTGAGCTCTTCTTGTAGGCTCGCCGCTGCACACATAAGAGAAGGAGGTGGTGGCTGTCGCAGGTGCACCGCCAAGATCTGGCCTGAACAGGGGCTGGCAGATGACAGTCGGCGGCGCGCGAGCAGCAAGGGACGGCTCCGGAGTACGGTTGGCCGGCCTGAATGTTACAAGGAGATCTTAGGCTAACGTGAGGCTGCCGTCAGTCTGGCAAAGACACCACCGGTGGCTAGGGAAGGACTTCGGAATCGGGCCTTGAGGGGAGGGTTTGGCACCGGGATCGGGCTGCAGATCTCGCAGTCGCCGGACCTCTAGGGGCGGAGCTGTGCGCGCACATGAGAAGGTGGGGCGGTGTCAAGCTCCGCTTGGCCGCGCGCGCAAGTAGAGGCTCGCCGACGCTCGCGTGGAGAGGGACGTGCGTCGCTCCCGGGCGGTCAGTCGAGAGGCGGGGAGAGGCGGACAGAAGGGTGGCGCTGAAGCCGGCCTTGGCTCACCGGCCGATCGTTGGATCTGAGGGACAAGGGCGCGTGTAGTCTCGGTCTGGGGGGGGAGAGAATTGGGAGATGAGCACATGAGGCTTCTCTCTCTCTCTCTCTCTCTCCTTCCCTCTTATAACCTAAAGTCCCTTTTTAAAAGTAATAGTATTTAATTCATATACTATTACACTATTATTGTATGAGCACGGGCGATAAGAATCTCTCCGACCAGATCCGGTTTTTACGGATCGACATTATTGATTTAATATTTTATTATTTTATTAATTAATTCATTCTTTATGTCTTTTCAGTGGTCACGGTCCCACTGTAACTTCACGGGTCGCAATTACGCACCCAACCGAGATCCCTATTTTTTGGCTTTTGACTCTACCAGTCGTGCTTTATCGGGACTTACATTTTTTCCCGTTTCTCTATCTAGATAATTGAAATTAATTAACACTTACTAATTCTTGTAATTAATAATCCGGGATCTCTCTCTTCAGTCCATCTCCAACTATATAAGTGAAAGTGACCCGGCCCAATATGGCCTTCTCTGGGCCCAATAGTTGCAAGGTTGGACTTTTAATCAATTAAATTCCCGATTTTCCTTAATTGGGTTATTAAGGTAATTAATCTCTTTTATGTGCTAATTACTCTCAGTAATTTTCTCCATAAATTAATTTATTTATTCGTAAAAATTCCGAGGCGTTACATTTCTCCCACACTTATAAAATTTCGTCCCCGAAATTTTCGTACATAGTTCACTAAAACCGATGAGGGTATTGTGCCCTCATTTGGTCTTCCCTCTCCCAAGTGACCTCCTCCACTTAGTGATGACTCCATAGTATTTTTACCAGAGGTATACTTTTATTCCTTAATGTTTGCTCCTTCCTGTCGAGGACCCGTACTGGCCCCTCTACGTATGTCAGATCGGGCGCTAATTCTACGGTCGGTCCCATCAGTACTTGATTCGGATCTGAAAGACACTTCCGCAAGACCGACACGTGAAAAACATCATGGATCCTCGATAACTCCTCTGGCAGTGCAAGTCGGTAGGCAACCGGGCCCACCCGGTCCAGAATCTCGTAAGGCCCGACATATCGCGGACTCAACTTCCCGCGTTTACGAAACCTCATAATGCCCTTCCAGGGAGACACCTTCAAGTAGACTCTGTCTCCCACTTCGAACTCCAGATCTCGACGGCGATTGTTAGCATAACCCCGTTGCCTGTCTTGGGCTATCCTCAATCGTTCCTTGATGAGCTTCACTTGCTCTGAAGTCTGTTGTACTAATTCAGGGCCAAGTATTTGTCTTTCTCCTTCTTCATCCCAGCATAAAGGAATCCTGCAGCTTCTGCCGTATAGGGCTTCGTACGGAGGCATTCCAATACTAGCCTGGTAGCTATTGTTGTAGGCAAACTCTAACAGCCCCAAGTTGTCTTCCTAGCTTCCAGGCAGTTCTATAACACATGCCCGAAGTAAGTCTTCGAGTATCTGTATTGTCCTTTCGGACTGCCCATCTGTCGGAGGATGGAATGTCGTACTAAAACTCAACTTTGTCCCCAGGGCCTTGTGTAGACTTTTTCAGAAGTGTGAAGTGATCCTCGGATCTCGATCGGATACGATGGACATTGGTACTCCATGCAGTCTCACAATTTGGTCCACGTATAACCGTGCCAACCGATCCTGTGAGTATGTAGTCTTAATAAGTATGAAGTGGGTAGATTTGGTCAACCTATCAATGATGACCAAGATTGCGTCTTTGCCTTGACTAGTACGAGGTAGACCAGTCACAAAATCCATCGCTATTCTTTCCCACTTCCATTCGGGAATTTCTAAGGGCATCAACAACCCTGGTGGCTTCTTGTGTTTCGCCTTGATCTGCTGACAAATCGGACACTTAGCCACAAAATCAACAATTTCCTTCTTCATATTCCTCCAGATATAGTTTTGCTTGATGTTCCGGTACATCTTCGTACTCCCAGGGTGCATAGCGTAAGCTGAGCTATGATCTTCCTCCATGATCTGCAACTTGAGAGCCACCTCATTGCGTGGCACATAGATCCAAGCACCCGCCATAACTGCTCCATCTGGAGATAAAGACTAGTCGCCACGCCTCCTCTTCTGTAGCTTCTTAGCTAGCTTCATTAGCTTGGGGTCTCGCAATTGAGCCTCCTTAATCTCCGATATCAACGTCGGGGGTATGTGGAAGTTTGCCAATAAGGCCCACAGCTCATCCAATGAGAGCTGGGCTCCAGTAGATCTTAACTCGTGAAGCTGAATAAGGTTTGTGGTCCCCAACCGTGGCATACTTTTCCCGCTCAAGGCGTCAGCTACTACGTTCGCCTTGCCGGGGTAGTACTTGAAGGTACAGTCATAGTCTTTCAGCAGTTCGATCCACAGCCTTTGCTGCATGGTCAGCTCCCGTTGGCTCATCAAATACTTTAAGCTCTTGTGGTCGGTGAAGATTTTACAGGCTTCACCATATAAATAGTGTCGCCATATCTTCAAGGCGAAGACCACAGCCGCTAATTCTAGATCATGAACAGGATAGTTCACTTCGTGAGTCTTGAGTTGTCTAGATGCATAGGCGATGACTCTGCCCTGCTGCATCAAGACACAACCCAATCCCCTATACGAAGCATCACTATAGATTTCATATCCTATTCTTGCAGTAGGTAAGGTGAGGATAGGAGCAGACACGAGTCGGTTCTTCAATTCTTGGAAGCCTTGCTCGCATCCTCGATCCACTCGAACTTCACATTCTTCCGTAACAACTTAGTCATAGGATGGGCAATTGAAGAGAACCCTTCAACGAATCGCCTGTAATACCCGGCTAACCCCAGGAAGCTCCTAATCTCCTTAACGGTGGTTGGGGCTTGCCAGTTAGTTACTGCTTCAATCTTCTCGGGGTCCACGTAGATCCCTGTCGCCGAAACAACGTGTCCCAAGAACTTCACTTCTCCTAACCTGAAGTCACACTTTTTGAGGTTGGCATATAGTTGCTGCTCTCTTAATGTTTGCAGTACTATTCTCAGATGGTGTACGTGCTCCTCAACACTCTGGGAGTACACCAATATATCATCAATGAAGACCACGACGAATTGGTCTAGATAGGGTGTGAATATTCTATTCATCATCCCCATGAACGCCGCTGGTCTATTCATCAATCCAAAAGGCATTACCAAAAATTCAAAATGTCCATATCGTCTCCGGAAGGCTATCTTTGGTACGTCTTCTTCCTTCACCCGCAGTTGATGATACCCCGACTTCAAGTCAATCTTTGAGAAGACGCAAGCTCCTCGTAGTTGGTCGAAGAGGTCATCGATGCGAAGTAGGGGGTATTGATTTCTAATGGTGACCTTGTTCAGGTGTCGGTAATCGACGCACATCCTTAGAGAGCCGTCCTTCTTCTTCACAAATAATATGAGTGTACCCCAAGGGGAGACACTTGGTCTAATGAACCCCTTCTCTTGTAATTCATCCAGTTAAGTCTTCAACTCCTGCAGTTCTACTATGGCCATCCTGTAGGGGGCTTTAGAGATTGGAATTGTTTCTGGATTTAACTCAATCGAAAATTCGACACCTCTATGAGAGGGTAGCCCAGGTAATTCTTTAGGGAATACATCAGGGTATTCACACGCTACCGGTATTTCTTGTATATCTTTCTTGGGGGCTTCAGCTTCCTCCAGATTCGCCAAGCAGGCTTCCTCTGTCTGAGCTTGTCTCCCGTAGAAGTAGATCTCCTCCTCTCCAGGTCGTTGAAAGCATACCATTTTCGAGTGACATTCGACGATAGCGTGGTGGGTAAACAACCAATCCACACCTAAGATAGCATCAAAGTCTATGATCCTCATAGGGATCAGATCAGCTGACAACAGATGACCGTCAACCCTCAGATCACATCCTTCATACACTATTTTTACAATCATCGAACACCCAATAGGGGAGGATACCATCATCGGTTCAGCTAATTGTATAGCATATATGTGAGTAGGCAGAGTAAAAGCAATAGTTATGTATGAGTGTGTGGAGCCAGGATCAATTAACACACATGCATCCACGCCAAAGATCTGCATCATACCTGAGATGACGTCGGAAGTGTTCACAGCCTCCTGCTGTGTCATGGCAAAAGCCTGAGCCATCATCTGGGGCTGAGCTCCCCGGCCTCCACGGCCCCCTCGAGATCCCCCTCTGGACGATCTTCCTCAGTGACCTCCTGTACTGCCTACAACAGTTGCTCCTTGGCCCGGTGGTGTGTACTGGCCGACAGGTACAATGGCCTGTGGAGTGATCCCACTCTTCTGCGTTAATAAAGGGCATTCATTTCTATAATGTCCTGGCTGGTGATAATGAAAATAAGTGACAGTCATAGGGGCAGTCGTAGCAGCAAAACGACACAAGCCAAGGTGCTTCCTCTGACAAATCTGACACTTGGGCTTCCACTGTAAGGAACCTTGCCCTTGTCCTCCTGAGGTCAAGCCACCATTGCTACTACTATTACTTTTCTTGCATGTTCTAGAGCTGCCTCATGTCTGGAAATCTGGCATGTTTCTCTTCTTGGACCTTTCCAGACGTTGTTTATGTCGGTCAAGGCTCAACTCAACCATGAACGCAGCCTCCACCAACTCAGTGAAATCTGAGAGCCCCGACACTGTGACGATATTCCTGATCTCGTCACGAAGCCCATGCTCAAACCTTCGATACTTTTCATGTTCTTCATTCATGTAGGAGGGTGCAAACCTCCCCAAATCCGTGAACTTGGCCTTATAATTGACCACAGAAAGACTCCCCTGTATCAGGCGCATAAATTCCTAGTGTTTCGCATCTCTGTAAATCCGGGACATGAACTTTAGGTCGAACACCTCTTGGAACTCGGCCAGTGTCACACCAGCTAGGTCAAGGAATGAACCCCGGCCTAAGGCTGTATAAAACAAGTATTTACTCATAATCAACACTAATATTATGAAACATAGAGTCAAATACGATATCGATACAAGCCATAAAGTCTTAAGATACAACACAAGTCTGAATAGGAGTTAACAATACTCCTCAAATCATAAACACTAATTGCAATACAAGACATGGGCCAGGTGGTCAGAGCCAACTAAGGTAGTCAAGACCCTATCTTCCACTCTAGGCAGGATCATTGCTCCTGTTTACTACCTGCAAAAGGTCATATAACAATAGGGTGAGCTATAGGAGCTCAGTGAGGTACTAGCACCACTGTCAAGGATAACATACCTGTATAACTTCAACAGTAGATAATAAAAATACGGTAAAGTGAGATATATATGCTTAATGATATTAAACATGAAAACAACATCCTGATCATAAATATGATTCTTGCCAATATCCAAATGAGTCAAAATGATATGCACATGTGCATTTCTTTAATCATTTATCATCAATACGGGAGATGATTTTCACATATTTCCTGGCTGACCAACTCAAAGCCAGTAGCCTTCACGGTTGGACCAACTCAACAACCGTAAAGGTGACAATCTGTGAAATCAAATCCTCATCATTAATCATATTAGTGTCAAAATTTGCGGGAGATGATTTTCACATATGTCCTGGTTGACCAACTCAAAGCTAGTAGCCTTCACAGTTGGACAAACTCAACAACCCGAAGGTTGACAATCTGTGGAATCAAATCCTCGTCATCAATCATATTAGTGTCATTTACACCTCTACTTCCATATAGCGTAACCAGAGTGGATACGAGTGGACCAACTCAACACTCGATAGTTCTCTGGTTGGACTAACTTAACAACCGTGAGCTATAAATATATATACGTATACTAAGCACCCGATGGGTACGAAAAAAGAGGGTTTTATTTCTTGAAATCAAGAGGGTTTGAAAACAGATAGTTGGACTAGTAAAAAAAGAGTTATAGAAAACCACCCCTTTCCTACCTAGTATCGTACTCTCTGGCTCTATCGTAGAGCCACCTCTGGTGCAGGCATGTATGTGAATACAGTGCAGTGCACTAATATGTCTATCATTTCAATTTCTGTAATATTTATGTGCTTTTCACATGCTTTTCATAAATGAGTTTTCAAAACACCGAAACATGATCAATAAATTCATGCTTGAACATTTACAGCATTTATGAAAACTAATAAACTCATAACATGAATTCTCAAAGAGATTAATACGATAAAAATAAGGAAGGAAATATGGAAATTTTCAGTTGTGTTCCCTCACCTTAGTCTTAGTAGTTCCTAAGGCTGACTAGGTCCTTCAGCAGCTACGGCCTTGCCTTTGCCTTTTCCTTGTCCTTGAAATCAAAATAATACGTACTTTCAGAGGTATGAAAACCGTATTTCTCATCTCGTATTCTATTTAGACTCACTAAGATACGATAATTCCATCAAGTCTAAATAAAACACAGTTTCTCTTAGCAATTTCTCTTAGCATGAACTTCAGGTCTAATAAATTTAAATACGAAATTGTTCAATTCCAAGTCTTAGCTCTAAAAGCTTCTAGCATGTTCCTTTAATGTAATTAAATGCTAGACATAATCATGGGAATTAAATCTAGTATCAATACTAAGATTTCTACGAAAATGCGGCAGCACCTCCTCTATTTGGAGAGCCCCGAAATTATACATACACTCCTCCATAACTATACATTCATACATAATAGCTCATAACTAGAATTTATATCATTTCACAGCCTTTCCCACCATCCATCATTTGAGGGTTTAGTGTTCAGTCATGCACTAATTAATTTAGTGTTTTCCCAAATTAGAATTAAGAGGAAATTTACTTGAAATTTCACACGCTCCTGCGAGAGCTCTTCTTGTCGCCTCACTGCTACACACATAAGAGAAGGAGATGGTGGCTGTCGCAGGTGCACCGCCAAGATCTGGCCTGAACAAGGACTGGCAGATGACAGTCGGCGGCGCCCGAGCAGCAAGGGGCGGCACCAGTGTACGGTTGGCCGGCCTGAACATTACATGGAGAAGCCGGCTAACAGGAGGCTGCACTAACAGATCTGGCCGCACACCAGCCTGCCAGGAAGGACTTCGCCGGAATCAGGCCGCGCAGGGGGGGGTTGGCACTGGGATCGGGCTGTAGATCTCGCAGTCGCTGGACCTTTAGGGGCGGAGCTGTGCGCGCACGTGAGAAGGTGGGGTGGGGTCGAGCTCCGCCTGGCCGCGCGCGCAAGTAGAGGCTCACCGGCGCTCGAGTGGAGAGGGACGTGCGTTGCTCCCTGGCGGTCAGCCGAGAGGGGGACAGAAGGGTGGCGCTGACGCTGGCCTTGGCTCACCGGCCGATCGTTGGATCTGAGGGATAAGGGCGCGTGTAGTCTCGGTCTGGGGAGAAGAGAATTGGGAGATGAGTACCTGAGGCTTCTCTCTCTCTCTCTCCTTCTCTCTTATAACCTAAAGTCTCTTTTTAAAAGTAATAGTATTTAATTCATATACTATTACACCATTATTGTATGAGCACGGGCGATAAGAATCCCTCCGACCAGATCCGGTTTTTACAGATCGACATTATTGATTTAATATTTCATTATTTTATTAATTAATTCATTCTTTACGTCTTTTGAGTGGTCACGGTGCCACTGTAACTTCACGGGTCGCAATTACGCACCCAACCGAGATCCCTATTTTTCGGCTTTTGAATTTACCAGTCGTGCCTTATCGGGACTTACATTTTGTCCCGTTTCTCCATCTAGATAATTGAAATTAATTAACACTTACTAATTCTTCTAATTAATAATTCGGGATCTCTCTTTTCAGTCCATCTCCAACTATATAAGTGAAAGTGACCCGACCCAATATGGCCTTCTCTGGGCCTAATAGTTGCAAGGTTGGACTTTTAATCAATTAAATTCCCGATTTTCCTTAATTGGGTTATTAAGGTAATTAATCTCTTTTATGTGCTAATTACTCTTAGTAATTTTCTCCAGAAATTAATTTATTTATTCATAAAAATCCCGGGGCGTTACACACATGATCCATGGAAGAGATGGGAAGGGTGGATTGGGGGATTTTGTGATGCATTTAAGCTCGTGGATGCTAGAGATGTGGCTAACGGCCAGAGCAGTGGGTGAGCAACATTAGGTGCCAATTGCAAGGTTGTCGTTATTTTGTTCGCATAGAGGCACGACCTCAAGGTTTCTGAAGCCCATCGATCACTTAATTTACCTGGACATCAGCAGGGTATTCCTCCAAGACGTCCATGTACTCCTCCGAGTCCTATAAGGAAAACATCTTCCATCCACCATCCTCTATAGCATTGGAAGTCGACAACATGAAACCAAAGTGGATCTGGAGCCTAGCCAGCCACCCTTGTTGTGGGACAATGTAACGCCCCGGTTTTCTTTGTAAATCGGTTATAAATATTAAATAAATACCGGAGTTTAATGAGAAAATAATAATTGGTTTTAAAAGACTTCAATAAATGAGTAGTGAATCATTGAAAGCTAGTAGTCATTAGTCAAAAGTGACAAAGGATAAGTTAATCAACTCAATGGATGATGGAGTTAACACTTGGATTGTTTTTAGAATAATAAAGTATGATGATAAGGTTAATAGCCTAGTGTGACAAATGAATAAATAAAAAGGGGTTGTCATATATTGGGCTTGGGCTGATTCTTTAGAAGGGAATTAGAAGGAGATGAGAGTGTGAGCAGCTGCTAGCTTGGAGAAGATGGAGGTGGCGTCCCTGTGGGTCCGGTGGAGCAGGAGGTGGCTTCTTTCATGTGTCAGAGAGAGGAGAAGCCTCCGTGGCTCACTAGTTGCGGTATTGAGGAGTTTAGAGGTAGGGAGGCGACTCTCTCTCGAGGAAAAAGGAAAACAAAACCATTCTTTACTTGGTGGGTTCTGTTGAAGCACAACCTGCGTCTTCACCGTTAAATTTTGTCTTTGTGCTCTGTCTCTCCATCACAGGTATTTGCCGGCGTGGCATGTCTTGCTTTCGTCTCCTTCTTCCTCCGACTAGTGTGCAGTGCCGGTGAGTTCAACTGTCTTTGCAGCACCGGCCGGAACTGGCACTGGTCTCTGTTTCCACTGTGGTTCAGAGCCCGGCATCAAATTTGGGGAGCCACTAGTTATTAATAATTCTCGGCGAGCAAAGGTTTCTGCAAGGTAAGTTGATCTTTGGAGTTTTGGTACATTTGTAGTACATTTGTTTTGTCTTTGTATCTTTCAGGCCCGATGATGATATTCTTCTTTGTTATTGTATTGGTTATATTATGTTTGTGAGGTAAGAGCATGACATGTAAATGTTAAGTATCGATGGATGGAGTTTGTATTCATGGCTCTTGTGAAGATAAGAATAAAGGGAACTTAGTTTTACCGCGTTTGTAAAGAAAATTAGAAACAATCGGATGAAGGAAGGTGAGGATGCTTTGGAGAGCCAAGCGTGCAATGTTGTGTTTGTGGAAATGCTTAAGTAGAACTTAAAAGAGTTAAAATAGAGCTGAGTTGTTGGTACTCTAAATGGTTTTGGGCAAATTGAACTATGTAATACTAGGTTGAAAATCCAATAAGAAATCTATCTCTATAAGCATGCTTTCTGCGGCTTAGGAAATGAACATGCATGTGTAGTATTGATCATAGTTGTGATGTCCTTGATTTGTAACAAGGACACGTGGGCGTGTAGAGGTGTGATTGTTACTTCCCTTGCTTAAGTATTCCTTCTTTAGCATCGTCTTGTAGGCTATAAAGGGTGCATGGAATAAATAAAGTATGGTGACAATTAACTAGTCTTTAGAATTGCTAGCGTACAAGCCTCGTATTTTGATCCTAAGGATTACGGTTGGGTATTACGTGTAAATGAAAAGTGTGCTTGAATAATGGGCCTTAAAAGTATTTTGAGATTGGGCCCATAAGGGTTTAGAAAGAAAATAGTATTTAAGGGGTATGCTTTTGTAAATTAGTATTTATTATAGTTGTATTATGATTACTAGGGAAAGGGAAGGGACAAATTAGGGGTCTTGAGAGGTCCGAGTCAGGGGCTTGACTTGCCTAGGACCTCTGGTGAGTGGACCCTCTTGTATATTCCTGTGTTTTATCGAGATTTATCGGGTTTTCAGTTTATATTCCTCGGCTATGATTTATTCTCGATTTTGTGAATGATTCGATTATTTACAGCTATTGTAGATTGAGGTTTTCTGCATATGACTAGTTGTAGATCATTGAGATAGATATCAGATAGAAACATGACAGGAGCATCGATATTTGTATCCTGTAAAACGGTCCTTGCTATGCAGAACGTGATACCGAGTAGGGGAAAGGTTTTCTTGTTTCTAAATGAATTTCTAGCATCAAAACCTTGTTTTAAAAATGTATTTATTTTAAAACCCTTTCCCAACTCTTTGGGGTGCTCGGTACCACGGGTGAAGGCCCAGATCGGGGGAAACCTCGCGGCTTCACATCTGACCCGGATTGGGGATATCTCCACGGCTATTTATGAGACCTTAGCAAGTGAGCCTCTGAGGAGTTGCAATTTATTAGATAGGCGGCTCACATATCTAGGACATCTCGTAGAGGCGTAGAACAAGCATGTTAGTGGTGAGTGACTTTTCGGGTTTTCTCCGGACATTGCGTTAGATGAGTCTTCTGATTGGGAAGATAATGTATAAACGTTCATACTTTCTTGTCTTTCTACATGTATATGATGCAGTTATTTTCCATATACATAGATACTTATTTTTGAGATACCACGGGTCTTAGTTGACTGCGTGGGAGCCATATATCGAGCTCACATGGCTCAGTCCCTTTTCTTACTCACCTTGTGCGGTAGCGAGACAGTCAGGGTAGATGCTTTAGATCCGGTGAGATGAGATGGCGTAGTTGGCTCACAGCGTCCCATAATTATTTCTTACATTGTGTACTCTGTAGGCATATGTATTTTACTTATGGAGACTAGACGAGACCGAATAGTCAGGTGGGATTACATGCTCGGATATGACTCTTCTTTTTGGATGAGTCCCAAATCTAATATGTTTTATTATCACTTTGTCTCAGGATTATTATGCGGTTTTGATTTCGATTTTGGGCGACCTTGGGCTGGGACACCACAATTTGGTGTGACACGTGTCCCTATGTGGGATAGGGTTGTTACAGACAAACAATGGACGAAAAAAATGGTGACATAAAGACAGGACAATCGCGATCGGGGGGAGAGAAGGCCTAATAAAGAGAAACAATGGAAAGGAAAAGCACTGCCCCATCGAAATATGCCAAAGAAGAGTCACGGGTGAGTTACGAGGTCGAGGAAGATACTGGAAGGGGGCTTCGCGGCATAAGGGTTGCACTGGAGACAACTCTATCATACTTAGAGCAACTTTAGTTGTTGAGCTAT
Organism: Dioscorea zingiberensis; assembly: GCA_026586065.1. Taxonomy (NCBI): domain Eukaryota; kingdom Viridiplantae; phylum Streptophyta; class Magnoliopsida; order Dioscoreales; family Dioscoreaceae; genus Dioscorea; species Dioscorea zingiberensis. The sequence goes on along the minus strand of CM048818.1, from coordinate 50,174,724 downwards.
GCAAGAGCTCAATGCCCATGTCACCTCATCAACCTGAAATTAACCTCATCTTCATTAACCTTTCCCCTATAGTGGTTGAGCTATCCATTATACTATGATATGGGACCCACTTCATATCATTCACCATTTCATTTTTTTATAATAAATATTTCATTAAAATGTATTTATCTGACAAAAATATTTTAATATTAAAATATTTCATAAATAAAAATCCATGGAAGGAAAATTACATAGAAATAAAAGTAGAATGCACTAAAAATACAAGAGATAAATACTAAATATTATATTTGGATTTTATCACATTACACATCAGACGATGATTCTTAACTTGTTCAGCATTCATTTGGCTAGTATCCATGGTGAGAATTTGATGATCAGCAACCATTTCGAAAGATGCCTTCAAACTTCGCACTTCGGCTAATTTTTCTTTTCTCCATTCTTGTAATTCAGCGCACTTTTCTTCATATTCTTCATCTACGTTTTTATCGGTGACGCTTGACTTCCCTTTTCTCTTCGCCTTTGTCTTTGCTTTTGCTGCTTTCTGACCGATGGGGCGAACTTCACACTCATTGTCATCTATATCGAGGCTTGTATTTGCATTAGATGAAGATATGTAGCCACCGCTTTCATTGATCTTTGTTTTTTTCGAAGACCTTGGAAGAGGAGTGTTTGCTTTCTATTTTGGATCATCTTTTAACATCACCCAAACATGCTCATGGCAAAAATGTTTTCTACGATTCTGATAATATAAAGTATGAGCATGTTCCTTCAACTGGTCATCACTCCATCCGCTATGGTGCTCTCCTTCCAATTTGTTGTATACCTGGTTGAATTCATTAACAATTGGAAGCATCCAGTACCAATGTTGTTTAGAACTAGTTTGTTTTCTTCTCGGACTAGATTTTTTATTTCCATTGAAGTAGTCAGTTACCCGTTTCCAAAACGTCCCATCATTCTGGCCAGTACCCACAATGCTATCATTTGAAATTGTAAGACATGAACTCACAAGCATTTTATCATCTTCTATACTCTACGGTTGACATTTTTCTCCTTGCTCTTCATGTTGTTCTTCATTTATGATGATATTCTCAATCCCTGGTTGTGTGGGGTAAGAAGGAAATTGAGAGTCAGAAAATGAACCTATTTCCGTTGTATTTTGATGCTCTGTATGAGAAGCTCCATCCATATTTATGGATTTGTATGTAGGAATTGGAATGCTACCTATTTCTGCATTGGGGAACTGATTGGCCATGAATGGATTAAAAAAACCTGGTCCTGAATACGTAGGGTAAGGATATGAAAAACCTGGTTGATTTTGGACATTTGGAAGAAAGTAGGGATGATTTTGTCGAGGTGGATATTGAAAATTTTGCATATTTGGTGGGGGAAAAAAATAGGGAAATTTTTTTGAATTTTGTTGAGTATGAAAATTTGGATCTTGTGAAGATGAGGAAGCATTTCTATCCATAAGTGAGAGATTGAAAGAGAATGAAGATGAAGTGGAAGAAAAAGAATGAAGAAGTGGTGGAAGATTGAAAGAATGTAGATATATTTATAGAAATTTAAAATTTAAAAATAATAAATAAATACATATATGACCGTTGTTGCAATGCAACGGGCAATTAATCAATTATTAGAATTTTTTTTAAAAAAACACAAACATGTAACGGTCATTATTTAAAAAAATATTAAAAAAATAAAATATTAATGAGCGGCCCCACCATTGAGCGCTCGGTGAGGATTGAGCGCTCAATCTTTACCGAGTGCCTCTAATGGCAGCCCGATTTCATTGAACGCTTAGTAGCACCTTAACCATACCTGATGTGTCGAGTGGGGACTATAAGACCTCAAATGATGTGGCAGAGATCCATAGGTCCTCAGTGGTAGGAACAATGTTCGCATGTAATGTTAGCCATAACACCATGTCGGACCATGATATGGTGACCGTGTCGACTAATGATGCTTATCTTGACACAATGTGTTAGGCCATGTTGGACAAGGTTGGGCACACACATACAAACCACACAATTGACATATCAGCTGCCCATGTGGCATCTACGTCACTACAAGCAACCACATGTACATGAACAACGATATCCACGTAGAAGCTACTTACTTGTGACACATCAACAACAAAATCAACAAATAGAGAGACAACAAGTTGCTTCGACACTAACACTAAGGTGCAACTGCCACGTCAACAAGGACCGACCACTCAGAGGATGATACGTCACATGGACCTAGTGCAACAACTAGTAGACATAAGGAGAATGAGGCCTAGGCTAGAGGGCCCACTAATGGGCCATTAGCAACTTATAAGACCAGAGGATGAGAATGAATTAGGCCCAACCTAGTCCACAAGGCTGGCTCATTAAATAAATAACCCATCAAATCAATTAAGCTAAAAAAACCAACGGACCAACCAAAAAAGACCTAACAAACACAAGGCCCAAGAAGGGACATTGACAGCATACCAGGCTTAAGCCCACTATTAGGCCCTTTACTAAGCCCAGAAATGAACTTAAGCCCATTAACAAGCTCGTCAAGCCAGGTTTCAAGCCAAACAGGCTAGGCAAACATAGACAATACAGAAGCATCAATACTAGGATTAGGGTATGACATTGAACTAAACCTTATGTAATACCATGAATTTTCTAAATAAATGATCGGATGATTTAAAAATAATTATTGAGGTCCATTAGTCAGTAAAAATGAATTTAATCATTTTAAACCTCAATTAAAGGAAAATCAAAAAATTAATGGGCCAGACCACATTTACTTGATATAGTGTTGAGGCGAAAGGATGGTATAAGCCCGGTTAATTAATTGGAAACTTACTAAGTGTTAAGTAACCTGGATTAATTAAGATCACGCTAAGTGGAATGAACAAGACAAAGATTTGAGTCCCGGCAAAAGTGGATCTGGTCAGGGATGGAGACAACCCCGTGATGCCACAGTAAGCTTGTGACAAATGAGTTAATTAAAGGCTGAAATCTGGGGATCCGGGTCGGGCATGAGGACAAGTGAATTATTACTATGAATCATGTGAGGCTATAGTGCTCATGTGAATGCATAGTGGAAAGTAACTTAAATGAATACTTAATTGTTTTATAAATAAAGGATGAGAGGAGAGAGAGAGAAAATTTAATTTCTCTCATTCCTCTCTCTCGATCCCCAAATTACCCGAGCCCTAGCTCCATCAGAGAATCGACGCCAGTCGCCCGTGCCCGATGTCCCTGTCCGTCGGCCTACAGCTCCGCCGCGGCCAGTGCGCCTCTACCCCAAGCCCAGCGCCGCCCGACGCCCTTGTCCGCCGGCCTGCAGTTTTGTTTGCGCCATCCCGCGCGGCCTCACTCTGCCGACAGACGACCGAAGCTCCGCTTTGTATCCCTCACGTGTCGCAGCCGCTGCTCTGCCTCCTCTACTTTCCTTCGAGTGGCGAGGGCTGAACACCTGAGCTCCGACGACCTGAATGCCGAAGAGGTCCCTTCTTCTGTCCTGCGTGCTGAGCCTAGCTCCGGTGAGGATCGAGAATCGACGACCCCGTCTCTCTCGCCAAACCATTCTTCTTGTAAGATTTTCTAACTCATTGTGATGAATGGGTAATGAGATAAAAGTTGTAGAACTGTGAAATGAAAAGGAGTTTAGGGATGAGATGCCATGCTTAATTTCTTGTATGAAGGAACTTAAAATGCTTAGAGTTGCATGATTGAATGAAACCCAAGTGTATTGGATAGTAATGGATGAATGTTTGTATAATTTTCGGGGCCCTATAAATAAGGGAGGTACTGCCCAATTTTCATGGAAAATCATATGAGTTAATTCCTTAATAATCTCTAGCTTTCATGCCTTCATGTTAGAGGTTTAAGTAGTATTATATGCTACTAGGAATCATGCTAGATAACATGGGTTGAAGGTTATAGTAAGACATGTGTTAAGGATTTCCTTGAGTAAAGATAACATGGGCATGATGTAGTTATCGTATTTTAAATAATTATTTTATCCATGGGATACGACCTAGTATTTATATGAGTTTTAGGAGTTAATTAAGTGTCGTTTAAATACTAGGGAAAGGTAAAGAAGCAGCAGGAGCTGCAGCAGGAACGAACCAATCCTAGAAATTAGCAAAGGACAACATGTGAGTGGACATCCCTGTACATATAGTTTTATACATGTGTGTATCGTGATTTGATTTACTCATGTTTCTTATGAGTTTTATATCGGTTTGTGGATGTCGATGGATTTTTATCGCTATGTCCGTATAGTGATTTCATGCTTGATTATTTGTTATATGTTAGAAATAGTATGAGTAATTGTAAAGTGAAACCTTAATTGGTAGAGAATGATTATTTTATGTATCGTAGGCTGCACCTTAGTTAGATATGTATGAAAGATCCAGCGGGGCTCAGGATAGAGCCCAAAAATAAAGTAGATAATATCGGGTTAAGAAAGGGACTTGTTTTAAATTGTCTTTCTTAAAACAAAATGTTTGCGAAAATCTTTTTTTTATGTAAAACCCTTTCTGACTCTTGTGAGTGCCCGTATCGGATATAAGATGCATGCTTGACGTACACATGTAGATGTATACCTCTGGCCGTCAAGCCCCGGACTCATGTACTGTATGCCTCTATTCCCGATCATCAGGATCATGTACTATATGCCTCTGTTCCTCTGATGGTAGTTGGAGTTCTTCTCGAAACATTTGAATTAAGGGTGCATACTTATACGATACGAGGCCTTAGCATATAAATATGATTATGATATGCTTGTGATGATTTGAGATTGCATATTGCTTTATTCGGGTTTTCTGATTAGCTTGGCATGCTTATCCCGATTTAAGATAAATATACAGATTTTCATGTTTTGTATTTGTTTATATACATGTTGTAACGCCCCCAAATCCGGGAGCTCCAGATCGGGTACGTTAATCTCAAAATATAGCTTAAACATACATAATCCTTACATAATTTATTCATCTCCCAAGATCATAATGTCAAAAGTTTAGGAGTTTAGAAGTTTAGGACACCAGACACAATATTACAACCCTTATACATGAACAAGGTACTAAAACATAAACTAAAACTCTCAAGCGCTATCAAGAGTCGTAGTACGCAACGTCCTTCCTTAGACTTCTAGTTCACCTGGGGTTGGAAATCAAAGGAACAAAGGGGTGAGCTGAAATAACCCAGTAAGGTAAACATGAACTGTGTGAGTAAAAACATGAACTGTGAGAGTAAAGACATGAACTGTGAGAGTAAAGATATTGAAATATCAAAGTCATGGAGGGTATTAAACATCAAACATACGCATCAAATATAGGAAATAATTTCAGGAACAGTCTGGACGTCATAACATAAAATTGTTAGGGCTAACCGCCATGACACCATACTTTTTATCCACTGGATTTTCCCATTACAGGGACATGCTTTACCCAATGCATTGGAGGGCTGTATAATTTCGGGCTCACCTGTCAACATAACATTTGTCCAGACATGGAAATGAAGCATAGGAGCATAAAGAATTTCAAAAATTTCATTTTCATAAGGAGGCAAAAAAAATATAGCCATATAAGCGTGTGATAGAGCATAAAAAAAAAAAAAAAATCCAGCCATGGAAAGGCTTCAAGGTTAACCTATGGAATTCAAAAAACATTGCAAAGAAAAGGGTTAACTTTACCCCGTCAAGAAAGTGGATCCCTTACCTTTCTTCCTGGTTAAGCTTTCTGGTGATTTCCTGTGCACCAAAATATCCAAAAGTTATTCCATTGGAAAATGTTTTAATTTCTTGCTTATTCATTTATCTCTCTATATATATATATATATTCCCATTTTTTTCATTTTCTTATTAAAATCTCGGCTCCCACGTAAGAGGTTATTCTCTTAAAGAATTTTAATATCACATCCTTGAAGTCAATTTTTATTTAGTCTATTTTTATATAAGCGGAAAAAGTGGGAAGTCGCCACGATGAAATATCCACTCATGGGATGAAATTATATATATATCCGTCTATCCATATATGTGTAACCGACCATGAAGGCGAATATCTACACATATATATGTATAACTGACCAAAATACGGACACCGTATATATATATATATATATATATATATATATATATATATATATATATATACTCCTACGAAAACAAAAAACTTTAAAAGATTCAAAAAATTAACAGTAGTTTACCTTTAACCCAAATCCTGATTTTTGCCAGAATCTTCCTTGAAAAAAAAAACTTCGGAATGAGAGGAAGAAAAATAGTAAAACTAGCTAAAATCTCTCTCTCTCTCTATTTTTTCCCTCTCTCTTCTTCTTTCCCTTTCTTTCTCTTCTTTCTCTTCTTTCCTTCTTTCCTTTTTTCTTCCCTTTTTCTTCTTTTCTTCCCTCCTGACCGTTTCTCTTCTTCCTTTTTCTCTCTCCACCTGCCTTCTTTCCTCCTCTTTCTCTCTTTTCCCCTCCTTCCTCTCTCTCTCTCTTACTCTCTTCTATTTCCTCCCACTCTCTTTTCTCTCATTCTATTTCGTTTCTTCTTCTTCAACGATGGCTTTATTTATAGAAGTGTTTTGAGGCGGTGGAAGGATGCTTCCACGAAGCTGCCTCCTTTTTTTAATTAATTAGTTAATTATTATTATTATTATTATTATTATTATTATTATTATTATTATTATTTTTAATAATTTTTATTTTATTTTTTTGAAATTTATCACTTTAACCCCCAAACTTTCTTATATACCTTTTTACCTTCTAATCTAACATTAGTCCTCATTTTCATTTCTTTCAAAAAAATCAGGTATTATACATGTGCTATTATGGTGGCACAGATTTCATTTATAGCACAGATATGTATAATATCTGGCAGAGATGTCTACAATTCACTGAGCTCGTATAGCTCAATCCCTTTGGTTTTATTTTTCTATTGCAGGACCTAGACAGGGATCCGGATCGTAGCTCGTGACGCGAGCGAGGGTCGAGGTCTAGTGGCTCTGGCGTACCAAGTCTTTATCTTGAGTCTTGTTGTTGTATTGTTGAACTATGTATGATTTTCTTCCACTGTATTTGGGGTCGTTGTTGCCCAAGACTATTATGTGTTGTACTCTATTATGACTTCGGTCATATTTAGACTTCCTGTGTGTAACAGGTTATGATTATGTTTTTATGACCATAGTTGATTACTTCACTATTATATTGTTTTAAATTTTACAGCCTTAGGCACAAGATACCCTCCTGACCTGGCTGGTTTGACATTTGTCTCAGTAAAGAGATGAGTGTTACATCTTATATAGGTATCCCTAAGATACATTAACAACTCATGAAACCTAATTTCAGATGTAGCTTGAGCACCACCATATCAACCAAGCTACAAACTCAATGACAAACAAGGATACTAAGGAAGGAGCTAAAGCAAGAGAAACATAGGCCCTATACCACCAAGTAGAGGATACATACATATAAGGCCTTAAAGAAAAGAACCTATAAGACAAAGCATGTAACACACCGAATTTTTCTAAATAAATATTCAGTAAATTTTCAAATTTTAAATGAGAATAATTATCACAAAAAAAAACTTAATTATTGTAACCTCAAATTAAAGAAAATCGATAGTTAATGGACTCGAAATCCAGCCTCGTAACTATAGGGCCAAGAGAAGGCCTTATTGGGCCCAGTCACTTTTATATAGAATAATTGGAGGTAGATAGTTAGCAGAGTTAGATTAATCAAATGAGAAATTATTTAGATGTTAATTAATTCAGATAAATTAAGTGGAAGATACCGGATAAAAGTTAGAATCCCGATAAAGTAGATCTGGTCGAGTTAAAAGTCCGAGAAAAATGGATCTGGTTCTGGTGAGGAGACAACCCGTGATGCTACAGTAAACTCGTGCCACTGAGGTCGTCTGACCCAGGATTCCCAGATCTGGGTCGGGGATAGAGACGAGCCAAATAATAATTTAGTTGCCCACGTGACGGCACAACAATAAGATAAGATTAATGAAAATTATTTGGTTTTTAGTGGAAAATATCAGCAAGATAATATAGTTTAATCAAATACTTTTTAAAATATAAGTTATAAAATTAGATTTATAAATTAGAGAGAAGTAATGAAAAGCCCCCCAAAAGTTTTGAATTCCATATATAGTCCCTGCAACTTTAGGTATCTATATTCAGTCCCTCCTTTATACAGGGATTTACTTTTCAGTCCCTGCAGGTAGCAAACGGTGTTAATCGTGAAAAGACGCTGATGCCCTTTGGAGAAGCCTAGCGGTTCTGACACTGTGGTACAGCACACCATTTCGTGAAAAGACTAAAATGCCCTTTGAGATCGTCTTCTCCCCTTGAATCCATTGGCCGCTCCAAAGTAACTAAACGTGACACTCCCTCTCCACACGAAGAAGGCCAAGATACGCGCCTCGCCAGTCATCCTTCATCTTCTTTCCAAAGTGATCACGGAGGTAAACGAGGTAGCAATCGAAACCCGAACTCTAAACCTTTTGAGATCAGGGCTTCGCGGCCGGGCTTCGATCTCTCTTTTTTTTTCTTTTTTTCTTGCTATTTTTCTATCTTCCGCGGTAGAATGCAATTTGTGCATGTGGATTGTAAACTCATTGTGGAGATATAAGGTTTAGGGTTTTGTTCATGTGCAAGGATTTGTTATTTTCTCAGTTGTAACTGTAGACCACTAGTCATGTACACCGGTGGTGTTGTTCATGTGCTTTTGGCTGTGTAATTTGCGGAATGTGTTTCATTGTGGGTTGTGGTTTTTAAAATCGATAAAAAGTGGTTAAAATCGAGCTACTGCTTTAGTATACTTTGGAAATGGCTTGATATTCGCCTTATGTGTTTAAAATCGAGTAACTATTTAGTACAATTCAAAGGGCTTAATTGTTTCTATCTCTTTTCACGTTTTCGTTGTAGTTAACTGCACAATGGCTCAGAATTTGGTTAATGGACGATGCTACACGGGTCCCCTTGTTGACTGCCTCGATGAATTGAACAAACACATGAACAAAAAACACAGGCAATTCATCAACAACACGCCATTTGCTCCTCTGCTTAGAATCAAGCGAATAGTACAAGAGAGGGGCTTGCTCGACGCACTGATGCAGGCTTATGACGTTGGCTTGCAGAAATTTAAAATCGCGGAAAGCTTGCTGAGCTTTCGTCCGGAGGACGTCGCCATAATCCTTGGACTCCCTGCAGTGGAACTGCTGTGGAATTCAAACGGCCCACCGCCCGATCCGCATTTGAGGAGATATATCTCGACAAAGCCTACTCAAGGAATCAAGATTGCATGAAGAACGCTCTGTTGGATCTTGTTCATAAGAGAGGTGAGGAGGAAAACCTCGTGAAACTTCTGATAGTGTATTTGATGGGTACCTTCCTGTTTCCGACCACAAAGCGGCCCCCCAAGTTGGAGTCGCATTATGCCGATAACTCAAGAACCTAGGGACATATGCATGGGCACAGCCGTGCATAAATGGCTCATGGGCGACATCCAACGGCAATTTTGCCGAGTACATGAGAGGTGTTCTGGGGAGAAAAAGACGAAAACAGGTTATCTTAGGGGGTGCTCCATAGTGCTGATAATATGGTTCTATGAAGTCACCGGTTCTGGAAAGAAGGTGGAGTTCGGCCGGACTCCAAGAATTTTGGGCTACGGTGAGACCACCTGCAAGAAGGTTACTACTGTCAAGGCAATTATCGAATCATTCAATGGGAAATCAGTATGCTTACTTCGTCCTTTCATCTCTTATTTCTTTAGTTTTATGCCCCAGGCTTTAGTATTATGCTAAAGCCTTTAGTATTAGGATAAAGTCTTTAGTAATATTATAAAGTATTTAAAATTAGGCTAAAGTCGTTAGTATTTTTCTAAACTCTTTAGTATTAGGCTAAAGTCTTCAGTATTCTTCTAAAGTCTTTAGTATTTGGCTAAAGGCTCTTGTATTCGTGTAAAGTTTTTAGTATTCACTACATGCTTTACTTGTTTAAACTACTTATAACGTTACTAAAGATTTTGCAATATTGTCTCACAGTTCCACCACCTCGTCCCAGAAACCGCGAAAGAGGCTGCCCTCACCAATAACCGGCTACTACATAGCACGGCCATGGAGGAGAGAACTAGTACGGATGCAGGTCCAAGCGTGGCAGAAGGTGAGGGCAAGCGCAGACTGAAGAGGATTGACAAGAAATCCCGGCACCGCAGGGCCGAGCAGCCGCCTACAGTTAGTCCAACTCCGTTCATACGGAGGACCCCAAGCGCAAGCAATGACGACTTTATTCAGCGCTTGCAGACCTCATACGATGTACTGATGAACGAGGTCGTTACAATGCGCGGGCAAATTGATATGTTGCTTGCCAGGGAATCTGCCCACCAAGCCCCGCCAGCCAAACGCCGTAAGGCACTTGTCTCCAAGCGACAGCAAGCTCCTGATACTTCCACAATCCCATTAGCGGATATCATTTGGCGAAATAGCGATTGCCATAAGCTGCGGACTAGAACTGACCGGAGAAGAGGATAGCTCGAAGTTGTTGAGGGAAGCCCCGCATCGGAGAAGGAAGGCGAGGAACCGGTCGCGCATCGTCGGCCGCACTAATTGAAACGCGTGTGAGATATTGAAGGAGCGTCCACCAAGTGATGCAAGGATGTTGATTCCCACTGGCGCGGAAGGGCCCATAGAAGCCCCCCACATCATCGTTTCAATGGTTCCCACCGACGAAGCCCCCACTGAAGAAGCCCCGACGGAAGAAGCTCCCACTGAAGAAGCCCCGGCTGAAGCCCCCAGCTGCGAAGCCCCCAGAAGCGGCTCCAGCGAAAAGCCCCGTTGAAGAAGCAGGCCCCCTCCCCGTCCCTATTGAAGCCCACGCCTCTGCAACTGTGATTGATGTAGAGGCGTCCGTGTACGCGGGAGAAAATGTACAACCTGTGAGGACAAATTTCATTCCTAAGAACAAGCGCCAATGGGGTTCGAGGCGGTGAACAAGGAGAAGCAAGCACTCATTTCATTCTTCACAATCATGCGATTGTGGTGAGAACAATCTTCATAGTATTTCTCAGAATGCTTAGTATTGCACTTTAACCGCTTAATATTTCTCTTAATCGCTTAGTATTTGGCTTAACTCATTAGTATTTCTCTTAACTGCGTAGTATTTGGCTTAACTCTTTAGTATTTCTCTTAAATGCTTAGTATTCCTGTTAAACGCTTAGTATTTATCTTAAGCTGTTTTAGTATTTACCTTAACTCTTTAGTATCTCTCTTAACTGTTTAGTATTTCCGGTATCGGTTTAGTATTTCTCTTAACCGCTTATTATTTCTCTTACATTCTTAGTATTTATCTGAACAGTTTATTTTATCTTTTAGTACAATTGTTTGGAAGAATGAGTGGGCATTTACAACTCGCGCGCATTTATACCCATTGGTCGAGGGAAGAGATCTCGTGGCTGACGACGTCATGGACGTCTTTGTCATGATCTTGCTGGAGGAGCTGAAGAAGACACCGTCGAAGTACAAGAGGCGTGGATCCATCACCAGGCCTTTTGCACTGCTACTGTCGAAGCAGCACCACACAACTGATGATTCCCTCAAACTAATGACCGATGCAGTAACATCTTTTCAAAATTTGGAAGTTGTTCTAATGCCCATCATTCTGAACAAACACTTCCACCTACTCGTTTTGGATAAAGAATCCAGACACTACACTCATTACTCATCTCTCAACGGCCGGGTGTATGACAAGGCCGCTGAGGACATGGTAAGCCAAACACCTATCACCTCCATATTTCGTGTTCTCCCCTTCGCACCAGCTTAACCATCTTTGTTCTAAATGCAGAGGGTTATTTTCGAAAACGCACTTACCATCGGGCATGGGCATTGCTTTGAAATAGACAGTTATACATTCTCACATGACCGTGACTGCCCACAACAAAGAGAGGACAGTGTGGACTGTCCCGTGTTCGTGATGCGGTTTATGGAGCAGATATTGGGTGGTGAGAAGCTTCACCTCAATCGATCCGAAGTTCCTCGTCTACGCCTAGAGTATGTATGTCGCATACTTTCGGACGGATTCCGTCGAACAACTCCGCCGGATAAAGGGAAGGACCCAAAAACTGATGAACCAACGTCGAAGGAACTCTAAAGACTTTACAATCATATTCTACGTGTATAATATTAGTACTCATTGTTTACTATACCGCTCAATCGCTTAGTATTTACCTTAACCGTTTAGTATCTGCGTAACTATTTAGTATTTTTCCTTACTGTTTAGTACTCATTGTTTACTAAGTGTTCAGTGTTTAGTATTACAAGAAGGAGAACAGTTTCAAACAAAGACGTTCACAATCAACAAGTTCAATCACACACACAGTAACACCAAAGACAAATTTATTTAAATATTACGATTTTATTTGCAAGACAAATAGCTCTGCATCACCGATGCATGTAGTTACACTTGGGCGAGCAGAAACAGAAGACATTTTCAAACAACTGTTGTGTCCGAAAATGTGAACATCAAAATCTTTATCCTCGCGGAGAGTGAAGATCAACAGGTCCCCCTCACCGAGATGATGGTCAGCCCAAAAGGCAGCCACCGCGTCTTTGGAAGATAGCCTCTCGGTACTCCTCGCTCAGCCCACCATCACCGGCCAAGGGTTCCTTTCGGTCCCCACACCGGTCCATTCGGAGCGTGGTGCATAAAGCGATGGAATGACCGAGGAATCCACAATCGGCGTGGCGAGTGGAGGAGAGATGAACGGTAGAAGGAGGGGCGTATTTGCAACTCATGATGGTGAAGCAATGGTAGAATCCCTCATTCCCACCACACCTATTTAAAGCCAAGTCTCGAGAGAGAAGCGATATATCGGATATCTGATTCTAAATGCGCCGCCGGTTCCCAATAAGCACCCCGCTTCATTAAAGTCGCCGGTTTCCAATAACTATTTAATATTTTTCTTAAGCTTTTAGTATTTTTCTTAAGCTTAGTACTTCCCTTAATCATTTAGTGTTTCTTTCCCACGCATTACCTATTTAAAGCCAAATCTCAAAGAGAGCGATTTGAGATCTCAGTTGTAAATGCGTCGGTTCCCAATAAGCACCCGGCGCTTCATTAAAGTCGCAACCTTCTTTCCAATAACTATTTAATATTTTTATTAACTGTTTAGTATTTTCCTTAACTGTTTAGTATTTTTCTTATCCGCTTAGTATTTCACTTAACTCTTTAGTATTTCGCTTATCCGATTAGTATTTCTCTTAACTGCTTAGTATTGTTACCATCTCTGATTACTCATGTAAACATTTTATAAACGTATAATGTCAAAACTTCGTAAAATCACATTATTTACATTAGGCAAAATGTAAACCTTATGGCCAAGACGGATCAAGCTAATCAGCTATTACAGCGTTGCAAGTCCTGCGGTTGTGGCCAGTGTTTTTGCAGCGGCTGCACCTCAACTCTCACGTCCTAAAGCCTGCGACTCAATTCTTGTCCGCCTCGCCGCCTGTGCCTTCTTCGTAATAGGTGGGCGTATCTGAAGGACGCAGGATGCATCTGTCGGTTTATCGTGGCCGGGGACTGGAGAAATATGGTCTGCATATGCATTGGCGTACATTTGTATGCGGAAGTAGTCATCCACGGCGATGTACACTTGCCTCCAAAGTCGATTGACGCACACGCATGCATGCGGGGTATTCCATAGACTTGCCAACGCGTCTACATGAGCATGTCCTTGTCTGTGATTGACCGTAGGCTGCTGACCGTCGATAACTTGAATTGCTCACCATCCGAGCGGCCTACGCGAGCAAGCGGCTTGACTCGATAGTGTCCTCGAGGTTCATGTATTCTTTGGGCAAAGATATGTTCCCAGTAGGACATGCGTCAGGCGTCATCATATTCATGAGCTTGTACGCAAAGATGTTTTATAGAATATACTAAAGTCTTACTAACGATACTATACCTTTTACACCTGATACTAAAGACTTACGCCTGATACTAAAGGGATATCTCTGATACTAAAGCTTTATCGCTGATACTTAAGAGTTACGTCTGATACTAAAGACTTACACCTGATACTAAAGGGTTACCCCTGATACTAAAGCTTTATGGACTATACTAAAGAGTTAAGCTAAATAGTAAAGTTTTTTAGTCGCTGGTGAATATTACCTGATTAAGTCGACCATTTCGGTCACAGGGAGGTGGCGCGCTTCCTTGATCCACGCATTGAATGACTCGACGACGTTCGAGTACATCTCACCCCATCTTTGCCCCTTAAACAAATAGTTCGACCAAGGACCTCCTTCACCGCGTCATCGAATTCTTTAGAAGTACATGCGTATGTGATGCGGGTAAAGAGGGCCCAACACTCCTCCTTCAATGCTTTCCCAAGACTAGTATTTCCCTTCATGAAGTTCGCCTGTAGGTGTCGCAAACAATATGCATGGGGCGATGAAGGGAACACCCTTGCGATTGCATTAACTAGACCTTTCGATCTGTCTGATATGAATGTAATGTACTTGTCATAATCCTCATCTCCACATATTGTATTCCTGAGAGTGGTGAGGAACCAAGTCCAATTGTCGTCAGTTTCATTGTCCACTATTGCAAATGCGACGTGGAAGAATCCCTCATTGCCATCTTTGCCCGTCGCTCCTAACAAGATGCCACCGTATTTTCCAAGCAGATGTGTTCCATCGACGAACAACAGCGGCCTGCAACCCAACTTGAAGCCGACGACACAAGCACGGAAACAAAAACCACGTCAATCGCCTCCATCACTTTCAATTGTGGCAACGCTACCGGATTTGTCTCCCTCACCTTTTCAACGTACCATAATAGCAAATCGTACACTCCCGTGGAGAACGGTTCGGGCAACCTCTTTTCCCATCCATGCTTGCTTGTAAGGAAGACCCACGCCGTGCTCTCGCAAAATATCCCGTTGAATGTCGACGGCCCGATACAAGGGACGATCCTTGAGCTTCTGGATCACACGATCGCAAACCCATTTTTTGGATGCTTTCGGGTGGGAACTCGTCCCGATACCGCCACCACACACATGTGTGGGCTGCAATGTCTTTATTCTAAAGGTGTGGAGATTTGCCTCCCGAGAAGCATGAACCCTCCAATTGCAGTCTGTTTGGGCGCATCTGGCAGTCACCCTTTCTCTATCATTTTTTATGAAGGTAAAGTCAAATTTCCTTTTGATAGCAAAGGCACGAAGCGCATTCCTCAAGTGTTCCACGTTCTGAAATCGATCGCCACTTTTGAGCACTGCAATATCGTGAGTTTGAGAAGAACCCACAATGTCCAAGGACATGCTCTCGGCTCGGGGATCCCTGTTGATTGATAAGGTACTCTTTTAAGTGAGACAATATACGAAATAGAACGACTTAATACTAATTAGATACGGCGGATTTTAAAAATTTTCAGTAGATACTAAAGAGATAAGCAGAATACTAAAGACTTTCAGTAGATACTAAAGAGAAAAGGAGAATACTAAAGCCTTTAAGTTGATACTAAAGGGATAAGCCGAATACTAAAGACTTTAAGAAAATCCTGAAGTCTTACATGTTTATAATACACGGTTGCGGGAAATAATAAACACATACAAAAGGCTTACGTTGGAAGCGAAGAGCCGCACTCGTAGTCCACGGTCACTTCACCTGTGTCCACAATAAGGTCGACAATATTTTTGTTGAACGAGTGAAAATGTTGCACATATGCACAAAGTCCATAGAATTGTCAATGGGACAAGGCATTTCTCACGTTGATGCAGTGCGATATAACTCACTCTCAAGCCGAGGGGTCAAGGTCCCACCGCTCACATATATCACCTATCATCGAATCCCAACAAGTGGCCTTTGTGAGCTCCAATGCTAGACCTTCTCCCCCATATTGCGCGACGGCGAAAAGGGTTTCCATCAAAATCCTGCAAGAAGAATGCCATTGCAAAAAATGAGAGAATTATACTACGCATGTTATGAAAGAACAATGGGTAATCTATTACCTTTTTCGTTTGCCGCCGCAGACTCACTACGTGGTAGCTTCTCAACAAGACTAAAAGCTCAACACAAGACTAAAAGCTCAACAAAAGCTCTCTGTAAAAGAACAAAGGAAAGGAGACGAAGAGAAGGAGTAGAATTGGACTCTTCTCTACAAGACTAAAAACAAAACACAGCCCCTCTGCAAAAGAACAGAGGGAAGGAGACAAAGAGGAGTATAAGAGGACTAGCTTATCTTACAAGCATGGAAGTACACAACCTGTCTTTTCAGCAGAAAGGTTGTTTTTGGCGGGAATTCAATGGGTATTTTGGGGTTTTTTCAAAACCTAACGTTAGCAGGTCACGGCAGGGACTAAAGAGTAAGTAGTTTGAAAAGGAGGGACTGAATAGTATAGTCTTTAGTCAGAGGGACTAAAAAGTCAGAAATGAAACAGTCAGGGATGCTACAGTAATTATCCCTATAAATTATAAAGGAATATAATATTTTATTATATATCTTTATATATATATATATATATATATATATATATATATATATAAGAAGAGAGAGAGAATGAAATTTTCATCTCTCTCTCTCGATTAAAGTCTGTGAAACCTTTCCCCTCTCCTCTTCGATTTTTCTATCGATCTAAGCTCAACCCTAAGCCTCGCCACCGGCCAATCGACCACGCGTGCCCCCTCGAGCTCTTCCAGCCAGCCTCCGGCCGACTCCGCCCTCCGAGCGACCGCCCGCCGTCTTTTCCATCCCGGCCGCCACCTGTGAGCGCAGCCTCGGGCCCAGCCGGAGCCACCCTCCGCTTTGCCAGATTGGCCCCGCGCACCGCCAACCGCCATTGTCTCTGCTGCGCGCCGCCCCTCCCTATACCTCAGCTGCCGGTCTGTAGCTCTGCTTCGGCGAGCAGCTCCTCCGGCGTCGATTCTCCCTGCGCACTATCCTTCTCCTGCAGTTCAACCCACTGTTTTTCTTCCTCTCATCTAGCAAGACCCGAACGCTGGTGAACAACTCCACTTCTTCAAGTAAATCCCTACAAATTTAAGATTGGGGAAACCCTAAATTAGATGCATGAATTGAAGGAATTTGGGGCTTATTGTATGTATGTGTATGCTTGGGATGGAGACATGATAAATGGTGTATTTTGTAGAGAATTATCGATAGGTATTGTATAGAAATGGAGAATGTTTGTATTAATTTCGGGAGCCTATAAATAGAGGAGATGTTGCCCGATTTTTCATAATAATTTATAGGAGTTAAGAATCTAGTTGATCTCTAGTTACATGTCTTCATGCTTAGTTAATTATCTCCTTCCATGCTTAATGTGCTAGTTATCAAGTTACGAAGGTGATAATTAAATATAAGTAATAAATAGTTAAAAGTACGGAGAAATATGATTATGTTTTAGTTCTTCGTTATTTTATCTTATTCTTAGCGATCAAACTAAAGCTATGAAATGTAATCATAGTATTTATGAGTTTTAGAAGCATGCATTAGATTTTAAATAAGAATCATGCTTAGAGAACTTAATGAGTTTACAGTATTCTATTGAGTTTAAATTAGAGTACGAGTTAAGAATACGGTCTTCGTATTCATGATTTCAGTATTTCGATTATCAGGAAAGGGAAAAGGAAAAAACAAAGGCAAGTCAGCCGTTGCCGAAGGACCGAGCTAGTCCTAAGCTCTTACTAGACTCAGTGAGGGAACTAGCTGTACAGTACGTGTTTTTATCGTATTTTTATTACAATTTGATTTCAGTTTGAAAAACATGAATTAGAACTTTCAGGAAACTATAAGAGTTTTGGAAAATCATTCATGCACAGTAGTCAGTAACAGAATAGAGAAACAGACACATAAATATATAGACTACACTTTATTGATATATTTGCCTATAACAGTGGTGGCTCGTAGAGAGCCAGAGAGTACGGCATTAGGTTAGGAAATGGGTGATTTAAAACTCTGAATTTCATTACCGAACTATCTGTTTTAAAACATTCCATTTTTACTAAATTAAAACCCCCTTTCCATACTCTCGGAGTGCCTAGTGTAAGTATATAAGTTTGACACCGTTTAGTGTGGATAGATCTACCCATTGGTCGTTGGTCCTACAGTATTGAAGTAGATGTGTAGTTAGAGATGATAGTATTGTGATGATCAGATGAATCCATATTACCCACCTCTCGGTAGCAATTTGAGATCCACTGTAGAGGCGATTGGTACATATTACCAAGGGTAATTTTGGAATTCATTCACAGTATAGAGATACAGATAATAAGATACGCATACATGAGATTTCTATACAGGTTGACATGATTAAAACAAATTGAAGATAATGCATTGACCAGCATAAAGATGCTCAACGTTACTTCCAGATTTCAATATTTATTTGCAGTTATTTAAATATGCATAATTTTATATTCAGTTTTTACAGTTTTATTTCATTATAAAGGTACAGTTTTATACCAGACAATACTGTTCCCAGATCACTGAGCTCCAGTAGCTCAGCCTCTTTTTCTTAATATTTTTATGCAGGCGATAGACAGGAGACCAGATAGAGGGTTTTGTCTAATCGCGAGATTATATGAAGATTTCCTGTAGCTGGCTCTGAGTCCCTATGTTTTAGTCTTGACCATGCACTGTTGTATTGTATTTGAGATAATTAAGTCTAAGTTAGTATTGTAAAGACTGCAAAGTTTATGAAGTGATTAAATCCTTAATTACCTCCTAAGTACAGTTTGTATTAATCAAACCTCCTCTAATAATAGAAGCTAATGATTTAAATAAAATAAATAATAAATTAATAATAAAGGATTGGAATCAGATACAAAATGAGTATATACATATATATATATAATATAATGGGAATTTAATAGAGATTTAATATACTTTAATATACTAAAGTGGTAGTGGGGGGGGGGGGGGGGGGGGGGGAAGTGTATGACATGGTTGACCAAATGCTCTCTCTCTCTCTCTCTCTCTCTCTCTCTCTCTCTCTCATGACTCTCTAATAGCTTGGGATATGTGTATAGATATAAGAATGGCATGGATTTAATAATGGAACATTTGAATGGCCTTGATTGGATGGACAAAATATAACATGGATCGCGAGACAGAGGTTTGGAAATGAAATCTATGGGTTGGAGTTGAGCAGCATACATGAACTTTTCTCCACCCACCCAACATAAATCCAAGCCATGCTGTCTCGCGCGATCATCGCCGGGCACGGAGAAATTCAGCAACGTCTAGTAATTTCAAGCTACAGTCGTCTCGAATCCCTCAATGCCACCTTTCCCGGTACCATAAGAGGCACAACCTCTTCCCTAAGAGCTTTACATGCCATTCTATCAGAAGAGACCAGGAAGGAGAGGGAGAATTCTGACTGCTTTGAGTGGACTGTGCTTCACGGCGCCGCTTCAGAGAGAGAGAAAGGGAGAGAATACCGCCTGACTCGACCTAGTGACAACACCGAGACGAGCACGAGCTGCTAGTGCTGAAGATACCAAGGCCTTTCTCGTAACCAAGAACAGGAGGCGCAACACTTGTGACGGCGAGCTCACACAATCGGGAGGCCGCCAGGAAGAGCGTGGTAATCCGCAAGGAGATTTCATTCCCTACTTTCCTCCCGAGAGCCTTGAAGGTCCTTGATAGCATGGTGAGAACTCTAAACCCCATGTGATATAGTTAAAGACATGAAAAGGTTGTGAGGCTGCATGATAGGTTAGAGAGAGAGGAACAAAAGGAGTTCATTTTCATTAACTGAGAGAAACCACTTGATCACTTTTGTTTAGAAGGACATTTCATTCAAGTGATAATGAAGGATATTTTTCTGATTAAGTGTTGTGGCTTGGCTAAAGGATAAAGTCTTGGTTTAGAACTAATGAAAGTGAAAAGATATAAGTTAAGTGGAATGTGGAGATATAAACCTTGAAATAATAATCAATGAAAGAATGTCAACGCCATCAGGAGATGTTTAACATCTCCACATTCCCTGTATATTGATGACAATAAGAGTTAGGGAATAAGACCCACATTCATACATGATTAATTGAATTGAGAAGGTAATAAACTACATTCATACGTAGGTTGGGATGAGAGAGAATTTGTAGTTATGATTAGCAAGACATGAGGAGTGATTAAATCTGGGAATATATAAGCACTGAACCATGTTGAGTTTCACTTGAGCAGGATTTATTTAATAAATCATGAGTGAGTCAAAGTCAGTGGACTCTTCATGTTTTGATTGTCCATTAGCTTCTCTCTTATGGCTGGTTACATCTCTAGATCTATTGTTGCATTGTGAGTAATCATGTATTCAACATTATTTGTTAATTGCTACAGTAAAAAAAAAAGTAGGCTTATGTAGAAATTTAAAAGGAATCATGTGGGCCGAACCCAACCCACTCAAAGGTAGATGAGGTTGATTCGGTCATGCCATCATGGGCATGGCTATGTAGGGTGTTGAATTAATAAAAGAGCATACTATTATTGGGGGATAGGGTGAGACTAGAATTTAGTATAGATGAACCCGATTAGGGTATATACTTTCGATGTACTAGGGAATATACTAAGCATAGACTCTGCTTATCAGATATCAACGGGGAGCGTAAAGCTACGTCGAGAGGAATTGGTAATTGAGCCGGGACATCTTTGACATATGTAAGTACTCTTGCCTTGCTTACCTTCATTCGATGATTGGTTATATCGTTGCTTTCTGGATTACAAGTTTGAGCATGTAAATGCCTTTGTCTAATTTCCCTAATTATTGGTTGATTGGTTCCTTGATTTGTTGATACTATGCTCATGCATGTTCATTTGATGCTTTAGATTATTATTTCTTTGATTCCATGCGTGTGCATGTGTGATTGGTTGTATGATATTTCTTTCTACTAGAAAAGTGTTGTTCTTGTGGATTCTCTGCCCGGTGCAGTGGAGCGTGTGGCTCCTGTTTGGCGTTCAGGGCCAGTGGACACCTGTTAAGTGCTTTCCGTCGAGAGGATGATACTGGGCATCCTGTATGCGTTAGTGGGACGATCTGTATTTGTATATGTACATGTATGTGTGAGTAGCGCTACGGACCGAGGATTGACATCGGCTTAGGCTGATGACTGCCCGGGGGATGGTTTGCAAGCTTCACTTGAGCTTTTTGTCATGAGATGACATGATTTTAGTTAGGGAGTCCCTACCGTTGGATAGTTTTCATTGGGGTAGGTCTGAGACTCCAGGTGGTATGGCCGGTGTGGTTTGTGCTTCCCACGCCGGGTTTGATAGTCATGTTCTTGATTTGCCTATTCATTTTCTTATCTTACATTGAGTTTGACATGACTTTATTGTTTTTCCCTGCGGGGTACTTACTGGGCTTTCCCTTCGAAAGCTCATGCACTTGTTGACCTTTTTAGATCCCGAGGAGTAGGTTGCGGGACACCGGAGAGTCACGCAAGACTACAGGAGATTGAGAGCTGAGGTGGGTGCCTCTGGTCACATGAGTGTGTGAGGATATTATTTATAGGTTCCCGTGTAGGAGCCTTTGTATGACATGATACTAGGGTTTGTAGACCCAGGGATTCGTAGATTTATTTCTGTTGTTTATCATGTTATAGACATGTTGATTTCTTTATATATGATTCTCGTTTGTGCGAATGACTTATGTATTATCTGAGCACTGAGGCTTCATGCCCGGGCAGGGCCCGTCCCTGTTCGGGTACGGCGGGTCTATCGCGTCCCCGTGGGCCCGGAGTTTTGGCGGCGGGGAGTTACAAGTATCTTATTTGGTGATGTATTAAACAGTATTCTGAGTTTGAAGTTATGATATGTTTGCTTTATTAGCTTCTGCAATTACTTGATTTTTAATGATTACAAGTTTTACAGCCTTAGGTTTAGGGTTCATTCCCTTGACCTGGATAGTGTGACACGTGTCCCCTGATTAGGAGATGGGTGTAACAAGGTTTAGGGTTAAGCCCAAGAACAAAATCATGTGGGCTTGGGCCCAAAGCGGACAATATTGTTGGTAGTCTGGAATGTAGGGTGCCTCCAGTCCTATCAGGGTTCAAATAATCAGGCTACTTCTGTATTTTGGTACACTATATGTTAATACAAGAAAACCATCTTAGTTAAAAAGCATCACAAAAAATAAAAAAAAATGAAAATCAAAACATAAGGAAAATATGACATTGTTGGATTTGTAATATTAAATTTTTCTTTTTGACTTAATAATATTGTTTGAGTTATATAAACGTATTTTGGGAATATATAGTGATAGGAAGAAAGATGGTAAGACACGTGGAGCCCATCAGAGCCACCCACGTGTCGACATTAAAGAGTCCCTCATTAATATCGAACCAGCCTATATCACAGCAACCATCTCTTGCACCATATCGGATCGGCTACTCAATATCGGAAACACAATCACAACACATCAGATCTGGTTGGGCCGATGAATCATCAACGCAGCACATATCAGAAGACATCACTAACTCATCAACCGAGAAACACTCTTCGCTTCTTCCACCTAAAATGCATTCTCAACTCATCGGAATAATGTTAGACCTTCTAGAGAAAGCTTGGTTGTTGCCAGGCTGGCCTTCTAGAAGGATTACAGTTGTCAAAAAACTCAGATCCAGCTGAATACTTAGCTGGAGCCTAGCTGGCAAAGCACGTGACCGAATTCTTTGAAACACGTGTTAGAAAGCCAAGCTTCTTCTCCAAGTCATTGAAGCCTATAAAAGGCAGGGACCCCGACTCATTTGGGGCAAGACATTATAGACAACAAAGCTCTCTCTCTCTCTGAAGATTGATCAACTTTTTCCTTTTCCACTTGTAAAAATGGCTTTCAAAGCTTGAATATTAGTGAATTCGCTCCTTTCATCCGTGGTTTTTTCCCTACCAAGGGTTTTCCACGTTATATCTTTGTCTGCTCTTCTTTGTTGATTGATTCTCTTCTCATTCTCTCACTATTCAAAGCCCTACAAATCAAAACAAATTCAACTGTTGGCTTGGAATTGGATTTGATCTCAAAGCAAATCTGATTTCACGGTCAACAGTTTGGCGCTGTCTGTGGGGAGTTGAGCAAGAAGTCCATGGCGGTTGTAGTGAGAAAGTCGAAGAGGCTCCAACACCAAGAAGAAAAAGGCAAAGCTCCACTACCTTCTCCATTGGAAGACGATCACGCACCTGGAGATGTTCTAGTAGCTCCTGAAGGGGTGGAGGTACCCTAGAAGAGCAACGGAGTCGTTGATGATAACGTCCAGATCAGGGTCATGGCGCGGGAGATTGAGGAACTGAAGCGTGCTCTGCATGGTGTAGAACAACACGTTTCCCAAAGTACCGTGCCACATGACGCCCAACCTTTAAGGGTAGATAGAGATGGATTGGCAAATCACCCTCCCCGACATCGAGCGATGTACTCTCCGAGGAGAGATGGGAGTCCTAGGTCCTCTACTGGAAGTTCTGATCCACCTCACTCACATCAGATCCCTGATGTCCGACACCGGAGAAGAGATAGCAGAGAAAAGAGAATCTTTATCTCTCCAGCTTGGCACACCACAAGAAGAAGAGGTTATTCACCGATGAACCACCCAACCAGACACCGATCAGCTTCAGATCGACATCCACCGTCTCCTGATCGTTTGCCGCGTCGATATTCACCAGGATATCGTACCCCCCGCCGGCATTCACCTTATCATCATCATCACTCGCCACGGTGATATATCATTGAGAAGGAGAATGTTCTTCAACTGGTGCCACAACCCACTTCCCCATTCATCAGAGAAATCTGGGAAGTTCCATTCCCAGACCAATTTAAACCACCAAACATTCAGAAGTTTGACGGTTCATCGGATCTACTTGAACACCTTGAACTGTACTCAGATGAAATAGCGATCAATAGAACTTCGGAAGCCGTAATGTGTCGTGCCTTCCTACGAACACTAATTGACATCGCCCATGACTGGTTCCGGAGTATACCCCTTGGGATTGTGTACAGTTTCCAGCAGCTCTCTGATCTTTTTCTTTAACGCTTTGCTAGCAATAAGCGATTGAAGAAAAATCCGATCATCCTCATGGGTTACAAACAAAAGCCAACGGAAAGTTTGCGTGACTATATCCGTCGCTTTAACAAGGATATTACTGGGATGACGGACCTCAGTTCTATCATCAGTGGACTGAACGAAGGACCATTTAAAGACTCCCTCACAAGAGATGTCCGTCGAGACATATCTGAATTCTTTGCAATTGCTGAGAAATATGTAGCTTCGGAGGAGATGAAAGCCAGATGGGAAGAAAAATACCTTCTCAAAATGGAGGAGTTCCGCTGCAGGGAACCCCCAAAAAGGGAATACAAATATCCCAAACAAGAACCCTTGAAAGAAGACAGGCCTCGCAGGGAAGGCGCACGGTACCGGGGCGAACCGTTGCGACCTGATAATAGGAGACCACCCCACCGTCAAAGATATGATCCAGGGAGAATGGCAAGATATCACAATTACTCCATCCTGAATACCTCCAGGGAGGACATCTTGCGACAGGTTCAGGATCAGATTATCCTGAAACCACCGCAGCCGATGAAGGATAATCCTAGGAGAAAGAAGAGCAAGAAATTTTGCAAGTACCACCAAGACAAGGGACATTCCACCGATGAGTGCGTCCATCTGAAGGACGTGATAGAAGATCTTATAAGAGAAGGGAAGCTCGATCAATTCTTGCAAAAGGAATAGAGAATCGGAGATTCCTCTTCTGCACCACAAGTTCCTGTGAACGATACTCACGTCACAGTAATCGCAGGGGGACCAGGATATGGAGGAGAAAGCTCCACTTCTAGGAAGAATTATACCAGAATGGTAGGGACGGTGTAAAACTTCCTGCCACTAAAAAGGCCTCGCTCATCCATGGAAATTTGTTTCTCTGATGAAGATTTGGAAGGTGTTCATCACCCTCACGATGAAGCCTTGGTGATTACTGCAAAGATCGGGATCTTTACGGTCGAGCGGGTCCTGGTGGATACTTGGAGTTTGGTGGATATTATTTTCTCTTGTGCCTTCGACTGAATGAAGATATCGGTCGAGAATTTGAAGCCGGTGAAGTCCCCTCTCATCGGGTTCAATGGTAGCCCCCTCCAACCCGACGGTATGATCTCTCTCCCCTTATCCCTTGGTTCCCCTCCTGGGACAACTACTGTGAACATTAATTTTCTTGTTGTTCGTTGTCCGTCAAGCTATAATGTAATAATAGGGAGGCCATCCATCAATTTGATGGGAGCAATCCCATCGACGTACTATATGATGATGAAATTCCCGACATCGAACGGTTGTGGGGAGGTGAAAGGCAATCAGTTGGCTTCCCGAAAATGCTACACTACTATGCTCAGAGATTTGGGGAAAGGAAGCAACAGTGGGAGAGAAGCACTAGTTGTTGAAGAAGCAATAGGGGAAGATGAAGAAAGAGAAAAACGGAGGCCAACACCTGTTGAAGAGCTGATAGCCTTTCCCTTAAAAGAGGAGCAACCTGAGCGAACCGTGCAACTGGGAGCAGAATTGAAGGCAGATCAAAGAACCGAGATCTTAGATCTACTAAAAAACAATTCTAATGTGTTCGCCTGGACGGCTGAAGAGATGCCCGGAGTACCACGGGAAGTCATCGAGCATCACCTCAATGTCAATCCTGAATTTAAACCAATCGTGCAAAAGCAAAGGAACTTCGCTCCAAACCGTTTGCAAGCAGCAGAAGAAGAAGTTGGCAAATTGATGAAGGCAAACTTCATTAGGGAAGTGAACTATCCTGATCGGTTGTCAAATGTGGTGCTTGTAAAGAAGTCCACCGGAAAATGGCGCATGTGTGTAGATTTCACTGATTTTAATAAAGCTTGCCCCAAAGATTGCTACCCCTTGCCTCACATTGATATTTTGGTAGATTCCACATTGGGATACCAAATACTCAGCTTCCTAGATACCTTCTCTGGGTACAATCAAATTCGCATGGTCAAATCAGATGAAGAGAAAACCTCCTTTATCACCGGGCGAGGGACTTATTGTTACAAAGTTATGCCTTTCGGCTTGAAAAACGCAGGTGCCACATTCCAAAGACTAGTGAACAAAGTCTTCAAGCACCAGATCGGCAGAAATGTGGAAACATATGTGGACGATATATTGGTGAAGAGTGAAAATGTTGAACAACACACAATTGATCTTCAAGAAACTTTCAAAGCCCTTCGGATACATGGAATGAGTCTTAACCCCAACAAATGTGCATTCGGTGTACGATCAGGCAAGTTTCTTGGATTTATGCTCACTCAACGGGGTATTGAGGCTAACCCAGAGAAGATCAGGGCTATTCTGGAAATGAGGTCTCCAAAAACCATCAAAGAAATACAGAGGCTTAATGGCCAACTAGCAGCTCCGGGAAGATTTATTTCGAAATCCGGAGAAAGAAACCTTCCTTTCTTCAGAGCTTTGAGGAAAGCACCCAAGCTTGAATGGACCGAAGAATGTGAAAAGGCCTTGATACAGTTGAAGGAATATCTACAGTCACCCGCCTTATTGGCCAAGCCCCGACAGGGAGAAGATCTTTACATCTATCTCTCCGCTACTGACGTAGTTGTCAGTGCAGTTCTGGTGAAAATAGAAGAGAACTTACAGAAACCTGTCTACTATACCAGCAAAGTTCTCACAGAAACCGAATCCAGGTATCTTCCTTTGGAAAAATAAGCTTTTACTCTGATAATCTCCGCTCGACGACTCCGCCCATACTTTCAATCTCACAAGATCCGGGTGCTGACCGACCACCTATTGAGGCAGATCCTTCATCGGCCCGATACATCCGACCGATTAGCCCGATGGGTGATAGAATTGGGGGAATATGATATCAGTTATGAGCCCAGAACAACAATAAAGGCCCAAGTACTGGCTGACTTCATAGCTGAGCTCACCACAACGGATAACGATGAAGGGGTAGATCAAAAGTTGTCCGAAGAAAAGGAAATTTCTTCCGACCAGTGGGTTCTATATACTGACGGCTCATCGACTAGTGATGGTGCAGGAGCGGACTTGATCCTAAAATCACCATCAGGATGGAGAACATCCGTTGCTTTGAAGTTCAACTTCAAAGCAACAAACAATGAAGCAGAATATGAAGCTATAATTGCGGGTTTACAGTTAGCCCGTGGGCTTGGAGTTTAGAATCTACAAGCTAATACAGATTCTTAACTAGTAGTTGGACATCAAACTGAAGAATTTGAGGCCAGAGAAGAGAGCATGATGAAGTATAAAGCTTTGGTATAAAAATTAACCTCCATCTTCCAGAGATGTTACATTTCAAAAATTCCCAGATCTGAGAACCAAGACGTTGATCTTCTCTCAAAGCTTGCTTCATCAGATGCAGATATCAACAAACCAATCAATGTTCAATATCTGATGGCAAAAACTATTGAATGCCGACTGGTTGAGGAGTTGATGGATATCGATGACACATCGTGTTGGATTGATCTAATCCTGAAATACCTTCAAGATGGAACCCTCCCCCAAGATCTGAAAGAGGCACGAAGGGTTGTCACCAGATCATCCCGGTATAGCATAGTGGAAGGGCAGCTCTATAAGAGATCATACACCCTTCCACTTTTGAAATGTCTCGGTCCATCGGAATCAACTTATGTCCTTCAAGAAATCCATGAAGGGATGCTGGAGATCATTTGGGAGAAAGAGCCCTCAGCCACAAAGTTCTACGACAAGGATACTATTGGCCAACCCTTGTCAAAGATTCGATGGATTTTGTCAAAAAATGTGACGCATGCCAACGCCACTCAAACATCCAGCGGTGACCGGCAGCCCCATTGACAGCCATCATGAGCACGAGACCTTTTGCTTTATGAGGTGTAGATATACTTGGCCCTTTTTCGACAGTTGTTTGGCAATTGAAGTTCCTAATTATGGCAATTGATTACTTCACTAAATGGGTAGAAGCCGAGCCGTTAGCTTCCATTACGGAAAAAGCTTGTCAAAGCTTCCGATGGAAGTCGATGATTTGTAGATTCGACATTCCAGTAACATTTATTACTGATAATGGCCGCCAATTTGACAACCCAGCATTTAAAAAGTTCTGTACAGATCTCGGAATAGAGTCAAGGCTCACTTCCGTCACACACCCTCAAACGAATGGCCAAGTCGAGGTAACTAACAGAACCTTATTGTATAGTTTGAAGACTCGAGTTCTCCGGAACGAGTCCAGCTGGGTGGATGAAGTACCTGGAGCCTTATGGGCATACCGAACTGCTGCTTGGACCCCTACAGGGGAGACACCTTTTGCACTAGCTTTTGGATTCGAAGCGGTTTCGCACACGGAAATATTAGTCCCTACCCCGCGGATGCAGTCTTTTGATCTAGTAGTCAATGAAGAGCGGCTTAGGGCTGAGCTTGACCTCTTGGAAGAAAGGAGAGATTGTGCCAACATCCGAGCTGCGGCATATCGACAAAAGGTCAAGAAATTCTATAATGCTAGAGTGAAGCAAATAACCTTCCAGGTTGGCGACTTAGTTCTCCGGGAGAACAAGTTCCAAGGAAATAAGAGCCGAATCGGAAAGTTGAACACCAACTGGGAAGGGCCATACATCATTAAAGAAATTGTAAGACCGGGGACATATTGGCTTACAAAAATGCTGAGCATCTATGGAAGTACTATCAATAAATTTGATTACTTCTCTACAAATCATTAACTTCCTTGTCACATTTTCCTTTTTAGATAAGTGAAAAACGTGCATGAAGATCGCTAGGAATACCTATCGCAACTGCGACTTGCATGCAAAAACATAACAACTTCAACCTCCTCAAGGCAAAAAAAAGTCAAACTAATCGTCAACTTTCAAAAAGGATCATACCAATCCGATGCATAAAAAAGCATCATACGGATCCGAATCCGATACGTCAACAACGGACCATACCGGTCCTAAAACTTCAGTCGACCATACCGGTCCCAAAACATCAATAGGCCATACCGGTCTCCATATGAAGATGGCCATACCGGTCCTTCATTGCAAAAGACCATACCGGTCCACTACGACAACGGGTCATACCGGCCCCACGAAGAGGACCATACTGGTCTGATGTATCAAAAGAGACCATACCGGCCCAATACGTCAGAAGAGCTACACAGACCCTCTAAACCAACAAACCATATTGGTCCCACACATCGAAAAGAATGCATTAGCCTTCTACAACAAATGACCACACCGGTCTAACGTACCAGAAGATCATGATCAACCTACCTCTGAAGAACACATATACCGATTCTTCATTCCCGGAACAGAAGATCATGATCAACCTACCTCTGAAGAACACATATACCGATTCTTCATTCCCGGAAAAATACAACAATAATTGACATAGCTCCTCAGCTGCCAAAAACCATTTCAGCTTACTCAAGCAAATTGGATACACACGCCCTCTCAGAAGACTCGCATCAACACAAAAAAGAAGAAGGAAGAAAAAAGAGGAAGAATTATCTTTCAAACTAAGATATCGAAAGCATACAGATACCGAACAGACAAAGAGGAAACGTTTCAGAAGATTCAAAGACTCCACTGACAAACTACACACAATTAAGAGAAACAAATTAAAGAGAATTAGAGTTGTCAGAATCAGAGCTGAAAACTGGACTTCCCCAGGAATGGCCAAAAACGCCGTCGCTTTCTGGCAACTATCTCTCCCAAGGATGTGAACCTCAAAGCATTCGTACTGATCAAGAACAAACACAAGGAGATCTTCTTTCATCAGCTGATGATCGACCACGAAGTCCTCCCATCTAGCAGGTAAACTTGAATTCTCCAAGTTCCACACAAGGAGATAGCAGTCCAAATACCCCCACTCGGTCGGCGAACTCTTTTCCATCCACCTTGCATAGACACCATGCGTCGATAGAAGGCCTTAGGAATCCATAACCTTCGAGTATGGCCGCTGGCAGAAAAGAACTTGTAAAAGGAGGGGCAGCCATTGCTCCCAATATCTCCACTACTACTCATATTGGTCAGAAAGATTGTCCCAAGCAGATCCCATCCACCCTCCCTTATACCACCTACAGGAGAAAGCCCCGAGAAGCGCAATTAATACCTAGACGGACTGAACCGTCCCAATTCATGACGACTCCTCGATTGAGATCCCTATTAATAAGGACGATTTGAATTCCTCAACTCGCGCCCCTGAAACGACGTCAAGAAGGTGTTATATTTCCGAGGTATGCTGAAAAAGCCTTAGAATCAATTTCTAGACGCATGTTCCATCATTGCATCGAGATGTGTGCCACTTTGAGATTTGTATTTTATCACCCGTCTCAAGATGCGTATTTCATTATCGCATCGAGATACATGTTGTTTTTTTGGATTTATATTTCATCATCTGCCTCGACCAGCATGCTTGTGTGGCAAGACGCCCACAGAGAGGAGCCAGGACTTCAACTTATTGTTTGCAAAATCCGATCCTTAATATATATATATATATATATAAGAGCTTTTATTGCTCAGGCTTTTGACAGTTCTTTTATACTTTTGACAGTTCTCTCAGGCTTTTGACCGTTCTTTTATACTTTTGACAGTTCTTTTATATATATATATATATATATATATATATATATATATATATATATATATATATATATATATATATATATATATTAATTTTTTCATTCGCAGATCTGCAACGTTTCTACCACTTTTATTTTTATTATTATAATTATTTTTCTTCTCTCTCTTTTTTTTATTTACTTATCCCTCCTTCATTTCTCTTTTCCTTTTATTTATTATTATTTTTTTTATTTTTCAATCATCCGCCCCTCTCTCTGTTTCAGCATTCTTTTTTTTTTTTACTTTTATAATATTTTTTTCTTTATTATTCAGATTCTCTCTCCCTCCATCTCTCTCCTTTTATTTATTATTTTTTTTATTTTCCACTCAGCTGCCGTTTCATCTTCTTCTTCTTTTTTTTTTTTTTTTTTTTTTTTGTCCTCCCTTTTTCTTGCTCTTTTATCAATCCCCCTGTTTACCACCGCCCGCAGGTTAATCACTACCCTGCCCGGCGTCAATTAGTATCAGAGATCATCTTCTTACTGTGGCCTCGATATCAATGGCTAGAGGTCGTGGTGGCCGTGGTGGTCGTCATGGTGGATATGTTCCGGTAGAGGAAGGTCCGTCTCGAGACCTAATCGCCTTGGAAGCGATGAACGAGGATCTGCAGAGACAAGTAGCGGAGTTGACCCAAAGGTTGGCGGCGTGAGATTTGGGGGATCGTGAGGTTTCAGACCATGACTCCAAGTCTACCTTCGTCAACCCCTATTCCTGGCGTGGGCAGTCCAGAGAGCACTGCGCACGAGAGGAGCGTCACGGAGATCTCAGCTTTCGGGTGGAGTTGCCTGAATTTACTGGAACCCTACATGCTGAAGTCTTCATCGACTGGCTGAACGAGGTCGAGAGGATATTTGAGTACAAGGAGGTCCCTGATCGTCTGAAGGTGAAGCTAGTTGCCATCAAGTTGAAGGGTCGAGCATCCGCGTGGTGGGAGCAGCTGCCCCTTTTTATACTATCTCTACAAGGAAGCCAAGGGAAAGCAGTTAATGTCTAGGCGGACTGAAGAGCTTTAATTTATGATGACTCCTCGATCAAAGCTACGACTTATGAGGACGATTCGAATCCCTTAAGCCATTCCTCTGAAATGACGCGCCGATTTCTTGAAACAACATCAAAAAGATGATATAATTTCAAGACGGTAGACAGATTCTCGTCGCTTATCGTGAAGAACGTATTGAAATGTCTCGGAAATGAATGCCAAACAGTGATCAATCAAAAGAACATCCAAAGAAGATTGGCTGAATCAAGTCACACGAATTCCGAACAACGGAATATCGTGAAAAGGATACGATCTTCCAAACGATCGTTGAATGGAAGCAAAGATCAATACATGTAATTAACAGAGCAATGACCAAAAGTTCAAATACAAAAAAAGCAAGTGACACTATCAAGCATCATATCGGATCCAGTATCTAGAAAAAGTCATATTACAAAGAACGAGTCGGAAATATCATCAAGGAACGACATCCCAGTTCCTAAGAGGATTAACAATTACAAAGTCAAGACCCCTATGAACCCTCTTCTCTGGATCCAACTCCTCCCAGATTTTTCTGATAAGTGGAGCATAAGGTTCACTATGTGTGCCCAAAACAGGCATGGACCCTACCGCGGCTCTACTGTCAATTGGCACATTTTTAACCCATTTCATCAATTCGGCTTTCAAAGACTTGATTTCTTCGCGAACCGCTTCTACCTCAGCTCCACCTGCGATTGACCAAGGAAGTCATTCAAGGTTCATCAAGAAGAAATTAGAAGAAGAAGAAGAAAAGCTTTACCTCTACTAGGATGTCTGTCTCGTAAGATTTGAAGGCAGGATCAGAATCCTACATCTCTAAAGTCAGCAGAAACTAGTTCAGCAATGCCCACAATTTTGAGTAAGCCACTTTTTTCGAAAAGCAAAGAGAAGGATCAAGAACAAAGACTATACTCACCTGCCCTCGATTCAAGCCTCGAAGACTCCCCATCTAATTCGGGACCAGGAGTATCCCTCCCCACCACATCGCCAGGGATCACATTAGGCGAAGGAATAATAGTTACTTCCTCTACTAAAGACAAAATGAAAGAAAGTAAAACGTTATTCAAAGAACAGACAAAGAAGGAAAAGTAGGATTAAAAGAAAAATTCAGACCAACAGTGACTCCAACAGCGTCATCGACTTCCCCCGGTTGCTTATCAGAAATAACTTCAGGATCTTTAACGACCGATGGTGAGCCGACGAATTCTTGAACAATCGAAGAGCCCTCCTTATCGGTTGTTCCCGATGAACCGACATCTTTAACATCAGCAATGGGAACCATCTTATCGACCGAAGAATCTGGTCTATCGTTGGCACCGGTCTCCACAGCTCGCCCACTTATAGGGTTGGAAGGTTCATCGGAAGCAACGATCAGAGTTAATTCCTCAACAACCCTGTCAACAGTAGCTTCGTCTATAACCGGTTCATCCTCGCCAAGAACAGAGTCATCTGGTTAAACAAAATTTGGAGTAGGAAAATCAAGAAATTTTGAAACGACGGGAAGATCGATTAAAGGCACAAGGTGACACACCTTTAGGATCTAGTTCCTCATCTTCGGAAAGAGGAGAAGATGGTTGCCCTCGACATTTTTTGAAATATTCCTCCACAGTATCCGCATAACTCAAGTCCTTGAAAATGATAGCAGGATCGGTGGATTGGAGGTCGCTAAACATTTTATGAATATCCTCCCCGAGTTTTTGCAACGTATCTTCGGATATTTCTCCAACACCCTCTGCTGGCTCCTCCAGAGCCTTAATTTTGGTCTCCAACTCAGTGATCCTTTCTCTACACAGTCCAAGTTCGTTTCGGCAAGAAGACAGCTCGACTAAGGCCTTGTCCTTCTCCACCTGAACTTCTGCCTCCTTAAGTTTAACATCAAAAAGAGCGATTTGTAAAGATGTTATTTTCACAGTGAGAACACTCTTCTCAATCTTTACAGCTCGAACATCATCTTCGGCACTCTCAGCTCTTTCACTAAGGACAACATTCTGTTCTTTCAATGAAGTATTAGACTATCTAACTGCAGCACATTCGCTCGCAAACACTCGATAAATCGGAAGAAAGTATCTCCTTCTCTTTCTTGATCTTATCAAAGTTCCGCGACAAAGCAGAGGTACTCTCTTCCGATAAACAAACGGACTCTCGGAGAGTATTGCACTCAAGCTCGAGGTCTTTAGATGATTCTTCAAGTCCTTTACATTTCTCTAGAGCTTGATCTATTTCATCAGACATTTTGATAATTATTTCGTCCTTACGGAGCAGCTCCTTTATTAACCGAGCATTTTCAGCTTGCATCTTCTCCAAACGAGCAGAAAATTCAGAATTCTCTCTCTTTACACATTTCTCGACTTGATCGACCCATTTGAAAGACTACAAAAATAAGCGGATATGAATTTTGAGAAGCATGGAGAAGAGAACAAACAGGAATCATCCTGCAATCACTCACCGAAGCAAGGCTGAGATAAAGATGTCCCATGGATTGAGGACCGTTGAATTGACTCAAGTGAACGTCAGCTCTCTCACCTCCCCAAGCGCACACGGACTCACCGATCAAATGATAATCAATGGGCAATATGGAGTTGCGACGGTTGATCCGTTTACGATCTCTTGCTCCGGATGCTCCAGAATCAGCTCCAGAAACTTCCTCGTCAGACACTTGACCGGCAGCGCCTTCTGTTAAAAGAACATTATTTAAGAAACCCTCATATAAATTTAATTGAAGTATGAAGAAGAAGGAAAGACATACCTGGGACTAGAGGAATATTGGTTGTCTCCTTCCCTTTTCCAGCCCCACTTGCTAAGGATAACCCTTCTCCCAACCGACCAGGAATAAAAACTCGATTAGTCACGACGGTTGGCTGAGAAAGAATAAGTCCCGCATCCAAAGATGTGGCAGGGAAGGCCTCAGGAATCATTAGAGGAGGATCAGAAGCCGTTGAACAAGTAAGAGCATCCCCGACATCATCATCATCAACCAGCACCAACTTCCTTCTCTTAGTTGAGGTCGGCTCAGTGACCGGAATAGGGAGAGATGCCACAACAGGAAAGTCTACAGCCGAATATTTGATTCTCCGATCAACACCTGGAACATCGCGGCCCCTCTCATCGGGCACGACCGGTTCATCACCCGAAGCTGGCTGTCCCCTCTTCCTCGATGACAACCTTCTCGAAGGTTCTTTTCCCTTAGCAGTGTCAATATCAGTTCCGGTAATAGACTCCGGAAGACCCGCCTTGGTTACGGTCTCCTTTCCACGTTCACCGGAGATTTTCTTTGCTCCCACCTCTGAGGGAGCCCCACTGTATACTTGGCCCCTAGTCTTCAAAGTAGCCTTCTCCTTCTGTTTCTTGGCTTGTGAAACAGCTCTCAATCTATCAGCGATGTCAACTCTATTATTGGAAGGCATTTCGTCACCTAACAATTGAAGAGGAGAAATTGTAAATTCCTGAAACAGTGAACCGATGGATCGATGAATAACATGAGAAGTCCTAAGTGCCCCTACCCATGGCAAAATATAAACCGTTGTCATGAAGTAGCTTATCAGTTAAAAATTCATTAAGAGGACCGAGATGAAGCCCCTTTAATCCCTTCAAAATCTTCGCTTCATCGGGATTAAGTTTTTCCCTATTTGCTACGTGGGTCCGAGGAACACCCCACTTAATGGGAAAATCCCAGTCCTCGCCGCAGGAGACGAAGAAGAACTTGCTCTTCCGCTCCTTAATAGAATCAGGGACGGAACCCAGAAATTGTCTACCTTGCCTAGCACAAAAATAATACCAGTCCGTATTCCTATCTTTGTTCAAACTAAAAAGGAGGTTGAAAACATGAACAGAAGGCACGAGGTTGTTCTGAGACAGTACTATCACGAAACTACAGAGGATCCTTCAAGAATTAGGGGATAATTGAGAAGGACACACATTATAGAAGCGGAAAATATCGACAAAGATTTGAGGAAAAGGAAGTCTGAGGCCGACAATCAAAGCGTCGTAGTAAACCACCAGGTCTCCCTCTCGAGACAGTGAACAAGCCCGTTCAGTAGGAGTAGGGACTCTGTAACTAAAAGGGGAGATAGATAATCTATAATGGTCCGCGAGCTTCTCAATCGCATCCGCCGGGAGCGTATTAGCGTAAGAATCCGAACAAGCTCTAACTCTTTTTGACTCAACCTTATTCTTAGATGACGAAAGAACATCGAAGAAGAAATCTCAGGAACAGTTCGAGATCCCATACCTGAGACAATACACTCTCTTGATAATCAGAGCTCTTAGAAAGGAAGAAGAAGATCTCGCATGCAAGACACAAGCACAAGATAAAGGGAGGAACACCGCCGCAGCAAGGTTTGAAAAACCCTTCAATTGCGAATCTTCTACAGGGTGTAAATCGGTTTTGGCGGTCGCGATTCTTGACACGTGGACGAGGATCAGTTATCCCATCATTACATAAAAAGACCCCATACCGCTGATACGCCCCTTGATCCTTCCTCGAAAGCTGTTCCCAAGAACGAAACGACGGATAATAAATGACCGAGGTAAAAGACCTAATTACCCATCCGTAACTTATGCCTCAAGAATCCATAAAGCGGTTTCATCAAAACCTTAAAATGATCATCGCTTGGATACACGGCGATGAATATGAAACCACCAAGAG
The DNA here is from genome assembly GCA_026586065.1 of Dioscorea zingiberensis. Taxonomy (NCBI): domain Eukaryota; kingdom Viridiplantae; phylum Streptophyta; class Magnoliopsida; order Dioscoreales; family Dioscoreaceae; genus Dioscorea; species Dioscorea zingiberensis. The sequence continues at coordinate 50,138,492 of CM048818.1, read as the reverse complement.
TATGCAATGAATAGACAACTTGAGAATGCATATCGGAAGAGAAACAGCTTGTTGAGATAATTGTATGCTTAACTCATCGCAAGCATACTTGAGGGGGGACTTGTGATAGGAAGAAAGATGGTAAGACACGTGGAGCCCATCAGAGCCACCCACGTGTCGACATTAAAGAGTCCCTCATTAATATCGAACCAGCCCATATCACAGCAACCATCTCTTGCACCATATCGGATCGGCTACTCAATATCGGAAACACAAACACAACACATCAGATCTGGTTAGGCCGATGAATTATCAACGCAGCATATATCGAAAGGCAACACTGACTCATCAACCCAGAAACACTCCTCGTTTCTTCCACCTAAAATGCATTCTCAACTCATCGGAATAATGCTAGACCTTCTAGAGAAAGCTTGGCTGTTGCCAGGCTGGCCTTCTAGAAGGATTACAGTTGTCAAACAGCTCAGATCCAGCTGGATACTTAGCTGGAGCCTAGCTGGCAAAGCACGTGGCCGAATTCTTTGAAACACGTGTTAGAAAGCCAAGCTTCTTCTCCAAGTCATCGAAGCCTATAAATTGCAGTGTCCCCAACTCATTTGGGGCAAGACATTACAAACAGCGAAGCTCTGTCTCTCTGGAGATTGATCTACTTTTTCCTTTTCTACTTGTATAAATGGCTTTCAAAGCCCGAATATTAGTGAATTCGCTCCTTTCATCCGTGGTTTTTTTCCTACCAAGGGTTTTCCACGTTATATCTTTGTCTCCTCTTCTTTGTTGATTCATTCTCTTCTCATTCTCTCACTGTTCAAAGCCCTACAAATCAAAACAAATTCAACCGTTGTCTTGGAATTGGATTTGATCTCAAAGCAAATCCGATTTCACGGTCAACATATAGTATATTTTGTGAAAAGAAGAGGTTGATCTTAGAGAGGTTAGATTTTTGGGTTGGTGGTTCATCACAGTTTAAGGAAATAAGAAGTTGGAGAATCCACCCGCCTGATGCAAAGCAAAAGCTGGAATCCATTTTAGTGTAGGTTTGTATTCTCAAATTGATTGAAGATTTAAAATCTATTTTTAATTAAAAGAGTGAATTACTGGTCCAATGTGACTTTACCTATAAACCTAAATTGAGTGAATTATTTATAATTTTTGTTTTTATTGTATAAATTCTTTTCACGTATCTTCAACTTTAAAAAAATAAAAAGATCTTTGTTATGGATCTTACTAGCATCTATCATTTTCTTCGTCCAATTTGAACGTGTGTCTGAAAATGAAATTGAAGAGAATCTTTTAAAGTTAAAGATTTTTTTTTAAAAAAAATTTATTCCCTTGTTTGATTCATTTTTAAAAGTGAGAATTGATATTCTGATGAATAGTCCAAAAAGTGAGAATAAGCACTCTTTAAAAATAAAAAAAATATAAAAAAATTGAAATGCTTATTCTCACTTTCTCTAAGAATCATGGGAACGAGGGGAAATAATGGTGCAATTTACAATAAAGACTCCATAATTTATAAACTATTTGTATAAAATAAATTTAAAAGATAAATATATATTTAAATCATTAATATATAAATATATTTTTTTGGGGATGTATTTGTTCTTTGCATCCTTTTCTAATTGTGGTGCACCACACTATGGTGTTGGTAATTTAAGATATATTTTAAAAAAGGAAACATCCAAACTTGCCTGTCTTCCTCTACTTCTTCCTTGCCTATTTTTTTTTCTTTATCATAAGATTAAATATTTTTAAATAAATTAATAAATTTCATATTATTCATAATTCTAAAATTTCAAGAAATAAAATACACACAAAAATGAGTAACATTGCACCTAAGCATAGGAATAAGAATGACCACATTCCACTTATTCTTATTCTCAACTTATTCTCACAAAAATCCTCATTCTCAAAAATTCTCTTCTCAATTGTTCTCACTGATTTTATAATACCAACATGATCTAGTTAAAGAGGAATAGTTAAACAATATTGGATTAGCAGTGGAAAATAGATATAAAGATATTTTCTATATATTTATGTTTAGTGGATAAATTTTATTTAACATTACTTGAGAGATGAGTATTATTGATATTTTGAGAAATCTTGTGTTTATATTATAAAAAAAATATCAAGCACAAAATTTGGGCGTGTTTAGTTACACGAAAGTCTACGTAATTTATGGAAGTCCACTTCCACGAAATCTAGAGTTCCATTCAAAACTCAAAGTTTGTGGTGTTTGGTTTAACAGAAATGGTGAGTCACTTTTGGACACTTTTGCTCTTTGATTTACGGAAATAGATTTACTGAGGTGTGAGTTCCACACTTCTGGGTGTTTGATTAGTTTAGTAATGTTTTTCTGAATACCACTTCAAGGGATCGTGAGGTTACCACCTCCAAGAGGTCGTGAGGTTACCATCATGTTATTTATCCATTTAAAGTTTATTATTTTAATCTTTTTTCAACAAGAATTTTTTTTTTAACAAAAATGAAGTCTTCCTACAATTATGTAGTTAAGTCCTATAATTGTTTTAAGTTTCTTTTTTATATTAAAGTATTTTAAGATAAACTAGTTTATTCAATATTCATTATATATTTTTAAGTGTACTTTTATGTATTTATTAATTTTTCACGTACGAATTATGTAACTTATTCATCTTGTTTATATTCATCTTCTCATTAAATCTTACTTCTTCCTCATATGGTATAAAATTAATTTCTGTCAATGTTTGTCTTCGAATTATTATGTTGTACTTTTGTTATTTGAAGAGTTAGTAAAAACAAAGATAAGTTTTAGAGAACCCAAAATTGGGATATAACATATATGCATACGTGTACTCCATTAAAATCTAATATCACCATGTACAATAAATACCCCTTAGATAATTAGCAATATTAACTACAATATTATATATATATATATATATAAACCTATTTAAGAAAAATATTCAATACAACAACACTCAGGTTATGAACATCAACATAAATACATGAAAAAACTTGTTTCCAAATACAACTAAATGTTTTGTTCATATCAATAATAACTACCAAGAGTTCAGTTGAAGCTTATAGAGAAAAAATGTACAAATGTGGAATACTGCTTTATTCATATCAATGAAGTTTGAGTGCATAGAATTCAGCTGAAGCATATACAAGAAAAAAAGCTCATGTGTTTACAACACATTAACATGAGAGGCCACACAATGACCATTAGAAAGATGTATAAATTGTACAAACAAAGTGTAGGATTATTTGGTGTTCAAAAAACACAGCGAAAGATAAAATAATCAAATGATAGATCTATTTACATTTAATAGTGGTAAAAGTGGAATGACACGTGGTCTCTCATTAGACGAACACATGGAAGAACCACAATCCATCATCTACCCAATATAAGAGGTAGAACTTCGAGCCTGCTGCTCGGCCAAGACTACTCTGCACTCTGCTACTCAGCCAAGCCTCTACACTCTGCTGCTCAGCCAAGACTATTCTGCACTCTACACTCTGCTGCTCAGCCAAGACTACTCTGCACTCTGCTACTCGACCAAGCCTCTGCACTATGCTGCTCGGCCAAGACTCCTCTGTACTCTGCTACTCGGCCAAGCCTCTGTACTCTGCTACTTGGCCAAGAATACTCTACATGGTCTACTGCTTAGCCAAGTCTTCACTACATGCTCTGCTCGGCCAAGTCTACTATTCGACCAAGTCTCCACTGCATGCTCTACTTGGCTAAGGTCTTCTCTTCCAAAACACTCTTCCAAAGGAGAAGGACTCATAAATCCTCAAAAAGTTTGACGAAACTTCTAGAATGTATCCAGCTGGCAACTTAGTTGGCACTGAGTTGGTAATATGGTTGGCATCTGACTAGCATCTAGCTAGTGAAACTTGGTTGCCAAGCGATCTCAAGGCGAAACTCGGACACTAAGCAACCTTAAGGTGAAACTTGGACGCCAAGCAACCTCAAGCTATAAATAGAAAAGAAGAAGATCAATTAGGGGACTTTTGGACATTGGGAGACCATACACCCTGCAACTCTCTCTCTCCCCTCTTTCACCATTGTGATTTCTCTCTCTTATGCTCCCATGGCTCCACGCCATTATAAAATCCCCAACACATAGTGAATTTGCTCTTGCTCATGAGCACTGTGGTTTTTCCCCGATTTCATGGGGTTTTCCACGTAAATCTTGTCTTCTCTTGCATGCTTGGATAATCTTCTTCTCATTCTTGTGATTTTGTCCCTCAAATCAAACAAATTTAACCGTTGGTGAAAGATTGGACTTGATCTCGAGGCAAATCCGATTTTAGCATCAACAACATTTAAAATTTATTTAACTTGTTAAATATCGGATTTAAAACATACCTGGAAGCGGATTACTTTTATGAGATTCTTTGATAATGCGAAGACTCTATGCGTATCCACACCGAGATTAACCTTCCCTATCAACCCTTTGACAAATGGAATCACGAACAAATTAAACCAATGTTGTAACTCTCACCTTACTTGATGGATTGTATTTCTTCTTCCTCTACCAAACCCATATGCAAACCTATAGTATTTGCATGAGCCTTTTGGATCCCCCAAAACCATTTGGTTTTCCCAAAACCAAAACTATCAAGCATTTTCATGTGGCTTTTGGTTTTCTCAAAACCTTTTGGGTTTCCAAAAACTTTTTGGTTTTTTCCAAAACAAAAACCATCAAGTGACATTTGGTTTCCCTAAACCACCCCATGCAATCATTATTCAATTTGTCCTTTAATATTAACTATATTCTTTATGCTAGTAAAGAAGATAATAATATTCTATTTAGACTAAAGATTTATTATTTGATTAATTAAATAATCTAATTTTATCATCAAGTAATAAAATAATTAATCCTATAGCAAAGGTCAGAACACTCGTTAGTGTGTGACCCCATAGGTTCAATACTAAGCCGGTAGCAAATTAGTAATACTAATTTACTAATCAAGGTTGGCATTTAGCAAAACTCCTTAACGACCGGATAACATAAAATATACAATTACTCTCAAGAACCAATTGAAGAATAATATAATATTTCCTTCTGTCTATAAAGCTTTGGGTCAACCCTAGGATATGGTTGAATTGTCAAATCCCAATAGGTTGCCAACTATGTTTCATATCAATTATAACCGACAAATGAATGACTCAAGAAACTATTTTCTCCTTCATTCAATTGCCCTGACCAAGGTCTTAATTTAGTCGTTATAAATAATGTCAACATAGAGCTCAAACTCATTACCAAGAGTTGACAGATTCCATCTTGATCAATCATTAGTTTTACAAGTATTTAATCATACCTAATATCCTTTTAACTGTCGTTCTAGGGCAATAGGTGTCTAGAATCAAAGTATGATAAATAGTTTGTTAATTACTATTATGATCTCATGTCAAAGGAAACTATTATATCACATTTTTCAAGAGAATATCTTTTTGACAGTTTATGGTAATATTAACTATTAGGAATCTCAATAAAGTCAGTTCAATGATCATATCTTTATATGCATCACACACACACACACACACACACACACACACACACACACATATATATATATATATATATATATATATATATATATAAAATTTACTATCACACATATATTAATCTAACCAGATCACTATTGTCTCATTCTTAATGATCCTGTGATCAAGAACTTCTTTAGATTAAATAGTTTTAAGACTTGACTCTCATTATTGCGATCTCCATCATAATGACAAGTCTCTAAATTTAATCAAGGACATCATCATATTAAACACTTCATATGATGAAAAAAGAAAGTTCTTGTCATATGTTAATCAAACAACATTGTTTGAAATGTGTTCAAATTATTATATAAGAGATTGGATCTAGGGCATATCAACTATATCCCTAACACAAAGCATAACACACTGCACCAATTCCAAATCGAAATCTATCCGCGTTGCAAATCTTCAATCAAAATGCTCCGTGAACATTACACATAAAAATCTTGAACTAATTCCAATTCCAATTGCGCTGTAGAAGTCCAAGGAAAATGTTCAATTGGTTCAGTTCACAAGAAAAAATCCCTGCAACTTCATCGACATTGGTTGTCCTATGTTTGTTTCCACTGTTTTTTTTTTTTTTTTACAAAAAAGGAGTAGAAAGAAGAAGCGTGTGTTTATAAAATCAAAAGTTTCATATTGTTCAGTTCATGGAATAGTACAAGGCTCCTGCAATCTAGTGAAACAAAGAAGACATGATACATTGTGTGAAAACAGTGTTAAAATGAAAACATTAACATGGAAAACAACATCAATCCGATAGAGGGAGTGGGCTACGGTGGTGGTCTGGTATGGCCTTACAACTGCCATGCCACATAACTCAACCAAGAAATGAATAAAACAATCAATTATAAAAACCACAAAATTCCAAGTTCCTTTCTCAAACCTCCTCCACAATCTGTGAAAGCTGGTGACTGTAATAAGGCCCTGCAACCAAAGAAATTGCCTCATAATTACATTACAAATTGCATGAAGGTAAGATCAAAAACATGATATACAAGAAGCAAACACATAAATATGAAGAGATGGAAACATAAACCTAGGAAACCAATGCCTTATTGTGCTTTCTTAGATTTTTCATGTGGTCTCATCATAGTCATAACCCATCAAAACCTCCAAGGAAACATAAACGAGGAAACCATAACAATATAAGTATATAACACAATCAATACATACTAATAAGTCTAGGAAGAGTAGAAATACATGATACTAACATCCATAAATAGTAAACAAAGAAGATAGAAGCATGCAAGAATAAATAAAATAAATCCACTCAACATCACTAACACCAACAACACCATAATGAAATGATTGATTCCATCCTTAGCAACATATCACTCCATCGGGGAAAGATACTTCTTGATCCAAGCCTGCCGTATGTCCATCCGCTTAACCATGATCCTTCTCCCCTCATTTTCATGCTCCTCCGAGTAATCAAACAGCGTTTCCAAATCCAAGTCATTGAATCCCTCCACCTCTATCACTCTCGGATGGAGCATCTCGGATCAGTGGGTGTTCTTGATTGCATCAGCCATCTCACCGACCACCTTAATCAGGTCTGCCATGATTGTCTCATTCTGTCCTTTGGCACTCCTGCTTGAATACTTAAAAGCAAAATACTAAATCATTTAAAAACAAATCCAAACAAAACCTTGAAAGCATACAAAAGCAGTAATCAAACAAATTAAAAAGATGTAAAAGGATTTATTGTATGCAATATCAAACAAGACCTTCAAAATATTTATTTAAACAACAAGTTTTACCGAAAGGGTAGTTGTTAGGTTTCATAATGATCAACCTCTACAAGACCTCCATAGATCATATTAAGTTTTTGAAATTCTTGAATCACTACTCCTTGCTTAACATCCTCCTCTCTGATATTTACTTCATGAATGAATAAGATCAAGACATGCCTAAATGAAACATGACAGAATGTGTGGTATAGAAAAACATCAAATTCTCGAGTAACTGAAACACTATATGACTGCTTGTTCTTCATATACAACAGATCCTCCACAATCAAGATGATAGCCACCAATAATGACCGGTAATTTTCTTAATATACACTATTAGGTAAACCTTAAAATCATGCAATTAAAACATTAAAAAAATAGAACTAAAATAACTAATATAATCATCTTCGAGAAATCAAAACTAAAGGATAAACGCTAACAAGATGTAACTAACAAGATTTGACTACTGAGCCTGAACAACACATAAAACTCTTGTAAGAGAATTAAAAGAAGGATACAAGGCCAAATTAAAGCAGTTGAAGCTGCTCACCTTCATCCTCGGCATAAATCGGACTCCCTACAAAGTTAGAAGAGGGGGAGATGAGGGGAAAGGTTGGGATGAGAAGCAATTTTACCTTGCTATAGTTTGGTGCCGCTATAGAAGATCATTGATAGGGACGGCGGCTGGAGCAAGGGTTTCAAGTGGAGGTCGGTCTAAACCCTAATCTTCAAGGGTTCTCATTAAGAGTCATTAGGGAGAAGCCCAATACCTATGCAAGCCCTAGGAGATCGCACCAAGAACGCTTAAGAGAAGCCTGTGAGCGAGAGCTTGGAGAAGGTCGTAACCAGGAGCTAAGGAACCCCACTTGCCCAAAAGTGGGACTTCGGTCTCCAAGCCAAAAAAAAGCCTGAAGTCTCACTTCGTCTTTGTTAACCCGGATGTCAAATCTTGCAAGTCAACCCTTTTCAAAGTCTGACTTCCAACTTCTGGGTTTGACTTCTAAAAACCAAACCCACCAAAGTGATTGAAGTGAGTTCATTTCCATTACTTCAATCCCCACTTTGAATAACCAAACACACCCTAAACATCCCGGAATTCTCTGCTCAAGTACTTTCAAGTTGCATCTTTAAATGGCTAACAATGTACTTTTGGTATTCCTGGTAGACTAGTGGGGTTAATTACATAAATGGTCCCTCAACTTTGATCGGATTTCACTTTTGTTCCTCAGCTTTAAATTGTAACAAAATCGTCCCCCAACTTTCAAAACGTAATAAAACGGTCCCACCAGCCGGTTGTCTGTTCTAAAGGTCTAACGTGGCGGTTACATACTAATTCACCATGCCACCCTGGACGCCGAAGTGGCATCAAATAGTGGATTTTTCATCCTCAACTTTATGGTTTTTCACGGCTGGTCCCATAACTTTAAGTTATTACATAAAAGGTCCCTAATCTTTATATATGTTAAAAAAAATGTAGTTAACACATATTTGTTTACAAAAAAGTGCAGTTAACACATTTGGAATATTGGGATCATATTCCAATCAAAATAACGGTGCAGTGAACACATGAAACAACTGCAAACACATTTACAAATTCTTCTTATCATGATTTGACAAAAATATTTACAATTTAAGTATAAAATTAAGACATTTATGTAATGAAAATTCATATTCACATTACACATTTCACATTCACATTTCACATTTCATAATATTGGGATCTCATTCCAATCAAAATAACGGTGCAGTAAACACATGAATGGTCCCTCATCTTTATGTAATAAAAATTCATATTCAAATTTCACATTTGATAATGTGTAATGTGAATTTTCATTATGTTGTGAATGTGTAATGTTAAATGTGAATATGAATTTTTATTACATAAATGTCTTAATTTTATACTTAAGTTGTAAATATTTTGGCCAAATCATGATAAGAAGAATTTGTTAATGTATTTGCAATTGTTTCATGTGTACACTGCATCGTTATTTTGATTGGAATGTGATACCAATATTCCAAATGTGTTAACTGCACTTTTTTTTAACATATATAAAAATGAGGGACCTTTCATGCAACAACTTAAAGTTGGGGGACCATCCGTAAAAAACCATAAAGTTAAGGCTGAAAAATCCACTATTTGTTGCCATGTCGGCGTCCAGGGTGGCATGGTGAGTAAGCATGTAACCGCCACATCACACCTTTAGAACCGGCAACCGGCTGGTGGGACCGTTTTGTTACGTTGTGAAAGTTGGGGGATAATTTTATTACGATTTGAAGTTGAGGGACGAAAGTAAAATCCGGTCAAAGTTGAGTGACCATTTATGTAATTAACCCTAGACTAGTGCTTTGCAACATTTAATAGGAAGGAAAGAGAATTAGGAATTTTATGTTTTTATTTTTAAATAAAAATAAATTATATATAGAAAAAATAATAATTCTCATAATATTAAGGTATAATGAACAAAAGACCCCTCAAACTTTCACATATTCACAAAAAGTCCTCCCAAGTTTGCAATATCCCAAACAGTCCCTCCTTTTTTAGACTTTGACTTTTTAAACCTTCCATCCACTAACACCATCTCTTTTCTTTTTACATGACCAAAATGCCCTTTGTGGATATCATGACCAAGCCCTCCCCCCAATGCATGAAAACAACAAAGTGAAATGTCTGGAATGCCCTCAATTCAAAAAGCAACTGCAATGGGCGGTTGGAATCCCGAGACGACGCGACACACCGTCTTCTCCTTCAGCCAGCCTCTCACGAAAACGGTTCGTCATACAGGCAGACTGCAGGAACAGAGATCAATCAGAGGTTTTTTCCGACGCTGCACAACCGTCAAGCCACCACTGCCGGAGTACTCCCGCCGGTTGCTGCTGCTTCCCGGAGATCAAAGTAAGCGGGTTTAGGCGAACTTAAAGCTGCTACGCTAAGGTACGAAGTATGCTTGGGAAACCTGGGTGTCCATGATTTTTACCTTCTTTTCGCTTGTTTTTATTGGTTTGTATGCATTTGGGATGGAAGATTAAACATAATGGTGAGCGATTTTGGGTTGTTGTTCGCGTGGCTAGAACTTCGCAGCAAGAAATTTGGGGTTTAGGGTTTATTCTTTTTTTTTTTTTGCTGATTTAAGGTTTAGGGTTTGGGGTTTAGGGGATCAATTTGTTGTACATTCCTTACGAATGATGTCTACAAGTGTAACCAATGTTTCCATGTAAAATACATTGTTTCCGTTTATTCTCCAAAGTTTCCATTTAAACGTTCTACAACCTTTCGTAATAAATCTCTCTTGATGCAGGCTACGGGAAATATGTCGTCTAATCTAGTAAACGGTAGGTGCTACTTGGTGCCGGTCCACCAAACACTTGCCGAATTGAAACCCCATATGACTGAGAGGCACTTGGAACTCATCAGGAGGACACCCTTTGCCCCATTATTGGACATCGAACTTGTTATGCAGGAGAGAGGACTGTCGGATGCTCTGTTAAAGAGGTATGACGAGCGCACCAAAAGATTTAGTATTGGAGAGAGCATGTTGGCATTCAGACCCCAGGATATTGCTATTATCTTTGGCCTTCGCTGCCATGGGGAAGCGGTGGTCTTCAAGAAGCAGAAAAAGCAATAAGCTTTTGAAGTGAAATACATGGGTAAAATATACGACAGGCACAAAGATGCCATAAAAAAAAAACTTCTCCAGCTTGTTCAGAAGAAAAAAGGGGAAGAAGAAAATTTTGTCAAACTATTGGTGGTGTACCTCCTTGGAACGATGCTCTTTCCAAGCACCTCATGTGCGGTTCCTAACTGGATTGCAGACTATGCGGACAAGCTAGCTGAACTAAACCGCTACGCGTGGGCGCAGGCCACTCACAAGTGGCTTATGGATGATGTCCCGAAGATATCCGCACGCGTCCAGTCCAGGGAATCCGATGAGACTGTACAAACTAGATATCTAAGAGGGTGTGCTGTCGCCCTCAACATGTGGTTCTATGAGGTCACCGGGACAGGGAAGAAGGTGCACTATGGGAGGACACCAAGGATCCTCAGCTATGGGGAGAACAGCTTCAGAAAGCAAGCCTCCCTTGGTCCCCTGCTAAAATCACTCGATGGAAAGGAGGTACTCCAGCTTTTTCTTTAAATTTGAAAGTTCTCATGTAGGATGATATATTATCGTTTAATATAACCACTTCTCGTTTAACATAGTTTATTTTCACTTAACTTATTGAGTTTATGTTTAATATAGTATTTTTTCGTTTAATTTAAGAAATTCCTATTTAATATGTAGCGTTCCCGTTTAACATTATTGGATTGGGGTTAATATCTAGCGTTATCGTTTAACATAATACACATTTTGGTTCTTTACAGTTTTTCGAGCTTGTCCCCGTCACATCGGAGGAGGAAGAGAACGTAGGAGCCTTGAGGTGGGACGATCAAGGGCCCAGACCGGAAAAGAATGAAAAAGTTTCCACTGCGCCCCCATCCCGTGGCAAGGGTGCTAAGGGAGCGGCGAACAGTGAACGAAAAAGGGTCCTCGAATGCTCCAAGTCCAGCAGTCCCCCGCGTACTACTCGCCGTCGTCCTTCTACGGAAACTCCGACAAGGAGGCCAATGGATGATAACACTGCACCACGTATTGAGAAGGCACTTAAGGTTCTTTCAAGAGATGTTGCCAGCATCTAGTCCCGACTTGACAAAATGGAGGGACAGAGGGGGGCTCCGAAGCCAGAGGTATCAGAAACAACGCAGGCGTCGGTATCGAACACGGCGGCGGCGCCAGTATCAGAGACGGCGGCGGCGCCGGTATCCGAGACGAAGGCGCCATCGCTATCATCTCCAATTGCAGGGAAACGGTTAAAGAAGGTCACATCCGGGCCCGGTTGTCGGTCTCGAAAGTCGATAACCTGGTCTCAAACTGCGATGGCCCCTCTTCATGAGGATAAGATGCCGAAGAGGAAATCGGGCAAGGTAAAAAAAGCTGCAAATGTTAAGCGATGTCCATCTGTGTCTGCCAATGTTGAAGATGACGACGATAACTACGTGGTCACACTTGGCGGCATAATTGAATCACTGACACAGATGAAGAACTTGACGCCCAGTGACCCAAACCTTGCACCCACCGCAGCGACCGATGACCAGCGACCGCCAGCCCCAGTCGTTGAACCACCAACTTCTGAACCGGTCACTGCCACTACTGAACCACCGACCACTGCCAATACTGAACCACCCACTGATCATGCAGATAGTTTGGCACCAGCGACCGCCGACCAACGATCGTCGACAACCGTCGCTGAATTACAAACCTCTGAACCACCCGCTGTCACCAATGAACCAGCGGCCACCGCCCACCCTGCCACTGAAGAACCGGCATCGACCACAGAGCCGGAGAGAAAAGACGCGATCATGGTGGAGGATTTAATGGCAAAGGAGAACACAATGCAAGTTAAGACAAACTTTATACCAAAAATTAAAAATCCTTCTGGTTTCATGCGGCTGACTAATATAGAGAAAACAACAATTGGGATGTATCTCAAGTGCAGAATCGATAAGTAAGTTTAATATTACGAATTTCTATTTAGTATGCTCATTTGTCATTTAATAATTGGTTTTTTCGTTTAATATCTTGGTGTTTGCGTTTATTAAACTTGGTTCCCGTTTAATGTCACGCTTAATATTCAGTTTTTCACCATTCAGGACTATTGTTTGGAGGAATGAGTGGACGTACACCACTCGGGACCATCTGTATACGCTGTTGGACAGTAAGGCGATGGCTGTTGACGATGTCATGGACGTATATGTGCTGATCATCCTTGAATCTATGGCCAAATCTTCCTACCCTTACAAGAAACGGGCCACAATAACGAGACCGTTGGCGCTTTTAATGTCGAAGCAATTAGCTTCCGGAGATGTTTCCCTTATACTAATGAAGGATGCCGTCCATGCATACAACGAAGTGGAGTTGGTTATTTTGCCCATAATCCTAAATAAGCATTACCATCTCGTCGTTCTGGACAAGAAAAAGAAGCAGTATGTTCACTATACCTCATTGAGAAGTGCTATATACGAAGCAAATGCTCGGGAAATGGTAATACGATTAACTTTATTTTTTTATTTTCTTTGGATTTTTCTAAATGGTCCTTATTCTTATATCAGCGGCGACTCTTCGACGACTACATCCAAATCGAATTAGGAGATTCCGGAACGCAGGGGTACCCACTTATAACTGACCATGACTGCCCGCAACAGAAGGCGGGGACCGTTGACTGCCCAATCTATGTAATGCGCTTCATAGAGCAAATCCTCAATGGCGAGAAACTCCACCTCCCCCACACCGACGTGCCGTTGTTTCGTTTGCGCTTCGTCGCACAGATATTAATGGACGGCTTGAGGCGGAGCGGTAAGGAATCTGAAGCGGGCATTAAAGCTGATCAACAGGCGTGTTAAACTTAGATTTTCGTTTAACAAACATTAACGCTTCCAATGGACATGACTGTCATGCTGTTAGAAAGTATTGAAATTTATATTAAACGGGAACGCAAGATATTAAATGTAAATGTTACTTTTTAAATGGGAACATAATATATTAAATGGAAAAGTTACTTTTTGAATGGGAACATGCGATAGTAAACATAAAAGTGATATATTAAATGGAAACTAATTATCTTAAACGGGAGCATGACAATCGTAGTCGTTTAATCACAATCCACAAATGGGCATGAAGAAGAAAATATTATGACATTAACTAACGTTCAACTGAAACAAAACAAACAAAAAAGTGCAGATAACACCAACAAAACAAAAAGGATGAAAATTTAAACAACACAAGAAGAAAAAAAAAACATAATGAAGGGGGTCCATGACATGCAGCAGTAGCAACATTCTTTTCAATCAGTATCTTCTCCAGATGAACTGGGAGGGAGATACTGAAGGGCTTGGGTGAAATCCATCTGAGTCAAGTCGAGATCAGGATGACGACGAGAGATATCTTGGAAGATTTTGAAACCTCCCTCTACACAGACAAGACGTTGGAAGTCGTCAGATTCTTTGAACTCAGAGATTGCACGGGCGGCGATCTCGCGTTCGCGGGCCATGTTCTCGTCGGAAAGCTGGTAGTTTTCAACAGTACGACGAATGTCCATGCGAAAGAGTGGTGACCGTTTGTATGAGGCTACGGCGTCATCCGGGATCCTTTTCAGGGCAGAAAGTTCGGCAGGTGGCTCCTATTCCTTCGACGTCGTCTTTGACATCTCTTGGACTTCTGATGAGCTTGAGTCCGATGGAGGTCCTTTGATGATTTCTCTTAGAGATTTGCGAAGCCTGTGAGGATCCATTCTTGTAGAGGGAAAGAGTGATGAGGTTGTGCCCATGTAGAGGGCTATTTAAAGAGCGAAGGAGGCCGCACGATGATCGAGGCGACGAGAGAGGATTGATGCGACGCGAAAGGATTGAGGCGACGCGAGAGGATTGAGGCAATTTTGCTTTGGGTAAAGTATCTCGGGTAGTTTGGTTATAATTTCGTCCGCCTACATTCAACCAATTGATGGAGGCGCCAGAGCCTCGAAAACGGAAAAGACATTGAAGAGAATTAAATTGATTCGACCCGAAGGGGGCCAAATCGTCGAAATATGGGAAAAGGCTTTGGGAGATTGAGATGGTCACCTCTTTCCCCAACCAATTGAAATATTAAACGAAAAAGTCGTAATATTATACAGAAAGTCGTAATATTAAACGGAAACCAGTATAATTAAACGAAAACGTATAATTCAGGCAGAAACAAGAAACGTACGAAATACAATAAATGTTAGAGTAATTACATATTAGTCAGCAATCGATGCATTACAAGATCTCCGATTGTGACTCAAATTTCACGGGCGACTTCTACGTAACTCACGACGCCGATTCCTGTGATTCTATTCTCTTCCGTCTTGGACGACCCAGCGGCCTCTTTGTGTATGGCGGTCGCAGAAGCAGTTCGCGATTTGAATCAGTCATCATCTGGGACGGGAAAAATAGCTTCGGCATACGTCAACCGGTAAGCTTCAACCGTGAAGTAGTTGTCAACATACCGATGTACACTTGTGTCCGTTAGCATTATTGCAGCACATGCTTGTTTGCATGGGAGGCCATACACCTGCCACCTTCAGCATGAACATGTCCTTGAGAGCAGACTAACGGCGTGGTTGTTCTCGTCGATAACCTCGAAATGATCTCCGTTTGAACGGCCAACAAGTAGGTTGCGGCTTTCTTCAACGATTTCCAACTTATTGTGTATTTCTGGGCATAAGTGGGTTTCCCATTTTCGAGAATTTTCACGGCAGTTGCAAAGCATGACCATGAGGTTGAACCTTTGTTGGACAAAATAAAGAAGTTACGAAGCAAAAAAAGAAAAGATATTAATTACAGACTTGTTATATTAAACGGATAAGCTTGAAAATAAGTAGGAACAAATCATATTAAACGAAAACATGAAATATTAAATGAAAAAAAATTATTTTAACTAGAAAAATGTTATAGTAAACGGTAAATTAATATATTGAACGAAAACTAAATAAATTAAACGATAAAGTGACTTGCCTTATCGAATCGATCATGTTCGTTATGGGGAGATGGCGTGCCTCCTTAATCCAGGCATTGAATGACTCTGCTACGTTGGAATACATCTCTCCCCATCTTTCGCCTTTGAATATATAGTTTGACCAATGAGAAACATTGGATTTCTGAAGCAGCCAACGATGTGCGTCAGCTGATACGGCAAGTAGGTCGTTCACTGCCTCATCGTATTCCTTTACGGTACATGCATAAGCGATCCTGACAAATATGGACCAACACTCCTCTTTCAGAGATTTCCCAAGCCTAATATTTCCCTTCATGAAGTTCACTTCCAAGTGTTGTAAACAATATGCATGCGGGGCAAAAGAGAAAACATTTGCGACGGTGTTGATAAGGCCATTTGACCTATCCGAAACGAATGTAATAATCTTGCCATAGTCATCATCCCCGTAAATGACATCGCCCAGTTTTGACAGGAACCACGTCCAGTTGGCGTCGGTTTCATTATCAACGACAGCGAACGCAACATGAAAGAAGCCCTCGTTCCCATCTTTATCTGTCGCTCCCAACAACGTGCCCCCGTATTTTCCAAGCAAGTGAGTTCCATCAACGAAAAGTAATGGCCTGCAACCTCTCTTGAAACCGTCAACACATGCACGGAATGAGAAAAATGCACGTCTAAACCGCTCACCGTCCTCGTCAACAATGACAATGCTAACAGGGTTTGTCTCCATCACCTTGTTTGCATACCATACTAACAAGTCATAGCTGGCCACCTCACTACCATGAAGAATACCCTTGGCCACCTCTTTCCCCAACCAAGCCTGCTTATACGGCAAATTGACACTATGATCTCGTAACATATCCTGCTGAATGTCAATAGCTCTGCATGCAGGGCGGTCCTTCGCCTTCGCACTACACCAGCGACCCATTTCTTCGATGCTTTCGGATACGACGTCGTACCTATACCGCCTCCACATGTATGTGTGGGATGTATCGTTTTGATTGCAAATGTTGTATGATTACCTTCTGTCGATGCGTGGACACGCCACTGGCAATCCACTGCGGTACATTGGACAGTCAGTCTCTTCTTATTATTCTTTATGAAGTTGAAGTCAAAATTTCGATTGATAGCGAAACTGCGAAGTGCGTCCTTGAAGTGGTCACCGTCCCTAAACCGGTCACCTACTATCCATGACTGAATTACAGTGCTATCCGATTGAGTAGAAATGGCTAATGCCCCCGTAGACCCTTGCTAGAATGGATTTGTGCCTCGGCTAAACGATATGCTATCCGAGTTTGAATCCCTCCTGTTGGTGCATATATCACAAATGAGATTGGGATATATTTTTCGGAAAGTGAAATGTTAAACGGAAACACACGATAATAAATGGAAACCCGTATTGTTAAGCGGAAAGTGAAAATTTTAAACGAAAACTGACTATATTAAACGTAAACTCATGAGTTTAAGCGAAAACATGAAATGCACTGACTACAAGAAGGATTACGTCGACGTACTGAAGGGTAGGTTGGTTCGAGAATAAAAAAAGACATAGTATTTACGGTGGTAATGAGGAGCTTGAGGGTCCATCCACCGCATCTTCAACGGTATCGACAATAAGGTCGACGGCGGCGCTGTTGAACATGTGGTATATATGACACATACGCTGAAAGTCCACCTCCGTTTCAATTGGGCAAACAGTTCGGTGTGCATCCAGTGTGACAAACCAAACTTTTACGCGGGAAACTTCAAGACCCCATCGCTCACATATCTCATTTAGTATTGACGCCCATGAACTCAACAGCAGAAGCGCAAAACTCGTCCCTCGCCCTTATATCCGGCATTGCACAAAAGGTCTCCATTGCGACTGCAATGAGAGAGTACCTTATCTGTGACAAGGTTTAAACTGATACGGAAACTCTTTTCGAAAAAATGAGAAAATGAACTCACGGCTTAAAGTGAATGTTTCTTTGACTCGCCTTGGGAGGTGACTCGCCGAGGAAGAGTAGGTCACTGAACTCGATGGTTCAGGGAGGAATGGAAACAAAATGCAACAAAAGAGAACAAAGGAGAACAAAGAATAACAAAGGAAGAAGAAACTCTGAAAAAGCTGGGCACGAAGTACAAAAAGTATGTGAGAAAAGATGGTAAAAAGTGGTGATTTGATGGCTTAAAGTGGTGTTTGAACTCTTCTCTTTTGATTTGGCGGGAAACAGAGCAGCTCAGTTGGGGGGCAAAATGGGTATTAATGGCTGGATTCACTGACGAAGTTATGCCTAGGGACTAAAAAGTAACTAAATAAAAAAGGAGGGACTGTCTGGGAAAATGTTTTGTCAGGGGGACTGTTTGGGAAGTTTGCAAACTTCCAGGGACTAAAAAATAATTTTCCCTAATATTAAAGACCAACAGAAATTAATCTGAAAATCCCAAACTTCTTACTGATTATGAAACTATAAAAATAATATATTAAAGAAAAATTCTATAAATAATTGGCAGGGTACTTGTATCATTTTCATGTAAGATAAATCTCTATAATTTCTTAATCGAGAATAGTAACCTAATTTACACCTAACCACATTTTATCCAAATTATTATTTACAGAGATATTTTAAAGTTTGATGATCGAAAACATTGTTTATATAGTGAGAGGAATAACCTGCACAACCAAACGAAACGAGAGTCAAGCGTTCCGACCAAGAGTGTGACTTCCCCATGTGCAAGATGCCGGTGTCCCAATTGAACTGCAACGCATGCCATTCTATAAAAACAAAGCTTAAATGCTCCCAACTCTCTGCTTCCCTTCTTTCCATGTCTGTCTGGATAACCAGAAAGAAGATATGGCTTAGCTGCAATTAAGAGAGAGACAGAGAGAGAGAGATAGGTATAGTGGTGGTGGACCTTTGCCTGCCTGCCATCCATCATCTCTTAACTTGTAACTGCAACAGAGTGCGTAGAAAGAGACTCATGACGAAGAGGTTGAGCCTTGAGAGCAGGTGGTGTGGTCCGAGTATTTGAGTGTGGCTCCATCACATCCAAAGCTGGCAACCGCCATCATGTAAAACAAAAGCAATCAATACAATAGTAGGCAGGCACACTCACATACTGTTAAATCTATTCTAGATCTAACTCCATGATTTAGAAGGAGAAAAAGGAAAATATTTATCCATATAAAATGGTTAATTATTTCATAGGCTTTTTTTTTTGGTTTGTTTGTTTTTTTTTTTTTTAATGTAGATAGGAACCTAGGTGATAAGATACCCATTTAAGTAGGTAGGTCAAAAAAAGCTGAAATTAGTGATTCTAAATCTTAATAAAACAAGAGAAGAGATAGTCAAATATTGTACAAAGTAGAGACTTACTGACCGACTATATATTTGACTTCAACTCACAAGAAACACATGAACGGATGGATAGATGGATGCACAGTGCTGCACTACACACCCTCTTAAATGACCCTCTTAAAATCACATCTCCACAGCATTTATTCTGGGAGCAAACAAGGGGCATGCCTTAGCCTAACCAAGTCACAAAGTCCCCAAATCCCAAGTCCAAATCGGATCCCTCCCTCCTGCTAACCAACAATTCCGACAGTAATACGAAAACAAATTAAAGGCAACGATAATAACACTAGAGGCAGGAATCCGGGAAGAAGTAGGTAGGGACGTAGTTCGATGGGAAGAGGGGCCTCTAACAGCGTCCTTTATTATTAGCATTTATTAGGGGTGAAGCCCACAAGAGAGTTGTCAAGGTCGAAGCTGACACGTGTCCCCTGCTGCTGCACGTTACCGATGATGGACAGTGGCGATGACGTCGGCGCGAAGGCCAGGCAGAAGGTCCCCGCCGAGTCCACCGGGATGAGATAGTTCTTCGCCGGAAGCTTCAGCTCGCTCCCGCTGGGGAAGTGGAACGAAACCGTCGGCACCTCCACGCTCGTCCTTGACGACAAGTCGTAGCACGTGTCGAACAGTGCCACGGCCGACGTTGTCGGGAGGTCGCTCGTGCGCTTTGCGAAGGCGTCGCGGAGCGCGGTGTACGCGTCGGTCTGGAGCCGCGTCACGGCCGTGCCGGAGTCCACTATGACGCCGCCAGAGCCACTCTCGTCCATTGTGAAGGAGGACGGCGGGATGGAGAGCAGCTCCCCGCCCACGCTGATCCCGGTCATCCCCACGTAGTAGAAGGTGTCAAGTTTGTGGTTCTGAAGCAGCGGCGCGGTCACCGCGCCGCCGTCCGGGGCGGCGGAAGGACCGAACTCGAGCGTTGAACTGGAGGAGGAGTCGCGGTCGACGAGGCAGTAGGAGAAGGCGTGGGCGGAGATTTGGGATGGGAACGAGAGGGATCCACCGCCTAGGCCGAGAAGCCCGGCCGCACCCACGAAGAGACCCTCGTTGTCGTGGCCGCAGCCGAGTGCGACGCCGGAGACGGGGGAGGAGTCGCCGAAGGAGAGCGTCTCGGTGGCGAAGTCGCCGACGGTGTAGGATCCGTCACCGTAGGAGACCTGGTAGAGGCACGAGGAGTTCCGGCAGGCGGAGACGTCGAGGGCGCCGCAGGGGTTGGAGTCGCAGGTGAGGGCGGAGTAGGTCGACGAGGTCGAAGGGTCGAACACCGGATCGGATTGCTGGTAGCAGTCGGTGCAAGGCTGGCACTGGATCCAGGTGATATCGCTGCCGGTGTCGACCACCATGAAGAGAGGCTTCGCCGGCCGCCCGATCCCCACACGGGAGAAGTACTCCCCGCTGCCTTGGCTGGTCCCGGACACAATCGGTCCTTGGAGACCCTTGCCGGTGCCAATGGCCGTCACCTCCGGTTCATCCTCGACGGCCATCGGCTTCAGATCGGATCTCGCGATGCCTTGGACCGCCAGAGCGGCGCGGGCGGTAATGCCTCGCACCCGGGCGGAGTCGCGACGAAGGCGGGCGAGGGTTAGGGCTTTGTAGTCCTTGTGCGGCGCGGAGCCAAGCGTGGAGAGGAAGTCTCTAGAATGCAGCTTCATAGAGAAGCCACTGGAGTGGCCAGAGCGCAGCTCGTTCTCCGGATCCAGGGTTTGCTGGCTTTGCAAGGGATCAAAAGAGAGCGCACGGGCGGCGAGGCCCAACGCGGCGGACACGTCGAGGGCAGCAGTGGTGGTGGTGGTCGAGGGCGTGGTCCGACATGAGACATGAGAGAAGAGCACAACTGAGAGCAGCAAGAGGAACAAGATCTTGGAGAGATTGGCAGCTTCCGCCATTGGCGTGGGGTGCTTGTGCTTGGGCGTTGGAGAAGAGAGGAAGGGCTAGGGGTGGGGTTTTTGTACGGGGCGGGGGGGTCACGTCATCGGCGTTATTGGAGGAGGACCCAGAGAAAAAGCATTAAGCGAGAAGTGAGGGCTTTTGACCTGCTTTACTACTCGGGGTTATCAAAAGAAACTGTCTGTTTGCCGGCAAAAGCTTTTCTTATTTTCACCCCTCCCTTGTGACGCAACACTATTACTCCTGTTCCTTCCTGTTTTTTTTTTCCCGTTGCAGCAGCTCTCTTCGGTTTCTGTATTTTAAAATCACAGGAGAACTTACATGCTACTGAAATTATTATATATTTTTTATATTAAAATTATTTGATTTCTTATAAATGATAATAATATAGCTAATTTTTTATTATTTGATTTGATATAATTAAGTGATACAGTTATTTAAGAAAGTAGATGCTGAGGTCATCTCAAATATTTGATATTTAATATTTAATATTTTTTAATATTTTATTAAAATCATTTGATTTCTTATAAATGATGATAATATAGCTAATTTTTTATTATTTGATTTGATATAAATTCAGTGATACAGTTATTTAATAAAGTAGATGTTGAGGTCATCTCAAATATTTGATATTTAATATTTAATATTTTTTAATATTTTATTTAATATCTTATTTTCATTTTAAGATGGATGTATATGTTATAGGAAAATTTATATGTATAAAAAATATATATTCAACTATTAAATTATGATTATTGATAAATAATAATAATAAAAATACTATTGGAAACTCCTTTCCTTGTAAGTCACAACCAAATACAAATGTTAGTGCAAAAACTGGCTAAGATCGAGATTGCTTTCGGTTCAGGCCAACTGATAAGATTTTCCTCACGATTGGAGCTGGTGTCGAAGGCGTTCATACAGTGGTTCACCTGAAAAGGGACTAGAACTAACACCGGTAAAAGGGGGAGGGCCTAGATGCCCAAGTCTACTCTGACGGTTAAGTTAGCCAGGGGTCACCTGATATGAACCCAGTTACCCCACCAAGAATTGTGATGAAATCCAATAACAATGATGATATTAAACCCCAAGATCGTGTTGACAAGATATGTTGAGCCTTGACCAGTCAACTATCAAGATGAAAACCAAGACTACGAAAGATTGAAACACCACACCAAGAACACTCAAGGATCTTTCAAGGATCAAGGTGCTAAGTTTGATTGTTTGAACACTACACTACAAGATTAACTTGATAAGTTCGGGAAGTTCTTTGAAGAATGAAGAAGAACACAAGACCTCACAAGAATTGTCTTAAAACCAAAAACTAAACTCCAATTCATAATTGATGAGGAGAGAATGCCCATGCTATATATTTGGAACAAGTCTCCAAGCATATAAAAAGTCATAACTACAACTTTAAAAAAAACACAAACAATAACTAAATGACTAAATTTAATGCTTCTACAGTTTTAGGCCTCTTGGACTTCTAGAGGCCACCAAACCATTCATTTCCCCATTCAAACCATGGAGATCACGTTTTTGCATACTGATTAGCCTCTTTAATTGTTTTAAGGACATGGACTATGCCTTGATGATTAATTGAGCAAATCTTGATCTTTGTAGATTCAGCCCAATTCTCTTGGATTAGCCCATTTATGTGTTTGGTTGTTTGTAACTCTCATACAAGGATGAAGAGTTACAAGTGTGGGGAGTTACATGATGAAGGGTTATAGTTGTGTGTTTAGTTGGTTGTTCAAAAAAATGATGGATGTAATAAAAGATAGGTTGGATGGGGGATATAGTTACCTTTATTGTGAATGGTGAGATTACCCTTAAAAGTATTTAAATATTTAAAAAAAAACCTACTGAATAAATAATTTTAAATCTTTTAAAATAAATAAATTGATGTAAATATTGTATTTAAATTTAAAATATTTAGATTAATTTAACAATACTCAAAATCAGGATATTTTAATTTAATATAATATTATATATATATATATAATATTAGTGGTAATGGGTGAGATGTGGATATAACTCCCTATACAGTCATTTTTATGTTGTAACTTCCCATACAAAAGTTTTGTATGGGGACTTACACATCCACACCCAAAAGTGCAAACCAAACACCCATCCCTGGATGTAACTCCCCATACAGTCAACCAAATGCTACTAGTGCGTCCTTGAAACGTTTGGCTCTATGTCTTGTAATTGGGCCACAAGGAAGTGACAAGGGGTCTTGGGAAACTTTAGCTTCACTTCTACATGTTTGATCAGCATATCCAACTTCTTGATTTGCATCATTCTCCCCGTCTTGAGAAAGATTTGAGCTCAAATCATAACCTACATCAAAAGGAGACAAATCAACAACATTAAAACTTGCACTAACACCATACGCACCTGGTAAGTCAAGCTTGTAGGCATTATCATTGATGTGTTCCACAACTTGAAATGGTCTGTCACCCCTAGGCAAGAGTTTGGGACGTTTTTTCTTCCCAAAACATTCCTTGCTTAAGTGCAACCAAACCCAATTTCCTGTTGCAAACACTACCTTCTTACGTCCCTTGTTGGCTTGATGGACATATTGTTCAGTCCTCCTTTCAATGTTAAGCAGTGCCTTTTCATGAATCAATTTTACAAAGTCAACCTTCTTTTTGCCATCTATGTTCACACAATCACTCAAAGGTAAAGGAGTTAAATCCAAAGGCGATAAAGGATTAAGCCATAAACAAGTTCTATTATAAGCAAATTCAACATGTGGAAAACAATCTTCCCATGTTTTCAAGTTCTTTTTAATGATAGCACGCAACAAAGAAGACAAAGTTATATTCACTACTTCAGTTTGACCATCCGTTTGTGAATGACAGGTTGTAGAAAACAACAACTTGGTTCCTAGCTTGCCCCATAAAGTCTTCCAAAAGTAACTCAAAAACTTTGCATCCCTATCAGAAACAATGGTTCTAGGCATGCCATGTAATCTAACAATTTCTTAAAAGAACAAATAAGCTATATATGATGCATCATCGATTTTATGCCATGCAATGAAGTGTGCCATCTTGGAAAATCTATCTACCACCACAAAAACAGAATCATATCCCCTCTTTGTCCTAGGTAAACCTTAAACAATATTCATAGAAATATCAGTCCAAGGCTCATGAGGTATTAGCAAAGGGGTGTACAACCCATGGAGTTCCAACTTAGACTTAGCCTATTTACAAGTGATACACTTAGCACAAATTCGTTCGATATCACGTTTCATATGAGGCTAATAAAAATGATTATGCAAAGTCCCTAAAGTTTTAGCTACACCAAAATGATCCATCAAACCACCACCATGAGCTTCTCTTACAAGAAATTCTCACAAAGAACACATAGGAACACAAAGTTGATTTTCCCGAAACAAAAACCCATCATGCCTATAAAACTTACCAGAGACCACTTTTTCACATGCATTGAACATATCACCAAAATCAGGATATTGTGCATAGAAATCCTTAATGTATTCAAAACCAAGTAATTTCGTATCTAAAATGGAAAATAAAGCATACCTTCGGGACAATGCATTAGCTACCACATTTTTCTTACCTTGCTTATATCTGATTACATAAGGAAATGTTTTAATGAATTCCACCCACTTGGCATAGTGTTTGTTCACCTTTTGTTGTCCTTTCAAATTTTTCAAAGATTCATGATCGGTGTAAATCACAAATTCCTTTGCCCATAGATAGTGCTGCCAACTTTCCTAAGCCCTTACCAAGGCATACATCTCCTTATCATAAGTGGGGTAATTAAGGGCTGCCCCCCTCAACTTTTCACTGAAATAAGCAACTGGATGCCCTTCTTGCATCAAAGCAACTCCAATGCCTATTCCTGAAGCATCACACTCAATTTTAAAAGTTTTAGCAAAGTTATGTAAAACAAGCAAAGGCACAGTAGTTAACTTTTCTTTGAATAGATTAAATGCTTTTTCTTGTTCCTTTCCCCACTTAAACGATAAATTTTTCTTAACGACTTCAGTGAGAGGGGCCGCTAAGCTACTAAAATCACGCCCAAACCGTCTATAGAAGCTAGCTAAGCCTTGGAAACTCCTCACTTGGCTGATTTTTGTAGGCGTTGGCCACTCTCGGATTACCTTCACATTTTCTTCATTTACCTCAATTCCTCGCTTACTAATAACAAAACCAAGAAACACAATTTTATCCGTGCAAAAGGTGCACTTCTTGAGGTTATTACCAAACAACTTTTCTTTCCTTAGGGCCCGTTTGGTTTGTTTTCCATTTTCCATTTTCTGAAAAGCTGGAAAACGCAGAAAATGGAAAACGTGGAAAATGGAAAACACAGAAACTGGAAAATGGAAAAGCTGTTTGGTTGGAAACTGTTTTCAGAAACAGAAAATGGAAAAGCTGTTTGGTTTAATAGAAAACTGTGTAGTATGTTTTCTGGTGATTTTATCAAATATGTATAAACAGTTTTTTTAACTATTGTAAAACAATATAATAAATGTAAAATAGAACTATAAACCAACATAATAATTGTAATAACAAAAGTTCAAAATATAAAAAATAACAAATGACAAACATGATATTTTTATAAAGTTCAAAATATAAAATAATGACAAACATGATATTTTTATAAAGTTCAAAATATAAAAATAACAAACATAATATTTATATATATTTTATATATAATAAATAAAGTTTAAAAAATATATTTTTAGAAATAAAAAAAATGACAAACATGATATTTTTATAAAGTTCAAAATAGAAAATAAAGACAAACATGATATTTTTATAAAGTTTAAAATATAAAAATAACAAACATAATATTTTTTTATATATTTTATAAAATTTTAAAAAATATATTTTAAGAAATAAAAAAATGATAAACATGATATTTTTATATATTTATATAATAACAAAAGTTCAAAATATATTTTAAAAAATAAAAAAATGGCAAACATGATATTTTTATAAAGTTAAAAATATAAAAAAAATTAACAAACATGATATTTATATATTTTTATAATTAATTTTGAAGTTTGGTTTATTTACAACAATGCAACCGTCTTTTCCAATCGTTTTCCAAACTAGAAAACGATTTTTTTTCGTTTTCCCGTATTCCATTTTCCAGCCATTTCTGTTTTCCAC
Source organism: Dioscorea zingiberensis (assembly GCA_026586065.1). Classification (NCBI taxonomy): domain Eukaryota; kingdom Viridiplantae; phylum Streptophyta; class Magnoliopsida; order Dioscoreales; family Dioscoreaceae; genus Dioscorea; species Dioscorea zingiberensis. Next base: position 50,112,311 of record CM048818.1, on the reverse strand, counting down.
CTTTTCCAGAAAACGGTCCAACCAAACGCATTTTCGCGTTTTCCGCGTTTTCGGAGAAAATGGAAAACGCAGAAAACGGCGAAAACGAGCATACCAAACGGCCCCTTAGAATTTCCAAAACAGATTTCAAATGCATTACATGTTCTCTAAGTTTGTGATATAAATTAGGATATAATCAAAATACATAACTACAAATCGGCCAAAAAATGCATGCAAAACATGGTTCATCAAGCGCATAAATGTGCTCGGGGCATTAGTTAAACCGAAAAGCATCACTAACCACTCATACAAACAATATGTAGTTTTAAAAGCCATTTTCCATTCATCATTTTCCATAATCCTAACCTGATGATATCCATTCTTAAGAACAATTTTTGTAAAGACACAAGAACCATGCAATTCATCTAGCATGTCATCTAATCTAGGAATGGGATAACGATACTTTACCGTTATGTTGTTGATGGCTCGATAGTCAACACACATTCTCCATGTTCCATCCTTCTTAGGCACTAGTAGCACCAGAACTGCACAAGGACTCATGCTTTCACCCACATACCCCTTCTCCAATAATTCATCGACTTGCCTCTGAAGTATCGTGGTCTCCTCGGGATTACTCCTATAAGTAGGTTGGTTTGGAAGTGAGGCACCAGGTATGAAATCAATTTGATGTTTAATCCCCGGATTGGAGGTAAGCCAGAGGGTATCTCTTCAAGAAGGACATCTTCAAACTCCTGCAAAAGAGAAACAATATCGCTCGACAAAGCACCGATGAGAGTATTAGTAGATAAAAGAGCCTCCTTGTACATGAGTACGATAAAGGGTTGATGTGAAAACAATGCTCTCTTGATCTCACCTTTTTTTGCAATGTAAGTGAATTTTTCCTCTCTTGCTCTCACTATGGCCGAAATCCTCTCTTTTTCTTCTTCACTCAAATCACCGTTTTTCTCTCTCTCTTTCTTTTTTTTTTACTCTTGTTTTTGAATTTTAGCCTTTTTTTCTTTTTCTTTCTTTTTTGTCATTTGATCTTTGCAACTTCAGTTGGCCCTCCATGACCTGTTTTGGAGTTAATGGTACAAGAGTAATAGGCTTAAGAGTAAAAGAATACGTATTTGAGAATCCATAACATGTAACCCTCCATCATGCAGGGTCGGGAGGTTGGGCTCTCCTGTCACAGACGAAGTTCAAAAAAGCCGGGGATCTCGGGAGATGCTCCTTGCTACGCTCTTGGGAACAAAACTATATACTGACGTCGTGATCTTTGCGGACGAGTAGCGCTTCTAAGACCCGCAGTTTCAGAGGATAGGACTATGCACATGGATTTCCACATTGAGCCGAGATGTCGTGTACGAGGTGAGGAATCAAAGGTGACCGCTGAGGGGTTTTGATGACATAGGGACTGATTCGTATCCCTCTTGGGTGTTATGTTGCATTGATGGGTAGGGCGAGCCCTCTCAATTTTTGGGGTGTCTTGGCCTGTATGGTGACTCGGCGCCCTTGTAAAGGCAATGATGAGCGGATACCTCCTTTCGTGGAAGCACGTGTCAAGCTTCATCTGTGGCGCCGCTTCGGGGGAATCTGGACCGTCGAAGCAAATCCTTGGAGTCTTTTTACACAAGGCTATGCTAAGGGTTTTCCTTATTGCACTGCTTTGTCTTCCTCCAGAGTTCTCCTTGCGCTTCCTGTTTTGGTTGTCTTCTGCATCTTCCGCCTTTCATTGAGGTAATGGTTTGCTCTTCTCTAGCTGTTAGGGTGAGAGGCTTTGTTTCTGGGGTTTCTCCCACCTTGCCAGAGAGGGCGGGTATAACCTCAGTTAGTAGTTCTCTCTCTGTCAGTAAGCTTGATCGGTTAGCTCTCTGGTTTCTCATCAACCCCCCACTTTCACTTGTATAACTCCTCAGCCTTATGAGAGAGCAAACAAACCTCCTATGAGTGAGATCACAGTTTACGTAGATGCTCTAAATGTCAGCCATAGGCTCCCTTTTCCTTCCATATTTCTAGAAATTCTTGATTACCATAGGTTGTGTCCGACTTAGATGGTTCCTAATTCTTGGAAAGTCTTATGTGGGTTTGTCATGGTGTTCCACCACCTCGGGTTTACACTCACTTTGCTTTAGTTTTGCCTTTTAATTTTCCTGAAGTCTATTCCGTCCCCCGGTTGATATTGCTTCTGTACTCAGGCTACGAAGTCTTTCTTAGGTCCCGGTTTGTCTTCTATACATAAGTAGAAAGACAAATTCCTTTTTTTCTCCTACACCCATGCATGGAAAGTCCCAACTAACCGTAGTCTCCCCAAGAATAACACTTCTTGTGAGACCGGAAAGTTGGTTGAGGAGAAGGCTCAGTTGGAGGTTCTCCTAAGTTTGCCCGAAATCCCCCTCGACAAATTACTCACCCAGGAGAATCTCTAAGCCCACGGTCTTTTCTAGCTCTGGTAGGAAGTACTTCGTTGTTACTTCAGGACTGGGACTGATGGATCACTGATATCATGCCGTGTTTGCAAATCCTCAGATGGATATTGACCAACTAGTAGGTTCTCTCATCTCCGTAGCCAGCGCTGCCCCTGCTAACTCCTCAGATAGAAAGAAAAAGGAGTCGGTCGGTGAATTATGTATGTCGAGGAAGAGGACTCGGGTATATCAGCTCGAGCCCTCACAGGCTAACTTGCCTCCAAGATAAAGGAACATGTTCTTCGCTTGGAACTCCGCCGTCGACGCCCCCAAATTGTGGAGGCTGGGGTTGAAGGGGACGATAAGATGGTAGTGATACACTCTTCTCAACCGGCATCGCAAGCCCTAGAGGTTGGTGCTCCTAAGTCAACTTTGGGGGGCATCGAAGCTAAACCAGCGGAAGTGAACCGCCGTTCAGGGAGAACCGGGACCAGAAGTCCTTAAACAAGAAGGGATGTCATAGAAACTTCCTGAGATAGAGGGTAAAATTCCTCGTCCAGTGTTGGAACATGACTTCTTTGGGGGCACACTTTGCACCTTTCAGCTGATGCAACCATTGCCACCAAGGCGTTAGAAATCATTCATTCTCCGTCCTTTGAGCGCCAACTACTGAGCTTTTCAAAAAAAAGGATTGGCTAACCATCTTTGCCCACTCAGCTTGACGGTATAACCTCCTCAACTACTCATTGCGGTCCTCTTGCATTACGGTCCACTTGCATAGCCGCTTATCACTTCTATCATGCCTTCGGTTGGCCACTTTCTAGACCACACAGCCAGGCGTCTTTGGAGCATGGTAGAAAAGAGGAACCCGGTCGCCGCAATGCTGGAGAAGTTTGAGTATGAAGTTTTGACCTGAAGTAATTAGAGCAAGAAGATTTGATAGCCTTGAGAGAATCTGAGCTGGACCGAGATCACTTGAGGGTGGAGTGGCAGAAAAGCTCCGCAGAGCTACCTTCTTCACAGAGGTTAGCTGATGACTTTCGCACCAAGGCGGTATTGTTTCCATTTGAGAAGGCAAAGGTTGACAAGGACCTTGCCACGCTCTTCACTAAGAAAGAGAAGGTCGACAGGGATCTTACTGTAACCCGTGACCTACTAATAGTTGCTCAGGACGCCTTTGACAACAAGGATGCTCGACGATATGAGATCATCAGAGAAAAAGTCGAGGCCGAGATCAAGGATTATGTCAAGAATTACAAAGGAAGCGATGATCGGGACACAGATGTAGGGATGGCCATAGAGAAGGACCTTGATTCCCCAGACTTCCGTCAGTACCTTCGAGGGGAGCGGCAAATGGCCGCGGAGAAAGCAGTGGCCGACTTCAGGGTCAGCGAAGAATTCAAGGGGGTTGCTCATAACGGCTCCATGGATGAGTTTTCTAGTCTTCCAGACGTTGGCTCGCGTGCGTCCTAACCTCAACCTTTGCCAGATCATTTAAGTAGAAGCTCTCAAGCTCTGGGTGGGATAAGGGACAAGGAAAAGGCTGAAAGTTGAAGGAAGACATTTCCCATGCAAGGGGACCGGCTCCAAGCGAGCCTAGGGCTTGAGTTAAAGTGAAAGCCGTTTCATATCTCTCTTCATAGCTTGGACTATTTTGTAATTCAACTGGGTAGACTTTTTAGTTCAAGCGATTTTGCTACTTAATTCGTGTAGACTTTGTAGCTCAAGTGATTTTGCTACTTAATAAAATAAACCTTGTAGTCAGTTTAGTTTACCGTGGTATCCTTTTTCCCCTCCTCCTTTTCCTGAGATCTAGTAAATCTTGTTGCAATCATTCTTTGACCTGAGGGGTGCCGAGGTCGAGGCCACGCTCCAGCGTGCCGAGGTCAAGGCGACTCTCTAGAGTGCCGAGATATCGGTCACTCTCTGAAGCGTCGAAGTCATGGCCATGCTTAAGTGTGTCGAGGTTGAGGCTAGGTACGCTTCACCATGCCGAGAATGAGGCCACTCTCTGAAGTGTTGAGGTATCAGTCACTTTCCGGAGCGCCGAAGTCGAGGCCACGCTTCAACATGCCAAGGTCGAGGCCACTCTCTGGAGTGTTGAGGTATCAGTCACTCTTCGGAGCATCGAAGTCAAGGCTATGCTTAAGCGTGCCGAGGTTCATACCATCTTCAGCATAGCGAGGTTGACGCCACTCTCTTGAGTGCTGAGGTATCAGTCACTCTACAGAGCGCCGAAGTTGAGGCTATGCTTAAGTGTGTCGAGGTCGAGGCCACGCTCCAGCGTGCTGAGTTCAAGACCATGCTTTGGTGTGTTGAATTTAGGGATAAGATCGAGCGTGATACTTGGCCCTCATGACGAAGGGACCTTAATGATGACGAGCTTGACAACTCAATTCTTCTAGTAAAGGGACTTTAAGGATAATGAGTTTGGATGAGATGCGTGATAATGAGACAAGTTTTATTGATAATACCTCTTGAGATATTCTGAATGGAAAGGTCGAGGAGGTATTTTTCCTTCCATGTCGGTGAGGTAGTAGGCCCTCTTTCAAAAAACTTCCTTCACCAGATAAAACCTTTCCCAATTTGGAGTTAACTTTCCAACTCTACTCTTGTTTTCTTGGAATATGTTTCTTCTCATCACCATATCTCCTGGTGGAAAGATGACTTTCTTGACCCTAGAGTTGTAGATCTTCCGGACCATTTACCAATAGGCAACGGCTCTGGCGGCAACGGTTTCTCTTTTCTCCTTCAAGAGGTCGAGCTCTGCCTTTAGTCTTTCATCGTTCGTCTCCGGATATAATTTAGAAATGCGGGGGATTGGAATTCTCACTTCGATAGGGATGACGAAATCCAGTATGAATGTTAAGTTCAACAGGGTTAACCCCATGGGTGTCCAACTTATAGTCAATACACCCATAAGGTGCTATGAAGCTCGTCGACCTAGCTTGACCAGGCTTGCATTACCTGGGTTTTCAACCCTTTTAGGATAGTCCAGTTGGTAACCTCCACCTTGCCGTTAGCTTGCACGTGGGTTGTAGACATCTGCCTGGCATCAATCCCCAACTCCGAGCAGAAGTCTTTGAATTGGAGACCGTTGTCTGTAATACTGACGGCTAGTATCCCAAACTTGGACATAATTGCCGTGAAAACAAACTTCTGATAGGCCCTCTTAGTAATTATTGCGAGAGGCTCGACCTGGACATATTTGGTGAAGTAGTCGATAGTGACGATGATGAATTTCTACTGCTGTACTGCTATAGGGAATGGGCCTAGAATGTCGAACCCCTACATTGCAAATGGCCTTGGGCTGACAACAAGCGTAAGTTGGATGGGCAGGTGTCGTTAGATCTTCGCATGGCACTGATATACCTCACATTTCGGTGAGCTTGATTACATCTTTGGATAAGGTGGGCTAATAATACCCCTGTCTAAGGATTTTATGTCCAAGGGCCGCTCCTCTGACATGATCTCCACAAATCCCCTTGTGTGTTTCGCCGAGGGCTTATTTCGCTTCAAATGGTCGAAGACATCTCAGATACGACTGAGTATATGATCTTTTATATAAATGTTCCCCTAGGATGACATACCGTACCGACTTTAGTGATATCTTCTAGGCTTCTTTGGGTTCGGCTAGCAGAGTTCCATCTTGCAAGTATTGTTAGATGTGATCCATCCAACTGGGCTCTGTTTGGATCTCTTGCACTTATTGCTCTTAAGGTGCCTTGATGCTCCTACTGTCTAAGTATTGGAGGTTGATTGGCGTGTGAGCCTCTAGATCTGACGACGATGTTAACTTTGACAATGAATCGACGATCTCATTCTCGGCACAGGGGATCTTCTTCAAGGCAAAATGCTGGAAGTTGGATGCTAGCCTCGCCAAAATGGCCTTGTATTTAGCCATATTTTTTCCTCGGGCTTCAAATTCCCCACTCTAGTGCCCAACTACTAGTTGGGAGTTGGTGTGGGCTTGCAAGGTTTGACTTCGAGGCCTGGGGCTAAATGCAACCCGGCAATTAACGCCTCATACTTTGCCTCGTTGTTTGTTGCCTTGAATCCGAGGTTGAGTACAGTTGAAGTCTTTCATCTTGACAAGGAGTGCATGACATTGCCCACTCCCAATCTCTTCTCTGTTGCCAACCCATCTGTATACAGATTTTATAAGCCAGCTGAAGGGGTGACATCAGCTGACTTCTCCCGTTATTGAGGAAAATGGTTCTTATACCCTGTCATCTTAATTATGAAGTTGACTAAGGCTTGGTTTTTCATCGCCGTTCGAGGCTGGTTGCTTATGTCACGTTCCCCGAGCTTTATCCTCCATTTCACCATGCTTCTTGACGTCTCGGGTCGCTGCAGGATATGTTGTAAGGGTTGGTCGGGAAGGACTATGAACCAATGAGCCTGGAAGTAAGTTCGTAGGCGTCGAGCTGATGTGACAAGGGCATACACGAGCTTCTCGGTTGGCAGGTATTTGGACTAAGGATTGGTTAATAGCTTGCTAATGTAGTATATGGTCCTTTGAACTCTGTTGTCCTCTCGGAGAAGCATCGAGCTGACAACATAAGTTGTTGCAACCAAGTATAGGTACACGTCTTTTTCTGGTTGAGTTTTGAAAAGTAGGAGGAGTGAACTAAGGTACTCCTTCTATTGTTTGAAAGCCTCCTCACACTCCCCAGTCCACTCTATCCTCGGCGTCTTCCGAAGGGCTCGAAAGAATGGTAAGTTCTTCTCCCTTGCTTTTGATGTAAAATGCATGAGAGCGGCTAACCGCCCATTTAGTATCTGGATCTTCTTGGAGGTCCTCGGGGAGCTCATTTCACGTATAGCCCTAACCTTCTTAGGATTGGCCTCAATCCCACGTTCGGTGATCATAAATCATAAGAACGAGTCAGATTTAACCCTGAAGGCACACTTCTCGGGGTTGAGGCGCAACTCATGGGCTCAAAGCTTTTAGAAGGTTTCTTGTAAGTTGGCGATGTGTTGATCTGCCCTTTTACTCTTCACAAGCCTCTAGATGGTAGCACCTGTGTTCTTCAAACTAAAGCGCATTACTTTATAATGGTATGTACCTCTGGTGGTGTTGAAAGAGGTTTTCTCCTCGTCGGATATTGCCATCTTGACTTGGTAATATATAGAGAAGGTGTTTAAAAAGCTCAATATCTCGTGACCTGATGTGGCGTCAACCAGCTCATTGATTAGGGGATGTATATAGGTTTATACATATATGGATATACATAGGTTTATATATATGGGTGTATAATATTATACACCCATATATATAAACCTATATATATCCATATACCATTACTCAGCCAACCTCTTATAATATATGTATATATTAAAGTAGATAAAATCAACTCTTATCTAATTAATCATATAAAAATATTTATAAAAATCCTTAAATTTTAATTATTTCAACTGATCACCACTTGGATATTAGATTCAAAGTAACATCCTATTTTAATCATTTGAATATATATATATATATATATATATATTATTGATCAATTTAATTTCAAATCTAATCCTTATCCTTAACTACCAATAAAATACTTATTTATTTATACATTAATTCCTATCTTTAACCAAATATAGTAAAATATTTAATCATATATATAAATAAGTCCCAATAATTCTAAGTTTAGGAAATTTATTCAATTTACTAATTAATTATCTAATTACTATAAGAAATCATGAAATTTTATTCCAATAAAAGTTCAAACAAATCCAATCCTGGGGAACTTTCCCTTATTTACCAAATATTTAAGGAAAATAACTAATTAGAAAACAAAACAAAATAATCAATTTCATAAACAGTTTGTAAGGTATAACATTGATGCTCACCCTTGAATCGACCAATGCTTTTTCAAAGATTTCTTCTCCAATCACACAAGGTACTATGAAACTGCCCGAATCCTTAAGCTTTTTGGGCACCTTTGGCTGAATGATTGTTGAATAGTTCGAATTCAATGTTACAACTGTTTTCTTCTCCAACTTGCGCTTGTTCGTGAGTAACTCTTTCATATACTTTGAGTATTTTGCCATCGGAGATAATACCTCAATCAGTGGTAAGTTGATGTGCAATTGTTTCAATAGCTCCAAAAATTTCTTGAATTGGGAATCCTCCTTATCTGTCTTAAATCTCACAGTATAGGGAATGCGAGGATGGTATTACGAGATTGGTGGCAACTCCGTCGCTTTTTTCTTTTTCTTGCACTCTTGCATCAGATTTTTTTTTTCTCCATAGTTGGTTCAAATTCTGCAGGTCATTTTCTGCACAGGTATCTCTAGTTCTCTACTACTCCTCAAGGGGATAGACTTTAGATGCTGGTGAGGGTTTGCCTCGGTGTTAATAGGGAGGTTGCCTTGGGGTCCCTTTAATTACAATTTGACAATTCTGGTTTTCAAGGCCCTGAATTGATGCTTGGACATTCCTCAACGTAGTGTTAATGGCCTCAAATTTTGCATCTGTAGTCTCTATGAATTTGGCTTGAATATCCTCCGTAGTGTATTTTTTTTTCTTACAGTTGTTGTTGGTGTTGAAAACCTGGTGGTTGTGGAGGTTTTTTCCCATATTGGATTCTATATAAGAAGCTCGAGTGGTTCCTCCAAGGGTTATAGGGATTGTAAGTGTTTGGATTCCCTTGTGGTCTCGGCGCATTACCACATATTGAACTTGCTTAATGGGGGTTACAAATGAATTTGAAATTGGGCATTGTGAAGCACCATGCCCTCTGCCACATGTATCGTAAAACAGGACTGCATCTTAACTTGAACTATCGGTCGTGAGAAGATCAATCATCATTGATAAAGCATCCACCGTAGCATCAAGGGCCATATTTGTATCTTCCTCAAGAACTCCAGCAACCTTAGAATAGTTTCCCCTTGAATACCAATGAGATTCATTGTTGGTCATGTCCTTAAATAATTGCTTAGATTCATAAGGATACTTGTTACTTAAAGATCCACCAGCTGCGGCATGAATGAGTTGTTTTGTTGTATAGTTTAGCCCGTTGTAAAGTATATGAACTCTCATCCATGAGGTGAAACCATGATGGGGGCACCATTAGAGAAGGTCCTTAAATCTCTCATATGCATCAAACAACGTCTCCGACTTGCCTTGTCTAAAAGCTGAAATCTCCTGTCTGATGTTGGTTGCCTTGCTTAGTGGAAAATAGCGACCTAGAAATTTTGTCGAACATGTCTGTCTAAGCCTTAATCGATCTATGAGGGAGTGAAGTAAGCCATCCGTATGCCCCTCCTCTCAAACTAAACGAAAATAGTCTCAATCTGATTGCGTTATCAGATGCTCCATTGATTTTAAAAGTCAAACATATTTGCATGAATCATGATAGATGTGCATGCAGATCCTTGTTAGCCAAACCATCAAAGTGAACTAAATTCTGCACCATCCCAATGGTGTTGGCCTTGATCTCCAAATTATTATTGGCTACGACAGGCGCATGAACACTGAATTCCTCCCCAGTAAACTGTGGCCTCTCATACTTAGAAAGTGTCCTTCGAGGTTCAACCATTGTTAGCGATTCTTTGGTTTCTATCTCGATTTCTGGAGATGCGTGTGGGGATAGATTTTCTGCCTTTGAAGATGTTCCTAGAGCCACCTTCAGTAAAGTATCTCCTGCTTCTTGAAGTCTCCAGAGCAAAGTCCTCTTAATCTCACTGTCTTCTTCTACTAAACCCGATAGATTTGCTCAGGTAATGCAACAGTTCCTTGCAAATGAGATAGAGAATAAGATTAGAACCAAGGAATGAGAATATAAAACTAAAAAAATAACTAAAATTAGTGGCTAAATTTATAGACTTCTAGTGTTCCTAATATCCTAAAGTCCCTGGCAATTGCGCCAAAACTTGATGCGTGGTTCGCAAGTATACACGTCGTTTCAAGTAATAAAGTGTACTCCGGAAAGTAGGATGTCGAACCCACTGGGAGTAAGAAGTACTAGTTCTAGCTATAGTTCAAAAATCTAGCCTAACCAAAATTTTTCGGATGGAAGATAAAACTAAACTAATCTAAGTGCTAAGACTCACTAATAACGGGATTGACTTTTGTGAAAAATTTATCGTAAATAGGGGTGCTGAGGCAATGAATCCCCTCGAGTTTTTATAAAGACATAGACAATGATATTAATGTTAATGGTTGCATGGTTTTGGATCAAGGGTTCCTAATGTGTATTAAATCCCTTTCTCGAGTCGATCAATACCTAATACCTCATTACATTAACGCTTTTCGGAATCTAATTCTTGGAAGATTTGTGGGAATAAGATGATTGAAATAGTTGCTCTCCTTAATACCAGATCTCTTAGCATATTCACAACTCCCTCTATTGAGGTTGATCTACACACGGGGAGGCGTTTGTTTCTTCCCCCATATGAATTAGAGTAGAATTCAGGGTTGTTGCAACGTAGAAAACTATTTCAATAAAAGAACACTCAATAGATCTCAAAAATAAAAACAACCAATTAATTAATAAATCAATGTCAAAGATGAAAGTTAACTCGAGGGTTCATCATACCTAAACACCTAAAAAGTTAGTTCCCTATGGAAGGGAAACACAAATCCAATAAACAAATTCGTGAAGACATAAAAATAAACATGAGAAACTCCCTTCTAGTCTTCACGATAATCCGGTGGCGTATTTTCAATGAATCTCCCCTTTTTCGAGTGATGGATAATCTCCCTTCAAGAGTCTTGCTGTCAAAGATAGACAAAGATAGTTCGAGATGATTTTCTTAACCCTAATCCTCCAGATTTATAGGCTTCATGCACATGGAAAGATATTTGATCAATTTGGAAGTTGTATTTGTCCAAATTTGGAACTTAAATTCAAATTCGGGGCATCGTACTGGTGTCCTGCGGGCATATGGCATGCCTGTATGCTTCTTTGGAAAAGTCAGGATTGTTGTCTGATCTCGTACAGTGGACTGAACGGGGGCCATAAAAGCGTATTTGTTGCCCATATGAATTTTTGGAAAATCAGGTTCCTTGTGTCTCAAACCGTACGAACCGTATGCTCTTTTGGATACGCCCGTATGCTATTCTGAATTCTTGAATTGACTCTGTTGATGTCGGGGTACTTTGCCATGTCACTTGGGGCTAATCGTGGGCCCTTTTGAGCTTCCAACTTCGATGCTTTTGCCTTGAAATACCTTCAAAAACCCCTTTTCTCTTGAAATGACTTCATTATGCCCGGTTCATTAAAATTATAACTGTTTTAGTACCTGTGGGATATATTTTTTCACCAAATAATATGAAAAATATACGTGAATGTGATATGAACTTATGAATCATTAGACACTTATCATTCAGTTGTTTTTGGATTCCTCTTTGATATTATAGTTCAATATTTTTTTTTATGTGGCATAATTGAAAATTCTTTATATGTATTGTTTTCACTTTATTCTTTAATCTTGTGGTTTAATAATTTATCCTTGCTCTCTCTACATACATAGCCACGAGTGCTTTTTGGCCATTCACTTGTACTGATCTGCCTTCCTTTAGCAACGTGTTCAATACATATATGTACAGCTGGCCAGATCATTGTGCAGATCCGTCCGCTGCCCATTTTGGCCCCTAAAGGATGTTTGAAGAATTTCCAACAGTACGGATGGGAAGATCATCGAAAAATAAGCTAGCCTGTCAATTTTCATACAATTTGGTGACCGTTTGGTACTCCCACATAATGGTTGAAATTCTTAACTGTTAAAATTTTTTTAAAATAAGAACCGTTAAGTGGGAGGACCAAACGGTCACCAAATTGTATGAAAATTGACAGACTAGCTTATTTTTCAGTGATCTTCCCATCCGTAGGTTGGAAATTCTTCAAACATGCTCCAAGGACCGAAATGGGAGGTCGGTCGGATCTGCACAGTGTCCGGCCGGCCTGATACTAGCACCATCGTGTGTGTGTATATATTGTTGGTATCAGAAACTGGATCTGCCTTGTGATCTGGTTCAGACTTCTATCAACAGTTGAGATTTGTTTTTAGTGTGAACGCTCACTTTGATTCTAGAGATCTGGTAGAAAACCTGTAAGGGAATGAGAAAACGATCGGAATTAGGCCTTTTTGCCCGCATTTAACTCCGATGATCAAGTTAGTGGATGAGAAATAGCTGAGGGGTTATGATGAAAAGAGTAAAAAGTGTGGTTTTAATCTTCTAAAAAATTCTTGTCCTTGGTTCTTTGTTGTTTTTCCCCTTTTATAGAGAAACTCTTGGGTTTGGTTTCTTATTTTTAAGGTTGAGGCGGTGGGAAATATCTGTCTATGTAGGTGAGGGGGTAGGTGGGCTGTATCAGGGCAAGTGGATGTTGTTGCCTTAAATTCCTGTCTCATCGACTGTTAGAGTGTTTTATGGTGCTTTGTCATTTTGGTCGGATTTGATCGAATTTTTTTTGATAGGAGATATTTTCTGTACTTTTGCTGTGATTTTAGTCAGTTTTGTCAGAAGGAGGGTGGGTATTTCATTCCTATTCTTCGGTCCAGGGGAGAGGTTTTTGGGGAAATGGGGTGGAGGGTCGGATTAATAACAGGTGTTTGGTTTAGGATGATGCCAAGTGGCTGGAGGGGGTTGTACCACGTATGGTAAAGGATCTATGACATGTTATGCTAGATATTTCCATATCATTAGCCCCCCCCCCCCCCCCAAGTATGCTTGTTGATAAGTCTGAGTAATAAGCGGACGGAGTCGGCTTTTCGCTTGGCTTGAGAACAAGCATTTCCATTAGTTGGCTAATCAAAATTTGTGTAAATATTATTGTCTCAAAAAGATAGAACACGTGCGTTTTAGCGGGTGTTTGACACCTATTCATCTTATCTAGAATTTTGAATTGTCTTTTCATTAGTCCGGATGGAGGGATAGGTGCTTTGAACTTTCTTCCTGGGAGGATTTACTATTCTGATAGGGCTCTTATCTATTTAAGTCATTGTGGGGGTGGGCTATACTGTTAATCTTTCCTGTTTGTTTGTAATGGTTTTTCATTATTGCTCGTCTTTCCTCAAGGTTTTTCTCCCAAGTATTTCCGTACTACATATGAGAATCCCTTCTTCTTTTTGCGAGCGTCTGGAAGCGTTGGGAACGAGGGTTGTTAACTTAACAGGTCCAAACTGTTGTGTGTGGCAGGTTCTACTTGATATCAATGAGGATGCGGCCGAGATGCGGTTCGAGCAGGGGTGGAGGGAGTTTCATACGAATCATTCCTTGTCTGCGGGAGATTATTTAATTTTTTTCCCATCTGGGGGGTATAAACTTTGAAGTGGAAATCTTTGGGATGGACTCTTGCCGTAAGGAGGTAGATTAGGACGTTCGACCCCGAGGTTGGGCTGAGGCTCCTAGTGATAGTGAGGACAGCGTTGGCGGGGGAAGTCCATGTGTTACTTCCGAGTCACTTCCTTGTGGCTCGTCTGAGTCGTCAATTGGATCGATTTGGTAGATGGACATCTTTTTTTTACTTATGTTGAAATTTCCTTGTAACTGCTTGTATGTTTGTTTTTCTTATTGTCTTTTTTGTTTAATGTAATACTATTTCTTTCGCTAGTCTATTATTGTTTTATGTTAATTCTAATCTTAGATATCGAACCTTCTTCTCTCTCTTTTTTCTTTTTCTTTTTTAAAAAAGGCTATAAGTAGGTTCCCAAAAGTCAAATCTTCAATAAATGGTGTTACCTTGGGAAATAGGTATGGTTCCTTCCCAAGGGGTAGGGGTAAACCCAGGGTGAATGACTCTACGAGGTTCCTTTATAAATGGGTAGTGGGGTAAGATATCTGTATTTTCAAGTTTGCGTAGAGACATTATCGAATGGCTTCTCCTTTTCATCCTTCTTTCTATAGAGTGTTTGGATTGAGGGGTTCTATTAGGTGGCTTAAAATTCCGTCGGCATTTCATGCAACTATGAACTAGGTGAATGGCGAAGTTGTTGTTTGACGGACCTAGCGGGCACGTGTGAAGAGCAGTATTGATTCGAGATGAAGCTCAGGGGGAAATCTGGTTCGGGGATGGGTGGTTGGATTTTTTGGTAGATCACCATGTACAAGTAGGTGATCTGATGACTTTCACTTATATGGGTGGGGTTTTCTTCAGGGTGTTAATTTTTGGGAGGAATAAATGCTTGAAGGATTGGCCCTTTTTTGCTTTTCCTTCTCATGAAGACCCGGATTTTACTGAAGACGAGAGCGGAGGGACAGAAGATAAAGGGACTGATTTAGGAGAGTCGTCGGGTTAAAGCTTTTTGTTCTTTGTTGTTTTGCCCTTTTTTCTGTCAGCCATCGGCCTATTGTTAGCCATTGGTTTAGTAGTTTGTCATTATTTTCGTTGTTTTTAAATAAAGTTGGGGTTCAGAAACTTGTTTGTTGTTTTTTTTTCTCTTTTTTGGAATGACGATGTATCTTGGGGGATGTGCAATTGTTTCCAGTGTTTCGTAATGAGCTTTAATATCTGTATTTCGTAATCATTATTGAGATTCGTGATGAGATGGCGGCGTGCTTGACTCCAAATCTGAAAGTTGTGTATCCAACTTAGATTAATTAATTTTATCCTTTAAACAGAGTGGGCGAGCGTTTATTCCCGTGTCTTGTCTCGGATACTATTCCATATTTAAGGCGGGGAGTGGTGCGGCGTGCGTGGGTCAATGTGATGATGGGTGGCGTGGTACCCTATTTCCTAGGCAGTCAGGCGTTTGGTGTGCCGCCTCTTGGGGGAGAGATCGAGACCGTCTAGAGGAAGGTTATGGCTTTTGGTTCTAATAATTCGATATGGGCAGTGCGATTCGATGTGACGTTTGGTATGAACGGTCGTGATCTAATCACAGTACGTGTTTTGATGGGTTCGATCTGGGCTTCTCCCTGTAATCTAACGGTTGGGATCCCTTTTATTGGGTTTATGAACGAGGATTAAGCGTTTTTCTTTGCATCATCTTCTTTCGACTTTTCTCTCTTTCGTTCGTGGTTCTTTCTTCTTCTTCTCTGGCGCTTTTCCGGTTGGCGTCCTTTGTTTGACCTTTTCTGTTAAGGTAATGGAAACTAATTCCATGGATTCTAGAGCTCCTACACCTTCCGATTCTTCTCATGACTCTTCTGCTACGCATTCGTTACAGTCCCCTCGTTCACCGTCCCCTTCTAACCCTACTGCTTCTATTCCTATTCCGGCGCAAGGAGGCGCTGGGGGTCCATTGGTCCAGGGTTTAAGAGTTCATCCGGTCTTGTCTAGGATAGAGAGTGGGGGGTCTGAATCTTTTTTGAGTACTTTAAATCAGAAAGAGGTAGATGAATTGGTGAATTGCTTTCAAATCGATCTCTCTCTTTTTTCAGTTAGGTTACCCTGTTCTGGAGAGCGGGCTAGTTCACCTAAGGAGGGTGAGATAGCTATCTATTAAGATGCTTTGCTGGGTGGTCTTAGGCTTCCTTTTTCTAATTTTGTTAAGGAAATTTTAGAGTATTATCAGTTATGCCCTTCCCAGTTGACTCCAAATTCATGGAGATTGTTGAGCGAGTTTGTTATTGTTCTCAACAACTATGGCGTAAAACCGACTGTTCGTTGGTTTCGTCTTTTGTTTAATTTGTACATTGAGACGGATACTGACTAGTATTATTTTTCCGCTCGTTCTAAGAAGAAATTTCTGGGTAAAGTTCTTCTTCCATCAAGCGATGGAAAAGTAAGTTCTTTTTTGTTAATAGTAAATCCGAGTGAGACGTCCAGACCAAATGGGAAGTTCCTCGGACGGACAACATTTGTGAGGAAGGGATGACAACTGACGAGAAGTCTGTATTTGAAAGTTTTAAAGGGATTTTCGGGGTTTCTGTGGATACTTATTTGACGAAGGAAATCCTTATGAGATGTCGTTTGTTTGTAGCTGCTGGTAGGGCTTGTTTGTACTTTTATTCTGTAAGTTTTGAGTTTTGATGATGATGGGTTTTATTATGCTTTCGTAGGTGAACCGATGGGTGATTTGGATCTTGCGAAGGGTATTTTACCGGATCTTGAAGGCGTTATTGAAGCTCCCTTACCGCGGGGACGGAAGAAGAAGTAAGATACCTCTGGGAAGGAAAAAATAAGGGAGAGTACCTCTAGAGAGGAGAGGAAAAAGAGGAAGAAGGAGGAAAGGAAGGATGATGACCCTACCAGGAAAAAAGCTAAGAAAGATCATGTTGTGGGGCTTTCCTAGAAGAAGGATTAGAGAAAAAGGAAAGACAAATCTGGGGATGAATCGGGTCGGCAAATCACGGATGACGGGGTGAGTTCATCCGGTCAAGAGGTTGTTCCAGATTTTCCGGTTTTGCCCCTTCGTCCCGCGCTTGTCAACATTCATAGAGTGGTAAGGCATCGGTTCCTAGATCTATTGGAATAAGGATAGTTTACGATTGAATTTTTTTTTAAAAAAAGTAACTCGGAATTTTCTTCTATTTTTTGTAGGAGGACATGGCAGAGGCAGAATTGCAAGATAAGCTAAGGCATAGTAACTTGTCTCTTCAGAGGGAATTACCAGCTATTGAAAAGGGATCATCTTCTGATGATTTCCCTTTTCGAGATCATATGTCCGTGGGGGATGTTTTAGAGGCCCTGTGGCCAGAAAAAGTTTCTAAGCGGCTTCAAGAGGCCGGGAAAGAGGACGTTGCCATTCAACTTCTTCGTTTTGCTATGATGGTAAGAATAAAGTCTTTCATCCTTAAGTTTTTGCTTATTATTATTTATTTTGTTCGTCAATTTAATTTCTTACTGTTTGTTTTAGATTGCTCATTGGGCGGATCGTGCTGGTCGTCTTTTCTGAGAGGAGGTTGCGGTTTCTAAGTTGGTAGAGGAGAGTGGGGCGGAAATTGCCCGACTAAAGGCTAGGATTGCTATTTTGGAAGAGGAGAAAGACAAGGCTCTCAAGGTAACTGATTTGGTTACCAAGGAGAAAAACGAACTTCTTGCGAAATTGATTTCTGTGGAGACAGAGAGAAATGATCTGTCAGAGAAATATTCTCGTTTTAAAGACTCTTTTCAGACCGCCGAAGCAATAGTGAAGGAACTTCAAGGTATTGTGGCGGGTTTGAAGGGAGAACTTGAGTCTCTGAAAGAAGAGCAAGGTAAAATCTTTATAGAGCTCGAAAACGTTAAGGGAGAAAGAGATGGTTTTAAGAGGGACTTAGCCTTGGAGGGAGAAAGAGGCTTTAGAATTAGCCCAACAAGACGTAGAAGATTTTGAAAATCAAGTGGATAAGCTGCAGAAGGAAGTGACGCTGTTGAAGGAGGAGAGGAAGGATGCGGCGACGCAAATTTATTCTATCGTTCAGGTTATTGGCCGTCATACTTCTCCCAGGACAGCTCTATCTATGGGACTCCCTTCTGTTTTGAAGGCTTATGTAAAGGTGAGAGATAAACATCCGGGTGAGAAGGCTCAGACTGAAGCTTCAAATCCTTCTCAGAGTGATCTAGGAAGGAGCGAAGATCGCCTTCCTGGTGAAGATGACGATCGCCTTCCTGGCGAAGGTGACGAAAAAGTTGATGCAGGGGCTGAGGATGTTGATGTGGGGACTTCTAACGTGTCATACAATATATTTCATTTTATGGCCGATTTTTAGTCTTGTAAGTGGTGTCTTGGTCTTGTCTTCGTAGTTTTACTTTGTTTTTGCAATGTAATGTAACTTCAAGTTTGAATGAAATGAGAAAACCGAACCTTTTTCTTGAAGACGGTTTATTTTCTGGGTCTTAGTCATAATAACTATTCGATGATCCCCCTTGATTTGTTCTTTATCTGAGTGATGGTTGACTGTAGTTTGTCTTCGCCTAGTGGTGGGGCTTTCATTTGAGGCTTTTTGGTTCGGCCCGGTGGCGGGACTTTTATTTGGTTTTATATATGATGAGATTTTTGCCTCACTATTGATTTTGGGATGAGATTTTTGCCTCATCTTTGGTTTTTGAGATTTTTGCCTCATCTTTGATTTTTGAGATTTTTGTCTCATCTTTTGGAGATTTCAGTCTGAGATTTCTGAATGGAGGAACTTTTTTATGAAGCTTGGGATTTTTCTACACTGTTTACTGATAGTAGTGTCGCAAGTGTTTGGCATGGTATGGGCGCTTGAGGGTTTTTCCATCCATGTTGATGAGCCAGTATGTGCCTGTTCGGACGATTTTCTTCACAAAGTATGGGCCTTCCCAGTTTGGGGTTAGCTTCCCCGTTCGGCTTTTGTTGCCTTGGAAATTGTTTTCCCTTAAAACAAGATCTCCGATTTTGAAAGAGACTTTCTTCACTTTGGAGTCATAAAATCTATTCACCTTTTGACGAGATATGCTGCCGCTTTGGTGTCAGCGGTCTCCTTTCTTTCTTCTAGGAGGTCGAGTTCCGCTCGGAGTTTTTCTTCATTGGTGGTTGGCGAAAAAGTCTGTGTCCATAAAGTAGGTACTCCTATTTCTGCTGGGATAACAACTTCAGTGCCATAGGTGAGGGCAAAAGGGTTCTCCCCTGTTGGAGTTCTTGTAGTTTTTCGGTAGGCCCAGAGAGCACTCGGAATTTCTTCCACCCAGTTTGTTCCATCCCTTAACACTCGGGTTTTGAGAATTTGTAATAGGGTGCAATTGGTTACTTCTACTTGGCCGTTGGCTTGGGGGTGCGTTACCGAAGTGAGTCTTGATTCAATCCCAAGCTCGGAGCAGAAAGTTTTGAAGGTTTTGTTGTCAAATTGACGTCCGTTGTCGGTGAAGAAGGCTACTGGGATTCCAAATCGACAGACTACTGTTCGCCATAGGAATCCTTGGCATGATTTTTCTGTTATTTTGGCCAAGAGTTCGGCTTCCACCCATTTGGTGAAGTAGTCAATAGCGATGATTAGGAATTTTAGTTTCCGAGTCGATGTAGGAAACGGTCCTAAGAGGTCAATCCCCCAAAGCGCGAATAGTCTTGGGCTTATGATTGGGGTGAGGGGGGTTGGCGGTCGTCTTTGGATTTTGGAGTATCGCTGGCGAATTCTATTGCTTCTCGAGCTAAAGTCGGCCAATAATAACCTTGTCTAAGGACTTTGTGACTTAGGGCACTATCTCCCAAATGGTCTCCTCTGATGCCATCATGGATTTCTCGGAGGACATAATTGGTTTATGTTGGTCGTAAGCATTTTAGTAAAGGTTGTGTATACGACCGCTTGTATAGATGTTCGCAAATTATGCTGTAATGGGCGGATTTGTTGGAAATGCGACGAGCTTCTTTTTTGTTGGGTAGGGCGGGCCCACCTTGCAAATAATTTTTGATGGGGTCAATCCAGCATGGTTCTTCTTCCAAATTTTGTACTTCTTCTTCCAACTCTTCGATAGTTTTCTCCTGGAGATATTGGAGGTTGAAGGAATGTTCCGCATCGTTATTGAGTGAAGTTGCCTTCTTGGATAGAGCATCGGCTTCTTCATTTTGGGTTCGAGGGATTTTCTTGATTTGAAAACGGGGGAAATATGGGATTATTTTCTTTACTATTGCTTGATATCTGACCATATTCTCTTCTTTAGCTTCGAAACTTCACGTGGTGTGGCTGACAACCAATTGTGAGTCAGAATAAGCGCATAGGTCTTGTATGCCGAGTTCTCGGGCTAAGCGTAGTCCTGCAATGAGTGCTTCGTACTCAGCTTCGTTGTTAGTTGCTTTGAATCGGAATTTAAGAATAGTAGAGGTTTTCCATTTTGAGGGGGAATATAGGACAAAACCTGCTCCTGCTTTTTCATCGGTTGCTGACCCATCTACGTATAGTGTCCATGGGGTGGATGGAGAGTCTCCTTCTTCTGGTTTTTCTGGGTTTTTGTCTATAGGAGCGGTTAACTCTACAATGAAATTAGCCAATACTTGGGCTTTGATTGTAGTCCGGGGTTTATAAGTAAGATCGAATTCCCCCACCTCTACTACCCATTTAGCCAGTCTCCCGGAATTTTCTGGTTTGTGAAGAACTTGTTTCAAGGGTTGGTCGGTTAAGACTGCGACTTTGTATGATTGGAAATAAGGCCTCAATCGCCGTGTCGAGGTAATAAGCGCGAAAGCTAACTTCTCGAGAGGGAGGTACCTTGACTCGGCATCACTGAGGATCTTATTTGTGTAGTAGATGGGTCTCTGGATCCCTTCTTCCTCTTTTAAAAGAACCGCACTGACAGCTCGAGTGGTGGCAGAGTTCTTCTCCCGTTTGCGGTTTGCTAGCAATAAGGGTGATTTGAGATAATCTTTGAGTTCTTGGAAGGCTTTTTCACATTCTACAGTCCAATCCATTTTTGGCGCGTTTTGTAATGCATGGAAGAGTGGGAGATTCGTCTCTCCGGCTTTTGAGATGAAGCGTCCAAGTGCTGCAAGACGTCCATTTAGTCGTTGTATCTCTTTAAGGTTCTTTGGTGACTTCATTTCAAGAATAGCTTTGATTTTTCCAGGGTTTGCTTCTATGCCGCGTTGGGTCAGTATGAAGCATAAAAATTTTTCAGAGCGGATGCCGAACGCACATTTATTGGGATTTAGACGCATGTCATAAATCCGAAGGGATTGGAAGGCTTCTAATAAGTCAGTCAGGTGGTCTTCTGTCTTTTGGCTTTTTACGAGAATATCATCTACGTAGGCTTCCACATTCCTTCCAATTTGTTCTTTGAATACCTTGCTTACTAGTCTTTGGAAAGTGGCCCCGGCATTCTTTAAACTAAACGGCATTACTTTATAGCAGTAGGTCCCTTTGCTGGTGATGAAGGATGTTTTTTCTTCGTCGGTTTTGGCCATTTGGATTTGATTGTAGCCTGAAAAGGCATCCAAAAAGCTCAACATTTTGTGTCCTGCCATAGAATCGACCAGGTCGTCAATCGAAGGCAAAGGAAAGGAGTCCTTTGGACAGACTTTATTTAGGTCTGTAAAATCGATGCACATCCTCGATTTCCAGGAGGGTTTTTTGACCAGGACTACGTTAGCCAGCCAATCTAGGTAATCCACTTCCCTGATGAACTCTGCCTTCATGAGAGTGGCTACTTCTTCTTCTGCTGCTTTTTGCTTTTCCAGGGCAAAATTTCTTTGCTTTGGTTTTACCTGTTTGAAAGACGAGTCTATGCTAAGTCGATGTTCAATGATGTCTCGTTTTACTCCTGGCATATTTTCTGAGGACCAGGCAAAGAGGTCGGAGTTTCTTTGTAGTATTGCCGTGATATTTTTTTGTTGTGCGGTCGTCAGGTCTGCGCCAATATCGACCGTTCGATCTGGTCTTGTTTCGTCCAAGGGGAGTGTGTGCAACTCTTCTACTGGGGTTGGTCGGAGTTCTTCGTCTCTGTTTTGTTCCTTGACCCCATTAACCAGTATAGCTTCTGAAGTTTTTCTGTTGTTTTGGTCCTTGCCTTTTAAATGTGGAGGCATAACATTGGCGGGCCAAGGGCTGGTCTCCCCTTACCTCCCCACTGCCATTTTTGGTTGGAAATTTTAGTAGGAGGTGGTAGGTAGAAATCACCGCTTTCAAATTATTGAGAGTTGGTATGCCAAGGATAACGTTGTAACTAGATGCACAGCGAAGGACCAGGAAGTTTGTTGTTACTGTGGATGATCTAGGTGAATTTTCGATAGTGACTGGGAGGGATATTATTCCTTTGGGTTGGATTACTTCTCCGAAAAATCCTACCAGAGAGGATTTTACCGAGAGTAAATTATCTGCGTCAGACCTCATTCTTTCAAAGGCGCTCCAAAAGAGTATGTCAACTGAACTTCCGCTGTCAATAAGAACTCTCTTCATCTGAAAATTGGAAACTGTGATGGCAACGACTAGAGCATCATCATGAGGGTGGCAGACCCTACCAGTGTCATCGTCATAAAAGATAATAGCGGGTGTGGGCCGGGACCTCTTCGGATGTTGTGTTTCTTGGGTGACTCCGACCATCCTGGCATAGGTCTTGCAGGAGGCAGAGCTTTCCCCACCGCATCTTGGTCCACCACTAATAAAGCCGACAATTTCTTTTTCTACTTTAGTCGGTTTTCGGGATTGTGGCCTTTCTTCTTTTGGGTTGAGATCAATATATTGCTCAAGCTTCCCCCTCCTGAAGGTGTCTTCAATCGCGTTCATCAAGTGTGTGCATTCTTCTGTATCGTGACCTCGGGCTCGATGAAAATTGTAATATCTTTTGATGTCTTTTTGGTGGTCGAGATTTCTTGTAGGTTCTGGCCATGTTAAGATCCTCTTCTCTTGGATCTGCATCAGGATATGGCTTCGGGTCTGGTTTAAAGGGGTATGATGATCATACCTTACTACTTTCCAACTCTTGGGGAATCTCGTGGTTGGAACATATATTGCCGAGGGCGAGGCGGGGGTTCCCTGCCTCGATTGATCTCCCTGCGCGCTCCTTCCTGTCGGATTTCTCTGGGTCCTCTTTCTTGATTTTGAGGTGCCTTTCCTTTTAATTCTTCTTTGGACTTTTATCGAGCCTCTTCTTCCCAGCCTGCGTGGATTTCGTCAGAGTTGATGTACTTTTGGGCATGGATCAAGAGGTCAGGCATGGTTTTTGGTGGATCCAGGGTGAGGGAGAAACGAAAAGTAGATTCTCGTAGGCCTTCTATCAAAATGGTAACTGCCATATGGGGGATGACATCTGCGATGTTCGATGCCTCTTCTGTGAAACGATCAAGATATGAGCTAAGATTTTCACCGCCCTGTTGTTTGATACGCATAAGAGTAGATGGATTTTTCTTCAGTTTCGAATAATTGGTGAAATGGACAAGGAACAGGTCTGCTAATACTTGGAATGAGGGAACTGTGCCAGATGGAAGGTCGACAAACCAATCTTGTACTCTCCCTTCCAGAGTGGCCGGGAAGGCCCGACACATGCAGGCATCGGTGGTCCCAGAAAGAAGCATCTTTGAACGGAAAGATTTCAGGTGGCGGGATGGATCGGTTTTTCCCTCATAAGTAGTCATGGTTGGGGGTCGGAAATTGTCGGGCACCCGCTCTTCAAGTATTTCTTTTATGAAGGGAGAAATTACATAAGGGGCGTACCTTTTTTGTTCCCGATTCCCACGGGACGGGACCTGTCGTTGGGTTCTTCTGTCAAAAGACGGACTGTATCCTTGCGTTCTTGGTGGGGTTTGGTTCCGACCTCGAATTGAAGGAGGTTTTGAGCTTGCGGAGAAAAGGGTCCTTTCTCTGTGTTCTTTTTCCGGCCTCGTTTCTCTACGGGTGCGAGCGGTGGACCGTCCCTTGCTTTCGGAATTTGCCGTTAGGGCGGTTGGGGCGACGGGAGGGGTTTGGATTGGGGGAGGTAGAGCTGGGGGTGGTGGATGGTTCATGTTTTGAACAACTCGGGTTAGTTGATCCAATTGTCTCTCTATGCTTCGATAGTGTTCGTGGATGGCGTCGCCTTGAGGCAAGACTGGCAGGTTTTCTTCATCTACTTGGGCTCTGCCTGGTGCACTCGTCTCATTGCTGAGCACTCCTTGTTCTTGGATACGCTTTGAATTCCTTGTAGTTGCCATTTGGATTTTAGTAATCGTTCCCACAGAAGGCGCCAAACTGTTGGTGTCAGAAACTGGATCTGCCTTGTGATCTGGTTCAGACTTCTATCAACGGTTGAGATTTGTTTTTAGTGTGGATGCTCACTTTGATTCTGGAGATCTGGTAGAAAACCTGTACGGGAAAGAGAAAACGATCAGAATTGGGTCTTTCTGCCCGGATTTAACTCTGATGATCAAGTTAGTAGATGAGAAATGGCTGAGAGGTTATGCTGAAAAGTGTAAAAAGTGTGATTTTAATCTTCTCAAAAATTCTTGTCCTTGGTTCTTTGCTGTTCTTCCCCTTTTATAGAGAAAGTCCTGGGTTTGCTTTCTTATTATTAAGGTTGAGGCGGTGGGAAATATCTGTCTGCGTAGGTGAGGGGGTAGGTGGGCTGTGTCAGGGCAAGTGGATGTGCTTGCCTTAAATTCCTGCCTCATCGACTGTCAGAGTGTTTTATGTTGCTTTGTCGTTTTGGTCGGATTTGATCTGATTTGTTCTGACAAGAGATATTTTTTATACTTTTATTGTGATTTTAGTCAGTTTTGTCAGAAGGAGGGTGGGTATTTCATTCCTATTCTTCGGTCCAGGGGGGAGGTTTTTGGGGAAATGGGGTGGAGGGTTGGATTAATAACAGGTGTTTGGTTTAGGATGATGCCGAGTGGTTGGAGGCATGGACGGATTTAGAGTGGGGGCAGTGGGGGCAACTGCCCGCACTGAAATTTGAGAGATTTACTAGTATTAAATATTTTTTTATATATTTTCAATTTGCCCCCACTAAACCTAAAAAATAAAACATATACAAAAGAAATTAAAGAATTTTCTAAGGACTTATATGAAAAAATTATTTTAGAAAGTTAGATTCCCATTTTTGATTTCCCATTTCCTATTTCCCAACTCCATCTCTGCGACTATGTTCCTTTCTGGCTCTTTTTCATTTACTCATTACTCACCTTGGTTCTCAGCTGTTAGGTCGGGCCACCTTCGGCCTTTCCCTGTTGGTAATCAGGTTAGTGTCAACTCCTTATTCCTTGTTCCTATCTCTTATTGTTAGTCTCTTTTTCATGGTTTTTTACAGAGATTTTTTTTTTGTTTATTTGGCTGTGAATTGGTGCAGGGCAATAGGTGGGTAGATAAGTAGTATTGATTACATACATAAAAAATATATATTTTGTATTATTGATAATGAAAAATATCCTGCAACGATTTCAAATTATGAAAAGACAAAGAGCAATTGTAAATTTGTAATATGTTATTTTCATATGAAAAAGTTTTTGATGTGCTTATGTTTCATTATATATATTTTTATATTTTATATTTAATATTAGTATTCCCCCACTAAGCAAAAATCCTAGATCCGTCCTTGGCTGGAGGGGGTTGCGCCACGTGTTGTAAGGAATTGATAACACGTGTTATGCTAGATATTTCCATATCATATATATATATATATATATATATATATATATATATATATATATATATATATATTACCGTTTGGATTTGCCTCCTATTTTAGCTACATGTCCTATGTTGTCCAACTTTTTTGTTGTTCATATGTTCCGAAGTTTTTTAAAATTTTTATAATTGAGAGTTCTTTGCATGTGCGATTTTATCTGTGTATAGTTCTGCATTTTTTCTAGCAACCAGTTCAGTTCCTCTTTTTTTTTGTTTTTTTAATTTTTTTTCTTTTCTCCGATGAACTTGAGTATCTTCCCTTTTTCCTTTTTTTGCTCTTCATCAATAATGATATGCCTCATGTTTTACCAGTGTTCTAATATGTTTTTGGATTCCTCTTTGATGTTGTAGTTCAACATATTTTTTTTATGTGCCATAATTGAGGATTCTTTGTATGTGGGGTTTTCACTTTATTCTTTAATCTTGTTGTTTAATAAATTATTCTTGTGCTCACTACATGCATGGCCATGAGGGGTTTTTGGTCATTCACTTGAACTGATCGGCCTATATTTAGCAACCTGTTCAGTATTTAGTTTTTTTAGTAGTTTGGATTTGCCTCCTAATTTAGCCTCTTCCAACTTTTTTGTTGTGAGTATTTTTAGAAAATTTTTAAAATTTTTATAATTGAGAGTTCTTTGTATGTGGAATTTCATTTGTTTATAGATGTGCATTTTTTTAGCAACCGGTTTTAACTTGATTGGACCGAGAAACTTGGTGAAGCCAAAGCCTAAAATTTTCAAGCTATATTTACTGTAGTATTCCTTTTGTAAAGTCATCCATCGATTCTTAAACAGTTAAACCCTTTTTTAAAAGCCAAAAAATCAACTTTTTGGGGGTTTGAGAAGTTGCAATTGGATTCAATCCAGTAGAAATGGGGTTGTTAGCCTTAAGCTAAACTCTTAATTCTCGTTCTTGTGTTGTCCTGCCAAGAGAAGTGGGAGTCATGGAGGCAGGAGAAGTAGGTATTCCATCCGTAAAGTAAATAAATTGGATGAAACAAAGGCCAGAGATTCATGATAATTTATGTTGATGTTAGAAACTGGATTTGCCTTGTGATCTGGTCCAAACTTCTGTTAACAGTTGAGATTTGTTTTTTGGTGTGGACGCTTACTTTGATTCTGGGGATCCGGTGAAAAACCTAAAAGGGAGAGTGAGAATGGTCGGAATTGGGCCTTTCTGCCCAGATTTAACTCCGATGATCAAGTTAGTGGATAAGGAATGGTTGAGGGGTTATGATGGAAAGAGTAAAAAAGTGTGATTTCAAAGTGCTGTTCTTCTCCAAAATTCTTGTCCTCTGGTTCTTTACTGTTTTTCTCTTTTTATAGAGAAACTCCTAGGTTTGGTTTTTTATTATTAAGGTTGAGGCGATGGGAAATATCTGCCTGCGTAGGTGGGGGGGTAGGTGGCTGTGTCAGGGCAAGTGGTTGTTCTTGCCTTAAATTCCCGTTCCATCGACTTCCAAGGTGCTTTATGGCGTTTTGTCGTTTTGGTCTGATTTGTTCTGATAGGAGATATTTAACTGTCAGTTTTGTTAGAAGGAAGATGGGTATTTCGTTCTCTTCTTCTCTTCTTTGGCTAGGGGAGAGGTTTTTGGGGAAATTGGGTAGAGGGTCGGATTAATAATAGGTGTTTGGTTCAGAATGTTGCCAAGTGGCTGGAGGGGGTTGTGCCACGTGTTGTAAGGGATCGATGACACGTGTTATGCTAGATTTTTCCATATCATTAGCCCCCCCCCCCCCCCCCCCCAAGTTTGCTTGTAGATAAGTCTGAGTGATAAGAGGGCGGAGTTCGCTTTTCGCTTGGCTTGAGAACGAGCATTTCCTTTGGTTGGCTAATCTAAATTTGTGTAAATATTATTGTTTTGAGAAGATAGAACACATGCGTTTTAGCGGGCGTTTGACACCTGTTCATCTTACCTAGAATTTTGAGTTGTCTTTTCATTAGTCCGGATCGAGGGATGGGTGCGGCTCTTATCTATTTAGGCCATTGTGGGGGTGGCCTATACTGTTCATCTTTCCTATTTGTTTGTAATGGCTTTTCATTATCGCTCGTCTTTCCTCAAGGTTTTTCTCCCAAGTATTTCCGTACGACATATGAGAATCCCTTCTACTTTTTGAGAGTGTCTGCAAGCGTTGGGAACGGGGGTTGTTAACTTAACAGGCCCAAACGGTTGTGTGTTGCAGGTTCTACTGATATCAACGAGGATGCAGCCGAGATGCGGTTCTAGCAGGGGTGGAGGGAGTTTCATACGGACCATTCGTTGTATGCGGGAGATTATTTAATGTTTTTCCCATCTGGGAGCATAAAGTTTGAAGTGGAAATCTTTGGGATGTACTCTTGCCGCAAGGTGGTAGACTAGGACGTTCGACCCCGTGGTTCGGCTGAGGCTCCTAGTGATAGTGAGGACAGCGCTGGCGGGGGAAGCCCGTGTGTTACTTCCGAGTAACTTCCTTGTGGCTCGTCTGGGTCATAAATTGGATCGATTTGGTAGATGGACGGACTTTTTTACTTATGTTGAAATTTCCTTGTAACTGCTTGTATATTTGCTTTTTCTATAGTCTTTTTTGTTTAACGTAATACTATTTCTTTCGCTAATCTATTATTGTTTTATGTTAATTCTAATGTTTTATGTTAATCCTAATCTTGGAAAACGAACCTACCTTTTTTTTTAAGGCTATAAGTAGGTTCCCAATAAGTCAAATCTTAAATAAATGACGTTACTTTGGGAAGTAGGTATGGTTCCTTCCCAAGGGGTAGGGGGTAAACCCAGGGGGAATGACTCTACGAGGTTTCTTTATAAATGGGCAGTGGGGTAAGATATTTGTATTTTCAAGTTTGCGTAGAGACATTATCCAATGGCTTCTCCTTTCCATCCTTCTTTCTATAGAGTGTTTGGTTTAAGGGGTTCCATTAGGTGGCTTAAAATTCCGTCGGCATTTCATGTAACTATGAACCATGTGAATGGCGAGGTTGTTGTTTTGGAGGGACCTAGCGGGCATGTGTGGAGAGCAACATTGATTCGAGATGAAGCTCAGGGGGAAATCTGGTTTGGGGACTGGTGGCTGGATTTTTTCTTAGATCACCACATGCACGTAGGTTATCTAATGATTTTCACTTATTTAAGGGGGATTTTCTTCAGGGTGGCAATTTACGGGGGGAATAAATGCTTGAAGGAATTGCGCTTTTTTGCTTTTCCTTCTCATGAAGATCCGGATTCCACTAAAGGTGAAAGTAGAGGGACGGAAGATGAAGGGACTTATTCAGAAGAGTCGTCGGGTTAAAGTATTTTGTTCTTTATTGTTTTGTCTGTTTTTGACTTCTTCTCTCTTTTTTCAGTTAGGGTTCCCTGTTCTGGAGAGCGGACTAGTTCACCTAAGAAGGGCGAGATAGCTGTCTATCAGGATGCCTTACTGGGTGGTCTTAGACTTCCTTTTTCTAATTTTGTTAAGGAAATTTTAGAGTATTATCAGTTATGTCCTTCCAGTTGACTCCGAATTCATGGAGATTGTTGAGCGGGTTTGTTATCGTTCTTAACAACTATGACATAAAACCGACTGTTCGTTGGTTTCGTCTTTTGTTTAATTTGTTCATTGAGCCGGATACTGATTGGTATTATTTTTTGGCTCGTTCTAAGAAGAAATTTCTGGGTAAGATTCCTTCTTCCATCAAACGATGGAAGAGTAAATTCTTTTTTGTGAGTAGTAAGTCCGAGTCGTACGTCCGGACTAAATGAGAAGTTCCTCGGACAGACAACATTTGTGAGGAAGGGATGATGACTGACAAGAAATCTGTCTTTGAAAGTTTTCAAGGGATTTCTGGGGTTTTTGTGGATACTTATTTGACAAAGGAAATCCTTATGAGATGTCATTTGTTTGTAACTGCTGGTAGGACTTGTTTGTAATTTTATTCTGTAAGTTTTGAGTTTTGATGATGATGAATTTTAATCATGCTTTTGTAGGTGAACCGATGGGTGATTTGGGTTTTGCGAAGGGTATTCTAGAGGATTTCGAAGGCGTTATTGAAGCTCCTTTATGTGAGATAACTCGGAGTTTTCTTCTATTTTTTGTAGGAGGACGTGGTAGAGGGAGAATTTCAAGATAAGCTAAGGCATAGTAACTTGTCTCTTCAGAGAGGATTACCAGCCATTGAAAAGGGGTTGTCTTCAGATGATTTCCCTTTTCGGGATCATATGTCCATGGGGGATGTTTTAGAGGCCCTGCAGCTAGAAAAGTGTCTAAGCGGCTTCAGGAGGCCGGGAAAGAAGACGTTGCCATTTAACTTCTTCGTTCTGCTATGATGGTAAGAATAAAGTCTTTCGTCCTTAAGTTCTTGCTTATTATTATTTATTTTGTTCGTCAATTTAGTTTCTTACTGTTTGTTTTAGACTGCTCATTGGGTGGATCGTGTTGGCCGTCTTTTTCGAGAGGAGGTTGCGATCGATAACTCTCGTTCGAAGATGGTAGAGGAGAGTAGGGCGGAAATTGCCCGGTTAAAGGCTAGGATTACTATTTTGGAAGAGGAGAAAGACAAGGATCTCAAGGTAACTGATTTGGTTACCAAAGAGAAAAACGAACTTCTTGCGAAATTGATTTCTGTGGAGACAGAGAGAAATGATCTGTCAGAGAAGTCTTCTCGTTTCAAAGACTCCTTTCAGACCGCCGAAGCAACGGTGAAGGAACTTCAATGTACTGTGGCGGGTTTGAAGGGAGAACTTGAGTCTCTCAAAGGGGAGCAAGGTAAAATCTCCACAGAGCTTGAAAACGTCAAGGGAGAAAGAGATGGTTTTAAGAGGGACTTAGCCTCGGAGAAAGAGGCTTTAGAATTAGTCCTGCAAGAGATAGGAGATTTTGAAAATCAAGTGGATGAGTTGCAGAGGGAAGTGACGCGGTTAAAGGAGGAGAGGAAGGATGCGGATACGCAAATTTATTCTATCATTCAGGTTATTGGTCGTCATACTTCTCACAGGACAGCTTTATCTATGGGACTCCCTTCTGTTTTGAAGGCTTATGTAAAGGTGAGGGATAAATTTCCGAGTGAAAAGGCTCAGACTGAAGCTTCAAATCCACCTCAAAGTGATCTAAGAAGGAACGAGGATCGCCTTCCTGGTGAAGATGACGAAAGCGTTGATGCAGGGGCTGAGGATGTTGGTGCGGGAGCTTCTAATGTGTCATAGAATGTATTTCGTTTTATAGTTTGTAAGTGGTGTCTTGGTCTTGTCTTTGTAATTTTACTTTGTTTTTGTTGTGTAATATAACTTCAAGGCGAATGAAATAAGAAAGTCGAACCTTTGTTTTGAAGACAATTAATTTTCAGGGTTACTATTCGATGATCCCCCTTGATGTGTCCTTTATGTGAATAATGGTCGGCTGCAGCTTCCTTCCTTCTTTCAGCTTTTGTTAGGGACTTTTTCGACAAGATGTTTCTTCCCTTGGCCCAGTGGTGGGACTTTTATTCGAGGTTTTTTGGCTCGGCCCGATGGAGTGACTTTTATTCGAGGTTTTTTGCCTCGGCTTGGTGGCGGGATTTTTGTCCGAGGTTTTTTGGCCTCTACTTTGTTTAAGATGAGATTTTTCCCTCATTTTTTGATTTCAGGAGTCAGATTTTTACCTCATCTTTTAATTTCAAGAGTGACATTTTTACCTCATCTTTGAGAAATTTCAGTATAAGATTTCTGAATTGAGGATCTTTCTTTATGAAGCATAGGATTTTTCTACAGTGTTCACTGATAGTAGCGTCGCAAGTGTTTGGCGTGGTATGGACGCTTGAGGGTTTTTCCATCCATGTTGGTGAGCCAGTATGTGCCTGTTCGGACGATTTTCCTCACAATGTATGGGCCTTCCCAGTTTGGGGTCAATTTCCCAGTTCGACTTTTGTTGCCTTGAAACTCATTTTCCCTTAGAACAAGATCTCCGATTTTGAAAGAAACTTTCTTCACTTTGGAGTCGTAAAATCTTTTTACCTTTTGACGATATGCTGCCGGTTTGGTGTCGGCGGTCTCCCTTCTTTCTTAGAGGAGGTCGAGTTCTGCTCGAAGTTTTTCTTCATTGGTGGTGGACGAAAAAGTCTGTGTCCATAAGGTAGGTTCTCCTATTTCTGCTGGGATAACTGCTTCGATGCCATAGGTAAGAGCGAAAGGAGTTTCTCCTGTCGGAGTTCTTGTAGTTGTTTGATAGGCCCAGAGAGTACTCGGAATTTCTTCCACCCAGTTTGTTTTGTCCCTTAACACTAGGGTTTTGAGAGTTTGTAATATGGTGCGCTTCGTTACTTCTACTTGGCCATTGGCATGGGGGTGCGTTACTGAAGTGAGCCTTGATTCAATCCTGAGCTCGGAGCAAAATGTTTTGAAGGCTCTGTTGTCAAATTGACGTCCGTTGTCGGTGATGAAGGCTACTGGGATTCCAAATAGACAGACTATTGTTCGCCTCAGGAATCCTTGACATGCTTTTTCTGTTATTTTAGCCAAGGGCTCAGCTTCCACCCATTTGATGAAGTAGTCGATGGCGACAATTAGGAATTTCATTTG
This sequence comes from Dioscorea zingiberensis, assembly GCA_026586065.1. Taxonomy (NCBI): domain Eukaryota; kingdom Viridiplantae; phylum Streptophyta; class Magnoliopsida; order Dioscoreales; family Dioscoreaceae; genus Dioscorea; species Dioscorea zingiberensis. The sequence goes on along the minus strand of CM048818.1, from coordinate 50,080,486 downwards.
TCGTGTTGACGTAGGATACGGTCCTAAGAGATCAACTCCCCAAAGCGCGAATGGTCTTGGGCTTCTGACTAGGGTTAGGGGAGTTGGTGGTCGCCTTTGGATTCTGGAGTGCCGTTGGCAAGCGTCACATTTCCAAACAAATTCTACTGCTTCTTGAGCTAAAGTTGGCCAATAATATCCTTGTCTAAGGACTTTGTGGCTTAGGGCTCTGCCTCCCAAGTAGTATCCTCCGATGCCTTCATGGATTTCTCAGAGGACATAATTGGCTTCTGTTGGTCGTAAGCATTTTAGAAAAGGTTGTGTATACGACCGGTTATATAGATGTTCGTTAATTATGTGTAATGGGCAGATTTATTGGAAATGCGTTGAGCTTCTTTTTTGTTGGGTGGAGCGGGCCCACCTTGTAGATAATTCTTGATGGGATCAATCCAGCATGGTTCTTCTTCCAAGCTTTGTACTTCTTCTTCCAACTCTTCGATAGTTTTTGTCAGGAGGTATTGGAGGTTGAAAGAATGCTTCGTGTCGTTACTGAGTGAAGTTTCCTTCCTGGATAGAGCATCGGCTTCTTCATTTTGGGTTCGAGGAATTTTCTCGATTTGAAAACGGGTGAAGTATTGGATTATTTTCTTTACCATTGCTTGATATCTGACCATATTCTTTTCTTTAGCTTCGAAACTTCCCGTGGTGTGGCTAACAACCAGTTGTGAGTCAGCATAAGCGCATAGGTCTTGTATGGCAAGTCCTCGGGCTAAGCTTAGTCCTGCAATGAAAGCTTCGTACTCGGCTTCGTTGTTGGTTGCTTTGAAGCGAAACTTAAGAACTGTAGAAGTTTTCCATTTTGTGGGGGAGTATAGGACGAAACCTGCTCCTGCTTTTTCATCAGTTGTCGACCCATCTACGTATATGGTCCAATGGGTGGATGGAGAGTCTTCTTCTTCCGGCTTTTCTGGTAGTAACGGGTTTGTGTCTGTAGGAGCAGTTAGTTCTAAAATGAAATCCGCCAATACTTGGGCTTTGATTGTAGTCCGGGGTTTATAAGTAAGATCGAATTCTCCAAGCTCTACTACCCATTTACCCAGTCTCCTGGAATTCTCGGGTTTGTGGAGAACTTGTTTTATGGGTTGGTCGGGTAAGATTGTGACTTTGTGAGATTGGAAATAAGGCCTTAATCGCCGTGCCAAGGTGACAAGGGCGAAAGCTAACTTCTCTAGAGGGAGGTACCTTGTCTCGGCATCGCTGAGGATCTTAATTGTGTAGTAGATGGGTCTCTGGATTCCATCTTCCTCTTTTAAAAGTACCGCATTGACTGCTCGAGTAGTGGCAGCCAGGTACATAAAGAGTTCTTCTCTGGTTTGTGGTTTGGCCAGCAATAAGGGTGACCTGAGATAATCTTTGAGTTCTTGGAAAGCTTTTTCACATTCTTCGGTCCAGTTCATTTTTGGCTCTTTTTGTAGTACTTGGAAGAGTGGGAGGTTCTTCTTGCCGGCTTTTGAGATGAAGCATCCAAGTGTTGCTAGGCGTCCATTTAGTCGTTGTATCTCTTTGAAGTTCTTTGGTGACTTCATTTCAAGAATAGCTTTGATTTTTCCAGGGTTTGCTTCTATGCCGCATTGGGTCTGTATAAAACCTAAAAATTTTCTGTCTTCCAATAAGTCAGTCAGGTGGTCTTCTGTCTTCTGGCTTTTTACGAGAATATCATTTTCCAGGGATTGGAAGGCTTCCAATAAGTCAGTCAGGTGGTCTTCTGTCTTCTGGCTTTTTATGAGAATATCATCTACATAGGCTTCTACGTTCCTTCCAATTTGTTCTTTGAATACCTTGCTTACTAGTATCTGGAAAGTGACCCCGGCATTTTTTAAACCAAACGGCATTACTTTATAGCAGTAGGTCCCTTTGCTGGTGATGAAGGATGTTTTTTCTTCGTTGGTTTTGGCCATTCGGATTTGATTTTAGCCCGGAAAGGCGTCCAAAATGCTCAACATTTCATGTACTGCCGTGGAATCTACCAGATCGTCAATCGAAGGCAAATAAAAGGAGTCCTCTGGACAGGCTTTATTTAGGTCTGTAAAGTCGATGCACATCCTCCATTTCCCGGAGGGTTTTTTGACCAAAACTACGTTAGCCAGCTAATCCGAGTAATCCACTTCCTTGATGAACCCTGCCTTCATGAGAGTGGCCACTTCTTCTTCTGCTACTTTTTGCCTTTCCGGGGCAAAATTTCTTCTCTTTTGTTTTACTGGCTTAAAAGATGAGTCTATGATGAGACTGTGTTCAATGATGTCTCGTTTTACTCCCGGCATATCTTCCGAGGTCCAGGCAAAGAGGTCAGAATTTCTTTGTAATATTGTCATGATATTTTTTTGTTGTGCAGTCCTGAGGTCTGCGCCAATCTGGACCGTTCAATCTGGTCTTGTTTCGTCCAAGGGGAGTGTGAGTAACTCTTCTACTGGGGTTGGTCGAAGTTCTTCGTCTCTGTTTTGCTCTTTGACCCCATTAACCAGCATAGTTTTCGAGGTTTTACTGTTGCTTTGGTCCTTGCCTTTAAGTGTGGAGGCATAACATTGGCGGGCCAAGGGCTGGTCTCCCCTTACTTCTCCACTACCATTCTCAGTCGGGAATTTTAGTAGGAGGTGATAGGTCGAAATTACCGCTCTTAAGTTGTTTAGGGTTGGTCTGCCAAGGAAATTTTAGTAGGAGGTGATAGGTCGAAATTACCGACGGTTTCTTTTTCTGCTTTAGTCGGTTTTGGGGATTGTTGTCTCCTTTCCTTTGGGTCGAGATCAATATATTGCTCGAGCTTCCCCCTTCTGACAGTGTCTTCAATCGCGTTCATCAGGTGTGTACATTCTTCTATATCGTGACCTCAGGCTCGATGGAAATTGTAATTTCTTTTGCTGTCTTTTTGGTGATCAGGATTTCTTGTAGGTTCTGGCCATGTTAAAATCTTCTTCTCCTGGATCTGCATCAGAATATGGCTTCGGGTCTGGTTCAGAGGGGTATGGTGGTCATACCTTACTACTTTTCCTACTCTTGGGGAAACTCGTGGTTGGAGCATATATTGCCGTGGGCGAGGCAGGGGTTCTCTGCCTCGATTGATTTCTCTTCGTACTCCTTCTTGTCTGTTTTCTCTGGGTCCCCATTCGGGATTTTGAGGCGTCTTTCCTTTTAACTCCTCTTTGGACTTTTGTCAAGCTTCTTCTTCCCAACCTGTGTGGATCTCGTCGGAGTTGATGTATTTTTGGGTATGAATCAGGAGGTCAGGCATGGTTTTTGGTGGGTCTAGGGTAAGGGAGAAATGGAAAGGGGATTCTCGTAGGCCTTCCATTAAAATGGTGACAACCATACGGGGGATAAGGTCTGTGACGTTCGACGCCTCTTCAGTGAAACGATCGACGTATGATTTAAGATTTTCACCTCCTTGTTGTTTGATATGCATAAGAGCAGATGGGTTTTTCTTTTGTTTCGAATAATTGGCGAAATGGACAAGAAAAAGGTCTGCTAATACTTGGATTGAGGGAATTGTGCCAAACGGAAGGTCGACAAACATATCTTGTGCTCTACCCTCCAGGGTGGCCGGGAAGGCTCGACACATACAGGCATCAGTTGTCCCTGAAAGAAACATCTTTGAATGGAAAGATTTCAGGTGGTGGGATGGATCGGTGTTTCCCTCATAAGTAGTTATGGTGGGGGGTCAAAAATTGTCGGGCACCCGCTCTTCAAGTATTTATTTTATGAAGGGAGAAATTACCTAAGGGGCGTACCTTTTCTGTTCTCGGTTTCCACGGGACCGGACCGGTCGTTGGGTTCTTCTGTTAAAAGACGGACTGTATCCTTGCGTTCTTCGTGGGGTTTGGTTCCGGCGTCGAACTGAAGGAGGTTCTGAGCTGGCGGAGAAGATGGACCTTTCTCTATGTTCTCTTCCCGGCCTCGTTTCTCTTAGGGTGCGAGCCGTGGACCGTCCCCTGCTTTCGGAATTTACCGGGAGGGCTGTTGGGGCGACCAGAGGGGTTTGGATTGGGGGAGGTTGAGCTGGGGTGGTGGATGGTTCATGTTTTGAACAACTCTTGTTAGTTGATCCAACTGTCATTCTATGCTTCGGTAGTGTTCATGGATGGCTTCACCTCGAGGCAAGACTGGACGGTTTTCTTCATCCACTTGGGCTCTATCTGGTGCGCTGGTTTCGTTGCTGAGCATTCCTTGTTCTTTGATACGCTTTGATTTCCTTGTATTCGTCATTTAGCTTTTAGTAATTGTCCCCACAGAAGGCGCCAAACTGTTGATGTCAGAAACTGGATCTGCCTTGTGATCTGGTCCAAACTTCTGTCAACGGTTGAGATTTCTTTTTTGGTGTGGACGCTTACTTTGATTCTGGGGATCCGGTGAAAAACTTGAAAGGGAGAGTGAAAATGGTCGGAATTGGGCCTTTCTGCTCGGATTTAACTCCGACGATCAAGTTAGTGGATGCGGAATGGTTGAGGAGTTATGATGGAAAGAGTAAAAAGTGTGATTTCAAAGTACCGTTCTTCTCCAAAATTTTGGTCCTCTAGTTCTTTCTTGTTTTTCTCTTTTTATAGAGAAACTCCTAGGTTTGGTTTTTTTATTATTAAGGTTGAGGCCGTGGGAAATATCTGCCTGCGTAGGTGGGGGAGGCTGGGGTAGGTGGGCTGTGTTAGGGCAAGTGGATGTTCTCGCCTTAAATTCCCGTCCCGTCGACTTCCAAGATGCTTTATGGCGTTTCGTCGTTTTGGTCGGATTTGTTCTGACAGGAGATATTTAACTGTCAGTTTTGTCAGAAGAAAGATGGGTTTTTCGTTCTTCTTCTCTTCTTCGGTTAGGGGATAAGTTTTTGGGGAAATGGGTTAGAGGGTCGGATTAATAACAGGTGTTTGGTTTAGAATGTTGCCAAGTGGCTGGAGAGGGTTGTGCCACGTGTTGTAAGGGATCGATGACATGTGTTATGCTAGATATTTCCATATCAATTTATAATAATAATATGATCTTTCCTTCTTTTTTGGAGCAGCATATTCTGCAACAAAGGACATAAAAGGGATATTCAAGGATAAAATCCTCCTAAGATTAAGTTTTATCATCTGGTTTTCTTTCCATTATCCGAAAGTTTTTTTTCACATGAAAGTGATATTATATAGCCTTGGCGTATAGGATGTATTTTCACTGTGGTTGTTAGTGTGTTTTTCTATAAATTGGGTTGATATATTTGCTCATATCATTTAAGGCTACACAGATTAGTAATAAACATTATTAACTCTGGTTAAAGCTTCCATTTATTCTCTATATAAAACAACTAAACGCATGCAAGCCAGTTGAATAGACAATAATAATAGTGTCACGCCCCGACCCGGATTCCAGGCCTCGGGCACATCAATAAATCTGCCGTACCCAAGTAGAGACAAGCCCCACTCAGAGACAAGGCCTAAGGAAGTACAACCGATAATAAATCATAATCCATAATATCTCAAAATGAAAATCAGAGTAGAACCAAAATAAAGACAATGGTCCAAAATACCCTACACAAGTCCAGGCCCTACCAGGGTCCTAAAAGAAAACACAATCACTCACAGAATGAAGCAAATAGGTGAGATCCTAGACCTCAGCAAAAATCCCAGCCCTCGTATGATCCCCGAGATCAAACCTTCTACTCCTCAGAACCTAAAAAAAAAGGGAAACAAGTGAGTGAGATTTCGAAGGGAAAACTCAGTAAGTACCCAGCAAGGATCACAAGGAATTAGATATGATCAAGGAAATATCAATCAACATATGAACAAACAGATGAGGACAACGCACCGTGTCATCACAGCCTAGGGGTTTCAGACCTACCACAAAGACCTAATAAACGGTAGGGACCCCTAATCTAGCAATAGCCCTCAAGCTTTGGAAAAAGAACTCAACGAAACACACAGCATCTGCAGCCAGCGACTAACCTGTCTCTCCTCGGTAGCGCCACCTCTCACACATGTCGACATGGTTAGCGTATCAATCCCGTTGACAGTCAGGACAACCAGAGTATCTCCCCTCTGGTGTGGAATGCCGGAACGTCAGGGTGTCCTGTCCCCGAACGTTCTCTCTCAAACCGGAGCTCACATGCTCCTCTGATCTGGGCGGAAAACTAGCTAACACTAGGGATGTCAACATCCCGAATCAATCATACATGCACAAGAATCCAAACAAACAAGGGAACAGACATGCATGTGTCCAAATCATCAACAAAGCATGATATCAACAAAATCATGCATAAACAAGCAAAAATAAAAGGTAAGTCCAAGAAAACCCAAAACCGGGTGGGAACTATACAAGTGTACTTACCTATAATCACGAAGTCTGGAATCCCACGGAACCTCCTCTCGACGCGTCACTACATCAAATATGGTAATGATAATCACTACTCAGTACCATCCCCAACATGAAGTGAGCTATTAATATTAATAACAATATTAATGTGAAATTTCTAAAGTTAATGCGCAGTCCCAAAGAAATGCTCAAAACTTTTGATTTCGGAACCCGATTGAGTTGAAACAGGCTCGTTGGAAAGATATTTTCTTCATCTTTCCAACAGTAATTATACACCTATATAGGATAACCACAGGCTGCCCAGCTGACCCTCGAAGGGGATAGCCAGTCTACAGGTCCTTTGTTTCCAACTTGACTAGTTTCAGCCCGTTAACATTTAGTCTATTACTCAACTTTATTACTCCAACTCATGATCCCAACCCTTATTAACCCAACCAACACCTCACAGTGAACACCATCAATCAACTTGCCTTGACCAGTCTAAGTTGAGCTTAAAAAAAATAAATTAACTCAACTTAATATGTTAGCCCAAATCAGCCCACTTGATCAAATCCAGCTTAACCTGCACCTTTTAATCTCCAAGTAATTAAAATAAATCTTAACTAATGAATTATCTTCTTCCAAGCCAGGCCCAAACCATGTTAACAACACAACCCCCAACAACGCTCCAAAGCTCTATACACACTTTCAGTTATCAAGCATCTCATCAAACCAACACACTCTCTCAATAGAACATCAAGGAAGACCATAACATAACAAGTTCTTCAAGTCATGTATAGACCACTAACACCTTTCTTTTCTTTGGCCTGTAGTTAATCAGATGAGCATGGCTATATCCATAACTAGCCATTCATTAGGAGTAGCAAGAGATTATTAACTTAGTTACTAACCACAGACCTTTATCATCCACTCTTTAAGGACTCTATGAATATAGCTCTTATCCTAACATTGAACACCTTGGTTTAACAAATCCTTTTAAGTCATCATTCATCTCCTACACAAACCTCATAAAGACACTATTACCCATCTTCCTATGTATTCAGATTCAACAATCAATCACTATTGGCTACCTAACATCACAGAGAGATGATAACACTAATAAAGGCTTCACCATCTACTTCACCACATAAAACCAATAAGAGTTTATCATCTATTCTTATTAACAACATTCATAACAAACGGTTCACATATTAAGTATCTCATCAAGAATCATTCACACTCTTAACCTCCCTATAGTATACCAGAACCCATGTCCTGCCTCCTTTCCTCTCTCTTTAACCTCTTACTTAGTCCTCTAAGTGTAGAGATTGGTCCTTCACAATATTTATAGGCTCATTAATCAAACATTACCCATGCAACAGCTAACAGAGGAAGTCTCACACCCATTCACCTCTCATGAACAATACCTGAGAGCCCCAACCTTCGATCCACGCTGCCTTCAATAAAGATTAGATCCCTTGAACTTATAAACCACCACACTAACACCTGTTCATAAATCAAACAAGTACACCAACATTCCCCAATTTATCACAGAGACCCATTTCTCACACTATACTCATAGGGAACCCTCTAAAACCATGCATACTAGGTTAGGTACAAGGATTAGAGAGGGAAGTCTTACCACTATTTCCTTGGGCTCTCAGATGGCTCCTTGAAGCTGGTCTATAATTGTGGACGAACGGCGGCACTCCAGCCACCCAACAACCTCACCAGGACAGTGGCTCACGACGGTCTCAACGACGCAGCGGTAGCGATCTTTTCCCCCACCAAAGCTCGCCAACGACTAGGGCCCTCTGACTCGTTGTGCTCCTCCACTTGATTACAACGTGCAAGGCCAACTCCGTCGAACCTCATCGCCGATCTACAAGATTGGGTTTAAACTAGTGTTAGGTCCTCCAATGTTCCTATAATTATTCATTAGTCCTCAACAATTTTAATTAAATCCAATTAGGGTCTCAATCCACTAATTCACCTTTTTCTACTAGCCCTGGGTTTAGAAAAATTTCTTTCAATTCACCAAAATAATTAAATAACATTTAAGACCATTTTATTACAAAATCTTTGGATTTTATAAATAGTTATTTTTTCCCTTTTCGCTATTGAGCTTGAGTATGTTTTCCTTTTTCGTTTTTGATCATCATCAATAATGATATACCTCCTATTTTACCAACATTCTAATATGTTTTTGGATTCCTCTTTGGTGATGTAGTTCAACATATTTTTTATGTGCCATAATTGAGAATTCTTTGTATGTAGGGTTTTCACATTATTATTTAATCATGTACTTATAGGATGTTCGACTAGTATCTACACGATCTCATCCATATCGACACACCTATGATGTTGAGTTTTTTCCTGATTTACGTAGTTTTATTCAATCAACAACGATGAACCATGGTATCCCGAGAGCCTTAAGCAAGTAGGAATATCCATAGAGGTGCGCACATGGTCCGAATATTGGATGGAGGATCCAAAATTGTGTGGAGTATATACAGATGAGATAGGGCATCCACAATAGACTGTTTTATTCATAATCTAAAATAAAACAATCGACAATGGACTATTTTGTTCATATCTAAAATTAATGGTTTGTTCTATTAATAACTTTCAAATAATATCTATTGAGAAAAAACAATCAGCAATGGACACTATATATAAGTATTTTTAAAATAAAACAATATTTTGAAAGGAAATCTTTCTTAATTTACACTTTAAATTATACTAATCAATTAGAACATAATTAAAATTAAATGTATGCAAATATTTACATAACTTCTGACTTCCTTCACTATCATGGAAAAGAACACCATACTGAAATGTAGTCTGAAGTGATCTCATTTCCTGTAAAATGAGCACAACAGTGGAGAAGTTGGCACTTCGGTGGAAATGAATACCAAAAGTGTTCACTTTTCCCCACTTTGGCGAACTGAGACTTCTTCCCACTTCCGTCCACTTCTCAACTTCGTGCCACTTCAGGAGAAATGAACGCCCCCTTAACGACAACTTCAGATTTTTTTTCTTCAGGAATCAAAACATTGAAGCAGAGTTTATGAAAATACAACTTCCCACTTCCGATCTTCACTTCTGTGAACCAAACATGCGAAAGTGCACCAAAGTGACCAAATTCTAACTTAGAATGTCTCACTTCAAAGAACCAAAAACACCAAGAGTGTAGTATTTAATAATTTCTTTTTAAAAAGGTGGATAAACCACATTTATTAATATGTCTTAAAAGGATGCAGTTAGAGAGATAGATGTCATTCCGGCATTACATGAGTCTTATGAATCTTTCCCTAGGGAGGCTCCATGCAAAGGATCAACATGTTAGTTCACCCTTGTCAACTAGCCGCTCCGTGAGGTTGTGTTCAACTCGAGGTTCAGTCATCCTCGAAATCCATGTCCGGCGGGCACTATTGTTGTTCTTCCTCCCTTATGAACTCTAGAATTCGTTTGGCGATTGATTCCACAGAAACTATCTAACATATTATTATATCTAAGAAAATCAAATCATTAAATAATTTTAATCTAATTTATAATTTTAAGTTATTCATTACTCATAATAGTGTATGTTTATAAATATTATTAATCTATAGTATGGTTTTAACACCTACTAATCTTTTAGGTAAATACATGAATATAAGAAATTGATTTATAAGACAGTGATTTAAAAAAAAATGATAAACCACATTCATTTATTTAAATAAGAAATTCAAACAGAGTTCAAAATCTGGGATCCTTTATGGATCCATTACAAGAAGGGTGTAAAACCCCTAATTGTAGATATCCTCTAGCCCTGGGTGTCATCGAAGCTGTCCCTGTGGATGCTGAGGAGGCTCCTCACGCGTGAACACCAAGCTCGACTTAACTATGGACTTTGTGAGCAATTTCGGCTTCTTAGATGTTTAAGCTGCATTAAACCAAGAAAGGGTTAGGAAGTCACTATCGTAAATAGTTTGCATAAAAATATGTTGTTTGTCATGAAAACATCTACTATTATGCTCCAACCACACGTTCTAGGAAATGGCTATAGAGAGAAGATTTCACCCTTTGCAGTATTCCCTAGCTAACTGGGTAGTGATGTTGTTTCCCCCCATAGATCTTCGTATCTTATGAGGCGTGGTACCCAATTGGAATAGTTGGGAGAAGTGTTTCCATACTCTTGTAGTATAGTCACAATGTATGAACAAGTGTTCCAATGTTTCTTCCACTTCCGCACAAAGGTAGTATGTGTTATATGTGTACGCCTATCCATATTTTCGCAAGTTATCCAAAGTGAGGATTTTGTTTTCCAAAGCAAGCCAAGTGAATAGTTTGACTTTGGTGGGAAATGGTTGTTTCCAGAACCCTATTGCAAATGTTGGTTAGGTCCCCCCATCCTTCAGAAATCGGTACATCAATTTGACTGTGAACTACCCTATGGTCGTGAGTTTCGAGCTCCTTATGTCTGCCCCATCCCATGGAACTTCCAAAACTTGCCTAATCCGAAGGTCAAGCTTAGCCACACCTTCCTCTGTTAGGAGGCTTGCTGCTAATTAACACTACCTTGTAGCAATTCCTGTCTTACTTCACATATTGTGCTATCTGGGTTTCGTATCAACCCATAGAGTGTGGAATAGAGCGCATATGGTGAGTTGCTATCAATCAAGTTGTCATACTTAAGAATGGTGGACCTTTCCCTGCTCAATTTAGCGGTCATGTTGTGTATCAGTGTGCCTGTGTTGAGAGAGTCGTTTCCAGAAGTGAGATGCCTTAGTTGGCATCTTCTGGAAGACCCAAGTACGACTCATTTAAATTTTATTATTTTTACAAATCAGTGATTATACTTTATAAACATAATTAACCATAAATTATGCGGCAAAATTGTGATTTGGACAAGTTTAAATATCCAAACTACACTAAAGGAAAACATAACCTATAAGGATACATAAAATGTTTTTTATATTGATTAAGATCTTAAATTATTGGTTAAGGTGTTTGAAACCCAGATTAATATATAGCAAACTAGGTTTTAGGGCAAGAATAATATCATTGTTGGCATCAAACCCACATTTTTCTATTTATTATTCATTTATCACAAACATCAACAAACTTTATTAATTCTTTCCTCCCATATAAATATATATATATATATATATATATATATATATATATATATATATATATATAGAGAGAGAGAGAGAGAGAGAGAGAGAGAGAGAGAGAGAAATAAAACAATGAAGCCGACCTTACTACTGTTCAAGCAAGGTCGCCTCATTTTCACCCATTTTGAGAGTGTTTTTTTACAAATCCAACCATATGGATGGAAATAACATCGAAAAATAAGATAACATGTCGATATACCATTTTGTGAGGTGATGATCATTCATCTTAACTGGTGAAATTTTATAGAAATCTTAACGGGTGAAATTTTCACCTTTTAAGATGAATGATCATCACCTCACCAAATTATTTGAAAATTGATATGTTATCTTAGTTTTCGATGTTCTTTCCATCCGTACGGTTGGATTTGTAAAAAAAAAAAAAAAAAAACACTCTAAAAATCGGTGAAAATGAGGCAACCTTACTTGAACAATAGTAAGGTCAGCCTCATTGTAACATGACTATATATATATATATATATATATATATATATATATATATATGGTCTAAATCTTAACACACATGTGGCTTCATCCAAAATATTCAACCAAGTGGAAAAGATCCCCGAAGCTGACATCCCCCTTGGACATGGCAGGAACGACCCTAGTCAAAAGAGAGGATAGTGGTGTGGTAGAGGATAAGCGATATGGCAGAGGTCATGATGGGATGGTGGTTGGGAACTGTGGTGACGGACCTCGTGGGACCAGAGACAAAAAAGAGGGAGGTCTTACCAAAACGAGAGGTAACCATTTCCATAGAAAAAAGAGATAGAACTCTCTCCCTTTTTCTTTAGAGGCAAAACCCCACACCGACTTGGGCGTCAGAGCCACCCGAGACATGAGGCTCGTCCCTCTTAGTGTTTCCCTCTCAGCATATCTTAGCTACCCTAAAGGACCAGTCGACCAGCAAACACTCATCTAGAGAAGGATCCCATCTAACTGATCACGCCGAGAACCGCTGGCGGTTCTTTCCGCATCCATCATCCAATCCAAAGAAACAAATCTCACCCGTTGATCATAATTGGTGTTTAACCCCAAGGGAGACCAATTATTGCACCAAAAGTTTGGTGTCGTCTGTAGGAAAAGATCAAGAGGTTGTGTTAACATTGGCGAGGGCAAAGCGGAGCCAGGGGGGAGACCAGGTGGTCGTCTGTGGGAAAAGATCAGAATAGACTATATCAAACTGTTAAGGTCTATCTCTTCGCCTGCAAATTCAAAACAAGCATGTTAGCATACATTCCGATGTTCCACAAAGGAATAGACAAAATAAATCCTACCCATAGCTAAGAAAAGGTCGTGGTTACTGAGATTTTCAGTCGTTACTAAGTTATCGAGGGAAACCGAGGAAAGACCTCAAAGAACTTCTAACTGCGCTAGCTCGGCAGTTGTTAACTTGGATTTGTATAAAGTGTCCAAGTTAGGAACACCCTATAAGCTCAAAATAGTCCATCTGGGTTAGCAGGATGCAAAAAAAAAAAAAAAAAAAAAAAAAAAAACTCATTTTCCACTTGTGAATTAAGGTCGGGGCTTTGCCTAGAAATGATTTATTGTTCCGAGCAGAGAAATAGAACCAGTAAAGAGAAGGATGAGTTTTCAGGGTAAACAGGAGGTAGAACCAGTGAAGAGTAGGATCATATTCGAAGGTTTGAAAACGATAACAAACTTGCAAAGGATCCTACACGAGTTCCAGGCCAACTGAGAAGGACATACCCTATGAAAATCTAGGATCTCCTAAAATAATAAAGGAAACGGAAACCTAAGGCCTACACACAAAGAATCTAGGTTGATGGCTAGCTCCTCAACTAGAGGGGAATCTGCTAGCTCAAAAGAAGATGAAAGCCTACAAAGGAAAGGAGGGAAGGAATAGCAAAGAAATTGACTGAATGTTGGAGCCTGTGAGAAACAAGAATGCTACTAAAGCACCCTACCCGAGTACACACCGGCCTAGACGCTAAGTGAGTAACCTCTATTACCTTAGTGGAAAAGAGGCGGAGAAGTTGCGGGGAAGCAGGGGACGAGAGCTATAGAACCTCGCAAAGCAACTCACAGGAACGCCAAAGCAAGAAGTAAAAGGAAATCCTAGCCTACTTTTTTTCCTTTCGAACCTTCGAGAGAGATTCACTAATCAGTTGGATCGTCTTTGATGGCCAGGATCGCTTTGCGAATCGACACCCCTGCGAATAAGCTACACGTGGGTTGCAACAGTCATGCCCATGATCACCCTTGTTGTACTACGCCATAACTTTTCCGGCGGGATGCTTTGAAAGGAAAGAAAGCGTGTCTCACAAGAAGCCCAGCTCGACGCTCGAAGCAGATATGGGACCTCGACCACACCACCGCGACCTTGTCGTGACAAGCTCCCCTTTCCAGCCTTGTCACCTAGACCTCGCCACATAAAACTTGGGCATAGTAAGAACCTCTGTCGACCAGAACTAGTATGGAAACTTCCTAGTCCGACCCTTCCTTAAGGTTGGTCGGCCCTAGAAGTGGTAAGAGGGGGTGGCCAAGTGATATGGGCCAAATTTTAACGCATGTGTGACTCCATCCAAGACGTCCTGGCAAGTGACACAAATCCCCAAAGCTGACATCCTCCTTGGATATGGATGGATTGGCCCTAGTCAGAAGATAGAACAACGATCTGGCAATAGATAAGTGGTATGACAGAGGATAACCCTCGACATGATGGGATAGTAGACGGGATCTGCGGTGACGGACCCCGGGGGACTAAAGACCAAAAGGAAAGGTAACCAATTCCATAAAAAAAAAGAGAGAACTATCTCCCTCTTTCTTTGGAGGCGAGACCCCTTACTAACTTGGGCGTCAGAGCTACCAGAGACACGAGGCCCACCCCTCTTATTGTTTCCTACTTAGCAGGTCTTAGCTGCCCAAGAGGAATAGTCGACTGACAAACACCCATCTAGAGAAGACTCCCACCTAAGTGATCACATCAGCAACTGCTGGCGGTTCTTTCCCCATCCATCATCCAATCCAAGAAAACACATCTCATCCTTTGATCGTAATTGATGTTGATCCTCCATGAGGATCGATTATTATATCAATCATAGATATATATATATATATATATATATATATATATATATATATATATATATATATCATGATAAGGTAAGGTCAGCCAAAAATACTGTTCATTTACGGTCACCTCCCATTTGGCCACCTGGAGCATGTTTGAAAGATTTCCAACCGTATGGATGGAAAGAACATCGAAAAATAAGCTAGCGTGTTAATTTTCATACAATTTGGGAATTTGTAGGATCTTCATCTTAACAGGTGAAAATTTATAGAAATCTTACCGGTTCAAAATTTCACCCGTTAAGATGAAGACCCTATAAATTCCCAAATTGTATAAAAATTGACATGCTAGCTTATTTTTCGATGTTCTTTCCATCTATAATGTTGGATTTCCTCAAAACATTGTGCAAGTGGGCTAAAAAGAGGCGATCGCATTTGTACAGTGATAAGGCCGACCGCATGACCCTGTATATATATATATATATATATATATAGAGGGGGGCACGGGCCGGGTCCGGAACCGCCCGAAAACCCGGCCGGGTCAACCGACCCGGCGGGTCAAGAATCAGAATCCGCCCGCTACGAAGGCGGGCGATTCACGTCCATTTGTTTGGACCCGCGGCCCGGCGGGTCAACCCGCCGGGCCATACGGTTTGGACCCGCCGGTTCAACCCGCCGGGTCAGCCGGGTTGAACCGGCGGGTCATTGTCTTTTTATTAAAAATAAAAAAAATAAAAAAAAAAACAAATTGTAGCCGCTATCGCCACCAAACGGCTACAATGTGAGATGAGAGAGCAGAGAGCTCGCTCTCTGTCTCACACACCAACCAACGGCTACACAGCCGTTGGTTGGTTTTTTTTTTATTTTTTAATTCTTTTAATTATATTAAATTCTATATATAGTTATAGTATACTCCTCTTCCTCTCTTTCTTCAATTTCACTCTTCAATCTCATATTCTCACATCAAACTCTATTCTCTCTTAATTTTTATATTTCTCTCAAGTCTCAAGGCTCTCAACAAGGCTCTCAACAATTCCCCTCATTGGATCGGGGTTCGGCACTTCGGCTTACGCAAGAGAAATGGCATCACGTGGTGGTGGAAGCTCGAGGGGAAAAGGCATTGTCGGTTCGGCCTCCTTGCCTACTCAAGAGAGCAATGAATGGCAAGAAGAGTACGAAGGTGTAGCCGATGCACCGACACCGTCCACTGCGCCCTCAGAAACTGGAGGAGGAACAAATCCCACTTCGGAAACAACTACAAAATCCGATATTTTTAAAGTACATTTTACAAAAGTGTATGACAATGATGGCAACGTAACACATGCTAAGTGTAAGTATTGTACTTCCGAATTTAAGCATAGCAAAGGAGGAGGGTATGGCACATTTGCTAGACATATGGAGAAGAAGCATCCGGACAAAGTAGGAAATCCTCAAATCAATCTCAAATTGATTGGCGAAGGTACGGGTTCCCACTCTTCTTTATTTACATTTTCTCAACCGAGATATAGGGATAAAATCGCTGAGACGATTTACGTGGAGCACTTGCCATTCAACTTTATGAGCGGGCGTTGCAAGTGCAAGAGTGCATCAATGAGACGTTGCAGAACCGCATGCAAAAAGGTATCAAGGAGGACGATTCAAAGAACGATCTTCAAACAATACAAACATGGAAAAGAAAATCTTTGTGAGTATTTTCGCTCTTGTACTCCTCTCGCTTTCTTTATGTTCGATATATGGACTGATGTATTCCATGAAAATTCTTTTATGGGTATTACGGCACATTGGATTGATGACTCGTGGAATATCCAAAAGCGAGTCATTGCTTTTAGGGTATTCAACGAGTCTCATACCGCCGATAATATTTATAGGATGATTCGTGGGATCATCGAAGAATATGGTTTGAGTTTTAGAATTTTTTCAATTTCATTTGATAATGCCTCTACTAATACGGCCTCGATTAGACCTTTGGAAGAATATTTGAAGCCTTCATGCGGGGGCAAATATTTCCATATTAGATGTGCTTGTCATGTATTGAACTTATGTGTACAAACCGGATTAGAGTCACTAAAACAATTTGTAGGACCAATTAGGGATATAGTATCATATATAGGAAGGAACATGACATTGATGAAACAATGGGGTCGTTATTGTAAAGCAAATAACATGAGGCCTAAAAAATTCCCAAAAGACGTTAAAACTAGATGGAACTCTACCTATAGGCTTCTTAATGCGACATTTCCTTATAAGACATTGTTGACTTCTTTTGTTAATGAAGCTTTGCCTAATTTTAGTTTATTTGAATACCAATGGAATATTGCTACTAGAGTTATGGAATTGCTTTCTGTGTTTAATACATGTACAAATTTGTTTTCGCAAGTTTATTTTCCCACCGCACATTTATTCTTGTATGGTGCTGTTGATATTGCTGAACAAATGTGGAACTTTAGATTAGATGCTCAATTAGTTACGGGCCTTCTAGAGATGAAGGCAAAGTGGTTAAGCTATTATAGAGATATACCTCCTATTGCTTTAGTTGCATTTGCTTTAGATCCTAGGCAAAAATTAGAAGGTTTAAATGCATATTTAGAAGCTTATTACAAGTTCTTAGGGTTTAATGGAGGTCAAGATAGTCAACAATGGGTCATGAGTGAGTTAGACTCTCAATGGTATGGACCGGCTTCTGACAGTTTTACGGATGTTAGTGTAATTGTTAGTGAAGTTAAGTTACAACTCGTTGAACTGTATGAGAGCTACTGCTCTCGTTATAGTCATATAGTTCCACAGGTTGTAACTGAGGCGGTAGGACAGCAAAGAGAGTGGGGAGATTCATTTCGACAAAGGCAAGCGAAGAAGAAGCCTAGGGTTCTCAATACACGAGGTCGAATGTATTTGAATACCACCTTCCGGTTCTCGAGGACGTGAATGTAGACATGACTTTTGATGTTCTTCATTGGTGGCAAGGTAATGGAAACTGTGATCCTATTCTTTCATTACTTGTAAAGGATATTTTGCGTGCCCTATATGTCTACAGAAGCGTGCAAGCGGACTTTCGGTGCAAGTGGAAACATCGGATTCAACACGCTCACATTGTCACCACCAAACATTGAAATTCAAGTTTGCAGATGATTGGAAGCGCTGCACAACGACGACAACAAGAAGCAGGTGGGAAGTCCAGGTTGAGTGACTTCTTCTTCACCGATAACATGATGAGCACAACAACGGCCCCGATACCGAAAGCAAGAGCCGTAACTGACGGCATGAATAGGTAAGTGGGTGACAACTCAAATTCAGGTTTTAAGGTAAGAGAACTACGTCGGCTTTGATTCCTCTTATACCCAAGAGGATACGTAGGCAACTTAATTCGATAGGTAAACGAATTAAGTGCAAGCAGTAATTATAATGTCATAGTTTTTTTTTTACATTTTTTTTCCATTTTTGCATTCTATTTCTATATATCATAATATCATTAAATTACATTTTTTTTGATAATTTTCAAATTATATTTTATTTTTTTTCAAAAAAATTGAAAACCATAATATTATGAACAACTATGAATCTATGATACCATGAGTCTATGATATATAGTATGAATCTATGATTATCATATATCATAGTTTTCAAAAAAAATTTACATTTTCTTATTCTATTTCTAATTTCTATACATAAAAGCATAGGTTTGTTTTTTCATTTTTTTATATTTTTTAATATATATTATACAATTTACAATTTAGATTTTATTATGAATTTTATAGTTTTCAAATTTCTATACATAAAAGCATTGGTTTTTTTTTTCATATTTTTAAATATATATTTAATTATACAATTTAGATTTTATTATAAATTTTATAGTTTTCAATGTTTTACATTTTTTCTCATTATATTTTTATATCCAAATATCATAGTTTTTTTTTTGAACAATTTTTTTCAACTTTTTTGCTATTTTTTTCAATTTTTAATGTACATATTTTGTATATTTTAAATAATTTTTGAAAAAATTTAAAAATAAAACCGGGCGGTAGTTAACCGGCGGGTTGGGCCCGCCCGCCGGTTCTATCGGGGTTCACGGTCACCCGAGGGTGACCCGTGACCCGCCGGGTCCGGCGGGTCAACCCGGCCCGCCGGGTTGCCCCTGTGGCCCGGGCCGGTTCCGGGTCCGCATTTGGCCGGCCCGGAACCGGCGGGTCGGGCCCGCCGGGCCCGGTTAACCGGCCCGTGCCCATGTCTATATCTATATATATATATATATGACTGATTTGAAACATAATTTGGGTCAACTATGGCAACCAATATTTTCTTGACCTTTAGCTTGATGGAACATTGGAACCGATGAATTATCAGTGCAAGAAATGTTGATGGGTTGGGAAATAATGAACGGAGGAAATGGAGAAAGGTGAGAGATTATATTGTTGGACACTACCGGTCTTCTAATTAACAATGTCCTTTTATTGTTATTTCATCTCTAATACTTTCGGTGATATAATGTCATCAACAACCATTATAATGTCCCCTGGCCCTACCTACTTCAAGCATGCAGATGTATGGAACAAGAAAGAGACAGGGAAAGAAGGGATGGCGGGGAGTAACATAATATTTCATTGATTTGTTATTATTTAATATTTGTTTTATATTATAATTGAGTTGAGTGAGGTGTTATGTACAGACCGTCAACTTTTATTTAAAAACCATAATTATTTCAAAATATTTATAAAACAAATTTTAGAAATGAAAAAGGAGACAACTTATTTGTTATAAACTAGTTAACCACAAAATATTTTTTCTCTCATATTATGACAAACAAACCGATAATGCATATTTGTATACTTCTAACGTCAACAATTTTTTTTTAAAATGAATAAATCATATTTTTTTTTTCAAAAGTAAACCAGTGATAGGGTTACAAAAAGGTCCTTTGTTGGACCTAGGAACCAGATAAAAAATATTTAAAATTTTCTATGTATTATAATAATAAGTTTTATGAGGTTATGTGCATTTTATAGTATGTGATACACCCCAAACCCCGAGATTCACACATCAGACCATCACACGATTTCATTTAGTTAAAGCTTATTCTGAAACTTGATCCTCTAGTGAAAAAATCTATATGAGCTTTTATTAGATTATAACAGAAAAGAAGACAACCTTTTGTTATGTGACCAGTGATAAAATGGTAGTCGAATTAAATGTGAACATTGAAGAAGGGATTGACGATAAAATTGATCCTGCTAAAATTTTCACACTGTAGGACTAAAATATAAGGAATGAGCATCTTAATTTCCTACAATAATGAGATTAAGCCAATAAAGTTCAAAGATCTTTGAGAAAAGGGTATATGATATTCTACCTATATATTGAATATAAAAATGGTTGGTTGCTCTTTGGAACACTTGAAAATTATTTTGGAATCAAAAGTATATATGTTCAAATCTATGGTGGATTGTATGTATCTAGTTAATTGGTTGAATTTTCATTCAAATATAATATTTTGAGAGAATAGCAGCTTTTACAAGAAAAGTTGACTACCACACTCCTTTTTCAAAACTAGAGGTGAGGGTTTGAATCATGTTTGAAGTAGGAAAAAGTGACTTATTCACATCCATCAATAAATAAATAAATAATAAAAAGATATGTGAGAGAATGTATCTATCAGTTGAAAAGTGACACCATATCCACTAGCATATGATTTACAGTTGTTCAATGTATGTTGAAACGAGACTGTTTAAACTAACATGCTTGGCTGATGACCAAATCCGACTAGGTCAAATTTAGACACTACAACTTTGTAAGGAGATAATGCGATAGATGGTGGAATCTACGACTTAATAAGGGTTTTGTCCATTTGAAGGTGATATTGAAGATTCATGGCAAATTTTTATTGTGAGAGGTGAATAGTCCCGGTATGAAATGTGAGTTCAATCCCTAGAAAGTAATGAAGGCTGCGAACATTCTTCATGGAAAAATTAAACCCTAAATTGATGATAACCTCCTAGTGGTGGAGAAGGAAATATTTGCTACAATTATGTCATCAACAAACACCACTGATTGAACGCATACTCCGCAACTGTATGGGTCGGACACGTAATACAATGGACTATGATGAGTCAGGTATCGAATGTTGGAGTTTTGTATAGAAATAGAGAGAAAGAAAGTCCCACATCGAAGGATTGAGAGAAAATTGGATGGTTTATAAGTGTTCACATGGGACACTTAGTAATTTGAACAAAGCCTTGGGCTTTGGGTTGGATGAGGTTTGGCTTGGGTTTTGACTTGGATGAGGCTTGGGCTTGACATATATTTATATATGTCAGAGATGGGCCTTGGGCCTTGGGCCTTGGGGTCTCTTCTGATATGAAATTAGTTTTTTGGCCCAATTTATTTTGGTCTGTGAAGAGGTGTGTCTATTCAACACAACCTTTCAGAAGAGCACAATTTCTTCAGAAAAACACAACCCCTCTCCAAGCATTGCCTCTTTTTGCAGATAGTGTTTAACTCCCTATAGAACCAGAAGCAAAGCATCAGTTTGAAAGATCATCTTTTTCCAATCTTTCAAGTTCTTCCAAAAACATTCTGAGAGGAAATCCACCAAGTAAATTCACCAGGACCAAGAAATCGAGTACTAGGTTCTTGGGTACAGATTGTTGAATCCTGGTGGCAGACGCTCAACGAAAAACAACACTGAGTAGGGGCAAATTTCTGCTATAGGATATAGCATTTACGCTAGCCTCAATCTCAAATCAAGTCAGTTCTCTGATTTCTCTTCACCCCTATTGTTTACTTGTTTTGTAAGCTATACAGTTCTTTGTGATATATATAAAGTAACTGTTTAATTTAGGATTGCTATATACGAATTCCTGATTGTTTTCCAACATCGATTCGCAGAGACCGAGAAATACTAGTACTAATTGTCTGTCTATTATCTTGCCTACTCAGAAATTAATGATATCTAAACTAATATTATATCTAACTAGCAAGAAAGGGAATCAGATCTCACTAATCAACACGGTGAATGGTTAGGTTAGTCAATCATAAGAGAGGGGTATTCAGACAATGAATCCCTCCTCGGGTATTCATAAAGGTAGACTAAGGATATTAAGGTTAATAGCTGTAGTAATTTGGACCAAGGATTCCTACAGATCATTTCATCCTTTCTCGAGTTGATTACTAACCTAGTACCCTCACTGCATTAGCGTTCTGGGGAATCTGCTTCTTGGGAGGATTATAGGAGTAAGACATATGAAAGAGTCACTCTCCTTAGTACCTGATCTCTTAATATACTCACAATCTCCTATATTGAGGTATGCCCACACACGTGGATGCGTTCGCTTCTTAACCTGGTGCGCCGGATTAGAAAATCCAGATTGTCGCAACGTAGATCTTCAGTTCAATAAATGACACTCAATAAATCTCAAAATTAAAACGCCTAATTAACCATGAACACCTCAAAGATAAACATTAAGCTGAGGGTTCATCATGCCCGAATACCTAGAAAGTTAGTTCCCCATAAAAGAGGAACACAAATCCAATACAAAGTAAAAGATGAAGGAAATAAACATAATGAGATACGCTATTCCCTCCACTGTTGAGGCAGTGACAGGACAGTTGTCGAGTCTCCCTCAAAGCCTCGCAGTCGGAGAGAACTTGAAGATGATGCTCGATGCCCCTCACCTCCAAGCGACACTCACCAATGCCCACGTTGGTAGATGGATTGATGGATGATGATTAGAAGATCAATGGATGGTGGAATCCCCTTCAAACCCTAGCCATCAAGGCCTTCAAAAGATCTTCAATAACATCCAAGGTATCTTTTCTAACCCTAAAAATCGGTATTTATAGAGTTTACAATCATAGAAAAGTTTATGACACGTGTCAAATCCGTATAGCTACAGTGAGATGGGACTGTAGACGGGCGCATGGTTGCTCGTCTGCCTCTAAGAAAAAAGACAGTAAGTCTGATTTTACTGTAGTTATAGTAAACTCTATAGCAAACGGGGTACTGTAGCATCCGTCTACCTTGTCCGTTTGTTTCTCTAGAGGAGTCCAAAAATTCTCATTTTGACTCGAAATCTTCGAGGAACTAGTACATTATATATGGACGCATTTGTAGGTCCTTCGTAGCCCTAAATTTGACATTTTTTTCCCTTGAAACAGCTTCAAAAGTCTTCTCTCTCCCGAGATACCTCCATTATGCCTTGTTTATCAAAAGTATCATCAATTAAATACCAATGGGCTAGATTTTTATCTAAATAACATGCTAAGTGTATATGAAATTGATATAAAATTATGACCAATTAAACACTTATCAACCACCCATAAAAAAAGAGTTGATAATAGGTAATATTATGTATACGAAAATTGTATTAGATAGTAGAGAGGCATTAAACACAGACAAATATAAAAGAGATATTGATAGTTAGGAATAAGGGTGATTGAGACTGTTAATCATATATGTATATTACCATGTAAAAGAGAATAATTAATGGGGAATACAATTTTTAATCGACCATTTGTTAGTGAGGTCTAGGCAAAGCATGATGAAAATATTTAATTTCCTCAAAATTATGTAGGAAAATAAAAATTAAAAATTTGTAAATTTTACAAAAGTAGTGTCAAAAAGAATGATTTAATAAATCAAACATGCTTCAGGAAACCAAGAGAGTATTGTATGTACACTTGTACACATTTGTAAAAGGAATAGAAAGTATTTAGCCTTATCACTTGTGCCTTTCTTTGGGTTAATTGCCTTTGTTTGTTGCATCCCCTCCCTTTGTTTGTTGTGGGGCTTTGTGCATATTTTGTGTGTGCAAGCAATCTTAATTGAAAACCAAGTTTTAGAGAATTGGTATTAGCTCTCAAAGGAGAGTTTCAACTAAGTTTTAGATACTTGGTATTAGCTCTCAAAGGAGAGCTATTTAAAGAGCTTAATATGCATGATTGAGAACCAAAATGAGAAAAAAATGATGTATATAATTATGATTTATTGGTTCACTTGCATGCATTTGTGATGTAAAGTGGAATGTACACTTATTTTAGTGAATTTCTAGATTGAAAGGATAAATTTATGCACTAATGTAAGTTATTTTTATTATTGACAGATGATGACCAAGCAAGGGATGATCATGTGGCAAAAGTAAAGGGTGTTCCATGAAGAAGAGCTAACATGAGAAGGGAGAGGGGGTTATGGACATCTGATGCAGGAGGCTCGAGTCAAATGTTGCTAAGTTGGTGGGTCAACGTAAATCCGGAAAATTATCGAGCCAATTCCAAGATTGGATCGATTTTGGGTGTGGTTCGGTACTTTGGCCATAACTTTGGCTACCCATATTAGAATCTCACGTTCAACCTCAATTTGGAAAGCTCTTTACGGCGCGCACGACATGGGGCATCCTATTTGAGAGAATTTTAGTTATTTATATTTTTAGAAATTTATTCTCCTCCGAATTAGGGTTTTTAGTCTTTTTTTTTTATTTTTGGTAATATTTCATCTGCCAAATTAGGATAGGATTTGAATCTGATTTAATCTTAGATTTTTAGGAGTTATCTGATTTGTTTAGATTTTTAAATATAGATAATTTTAGTGTTAAATAATAATTTTTAAATTTTAGCAAATTTAGATAAGATGATAGACTTAGTCTTTAAAGGCTATTCGGCTTGTGGGTTGATTTTTATTATTGAATTTTGAGTAATAATATTTTTATGAATTTTAGAGTATTTTCTATGGTTCTTTGGTTCTTCGTTTGTTCTTCCTTGCGGTCCTTGGATCCAGCTAGCCCTCGGGATAATCGCTATCCCACCCAACGTCAACATCTTAAAAGAACAACAGAGATCAGAAAATTATTGGAAGAGTTGAAGGACTTCAAACCCAATCTCCACCATTCATATTGAATATCAAGGAGTAAAGAACACTCAGTTAAAATTTTAGGTCAATTCGAGATGAAATGGCCATCTGATCGAACTCTTGATTAAGACTGCACAGACTAGGAAATGTGAGACACATTGCTCAGCCCGAGAGACGCCTTGCAAATTGCGTAGAGGAGTTCTGGAAAGGCTGAGATTGTGTGACGCATCGCTCTGTTAGAAGGACGCATTAGTTACTATGGATATAAAATAATCCGCAAACATTCTAGGGTTTTTTTATCCTTGGTATTGGGTTGAACTCAAGAAGGGCGACGACCAGCGAATCAAGGGCGTCGTCTCCATCATATAGCCATCAATCTGGAGGGCCTTGAGGCATCCTTGAGGAAGGGGAACACTAATAAGGTTAAGATCCTCATCTTCTCTCATTCTTATTTGATTTTAGCTCGTGTATCTTTAATATGGTTGTTTTGATGTTTGAATACTTTGAATCATTGGTTATAAACTCAATCTTATTTGGCTAGAACGCTTGTTCTAGGGTTGTATGACCGTTTGGACATGAATCTATATTATCTCTAGTTGGTTTGGATAGATAGCTATGCAGAGTGTTCTTGTGACATAGTTCTTTTGTAGTCGTTGGACTGAAAGACAATAACCAATATCTAGATGGGTATCATTGGACCCAAAGGCAATAATAGTTATCTAGCTACTCTTAACATAGCATGAAGTTAGGAATCACTGGAACAAAAGGCAATGATAAACTATTGAGATTAATTTGCATGTTAATATTAGTGTAGGAGAACTGTGCATCATAAGGTGGAAAGCCGGTGTGACAAACTGGCGTTTGCCATAAGCATAGACATATGCGATGGATCATCCATGATCAGGGTTTCTTATCTAGAAACTCTAGTGCATCACTCGACGTGATAGGTGGTAGCTGTTAGGCACACTCCTTCATAGTAAGGAAGTATCGTCTGCGCCAGTGTGCAGATGTAGTTACCTAGCAGGCCTCTAAATAGCCCTTCCCCTCTAGTTGATTATCAATTACCAATTAAGAAAGAAAATCCTTAACATATCCAAAGTTATACAACCCTGAGTTCTTATATCCAAGTGTTTTCCCTGAATTCTTCGTTAACCTTTATCGTTCTTTAGGAATTAGTTTACTTTCGATCACTCTACACTTATTATCTTTGCTGAAGGATTAGAGTAACTTAGCAGACTCCTACTCAGGTAACCATATACACTCAATGTGGATTTGACCCCATACTTACCAGAATTTATTACTTACAACCACGAGCGCTTGCGTGCGAAGGCACAGTGCTTGCACTTGTCGATGGTCAACACTTAGTGTTATCACCTTTACCCTAAACTTGAGAAATTATCTAAATCTTAACTTGTACCTTGTGGCAATTTGGTATGAGCTTTAGCTTTGACAAGGGAGAGAACCAAGGATTGGGTAACTTGATTAGAGTATATAGTTGGCTTGTTTCCTACCTGTTATTTCTTTGGGTACAAGATATCACACTCTTCTCCTTGAAGTAATGATTTTAAGTAGGACACACACCTCTATCACAGGAGATGCAAATTTTGGGGGATATGATAGCTCTCAAATAAGAGCTATATTCTTAATATTATGCTCATCAAATTCAACCAAGATCGAGGATTAGAAAACATATTTTATAGTTCTTTGTTTACTCTAATGATTTTTTATCACAATGGGTTATTTTGGTTTGCATTAGTTAAAATTATTTTTTTAACCCAAGATCTATAGTACATTAATACAACTTTATGTTGATTTGGATAGATACCAAGAACCCTGGCCCAAAATTTCAAGCATAAGTCAAGACAAAGAAGGAATCCCCGAAGGAATGGCACACAAGACTTGGGCGTTGCGACTCCCAAAACTAGAACTGATAGAGAGTGGGCATCGCGACACACCCACATCTAGAATCATCACACCCACACACAAATAGTTCCAGCAATTGGGTATCGCGACACCCAATGATAATTATCTTGAAGCAACTCAAAGCCAATCAAAAGGGCAACATAAATTCTATATAAGGACCTCGATTTTCTAAGAAAGTGATGTGCTGCTAGCCTACAAGTGCACTAGTTCGCTCAAGTAGTAAAGTACCCTGAGGATAGGGTAGTCGAATCCACAGGGACCGGCACTAATACTCACTAAAACTCTATTACCTAGCCTAGAAAATATGGATGGTGATGTGATCCTATCTAAAAATCTAAAGCTCACTAAATTAACGTGACAGTTAGCAATCCAGGGTTATCAGTCAAGAGAACATGGTACCCCAGATCATTATCCTCCTGGGAATTTCTTATGATTGATCTTCTAATACTAGCAACCTAATTGATATATTTCTAGACCGTGGAGAATCCTAAATTAGTTTTGTTCCGATCTCTCGGCAATCAAACCCTAGTCCCATACAACGACTTCGCCACATCAAGCAATTCTAATGATGTGGCGGACGCTTTACCACTAACAAACCACAAGAGTTCAGCATACATAGATAGTTCACAGAAATAATCAAAAGGAAACTAGTATTAAAGAAGAAAAATCAAAAGTTCATCCTAAGATTCAACAGTCTGAAGCACCACAGAAGGTTCAGCCTCTCATGCTAATAATGAACATCATACAAATCATAGAGGAAGACATAATGAAAATTATCAACTCCCTTGCACGATATCTCCTCTACCTTCAGCTTCTCCCCGAAACCCTAGCCGTCGATCCGAAGATACGCTAAAAGTCCCCTGAGAAAATAGAACCGACGGTCTTTTATAGAATTAAGATTTTACACCACATGCCCGTATCTCGAAGCGTATGCGTGGGCATGTGCTTCTATGGATCCTTCTGGAAGCACCGTTTTGCAACGAATACGGGCATGTACATGTCTGTGTCATCTAATACATGGCCATGTCGCTAAGAGATTAAATGCGATCTTGAATTGTTCTTTATTTGAACCCATACGCCCACGGACACGCTCGTGTGGATGACTGGGTCAATTGCTGTTTTGGCCCTTTTTTCTTTGAATCGCTTCAGAATTTACTTCTTCTCTCCGCAGTGCCTGATTATTTATCCAATCACACAAAACATCCGACAACATACAAAAGTGGGAGAAACCATACCAAAATATATGTGAAGTGCATGCAAATGTGATAAAAAAATATGTATATTTATACACTCATCAAAGAGAGAATCTAATGTTGAGAAAGGTTTTAGGAAAGGCCGACTTGGAGACTGATCTTTCGGCAATTCTAAGGTGAAGGAGCAACGATATTGGACGCGAGTTCACGGCTTCGACCATAGTTTTCTCTAATCACCCTCTCTATTTTGATTTAGTTGTAATGAATATTTTAGTTGTTGAATTTATGCTGTCAATGTCTATCATAAACATGAGCAAACCTTTTATGTAGGGATGTAATGAATCTT
Organism: Dioscorea zingiberensis; assembly: GCA_026586065.1. Lineage (NCBI taxonomy): Eukaryota > Viridiplantae > Streptophyta > Magnoliopsida > Dioscoreales > Dioscoreaceae > Dioscorea > Dioscorea zingiberensis. The sequence goes on along the minus strand of CM048818.1, from coordinate 50,052,715 downwards.
GGTAGGGATTTCATTTGATACCCTTTCTCTTCCTTGAATGATGATCTCTGAGTAATGTGTGCAATTGTATTTTTAATGCTCTGAATAGATTGGAAGATCATTGATTGTTATGGAAATCTTAATGAACTTGGAAAAAGGATTTAAAGTTAGTTCTCAATTATACAATGGATGTTTGTTTTCATATTGGGGTATAATATGGATCGATTACCCTATGAAATAGGAATATACTAATGAATGATTCATAATCAATATAGGAGTAAGGGCTTCCTAAATTCTCTATCCTATTACTTCTCATGGGAATATAGAGAAGAGATGATAAAGAATATGTTCTTGACTATTCAGAAGTTGCTTAAGAATAGGTTAGCATTCCTAATTCATAACTCAATTCATCAAGATAGAAAGAGAGATTGTAGATAAACCTTTCTACCATACCAAGAAGATTTACAACCCTAGGATCATCGTTATCTTTGGAAAGCCCTCTAATCAATAGTCTCATTAGTCAGTTGTCTTTTTAGTTTAGTTTAGCATAATCACTCATAACAACGATTCAATGATTGAATAAAATTATATTGATATAATTTTAGTACTTCGTAAAGTTTAATATCGACTCCTCAAGGGATTTTACACTTACTCACACTTTACTACTTGTCAGATATGTGCAGTTGTGTCCCTGCTATATAATACACTTAGCAATGAACAGAATACACTCAATAGTGAGTCGGATCGAGTTTATGAAAACTAAAAGTATTTAAAGGATCAACACCATTGGGCACAACTATTCTAACAACGGGGACAAAGATAAAAGTCCTTGAAACCAAAGGAATTGAAAATTTTAATTTGGTGCATAGACCGATATTTATGGCCTACAAGGTTCCTTAATCGGAGCAAGTGTTGTTGGTATGTATCTTACAAGAGATGTAAAGTTGTGGTGAAGGATCCTTCAGGAGAATACTTGAGATGGTTGAGTAGTGATTGAGGTGTGGGATGACTTAAAGAAGGACCTTCGAGAATAGTTCCTTTCCAACAACACTGTGTAGGTCGCAAGGGTTATGTTAACGAATCTAAAGCACACGAGTACCGTTTGAGAGCATGTTAAAGAGTATACATCTATCATGTAAGACATCAAAATATGTTTGAGGAGTTCAAGTTGTTTAACCTTCTCTCTTGGTTGCAAGGATGGGTTCAGCTAGAGGAAGGAGCCAAGGTACGAAGTACTTTTCTTTGTCCATCGCCGTAGCCTAAGAGTTTGAAAGGACCCTTACAACAGGGGCCTCTAAGCTCGGGTATCCTAAACAAAAGAATATTTACTATAGGGATCACTTTCATAAAGACCTTGTTGTAGGGTCCCTAAGGGTACTGGTGTGTCCATGTGATATATGATTTACAATGTTGGGTATCGGTCGAAGAGTTTGTAAGGACCCTTACAATAGGGGCCTCTAAACTCGGGTATCCTAAACAAAAGGATATTTACAATAGAATCACTATCATAAAGACCTTGTTGTAGGGTCCCTAAGGGTATTAGTTTGTCCATGTGATATATGCTTTGCAATGTTGGGTATCGGTGCAATTTGTGGAAAATAAGTGGAGGTATAGGGCTCTATTTCTTTGGCAAAGTGGGGCACGAACAAAGCACATCTTTAGTAGGCAAAGCTGGTTGCAAGTTATGACCCCTCTTATTGACACAATTGGAGTGCCAATGGTCAGAAGGCATTGATCATAACATCTATGTAAGACAACGCACATGGGGCATGTGAATATGGACCACGATGCATGTGCATGCAAAGAAACGAAGGGCTAGTATACTAGAGAGCAGGTACAAGCAACATGAGGGCGTGCGCATGCACAAACATTTGTTGAGTGCGTAGGCACAAGTTGGGTATACCTATATGTATGTAAGTGAAAGTGGAGGTCGCATGAGCAAGAGTGCATAGTAGATTCACAATGCGGTTGGATGCATCGTGCATACACGCGCGAAGGAGCTAGTATGAGTGACACATAAGTGCATGCATATGTAAATGGTTTCATTGACTCACTCAATAGTTTAGGTGTATAGTCTTATTAGAGTTGGTTTTTAGGCCTACTGACCACGGCCTAGAACGGCTCGACTCATGATGGGTCGAATGCTAGGTTCCTATATTAACTTGGTCATGTCGATAGGGCCCACACTCCCATTCCCAGTTGGGCTAGGGTAGACCACCCGCGAGCCAACACGACCCACAATAACGGGCCAGCCCAACCAGTAAGCTACCACAACAGCACTATTGCACTGCTGTGCAACAGTGCGTAGTGCAACCCATAGTTTGGCCCAATAGATATAAGGGTCCTTTAGTATCTTTTAGTTTTAATATAATTTTTATCAAATTTAACCTTAATAACATTTATAAAGAGTTAGTTTAAGGGTATAATTGTCATTTATTGGAAATTTCACTTTTATCCTTTTCAACAACTATAAATGGCTATTCCTAAGGGTATATTAGGTATATAAAAATATGAGAAGGGCTAGTTTTGAGGGTTTTTAAATATAAAATTACTTTTATACCCCCTCACATATAATTGACTTATTATTTAAGTCATACAATAGTGATCATTAAATTATACAAGCCGAAGGATCGAAAGTTTAGATGTTCAGAGATTAAGTACATCCAAATACTTAGATAGTTTTAAGATAACATGGCTAAGTGTGGCACGGATCTTTGTCCTTCCTCTTACTTATCTTTCTTTTCCATTATTCTTCCATAGGTCCTGCTCGTCTGCCTACTTTCCTTCCCTCTCTCTCTTCTTTCTCCTTCTTTCTTTTGTGTTTTTTTTGTCTCCTTCCCCTCCCTTTTAGGCAATATGCCAAAATGGCCCTGGGCCATTTATTTTATTACTTTTTTGACCCTAGGTCCAATTTTATTGCCAAAATAGCCACCATGCTACCTAATCAGCAGCTATAATGCTAACTAGGCTAATAAAAAATAATAACTAATATTTAGGGATCTAATTGGCATGTGGAACGTCGATTAGCTCCGAAGACCAAAAAAATGAGCTCTTTGGAGCTAATCGGTCTTTCAAATGCCGATTAGCTCCATAGAGCATGAGAATGAACTATTTGGAGCCGATCGGTCTTTGAAAGACTGATTAGTTCCACATACTATGTATGAGCTCTCTAAAGCTAATCGGCGTTCCAAATGCCGATTAGCTCCAGAGTGCATAAAAGTGAACTCTTTGGAGCTAATCGGCCTTTAAAATGCCGATTAGCTCTACAGACCACGAAAATGAGCTCTTTAAAGCTAATCGGTCTTTCAAATGCCGATTAGATCCGAAGAGCAAAAAATGAGGTCTCTGGAGCAAATCAGTATTTTGAATATCGATTAGCTATCATAGTCAGGAGTTCGGCTGTTAACTGGGCAGCCCAAGGCCATTTCAACAAATATTTTCAAATTAGGGCTTAAAAAATAATAAAATAAATGGCTCAAGGTCATTTTGGCAAATTCTCCATCTCTTTTTCTTCTCTCTCCTTCCCTCTTTCTTTTTTCCTCTGCCTATCTTCTCTCTCTCCTTCTCAATTTCGTGGTGTGGGCTGGCGAAGCTCAAGTACTTATATAGAAAAAAACCATAATTCTATTAGAAGTTTCTTCCAAGCAACCCTAAGGAGGTTGATATATTAATTATTTAAATTAATTAATTAATTTTTTTCCAAAAAACGAAGCTTCCTTGAAACAATATATATATATATATATATATATATATATATATATATATATATATATGTTGATACCAAAAACTGGTCCACCTCCCGCTTTGGCTACTGTTGCCTCGTGATCTGCTCTCAGCCTTTGACAAACGGTTGAAATTTATAGTTGGTGTGGACGCTTACTTCAACTTCTGAACAGGGAACATAAGGAACCCTTTGGAATTCCGATCGGGATTATCGGTTCTTTGCTTTGGGGTGAATCTGTAAAAAGGAGAAGGGAGGGATCGGAATTGGGCCTTTCTGCCCGGATTTAACTCCGATGCTTAGGTCAGAAAGCTTGCGAGAAGGAAGTCTTAGACATAAGTTAGTTCTTTGTGTAATGATTTTTCTTGTTCTTTTCTTTCTATCATTGTTCTTCTTTTATCGCAACTTAAAGGTGGTTTAGGAAAGGCAGTGGGTAAGGTGGTAAGTAAGGCGGTGAGTAAATATCTTCTAAGGCGGTAAGAAAATATCTGCCTACTGCGTAGGTACTACGTAGGTAAGTAGAAAATATCTGCCTACTGTAGAGGCAAGTGGATAAGATCTACTTACTGTAGAGGCGTTAGATATTTTCTTCCCTAGGTGGCTATAAGCACCTTATGAGACCCTCACGCCTTGTGGATAAGAAGGTTGCTATAATTCCGACGGACTTGTTTGTAGGATTGAACCCTCATTTTTATTTGGTGATATTGCCGCGCGGCCAAAGGGACACAGTCCTGTGTAGGATAGGTGGCCATTTAGGTCGATGACACGCGTCTTACCAAATATATCCGTAACACCAGTCCCCCCCAAAGTGTACTTGTTCGAAAAATCTGAGCGAGGGGTGAGTTAACCGCACTTCTCGCTTGGTTCGAGAACAAGTATCTTTCTTATTTGGCATGTCTATGTAGGTGTAGACTTTGTCTAAGGTACATGTGCTTTTAATAGGTGACCGACGTTTACTGTGTATTTTTTTTAATCGAGGTAGATTTGTCTCCCGAATTTTCGCCTATGGTGTCACTAAGTTTTTCTATTTAAGGAGCTTGTAGGGGTAGTGTTTTATTCAAAATCCAAAAATATTTGTAGCCTTGTATAATGGCTCAGCGTTTGTCTTTCTATAAATTTTTCACTTTCACTCAGTGTTCTCGTCACTTGCGAATTCCAAGTTCTTTTTATGAACATCTAGCATACTTAAGGACAGGGGTCATCCATTTGGTAAGTCCAAATGGCTGTGTATGGCCCTCCCTTCTGCTTATTGACAGGGGTATAGGTGAGATAAGTATTGAGGAAGGGTGGGAAACCTTCCACGTTGATCATGATGTAGAGGCGGGGGATCTTTTAATTATTACTTATGCAGGGGGTATGCGCTTCGAAGTTGAAATGTTCGGAAGCGACTCCTGCCGTAGAGAAGTGGGCCCCCATCTTGGCCCGCGTGCTATGCCGGGGTTTCCTTGTGACAATGAGGACAGTGACGGCTGTGGAAGTCCGTGCGTCTCCTCTGAATCTTATCCGAGTGGGTCCTCGGATGGATCCGTGGATTGTTAATTAGGGAATTCCGACGGAAAATATGTTCATTAGGGCTTGTCATGTTGTTTTTTTTTTATTTTAAATACCACTATCGTTGTAACATGAAATAAAGTTTATCATTCTATTCATAAAGTCTTTGATTTCTTCAAGAAGAATGATCGCTGGTGATCCTATGTTGGGATGTGTGTATTTGTCTTTTATGGTGTTGGTTCTATGGTACAGCGCCCATTACTCCCCAGAGAGACACGTGTCTCTCACACTGTGTCGCATTTAAAGGGAGAAGATGGTGCGGCATGCGCTTTGTCAACAGCATGATGGGCGCGACTACCTATGTGTGTCAGGCGGCGTTTGGTGTGCTGACGTGGATAGAATTTTGAATTTTTTTTTTTTTTTTAAAGAGAAGCAATGATGATTACCTGAACGGTCCAGATTTGGGGACCTTTGGTTTAATGGCTCGATCAGGATGCAGCTCTGGGATCTAACGGCCAGGAATTCATCCCTTTTGTATAGAAGCGAAGTTGTACAAGTGGAAAAGGTTTTATTTCAAAAGTTAAATCGCGTCTTCTTCCCATAATCTCTTCTTCTCCGGCGAACCCTGTTTTAAAGTTCTTGCGTTTTTTCATCCTTTTGTCTTCTAAGGTATGGCTAGTGCGTCTTCTTCTTCTAGTTCTTCTCATGAATCTCATGAACCTGTTGCTTCCCCCCCTCTTTCGATCCCTTCTCCGCTTGAACTCATGGTCTCTGTCGCGATTCCAGGCGAGTCTAGGGACGTTCCAGTCTAAGGTTCACGGATTCATCCCGCTTCTAGGGCTATGGGTAGAGGGTCTGGTACCTTCATAAGCCTCCTGGGGCACAAGGATGTCGATAGCTTGGTAGAGAAGTATGAGATAGACCTTTCTCTGTTTGAGGTTAGGGTTTCTTGTTCTTGGGAGAGGGCGAGCTCTCCAAGGGAGGGGAGATAGCCATCTATCAAGATGCGCTATTGGGTGGCCTTAGAATTCCTTTTTCTGATTTCGCCAAGGCGATTCTGGAGGAATATCACTTGTGTCCTTCACAGTTAACTCCAAACTCTTGGAGGTTGCTCTACGGTTTTGTTGTTGTCTTTAAGAATTACGGGGTAAATCCGACCGTTCGTTGGTTTCGTATGTTGTTTAGTCTTTGTTTGGAGTCTAATACCGACTGGTATTATTTCTCGGCTCGTTCCGGGAGAAAGTTTCTAGGAAAAGTCCCCTCTTCCATTAAGCGATGGAAGAGTAAGTTTTTCTTTGTTAAAAGTAAATCTGAGTGGGATGTCCGAACCAAGTGGGAGGTTCCCCGCACGGATATTACTTGTGAGGAAATGACGAAAGAAGAGGAGGTTCTTCTTAAGTCAATGACAGGAATATCCAAAGTTTACATGGATGAGTTCTTGACCAACGAAAACCTCCTTAAATATCGTTTAATAGTATCTGCCGGTAGGATTTATTCGCGTATCTAACTTAGTTCAATCTTGAATCATGATATCTGACTTGCCTCGGAATTTATTTTTACAGGAAATCCGATGGAGGACGAGGATTTGAGTTATGTTAAGGGCATCTTGGCCTCCTTTAAAGGTGAAGTGCATCCGCCCTTGCCTCGTGGGCGAAAGAAGGAGGTGGCGCCTAACACAGGCGCTGATATGTCTAAGGAGGAGAAGAAGAAAAGGAAGAGAAAAGATGTAGACTCTTCCCAAAAGGGGGTCAAAGGCGGCCCCAGTACAGGGTCCTCATAGGAGAGGAGGACAAAAAGAAAGAATTCCGAGGACGCATCCGGTCCTGGAATTATAAGAGAACAGGCGAAGTCGCCTCAGGAAGAAGTCCACTCAAAAGAAGTCCGCCCGGCTTTATCGCCAATTTTAGAGGGCTCTTTTTCTAGTCGGCCAGAGGATATCCTCCTTATGGAGGTGAGAATCTACTTCTTAGGGGTATCTTTGGTTTTACTAAGAATTTTTAACTTTAGGCTTATTTTATAGGCGGAGGCAGGAGAAGCGGCCCTCTTGGACAAACTGAGGGTGGCTGGCTTAGCCCTAAAATGACCGACAACTCAGCGAAAGGAATTACCTTCCGAGGACATTCCTTTTCGAGATGCCGGGTCCGTAAAAAATGTTTTGATGGCCATGAGTCCCGAACAGCTTTCCACGAAACTCCGAAGGGCTGGGAGGGAAGAGGCCACGTACCAACTGCTCCGCTCGGCCATGCTGGTAAAAACTATTCTTGTATTTCTTCTACTTCTTAATTCGGCATTATCGTCTTTAACTCATTTATTACTCTATAGACTGCTCAATGGGCGGATCGAGTTGGCAATCTTTGACAAAGATGGAAGCGAGTAGGGCAGAAATTGCCCAATTAAGTTCTAGGGTGGCGGCCTTGGAGGGAAAAGAGAAAGAACTTCATGATTTATCAGCCCTTGAGAAAGATAAGGCCGGCGACTTCAAATTGGCGCTATGGAAAAAGAGAAAGATGATATAGCGGCCAAGTCGACTATTTCAGGAGCTCTCTTCATACTGGCGAGGAGAATATCAAAAGTTACAAGATGACTCCAGCCGGTTTGAAAGAGGAACTTAAATCCGCTCAAGAGGAGCGAGGTGAAGCCGATGGGATCTAAAGCTAAAGGTTCTTTGAACTTCGCCGCCCGTCAGGCCGAGTTAGAGGAACTCAAAGGGGAGCGCGACACACTCAAGGAAGACTTGGCTTCCAGACAGAAGACCCCTAAATCCGACTCGCAAGAAATGAAAGACTTAATTGAACGAGCGGATAAGTTAGAGAAAGAGGTCGCTCGGCTTAGGGCGAAGGCAAAAGAGGGGTCCACTCGCATATATTGCGTACTGCAGCAGGTGGGTCATCACGTTTCTCCTGCAGAAGTGTTAACGATGGGGCTTGCTGGAGTCTTGAAGAGGTTCACGGAATTGAAGGAGCAACAAATCATAAAGATTCCAGAGGCCCCTGCCCCAGCCCCTTCTGAACCCTCGACTCAGATTCCTCCAGACCGCCCGGAAGGCCCTAGTTCTTAGGGTTTTTCACATTCTTATGAAATGTTCTTGTCTTGTAAATACTTAGTCATTTTGGAATGTAATTTCTATTTACATAAATGAAATACAAACCTTTTCTTTGGTGAAGATTTATTTCCGAGTCATGGTTATTTTTAACCATTAAGAAGTCTTTCGAGGAGCCCTTCATAAAGCCTGTCTTTCTTCATCTGGCTTGTAGATTAAGCTTCATAGCAGGTTCTTTTCTTTTTTGGTCCAATCATGGGACTTTGATTTGTTGAGTAAGATCCTGGCCTTTATAAATGCGATTGTTGCCTTATATTTCGATCGGGATTTTTGCCCCTTGTTTCTGGATAAGAATTATCGTTTATCCTTGTAGGATAATTCCGACTCATCTTTTAGGAATGAGATTTTCACCTCATCTTTGTGGAATGGGATTTTCACCTCATTTTTGTAGAATGAGATTTTCACCTCATTTTCATTTGGGAAAGACTTAAGCTTTATTTCATGAAATATTTAAGAGACGGCTAAAGGATTTACTGATAGTAGCGTCGCAGGTGTTCAGCATGAAATGGACGCTTGAGCGTTTTTCCTTCCATATTCACCAGATAATAGGTGCCCGCTCGGACAATTCTCTGTATGACGTAAGGGCCTTCCCAATTAGGAGTTAGCTTCCCCATTCGGCTTTTGTTTCCCTGGAACTCATTTTCTCTTAAGACCAGATCACCGATTTGGAAGAAGACTCTTTTCACCCTTGTGTCATAGAACCTTTTTACTCTTAGGCGATAGATGGATGCCTTTGTTTCCGCAGCTTCTCTTCGCTCTTCAAGTAAATCGAGTTCCGCTCGGAGATTCTTCTCATTTTCTTCTGATGAGAAAGTTTGTTGTGTCCGTAAGGTAGGTATTCCTATTTCTACAAGGATGACAGCTTCTGCCCCATAAGTAAGAGAGAACGGAGTTTCTCCAGTGGGGGTTCTTGTGGTTGTCCGATAAGCCCAAAGTGCGCTCAGAATTTCTTCAACCCAGTTAGTTCTATTTTTGGAGACCCGGGTTTTGAGAGATTGGAGCAAGGTGCGATTTGTCACTTCTACTTGGCCATTGGCTTGAGGATGTGTTACGAAAGTTAACCTGGATTCAATTCCGAGCTCAGAACAAAAGCTTTTGAAAGCCTTAGTATCAAATTGTCGCCCATAATCGGAAATGAAGGTGACCGAAATTCCGAACCGACAGATAACAGTTCGCCACAAGAATCCCTGACAAGCTTTCTCTGTGATCTTGGCCAAGGGCTCAACTTCTACCAATTTGGTGCAGTAATCGATAGCCACTATCAGAAACTTCATTTGTCGAGTCGAAGTAGGAAATGGCCCTAGAAGATCAACTCCCCAGATAGCAAATGGGCGAGGGTTGATAATTGGCGTGAGCAGTGTTGGTGGTCATCTTTGGATCTTGGAATGCCGTTGGCAGGCATCACATTTTCGGGCGAATGCCACCGCATCTTGAGTTAATGTTGGCCAGTAATAGCCTTGTCTTAGGACTTTGTAACTCAAGGCTTTGCCTCCTATATGCCCCCTCCAATACCTTCATGGATTTCTTGAAGGATATACTTGGCTTCTGTGGGACACAAGCACCGTAAGAAGGGTTGCGTATAGGACCTCTTGTATAGATTTTCGCCAATGATAGTGTACTGAGCGGATTTGTAAGAAATCCGTCTGGCTTCCGTCTTGTTGGATGGTGTAGGTCCACCTTGCAGGTAATTTCTAATGGGATCAATCCAACTTGACTCTTCTGCTGCACTTTGTACTTCTCCTTCTAACCCTTCAATAGTTTTTGTGGGAAGATATTGTAGGTTGAATGAGGATTCTGTATCTCCGTTGGGTGTAGTGGCTTTTTTAGATAAGGCATCAGCTTCTTCATTTTGTGCTCGACAAATTTTTTCGATCTGGAAGTGGGCAAAGCACGGAACTATTTTTTCACCACTGCCTGGTCTTTAATCATGTTCTCCTCCTTCGCTTCAAAATTGCCCATTGTGGGGCTCACGACTAGCTGTGAGTCGGAATATATATGCAGATGTTGAATTCCGAGCCCCCGGGCCAAATGCAATCCTGCGATGAGGGCTTCATATTCGGCTTCATTATTGGTCGATCGGAATTGGAACTTGAGCACTGTTGCAATTTTCCATTTAGAAGGAGAATAAAGGACGAAGTTGGCTCCTGACTTTTCTTCAGTTGTTGATCCATCAACATATAAGGACCATGGGATGCTTGGGCTTTCTTCTGGGTCCTGTGACGGGAGTTCATCCCCCTTCGTGGGAATGGTCAACTCCACGATAAAATCTGCTAGCACTTGAGCCTTGATTGTCGTTCGGGGTTTATAAGCGAGATCAAACTCACCCAACTCTATCACCCACTTGGCTAAACGTCCGAAATTTTCAGGCTTATGGAGGACTTGCTTAAAGGGGTCGGTCCAATCACAGATTACTTTGTGAGGCACGAAAATACGGCCTCAATCTACGATGCGGATGTAATGACAAGGCGAAAGCCAATTTTCAAGTGGTAGATACCTTGACTCAGCGTCGTTAAGGATCTTACTTGTATAATAGGCGGCCACGAACTCCATTGTCTTCTCTCAAAAGAACTGCACTGGCCGCTCGAGGAGCAGCAGCCAAGTAGATGTAGAGTTCTTCCCCTACTTGCGGCTTAGCTAGCAATTGAGGCGATTGGAGATAATCTTTAAGTTCCTGAAAGGCTTTCTCACATTCTTCTATCCACTCCATTTTTGGTGCTTTTCGCAAGGCTTGGAAGAGTGGGAGGTTTTTCTCTCCGGCTTTAGAGATAAATCGCCCAAGAGCTGCTAGGCGTCCATTAAGCCGTTATACCTCTTGAAGACTTTTAGGTGATCCCATATCAAGGATGGCTTTGACCTTTTCCGGATTTGCTTCTATTCCTCTTTGAGTCAATATAAATCCAAGAAATTTCCCTGATCGGACACCAAAAGTACACTTGTTCGGATTTAGGCGCATATTATAAGTCCGAAGCGACTGAAAGGCCTCTTGTAAATCCGTCAGGTGTTCATCGGCTTTTTGGCTTTTCACCAGGATGTCATCCACATAAGCTTCAACATTTCTGCCAATTTGCTCCTTGAAGACTGTATTTATGAGCCTCTGGAATATGAGCCTCTGGAAGGTGGCTCCGGCATTCTTTAGACCAAATGGCATCACCTTATAGCAATAAGTTCCTTTGTTTGTGATGAAGGATGTTTTTTCTTCATCGTCTTTGGCCATTCGGATTTGATTGTAGCCTGAGAAGGCATCTAAGAAACTCGACATCTCATGCCCCGCCGTAGAATCAACCAAACCATCAATTGAAGGTAGAGGGAATGAATCTTTTGGACAAGCTTTATTTAGGTCCGTAAAATCCACGCACATTCTCCATTTTCCGGAAAGCTTTTTTATTAGAACCACATTAGCCAACCAGTCAGGATAGTTCACCTCTCGGATAAATCCAGCCTTCAAAAGGGTTGATACTTCTTCTTCCTCTGACCTTACGCCTTTACGGCGGAATTCCTCCTTTTGTTTGAGGGCTTGAGCAGTGATCTCTGAGACGGTGTTCAATGACATCACGCTTTACACCTGGCATGTCTTCTAATGACCAGGCGAAGAGATCAGAATTTGTTTTTAGTACTGCCATGAGATTTTCTTGCTGTGCTATTGTCAAATCCGCACCAATACGCACAGTACGCTCCACTCTAGTTGTGTCTAGGGGAACTGTAAGCAATTCTTTAACTGGTGTGGGGCGAAGTTCTTCATCTTCCCGTTCGACTATTTTGTTGATCAACATGGCTTCCGAAACTCTTATTTTGCCTTTATTTAGAACTTTTCCTTTGAGAGTTGAAACATAACATTGTTTTGCCAAGGGTTGATCCCCTCTTACTTCTCCACTGCCACCCGGTCGTAAATTTAAGGAGAAGATGGTAAGTGGAAATTATTGATTTCAAGGCGTTGAGGGTTGGCCTACCAAGAATCACATTGTAACTTGAAGCACAACGTACAACTAGAAAATTTGTTGTCACCGTTGATGATCTTGGCGAATTTCCTACCGTAACTGGCAACGTGATCATTCCTTCTGGCTCTCCAGAAAAGAATGTCCACTGAACTTCTACTGTCTACCAGAACTCTTTTCATTTGGAAGCTGGAAACCATGATGGCGATGACCAAGGCGTCGTCATGAGGGTAGCGAACCCTGCTGACATCATTGTCATAAAAAATGATGGGGGCCATAGGCCGAGACCTTCTTTGTGGCGCTTCTGTTTCCTGCGCAACTCCCACCATTCGGGCATAGCTTTTTCGAGAGGCGGAACTTTCACCACCACACCCAGGACCACCACTAATAAATCCGACCATCTCCCCTTTTTCTTCTTTAAGCTGTGAAGTTTCAGGCTCCTCTTGGACCTCAACATTGATATACTGCTCCAATTGTCCCCTTCTAACGGCATCTTCTATGGCGTTCATCAAATGGGTGCATTTTTCTGTGCCATGCCCTCTAGCTCGATGAAACTTGCAATATCTTTTGTTGTTCGGGATTCTTTGCAGGTTCTGGCCATGTCAAGAGTTGTTGATCCTGGATTTGCATAAGAATATGGCTTCTGGTCTGATTTAGTGGGGTATGGTGATCGTATCTGACAATTTTCCCTTCTTCTGAAGATTCTCTAGGTTGTAGCATATGTCGCTGTGGGCGTGTTGAAGTTTCCAGACCTCTATTCTCACCCTTACGGTCCTTGTGCGATCCTTCCTCCTTTCGGATTTCTGTGGGCCTTCTGTTGACATTTTGATGGGCTTTTCCCTTCTGGATTTCCATGGAGGCACGTCGAGCCTTTTCTTCCCAGCCCGTTGTTTATATCAAAAAAATAATAAATAAATGTCTCAAGGGCCAAAAAAGAAATATTTCATGGCTCGAAATTTAAACGAAATATTTATTTTGAAATCAAAATATTTCAATATAAAAAATATATATCCTGTCATATTTTAAGATAGCCCGAGAAAACACATCTCGAGGCTATTTTAAATCCCAAAATGGCCTCCGAGAACACTTATCTCGAGGCAAACACAAATTCCAAGATTGCCCCTGAGAACATATCTCGAGGCAAATGCAAATTATAAAATTGCCCCTGAGAACATATCTCGAGGCAACCTCAAATTCGAAAATTGCCCCCGGGAACACATATCACGAGGCAATCTCAAATCCCAAAGTAGCCCGAGAACACAGATCTCGAGGTAATCTCAGATAGCCCGAGAACATATCTCGAGGCGATCTAAGAAAATACAAATCCCGAGATGGCCAAGAAACACATCCCGAGGCAAATCCAAAACTATCCAAGGGAACAAATCCCAAGGCAAATCCAATATATATATAAAAGGATAATTCCTGGTAAAGATGCAAATCCCAATAAATTAAATCAAAACCTGGTTTATCTCATTTGTTATGATATTTTAAATTTTAAAATAAAAAAATAGATATTATCCGGCTCATAACCTGCTCTATCGCATTGAGGATAAGTTGAAATCGGGATGTTTATTTAAAATTAACAAAAATAAATAAATAAATAAAATCTGATATGATCCTCCGGTCTATAAAAAGAAGGAGACAGGATGAATGTAGGGAGGAGGAGATCGTTCTTCTCCCCGCGATGAAAACCTAGGTCACAGCCGTCAATCAAGCAGCCGGCCTCCCTTGTGGAGACCGCCGTCGTCGCCGCCAACCAAGCTTTGGCCTCCCTTGTGGAGACCATCATCGCCGCCAACCACCAGGCCGGCCTCCCTTGTGGAGGCTGCCGTCGTCGCCGCCCGTTGTCAAGCCCACGGCTCCCTTGTGGAGGCCGTTACTGCCCATGATCCAGCTTGACGGCTCCCTTGTGGAGGCCGTCGTCGTCGCCGCCCTCCAATGATCCAGCCCACGGCTCCCTTGTGGAGGCCGTCGCTGTCTGTCGTCAATATCGAATTCCGGCTCCAGCCCCGGTGATCGCCGTCTATGCCCTATTGTCACTAGAAAAAGGAGAAATCAAAAAGACACATGACTCGTGTTGCTGCCGTCCTTGTTGATAAGAGGCTGCTGCTGCAAAGCCCTCTGCAAAGCCCTCTGTATGCAGCTATCGCTGCCTTTAAATGGAACGCACTCATGGTGTTTCAATGGATACGACCTGGAGAAAATCCACCTGGCTCAGCGGCAACTCCATGAAGAGAAAAGCTACAGAGGAAGGTGTTGCACCTCGTCGACGCGCTGGTGCTGGCTGGCCTAGATGGCGGGAAGGTGGCAGCTTCTCCACAAAATCTATATCGATGATGGAAGACAGGAAGAAGTTCCGATGGTTGTGGTGTGGCAAGGCCCCGATTTACAAGAGCTGATTTTGATCGGTGTTGGTCTAGCCATGATGAGCGCCTGGTACCTCCTCGATTTGCTTGCACCTTTGCATCACATGAAGCTTGGATATCACTGCAGTGTGAGCCAGCAAATAAATGACAGGTTGATTGAAGGAGCTTGCCAAGACATCAGGACTGTATTGTTCATAAGCTTCAAACTTATGAAAGATGAATCGTTGCAGCTAGAGAATGAAGATGGATGGAAGATTAAACAAGCATAGTCTATGATTAAAGAACTCCTTTGGTGATGGGTCCATCTTCTGAAATTCTTTCATGAATGATTGTATATTTTCTTGATAGAGAACCCAAAAGATGTTTCAAAATATTTGGTTATACGAGATGCCTGTGAGGTGTTTGATATTATGTTCAAATAAAACTATTGGTGAATGTATTCAAGTTTTGTGTTGAAAATTGATAGTTGTTGATGAGAATATTTTGGACTGGAATCATATTGGTTTCATGGACCTTTTGCTTTGATTTAGAGGAGGGAACAAGTAAGTTATTGCTGCAGCAATTAAGAGTAGGATGAAGAGGAAAGAAAATAAAAAAAAGAAGAATAGAATTATTAGCAAAGCAGTAATATTAATGTTAGTGAATTAATTCACTTAAAAGACTGAAAAGTTGCTGCTGAAGGAGAAGTTGCAGATAAAAATTGGGATACTAAGCATAATGAAGTTGCTAAGATCGAAGATAAAATGATGAAGCTTTGCCAAAACAATGCAGACAAAACGTTGTTGCAATGCCCATGCTTTAATAAGAAAATGAAGGCCTGGAAGTTGGATCTTCTAAGTTGAGGAGTTGCGGAATGCTTGGAACACTACTGTTCAAGACGTCGGTCAAGACGAATTGCCAGAGATCGCAAATATTGTAAAAGAACTGGTGTCTTTTCTTCTTCTATGTCTGCCCATGTGGAATGAGTAAATTCATACAAATTTATTTGGGATGCTTGTCCTCTATTGTAATAATTAGAAGCAATAATTATTATGATATATGTGTTAGAAATGGATTGTATGGATTGTTCTAGCTGAAGATTTTCTGCTGATGATTAAAATGCACATGACTTGTTGGATGAAATGGTTGAAAGAATTATTAAAAAAAAAAACTGCAATGATGAATATTCAAGTCTTGAAAGCTCATTTATATGAATTTTACTTCAGAGCATCAAGATGTGTCAAAGATTTTCTTAAAGATTATTTGCATGGAGATGTTTGCTGATCTGGAATAGGACTCAAAACAATATCATGTATGTTTGAGGTCCAGGAAGGTCAAGAATTTCTTCACATTATATATGCTGATATGGACATGTTTGGAAATGGAATAATCAAGCATATACCATAACCAATATCCTAAATGCAAGGCCCATAAGCTGAGCTATTACTTCCCATATTTCCTCCTAAAAATTGGGAGTTTAATCAATAAAAAGCTAGGCAAAGACCTGATGGGAAGTACTGCAACAAATTTGTAGAAGATGAGTTAAAGCTAGGATCAAAAGAGTGGATAGACTTGATAACTTGGATAAAGATTAAGGTTCGCGATGGATTGGAATTTATTTTAAGAAGTAATCCAGAATGGAATAATATTGCTGGCCTATTCTAGAAGCATACATTAACGTGACTAAAGTTGCAGCTCACACGAGTCAAAACTCATTCATTTTTTTTATATAAAAAAAATGGATGATGAGTTAGTAATAAAAAGAAGGAGATGGGCCTCTTTGAAGGGAAGAATTAGGCCCATAACTTGTGATGAAAGCCATGTAAAAGTTAGAGAGCTGATTAAAAATAGAAGGGGACTGATTTCATATAATAAAATTATTCTTAGTGAAATGGGCGTTTTAAAGCTAAAAAAATGCAATTTGAATATATCTCGAGCCAGCGACGACGAGCACGTATCTCAAAGCGCTGATGAATATTGTTCCTAAAGTGACATGCAGCTAATGAAATACGGGTCCCGAAGTGGCATCAAATGTTCAATGAAAGTATGAACCCTACAGTGATGTACATCTCAAAACGACACACATCTTGGAGCAATGGTAGAATACTCATTTTGGGGTGGCCAAAGCCAAGTAAAAATAAAAAAAATGCAAATTTCAAAGCGGCAGTGGAGTACGAATATTAATGTGGCTAGAATACAAAATGGCGCAAATATCAAAGCGGCGATAAAGCACATATCTTGAGGTAGCGGCATAGCGACACGAATTCAATGGCGGCGGCAAGGCATGCAAGGCTGTGTCATATAAATAAAATAATATATATACATATATATATGATGATATGTGTAATAAAGTCATAATTTACAAATAAATGAATTCTCAAATTATATCCAATTCTTTTGCCTTTACTTGTACTTTTGCCCTTAATCGGAGGTTCCCAAGACTCTATCTGGGGTAATTAATAATAGGGGCTTGCCTCTATTAGGAATGGAAGTACTCACAATACCTGAAATAAAATAAATTAAACGACATTTGTGATTCGATATATCGCTTGGTGTCTTCATGATGCCAGGCGCGTATTTTCGATCCCACACCCGTATAAATTTCATCAAAATTGATATACTTTTGGGCATGGAACATGAGGGCGGGGATGGTTTTCGGCGGATCCAAAGTGAGGGAAAAACGAAAAGGGGATTCTAGCAAATCCTCCATCAGGATAGTTACAACTATGCGCGGAATAAGGTCCATAACATTTGCGGCTTCATCTATGAAACGGTTTAAATAGGCTTGGAGTATTTCACCCCCTCGTTGCTTAACGCGCACAAGGGTAGACGAGGTTTTCTTTTGCTTTGAGTAATTAGCAAAATAAGCTAAAAAGCTATCTGCTAGAACTTGTAAAGTAGGAATCGTGCTAGATGGAAGATCGACAAACCAGTCTTGCGCTTTTCCCTCTAAAGTAGCGGGAAAAGCTCGGCACATACGAGCGTCGGTAATTCCATAAAGCAACATCTTCGATTGGAAGGACTTTACGTGACGAGACGGATCGGTTTTGCCCTCATATGCAATCATAGCAGGTGGTTGGAAACTATCAGGAACTTGCTCCTCCAATATTTCCTTGGTAAAGGGCGAGCATATATTGAGAACAGGCCGTTCAGATTTCTGTTTTCCTCGAGAGGGATCTTGTCCCCGTGTTCTTCTGTCAACAGTAAGAGCGGATGGACTATTCCGTTCTGTTCTTGTCGGTTCCGTTCTTGTATGTCGTTCGGTTCTTGTGGCAGCTTGCTCTCGATGTCGAACGGAGGGAGGTTCTGAACTAGCTGAGAAGGCGGTTCTCTCCCTTCTTTCTACATGGGTGCGAGTCCTTGTCCTCCCTCTGCTTTCGGAATTGGCTAGTGGGGCTGTTGGCACATTTGGTGGAGTTCGTGTGGGAGGAAGTGACGGATGAGTCAAAGTATGAACAGCTTGAGCTAACTGCTCTAATTGCTGTTGTATGTTAAGATAAAACTCCGGGATGGGTTCCAGGGGTGGGACGGAAGGATTTTCCGATGGAGGTAAGATAGGTGGATTGTCCGACGGAATCTCCTCATGCCCTCGGACTTCACCAGGTCCCTCAGGATTACTAGGTGCTCCTTGTTCTTGGATTCGTTTTGATCTTCTGGTAGTAATCATTTGGCTTTTTGTAAAGGTCCCCACGAACGGCGCCAAACTGTTGATGCCAAAAACTAGTCCACCTCCCGCTTTGGCTACTGTTGCCTCGTGATATGGCCTCAGCCTTTGACAAACGGTTGAAATTTATAGTTGGTGTGGACGCTTACTTCAACTTCTGAACAGGGAACACAGGGAACGCTTTGGAATTTCGATCGGGATTATCGGTTCTTTGCTTTGGGGTGAATCTGTAAAAAGGAGAAGGGAGGGATCGAAATTGGGCCTTTCTGCCCGGATTTAACTCCGATGCTTAAGTCAGAAAGCTTGCGAGAAGGAAGTCTTAGACATAAGTTAGTTCTTTATGTAATGATTTTTCTTGTTCTTTTATTTCTATCATTGCTCTTCTTTTATAGCAACTTAAAGGCGGTTTAGAAAAGGCGGTGGGTAAGGCGGTAAGTAAGGCGGTGAGTAAATATCTTCTAAGGCGGTAAGAAAATATCTACCTACTGCGTAGGTGCTACGTAGGTAAGTAGAAAATATTTGCCTACTGTAGAGGCAAGTGGATAAGATCTACTTACTGTAGAGGCGTTAGATATTTTCTTCCCTAGGTGGCTATAAGCACCTTATGAGACCCTCACGCCTTGTGGATAAGAAGGTTGCTATAATTCCGACGGACTTGTTTGTAGGATTGAACCCTCATTTTTATTTGCCGAACGGAATTATACTAGGATATTTGGTGATATTGCCACGCGGCCAAAGAGACACAGTCCTGTGTATGACAGGTGGCCATTTAGGTCGATGACACGCGTCTTACCAAATATATCCGTAACAATATATATATATATATATATATATATATATATATATTAATCAAGAGAAGTTTCCTTCATCTTCCTTTATTATTTTACTATTTTTATTAGTTTAATCATTAAATCTTTGTATCTCTATTTTTTAATTTAATTCCGTAAATTTTAATATAAGTACGTTACTGTAAGATCTATGATTTTTAGGGTTTATTTTATTTGGAGTTTCTTTCTGAGAATAAATGTGTTTATATTAGTTTTTAACTGGTCCACTTCTTTGGTGCGTTGGCTAATAAAAATCCTTAAGGATAGGATGTAATTGAATTTTTATTTGAATAAAATTTATCTTTAGTGGATCTCTTTATTTAATTTGCAATTTGAGAGCTTATCATGATTTTGAGATTATATGGTTGAGGGCTTTAAATGACTACACGTTTAATTAGGGTTAACTGGACCTAATAAGGACCTAGTTGTAATTTTAAGAAACAACAGGGACCTAACAAAAAAATTACGTCTCTCTCTAATAAAGGACCTGCATGTAAGAATAAAAAGAGGGCGAGAACTTACGCATAAATTTATGTGGGAGCCATGCAAAGCAAAAGACTGAACGACAAGATTAAAAAGGATCTAAATCATGTCAATCACGAGGCATGATCCGGCCGTCCATTCCAAACACCAACACAAGTATGTATGTGCTCACACTGTGTGATTAAACAAGGATTGTTCATCAAATGGATGGGTTTAGGTTCTCGGTAAAGGAATTGATCCAAGATGTTCTTATAATTCATTAGATAGGGGCGATCTTAACCGTCCATCTCAAGGGATCGGTTAAGTTCGATGCAAGAAGACTAATCTCGGCCGCTCGTCTATTCTTAGCGATTGGGGTGATCGCAACCGTTCACTAGACTGGCCGATTAAGTTCGAGGGATAGGCGCCTCATCCAACTGTCCATCTATTCTCTTGATCACCCGTTCATTTGAGGGAGTACCGGATCCTAGGCGCGAAGGAAGTAATCCAACCATTCGTTACCATACAACTAATCTGAGCCCTCTCACTCAATGTAAGCTGATCACAAGGCATAAACAATGTTCTTCTCCAACTCTTCACTGCCGCGAGACATTATTCGCTCCTGCAATCATTTAAAGAGAGATTTAAACAAGAGGATAAAGCTTATCCGATCGGAAGTAGGTCATTTAGAAGCTCTCCGCGAAGTTCTATAAATAGGAGTCTCCTAGGAATGTTGGAGACCATCTGAGAGCTAGCGCCGCCGCTACCACCAAAGAGACAGAGAGACAGATAGGAGGAGAGGAGCATTGGTGGGCCTCCATTGGCCAGAGACCGATCTTCAGGAGGTCGCGGACATCTCCAGAGAAGCGCAGGAAGGTAAGAGGGCCTCTGGTGCATAGAGAGCTTGACGGACGATGATCGCTAGTGAGTTCTCTTTCTCCGTCAGTTGTTTATTAGCTACCGTACATGCATGTAGAAGACCTAGGACATTGTAAGAGAGAGTGAGAAAGTTTTGGAACCCATTGTCGTCCTGTGTAGTACGGTGAAACGCCAGAGAGGGTCGAGTGCACCGATAAGGGGGGAAAGGAACTCGACCATCCTCTGTCTGGGAGGAGCTCACAGCGTGGAACAGCATCGGCTGGCAAGGATCGAGGGGCGAAAGTGGTCCTGGCCACTAGCACGTCTCCGACGACCGTCGCGCCTTTTCTCTTCTCCGGCGAGGCGGTCTAGACAAAGATGATGAACAGGGATTTAATTTTAATCCCAATCGAAAACGGGTTTGGTCAATTGATAAGTTTAGTTTAAAATAAGTGATTGGATTTAATCAAGTTTGATTGTAATTAGTAGATGATTTGGTTGAGTCAAGTCAGTTGGGTTTGAACCAGTTTTAAGATAGTTGGGTTCAATCAACTTAGAATAAATTAGTTAATTTGAGTTGGGTTTGGTTTATTGAAATCAAATTGGCTTAGTCAATTAACAGATTGGGTCTAGTCAATCATAAGAGGTTGAGTCTAATCAATTTAGATGATTGTGTTCAGTCAATTATAAGGAGTTGGGTTTAGTCAAGTTGGCTAGCTGACTAGGTCTATTCAAGATTGAATCAGGTTAGAAAAACATATATATATATATATATATATATATATATATAGAGACGTGATAAAGATGCAGTACGGCTAGTTTCATGCTGATGCATCTACGATCGTCCCATTTGGCCCCCTGGAGCATGTTTGAAGGATTTCCAACCATATGGATGGAAAGATCATCGAAAAATAAACTAGTTTGTCAATTTTCATACAATTTGGTAACCGTTTGGTCCTCCCACTTAACGGTTCTTATTTTATAGGAATCTGAACGGCCCAGAATTTCAACCGTTAAGTGGGAGGACCAAACGGTTACCAAATTGTATGAAAGTTGACAGGCTAGCTTATTTTTCGATAATCTTCCCATCCATATTATTAGAAATCCTTCAAACATGCTCCAGGCTTAAATAGGCGGCCGCGAATACATAATGTTATTGGCGGTAGGATGCTATCAGCATCCTATATATATATATATATATATATATATATATATATATATATATACATCACCAAGTAATTTGATCTCAAGACCCCTCACAATAGTAGTGAAATCTCTTAACCACTAGGCTACAGTAGCTTGTTTGGTAAGATGAGGGATTCTAATAACTTAAGGGTGAACGTACTTAGTCAAATACAAGTAAGACTATGTCTAGCCATTTAGTGGGGACACACAACTACATCTAGACATGTAGAGTTTATGAATAATTACCGTTGCTTATATAGAATTTATTACCAGATTTGACGTAGAGACGAGTCAGGAAGGAGTTTCATGGGAATCAGGATATCACTATTAAGGTAAGTACTTCGGCCTAGTTCCTACCCAGATTTTGGGTTTATTGGCTTATTCTTAACTTTGCCACATTATTCGAAGTATTTCTTGGCCTTGATATTGTTAAATATTTTTTATTCTATTTTTAATATTTGAGCTTTTATTGGCCCTAATACTTCCATGTATGGTATATTGTCATTTGGATTTGCATACATGTATTCATTCGTTTTTCTGCTTTGTTGAATTCCCATGTTAGTGTATGCTTGTTGATGTGCTAGCTTTTGTTTAATGTGCTTAAGATCGCTGAACATACCATACCCGTTGATCGGCACCTGGCCGTGGAAACACGTGAGCTTGTACTCCGTCCAGGTTGGGGTTTCAGCTCTTCTTGTGTTGAAGATTCTCCCACTTAGTGCAGATAAGTCGCGGGCGTTCAGGGGGAGGACACTCTGAACGTCCTGTAGTTTTACCAGGGGGAGGAAACTCTGGATGTCCACTCGTCCGTGGATGATACGCTGATCGTGTACGTGCACGTAGGAGCGCTACCAAACTCGAGGGTCGGGATGTGATTAAGAGGGATGATCGACTGATGCCGATGAGCACTGGGAGATGACGTGAAAGTTTTCTTGTCTATTGCTTGTTGTATTCTTTGTTATAAGATTGACGAATAGTGATCCTTATGTCTGTTCTTGTGTTCTGAATATGTTTACGTTTTCGATTGGATCACTTTTAGTTTTGATTATCCCTCTTTGCTTCATTGTATTCCCACTACGGGGGTGCTTATTGAGCTTTCTTTTCGAAAGCTCATTCCACTTGATTTTCTCTCTTTCAGGTTTGAGGGACTAGCTGGATTGGTTTCAGGAGTTGCCCGAGGGTTTGGGACTAGCTTACCGAGGTTCGAGGACCTCAGGTTCCCTTTATGTGTGAGATTGTATGTGTTTGTAGAACCCTATAGGGCCTGATTCTGTATAGATTGTTATAGGGTATTTTGAACACTGATATTATATTCCTCTTTAGAAGTCTTAGTTTGATTATTTATGAATATTTGGATTTATTTTGTTGCATGCTTTTTTATTACATAGGCCTTGTATCCGAGTAGGGCTCGTCTCCACTTGGGTGCGGCCGTTCTATGCATATGCCCGAAGCCTTGAGATCGGGTCGGGCCGTGACAGATTATTATTATTATTATTATTATTATTATTATTATTATTATTATTATTATTATTATTATTATTATTATTTACATTAATTCAAAAAATCTGGATATTATAATAACAACTATAAATGGCTAGTTTTGATGGTATTTTCATCATTTGATCAAACTTTACAATTTTATCCTACCAACTATTTTTTCTTGAAATAAGCCTTTGGTACAAACACATCAAATCTTCTCATCTTCTCAAATCTTCGTACAATAGGTGGTAGCTCACGAACCCAGTGCCCAAATCTAAATTGCATTTTTTAAAAAACAATTGAGATCAACAACTCCAAAATTCTTACTAACAACCTCTTGGCCTATTGGTATCTTGTTTCTGCATAGGGTGTGCTCTCTCGGACGAACCGAGTTGGAACCTCCGCTCACATAGGTGAGGGCTCAGGTGTGTTGAGGTGGGCTCCATATCTTTACCCGTTAGGGATGGCAAAACCGGAGCCGATCAGTGGTTTCCGACCCAATCCGCCCCGAATGGGGGGGTTTTTTTATTGAAGAGCGGGGCACGGGGCGGAGCAAGAATTTTTTGTAAGGAGTGCGGGGCGGAGTGGGGCAGGTTTGGTAAACATCTATTTTAAATCCGCCCAGCCCTGTCCGTTAAGAAAAATTGCAAAAATACCTTTATATTTATATATTACATTAAATATTTTAATTTATAAGTGTTTTCAAGAATTTTAGTAGCTGGTTTGCAACTTTACATTCATAACTCAAAAATATATAGGAAAAAAAAGAAAACAAAAAAAAAAAATTTGCCGGGTGGGGCGGGGCGTGAAGAAAAATTGCAGTAGCGGTTGTGGTATTCATGGGCGCGGGGCCGAGGGAGGATGGTTAAAGCGGGGCGGTGGTGGTAGAAGCCAGCCTAGACCAATTGCCATCCCTAGTACCCCTCCATGACTTCCCTTGTGGGTGTTTGTTGCCTTAATAAAAATAAAATAAAAATAAAATAAAAATAAAAAAATCCAAAATTCTTTCAAGTTCTCTTGTATTACAAATGAGAATGCAGCGATTTTTATTATATAAAAATTGTTGGTTCATTCAACTCAGGGTATCAAATGGGTTTGTCTTGGCTGCAGTACCCGACCTCGAGGTCGGCCCAAAGACGAGGCACCAACTCCATAGCTAGCCATGACGTATGGGGTCCTGCCACGTGCCCTTTTTGAAAAAATATTTAGATTATTTAAAAAATATAATAAATTCATTAAAAAAATAAGAAAAAATAAGAAACTACTAAATTTAAAAAAAAAAAAAATAAAATAAAAAACACTAAACACCCCCAAATCTATCCCTCCTATCCAAATCCCGGCCTCCGGCCACCTTCATAGCTCCACTGCAAATAAGAAAAAAAAACAAAGAGAGATGAGGGTTGCTGAGGTTTTAAGTGAAAGAAAGAGGTTGAGAGAGAAAGAGGGAGATTGGAGACTCTCAAGTGGAGAGAGGAGAGAGGAGAGAGAGAAAATACACTTATGCATAGGCCATGGGTCATGCCATGTCAACCCAGCATGAGTGCACAAGCGGGTTGTGCTGTGCCTAGGGCTGGAAACGAGCCAAACTTGAACGAACTGAGCTTAGCTCGAATTCGGCTCGAATGTTTATAATTCAGCTCGAATTCAGCTCGAGTTCGAAAAACTCAAAAAGTTAATATTCGAGTTCAACTCGATATTATTATCGAAGTTCGAGTTCGATTCGAGTTCGAATAATTTTAAAATTAAATTGATTTTTTTGGGTTTGCTCGAACCGGTCAAACCGACTCAAAATCAGAGAACCAACCACTTTGGGGAAAAAACCAGAAAAAAACCAGTTTTTGTTTAATATTTAGTTTCACTTGATTTTAACCACACAAAAAACCAGAAAAACACCGTTGCATTTAAAAAAAAAATGCAACGGTGGTAGCTCACGAACCCAGTGCCCAAATCTAAATTGCATTTAAAAAAAAAAAAAATTGAGATCAACAACTCCAAAATTCTTACTAACAGCCTCTTAGCCTATTGGTATCTAGTTTCTGCATAGGGTGTGCTCTCGGTAGAACCGAGTTGGAACCTCCGCTTACATAGGTGAGGGCTCAGGTGTGTTGAGGTGGGCTCCATATCTTTACCCGTTAGGGATGGCAAAACCCGAGCCGATCAGTGGTTTCCGACCCAATCCTCCCCGAATGGGGGGGTTTTTTTATTGAAGAGCGGGGCACGGGGCGGAGCAAGAATTTTTTGTAAGGAGTGCGGGGCGGAGTGGGGCAGGTTTGGTAAACATCTATTTTAAATCCGCCCAGCCCTGTCCGTTAAGAAAAATTGCAAAAATACCTTTATATTTATATATTACATTAAATATTTTAATTTATAAGTGTTTTCAAGAATTTTAGTAGCTGGTTTGCAACTTTACATTCATAACTCAAAAATATATAGGAAAAAAAAGAAAACAAAAAAAAAAATTTGCCGGGTGGGGCGGGGCGTGAAGAAAAATTGCAGTAGCGGTTGTGGTATTCATGGGCTGTGAGGCAGAGGATGGTTAAAGCGGGGCGGTGGTGGTAGAAGCCAGCCTAGACCAATTGCCATCCCTAGTACCCCTCCATGACTTCCCTTGTGGGTGTTTGTTGCCTTAATAAAAATAAAATAAAAATAAAATAAAAATAAAAAAATCCAAAATTCTTTCAAGTTCTCTTGTATTACAAATGAGGTACGCTCAGATTTTTATTATATAAAAAAAATTGTTGGTTCATTCAACTCAGGGTGTCAAATGGGTTGTGCGCTGCAGGTACCCGACCTCGAGGGGTCGGCCAAAGACGCAGGCCAACTCCAACTCCACGCTCATGGCGTATGGGGTCTGCCACGCGTGCCCTTTTTGAAAAAATATTTAGATTATTTAAAAATATAATAAATTCATTAAAAAATAAGAAAAAATAAGAAACTACTAAATTTAAAAAAAAAAAAAGAAAATAAAAACACTAAACACCCCCAAATCTATCCCTCCTATCCAAATCCAGGCCTCGCCACCTTCATAGCTCCACCGCAAATAAGAAAAAAACAAAGAGAGATGAGGGTTCTTTGAGGTTTTAAGTGAAAGAAAGAGGTTGAGAGAGAAAGAGGGAGATTGGAGACTCTCAAGTGGAGAGAGGAGAGAGGAGAGAGAGAAAAAATACACTTATGCATAGGCCATGGGTCATGCCATGTCAACCCAAAGCATGAGTGCACAAGCTGGTTATGCTTGTGCCTATTTTGAAACGAGCCGAACTTGAACGAATCGAGCTCTTTCAATTCGGCTCGAATGTTTATAATTCAACTCGAGTTCGAAAAAGCTAAAAAAGTTAATATTCGAGTTCTGCCCGATATTATTATCGAAGTTCGACTTCGATTCGAGTTCGAATAATTTTAAAATTAAATTAATTTTTGGGTTGGCTCGAACCGGTCAAACCGACTCAAAATCAGAGAACCAACCACTTTGGGAAAAAAAAAACCAGAAAAAAACCAGTTTTTGTTTAATATTTAGTTTCACTTGATTTTAACCACACAAAAAACCAGAAAAACACCGTTGCATTTAAAAAAAAAATGCAACGGTGGTAGCTCACGAACCCAGTGCCCAAATCTAAATTGCATTTAAAAAAAAAAAAAATTGAGATCAACAACTCCAAAATTCTTACTAACAGCCTCTTAGCCTATTGGTATCTAGTTTCTGCATAGGGTGTGCTCTCGGTAGAACCGAGTTGGAACCTCCGCTTACATAGGTGAGGGCTCAGGTGTGTTGAGGTGGGCTCCATATCTTTACAGATTAGGGATGGCAAAACCCAGGCCGATCGGTGGTTTCCACCCAATCCTCCCGGAATGGGGGTTTTTTATCAAGAGCGGGCACGGGCTGAGCAAGAATTTTTTGTAAGGAGTGCGGGGCGGAGTGGGGCAGGTTTGGTAAACATCTATTTTAAATCCGCCCAGCCCTGTCCGTTAAGAAAAATTGCAAAAATACCTTTATATTTATATATTACATTAAATATTTTAATTTATAAGTGTTTTCAAGAATTTTAGTAGCTGGTTTGCAACTTTACATTCATAACTCAAAAATATATAGGAAAAAAAAGAAAACAAAAAAAAAAAATTTGCCGGGTGGGGCGGGGCGTGAAGAAAAATTGCAGTAGCGGTTGTGGTATTCATGGGCGCGGCGGGACGCGAGGCAGAGGATGGTTAAAGCGGGGCGGTGGTGGTAGAAGCCAGCCTAGACCAATTGCCATCCCTAGTACCCCTCCATGACTTCCCTTGTGGGTGTTTGTTGCCTTAATAAAAATAAAATAAAAATAAAATAAAAATAAAAAAATCCAAAATTCTTTCAAGTTCTCTTGTATTACAAATGAGGTACGCTCAGATTTTTATTATATAAAAAAAATTGTTGGTTCATTCAACTCAGGGTGTCAAATGGGTTGTGCGCTGCAGGTACCCGACCTCGAGGGGTCGGCCCAGCACGAGGCACAGCCCAACTCCACTGCGCTCATGACGTATGGGGTCCTGCCACGTGCCCTTTTTGAAAAAATATTTAGATTATTTAAAAAATATAATAAATTCATTAAAAAAATAAGAAAAAATAAGAAACTACTAAATTTAAAAAAAAAAAAAAAGAAAATAAAAAACACTAAACACCCCCAAATCTATCCCTCCTATCCAAATCCCGGCCTCCGGCCACCTTCATAGCTCCACTGCAAATAAGAAAAAAAAACAAAGAGAGATGAGGGTTGCTGAGGTTTTAAGTGAAAGAAAGAGGTTGAGAGAGAAAGAGGGAGATTGGAGACTCTCAAGTGGAGAGAGGAGAGAGGAGAGAGAGAAAATACACTTATGCATAGGCCATGGGTCATGCCATGTCAACCCAGCATGAGTGCACAAGCGGGTTGTACTGTGCCTAGGGCTGGAAACGAGCCGAACTTGAACGAACTGAGCTCAGCTCGAATTCGGCTCGAATGTTTATAATTCAACTCGAGTTCGAAAAAGCTAAAAAAGTTAATATTCGAGTTCTGCCCGATATTATTATCGAAGTTCGACTTCGATTCGAGTTCGAATAATTTTAAAATTAAATTAATTTTTTGGGTTGGCTCGAACCGGTCAAACCGACTCAAAATCAGAGAACCAACCACTTTGGGAAAAAAAAAACCAGAAAAAAACCAGTTTTTGTTTAATATTTAGTTTCACTTGATTTTAACCACACAAAAAACCAGAAAAACACCGTTGCATTTAAAAAAAAAATGCAACGGTGGTAGCTCACGAACCCAGTGCCCAAATCTAAATTGCATTTAAAAAAAAAAAAAATTGAGATCAACAACTCCAAAATTCTTACTAACAGCCTCTTAGCCTATTGGTATCTAGTTTCTGCATAGGGTGTGCTCTCGGTAGAACCGAGTTGGAACCTCCGCTTACATAGGTGAGGGCTCAGGTGTGTTGAGGTGGGCTCCATATCTTTACCCGTTAGGGATGGCAAAACCCGAGCCGATCAGTGGTTTCCGACCCAATCCGCCCCGAATGGGGGGGGGGGTTTTTTTATTGAAGAGCGGGGCAGGAGCAAAGAATTTTTGTAAGGAGTGCGGGTGAGTGGGGAGGCAGGTTTGGTAAACATCTATTTTAAATCCGCCCAGCCCTGTCCGTTAAGAAAAATTGCAAAAATACCTTTATATTTATATATTACATTAAATATTTTAATTTATAAGTGTTTTCAAGAAGTTTAGTAGCTGGTTTGCAACTTTACATTCATAACTCAAAAATATATAGGAAAAAAAAGAAAACAAAAAAAAAAAAAATTTGCTAGGGTGGGTAGTATTGAAGAAAAATTGCGATGGCGGTTGTGGTATTCATGGTGGCCAAGGGACGCGAGGCAGAGGATGGTTAAAGCGGGGCGGTGGTGGTAGAAGCCAGCCTAGACCAATTGCCATCCCTAGTACCCCTCCATGACTTCCCTTGTGGGTGTTTGTTGCCTTAATAAAAATAAAATAAAAATAAAATAAAAATAAAAAAATCCAAAATTCTTTCAAGTTCTCTTGTATTACAAATGAGAATGCCTTTCAGATTTTTATTATATAAAAAATTGTTGGTTCATTCAACTTCGAGGTGTCAAATGGGTTGTGCGGCCAGTAGTAATTCACCTCGAGAGTCGGCTCAAAGACGCAGGCAATTTCAACTCCATGCAAGCTCATGACGTATGGGTCCCCGCTTACGTGCCCTTTTTGAAAAATATTTAGATTATTTAAAAAATATAATAAATTCATTAAAAAAATAAGAAAAAATAAGAAACTACTAAATTTAAAAAAAAAAAAAAAGAAAATAAAAAACACTAAACACCCCCAAATCTATCCCTCCTATCCAAATCCCGGCCTCCGGCCACCTTCATAGCTCCACTGCAAATAAGAAAAAAAAACAAAGAGAGATGAGGGTTGCTGAGGTTTTAAGTGAAAGAAAGAGGTTGAGAGAGAAAGAGGGAGATTGGAGACTCTCAAGTGGAGAGAGGAGAGAGGAGAGAGAGAAAATACACTTATGCATAGGCCATGGGTCATGCCATGTCAACCCAGCATGAGTGCACAAGCGGGTTGTACTGTGCCTAGGGCTGGAAACGAGCCGAACTTGAACGAACTGAGCTCAGCTCGAATTCGGCTCGAATGTTTATAATTCAACTCGAGTTCGAAAAAGCTAAAAAGTTAATATTCGAAGTTACGCCTCGATATTATTATCGAAGTTCGACTTGATTCGAAGTTGAATAATTTTAAAATTAAATTAATTTTTGGGTTGGCTCGAACCAGGTCAAACCGACTCAAAATCGAGAACCAACCACTTTGGGAAAAAAAAACCGAAAAAACCGGTTTTGTTTAATATTTAGTTTCACTTGATTTTAACCACACAAAAACCGAGAAAAACACCGTTGCATTTAAAAAATGCAGCGGTGGTAGCTCACTGAACCCAATTGCCCAAATCTAAATTGCATTTAAAAAAAAAAAAATTGAGATCAACAACTCCAAAATTCTTACTAACAGCCTCTTAGCCTATTGGTATCTAGTTTCTGCATAGGGTGTGCTCTCGGTAGAACCGAGTTGGAACCTCCGCTTACATAGGTGAGGGCTCAGGTGTGTTGAGGTGGGCTCCATATCTTTACCCGTTAGGGATGGCAAAACCCGAGCCGATCAGTGGTTTCCGACCCAATCCTCCCCGAATGGGGGGGTTTTTTTATTGAAGAGCGGGGCACGGGGCGGAGCAAGAATTTTTTGTAAGGAGTGCTGAGGCTGAGTGGGGTGTTTGGTAAACATCTATTTTAAATCCTTGACCACGTAAGATTAAGAAAAATTGCAAAAATACCTTTATATTTATATATTACATTAAATATTTTAATTTATTAGTGTTTTCAAGAATTTTAGTAGCTGGTTTGCAACTTTACATTCATAACTCAAAATATATAGGAAAAAAAGAAAACAAAAAAAAATTTGCTTAGGGTGGGTAGGGCGTGAAGAAAAATTGCGATGGCGGTTGTGGTATTCATGGTGGCGGGGCCTTGAGGCAGAGGATGGTTAAAGCGGGGCGGTGGTGGTAGAAGCCAGCCTAGACCAATTGCCATCCCTAGTACCCCTCCATGACTTCCCTTGTGGGTGTTTGTTGCCTTAATAAAAATAAAATAAAAATAAAATAAAAATAAAAAAATCCAAAATTCTTTCAAGTTCTCTTGTATTACAAATGAGGTACGCTCAGATTTTTATTATATAAAAAAAATTGTTGGTTCATTCAACTCAGGGTGTCAAATGGATTGTCAAGGCCGCAGTAATCTCGACCCTCGAGGGTCGGCCCAAAGACGCAGGCACAAATTTCAACTCCAATCAAGGCCATGACGTATGGGGTCCTGCCACGTGCCCTTTTTGAAAAAATATTTAGATTATTTAAAAAATATAATAAATTCATTAAAAAAATAAGAAAAAATAAGAAACTACTAAATTTAAAAAAAAAAAAAAAAGAAAATAAAAAACACTAAACACCCCCAAATCTATCCCTCCTATCCAAATCCCGGCCTCCGGCCACCTTCATAGCTCCACTGCAAATAAGAAAAAAAAACAAAGAGAGATGAGGGTTGCTGAGGTTTTAAGTGAAAGAAAGAGGTTGAGAGAGAAAGAGGGAGATTGGAGACTCTCAAGTGGAGAGAGGAGAGAGGAGAGAGAGAAAATACACTTATGCATAGGCCATGGGTCATGCCATGTCAACCCAGCATGAGTGCACAAGCGGGTTGTATCGCGTACTAGGGGGGAACTTGAGCTGAACTTGAGCAATGAGCTTCGGCTCAAATTTCGGCTCGAATGTTTATAATTCAACTTCGAGTTGAAAAAGCTAAAAAAGTTAATATTCGAAGTTACGCCTCGATATTATTATCGAAGTTCGACTTCGATTCGAGTTCGAATAATTTTAAAATTAAATTAATTTTTTGGGTTGGCTCGAACCGGTCAAACCGACTCAAAATCAGAGAACCAACCACTTTGGGAAAAAAAAAAACCAGAAAAAAACCAGTTTTTGTTTAATATTTAGTTTCACTTGATTTTAACCACACAAAAAACCAGAAAAACACCGTTGCATTTAAAAAAAAATGCAACGGTGGTAGCTCACGAACCCAGTGCCCAAATCTAAATTGCATTTAAAAAAAAAAAAAATTGAGATCAACAACTCCAAAATTCTTACTAACAGCCTCTTAGCCTATTGGTATCTAGTTTCTGCATAGGGTGTGCTCTCGGTAGAACCGAGTTGGAACCTCCGCTTACATAGGTGAGGGCTCAGGTGTGTTGAGGTGGGCTCCATATCTTTACCCGTTAGGGATGGCAAAACCCGAGCCGATCAGTGGTTTCCGACCCAATCCTCCCAGAATGGGGGGGTTTTTTTATTGAAGAGCGGGGCACGGGGCGGAGCAAGAATTTTTTGTAAGGAGTGCGGGGCGGAGTGGGGCAGGTTTGGTAAACATCTATTTTAAATCCGCCCAGCCCTGTCCGTTAAGAAAAATTGCAAAAATACCTTTATATTTATATATTACATTAAATATTTTAATTTATAAGTGTTTTCAAGAATTTTAGTAGCTGGTTTGCAACTTTACATTCATAACTCAAAAATATATAGGAAAAAAAAGAAAACAAAAAAAAAAAATTTGCCGGGTGGGGCGGGGCGTGAAGAAAAATTGCAGTAGCGGTTGTGGTATTCATGGGCGCGGCGGGACGCGAGGCAGAGGATGGTTAAAGCGGGGCGGTGGTGGTAGAAGCCAGCCTAGACCAATTGCCATCCCTAGTACCCCTCCATGACTTCCCTTGTGGGTGTTTGTTGCCTTAATAAAAATAAAATAAAAATAAAATAAAAATAAAAAAATCCAAAATTCTTTCAAGTTCTCTTGTATTACAAATGAGGTACGCTCAGATTTTTATTATATAAAAAAAATTGTTGGTTCATTCAACTCAGGGTGTCAAATGGATTGTGCGCTGCAGGTACCCGACCTCGAGGGGTCTGCCCGGCCTGAGCACGGCACAACTCCATCGCTCATGGCGTATGGGGTCACACGCGTGCCCTTTTTTAAAAAATATTTAGATTATTTTAAAAAAATATAATAAATTTATTAAAAAAAATAAGAAAAAAATAAGAAACTACTAATTTTTTTTTAAAAAAAAAAGAAAATAAAAAACACTAAACACCCCCAAATCTATCCCTCCTATCCAAATCCCGGCCTCCGGCCACCTCCATAGCTCCACTGCAAATAAGAAAAAAAAACAGAAAGAGATGAGGGTTGTTGAGGTTTTAAGTGAAAGAAAGAGGTTGAGAGAGAAAGAGGGAGATTGGAGACTCTCAAGTGGAGAGAGGAGAGAGGAGAGAGAGAAAATACACTTATGCATAGGCCATGGGTCATGCCATGTCAACCCAGCATGAGTGCACAAGCGGGTTATCTTGTGCCTAGAAATTTTGGAAACGAGCGAACTTGAACGAAGCTCGGCTTCAAATTATTTCGAATGTTTATAATTCAACTCGAGTTTCGAAAAAGCTAAAAAAGTTAATATTCGAGTTCTGCCCGATATTATTATCGAAGTTCGACTTCGATTCGAGTTCGAATAATTTTAAAATTAAATTAATTTTTTGGGTTGGCTCGAACCGGTCAAACCGACTCAAAATCAGAGAACCAACCACTTTGGGAAAAAAAAAACCAGAAAAAAACCAGTTTTTGTTTAATATTTAGTTTCACTTGATTTTAACCACACAAAAAACCAGAAAAACACCGTTTTTTTGTTTATTATTTAATTTCACTTGATTTTAACCACAAAATCAAGCAAAATATACACTCCAACACAGGCATAGCCCAACCCATTTTATAGCAAACCACCTCCTTTCAATTACACTCCCTAGTCGATGTGGGACTAAACTTCTTCTACACCTACAGTCTACACATGTTGGGTATTTTGCTCACAGCCACAGGCTGTCACACAGACTCACACACACACACACTCTCTCTCTCTCTCTCTCTCTCTCTCTCTCTCTCTCTCTCTCTCTCTCTCTCTCTCTCCACAAAGACTCACACACACAGGCTGTCACACGAGTGACATACACATATATTATATATATATTCTCACACTCACACACACTAACACGAAAACACACACATATATATATTATATATTATATATATATATATATATATATATATATTCGAACTTCAAACCGAACTCAAACGAATTGGCTTTGGTTTGAGTTCGACTCATTTATTTTTCGAGCTCAAATTTGAGTTTAAGTTCAGTTTGTTATTAAAATAATCGAACTGAACTCAAGCTAATATTGAACCGAACTCGAGTTGCTCGCGAACAGTTTGATCGTTTGCCAGCCCTAGCTGTGCCTGAGCCAACATGACCCATTTGACATCTATACCTTCAACTTCCCTAATTTTCCAAATAACCCATTTCATTCTAGAAATACATCCTGTTTTTTCATCTTTTGAAGGTAGTAACGATGCCATGGGACCATCTACACAGTAACACAATCCTTTGGGAGTGGTAAGAAATGAACTTTCGAAGTTTGGAATTTTTTTCAATATTATTGAAATTCAAAATGACACCTAAGTTATTTGCACATAATGCAAAAAATATTTTTCTTTTGACACTTTGTGGGGTGTCTGACATTTGAAAAGACATGCTAGCATGATTTCATCATACTCAAACCCAAATTAATACTCTTACTCCTGTTTACAGAAATTTTAATTTGAATAATTAAAATGCTAGAAAATCCTACGTAAAATCTATTATTCAAAAGTAGTGACTTTTCATTTTGTGAAGTTAAAAGCAATGATAATATTATTCATAAATTTTAGGGTTAATTTTTTTTAACCCACCTGAACTAAGTTGCTTTTTCGATCCGGCATCCCAACTTTTTAAGTCTCTTAAAAAGCCTGAACTTTTTTTAAGTTTCAAATCGGCACCTCTGTCACCCCCAAGCCGACGGACGTGAGGTTAAGTCATTAATTTAGTAATTAGCTTCAAACTAATTGTATTTTAACATTAACTTTAAACCTTATCGATTATTTAGCCTAACAGCTTCTTATTAATTGAATTAATATTAAACTTCAAATCTTATACCCGTTATTAACACTAAACCTGCCACTCACACTCCCGCAAGCTTCATCTCTCTCGCGACAAGGAATTGAGGCACCCTTGGAGATCTGGAGCACCATCGCAAGTAGAACTCAAATTCGGTGACCAAATGGAGGACGTGGGGTTCCCCGGCTCTGTTTTCCTCAGTTTTCTCCTTGGGGCGGCGATCCCTTAGTGAAGGGGCTGCGACTCCCCTGTGACCGAGGAGATGTCCTCTTAAGCAATGGTCCTCTGAAGCAGTATAATGGAGGAGTGTTGTTTTCTCATTTTGATATTTTTATTTATTTACATCAAGACAAAGAAATTCACATTGTTGTGTATGGTCACAAACCCTGAAGTAATTGGTAACCAGAATTCTATGTATGGAGCTGAATGTAGTATTGGTAACTCTATTGACACTAATTCCTTTGGTAATAAAGTTGTGTCGTTTGTATTTTTGTTGTTCTTATTTTGTATCTCTGTCATCAGATCAGCTTGGATGTCTGGTCATTCCAAGTGCTTTGGAGCATCACTACAAGTTCTTTTTGAGTTTTAACAACTTTCAAGACCATAATAAAGAATAATTGATCATGTAAAAAAAATTGAGGCCATCAGCAACACTAATTAAAAGAAGATCGATAAAGTTGTTACTGAAACTGTGAGGTTCTTGCCATTCCAAGTTGTTTGGAGAATCACAAATACTTATTTCACCTTCTAACAGCCTTATAGACCATAACAAAAAGTGAATTGAGGCTAATTATTTCAGCAAGAAATTAACTGTAAAGGATGCCAAAATTTTATGTAAGCTGTAATATAAGGCTCTTGTTGATTCTTGGAGGTTCTGGCCAATCCAAGTGATTTGGATCAACAAATAAATTTCTTTGGTCAAAAAATTTAATTGAGAAAAAAAAAAATTTAAGGGCCAGCAGCTTGGATTGTTCAATGTAAACCTAGATTATAGCTTACATGCCAAGCTCATGGTCAAAACATGAGGTTCTGGTCAATCCAAGGGATTTGGATCATCAAATAAATTTACTTGACCTTCTATTAGTCTTCCAAACCATAAAAAAAGAAATTAATTGAGCAAAAAAAAAAAAAATTTAAGGGCCAGCAGCTTTAATGTAAGTTGTAACCTATATTATAGCTTACATGCCAAGCTCATGGTCAAAATATGAGGTTCTGGCCAATCCAAGTGATTTGGATCATCAAATAAATTTACTTGACCTTCTAACAGCCTTCTAAACCATCAAAAGAAATTAATTGAGCAAGGAAAAAAAAATTAGGGCCAACAGCCTTCCATATCATCACAACAGCTCCTAACAGAAAAAAAAAAAAAAGAAATTGAACTTGGATGTCTTGTCCTGCCCATTCTGTTCTACCCATTCTATCTAATTTGATGCATCAAGAACCATCTGACAGCCTGTTGAACTATCAAAAGCAATTTATTGAGTAAGAAAAAATAATTTAGAGGCAACAACCTTCCATATCATCACAACAGCTTATAATTTAGAGCTGACAACATCAATATTTATAAATAGACATAACATAATCCATCCTTCATTCATTCAGAAATTTTTAGCAGTATTTTTACAAAATAAAGTAGTTCTTCTTCCTTGAGTTGAGACATACATACTGAATTACTGGCTACTACTGCCTACTCCTTACTTGAGTTTTTACAAAAATTGGCTACTACTGCCTACTCCCTACTCCCTACTACAGAATTACTGGGTGTGCCTTGAATGGTCACATTGGACATCTTTCTTTGCTCTCCTTCTCATGGCAGCCTTCTCCCTTGCAATTCTCATTTTTGCAGCTCTAACAGGATCAGTTGGGGCCTTGCAAGTTTTTATATTGTGCCCTTCTCCATTGCAATTGCCACAACTAATAATTGTGCCATCTTTAGTGATCTTGTTGGCATCAAAAGCAGGAGGTTCTGTTTGGCTCCTGTTCCTAAGCCTTTTAGGTCTTCATGTTCTCCTTCTGTCCATAGGAGGGGCAACTGGTGCATAAGGGGTCCTAGGCCAACTATGTGGTCCAGGTACTGGTTGCATTATAGGCTCATAGGTTTTCAAGAATAACTCCCTATAAAATAAATAGAGGGATGTCAGGTAATACAAACATTTTAAAATTAGTGAAATCAAAAGAAACTCACCTGTGGTAGCACTTGTCAACAAAGTCTTCAGGTGTGAGCCTTAAGAAGGAGAGGGTTGCACAAGCATGAACACATGGGATCCCAGATAAATCCCACTTCCTACAAGTGCAACTCCTGCAATTGTAACATCCCAAAAAATCTTAAGTGTAATTCAGTGAGTTTCCGAAATTTTAAATGAGGTTAATTAACTTAAAACATATTAATTAATATTAATCTCAAGTTAAAGGAAATTAGAATAAAATGGACCGAAATCCATACTCGCAACTATAGGGTCGAGAGAGGCCTTAATGGGCCAGACCAGAGATATATAGAATAGTTGGAGATGGACAGTCGGCCGAATTAGGTTAATTAAACCAGAGATTAATTAAATATTAATTAATCCAGATTAATTAAGTAGGAATATCGGACATCAGTTAGAGTCCCGATAAAGTAGATCTGGCCGAGTCAAAAGCCGAGATTCGCGGATCTGAGTCGGGAGAAAGGACGGCAAGTGATGCTACTGATCGGCCCGTGTCGGCTGGTCTCGACGAGATTCCTGGATCTGGGTCGAAGAATTATTGATAAAATAACATTATCAAATGGTGATGTGACATAAAGTAAAGATAATGTTATTTATTAAATATTTTTTAAAAAGATAAAGTATTATAATACTTTAATAAATGGAAAGGTTATTTAAATGAAATAATAATAATAATAAAAATAAAAAAAATAAAAACGTAAACATCTGCCTATAAAGGCAGATGTGAGAAAGAGAGAGAGAGAGATTTCTTTTCAACACTCTCTCTCTCTTCCTCTCGTTTTCTCTGAGAATCAGAGAAAGGGCGTTCTTTGTCCTTCTTGTTTTTTTTTTCAATTTCTTCGCTCGCGAGTTATTCGGTAGCATCTCCGTAGGATCAAGCCACTGGCTGGCCTACCGCCGCAGGCGACCCGCACAGTCTTCCGGCTCGGTAGTTCGCGTGGCTGCCACAACCCGGCTACATCATCCGCGCCGACTAAGCTCGACCAGCCGGCGTGACCTTTTACAGCCCGACCAACTGCACGAGGTCGGCCCCCTCCCTCGCAGGCCGTACGAGCTCTTCACACTCCATTGTGAGCCCTTTAGATTAACCCTATAATTAAGTATATAAATGATGGATTAAGTAAGGGAAAAAAAACTATAGTTGATATCATAGATTCAATGTGGAGAGATGGATGAGGATTTGCATGTATAGGGCTGTGAGATGTTAGAATTTGTGTGTAAGTTGATGTTAATTAAGATATTGTTATGTGTGGGTGAATGATTGTAGAATTTCGGAGCCCTACAATTAGAGGAGGTGCTGCCGAAATTTCGGCGATTTCCTTGGATCATTCATATCGTTCTAGCAAGACATTACCTCAAGAAAGCATGTTAAGGGCTCTTAATCTCCATGAAATGCATGCTTAAGGTTACCAATCATGTTAGTGATGAAAATGAGAATAGTTAGGTAGAAAAGTTAATTTCGTATTCTCATCGTATTCTATTAGTTTATATTAGAGTACGAGTCAAGAATACGGACTCTTATTTCAACTATCAGGTAAGAGCAAGGGCAAGTCATGCTAGAAGGGCCAGAGTCAGGATCTAAACTTGACCCAGACTCAGGTGAGGGGAATCCACCTGTACAGTTCATGAGTTTTTACCGTAATTTTAATAAGATACAGTTTTCAGTTTTAAAAGGATGAACTTTGAGTTTTTATGAAAGTTTCTAGAGTTTTATAAAACCATTTCATACTTAGTATTGATATGAGAAAGAGAAGCATTCTGGTCTGGTTAGATTACATTCTATTGATGTACATGTATAGACCAGTGATTGGCTCGTGTAGAGCCGAGAGAAATGCATTTGAATTATGAGAGGGTGATTTAAATTACATTTTAAGTCCG
The DNA here is from genome assembly GCA_026586065.1 of Dioscorea zingiberensis. Lineage (NCBI taxonomy): Eukaryota > Viridiplantae > Streptophyta > Magnoliopsida > Dioscoreales > Dioscoreaceae > Dioscorea > Dioscorea zingiberensis. Next base: position 50,014,017 of record CM048818.1, on the reverse strand, counting down.
AACTATCTGTTTTAAATATACTTCCATTTTATAAAAATCAAAACCCCCTTTCCATTCCTTGGGATGCTTAGTGTACGTATATATTGTCGACCTCTTATATCAGATATACATGTTGGTCGCTGGCCATACAGTACTGAAGTAGATGTGTAGTCAGAGAATAGTCTTGTGTATTAGATGATGCCGCTTTCCTCGCCTTCTTGAGATAGAGCTCATCTTAGAGGGAGAGAGGGCACAGGTACAGATTACCCAGGGGGAACGTCGGTATCAGATTTAATTCACAAGACAGAGAAACAGATACTCAGTTATACATTTTTAAGAGAATACCTTGATCAATGTTTACTTGCTCAGTATTCAGTACAGTTTTCAGTATTTTTAATCCAGTGTTTTCTATTCGTGTTTTACACGCCAGTTTTTCCTTTACAGTTTTATTTATTTTACGGGTACAGTTACACCCGACAGGTTGTTTCCGCTCACTGAGCTCCAGTAGCTCAGCTCCACTTCTTGACATTGTTTTCGCAGGACGTTAGACAGGAGTTCTTCTAGAGGGTCGTCTGACCACGAGTTAATGATGATGCTCCGTAGCTGGCTCTGACTCCGCGTCTAGTATTATGTTATTTGAATAATTTTTCAGTTAAATTAGCAGAATACAGCGTTAGGTTTAGGGTTCATTCCCTAGATCTGGCTGGTGTGACATCTGGGTCCTGAAAAGGATAAGGGTGTTACATTTAGTGGTATCAGAGCGAGGTCAATCCCGAGGAAGTCCTAGGGTAGTCAGAGCCTTAGGGTGGGAGTGTTGTGTCAGTAGGATAAAGTTTAATCATTGCTTTTGGAGTTAGAGAATACTACTGACACACTCTTTGTTTCAGAATGGCATTCTGGGAGAGTGGGAAGGCCACCCCGTGTGCCGCGAGGAGGAACGACACCCGGCATCTGGGCCTTTGAACGAGGAGGAGGTCCCTAAACTGAGGATGTCCGGGGCAGGAGGTTCAGGCAGAGCAGGAGACCGGTGAAGGGTCTCGCTCTTACCATGCGAGGGCCGGTAGGGGATGCATCAGGACGATTCTATTGGGGAATGTATTATCTGGCCGGTTCGGTAGGGAGTAGCCTATGGACCAGTTTGGTAGGGTACCTTATGAACCCAGTTCTAGCGGGAATGTACTCTGAGACCGGTGTCCAGCGGAATGCCATATGGAGCGGGGGTACAACGGGAACCTGATATGGATCGAGGATACTATCCGGAGCACAACACGGACTAGAGAACCTACCGGGGGAGGCGCAAGCGGCCGGCTCGAGAACCAGGAGTGCGGCGGATGTATGACCAAATGACCCGGTCATTTGCGGCGTTCCAGGTATCGGCAACCAAGGCCAAAGAAGCATGATCATGTGGCCCAAAGCTGGCGTGAGATGGGGATCACCGCAGTTCAGCGGGTACTACTGGACCGGTGAAAGGCGAGAAAATTGGATTACACTCTTTGGAACTTATTTTGAGGCCCTTATGTGTCGGATGAAGAAGGTGGCGGCCGTCGCCTTGTTGCTAGGAGAAAAGAGCCCTACGATGGTGGCTCCGCATTATAAGCGGCGCCGCCCAAATCAAGCGATGTTTACTTGAGGTTTGAATTTAGGGCCGGCGTTAGATAGAAAATTTATACCCAGGATCTGCTCGAGGGCCTTGAAGCCGCGAGGAATTTCTGTGCCTGATTCAAGGAAGTCTTTCTATGGCTGACTATGAGGCCAAATTTACAGACCTAGGGAGGTATGCACCTGATTACACAGATAATGAGCATCAGAAGTGTCGAAGGTTCGAGCGAGGGTTACTTGACGAGATTAGGAACATCGTCACATTGGCAGGACTCTCGGACTTCACTGAGTTAGTGGTGGCCTCGCTCAGAGTCGGACTTCACATTGGAGTCGCCCCTGGAATCAAGTCAATCGTGAACTCCACGCCTCTATGTGGGGGCGACTCCAATGTGAGGTTAGACTCTGAGCGAGGCCTCCACTAGCTCAGTGAAGTCCGAGAGTCCTGCCAATGTGACGATATTCCTAATCTCGTCACGTAACCCTCGCTCGAACCTTCGACACTTCTGATGCTCATTATCTGTGTAATCAGGTGCATACCTCCCTAGGTCTGTAAATTTGGCCTCATAGTCAGCCATAGAAAGACTTCCTTGAATCAGGCGCAGAAATTCCTCGTGCTTCGCGTCTCGATAGATCTGGGGCATAAATTTTTTGTTGAACGCCGTCCTAAATTCAGCCCAAGTAAACACTGTTTGATTTGGGCGGCGTCGCTTATACGTGAGCCACCACTGTAGGGCTCTTTCTCCTAGCAACAAGGTGACGGTCGCCACCTTCTCTTCATCCGGACACATAAGGGCCTCGAAAATAAGTTCCAGTAGTGTAATCCAATTTCTCGCCTCACCGGGTCTCAGAGTACCCGTGAACTGTGTGATCCCCATCTGCCGAGCTTTGGCCACATGATCATGCTTCTTTGGCCTTGGTTGCTGATACCCTGGGAACGCCGCAAATGACTGGGTCATTTGGTCATACATCTGCTGCACTCCAGGGTTCTGAGCTGGCCCTGCTTGCGCTCCTGGTAGGTTCTCTGGTCCAGGTTGTGCTCCTGGATAGTATCCTGATCCATACTGTGTTCCCGGGTTGTACCCCGGTCCATATGGCATTCCCGGTTGGACACCGGGTCCGTAGTACATTCCCGGCTAGAATCCGGGTCCATCTGGTACTCCCGACTGAAATCCGGGTCCATAGGCCACTCTCGGCTGAAATCCGGTTGCATAATACATTCCCGGATAGAATCCGGGTCCTTGATGCATCCCCGGCTGAAGCCCGGGTGCATGGTAAGAGTGAGACCCTTCAGCCTGGTCTCCTGTCGGTTCTGGAACCTCCTCGGGTTCCGGGACATCCTCAGGTTTAGGGACCTCCTCTGGTTCAGGCGGCCCGTATGCTGGTGCTGGTTCCTCTCGTGGCACACGGGGTGGCCTTCCGACTCTCCTAGGTGCCATTCTGAAACAAAGAGTGTGTCAGTAGTATTCTCTAACTCCAAAAGCAATGATTAAACTTTATCCTACTGACACAACACTCCCACCCTAAGGCTCTGACTACCCTAGGACTTCCTTAGGATTGACCTCGCTCTGATACCACTAAATGTAACACCCTTATCCTTTTCAGGACCCAGGTGTCACACCAGCCAGATCTAGGGAATGAACCCTAAACCTAAGGCTGTATTCTGCTAATTTAACTGAAAAATTATCAACATGCGGAAGATAATAAGCAAATTGAATAGATTAAAGCACCAACTCAATCTGAATTAATACAACACCAAATAAACATTGTCTTAAACTTAATGTCTCACGAACACTCGAAATCAAATAACATAATACTAGACGCGGAGTCAGAGCCAGCTACGGAGCATCATCATTAACTCGTGGTCAGACGACCCTCTAGAAGAACTCCTGTCTAACGTCCTGCGAAAACAATGTCAAGAAGTGGGGCTGAGCTACTGGAGCTCAGTGAGCGGAAACAACCTGTCGGGTGTAACTGTACCCGTAAAATAAATAAAACTGTAAAGGAAAAACTGGCGTGTAAAACACAAATAGAAAACATTGGATTAAAAATACTGAAAACTGTACTGAATACTGAGCAAGTAAACATTGATCAAGGTATTCTCTTAAAAATGTATAACTGAGTATCTGTTTCTCTGTCTTGTGAATTAAATCTGATACCGACATTCCCCCTGGGTAATCTGTACCTGTGCCCTCTCTCCCTCTGAGATGAGCTCTATCTCGAGAAGGCGAGGAACGCGGCATCATCTAATACACAAGACTATTCTCTGACTACACATCTACTTCAGTACTGTATGGCCAGCGACCAACATGTATATCTGATACAAGAGGTCGACAATATATACGTACACTAAGCATCCCAAGGAATGGAAAGGGGGTTTTGATTTTTATAAAATGGAAGTATATTTAAAACAGATAGTTCGGACTTAAAACAGAATTTAAATCACCCCTCTCCTAACTCAGTGTCGTACTCTCTGGCTCTACACGAGCCACCGCTGGTCTATACATGTACATCAATAGAATGTAATCTAACTGTATCTGTAACTGTTTCTCTTTTCTGTTACTGAATACTAAGCATGAAATGGTTTTATAAAACTCTAGAAACTTTCATAAAAACTCAAAGTTCATCCTTTTAAAACTGAAAACTGTATCGTATAAAAATTACGGTAAAAACTCATGAACTGTACAGGTAGATTCCCCTCACCTGAGTCTGGGTCGAGTTTAGATCTGACTCGGTCCTTCGGTGGCGGCGGACTTGCCCTTGCCCTTACCTGATAGTTGAAATAAGAATTCTATAAATACGGAGTCCGTATTCTTGACTCGTACTCTAATATAAACTAATAGAATACGATGAGAATACGAAATTAACTTTTCTACCTAACTATTCTCATTTTCATCACTAACATGATTGGTAACCTTAAGCATGCATTTCATGGAGATTAAGAGCCCTTAACATGCTTTCTTGAGGTAATGTCTTGCTAGAACGATATGAATGATCCAAGGAAATCACCGAAATTTCGGCAACACCTCCTCTAATTGTAGGTCTCCGAAATTCTACAATCATTCACCCACACATAACAATATCTTAATTAACATCAACTTACACACAAATTCTAACATCTCACAGCCCTATACATGCAAATCCTCATCCATCTCCCCACATTGAATCTATGATATCAACTATAGTTTTTTTTCCCTTACTTAATCCATCATTTATATACTTAATTGTAGGGTTAATCTCAAGGGCTCACAATGGAGGGTGAAGAGCTCGTACGGCCTGCGAGGGAGGGGGGCTGACCCGGCGAAGTAGCTGGCCGGCGTAAGGCTGCCGGTGGCGGAGCTAGCTGGCGGTGGCCGGATGCAGCTGGGGGTTGGGGCAAATTGAGCAAATGGAGCCGGAAGACCGGGGGTCTTTGCATGGCGTGGCGAGGACCGGCTAGTGGCTTGATCCGGCGGAGATCTTAATGAACTCAAGGAAATAAGAAATTGAAGAAAAAAAAAGCAGAGAACGCCCTTTTTCTGATTCTCAGAGAAAACGAGAGGAAGAGAGAGAGAGTATTGAAAACAAATTTCTCTCTCTCTCTTTCTCACATCTGCCTTTATAGGCAGATGTTTACCTTTTTATTTTTATTATTATTATTATTTCATTTAAATAACCTTTCCATTTATTAAAGTATTATAATACTTTATCTTTTTAAAAAAGATTTAATAAATAACATTATCTTTTACTTTATGTCACATCACCATTTGATAATGTTATCTTATCAATAATTCTTCGACCCAGATCCGGGAATCCCGGGTCAAACGACCCCAGTGACACGGGCTGACTGTAGCATCACGGTCGTCATTTTCTCCCGACCCAGATCCGCGAATCTCGGCTTTTGACTCGGCCAGATCTACTTTATCGGGACTCTAACTTTTGTCCGATATTCCTACTTAATTAATCTGGATTAATTAATATTTAATTAATCTCTGGTTTAATTAACCTAACTCGGCCGACTATCCATCTCCAACTATTCTATATATCTCTGGCCTGGCCCATTAAGGCCTCTCTCGGCCCTATAGTTGCGAGTATGGATTTCGATCCATTTTATTCTAATTTCCTTTAACTTGAGATTAATATTAATTAATATGTTTTAAGTTAATTAACCTTATTTAAAATTTCGGAAACTCACTGAATTACACTTAAGAATTTTTGGGATGTCACAGTTTACATCCACCACTTTTCTACCTAGGTGACAGTGGTCCACTTCAATTTTTGTTCCTCTACCACAGTGTGGTATACAATCAAAAGCTGCCCTCTTATTACAATCCAACTTCTTTTGAATCCTTGGACATATTGGATTGTTCAATCTTTCCATCCCATTCCTTTTCAAATGAAACCTCCTCATTAACATCCTCCTTATCATTTCAAGCATTGTGATAATTGGCTTCTCTCTTGCCTTGAGTATGAAGGAGTTGAAAGATTCACATATGTTGTTCAACATATCACATTTATTCTCCATAGAAAATTTGTGTCTGGCCCATCTCTCTGGTTCTCTCTGAAGCATCCACTCCACTGCACCACTATCAGGACCAATTGCTCTGAGTCTCTCAATGCAAGCTTTGAACTGGACCTCTGTACATGCCCTTGCACAGGCCCATAAAGCATTCTTGAACTCTCTCCCGGGAAATTTCTTCTTGAAATTCTTATACAAATGCCTGACACATATTCTATGATCCTTTGGCTCCACATAATCTGCAATGATGTTCATCAAGCCCTGCAAAAAAAAAATATTGATCAGCTACTGTTTATTAATATGGAACAGTTATCTGAAATATATATAGTGAAGTTAGAACTGATAACTATAACAGACTAAGACTATTAATATGGAACAGCAAAGTTAAAGTGAATTGAGGAATCCATTGATCAGCTGTTGTCTGTTTTTTTTCATTTTCTTTTGCTGCCCTGTTATGCATATGGAATAGTTATCTGAATCATACTAAGACCATAATATTTCATAACTCATATTAATATGGAACAGTTATCTAAGTCAGCACATTGTTAATATGTTGATTGGTCATCTGAATGAGGAAAAAATGAGTGTCATGCTTGCCAAATTGAATGTCTCAAACAGATAAATCTTTAATTACTAAAGGAAAAGAAATGAGTGCCATCTGAATGAACTAATACTCATAAGATACAGGTAACTAACCTTCTGTTGGTCAGACATGAATGTCCACTTATTGTCTTCCACAGAGCCTACATCGTGAAGAAGGTTCTCAACAAACCAGCCCCAACTTGTAGTGTTTTCCACCTCAACTACTGCATATGCTATTGGGAACATGTTGTCATTGCCATCTATCCCAATAGCACATAGTAGTTACCCTAGAAACCCTCCCTTGATGTGGCAACCATCTAGTCCAATAACAGGCTTACAATGTTTGAATCCATCTTTGCAAGCAGCAAAACAAACATACAGCCTCTTAAAAATACCATTCTCTGCCTTCATCTTAACACTACTGCTTGGATTTGTCTCCAACAAAATATAACAGTAGTCCTATAGTAATTTGTATTGTGCTATGTGATCTCCTTCCAATATTTGCAAGGCCCTTTTTCTTGCTCTGTAGCACTGACTGCGTGTCACCTCCACACCAAAGTTTTTGGCAACCATGTTCTGGAATGCCCCAATATCCATCTTTGGCATGTCCCTTATCTCTTCCATATATTTTTTTGCAAGCCACTTATAGTCTATCTTGCTACTTGGGCCTTGTCTCCCACAAGTGTGCTCCCTCTTGAAATCTTTATTTGAAAGGAGCCCTTGTTAGTTGATGGGGATGCTCTAATATACCACCCACATTTCTTCTTGCAAGCGGCTGCAACAACTTTAGCTTCATTATGTTGGAAGTCATAGTCAAAGCCTTTTTGGATTGCATATTCTCTTAAAGCCTCTTTGAAGAATTTGTGGCTGGTAAACTCTATTCCTTTTTCAAGCATAACTTCACCTCGCATGTTAGTCTCTTCATTAAACTGTGGGTACCTGCATCTCTTCTTCATTTGGACACCAACAAAGATGCCATTTGGATCTCGCATAAACTTCTCAATATTTCAGGGTTGTCATACTCTGAATCTTGATCACTGATACCATGATCTGTCCCATCCAGTTCTCTGCCCATCCATGCCCTTAGTTCTGATTCATATGCATCACTGTTTGGTGCACTAAAAAACAAGTCTTCCTTGACATCCTCAACTTCTTCATCAGATTCTCTGAAGTCTGGATCCTCTGTCAAGTCTTCATCTTCTTCATTCTCCTCAGCAACAAAATCTACCCTCCCAACATCCATCCCTTGGCTGCCATCATTATCTTCTCCACCCTCCACTGGAAGTTCATGGTCTGACATAGGCTCAACCTAAGCAAATTAAAACAAATCACATTACTACAGCATTTAAAACATCAAGCATAAACCCTCTACCAGATTAAAAAAAATAGAGGATCTAGAAGCCCTAAAAAATTTTTTGCGGGGATCTTGAATGAGTAGACATATTTTTTTGGATACTAAACCGTACTGCAAATAGAGGGATCATGAAGCCCTAAGAAAAAATTTAGAGGGATTATGAATGAGTAAACAAATTTTTTGTACACTAAACCATACTACAAATAGAGGATATTGAGTCAGTTAAAATTTTTTCCAATTAGAGTTTTAATGAATGAGTTAAAACTTTTCAGGATTATGAATCAGTACAAAAAGATTTTGGACACTAAATACTGCTGCAATTACAGGGATCATGGATGAGTACACATTTTTTTTAACTTCATGAATTTTTCCCCATGGGTAGAAAACCTTCTAAAAGATTAAAAAAATATATATATATATGGCCTTCATATCCACAATTTAGTGTTCCCAAGACCTCTAGAGGTATGGTTTAATATAGGACACTAAACCCTATTCCAATTGGACGGATCATGAAGCCCTATTAGAAGCTAAAAAAAAAAATAGTGCTTCAAAGGGAGCTTACATTGTAATTGTGGCTGAAAACAGTATCTTCTCCCTTTTATCCACCCTCCATTGGCAATTCAGTGTCTCCCATAGCCTCAACCTAATAAAATTAAAACAACTGACATTTAAGCCTTTGATTCACATGTCACCTTTTACAACAACAATACAATGTAACCTTACAATGTAACTATGGCTAACAGTAGTGCCTTCTCCTCCCTCCTTTGCCTGGTTAATGTTTGCAATATTGACCTCAACCTAATCAAATTACACCAAATCACATGTCAGCATTTAAAAGGGGGAAAATTTAAAAGGAAGACATTTCAGAAATTTAAAAGAAGTAACTATGATGACCAAATGCTCCAACATTATATAGAAAACAGAAGCTCCCATGCCATGATGTGAGGCCAACAGCAAGAAACTCAATCACAACATTGGCATCAATTCATCAAATCCAAGTGGATAGCAAGCATAAATTACATGAAGAGAATAATCATGAATTTATGGCAAACTTTCATATATTTAGACATTTGTCTTTGAGCCTTCCATGAGTGGGACAAATCAACAGAGATCTACACTTATGGAACCTAAATTTCTGGCCAGTGGCTAAAATATGCAATTTATCAAACCATAATTCATCAACCGAAGTTTCAGGCATACTGAAAAAAAGAGAATCATTAACTAAAAATAAATTGAACTAAGGTCAACTAAATATTAAAATTCCTACCCGCCACTCACAGTAGCTTAAAAATTGGTGAATTTCATACTAAATGTAACTGAAATCACTTCAAAACAAATCAAATTTAAGCATTTCATGATACTCATCCCTAAAAAATGAACTAAAAAATTTAAACCCTAATCCCCAAAACCAAGGCCACCACTCACCGGGTTTAGACGACCGTTGCCTTTGAAGTTGTCCCTCACTGGTTGGCCACGACTGGACCCCCCCACAACCACTGGGAAGTCGCTGCTCCCTTGACTTAGAGATCGCCATCCTAAGGGGAAAACCTAGCCGGGGAACCCTGCCTCCTCCATTTGGTCACCGGAGTTGAGTTCCACTTGCTATGGTGTTCCAGATCTCGAAGAATGGCTCAACTTCACCTCGCGGGAAAGAGCCTTGTCGCGAGAGAGATGAAGCTCGCGAGAGTGTGAGTGGCGGGTTTAGTGTTAATAACGGGTATAAGATTTGAAGTTTAATATTAATTCAATTAATAAGAAGCTGTTATGCTAAATAATCGATTAGGTTTAAAGTTAATGTTAAAATACAATTAGTTTGAAGCTAATTACTAAATTAATGACTTAACCTCACGCGTCGGCTTGGGGGTGACAGAGGTGCCAATTTGAAACTTAAAAAAAGTTTAGGCTTTTTGAGAGACTTAAAAAAGTTGGGGTGCCGGATCGAAAAAGCAACTTAGTTCAGGTGGGTTAAAAAAAATTAACCCTAAATTTTATCAACCCGCTTATCATAGTTTCTTATGAACTTATTTTAAGAAAATTACTTTTGAAATATTTTCTAAGTAAAATGTAAAATTAATTTCATATTTTGATTCTACAAAGTCAAAAATTTGTATGAATTCCGATACTGAAACCGCAAGAACCAATGACGCCTATGTATGTGTTACCCCACATTTCATAAATGAAAATGGGGTCTTGAAAAAATATATTGTTGCTTTTCTATTTTTAAATGTTAGGAGCACCGCGTTTAATATTGAAAATGTTATTTGAAAGTCGTTAATGAATATGACATTTTTATAATGTTAATTGTATTACTTTGGATAATGCATCCACTTTAGATAATACAATACCACACAACATCTTCATAGACATATTAAACCATTTTTTTGCATCAACTTCTCATATAAGATGTACTTGTCATATTTTAAATTTACGTGTATAATATGGTTTAGAATTAATTTGCTAATACTAATAGAAGAATTTATTTGGGATAATCAAAAGTTTTGATGAGAATTTGAACACCAATCAAGATAATAATTTGTCGTATTTTAAAAATATGTTTTATGATATGTATAATACTTATTCTACTATTATTGATAAGACTCCAAAATAAAACCCAAAGGCTGTGTTTTTGGCAAAGGAATTAGGGATGTGGAATTGGGCACCAAGCATAATCATGTTTGAAATTTTTTAAATTAATTTGGAGGGAAAAACTTAACCCATCCTTTTAATGAACCATAATGGGGTTTACTTTTTTTTGAAAACTGCGGTGGCACAATTACTACAATACCCCCAAGATTTTTACTTTGCATGCTTGACATATTATTAGTTATATTTAATTAATTAATTATATTTGAATACTTATATTTGATTAGCTTTAATTAGTGTAAGTAGTTATATTTGATTAATTATATTTGATTATTTTTATTTGATTAATTATATTTCATTAGTTATATTTAATTAATTATATTTTAATAGTTATATTTAATTAGCTATGTTTAGTTAGTTATATTTGATTAGTTATATTTAAATGTAATTATTTTTATTTAATTATATTTAATTAGTTTTAAGGAATTAATTAATTAAGTATATTTAATTAATTCTATTTGATTAGTTATATTTAATTAATGTAATTAGTTCTATTTAATTAATTAAATATTTAATTATATTTAATACGCTAATTATTTAATTATATTTAATTAGTTTTAATTAATTAATTATATTAAATTAATTAATTAGTTTAATTAGTTATATTTGATTAATTATATTTAATTAATGTAATTAGTTATATTTAATAAGTTAATTATTTAATTATATTTAATAAGTTAATGATTTAATTATATTCAATTAGTTATAATTAATTAATTACTTATATTAAATTAATTAATCAGTGTAATTAGTTTTTTTGATGAAATCAGTGTAATTAGTTATATTTTATTAGTTATATTTAATTAATTGCATTTAATTAATTTAATTAGTTATATTTAATTATTTTTAATAAGTTAATAATTTAATTAATTAATTGGTGTAATTAGTTATATTTGATTAGTTATATTTAATTATAGTTAATCAATATAATTAGTTATATTTGACCATTATCTCTCACATTAGTTGAATTATATTAAATTATATAGTTAGGTAAAGAGATGAAGTGGCCCCTCATACAAAAAGTTACAACACATCAAATCAGGATTATTATGGTCTTTTGTGGAAGTGGTGTACTTCAATAAATCCATTATATTAGCCCTTTAACAATGCTTTACTTCAAATGATGCTTATTAGCACTGAGCGGGAAAATGTTGCCTCAGTTTCCACCCAAGCCCAATTCCACTTGCCCAATTCCTTTACCAAACACAGCCAAAGGGTAGAAAAACAAAAAAGTGTTAACTTTTTTAATATTTATTCAAAATTTGGTAGAAAATCTCACCATGTTTCCGGCTCCTAAACTTCATCAAATGAAATAAACAACTATCTAGAGTTTCATTTTGATGATGTACAAATAACTAATGATAGGGTTTGGGATATTTTAGATTGGTGGAAAGGGAAAGAAGATAGATTTCTCATATTATCGGTCATAGCCCGGGATTTACTTACCATATGGATGTCCACAATAGTATCAGAAGATGCTTTTAGTGCAGGTAATAAGGTGCTTGACAAGAGGAGAAGTTGCCTAATGAAGGATTTGTTCAATGCCAATGATCAAATTCAAGACATAGGTGTGGATGATGAGGATTACAAGTAGAAGACTACAAGTGCAAAACCTTTAGAAGACTACCATGCAATGTCTCATCCTATGAAAGAGATGAAGGAAGTCCGTCCAATACAATATAAGGGGTGGATGGTTAGTTTACAAAATTTTAAGAGGACTAGAAAATTACAAGTTCAAAACTACAAGTCATCAAAAACACACCAAAACACACAAAAAGATGGCTCGATATATAAATTTAGTACTCAACTCCTCACATGTAATTAGTACAAGGTTTCACCCAAGATTTTAATTTTTTAACATGAGTTTAAAATTTTTTCATATATATTGTCAAAAAAATACTAAATAATATTTATCTTGTTTTAAAAAAACAAACAAATTTTTTTTGTATTGTTTACTATTTTTGTAATTATTATAGATTTGTAAAAAAAAAAAGGATTACCGAGCCGACAAGGCTGGACACGAGCACTGCCTGCTATATATGGGTCGTGCCCATGCAGGGTTGCGCTTAAGCACAACACGCACAGTGTTTAGCATGAGCCATACCAAACGGCCCAAAAACACAAGTCAAAGTCCTATAAAAAGTGTTCGAGCTAGCAATAGTAAAGGGAACCAAGAGAGAGTTGCATGCACTTGTACACATTTATAAAAAGATGACAAAGCGTGTAGCCTTATCTCTTTTGCCTTTGTGTGGGTTTGTTGCCTTTGGTTATTCCTACTCCTCCCTTGGTCTATTGTGGTACTCTTAGTTTATTTTATTTTATTTTATTTTTTTTGAATAAGTGGATAAACCATATTATTTATTGATAATGATATAAAAATTTAATACATGGGATCTTAACCAAGATGTACAAAAAGATACATAAATTCAGACAGCGCCATAGTCTTGATTGAGATTTTGATGCTTCAGGTTCTTTCTTGGGCTACAGACTCATCCTCGAAGGCTTCATCACTTCCTGCGATGTGGGTTACAGTGGCATCTGTGAACTCCAAGCTTCTCTTCACGAGCCTTTGTGCCGCCTCCAGCTTTGGCTTTTTGGATAATGGTGTTGCATCCAACCAAGATAATATGAGGAAAGTGATATCACGAATAATTTTTAAGTAAACGTGTTGTTTATCCCTAAAACATCGCATATTTCTTTCACCCAATATGCTCCAGGTGATTGTCATCACCGTGAGGTCCCAACCCCACTGCAGGGTTTTGTCTACCCTAATAGTGGTGCCCCTAGGGCCCCATAATTGTTGGAGTGAGAGTGGTCTACCATTGATGTTGAATAGGGTACTAAACTATATCTATATAGCAGATGTGTAGCTGCAAGCTATGAACAAATGTGTGACTGATTCATCCTCTACTTCACATAGATATTTTTTATGAAGGTTATCCAAAGTATGAATTTTATCCTTTTTTGCCAACTAGAAAAATAGTTTTGTATTAAGAGGGCATGGTTGTTTCAAGAATTTCCTGTGCAAGTCGCTTCTGGTTCCACCATCTACCCAAAATGTAGACAGAGATTTGATTACAAATATTTTAGTTGGTGTCAGCTTCCATTCCCTTAAATCCTGTGTATGGATATCCTCATAGTGTGCACAGAGGGCTCTTACCAAGGCTGCCCACCCCTGAGCTTCCTATTCTGTCAGGGGTCCAGGTTTGAGTAGTGGTTTGCCTATCCTGGTTATCTCTATAGCTTCTCATAGGCTGAGGGATTTTTTAAGGATAAGAAATTCCATGCCTGGGGATATGTTTGCTGGTGCAGAACCCTCCCATCAATTGTCCTTCCAGAAGTTTGTAGAATCTTCCCGTCCTGGTTAGACAACTATGTTGGTGAGAGTCGCCGGTTTTTCTTACATAAACCCTTCCATAATGGTGATTCACGGCCCAATAAAGGCTTATGGGCATCTATAGCTCTGCTTGTGAATATGTCTTTGAAGATTTTATGGCATATACCTATCCGTTCCATGAGTATCCTCCACTACCATTTCCCCAAAAGGGCCCCATTAAACTCACGAAGGTTTAGAATCCCTCAACCCCCATTTTCTTTGGGGCGACATATTCTGTCCCAGTTAACCAGGTGATATCCATGTGCTTCTTTGTCGACTCCTTTCCATAAGAGTTTTTTTTTATAATAGAGGCAATTTGATTTATCACCCATTCTGGGAGACTGTATACTAGTATCCAGTGAATCGGTATTGTTGAGAGGACTGAGTTCAACATATGGCTAGTCTCCCTCCTAGTGACAAGAGTTTTCCTTTTCATGAAGTCAGTCTTCTCCTGATTTTTTCCACCAATGTCAGCTAGTCCTCTTTCCTTGGGCGCCTTCCAGAGATTGGTACGCCAAGGTATGTGATAGGGAATTCAGCAATCTGGCAGTGTAGCACCTGGGCGAGGTCTTGGTGGGAGTGCCCTATTGTCTTTACTGGGATGATGACACTTTTGTGATAATTGATTCACAACCCAGAAAGTCCTTAAAAAAGGTATAAAATTAGTTTGAGTATTATGTACTTAAGCTGACTACCCGTACAAAAGACTAGTAGATCGTCAGCATATTGTAGGGTTGATATGGTGAATTTTTACCCCTTGGTAGATATTTGCTCTAATCGGCTCTTTGAACATGGTAGATAATACATCTGTGGCGAGAACAAAGAGGAGTGGCGAAACCGATCTCCTTGTCTGAGCCCTCTATTGTTTCTAACATACCATGTCGGAACTCCATTGATAAGAAAGTTGGCTTTGAAAGATAGGAGTATTGCTTTGATCCATGATGTCCATCTAGGTCCAAACCCCCTTGCATGGAGAACCTCCAATAGAAAACTCCAGTCCACCGTATCAAATGCTTTCTCGAAGTCAATCTTAATTAGGGCCCTCCTTGTACTTGCAAGCCTCATTTTATGGATTAGCTCCTCTAATGCTGTTATGTTATCATGGATCAATCTTCCCTGGATAAATGTTGTCTGAGATTCGACAGCCACTTCTCCCAATATACTCCTCAACCTGTTTGCCAACACCTTAGATTTGATTTTAACTGAGCAGTTAATCTGGCAAATCGGTCGATAATCTTTGATGGTCATTGGGGTGTTGGTTTTGGGGATCAGGAAGATGTGCGCCCAGTTCAAGTGTTCCATGTTTGTTGTTCCATGATAAAAGTCTTCAAAAAGATTGAGGATATCAGTCCTGATGAGGTTCCATCCTTGCTGATAATCATCGGGAATCATTATGGTCCTGGGGACTTGTCGGCACCTAATTCCTGTACTGCCTTCCTGATCTCATCTTCAGTGAACGACTCTTCCAAGTGTGTGAGGTCTGGATAGCTTTTGTGTCTAAACAAGTGATCCCATGACATTTTGTACCTCATGTCTCGCTCCTTTCCCAGAAGGTTGTTGAAGTGGCTAGTTATGGCATTTGGGATTTGTTCACTTGTAAGATTTTGTCCTTCATGGTGTAACTACTTAATCTAGTTAATGTTTCTCCTTTGGTTTGCAACTACATGGAAGAAACTAGTGTTTTGGTCGCCTTGTTGGAGCCAGGTAATTCACGACCGTTGTCACCAGATAGATTCTTCTTCCAAAATTAGCCTTTCATATTCTCTCATCAGGTTGATGTCCCTTTCTTCTTCACTTTGAGTCAAGGTTTTGGACTCTCTGGATTGGTCCAAATTTTCAATTTCCCTCAAAAGTTATCTTTTCCTCCCACTGGATTGATAGAATGTCTCCTTCATCCAAACCCTCAGTTGTGCTTTGGTAGCAGATAATTTTTTAGCTAGAATGAAATCCCCATCTCCATTTAAATTTTGTTTGTTCCATGTGTCCCCCAGCATCTCCTAGAATCCATCTTTCTTGACACATTCTCTGTTGAATGGAAAGGATGTTGTATATGGGGTATGGGGCCCACAGTCAAGGCATGACGGCGTGTGATCCGACCTCATCTTTGGGAGGCAGGTTTGCCATATTCTAGAGAAATCTAAGGTCCATTCTATAGAAATGAGGAATCTATCCAAGCGGGCAAAATCTTGTTGTTCACGCCGATTAGTCCATGTGTATTATCTACCAAGGACCGGGGGGGGGTGGGGGGGTGTCAATAAGCAGGAGGTCTTGTATTAGCCTCTCAAATTCCTCCCTCTCTCTGGCTGGATGTGATTGTGTATTGCATTCCTTCAAATGTCGTGTTATGTTAAAATCTCCACATAGCACCCAAGGGTCATCCCATCTTCTTCGACTTGTTCTGAGTTCCTCCCAACAAATTACCTTATGTGCAGGGGTGCATGGGGCATATACGGTAGTGATCATGCTCTTCTTTTCACAGTCAGATTTGTCTTCCAAAACCAACGTGACTGTAAATTATTCTTTATGTGAGAAATCTCGACTAAAGACTAAGGTAGCATTTGGCACTAAAGATTAAATCAAATGAACAAAAAAGAGAAATTAAACATAAGATTACTAGAAAGAACAAAGCAATTTTTTTGTTCTCATACCTATATGTTGAAGAATAGATGGAAGGAAACACAAAACCACCGGGAGTCCTCATTGCCCTTGTAATACAATAATAGATTTCTCAAATTATATTATATTCAAAAAGATATATGAATTCGTTCTACTCAACTTTAAATAGTAAATATTTGTTACAAATATAGGATTATCTAATAAATGGTATATATTTAATTTTAATATTTTTATTTACATTAAAAAATTATAAACTGTTTTGGAAGTTTTCATTGCACTAAAATTCTAATAACAAATAAAATATCAAAACATATATTATATTATAATTTTTTGCTTTACATATAAACCACTATAAAATTTTCAATTAATTGTCATACATATTAAAAAAAAACTAATATTAAAATATGTGCACTCCTACAAGAGTTTATATGTCAATATCAATAATAATTCTGGTTTGCAATACAACCTTATAATTAAGGGTTTTAGAGTATTTTTTTTAAATTACAAATTTAGTAAATATATATATATATACAAAAATTTGGTAATAAAAATATGCAAATGTACATAACTCTCTTATGCAAATATTAATATCTATTTTATATAACTTTTGCAAAGAATATGTAAAAAAAAAATTATGGCTTTAACATGTATGCATGTGATTACAATTTTTATAATGATATGCAAGTAAAAAATTTGATTTAATAAACTATATACATAAAAAAAATTAAGATGTATTTAATAACTAATACATACATAAACAAAAGGTTAAAAAAATAATGTTAGAATAATTATTTTATTGTCAAAATCTAATATATTGATAAATAAATGAATATGATTTATTCACTTTTATTATAAAAAATCTAATATTTTACTTTGTCTCAAATGCACCAAACACACAAGATAAATACTATTATTATTATTATTATTTTTCTTATTTATCCCTGGTATTAAACACAGCCTACGTTATAGGTACAATGAACTAATTAAGTATAGTTTGGTTAGAAGATGATGGAAAATGAGATGTTATTCTATTGTATATTACATTATTTTTGAAGCTCCTGCTTACAAAGAGGACATGAGGAAATGATTCTTAGCCATTGATCAACACATCTTTGATGGAACAGGTGCAGACATGGCAATTGTCTCACTTCTTCTTTATCACTGTATTTTGCTAGACATATACAACATTCCTGTTGAAAAGATAACATATATAGATCATGTTAATACAATATAAAAACTAATTTTAAGCAATGTTTTATCATTTAAAAGTTCTTTTCTTCATTGGAAGATTTTATCTCCCATGATAGCAAGTAAAAGTTAAAAAGAAAACATGATGTTTGCTTAGAATATAAAATTTAATATTTATATTTTTAAGATATATAACATCAACATTATATCTATGAATTTATAAATTAAATACTACATATATGTCGCATAGGCTATTTTTTAGAGAAAATTGCTTGTAAAAAAAATTAGAAAAATTGCTTTTATACCATGGAAAAATGATATTTTCTTTCATATCCCTATGAATATCTTTTTTTATTTTTTTATTTTTCTTATACCCATGTCATGACTCACGGCTAATTACTATTATAGATTAAGAGTTTTAATTAGGGTTTATTGCTAATTCTAGGTAGTAAGTTGAAAAACTATTTTTCTAAACAAAGAATTAAAAAAAAAAATCCCTTCCCTTTCTCTTCTCTTTCTTTTAAAATATGGAGGGTATAATATATCACCAATTCCATTTTAGTAATTTCCCTCCTTCATTCCACTAATTTAACACCGTTAGTACATAGTTTAGTTAATCACAGGGATCCACAAAAAGACAAAAAAAAAAAAAGAAAATCATAGAAATACATAGGTAAATACCATTTTTTGCAAAGGTATATAAACAATTTTTAGATTTTTCGGGTTATATTTTGTAAATAAATTGTTGTTGTATTTGGTTGTATTTTTCCTTGTACATAAATTAATATATGTGTGTGTATATATATATATATAATTATCATTAAAATATAGATTTTTTATTCTTACCTTTTAATTAAAATCATTAAAAATAATTTTTATAAATCAATTTATTTTTGTTGTAAATAAGTATCATGCAAATGCAATTGATGAAGCTTACTGTATTTTGGTGATGATGGTGAATATTGGCGAGTTCAACATCAACAATATCCTTGTACTTCCATTGTGGCAACTGCGATATTTGATCATCGGAGGCACCTCGTCCCTCTGAGGCCGAGTTCATGTTGAATCCAACCACTCGACTGAGCAGAGGCACAAAGCAGCATAGCAACAGAAACAAGAGAAAAGGAAACGAGTAGCCGATCGCATTCCATGCAAGCAGTGCTATGCACAGCCCATGCAACCGAGGCGCTTCTGCGAACGATCTATACCGCGTGTCGAAGATCCACACGTTGCCCATCACAAACCATATCGCAAAGAACAATTCCAGAAATGTCCTTGATTTGTTCATCATCACCATCACATGTGAACTACTTCTGCATAAATATGAACAAGTCACTAAAAATACACGTTAATTAATAAGTGATTTGTACACTCAACCTCTTTTTATAAAAAAGAAATGAGTTAACAAATTTTCTTATAAAAATTAATTGTTTATACTACAGACTACCTTACCTTGATTCGTCGCCATTATTATTCCTCCTTTGTTGTTCAATGTTGGAGGCTGCTGCATCGCTGCCACGAGACACAACTACTGAGGAGCAGCGATATCGGCAGTAGAGAAGAGGCATGCTAAGAAGATTCCCAAGATTATATCCTGCTATCCAAATCCTAAGAGGCCAAACAGGTTTCTCATGACGAGATATCACCATAACAAAGGTGATGACAAGCATCTGCACCATTAGTACAATGAACTCGAACAAAATCCAGGACATAGAGTTAAACGGGTTTGACATAAGATCCGACCTCGGGCCATTTTGGTACCGAAACACTCCCCGCAAAAAACTGAACCATCTAGCTCTCGACATCCTCACCGCACTTCTCACCAAGAACGCCACAGGCGGAGCTCGGGCCTCGCCATTATTGATCTCTTCTTCGCCTTGGAAATGCGGCATGAAATAGTATCTAGTGTTCTACATGCATGTAAGACTTCAAGAGGGGGGAAGAGATAAAAAAGAAATGTAGTGAGTGAGATATATGGTTTGCTTTGAGTTGAACTAATGAAAGATGAGTAGCAAGTAGTTGGTTCAGATGGATGGTGACCAAGAATCTAACTGCTTTGCTTTGGCACAAAGGCTGGGTGGGTGCCTTTGAGCTTACCGTTGTTGGCCTAACCATAAGCTTCAAATTAATTAGCTGATTCTTATTTTGTTTAATTGAAAGAAATGGAAAGGAATTAGAAAGTAGATCAGATCGGCCATCACACCAAACTCTTTGTTTTTCTGACTACCAACTTCTTCATTTCATTTCATTACTCCACAAATGATGCTTCAACTTAATCTTGCACTAATTTTAGGTATATGGGAGGAGAGTTGGTGTGTGGTGTATCAATGATATCATAATTTCCATCCTTCTTGGTATGAGTACTGAGTAGGGCTAAAATACAAACAAGGGCAATTACTTGTGGAGTTATCATGCTTCACCTAAAGGGTATGAGTTAATTAATTTAACTCATGCTTGATATCGAAGATTTTCAACATTTTTTTATTTTTATTTTTATTTTTATTTTGTCTCAATCCCAAAACGTACGTCCACAAGTCAATTTCCTAGTTTCATAATATATTAAAACTCAAAGATATAAATATATTATTTAATGGTATTAATTTTAAATTTATTTAATAGCTTTTATAAATGCATATCATGTATATATTCATAATTTTATAGTATATAACTAGTAAATCGCCCTTCGCATTGCTTAAGATTTTAAAAAATATATATTATAACTTGATAGGGGTGAAAATGAGAAGACAGGTGGCAGACATCCAGCCATCCACATGGAAGAACCTTTGCACAACTTATACTCGGATTCATACCTAATTATATTTGGATCCAGGCCCAATTCCGTTAGGATCCACAACAATTCCATTCAATTCAGATCCTCTACATTCTATTCGGACTCACAAAACATCTTCTATTCGGATTCACAAAACACTTTCTGTTCGGATCACTACATAATACTTTCTGTTCAGTACATAATACTTTCTGTTCAAATCATTGCAGAATACTTTCTGTTCAGATTATTACCGAGTACTTTCTATTCGGATTATTGCATAACATCATCTATTCAGAATTCCACTCGAATCACTCCGCTCAGGTATCCATTCCTCCAACACTATTCTAGCCTACACGGAGTGGCAGAACTCCAAAAAGTTCTTGAAAGCCCTATAAATTAACCTTCTAGAAGACTACATAGTTAGAGCTTAGCTGGCATGTGAGCTGGCGTCCAGCTGGCATCTAGAAACTTCTAGAAAGAAAAACAACAGGCTCTAAGCTGGAAGCTGAGTTGGAGCTGAGCTAGCGCGCAAGTGGGCCAAGTGGGTGGAAACTTGGGCCGCAAGTTTCCCCCACTCCTGGACCTATAAATAGAGGAAAAGAACACCATTTATGGTAGATCAATTTTAGAGGGTGAAGCCCGGTTTCTCTAGCGACTCATTCTTCCCCTTTTCATTTTTGTTATCTCTCAATTCAGCCCCAAATGGCTTATTCTTCTTGTAAATCATGGTGAATATTTGAAGTGATTCACTCTCACATGAGAGATTCGTGGTTTTTTCCCTGTTTCTGAGGGTTTTCCACGTTGAATTTTGTGCCTCCTTTATTCTAATTTGATTTTGATTTTAGTTCCTGTTGATCTGAGTCCCTCATCTCATATAAATTCAACCGTTGGTGAGAAATTAGGGTGTAAAATCCAAGGATTTTATGGAAATAAAACGAGTTTAAATGTTTTTTAAATAAAGAAATTTCCTAAGTAATTAAATGATTTAATTAAGTGGGAGAAAATGGAAGTATAAAAGGTTTAATACCCTAATTAGGGTTAGCTTGGTGTCAGGAGGACTGATTGGTAATTTTTAAAAGTTTCGAGGACTAAAGGTAAATTGTCCCCTCTCTCAAAAGGAGGGCTAAGATGTAACCTAAAAAGAAGCAGGGACCTTTGGTTAATTTGTTAGAGAAAAGGGTCATATAGAGATGAATCAACGGCCGAGATTAAAAGATCTCGGATCGTTGTAAATCTCAGGGTGTTATAATGGCCACGGTGGGGCCACGTGTCGATCTGAGATTAAATCTATCTCATCGTGCCTGGATCCGAGGCAAAGATGGATGAGATGGTGGAGGTGATCTCACAATGCGGGTGAATAGGAGCCGTTCATCTCGTGATCGTCTCAAGATCGAGACCAGATGATTAAATCTGGCCGTTGATTTGCTTTTAATCACAACCCTTGATCTGAGCTTAGTCAGATCCGAGGCGAATATGGTGGAGTATCCATCGTCGATCCAAAACAGAAGATCTGAGTCGTTGGATCAGACCGAAGTCTGATCCCGAGGCATGGCTGCCGTTTCTCTTCGCCAGGCGAGCCACCACGAGCGCCGCCTCCCTCCCCGGGCGTTACGCGCGAATATCTCGCTCGTCGTACGGCGAAATAACTCGATAGCGTTGCCATCTACCCTCGGTCTATAAAAGCCCCACCCTGGCTCTTTCTGAGACATTGAGAAGAAGAAGTTCGTAGTGATCGCCAGCGAGGTTGATCGGAGAGTACGGGAGAGACGTTGGGAGCTCCGATCGCCTTCAACCGTTGCTGGAAGGTTGCTTAGGTAAGTACGATCCTCCTCTGTATGTTATTGGAAAGGTTTGCATGCATTTAGCAGTGGATTAGAGCTCGCAGGGAGTGATATGATACGGGGAGAGGCGCTGGGAGCAAGCCATTGGTTCAAACAGCTTCTTCGTTCGAAGGAGAAGCTCGTCGCGGTGGTTCCCGGTGGAAAAGACCTCAGGTGAGGAAGAGAGGAGCTTCCCGGAAGTGGAGCCGCGCTCGGCAAGGACAGAGAAGCCACAGGGATGACAGTGGAGCCACCCACTCACCCTGGCGGAGGTCGTCGCACTCGCCGCTTGCCGGTGGACAGGAGGCGCGTGCAAGCCGAGCTCGACGGGGTACGTTCTCTCCGGTGGCGACTCCGGTGGCGCTCGGTCGAGAGCGAGAGAGAAAGACAGCGAAGAAGAAGAAGAGGATATATAAAAATAATAATAACAATAAAATAAATAATAATAATATTATTATTATTAATGTAATTAAATAATTAAGTTAATTATTTAGTTAAATCAGTTCATCACAAGTTAGTGATTAGTTAATGAGAAATGAATTTGTTTTAACTTATTTTAATGTGACCAAAAGCTTATCTAGAATAGTTAATATAAAGTATGGGTGAATTAACTAATTTAATCGTTTAACTAAATTGGTATAGAGGATTTAATTGATTAAATAGATTAGTTAATATTTAACGTTTAGGTATTTAAATAATACCTAAGTCAATCACTACCACGGTTGATTAAAGAAAATCAGGCAGTGGGCTAATGAGCTCAATCAAATCGATGATTAGATTAGAAGGACCAAGGTATGGACCTAAGTGATAAGAAAATTGATTTAGTTAAATCAATTAAAGGAAAGCTAATCGTGGGTTCGTGGTGTGACCTAATTAAATTAGGTTGGAAAAAAAAATAAATAAATAAATAAGTGGACTCAGCCAAGGTATAAAAGAAAAATATTTAAATGATAAAAGAAAGGGTTATGGGTGGTGGGGATTGAAACCAAGACCACCCAAACCTAGTGGTTAGGCCTTAACCTTTGGGACATAGCTAGCCACATGATAAAGTATGGATTTTCTAATCTAGGTAGAACTTGACAAGTAAGGCTAGACAACCTATTAGGCTTGGTTGGTGGGCCCAAATGAGTTGAGTTGATTAAAGGTGATCAACTAGGGTTTATTCCACGACAAATAAGTGTCAAGTTGATAGGTTGACCAAAAGTTGACCAAGTGAGGGATGAAAATCAACAAAGGACTCGGAAGTGAAGGAAATGGTTCGGTAACCAAGTAGATGGACTTGGAACCCATTTATTCGGGCTTAGGTCCTCCAAGAACGAGAGTTTTGCATTTGCATCTAGTATTGTAGGGTTTTATTAGAATTTCGACACTAATAGGACACTCTACTATCAGATACTCTCGGGGAGTCTTAGTGACGCTAGAGGAGGGGACTAGGGAGGTTTCCAGATTCTGTTAAAGGTCAGTACACTTGCCTAGTACCTACTCTTCGGAGTTTCTTTTGACTTGATTATGCATTGTTGATTTATCCTTCATTGATGTCATACATGCATCCTTATCTATTTTAGATTCCTGCTGAGCATGTATGTTGTTTTCGGGATGTTGGTATCCCTGTTTTGTTGTGGTCTACTGCCCGGACTCAGTGGAGCGTGGGGGCTCTGATAGGGAAATGCTCAGGGACAGGACCCCCTGACATTTCTTCTTGCCGTGCCAGAGAGGCGATTCTCTGGTGGTCTTACCCTTCGTAGGGATGATACGCTGATCGTGTTAACACGTATGAGAGGTGGTACTACCGACTTACGACCGGAGGGTCGTGTTTACAGTGAGTAGCTGGATATACTGGCCGGGAGTGATCTTTGAGCTTCACTTTCGAAACTCAACACAGAGCCTGAGGGTTTCTGTTGATAGGGGCCGCACCGTTGTTTTTAGTTGTGGTAGACCCCTAGAGATGTTTCCATAGGGATGTGGTCCCATCGTTGACTTGTTGATAGGGGTACTTACTAGGCTTTCCATTCGAAAGCTCATGCATTTGTTCTCTTTATCTTTTACAGATCCCGAGGTTTAGGGAGCTGTTGCGGAGGAGATCGTGTTAGGAGCCATTGAGGTCTGGGAGTCCCCTTGAGCTGTCTTTTTATTCTGAGAGCTGTTGTTTTATAGGACCCGCATAGGGACCTGGTTTTGTATAGGGCCTATGGACCCTTTTTGACTCTATGTTCACTCGGACTTGAGTATGATTTTGTTGTTGCTTGTTATCTGCTTATTTTGCTCTTAGGCCTTGCATTCGAGCTGAGCTTGTCTCTACTCGAGTACGGTCGGTCCGTTCACGTGCTCGGGGCCTGGAAACCGGGATGGAGCATGACATAGGGTTTCCCTGGCTTTTGAGCTAACATAACCTATGATTGAATATAACTAAATGAAAATATTAACTTGATTACCTTGTAAAGCGTTATCCAAATTGATTAAATGAAATCGCTTCTTCCTCCTTCTTTATTTATTATTTTGTCCTCACATTTAATAACAAATAAAATAATTAATAAAATGGTGAGAAAGAAGAAAATAAAGGAATTGTTGTAAAGAAGGAAAAGTTGTACATGAACTAAAATACATTTGAGGTATAATTAATAAAATTCACAAATTAATTTATTAAACTATAAAAGGATAATATAAACCGACCAAAAGAGGACGATGACCCAGGATTTTCATTAGAGGTGGAGAAAGTTCCTAAATTTACCTATGATTACGGGCTGAAATGAAACCCTTATTATTCCTCCTCCCAATCTCGGTTGGGTAAGGGCAGAGGTAAAGGTGTGGGTAAAGAAATAGAAACAAACATGTAGTAATACACTTTTTAAAATTGAAAAATCTAAAATTTTGATAACATTTCAAAGTCTCAATCTATTTTTTTAAAATTTTTAAAATTAAAATTATCTATAACATATATACTCATAAATACCTTTAAAAATTAAAAATACTCCGCTTAATAGCTTAGTAATATAGAAAAGCTTTTTACAATTAAAACAACCAATGAGAAAATTTGAAAATCACAATATAGTTTTTTTAATTAAAATTATATCTAAGCAATAGACTCCCACAAATATATAGATAGATATTTTTAAAATTTAAAATTACTCAGGTTTAGTAATGTGGATAGATTTTTTAAAATTAAAAAAATCAATGGATAAAATTCCAAAATTCCAATGTAATATTTTTTTTTGGAATTTTTTAAATTAAAATTATTTTCGATAGACTCCATAAATATATAAATAGATGTTTTTAAAAATTAAAAATACTCTCGTTTGCTAATATACATAGATTTTTAAAATTAAAAAAATCTAAAATTATAAGAACCTTCCAAAATATTTTTTTTGGATTTTCTAAAATTAAAATTAGACTAATATAGATTGATATTATTTTAAATTTAAAATTGTGAAAAAATTTCAAAATCTTAATTTAATTATCTGTTTTTTCTTAAATTTTTTCACAATTAAAATTATATGACTCATTCTCTCTCGCTATGTAATATAGATAAATATTTTTAAAATAAAAAAATTCCAAAATTTTGAAATATTTATATTATTTTAAATTAAAAATAATGAGAAAATTTTAAAATCTCAATTTAATCCTCTATTTTTTTACTTTTTCAAAGTAAAACTTATGAGACTCATTCTCTTTTGCTATATAATATAGATAAATATTTTTTAAAATTAAAAAATCCAAAATTTTGAGATATTTATATTATTTTAAATTTAAAATTATGAGAAATTTTTAAAATCTCAATTTAATTTTCTATTTTTAAAATTTTTTAAAAATAAAATTATCCAACTCATTTTCTTTTGCTATTTAATATTTTTAAAATTTTAAAATATCTAAAATTCAAAAAAAAAATTCCAAAACCCCCATTAATTTTTCTGATTTTTCTATATTTTTAAAAATTAAAATTAGGCTCCTCTTTGCATAGTAATATACTAGCATATGGCCCTCTGCATTGCTCATGATTTAAAAAATAAATAAATCATGAGTAATGTGATGACTTTAATGGTATATATTAATTTAATCAATAATACGTTAAACCGGGAATTAATGTCAATTTGAACAAACCGCAAATGGTAAATTTACCAAAAAAAAAATTAATAAAAAATAAAAAAAGGATCATATATTTTTTATACTTTTGTCTAATCACAAACCTATCAAACCCCTTGCATATTTCCTTAAGACACATTTGCTCGTGTGATATGTGATCCATCAATTCACCACTCAACATCCATTAGTGAAGGCTTTTAAGTGGCTCCCACAACGACGTCCTAAACCCTCTTTACCGACTCCCACAAGAACACCCCAAACCTTCTAGTGTATGACACAACAACCAAAACCCTCTATTGCATGATCCTACATGCCTTGCGTTCATTAGTCCATTAGAGAATTCTGGAAGGGTTGGGAATAAGTAGTCACAAACTAATTTATTTTCACGTGAGAACGTGTTTAATTGATTGTTTTGATAGTTTCATTGTTTATATTATCTTATAATTCAAAATTCTAAGAAAATTTCAAAATTTCAATATAATTTTCTAGTTTTTTTAATAAATTTTTCAAAATTAAAATTATCTATAAGCGTTCACTCTCACTTAGTAATATACATAGATTGATACTTTTTAAAATTAAAAATGTTAAATTTTGAAAAAAAATCCCAAAATCTCAATCTAATTTTTTTATTTTTTAGATTTTTTAATTAAAATTAGTCTTATCGCATTACTTAGGATTTAAAAAAATAAATAAATCATGAGTAATTTGATGTTTTGTTAGTATATATTAATTCAATCAATGATGCCTAAATTTCAGCAAACCTGAAATCAAAGTAGCAAATCAACCATAAATAACTTTTAGCAAACCGCAAATTGTAAATTTCAAAAAAGAGAAAAAAAAATGCTATATTTTTATCCGCTTTTGTCCAATCATAGACCTATCAAGTCCCTTGCATATATCCTTAAAAAGGCAAAAACTTAAATGGAGCCTACTCCACCTATTGCTCTCAGCTACCTGTAATTGTGATCCGTTTGCCAGAACCAAGGGGTCTTTATGTGGAAACCTCCACGAGCCTTTAGGTGGAGTCGGCTCCATTTTAACACTTATAAAATGTTTTAAGTATTTTCAACCGTACGAATGGGAAGATTATCGAAAAATAAGCTAGCATGTCAATTTTCATATAATTTGGTGACTGTTTGATCCTCCCACTTAACGGTTGAAATTCTAAAATTCTGAACCGTTGAAATTTTTACAAAATTTCAACCATTAAGTGGGAGGACCAAACGGTTACCAAATTATATAAAAATGGACATGCTAGCTTATTTTTCGATGATCTTCCCATCCATACAGTTGGAAATACTTAAAACATCTTCTAAGTACCAAAATGGAGCCGGCTCTACCTAAAGATAGGTGGAGCCGGCTCCATGGAAGTTTTCCTCCCTTAAAACACCTACCCTTGCTCTTGTGACACGTGATCCATTAATCCACCACTTTTCATCTATTGGTGGAGACTTTCAGTGACACTCCAAACCCTCTTTATCAACTCCCCAACAATACCTTAAACCCTAGCTATAACACCAAAAACCCTCTGGCATACACTTTCTCAAAGGATATGGAATCAAATAGTTTATTACATCAAAAATTAATTTATTTTCATGCGACAATGTGTTTATGGAATTGTTTTGATAGTTTTATTATTTATATTATTTTATAATTTAAAATTCTAAAAAATTCAAAATTATGAGAACAAAATCTCAATTTAATTTTCTATTTTTAAAAAATAAAATTATCCAACTCATTTTCTTTCACTATGTAATAAAAATAAAAAACTTTTTAAATTAAAAAAAAATCAAAAAGCCCCATTCTAATTTATGATTTTTTTTAGATTTTTTTAGAACTTAAAATTAGACTCTTTTTCCTTATATATATATACGTGCTGATCCGACCGCCTCCCATTTTAACTACGGGTGGGAAAATTATCGAAAAATAAGTTAGCATGTCAATTTTCACACAATTTGGGAACTTGTATGGTCTTCATCTTAACCGGTGAAATTTTGAACCGATAAGATTTTTATAAATTTTCACTCGTTAAGATGAATACCCTATAAGTTCCCAAATTGTATGAAAATTGACATACTAGCTTATTTTTCGATGTTCTTTCCATCCATACGGTTGGATTTAAAAAAAAAAATTCTCCAAATGCCTCAAAATGAAACGACCTTAAATAATATATATATATATATATATATATATATATATATATATATATATATATACGAGATCTTTTATATTTACATAACTATTTGTTTTATAAATATTATTATTCATATTTTATCTTTGTTATCTTTATATAAATTAAATATGACCCATTTATTAATAATGTTCTTGTTATGCAAGTTTCTCTTATATACCCAGATTTAACTGATCCATCAACCATCAACACAAATTGTCAATTCTACACATTATCTATAACCAAACACATAAAAGTAAATATCTACAAACACTCCCATTATTAAACACGGAAAAAATGGGTATCCACATTTTTCTGCACAACCACAACCAAAAGATGGAATTGTATAAACATCAGGACACAACCTTAATTAAGTCTATAATTAATTACCAGGAAATAAACTAAAACAGCATTATCAACTAGTTTTTTTTTCAAAATTTGAATCAGAGTTATTTATTGCCAATTTGATCATTTTTCCAAACAAATATTGGCACCAACTTTATCCATTGGTTCAGTATGATTCAGAATGGTTTTAGTACTCACAGGGGGGCATTGTAAGGTTTAAATGCAAGTGTGGGTTGCATCCTGCTCTCATATCAAGATACAATCACCATGACTAGTAGGATTAGAGAATCAAAATACATGACCAAGAGGTTAATAAACCTGAAATTTCAATAGAAACATTCTTCATAAAATACGAGAAGTTCCTCAAACTCGAGCAACCTTAACATAAGATATTAAGGGAACAAGATTTGTCAAAACAAATAATACAACTGACCACAAAATCTAGAATGCCGGAGCTAAACCATATAATTAGGTTTAATGATAAAATTTTGGATGAAGCGCTGAAATATATTCTATACCTTCAAAACATGGAACATTTACAAGTTCTAAAGTAAAATCCGCATTGCATTATTGGTGATTTGCATAAGGGTGACAGCAAGTTCCTCTAATAAATAGATCAAAGCTAACAACTTGGTAGTGCACAAAAGCCAATCTTGAAGTATTACTTGGAAGAGGATGTTAGTCAGCTTCAGCTGCATCTAATTATCATTGTGGTTCTGCATCAATAAAAACAAAAGTCTCATTAACACAAACTTAAAAAACAATTCAGATAGTATGTGATGATACTTCGCAAACCCAAAGAAATGCAAAGAAGAGAAATCAGTGATACACCTCAAAGTTGGCTAAATAAGAGAGCGAGATATAGATATTTTGATGCAGACCAAATTTGTTTAATACCATGCATCATGCCTAGGCACCCAAACAAGTTCAGCCTGTATACACACTGAGTGATTAACCACTACATTGCTACTCATCAAGCATCTCAAACATAAAGTGACTTTTGAGCCCACCCAAACTAGAGAAAATCGACGAGGTGCTATTGTATGCATAGTTAAGGTTCACTGGTATTGGAACCCTCCAAAACAGCAAAAGCTGAAAGCAACATCAAGTCTGATCCTTATCATCAATGCTTTCACCTCTGAAAAAGAAAACATTGAAAGCATATCAGCTTGTCCCATTCCTTGCGTCAATTAAATTTCCTCTAAAATATCAATGGTTGGAATCACTAGTCTCACCCTTGCCAACCTCTAAAACTGCAAAGGTTTGAAGCACATCCACTAGACTCACCCTTATTATCAGTGTGCCTCAGTTCTCCAATGACATCAAGGCCTTAACTACTTGTGTTACATTTAATTTTCTTAGACTGAATTGTTTGGATTTTACAATGAATTTATACTACCATAGTGCAAATCTCAGATTGACTCATTTCCACAAATTTAAACACAGTCATCAAAATCAAGGGAAATGTCGCATGCCCATGAAAAAAATTCACTCTAACACTTAAAATTAAACCAAATTAATTATTTGCATTGGTCCTAATTCTCTCTTTTCTATCTTCTTCCCAAATTCCCTCCTCACCTATTACCCTATATTCCACTAGCAACAATCCAAGCACACTCTCCTAGCCCCAATGTATGTGGCTCTGCCAGGTTGAATGAATGCCATGGCCTTACTCTTTCTTTCAAAGATGCCAATGAAGTATGTTACATGAGAGAAAAAAAAAAAAAAGAAGATAACAAGGAAGAAAAAGATAAGAAACAGAAAATACAAAGACCAAATGTAAATGAAAAAAGTGTTGTATTCATAATATACATGAAAAATTTACTATCTATGAAATATAGTTTTGACGTTTTATCCATCACATTGATATTGTCATTATAATTAAGCAACACGATCTCTAGTACCATAATTACTATCCACATCTTAAAGTTGCCAAGATCCATTACAAGGGCTTTAAGCAATATGAAATTTTGAACATAAAACAAATTTAAGTTCCTATTCAATCGAAAAAATTACAAGGTTTTGATCAAGTTCAAATCGAACTAGGTTACCTTGATTCAAGTTTGGTTCAAAAATAGTTTGAATGTAGATTGAAAATATATAAGTCCCAATCATATATAACCACTCAGAGAATTTTAGACCAGATTCATATATAGAAACCACATCATCTCCAATACAATACAAAAAATTTAACACAATAAAAACTCTGAAATTAAATGTTATCACATAACTATATTATAACATTTGAACTATTGCAAGCCTGAGTCAAGGAAAATTGTAATGTTCATGTTCAGTTTGAATTGAACTCTGAACTTAACTCCGTTCGACTTTGGTTTAATTTAAATTGTGAATCAAACTGAAGTTGAACAGTTTGCAACCTTTGGCCTAATTTGATGGCCCTATTCATGACTCCTTGTAAAGGATAGAAAGATGACAATAAGGCATATGTTGATGTAGGATCAATCCCACGGTAGCATGGGTTTCTGACTTAAATACTTTCTACCAGCCATTTGGTTCACTCTGAAATCAAAATCAGAATCAGAAACAGACTTAAAATCAAGCAGAATCAGAGACCGAGTGTTTGATTGTGTTCAAGCATGATTGCAATCAGAAAAAAATGATAAAAAGTTCAAATCTTTCACAACTAAAACCTTCAGATTTAGTTTAATGACAAATATTAAAGCAAAAAGTATTTTAAAAATGAGAGGATGCATGTAAACATTTTAAAAAGAACGATTTTTAACGAGAGAAAATTTTGAGTTATTTTCATATAGCCTGACATTAATGGTGCTTCCTTATAAACAGGTAAAGGTGCTTTTCTTTTTTGGTAATATGAGTGGCAAGCCGCTAAGAAACCAAGGGCGTGCACAAGCCTCGACGGAGCAGACATGAGGGCAGGGCCCGTGCACACGTGGGCGCTAGGACCACCCGCCATAACCACTGCTCATACTCCCAGAAATGTGCCCTCACCCGCCAATCGAACCCAAGACCTCTTGGTCATTGGAATTCTTGCGGGGACCAAGATACCAATAGACCACTTGGTTGGTAGGTTAGGTTGTATAGCAATAGTTTGTAGGTTAGGTTGATTCCTTACTCCAAGAGGGTATTGAGGTTGAGTACTTGCATTTAGGGGTACTAGTTTCCTTTTCTTTTTTTCAAGAAAGAGATTCAAAATGGGTAACATAAAGCACCAAGAAATGACCCATGTATTGTATTTGCTACTATATATATCTTGTTCATGACTTGAATGCAATTTGATGTATACCATTTAAATGCCTTCACTTGAGATATCGATCATTACATCATAAGTCTACTATTGTTTTGTTATTAATGGTTAGTATATCTATTCATTTTAATCCTCCTTTTCTTTTCTTTCTTTGTATTTCCATATGTTTCAGAAAATCCTTCATTTTTAAATTCATCTGATAAGCAATATAGATTGAAATAAAAAAATTAAAAAAAAAAAACAGCTAAAACTAAAATCATAGAAAAGATGAAAGAAATTAAAAAAAATGAATAAATTTTCAAACCATAGACCACAGTAATCAATAAGTAGAATTAGTATTAACAGCCTAAGAAGATACTTTTATAATGTCTTGATATGATGAAACACTATAGAAACCTACTTTAACGGTGTTTGGTTTGGGGTTGGAAAAAATAGGGTTAAGAATTTGGAAATTTGACTTTGTTTGGAAGGAAAACTTCTACCCAAATCTGGCTCAATTAATATTAATAAAAATTATAATTTAATTAAATTAATATTATTCCAATTAATATTGATATTTATTAATAATGTAATAATTTTAAAATTATTAATTAGTTGAATCTGGTTAAGAAAAAGAAAACTATTCCTATTCCAGGTTATTCCACAACCAAACACGCCCTATTATTGGATTTGAAAATAAATCAGGCATGGTGAACTTAACAAGAAGATTTTTTTGTTTAAAGGCATTAGATAGTCACCGGTATCTCAGAATCAGCTAGAGAATGATTATCCATATTTGTGTCCTCATGTCGAGACTTTTGGTCCTCTTCTGGCTCTGAATCATAACATCCACCATTCCATATTCGAGGGCATGGGCGGCAATCCATATCTTCATCTTCCTGAATTTAATCACATGGTTCTTGTTAAAAATTGATATCATTCAAGCAAGTTCACAGAATGATTGGAGAAAATCTAATTATAATAGAGAACAACCTCCTCCGGAGGATCTGTATCAGGTGGTCTTGCCTGAAATTGCACACTAGGGGCATGCTCAATTTTTGAAAGGTGTTCCAAGAGCACATTCCTAGAAAATGAAAAATATAGTTGGTGAATTTTCTGTAGCACACTTCAATACTTTACATCAACTAAAAAACAGGATAGGTTAAATAGATAAAAATTTGATAACCTACACTGTTGAAGTGGGATGTTTGTGCTAAAAAAAATACATGTATTTTATACACACAGTATAGTAAACAAAGTTGTACAACAAAAATATGATGCATCCTCAATCTGTCTAGGTACTTCTGAACTATGCAATCAAAATAAACCGATAAAAGTAAATCACAAAAAATCTCAATGCGGATCAAGAAAACAGGAATAGGGGCTATGCACTTTTATTTCTTAAAAGCAGCTCATGACCTTGCAGGGATAATGGCATATATTGCCATTAAACAATGAATGGGTAACCTTTCTTATTGGTTGCAAAAGCTGTAGGGTGAACAGAGGTTTATATTAGACTAAACAGGTTCCAAGTAATTCCTGAATGATGCATGGAAAGCACAATACTTTAAGAATGCAACTATTAAATGATACTTTTGGGAGCTACAAAGAATCTTTGCACAAATAAAAATGAACACACCCACATGGAGATATCATGATCTTAAATAACTAATATTGAATACAAAGAATCACTAGTTGAAGAACAGTAAAACAATCAAATCAATAATAAAGTATAAGCATAAACTGAATGCATGTGTTTTGTCATGGAAGGAAGAAAATATCATTCCATGAAAATTAACATGTCCACATATTTGAAATCTGAATATACACCTCTATGAATATATTGATGGCATTCACTGTTTGTAAAAACTGTAAAATAAGATTGAGTGTTGAAATGAGCAAGGAGGAACTCAATGTTTTATAATCTGCAAATGGTTCGTAATCAGGAGAATCATCAATATGATTTCCATGTAGCTAAAGACATAATTAGTTGCACATCAGCAAACAGTTACCTGATTTTCTCTAGATCTTTGGCAGAGTTTTGATTCTCCATGTTTTTTGGTTCAATATGAAGGGTATAATCAGGACCAAAATATTCATAATATTCATTGTAGGGCAACTTATTCTCAGGCTCTACTCCAACTGCAACAGCTGTCTGCACAGAAGAACAAAAGTATTGTCAAATTACATGAACAAGGATACTGCAATAACACAAGATAAAGATAGTCATGATAGATGTAGTAGAACCTCGTAGCACCAGCAACGAGCAACATTCCTTATCGTATAACCCCCACCTCCTAGTACCATCAGGGGTACATTGAAAGATCTTAGGAATCGGAGACAATCAGCATGCCCCTTCACTGACAAGTT
This sequence comes from Dioscorea zingiberensis, assembly GCA_026586065.1. Lineage (NCBI taxonomy): Eukaryota > Viridiplantae > Streptophyta > Magnoliopsida > Dioscoreales > Dioscoreaceae > Dioscorea > Dioscorea zingiberensis. Next base: position 49,979,428 of record CM048818.1, on the reverse strand, counting down.
GAAGCAGCCTAGTCTATCTCCAGATAATGAATCTGCACCACATTGAAGAACAACCGCATTGGGCTGATAGATTTCCATGACTTTCTGAATGATAGGCCTGAATAGTCCCCGAAAGCTATCATCATCAATTCCATCATTTAAAGGTACATTCAGAGCATAGTACTTTCCTTGACCATGGCCAGTATCTTTTATATGACCACTCCCTGGGAAGAAGTCCCCAAACTTATGGAAAGAAACAGTCATGACTCTGTCAGTTGTATAGAAAGCCTCTTCAACTCCATCTCCATGATGGATATCAATATCTACATACAATACACGCTGCCATCAATTAAATTTAGCTAAAATTAGTAGGCATGATTAGCAACAGGAATGTTAACAAATGATTTAAAGTAAGCAGTTTTAAGACCAGTGCCAACCAGCTCATAGAAATAACCTTGAATTTTTTTTCCTAAATTCCTGAGGATACAACTTATAGCAAAGAGAGGCTTCCTCAAAAAACATAAATAAACTAGAATTCGTTGGTAGACATACCTCTTCTATTACTATGTTGAAAACCACAACCAAGAAATCATGAAACAGTTTCCTTACATTAGTCAAGATCTTAGATAAAGAGGGTATAAATCATAAATCTCTTCTAATCATGATGAAAAGAACGGAAACATCTGCTTCATAAGATACAAATTAATTGCCAACCAATAAAGGGACAGGAAAAAGAAAAGAAACCCAACATAACATAATTAGAAATCACAAACAATGTCAAAACTTGGAAGGCTAAAAATAGCAGTCCATGGGATTATGTCACCAACATAACCTTTAATTCAAAATGCATTGGGTATATCTATGTGCATATAATGAATGAAATAATTTTAAGAAAGACTAATCCATTGAATAAAATAATTGCACACCAGATACTTAAATATTGAAAAGCAGAATAACGGAATAGTTAAAAAGTTATTTAAGAATAAATATAACATGCAAACGAACATGCAGAAGATGCTAGGTGCAGCAATGAGATTGAAATCCTTTTCTTAATTATCCATATATCAACAAGATGCCTCTGAACTAGTGGGTCAGTTCTAACAATAAATTTGAAACTAACTTAGAGAAAACCATAGTTGCTTTCAAGATCTACAAGCATGGGACTGTTTCTTTCTTTAGCCACCACACTTCATGGTGCTCTTAGACACATACTTCTCAGGAAATTGCTTTAAAAAGTGGCATTAGTTGGCAAAAAAAATCCTAACCTTGAGTGTTATGAACCACCATAAGTGCCTTCTACTCTCAAATGAAAACTCATCTCTATATTCTATTTAATTGTATAAAAAACAGATGCAAACACGAAATAGGCATATTAACTGCAAGAGATGGAAGGTAGGACAATACAAGCAAAGGGCTCTCACTTAACTCAAGATATTCATAATCAGCATATCAACTCACACTTTTGAAACCAACCCTTCCATGATCTATAAAATTAACTTAAAGTTCATCATAGGATCTAAAATACCTTCTTTTTTTTTGAGAAATTTTCAAAATTTAGAGCAAATCAATTTGAAATTCCTATTTTCCTGAATTTTAACAATTTCAAAAATAAAAAATAAATTTTCCCACATTACCCCTTGGTCTAGTACATCAAATAGAAAAATAGGTAGGAGAACTAGAAAAGAGGCCAAGATTATCAATGAAAAGGAAGAAAGATAACAATTCTCCACTGCTAACCTACAACGATCAAAATTGGTTCCAACCAACTGGCAATAGGAAGCATCTAAAAATGAGAATGTGCTTTAAAGAGACACTAACTTAAGCCATTTTCTATGAAGCACATCAGAAATAGCAAAAGTAGAGGATTAATTAAGGTGGCTTAGCCACCTATAGAAGATCACCATGGGATTTTTTTGGGGAAACTCATGATTTCAAGATGGCGAAGAAAGCACGATGTTTTGATTAGGTAGAGCCACTAAAGCATAACAATAAAATTTTTTGGCGAAATGCCCCCATCATTGAATGTACCATTTCTACCATGACTCGAACCACTCGATAAGCAGCCCAAACCCCCACTCAACCATAAACATATAGTGGATGCGCCAATCTCAATTGTCCATATGCACACTTACAAAAGAGTTTAAATTCAAATAACAAAAGCAATGGAGTTACCGATAAGGTAATCACTGAAAAGTTTCCACGGCATACTCTTCTTAGAGACTCTAACTAGATTAACAAATAATTGAAGGGAGATGAATTTCCTCAAGAAATTTATCAATTATACTAGCCAACAGGTGTGAGAGTGAAAACAATTTAGTTTCTTACAAAACTGAGGAAATTCGGATCCTCATTTTGACTTCCACACAAATTAATTAAATACGTCCAAAATCTGGTTATTTTTGGAAGTGAGATGAAAGAGTTAGCTATGAAAGCAAGAGTGGGGATTGGGTATGGGCATCTCAAGCCATTTGCTAAGATAAACATGTAAAACTACCAACAAATTTAAAACTTGATGAGACAGGAAGGAGGCTGGAAACCAAAGAGCACATATAAGATCTTCACTGTATATATTGGGTAGCCCAGCGCTACAAGCTCCTGCATTGAGCGGGGTCTAGGGAAGGGTCGGACCACTTGGGTGTACTGTATGCAGTCTTACCCTACTAAAACAAAAGGCTGTTCCCACGATTCGAACCGTGACCTCCAAGTCACAAAGCAACAACTTTACCGTTGCGCCAAGGCTCCCTTCACTGTATATATTGCCTTTTAAAATTTAATTTCTAATGCAAACACTTGTCTGAAAGTAAATTACGTGTGGAAGATTGTGGAGAAAAACACAAAATTTACTTGGGATTATAGAAGTATCAAGAAAGAAACGACAGATTGAATCAATTGAATCTTAAGGTTTACCTGGTGGAACTTGAGGAGCTCAAGGATGCCGAGCACGATATCATTGACATAGCAAAATCCAGAGGCCTCGCCTTTCTTGGCATGGTGGAGGCCACCAGCCCAGTTGATGGCAATGTCGGCATCACCACGATTGATCTTGACGGCAGCGCCAATGGAGCCTCCGGCGGACGCCTGGCAAAACTCAAAAAGCCCGTTGAAGACGGGGCAGTCCTCGCCGACATTGAACCTCCGAAGCTGCCTGGCAGAGGAGCCGACGGCGGAAGTGGAGGAGGAGGAGTCGTGGGCGGAGGCGGGGGCGGAGGAGGATAGGGCGGCAACGGTCTCGGGGGAGACGGAGGATAGGAAGTCAACGTAGTCGTTGGAGTGGAAGCGGCGGATGTCAGTGGCGGAGGCCGGGTAGGGGCGGGAGATCTCCATGAGACGGTAGAGGGAGTAGTGGACAACGAGGTTGTGGGCCATGCGGATCCGGTGGGGCTTCATCGGGTGGCCCTGGCCATAGTAGTAGTCTCCGATGCTCGGCTCGTAGAAGTAGCTCACACGCCGCTTCGTGCCGTCCGGTCCCGACGGCAGCGACACTCCAGACTCGGCGCCGGACATCTCTCTCCTCCGTGTTGCGTAGTGCCTGGGAGGAGAAGCCTAAGAACCCTAGTGAAGTGAAAATAACAAGGGGATTTTAGAAGGGCAATTTAAAAAACAATTTTTTTAAAAAAAATACATTGCTGAATAACTCACTTTCAATATATCATATAAATAGTTTTAAAGGTTAGTTATTGTGAAAATTTTATTTTACAAACAACGGCTTCAAATCTTTGTTTTTTTTCTTACATGAAGCCATTGTTTGAAAGGTCGGCTTTATAGTTGCCCAAAGAAGAGCGCATAGGATGGAACTTTGCGATTATGACTATAATATGGAGCATTTGGCTGGAAAGAAATCAAAGATGCTTCCATAATAAATATTGTGTTTGCTCTGAGACTATTTGGAGTATCATTTTCCTCCTACTATCCTGGATCGAAGGTGCCAATTCCGTCATGAAGCTGAAGCTGGATTCGTTAACATTCGTTGCTCACAACTCTCTGACCTCGATCCAAGCTAGCCCGCCTCAAGCGCCAACCAACGGAAACGACTTCAAAGATGAGTTTATGCGGCTAACCTTACGGGAGGGGATCACCAACATCACCATGCAGCTAGAGAGCCCCCGATAAGGGAAACAATTGGGAGAGCTCAAATACGAACGCCAATATAACAACTATATTTAAACATTAAATAAATGAATGTGGTTTATCCACTTTAATCAAAAAAAGAATGGTCGGCTTTATGCCACTTATTTATTTATTTATTTATTTTTGAAGTCAATATTTATCCACTTTAATAAATTAAAAAAAAAAAAAACAATCCCATGATACTCCCTCGGTCGGTCGACCGGTTACCCACAGCCATAACCACAATCAACATCTAAATTTCAAAATGTGTGTATGTTTGCACTTTTCTCTTTGTTTGCACGTGATGTTGCTATTCTTGCTTTTGAGATTATTGAAGTTAGTGGGCATGAGTTACAAAGGTTTTTGTTACCCTCATCGTTTTTAAGATTGGAGTTAGTGGCATGAATTAGAAAGTGCATTACATTTTCCCATGAATTAGAAAACAGCATAAATTAGAAAGGGCACAACAAAGTATTATGTTACTATTGACATCTATAACTTTGAAATATGTATAACATTTTTCTCATCCACAAAATTTACACCTTTTTTCACGCATCTTTACTCCTTACTATTAAAAACTTAGGGAGGTGGTAGGGGTTGGAGTGACAATGTTTTCGATATTAAATACAAATGGCCACTAAATAATAAGACTTTTATTGCTACAAAGGTTTGTGGTGATAATGTCAAAATATATGTTGCCAACGACAAAGGCACGTAAACTCTATGCCACTGAAGGATGTAGTTACACAAGAACCAACAATTCATGTCTCATTGACATTCTAATTATAGGCAACTCACAAGCACATGTTCATATTAGTCTGTCTTTTCCCACACATATTTGAATAATGGTCATTTCGGAGAAGATATTTTCTACACTAAAGATGAAGATAGATACATAAATGAAAGAGATGATGAGGTATCAATTGTCGTTTAAGAGAACATCATTGTAGGAAATAAATATGGTACAATGAATAAGGATATTGCAAATGAAATAATGCTAGTGATTATTAGAGTATGAAGTACTTAACCTATTGATAGTGACTAGAACCAACTTTTTGAATATATTAGTTCAATGGAATGGGAATGCCATATTTTCCGAAGCAAGGATGAGCTAGTGGATGTTCTACACAGGTGGTACATAAAGCATGTGGTGGAATTCATAATAAAAGAAGCAATCAAAATTTACAACCAAATGTAACAAGGCAAATTGACTTTGGAGTTTTCATACAATTATCCCCCTTTGAACAAACTTATGTACCATTAGAAAATATTAAGTTAATCATACTTGTGTAAACATTCTTGTTTGAATGAACACATTTGTGTGACCAATCATCAATGTACTACAAAATTAATTGCTAATCTCATAAAAATATGCTTCAAGACTAACTTAAACCTATCTGTGCACATCATGTGCAAGGCATGGTAAAGAATACATATCATATAGATTGTTGTACTACAAGTCTTGGCAAGAAAGGTTCAAGGCTATCACTAATGTTTTTAATAGTTAGGAATCAGGTTATGCTGACCTTTATACATACATTGCTACACTAGCTAAACAAAATCTCCTTGATCATGTATGAATTTGACTCAGAGTGAGGTCCTGGGTGAGAGTATTTTGAAACCTTTTTTGGGTTGTTGAACCATGTATAAAGGGATTTAAGCATTATCGATCTATTCTTAGTGTTGATGGAACATTTTTATATGAAAATACCTTGGGACTCTATTGATTACTACGACACTAGATGTTGATAATCAATTTCTTCCTTTTGCATTTTTTGTGGTAGAGAGTGAGGATGTTGATAGTTAGACTCAGTTTCAGGGACTTGTGTATATTATCCTTAATTATGGGTGTAGTATTTGTGTTATATCAAATTGGTTCATAGGTTATAAGCACGTGGTCAGTGATGTTTTTCCTACCTCGAAAGGATATGTTCATCAATATTTCTTGCGACATCTCACAGATAATTTCTTGAAGATTTCATTAATGGATTTTGGGAAAATTCTGGAAGGCAGTAATGGCTCCAAGAAAGTGTGAATTTTATTCATTGGTTGAAGAGTTGAAAGAGTTGAAACCCGATGTCGTGGAGTGGTTTAGAAAACTAGGTCCAATTGAATAGTGGCCAATGGCATATGATGGAGGGAAACATTTTAGAAGGTGTAGTATGAATATGTCATAGCGTTTTAATTTGATTTTAAAGGGTGCTCATGATCTTCCTATTAGGGCTTTTGTATTAATTGCCTTTCATTGCATTGTTATGTATTTCTACAACTATTGCGAGAGTGGACTTAGTATGGAAAGATGTCTTACCGATAAGATGGAGGAAAGGTTGCAACAAGTAATGGTAGAATCAAGACAACTCTATATTTATTTGTTTAATGTTGATAAGTTCCAAGTGATTGCATACCATGGAAATAGAACTTATGAGTATGAGGTTATTCTTAATGGTACTCAGAGTACTTGCACCTATGATTTCATGGCATACAAAAGTTTCCCAAGCATTCAAGTGCCTGGAGTGTGTAGTAGCAACAATGCTAATATATCACAGTATTTTTGTTGTTCAATACTCAACTGAGAGCTTTAGACATATACATACCAAAAAGTTTCATCCTACTTCTAATTGTGAATTTTGGATCCCTCATAGTGGTGTCATTGTGGTGCCTCCATAAGCTACAAAAAGGGCAAGATGACCAAAAGTTCATTGAGTAGGCATCCATATAGATAGGGTGGTGCTAGTAACGAGAAATGTTTGCTCAATGTGCAAAGAACCAAGGGATAATAAAACCACTTGCAATAAAAAGAGGCAAAGAACAAAGTCAGCACATGATTTATTTCTTCATATTATTTGTTTTAATCAACGCTTGGATTTTGATGACTTCTAGTTATGTTTTACAAATTGTATCATGGATACTTCATATAATTTGATTCTAGAGTGCATGCCTGAGGATGATTTTGTCCTTTCATTACAACAATTGTATAGGCCTACTGCGATATATATGAGACATTTGTGGAATATTGTTGAAGATTCTCAAATCATTGACCAAATCCTTGAGATTTGGTCAATTATCAATCTATTTTTGGCAGTATATATTTTATGTAAATTAATATAGAATATATGATTGATTTCTTTCCTAAAAATTAGATTGTATTTAATACTTTTCTTTTTCCTTGTTATCTGTAAGTGCTATAAAGTCACCCATATACTCTCATTTGATAAATAGAACCATACAATTTTGATTCTCTTCAATAGCTTAAAGTTTATAAATACTTTATACTATCTACTATTATTTTTAATATATTATTATTATTTTCCATTCACACTTGTATATCTTGTTTCAACTCAACTATGTAACAATTTTTAGGAAGGATCAAGCTTATTGATCATAATGAGCAAAAGTGGACTATTCAAGTAGTGGGTTGCATAGTAGGCTAGAGCATGTTGGACTATTATGAGTCTCAAGACTTAGGTTAGTATGTATTGATCACGCATTGATTCATCCCTAGATTGAGATGTGGAGGATTTGAGATGAGCATGTTTCATATTGGAGTTGGAGAGATAATTGGGGCATCGCGAAACGTAGCTATTTTGAAAGGCCTTCGAATAGATGGTTACATATGTTAGGGATATAGATGATATGCCCTAGACCCAATCTCTTGTGTAATGATTTGAATATATTTCAAACAATATAGTTTGATTAACATATGGCATTGTCTTTCTTTTGTCATCATATTAAGTGCTTAATATGATGAAGTCCTTGATTAAATTTAGAGACTTGTTGTTATGATAGAGATCATAATAATGAGAGACAAGTCTTAAACAATTTAATCTAAATTGTTCTTGATCACAGGATCATTAAGTTTAGGACATTAGTGATCCAGTTAGATCAATATATGTGTGATAGTCTCTATAAGATAAAGATTAGATAAAGATTAGTTGATCTCATTAACTAAATCACATATATAGATGATGCATATGGAGATATGATCATTGAACTGACTCAATTGAGAATTCCTAATGGTTAATATTACCATAAACTATCAATAGGATATTCTCTTGAAGAATGAGATATAATAGTTCCTTTGACCTGAGATCATCATAGTAATTAACAAGTTATTTATCATACTTTGATTCTGGACACCTATTGCCCTAGGATGATAGTTGAAAGGATATTGGGTATGATTAAATACTTGTAGAATTAATGATTGATCAAGATGGAATCTGTCTACTCTTGATAATGAGTTTGAGCTCTATGTTGTCATTATTTATAACGACTAAATTAAGACCTTGGCCAGGGCAAACGAATGAAGAAGAAAAGAGTTTCTTAAGTCATTCGTTGGTCGGTTATAATTGACATGAAACATAGTTGGTAACCTATTGGGATTTGACAGTCCAACCATATCCTAGGGTTGACCCGGAGCTTTATTGACAGAAGGAAAATATTACATTATTCTTCTACAGGTTCTTGAGAGTAATTATATACTTCATGCTATCCGGTCATTAAGGAGTGTTGCTAGACGCCAACCTTGATTAGTAAATTAGTATGACTAATTTACTACCGGCTTAGTATTGAACCTATGGGGTCACACACTAACGAGTGCTCTAATCTTTGCTATAGGATTAATTGTTTTATTATTTGATGATTAAATTAGATTATTTAATTTATCAAATAAATAAAATAAATTAGTCCAAATGGAATATTATTATATTCTTTACTAGCATAGAGAATATAGTTAATATTAATGGACAAAATGAATAATGATTGCATGTGTTGGTTTTGGGAAAACCAAAAGGTCTTTGGAAGACCAAAGGGTTTTGGGAAAACAAAAAGCCACATGCACTTGATGGTTTGGAAAACCAAAAGCCACATATAAATAATTAATGGTTTTGGGAAAGCCAAAAGTCATGCATGCTTGATGGTTTTGGTTTTTGGCAAACCAAAAGGTTTTGGGTAGCCCAAAAGCCTCATGCAAATACCTATATATATGTGGGCTTGCATATGGGTTAGATGAACAAGAAGAGATACAATCCTTCAAGGAAAGTGAGAGTCACAACATATTGTTCAAATTGTCCGGGGATTCCATTTGTGAAAGGGTTGATAGCGAAGGTTGGTCTCGGTGTGGATACACATAGAGTCTTCGCATTATCGAAGAGGTTTAAAGAGAAAAAGGAATTCGCTTCCAAGGTATGTTTTAGATCCGATCTTTAACAAGTTAAATAAATTTTAAATGCAAATAGATCTTCCATTGGATAATTTTGCCTTCCACTGCGTGTTTTGAACATCGAATAATCCAACAGTGGTATCAGAACCATGGGTCTTTGTGTTTAAAATTTATTACTAAATTTATTTATTTTGAAAGAACTTTTATATGTGATATATTGGTTTATTCTTGCTTCTAATTTTGATACATGTGATGTATATATAGAATGCACTCTTAGCATATGAAATTTTTGTTTATTTACTACATGCATATCCTTTATATTATTTTTGAATTATATGTTACATATGATGTAAATCAATTTAGGATTAATTGCATGTAGACAACTTGAATTTAATTCATATGCTATATATAAGTGATTAGATCACCTTGATATTAAAAATATTGTTTGAAGCATATGAAATTTTGTTACATGCTTGTTCTTTAATTATATGTTACATATAGATGTAAATTAATTTAGAACTAATTGCATGGGTGATTAGATCACAAAGGTTGTTTTAACAACAAATTCCCTCCCACTAAAATTGAGTTCTTAAATAATAAGATATAAGATATTTTATTATATAGCTTTCCATCAAATAAATATTCTTTTATTTATCTCTTGTTTATAAGGAGTGGCCTGACAACCAGGAGACTTGTAGTTCAAGAATAAATTAAAAAAATATTTATTGCATATGATGCACATATAATGGAAAGAATTGTTTATTTTATACTATACGCCTGGACTACCCGGGGGAGTATGAAAATCAATAAATTCTTTGCCATTATGATGGTTGAACTCAACTATGCCAATAGGAACGACCTGACAACCAGGGGACTATTAGGCATGGAGTTATTTAAGGAAGTTGTATAGAGATACAATTGGTAAGTGTACCTACCTTGAAAATATGTGTGAGAAACGACTTGACTACCAAGGGGCTCATACATATTGTTTGAGGATTCCTTTACTCCACTAAATAGAAATAGAGATTTCTAAAACTATAATGAGGGTACATAGTTAATTAGTGGAAATATCATTTAGATAAAAGTCCATGTCTTTATGATATCTATAAATGTGTTCTTATATTGTTGTATTTTCTTTCTTAATTTTAGATTTCTCAATATGTCTACTATATCACTGCGCGGCATACTTGATGCCAACAAGTTGGTTGGACCAAATTTTGATGACTGGTACCGAAATTTGAGAATTGTTCTCATGCATGAAAAACTTATTGATGTGATCGATAAGCCTGCTAAAGAAATCCCATCTGAGGATGATGCTGAAGCTACCAAGGATTATCAGAAATTCTTGGAGAATCGTCTTACTGCCGAATGCATCATTCTTGCTTCTATGAGTTCGGAACTCCAGAGGAAACATCAGGGTATGGATCCACCTGCAATAATCGAACATCTTAAGAAGATGTTTGCGCAAGAAAGCGTAATGTACCGGATATCGCCTATCTAAGGCTTTATTTGGATCCAAGTTGATCAGAACTCTCGGTTGGGCCTCATGTACTCAAAATGATTGATCTTATTGAAGAACTTGAGAAGTCAGGTTGCACACTTGGAAAGGAGCTTTCTCAAGATTTGATCTTCCAGTCACTACCTGAGTCCTTTTCACAATTCATTATTAATTTCAATATGCATAAAATGGATTGTGATCTTCATGAGATGCTCAATATGTTGATTGATTATGAGAATCAAATAGCTTCTGAGAAGAAGAAAGGAACTGTCATGTTGGTTGGCAACTCTTCTAATAAGAAGGGTAAGGGCAAGAGAAACCCAAAAAGAAGCCTTCTGCGCCTAAGGGTGGTGTGACTAAACCCAAAGGCAAAGAGGGCAAAGCTGACCAATCTAATGCTGAATGTTTCTTCTGCAAGAAGAAAGGACATTGGAAGAGGAATTGCAAGGAGTATCTTGCATCTCTAAAAAACAAGAAACAAGGTGAGACTTTGATGAAAAATGTTTTCATGGTTTCTTTAACTACTACTGATTCTTCACTATGGGTATTAGATACTGGCAGTAGTTTTAACATCTGCAACATGTTGCAGGGACTACAGATAAGTAGAAGGTTAAAGAAAGGAGAAGTGAACCTTCAAGTTGGGAATGGTGCAAAAGTTGCAGCCCTAGCTATAGGTTCAATTTCTCTTATGATGCCTACGGGCAAAATACTCATGTTGGATGATTGTTATTATGTTCCTAAATTTGTTTCGAACATAATCTCAATTTCTATGTTGAACAAGCGTGGTTTTCGAATTGTTTTTTATGATAACATTTGCTCTATTTATCATGATGATGATTTATATGTGCATGGTTATCTCCAACATGGTATTTATGTCTTACCTAATATGAATATTAATTCGATTATGCATGTTTCTAGTCTTAAGAGGAAAAGAGATGATCAAGTGAATCAAACATATCTTTGGCATTGTAGGCTTGGTCATATTGGAGAGAAAAGAATTAACAAGTTGCACAAGGAAGGTTACCTTGACAAGTATGATTATGAATCATATTCAACTTGTGAATCTTGTCTCAAAGGAAAGATGACCAAATCTCCATTTACCGGAAGTGGAGAAAGAGCCTCTGAATTATTGGGACTAATTCATACAGATGTTTGTGGGCCCATGAAGATTCAAGCCAGAGGAGGATATTCTTATTTTATCACCTTCACTGATGATATGTCTAGATATGGATTTGTGTATCTTATGAAACACAAATCTGAGTCTTTTGAAATGTTCAAAAGATTCCGTAGTGAAGTTGAGAAACAGACTGGTAAAAGTATTAAAGTACTAAGGTCTGATAGAGGAGGAGAATATCTGAGTGATGACTTTACTAGTTATCTCATAGAGAATGGGATTCTCTCACAATGGACACCTCCAGGAACACCACAACACAATGGTGTGTCTGAAAGAAGGAATCGAACCTTATTAGATATGGTGAGATCCATGATGGGGTTCACTGATCTTCCAATAAACTTATGGGGATATGCTTTGGAAGCAGCAACATACTTACTAAATAAAGTACCCACTAAGTCAGTCTCTACAACACCATATGAGATATGGAAAGGACGTAAACCAAGCCTTAAGCATGTTAAAGTTTGGGGTTGTCCGGCTTATGTTAAGAGATTGCATTCAGACAAACTCGACTCAAGATCTGATAAGTGTAGATTCATTGGCTATATATCCTAAAGAAACAATGGGATATTATTTCTATCATTCTTCTGACCATAAAGTGTTTGTGGCTAGAAGTGCAACCTTTTTAGAAAGGGAATTCCTTTTAGAAGGGAATCATGGTGCAGAAATAGAACTTGATGAAGTTCAGGAAACCAATGAATCAACTTATGAACATGAGATGCAAGTTGAGCAACCTTTATTAGATGTTTTGAAGATGTCAAACAAGTTGCCATCTTCAATGGTTGAAGTTCAAGAAACTATTGTAGATCAAGAACATGTTATTGAACCGGTTCAAGAACAAGTTGAACAACAACCGAATCTAATGCAAGGTGAACATGTTGTACACGAACCTCTTAGAAGGTCTACTCGTCAACGTCATGTACCAAATAGATTGAATCTTATAATACAAGATGATGAATCAAATGAGGTTGATCATAATGATGATGACCCTAAGACCTATGAAGAGGCTATACAAAGTTCAGACTATGAGAAATGGCAAAAGGCCATGGAATCCGAAATTGAATCCATGAAGGTCAACAAAGTATGGACTTTGGTTGAAGCTTCACAGGATATAAAACCTATTGGTTGTAAATGGGTTTTCAAGAAAAAGATTGGAGCAGACGGAAAGGTAGAGACCTATAAGGCCCGTCTTGTTGCTAAGGGATACCGTCAAAAAGAAGGAATAGACTATGATGAAACTTTCTCTCCCGTAGCAATGCTCAAATCAATTAGGATTACGCTTGCTATAGCAAAAGATACTATGATTATGAAATATGGCAAATGGATGTGAAAACGGTTTTCCTTAATGGTGAGCTGGAAGAGGATGTGTACATGACACAACCTGAAGGTTTCACATCCCTGTCTGATCATAATAAAGTTTGCAAGCTTCAAAGGTCAATTTATGGACTAAAGCAAGCTTCTCGGAGTTGGAACATTTGCTTCAACAAGACAATTGAAAAGTTCAATTTTGTTAGATGCGAAGAAGAACCTTGTGTGTACAAAAAGGTTAGTGGGAGCATAGTTATTTTCTTAGTATTGTATGTCGATGATATATTACTTATTGGGAATGACATACCAGCATTGCAAAATACCAAGATTTGGCTATCCGAACAATTCTCCATGAAAGACTTGGGAGAAGTAGCTTATATATTAGGAATAAAGATCTATCGAGATAGATCTAAGAAGTTGCTTGGGCTTTCCCAATCTATGTACATTGATACCATCTTAAAGAGGTATAACATGGAAAATTCCAAAAGGGGCTATCTACCGATAGGCACTGGAATTACTCTCAGTAGAGAGGATTGTCCTCAAACTTCTAATGAGAGAGAACGCATGAGTAGAATCCCATATGCTAGTGCAGTGGGAGCTATCATGTATACCGTGATATGTACACGTCCTGATGTGGCTTATGCACTTGGAGTGGCTAGTCGATATCAGGCGAATCCTGGTGAGGAGCATTGGAAAGTGGTTAAGACCATTCTTAAGTACTTAAGAAGAACTAAAGACCAATTCCTCATCTATGGAGAATCTGAGTTGAAACTAGAAGGTTATACTGATGCAAGTTTCGCTTCAGATAAAGATGATAGCAAATCTATTTCTGGTTATGTTTTCACCTTAAATGGTGGTGCAGTGAGTTGGAAGAGTTCCAAGCAAGCTACGGTAGCTGATTCAGTGACTGAAGCAGAATATATAGCAGCTAGTGAAGCTGCTAAGGAAGCAGTTTGGATAAAGAAGTTCTTAACTGAACTTGATGTGGTTCCTTTAATAGAAGGTGTTGTTCCACTATTGTGTGACAATACTGGAGCCATCGCTCAAGCAAAAGAGCCGAGATCACATCAAAAATCCAAGCATATTCTGCGAAGGTATCACTTAATTAGAGAAATCATTGAGCGTGGAGACATCAAAATTCAAAAGGTTGATGGAAAGGAAAATGCAGCAGATCCATTCACCAAGGCTCTTGGTGCAAAGGAGTTTGATAAGCACAAGTGGAAATTGGGAATGAAGTACATGACCGATTGGCTCTAGTGCAAGTGGGAGATTGTTAGGGATATAGATGATATGCTCTAGACCCAATCTCTTGTGTAATGATTTGAATATATTTCAAACAATATAGTTTGATTAACATATGGCATTGTCTTTCTTTTGTCATCATATTAAGTGCTTAATATGATGAAGTCCTTGATTAAATTTAGAGACTTGTTATTATGATAGAGATCATAATAATGAGAGACAAGTCTTAAACAATTTAATCTAAATTGTTCTTGATCACAGGATCATTAAGCTTAGGACATTAGTGATCCGGTTAGATCAATATATGTGTGATAGTCTCTATAAGATAAAGATTAGTTGATCTCATTAACTAAATCACATATATAGATGATGCATATGGAGATATGATCATTGAACTGACTCAATTGAGAATTCCTAATGGTTAATATTACCATAAACTATCAATAGAATATTCTCTTGAAGAATGAGACATAATAGTTCCTTTGACATGAGATCATCATAGTAATTAACAAGTTATTTATCATACTTTGATTCTGGACACCTATTGCCCTAGGACGATAGTTGAAAGGATATTGGGTATGATTAAATACTTGTAGAATTAATGATTGATCAAGATGGAATCTGTCTACTCTTGATAATGAATTTGAGCTCTATCTTGTCATTATTTATAACGACTAAATTAAGACCCGGCCAGGGCAAACGAATGAAGAAGAAAAGAGTTTCTTAAGTCATTCGTTGGTCGGTTATAATTGACATGAAACATAGTTGGTAACCTATTGGGATTTGACAGTCCAACCATATCCTAGGGTTGACCCGGAGCTTTATTGACAGAAGGAAAATATTACATTATTCTTCTACAGGTTCTTGAGAGTAATTATATACTTCATGCTATCCGGTCATTAAGGAGTGTTGCTAGACGCCAACCTTGATTAGTAAATTAGTATGACTAATTTACTACCGGCTTAGTATTGAACCTATGGGGTCACACACTAACGAGTGCTCTAATCTTTGCTATAGGATTAATTGTTTTATTATTTGATGATTAAATTAGATTATTTAATTTATCAAATAAATAAAATAAATTAGTCCAAATGGAATATTATTATATTCTTTACTAGCATAGAGAATATAGTTAATATTAATGGACAAAATGAATAATGATTGCATGTGTTGGTTTTGAGAAAACAAAAAGCCACATGCACTTGATGGTTTGGAAAACCAAAAGCCACATATAAATAATTAATGGTTTTGGGAAAGCCAAAAGTCATGCATGCTTGATGGTTTTGGTTTTTGGCAAACCAAAAGGTTTTGGGTAGCCCAAAAGCCTCATGCAAATACCTATATATATGTGGGCTTGCATATGGGTTAGATGAACAAGAAGAGATACAATCCTTCAGGGAAAGTGAGAGTCACAACATATTGTTCAAATTGTCCGGGGATTCCATTTGTGAAAGGGTTGATAGCGAAGGTCGGTCTCGGTGTGGATACACATAGAGTCTTCTCATTATCGAAGAGGTTTAAAGAGAAAAAGGAATTCGCTTCCAAGGTATGTTTTAGATCTGATCTTTAACAAGTTAAATAAATTTTAAATGCAAATAGATCTTCCATTGGATTATTTTGCCTTCCGTTGCGTGTTTTGAACACCGAATAATCCAACAACATAGTCGCACGCCACAAGTTGAGGATTATTGTGACATGTTCTAGTAGATGTTTGGTATTGTGTCAGACCTAGTTAAGAAGTGCAAATTTAAGATGACTTGGTTACTTGATTGATTTTCATCGATGGTAGACATTAGTGGTGTGGACTCAACTAAGCAGTTAAGGCATATAGCTTGGACTTGTTTGGTACTCGTTTATTCCCAAATTATTCAAGTCATACTGTTCACCTAAAGTGGTTGCCTCTTATTGGAAATTTTGTTCATTATGATCAATATGTATGGGGAATAGTCATTCTTACCCATCTCTAAATAGAATTAGGAAAGGCTTCCATAATTGAAAAAAAAAACCAGCACTACTCCAACTCTTTCACTCTTTTACAAGTAATTTTTTATTTATATTTTTGCATATTAAAATTGTTATTATATCTTAAATGTGGATTTTTTTTTTTAATGTTGTGTGCACATAAGGGCTTCGAAGCATTTCCCCAAAATTCAATTAAAGCGAATGTTGATTGGTATCCAGACTCACTCCAACATGATAACCCTTATAAGTCCAAGTATTTAATAATATCAAGTTTTATCTTATTATTATTATTATTATTATTATTATTATTATTATTATTATTATTATTATTATTATTATTTATTTATTTATTTATTTATTTATTTTACGTTGTTATTTTTCGTTTCCATAGTAACATATCATAATCAACCATACCTCATATAGATGGTGCCATTGAGTTTTTATAGACATGTTGTTAGCATCCTAAGCTAACCATATTTTGGAAATCTTATGCTTATTGTCTAGGGTTAAATATGAGTATTTATTGCATGAATTGTGCACATTTAACCCTACATTCTACAAGGTGATCAACTTATGCTAGCTGCTTGAATTAATAGTGATTTGTACTTATCTAATGAGAATTGATATTATTTTGAGTAAATTGTATTGATTGCAGGAAAGGCTTAGTCTTGACCTTCAATGAGGAGCTACATAAGTGGAAGGAAGCCCGAAAGCAAAAATTGAAAGAGCGGCGACAAATCAAGCATTTACCAATGCTGCAGGATTGAAGTCGACGCGTCAGCTTTCTCTAACCAACTCGTCGGGACTAAGCCATAGAACAACAGGACGAAACCGATGCATTGGTTGCTCAAAGTTTACGAGTCGGTTCTGGGCAAACATCGTAGTGCAGTGGGTAAACCGACGTGTTGGTTCTTGGAGTCGATGAGTCGATTTTCGCAGCTATATAAAGAGACTTAAGGTTTCTTCATCTGATTATCTCAATTCTCACCACTCTTAGAGGCGGCCAAGGCTTGACGACCCAAGGGCATCCAAGAGGAGTCCATCAACGGTAGTACCGACGATCCGGAGAGGAAGAGCACTTCGTGATAAGGAAGACCCAAGGATAACTATCTTTTTTTAGTTCGTGTTAACAATGTTTGTCCTTGTATTTGAACATGAATCTCTTGTTGAATGACCTTAATGTTTGTTTTGCTTTAGTTTCCATGTTACTAGGCTAGAACCTTTATTCTAGGGTTGTATGGGATGAAGACTTGAACATCTATTGTATCTAATGTTTAATGGTTTACTAGTTGTCTTGTGGTAAGCTTGTGTTGCAATCTCCTTGAACCATTAGTGACATAGTAATAGCAAATTAGCACGCTTTAGTCCTAGACTAGCGTTGAAGGTTGTTAATTGAACAAGGTGAAAGTCGGGGTGACAACCCGAAGCTCTATTCGCATAGAACTATGCTTTGGCTTTCCACAGGCAAGGTTTAATACCTAGGTCCAACAACATTTCACCCTCATGACAGGAGGAGTTTTGGTGTATTCCTTGTGACAGAGAATCTGTAAGATGCGCCCAGAGTGCACTTAAGTATCTTAGGTTGTCCTTGTGTGTGCTCTTATCCATGCAACTAAGCAACTCCATGAAACATTAGAGAACATCTTAATCAAGTCGGATTCCCCATACAACCCTAGATCCTCACCAGTGAGTGTTTTCCCGATCTTCTATCCATTTGTCATTGATTTAACTTGACATCTTCTTCCATCATAATCATTACTCTTTCATTTGGGTTAGAGTAGTTTCCTTGTTTAGTTTTAGTTAGCTAGCATCCCACTCCTTGTGTTCGACTCGGGCTTACCAGTATAAATTATATTACTTTGACTACCCGTGCACTTGCGTGAGTGTGTGTACGTGCTCAACACATGTACATTCAATAACTATATCATTCTATTGAGATCATTATCACGCCTCGACCCGATTTCTAGAGCCTCCGTCATGTGCACAGACCGGCCGTACCCAAGCAGAGGCGAGCCCCACTTGGATACAAGGCCTAGGTAAATAAAAAACATGCAAAATAAATTCATTAATGTCAAAAACCAGAGTTCTTACAGCGAAATTCAAAGTCAGGGTTCAAAAGACCTATAGTGGTTGACACAAAATTAGGCCCTATAGGGTCCTACAGAAGTATACTCACTCACAAATTATTCTGAAGTCCCCGGACCTCGACAAGTTAATCCCAAACCATTGCGTAGCTCTTGAAACCAATTTAGCTAATCCCTCAAACCTGAAAGAGAAAATCAAGTAGAATGAGCTTTCGAAAGGAAAGCTCAATAAGCACCCCCGTAGGGGAACACAATGAAGCCAAAAAGGGATAATCAAAAATAAAAGTGATCCAATCGAAAACATAAACATATCAGAACACAAGAACAGACACAAAGATCACTATCCGTCATTCTCATAATAAAGAATATAACAAGCAATAGGCAAGCAAACTTTCACGTCATCTCCTGGTACTCATCGACATCAGCCGATCATCACTCTTAATCACATCCATACCCTCGAGTCTGGTAGCACTCCTACGTGCACGTACACGGTCAGCGTATCATCTCACTAACGGGTGGACATCCAGAGTTTCCTCCCCTAGTAGAATTACAGGACGTTCAGAGTGTCCTCTCACTGAACGCCCGCAACTTATGTGTACTAAGTGGGAGAATCTTCAACACTAGAAGAACTGAAACACCAACCCGGACGGAGCATAGGCTCACTTGTTTCCACGGCCACGTGCAAAACAACGGGAATGGTATGTTCAGCGATCTCAAATATACCCAACAAATATCAACACATCAACTTGCATACACTAACATGAAAACTCAACAAAGCAGGAGAACGAATACGTGTATGCAAATCCAAACAACAGTATACCAAACATGGAAGCATCAAAGCTAATAAATGCTCAGACAGTAAAGCAAGAATAAAAAATACTCAACAATATCAAGGCCAAGAAATACTTCGAACAATGAGGCAAAGTTAAGAATAAGCCAATAAACCCAACATCTGGGTAGGAACTAGGCCGAAGTACTTACAAAGAGGGGAACAAGGAAAATGTACTTACTTAAATAAAAAATAAAAAATAAAAAAACATGAATCGACAAAGTCAAGAAAGCCCATCACTAGGCGGGTACTAGGCAAAAGTACTTACCTTAATAGCGATATCCTAATTCCCACGGGACTCCTTCCTGACACGTCTTTACGTCAAATCTGGTAATAAATTTTATATAAGTAACGTTAATTATTCATAAACCCTATATGCACATGAATAGTCCAGTATTGGGCCGTATTTTAGTCCACTGGGCCCTTGTGTTTCATATCAACTTCTTATTAAAAGCCTGGACTCTACCCTTTATCAAAAATGTTGTTGTGTCTTAGTGGTTAAGGTCCAATAGTTTGGTTATGGAGGTGTTGGGTTCCATTCTCATCTCCTCTATATATTATTCTTTTGTTTTTATTTGTATTTCCAACATGATTCAAGCTTGGCTAAACCTAACCAGTTAGCCAACTTGACTAAACCCAACCCCTTACAATTAATTGAACATAATAAAATAAAATTGACTAGACCCGGCCTCTTATAATCGACTGGACCCAACCTGCTAATTAAGTAAACCGGTTTGATTTCAATAAACCAGACCCAACTTGTTTCATTAAACCCACTCCAACTTAACTCATTAGACCATAGCCTGAATAATTGGACCTGCAGACTCAACCAAGTCGACTGACTTAATCGAATCAATTAACTTACTTGAGCTTAGTTAGGACCTACCCTTCATTTAACATGATTCAACCGGTTTGGCGGGCCCAACTTATCAAAACAAAACCTAACTAATTGGGTTCAATTCTTTAATCGGTTGAGCCCAACCCTGAACCTGTTTCTTTTAAACAGACTCGAGCTCATCTTCAACCTCCAGGCGGAGCTCCACCAGAGGGAAGTGGCGCTCAAGCCTGTCCACTGATCGTCAGTGATGGGCATGGATGACAGGGTCTTTCTCTTCTAGAGTCCCTCGCCGTCCGAGGGTGGTGTGCGAGCCGCGAACGTCCTCCTGGCTGAGGGTTGTCGAGTTCCTCATCCTCCCCTTGAAGGAGTACGGTTATTCGCGGCTGGCTCTCTATTTTCCGGCGTTCAGCTCCCAGACAAAAAATAAACAGCGAGCATGTGATACTATCCCTTCCCTCCCAACCGTGCATGCGTGATGTTTCAAGAAAATAATCAAGAAAGAGAGGCTCATCGAAGTTGGTCATCCGTCAAAGCTCTCCACGCGATGATGTCTCGCTCCTCCTCCCGTGCTTCCCTGAAGATGGTCGTGATTCCCGAGGCGCTCACCTTGACGATTCTCTCCTTCTCTGTCCCTCTGTCTCTCCTAGAGGAGGTGGTGGCGTTGCAAACTTCTCCGATGGTGAGGTTAGGGTTCCAGGGTTCCCCTCTATTTATAGAACTCGCGGACGAATCGGGATCAACTTCGGAGATTCATCGCGTTATCGGATAAGCTTTATCTTCACTTTAAATTTTCGTTTTGCAGTTGTCCAGGAATTCAGATAAACCACGTGGCAGCAGCGCTGGGGAAGACAAAATCCCTGCCTCACGATCGCTCAAGCGTGGCATCGGATGGTCCCCACTCGGCATGGCCTAGTTCTAGATAGACGACTGGATCCTCGGCTCATGCCTCGTGTCCATACTTCTTTTGGATTAGTGGTGATGATCACTTGGCGATGAGCAGACAGATTTCTGCTTTCTACCTCGAACTTATCCGCCTCCACTTGATGTGCAGTTACAATCTATTCTATCCAATGCAAGGAATCGGGCAGCTTGGATCAAATCCAACGCCTTGAACTTGAATCGGACTTTCAGATGAACGGTTATGATCCTGCCATTTCGACAGAATGGATGTAAGGTCGAGATTAATTTTTGTGCCTGGAACTTAACCCTCTATCACATGATCTTTTAATCTCGACTGTCCATTACTTCTAATACTATACCCTGCATGGTTTTTCTCATGCTTTTGCAAATATGTCCCCTCCTTTTTATTTAGTTTACATGCAAGTCCCTCAGCTAAGAGAGAGAGAGAGAATTATGTTCTAGTCCTTAATATTTCCTAAATTACAAATTAGTCCTTGATGGCTCCAGTTTACCCCAATTAAAGGATTGACCATTTTAATCCCCTCTTTGCACTTAAGTTCCAAGTTTGGAAATTCATTTCATCAACTAATAATCACTTAACTATTTAAAGAGTAATTAAGGACTTTTATTCCAATCAAATTTCAAGCAACGCCAAACTTGGGAGACTCTCCCTTATTCACTAAACAATAAAATAACTACTTAAAGCCTAGAAAGAAAACATAAATTCCTAAAGACTAAAACTTAAAACATACTAAAATCTTGGGTCTTACAATCATTCAAATATACATCAGTACTCAGATGTAATACTCTCGACATGTTTTCATGTGTTAATATACTACATTCTTTTAGGCTATGACATTCTCATTTGTGTTTGCTATGAACCATATCCTTAACATGTTGTAGAGCGACTACTATCCATATAAACATTAGGTAGAGACATATATATGGATGTCTAGAGTCCCATTGATTTATATAGAGTTTATTGAAGATGCATTATCTAGATCATGTATTATGTTAGCTTGGATACACTCAGCATATCCCAAAGCTAGTAGAGTAGCTACAACCGTACTCATGACATGATCGTGAATGTCACATTAAGGATTAGGTCATTATTTATGAGAAGAAGGTTCAAGTTGGGTATAGCGATATTCCACGATATTCACTCCACCAAGGGCCCTTGTGAGAGGTTGTGACCTGACTCTTATACGATATTTTTTATGGTATTGGGTTTACTCACCGTTACATATCTTGGGCACTGACTACAAGCGGTGAACCTTTCAAGCATGTTCCTATGATACCCCAGTAGGCAACATGGGTGAGTAAATTAACTTACTCAGTATTATATACATGTTTATTGAGCATCTAACGTATCATACTAATATATTCATCAATACAAGTTAACACGAAACCTCATATGGATTCTCTATAAGAGATGTCACAAGTACCAGGTGTTACATTAGAGTTTATACATGCTCTAATAATCTGGTATTATCCTTGAAGGTGCTTCTGCTGTTTATAATTTATTGTTGGTAATTTGGTATTATCCTTGAAGGTGTATGTAAAATCCAAGAAATTTTAAGAAATTAAAATGTTAAAATTGTCTTGAAATTATCTATATTTTTCCTAGAGTTTTAAAATAGGAAATAAATGAGGAAAAATTAAGTTTAAAAGGGATTTAAAACCCTAACTAGGGTTTATGGTGACCAGAAGGACTTCCTGGTAAATTTTAAAAGTATGGGGGACTATAAAATAATTTTTCCTCTCACAGTCTTGGACCTGTATGTAATATTAGAAGTGTCAAGGACCTCCTCGAAAATTATCCATGAGAAAACCCTAAATGGAGATAGATGGACTACCGAGATCAAAAAGATCTCGATGAGACCCAATCTCTGAAAGCATTACCAAAGCTCTCGTAGAGGACCGACGGTCGAAATGAGATGGAATCCATCTCTGAATACTAGATACGGTGTAGGAGATGAGATCAAACCATTGAACATGATTTGATCTCTACTGGCCGATCGGGAGGCCGGATTCGAGGCTTTATAATAAAATCTTAGCCGCCGAGTGAAATCGTGAGGATCCTTACCCCTACATCCGGAGAGACCAAATCCCAGGCATTCTTACCGCCGCCCGCCTCGAAAACCGCCGCGCCTACGAAGTCTAGCCGGACGCTTCGCGGCAAGCATGAAAGCAAGAAGCCACCGGCCTACGGGCGCGGAGGTCATGGACGCTGGCTTACTTTCCGCCCGCCTCCCAACGGCTATAAAAGGAGGGACCTCGCCTCACCTGCTCCTCCACACAACGCATCAAGAAGGTATTTCTCGGTGAGCTTGAACGAGGAGAAAGGGAACTTGGGAGCCGCAATTTGAGTCGCTGCATTCCGCCAATGTGTCGCTAACAGAGCTCACCGTGTGGAGAGAAGACGGGTCGGAAAGCTATCGGGGAAGTCTCAACCAACTCACGGAGAGGCTAACGAAGCTCACGGGTGGACAGAGTGGAGCCGCTTCTACAAGGATCGATTCGTAAGTTCTCTCTCTCCGCCCCTCGTAGCATTTAAATACTATGCATAAACTCACCGGGACAACAAAGAGGCCTGGCCAGTGAGTTTAAATTCGTGGAGGAGGACTCTACCTTCCGACGCCACCCAAGCGCCGGGAGACGCCCTACTGGCTGAGCCGGATGCGCAGGGAACCGGCTACAAGGTCGCCGGAGTTCCTCCATGGGCGTCGCGGGTTGCGGTTGAGAAAGACGAGAGTGAGAGAGAGGTTGAAGACGATGGGGGAAAAGAAAAATAAATAAAAATAATAAAATGTTTTAATTAAAATAGTAACCATGGCAATGTGACAAAATAAACTTAATTAATTGATTTGAATTATTTGTCACAAATTATAGGAGTGTGACAATATTAAAAAAAATAATAATAATCAAATGTATTGTTGACTATAATGTTGCATGTTAATTGGTTAATAGAACTAATTAGTGGATATTTTATTTTAATCTCATGGATTAGTAATATTAAGTTGTAGAGGTGTGACAACTGATAGTTGTCAAGCTATTAAGGAAAATCTAATTAAATAGTTAGTTAGTCATTATTAGTTGTTAATCGGGAAATTAACTAGCTAAATTATTAGATTAACGTTGGAAGAAAATTGGATAGTGTGACAAGATTTAAAAACCTAGGAACGTTGATTAATTCGTTTCTAGTTATGAAAGTGTGACAATTTGATAGATGGTTAATAATACCATGAAATATATATAGATGTGACAAATTATCTAGGTAAATAATTTTTCACGTGCTATTAATCAGTTTTTGCATAGTTACAATTTAAGCAGATAATTTTTCATGTGCTATTATATGTGTGACGATTAATTGATTAGCTTGTATAGTTACAACGACTATATGGTGCTATAGTTGTGATGAAATCAATTAATTAATTAACTAGTAGCAATGAATAAATAATTTGAACTATGTTAATGTGACATAGATAATCGAATAATCAACTGGATTGATAAGATTTTAAATCTTGGTACTGTGGCAAATTAATAGAATAATTTTGGGGATGATAAAGTTATTCTAAGTGCGACAAAACTTAGTTGATTAATATTGGAATTAATTGAGAGATTTGCAAGGTCAAGCCAAACTGTGTAATGGGCTGGAAATAGGCCCAATTCACCTAAAGTGGTTAGAAATGACTAAATAAGGTTTGGGACTCGACAAGTAGGCTAAAGTTGACTAGGTTTGACCAAGTTGGGTCTAAGGTCAACTAAAGGACATGGAAACAGGGGATAAGGCCGTCAAGAATCAGAGATGGTCCTAGGACTCAGCAGGCCTAAGTTCAACAAAAACGCTGAACATGCATGTGAAACTAGAAGCTTGCAATAAAACTTGACTCTAATAAGGGTCTATGTATGCATACTCTCGTGTGGGAGACGTAAGGCATTTCAAAGGAGACCCGGAAGACATTTAGTCTCTGTGAGGTAAGTTCGCTTTGCCTAGTTTCCTCCCGGCGGATTTCTTGGACTTGCTATGTATTCTTATTACATGCACTTTGATACCATACATGCCGCTTATATCCGCTTTGAATCCGCTGAGCATGATAGCTTTGTCTGTGGACGCTTGGTGTCCCTAATTGCTATGTTCTATCAGCTCCGACTCAAATGGAGCTAGGGAAGCTCCAATTTAGGAATGTTCAGTGGTTAGACCTCCGACCTTCCCCGATGTTCTACCCGTGAGAAGCAAATCTCCTCGAGGTCTTACCGCCGCTAAGTGGCATGATAATAATCCACCGCAGCACACGCAGAAGAGGTAGTTCTACCGACCTTTTGATGAGGGTCAAACGACCAATTAGGTCGTGTTTATATCCAAAAGCCGGACATACCGCCGGGAGTAAACTCGAGTTCTCTTAGGGACTCACAAATGCAGCTCGAGGGCTTCGTAATGTGGGGTCGCACCTTTGACTTGCTTGTGGTAGACTCCTAGTGACTTTATTGTTGATACTATGATCCTCGCTTGGACCGCCATTTTTTTTCTATTGATGACACTGTGACTGCAGTACTTGCATCGGAAGCTTTCCCTTCAAAGCTCATGTGTTATCTCTTTTCCTCTTATGCATTCAGGTATAGGAGGGAGAGAGCTTCGGGGAGAGGACTGAGGACCCGAGGTTATAGGAGTCTTCTTTATCTTTATCTCGGAGCATTATTGTCAGTAGGACCCAGATAGGGGACCAGATTTCTATAGGGCCTACTTGACTTTATTGACTCTATGTTCTTATGAACTCGAGTTTATATTTTATTTATGGATTGTTGTATGCTTATCACATTATTAGGCCTTGTATTCGAGTTGAGTTTATCTCTTCTTTAATACGGCCGGTCTGTTGACGAGCCCGAGGTCCCGGGATCCGGGTCGGGGCGTTATAGTGTATATGTTGCTTATAATTGGAGCCCATTGTGTACACATGCTCTTGTTGACTAGACATCACGTACATGTTACAATTAATCTCATTGAAGCAGTTATTGCAAAGAAGTCTATTGTTCTTCATGATTGGTTACAGGTAGATTTAAAAGTTATGTTTTCATGAAGTAAGATTCTTTGACTATATTGATAACTTTCCTAGAAGCATTTCATGTTGTTGGTATACAAAATTTTTTGGAGAATTGTTAGTGTTTGGTTACTTTGATCATTATGATAAGAATGAGAAACCAATTAGAGCATAATGACATGAGACCAAAAATTATCACTGGACAAGATTCTAAATATAAATTTACTTGGAATGGGGAATACTATTTTTATTCTTAACCGCATGTATAACAGTTAGAGATACTCAGCTCAATTGAATGTTAACATATTGGTTTCATGAATCCATTCAATAGACTAATGTGGATTCCATCTTGCTAGTCTGTAGTGATAACTTTTGATGGGTATTCAGATTCTTATCCATTGTATGCCTTTGAAAAATCCTCAATATGAAGTACCTTCCTCCATTATATTAGATTTCAACAATTGAGAAAACACTTCAAAGTGTTAAAGGGTAATACCATATTTGTGTGTTCATGAATTATAAATTAGATAATATCATATAAAGATTACTTGACAAAAGACACTCTTGATTCCACACAATTGATTTAAATTATTTTGTTATTATATACATTTGTGAATAAAGATTAGAAGTGAATCCTAACACTTTGATTTTCAATTTCTCTTCTCTTATTCCATAAAAGAAAAGATATTTCATTGCAAAGAAATGAGAACCAAAACTTTCATGAACACTAAAATAGAAGAGACTTTGAGTTTGCTTGAAAATAATTAGAGAAGTCAATGTAATTCAACAGATTTTTATTTATGCATTCCAAGGATTCTCGCTAGATTGCAAGGCCGAACAAGTGGATTATGTATTCTAAGAAGTATGTTACTGAGAATGGATGTACAGTTTGTCATAAAAGTTATTATACTTCAACATTTAAATGCATGCAGTAGGTTGAGGTCCTTGAGTGTTATTGGTTAGCTATTATAGAACTTGAAATGAAATAAGCTATAGTCCTAGCAATGCTTTCTGCACTAGTTAGCTTAAAGCTTGAACATTGTTCAGGTGACCAAATGTTGTTGAATTCAACAAATCTTTATATTTCTGTTAACCTTTATGCTCATTTGAATTGGATACTACCACTTATTCATGCACTGGACATGGTTTTGTTAACCTTTAGGGGACATTAATTTGGTTTGCGGTAATAATATATTACCATACTAATGAGATTACCACGGTAATGAGATTACTGTTGTAATGTAGTCAGGAATGCTATATGCCTAGGAATGTTATGATAATCTTTCATTACCATATTTGGTTGGTCATGGTAATCAATTTGGTAATATTCCAAATTTCCCAAAATACTGTTGGTTATAAAATTTTCACCAAATATAAATTAAAATTTAAAATAAATTTTTAGATTAAAATTAATTAAATTTTAATACCAAAAATTTATTATGGCACATTTTCCTGAAATACCATTGCATCTAAAATTTTGATCAAATTTAAAGTTATAATGAAATTAAACTTTTACATGTTACAACTTCATAAATTTCCATACAAAAAATTCATACAAATGCATTTTAATAACCAAAATGTTTAAGAACCAACAAAGTTCATACAAAAAATGTTTAAGCAACCAACAAATTCAATATAATACAAAAAATTTCATACAACTTAATATACAATCTGCATGTTAAAATAATAAGCATACACAATAAGTTGTCCACATAAATCCAGTATAAGTAACCAACATAAAATCCATTCACACCTTACTAAAATCCAACATAAAATCTATTCACAAGCATACATAATAAGTTGTCCACATAAATCCCCACACATCACTAGTTTCACAATCCATACAATACACAATCATAAAAATCCATAAACACCAAGATTTAATTCTACTGGCAACCAATTAAAACCCAAGTAACATAATCCTTCTTGCACTCATCAGGAAGTGAGAAATAGTATGACACCTTGCTAGTGTCAGATACAATTAGCCCACCAACTTTGATCCTTTCCCATTAGGATAAGCCTTCAATCTTAAGTAGCTAAATATAAACTTTCTTCTTTCCTTCTGCCTCATCAACTATGAATTGGAAGCAACCAACAAGCCTTGAAATATGCTCTCCAGAACTTTCAATCCAACTCCTAATAGAGCTCATGGTGCTTGTGAGCTCATCAGTGACAACATCTTGACCTAAGGAGCGTTTGCGCTTAATTCTCCTTGAAGGTGCAGCCTGTGATGGACCTGGTTGTGAAGTGGCAGTGGCATTAGTTGGGCTTGGAAGGACACTTGCATTGTCTTCCTCATCTACTTGATTAATATCATGTTCAAAATCAATAAAAGCTTCTCCTATGTAGGACTCAGTAGTTCCTGCAACTTCCTTATTTGCAATATCCTCAACAGCATCGGCTAGAGCCTCAGCATCCTCCTAGTGGCTCGATCTTTACCAAATACCTGGCTCAACTCCTTTAGAAAAGGTAAAGGCTTGTTCCCCCAAAACCCCCCGGGTGACTCTGAAAACAAACAAATAAATAAATTATAAACATAGACAAGACATCTATAGCTGACAATGGTAAAAATCAAAATATTACAGTTATAATAAAATTACCTTTACCTAATCATTGAAGACAGTAGCATCACATGTAATGCATTTTGCGTCATCATTCCCAAATTATCAGCTAATCCCAAATTATTAGGAGAGAAAAGATCCATCTACACAAAAAATTTGAGCAGTATAATAAATTAGATGACATATGCTGGCAGACTCAAAAGAAACATGTTATGAATATAACAAAAAAATTCAGTTCCAAACAAAGTCATTGGCAAACATATCAATTACCACGGGGCATGTATTTTAGTATCAAGCAACAATATATTGTCATGGGATCTTAACCCAATGATATTTCTACAAAGAAGGATCACCATCACCACTGTGATATTCCTCAGGTTAATATCAATGATATTCCTCATTTGTATAAACCAAAGTTCAAGTTAATATTAATGATATTTCTACAAAGAGGTTAATATGCCAAGAAGGATCACCATCAACACTATGATATTTCTCCAAAGCATCACACAGGCATCAACAAAAATCCTTTTGCCATAAATTATTATGACAATGATCCTTATAGTGACACTTTTAGAATCAACATCTGTCAAAAACATTCTCAAGAATCTCAAAATTCGAGTTATAACTACTAAAGTTCTTGATATGCATGCAGGTCATACGTATAAATCAAAGTTCATATTTAGAATAGAAATTCCAAAAAATATAAAATAACCAAGGATCAATAAAAATATTAGTTATCTCACCATTAAACTTTGAATGCAAAGATTATTTCTGAAAGTAAGAGAAGCATTTTTAGCAAAGATTGTCATGAAAATATGAAATTGGGATTTACAACCTCTATTAAATTGTTTGAGTTAATTCTTGCTTTATGGAATACATAAAATTTGATCATGAATTATATATAGTAGCAACTCCATATGTGAGTGGTAAATTAATATAAGTTAGATCAATCTCAAGAAAGATTTCAAACTAATGATTCTTTTCACTGATAAGCTAGAAAACACAAATTTACAGAATACTCTAAAATTTTCAATTTGTAAATCAAATACTCAAATTCTACTAAGCTAAACTCAAATTTCACTTAGGGGTTGTTTGGTTCCCCATAAGTGTTTGTGATGTAACTTGTTCTACATGTAAAAGTCACTTTTGTACATTTGGTTTACCATAAAAGGACCACTTACCTGTAAATCATATTACATCTCAACCCCCTTTTACTGCATTTCAATTCACAACCAATTTGGCCGTGAGTTGAAATGTAGGATAACTAAGGCATTTACACTCACCTTCTCACTCAAGCCATCACTCTCTTCTCCCTTGTTGAAATTTATAGCTCGTTTTACTCGTTCCCGAGATTGACTATTCCTCTTGATCTCTCTCTTTTGCCTTGCCGAAACCGTAGCCCCATTGTCCACCGCAAGGCACCAACATCTTCCTCCGGACCAAGGGCTTCATTGCGCCCCAGTGAGGACGACGAGCTGAGAGAGGGGGCAGATCCAGGAAGCTTGAATCAAGGTAGGTCGAGGCTTTCTAATTGCTTGTTTTTCGCTCTCTCTCTCTCTCTCTCTCTCTCTCTCTCTCTCTCTCTCTCTCTCTCAATCAATTCATCTCTATTCACAAATCTGTTCTTATGGGCTCCATCTTGGAAGAAGGAGGTGGTCCGGAGACCGACCATTTCATCTACCATCTCTTGATCGTTGTCTCTTTTGCCATTGTCTTCTTCTGCGCTAGCTTCCTCCTCGATACCTTCATCTACCAAGTAGATATCATACTCTCTGGATCTTCAAGGGTTCTCTGTTTTCCAGCTTATTTCTTTGTTCTCTTTGTTTTTTTTTCCGATAGTTTGTATTAGATCGAATTACTTGAGAATAAGAGAGAAGAAAAGAAGCGAATTGGTTAAAATCTTGATTTTGGATTATTGGGATAACCAATCCATAGCTTTATTGTTGAAGTAGAATGATGAGTTTCTTTGTTTGGATCAAGGGGATTCGACAATGTTGTCTTTTTTGTAATTTATTTTTGTTTCTCCTCATTTCAAGTTCACAGTTTTGGGTGGAATTAAGCAGCATGTTCTGGGGTTCTGCACCCATATTTTGTCATGTGTTGGCGATCTCTTGGATATGCTACTTCAGGAAACCCTACAATATTTTGCAATGGTCTGACTGTGGATCATCCTAATACAAATATAGCCCATCAATCACGTTAGTTTCAATCTGCAGACCATTAACTATCAATCTTAATTGAAGCCTATAAAAAAAACTTAAATTTGATTTGCAATCCTTTAATTGCCCCTTGTCTTGCATGCCATCTTGTTACTTCTTTTCACATTATCTTGAAGGCAAAATTGCGTATATAGTCCAAAAGGAAACATGAAATTGTGTTTGATTTTCCACTTTAATATAATTGAACCTAAGTGTTGTGTTAATTCATACTTGAACATGATGTCTTGAAGGTGACAAGCTAAACCTTAAGCTAAAAAGAAGACACAAAAAAAATTCAGAAAGTTAGCATGGATTAATCAAGCAATGAAAGAGAAGTTGATAATTTAAAATACTGATGCTCAACCCCATCTGCCGATATCTGTCAAGTTTAATCATGTTCATTGTTGCTGCCACTTTAATTTCCTAGCTGATTGGTGTTATTTGAATTCATGGGTTCTGCACCCATGAAAGAAGAGATGAATATATATAGCTACTCATATTGTAATACCAGTCTGTACTTGTGCTTTATTTATTTGTTTATTTTAAGAAATGTACTTGTGCTTTAAAACTTCCAAATGTGTGGGGTTTCAGTGCATGGATTTCTAGTTGAAGTAAAATGTGACATGTCTGGCTTCAATTTGCAGACCATGTGCTGCCTTGCAGATGGTAAAATAAGTATATTGATCTCCTGAAAGGATGCTAGTAAAGTAAATGTGATTGTGATTTTCTTTTCATTTTTCACATGGCATAATTTGTTCTCTTAGTTTTTTTTATAAGTTTGATTTTTATTTTGCAGAAGGAGTTTGTAGAAATGACACAAGAGAGCCATGATGGTGTCGGAAGGAGATTTTCAACTAACTTCAAATGGACAACGATCATGACATCATTTATGCTCAAATGCTCAACTGAGTAAACATACCTTGGTCTTAAATCTGACAAAGGTTTCAAGAATACGGCTATCATTGCTATTGCGAGAGCTGCTAGTATGAAGTTGATGCAGGAGGCTCGAGTTAAATATTGGTGCCGGGTTGGCGGGTCAACGTAAAGACGGGAAGTTATTGAGTCAATTCCAAGATTGGATCGGTTTTGTGTATGTTTCGGTATTTTGGCCATAACTTTGGCTACCGATATCAGAATCGAGCGTTCGACCCCAATTCGGAAAGCTCTTTGCGAGGCGCACGACATGGGAATGTTATATTAGAGAGAATTTTATTTTATTTTTTTTCTATTTTTAGAAATATTTAATCCGCCGAATTAGGGTTTTCGGTCTTTTTTCTATTTTTGGTAATATTTGACATGCCAAATTAGGATAGGATTTGAATCCGATTTGATCTCGGATTTTTAGGAGTTATCTGATTTGTTTAGAGTTTTAAATTTAGATAAGTTTAGTTTTAAATAATAATTTGTCAATTTTAGCAAATTTAGATTAGATGATAAGGTTTCTAGGTTAATCTTTTGAGGCTATTTAACCCGGCTTGTGGGTTAGTTTTTCATTATTGAATTTTTGAGTAATAATATTTTTCTGAATTTGAGAGTATTTTCTCTGGTTCTTTCGATTCTTCGTTTGTTCTTCCTTGCGGTCCTTAGATCCGGCTAGCCCGCGGGATAATCGCTACCCCGCCCGGCGTCAGTTGGTATCAGAGCTCATCATCTTCCTGGGAAGCGTCATCAATGACTGGTGGTCGTGGTCGTCGGATTGGACAAGTTCCCGCTGAGGAAGTCCAATACCGTGACCTGAGCACACTAGAGGCGATGAACAAGAATCTACAAAGGCAAGTCGCGAAGTTAACCCAACGCTTGATGATCAAGGATTTGCAGAGGCAAGTCAAGAAATTATCAAGGCGTTTAGCGGCGATCGATTTTGATCGTGGTTGTCATAGGCAGGTTCCGGCTGAGGAAGTCCAGCACCATAATCATAGCGATCAGAGGTTTGGCCAACCCATCTATGACGATGATGTGAAGGAGAAGATCTCGCCCATCTTCAACAATGATGCGGAGGAGGAGATTTTTCCCATCTTCAACGATGATGTGGAGGAGGAGATCTCGCCCATCTATGACGACTACAAGGAGGAAATTGGCGAGCCCGAGGAGGAGATTGGTGAGCCCATCTATGACGATGATGGGACTAGCGTTGCGTTGGTATCTCGATGGGAGGAAAACCCTCCTGACCCGGTAACCAACATTACTAACCTACTTTCTGTCTCTAGGGTTTTGATTGAGATCAAGCATGGAGATCCAAATCTACCAACAGAGGTGCAGTCGAACTCGGGGTCGAGTTCTTTCCAACCTGGGGTGACTGATGCAGGAGGCTCGAGTCAAATGTTGGTGCCGGGTTGGCGGGTCAACATAAAGACGAGAAGTTATCGAGTCAATTCCAAGATTGGGTCGGTTTTGGGCATGGTTCGGTATTTTGGCCATAACTTTGGTTACCGATATCAGAATCGAGCTTTCGACCCCAATTCAGAAAGCTCTTTGCGGCGCGCACGACATGGGTACGTCATATTAGAGAGAATTTTATTTATTTTTTTTCTATTTTTAAAAATATTTAATCCGCCAAATTAGGATTTTCGGTCTTTTTTCTATTTGTGGTAATATTTGACATGCCAAATTAGGGTAGGATTTGAATCCGATTTGATCTCCGATTTTTAGGAGTTATCTGATTTGTTTAGAGTTTTAAATTTAGATAGGTTTAGTTTTAAATAATAATTTATCAATTTTAGCAAATTTAGATTAGATGATAAGGTTTCTAGGTTAATCTTTTGAGGCTATTTAACCCGGCTTGTGGGTTAGTTTTTCATTATTGAATTTTGAGTAATAATATTTTTCTGAATTTCAGAGTATTTTCTCTGGTTCTTTTGGTTCTTCGTTTGTTCTTCCTTGCGGTCCTTAGATCCGGCTAGCCCGCGGGATAATCGCTACCCTGCCCGGCGTCAGAAGTTTAACTTGGTTGTGAATGATACACATGTTATCAATCATCTTCGGCATGCGAGATAGATATGGCTAATAATTAAGAAGATTAAGAGTTTAAGGGGTGTCGTGAGATGATTCAGAGAAGAAAATAATTATAGGCACGGAGGAATTCAGCACATGCATATAGATAAGTTAAAGTTTTTATTAACATTTTTTACTGATATTTGTACATTTACCCTACTTATGGATTGTGTTTTGTTTGTATAAGCACATCCTAGTGAAGAGGTTTACATCAATAAACTGATTGAGGACTATGAGGAGATGGCTATTATATGTGGTAATGATCAAGCAATAGGGTCCTTTGCAAGAACAGGTTGTCAAGGCTCTAGGAGTCTGGGTGTCCGCATGGAACTACCATCAATACCGCCGGCATTAGATTCTAACGATTAACCCCAGGGTTTGGATGATTTTGACTGTTTCGTACAAACACAACCTCCTATGGTGGACACACCGACAAGCTCTACTGCCAAGACTATAAAGGTTAACAAGGGAGCAAAGCGTATTAGGGTCAAGGAGTTGGAAGTCATGCGAAAAGTTTCAAATGGATTGGACAGGATTGCAAGTGCACTAGAGGCAGATAAAGTTGTAAATTTGGGTAAGAGATTATACCATGAGGCTATGATCTTGATTGAACATTACAACAAGTTTGACTGTGGGATCGAAAATACCTGTCTGGTATCGTGTCTATGAAGAGACACCAGGCGACACATCGAATCACTAATGTCGTATTTTTTTGATTTGTGGGTTCTTCCATTCTTAATAGAGGCAAGCCTCTATTATTAATTACCCCAAACAGAGTCTTGGGAACCTCTGATTAAGGGCAAAAATTCAAGTAGAGGCAATGAAAATAATTTATTTATTGCAGAACATGATAATTTATTACATATGAATATATGTATTCATATCTTATTTATTTATTTATTTATTTTATGACGCCGCCTTGTATGCCTCGCCGCCGCCTTCGAATTTGCGCCGCCATACAAGATGCGTGCTTTGTTGTCGCCGTGATATTTGCACCATTTTGGGATTGTATTTTAGCCACCTTAATATGCGTGTTCCACCGCTGCTTTGAGATGCGCACCACTAACATTGTATTTTGTGCCACCCCGATGTGTCTCTTACTGCTGCCTTGGGATGTATTCAAATTGTATTTTTAGCTTTAAAATGCCCATTTCATTAATAATAATTTTATTATTATTTATTTTATTAAATCAGTCCTCCTCTTTTTTTTAATCAACTTTCCAACTTTCTCATATTTTGCATGGCTTTCATCACAAACCAAATGGGCCCAATTCTCTTTTAAACTAATTTCAAAGCCTGGCAGTTAATTGATCTATTATATGCCAACCATATTTTTTTCTTCTCTTTTTTTTTTGTGCACTAATCTTCACCATTAGCCAAATGGGCCCAAACTTTACTTCATCACCAATTTTTACTCAAATGGGCCTAACCCTCACCAGCCCTTCCTTCCAAATGCCTCACTTTTTATTATTATTATTTTTTTATTTTTCACCAGATCATCTATCCCACACTTCATATACTCTACAGCACCATGTTCAGCCATTGAAATGCAGCCTTCATGTCCTATATTTTTTATATTCTCTTTCACTCATGAGGCCCATTGATTGTAATCCAATACTTCCCTTATCTTTAAAACAAGTGAGTACATAATCATTAAAGTCTTCCATTGCCTGCATATTCATTCCAAATCCATCTTCTTATTGGGATTTCATGATAGAACTTGGAATGATAACATTGCATCATTTCTGTTTGCTGTAAAACAAGTTGCGGTTCAGGCCACTTGCAGAGCCATCTTAGCATGGAGTTGGGATGCCCAGCAATATTCTTCCTTTATTTTTTGCTATTTTTAGTTCTCTAATTGGAATATCTGCACATCTACGTACATCAAAGCAAGATGGGTTGTTTAACGAAATTCCCAGCTTTATGACTTCAGAACCATGCTGTCAATTCTTTGGTATAATTTCTGCAGTAACTGCACTATTATTCACTTCAAAGAAAATCATCCTTGATGTTGGTTAACCTCATCTTAGAAGAGTTGATGCTGGGATTATATTCTAACCTGAGAACATGCCGTAATTTATTCAATGGGACTACCAATCCATGGGATATTAACAATCCAGGAGGAGCACAAATAATTTGAAGAATATTCTTCTTCTTTTGCATGACCTTTAAGAAGTCTTTAACATACATATAGTAAACATTCACGTGGATAAGAGCCTTGAATAATCATCATTGCAATTCTCAAATTCTTTCCACCATTTAACCAAACATAACTAATCGGTCTACGAATCATTGCATCTTCTCTTCATTTTCTGCGGCAGGTTCACTACAATTTCTACAGCAACGAAAGCCACTCTTTTATGGCAGCAACAAGTAGCAACAGCCTCTCTGATTCTTTTTCTTCAGCTCTTTCATTCCCTTCACATCTCACATAGTTGCTTACCACACCATCCTCACATCCCACAACCCTTTCAAGATCATCTCGCCGACACCGAAATGGATGAATTCTTCATGAACTTTGCTAATCACATGGACATAAATAGCAAAGATACTATTTACCATGGTTGCATCTAGAGAAAAGAAATGTCTAAATTCCCAGGTGGACACTGGACAGTGAAGGCTCTATGAGTAACTTTTACAAACATCTTGAGTGCACCCCCAAGCTCCTCCAAGTTGGTTCAAATGAATGGTTCTTCAGGCTTTCCAGTTTCCACACTAAGCTTAGGAACATTAGGTGCATTAGTGCATATACTGTTGTACTGTCAACTATTGTGTAAAATCCATGAATTTTTGGAAATAAATATTTTGTTATTTCCTTGAGAAAAATATTAAATTATTTATTTCCCCCGATTAGTTTTGGTGTGGGATTAAATGATTTATTAAATGGAAATTAAATTATTATGGGGTCTGTAGGGACCTAATAGTAATTTTGAAAGAATTGAGGACCTTAAAGAAGTTTTCCCCTCTTACAGTCTTGGACCTGTGTGTAAATTTAAAAGTATCAGGGACTGCTGATAAATTTTCTACGAGAACAACTCTATAGAGAGGAAATGAACGGCTGAGATTAAATCATCTCATGCCGTGTTAAATCTCGAGACGTTATAACGGACAGGGAGGAGCCACGTGGCGCGCTCAGGGTAAATCCATCTGATCGTAGATGGATACGAGGCAAGAGAAGTGGTTAATCCGGAGGTGACCCCACGGTGCGGGTTGTTGTCAGCCGCTTATCCCCTGATGGTTTTGATCCGAGGCGATGGGTTAAAAATCCGACCGTTAAACCCCTACAGGATCTCGATCGTTGATCTAGATGCGCTAGATCTCGAGGCGTAAAGTTGTAATCAAGCCGTTGAATGAGATGAGATCTGCGCCGTAGATCTAGAGTGTGCTTGATCCGAGATTGGATGGTTTAATCCTGACCGTTGAAAGGGACCAAGCTATCCTCACCGTCAACTCGCGAGACCTGATCACGAGGCACCGGTTTCTCTCCCCAGCCACTTGCAACGTGCGCGAGCCACGCCGGCGGTCCCGGTCGTTACGCACGGGAAGGCCGGGAGGCGGCCGGCGAGGCATTTTCGAGCAGACAACCGTTCGTCTGGCTCCAAGTGAGGCTATAAAAAGGGGGAGGAGGCAACCCTCTGTCTCAGCACTCCAAAAGAAAACACAGAGCTCGTTTTCCCTCCGGTGAGGTGACAGTCGGGGAAGGAAGCGTAGAAGGTCGTTGCTTTGCGACCACAAAGGAGTGCGGGAGTGATCGCGGCGAGGTTTTCAGGCGGAACAGGAGATCAGAACCGCAACCTGACAGGAGAGTTGCTTCTGAAAGCTCGCCGGAGAAAATAGGAAGAAGTCGGCGCATGGAGCTTCACCGGAGACTCCGTCATCGTCTCCAACTTTCCAGTAAGTGTCCGCGCCTCTTTTCTCCCGACGTAGTACCGTTTCCATGCATTCATAGCGTTAGAAGAGGGACCGAGGTGCAAGTTGTCGGCCGAGGGCTTCACAGTCTCCGCCGAGAGCAACGGAGGATGGTGGCGGCACGGAAGAGTCGTCCACGGTCGTATGGTTAAGGACGACGAGTTCCGAGCGCGGGCAGGCGTCCAGGGTGGCCGGAGAGGGTAGGTGGCACCGGCGTCTCTCGGTCGATCGCGATAGAGAGAGAGAAAGTAATGAAGAAGAAGATGGTTTTAAAAAAAAAAATAAATAATAATAATCATTTATATTATTTCAGAACTTAGGTTGCGTGACATTTAATTGGAACTATAGTATGATAATATTAATGTGTAATGTTTTAATTAAAACATAGGGGTGTAACAGTCAATTAAATAACTAATTAAAATAATTAGTTATTTTCTTCTCCTTTGGGTTAAAATATTAGCTAATTATTATTATAAATAGTAATTAGCTAGTTATGAAATTTAAATGGGAAACTATGGACTTGTGACAATAGATAAAGTTAATGAATTATTAACTTAGTGTGACAAGCTAATAATGTTATTATTAAAAGATTAGTCTTGAGCTAACAAAAAAAAATTAGTTAAATATTGTGACAAATAATAATTAATTAGTTGAGATAGATATTTAAATACTATCGGTATGTCACAATATTTTTAGTGAAACTTAGGGAATGTGACAATTAAACCAATAATTGTTGAAAAACCCTAAGAGACTTTATAGAAGTGTGACAAAAGATAAAAATTAATCGATTAATATAGTTACATTAACTATATGTGACAAAATCAAGTTGAATAAACCTGGAAAGATTATTCCTTGGAAACCTAGAAAATGTGACAAACTAGATCAAATTAATAGATTTGAAAGGTTTGTCCCTAACCATGATAATGTGACATATTAGCGGAATGGTTCACTTAACATATTTTGTGTAACAAATAATTGAATAATTATTTGTTACACAAAATAGCTAAAAGGGACTTTAGCTAAGTGACAAATATTATAGTGGATAGTATTTCGATAGCGTGACAAAATAAAATTAATTATTTGAATTGAATAATTTTGTCCCTAACTATATGAAAATTATTTAGTAAGGTGGCTAAATAAGTTCAAAGGGACTAGGTAGGACCCTAAACTTTAGAGTCAAAAGTCGCCAAATGACCAAAATGCCCTTCTATGGTAAAAAAAGGGATTAAGATCAAATTGAATAGGCCCAACTCAACTGAAATGACTGAATGAGAGTCAGACTCGACAAATAGACTAGAGTTGACTAGGTTTGACCAAAGTAGGTCTAAAAGTCAACTAAAGGACATAGAAACGGGAATAAGGGCCGGTAACCCGAGAGATGGTCCTTAGGACCCGTTAGTGGGCCTAAGCCCAACAAAAACGTAGGACATGCATGTGAAACTAGAAGCTTGTTGAAAACTTGACTCTAATAAGAGTCTATGTATGCCAGATACTCTCAGGGGAGACGTAAGGCATTCCAAAGGAGTCTAGGAAGACATTTAGTCTCACCAGGAGGTAAGTACACTTGCCTAGTTTCCACCCGGTTTCGGGTTTTCTTGGACATGCTATGTATTCCTATTACATGCCTTGTTGATGCCATACATGCTATTCGTATCTGTTTTAGATTCCTGTTGAGCATGTATGTATGTTTCCGGGACGTTGGTGTCCCTGTTTATTATGTTCTACTGCCCGGACTCAGTGGAGCTAGGGAAGCTCCATCAAGGGAATGTTCAGGGACAGGACCCCCTAGCTTTTCCTCATGCGCCTTACCGGAGAAGCAAAACTCGGAGGTCTTACCGTGGGCATGGTAATCGGCCGTGTTAACACGTAGTAGAGGTAGTTCTACCGACCTATGACCGGAGGGTCAAACAACCAAAAAGGTCGTTCTTACAGCAAATAGCTGAACATACTGGCCGGGAGTAAACTTTGAGTTCTCTTAAAACTCATTACAGAGCCCGAGGGTTTCTGTATCAGGGGTCGTACCTTTGATTTGTTTGCGGTAGACTCCCAGGACTATTTTTGTTGGTATTATGGTCTCATTGGTTGACATATTTCCTATTTATGTCATTGTGACCTGCAGGGGTACTTACTGGGCTTTCCATTCGAAAGCTCATGTGTTTTTTTTTTCCTCTTTTACAGATTCCGAGGTTTAGGAGGGAGAGGAGCCTGAGGGAGGACACAGGGAGACCAGAGGTTTTAGGAGACTCCTTTAACTTTTACTTTATGAGCATTGTTGTTTGTAGGACCCGTATAGGGACCAGACTGTTTTAGGGCCTATGGACCCTGTTGACTCTATGTTCCTTGGAACTCGAGTTTATTTAATTTTATGGATTGTTATCTGCTTATCACATTATTAGGCCTTGTATTCGAGTTGAGTCTATCTCTACTTTAATACGGCCGGTCTGTTGACGTGCTCGAGGTCCCGGAATCTGGGTCGGGGCGTTACATATTGCTTATGAAACATCACATCTCTGTCTCCAAAGCCAGCTTAATCTATGGAGTTTGGATGAAGTGCTTCTTTCCACATTGTCAATATTTCTCTCAAATAGGAATCGCTGGATGATGAAGCAAATATATGTTGTAATGTATTCGGTCTATGAATACACTCATAGATCGTTCTGCAGCTGATACTTTGTGATCTCAGCTTTCAATTCGACAGGTATCTAGATCAACAGTTGTTTTAGGGCACAGTCATCTGA
The DNA here is from genome assembly GCA_026586065.1 of Dioscorea zingiberensis. NCBI lineage: Eukaryota > Viridiplantae > Streptophyta > Magnoliopsida > Dioscoreales > Dioscoreaceae > Dioscorea > Dioscorea zingiberensis. The sequence continues at coordinate 49,938,916 of CM048818.1, read as the reverse complement.
TTACTTCCAATATTCATGATGAATATTTCAGGTTCTAGGCACTGCAGGCAATCTTTTGCTCTCATGGAAGTCAGAATAGAGACCACTCATTTTGAAAGCAAGGTTTCTGATGACAAGCCTCTGGCAACTTTGCATTCCTTGAGCTCTCTGACTGGAACCAAGTCACCCAGAAGCGGCTAAGGGTGGTTGCCACAAAAGCATGGGGTCCGTTGAAGAAGATGAAGACTGGATCTCAGCTCGTCCTCAGCGACACCGGATTCTCCAGAATCACAGGAGAGGTACCCAGCATCTAGGGCCTTCTGAGAGATCAACCACCGGAGCATCTTCTTCAGTCAAAATAGAGGCAATAAGCGGGACCGGAGTGTAAGGACCTCAGCGGCTCGACGGCAGTGGGGCCTGGACTTTGGCGGCGGCGAGGTCCAGCAGAGGTGGCTGGCGAAGGCGGAAGAGGGGTTCAGACCGGGGCCAACAAAGCGCAGGTGGCTCAGATCAGGCCGGTGGGGTGCAGGCGGTTGCAGATCAAGTCGACAGAGGTGGCTGGGTCGAGGCGGAGACGCACGCAGGCAATCAGACGCGGGGCGAAGGCGTGCGTAGGAGCGGCTGCTGGAAGGACGCGCGCGCAAGTGCGGCTGCGGGGCGGAAGGCTTTTCCCGACAGTGGTTGGAGACGATTCAGAGGGGGGTGATCTACTCAGGAGGTCTTTTTGGCGGCCGGTCAGAAGCAGCGGTGGACAACGGTGGTCGACATCAACCTTGGCGGCGCTGGAAGCGCTGGAGTTTCCCCGGCGGCAGCAAAATCAGTGGGCTCCTCTGGTAGCTTGGGCCGCGATAAAGTGGAGGGGCTGTGGCGGTGGAAGGCAGCGACGTTGGGCTCGGCGGCGCGGCGGCTAAGGCTTCTTGGCGGTGATCTATCGAGACATGGCAGCAGTGTGGAGAAGGTGCGATGAAGCTGTCAGTTTCTTGGCAGCGACAAGAGACGGGAATTGAGAATTTTCTTTTTCTTTTAATTATATATATATATATATATATATATATATATCAATCCTTCTTTTTTTTTCTTCTTTTTTTTTATTATCCGCTTATAACTCCCAAACTCACTCTCCCTCAAATCTATGGTTACTTATGTCCCCTGAATCTCCAAGACGAACAAAAAACGGGTGGGGGTTCTAAGGCTTTTCTTACATATATATATAAATATTATATAATAACGTTTATAGAATTATCACCTTCTTGACTTCCTTCTTTGGTGGATAATCGAGAGTTTCCTCCAAAAAGACCAAAAAAAAAAGGATTCTCTCTAGACAAAAGCTTATCTCTCTACAAAAGTCTCCTTTTCTCCAGACCAAACAGTATCTCCTGATAAAATTTTTCTCTCCTCCTTAGACAAGAAGTTATCTCGCTTATCTTCTGTCTGACCCTTCTTTAAAAAGAATGTCTTATCCTTATCTTGAAGCGTGTCTGCCTCCGCGAGATCTCGTAGCGAGGTGAGGGGATAAGACCAAATCATTTTAAAAATTTAATTAAATTTTGAATCAAAAATTTAATCAATTTTCAATTTTTTTATTGTTATTATTATTAAATAATTGCCTCGGGATTTGTGTTCGGGTTTTTTGGGATTTGGGCCATCTTACTATTTAGGATCGCCTCGGGATTTGTGTTCGGGCTACCTTAAGATTTGTATTTCTGGGAGATTGCCTCGAGATATGTGTTCTCGGGGCTATCTTGGATTATTGAGATTGCCTCGAGATGTGTGTTCTCGGGCTATCTTGGAATTTGTGCCTTGGACCTGCCTCGGGATTTGTGCTTTGGCCCAAGATACAATCAATTTATCTCATAAAGAATCCCATATTAAATTTTGTTTATTTATCATAAATATCCTAAATATCAAGATTAGGATATATTAAGATTTAAATTTTATTGGACATTTATCATATATATATTTTTTTATATAAACATTGACCTTGGATTAGCATATGATCATTTGAATGCCCAACACAATCTTGCAACTGCCTTTATAAACAAAGATTATGACCTTAGATGCTTGGATGGATGGTTTTCTCAGACAATTGAGGAGTGATGGTGGGATATGATTGATGTAGTGACACATTGTTAGATGTTTCAAACTTTAGATCTAATGTTTTATGGTTATGATAAACTGATGAACAACTAGTGTTTATGTTAATGTTTTATTGAAACTAAATTAGATTTTATGGAACTGTTTGTAATCGAATTTAAGGAACTGTTATAACTTTGTGTGTTCTCTAGTTCTCCAGTTTTGTAAATGTTCTATATAATTTGTCATTTTTGGCACTGTTATAGCTTATGGTTGTCCTATATAATTTATGGAATTGTTATAGCTTCAACAGAAACTGCCACCATCTGTTCTTGCATCAACTTGATCATCTTTGGCCCTTGACTTTCAAGCATAGTGCCCAACTCTTCTTTGTTTCGTTCATGTGTGTTCTTCCAACTTGATAGGATTCGGAGGACATTAAAGTTAATAGTTTATATATATATATATAAAATTTATGGTCTTATATTAAAATTTATATTATAAGTATTTCTATTATAAAATTAAATATAAATATAAAAAAAATTTGATTATGGGGGTAACCTCACCACTTACTTCACATGATAACTGTATCACCCAACTTACATCAAACCAAACAATAGAAAATGAAATTCAACATTTACAATTACGGGAAACCAAACAACTTTTGATGTAAGTCAAAATGCAGTAATTCAAGTTATATGTGATTCTCCTTATACTGTAATTGAAATACTAGTAACCAAATATCCCCTAAAGGGATCCAATTTTCAATTCCACTAACATCCAGCCAAACAAAATCACACAATTCTCACATCAAAATCCTTTTCAAAAATAAAATAAAAATAAAAATTCTCACATCAAAATCCAATCTTTCTCCACCATAACAGCAAAACTCACCCAAATAAAGAAAACAAGCTAATATATAAAACAAATAAATAACTTACTTCACAAATCTTGAAACTTTCAGATCTGCAGTTCGAGGCCTACACGCTCTCAATGAGGAAGAAGCAGAGATCTAGTAAAACACATCAAATCACAACTATTAAAGAACCTTAAAGAAAAAACCCAAAAATAATATGAGAAAGGATGAAAATTCGGGAAGAAATAAAGAGATCGACCCACCTCGAAGTCCCTTTGGTGAGGACACGTGGTGACAGCGGTATGCGATAGCGCTACCAACGATAGTATGCAGCGGCGTGGCTGACGACGGTATACGGCAATGGAGGTTGGCTGGTAAAGGTTTGGGTTGGTGGAGGCTTGGGTTAGGGCTAAGGTAATGAAAGAAAGGGGGAGGACAAAATGGAGAAAAAAATTATCATGCCACATTACCACCAAATTGGTAATCTACATTACCACCTAAATAGGTGCTAATATGGATTACCACTTATGTTGTAATGTTCACCAAATTTGAAATGTGGATTACCACCTTATTCTTGGTGCTACAGTAACCAAACACGGTAATGTTTTCACACTACCACCTGATTCCTTGTAATGTGAAAACACTACCGCGAACCAAATGGACCCTTATTTTCATTTATAGCTTGAATAATGTATTGCAGGCAAATGCCAAGTGAAGAAAAAAATGAAAGTAAAGCAAAGTGGAGTAAAATTCACAAGGCCCACTGAGTAAAATTATTGGTTGGGTATAATGTTCTTGCATATCGTTTACGAAATAGATAGACTAAAGAAGTATGGAATAAATATTGGACGACGGGATGAATGTAAAGGAATTAGGGCATGTAGAAGACCTTAGTTGTTAAGCTAATGGCCCAGGGATATACACCAGACTACACAATGTGAGGCCCACATATGTGCATGTGATAAGACTAACAATATATGTATATCTAACATGCCCTCTCAAACTCACTGCGGATCATAAACTGAGAGTTTGCCAATCAAGAATTAAAACTGGGAGAGAGTGTGCATCTTGGTGAAGAGATCCACAATCTACTGCGTAGAAGCAATATAAGGAAGATTGAGAGTGTCAGCAAGGTAATGATGGCAAACAAAGTGGACATCCTCAAGATTCTTTGTTTGCACATGAAAAACTGGATTACCAACAATCTTAATGGCATTCTAGTTGTCACCAGAAATAGGAGTCGGAGTAGTAACTAAAACACCAAAATCCATCAAAAGCTGACGAAGCCAAAGGACCTACTTGGCTATAGAGGACATAATATCATACTTAGCCTCAGTAGTAGAAAAGGCGACAATATTTTGTTTCTTGCTTTTCCATAAAACAAGAGAATTACCAAGGAAAATGCAAAAAACCAATAGTAGACCGTTGATTAGTAGAGTCACATGTCGAGCTCCAGAGATGAAGAAGCAGAGAAAAAAAAAAGAAGCGTGTGATGGTGCCACGGAGATAGTAAAGAACACGTAGAAGTGCTGCATAATGAGTAGAGCGGGGAGCACTAACAAACTAGCTGATAGTCAAATAGACGAGCACCCATAATCACTTGATATTGAATGGGATCTGAAAGAAGCGCGCCATCTGAAGTGGAAAGTCGGTGATGAAACTCTATAGGAATAGCAACAATACGAAGATCAGTAAAACATGCCAAACTGAGAATATCAAAGATGTACTTATGCTGAGACACCAAGCATCCACGACGAGCATAAGCCATCTCAAGGCCCAAAAAGTAGCGAAGATGACCAAGATCTTTCATCTGAAACTCTTACTTTAACCGCTACTTCAAAGAAAGAATAGTATCGGCATCATCACCAGAAATAACCATGTCATCCACATATAGAAGAAGAAAAGTAAGACCACGAAGAGTTTGGCTAGTGACAAGTGCATAGTCATGGGAGCTCTCAGTAAAACCAAAGACAAGATCCACACTGCAGAAATACTCAAACAAGGCTCAAGGAGCCTGTTTGAGCCCGTAGATAGCCCGACAAAGCCGACAAACATGGTGAGTTGGATGAGAAATACCAAGCGGAGGAGCCATATAGACCTCCTCATAAAGATCCCCATTTAAAAAGGCATTGGTCATATCTAGCTGATAAAGTGGCTACTAACGAGATACAACAACCCCTAGAAGAAGACGAACACTAATCATCTTCGCTACAGGCACAAAAGTCTCCTCATAATCAACTGAGTAAAACCATGAGCTATAAGATGTGCCTTATGGCGTTCTATATTGCCATCAACATGGGTCTTGATCTTGTAGACCCACCTGCAATTAACTAGAGTAACACTAGAAGGCAGCAACACTAGATCCCAGATGTGCCATCGAGCTCCTCTACTATAGCCTACTGCCAATGGATATGCTGAATTGCCTCATATAGGATCTGGGCTCGAAATAAGAGTGGACAGCTGCAAGAAAGGATTGAAAACTAGCAAAGTATGTGTAAGTAGTGGAAAAAGCAAACCTAGCAGGAGGACGTCATAGCTGACCGAGGTAGCGACAGGGAGGGATAGTACGAACATCTTTAGCAGAGGAAGGATCTGATGTGAGTACGGGGGTATCATTTGAAGCATCAACAAACCCAGAGATGGTAGGTAGCGGTACAAACAGAGACTCAGAGGAGACAACAAGAGGTTGTACAGAAGTGGTAATAGGAGAAGAGCTTAGAAGGACAATAGAGGAGTAGATAGCAGACTAAATAGGTAGCAACTAGAGAAAGTAAAGATTTAAAGCAAAAGAAGAAAAGTAAGGAGTGTCCTCGAAAAATGTGACACAAAGAGAAATGTGAAGATGACAAGATGTGGAATCATAGCAGTGGTAGCTTTTGTATTCAGAGCTATACCAAGAAAAATGAATATCAGAGTGTAGAGAAAGTTTGGTTCGTTCAATAAGGGGTACAAGTATGAAGTAGACACAACCAAAAAGTGCGAAGATGACCATAGATAGGATACAAGAGTAAAGACGCTCATAAGAAGTGACGCTAGAGAAAGAAGTGGACGGAGTGTGATTTATGAGGTAAACATATCTCATAACTACCTCAACCCAAAAGTGATGAGCAACGGAAGAAGAAAGAAGGAGAGCGTGAGTGGTCTCAAGAATGTGATGATGCTTCCATTTAGCAACACCATTTTGAGCAAGTGTGTGAGGACAAGACTATTGAGAAAGGGTGTCATGAGATGAAGCAAGTCATGGAAAGATGTAGAAAAATACTCTCAAGCCCCATTGGAACGTAAAATCTTAATGTGTTTACTGAACTGAGTATAAACCATCTGCGTAAACTGACGATAGATGGAAAACACCTCAGAGCGGGACCGCATAAAATAGAGCCAAGTATAATGGGAGAAATCATTAGTGAAACAAATATAACAAAAGAAACCTCCAAGAGAAAAGGTAGGAGTGGGGCCCCAAATATCAGAATGCATAAGATCAAATAAGGCAATTGAAATAGACTCACTAGAAGAAAATGGAAGGGCCGCTTGTTTGGCTAACCGACAACTTGTACATGTAGATAATGGACTCAAAGAAACAAAACCAAGACTTCTTGAACTTGGCAATAGTTTCAAATGATCACTAGACAAATGACCTAAATGACAATGCAATCGGTCTGGAGAACAGATAGAGGCAGCTATACTTGAAGCACATACAGAAGTAGAAATGGATGCAGGTAGATGAAGATGCTCCAGATGATAAAGACCAATAACTCTATGCTCGGTTCCAATCCTCCAACCTGTAAGATGATCCTGCATAGAACAAGCAGAAGAGGAAAAGGTAACAATCAAACCATAGTCAATAAGCTGGATAATAAAAATAAGATTTAAGGTGAGGTCAAGAACATGATGAATTATGAGAAGATCAAGTAAAGAGGAGTGAAAATGACCACACTACGTGACAGGCAAAAGTGACCCATCAGCACTGCTAACACTGGATGAGGGGCGGATAGAAGAAAGGTCAACTAGGTGGATAGCATTGAATGTCATATAATAAGTAACACTAGAATCCATTGTCCATGGGGAGGAAGCTATACCAGAAATAACAAACATAACATATGAGGTACTAGACTGCATAACTCACTGCATAGCGTGCACTTGCTCAATGAGCTGAGTCATCTGAGAAGTAAGGTATGGAATGGAGTCATGAGGTGAAAACTCAGCAAAAGCTGCATTAGAAGAATGTGAAGCACCAAGAGGAGGCTACTGAGACCGCTGCTGAGGCTATCTCTTATGAAGATTGGGACACTAGTCCTTCATATGTCCTAGCCGCTTGTAGTAACGGCTGGAAAACTGTGGACCAGTAGACGAGATCTGCTAAGTGGATAACAAAGGAAGATTTCGTGACATGGTAGGTGTAGGTGCCTCTAAGTGACGTGGTGCAACTACAGTAAGAACTGTGTCAACTAAAGAAGATCTAATATAGAAATAGTGCTTAATATGGTCTCCTCTGAAAAATGATATTGCGAACCACATCATCAAACAAAGGCATAAGCTCTCGATTAAGCAGCTGACTACGAACTAACTCAAATTCAGGATGAAGGCGCATCAGAAACTCAAAGGACCATTTTATTTGCCGAAATAGTATACCTGTCTAACAACATGTATAATGCAGGCAAGTGAAAGTCTCCAAAGAGTCAAGCTGACGCCAAAGAGACCGCAACTCGGTAACATACTCCCGGACTAATCGCTCATGCTGTTGAATATGAGTAATATCTTGCTAAACAACAAACTGACGAACTGAACTGGACTACTCAAACACATAGCGCAGGTGCTCCTACATCTCAAGTGTTGTGGCAAGATGTCCAATCTAACATTAAGCTCACACGACTAACAGATGATGGCCATAGCTTGATGATCAGTAGCAGACCCAACACGATGATCATAAGAAACATAATTGTCGGATATAAAGCCACTGAAACTAATAGTGGAAGACGCAGAGGGTGGCGGAGATGTACCATCAACATGCCCAAACAAATCAAGTCCAAGAAGAATAACTCTGACGGTGGTACTACTCTTTGTAGTTGACGTCATTCAGCTTGACATCAACTGGGGTGAGAAAGATGGAGTATGAGAAAAGGAAGACGCTATTAAACCTCTAGCTCCCAACTAAACACTCTGAAAAAAAAAATCTCAATTTTCCCTCTTGTCCTCCACCAAAACACCTAAAGGACAAAATTCAAGCTCCCAATCTCAAAGAAAACAAAGTAAACCAACAAAACACCCACTATCTCAAGTCAACTCCAAGCACTCAAAATTATCACTATTACCATGAAATCAATACCATTAAATCATCAACAAATCACGTCACACAAACAAGCTTTCACAGGAAAAACATAAATGGAAATCCCATGAAGAGCTCAAAACTCCAATTTTCCACACAAACAAGCTTTCATAGTAAATTCGAGCTCAAAAACCCAAGGTTGGCTGAAGATCTCCACGGATCTAGACCATGAAGAGTTGAATTCGAAGTCAAATAGGATAGGAGAATAGGCAAACCAAATGGAGTTCGACAGCGAGCAACCTCAGATCAGTGACCTTGAGATCCGCACCATGGTAGCTAAGGACGGTCGTTAAGCCTCCACTCAACGGGGTGCATCTGTAGGAATTATGCCAGTGTTTAGGACGATCGCTCAGCACCGGCAATCACAAAGATCTGAAATCGCCAACAAAGGCATGATACCATGTAAAGGAATTAGGGCATATAGAACACCTTAGCTGCTGTTAGGGCAATGGCTCAAGGATATATATAAGACTACACAGTGTGAAACCACACATGGGCATGTGATATATAAATAAGTCTAACAATATATGTATATCTAATAATGGACAAGTTTTCTAATGCAAACTACAATATCATACAAGCTAAAGCATTACAACAAGAATTGAAAAAAGCCTAAAAGCTTAAAAAATGAAGCGGCTATGGATGGGATTACAAAAAGCATATTGTATCGACCCCTGATGATGTTTGCGCGCCACTACTTGAGGTACAATCATATCATAATAAATAATGAACTATATATATAATGTCTAATTACATCTAATTTGGGAGAGGGAAAAAAAAAAGTAAGGAGATGGCCATCAGAAACCATTTCCATATTATGTAGCATTACAAGAGATTTATGAGAGTAATAACATATTTGTTATTATTTTTTACTCTTATGATTTACTTTTCTAATCGATCATACATTCATTATATAGAGAGATATGTTGAAAAAAGATGCTCTCATGGTGTAGAGGATTATGCAGAGTTTGATAATGCACCAATAGAGACTCAATCTCTAAGTATTCTTACACCAAATGATCATATATAATCATAGTTTACACTTGAGGCAAAGATAGAGGGTGCTGCTTATATGCAACTAGAACCTCAATGCACTCAATCACCTACCTCACAACCTCAAAGTTCAAGTAGTGAAATGCACCGAGGTCTAGGAGATCGAGATAAACAGAGAAGAAAAAGTAAACCAAAGGAAAAAAAAAAATCCAAAAGAGACATTCTGTAAAACCCATGGTTTTTAGTATGAATAATGGAGTTTATTTATTTTTCCTTATTTTAATAAATGTGAACAACTCTCTAAATTTGGTTTAATTGGAGAAAGAGATGATTAAATGGAAATTTCATTTTTAGAGAATTAATGGGGATTTATTTGGTTTAATCTTACTTGAGAATTTTTTTTGAATTAATGGAAATTTCATTTTTTTTTTACTCCTGCAGGGTACTTACTGAGCTTTCCATTCGAAAGCTCACGACTTTCTCTTCTCTCATTTCAGGTCCTGAGGAGTAGGTAGGCTCGAGCTTCGAGGGGCCGAGAGTTGGGAGGATATTCCGAGGTTGGAGGACCTCCTAAGTTGTTTTTCTTTTGTGTGAGAGAACATTGTCATTTATTTTATTAGGACCCTTGTAGGGCCTGGATTATCTAGAGGGCATGTAGACCCTTATTTGATTTCATATTGTTTCCGCTGAGATTTTATGGATTATTTATTGGTTATTTTCTGATTAAAGTATTATCTGCTTATCATTATTAGGCCTTGTATCCGAGAGGGGCTCGTCTCCACTCGGGTACGGCCGGTCTGTTGACGTGCCCGAGGTCCCCGGATCCGGGTCGGGGCGTTACACATTCATCGAAAAATACATTGTTATGCGAGAGCGCGAGACTGATCAGTATATTAATGCTTTGCAAAGAGTAGAGGAGAAGTATACTATAAGGAGAATGTATTTCGACATTTGATCTTTTTACGGATGAGGATATGGTCAAAGCTACCAAATTATTCATAAAAGATAAACATTATCATGAAGTTTTCTTATGTCTTAAGGAAGAATGATGGGTGTCATAGCTCCAAGCAATGTTCTTGAGTATGGAGTAATGATTATATGAAACATTTTTATATACTTTGAAATTTTTTTTTCTTTAGATGCTTGTGAGTATGGTTATGTTGACTTTATGTTTGATCAAGTAACATATATGATTTTATTTTAGTTGTGATGGAAAAATATATTGAGTTGATTTTATAGATTTCAAGCAAATATTAGCATTATAAGAACAAAATTCAATATTGAATTGATCTTATAGATTTCAAGTAAAAATTAGCATATAATGAAGTACCCTTGATTAAGCATATACTACTCGACACATGAAAGCCTTGATTAAGAAAATACTTACCTTAGCATCAAAAGCGAAACCTTCCCAACCAACTCATACATATACTAATTTTAAGCCAAATTCACATACAACAAATTCACATACAACCATAACATTCTGGGATAGTGTTTGTTATCTATTTGGGGAAATTACACAGCTAAACTACCCTATGGTTTGCCTCTATATCAATTCGGGGTCTGTGGTTTAAGTTGTAACAATTTAGTACCCTGTACTTTTTGTGAGCAAAAAGGTGCCAAAAACTTAACCCCGTTAATATTTGCTGATGTGGCATTAAAAAACTTCAAAAAAAATTCAAAAAAACACAAAAAAACTAAAAAATATAGAAAAAATTCTTAACAACATAGAATCCCATATACTAAAAACTTCATAAATAAAATCAGAAAATTACCAAAACAAACATAAAATCTTTAAAAATCCAGAAAATAGAAAAACTTCTAAACCCCCAAGAAAATCACTTATATTAATAAATAAATAAATTATATAAAATATTAGAACCCCAAAAAATTAGAAAAAGCTTCGAAAAAAAACCGTAATCAATGAAATTCCAAAAAATAAATATAAAATAAGTTTAGAAATTTCCCAAAAAAACCAAAAAACTCTTTAAAAATTCAAAAAAATATGGAAAAAATTGTAAAAAGTGCAAAAAAATCCACGAAAAAAAACAAAAAATACCCTAAAAAGCTAAAAATACCTAGAATTTTTTGTTTAGCTAGAGAGAAAATTCATGAAAAATCTAAAAATAATAATCAAATTTTGCCAAAAATTCCAGAAATTTTCATAAATTTCCCAAAAATCCCAAAAAATCCCATAATATCGAAAAATCTGAAGTTTATATACATATTTTGGGTTCTAATTATATATTTATTTTTTGATATTTTGGGATTTTTGGGAAATTTTTGGAATTTTACAAATTTTTCTAGGTTGTTTTAGTTTTTCAGGGGATTTTGTGGATTTTTTTGGGGATTTTCTACCCTTCTTATTTTTTTAGATTTATCTTTTTTTAAAATAGTTTTGTGGGATTTTTTTGTTTTTTTTCTTTTTCTGGAAATTTCTAAGTTTATTTTATTTTTTCCCAATTTTATGTATTATTTAATTTTTTTGGAAGTTTTTCTATTCTTTGGGTTTTAATAATTTATTTATTTATTTTGAATTTAAGCTGTTTTCTGGGGGTTTTATAAGTTTTTCTCATTTTTCTCATTTTTAAATTTTTTATTTTATTTTTGGTAATTTTTTGATTTTATTTATGATGTTTTTAATATATGGGATTTTCTGTTTAGATTTTTTTAATTTTTTACTTTGTTTCCTATTTTTTTGTGTTTTTTTTTAATTTTTTAATGCCACATAAGTAAATATTAACAGGTTAAGTTTTTGGCACCTTTTTGCTCACGGAGTAAAGTACAGGGTACTAAACTTTTACAACTTAAACCACAGACCCCGAATTGATATATAGAGGCAAACCACATAGTAGTTTAGTGTAATTTCCCCCTATCTATTTTGATTAGGGTCTTGTAATTCCAAAGAAATAGTAATAGAAATATGTGTTCCATCAATGACGTCAATACAATCCTAAAAAAGTAAATGTAAAAAATTTATTTACATAAAATTAATAATAAATATAAAATAAATAAATTTACAATTAATTCATAATATTTAGCTATACAAACCTTGAGATATAGAAAAAAAATGTCTATTATTTTGAATAACATTTGATGTAATTGTTGATGGAGGTTGTATGTATTCACGAGCAAGTTGATTGATAACCTTGAGCACTTTACTAAAATAACAACTAATTGTTTCTGCCTAATATTGGAAGCGTTCTTGTATGCCACAATTACTAGCATTATAAGCGAGAGTATATACAAACATTGGAAAAATATGAGGCTCCATACAGAACTCTTTTTTATAATGTACCTCATGACCTCAAGATTTTCTTAGACATATGTTGTACCCATAAGTATAGATATATGACATTGTTTAATTTCTAAATTTGTCGGACAAAGCATCAGAAAAATGGTGAATATGAATTCATTATCATCTTCATTAATCCCCTTCCAACGATCAAAATTCATTTTCAACAAATAGTTTAAAAGTGTAAAAATTTATAGCCAAAGGGAAACGATTGTATATGTTGCCAAAGAGACATATTGTGTATAAATAGAACAAAATGCTTAACGGCCAAAATTGCAACATATTCTTTTTAATGGTTATTTTTTAACATCTATTTTATAACAGATATATATATATAATCTAATAATTATTTTCAATTATTAAAATAATTTTTAAAGGAAATTTTTATTGTGCCAATGAAACACACATTCTATAACAACAAAATCGGTAAGAATTTCCATAGGAATCATTTCTACTTATGGAAAAAAAATCTACTTAAAATTTTATTTTGCATACAAACACCTCTAAAATATAAATTTTGTATTATATCACTGGACTATCCAAAATTTATTATATTAATTTTTTTACAATAAATTAAAAAGGATAGTTTTGTCATTTTAGAAGAATCCAAAGCAGGAGAGATGGCTTAAAATGTTAAGGGTTTTCTTTTCTAAAAAGAAAAGTAACTGGTATACTTTACATCTTGGCAATAAAATGATACTTTTCAAAAAATTTCAGTTAATTCTCACCGCAGAACATAAACTCAAAAAGATGTTTCCGAGTACACATGTAAGTATACTTTTCACAAAGTAAACATAATTATATATTTTTGTGAGGGTAGATTTATAAATTTCCCATGAGTTATAAATCATTTAAATTTGACCCATTTAAACGTCATAATGACAATGACGGAGTCGGTTCTTAAGTTGGCATCATTCGGCATGTGATGTGAAACCGGATCCATTCTTTCTCTTCGGGCACACCACACATGACGACATTCGGATGGATGTTTTGCCAAGTTTGGTGTCTCGTCTCATGTATAGCTTGTCACCCAATCAACACCTTCCACGATGACAAGTAGCCCTTGGCGGCAACCCGAAGGAGTGGTGAAAGTAACGACGCTTCCACCATTAATATAATTTAAAGGAACACCACCACCGCCACCGCCACCACCACCGCCACCGCCACGGCCACCTCGCAGTCACTGCGATGACGATGGCGAAGAAGAGGGCAGCGGTCTCCATGCAACGCAACCTCTGGCTCGTCGTCTCCTTTGGTGTACTCCTCTGCGTGCTCGCTCTCCTTAGGATCCACTCGCACCAATCTCCTCCCGAACTTCTCCGCAACCCTGAGCCCCCCTTCGTTGGGATCCCTAAGATCGCCTTCCTCTTCCTCGCCCGCGGCCATCTCCCCCTTGATTTCATTTGGCACTGCTTCTTTCAGGCACTCCGCAATCTCCTTTTTTAAAAATTTCTATTCTTTTTTGGTTTTGTTATGTTTGGATTTTTGAGGATAATTGTTTATGATGATTTTCGTGCTTTCATGGTGTTGCGCAGAATGCCGATGTGGAGCGTTTCTCAATATATATCCATTCAGCGCCTGGGTTCGTCTTTAACAAGGCGACTACGAGATCCCCTTTCTTTCATGGCCGCCAGCTCAACAATAGTATTCAGGTCTTGTTCTCATTTCTTCTCTTTGTTTTTCATTTTAAAATTTTTTTTTTCTCTAAGGTATTCCATTGGTTTTGCCTTTGATTTTGGGAGAACTTGTGCTGCTGCTGTTATAGGTAGCTTGGGGAGAGTCCAGTATGATCAAAGCAGAGCGATTGCTTCTTGGAGAGGCGCTGGAGGATCCAGCAAACCAACGCTTTGTTTTGCTCTCTGATAGGTTAGCTTTTTTCCTAATTCTTTGGGATATTCAATATGTTTTATGACTTCTATGTGGAGGTCTTATTTTTATGTCTTTTGTTTGGCCCTCTTTAGTCATTCCTATATCAGAATTGGTAAACTGTGTTCTTTCATAGGGTCTAATGGTATTTATTATGTGGTTTATTATAAATAGATGTTGCTACTTGTCAAAGACAATTGTTGCTTGGTGATTGAATCATTGTGGGAAAACATTTGTGTGGGATTAAAGAAATATCAAAGCTAGAACTTTCTTGATTAAAAGATTATTGGCTTGGAAGGGTGTAATGAATCAGTTTTTCAGAAAACTACAGTTAATAATGCTCCTCTTGATCAAGTTCAGGATTATAATCTGCATAAATTTTCTTTTGCTGGAAGTATCTGGATTGCTATCATAGAGTTGAGTTTCTTTAGGATTGTTTGATCTTCCAATTTTATCATTTGAAGAAAGCAAAACAAGTCAAGCTGCCCGATTTTCCTTTTGTTCAAGATAGCAATGGAACATTGTTGTCCATTAATCTTTATTTATTGAATGGATAAGTGTCAATTGGATTACATGAGAGAACGAATGAGAGAAGCAACAATCTCAATGGCCCTAGCTTCCTTGGTGAAATATCCACCCCATCCATAGAACTTGTGATTGATAGTAAAGGATCTATTTTCTCATTGATGAATAGTTATATTTTTCAGAGATTCCTCAAGATATAAACTTATGAAGTTTCATTGGTTCAAGATAACATTGGAACAGGTGATCATAAATCTTTATAGTGAATCGAATGCTAGAGAATGAAGCTGGAAGGAATTAGAAGATTTTGAGATAGTAAATAGACATGGATTGCATCCATTAAATAGGGAAGTGGAGAAAAAAGATATTGACAAGCACTGTGCACAACAGTTCAAAGGATCCACCATACCTAGACTTGCAGCCAAAATAGAGCTCAACTTGGGCTTCTTTTATGACAAGGAACCTAGTCAGTTGTACCCTTTCTTACAGAACAACCTTGAAAAAAATGTCTCTATTAATGATAAGAATGACACCCTATGATTATGCCTATGAAAGTAGGATAAATCAAGGTTCAGTACATCTGGACGGGTCCCCGTTATCACATAAATAAAGCCATTTTTTAGACTGTTTTAGGGGATTGTAATATGATATTTGAAGCATACCTTAATTCTCAAGTTCAAATTACATAGGTAATGATGGTTTAATATGTGGGTTAGGCATGTGGCATTATGCTTGTACCATTTTCTCCCTTTTTTTTATATCCGTCTTTTTCATATCCATCTTCTCTTGACTGCTCATGTTTTACCACTTTTTCTTTCGCCCACCTAATGTCTCTGTTTTCTTTTCTTGAGCCATTAACTTTTCCACTTGCTTTCCTTTCTAGGCTCCTTGTCAATCTTTCAACTCATTTTCCCACTTCATTCACTACTCTAGTTTCCTTTGCCTGCTTAATACTTGTCAAATTTGCTTCTGTTTTTGAGAATGAAAATCAAGCAATTGTCCTTATCCAATCGCTTGAATGCCAATTTGCCAAGCTTAATATCATCAAATCTCAAATTAAGGCGATTAACTCATGAAGATTTACATGAATTTTTGAAATCTTAGCATGGTGATCAGCATGATCAGCAAGTTTTCCTTGGACAGGCTCTTATCAGCATATCCAGCTCTTTTTTTCTTGCATTTATTTTTAAAATGGAGGCCAGTTAGCTTGATTCCATTTTTTTTTTTTTGCTTTAGAGCCTTGACTTGCCAGTTCCCTTGCCTAAAGCTATTACTTCTAAGTTTGGGAAGAATGTTTTGGTTTTGTAACCAGAGGTTTATTATTGGAAGCTAGCATTCAGTAGGAGTTATGGCACTTTTAAACCCACCATAAGCCAATTTCCAAAAAAGCTTACCACCCACTAATGATCTAGCCCAAGAGCTGACACTTGAGGTACAATTTAATTGATTAAATCACCTCAAATCTAGGGGAAAAGATCTGGATTTTACTTACAAGTCAACCTCAATCTCAGTATAGTGAACTTGGTTATTCAATGTATTGGGAAGTTAGTTGATTTGCACTGTGTGTAACACTTATTGTTATATATGTATGGGTGCAATACAGTGAACCTTTCACTACTAGTATTAACTCTATAAAATAACATACTATCTTATGGAGTCAATAGACATTGGTGTGAGTAGGTCGAGTAAACAATTCCTTGGCTTTTGTGGAATTGAAGGTGATGGTCACATGCTTATTTGCTGTGGCATCAAGCAAGTTGTTGGTAACAACCTAGGAGCACATTGAATTAAGTTTGAGGTTAAGATGGTTTAGAGTTAAAACACCTTGGTTGATGCTAATCAATAGAAAGCAAAAAAACAGAAGCTCTTGAATTAATTATTGATTTATTGGTCAATTGATTCATAGGAGAGAGATGATGTTAGAATGTTGAAAGTTTGAGCTGAAATTAGTTCAATGATTTAGAACTGAATTAAGATTTTCAGTATGATGATAATTGGTTATTGCAATCCTAGTCACTTTATAATTCTTTCAAAAATATGAATTTGTCAGTCTAATTCAGAGTGGATTGGTGTTTCAGATATTCGAAAGCCATATATGTGACCTCAACAAAATACACCTAGAAATATTTCATTTGTGTTGCAGAGAGAAATACCAAGTGCTTGCCTGTATTCCTTCAATCAGAAGATGATATAGTAGAAAGAAACAACATTCTTGAGGAATCCTATTGAAACCAAAAATTATATGGTGAATATATGTCCAAGAGATATTGTTAGTATGGTTGAAGTGTGGGGTTTGGTGAGGTGAAGTGACAAGTCAATTCAAGAGAAATTTGAGTGTTTAGTTAGGATTGCCATTTATGAAGCTGGACAGCCAGAGTGCACATTTTAACTTCACTTATAAAAAGGTTGTCATTCTAGATATGGTTGAAATGTAGAAGAGAGAAAATGGGAGAATCTCAGTGGTATCTATCACCAATCAGATTTAAGGAGTAGATAGGGATGACTCTGCCATCTTTAACTGCTGATTAGGGAGATCTTTTCTGAAGAATGGTGTTCAGGTTTAGGTGGATGATCAGGATCAACAGGGTGGTTGAGATCGATTTTAAGAAGTCTAGAAACTTATCCATATTGATAGCGTAACTGCATAAGGAAGAAATATGTTGTCCAGCCATATCTATTTTCTTTGGTCTGACTCACCAAAATATCACTATTTTTATGTTTCCTAAAACATTATCGATTATAAATTTCTATAGATGATCTAAACACTGCTTGAAATGTCAAAAAAAAAGGGCAGCCCGATGCTACAAAGCTCCCGCTAGATGCAAGGTCCGGGAAAAGGTCGGACTGCTTATACAGCCTTACTTGTGCTTTTTTTTTGCAAGAGGTTGTTTCTACGACTCGAACCTGTGATCTTCAGTCACATGGTGACTTTACCGTTGCGCCAAGGCTCCCCTTCACTGCTTGAAATGTCTGTCTGTTTGAAATTTCTGTTTTAGATATTTAAAATTGTTGAAAGACTGTAGTATTACAAGCTTAAAAAACTTATTAGCTTCCCTGAAAAAAAATAATCTTTGCTCTGCTTATATATGGTTTCCTAAACAAGGTGATCAATGATCACTTAATACTTTCACTTTCATATCATGTTTAGTAGTTTGTTTCCCAGTTAGATGATTTTGTGTTCCATTTAGACCAACCTATTCTCATTTGTCTTTTCTTTTTGTTCCAGCTGTGTTCCACTCTACAACTTCAGCTTTACGTATAAATATTTGTTGTCATCTTCAAAGAGTTTCGTGGACAGGTGAAGATCAGAGTGTGCTCAACATCTTCAATGTGCCTTTATCAATAACTAGCAAATACTATAATAGTAATTATAATAGTTGTTAGACAAGCAAAGAACTTTTGTGGTTTTTCTTTTTTCAGCACATGGATAATTCGATCTGAGTTTTCTGATCTCTTTAAAATTGCTTTGTTTATTTTGTAGCTTCCTTAATACAAAGGAAAGCCGTTACAATCCTAAGATGTCTCCTACTATAACACAGGAGAAGTGGAGGAAAGGATCCCAGGTGTGGAGATCACCAAGATTTAATTGAAATAAAGCTCTTCCTCTATAATGTGAGTTATTTTTCTTATGCTAGTATTTGTATTTCAGTGGATAACACTAGTTAGAGAACACGCAAGAGTCGCCGTAGCTGATGATGTTATCTTTCCCCTCTTCAGGAAATATTGCAAGGTGAACCAATTTTTATTTTTATGATAAAAATTATCTTCTGTGCTCAGTTTGGCCTTGAAATCCTTGTTCTTTTTATATATTAAATTCTTTCGAATTTCTTGTTGATAACATCTACCGATTTTGATAACATTGAAATGTTCTTTATTTGATAATACATCTGTATAATATTTTGGAGATATCTGACAATGAAAGGAATGATGCTTATAATAGTTCCCTAAAAGGCCTTTTTATGCTCTGATGTGAACAAATGTGTTCTTCATGTAAGAACCATGATTCATGTCATTGCATGTAATTAACTTCACGTTGGCATGATAGTTTATACCTATCAAATGTACTCTATATAGTCTATCTAATATTCTAATGCAAGCAATGGCCTTATTTTATTGCAAATATGGATCACAAAATGATGCAACTGCTATGAAGTTTTCAGAACCGAAGTTAATATGATAGATGGGTATCAAAAGAGAAATATAAACAATAAAGTGATAAACTAATTAAACATCTTGCCATCAATTTATTATTTGTCCAAGTAAACCAAGAAGCAGCCTTGATGGATAATTGTCTTTTATTAAAGAACTATAAGCACTTTGAATACAGTTGCTACCAGGAGTCTATCAGTTATATCAAAGGATGTCTGGTGCCACTCAAAGAATGGTTTTTGTGCTTTATTGGGTATTACTTGATGATGGGTTGGGCTAGGATTGGGTAGAAACTCAAGTGAGCTTTCTATAGGTCCATCAGCACTTGTAAGGGTGGTAGTCATTGTTTATGTATAATCTGGCTTGAAGATTCTAAGAATTATGTGGTTGGATGAACCATGATCCAAGAATAAGATAATTGTTTAATGTTGATACAGTGGACAAAATGGAAGCTTGTTGTGGTTAAATTTCGAAAAGCCTTAGATAACACCTTCAAAATGCTGCAGGCTGCATTGCTTCTGTGGAAAAGTTTTTTAGAAATTTTTAATTGCATATTGTTTTTTGTTTCCTTTTGGGCAGAATTATGTGGTTAAGATTTACTGATTTACTGTAAAGTTTTGCTGGGAGAGCAGAAAATAGAATGTAACTAGAAAAGGACAAAAACTGTGAAATGGCTAGCAAGATGCTAGACTGACTCATAGAAAATAATAAAAGCTTCCTTGTTTTTATTTCTTTTTTTTTTCTTCTAAGGAAATGATATTATAAGATGCGCTTGACATTTCTCAAGACCACAAGGACTGGTTTTGGTCTTAGTAGGACTAACTTTTCATTTTTATCTTTTATATATTTCCTCCCTTATTTTTTAAATTTCGCTCCAAGTCCCTTTTTAAGACTCAATTAGTTAAATACATACATGACTTGGTCTATTTCCACAATAAAATTTTGAATTCAACTGTTAGATCAAATTTAACTAATTTTTCCAATTATAAAAAGGTCGCGCCTCCATCTAATGAGCTTGACTAGACCTAAAGAAAATCTGAAAAAAGACCAATATGTATGGTAGTCTAATCCTTCAAATGTCTCATAAATATACCATGCACTGTTGTAGGATTTTTATTGGGAAAAAACATCCTCATCTCAATTAAAATACATTCCCCATCATGCCACATGATATTGGTGGCAATCTATGGCAAAGATCAATGTGCAACAGAGCTGCTGGAAGAGAATCATTTTTGTCAAAGTCTTGCTACATTCTTTTGTACTTTTAGAAGAATTTTAATTGGTTAGTAATTGTTTCAAATCTAGCTTTAAGACTTTAGATGCCTATCAAGTTATCAACCATGTGGCATCTATATGATATCTTGTTTAGAAACATCAATGATAATACTGTAAGTTTTCAATTATTAAGTAAGAATCATCACTTCAAGTTATTTCAGGCAATTTATATGCACATACTTTGGATATTTGTAAATATATGCATTATCTAAGAGTTTCTGTTGCACTTGTTATTTTGCAGCGACGACCAGCATTAGATATTGACAAAATGAAAAATATGGTAGGTTATTTTTTTTCTTTTCTCTTGTTTCAATTTTTAATTTTTTTTTCGACACTACAGGAGATTTTTTGAAGGTCACCGGTATTCTTGATGGTTGTTTTTGCTAAAAATTTCTGAAGTATAACTGTTTCAGTTATTTATATTTTGATATGAGTTGAAGTTATTCATCATAGTAAACATTATATTATTATTATTATTTATCTTGAATTTTGTTTTCTATAAGATGCGTAGTAGCAATCTGTATTCTCAAAACTTGTGTGTGAGTGTGTGAATCGTGTGATGGGGTAGAAAGATATTTTCTTATATTCATGTTGATATCTATGAGATAGCCACTATCCTCTTTCTCCAAAAAATTTCTCTATAGCGTCAATCCTCCACTTTTGTCAAACTGACCTGACTTCTCTATTAGTATCAGTTCACATAAAAACTCACTGACGTAAAAATAAAGTACTAAAATAAGTAAAAGTTATTGCACCAAAACATTTAGTTAAAATTTTGGACAACATAATTTGGAAAAAGTTGAGTTCACCACCATAACATTCGATTTAAAATTTTAGATAGGATTTTATTTATTTATTTATTTATTTTTCCTCTTGGGTTCAAAGCATCAATGACCATCACTTCTCTTTCCTCACACTATGCTTACCACAGTTGAACCTATCCAGTCTCCTGCTCTCCTAAATCAGACACTCCCAACAGTTAAATTATAGGTTTATTAAATTGCCATGTTGGGACACGTTTCAGGCCTTTCAAATTTGAATTCCAGTACTTGGATTTCGTAACAGAGGTAGGAAGAAGTATATTTATTCTGATCAGAGGAAAGACAGGTTTAACCAAAGCTGGTCAACTAAATTCCCAACCATCATGATGCCATCTCTTTTACTTTGACAAATTTCAATGCAACCACCCTGAAAACATTCTCTATTTCAAGCTCACTTTATTCCTTTTTATTGAAATTAAACAAAACCTTTACTTATATGCGAACCATCTTCAATCCAATCTTTCTGGAGGATTGTTGAACATGTTCCATAATTGTTTTGACAACATACTAAAAGGAGAGATTGCCTTGGGTTACTTGGAGCCTTGTGTTCATGACCTATAGTTTGATAGGTGTTTAGGAAGATAATGGTATTTGTCCATTGTTTGCATATCTGCTTTTTACCTCTAGAAAATAACAAGGGGCTCCCGATCAGATCATGCATATTTTTCTCAGAAAAAGCACACCAGAGCCTTGAAAATCTTAAAAAGCCTAGATGTGCTGTACGTATTTCTTATACTAATAGCTAGAGTTGCTGGCAATGTTTAATCTGTGTTGGCTTTTACTTGCTATGACACAATAATTTTATTCTGCTGCATCAGACGTTTGCTTCACTTGCATGTGTTTTCTATCCTTAGCACTTGCAGATTTTCTTGCTCTGCATCCTGCATTCCTGTTTTTTATTGGTTATTGTTGACATGAGATTGCAATAAAATTTTTAGAAATTCTTATCCATCAGATTGGTATGGAGGAAGAGCAATCGCATGGTGGCTTCCCTTACTCTTCAGGAATAATTAGTCAATGGCAAACTAGAGACACATCTGCTTCTGCTTGAAATGATAAAAGTTATAAGTTACTTGTGCTATAAATAGAAGGCAAATATGTCGAACCAGCAAGCCATAAACAAGTACAAACTAGAAAACTATAAGATTGATCTACCAGGGAGTTGGTTCATATAAAGAGAGCTCCTGTGGGCATCATTTAAATCTGCAGCTGAACAACAATTTATTAGTCTTGATATTTGGTCATTCAAATTGGATTATATTCCAAACTCACCTTTCTTGTGTGAAGTATGGAATGACTCTTCCCTTTCTTACTTTTATTTGTTGGCAGATTCTTCAGCCAACTACTTTTGTTTTTGTCTTAATGTTTGGCTTTTATTTATATGCAGAAACCAGTTGTCCAAAAGGAACACAATTGTATTCCTGATGAGCATTACATTCAGACATTACTTTCAGTAAGCATCTAGCTTAAATCTGTTTCCCTTAGTTTTTTCCAAGATAATGCCTTCCTTATCATCCTTGTTTTAGAAGTGGAATACTTATAGCATTTCAGAAGTTGCTATGACCAAACGTTTCCCATTTGTACTGTTAGTTCACTCTGTAGTTTTCTAATTCACTTTCTGATTGCAGTATGTTTTCTTACTAGATTTCACATTAATGCTAAACTTGCAAAGAGTATTAGTTGATGTGAAGATGGTTATTTAAATATAAAAATGTTTTAACTATCTGATTCGGATTCATTTATGTTAGATAAGCAAGCTGGATGATGAGCTGGAGAGGAGAACATTAACATATACAGCTTGGAATGTATCTTCTACTCAAATGGATAGACAAAATTGGCATCCTGTTACTTTTAAGTATGCTGATGCTAGTCCTCATCACATCAATGAAATAAAGGTAAGTTCTTTGTTTAAATGGCCATATAACTACTAGGTATGCAATATATCTTTAGTTGATTATTTGCTGTTTTAGAAATTAGAACTATGTGTTATTCATGCTACGGTTGCATGTATGATTTTTGGTTCTTTTTTGTGTTTTTGGCTCTATAAACTCGAATCCCCTTTATGCTACATTAGTAGGTAGACCATTTTAAACTACTACTCTTACCTTTTCTTCCAGATAAGCCGCTTAACTTCCTATGTTTTTTGTTTTTGAGTAGTTATCAATTAGTTTCCAATTCACTTCTGTAATTGATTCATTGGATTCACATCAAGATAGAAATTTCTGGGAAGCCCTTTCCTTCTTGCAGTCTCCATCTAACACCTAAAATTTAAAATTTATTTCAAGAGGGGGATATTGTATCAGAAAGTTTCTGAATTTATATTTTTCAGATGGTTGTTTCATAGTGGAGCTGAGATCTGGTTGCTAATGTATCCCTCCGCATTCCATAACATTAAATTGTGCATTAGTGGAATAATTTTTAACC
Organism: Dioscorea zingiberensis; assembly: GCA_026586065.1. NCBI lineage: Eukaryota > Viridiplantae > Streptophyta > Magnoliopsida > Dioscoreales > Dioscoreaceae > Dioscorea > Dioscorea zingiberensis. Next base: position 49,915,340 of record CM048818.1, on the reverse strand, counting down.
GAAATGGTTACTGCTTCAAATAGTTTAACTTATTGCATGGCATGAACTGTTCTAAGCATATTAGCATTTCAGAAGAGTTCAATTCAAAGGGCAGCCGGTGCTACAAAGCTCCCGCATTGTGCGGGGTCCGGAGAAGATTCGGACCACTTGGGTCTATTGTATGCAGTCTTACTATGCTTTTAAAGCAAGATGTTGTTTCCACGACTCGAACCCGTGACCTCCATGTCACAAGGCAACTACTTTCCTGTTGTTTCAATAAATTATCTGCTGTTGAAGAGTTCAATTCAATGCAGAAATTTAAAAAGAGGATCTAAGCTTCCATAAGTTATCTGCTGTTGACTACTTAAAAAAAGGTTATTTGCTGTTGACATTGACAAATCACATCTAAAATATGAATGTTCTACACTATTTGACTGTTATTTCTTTACTGAATTACATTATCCTTTTAGTCAGCTGTTCTTGCTGTATTTGGAAAAGCACTATCCATATTTTGTTTCATGTTGAATGCTAGAATCTCATGCTAAAAGCAAGTTCTACAATGTTTTTTTAGAATATTGGCCATGTATATTACCCAACGGAGTATAGAAACGAGTGGTGCAAAAGCAATGCAACATTGGTGCCCTGCTTCCTGTTTGCTAGAAAATTCTCTCAGGGTGCTGCAATGCGCCTTCTGAGTGAAGGATTGGTCGGACCCTTTGATGCAGCTACATTGTTAACTTCGTCATCATGATTATTTGGCCCCAGACTGATAATCTAAAATCATTGTTTGTCGGCTTCATCTAGCAAGACCCTTCATCCACTACATGCTGCATCTCTATGAGAAGCAGTACAGAAGTTTGCTCCCGGAGGACTTTTATATGACTGAGATCAGGCTGCAAATTTCAAGTCATGCGACCACCATGCGATCAAGGTGGATTAACAGATAACCTTCAACATGTATACATACACAAACTATAGAAAAAAGATGTTATTTTAGGAGAAATGGTATTTATAGTATCAATACATTAAATTTTGAGAAAGAGCGTATCGAAGGCCCCCTCACATTGTTTAGCACATAAGCTGGCATGTTTCTTCCTTTTCTAGAGCATTATATACATATATTTTGTTGGCCTGTGTTGTGAGCTGTGCTTATTTGTGATCTCTTACCAGCGTTTTTCAGTCAAAATATTTGATTTTCAAAAAATGGAGAATTCAAAAACACCCACGTTTCTGTATAAATTCCAATGTATCTGCTATTTTTTTCAAGCCAATGATACACCCCTTTGGATAGGACACAACCCATCATGAAGAAGAGTATCCTTTCCAATAAGTAAAACTTCTTTGGATAAGACATAACTCATCATGAAAAAGAGTATCCTTTCAAATAGGTAATACACTTTTGCATGAGTCAAGCCTTTTCAATATGTCCCTCTCCTTCTTTACACCCTTTCATAAAACCATTTCGTAAATATATTTTATTATAAAAATATCCAACATTCCCCCATTATTTTAAAAAAAATAAATAGATAAATAAATAATTTTTGACATTAGGCATTCTCACTTTCTTGGAAGTTATTTGCATAAATGAAGGTATCTCACGATTTGAACCTTCACTTGGTAGAATTCAATCAAAGTTGAGCAAAGATACATAGTGGACATTGCCTTGAACTAACATCTCATATTGATAACCGGACTTAATCTACATGAACTTCTTCGAATCTTCCATCTTTTCAATCTACTACCAGACACCATTATGACCATGTGTCTCATATCCTTTCATGAATGCTTAGAATTAAAGTCTTGAAAAAACTTAGAAACGGCCTCACTCCTGCATTCATATAGGTGAATCAATTAGTGTCCTCGTATTATGATACTTGACAAATAGTCCATGAATTCATTAAGAGCATGAGCTTACACTTCCTTTTCTTTTACGGGTACCAAACACCTTAACCTTGGGATGTTAATATGATCGGTGCTTGCCTTCATACTTATGATGTACTTTTTCTCATTGAACTCGTAGACATGAAGTTTTCATGAATTGAGTTGAGGTTCCATCACTGTTGAATCCTCGATATTGACTTTAAACCCATCCCTTGGAAGTCTTGTAGACTAACTCACTTGAGAGACCTTTTGTAAAAGAATCAGCGAAATTTTGGCAAGATCTTACAAAATCCACAGTGATAACTCCATCTTGTATCAACTGTCTCACATAACTGTGTCTCAAACCAATATGTCTTGATTTTCCGTTATAAGTATTACTATACGCCCTAGCCAAAGTTGCTTGACTATCGCAATGTATAGATATAGGAGACATAGGCTTCGGCCATAACGGTAACTATAATAAAAGAGACCTTAGCCATTCTGCTTCTTTTTCTGTTGCAGCCAATGCCACAAACTCAGAAGTCATTGTAGAATCCGTTATACATGTTTGCTTCTTGGATCCCCAAGAAATAGCTCCCCCACCAAGTGTGAAGATCCATCCACTTGTAGATGAATGATCTTCATAGTTGGTGATCCAGCTTGCATTGGATAACAAATACAATAATCCATTGTTCCTCTCAAATACTTGAGGACGCTTTTAACTACATCCCAGTGTTGATATCCTGGATTGCTTGTATACGGACTAAGCTTTCCCATCGCGAATGCTATATTTGGTCGTGTGCTCGTCATTGCATACATTAGACATCCAATTACTCTCGCATATTACAATTGAGAGATATCCCTAGCTACCAGTATTAGGTAGCAATCTACATCCTAATGTATAAGGAGTAGATACCGGTGAACAATTAGAGTGTTCAAATCTCTTTAGCATGCTTTCAATATAATGAGATTGAGAAAGCATAATACAATCAGAACTTCTAAATATTTTGATTCCTAAAATGACATTAGCTTCACCCATGTCTTTCATATCAAAATTACTAGATAATAGCATCTTAGTAGATTTTACTTGTTCTAAATCAGTCCCAAATATGAGCATATCATCAACATATAAACAAATAATAACTCCTTTGCCACCAGAAAATCTACTATATACACATTTATATGATTAATTAACTGTAAATTCATTTGATAAAAGCACTTTATTGAATCTTTCATGCCATTGTTTAGGAGCCTGTTTCAAACCATATAATGACCTAACCAATTTACATACTTTATTTTCTTTGCCTAGTACCACGAAACCTTCAGGTTGTTCCATATAAATTTCCTCTTCCAATTTACCATTCAAGAATGTTGTTTTTACATCCATCTAGTGAATTTCCAATTTATAAATAGAGGCCAAGGCTATCAAAGTTCTTATTGAAACCATTCGAGCCACAGGAGCATAAGTATCAAAGAATTAGTCTATTCCTTCCTTTTGAGTATAGCCTTTGGCGACCAATCTAGCTTTGTACTTTTTAATAGTACCATCAATCCTTCTTTTCCTTTTGAATATCCATTTACAACCAATTGGTTTTGATCCTTGTGGTCGATTTACTAGAATCCAAGTATTGTTGCCCGTTATTGAGTCCATTTCATCATTCATAGCTTTCTTCCAAAGAGCTTCATCTGATGATGACATAGCTTCCTTGAAGGTATTGGGATCTGACTCAATATTTAAACAGATTGGAATCTGTGCAACAATATCTTCATTGGTTCCTTCCAACAGAAACATATAGAAGTCAGATCCATATGTTTTTGGTATTCTTGGTCGCTTACTCCGTCGAAGCTCATTGGAATCTTCCTTAGAAGTTGCTTTCTCTATGTGAGTTTTCTTAAATTCATGTTGTTTAGGTGAAGAGGTGAACCTTGATTCATCAAATATAGCATCCCTTGATTCAATCACCGTATTAATGGAAATTGAATCATTAGGTTCTATAACCATAAATCTGTATACCTTACTATGTTGTGCATACCCAAGAAATATACATTCTACTCCTCTTTCACCCAACTTTTTCCTTTTAGGTTCGGGTAACTTCACTATAGCACGACATCCCCATACTTTAAAATAATTGAAATTGGGTTTTTTATGCTTCTATGCTTCATATGGAGTTATAGATTTCCCTTTTATAGGTACCCTATTAAGAATATGACAAGTAGTTAATAATGCTTCACTTCAATATCCATTTGATAGGCTAGACATAGACATCATGGAGTTAACCATCTCCATCAATGTTCTATTCTTCCTCTCAGCCACACCATTTTGTTGTGGTGTATACGGAGCTGTCACTTCATGTATAATCCTATGAGATTCAAAATATGAAGGACTATAGTATTCCCCTCCCCTATCAGTCCTTAAGCATTTAATCTTGGTTCCACATTGGTTTTCAAATTTATTTTTAAAGATATTAAATTTATCCATAGCTTCATCTTTATAACACAAAAGATAAACATAACAAAATCTAGAGCTATCATCTATAAATGTCACAAAATACTTTTACCACCAATAGTAGGAGTAGCATGCAAATCACATATATCACTATGTGCTAATTCAAGCAAGTTTAAATTCCATTCAACAATAGAAAAGGGCTTCCTAGCAATCTTAGTTTGCATGCAAGTAGAGCATTTGTTTCCATTATCATTTAAGTGAGGTAATAATTTCATTTTAGACATATTATGCAATCTCTTATAATTAATATGTACTAAACGACCATGCCATAAATCAGAGGACTCTAGCACGTAAACAAAGTTCTTACTTTTAATATTAAGTTTAAAGAGCCCATCATACAAATGACCATTTTCAACAAAGACTCCACTCTTAGATAGTACAAAATTATCTACCTCAAATACAAGTTTAAACCCATACTTATTAAGCAAACTTCCAGACACCAAGTTTCGTCGAACTTCGGAAGCATACAACACATCATTCAGAGTGAGAAATTTTCCGGATGTGAATTCCAATTCCACCACTCTCTTGCCTTGAACAGATATATTAGCTGAGTTTCCCATGAAGAGAGAAACTCATTCCACATTAGGCTCAAATTTCTTGAATAAATTCTTGTTGTTGCGGACGTGTCTTGTAGCCCCAGAATCAACCCACCAAGAAATATTATCTTCGAGTATGTTAGCCTCAAAGATTATGGCTGCAAAATTATCTTTTGGAGCTTTTTCATTCTCCTTGTCCTTCTTACGAGACCGACAATCTCTCTTAAAATGCCCCGGCTTGCCACAATAATAGCAAGCACCTTTCTTCTTCTTGTTCTTGGCGTGCTCTATGGTAGGATTATTGGGTCTTTTCTTGTTTCCCTTTGAGAGTTTGGATGGGACTTCCTCCTCTGCTAAGAGGATCTTGAACTTTTCATCCATCTTTTGAATGCCATCCTCTTGCTTTTGATATTCCTCTTCAATTTGGAGATGATTAATCAAATCCTCCAGGGAAATATCTTCCTTCTTGTGTTTAAGACTATGCTTCACATTTTTCCAAGAAGGAGGGAGTTTATCTATGATAGAGGTTACTATGATGGTTTCATCCATATTCATATTATTTTGTTTTAAATGTTGCAGAATCCTATCGATCTCATAAAATTGCTCAATAATAGATCTACCATCTATCATTTTATAATTGAAAAATTTACTAACCAGGAACTTCGTTTGCAGCATCTTCAAGGATGTATTTTTGCTCCAATGCATCCCATATATCTTTTGCAGTAGTGTGATGATGATATGAGTCGAACAAAGCATCGGACATGGAATTGAGAATATGTCCACGGCATATTAAATCATCGTTCTCCCATTTTTGCCTTTTTCGAGCCACATGCAAAGATTCTCGCTCTGGATCATCGGGTTCAATAGGCTTTAGAGTAGACAACACGTACACCACTTTCAAAGTTGCAAGTAGTAGATGCATCCTCTTTTGCCAACGCTTGAAGTTCGTCCCATTGAATTGTTCCAACTTGACTAGATTGCCCATCTCCATCAATATCGTCAAATCCATCAAGACTTAATTTACCCTTAAGATTATTGTAAAGAAATGTACCGGTGGAAGATAGATTAGTAGAAATGAAGTCTCGAGGCACGTTACAATGTCGCTCTCCTTAAGGGTAAATTAGCCCCCATCAATTCAGTAGTACAACGGGTTACCGGCTAATTTCCTTTAGGAGACAACGGAACTTCCTTTCACCTGCACTTGTACTATCGAAAGTGAAACCTTTGAAAAGTGGAAAAACAAGAAGGTGAATCATAATTTTGATGGTTTGTACGGAGCACCAAAACTACGTAATGCCTTTAGAGAGGAGTGTAGAGAGGGAGAGTGAGTGCTTGAGAGAAAGTTTTTGTTGTGAATTGTTATGCAAACTCATAAGCTATATATAGCCAATGATACACCCCTTTGGATAGGACACAACCCATCATGAAGAAGAGTGTCCTTTCCAATAAATAACACTTCTTTGGATAAGACACAACTCATCATGAAGAAGAGTGTCCTTTCAAATAGGTAACACCCCTTTGCATGAGTCAACCCTTTTCAATGTGTCCCTCTCCGTCTTTACACCCTTTCATAAAACCATTTCATAAATATATTTTATTATAAAAATATCCAACATGGCCTTAGTCCCTAATTTTCTTACACCCTATCGGGATACGTGCTATCATCATAGAGACATTCAGGGTCTACTTCCTAAAAACCGCAAAGAGCTATTCAACTTTCGATGCTCATCTCCTTGCAATGTTGTTGAGAGGACCATCGATTTGTGGAAAAAGAAGTTTGTCTATCTTAGGCATTAACCCTTTCATGATATAGATACATGAGCGAAGATTGTCCTTGCATGTTGTGTCTTGCATAACTTCTTATGTATTGATGATTTGGATGATCTCTGTAGCGATGATGAGGTTAGCGATAATGAAGTAAACCCCCCGCATGTCGATGTACTTGAAGACTCACTTGTTAATGCCAACATCAGAATCACATCTAAAGTAACATGAACCAACCAAAGAGATTCACTGTCTAACATTATGTGGGCTGATTTCGACACTAACAACTACGACGTGACCTACTAGGATTAATTATTATGTTATCTAGTATTATAAATTTCAGTACCTTATGTTATGTTATGTTATGTTATGTAATATCTTTATATTGCACATTTATGTACTTTTAATTGAACATTTCAGCAACTTATGTTATGTTATGTCATAACTTTATATTGCACATTTCAACAATTTATATACTACGTTTTGATGGGTTTTTTTTATTGATTTTTAAAGTGAAACAGAAAATGGGAAGTCGACGATTTGGTAGTCAAGGCCCATTTACTGTTCCTAAGCCTGCTACAGTTTCTAGCTCCTTTGTACATGATGTTGAGGAAATCACTCCAACCTCCTCCCAAGTGGAAACAAAAAAAGGCAAGTTCGTTGGTCAGGCGATATGGATTAAACACTAATAGATGCTCTTTTAGAGGTGGTGCTTGTGGGGCCAAGAAGAATAGAAAATGGATTTAAAGTCGAAGAATGTACAAAGGTTGTCAACAAAGTACTGGAACGTTGCCAAATGGTTGTAGGAGTTGCTCATGTGAGGGCTAGGTTGAAAGCTCTCAAAACTGATTACAAGGAGATCACAAAGTTGTTCAAGACGAGCGGGTTTCAGTTGGATGCAAGCGGACGAGTCACAATGGATCCTCTTGTTTGGGAGAAACACCTAAATATCCTTTTCTGCCATTTCTTCTCCCACATTAGAGTTTCATTTCTTTTTTTTTTTAGTTTTATATGTGTTATGCAGGATTGCTTATTTGTCTTTTAACTATATATTTTATTTTGCATGGCTAAGGTTCTATCACTCTGTTAGTACATAATGAAATGGCATGGCTAAGCCCTTTGAAAACCTATACTTATGCTACTGAAAATCTATAATTGTAACACCTAGAAACTGCATTCTGTACTTCTGAAAACTACATTTATGTATGAGATCCAGCCATGCTTGGACTCTTAAATTAATGTGTAGATCAACCATATATGAGCCTTGAAAATCTACACTTAGTACTAATGAAACCTGCATCTTATTGGATGTTAAATACTTGCATTTTGTGACTGAAAACTTGCAGAAATAGTGGCTGAAACCTGCACATATCATCTCTAAAAACCTGCACATATCATGTTAATATAAATTTTACCTTCATAAATTTACGTCTCTTTGAATTTATCGCAACTTAGAACGTTTTTAGTTTTGTGGAGTTGAAATGAAGCTAATCAAAATTGATGCAATTAGGATCGAGTGTAGTTGTTTGTACAAACTCATACATTAACAATGTCATTGACATGATGTTCTACAATTTAGTGGTTGTTTTGCGAGCACAAGATTGATTCTTATGGTGTGTTTTCTATCAATTGGTCCTGAAAAAGTGAGCCATTGTGATTGCACCAGCTTTATCATTGTCAATGTCTTGACATTAATTTATGTAGGTCCATTATTGTGAATTATATATACTTGATCAGGAAGCCAACTATCATTGTCAATATTTATCCTTTCTTTTTCTTTAGATCGAGTTATATGAAGATTTAGAGATATAAATTCAAGACTATTATTTTCTAACAGTTGATCATGTTAATATAAACTTTTAATTATACTTGATTGCCATGTTGACTGCCCTCTACTCCATGTTTGGGTAGGCTTCATGTATTTATCTTTTGTTAAGGATTGCCTTATGGACTGCCCTTTTTTTTAATTTATTTTTCTCATATAAATTGTTATAATTTTAGCTTTTGGACTTATTTTTATCAATTTTGATTAAGATTTGTTTCTCATGATTTCTTAGGATTATTCCAATGAAAGAGAAGTCATGTCCTCGCTACTATGACTTGGCTACCATTTTTGGCAATGACAGCGCAATTGGAGATCGAGCTATCACGGGGAATGACTTTATACAAATAAATGAAGATGAAATCAATAACGAGGTGGGAGTTGGTCTAGGGGATGAAGATGAGGTGGAGGAAGCACACCCAACTCATTCAACCATGCCCAATACGCCCAATGAAGCCATGCAAGGGAGAGGCCTGAGAGTTAAACGTAAACGTGGGAAACCTATGGATGATGTCGCCTTAGCCCTCACACGTATTGCACAATCCTTCGAAAAAACTTCCATTGCTTTCGAGAAGCAAACAACTCAAAGCCACGATGATGTGCAAGCTATCATAGATAAAGTCCAAGGATTGGGTCTAGAGGAAGATGATGCAATGGATCTCATGCAAATATTTGTGCATGATTAAAAAGAGGGTCGTTTTTTTTCCTTGGGATTAATGACGAGCATTTTTGCGTGGTCAATCGCCAGCTCAAGAAGTGATCCATGTCTCGGATTGTGGTTTTGCTTCATTGGAAGAAATGTGTACTTTGAATTTTGGGAAAATTATGAAAAAAAAACCTTATGGTTTCACGGTTTTGCAAACCGGTAACTAAGGAATTTTTTTTTTCGATTTTATTACGTGTGGTTTTCCCCGCTAACAAAAACAGGCAAAACCATCAACGACGTTAACTCTCAATTTCGTCAAATCACATAAAAGATCTGACATGGCATTAATATTTGATTAAATGGTAAAATGGAATGTTGATGTGGCAAAACATTTCAATAAATGACAACATAATAACATCATTAATTATATTTATTAATAATATAATTATACTTATTACACTAATGACAATATAATTAAAACAAAACAAACCCTAGCCCTAATTCACCAATCTCTCCACCGTCGTCGTTGCCGCCACCGCCACCGCCTTCTCATCCTCCTTGTCCACCTCCGGTGGAGTCACGAAAGAAGAGCAAGTGAACTACGCCTCTTTCCCCTCCGGACGTCGCCGCAGGAACAAAGTTGACTACTGATATAATAGCAAGAACGGAGTTTGACAGGAACTATGACATGGGTGAGAAGTACTTCATCTCCTTGAACACATGCAAGACCTCACTGCTCAAGCTAGGAGCCATTTGTGGTTCCCTGGAAGAAGGTTAAATGTTCTTCTTCTCCTCTCTCTTTTGAATTGAGGGAAAATAGAAAGAAAGAAAAGGAGTTTGGTTAGTCAAAGAAGAAGATAAAGAAACTATTAAAACTTTATTATCTTTTCTTTTCCTCCCCCTTTTCCTCAATTCAAAAACTTCATGTTTGTGTTTATTAATCCAATATCAACAAGGACATATGATCTTTAGATTTATTCCAAGCAAATATCAAAAAGAGATTAAGGAACTAAGAAGGAAAGTAGAAAAGGGGATGATGTATATAATGGAGAACAAGAGAGAGAATGAAGAGTTTGGGAGGAGTTCATCATCAAGAAAAGAAGGCCTCCTCCAAGTGTTACTATCTGAGTCTGAGAAGGGATGATGTAAATGGTGAAGCTGACGACAAAGAACCAGATTGGGATAAGGGGACGAGGAGAGGAAGGGAGATTTGGGGTGGATCTAGGTATTTTCTTACTGTTTGGAATGGTGAATATATAAGGGTTAGGGAGGAGCAAATTCTTGAAGAAAATTCAGAGTCCCTTTGGGCCCTTCAAGAGAATAACCTAAGTGTAGAATTTGCCCAAAATTTCGGCAAAGTTTCCCCTTAAACATTGGGTGTCACCAATACATACAAACATAGCCATTGATCTCTACACAATGCATCAATGATCTCCACAAACATTCAAATTCCAAAACCCCAAAAAAATTGTTCATCCATCCACAATGTGACAAAATTAAACGGTAAAAATCATGAAATGGATGATAAAAGCCCGTACCTGAGTGATTGAATTCCTAGGAGGTCGAATTGGAGGCTAAAAGAGGGAAAGCACTCGCCAGCGATGACGGAGCACCCAAGGAGAAGAAGAGAGAAGATAGGGAAATGAATGGGTGCTTCCCGTTTTTAACCTAACCGCGGCATCGATATCGCGATGTGCGAAAGTGACATCGTGATGTTTAAGCAGTTCAAACCTTGATGCGATAGGACATTGGGATGTCTTATAGGAGTATCGCGATGTTAATTCTCAAAATTTATGGTTTTTTTCTCAATCCGGGAAACAGCGCGATGTCCAATAGGTAAAACCTATTATTTCCAGACCTGGGGACCCCCTTGCACATCGCGATGTGCACATCGCGATGTCAATTGCAGGAAATTAGTGTTATACTTACATATATTCTACTGTGCTTCGGGTACTCACCTACATGTCCTTGGAAGTATGAACTCATACCAGATTGCAATCGAAATGATAGTTGCCTTGTTCCAAACATGCTACGATCTTTTGATATTTGGTGTGTCTCCCTAGGTTCCCCAAACTTGGGCTACACAATACATAAGAAGGAATCAACTTTATTCATGACACACAAAGACAAAAAAAAATACGAAAACTAACTAAAATGAAAGCTACAAAATCTTGGGCTGCCTCCCAAGCAGCCCTAAGTTTATAGTCTTTAGCTAGACTTGAGGGTCGTCGGTTCGAGCGTCGCTACAACTTTGTCCCGCTCCACTTGGTGACCAAGGTATGGTTTCACCCGTTGTCCATTAACTACAAATGTACTTTTCACACTCTCATCCTCTAATTTCACTGCTCCATTGGCATACATCTTGGATATTTGAAATTGCCCTAACTACCAAGATTTCAACTTGTCAGGAAATAGTCCCAGCCCGGAGTTAAACAACAAAACTGACTGTCCCTGCACAAATTCATGATGAATGAGATGACGATCATGTCATTTTTTGACTTTCTCCTTATGTAGCTTTGCATTCTCATATGTTTGCATCCTAAACTCATCCAACTCATTTAATTGTAACATTCACTTCTCCCGAGCAGCTTGAGGATCTAAATTTAATTGCTTGAGAGCCCAGTTAGCCTTATATTCCAAGGCCAACGGGAGATGGCAAGCCTTCCCAAATACCAGCTGATATGGCGACATACCCAGAGGTGTTTTGAACGATGTTCTATATGCCCAGAGTACATCATCCAATCTGAGAGACCAATCTTTGCAGGAGGGGCTGACCTTTTTCTCCAATATTTTTTTTTTCTCTCGGTTAGACACTTCAACTTGTCCATTGGCTTGTAGATGATAAGGTGTGGTTACCCTATGCGAGACCCTGTATTTCTCTAGGAGTTTATTGAAACTCCTGTTACAAAAGTGTGATACTCCATCACTGATAATAGATCGAGGGGTGCTGAAACGGGTGAATATGTTTTTCTTAAGGAATTTAATCACCGCTTGCGAGTCATTGAAGGGTAACGCCACCGCTTTCACCCCACATAATCCACCGCTACCAAAATGTATACATTTTTTAATAATGAGATAAATGGACCCATGAAATTGATCCCCCACACATCAAACAACTCTACCTCCAAAATATTTTGTAAAGGCATCTTGTGGCGTCGTGATATACTACTCGTGCATTAACATCGGTCACACAAATTAGAAAATAGATGCTCATCTTTAAATAAAGATGGCCAATAAAATCCGGCTTGTAGAACCTTGGACACCGTCCTGTCTCTTACATAGTGACCACCATATGGTGAAGAATGACAGTTCTCTAGGATGTTGTTCTGCTCTCCTTCGGGTATACAACACCGAATGATTTGCTCGGCTCCAATTCTGAACAAATACAACTCATCCCACACATACCTCTTCACCTCATGTAAAAACTTCTTGCGTTGATGGTAATTAAGATCTTCGGGGCTAACCTTGCTAACCAGATAGTTTGCTAGATCGGCATACCGTGGTGGTTTTTGTGCTCTTACTGCTAACAACTGTTCATCAGGGAACACCTCGCTAATGACAATGGGGTTAGAGCATTAGTTACTACTCTCTAATCGAGACAAGTAATCAGCCACTTGGTTTTTTGTTCCCTTTCTATCTCTCACCTCCAGATCAAATTCCTGAGGAAGCAAAACCCAAAGCATCAACCTGGCCTTTGTATCCTTCTTCTCTATAAGGTATTTAATAGTTGAATGGTCCGTGTACACCACCACTTTTGTGCCCACCAAGTATGCTCGAAATTTATCAAACATATACACCACCGCCAATAGTTCCTTTTCTGTGGTGGTGTAGTTTGTTTGTGCCTGTTTCAAAGCCTTGTTGGCATAGTATATAGAATGAAATACTCCATTCCGTCTTTGACTCAACACTGCCCCCACAGCTACATAATTGGTATCGCACATTAACTCAAATCGTTCATTCCAATTGGGGTTGATGATGATAGGAGCTGTGGTTAACCGATGCTTGATTTCCATAAATGTCGTCATACAATCTTCATCAAAATGGAATGGTACGTCTTGTTCTAAAAACTTACCCATAGGCTTTGTTATTAATAAAAATTCTTTTGTGAATCGTTGGCAAAACCCTACATGCCCAAGAAAACTCCTGACGCTCTTAAGTCTTGACTGATGTTGGTAGTGGTAGCTTATCAATCACTTCAATTTTGGCTTTATCTAATTCTATGCCTGACTTTGAAATTCTGTACCCCAACACAATGCCCTCACGAACCATGAAATGACATTTTTCCCAATTTAGCACCAAATTTGTACTTCACATCTATTCAGGATTTGTTCCAGATTTGCCAAACATTGATCATATGACTCTCCAAACACTGAGAAATCATCCATGAACACCTCCATACTCTTCTCAATAATGTTAGAGAATATAGCCATCATACACCGTTGAAAAGTTGTCGGAGCATTGCATAATCCAAATGACATCCTCCTAAACGTGAATGTCTCGTACGAGCAAGTAAATCTTGTCTTCTCTTGGTCCTTAGGTGTTATTGCAATTTGATTGTATCCTGAATACCCATCCAAAAAGCAGTGGTAATCTTGCCCTACCAATCGATCCAACATCTGATCAATGAACGGTAAAGGAAAATGATCCTTTCTCATAGACTTATTCAATTTCGAGTAGTCCATGCAGATTCTCCATCCAGTCACTGTTCTCGTTGGTATGCTTTCATTTTCCTCATTTGTGATTACTGTGATGCCTCCTTTCTTTTATACACATTGCACCGGACTGACCCAAGCACTGTCAGAAATAGGGTAAACAATTTCTGCATCCAACCATTTCAGAATTTCCTTTTTCAACACTTCCTTCATAATGGGATTGAGCCTTCGTTGGTCTTCTATTGTTGGCTTGGCATCATCTTCCAATAGTATTTTGTGCATGCATATAGAGGGACTAATGCCCTTTATATCATTGATTGACCATCCCAGTTCCCGTTTGTGTCTCCTCAGTACCTCTATAAGTTGGCACTCATTATTGGAGGATAATGCGTTGGAGATGATGACATGTAGTGTTTCTCCCTCACCAAGGAATGCATACTTTAAGTGTCCTAAGAGGGGTTTCAAGTCTGTTTGAGGTGGTACATCCCACGATGATTTCATTTCTTGGGGTAATCTACCTTCCCATCCCAATGTGTCACAAGCCCTAACTGATTCCATATGAGTGGTCATCTGCTCTGCTGAATCTTGCTCTTCCTCTAATTCACTGTCCCAATTTTCCAAGGTTACTAATTTAAACTGTTCTATGGGATCTCGTGCATAGCACCATTCTATATTATAGTCTAACTCCATATCTTACTCAACAATATCTGGTTCCTCATACAGTTGTCCCCTCATTGGTGCTTGGTCCCTTGGCCCCGCCACCTTTGCCTTCTTGTTTGCCCATGCACTTTCCACTTTCTCTTACACAAGCGAGATCACTTCAGTCACTCTCTTCTCAATTGTGTCCATAGCTGAAATAATCCGTGACAACTGCTCCTGTTTGTCAACTGAGACTTCTTATATAGCTGCTGCTGATTTTCTTTCCTGTTGCCAACCTTGCTCATTGATTTCTATATTATCAAACAAGTTGAAAGCCTCATCTACTGACCTCTCTTAAAGAGCTCCCCTTGTTGCAATATCCACAAAGGTTCGGGCTTCTTCCTTTAACCCGTGATAGAAATGTTGAAGTTAAACCCACTGCTGGAGACCATGTCCTGGGCAGTCTCTGAGCATCAACTTAAATCTCCTCCATGCTTCACAAATTAATTCAGACATTGCTTGTGTGAATGAAATGATATCAGCCTTCAACTTCAAGATCTTCTTCAAAGGAAAATACTTCTTACAGAATGTCTTCTTTATAAGCTCCCAAGTAGCTGTCACCTTAGGTGGCAATGATTAGTACCATTTCTTTGCTTCCCTCCTTAATGAAAACGGAAAAAGTCTTGCTCTTATTGTGCTAGTCAATTTCTTAACCGGCTTTATTGTGTCCCCTAATTCTAGAAATGACCGAATATGCAAATATGGATCCTCACAAGAGTTTCCTTCGAATTGCACTGATCCTCAGATGACATTGATAATATGTGGCTCAATTTCCACAACATCTACATATTCCTCCTCAAACTCACTTCCTTCTATTTCTGGCATTATTTCAGCAGGTTCCGACTGTGCTTCTGAGAGCTCATATTCCATTGTGTCGGTCTTACGTACAATGTGGAGATCTGGGGCACAAACTGCAAGGTAACCAAAGAGCGTTAATTGAGTCCAAGATTGAGATTAACCAACTACAATGTAAACAAGGAAATGAACTAATTCTAAGTACGCACACAACTACTAACAAATTTCACAACAAGAAATTACAACACAATATTCATTAGGAAAACACCACACATAAAAACTAAGCTAAAATAATCTACTTCTACTCTAATAGGTATAGGAAAACCTACGTCGTTCCCCGACAACAACGCCAAAAACTTATTGACCGCCGGCAATAAGTGCAAGCACTCACGCCGCCGCACACAAGCGTACATGATCGCAAGTAGTAAAGCCGGTAAGTACCGGGTCGACTTCCTCAAAGAACGGATGCTGGGTTTCCTAACTTGGTGTGTTAAATGTTAGAGAAAAATTGGTTGTGTATTAGTTGAAGTTATGGTTAAGACTCGATTGGATTGAGTGAATTACGAAGGTCACAAGGGGAAAACTCTCAATTAGAAGGCTCTAGGGTTGTATGGTGTTAATAGACTTATAAAGGTTTTCTCCCTAGCTTGTATATCAAGGTTGTGGATGAGGTTTACAATAGTAGAGATTGTACTATGTGAACTTCAGGTGCAACCTACAAGACCTTAATTCTAAGGTGCATGCTCTCACTCTCATATGTCTATGGGGATGTTAAGAAGCATTCTAGGGCTAACCTCTACCACCACCGTGGAATGCTAACACTTATGCCTAAGTGAGAGGCACTTGCAGTATCACTCCGTCCACCTTATGTTTTTACACTTCCCTCAAGCTCATATACCTATGCGCTATGGGATTAAGATAATTGTTGCCTTTCGACCAACAATAATTAGCATAGTAGATTCATAAGCACATACACAATTACGATATCAAAGCAAAGCCAAGGATAATAAACTCAAGTCATAACATCCATACAACCCTAGAATGGGTGTTTAAGCTGTCATTACAAAAGATAAATAAAAAACAATGACATCATGCACATAAACATCGATGTCTAAGCTAAAGAGAGTTCAATAAACATAAAAGATTACATTCTAAAGATTCCCCTTCATGGATGAGTGTTCCCCAGCTCCAGAATGCTGGGAGAAGCCCTCCGGGTCAATGCTCCAACGCATAGCCGCCACCAAGACCAAAGATAAAATATCAGCCCTCCTTTTATAGTTCCCACTCTTGACAACGTGATGTCCAGATCGTACATCGCGATGTCATGCCCTTCTTTTATATTATCGAGATGTACTATTGTGAACATCGCGATGTGTCATGATCTCCCATGAGGCTTTGTCGCATGAATATCGCAATGTCTACGAAGCACATCACGATGTTGCTCCCAATCTAGAGAATCCTTGGTGTTTTTTACATCCTAGTGTGTCCCTTGAACATTGTGATCTTAATTTATCTCTAAAACTGGTGCTCTATTCATAATTCACATCGCGATGTTATACAGATGTTAGCCACTGTGCTGCTTCATTTCACCTGTTGCATAAAAACTTCACTCATTTTAGCATCTATCAACCTCAAACAGGTGTAAATCATAGTTAAATCACTTGATACATCTAATGTGGCCTAGTAATGCATTTTAGGATCAAGATAACACAATATTTATCCAATAATAAGCATTTTGGTCCTAAATCACTGATTAACTTTTACTAAAATAATGCTCTTCCAAGAGCTATCATATGTGTACGTCCCTATGACGAGACGAGATGAGACGAAAAAGCAACCGTACTAGAGCCGCGGGAAATATAGAGATGATATACTTAGGACAATATATGTTGATGAGATTTGGTGCATACATACTTGACAGAATATATGATATGATGTTTGTATTATTGTACATGAGTGATGTAATGTCATCTTTAACGTGTTTTACATTAAGTTTTTCATATTAATGGCATGTTATCTAGAGTAAAGAGATATGTGAAGACTAGCATGTATGTCCTGATTCATGATGAGACGTGACTATCATTCATTGTTGAATTATACATATAGAACCAACATGCTTTTACTTATATATGTACAATTTTTTGAGATGTTATTTTCCGTATGTTAACCCTTGCAGAGACGATGTTCGCTCATTGAGCACATGAAAGCTCACCATTCTCCTTCCATAGATCTCAGGTACAATCAAGAGCAGAGGTCAGCGACTTGAGGTGAGGCGTGTACCAGATGTATATTGACTGTGTAAGGTTTAGCGGGCTCTGAGCATGAGAGGTTTTGATGTTGTATAGTTTACACTTGAGAAATATCTAGGTTGTGAACTCTAAGTTTATGTATTATGTGATATAGACATGTACTCTTATGTTTTTATTATTATATGAGAGGATATGTTTATTAGTGATGGATTTTATTATAGTGATACTACCCTATCATATAGGATTGGTTATCAAGAACAAAAAATTAAACAACCTGATTGCGGCCGGTGTTAGGGATCAGTCCTAGTGTTGTACGGTCGATATGGGCCGAGGGGTGGGTCCTAACAGATCAAGTTTACCCACAACACCATGCAGGTGTAGACTTTGAGGATGAGGCAACCCTAATGTGAACTTGGGGAAGGGTGGGGACATCTATCAAGGGAATGGCCCTCACTTGACTCGCGCACGGCACCAACCCCTTCATTGACAAAGAGTGATGTAACACTAATATGCAATGCAGAAATGTGCGCCAACGACCTAATTGGAATGATCTGCACGACTCTCTCAGGCTTAAGAAAGTCACATGTAGTATATACTCTTACAAGCTAGGATGGTTGACTTAGTTTTGACTTTCACTTGAGTTTGTATGCTATCGAAAAAGTGTATGCACTGCGGAATAGGAACAGGGCATGAACCGTCTAGAGGCCAAGTAGACCTGGACACATAGGGGAGAACACAACTGTTAGGAGTACAGGTGAACTTGTAAACATCGGGATGATTCTCTTGTGCCAAAAAAAAAGGTGTGAATAAGGCAAAGAGATAGTAAAAAAATGTGGGAGCAATAGCTTGTCCTAATGGTTGGGTATACTAATAGTTGAAAGTGTTGAAAGACTAGCTGGGAAAGGATAATGCTGCTATTCCTATTACTCCCTGTATGCACCTATCCATATGACATACAATACCCTTGGGAAAGTAATATTACTTTCATCATCCCTGCTGCAAGTGTGTAGAAAATCTTAATTTAGACAAGTACTAGCATGAGGGATGTTTTGTTGCTCTACTCCTCTACATAAATTTTTGTATCAGTCGGTGTTACTCGGTTCACTACGAACTAGAATTTATTTGTACCTGAGGCTCAACTATGAACCTCCTTTGACAATCAATGAATGTAGTTTATCCATTTTTATCCCAAATAAAAATAAAAAAAATAAGTCCTTGAAATTCAAACCTAAAATGAATTAAGCAAGACCCAATCTGAAGGGATATAGACCTACAAAATAAATTTTGAGTGTATCCATGAATCAAATAGCAATGATTTGAACACTTCTTTTTACCTTGCTCTATTTTGGAAACCTAAGATACAAGGATTAAAGCCATTTTTGGCCCCTGTACTTTCGTCCAATGTTCATCAAAAAAAAATAAAAAAATAAGTCCTTGAAATTCAGACCTAAAATGAATTAAGCCAGACCCAATCTGAATGGATATAGACCTACAAAATAAATTTTGAGTGTATCCATGAAATCAAATAGCAATGATTTGAACACTTCTTTTTACCTTGCTCTATTTTGGAAACCTAAGATACAAGGATTAAAGCCATTTTTGGTCTCTGTACTTTCATCCAATGTTCATTTTCGTCCTTGTATCTAATGCTGATGTGGCAGCACAGGTGACATACGTACTGAATACGGTTAATTTTTTATTACATGTAGCATGCCACATCATCATTTAAAAAATCAGTTTATTCGAAATTCATTTTGTCATGCCATGTCTGCATGCATGCAATGTCATCAAAACCTTGCCACATAAGCCGGCACGTCAAAAATACAAGCCACATGTGTTGTCATGTCAGCACTAGGGATGTATTCGAACAAAAACCTCAAAGTACAAAGACCGTATCAAAGATTTTTAAAGTAAAAGGACATAAATGAACATTGGGTCAAAGTACAAGGACCAAAACAGGGGTTTACCAAGATACAAATTAGATTCGACTTTCACAAATTGAATCCATCAAATTTTGGACCTATCCAATCTGAAAGTATGTGGATCTAAAAAATTAAATTAGTCAAACTATAAACTTTTAATTTTGAAAAATAAATTGAAGATAAGAATGATAATGAAACTCTTGCATGGTTCGGACATCACCCATCCAACTTCTTTTAAGATAACCAACAACCACAATGGATTATTGGTACCGGGTTTCTTTTTAAAAGATGAGATTCTCCTATAGATGGCCCAGGGTTGAATCTCACCTCTTACAAGGTGAGAGTCTAGATGTCCAGATATGTTCCCGCATGAGTTGCCTAACCCAAAAATCTAGGTGCACAGATCAAACGTTGAGCTGCCGAGCCTGTACACGTCCTTGACATCCTTCGGGGTTGTCGCCTTAGTCCAAAAAAAAAAAAAAAAAAAAAAACTTCCTTTAAGATTGGATGAAACCCAGACCATTAATTAAATTTTGTCAATTTTTCTCACTCACCCACATGTGTTCTAATAAAAATATAATTAAAAATTCTGTTTTGTTTTCAAAAAGTCACAAGTTAATATATATTATTAAAATTTAATAATAATAAATTAATACTATAGTTTAATAAATATTATCTAATGCATAAAATAGAATTAATTAAACATTATTTAAATTTATGTATATTAAAATTAAATCATTTAAATTTTAATTTAATATAAAATGAAACAAATAAAATGTGAGACCGAGAAATGATCACACGGGACCGAAAATCATAGTCATAGATTCGCCTTGAACTTAAACAAAAAAAATATATCTTGATGCAAATCTATGACTATGATTGTTAGTGTCACGCGGTGAAGGAGGAGCCCCCGTTGGTAAAAAAAACCGACAACCTCTTGGTGTTATCCTGTGCTTGGAAGAAGAAGTAAGAAAAGGAAAAAAAAATTATAGATAGTTTTATTCTTCACCATAAATAGAAATATTGAAAATTAAAATTTTGAAATTTACAATAATGTGATGGGCGAACGACGGACATTGAACCGCGCATGGTGGATTCACAATCCACTGTCTTGATCGGTTGATCCATTTGACTACATCCGACCCTTATCTAGCTAAATTATAAGATTTTTTTTTGACCCTTATTCAAAGGTCCAATAATGTATCATGTATGTATATCGCACCATTTGAGACAATCACATGAGACCAATCCCATATGATAATTTACTCATATAGATCACCCAGGTCACAGGTTTATTAACCACGAAACAATAGAACGCATCAATTAGAAAATCGGTTGAAAACCTATCCCGAGGCAATCCTGACGATATTACTAGCAAGAACATTTGCCTCGAGATAGGTGCCAGCGTGGGTCCACCCCTAGTTGGTTGGCGACGCGCACTGACAAAACCATCGGGGGAGGTCGGAGCGGAGCGGGGAGCCAGCGAGGTTCATTTCATCAGAGGCCAGCGATCGGGGTGCCCTAGAAATGGACGAGGTCTTGACCACGGCGGACGTGTCCTCCTCTTTGCCGTCGGGGACGGCGACGTCGAGCGGTCCGCTTCCTCCCTCCAATCTCCCTCTAGTCTCCGCCTTCCTCGCCTTCTCCATCGCTCAGTTCCTCAAGCCCTTCACCACATGGTGCGTGCCTGCCCCTTTCTCTCTATCTTTTATCTATGCTATGCTGCTTGTTTTGTTTTCAATGTGTTTGTATCGGAGTAGTAAGAGTTATCGCTTGTATGTGTAAATTCAGACATGTATGTTTTGTGAATCATGGGGCGCCTCTTCTGCTTCTTGTGCCCGAATTGAAGTTTCAATCTTTCTCGTCGATTGAAGAGTAGATCTCTCGTGATGCTTGTTATTGTGTTTTCAATGTGTTCCGTTGTGGAGTGCAAGATTTCTTCTTTTTGGCATAAACACAAAACACACATCATGGGCATTAAGATGGCCAATATACCTGTTGTTCATTGCGAACCATTGTGGGTGGGGTTCCCCTTCTGCTTCTCATGGCCCTATGGAAGAAACAATCGTTCTCCTCAATTAAAGAATAGATGTCTCATGATGCCTTTTTGTATATGTGTGTGTGTGTGTTTTCAATGTGTGCAGCGGTGGAGTTGTAGAGTTTTTGTGTGCATAAACACAAACACAACTGATGAACAACATTAACCATGATCAGTATCCTCAGTGTCCATTGTGAATTGTGGGCTGCTCTTTTTTGTGACTTGTGGCCTTATTGAAGGTCCGACCTTTCTCCTATTTGACAAATACATCTTTTGTGATCCTTGTTCTATGTTTCAATATGTACCATGACGTGGTAGAGTTTTTTTTTTTTTGCATAAACGCAAACATCACATGGGCGACTGATCATTCAAATATCAAATGAAGTCATACTGAGGCTTAACCACTTGATGAGGGAACATTATTACATCTCTGAGGTTGTAACTAGATATATTTGATCATGATTTAAAAAGATTTATATATTTCACTTTAATCTTCAATATGGCTGTTGTCTATCATGGATGGCCTAGTAAAGGGATGGTTACTGGGCCATTGTTCTCTTTGAAAAAATCAATAATTTAGATCATATTTGTTGGTATAATTAGCAACTTTATGCAATGCCTGAACTAAGGACACTAAAGTTTCTCTATTGTGGACTTTCTTTGTCTCATATGAATGCTTTAAGCTGCCCTTTTCTGAAGCTTCATATTTTCAACCTAGAGATACAGGTTTAAGGAGAAGAGATGGGATTCTAGGAGATTGGTTGGTTCAGGTGGAATGCCTTCATCCCACTCGGCAACAGTGACTGCTCTTGCCATGGCTATTGGTCTACAAGAAGGGACTGGAGCTTCTTCATTTGCTCTTGCTGTGATATTGGCATCTATTGTATGTTCTTTTCAACTGGATCTTCAATTTACTTTCTTTAATGATCAGCAAAAATTTATTGGCACCCTCTTAATGATGGTAAAATAAACCGCTGCATTGCCAAGTCATTGAAAATCATCATGATTAATATCTTATAATTAATCGAATCCTGATCTAGATCTGTTAAAAATGATATGTTGTACCTGTGCCATTAGCTACTAAGCTGCACATGTATACATAATACCATGTCATGCTTTCCATATTATGGCTTAATACCTGTTTGTTGTCTAATGCAGTTTTCTTTTTATCTGTGATGGTTTTAGTTTCTTCTATTTTATTCTTTTCTATCGCTTGTTTTGTGCTAGTTGGCATGATATGAGCCTGAAAAAAATTGTGTTTGTCTAGGCCTGGCTGAATTATTGAAATCTATGCCCAGATTGGACAGAAAAATAGCCTATTGCATGCTTGAATTAAAAATCGCAATCAGTTCTCATTCATTCTAAGTAACTGGAAAAAAATTCGTTTTCATTATAATTCTACCAATTATAGAATGTAAACTAAATCTATTCTTCTTTATTTATTATCTTTGCCAAATGAAATCCCCTAAAAAATTAGGATTCTCTACTTGGAGATAATCCCTTAAACTAGCAGACCAATTGGAAAAGTAGAAGAAAGAAATAAAGGTACAAGAAGGCTTAAAAGACGTTATAATTGAATATGGATCTTTTCTTCTCCCCCCCTACTTTTATAATGGGAAGTGTTCAATGTTGAAAATGATGGTAGAGAGATGGCGGCTAAATTACTTTAAACATGGAAAGAGGATGAAACCAAGCTCAAGCATATTAAAGTTATATTTAGAGCCAATGCCCAAGATTGGATGTTTGTTTAGTATGTATTTCTGGTAAATAGGAATTTTTTTTAATATATTTAGTTGCCACGAATTGGGCTTCAGAAGTTAAAAGATGGTTAGCCTTGGTCTGGTTTTAAATTAGCTCAAGTTTAAAACCTCATGATGAATTTCCTAAAAGTCAGAACAGTGCATCTGGCTTGTGCACCCATCTTATTCATTTGACAATTCTTGGTACATTTTGATGTTTCTATGTACTTTGTTTCATCCTAAATTTTTCATTAAATATGCTATTAGTAAACCACATTGAACATTTATTAGTTGATTTTTAATATTAAACGAAAACTTTCCTTCAGATGGGATTCTCTTCCTCTTCTACCTCCTGAAGTCCTACTTGTCCATCATTCATGCAAACTCTGGGGAAAGTCTCTTTCTTTTCAGAAGATTTTGCTTCCTCAAAAATCCCTTTTCCATACCTTATTCCAGCTAATGGGCATTTCCTTGAAAATGCTTTTATTTCTACTGTTCCATTGGTCTATATAAGCCCTTCCTTTCATTAGATTTTGCTTATTAATCTTTTTTCCATATCTTACTGCCGCTTATGGCTGTTCTGCTTCTTCAATATTTGTCATTGAATTGTTTATTTCAGTTGCTCCATTTAGAGTCTAGACTATCTTGCTAGCATTCCCAAAGAATCATATGTGAGAGTCAACTTTTCAGGCTTACTTTCAGATGACCCAAATTTCCTTGTTTTCTCCAATTATTAGATTGGGATGTCTGGCACTACTTCAAGAATATTAAAGTCGAATCAGCTGCAAATTGTGTATACCATAAACCAACTGATATCTGTATCTTACTTAATCAAAAGATTTTGAGCTTACTGAATTCGAAGCTTGTTGTAACCAGTTTTGTTTCTTAGTCATTATAATTGATTCGAGTAGCTCTCCCATCCTTGCTGAAAGGTCACCGATTTATGAATGGCTTGTTCTCTCAATATGGCTTTTCCCACAGTGATCTGAGATTAAAACTTTTAGAGCAAAATGCTTAGCATTTTGGTTCCATTTTATTTATTTTCAGGTCATGTGGATGGAACATAGCTCTTTATGATTGATCTTCCTTGGTCCAAGTTCAATATCCAAAGATGCTTGAGTTCTAACCATTATTAAGTTTTTGTCGGGCTTTAGTGCCATGATGTTTTTCAACATAAATAGACTTCTACTTGCAGGTTGGTTGCTATTTTATCATATGCCTTCCCATATGGATAAACCTATGCATAGACTCTTCTTAAACTTTCCCACAGTTTTCTTAGCAAACAGTTTTCATGAGAGAACTTCATAGGAAGATGCCTCAACTATTAGTATCATGCATATTTTGGCTTTAGTTTCTACCATATATACCCAATTTCTCTGGGTTTTTGATCTTTCATATTTTCCAGCTCTTTATTTTTAACATTGTTCATGGTTATGCTTTTCCAGGCTACCTGGATTTCAGTCACAAATGACAAGAAAATTCAACTTTTTCGGAACAAAATTTCTCAAATGAGTAACCTAAAATTGCTTGATGTAAACATTAATAAGAAATTGAAAGCCTGTCTGTTTTGCTAATTTATTAGTCTATATCAAAAACATGGCATCATTAAAATCCCAAGTTCCTGAGTCTTTTTCTTGTATATATAAATGTATGGTTTCTTCTCTCTACTTGTTACATGGATCAATATCTTACTTTTGCACCTTTTGCATCTGTGCTTGATTCTTTCTTTTTGTCTTATTATATAGACATTAGTCTTTGTTAATCAATGTTTTGGTTACTTGGTAAGCACCTGATAATTGACTTTTTTGGTTTTCACTATTTAATGTTACTACTATCCCAGGAAAATATTTTAAATCCAACATTTTACGTCAGGCTATTTTTCTTAGGACATTTTTATCCTGATTTTACAATAACAATTTCACCCTCTCCTGTTGCTTTACTTGGTCAATTAGCTTCATTTATGGTGTAAATTTTTTGGCTTATTCTCATCATAAAAGATTGCATGCTGGGCATGTTGGCCATTATTGGGCAGATCTTTGTTCTGAGCCCCATGATTTCTAATGGTTATATATTGAGGAATCATTTCCAGATACTTCATGTTGAAATGAGTTTAGCTTGGACGTGTATTATGAATCACATATAAATGAAAATATGTTCGAAAAATCTCAATGGTCACATAATTAGCTTTAATTGGTTGATAAGACTTCTTGGTTTGTACAATGTTTTATTTAAGTTTCTCACCTCCTCCTATGACACATGTCCTATATATATGAGGATTTGAATCCTTTGAGTACAACTTGAAGCCCATCATTTACCTGTATACTAGCATTTCAGGATTTCTTTTTCCTAAATTTGGCAAAGTAATAGTTAAGCTCATATACCTCTGTAGAAAAATTTTCCCTGCAATACCTTCATTTATTTTTCTATCATAAAGGTTATCCACATTATATATATCATTTTCCTTTCACTTTCATCATATGAATGTAGCATTTTTGCAACTGTTCTTTTCGTTAGCTTCTGATTTTTTGTTATGTAAACTGGCTTTTCTATTATATTTGACAATAGTATTTACCTGAATATATTTTTTTTTCCATCTTTGTAATCAAATCTACAGGTTATGTATGATGCATCAGGTATCAGGCTACATGCTGGCCGGCAAGCTGAGGTAAGTTCTTAAATTTAACATGAATTGCTTTAAGCCTAAGGATCGTCTTCAATAAGTTCGATAGATTGGTGCCGGATTCAAACCATTATAATTTGTCTGTGTTCACATGTCAATAGCAACATTTGCAAATGATAACACATGATACTAATTTATCTTTTTATTCTTTGATTATTTCCTTTCCAGTTGTTAAATCAAATTGTATGTGAGTTGCCACCAGAGCATCCTTTATCTAATAATAGGCCTTTGCGTGAACCTCTTGGGCACACTCCTCTGCAAGTAAGTTTTCTATCTAATGTCTTCCTTGTCTCATCATGCTTTTTATAAACATTTCCATCATTTATAGTGATGCTTTCACAAACATGTCTTATTGCATGACTTCGGTTTCACGTAGATCCAAGGCATACAGTTCTGATTTCATTCATTTATGTTAACCCCAATAGATTTTATTCTGGTCCCATATGGTTTTTGCTTGCATGTAGGCCAATTTGAAACAAATTATGGGTTGTCTTCTGTGTTGTGTATATCTAAAAACCATAATTTGAAAGAAAAACTTGTTCAAGGCACAGGATGGGTAGCTAGAACTTTGCTCTCCATCCCATGATTATTTTGACATCTTTTACTGATAATTATGAGGAGGCAAATTTTATAATGGGCTACTCATAAAAATAGCATTAGATAGACCAACCTTTGTTTCCTTCTTTTTTTCTTTTTTCATATTAGATTTTATTTAAGTTTTCTATTTTTGTTGTTGTTTACTTCATAAAATATAAATAGGAAGACCGACAGTATAAGTATGTGTATGAGTATGTGGGTGTGTGTGTGTTCCGCATATTTTAGTTATAAAACTCAATGATATAATGGGAAATTTGCATATGCTCCTTAAAGGGCGCATATTTGCATGTATACCCCCCAAAACCCATGTATTTGCATATGTACCCATGAGGTTAGCAGTCAACTCAAAGTTTTGAAAAAAAAAAAAAAAAGACTTTATCAAAAATAGGTTCCAGGTCTCTAGCCAGGGTTATAAATTCCCCTGATAAATTTGTGTTGATGCCATAAGACAGGTGTAATTTGGAAAGTAATATATAAAGTGGGTTCTCTTGAGTGTGTATTATTGGGTAGGTCTTCTTAAGCTTTTGGGACTAGAGTCACACCTCTTGACTATGTTGGTTAATGAGCTGGGCAGACTAGAAAAGGCCCAAAACCTATCCTAAAAAATATGGATCCTCTGGTTGATGTGCTAAATATGAATATGTGTTGGCTATACTCAGAGCTTGATCTGAACATTTGATGTAAAAGTTTAGGCCCATCTCGAGCTCAGTCGCGTGCTTAACTAGGTGAAAGAGACTCTATTTGATGGGAAGGATGTAGTGGAGGGAAGGAAAGTTTTATTTAGTGCCAATTTTGTAAGCAAGTAAGACACGGTAGTGTATTTGAGGAAGACAAGTGTGAGCTGAAGAGACTGTAACTCTGTCCCTGCATTATGATAGTTGTAGATATACTCATTGTTGTTTTGGACACATCTAATCAGGTATCCATGTCATTAATGAATATAGACCTTGATTGAAAGATAAATGAAAAGTATGTCCTGGATACCGATCCAACCCTGATCTGGACATAAAGAAAATGCAAATTAAACCATCAGATGGTTATGGTTGCAGATCAGTTCAAATATGAACAGGCTGACTTCAACCTATGCATGAGAATCTATAAGCAATCTATGTCTCGATTCATGAATTATAATTTATTAGCTGAATCAACTTGGTTGGACACCAATTTTCTCAGCAGTGAGTGAGGATGTTTTTTTATGCAGAAATTGATTCTGTTTAAGTGCCCAGCATTGAAAAGCCTGGATTGATTGCACCTGCCATGACCTGATCGACTGCTTATTTGGTTTGGTGTCTTTTATAGTTGGGCAAGTTTGAACTAGCTGATGACATCTTAGATATTATCTAGGATGATGGCATATTCAGTTATTCTTTTGGTGATTAAGATATGCCTGAGCTCACTCATTTCTAATCCATACAATGTATTTGACTTATATCTAGATCTCTAAGGAGGGAATGTTACGCCTCTGATGATAACCTGAAATTTAGTAATTTGAAGACAGTGGGCAAGCCACAAGCATGGTGTGAAAGTGAAGTGTAATGATTGGATAAGGCCAATAGAGTAAGTTCAAAGCCAACATATTGGCCAAAAACAGGTGGAGTTTTTCTCGAGAGTGCTTGAATCTTCAAGATAACCTGTGTTCTGGAGTTGTTAACTAGGTAGCTTCTTTTTTATACCACTCATGCATACAAGCTAACCCCATACAAGTACATTTGGAAATCCATACTGTTTTGGTTTACAGCATAAAATATTTAAATATCAAATATTATACATTTTTAGGTTTTCTGAACTATTTGTTTAATGTGATAAAGCAATGGAGTTTAACGATGTTAAAAAGTATGATGTGGATTATCTAGTGAAATTCAGTTCGCACATACACAAACATTCAATTTGAACAGCCTTGAATCTTATTGTCATCATTGGTAGTAGGGAAATTGATCATCTATTAGTAACAAACACTTTTAAAGCAATAGGTAAAATACTACCAATATGAATTTCAGAATTTCAGTTTTTAGATTTTCTAAATGGCGTATATCAATCCGACTGTTGTGAACTTCCAATTTGGGCTGTCATTATAAAAAATAAACTGCCAGAATTCATAAAATGATGCTATCTTATGTTGCTACCTGTACGCCTACATAACCTTGGATGTGATGATTCCTGCAAGACCTGTTGGGATTGTTACAGTATCCTACTTGGTCACTTTTGCATTTTACAATTTGAACACCGTATTGTGGAGTCAGCCACAAACATATCCTTGATCTGTGATATAATCTGGACTCCTATATATGCATGTATTACTAATGAGATCTGGAGCATTGTCATTTGATCTCATGCACCTTTCCCTTCTGGAGGATCACTTTCTCTGCACCATAACAACCCTTAAACATCTTATCCTATATAATCCTCGTGTGGTAGTAAATTGATCTAATTTTTGAATTTCCACTGTGGGCTTTGCGTCCATATTTAGATTTTGAATTCACTATTTACATTGCTTAACTAGGATCAGTTTTTAAAGTATAACCTTCTTTTGTTGAGCGATGTGTTCTTATCCTGAGTAAGTCATTCAATTTATGAATTACTAATCATATATGCCTTTCAGGCATACCTGCTCTTAATTGTTGACTACTTGCCCTTTTTTGGTATATTTCTCCAGTTGATTTGGCAGGATGACTTCCTTTTGAATCTCGTGATCTTTTCATTTTTCTCTTGACAGGTTGTTGCTGGTGCTGTTCTGGGATGTGTAGTTTCCTACCTGGTCAGGAATTCAGTGTAAAATGGGTACTTGGCATAGAAGCATGCATATTCACATACTAATCTTTCTTTTACCAAGTGTGTTTCCCTATGATTTTTCTCATAAGTTAGGCATTCAAGTATTCTGAATGGCAATTGAAGTGGGTTTACAAGGGAAGAAAAAAAAATCCACAAAGATCTGCTGCTAAAATTTCTCCGGTCATCCCATCTCAATTCAAATTAATGAATTATGCTTCCATGTTTATTGTTCCAAGGGCTCTATTGAGAATGTGTACATGTTACAAACCTTAATAGTTAAATGGAAGTCTACTATGCTATTTTAATGTACATGTACCAAAAACACTTGGACAGTTTCTGGTTAAATGGAAAAGCCTTACTATTTGTATTGAATTATGACTCTAAATTGTAGTAAGATAAAACTGCAGTTGAGTTTTGGGGCCTCCATTATGAATTCCACTCTAATATTGTTCATTGGTGCTTAGTGAATTTTATATTGAATTACACTATTATGTGCTGTTGCTATTTATCAAATCATGTTTAGTTATGGTTGTTCAATCAGAGTTTTGGATCTCGAGATGAATGTTCATCACATATGTAAAAAGACCGTTTTATTGTATCATGGAGTGGCTATGGAGTAGTGGCAAATGGCTCATAATGGTTGGATTCTCCTTCTTTGTTTTTCTGAGACTAATCAAGCTCCCATGGTTGAGTTCATTTGACTCCCGACGTGGAAAGTGTAGCTTTAAAGCGGTGGAAAAAATCCTACACCGACTGAGAAAATGATAATTGAAACTTAAAGATTAGGATGATGATAAAATTGATAAAAATGGAGAGAGGTAAGAATTAATGATGAATAAAAAGGTGGCAGAGAAGCATTAAAATAAAAAAAAATGAAGCATTTTAGAAGTACTCTTAAAAAATATATAGTCGATATTTTTTAAATATTCAAGATCATGTTCTGATAAAATGTGAAATTATATATATATATATATATATATATATTGACATTAGACCATACACAAGAGGGTTTTTCAGTCAAAGGACGTGGTCGTTAGACTTAGATCTAAAGAATAAACTCAATTCAAGCCCCTTAGGCCTCTCATGGTGCGCGAGGCCCGCGGAGTAAACTCAACATGGGCTCCTGCACCCCATTTATGGGGTCAGAGACTCGATCCCGGGATCTCCCCGGGAAGGAACCCAACGCACGGAACCCAATGAATAGTTAGACTACTAACCCCTTCGTTTAAATCATACTTTTAATATATCTGCCTTGTGTTTTTAGGGGTATTTATGCAAAGTTATGACAGGGAGTACTGTGTTTGATTTTAACAGCGTCAAGTTAGATTTGGTCCTTCCTAGAATACATAAGATCGGACATCTGCAAGAAATGCCCCTATACACAACTTAATGAACCAGATGGAAACATCGTAATTCATGTTACCTTTTCTGACTTCCAATGCATATCCATTTACATAAAGAAACATTACATAACATTAAACATCCTTCTGTTTTTATTTGATTGTTTTCCTAATGTTATAAATCTTCTGAGGCAACTACAAGCATTCTTACTTAACCCTTTTAAAACACTGAATCCAGGCAGTATTACATCTTTCTTTAGACATTCTATTTTCTGTAAAAATGCCAAGTCAGTGATTTACTGATGATACCCAAGGGAAACAGAAAACACAAAGAAAGAAAACAAAACTAATACAGAACTTAGGATGGTAAAGTGTTGCTGTAGAACCCACACATCAAGACTGCCATTTGTGATTACAAGGCATTCAAACCTCTTCGGAAAAACTCACCGGTGCTCCAATGATCATTATTAATAACAGGAAGGAACAGAACGGCACATAATTCACCAATGAACAAACAACTCACAAGAAGTTCCTCTGTGTGGCCCCAGATGAGAAGCGAGAGGTTAAACCCTGCACCATGCTCTCCGAATCCAAATTAACCTTTTGCCGCCCTGCTGTCAAATCAGTCTCCCGGTCCCATGGTTTCCAAGGGTGTGCACCCACCCATTCTTCTTTCTCCGGCTGCTTTGATTTCTTTTTCGGGTGTTTGCTCTTCTCTTGATGCTTTTGGACAAGGGAGACAGGCCGTTTTGAAGCATTATATTCATCAACAAGACTTGAGTCTGAGCTTCTCTTCTTATCACCGTCCATGTCAGAAAGTGCTTTGGTCTTGTTGTAAGCTTCTAGATAGCTGCATCAGAAATTATAGAGTTCAATATCCATGACGGGAATACGACATGAGAGATGTAGATCTTTGTCAAAGATGACCAAATAAATTTTGGTAAAGAAAATCAATTAGGTAAGCTCAGCTCTAGATTCAAAGTATTATGGAAAATTGGTCTGCATTGTACTGTTTAAAGAGTCATCTTAAAAGTTCGGTTCAGCCTACTCCAATAGTTCATGGTTATCAGGGATTTACCAAAATCAAGTTAATAGAAACCAATAGTAATAGCACAGGGCGGTGTTGCAGCAAAACAACAATAAAAATAACAATAATTCCAACTTTAACAAAGGAAAGAACCAAACTAGATGACGTGCTGCTAATTTAGTGTTAATCCAACATTCATGTTGAAATTCTTTACACCATTTTCAGATTCATAACCAAATAGAAATATTCATCCAACACATGAATGATTAAGATAATGAGTTCAAGTTCCACAAAGGTAAGACCAGGGTGGTGGACTTGAACACTGCTTTACTACAAAGTTAAAGTACAACCAAACTTATGATAAATAATTTGCAATTTTGCAACTGATGCTTTATTAGGTGTCACCCGATATTGTCACGAAAGTTAAACAAGTGATGATTTGACTAATGGTAGCTTTATTGCCAATGTCTTAATGATGGGCAAAATTTTAATTAAAATGATTGATAGCTTTGCTTGTAATTTGAAATTATTTGGTTGTAACCATAACTAAATGACCTATAAGTTGAACACTACTAGATACTCTAACGAGCAAGACAAAGGGATTAGATTTGTACTTTAGCTTTGCTTTTTCTGCTCTATCACTGGGGGAATCAGTCCAAATGCTAGTATCACCTCGTCCTTCTTTGGTTCTTTTGCTAAATGATGTTGACTGCGTAGGCATTCCAGGCTGTCGAAGAAACACTAAGAAAACAAGATCCAATTGGAACTGAAAATTAAAAGAAAGCTATGGCGCTTCGAAAGCCCTTACTTTCCTCTCAGGAGGTAATGTTGTCATCCATTCATCTCTTTTGGGAGCTTCTTTTGCCACAGCTAGAAGTTCTTCATCTCCTTCAAGACTTATTCCTGCCAAGAAAATGTGCTTTTGAGGTTATGCCATACCCAGTTAATCAGCGCTAAGATGTTAAAATTTCCCTTCTTATATGCAAAAAATATCAATAGGTCACAATGCTAACACCCAAGAAATCATTTGATAACCAGCAAGAAATTACCACTAAAAGAAGCATTACACCGAGAATATGCAGTGTCATCAGAGAAAAGACTTTATTTGGATAATCTGGTAAAGAATTTCTATGGATAATATTCCCTTGCGAATTGGGGTTTATGCCAGCCGGTTCTTGTGATATTTCCTATGAAACTTCTTGCTTTATTTTAAGTGTTTGGATAATCTGAGGAAAATTCTTAGAAACTAACTATTCAAATACAGCCATCAGAAAATAGCTCGGAATAAGCAATGGATCTGCGACAACAAATGGGATGGGTATTAAATGGAGTATCCTGCTTCTTCAGAAACTTGTACAGATTAAGGGAGCCACTGAAACACACTGCAGATGTCGTTGTGTCTGCTTCTAGAATATGCTAGGTAGGACTGAGAGGATCAAGGGTCTGTTTCTCAAAGGCGGCAGCTATATCAGCTGTTTGAGGGGAAGGAGATATTACTACCTATTCAATTTGGAGGAAATAAGTCATGCTGGAGCTTTGAATGGTGGCATAATACGGTTTGCTTAGATTTGGTTCTAGGTTACATAATGCCAAGCAGGTTTCTTCTGTCAGAAGATATAACACTCCACAGTGATCTATAATTAAGTTTAGCCCGTATCCATTAAAGAAAGGCAAGAATGAATAGGTCAATCAACTTAATAGAAAAAACAAATAGGGGGATGACACAAATCATTTGGTTAGAGCTGAGATTGAATGTTCCATACCACAAAAGCAAGTGGTAGCATATACTTTATGCACCCTTGTCCTTGAATCCAATATTATCAACATCAAGATCAGCTCTGCATGCTCAATCTGTAGAACATATTCTATATCTGAGAGCTAAATGCACGAAAGATAAAACTCTTCCAATAGAGAGTTTTCTAACTTCTATATGTATAAGTTATAATTGAATGAGCTTCAATGTAGACGGGTTGGGCAGCATAAACAGAACCACAAACAATATTTAAACCAATATCTCATCGTCCTTGAAAAATAGGAAAAAGGATAGAATGACCCCCTTTTTTTTTATGAAAACCCAAAAACAAAAAAACAAAAAAAAAAAACCTAATTTTCACGAAAAATAGAACCCCTTCATTTTCTTAATTGGTTATTGTTCTACTTAAGTGTTCACATGACAGTTCCAATTGTGTATGTCCATAACAGTTTATTTATTATATATGTAAAACTATAGATGTAAACAATGTAGATGTAGACATAAAAGAAAGTGAAAGGGAGTTAGTTGTATTCCCCGCAAAAATTAGAGGGGGTTTTGTACCTTACAAAAAACTGGGGGTTGGGGGACCCAGGGGTTTACAAGTGGGTTGGGTTTTCATCAAAAGAAAGAGGTCAAAATTTCCTTTTCCCAAAAAATAAGCTGCAAGATACAGGTCGGATAAGTGCTACTTTTCTAGGAGTTAAAAAAAAAATAACCATTTAATTTTAGTTAGTCTCCCACAGGTACTATCCAAATTTAACTCACTCAGTTCCCCAAATCTTTGAATTCTATATTTTATGCAATTTTCATGACTCTTTGTCACCAAACTGCTCATAAAATCTAATCTGGAGTACAGAATGCCTTTTTTTGCGAAGTATTCTAGAAGCCCTACCTACCTCCCCTTTCGAGTGGGAAAAAAGTCTCAAGAAAGAACTCTTCAATAATTCTCAAGAAAATAATAGAGTAAATTCAGAGGGGAAGGATTAGAAATGAGTGATTTTTTTTTTATCGTTGTGAAAATAAACAAGAGAACCTTGCAGTTGTCTCCATCTAGCAGCTTCCCTCAGTGCTTTCAGCTCAACCTACATGAGAAGAAAATTAACAAATTATGAGTACAGATAAATATATTCAAGAATAGAACAACTCTTCTGTAAAATTATGGACATATGAGAATTACTTAAAATTCAAGAGTTAGGAAATACATTTTTGCGATAATTTAGAACAGAAAAAAAGGGCAATGAAACATTGATGATCATTTAAAATCAAGTCAAAATAGCAAAAGTCCGTAACTCTGTAACTAAATCAGTAGCAAGGAAAAGTGTAATAACTAACTATTCAAGAACATTACATACCTCAAACTGCTCTTGTTCTTCTTTAAGTTTGATTTTATCATCAATGGCCTTTCTCTGCAAAAAATAATTATATTGGTTGTCATCAAATATATCTGACGCATGCTCATGGGATAAATTATGTACTTATCAAGGTTTCTAGATAATAAAAAGTTTGTAGAGATAGAAAAGCCAGTGAAATTGAAAAGCAAGCTAGCTTAAACAACTACTACATTGCCAAAATTTTGGTATTTTTTTTTAATATAATATTGTGGGTCCATATTCCTATCCCTTCACATTTGCAATTGAATTACTCTCATTACAATGAACTTCATTAGTATCTCATTTTTGCCTGTAAATAATTTATATAGATGTTGGCAAAATAGGCCATTCCAAGACACAAAAGGTCGCATGGAATCTCCACATCACGCTAAGCTTATGTTACCAGAAAAGTAACATAACATACACAAGATTTTATACTTCATCCCCAACCAACCTTTATGGGTTATTTTTTTATCAAACCAGATACAAGTGAGCTTTTTGAATCTTCACTTTGTAAAACTTATGGTAAAAACAAAAAAGATGAGAAGGGAGAGAGAATAGGAGATGAGGAGGATTGAAGGGTGCTGGTTAATGATAATCGTGCAGCTTCCACTACCAGGCTGGTACAAACTGTGCATACCAAATTGTAGTAGTGGCCTATTCACATAAGAAAAGGGAAAATAGGTACAAAAGCATATAAGAACAAAAGAGGGTTGGGTACTGGCTAAGACATCTACCATTGGTGATTCGTTATGGATTGATAGAATGGAATTAGACCAAAAATAGTGCACAATTGGGTTTGATAGAGAGTGATAATGTGTGTGTGTGTGTGCGTGAGAGAGAGAGAGAGAGAGAGAGAGAGAGAGAGAGAGGAAAAGAATACAATAGCTATTAGGCATTAGAAAACTTCTCAGATTAACTGATAGGTCAGTTGACTAAAGAATTAAAACAATGTCATGCATCTGATATTATCAAGATATCCAAAATAATGTGATAAAGATATTTACCTTTTATAGGAGCAAGTATAGCCATCAAGATATTCAGGGTTGAGCCTAAAATAAATGCTTCAAGTTTTCCATGTGAATGAACAATGTTGGATCTACCCAGTTGTTTTAATTTATTTCCTAATATAATACTTCATAAAAACTCATGATCTTGAAAATTGAAACAAAAAATTAATTATCAATGTGTTTTATATATAGTTGGAATAAGAACTTCAAGTAAAATAAGGAAATTCTCTATAAAAAAAAAAAGAATTTCCTTTGAGCGAATAAGAATTCTTTATATTTGTAATAATTTGTTTGAGTTGGCTTAGATGAGTTTTAATGAGATTAGATTGCTTTATATTTTGAAGTTATGTTAGAATTCAACTTATGACTCATATGTACCTTGAGTTATAAAACACAAGATACAATTCCATGCCACATACATGGTCATTTGCAAAGAATGAGAATGTTGATTTTTATTGATACAAACCAATGTAAATTATTTGGGGTGGGTATGCAATGCACTTTGCCTCCAAGGAAATCTATGCACATAGGATGTGCAATTTAGTTCATATGATTATGACACTCGTGAAATTGAAGCCTTAAGATAATTAAGTATTAATTACAAATTTGGAATTGTATAAACAATTACATGTTATTCTCAAGGTAAATTTTAGTCATAATATCACAGGGAAAAACCCATCATCATGCCTCTTAATAAAGGTATAATTCTGGCAAAAAGTAAATATTGAAGTGATGCCTCTTTGTTTGTGGAATGTCACTTTTGCTTGGAAAAACCACACGTCATAGTTTTATGTAGTCAAGCAAAGTTGTTGGAAGTTAAGCATTTTTCAAGATAAAATTGCTGAATTTTATAGTAGAGGTATAGTCTAAACAATAGAGAATGCTCTCTCCAGACCTATCTTGGGCCACAATTATTGAAGAAGTAATACAAACAAATTAAGATCTACCATGCTAGAAGGGTATTCTTAATAAACTTTGCATCTAAAAGGGGAAGGCTCTATACTAACATTTTGTAAGCCCAACACTACCAGGAGAATTAAAAAGCAATTACCATTTAGAGTTAGACAAGAACCATAAATGGAGATTTATGAATGAAGAATTCCCAAGATTGTCTTATTGCCTGATCCTCATGCAAGTCCTATGCTTCAATGGTGGCTGATAAAAATACTTTTGATTTATTATATTTCAATGAACATTTTAAGGTAAACAACCTTATGAACCTTGTACTTTAGCTTCAGTTCACCACCAACCCCTAAATTTTAAATTGTCAAATGAACCTTGGACATTTCAATTGATTACAATATATACCCTCCATCAGAATTTCTTTTAGCTAGCCGTTTCTTACTAAGTCAGTATGTCAGATGGTGAACACAAAAGAGCAAAATCATCAGTTAAACCCATACTTCCCAAATTGTCCCTCCACACAATTAAATTGATGGCAAGGAAAAATTAAATATGATTTTGCCCTTATATAGGTGCAACGTGGAATGCTATATGGTATGTCAATTGTGCGGATGCCAATTGAGCAAGAAACATGTAGCAAACTGAGGCATTTGCCCTTATAAATTCTGATGAAGGGCATGCATGTAACAGATGGAAAGTCTATAGTTCAATTATCAAAATCTAAGTTTACGACACATGGTAAACTAAGGCTTAAGTAAATGATTTGTAAGGTAAGTTAGCCAAAATTTTAGACATATTTCAAGCACCTTCCAATGAATAATATAGGTTTCAAGGCTTCAAGCGCATATTATGGAATATTAGGTATGGTATAAATATATGGACAATGTAGCATTTCCTGAGCACATAAACAAGATTCATAATAATTGTGATTCTAATGCAGATGTTTTTAAAATTCTCTCCAATCACTTCAGACATAAGTTTTTTATGTATTTTTATTTTTCATTTTATTTCATTTTATTTCAGTTTATTTCATTTCATTTTATTTTATTTTATTTCATATTTGAGAGCGACATGAAAACAGAGAATCTATATAGCTGACCCCATCTAGTATGGGATTAAGGCTTAGTTGTTGTTGTTGTCGTTGTTGTTGAAAGTTGAGTTTCATTTGCTATTCCAGAAGTTGGACAGAACCTTAAGGGTACCATTTCATCATCTTTGCTTTAATAACTTTTGATGATCAATTGGCACTTGCAACCATTGCAAGTGGAAAAGAGAAATTGGAAGCGGTGTCCACAAATAACCTTTCAATGGGAATAGATTATAGATGTCCAATGATTGTTTGAAAGTTATTAATCTGGTAACAAAAAATGAGTACCAAATCTGAAATGCAGTCATTACAGTAATAACTATAGGGGTTGCAATGAGACAAACTTGAGTGAGCCGAGCCTTGTTCAAGTTCAGCTCAAATTAATTTAAACAAGCTCGAGCTCAGCTCAAGTTCTAACTGAACCAGAGCTGCCTAGCTCGCTCTCAGTTCATTCTGATGCGAGCCAAGCTTGAGCAGTTCAGATCCACTCAAGACAAACCGTAATCAGTTTGGGTTGGGATAAAAATCAATATAATACCGAGTGGGATACAAATCTGGTGGGTAAGCTAAGAAAATAATGTGTGAGTGGGATTTTAAACTGGGTGAGCTCAGAGGGAAACCTCAGCTTTTATCATTCTACTTCAATTTTTAATAAACCTATTTCAAGCCAAACATGACGAGCAAAAATATGCACGAGTTCAACTCAAGATTAATTTCGATCTAAAAGTTGAAGCTCGAGTTCAGCTTATATTCTAAATGATTGAACCAAATGAGCCACTTATTCAAATGCCAGCCCAAAATAACTACAATAGTAGTTTAAAACAGGGAAAGATAGATACTTAAATATTGCAACCTCTTTCATAATGTAGCATAAGCAAAAAACAAAAGAAAGGCATAGGTTAATTCCTCCACAAACAACTAATAACTTAAGGTTAGAGAAAACATGCCTTATCAGCATCTTGAAGGTCTTTGAAAGCTTGGTTTAATATCACAAATGCCTGGTGTGCTTGTGGGTGGGAGCATTTGTCAGGATGAACCATCAAAGATAATTTCCAATACCTGAGAGTATATATTGAAATGATTTCTAATGATAAAAGCATCACATGAATATTTAAAAAGGAAATTACAAATGATGTGTCACAAATAAAGAAATTATCATCACAAGTACTATATAAATGAACAAGTACATATTGATATCTTTATGTAAAGAGACTAAGAAAAAGACACAAGAAAAAAAAAAAAGATAAAGAAATAGAAAAGAAAGGAATCAAAGTGATATCAGCAGAAACCAAATATGTTTATAACACCTCACCCTACACCAAGAAGCGAGTTTAGTTATGAAGATCATTAAGTAATATACTTAGTTCCCTCAGTAGCTATCAACCTAAAGTTAGCCCTTCAGTGGTATATTTTGCATCTTAAGAACTATTAGATGTTGGTAAAGTGGCCATTTAGATGAAAGGTAATAATATTGGTCAAGCAATTAGTTCTTTGGTTAATAATTCTCAAAAAATAACATTTAGTAGTAGATTGCACAGAATATGTTTAACGTACAGCCATTAAAAATCATTTTGAAGCTACAGAATTACATAGCATCAGCATTAGATGCTCCAAGTAGATATATTTTGACAGAAATCATCCATGAAAGTTTCAGTACAAAGATGAGGAAAAAAAGGAAGAAAGAAGAACAATGACCATGTATATTATCACTATATGAAAGAGGATGAAAACAATTATTGCATAAAGTTGGGGTATGCATTTGATCGGTTTGGTTTATTTGGTATGAAATTCACAAAAACGAAATACTTCGGTTTTCAATTTTCAAAAACCTAACCAATTGAATAACCCATTAAAACCGAGAACCTAATAAACCAAAATTTTAAGTTGGTCTAATCAAAATTAGAATTGTTTATTTAAATTAAAATTTTATTAAACATCATAACTTTAAAAAAAATTGAAATTTAATCAATACAAGTATTCTTTATCAATGTGTTAACACATGATAATGGTTCTTACGTCCAACTAATGCAACAACCTTACAATAAAGTTAAACACAAAAATGTTATCATAGGTTTGTATAAGATATGATAGTGGGTTTGATTTAATACTAATTGTTAATGATTGATAATATTAATGAGTTCAGTTTATTCAATCTGTTTGGTTGAAATTAATGAATGCAAACAAAACAAAAATAATTGAAATTCCAAAAAAAGAAAAAAAATTGAAATGGAACCAACTGATTTGGCTCGGTTTGGTCAGTTAATTTTGTTTAGAGTAAATAAAGCACACCCTTCTCAAGAAGTATCGCTTTCTAGTTTAGGATTTTGAGTGGATGGTGTTCATTTTTAGCTAAAGCAAATAATCTTACTTGCACCAAGACTTTGCACCATAACAAGTATGTAGAGAATCCAATTACATGTTTGAAAATCTTATTTTGCAGTCAGAAAGTGTGGAGATCTGTTTCTAAGCTAAAATCTTAAGTTTGCACTTATCATTAAGTGTAAGTTGCATCGTATATTAGAAGTTTGTTGAAAGTCATTGATCTTTGATTCTAATCAGATCATTGTTATCCAAACTGTTCATCCATAGTAATCTTGTGAGTTAAATTACAAGATTGTTTTCTATGCCATACCTTCTATAATCATAGAGATAAGTAGATCTGCCAATTGTATAACCTGATATTGAAACACACCATTGTATATGTAGAGAAATGCAAATGTGATTACCTCTTTTTTATATTATCAAATGACATTTTCCAATTCACTCCAAGCACATCATATGGTTTATCAATCTCAGCTCCAGCAATTCGTGACACCTGATCAACATCATCATAAGCTAAGTTCAAGAATATGGAATATGGCCATTTAAAATTCTCAGAGCCCTACAAAAAATCTCAATAATACAATATGGAAACTCAAAAAATGAATTAAAAATAAATAATAAATAAATAAAAACCAAGTTACCAGAGACATGCATACTAAATTAACAAGTGGTTTGGAGACAAACTAGATAATGAATCTGAATACAGTATTATTCCATACATAACTGGATATAGTAAGGAAAGAGTAAATAAAAATCACACGTATGCAGCTGCCTGTAGAAAATGGCAGGTGAAGTGTAGATATGCCAAAGTATTTGCCCAGGCCTAAGGTAAAAATGTTCATATTACCTTTAATTGCTTCAATAACATTAAAAAACTATCTTCTTGGGTGTAATCACCAATAAACAATAAAACAGGTTGCCATGTTACTAAAGTCCAGGTAAGGTGTGGTGTGTTATGCTGAAATACACTGAACACTTAAATCCTATTGTTTAATTTATTGAGCAAATCACTGCAACAAGCCAAATGTGCACTACCATTTAATATTTCTTGACAAGTTAGAGCAATAAACTAAAAATAGATCTCTGATAATATAAATGACTTGTAAAAGGACTAAGACATCACCTTCTAGTCTTCTAGATAAACCCATATTGTTTTAGCCATTGATGGATATTAACCAATCAAGTTTTCCATTATTCTCAACCACTTCACTGTAGCATGAGGCGACTAAAAAGAGTATGAACTCTTACCAACTAATGATATGGAGATTGATTATCTTCCAGGACTTCTTATAAACCAATTGACAATTCCTAGGGAGCATATTCTCATCTCATTCATGATTATAATTTTCTAAGTATTGCATGACAGGATGATTTTTCAAATGTTAAACTTCTTATGACTTCTTGTAATACTTTGTATTTAAAATTAATAACTAAATAACAGAAGTTAAGCAGTTCATCTTAGCAATATCAATTGTGCATGAGTCAGTAGCATTACTGTTCCATGTCATCGCTAGTGGCATAGCAAAGTGCATGTACTAGCCAACTATGAGTCGTGACCATAATAAAATACTGAGACACTCATAATAATTTTATCATCCAAAACATATGAATTACCCAATCTCCAAGTAGGGGCATCAGTAATAAACTTGTCAACATATGAACTTACCTTGAAAGTTCAGAGATCAAGTGTAAACACATCATTTGCCCATAATAGTACAAAAGCAATTAAAATGTTAAAATTGTAAAAAGTTGGCCTTGTTATAATACCATCATGCTTTAGAAAGATCAAATATCAAGAGTAAAGACAATATACATGCAGAATAATTATAGAAGGATTAAACTCGAGAGATATACTCAATAAGCTAGGTTTATAGCATGGAACCAATTCCACCCACTCATTCAATAAGTACAAAAAATATTCAGAAAAGTGACTTTTACTGATAACACTCTTTTATCTATTTATTGTGAAAAAAAAACACCATCTTGCTATGACTATCTAATAAATCCTATCCTTTTCAACTTTCTCTGCAAAGAACACCTTGCCACTAAAGTTGAAATAGCAACAGTAGATAGCAAAAGTAAATTAAAATAGGAGGCAGTTTGACATTCCAATAAGTATGAATTTTGGATATTTTATTCAGGATAAAAGTAAAAGCTGCAGACTAGTACCTCTTCAAACCTCTCAGCTTCGTTTGCTGATTCAGCTTCAGCAACAATGGCAGGTGGAGGGGGGCCTATAAACAAATCATGGTCGACATCTATTTCAGCTTCCCTGAAAGTCCAGTATATTTACAGTACTTCAAAATGAAATGATAAGATGATCAAAAATGCATAAAGTACTCTAAGATTTTCATTGATGAGAAAGAGGTACCACAGCATACATGAGAAGAATAAATATTAATAAGCATAAAATATAGAAAATGGATATGGAATGAAATAACAGCAGCCGATTTAAGAACAAATATGCTGGCATAAAAACCATACCTCAGCACAGTCTCTGCTTGTGTCAATTCTGCTGCTGCAGCCAACAATTCGCGAGATGGCATTTCAGGTCCAATTAACCTGCAACCCATTATACTACCATGGAGAAACAATATAGTACAGCCAGACCTTTTTACATAGAGAAGTCATGATGTTTGGCATGAAGATATATTATAAATAATGGTTGGTAAAAACATATATCTCACATTAAGTGTTAATCTATTTTTGAGAAATGTAGCAAGTAACAAAGCCTGTATATGGCACAGATGAATTAAGAAATACTTAACAAAGAAATTTCAACTGAGCTATAGAGAGAGAAACAGTCATGCAAAATATATTCCTACAAATATCGCCACTGATGAAAAAAAGAGGTAATTTTATTTGACAGCCGGAGTATGGATCAAAAGGGGAAAGTGGTGAATTATATTATGCTTCAAAATGTAAACCAATTGTTGTAACCAAAAAAATTGCAAAACAAAATTAAGAACAAAAGAAAAATTATTAGGCAGATAAAATCTCATTCAAATCCATGTCAATCTACATCTAACAAAAATGGTGGAAACCATATATGAATCCCTTTACCCTCTTGCAGGATCGATAGCACTTCATTACATTTCTATCATGTCTTCAGGATGGTCTTGAAACCTAAATGTTGAAAACAGCAAGAGACAAGTCCAAAAGACGCCCATCAAATGTAGTGTTAGATTGGCCATGCCCAAAAATGGAAATGACCAGTTGGATTTCAGAATCTCAAAATAATGAAGGACGAGAACTTCCCATATGCCTTTAATTTAATTGCTTTATATGTAATTTCTTTTGTATAAAATGGTCAAACTGTACAGTTAGTTTTCCTGCCAGAGCTGCAAATGGCGCATATCTAAAAGTATTATTATATAAATATACTATGAATTGTTTATTTATAACCACATACAAATGAATAGTGGCTCAATACATAGACTGGGTGTACAAAACAGATTGGGAGAAGAAAATTCGAACAAGAACTTGGGGCATACAGTGCAAGCAAAACGAAAGACAAAATGAAAATTGGAAGTAGAGGAGATTCAATAACTAATTACATTTTTTGTCTTTAGTCAGGCAGGGAGAATAAAAACATAGGTGACCAAGCATATCCGATGAGTCAAATTACTTTGATGGCGAAGCAAAATTCTAGGATTTGCAAGAATCCATCCCAAATGCCAGATTAGTTACCTATAACAAAACTATAAGGTGCACTAAGGCCATTCAGGATTCCGTCTTGTAGCCCGTCTAACAGATATTAAATATATTAAAGCACATTTATGTTCTCACCTAATCACCAACTCGCCATTTATAATATTCAAATTTTATGGAGATGGGACATTGGGACAATTACTTGTGCCCCTGATACCTCCATCTAGGAACGGACCTGATATGCACTACGATAAAATAATACTGAATGGTGGAAGATACTGGATTAGGAGCAAGTGCATAATTTGAATTTAATGATAATTATGAGAATTTTCCTAACATTCAACTTTGAAATGAGTTAAAGGTTAAAGATACAATGCAATCTAGCCAT
Source organism: Dioscorea zingiberensis (assembly GCA_026586065.1). NCBI lineage: Eukaryota > Viridiplantae > Streptophyta > Magnoliopsida > Dioscoreales > Dioscoreaceae > Dioscorea > Dioscorea zingiberensis. The sequence continues at coordinate 49,871,236 of CM048818.1, read as the reverse complement.
TCCAGCCCTCTTTTACAGCTTTTGGGTACATATGAAAGGATAAAAAGGCACTTTCCACTAAATGTGGTAAGTTTAAACCCTCATATAAGGAAAAGTACCACCAAAGTAGTTTGTGCAGGTTTACTGTTTTATAAGCTATGCAAAATTTCAAATTCCGGCACCATGTAAATGCCATTCTTAGTTTCGGAATAAGTAATCACAATGATAATGAATAAAAATTGTAAACTAAGAACATTATATTTGTGTAGTAGAATTGTGAATCAATACATGATTCTACTCATCAATAAACAATCATCAAAAACAAGGGTGGAGTCAACAAATACAACAAAAGAACATTGCTTATCCTGAAAGAGCACCTTACTTCTGCTCCAACAAAGTAGACAATTTAGTGAAAACATTGATTACGGCATACCTTCTTCCAGACGGGACTGAATTCTTCACCTCGTGTTCATCCACCACTAGCGAAGCATCCACAACTTCTTGATTGTTTACACATTCTCTGTTAGGTTGTTCATTCGGTGACCCAGACTTTGAAAAAACATTATTATCTTTCAGCTTGAGGTAAGAACCTAATGTTGAGCCAATGACCTCCAAAGTAGGAACACTCATTGGAGGACGCAAGAAAACTCCTTTTTCATTCTGACCAAGATTTAAAGACCAGAAAAGTTTCTTTAAAAGTTTTGCCAAGGATTTATCAGAAATTCCTCTCACATCAACACCTTGCCCACTGTCAATCATTTCAAGAAGCTGCAAAACAGCCAGTTAAAACATTAAGCAGGGAGTAAAGATCCATACAACACACTTAGTTCATGATTCCAGAAATAAAAAAATAAATAAAATAAAATTTAAAAAAAAAAAAACAAAAAAACAAAAAGACGAAGAACCTCTCTTTTGTCCTGGGATGATTTAAAAATAATATAAGCACAATTATCACTATTACTTTGCAAGAATAGAACATCATAGCAGATATAGGAGAAGAAGATCAACAGACAACACAAGGGAGAGAGCTTCACTATTCAAACAGTAAGCACATATCATCAAAGTCTTGTCTTGATGATTAGAGAAAGAAGAACAGCAAGCACCTGTTTCAGGTCAGTGGCGACCTCGGGGAATCTATCGAGGATGAGGCGGAGCACCGACTCAGGCTCATGATGCTCGGGATTGGGATCATCACTAGGTCGGGACCTCCGCTTGTCTCTCTTCCTCCCTTTGGTCTTCCTTGATCTCTCACGCCTTTCCTCATCCTCTTCATCCGTCTCCTTCTTCGAGGATCGTCGTTTGCTGCTCTCTCTGTGGCGTCTCGATCTCTTCCTCCTCGTCCTTCTCCTCTCCTCCTCGGAGCTTTCGCTGTCGGAGGAGTAGGAGGATGAGGATGGGGAGCGTCTTCGCTTTCGCTCCTTTCCCATGGTTTTAGATTCTCTCCCCGAATTTCTCTCAGCCTCTCTGGCAGCTCTTCTTAATCATCAGAATAGGGTTTCTTTCATCCCTGGTTTGAATCGTGAGTACAGCTATCGTGTATTTTTTGTGCAGGAATGCTTAGGTTGGGTATGGTATAGTTTACTCTTTTTTTTTTTCTTAATGATTTTTCATGGTTTAAAAACTATCATTTTTGTTGATTTTTTCAAACCACTAATTTTATAATTTTTTAAGATTTTAATTTTTTTTTTTCTATCAAAAATAACTCTACCAAGTTATTTCAATCCCCTCTCTACACTAGTAAAACCAAATAAAATTATAATCTCCACAAAAAAAAGTCTTAGATTTTGTTAATTTTGTATATTAATTTTATTATAATTTTATTAATTTAAAATTAATGGTTAATAATTTGATATATATTTTGTAAGATTTCAATAAGAATTATTTATACTTTAGTTGAATTTAATAGGGATGTTTGCAGGTGTACCCCAAAATAATTTTGAAATTACGTATTTACCCATGAATAAAACATAATTACATACATACCTCTAAATAATATGTATAATTACGTATATACCCATGGACTAATCAAATGAAAAATTGTCAATTAACAAATGGTAAACATGTGAAATGACCATTATACCCTTTACATATATACCCTGAAAAGTTTGTTTGACTATAAATTTATAAATACCCCCTTTAAAAATATGAAATTTAAAATAGCTAAAATATATAAAGAAGAGTATTTTGGAAATTTTCTAACCATTAACTAAAGTTGTAACCATGGTTAAGATCATCTAATTAACTTCTATCATCGAAACCTAACAATATGGGCATATCCATAATTCAACCTGTTTTTCAGGGGTATACAAGAAATTATGATTTTTTTTGTGTGTTAATATGCAATTATGAAACTTTAGAAGGGTATATAATCAATTTTTTCAATTTAACATGATTTAATATTAATTTGTATTTGAGGGTATTCTGGTTATTTTATTATTTTAGCAACCATAGCATACCATCAAAACAAACACAAACAGCTAATTAACCATACCATACATTATTATATCTATTATCTATTATCTATTATCTATTATCTATATAGATAATACAATCAGTTTGGCCGCAAGTGCAGCCACGTGATTGTAATTGTATCAGGTATATATGATATATTATATGATAGGGATGAAAGTAATAAGACATGTGGTAGTCATCTAGACAAACCACGTGTCAGAATAGCCATTCAGGATATCATGTTGGTGTTATAGTCTACCATTCCGAGATGAACGCCTCACTGGATCGGATCGACACATCACGAAGCGCCACTCCGATCCGATATGAAGAACCGATATGACGAAACAGTTATGAGCCATATCGGTATCGGAAAGAAGCTCATCAATCCAGCGCAGACATAACAGAATCCATAATTACCCATATCGCCTTCAACCTTCTAGAAGATGGACATTTGTGACCGGCATTCGAAAGTTCTAGAATAGTTACAAGATTGAGATGCTTAGGCACTTACCGGATTGGCCAAGTAGCAAACACGTGACTAAATTGAGAAGCGTGCTCAGCACGCGACCCATGCCTATAAAAGGCAAGGATCACAGCTCAATTGGGACATTCTGAGATCCAAGTAGCGAAGCTCTGCCAAATTGGAAACGGAATCGGTTCTTTCCATTTCACGTCTTCTATTTGGAAAATGGCTGTAAGATCTCTTGTACATTCAATGAATGATAGTGAGATCTCTTTTTCTCCCGTGGTTTTTTCCCCGTTTCTCAGGGGTTTTTCCACGTAAATTTGGCTCTTCTCTATCTTGCTTGGATTCTCTTTCGATTTCTCACTAGGATAGCCACCCTTTAAATATAAATTCAATTGTTAGACTGAAATTGGGCCCTAAATCCAATTTTAGTACTAACATTATATATATATATATAATATATAGTTTATATTTTATAATTATTATATATGATTTATATATTATATAATAGATAATATTAAAGATAATATATTACATATATCCTATAAATCATATATAACATATATAAAATATAAAATATAAAATATATATTATATATATATATAATATATGATTTAGAAGTGATACAATCAGGCAACCACACTTTCGGCCGGCCTTATATATATATATATATATATATATATATATATTATATACTTCTATAATAATAATACAATAATAATATATATAATATATAATATACTCCTACAAGCGGATTGTTGGTCCAATATTTCAAAGTGTGTGGACCAAAATATCCTCGGTAAATTTTTATAATTCTTATACTATCCAAATCCTATTAAATATATCATAAATAACCTAATAAATATGCAAGGAAAGTTCACAAAAAACCTTGGAAACTATACATGTCAAACCCAGGGATCTTAGGAAATTATTTTGTTTTGTTTACTAATTAATTATTTTCCTTAATTGTTTGGTAAATAAGGAAAAGTTCCCAAGATTGGACTCGTTTGAACTTTTATTGGAATAAATTTCTTAATTGATGATTAATTAGTTAATTGAATAAATTTCCCAAGCTTAGAATTTGTGGGGCTTATATATATGATTAAATATTTTACTTTATTTGGTTAAAGATAGGAATCAATGTATAAATAAATAGATATTTTATTGGTGGTTAAAAATAAGAATAAGATTAGAAGTTAATTTGAATGGATATTATAAATATATATATTTATTATATAAATGTGATTTGGATAAGGAGAAGAATAAATTCAAATATTAACAAAGGGGGAATGGTTGGATGGATGGGATATTTTGTATATATAGGTATTGATATTATATATATATATATATATATATATATATATATATATATATATATATATATATATATTATGGCAAGGAGAGAAACTCACGTGGGTGGGTTTATGCATGAGGATATTTTAATATATATAGATAATCATATGAATGTTAAGAGATATAGAGAGAGAAGGTCCCCAGCTTCAATTCATCTGCTAATATCGCGTGGCCAGCGGTGTAAACCTATAAATCTTCTACGGATTAACCTTATCTCTCCACGTAATAGTCACCCTTATATAATCCCCTCAAGTCGGAAACCTTAGTGCTGCTACCATTGAGATACAAACAAACCGAGAGGAAGAGAGGAACTGGGAGAAAGTGAGATTTTGGCGTTGATCTACTCGAGAACCGGAGGAGGAACGAGAGCTCGGGGTGATACTGACTGTTGGGACATTGCACAAGCACAGGAACCCGATGCAAGAGTGGTGAGTGCTCTCCGTCCCTGTGTTATTTCCTTGAAATCCATTATGCTTGCATGGTTATTAGAAGAAGAGCTCATATGCATGGTTATTTTTTTGGCTTTCTGGGTAAGAAGATCAAGAGATGAGAGGGAGAGATGGAGATTCTCTATAGGTGTGTGTACTTGGTTTAGAGGCTGACGGGTGAAGGTTATATGTGGGATTCTCTACTCTTAAATTGGGTTCCCATTGATGTTTGTTAGTAATGGGACATGCACTTGTGTGTTGTTTGGGATGATAGTAATGAAGGTATAGTGAAGATGTGGACTTCCGATTTATTCTTGGTTCCTATTGGTGTTTGTGAGTGGGGTTATAGGAGAAGATTGTTTTCTCTTGAGGATGATTAGTATTTGTTTGTATGTGGTGATGATTCTGTATGTGTTGGGGTTTGGGTTTAAGACGTTCAGGATAATATGGAGGCTTGATTTTGTGAGGCGAGCTTGACTTGATTGGTTTGCTTTGGGGTTCATAAAGGATTCAGTATGGATTTAAAAGCTATATGGTTATTATTTGGATGTGCGGTAGTGTTGTTAGCCTTTTAAGATAGAGTTGGTGAGTGATGATGGTGGGTTAGTTTATGATCTGTAGATGGTTATGAGAGCATGGCTGTAATTTATCATTTACATATGAGTGGCTATGGTTGAGTTGGCTCTTGCATTGGTGTCATGATTAGATAGATGCATGTATATAAATATATGTGTACATGTGTTTATATATATATATATATATATATATATATATATAGAGAGAGAGAGAGAGAGAGAGAGAGAGAGAGAGAGAGAGAGTAGATGCACATGGCTGTTAGAAAGAATTGGAGGGGTTTGTAAATTTTCCATGTTAAACCCGAGATGGTTTAGTCAAGCTAAGTTGGTAAGGTTTAAAAGGATTGGGTTTGTTAATGGGCTGGGCCCATTTAGTTAGACATGCATTATTGATAATGATATTACTTGTAAATACTTGTGCGTGTGTTGAGTGTGGACCTGTGTTTACCAGTTATCGACGAGGAATGTGGAGCTTCGTCACCGAGCGTTTGGTTGGATTGCGCTTAGAGGTAAGATACTCTTGCCTAGATTCCACCCATTGTTTGGGTTTCTTGTTTTGCCGGATGCTGGTTATTGGCATGTCTTTCTTTGTGATACCTGCTATTTTTGGATAGATGCACATACATGATAGCTATTGCTCTCTTTCCTCGTATGTGTGTGATTGATGTGCTTGTGGTAGTGCTATTATTACTTGTTTGTTGGAATGCTCGTTGAACATGCCCTCCTGTGATTGACACTTGACTATAGGCACTCGTGTTGCTTGTGTGCAGCTAGGTAGGTATGCGTCAGTGGAGTGAGCGGGCTCCCTAAGCATAGCCTCCTGTTGTTTGGCATGAGACCATGGAGATATGCAGTACTTGTGTGCTGGCCGGGTAGGTGTGCGCCAACTGAGTTTGTTCTTTCGCCCGGTTCAGTGGAGCGTGGGGCTCCGGTTTGAGAACGTTCAGGGACGGTGTAACGCCTCGACCCGGATTCTGGGACCTCGAGCACGTCAACAGACCGGCCGTATTAAAGTAGAGATAAACTCAACTCGAATACAAGGCCTAATAATGTGATAAGCAGATAACAATCCATAATATAAGCATAAACTCGAGTTCATAAGAACATAGAGTCATTAGGGTCCATAGGCCCTATAACAGTCTGGTCCCTATACGGGTCCTACAATAAAAATGCTCATAAAAGATAAAGATAAAGTAGGCTCCTAAAACCTCTGGTCTCCCTGTGACTTCCCCTCAGGCTCCTCTTCCTCCTAAACCTCGGAATCTGTAAAAGAGGAGAAGAGAAAACATATGAGCTTTCGAATGGAAAGCCCAGTAAGTAACCCGAGTTACAATGTCATAAATAGGAAATATGACAGCCAATGAGATCATAATATCAACAACATAGTCCTAGGAGTCTACCACAAACAAGTCAAAGGTACGACCCCTGATACAGAAGCCCTCGGGCTCTGCAATGAGTTTTAAGAGAACTCAAAGTTTACTCCTGGCCAGTATATCCAGCTTTTGGATGTAAATACGACCTAGGTGGTCGTTTGACCCTCCGGTTACAGGTCGGTAGAACTACCTCTCCTACGTGTTAACACGGTCAGTGTACCACGCCCACTGACAGGTAAGACCTCCAGAAATTAGCTTCTCGGGTAAGGTAGACAGAAAGGCCAGGGGGTCCTGTCCCTGAATATTCCTTTATTGGAGCTTCCCTAGCTCCACTGAGTTCGGGCAGTAGAACATAGCAAACAGGGACACCAACATCCCGAAAACCAACATACATGCTCAACAGGATTCAAAAATAGGTATGAATAGCATGTATGGCTTCAGCAGTGCATGTAATAAGAATTCATAGCAAGTCCAAGAAATCCCGTCACCGGGTGGAAACTAGGCAAGTGAACTTACCTCTTGTTGGTACTAGGTGTCCTTCTAGCTTCCACTAGTGTGCCAACAACTCCCCGAGAGTATCTGGCATGCAGAGGTCCTATTAGAAATAATATTCCAATAATATTTCTATGTCCCTAGGTGTACATGCATGCCTTACATTCTTATTGGGCTTAGGCCCACTAACGGGTCCTAGGGACCATCTCTCGGGTTACCGGCCCTTATTCCGTTTCAGTGTCCCTTAGTTGACTTTTAGACCTACTTTGGTCAAACCTAGTCAACTCTAGCCTATTTGTCGAGTCTGACTCTCATTCAGTCGTTTAAGTTGAGTTGGGCCTATTCAAATTGATCTTAATCCCCTTTTTACCCTGGAAGGGCATTTTGGTCATTTGGCAACTTTTGACCCTAAAGTTTAAGGTTCCACCTTGTTTAGGGCTTAATAGTTCTTTTTAAATTTATTTAGCTTCCTTACTAAATATTTTTTTTTTTTTATCACATAACCAACTATCCACACTTAAGAAATTAATTAATTAATTAATTTCTATTTACCCCATTTCAATATTTCATAATAATACTTACTTGATTATTATGTCACATAGTTATAGTTCCACATAGTTACCGAAACTATATAACTATTTGATTAATAGTGTCAATACTATTAATAGAGACATTACTAGTTTAATTAATCAACACTATAGTCTCTACTAGACGTCATACAACCTAGGTTTGAAATTATATAAATGATTATCATTTCCTCCTAGGTTTAAACCATAGTCAAATAAAAATTCATTCATTACTTTAATTAAATGTCACATGCCTAAGTTTCACAATTTAATAAATATTTGTTACTAAATAACAAAACTCATCCAATTTATCAATACCACAAATAAATATGTCACACTCCTAAGTTTATAAAATAATATAAACGATTAATATTATTTTTTTTCTTTACTTATCCTTCTTCTTCAACCTCTCTCGTGACTCACTCCCTTGCTCAAGGCTGGCTGGCTCGTTTGAACTGGAGCCCACCCGGTGGCCGCTGAAGGTCTCAGAAGTGCTCCCGACTAGCTCTGCCTCCACTTCCTCCAGGCCGCTTAGGTCCTCATTCCCTACCGGTATACCATAGTCTCTACGTAAGGCCCCTCCCTCCTCGGCAGTTCATAAGCTACTATAGGTATATGCAACCCAAACTAATGACGCAGCACAGAGAAGAGGGCTTACCGGAGAGCTGGAGACGACTTTCTCGCTCCGGGAGTCCTTCCTGGCCGCTTCGCAACTTCGGCTGCCTTCTCCGTGAAGCTTTGCCGCTCGTGAAACTCCACCGCCTCTCTATCTCGACTTCTCCTTTCTCTCTGTCTATTATCAGCTCCCGAGACCGCGAGCTCAAAAGCCCAAGCAAGCTCACAAGGGCTTCTCTCCTGTTTCTCGCCACCTCACCGGTGGGGTCTCAACGAAGAACGGTGCTCCCTCCCGAGCCCCCCGTGCTTCCTTTTATAGGCTGCTGAGTCCAGACGAGGGGACGCCCAGACGAACGGCCTCGCCTTCAAGTGGCCGGCGTCAGCGTTAACGTCAGAATGGCCGGAATGGGCGAGCCTGTGGCGTTCCGGCGATGGGGAGGAGACAGGCATGCCTCGGGATCAGCGTCCGACGATGGAGGGTTGTGATCATCGGATCACATCAACGGCCAGGGTTTGAATCCGCAGTCTCGTATCAAACATCTATCATGATCAACCGTTGGGATGGTAAGGGAATCGACGGCCTGGATTTATCGCTTCGTCTTGTATCAGACACAATCTCAAGATGGAGGGTTCACAAACACCCGCACTATGGGTTTACTCCCACAAAAGCCCTCTCCTCTGCCTCGCATCTAATCCACGATCAGATGGATTGTATCCCAGCTCGACACGTGGCTCTACATCAGCCTTTAAAACGCCTCGAGATGAAGCATAGCTCGAGATGTTTTAATCTCAGCCGTTCATTCTCTCTATTAGGGTTCTCTCTCACGAAAATTTACGAGAGGTCCCTAACACTTTTTAAAATTACTCTTAGGTCCAAGACTGTGAGAGGGGAAAAACTTCTTTAAGGTCCTCAATTCTTTCAAAATTACCATTAGGTCCATACAGACCTCATAATAACTTAATTTCCATTTAATAAATCATTTATTCCCCACACCAACACTAATCTCGGGAAATAAATAATTTAATATTTTTTTTTTCTCAAGGAAATAACAAAATATTTATTTCCAAAAATTCATGGATTTTACAGACGGGACACCTTGGCGTTTCAGCTTTCCATGCCAGAGTGACGATACTCTGGTTATCCTGCCTGTGAGTGGGGTTGATTCACTGGCCGTGTCGACATGTGGAGAGGTGGCGCTACCGAGGTACGACCGGAGGGTCGTGTGCAGCCCGAGGCTGTGTTGTTGTCCATGGGAATCGTTGCTGAGCTATTCTTGGAATCCTCTTCCAGAGCTCGAGAGCTATAGCCGTGCAGGAGTCGTACCGTTGCTGTTGTTTGTGGTAGACTCCTAGAATCTGATTGTGCGAGGTGTAGCCCCATTGTGTTGATGATTAGTTCTTAGATTTGATATCATCTTTATTGGTTTACATCTTTGAGATCCTTGCAGGGTACTTACTGAGCTTTCCTTTCAAAAGCTCACTCCACTTTCTTTTCCTCTCTTTCAGAATTGAGGGATTAGCTGAGTTGGTTTCAGGAGCGTCAGAACACAGCTTGCCGAGGTTATGTTTCTGAATTACTTAGGCCTTGTATCCGAGCAGGGCCCGTCTCCACTTGGATACAACCGATCTCTGCACGTGCCCGAGGTCCCGGGATTCGGGTTGAGGCGTGACAATACAACTCCCCATAAAACCCCTCATATTTTCTCACTTCTTAACAAGCCCACTAGATGTCATGTTAGTCAAAAAGGTGATTGAAGATACTAAAAAATATGTGAAATTACTTTAGTGCCCATCAATAGTTCTTCTTCTCCCCAATTTCACAAAAATCCCTAGTTTTTGAAAAATCCTTAATTTTTTTCAATCTCCGCTGGCTACCGAGAAGACCACCTCTCCGAAGCGTCCAGCTATGATATGTGATTCATAGCAAGCCTCTCCCAAAGAAAAAGTTCTTCGGTTTTTGGGGTTTAGGCTAGTTTTTTAAAAATCCCTAATTTTTTTCAATCTCCGCCAGCCACCGGGAAGACCACCTCTCCGAAGCATCCAACTATGATATGTAATTCATGGCGAGCCTCTCCCAAAGAAAAAGTTCTTCATTTTTTGGGGTTTAGGGTGTGTGATTCATGGGTTGATGTTTGTTTCCGAGTTTAGGGTTGTAACAATGTGCGTGATTTCTGGTTTTGTGGTTATTCTTTGGGTTTCGAGTTTAGTTTTTAGGACTTGGGGTTCTTGGATGGTTGTGAGAGCGTGCGTGTATTATTATGAGTTTATTAGTTTGGTTGTAACACACTTCAGTTGTTCAATAAGCCAGAAAATACACGATTTACACAAAAATAATACACAATTAACCCAAAATAATACACAATTCACCCAAAATAATACACGATTCGGCTGTATCAACAGAAACTGGAAAAAATAAATATTTTCACCGTATACTAAGCCGAAACTCCTTCTGTGATTATTCTTTGGGGTTTAGAGTTTATTTTTTAGGACTTGGGGTTCCTGACTGGTTGTGAGAGCGTGTGTGTATTATTATTGGTTTATTGGTCCAGTTGTAACAGTTTCAGCTGGTTAATAAGCTAGAAAATACACGATTTACACAAAATAATACACAACTCACCCAAAATAATACACGCATGCTTTACCCAAAATAATACACACTTTACCCAAAGTTTCAACCCAAAATAATGACGATGTGACTGGGCGGGAGTTTTCCCGCCAAAAGAACCAAAAGAGACAGGGACAGAGACAGGGACAGTCTTGCCATTTTTTGAAAAAAATCTAACAGCCCACTATTAGGAGGGACGTGAGGGGAATAATTTCAAAAAGGAGGGGCTGACAAGGGAGTTGGAAAGTCAGAGGGGCTTGCCAAGAAACTGAAAAAATGCCAGGGACCGTACAGTAATTTAGCCTAAATATGCAATGTTAATAAAAACATAAACTACAAAGTATATTATAAAAAACAATTAATTAAATTTTTGTATATTTAAAATATTTTTAAAATTATCTATTTCTTTGTCATTGTTTTTTAAAATTATATTATAAAATTGTGTATATTTTAAGCTATTTTTAAAATTATCTATTTCTTTACTGTTGTTTTTTTAAGTTATTTTATAAGGTTTTTACATATAAATACAATATTAGAATTTGTATATTTAAGAAAAATATATTTACAAAGATTTAAAGTTATATATTTATTTACCATTGTTTTTAAAAATTATTTTACAAAATTTAATATTTTATATGTTTTAAAATATTTCAAATGTTTAAAATTATCTATTTATTTACCTTTTTAAAAAATTATTTTATAAAATTTAATATTTATATGTTTTAAAAGTATAAAATAAAATAATTTTCAGTGTATTTTACTATATATGCATGCATGAAAAACAATGTATATAATTATAAGTTAATGTTAATGAAAAGCAAAATATCCAACCCTATTAAAAATATCATAAATAACCTACTAAATATGTAACGTTAATAAAAACAAACTAAACTAAAAAATATATTAAAAAAACAAAATAAACTACAAAATAGATTATAAATAACCCACTTAAAGATATGGTAAATAACCTACTAAATATGCAAGGTTAATGAAAACAAAATATATTTAAAAAAATAATAAAATAAGCCTTCCCAGTTCTCACTTCCTCCTTGCAATTAATGTTTCCCTCTACCTCTTCCTCTTCCTAGCCCTAAAATCACACCTCCTCTAGGTTACTCACCAAGCTTTGTTCTATTTTTCGTTTCTTCCATCTCGTATTTCTTGTAACTTTCTTATTGTTTTCTTATAAATTAAATAATTCTTATTTTATTTGTTTGTCTTTTGGTTTCAGGTTTCTATTACTTGTGTAAAGCCTATATCTTCATTCGGATATTTTCTTATTTGGTTTTTTGGAGAAAAAGGAGCAAATATGAGGAGAAAATTCGGATGGGAACTCCATTGAAATTCACAACTCTTTAAAAGTAAGTCAAAACCAATCCATTTCTTGCTGGTATGAAAAATGCTTTTATTACTAAATGTTTTGTATTGAGGTTTGTACTTAGTACATGCAAGTCTGACCTGGTTTTACAAATGAGGAAGAGGCCATTGGTAAGATAGTACATGTATACTTAGTACATGCATAGTCGACTAACTTGGTATGAAAAATACACAACTTCTATCTTACCATTTAAGACTTCTTCTATCTTACCAATGGATGGGAACTCCATTGAAATTCACAACTACTTGAAAGTAAGTCGAAACCAATCCATGTTTTGACCATCTATTTTTTATTGTGATAGTGCCATCACTTGGGGCCAGATTGTAACATCCCAGAATTTTCTAAGTCCATTTCAGTAAATTTTTGAAATTTTAAATGAGGATAATTAGCTCAAATCAGATTAAACATTATTAACCTCAAAGTTAAAGAAAATCAGAGTTTAATGGACTGAAATCCAGCCTCGCAACTATAGGGCCGAGAGAAGGCCTTATTGGGCCAGGCCAAAGTTACATAGAATAGTTGGAGGTGGATAGTCGGCAGAGTTAGATTAATTAAACCAGAGATTAATTAAATATTAATTAATCCATATTAATTAAGTAGGAATATCAGACAAAAGTTAGAGTCCAGATAAAGTAGATCTGGCCAAGTTAAAAGCCGAGAAACACGGATCTGGGTCGGGAGATGAGACGACTCGTGATGCTACAGTCAGCCCGTGTCACTGGGGTCGTATGACCCGGGATTCCAGGATCTGGGTCGGAGAGAGAGACGAACTAGAATTATTAGTCTCCCTCGTGACGGCACAGTAACAAGATAAGATCAGCGAAAAATTGTTCGGCTTGTAGTAAAAGATATTATAGAAGATAATTTAATTAAATCAAATATCTTTTAAAGGATAAGATAATTTAATTAAATCAAATACCTTTTAAAGGAAAACGGTTTTTAACTCTCCCTCTCTCTTTCCCTTGCTCTCTCGAGCCTAGAGGAGCCCCATCAAGGCCGAAGGCACGCCTCATGAAGTACCCTCACGGCCGCGGCATGAAGCCTAGCCACACCGCAGCCGCCTTCCCTCTTCCCCCCTCCGTCGCGCTTGTACCCCCTGCTCCTTTTCCCCGTGCGGTCAGCAACCCGGCTCCGTCGGTTTCCCCTCACGCCGCCACCCCTTCTGTAACGCCCCGACCCGGATCCCGGGACCTCGGGCACGTCAACAGATCTATCGTACCCAAGTGGAGACGAGCCCCACTCGAATACAAGGCCTAAGTAATAGAAGCAGATAACATAATATAATCAAAATGTCATTCCAGGCTCGCTGGTTCGTGAGATCTCAGCTCTCCAGGCTCGGAGATTGCTAGATAGTGGGTGTGTCGGATATTTGGCCTCGATCTTGGAGGTTAAGAAGGACGGTGGACCCGCGGTAGCAGATGTGCCTGTGGTGAATGAGTTTGCCGATGTGTTCCCTGAGGAGCTACCTGAAGTACTACCCCCTGAGAGAGAGCTGGAATTCTCTATTGACTTGATTCCGGGTACAGCTCCAGTATCCAAGGGCTCCATACAGGATGGCGCCAGCGGAACTAAAGGAGCTGAAAGTGCAACTAGAGGAGTTGCTAGAGAAGGGGTTCATTCGGCCCAGCATTTCACCTTGGGGTGCACCAGTGTTGTTTGTAAAGAAGAAAGACGGATCGATGAGGTTATGCATCAACTACAGAGAATTGAACAAGGTGACAGTGAAGAACAAGTACCCCCTACCAAGGATCGATGATCTTCTGGACCAGTTGCAGGGAGCTCAGGTGTTCTCGAAAATTGATTTGTGATCTGGCTATCATCAGGTGCGGATCAGGGATGAGGACATCCCAAAGAGTGCCTTTCGGACAAGATATGGGCACTATGAGTTTCTGGTCATGCCTTTTGGACTCACTAATGCCCCGGCGGTATTCATGGACATGATAAACCGGGTCTTCAGGTAGTATTTGGACCGGTTCGTGGAGGTCTTCATCGACGACATAGTGATCTACTCGAGCAGTCGCCAGCAGCACATGGAGCACTTGAGAGTCGTGTTGGAGACTCTGAGACAACATCGGTTGTATGCCAAGTTCTCCAAGTGTGAGTTCTGGTTGGACAGCGTGCTTTCTTGGGGCATGTGATCAGCGGAGCTGGAGTCTCGGTGGACCCCAAGAAGTTTGAGGCAGTCGTCGATTGGAAGAGACCTACCACCATCAGGGAGATTCGGAGTTTCTTGGGCTTGGCAGGCTACTATCGGAGATTTGTTGAGGGATTCTCCCGTTTAGTAGCACCTATGACGAAGTTGACAAGGAAAGGCACCAAGTTTGTATGGACAGAGTCTTGTGAGAAGAGCTTCCAGGAACTGAAGAAAAGATTGGTGTCAGCAACAATTCTGGCCTTACCAGAGAGTGGGCAGGGGTACACGGTGTACAGTGATGCTTGCAAGACTGGCCTGGGGTGTGTTTTGATGCAGGATGGGAGAGTCATAGCTTATGCATCCCGTCAATTGAAGCCTTACGAGGAGAACTACCCCACACATGATCTGGAGCTGGCAGCGGTCGTCTTTGCTTTGAAGATCTGGCGACACTTCCTCTATGGAGTACCTTGTGAGATATACACAGATCACAAGAGCCTCAAGTACATCTTCACCCAGAAGGAACTGAATATGAGACAACGGCGATGGTTGGAGCTGATCAAGGACTACGACTTGAGTGTTCATTACCACCCGGGCAAGGCTAACGTGGTGGCTGATGCCTTGAGTAGGAAGTCCAACTATGGAATCGCCGCAATGTTGACTTCTCAGAGGCCCTTGTTAGAGGATATGAGGAGGTTGGAGTTGGAGATCATTCTGCCAGGGGTGGAGGTTAGTTTGGCCAGCTTGCATATACGACCCTCAGTGTTGGGGAGGATTAGAGATGCTCAGAGGCAAGATACAGATCTTGAGGAGATCAGGAGTCAGATTGGGCAGGGAGAGCCGACACGGTTCAGAGTGCATGAGGATGGTACTCTCAGGTTTGATAACAGGTTTTGTGTGCCCAGGGTTCCTGAGTTGAAGAATGAGATTCTTGAGGAAGCCCACTACTCAGGCTATGCGATTCATCCCGGTGGTACCAAGATGTACAGAGGTCTGAAGGACCACTTTTGGTGGAAGGGCATAAAGCGGGATGTCGCTGAGTTTGTAGCCAAGTGCGTTACTTGTCAGCTTGTGAAGGCAGAGCATCAGAAGCCAGCCGAGACATTGCAGCCGTTACCCATTCCGGAGTGGAAGTAGGAACATATTAACATGGATTTTGTGACGGGGCTACCGCGTACTCAGAGGGGTAAGGAGTCAATCTGGGTCATTGTAGACAGATTGACTAAGTCAGCTCACTTTATGCCTCTGAGGACGGGTGCGTCATTGGAGCAGTTGGCTCGGTTGTACATTGATGAGGTCGTGAGGCTGCATGGAGTACCAGTGTCGATCACCTCTGATCGAGACACTAGGTTTGTCTCAGGATTTTGGGAGGCCTTGCATGAGGCTTTGGGTACCCGTCTGGCATTTAGCACGGCTTTCCACCCACAGACGGATGGTCAGGCAGAGAGGACCATCCAGGTATTGGACGACATGTTGAGGGCATGTGCCTTGGACTTCACAGGATCGTGGGATGAGCGTCTGAGTTTGGTGGAGTTCGCCTACAACAACAGTTACCAGGCGAGCATTCAGATGGCTCCATATGAGGCACTTTATGGGAGGAAGTGCCGGACACCCATCTGTTGGGGTGATGTGGGTGAGAGGAAGCTCATGGCTGAGAAGACACTAAAGCAACCAGACTTCATCCACCAGACAGAGGAACAGGTTCGGATGATCAGGGAAAGGTTGAAGGTTGCTCAAAGCCGATAGAAGAGTTATGTGGACCTGAAGCGTACTGAGCTGGAGTTTCAGGTTGGGGATGCTGTATTTCTGAAAGTGTCGCCTATGAAGGGTGTGGTGAGATTTGGAAGGCGTGGGAAGCTTGCTCCCCGCTATATCGGGCCCTTTGAGATTCTGGAGAAAGTAGGAACTGTGGCCTACAGGTTGGCTCTACCTCCGAACCTATCCCAGGTTCATGACGTATTCCACATTTCTATGCTGAAGAAATGTATTCGGGATCCATCTCGGGTGATTCCACAGGTTCCAGTGGAGGTTCAGGAGGATATGTCATATGAGGAACGGCCGGTGGAGATTTTGGGCCGCGAGGAGCGACAGTTGAGAAACCGAGCCATTCCCTTTGTGAAAGTGAGGTGGAACCATCACTCTGAAAAGGAAGCCACGTGGGAACGCGAAGAGGACATGAAGAAGCGTTACCCGGAGCTATTTGTCTCGGGATGAATTCCAGAGGTTCTATTTTTTTAAAAATTTCGAGGACGAAATTGTTGTAAGGGGGGAAGGTTGTAAAATCCAAGATTTTTGTCTGAAATAAAGGATTTAATATTTCCCTAAATTAACTTAGTAATTAAAATTGCCAAAGGGTATTTCAGGAATTTGAATAAACTCCAAGGGCATTTTGGTAAATAGACATGAGGGTGTTTAGAAAGAATAATATTTCATAAATTATTTATTTTAAATAATGAATGATTTAATTAAATTTGGAAATATCCAATTTAATTAAACTTGGAAAGTTCTCTAAATAATCATGGTTGGGACATAGATAGAAGAGGGGAAATAGATTGATTAAATCTATTAGGAAAGTCCCAAGTTGGTGTGATTAGAGTTTAATTAAGGAAGGAGAGGGAAAAATGAATTTAAATTGTAAAATTTAAATTATTTGGCTGTCAAGGACCTATAAGAAGTTTTAATAAAAATTGAGGACTACAAAGTAAATGTGGTTGTCTCTGGGGGGAGGACCTAGATGTAAAAATATAAATAACAAGGATTAAAGGAGAGTTTTGCCCACTCTCACAGTTCAAGGACCCGAAGGCAAATATGGAAAAGAGGAGGGACTCTTGTACAAAAGACCAGGACCGGTCCCTGTACAAATGGTTAGACTGTCGAGATCGAACGATCTGAGGTGAACTGATCTCGAGGCTCGGATCCAACAACCCAAAAAAAAAATAAATAAAAATAAAACCTTCAGCAAATATGAATGCACTTGACCGCACGGTGGGATGCGTTCTCATCCATCCAGCTGGGGGATCGATCAATCACGAGGCGAGCCATCATCGTTCTTCTCCGCCAGCGCCATTGCGCGCGACACCACCATACCAAAAAAAGGGCTGCATGTGATCGTGGCCGAGAAAGGAAGTATGGGGGGTTGATTGGCGCGCGATCTCCTCGCCAGCGCAACTCGATCGCGTGGAGATCGCCTTCGAGGCCTATAAAAGGGAGATCGACGGTGAGCTCTGAAAGCACACAACACCGCCACCACCAACCGAGTGCTTCGAGCTGAAGGGAGTGGCCAGCAACCTTTAGAGAGCCACAAGGACGTTGCGGCGAGCCCACGAGTGGAGGCAAGTCGTCGCGGAGCTGCTCTGAGCGCCTGCAGGTCACCTCGCCGGAAGAGACAGTGCTGGCGGAGCTATCCAAGGTGACAGCGAGCTCCAATCCCCTCAGGTGAGCCTTGTTTCCCCTCTGTTCTTGAAACATGCATCCACTTAGAGTGGGAGACCGACGGGAAGGGGGAGAGAGTTCCGGTTTCGGCCACAGGAGCTCCGGTTGAGAAGGAGATGACCTGGAAAACAGGAGAAGGAGGGAAGGTGGCTACCAGACCGGGAAGACCACGGAGATGGTTCTCCGGGCCCCCGCCGCCGGGGAACTCACCGACGACCACCAGGCATGTGCTGGAACTCCACGGCGACGGCGGGCGCGGTCACCCCTCGACGAAGTCACGGCCTGGAGAGAAAGAAGAGAGAGAGATTAAAAGGAGAGGGGTTAGTTAATTAATTATTTAATTAATTAGCAACTAGTGTTGATTAGTTTAAATAATTGAGTTAGTTCATCTCGCCAATTAATTAGATTAAATAATAACTAATTAATTAATTGGCTGGTTAACTAGGAATTTATCAAGTGGGATGAATAAATAACTAAATTAGTTAGTTAGTTAGTTGAATAATTAGTTGTATGATAACTAATTGGAAAATTAGTTAAAAACAAGTTAATTTGATTAACTGGTCAATTACAAAATTGGGCTTGGGTTAGTCACATGGTCTTGATGGATTGGGCTTAAGTAATAGATCATGAATCAAGTTAGAAATGGAGTAATTAAAGTCCAAGCTTAATAATTCATGTATGATTATTAAATAATTAACTAAGCTAATAATCAGCTAGAGACAATTAGTAATGAACTAATTGAAAATTAGTTTGGTGATTAATTGCTAACTCGGTGAGTTAATCAAATAGCCCAACTAGTAAAAAGAATTGGATTGGGCCCAATAAAGTAGTAATGGGCTGGATTACTCAAATGAATAAAAGAAATAAAAGAAAACATAGATTGATGGCAAGGAGGATTCGAACTCAACACCCCCACGTAGCACAGATGGGCATTAACCACCAGGCCATCATAAGTTATTTATGGAAATAAATAGGGATGGTCATTTAAGGTAAAATGACATGGAAACGCAAGAGAGGGCTCGTCATTAGAACTTGGGCCAATAGAGCATGCATCATATGTAGAATGCTCATAGATAAGTACTGAGAATAGAATTGTTTTTATCAGATTTCGACGTTGATGCATCAGGAAGTCCCGTGGAGCACGAGACTTTGTGATTTTAGGTAAGTACTTCTGTCTTATACCCCCAATCATTTATTGATTGGTTTCTTGACTTTTGATTGCATGGTAGAGCATGCCTTGTTCCTCTCTTCGGAGATCTTATTGACATGTCTTTATTGTGACATATTGCTTTGTTATTCATACATGCTTCCTTGATTTGTTGAAATCTATATTTAGCATGTTTGATTGTTTCGGGATGTTGGGATCCCTACTTGTTCTGTTCTTCGTCCCGGATTCAGTGGAGCAGGTGAGCTCCGGACTTTGCGAGAGCATTGGGGATGGGCACCCTGACGTTCCAGCACTCCTGGCCGGAGGGAGAGTACTCTGGTTGTCCCTGCTAGTCAGTGGGGTCGATCACTGACCGTGTCGATACGTAGAGAGGTGGAGCTACCGACATACGACCCGAGGGCCGTAGCGACCGGATGGTCGTTTTCTCAGTAGGTTCGCTGATGGTACTGACCGGGGGAGACGTTTGTGGAGCTTCCTTTGGAACTCATAGCTAGGAGTCGTTATCTTGATTATTTTTGTGATAGACTCCTAGGGTTTTGTTATGGGGGCGTGCCCTGAGCTTGACTTTGATATTCATGTTTTATTGATATCATATTTAATTTTCTTGAACCCCGCAGGGGTACTTACTGAGCTTTCCATTCGAAAGCTCATGCACTTGTTTTCTTCCTGTTTACAGATCCTGAGGCATAGGATTCTAGCACGGAGGAGCTGAGCCGATCGTGGGTTGGGTGATTTGCAGAGGTCCGAGGACCTTGTTTATCTTTCTTGTTCTGAGTGAGATATTTTGTTTTGTAGGTCCCCATAGGGCCTGGTATTTGTAGGGTATATGAACCCTTGTTATATTTTTCGCTGAACTCTGTTTATTTTGAATAAATTAAGTTGTTTTATTTGCATTATCTGCTTTACTCATTTAGGCCTTGTATCCGTGTGGGGCCCGTCTCTACACGGCTACGGCCGGTCTTCACACGTGCCCGAGGTCCCGGGATCGGGTCGGGGTGTTACAGATTAAGGTGGTATCATATATAACAATGTTAAAGTTATACAGCGGAATTTAAAATCACAAGGGTTCAAATCACCCTATAACAAACTATACAAAATCAGGCCCTACATGGGTCCTAAAACTCTCACACACAACCCGCTGTCCTCGAACCTCTCCAACCTGTCCCAGTCCCACGCGCAGCTCCAAATCCTGAGTCATCTATCCCTCTTAACCTGGAAGGAAAAGAAAAGAAGTGGAATGAGCTTTCGAAAGGAAAGCTCAGTAAGTACCCTGCAGAAAATCACAATGATACCACAACAGATAACAACAGATAGTCAAACAGATATATCAAAGGAAATAATCAGCACAACAAGCTAATCAAACTGGGCCTCCTATACTCATCCAATCATACCTCCACGGTCAGCACAAGTGCCGTGCGCCTCAGTGGTCAAGTGTCGGACGACAGGTGGCTATGCTCCATGGGTACCCCTACCTAATCTGGACGCATACCAACCCAACCTAAACACAAGCACCACGAGTCTCACAGTAATGTCCCGGTCCACGGTGGCATGCTCAGCGAGCATCCAACATCAAACTTATACATGCAACCAATCCACAGATATGGAAGCAACCAACCATCCAACATGTATGGAATCAACAACAGGGGACCAAGGCATCATAACAACATACACAAGCACAAAACCAACAAAGAAACACCAATCCAGGTAACAGCAAGGTCAAAGAAACCCATCACTGGGTGGGAGCTAGGCAAAGGCACTTACCTCACTAGCGAATCCAACCGACAATCCTGCATCTCTCCTGACGCAGCTCAAGGCTCCAAATCAACACCTGGAAACCATAAATTCGATCCCAAATAGTACTCACACACCTATGAGTAACCATACTTACTAAACAAGTTCAATTAACAAGTTCGGCCCACTACTGAACTCAACTCGACTTAATGAGTCAACTCAATACTTCAACTCTCAATCATACACGAATCAAGTCTAAGCCCATCACTTGTAAGGTAGTGAACCAAGCCTACAAACACAAAGCATAACAATCTCATTCAAACCAATTCCATTGCCCATACCTAACATGCAACTCTGATTCTTCAATCTTTTACTTACACAACAACCCCAACAAGTCAATTTCCAACTTCTAATTCCTCCAAGGCTTAACAAATCTATCAAAAGCACATGAAATCATGGTTATCAATTCAACATAAATTTATAATATCAATCACAAAAGCTCACATCTACACCATACCCATATCCTTCTAAAGAAAATCCTCCAATCCCCCCATGTGATAACAACACACACAACTGAGATGCAGGAATTTAGAGAAACTCACCAAGTATAGATGTCAACAGACACTGAAGACAAACTGACCTTCCAAACTAGATCTCCACCGTTCAGATTGGATCAGGACAAGTCTTCACCGCGCTTACCAAAAATTAGCTCGATCAGGCTAGGAATAATTATCCGATTGAAGTAGATGATGAAACTGGTCGGTGCAGGAGACCAGCAGCGATAGGTTCTGTTTCACACCCTTGAACCCTACTCTCCAGGCCACCAAAAACAATCTTTACCGTTCAAAATGAATAATGAAGGGTCACAAACAATCTCACCAAAAATCAGCACGATCCAACGGTGAAAAAGGTCGGAATAGCAATTGACATAGAGCATGCTCAACACACCTTTGAACAGAAATCCTAGTCTCTCAAGTTTTTCTCTTTTCCTTCTTTCCTCTCACCTCTCTTCTTGTTTCCCAAAGGCAACGGTGGCTGTTAGGGTTTGGGGATGATGTCCTTTAAAGAGCTCATGGTGTTGAGTAGTGGCGGCTAGGGTTTGCTCTTGTGTGATGAGAATAGATGAGGGCTCAGATCAAATCTCGTGCCTCACGCTTATCCCAAAATTTAGATGGACGGTCTGGATTGGTCTCATCTAATGAGAGTAGATATAAGGTTCTGATCTATTCGGATGCCTAGAACTTAATCCACATCTAAAGATGAGCGGTACACATCCATCCGCACGGTGAGGTCATGTGTATAAACCCTACATTTGCCTCGGATCCAACCCATCAAATAGATGGACGCTCCACATCCTCCCACGTGGCCTCTATTCATCCACTCATCAATTCCTCTCTTAATCTCCACCGTTTGTTCACTCTACATGCATGTATTGATTACCAATATCCTAAGTAACCCATGAGGTTTTATTAAATTAAACGTAGTTCAAATTCAAAAGATATAAAATTTCATTTAAATCCTCCTGGATTAATATCTTCACATGCGGGTCCTTGCTTGCGAGTGGGACACATTTCCAAATAAAACCTCATTCTTTCCGAAATTATAAATAGGTCCCTGAAGGGCCCATTTACCCCATAATTAGAAATTTAAATAAATTTCTCATTGCCTTAAATTCAAACCCAATCAAATTTCAATTTAAATACTTCTCAATTTAATTAAATCAATCAAAAATCAATTTAAACCCTATTTCCATCTTAGTTTAAATCATTATCTATTTAGAGAATTTCCAATCTTAAAACAAATCAATTATCAATCAAATAAATTTAAATCCTTAAATTCATTTCATTCCTTTTTTAGATCTTCTCCTTACCCTTTTACCAAGATGCCCTTGGTACTTTCTTTAAATCCCCAATATGTCATTGGCACCTTAATTTAATTAAGAATTAATTTAGAGGAAAATTTTAACCCCTTTTATTTCACTAAAATCTTGGATCTCACACCTTGATCCTTGCTTGACCGGCCGGAGCACCTCTTCGCTTCACATGACCTCCATGGCTAATCAGTCCCTTGCGCCGGACCAGCCAGCCGTCTGCGGTGCCACCCGGCTTCGGCCACGCACGCCCCTCGCTGGTGCCCCTCCTACTGGCCAGCCCGGTCCAGCGGTCCACTTCTCGGCGGTCCAGAGCTTTAGCCACGCCACCGCTCATAGCAAGCTCCACCCGGTAGCCCGTTCAGACACCTTGATCCGGCTGCTGACCCTCTACCAAACGAACAAAGCTTTTAGTTCAAGTAAATCCCTAAATTGCTAATTTGGGGGAAAACCCTTAGTAGATACATAGTTGAATTGAATTTATGGGCTGTTAACAGGGGATTAGAATGTTGAATGATAATGGAGTAAATTCATGTTAAATGTGGTGAATGTTGTAGTAATTCAGGAGCCCTACAAATAGAGGAGGTATTGTCCGATTTTTCTTGAAAATCTAAAGGAGTTAAGGGTCTATTTGAGTTTTAGTTAATGCTTCTATGCTTAATCATCTTAATTATGAAGCCCTAATTGCTTAAGAAGAGCATGTTAGTTATCTTCAAGTTATTTTAATGACGAAGATAAGTGTAGTTAGTAAGAAGAATAAATTCTGTATTTTATCGTATTCTATTTAGTTTAAATTAGAGTACGAGTCAAGAATACGACCTTCATATTTATAGATTTCATATTTCAATGATCAGGAAAGGGCAAAGGCAAGTCACCATGCAAGGACCGAGCAGGACTTAAGCGGACGGACTTCGGGTGAGGGGAACTAGGCATGCAGTTTAAAGCTTATTTATCATATTTTTATACAGTATAGATTTCAGTTTTGAAAAGCATGAACTAGGAATTTTATGAAAATTTCTAGAGTTTTATAAAACCATTCATGCACAGTAATCAGTAACAAAAAAACAGAAACATATAGATTACACTTTATTGATATGCTTGCATAGACCAGTGGTGGCTTGTGTTGAGCCAGAGAGTACTACACTAGGTTAGGAGAGGGGTGACTTAAATCTCTGTTTTTAATATTGAACTATCTATTTTTAAAACACTTCCATTTTATAAAATCAAAACCCCTTTTCCATATTCTCAGGTGTCTAGTGTACGTATATAGATGACCTCACGTAGAAGATCTACCCTTGGTCGCTGGTTCTACAGTATTGAAGTAGATGTATAGTCAGAGATTTTAGTCTTGTGATTATTAGATGATTCCGCATTCCTCACCTCCTAGAGATTGAGTTTTATCTCGGAGAGAGGAGGCACAGGTACAGATTATCCAGGGGGAATGTCAGTTTCATAAATAATTCACAAGACAGAGAAACAAGAAATCAGTTTTGCATATTAAAGAGAATACATTGACCAACATATATTTGCTCAGTATTATTTCAGATTTCAGTAGTTACATTTAGTTATTTCCTATACATGTTTTATACTTCAGATTTACTGTTTTACTTTATTATACGGGTATAGATTACACCCGATAGATATGTTCCCAATCTCACTGAGCTCCAGTAGCTCAGTTTCTTTTCTCTTGACATTGTAATTGCAGGCGATAGACAGGAGACCGTATAGAGGGTTTGTCTGATCGCGAGTCTAGTGGAGACGTCCTGTAGCTGGCTCTGACTCCCGTGTCTAGTTATTATGTTATGTTTGCTTATGAGTGTTTGTGAGACTTGAAGTTTAAGACAATATTTATATGGTGTTGTATTAAACCAGATTGAAGTTTGAGTTTTTAAATATTTTCAGTTTCTTTACTTAGCTTTCATATTTTATTAATTTGACAATTAATTTAGCAGTTTACAGCCTTAGGTTTAGGGTTCATTCCCTAGGCCTGGCTGGTGTGACACGTATCCCCTATAAAGGAGATGGGTGTTACACAGATAGTTAGTAGTTCCTTTCATGGTAGTTAATACATGGTTGAACTCCATGCCAAGTGCATTGCAAGACCAAAATCATCAACCTTGGGGTTATGTCAAAAAGCAATGAAGATTGTCATTAATTTGAACTTAAAAGTTTGGGGATCTTATACATAATTCAATCCAACCATCGTTCATCTTATCTTAAAACTCATTTGTTGATTTTAGATATTAGTGAAGAAGAGCCGGAGTTTTATTTAGAAGATGTCTCCACATTGTACAAGCTATGATACACCTTCGAAGATGACATACCAATAGGCCCAGACCCGAACAACAAAGCAACAAAATACAACGGAATTTAACATACACATATTATGAATCCAACTATGTATTTATTCCTACTAATTATTAATAAAATATAATTTATTCCTTTTTATTAAAAATAATAATAAATAGATAAAAAGACGGTTTGATTAGTTGTTAATGGAAGATGAAAGCTTTAAATTAACTTTTTTGTGCAAGGAAAAATATTATCCTCTACGACACCACCATCATTAAAACATCATCCCCTCAAATGCAACCAAATTACAGAATTTGTTACTGGCTAAAACCAAATTATATATATTGGTGATGAAGGATAGAAAGCATTAGAGAGTGGTATAAAACTATAATCACTCCAACCATAAAGGGTTTTTGGAAAAAATTCTAAATGCTCTAAACATGTCATACTTAATAATCTTATAGTGGCACTAATAAATTTCTCATTAAATAATAAAAGCATTTTTCATACCAGATTTAATTGTATTACTCCATTGAAAATTTACTTGTACCCTGCAAGCTCCCATACATCATGTTCCTATACCTACTATACCTGCATGTTTGTTAGGGCGAGTTATCTCTAATATCTATGTTCCGTATTTCTTCTTTTTGTAAATCTTTAATGGATTTAATTGTGTTAGATTTCTTATATTAACAACCTAATAGTTTGTTTCATGCCTTTAAACTTTTTTTTTTTAAGTATATGGTGCATGGCCAATATCTTTTGATTTAAAAAATCACAAGGTCTGAATGTGGATGCCCATCTCCATGTTGTTTTATGAGAAAGCGTCAAGCACACTACTCCTCAAGTACTTTTGGTAGTGAAATATGAACTATATGAGATCTGGACATTGCTATAAAATTCTAACATAGTCAAGAATAATTCTTAGACCTATTTAACCTCCAAGACCTCTTAAAATCCAAATTAACCTTTTAGTTTGCCCAAATACCAGATAAATATTTTATTTCCAAACATCTTGTGCAATTGATTGTTTGAATTGATCTTCATATTATCAAATTTTCTCTTTTCATAGTGGATTCATATAGATTGCACGACAGAAATGAAACTTTGTACTACAGGGTTAGAATTTTTTTTTTTCCTTCATGTCCAAATGGACAAGGTAAAACCTAATCTTTCAGGTACCTTAAACCTTTAAAATCACATTGCCTCACTTCTATTTTGTTCCTGATTTTTCTGAGCCTGACTTTGTGCAGAGGTGGAGATGATGAAGGAGAGGTCCTCAAAACTCTTGCTCGGAAAAGACATGCCAGAGTGTGGGAAAGGAGTTTGGACTGCATTGGAGGCAATTTCCAATGCTATTACTAATCTTTGTGGTGCGATTTTGTACGTGCTTTTAGTAATTTACTGAAAGGAAAGTCTTTGTTTCTTTCTGTATCTTGGTATTTTGGACAAGTATGGAGGTTAGGGCCTTTACATCCCGAGAAGAAGTCCATGTCAGCCTTCTTGTCAAACATTTCCTGATGGGATCAAATTTGAGATATAATTAATGATTGTCCTTGATAAAAATAATTAGAAGAGGGAGAAGTCCTCTAATTTTATCAATTGCTTTTATTCTAGAGATTGATATAGAATTCAACTATGACTTTGTATATGCATATTGTTTTTGAGAATCAAGGTCGTGTATTTCTCTGATTTCTCTCTATTTTCAGGTTAATATATGTTAGTATATTTGTCAAAATGGGAATATAACAATAATCAACTCTCCATTTTATATAGGTAAATTTTATTTTAGACTACAAATCCAATTAGTTTTTTTTTAAATAAATTATTATCAAAATTTTCATACCAAAGTACCATTATTAAAAATCTTTTAATAAACACTTTTACATAAACACTCTTTTACAATGAGATTTATATAGCTAATTTAGATTTATTATTTTAGCAATAATAAGCTCTTTTACCAAATACCAACTATTATGTAAAAGTGCGCTAAAATTTAATTTTTAAAACTATGGGGGTTGTCTACAAAATATACTGAAAGTTTTGTACTTTTTCAAAAATGCCCACATAAAAAGTAAAATTAGTTTTAGAAAATTAATTTTGTTTTTATTGCTATTCATTTCCATTGATGAGGGTTAAAAGGTTGCCAGTTGGTCTAGGAGCTTCATCAAGGAAGGGTAAATCTGGAATGGCTAAACTGGGCACAAATTCTACTCATCCCTACAATAGAGGCATCGAAGGAGATAAGTGACTACAGACTCATAAGTATGATCAATTGTTCAATGAAAATCATCATGCAAGCCCTGGCTAATGGGCTATAAGAGGTTATTGTGAAACTGGTAGACAAAAACCAATGACATTTATCAAAGTAAGATGCATACATGCAACATAGTTGTTGCAGATGAATTGATCCATTGAATGAAGTGCAGGAGATGTAATGGAACACTTATAAAATTGGACTTTGAAAAATCTTCCAACATGGTTAATTAGGTTTTTTGTTGGAGAATATGAAAGCACGAGGATTTGGAGAAAATGGATAGGATAGATAAAAACTATCCTCCATTCGTTAAAGGCAAACTTCCTCATAAATGGCTCCCCAATTGGATATGTGAGACATATGAGAGGATTGCTACAAGGTGATCCCCTATCTTCACTTCGATTTATACTGGTCACAGATGCTTTTACGGACATGTTATCCAAAGTAGAGGCCGCAAACTTGTTCAAGGAAATATCCGAAAGAACAGGGACACCAGATACAATCTCCTCACTGCAGTATGCAGATGACTTGTTAGTACTCTGTTCTGGGGATGTCTAACAGTTCCGAACCCTCAAGCTCATATTCTACCTATATTAAGGACTGTCAGGTCTTAAAGTAAACTACAATAAAAGTTTCATCATCCCAATCTACACATTAGGTTATACACCAGAGATGCTGGGGGAAATTATGAGCTGTAAAATTAGGAAGCTCCCAATCAACTATATGGGAGTGCCTTTAGCTGGAACCAAACCTAAGAAAGAGGATTGGCAAGGACTCCTAGATTGGATCCGAAGAAGGGTCTCGAGATAGAAGGGGAGGTTGCTATCATTGGGTGGGAAAGCAACCCTACTCAATGCCATACGAACCATTATCCCAACCTACTGAATGTCGCGATACAAACTTCCAGAGTGGGTGACAAAATGCACAGAGGGCATCAGTTATCATTAGGACTTTCTATGGAGAGGAGCGGAGCAAAACCCCAAAGCATATTGCTTGGTAAGCTAGGAAAGAATATGTAGACCCAAAGAATAGGGGGATGGGGCATCATCAACCTCAAAGTATTCAATGAAGCGCTCCTTAGAAGTTGTGGTGGAGAATCCTCGGAGGGGAGTCTAGATTGTGCAAGAAAGTTTAGCAAACATATACTCACGAGAGTCCAATATAGACCCTTTTCAAGTACATCCAAGGAGGAGATCACCATTTTGGAGTGACATAATGGAACAAAGGGAATGTACATTACTAAACACAGTGGTGAATGTCGGCAATGGGACACACATTAACTGTTGGAGTGAAAACTGAGTGGAAGATAGGCACCAGTCAATGCATTCTCTGACCTATCACTTATGATATTAAATGAACACTAAACTGTTGAAGAGACACACCGCATAATATAGGAGAGAGCATCGATCATTAAACTCAGGCCACTCATAGTAGAGGTGGCACAAACAAATAAACATAATTACACACCATTTTATGAGGCGAGATGAGAACAAAAGGGATAAAAGATCCTAGAAACTCAATGGAAATGGGAACTTTACTGTAAAATCATTGTACAACTTTAAGGTGGATGGAGCCCTCAGATGCCCACTTGGGACTGGCTTTTGGAAGATCCCATGCCCGCCAAAAGTCAAATACTTTGCTTGATTAGCCTGGGATGACAAGATCCTCACATTACAAAACCCCACTAAGAGAAAATGAAAAGGGGAAAGAACTAAATGCTTCCTATGTGATTGAGAGGAAGAAACAACAACACATCTATTAATAACATGTCCTTATACAACCCAAATATGGGATCACTTTTGTTGGTTATTTGGAAGACGGGGACCTCCCCGATAAATTGGGGACATCTGGGATAGCGACTTCTTCTCCAAACTAATGGAAAAGGAAGCAAGACCGGGTTGGAATCTAATGGTAATGGCAATGATCACTTGGAGTGTATGGATGGAACAAAACAGAAGATGCTTCCAAAATAAACATCTTGTTTTCAAGAAACTTATCCATGTTATCGATTTCCTCATACTTTCATGGTTGGATGCAGCTCACAACTCTAAGAGGAAAAAACTAATGTCTGTTAAACTAATTGCAAAGCAAAGTCTAGAATTCACAAAAGAAGCCGATGAGGAGCAGCAACGTCCACTAGATGCAAACTTTGAGGACAAAGAAGGCATGACATGCCCACAATACTCCTAAGGAGCAGAAGGCCAACAAAAGTAGCCTGCCAAGACGCATTGCAGGGAATCTTCTAGGAGCATGGCAACTATCCGATGTATCACTAAAGTAATGCTCATGTTTGTGTAATTCTTTAAATACTATGAATGAATGTGGTTTATCCACCATTTTCACAAAAAAAGGTCAAGGTTGGTGATTGGTTAAAGACAAAAGGTAGAAGCTTGGAGGTCGGCAAAAGTTGTGATGGTGAGAAGAAAGGGAATACTCACTCCTATAAGAGCATTAATGGTCCAACATTTTAAAGTGTGGACCAAAATACTAAATACTATTAAATACATATCTTAAATTTTAATGGATTAAAAAAATTCTATTAATGTATATATTTGATTTTATCGATTATGTAAAATCCAAGATTTTATTTAGTTTTAGGGAAGAAATGTTCTTCTTATTAGTCTTTGATTAATTAGTTTCCTTAGTTAGTTGGACAATAACAAAGTTCTCAAGCATTGGATGTAATTGAATTTCATTGGGATAAAAGTCTTCTAGATATTTTTATGTTATTTAATGCGTTAATTAGAGAAGTTCCTTGTATTTGGAATTATTGGATCTTGTGTGGAAGAGGAGATTAAAATTGGATAATGCCTTAATTAGGGCTGATTGGGGTTTTTTGGGACCTCGTCATAATTTCAGAAAAGTCTGAGGACTGAAGTGAAATTTACGTCTCTCTATAAGGAGGGACCTGCACGTAAAAAGTTTAAAAGACAAGGACTTAAAAACAAAAAAAAACAAAAAAATGATTTGACAGATAATGTGTATATATATATATATATATATATATATATATATATGTGTGTGTGTGTGTGTGTGTGTGTGTGTGTGTGTGTAAAGGAGGGCGTTAGTGTTAATGGCTGCAGGTGGAATTGTGTTTTGAATCATAGAATTAAAACACGTGGATAGGATTAAAGATTAAATAATAAGAATATATATATATATATATATACCAAAATATTGATGCGTTTGGGTTGAAATGTGTTTTATGCTCTACTAGGTACTTACTCTTCTTTGGCGTGGATATGGCCCTTTTTTTTTTTTTTACTACAAGAATCACTGCTCCCTACTGATCACTCTGATCAGCATAGCCTCGGCGCATTATCTACAGAGATTTGTCGGAGAAAGCAGGCTCGCAACCAACTAGGGTATCAAGGGACCGGTTCATTCAAGAGGGAGGAGTAAACAAGAGCGAAACCATATCCAAGAACACCCATAAACCCCAAGCGCCTTCAAACGGCATAACGGGTAGAGACTGGGAATTTGCATCTCGGCCTCGGTTTCCGCCTACCTCTTTGTTTACAAGATCTTAGGGATCACCTCGCTCTTTACTACCGATTTTACAGGATAACATAGTGTGATGAAGAGTCTGCTGTACTTATGGCTTTACGCAAAATGCAAGAAAAACACGTATCTTTTTGTGGCCATACCTTCACAAAGGAAGAGCTTTCCCGTTCGAGGGGAAAAAAGGAGGATGAGCGCAGCAGGAGAGGAGACTGGAGATTCGAAAACCAAACCAGAGTGCAAGCTTTATTCACAAGGGAATGTCTTACAAGGGGGCATGCTTAAGGCGACCGGAGAGGGGGGGTCGAGAGGTTGATACCCTCAGAGAAGCCATAAGGGCTCTCTTATATACAAAAGAAAAGCTTCCTCTCATACTATTACAAGGCTAGGTGGCTCTTTGCTATTTGACATAAGAGAGATAAGGGGATAAGAAGGAATCCATAGCTATGAAGATAACGGAGTATCCTTATCGTGCATAGTGAGTGAATGTCCTTATCATCATCTTTATCTCATCTTCTAAGAGTCCACCACGCTTCACAAGCACACTCGAAAAAAGACAACGATATGGACAAGTGGCTTATTTAGTACATAGGTGTTGTCAGCCACTATAGGAAAACCAGAAACAGCAGAGACATATGTAGCAGCAGATTAGGCAGCGGTTGGTGAAGTCGGGATACAACCACAAGGGCAAGAAGCGGAGTCCTCAGGGTCGTCTGAAGGATTGTAGTTGACCTAGCGAAGGTAATCCATGAGATGCGTATCGGATGGATTGGTGTAGTCATACATCTTGTCGATGGAGGTGTCGGCGAGAACCAGTTGACAAGAGCAATGGCCGTTGGCGGGGCAGTTGAAGTGATGGTGGCGAGTGGGATCCTGATAGATAAAGCGGAGTTGATCAGGAAAGATGCCTGGGGAATATGACTTCGGCTTGCCGTGCTTATAATTGTTCAGTTCAACAAGCAATTCATCCTTGTACATTTGCAAGCTGTTGAAGTTGGTCATGGAGACGAAGAACTTCATGGTGAACAAAAGTGCGAGAGTTGTGGAGAAGGAGTGATTAGTTTGTGTTGCCCATGTAAGACGCTAGTAAGGGTTTTGTTCTCATCATTTAATTCAAGGAATTCTTTGACGATCATGTCTTTTATGGGAGAAGAAACATGGAAGAGGTAGGTCATGATTAATTTTTGTGGGCAAGTTAAGGTGGAGAGGTCAGAATAGTCGATAGGAGTGGTTTCGATAGGAGATGCTGGAGTTTGGGTTGAGGCCATTTGTTTTTGGTAGAGTATTAAGTGAAGCTTTGTAGAGGTGAAGAGGCAAGGAGGGTTGCCGGAAACATGTTAATTTATACAAAGAAAAAGGAAGTTGTCTTGAATGTAGTGCTTGGCTGAAAATTAAAGTCTATTTTTCTGGAAAGACGTGCTTGGTTGTAAATTAAACCATATGTCTTATAGGTATTAGAGTCTATATAGAGTGTATATAATTGATGTATAAACTATTTTATCTAGATACTAGCTAGGTAATTATTAGACTGTCTAGCTTCTTTTTTAATTAAGCTCGTCAATCAAACTACTACGATGCTTATCTTTTTTATTTTCATTATTAGCTTCTAATTGTTTAAGTAATTTTTGAGTGTCTTCCCAATCCATTTCTTCTAATGGTTGGCTAAAGTCATCAAATTTTGGGTAATAGGGTTCTAGAGATTCGGTTTCTTTTTGTAAAGTAGTGTCTATCATGTGTTGTACCGTCTGTTTTAAGTTTTTATTGTCTCCTATCTTTTCTTTACCCTTATTTGTTTGGCTTTTTGGGAAAGCCACACCCGTCACAGGATTTGAGGAGTCTTTATCAGCTACTTGTTGAGCTGGACTAGCCAATGATGTTATGGTTTCATTGGTAACCTTCTGTTGTATTTTTGGCAAATACTCAGCCATCAACGGACTTGATTTGCCTTTACCGACTGCCGTTTGAGTCGGGCTAGGTAATGAACTTAATTGGGCCTCATTACTGGCCTGCTGGGCTGTCTGAAGCTGTTGATGCAGAAGAACGTTTTTGTGTAGTAATACTTGTTTCTCTCTCTCAAGGGTGGCTATAATGGCTGCATTCTTTTTTATCATCACTTGAAAATTATCACAATTTGAGCAAAACAAAATCTTATCAGAAGGATCTTGGACAATAACAGATGTTTTTGGTACAGAAACTTGATTTGGAAGAGTTTTGAGAGAAGTAGAAATGTAATAAGTTGGCCCGATATGTTTTTGTGCAAAATCAAAAGCTTCGGAAATATAATTAAAACCTTTAAAAAGCGGGCAATCATAGTTTGTAATACTTTCTAAAACTTCATTCCATTCTCCAAAAACACCGCGAATTCTTCCTTGTACAACAGTATAAAACTTAAAATTATTTCTTATGCCGTGAAAATATTCTGATAAAGCATTTAAACAGGCTAGAAAATACTTTGGATCTATAGAAATGGTATTTCTTGCAATCCATAAGTTATCTAATAAGCATTGTTGTTCTTTTGATACTTCTATATGAGGTAATGGTTTAAAAGATATATTACTTTTCTGATATACTATTAGTCTTGTATTGCCAAAGTTTAATTGTTCTTGCAAGAGAGAAGCAGGCAGTCTTCTGAGCTGAGGTCTAGAAGATGATGCTGCGTTGTTTGGTCTGATTGGTTGCATCTGTCAATAGATTTCATAGTAGAGTTAATCAATGCTCGACTAAGTAAATCTGCTAAACTATTATCTACTCCTTTTATATGCTCAAAATGTATGTTATAACCATTGCCAATAATTCTATCTATAAAATTGAGCCATCTTCGTTTACTGCTTCGCTTATCATTCATTTTATTGTAAAATCGTACAATTGCCTCACAATCGGTTCTGATTGTAAATTCTTTTTTAGATAAAATATGAATTCGGAAAGCGTCTAAAGCGTAATTAATAGCTAGTAATTCAGCATCGATGCTGCTGATATTCCCTTTTTCTTTATACTTACTACTAGCATATCCACATATTTTTTCATCTATTTTATTCTTGTATTTATCTGCTTTTGCTATAAGAACTGCTCCCCATCCGATATTTGACCCATCAGATTGTATTATAATATAATCTGTATCTAAGGGTAAATTTAAAGGAGGTAGGTTTTTTACTAAAGCTTTTATTTTTTCTACCAATTTTCTGTCTTCAATGTTAAATGTTTTTTGTCCTTTTTCTGGAATATCATAACTATCTTCTTTCGTATTATCATTTAGTCTCTTATAATTTATTACCATTCTGGATTTTCCTCTAACAATTTCAGCATGATTTTTTACAATAAAAGCAGTTGATCTATGCGGGGATACTGATTTTCTTATTAATTGTAGTTTTAATAAATCATTTATATGTATTTTGAAATCTTCTCGATCCGCATTTGAATATTCGATTTTTGCTGTTTTAATGATATATTCTGGATTTAGTATATCTAACTTACAATAAATTTTATGGATTCTCACCAATTATTTCTAATTGGTCTAGTTTGCTAATTAAATTGTCGATATCTGGTCTATTTTTTAATGTTATTAATTCGGTATAAAACTTATTAAGATTTACAAAGGATATTTCAAAATCTATAGATTCATTGTCTAAATAATAATCATCATCTTCAAAGTTTGTTTCTAAATTATCGATATTTTCTGTATTGGTCTCTAAAGTTGTACATTCATCTGTATTGGTCTCTAAAGTTGTACATTCATTATGAATGTGTTCCAACGTTTTACACTGTCCTTTTATTAGACATTTACAGTTATCTAAATTATCTTTGTCTTTGTCAGTCTCATTTTTATCATTTTTATCTTTGGTTTTAAAGGCTTTAAAGGCTCCATATATATATATATATATATATATATATATATATATATATATATATATGGAATCACGTGCATGCATAGCTGAGAAGTGAATTGAATTTGAGTTGGATTTTGAATCAAGTTTAAAAACTCTTGGTGATGATATTTTATATTAAATACATACTATATATAAAGAGAGATATATATTTATAAATATAGAGAGAGTTATAGAAAGAAATATATCGATATTTAAACTTATATAGAGAGAGATGTCTAGAGAGAGATCCAAGCTCGTCTCCGCCGTTAATCGCGTCCGACCAGCTGTGTGGAGTGGGATTTAAACACAAAGATAAACCTTATCGGATCTTATCCGAGGGCCTCCTTGCGGAACCTATAAGTAGAGAAGAAACTCTAAAACCCTACTCACCTCTCGTTCGAGAACCAGCGCCGCCATTGTCCCAAGAGAAAGAGGAGACCTTGCAGCCTTCTCCCTGCACCGGCGAGTCACCCGAACACCTAGGGAGCACGGGCACAGAACCAAGCGACCTCCCACCTCGGTTGACCAGGGAAGTTAGGTTAGTTCACCTCTTTACACCGCCACTGTTTCTTCTATCTTATCTGTCTTTTTCACGTATGCATGGATGGGTCGAAGAGTTAATAAAGAACTCATCCACGTAGTTGTAAAGTCATAGGTGTCCACAACTAGAGATGAGGTTGTAAAGGTTTAAGGTTCAAGTTGTTGTTTAGGAGATGGGGAGGATAACAGAGCTTTGTGAGGTAGATGGTCTCTGAATATCAGCGTTTGTAACATGTATACATACATGGACGTGTAGTAGAGAGGATTAGTTAGAGAGATGAGCAATAACTAAGGCCCGGGTTTGTTATGGTTTGCATATATGTTAAATTTTTAACAAGATTAAAGGACAGTTAGGAGGATGGGTTATTAGTGAACTACACAAGCATATGTGGATCTTGTAGAGATTCAAGGATGATACTCCTATACTCAGATTGTTATAGTAGATATGGTTTAACAGAGGGGGTCGCTTGGAAAGTAGTGGTCAATAACTAGAAAAGGAGATGATGAAGTAGGGATGAGTTTCATGAAAATTGAATATCAAGCAGGTCTTAGTCCTTGTTTATACATAGAGTTGTATGTAGGCAGGATAATCAGAGGTTAAACATGCATGGGTTGAACCTAGAACACTATGATAGAGATAACATCTATGAGAGAAGATTGAGTTGCCTTTTGTTTAGCTGTCCATCTGAAGAGTCAGTACTCATGTACCATGAGAGGTTTGAGCTTAACTGATGAGGTTATGTCTACCTTGGATATTTTCAAAACACACCTATAGTCTATAAAGGCATCTTTATTGTTTAGTAGTCAATGGCGTTTCACCTGTACATCTGATTCTAACAGTCCTGAACCTGATAGGTATGTAACACCCATCTCTTTACCGAGATAGATGTCACACCAGTCAGGTCAGGAGAGTATCATGTGCCTAAGGCTGTATAAAATAAAACCAATAACACAAGAATTACTTCAAATACTTAAAATATCATAACATACCTTGTTATACACAGGAAGTCTAATATGATCACAGTCAATAGAAAATACAATATAACAAGTCTGGGGCAACAACGACCCCCAAATACAGCGAAAAATTATTAATAAGAAGTCTTATACAAACAAGAACACATAACAGTAAAGGTAAGCCAGAGCCAAACTATACAACGACCCTCACACGATCACTGTCCAGATCCTACAAGGTAAAAACATAATAGCAGAGGGATGAGCTAGACGAGCTTAGTGAGTATAGATAAATCTGCCAGGTATTATACATATATGTCTCTCGATATAAATCCAGTACTATATCATAGTACACGTGTATTCAATTACAAATCAATGAGAGTCTGAATATTATCTTAAATCAGGATAAGCATGCTAATTAAATCGAAAAATCCGAATAAGCAACATGCCTTCTCAATCATCACAAGCATATCATATATATATATATATATATATATATATATATATATATATATATATATATATATATATATATGTTAAGGCATCGTATCGTACTAGTAAACACCCG
This sequence comes from Dioscorea zingiberensis, assembly GCA_026586065.1. Taxonomy (NCBI): domain Eukaryota; kingdom Viridiplantae; phylum Streptophyta; class Magnoliopsida; order Dioscoreales; family Dioscoreaceae; genus Dioscorea; species Dioscorea zingiberensis. The sequence goes on along the minus strand of CM048818.1, from coordinate 49,834,651 downwards.
TAGTTCTCATTTCTAGGGAAGAACTCCAACTACCATCAAGGAACAGAGGTATATAGTACATAATCCTGATGACCAGGAATAGAGGCATACACTACATGAACCCGGTGCTTGACGACTAGAGGCATATATCTACATGTGTACGTCAAGCGTGCATCCCGTATCCGATACGGATACTCACAAGAGTTAGAAAAGGGGTTTTATAAAAAGACGAGGTTTGCAAACGTTTTGTTTTAGAAAAGATGATTGAAAACAAATCCCTTTCTTTACCCGATATTGTCTACTTTATTTTTGGGCTTTATCCTGAGCCCCGTTGGATCCTTCATGCATATCTAACTAGGGTGTAACCTATGATACAATAAAATCAATATTTCCACCAATTAAGGTTTCACTTAATCATTACTCATGCTATTTCAATTTCAACAATTAAGCAAGCATGAAATCACTATACTAAAATAGCAATAAAATACATCGGCATCTACAAACCGATAAAACTCATTTAAAACATGAATAAATAGAATCACGATAAATACATGCATAAAACAAAATATACAGGGATGTCCACTCACATGAAGTCCTCGCTAAATTCTAGGATTGATTGGGTCCATCCGCAGCTGTTGTGGGACCTTTTCCTTTTCCTAGAATCATAATCAGGATAACTAAATAAATGCAAAAGCCGTATTTTCCATAACTAAATTCTATTAGCTTAAAAGTACGGAGATTCGTAAATACAGAAATCGTATTCTTAGCTTAGACTCTTATTTAAACTCGAAGGAGCATATTAAAGTCATTAAGCTCTCATAAGCATGCTTTCCTACTTAACATGCATTTCATGCCTTCAAGACTCATAAGACTACGAAATTTATTCATAATATAAGATCTAGTTATCTTCATCCTTGTATAAGTAAAAACCTCTAACATGCTCTTAAAAAGGTAATCAAATGCTATTCATAATTATGGACAATTAATCATGTATAATCTAGATAAAATTTGGGCAGCACCTCCTCTATTTATAGGGCTCCGATAATTATACAAACATGCTCTATAATATACAATTTAATGCACATGATTTCATATATTCATTCATCTCTAAGCATTAATTCATCCATACAAGCCTATGAATTCAAAAGCCCTAATTCCAACCAACTTCCCCAATTTGACTCCAAGCCCTAATTCCAACCAACTTCCCAGGGAGAGGCAGTCCTGGTGGGCGGAGGGAGGGGTGGCACAAGGGGGCGGGGGGTGGCGTCGGGGAGGCGGCATGGAGTTAGCGGCTTCGCGTGGGCGGCATGGAGGCTGCGGCTTGGCTGGCTAATGTGCCAGGCTTCTTTGCTCAAACGGAGAAGGTGCGGGCACGGGCAAGGGCGGCCGACGCGAGCAAGAGGGGTGGGTCGCCTGCGTGGGTAGGGAAAGAAGGAGATGAAAATAGAGAAGAAGAGGCTAGGGCACGATCTCTCTCCTTCAATTGAAATTTGATTTTATCTCTAGTTAGGTCTGTCAACTTGTAGAAATACTTATATGTATTATAATGTTTACTTTATTCTATAATTTTATTATCATCCCCTTTATGTCACATGAGCCCATTAATTTAATTTATCTCCTAACTTTATGTCACGTCTCCCTTTAATTCAGTATTATCTCTTCAATAATTCATCGACCAAGATCCAAAAATTCTTGGTCAATGATTCCAGTGGCACGTGCGCACTGTGACATCACAGGGTCTGTCTCACTCCAGACCAGATCCGAAATTATCGGTTTTTGACTCGATCAGATCTACTTTATTGGGACTCTGATTTTTGTATGGTATCTCCCACTTAATTAATCTTGATTAATTAACACTTAGTAAATCTCCCAATTAATTAATCTAGGTTATCTTAACCATCCACCTCCAACTATTCCAAGTGTAAGTGGTCTGGCCCAATAAAGCCTTTCCTGGGTCCAATAGTTGCGATGCTGGATTTAAATTCATTAATCCTCGATTTTCCTTTAATTGAGCTGTAAAATAGTTAATTTATTTTCCGTGCTAATTAATCACATTAATTTTCAAGAATTTTTTGATTTATTTATTTAGAAAATTCGGGGTATTACAAGATGTTACATGGCTATACACTTGGATGCTCTAATTATTGAAACCTATAAATGGCCTGCAAGACATTGGATCCCATACTTAATCGAGGGAGAGAACTTTACTAACAAGGCCCACCACTCACTCAATTATCTACTCTCTCAAACTCCTTAAAAGACTCTTGGAGATACAACAAAGAGGGAGCTCGACTTGACAACCTTCTTCTCCAGCGCAACCCTCCACCCCATCCCATCTTCATCCTGAGTGGCTTACATTGAGTTCCTCACTGCAGCAGGGAGAGACCTTGATGTCATGAAGTTCCGACTCTCCTCCCTCATAACCTTTTGAGGATAGCTGGAAGAATCCAAGTACTTTGGAACGGTTGGTGGGAGATCTAGGCTACAACAGGTAGGAGCTGAAGTACCGCTGACTTGCTCTCAAGTTGAAGGTGTGGAGGTCTTCAGGATCACCAGTGCTGTCGAACCCACTAATCTGATTGGGAAGCCGGCCTGTTGCTACGAACTAGGGCTGAAATTAAGAGTCCTGAGAACCATATTTTTAGGATGTGTACAGTTAGTGATGCTTCCCAGCCTTGTTCCTTGTTGAGACGAGTAAATACATGTTAAAATCCAAGTAAGTGAGCATGCTCGTCCTAGGGTGTTTTAAAAATATATTGATAGTGCTCTTGCATACCTTGAATGAGGATTTTAGGGCCTGATGATGTCTAGGAATTTGAGGATTTCCTATCTAGTGCTTGAATTATACTTTGAGAATCAATTGAAGGGGAATGTTATGCTACAATATAGTAGAGAGTTTCACACATCAAATGTTTGACATAATGCCTAATAGAAACTGTAAGAGGTTAGAGGATGGTTAAGGCTTCCTGACAAATTTCTGAACATTCCCTGATATATTGTATAGGAATACATGCCTGGAAAAATATGTAGTTTTGATCTGAAAATCTGATTTAATGGCTATTCAAATGCTGCAGTTTGTATGACTCAAAATCTGCTTTCATACCATTGAAAAATCTGTATATTCATATCTGAAAAATCTGCATTTCTGAATTTCTGAAATGTATACAATGCTATGGAAAAAATCTATATTTAGTGTCGCATTGTGGTTGAAGTTCTATTTCTAAAAAACCTGTAGTTTTAGGTATCAAAAGCATGCACATCTATATTAAGAAAATCAAGATTTCGGGCCCTTGAAGCTCATTCATTTGCCATTTAGAAACCTGAAGAGTTGACCACTGAAACCTGAACTTGAATAGATCCCAGCCAAATAAGGTCTGGAATTTCTGAAGTTACCATGACTGATTTTAAAATCAGGTTCTAGATGTAATGGTCAGTTCACTGTAGTCTGGCTGTCTCTTTCGAGAGACAGTTTAGGCCTTGATACTCTCTTGATCAGGGATTATAACATACCATTAGAAAGGATATGAAAAGATCTTTCCTTTCACTCCCCGACCCGAATTCTAGGACCTCGGGAACGTGCACAGACCGGCCGTACCCAAGTAGATCGAGGCGCACCTCACTCGAATACAAGGCCTAGGTTAATCATAAAGCATGCAAAATAATGACTAAAATAACATAAATAATTTATTCAGAGTTACAGCGGAAATAAGAAAAATAAAAATTTTGGTTTCAGACACCCTATGAAGGTAATGGCTCTACAAGGGTCCTAAAAATGAAACCTCACACACAAAGAAGACACGAGGTTCTCGAACCTCTGCAACAGTATCCCAATCCCACGCGCAGCTCTTGAACTCGAGTTACCTACTCCTCAGGACCTGAAATAGAAGAGGGAAGCAAGTGGAATGAGCTTTCGAATGGAAAGCTCAGTAAGTACCTCCGTAAGGAATACAATAAAGTCAAGAGAAACAATCATAAAACAGTGATCCGACAAAACACTCAAAAACATAACAAGAACAAGGCCAATCACAAACACATAAGGATCACTATTCAATAGTCACAAGCATACAACAAGGAGTTCAATCAAAAATTGGAAGAACTTTCGAGTCATCTCCCTGGCAGTCATCAACCTCGACCGATCATCACTTTTAAATCCATAACAGACCCTCGAGTCTGGTAGCTCTCCTACATATACGTACACGACCAGCGTATCATCCCACTGACGGGTGAACATCCAGAGTTTCCTCCCCCTGGTAGGACTACAAGACCTTCAGAGTGTCCTGAGCGGGAGAATCCACAACACTAGAAGGCTGACACACCAACTCGGATGGAGCACAGGCTCACGTGTTTCCACAGCACGTGCTGATCAACGGGAAGGCAAAATCAACAAGAAGTCGCTGACACACACTTACCCGGATGGAGTACAGGCTCACGTGTTACCACGGCTACGTGCCGATCAACGGGAAGACATGTTCAGCGAGCACAAACGTATCCAATAGAAGCTAGCACATCAACAAACATATACTAACATGGGAATTCAACAAAGTAGGAGAAGAAATACTCGTATGCAAATCCAAGCAATAATATATAAAGCATGGTAATATTGACACGCTTAAACAAGGAGCACAAATCATGACATGTACAAACATGTAATCGAGAAGAATAAAGAAGCAATCAATCCTCGAACGAGGGAAACAAGACAAAAGTACTTATAACGAATCCAAAGCAAGCATAAGTTTGGAAACAATGAAGCAGAAGAACGATTATCCAATAAATAAGGGAAACTAGGCAAGTGTACTTACAAGCATGAAATCAAGAAAGAAACCAACCAACAAATAAGTCACTAGGCAAGAGTACTTACAACCAATCAAAATCCTGCATAAGAATGGAAACAATGAAGCAAAGGAGCAATTATCCAAAAAATAGGGGAACTAGGTCGAAGTACTTACCTCTATCAAAAGCCTGCTCGACTGACTCGTGTTACTCCTGATGTGGTTCAGCGCTCTATGTCCAAATCTGGTAACGATAACCATCACTTAGTGCTATTATCATAAGCAAAGTGGTTCATTATTATTATTAGTGTTAATGCAGATTTTTGATAATTCTGCGTAGTCATAATGAACTGCTCATAACTTCTAATCTACGAACCCGATCTGGATGATCCAAGGTTCGTTAGAACAGGCTTTCCCTCATCTTTCTAACGGTATGCTACACATCCCAATCAGGGGACTACAGACGACCCAGCTATCCCTCGAACAGGACAGCCAAACTACATTTGACCCTAATAAGCTTATTGTCTTAACTAAACTCAAGCCCGTTAATATTTAGCTTATTACTCAGCCATTGAACCCTTATTAAAGTTGATCCAACTAACTGCTTGAATATGATTAGACTCATTATTTCTCATTGAATTAATTACTTTTATTAGTTTACATGCATTAAAACCCATGCTTAACTACGTCCAAGACGTACTAATTATCAATCTTCATTACTCATCAAATCCTCATGGCTGGGTACAGAACACCCTTAGCCCCTACACACATGTCCTCTTAACAAGCATAAACCCTATACTTGCATTCTTATTAACTACAATCAAGAGAAATAACAGCACTACTAATCATAACAAGTTCTGAAACAAGATATACATGCAAAACTATCAGTTCATGTCTCAACCCTCACTAACAAATCCAAGCCATGATCAGACCTCTTTTGTCAAGCTTTGAGAACCCATAAACCTAAAGTAAATCAGTGACTATCTATGGCTATCCTTGATACACAAATACCACCAATAAATATCAGCATCTAGTTACATGCATACTCAAAGTTCAACCATACTAATGTCATTGTTCCTATCACTGAGCTTACGTGCCTTCAAAAAACAACACCATGAATAAACCATGGATATTATCCATAGTCCCTCAAATCCAAACCACCTCTATGCACACTGACCTTAATCATAGACCATGAACTGTCACCTATGCACATAGTGTTCAAAAGCCTTGGATAACTAGTCATACTACACCATAAAACAATCACAGACCTTGCAAGGCCATCAATGGGGGAACCCATCGTATTATCACCCATCCAACTCCTTGCCCAACCACCCTCTAAACCTAGTAGGCATGTGTTCCTGTAACCATTCTCCAAGCATCCAAGTATGGCTATGATCCATGCCTCATAGTTCATATAAAGGATTAGATGGTTCTTATGCATACAAACCAAAGGACCATGGTGATGATGATCAACCAGAAGTTAAGCTCATGCCATATCATGATAAGGGTTAAGAGAGTTCACAGGCTTCAATTATTGTTTTCAATGTTCCAACATGGCCCCAAAGTTCGGAGGTATGTACCTGGAGGTCGGTGACTCGCGGAGTTCCAGGGAGAAGGGTTCCGGCGAGGGGGTGGCGCCCAGTATATCTCCAAGGCTATGAGAGCTTCCTCTAACTCTCCGTCCCTCCAAAACCCAGCCGAGTGTCATGGCCCCTCCCTTGCACTGCTCGAAATAGTATCTTTCTCTCTTGGCTGTCCTCCAATGAAGGATCGCCCCCACCCGAAATAATATTATTAGGGTATGGGAAGAAAAAGTTGCTCTTTATAGGAAGCCGCTGTTCGGTGAGGGTATGATAGAATCCCTGTGATGGCGTGATCCCGTGAAAAATCACATCCAATCCTGAGATCAATGGTGAACCGGTTGGTGATGCGGTGGCAGACGTGATGGAGAAGAATCAGCGTGCCTCATGATCGGCGTTCTCCAAACGGACGCTGGTGATCGTGAGTTACTCATGGTTACGTGTTTTCTCCATCCATTTGCCACTTGGCGGGACTGAGGCCATCAGATGGTTTTAACAAAACCTTGATTTCAAATCATGACCATCCAATTCAAATGAAGAGTCCACATTCATCTCCTCTCACATGCAGGTTACCTTATATATAACCATATTTATATATCCATCCATATCTATATATTGTATTTATATTCATATATATATATATATATATATATATATATATATATATATATATATATATATATATATTCATTCCCCAAATCACTCAATCATTGCACCTTCCATACTTTCCCAATCACATGCACAACCCCAGCCTTGTGAGAGTGTAATGGTGGCTGTGATGTCATCAAGTCCCATAACAACCTAGTCAAACTCTCAAAAGATTTGATTAAAGGACCATGATGTCACAATGCACTACCTTATAAAACTTCAATAAATATTCCTTTAAGCTAATGGGAATTGCATGTTAATAAAGTATGTATGTCTTTCATCAAAAACATTGCATGAGATTCTAATTAAATCATCATTGTCATGCATAATGTCTCCCATTATCCATCTAGAGAAATATAAATCATGAAGGCAATAATTTCTCAGTTGATGAAGATCACTTTAATGTGCAAACTTTTCACTTTAACCCCTTTCTTTATTATCAAACCCTATATAAAGGCTTCTTTTCTCACACAAGTCCTTCTTTTATCTGGATTTACAAGTCAGTCCCTCACATGAGAGAGGAAGACATTTCTTGTTAAGTCCCTGACTTTCCCTGAAATTACGAAAATGTTCTTAATGACTCCAATTAATCCTAATTAAGGGTTTAACCACTTTAACCCCCTTTTTCATAGAAAATCCAATAAATTCTAAATATGAGAAATTCCTTTAATTAACAAATAAATTAAAGGCCAAAATAGGAAATCTTTATTCCCAATAAAGATTTTATTACACCCGAGCTTGGGGACTTTCTTTTATTAACCAAATATCTAACGAAAATTATTATGAATAATAATTCCCTAAAATCTTCTGATTTTAGATTTCCAATGAGTCCTAGATCAACAAAGTCTAACTCTCGAATTGAGAGATATGGGCAGTTCTCTCCGACTACGCGTACAGTCAAAATCTGCAGACCGGGCATTTTGGTTTCTCTTGAAACATTTTTATTTTTGCATGGTTAAAGAGATTGGGTATTATTAATGAGATCAATATTTTATACATACATATATAGATCTTGACTGGGGCATGTGAGTCACGAATAGGGGAGCACGGATTCTATATAACTTCTAAAAAGGTAGGTTCTTATACTCTGTGTTCTGTGAGTATTTCTACTCGTACCTTGCTTGTGACTTCTACTTCTATATTTCCTTGAGATGTTGATCATATATTCGAGTTGATTGTTTTTCCTTGAATATATGTCATGGATTGGCTTTCTGTATCTCTTCGAGATTCCTACTTGTTTATATATTCGAGATGCTTGATTCCTTGGATATATATTTGTTATGGTGCATTTCTGTTGGCACCTACTTTGTGTGTCTCCCACGCTTACTCTCGATACCGAGCTGGACCGATGCCGACATTGAGTAGATGCCGTCACCGGGACGACACCGGGCTTGACCGATGCCGGGTTGGACCGATGAGATGCATATTCCAAGGCGCTTGGCAGGAGACGCATTTCTGGATATTCTCAGATCTTTGGTTATTTATTTGCTTTCTCTGATCTAAGCCTTGTTGCTTGACTTTACTTGCTGCTACTTCATCTCCGCTTTACTTACACCTTTATTATTCTATTTGAGTTGGCCATATGCCTTATTGTTTTCATGCGATCCTACTGGGCATGTTCTTTAGGCTCATATACTTGGTTGACTCTTTTTCCCAAGTGATAATCACGAGTAGGATTGAGCGTAGGCGGGGCTTCTTCTAAGTAGCAGCTTGCGGGTTTATTACTTTTATTCGAGATTTGTAAGCCTCATTCTATCTTGTGAGAGACTTGTATAGAAGCCCTATTATGTATTCTTATGTTGTATGACACTAGGGGTAACAGAGTATTTCTGTGGGTCGTGTAGACCTGTACTACTTATTGTGTATTTGTGTGGAGTTGTATAAACTCCCTTTTATTATTATATCCATTGTGGTGTCTATGCATATTATCTGTACAGGAAATCTGAGGCCTTGCGCCGAGACGGGGACTTGTCCTTGTTTGGATGCGGCCGGTCTGCCGACGCACCCGGTCAATATCATACCATACTAAACCATGATTATCAGTTATCCAAACAGGGCCTTAAGGTTTGTGAACCGTACATCTTGAATTTTGTTCAAACTTTTTTGTTCATTGTGATTTAGCATTGCAGACGAAGGTGCTTCCGCTTGTCACCAAGTTTTGGCTCTTTGAGGACACCACCGAATCCCCATGAGTTCTTCGAAGATTTGGTTTGCTCTAGATTAGGGTTGAATTAACCCCTATAAATATGTTTATGTTGTCTATTATATATTGTAGAGTACATGATATGATTGGATTTGATTCTTTTGGTGGAGTTTGAAAAATGTTTTGGCTTCTTAAAAAGGAAACCTTCTTGTTTGTGTGAATTAGGTCTACTATCAAGTGTAGAAAGGAAATTGGATTTAGAAAGATTGTTTTGCAATTACGGTTGTTCAATATGAGGAGTTATGTTGATATGAGATAATTTTGATTAAAAAAAGTTTTTGATATTTGGAATATGAGTTCTTTAGCTACTTGTACATGGGACTAGATTGGATCACTTTGATAGGATTTGTTCTATGGGAAAGTCTAGAGTACAATATGTAAATCCATGTTAAATAGTTTGGAGTTTTTGGATATTGTATAATGTGTTTGTATCTCCACCTAATAATAGGGTTCAGATAATCTCCTGACTTGCTTCTTTAGTTGCAAAAACTTTCCTGCTAAAATGCTAAACTATGTTCTTATTCATTTTTAGGGGAAGGGCCGAGGGGCAAGCCTAAAAAACTCTAAGAATATTGAAGAAATTAATCAAGAAAATTAGTTCAGTACAATGTACAATATACTTTACTTACTACTTTTGTTTAATAAATTTTAACTCATTGAATTGATTGAATGTCCACTATCTTTGTAAATTCTGTAGGTTTTAGATTCAAATTATGGAGCTTTGTGAATTGTGCTGGTTGGCTTGGAGGTTATAATTCTGCAGGTTTTGTAAATGTTGCATGTTTCAAAAAACAGATTTATGTGGTTGTAAACATATTGATATGAATATGTAGACATTTTGTCAACATGTTGATGTTATGGAATGTTTCTTATAAGATATGTTACAACTGTAATGTGATTTCTGATTTTAGTTGGATGGTTAATAGTGATATATATGTTGATATAGTGATGTAACAAGTGTATGTATTATGCAAAATAATTTATAATTGTGAATGTATACATGTTGATTCAATTTATTTAAGGTTGTATTTATCATCTAAGTTTTTATGAAAACTAAAATTTATTTAGGTTATTCGATTGATTTTATTTTTTATAAATAAATTCTATAAAAATTAAAATTATGAGGAGATATTTGGAAGCATAAATAGTAATTTCTCTTATACTATAATTGTAAATAAAAACAAGCTATATTGTAACTATTTTAAATTTCATTTTTTAAAGGGGGTATTAATAAATTTATTGTCAAATAAACTTTTCTAGGTATATATGGAAAATGTATATGTAACACTCATCTCTCTAATGAGACAGATGTCACACCAGCTGGGTCGGGAGTGCACCCAGCCCATGAGCTGTGTAATTTAAACCTGAAATCGATAAAGTACTCTAGATAAAATTCCATATGACATAAAGATAACCAGTTACACACCGGGAGTCATATTCAAACCCAAGTCATAAATAGAGTACAACACTCAGAGTTATGGGCAACTACGACCCTAAATACAACGGAAAGAAAAACATAATTAAAGTCTAGGACAACCCAACAAAATAAAACACAAGGTAGGCAGGCCAGAGCCAGCTAGACTTCGATCTCTGCTCGAGACACGAGCTACTATCCTTATCCAAGTCTAGATCTTGTAATAGAAAAAATAGTAACCGAAAGGGACTGAGCTATACAAGCTCAGTGAGTAAGGACTACTCCGCTAGGTATTATACATACCTGTCATCTTTGCTAAAATACTAGTACAAAATCAATGCAAATATAAATCATGAAGGTCAGCACAATTATCTTAAATCCTGATAAGCATGCTAACAAGATCAGAAATCCGAAGAAAGCACACAAGCAATCTCATATCATATCATGCATATAGGAAATATATATATATATGCAATGGCCTCGTATCGTATCAACGTGCAATCTTAGTTCAATACTCTAAATGAACCCAGATGTCATCAGTCGGATAACCGGATCCTTATGATCGGAAGACAGCGGAATAATCTGATCCAGTACCTGAGGCATGACGACCAATGGTATAATCAACCAAACTGTATCAATCGTCACGCGTGCATCTCGTATCTAATTCGGGCACCCAAAAGAGTCGGGAAGGGGTTTTATGTAGAAAATGATTTCGCAAACATTTTTATTTTAAAAAAATGGATTAAAACAAATCCCTTCCTTAACCCGATATCATCTACTATCATTTATGGGCTCTATCCTGAGCCCAGCTGGATCAATTGTCTATGTCTAGCTAGGGAGCAGTCACGACATGGATGAATATCAATATCTACCATTTAAGGTTCCACTTTATGATAATCATGCTATTTTAGTTTCATAGCATATAACAAGTATGAAATCACTAGGTAACTATAGCGATAAAATCCATCGGTAAACCACAAACCGATATAAATCTCATAAGAATACGAGAAACCAAAATCACGGTAAATACATGAAATAAATCTAGATTTACGGTGAAGTTTACTCACCTTAAGTCCTTCGCAAATTCCTAAGATTTGCTCGGTTCTTCAGCAGCTCCCGCTGGACCTTTTCCCTTTCTAGAATCGAAATTCGAAATCTATAAATATGGAGTCCGTATTCTTGACTCATACTCTAATTTAAACTAAATAAAATACGGTAAAAATATGAGATTAACTCTACTTACTAACTATACTTATTTCCATCATTAACATAACTTGGAAACTTAAGCATGCCTTTCATGAAAACTTAAGGGTCTCTAACATGCTCTTCTTAACAATTAGGGCTTCATAATTATGAGAATTAAGCTTGAAATTTCTAGAAAAATTGGGCAGCACCTCCTCTGTTTTTAGGGCTCCTGAAATTCTACAAACATTCACCATACATACATGATCTTATACCACGTAATTTATCAGTTCATACACAAGCCCTAATCATTCAATCCCATCTCAGAGATCAACCTTACCGTAGGTTCAGGACCTAGTCCGCACTCCATCCTTGCAACATTTTATCTTTAATTATTCTTAAGTTTCCCTACCAGCCTGGAGTTATACCTAAAAATAATTTAAGTTTCAGGTGGTCGCATCGCCACTCAGAGTTTGCCAGAGTTCAGTCCTCCTGCGTCGTTTGTCCGGGCTGCTGATAAGGAACGGGGAGGGGGGGAAGCAGAAAGGGTGGGGTCTCGTCAGAACCCCATAAAGCTCGCCGGTGTGGCGCGCAGCGCTACAGGAACTAGGGCAAGGCAGACAGCAGTGGTGCAGCGTCGTCGGCGTGGGCAAGAAGGCGGACGGCCGAGCTCGGGCGGCAGCTGCAGCAGAGAGGCGCGGCGGTGGGGGCTCTGGCAGCTGGCAGCACGGCAACGGCGGAGGCGTGCGTGTCGTGATGGCCGGGACGCTGCCGCGGCTGAGGAAAGCGGAAGGTGCAGAGGAACGGCGAGGCGGCGCGACTGATATGCTCGCCGGGAGGCTCGACGGGGGACAAGCGCGGGTGGGCGTCGGTACGAAGGAAAGGGGATCGAGTATGAGAACGAGAGAGAGATGTTCTCAATCTCTCTTTTCCTCGCACACTATATATATAACTTTTATCATTATTATACCTTGTTATAACAATTTAATAATTGAATCAATTAATATATTTTATCATTTCAACTTTAGTCAAATGGGGTTAATTGTTTAATTAGCTTATCACCTAAATTATTTCCCCTTTACATCACATCACCTTTTATTAATATTATGTTTTAAATAATTCACCGACCTAGATCCAAGAATCTCGGGTCAATGATTCCAGTCATCAAGGGCGCATTGTAACATCACGGGATCTGTCTCTCGTCAGACCAGATCCGCGAATACCGGCTTTTGACTCACCCGATCTACTTTATCGGAACTCTAACATTTGTCCGATTCTCCTACTTAATTAATCTTGATTAATTGACACTTACGCAATCTCCCAATTAATTAATCGAGGTTATCTTTACCGTCCATCTCCAACTATTCCAAGTGTAAGCGGCTTGGCCCAATAAGGCCTTCCCTAGGCCCATTAGTTGCGAAGCTGGATCTAAATTTATTATTCCTCGATTTTCCTTTAATTGAGCTTTAAAATAATTTTCTTTATTTTTTGTGTTAATTAATCTCATTAATTAACAAAAATTTTCTGATTTATTTACTTAGAAAACTCGGGGAGATACAGTATAATGGTCATTTCACATGTCTACCATTTGTTGACTGACAGTTGACCATCTGATTTTAACCCTAAGGGTATATACATTATTATACCTATTCTTCAGGGGTATGTAGGCTATTATGTTTTATTTAAGGGTAATACACAATTTCAATATTATTCATGGGGTACACCTAAAAAAAACTCTTAATAAAATTATCAATTGAATTAAATTATATAAATTTAATTTAAATTATTTAGTTAGAAACTTTTCTTTCACGTGAATTCAAATTTCAAAAAGCCTTAACCCAATTTTATTCCCGATTATTCTAACTTTTTTTCTCTTATTTTCTTATTTTATTTAGGGTAAAATATTTTTAACCCACCTGAACTTTACCACTTTTGCACATTGGCACCTCTAATTTTTTAAGTACATAAGATACCCTCAAACTTTTTTATGTGGCGAAAAGGCACTTATGGGGAATTCCGTTAACGGCCGTTTAATGAAGCCACGTGATGGGAACGTAATGTGTTTTCACATAAGAACAAAGATTTAAGGTATGTTACTTGGGAAATTCACATGGGTTTTGATTGCTTGCCAATACTACCGCAAGTGTACAGGTCACGCAAGTAATAGAGTAGACTTGGAAAAGTCAGGTATAGAACCACAAGGATCTAGAAATACTAATACTAACTATTCGTCTATTATCTAGTCTATCCAAGATTTAATGTGGTTTTAAACGAGTCTAATTAAGGAAAACCTAAGAATTAGCACGCGCACAAACAAGGTGGAAAAGTGAGGTCAATTAATCATCAAGGGGAGATATTTGGACAATGAATCCCCTCCGGGTTTTTATGAAAAGATATGGATATAGATCTCTATATTGATGATTGCTAGGTTATGGACCAAGAGTTCCTAAGATGTGTTAACTCCCTCTCTCGATGTGATCTACATCTAATTCCCTCATTGTATTAGCGTTCTAGGGAACCTATATCTTGGAAGAGCCATTAGAATAAGAAATCTAAAGGAGTTTCACGCCTTAGTACCCGATCTCTCGGCGTACTCACAACTCTCTCTATTGAAGTAAATCTTCACATGGGGAGGTGTTCGCTTCTTCCCCTGGTGAATCCTATTGGAAATCAAGGTTGTCGCAACGTAGATAACCAATACCATACAAAACATTCAATAGATCTCAAACATAAAGCAATCATTAAAATATAGGAATCCATAAAGCAAATTAAGCCCTAACCAGAAGGTTCATCTTGCCCAAGTATCTAACAAACTAGTTCCCCATCAAAGGGAAACACAAATCCAATACAATGATAAAAATGAAAGCAAACATAAGATGAGACGTCGTTCCCTCCACCATTGGCGAGGACCGTTGGCGAATATCCCTCCAAGCCTTCGCTGTCAAGCAACTCTCTCCGATGAGCTAGATGATGGGTGGGTGATGGTGGATCAATAAATCAATGGAATAGTCTCCAAGAGGAGCCTCAAGAACCAAAGATGAGTCCAAAGATGATTTCAAAACCCTAAACCTCTATATTTATAGTGCCCCATGCGTTTAGGAAACATATAATGCCATTTCGCTCCGCATGAATTTGGATTTGAAAGAAACCTGGATTGGTCAGCCATAAATGCGATCCACACGGGTGGTTACGTGGACGCGTGAGGGCCCGCGTGCTCCTCGATAAAAGAATGGGTGACTAGAACGGGTAGCTAGCGGGCACCTCAGTGTTCGCGCGCTCCTCTAGAAGATTGTAGACGGTCTACACGAGTCAAGGTGTGGAATGGGCCGACACGGACTGGCACGGCAAGGGCCCACAATGCCGAGTCGTGCCGAGGGCATTGTGCGTGCCTGTGCCGGTATCTGGCCCAACACGGGGCACGACCCAACCTAGTTAGTCTCGTGCCGTACCGGGCCAGGCCGCGCGCTTGCCGGCTTTTTTAAAAAACATTATTTATAAATAGTTTAAAAAATCTAATAAATTCAAAAAAAATAAAACAAATAAAACAATATATAAAAAAAATCTAGAAGATTAATAGAAAATAGGAAAAAAAATCAGAAAATCCTAAAAAATTTAAAGAAAATCTAAACAAATCTAAAAAAGAAAAATCAATCCCTCCTTCCAAAACCAGCGCTATGATTTCCCATGATTCCTCCCTAAATCCATGATTCCTCTTCCCTTGATCTTCCTAGCGACATTAGAAGCCTCCCCTGCGCTGCCGATGATGGTGGACCGTAGCTTGGGCACGGCGAGGACCTCGGCCCCTTGTTCATCCTCATCCATGAGATCGTCATCATCGAAGTCCACAGCCTCATCGTTCACCACCATCTTCCTCTCTTCCTCTCGGCTAAATTGAGTATTAAGAGAAAGGAGGAGAAAAGAGAGGAGAGACGCATGTCTCTTGCCCGTCCACGTCCTTGTGACGCGTGTTGTGTTGGGCCGGTATGCGGGCTACATGTCGTGCCGGTCCGCGGGCCATGTGGAGCCAGCCTAGCACGGGCCCGAACTAGGGCCATACCTAGGTACGATGCAGTACTACCCTACTAGGCATCAATTAGGGAAAAAAATATATGCTTAAAAGATGTTTACTAAGCAATAACTCCAAATAATAAAGGTAGTGTTACTTGTCCATCATGTTATTCCGAAACATGGACAACACCATCTACTACAATTCGTCCACTTGGTTGAAGCCAAAGGGCCTCTTTTTCGGAGGTAGGATGCCAATGGAATCGTCCTCAGGGTCAAGAGCATTCTCATCAAGCAAGACGACTATGATGGCGTCTTTGGGCTCCTCGAGCAAGTTACCTTTAGAGTTGGTAACTTTTGGAAGTTGAGCCCACGTTTCTTTATGGGAGTCCAAAATGATCCCTATCTCCACCGTCGACTGGTTGTCCAGATAAGCTATCTCCGTCCTTCCCTCCTTGATGGGGCTAAGATTCTGGCCACTGGCTTTTCTCCTCTATTGCCTCACTGGCTTAGATAGGGGACGTGTTACGCGGGTAATCCGTTGGTCAGAATATTATGGTACACGGGCTTTCTGTCATAATGCTCGGGGGTTTGCGGGTGGCCGCTTCGTAGGTGTATTCCGTTGTTGGTTTTGCTTCTGGTGTTGGTGCTTTTGTTGCTCCTACTACTTCTGTTGTTGGTGTTGCTGCTTGTACTTCTATTGTTAGTGCTGGTGTTGGTATTGCTTCTGCTGCTGGTGTTACTACTTCTCGTGTTGTTGATGGAGCTAGTAGTGTGCTAGCAAAAGTTTCAAGGCTAACTTTTTTGTATTTTCTGTAAGGGGCCTTCTCTTTTCTCCAGAACTGCGGATAACTCAACTTTTTTGTACTTTTTTGCACCAGATTCAGGCGGCTCCATTGTCCGCATGGTAATTATCTTCGAATCTAGTACGTCATACAACTATTGAAGCGTTCTTATCTCATTCAGGATAAACTCTAACCTGTCCCCGCCAGCTTCTAGTGCCTTCACCTGAACAGTCTTCCATGGGACCTCTTCCTCGGGTGTCTCCTTCTCATTATTCATCTTCCTTCCACGCTTTGAGGGGCGTGGCTTCTTCTCAGAGGAACCCAAATTTCCCTACTGGGGTGCTATTCTCGGTGGGTGGGCTTGTACGGACCCGACCAACTCAACCTTCGCAGAGTTAGAGGGGGTGAGAAAGCACAAGAGAAGTATATGTAGAAGAATAGTATATAAAGACTCCAGTAAACCGACAAGCGTTTAATTAGTTCAGTAAATAAATAAAGTCCACCTCCTTCTCCTTCACTGTTTCATCAATTCAGAAATTGATTTTTTCTTATTGATACTGTTCTCATCATAGCAGAAAATGCGCGACGTCTTCTTCAAGCATACCCACTTGTCGGTCTCGGTCACCTCATAAAACGACAAGTTAAGTGTGATGCCGCACCCTCGCAAGTAGCATGAGGTTTTGACTTTCCCCTCGAGACGGGCCCTCATACAACCTGCTATATCGGGGACCTCCTCCATCATCCACCTGTGGGTGGCCTATGCCTATATGTAGTCCTTAAGCATAGTGAGGTCATTGGCGTACGACGCAACCCAATGCGGGGCTACAAAGGAGGTGCTCATGAACAAAAAGCTCCTGCGGAAGTAGACCGCCAACATCTTGACGAAATTCTCCTCCTCGCCATTGCCCTTCCTAGCAAGGTGGACAAGTCTTTTGGATGTTATGATGGTTTTAGTCAGCCATCTTGCTCAGGAACCTATGCTCGAGACCACTCTTTGCGGGCTTAGGCTTAAAGGTTACCACATCACGGTGGCATTAGAGGTTGAGGATTATGACGACATCCTCTGCTCGGAACTCTAGCCGAGTATGTAGAACCTATGTTGAAGGTTCTGGTCTCCACATCGTACCTCGATAGGAGGGAATCCAAGATCCCTCCTCTCTTGGATGATAGGCTCCAGCTTCATAAAATAGTGAAAGTGAGTTCTCTCAAGCAACTGTCAATGTCGAGCTGTCATCGACTACTTTAGCTCTCTCAATGTTGAAGGTAGCACCTGGTGTTGATGAGCGGGCAACCTTTTTTTCCCATCCTCCAGAGAACTGGACATTACATCAAACAAGTTAAGAGCTTGAATAAGTAATCGAAAAAGATTGTTACAACCCAATCAATAAATGCTTGGTCCTGAAAAATAAACATTGACAATGAGACGCCTATACGCTTTGGCTTTAAAATAAATGCAACCCCCCACCCACTCACCTGAAAAATAAACACTTAAGCCAAATAATAAACACACACCCTTACAATTAGGCTCCTACATGCTTCGGCTAAAAAAATAGCCGTAACCCCCCATACCAACAAACCCTTTTGCTTTAAAATACGCGTAACCCCTAGGAAAATAAACACTTTAGCCAAATAATACACACAAACACACCCTTACAATGATACCCCTCAATGTTTTGGCTAAAAAATAAACCATAAACTCCAAATAATACACGCACTCTCTCACAACCAGTTAGGAACCCGAAGCCCTAAAAAAATAAACCTTAAACCCTAAATAATAAAAACAGAATCTCAAATCACATGCACTATTACAAGATGTGCCCTAAACCCAAAAACAAACATCAACCCCTGAATCACACACCCTAATCCCCCAATACCGAAGAGATTTTCTTTGAGAGAGGCTCACCCTGAATCACAAACCCTAAACCCCTAATACCGCAAAGCTTTCCTTTGGGAGGGGATCACCTTGGAGATGATTGTTGGACCCTTCAGAGAGATTGTCTTTCTTGTGGCCAGCGGAGACTAGGACAATATGAATTATCGTGAAGTTAGGGAGAAAAGCTCGTGAAGTTAGAGAGAAGACCAACAGTGTGCATTTACTTCTCTAATAATGGGCATTTAGGTAATTTTATGGGTATTTTTAACACCGCCATCAAGCTTCCAACTGACATGACATTCGGTCAAAAAGGAGGGGCTTTTTAAAGATATGAAAAGTATCAAGGGCCTTTTGAGGAGTTGTAAAGTTCTCAAGGTTCTTTTGAATCTTTCCTCTTCTGGCTATTGCTCTTAAACTTCATTTTTGATGGTTTTAGGTGCCATGTATTCCTATATTAAGCAATGCAAAGTTAAAGAAGACTATAGGATATTTATTGGAATGTAAACTAGGAAGAGCCGTGTATTATTTATCTTTTTTGTTTGTGTAATGAAATGTAATTCAAATTAATTTTAACTTATACTACTTCTAATTTGATTAGAGATGGTGTATTACACCATGCGATTTTTCTAATTTTGAGTTTGTTTTAATGTTATTTTTATGTTTAATTGTTTCAACAAACTTGTTTAGGTTTTTATTGATCTATTAAAAAAATATGTTAATTTGTTTGAGTCTAGTCTAATGCCCTCTTATTCAATGGTTGAGATCTTTTATATAATATTTTGAATTTTTTTATATCTTATTAAAACTTGTTTTTCCTTCCAAATTATAATATTTTTAAAATATTTAAGAATCAAGTGCCAGAGAATTTATCAAAATGAATATACTTAGATTTGAAGGATTACCAAAACATAAATGGAAGGCCCATGGAGTTCAATGTCCATAACCTATTACGACATCTATATTTATTAGTTTTTCAGAGTGGATGGCGAGACACCCCCGCATCTGGCAGAATACCCTACCTCGCATTAGATCAGACCACTTCCCCATAACGTTGGAAAGCGGAAGACACGACCTCAAACGATACCCCTTCCGTTTTAACAGAGGATGGGGAAAAGCCGAGCGCTTCTGGGGCATGCTGAAAGATTGGTGGCAACAAAACGACTACACCGGAGAGCGCGCATATAGGTAGGCCAAAAAACTCACACTAATAAGGGGCAGACTAAAAAGATGGAACATGGAGGAAAAACAAGCGCAGCGCCAAAGAAAAGAGGAACTAATGAGAAACATAAAACAACTGGATATTAGAGGTGAGCAACAGCAGCTGACCATAGTGGAGGAGGAGCAACTACACGTCAGTAGGAACGAATATGACAACCTCATTAGGCTGGAAAAGGAGCATTGGAGGTAGTGCTCGAGAATCAACTGGTTGAAGGAGGGGGATAAGAATACAAGATTCTTCCACTCCATAGCCAATCAGAGGAGAAACAAGAATTGGATCAACCAGCTCTCCATGAATGGTCAAACACTTAACGACTCTACCGACATCGCCAAGGCGGTAACAAATCACTTCACAAGCCTATTTGGACGTAGATGAGGAGATAGGTACCACACCGACTGGACACAAATGTTCCGGGACTCGACAACTATGGACCTGTCCCATCTCGACAACCCATTCACTGAACAGGAAATCTCCGTGACTATCAAGGAACTCAACCCAGAAAAGGCAGCTGGACCGGATAGATTCCCAATGAATCTCTACCAACAAGGGTGGAGTTTCGTGAAGGATGACATCCTACAAACTTTCCAAGACCTATACCATGGCTCCGCCGACCTTGAAAGACTGAATTGGGCGCATATCCTTTTGATCCCAAAAAAGGGAGATACATCCTCAATTAATGACTACCGCCCGATTAGCCTCCTGAATTGCTCTATCAAGATCATCACAAAGGTGCTAGCAAACCGGCTGCAAGACGTCATTCATAACCCGATAAATGAATACCAAACAACGTTTATCAAGGGGCGGTGCATCCATGACTCCATTGTGGCGGTAGAAGAAATAATATACAACATGAAAAGAACAAGTGGAGTATTGCTGAAGGTAGACTTTGAGAAGGTCTTCGACTCTGTGGATTGGGATTTCCTATTTGAGATTCTACAAGCAAGAGGTTTTGGACCAAGATGGATCGGATGGATTAAAAAGATTCTCCACTCTTAAAAATCCAATTTCCTTATAAATGGGGCCCCAATAGGATATGTACACCACCAAAGGGGGTTGTGGTAGGGAGACCCTCTCTCCCCTTTGTTATTCATCCTCGCAATGGACGTCCTCACCACAATGATGACACACGCCGTACGCGAGCACATTTTTGAAGGCTTCCGTCTCAGATCAGATGCACGGGACAATATCTTGGCCCTACTATACGCAGATGATTTGCTCATTCTCTTCGAAGGCTTTTTAGGACTAAAAATCAATTTCAACAAAAGTGAACTTATCCCCATCAGGATGTCGGAGATGGAAGCAAGGGAACTGGCCACCACAATGGGATGCCACCTGAACCCTCTACCTGTGGAATACCTCGGAATCCCACTCACTGGCAGCCAACCTAGAAAGGAGGATTGGGACAAACTAATTCACAAGGTAAGGAGCAAATTGGCGGCATGGAAAGGACTTCTAATGTCGTTGGGAGGGCGTATCACCCTGCTGAACTTGGTCCTCTTAGCAATTCCCAACCACTGGATGACAATGTATAACCTCCCCAAATGGGTAATCTGACGCATAAAAGGAATACTAAGAGATTTCTTATGGAAAGGAGCAAATCCTGACTCAAAGGCCTACAAACTCGTTAAATGGGAGATAATGACCAGACCACAAGACCTAGGGGGATGGGGCATCTTAAACTTGAAGGTGTTCAACGAAGCTCTTCTAGGTAAATGGTGGTGGTGTCTATTGCAAGGCCAAACAGGGATCTGCGGCAGGATCATCACACATGCTTAACGCGCAGGTAAACCCTTTTAGCCCCCTAGTCGGATGTCGTACTTCTGGAAAGGCGTCGTAGCGCAACGGGATCCCACTAGGGCCAATATAGTGACCACACGCCAGGGGCGGGCGATTCAGCTAGAATCTGGCATGACAACTAGCGCAGTGGACTTAGCCCCTCCAGCGCCTTCCCGGAATTCCAAACACTGTAGCTCAGAGCGACTCCATGCTCCAAGAGACACGACTGCTCCATGCAAGGGGGGCACTAATGCTCAAACCCGGACCTTTAACACGAGGAGCGGTGGAACTAATGCAAGGGTTACAAGAACACCTTGCTCACCCTGGAAACCAACAGAGGGGCGAGAGGAGATGGTCGCTAACCCCCAACCAGGAGTTCTCAGTCAAATCCCTCTACCTTTTCCGCATCCATGTAGGCAAAAAGAGTCACCTACCGGAGTCCTTCTGGAAACAAGCATCCTCACTAAAAGTCAAGCTCTTTGCCTGGTTAGCGCTGGAAGACAAACTTCCCACGCTACACAACCTGGCTAAAAGAAACTGGCAAGGGGAAAGGAAGCTTTGCTACCTCTGTAACGAGCAGGAGGAAACCATTGACCATCTCATCGCTCGGTGCCCATACGCATCAGATATATGGTCCCATTATGCGCATCTACTGGGGCTCGCTACCCCCACTCCCCAATAAGGTACAAGACCTGTGGGGGGTTCATCGATCGACAAAAACCTGGAGAGAGACACCAGTACGGGCTGGCAATTGCTTGCGATGGTGGTCACTTGGAGTCTATGGCTGGAAAGGAACAGACGATATCTCAATGATAAACGCTGTATTTTTCAACGACTCATTCGCCAAGTGGACTTCCTCCTCCTAACATGGATCGAAGGAGAGTCCGCCACCAAACAGACGTAACTACTACAACCCTTGAAGGATCTTGTCAAGCGCAGCCTCATTCACACTAGGGAAGAGCAGGAACCGAGACCCATAGAAGCGGATTTCGAGGACCAACACTCTGAACAAACCTCTCAGGAGGCCCCGCATCTAACCAGGGCATAAAACTATTTTTCCTTAGTTTTTTCCATGGATTGGCCTCGGGAAAACCTTGGACACTTGTACTCATATCATATCACGTCTGTATCTCCCTCTTTTTTGAAATAAAGGTGTAAGAGCCACTCTTTTATGGTGTAATTAAACCTTTAATAATATTTCATTAATTTTCTTAGCAAAAGTTTAAGTTATAAGGAAAATAAGGGATCTAGTTATAAATAATTAGAAGTATAAAGACTACTTACTAAAAGTCCCTCTCACCATATGAAGACTTGCATGTAACTTGAAGAAACTGTGGGGAGTTTTCCACAAATTTCCATCAAAACCCATGCACTTGTTTAAAGCAATGGATGGGGTTTAATTGAAGTGATCAAACGGTTAACATTGAACATGGATTATACACAGATGAGAAGGGAACTATGGCTCAGATCTTATCCAATGATCAAGGTTATCCTCACAGGATAAGATCCACCATCCAACAACGAAATCTGAAGCCTGTGTGTTTGTTTGTTGAGTTACTCATTGAGCGGCGCCACACGGCGCAGTAACATTCACAGAGAATCACTCAACGCATTCTCCCTCGGATCACCTACGCGGATCACGGGCTGTTGTCCATCAGCAACGAAACATGAAACCAAGGCACATAACCCACCGCCTCATTACCTTGAGCTCTCTTGGTGCCTATAAAAGGAGGAGTAGGCCACTGAGTGGATGAGCGCCCTTCCGAGATTATAGAAAGCGTTCTAAATACTAGAAAGCTGTGAGACCTCGCCGGTATTGGTAAAACCAAACTAAAAGATTTCATCTCCTCCTCCGTTTATTACATCTTGTCTTTCTTAACTGTAGTTACACTTTGATCTCAAGAGAACGGAGGACCGTTGAGATGGAAAAGTTCTCGTAGGAGCTCCGTAACTAACTGGTAAGCAGGTATCATCGTTATAGTACTATATTTTAACTGAGAAGAAGGATCAAACCTACTTTAAAGGCTGAACACCACTCAATGTTGAAAGAAATAAGAGAAAAGTATTCAATCTTTAACTGAAGCTAAAGCCAGGCAGTGTTGAGAAACAACCATGAAAATTTCAAAGAACACAAAACCTATAACTAAGATTCTTAAAACAAAACTAAGAAGGAAAAGAAGCCGAGTAAGAGAAGAAGAGGAAAAGGAAAAAGAGAGGGGTTTTGTTTCTCTGTGGCAATAGGAGAGAGAGAACATGCATGATGGCTCAATAACAAGAGAAGAGGAAGAAAGGTAATATTAAAGTTAGGGCGTTAATCTTCTCCATGTGCACCAACAGCTGGGTTTTAAAAGAGAGTATTGGGCTATGTATCAGTGGAGGACAGTGAGAAGTGAGAGAGCATGATATTATCCTTGAATTATATTTTGATGACCTCATTCTCACAAGAGAAAAGAGAGGCTCATGGGGATGGTCTCCACTATTTAGTTAGGTTTTACAACTGACACGTGTGATCTCTTGGTCAAGCGGTGGAGTAAAAAAAAAAAAAAAAAAAAAAAAATTGTTTTACAGCTTTTCAATTTAATCCCTCAACTGTAAGATATTTACATTAAATTCCATATGTTATGTTTTGCATATAAGTTCTAGAATTTTCCTTATTTTTAATAGTAAAGTAAGCCCTGCTATTTTTGTCAAGTGGATAAGCAAGGAGAGGGAATACATGCATGGGTTTGCTTTCTTTTGATCATACCGGATTTAATAGAAAGAAATGAGAGAGAGGGAATAGAAAATATATTATAATAAGCTCAACTCATCTCACCGGATAATGGGCTTAATAATAATAATAATAATAAGAATAAGAATGAGAATAATCCAATACCTTGAAGTGGGCTCAGTCCATTTCATCTTAACACATAAAAGTTTGATGAATTAATAATCAAATACTTTGAAGTGGGCTCAAGCCTAGGGGTGTATTCGAGCCGAGCCGAGCCGAGCTTTCGTGTGTTTAGGCTCGACTCGTGACTAAAAGGAAGAGCTCAAGCTCGGCTCGTTTATTAATCGAGCTTGAAATTCAATAAACGAGCCGAGCTTTCCTTTGCTCAAGCTTGGCTCGTTTATTAATCGAGCTTGAAATTGAAGCTCAAGCTTGACTCGTTTTATATATATATAAACGAGCTCACAAACGAGCTATAAACGAGTTTGTTCACAAGTTCGTTTGCGAGCTGTGTTCACGAGCTTGTTCGCGAGCTGTGTTCACGAGGTTGTTCACGAGCTTGTTTGCGAGCTGTGTTCATGAGTCAAAATGAGCCGAGCTTTCCTCTGCTCAAGCTTGGCTCGTTTATTAATCGAGCTTGAAATTGAAGCTCAAGCTTGACTCATTTTCAATACGAGTTGAACACGAACGAGCTCTTGTCGAGCCGAACACCGAGCCGCTCATGAACGGCTCGGCTCGAATACACCCCTACTCAAGCCCATTCCATCAAACACATATATGTTTGATGTATTTTCTTGAATAAACCAATGAATTTCTTGGGTCCGGCCTAACCACTTGGTTAAGGGTCATGGCCCATCCCCTAGAAGTAGATGTAATCATGCTAATTATATATTCGCCTACCAGATATTGGCAAAGAACGTAAGGCCACGTTCGGAGAAAAAAATTAACTGAAGTACTGTAAGTATTTACCGCAATATCACCGTATTTTTCTTCAATTATACGTTGAGCCTTATTCTGAAAATTATATATATGTGTTTTATACACTTTCTTAGTTGGACTATTTTCCGTATGAAAAGTCGTGCGCATTTGGTGGAAACAGTCTTTGTGTGTTTTCGAGGGTTTTCCCATCCGACATGGTGCTAGTGGAGAGGACACCACTGGTGATTGTTTAGCTATATTGTACCAGGATACTCTAGTGTCTGTTTGTCCTGTATACCCGTCAGTGGGGTTGTACGCTGACCATGTACGTACACGTTTTCTGGTTGTAGCGCTACCGGACCTACGAGTCCTATTCGACTATGGTCGCTGTCGGAGAGATGATATGTGAATTTCTTGCTTATTTTCGTGGTTAAATTGATACTATGATATTCTTCTCTGATCCTTTCTATTGTTGTTTTCGTGTTTCTGATATTTTGTAGCGGGTGCTTACTGAGTTTCCCCAAAACTCACCCCCTTTTTTTTTTTTTCATTTTCAGATCCGAAAGAGTAACGTGACGTGAGCCATCGTGTGGGGCTTGGGGTTGCTGTTGAGGTTTGTGAACCTCTATTTTATTTCTTTGAGTGAGAAAGCTTTAAGTTTGTGTTATTTAGGATACCTACACCCTAGATGTTATGTCTGACCACTTGTACCTATTTGTATCAAACTTGTCATGTTATATATTAAGTTCCGCTATTACTCTGATATTTCTGTTGATTATCTGAGGCCTTGTACTTGAGTGGGGCCCATCCCTACTCATTTACGGCCGGTCTATTGATGCTCCGGGCTCGGTTCGGGTCGTGACAAAAGGGATGTGGTTGATCCACTTTATCAAAAAAAAATCTATTAGTTTTTTTTCCAACTATATCAATGTGTGATTACTAGAATATTTTGGATATTTTAAGTTAAATAAATAAATAAAATAAAATAGATATGAACTTGTGCATACTTTAAAATAAATAAATAAAATACCAATTATTTAAAACAAAAAATAAATCATTTTATAACATTTAAAAAATAATAAAAAAGAAAGGGCTAATGACACAACCCCTTGGTTGACATTTCATAACACCCCACATCTGTCCAACAAATGCTAAACAATTTACATACCCTCATCCATAGATATCTAGATATCCTTTTAAACAAACATTTAAAAATCTTTATCCTCGTGCATCCCACCAACAAAATACTTATTTTAAATTTTATTTATAGACATCTTTATCCATGGATATCCTCAAGTTATCCATCCATCCAAACCCTATTTTGAATGTGGACTTCTATAGTATTTTTTTAAATATAAATTCAATTTTTTTTTAATGCAAGCTTAGAATTGATTATTAAATGTGAGTTTTTTTGGAATCAATTTTTAAAGTGAATATTCTAAATATTGGCTTTAGGATTGGAGATTAAATCCCAACTTTAGTAGGATAAAGTTTTAAACCTAAAGGTCAATTTAAAAATAAAATTTAGTTTTAAATTTTTTGTAATTTTGTTTTTTAATTATCTATTTTTACAGTATAAAATAAAAAATAATTATAATATTTTGGGATTAATTAGATAATTAGGATATTTCAAGGGGTATACAAGAAAAAAAAAAAAAAACGACCCCACTTGAAATCAAGAAAGGGAGGCGGGCGACCGAGAACAAGTTTCTCTTCCCAATTCTTAGATCTCCCTAAGTGCGCTGAGGTGATGGTCGGGGAGCAGTCTCGGCCGGATATTGGCCGCCGTCCGCCGGGGTGGAGGCGGGGCAACCGGATGTCTCAGGTTTTCCTCTCGTTCGCTCTTTATTGTGTGTGTGTTTTTCTTGCTAGAATCTTTTGGGTTTTTGCCTGAATCTGGCGAAATTCCGCCCAATTTGGCTGTTTTCCGCTGGACTTCACCCATTCTCTTGGCGATTCTGACCAAAACCTGAATCCTCTTGGTTCAGTTGAATTTTTTGGTTCAATTGGATGCACACCAATGGGAGCATTCGCCTTAGTCTATTGGAATTAGCTCTGCATCGTTGGAATCTAATGAGCCATTACTTTTCATGCATCATGCATGCCCTATAAACAGTGATATTATTTATCGTGAACTTTATCTAGTTCAAAGAATTGACCTCTTTATTAGGTATTTGATGAAGTTTTTTATTTTTTTATTGTTAATATCTGATATACATGCTTCATTGTTTGAAGGCTGGTCAGAAGATCTTCCTTGACCACCATATTGTTATTTTCATTGGCTGTAGTTGTTTGAAGGGATCTTTTATTATGTTGTTGCTTCTCATTTTAGAAATTTGTACTATTTATGTCATTAGCCCAAGAAGAAAATATCCGACATGGTTGGTCCTCAATGGAGCAAAGAAGAGCTTGAACGCTTCTATGAAGCCTACCGCAAGTATGGGAAAGATTGGAAAAAGGTGTCTTTTATTTCATGCGCTTGAAGGTGTCTTTTATTTCATGCGCTTACATTGGTAGAAACAGTCTACAATTATGCTTGCTCAAGGATAATTTAACACTGTGGTTGGTGTTCTTGACTTCTATGCTTGTTTATGTGAATAACAGGTAGCTGGTGCTGTTAGAAACAACAGATCATCAGATATGGTAGAAACACTCTACACTATGAATAAGGTGAGGTTTCTTGACTCAGCAGAGTTGTTGTAATTGTATCGTGCAAGTCATGTTTTTGACCCAAGTTTTTGTGAGTTTATCGTGACTTCTGAAGAGAAAATAACACACTTGCTAAACTATTTAAATGATTTTCTATTGCCAAGCTTCACAAAATATGTGCTTTGAATGTGGTGGATGTAACAAATCATGCCCATTGCAACTTTACTGAAGAGAGAAAGGGTTATGTGACCTGTTCAAAGTTAAGAACAAATGCTGCTGCGATAAATCCTTTTATCTGGTTTAGTTGTAATGGATGATTGGTGGGGACATATATAATATAATCATAATTAGATGATGTGGTATTCCTGAAGTGTTTTTTTTTTAGCATGGCTTTGAATCTTTAATATTATAATAATATTATAAGGCCTATAACCCTGTATAGCCCAAATGATGAGGCTATGGAGGAGGCTCAATCCTCCGAGATTAGTGTTGCGAAGAGGATGTGTCAATGTTAATCAAATAATATAATCATAATTGGCATAATAGATGGAAAGTTAATCAAATAATAGAATCTATGGCATTGTTTCTCTGAATATCTATAAACCAATGTGTATTTATTTTAGTATTAGATCCAAATATGGTAATAACCCCTATCTGGGTCTCATGAAATGGTTTAAAAGAATCAAATAGAAAAGAACCTAAATGGTCAAACTTTCAATTGTTGTTGAAAATCCTGCAATTTTTTCAATTCAGTGTAATTCCGAAACCAACTTTAGTTAGATAGTATTTCTGCAATTTCAGAGTTCCTATATATCACTGGTCAGAACTAGCAACAAGATTATGCAGTTATTTTTGTACAAACTTGCTATTTTTTCAATTCATGATCACAAAATATTCGAAACTAATATGATGTGGTCATTGCTTGTCATGTCATTGGGTTGAGATCCATTGTACCGCACTATTCATGTAGGTATTTTACATTGGGGTAATTTTTATACTGCTACACTAACCACCAAATGACATTGTGGACTCCTTCACATCTTCTAACCTAACTGCCCTTTTTTGTCATTTATATATGACCACTATTATTCTCATTTAAGTTTTTATATAAATTTTTTTTGTACATTGTGGAACATGTGCTTATACACAAGTGTTCTAATTCAGTCAGAAATTGCAGGCATACTTATCCCTTCCAGAAGGAACAACTACCTTAGCTGGATTAATTGCAATGATGACTGATCACTACAATATCCTGGTTAGATCAACTATCCTCCTAGCTTAGCATTATGTTAGTGCGGTGCAATCTTGATTACTTATGGTGGTTAATAGCTTCAGTTTTTGAGTTAGTTTCTTTCTGTCAAAATCTACTCATCCGTTTTTTCAAGCTGTCATAATTATGTCTATTTCAAATTTTTAAACCTTTGGTATGATGTAAGCATTGCATTACTTGCACCACAAGCAGCAAACTTAGATTCTTAAGTGCCCTTTCTCTGTTTGAATACTATAGACATTGCCTAAGTTGTTGGTTCTGTGATAAATTAGGAGTTTATCATCCCAGCCAATTGTTCTTGGACCTTCTAAAATCCTTCTTGGTTAGAAATAGAGTACAAATCAATCAACTAATCCTCCCTGGATCCATGTCTCGGTATGTTCCAAGCACTAATCGTTATTTTAATGGCAAAATCAAGCTTTTGCTGTTTTATCATAGTGTCACCATTATGGGACTTGATGTTGATTACATGAATGTTGTTTGATTCTTCTCATATCAAGGAAATGGCTGTAGAAACCATATGGCTAACCTTGTGAGGAATGAGGAGATGATTAGGATTGTGAACACTTATTAGGTTAAATGATTTAAATTTGTGTAAACTCAATTGTACTTCTGTCATGGTCTTGTTTCAGCTGACATTGTAACAGTTCGTCAAAATTGAAAAGCATGGTGAAGAAGAGAACCAAAATCTTGTATGAAGCATGACATGGCATATGACAGATTTTGAAATACTCAACATATTCTGAAAGGGCAGTTTAGGCCTCTAATCATTCAGCTTTGATTTAGAGAAAGGTGTCGCTTTTCTAGGAGCATATTTTAGAAATATAACTGAATAAATAATTAGAAAGCCAATCTGAAGATACATTATATCAATGTATTTAAATGACAATTAAGAAAAAAAAAGTGAATTCAGTCATTATCAAATGTCTGCACAGTTTTTGCCCGTGTACAACAACCAGTGCTTTTGATCAATATGAAGCTACAGTCTATCTATGTATTACAATGACGATTAAAAAAACGAAAGTAGAAATTTGTCATTGTCAAATGCCAGCATAGTTGTTGCTGGTATACAATAATTAGTAAATATGATCCTGCCCATTTATCAATTATAACTCTGTGTTTTCCATGCTAAAGGGCTGTTGTCAAACTTGTATAGTATATAGTTGTATCATAATATGGCATAGCTTGAATGGTTCTGCTTGGCATATGATTCATTGTGAAAAATATCAACCCTATGTGCTTAACTTTAATTTTAAGGAGCTGACAAGCTACATGAGTAAAATTGTTTTAGATTCTTTGTGCTCACTAGATTCCTTGGTAGAATGTACTTTTGAGTTAACGATTTAGTTATCACAATGTCCTTGCTTTGCAAATGAGTGGAACCTTGATTTCCAATCTATTCAAGTTATTTAGCTTTATAAGCGGTTCAATGCATAGGTGGTGGTTGTTTTTTCAATAAGTCTACTGGATTGGTAAGATGCTAAATCACCTATTTGAAAACATTATTTTTCATGCTCCATTTGAGCCTTAACCTGTGCTTAAAGTTGCACTTCTCCTTTTCATAGTCAAGCATCCATCTGTTGTTTGAATCTACAGACAAATTAGTAAAGGCCTGCTCTAGTCTGTTTCTAGAGATAATTACAAGTTCAAATCTCTAGTTGGATTTCGTTTGCTGAGGTGGGTCACAAATACTATACATTCTTTTCGTAGTCAAGCATCTATCTGTTTCTTGAATCTACAGTCAACTTAGTAAAGGCCTGTACTAGTCTGTTTCTAGAGATAATTACTAATTCAAATCTCTAGTTGGATTTCCTTTGCTTGTAAGGGTCACAAATACTATGCATTCTTTTCAAATTGAGTTTACTTTGTCTCTGATGTTTGCTATGTTTGGGAAGATGGATGCTAGTGAGTTGATCTAAGTTAAGTTGTACTTCCAGGGCATGTTTGTCGATGTGTATCTTTGATATTTACATTTGAACAGACATGATTGTGAAGGTTCTTCTTGGTTTTTGGATAAATGAAACACGTAAATGTAAGTGCATATCACCATGAATTATGATAAAAGATTATGTTCAATGCTAGCTTGTTTATTTGGAGAATTATTCCTCTAAAGTTTATGAACTAAACGCATGTTTGGTTGGGGTTTTAACCTGCCCTATTCTTCTCTTGGACTAACTTTTCATTTTTTCCTTAAATTTATTTATCAATCAATGTTTTAAAAATCTAACTTGAATAATAAACATTAACTATTAGTTAAAAAATTATAAATTTAATTAAATTATTTATGTTAATTAGTTTTAATTAAGTCAAACTTTAGTCATCTAAATTCAATTTTTTTTTGCCAAAAATTGTCCCATACCGTGTTTAGTTCTACTTTTGCCAAACAACTCCTAGTTATTGTTTTTCATAGATGTATTTGTTGAGTCCATTATCTCAAGTTCATTATCTAAGAAAAATTTTATTTAGTGGGACCTTTGATGTATGTAAAGAGCCATTGATTTTGAAAAATATTAGAATATGCTTAGGATTTTGTTTAAAATTTTTTATGTTGAAAAGAAAGATGTAAAGCAATAATTTTGGTGCTTTTAAGTTTCATCTAAAACTTGCGAATAAAGTGAGGATGTTATTGCATATTTTAATTTGATTAACAAATGTTTGCAAATATATGAGGGTCATAATATTTATGTACTAGGATTTAGGGGTTATCCATGGATTCTCATAAATATTGGCCACATTTCATGAGCATGGCCCTTTCAGATGGCTAGCTGTGCTGTATTTATAAGCCATTACAGTTGAACAACAAGATGATAATTTAAAGTTGGTCAAAACTTGAAGTTATTGACTGATCTCAATGAATATCTTTTATTTTATGAATGAAAGTTCTGAACCCTTCATCTTCTCATGGGTATTATGTATTGGCAACAATTTCTTCCCTTTCAATATAATCATTTTGATGCCAGCATATCAGATTTTGAGTGAATCTCTTGGGGCTTGAAGGCCAGTATGTTTGAGTTGTTCTTTTAGAGACATGGAGCAATTATTCTTCCAAGCTAAAGCTAACTTAGGTTTCAAAATCAAAGCAGGCCGAGGAATTTACAACTGTGATATTTTGGAAAAGAAAATGAAGACTGGGTTTGGTAGAATCTTAAGGTGTGTTAACTTACCTTAAAGAAGCTTGTAGCAAAACTTGTTGGCACATTGGACATGGAGTTGACTTGTGTATAATATAAATATAAAAAGAGAATATATATTACCTTAAAGAAGCCTGTGGCAAAACTTGTATATATATAAGCATGAAATGGAGTGGAAATATTGGAAGAATCCACCATTAACGTCTAGATTTGGTGGTTATGACTGACCCTATATTCAATGGACTCTCTCAGGATTTTATAATCACACCAAATGGAAATCAGCAAATAAAGCATTTCATTTCTTCTTCTAGAATTCTGAAAAGTAATCCCTTTTTTATAAAGACTTTGACGCCGGGCGGGGTAGCGATTAACCCGCAGGCTAGTCGGATCCAAAGGACCGCAAGGAAGAACAAATGAAGAACCAAAAGAACCAGAGAAAATACTCTGAAATTCAGGAAAATATTATTAATCAAAATTCAATAATGAAAAACTAACCCACAAGCCGGGTTAAATAGCCTCAAAAGATTAACCTAGAAACCTTATCATTTAATCTAAATTTGCTAAAATTACAAATTATTATTTAAAACTAAACTTATCTAAATTTAAAACTCTAAACAAATCAGATAACTCCTAAAAATCCGAGATCAAATCGGATTCAAATCCTATCCTAATTTGGCATATGAAATATTACCAAAAATAGGAAAAAGACCGAAAACCCTAATTTGGCTGATTAAATATTTATAAAAATAGAAAAAAAAAAAAATTCTCTCTAATATGACGTCCCCATGTCGTGCGCGCCGCAAAGAGCTTTCCGAATTGGGATCGAACGCCTGATTCTGATATCGGTAGCCAAAGTTATGGCCAAAATACCAAACCACACCCAAAACCGACCCAATCTTGAAATTGACTAGATAACTTCCCGTCTTTACGTTGACCCGCCAACCCGGCACCAACATTTGACTCGAGCCTCCTGCATCAGACTTTGAGCAGAAATTTTTTTTACATAAATTTTGATCCAGAAGAATAAGAGTCATCAGTAACTTCTTTTAGTGACCCTTTAGCTTCTAAGAAATGTACTTTTAACTTTTTCTTGGTTACTTAAAAAGCAAAAGCATATATTAACTTAATGAATTTTAAGCTATCTACTAATCTAACTTCAATAATCTGGTAGAAATTCTTTGACTCATCAAATAGAAAAACCAAAAAAAAAGTTCTTGGTTTCTTGCTTTAATGGCTTCACTATTGCCAGGGAAAGAATCTGTCCTAGAACAGTTTTGGGAAGGCTTTTCTCTCACGGGTTGTTAAGGACTCTAATGTTTTTCAGTTTGTTATATCTAAATATATTCCTGCATTCTATTTTTGGTCTGTAGATTTTTATTCTATTTTATTTATTTTTCTATTTATTTTTTGCATTGGTTTGTAACTGCTGTGGTAGCCTAATGACCATAGTGCAATTAGAAATCTCAAAATCCTCCATTTTTTTCATTAACTATTACATTAATCAAAATTTGTATGGTAATAGTTAATAAAGTGATGCATTTGCTAAGATGTTCATCTTATGAATCCAGCATTTGACTCTTTATTTTCTTAAAATAGAAAAGATCTTTCACTACTGTATTATCTTTGTTAGTTTTCCACTATAGGATTATGAACAAGTGTTTTTGAAGCTATAGCGATATGTAGAAAATGTGATCCTGGAGGTGACCATGCTTCATATTTGTGCCTTTTGTATTTCTTGTATTTAACTTCATAGATGATGCTTTAATTGGTTCTAGCAACTTGCTGCAATCTAAAATAAATGAGCTGAACTGTAGGAAGCCAGTAATAGTGACCGTGAAAGTAATGATGTATCAAGAACACCTCCCAAACCTCAACAACAAAGTCGAGAAAAATTTAAACTGGTATCAAAAGGCTCTGATGGAAATTCACCAGATCTTTTGCAAAATCAGCCTGGCTCATCAAGTTATGGGTGCTTATCCTTGAAGAAGCGTTTTGGAGGTCAGTTAAAACATGCATAGTAAATGTTCTAAATTTTTTATCGTGCTCTTGTTATATAACTATCAGTCAGAGTTTTTGTACACACATAAAATCACAAATTTACTTGCCATGTATCCATTTATAAGGTTTAGTCCTTTATATATGTGCATATACTGCAGGGGTTTCTCTTTAAAGCTAATAATTCTTAATTCTCAATCGATATATTCTAGCCTCTTTGAGTGATGAATTGGTAATTAGTGGATTACAAACTTTTTGTTATAAGATTACAGTTAGTTCAAAAGTCAGAATCTTAGAGAACCTGTGAGTGATAATCACTAAGGCCAATGTAACTAAATAAATTACAAATGTGCTATTTAAGGGCCAATTAGATATATGAACAAGGGCATTGGTGGTTAAGAACTGTTGGTAACTTGCTTTTGTTTATGTATGATAATGGCAAAATTGGTGGTAATGGACATGAGAGAATGAATGTTGGTCGGATAAGTGAAAATTGTACTGTGGGAGGATTTGATAAGAATTGCTTCATAAGATTGTTTTAAGGTTTGTAATGCTATACAGCTTTTCACTGATGGAGGATAGTGAAGGTACTATGGTAACTTGATTTGCTAGTAATTTGCGCAAGTGGCTAAGAGCATAAAAGAAGGTTTCACGTTAAATGAATGCAGAATGATGGTATGGTTATGCTCAGTTTAGAATTTTTTTTTTCTTGAAATAAAAACATCCTTGAGACTTTGCAATCTGATACACACAAGCTTGGAAGGCACAGTGACTAAATAAATTGTGCACTATTTGTTTGCTGAATGCTCCCTTAGTTTTTTATTTTTTTCTTTTTATGTGGTAATGTTGGGTTTATTTCACGGATAGAAAATTTATATCAAATTATAGAAGGTATTTCAGATTGCTTCTAGAAGTTAAAGATTCCCATCTCTTAGTTTCTCACTACAGGCAGTGTTGTGGCAAGCCTTTCCGGTCCAGTGGAGAGTTCTCTACAACATTAATTGGTGGTGTAGTCCTTTCTAGAGGCGTTCTGTTGATGAAACCAGTCCTGTTCATTAGTTTTGATGGAGGAGGTGGTTCAGATAATCATTATGGAAGTGAAGTGTTTAGTCCAAGCAAGGCTTTTGTTTGCTTTGCAAAAGAGCTATAGGATGTGGTGTGAGACACCAAGGTAGTGCACGATTTTCTAACGGACTACAACAGGGGCTTATTAGATTTGTTTTGTATTAGTCAGGGATTCTTTTTGATTTGGTCCTGAAAAATATTTAATACTACTTTGAGATCAACTTGAGCAGGTGGATGAAACCTTCTGAAAAGTAAGTGCTGTAAATAAAGTTTAATGAAGAAAGCTAAAGAAATGTTTGATGAATTTGAAAAGATTCGTTTGAAGCATAACCACAAAGCCTTTTGTCGGTCTTGCTTGTGACCATTGCTCCTAATGGGTGGACATACTTTTAATAGATTTTTGTTCTACTGATTCATTGTGAAGGCTCTAGGATGAATCACTAACAGTAATTGTGTGATGGGTGAAAAACAAACTGCCATGGCCTCATCAATTTTACAATGTATTACTATCACCCCACTCGAGACAAGTATAACTGTTAGGCTATTTGGTCCATCGGATCTTGAATGATCCCCAAGCATCTGGTTAGGATGTGAAATATTCCCATGTCTCATTTGATTTATGGATAATCCTGGATTATTCTCGTACACGGTTTTTATTTTTTATAATTAATTTTTTAAAAACTATACAAAATAATGGTTAATATAAACAATATTAAAAATATTTATTTTAATTAGTATTAAATTAGTATTAAAATAATTGTGAACTCATTTTAAATTTTCCTGCCAAACAAAATACGAGGAAGGAAAAAAAAGAGAAGTATGGATTTTTGGTTTTGGTGTCCCCAATTTTTGGATTTTTTTGTTAATAGAATAAGTAATATTAATTTGTATTTATATAATATTTAAACATAAATCATTAATATAATACTTATTGTTGATCCCAACTTTTAAAATATAATATTGTACCACAAAACAAGTTTGACAAGTCTACATAATTATTTAAAATATTTAATCATGTAAATTAGTATGCTAAGTAACATTACATATTAATATTTTAATAATAATACCATATGTTATCATACACATCATTATGCTAAATAATATTCAACATTGAATATTAATAAGTAATAAATATTATTAATTTAATAATTTATTATAACTAATTTTTTAAACGATACAAAGTCATAAGTAATAATAAATTTTTTTTAATAACATTGAATGTTAGAGATAGTTTATTTTCTTAATCATCTTTAATAATTAATAATTATTATATATATTTATTATTTATTAAGTTAATAATGAGGATAAGAGGATGGAGGATGACTTATAGGCAAATTTGCTGAAAGTCCACATCCATTAAGGCATTGTTCTTCTACCAGGATCAAGTGGAACAAGGATCTCATCCCGCTTCGTCCTGGTGTTTGATCACTGGAACGGAGAGGAACCGGGATGTCCTCATCCCGTGTAGAGTGTTTCTTTTTCTTAAGTTGTTTGTTATATTTTCATTTATATGATTTAGATAAATGATTGTATTTTTTAATTATTATGAGTTAAATGTGTCTAGTAATAATGTAGGAAAAATTGTCTACTTCCACTCAAATAAGGGTGATCGGACATAATTTTCTTAGGTTTGGAGAAATTGTTAGCAGATATTTCAAACTTGTCCTACATGCCATTGGTCAAATGATACCTCCATCAAGTTATTTGCCCCCATATCTTGCAAATAAACCCAATTTTTCCTCCTAGTTTAAGGTACACGCTAGTATATATTTCACAACTCAAGTTAATACACTCAATAGTTAACCATTGTGAAGATTGTATTAGCGCCCTTGACGGGACACATATACATGCGAGTCTTCCAACCAACATGGTTGCATCTTTTCGTAGTAGAAAAAGTTATGCAACGCAGAATGTACTCGTTGCAGTGGACTTTGACCTCAAATTCATTTATCTGCTTACGGGTTGGGAAGGTTCAGCACATGACTCGTTAGTCTTACGTGGTGTTTTAGAAAGGCCTAA
Source organism: Dioscorea zingiberensis (assembly GCA_026586065.1). Taxonomy (NCBI): domain Eukaryota; kingdom Viridiplantae; phylum Streptophyta; class Magnoliopsida; order Dioscoreales; family Dioscoreaceae; genus Dioscorea; species Dioscorea zingiberensis. The sequence continues at coordinate 49,797,461 of CM048818.1, read as the reverse complement.
TGGTCTTAAAGTGTTGAAAGATATACATTTAATTTATTGTTATAATATACAAAGTACAAAAGTCAATTTAAAATCGTAATTTATATACCTTGTGTTATTCAGGAAATATTTTCTCATCGATATAAGATATGCTATGAGACTTGGATTCATATCACCGTTTAGAAGCGTTAGATACCACTTATAGGAATTCGGTTCAAGACTTCCTGAAAACCCTAAGGAGTTGTTCAACCATAAACACTCATCGGCACAGACTTCAATTAAGCATGCATTTGGATCTTGGAAGAGTCGATTTAAGATCCTTATATCTCAGCCTTTTTTCCCTTATAGTACACAGATTGACTTACTGATTGCATGTTTCATTCTTTACAACTTCATTGTAACTCAGGGTGGTGATGGATTATACCCACCAAAGAAGATTGGGTACTAAAGATAACAGTTTGTATAATAATGAGTTGCTAACAAGGAGAGAGCAACATGAAGATTCCAGAGAGTGGTTGGACAAAAGGGATAGGATTATGAATGACATGTGGAATAATAGATAACTTATTTCCTAGTATTTTGAACATTTCTAAACATTCTATCTTTCAACTGTATTATTAATGTATGTCCTTAACTTTTAATTTGTTTCATTTTGCTAAAGTTTCAATAACTTTTAAACTTGTTATGTCTATCTTTTCTTTTAGTGAATTTTGTAATCTTATGTGTTATATATATCTATTATTTTTCATGTTTTAAAATGTGAAATTGTGTTTACAGTCCAGAATCATATTATGGAGGTTGGTAACCAATCATGCAGTAAGAAGAATATAAGATGGAGACCGATTGAGAGCAGGTTTTTCCTGCAATTTATGGCAACACAAGTGGAGAATGGTCTGAAGTGTGATAAGACCTTTAGACCACAAGCAATTCATGCAGCAATACGTGCGTTGAAGGATAATTTTGGTAAAGACTGTACTGATGCTAACATACATAACCATCTCCGGACATTAAAACGGAAATGGGCTACAATTACGAGGCTACGAGGTATGAGTGGTGTTGGTTGGGATGAAGAAAACAAGAAGATAATTATGGCGGAAGATGAGTACAAGATATATGTTAAGGTTTGTGCATATACTTTTCATAATCTCGTATTCTCTCATTACACTTTGTTTATAATTGTCAAACTTTAAAGTTCACTTCTTTTATGTGTTATTCGCAGAACCATCCAAATGAAGAACTCTTTATAAATAAACCTATTGAAGATTACAAACTGTTAGAGCTTGTTTGTGGTAACGATCATGCGCTAGGACGTTTTGCTCGTGACGCTATTACATCGTTGCCCCCTGAGGATGGTGACACAAATGATTCAAGCGGTAATTTCAACGTTGGATCAACACCTGATGAAGAATTCAAGGTTGAATACTTGGGTAATGACTACGGGTTTGACACACCCCCACCGACATCACCTTCAACAATACCCACAAGTAGCTTCCAGACACATAGCTCTCAAGATACACGAAATAAGAAAAAAGGCAAGAAAAGAGTTCATGGTGCTGATTTTGAAATAATGCAGAATGTAGCCTCAAATTTGGATAGAGTTGCAATTGCTATTGAGGACCACAACCCAGTAAATATTGCTACCAAATTATCAAAAGCATGCATGAAGCTAACTGAGCTAGGTTATTCAGCACGCGATGTGGCTAAGGTTTATGCATATTATGGTGCAGATGAGGCTAAGACAAGTACTTTCTTGGGCGCACCTGATATTATCCGTCAGTACATGGCAGAAGATATTGTAGGACCGCCTGGGCAGAATCTTTAGTTTTATTTGAAGTTGTGTTTCTTTGGTTGCATGTTAGTTAATGTGTACTGGTTAAGAACTATGGTAGTTTTTGTGTGTTTGTTTAGTTGCTTGCTTGGGAGGACAATTGAGACCTAAGTTGCTTCAATCTCAATCTTATGCTCTTGTTAGTGACAGTTTTTGTTTTATTTGTATTTGGTCTCATTGTTGTTGATGCAAAATTAATGTTGCATAATATGTATGGTTTGTTGGTATCATTCTTAAACTTTATTTTTTTTTTAATGGTTTTAGGTGCCATGTATTCCTATATTATGCAATTCAGAGGTAAAGAAGATGAGGTTCATTTGAAAAATCCTTCATTGTTGCACTTGTTTGATTATCATGTTTTTTAATGTGTTGTTAAAAAACAAAAGGATATTTATTTGGACTGTAAACCAGGATGGGCAGTGTATTATTTATTTATTTTGTTTGTTTAATGAAATGGAATTCCTATTGATCTTAACTTATGTTACTTTTGGACTGTAATTTGATTAGAGATGATGTAAATTTTCTGTGATTTTCTAATTTTGAGTTTGTTAATGTTATTTTTAGGTTTAATTGTTTCATCAAACTTCTCTATGTTTTTATTGATCCAATTAAAAAAAAAATATATGTTTATTTGTTTGAGCCTAGTCTAAAGGCCCTCTTATGCAATGGTTGGGATCTTTTTATAATATTTTGAACTTCTTTATATCTTATTCAAACTTGTTCTTGTTTTCCAAATTATAATATTTTGAAAATATTTAAGAATCAATTGCAAGAGTATTTATCAAACAAGAATAAAATTAAATTTGAAGAATTATTCTAAAAAAAAAACATAAATGGAAGCCTCATGGAGTTCAATGTGATCTCATTTAATTGATGTTTATTACTAATTTTGTTTAATTTGTGGTTATGGTGCCCATAATCTATTACATCTATATCTATTAGTTTTTTTCCCCTACTATATCAATGTATGATTACTATATTTGGAATATTTCGGATATTTCAAATTAAATAGATAAAATAAAATAAAATAAAGTAGACATGAACTTTTAGATATTTTAAAATAAATGAATAAAAATATTTATTATTTATACTAAATACATCATTTTATAATAGGGAAAGTGGTTTTTCTTTCGAAAAAAAACCTTGTGGTTTCTCAAGTTAACAAAAAAAGGAAAAACTGTTAACTCTCACTAACGGTGTTAAGTTGACAAGGGTATTTTGGTCTAATTTTATAAAATAGATGCCAAAAATTATATGAAAATTGCCATAAATTGGATTTCTTTCAAATCTCCATCGGTTTGAGAGATCAAAATTAAAAAATGGACAAAAATGCTCTTACCAACCACAATATTTTTTTTTTGATAAAAAAACCACATTCCCTTATATGTAAATCTGTGAAACCACATGGATTTTTTTTTAAAAAATTTACCCTTTATAATATTTAAAAATAGATAAATAAAGGGTAATCACAACACCCCTAGGATGGGGTTACCATAATACCCATATCCCTCTAACCCATAGTTATCAGACCCAGCCCGGGCATCAACCCAGCCGGGGCTCTGGGTCACGAGTCAACTGGTTCAACCTCGGGTCATTATGGTCAATGTTGGGTTAATAACTTAATATAAATATTTTTTAAATAATATTTTTAAAATTATAATTTTTTTAATGTGTAATAATATATAATATTCATTAATTATTGAAGGAAAAAACAAGTGTGTTATCAATTCTCATCTGAATCATGTTATGCTCAACATCCCTAACATAAAAAGGTTTTTGGAATGCATATACTGAACAATGTGTCGGATGATAAAGTAAATCATAATCCATACTGAATCATTTATCTAGAGATTTAGTTTTTAAATTTTTTATTTTAATAAAATTACATAATTTTCCCTTTAACATATAAAAAAATAAAAAATTAGAGGATAAAATGGTTATTTCAGAAAAAAGAAAAACATAGACCTGACCGGATCACTGGGTCAGGCCGGGTCAAACTGGGTCTATTGCTTAAATGGGCCAACTAGAGACCTGGACCGGTTTAAGCACCAGGTCACCGGGTTGACCGGTCGGACCGTCAGGCCGGTCCGGGTTTAATAACTATGCTCTAACCAAACACTTAGGGGGGACGTTTGATTGCTTGTAAGGGTTCATCCGTTGGATGGGGACTTTCAGGCACCGTTTGGAAATAGAATTAAAAATGTGGAATTGGGCTCAAGATGGAAGTGACTTTGAAAATTTTTGAATATTTTCTGGAGGGAATTCTAATCAAATCTGTTTAATGAGCAATTAACCCCCTTTGTCACTTGCAAACAACATGTGTGTTATAATGACCATAATGCCCTCCGTTATTATTTATTGTGCTTTAGTCATATCCCACTTCACCCCCTCGTGAATCTTTGCATCGCATAGGGATGCCGAACCGATGTGGCCATCCCACATTGCTTGAATCTGCAACGCCTTCGCCACCCATCAAAGACAATACCTTTATTCTCATCCCCTGCTTACAGCCGGCGTTCTTGTGTCGCCGCCTCTTCACCACCAGATTTCAATTGAGGTAATGGAGAAACGTTGATCTATTTACCATAATTGCCATTTTAGGGCACCACGCTGTGTATTGCACCAATTTAATTATGTTTACGGGTACATTCTGAAATTAGGGTTAGTGTTATTAGGGTTTCGATTTCAAATTGCTTCTGTTTGGGAATGTTTACTTGTTTTTTGTTTCAATCTTTTATTTGTCAGTGTTTTGATGCTTCAAATTGCATCAATGTCTATACATCCATGAAACCTTCGCTTTTGCCCCTTTTTGGGTTGTCAGAATTTTTGATTATTGCGTTGGTTATTTGCTTATTTGGTTTCCAATTACCTGCGACTGCACTTAGATAATCGTACGTGATAATTTCTTAGTTCTTTTGTTATAGCTCAACCTTCTATGAGGTTTGTTTTTATTTATATTATGATTATTTTTTTTTGTATGCAATTGCCTTTAACTTTGGTTTTCTATTCTTGTTTGATAGTAGGGTTATGTCGGGATGTGGTCCCCATAGTAGTTGATAATTACTCAGTTCTGTAGTTCTATTGTCTGTTATGTTTTGTTTATTTTTTTCCATGCAATTGTCTTCAACTTTTGTTTTTAATTCTTCTTTGGTGGTAGGCTTATGTAGGGATGTGGTCCACATAGTAGTTGATAATTTCCTAGTTTATTGCAGTTCACCTGTTTGTTCTGTTTTTTTGTTTTTTTTAATCAAGAATTTGTCTTCAACTTTGGATTTTTATTCTTCTTTGATGGTAGGATTATGTCAGGATGTGGTCGCCATAGTACTGATTATTTCTCATTCTTTTTGTAGTTCAACTGTTTGTTTTGTGTTTTTTTCTCAAGCAATTGGTAGTCAATAATAGGGTTATGTTGGGAATAGTCGGTTCTCAGTTAAACAAATCACATGGAATTGCTTGGCCCTGTGCCCCCTCACTCCTATTAGAACAAGCCGATTACCGTTCGACTGCTGTATAGGATGAGGAGGTATATCACCTTCATCTGGGTTTTAATTGCATAAATACAGAACATCTCACGTGTATTTATGCTACAAAGATATATGTTTTATCCCATGCTTTAATTTATGTAGGAATCCAGACCCCATTATGTCAATCACAAGGGTTACGAATGGGATTTATACGATGCTGAGCGAGTCCTTGATAAGGTTAAAGTTGTTGGTTTCTGGATTGTTGGTTCTGTCCGGTATGTGCGCATGGATTATTCATTATTGACTGCGCTCGTAGAACGGTGGTGAAGCGAGACCAACACTTTCCATATGCCAGTTGGTGAGATGACCATCACATTACAAGACGTCGAGGTCCTTCTTGGTTTGCGCGCTGATGGACCTCCAGTGATAGTGAACATGCCCACTGATTACATTGACTTGTGTGAGAACATGCTTGGGGAACTCTGGATATTATTGACAATGGTTTGGTTAGCATTTACTGATTGTATGAGACAATCACTAATACAGAGGCGCCAATAGACTAGGAAGATCATGTCGCTCGTACGTATATCCTGTATCTTATTGGGACCCGGTTGATGCCAAACTCGTCAAGCTATCTTGTTCATTTGAAATGGCTTCAATTTATTGAGGACTTCAACACATGTGGACAGTTTGCTTGGGGGGCCGCCGTGCTCCCTCATCTTTATTCCGAACTTCGCAGGGCTTGTACAAGGAATTGTGCCACCACAGCAGTGTGTTGGACGCTAGTACATGTGCGAATTGTTCCATTTCATATGTTTTCCCTTCATTATGACATTCTACATTCTCACACTAAACAATGACAATTGCATTACAGTTATAGGCCTAGGAAAGATTCCCTGCTTTTCGTCCTTATTGGGAGGGCTCCCTGACCGAATTTGAGTTCGGTGTTGATTATGCTCTTGGTGCTCGGTAAGATGAAGCTTATACGTGTTGTGATTTTATATTAGTTTTTGAACTTTACTAACATATTAATCACTGACAGCTGGGGCACTTCCTTGACTTATATGCGGCGTCTTCACACTTAAAAGTACGCATATATAGGAAAAGTTTTGACATGCTCAATGATACAGGGGTAAGTGTTATGGTGCCATATATTCATCTCCTGAATTAAACATTTTGCAAGCTAACTGACGCCGGGCAGGGTAATGATTAACCTGCGGGCGGTGGTAAACAGGGGGATTGATAAAAGAGCAAGAAAAAGAGAGGACAAACAGAGAAGAAAAAGTCTCTGAAACTTTAAAAGGAAAATATAACTCAATAATCAATGAATAAAATTCAACCCACAAGCCGGGTTTAAATAGCTAAAAAACACTAACCTAGATAACCTAGAAATTCTATCTTCTTATCCAAATTTACCCAAATCGGCAAATTTTGGTCCAATAGAAAAACTTATCTAATTCTAAAATAACTAAACAAAACAGATAACTCCTAAAAATCCGAGTTCAAATTGGATTCATATCCTATTCTAAATTGACATACGAAATATTACCAAAAATAGCAAAAAACACCGAAAAACAAATAAACGACGGGGAAAATAGTGGAATTTGAGGATGAAGGAAAGGTCCATTGAGAAAAGCTGGACCCCACGTGCGCATTGAGCCGTGCTTTCCGAATTGGGGTTGAGCGCGCGAATCCGATATCGATAGCCAAAGTTATGGCCAAAATACCGAAACGTGTCCAAAACCGACTCAATCTTGGAATTGACTCGACCACCTCCCGTCTTTACGTTGACCCGCCATCCTGGAAACATCTGACTCGTGCCTCTTGCATCACTAACCCATGTGTACATACTAGTATATTGGTCCCCTTACCATAAGAAAATGCTTCGAAGGTTGCCAATTGAGTGTTCACGTGGAAAGGGGGTGTGGAGAACATGTGCACCCCTGCTTTGCACGCACATCACGGAGCCACATTGGCAAAATAGGGTAATGAGACAATTTAAGCAGAGACAACACATTTCCCCGACCCCGATTTATTATCAGCAGTACATGATGAGAGAAGGGCAAATATCAACTGGTTAGAGGTGCGTTTGGAGCTTGTTTCTGAATGGGAGGACCTTCATTCCTCCATTGCATATCAGGTCAGTGGCATTAGCGGTAGAAAAGAGGAGGCCGCGAGATAGTACCAACGATGGTACTAACAGATTACAAGCCGGTTTGTCTTGCCACCAACATATGAAAACATCGGTGACGAATACAATCCCAAACCAGCTGATGAACACACACTAGTGAGATATTTTAATTATGTATTGATTTCAAGAATTTTTCATTGTTTGTATGGAAATGTTTCGTATTTACAGATTGATTTCGTCAACCATGCCTGACGAGTGCGGTAGAAGCACGAGGAGACAGATAACATTCCTCCACTACGTGAAACAGATCTTTGGGCCTTGTGGCTCCACTTGGATACTGTAACGCATGTTCTGAATATGTAGCCGGATGATAGGAGTATATATGATGCATAAGACGTACCGGGGACATCATCGCGATATCGTAAAACTAGAAGCAACATGCCCTACTTACGCGAAGATAGAGAAGTTGAAGCTGAAGCTGAAAGCGAATCATCCAACTAAGGCATTGCCATGCATGGAGCTGATTTCAGTGGATAGTTGATTGCGATATATGAACTGCAAATATTGGAGATATTTTCAAAACACTTATTTTATGCTGGACAAGTTTACTTTACTTTACTGCTAGACAAGTTTAATTTACTTTGTTGCTGGATTATATTTTAATTTATGCTTTTATCTGCTTTCAGAACACTCTTTATTTTATGTTAATTTACCTGTTTTGAACGTGTTATTCTAGTTGTCAGTGAAAATATTCTACCTTTTTATGAACTTGTTAATTTTACTGCCATCTCACATGTAACAAGTAATGATGTGTGTAAGAATTACGTAGCCTCCAAAGGGCCTTCTGCATATTGTTTGTATGGATGTAGATGGAGATTCATGCTCTCATTCAGGCCTCTTTATGGACCGAGTCTAAACACTCATAAAACTTTACAAAAAACCAATTATTAATAACTGTACCACTCTCCTACCGAGAGTACTTGTCACATGATGAGTTCACAGTTTATATAACCACACACCAAATGAAATGCTAGCTAGTCTCATAGATAAAAGAACATGTTGTCATGGTTGCCGATGACCCTCACTTGTTAAATTCCAATCAGCGAAATGATGGAGAGCCACAAATGAAATGTTTTCATACTTATTCCTAAACATACTTTATTTGTGTTACTATTACTACATGTTACTATTTAAAATAAAACTATACGCCATAACAAAGACGCACCACCTGCTTATTATCAAAAATTTCATTTATTGGTTTTGCTAAATGCTATATTACATACATGAATTATTTAAATAAGGCTTATGGAATGTTACAGTTTTCAGGGTTTTGGTAAATGCTATTCTCTCTAAACCATAATTTTTGTGACAAAACTAAAATGTTAAACCATTCCCAGCTTAATGAAAGTTGTGCTCATGCTGTCATGCATAACATCTGTTACACTTCAGTTATACAATGCATCCTAAGATGTATTCATTAATTCAAGTTACCGACAACTACATACAAACTAGGTATATTTTTATTGACAATGTTTGCCAAACTCAACCATTGTTTGTCTATATGGACCTTGATATTGCATCAAAAATTATCTGGCCACTTGGGTTGACCTTTGTGTCCTGGTTTAGATCCGCGTTTATGTTATCGTTTAAGTTTATGTTGCACTCATCCAGATTAGACCAATGACCACATGAAATCAACATTTTGTCTTTGTGATGCATGTCGACAAATGTAGTTGTGGAGAACAACGTATGCTAAAACTATATCCCGCTGAGTCCGAATAGAAAATGGAGATGCAACACGTAGTATCTTGAAGCGTCCTTTCAATAAGCTAAATGCCCTCTCCACCATGTTCCTCAGTCGGGCGTGCATATGATTGAACTTATCCCTTGGGTTGCGATAGCCCCCGTGCCTACCCCGAAACTGCTGCAGGTGGTACTTTTCCCCGCAGTAGGGCGCAACGAAGCTCGGTGTGTTACTATATCCACTGTCAACAAGATAGTACTTATCTTCGGGCATGGTGAACAGTTTTTGTTCGATGCAATGCTGCATGACATGCATGTTGGCCGCAGATTTCTCCCAACCAGCACACACAAATTGGAATTGCATGTCGAATGATACCACAGACATGACATTCTGCTAGTCCACCCGAGCCTATTTCGGAAACTATCTTGCAACTCCTTGCGAACGATTATGGGGATATGTGTCCTATCAATAGCTCCGATAGCGTCCTGTATGATTAGTTACAAGTATTTAACAACAATGAAGTTTTAAAAATTCATCCCTATAATTATGATTATAAATACCAACCTTGAAGGCCGGATAGCAACCAAGAATGTTGCGTATTGCTGGATGAACATCTTCCCTACCGGTCGACATTTGGATATACTTATCCTTCAGTGATAGAATTGTATCCAGTACGACATGAAAGTACATGCTTATGGTCTAGGAGCTATGTTGAAACTGATCACACAAGCCCCTTGTAGGTGAAGCATGGGATACCATGGTCATGAAGATAGTCAATTGCTCGTGCATGTTGCTAAACCGAGTGCTTCGTAGCAGGTCGCATACCGTTAGGAGGGCGCTTAAGTCCATAAAAATATTTGGCTCCATTCGGAATAGACTTTGTGGGTGCTTTGGATGTCCATGGAGCACGTCCCTCATCAGTGTATGTCTAGAGAAAGGCCTGGTGTGCCGTTCACGCTGAGTGATGTTATGATCCCCTCTCGCAGTAGACATAGAACAAGTCCGAACTCTTCTTCATCCTTCAGGAATAGCTCTTGCCACCGTCTATCCATATGCAGGCCCAGCTAGCTTCAACTGATCCAGTGTTCAGAAGCTTCTTATGTAGCTGAGGTTGAAGAATGGTACAATTATCACCCACCAGGCTAATTGTGGTATAACGGCCATTAACCAAGTCATATGTTTTGTACTCGTTGCACTCAAAATCTGTATATAAGATCAATTTATTTTATCCCATATAAAAGAAGATGTAACCCCAGTCATGTTGATAAGTGTTCATTTGAGCATAATTTTATACCATATTCTTGAATGTTTTGCATGTAATTGTGAGGAATTTTGTCCCACCGATACTTAAAATGTGTTTATTTTGATAAACATGGCAAGATATCAAGACCCCAGGAGAAAGGAAGCTTTTCGAGGGAAATTCAGGCCGAAATGAAGCATTCTTGGAGAAAAAACACAGGCATATGAGCTTCCATAAGGCCCGTATGGACCTGGAGAAATCGAGGCTCATACAACTGATGTCCTTTGGGGCCCTACAGTACCTTGTATGGCCTATACTGGCATCCATATGGTTTGTCATACAGCCATATAGATACACCTGGAAGTTATATGGGCCTATATACGGCCAGTATATCGTAAGTTCCAGCAAATCTGCAGACTTAGAAAGGAGCAAAATGGTAAATCTCGCCCTAAAAACCCTAGAGGTGAAAAAGCTGACTAATGAGGGTTTAGAGGGAGGAGGCAGCTTAGGAAAAGGTTTGGTCTTGAGTAGAGCTTGGGGATTTTGCATCTTCCAAGCCATTGGAGCAAGAAGAGGGGAAGACATTGAGGAGGAATCAGGGAAGCCATCAACGGTGTATGCAATAGTCTCTTCCATTATGATTTCTTTGATTGTTTTCATCTTTGCATTGAATTATTGCTCTCCTTTCAGGGAGGGCTAATTTCGTAGGTGCTTGGATGATTGATGAACCCTTAGACATGATTTAATTGATGTTATTTCTTTATTCTTGAATGCTTGGTTGAATTCATGAGTCTATTGGATGTTTTAATATATGTGAATCCCTCTACGTTGCGAGAGCCCGAAGGGATTTTCATAGTCAATATGGGAGAAGAAGCGAACGCCTCCCTGTGTGTAGACTATCTCCAATAGAGAGGATTGTGAGTACATCATCGATAAGGGCACTAGGATTATGATTAACCTGCGGGCGATGACAACTAGTGGATTGCCAAGAGAGTAAAGAAAGGGAAGATAAACCCGAGAACAAAGTCTTTGGAACTTCAAAGAAACTAATATTATTCAAAACTCAATAATCAAATACTAACCCACAAGTCGGGTTAAATAGCTTTCAAAAACTAACCTACAAACCCTATCATCTTATCTAAATTGCCAAAATTGGCAAATTATTACTCAAAACTAAAACTTATCCAAATTTAAAACTCTAAACAAATCAGATAACTCTTAAAAATTTGAGATCAAATCAGATTTAAATCCTATCCTAATTTGATAAGTAATTTAATACTAAAAATAGCAAAAATATCTAAACAGTGATATTGCGAAAAAAAAATAGAATTTGAATTCGAAGATGACACCCATTGAGTTGATTTGGGGGACCACGTGGTGCGCGCCGAAGCGAGTTTTTCTGATTGGGTTCAAACGTATGATTATAACGCTTGTAGCCAAAGTTATGGTTAAAATACAGAACCATCCCCGAAACTGCTCCAATCACGAAATTGGCTCCATCACTTCCAATCTTTTTTTGATCCTCCAACTCGGCACCAACTGACCTGAGCCTCCTACATCAGTAGCACTCAACCAGTGGACAAAGGGATATACCTGCGCATAAAGGGTAGAAACACCAAGATCGTCTTCAAGGCTGGAGGAGCTCCCTTCTTTGACCAAAGATCTGTGTAAAAATCCTTACGGTTCTCATGTCAGGGAAGCGAAAGAGCAAAGAGGAAAGGTGAGCGATAATCACCTGTGTCTCGGTGGAGCATCGTTGGGTTATAGTAGAGAGAGGTTGCGATATGCGTAGGGATCGGGCTGTGACTGCGAGTGGCAACCGAACGATGAGGCGTTGACTTCATCTCTCCAACGGTCTAGGGCGGGATTGAGTCTTCTCCAACTGTTGGATATAGAATTCCATCTTCAAGGGGCAACCGAATGAGATAAGGAGCTTCGACCGATTTGGCTGAAAGTCGATATCTAATTTTGAAAGGATGTAGAAAACCCTTGAAACTCCTTATACACTTTTTTAAGACCCATCAAACAGATAAAGTAAAGTTTAAGTGGATAGGTCTTTTCTCATCCACCTACATCCGGGCCATCAAATGCCCCCTTAGATATTTTTATCCTTTCAAATAAACACCAAGAAATCTTTATCCCTCCTACTATATCCCACCAACAAAACACCCATTTAAAAATTTCCCATCCAAGCACAACCTCATCCATGAATATCCTTATCAAAGGGATATAGTGGTACATCCATCTAAACACCCTCCCTGAATTATTGTTAAGGGAGCCCTCATCCGCCCACCCCCTACTAAAAGAGCAATGGATGAAGTAGGGATGGCAATGGGGCGGGACGGGGGCGGGGCAGGCCTTTACCACAACCGCCCCGCCTGAACCTGCCCTGCCCCGCGCCCCGCCCCGCCCCGCCAAAATACCACATGTATGAATACCACAACCGCCCCGCCGGTTTTTCCTCATACCCCGCCCCGCCCCGCTATGTAATATAATATAATATATATATATATATATATATATATATATATATATATATATATATATATATATATATATATATATAGAGGGTATGTTTGTAATTTTTTTAGCGGGGCGGGGCGGGGCGGTTTTAAAATGGGTGTTTACCAAACCCGTCCCGCCCCGCCCCGCCCCGTGCCCCGCTCTCCAACAAAAAAATCGAAAACCGGGGATCGGGTCGGGGGTTGCCATCCCTAGGATGAAGTGACAAAGTTTCCCATCCCCTTCATCTTGGCAAACGAATGCCCCTCAAATCCTTCAATAATCAGCTTTCTCCTTCAATTAGTGATAACCTCTATATTTGGCGATATTTCGCTTGTTTTCTAGTTGGTTGGCTTGTTTGGTATACCTTCTTACTTCTCTTTGTTTGATTTCATTTCATTTCTTGAAAGTATGTTTTTTTTTTATTTGGGAAATTTTTGGACTTTAATTTGTTTAAACTCTAACTTGCTCACTTTCATATATGATATAAACATACCATTTTTTGTTGGTGCATATTTTATTATTCATAATTATTTAATTATATTTAAATATATCTTAGATTAAATATTTTACTTTATTTAGAGTTTAATTTTATACACAATATGAAATTTGTACATAATTTGCAATTTTCTTGAACAATCCTATGTATTAGTCATTTTACGATCCTAATTACTTTCAATTTCATCATTTTAATTCCTCCACCAGTCTTTCTCATTTTTAATTGTTTTGTTGTCTTGGACATGTCAATTATTAGCTCCGCATTATTCTAGTCCCTATTTTTGGTTGTATTTGTTAGTATTTTTAAATGAATGAATGCACAACTTTAATACCCTTTTTATTGGTATATTGCATATATCATATGTTTTCCTTTTGCCTCTCTTTAGGATCAAACCGAATTGTAACAACCTGAATTTTTAAACAAATACGAGTCATATATATGGCATGAGTGTAGTATTGGGATTAGTGGAGAAATATGTTAAATGAGGGATAAATGGATCATTAGTCATGTGAAAGAGGGTATTGGGGTCATTAGAAACATGTGGGAGGCTAATGGTGCAAAGAAAGAATTTAAATAGAGGAAAGACTAAAATACCCCTACCTTATCATTTGAAATTGTAGAGGGAAAAACACGGCGGCTGGGGGGAAGAGAGAATGAAATTGAAGAAGAAGCTAAGTCGATGGAAAGCTCTAAACAAAGATTATTGTAGCATCTCAGAGGAAAATAGAGAAAAAAGAGGTAAGCTCTTCATTTTGAGTTAGGGAAAGGATTTGGGAGTGAAATGGGGGGATTAAACCCTTTTCTTCCATGCATTAACATTGATTTTGATATATATGTGCATATAGGTGAGAGTTTGAGGATTTCATAGGAAAACAAGGAAAAGAAGGAAATAAGGCTTGAAATACAGAATTTTGAGGCTTATAACCGACAAGTAAGTGTTTAGGAACTCCTTAGATGCATTTAAGGGACTTTAGCTCATGAAACCTGTATCGTAGGCATATAAGATTAGAGTAAGTATACATCAAAGAAATCAAGGGAATTGGAGGTGAAATAGATGGTTAAATTGATGAAAAATGATAGGAATTAGTGTGAGAGGATCATAAGGACCTGTGATGGAAGTTTGGGCTTAAAATCAAGTGGAATTGAGAGGTTTTCAATCTTGTTGTTAAAATGAATTTTCAGCAGTACTGTAACACTAATATTGTAGCACCGAGAGTGGTAGAGAAAGCTTTTTGTTGGTGAGATGCTTGTTATAGCTTTATTAACCTATAAAATGAGGAAATTCAGGGGTTGTAGGAGTAGGGAACGTCGGTAGAGCCAGGTATATAATTTAGAAAGCTGACATTTTTGTATATTACCTGAATAAAGTCTTTTAATGCATGAAACAAACTACAATTGGTATGAAATGATGTGTGATGGATGTATATTATGTTTAGGATGCGGGAAGCGCAACCATTTGATTTGACACAAGCAACCAACTATGATGTGCAAATAGAAGTAAGAATACCAATCGTGCTAATTTGGGGGGATTCACCATCCAAGGCCTGCTAGGAGGATCGGATTACCTATAGAGACCACTAGAGCACAAGTGAGTAGAAGATATATGAATCCTGGGTTTTTATTGTTTTTTGATTTAAGTGTTTTCTTATGAACTCTATGAATGTTTTAATTGACATTTTTCAGTATTTATGATTTGATTGCCCATATACATAGGGACTATTGATAAGATACTACCATGATATCATATTATGTTTTCCTATGACATGCATTAATGCTATGTATTGTAATGTGCATGCATACATGCGATAAATCTTTGCCAAGAGATTGATGTGAAATGTTTTAAACAATGAATGAATGATGCTTATGAAAAAGATGAAAAGAAGATGAACTTACATGTGATGGCAATATGACAGAAAAGAATATTTACGTTATGTATGAGCCATATCAACAATCTCATTGGTTATACCGAGGCTCGGTATATGAGTATGGTCATTAGGACCGCACACGGTATTAGTTTGGGAGAGGTGTCTCAAAAACCAAAACAATTATTTAATTAAAAACCCCTACCCATATATACTTGTTAGGATCATGGTACCACGTGGTCTTATAGGTCTATACGTACATGACAAAACCAGCTAATAAGAAAAAAAGGAAAGAAAAAGAAAAATAAAGAAGAGACTGGCCATCTTTGGGAACCAGACATTTGTGCAACCTGCATATGCTTACAGGGTACGTAGGGACCGACGTCATCCGGGAAATCAAATATGTGGGTATGAGTTGTGTGGATGAGGTTGGGTCCATTCATAACATACATTTCAAACATTATCATTGTGTATTGATTCTACTTGCCATAATGTGTTGATGATGATATGTATGATTTGTTGATACGATGTGCTACATGTAAGCTTTTATAGGTTATATGATGAGTTTTACGCATGTTTGGCATATCTGGATTAAAAAACATGAATAACCAACATGTATAATAAGATTCATGAAATGTATAGATCAACATATGCTCTTTTTCGTATATTCCTAGCATGTTTAAATACATAAAGTAATTTATGAATGCTATTTTCTTATGTGGTAACCCTTGAAGGGATATTTTCACTGAGGTGGCGTTTACTTATCCGAAAGTGACACTTCGAGGAAGTGGATTGGAAGTGTCAGTTCCACGAAGTGATCGAAGTGACCGTAAAGTGGTGACTGTTGGAAGTGTTCACTTTTTCACTTCGGATGTTCTTTTTGGTGAAAGTGGGATTGAAGTGGGTTGGGACTGAAGTGACCTTTTATACCAAGGTCACTTCGCCCACTTCGGTAAAGAATCGACTGAAGTGGATCTAGTTAATTTTTGGCGGAAGTCTTACTTTGAAAAAAGTTGGCCACTTCCTCACTTCCGCCACTCACTTTACTAAGATTGCAGGTATAGTCCCAACAAGGACTATTAGATCCCATGATAAGTTTGGTATGGATCCACTTTCCTGACTTGGGGTTCAAGGAGGCTCTGAGTATGTGTAGAGGACTTGATGTATAATATATTTTTGAGAGATGTTTATCAAGTTCAAATTACACTTATGTGAGTGAAGTGTATAATTTTCTCTTAGATGATTATATGTATGTATGTATGTATGTATGTATGTATGTATGTATATATATATATATATATATATATATATATATATATAATATTTATTTATTTATTTATTTTAATTAGTATTAAATTAGTATTAAAATACTAAAGGCCTCTTGGCCTAATGGTACCACTACCTTGCGTCAAATGGGTGGTCTCGAGTTCGAGCCTCCACTAGCACAAGATAGTGACAGGTTCCCTACTTAGAATTGTTCGGCACGTTGAGTTTGTTCCGTGGTAGAATCCTCCTCTACGTAAGGTGAGGGCACAATGAGCGCATTGAGCTTGCTCTTTGCAGTTGTGCTCATCCTTTGAATCCCTTGTGGGGTCGCTTGTTGGCTAATTTCCAAAAAAAAAAAAATAGTATTAAAATAATTGTGAATTCACTTTAAATTTTCCAGCCAAACCAAATTGGAGGAATAAAAAAAGGGAGAAATATGGATTTCTTTGGGTTTAACTAGGGTTGTGCAAAAAAACCGGTTGAACCATAAACCGGACCGGACCGGTTTTTTTTGAACTGGCGGTCTGGTTCCAACCCGTTTTTTCATTAACTGGTCCGGTCCGGTTTTGAAACCGGTTCCAAACCGGTTTTGTCCGGTTCTGATTTTTGGAACCGCGGTCCAAACCAGACCGGACCGGTTAAAAAAAAAGAAGTTCTAACTGATATACATGCTTACAACTGATAGCCCATACTCTAGTCTTATATTATTTGCTGCAATAGGCCTGCAGCTCATGCATGAATAGTTCCATCATGCATTCATTAAAAGCCACGTAATGAGCTTTTCCTTCATTCTCACTACTCCCCACGTGCTCATCGTACCTCTACAACACTTCCCAAGATACACATGTCACATTATTGTCTGTTTCCTTACTTCAAGTGTACCTCCACATCCCTTCTATCTAACTAGTACCTCACACATGGTGACAAAAGAGAAACCGTGATCTTTTTGTACTCAATGGGTTGATTGCTTGACCTTGTCTTTTGTCAAACATGCTCAGCCTATAGCTAGATGACATTGATAGTTAAGGGGCTATTTGCAAAGAATACAAGATAAAAACTAAAAAGGTTGCATATATAGCTAGAGAAACCATAACAGTCTCTTCCGCTACTTCTCTTCCTTCTGCTACTACGACATCGTCAACACGAACGAGCTTTACAACGCCGTCCAGGTCTATCTCTGCGGTTCCGCCTCCATCTCCGGCACCAGGCTCTCCCTCACCGGCTCTCCCAACTCCTTAGCCTTCACTTTCAACCTCTCCAACAACAACCACCTGCTCAACAACTTCAATGGCGTCGTCGCCTGATGGGAGCACCAAGTCATGGAACGTCAGTCCCAGAGCTTCTCCTGGCATCCCACCTCCGACGAGAAGCAAAATTTTTACTCTAAGAATCAAGAAGAAAGACAAAACGGCTATCCTCCCGGCGTACTTCGACCACATCATGGAGAGCACAGCTGAGATCGGCCGCAGGAACGAGGACTGACTCTTGTATACCAACTCCCGCGGTGGGTCCATGGAGTCCCGTGGCCAGAATTGGGAGTCCGTCCCGTTCAAACACCCGAGCACCTTCCAGACGCTTGCCATGGACCCTGTTCAGAAGGACGAGATCATGGTGGACTTGAACGAGACCATACCATCCCCATGCTCTTGAATCTTGATGCTTTCTCCCAAGATAATTGGAACCGGGACCGGACCGGTCCAAAACGGTTTGGACCGGTTCAGTTTCCCCTTTTAGTTGGTCCGGTCTGGTTCCAGGATCGGTTTGGGACCGGACCGGACCATGCACAGCCCTAGGTTTAACTTTTAAAATATAATATTGTACCCAAAAACAAGTTTGATTAATCTACATAATTATTTAAAAGGTTAAATCATGTAAATTAATATGATAAGTAATATACATATTAATATTTTAATAAATAATACCATATGTTATATACCCATCATTATGCGAAATAATACTCAACATTAAATATTAATAAATATTAAATATTAATAATTTAATAATTTATTATAACTAATTTTGTAAACCATACAAAGTCAACATAATTAATATTAATAAAATTTTATTAAGATTTAATGTTATAAATGGTTTATTTTCTTATTCATCTTTAATAATTAATAATAACTATTATATACATAGGACTATGCTACAGTGAGGCCGATCGGAACATTGTTCCAGTCCGGCCGTTTCCAATTTTGGCCCTTGGAGCCTTTTTGAAGGATTTCCAACTTTACGGATGGGAAGATCATCGAAAAATAAGCTAGCATGTCAATTTTCATACAATTTGGTGACCGTTTCGTCCTCCCACTTAATGGTTGAAATTCTGAACCGTTAAAATTTCCCTAAAATAAGAACCGTTAAGTGGGAGGACCAAACGGTCACCAAATTATATGAAAATGGACATGCTAGTTTATTTTTCGATGATCTTCCCATCCATACAGTTGGAAACAGAATGGGAGGCCGGCCGGAAATGAACAGTATCTGGGCGGCCTGATGTTAGCATCAGTCTATTATATAGGGCTTTTTGCAGGTGTACCCCTGAATAATTTTGAAATTGCGTATTTACCCCTGAATAAAACATAATTGCATGCATACCCCTGAATAATAGGTATAATTGCGTATATACCCCTGGGGTTAAAATCAAATGAAAAACCATCAAGTTAACAAACGGTAGACATGTAAAATGACCATCATACCCTTTACATATATACCCCTAAAAAATTTGTTTGACTATAAATTTAAAAATACCCTTTTAAAAATCTAAAATTTAAAATAGTTAAAAAATATATAAAGAGGGGTATTTTGGACATTTTTCAACCCTTAACCTAAGTTGTAATCATGGATAAAATTACTTGGTTAACTACATCTTGAATCCTAACTTGAGGGGTATATCCGTAATTCAACCTGTTTTTCAGGGGTATACAAGCAATTATGATTTTTTCGGGGGTAAATATACAATTATGAAACTTTTGAGGGGTATATAACCAATTTCCCCTATTATATATATATATATATATAGGGTGATGAGTCGGCAACTCACCCTCCCAGACATCAGGAGAGACACTATCCGAGGAGAGATAGGAGTCTTGAGTCATCCACTGGAAGTTCAGATCCACCTCACTCACGTCGGATCCCTAATGACCGGGATCAGAGAAGAGATAGGAGGGAAAGGAGAATCTCTATATCTCCAGCTCGACATACTGTAAGAAGAAGAGACCTCTCACCGATAAACCGTCCTACCCGACGCCGATCAGCCTCAAATCGCCACCAGTTGTCCCCTGATCATTTACCACACCGACACTCACCGGGGTACAGGTCCCCCCATCGACGTTCACCCTACCACCCTCATCACTCGCCACGGCGATATATCACTGAGAGAGAAAGGGTTCTCCAGCTCATACCACAACCCACTTCCCCATTCATCAAAGAAATCTGGGAAGCCCCATTCCTAGATCAATTTAAGCCTCCGAACATTCAGAAGTTTGACGGTTCATCGGATCCACTTGAGCACCTTGAACGGTACTCAGATGAAATGATGATTAATAAGACCTAGGAAGCTGTGATGTGTCGTGCCGTCCCACGAACACTAACTGACATCGCCCATGACTGGTTCCGGAGTATACCCCCTGGGACTGTGTATAGCTTCCAACAGCTCTTCGATCTCTTTCTTCAACGCTTCGCTAGCAACAAGCGATTGAAGAAAAATCCAATCATCCTCTTGCGTTATAGGCAAAAGTCGGCGGAGACCCTACGCGACTATATCCGTCACTTTAATAAGGATATCACTGGGATGACGGATCTCAGTTCTATTATGGTAGTGGGGACCGTAATTAGGGGGTTGAACGAAGGACTATTTAAAGACTCCCTCACTAGAGATGTCCCTCGAGACATATTTGAATTCTTTGCAATAGCAGAGAAATATGTGGCCACAGAAGAGATGAAGGCCAGATGGGAAGAAGAAGATCTTCTTAAGATGTCCGGAGCAGAGAACTCCCAAAGAAGGAGTACAAAGATCCTAAGCAGGGAATTCTAAAAGAAGATAGGTCTCGTAGGGAGGGCGCATGGAACCAGGGTGAACCATTGCGGCATGATGACATGAGACCACCTCATCGGCAGAAGTATGATCCAGAAAGGATGGCAAGGTACCATAATTACTCCATCCTGAACATCTCCAGAGAGGACATCTTGCGACAAATTCAGGATCAGAAAATCTTGAAACCACCGCAGCCGATGAGAGATAATCCCAAGAGGAAAAAGAGCAAGAAGTTTTGCCAATACTACCAAGACAGGGGATATTCTACTGATGAATGCGTCCATCTGAAGGATGCAATAGAGAGCCTCATCAAAGAGGGGAAGCTCGACCGGTTCTTACAAAAAGAACAGAAGATTGAAGATCCCCCTTCTGCACTACAAGTCCCTGTGAGCGATACTCATGTCACAATGATAGCGGGGGGACCGGGATATGGAGGAGAAAGTTCCACATATAGAAAGAATTATACCAGAATGGTAGGAGCGGTGCAGAACGTTCTACCACTCAAAAGGCCTCGCTCATCCATGGAGATTTGTTTCTCCGATGAAGATTTGGAAGGTGTTCACCACCCTCATGATGATGCCTTGGTGATCACTGCAAGGATCGGAATCTTTACGGTCGAGCGGGTCTTGGTGGATACTGGGAGTTCGTGGATATTATTTTCTCTTGTGCCTTCGGCCGAATGAAGATATCGGTCGAGAACTTGAAGCCGGTGAAGTCCCCCCTAATCTGGTTCAACGACAACCCCCTCCAACCCGACGGTATGATCTCCCTTCCCTTATCCCTTGGTACCCCTCCTCGGACAACTATTGTGAACATTAATTTTTTTGTTGTTTGTTGTCCGTCGAGCTACAATGTCATAATAGGGAGACCATCCATAAATTTGATGGGAGCAATCCTTTCGACGTACCATATGATGATGAAATTCCCAACACCGAACGGTTGCGGAGAGATGAAGGGCAACCAGTTGGCTTCCCGAAAATGCTACACTACTATGCTCAGAGATTTGGGAAAAGGAAGCAACGGTGTGAAAGAAGCACTAGTTGTTGAAGAAGCAATAGGGTAAGATGAAGCAAGGGAAAAACAAAGGCCAACACCTGTTGAAGAACTCATAGCCTTCCCCTTAAAAGAAGAGCAGCCTGAGCGAACCGTGCAACTGGGAACGGAATTGAAGCCTGATCAACAAAATGAGATCTTAGATCTACTCAAAAGCAATTCCGATGTGTTCGCCTAGACGGCTGAGGATATGCCTGGGGTACCATGGGAAGTCATCGAGCATCACCTCAATGTCAATCCTGAATATAAACTTGTCGTGAAGAAGCGAAGAAGCTTCGCTCCAGATTGGCTGCAAGCAGCAGAGGAAGAAGTTGACAAATTGATGAAAGCAAACTTCATTAGAGAAGTGAACTATCCCGACTAGTTGTCTAATGTGGTGCTTGTAAAAAAGTCCACCGGCAAGTGGCGCATGTGTGTAGATTTCACCGATCTTAATAAAGCTTGCCCCAGATATTGCTACCCCTTGCCTTACATTGATAATTTGGTAGATTCCACATCTGGATATCAAATGCTCAGCTTTCTAGACACCTTTTCTGAGTACAATCAGATTCGCATGGCCGAATTCGATGAAGAAAAAACCTCCTTCATCACTGGGCGAGGGACTTATTGTTATAAGGTTATGCCTTTTGGCTTGAAAAATGTAGGTGCCACATTCCAAAGACAAGTGAATAAAGTCTTCAAGCACCAAATCAGCAGAAATGTGGAAGCCTATGTGGATGATATATTGGTAAAAAGTGATAATATCGAACAACACACACTGGATCTTCAAGAAACCTTTAATGCTCTTCGGATGCACGAAATGAGTCTTAACCCCAACAAGTGTGCATTCGGTATACAATCAGGCAAGTTTCTTGGATTTATGCTCACTCAACGGGGTATTTAGGCGAACCTTGAGAAGATCAGGGCTATTCTGGAAATAAGGTCCCCGAAAACTATCAAAGAAATACAGAGGCTTAATGGCCAATTAGCAGCTCTGGGAAGATTTATTTCAAAATCCGGAGAAAGAAACCTTCCTTTCTTCCGGGCCTTGTGGAAAGCACCCAAGGTTGAGTGGACTGAAGAATGTGAGGGGGCACTAATGCAGTTGAAGGAATACTTGCATTCACTCGCCTTATTAGCCAAACCCCGACAAGGAGAAGATCTTTACATTTATCTCTCTGCCACTGACGCAGTGGTCAGTTCAGTTCTGGTGAAAATAGAAGAAAACATACAGAAACCTGTCTACTATACAAGCAAAGTTCTCACCGATATCGAATCCAGGTATCTTCCCATGGAGAAATTGGCTTTTGCCCTGATAATCTCTGCTCGACGGCTCCGCCTATATTTTCAATCTCATAAGGTCCGAGTGTTGACCGACCAGCAGCTGGAAAGATCCTTCATCGGCCTGATACATCAGGCCGATTAGCCCGATGGGTGATAGAATTAGGGGAGTATGATATTAGTTATGAGCCCAGAATGACCATAAAGGCCCGGGTACTTGCCAACTTTATTGCAGAGCTCACCGCAACAGATAACGAGGAAGGGATGGATCAAAAGTTATCCGAAGAAGAGGAAACTTCTTTCAATCAGTGGGTCTTACATACTAACGGCTCATCGATGAGTGATGGTTCAGGAGCAGGCCTGATCCTAAAATCACCATTAGGATGGAGTACATCCACTGCTTTGAAGTTCAACTTTAAAGCAACAGACAATGAAGCCGAATATGAAGCTATGATTGCGGGATTACAGTTAGCCCGTAGCCTTGGAGTTCAGAATCTACAAGCCAATACAGATTCTCAGCTAGTGGTTGGACATCAAGCTGAAGAATTTGAAGCCAGAGAAGAAAACATGATGAAGTATAAGGCTTTAGTGCAAAAACTGACCTCCAGCTTTCAGAAGTGTTAAATTTCAAAAATTCCCAGAGCTGAGAACCAAGATGTTGATCTTCTCTCAAATCTTGCTTCATCGGATGCGGATATTAAGCAACCGATTAATGTTCAATACTTGATGGCAAAAACCATTGAATGTCGTCCGGCTAAGGAGTTGATCGATATTGATGATACCCCGTGTTGGATTGATCCAATCATGAATTACCTTCGGCACGGAACCCTCCCCTAAGATCTAAAAGAGGCACGAAGATTCATCACCAGATTATCGCGATATAGTGTAATGGATGGAAAGCTCTACAAAAGATCATATACCCTTCCACTCTTGAAGTGTCTCCGCCCTTCAGAATCAACTTATGTCTTTCAAGAAATCCATGAAGGGATCGCCGGAGATCATTTGGGAGGAAAAGCCCTTAGCCACAAAGTTTTACGATAAGGGTATTATTGGCCAACCCTTGTCAAGAACTCGATGGATTTTGTCAAGAAATGTGATGCATGCCAACGCCACTCAAATATCCAACGGCGACCGACGGCCCCATTGACAGCCGTCGTGAGCACAAGACCTTTTGCTTTATAGGGAGTAGATACAATTAACCCTTTCCCAACAGCTGTTCGGCAGTTGAAATTCCTAATTGTGGCAATTGATTACTTCACTAAATGGGTAGAAGCTGAGCAGTTGGCTTCCATTATAGAAAAAGCTTGCCAAAGCTTCCTATAGAAATCGGTGATTTGTAGGTTCGGCATCCCAGTGGCATTTATCACTGACAATGGTCGCCAATTTGACAACCCGGCATTCAAAAAGTTCTGTGCTGATCTCGGAATAGGGTCAAAGCTCACTTCCGTTACACATCCTCAAGCGAATGGGCAGGTTGAGGTAACTAACAGAACTTTACTACATAGCCTGAAAACTCGAGTTCTCCAGAACGGCTCCTGTTGGGTGGAAGAAGTCCCAGGAGCCTTATGGGCATACCGCACTACCGCTCGGACCCCTACAGGAGAGACACCTTTCGCATTAGCTTTTGGAGTCGAAGTGGTCTTGCCCACTGAAATATCAGTCCCAACTCCACGGACACAGTCTTTTGACCCAGCAGTTAATGAAGAGCGACTCAAGGCTGAACTTGACCTTCTGGAAGAAAGGAGAGATTGTGCCAACATCCGAGCTGCGGCGTATCGACAAAAGGTCAAGAAATTCTACAATGCTAAGGTGAAACAAATCACTTTTCAAGTTGGGGATTTGGTCCTCCGGGAGAACAAGTTCCAAGGTAATAAAAGCCGAACAGGGAAGCTGAACACCAATTGGGAAGGGCCATATATTGTTAAAGAAATTATAAGGCCAGGGACATATTGGCTTACAAAAATGGATGGGCGGAGTCTCAAACGCCCATACCATGCTGAGCATCTACGGAAGTACTATCAATAAATTTGATTACTTCTCTACAAATCATTAGCTCCCTTGTCACTTTTTCTTTTTAGATGAGCAAACAACGTTCATGAAGATCACTAGGAATGCCTATCACAACCACAACTTACACGCAATGACATAACAACTTCAACTTCATCAAAGTAAAAAGAACCAAACCAACCTTCAACCTTCTATATACAATAAAGGATCATACCGATCCGATACATCAAAAAAGGCTCATACCGATCCGAATCCGATACATCAAAAATGATCATACTGATCCGAATCCGATACGTCAAGAAGGGACCATACCGGTCCCACAATATCAACTGGTCATACCGGTCCCTACGAAAAAGACCATACCGGTCTAATGCATCAGAAAAGACCATATCAGTCCAATATATCCAAAAAACTACACCAACTCTCTATACCAACGGACCATATCGGTCCCGTACATCAAAAAGAATGCATTGGCCTTCTATAATAAATAGCCATACTGGTCAAACGCACCAAAAGATTATAATCAACCTGCCGTTGAAGAACACATCTACCGGTTTTTTTACTCCAGGAAAAGTACAACAATGATCATCATAGCTCCTCAATTGCCAAAAACCATTTCAACTCTCCATTACTCTAGCTACTGGACATGCAATCCCTTTCGGAAGAGTCACATCACAACGAATGCGGAGGACACTAAAAAGATTCAATCAGTTTGAAACGAACAAGTTCCCAACAACTGAATATCACACAGAGGACTATATCGATCAGATACAATGAAAGACCACCACAATTTATCACGACAGAGAAACCACGACAGTCCCCTACAAAAGAACCATACAGGCTCATTATATCAACGGATCGTAATAAAGAATCTGCGACCGAACGAACCATTTACATCTGAAGAGCCGCATTAACTCCACACATCGGAGATCATATCAAGAGAAAGAACAAAATCTTACTTCTTGGAAGATTTACGTTAGCCGCAAAGCAAAAGAAACAAAACTGGTAATTCATTTTCAGGACCCATAAGACAATCAAATCAGAGGCGACAGGAGAAGGATAGAAACACAGAAGTACAAATTTCATTAATAAAACTGCAAAAAATACAAAGGAAGTCTCCAAATTAAGGAAAGTCAGATGAATCTTCATCACTAGTAGAGCTCGGTGCAGTAAAATCTGGTGCCTGGCCAGGAACAACATGAAGAGTAGTCGCTTTCTGGCACCCGTCCCACCCAAGGATATGAACCTCGAAACATTCATCCTCGTGAAGTACGAACAGGAGAAGATCCCCTTCATCCACTTGATGATCAGTCACAAAGTCTCGCCATCCTTCTGTAAGCTTAATTTCTCCAACTTCCTTGAAAGATGATAATGCCACTCACCAGTAGTTCCTGCTCGGACCCCACAGCCTTATCGGTCGGTCAGGAATAGACATCATATGCCAATGAAAATATCCAGGGATCCATAAGCTCCAAGTATGGTCGCCAGGAAAGAAGAATTTATAAAAGGAAAGACGACTGTTATCACCCATATCGTTCAGACTAATAACCTACAAGGAACCAACGTTCCCTCATTCCCCTTTTATACTATCCTATCAAGGAAGCCAAAGGAAAGCAGTTAATGTCCGAGCGAACCAAAGCGCCTTTTATTTATGATGACTCCTCGATCAAAGACATGACTTAAGAGGATGATTCGGATCCCTTAAGTCACTCCTTTGAAACGACGTGCCTTTTCTTTGAAACAACATCAAAAAGACGATATGGTTTCAGAACGATTAACAGATTCTCATCACCTGTCGAGAAAAGCTTGATGAAATATCTCGAAAACAACTGTCAAGAAATGATTGACCAAAAGAAAATCCAAAGAAGATCAATCGGGCCAAATTACACGAACAGCGGAATACCGTGAAAAGAGCATAGTTTTCAGAATAATTGAAATGGAGATCCACACATATGATTGGCAGAACAAAAACCAAGTAAGCAAAACAAAAGAACATGCAACACTATCAATTACCATATCAAGTCCAACATCTAGGAAAAATCATGTTACAAAAGGGAGAGTCATTAATATTATCAAGGAATGACATCCCAATTCTCGGGTACATCATCGATTACAAGACCAAGACCTTTATTGATCATCTCCTCTGGATCCAGCTCCTCCCAAATTCTTCTGATAAGCGGAGCATAAGGTTCACTACGCGGGCCCAAAACAGGCATAGATCCTATCGCCACTCTATGATCTATTGCAAGCTTTTTAACCCATTTCACCAGTTCAGCTTTCAAAGCCTTGATTTCTTCACGAATGACCTCTGCCTAAACTCCACCTGTATTAACTAAGGAAGTCAGTCAAGATTCACCAAGAATAAATTAGAAGAAAAGGAGAAACATTTTACCTTTAGGGAATGCCTGGTTCGTAAGATTCAAAGAGAGGATTGGAATCCTACATCTCTAAAATCAGCGAAAACTAGTTCAGTAATGCCCACAATTATAAGTAAGCCGCCTTTCCGATAAATGAGGAGAAGAGTAAAGAATAAAGACTATACTCACCTACTCTCGATCCATGCCTCGAAGACTCCGCCTCCGGCTTGGGACCAAAAGTATTCCTCTCAGTCACATCGCAAGGAATCTCATCAGGTGAAGGAGCAACCGTAACTTCCCCTACTAAAGACAAAATAAGGAGAATAAAACACCCTTCGAAAAGCAGACAAGTAAGAAAAAAAGGATCTAGAAAGACAAATTCCGACCAGTAACAGTTTCGACTTCCTTCAGCTGTTCATTGGAAGCAACCTCTAGTCCTTTAACACCCGACGATAAACCGACCAATTCCTCAACAACTGAAGAATCCACTTCATTGGCCGCTCCCGACGAACCAACATCTTTGGCATCGACTAAAGAGACCACCTCATCAACCATAACATCTGGTCTATCACTAACATCGGCCTCCATAGCTCGTTCACCTATGAGGTTAGAAGGCTCATCGGAAGCGACGATCAGGGTCAACTCCTCAACAACCCTATCGACAGCAGCCTCATCTATAACCGGTTCATCCTCAGTAGGAGCAGGGTCGTCTGATCAAACAGAATTTGAAATAGGAAAATCAAGGAATCCCGAAGCGATGAGAAAGTTGGATAAAAACACAAAGTGATGTACCTCGGGGGTTAATTTCTTCTTTTTCAGAAACTGGGGAAGACGTTTGCCCTCGGCATTTCTTGAAATACTCTTCTACAGTATCCGCGTAGCTCAAATTCTTAAAGATAATGGAAGGATCTGTGGATTGGAGATCACTAAACATCTTATGAACATCTTCCCCAAGTTTCTGCAGCTCATCTTCAGATATTTCTCCCGCTCCCTCTGCTATCCCTTCCAAAGCCTTAACTTGGGTTTCCAATTCAGCAACCCTACCCTTACACTGCCCAAGTTCATTCTGGTAGGATAATAAGTCAGCCAAGGCAATTATCCTTTTCCGCTTGAACCTCCATCATACCGGCCTCGGCATCGAAAAGAGCAATCTGAAGAGATGCCATTTTTACGATAAGAACGCTATTCTCAATCTTTACAGATCGGACCTCTTCTTCAGCACTTTCAGTTCTTTCAGTCAAGACAGCATTCTGCTCCTTCAATGAAGTGTTGGACTGTCCAAGAACAGCGCATTCATTAGCAATGCTCGAAAGATCGGAAGAAAGAATCTCCTTTTCCTTCTTAATCTTGTCAAAGTTCTGCGACAAGGCAAAAACACTTTCTTCCGATAAGCATACAGATTCACGGAGGATATCGCGCTCAACTCTGAGTACTCTTGAGGATTCTTCAAGTCCTTTACAATTCTCTAGGACTTGGTCCCGTTCGCCAGACATCTTGATAATTATTTCATCCTTACGGAGCAACTTTTTTATTAGTCAAGCATTCTCGGCCTGTATCTTCTCCAAACGAGAAGAAGATTCAGAATTCTCTCTCTTGACGCATTTCTCGACTTGATCGATCCATTTAGAAGACTATAAAAGAAATTTACATATATAAATTTTCAGAAACATGGAGGAGAGAACGAATAAGGATCATCCTGCAAACACTCACTGAAGCAAGGCAGAGACGAAGATGTCCCATGGACTAAGGACCATTAAATTGACCCAAATGGACGTCAGCTCTCCCACCTCCCCAAGCACGCACAGACTCACCGATCGAGTGATAATCAATAGGCAACACAGACTCGCGACGGTTGATCCGTTTACGATCTCTTGCCCTAGATGCACCAGAATCAGCTTTAGAAGCGTCCTCGTCGGAAGCTCGACCAGTGGGGCCTCCTGTTGAATAGACGATTATTCAAAAACCCCCATATGAATTTGATTGAGGCATGAAGAGGAAGAAAGGAAGTACCTAGAACAGGAGGAATATTAGCTATCTCTTTCCCTTTTCCAGCCCCACCTACCAAGGATAACCCTTCTCCCAACTGACCAGGAACAAAAGCTTGATCAGACACGACAGTTGGTTGGGAAAGGAGAAGTTCTGCATCTGAAGCCGTGGGAACAAAGACCTCAGGAATTTTGAAAGAAGAATCAGAAACCGCCGTACGAGCGGGAACATCCTTGATGTCATCATCGTCAACCAGCACAAATCTTCTTCTTTTAGTTGAGATAGGTTCAGGGACCGGAATTGATAGAGGTACAACAACATGCACATCTACAGTTGATAATTTGATTCTCTAATCAACTCCTGGAACATTATGGCTCCTCTCATCGGGCACGATTGGTTCATCGCCCAAAGGCTGTCCCCTTTTTCCTTGGCGATAACCTCTTCAAAGATTCTTTTCCCTTCACGGCATCAGTATTAGTCCCGGTAGTAGGCTCCAGAAGGTCCACCTTTATTACAGCTTCCCTACTGCATTCACCAGAAATCTTCTTTGTCGCCGCTTCCGGAGGAACCCCACCGGATATTTGGCCCTTAATCCTCAAGGTAGCCTTCTCCTTCTGTTTCTTGGCTCGTGAGACAGCCCTCAACCTATTAGCGATGTCTACTCCCTTATCGGAAGGCATTTCACCGCCTGATAATTGAAGAAAATAAACTGTTATTCTTTGAATCAGAGAACCGATGAATCAGTAAATAACATGAGAAGTCCTAAGTGCCCCTACCCATAGCGGAGTATAAACAGTTGTCACGAAGTTGTTGATCAGTTAAATAGTCATTAATTGTGTAACATTCCAAAATTTCGTAAGTAAAATTCAGTAAAGTTTTGAAATTTAAAATGAAGTTAATTAACTTAAATCAGATTAATTATTATTAAGCTCGAAGTTAAAGCAAAACAGAATTTAATGGACCGAAATCCATTCTCGCAACTATAGGGCCGAGAGAGGCCTTATTGGGCCAGGCCAGAGTTACATAGAATAGTTGGCGATGGATAGTCGGCCGAGTTAGATTAATTAAACCAGAAGTTAATTAAATATTAATTAATCCAGATTAATTAAGTAAGCAT
This sequence comes from Dioscorea zingiberensis, assembly GCA_026586065.1. Taxonomy (NCBI): domain Eukaryota; kingdom Viridiplantae; phylum Streptophyta; class Magnoliopsida; order Dioscoreales; family Dioscoreaceae; genus Dioscorea; species Dioscorea zingiberensis. Next base: position 49,767,133 of record CM048818.1, on the reverse strand, counting down.
ATCGGACAAAATTTAGAGTCCCGATAAAGTAGATCTGGTCGAGTCAAAGCCGAGAAACGTGGATCTGGGTCGGGAGAAGGGACGACCGTGATGCTACAGTCAGCTCGTGTCACGGGTGTCGTCAGACCCGAGATTCCCGGATCTGGTCTGAGATAGAGACAAGCCAGAGAATATCAGTGGTCACCCTCGTGACGACACAGTAAGAAGATAGGATTGACGAAAAGTCGTCCGGATTGTAGTGAAGATATTTGGAAGATAATATAGTTTATTAAATACTTTTAATAAGATAAGTTATTTTAATTAAAGTTTAAGATAAGCTTAATTATTCAAATAAATATTTCATAAGTTAACTAATAATTAAATAATAGTATATAGTTGTATATATATTATGATGAGACGAGAGAGAGAGAGAGAGAGAGTAAAGTTCTCTCCCTCCCTCCCTCTCTCGATCCCGATCTTGGTAACTCCCCCCACCTCTTGACCCTCACCGTGAAGTCTCCCCAAGTAGCCTCCCGCCACCTCCAACAAGGACAGCCTCCGGCCCACCAAGGACAAAGACATCGCCCGACGTCAAGGCGAACTCAAGCAGCGTCTCAACGCCGACATCCGTGAACACCCCTTTGCCGGAAAGCAACCCCGCAGCCACCAGCCCAGTCCGACGCCTCGCCACGCCGCCACAGCTCCATAGTAAGCTTGAGTCACTTTAACCTTTTCATCCTCCACTGTGAGTATTCCAACTATCAGGTAAGGGCAAAGGCAAGTCCGTCGCCAAAGGACCGAGCCAGATCTAAGCTCGAACCAGACTAAGGTGAGGGGATCTACCTATACAGTTCATGTGTTTTACCGTATTTTTATACGATACAGATTTCAGTTTTGAAAAGCATGAACCTGGAGTTTTATGAAAGTTTCTGAAGTTTTATAAACCCATTTCATGCTTAGTATTCAGTAACAGAAAAGAGAAACAGTTACAGATACAGATAGATTACATTTTTTTTGATATACTTGTATAGATCAGTGGTGGCTCGTGTAGAGCCAGAGAGTACGACACTGAGTTAGAAGAGGGGTGATTTAAATTCTGATTTAAGTCCGAACTATTTGTTTTAAAAATACTTCCATTTTATAAAAATCAAAACCCCCCTTTCCATCCCTTCGGATGCTTAGTGTACGTATATATTGTTGACCACGAGTATCAGATATACTTGTCGGTTGCTAGCCATACAGTACTGAAGTAGATGTGTAGTCAGAGAATTAGTCTTGTGTTTATCAGATGATGCCGCATTCCTCACCTTCTAGAGATAGAGCTCATCTCAGAGAGAGAGAGAAGGCACAGGTACAGATTACCCAGGGGGAATGTCGGTTTCATATATAATTCACAAGACAGAGAAACAGAAACTCAGATATGCATTTAAAGATAATACATTGATCAATATTTACTTGCTCAGTATTCAGTTCAACTTTCAGTATTTTTAATTCAGTGTTTTCTATTCGTGTTTTTATATGTCAGATTTATTTTACAGTTTTACTTATTATACGGGTACAGTTACACCCGACAGACTTGTTCCCGCTCACTGAGCTCCAGTAGCTCAGCCCCTCTTCTTTGACATTGTGATTGCAGGACGTTAGACGGGAGACCATATAGAGGGTCATCTGATCACGAGTTAGTGGAGATGTCCTGTAGCTGGCTCTGACTCCGCGTCTAGAAGTCATGTTATCTTATTTATGAGTGTTGTGAGACATTAAGCTTGAGACAATATTTTATTTAATGATGTATTAAACAATATCTAGCGTTTGGGGATTATGTTATAATATGTTTGCTTATTTAGCTTCCACATGTTATTAATTTCACCGTTAATTAGCAGTCTACAGCCTTAGGTCTAGGGTTCATTCTCTAGACCTGGCTGGTGTGACACCTGGGTCCTAAAAAGGATAAGGGTGTTACAAATTAGACCGAGATGAAGCCCCTTTAACTTCTTCAATATCTTCACTTCATCGGGACTAAGTTTTTCCCTATTTGCTACGTGGGTCAGAGGAACACCCTACTTAATAGGAAATTCTCAGCCCTCGTTGCAAGAGATAAAGAAGAATCTACTCTTCCAGTCCTTAATAGAGTCGGGAATGGAACCAATAAATTGTCTATCTTGCCTAGCACAAAAGTAATACTAGTCCGTATTCCTATCTTTGTTCAGACTAAAAATAAGATTGAAAAGATGAACAGAAGGCACAAAGTTGTTATGGAACAATACTATCACAAAACCACAGAGGATCCTCCAAGAATTAGGAGACAATTGTGAAGGACATACGTTGAAGAAATGGAAGATATCAACAAAGATTTGAGGAAAAGAAAGTCTGAGACCGGCCAGTAAAGCGTTATAGTAGACCACTAAATCTCCCTCTCTAGATGGTGAACAGGCCCGTTCAGTAGAAGCAGGAACTCTATAACTAAAAGGGAAGATGGATAATCTATAATGGTTTGCAAGCTTCTCAATCAAGTCCGCTGGGAGCGTATTCGCGAAAGAATCCGAACAAGCTTTAGCTCTTTTTGACTCAAGCTTATTCTTAAACGGTGAAAGAACATCAGAAGGAGAAATCTCAGGAACAGTTCGAGATCCCATACCTGAAACAATGCACTCTCTTGGCAACCGGAACTCTTAGAGAAGAAGAAGAAAATCTCGCACGAAAGACAAAAGCGTAGGATAAAGAAGAAACACCGCCGCAACAAGGTTTGAAAAACCCTTCAAGCATTAATCATCTAAAACGGTTTAAATCAACTTTGACGGTCGCGATTCTTGACACGTGGAACAAGGATCCATTAGCCCATCATTACATGGAAAGACACCATGCCACTGATGCACCGCTTGATCCCTCCTCCAAAACGGTGCCCAAAGATGAAACAACGGGTAATTAATGATCGAAGTAAAAGACCCATTTGCCCATCCGTAACTTATGGCTCAAGAATCCGCAAAATGGTTTCGTCAAGACCTCAAAACGACCACCTCCCGAGTACGTAACGATGGATATCAAGCTACTAAGGGTGTGATGCGAACAGAGAATCGAAGAATACATATCGAAGGAAAAACAGCCTACAGAAATAATTGTATGCTTAGCTCATCGCAAGCATACTTGAGGGGGGACTTGTGATAGGAGGAAAGATGGTAAGGCACATGGGACTGATCAGAGTCACCCACGTGTCTACACCAAAGAGTCCCTCACTAAGACTAGATCGACCCATACTAGATTGGCCCATATCACATCGATAATCTCTTACACCATATCAGATTAACTGCACGATGTCGAAGAAACAATTATAACAATCAGATCGGGGTGCACCGATGAGTCATCAATACAATGCGCATACCGGTGTACGATACCAACTCATCAGCCTAGAAATGTTCTCCCCTTCGTTTATCTAAGGTGCGTTCCAAACTCATCGGAATAATTCCAGTTAATCAGAAGAAGCCTTTTAGAAGAAGCTTAGCTGTCACCAGGCTGGCCATCTAGAAGATTTACAGCTGTCAACAACTCAGATCCAGCTGGATGCTTACCTTGAGCCTAGCTAGACACTTAACCGGCAAAGTATGTGACTGAATTCTTTAAGACATGTGTTAAAAAAACAAGCTTCTTCTCCAAGCTACCGATGCCTATAAAAGGCAGTGACCTCGACTCATTCGACACAGGAAAATACAGACAACGAAGCTCTGTCTCTCTGAAGATTAATCCTCTCCTTTCCCTTTTCCACTTGTAAAATGGCTTTCAAGGCCCAAATATTAGTGAATTTGCTCCTTTCATCCGTGGTTTTTTCCCTACCAAGGGTTTTCCACGTTAGATCTTTGTCTTCTCTTCTTGGTTGATTGGTTTTCTTTTCACTTTCTCACTATTTGAAGCCCTACAAATCAAACAAATTCAACCGTTGACTTGGAATTGGGTTTGATCTCAAGGCAAATCCGATTTCATAGTCAACATAAATTATCTAATATATATTATATATATATCGAATATATATTATAGATGATACTATGAGGCAGCCGGATGTTTGGTCGGCCTCATAGTATCATCACCCTATATATATATATATATATATATATATATATATATATATATATATATATATATATATATATATATATATATATGACTTGGAATTGGGTTTGATCTCAAGGCAAATCCGATTTCATAGTCAACATAAATTATCTAATATATTATATATATATATCGAATATATATTATAGATGATACTATGAGGCAGCCGGATGTTCAGTCGGCCTCATAGTATCATCACCCTATATATATATATATATATATATATATATATATATATATATAAAGTTAATAATGAGGATGGGATTATAGAGAATGACTTATACCCAAATTTGTCGAAAATCCACATCCATTGAATTAGTGTAAAAGAGGAGCCCTAATTCGCTCACCCTAAATATAAAAGATAAAAGAGCAAACAGAGTTTCTCATCCCCTTCATCTTCTCAAACAAATGCGCCTCAAACCCCTCGATAATAAGCATCCTCCTCCAAATATTGATAACTTCTATCTTTGGCTGGTTTGGTATACCTTCTTACTTCTCTTTGTTTGATTTCATTTGATTTTTTGGAAGTATGTATTTTTTTTGGAGATTTTTGGACTTTAATTTTTTCAATCTCTAACTTGCTCACTTCCATATTTGATATAAACATACAATTTTTTTGTTGGTACATATTTTATTATTCATAATTATTGAATCATATATCTAAATATATCTTGGATTAAATATTTTACTTTATTTAGAGTTTAATTTTATGCACTACATGATATTTGTACATAATTTGCGATTTTCTTGAATAATCTTCTGTATTAGTCATTTTAAGATCCTAATTGCTTTCAATTTCACTATTTTAATTCTTCGACCCATTCTTTCTCAGTTTTAATTGTTTTGTTGTCTTGGAAATATCAATTCTCAGGTCCGCGTTATTCTACTTCTTGTTTTTGGTTGTATTTGTTAGTATTTTTTAATGTATGAATGCACAACTTTAATACCTTTTTTATTGGAATATTACACATATCTTATGCTTCCCTTTTGCCTCTCTTTAGGATCAAGAACTAATTTGCTTCAATCTTGTATATCCTTAACTCATTAATACTAAGTATTTAATGCATGACTACGATGCTTACGTATGTATCAAGCACTATTTACTCTCTATTATTCCAATTTTTTCCAATTAAGTATGTTGCACAATTTCTGAAGAGTTTTATGGAGCAACCTTGATTCCTTAATCTTATATATATGTCAATAGATTAATTAAGTTTCATAGTTTTAAATTTTTCTGAGAACTATCAAGCCAAAATCCTATGTAAATTTTATTATATGAATCATTGCTCTATTTTATTGTATATGAGAGTCGGTTGGTGTTGTCAATTACAAATTTCAATATCTTGTTGCTTTCCTCATATATCATACTTCATTTTTCCAACATTTAGTTTGCAACAATGTGATTCAAGTTTTATGTTTTTTAGATTAAAATCATTTTCATCCTTAAAGTTAACCATACTGTTCATTTTAATCCTTGTATTTTAAAATATTGTATACAATTTTTATGTATTTTAAAAATGTTTAATATAATCTCTAGTGCCGATAGAGCTGTCAAATTAGTCGAGTTGCTCGTGAATAGCTCGAGATACAAAAAATAGCACATGTAATCACACCAAAGCTCTAGTTTTATCTCACTCAAACTCGTTTAATTAATAATTAGGTCAAGCTTTAGCCAAGATTTTTGGTTCACTAACTAAATGAGCATAGCTGAAACAAATCTTGGTTTGTTATAAAAAATAAATAGGGATTGATATCAAATATTGATATAGGTATCAATTTATAATATTTAGTTTAAGTTTGGCATGTTTGGGAATGGAAACATTTTCTAAACAAACACCCAATTTAAACTAATTTAGTCATGCTTTGTTACCCAACTAATCATCAATTACTTTTCTATTAAAATATTAAATACAACTAAAGTTCAAAATACCTCTAACTATCAAATCTAATAACACCAAAACCATACTTTATAAACACCATCTAGGAACATTTAATTACTAGTAATTAGTGTTAACTTGTAAATTAGGAAAGGGTATACTTGCATTAGTGGGTATCACAAGGAAGCAAGAGGGACTTAAAATTTTTCAAAGAGAGACAGAGATAAGCACATATGATGAATATAAGTCCCCAAATTTAATTTTCAGCTGAACTGAGCGAACACTACTGAACAAGTTAAGAGCATTGCAACAAACCAAGTAAAGAGAAGAGAGATTGCAAAAAGGCAACACCACAAAGGCATACACAAGTAAAAGCTACATATAATTGTATTGCTTTCACAAATGTACCAATTGTATTGTGACTCTTGGTTGCCTTTACAAGTGTTTTCCTAACCCTTTCTAGAGTTCTATTTAACCAGTTGAGTAACGTAACTAGCTAAAATTCCTAACATGAACATACATGGCTCGAGCCTTGCATGCCGCAGCCTATAAGCATGCACTACCAAACCAACTCTTTATCATACGTCCTTCGTACGAGACACCTCTATTTATGCCTACATGCATGCAAGAGTGCCTTGTATATGCTTGAGCACACGCCCGCACCTACGCACCATCCGATCTTTACATGCTCATACCTGCTTATTGCTTTTGCTTGCATACGTAGCTCGTACACCCAAGTCCTTTACAAACATTTCGATCAAGCATACTGATAGTTGGCGCTATTGTAGTGCCTATAAAGATGGCTGAAACTTGCAACCCTCATTCCCCTTATCCAAGTTATACTCCACTCATGACTTCTCCAATCAAGAAGATCAAGCACCATGTCTCATCAAGTTTGCTTTGAAGGTACCCAAGGACCTACCACAAAGTCCTTAACATAGATATATCAACTATTAAAGGAAAGATTTACATCTAAGAATATTCTCTTATTCCCTTAGGGCTTTCTATAGATATGTATACTATTATAGGAATGATTTGTATCCAAATCTCTCTTAGAATATTCTCTTATTCTTCTAGGGCTTTCTATACATATGTATACTAGACTCTAGAGGTTTCTACTGAAGCCTATATATTATAACCCTTCTTGCCATTATTGAATATACTCAACAATTCTTTTCACTTATCATCTACATTTAGGACTTGTTTTGATAGAGTCCTCATAGTAAGGGTCATAGGTCATACAAACCACCCCACCAAAAGACTCTGATGCCTTCATCAGCGCAGAGTCTAGGTAGTACTTAATCTCCTTGTTAAACTATCACAAAGTTGTGGCTTTCTCCCAACTTATCTTACAACTTGGCATTCCTGTAACACCCTTATCCTTTTCAGAACTCAGGTGTCACACCAACCAGGCCTAGGGAATGAACCCTAAACCTAAGGCTGTAAACTGCTAATTAACTGTGGAATTAACAACATTCGGAAGGTAAATAAGCAAACATATTATAGCATAATCCTCAAACGCTAGATAATGTTTAATACATCACCAAATAAAAATATTGTCTCAAACTTAAAGTCTCACAATACTCATAACAAGATAACAAGACTTCTAGACGCGGAGTCAGAGCCAGCTACTGGACATCTCCACTAACTCGTGATCAGACGACCCTCTATATGGTCTCCTGTCTAACGTCATGCAATCACAATGTCAAAGAAGAGGGGCTGAGCTACTAGAGCTCAGTGAGCGGGAACAAGTCTGTCGGGTGTAACTGTACCCGTATAATAAGTAAAACTGTAAAAGAAATCTGATGTATATAAAAACATGAATAGAAAATACTGAATTTAAATACTGAAAACTGAACTGAATACTGAGCAAGTACATGTTGATCAATGTATTCTCTTTAAAATGCATATCTGATTTTCTGTTCCTCTGTCTTGTGAAATATATATGAAACCGACATTCCCCCTGGGTAATCTGTACTTGTGCCTTCTCTCTCTCTGAGATGAGCTCTATCGCTAGAAGGCGAGGAATGCGGCATCATCTGATAAACACAAGACTAATTCTCTGACTACACATCTACTTCAATACTGTATAGCCAGGAACCAACGAGTATATCTGATACACGTGGTCGACTATATATACGTACACTAAGCATCCGAAGGGATGGAAAGGGGTTTTGATTTTTATAAAATGGAAGTATTTTTAAAACAGATAGTTCGGACTTAAATCAGAATTTAAATCACCCCTCTCCTAACTTAGTGTCGTACTCTCTGGCTCTACACGAGCCACCACTGGTCTATACAAGCATATCAATAGAATGTAATCTATCTGTATCTGTAACTGTTCCTCTTTTCTGTTACTGAATACTAAGCATGAAATGGGTTTATAAAACTCCTAGTTCATGCTTTTCAAAACTGAAATCTGTATCGTATAAAAAATACGGTAAAACAAGTGAACTGTACAGGTAGATCCCCTCACCTTAGTCTGGTTCGAGCTTAAATCTGGCTCGGTCCTTCGGCAGCGGCGGACTTGCCCTTGCCCTTTCCTGATAGTTGAATTAAGAAATCTATAAATACGAAGTCCGTATTCTTGACCCGTACTCTAATTTAAACTAAATAGAATACGAAAAAAATACGAGATTTCACACTTCTAACTAACTGTGTTTATTTTCATTACTAACATAGACTTGGAAATTTAAGCATGCCTTATATGAAAATTTAAGGGTCTCTAGCATGCTTTTCCTAACCAAATAAAGCTTCATAATTAAAAGGATTGAGCATGTAAAATCTGTGAATTTTCTGCAGCACCTCCTCTATTTATCGGGCCCCGAAAATATACAACCATTCACACATATCAACGTTAACTAACAATCTATACTCCATGGCAACATCTAGCAATACATAGCCCTTATACATGCATAATTTTATCATCCATCTCCAACCCTAGATTTATGAATTCAGTTTGGGCTTTCCCAAATTAGATCTTTTGAGTAGTTAGTTAATGGCAGGGTTGTTCTTAAGGAGCTCACAAGGAGTACTGAGGGCTAATTTTGGCTCGAGCTCGCTGTTGAGCTGTGATGGTACTGCAAAGGTGGCGGACTTAAAGCAACTCCGGCCAAGGGCGGCAGCCGGCGTGGAAGTGACGACGGCCGGTGGCTGCGCAGCTAGGTGGCGCCGGCTAGGATCTCGCGTGCGCACGACGAAGCTCCGGCTGTGAGGTGCGCGCGCGGTGAGGCTGGAGTGGCGTGAGGTTGCTGTCCGGCGCGGGGGCGTGCGTCAATGGGCTGCTAGTGAAGCGCTACCGGCCGAGGGCGGCGAGGGAAGGGTGGCGATGGCTAGTATTTGGTATGCTCAGACGCGACCAACTCTCTTGGGCTCGAGAGAAACAAAGGGAAATTGGGAGAGAGTAAAGTGCTTCTCTTGTCTCTCTCTTTCTCTCATCAGACATATATATATTAAGTTATAGATTTAAGTTTATTTAATTATTTTTATTACCTAAACACTAGAATATCTTATCCTTTAAAAAGTATTTGATTTAATTAATATATCTTTTATAATATCTTCCACTACAAGCCGAACGACTTTTCGTCGATCCTATTTTCTTATCAGGCCGGCCACGAGGGCTTACCAATGATATTCTCTCGGCTTGTCTCTATCTCGCACTGGATCCCTAATCCCCGGGTCGACGACCCCAAATGATAACGAAATGATCAGAGCATCACGGGTCGCCCCTTATCCCACCTGCATCCACGCTTTCGGCTTTTGACTCCTACCGGATCAACTTTATCGGGACTAACTTTTGTCCGGTATTCTTACTTAATTAATCTGGATTAATTAATATTTAATTAATTTCTGGTTTAATTGATCTAACTCGGCCGACTATCCATCTCCAACTATTCTATGTAACTCTGGCCTGGCCCATTAAGGCCTCTCTCGGCTCTATAGTTGCGAGAATGGATTTCGGTCCATTAAATTCTGATTTTCTTTAACTTTGAGGTTAATACTAATTAATCTGATTTAAGTTAATTAACCTCATTTAAAATTAAAAAATTCACTGATTTATACTTAGGAAATTTTGGGATGTTACAATTCCATTCTATTGTATCAAGTAATAAGTCCTTCGATTCTTTTTGCTTTGTTCTTTAACTTACCAGTCAAGGAATCTCTCCATAGTATATTCAAACTCTTTCTAGACTATCGGAGGTGTCCACTTGGATTTGTTCCTAATTGGCTTATCTGCATCGTCATAACAAGGTTTCAAGAAGTTAAAAATGAAAAGTTGGGTGTTATTATAACTTTTTCAATAAATGTACTCTATAGGTCATATTCCCAACAAAACCATTTGCATGACTTCAAGTGACCTTTATATCTTTAAATGAATCCTATTGTGCACTACTTTTTTCATGTAGCTTCTTCTATAATTGTAGAGTAAGTTTGTGAGCCAGATCTTATTTGCAACGAAGAACTCCTAAGGTATCTTTCCTTGATCAACATACTTATTCATTTGCTTGGCCACTTTAGTTAAGCTATCCCATACCTCATCCAATAGTTATTATCGGTTTCTTGCAAGATGATATATTGGATGACATTTGCCTTTGTGGTTGCCTTGCCACTTTATGAGGGTTTTAAGGTTGATGGACATAGGTTATAAGAAAACTGGGTGTCATCTTCCATATCAAGCGAGTCTTTTGTTAGGTATCAAAAAATGCCTAAGGTACTTCTCAAGAAAAGATTTATCAACTCTGTCAAACCTATTAGTTTAAGGATAATTGGCTATTGAAAATTCGACTCCAAGTTTAAAATCTTGAGCAGTGCCTTTCGCAATTAGCTTGTAAATCGAGCATCCATATCACCAACAATGTCTTCCAGCAAGTCCAAGTGTTTTACCACACAACTTAGAAAAAGAGGTCGACTAACTATGTTTGTCATACATGTTGTTGGGGCGGGTATAAACACCACACATTTTAAAAACTTATCTTGAGACAAAGAGAGCCTTTATAGAAAGCTGAAGAACATTGTCTAGAACCACTATTTAAATGTCAACTTATATTATATTTAAAAATAAATAATAAAATCAACATTTGGAGTGCGAATTTTAGAATTGGGTATTAAATGCCAGTTTTTTTAGAATTAATTTTTAAAGCCAATATTTTAAATGTTGACCTTAGAAGTGGACAATAAATGGCAACCTTAGTAGGGTAAAGTTTTAAAGGTAAAGGTCAATTTTAAAATAAAATTTTTATTTAATTTTTATTTTTTAATTATATATTTTCAAAGTATAATATAAAGGATTAATTAGATAATTAGGATATTTCAGGGGGTATACATGAAAAAAACCTAAGAAGAAAAATATGTTTAAAAAAAGGTGTGTTCTACCGTACCTTGGGTTGGTACCCACGGTCTCATACCGTGGGTTCCAAGTTTTATTTATTAGGTCCAAAGTTACTGTTCATTACTATTTACAAAATGGCGGCGCTACTATAGCTTCGAACCTAACCCGAACCCAAAAACCAAACATTATAACCCACAAAACAACACCCCAGGACCCACCACGGTATCACACTGTAGCAATACGGTGGGAATAGTACAGACGGCATCCTAGAATTCACCTTATTAAAAGGGTGCGTGCTACAGTACAATGAGATTTTTCCCACGGTATGAGACCTTTGGGTTCTAAGCTTCAGTTTTTGGGTTCTAAGCTTTACTATTTGGGTCTCAACCACTATAGTAAAAATGGCGGCACTACTGTAACATAAACACCACCCCAGAACCCAAAAACCTATATATTAGAACCCAGAAAACACTACCCTAAGACCCACCCAGGACCCATACGATCTTATACCGTATGAACACTGTATGTTAGAATTCACCTTAAAAAATGGGGTGAATTCTAATATATTGTGTACACTGTTCACACGGTATGAGACCGTGGGGTAGGAAGGGGTGGGGTCATGGAGTAGTGTTTTTTGAGTTATAGTATGGTGTTTTGTGGGTTTCGCGCCGCCATTTTGCTATAGTGGCGCCACTATGCTATAGTGGCACCACTATTTTGCTACAGTAGACTCTAACCCAAGAGCTACACCCCAGAATCCATAAACTACAATCCATAACCCAGCGACATAATACCGCCCATAGCACTGTAGCACTCACCAATAGGGCTGTCAAACATCAAGCTGTTTGTGAGCAGCTAGGGTTGTGTACGGTCCGGAACCGGACCGGACCAGTCTAGAACCGGACCGGACCGGTTTAACAGGTTTCCCTTTTATTTGGACCGGACCGGACCAAATAATAGGGAAATCCGGACCGGTCCAAGCCGTTTTGGATCGGACCGGTCAGGTCCGGTTCCGGTTTGGACCGTTTTGGACCGGTCCGGTCCGGCCCGCCCCGGTCCCGATTTTTTATAAATTAAAATTTAAATTAATATATAATTATTTGACTCATTACTCATAAATATAAACATAACAATATGGAGATTGATTGAAACACCACCTGACCATCCAGTCATGATTAGCATATATAACCACCATTTAGAACTTCAAACAAGTATAGAAAACTCAAGGAAATTCACATCTTTATGACAAGCCTTTGTCATTTGTCCCTGTTTTTTTGCACATCCATGTAGCAACTAATCCATTTGGTTGTTGGGAAGGCAGCTTTAGGGCTAATGAAACATCACTGCATCAGAGATGAGATTTGATTTATTCCAAAAACCCAGAGAATATTTACATGGGGCACTAGCCACCTTCACATGTTCTTCAGAATGGACAAGAGATTAAACATCAGAGATGTGAATGAAATACATTCCTACGCTCACTAGTATACATACATAACCCTCAACTATGCAGTTCCTCAAACAAGCCCAGAGGCTGTGTGGGGGAACTGCATGTATTTGGAGAACCTTCTCTACAAAGATGACACAAAATTGATATTATATTATTATGTCAAGCTTTCATTTCTCAAGAAAACATCACCCTCTTCACTTTCTCCAAAGGCTTCACGTAACACCGCTCACCGCCGAGTGTTCTATGATGACGGAGTTTCAGTCATCTCAGGCTACATGTAGAACCGGGCTCAGAATGCTGCTAGATGAGCATAGTATGCAGGAGGCACTGTTCAAGTTTGAATAAAAATCACTTTTTTGTCACAATCCATGTTAGATATGTTGATGCACAACTTTGAATAAAAATTACCAGGAAGGATATTTCCACTCCGGTCAGTACTACTTCGATCTTTGTGGTTGTTTGCGAAAAGTCTCGTGTGATGGCGTTTCTGAAGAACCACGAAAGTCACAGGAGGTTGATAATTTGGCTCTAAAGATGCACATGCCTGTACAAGAAAAGGAATAAGAATTACTGATAAATGAACAAGGAATACAGAAAAACGAAGAATGGTAAATGACAAACTTCTGGATGGCATCTAATTCATAGAGCAGGACTTGATAGAATTGACCTTCACTGACAACATCCCTAAATGAAAATTCAATTAGAAAATAGAAAAGGTCATTTAGAATGTGAAATAATGTAAAAACATTACTGTTACACATCAGAATCTTGTCCTCCTGTATGTATGTATTTAAATTATGTAAAAACATTAAAGCTACACATCAAAATCTTGTCTTCAGTGGTGTCTTATAGTTCCCTACACTCCTGCAGTTTCCTGCAATTCCCTGCAAAATTAGAAAGCAAAAAATCAAAAAACACTCAAATCAGAACTCAGAAATCAGAATTCAATCAATGACTCGATTAAATTGAATATTTCCCTGCACTCCTGTAGTTCCCTGCAAAATGTCAATTTCCCTGTCAGTTAACATGCTAAACTGAAATTATAAATCAGAAATAAAAAAAAATCAATCAATTGCCAATTGGATTGAATATTGCCCTGTCAGACTGTCAGTTTTCTGCAAAGCATATAATCAAGCAAGTAAAAGAAAAACTCATCCTCAAAGCATCAAACAGTCAATTCCCATACTTAGAAGACAATCCCAAGAGAATCCAACAAAAACTAGAAAAATTCAGAAAGCAAAGATAAAGTCCTCAACAAAATAACTGAAAAAAACATAACAATATATCAATATCAATCTGAGTTCCCTTCACTACCATCCTCTTCAGAGATTGTGGAAGGTAATTGTTCCCCAAATGAATATGAACCGGTTGACATTGTTTTCATTTCTGAAAAGTAGTAAAGAGGAAAGAATAAACAAGTGATGAAAGTTTAGTAATCAAAATTATGAAATAATTAAAGAATGAGGCGTAAAGATAACCTGCCAAAATTGATTGAGAATGCAATAAGTTGTCCAACTCTTCTCTGCATTCTTCATCCATAATAGTTGAAAGACGATTGGAAAGCAACCAATCACGCGAGCACATCAATGCCTCAATCATCCTTGGATGCAAAGAACTCCTAAATGAATCAAGAATTCTACCACCACTAGAAAAGGCAGATTCAGAAGAAACTGTAGAAACCTGAACACTTAATAACTCTCGAGCTATCTGTGACAAGATTGGGTACTTGTGACCATTCAACCTCCACCAACTGAGAATATCAAACTGTTGAGAGTATGGTTCACAACTATCATTCAAGTATTTGTCAACTTCATGCTTACTTGATGAAGAGTCACTAGGATCTGCATATTCAGCAAAAAGATCTGATTCTTGTTCCTCAACTTCAATTGGAACGCTTAGTGTGCTTTGGTTATCATTTGAGGACTGTGGATTTTCTTTGTCATACAAACTGAACAAATCCTTAAGCAACTTCTCAACTTTCTGGCACACACCTTCAATGCAATCTTGTGGCTTTTGGCATCTCGCATAGAAATGTCTAAGTAGTTTGAACTTGAACCTTGGATCAAGAACAACAGCCACAAACAACACATCATTAATTTTCTCTGCATCCCCCCAGTATTTGTCAAATTTGTTCTTCATTCTAATAGCCATCATGCAATGTGTGGGATTCCCATCTGGTTGATTTATCATCTTATCCAACTTTTGGGATATATCAAATATTTCTGGAAGAAACAAATTTGATGTTGCATATGATGATCCACTAAACTTCTTAGTGGCCATATAAAAAGTCTTCAGAAACTCTGTATATTCCCTTGCCTGCTCCCAATCATCATAAGTAGGAGGTTGTTGATTATCTTCTATAAAATAATTATCATAATTCCCATCGCCAACCATCCCATCAAATGCCTTTTGGAATCTTATTGTTGTATCCAACATAAGATAGGTGGAATTCCACCTAGTGGTCACATCTAAGCACAATAAGGCCTTTGTTTCAATTCCTTCTCTTACACAACATTCTTCAAATGATTGTTGCCTCACTGTTGAAGACCGCACATATTTGCAAGCAAGCCTGATTCTTTCCACAGACTTCTCAATCTCCTTCAAACCTTCATTCACAATCAAATTGATGATGTGAGCACCACATCTTAAGTGTAGGAATTTTGGTTCTAAAATAATAGAACCTAGACCAGAACCCAATTTCCTCTTCAAACTGTTTAGTGCCGCATCATTAGATGATGCATTATCAACTGTGATAGTGCATAGTTTTTTGATGTTCCATTCTCGCATGCATGCCTCGAGCTCTCTACTAATGGTCTCCCCCTTGTGATTCTGAACTTGAAAGAAATTGATGATTCTCTTATGCAAAACCCAACCCTTGTCAATAAAATGTGCTGTGACACACATGTAGTTAATGTTCTGAATGGACCTCCAAGTGTCTGTGGTCAAGGAAACTATGTGCTTCTTCATACTCCTACTTAATTTTTTCTTCATGTCCAAGTACAATTGATAACAATCTCTAGCTACAGTTGTCCGAGATGCATGGTGGCTAAAACTTTGGTTGTAGCTTGAAACAAAATGTCTTGAATGCCACATTTTCAACATGCCTAAACGGTAGCTCCCCACAAACTATGTACTCAGCACAAGCTATTCTGCAAACTTTTGGATCAAAATTCACAGTCACCAACTTTCCATCTTCAGCTCAATCTACCTTTTCAAAGGCTAGAGTTTTTTTATTTTTACCATCATTATTTGGGTTCTTTGTGCACTTTCCCAGATACTTACGCAGAGTACTAGTGCCATTTTTGCTCTTATCACACTTATAATTCTTCCCACAATGCTTACATTCAACCCTATCAGTCCCCTCTATCTCTTTGAAATCTTCCCAAACATCGTAATCAAGAAAGAAGATTTCCTCTTTCTTGAAACAACACTTGAAGCTGTCTCCGCTATATTTCTAGATGTACCTTGATTTTCTTCCGCCATTAAATTTTCTAAACCAAAAAAAAAAAACACACAATGAAGTTAGTAAATACTGAAAACTGAAAAGCAAGTTGAGATTCTTGAGAATTTGAAAACTCATTTGCATATGCAATCAAACAAACTCATATAGGTTCATCACTTTTTTTATTCAAATCTAAAATCTATTTTGAGGAACAATTAAATAGTATAAACTAATAAACTATAAAGTATAAAGTTATAAACAAAGGCAAGTAAGTAGTCACCTGAAGGCTGAAACTCACTGTGCAACAGTATAATTGCAAGGTAGTCGGGCCAGAACAACTAAGTAGCTAACCAAAGACCATTCACTACATAATTAAAAGTATATGGTTATATAGAATAAACAAGTGAACAAGCCAAAGAGCATTCACTCATTCAGTATTGAGTATTCATTATTGATTATTCAATACATAATTATAATTTAAAAGAGACTAGCATTTGAAACAGAGCCTCATGCAAAAACTATAGACTTTCATAAGACATAAGGTCCCTAACATCTGAATTCTGAAACATATAAAGGTAGAACTTTTATGGTACTAGAGAAATCATCTAACAGTTCAGAAACACAAGAACAGAAAAAAAATTATGATCTGTATACCAAAAATTTATTTGTTTTAGTAATGTTTCAAGTCAGCAGTTAGCCTTGCTTTCTGTGTTACTTCTTGTGTTGTTTGTTCTGCAGTCTAATTATGTGTTTGATGTTTTAGATAGTAGTTAATCATTTGAAAAAAAGCCTAGACTGAAGCATCTAAAAAAAATTAACAATGCGAAAATGCTTTCTCTGTATAACTAAAAATTTATTTATCTAGTAGTACTCAGTAATAGACTAATAGTTCCATTAAAATATATGAAAGCTTGAAGCTGGTTGTGGTGAAGTCCTGATATTTGATGGTTTTGTTTGTTCTGGGGACTGGAAAGCGTGAGCCAAAGAAGCAGCTTACTCCATTAAACAAACACAAATTATCTGGATTTTAGTTTTACTTGATTTATAACTCAAAGTAATAAATGATTGAAAACAATCAAACATGGATATCTGTCCAAATAATCAGATATATATCTCCACATAATCCATTAAACAACACAAGAAGTATTACACTATTACTTCAAATTCGAAGAGATAGAGAGAGAGAGCAAGAGAGGTAGAAAGTCTAGAGAGTAAAGAGTGCGGCACCTCTTCTTCAGTTCTTCTTCAAAATGCCAGTCACGCCACGAAGCAAAGAGAGGTAGAGAGCGGGCGCAGCTTTGAGCCTTCGAGACGCCAATAAGCAACGAGTGAAAGAATCGCCGAATCGGGACCACCGGCACCGGACCAGGGAGAGGCGCGCCAGAGACAGAGAAAGAAGGGAGAGGCGGCGGTGCGACTTCTCAGAATCTCAACAAGCGAGCGGTCTGAATTGAGAATTCTGGAACACTAGAATTCAAAAGGCAAAAAGTTAATTTTCTATTAAATTAATAATTTTTACAGATTTAATTTAAAAACCGGTCCGGTCCGGTTTGGACCACTGATTCGTAAAATCGAACCGGACTGCATCGGCCCTGAACCGGTTCCCAAACCGGACCGGACCGGTTAATGGCAAAACCGGTTTAAACCGGACCGGTGGTTCAAAAAAAACCGGTCCGGTCCGGTTTACGGTTTAACCGGTTTTTTTGCACAACCCTATGAGCAGCTTGAGATCGGCTCAGTAAAAGCTCGAGCTCGGCTCTGAATTTCGAGCTTTCGAGTCGAGTTCGAAATTAATTTCGAGCCGAGCACAGCTCGAAAGCTCGAAATATAATATTAATATATTAATATATAATATAAATATTAATAAAAATTTAATAAAATATTATAATATATGAATACAATATTTTATATTTAATATTGATATATAATATATAATATAAAAAATTAATTTATAAATAAATTTTTAATTTTAAACTAAATCGGAGATTTTAAAATTATAATTGAGTTTTTAATTTCAAGCTTTCGAGCCAAGCTCGAGCTTTCGAAATTAAAATCGAGCCGAGCTCGAGCAAACTCTATTTCGAGCCGAATTCGAGCTGGGCCCAACCCGATCAAGGTCGGTCCGTTTACAACCCTACTCACCAAAGAAAGGATTTTACCCATAAGCCATGTTGCTTATTGTTTTGGTCTAATACCCAATTTAGTCTCTCTATTATACCGAACCGACCCTTTTAGTCCCTCGATTATAAATTTAACCTTTTGGTTCCTATATTTCCACGATTAAGAAATATCACTCCCTCCCACAGGTCTTTTTAGTCCCGGTATATATGTCTTTCAAGCCTTTTTGGTCCTTGTACATATGCCTTTAGGGACTAGATTTTTACAATCATGGAAGTAGAGGGACTAAAAAGGCTCAATTTATAACAGAGGGATTAAAAGGGCAGGTTCGGTGTAATAGAAGGAATAAATTAGGTATTAGCCTAAAAATCAAAGATATCCTCCAAATTTATTTTTAAAAATAACATAAAATATCTCTCACCTAAGAAAACCCTTTTATTTGAAAATGTTTTTATAAGTGCTACGTACCACCTGGCCTCTCTCCCTCTTGAAATCGAGAAAGGGAGGCGGGCGACCGAGCACAAGTTTCTCTTCCCAATTCTTAGATCTCCCTAAGTGCGCCGTGGTGATGGTCGGGGAGCAGTCTCGGCCGGATATTGGCCGCCGTCCGCCGGGGCGGAGGCGGGGCAGCCGGATGCCTCAGGTTTTCCTCTCGTTCGCTGCTTATTGTGTGTTTTTTTTGCTAGAATCTTTTTGGTTTTTGCCTGAATCCGGCGAAATTACGCCCAATTTGGCTGCTTTCTGCTGGATTTCACCCGTTGTTTTGGAGATTCCAGCCAAAATCTGAATCCTCCTTGTTCTCCTTTCGGTGTGGGCGGAAGCTGAATTCTTTGGTTCAATTGGATGCACACCAATGGGAGCATTCACCTTAGTCTATTGGAATTAGCTCTGTATCGTTGGAATCTAATGAGCCATGACTTTTCATGCATGCCCTATAAACAGTGATTTTATTTATCATGAACTTTATCTAGTTCAAAGAATTGGCCTTCTTATTAGGTATTTGATGAAGTTTTTTTTTATTCTTTTATTGTTAATATCTGATATACATACTTCATTGTTTGAACGTCTGTGGGAAGGTCTTCCTTGACCACCATATTGTTATTTTCATTTGCTGTAGTTGCTGGAAGGGATCTTTTATTATGTTGTTGCTTCTCATTTTAGAAATTTGAACTATTTATGTAATTAGCCCAAGAAGAAAATATCCGACATGCTTGGTCCTCAATGGAGCAAAGAAGAGCTTGAGCGTTTCTATGAAGCCTACCGCAAGTATGGGAAAGATTGGAAAAAGGTGTCTTTTGTTTCATGCTTTTGCTTTGGTAGAAACAGTCTACAATTATGCTTGCTCAAGGATAATTTAACACTGAGGTTGGTGTTCTTGACTTCTATGCTTATTTATGTGAATTACAGGTAGCTGGTGCTGTTAGAAACAACAGATCATCAGATATGGTAGAAACACTTTACACTATGAATAAGGTGAGGTTTCTTGATTCAGAAGAGTTGTTGTAATTGTGTCGTGCAAGCCATGTTTTTGACCCAAGTTTTTGTGAGTTTATCATGACTTCTGAAGAGAATAAAACACTTGCTAAACTATTTAAAGAATCTTCTATTGGCAAGCTTCAGAAGATATGTGCTTTGAATGGGGTGGATGTAACGGATCATGCCCCCCATTGCAACTTTACTGAAGAGAGAAAGGGTTATGTGACCTGTTCAAAATTAAGAACAAATGCTGCCGTGATAAATCCTTTTATCTGGTTTAGTTGTAACGGTTGATCGGTGGGGACATATATAATATAATCATAAATGGATGTTGTGGTATTCCTGAAGTGTTTTGTTTGAGCACGGAAGCTTTAATATTATAATAATATTACAAATGATGAGGACATGGAGGAGGCTCACTCCTCCGAGATTAGAGTTGCGAAGAGGATGTGTCAATGTCTGGATAAAAGATGGTGATTGAACCATAAGGGAGTGACAACTTGTTGTTGGAAGTATGCATTTTACAAGACCTTGAGAAACAACCCAACAATATTTGATGCATTTCTAAATAAGATAAATCTAGCAAAGGAGTTGTGTGTTTGTGCCTAACTACTCGAGATAGACTGATTTTATTTGACTGTCCTTGTAGTACTGTCTTCTAGTTTTTAGGAATTTTTTTTATTTTTTATTTTTGCGTTTAATGGTCTGACATTCTTCCTCTACATCTGTATATCATCATGCTATCTACCTATTATTGGTTCTATATATCTTCTTTTTGTGCATCCAAATAATACTTTCTAATCATTTACCTTATAGATTTTTTCCTTCTTATCCATTTTTTCTCTTCCATAGAGATGTACTATATCATTTCTTTCCATGGTGAAGAAATTGTCCTGTAGAAGTTTCTTCTGCCTCATTATTATTGCGGTGAATTATCTTCTCGTTTAGCTATCTATCTTCCCTTAGTTTGATTTGTGTGATTCCTGCTGCAGGCAATTCTCTTAGTAAGTTCAGTTTGATAATTGCAAGCAGTTTTTCTAGAATTTTATCTTCCGTTTTAGTTTCACATTTACGTGGTTTCTGTTTCAGTAGGAAGTTCTTCACGATGAAATTTATTTATTCGCATTCATCAGAAGCTTTTGTTTTGTATTAAACAATTGATTTTAGCTTATGGGCAGTTTTGATTTTGAAAATCGGCTGTCTATATAGCAGGGCTAAATGTGTCCAAATGTGTTTCTTATGCAATTTACGTAATACTTGGCATCATTTTTTTTTAAACTACACATTGATGAAGCTGGCATTTATTTTGACCTAATAAAATAACATGTTACATGAAAGAAAATATCAATCAGCATACTGGTCATATTTCCTCCAAGTTTAGGTAGGACCATACCCACTGTATTCACTTGCATCCCTGATAAACAGTTACAAGTGGCTTCCAGGAAGTTCAAGAAGCAAGGGTAGCCGATAAGGATAAAGGTGGAATAACTTTGTATAGGTCTCGGGGATACTAGAGTTTATTCTCCTAGAAAAGGAGTGAACTTGGCCTTTGACTATTTGATAATTTGAACAAGGTTGGTCTGCTCAAATTTTCCTGTATTCTTGAATAAAAGAAACATTCTCTCTAGGCCAGATTGGAACCTGTATTTCACTTGCAAATACATCTTAATTGTTTCTTCTGTTGATTTTTTCAATCAATCCTAGCTTTGCTTTAGTACCTCCTTGACAATGTGCTTAAAAATGTATGAGAAGTGACAAGGACCATGATCTTGTTTTTTAGTAGTTTCAAAAGTTTTAGAACTAAATAACAAAGGTGATTATGGATTAGGAAATCATAATGTAATGTTTTTGTTTGGGAGAAATAGAATTTTGACTCTGAATATCAATTCCGATTTACACATGTTATTCTACCTAAATTGGTTTAAGTTACCTTATTCTGGTTGGTTTTAAAGGATGAATATTCTACTCTGTTGGCAGAAAAGATGGAAAGTTAATCCAATAATACTATCTATGGCCTTGTTTCTCTGAATATCTATAAACCAATGTGTATTTATTCTAGTATTAGATCCAAATATGGAGATAATAGAGATAACCCCTATCTAGGTCTCATGAAATGGTTTAAAAGAATCAAATTGAAAAGAACCTAAATGGTAAAACATTCAAATGTAGTTGAAAATCCTGCGATTTTTTCAATTCAGTATGATTCTGAAACTAACTTTAGTTAGATAATATTTCCGAAATTTCAGAGTTCCTATAATATCACTGGCCAGAACGAGCAACAAAATTATGCAGTTATTTTTGTACAAACTTGCTATGTTTTCAATTCATGATCACAAAATATGCAAAACTAATATGATGTGGTCATTGCTTGTTATGTCATTGGGTTGAAATCCATTGTTCCACACTATTCATGTAGGTATGTTACATTGGGGTAGTTTTTATACTGTTAGACTAACCACCAAAATAACATCGCGGACTCCTTCACAACATCTAACCTAACTGCCAAATCCCTGTTTTGTCATTTATATATGACCACTTTTATTCTCATTTAAGTTGTTATATAATATTTTTTTTTTGAACGTTGTGGAACATGTGCTTATATACAAGTGTTCTAATTCAGTCAGAAATTGCAGGCTTACTTATCCCTTCCAGAAGGAACAGCTACCTTAGCTGGATTAATTGCAATGATGACTGATCACTACAGTATCCTGGTTAGATCAACTATTCTCCTAGCTTAGCATTATGTTTCATGTGGTGCATCTTGAATACTTATGGTGGTTAATAGCTTCAGTTTTTGAGTTAGTTTCTTTCTGTCAAAATCTACTCATCCTTTTTTCAAGCTGTCATAATTATGTCTATTTCAAATTTGTAAACCTTTGGTATGATGTAAGCATTGCATTTCTTGTGCCACAAACAACAAACTTATATTCTAAAGTGTCCTTTCTATGTTAGAATCCTATAGACATTTGCCTAAGTTGTTGGTTCTATGATAAATTAGAAGTTTCCGTGTCGATGATCCTATGAGTCTCCCTTAGCATAGGAGAGGAACAGATCAAGGGACATCCCAGCCAATTGTTCTTGGACCTACTCAAATCCTTCTTGGTTAGAAATAGAGTACCAATCAATCAACTAATCCTCCCTGAATGCATGTCTCAGTATGTTCCAAGCACCAATCGTTATTTTAATGGCAAAATCAAGCTTTTGCTGTTTTCTCATAGTGTGTCCATTATGGGACTTGATGTTGATTACATAAATGTTGTTTGATTCTTCTCATATCAAGGAAATGGCTGTAGAAACCATATGGCTAACCTTGTGAGCAATGAGGAGATGATTAAGATTGTGAGCACTTATTAGGTTAAATGATTTAACTTTGTGTAAACTCAATTGTACTTCTGTTATGGTATCATTTCAGCTGACATTGTAACAGCTCGTCAAAATTAAAACATGGTTAAGAAGAGCACCAAAATCTTGTATGAAGCATGACGTGACATATGACGGATTTTGAAATACTCAACATATTCTGAAAGGGCAGTTTAGGACTAATCATTCAGCTTTGATTTAGAGAAAGGTGCCACTTTGCTTGAAGCATATTTTAGAAAGATACTGAATAAATGATTATAAAGCCAATCTGAAGATACATTATATCAATGTATTAAAATGACAATTAAGAAAAAAAAATGAAATCTGTCATCATCAAATGTCTGCACAGTTTTCGCTGCTGTACGGCAACCAGTGCTTTTGATCGATATGAAGCTACACGCTATCAATGTAATAAAATGATGATTAAAAAAACAAAAGAAATCTGCATAGTTGTTGCCGGTATACAACCACCAGTGAATATGATCCTGAGTCCTGACCCTATATTCAAAGGACACTCTTAGGATTTTATAATCCCACCAAATGGAAATCAACAAATAAAGCGTTTCATTTCTTGTTCTAGAATTCTAAAAATTTAATCCCTTTTTATAAACTTCGAGCAGGATTTTTTTTATAGAGTTGTTGATCCAGAAGAAATAAGAGTGATCATTAACTTGTTTTAGTGAACCCTTTAGCTTCTCGGAAGTTTACTTTTTATTTTTTCTTGGTTACTTAAAAAGCAAAAGCATATATTAACTTAATGAATCTTAAGCTATCTACTAATCTAACTTCAATAATCTGGTAGAAATTATTTGACTCATCAAATAAAAAACCAGAGAAAAGTTCTTGGTTTCTTGCTTTAATGCCTTCACTATTGCCAGGGAAAGAATCTGTCTTAGAACAGTTTTGGGAAGGCTTTACACTCTTGGGTTCTTAAGAACTCTAATGTTTTTCAGCTTATTATATTTAAATATATTTCTGCATTCTATTTTCGGTTTGCAGATTTTTATTCTATTTTGTTTTTTTATCTATTTTTTGTCCATTTGTTTGTAACTGCTGTGGTAGCCTGATAACCATAGTGCAATTATAAATATCAAAATCCTCCATTTTTTCATTAACTATTATATTAATCAAAATATGAATAGTTTGCTATGGCTATTAAAGTGATGCATTTGCCAACATGTTCATGTTATGAAACCAGCATTTGATTCTTTATTTCTTAAAATAGAAGACATCTTTTGCTACTGTATTTTCTTTGTTAGTTTTCCACTATAGGAGTATCAACAAGTGTTTTTGAAGCTATAGCAATATGTAGAAAATGTGATACTGGAGTTAAGGATTCTTCTTATTTGTGCCTTTTGTATTTCTTGTATTTAACTTCATAGATGATGCTTCAACTGGTTCTAGCAACTTGCTGCAATCTAAATAAATGAGCTGAACTGTAGGAAGCCAGTAATAGTGACCATGAAAGTAATGATGTATCAAGAACACCTCGCAAGGCTCAACAACGAAGTCGAGGAAAGTTTAAATTGGTATCAAAAGGCTCTGATGGAAATTCACCAGATCTTTTGCAAAATCAGTCTGGTTCATCAAGTTATGGGTGCTTATCCTTACTGAAAAAGAAGCGTTCTGGAGGTCAGTTAAAACATGCATAGTAAATGTTCTAATTTTTTTTATCATGCTCTTGTTATATAACTAATAGTCAGAGTTTTTGTGCACATAAAATCACAAATTTACATGCCATGTATCCATTTATAGGGTAGTCCTTTATATGTGTGCATATAATGCAGGGTTCTCTCTAATGCTAATAATTCTTAATTCTCAATTTCACGGATAGAAAATTTATATCAGATTATAGGAGATATTTAAGATTGCTTCTAGAGGTTAAAGATTCCCATCTCTTAGTTTCTCGCTACAGGCAGTGGTTGTGGCAAGCCAGTCCGGTCCAGTGTAGAATTCTCTACAACAATAATTGGTGGTGTAGTCCTTTCTAGAGGCGTTCTGTTGATGAAGCCAGTCCTGTTCATTAGTTTTTGATGAAGGAGGTGATTCATATAATCATTATGGGAGTGAAGTGTTTAGTCCAAGCAAGGCTTTTGTTTGCATTGCAAAAGAGCTGTAGGATGTGGTGTGAGGCACCAAGGTAGTGCATGATTTTCTAACGGACTACAACAGGGGCTTATTAGATTTGTTTTGTATTAGTCAGGGATTCTTTTGATTTGGTCCTGAAAAATAGTCAAGACTTTACTTTGAGATCAACTTGAGCAGGTGGATGATACCTTCTGAAAAGTGCTATAAATAAAGTTTAATGAAGAAAGCTAAAGAAAGGTTTGAAGAATTTGAAAAGATTCGTTCGAAGCATAACCAAAAAACCTTTTGTCTATCTGTGTTGATTGTCACTATAGCTCCTAATTGGTGGACATACTTGTATAGGTTTTTGTAGGACTTTATTGATTCTTTCTAAAGGCTCTAGGACGAATAACTATACAGTAATTGTGTGATGGGTGGACAACAAACTGCCATGGCCTCATCAATTTTACAATGTATTACTATCACCCCCACTCCAGACAAGTATAGCTGTTAGGCTATTTGGTTCATCGAATCTTGAATGATCTCCAAGGATTTGGTTGGGATATGAAATATTCCCATGTCGCATTTGACATTTCGTAGGACATTTAACATGCCAATTGGAATCACAATATGGCATTCCTTTATAATGTGATTACCACCATAGCTATGGTTAATATTAAATTATCACCAAGTGGGAATTTCACTTGTTTTTCTTAGGATAAAAAGATACTCTCACTACCTCATTCCCCCATCTTTTGCTATCTCACGACCTTTGGTTTTCTTCTTCTGCACATGTTCTCTTTTCTTTCTTATTGGTGCTTTTGTTCATCACCTGGCCTTTCATCTATTCCTTACACTGTCTCTTTCTGTTGACTTCACGCCCCTTATCATGATACCTCGCTGCCTCTTTACCTTAGTTCCCCATTTTATAGGCCCAGATGGTTTTGTGGAGTATCTCACTCCAGGTGTATTGGATCATTCTCCCCCATCAATTACATGTAAAACCTTAGCTAAACAGTGGCCTGAAGCCATTTTTTTTATCCATGTCTTATTATCTTCTTTTCATTCTACTTTACTCTCCCTATACATTAGAATCTTTGCCTCATGCTAACCCCCTTTTTTTTTCTTCTATATCTCATGCTTTCCCCCTTCCTTTCTTTACCTCTTATCCATTCTCCCTTTCTCTCTGCCTTACAACCTTTAACCTAATTTGAGAATTTGACTTTCTAAACATGCCATTATACAAACTTTTTCTTTTAGAATCCCCATAGTGTAATTCTAATATATGCTCTTCAATGTCTTGATGACCCAAATGGTAGAGAACAATAATATATGTCAGAGAAAGCAGTTCTGTGATCTTTGACTTAGACTAAAATTAATTTCTGGAAATTGTCTCAGATATCTTTGCAGGCAGCCGACCTCGTGCTGTTGGCAAGAGGACTCCTCGCATCCCTGTTTCTTATGGGAAAGATGATCGGGCAAAGTTAACTCCTTCTAAACCAGGTGTTAAATCTGGAGTGAATTCTGCTGATGATGAAGGTGTCCATGTTGCAGCATTAGCTTTAGCAGAGGCTTCCCAAAGAGGAGGCTCTCCCCAGATTTCTCGAACACCGGGCAGAAGAATGGATCATGTCAGATCCTTGCCCCCACCAAGTGATGGAAGAAAGGTAGTAGCTTTATAGCTCCATTTGTTTGAGTTCTTTTTCCCTCTCTTTATTTGATAGGGTGATCTATTTACTTTTCCTGCAAGATGCAGAATGTTGATTCACAGATGGTCAATCCTAAATTTGTATGTGATGATGGAGATGGTTTGGAAGGTAGTTTAGAGAGTAGAGAAGCTGAGAATGCTGATTTTGGCAAAGATATTAATTACCTGATAGAAACTGAAGGTGCCGGCACAACTGAAATCCACGGGAAGGTCAAGAGGGTTCCAGGAAAGGCTTCTAAAGAAAATGGAAGTGATCAATTTGATGATGAAAGGGAAGCATGTAGTGGTACTGAAGAAGGGCTTAATGTTAGAAAAGTTAAAGATGAAAAAGACATTGAGGCTACAGATGGGAAATATGCACGGGCTTCTAAAGGTTCAAGGAAGAGAAGTCGACAATTATTTTTTGGAGGTACTCTTTATACTTTTATTTTAACTGGTTTTCTTTCTGCCAAACTTTACATTTATGGTAATAATTTGTTGATGTTTCCATTTTCTTTTGTTTTTTCTTCTATTTGTTGAGTGACATGAGCCATTACTGTTCATTTATTGACTTGTTTCCGTTTCGAAGTTCTATTGTTTTTTCTTCCATTTCTTGATGCTATGTAACTGTTCATTTTCAGATCATTGTAATTATTCCTTGCTTAATGATAAAAGCAAACTTATCGCAAACTTATTTTTTGTCAAAATATCAATGCTTATCGTGTGTACAATGTCAGATATGATGGAAACATATACTTCTGTGTTTCTTTTTTAAATAAGAGATATGATTCTATCTGTTGAAGTCTCTTTTGGTCAAAACAATATGAATATTAATACTGACTAGGCATGTTTGTTGATATTTGCCATATCTGACAATTGGCTAACCGGGAATTAAGGTGTTTCCCTTGTCAAAGCAGCATTAACCAACCCAGTTTATCCTTGGGGATAACTAACTTTGTCAAACTTAGTGAAACAATGGAATCATTATCACAGTCAACAAAGTCACTAGTGTTTCTATCATTGTTTACCTATTCTTTTGAATCCATACTCATCATACATTATTATATATGCATAAGAAAATTCTGGAATAAAATAAAGCATAATTTTTATATGGTTTGGACAGTTTGAATTTTCCATGTTATTCTTTTGTCATATGCCCTAGTAAGATTTATACATGGGAAATAGGTTGTTCCAAGTATCTTCCTTCTGTAATTATGTTGAAGAAGATGATTTTGTTTGACAAAAAATTTTCTGTCTAATTAAATGAATTTTTATGGTTCTTCTTTATATATATATATATATATATATATATATATATATATATATATATATATATATATATATATATATATTTATATTCCTTTGAGAAAGGTTTTAGAGTTTTCTCTGATGGGGGATGCTAGCTATATAACACATAACTGCATGCTAGTGGGGACCTCCATGAGAAGTTGTTCTATCCTGAACATTGATAAAACTCCTTTTAATTTTTCTTTAGCTTCAGTTAAAGAATGAACTTATTACAGTATAAATTGGTTATTTGATTTCTTGTGAGATTTAGCTCAGTTCTTTTTTGAGTGAACAATTCTTAGTAATGCATTTTTAACCCTTCATGTTTGTTGGGCCAACTTATACTGCTAACTAGTACTAATCTTCCCACTTCTTTCTTCTGGAGCTGCAAAGAGTCTCTTTTGTTCTAACCTAACAAGAACATTAGATATTCCTTGAATCCCTTTGTTGGTATTTCCCACCCTTTCGTTTTCGCCTTGAATGCTATTTGGTTATTTGACGTATAGGTGCTCCAAACTGAACTATGTTTACTCTGAATTCCATATTCGAGTGGCTTATCTTTGTTGCTTTGTTTTTAGTTTTGTGCATGCAGTTTGTAGCTCATGATATTGTTGCTTTATCAATCTTCTGATGTAAACTACATGATATGATTTTGTATGGCACCATGACATTATTTAACAGCAATTTCAGTATTTTTTTCTTTGGAACAAAGTTTGTCATCTCATCCTCATGTAGATAACTCTTGTAGTGAATCTTTATTCCTGCTTTTCATGGTTTATAGTTTTGAATTGCTTCTGCTCTTGTTGACAAGAATCACCCTTGATTTAGATGAAAGCTCTGCTCTAGATGCTCTACAGACATTGGCGGATTTGTCTTTCAATTTCCTGATGCCAGCCTCTACAGTTGAATCTGGTCAGTTCTCTCATACTTATTATATAATTTTGTAGAAATTAACCATAATGCTGACAATCCATTATTATTCTAATTGATATTTTAGCATGTGCATTTTGCTTGATCTGTATCTCACTAATTTTATGTTAACTTTCAATACATTATTCACTCAAATTTAAATTCTATCTAGACCATTCTGTCAAAATATATGGTCTCCTGTGGTCTCTTTACCCTCTCCATTGCACCTTGATGCAGAACCAGAAGTTGCAATGAGTAAACCATATATTTACTTTATGTTCTATTTACCTGTTCATTTTGTTACTTTCACAATCAGTTCTCAACCTTTATATCTTGATTTTTGATGATTTAACCATTTTCCTAACAATTTCCCTGTTTTTTCATACTTCTATTATTTTTCAAGCTACTGATAAATATATGCATTTAATGAAAACTTCATGTTGATTTGCCATTATTTTTATTCGCATATTATGTGTTTTTAAACTTTGAGTAGATTACCAATTATACTAGTAACTAGCCAAGGAAGTTTGCTTGACTATGCATATTGTGCTCTGTTTCTTACCAAAATCACACAAAATTCATTGTATAAGAAGCTAGCATTTGATTTTAATCTATAACTAGAACATAATTAAAACTTTCCAACTTCATTATATTTAGTTCTTCTTTAGTAATTCCCACCTGCCAGTATATATATATATATATATATATATATATATATATATATATACATACGTGATACGGTCTGGCCGGCTGCAAGTGGGCCCGGACACGTGTCACGTCTGTATTCGTTGCTTAACCATTAAGTAATAATATATATATATATATATATATATATATATATATACACGGGCATGATATAGTAAGGTTGGTCGGATTACTGTTCCGGTAAGGTCGCCTCCCATGTTGGCCCTTGGAGCATGTTTTAAGGATTTCCAACCGTATGGATGGAAAAAACATCGAAAAATAAGGTAGCATGTTTAATTTCATACAATTTGGGAACTTGTACGGTCTTCATCTTAACGTGTGAAAATTTATAAAAATCCTACCGGTTCAGAATTTCACCCGTTAAGATGAAGACCCTACAAGTTCCCAAATTGTATGAAAATCATCTAGCTTTTTTTCGATGTTCTTTCCATCCATACGGATTTTCTTAAAACACGTGTCAAATGGAGACGACATTCCAAATTACCGACCTTATCAGGTATATATATATATATATATATATATATATATATATATAGATATAGATATATAGTTATTATATATATATATATAATAATTTAATAACTATCTACATATATATAATAATTATAAAAAATATATAGATAAATAGTAATGGATATATATATAGTTAATATAAAATTTTATATCACTATAAATATCTATATTATATGATACAATCAGGCGGCCGGACATCTGGCCGGCCTGATTCTATATATATATATATAGGGTCATGATATTATGTGGCTGGCCTTATCACTGTGCAAGTGCAGTTGCCTCTTTTTGGCTCCTTTACACAGTGTTTTGAGGAAATCGAATCGTATGGCTGGAAAGAACATTGAAAAATAAGCTAGTATGTCAATTTTTATACAATTTGGGAACTTGCAGGGTCTTCATCTTAACGGATGAAATTTTGAACTGGTAAGATTTTTATAAATTTTCATCCATTTAGATGAAGACCCTACAAGTTCCCAAACTATATGAAAATTAACATGCTAGCTTTTTTTTTTTTGATGTTCTTTTCATCCATACGGTTGGATTTCCTTCAAACATGCTCGAGGTGGCCAAATGGGAGGCAATTGCAAATGAACAGTGTTTCCGGTCGACCTTACCTTATCATGATTATATATATATATATATATATATATATATATATATATATATATGGTATGGGCCATATATGGCCCAATATATATAAATAGTAACTAATATAGCTATACATAGTAACTAATAGGTGTTATAGTCGGCCGGCCACAAGTGCAGCCGGCCGGACTCTAACATCATACTCTCTCTCTCTCTATATATATATTCTTTAGCTTTTCTGAAATCTTTTCTTTTAGTTATGTATCTCTGTTTTGGGTTCTCATTTTGAGTAGGATGATATCCTTAAGATTTGCAAAATAATAAGTAGGTGTGAAGTCTCAGTAAGGCACATTGCTTTCCACAGTCAAATCTCTCTTTTAAAACACTCTCATATTCCAGTTTCAGAGTTTCAGAGTTTCAGAGGGACAGAAATGCGTTTTAGACAACCTTTGGATTTCCAAGAATAAAATTAATATAGACACTAAATACTTTCATTTATGCATGAATGCATTAGCCGAGCATTTACATATATATATATATATATATATATATCGGTTTTGCTTCCAACTTCACTCTAACGGTTGAATTTGTTTTGAGATTGGGACTTAGAACACAGTGGAAATCAAAGGAAAACAAGCAATCAAAGAGATAGACATCGATTTAACGTGGAAAACCCTCAAATTAGGGAAAAAACCACGGGTTCTACTAGTAAGAGCAAAATCCATTATTCATCCTTCAATACAATAGAAAGGGAGAGGAGGCGAGAGTCTAGCATTGGAGCTGGGGTACATGGAGAGGGAGAGAGGGTCTGGATTTTCAATGTGTCAGGGTTTCACCGTCGGGAGAGAGATCCTTTTTCAGAGGGGTATTCCCCTTCATTTATAGACTGGAGGGAGCTTGGGCTCCAAGTTCAAGCTACTTGTAGC
The DNA here is from genome assembly GCA_026586065.1 of Dioscorea zingiberensis. Taxonomy (NCBI): domain Eukaryota; kingdom Viridiplantae; phylum Streptophyta; class Magnoliopsida; order Dioscoreales; family Dioscoreaceae; genus Dioscorea; species Dioscorea zingiberensis. The sequence goes on along the minus strand of CM048818.1, from coordinate 49,735,325 downwards.
CTAATCCATTATCTTTGGCTTGAGTCGACGTTGTACTTGCGGCTCAGGCCGCTATCTGCCTTGCGGCTTAAGTTAGCTCCTCAGCTCTAAGTTGGCTTTAACTGTTTATTCTTCTAGTAGCTTCTCGAAGCCTTCTTTTGGCTGTGGTTGGATGGCGCACTAAGGGGCTCTAAGTCTGATGGGCAGCCATTGGTGGAGGGCTCTTCCGTAGTCGGCTCGGTTTAAGCTGGCTCGGATTCAGGGAGGGGTGGTATTGCGGCTTCGGGTAGCCTTAATTTGGTTTGGTGTGACATTTCTTCGTCCTTTGGTTCGAAGGGACCATGGCGATATGACTCCGAAGAGGATTATACCCTGGACCCAATGGGGAATGCCCCGAGATCTGGTACAGGGGATTACCAATGGTTCCGTTGTGCGCGTGTCTGGATGAATGCCACGTGTCTTCTCACTTTTACCCCTATCAATATATATGTATACATATTCAGTTAGAATCTGATAGCTTTGTAGAATTATCTCCCGTTGACGCCTTTACCTCATCCAATTTGGGTATGTAATTTTGTAGTTTCAGTTCATAATATGCTCTTCTTAAAGTGGTAATATGCTTGTTGCATTTGTTGAAAAATGTATTTATAGAATTTTTAGCATTGGTGGAAATGAAATTAGGTGTACTTGAATACGTTAAAAATGTCTGATGCATATTAAGCATTAGAAAAAAATGGAAGACATTTTTTTTTCTTCGTTGTGTGTGATAGTTTAGTACAAAGGTGCTTGCTTGCTGACTGCCATGTGAATTATGTTTTCCTGGAAAGGCTTGTTAATTCTTCATAGTTTGTATATTACCTGATTTGTAAATCTAATCTGAAATCATTCTTTCTGCTGCTTTTCTTTTATCTTTGATGCAAGGTCCTACTGTGTTCATTTTACTGTTCATTGTTTGACACCTATTTATTTGTGGTTAGGGTGATTATAATTTTTCGGTTACCTACCCAGCTATGTTGATAGGCTTGTTTGCATTGACAGTTATCCTTATATGGACTACTAAGAGACCTTTTTTTCAATGTTTGCTTTTTATACATACAATTTCTTTTTAAAATTAAATGTGTTGCTCAAAACAATGCAACTTTGATACTACCCCAAATTGTGTTTCAAAGTAATGTATAATTGGATGAACTAAATTATGGATGCATGCCAATTAGGACCTTGGTGATCTGTGGCAACATTTACTAAGATATGCAGTAATATTCACTTATTTTGGTCTTTATTTTAGTTTTCATTATTCCTTTCAACACCACATTGGATTCCATTTTATGAAATTTTACTTAGGCTGCTTTTTTATTTTAATTTTCATTATCCTTTTTAACATTGCATCAGGTTTTCCACTTACTAAGAATTTAATGCTCTTTACTGTGCATTATGCATTTGTAGAGTCATCTGTCCAGGTCAAGGAAGAAGAGAAAAATATTGATGTTGAGGAAAAGCCTAGTGTAGCCGAATCAGTATCCATCAATCATCAAAAGGAAAGGTCTAGAATTCCTGGGAAGAAAGAGAGGAGTATATCTGCTGTTAGTGGGGTGGATGTTGCTACTCGCAGAAGTTCTAAACATTTAAAGGGATTGGCATACGATTCAAAGGCTATATCTGAACTAAAGGATGAAGTCTGTGCATCTAGCAGTAGGGTTATGAGGAAAAGAAAACGGAAGCCCATGAACGAAAAAGTGAGATTCATTTAAAGTTGATTGATTGTATATTATTTACATGTAACAATTGTATAAATTAATTGATTATCTTATGTACCTCTTGGGTTTTGTTTTATTTTCAGGTTTCAAGATCTGAACCTGATAATGAATATCTTGTTAGTGAATCTCAGAAGATGGAGGTACTGCAGTCTATTCTTTTCTATTTTCATGGATTAATTTCTATTTTATAGGGGTGCACATTATGGGTCTACCACTCGTCATTTAACCATCAAACTCCTACTTGTTTAGCTTCAGTGAATAATAGGCATTTGCAATTCACACAAGGAAACTTATATGAAAATTGTGACAATGATAAATCTGGAAATTGTTTCTCAAATTTCGTATTTCATTTCATATATTATAAAATGTCTTTCGTTTCACCTTTTTTTTATGACAGTTAAAGATATCAAAAATGTTTTTTGGAGCTTGAGAGAAGGGGAGCTGATGAGCTAGAGAGAGGATGGACCAATTTTTTTTGTTTAAAAATAAAAGAATGAAATGGAACATATTATTAATGAGCAAACTACACCAAATCCATGGATAGTATTGCAGGAAAGCAAGAATGCATAAAAAGCTCATTGAAAACCAGTACCAGTAACATAGTGACTCATAGGAGAAGGGGAATTTCTTCTCTCTAACCTGTGGAAGAATTTTGGTGGAATACTTAGGGATAGGTTTTTCCTCATATTCTCTTATATAATCCACATCTTTTCTTCCTCAATATAGAAAATTAGGTATACAAACCCTTTTTATGCTGGAGTGGCATGTCCTTGTGCAAATTACATTGTTATTTTTAGAAAAATATATTATTTCTTATGTTGTCAGAATTTTTTATGAATATTATTTCAATTTTTCTATATTGTCCAATCGTTATTGTCCCTTTATATGATGAGTATATGATTCACTTATCATATGAGGGTGCTATTTGTAAGTGGTCAATGATTTCCATTGTGTGTTTTTATTTCAATGTTTGAATCTTGGTCAATCTGTTAGTATTATTAGCTATTGTTTTCCAGTTTACTGTTTTTGCATAATTCTCTGTAATATTTTCCACACCAGCTTGGCCTATAATCTACATTAAGTTGTTCACAGTTAGCATTTTACACTGTCTGGCAGCATGTACTATATATCAGATGCGAAATAAAAATAATCCCTTAGAGCACCTGTTCTCTTAGAGCATAATTTTTTTGGTTCTCCTGAGAAATTATCATTGAAAAGTTAAGTGTACTAACATCCTTGCACTTTATTTTCATTCTTTAAGGATGATATGTTTAGTGTCCATCTTTCTCGGTTCTCTGTTACTTCATTTTCTTTTTCTTCATGTCTTTCTATCTGTAAACTAGGCTATTGTAACTTATATCTTTACTAAAAAAAATTATTTTTTTTTCATTTGTGTTTTTAATCATTATTAGTTCAATGCATCAGTTTTGCTTGTTTAATGTACTTGGTGAAGAGTAAATGCTGATGTCTTTCAATGGTTTTGTTATTTCTCATATAGCTTCTACGCTGAAATTTTTGGTGCATTTTATCCTTTTCCACTTAACTTGTTCTGGTATTCTTTTAGGATATATTTGATTATATGTTTCAAATTATCTTGGTTAAGAGGAAATTTTCTTCTGTGCTAACCCTGTGCTTGTTATTCCTTTTTAACTGCTTTCAGGTGTCAGTTGAAGAAGGCAAGAGATCCAATAGTAAAGCCAGACGGGTTAATCAAGGTACCCCACCTCCAAAGCAAGGAAAACTTGTCAAGCAACCAGAGCGCTCCTCTCCAAATGCTGATCCTGGAAGAGCAGTAAGGGATTTAACTGAAACAACAACACAAATTTCCATGACAAAACAAAGTAGTCTGCCAACCAAAACTAGGACAGTTCGCAAATCAGAACATAAAGCTTTGGCGCAGAAGGAGTTGAAAACTAGTGAAAATTCTACCGATGAACACCTTGATCAATGTGCATATCCGGTCAATGACAAAGCAATTTTGCTTAAGGTTGTTCCTTTTTCTAATTATACAGAGTATAGCCCCCTTTTAGTATTTTCAGTTCTATGTAAGCTGTAAAATATCTTCTTTTTACTGCCACTGCAGGAAAAATTTTCTCATTGTGTGGGGTCTCTGTTACTGCGTAGATGGTGTGTTTATGAGTGGTTTTACAGTGCAATTGATTACCCTTGGTTTGCCAGAAGTGAGTTTGTGGAGTATCTGAATCATGTAAGGTTGGGTCATATACCAAGGCTAACTCGTGTTGAATGGGGTGTCATACGAAGGTATTAATGGTCAACTGTGAATTATTTAACCCTGAAATACGGCGACCAAGTTAAATTGTTTGTTCTTGTAGTTCTCTTGGGAAGCCGCGACGATTTTCGGATCACTTTCTACAAGAAGAAAGGGAGAAACTAGAACAGTATCGTGAATCAGTCAGGACACACTATTCAGAATTGAGATCTGGTGTTAGGGATGGCCTTCCAACAGATTTGGCTCGGCCTTTGTCGGTTGGACAGAGGGTTATAGCATATCATCCGAAAACTAGAGAAATTCATGATGGAAGTATTCTGACTGTAGACTGTAATCGATGCAGAGTTCAATTTGATCGGCCTGAGTTGGGAGTTGAGTTTGTGACGGTAATCCATATACTCTGTTTTATTTACTAATATTTTGACACATCAATTTTGTTAGAAAGGATTGCTTTTGAAATCTGTCTCTTCTTCAATGTAGTTTGCTATGATTGAGATTTATGATAATATGCAGGCTTTGGATACTGGATAATATTATCGCCTTTATACAAATAAGATGGCATGTATTTGCTTGGTCCTATTATAGTCATAGCAAATTATGTATTTTCAGCTGTGGAAAAATGCATGTGACCATAAGGATTGTGTGTAGTTGGTGGTGGCACTCGTTTTTGGCTCCTCACAGCCCTGGTTGATCTAAGATTGAAAGACACTGGGTAGAGGAAAAAATCCCATTTCTAGATTTTCCTAATCATCCTAATCATAGGACATCATCTCTTTCAAAAGAGTAATCTTGTGAATCTAGTACGAGTTTCGGGTACTTTTCTGATTAGTTACGATCTAATTCAAATTTCCAACATGTATCCTTAGACTTCTAAATATGGAAGAACTATAATGTTTGGCACAACCTTATAGGAAAAAACAAGGACGAACAATCCATGTAATTGGATATAAGCTTCAGAATCTTTCCCCCCTTTACCTGTGATATAAATTGTAATTTCTTGAACAAAGCAATAAAGCCAAAAGGGTTAGTTTGCTGAAGCATGTTGTTTTTATTTATTTTTATTTATATTTTTTTTATTAAGCTATTGTGGAAGAGGAATGGTTCCATTGTACAGCTGATTTAGGTGATCTGTGTAAGGTAGCATATTTATCTACTGGATTCTGAGACAAAGCTTTAAGCAAATCGTGAAACTTTTAGTATTTCAATTCTCAGTAAATTGTTGTCTTAAATTGAACTTTAAGATTGCTGTGGTGGTAGATATTAGTTCATACAAAACTTCGTATGATTTATATCTTTGTTTATTATTATACTTGATTCTGAATTTCATAATTGTCTTCCAACTATTTTAATTTTTTTCTGCCGCTGAACTTTTTTGAAAGGATCAAGATGTTTTATGCTTATCCTTTAATAAATTAGGTGGTAAGTTGTGCCATTAGTTGCAGTATAGTTGTATTTGTCCCAGTTACATTCCCTATGCTTTTTATTTTTTATTATCCTTTATCTTCTTTTATAAATGTTTTAAAATTATTGGACACCTTTCCTTTTTTTTTTTGACGAATTTGATTTCTGATGGAAGTGACTTCAACTTATTCAAATAAATTCATTAAAAAGAATCAAGAATGTCTTCATTTGTTGTTGAGATGTTAACTCTATTAAGTATTTACCTTCTCAGGATATCAATTGCATGCCTTTAAATCCATCTGAAAATATGCCTGAAGTTCTCAGAAGACAGAATATTGGAGTTGATAGATATTGCAACAGCTTCACAGATATAAAGCTAGATGATCAACCTAAGGATTGGAAAATTGAAGGGGCTTTGAGATCTGCCCTCACTGAGAATTTGGATGTTACAGATGGGACCTCTCATATTACTTCCAATTATTCAATGAATACCTTGTTGAAGCAGGCGAAGGTTTAATTACTAACTGTCTTATATATAAAAAAGAAAAAATAAACTGTTGTGTTCGTAATTCTTGACTGGACAATAATTTTGACAGGAAGACACTGTTGATGCTACTGTACAGGCTAAAGCTGCTGCAAATGAAGTTGCTGTAGCAGCACAACAGGCAATGTATACACATCCTTGCTCATTGGCGCAGTTGCAAGCTCGGGAAGCTGATATAAGAGCTCTCACTGAGTTGACTCGTGCTCTTGATAAGAAGGTATTGTTGAATGATGCCCTCTTCCAAGTTGATTTATTTGTTATATAGCCATTTAGAGGATAGTTTAGGTGATAAAAATTTTAAATGGTGTGATGTGTCACCACTCAAATGGCGGGACTAAAATGCTATAATCAATTCAAAGCTTTAGTCTAGTCAAATCTTCGTTTATTACAAAGTAATTGGTCTAATTGAACATTGTTCTGTTAATTATTTACTAATCATTTCACATGCAAACTGATTTTAATTGGTTTAATCAATCTTTATTTCTTATATTCCCATCCATTTTGAGTTGATGAAAATCAAATTGAGCCAAATGATACTAATTACCTAATTGCTGTGTACTTGTGTTAAATTGTGTCTCATGTATTGACTATTATGTACTTATATTATTGTTAATTCTATGATAATCTATTCAACCTTGTAGTTTTTGTGACTTAATTGAAGTTAATTATGGATAAGTCTAATATTTGCACATAATTATGAGTAACTGCTCACACAATTATCCTAATAGATCATCAGTTACTTATCTTATATGACGTCTTCAAAGCTCAATTATTTTGTACTAATTGGAAGAAAATCGTGGAGCTGATTTCATAATTTTAGATGTTGAAGTCTAGAAATATTATATAAAACAGTTTCTTAGTTTCCAATTTAACATTGTATAGTATATTAAAAATTTTATTTCTTAATATTTAAAATGTGCCATGTATCATACTTGTTGGCCTCAACTTGCTTAAATGGGGGTATGTAGCCCCTATTTGAGCAAATAGGGTTAAAAGGATTATAGTGGCGCATGGCCCGTGTCTAAGAGTCCCGGTTGTGTGCCTGATTTAATTACCCTGTCCCCTGTGAGAGGGAGGGAGGGAGGTTGCTCTTGAGGCCTCCTCATTATAGTTAAAACCAACCCTTTTGTAGCGATTTTGGGCGAAAATGGAAATCTCAACAAAAAATCGTTTGACCAATAGTAGAAATCAACCGGTTTCTGCAGTGGTTTGGTTTCATCTGAATTTTAACACTGTGATTTACAAATCATTCTTATCATTTAATTTGCTTCTTTGTTGATCATTCATTGGAGTTGTTTTGACCATTTATCTGAATAGACAGGCTAATAAGCTTGAATAATAAGGCTATCCCATTTGACTTGGGGATGCGGAGTTAAATATAGTGGGGTGAGGTAATGAGTCAAATATATCATGGAGTTGTTTTTGACCATTAATCTGAATAGACAGGCCAATAAGCTTGAATAATAAAGCTATCACATTTGACTTGACGATGCAGAGTTAAATATAGTGGGGTAAGGTAATGAGTCAAATATATCATGGATACATGAAATTGTGCAAAATGGGGTGGGGGTTTGCAGAAAAGAAAGGTATATTTATGTTAATTATTTAAACCTTTTGCTAGAATTTGAATACAACATACATAGCCAACTCTCTATAATAACCAACACATATGCTAAAATAATGACCGTTTGAGTGACGAGTGGTTTCTAAAGATAACGACTTCAGTACTCCAGCATGTGGGTTCTACCATGCATAACAAACTTATTCTATAAAAAGAAAAAAAAATAGTATAATAATTCTAGTACTTGTCTGATCATACGTTCTATGGTAATGGAAGTTTGTGCATTTTCAGGAAGCTTTACTTTTAGAATTAAAGCATATGAATGAAGAAGTATCTGGAAAGCAAAAGGATGGTGACATCATCAAGGATTTTGAAATTTTTAAGAAACAGTATGCTTTGGTACTGTTGCAACTACGTGATGCTAATGACCAGGTTTGTTCTTTCCAAGAGTATTTTGTGATTTTTGTATTTGTCTTCACTTATTGTACTTGGTTTACTGTATATTATGATGTTTAGAAGTGTCATCCTATTATTTTCTCTTTCAGGTTGCAACTGCTCTGCTTTATTTGAGGCAGCGTAATGCCTATCCTGGTAACTCCACACCTCCATGGATCAGACCCATGGAAAATTCTGAAGGTCCTTCTATGCCTCCATCTTTCAACCCCACTGCTTTTCTCAATCGTCAGGCAGGATCTCATGTGGTGGAAATTGTTGACACATCACGTAGGAAAGCGAGGGTATTGGTCGGTGCTGCTGTCCAGGTAAAATTAACAGTTGTCATAGAGGTTTCTCCATCACATTTGGAACTTTTATCACACCTCTTGTCACCTTAATATCTCTTTCACAGACAATATTTAGTTATGACTAAAATCACTTTTATGCTTGACACTTTAACCAATTCTTTCCTTGCTTTTATGCCAAAACATAATCTTTGCATTTTGTCAAGTTCAAATATCTGTGAGAAGTTTGGTGATTTTAATGATTGTGCATCTGGTTTGCATCTAATAGCAGATTGTTTTGTCATAATACCATTTCAGGCAGTATGCTCTTTGAAGGAAGGTGATGATGCTTTTGTTCGGGTTGGGGAGGCTTTGGATTTTGCAAACAACCGTCACTCTGAATCTTGTATTAACCCGAGGCTTGCCCATGCTGATCCAGGAACTGGAAATTCTGTAAATCAGGAACACACAGCCCCATGCTTGTCTGAGCCAACAACGTTCGGTGCCCTTGGTTCAAAACCACAGATTTCTTCTGATTCAAGTGGGACTCATTATCCTTCAGAGTTAATTACATCATGTGTGGCTACACTGCTCATGATACAGGTATGCTAAAAGTTTTCTTGTTTATATCATATGCTTCTTTACAACTTGTACACATTGCAAATTTGAAATGCATATACGTTCTTGGGCCTTTGCTGGCTCAGCCAAGGCGTTTTGATTTATCTTTGGGCTAAATTTCACAAAATTGATTTAAGACCCAAATAAAGTCCAATAACATGAAAGTCACTTTAATCAACCTTTTTTATGTCTATATCAGGCCAGCCCGGTCTAAATCTTAATTTAGTACTACTTACATTATTCTAGTTGAAGGGGAGCCTTGGCACAACGGTAAAGTTGTCGCCATGTGACTTGGAGGTCATGGGTTTGATGCGTAAAAAAAAAAAAAAGGGTAAGGTTGCGTACAATAGACTCAAGTGGTTTGACCCTTCCTTGGACCCTACACATAGTGGGAGCTTTGTAGCACCGGGTTGCTCTTTTTACACGATTCTAGTTGCAAATCAACTAACCCCAAAATAAAGATAGAAAAAAGACATACAAACTTAAATCCAACCAAAGAATAGCACATATAACTTAAAATGTTGTACTTTTACTTGGGATGTAAATTCACTTTTATTTCAAGTCTATTTACTTCAAACCAAACATCCCTTTATTAGAAGTTTAAGGACTTAAGAATTATGAAAGCTGCTAATAATATATATGTTGTCCTTTATCATGCTATGCATTGCCTTTTTTATCAAAAATAATAATAATAATAATAATAATAATAATAAAATAAATCTTGTAGAGCCAAATTTAAAACAATCTTGAGAAATTCCATTAATCTGCTCATAATATATAAGTTGTCTTTTGCATCAGGTAGTATTATTAGTTGAAACATGGATGTTTTGGTTACAATGCCTATTTGGTGAAGCTAGTATTAAATTATCATACTGTTGCTATTTTGCTGTGACAGTTTTTTAACCCGAAATTTTAATGCTCGACTCTCTTGAAATTGCAGACTTGCACCGAAAGACAATACCCTCCTGCTGAGGTCGCCCAAATTCTTGATTCCGCTCTCACCAGCTTGCAGCCATACAGTCAGCAGAACCTTCCCGTTTACAGGGAGATCGAGACATGCATGGGCATCATCAAAAATCAAATGCTTGCTCTACTACCGACTCCCAGCACAGTGGAAACCTCTATCGGCTGAAGAAGCCAAAGTATCTTAGTCACAAATTGTATCCCTATTCACCCCCATAACCTTTCTCGTGGTGCTGGCCAAAGATGATGCCTCATTGGCTTCCCATGCATGCCTTATACCATGCTATTGTACAAGTCATGCGCTTCACGATTTATTCCTACAAGTCAAGTCATTGCATATTGTATTTGGTTATTTTCGCCTTCTTTTTCATTTCACCCGATGTATCAAAATATGATGAGAAAGCAGAGCAGTGGTAAAGTAATTGAAGTTGAATGCTCATAGCTCTATAGTTGCCTCCACAGGAGCTGGAAATCCAATGTTGAAAGGCAATAAACTGTGGCAATGGCAAGTTTCCATCGTGTACTAGCCAATAATAGTTTATCATGAATACCTGAAGTGAGTTCAAGTTTTAATGATATCGCAGTTGCAGGTGAGTGAAGTTTCAAAAGAAATGAAATTAGGTATATTCTCTATTAGGTCCTCTTCTATCTTTTTTTTTTTTTTGTTCGTATTAATCTTTTTTCTCTATTTAAAACTAGTACTTATTCTTAATGAAATAATGTTTTTAAGTTTAATTTTAGTTGGAAATGGAGATGGAAATGAAGAACCATATTTATATGAGCTTGTTTCCTGTAGTCTGTTATTTCTGGCTAGAAAGACAAATGAACATGTCATAATGATGGAATAAAGGGCTTTTTGTGGAGTGTTTCTTGTTTTCTTCTATTTCCCATTTCTAGTTAAAAGGATGAGAATTTACAATTCCCTTATTATCAATGACAATATATTGGAAGATTAAACACTATTGATTGATTGATTGATTAAACAGTCGCGGACAGTCCATCCACGTGAACTGTGGGTAAAGAACCACTACCCTTTTTACCTCTTTCATTCATGCTGTTTGCTGCAAACTTCAAACTCGCCAAATGAAATCCTTTTTCCTTTTCCTCACAACTCCATTCCGAGGAGTAGTAGCCTTCTTCCGTAGCATTCTCTTTACTAGAAGGTCCGCACAACATCCCACCCCATTGTGGAAAATAAATCAACATAATAGGTAATGTACAACACAAGATCATAACTCCCATCAGACTGATTCCCGTTTCTTTCGAATACTTGGACCCTCTGAAAAACAATAGCTGTGACACCACCGCACCCACATTTCCTCCTCCTCCTGTCATCCCCGAAACCAACCCCAATGATCTGCAAAAATAAATATTATTTTTATGAATATTATTCATACAAATAATAATAATAATAATAATAAATATATAATAATAATAATAATAATAATAATACCTTCTGGAAATAAAAGGAACGACCCCATAGGTTAGACCGCAGGCAGCCTGACAGAAGAATGAAAAGAAAATCATGACAAGTACTGAAGAAGTGAGGGAGTCCATCTGGCCGAGCAAAACACAAAGCAGTCCACCAATCATCTGCACCAACCACAAACCCCAAAGCCTCCCTCTCATCCCAAACCTCATCGCCAGCACATCAGACAGCCACCCTCCCCCCGGCCTCGACACAATGTTCGCCAACCCAAAGCTCGCCGCGATCACCCCCGCCGTCCGGAGATTCAGGTCAAACCTATCGTAGAAATACTCCGCGATGATATTGTCCACCGTTAACTCCACGCCGAAGCAGTAACCGTACGTCAGGGCCAGAATCCAACCCCTGTAGTTACTCGCACCGTGTCGGAAAACATCGGCGAAGTTGTCCTTGGGTTTGTCCCCGGACTTTTTGAGCCGGCTGAAGTCGCCGTCGGGCATGTCCTGGCCGAAGGCCAGCACGGCGATGGCCGACAGAACCTGGACGAGCCCCGGGATGAAGAAAGCGATGCGCCAGGCGGTGAAGTTGGTGCTGCCCGCGCGGTGGATGATGGAGTAGAGGACAGGCATGATGAGCTGGGTGGCGCCGCCGCCGAGGTTCCCCCAGCCGCCGGATATCCCGTTGGCCACGCCGACCTTGGGAGCCGAGAACATGGAGCTCATCCAGAACTGGGTGGAGACGAAGGATGCGAGGGAGAAGCCGGTGAAGAAGCGGACGATGAGGTAGGACGCCGGAGAGGTGATGAGGGAGGTGCAGAAGACGGCGGGGGCGGTGAGGAGGATGAGAGTGGCGGAGGCGAGGCGAGGGCCGACGAGGTCGCAGGCGGTGCCCATGACGAGGCGGGCGAAGACGGCGCCGGAGACGGAGGCGATGCCGGCGTTGGCTATGTCGGCGGAGGTGAGGTTGAGGTTGTCCCGGATGATGGGGAGGAGAGGGGGTGCGGCGAATGTGGAGACGAAGCAGGAGAAGAAGGAGAACCAAGAGAGGTGGAAGGAACGCATGTGGGGTGATGCTATTGAGAATAGCCAGAATTGAGTGGCCTTGTGTTCTGAATCCACTGGCATCTTGAAACCACCTTGGTGGTATGATGATGATGATGATGATCTAATTGTTCCATGCTCCTCCATCTCCAACTGCTCCATCGTCATCTATCCCTCTTTCTCCTCTTCTAGCTAGTCTTGATTAATTGTTCATGCTGTCTAAGTTATCAGTATATATGTATACACACATACTTGAGAGATAGAGAGAGAGAGGCAGACAATTTTTTTAATTTAAAATAATAGATACCGATGTTTAATATAAAAAAAATTTGGGGGTTGGTAGAGATTCCGAATCACTATGACTTAACTGTGCCGCATTATATATATGAATTCAACTGAATTGTAGGCTGGTTTACTTGTTGTCGAGGGACAGAATTCACAAATTAAATTCTCATAGAGTCTCCTTACTGGTGAAGCTATATATTTATATATTTTTATTTTAAAATAAAATATGAGTACCGGATTCTGTTGCTAAGAGGTTGATCTCAGTCCGATGAACCAAGATCAAATCTCCCCACTTATAATATGGGGCTTAGGCATGTTGAGGTGGTTCCGCTCTACGTGTGGGCCCATCCTTGATTTTCCTTATGGAGGCACTTATCGTTTTTATTAGGGCTGTGCACGGTCCAGAACCAGACCGGACCGGTGTAACCAGTTTCCTTATTATGTGGACCGGACCGGACCAAATAATAGGGAAACCCGGACCAGTCCAAACTGTTTTGGACCGGTCCGGTCCGGTCCGGTCCCGGGTTTTATGAATTAAATTATTAAAAATTGAAATTAATATATAACCATTAAAAAAGCAAATAAGATGAAAGAAAAATAATTTTTCTTTGATTGCAGCAAAAGGCACTGAATGAGAAATTGCATTGTAAAGAGATGACTTGCAAAATGAGAAGGTTTTTCTTGATTAGTTTAGTATTTTAAATATCTTTGAGACAACCAAACTTCTGAGAACAATTTTGTATGGTTTAGCTATTCACCCACATAGGTACATATGGGTGAATATCATCATCATCCACCTCACCTCATAGATGTTGTTTAAGGGCAATTCTTCATAAAACATCATTATACCATTATCAAGTATTTTTATATTTTTATATCTATGTAATTTTTCATATTTCTAAGATTTCCTAAAGAATTTAAATTTAAAATTTATTTAATTATATCGAATAATGCCATATTTTAAACTATTTCATATAAAAATTTAACATTTCTTTCACAAATCAATAAAAATATACAACAATTTATAAGCCAACCTTTGACCTAGTATTGAGTCTATTGACTTATTCTCAGAAGTTAGAAACTTATAAACAATTCAATTGAATTTTATTAAGTATTAATTAATCCTAAAAAAATAAAAATTAAAAAAAATTAAAACTACATATAAACCGGTCAGGTCCGGTTTGGACCGCGGTTCTGAAAACTGGAACCGGACCAAACCGGTCTAGAACTGGTTCCAAAACAGGACCGGACAGGTTAATGGAAAAACCGGATGAAACCGGACCGGCGGTCCAAAAAAAACCAGTCCGGTCCGGTTTCTGGTTTAACTGGTTTTTTTTCACAACCCTAGTTTTTATCAGAAATAAATAAATAAATAAAAAAAAAGAAAAATTATCTAATAGTCCCTAGCACTATTTGTACATTATTTATCTTTATACTCTACCCACCTAAAATACTATTTATATTAAATTCCTATACACCCCCACCCAAGGATCCTTAGGCAATTAAGTAACTATTCAAGAGATGAATAGTTAAATATCTATAAATAAAATTGGAGCAAAAAAAACTTATAAAAGTTAAATAGTTAAATTTAAAATAATTTTAAAAAGTTAAAACAAATAGTTTTGGATGGCTTGGTATGCTAAAAAAAAGAAGGTTATTTTGGTCTTTTTTTTTTTACATCCAAAGGTCATCAAAACTAATTCTATACTTAATCATTAAAATATATAATTGATGCTATTAAAATAAAATTTTTAATATACAAATATTTGCACAAAATCAGTCGTAGTTTGGTGTGTCAAGTAATAAGCATATTCCTTATCTTTTTCAACATAAGTACATTTGAAAATTGAACTAATTATTATAGCTTTTCAACCCATCAATTAGTTAACTCGTTACTTTTATAAATACATATATTTAATATATTGTTTGTTTAAACAAATTCAGAATCAATATGATTTATTAATATCGGATAAATAATTATATATATATATATAGGATACTGATAGGATCCGGCGGGCCGGATACTAACACTACCTGTATATATCGTTGTGCCAAGGCTCCCTATATATATTTTATATATAATTGATATATTAAAACAGTGATAGGATCAAGCGGCCGCACTTGCGGCCGACCTGATCCTATCACCATTATATATATATATATATATATATATATATATATATATATATATATATATATATATATATATATGGGGAAATTGGTTAGATACCCCTCAAAAGTTTCATAATTGCATATTTATCAACGAAAAAATCATAATTGCTTGTATATCCCCGAAAAACAAGTTGAATTAATTACGGATATGCCCTTGCTGCTAGGGTCCATTGACATAAGTTAACCAGATAATCTTAACCATGGTTATAACTTAAGTTAAGGGTTGAAAAATGTCCAAAATACCCCTATGTATATATTTTAACTATTTTAAAATTCAAATTTTTAAAGGGGTATTTTTAAATCTACAGTCAAATAAATTTTTCAAGGGTATATACAAAAATGGTATAATTGTCCTTTTGCATGTCTACCATTTGTTAACTGACAATTTTTCATATTATTTTAACCCCAAGGGTATATACGCAATTATACTTATTATTAAGGGATATCTATGCAATTATGTTTTATTCAAAGGTAAATATGAAAATTTTAAATTATTCAGGGTACACATGCAAAAAACCCTATATATGTTAGGGTAATTTAGTGGAGTAACTTGCATGTTTGGTTCACCCTTGTTGGCTTGTTGCTTTAGAAGGTTATGTTTATGGCAAGGGCTCGTTGTCCTCAAAGTCCGCGTCCGGCTAGCGTTGTTAATCCTCCTCTTATAAACTCTAGGCTTCATTTGAGAATTAATTCCATATATAATCAATAATTTCGGCCTTTTGGTGTTATGAGTTGCATCAAACTAGGAAAGTATGAGGAAATCAATAGCGCGGATAAGTTCTTGAAAATAAGATGTTTATCATAGAACCATCTCCTGTTTCTTTCCATCCATACACTCCAGGTGATTGCCATTACCACTAGGCTTCACCCTTGCCTAACATCTTTTTTCACTTGATTGGAAAATGATACTTAGCCCCATAGACCTTCAATTTGTCTGGGTTGTCCCTGTAAGCCAAACAGGTGACAAAAGTGCTCCCAAATGTTGCATATGTATGGGCACTGTAGCAGTACGTGGGTGATGTGTGTGGGCTCAATCCGCAAGTGTACGAGTCGTATCAAGTAATAAAGTGTACTCAAAGAGTAGGATATCGAATCCCTAGGGACTATGAAATACTAATACTAACTATCCTTCTATTATATAGCCTAACCAAAACTTTGTGTGTGGAGAGAAAAGAAAACTAAACTAATCTAAATAACAAGACTCACTAACGAAGGGATTAATTTTAAGGAAAACTCTATCATAAATAGTAGTATCCAAGCAATGAATCCCCCTCGGGTTTTCATAAAGATATAGACTATGATGTTTAATGTTAATAGTTGTAAGAGTTTGGAGTCTTTGGACCAAGGGTCTTAATATGTACTAAATCCCTCTCTCTAGGCGACCAATACCAAAAACCCTCATTGCATTAACGCTTTGGGGAACCTAATTCTTGGGAGAGTTGTGGGAACAAGACATTTGAAAGAGTCGCTCTCCTTAATATCCGATCTCTCGGCGTATTCACAACTCCCTCTATTGAGGTAGATCTACACATGTGGAGACGTTTGCTTCTTCCCTCGGTGAATTCTATTGAAAATCAAGGCTGTTGCAACGTAAAAAACCAATTCAACAAAGCACGCTCAATAGATCTCAAAAATTAAAGCAACTAATTAACTATTAAAATCAAAGTCAAGAATACAATTAACCCGAGGGTTCATCATGCCCTAATACCTAACAAATTAGTTTCCCATAGAAGGGGAACACAAATCTAGAAAACAAATTTGTGAAAACATAAAAATAAAAAAAAACATAAAAAGCTCCATTCTAGTCTTCGCAATGATCCGGGACGAAGCCTTTTACGGATGGTAGATGATCTCCCTCAAGTCTTGCCATCAAGAATCGTCCAAGATTAGTGGTCGAGGAGCCTCTTCTTAACCCTAAAAGTCCATATTTATAAGGTTTTCGTCAAATCTGATAAGTTTGGAAAGATATCCGCTAGATTTGAAATTATGTCTATCCAAATATAGAAATTCAAAATTCAAATTAGGGCCTCATACAGGCGTAGGGGTGCTAGTATGCTTCTCTGGAAAAATCAGAACTACTGCACAGTGTAGCAAACGGGGGCCATACAGGCGTATGCCCTGCCTAACTGGCTTTCTGGAAAATCAGAGTCTTTGGTGTCTCGATTCGTACGGGGGCCATACGGGTGTTTTCTTCTCCTGTATGCCCTTCTGAAAAGTCAGAGCTCAGCTATTTATGATCTTACGGGACCGTATACCGCCGTATGCTCTTCTGGAATCCCTGAAATGAGCTTGTCGATATTGGGGTACTTTACCATGTCGTTCAGGGTATTCGTGAGTCCTATTGATCTCTCATCTTTGATGCTCTGGCCCTTGAAACACCTCTAAAAGTCTTCTTTCTCTTGAACCGTCTTCAATATGCCCTGTTTATCGAAACTTTCACTAATTAAGTACAAGTGGGTTGAATTAACATTAAATAGAATGCAAAGTATACATGAATATGGTATGAAATCATGCATATTTAAGCACTTATCAGTAGACAGTTGTTTCGACCTCCCTTTTGCATAGATAGTGCTTAGTTTTTTCGTCTTCCCAATTTTTTTTTTTTTTTTGCTAGGTTTTGTTTGGTTAGGCTTTTTTCATCTGAGGCTAACCAGACAAAATATGACCTTTGGAGGGCATAATATCTTCCAAAACTTTACTCTTAGCGGACACCTCATGCCCTCATCCACCTTGAAGGTATATAGTGGTTTTACTATCAACATGCTATATGTGGTAAGTCTCCAGAGTCATGTGGCGTGTTGTTGCTTGTCTTGTTGCATGATGTATTACTAGAGTATGATCAACTATTGTGTTCCTTTTGGGATGAGTGCACCTTATTTGAGAAGTTTTGTTTTGTGTTTTTTTTTTGTATTTGGTACCGCGCTTCTTCTATGTTCAAGTGTTTATTTTAGATCATTGGTTGTAGGTTCAAGAGTGTGTTGATTGGTGCTTGGCCTTTCATCCAGTTTTCCTCCCAATAGTATATATTTGATCCCTTGCCTACCTTCACTAGTTTGTTTGCAAAGGTATTATCCCTCTACTCTAATATGTCTTCCCAAAAGAGCGATCTCCTTCTTGGAGGCTTATCGAAAGGGTTAATATTGTTATCGTTGAATTATGTCGTTGCAAGCACTTTCTTCCATAGGCCCGTCTTTCCTTTGAGGAGTCTGCACCACCATTTTCCTAAGAGGGGTTCATTAAAAATTTTGAGATTTATAATACCCCATCATCCCTAGTTCTTGGGTTGGCATATTCTATTCTAATTGGCCAGGCAATAAGCTTTGGCGTTTTGATTCGTTATCCTCTAGATAAAGTCTCGACGGATGCCATTGATACGCTTTATTGACCATTCTGGGAGCTTAAATCTTAATATCTAGTAGTTTGGGATGGTGGTGAGTATGGAGTTGAGTAAGGTTCCTTCCCTTCCATTGATACTTGGCAACCATGCCAGCTTATGATTCTTCCTCTGATCATATTGACAAGCCTTGCCAATCCTCATTTTGGATTTGGTCCATGACAATGATGACATGGGCATACCCAAATCATCAATTGGTAGACCTTAATTTTACTGTTCATTATTTCATCTAGTGTCTTCGGTGTATGCCCAATCATGTGTATTGGGATAATGAAACTCTTGTTATAGTTTACCTTAAGTCCTAATAGTCCTTCTTATAGTTAGAAAACGAGCTTTAGTCTCTAAAGTGAGTGGCATCCCTGGAGCATAGCACTAAGAGATCGTTTGTGTTATGTAGAGATGTAATTTTGTTTGAGCTTGCTAGTCCGCAGGATATTCCACTAAAGAAGTTTGGTGCCGATGCTCTTGATAGTATGGCAGTAAAAACATCTGCCGATGCTCTTGTACAGGAGGTACTCGTGAACAGAGAGCTCCCGAGGAAGTAGACGACCAACATCTTCACGAAATTCTCCTCCTCTCCCTCGCCCTTCTCATCGAGGTCGACAAGAGTGTTTTAGATGGTATGGCGGTTTCGGTCAGCCGCCTTGCTCAATAACCTACACTCCAGGCCAGTCTTTGCAGTCTTCGGCTTGAAGGTAACCACATCACCGTGGCATCGGAGGCCGAGGATCATGGCGACATCCTCTACCCGGAACTCAAGCTGAGCCGAACCTATTTTGAAGACTCCGGTCTTCATATCGTATAGTATCCCCCTCTTCTGCATGATAGGCTCCAACTCCATAAAATGGCGAAAGGGAGTTCTCTCAAGTAGCTCCCAATACCAAGCTGTTATCGACGACCTTGGCTCTCTCTATGTCTCAATGAATGAAACCAAGTAGCACTTGGCGTTGATGAGAGAACAGTTTCTCTTTCCCATCCCGTCGAGAACTGCACATTACATCAAACAAGGTGTATGAATAAGTAATCGAAACAGACTGTTAAACGCTTGGTCCTGGAAAATAAACACATACAACGATGCCCCTACACACATCCGCTAATATGTTAAACGGAAACAACTCCCAATAAATCATATGCACACAAGCACAAGCACACGGAAGAAATCATATGCACATCTTTTAAAATGCACGCAAGCTCTCGGAAAATAAACTATTTATAGGCTATATATATGCAGACTCTCAATGTTTTCGCAAAATATATATATATATATATATATATATATAATAACCCTAACCCCTAAACCCTAAACTCCAAATAATAGACCCTAAACTAGTCACAAACCCTGAACCCCAAAGGCTGAACACAGATTTAGAAATCAAGCACACTATTACACCCGAAACCCTAAACCCCAAAATAAACAACAACCCCTGAATCTCGAACACACAAAACCCCAAAAAAATCGAGAAGCTTTTCTTTGGGAGAGACCAGCCATCAATCACAAACCCTAAAAAACCAAAACCGAAGATAAACTCTATGGGATAACTCGCCCTGAGACCCTAAACCCCCCAAAACTGAAGAAGTTTCCTTTGGCAGGGGCTCAGCTCAGAGATGATCGCATGAGAAAATGGTCTTCCCTGCGGCCGGTGGTGATGGGCACCGTGATATGTTCTGAAGACGAGAAGACAGTACGGACTAGAGCAGTCGTGGAGAAGAAGAGTTAACTTTTTGATTTTTGTTCTATGTGGTGAGCATAGGGTCATTTTACACCCTTTTTAACACCGTCAGTTACTTTTGGAGATGACATGGGCTTTTTGAGAAGTGAGAAAATAACAAGGACCTTTTGAGCAGTTGGAAACCTTCCAAGGTTTTTTTTTGGAACTTTCCTCTTATAATTTTGTCCATTATAGTATATATTCATTTTGATACGTAGAATTGAGTAAAATGCACAATATCATTGTTGAAGATTTTAAGCCCTCGAATTAGTTAACCTCCATTATGTCTCCATTATCTATATGGATACACATGTTTGAGATGGACACAACCTAATATATATATATATATATATATATATATATATATTTTTTTTTTTTTTTTTTCAAGAGATTGATAATTGTTATTATTGAAGTACCTTGTTGGCATCATTTGACACAATAATGAAGTGACACAAGAAGTCAAAGCTAGTTTGACAAGTCAATTCAAGGGGAGTTGCCACATAAGCGGAGAACAGGCATAGATTCAGGGGAAGGTGCAACCTACTGTGCAACATTAGAGGTCTTTGGCATCATGTGCTACAAAGGGGTAGAAGTGAGTTTGCCAGCCTTGTTTTGTTAAATGAGTGACTGTTTGTGTTTAGTTTATGTCTGCTCCAAGAGTTATAATAGACAGGGGGAGAACTGGAGTCGGTCATCCTGTGTTTATTTTGTATTTTGTTATGTTGTTAGGTCACCACTAGTTGTTGTCCACAGTGAGTGATGTTACTTGTACCCAGACAGTCTAGATGGAGTCTTGGGTGTAACTAGGAGTTGTAACGTTTGTCTAGTCTGGCAGAAGTGGTTGTGTCAAATAATGCCAAAGGGAGATACTGTTAGTGCAAATGCACGTTGTTTGGCATTGTTTGACACTATGGTGATGTGACAATTGATGATGTGGTATGCTTTACAAAGGCACGAGGTCAAAGCATAGAACATGGTAGACAAGTCAAAGCAAGGACAATTGACAAGTCAAAGTATGCTGGAGGACACTACATGGAAGTATCTCTATCTTTGGAGGCTAGATCTGCTAGAGATATGCTTGGCAAGAAGCTAGGAATGGGAGATATGATTGAAGTCCTGATTGGTGTCGATTAGATTTTAAGCTTGGTTTGGAAAGTGGCTGCATTGATTGAGAGTTGATTATGTGATTAGAGATTTCATGTAGGCCACATATGGAGAAGATTGATTGAAGCCATTGTGGGATCGAAAATACGCGCCTGGCATCGTGTGACACCAGACGATATATCGAAGCACAAATGTCATTTAATATATATTTTATTTCAGGTATTGTGGGTTCTTCCATTCCTAATAGAGGCAAGCCTCTATTATTAATTACCCCAGACAATGTCGTGGGAACCTCCGATTAAGAGACAAAAATACAAGTAGAGACAATAAAGAAAGAATTCATTTATTACAGAATAAAATAATTTATTACATATATGTCATTACATGGATGCATACATATATTTATTTATTTATTCATTTTATTTATTTATTTATCTTATTTAAATGGCACCGCCATATATGTCTTGCCGCCGCCTTGAGATTTGTGCCGCTATATTGCCGCCTTTAGATGCCGACTGTGTCGCCGCCTTTATGTTTCGTTGCATGTTTCTCATTTCAAAGCGCATCGAGATGCGACAACACTTGCTAATGGCCCACAAATGACAATCTGCTAGCTCTAGAAAGAACCATAAATATGTACCGACTGATCCACCAAAAGAGGTTGTTCCATATATTATTGGAAAGCCCTAGATGTCTAGTTTCAAATGCCACAAACTTCACTCCAATCTGAGTTTTCTGGCAAGAGTTATCGGTACTTGAACGAAAGGTAATCAAGCCAGCAAGATTGTAGAAACTTAGCCCTACTTTTCATCAAAAAAACTGTACCAAATGGGCTGCTAATAGGGGTTGTACCATACATGGTTAGAAACATCTGGAAGTATAGTTTTCAACGCCGCAAGTCTCGCCTTAATCGGAGTTTTCTGGCAAAAGTTATTGATATTTGAATAGAAGGTGGTCAAGCTGTCAGGACTGCAGGAATTAGCTCCCTTTCCCATCAAAATCTATATCAACTTGGCCACTGATAGGGGCTGTGCCACACATAGTTGGAAAGCTCTGGAAGTCTAATTTCTGATGCCGCAAATTTCAATTCGATTAGAATTTCTTATCAAAAGTTATTGACTTTTGAATGGAGAGTGGTGGAGCCGCATAATTTTAAGATCCGCCTTTGTTATCTTCTTTAATTTCTTTTTATTTCCACATCTACTTGTATTTCATAGCAGCAGCTTTTACGGCCTTTTGTCATGCTTTCTTGATATAAACTCAAGGTACTCAACCAATCGCCATGAGTGTTATTTTCCAACATGATCCATGTATATATTTTTGCTAAATTATTTTGAGTACAAGAAACAAGTTGAATCCCTTTCTCATTTTTATAATGGTAGATTGCAATGCCAAAGAAACATAAGGCTCACAGGAATCCATATAAAATATATCATCACTCAAATATTATAAGAGCTTAGGAATTTAGTCAAAACTTAAAATAGTTAGGCTTGACACTTGTTTTGATAAGCATCATCATTATCTCCCATCTTAAGCATGGTCAGATAAATATCAATGAACAATGCATTTATGGGCACCAAATATATGTTTCCATATCAATAATTTATAGACTTTATCTAGCTGCCATGGCTTTTGACCATAAACCAACATTGATGGTTATGCGATATTCAAGGGACCAAATAGTGGAGTTTTTGCTTGGAATATAATAAAATAATATTTTCCATGCTTAAGTTACATCAGTTGCATCCCTATCAAGTTTGACTGATGGTAGACTATATTGGGAATATAGTTTGTTTGCACAAGTCCAATGCTTAAACATTCTCAATAAGTAGTGAGAGTCCATTCTAATTTATTTGGTCTTGGACTTTAAACCAGCAAGTTACCAAGATTCAAATGTGATCCAAGACTTTAAAGCATTATATTCCCCCAGTTCCAATTGATGATCATGCTCCTTTGCTAAGTCATGTGAATTAATTTATGCTTCTCACTAGGAAAATTGAACTTCATATGAAGCATCACCATTTTAGATTGGCAGGACTCTCTTTTACATATCAAACTTTAAAACAAGGGAGAATTCTTTTGGTTCATCACAACTAGCACAAATCAGCTCATACCGACAATGAACTCTCTACCTCAGAGTTCAGTAGATTCAAATGTATTAGCAAAGAACAACTTATACAAAATAATAAGATATGCCACAACAAAGAACAAAACTACCCCTTATAATGACAGTTTTCCATATAGAGAGGTCTCTTAAACATTTCATCGAACATCTTAAAAGCACTTTATATAATTAGATATTGGTACATCTCTTGAAAGGGCCTTCTTAACAAATATACAATCATTCACAAAATTGCAGCAATCATAGGTTCCATGGATATTGTATCACTATCTACCATCTTGGCTTGGTTTGCATGGAATACATAACTTGTGCGAGTATGCATAGTCACTGAAATCATCCACTTGTATGAGCAGCTGGGACAGGGTCTCCACTCCATACCCAATTGCTATAATTTCTGAACAATCGACACCAACCATGGTTCTTGGCATGATCTTGAAAGCAAAAGAGCACCTTCCATGGATATCATCTTGCAGGGCACACCATTCTTTGCAAGGCTGGGCTCACATAATCAACCGTTGCCTGATAAGTACAAGCCCAGTAACATCTTTGAGGTCCAAGATCTCCATCAACAAGTACCTAGCGCCTGCAGAAATCCTTGATATGCAAACCAGTGTGACAATCCAAGTTAATACAAAGCATTGTGGAGGTTTTCATCGTGGGCTTCTTCAATAGATTTGAGAGTCCCCGGCAGCAACGAGGGATGATAACCAGCACCACCACGCATGGGGTGGTGCTGTTCTTTGGCAGCAACGGGGGATCAGCACCACCACGCATGGGGTGGTGCTGTTCTTTGGCAGCGACGGCAACAATGATTTGGCGGCGGATCCATGAACACCTTCACGCATGGGATGGTGTTTATGGTTTTCTTTTGGGCAACAGGGCTTCGGCATCGACGATCGACGGCTCCACGAACACCGCCACGCATGGGGTGGTGTTCATGGTTTTCTTTTGGGCAGCAGGGCTTTGGCGGCGATGGCGACGGCTAGCGGTGGCCGGATTTGGCGTTTTGGATTACATGAAAAGAAGATACCTTTCTTCCTCTTCTTCTTCTCCTTGCTTTCTCTCTTCTTTTCTTCTCTAATCTCTCTTCTTTTTTTCTCTTTCTCTTTCTCTGAACTTTTTGCTTCTTTGTTTTGTTGAGATCTTTTTTTCTATGATCTCTCTGCTTCTTATATCCTCCGCCTCCTTATCTAGACCCCCTATCTTTTGATTGATTTTTTTTTTGTTTTTCTTGTTTTGATTTTTTTTGTTTTGACTTGATAATTTTTTATTTTGATTTATCTTTTAAACCCGCCACCTGCTTGCAACCTAAGATTTGAGATTATCTTGATTTGACTTTTTTTTTTCTTCTTTTTTTTTTCTTTATTGATTTTTTTTTAATTGATTTTTTTTTTAATTTTGATTATTATATATATCTTTTAAAACCACCACCGGCCTAAGATTTTAAGATCATCCTGATTTGATCTTTTTATTTCTATTTTTTTTTATTCTTATTTCTTTATTTTATTTTGTTTTGTTTTATTATTATCATTATTATTTTATTTATTTATTTAATTAATTACCCGGACTACCCATGGGATGTGTATCCTCTGGCTACCTGGGAATTTGGGCTTGCCTCGAGATTGGCATTCTCAGTGGCAATTTTGGGATTTATTTTAGA
Organism: Dioscorea zingiberensis; assembly: GCA_026586065.1. Lineage (NCBI taxonomy): Eukaryota > Viridiplantae > Streptophyta > Magnoliopsida > Dioscoreales > Dioscoreaceae > Dioscorea > Dioscorea zingiberensis. The sequence continues at coordinate 49,710,644 of CM048818.1, read as the reverse complement.
TCGCCTCGAGATATGTTCTCAGGGGCGATTTTGAAATTTGAGATTTGCCCCGAGATATGTATTCTCGGGCTATCTTGAGATTTGAGATTTCTGGAAGATTGCCTCGAGATATGTATTCTCAGGCCATCTTAGAATTTGAGATCGCCTCGAGATATGTTCTCAAGGGCTTATTTTGGAATTTGTGTCCTAAATCACTTAAGATAAGGACATGTTTAAATTTTAATTCTAAATATATCATGATTAAGATATATTTGAATTCTATATTCTTTTTTTATTTAGATTAAGATTTGGGTTCTATTGGGACATGTGGTATATTTTATATATAAACAAATGCCCCCTTCTTACTTTTCTCACGAAATCTTCTCTTGTGGGATTGAGTGAGAGAAGTAAGAATCCCCAAATCTCCTCTTTCATTATGGCTAAACACCCTCATAGTGAGCCCTTTTGGGACATTGGTCAAGACCTCCATGAGCTTCCTTCGGGACAAGATTTCATCCGCCACAACCCCGTCTTTTGTGTCGAATCAGAACCTGCGATCAGATATGAAGGAGAGGAGCACTCTGATTGGGTGAAGCAGTCCTACGTAGCTACTGCCCGCCTAACCTTGAAGTGTTGTCGCGAAGATGGCAATATTCATGCAGCATATCTAAAGCCTGAAGGAGATATTAAGGATTTGACAATCTTCCAACCTCTTGGACATAAGATTGTTAACCACCACCCGGGATGGAAGGGTAGGAGTCCCGTCCGGAGCGAATCGATCAACTCTTCAAGCATGCTAGATTGGGCCAAGTTCATTGTTAAGAATTATTCAAAGGAATTATCTTATGCAGAATTGATTGGAGGAATTATCTCTTCAGTCGGGCATTATGATTTGGATTCCAATTTTTACAAGGCGTTGGTGGAGTTGTGGTGTCCAGACACCAACACCTTTCACTTGCTATACGGAGAAGTCGGGATCTCACTATGGGACATCAAGAGACTAGGAGGGCTTCCTATTAATGGTGACATGTATGACGAAGTGATCCCTAGCAACGCCATACTTCGCCAAAGAGGTACCTCTGAATTCTTTCTCCTTAAAAGCTTGTTTGACGTTTTTCAATGGTTGGCAAGGCAGAGGTCGTCTTCGCGCCACAAAGATGTATCCTTTGAAGATTGGATAGAATTTTTCAGAAAGCCGAGGAGAGCAGATTTTGACTCCCGGTACAACTCCAAATCGATGCGTCCTCGAAACTCTTTCACCTTTCTGATTTGGTACGCCTTTGTGGCCCTCTGGATATGCTACTTTATTATGCCAAACGGGCGTAATGTAATCAGACCCGGGGTTTTCCTTATGGCGTCCGATATTGCTCTTGGAAGGAAGATTGCCTTTGCCCTCAAGTAGCTCGCGCGCGTATAGACATAGGACTAAATGCTATGGTCAAACATCAGAAAGGTCCGGATTCTCCACTACGGTCTTTCCTTCACATTTTACGTATGCATGGGCGGTAGTCATTTCCGTAGGATACATCTCCGTGACCAGATTGATGAGGACACATCCACTATCCCAGGTCTTTCAAAGATACCAGAGATGCTGCATTATATGAATACTTCTGCCACTCCATTCGACCGTTCTTCAGAAGTGAGGCTATTCATTAGGAAAGAGGAGAACTTTACATGGCGTCCTTTCCCTTACTTATATCATAATGATGAAATCGTGCGAGATTCCAGGCTTTTTGCGGGGCCTGAGGAGTTGGATTCCTACACTATGGAGTATGTGAAATGCCTTCGTTGTGGCGTCCTCCCTCTACGTTATACTGGGAATTTTCATGCAGAACCATACAATCCTCATAGGTTTGGGCGCCAGTTTGGCTACGACCAGCAGTTTCCCAAGCATATTAATGTTCAGAGGAAGGCCCCTTCCCTTGGGGTTCTCGCAGGATATTGGTTACATTTTTCGCGGGAAAGGACTTCGAGTTCATTCTATATTCCTGATCATGATAGGAGTGGGAAACTTATATTTCTTTATCTTGTGAAATGGTTGAAGTGTCCAAGCTTTATTTAATCGGGGGCGTTGCAGCCTTAACTCGGGAAGACTTTGGTTACAAAGGATCTTCTACCAAAGACATGGATCAAGGCCAATCTTCAAGAAAACCGCTATTCATTTACGAAAGTATTTTTATTAATCGTAAACGGAATCGTTCTCCTGCGGACTCTCCCGTTCCAGCGAAGCGGCAACAAGCTCAAGGTATGCCTCTTTATTTTTTGATTTTTTTTTTTTTTTTTTTTTGAAAATTCAGATTTCTTTTTATATTCTGAAAATTCAGAAATTTTATGGATTTTCTGAAAATTCAGATTTTTTTTATTCCGAAAATTCAGATTTTTTTGGAAAAATTCAGACTTTTTATATTCTGAAAATTCAGAATTTTCGTGGACTTTTCTGAAAATTCAGTTTTTTTTAATTCCGAAAATTCAGAAATTTTGAGTATATTTTATAGTCCGAATTTGTAAAAATTCAGAATCTCTATCTTAAAGCCCGAATTTTTATTATAAACTTCAGAATTTTTTACTTAACTCAAAATTTGAATTTTATTTGACTCGAAGTCTAAATTTTATTCAACTCAAAGTCTGAAATTCAGAATTTTTTTATTTGACTAAAAATCTGAATTTTATTTGACTCGAAGTCTAAATTCTTATTCGACTCAAAGTCTAAAATTCAAAATTTTTATTTGACTCAAAGTTTTTGGTCAACAGGCATACGAATTGATGATACCCCATTGGCGGATGTAAGGGCTGCTTCCAATTTTCCAATTGGTAATTTTTTTTTTTTTAATTTATTATTATTATTTTGTTTTAAAATTTGTAACTTTCAATTTTCAAACAGCCCCAAGGATTGATAATGCGCTCCCATCAAACTTAGGAATATCTCATGACTCTCCTACCGGTAAGGAAATATCCCCTCACAAATGTTTAAACATATGTAACGGATTTAACAAAATTTTTGACTTTAGGTCAAATAAACCCACAAGATCCCAACATTGTGGCTGAAGGGGTTGTTGGAACTAAGAAAGATCCTCTCAATGCACCACAAGGTATCATTTTTTTTTTAATTTTTTTTTTGATTGATTTTTTTTTATTTTATTATTTTTTTTTTTTTTTTTTTTTTACTTTTTTTTTTCTTGTTTTTTTTTTTTTTTTTTTTTTTTTTGCACTTTGAATTGTACTCCAGCTGATAGAGATGATGATAGCTTTTCGTCTTTGGGGACTTATTCTGCGGACTTCATCAGAGATGCCCCCACCTCCACAGATAGTGATGGCGTTGATGCTAGTGCGGATGTCGAAGTCACATCTTCACTAAAACAAACTGAAGGTTTTTTTTTTTGATTTTTTTTTTCGTTTGATTTTTTTTTTTTGAAAGAAAAACATAAATATTGACATTTTTTTTTTTGAAACTTAATTGCCCCCAAAGACGACGATCCTCCGCCTTCGAGGCAAGGTTCTTCAAAAGAAATTGTGAAGGATGCTCCCTCTCCCGTGAAAGAACTAGATGGTGATAGTGTTAATGTCGATGTTAACATTGAATCCCCATCAAGGCAACATAAGAAGGAGAAGCGTCAAGAACTCATTTCAGAGCGCCATCAACTTCAGAATGAAGCTCGTGACATTTCAGATGCGATAAATCAACTCCAATCCAGAGCTCATGAAATTTCAAATAGAGTAAAAACTTTGGATGAAGAAATAGAAGCTTTGGATAAAGAGATAGCTTGAAGAATTTGCAATTTGTTGAGCATTGAAGAACTTTATCATTTTCGTCCTTTATTTTAGTTTATTTTTCTAGCTTTTTTTTTTTTTTTTTTTTGCCTTGATAGTTGCTTTTAAGACATTTGTGATGAACTATTAGATTTTGAATAAGATTTAGTCATTTCTATTTCTCTTTTTTTTCTTTTCTCAAGTCCCTTTTTTTTGAATTTTTTTGTTTTTTTGTTTTTTTTGTTTTTTTTGTTTTTTTTGTTTTTTTTGTTTTTTTTTTTTTTGGGAACATAGGGGTCAATGTATTTGCCTCAAGAAGCACATTTAATTGTGCAGGACCGATCTGCCTTGAACTAGGAGCCGGACGTTCCATCATAGACAAACACATGCCTCTTTATTTCATTGAATGAATTTGATATAGAAGTACATAAAATTAATGTTTTGCCTCGGGAAGTACATTTAATTGTACATGACTAGTCTACCCCTATAAGGGACGGGGCGTTAGTCATAGGCAAACATTTTTACATCAAGCATAGTATTTCTTTAGAAAGCGGCCATTGATAGGTGGTATCGGTCTTTCTCCGTTGGCGTCAATGAGCTGGTACGCGCCTCCTTCGTAGACGATCTCCACAACATAGGGCCCTTCCCAATTTGCCTTGAATTTACCCCCGGCCTTTTTGTTGGTGATGATGGGTCTTCTGAGGACGAGAACCAACTCTCCTTTAGTAAAGGTCCGAAATCGAGCCATCTTGTTGTAGGCTTGAAACATTTTGGCTTTGTAGACTTCAAGATTCTGCTGCACTCCCAACCTTTTCTCGTCGAGAGAGTCCAATTCATCCAAGCGAAGCCGAATATTGTCCTCATTTGAGATTTCATTTTGTACTGCCATTCTCAGTGAGGGTATCTGGATTTCGAGGGGTAGGACCGCTTCAGTTCCAAATACCAAAGAGTACGGCGTGCATTGTGTTGGAGTCCTATAGGTAGTGCGATAGGCCCACAGCATCTCCGGGAGTCTTTCGTGCCAATCTTTTTTGTTCTTGGACACTGCTTTCTTCAACAACTTCGAGAGGGTCTTGTTGAATGCTTCTGCCAACCCATTCGCTCTAGCATTATAGATGGAGGTATATCTCCAATCTATTTTATGGTGTTGTGCGAATCTCCCGACTTTGAAACTTCTGAAGGCGGGGCCATTATCTGAAATAATTCTTCTTGGAGTCCCAAATCTGTATAAGATGTTCTCCCTGAAGAACTTGATGATGTTTTCAGCCTTCACTTCTCTTAGTGGAATAGCTTCTGCCCACTTGGAGAAGTAATCTGTTGCAGCCAATATGAATCGGTGTCCCAAAGATGATGGAGGTTCAATGGGGCCAACTACATCTGTTCCCCATATCTCAAAGGGCCATGACGAGACTGTGGGGTGTAAAGGATTTGGATGTTGGTGGATGAAATCTCCATGTATCTGGCATAGATGGCATCTTCTAGCATAATTGATGCAATCTCCGACCATGGTCGGCCAGTAATATCCCAAGCGCTTGATCTTGAGTCGCATCTTGGGTCCGGATTGGTGTGCACCACATACCCCGGAATGTACATCATGCATGACTTCTTGAATTTCTTCATTTGAAAGGCATCGCAGGAGTAGTTGATCATATGACCTGCGGTACAATATGTCATTTATGAGGGTGAATCTTAGGGCTCTTCGTTTTATCTGAAGTCCCTTTGATTTGTCCTCTGGGAGTTTATCATATTTCAAATATTCTATAAACGGTTGTCTCCAATCTTCCTCCGGCATTTCGAGGGTGAAGACTTCCGCTTTGCCCCCAGCACTTTCCTCTTCATCATCATCAAGGATCGTACTTATGGGCCTTCTATTTCTTATGGTTATATGGATTTCCTCATAATCTGGATTCGCCAGCTCCTTTGCTACTCTTGCCAAAGAGTCAGCTTCTCCATTTTCTGATCTTAAAACCCTCCTCAACTGTACCTGGGGGATTTTCTTCATCAGATCTTTGACTTTCTTGTGATATTTAAGAAGTTCGGGCTTATATATCTTGTAGTCTCCTTTGACTTGCTTGATTATGAGTTGTGAGTCTCCAAATATGTGTATGTGTTGGATTCTCATCTTGATTGCCAGTTCCAAACCAGCTATGAGAGCTTCATATTCTGCCTCATTATTTGTGCATGACTCTGTAAGGGAGAGTGCATATCTGAGAATTCCCCCTTCGGGTGTAACGAACACAAGTCCTATCCCAGCTTTGATTTGGGGAATTGTAGACATGAGTGCCGGCTTTATAGATGACGCTCCATCAAAGTATAGTCGCCACCTTGCTTCTTCCACTGTTAATGTCTCTTCATCAGGAAGATCATAATTGAGTGGTGAGTCATCAGGGACAGGATGTGCCGCTAGAAAGTCTGCCAACGCTTGCCCCTTAATAGCTTTCTGTGGAGTGTATGTTATGTCAAATTCCATAAGAATCAGTGCCCACTTTGCGAGTCTTCCCGTGAGCAATGGCCTCGTCATGAGATATTTGAGAGGATCAATTTTTGATATGAGTATGACTTTATGTGCTAGCAAGTAGTGCCTCAACTTCTTGACTGCAAACACTAGAGCTAGACAATGTTTTTCAATTGGGGTATATTTACTCTCAGCTCCTATCAACATTCTGCTGAGGTAATAAAGTGCATTTTCTTTGCCTTCTTCATTGTTCTGGGCCAGCATAGCTCCTAATGACCCTTCCAATGCTGCGGTATACAAAATCAGTGGCTTTCCGGGAATTGGGGCCGCCAACACTGGTGGACTTAGCAAGTACTGTTTGATGTCTTCGAAAGCTTTCTGGCATTCATCATCCCATTTGAATGGCGTGTTCTTCTTGACCAACTTGGAGAAGGGCTTACACCTTCCGGATAGGTTGGAGATGAATCGTCTGATATACGCTAAACGCCCCTGAAAGGACCGCAGCTGTTTCAGTGTTTGAGGAGGTGGCATTTCCAAAATTGCTTTTATCTTGGAAGGGTCTATCTCTATTCCCCGATGTCGTACTATGAAACCCAGAAACTTCCCTGACAGGACTCCAAAAGCACATTTCATGGGGTTCATTTTCAACTTGTATTCTCTGAGGCGTGTGAAGACTGTCCTCAGATCATCAAGGTGCTTGTCTTTGGAATTTGTCTTAACCACGAGATCGTCCACATAGCATTCGACAACTTTGTGAATCAGATCATCGAATATTCTGGTCATGGCCCTTTGATATGTTGCCCCCGCATTCTTTAGACCAAATGGCATTACTCTGTAACAGTATATGCCCATGGGTGTCCGGAAGGCTGTATGTTTTTCATCATCTGGATGCATTTTGATTTGGTTGTATCCAGAATACCCGTCCATAAAGGAGAATATCTCGTACCCTGAGGTGTTATCGATCATGATCTCCATGACGGGTAGGGGAAAATCATCTTTAGGGCATGCTTTGTTCAGGTCTCTGAAGTCTACGCATATCCGTATTTGCCCATTCTTTTTCTTCACAGGCACTATGCTGGCTACCCAGTCAGGGTATTTCTCTTCTCTGATGAAATTTGCTTCAATCAGCTTCTTTGTTTCTTCTATCACCTTTTCTTCCAGGTCAAACTTCATCTTCCTTGGTGCCTGCTTGGTAGGGGGTGACATTAGGGTCAATGGTTAGTGCGTGAGCGGCTACCTCATTATCCAACCCTGGCATTTCATTGTAGTTCCAGGCGAAGCAATCAATATACTCCTTCAAAAGGGCTTTAAAGGATGTCTTTTCTTCTTCAGATAGTTGCGTGCTTAAGAAGGTCGGCCTCGGATCCTCATCGCTCCCCAAGTTGACTTCAACCAGCTCGTCGATTGTTGCTTGCCCCCCGTCTTCGAGCTCGAGTGGCGCACTTTTTAGCTTAATCTCTTCTTCCTCCTCCTGGGACGTTGTCATGTAGCATGAATGCCTGGAAGATTCGGAGTAGCCTATCCCTTTTTTATCTATATGTGTAGGGTTCCATAATCGATGGAAATTTTGATATGATTTCCTCGACCATTTGATTTCGCCGGCAAAATTTTCAAACATCTCCTTGAGCTTATCAGGGTAATAGTTGGGGAATCTTATGGGCTGAACTTCATCATCTTCTAGCCCTTCAATATTTATGATATCATCATTTGGGATTTTGTTGCTCATGGCTTTGTAGAAAAGGATGCCTCTCTCTCCTTCATGTCGAGCCGGTACATAAAAAGTCTTCAGGTGCTCGATAGTGTTGACGCTCAAATCAGTTAAAGATTTGTAAAGCCCCTCGGGAATTCTTGTAATATGCAATGCATTTTCTTGAGTAGATCCTCCAACCTGACCCTCATCATTATCACTTTCGTCCTCTGATGACTCAGTGTCACTCCCAAAGTGAGGTAATACTGATTCCTTCTTCTGGAGCACAGGAACAGACTTAGATGTCTTCACCAGAGATTCTTCCTTCGGACTTGGCGGCTTGCCCCCTTCGGATGACGTGCTCCCCTTAGATAATTTGCTCCCTTTGGATGTTTTAAGGTAGTATCTCGCATCTTCATAATGAATTTCATGGATGCCGAAGGGCTGGATTTCTCCGTCGATCCTGAATTCTTCTCCATTCACCATATATTTCACGCATTGATGGAGTGTTGAGGGAACCACATGATTTTCATGGATCCATGGCCTTCCCAGGAGGGCTTTGTATGAAGCATCGGCATCAATCACATGGAACTTCACATCTGATGTCATCTTTCCAAATTTAATTGGCAGAGTGATAGATCCCAATGCCTTCTGGCTATGCTGATTGAAGCCTTGAATAATGATCCTTTCCGGAGATAGATGACATACTTCAAGAGCCAAAGCCCGGAGAGTGTTGAGGGTCATCAGGTTCACAGAGGATCCTGGGTCAATCAGAACCCGGTTGATTTTCATCCCATCACAATACCCCGTCACATATAATGGCCTATTGTGCTCTGTAGTCCCAAGCAGTAGATCTTCATCAGTAAAGGATACTGAGGGTGCATGAAATGCGTACAGAGCCTCTTTCATATTGACCTCGGCAAAGTAGGCTTGATACTCCTCAGGATTTTGTAGGGCATGTATCAGAGAATCCCTAACTTCAGTTGACATCATTAATGCGTCGTACATGCTGAGAAGTGCTGGGACCTTCTTTAAATGTGCCAATATATTATAATTTGGCTTCTTTGACGGTTTCTTCTGGGAGATATTCTCTTCTTCAATTCTCTTCCCTTTATTTCTGTCGTTGGAACCTGAAGCCTGTCTTGATTGAAGTGTTTTTCCGGTTCTGAGCTGCATCTGGTGCACAGGTCGTGGTACCTCATCTTCTTCGGCTGGGAAGTTCAATTCATCTTCGGAATCATCCTGAGAAGCTATGGCGCGACATTCACCTTTTTCCTCAATATAGTCATTCGTGAGTGTCAAATTCCCAGTGGAGACTTGTCTTTGCACCCATTTTTGGAAGTTTTGGCATTCTTCTATGGTATGCCCCACAAGTCGGTGATATGGATGGTAGTTTGGGTGGTATCCAAGATGCATTAGGCAAGGCCTTTTGGGTTTAGGCAAATCTAACCCTTTTTCTATGGCTTGATCAAAAAGCTCCTTTCTTTTGTCTTTCTTGATCTTGATAGCTGGAGGGGTAAATTTTCCTTTTACACTTGTTGCTTTTGTGGGGGGTGATTCCACGACTTCTGAAAAATTTTCGCCCGATGATTCTGGAGGGTATACCCCGGACTCATCCCATTGATCATCTTCAATGTGTAACTGTAGTAACCTATTTGCTGACTCCTCTGTTACTCTTTGAATGAAGGCAGGAATGTCTTCAGCAGGCATAGCTTTCCTCAAGACCTTATATTTTGGGGTCTTTGGGGTGTAATATGGTGTCTTGGGCTCTTCTGGTTGGTGTGGCTCCAAGAGTTTGGCGTTCGCTTTCTTCACTCTTTCCTTGAACGCTATCTTCTTCTTTTGCTTTTTACTGATGTAGGGCCGGCCGTGACGGTCATATGACTCTTCTGGCTCGGAGAAACTATCATCATCATAATCATCTGGGATATACAGAGGGTATTCTCTTCCAGAAATAACCCTGCAAGTTTCCACACACACATCTTCATCATCTTCCTCAGCCAATTCCCCAAGTAATTCTTCGACCTCTTGGGGGAAGTAATCTCTGAGAGTGATCAAGACCCTTTCCTTCTGCTCATATTCATCGAGGGACTCAATATACTCTTCTATAATAGACTTCTTGCGCTTTGATTGTTCGCGCTTCTGTTTCTTTTTCTTGTTTTTCTTCTTTGTCTGTTTTGTCAGGGGTCTTTTAGAAGGTTCTTGAGAACGCTTCCAAGCGATCCCTGGGAGCTCAGCCAACCTCTTCAACATTTTCATTGACTTTTTGGATATAAATACTTCCCACAACTCTTCTGGAACAGCAGGAGGCTTGTCGTCTGTTGTTGATGGAAGGATTACTTTATTACCCACTACTATGACTTCCTTTTGGGATGACCCCTCTGAGTTTAGGGTTGTCACATAGCGGGTATGCTCGGATGATGGCTCGGACAAGACGTTCTTCGAGAGTGTGATCTTGCCCTCTTGATATTGTCGTTCGACCCAATCCTTGAAAACATAACAGTCTTCAATTGTGTGTCCCAACACTCTGTGATATGGGCAATAATTGGGATGGTCCTTCTTGTTCTGCTCCTCTGGTCTCTTGCATTCGGGAAGTTGCTTGGACCTTCTTTTACAAAGATCCTTGAAGATCTTGATTACCTTATCCCTTACGAAAGAATATTTATTATTCATCCCGTCTTTTAAAGAAGGAAGAGGCTTTGATTCGTTACCGCAAAGACCTAAAGTGGGTGGTTTGGCCTGTTCGGGCTTGTGAGATTCCATAACACCTTTTCCTTTGTCGATGTTGAAGGTTGTAGCGGTATACTTGACACCTTCTCGGCCCTTTTGGCTTTTCTCTGTCATTTCTTGGAGCTTGAAAATTGGAGAATATCTTCGGGCTTGTCCGTTCCAATTTCTTAGCTTGTGAAATTAACTCCTGAAAAGTAGTAATACCGGATGTACTCAAAAAGGGTGCCATCCAACTATCGATATTCCCGAGCAATAAGCCCACCGCTTGTGGCTGATCAAGAGGTTGTTCACATTTGATGCTCAGGTTTCTCCATCTCATAATATAATCCACTACCTTTTCATCTTTATTTTGTCGAGTGGCTGCGAGATCTGCGATTGTGATTTTGTCACTTACGCCCCCGAACCGTACTCGGAATGCATCTTTCAGCTGTTGCCAGGTTTGGATTGACTCGGGTTGCAAGCTAGCATACCACTCAAACGCCACTCCTGTAAGACTTGCTGAAAACTGTCTGAGGAGAAGCGATGGCTTAGCACTTGTATCTCCACAGGCCGTTACAAAATGAGCCAAGTGTTGATCAGGGTTGCCAATCCCACCAAACTGCTTAAATTTAGGTACATTATACCCTTTGGGATAGGGTACCAGGTCGTGATAGCTGGGATAAGGTTTATCTCCATCAACCTTTATCTCTTTCCCTTTAACTTGCTTTAATTCAGCTGCTACCATCTGTTGTATCTCCTCCCTGGTCATTGCAGCTGACTGCTCTGGAATATGAGCATATGAGGTCCCCCCTTGTTCTCCTGGCCTAGGGATTTCTCTCACAGGTGCATACGAAGTTCCCTCTTGCTCTCCTGGCCTAGGAATTTCTCTTGGTTGTGGAAAGGTCCCTCCTTGCTCCACTAGCCTAGGGAATTCTCTTGGTTGTGGGTTTGGACTTCTAGGCCTTTGTGCCTTTTGACTTTCCATCAAGGCAGCCATTTGTCCCTGCATCTTCACCATTGACTCCATCAACATCGTCATGTTTTCATTGAGCCATTGATATTCAGCTTCCTGATTTTCCATTTGCCGGAGTCTCTCCATTTGCTGGACTCTCCTTGTAATATCATCCTCATTATAAACAAAGGCAGGTTCATCCTCTGCTTCTTCATTTGGGGGGTCTGCTTCCTTGTAATTCGTTGGCTTGCGAAATATTGGAAGGCTCCCTGTTCTCTGACCCTCATGTGGCATTTGGCTTGAACCTTCATCTCCGGCACCACTTTGAGAGTCCGTCGCCCTCCTACGAGATCTTGTGAACACCCACAGTTTGTTACGTTCGGTCTTGGATCCCCTCGGGCTTCCGTAACCATTCTGGACAAGATACACTTCTACGTCCATATCCGGCATCTCTTCATTTGTCATTTCCCTCCTCCACTGAAATTTTGAGCGGGAGGTTGTAGCTTGAGTTTTTGCAGAAGTTATGCGATCAAAGACAGTCTTCCGAGCTTTTGATATAAGTTGCTTCTTTTTTCGGTAGAATTCTCTTGGTGTCATATTTTCTGATTGCAGCTTCTTTGATGCCGCGTAGGTCTTGTAGAGATTTCGGCTGAAGGACTCCTTGTGGTAGGACTTTGGAGGTCTACCACTTTTGTTTTCATTCAGCTGGACACGCAGATCTGCTGTAGTTGCGTTCTTCTTTAACAGTTTAAGTGGTTCAAATGAGTTGTTGAAAGAACCCATTTGATCAGTCTTGTGTCCTTGGAATGACACAAAATCTAGCTTCTTCTTCGGAATCTTGATCTTCCTCGGTGTGAGTCTTGAGAATACACTCCTCCTTGGGGTATCCTCATCAGATGATTGGAAGATCCCACTCTCCCGCCCTTTTGTGGTAACAGTGAAGGCAGGTTCATCATCTTCGTCATCCAGAGAGACTACCCTTTTGGGGTGGGATAGCCTCTTAAAAGCAGATATCCTCTGTGGTTCTTTAGCAGCAACATCTTCACAGGTCACAGGGACGATCATGTTCGGACGGCGCCCCCTAGATGGAAGGCGCGGGATTGTCGGTTCCTCTTCCATTGGTGCAGGCCTCTTCACGAATTGCACCGACTCAGAGATTGTGCCGAACCTCAGTTCAGCTCCAGCAGCTCCGGTGTTGAAAGTGCAATTGGGCAGTTGAACTTCAGCTCCCTCGCCCAAGAAGATGGTAAGCTTTGGGCTCCCAGATGTGGTTGAATTCTTGAACGCCATGTAATCTGCAATAAGAAAATCAACAACGTTAGTTTTCTTTTTTCCGGATGTAAAGGATGGTGTCTCTACTTGTACTTTTGCCTCAGAGATGGGAGGAGGAATATGGTCCCCACCGGGCGTGCCAGAATTTGTGGGATCGAAAATACGCGCCTGGCATCGTGTGACACCAGACGATATATCGAAGCACAAATGTCATTTAATATATATTTTATTTCAGGTATTGTGGGTTCTTCCATTCCTAATAGAGGCAAGCCTCTATTATTAATTACCCTGCATAAATGTCGTGGGAACCTCCGATTAAGAGACAAAAATACAAGTAGAGACAATAAAGAAAGAATTCATTTATTACAGAATAAAATAATTTATTACATATATGTCATTACATGGATGCATACATATATTTATTTATTTATTCATTTTATTTATTTATTTATCTTATTTAAATGGCACCGCCATATATGTCTTGCCGCCGCCTTGAGATTTGTGCCGCTATATTGCCGCCTTTAGATGCCGACTGTGTCGCCGCCTTTATGTTTCGTTGCATGTTTCTCATTTCAAAACAGATCAGGAGATGCGACAACACTTGCTAATGGCCCACAAATGACAATCTGCTAGCTCTAGAAAGAACCATAAATATGTACCGACTGATCCACCAAAAGAGGTTGTTCCATATATTATTGGAAAGCCCTAGATGTCTAGTTTCAAATGCCACAAACTTCACTCCAATCTGAGTTTTCTGGCAAGAGTTATCGGTACTTGAACGAAAGGTAATCAAGCCAGCAAGATTGTAGAAACTTAGCCCTACTTTTCATCAAAAAAACTGTACCAAATGGGCTGCTAATAGGGGTTGTACCATACATGGTTAGAAACATCTGGAAGTATAGTTTTCAACGCCGCAAGTCTCGCCTTAATCGGAGTTTTCTGGCAAAAGTTATTGATATTTGAATAGAAGGTGGTCAAGCTGTCAGGACTGCAGGAATTAGCTCCCTTTCCCATCAAAATCTATATCAACTTGGCCACTGATAGGGGCTGTGCCACACATAGTTGGAAAGCTCTGGAAGTCTAATTTCTGATGCCGCAAATTTCAATTCGATTAGAATTTCTTATCAAAAGTTATTGACTTTTGAATGGAGAGTGGTGGAGCTGGCATAATTTTAAGATCTGGCCTTTGTTATCTTCTTAATTTTCTTTTATTTCCACATCTACTTGTATTTCATAGCAGCAGCTTTTCTGGCCTTTTGTCATGCTTTGCTGATATAAACTCAAGGTACTCAACCAATCGCCATGAGTGTTATTTTCCAACATGATCCATGTATATATTTTTTGCTAAATTATTTTGAGTACAAGAAACAAGTTGAATCCCTTTCTCATTTTTATAATGGTAGATTGCAATGCCAGCAAACATAGGGCTCACAGGAATCCATATAAAATATATCATCACTCAAATATTATAAGAGCTTAGGAATTTAGTCAAAACTTAAAATAGTTAGGCTTGACACTTGTTTTGATAAGCATCATCATTATCTCCCATCTTAAGCATGGTCAGATAAATATCAATGAACAATGCATTTATGGGCACCAAATATATGTTTCCATATCAATAATTTATAGACTTTATCTAGTCGCCATGGCTTTTGACCATAAACCAACATTGATGGTGTCGATATTCAAGGGACCAAATAGTGGAGTTTTTTGCTTGGAATATAATAAAATAATATTTTCCATGCTTAAGTTACATCGATTGCATCCCTATCAAGTTTGGTGATGGTAGACTATATTGGGAATATAGTTTGTTTGCACAAGTCCAATGCTTAAACATTCTCAATAAGTAGTGAGAGTCCATTCTAATTTATTTGGTCTTGGACTTTAAACCAGCAAGTTACCAAGATTCAAATGTGATCCAAGACTTTAAAGCATTATATTCCCCAGCCCAATTGATGATCATGCTCACTGCTAAGCTGTGAATTAATTTATGCTTCTCACTAGGAAAATTGAACTTCATATGAAGCATCACCATTTTAGATTGGCAGGACTCTCTTTTACATATCAAACTCCAGAATTTGTGGGATCGAAAATACGCGCCCGGCATCGTGTGACACCAAACGATATATCGAAGCACAAATATTATTTTTATTTGTTTGTGGGTTCTTTTATTCCTAATAGGGGCAAGCCCCTATTATTAATTACCCCGAATAAGATTACGGGAACCTCCGATTAAGGGCAAAAGTATGAGTAGAGAGGCAATGAATAATTTCATTTAAATAAAAATAATTTCATTTATTTGCGGAACATAATTTTCGTTACATATGGATATATTATCATATGCATACATATCATTTATTTGTATGTATCTGCCGTCGCCTTGTCTGCTTTGCCACTTTGGGATTTGAGTTTCTTCGGCTGCTTCAAGATGCCCGCTTCATCACCATCTTGATATTTGCACCGTTTTGGAATTTATAGTTTTAACGACCGTCTCGAAGTGAGTGTTTTATCGCCGCTTCAGGGTGCATGTCATTTTGAAACTTGTATATATTAGCCGTCTCAGAATGAGTGCTCGTCGCCACCTTGAAATCTGCGCCGCTTTAGGATTTATGTTTTTATCGGCCGTCCCGAGATGCGTGCTCCATCACCGCGTCGAGATACATGCCATTTTGTGATTGGTGAGTTTTGGCTTTCATCTTTTTTTTTTATATATATCCTCTTGTCACATTGCCATCATAGTAGATGATCTCATAAAAATAATATAGCAATGATGCTTTCACTTCATTCAGTTAACCAGAACTAACACCCATTATCCATAAGATTTCATGGAGCATCATTTTACTTGGTGAAATTCATATTAATGACATGACAACAAGCCCCTTGCTTGTCTTAGTGGAGACCGTCTCCATCAAGTAAATAAATGTCCAGATATATATATTAAAAGTCAACCAAGTATTGTCATTTCTTATAACAATCCCAATGTTGTGTAAATAAATAACCATAAGTATGCTCACATGATCACATCATTTACATTGGGAATTGTAATAGAGATGTAAAGGGCTCCTTGAATACACTTTTTCAAACTTCTTTTTTATTGACTAAAAAAGTTGCGATGCTTTATTGATATAAATCAGAATGAACCTTTCTAATAAGTGGACAATATATATTTAAAGAGGAGACTTTGTCATTGGGCCAGCGAACTTAAGGAGCTTCTTGATCTCTGGGGTGGTGTTGAGGGATACCTCCAAGACCTGGGGAGAGATAGCCTTCCTTCAAGATATATATTTAAAGAGGAGACTTTGTCATTGGGCCAGCGAACTTAAGGAGCTTCTTGATCTCTGGGGTGGTGTTGAGGGATACCTCCAAGACCTGGGGAGAGATAGCCTTCCTTCAAGATAAATCATTCTTTTTTTAAAAAAAAAAAAGAAGTATATGCATGTTTATGGTCTCTAGCATTTAATGGTTTTAGGGACAATCACCGATTATGGATTCCATTTGCCTACCTTCAATAGTTTTCTCAGCAAGTTATATTCCTGAAACTGTTTGTGTTTGGTTTGCATTAGTAGGTAGTAGACATGGTAACACTATGACAAGCCCTTTATAGTGACCTCATTTGGCACTTTTTCATCATCACTAGCAGAATTTTAGATTCATACTCCTCTCCTTTTTTATTGGGCAACTTAAATTCCTGCAGCTAATTCCATGACCATACCCAACATTACAAACTCTATAAGCTTGCAATTGAAACTTTTGCTTTGTCTGTAAGGATTTTTGGTCTAAAAATTTGTGCATTACCATCACATATTTTCTATCTTTGATTCACATAACCCACAGTATTCAAGGCTTCAGCTTTAGAGGGAATTTGAGTACATCTAGCATACAATTACAATTTCAGGCTCTAATATGGAAGCCAAACCCATCCTGAGTACCAGATACACCATAGTGCTCCTGTCCCGATCAATGAGCTTATTATTAAGTTTTATTCACTCAATCTTTATAACAATGGCAGCAGCTTTTTTATTTCCATAACAGCAGCAATAATAATCTCTTGAGCATATTTCTTATCTCTGATATCTTTTACAAGACATAGTCATTGGCTTGAACTTGCCTCGGATGAAGAAACACATTCTGGCTTCCTAGGAGGTTGAGGCTTTTTTGCCAATTCATGAGGCAATATCTGTCTCAGCAAACTCTTTTATTCATTGGAGCATGCACTTCATCAAACAGGTTATGTGCATAATAATGTCTCTAATGAATAATCTCCCTTACAGATGTGTTACCAAACTTAATTGGATACATGACTTTATAGACCACATTTCATTCAATCTTTCCACAAAAATCATATTTATATATGGAGTTTGAAAATATGAGAGACTCAAACATCACCCATATATAATCATCACATTTAACAAACACCCTATTCACAAAATGCCTTATAAAATTCTGGAGCATTACTCCTGACAATGCCCAATTTCAAATCTCATGACTTCTTTCAAACATCTAGTCAAGCACTTGAAGGGTATTTCATATAAAAATATATTACATAACTCTTGGGATGATTTCTCATGAGATTCACAAATTGAACTACAAGCATATAAGAGATTTCAGAAGCAACTTATGGTAATGAATCGTTCTTCAGTCTGCCCATCAGCACATATGGGAATACACCATCATCTATGTTATTCACTTCTTTTGTGATGATCCTGGAGAGCAACAGCAACACTTGAAAATCCCAAATCTGAAACTGCTCCATTGATACTCCCCTGTAAGCTTGTAATTCAATTGATGACATTTGTATCATGATTCATGAACAAACAATGCTTGAGCAGAAGGAGCTATTGTATAGCTTCTGCTTATTTTCAGGGGAGCAGGGAGGCTATTATATAGCTCCCTTTTTGCTTTTCTTCTCCGGTGATAGTGAGAAGCAGGGAGGTTATCATATAACCTATGCTTCTTCTTCTTCTTCGACGGTGGGCAGCAAGGCTTCTCCGGTGACAGTGAGAAGCAGGGAGGTTATCATATAACCTATGCTTCTTCTTCTTCGACGACGGTGGGAAGGAAGACTTCGCCGGCGACAGCGGACAGCAGGGGACCTCAGCGGTAATGGTGGCAGGCATGGCAAATTTGATGGCGGGACCACCGCACACCAAGATGGTATCCATCTTGGCGGCGGCGATCGGTGGCGGCAGCAAAGTAGCTTGATGTCGGCGGCTCG
Source organism: Dioscorea zingiberensis (assembly GCA_026586065.1). Taxonomy (NCBI): domain Eukaryota; kingdom Viridiplantae; phylum Streptophyta; class Magnoliopsida; order Dioscoreales; family Dioscoreaceae; genus Dioscorea; species Dioscorea zingiberensis. The sequence continues at coordinate 49,692,628 of CM048818.1, read as the reverse complement.
GCGGCGCTGACAGTGATCAGATGCAGCAGCAAGGCGAAGGCGGCTCAACGACGATGATCGATGGCTCAGCTTCCAGGTATAGATTATTTGGCTTTCATCGAGGAGGTTGGAAGGGGCCTTCCTCTGAACATTAATATGCTTGGGAAACTGCTGGTCGTAGCCAAACTGGCGCCCAAACCTATGAGGATTGTATGGTTCTGCATGAAAATTCCCAGTATAACGTAGAGGGAGGACGCCACAACGAAGGCATTTCACATACTCCATAGTGTAGGAATCCAACTCCTCAGGCCCTGCAAAAAGCCTGGAATCTCGCACGATTTCATCATTATGATATAAGTAAGGGAAAGGACGCCATGTAAAGTTCTCCTCTTTCCTAATGAATAGCCTCACTTCTGAAGAACGGTCGAATGGAGTGGCAGAAGTATTCATATAATGCAGCATCTCTGGTATCTTTGAAAGACCTGGGATAGTGAATGTGTCCTCATCAATCGGTCGCCGGAGATGTATCCTACGGAAATGACTACCGGCCCATGCATACAGAAAATGTGAAGGAAAGACTGTAGTGGAGAATCCGGGACCTTTCTGATGTTTGACCATAGCATTTAGTCCTATGTATATACGCGCCAGAACTGCGGGGGCAAAGGCAATCTTCCTTCCAAGAGCAATATCGGACGCCATAAGGAAAACCCCGGGTCTGATTACATTACGCCCGTTTGGCATAATAAAGTAGCATATCCAGAGGGCCACAAAGGCAGCCAAATCAGAAAGGTGAAAGAGTTTCGGAGGACGATCAGATTTGGAGTTGTACCGGGAGTCAAAATCTGCTCTCCTCGGCTTTCTGAAAAATTCTATCCAATCTTCAAAGGATACATCTTTGTGGCGCGAAGACGACCTCTGCCTTGCCAACCATTGAAAAACGTCAAACAAGCTTTTAAGGAGAAAGAATTCAGAGGTACCTCTTTGGCGAAGTATGGCGTTGCTAGGGATCACTTCGTCATACATGTCACCATTAATAGGAAGCCCTCCTAGTCTCTTGATGTCCCATAGTGAGATCCCGACTTCTCCGTATAGCAAGTGAAAGGTGTTGGTGTCTGGACACCACAACTCCACCAACGCCTTGTAAAAATTGGAATCCAAATCATAATGCCCGACTGAAGAGATAATTCCTCCAATCAATTCTGCATAAGATAATTCCTTTGAATAATTCTTAACAATGAACTTGGCCCAATCTGCGTAACGCGAAGAGTTGATCGATTCGCTCCGGACGGGACTCCTACCCTTCCATCCCGGGTGGTGGTTAACAATCTTATGTCCAAGAGGTTGGAAGATTGTCAAATCCTTAATATCTCCTTCAGGCTTTAGATATGCTGCATGAATATTGCCATCTTCGCGACAACACTTCAAGGTTAGGCGGGCAGTAGCTACGTAGGACTGCTTCACCCAATCAGAGTGCTCCTCTCCTTCATATCTGATCGCAGGTTCTGATTCGACACAAAAGACGGGGTTGTGGCGGATGAAATCTTGTCCCGAAGGAAGCTCATGGAGGTCTTGACCAATGTCCCAAAAGGGCTCACTATGAGGGTGTTTAGCCATAATGAAAGAGGAGATTTGGGGATTCTTACTTCTCTCACTCAATCCCACAAGAGAAGATTTCGTGAGAAAAGTAAGAAGGGGGCATTTGTTTATATATAAAATATACCACATGTCCCAATAGAACCCAAATCTTAATCTAAATAAAAAAAGAATATAGAATTCAAATATATCTTAATCATGATATATTTAGAATTAAAATTTAAACATGTCCTTATCTTAAGTGATTTAGGACACAAATTCCAAAATCGCCCTTGAGAACATATCTCGAGGCTTATCTCAAATTCTAAGATGGCCTGAGAATACATATCTCGAGGCAATCTTCCAGAAATCTCAAATCTCAAGATAGCCCGAGAATACATATCTCGGGGCAAATCTCAAATTTCAAAATCGCCCCTGAGAACATATCTCGAGGCGATCTAAAATAAATCCCAAAATTGCCACTGAGAATGCCAATCTCGAGGCAAGCCCAAATTCCCAGGTAGCCAGAGGATACACATCCCATGGGTAGTCCGGGTAATTAATTAAATAAATAAATAAAATAATAATGATAATAATAAAACAAAACAAAATAAAATAAAGAAATAAGAATAAAAAAAAATAGAAATAAAAAGATCAAATCAGGATGATCTTAAAATCTTAGGCCGGTGGTGGTTTTAAAAGATATATATAATAATCAAAATTTAAAAAAAAAAATCAATTAAAAAAAATCAATAAAAAAAAAGAAAAAAAAAAAAAGTCAAATCAAGATAATCTCAAATCTTAGTTTGCAAGCAGGTGGCGGGTTTAAAAGATAAATCAAAATAAAAAAATTATCAAGTCAAAACAAAAAAAATCAAAACAAGAAAAACAAAAAAAAAATCAATCAAAAGATAGGGGGTCTAGATAAGGAGGCGGAGGATATAAGAAGCAGAGAGATCATAGAAAAAAAGATCTCAACAAAACAAAGAAGCAAAAAGTTCAGAAAGAGAAAGAGAAAAAGAAGAGAGATTAGAGAAGAAAAGAAGAGAGAAAGCAAGGAGAAGAAGAAGAGGAAGAAAGGTATCTTCTTTTCATGTAATCCAAAGCATAAATCCGGCCACCGCTAGCCGCCGCCATCGCCAAAAGCCCCGCTGCCCAAAGAAAGCCATGAACACCACCCCATGCGTGGCGGTGTTCGTGGAGCCGCCGATCGCCGCCAAGCCCCTGTTGCCCAAAGAAAACCATGAACACCATCCCATGCGTGAAGGTGTTCATGGATCCGCCATAAATCATTGTTGCCGTCGCTGCCAAAGAACAACACCACCCCATGCGTGGTGGTGCTGATCCCCCGTTGCTGCCAAAGAACAGCACCACCCCATGCGTGGTGGTGCTGGTTATCATCCCTCGTTGCTGCCGGGGACTCTCAAATCTATTGAAGAAGCCCACGATGAAAACCTCCACAATGCTTTGTATTAACTTGGATTGTCTGCGGTTTTGCATATCAAGGATTTCGCAGCGCTAGGTACTTGTTGATGGAGATCTTGGACCTCAAAGATGTTCTTGGGCTTGTACTTATCGTGCAACGCGGTTGATTATGTGAGCCCAACCTTTTGCAAAGAATGGTGTGCCCCGCAAGATGATGATATCCATGGAAGGTGCTCTTTTGCTTTCAAGATCATGCCAAGAACCATGGTTGGTGTCATTCGCTCGAAATTATAGCAACCGGGTATGGAGTGGAGACCCCGTCCCCATTTGCTCATACAAGTGGATGATTTCAGTGACTATGCATACTGCGCACAAGTTATGTATTCCATGCAAACCAAGCCAAGATGGTAGATAGTGATACAATATCCATGGAACCTATGATTGCTGCAATTTTGTGAATGATTGTATATTTGTTAAGAAGGCCCTTTCAAGAGATGTACCAATATCTAATTATATAAAGTGCTTTTAAGATGTTCGATGAAATGTTTAAGAGACCTCTCTATATGGAAAGCTGTCATTATAAGGGGTAGTTTTTGTTGCTGTTGTGGCATATCTTATTATTTTGTATAAGTTGTTGCTGCTAATACATTTGAATCTACTGAACTCTGAGGTAGAGAGTTCATTGTCGGTATGAGCTGATTTGTGCTAGTTGTGATGAACCAAAAGAATTCTCCCTTGTTTTAAAGTTTGATATGTAAAAGAGAGTCCTGCCAATCTAAAATGGTGATGCTTCATATGAAGTTCAATTTTCCTAGTGAGAAGCATAAATTAATTCACAGCTTAGCAGTGAGCATGATCATCAATTGGAACTGGGGGAATATAATGCTTTAAAGTCTTGGATCACATTTGAATCTTGGTAACTTGCTGGTTTAAAGTCCAAGACCAAATAAATTAGAATGGACTCTCACTACTTATTGAGAATGTTTAAGCATTGGACTTGTGCAAACAAACTATATTCCCAATATAGTCTACCATCAGTCAAACTTGATAGGGATGCAACTGATGTAACTTAAGCATGGAAAATATTATTTTATTATATTCCAAGCAAAAAAAACTCCACTATTTGGTCCCTTGAATATCGACACCATCAATGTTGGTTTATGGTCAAAAGCCATGGCAGCTAGATAAAGTCTATAAATTATTGATATGGAAACATATATTTGGTGCCCATAAATGCATTGTTCATTGATATTTATCTGACCATGCTTAAGATGGGAGATAATGATGATGCTTATCAAAACAAGTGTCAAGCCTAACTATTTTAAGTTTTGACTAAATTCCTAAGCTCTTATAATATTTGAGTGATGATATATTTTATATGGATTCCTGTGGAGCCCTATGTTTGTCGGCATTGCAATCTACCATTATAAAATGAGAAAGGGATTCAACTTGTTTCTTGTACTCAAAATAATTTAGCAAAAATATATACATGGATCATGTTGGAAAATAACACTCATGGCGATTGGTTGAGTACCTTGAGTTTATATCACAAAGCATGACAAAAAGGCCAGAAAAGCTGCTGCTATGAAATACAAGTAGATGTGGAAATAAAAGAAAATTAAGAAGATAACAAAGGCCAGATCTTAAAATTATGCCAGCTCCACCACTCTCCATTCAAAAGTCAATAACTTTTGATAAGAAATTCTAATCGAATTGAAATTTGCGGCATCAGAAATTAGACTTCCAGAGCTTTCCAACTATGTGTGGCACAGCCCCTATCAGTGGCCAAGTTGATATAGATTTTGATGGGAAAGGGAGCTAATTCCTGCAGTCCTGACAGCTTGACCACCTTCTATTCAAATATCAATAACTTTTGCCAGAAAACTCCGATTAAGGCGAGACTTGCGGCGTTGAAAACTATACTTCCAGATGTTTCTAACCATGTATGGTACAACCCCTATTAGCAGCCCATTTGGTACAGTTTTTTTGATGAAAAGTAGGGCTAAGTTTCTACAATCTTGCTGGCTTGATTACCTTTCGTTCAAGTACCGATAACTCTTGCCAGAAAACTCAGATTGGAGTGAAGTTTGTGGCATTTGAAACTAGACATCTAGGGCTTTCCAATAATATATGGAACAACCTCTTTTGGTGGATCAGTCGGTACATATTTATGGTTCTTTCTAGAGCTAGCAGATTGTCATTTGTGGGCCATTAGCAAGTGTTGTCGCATCTCCTGATCTGTTTTGAAATGAGAAACATGCAACGAAACATAAAGGCGGCGACACAGTCGGCATCTAAAGGCGGCAATATAGCGGCACAAATCTCGAATCAATGACGAAGCATACATCTCGAAACATCACAAATCTTAAGGTGATTGAAACACAAATCTTGATGCTTCCTGAGAGTACAAAACCCAAGGTGGCTAATGGATAAAAATCTTGAGGTGGCTTTCCAAAGCGCATTTGACATCACTTCAAGAGCTAATAAAAAAGTTGGACAAAACTAGTCTAAAGGTGTTACCAGACTTTCAAATAGAAAGTCCAAAAATGATAGAAGACATCAAAGTTTATCATGAAGCTCTATAAACCTTTTAAAAGGATGGGGGCAAGCTACGATGCATATGAAATCAAAAGAAAATGGGATATGACACATATAAAAGGAAAAAATATTTTCCAAAAATATATATAAAAATGGAAATTCTTCACTTGGGTTCTCAACCACTCATGTGATGAGATCACCAAGAAAATTTGAAATCTTAAACCTATATTCTCTATTAATGAGGTAAGGTATAATAACTCTTGAAATTTCACATGCTTCCGATACGGAACCGAGATTTCAAAGGGGAAATATGGAGTGTCAAACCTATATCCTCTATTAATGAGGTTAGGTAAAATATGACGCTTCTAAAAAATGATGAAATCTTCATTTGGGTTCTCAAACATATAATGAGATCACCAGATATATGAAATGTCAAACTTGGACTCTCAAACATATGATGAGATCACCAAGGTATATGAATTGTCAAACTTGGGTTCTCAAATATATAATGAGATCACCAAGATATATAAAATGTCTCACTTGGGTTCTCAACCACTCATGTGATGAGATCACCAAGAAAATTTGAAATCTTAAACCTATATCCTCTATTAATTAGGTAAGGTATAATATAACTCTTGAAATTTCACATGCTTCCGATACGGAACCGAGATTTCAAAGGGGAAATATGGAGTGTCAAACCCGTATCCTCCATTAATGAGGTCAGGTAAAATATGACGCTTCTAAAAATGATGAAACCCTCATTTGGGTTCTCAAACATATAATGAGATCACCAGATATATGAAATGTCAAAATTGGGTTCTCAAACATATAATGAGATCACCAAGATATATGAAATGTCAAACTTGGGTTCTCAAACATATGATGAGATCACCAAGATATATGAAATGTCAAACTTGGGTTCTCAAACATATGATGAGATCACCAAGATATATGAAATGTCAAACTTGGATTCTCAAACACTCATATAATGAGATTACTAAGAAAATATGAAACGTCAAACCTGTATCCTCCATTAATGAGGTCAGGTAAAATATGACGCTTCTAAAATGATGAAATACAAATTCTTCACTTGGGTTCTCAGATGACGAGATCACCAAGGAAATATGAAAAAATTCTAACTTGTATCCTCCAGCAATGAGGTCAGGTGAAAATATGACTCTTGAAGTTTCGCATATTCCAACAATGGAACCGAAATTTCTAAAAAATGATGAAATATCACAATTCTTCACTTGGGTTCTCACACTCATATGATGAGATCACCAAGAAATATAAAATTTCAAACTTGTATCCTCCATTAATGAGGTCAAGAAGAAACACATATTTGGAGGCTCGCAACTCACTATCAAATAAGTTGAAGGAGACTCCAGATATATAAGCCTGACTTCTCAAGTATTGCAAGACGGTCAGAGCTTTAAATGGAGAAGCTGATTCTTTAGCAAGAGCAACGAGGAAGTCACCAAATCCAGCCTATGAAGAAATTCAAATCACCATAAGAAATTGGAGACCCATAAATACAATCCTCAACGACGCTGAAGAGGAGAGTATTGGGGGCAAAATGAAAGACTTCACCCTCAAAATGCAAGAGGAAGATTGGAGCTAACCATTTATTAAATATCTGAAATATGAGAAACTTTCAGGGGGCAAATCATAAGGCCTTCAGGTAAAGCGAGGAGCCCTAAGATTCACCCCCATAAATGCGATGTTTTTCATACGAGGGAAGCAAAAGAAGTCATGCATGATGTACACCGGGATATATGATGAAGACCAATCCGGACCCAAGATGCCACTTAAGATTAAGCTCACGGGATATCATTGACTATTCATGGTTAGAGATTGCATTGAGTATGCCAAGTACGTGGAAATGTTATCCATCAATATCCAAGTCCAAAGAAAGCCGGCATGATAGACTCCTTGAGTTGTTGCGCGCTTGTCGTACCACTTGTTGGACTGCAACACGATCCACACCATACTCTTCGGTGTTTGGAATTGAAGCATTCCTTTCCATCTATGCCACATACATGGAAATGTCATCCATCGATACTTGAAATCCAAAGAAAGCTATATCCAAAAGCAAAAGAGATTGACATGATAGACTCCCTAAGATGTTGTGGGTTTATTGTGCCACCTAAGACTCCAACACATTCCACACCACACACTTTGGTATTTGGAATTGAAGTAGTCCTACCTCTTGAAATTCAGGAAGGTATTGCAAAATGAAATATCAAATGAAAGCAATACTTGACTTCGCATGGATGAGCTGGACTCTCTTGACGAGAAAATATGAGTACAACAGAATCTTGAAATCTATAAAGCAAGAATATCACAAGCTACAACAGGTTGTCTCGATTACGGAAGTCCACAAAGGGAGAGATGGTTCTAGTCTAGAGGAGACTCATCATCACCAATGAATGCCCCTAAATTTGAAAAAAAAAAAAACTGGGAATGTCCATATATTGCCGGTTCTGGAAAGAAAATTATGTAATGAAAAATGTTTGTCTACGACGGAACGTCCGGCTCCTTGTTTGGAGTAGACCGGTCATGCACAATTAAATGTGCTTCCTGAGACAAATACATTGACCCCTATGTTTCCCCCTCAAAAAAAAAAAGGAAGAAAAAACTATAAATGAATGAAAATAAAAAGAATGGAAAATGGAAAAGGAAAAAAGGAATGAAAAATGATGAAAATGAAATTTAAAAAAAATGATGACCACATGTCTCCCAGAAAGACTCAGTTGCAAAGATGAAATAAGTATATATGTTCATACTTCTCTCTCTCAAACGAATTTCGTGAGAGAAGTATGAAGGGGGCATTTGTTTGTGTCGAAAAAATACATATGAATAAATATATATGCATTACCAGGTGCCAATATTTGAAGGGTACTAATGAAATATATACCTTGAAGTATCTTGAAATTAAGATATTTTAAATTTAAAATAAAATATCCAGTCGTACCCCGAGGCAAGCTAAAGACGCAAATCCCGAGGCAGACCAAAAATCTAAATCCCAAGGCAATCTCAAAAATACAGATCCCAAGATAGTCCGAAAACACAAATCTTGAGACAAAAAAAAAGAATTAAATTTACATTCAAGTTTTGATCTTATCTAGATTATAATGTTTAAAATTCAAATTCAAGGCCATAAATCTAAATTATGATTATTAAAATTTAAATTCAAGGTTATACCTAAATTTGGATTAAAATTCAAATTGAAGGTTATACCTAAATATAGAAAATTTAAATTTAAATTTTTGATCTGATCTCTTAAAGATTAAATTCAAATGCAAGGTTATACCTAAATCTAGATTATGATCATTAAAATTCAAATTTTGATCTTTATCTAGATTATAATCTCATGATAATTAAAATTCAAATTCAAGGTTATACCTAAATCTAGATTATGATCATTAAAATCCAAATTATGATCTCATTTAGGTTGTGAAGATCTATAAATAAAAGAGGGCAGACCTCTTAAGAAAAAGGGGGGTGGAAGAGGGCTCCCTCCTCTCCCATATTCCATCAACGTCATCGTCCGGCTCCCTTGTGGAGGCCGTCATCACCAACCGTTGCTGCCAAAGAACAACACCACCCCATGCGTGGTGGTGCTGGTTATTGCCTTCGTTGCTGCTGAAGAACAACACCACCCCATGCGTGGTGGTGCTAGTTATTGTCCCCGTTGCTGTTGAAGAACGACACCACCCCATGCGTGGTAGTGCTGGTTATTGTCCCTCGTTGCTGCCAAAGAACAGCACCACCCCATGCGTGGTGGTGCTGGTTATCATCCCCCGATTGTGCCAAAGAACAGCACCACCCCATGCGTGGTAGTGCTGATGATCATCCTCCCTGCTGCCTACTGTTGCCGGAGAAAGAACACTACCCCGGAGAGTGGTGGTGTTGATCTTGTTGCCGCCACCAAGATGAAGACCTTCTCTCAATTTTTTTTCTTGCTTCGTGAATCCGAGAGCCATAAGTAAAAAAAAAAAGATATGAAATAAAAAAAAAAGAGGAATAAGCACAGAGAGGGGTGTCCAAAAAAAAAGGAAAAGAAAGAAATCATAAGGGGGACGGTAAAACAAGAAAATAAAAAAAGAATAAAAAAAAAGAGAGAAAAAAAGGGAGAAAGGAAAGGATATAAAATAATAAATAAATAAAAAAAAGAAAAGAAGAAAGAAAATAAAAAGGGATATGAATTAAAAGAAGAAAAAGAAAGGGATAAAAAAAACACACACACAAGAAAAGTCGTTGAGCTGCAGATGTAAAAAAAAAAAAAAAAAAGAAAAAAAAAAGAAAAAGAAGAATTGTCAGAAGTTTGTCAAAGGTCTATATATATATATATATATATATATATATATATATATATATATATATATATGTATACGTATATCTATATGAAATAAAATAAAACAATGCACATATCTCAAAATGCCGCAAATCTCAAAACGGCCCTCATCTCGATGCGATGATGGAATACCCATTTTGAGGCAGCCAATAAAATATTTCATGAAGTGACATATTTTGAAATAGTGGTGGAACACTCATCTTGAGGCGGCCAATAAAATATATCATGAAGTGGCATACTTCGAGGTAGTGGTAGAACACTCATCTCGAGGCGGCTGATAAAACCTAAATCTCAAAGTGACACACATCCTGATGTGACAAAGTAACACACATCTTGGAGTGGCCGATATAAAATACAAATCTCAAAGTGACACGCATCTTGGGGCGGATAATGAAGTATAAATCTCAAAGTGATATGCATCTCGATGCAGTAATGGAACACGTATCTTGAAGCAGATGATGAAATACAAATCTTAAAGTAGTATGCGTATCTTGATGCAACCGATGAAATACAAATCCTGAATTGGCACAAGTCTCACGGTGACAAAATATGCATCTTGAGGCAACCAAAAGCGGCACAAATTCAAAGGGACGACAAGACGGAAGACAGTGTTATTAAATAAATAAATAATATGTATGAACATCCTATGATGATATCCATATGTGATGAAAGTCATGATAAATAAATAAAAATTATTCTTTTTCATTGTCTCTGCTTGTATTTTTGCCCTTAATCGGAGGTTCCCAAGACACTGTTTGGGGTAATTAATAATAGAGGCTTGCCTCTATTAGGAATGGAAGAACCTGCAATATTAAAAATACATAAATAAATAAAATCATTTGTGATTCGATATGTCGCCTGGTGTCTCTTCACAGACACGATGCCAGGCAGGTATTTTTGATCCCACAAATTCTGGCACGCCCGGTGGGGACCATATTCCTCCTCCCATCTCTGAGGCAAAAGTACAAGTAGAGACACCATCCTTTACATCCGGAAAAAAGAAAACTAACGTTGTTGATTTTCTTATTGCAGATTACATGGCGTTCAAGAATTCAACCACATCTGGGAGCCCAAAGCTTACCATCTTCTTGGGCGAGGGAGCTGAAGTTCAACTGCCCAATTGCACTTTCAACACCAGAGCTGCTGGAGCTGAACTGAGGTTCGGCACAATCTCTGAGTCGGTGCAATTCGGGAAGAGGCCTGCACCAATGGACGAGGCACCGACAATCCCGCGCCTTCCATCTAGGGGGCCCCGCCCGAACATGATCGTCCACGTGACACGTGAAGATGTTGCTTTGCTAAAGAACCACGAGAGGATATCCGCTTAAGAGGCTATCCCACCCCAAAAGGGTAGTCTCTCTGGATGACGAAGATGATGAACCTGCCTTCACTGTTACCACAAAAGGGCGGGAGAGTGGGATCTTCCAATCATCTGATGAGGATACCCCAAGGAGGAGTGTATTCTCAAGACTCACACCGAGGAAGATCAAGATTCCGAAGAAGAAGCTAGATTTTGTGTCATTCCAAGGACACAAGACTGATCAAATGGGTTCTTTCAACAACTCATTTGAACCACTTAAACTGTTAAAGAAGAACGCAACTACAGCAGATCTGCGTGTCCAGCTGAATGAAAACAAAAGTGGTAGACCTCCAAAGTCCTACCACAAGGAGTCCTTCAGCCGAAATCTCTACAAGACCTACGCGGCATCAAAGAAGGCTAATCGTAAAATATGACACCAAGAGAATTCTAGAAAAAGAAGCAACTTATATCAAAAGCTCGGAAGACTGTCTTTGATCGCATAACTTCTGCAAAAACTCAAGCTACAACCTCCCGCTCAAAATTTCAGTGGAGGAGGGAAATGACAAATGAAGAGATGCCGGATATGGACGTAGAAGTGCATACTGTCCGAATGGTTACGGAAGCCCGAGGGGATCCAAAGACTGCAACCGTAACAAACTGTGGGTGTTCACAAGATCTCAGAGGGAGGGCGACGGACTCTCAAAGTGGTGCCGGAGATGAAGGTTCAAGCCAAATGCCACATGAGGGTCAGAGAACAGGGAGCCTTCCAATATTTCGCAAGCCAACGAATTACAAGGAAGCAGACCCCCCAAATGAAGAAGCGGAGGATGAACCTGCCTTTGTTTATAATGAGGATGATATTACAAGGAGAGTCCAGCAAATGGAGAGACTCCGGCAAATGGAAAATCGGGAAGCTGAATATCAATGGCTCAATGAAAACATGACGATGTTGATGGAGTCAATGGTGAAGATGCAGGGACAAATGGCTGCCTTGATGGAAAGTCAAAAGGCACAAAGGCCTAGAAGTCCAAACCCACAACCAAGAGAATTCCCTAGGCTAGTGGAGCAAGGAGGGACCTTTCCACAACCAAGAGAAATTCCTAGGCCAGGAGAGCAAGAGGGAACTTCGTATGCACCTGTGAGAGAAATCCCTAGGCCAGGAGAATAAGGGGGGACCACATATGCTCATATTCCAGGAAGCAACCGCAATGACCGTGGAGGAGATACAACAGATGGTAGCAGCTGAATTAAAGCAAGTTAAAGGGAAAGAGATAAAGGTTGATGGAGATAAACCTTATCCCAGTTATCACGACCTGGTACCCTATCCCAAAGGGTATAATGTACCTAAATTTAAGCAGTTTGGTGGGATTGGCAACCCTGATCAACACTTGGCTCATTTTGTAACGGCCTGTGGAGATACAAGTGCTAAGCCATCGCTTCTCCTCAGACAATTTTCAGCAAGTCTTACAGGAGTGGCGTTTGAGTGGTATGCTAGCTTGCAACCCGAGTCAATCCAAACCTGGCAACAGCTGAAAGATGCATTCCGAGTACGGTTCGGGGGCGTAAGTGACAAAATCACAATCGCAGATCTCGCAGCCACTCGTCAAAATAAAGATGAAAAGGTAGTGGATTATATTATGAGATGGAGAAACCTGAGCATCAAATGTGAACAACCCCTTGATCAGCCACAAGCGGTGGGCTTATTGCTCGGGAATATCGATAGTTGGATGGCACCCTTTTTGAGTACATCCGGTATTACTACTTTTCAGGAGTTAATTTCACAAGCTAAGAAATTGGAGCGGACAAGCCCGAAGATATTCTCCAATTTTCAAGCTCCAAGGAATGATAGAGAAAAGCCAAAAAGGACAGAAGGTGTCAAGTATACTGCTACAACCTTCAACATCGACAAAGGAAAAGGTGTTGCGGAATCTCACAAGCCCGAACAGGCCAAACCACCCACTTTAGGTGCTGCTGGTAACGAATCAAAGCCTCTTCCTTCTTTAAAAGACAGGATGAATAATAAATATTCTTTCAGAAGGGATAAGGTACTGAAGATCTTCAAGGATGCTGTGAAAGAAGGTCTGCAACTTCCCGAATGCAAGAGACCAGAGGAGCAGAACAAGAAGGACCATCCCAATTATTGCCCATATCACAGAGTGTTGGGACACACAATTGAAGACTGTTATGTTTTCAAGGATTGGGTCGAACGACAATATCAAGAGGGCAAGATCACACTCTCGAAGAACGTCTTGTCCGAGCCATCATCCGAGCATACCCGCTATGTGACAACCCTAAACTCAGAGGGGTCATCCCAAAAGGAAGTCATAGTAGTGGGTAATAAAGTAATCCTTCCATCAGCAACAGACGACAAGCCTCCTGCTGTTCCAGAAGAGTTGTGGGAAGTATTTATATCCAAAAAGTCAATGAAAATGTTGAAGAGGTTGGCTGAGCTTCCAGGGATCGCTTGGAAACGTTCTCAAGAACCTCCTAAAAGACCCCTGACAAAACAGACAAAGAAGAAAAACAAGAAAAGAAAGCGAGCGCGAACAATCAAAGCGTAAAAAGTCTATTATAGAAAAGTATATTGAGTCCCTCGATGAATATGAGCAGAAGGAAAGGGTCTTGATCACTCTCAGAGATTACTTCCCCGAAGAGGTTGAAGAATTACTTGGGGAATTGGCTGAGGAAAATGATGAAGATGTGCATGTGGAAACCTGCAGGGTTATTTCCTAAGAGAATACCCTATGTATATCCTAGATGATTCTGATGATGATAGTTTCTCCGAGCGGAAAGAGTCATATGACCGTCTGCCGGCCCCTACATCGATAAAAGCAAAAGAAGAAGATAGCGTTCAAGGAAAGAGTGAAGAAAGCGAACGCCAAACTCTTGGAGCCACACCAACCAGAAGAGCCCAAGACACCATATTACACCCCAAAGACCCCAAAATATAAGGTCTTGAGGAAAGCTATGCCTGCTGAAGACATTCCTGCCTTCATTCAAAGAGTAACAGAGGAGTCAGCAAATAGGTTACTACAGTTACACATTGAAGATGATCAATGGGATGAGTCCGGGGTATACCCTCCAGAATCATCGGGCGAAAATTTTTCAGAAGTCGTGGAATCACCCCCCACAAAAGCAACAAGTGTAAAAGGAAAATTTACCCCTCCAGCTATCAAGATCAAGAAAGACAAAAGAAAGGAGCTTTTTGATCAAGCCATAGAAAAAGGGTTAGATTTGCCTAAACCCAAAAGGCCTTGCCTAATGCATCTTGACAGTCACCCAAACTACTGTCCATATCACCGACTTGTGGGGCATACCATAGAAGAATGCCAAAACTTCCAAAAATGGGTGCAAAGACAAGTCTCCACTGGGAATTTGACACTCACGAATGACTATATTGAGGAAAAAGGTGAATGTCGCGCCATAGCTTCTCAGGATGATTCTGAAGATGAATTGAACTTCCCAGCCGAAGAAGATGAGGTACCACGACACCATGTGCATCAATTTCGACTCAGGAAAAACACTTCAATCAAGACAGGCTTCAGGTTCCAACGACAGAAATAAAGGGAAGAGAATTGAAGAAGAGAATATCTCCCAGAAGAAACCGTCAAAGAAGCCAAATTATAATATATTGGCACATTTAAAGAAGGTCCCAGCACTTCTCAGCATGTACGACGCATTAATGATGTCAACTGAAGTTAGGGATTCTCTGATACATGCCCTACAAAATCCTGAGGAGTATCAAGCCTACTTTGCCGAGGTCAACATGAAAGAGGCTCAGACGCATTTCATGCACCCTCAGTATCCTTTACTGATGAAGATCTACTGCTTGGGACTACAGAGCACAATAGGCCATTATATGTGACGGGGTATTGTGATGGGATGAAAATCAACCGGGTTCTGATTGACCCAGGATCCTCTGTGAACCTGATGACCCTCAACACTCTCCGGGCTTTGGCTCTTGAAATATGTCATCTATCTCCGGAAAGGATCATTATTCAAGGCTTCAATCAGCATAGCCAGAAGGCATTGGGATCTATCACTCTGCCAATTAAATTTGGAAAGATGACATCAGATGTGAAGTTCCATGTGATTGATGCCGATGCTTCATACAAAGCCCTCCTGGGAAGGCCATGGATCCATGAAAATCATGTGGTTCCCTCAACACTCCATCAATGCGTGAAATATATGGTGAATGGAGAAGAATTCAGGATCGACGGAGAAATCCAGCCCTTCGGCATCCATGAAATTCATTATGAAGATGCGAGATACTACCTTAAAACATCCAAAGGGAGCAAATTATCTAAGGGGAGCACGTCATCCGAAGGGGGCAAGCCGCCAAGTCCGAAGGAAGAATCTCTGGTGAAGACATCTAAGTCTGTTCCTGTGCTCCAGAAGAAGGAATCAGTATTACCTCACTTTGGGAGTGACACTGAGTCATCAGAGGACGAAAGTGATAATGATGAGGGTCAGGTTGGAGGATCTACTCAAGAAAATGCATTGCATATTACAAGAATTCCCGAGGGGCTTTACAAATCTTTAACTGATTTGAGCGTCAACACTATCGAGCACCTGAAGACTTTTTATGTACCGGCTCGACATGAAGGAGAGAGAGGCATCCTTTTCTACAAAGCCATGAGCAACAAAATCCCAAATGATGATATCATAAATATTGAAGGGCTAGAAGATGATGAAGTTCAGCCCATAAGATTCCCCAACTATTACCCTGATAAGCTCAAGGAGATGTTTGAAAATTTTGCCGGCGAAATCAAATGGTCGAGGAAATCATATCAAAATTTCCATCGATTATGGAACCCTACACATATAGATAAAAAAGGGATAGGCTACTCCGAATCTTCCAGGCATTCATGCTACATGACAACGTCCCAGGAGGAGGAAGAAGAGATTAAGCTAAAAAGTGCGCCACTCGAGCTCGAAGACGGGGGGCAAGCAACAATCGACGAGCTGGTTGAAGTCAACTTGGGGAGCGATGAGGATCCGAGGCCGACCTTCTTAAGCACGCAACTATCTGAAGAAGAAAAGACATCCTTTAAAGCCCTTTTGAAGGAGTATATTGATTGCTTCGCCTGGAACTACAATGAAATGCCAGGGTTGGATAATGAGGTAGCTGTTCACAGACTAACCATTGACCCTAATGTCACCCCGGTCAAGCAGGCACCAAGGAAGATGAAGTTTGACCTGGAAGAAAAGGTGATAGAAGAAACAAAGAAGCTGATTGAAGCAAATTTCATCAGAGAAGAGAAATACCCTGACTGGGTAGCCAGCATAGTGCCTGTGAAGAAAAAGAATGGGCAAATACGGATATGCGTAGACTTCAGAGACCTGAACAAAGCATGCCCTAAAGATGATTTTCCCCTACCCGTCATGGAGATCATGATCGATAACACCTCAGGGTACGAGATATTCTCCTTTATGGACGGGTATTCTGGATACAACCAAATCAAAATGCATCCAGATGATGAAAAACATACTGACCTTAGGACACCCATGGGCATATCGCTTTATTCTGAGTAATGCCATTTGGTCTAAAGAATGCGGGGGCAACATATCAAAGGGCCATGACCAGAATATTCGATGATCTGATTCACAAAGTTGTCGAATGCTATGTGGACGATCTCGTGGTTAAGACAAATTCCAAAGACAAGCACCTTGATGATCTGAGGACAGTCTTCATACGCCTCAGAGAATACAAGTTGAAAATGAACCCCATGAAATGTGCTTTTGGAGTCTGTCGGGGAAGTTTACGGTTTCATAGTACGACATCGGGGAATAGAGATAGACCCTTCCAAGATAAAAGCAATTTTGAAAATGCCACCTCCTCAAACACTGAAACAGCTGCAGTCCTTTCAGGGGCGTTTAGCGTATATCAGACGATTCATCTCCAACCTATCCGGAAGGTGTAAGCCCTTCTCCAAGTTGGTCAAGAAGAACACGCCATTCAAATGGGATGATGAATGCCAGAAAGCTTTCGAAGACATCAAACAGTACTTGCTAAGTCCACCAGTGTTGGCGGCCCCAATTCCCGGAAAGCCACTGATTTTGTATACCGCAGCATTGGAAGGGTCATTAGGAGCTATGCTGGCCCAGAACAATGAAGAAGGCAAAGAAAATGCACTTTATTACCTCAGCAGAATGTTGATAGGAGCTGAGAGTAAATATACCCCAATTGAAAAACATTGTCTAGCTCTAGTGTTTGCAGTCAAGAAGTTGAGGCACTACTTGCTAGCACATAAAGTCATACTCATATCAAAAATTGATCCTCTCAAATATCTCATGACGAGGCCATTGCTCACGGGAAGACTCGCAAAGTGGGCACTGATTCTGATGGAATTTGACATAACATACACTCCACAGAAAGCTATTAAGGGGCAAGCGTTGGCAGACTTTCTAGCGGCACATCCTCTCCCTGATGACTCACCACTCAATTATGATCTCCCCGATGAAGAGACATTAACAGTGGAAGAAGCAAGGTGGCGACTATACTTTGATGGAGCGTCATCTATAAAGCCGGCACTCATGTCTACAATTCCCCAAATCAAAGCTGGGATAGGACTTGTGTTCGTTACACCCGAAGGGGGAATTCTCAGATATGCACTCTCCCTTACAGAGTCATGCACAAATAATGAGGCAGAATATGAAGCTCTCATAGCTGGTTTGGAACTGGCAATCAAGATGAGAATCCAACACATACACATATTTGGAGACTCACAACTCATAATCAAGCAAGTCAAAGGAGACTACAAGATATATAAGCCCGAACTTCTTAAATATCACAAGAAAGTCAAAGATCTGATGAAGAAAATCCCCCAGGTACAGTTGAGGAGGGTTTTAAGATCAGAAAATGGAGAAGCTGACTCTTTGGCAAGAGTAGCAAAGGAGCTGGCGAATCCAGATTATGAGGAAATCCATATAACCATAAGAAATAGAAGGCCCATAAGTACGATCCTTGATGATGATGAAGAGGAAAGTGCTGGGGGCAAAGCGGAAGTCTTCACCCTCGAAATGCCGGAGGAAGATTGGAGACAACCGTTTATAGAATATTTGAAATATGATAAACTCCCAGAGGACAAATCAAAGGGACTTCAGATAAAACGAAGAGCCCTAAGATTCACCCTCATAAATGACATATTGTATGCGCAGGTCATATGATCAACTACTCTGCGATGCCTTTCAAATTAAGAAATTCAAGAAGTCATGCATGATGTACATTCCTGTGTATGATGTGCACAACAATCAGTAACAAAGATGCGACACAAGATAAAGAGATTTTGATATTAATGTCCAACCATGGTTGGAGATTGCATCAATTATGCCAGAAGATTCCATCTATGCCAGATACATGGAGATTTCATCCACCAACATCCAAATCCTTTACACCCCACGCCTCGTCATGGCCCTTTGAGATATGGGGAACAGATGTGGTTGGCCCCATTGAACCTCCATCATCTTTGGGACACCGATTCATATTGGCTGCAACAGATTACTTCTCCAGATGGGCAGAAGCTATTCCACTAAGAGAAGTGAAGGTCGAAAACATCATCAAGTTCTTGAGGAGAACATCTTATACTGATTTGGGACTCCAAGAAGAATTATTTCAGATAATGGCCCCGCCTTCAGAAGTTTCAAAGTCGGGAGATTCGCACAACACCATAAAATAGATTGGAGATATACCTCCATTTATAATGCTAGAGCGAATGGGTTGGCAGAAGCATTCAACAAGACCCTCTCGAAGTTGTTGAAGAAAGCGGTGTCCAAGAACAAAAAAGATTGGCACGAAAGACTCAGGAGATCTTTGTGGGCCTATCGCGACTACCTATAGGACTCCAACACAATGCACGCTGTACTCTTTGGTATTTGGGCTGAAGCTGTCCTACCCCTCGAAATCCAGATACCCTCACTGAGAATGGCAGTACAAAATGAAATCTCAAATGAGGACAATATTCGGCTTCGCTTGGATGAATTGGACTCTCTCGACGAGAAAAGGTTGGGAGTGCAGCAGAATCTTGAAGTCTACAAAGCCAAAATGTCTCAAGCCTACAACAAGATGGCTCGATTTCGGACCTTTACTAAAGGAGAGTTGGTTCTCGTCCTCAGAAGACCCATCATCACCAACAAAAAGGCCGGGGGCAAATTCAAGGCAAATTGGGAAGGGCCCTATGTTGTGGAGATCGTCTACGAAGGAGGCGCGTACCAGCTCATTGACGCCAACGGAGAAAGACCGATGCCACCCATCAATGGCCGTTTTCTAAAGAAATACTATGCTTGATGTAAAAATGTTTGCCTATGACGGAACGTCTGGTCCCTTATAGGGGTAGACTAGTCATGTACAATTAAATGTACTTCCCGAGGCAAAACATTAATTTTATGTACTTCTGTATCAAATTCATTCAATGAAATAAAGAGGCATGTGTTTGTCTATGATGGAACGTCCGGCTCCTAGTTCAAGGCAGATCGGTCATGCACAATTAAATGTGCTTCTTGAGGCAAATACATTGACCCCTATGTTCCCAAAAAAAAAAATTTTTAATTTTTTTTTTTTTTTTTTCAAAAAAAAAATTTCAAAAAAAAAAAATTCAAAAAAAAAGGGACTTGAGAAAAGAAAAAAAAGAGAAAGAGAAATGACTAAATCTTATTCAAAATCTAATAGTTCATCACAAATGTCTTAAAAGCAACTATCAAGGCAAAAAAAAAAAGAAAGCTAGAAAAATAAACTAAAATAAAGGACGAAAATGATAAAGTTCTTCAATGCTCAACAAATTGCAAATTCTTCAAGCTATCTCTTTATCCAAAGCTTCTATTTCTTCATCCAAAGTTTTTACTCTATTTGAAATTTCATGAGCTCTGGATTGAAGTTGATTTATCGCATCTGAAATGTCATGAGCTTCATTCTGAAGTTGATGGCGCTCTGAAATGAGTTCTTGACGCTTCTCCTTCTTATGTTGCCTTGATGGGGATTCAATGTTAACATCGACATTAACACCATCACCATCTAGCTCTTTCACGGGAGAGGGAGCATCCTTCACAATTTCTTTTGAAGAACCTTGCCTCGAAGGCGGAGGATCGTCGTCTTTGGGGGCAATTAAGTTTCAAAAAAAAAAAAAATGTCAATATTTATGTTTTTCTTTCAAAAAAAAAATCAAACGAAAAAAAAATCAAAAAAAAAAAACCTTCAGTTTGTTTTAGTGAAGATGTGACTTCGACATCCGCACTAGCATCAGCGCCATCACTATACGTGGAGGTGGGGGCATCTCGATGAAGTCCAGAATAAGTCCCCAAAGGCGAAAAGCTATCATCATCTCTATAAATTTGGAGTACAATTCAAAGTGCAAAAAAAAAAAAAATCAAAAAATCAAAAAAAAAGAAAAAAAATCAAAAAAAAAAGTCAAAAAAAAAATAAAAAAATAAAAAAAAATCAATCAAAAAAATTAAAAAAAAATGATACCTTGTGGTGCATTGAGAGGATCTTTCTTAGTTCCAACAACCCCTTCAGCCACAATGTTGGGATCTTGCGGGTTTATTTGACCTAAAGTCAAAAATTTTGTTAAATCCGTTACATATGTTTAAACATTTGTGAGGGGATATTTCCTTACCGGTAGGAGAGTCATGAGATATTCCTAAGTTTGATGGGAGCGCATTATCAATCCTTGAAACATTTGAAAATTGAAAGTTACAAATTTTAAAAACAAAAAATATAAAAAAATAAAAAAATAAAAAAAAAAAAAAATTACCAATTGGAAAATTGGAAGTGACCCCTTACATCCGCCAATGGGGTATCATCAATTCAAGTATGCTGTTGACCAAAAACTTTGAGTCAAATAAAAATTTTGAATTTTAGACTTTGGAGTGAATAAGAATTTAGACTTGAGTCAAATAAAATTGATTTTAGTCAAATAAAAAATTACGAATTTCGGACTTTGAGTTGAATAAAATTTAGACTTGAGTCAAATAAAATTCAAATTTTGAGTTAAGTAAAAAATTAAAGTTTATAATGAAAATTCGGGCTTTAAGATAGAGATTTTGAATTTTTACAAATTCGGACTATAAAATATACTCAAAATTTCTGAATTTTCGGAATTAAAAAAAAACTGAATTTTCAGAAAAGTCCACGAAAATTCAGAATTTTCAGAGTATAAAAAGTCTGAATTTTTACAAAAAAATCTGAATTTTCGGAATAAAAAAAAAATCTGAATTTTCAGAAAATCCATAAAATTTCTGAATTTTCAGAATATAAAAAGAAATCTGAATTTTCAAAAAAAAAAAAAAAAAATCAAAAATAAAGAGGCATACCTTGAGCTTTGTTGGCCCATTTGGAGCAGGAGAGTCCGCAGGAGAACGATTCCGTTTACGATTAATAAAAATACTTTCGTAAATGAATAGCGGTTTTCTTGAAGATTGGCCTTGATCCATGTCTTTGGTAGAAGATCCTTTGTAACCAAAGTCTTCCCGAGTTAAGGCTGCAACGTCCTGATTAAATAAAGCTTGGACGCTTCTGAACCATTTCCGCACATAAAGAAAAATAAGATTCCCACTCCTATCATGATCAGGAATATAGAATGAACTTCGAAGTCCTTTCATGAAAAATGTAACCAATATCCTGCGAGAACCCCAAGGGAAGGGGCCTTCCTCACGAACATTAATATGCTTGGGAAACTGCTGGTCGTAGCCAAACTGGCGCCCAAACCTATGAGGATTGTATGGTTCTGCATGAAAATTCCCAGTATAACGTAGAGGGAGGACGCCACAACGAAGGCATTTCACATACTCCATAGTGTAGGAATCCAACTCCTCAGGCCCTGCAAAAAGCCTGGAATCTCGCACGATTTCATCATTATGATATAAGTAAGGGAAAGGACGCCATGTAAAGTTCTCCTCTTTCCTAATGAATAGCCTCACTTCTGAAGAACGGTCGAATGGAGTGGCAGAAGTATTCATATAATGCAGCATCTCTGGTATCTTTGAAAGACCTGGGATAGTGAATGTGTCCTCATCAATGATTACCGGAGATGTATCCTACGGAAATGACTACGGCCCATGCATACGAGAAAATGTGAAGGAAAGGCGTAGTGGAGAATCCGGGACCTTTCTCGATGTTTGACCATAGCATTTAGTCCTATGTATATCTGGCGCGGAAGCTGCGGGGGCAAAGGCAATCTTCCTTCCAAGAGCAATATCGGACGCCATAAGGAAAACCGGAATTACGATTACATTACGCCTGGATTTGGCATAATAAAGTAGCATATCCAGAGGGCCACAAAGGCGACCAAATCAGAGTAGCGGGGAAAGAGTTTGGGAGGACGATCGATTTGGAGTTATGCAGGGAGTCAAAATCGCTCTCCTCGGCTTTACGAAAAATTCTATCCAATCTTCAAAGGATACATCTTTGTGGCGCCAAGACGACCTGCGCCTTGCCAACCATTGAAAAGCGTCAAACAAGTTTTTAAGGAGAAAGAATTGAGAGGTACCTCTTTGGCGAAGTATGGCGTTGCTAGGGATCGCCGTCATACATGTCACCATTAATAGGAAGCCCTCCTAGTCTCTTGATGTCCCATAGTGAGATCCCGACTTCTCAGGTATAGCAAGTGAAAGGTGTTGGTATGCGGACACCACAACTCCACCCAACGCCTTTGTAAAAATTGGAATCCAAATCATAATGCCCGTGAAGAGAGATAATTCCTCCAATCAATTACGCATAAGATAATTCCTTTGAATAATTCTTAACAATGAACTTGGCCCAATCTAGCATGCTTAGCGAAGAGTTGATCGATTCGCCCAGGACGGACTCCTACCCTTCCATCCCGGGTGGTGGTTAACAATCTTATGTCCAAGAGGTTGGAAGATTGTCAAATCCTTAATATCTCCTTCAGGGCTTTAGATATCTTTGCATGAATATTGCCATCTTAGCGACAACACTTCAAGGTTAGGCGAGGCGGTAGCTACGTAGGACCGCTTCACCCAATCGAGTGCTCCTCTCCTTCATATCGATCGCGAGGTTGATTCGACACAAAAGACGGGGTTGTGGCGGATGAAATCTTGTCGAAGGAAGCTCATGGAGGTCTTGACCAATGTCCCAAAAGGGCTCACTATGAGGGTGTTTAGCCATAATGAAAGAGGAGATTTGGGGATTCTTACTTCTCTCGCTCAATCCCACAAGAGAAGATTTAGTGAGAAAAGTAAGAAGGGGGCATTTGTTTATATATAAAATATACCACATGTCCCAATAGAACCCAAATCTTAATCTAAATAAAAAAAGAATATAGAATTCAAATATATCTTAATCATGATATATTTAGAATTAAAATTTAAACATGTCCTTATCTTAAGTGATTTAGGACACAAATTCCAAAATCGCCCTTGAGAACATATCTCGAGGCGATCTCAAATTCTAAGATGGCCTGAGAATACATATCTCGAGGCAATCTTCCAGAAATCTCAAATCTCAAGATAGCCAGTTAATAAATATATCGGTTCAAATCTCAAATTTCATAATCGCCTCGAGAACATATCTCGAGGCGATCTAAAATAAATCCCAAAATTGCCAGCGAGAATGCCAATCTCGAGGCAAGCCCAAATTCCTGTGTATGAGGATACACATCCCATGGGTAGTCCGGGTAATTAATTAAATAAATAAATAAAATAATAATGATAATAATAAAACAAAACAAAATAAAATAAAGAAATAAGAATAAAAAAATAGAAATAAAAAGATCAAATCAGGATGATCTTAAAATCTTAGGCCGGTGGTGGTTTTAAAAGATATATATAATAATCAAAATTTAAAAAAAAAAATCAATTAAAAAAAATCAATAAAAAAAAAAAGAAAAAAAAAAAAAGTCAAATCAAGATAATCTCAAATCTTAGTTTGCAAGCAGGTGGCGGGTTTAAAAGATAAATCAAAATAAAAAAATTATCAAGTCAAAACAAAAAAAATCAAAACAAGAAAAAAACAAAAAAGAAAAATCAATCAAAAGATAGGGGGTCTAGATAAGGAGGCGGAGGATATAAGAAGCAGAGAGATCATAGAAAAAAGAAAATCTGAAGAAAACAAAGAAGCAAAAAAAGTTCAGAGAAAGAGAAAGAGAAAAAAAGAAGAGAGATTAGAGAAGAAAAGAAGAGAGAAAGCAAGGAGAAGAAGAAGAGGAAGAAAGGTATCTTCTTTTCATGTAATCCAAAACGCCAAATCCGGCCACCGCTAGCCGTCGCCATCGCCGCCAAAGCCCTGCTGCCCAAAAGAAAACCATGAACACCACCCCATGCGTGGCGGTGTTCGTGGAGCCGTCGATCGCCGCCGCCGAAGCCCTGTTGCCCAAAAGAAAACCATGAACACCATCCCATGCGTGAAGGTGTTCATGGATCCGCCGCCAAATCATTGTTGCCGTCGCTGCCAAAGAACAACACCACCCCATGCGTGGTGGTGCTGATTCCCCGTTGCTGCCAAAGAACAGCACCACCCCATGCGTGGTGGTCTTTGGTTATCATCCTAAGATTCTGCGGGGACTCTCAAATCTATTGAAGAAGCCCACGATGAAAACCTCCACAATGCTTTGTATTAACTTGGATTGTCACACTGGTTTGCATATCAAGGATTTCTGCAGGCGCTAGGTACTTGTTGATGGAGATCTTGGACCTCAAAGATGTTACTGGGCTTGTACTTATCAGGCAACGGTTGATTATGTGAGCCCAGCCTTGCAAAGAATGGTGTGCCCTGCAAGATGATATCCATGGAAGGTGCTCTTTTGCTTTCAAGATCATGCCAAGAACCATGGTTGGTGTCGATTGTTCAGAAATTATAGCAATTGGGTATGGAGTGGAGACCCTGTCCCAGCTGCTCATACAAGTGGATGATTTCAGTGACTATGCATACTCGCACAAGTTATGTATTCCATGCAAACCAAGCCAAGATGGTAGATAGTGATACAATATCCATGGAACCTATGATTCTTTGCAATTTTGTGAATGATTGTATATTTGTTAAGAAGGCCCTTTCAAGAGATGTACCAATATCTAATTATATAAAGTGCTTTTAAGATGTTGATGAAATGTTTAAGAGACCTCTCTATATGGAAAGTCACATTATAAGGGGTAGTTTTTGTTCTTTGTTGTGGCATATCTTATTATTTTGTATAAGTTGTTGCTTTGCTAATACATTTGAATCCTCTTGAACTCACGAGGTAGAGAGTTCATTGTCGGTATGAGCTGATTTGTGCTAGTTGTGATGAACCAAAAGAATTCTCCCTTGTTTTAAAGTTTGATATGTAAAATAGAGTCACGCCAATCTAAAATGGTGATGCTTCATATGAAGTTCAATTTTCCTAGTGAGAAGCATAAATTAATTCCACTGACTTAGCGGTGAGCATGATCATCAATTGGAGCTGGGGAATATAATGCTTTAAAGTCTTGGATCACATTTGAATCTTGGTAACTTCTTTGGTTTAAAGTCCAAGACCAAATAAATTAGAATGGACTCTCACTACTTATTGAGAATGTTTAAGCATTGGACTTGTGCAAACAAACTATATTCCCAATATAGTCTACCATCAGTCAAACTTGATAGGGATGCAACTGATGTAACTTAAGCATGGAAAATATTATTTTATTATATTCCAAGCAAAAAACTCCACTATTTGGTCCCTTGAATATCGACACCATCAATGTTGGTTTATGGTCAAAAGCCATGGCTGACTAGATAAAGTCTATAAATTATTGATATGGAAACATATATTTGGTGCCCATAAATGTATTGTTCATTGATATTTATCTGACCATGCTTAAGATGGGAGATAATGATGATGCTTATCAAAACAAGTGTCAAGCCTAACTATTTTAAGTTTTGACTAAATTCCTAAGCTCTTATAATATTTGAGTGATGATATATTTTATATGGATTCCTGTGAGCCCTATGTTTGCTGGCATTGCAATCTACCATTATAAAAATGAGAAAGGGATTCAACTTGTTTCTTGTACTCAAAATAATTTAGCAAAAAATATATACATGGATCATGTTGGAAAATAACACTCATGGCGATTGGTTGAGTACCTTGAGTTTATATCAGCAAAGCATGACAAAAGGCCAGAAAAGCTGCTGCTATGAAATACAAGTAGATGTGGAAATAAAAGAAAATTAAGAAGATAACAAAGGCCAGATCTTAAAATTATGCCAGCTCCACCACTCTCCATTCAAAAGTCAATAACTTTTGATAAGAAATTCTAATCGAATTGAAATTTGCGGCATCAGAAATTAGACTTCCAGAGCTTTCCAACTATGTGTGGCACAGCCCCTATCAGTGGCCAAGTTGATATAGATTTTGATGGGAAAGGGAGCTAATTCCTGCAGTCCTGACAGCTTGACCACCTTCTATTCAAATATCAATAACTTTTGCCAGAAAACTCCGATTAAGGCGAGACTTGCGGCGTTGAAAACTATACTTCCAGATGTTTCTAACCATGTATGGTACAACCCCTATTAGCAGCCCATTTGGTACAGTTTTTGATGAAAAGTAGGGCTAAGTTTCTACAATCTTACGGCTTGATTACCTTTCGTTCAAGTACCGATAACTCTTGCGGAAAACTTCAGTTGGAGTGAAGTTTGTGGCATTTGAAACTAGACATCTAGGGCTTTCCAATAATATATGGAACAACCTCTTTTGGTGGATCAGTCGGTACATATTTATGGTTCTTTCTAGAGCTAGCAGATTGTCATTTGTGGGCCATTAGCAAGT
Source organism: Dioscorea zingiberensis (assembly GCA_026586065.1). Classification (NCBI taxonomy): domain Eukaryota; kingdom Viridiplantae; phylum Streptophyta; class Magnoliopsida; order Dioscoreales; family Dioscoreaceae; genus Dioscorea; species Dioscorea zingiberensis. The sequence goes on along the minus strand of CM048818.1, from coordinate 49,665,720 downwards.
GTTGTCGCATCTCCTGATCTGTTTTGAAATGAGAAACATGCAGCGAAACATAAAAGCGGCGACCACGATTCGGCATCTAAAGGCGGCAATATAAGCGGCACAAATCTCAAAGCGGCAAGGCATATATGGCGGTGCCATTTAAATAAATAAATAAATAAATAAATAAATAAATAAATAAATATATGTATGCATCCATGTAATGACATATATGTAATAAATTATTTTATTCTGTAATAAATGAATTCTTTCTTTATTGCCTCTACTTGTATTTTTGTCTCTTAATCGGAGGTTCCCACGACATTGTCTGGGGTAATTAATAATAGAGGCTTGCCTCTATTAGGAATAAAAGAACCCACAATACCTGAAATAAAATATATATTAAACGACATTTGTGCTTCGATATATCGTCTGGTGTCACACGATGCCAGGCGCGTATTTTCGATCCCACAGTTGTATCCAGAATACCCGTCCATAAAGGAGAATATCTCGTACCCTGAGGTGTTATCGATCATGATCTCCATAACGGGTAGGGGAAAATCATCTTTAGGGCATGCTTTGTTCAGGTCTCTGAAGTCTACGCATATCCGTATTTGCCCATTCTTTTTCTTCCACTGCACTATCTTTGGCTACCCGGTCGAGGTGGTATTTCTCTTCTCTGATGAAATTTGCTTCAATCAGCTTCTTTGTTTCTTCTATCACCTTTTCTTCCAGGTCAAACTTCATCTTCCTTGGTGCCTGCTTGACCGGGGTGACATTAGGGTCAATGGTTAGTCTGTGAACAGCTACCTCATTATCCAACCCTGGCATTTCATTGTAGTTCCAGGCGAAGCAATCAATATACTCCTTCAAAAGGGCTTTAAAGGATGTCTTTTCTTCTTCAGATAGTTGCGTGCTTAAGAAGGTCGGCCTCGGATCCTCATCGCTCCCCAAGTTGACTTCAACCAGCTCGTCGATTGTTGCTTGCCCCCCGTCTTCGAGCTCGAGTGGCGCACTTTTTAGCTTGATCTCTTCTTCCTCCTCCTGGGACGTTGTCATGTAGCATGAATGCCTGGGAGATTCGGAGTAGCCTATCCCTCTTTTATCTATATGTGTAGGGTTCCATAATCGATGGAAATTTTGATATGATTTCCTCGACCATTTGATTTCGCCGGCAAAATTTTCAAACATCTCCTTGAGCTTATCAGGGTAATAGTTGGGGAATCTTATGGGCCGAACTTCATCATCTTCTAGCCCTTCAATATTTATGATATCATCATTTGGGATTTTGTTGCTCATGGCTTTGTAGAAAAGGATGCCTCTCTCTCCTTCATGTCGAGCCGGTACATAAAAGGTCTTCAAATGCTCGACAGTGTTGACACTCAAATCAGTTAAAGATTTGTAAAGCCCCTCGGGAATTCTTGTAATATGCAATGCATTTTCTTGAGTAGATCCTCCAACCTGACCCTCATCATTATCACTTTCGTCCTCTGATGACTCAGTGTCACTCCCAAAGTGAGGTAATACTGATTCCTTCTTCTGGAGCACGAGTGAGCAGGACTTAGATGTCTTCACCAGAGATTCTTCCTTCGGACTTGGCGGCTTGCCCCCTTCGGATGACGTGCTCCCCTTAGATAATTTGCTCCCTTTGGATGTTTTAAGGTAGTATCTCGCATCTTCATAATGAATTTCATGGATGCCGAAGGGCTGGATTTCTCCGTCGATCCTGAATTCTTCTCCATTCACCATATATTTCACGCATTGATGGAGTGTTGAGGGAACCACATGATTTTCATGGATCCATGGCCTTCCCAGGAGGGCTTTGTATGAAGCATCGGCATCAATCACATGGAACTTCACATCTGATGTCATCTTTCCAAATTTAATTGGCGAGTGATAGATCCCAATGCCTTACGGCTATCTTTGATTGAAGCCTTGAATAATGATCCTTTCAGGAGATAGATGACATACTTCAAGAGCCAAAGCAGGAGAGTGTTGAGGGTCATCGAGGTTCATGAGAGGATCTGGGTCAATCGTAACCGGTTGATTTTCATCCCATCACAATACCCCGTCACATATAATGGCCTATTGTGCTCTGTAGTCCCAAGCAGTAGATCTTCATCAGTAAAGGATACTGAGGGTGCATGAAATGCGTACAGAGCCTCTTTCATATTGACCTCGGCAAAGTAGGCTTGATACTCCTCAGGATTTTGTAGGGCATGTATCAGAGAATCCCTAACTTCAGTTGACATCATTAATGCGTCGTACATGCTGAGAAGTGCTGGGACCTTCTTTAAATGTGCCAATATATTATAATTTGGCTTCTTTGACGGTTTCTTCTGGCAGATATTCTCTTCTTCAATTCTCTTCCCTTTATTTCTGTCGTTGGAACCTGAAGCCTGTCTTGATTGAAGTGTTTTTCCGGTTCTGAGCTGCATCTGGTGCACAGGTCGTGGTACCTCATCTTCTTCGGCTGGGAAGTTCAATTCATCTTCGGAATCATCCTGAGAAGCTATGGCGCGACATTCACCTTTTTCCTCAATATAGTCATTCGTGAGTGTCAAATTCCCAGTGGAGACTTGTCTTTGCACCCATTTTTGGAAGTTTTGGCATTCTTCTATGGTATGCCCCACAAGTCGGTGATATGGACAGTAGTTTGGGTGACTGTCAAGATGCATTAGGCAAGGCCTTTTGGGTTTAGGCAAATCTAACCCCTTTTCTATGGCTTGATCAAAAAGCTCCTTTCTTTTGTCTTTCTTGATCTTGATAGCTGGAGGGGTAAATTTTCCTTTTACACTTGTTGCTTTTGTGGGGGGTGATTCCACGACTTCTGAAAAATTTTCGCCCGATGATTCTGGAGGGTATACCCCGGACTCATCCCATTGATCATCTTCAATGTGTAACTGTAGTAACCTATTTGCTGACTCCTCTGTTACTCTTTGAATGAAGGCAGGAATGTCTTCAGCAGGCATAGCTTTCCTCAAGACCTTATATTTTGGGGTCTTTGGGGTGTAATATAGTGTCTTGGGCTCTTCTGATTGGTGTGGCTCCAAGAGTTTGGCGTTCGCCTTCTTCACTCTTTCCCTGAACGCCATCTTCTTCTTTTGCTTCTTACTGATGTAGGGCCGGCCGTGACGGTCATATGACTCTTCTGGCTCGGAGAAGCTATCATCATCATAATCATCTAGGATATACATAGGGTATTCTCTTAGGAAATAACCACGCAAGTTTCCACACACACATCTTCATCATTTTCCTCGACCAATTCCCCAAGTAATTCTTGACCTCTTCGGGGAAGTAATCTCTGAGAGTAATCAAGACCCTTTCCTTCTGTTCATATTCATCGAGGGACTCAATATACTCTTCTATAATAGACTTCTTGCGCTTTGATTGTTCGCGCTTCTGTTTCTTTTTCTTGTTTTTCTTCTTTGTCTGTTTTGTCAGGGGTCTTTTAGAAGGTTCTTGAGAACGCTTCCAAGCGATCCCTGGGAGCTCAGCCAACCTCTTCAACATTTTCATTGACTTTTTGGATATAAATACTTCCCACAACTCTTCTGGAACAGCAGGAGGTCTGTTGTTGATGGAAGGATTACTTTATTACCCACTACTATGACTTCCTTTTGGGATGACCCCTCTGAGTTTAGGGTTGTCACATAGCGGGTATGCTCGGATGATGGCTCGGACAAGACGTTCTTCGAGAGTGTGATCTTGCCCTCTTGATATTGTCGTTCGACCCAATCCTTGAAAACATAACAGTCTTCAATTGTGTGTCCCAACACTCTGTGATATGGGCAATAATTGGGATGGTCCTTCTTGTTCTGCTCCTCTGGTCTCTTGCATTCGGGAAGTTGCAGACCTTCTTTCACAGCATCCTTGAAGATCTTCAGTACCTTATCCCTTCTGAAAGAATATTTATTATTCATCCTGTCTTTTAAAGAAGGAAGAGGCTTTGATTAAGTTACAGTGACACCTAAAGTGGGTGGTTTGGCCTGCTCGGGCTTGTGAGATTCCATAACACCTTTTCCTTTGTCGATGTTGAAGGTTGTAGCGGTATACTTGACACCTTACATCCTTTTGGCTTTTCTCTATCATTCCTTGGAGCTTGAAAATTGGAGAATATCTTCGGCTTGTCCGCTCCAATTTCTTAGCTTGTGAAATTAACTCCTGAAATGTGGTAATGCCGGATGTACTCTCAGAAAAGGGTGCCATCCAACTACGATATTCCCGAGCAATAAGCCCACCGCTTGTATTGATCAAGGGGTTGCTCACATTTGATGCTCAGGTTTCTCCATCTCATAATATAATCCACTACCTTTTCATCTTTATTTTGACGAGTGGCTGCGAGATCTGCGATTGTGATTTTGTCACTTACGCCCCCGAACCGTACTCGGAATGCATCTTTCAGCTGTTGCCAGGTTTGGATTGACTCGGGTTGCAAGCTAGCATACCACTCAAGCGCCACTCTGTAAGACTTGTCAAAAACTGCCTCGAGGAGAAGCGATGGCTTAGCACTTGTATCTCCAGCGGTAGTTACAAAATGAGCCAAGTGTTGATCGGGGTTGCCAATCCCACCAAGCTGCTTAAATTTAGGTACATTATACCCTTTGGGATAGGGTACTGTGTCGTGATAAATTTGGGATAAGGTTTATCTCCATCAACCTTTATCTCTTTCCCTTTAACTTGCTTTAATTCAGCTGACCACCATTTGTTGTATCTCCTCCCGAGTCATTGCGGTGGTACATTGCGGCATAGGAGCATATGAGGTCCCCCCTTGCTCTCCTAGCCTAGGGATTTCTCTCATAGGCGCATATGAAATTCCCTCTTGCTCTCCTGGCTTAGGAATTTCTATCGGTTGTGGGTTTGGACTTTTAGGCCTTTGTCCCTTGTGACTTTCCATCAAGGCAGCCATTTGTCCCTGCATCTTCACCATTGACTCCATCAACATCGTCATGTTTTCATTGAGCCATTGATATTGACTTCCGATTTTCCATTTGCCGGAGTCTCTCCATTTGCTGGACTCTCCTTGTAATATCATCCTCATTATAAACAAAGGCAGGTTCATCCTCTGCTTCTTCATTTGGGGGGTCTGCTTCCTTGTAATTCGTTGGCTTGCGAAATATTGGAAGGCTCCCTGTTCTCTGACCCTCATGTGGCATTTGGCTTGAACCTTCATCTCCGGCACCACTTTGAGAGTCCGTCGCCCTCCTACGAGATCTTGTGAACACCCCTGGTTGTTCTGGTTCGGGTGCTGGATCCCCTCGGGCTTCCGTAACCATTCGGACAGTATGCACTTCTACGTCCATATCCGGCATCTCTTCATTTGTCATTTCCCTCCTCCACTGAAATTTTGAGCGGGAGGTTGTAGCTTGAGTTTTTGCAGAAGTTATGCGATCAAAGACAGTCTTCCGAGCTTTTGATATAAGTTGCTTCTTTTTTCGGTAGAATTCTCTTGGTGTCATATTTTCTGATTGCAGCTTCTTTGATGCAGCGTAGGTCTTGTAGAGATTTTGGCTGAAGGACTCCTTGTGGTAGGACTTTGGAGGTCTACCACTTTTGTTTTCATTCAGATGGACACGCAGATCTGCTGTAGTCGCGTTCTTCTTTAACAGTTTAAGTGGTTCAAATGAGTTGTTGAAAGAACCCATTTGATCAGTCTTGTGTCCTTGGAATGACACAAAATCCAGCTTCTTCTTCGGAATCTTGATCTTCCTCGGTGTGAGTCTTGAGAATACACTCCTCCTTGGGGTATCCTCATCAGATGATTGGAAGATCCCACTCTCCCGCCCTTTTGTGGTAACAGTGAAGGCAGGTTCATCATCTTCGTCATCCAGAGAGACTACCCTTTTGGGGTGGGATAGCCTCTTAAAAGCAGATATCCTCTGTGGTTCTTTAGCAGCGACATCTTCACAGGTCACAGGGACGATCACGTTCGGACGGCGCCCCCTAGATGGAAGGCGCGGGATTGTCGGTTCCTCTTCCATTGGTGCAGGCCTCTTCACGAATTGCACCGACTCAGAGATTGTGCCGAACCTCAGTTCAGCTCCAGCAGCTCCGGTGTTGAAAGTGCAATTGGGCAGTTGAACTTCAGCTCCCTCGCCCAAGAAGATGGTAAGCTTTGGGCTCCCAGATGTGGTTGAATTCTTGAACGCCATTTAATGCGCAATAAGAAAAATCAACAACGTTAGTTTTCTTTTTTCCGGATGTAAAGGATGGTGTCTCTACTTGTACTTTTGCCTCAGAGAAGGGAGGAGGAATATGGTCCCCACCGGGCGTGCCAGAATTTGTGGGATCGAAATACGCTACCGCATCGTGTGACACCGCATTTATATATCAAGCACAAATGTCATTTAATATATATTTTATTTCGTGTATTGTGGGTTCTTCCATTCCTAATAGAGGCAAGCCTCTATTATTAATTACCCCTGCATAATGTCGTGGGAACCTCCAGATTAAGAGACAAAAATACAAGTAGAGACAATAAAGAAAGAATTCATTTATTCTGAGAATAAAATAATTTATTACATATATGTCATTACATGGATGCATACATATATTTATTTATTTATTCATTTTATTTATTTATTTATCTTATTTAAATGGCACCGCCATATATGTCTTGCCGCCGCCTTGAGATTTGTGCCGCTATATTGCCGCCTTTAGATGCCGACTGTGTCGCCGCCTTTATGTTTCGTTGCATGTTTCTCATTTCAAAACAGATCAGGAGATGCGACAACACTTGCTAATGGCCCACAAATGACAATCTGCTAGCTCTAGAAAGAACCATAAATATGTACCGACTGATCCACCAAAAGAGGTTGTTCCATATATTATTGGAAAGCCCTAGATGTCTAGTTTCAAATGCCACAAACTTCACTCCAATCTGAGTTTTCTGGCAAGAGTTATCGGTACTTGAACGAAAGGTAATCAAGCCAGCAAGATTGTAGAAACTTAGCCCTACTTTTCATCAAAAAAACTGTACCAAATGGGCTGCTAATAGGGGTTGTACCATACATGGTTAGAAACATCTGGAAGTATAGTTTTCAACGCCGCAAGTCTCGCCTTAATCGGAGTTTTCTGGCAAAAGTTATTGATATTTGAATAGAAGGTGGTCAAGCTGTCAGGACTGCAGGAATTAGCTCCCTTTCCCATCAAAATCTATATCAACTTGGCCACTGATAGGGGCTGTGCCACACATAGTTGGAAAGCTCTGGAAGTCTAATTTCTGATGCCGCAAATTTCAATTCGATTAGAATTTCTTATCAAAAGTTATTGACTTTTGAATGGAGAGTGGTGGAGCTGGCATAATTTTAAGATCTGGCCTTTGTTATCTTCTTAATTTTCTTTTATTTCCACATCTACTTGTATTTCATAGCGGCTGACTTTTACGGCCTTTTGTCATGCTTTGCTGATATAAACTCAAGGTACTCAACCAATCGCCATGAGTGTTATTTTCCAACATGATCCATGTATATATTTTTTGCTAAATTATTTTGAGTACAAGAAACAAGTTGAATCCCTTTCTCATTTTTATAATGGTAGATTGCAATGCCAAAGAAACATAGGGCTCCACGAGGAATCCATATAAAATATATCATCACTCAAATATTATAAGAGCTTAGGAATTTAGTCAAAACTTAAAATAGTTAGGCTTGACACTTGTTTTGATAAGCATCATCATTATCTCCCATCTTAAGCATGGTCAGATAAATATCAATGAACAATGCATTTATGGGCACCAAATATATGTTTCCATATCAATAATTTATAGACTTTATCTAGCTGCCATGGCTTTTGACCATAAACCAACATTGATGGTGTCGATATTCAAGGGACCAAATAGTGGAGTTTTTTTTGCTTGGAATATAATAAAATAATATTTTCCATGCTTAAGTTACATCAGTTGCATCCCTATCAAGTTTGACTGATGGTAGACTATATTGGGAATATAGTTTGTTTGCACAAGTCCAATGCTTAAACATTCTCAATAAGTAGTGAGAGTCCATTCTAATTTATTTGGTCTTGGACTTTAAACCGACAAGTTACCAAGATTCAAATGTGATCCAAGACTTTAAAGCATTATATTCCCCAGGTTCCAATTGATGATCATGCTACTCCTTTGCTAAAATTTTGTGAATTAATTTATGCTTCTCACTAGGAAAATTGAACTTCATATGAAGCATCACCATTTTAGATTGGCAGGACTCTCTTTTACATATCAAACTTTAAAACAAGGGAGAATTCTTTTGGTTCATCACAACTAGCACAAATCAGCTCATACCGACAATGAACTCTCTACCTCAGAGTTCAGTAGATTCAAATGTATTAGCAGCAACAACTTATACAAAATAATAAGATATGCCACAACAGCAACAAAAACTACCCCTTATAATGACAGCTTTCCATATAGAGAGGTCTCTTAAACATTTCATCGAACATCTTAAAAGCACTTTATATAATTAGATATTGGTACATCTCTTGAAAGGGCCTTCTTAACAAATATACAATCATTCACAAAATTGCAGCAATCATAGGTTCCATGGATATTGTATCACTATCTACCATCTTGGCTTGGTTTGCATGGAATACATAACTTGTGCGAGTATGCATAGTCACTGAAATCATCCACTTGTATGAGCAGCTGGGACAGGGTCTCCACTCCATACCCAATTGCTATAATTTCTGAACAATCGACACCAACCATGGTTCTTGGCATGATCTTGAAAGCAAAAGAGCACCTTCCATGGATATCATCTTGCAGGGCACACCATTCTTTGCAAGGCTGGGCTCACATAATCAACCGTTGCCTGATAAGTACAAGCCCAGTAACATCTTTGAGGTCCAAGATCTCCATCAACAAGTACCTAAGCGCTGCGAAATCCTTGATATGCAAACCAGTGTGACAATCCAAGTTAATACAAAGCATTGTGGAGGTTTTCATCGTGGGCTTCTTCAATAGATTTGAGAGTCCCCGGCAGCAACGAGGGATGATAACCAGCACCACCACGCATGGGGTGGTGCTGTTCTTTGGCAGCAACGGGGAATCAGCACCACCACGCATGGGGTGGTGTTGTTCTTTGGCAGCGACGGCAACAATGATTTGGCGGCGGATCCATGAACACCTTCACGCATGGGATGGTGTTCATGGTTTTCTTTTGGGCAACAGGGCTTCGGCGGCGGCGATCGACGGCTCCACGAACACCGCCACGCATGGGGTGGTGTTCATGGTTTTCTTTTGGGCAGCAGGGCTTTGGCGGCGATGGCGACGGCTAGCGGTGGCCGGATTTGGCGTTTTGGATTACATGAAAAGAAGATACCTTTCTTCCTCTTCTTCTTCTCCTTGCTTTCTCTCTTCTTTTCTTCTCTAATCTCTCTTCTTTTTTTCTCTTTCTCTTTCTCTGAACTTTTTGCTTCTTTGTTTTGTTGAGATCTTTTTTTCTATGATCTCTCTGCTTCTTATATCCTCCGCCTCCTTATCTAGACCCCCTATCTTTTGATTGATTTTTTTTTTGTTTTTCTTGTTTTGATTTTTTTTGTTTTGACTTGATAATTTTTTATTTTGATTTATCTTTTAAACCCGCCACCTGCTTGCAACCTAAGAAATGGCACCGCCATATATGTCTTGCCGCCGCCTTGAGATTTGTGCCGCTATATTGCCGCCTTTAGATGCCGACTGTGTCGCCGCCTTTATGTTTCGTTGCATGTTTCTCATTTCAAAACAGTCGGGGAGATCACGACAACACTTGCTAATGGCCCACAAATGACAATCTGCTAGCTCTAGAAAGAACCATAAATATGTACCGACTGATCCACCAAAAGAGGTTGTTCCATATATTATTGGAAAGCCCTAGATGTCTAGTTTCAAATGCCACAAACTTCACTCCAATCTGAGTTTTACGGCAAGAGTTATCGGTACTTGAGCGAAAGGTAATCAAGCCCGACAAGATTGTAGAAACTTAGCCCTACTTTTCATCAAAAAAACTGTACCACATGGGCTGCTAATAGGGGTTGTACCATACATGGTTAGAAACATCTGGAAGTATAGTTTTCAACGCCGCAAGTCTCGCCTTAATCGGAGTTTTCTGGCAAAAGTTATTGATATTTGAATAGAAGGTGGTCAAGCTGTCAGGACTGCAGGAATTAGCTCCCTTTCCCATCAAAATCTATATCAACTTGGCCACTGATAGGGGCTGTGCCACACATAGTTGGAAAGCTCTGGAAGTCTAATTTCTGATGCCGCAAATTTCAATTCGATTAGAATTTCTTATCAAAAGTTATTGACTTTTGAATGGAGAGTGGTGGAGGCATAATTTTAAGATCGGCCTTTGTTATCTTCTTAATTTTCTTTTATTTCCACATCTACTTGTATTTCATAGCGGCTGACTTTTCTCGCCTTTTGTCATGCTTTCTTGATATAAACTCAAGGTACTCAACCAATCGCCATGAGTGTTATTTTCCAACATGATCCATGTATATATTTTTGCTAAATTATTTTGAGTACAAGAAACAAGTTGAATCCCTTTCTCATTTTTATAATGGTAGATTGCAATGCCAAAGAAACATAAGGCTCACAGGAATCCATATAAAATATATCATCACTCAAATATTATAAGAGCTTAGGAATTTAGTCAAAACTTAAAATAGTTAGGCTTGACACTTGTTTTGATAAGCATCATCATTATTTCCCATCTTAAGCATGGTCAGATAAATATCAATGAACAATGCATTTATGGGCACCAAATATATGTTTCCATATCAATAATTTATAGACTTTATCTAGCTGCCATGGCTTTTGACCATAAACCAACATTGATGGTGTCGATATTCAAGGGACCAAATAATGGAGTTTTTGCTTGGAATATAATAAAATAATATTTTCCATGCTTAAGTTACATCAGTTGCATCCCTATCAAGTTTGACTGATGGTAGACTATATTGGGAATATAGTTTGTTTGCACAAGTCCAATGCTTAAACATTCTCAATAAGTAGTGAGAGTCCATTCTAATTTATTTGGTCTTGGACTTTAAACCCGCAAGTTACCAAGATTCAAATGTGATCCAAGACTTTAAAGCATTATATTCCCCAGCCCAATTGATGATCATGCTCACTGCTAAGCTGTGAATTAATTTATGCTTCTCACTAGGAAAATTGAACTTCATATGAAGCATCACCATTTTAGATTGGCAGGACTCTCTTTTACATATCAAACTTTAAAACAAGGGAGAATTCTTTTGGTTCATCACAACTAGCACAAATCAGCTCATACCGACAATGAACTCTCTACCTCAGAGTTCAGTAGATTCAAATGTATTAGCAGCAACAACTTATGCAAAATAATAAGATATGCCACAACAGCAACAAAAACTACCCCTTATAATGACAGCTTTCCATATAGAGAGGTCTCTTAAACATTTCATCGAACATCTTAAAAGCACTTTATATAATTAGATATTGGTACATCTCTTGAAAGGGCCTTCTTAACAAATATACAATCATTCACAAAATTGCAGCAATCATAGGTTCCATGGATATTGTATCACTATCTACCATCTTGGCTTGGTTTGCATGGAATACATAACTTGTGCGAGTATGCATAGTCACTGAAATCATCCACTTGTATGAGCAGCTGGGACAGGGTCTCCACTCCATACCCAGTTGCTATAATTTCTGAACAGTCGACACCAACCATGGTTCTTGGCATGATCTTGAAAGCAAAAGAGCACCTTCCATGGATATCATCTTGCATGGCACACCATTCTTTGCAAGAAATTTTGGGCTCACATAATCAACCGTTGCACGATAAGTACAAGCCCAAGAACATCTTTGAGGTCCAAGATCTCCATCAACAAGTACCTAGCGCCTGCAGAAATCCTTGATATGCAAACCAGTGTGACAATCCAAGTTAATACAAAGCATTGTGGAGGTTATCATCGTGGGCTTCTTCAATAGATTTGAGAGTCCCCGGCAGCAACGAGGGATGATAACCAGCACCACCACGCATGGGGTGGTGCTGTTCTTTGGCAGCAACGGGGGATCAGCACCACCACGCATGGGGTGGTGCTGTTCTTTGGCAGCGACGGCAACAATGATTTGGCGGCGGATCCATGAACACCTTCACGCATGGGATGGTGTTCATGGTTTTCTTTTGGGCAACAGGGCTTCGGCGGCGGCGATCGACGGCTCCACGAACACCGCCACGCATGGGGTGGTGTTCATGGTTTTCTTTTGGGCAGCAGGGCTTTGGCGGCGATGGCGACGGCTAGCGGTGGCCGGATTTGGCGTTTTGGATTACATGAAAAGAAGATACCTTTCTTCCTCTTCTTCTTCTCCTTGCTTTCTCTCTTCTTTTCTTCTCTAATCTCTCTTCTTTTTTTCTCTTTCTCTTTCTCTGAACTTTTTGCTTCTTTGTTTTGTTGAGATCTTTTTTTCTATGATCTCTCTGCTTCTTATATCCTCCGCCTCCTTATCTAGACCCCCTATCTTTTGATTGATTTTTTTTTGTTTTTCTTGTTTTGATTTTTTTTGTTTTGATTTGATAATTTTTTTTATTTTGATTTATCTTTTAAACCCGCCACCTGCTTGCAACCTAAGATTTGAGATTATCTTGATTTGACTTTTTTTTTTCTTCTTTTTTTTTTCTTTATTGATTTTTTTTTAATTGATTTTTTTTTTAATTTTGATTATTATATATATCTTTTAAAACCACCACCGGCCTAAGATTTTAAGATCATCCTGATTTGATCTTTTTATTTCTATTTTTTTTTATTCTTATTTCTTTATTTTATTTTGTTTTGTTTTATTATTATCATTATTATTTTATTTATTTATTTAATTAATTACCCGGACTACCCATGGGATGTGTATCCTCTGGCTACCTGGGAATTTGGGCTTGCCTCGAGATTGGCATTCTCAGTGGCAATTTTGGGATTTATTTTAGATCGCCTCGAGATATGTTCTCAGGGGCGATTTTGAAATTTGAGATTTGCCCCGAGATATGTATTCTCGGGCTATCTTGAGATTTGAGATTTCTGGAAGATTGCCTCGAGATATGTATTCTCAGGCCATCTTAGAATTTGAGATCGCCTCGAGATATGTTCTCAAGGGCGATTTTGGAATTTGTGTCCTAAATCACTTAAGATAAGGACATGTTTAAATTTTAATTCTAAATATATCATGATTAAGATATATTTGAATTCTATATTCTTTTTTTATTTAGATTAAGATTTGGGTTCTATTGGGACATGTGGTATATTTTATATATAAACAAATGCCCCCTTCTTACTTTTCTCACGAAATCTTCTCTTGTGGGATTGAGTGAGAGAAGTAAGAATCCCCAAATCTCCTCTTTCATTATGGCTAAACACCCTCATAGTGAGCCCTTTTGGGACATTGGTCAAGACCTCCATGAGCTTCCTTCGGGACAAGATTTCATCCGCCACAACCCCGTCTTTTGTGTCGAATCAGAACCTGCGATCAGATATGAAGGAGAGGAGCACTCTGATTGGGTGAAGCAGTCCTACGTAGCTACTGCCCGCCTAACCTTGAAGTGTTGTCGCTAAGATGGCAATATTCATGCAAAGATATCTAAAGCACGAAGGAGATATTAAGGATTTGACAATCTTCCAACCTCTTGGACATAAGATTGTTAACCACCACCCGGGATGGAAGGGTAGGAGTCCCGTCCGAGCGAATCGATCAACTCTCGCTAAGCATGCTGTGATTGGGCCAAGTTCATTGTTAAGAATTATTCAAAGGAATTATCTTATGCAGAATTGATTGGAGGAATTATCTCTTCAGTCGGGCATTATGATTTGGATTCCAATTTTTACAAGGCGTTGGTGGAGTTGTGGTGTCCAGACACCAACACCTTTCACTTGCTATACGGAGAAGTCGGGATCTCACTATGGGACATCAAGAGACTAGGAGGGCTTCCTATTAATGGTGACATGTATGACGAAGTGATCCCTAGCAACGCCATACTTCGCCAAAGAGGTACCTCTGAATTCTTTCTCCTTAAAAACTTGTTTGACGTTTTTCAATGGTTGGCAAGGCAGAGGTCGTCTTCGCGCCACAAAGATGTATCCTTTGAAGATTGGATAGAATTTTTCAGAAAGCCGAGGAGAGCAGATTTTGACTCCCGGTACAACTCCAAATCTGATCGTCCTCCGAAACTCTTTCCTGCTACGGATTTGGCTGCCTTTGTGGCCCTCTGGATATGCTACTTTATTATGCCAAACGGGCGTAATGTAATCAGACCCGGGGTTTTCCTTATGGCGTCCGATATTGCTCTTGGAAGGAAGATTGCCTTTGCCCCCGCAGTTCTGGCGCGTATATACATAGGACTAAATGCTATGGTCAAACATCAGAAAGGTCCCGGATTCTCCACTACAGTCTTTCCTTCACATTTTCTGTATGCATGGGCCGGTAGTCATTTCCGTAGGATACATCTCCGGCGACCGATTGATGAGGACACATCTACTATCCCGGATCTTTCAAAGATACCAGAGATGCTGCATTATATGAATACTTATGCCACTCCATTCGACCGTTCTTCAGAAGTGAGGCTATTCATTAGGAAAGAGGAGAACTTTACATGGCGCCCTTTCCCTTACTTATATCATAATGATGAAACCGTGCGAGATTCCAGGCTTTTTGCGGGGCCTGAGGAGTTGGATTCCTACACTATGGAGTATGTGAAATGCCTTCGTTGTGGCGTCCTCCCTCTACGTTATACTGGGAATTTTCATGCAGAACCATACAATCCTCATAGGTTTGGGCGCCAGTTTGGCTACGACCAGCAGTTTCCCAAGCATATTAATGTTCAGAGGAAGGCCCCTTCCCTTGGGGTTCTCGCAGGATATTGGTTACATTTTTCGCGGGAAAGGACTTCGAGTTCATTCTATATTCCTGATCATGATAGGAGTGGGAAACTTATATTTCTTTATGCGCGGAAATGGTTCAGAAGTGTCCAAGCTTTATTTAATCAGGACGTTGCAGCCTTAACTCGGGAAGACTTTGGTTACAAAGGATCTTCTACCAAAGACATGGATCAAGGCCAATCTTCAAGAAAACCGCTATTCATTTACGAAAGTATTTTTATTAATCGTAAACGGAATCGTTCTCCTGCGGACTCTCCCGTTCCAGCGAAGCGGCAACAAGCTCAAGGTATGCCTCTTTATTTTTTGATTTTTTTATTTTTTTTTGATTTTTTTTTTATTTTTTTTGAAAATTCAGATTTCTTTTTATATTCTGAAAATTCAGAAATTTTATGGATTTTCTGAAAATTCAGATTTTTTTATTCCGAAAATTCAGATTTTTTTGGAAAAATTCAGACTTTTTATATTCTGAAAATTCAGAATTTTCGTGGACTTTTCTGAAAATTCAGTTTTTTTTAATTCCGAAAATTCAGAAATTTTGAGTATATTTTATAGTCCGAATTTGTAAAAATTCAATCTCTGTCTTAAAGTCTGAATTTTTATTGTAAAATTCAGAATTTTTTACTTAACTCAAAATTTGAATTTTATTTGACTCGAAGTCTAAATTTTATTCAACTCAAAGTCTGAAATTCAAAAATTTTTTATTTGACTAAGAATCTGAATTTTTTTTTTTTTTTTTGACTCAAAGTCTAAATTCTTATTCGACTCAAAGTCTAAAATTCAAAATTTTTATTTGACTCAAAGTTTTTGGTCAACAGGCATACGAATTGATGATACCCCATTGGCGGATGTAAGGGCTGCTTCCAATTTTCCAATTGGTAATTTTTTTGTTTTTTTTATTTTTTATTTTTTTTTATATTATTTTGTTTTAAAATTTGTAACTTTCAATTTTCAAACAGCCCCAAGGATTGATAATGCGCTCCCATCAAACTTAGGAATATCTCATGACTCTCCTACCGGTAAGGAAATATCCCCTCACAAATGTTTAAACATATGTAACGGATTTAACAAAATTTTTGACTTTAGGTCAAATAAACCCACAAGATCCCAACATTGTGGCTGAAGGGGTTGTTGGAACTAAGAAAGATCCTCTCAATGCACCACAAGGTATCATTTTTTTTCATTTTTTTTTTATTATTTTTTTATTATTTTTTTTTTTTTTTTTTTTTTTTTTTTTTTTTTTTTTTTTTTTTTTTTTTTTTTTTTTTTTTTATTTTTTTTTATTTTTGCACTTTGAATTGTACTCCAGCTGATAAAGATGATGATAGCTTTTCGTCTTTGGGGACTTATTCTGCGGACTTCATCAGAGATGCCCCCACCTCCACAGATAGTGATGGCGCTGATGCTAGTGCGGATGTCGAAGTCACATCTTCACTAAAACAAACTGAAGGTTTTTTTTTTTTGATTTTTTTTTCGTTTGATTTTTTTTTTGAAAGAAAAACATAAATATTGACATTTTTTTTTTTTTGAAACTTAATTGCCCCCAAAGACGACGATCCTCCGCCTTCGAGGCAAGGTTCTTCAAAAGAAATTGTGAAGGATGCTCCCTCTCCCGTGAAAGAGCTAGATGGTGATGGTGTTAATGTCGATGTTAACATTGAATCCCCATCAAGGCAACATAAGAAGGAGAAGCGTCAAGAACTCATTTCAGAGCGCCATCAACTTCAGAATGAAGCTCATGACATTTCAGATGCGATAAATCAACTTCAATCCAGAGCTCATGAAATTTCAAATAGAGTAAAAACTTTGGATGAAGAAATAGAAGCTTTGGATAAAGAGATAGCTTTAAGAATTTGCAATTTATTGAGCATTGAAGAACTTTATCATTTTCGTCCTTTATTTTAGTTTATTTTTCTAGCTTTCTTTTTTTGTTTTTTTTGCCTTGATAGTTGCTTTTAAGACATTTGTGATGAACTATTAGATTTTGAATAAGATTTAGTCATTTCTCTTTCTCTTTTTTTTTCTTTTCTCAAGTCCCTTTTTTTGAATTTTTTTTTTGAAATTTTTTTTTTTTGAAAAAAAAAAAAAAAAAATTAAAAAATTAAAATTTTTTTTTTTTGGGAACATAGGGGTCAATGTATTTGCCTCAAGAAGCACATTTAATTGTGCATGACCGATCTGCCTTGAACTAGGAGCCGGACGTTCCATCATAGACAAACACATGCCTCTTTATTTCATTGAATGAATTTGATACAGAAGTACATAAAATTAATGTTTTGCCTCGGGAAGTACATTTAATTGTACATGACTAGTCTACCCCTATAAGGGACCAGACGTTCCGTCATAGGCAAACATTTTTACATCAAGCATAGTATTTCTTTAGAAAACGGCCATTGATGGGTGGCATCGGTCTTTCTCCGTTGGCGTCAATGAGCTGGTACGCGCCTCCTTCGTAGACGATCTCCACAACATAGGGCCCTTCCCAATTTGCCTTGAATTTACCCCCGGCCTTTTTGTTGGTGATGATGGGTCTTCTGAGGACGAGAACCAACTCTCCTTTAGTAAAGGTCCGAAATCGAGCCATCTTGTTGTAGGCTTGAGACATTTTGGCATTGTAGACTTCAAGATTCTGCTGCACTCCCAACCTTTTCTCGTCGAGAGAGTCCAATTCATCCAAGCGAAGCCGAATATTGTCCTCATTTGAGATTTCATTTTGTACTGCCATTCTCAGTGAGGGTATCTGGATTTCGAGGGGTAGGACCGCTTCAGTTCCAAATACCAAAGAGTACGGCGTGCATTGTGTTGGAGTCCTATAGGTAGTGCGATAGGCCCACAGCATCTCCGGGAGTCTTTCGTGCCAATCTTTTTTGTTCTTGGACACCGCTTTCTTCAACAACTTCGAGAGGGTCTTGTTGAATGCTTCTGCCAACCCATTCGCTCTAGCATTATAAATGGAGGTATATCTCCAATCTATTTTATGGTGTTGTGCGAATCTCCCGACTTTGAAACTTCTGAAGGCGGGGCCATTATCTGAAATAATTCTTCTTGGAGTCCCAAATCTGTATAAGATGTTCTCCCTGAAGAACTTGATGATGTTTTCAGCCTTCACTTCTCTTAGTGGAATAGCTTCTGCCCACTTGGAGAAGTAATCTGTTGCAGCCAATATGAATCGGTGTCCCAAAGATGATGGAGGTTCAATGGGGCCAATTACATCTGTTCCCCATATCTCAAAGGGCCATGACGAGACTGTGGGGTGTAAAGGATTTGGATGTTGGTGGATGAAATCTCCATGTATCCGCATAGATGGCATCTTCTAGCATAATTGATGCAATCTCCTACCATGGTCGGCCAGTAATATCCCAAGCGCTTGATCTTGAGTCGCATCTTGGGTCCGGATTGGTGTGCACCACATACCCCGGAATGTACATCATGCATGACTTCTTGAATTTCTTCATTTGAAAGGCATCGCAGGAGTAGTTGATCATATGACCTGCGGTACAATATGTCATTTATGAGGGTGAATCTTAGGGCTCTTCGTTTTATCTGAAGTCCCTTTGATTTGTCCTCTGGGAGTTTATCATATTTCAAATATTCTATAAACGGTTGTCTCCAATCTTCCTCCGGCATTTCGAGGGTGAAGACTTCCGCTTTGCCCCCAGCACTTTCCTCTTCATCATCATCAAGGATCGTACTTATGGGCCTTCTATTTCTTATGGTTATATGGATTTCCTCATAATCTGGATTCGCCAGCTCCTTTGCTACTCTTGCCAAAGAGTCACTTTTCTCCATTTTCTGATCTTAAAACCCTCCTCAACTGTACCTGGGGGATTTTCTTCATCAGATCTTTGACTTTCTTGTGATATTTAAGAAGTTCGGGCTTATATATCTTGTAGTCTCCTTTGACTTGCTTGATTATGAGTTGTGAGTCTCCAAATATGTGTATGTGTTGGATTCTCATCTTGATTGCCAGTTCCAAACCAGCTATGAGAGCTTCATATTCTGCCTCATTATTTGTGCATGACTCTGTAAGGGAGAGTGCATATCTGAGAATTCCCCCTTCGGGTGTAACGAACACAAGTCCTATCCCAGCTTTGATTTGGGGAATTGTAGACATGAGTGCCGGCTTTATAGATGACGCTCCATCAAAGTATAGTCGCCACCTTGCTTCTTCCACTGTTAATGTCTCTTCATCAGGAAGATCATAATTGAGTGGTGAGTCATCAGGGATAGGATGTGCCGCTAGAAAGTACGCCAATGCCTGCCCTTTAATAGCTCTCTGTGGAGTGTATGTTATGTCAAATTCCATCAGAATCAGTGCCCACTTTGCGAGTCTTCCCGTGAGCAATGGCCTCGTCATGAGATATTTGAGAGGATCAATTTTTGATATGAGTATGACTTTATGTGCTAGCAAGTAGTGTCTCAACTTCTTGACCGCAAACACCAGAGCTAGGCAATGTTTTTCAATTGGGGTATATTTACTCTCAGCTCCTATCAACATTCTGCTGAGGTAATAAAGTGCATTTTCTTTGCCTTCTTCATTGTTCTGGGCCAGCATAGCTCCTAATGACCCTTCCAATGCTGCGGTATACAAAATCAGTGGCTTTCCGGGAATTGGGGCCGCCAACACTGGTGGACTTAGCAAGTACTGTTTGATGTCTTCGAAAGCTTTCTGGCATTCATCATCCCATTTGAATGGCTTGTCCTTCTTGACCAACTTGGAGAAGGGCTTACACCTTCCGGATAGGTTGGAGATGAATCGTCTGATATACGCTAAACGCCCCTGAAAGGACCGCAGCTGTTTCAGTGTTTGAGGAGGTGGCATTTCCAAAATTGCTTTTATCTTGGAAGGGTCTATCTCTATTCCCCGATGTCGTACTATGAAACCTTAAACTTCCACAGGACTCCAAAAGCACATTTCATGGGGTTCATTTTCAACTTGTATTCTCTCAGGCGTGTGAAGACTGTCCTCAGACCATCACGGTGCTTGTCTTTGGAATTTGTCTTAACCACGAGATCGCCCACATAGCATTCGACAACTTTGTGAATCGGATCATCGAATATTACGGTCATGGCCCTTTGATATGTTGCCCCGCATTCTTTAGACCAAATGGCATTACTCAGAATAAAGATATGCCCATGGGTGTCCGGAAGGCTCGTATGTTTTTCATCATCCGGATGCATTTTGATTTGGTTGTATCCGAATACCCGCCCATAAAGGAGAATATCTCGTACTCGAGGTGTTATCGATCATGATCTCCATGACGGGTAGGGGAAAATCATCTTTAGGGCATGCTTTGTTCAGTCTCAAGTCTACGCATATCCGTATTTGCCCATTCTTTTTCTTCACGTGCACTATCTTTGGCTACCGGTCGTGGTATTTCTCTTCTCGATGAAATTTGCTTCAATCGCCTTCTTTGTTTCTTCTATCACCTTTTCTTCCGTGTCAAACTTCATCTTCCTTGGTGCCCGCTTGACCGGGTGACATTAGGGTCAATGGTTAGTCTCGCGGAATGAGCGGCTACCTCATTATCCAACCCTCGCATTTCATTGTAGTTCCAGTGAAGCAATCAATATACTCCTTCAAAAGGGCTTTAAAGGATGTCTTTTCTTCTTCGAGATAGTTGCGTGCTTAAGAAGGTCGGCCTCGGATCCTCATCGCTTCCCAAGTTGACTTCAACCAAATTGCCGATTGTTGCTTGCCCCCGCCTTCGAGCTCGAAAGTGGCGACTTTTAGCTTAATCTCTTCTTCCTCCTCCCCGACGTTGTCATGTAGCATGAATGCACGGAAGATTCGGAGTAGCCTATCCCTTTTTATCTATATGTGTAGGGTTCCATAATCGATGGAAATTTTGATATGATTTCCTCGACCATTTGATTTCACGCAAGAAAATTTTCAAACATCTCCTTGAGCTTATCAGGTAATAGTTGGGGAATCTTATGGGCTGAACTTCATCATCTTCTAGCCCTTCAATATTTATGATATCATCATTTGGGATTTTGTTGCTCATGGCTTTGTAGAAAAGGATGCCTCTCTCTCCTTCATGTCGAGCCTGCATATAAAAGTCTTCGTGTGCTCGATAGTGTTGACGCCAAATCAGGTTAAAGATTTGTAAAGCCCCTCGGAATTCTTGTAATATGCAATGCATTTTCTTGAGTAGATCCTCCAACCCTGACCCTCATCATTATCACTTTCGTCCTCACGATGACTCGGTGTCACTCCCAAAGTGAGGTAATATCGATTCCTTCTTCTCGAGCAGGTGAATGCAGACTTAGATGTCTTCACGGAGATTCTTCCTTCGGACTTGGCGGCTTGCCCCTTCGGATGACGTGCTCCCCTTAGATAATTTGCTCCCTTTGGATGTTTTAAGGTAGTATCTCGTGATCTTCATAATGAATTTCATGGATGCCGAAGGGCTGGATTTCTCCGTCGATCCTGAATTCTTCTCCATTCACCATATATTTCACGCATTGATGGAGTGTTGAGGGAACCACATGATTTTCATGGATCCATGGCCTTCCCAGGAGGGCTTTGTATGAAGCATCGGCATCAATCACATGGAACTTCACATCTGATGTCATCTTTCCAAATTTAATTGGCAGAGTGATAGATCCCAATGCCTTCTGGCTATGCTGATTGAAGCCTTGAATAATGATCCTTTCCGGAGATAGATGACATATTTCAAGAGCCAAAGCCCGGAGAGTGTTGAGGGTCATCGAGTTCACAGAGGATCCCGGGTCAATCGTAACCCGTTGATTTTCATCCCATCACAATACCCCGCCACATATAATGGCCTATTGTGCTCAGTAGTCCCAAGCGGTAGATCTTCATCAGTAAAGGATACTGAGGGTGCATGAAATGCGTACAGAGCCTCTTTCATATTGACCTCGGCAAAGTAGGCTTGATACTCCTCAGGATTTTGTAGGGCATGTATCAGAGAATCCCTAACTTCAGTTGACATCATTAATGCGTCGTACATGCTGAGAAGTGCTGGGACCTTCTTTAAATGTGCCAATATATTATAATTTGGCTTCTTTGACGGTTTCTTCTGGGAGATATTCTCTTCTTCAATTCTCTTCCCTTTATTTCTGTCGTTGGAACCTGAAGCCTGTCCTGATTGAAGTGTTTTTCCGGTTCTGAGCTGCATCTGGTGCACAGGTCGTGGTACCTCATCTTCTTCGGCTGGGAAGTTCAATTCATCTTCAGAATCATCCTGAGAAGCTATGGCGCGACATTCACCTTTTTCCTCAATATAGTCATTCGTGAGTGTCAAATTCCCAGTGGAGACTTGTCTTTGCACCCATTTTTGGAAGTTTTGGCATTCTTCTATGGTATGCCCCACAAGTCGGTGATATGGATGATGAGTTTGGGCGATCACAAGATGCATTAGGCAAGGCCTTTTGGGTTTAGGCAAATCTAACCCTTTTTCTATGGCTTGATCAAAAAGCTCCTTTCTTTTGTCTTTCTTGATCTTGATAGCTGGAGGGGTAAATTTTCCTTTTACACTTGTTGCTTTTGTGGGGGGTGATTCCACGACTTCTGAAAAATTTTCGCCCGATGATTCTGGAGGGTATACCCCGGACTCATCCCATTGATCATCTTCAATGTGTAACTGTAGTAACCTATTTGCTGACTCCTCTGTTACTCTTTGAATGAAGGCAGGAATGTCTTCAGCAGGCATAGCTTTCCTCAAGACCTTATATTTTGGGGTCTTTGGGGTGTAATATGGTGTCTTGGGCTCTTCTGGTTGGTGTGGCTCCAAGAGTTTGGCGTTCGCTTTCTTCACTCTTTCCTTGAACGCTATCTTCTTCTTTTGCTTTTTACTGATGTAGGGCCGGCCGTGACGGTCATATGACTCTTCTGGCTCGGAGAAACTATCATCATCGTAATCATCTAGGATATACATAGGGTATTCTCTTCCGGAAATAACCCTGCAAGTTTCCACACACACATCTTCATCATTTTCCTCAGCCAATTCCCCAAGTAATTCTTCGACCTCTTCGGGGAAGTAATCTCTGAGAGTAATCAAGACCCTTTCCTTCTGTTCATATTCATCGAGGGACTCAATATACTCTTCTATAATAGACTTCTTGCGCTTTGATTGTTCGCGCTTCTGTTTCTTTTTCTTGTTTTTCTTCTTTGTCTGTTTTGTCAGGGGTCTTTTAGAAGGTTCTTGAGAACGCTTCCAAGCGATCCCTGGGAGCTCAGCCAACCTCTTCAACATTTTCATTGACTTTTTGGATATAAATACTTCCCACAACTCTTCTGGAACAGCAGGAGGCTTGTCGTCTGTTGTTGATGGAAGGATTACTTTATTACCCACTACTATGACTTCCTTTTGGGATGACCCCTCTGAGTTTAGGGTTGTCACATAGCGGGTATGCTCGGATGATGGCTCGGACAAGACGCTCTTCGAGAGTGTGATCTTGCCCTCTTGATATTGTCGTTCACCCAATCCTTGAAAACATAACAGCCTTCAATTGTGTGTCCCAACACTCGCGTGATATGGGCAATAATTGGGATGGTCCTTCTTGTTCTCGCTTCCTGGGTCTCTTGCATTCGGGAAGTTGCGGACCTTCTTTCACAAAGATCCTTGAAGATCTTGCATTACCTTATCCCTTCCGAAAGAATATTTATTATTCATCTGTCTTTTAAAGAAGGAAGAGGCTTTGATTCGTTACCAGCAGCACCTAAAGTGGGTGGTTTGGCCTGTTCGGGCTTGTGAGATTCCGCAACACCTTTTCCTTTGTCGATGTTGAAGGTTGTAGCAGTATACTTGACACCTTCTGTCCTTTTTGGCTTTTCTCTATCATTCCTTGGAGCTTGAAAATTGGAGAATATCTTCGGGCTTGTCCGCTCCAATTTCTTAGCTTGTGAAATTAACTCCTGAAAAGTAGTAATACCGGATGTACTCAAAAAGGGTGCCATCCAACTATCGATATTCCCGAGCAATAAGCCCACCGCTTGTGGCTGATCAAGAGGTTGTTCACATTTGATGCTCAGGTTTCTCCATCTCATAATATAATCCACTACCTTTTCATCTTTATTTTGTCGAGTGGCTGCGAGATCTGCGATTGTGATTTTGTCACTTACGCCCCCGAACTGCATTTTCGGAATGCATCTTTCGGTATTTGCAGTTTGGATTGACTTCGGGTTGCAAGCTAGCATACCACTCAAACGCCACTCTGTAAGACTTGGCTAAAACTGCCTCGAGGAGAAGCGATGGCTTAGCACTTGTATCTCCACAGGCCGTTACAAAATGAGCCAAGTGTTGATCATGGTTGCCAATACCAAAAAACTGCTTAAATTTAGGTACATTATACCCTTTGGGATAGGGTACCAGGTCGTGATAACTGGGATAAGGTTTATCTCCATCAACCTTTATCTCTTTCCCTTTAACTTGCTTTAATTCAGCTGCTACCATCTGTTGTATCTCCTCCCTGGTCATTGCAGCTGACTGCTCTGGAATATGAGCATATGAGGTCCCCCCTTGTTCTCCTGGCCTAGGGATTTCTCTCACAGGTGCATACGAAGTTCCCTCTTGCTCTCCTGGCCTAGGAATTTCTCTTGGTTGTGGAAAGGTCCCTCCTTGCTCCACTAGCCTAGGGAATTCTCTTGGTTGTGGGTTTGGACTTCTAGGCCTTTGTGCCTTTTGACTTTCCATCAAGGCAGCCATTTGTCCCTGCATCTTCACCATTGACTCCATCAACATCGTCATGTTTTCATTGAGCCATTGATATTCAGCTTCCCGATTTTCCATTTGACTTGAGTCTCTCCATTTCTTTGGACTCTCCTTGTAATATCATCCTCATTATAAACAAAGGCGTGTGTTCATCCTCCGCTTCTTCATTTGGGGGGTCTGCTTCCTTGTAATTCGTTGGCTTGCGAAATATTGGAAGGCTCCCTGTTCTCTGACCCTCATGTGGCATCTGGCTTGAACCTTCATCTCCGGCCCCACTTTGAGAGTCTGTCGCCCTCCTACGAGATCTTGTGAACACCCCTGGTTGTTCTGGTTCGGGTGCTGGATCCCCTCGGGCTTCCGTAACCATTCGGACAGTATGCACTTCTACGTCCATATCCGGCATCTCTTCATCTGTCATTTCCCTCCTCCACTGAAATTTGGCGGGAGGTTGTAGCTTGAGTTTTTGCGTAAGCTATGCGATCAAAGATGCCTTCCGAGCTTTTGATATTAGTTGCTTCTTTTTGGTAGAATTCTCTTGGAGTCATCTTTTTACGATCGCAGCTTCTTTGATGCCGCGTAGGTCTTATAGAGATTTCGGCTGAAGGACTCCTTGTGGTAGGACTTCGGAGGTCTACCACTTTTGTTTTCATTCAGCTGGACACGCAGATCTGCTGTAGTTGCGTTCTTCTTTAACAGTTTAAGTGGTTCAAATGAGTTGTTGAAAGAACCCATTTGATCAGTCTTGTGTCCTCGGAATGACACAAAATCTAGCTTCTTCTTCGGAATCTTGATCTTCCTCGGTGTGAGTCTTGAGAATACACTCCTCCTTGGGGTATCCTCATCAGATGATTGGAAGATCCCACTCTCCCGCCCTTTGTGGGATCGAAAATACGCGGACTCTCCCGTTCCAGCGAAGCGGCAACAAGCTCAAGGTATGCCTCTTTATTTTTTGATTTTTTTATTTTTTTGATTTTTTTTTTTTTTTTTTTTTGAAAATTCAGATTTCTTTTTATATTCTGAAAATTCAGAAATTTTATGGATTTTCTGAAAATTCAGATTTTTTTTTTATTCCGAAAATTCAGATTTTTTTGGAAAAATTCAGACTTTTTATACTCTGAAAATTCAGAATTTTCGTGGACTTTTCTGAAAATTCAGTTTTTTTTTAATTCCGAAAATTCAGAAATTTTGAGTATATTTTATAGTCCGAATTTGTAAAAATTCAAAATCTCTATCTTAAAGCCCGAATTTTCATTATAAAATTCAGAAATTTTTACTTAACTCAAAATTTGAATTTTATTTGACTCGAAGTCTAAATTTTATTCAACTCAAAGTCTGAAATTCAGAATTTTTTTATTTGACTAAAAATCTGAATTTTATTTGACTCAAAGTCTAAATTCTTATTCGACTCAAAGTCTAAAATTCAAAATTTTTATTTGACTCAAAGTTTTTGGTCAACAGGCATACGAATTGATGATACCCCATTGGTGGATATAAGGGCTGCTTCCAATTTTCCAATTGGTAATTTTTTTTATTTTTTTTTATTTTTTTTTTGTCTTGTTTTTTTTTTTTTTTTTTATTATTTTGTTTTAAAATTTGTAACTTTCAATTTTCAAACAGCCCCAAGGATTGATAATGCGCTCCCATCAAACTTAGGAATATCTCATGACTCTCCTACCGGTAAGGAAATATCCCCTCACAAACGTTTAAACATATGTAAATGGATTTAACAAAAACTTTTGACTCTAGGCCAAATAAACCCGCAAGATCCCAATATTGTGGCTGAAGGAGTTGTTGGAACCAAGAAAGCTCCTCTCAATGCGCCACAAGGTATCATTTTTAATTTTTTAATTTTTTTTTTGATTGATTTTTTTATTTTATTATTATTTATTTTTTTTTGACTTTTTTTTTTCTTCTTTTTTTTGATTTTTTTTTTTTTTTTTTTTTTTTTTTGAATTTTTTTTTTTTTTTTTTGCACTTTGAATTGTACTCCAGCTGATAGAGATGATGATAGCTTTTCGTCTTTGGGGACTTATTCTGCGGACTTCATCAGAGATGCCCCCACCTCCACAGATAGTGATGGCGCTGATGCTAGTGCGGATGTCGAAGTTACATCTTCACTAAAACAAACTGAAGGTTTTTTTTTCTTTTTTTGATTTTTTTCTTTTTTCGTTTGATTTTTTTTTTGATTTTTTTTTTTTTTTGAAAGACAAACATAAGTATTGACATTTTTTTTTTTTTTTGAAACTTAATTGCCCCCAAAGACGACGATCCTCCGCCTTCGAGGCAAGGTTCTTCAAAAGAAATTGTGAAGGATGCTCCCTCTCCCGTGAAAGAGCTAGATGGTGATGGTGTTAATGTCGATGTTAACATTGAATCCCCATCAAGGCAACATAAGAAGGAGAAGCGTCAAGAACTCATTTCAGAGCGCCATCAACTTCAGAATGAAGCTCATGACATTTCAGATGCGATAAATCAACTTCAATCCAGAGCTCATGAAATTTCAAATAGAGTAAAAACTTTGGATGAAGAAATAGAAGCTTTGGATAAAGAGATAGCTTTAAGAATTTGCAATTTATTGAGCATTGAAGAACTTTATCATTTTCGTCCTTTATTTTAGTTTATTTTTCTAGCTTTCTTTTTTTTTTTTGCCTTGATAGTTGCTTTTAAGACATTTGTGATGAACTATTAGATTTTGAATAAGATTTAGTCATTTCTCTTTCTCTTTTTTTTTTCTTTTCTCAAGTCCCTTTTTTTTTTTGAAATTTTTTTTTTTTTTTTTTTTGAATTTTTTTTTAGGAATATAGGGGTCAATGTATTTGCCTCAGGAAGCACATTTAATTGTGCATGACCGATCTGCCTTGAACTAGGAGCCGGACGTTCCATCATAGACAAACACATGCCTCTTTATTTCATTGAATGAATTTGATACAGAAGTACATAAAATTAATGTTTTGCCTCGGGAAGTACATTTAATTGTACATGACTAGTCTACCCCTATAAGGGACCAGACGTTCCGTCATAGGCAAACATTTTACATCAAGCATAGTATTTCTTTAGAAAACGGCCATTGATGGGTGGCATCGGTCTTTCTCCGTTGGCGTCAATGAGTCGGGTACGCCTCCTTCGTAGAGCGCATCTCCACAACATAGGGCCCTTCCCAATTTGCCTTGAATTTACCCCGGCCTTTTGTTGGTGATGATGGGTCTTCGAGGACGAGAACCAACTCTCCTTTAGTAAAGGTCCAAATCGAGCCATCTTGTTGTAGGCACGAGACATTTTGGCATTGTAGACTTCAAGATTCTCACAGACTCCCAACCTTTTCTCGCCGAGAGAGTCCAACTCATCCAAGCCGGGCCGTAACATTATCTTCATTTGAAATTTCATTTTGTGCGCCATTCTCGGTGAAGGTATCACGGATTTCAAGGGGTAGGACCGCTTCAGTTCCAAATACCAAAGAGTACGGCGTGCATTGTGTTAGAGTCCTATAGGTAGTGTGATAGGCCCACAGCATCTCCGAGAGTCGTTCGTGCCAATCTTTTTTATTCTTGGACACTGCTTTCTTCAACAACTTCGAGAGGGTCTTGTTGAATGCTTCTGCCAACCCATTCGCCCTAGCATTATAGATGGAGGTATATCTCCAATCTATTTTATGGTGTTGTGCGAATCTCCAGACTTTGAAACTTCTGAAGGCGGGCCATTATCTGAAATAATTCTTCTTGGAGTCCCAAATCTGTATAAGATATTCTCCCTGAAGAACTTAATGACATTTTCAGTCTTGACTTCTCTTAGTGGAATTGCTTCTGCCCACCTGGAGAAGTAATCTGTTGCAGCCAATATGAATCGGTGTCCCAAAGATGATGGAGGTTCAATGGGGCCAACTACATCTGTTCCCCATATCTCAAAGGGCCATGACGAGACTGTGGGGTGTAGAGGATTTGGATGTTGATGAATAAAATCTCCATGTATCTGGCATAGGTGGCATCTTCTAGCGTAATTGATGCAATCTCTAACCATGGTTGGCCAGTAATATCCCAAGCGCTTGATCTTGAGTCGCATCTTGGGTCCGGATTGGTGTGCGCCACATATTCCGGAATGTACATCATGCATGACTTCTTGAATTTCTTCATATGAAAGGCATCGCAGGAGTAGTTGATCATATGACCTGCGGTACAATATATCATTTATGAGGGTGAATCTTAGGGCTCTTCGCTTTATCTGAAGACCCTTTGATTTGTCCTCTGGGAGTTTATTATATTTCAAATATTCTATAAACGGTTGTCTCCAATCTTCCTCCGGCATTTCGAGGGTGAAGACTTCCGCTTTGCCCCCAGCACTTTCCTCTTCGTCATCATCAAGGATTGTACTTATGGGCCTTCTATTTCTGATGGTTATATGGATTTCTTCATAATCTGGATTCGCCAACTCCTTTGCTACTTTTGCCAAAGAATCAGCTTCTCCGTTTTCTGATCTTAAAACCCTCCTCAACTGTACTTGGGGGATTTTCTTCATCAGATCTTTGACCTTCTTGTGATATTTAAGAAGTTCGGGTTTATATATCTTGTAGTCTCCTTTGACTTGCTTGATTATGAGTTGTGAGTCTCCATATATATGTATGTGTTGGATCCCCATCTTGATTGCCAGTTCCAAACCCGCTATGAGAGCTTCATATTCTGCCTCATTGTTTGTGCATGGCTCTGTAAGAGAGAGTGCATATCTGAGAATTCCCCCTTCCGGTGTAACGAACATAAGTCCTATCCCAGCTTTGATTTGGGGAATTGTGGACATGAGTGCCGGCTTTATAGATGACGCTCCATCAAAGTATAGTCGCCACCTCGCTTCTTCCACTGTTAATGTCTCTTCATCTGGAAGATCATAATTGAGTGGTGAATCATCAGGGAGAGGATGTGCCGCTAAGAAGTCTGCCAGCGCCTGCCCCTTAATAGCTTTCTGTGGAGTGTATGTTATATCAAATTCCATCAAAATCAATGCCCACTTTGCGAGTCTTCCCGTGAGCAATGGCCTCGTCATGAGATATTTGAGAGGATCAATTTTTGATATGAGTATGACTTTATGTGCTAGCAAGTAGTGCCTCAACTTCTTGACTGCAAACACTAGAGCTAGACAATGTTTTTCAATTGGGGTATATTTACTCTCAGCTCCTATCAACATTCTGCTGAGGTAATAAAGTGCATTTTCTTTGCCTTCTTCATTGTTCTGGGCCAGCATAGCTCCTAATGACCCTTCCAATGCTGCGGTATACAAAATCAGTGGCTTTCCGGGAATTGGGGCCGCCAACACTGGTGGACTTAGCAAGTACTGTTTGATGTCTTCGAAAGCTTTCTGGCATTCATCATCCCATTTGAATGGCGTGTTCTTCTTGACCAACTTGGAGAAGGGCTTACACCTTCCGGATAGGTTGGAGATGAATCGTCTGATATAGGCTTAAACGCCTTGAAAGGACCGCACTGCTTCCGGTGTTTGAGGAGGTTGGATTTACAAAATTTCTTTTTTCTTGGAAGGGTATATCTCTATTCCCGATGTCGTACTATGAAACCCTGAAACTTCCCTGACAGGACTCCAAAAGCACATTTCATGGGGTTCATTTTCAACTTGTATTCTTCCGAGGCGTGTGAAGACCGGCCCCTCGGATCATCAAGGTGCTTGTCTTTAGAATTTGTCTTAACCACAAGATCGTCCACATAGCATTCGACAACTTTGTGAATCGATCATCAAATATTACGTCATGGCCCTTTGATATGTTGCCCCGCATTCTTTAGACCAAATGGCATTACTCAGAATAAAGATATGCCCATGGGTGTCCGGAAGGTCAGTATGTTTTTCATCATCCGGATGCATTTTGATTTGGTTGTATCCAGAGTATCCGTCCATAAAGGAGAACATCTCGTACCCTGAGGTGTTATCGATCATGATCTCCATGACGAGTAGGGAAAAGTCATCTTTAGGACATGCTTTGTTCAGGTCTCTGAAGTCTACGCATATCTGTATTTGCCCATTCTTTTTCTTCACAGGCACTATGCTGGCTACCCAGTAAGGGTATTTCTCTTCTCTGATGAAATTTGCTTCAATCAGCTTCTTTGTTTCTTCTATCACCTTTTCTTCCAGGTCAAATTTCATTTTCCTTGGTGCCTCGCTTGACCGGGTGACATTAGGGTCAATGGCCAGTCTGTGAACAGCTACCTCCTTATCCAACCCTGGCATTTCATTGTAGTTCCATGCAAAGCAATCAATGTACTCCTTTAAAAGGGTTTTAAAGGATGTCTTTTCTTCTTCAGATAGTTGCGTGCTTAAGAAGGTCGGCCTCGGATCCTCATCGCTTCCCAAGTTGACTTCAACCAAATTGCCGATTGTTGCTTGCCCCCGCCTTGAGCTCGAGTGGCGACTTTTAGCTTAATCTCTTCTTCCTCCTCCTGGGACGTTGTCATGTAGCATGAATGCCTGGAAGATTCGGAGTAGCCTATCCCTTTTTTATCTATATGTGTAGGGTTCCATAATCGATGGAAATTTTGATATGATTTCCTCGACCATTTGATTTCGCCGGCAAAATTTTCAAACATCTCCTTGAGCTTATCAGGGTAATAGTTGGGGAATCTTATGGGCTGAACTTCATCATCTTCTAGCCCTTCAATATTTATGATATCATCATTTGGGATTTTGTTGCTCATGGCTTTGTAGAAAAGGATGCCTCTCTCCTTCATGTCGAGCCGGTACATAAAAAGTCTTCAGGTGCTCGATAGTGTTGACGCTCAAATCAGTTAAAGATTTGTAAAGCCCCTCGGGAATTCTTGTAATATGCAATGCATTTTCTTGAGTAGATCCTCCAACCTGACCCTCATCATTATCACTTTAGTCCTCTGATGACTCAGTGTCACTCCCAAAGTGAGGTAATACTGATTCCTTCTTCTGGAGCACAGGAACAGACTTAGATGTCTTCACCAGAGATTCTTCCTTCGGACTTGGCGGCCTGCCCCTTCGGATGACGTGCTTCCCTTTAGATAATTTGCTCCCTTTGGATGTTTTAAGGTAGTATCTTGCATCTTCATAATGAATTTCATGGATGCGAAGGGTCGGATTTCTCCGTCGATCCTCAATTCTTCTCCATTCACCATATATTTCACGCATTGATGGAGTGTTGAGGGAACCACATGATTTTCATGGATCCATGGCCTTCCCAGGAGGGCTTTGTATGAAGCATCGGCATCAATCACATGGAACTTCACATCTGATGTCATCTTTCCAAATTTAATTGGCAGGGTGATAGATCCCAATGCCTTCTGGCTATGCTGATTGAAGCCTTGAATAATGATCCTTTCCTGAGATAGATGACATACTTCAAGAGCCAAAGCCCTGAGAGTGTTGAGGGTCATCAGTTCACAGAGGATCCCGGGTCAATCGTAACCCTGTTGATTTTCATCCCATCACAATACCCCGCCACATATAATGGCCTATTGTGCTCAGTAGTCCCAAGCAATAGATCTTCATCAAGAAGGATACCGAGGGTGCATGAAATGCGCATGAGCCTCTTTCATATTGACCTCGGCAAAGTAGGCTTGATACTCCTCGTGATTTTGTAGGGCATGTATCGAGAATCCCTAACTTCAGCTTGACATCATTAATGCGTCATACATGCCGAGAAGAGCCGGACCTTCTTTAAATGTGCCAATATATTATAATTTGGCTTCTTTGATGGCCTTTTCCGGGAGATATTCTCTTCTTCAATTCTCTTCCCTTTATTTCGCTGTTGGAACCTCAAGGCTCGCCTTGATTGAAGTGTTTTTCGGCTCGAAATTTGATGCACATGGTCGTGGTACCTCATCTTCCTCCTTTGGGAAGTTCAATTCATCTTCGAATCATCCCGAGAAGCTATGGCATGACATTCACCTTTTCCTCAATATAGTCATTCGTGAGTGTCAAATTCCCATGGAGACTTGTCTTTGCACCCATTTTTGGAAGTTTTGGCATTCTTCTATGGTATGCCCCACAAGTCGGTGATATGGACAGTAGTTTGGGTGACTGTCAAGATGCATTAGGCAAGGCCTTTTGGGTTTAGGCAAATCTAACCCTTTTTCTATGGCTTGATCAAAAAGCTCCTTTCTTTTGTCTTTCTTGATCTTGATAGCTGGAGGGGTAAATTTTCCTTTTACACTTGTTGCTTTTGTGGGGGGTGCAGATTCCACGACTTCTGAAAAATTTTCGCCCGATGATTCTGGAGGGTATACCCCGGACTCATCCCATTGATCATCTTCAATGTGTAACTGTAGTAACCTATTTGCTGACTCCTCTGTTACTCTTTGAATGAAGGCAGGAATGTCTTCAGCAGGCATAGCTTTCCTCAAGACCTTATATTTTGGGGT
The DNA here is from genome assembly GCA_026586065.1 of Dioscorea zingiberensis. NCBI lineage: Eukaryota > Viridiplantae > Streptophyta > Magnoliopsida > Dioscoreales > Dioscoreaceae > Dioscorea > Dioscorea zingiberensis. The sequence goes on along the minus strand of CM048818.1, from coordinate 49,632,818 downwards.
CTTTGGGGTGTAATATGGTGTCTTGGGCTCTTCTGGTTGGTGTGGCTCCAAGAGTTTGGCGTTCGCTTTCTTCACTCTTTCCTTGAACGCTATCTTCTTCTTTTGCTTTTTACTGATGTAGGGCCGGCCGTGACGGTCATATGACTCTTCTGGCTCGGAGAAACTATCATCATCGTAATCATCTAGGATATACATAGGGTATTCTCTTCCGGAAATAACCCTGCAAGTTTCCACACACACATCTTCATCATTTTCCTCAGCCAATTCCCCAAGTAATTCTTCGACCTCTTCGGGGAAGTAATCTCTGAGAGTAATCAAGACCCTTTCCTTCTGTTCATATTCATCGAGGGACTCAATATACTCTTCTATAATAGACTTCTTGCGCTTTGATTGTTCGCGCTTCTGTTTCTTTTTCTTGTTTTTCTTCTTTGGCTGTTTTGTCAGGGGTCTTTCAGAAGGTTCTTCAGAACGTTTCCAAGCGATCCCTGGAAGCTCAGCCAACCTCTTCAACATTTTCATTGACTTTTTGGATATAAATACTTCCCACAACTCTTCTGGAACAGCAGGAGGCTTGTCGTCTGTTGTTGATGGAAGGATTACTTTATTACCCACTACTATGACTTCCTTTTGGGATGACCCCTCTGAGTTTAGGGTTGTCACATAGCGGGTATGCTCGGATGATGGCTCGGACAAGACGTTCTTCGAGAGTGTGATCTTGCCCTCTTGATATTGTCGCTCGACCCAGTCCTTGAAAACATAACAGTCTTCAATTGTGTGTCCCAACACTCTATGATATGGGTACAATTGGGATGGTCCTTCTTGTTCTGCTCCTCTGGTCTCTTGCATTCGGGAAGTTGCAGACCTTCTTTCACAGCATCCTTGAAGATCTTCAGTACCTTATCCCTTCTGAAAGAATATTTCTTATTCATCCTGTCTTTTAAAGAAGGAAGAGGCTTTGATTCGTTACCAGCAGCACCTAAAGTGGGTGGCTTGGCCTGTTCCGGCTTGTGAGACTCCGCAATACCTTTTCCTTTGTCGACATTGAAGGTTGTAGCAGTATACTTGACACCTTCTGTTCTTTTGGTTTTTTCTCTGTCATTTCTTGGAGCTTGAAAATTGGAGAATATCTTCGGGCTCGTTCGTTCCAATTTCTTAGCTTGTGAAATTAACTCCTGAAATGTGGTAATGCCGGATGTACTCAGAAAGGGTGCCATCCAACTATCGATATTCCCGAGCAATAAGCCCACCGCTTGTGGCTGATCAAGGGGTTGCTCACATTTGATGCTCAGGTTTCTCCATCTCATAATATAATCCACTACCTTTTCATCTTTATTTTGACGAGTGGCTGCGAGATCTGCGATTGTGATTTTGTCACTTACGCCCCCGAACCGTACTCGGAATGCATCTTTCAGCTGTTGCCAGGTTTGGATTGACTCGGGTTGCAAGCTAGCATACCACTCAAACGCCACTCCTGTAAGACTTGCTGAAAACTGTCTGAGGAGAAGCGATGGCTTAGCACTTGTATCTCCACAGGCCGTTACAAAATGAGCCAAGTGTTGATCAGGGTTGCCAATCCCACCAAACTGCTTAAATTTAGGTACATTATACCCTTTGGGATAGGGTACCAGGTCGTGATAGCTGGGATAAGGTTTATCTCCATCAACCTTTATCTCTTTCCCTTTAACTTGCTTTAATTCAGCTGCTACCATCTGTTGTATCTCCTCCCTGGTCATTGCAGCTGACTGCTCTGGAATATGAGCATATGAGGTCCCCCCTTGTTCTCCTGGCCTAGGGATTTCTCTCACAGGTGCATACGAAGTTCCCTCTTGCTCTCCTGGCCTAGGAATTTCTCTTGGTTGTGGAAAGGTCCCTCCTTGCTCCACTAGCCTAGGGAATTCTCTTGGTTGTGGGTTTGGACTTCTAGGCCTTTGTGCCTTTTGACTTTCCATCAAGGCAGCCATTTGTCCCTGTATCTTCACCATTGACTCCATCAACATCGTCATGTTTTCATTGAGCCATTGATATTCAGCTTCCCGATTTTCCATTTGACGGAGTCTCTCCATTTGTTGGACTCTCCTCGTGATATCATCCCCATTATAAACGAAGGCAGGTTCATCCTCCGCTTCTTCGTTTGGGGGGTCTGCTTCCTTGTAATTCGTTGGCTTGCGAAATATTGGAAGGCTCCCTGTTCTCTGACCCTCATGTGGCATTTGGCTTGAACCTTCATCTCCGGCACCACTTTGAGAGTCCGTCGCCCTCCTACGAGATCTTGTGAACACCCCTAGTTGTTCTGGTTCGGGTGTTGGATCCCCTCGGGCTTCCGTAACCATTCGGACAGTATGCACTTCTACGTCCATATCCGGCATCTCTTCATCTGTCATTTCCCTCCTCCACTGAAATTTCGAGCGGGAGGTTGTAGCTTGAGTTTTTGCAGAAGCTATGCGATCAAAGACAGTCTTCCGAGCTTTTGATATTAGTTGCTTCTTTTTTTGGTAGAATTCTCTTGGAGTCATCTTTTCTGATCGCAGCTTCTTTGATGCCGCGTAGGTCTTATAGAGATTTCGGCTGAAGGACTCCTTGTGGTAGGACTTCGGAGGTCTACCACTTTTGTTTTCATTCAGCTGGACACGCAGACCGGCCAGAAGTTGCGTTCTTCTTTAACAGTTTAAGTGGTTCAAATGAGTTGTTGAAAGAACCCATTTGATCAGTCTTGTGTCCTCGGAATGACACAAAATCTAGCTTCTTCTTCGGAATCTTGATCTTCCTCGGTGTGAGTCTTGAGAATACACTCCTCCTTGGGGTATCCTCATCAGATGATTGGAAGATCCCACTCTCCCGCCCTTTTGTGGTAACAGTGAAGGCAGGTTCATCATCGCCGTCATCGGAGAGACTACCCTTTTGGGGTGGGATAGCCTCTTAAAAGCAGATATCCTCTGTGGTTCTTTAGCAGCAACATCTTCACAGGTCACAGGGACGATCATGTTCGGACGGCGCCCTAGATGGAAGGCGGCGGATTGTCAGGTTCCTCTTCCATTTAGTGCGGGCCTCTTCACGAACTGTACCGACTTCGAGATTGTGCGAACCTCGCTCCAGGCTGACTCCGGTGTTGAAAGTGCAATTGGGCGGTTGAACTTGACTCCCTCGCCAAGAAGATGGTAAGCTTTGGGCTCCGGATGTGGTTGAATTCTTGAGCGCCATGTAATGCAATAAGAAAATCAACAACGCGTTAGTTTTCTTTTTTCCGGATGTAAAGGATGGTGTCTCTACTTGTACTTTTGCCTCAGAGATGGGAGGAGGAATATGGTCCCCACCGGGCGTGCCAGAATTTGTGGGATCGAAAATACGCGCCTGGCATCGTGTGACACCAGACGATATATCGAAGCACAAATGTCATTTAATATATATTTTATTTCAGGTATTGTGGTTCTTTTTATTCCTAATAGAGGCAAGCCTCTATTATTAATTACCTGCATAATGTCGTGGGAACCTCCGATTAAGAGACAAAAATACAAGTAGAGACAATAAAGAAAGAATTCATTTATTACAGAATAAAATAATTTATTACATATATGTCATTACATGGATGCATACATATATTTATTTATTTATTCATTTTATTTATTTATTTATCTTATTTAAATGGCACCGCCATATATGTCTTGCCGCCGCCTTGAGATTTGTGCCGCTATATTGCCGCCTTTAGATGCCGACTGTGTCGCCTCCTTTATGTCTCGTTGCATGTTTCTCATTTCAAAACAGATCAGGAGATGCGACAACACTTGCTAATGGCCCACAAATGACAATCTGCTAGCTCTGGAAAGAACCATAAATATGTACCGACTGATCCACCAAAAGAGGCTGTTCCATATATTGTTAGAAAGCCCTAGATGTCTAGTTTCCAATGCCACAAACTTCACTCCAATCTGAGTTTTCTGGCAAGAGTTATCGGTACTTGAACGAAAGGTAGTCAAGCCAGCAAGATTGTAGAAACTTAGCCCTACTTTTCATCAAAAACTGTACCAAATGGGCTGCTAATAGGGGTTGTACCATACATGGTTAGAAACATCTGGAAGTCTAGTTTTCAACGCCGCAAGTCTCGCCTTAATCGGAGTTTTTTGGCAAAAGTTATTGATATTTGAATAGAAGGTGGTCAAGCTGTCAGGACTGCAGGAATTAGCTCCCTTTCCCATCAAAATCTATACCAACTTGGCCACTGATAGGGGCTGTGCCACACATAGTTGGAAAGCTCTGGAAGTCTAATTTCTGATGCCGCAAATTTCAATTCGATTAGAATTTCTTATCAAAAGTTATTGACTTTTGAATGGAGAGTGGTGGAGCTAGCATAATTTTAAGATCTGGCCTTTGTTATCTTCTTAATTTTCTTTTATTTCCACATCTACTTGTATTTCATAGCAGCAGCTTTTCTGGCCTTTTGTCATGCTTTGCTGATATAAACTCAAGGTACTCAACCAATCGCCATGAGTGTTATTTTCCAACATGATCCATGTATATATTTTTTGCTAAATTATTTTGAGTACAAGAAACAAGTTGAATCCCTTTCTCATTTTTATAATGGTAGATTGCAATGCCAGCAAACATAAGGCTCACAGGAATCCATATAAAATATATCATCACTCAAATATTATAAGAGCTTAGGAATTTAGTCAAAACTTAAAATAGTTAGGCTTGACACTTGTTTTGATAAGCATCATCATTATTTCCCATCTTAAGCATGGTCAGATAAATATCAATGAACAATGCATTTATGGGCACCAAATATATGTTTCCATATCAATAATTTATAGACTTTATCTAGCTGCCATGGCTTTTGACCATAAACCAACATTGATGGTGTCGATATTCAAGGGACCAAATAGTGGAGTTTTTTGCTTGGAATATAATAAAATAATATTTTCCATGCTTAAGTTACATCAGTTGCATCCCTATCAAGTTTGACTGATGGTAGACTATATTGGGAATATAGTTTGTTTGCACAAGTCCAATGCTTAAACATTCTCAATAAGTAGTGAGAGTCCATTCTAATTTATTTGGTCTTGGACTTTAAACCAGCAAGTTACCAAGATTCAAATGTGATCCAAGACTTTAAAGCATTATATTCCCCCAGTTCCAATTGATGATCATGCTCACTGCTAAGCTGTGAATTAATTTATGCTTCTCACTAGGAAAATTGAACTTCATATGAAGCATCACCATCTTAGATTGGCAGGACTCTCTTTTACATATCAAACTTTAAAACAAGGGAGAATTCTTTTGGTTCATCACAACTAGCACAAATCAGCTCATACCGACAATGAACTCTCTACCTCAGAGTTCAGTAGATTCAAATGTATTAGCAGCAACAACTTATGCAAAATAATAAGATATGCCACAACAGCAACAAAAACTACCCCTTATAATGACAGCTTTCCATATAGAGAGGTCTCTTAAACATTTCATCGAACATCTTAAAAGCACTTTATATAATTAGATATTAGTACATCTCTTGAAAGGGCCTTCTTAACAAATATACAATCATTCACAAAATTGCAGCAATCATAGGTTCCATGGATATTGTATCACTATCTACCATCTTGGCTTGGTTTGCATGGAATACATAACTTGTGCGAGTATGCATAGTCACTGAAATCATCCACTTGTATGAGCAGCTGGGACAGGGTCTCCACTCCATACCCAATTGCTATAATTTCTGAACAATCGACACCAACCATGGTTCTTGGCATGATCTTGAAAGCAAAAGAGCACCTTCCATGGATATCATCTTGTGGCACACCATTCTTTGCAAAATTTTGGGCTCACATAATCAACCGCTGCACGATAAGTACAAGCCCAGTAACATCTTTGAGGTCCAAGATCTCCATCAACAAGTACCTAGCGCCTGCAGAAATCCTTGATATGCAAACCAGTGTGACAATCCAAGTTAATACAAAGCATTGTGGAGGTTATCATCGTGGGCTTCTTCAATAGATTTGAGAGTCCCCGGCAGCAACGAGGGATGATAACCAGCACCACCACGCATGGGGTGGTGCTGTTCTTTGGCAGCAACGGGGGATCAGCACCACCACGCATGGGGTGGTGCTGTTCTTTGGCAGCGACGGCAACAATGATTTGGCGGCGGATCCATGAACACCTTCACGCATGGGATGGTGTTCATGGTTTTCTTTTGGGCAACAGGGCTTCGGCGGCGGCGATCGACGGCTCCACGAACACCGCCACGCATGGGGTGGTGTTCATGGTTTTCTTTTGGGCAGCAGGGCTTTGGCGGCGATGGCGACGGCTAGCGGTGGCCGGATTTGGCGTTTTGGATTACATGAAAAGAAGATACCTTTCTTCCTCTTCTTCTTCTCCTTGCTTTCTCTCTTCTTTTCTTCTCTAATCTCTCTTCTTTTTTTCTCTTTCTATTTCTCCTCTTTTTTTATCACCTCTCTGCTTCTTATATCCTCCGCCTCCTTATCTAGACCCCCTTTCTTTTTGATTTTTTTTTTTGTTTTGATTTTTTTTTTGTTTTGATTTGATGATTTTTTTGTTTTGATTGATTTTCTTTTATTTTAATTTATCTCTTAAACCCGCCACCCGCCTGCAACCTAAGATTCTTGATTTGAATTTTTTTTATTAATTTTTTTTTTATTGATTTTTTATTGATTTTTTTTAAATTTTGATTATTATGTATTTTTAAAAACCACCACCGGCCTAAGATTTTAAGATTATCCTGATTTGATCTTTTTATTTATTTATTTTATTCTTATTTCTTTATTTTATTTTATTTTGTTTTATTATTATCATTATTATTTTATTTATTTATTTAATTAATTACCCGGACTACCCATGGGATGTGTATCCTCTGGCTACCTGGGAATTTGGGCTTGCCTCGAGATTGGCATTCTCAGTGGCAATTTTGGGATTTATTTTAGATCGCCTCGAGATATGTTCTCAGGGGCGATTTTGAAATTTGAGATTTGCCCCGAGATATGTATTCTCGGGCTATCTTGAGATTTGAGATTTCTGGAAGATTGCCTCGAGATATGTATTCTCGGGCCATCTTAGAATTTGAGATCGCCTCGAGATATGTTCTCAAGGGCGATTTTGGAATTTGTGTCCTAAATCAATTAAGATAAGGACATGTTTAAATTTTAATTCTAAATATATCATGATTAAGATATATTTGAATTCTATATTCTTTTTTTATTTAGATTAAGATTTGGGTTCTATTGGGACATGTGGTATATTTTATATATAAACAAATGCCCCTTCTTACTTTTCTCAAGAAATCTTCTCTTGTGGGATTGAGTGAGAGAAGTAAGAATCCCAAATCTCCTCTTTCATTATGGCTAAACACCCTCATAGTGAGCCTTTATGGGACGTTGGTCAAGACCTCCATGAGCTTCCTTCGGGCCAAGATTTCATCCGCCACAACCCCATCTTTTGTGTCGAATCAGAACCTGCAATCAGATATGAAGGAGAGGAGCACTCTGATTGGGTGAAGCAGTCCTCAACCTACGTAGCTACTGCCCGCCTAACCTTGAAGTGTTATCGCGAAGATGGCAATATTCATGCAAAGATATCTAAAGCACGAAGGAGATATTTAGGATTTGACAATCTTCCAACCTCTTGGACATAAGATTGTTAACCACCACCCGGGATGGAAGGGTAGGAGTCCCGTCCGAGGCGAATCGATCAACTCTTCAAGCATGCGCAGATTGGGCCAAGTTCATTGTTAAGAATTATTCAAAGGAATTATCTTATGCGTAATTGATTGGAGGAATTATCTCTTGATCGGGCATTATGATTTGGATTCCAATTTTACAAGGCGTTGGTGGAGTTGTGGTGTCCAGACACCAACACCTTTCACTTGCTATACGGAGAAGTCGGGATCTCACTATGGGACATCAAGAGACTAGGAGGGCTTCCTATTAATGGTGACATGTATGACGAAGTGATCCCTAGCAACGCCATACTTCGCCAAAGAGGTACCTCTGAATTCTTTCTCCTTAAAAGCTTGTTTGACGTTTTTCAATGGTTGGCAAGGCAGAGGTCGTCTTCGCGCCACAAAGATGTATCCTTTGAAGATTGGATAGAATTTTTCAGAAAGCCGAGGAGAGCAGATTTTGACTCCCGGTACAACTCCAAATCTGATCGTCCTCCGAAACTCTTTCCTGCTACGGATTTGGCTGCCTTTGTGGCCCTCTGGATATGCTACTTTATTATGCCAAACGGGCGTAATGTAATCAGACCCGGGGTTTTCCTTATGGCGTCCGATATTGCTCTTGGAAGGAAGATTGCCTTTGCCCCCGCAGTTCTGGCGCGTATATACATAGGACTAAATGCTATGGTCAAACATCAGAAAGGTCCCGGATTCTCCACTACAGTCTTTCCTTCACATTTTCTGTATGCATGGGCCGGTAGTCATTTCCGTAGGATACATCTCCGGCGACCGATTGATGAGGACACATTCACTATCCCAGGTCTTTCAAAGATACCAGAGATGCTGCATTATATGAATACTTCTGCCACTCCATTCGACCGTTCTTCAGAAGTGAGGCTATTCATTAGGAAAGAGGAGAACTTTACATGGCGTCCTTTCCTTACTTATATCATAATGATGAAATCGCGTGCGAGATTCAGGACTTTTGCGGGGCACGAGGAGTTGGATTCCTACACTATGGAGTATGTGAAATGCCTTACGTTGTGGCGCCCTCCCTCTACGTTATCTTCGGGAATTTTCATGCGTAACCATACAATCCTCATAGGTTTGGGCGCCATTTTAGCACCAGCCAGCTTCCCAAGCATATTAATGTTCGAGAGGAAGGCCCCTTCCCTTGGGGTTCTCGCAGGATTTTGGTTACATTTTTCGGGGGAAAGGACATTGAGTTCATTCTATATTCCTGATCATGATAGGAGTGGGAAACTTATATTTCTTTATGCGCGGAAATGGTTCAGAAGCGTCCAAGCTTTATTTAATCAGGACGTTGCAGCCTTAACTCGGGAAGACTTTGGTTACAAAGGATCTTCTACCAAAGACATGGATCAAGGCCAATCTTCAAGAAAACCGCTATTCATTTACGAAAGTATTTTTATTAATCGTAAACGGAATCGTTCTCCTGCGGACTCTCCCGTTCCAGCGAAGCGGCAACAAGCTCAAGGTATGCCTCTTTATTTTTTGATTTTTTTTTTTTTTTTTTTTTTGAAAATTCAGATTTCTTTTTATATTCTGAAAATTCAGAAATTTTATGGATTTTCTGAAAATTCAGATTTTTTTTTTATTCCGAAAATTCAGATTTTTTTGGAAAAATTCAGACTTTTTATACTCTGAAAATTCAGAATTTTCGTGGACTTTTCTGAAAATTCAGTTTTTTTTTAATTCCGAAAATTCAGAAATTTTGAGTATATTTTATAGTCCGAATTTGTAAAAATTCAAAATCTCTATCTTAAAGCCAATTTTCATTATAAAATTTAAACTTTTACTTAACTCAAAATTTGAATTTTATTTGACTCGAAGTCTAAATTTTATTCAACTCAAAGTCTGAAATTCAGAATTTTTTTATTTGACTAAAAATCTGAATTTTATTTGACTCAAAGTCTAAATTCTTATTCGACTCAAAGTCTAAAATTCAAAATTTTTATTTGACTCAAAGTTTTTGGTCAACAGGCATACGAATTGATGATACCCCATTGGTGGATATAAGGGCTGCTTCCAATTTTCCAATTGGTAATTTTTTTTATTTTTTTTTATTTTTTTTTTGTCTTGTTTTTTTTTTTTTTTTTATTATTTTGTTTTAAAATTTGTAACTTTCAATTTTCAAACAGCCCCAAGGATTGATAATGCGCTCCCATCAAACTTAGGAATATCTCATGACTCTCCTACCGGTAAGGAAATATCCCCTCACAAACGTTTAAACATATGTAAATGGATTTAACAAAAAACTTTTGACTCTAGGTCAAATAAACCCGCAAGATCCCAATATTGTGGCTGAAGGAGTTGTTGGAACTAAGAAAGCTCCTCTCAATGCACCACAAGGTATCATTTTTTTATTTTTAATTTTTTTTTGATTGATTTTTTTATTTTTATTTTTTTTGATTTTTTTTTTTTGCACTTTCAATTGTACTCCAGCTGATAGAGATGATGATAGCTTTTCGTCTTTGGGGACTTATTCTGCGGACTTCATCAGAGATGCCCCCACCTCCACAGATAGTGATGGCGTTGATGCTAGTGCGGATGTCGAAGTCACATCTTCACTAAAACAAACTGAAGGTTTTTTTATAATGTTTATGAAGGAAAACATGAGTATTGACAAAGTTTTTTTTTGCAGCAAAATCTTGAAGTCAATAAAGCATATATGTCTTATGTCCTGGGCTTATAAAGGGAGAGATGGTTCTAGTCCTAAGGAGACCCATCATCACCAATGAAAAAATGAATGAATGAAAAAAAAAAGAAAAAAATGAAAGAATGATGAAAGAATGATGAAAAGGAAAATGATAATGACCTCAGGTCTCCCAAAATGGATTGGCCATAAAGATTCATATGTTCATACTTCTCCCTCTCAAACAAATTTCGAGAGAGAAGTATGAAGGGGGCATTTGTTTATATCAAAAAAATAATAAATAAATGTCTCAAGGGCCAAAAAGAAATGTTTTATGGCTCTAAATTTAAATGAAATATTTATTTTGAAATCAAAATATTTCAAAATAAAAAGATATATATCCTATCATATTTTAAGATAGCGCGAGAAAACACATCTCGAGACGATCTTAAATCCCAAAATTGCCCCTGAGAACATATCTCGAGGCAAATGCAAATTCCAAAATTGCCCCTGAGAACATATCTCGAGGCAATCTCAAACTCCAAGATGCCCGAGAACACATATCTCGAGGCAATCGCAAATTCCAAGTGAGCCCGATGATACATTATCTCGAGGCGATTTCAAATTTCAAGATGGCCCGGAACACATATCTCGAGGCGATCTTTAAGAAATACAAATCTCATAATAGTCCGAGAACAAATCTCGAGGCGATATATGCGAAAATACAAATCCCAAGATACCCAAATGTAAATCCCGAGACAAATTCAAAATAAAATAAATAAATAAATCAAATAAAAAAAAGATTTGATCCCATCTTGTTGACCCGGTTTATCTCCATGTTAATTTAAATTTAAAAAAAAAAGAGTTATTTGATATTATCCAACCATGAGATAAAATCAAATCGGGATGTTAAATTAAAATTGTTTTTTTAAAACAAATATCTGATATCTCTTGGGATCCCGGGGTCTATAAAAAAAAGAAGAATACGGAGATAAAAATCGGGGAGAGGCAGAGGGAAAAAAAAAAAATATAGATAGTCTCTCCCCCGTTTTCCCCGTCGCCGCCCATCATCAATAAAGCCCACGGCTCCCTTGTGGAGGCCGCCACCGTCGCCACCTCCAATGATGAAGCCCATGGCTCCCTTGTGGAGGCCGTCGAGCCCTGCCATTGCCGCCGCTGAAGAACAAAGACCGCCTACGCGTGGCGGTGCGGCCGGGTGATCATCCTCACCGCCGCTAGAGAACGGCACCACCCCATGCGTGGTGGTGCTGGTTCGTCGCCGTCCTGCTGCCAGAGAACGGTGCCACCCCATGCGTGGTGGTGCTGGTTCGTTGCCCTCATGTTACCAGATAACGGCACCACCCCAGGCGTGGTGGTGCTGGTTCGCCGTTGCTGATGAAGCTGTTGTGCTATTGCTGCCGTTGCTGGATTACCGCCATTGAGGCCCTGCTGTCACCGGAGATGGTAGCCGTTGCCCAGAAATACCTTGATCATCTTAGAGCATATGCACCATGAGTGATGTCCATCTCAAAGAGATTCTACAAAGCATCAAATCCTCCAAAAGCCCCAATCGCCATCAACTATGGCGCTTCCTGATTTCTTCTCCGCTGCCTCTCTAGTTCTGGCCACCGATCAGACAACGAGACCGTTGCTAGCATGGAGATGACGAATCAGAGGGCAACACCCTCCGTCGCTGCCTCACCAAGTCGCCGAGATGCTCATTGCCGCCGCACCATCCTGTGATATTCTCCACCTCCATCTCAATTATTAGAGAAGCTTTTAGCAGAGAAAAGTAGATCTTGGGACCATTTCTACAGCCCAAGACCCCCTTCATTCCTAGAAAGATACCCGCAGCGTGAGTTGGAACGCAACGACCTCGTCTCTCGCTGCGTTGGTTCTTCCTCTTCATATCATGCTCAGAGCCTCCATGTCCGGCTTGTCAAGAAAGGGCTGGGGAGCCACTGAGGGACTTCTACAAAAGGACAAGCATGTATTGGCAAATGGCCGCGAAAAGGAGGAAGAAGAAAAGGAGAAGCAGCTCCCCGATATCACAAGCACTCTGATTTCAAAGAAGATCCAAAGACAGCGATGAGACTTTGCCTTGAAGACTAGTGATAATTTTGCCTAGCTTCTCAAAAAAAAAAATCATGCCTTTTTTTTTATCTAGATGAATGGGATTGGATTGTAGAAGCCCAAGTTTTCTCTGCATAATATGGCTATTCTTAAAAAAAAATCAGGATTATCTTTGTACAAAAAAAAGAGAGGAGAAACTTCCGATGTTAAAGATTACTCAGTAAAGCCATTGTGCATATTACCTTTTTGTTGAAATGCCCCACAGGAAGTTGTATGCATGAAACCAAAAGAAAAAGATTGGTTGATGCTTTTGTTACCAATTGAATGAAGATGTGGCAGTTGATTGAGTATCATTAGTGTGCCATTAAAAATGGATGATGTTGTGTTGTTCGGCTGCAGAAGCAAATCAAGGCCCCTTTTAGCATGTTACAAAAATTGTTAACAATGCATATCACTTGTTTGAAGAAATGCCTGACCGGGTTGGTTTGTGAGTTATGCAAGCACTTGAAGGTTATGTAATCACTTGAATGGATAATTTGTGATCCCCCAAGTAAAATTAATACTTTGAAGTAAAAAAAAAAAAAAAACAAAACAAATTGTCTTTTAATTTGATTGTTGCCATCAAACTTGGTAGGGTTGCTGCAGCTTTTCTTGACTGTGATTGTACATTGATTTTGATAAAAAAAAAAGATGTTAAAGCTCAAGGGCTGATGTAACTTATGCTACTTGAGTATGGGAAATAGTCTTCATTGTATTCCATAATAAACTCCGATATTTAGCCCTCTAAAAATCGGCATTTGTAATAGCACCCCATTCCATAGGCGTTCCATAAAATGTATGAATGAAGTTATGAAATCCGAAATCAATCAACAGCAAGTAATTCTCAACGACTCTTGATGATAGAAAGTATAAATGTGATTGCCAAGCTGTCTTAATTGATGAAATTCCAGTCTTGGCATCAACGATATCTTCATACAAACGTACAACGCCAACATCTTAAATGCAATTATAAAAAATGAAACAATGCGAACATTCATAACTGTCAGGTCACTTATGGGTTTGGCATTTCATGATGAAGTATAATTCAGTTATATATGGTCATAAACTATGATGAAAAGGTATTCCAAAAATATGTGAAATATATAGTTATGTGAAGCACCCTTAAAATGTTTTCGATGGAATGATTGAAAGAATTTGGAAATTGCAATGATGGATATTCAAAGCTTGAAAAGTTTATTCCTATGTATGAAATGCATATTAAAGCTTTCTTAAAGATCATTGGAATGCATATCAAAGACTTCTTAAAATCTTGCAAAAGAAGAATGTCGTCCAATTCATTGTCATCAGAATGTACTAAAATTGGAAAGTATAATGCATCCTCCTTTTTGTTCCTGGAAATTTATTTGCCCTCAACATTTTGTTTAGCATCTTTCTCAATCAATGCCTTCAGAGCTTGCATGGAAAATAATGGTTATGGATGGTGCCCATTCTACTAGGTTTCAAATGTCCTATGTGGCAAATTAAAGATATTACAAAATGCCCAGGTATATACATTATGTATGGGAAAGCAAATCACCCCAATTACCTCAATATTATGGAAATGAAGAGGCTAGTACGTATGCCTATAATGTGATTGGTACTATTAAGTTGCAGTTAGAAAGAACTTTAAAAAGTTGGTGAAACTAGATACTAAGCAACTAAAATGCTATCCACCTACTAATAGCCTCCTAACCATTCCTGTGCAAAATATCAATGGTTTCTTCAAAGTTTTCATGGGATAATAATGATAATATTATTTTTATATGCATGGGGAATGTAGATGATGGAATTGTCAAATATTGCATCCATTGTTTCATAAATGAAGTACAACGACAATGATGCTTATCCGGTCACAATCATAAATATAAACATTGATGACCTCTTCAAAGCCTTCACATTGAAATACAATAAAATTCCTCAAATTTGTATTTCATCCAAATATATATTAAGAATATATATAAAAAAAAAAATCAAATATGCAAATCATTGGAGGTAAGAAAAATACAAATTCCTAAAACAATGAAGCGGACACCCCGGTCCCGTGAAGCATGCCACTTGAAACGACACACATCTCGATGCAATATGATGGAGCACGCATCTCACGACGGTCGATAAAGTCCAAATCTTAAAGTGACGCACATCTCGATATGACGATAGAATGCACATCTTGATGCAGCCGATGAAATACAAATCACAAAACGGCACGGGTTTCGAGATGGCGATATGGCACTTATCTCAAGGCAGCCGATAAGAATCTCGAGGTGGCAATGAAGCATTCCTCTCGAAGCACTCGACAAAAATACAAATCCTGAAACAACATAAATCCTAAAGCGGTGTAAGTCTCAAGACGGCGATGAAGCAGGCATCTTGAAGCAGCTGATGAAACTCAAATCCCAAAGTGACAAAGCATTCATGGCGACGTCAAGATATATGAATAAATCAATGATATGATGATGTATTTATATATCCATATGTAATAAAAATCATGATTTGCAAATATATGAATTATCAAATTATGTTAATTTCCTTTGCCTTTACTTGTTCTTTTGCCCTTAATCGGAGGTTCCCAAGATTATATCTGGGGTAATTAATAATAGAGGCTTGCCTCTATTAGGAATAGAAGAACCCACAAATAAACAAATATGATATTTGTGCTTCGATATATCGCTTGGTGTCTTCATGATATCAGGCGCGTATTTTCGATCCCACAAATTCTGGCACGCCCGGTGGGGACATATTCCTCCTCCCATCTCTGAGGCAAAAGTACAAGTAGAGACACCATCCTTTACATCCGGAAAAAAGAAAACTAACGTTGTTGATTTTCTTATTGCAGATTACATGGCGTTCAAGAATTCAACCACATCTGGGAGCCCAAAGCTTACCATCTTCTTGGGCGAGGGAGCTGAAGTTCAACTGCCCAATTGCACTTTCAACACCGGAGCTGCTGGAGCTGAACTGAGGTTCGGCACAATCTCTGAGTCGGTGCAATTCGTGAAGAGGCCTGCACCAATGGAAGAGGAACCGACAATCCCGCGCCTTCCATCTAGGGGGCGCCGTCCGAACGTGATCGTCCCTGTGACCTGTGAAGATGTTGCTGCTAAAGAACCACAGAGGATATCTGTTTTTAAGAGGCTATCCCACCCCAAAAGGGTAGTCTCTCTGGATGACGAAGATGATGAACCTGCCTTCACTGTTACCACAAAAGGGCGGGAGAGTGGGATCTTCCAATCATCTGATGAGGATACCCCAAGGAGGAGTGTATTCTCAAGACTCACACCGAGGAAGATCAAGATTCCGAAGAAGAAGCTAGATTTTGTGTCATTCCGAGGACACAAGACTGATCAAATGGGTTCTTTCAACAACTCATTTGAACCACTTAAATCAAGTAAAGAAGAACGCAACTACATCTAGACCAAGTGTCCAAATTGAATGAAAACAAAAGTGGTAGACCTCCTCAAGTCCTACCACAAGGAGTCCTTCGGTAGAAATCTCTATAAGACCTACGCGGCATCAAAGAAGTCATGATCGTAAAAGATGACTCCAAGAGAATTCTACCAAAAAAGAAGCAACTAAT
The DNA here is from genome assembly GCA_026586065.1 of Dioscorea zingiberensis. Lineage (NCBI taxonomy): Eukaryota > Viridiplantae > Streptophyta > Magnoliopsida > Dioscoreales > Dioscoreaceae > Dioscorea > Dioscorea zingiberensis. The sequence continues at coordinate 49,616,816 of CM048818.1, read as the reverse complement.
ATCAAAAGCTCTAAGACTGTCTTTGATCGCATAGCTTCCGCGAAAAACTCAAGCTACAACCTCCCGCCGAAATTTCAAATTGGAGGAGGGAAATGACAGATGAAGAGATGCCGGATATGGACGTAGAAGTGCATACTGTCCGAATGGTTACGGAAGCCCGAGGGGATCCAGCACCCGAACCAGAACAACTAGGGGTGTTCACAAGATCTCGTAGGAGGGCGACGGACTCTCAAAGTGGTGCCGGAGATGAAGGTTCAAGCCAAATGCCACATGAGGGTCAGAGAACAGGGAGCCTTCCAATATTTCGCAAGCCAACGAATTACAAGGAAGCAGACCCCCCAAACGAAGAAGCGGAGGATGAACCTGCCTTCGTTTATAATGGGGATGATATCACGAGGAGAGTCCAACAAATGGAGAGACTCCGTCAAATGGAAAATCGGGAAGCTGAATATCAATGGCTCAATGAAAACATGACGATGTTGATGGAGTCAATGGTGAAGATGCAGGGACAAATGGCTGCCTTGATGGAAAGTCAAAAGGGACAAAGGCCTAAAAGTCCAAACCCACAACCGATAGAAATTCCTAGGCCAGGAGAGCAAGAGGGAATTTCATATGCGCCTATGAGAGAAATCCCTAGGCTAGGAGAGCAAGGGGGGACCTCATATGCTCCTATGCCAGAACAGTCAGCTGCAATGACTCGGGAGGAGATACAACAAATGGTGGCTGCTGAATTAAAGCAAGTTAAAGGGAAAGAGATAAAGGTTGATGGAGATAAACCTTATCCCAGCTATCACGACCTGGTACCCTATCCCAAAGGGTATAATGTACCTAAATTTAAGCAGTTTGGTGGGATTGGCAACCCTGATCAACACTTGGCTCATTTTGTAACGGCCTGTGGAGATACAAGTGCTAAGCCATCGCTTCTCCTCAGACAATTTTCAGCAAGTCTTACAGGAGTGGCGTTTGAGTGGTATGCTAGCTTGCAACCCGAGTCAATCCAAACCTGGCAACAGCTGAAAGATGCATTCCGAGTACGGTTCGGGGGCGTAAGTGACAAAATCACAATCGCAGATCTCGCAGCCACTCGTCAAAATAAAGATGAAAAGGTAGTGGATTATATTATGAGATGGAGAAACCTGAGCATCAAATGTGAGCAACCCCTTGATCAGCCACAAGCGGTGGGCTTATTGCTCGGGAATATCGATAGTTGGATGGCACCCTTTCTGAGTACATCCGGCATTACCACATTTCAGGAGTTAATTTCACAAGCTAAGAAATTGGAACGAACGAGCCCGAAGATATTCTCCAATTTTCAAGCTCCAAGAAATGACAGAGAAAAAACCAAAAGAACAGAAGGTGTCAAGTATACTGCTACAACCTTCAATGTCGACAAAGGAAAAGGTATTGCGGAGTCTCACAAGCCGGAACAGGCCAAGCCACCCACTTTAGGTGCTGCTGGTAACGAATCAAAGCCTCTTCCTTCTTTAAAAGACAGGATGAATAAGAAATATTCTTTCAGAAGGGATAAGGTACTGAAGATCTTCAAGGATGCTGTGAAAGAAGGTCTGCAACTTCCCGAATGCAAGAGACCAGAGGAGCAGAACAAGAAGGACCATCCCAATTATTGCCCATATCACAGAGTGTTGGGACACACAATTGAAGACTGTTATGTTTTCAAAGACTGGGTCGAACGACAATATCAAGAGGGCAAGATCACACTCTCGAAGAACGTCTTGTCCGAGCCATCATCCGAGCATACCCGCTATGTGACAACCCTAAACTCAGAGGGGTCATCCCAAAAGGAAGTCATAGTAGTGGGTAATAAAGTAATCCTTCCATCAACAACAGACGACAAGCCTCCTGCTGTTCCAGAAGAGTTGTGGGAAGTATTTATATCCAAAAAGTCAATGAAAATGTTGAAGAGGTTGGCTGAGCTCCCAGGGATCGCTTGGAAGCGTTCTCAAGAACCTTCTAAAAGACCCACGACAAAAGCATAAAGAAGAAAAACAAGAAAAGAAAGCGTAAGCCTTGAACAATCAAAGCGCAAGAAGTCTATTATAGATGATTATATTTAGTCCCTCGATGAATATGAAGTGTAGGAAAGGTTCTTGATTACTCTCAGAGATTACTTCCCCAAGAGGTCAAGAATTACTTGGGGAATTGGCCGAGGAAAATGATGAAGATGTGTGTGTGGAAACTTGCGTGGTTATTTCCTAAGAGAATACCCTATGTATATCCTAGATGATTACGATGATGATAGTTTCTCCGAGCGGAAGAGTCATATGACCGCCACGGCCGCCCTACATCAGTAAAAAGCAAAAGAAGAAGATAGCGTTCAAGGAAAGAGTGAAGAAAGCGAACGCCAAACTCTTGGAGCCACACCAACCAGAAGAGCCCAAGACACCATATTACACCCCAAAGACCCCAAAATATAAGGTCTTGAGGAAAGCTATGCCTGCTGAAGACATTCCTGCCTTCATTCAAAGAGTAACAGAGGAGTCAGCAAATAGGTTACTACAGTTACACATTGAAGATGATCAATGGGATGAGTCCGGGGTATACCCTCCAGAATCATCGGGCGAAAATTTTTCAGAAGTTGTGGAATCTGCACCCCCCACAAAAGCAACAAGTGTTAAAGGAAAATTTACCCCTCCAGCTATCAAGATCAAGAAAGACAAAAGAAAGGAGCTTTTTGATCAAGCCATAGAAAAGGGGTTAGATTTGCCTAAACCCAAAAGGCCTTGCCTAATGCATCTTGACAGTCACCCAAACTACTGTCCATATCACCGGCTTGTGGGGCATACCATAGAGGAATGCCAAAATTTTCAGAAGTGGGTGCAAAGACAAGTTTCCATGGGAAATTTAATGCTGACGGACGACTACCTTGAAGAGAAAGGGGTTTGTCATGCCATAACTTGCCAGGAAGACTCCGAGGAGGAATTAAATTTCCCAAAGGAGGAAGATGAAATACCATACCATGTGCATCAAATGCAGCTCCGAGCTGGGAAAGTACTTCAGCCGAGACAGCCGCCCAACTCCAATGACAAAAACAAAGGGAAGGAAGTCGAAGAAGAGAATATCGCCCTGAAAAGGCCATCAAAAAGACCGAATTATAACATCCTGGCACACTTAAAGAAGGTCCCGGCTCTCCTCAGCATGTATGACGCATTGATGATGTCAGCGGAAGTTAGGGATTCTCTGATACATGCCCTACAAAATCCTGAGGAGTATCAAGCCTACTTTGCCGAGGTCAACATGAAAGAGGCTCTGTACGCATTTCATGCACCCTCAGTATCCTTTACTGATGAAGATCTATTGCTTGGGACTACAGAGCACAATAGGCCATTATATGTGACGGGGTATTGTGATGGGATGAAAATCAACCGGGTTCTGATTGACCCAGGATCCTCTGTGAATCTGATGACCCTCAACACTCTCCGGGCTTTGGCTCTTGAAATATGTCATCTATCTCCGGAAAGGATCATTATTCAAGGCTTCAATCAGCATAGCCAGAAGGCATTGGGATCTATCACTCTGCCAATTAAATTTGGAAAGATGACATCAGATGTGAAGTTCCATGTGATTGATGCCGATGCTTCATACAAAGCTCTCCTGGGAAGGCCATGGATCCATGAAAATCATGTGGTTCCCTCAACACTCCATCAATGCGTGAAATATATGGTGAATGGAGAAGAATTCAGGATCGACGGAGAAATCCAGCCCTTCGGCATCCATGAAATTCATTATGAAGATGCAAGGTACTACCTTAATGCATCTAAAGGAGGCAAGTTATCCAAGGGGAGCACGTCATCCGAAGGAGGCAAGTTATCCAAGGGGAGCACGTCATCCGAAGGGGGCAAGCCGCCAAGTCCGAAGGAAGAATCTCTGGTGAAGACATCTAAGTCTGCTCCTGTGCTCCAGAAGAAGGAATCAGTATTACCTCACTTTGGGAGTGACACTGAGTCATCAGAAGACGAAAGCGATAATGATGAGGATCAAGCTGGAGGATATACTCAAGAAAATGCACTGCATATTACAAGAATTCCTGAGGGGTTTTACAAATCCTTGGCTGATTTGAGTGTCAACACTGTCGAGCATTTGAAGACCTTTTATGTACCGGCTCGACATGAAGGAGAGAGAGGCATCCTTTTCTACAAAGCCATGAGCAACAAAATCCCAAATGATGATATCATAAATATTGAAGGGCTAGAAGATGATGAAGTTCGGCCCATAAGATTCCCCAACTATTACCCTGATAAGCTCAAGGAGATGTTTGAAAATTTTCTTGCGTGAAATCAAATGGTCGAGGAAATCATATCAAAATTTCCATCGATTATGGAACCCTACACATATAGATAAAAGAGGGATAGGCTACTCCGAATCTCCCAGGCATTCATGCTACATGACAACGTCCCAGGAGGAGGAAGAAGAGATCAAGCTAAAAAGTGCGCCACTCGAGCTCGAAGACGGGGGGCAAGCAACAATCGACGAGCTGGTTGAAGTCAACTTGGGAAGCGATGAGGATCCGAGGCCGACCTTCTTAAGCACACAACTATCTGAAGAAGAAAAGACATCCTTTAAAGCCCTTTTGAAGGAGTATATTGATTGCTTCGCCTGGAACTACAATGAAATGCCAGGGTTGGATAATGAGGTAGCTGTTCACAGACTAACCATTGACCCTAATGTCACCCCAGTCAAGCAGGCACCAAGGAAAATGAAGTTTGACCTGGAAGAAAAGGTGATAGAAGAAACAAAGAAGCTGATTGAAGCAAATTTCATCAGAGAAGAGAAATACCCTGACTGGGTAGCCAGCATAGTGCCTGTGAAGAAAAAGAATGGGCAAATACGGATATGCGTAGACTTCAGAGACCTGAACAAAGCATGCCCTAAAGATGATTTTCCCCTACCCGTCATGGAGATCATGATCGATAACACCTCAGGGTACGAGATATTCTCCTTTATGGACGGGTATTCTGGATACAACCAAATCAAAATGCATCCAGATGATGAAAAACATACAGCCTTCCGGACACCCATGGGCATATACTGTTACAGAGTAATGCCATTTGGTCTAAAGAATGCGGGGGCAACATATCAAAGGGCTATGACCAGGATATTTGATGATCTGATCCATAAAGTGGTCGAATGCTATGTGGACGATCTTGTGGTCAAAACAAATTCTAAAGACAAACATCTTGATGATCTGAGGACAGTTTTCACACGACTCAGAGAATACAAGTTGAAAATGAACCCCATGAAATGTGCTTTTGGAGTCCTGTCAGGGAAGTTTCTGGGTTTCATAGTACGATATCGGGGAATAGAGATAGATCCTTCCAAGATAAAAGCAATTTTGGAAATGCCACCTCCTCAAACACTGAAGCAGCTGCGGTCATTTCAAGGGCGCCTGGCCTATATCAGACGATTCATCTCCAACCTATCCGGAAGGTGTAAGCCCTTCTCCAAGTTGGTCAAGAAGAACACGCCATTCAAATGGGATGATGAATGCCAGAAAGCTTTCGAAGACATCAAACAGTACTTGCTAAGTCCACCAGTGTTGGCGGCCCCAATTCCCGGAAAGCCACTGATTTTGTATACCGCAGCATTGGAAGGGTCATTAGGAGCTATGCTAGCCCAGAACAATGAAGAAGGCAAAGAAAATGCACTTTATTACCTCAGCAGAATGTTGATAGGAGCTGAGAGTAAATATACCCCAATTGAAAAAACATTGTCTAGCTCTAGTGTTTGCAGTCAAGAAGCTAAGACACTACTTGTTGGCGCATAAAGTCATCCTCATATCAAAAATTGATCCCCTCAAATACCTTATGACTAGACCATTGCTCACGGGAAGACTCGCAAAGTGGGCATTGATTTTGATGGAATTTGATATAACATACACTCCACAGAAAGCTATTAAGGGGCAGGCGCTGGCGGACTTCCTAGCGGCACATCCTCTCCCTGACGATTCACCACTAAATTATGATCTCCCTAATGAAGAGACATTAACAGTGGAAGAAGTAAGGTGGCTACTATACTTTGATGGAGCGTCATCTATAAAGCCGGCACTTATGTCCCAAATTCCACAAATCAAAGCTGGGATAGGACTTGTGTTCGTCACACCGGAAGGGGGAATTCTCAGATATGCACTCTCCCTTACTGAGCCATGCACAAATAATGAGGCAGAATATGAAGCTCTCATAGCTGGTTTGGAATTGGCAATCAAGATGGGAATCCAGCATATACACATATTTGGAGACTCACAACTCATAATCAAGCAAGTCGAAGGAGACTACAAGATATAGAAGCCTGAACTTCTTAAATATCACAAGAAGGTCAAAGATCTGATGAAGAAAATCCCCCAAGTACAGTTGAGGAGGGTTTTAAGATCAGAAAATGGAGAAGCTGACTCTTTGGCAAGAGTAGCAAAGGAGCTGGCGAATCCAGATTATGAAGAAATCCACATAACCATAAGAAATAGAAGGCCCATAAGTACGATCCTTGATGATGTCGAAGAGGAAAGTGCTGGGGGCAAAGCGGAAGTCTTCACCCTCGAAATGCCGGAGGAAGATTGGAGACAACCGTTTATAGAATATTTGAAATATGGTAAACTCCCAGAGGACAAATCGGAAGGTCTTCAGATAAAGCGAAGAGCCCTGAGATTCACCCTCATAAATGATATATTGTATCGCAGGTCATACGATCAACTACTCCTGCGATGTCTCTCACATGAAGAAATTCAAGAAGTCATGCATGATGTACATTCCGGAATATGTGGTGCACACCAATCCGGACCCAAAATGCGACTCAAGATTAAGCGCTTGGGGTACTACTGGCCAACCATGGTTGGAGATTGCATCAATTATGCTAGAAGGTGCCACCTATGCCAGATACATGGAGATTTTATTCATCAACATCCGAATCCTCTACACCCCACAGTCTCGTCATGGCCCTTTGAGATATGGGGAACGGATGTAGTCGGTCCTATCGAACCGCCATCATCTTTGGGACACCGATTCATATTGGCTGCAACAGATTACTTCTCCAGGTGGGCAGAAGCAATTCCACTAAGAGAAGTCAAGACTGAAAATGTCATTAAGTTCTTCAGGGAGAATATCTTATACAGATTTGGGACTCCAAGAAGAATTATTTCAGATAATGGCCCCGCCTTCAGAAGTTTCAAAGTCGGGAGATTCGCACAACACCATAAAATAGATTGGAGATATACCTCCATCTATAATGCTAGAGCGAATGGGTTGGCAGAAGCATTCAACAAGACCCTCTCGAAGTTGTTGAAGAAAGCAGTGTCCAAGAACAAAAAAGATTGGCACGAAAGACTCCCGGAGATGCTGTGGGCCTATCGCACTACCTATAGGACTCCAACACAATGCACGCCGTACTCTTTGGTATTTGGAACTGAAGCGGTCCTACCCCTTGAAATCCAGATACCCTCACTGAGAATGGCAGTACAAAATGAAATTTCAAATGAAGATAATGTTCGGCTTCGCTTGGATGAGTTGGACTCTCTCGACGAGAAAAGGTTGGGAGTGCAGCAGAATCTTGAAGTCTACAATGCCAAAATGTCTCAGGCCTACAACAAGATGGCTCGATTTCGGACCTTTACTAAAGGAGAGTTGGTTCTCGTCCTCAGAAGACCCATCATCACCAACAAAAAGGCCGGGGGTAAATTCAAGGCAAATTGGGAAGGGCCCTATGTTGTGGAGATCGTCTACGAAGGAGGCGCTGCATCACATTGACGCCAACGGAGAAAGACCGATGCCACCCATCAATGGCCGTTTTCTAAAGAAATACTATGCTTGATGTAAAAATGTTTGCCTATGACGGAACGTCTGGTCCCTTATAGGGGTAGACTAGTCATGTACAATTAAATGTACTTCCCGAGGCAAAACATTAATTTTATGTACTTCTGTATCAAATTCATTCAATGAAATAAAGAGGCATGTGTTTGTCTATGATGGAACGTCCGGCTCCTAGTTCAAGGCAGATCGGTCATGCACAATTAAATGTGCTTCTTGAGGCAAATACATTGACCCCTATGTTCCCAAAAAAAAAAAATTTTAATTTTTTAATTTTTTTTTTTTTTTTTCAAAAAAAAAAAATTTCAAAAAAAAAAATTCAAAAAAAGGGACTTGAGAAAAGAAAAAAAAAGAGAAAGAGAAATGACTAAATCTTATTCAAAATCTAATAGTTCATCACAAATGTCTTAAAAGCAACTATCAAGGCAAAAAAAACAAAAAAAAGAAAGCTAGAAAAATAAACTAAAATAAAGGACGAAAATGATAAAGTTCTTCAATGCTCAATAAATTGCAAATTCTTAAAGCTATCTCTTTATCCAAAGCTTCTATTTCTTCATCCAAAGTTTTTACTCTATTTGAAATTTCATGAGCTCTGGATTGAAGTTGATTTATCGCATCTGAAATGTCATGAGCTTCATTCTGAAGTTGATGGCGCTCTGAAATGAGTTCTTGACGCTTCTCCTTCTTATGTTGCCTTGATGGGGATTCAATGTTAACATCGACATTAACACCATCACCATCTAGCTCTTTCACGGGAGAGGGAGCATCCTTCACAATTTCTTTTGAAGAACCTTGCCTCGAAGGCGGAGGATCGTCGTCTTTGGGGGCAATTAAGTTTCAAAAAAAAAAAAAAGTCAATATTTATGTTTTTCTTTCAAAAAAAAAATCAAACGAAAAAAAAATCAAAAAAAAAAAAACCTTCAGTTTGTTTTAGTGAAGATGTGACTTCGACATCCGCACTAGCATCAGCGCCATCACTATCTGTGGAGGTGGGGGCATCTCTGATGAAGTCCGCAGAATAAGTCCCCAAAGACGAAAAGCTATCATCATCTCTATCAGCTGGAGTACAATTCAAAGTGCAAAAAAAAAAAAAAAAAATCAAAAAATCAAAAAAAAAAAAAGAAAAGAAAAAAAATCAAAAAAAAAAAGAAAAAAAAAGTCAAAAAAAAATAATAAAATAAAAAAAAATCAATCAAAAAAAAAATTAAAAAAAAAATGATACCTTGTGGTGCATTGAGAGGATCTTTCTTAGTTCCAACAACCCCTTCAGCCACAATGTTGGGATCTTGTGGGTTTATTTGACCTAAAGTCAAAAATTTTGTTAAATCCGTTACATATGTTTAAACGTTTGTGAGGGGATATTTCCTTACCGGTAGGAGAGTCATGAGATATTCCTAAGTTTGATGGGAGCGCATTATCAATCCTTGGGGCTGTTTGAAAATTGAAAGTTACAAATTTTAAAACAAAATAATAAAAAAAAAAAAAACAAGACAAAAAAAAAATTAAAAAAAAAAATAAAAAAATTACCAATTGGAAAATTGGAAGCAGCCCTTACATCCACCAATGGGGTATCATCAATTCGTATGCCTGTTGACCAAAAACTTTGAGTCAAATAAAAATTTTGAATTTTAGACTTTGAGTCGAATAAGAATTTAGACTTTGAGTCAAATAAAATTCAGATTTTTAGTCAAATAAAAAATTCTGAATTTCAGACTTTGAGTTGAATAAAATTTAGACTTCGAGTCAAATAAAATTCAAATTTTGAGTTAAGTAAAAATTTCTGAATTTTATAATGAAAATTCGGGCTTTAAGATAGAGATTCTGAATTTTTACAAATTCGGACTATAAAATATACTCAAAATTTCTGAATTTTCGGAATTAAAAAAAAACTGAATTTTCAGAAAAGTCCACGAAAATTCTGAATTTTCAGAGTATAAAAAGTCTGAATTTTTCCAAAAAAATCTGAATTTTCGGAATAAAAAAAAAATCTGAATTTTCAGAAAATCCATAAAATTTCTGAATTTTCAGAATATAAAAAGAAATCTGAATTTTCAAAAAAAAAAAAAAAAAAATCAAAAAAATAAAAAAATCAAAAAATAAAGAGGCATACCTTGAGCTTGTTGCCGCTTCGCTGGAACGGGAGAGTCCGCAGGAGAACGATTCCGTTTACGATTAATAAAAATACTTTCGTAAATGAATAGCGGTTTTCTTGAAGATTGGCCTTGATCCATGTCTTTGGTAGAAGATCCTTTGTAACCAAAGTCTTCCCGAGTTAAGGCTGCAACGTCCTGATTAAATAAAGCTTGGACGCTTCTGAACCATTTCCGCGCATAAAGAAATATAAGTTTCCCACTCCTATCATGATCAGGAATATAGAATGAACTCGAAGTCCTTTCCCGCGAAAAATGTAACCAATATCCTGCGAGAACCCCAAGGGAAGGGGCCTTCCTCTGAACATTAATATGCTTGGGAAATCACGGTCAGAGCCAAACTGGCGCCCAAACCTATGAGGATTGTATGGTTCTGCATGAAAATTCCCAGTATAACGTAGAGGGAGGACGCCACAACGAAGGCATTTCACATACTCCATAGTGTAGGAATCCAACTCCTCAGGCCCCGCAAAAAGTCTGGAATCTCGCACGATTTCATCATTATGATATAAGTAAGGGAAAGGACGCCATGTAAAGTTCTCCTCTTTCCTAATGAATAGCCTCACTTCTGAAGAACGGTCGAATGGAGTGGCAGAAGTATTCATATAATGCAGCATCTCTGGTATCTTTGAAAGACCTGGGATAGTGAATGTGTCCTCATCAATCGGTCGCCGGAGATGTATCCTACGGAAATGACTACCGGCCCATGCATACAGAAAATGTGAAGGAAAGACTGTAGTGGAGAATCCGGGACCTTTCTGATGTTTGACCATAGCATTTAGTCCTATGTATATACGCCGTAATCAAGGGGCAAAGGCAATCTTCCTTCCAAGAGCAATATCGGACGCCATAAGGAAAACCCCGGTTCTGATTACATTACTCGCTTGGCATAATAAAGTAGCATATCCAGAGGGCCACAAAGGCGACCAAATCCAGAAAGGTGAAAGAGTTTCGAGGACGCATCGATTTGGAGTTGTACCGAGTCAAAATCCGCTCTCCTCGGCTCAAAAATTCTATCCAATCTTCAAAGGATACATCTTTGTGGCGAAGACGACCTCTGCCTTGCCAACCATTGAAAAACGTCAAACAAGCTTTTAAGGAGAAAGAATTCAGAGGTACCTCTTTGGCGAAGTATGGCGTTGCTAGGGATCACTTCGTCATACATGTCACCATTAATAGGAAGCCCTCCTAGTCTCTTGATGTCCCATAGTGAGATCCCGACTTCTCCGTATAGCAAGTGAAAGGTGTTGGTGTCTGGACACCACAACTCCACCAACGCCTTGTAAAAATTGGAATCCAAATCATAATGCCCGACTGAAGAGATAATTCCTCCAATCAATTCTGCATAAGATAATTCCTTTGAATAATTCTTAACAATGAACTTGGCCCAATCTGCGTAACGCGAAGAGTTGATCGATTCGCTCCGGACGGGACTCCTACCCTTCCATCCCGGGTGGTGGTTAACAATCTTATGTCCAAGAGGTTGGAAGATTGTCAAATCCTTAATATCTCCTTCAGGCTTTAGATATGCTGCATGAATATTGCCATCTTCGCGACAACACTTCAAGGTTAGGCGGGCAGTAGCTACGTAGGTTGAGGACTGCTTCACCCAATCAGAGTGCTCCTCTCCTTCATATCTGATCGCAGGTTCTGATTCGACACAAAAGACGGGGTTGTGGCGGATGAAGTCTTGGCCCGAAGGAAGCTCATGGAGGTCTTGACCAACGTCCCAAAAAGGCTCACTATGAGGGTGTTTAGCCATAATAAAAGAGGAGATTTGGGATTCTTACTTCTCTCACTCAATCCCACAAGAGAAGATTTCGTGAGAAAAGTAAGAAGGGGGCATTTGTTTATATATAAAATATACCACATGTCCCAATAGAACCCAAATCTTAATCTAAATAAAAAAGAATATAGAATTCAAATATATCTTAATCATGATATATTTAGAATTAAAATTTAAACATGTCCTTATCTTAATTGATTTAGGACACAAATTCCAAAATCGCCCTTGAGAACATATCTCGAGGCGATCTCAAATTCTAAGATGACCCGAGAATACATATCTCGAGGCAATCTTCCAGAAATCTCAAATCTCAAGATAGCCCGAGAATACATATCTCGGGGCAAATCTCAAATTTCAAAATCGCCCCGAGAACATATCTCGAGGCGATCTAAAATAAATCCCAAAATTGCCACTGAGAATGCCAATCTCGAGGCAAGCCCAAATTCCCAGGTAGCCAGAGGATACACATCCCATGGGTAGTCCGGGTAATTAATTAAATAAATAAATAAAATAATAATGATAATAATAAAACAAAATAAAATAAAATAAAGAAATAAGAATAAAATAAATAAATAAAAAGATCAAATCAGGATGATCTTAAAATCTTAGGCCGGTGGTGGTTTTAAAAGATATATATAATAATCAAAATTAAAAAAAAAAATCAATTAAAAAAAATCAATAAAGAAAAAAAAAAGAAGAAAAAAAAAAGTCAAATCAAGATAATCTCAAATCTTAGGTTGCAAGCAGGTGGCGGGTTTAAAAGATAAATCAAAATAAAAAATTATCAAGTCAAAACAAAAAAAATCAAAACAAGAAAAACAAAAAAAAAATCAATCAAAAGATAGGGGGTCTAGATAAGGAGGCGGAGGATATAAGAAGCAGAGAGATCATAGAAAAAAAGATCTCAACAAAACAAAGAAGCAAAAAGTTCAGAGAAAGAGAAAGAGAAAAAAAGAAGAGAGATTAGAGAAGAAAAGAAGAGAGAAAGCAAGGAGAAGAAGAAGAGGAAGAAAGGTATCTTCTTTTCATGTAATCCAAAACGCCAAATCCGGCCACCGCTAGCCGTCGCCATCGCCGCCAAAGCCCTGCTGCCCAAAAGAAAGCCATGAACACCACCCCATGCGTGGCGGTGTTCGTGGAGCCGTCGATCGCCGCCGCCGAAGCCCTGTTGCCCAAAAGAAAACCATGAACACCATCCCATGCGTGAAGGTGTTCATGGATCCGCCGCCAAATCATTGTTGCCGTCGCTGCCAAAGAACAACACCACCCCATGCGTGGTGGTGCTGATCCCCCGTTGCTGCCAAAGAACAGCACCACCCCATGCGTGGTGGTGCTGGTTATCATCCCTCGTTGCTGCCGGGGACTCTCAAATCTATTGAAGAAGCCCACGATGAAAACCTCCACAATGCTTTGTATTAACTTGGATTGTCACACTGGTTTGCATATCAAGGATTTCTGCAGGCGCTAGGTACTTGTTGATGGAGATCTTGGACCTCAAAGATGTTACTGGGCTTGTACTTATCGTGCAACGGTTGATTATGTGAGCCCAAATTTTGCAAAGAATGGTGTGCCCCGCAAGATGATATCCATGGAAGGTGCTCTTTTGCTTTCAAGATCATGCCAAGAACCATGGTTGGTGTCGATTGTTCAGAAATTATAGCAATTGGGTATGGAGTGGAGACCCTGTCCCAGCTGCTCATACAAGTGGATGATTTCAGTGACTATGCATACTCGCACAAGTTATGTATTCCATGCAAACCAAGCCAAGATGGTAGATAGTGATACAATATCCATGGAACCTATGATTGCTGCAATTTTGTGAATGATTGTATATTTGTTAAGAAGGCCCTTTCAAGAGATGTACCAATATCTAATTATATAAAGTGCTTTTAAGATGTTCGATGAAATGTTTAAGAGACCTCTCTATATGGAAAGCTGTCATTATAAGGGGTAGTTTTTGTTGCTGTTGTGGCATATCTTATTATTTTGTATAAGTTGTTGCTGCTAATACATTTGAATCTACTGAACTCTGAGGTAGAGAGTTCATTGTCGGTATGAGCTGATTTGTGCTAGTTGTGATGAACCAAAAGAATTCTCCCTTGTTTTAAAGTTTGATATGTAAAAGAGAGTCCTGCCAATCTAAAATGGTGATGCTTCATATGAAGTTCAATTTTCCTAGTGAGAAGCATAAATTAATTCACAAAATTTTAGCAAAGGAGCATGATCATCAATTGGAACTGGGGAATATAATGCTTTAAAGTCTTGGATCACATTTGAATCTTGGTAACTTGTCGGGTTTAAAGTCCAAGACCAAATAAATTAGAATGGACTCTCACTACTTATTGAGAATGTTTAAGCATTGGACTTGTGCAAACAAACTATATTCCCAATATAGTCTACCATCACCAAACTTGATAGGGATGCAATCGATGTAACTTAAGCATGGAAAATATTATTTTATTATATTCCAAGCAAAAAACTCCACTATTTGGTCCCTTGAATATCGACACCATCAATGTTGGTTTATGGTCAAAAGCCATGGCGCCTAGATAAAGTCTATAAATTATTGATATGGAAACATATATTTGGTGCCCATAAATGCATTGTTCATTGATATTTATCGACCATGCTTAAGATGGGAGATAATGATGATGCTTATCAAAACAAGTGTCAAGCCTAACTATTTTAAGTTTTGACTAAATTCCTAAGCTCTTATAATATTTGAGTGATGATATATTTTATATGGATTCCTCGTGAGCCCTATGTTTGTCGGCATTGCAATCTACCATTATAAAAATGAGAAAGGGATTCAACTTGTTTCTTGTACTCAAAATAATTTAGCAAAAAATATATACATGGATCATGTTGGAAAATAACACTCATGTATGCATTGGTTGAGTACCTTGAGTTTATATCAAAGAAAGCATGACAAAAGGCCAGAAAAGCTGCTGCTATGAAATACAAGTAGATGTGGAAATAAAAGAAAATTAAGAAGATAACAAAGGCCAGATCTTAAAATTATGCTAGCTCCACCACTCTCCATTCAAAAGTCAATAACTTTTGATAAGAAATTCTAATCGAATTGAAATTTGCGGCATCAGAAATTAGACTTCCAGAGCTTTCCAACTATGTGTGGCACAGCCCCTATCAGTGGCCAAGTTGGTATAGATTTTGATGGGAAAGGGAGCTAATTCCTGCAGTCCTGACAGCTTGACCACCTTCTATTCAAATATCAATAACTTTTGCCAAAAAACTCCGATTAAGGCGAGACTTGCGGCGTTGAAAACTAGACTTCCAGATGTTTCTAACCATGTATGGTACAACCCCTATTAGCAGCCCATTTGGTACAGTTTTTGATGAAAAGTAGGGCTAAGTTTCTACAATCTTGCTGGCTTGACTACCTTTCGTTCAAGTACCGATAACTCTTGCCAGAAAACTCAGATTGGAGTGAAGTTTGTGGCATTGGAAACTAGACATCTAGGGCTTTCTAACAATATATGGAACAGCCTCTTTTGGTGGATCAGTCGGTACATATTTATGGTTCTTTCCAGAGCTAGCAGATTGTCATTTGTGGGCCATTAGCAAGTGTTGTCGCATCTCCTGATCTGTTTTGAAATGAGAAACATGCAACGAGACATAAAGGAGGCGACACAGTCGGCATCTAAAGGCGGCAATATAGCGGCACAAATCTCAAGGCGGCGGCAAGACATATATGGCGGTGCCATTTAAATAAGATAAATAAATAAATAAAATGAATAAATAAATAAATATATGTATGCATCCATGTAATGACATATATGTAATAAATTATTTTATTCTGTAATAAATGAATTCTTTCTTTATTGTCTCTACTTGTATTTTTGTCTCTTAATCGGAGGTTCCCACGACATTGTCTGGGGTAATTAATAATAGAGGCTTGCCTCTATTAGGAATAAAAGAACCCACAAACAAACAAAAATGATATTTGTGCTTCGATATACTGTCTGGTGTCACACGATGCCAGGCGCGTATTTTCGATCCCACAAATTCCTCCCATATTCCATCAACGTCATCGTCCGGCTCCCTTGTGGAGGCCGTCATCACCAACCGTTGCTGCCAAAGAACAACACCACCCCATGCGTGGTGGTGCTGGTTATTGCCTTCGTTGCTGCTGAAGAACAACACCACCCCATGCGTGGTGGTGCTAGTTATTGTCCCCGTTGCTGTTGAAGAACGACACCACCCCATGCGTGGTAGTGCTGGTTATTGTCCCTCGTTGCTGCCAAAGAACAGCACCACCCCATGCGTGGTGGTGCTGGTTATCATCCCCCGATTGTGCCAAAGAACAGCACCACCCCATGCGTGGTAGTGCTGATGATCATCCTCCCTGCTGCCTACTGTTGCCGGAGAAAGAACACTACCCCGGAGAGTGGTGGTGTTGATCTTGTTGCCGCCACCAAGATGAAGACCTTCTCTCAATTTTTTTTCTTGCTTCGTGAATCCGAGAGCCATAAGTAAAAAAAAAAAGATATGAAATAAAAAAAAAAGAGGAATAAGCACAGAGAGGGGTGTCCAAAAAAAAAGGAAAAGAAAGAAATCATAAGGGGGACGGTAAAACAAGAAAATAAAAAAAGAATAAAAAAAAAGAGAGAAAAAAAGGGAGAAAGGAAAGGATATAAAATAATAAATAAATAAAAAAAAGAAAAGAAGAAAGAAAATAAAAAGGGATATGAATTAAAAGAAGAAAAAGAAAGGGATAAAAAAAACACACACACAAGAAAAGTCGTTGAGCTGCAGATGTAAAAAAAAAAAAAAAAAAAGAAAAAAAAAAGAAAAAGAAGAATTGTCAGAAGTTTGTCAAAAAGAAAAAGAAGAATTGTCAGAAGTTTGTCAAAGGTCTATATATATATATATATATATATATATATATATATATGTATACGTATATCTATATGAAATAAAATAAAACAATGCACATATCTCAAAATGCCGCAAATCTCAAAACGGCCCTCATCTCGATGCGATGATGGAATACCCATTTTGAGGCAGCCAATAAAATATTTCATGAAGTGACATATTTTGAAATAGTGGTGGAACACTCATCTTGAGGCGGCCAATAAAATATATCATGAAGTGGCATACTTCGAGGTAGTGGTAGAACACTCATCTCGAGGACGATAAAACCTAAATCTCAAAGTGACACACATCCTGATGTGACAAAGTAACACACATCTTGGAGTGGCCGATATAAAATACAAATCTCAAAGTGACACGCATCTTGGGGCGGATAATGAAGTATAAATCTCAAAGTGATATGCATCTCGATGCAGTAATGGAACACGTATCTTGAAGCAGATGATGAAATACAAATCTTAAAGTAGTATGCGTATCTTGATGCAACCGATGAAATACAAATCCTGAATTGGCACAAGTCTCACGGTGACAAAATATGCATCTTGAGGCAACCAAAAGCGGCACAAATTCAAAGGGACGACAAGACGGAAGACAGTGTTATTAAATAAATAAATAATATGTATGAACATCCTATGATGATATCCATATGTGATGAAAGTCATGATAAATAAATAAAAATTATTCTTTTTCATTGTCTCTGCTTGTATTTTTGCCCTTAATCGGAGGTTCCCAAGACACTGTTTGGGGTAATTAATAATAGAGGCTTGCCTCTATTAGGAATGGAAGAACCTGCAATATTAAAAATACATAAATAAATAAAATCATTTGTGATTCGATATGTCGCCTGGTGTCTCTTCACAGACAGACACCAGACGATATATCGAAGCACAAATATCATATTTTATTATGTGGGTTCTTCCATTCCTAATAGAGGCAAGCCTCTATTATTAATTACCCCAGATAGTGTCTTGAGAACCTCCGATTAAGGGCAAAAGTGTACAAGTAGAGGCGATGAAAAATAGTTCATTTATCATGGAAAATAATAACTTATTACATATAAATATCATCATATAGATGTACATAATTTATTCATTTATTTATATAAATGGCGCCACCTTCCGTCGTGGAATATATGCTCCGCCACTTTGAGATTTGGATTTCATCGGCCGCTTCGAGGTGAGTGTTCTACCGTCGCCTCGAAATATGTGCCACTTTGAGATTTGGATTTCATCGGCTGCTTCGATGCATGCTTCGTCACCGCCGTGAGATTTGCACCGCTTTAGGATTATTATTTTTTTTGTTTTTATTGACCGCCTCGAGATGAGCATTTCATTGCCACTTCGAGATACGTGCCACATGGAAATTTGGATTCTATCCACCGCCTCAAGGTGAGTGTTCCATTGTTGCCTCGAGATGCGTACCATTTTGAGATTTGGATTTCATCGACCGCCTCGAAGTGAATGCTTCACTATTGCCTCGAGATACGTGCCGCTTTGAGATTTGGATTTCATCGGCCTCCTCGAGGTGAGTGTTCCACTGTTACCTCAAAATGCGTGCCACTTTGCAATTTAATTCTCGTCGACGGCTTCGAGATAGCCGGCTAGAGGTGTATGTCGTGTGTTTCACCACCTTCTACACACGTCACACTTTGAAGGAGCCATTAATTACATTATTTTCGACACATTTTATATATATATATATATATATATTTCAATATATCCCATGATTTGGGAAATATCAACTTTGAAGGAGCCATTAATTCCCTTTTGATATTATCCCCATCCAAACAATCTTCTTCCTGAGTTTCATTAATTAGCTCTTTGACTTTCAAAACATCATTTATTTATTTATTTATTTATTTAATTCTGATTTACTGACTGAGCCATTGTAAACCTTTCTCTTTGATTCTTTATTTCATTTTTGCATAATATTAATTTTCTGTTGACAGCCACATGGAGACATTTCCTTTCATACATAGAGCTGCACATATATTCATTGCTCATCGACATTAATGACTCCAATATTTATATGGAGGTGATTCATCTATGCTGGTAACTTCAAATACTTGTCACCGCCCTTCTTTCTTCTTAATTTTGCAGCTTCTTCCTTTCTCTTAATCTTTTCTTTTCCTTTTTGACTACTGCAGCAATGACTGAACGAACATTGAGTAGTGGTAATAGGCATAATTATGATGTGTATTTCACAAGTGGATGGTTGTTTTGAAGATCAGAAATATGCATAGTGATGCTCCCGGCCCTCTATATGAAAACCGGAGCATGCGACATCCCTTTTATGATCTTCAACTAGTTTCATGATTCCCCTTGCTTGGTAAATTTCTGCAGCAGCTATATGGTTTAGCAACTGCAGCCCCATCTTCCTTTCTTGGCAATCTTCATATTCTCCCTCTTCTTAGCAGCAACATCTTCTTCATTACAGCAGCAGCTGGATCCTTTGGCATTCCCTCAATCATTTTCTTAATCTTTTACAGCAACAACAGCAACTGCAACTCCATAATTCCTGCAGCAAGCTCTTTTCATGGCATTCCTCATTTATACATTTTGCAATAACCTTGCGTTGATTTTAGAGTTCACCAAGACCCTCTTCCTCTAGATCAATGACAATTTCATGTGTAATCTAACTATTAATGGAGGTACTTTCAAAGACTTTCTATTGGTTCTTGACAATTCTTGGAGGACAATTTCGGACTGACTTTTAGAAATTGTAGTGCAGATCCAACATCATGGGGTGACAATTTCACATTGGAAACCATGCCCAGTAATTTGCTCACAAAGGATCCAACGTTGCAAACATTAATTGCTATATTGGCATTTGAATTTCTTGAAACAAGAAGTTATGACCCCTTTGAGGCATTTCATCGAACATTTTACGGGCACTTTACATAGCTAGCCATTTAAGATGTGTTCGAGGTGTCTTCTTAATGAGATTTGCAATCAAATGCTTTCAAATGGTAATATAAACTATATAGCATTAATTCCAACTCAATTGAGGAAATCAACCATGCAGCATAGTGCTCTATTTTAGGAAAAATCACTTAGAATTGCTGCCATAATGAAACAAGCCTTGAGAGCACTAGCAAAGGGGCGAGATTATTTGGAGAGATGTTCTGCCTCTCCATCCTGTCATATATTGTTAAAAATTCTTCATAATCTCCATTCTCCATGTGGCTTCCGATCATGGTGCACCACAAGATCATAAGATAGAGGTTGACACATCATCAAAGCTTGAGCATCTTATTCATTCTCCATTAATGGCAGCTCAACAGAGAGATGGGTGCTCTTCTTATGAATTAGGCACTGGATTCAATCGTCTAGCTTCATGGAGGAGTCTCTGAGTCACATTCGCCTGCAGGGTATGGCTGTCGGTCTGTCATCAGAGCCTTCTTCACGCTGAGTTCGTCATTGTTCCTGGAACTCGTGTGGATCAGCTTGTCAGTGCTTGTCGCATTCCGGCACACCGGACGCCTTCTCATCCATTGTCATGTTTATAGCTTCAGTTTCAGCAACTTTGTACCTTCTGATTCAATATTGCAGTAGTGCTTCTGGCACATACTCCATTCATTGCCATGTTTATCACGGAGCAATATTTTTATAAACACATAATAATCTGCTACTGTTGGGTCGACGCCAGCGGCATCACACTTCCCGGGAATCCACCAGCCATTTGAGGTCGCCGATGACCACGCGCTTGTCGACAGGGATCTCGATCAGATCCCTCAATTCCCAGATCTTAGAAGAGATCTCCACCCGGTTCACAAACTTCAGTCGCTTGTCTGGAAAGATAATTTTAGTATCAGCGAAGGCGGGGCTTTCTTCCTCAGCTTCTTTCTTTGGTGGAGACACTTGCTCCCCCAAGCCTTCTTCTCCTCGGTTGCAACGAAGACGTGGACACCGCTGCTCGAAGCCTCTGTCATGGGTTCGGGCGGTTGTAGATCGAGCGAGGACGACGCTTCAGTTCACTCTCTGGATCAAATACAGCAACTCATTGATTTGTATTTCTTTAGACGTTTCATGCAACTCATCGCCGGATCAGGTCCGGCAAGCTCCGTTCGTGGCGGCAACGTCGAGACAATGACAGGGTTTCTTCTGGCTTCTTATGGCGGACAACAGTCGGGTCTTTGGGCAGCGGCGGCTCTCCATCAATAGCACCGGTGGTATCCTTCTCCACTGGCTTCTTCTTCGGCATTACGGTCTATGACAGACCCAAGCCCTTTCTCCTTCGGCATAGCCATCAGAGAAAATAGGCTTGTGTCCGCGTCCGACCATGAATACCTCTCTCTTTTACCGGAGTGGGGGGAGCTTCATCTCCTTCTCTTTGGTCACCCCCTCCCCCCTTTTTCTTTATTGTAGCCCCCCTTTATTTATAGAATCAGAGAGGATTAGATAAAATGATAAATCATCACTCAAATTTTGATTTAATTTGAATTTTGATAATATCATGGTTTAAGTCTTAATTTGATTTGAATGATTTGATTGATTTTTTTTTTCTTTCTTGATTTGGCCAACATTTAAATTCAAATTTTGATTTGATTGATTTTTCTTTCTTGATTTGGCCAATATGATCAATCTTTTAATTTTAATTTGAACTGAATGATTTATTTCCTTTTTTTTTGGCCAATTTGATTTGATTGATTTTTTTTTATTATTATTATCATTTTTTTTTTGAAAAAATATATTTATATATATTTTTTTTATATTGTCTCGAGATTGGTTCTCGGGCCATCTTAAGATTTAAGACTTGCCTCGAGATATGTTTGCGGGTTATCTTTAGGCTTGAGATTTGCCTTGAGATTTGTCCTCGGCTATCTCAGGATTTGTAGCATTGGCCTGCCTTGGGATATGACCGGATAAATATATATTTTTTTCTTTTAATTTCAAAATATTTTATTTGAATTTATAATCATAATATTTCATTATTGGTCCCTTTCAATTAAACATTGGCACATGTTATTTTCAATGCATTTTTTTTAGGCACAAACAAATGCCCCCTTCATACTTCTCTCACGAAATTTGTTTGAGAGAGAGAAGTATGAACATGGCCAATCCATTTTGGGACACCTGTGGTCATCATCATGTTTTTTTTTTTCTCTTTTTTTGTTTTCATTCATTCATTCATTCATTTTTTTTTCATTGGTGATGATGGGCCTCCTTAGGACTAGAACCATCTCTCTCTTTGTAAGCCTGGGACATAGGACATATATGCTCTATTGACTTCAAGATTCTGTTGCACTTTTTATCTTTCTCCTGTCGAGAGAGTCCAGTTCATCTAAGTGAAGTCAAATATTGCTTTCATTTGAAATTTCATGCTATTTGAATTTCCAGGGAGAGGGATGCTTCAATTCCAAACACCGAGGAGTATGGTGTGGATCGTGTTGCAATCCAACAAGTGGCATGACAAACCCACGACATGTTAATCTCCATGGTTTTTTTTGGACATGGCTTTCTTTGGATTTGAATGTTGATGGGTAACATTTCAATGTATTTGGCATAGATAACATCTTTTGGCACAGATGGCATCTTCTAGCATGTTCAATGCAATTTTTTCCATGGTTGGCCAATGATATTCCATGCGTTTACTCTTAAGTCGCATCTTGGGCCTAGAATGATGTGCACCATATATCATGGAGTGTACATCGCTCATGGCTTCATTCACTTCTTCATATGAAAGATATCGCATATATGGGGGTGAATCTTAGGGCGCCTCGCTTTACCTGAAGACCTTCTGATTTGTCCCCTGGGAGTTTATCATATCCCAAATATTTCATAAATGGTTGCCTCCAATCTTCCTCTGGCGTTTCGAGGGTGAAGACTTCCGCTTTGCCCCCAGCACTTTCCTCTTCGACATCATCGAGGATTGTACTTATGGGTCTTCTATTGATTTGAATAGTCTGGATTTGCTAGCTCCGAGTCTTCAAATATGTGTTTATCCTTGACTTCATCAACGGAGGATACAAGTTTGGAATTTCATATTTCTTGGTTATCTCACCATATGAGTATTTGAGAAACCAAGGGAGCACTCTTTTTCATTTCGTCATTTTTTAGAAATCTCAATTCTATTTTTGGAATATGTGAAACTTCCAGTGTTATATTTTTACTTGACCTCATTGATGGAGGATGCAAGTTTTAATATTTCATATTTCCTTGGTAATCTCATTAGATGAGTGTATGAGAACCCAAGTTTGACATTTCATATATCTTGGTGATCTCATCATATGAGCGTATGAGAACCCAAGTGAGACATTTCATATATCTTGGTGATATCATCATATGAGTGTTTGAGAACCCAAGTGAAGAATTTTCATTTTTTTTATCTGATATAGCCGAATGGTTGTGTCAAAATATTTATGTCGCATCCCTTTTTTCATTTGATTTCAGATGACATATGCATCGTAGCTTGCCCCCATCCTTATAAAAGGTTTATGGAGCTGCATGATGAACTTTGATTGATTTTTTTTTTTTTTAAACTTTCTATTTCAACTTTTATGATTTGAAAGTCGGGTAACACCTTTAGACTAGTTTTGTCCAACTTCTTCATACATGAGATTAGCTCTTGAAGTGATGTATGTCGAGGAAAGCCACCTCAAGATTTGTATTCTTCTTCGATCACCCCAGGAATCGTATTCTCGGGCAACATCGAGATTTTAGTTACTTTGAGATGTGTGCTTCGCTCCCTTGGGATGCACACGTACTTCTTTAAGATTTGTATCAGTTGTCTCGAGATCTGCGCTTCGTCATTGATTCGAGATTTGTGATGCTTCGAGATATGTGCTCCACTGTCTCGCGATACACACGTACTTCATCAACTTTAATATTTGTATTTCCATCAGTTTGAGATTTGTAATTGTTTTGGGGGATACACATTTTCTGCTTTGGGATTTATCACCACCTCAAGTTGCGTGCTACATCGGCGCCTTGAGATTTGTGGTTGCTTCGGGGTTTATATTTCCATTGACCGTCTTGAGATGCGTACTTCATTGCTGCCTCAAAACTTGTGTCATTTCGGGATTTATATTTTCATCGGCCATCTTGAGATGTGTGTTTCACCATGCCTCAAGACTCGTGCCATTTTGGAATTTATGAATTTATATTTTTATCAGCCATTTTGAGATTCAGGCTTCATCATCGCCTCGAAATCCATGGTTGTTTCGATATTTGCATTTCATCAGCTCCCCCGAGATGTGTGCTCTATTGCCCCCTCGAGATTTGTGATGTTTCATGATTTATATTTCATTGGCTGCCTTGAGATGTATGCTTTACCATGCTTCAAGGTTTGCGCCATCTTGGAATTTTTATTTGTATCGGCTATCTCGAGATGTGTGCTTCACCATGCCTCAAGATTTGTGCCATTTTGGGATATATAGGCTATCATGAGATGTGAGTTTCACCATGTCTCAAGATTTGCACTATTTTGGAATACATAGGCTATCCTGAGATGTGAGATTCACCATGTCTTAAGATTTGCGTCATTTTGGGATATATAGGCTATCCTGAGATGTGAGATTCACCATGTCTTAAGATTTGTGTCATTTTGGGATATATAGGCTATCCTGAGATGTGAGATTCACCATGTCTCAAGATTTGCGTCATTTTTGGGATTTATATGTTCATGGGCTATCTTGAGATGTGTGCTTCACCGTATCTCAAGATTTGCACCATTTTATATTTTTATCAGCCGTTTTGAGATTCGTGCTCCATCGTCGCCTCAAAATCCATGGCTATTTCGATATTTGTATTTCATCAGCTACCCCGAGATGCATGCTTGATTGCCCCCTCGGGAGTTGTGATGCTTTAAGATGCGTGCTCTGCTGCCTTGGGATACACGCTTCATCATTGAATTTGTATGATTTGCATTTCATTAGTTACCTCAAGATGCGAGTTCCATCACCGCCTCGAGATTTGTGGCCGCTTTGAAATTTATATTTTCATCGACCGTCTTGAGAGGTGTGTTCCATCCCTGCCTCAAGACCTGTCATTTTGAGATATGTATTTTCAACGGCTATCTTGAGATGTATGTTTCGCCATGCATCAAGATATACACCGTTTTGGGATATATAGGCTATCCTGAGGTGCGTGTTTCGCCATGTCTTAAGATTTGCACCAGTTTGGGGGATTTATATTTTCATTAGTTGTCTCAAGATGGGCGTTTTGTCATCACTTTGAGATCTGTGCTGCTTCGAGATGTGTGAATTGAGGACGTTGTTGTTTCGGGATCCACACTGGCATTGCCGCTTTTTGCATTCATGATGTTGATGTTGGATGAGATATCTTTTCTTCTATGGGGGTTGATGGAGGATTTTATTTTCCCCTGCGCTGGATGGATAGCTTTTTTACACTCGGTTTTGGAAGAAAAGACTGGCTCTATCTCGTTGGGGAAAGAAAGAGTCCCATCGCGATTGCCATCCATCTAAATCCACCACTTTGTTGCGTAGATCTCCTTATTTCATGATATAATATGTCACATTATTTTCTCAAATAGCTATGATGTCAAATATTATGATTTCATCATTTATGCCCCCAAATTATATCAGAAATGCATCTTTTATTTGTGACCATATCTGAAATAACTTGAGTGCAGATTTGTTGGTACTCTTGCATGATTTGCAGTGAACCCACAAGTTGTCATGACCTGCTCAAGGATAGAGGCACTTGAGGTTCTTATTTGTTCCAGTAGCTTGAACTTTTATTTATGTCGAGGGACAGGGTTATTCAACTTTTGTATGTCTTCAAGTTGAGGTGCCTCCAGACCCACCAATGGTATATTGCATGTTTCCATTTATTGAAATTTCCTTAAGGAGGATTTTGGGTTGGAGGGAAGATGAGGTTCAACCCCTGTTCATTACCCCCTGTGTGGCATGTAGCTTGATCCTTCTTCTTGTATGCCCCCAGGATCTTGCGAATGGTGTGTGTGATGGCTCTCTTCGGGCCTCAATGGCCATCCAGATGATATGAACTTATACATTCATGAAAATGCTTTAAGGAAGATTTTGGGTTGGAAGGAAAATAGATTCATCCTCATTATCCTTCCTCTTAGGAAAATTTTGTTGTTGAAGGTCAACTCCCGTTCCTTGCCCCCTGTGCAGCATGTGACCTGATCCTTCCTCTCGTATGCCCCCAAGATCTTATGAATGGTAGAAGTGGTGGGCCTCCTCGGGCATCAATGATCATCCAGATGATAGAGTTGACTTAGCGTCATCTTATCGATTGGAGCTTCCTCGATATCATGTAGGGTCTTTTTATTATGAAACCCTTGGAGGTCGACCACCCTTATATGCATCGGGTTGAGGTTATGACTCTGCAATAGTCGAGTTCTTCTCCACCAACAAAAGGATGTTAATCCAACTCCTGATAAGGGACCTGCATCTCTCAATAAGTGGACTTCAGATAATATTCTCTTTTTTTTTTTAATTTCTTTTCTTTTCTTTTTCTTTTTCTTTTTTTCTTTTTTTTTTAATTTTTTTTTTTTTTGATTTTTTTGATTTTTTGATTTTTTGATTTTTTTTTTATTTTCTTTTTTTTTTTTTTGCAGGCCTTTAGCAGGTTTGAAGATTCCCTTCTGTCAAACCTTTTGAAGATGCTCATCGTCTTCTTCTGCAGAAACTACCCTTTCAGGCTGGGCTGGGGTAACCCCTACAAAATGGAAGTCATTGACTCTTCGCCATTGGATCTTCATATCAAACCAAGAAAGGCATATTAGGCCGACGCCCCATGTGTGGAAGGTGTGACACTGCTTAGGACTTCTATGGATGTCGAACTTCCAATTGCAGAAGAAATCTTGTGTGTAGTTGCCTCTTGCAAAGTTCATAAGCCTCTTACTTGTACTTTGCCTCAAAGATGGGAGGAGGAATATGGTCCCCACCGGGCGTGCCAGAATTTGTGGGATCGAAAATACGCGCCTGGCATCGTGTGACACCAGACGATATATCGAAGCACAAATGTCATTTAATATATATTTTATTTCAGGTATTGTGGGTTCTTCCATTCCTAATAGAGGCAAGCCTCTATTATTAATTACCCCAGACAATGTCGTGGGAACCTCCGATTAAGAGACAAAAATACAAGTAGAGACAATAAAGAAAGAATTCATTTATTACAGAATAAAATAATTTATTACATATATGTCATTACATGGATGCATACATATATTTATTTATTTATTCATTTTATTTATTTATTTATCTTATTTAAATGGCACCGCCATATATGTCTTGCCGCCGCCTTGAGATTTGTGCCGCTATATTGCCGCCTTTAGATGCCATTTGTAAGCGCCTTTATGTTTCGTTGCATGTTTCTCATTTCAAAGCGGTCGGAGATCGACAACACTTGCTAATGGCCCACAAATGACAATCTGCTAGCTCTAGAAAGAACCATAAATATGTACCGACTGATCCACCAAAAGAGGTTGTTCCATATATTATTGGAAAGCCCTAGATGTCTAGTTTCAAATGCCACAAACTTCACTCCAATGAAGTTTTACGGCAAGAGTTATCGGTACTTGAACGAAAGGTAATCAAGCCAGCAAGATTGTAGAAACTTAGCCCTACTTTTCATCAAAAAAACTGTACCAAATGGGCTGCTAATAGGGGTTGTACCATACATGGTTAGAAACATCTGGAAGTATAGTTTTCAACGCCGCAAGTCTCGCCTTAATCGGAGTTTTCTGGCAAAAGTTATTGATATTTGAATAGAAGGTGGTCAAGCTGTCAGGACTGCAGGAATTAGCTCCCTTTCCCATCAAAATCTATATCAACTTGGCCACTGATAGGGGCTGTGCCACACATAGTTGGAAAGCTCTGGAAGTCTAATTTCTGATGCCGCAAATTTCAATTCGATTAGAATTTCTTATCAAAAGTTATTGACTTTTGAATGGAGAGTGGTGGAATTTGGCATAATTTTAAGATCGGCCTTTGTTATCTTCTTAATTTTCTTTTATTTCCACATCTACTTGTATTTCATAGCGGCTGACTTTTACGGCCTTTTGTCATGCTTTGCTGATATAAACTCAAGGTACTCAACCAATCGCCATGAGTGTTATTTTCCAACATGATCCATGTATATATTTTTTGCTAAATTATTTTGAGTACAAGAAACAAGTTGAATCCCTTTCTCATTTTTATAATGGTAGATTGCAATGCCAGCAAACATAGGGCTCACAGGAATCCATATAAAATATATCATCACTCAAATATTATAAGAGCTTAGGAATTTAGTCAAAACTTAAAATAGTTAGGCTTGACACTTGTTTTGATAAGCATCATCATTATCTCCCATCTTAAGCATGGTCAGATAAATATCAATGAACAATGCATTTATGGGCACCAAATATATGTTTCCATATCAATAATTTATAGACTTTATCTAGCTGCCATGGCTTTTGACCATAAACCAACATTGATGGTGTCGATATTCAAGGGACCAAATAGTGGAGTTTTTTTTGCTTGGAATATAATAAAATAATATTTTCCATGCTTAAGTTACATCAGTTGCATCCCTATCAAGTTTGACTGATGGTAGACTATATTGGGAATATAGTTTGTTTGCACAAGTCCAATGCTTAAACATTCTCAATAAGTAGTGAGAGTCCATTCTAATTTATTTGGTCTTGGACTTTAAACCAGCAAGTTACCAAGATTCAAATGTGATCCAAGACTTTAAAGCATTATATTCCCCCAGTTCAATTGATGATCATGCTCACCGCTAAAATTTGTGAATTAATTTATGCTTCTCACTAGGAAAATTGAACTTCATATGAAGCATCACCATTTTAGATTGGCAGGACTCTCTTTTACATATCAAACTTTAAAACAAGGGAGAATTCTTTTGGTTCATCACAACTAGCACAAATCAGCTCATACAGGCAATGAACTCTCTACCTCGAGTTAGGTAGATTCAAATGTATTAGCACAACAACTTATACAAAATAATAAGATATGCCACAACAAAGAACAAAAACTACCCCTTATAATGACAGCTTTCCATATAGAGAGGTCTCTTAAACATTTCATCGAACATCTTAAAAGCACTTTATATAATTAGATATTGGTACATCTCTTGAAAGGGCCTTCTTAACAAATATACAATCATTCACAAAATTGCAGCAATCATAGGTTCCATGGATATTGTATCACTATCTACCATCTTGGCTTGGTTTGCATGGAATACATAACTTGTGCGAGTATGCATAGTCACTGAAATCATCCACTTGTATGAGCAGCTGGGACAGGGTCTCCACTCCATACCCAGTTGCTATAATTTCTGAACAGTCGACACCAACCATGGTTCTTGGCATGATCTTGAAAGCAAAAGAGCACCTTCCATGGATATCATCTTGCAGGGCACACCATTCTTTGCAAGGCTGGGCTCACATAATCAACCGTTGCCTGATAAGTACAAGCCCAGTAACATCTTTGAGGTCCAAGATCTCCATCAACAAGTACCTAGCGCCTGCAGAAATCCTTGATATGCAAACCAGTGTGACAATCCAAGTTAATACAAAGCATTGTGGAGGTTTTCATCGTGGGCTTCTTCAATAGATTTGAGAGTCCCCGGCAGCAACGAGGGATGATAACCAGCACCACCACGCATGGGGTGGTGCTGTTCTTTGGCAGCAACGGGGAATCAGCACCACCACGCATGGGGTGGTGTTGTTCTTTGGCAGCGACGGCAACAATGATTTGGCGGCGGATCCATGAACACCTTCACGCATGGGATGGTGTTCATGGTTTTCTTTTGGGCAACAGGGCTTCGACGGCGGCGATCGGCGGCTCCATCGAACACCTCCACGCATGGGGTGGTGTTCATGGTTTTCTTTTAGGGCAGGGGCTTTGGCTGATGGCGACGGCTAGCGGTGGCCGGATTTGGCGTTTTGGATTACATGAAAAGAAGATACCTTTCTTCCTCTTCTTCTTCTCCTTGCTTTCTCTCTTCTTTTCTTCTCTAATCTCTTCTTTTTTTCTCTTTCTCTTTCCCTGAACTTTTTGCTTCTTTGTTTTCTTTTTATCTTTTTTTTTTTCTATGATCTCTCTGCTTCTTATATCCTCCGCCTCCTTATCTAGACCCCCTATCTTTTGATTGATTTTTTTTTTGTTTTTCTTGTTTTGATTTTTTTTGTTTTGACTTGATAATTTTTTATTTTGATTTATCTTTTAAACCCGCCACCTGCTTGCAACCTAAGATTTGAGATTATCTTGATTTGACTTTTTTTTTTCTTCTTTTTTTTTTCTTTATTGATTTTTTTTTAATTGATTTTTTTTTTAATTTTGATTATTATATATATCTTTTAAAACCACCACCGGCCTAAGATTTTAAGATCATCCTGATTTGATCTTTTTATTTCTATTTTTTTTTTATTCTTATTTCTTTATTTTATTTTGTTTTGTTTTATTATTATCATTATTATTTTATTTATTTATTTAATTAATTACCCGGACTACCCATGGGATGTGTATCCTCTGGCTACCTGGGAATTTGGGCTTGCCTCGAGATTGGCATTCTCAGTGGCAATTTTGGGATTTATTTTAGATCGCCTCGAGATATGTTCTCAGGGGCGATTTTGAAATTTGAGATTTGCCCCGAGATATGTATTCTCGGGCTATCTTGAGATTTGAGATTTCTGGAAGATTGCCTCGAGATATGTATTCTCAGGCCATCTTAGAATTTGAGATCGCCTCGAGATATGTTCTCAAGGGCGATTTTGGAATTTGTGTCCTAAATCACTTAAGATAAGGACATGTTTAAATTTTAATTCTAAATATATCATGATTAAGATATATTTGAATTCTATATTCTTTTTTTATTTAGATTAAGATTTGGGTTCTATTGGGACATGTGGTATATTTTATATATAAACAATCCAGAATTTGTGGGATCGAAAATACGCGCCTGGCATCGTGTGACACCAGACGATATATCGAAGCACAAATGTCATTTAATATATATTTTATTTCAGGTATTGTGGGTTCTTCCATTCCTAATAGAGGCAAGCCTCTATTATTAATTACCCCAGACAATGTCGTGGGAACCTCCGATTAAGAGACAAAAATACAAGTAGAGACAATAAAGAAAGAATTCATTTATTACAGAATAAAATAATTTATTACATATATGTCATTACATGGATGCATACATATATTTATTTATTTATTCATTTTATTTATTTATTTATCTTATTTAAATGGCACCGCCATATATGTCTTACCGCCTTGAGATTAGTGCCGCTATATTGCCGCCTTTAGATGCCGAATTGTGTAGCCTTTATGTTTCGTTGCATGTTTCTCATTTCAAAACAGATCAGGAGATGCGACAACACTTGCTAATGGCCCACAAATGACAATCTGCTAGCTCTAGAAAGAACCATAAATATGTACCGACTGATCCACCAAAAGAGGTTGTTCCATATATTATTGGAAAGCCCTAGATGTCTAGTTTCAAATGCCACAAACTTCACTCCAATCTGAGTTTTCTGGCAAGAGTTATCGGTACTTGAGCGAAGGTAATCAAGCCCGGCAAGATTGTAGAAACTTAGCCCTACTTTTCATCAAAAAACTGTACCAAATGGGCTGCTAATAGGGGTTGTACCATACATGGTTAGAAACATCTGGAAGTATAGTTTTCAACGCCGCAAGTCTCGCCTTAATCGGAGTTTTCTGGCAAAAGTTATTGATATTTGAATAGAAG
Source organism: Dioscorea zingiberensis (assembly GCA_026586065.1). Classification (NCBI taxonomy): domain Eukaryota; kingdom Viridiplantae; phylum Streptophyta; class Magnoliopsida; order Dioscoreales; family Dioscoreaceae; genus Dioscorea; species Dioscorea zingiberensis. The sequence goes on along the minus strand of CM048818.1, from coordinate 49,585,486 downwards.
GTGGTCAAGCTGTCAGGACTGCAGGAATTAGCTCCCTTTCCCATCAAAATCTATATCAACTTGGCCACTGATAGGGGCTGTGCCACACATAGTTGGAAAGCTCTGGAAGTCTAATTTCTGATGCCGCAAATTTCAATTCGATTAGAATTTCTTATCAAAAGTTATTGACTTTTGAATGGAGAGTGGTGGAGCTGGCATAATTTTAAGATCTGGCCTTTGTTATCTTCTTAATTTTCTTTTATTTCCACATCTACTTGTATTTCATAGCAGTGACTTTTTCCGGCCTTTTGTCATGCTTCTGTGATATAAACTCAAGGTACTCAACCAATCGCCATGAGTGTTATTTTCCAACATGATCCATGTATATATTTTTTGCTAAATTATTTTGAGTACAAGAAACAAGTTGAATCCCTTTCTCATTTTTATAATGGTAGATTGCAATGCCAGCAAACATAGGGCTCCACGAGGAATCCATATAAAATATATCATCACTCAAATATTATAAGAGCTTAGGAATTTAGTCAAAACTTAAAATAGTTAGGCTTGACACTTGTTTTGATAAGCATCATCATTATCTCCCATCTTAAGCATGGTGGGATAAATATCAATGAACAATGCATTTATGGGCACCAAATATATGTTTCCATATCAATAATTTATAGACTTTATCTAAATTTGCCATGGCTTTTTGACCATAAACCAACATTGATGGTGTCGATATTCAAGGGACCAAATAGTGGAGTTTTTTGCTTGGAATATAATAAAATAATATTTTCCATGCTTAAGTTACATCAGTTGCATCCCTATCAAGTTTGACTGATGGTAGACTATATTGGGAATATAGTTTGTTTGCACAAGTCCAATGCTTAAACATTCTCAATAAGTAGTGAGAGTCCATTCTAATTTATTTGGTCTTGGACTTTAAACCGACAAGTTACCAAGATTCAAATGTGATCCAAGACTTTAAAGCATTATATTCCCCAGTTCCAATTGATGATCATGCTCACTGCTAAGCTGTGAATTAATTTATGCTTCTCACTAGGAAAATTGAACTTCATATGAAGCATCACCATTTTAGATTGGCAGGACTCTCTTTTACATATCAAACTTTAAAACAAGGGAGAATTCTTTTGGTTCATCACAACTAGCACAAATCAGCTCATACCGACAATGAACTCTCTACCTCAGAGTTCAGTAGATTCAAATGTATTAGCAGCAACAACTTATGCAAAATAATAAGATATGCCACAACAAAGAACAAAACTACCCCTTATAATGACAAATTTTCCATATAGAGAGGTCTCTTAAACATTTCATGAACATCTTAAAAGCACTTTATATAATTAGATATTGGTACATCTCTTGAAAGGGCCTTCTTAACAAATATACAATCATTCACAAAATTAAAAGAATCATAGGTTCCATGGATATTGTATCACTATCTACCATCTTGGCTTGGTTTGCATGGAATACATAACTTGTGAGTATGCATAGTCCTTTGAAATCATCCACTTGTATGAGCAAATTTGGGACGGGGTCTCCACTCCATACCCAATTGCTATAATTTACGAACAATGCGACACCAACCATGGTTCTTGGCATGATCTTGAAAGCAAAAGAGCACCTTCCATGGATATCATCTTGCGGGGCACACCATTCTTTGCAAGAATTTGGGCTCACATAATCAACCGTTGCACGATAAGTACAAGCCCGGTAACATCTTTGAGGTCCAAGATCTCCATCAACAAGTACCTAGCGCTGCGAAATCCTTGATATGCAAACCCGGTGTGACAATCCAAGTTAATACAAAGCATTGTGGAGGTTTTCATCGTGGGCTTCTTCAATAGATTTGAGAGTCCCGGCGACAGCGAGGAATAATAACCAGCACCACCACGCATGGGGTGGTGCTGTTCTTTGGCAGCAACGGGGGATCAGCACCACCACGCATGGGGTGGTGCTGTTCTTTGGCAGCGACGGCAACAGTGATTTTGCGGCGGATCCATGAACACCTTCACGCATGGGATGGTGTTCATGGTTTTCTTTTGGGCAACAGGGCTTCGGCGGCGGCGATCGACGGCTCCACGAACACCGCCACGCATGGGGTGGTGTTCATGGTTTTCTTTTGGGCAGCAGGGCTTTGGCGGCGATGGCGACGGCTAGCGGTGGCCGGATTTGGCGTTTTGGATTACATGAAAAGAAGATACCTTTCTTCCTCTTCTTCTTCTCCTTGCTTTCTCTCTTCTTTTCTTCTCTAATCTCTCTTCTTTTTCTCTTTCTCTTTCATTTGAACTTTTGCTTCTTTGTTTTCTTGAGATTTTTTCCTCTCTATGATCTCTCTGCTTCTTATATCCTCCGCCTCCTTATCTAGACCCCCTATCTTTTGATTGATTTTTTTTTTTGTTTTTCTTGTTTTGATTTTTTTTTTGTTTTGACTTGATAATTTTTTTATTTTGATTTATCTTTTAAACCCGCCACCTGCTTGCAAACTAAGATTTGAGATTATCTTGATTTGACTTTTTTTTTTATTGATTTTTTTTAATTGATTTTTTTTTTTAAATTTTGATTATTATATATATCTTTTAAAACCACCACCGGCCTAAGATTTTAAGATCATCCTGATTTGATCTTTTTATTTCTATTTTTTTTTATTCTTATTTCTTTATTTTATTTTGTTTTGTTTTATTATTATCATTATTATTTTATTTATTTATTTAATTAATTACCCGGACTACCCATGGGATGTGTATCCTCTGGCTACCTGGGAATTTGGGCTTGCCTCGAGATTGGCATTCTCAGTGGCAATTTTGGGATTTATTTTAGATCGCCTCGAGATATGTTCTCAGGGGCGATTTTGAAATTTGAGATTTGCCCCGAGATATGTATTCTCGGGCTATCTTGAGATTTGAGATTTCTGGAAGATTGCCTCGAGATATGTATTCTCAGGCCATCTTAGAATTTGAGATCGCCTCGAGATATGTTCTCAAGGGCGATTTTGGAATTTGTGTCCTAAATCACTTAAGATAAGGACATGTTTAAATTTTAATTCTAAATATATCATGATTAAGATATATTTGAATTCTATATTCTTTTTTTATTTAGATTAAGATTTGGGTTCTATTGGGACATGTGGTATATTTTATATATAAACAAATGCCCCCTTCTTACTTTTCTCACGAAATCTTCTCTTGTGGGATTGAGTGAGAGAAGTAAGAATCCCCAAATCTCCTCTTTCATTATGGCTAAACACCCTCATAGTGAGCCCTTTTGGGACATTGGTCAAGACCTCCATGAGCTTCCTTCGGGACAAGATTTCATCCGCCACAACCCCGTCTTTTGTGTCGAATCAGAACCTGCGATCAGATATGAAGGAGAGGAGCACTCTGATTGGGTGAAGCAGTCCTACGTAGCTACTGCCCGCCTAACCTTGAAGTGTTATCCGGTAGTCATTCCCGCGTATATACAGATGATCGTTGTTGAATTGAAATAAAAAGAGATTGACAAAAAAAATCATACTTATCTCAAGGGGTCTAACGAGGATTGATACTTGCCTCACCTATGACAACTTGTGGGTATACAAGTGTAAAACCTCATTCCTTTAATAGTTTACTGCAAATCATGCAAGAACACCACAAATCTGCACTCAAGTCATTTCAGATATGGTCACAGATAAAAGACGTATTTCTGATATAAACTGGGGGCATGAATGATATAAAGAAATCTACGCAACAAAGTGGTCGATTTAGATGGTGACTCGCGATCGCGATGGGACTCTCTCTTCCGTCGATGAGACAGAGCCGATCTTTCCTTATCCAAAGCCGGGGGCAAGAAGCTCACCATCCAGCTCAGGGGAAATAAAATCCTCCATCAGTTCCCATAGAAGAAAGGACATCTCATCCGACATCAACAAAGGGGACGTGGAAAGCGACAATGGAGGGTGTGGATCCTAAAGCAACAATATTCTCAAATCCTAAGCAAGGAAGTGTGCATCCCGATGCAGTGAAGCACACATCTCAGAGCAGCACAGATCTCAAGGTGATGATGAAACACCTCTCGAGACAGCTGATGAAAATACAAACCCCAAGCGATGAAGTGTGCATCTCGATGCAGTGAAGCACACATCTCGAAGCATCACAACTCTCGAGGCAAGGATGGAACACACCTCTCGAGATAGCTGATAAAACACAAATATCAAAGCAGCCACAAATCTCGAAGCAACGATGAAAGACGCTTCTTGAGATGACAACAAATCCCAAATGATGAAGTGTGCATCCCGATGCAGTGAAGCACACATCTCAAAGCAGCACATATCTCAAGGTGATGATGAAATGCTCATCTCGAGGCAGCTGATAAAATACAAATCCCAAGCGAGGAGGTGTGCATCCCGATGCAGTGAAGTACACATCTCGAAGCAGCACAAATCTTGAGATCACGATCAAACACGTATCTCAAAGCAGCTGATGAAATATAAATTCCAAAATGGCACAAATATAAATTCCAAGATGGCAAGAAACCTTGAAGCATGGTGAAGCTCACATCTCAAGGTAGCTAATGAAATATAATTCATGAAACATCACAAATCTTGAGGGGGCAATAGAGCACACACTTCGAGGTAGATGATGAAATACAAATATTAAAGCAGCCATGAATAATCCAAGACAACGATGGAGCACGGACCTCAGGATGGCTAATACAAATCCAAAACAGCTACAAATCTCGAAGCAGCGATCTAGCATGCACTTCGAGGTGGCGACAAATCCTAGGAGCATTGAAGCCAAAATAATGCAAATCTTGAGGCGGTGAAAGCACAAGATGGCCAATGATAGATCCCGGAGCAACACAAACCTCAAAGCAACGATAGGACATGGATCTTGAGGTAACTGGAAATACAAATCCAAATGGTTTCAAATCTCAAAGCAGCGATCTAGCATGCACTTCGAGGTGGCGACAAATCCTAGAAATTTTGAAGCGATGAAGTGTGTATCCCGAAGCGGTAAAGCACATCTTGAATCAACACAAATCTCGAGGTGTTGATATAGCACATATCTCAAAGCAAATGATGAAATCCAAATCCAAAGCAATAGAGTGTGTATCCCGAGACAGTGAAGCACACGTCTCGAAGCAGCACACATCTTAAAATAACACAAATCCCGATGTTGCTAGAGAATACAAAGTCTGCGGCGACTGAAGAATACAAATCTTGAGATGGTTTTCCTCAACATATATGACTCTCAAACCTGTATCTTCCACTAGCGAGGTCAAGTATAATATGACTCTTGCAGTTTTGCATATTCCGACAATGGTGCCGAGACTTCTGAGGGAAATTTTACTTGGGTTCTCGCACACTCACATGATGAGATCACCAAGATATATGAAATGTCAAACTTGGATTCTCACCCACTCATATAGTGAGATACCAAGATATATGGAACGTCAAACTTGTATCCTCCATTAATGAGGTCAGGTAAAATATGACACTTCTAAAAATAATAAAATCGTCATCTGGGGTTCTTAAACATATAATGAGATCACCAGATATATGAAATGTCATTTAGATTCTTAAACATATAATGAGATCACCAGATATATGAAATGTCATTTAGATTCTCAAACATATAATGTGATCACCATATATATGAAATGTCAAACTTGGATTCTCACACATATAATGAGATTACCAAGGAAATATGAAGTGTCAAACCTGTATCCTCTAGCAATAAGGTCAGGTAAAAAATGACGCTTCTAAAAATGATGAAATGCAAATTCTTCACTTGGATTCTCAGACACTCATATAATGAGATTACCAAGAAAATATGAAACGTCAAACCTGTATCCTCCATTAATGAGGTCAGGTAAAATATGACGCTTCTAAAAATGACGAAATACAAATTCTTCACTTGGGTTCTCATACACTCGTCTGATGAGATTACCAAGGAAATATGAAATATCAAAACTTGTACCCTCCATCAATGAGGTCAGGTGAAAATATAACACTGGAAGTTTCACATATTCCAAAAAAAAAAAAAAAAAATGGAATCGAGATTTCTAAAAATGATGAAATGAAAAGTGCACACTTGGTTTCTCAAATACTCATATGATGAGATAATCAAGAAATATGAAATTTCGGATCAATAGAAGGCCCATAAGTACGACCCTTGATGATGTTGAAGAGGAAAGTGCCGGGGGCAAAAGTGGAAGTCTTCGCCCTCGAGATATCAGAGGAAGCTCGGAGGTAACCATTTATGAAATATTTGGGATATGATAAACTCCCAGGGGCAAATCGGAAGGCCTTCAGGTGAAGCAAGGTGCCCTAAGATTCACCCCCATATATGCGATATCTTTCATATGAAGAAGTGAATGAAGCCATGAGCGATGTACACTCCATGATATATGGTGCACATCAATCTAGGCCCAAGGTGCGACTTAAGAGTGAGCGCATGGAATATCATTGGCCAACCATGGTAAAAATTGCATTGAACATGCTAGAAGATGCCATCTGTGCCAAAAGATGTTATCTATGCCAAATACATTGAAATATTATCCATCAACATTCAAATCCAAAGAAAGCCATGTCCAAAAAAAAAACCAGGGAGATTGACATGTTGTGGGTTTGTCATACCACTTGTTGGATTGCAACACGATCCACACCATACTCCTCGGTGTTTGGAATTTAAGCATCCCCCTCCCTCGAAATTCAAATGGCATGAAATTTCAAATGAAAGCAATATTTGGCTTCACATAGATGAACTGGACTCTCTCGACGAAAAGAGGATAGAAGTACAGTAGATTCTTGAAGTCCATAAAGTAAGGATGTCACAAATGGGCTTGATTCCAGACATTTACAAAAGGAGGAATGGTTCTCGTCCTCAGGAGACCCATCATCACCAACAAACATGTCGTGGGCAAAAAATAAAAAATAAAAAAAAAAAAAATAAAAAAATCCATATGTCATGAAGATTAGCTCAATGACGCCAATGGAGAAAATCTAATGCCTCCCATCAATGAGAAATGTTTGCCTACGACGGAACGTCCGGCTCCTTGTAAAAGGTAGACCAGTCATGCACAATTAAAAGTGCTTCCTGAGGCAAATACATTGACCACTATGTTCCCCCCCTCAAAAAAAAAAAAAAAAAAACAATGAAAAAAAATGATGAAAATGAATGAATGAATAAAAAAATGAAAAAAATGGAAGAATGAAAAAAATGATGATGACCTCAGGTCTCCCAAAATGGATTGGCCATAAAGATGAAAATTTTGTATGTTCATACTTCTCTCTCTCAAAAAATAAATTTCGTGAGAGAAGTATGAAGGGGGCATTTGTTTGTGTCTAAAAAAATGTATATAAAAAATATATATACATTGAAAATAATAAATGCCAATGTTTGAAAGGAGCCAATAATGAAATATTATGATGAAAATATATATCCTGTCATATCCCGAGGCAAGGACACACAAATCCTAGGATAATCCACGGGCACAGATCCCGAGGCAAATCCAAGCCAATCCAAGGGAACAAATCCCGAGGCAAATATGAGAAAATATAGATATAATTCCCCCCAAAAAAAAGAAATAAAAAAAAATCAAAATCAAATCAAATCAAAATTTGGATGAATTTAAGATTGATCTTGGCCAAGAAAGAAAAAAAAAATCAAAATCAAATTAAATAAAAAAAAATTAAATGTTGGCCAAATCAAAAAAAAAAAAAAAAATCAATCAAATCAAAATTTGAATGTTGGCCAAATCAAGAAAGAAAAAATCAATCAAATCAAAAATTTGAATGAGGGCCAAATCAAGAAAAAGAAAAAAAAAATCAATCAAATCAGAACTTAAATCATGATATTATCAAAATTCAAAACAAAAAAAAAAAATCAAAATCAAATCAAATCAACTTGATTTATCTAAATCAAATAAAAATTTAAATTATGATCTAATCCTCTCTGATTCTATAAATAAAGGAGGGAGAGGAAAAAGAGAGAGGATGGAAGTACTCTCTTCCCTTTTTTCTGTGGAACCCAACCCCGTTGGTTGCCTCTCGCCATCTGTGCTGCGCCACCACCGCTGAATAAGATTGCCGCCAAAGAAGCCGCTCTACATCCCCGAGCTACCGTGGCCGCTCCGCCAGGCCCCTGTATTTGCTGGAGAAGGAAGAGAGCTCTCCATTGTGCAATCTCGGCCAAGCAAACGGACGCGACCCTATATCTGATGGCCTCGCCGAAGGATATAGGCTCGGGTCCGTGCATAAGCCGTAGTATCGCCGGAAAATATGTCCGTCAAAGCCGACCTCTGCTGTTTCTTGTTGCTCGCGCCGCTGGAAGCCCTGGCTGATCACCGTCGAGCCGCCGAAGAGGGCCCATATGATGCTGCTGTCACCCCTGATGCTATCGCTGTTGCCCCGATGATGCTGTCGATGTTGTCAGTGCCGCCATACCGCTGAAGTCCCTGTATCTCTGCACCATTGCCCACTGTTGTCTGGCTTCTGAATGAGTCCCAATTCGAGCAAGTCTACGCTTCATCTCTGAGTTCGACGGGGAGGACCGTGCCAACAGCGTTCCCTCCGACGTGCCCTTATCCCTCACCCAGGATCACATCATCACTGTCGCCAACCAGCTTTCCCGTCTGTGCTCACCGGCAATCTGATAGCCATGGCTGGTCCTTCACCCGAGATGACGAGTCCTTCCTCCTCCAGTTCTACGATGGACTTTCCGATGACATGGAGAAGTTTGCCGCTCTTCGTCTGTTCACAAGGATATCTTCTCAGGCCCCATGTGTAGTATCTCCAAACACAAGATGCTCCCATTGATGCTGTTGGAGAAGGTGATATCACCATTGATCTGGACGGCGACGGTGGAGGACATCTCTTTCAGATCGTTTATGGCGTCTCTGGTGGTCAGCAGTAAGACCCAATGCTTTGGCGTCACTTCTCCGCAATAATTCCTCCAGAGACAGTCCTAAAGGTTCTGCTCTAGTGTTAAAAATGAAGATCAAGCCATGGATCTAGTGGTTCTTAGTGATGAACTCCTGCACTGGAGACATGAGAAGCATAGAAGATAGGAGCAATAAATTGGAAAGGGACTCCAAAAGATCAAGTATGATGCTTGGAACCTGAATTCTAGTACAAGAGAATTCAGAGAACTTCAACAAGAATCCAAACTGGAAAAAGCTGGGAGTGCACTCGAGATGTTTGTGGAAATTACTCATAGAGATTCCATTATAAAGACATGGAAATTGAAGTTGTAAAGAAATATCCTTCATATAAATGAGCCATATGTGGCCTAATGGAGATATTCACCTGAGGTGTAGATGAAAGTATAGCCTCAAAATTCAAGGAAAACTCCAATATGGACTCTTGTGTTCTCTTGAGCTAAAAAATTAATTACTGTCATAATAATGTTGACGAAGCATCAGCTATCTAGAGCTCTTGCATTCTTTGTACTTCTCCCTCTCTGCTTGACCATTGCAAGTGTCAGTGACACTCAAACATTACCCAATCTCAGAGAATTCATTATCTGCTGGAAAAGAAACCCTTCCAAGATGGTTCAGTTCAGCAACTCCACCTTGTGACTGGTCTGAATTCAAGTCCCTAAAGTTCCTCAATCTCAGCAACTGTGACTTAGTTGGTGAAGTGCTTGAAATATTAGGCATACTTGAAGAATCTACAATTCCTGGACATGAGCAACAACCAACTCACCGGAGCCATACTCAGTTCCAATCTCTTTTCTGAAAACTTGATGCCCATTATCAACTTCACAAGTCTCAGAAAGCTCTCTTTATCTAAGAATGCATTCTTAGGAAGCATACTGCTCGATCTCGCCGCAATGTCATAGTTATGAGATCTCCAATCTCAGAAGATCAACAAATTTGGATATATCAGAGAATAGGTTTGGAGAAGAGCTCCCGGCCGGTGTTGGAAAGTTGACAAATCTCATATACTTGATTGCTGGAAATTTAAGATATCTGGCATCTCATACAGGCATATACTGAGAGTCTTCTTAAGAAGTTGGAAGCCTCAAGTTTGCAATTTTTGATGCTTGGGAAGTGATCATGTAAATTGGTAAGGAAGTTGAAGCTGCTATGAAAAGGCTGCTGTGTTGCTGTTATGGAGATGAAGGATACGCTGCTGCCGATGCTCATTCAAAAAGATTTCTCAAATTCTTTGAAACAACACTACAGGAGCATGGGGCACAACTGGAGGATGACCATGTGGAGGAAAAAGCTATCTAAGATAAGAGACTTGTTGGGAGCATGATGCCTTATCAAATTTGTTAATCCCAAAATGGAGGTCATCTTTCCAATAACACTTGATTGAGAAACCATTGTGCTTTATTTTGGTGCTTCTTGTTGCTGAAGATGAGCTTCCATAGATAAACTTGGTGTTCCAAAATGCAAGCCTGCTGGAGATTATTTGCAGCTTAACTTTGCTATAACATTAATGTTGAAAACAAGCTCTAGATCCAAAATGAGATGAAACTACAGACAACATTGCTCCAGCTATATAAAAAATGTATACATATAAATAAATAAAATGCGAGATGTTAAGGCTAAAATTGGTGATGCAATCCCGGCAAAATTGGGGTCATGGTGTGCCCTCCTGCAATTCAATATGGGTGGACAATTTTTTCAATCTTTTTTTTTAGAGAGAGAATGGGAGCCTCTACATATGGAGATAATTCTTGTAGCTCTTGTGAAGATCAATTGCATCCATGATCTTTTACATATTCAATGAAATGCCTCAAAAGAAATATACATGCAATGAAAGAAAGTGGAGCTTGGATTTGACACCATGACATGACCTTCTCCATTAAAAATGCATGCAAAATGGTATTAAACTGATAATGCAGAGTCAAATGACAATGGTGGCATGGAGGGCTCCATAATTCATGTGGATGCTGTAGATGTTTCTATAAATTTGCAAAGCCATGCAGTTCAAATGGGCACACGGTTCAATGTTACTCTCTTATTTAAAAATTCATTTCATGTGGATATGAAATATTCTAATTGGAGAACCAGAATGACAAAGTGCAGCTCTGACTGAATTCCAAGGTTACTTCCAAATCAATTTCCTCAACACCTCAAGCCAAGCTTTACTATACTCAAGTAATTGAGAACATGTCAAGAGAGGAGAGAGAAAGCTTGAGGGAGCTGCAGTTCTCATGAAGGGAATGAAGGTGAGGATGGCCGCTATAAAATATAAAATTAAAAAAAAAAAATGAGAAATGACCCATTTAAAGGGAAAAGCTTCTAAAAAATATTAGGAGAGAGTAGAAATGAAGTCATAAAAAATAAGGAGAGCTGGCCGCTTTATTAAAAAAAACGAAGAGTAAATTTAATGGCTAAATCGCAAATAAAAAAGGAGGAGAAATTTAAATGCATGCTTCTCGAGGTGGCGCCTATATCGAGATGGCTAAAAAATTCAAATCCAAGTCAACACACATCTTAAATGCAATACGCACTCTGAAGCAGAAGATGATATACAAATCTCGAAACAACACTCCCTTTGAGGTGGCGGATAAACATAAATTCCAAAGTGATGCGTATTTCGGAACAACGATGGAGTATATATCTCGAGACGGTCAAGTACAAATCCTGAAAGTAATGAACTTCAAGGCGACACGGGGCGGCGATATGACATTCATCTCGAGACGGTCGATAAAATGTAAAGCGGTGCAAATCTCAAGGCGATGATAAAGTAGACATACCTCGAGACAACCGGTGAAATCCAAATTTCAAAGTGGCACGCATCCTGGGATGACTGCCGGGGTCCAAATCTCAAAGCAATACAAATCCTGAAGCGGACGATAAAAATCCGAATCCTGATATGATACGAATCTTGAGGTGCCGATGATAGCACACGCATCTCGGGGTGACCGAGAAAAGTATGCAAATCCTAAAGCAGTGCAAATCTCAAGGTGGCGACGAAGCATGCAACCAAAGCAGTTGATGAAACACAAATCCAAAATTGGAGAAGCATATGAAGACGACGTCACACATATATAAATAAATATATATATTCATATATATGATGATGTTTCTATACATGCATATGTAATAAAAAGTTATGATTTGCAAATAAATGAAATTATTGTATTCATTGCCTCTTCTTGTACTTTTGCCCTTAATCGGAGGTTCCCGCAATCCTATTCGGGGTAATTAATAATAGAGGCTTGCCTCTATTAGGAATGGAAGAACCCACAAACAAACAAATACGATATTTGTTTTGGAATTTGTGTCCTAAATCACTTAAGATAAGGACATGTTTAAATTTTAATTCTAAATATATCATGATTAAGATATATTTGAATTCTATATTCTTTTTTTATTTAGATTAAGATTTGGGTTCTATTGGGACATGTGGTATATTTTATATATAAACAGCCATGATTGAAGAATTGATATGATTTGATTGAGATGAAATTAGGGAAGATGCTGAAGAATCAAATCAGGATGAATGGAGATCTGATTTGATCAAAGTGTTGAAGATGAATCATGCGCCTTGGTGACGTGCGACCTTTGAAGAAGACTGTGGACGTGACGGAGAGGAGTCCAACCAGTTGTCGTGGTCGTGATTGGGAGGATCCAATAGAGTTCGAATCAGACACAACCAAGAAGGTTGGAGGGTCTTGAGGTCATGGTGCAACACAAGCTGCAACCTCAGTCAGTTCAGTAATCAAAGCACGTTGCAAGCTCAGTTGCAACAGGAGTTGCAACGGCTAAATTGGAAGGCATCTAATTTAATAGCTAAGGAGATTCTGGAGATCCTAGTGTGTAGGGTGATAGTGGTCATCGGTCAATCTTGAGTAGGATGCTTATATTAGTCTAAGAGGAGTGTGAGTGAGACTCTTGTACTCCTGTCCTACTACTCCTTTAGTGGATCGTTACGTAGGCTTGGAAGCCGATATATATATATATATATATATATATATATATATACGGGCATGATATAGTGCGGTTGACCGCATATGCGGTCAGCCCGCTATGTGAGATTGCATATCGGGCCGAGCCTCGAGCCGCTCAGAGCTCGGCCCGATAGTGTACTCACATAGCGGACCGACCGCATTTGCGATCAATCGCACTATATCATGCCCGTATATATATATATATATATATATATAATTCTGATACTGTCAGGCCGGCCGCATTACTGTGCAAGTAAGGTCGCCTCATTTTGAGGCATTTGGAGGGTGTTTTTTTTTTTTTTTTCCGAATCCAACCGTATGGATGGAAAGAACATCAAAAAATAAGATAACATGTCGATTTTCATACAATTTGGTGAGGTGATGAGTATTCATCTTAAAGGTGAAATTTTATAAAAATCTTATCGGTTTTGAATTTCACCCTTTAAGATGAATGATCATCACCTCCACAAATTGTATGAAAATCGACATTTCTTTCCATTCATATGTTTGGATTTGGAAAACATATTCTCCAAACGCCTCAAAATTAGGCTACCGTAAATGAATAGTGATAAGGTCGGCCGGACTGTATCATATATATATATATATATATATATATATATATATATATATATATACGGTATGATCAATTTGTAATACTTATCATTCCCATCCTCTCATTTGGCCCCCTGGAGCATGTTTGAAGGATTTCCAACCGTACGGATGGGAAGATCATCGAAAAATAAGCTAGCATGTCTATTTTCATACAATTTGGTAACCGTTTGGTTCTCCCACTTAACGATTCTTATTTTATAGAAATCTGAATGATCCAGAATTTCAACCGTTAAGTGGAAGGACCAAACGGTAACCAAATTATATGAAAATGTACATGTTAGCTTATTTTTCGATGATCTTCCCATCTGTACGGTTGGAAATCCTTCAAATATGCTCTAGGGGGTCAAATGGGAGATGACCGGGAATGCACAGTGCATTCGGCTGACCGCATCTCATTAGCGCCTTATCTATATATCTATATATATATATATATATATATATATATATATATATATATATAGACAAATCATCACAAACACATCATTAACGTAATTTGAATCCTCAATCACTCCTCGTGACAAGGAATAGACTAATCAACCTTTTTTTTTGTGAAAGCTAGTTATAAAATTTCATATTACATACAAAATTTTATCTCTTTCTATATAAATATTAGGGAAAATTATTTTTCAGTCCCTGAATGTTTTCTTTCTGACTTTTCAGTCCCTCTGACAAAACATTACACCTGCCAGTCCTCCCTTTTAGAATGAATTACTTTTAGGTCCCTGCTGTAACCTTTTCCTGTTAACTTTTAAATAAAACCCCAAAATACCCTCGTATATTCCCACCAAAATTCAGCTTTTTGGCTGAAAAGACAGGCATTTTGTACTTTCATTCTTGCAAAAGAAGCTGTGAGCCCCTTCTCCTACTTCTTGTCTTCTCCTTCCCTTCTTCTCCTTCCCTTCTTCTCCTTCATTTCTTCTTTTGCAGAGCGATTGTGGTGTTTTTAGTCTTGTAGAGAAGTTACGACGTGGCAACAGGTTAAGTGGGTGGGAGAGTCTTGTACTGACAACACTTTCCCATTGTTTTTTCATGGCTTGCGTCGTATAACTATGTTGTTTTTGCAGAAGGCGTTCTTGTTGCAGGAGTTCCATGGAAACCATTTTCGCCGTCGCGCGATATGGGGGAGAAGGTCTAGCCTTGGAGCTCACAGTGCTCACTTGTTGGGAGTCAGTAATGGATGACATATGTGAACGGTGGGACCTTGACCCCTCTGGTGTGAGAGTGAGTTATATCGCACCAGACGAACAAAGAACAACTTGTCCCATTGACAATTCTACAGACTTTGTGCGTATATGCAATATTTTGCAATCGTTCGAGAAGAATATGGTCGACCTTATTGTAGACACAGGTGAAGTGACCGTTGGCGATGATTGTGAGTCTTCAATTCCAACGTAATTTACTGTCTTTGTTATCTGGTAATATAAGCCTTTAATATGTGCATGTTATTTCCCGCAACCGTGTATTACAAACACGTAAGTATTTACGATCTTCTTTAAGTCTTTAGAATTTCTCTTATCTCTTTAGTATCGACCAAATGTCTTTAGTATTTGCTTTATCTCTTTATTATAGACCGTAAAGCTTTAGTATTTATCTTATCTCTTTATTATTTACAGTAAGTGTTTAGTATTGCGTCGTTCTGTTTAGTATTGTCTTACTTAAAAGAATATTTTTTCAATCATCGGGGACCCTCTAGCCGAGAGCATGTTATTGAACATTGTGGGTTCTTCTCAATATCCCGAGATTGCAGTGCTCAAAGTCGGCGAACGATTTGAAAACGTGGAATACTTCAGGGATGCCCTCCGTGACTTTGCTATCAAAAGAAAATTTGACTTTACGTTCATAAAAAACGACAGAGAAAGGGTGACGGCTAGATGTTCCAAGGTAGACTGCAATTGGAGGGTCCATGCTTCTCGAGAGGGGAATCTGCAAACCTTTCGAATAAAGACATTGCAGCCCGCACATGTGTGTGGTGGTGGTATCGAGACGAGTTCCCACCCGAAAGCATCCAAAAAATGGGTTTGCGGTCGTGTGATCCAGAAGCTCAAGGATCGTCCTTTGTATCGGGCCGTTGACATTCAACGGGATATTTTGCGAGAGCACGGCGTGTGTCTTCCGTACAAACAAGCATGGATGGGAAAAGAGGTTGCTTGAAGCGCTCTCCATGGGAGTGAGGTACAGAGCTACGATTTGTTGTTATGGTATGCAGAAAAGGTGTTGGAAACAAATCCCGGTAGCGTTGCAGTAATTGACAGTGATGGAGAGCGATTCAGGCGTAGGTTTTTTTGTTTCCGCGCTTGTGTCGCCGGCTTCAAGTTGGGTTGCAGGCCGCTGTTATTTGTGGATGAAACACATTTGCTTGGGAAATACGGTGGCATCTTGTTAGGAGCTATGGGTAAAGATGGCAACGAGGGATTCTTCCACTTCGCATTCGCCA
Organism: Dioscorea zingiberensis; assembly: GCA_026586065.1. Taxonomy (NCBI): domain Eukaryota; kingdom Viridiplantae; phylum Streptophyta; class Magnoliopsida; order Dioscoreales; family Dioscoreaceae; genus Dioscorea; species Dioscorea zingiberensis. The sequence goes on along the minus strand of CM048818.1, from coordinate 49,569,550 downwards.
TAGTGGATAATGAAATAGACGATAATTGGACTTGGTTCCTCACCACTCTCAAGGATACAATATATGGTGATGACGATTATGACAAGTGCATTACATTCGTATCCGACAGATCGAAAGGTCTCGTTAATGCCATCACAAGGGTGTTCCCTTCATCGTCTCACGCCTATTGTTTACGACACTTCGAGGCAAACTTCATGAAAGGAAATACTAGCCTTGGAAAAGCATTGAAGGAAGAGTGTTGGGCCCTCTTTACCCGCATCGCATACGCATGTACAGCTAAAGAATTCGATGATGCGGTGAACGACCTCATGGTGGCATCGGCACAAGCACACCGTTGGCTAATCCAAAAGTCTGATGTGGCCCATTGGTCGAACTATCTGTTTAAGGGGCAAAGATGGGGTGAGATGTACTCGAACGTCGCTGAGTCATTCAATGCATGGATCAAGGAGGCGCGCCACCTCCCGGTCACCGAAATGGTCGACTCAATCAGCTAATATTCACATGTGACTAAAAATCCTATACTGTTTAAGGTTTAGGGTTCCCTATCGCCTCTAACGCTTTACTATCGATCTTAAAGCTTTACTATTTAGTGTAACTCTTTAGTATCCCGTATAACTCTTTACTATTAGGCCTAAAGCTTTATTATCTAGTGTAACTCTTTAGTATCCCGTATAACGCTTTACTATCATACCTAAAGCTTTATTATCGACTGTAACTCTTTAGTATCCCGTATAACTCTTTAGTATCTTTCTTAACGCTTTACTCTTTGTTGGAAGCTTGATTATCTCTTACAAACACTTACTGTTCGCAGGTACAAGCTCATGAATATGATGTATGCCCGGCGCGAGCATGTCCGGCGCTGGGGAACACATCTTTGCCCAGCAATACATCGAAAGCTCGAGGACACTATCGAGTCAAGCCGCTTACTCCGCGTAGGTCGTTCGGACGGTGAGCAATTCGAAGTTATAGAACAGTGTAGCTACGCTGTCAATTTGCGGACAAGAACATGCTCCTGCAGACGTTGGGACGTCTATGGAATACCTTGCATGCTTGCTTGTGCGGCAATCGCGACTTCGGAGACAAGTGTACATCGCTTCGTGGATGACTACTTCATGGTACAAATGTACGCCAATGCATATGCATACCATATTTCTCTTGTACCCGGACACGATAAGCCGACAGATGCATCCCGCGTCCTCCAACTACGACCACCTATTACGAAGAGACGGCCTGGGCGGCCGAGGCGGACTAGAATTGAGTCGCAGGCTTCAGATGTGAGAGAGTTGCGGTGCAGCCGCTGCCAAAACACTGGCCATAATCGCAGGACTTGCAATGCAGTCATAACTGATTAATTTCTTTTCCATCAAGGCTATAAGGTTACTTGTGATGAAAATTTTTTGCACATTGAACACTAATGTGACATATCCGTTTACAAAATGTGGCATATACGTTTGCAAAATGTTTACACGAATACAAAAGATAATAAAGAGTTAGTCCGGATAGTAAAGACATAGCACATGATACTAAAGCGTTAATCCAAATAGTAAAGACTTAGCATATGATACTAAAGCGTTAATCCAAATAGTAAAGACTTGAAATAACGATTCTGATGACTCAGTCAAAGGCAAAAATGTATTTTCACCCCGAAAACCGTTCAATCATGGGCCTTGGAGGAACCGCTCAAACCTCTGCAAACTGACAAGACATTTTCATCTTTTCATACACCATATAACACCGTTTGGGAGACGTTGGACTGAAAAATAACTTCTTAGATAAAGGAGGGACTATATGGGAATAACGATACTTTCAGGGATTATATAGTGATCTGGATATTTTTGGGGGACTTTTTGTTACTTATCTCTAAATATTAATGTATTTCATTTTCATATATATACATATATGACTCTATAGGTTTCAATATATAAGTTGTGATAATATATGCAAAGTTATGTCCATAAATACATTTGGTAGTACATGTAACACATGGATTGGAAAAATAGACAAATTTTCACCACTCATTGTTTTGGTGGTAGCTGGGATAATTTAAGGAGGGTATCATTGACTTGGCTAAATGGGAACCTTTCCAAATGTCCGTAGAAACTGCGAGCCGAAGGGGCCTGAAGATTGGAAGATGGGAAAAGAAAGTTAATAAAAATGCATACAAAGACAAAGTTGCTTGAGAAAATGCCAATCAGGCCTTTTTCCCAAGTTTTTTTTTTATTGAATCTGTGCTCCACTTGCGGCCACTCACAACCGGACACGTTGTTGTTCTTGATCTGTTGGAATCCTATAATAAAGTCTTCAAGCGCTTTGCTCGTTCAAAGCATGGAATTTAGTCCTCCATTTGCTTCCTATAGTTAGCACGTTTCCCAAAGAAGAGTCAATCACTCAAATGTCAATCTCAGTGACAGTGAGCCTCTTTTTCTCTCTTTGTGAACCTCTGAATCTCATAACATATTTCCTCATTCCTCTCCTCACATTAAAAAATATATATATATATATATTATTCAGAAATTAATTTTATGAAAATTAATATTTTTAATCAGTAAAATTAGATCCATTGAGATTTAATATTCTAGATATTATTTTAGAAATATATAAAAACACTTTATATTTGGAGAAGGTTTGGGAATGTAATTGTTATATGGTTAACTCTATTTTCAGATTTATTTATATTTAATTAAGGTTAAATAATAAATATTGTTTTTAATTGGTTACCAATTTTCAAAGATCCAAAACATATATGAGAATTTTCATTTGAAGACTTTGTGTGATATGTCCCAATCAGTACAAGCACAAGGAACACTCAGAATGAATTCTCTTTTTTAGGGTGAGAATGAATCACACATAATAGAATAACTTCCAATCTACCCCCTTCTCCACCTTTTTTTATCTCCCTTTTTTATAACAAAAGAGAATAACTAAAATTATACTAATGGCATCCAACTCTTTAGATCACTCACCACCCTTGAAAGAAAACAACACAGCTAGAAACTGAAACAAGATAACTTAGTTGAGAAGAAGGCTAGCAATTGGGCTTCTGGCATTAGGGCATCAGTCCATATAACGTGGGTTGGACCTCATGGCCCGAGAAGATCAGTGTGTACATTCAAAATATGAAAAGTCATTGGGCAGAGAGATGCTTGAGGTTTTTAAGTTATTTTGCTAGTGTGTTGAAACTAGGAATCTTGGCGTCAGGCTTAATTGAGGTGTTGACCGATTTTCCCCATTGGCTTTTGGAACTGACTTGCCTGGTTTGGAAATCAGGGAATTTCAGACACTTAGCAAGTCGGCGACCACACATCTCGAGGTGGGGCAACACATCCTGAGGCGAGGTGTGTGGCCGAGATGCCGGCACAAGAAAATTTCTCTGGTTCTCAAACCAGGGAAGTTGAGGTTTAGCTCTGGCTGCCCCGTTTACAAGTTTTAATGAGTGAATGCGGAGACTCGATTTGGAAAAGGATCTCTTTTTTTTTCTTTGTTTTAAAGTAAATATATCAAATTTTTTTGGGTGGAGTTTTCATGTACAAGGTTAAAATATATTGTGAGTTGTTGACTAGGTTTTTAAGTCAGGGGAATAGTGTTTCAAAAGTCAATTATATTATTTTCATTTTCTAAAACAAAATTTTTTATTTATTTTATTTTATTTTAATATTTTTAAATTGAATTCTTGAAAGGCTATTTAGCAACAAAGATAAATGGCAGTCTTAGAATGTTGTTCAACAAAATATAAACTTACAAATGCTTTGCCTTGAGACCAAATAAATAAGTAATTAAAATTTTTCTTTTATATATAATTTTATAAACAGATAATTGTTATATAGCTATAGAAATCATGTTTTAATATAGTTATATTTGGAAGAATAAATTCGGAGACCAGTTGGAGAAAGAATGGAAGGATGAAAAATTATGCGGAAAGAGTAATTTGGTTTTAGAGTAGTGATATAATTACCGACAAAGTATCCAGAAAATAATTCCCGAAACCATTGATGGTGTATCGAGATCATCAACACACACGTCTGGAGGCGCTATCAACAGTTTTGGAATACTTTATCGGTAAGTATATCTTTTCTCTTGGTTTTATGGCAACTACTTTTAATTTTTTCTTTAATTTACCTCAGGCCAGTTCAATTTGACAAGCCAATCCAGCTTCTTTGAAAAATAAATAAATGTAATCATGTAAACCAAGTTGGTTTAGCACCATTATCATTACAAAATCCACTTATTTACCAATTATTTGCAGTGTTTTACTGCAATTACCTACTTTCAGTTGGCATCATTGTCCGCATCATACATTACAAGGTAATTTGCTAGAGAAATTAGGAATCAAAGCTATCTTTCCATCATTTTCAAATTACCTTTCAATATTTGAAAATCCAAGCTCACAAATCAGACAATTTGTATTTCATTCTCATCCTCCAAAGTCATCACAGTTGAGGATATCTACACAAATACCATCATATACAGCGCATACATCCAATTACAACATGACCAACTAGAAAATGGGCCTGAAAAACCAAAAAAAAAAAAAAGAGGATTCAATGCATCCCACCCAGCACCTGACAAAATCATACACATTATTGGTTTAAATCAGACAACATATGTTTAACAAAGGAATTTCCAATATAAAGACTTTACAGCAGCAACTACAGAGAGGTGCTAGGTAGAGAACCCATTAGAATTACAGGACTGCTGCTTTTAGATTGCAGCATCTTGTCCGGCCTTGCTTTCGAAAATAAATTAGAAAACATTCCTGATAAGGCATCAGATGGCCGAACAAAACGATCCAATAACCCATCAAATTCTTTGCCATTTCCATTTATCGTCATCTGTTCTGTGGAATCCTCTCTACTGTCTGTTCGTGAAGACTTGCCACAAGAACAGCCCTTGAGTTTACTGAAGCAAGCTTTGTGGAAAAGGGATCCACATGAAAGGCACGTTACAGCTTCATCATCCTGCTGTTAGGAAAAGTGAAAGGCGTCATTATCTACAGAAAATTGCAGGTAGGAGGATTACAGTTAGAAGTTTCAAACCTGAAAGGGGAAAATGAAGGACGTAGGGTCATCACATGATTGTCGAGCTGCACAAGGGACACCAGCATCACAGCACACAAGGCATTGTTGGGTAATGTGCTCAAAGATTTTACTGGAAATGGTTTCCACAATAACAGGGAGAGCTACCACAAGAAAATAATTTCGAATGAAGTCACAAAGACAAGAAGAAAAGAACCTGAAGAATGATATAATCATAAAACCACATAGAAATAGTCCGTATTTACTCTTAAATATGTTTATCATACAAGCACACTCGACAAAAACTATCAGCTCAGGAGAGCTCTTACATGCAAAAGCTTTTCTTGATATTTTAGTGTTAATAGTAGACGCTGGCCAGCAGTGTATCCTACACAGAAACCACACTATAATTTCTCATGATAGCAGAATTTATAGGAATCAACACTGGTGAAGGCAGAGATCACTTGTGTACTAAATGAAAGTTTTGCAATACCGCCTCTGGAGAATGGAATGACCAGCTGAAAGTTAACTTGCTCTGAGGAATGTGATTGTATCCTGTTCTTATCTTTTACTTTCCATCAAGGTCAACATCTTTTAGATTGATTGATCAAAACCAAAGTGTCAGAACAGGAAATAAATGCCAGATGCATCACAAGAGAATTGAATTAAAAGGATGTTGAATTTAATTGAGGGAAAGATGAGTCCAATATTCCCACCATAAAACTATACTTTTGATCATTATTATGACATGATAGACACAATTACGACTGCCCAAGTACTGACTACACTATTAAAAGTGGCTTGTTTGATGGTCATATAGTGAAAATCGAATAACCAACAAATCAGCAACATTTGGCTTACAAGGGGGAGCTGAACCTGTTTCCTTCCATTGATGTGGAAACCAAAGCCACAACATTACTCTTAGTGGTGAACAAGACGATCATCAGCATAGAGGATATAGTTGATTTGAACAATGTCACTGATCTTGAAACCCCTGATAAGCCAAAAAATAATCCCTCTAAGAAAAGATAAAAAGAGCCCTTCATTTTTCCCATGTATTCTTGTAACAAAGGTCTCTTAAAACCTCAAGTATCATATGGGAAAAATGGGCATAGGATGGATGACACACAAGATGAGACATCACTTATGGGCTCAACTAGTAAAATAAAGGAGGGGCATAAAGGGAATTTAGAAAATAAATTTCCAAGCATGAAAAAAATGAAAAAAAGGAGTCCTTGTCTTCCTAATTACTCTTGTGAATTCCTTTGATATCCTTTATCTTCTAATAAAATGGATTGCAGTCACAGCAATCCCTCCTATAAACTCCAAAAAAAATGTTAATAAATTTTAATGTGTATACTAAATAAGATCATGTTGCCCCTAAGACAATGGGCATGTGACTGCATTTAAGAAATGACAACCCACATTAGAAATAAGAACATGCTTCTAATCAATCAAATGAAACAAAGAACACTTCCCTCACCTTCCCAATAATGCCCCTTCCTCTCACCAAATATTCCAATTCAAGCAACTAAATCACACTTACAAAGTTCCATCTTCCCTATTCATTCTACACCTATGCCTTTCCTTAGGTAATAATCTTTTAGCTCAATACTAACAACCTTCTAATATTTCCACCAACAACACTATCAAGAATACAGAGAACAGTATGGTATCTAGAGCTATCATTCCTAGTGTGCTTTCAAATTTCTTTTCCTATGTCACCGGTAAAAAGAAAAATCTATAGGTGTATTATCTTTTCTTATAAAATTTCACTTCTTTTTTACAATCTCTTCATTATAATTCTTCTTTCTTTTCACCACTTTTTTATTGCCCCTTTCCTTTTTACGGTCTTTTCTTTCAAATATAGAGCCAATGCTCCCAATATAGCATTGAAATTTATGGTGTTAGTTCAACCTCATGTCTGCTTCAAACATGTTGAACTGAACAGTGAACTTCTTTATTAGCCTCTTTATAATTCCATTTTTTTCTTCCCTTTTTGATTTCTATTTTTTTTCTTTATTTCAAAAAGAAAGAAGAAAAAAGGAAACCGGAAAAAAAAAACAATAATTCATTTCTTTCATACATCTGTGTTGTTCATGTGCAGCCATTTTTGGGACTTTGGTGGGTGACACTGGTTGTGATGACAATTTAGAGGTTAAGATAACTTGTTCTCATGCTTGGACAAGGAATCATACAAAGAACTCCTGACTTTCTAAAGAAAATTTGTTGTGGCCAATCCCGAGTTTCCCCTTGATTGTTAGGTTAAAACCAAAATAAGTGCTGATTGCACACGATGATGCAAACCAAATCCTCAAAAAGCTTAGAAGATACACTATTAACTGTATAACTTAGAGCTGGATTCTCAGTCGTGCTGGCCCGACTTCATGCCTGTGCCAAGCCGAAGCCCCACAGTCCGCGGGCCGGCACAACACAGGCACAAAATATTTCGTGCCCAGGCCATGCCTGACCCGTGGGCCGTCTCGGCACGACCCGAATCATGCCGACCCGAATTCAACCACATGGCAACACCAGATGCTACCACGTGGCAATTTTATTTTATTTTTTAAAAAATATAAATATATATAGGGCATGAAGGCATGTCATATAAATGTATGATTAGACTAGACATTATAGAGCAGAGAGATGTTGAACGGTTCTCTTTCTTTAAGAAATTTTTTTTAAAATATATATATATATATATATATATATATATATATATATATATATATATATATATATATATTAGAGAAACAATCTATACTTCCATGTGGCACTTTTTATTTTGAAAAAAAAAGATATATAAAATATATTGGGTTGATTAGACTAGACATTATAGAGCAGATAATCGTTGAACAAACGGCTCTCTTCTTTAAATAAATTTTAAAAAAACAATATATATAAAATTATGATAGAAATTATGTGCTGCCACATAGCAATTTAACGTTGACTCCTTTTCAATCAAAGCATATAACCAAATCATCTAAGAGACTTGCAGTTTCAGCTCGGTGGAGAAGCAATAGCGGTGGAAGCAGCTCCCGCATCCTCTTTAAATATATGGCACGGCGTTGATGATGAGCTTCAAAAGCTCCAAAGGGCCATGCTCGGAATCAAGTCAATTATCCGAGATGCAGAGGAGAGGCAGGTCAATAAGGAGGCTATCAAGAACTAGTTGACCAAGCTCAAGCATACAGCATGCAGTGTATGACACCGAGGACCGAGGACGTCTTGGACTAGGCCAACACTCATTCCCTGGTACTCCGCTGGAAGTCAGAGCTTCAACATTCATCCCCTGATGTCTTGATTGCCATTGAGCTTTTTATTTTATTTTTTTTAGAATTTTAAAAAAAAATTAAAATTTTTATAACAGGCCATGCTTGGCCTGTGCGGGAACCGGCCCGGCCCTACACGGGCCGTGTTTCGTGCCTGGCCAACTCTGGAGAAATTCGTGTCATTTCGGGCATGACATAAACTTCGCCTGGCACAACCATGCTCGAGCCGGGCCGGGCCGGCATGGCCCAGAATCTAGCTCTAGTATAACTAGACAATCCTTAAATTCCAAGACATTCTCTATTTTATATAAAGTATGAAAAGATAAACACAATTTATAAAAAGATAACACTGAGGCTTCAACTTGAGTTTGAACTCTTTAAGTACTAGGGTTTCTTAACTTTTACTGCCTCCAAACTTGCTTAAACTAAAAGAAATCCTAATTAAAATATTATAATCTTGACCACTAATGTAACCTAAGGACCATTATTTTATGAACACGAAAAACTAATGTAAAACCGTAAAATCGGGCATGTTGATCCCATTCTTGGGCTTATTCATCCAAAGTCTTAGGCCAAGCAGTTCTTGGTCCTCTTCGGACATGGCTAGCTACTTCGTGAACTTTATTGAGTGTCTATCCATCATCATTCAAGTAGTGTTTGTTTGACTGGATGGGTACTTACATCTAGGGATGGAGATGTGTACATCTAAACCTATTATTTGGTTCCTCATCCTTGGATAAGGTCATCCAAAATTATTGGATGACTGTATCTAATAAAAAAATAGGATATGGCCATCTAAAAGCTCATGATCCACTCTAGTGTATATTCCCATCCTCTTTAATTTCTCTCATTCAATTACTTCTCCCATTACAGTCACCTTCTTGCTCGTGCCCTTGCTTGCCAGACGATAATCCCGACAACCCCGATAGCCTACTCCGGCTCTCCCCTTCTGACAACACCAACCGCTCCAACAACCACCTTGCATGCTTCGGCTCTCCCCCTATAACCACCTTGGTAGCCCCAACAGCTCCTTGCGTGCTTCGTCTTTCTAACTCAAGCAGCTCCAACAACCACACCGTTATTAGGTCAACTCTTTCTCTTCGGTTAAATTTGGATATGCTTAGGCAAATTTGATCAAGTTTACCTCTGATTTTATTGATTAAGTTAGGATTTTGTTGATCAAGTTCGCTTCTAATTTCTGAAGTATGGGTTCATCTCAATGAAGTGATAATAGTTCCCTATTTGAAAGTGAAATTTAGTATCAGAAACTATCCTCAATTGAAATCATCAAATATTAGTTGGCAAAAATACAATGAAAGCTATTTCTAATCTAGGCCAAACCAACCTGGGTATTCAAGAATCAAGATAACCACAATGTCACATGTAATTTAAATATTATTAAATATAACATAATTAAAACATAACAAATTTAATTCATCAAAGAAAAAAAATATTATTAATTAAGATATATTAATATAATTAAGGTATAATTCATTTTATTCACACATATTACTAATTAGTAAAGTAAACTAATTAGAATAATTTATTTTTTTCAGTTAAATATTAAAATATTCAAAAAAATTAACACAAAGGTAACCTCACCACTCATAATAGGGGTAACCATATCCCCCATATCTAATAAAAATAGTTTATAAACAAACACAAAAGTGCACATCCACATCCATATTCATCTCTGTTTAAACAACCAAACACAAAAAGTATACATCAAACTTTTTTCCTCTATCCAACCAAACACAAACTGTAATTCTTCATCCTGTATCTGCACATCCTTATACATCTTCATCCAGTAAATAAAGAGTTACAAACAACCAAATGCTACCTTAGTATCGAAACTTAATTCATATCAGTTGATCCAACTTGTCCTAACATGAACATAGGTTCGGTTTGGAGTCTTTGAACCATTTGGGTCATGTATTTTTTCTTTTTCTAGTGAGCTTCTTCGTTCTTCTTAATTTTGTGTGTTTGGTAACCTTGTCTCCTTTGAACGAATTATAGGTACTTAACAACCATTAGCTCCATAACTATCACACTGTCCATATCCAATTTCGTCAAAAGTCACGAGTAAATAGTTCATTTCACACGTGCCTCCACTTAACGTTTAACTAATATGTTGTTTACAAACCTAGTATAACGCGCTTTGAGTTTAAGAGCAGGGTATTAGATATATTAGGATATTACCTTATATATCTATATTATATTACACTAATCTCTATATTAGATCTTTATTTCAATAGTTATATCCTAATATAGGGTGCCAATAGTAACCCCTTATACTTAACACCTTGTCATCATGTAAAACTAAGCTAATTCATATTCTCTATTCTTAATGTAATACTAAACCTATTGTTCTCCCTATTCTTAATAATCATCAATCTACAACCTACATGCTAGAGGCTAATTTGACCCAATTACCACTACTGCAATCTCATTTATTAGGTTTTTTACACACTCATATGGCTCTACAAAATCCTGAAAAATACACTCTCATAAATTTATCCTTTTTATATTTTTACATATATTATAATGTATTTTTAGACCTGCCTAACACATGACCAACCCAAAGGAAAGATTAAAAAAAAACTTGGAGAATTAAAAAAACTAAGTGAAAAAAGATTAGTGCTATGATGGGTGTGGAGGCATTCAGCTGCTAGGTTTCAACCTAATCAACAACAAATACCATGTGTTAAGGTTCCTTTTTCATAAGCATCCTTAATGTTCACAGTATTGGATTTATTATGCCAAGGTTTCAAGAATATTTTGAATTCTTCACCTAAAACTTTTATACTGAAACTTTTCTCAACCTATGGATGTCGATAAAAAAGGCTGAACAACGTAAATATTTTCATGTGTGCATACTTTCTTGATTTTGCAATATTTGCTTAACATATCCTTGACTCAAGTGAACTATTTATTATAATTTAATAATGCATGAAAACCAGCTAATTTGTCATTTTATGCCCTTTAAATATACACCTTTAAGCTTTCAAATTTTTGTTCACTTTTATAGGTCATACTTTTGTACATGGTTTGTTTTTTTTTATGCATTTTATGTTCTAATCACTACAGGCAGCCCGGTGCTACAAAGCTCCTGCTATGCGCGGGGTCCGGGGAAAAGTTAGACCACTTGGGTCTAATCACTAATAAATTAATTTATATTTTAAAAACATAATACCCGTATAATTGTTGCACTTATACACCTAATCAAAATGTGCGAAAGAATAAATGTAATGAATTAATATCAAACCAAAGGACATAAAAGTCTTTTGCTTGAGTTAGTTAAGTGATTCAGCGGAATAACCCTATACTTATAAGAATCTTAACTTTACAAGGGTATACAAGAAAAACGAAACCTCACGAGGATATAATTTTAGGATTTTACAAGGGAATACAAGTTAAAAAAAACTAATTTTTTTTCCAAATAATTGTGCGATAATTCTATTCTTAATACATTAACCTTGGCTCAATCATGGTTAAATTTGCACCAATTTCAATGAAACATCATCAAGGCCACATGTCAAGCTGAAATTTGTATGACAGCATTACATCAAATGCAGTAGAGCAAAATTTTACAAAGAAATGCACCATTGACTTCTCATGAAAAGATGGTGAAGACATGCTCAAAATAATTTGATCTAATAGTTGTCACAACTAATTCTTCTTCAATTGGTATTTTCAATAAAAAAAACCAAATGCATCTTAACACCAGTAAAGCATGTCCAAAGATTTCAAATAGACGTCCACTCCATCAATCTGATCACTATATTTAGGCATATAGGTGACACTTGAATTTTTACACTAATACAGAACAAGGTTTCCACACCATGGTTTTATATTTTACAAGACAACACATTTGGCCAAATTTATAAATAAAAAAAATAAAAAATAAAAAAAACAAACAAACAAAGTGAGTATCATGATGTGTGAAAAGCACAATAATGATGTTTTGACAAGCTGATTATTAAACTCACCAAGAGAGATCAGGAGGAAGAATGGGCAAGAAAGAAACAGAAGGAATGGGGGAGACAGATAGCCTAGGATGCTTGGTTTCTTCGGATTAGATAACAGGATGTATACAGACCCCATATTAAGAAAAAGGTCAATGTGACATAAATTACAAAAACGAAACCCCTTGAAGTTTACCATTCATAATTGTTTGGTCCAAACAATACTAAAACCTAAAAGTTAGTTCGGAGGTTAGACAAATTAGTTCCTTATTGGTCGGAAGTATTACCAGTTAGCCAATAATCAATGTTATCTGGATATCCAGGAAAAATTTATGTATCCCTGTACGGAGAAACTTACGTATACCTATACCATCTTCTCCTTGGATACAGAGTGATACACGGATCACATATCCCTCATGTGATCCTAGTTTACTAACCCTACTATAAATTTTTTTAGCCAAATTCTACATTGGACTTGCTACCGCTTATCCTCTTTTCTACTCCAACACTCTATCAAAGTATATTATGAAACATTAATTTTTCCCTTGATTTAATTCTTTGAATTTGTCTTTCCCATCTTTTAAAACTCCACAAATCATTTTTATCTTTTCCTTAGCTTTTTAAATCATGATTCTTACCTTTTTTTCCCCATCTTACTACTTTGTTTAACTTTTAGCCATTTTTTAGATTTACATGATTCTAAGAATTTTATTTTGCATTATTTTAACATTAATATGATTTAAATACTTGTATATAGTTGTATTTCTCTAAAAATAACATACTTTACTACAGTATTTTCCATTCCTCTAAAATCAATTTTGATTTGCTGCAATGTTCTTTTCAAAGATTTTTAATAAATTTGGAATTATATGTATCATGTAATTATATACTTAAGATTTGTAAATAGGATGGCTAGTGGTGCTAAAAATAATAAAGAAACTAGTGGATGATTGAGAGATTAGAGATGCTCCTTCATGGAAAAAGGCAAAAAAGTGCGGGAGAAAATTGTTGATGGGAGTACAAATTATGCAAGGGAGTATTTAATGTAACATATGCTATCAAGCACTTGTTTACCCTAAATGGTAGACTAAATATATTTCTCATAGGTTATTGGGTCAACAGGTTTCTTTTTCTTGTGAAAGAAATTGAAGCACTTTTGGAATGATTTCAAGTATCAAAAGGAACAGGCTTCCATCGCCAAGGATAAATGATTTGGTTTACATTTATTCTAATTTGTCTTTTATCTAGAAAAATAGAAAACTTATCATGATGAGATCCTTAGAAGTTGTGGGATGTTTGTGGTGATGACTTTGATATTGATGGAGAAATGGAGCTTGAGCTAAGCAATTTGTTGCTTAATGATCAAGTTTTGACGGCAACCAATTTTGACATGGCACATGACGGCAATGAAGGCTCAAAGGAAAAAAAGACAATGTATCGATTGATGTTGATTATTAATGAAATTTAGTTTCCTTGATATAGTTTGTGAACCTAACTGCATCTTATGATATAGCAAAGTGTCTTTTATGAACTCTGATAATATGGTTAAATGTATTTCATGAACTTATATAATTTGCTATGGGTAAATTAGCACATGTACTAAGATGTGATGAATGTTTTCTTAATATATAATATATTCACTAGTAGAATTCAAAACTACATGTCATAATAGTTGTCATATTTTTTCCAATAGAACCAACCAAGACAATATATATAAATATATATTTGCAACTACATACACATATCCAATTTTCAATAAATTCACATGTCAGATACTCTGAGATATCTGGATACTCGACACCCGTGTCATTGTCCAAGTACCATAGATCATATACTTAGGTTTTAGCCCAATCCACCTCATTTCCTCCAAATCTTCTGTTGATCCCTATGTCACCAATACCCAACGGATGCAGTAGAATTCTATAGTTGGTGAAGGACATGGTCTGTTAGCATTCTAAACGATAAGATAATTTACTTAAGATTTCCATCATGTTCTTAGCCTTTCATAAGATTTTGATGGTTTTAACAAGTAGAGCACTAGACTCTTGGGTACACTAGCAAGGAGCAATAACACAGTATCCATGATGGACTTTTTGACAAGGAAGCTTTGTAATAATGTCTATGTTGTGGGGTGCAAGCAAATAATTAGGGTAAACAACTAGAAAGTATTTTCGGGGTTTACCTGCAAATGCTCCCTTTGAGAGATCAACAAGGTCTCGAAGAGCAAAAAAGTCATTGCTTTCAAGAAGATGTTTGCGAAATCCAAGGCCTCTCTGGATGGAAGTCCGGAATGGGCAGCGAAGATATGGGAACATAGCAGCTATTCTCTTCCTAACACTCATGACATGAAGCAAAGCTGGCACTTTGGAAAATAAAAGAGGATTAACTGCACTTACACAGAGCATAGGCTGCAAAAAGAAATATCATAGATGTTACATAGCAGCAGCATGCAGCAATATCTTCTTTCAAAATTGTTATTAAGTCAATCTCAAGAACATTCAGGAACAAAAATGAATACTTTTTCATGAAGTTGAAACATATCATGATTAGAAATAAGTACACAACAGTATCCTCCAGAGAAGATCAAGTTGACCTACAAGTAAAATATAACCAAAATGAAAGCAGGTAACTTGTATTCACAAGTGTAACAACATAAATTACCTGGTCATAAATTGATTCCAGGTATGCTTTAGCTAGCTGAGAAACTGGATATAATGAAAAATCCCAGAGATGCAAGACTTTAGCTGGAAGAACTGCAGTATCATTTGTGTGACATGAACTGCAAAACAATTGCCCAGTGTACTCACAACACCTAGGTTTATTCCATTTAAGTTTCTGTACAAGTTCTTGAAACAGGGTGTTTCTGACATTTAAGTGTGTGTGGCATGCTGCACATGCATAATTTTGAGCTTCAAGCAACTGTCTGATAGATTTGTTTGGCCTTAGTTGAAGGATGAGGGCTATAGTTTTTCCCATTGGGGAAGCAACTTCTGGAGAGGTCTCAGTACAATGTGAAACTTCAGCATTATCATCTCCAGCATTCTGCAGGAATCCAGTCATGAGAGTGTTGGGTAAGACAGAGTTGGAAACAGCTCCATTTGGGGACAAAAAAACAGCCAAAATCCTAGGTGCTCCAATAGGAAGCCTAGAATGCAAAATGGAGCGCAAACAATCTTGAATAAGAGTACTTCTCTCAGAAACAACACTTGGGGAAGCATTTCCAAAAAACTTCAAGGATTCTCTCCCAACATTTGACCATGGAGATGGGAAAGGAAGACCACTATCAGAAAATAAAATTTTCAACTGTTTGTAAAAAGCAAAGAAATCACGGTAACGTCGCTCTATCTCCCATTGATCATTGCCACTCCACACCCTTAGTCGGTATGATGTATACTCCTTAACCCCAACCAGTCTTTCTCCTAAAGAAACATCTCCCTGTTTCTGTTTAGCTCCAACAACTTCAACCCAATCAATCTTTGAAGAGTTGCGTATAGGAAGAAAAGCTTCATCTGTGCCTGATGTGGATGCAGTTGAGCTTCCATCTCGAAAATGATGAGATTGCTTTGTTGTATTTATTTCACTAGGTAAACCAACCCAAGGTCCCCAGGATTTCCCTGAATCCAGAAGGATTTCTTCCATCTCAAGCACCATCTCCTCATAGGTGTCATTTACACTTAATTTCTTGACCTATAAAATAAAACAAAAGGCTGATAAGAATACAGTAACTAAAAGCCACAAAAATAGGAAGATATTTCCACATATAAACCTACAAATTCCAGTCACACATCTAAAATAGGATACAAAAACTCCAACTGCAGATAACTAATGAGTTGAGGAGATATGAAAAGACCAATAATACACTGGTTAATTTAAAGAAAAATATCACATCATTTTCTTTTTTCCCTTCTCCTTTATACCTTCATCTTCTCCTTGTCTATGCCAATTATCCTTTTCTTCTGTACACTCAGGGACATGGCTGCTAAGTATATGGCTCTTATGATCCTTACTAATAGGATGATGAAGGGTACTTCAAGATTTACCTGGTCAACTCTTCTTCATTCAATCAGTTTTGGGTCATTCAAGAATAAAGCCTAAAACAACAGGATTAATATAAAGCCTAATAAAACAAGGTTAGCAGGACAAAATGGAAAGGTGTTTCTTATTAAAGTATCAGTATTGGAGAATCAAATAACTGATAAAGAACCACAAATGAAACAATACTACAGTATGATTTGAGAAGCCCCACATCAAAATTTATTTTTGAGTAACTTATTCAAAGTAGAATTTGGTTTAACCATTCACCCAATTCAACTCGATAAACTCACTAACTATTGATGTCTTCTGATACATGGATTTTCTATAAATAACAATGCCTCCCCCATTTACTTTGTAATTTTCATCTTGTTATTCATTCTGCTGGATCAAAGCAGATTAATTAACAGATGATGAATTCACCCTTCACCATCCAATAGAATATGGCTGGGTACACCAAAAACAAATGTAAAGTAGAGACCTTAACTAAAAATTGCCCCCACCTAATTGCCCTAGATTTGCTTAAATAGTTTCCAGTTTCTAATCATCGCATAATGCATACTAGAATGACTGTTAGATTATGATCAGATGATTCTTGTACAAACTAATACAATCTATCATCCATCTTCTATCAAAGACCATGGGAGCAACATAGGCTCTATCCAAAAGTAAAATAAAGTAAAAGTATAATATTTGTAAAAAAGTAAATTCCTATGGAGATTTAGGCTATAAAACTCTCATTGCTGACTATAAAAAAAAAAAAAGAAAGTAACTATTACCATTCAAAATTCAAAAAGAAAGAACCATCTAAATACACTTTTATATCTTCTTGTGTGACCTATATATGAAAAACTTAGTTGTTAATCATTCTATCTATTGACCATATAAACTATGAAACATATGCCCTCTGTGATGGCAACTTCACAACATCAATTTTGATACTATAAAAATAACGCACATTCCCAAACTTCCAAGGAAACTACACATTAGTTTCACGATAATATTTGTTCATAAGCAATAGTCCTCCCTTCTATTTAAAGATCTCCATATTCCAAAAGTCTATCTTGGAAAAGCAAACTAATAGTCAAAAAAAATAATAATAATAACCAAATGCCAGCATGCATATTAGATAAGACAGGCCAGATGCTTCCTACATGAAGTCAATCTGCAACCTACTACATTATACAAGACAAAAACCAAAACTATAGTTCCCCTTAAACCTTAATCTAAGATAACTGAAATAAAGCACACATGGAACTGACCTCATCCACTAGATGGCATTCCTCAACGGATTTTTCTTCATCAATCTTTTTCAAGCAAGACTCATGCCCATTTTTTTCCATTAACAGAAAACCGGAGGCCATACTACTGTCGTGAGACCCAACCTCTGCACCATGGAATGTCATGCTTGACACAGAATGCAACTGGTCTAAAGTATTATTGCCAAATACTCGGAGTCCAGAGTCTCCATCTACATCCAGCTCACAAGATGATACACTCTCTATACACTGATTAAGAACTTGGGGGGTGCTGCTGTAGCTGATCACAGGTATATCCCTCAGGTCTCCTTGCTTCAATCCATCAGGGGGGAGGTCGCTGGCATGGTCCATGACCGGTACTGAATTGCTTCCTTCCATATCCAAACGGCCTGGCTGCTGATTCGTATGCTCAGAATGATATAAAGATAGAGACGAGAGATCTTCTCCTCCAGTTTCTTCTTGTACGAACTCATCCCAGTCATTGGCACCAAAAGCAACAAAGGAGGTCATCAGGAGAGGGTTTCCAGCCTGGGAATTGCTTTCCCGGGATGGTTGAAAGAAAAGCCCCTCGTTTCCACGCTGATGGTTCCCATCTTCATCGTCCGTGCCCCAGCCACTCAGTGAGCCGTCCTCATCTTCCAAAAACCCATCCGTGATCGCCTTCTCCCCATCATTGTGGTGATCGCCAACCTTTCCTCCGATTTCTCCATCCTCTTCATCGTCCGAATTGAGGGCCGATCCAGTCCCGTCGGAGAAGCATTGACAAGGTGCCGATCCCTCCCCGGGGGACTTGGAATCGCTCAAGGACCGAGAGCATCTCTCGGAATGGCTTATGCTGCGATCAAGAAGAGAATCAGCTCGGCGCCCAACCGAGCTGCAGATGCTGGCGGTGCCGAGAGCGGAGTTGGCGCTGCAGTACCTGTCCAAGTCGGAGCCTTCGCAAGAGGAGTAGGAGGTGGGCGAAGCATCGCCGTCCCATGAGCACTGATCGTCGAGGTTGAGCGATCGATCCAGAGAAGCGTTCTCAGCAGAGAACTCCATTTTCGTCACTGATCATTCCAACAACTAAAAGTGAAGAAGAATTCAAATGAAAAGTAGGTGCCCATGATCATCGAGCGATCTAAATGAAGAAAGGAAGATCGAAAAGCAAGCAAGCAAACAATCAATCAATCAAACAGGACGTGGAAGATAACTAACGTCCGATGCGATGCCCTAGAGGAGAAGGAGAGCGAAAAGTTCACATCCGACATTTTAATCATCAAAATAAAGAGAATTTAAAAATAAAATAAAATACAGTAATAAATTGTTAAATAATTGTTTTTACAATTTTGATAATAATTAATTAAAATTAGGGATGATAATATCACATGTAATCGCCAAAAATAGCTTCCCATTTATTATCTCTGTCTACCTTTCTTAATCCAAACCTGTTTACTTTGTCCCAAACCAGTTTACTATTTTTAAATAGGGCAAAAATCATTAATGGTTCTTATCACTTTGTTCGTTTCCAATCTTATATTTTAAAAGAGTAATGATACATGCCCCGACTCAATTTCCCGAATGAGTTTCCCGACTGACGTGGCATGTCCACGTGGAGGGATTCTCTCTCCTAATCATTTTTATAAAAAAAAATTTGGTTGAATTAAACGAAAAGTTTGAAATTTGATTCTGCTCCACCTTTTTCTCTTTCTCGTCCGCAGTACCGTCCTCGTCCCCAAGCTCTTCCCTGTGACCAAGAGCATCCCCGAATCTTTCCTCTCCCCCTCCTTCTCTGTCGCCGTCATCGTCCCCGTCCCCAATCCCTTCCCTGTTACTAGGAGCGTCACCTTCTTTCACTCCGGACACCGCCCAGGAGCGTCACCTTCTTTCACTTCGGCCACCGCTTTCACTTGCCGAACTCGGCCCCCTCCTCCCCTGTTAGCACCCCCGAGTCACCCCTTACTGGTAAGACATCCCAATTTCCTTCGATTAGGGTTTCAAATATCGGGGTTTTGCATTAAATATCTAATCTTTGATGGGTTTTTTTGGGGAAATTATAGCCGGGACTCGGAGGAGCTATTGGAAAAGGTGTCTGAGATAGCTGTCGGAGAGGAAACCAGAACCGTGGAGCCCGAAGACCCCCACCGTCCATGATTGGTTCTTCTCTTTGGCTCTTGTTTCTTCTTTTATTAGCTTATGTGCTTTTGTTTTCTTATTGAATTCTTTGCCTGCTTTATGTTGTGGCTTTTGGAATAGTTCTTTTTTTTTGTTGAAATTCTTGGTTGGTGAAGGAAGGATGATGGCTTGCGTTCAAGATTCTTGTGTAAATAATCAGCTGCTCACATATGAAATTTTAAATTTTTTTTCTGTTCATTTATGCTCTTACTGTCCAAATATTATTGATGTTGTGATGAATTTCCTTTTATTTGTGATTAACATGAGCTAATCTTGATAAATCAATAGATTTGATTAGCATGAACTGAACAACGGTAATGTTTTATCATACAACATGCATATTATCAATGATTTATACCTATGTGCACATTCGTGAAGATTCATTATTTGGCCAACATCTACCAACTATGGATCATATTGTATATTAGCTAATAAATTTTCTTGTCAATTTCTTTTGAAGGAGCTACAAGTAGTACAAAGAATTTTCTTGACCATATACAGAAGCCAAGTATTGTGGTTATTCTTGTGTACATGTAGAATTAAATGTTTTTGTGAAGTTCTAGGCATTAACTGTTAATTGAAATCCACACATATGGTGGGAAAATCTAAGAAGATAACCACTGACCATTTAATAGTCACAAATTTGCATATTAAACCTTTTCTAATCCTTATTTCTCACATGCTCTTTCTCTCGGAGAAAATTAATCTATTACTACTGTGTAATGAAATGTACTGAAATCTTTGTTTTTTTTTTTTGATGTGTATAAGTCTTTTTCTTATTGTTGTTGTCATTTTATATGCTTTCTTTTGAGGTTGTCACAATGGTTTCTTCTTGCATACAGAACCCAGAGTTGTGTTTTATTAAATATGGCAGAATTGGATCTTGGGTCTTCTAAACAGAGCAAAAATGGGACAGAAGCAGAAGAGTCTTCTGGTTTAGAAATATTGATTAAAGAGAAGGAAAATTTAGTACACTTGGAAGATTCAAAATGTGAAACAGTTATTCCAAAGGCAGGAATGGTGCTTAATTCAGAAGAAGAAGTTTACAATCTTTATGTTGAGTATGCTCGACAAAAAGGGTTTGGTGTTACTAGAAAAACTACAAAATCAGGGAGATGATGGAAAAGTAAAATATTATACACTTGCATGTGTAAGAGGCGGCAAAAGGAAATCTACATCAAAAAATTCTTTCAACCCAAGGTCATCCACCAAAACAAATTGTCAAGCAAAAATTAATATTGTTGTTGGTAGTGATAGGAAGTTTATTATATCTCATGTCTATTTGGAGCACAATCACATACTAAATCCACAAAAATCTCGTTTTCAAAAGTGCAATAAAAGAATGGATGCATATGTGAAGAGAAGGCTTCAACTAAATGATCAAGCAGTTATAAGTTTAAGAATTTTCACTCTTTAGCTGTGGAAAGTGGTGGATATGAAAATTTAACATATACTGAAAGAGATTGTCGGAACTATATTGCACAAGCAAGGCAAATCAGGCTTGGAGTTGGAGATGCTGAAGCACTTGGCAATTATTTCTCTCGCATGCAACGAAGAAATTCACAATTTTTTCATTTGATTGATATGGAAGAGGAAGGCCGTTTAAGAAATGTTTTTTGGGCAGATGCAAGATGTATAGCAGCTTATGAAGCTTTTGGTGATGTTATATCTTTTGATACAACATACTTAACAAATAAGTATGATATGCCCTTTGCTCCTTTTGTTGGTGTAAATCATCATGGGTCATCCATATTATTTGGATGTGGTTTACTATCAAAGGAAGATATTGAAACCTATATTTGGTTGTTTAAAACTTGGTTGGAGTGCATGTCAGGGAAGGCTCCAAAGGCTATAATTACAGACCAATGCATAGCTATTCAAGGTGCAATTAGGGCAGTTTTTCCAAATTCCCATCATCACCTTTGTATTTGGCATATTTTGAACAAGATTCCTGAGAAGCTTGGAGGATTAACTCAATATAAAGCAATAAAGAAGATTTTGAAGCGTATTGTTTATGAGGCAATGGATATACAAAAATTTGAAGACTTTTGGTTGAAGATGGTAAAGAAGTATAACATTGAAAAAAAAATGAATGGTTGAATTTCTTGTATACACATCGTCAACGTTGGGCACCTATATATGTTAAAGGCATTTTTTGGGCTGGAATGTCTACCACTCAAAGAAGTGAAAGTATAAATGCTTTTTTTGATGGTTATGTTGGCCCAACAACATCCCTAAAACAATTTGTGGAGCAGCATGATAATGCATTGAAAAGCAAAATTGAAAAGGAGAACAAAGCTGATTTTGCTTCTTTTAACTCAAGCTTTCCACTGCTAACTGATTGTTATTTTGAGAAGCAACTACAAGAAGCCTACACAAATGAATTTTTAAACTTGTTTCAGGATGAGTTGAGAGGAATGTTATATTACAATCTTGTATTTATCAAGTCAGATGGCCCAATATATACATTTCAGGTGTCAGACATTTTCAAAGGAAAAGAAGGCAAATTCAGAAGGCAAGTAGTATTTAATGTTTGTTATAATGAGGCTGAATTTGATATCAAATGCTCTTGCCGTTTGTTTGAGTTCAGAGGAATTATTTGCAGACACATATGCAAAGTTCTCATTGAGAGAAATGTGAAAGAGATTTCATCTCAATATATTTTACCTCGATGGAGAAAGGATGTTAAACGTAGGCATACTTACATGAGGAATTATTATGAAGACACACAAACTAGCAAGCAAAAAGTGCGATACAACAAATTATGTTCTCATTTTTCTAAAGTTGCTGAAATTGGAGTAGAATCTATTGAAAAATATAATTTTTTTTGATGAAATACTTGTATTTTATAGTAATCCTTTTCAATTGTACAATAATTTTTTATTGGTCTACACTAATTTGGTTTATTTCAGAAAACTCAAACAAAGGGGATTGTGCAAACTCAAAATAAGTCTCAAGAAGAATTTTGTACTCAAGAAAGTGTGGTAACGCTACGTTATTTAGTATTTATATTTGCTAGGGTATTACATCATATTTTTATAAGATTATAATATAGTTTTTTTTCTCATAGGTGAATTCGAATCCGCTTCCACATATACCAAATATGCATGTTGATAGCTCTACTTTACAAAATATTGTCACTGATACTTCTTCACATGTAATTGGAAAGTTATTTGACAATTAAAATTGGTTTTCATGTTTTAGCCTGGGTGATCAATACAGGAGTTTTTATTTTTATTTATTTTTATGTTTTTCCATATTTTATAATCAGTTTTGACTGGCAGTATATCCACTTTCAAGAAGATTGATCCATGGCTATTTTTTTGTAAAAACAATTTAAATTTGTATCTTTCTGCATTGTCTGATTATATCTTTTAGAGCATATGGCAAGCACTTTCCTTCTGCTGATCCTTGAATATTATATTTCAAGCTTCCACATCAGTTTTAATTAAGTATGCATCTTTGAATGTCCTTCACTATGAAAATTTGGTCCATGTAATTGAATCCTAGTAGTGTTACTTCTTCCATTCACCATCAACAATTTTTGGCCATGTTACCTTCTTCTGAGTTGTTCAACATGGGATCTCTAGTTTGCTTCTTCCATAACAACATTTTTTCTTCCAATGCAACAGAATTAATTATAATAAATAAATTTTCAATAATTCCAGCACTTTAAAGTCATCCTTATCACATCTAATGATAAGTGAAACATTTGCTACATTTTCATCAGTTTTTTTTTCTTTTTTTTAGTTCTATCCTAAAACATATGAATTGATAAATAAATGTTGGAGTTGTTTATTTTTTTACTTTGATTTGAACATTCTGAGATTCTAAAGCAAAGTATTAATCTTCAACATTATTTCATAAATTTTGCTTATGTTGTACGTGTGTATTTTGTCTTTTCTAAAGAATACTGCATATCCACTGTTGGAAGGATGTGCATTTTTCCTTGTTGGGATTCAAGAGGCGGCAATCAAACACAAGAAACTGCAAAAGAAAATATGCAATAATTAATATATTACAAACCATAACACTTCATATTTGTTTTAATTAGTTTCATTGTATATTTTTCATGCATGGTTTAATTTTCTTCACGCATAGTTGTATTCTCCACAATATTTGTTTAGTTGGGCATTCCCTGTGAAAACTTCCTGTTCACCATTCACATTTTAAATTCTAATGTTTAGGTAGGAAAAGATCAGGATCAATTGAAGAAATTTATCATGCCTACATTTTGAACATACACTCATCTACTGTGATTCTTTTTACTTGGCATGAATTGTCCTTGATGAGAGTATCATTTTAACATTACTCTATTTGCTTCAAAATTAGGATATGCATGGGTGCCTTATAAGGGTGAACCATGCCAACGATCGGCCAAGTGGGCCCTGTTGTCATGGCTTTGATGGCTATGGTGGTGGTGGTCAAGGCTTAGGTGGTGGCGGAGGCTATGGCGGTGGTGGAGGTTATAGAGATGACAATGAGCAATTTTAATAGCTATGTCAACAGGCAAAACTAAGAAGACTGGGTAGTGGTGATGAATTCTGAATTTATGGCATTTTTTATTAAGTAGAAAATATTTGTTGAAGTCTTTTCAATTAGGTTGATCATCAACTTATACCAAACATTAGCATGTTTTAAGTGCATTAATTAGTTTGCCATTTGTTGTTTTTGGATTTCAAGTAGGGTGTTGCTTCATTGGTATGGAATTAATTAGTAGCAGCTGCCTTTCGGGATTACAGTTTTGTATTGGCATGATGACCTGAAAGTTGGTTTATTGGGATGTAATTTGATGTGTTTTTATGTTTTCTATGTGCATAGATGATTATTGAGTTCAATCCCCATGGTTCCATTTTAATTTGTTTTGAAACTCTTAACACTTTATGGAAGTTCAATTTATCAATTGTTAGTTGTAATTGAGATGTGCAAAGATGATTGCTGAGTTCAATCCCCATGGTTCCATTTTAATTTGTTTTGAAACTATCACTTTCTGGAAGTTCAAGTTCAGTTGTTAGTTGTAATTATGCTATGTCATATGCAATGAATTCCATTTCTGGATTCAAGTATCTTCAAGACTACAGATACATGCATTGTTGTTCTAGGATCCAGTCCCATGAGATCTGTTGTTGGTGTAGTTGTATCCAGATTTCACTTGAACAAATACAATAACCAAATTTTTTCTTGGAGGATTACGCTGTGAACTGTTACAAAGCTATATACACTTTTCCTTCATCCAATCTATATCATTCAGAAATGATCCAAAAACTAGAGTCCACAGTTTGGTGTAATGAGACATGAAAAACATAAAGAATTGACACCTAGAGGAATCTCAGACAATAAGAAGCATATACATCTTTTAACAAATCCAAACATAGACGTTTAAAAATCAGTACTATTTATATTCATATACAGCTAATGGAGTTCTTTTATTTATCATTTAGAATGATGTGCATATGTTGGTTTGCTCAATCAGTAGGCATTTTCAGCAAGCTAGGAATGGCATGTTCTGCATCTCAGTTGGGATTCTGGAGTTGGCTGTTGCAAGAAGATCCGAGTAGAATCACTGGGGTCAACATGCCTGCATAATGGAAAAAAAAATTCAAGATTACAAATGTTGCTAACAATGACAACACTGCTTTAATGTTCAGTTACTTACACATGTTTCATATTACCACCATGGAAGAAAATATAAGAATCAAGTTGAAACAAGAAATTAATTACTATATTACTTTTCATAAAAAACTATGGAGAAGACTTATTTTTCCGCTAATTTTTGAATTCAATGAACTTTATTTTTTTTTTTAAAGTTACTATATATAAATTAAGTGAATCGATTTCTAGGTACATTTGTGTAGACACACATGTATGCATCTCAAATTCAACCCTAATGGGAATCATATGAAGTGACTCCAAAGATATGAAACCAAAAGCCATGCACTCACATTGAAATGTTTGGGGACCAATATGTTTGGCAAATCTTCATGTATGTGATGCCAACTCTAATGACTACCCAATCTCTTAAAATGTTACATAATTCCAATAGCCAGAAGAACCTCTTCATATTTCATATGCAATATATATTTATGTCTATTTATCTTAATATATATATATATATATATATATATATATATATATATATATATATAAGAACTTGTTCAATCTACCTATATTTTGATTAACAAGTTATAACAAACTAGCTAGTGTTTTCAATGTCGTTGAAGATAAGAGTCATGTATGATCAACAGATACATTGTATGTTTTGGATGGAGGAATTAAGTCAAATGGGAAGAACAGTGTTTTTGAAAATGTATCTTGACCAAAGGTTAATAAGATTATTGCTAATTGGCCATTAAATGGATTGACATGAGAAATCACATTTTAGATATATAACATTAATCTTTCTCTCTCTATATGTCTTGTTGGACCATTAATGTTTTATATCATTAACCAATGAATAGTTAATCTCATAGAGTTATATATTTTTATTTTAATTAGTTTTTAATTAGCATCATAGATTGCTTTTCTGAAACTAATAAGAAATTCATAGACAGATGTGATTAGAATGAAACCCACATACACAAAATCAAAGACTAATAATCCAAGATTGAAACTACTTATAGGCAAAAAAATCAACAAATTAAACTGGTCCACAAATGAAAGAGATATTGGTGGGATCCTTAGTGGGAAACACATACACATAAAATCAAAGAACTAACAGAACAACCTCACTTATCCACAATTATATTTTCTTCCATGGTGGTAATATGAAAAATACTAAATTAATATATGATCATGTTGCATGCTTGAAATTAATTTGCAGGATTAAACAAAATTAAAATAAAGATCAATAATTTAGAGATCGTTCTTGAACTCTTCTCAGTTCATCTTACAAAATTGGACTTTCACCCTAAATTCTTTATCAGTTAAACTAAAACAGGGATTATTCATGAATTCCATGAAAAACATATCAGATTCGTGTAGATACTAGGGCACACAACATGAATCAAATCTGTCTTCAAATTGTAATTATTGGTGCAATTGTTGTAAAAAAAAACAAACAAACACAAGCCTCTATCCAAATCCACATCCAAAATGAACTTCAATATCAATAAGGAATTAAGAGGAACAGAAATAGACCCGAGGATTTTGTCGATATAGAAACCATCGCGAGCTAGAACAAGCATCTCGTTGACGAAGGGGACCGGCATCTCGATGGCGAAGAGCTGAGGATTCAGGGCCATCTCTTCTCCTGCGAATCACACTGACGACAATAAAGTGATAAAGATGGAAATCGCGCTGCCATTGTTTTCTCCTCTCCGTCGCCGTCGCCGCCGCCGTAATCAGTTGTTGCCATGGCTCTTCTCCATCGAGCCCCATCATGGTAACAGGGAAAGGCTTGGGGACCGCGGCGGCAG
Organism: Dioscorea zingiberensis; assembly: GCA_026586065.1. Taxonomy (NCBI): domain Eukaryota; kingdom Viridiplantae; phylum Streptophyta; class Magnoliopsida; order Dioscoreales; family Dioscoreaceae; genus Dioscorea; species Dioscorea zingiberensis. The sequence goes on along the minus strand of CM048818.1, from coordinate 49,542,441 downwards.
GAGAGCAGGAGAAGAGAAGTGGCTGAGGAGGAGAAGACTCCCGTTAGATTTTAGGGTTTAGATTTTTTTTTATAAAAATGATTAGGAGAGAGAATCCCTCCACGTGGACATGCCACGTCAGTCGGGAAACTCATTCGGGAAATTGAGTCGAGGCGTGTATCATTACTCATTTTAAAAATGTTCAATACGATCGTAATGCTATGTGTCCCGACGGAATGTCCCGAATCCATCACCCAAATGACGTGGATCAGCAAACATTAAAAAAAAAATTATTTCAAAGCTCTGATTTTCCCCTTCGCACTGTCAACCAAAGCTATTCCTCTTCTCCGAAGAAACCCTAGACTCCCAGCCATTCCTCTCACCTCCCAATCGTCGAGCCATAGCTAGATCAAGTGCTTAATCATCCAATGGATTAGGGAGAGGGTGGTGACGGGGCATTACCACCAACAACAGCAACAGTCGCTACTGCTATCCATAGAGAACAAGACTCCCTCAGCAACAAGATCATGCTGAGCACCATCGTCCGTTCGCACCTCCACCGCAGCGCTCGCTGCTGCCGAGCTCTCTTCCTCGCCTCCTCAAACCCCTCCCCTCCTCCCCCATCCGCTCCTCGCGGTCTCAATCCCGATCTCCTCCGATCCCTCCCAGTCGTCGTCCGATCCCCATCAGATGACCAAGGTTTTTGCTTCCTTTTCTTCTTTGAAAGTGCACTACCAAGGTGTTTGCTTTTGAGTTTCACTATAACCTGTAACCAAAGCATTTCCCTTAATTAATCCCCCAATTAATAGTTGAAGAAATTCTCATCTTTGCTTCTCTGAATCTCTTTGAATTCTCATCTTCAATGCTGCTGCTCTTCTCAACGTTTGAGATTTTATAGTGAACGTTCAGGAAATTTGATGGGAAAGCCTTTACAACGTGGGAAAATTTAAAACCGACATGCTATGGATTATAGACTTTCAGTTTTGAAGATACCTTGATATATATGACATGCATTTTCCCTTTGTGCTTATGGAAGAGCTACTAAAAGTTGGGAATTCGGTAGGTTAATCAAGCAAATTTTTCACTTGCTTGAACATTATTTGTTTTTTTTTTTCAGTAAGATTGCTAAAAGAAACAAGAAATACTAAGGTTGTTTTGAAAATTCTTGTTATTTCTCTGTCTTTGGCAACAACCACGTGAATTTATATCTCAAAGGATTCTGTGTACCCTCTACAATAGTTCAATATGTATTGCTTCTTCTATATCAGAACATGCTGAAATAAATTTCGAAGATGTTGGACCCTAAAAAAGTTGACGAAGGTTTCTATTGCTGTATGCGCTTACCCTTATATTTTTTGTTGCCCTTTGAATTGTTTTTGCTCAAGTTGGTTGTCAAATGTGAAAGGAACTTCTTCAAGTGAAAGAAAAATTGTATACCCCAATTTATTGTACCCTAATAAAAGTGTAGATCTTTTTGGCTGACATGTAGGTGTTTCCACTTAATCGCCAGTGACTCTATAGAGCAAATGTGTTGTTGATGTGCTAGCTATCGAGAAGTGCTTAGCAAACTATTGAATACCTCGAAATTAGGTATTATTTGACACTAAGACATTTTTGGAGCATGTGTTACTAGTATTTTATTAGAGCTAGTTACTGTGAATTACTCCAAGTTCTCTTGTGTGAGCTGCATAATTGATCATTTTATGTATAATTCCTTCTCATATTTTTAACCTTGTACCTGTTCTTCTTTGCCATTAATATTATCTCCCTTCGTTCTTTTCCAGTTTCAGTCTATCAGAAATTTATCTCGTATAATTCTTTCGCAAACATCAAATAGCACTTTGTCCTTATGAGGTTTTTCCTGTTGATTCTCATTTTAAAGGAAACTGCAATTTCAAGCATCCAAGAGTGGCTAAGTGATGCATCAATAGCAAACAATCCAACTCTGCGGCTGATTGCAGGGATCATATACACGCATGAGCAAGACTACAATGAGGCTCTTAAGAATACAAACTCTGGGGGAACTATAGAACTGTACGTATTAATTTCTGCAAATCTTTTTCTTTGTGAGAGAATTCTTTTACTTTCTATGAATTTTGGTTGGAATGCAAATCTATATTGCATTTTCTGATGTGCTTCTCACCATTCTTGATATCTTATTTAGAACTTGGATGGTTGTGGCTCATAATTAGAACTGGGACTAGCTGACGTGTTGCTCAACTTTATTCATGGACTATGCTTAAGTTTCCAATTCTAAAATGTGCTTCAATATATGATTACTCTGTTGAAACTTAGAAATTACCCTGTAAAGTTCAATTGAATTAACTATTCAATGACTTATCTGTTGATTCGATAAATTTGTTTTGCTACTATAGGCAGAGAAAAATGAGCTTCGTGGCGAGAAGATTAGGTTAAAGGCAGACAAGGAGAAATTAGAGCAGCAACTCAAGGCCATGGATATGCCTCCAGCTGGATATATGCCTCATTCGATAGTATTCCAACCTGCTATGTTTGCCCCTCCGGGTCCAACACCCGCAACCAAGGCTTCTTCCTCTCTAGCATTCCCTGGTGTGCCAATGTGGAGATGGTTGCCTCCTACAGTTATGGGCACTAATGTGCTGGGGAATGGATGTAGTGGATCTTAGTCATGTATATGAGAGGGTATTATGAAGGAGAAGGCTATGAATCTCATTCTTTAGTTGTGGGATAAGCCACAAGTTTTTAAATAAAAACAATGTTTTTTTTCTTCTCTCTGTTGTTGTAGTGTAATGTTTGAACGTGATGAATTAAACATGACAATTCCTTACATTCTCTTTAGATGATTCACAAGGTTCAAGGATTTCACATACCAAATGCATACTTAGGGAAAACAAGGGCTATAATGGAACCTAAGTAATTGAATTATAAGCTTTGTAAGAGATATAGAGCCATCTCAACTTGAGTATAAGAGTTGTTTTTGTATATCAAGCATAAAATGTTAAATGGTTCTCAAAAAACCTTTTTTTTTTTAAGATCTCTTCCAATGTAACAGTTATACAAAAATCAATTAATTTAGAGGACAAACAGTGAGAAATGCCTTTGCTCTCAGGCCTGAGATGATATCATCAATGGAATCTGTTACACTTGGAAGTGTTGTTGGCAAGGGAAAAGCATCACAGAGAACATAACTTGTCACGCCCCGACCCGAATCCCGGGACCTTGAGCACGTGAACAGATCAGCCGTACCCAAGTGGAGACGAGCCCCACTCGAATACAAGGCCTAAGTAACCAAAAGCAGACAACATATAACTGAAATTTAATAATCAGATAATATCAGAGTCACAACGTAAATAAAATCAATAAGGGTTTATATGCCCTTATATATGGTCAAGGCCCTACAAGGGTCCTACAATAACACAATCTCTCACTCGAGAAAACCTGATGTCCTTGTACCTCAGCAAAGCCAACCCAACCCATCTCACAATGCCCTAGTCCGAGTCACCTACTCACCGGGGCCTGAAAAAGAAAGGAAGCAAGTGCGTGAGCTTTCGAAAGGAAAGCTCAGTAAGTACCCTGCAGAGAACACAACGAAGCCAAAGCTGACAATAATAGATAAGTTAAAATAGACATATCAAAACATCCCTCAGTAGAAGCCAAACAATCGGGGCCACGCCCCGCACAATCAAAACCCTAGGAGTCTACCAGAAACAATCCAAAGGTACGACCCCTGAAAACAGAAGCCCTCGAGCTCTGTGACGAGTTTCAAAGAAAACTCAAGGATCACTCCGGGCCAGTATCTCCAGCTACTTGCTGTAAGTACGACCTTCTGGTCATTCGACCCTCCAGTCGTAAGTCGGTAGAACTACCTCTCATACGTGTTAACACGGTCAGCGCACCATGCCCACTGACGGGTAAGACTACCAGAGAATTGCCTCTCTGGCAAGGCAGGCAGAAATGCTAGGGGGTCCTGTCCCTGAACATTTCCCTATCGGACCCCCTACGCTCCACTGAGTCCGGGCAGTAGAGCATACTCAACCTACACACACCCACCCAACCAACACAAGCACCATGTGTCTCTATGGTCAAGTGCCAGACAATAGGAGGCTATGCTTAATGAGTACGCATACTCTTCTGACGCATACCTGCCCTGCCTGTACATAAGCACCACGAACCTCCACGGTATCGCCTCGGTCATAGGTTGGTATGCTCAGTGAGCATCAACGGAGAGATAGTGAAACCACGCACTCCTATCCGGATGGAGCACAGGCTCACGTGTTTCCACGGCCACGTGCCGATCAACGGATCCTCGTGATCAGTTAACACTACCTCTAGCACACCAATCACACACATACTAGGGAAAGACATCAAAAGAATATGTATGTGCATGCATCCAAGAATATCAGGTACCAAACAAAAGACATGCTAACAAATAGCATACATCAAATCAAGAAACCCCAAACAATGGGTAAGAGCGAGGCAAAAGTAACTTACACAAGTATCAAAGATCAATCAATGATAACGGTACTAGTCAGAAGTACTTACCTCTAACAAGAGCTGGAAACTTCCCTAGTTTCCTCCTGTCGTGTCTCAAAGCCTCCTCGTCGATATCTGGTAATAAAACCTCTATTAATGAAAGAAATGCTAACAAATACTACATCTCTAGGTGCACACGCTTTACTCTCTCTTTCGATGGGCTTAGGCCCAACTAAACGGGTCCCGGAGACCTTCTACTTGGTTACTGACCCTTAACTTTTCACTTGGTTAACTAGTCCATTGTTCAACTTGACAATCTATTATTCGTGAGCCTAACATATAGCTCGTTTATGCTTGGTCACTTTGACAATTTGGGCCCACTCGTCAAGCCCACTAAGTTCTTTAGCCTTCTTATCAAACAACACCTATGCTAATCCTTAAATCGTCCCCATAAACCAGCAACCTCAAGTTATTCATGTCCATGCTTTCATGAACCTTCAAAGATAGGGATAGATTGGTTTTACACTTCTCATGATCATGTATATAAATTCAATTCATGAAACCACCCATGGAGGTCAAACTCCAACCCTTGGACCAACTATTTACTCATTTAGTCTCCATCTATCCTTATAACCCATGCATCCATGCATATATGAATCCTCATATTTATCACCACACACAACTGAGATGCAGGAATTTAAAGAAACTCACCGAGTATAGATGTCGACAGACACTGAATACAAACTGACCGTCCAAACTAGATCTCCACCGTTCAGATTGGAGCAGGACAAGTCTTAACCGCTCTCCCCAAAAATCAGCTTAATCGGACTAGGAATGATTATCCGATTGAAACCGATGATGAAACTGGTCGGTAAAGGAAACCAGCAGTGATAGGTTCTGTTTCACACCCCAGAACCTTACTCTCCCAACCACCAAAAACAATCTTCATCGTTCAAATGAAGACTGAAAAGTCAAGAACAATCTCACCAAAAATCAGCACGATCCAACAGTGAAAAAGATAGGAATGGCAATGAACATTGAGCATGTTTAACACACCTTTGAACAAAAAATCCTAGTGTCTCAAGTTTTTCTCTCTTCTTCCTTCCTCTCACCTCTCTTCTTGATTCCCAATTGCCCATAAACTTTCTCAAACTTGCTATTGTTCTATGCCAAGCTTCAAGATTACATGCCTTATATAGGCCTCACAAGTGTAACCTCTACAACTTTTCACATTCTAAACCTCCCTCATAAACCCCAAAGACAACACCCAAATAATTCCAACCTTTCAACTTTATAACCCCCATGGCACCCTTCCCATTCTAAACCTCCCTCATAAACCCCAAGACAACACCCAAATAATTCCAACCTTTCATATTCCATCTCTCTTGTAAAAACACCATGGATAGAAAATAAATTATTTGAATTTGACCAATTTGATCCAATCATCAATCTTGAGCCAGCTAGTTAAACCACATTTGATTAATTAACCAAGTAGTTCACTAAATGAACTAAGCCAAACCCATTTTACTTGGTTAACCCGCTTAACTTCTTAGCCCAACTAAATTGGACTCAATCCAACTTGGCCACATCTAGTTAAGCAATTTCATTTGGTTAGCCTATTATCCAATTTTCATAACTAAGTTAACTTAATCGAACTTATTTGATTAATTAACCATTAAGCTCAATTAATGGGTTAAACTTAACCCACTTAACTTGATTAATCCACTTACACCACTTAACCCAAACCCAAGATCCAACATAACCAGAGTTCATTTGATTAATTTTAACTAATTAATCCGACTAATGGGTTAACCTAACCAATTTATATTATTTGATCCAACTCCAAGGTTCAACTTAATCAAGTTGATTAAATCAATTATCCAATAGACTAATCCTAGTCATCTAGTTAAATTAACTTAATCAAATTTGATTATCTTAAATTGGTCCAAGCCCTTGGTCCAATTTAATAAAGTTAATCAAACCTGCATTCCTAGATTTGAGTTAGATCAATTGATTATTTGACTAATCTTATTCTTCTTACTTAATTAATCTAATCATATCTTAATCAAATTGCTTAATTGATTATTTTAGATTGGATCCAAATCTACCAGACCCATTCCCTTTGTCTAACCCATTGAGCCCAAACCCTATTGGACCCATCTTTACTTAAATTCCAATTTAGGCCCCAATAACTTAGCCCAAATAATGGACCAAACCCAATTTACCTTACTTGGGTCTTTATCCAAATCCTTGGTCCAAATTACTCAAATCAATCAAATTTGGATTTAGTCAATTGGACTAATCTTAGTCACATAGTCTAATCAATTTATGAATTATGTTTAAATCAATTAGACTTGACCGAATAATCAGGCCCAACCAAATAAATTTTTGGATCCTAGCCCAACTCCTAGGATTTCCGATTAAACCCAACACTTGGGCTCAATCTATTTACCTAGTACCTGGTCAAACCCAAACACCTGACCCAACATCTTACTTGATTAAACCCAATGAATTTTCAATCAAACCAACTAATTAATTAAATGATTAATTTACCTATACTTAATATTAACTAATTAAGTTTTGCATTTTGTCACACTAATTCATTAACCACTAACCTATGATTAATTGATTTAGTTAAATAATTAGCTTAATTATTTATTCCCGTTAATAATGATATCAGTATTATTTATTATTATTATTATTATTATTATTATTATTATTATTATTATTATTATTATTTATTTATTTCCCTTTCTTCTTCTTTCGCTCCCCCTCCCCCTCTCTCTCTCTCTCTCTCTCTCTCTCTCTCTCTCTCTCTCTCTCTCGGTCGATCACCACCGGGAGCTTCACCCACGAGAGCCGCAACCTTCGGACTCCTCCTGAAGGACACACCGGTCTATCGGCTCACGTCGAACTCCACTCGGGAAGGTGGCATGCTCACCACCTTTCTCTAGAGTCCCATCGTCCAGACCGGTTCCTCCTTCTTCTCCGGTGAACTCGAAGCGAGGTAGAATGCATGCACCCCAGATCAACGGTCGAGATCGACTCTATCTCAACGGTCCAATCCACCGTATATACCTCGCATCTAGGACTCTCTCAGATGGGCGCACCGTAATCTGCCACGTGGCCCCCCCTGGATCATCTATGAATCCCTCTCGATCAGTCGCGATCTGGGTGAGCGTATCTCAACGCGCCACATGGCTTCAGTGATGCTCTTCTTTTGCTTCAAGATCAGCTCCACTCCATCAATCCTCTAATCACAACCATCCATTACCTCAATAAGGGTTTTCTCTGGGACAATTTCCCAGAGCCCTTAATCCTTATTAATTTACAAATAAGTCCTTTCTCTGAGAGAGAGGTCAATTCATCTTAGGTCCTCAATATTTTTTAAATTACATTAAGGTCCTTCTGACCCTCCATTAACCCTAATAAGGGTTTTAATCCTTTTAACTCTTATTTTCCCTTCTTAATTCAATCACTAAATACGTAGGGAACCTTCCTTTTAGTTGACTAAATCAAAAAAAAATTTGCTCCATAAAATCCTCGGATTTTACATAACTAGCAGTACACAATAAGAAGAATAGTAAGAATGCCGCCAGACACTAGGCAAACATAATAGTGAAAATTAAACTCACATATATAGTCAATGCAAGGAATGTCGCAATCATGGCATCAAGTTACCATTTATTGCTAGTATCACCTCAAACTTCAACCTGAGTGCATCAACCACAAGTATTTGACAAGCTATGAAGTTAAGTGCAACAGAATAATGTTTGACAACTGCTACTGAACAAAATTTGTCAAAATTTGACAAAGCAAAATGTCCACAAATCAACAAACTACCCAAACTTGTCATTACAAAATGCAAAAGGGCCACTACATGATAATGCACTTATGGCCAGCTGAACACAAAAAATCAGCAGTGAAAATCAGCAGTGAAAATCTACAGATTTGCTGTAGTGACACCTAAGTTGTTGCTGCTGCCTGGAAAATACCCTACTTCAGCTGCTGTTGCATAGAAAATCTGCAGCGAAAAAACAAGGTTATAGTCAATCAGGCTGTTGAACAAGAGAATACCCAAACCAAATTTTGATCAATGTCTTAAAACATATAGTATAACCACTACTATAACCAAATCCACAAAAAGAGAGAGGAATTACCTCAGAATTAATGTTTTATCATCATCTGCTCAATAAAAATCATAACACATAACTGAACACAGTATATAAATAATACTCATATAGGATCAGCACACAAGAAATTGAAAAGAAAACCATGTCACCAAAATTGAAAAAGCGAATCAAGGGCATTATGCTATCAATAACACAACTAAATAAGGAAGCATGACGTGGAAAAGTTGAGGAACAACAACAGTTGGAGGTCAATAGCAATCAAGACAATAAACTAAAGAAGAAGAATTTGAATTCACCTGCAATAGAATTTGAATCACCTTTGTTGCTATCAATAGGTATACTCACTATATGTGGAAGAGAATTTGAATTCACCTAAGAAGAAGAAGACATAATCAATATATTTAAAATATTTTATGCAATACCATGGCAAACATAAATTAAATAACATAATATTACCACACTTTCTTGAGTACAAATTTCAACTTGTGTATTGTTTTGAGATTGTACATGCCCCTTTGCTTGAGTTTTCTGAAAGCAATAACATTAGTTTTAGACTATAAAGATAATTACAAAACCGAAATAGAGATGGGATTTAAAATATAAGTACCTTTTTTTTATTTTTAATAATTATTTCTTCAACTTTTGACTTCTTTCTCTTTGATGGTGGTTGGCCATTACTCCTCACCTTTAACGGGGTTAGAAACTTTGTGGTTGAAGATTTTGCTTGATAGTTTTGATGATCTTCTTCCAACATCATTGGTGATATAAATTGATTAGAATGACTTTGCCAACCGTGTGCCCTATCCATGAGCTTCTCTATTGTCTCATCCACACATTTCATTAAGAAATTACATTTTTTCATTGGATTCAACTCCAAGTTCAGTAGTTTTAGAAAAAAGAGCACACAATTTATTGTATCGTTTTTTTTGCTCACAAGTTTGTGTGTCATCATAACGATTCTTCACATAAGTATGCGGCCGTTTAATATTCTTTCTCCAACGGGGCAAAATATATTGGGATGGGATTTTTTTCACATTCTTCTCAATAAGAACTTTGCATATATGTCTGCATATAATTCCTCTAAACTCAAATAAACAACATGAGCATTTGATGTCAAATTCAATCTCATTGTGTTGAACATTAAACACCATCTTCTTATTGCCCCATTTGAAGATGTCTGTCACTGAATATTTGCATATTGCCCTATCTGAATTGACAAATGCAAGATTACAATATAGCATTCCTCTTAACTCATCTTGGAACAACTTGAAAATTTCATTTATATATGCTTCTTGTAGTTGCTTCTCAACATGGCATTCAGTTAGCAACGGAAAGCTTGCGTTAAAAGAAGCAAAATCTGCTTTATTTTCCTTCTCAATCTTACTTCTCAATGCATTATCATATTACTCCACAAATTGTTTTAAGGATGTTGTTGGACCAACATAGCCATCAAAGAAAGCATTTATGCTTTCACTTCTTTGAGTAGTAGACATTCCACCCCAAAAAACTCCTTTAACATATACAGGAGCCCAACGATGACGAATCATGTATAAGGAACTCAACCATTCATTTTTTTAAGGTTAGTATACTTGATCATCTTGAGCAAAATTTCTTCAAATTCTTGAATATCCATTGCCTCATAAATGATACTCTTCAAAATCTTCTTTACTTCTTTGTACGGAACTAGTCCTCCAAGCTTCTTAGGAATCTTTTTCATAATATGCCAAAGGCAAAGAGGGTGATGAGAATTTGTGAAGACTGTCCTAACTGCACTTTGAATAGCCATGCATTGATCTGTAATTATTGCATTAGGGGCCTTGCCTAACATGCATTCCAACCAAGTTCTGAACAACCAATGTAAGTTTCTATATCTTCCATCGACAGTAGATCGGTCTGTCCATGATGATTTACCCCAACAAATGGAGCAAAACGCATATCATACTTATTTGTTAGGTAGTGTCAAAAAATATGACATCACCAAAAGCTTCATAAGCTGCTATAGATCTTGCATCTGCCCAAAATACATTTCTTAGCCGACCTTCCTTATCCATATCAATCAAATGAAAAAAATTTGAATTTCTCCTTTGCATGCGAGAGAAATAATTACCAAGTGCTTCAACATCTCCAACTCCAAGAATAAATTGCCTTGCTCTTGCAATATAGTTTCGACAATCTTTTTTTGTATATGTCAAATTTTCATATCCACCACTTTCAACAGCTAAATAATGGAAGTTCTTGCTCAAACCTATACCCGATTGGTCATTTAGATCAAGTCTTCTTTTGACATATGTATCCATTTTTTTGTTGCACTTTTGAAAATGAGATTTCTGTAGACTAAGTGCATGATTATGATCAAAATGGATACGTGATATCGTAAAGAATCCATCATTGCCAACAATAACCTTAATCCTAGCTTGACAATTTGTTTTGGTAGATAGCTTTTGGTTAAAAGAATCTTTTGCAGTAGATCTTCTTTTGCTATCTCTTACACATGCAAGTGTGTAATATTTCAATTTTTCGTCATCTCCTGATTTTGTAATTCTTTTTGTAATACCAAAACCTTCTTGTTGTGCATACTGGACATAGAAATCATAGACTTCTTCTTCAAAATTAAAAACCATGCCCACCTTTGGAATAATTTTTTCACATGTTGAATCTTCCACAAGTACCATTTTTTTTTCTCTTTGTTTGAGATTTCCAAACTAGAAGACCTAGCTTCTATCTCATTATGGCTCTTTTCAGAAGTCCCAATTTCTAATCAAGTTATACTGTTGAAGTTGCTAATCTCTTTGAAGAGTTGCTCAAAATGAGGCGTGCAGTACATAATGCCTTCCATTGAAGAGAAATTAATAAGTTGGAAGAAGCACAAAACACACACACGATCAACTAAAATATAAAAATATTAAGTTATTAAGCACAAAACATTCATTCCTTAAATTGTTCTTGTGCTTTCAGATACTGTAGATCACCTCCTCCAGTGACCAAGGCTTATGGAGTTCTCCGCCTCATGACTACAACAGCTTACTACTTTAACTTATTTTCTTATGCTGTCATTTCAATATCCTATGTTCATGTTCTAAAACAATTTCAGGTACTATATATATATATATATATATATATATATATATATAAGCCACAACAGCACAAATAGAATAATAATTAATCAAAATTAAATTTGGAATTATAAATTTATGGCTTGAAATGCAGGTACGGAGGCTTGTTACCAACTTCTTCTTCATTGCTCCCTTTCTGCTTATTTTGGGCTTAGATTTTTGATGTTGTAAGTGGCCAAGTTAATAACTCATATATATACAATTGTGTCTTACAAATTACAATGAATGGAATATTTGCAATGAGATGTTTTACATGTGAATTAATAATAGGGCAAGATATGGTGTATTATTGGAGAAGGGACCATTCAAACAGAGGACTGTTGATTTCCTATGGATGATGATCTTTGGAGAATTATCCCTCCTTGTAAGTCCTATTTAGAAACTAAACTAAATTTGTAGTTGTTCTTACGTACATTTAAGAAATGGAAAACATCGAAGAAGAAGAAGAAGATTTAGGAACTAAACTAAATAGCAAATGCTTGCATTGAGGGTTCCTTTACAGTGGCTGCACTTGAAGCAGGACTTATGATAAGCAATCCCATCGGCCATAAGCTGGTCCATCAGATACACCATCTTCTCACATGCCTTGCACTTCTGTTGCGTCCTATTGACAAACATCTCCTGATCTCTTTCTCTGTTATTTGAGACAAAATCAAAACATAAATATTTCACGACCTATACCTACGTAAATTTGAGCTGGAGAAACCATGGACAGAGAACATGAAGTTGAAAAAACCTCTCAGTTGCCTCGCTCCCTTCCCCGGCTGGGATTCAAGAACGCACCAGCATCAAAGGCGGGTGATTAAAGCGGAGGCGGAGAGAGAGGGTCTCCTCGTCTATAACGCAACACGGGGACAAGGGTGGCGTGGTGTCAGCCAGAACTCAAAGCGGAGAGAAAGGGTGGCGTGGTATCGACCGGTGTGAGGGGGAAATCAGGGCTTTGGATTTTTTTTTTTTTTATGTTTGTTGATCCAAGGAGAGAGAAAATATAATGGCGTGGATGCCAACAAGGCATCCACGTCATTCGGGTGATGGATTCGGGACATTCCATTGGGACACATAGCATTATTTCTTGTACTTTGTGTATTTTGTTCAATGCAATCCATTTTTGCTGACGTGGCAGCTGGTATAGCATACGAATAAATACAGGTTTTCTTTTGATTTTTTATTTCCACCTGGGCATATATTGTTGACGTGGCTGTATTCACGGGCGTATATGTTAATGTGGACAGGGTAATGTATATATGCCATGCCAACTTTTCAAATTTTTTTGTTGGTAAAAATAAATAAATAAATCTATTTCTTAAATAAAAAAATTTGAAAAGTTGAGGTGGCATGCTGACGTGGCAGCTACGTCAGCATGTATTAGCCATTTATTTTCAGCTTTTTTTTATTAAAAAAAATACTGACGTAGACAGCCACGTGGCTTGCCACATCAACATATACGCCTGTGAATACAGGCACGTCAGTATAATACTGTCAGGTGGAAAAAAAAAATCAGAAAAAATCTTGTATTTCATTCTTATGCCAAATCAACTGCCACGTCAGCCAAAATGGACTATATTGAACAAAATATACAAAGTACAAGATTGTATTGAACATTTTTAAAGTACAAGACTGGAAATGAATAAAGTGATATAGTATAGGGACTAATAATGGCTTTTCCCCTTTTAAATCAATATATCTATTCATACAACTTTAAAAATTTGTATGATTGAAAACTTATCCAAAGAAGTTGCCACCAACTATGATTTTAGATTACAGACTGATCAACCTGCTGAATTGTTCCATGAAGATCATTACTAAGGTACTAGCTAATAGACTGAGGCCGGTTATGGAAAAGCTGGTGGACAACACCCAAACAACATTCATCAAAGGACATTGTATCAATGACAACATCGTAGTCGCAAAGGAGTTGATATTCAGAGTGAAGAAGAGCCATACGAATTGAGCACTATTGAAGAAAGACTTTGAAAAGGCTTTTGATATGGTTGATTGGGAATTTGTACTAGAAATACTCTACGCACGAGGCTTCGGGTCAAGATGGATTTGATGGATCAAATCGATACTCGCATCCTCCAAGTCTAAATTCCTCATCAATGGGAAACCTACAAGCTACTTGAGGCGACAATGAGGTCTACTACAGGGCGACCCCTTATCACCATTGTTGTTTGTATTGGCGTCAAATGTTTACAATAAAATACTTTCAAATGTTATAAGGGCAAACATATTCAGGGGAATTCAATGCCATCCTAGAGTGGAGAACGAGATCACCTCCCTTAAATTTGTGGATGTTCTTCTAGTCCTATGCTTAGGGACATAAACCTTTTCAAAATCCTCAAACTAATATTCTATCTTATATGAGGGCCTATCGGGGCTGAGAATAAACTTTTACAAGAGCCAAGTAATACCCATTAGGATGACCACCCATTCCCACCATGACATGGGGAACATCATGGGATGTAGTATAGGTAGCTTACCTATCTGCTACTTGAGGCTTCCACTTGCAGGCCTCAAGCCTAAGGAAGCTGATTGGAGGTTGCTTATAAATAAAATCAAAAGTAGAATCTCCACATAGAAAGGAAGATTGCTCTCACTCGGAGAGGGAATCACCCTTCTCAATTCGGTAATCTCAATAATCCTGAATTGCTAGATTTCTATCTATAGACTGCCTAAATGGGTTATCAGCCAGATAGATGCAGTGAGGTGCAACTTCTTGTGGAAAAAAGCAGAAACAAAGGCCAAAACATATAGATTGGAGAACTAGGAACGACTATGTAGCCCAAGGACTAAGGAGGTAAAGGGATAATAAACCTAGGTAGTTTCAACTAGGTAATGTTAGGTAAATGGTTGTAGAGGCTCCTAACAGGGGAAGCAGGAGTTTGCTACCAAATTCTAAAACATTCATATTTTAGGAGCAATAACCTAAACCCCTTCCGGAAAACACCTGTAAGAGCCTCATACTTCTGGAAAGGGATCAAACAATAGCAGGAAGCGCTACTACATAACATCGCCGCCAAACCTAGTAGGGGAAACGCAATTAAATTACGGTTTGACAACTGGATCAATGACTAGTCACCATACGCAGTCTACCCTAAACACCAAGGGATGATATGCAAGCCAGAGAGTACGGTGTGGGAAGCAAGGTAGAGAATAACAAGGGGTGAATCCCTCGTCAAAGAGGGGCCCTTATCAATGGAAGGCTCGGTTGAGCTAGAGCTCCTAACCAAGAATTTACAAGAAGAACCTAGGAGAGGGGAAGACACAAGAAGATGAAAACTCTCGACCACAAGGAATGTTCTCTTTCAAGTCACTATACTACTTTCTGATGGATGGGGTAGCCAAACCAGCAATTATAGTGGGATTCTGGAAACAATCATGCCCTCACCAAAGTCAAATTCTTCACCTTGTTTGCATGGGACAACAAAATTCTCACACCGAACAACCTAAGGAGACGTGGATGGAGGGGGACTTGAATATTGTGCTACATGTGTAAAGAGGAGGCGGAAATGGTCGAATACCTTCCCATACGCTGTAACTACATGACAAATATATAGCAGCACTTCGCCCAACTCTTCCAACTGGGTGTCACCCTCCAAGGAATACAAGATCTTTGGCGATGCAACACTTTAACGCCCCCAAATTCGGAAGCTCCAGATTGGGTGCGTTAATCTCAAAACATAGCTTAAACATACATAATCCTTATATAATTTATTACATCTCCCAAGATCATAATGATCAAAAGTTTAGGAGTTTAGAAGTTTAGGACACTAGACACAAAATTACAGACCCTTATACATAAACAAGATACTAAAACATAAACTTAAACTCTCAAGCGCTGTCAAGAGTCCTAGTACGCAACTTCCTTAAACTTCTAGTTCACCTAGGGTTGGAAATCAAAGAAACAAAGGGGTGAGCTGAAATAGCTCAGTAAGGTCATAGCATAATAGAAATAAACAGTGAGGATAATGAAGACATGAATCATACATGTGCAATAAAAGCATACATACTGCACGTAACAAAAGTATAAGATTGAGAATTAGAAGCATGGTAGTATGGACATCATTATCACATCATGGACAAGGCTAACCGCCATGTCACCATTCATATTATCCCAGGGATGCTCTTTACCCAATGTATTGGAGGGCTATATAATTTCGGGCCCACCCGTCAACTTAACTTTTGCCCATACAGAAGAGAAGTACTAACAAG
Source organism: Dioscorea zingiberensis (assembly GCA_026586065.1). Classification (NCBI taxonomy): domain Eukaryota; kingdom Viridiplantae; phylum Streptophyta; class Magnoliopsida; order Dioscoreales; family Dioscoreaceae; genus Dioscorea; species Dioscorea zingiberensis. Next base: position 49,526,552 of record CM048818.1, on the reverse strand, counting down.
CATGGGTAGCATACATAGAATTTATGGAAAAGAGACCATAGGTAGTGAAAGATGGGATTTTAACCAAAATTCCAGTGTAAGGAAAGATGAATAATCAACAATAAACTTAAGGGGTCTAAAATTAACCCTTAAATAGCAAATAGAGAAACATAAGGAGTTAACAATGAAAAATAACTGTAAGGGAAAACCCTTACCTTAGCTCGTCTTTGTCTTGTCTTACTGACAACCCCCTTGTGGATTTTCTATAGCCATAATAAAATTTAGGTCATTGTCGTTTCCAAATATTTCATTCACTCGTATAGTTTAAAAGCATGATTGTTCAAGCTACGGTAGTCCTCTTGTAAAATTCATATAAAATTGATTTTAAGCCCAAAATTCATGAAAATTTACTGGTATTTACTTAAAACCATTAAGTACCATTCCATGTTCGAATCTTTGAATATGAATAGTTCTAAGTGGTCAAAAACTATTCAATGTTGATATTACAGCAGGTTCATAAAAACTGCAGCAGTCTCGGTAAAAGCACAACACAAGTCCGAGGAAATGTCCAAACATTCTGAAATTTTTATATGTGGTTGATAACATAATTTACTAAAACTTTCTATTTTGGAGTTAATTCAAAAGATCACTGGAAGGTCCACAAAAAAACAGTGCCAGGAACAGTTTCCAGTAACAAAACTGTACTAAAAACATATCAGCAGTACCTCTTTGAAAAAATCACTAAAAATTGTATATTTTTATGAAAACTTCTGAAATTTCGTAGACATAGGGTATACATCCAGACCTACAATTGTTGCGCACAAAGTTTTTGAAAAAGAATTTGTTTACTATCTCTATTTTTCTCTCTATCTTGTTTAACTACTACCAAGCCCCATTGTTACTGATTCTTATTAATCCATTCATTTTAGTGAGATGGGCTGAGCCCTCCACGACCTTCATTTCATCGTTATTAAACCTTTCCATTTCTAAGAAGAAGAAGAAAAGAAAAAAACAAAAGAAAAAAAGAAACATGGATGAATGCATGCCTAACATCCTCTCTTCTTCTCCCTTCCTTTCTTTCTTCTTTCTTTCTTTTTTTGTTTATGTTCACAGGAAGTGTTACCTATGTTAATCCTAGTGTTTAGTTTGGTTTGGTTCTCAACACCTGAGTATAGAAAACTCTCTTTTCCTTCTATTTCAGTGTGTCAAAGTTATTAAGGTTCATTGGAAATCCTCCTCCTTTGTTTTACTACGCATGGTCGAGATGTCTATACTCACCGGGCGACTTCGCAGAGCTTCTATGGAAGATCTTAGCTTCAACTTCCCAGCGTTTTACCGTTAGAAAGAAGAACGGGAAAAAAAGCAAAAGAATGAGGTTGTGCCGGCTTGCAGTGGATCAAAGCTTACCAACTACTTCTCGGAGACAAACAGGACAGAGGGACGGACTTAAGAGACGAAGAGCAACACAACTTAAACCTTACCTCTCGGGTGGAGCATCCCTGCCTTTTATAGACCTTGAGCATTCCCTGGGCAAAGCTTCGAGGAAATAGAAGGTGAGGCGGGGGTGAAATTTCATGGATGGTGATAAATTTAATATATACATATTACACAATCTAACACATGATGAGGTGGTGCGGGGTGTGGAAGCTTCACGGAAATAGGGGCCGTCTAAGTAAGGATAAGAACATTTTTTTCAGTTTAGTCCCCGAAGTCATATTCTATTATTCCATTAAACCCATGGGTAATGATCTCATGCGTGGATGTCGGTGGGTTTTGTAACAAACCCCACAATATTTTCCAAGTCACAAGCAAGCCCTATTTTTGCTATTAAATCCCCATCTTTTCCACTATTTACAAATGGAAACTTGGTTAAATAAATCATGTGAAAGGGCCTTATTGCCATTTAATCCCTATTCTTTATAATTATTTACAAACATGTTTCTAAGATGGTTAATAAATCTTATGCAATCTTAGACCCATCTTAAGGAAATAATTTTAAACATAATTATTAGAAAGATTTAGGGTTTGCTTAAGTCATAACAATGACAACTCTTACAAACATGATGGCTAACCAACTGTCGAGGGAAACCCGAAAAAGATGGGATCTTCTCACCATGGCTATAACCTGGAATTTGTGGCTAGAACGAAACAGAAGATATTTTCAAGACAAACAGCGTGTTTTCTCGAAAATCAATTGTGATATCAACTTCCTAACTTTTTCCTAGTTTGATACAACTTATGTGTCCAAGAGGCTGAAACTGATCACTTTGGAGTCAATTGTCAAAAGGAGCCTAGTGCTCACACCGGAAGAGTTACCATCACACACACCATGGGTAGGCTTTAATGACACCTAGGAGTAAAAGAGTAGCACCTTATGAGGGGATATTCACATCCCATGTATCGGATCCGTAGCAAATCATATTCTTGTATTATGTACTACTTCTCTAATTCCTAAAGAATGAATGTGGTTTATCCACTTTATCAAAAAAAAAAAAACTTATCTTAATAAATTAATATTAAAAAATATAAACTATACTAAATATTTTATTTAATATAAATTTATAATAATATATATATTTATATATATAACTCCGCCTATGTGAGCGTATGCGAGCATAGCTGGTCCCAAGCCCGGATAAAGGAGGAGGGTTGCGCTAGGTTGACCGCTAGCATAAAACTTTGTCAAACACCTAATATGAATTCTTTGTACAAATATAACGTTGGGACGTGCCCACCTTAGGCACGCACTATATCGACACCCGAGTGTAGTGTTAAATGAGCAATGGGTTCCATCACATCGCCACCCGAGTGGGATGGAATATAGACAAGGGTTCCCATATCATGGACGAGGGTGGGTAAAGAAGTTAGTCCTGCCATATCATCGCCCGGATGTGGTGACAAATAGGCAAGGGTCCTCACATCTTAATGGACAGGTGCGAGTAAAGAAGTTAGTCCATGAGAGTAGGATTATAATCGGTAGTTGGAATTAAGGGTCTTTGACAAGAAAGTCTATGGAGTTATTAGACACTTTAAAAAGGAGAAGAATAGATATAATGTGTTTGCAAGAGACTAGGTAGATAGGAAACAAGGCTGGAGAGATCAGTAACATAGGTTATAAATTATGGTAATGTGGAGAGAATAAACATTAGGAATGGGGTGGGAATTATTGTGGAACCAAAAAAATTAAGGACAAAGTGGTTGAAGTGAAAATGGTAGGAGATCGAATTTTTCATTTGAGGTTAGTGTTAAGGAAAGAGACAATCAACATAGTGAGTACATATGCTCCTCAAGTATGTTTAGGGGAATAAGTTAAGGTTAAGTTATGGGAAAATTTGGATGAGGTAATTTTAGGGATCCCAGGTAAGCAAGAACTATTTATCGGGGGAGATCTTAATGGGCATGTGGGTAAACTCAGTCATAGCTACGAGTAAGTTCATGGAGGCTATGGGTATGACAACAAGAATGAGGAAGGAAAAACTATTTTAGACTTTGCTTTAGCTCATGATTTGGTATTAATCAACACTTGCTTTAAGAAAAGAGAATCACATCTGATTACCTTTAAGAGTGGGGGTAACCATAGCCAGATAGACTTTCTCCTTACAATAAGAAGTGATAGGTCTATATGTAAAGACTATAAGGTTATACCTGGCGAAGCACTAACTACCCAGCATAGGTTAGTCGTGTTGGATGTGAAAAAAAAAGATATAGTGAAACAAGAAAGGAGGATTAGGCAAGATAGGATTATATGGCAGGCTTTAAAAGGGAATAACTAATTAATATTTATGAATAAAATATGGGAAGAGGCAATTGGAAATATAGAAGATGATGCAAACATCTTATGGAAGGAGATGGTGAATCGTATTGAGAAGGTAGGGAGTGAGGTCTTAGGGGTTTCTAAGGGACTAGGACCTCGACCATAGAAATCATGGTGGTAGAATGAAGAGGTACTATAAAAGGTTATTAAAGAGAAAAGATATTGGTACAAGAAGTTACCCATAGCTGAGGATGGGGAAGCCTTCGAAAAATATAAGAATGCAAAAAAAAAAGGCCAAGAAAGCGGTTAGAGAGGCCTGAGGTAAATCTTTAGCCGATTTATATCAAAAGCTGGGGATGCGAGAAGGGGAAAAAGAAATGTACAAGATAGCACGGCCAAGAGATAAGAAGAGGAAGGATTTGGACCAAGTCAAGTACATTAAGGATGAGTCTCAACAAGTCTTGACAGGAGATAAGAAAATTAAGGAGAGATGGAGAAGCTATTTTGATCATCTATTCAATGCAAGTCGCGAGGATAATTTTATAGATCGTTATGCATTAGTAGTGGAGAGGAACCTTAGCTATACACGTAGAATCATGCCTAGTGAGGTCAAGGAGGCACTAAAAACAATGAAGATCTGGAAAACTTATGGCCAGGATAGTATCCTGATTGAAGTTTGGAAGTGTCTTGATGAAAGGAGGAAAGATGCTAAACGATTGGAGAAAGAGCATTCCGGTCCCTATATATAAAAATAAGGGGGATATTCAAAATTGCACAAACTACCGTGACATTAAGTTAATGAGCCACACGATGAAACTCTGGGAGAGGGTAATAGAGCATTGACGCAGAAATATTACAAAGATGTCAGAGAACCAATTTGGCTTTATGCCTGGTAGATCAACAACAGAATCCATTCATTTGTTAAGGAGTTTCATAGAGATCTACAAAGAGAAGAAAAAAGATCTCCATATGGTTTTTATTGACCTAGAGAAAGCATATGATAAGGTACCAAGACAAGTCTTTTGGTGGGCATTGGAGAAGAAAGACATTCATATTAAATATATAAATATTGTTAAGGATATGTATGAAGGAGCAGTTACGAGTGTGAGAAGATACATAGGAGTTTCCTATAATAGTGGGTCTACATCAGGGATTGGCCTTGAGCCCATACTTGTTTACTCTAGTAATTGATGAGTTAACTAGTTGTATCCAAAATGACATCCCATGATGTATGTTATTCGCAGATGATATTGTTCTAGTTGATGAGACTAGAGATGAAATTAATCAGAAGCTAGAATTGTGGAGGAACATCCTTGAGAGTAGAGGCTTTAGACTTAGTAGAAGTAAAACGGAATATATACATGTAATTTTATTCAGATTAGGAGGGGCGAAGGGGAAGTGATACTAGGTGGGGTAGTAGTGCCTAACTGTAACCATTTTAAGTATTTAGTTCCATTTTTAGGGATGATGGGATGATCGATAAAGATGTATCCCATATAATTAAAACATGATGGCTGAGAAATGGAGAAGTGCTATGGATGTACTATATGATAAGAAGATGCCTAATAAAGTGAAGAAAAAGTTTTATAGAACAACAGTTAGACCGACCATGTTATACAGGAGCGAGTGTTGGGCAACTAAAGTTCAACATATTCATAAGATGAATGTGGCAGAAATGAGGATGTTAAGGTGGATGTGTGGTCATACAAGATTGGATAAGATTAGAAATGAACACATCTGACAGAAGATGCATGTTGTACCAATTGAAGATAAAATAAGAGAAGGCCGTTTAAGATGGTTTGGATACATAAGTCGTAGACCCCTAGGTGCCCCAGTTCCAAAATGTGATAGTTTGGTAATTGAAGGTAAAAAGAGGGGTAGAGTTAGACCAAGGATTACATGGAGAGTGGTAGTATCTAAGGACCTACGTTTATTAGATGTTGATCCGGATCTTGTCTTTAACAGAGCTACATGAAGACAGAGAATTCATATAGCCAACCCCATCTAGTATGGGATTAAGGCTTAGTTTTTGTTGTTGTTGTTGTATATATTTATACATAAATACTAAGACAAAACTATTGATATTTATATTTATACTGCTGGAATTATGATCTAAAATCACTCTTTTTGCATTGAATTATAATTTTGGTATAAATTTGTGATATTAAAAATATTTTTAAAAAATAGTAACTTTTTATATATAAAGGGAATATTTTGAATTAGAGGAAGACTTGTGTTTTATTATAATAAAACGGGTAGAGAGAAAGGTTTTCCTCTATTTTCGAGTTTTCAATTTATTATTTTTTGACATTAGATACTAAGATGGGGTTCTCTTCAAGGTGTGGAAGAGGGGTTATCTTGTTGGGTTGGAGTATGAGATATTATGGTGGGAGCGCACTATTATTTGTAGAGAAGGCATTACCCAACTCTCTTATTGTAATTTCTCATCTTGATAGTGTCCCGCCCAGAACCCAACCTAGGCCTGAGCACGGGACAAACGTTGCGTACTTATAGGGTTACCCCCATAGGTACTCATGGTATAAAATCAGAAATAACCTGTTATAGACACAATTCATAATGGATAGAAGAAAATCAAAATCCCGATATTATACACATATGGTATTCAATTCAGATACAAAATCTTCATAATTTCAAAGAATAATTCATAAAAGTATTATACAATCCACCACACTATACATAGAGCCAGCTTTACGGTCACATCAATCCCTAGATCCGTACCATCCCAAGTAAACTAGGTCGGTTATCTTGACATGTTTCTGTATACTGTATAAGGAAGGGAGTTGTGAGCTAAACTAGCTCAGTGAGTTACAACATCACACCAGGGTTATATTAAAAAAAATAGCATATGTAACTTATATATATATAAAAGAACAGTATTCATGCCGGTCTATACGCATAACAATAGTATCTAAAAGAAACTATGCCAGTTATTGTTAAATAAAATGAGAAGCTATTGAATCTCAACATAATCATTTAACAAAACATGAGTAAATCAATATATCACAAACGTGGCTGACATATCAAAAGCAACTATATCAATCATACCTAGTTGCGTATGCACCCAATCTCAACAGCACTAGTCGTGCTCATATATCTCATAATTAAATAATCACATAACCCAACACACAAGCTTCACATAGATAAGAAAATGGTCCCATGGACCCAAGGGCTCTTCTCCCGAGCCCAAACATAGTCATATCTTGACCAGTACATACGTGATATAGGTATAGATTGATATATGAAACATGCTAAGTTGGCTCTACTATAAGCAAATACAAGTACATACTGAAAATATTGTTTTCAAAATCCATTGATACAAACATTGATAAAACGTCATACAATCAAGTCAAAAGATTGGAGTTCATGTGTTGTCAACTCACCTAGCAATCTCCCTAGTGCTTAACTTTGGCTAGACCCTCCATATGGTTTCGTAATTGCCTTATCGTGTCCTAAACATCATAATTAATCATCTATTAAAATTTCATAACATTTGGAAATCTTTTAATTATGCAAATGCATTATTCATGTAGGTTCCTGAATCGTGGACTTTAATTTTATAATGGACTCTACCCATGCTTCTTGTGCCTGCACTATCTATATTTTCTTTTCTTTTCCTTAATTTCTATTCAACTTCACAATTTCTCCCTATATTCACACAAACATGAATCTTCCTATTTGCATGAATAATCCAAACATCCACAATAAATTCTCCCTTCATTTCATGGATGATGCAAGAATACAAGTAACCCTAATTTTTTTCTCCCAAAGTTCATGGATTCAACAAGGAGACAATTAACCCTCCAAGTAAATAAATCTCATGTGTTCTTAGGCTCCAATTGGTTAATTAAGCCATAAAAAATAATCTTACCAATAGATCCAAGCTCACAATCATTAAAACCACACTCAAACCTTAAGGATTTTCTACTCATTGGGACCTAGCTAGATGAACTACAACCGCATCTCTAAATCCAAAGATCATAAGAAGGGTGAGTTTTAAGAGAGAAGAAGAAAATCAAACCTTACTGCCAAGTGAAAGAGGGAATGACGCCTCTCCGGTGGATGAGGAGCGTCAATGGACGAGAGAAAGAGAGATTGAGGACGAGCACAGGGCGACCAGAAAGGAGTGGCGGAGTAAGAGATTTAAAAGCTGAGAATTTGTAAATTTTTAATTTGGTCCTTGACCTAATAGGTAATTACAACAAGTATCTACACATATTATTGTAGTCCCTATAATTTTAGATATTTATGTATAACCCATGTGTGTATCATTACAGATAGTCAATCATTGCTTCTAGCCCTTGTCTGTAGACTTAGCCCTATTGTGGGTGAACCACGTAAATCTTGTTGCCTCTATTGCTTACTATTTGTTTGAAATTTCTTTGAGTATTATCATAAACTTGTATCTACTATTATCAGTATTGGATTAATTTGTTTGTACTAGCACTGACAATTATATAGTGACGATCTGAATAATTCCGTATGTATCACATAGAATATTAGAGGTTCAGGTTTTTGGTTCTCGAGGGAGAAGTCCTAAACTCATCTTAAACCCGTTCAAGTTTTAATTTAAATTACAAACTTTTTTTAAGCTATTTCTAAACGGGTTCTATTAGAACTTCGGTAACAAATTATAGTTAGAAATTTCTTGGGAGAACAGAGAGGAGAGGAGGGCGGTTCTCGACCAACTCCAGGCGAGACCATAGCGCACATCAAACTGATGATAGGCCGCACATATGGAAGAGAAAGCACTCAACAGAGAACTCCCGAGGTGCCAACATCATCAGACCACAACAGTACTCAAGCATCAGCTCTGATAAGGAACAACAGGGGACACGACATCGCTCCTTCGCCAGAGCGATCAAGGGTGACAAGAGAACGAGCACAAGGGACACCACTGAGCACATTCCACCCCAAGCGACATGGATGAACGAAGACGACGAAGGATGGATTGAGGTGCACCATAAACGACGCAGAGGAACAAGCGACAACCACTGGAAACAAAAACGTGATTGGCCACCCACACTAACCAACGGAGGTCCCCGCCAATAATACATACTCCGACCGGCATGTTGATGGTCCGCGGGCAGTGTCTGCTCCCTGAGCACCGGGCAGATGAATGTCGCCTGGCCCTCACCTGCAAACGGTGCAGGGAAGTAGGCTACAAGGGCCTCCAATGCCGGTCGAAGCGTCGGTCATTGAAGAAGACCCTCCTAGTGCAGAAGAACCATGTCACTAAAACCATGAAGATTGAACGAGGGGAGATGAATTCCCAAATGGGGGACCCTCCTAGTGCAGAAGAACCATGTCTGTTCTGCCATTTGGGAATTCACTGGGGGACCCTCCTAGTGCAGAAGAACCATGTCACTAAAACCACTAAGACCCTCCACCATGTCACTACAAGGGCCTCCAATTTAATCCCCCAGTGAATTCCCAAATGGCAGAACAGACAAAGGGAGACGAAGAAGAGGTGGAGGAGCAAATCGAACATCACTACATCTCTATGGCCTTCAATGAAGACATGCTTGAAAGTATGGAACAGATGTATTGTTTACTGTTATCATAGTCGTGAAGGTTAAAGAAGGCATGGTGGACCGCCAGAAGATAGAGGAAGAAATGAGGATCATCGTCAACAAACAGTGGTCTTGGGAGGTCAAACCCCTCCGCGACAATAGATACATCATGGCCTGTCCATCCGCGGAGATCGCTAAACAACTACAAGAGGGGGTAAAGGAAGGCGAACCGATCGAACTGCATAAATTCTCCGTCAACTTCAAAGTCTTGTCGCCAGACTTATTGCAATAAGAGCGAGAGGAGGGCGAGGTCCACTGAGTCACTATCATCAAACTCCCCATGTTCTGCTGGAAGTGCGAATTAGCAACACAGATGATCAACCTGGTAGGTGACCTCATCCAGGTCGCCGGAAGGGATGACTACTATGAAGATGACCTTCGCTTCCTCATCCGCATCCGCAAATTCAAAGAGGTATAGTGCTTCATCCATTGAAACATAGGAATGCGCTGACATTGATACAGAGCAGAATTAACTGTCAAACAACCTCCGCTCCCATGGAGCACTCACTTGGAGACATGAAAGTCGAGTTTGAGTAACACCGTCGTCGAGAGAGCACCCCAAAAGGGACGAAAAGGCTCGCCGTGAGGTCCTACAACCCAAAGCGACCTCAATTGAGAAAGATAAGGCTCCTATACAGGTAATTGAACCACCAACAACAACGATGAAGGATAGCTAGAGCCATGGAATTCAAATCAATAAACCTGAGGGCGAAACTCGGAATGACTGGTTGGAAGGCGCCACCCATGTCAGCAACTACCGTATGAAGACAATGCCGAGGTTGCAAGAGGTCATTGTCATACCTGGTGGGGCTGAAGACGTCATGCGTGACTGGACCCTTAGACGCACTGTACCAGAGAGAGAAACGATACCAAGACTTGCTGATGTGGAAACACCAAGGGAGATAAAGGCCTATGTGAAAGCTGACTCACCCGGTCCAGATAAGGGGTCAGTTGGCTCAGACGAATTCTTCCAAGCAGTCTGGCGCGTAGAGTAGACCCGACATCAGGAGTTGATCACACCTAACCAGTCGTAGAATTGGTCCACACCAAGCCAGGGTCGGGACCCAGACATGCTGGGTCAACCGAACCTCGTTACCGTGCGTGTGAGGCAGGAGCATATAAAGGCCAACTCAAGTGGACCCCACTTAGATGCGTACATAGCGCGTGACAACCCTCTTAAGCCATCAAATGGGCCAGGACCTGGAGCGGGTCAGGCGAGTGGCTCGCCCAAACCCACTCACTCATACCAAGCACCAAATACCAGTCAGACCGGCCCAACTCCATCAAGCCCACTAATACTCAACAACTCCCCAAATAAAACATGCCTAGTGGACCTTGTACCAACTTATGAACTATCTAATGAAAATGGATCCAATGACCTACCAAGGTCTTTTGCTTATACAAGATCTCAATTAAATCCAAGAGATGTGAAATATATAAATATGGATAATGAAATCAGAATCGACCTGAGCAAGGCATCACTACAGTGGATTGGACATTCCCAGAACCTCATAACATATGAAGCCTAGGAAAGAATAACCTCCAGATGAATACTAGACCCCCCCTTCCCCCCACCCCATAATTAGTCATCCCCTCAAAACACAGGAAAGTAATACCCAGGTAAAACCTACACCAAAGCCAAGAGGCAGACCTAGGAAAAGCAAACCACTAACCCCCGACCTTCCAATAGAGGACGAGCATCAAGGCACACAGGCAGATAATCGGGTATCTATCAGAAGCTACAAAAGAAAAAACAAATAGCTAAACCAGAAGAAGAACCCTCCAAGCCACACAACAGTTCCCCTCACCCTCTCTAACTGACCAGATAAGAATCTCCGCTCAACAGTTTTGAGGGTCAGAGTAAGCCTGGAAAACGATGGAGGCAACACGGAGCAAACCCTGGAACACATGAGGTTGCTGGAAGTTGAGAGATCCTCAAAGGGATACGGGTGCAACTAGGCTAAGAACCCTCACACATAGGGCACAGTAAGGTGAACCCATGAAAGTAATATCATGGAATATACGAGAACTACGAAAGCGAAAGAAACGCTTCCTCGTCTGGGACATCATCGTGACATAGAAGGTTGATGTGTTTTGTCTACAAGAGATGAAACTCCAATCAATAGATGACAAAACCTAGCGTACAATTAGAACGACTGTCTATGAAAGCAAAATAATCTTAGAAGCTACTAACACCAGGTGGATGTTGTTTTCGCTAGAATATGACAAACCCCGAATTAGTTAATAGCTTCATTGTCTCCTTCAAAGTTAAGGTGATCCTCAAAAATTGGAGCAACAAAACCCAATGGATGATCACCACAGTCTACAGAACCTGTGACAGGGAGCTCAAACAGGTTTTTTGGGAAGAACTAAGATCCATTAGAAGGAGATGGCCCAAACTGTGGCTAATAGGGGGAAACTTTAACTCAACAAGGGGGGGCGATAGACCGTAATGTAGGCATAGGGAATCGTTAAGAGTAGCACGAATTCAACCAACTGATCGACAAACTGCAACTGTATGATCAATAGCAGAAAGTTCACATGGACTAATCGCCGAGACCAACCCACACTTGTACGACTTGACATATACCTCCTATCTACAGAATAGATGATGGCCCACCCCAGAATCTGGCAAACAACTCTACCACGCATCAATTGGATCAAAACCCTATAATCCTTGATTGCGGACAACACATATTCGAGCGCCACCCGTTTCGCTTCACTTCAACAGAATTAAGAGAAAGATCAAAGGGTTCTGGGAAATGGTGAAACACTGGTGGAAGGAGGGAGACCACACCAGGGAAGGAACCTTCAAATGGGCAAAAACGCTTGCACATATTAGGGGACAGCTCAGACAATGGAACAGGGAAACACAAGGGACACAATGACAGCGGAAAACAAGGCTCATGAATGGAATAGAGAAGCTAGAGAGTAACAACCTCTAACAACCTCGGATGAGGATCTACTCATGACCCCGTCATGAGTATGAGAATAAAATCCATCTTGAGAAGGAATACTGGTGCCAGTGCTCCAAGCTCAACTTGCTAAAAGAGGGAGAGCACAACACTCAGTACTTCCATGCCATTACCAACCAGAGGAGGAACCTAAATTGGATACACCCACTAAAGGTTGGCAAATAGATCCTGATAGAGCCTGCTAACATTGTACGGTCCATCTCTGAACACTTCATTAACCTCTTTGGAAGGACGTGACAAAATTGATACTCCACAGATTAGACGAGGAAGTTCGAGGACGCAGAATAAGGTAACCTATCCCAGCTCGATAGGCCCTTCATAGAAGGAGGGATCCTCGCCGCCATCTAGGAACTTAACCTAGAAAAAGCAACATGGTCAGCTGGCTTCCCGATGAACCTTTACCAACAAGGCTGGAACTTCACTAAAGAGGAAATCCAGCAAACATTCCAGGAACTATATTAGGGGAGGGCAAACCTGGAATGCCTGAATTGGGTTCACATCTTACTGATTCCAAAATCGAGTATGACAACATCAATCAAGGATTTCAAGCCAATCAGTCTAATAAACTGCTCAATAAAGATTATAACTAAAGTACTGGCAAACTACCTCCAAGAGATTATTGCCAAGTTGGTGAACGAAAACTAGATGACATTCATCAAGGGATGATGCATCCCAGACAACATAGTGGCAGCGGAAGAGGTCATCTATGGAATAAAGCATAAGGGAGGTGTACTGATGAAAGTAGACTTCGAGAAGGCTTTCGATATAACCGACTTAGAATTCCTCCTTGAAATGATACATGCAAGGGGTTTCGGACCACAATGGGTTGGATGGATCAAGTAGATAGTGCAATCATCAAAGTCACGCATCCTTCTGAATAGCAACCCAGTGGGATACATCTGCCATAAGAGGGGCCTCCGACAAGGAGACTCGTTATCCCCGCTACTCTTCATTCTCGCCACCGAGGTATTCCCTGCTATGATCAACAAAGCCACCTATTTAGGGGATACAACTTAAGCCCTAATGGGGGAAACAAAATAACGACGCTTCTCTACGTGGACGGCCTCCTCGTTCTTAGCTCCAAGAAAGCCTAGGATTTTCGAACCCTCAAGTTAATCTTCTATCTCTTTGACGGGCTAACGGGACTACGAATAAACTAATCCAAGAGTGTCATAGTCCCCATCAGGTAGCACGTTCGAGGAAATAGCCTTGATAATGGAATGTCGACTATCCGACCTCCTTATAAAGTACCTAGGCCTCCCACTGGCACTGATGCATGTTTGTTAATTGATCCTGGCTCCACACACTCATATATAGCTACTGCTTTCAATCTGCCTACACACATATATGCTACGTAGTTAGTTGAATCTATGATAGTATCCTCCCCTATTGGGAGCTCGATGATTGTAAAAATAGTATATGAAGGATGTGATCTGAGGGTAGAAGGTTATCTATTGTTAGCTGATCTGATCCCTATGAGTATCATAGACTTTGATGCTATCTTAGGCATGGATTGGTTGTCTATTCACTATGCTACCATCGATTGTCACTCGAAGATGGTATGCTTCCAATAACCTGGTGAGGAGGAGATCCTCTTCTATGGGAGGTGAGCTCAGACAGAAGAAGCCTGCATAGCGAACCTGGTGGAAGCTGAAGCCCCCAAGAAAGATGTACAGGAATTACCGGTAGCGTGTGAATACCCAGACGTATTTCCTGAAGAGTTACCTGGGCTACCCGCGCATAGAGGCGTGGAGTTTTCTATTGAGTTACACACAGGAACAACTCCAATCTCTAAGGCGCTCTACAGGATGGCCACAAAGGAACTGAAAGAGCTGAAGGTTCAATTGGAGGAACTATTGGAGAAGGGGTTCATTAGACCTAGTGCCTCCCCCTGAGGTGCGCCCATATTGTTCATAAAGAAGAAGGATAGTTCCCTAAGAATGTGCATCGACTACCGACAGCTGAACGAGGTCACCATCAGGAATCAATACCCTCTCCCTCGCATCGATGATTTTTTTGACAAACTGCGAGGAGGATGCATCTTCTCAAAGATCGACTTGAAGTCAGGATATCACCAGCTACTAGTAAAGGAGGAAGATGTGCCAAAGACACCTTTTCAAAGCCGATACGGGCATTTTGAATTCTTGGTGATGTGATTTGGATTGATGAATAGACCAGCAACGTTTATGGGGATGATGAATAGAGTATTCGCACCCTATCTGGACCAGTTAGTTGTGGTCTTCATCGATGATATATTGGTGTACTCTCGAAGTGTTAAGGAGCACGTACACCACCTTAGAATAGTACTGCAGACATTAAGAGAGCAGCAACTATATGCCAACCTCAAAAAGTATGATTTTAGGTTAGGTGAAGTGAAGTTCATGGGACTTGTTGTCTCAGCGGCAAGGATCTACGTCAGATCCCGAGAAGATTAAAGCGGCAACTAACTTGCAAGCCCCAACCACAGTCAAGGAGATCAGGAGCTTCCTAGGGTTGGTCGGTTACTATAAGCGGTTCGTGGAAGGGTTTTCTTCAATTGACCAAGTTGCTCAGGAAGAATGCAAGGTTCGAGTGGACCTAGGAATGTGAGCAGAGCTTTCAAGAACTGAAGAACCGACTGGTGTCTACTCCTATCCTCACCTTACCTACCACAACATAAGTTTTGAAATTTATAGTGATGCTTCGTATAGGGGCTTGAGTTGTGTCTTGATACAGTAGGGCAGAGTTATTACCTATGCATCTAGGTAGCTCAAGACTCACGAAGTAAACTATCATGTTCATGATCTGGAGCTAACGGCGGTGGTCTTCTCTCTAAAGATATGGCGACACTATCTGTATGGTGAAGCCTGTAAAATCTTCACCGACCATAAGAGCCTGAAATACTTGATGAGCCAACGGGAACTGAACATGCTGCAGAGATGGTCGATGGGATTGATGAAGGATTATGATTGTACTTTTGAGTACCACCCCGGCAAGGTGAATGTAGTAGCTGATGCCTTGAGTAGGAAAACAATGGCACGGTTGCGGTCCACCAACTTGGCCCAACTTCATGAGTTGAGATCTACTGGGGCACAGCTCTCAGTGGATGAGCTGACGATATTATTGGAAAATTTTCATCTACGGCCGACGTTGATATCTCAAATAAAAGAAGCGCAGCGGCATGACTCCAAACTAATGCAATTAGCTGCAAAGATGCAAAATGGTAGACATGGTAATTTCTCCTTATCCTCCGATGGAGAGGTAATGCTAGGAACCCGGTTATATGTACCAAACAATGAGGACCTCAAGCTGCAGATTATCGAGGAAGCTCATTATTCAGCTTATGCAATGCATTCGAGAAGCACAAAGATGTACCACAACATCAAAGAAAACTACATTTGGAGGAAGATGAAGAAAGAGATCGCCAAGTATGTGACCAGGTGCTTGATCTGTTAGCAGCTTAAAGTTGAGCACAAGAAACCACAGGGGTTGTTGATACCTCTGGAGATCCTGGAATGGAAGTGGGAAAGTATAGCCATGGTTTTGTGTCTGATCTACCCCGAGCCAGTCAAGGTAAGGACGCCATATGGGTTATCATAGACAGACTGACCAAGTCTACCCATTTCCTACAGATCAAGACAACTTACTCTTGGGATCGGTTGGCGCGGATGTACGTGGATCAGATTGTGAGACTACATGGCATACCCATGTCGATCGTATCAGATAGAGACCCGAGATTCACCTTTCACTTCTGGAAGAGTATGCATAAGGCCTTGGGGACGCGAATAAACCGGAGATAGATAGATAGTCAGAGAGGACTATTCAGATACTTGAGGATCTTCTCCGAGCATGCATTATGGAACTTACTGGGAGATGGGATGAGAATCTGGGACTATTGGAGTTTGCGTACAACAACAACTACCAGACCAGCATTGATATGCCACCTTATGAAGCACTATACGACAGGAGATGCAGGACTCTGCTATGCTGGGATGAAGAAGGAGAGAAGAAGATATTAGGCCCGGAACTGGTTCAGCAAACCTCAGAGAAGGTGAAGCTCATTAGAGAACGGCTAAGGAAAGCTCAAGACAGGCAGCGAGGATATGTTAATACCCGTCGCCGGGATTTAGAATTCGAGGTGAGAGATGAGGTATTCCTTAAAGTATCTTCGTGGAAAGGGGTACTGAGGTTCCATAAACGGGGAAAGCTGAGCCCTCGGTACATCGGGCCATATGAGGTAGTGGATAGGGTAGGTCCTGTAGCCTACCGGCTTGCCTTCCCAGAGGAATTGTCGTGGTTGCACAATGTATTTCACATATCGGTATTACGAAAGTACATCAAGGATCCAAATCAAGTTCTAACGGGACTAACCGTAGAACTGGCACCTGATTTGACATACGTAGAGGGATTGGTATGTATCCTTGATAGAAGAGGACAAGTATTGAGAAATAAGGTAGTACCTCTGGTCAAGGTATTATGGAGTCATCACCAAGTGAAGGAAGCCACTTAGGAGAGAAATGATCAAATGTTGGCACAGTATCCTTAGTGGTTTTAGTTAACCATGTATGGAAATTTCGGGACGAAATTTTGTAAGACTGGGAGAATTGTAACACCCCGAAATTTTTTAAATAAATAATAAAAAAATTTGAAAATTCCAATGAGATTAATTAGCACAGAAAATGAATTAATTACTTTAAAACTCAATTAAAGTAAAAATCGGGAATTAATGGATCTAAAATCCAGCCTCGCAACTATTTGGGCTAGAGAAGGCCATATTGGGTCAGACCACTTATATTTGAAATAGTTGGAGGTGGATGGATAGGATAATCCCAATTAATTAATTAAGAAATTTATTAAGTGTTAATTAATCTAGATTAATTAATCGAGAGATACCAGACAAAAGTTAGAGTCCTGGTAAAGTAGATCTGACCGTGTCAAAAGCCGGGATAAACGGATCTGGGTCAAGCCAAAGTCGAGATTTGTGGATCTCAGACGGACGGTATTATCACCCGTGACACAATAGTAATAAGTATTGAATAAAGTAAGGATTAAGAAAATAAATTAATAAATTATTGTTACCAGATCCGAAGAAAACGAATCTGGTCGAGTAAAGGATATCTCCCATGATCCTACAATAATTGAATAGAATAATATTTTAATTAAAATATTATTACTTTTAAAAATTTCATTAAGTGTTCTAAGAGAATGTGTGTGTGTGTGTGTGTGTGTGAGAGAGAGAGAGAGAGAGAATCTCTCTCTCACTTTCCCTTCTTCTCTTACCATCAGCTGAGCCCTAGCCAACCCATCTTCACCTTCTCCTTGAGCAAGCCGGCGACCCTCCTTCCGTCGGTGAGACCCTAACGCCTCTAAGAGTACCTCGGCCCTACTCCCGGCGACCCGAGCCCTGCACCCCCCATCTCCACGCACGTGCGCGCTTGCAGCTGCAGCCACTCAGGCTTGCACACCACCGTTTGGCGAGCTCATTGGCCTCTGCTCCTCGCGTACAACCTCTTCTCCTCACGCGCCTACATCTCCCTCCGCCTCGTGCCGACGAGCTGCTGTCCGCCTCTTCCTCTCTCTCTCTCTCACGGCGCCGTCGACCCTAGCGACAGGCGGAGCCATGATGAGCCCCACCGCCCTTGTGCAGTCCGCCTCCTCTGAGGGCGCGCGAAGCCGACAGCCACTGGAGCGTCACTGGTGCCACCTCACAGCCGGGCTAAGCTCTTCCCAGAGCCGCCCCGAGCAGCTCTCCCCGGCGCAGCCGCTTCTATGGTGGCATACCCGCGAGAGGGTGGTAAACCCGTGATGAAGTCCATGGTGATCTCATCCCACGCCAATGATGGTATGGGTAGCAATGTAGTAGTCCGGCCAGTGGCTGCGTAGAGTACTTCGTCTATTGACACACCACACAGGCCGCTACAAACTCCTTGACATCTTGTCGCATACCCAACCAGAAGAACACGGATGATAATCGAAGAAAGGTTCGTTGCACCCCTGAGTGTCCCGATATTAGAGTGGCATGGAACTCCTGTTGTAGAGTGGTCTTCAAAGAGGAATGGGAACTAAGATAGTAGCACTGGCGGAACATCAAGACCTTGTCATGCACAAAGTAATCAGAACCTAGTGTGTCTGCTGCTAGCTTGTGGTGCAGTGTGAGCAACTCCTCAAATATGGTGTTTTCTCACTTGAGGATAGCCAGGAAGTCTAGGACTGGGCCGCTTATAATGAAGTAACAAGAAGTTGGTTCTTCCTCCTCAAAGACTCTCGACAAAGCATCGGCCGCCTAATTCTTATGACCCAACTTGTACTCAATCCGGAAGTTATACCCCAAGAGCTTATGAATATAGGTCTGCTGATAGGGGGTCTGAATTACTTGTTGGAAAAGGTCATTTAGGCTCCGGTGTTCTGTTCGAATGACAAGAAACGTCCTAGCAAATACGGCCCCCATTTGTGCACTGCTTCAACAATAGCATATAGCTCGCGAAGATATGCTGATGCTGCTCGGAGTCGCGGTCCTATCTTGCGGCAGAAATACGATATAGGATGTCCCCCTTGCATCAATGCTGCGCCAAGGCCCACGTTGGATGCGTCAGTCTCCAGAACGAACTCTTCAATATTGAAATTGGGTAGCCGTAAGACTGGTGCAGCCACCATGACTTGTTTGAGTTCTTCAAAATCTGAGATAGCGCTAGGGGACCAAACGAAACTATCCCTACATAGAAGATCGTTAGGGTGCAGCAATGCTCACATAACTGCGTATAAAACGGCGATAGTATCCCATAAGTCTAAGGAATCCTCGCAGTGCTTCAGAGAAGTAGGCAGTGGCCATTGGATCATGGCTTCTATCTTCTTTAGATTAACTTGCACTCCAGAGGCGAAAACCAAGTAGCCCAAATACTTTATAGATTCCTAGCAGAAGGAACACTTGGAGAGCTTGGGAAAAAAATGATTGGATTGAAGATAAGCTAAGACCTGGTCAAGGTGCTGAACATGGCCTTCAGGGGAGGAGCTGTAGATGAGTATATCGTCGAAGAAGACTACGAGGAAAAGGGTCAAACATTTCTAACTTAACAATATAACTGAATGAGGAAGAGCTCTTTATGTGGTATCACTTTATCACCATCTGAAAGGCACGCCAACCCTAGGGAATTCTGTTATATTAGTAAGCTAGGCACGAACCGACGAAGGAATGGCGTAAAAACTCTGTTCATTGTTGCTTGAAAGGTGGAGGATGCGTTGTGGAGTCCGAACGGCATAACAAGGAACTCAAAGTGCCCATCATGTGTGCGGAACGCCGTCTTGTTGCCATCTCGTGTGTCCATGCGGATCTGGTGGTACCCCGCGCGAAGATCAAGTTTGCTGAAGATCGTTGCACCCCCAAGCTCATCTATGAGTTTGTCGATGGTCAGAATGGAGAATTTATCCTTGATGGTGACGGCGTTGAGTGGCAAATAGTCGACGCAAAACCGATACGAGCCATCCTTCTTCTTTACGAGAAGCACCGTCGAGGAAAATGGGTTGTGGCTTGGTCAGATTATTCCCTGAACTGTGGGTACCTATAAGGTCTTACATTAACTGGCTTCGCGTTGGGAACCAAGTAAATCCGGTGATCAACCGGTGAGGAGGGAGTGTGTTTGGAGAGCCAAACAAAGCCTTATAGCCTTGAAGTAGATGATGTACATGTGGTGGAAGGCCTACAAGTAGCAGCAAGTAAATAGAGTGATTAGTAGGTGTTGGAGGTGGTGTGTCTCGTGTCTCCTCCGCCGTTAGTTGGTGCAGTTCGAACACTTCCACAAACTCCTCATGAAGAATCAGCACTTGAAGCTAGTGAAAGGAAATCTCTCGTGAGGTCGGAGAGACATCCCCACGGAGAGTCACGGCTTGCCCATTCCATTTGAACTCTATTGATAGCGCTGAGTAATCGTGGGATACTCGACCAAGAGTTTGCAATCACTGAACTCCGAGTACTACATCGGGGCCCTCTATCGCCAATACATAGAGGTCGAGCGAGCACTCATGGTCCTGTAGCCAGAGTGCAACTTGCGGACAGAGACGCGAGCAGACTAAGTAGTCACCATTGCCAATATACACGCGAAAAGGCGGCGTAGGTTGGATGGCAAGGCCGAGAGCTTCAGTGACCGCTGGTTTGATGAAGTTATGGGTGTTGCTGCTATCAATGAGGATGTGTAGGCGTTGTTCCGCGATCTCACCTAACAGTCGAAGAGAACGCGGGTTGCCTTGACCCGCTAACGCGTTCAAACTGGAGATATTTCCGGTGACCACTTCGACGTCTGGCTCTAAGGGGCAAACTTCGTCAGGGGATCGCCTGGGTGATCGTCGAGGTCATCATCCGCCGTGCCCAAAAGGAAAAGGAATTTACTGTGACACCAATGGCCGATGGCCCATTTCTGGTCGCAATTGTAACTGAGTCCTTTGGCTCTTTTCTCTTGGAGTTTTGTTGGAGAAAGGCGACAAATCGGTAGAGGGGATGGTGAGGAGAGAGAGGGGGGTCTTTTTGTAAGAGGGTTGGTGTATGGTGAGATGGTGTGTTGATTGGCGGGGGAAGTGGTGGAAAAGCTGGGGGTTGATGTGGTAGTGGAGAATATTTGAAGGGTTGTGAGGGGGAGGTGGGTGGTCAGACAGGCCATTTAGACCAAGAATGTTGTTCATGTCGCGCCTCCTCTGCACGGGATTCGTAAGATCTCGCCAATGAGAAGGCCTCCATCATGGATGAGGGCTTGGCGAGCAGAAGTTCACGTCGGAGATCAGGCCGTAACCCGGCGACAAAGAAAGAGAGAGGCCAATTGTGGTTCTTAGATGCCCCGTACTTTGTTCATCAGGGATTCGAAGGAGGACTGGTACTCCATTACTGAGTTCGTCTGGTTGAGCTTGGAAAGGTCTCCTTGAGGGTCCGCGAACATGGAATCACCGAAACATTGTTGCAGATGAAGTAAGAATGCACGCCAAGTTATGAGAAGGTGGTTGCCCTTCATCCATTGGAACCAAGCGGAGGCGTGCCCTTCCATAAGGAAAGCCGCTATGAGAAGGCATATCGGGGCTGGAGTGTGATGTAGATCGAAGAACTCTTCAATCCACAAACGCCAGCTGGTCGGATCGGTGTCGTCAAACTTCGGAATATCCACCATTAAATTCTTGATGAAAGGATTTAGATCCACGTCCCCTGAGGGAAACTCGACCGGGAAAGAAGGGCTAGGGCTGATGGCCGCACCGCCTGGTCCAGTAGACTGCATGAACTGAGAACAAAGGTCCGCGAAACGTGCGTCTACGGAATCCATGTGGTTGTCTAGCTGAACTTGCAAGGCTTTGATAGTGGCAAGGAGATCTGAGTCCCTCATGACGATGGGAGGGAAGACGAGGATGAAAGCACCAGGGTTACGTTAAGTTCATGCTTCGAGCGCGTGTAAGCTCCTAGAAGGGCAAAGAGGAGAGGAATAAGACTGGAATGGGAATAGAGTAGTGATATTTCTCATAATAGGTTTTACAGCAAACCCTAAAACTAAATAAGGAAACATAGCACAGTGTTGCCTTAACATGGTCTCCAAGCCACGCAACAACCTCTGACTGCATGACCTATTAATTAGACTAAAAGAAAAACAATAGACTACCACCCATGTGACCAGCATTCTCTACATACTCCTTCAGCCCATCATATAGTCCTTAACCCATGCAGGCGGTACCCTGGAGCGCCGCGCACCCCTGCACTGGTTGGCGCCTCTGATCCCATTGTCCTCGGTCCCGTTTTTCAACAGCGTCTCATGTGGTCCCAATGAGTGATACGGTTGGGTCGTATCAGAAGGTGATTGATGAAATGCCTCAAAGGGGACCTAATATCTTGAAATGATTTCTTGGACTGATCTGATTCATGGACAAGTGAATTTTTGTGATAGTTTTTTGGTTGTTGTTCGGTTGTTTGGAATGTCAATGTAAATTGATGTGGATGATAGAAAAGGATGGATTTGATTCATCTCTATGATTAATGAACTTGATGTTTCTTTGTAATTAATGAATATAAAGATGAATTGTCATGTTTTGTAGCCATTGATTAGATCGCTATAGCTGTATTAATCTAAGGCCTCTGGGGTGTTGGATGAATATATTTTTTAAGTATATATTTTTCTTAAATAATTTGGTCAATGTGGTCATTGTTATTGGTAATTCGAGCTTTACGAGCCAAGCTCGAGTAGTTCGATTAATACATGAGCCGACTTGAGCAACAAAAAGTAAGGCTCTATTTGTGTCTAAAAAACATGCATTGAAAATACCAACGACGATGCTGAAATATTTTCAAATCAAGTAAATCTTGAAATAACTTGATATTAAAATATTTTAATGTGGTGTGATCCCGAGGCGAGCCAAGGACACATATCCCAAGGCAAGCCAAGGACACGAATCCCAATATAGCCCGAGAATACAAATCTCGAGGCGATCTCAAATCCCAAGATGCCTGAGAATACAAATCTCGAGGCAATGTTTAAAAAAAATTGCAAATCCTAAGATAATCCACATGCACATATCCCAAGGCAAATCCAAGACAATCCAAGAGAATAAATCCTGAGGCAATATGAAAAAAAAATCAATCAAATCAAAATCAAATCCAATTAGAATTTGGATTTAAAAATAAATAAAATCATAATAAGAATATCAATCAAATCAAATTTAAATTTTGATCGTATTGGCTAAATCAAGAAAGAAAATAAATCAATCAAATCAAATCAAAATTTAAATCAAATTCAAATTGGAAGGTTCTTGGCTTGAAGATAATTGATATTTTTTGAGGTGATTTAGCTGGAAAAAAAGGAAAGGAAAAATCAAAGGAAAGAAAAAAATTTAAAGAAAAAGGGATTGATTATATAGGGGAGGAATGGGGGGAGCAGAAAAAGGGGGGAGGAGAGAAGAAATGGTCGCCAAAGAGAAGGAGATGAACCCCCCTCCAGTTTTCCCCTTGATAAAAAATGAATGAGAAAGAAAAAGTGAGATAAAAAAAATGAGAGAGGTGTTCTCGGTCGGACGCGGACACATGTTTGTCTCTAATGGTTATGCCGAAGGAGACAGGCTTGGGTCCATCCAGACTGTAAAACCATAAAGATGCGGAGCAGAAGAGATGGTAACCAAGAAGAAAAAAAAAAACGGAAGAGATAAGCTCCCCCTCTTCTATTTTCGGCTTCATACAAAAAAGTGAGACACAAGTATTCTTAGTTGCGGACACGACCTTGTATGTCTCTGATGGCTTTGCCGAAGGATACAGACATGGGTCCATCCATATGCTATAATACTGCAGAAGATCAACCCCAACGCCGGACCACCAAATCTTGGCCAAACGCTACTGCCACCCTGCTCTTCATGTTTATGTGCCGCCAAACCACCGGCGATCCTTCTGCACCTACACCCAAGGAGGAAGCTTTATATAAGTAATATAAATAATATATGTGATGCCCTTCATCATGCCCTCTCTCGCCGGAAAAGGATTGCCGCCAAGCTGCTGGAGAAGGCCTCTGTTCCCTGTACCGCCAAGCCAAACCGCTGCCAAGCCACCGAAGAAGGAAGCCACTTGAGAACTATATTATAATATAAATATAGATTCTGAAAGAAAAGAAGAGAGGGGGGGAGCCCCTCTGCACTCCTGCACCGCCGAGATCCTATCAAGTCTCCACTTCCAATCACTACCAAATTAAGGAAGATATCCTATAAATATATATATTATACATATATATGTTGCTACCTGTGAACTCAAAATCCAAGCTTTGGATGCGCTTGAGCTTGACGTTCAGAACCCTCAAGATCGAAGGATTGCTCGATCCTTAGAAAAAGGAGGTGATTCTGCTGCAAAATTTCTAAGAAGAAAAGGAGAAGCTCATAGATTGGTTACGAATTTTTTTAAAACAGAAAAAAGGGAGATACAACCCCAGTCCATTGGATGAATTCAAGGAATGATGATGGTGGTGATGCATCTTTGTAAAAGGGAGAGAAAGCTTCAATAATGAGAGTTGCTCAGTAAATAATAATTAAAAAAAAATTTCAATGTGCACACCACTTGTTTGATGGAATGCTCCAAAGAGAATTATAAGTATAAGGAAGAAGCTGCTATATAACCTCTCTGACAAAATGTAGAAGGCCCAAAGACACTGCATTAATAATAATCTCCTGGCCTGGAGAGCACACCCTCATGGCAAAGAAAGGATCAAACACATGAATGAGCTAAATACATCATCAACTACTCTTAATGTATAGACATTGCTTGGAGCTATTCTTATTTCTCAGAAAGAGTTGTTCATTAGTGGTGGATGGTTAGTTGTCACAAAGTCATGCGCTTGCATCGGACTATCAAGGAGAAATTAAGTAATTTGAAGCTACAGCAAACTCCAACCAGCAAAGTCATATTAAGCAACTGTAATCCTTGATTGCCTACAATTGTTCCAAGTATAGCATTTCAAGTTTTCTTGCAAATGGAGATGCCACACATGGAGTTAGTATGGAGATGTTAGAGCTGCTTGTCAAGATTGCTAGGATTCCTGGGCCTTCCATTGAACTATAGGCTTCTGAAAAGCTTCAGTCCAAGTTCAATTTTCTAAAGATACCTAAGGTCATGTCCAAATCTCTGAACATGCTTGAAGCCATAATACTAAAGATGGAAATAATAATGTAGCTGTGTCGCTGTTGTGTTGTTGCAAAAACAAAAGCCAAGAAGGAAATAATGATGAGGCAATTTTCATTGGATATCCAATTACAATACATAAGCTAAAGTGAGGCTATTATAATAGGAGTTGGTGTTAATAAATTTAAAATAAATATTCAATTGATTAATTATGCTCTAGCTGATATGGTAGTTGAAGAGAGTTGCTCCAGCTACTACTATAAAAGTCACTTTGGTGGTCAAGTTGGTCAACCTAATGTGCCTCTTATTTCCCAAGCTTGATGACACTATGGTAAAATTGAAAAATTCATACATTCCAATCCGGACCCATCACTAAGGTGCAAATTATATCATGGAAGTCAAAGGCTCAATTGAGTAAAAAATTGGTGAATTGGTGAAGTTATGGACATGGAGAGTAAAAAGAGTTGGGCACCAATTTATAAAAAAAAGAAGGCTGGAAATTATTGTCAATAAAATAAAAAATTAGGGGATAAAAAAAAGAGTGAAAGATTGTTAGTGTACAATTGTAATGTTTTGATTGGAGAAACTTGAAACATTGCTAAAAAAAATAAATATAAAATATAAAATATAAAACTATAAACAAAGCAATTGTGTGTGACTTGGGGGCATAATGGATATACTCATGTAGGCTCCTCAATGCCTTTGGTTGATCACGTCAAAGGATAAATAAATAAAATAAATAAAATAAAACAAAAAAAATGTTGTCTGCTTTGCATTCATTGTAATAATAATTATTATTATAAAAAAATGGATGCTTAGTGCTGATGGACCAAAAGCACAAGTCTTCAACCCAAGCTATTTGGGCTAAATGGGCCCAATCTAATTTTGGGATTTAAGTTAATTGTCATAGTTCACCTTGACCAAGTCACCATTATATGGGAACTTGACTCCAATATTCATGAGAAATTATCAAATCTTCAAATCTTAAAACCATTGAGTATGTATTTCGAGGTAGCAAATGGAACACACATCTTGGAACAGTGGATGATGAAATAAAAATCTCTAAGCAACATACACCTCGGGGCGACAGTGGAACGCTTACCTTAAGCTGATCGATAAAAATCCAAGTGGCACATATCTCAATGCGAGGAAGGAACATGCATCCTGAGACGGCTGATAAAATCCAAATCTCAAAGCAACACAAATCCTAAAGTGGTATGAGTCTCAAGGCGGCAGTAGAACGCTTACCTTGAGGCAGCTGATAAAATTCAAATCCTAAGTCAGCAAATCTTAAGCATCTCGAGGCAACTGATAAAAATGATACAACTATCAAGGCGGTCGATAAAAAAAACATAAGTCCTAAGGCTATGTGAATCTCAAGGAGGCAGCAAAATGGGCATCTTGAGCCAATCAAAGCAATATAAATCCAGGAACGGCAAAGCATATGTCCCAAGGCGGGAGGCGGCGTCATAATCAATAAATAAAATTTATATGCATATATATGATGATATGTAATAAATTATTATGATCTGCAATAAATAAGTTATCAAATCATTTTTATTTCTTTGTCTTTATTTGTATTTTTGCCCTTAATCGGAGGTTATAAAGACTTTGTTTGGGGTAATTAATAATAGAGGCATGCCTCTATTAGAAATGAAAGAACCCACAATATTTAAAACAAATAAATAAAACGACATTTGTGATTCGATATATCGCCTGATATCTCTTCACATACACGATGCCAGGTGGGTATTTTCGATCCCACAGGCTCGAACGAGCTCTAGCCGAGCTTCGAGCTTTATTCACGAGCCGAGCTTGAGCATGCCAATATTCGGCTCGACTCAGCTCGTTTACACCCCTACCCCAAAGCCATAACATGGTATGCTGAAACTTCTAATCAATGTCTTCTTACATCACATGGTTCTTACCTATAACTGAATGTGTTTAGAAATAAGAGTTGAAACTGAGTCTTCTAATACCAACCTTCACAAAAAAAAAGTTGATAACTACGGCGTGCTTTTAGTGGTTTGTCCACATTTATCACAAAAAAAAAAAAAAATCTGAGTCTTCTAATCAAACTTCAGTTATTGAAACAAGTACTCAACTTCTTCACTATTGCACTCAAAATCCATTCCTCAATGGAGTGGAAGTGAGCTACAAATCATCATTTGGAAGAGAAAATTTCCTCCAAATCTTTGTGAAGGCCTTTGGATCTTGTCTTGATGTCTCCTTTGGCCTTGGAATCTGCAGAGGAAGTCACAGAGGAACTCCGACTTCTCTTCCCTGTCCAGTACCCGCTCCGGCTCTTACTACTTGAAGGGTCATTAGTTGTGGACTCGCCATCATCTCTACTGAAGCTTGCCTTGGCAAGTTCTCTAAGTTGCCTCAGCCATGGCTTCTCACTCCTTTGAACATTGCCACAGGGAGAAGTACCAGTTTCAGCTTCACGATCTACATTCCCTTTTGTGCTAACTGATAACTCCTGGTTTCCTGGCATTACAATCAGCAACAATCCATTCAGAGCTGTCTTCATTCCTGAAGAGAATGAGTCCTTATGCGGACTCAGATGTAAAACCTGCCCGTACAATGCATACCACTCATTGATTATCTGTGCCACAAAACCAATGATGAACATGACCAGCATTGTGACCCCTAGTCTACTCTCAGCATCTTCAGATAAATCCTTCTCTAAGAGTACAAAGCATGCAACAAAAACACTGAGCTCACATGCAACAGAGATCAGTTCAACCAGCTGCACCCTCTTCTTTATAAATGGCTTTTTCAACACAAGGAAGAACAGCTGGAATGCGGTGAAGAAGAGAGAGAACAATGTAGGGACTCGCGAACGGCTGCCGGTTGAATATACTCCAGCAAGTATTCCAAGTGAAGTGCGCTTCATGCATTCTAATAATGTGTAGTAGATCCTCAGAATGCCAAACAGTTTTTGGATGAACGGAGCTTCTGCATCTTCTGTTTCATCATCAGAAGCAATGATCCTGTTGGGTGGGAGTTTCTCACTGTTTCTGCCACCTGATATCTGGGACAGCATGTATTTGGGCGGGCCACGAAGGTCTTCAAACATAGGACCTAGACGTGTTAGCCAGACCGAGTTTGAGTCATCTTTCATCCAAGTCCATTGTCCCTTTTTGCCAGGACCTAGGGAGACTCTGATTATCTCCTGATACCAGTGGAATACCTGCCCCACCTGATGAACTTCCTTGTACTGCAGAAGCTTTCCCATTGTGATCCCAAACGAAAGGAACAAGATCAAGGACAAAAGAAGAGCCAATGCGATGCCTAATAGAAGGATACCAACTATGATATCTCCAGGACATCTCCCTTCAAATTTAAAGAAGAAAAAGAAGAGGAATCAGTGTCAGCATAACTGAATAAGGTGACAAACTAAATGAAAATGTGATTAATCAATGCAGAAAACAGAATATGGGTGACTGACAGTCCATCATTTAACCATTTCTGATGATATTCTGGTGATATTTCTGGGCAAAGAGTATGTAACTGATACTTAATTCGATGGGGACATTCCAAATTTTTTGATTGAGCAAATTGCTCATTTAGTCAAGTGATCAGAACTTTTTTAACAAAGCGTAGAAGATATGACTTGCAAAGGAGAATCGATAATTTTCAACTATGGTTTTGCAAAGTTTACCTTTGATTATAGTTGCTGATGCTTGGCAGATACATGGCAATGCAAGAAACGTTAGGAATATCTCAAATCTTGGCATGATAAGTGCTCCAGAATCCTTCCGTTTATCTGACTTGGTTTTTATAAGTTTTAAAGTCAAGAGAACTCCAACATGGAGCATAAATAAGCCACCACCAATTACAGCTAACCAGAAGATATTTCTACTGAAAAGCTTCCAACTGTCACCACAAGATCAATTTAACCAATAATGAAAATAAAATCATAGTGGTCAAAAGCCATTTCAACATAAGGACACATACATTAGCGAAAGCATCTTTAGAAATTTAAATCAAATAATAATGATTGAGAAAGTAGGACACTGTTACAAAAGCAAAGAGAAAAAAAAAAGACGAGAAGAATAAGGAAACTAGAAGGTAAAACACAAGCAAGCTCTTCAGGGGGAAATATCATGGTTCTGCTAAGCTTATGAAGTTGGATTTGGATTGGCTCACTCGATGAACAGAATCACAGCTTATGCTCATCACTTAATTAGAAATTAAAGTTAATGATGCATTGATTTTATTGGATCAATTAATGGCAGCTACATGCATCTTGAAAGCTGTTTTTCAAAGCTTCAACTACCTACCTATTCTGATGTCCCAGAAACATCATAAATTCAGCTTCAGGTTTCATACCCTCATTCTGCAAGTAAAACATAATCTAATCTATAAGAGCTTTTCTTTTTCACATAATTGAAAACATCTTAAAAAGGATTGGTGGAACAACTAACCTCAAGGAAAGATCTATACTCCATAGGAGTAAGTGGTGTTCCAGTAATGGACATATTTGCTTCTGCCTTATCATTTAGAGCTAATGGGTGTTCAGGAACCATCAAGTGGTGTCTGTTAAATGCATCAAAATCTGTCCCAATATAGAAGTCGCGATTTTCAATAAATGCATCAGCTCCTATTGTTTCCCATGGAAGTCTGAGATATGGAATAATCCACTGTATACCCCTTACAAATTCATAGTACTCGATTGGCAAGCTAACTGCTAACCATTTAGTCAGTGCAAAGACCTGGATGTGACACGCAATTCTCTGTATAAAAGAAAAAGAAACAAGATATTGTCAGTTCTAAAGAAGTGATGATAAGATCAAGTGTTCAGCAAGTGATTTTCTATAATAGAATTTAGGTTCTGTTTCTTAGAGGCTAAGGTGTAACCATAACCAAATATTGAGTAATATGTAAAATAATCTTTGAGAAATATAGAACTTCAAAGTGCAAGCAGTCTCCTTCTTATGCTAAATCCACCCTCACTCCTAATTTATCATATTACTGCAAGTATCATGTGCTTCAGCTTTCTGTATAAAACTTCAGTTACAAAACATAAAAGCAATGTTTAAACTAATAATAGATCAGTGCTTGACCAAATAGGTATCCAACGGTACTAAGAAACTATATACTTTAATATATAAAAATCTCCTAAACATACACAATGAAGAGGTATACAATAAGAACCCATTAACAAACAGATCAATGAAGGTAGCTCTGTACAGGTTTAGGTTTGAGATTTAGCCATATTTTTTAATTGAAAATTATCTAGAACCATAAAATCTGATATACTAATTTTGCAACTCAAGAGATAAATTCTTTCAACTTGGTAAGCTCAATATTTATTGAAATACATAAATACAATCAGATGGAAAAAAATCATTCATCCACCATTTGCCAAATTTGGGGATGTAGTAAGCTTTCTAAGAGTTTACACTAAATGTGAAGAGAAATTATAAATGAATAGAACTGAAAATAGTAAAGGAAACTTTATTTGAATTTAATTCAGAATATGTGGCCTATAATTGGTGATTGAAAGGGTGTCCATGGCAAATTTCCCTAAGAAGGCAGGGTTAAGAGAATAAAATAGAAGTAGAAGAGCTATACGGTGCTGTGAACCGATCACTATTTAACTGAAATAACCACAAAATATAGATGAGAAATTAATCAGCACATGAATAGTAACAGTGTATGAATAGTAAATGACACCAAAGATTTAAGGTAGTTTGGCCTTTATCTGGTCTACATTTACCGGTGACAAAGGAGGAATTTCACCTACAAAAGAGTGACACTATTAACACACCTTATACAAAACCCTTAATACACTAGCAATACTCAAACCTTTCCCACAACTATATCTATGAGAAAGTATAACGACAACTAAATGTATGAAAACAATAAGGAATTCTTATTTGTGTGTTATAAGCTCTTCCTAAAAAGAGAAGAATCTCTCCTGTTTTATCTCTCACACAAACCCTGGAACTTATTGTCTCTCTCTCACAAAAAAAAGAACTCTCTTTTCTTAATCTTTCTTAATTCTTCTTAAGCTGGGTGTGTGCTTTTCAGAAGGAGTGAAGCTTCTTTAATAGGCAACTGAATGGATGAAAGTCTTCATCCATTAATGTCGTTAGTCTCGCGTGAAGAAATTTTCACGCTATCTTTGTCTAATAAAGACAAAACCACATATGGGACCAAGAAAGCCAATGCTAATTTATGACAAGAAGTGCAAATAATAGGCATTATGATATGGAGTTTGAGGTCGAAGACTGTTTTTTTTTTTCAAGGTGTCCCCTGGGAAAATAGTAGTACGGTTTGACAAACGACGTATTTTTATGTTTTAATGCTTAGAAAGTCCATGCCAAACCCCTCCCATGTAATAACAGAATAGCGTATTGAATTTAAAGAAGATTTGTCTTATGTCAAAGAACCGACTGAGATACTTGATAGAAAGGAGCAAGTATTGAGGACAAAATCTATTCCATTAGTGAAGGTTCTTTGGTGAAATCAAGTGAAGGAAAAGGCTGCTTGGGAATGAGAGGAAAGCATGAAAGCTCAGTATCTTCATTTGTTTGTTACCCAAGGTACACTAATTTCGAGATGAAATTTTCTTAAGGGGTGGAGAATTGTCATATCCTAAACCTTAGAAGTATAATAAATTAGACTCTACAGTTGATATAAAAGAAGAGAAAGAGAAAAGAAGAAGACAAGAATAAAATTAGATTTTAATAACTTGCATATAAGGGCTTTCTATTAGAACGATAGAATCAATATTTACTTTAAAGAAATAATAATACAGTATAACACCTTTGGTAAGGGCCAGCTCCCGCATGGTTAAGGGCCAGCCAAACAAGAACTCTCTAGTCCCTTCTCCATGTTCAAGGGCTAACTCACCTAATCTTGGTTGACCCAAAAAGCTACAGGTCAGCCCATCTAACCATGTTAAGGGTCTGCTGGTCTTCTAGGCTTAAGGACTAGCTCCTCTAATGTTAAGAGCCAACTCACTTAGTCTTGGTTGACCCTAGCCAGCTGTTGGTCATCACCCCAGCCTTTCTAAACCCTTCTAAGTCATTCTAATTATTTCTAGTCTCCTCTAGGGCTTATGGTGAAACCCTGAAGAACTTGAGATATTGAGAGCTCAGTCAGGCAGCATTGAGAGAGAGAGAGAGGAATTTTGGGTGATGGTAAGCCCCATGCTTCCTTCTCTTCCCTATCTTCTCTTGGGTTGCAGTGAGGGAGGCTAAGGGGTGCCCTCAAGCATCTGTATGCACAACACAACCCAACCATTTGTAGCTGGTGGTTGCGCCATCAGGCCTACAACTATGCACATAGTACAGCTCGGCCCTCCCTGAAGCCTGGCAATGATTACAACCTGACTGACCTGTTGGAGAAGTGCTCTAAAGACAATCACCTTTGGCACTTTATGTACTAATTTATTTATTTAATAAAAGACTTCTTCATTATTTAGATGTTCACTACTATGAATATGATATGAGATCTTAAATCTAATTAATGAAGTCCATGATACAACACATAGCATGAAGGAAATTATGATAGAGATCATAATGTGAGATTCCTATCATGTGTAATTATGTACGTATCTAAATATCCCTAGTCGAAGGATCAATGAGACAGGACATCATTGATCCATCAAGACTAGCACATGTTATGCTCCTTAATCCAATCAAGCAGTTGTTCTCATAAGTTGTAAGCATGAAGATGTTTTGAGTGAACATGTGGATGCTTGCTAAGGGTAGCAAGTTCATTGGATGACCTACCATGAGTCTTCACATGGTTATCCTATTAAAATGTCAGGGAAGATCTCATTGCAGCAATGGTGTAAATATCCTTAGACTTGAGGTACACAAGTTATCTTGGATATGGATCCTGTGCTTAGACGCCATTCCTATGTTTCCCTTCAGGGGTTACTTACAGGGTGGTGATTGGGTACAGCTTTTAAGTATTCGAAGGTATTTGGGTAGCCAACAGAGGATTTACCACTCCTGATAGAAGGAGAGTATACCCATGGCCACTTGTCGGGTCATTACTCAGGAATCTTTGGCCAAAGTAACTTGTCATGAAGATGGTCTTCGATGACATAAGTTTTGAGTAATGGATCCCATAGGACGAGGAACTAATATTTAGGCTAGATGTGATATAGTCAGTCAAGTGGGAGTTGACACATAGGCCATACTCCGAACCAAGTTGGTATAAGATGATAAAGGACAAATTGCACACTAACATTAGCTGCTGAAAGGTTCCAAGTCAGACCACCTGACTTTCCGGTCAATTGGGGGTCATGATGTATTGTTAGATGTCAATCATGATCTATTTGTAATCAATGGTTGATTATAAATGGCCAACATAACCGGGAACCTAATGGGTCACACGCATAGAAGATATCAATGAGATATAAAACGGGTTTTTAGAAATAGATCCTCAAACGAGAGAATTAAAGGGAAGAGAAAGATTGTAAGTCAAATTTGATTATAAGTCAAATTTGCTTGGAAGTCGAATTTGATTATATGTCAAATTTGATTAGATTGTAAGCCAAATTTGATT
Organism: Dioscorea zingiberensis; assembly: GCA_026586065.1. Taxonomy (NCBI): domain Eukaryota; kingdom Viridiplantae; phylum Streptophyta; class Magnoliopsida; order Dioscoreales; family Dioscoreaceae; genus Dioscorea; species Dioscorea zingiberensis. The sequence continues at coordinate 49,493,126 of CM048818.1, read as the reverse complement.
TGGGCTTCAATCAAAGTCCCAATCCAAAACAAACCCTAATCTAATTAGGGAGGCCTATAAATATATGATATTTTAGGCCATAAAGATAGACAACTTCTTAATAATTGATAGAGATCAATAGCCTTTTTCTCTTCCCTCCCAAATCCTCTCAAGAACTTCCACCATAGCTAGCACCTTGAGTGAAAGATCACCCCGTCGCCTTTGAGGTTGCTTCTGCGGATCTTCGCGTGGATCACCGTTAAAGGCACTCTGTCTACGGACTATTGTGGTTGACGCAACATCTTCTCCGACTTAGAGAAAGGAATTCGGTACAGATTTCAAAAGGTACATGCCCTTCAACTTTACTTGCTTGTGTTTTGATAAACGTAGGGAGATCCGTTTGGGCTAGGGTTTAGAAAATTTTAATTTTTCTGTTGTGCCATGTATATGATACATGCTTTTGATTTTCTACAAAACCCTACATGACCTGTATTAGCATGAAGATAAGACTTGAAAAAGGCAGGTGTACAAGGGTAAGTTTGATGATGTGTGCAGGTGGTTATCTATCTACTATCCAGACATGATGTTTTCAGCATGAATACATGTGAATTTAGTACAATGTTCGAGATAATGTGGCGTTACAATGTCAAAAATGATAAGTTGTAGTTGACATAGAGAAATAACTCAGATAAGGTCCACAGTAGTGGAGGTGTTGAAGAGCAAGGGTAACTAATACAACTTAGAAGCAACGACCCCAAAACAAGTTGTAGATAGCACCATCTATTTGGGATACTAATGGAGAAAAAATTGGGTGGAGCCTGCTCCACCCAGTATTGGATGGGTCTTCCATCCAAATGAAGCCACGTGTGCATTCATTAAATGCACACAACTTGGAAACAGATGGGTGTATAAATGATTGAAATGGGTCTACTGGTAAATACACACAACTTTGGAAATTATGTAATTTTAATATTAACACGTGTTTTTTTATATTTCATTAGTCACCCTATAATATATTTGATTGATAAAGAGAGTTATGATATTGTATATGAACTTCAATCCAACAAACCTTTTCTAAACGAACAAATCACTTATGTTTGATTGTAGTTTAAACCCTGTTATTCTATTTTTTTTTTTCTTTAATTTAACTAATTAAAATTTTACTTAGTTATTATATTTTTAAAAAATTCAAATAAAATAATTATTAATTAGTAGTTAAAAAAATAAATATAATTAAAATTATTTATTTTAAGTGATTTAATTAAGTTAGAATTTAATCAACTAAATTTAAAAAAAAAAGGTCAAAAACTTGGTAAAAAAAAATAATATCTTGGTGTTTATATCATCAATAACCTAAATCATCACGTCATACATGAAACGTGTCATAACGAGGAGCTATTAGCAGTCTCGACTTTATTTTTTACCTCCTAGCCCCAACATGCAGTCAGCACCAACTTGAAAGACTAAAATACCCTCATCTTACGGTCACCCCTTTCAGTCATTTATATACCCATATGTTTCCAAGTTGTAACGCCCCAGTTTTTCTAGTAATTATTGTTAATTAGTTTAAAAATAAAGTAAATAAAATGGAATGGAATTAGGCCAACAATATTGGTTTGGGTCCAACCCAAGCATAAGAGAGTGATGATATAAGCCGGTAAATTTATATTTGAGAGTAACGTTATGTCCAAACTAATCGAGATTAATTGAAGAGACCCATATGAGTACATAGTGGGGAGATAATTAAGAGGTAAGTCAAATTAATTAAAGGTAAGATAAGATTAATTAATCGATTTAAAATAGTATTTAATTAAATTATTAACATGATAGATATTTTTTTTGATAAATAATGTTATAATATAAGGAGATGAGAGGAGAAAGAGATTAAATTCTCTCATCTCCCTCCCTCTCTCTCCCTCTCGAATTGAAAAAGGGTCAGGCCTCTAGGATCGACGCCGCCTCCTCCTGTGAAGCCCCTACCCACGCCAAGGCGTCCGACCACCGCCTGCCACCGCCACTCCACGCCCGGCCGCCTCTACCGCCGGCACATGGCCGCCGCCCTCAGCCTACCGCCATGCGGCCGCCGGGCTTATCCGCCCCTTGCTCGGCCGGAAAGCAACGGAACGCCGGTACTTTACGCCATACGCCTCCGTCGCTGCCGCAGCCTCAAAGACCGGCCTTCCAGCAGGCCGCGACCCGCCGACCATTACATCGCATTCTCCTCATCACTTGGCCGCCTCGCCCTTGCTTCGCCGCACCATGGTCGCTAGTGCTCGTGCCGGTCACCGCTACTCCGCGAAGAAGGTTCCTGCTCCTCCTCCGGTGATCACGGCCTAAGCTCCACTCGAGGACCGAAACCCGAGGAATTCGCACTGCATTTCACGAGCCGATTGTCGAAGTTTCGATGACTCGCTTCGCACAACAAATTAAGGTGGAATTTAATAGTTTTGGTGATGTTTGATAAATATGATTTTGTGGCTGAATTAGAGATGAATGGATGGAGTTGTTGGTGATGTAAAGATATAGAAATTATTTGGGGTATTGATGTATGAATAAATTATGAGATATGGTGTATGTTTGTATATTCTCGGGGCCCTCTAAATAGAGGAGGTGCTGTCGAATTTTCGTAGAAAACTTTAGTAATAATGCTTAATCTAATCCCCATGATTATACTTAGCAAATAATCACTTCTAAAGAGCATGTTAGAAGCTTTTAGGTAGTGATAGGATGATCGGAACAATTCCGTATTTTAATTCTAAGGAAATACGAAGATCATGCTTAACATTTAATCATCCTTTTAGAACATGTTATGAAGTTTAAGATTTAGCTTCGGATGATTCGAGTTAAATCTTTTAATGAAACAATATCGTATTTCTATGTTTAGAAATACAAATTTCAAGTTAAGAGAAATCGTACTTGAGTTAACTTGATGGAAATCATCGTGCTCTAACAAATCTAATCCGAGTATAAGATAGGAATACGGATTCCGTATTCCTGAACTTTCATATTTATGTCATCGTACTCTTAGCGACAGAACTAAAGCTATGAAAGGCGATCATGGTATTTATGAGCCTTAGAAACATGTATTAGATGCTAAGTAAAAATCATGATTAGAGAAATTAATGAGTTTATAGTATCTTATCGAGTTTAAGTTAAAGTTAGAAAGAATACGATTTTCTGTATTCTTAAATTTCCGTATTATAAAGCAATAGAACTTATGGAAAATACGAACTTCGTATTTACTTAGCTACTATTATTAATTCTAGGAAAAAGGTAAAGGTCCCGCGGGAGCTTCAGCAGGACCAAACCAGACCTAGGAACTTGCTAAGGACTTCAGGTGAGTGATTACACTATACTTGGAATGGTGTGAGGGAACACAACTGTAAATCTCTTCATTTGATTTGTATTTTCATCGTATTGATCCTTGAGATTTCATGATATGAATTTGTTATGTTGTTCATGAAATGCGTTTCAGTTTTCAAGCATGAATTGCCGATTCATTCGGAGTTTGTAGTTATGTTCATGAAAAGCATGTGAAAATATTGTATATTGTTAGAAATTGCCATGATGAACGTATTAGTGCATTGCATCATACTCGAATATATGCCTGTGCCAGACGTGGCTCTACGATACAGCCAGAGAGTACGGTACTAGGTAGAGAAGGGGTGATTTTATATGATCTTTGTATTTTGATCGTATTGAGTTTTGAAGATTTCATGCTATGAAATCGTATGATAATCATGAAATGTTTGCAGTTTTCAAACATGCTTTATCGAATTATTCGAAGTTTGTATTTTGGTTATGCAAAGCATGTGAAAACATTGCATATTTTTAGAAACTGCTCTGATAAACATATTAGTGCATTGCATTATACTTGAATACATGCCTGTGCCAGACGTGGCTCTAGGATAGAGCCAGAGAGTACGGTACTAGGTAGAGAAGGGATGGTTTTATATGATTCTATTTTTACTCGTCCAACTATCCGTTTTCAAACCCTTCTGATTTTAAGAAAAAAAAAAACCTTCTTCCCGTACTCTTCGAGTGCCTAGTATACGTATATCCTCTTATAGCTCACGGTCATTGAGTTGATTCGACCGGAGACATATTGAGTTGGTTTATTCCACTCTGGTGCCGCTATATGAGAGTAGAAGTGTAGATGACACTAATATGATAGAAGATGAGGATTTAATTCCATAGTTTGTCACCTCCATGGTGCTACCGGGAGGCTACTGGCTTGATACGGTCAGCCAGGACATTTGTGGAATTTATTTCCCTCAGACGAGGATTGTTTCCATAGCTTGTCACCTCCACGGTTGTTGATACGGTCCAACCTGGAAGGCTACTGGCATAATACGGTCAGCCAGGACATATGTGGAAATTAATTCCCGTTCTGATTATAAAAGACTAACGAACTAATCATGAGCATGCTATATGTTTTCATCGAACATTGCCATGATTTTTATTATGATCAGCATGTTGTTTTCATGTTTTGAATTTATTCAAACACTTTTTATCGATGTTATAGTTATATCTTGTATAGTGATTCTCACTCAAGTGAAATGTGCAGGTAGACGTGGTTGAGTTCTCCTGTAGATGGCTCTGACTTAGCAGATGAGGATAGTTTGTCCTTATTTAATGTATTAAATTTTAGAACGCTTCCGCAAAATTGTATTCTATGTATAAGATTTTAAATAGTATATTTAATAATCATGTTTATTAGTTTGATTATCATGATTAACAGGTTCAAATTACACAGCTTATGGGCTGGGTGCACCCCCGGCCCAGCTGGTGTGACATTCTGTCCCGGTGTCGGGATAGGGTGTTACACAAGTTGTGTGCATTTAATGAATGCACACGTGGCTTCGTTTGGATGGAAGACCCATCCAATACTGGGTAGAGCAGGCTCTACCTAATTTTTTCTCGTACTAATGTCCTTAATGTTGGTATTGGTTTGAATGAGATCTTGGCTTTAGAAGTTGTAAATACAATAATGGTAAAAACAATCCCCATTGGTCTCGGTCTAAATGAGATCTTGGCCATGGGAGATGCAAATGTGGCATTGGTAAAAACAATCCTCATTGCCATCAAAAACCTCATTGTCACATGCATCACAATGAAGCCAGACACTAGCCAAAGGAGATAAATGCTAGCTAAGATTTTACATTAAAAAGGCTTCCCAAACAAAAACAACAAGAACAAGGATAACCAATATAGCTTGGAAGCAATGATGAGTCAAAGTAAGTTGTAGATAGCACCATTAACCAGGGTACTAATTTCCTCGATATTGGTATTAGTCTAAATGAGATCTTGACTTAGGCGCCGAATATGTGGAGGTGAATTCCTTTTGCCAAAGGAAGGCCAATGAACGACGGATGTCGTTGGTCGTGAGGTAGTAACTTTTATCTTGAAACGATCCTTATTATTGGTATTAGTCTGAATGAGAACTTGGCTCTTAGAATTACAAAAGCGACATCAAAAACCTCACCATCACATGCATCACAATAAAGGCGAATACTAATCGATGGAAATGAATTCTAGTTGAGATTTAACATCAAAGAAGCTTCCCGAACAACAAGAGCAGGGGTGACCAATCAGCTTGGAAGTAATGATGCTGAAACAAGTTGTGAATAGCACCATTAACTAAGGTACTTATGTCCTTGATGTTAGCATCGGCTTGAACCAGACCTTTTACCTAGGAGCCATCCATGTGACAACAGTAAAAATGATCCCTGATCTAAATAAGATCTAAATAAGCCGCACATATAATAATAATAGAAATGATGTTCATCAACATGAGAAACCTCACATTCACCATCACATTAAAGATGGACACTAGCTAATGAAGAATTTCAGCTGAGATTTTGCATCAAAGAGGCAAAAATAAAAGGAAATTGAAGCTTTGAGGAGGCATTAGCATTTTGTTTAGAAGGAATGTAAGAGAGTGATAGGATAGATGGGGAGGAGAACATAATAATGCACTTAATCATAGATCAATATTTTTTATCACAAATTTTGAGGCAAAATTTACCCTAGATGGATACCATAGGGAATTTCACATTTTTTTTTTTACTTTTTTGTCTATTTCCTCTTTCTTATCACTTGAATCAATCTTTGATACAGTATAATAAGAAATAATAATAACTATTTAAGAGATTCATTGGCAAACAACGACCATTCAACCCACATATATAGCCATATTTGATTCATTTACTCAACCTTAAAACAAAATTCATAAGACACGTGATTATCTCAAGTCAATATGGTTTTATCAACACTTGCAAGATGCAAATTCCTACTCCAATAGCCAACAATCCTATAATTCCAATTGGTTAATGCCTACAATTAATTAATAGAGGATGTTATATTCACAATTAAATCTAATTACCTAAGACACCAAAAAGACCAAATGGTCTCAAATTAGCAAAATCAACTTTAGACTGATATATCATGTAGGACCATAATCATTAAATTAACAATCAAATATAGAACACTAGTCAAATATACTACAGAAATACTAGGTAATCATCTAACATATCAATAAGTTAAATTGGCTCTATCCATATGGTTCCCATTTCTAACAAAGGGAGAAAAGAGAAATATAAAATGGGTGAAAAGGTTAAAGGGTGCGCTAGAGTAAGAGAACTTAATAAAATTAGAGAAAATTTCAAGAAAAAAGAAAAACAATGGAGGAAAAAGGAGTAGACAACATATAGGTTGAGTAAAATTTATTTTGGATCAAGAAAGATCATTGTGAGATCAAGATTAATAGAATTGCAACTTACAATTTTGTCCATTGCCTTTCTTTTAATTATATCATTCTTGTCTTCTTTTGATATATATGTTCCAGGATAATCCACAAATTGGTTGTCACTTAATTCCTGATTAACCTATGCTACTAGAAGTTTCCAAGCTTAGCTTATTTTTATTTTAGTTTCTTAATAGCAGACTAATATCCCTGCAAAATAGTAATCTCATCCACTCCATTCTTTTACTGTCCCTTTGCTTCAAGTTTCTAGTCTAAGCTGCGGCCAACTGTTGTTTAGCTCTATTTTCTTTTCTTATCATTTGTTTTATCAATCAGGAAAATTTTAAAAACTCATAAGGACAGTTTAGGGTGTCTAACCTCTACCATTATCATACCTAGAAAATACATAGACCTCAAAGATTAGCCAACCAATTTGGAGTGTTGCTCTCAATTTTTGGCAATAGTTTCGTATGTCTTAAGCTTATCCGACTCCTACCAAATGAAGAAGTGGTGACCCCTAACTAGTCTTTCTAGGGTATTAGGGAAAATTATTGAAAATCTCTCCAAAAATTCATTAATGTCATAAAATAAATAAATAAATAATATCCAAGGACAAATCCAATGACCTTGGATGCCACCAAATGGATTTATAATGGCACAAGATAACACAGTTATTATATCAATCTAACAGTAAATGTTAAAATTAACAACTCCTACCTATGGAGCACCGATACGGACACGGGACACCGACACGACACGACACGGACACGCCGACACGGCATTTAAAAAAAAAAAAAAGTAGGACACAGACACGTTGGGACACGTTGAATATAAATATATAAATACATATAAAAATATTTATATTATATATATACCGGAAAGTAACATATAATCCCTGTATTACATTTGAAATCCCTATATAGTCCCCCCTAAGTGTCGGTATCTATTTACTATAATGATCTATCTGCTTACTATTCGCCCTAAGTGTTTAAAATCGGAAGAATGTAAAGTACTAGGGACTATATGATAATTTTCCCTTATATATATAATACAGTTTGTACACAAAAAAATGAACCATTGCTAACTTCAAAAGAACCCTAAACCATTGTTACTGGTACTCATGGACCAAATTGATGCTAGGTTTACTGGCCGACGTGTCGTGGACGTGTCGACGGCAATTAAAAAAAAAGGGGATACGTTTTTTACCGTATCGGACACGTATCCACAAGTGTCCGACGCGTGTCGGTGTCGGACATGTGTCCGATACGGATACGTGAGCTGATTCAAGGTGTCGGTGCTTCCTTGACTCCTACCCTTGCACTTATAAACAAGGGAGATGCAAGACTTTTGTTCAGCTTTGTTGGAAGTAAGGATAGTCCCACATCGGATGTCAAAGCAAAGAGTAATGAGCTTAAATATAGTAAGAGGGTCCACACCAATAGCCTTACGGCTTTTGGTGTAGTAGGACCCCAAATCAAGAAAAGTTGATATTGATTAACATGTCATCCGAAGTGGGTTAAGGTGCTAATGGAAAATCAACATGGTATCAGAACTAGTAAAGTCGCTTAATCGTGCACAAGTAATCCTGGGATCAGCACAACACCCACCCAAACGCCCACCCACCAACCCCCACCCCACACACACACACACACACCAAAAAAAAAACAAAAAAAAAGGCAAGTTGATCAAAGCCTCTAACCTGATAGTAAGAGGTTCCACACCAATAGCCTTAGGGCTTTCGGTGTAGTAGGACCCCAAATCAAGAAAAGTTAATATTGATTAACATGTCATCCGAAGTGGGTTAAGGTGCTAATGAAAAATCAACAAGCTCTTATTAAGGAAATATACCAATGCAAACTGGTATTATATATTTTGGGATAAGCACTTTATTCCAGGATTAAGACCAAAATCGGCAAAAAGAGCGACACAAGACGATGTTCTATCTGAAGCTCTAATATAAATAGTATCTATGGATTGGAAACTGAAACGAAAAATAGAAAATTGTTGGAGCTTTTGTGGCATACCAGAAGATTTCTTGATGGTTCAGATATAAGATAAGTTGTAGTTCTTGAAAATCCTCCAAATGAAATCAAGCTTGCAGTTGAAAGAGTGAGAAGGCCCGCACAGAGTGATGTAACCACAAATATAACAGTTGCAATGATTGAAACCAGTGATGAGATTATGGGCACAGAATCTGTAAGCATAAAACACAAATTTCATATGAACATTCCAAAACAGCAGTTAGAGAAATAAAATAAGATTCTACACAATAAGAATGATATAGAGTATGGTGACCAGGTTTTTATAAATTTTGAAAAAAAAAATAGAAATCTCATCTAATAAGGGTAAAATAGAAAATTGGAATTTATGAGACAAACTTGGATGTATATGTGAAAAGTAGTAAATAATAAAAGTTATTAATGATGTGATAAGCTGAGGGTTAAAATGGAAAAGTTACAAAATGGGTCAACATCTATTTAATAGGTTCTCATGTCTACGTGTAGGTTTTTTTTTTAAAAAAGAGAGAGAACTGATTATTGGTCAAGTAGCTAATAAGAGTAGTGGAAGGCTTTGCATGTAATATGACGGAAGAGAAGGGGCTTATTGCAAAGTTTCCGGTTCAATCCATGCAAGGAGAAGCATCCATGGCTGGGAATCAAAGTTCATGTTATCCAACGATGGAGTTAACACTTTGCCAGCTCAAGGATTAGTAAGAGATCAGCGGTTCAGATCAACCAATATCCACCGACCATCACAGGAGGAACCTGAAATCCATGCATGGTGGTTCTTAGCTGCTTAGTGAGCAGAGAAACACAAACGCTGTGTTTCTCTAAGTCGCTGCGAAAGGTGGCGACGCCACGCGGCAGGATGTGATACCAGGATGGCGATGAAAATGGATCTCTCTCTCGGATTAGCTACGCGGACGAAGGATCATTGTTCATCAAAGTGAAGCACAATTCCGAGGCGCCAGCTATCTCTTGTGGTTTCCTTCAAGTTCTCTCAATGTCTATATAAGACAGGGCCTCTCCACTTGAGTGTAACTTCAATAGTATTTGCTATCCTACTTTGGTGTCTCTTCCGAAGTTCGTCCCTCTATTCCGTTCATTCCAAAGGAGTAGTTGGTAAGCCCAGCCTCTTGGTGTGCCGGCGCTACCTCACCGGAGTTGGTAGAACACTAGTTCCTTCTTCTCTTTGTTTTCCTTTTTAACATGGGTGTACTTGATGGACAGGAGCTGGTTGTGTGGCTGAAGCCAACGCCTTGCACCAAAACTTGTGAGTTATCTGGTGAGTATCCATCTCTTTCTAGAGCTGGTATTGGAATTGATGGGTGGTAATGAGCTAAGGAGCTTAGGTGAACTTGAATGATGGAGAGGAGGAAGAGAAGTTCTGAACCTAACACTAGTGTCCACTCTGGTGTGTCTAAATTAAAAATATTAATGGGATAACACTAAAACAAATAAACATAAAAATCAATGGGTTGTGCTTCACGGTTGTGAAAGAAGGAAGATGAAACCAAGAATAGAGACTAGAGAGGGAGAAAAGAGAAATATGAGAGGGATTCGTTCATGGTTGGGTTTTAGAAAGGGATAAAGGAGAAAATAATAATAACAATAGAAGTTCATGGTTGGGTTTTAGAGATGGAGAAAAGAGAAATAAGAGAAGGAGTCGTTCATGGTTGGGTTTGAAAGAGGGATAAAGGAGAAAAAAAAGAATAATAATATAATAGTAGTTCATGGTTGGGATGGGTTTGAAAGAGAGAAATGAGAAATAAAAGAAAAAAACATAAAGAAAGAAGGTGCATAGTTCTTCTCCTGTGAGTTTTATAAAATTTGAAAAGGTTGATGTTGACATTTGTAAAAAACCGCCCTGAAATAAATAAAGTATTTATTTTCTCAGAAATTATCTATGACCATGTAATATGGGAAGCGATGCAATTTTGGGAATAATCACAAGGCATGAACAATCCGGTTTAATTAAGTGTTAATTAAACAAGATTAATGGTATGATAATTAATTCAGATTAATTATCGAGGAAAGGAAATGCAGAACAACTTAAAGTGGAGAAAAGACAAATATTCAAATCCCGGAAAGGTGGATCCGTCGAGGACCGAGACGATCCCGTGATGCCACAAAGATACCCGCGGACGAGGGATTTGACTGAAAGCCGGTATTCTCGGATCTGGTCTGACGAGAGACCGATTCCGTGATATTACAGTGCACTTGTGTCACGGGGACCTTTGACCCGAGATTCGTGGATCTAGGTTGGGCATGAGGACGAGAGACTTACCACAGTGGGTCCCCGACGAGAAATAGACCACTTATCCGTGAACGAATAGTGCACGGGTGAGTGCACAGTAAACATGTGACAAGGCATGTTATTTAATTTAATTAATGAAATGAAAATTGTTGCATAAAACAAAGGAGGAGAGAGAGAATGAAAATCATCATCCCTCATCCTCTCCTCGACCTTAGCTCACGAAGCTTGACCTCCCCTTCGCCCCTCTCTCCGTTGAGATCCCGACCGGCCAGAGGCGTGTGAAGCTCCTACGAGACCCGTAGCCACCCTCCTCTCTAGCTATTTGGCCGAGCCCTAACCCTACCGGGCGAAGCCATTCCTCACGCCGACCGCCTTCCACCGCGATCTCCGTGCGCGTGAGTCAGGCGCCGGTGAGTCAGCCGCAGGCCGCCACTGCCATTGCTTCAAGGCCGGCGAAGCCTCATGAGCCTCCCCGCCCCGCCACTGAGCCGCCTTGGCTGGGAGCCTGCATCCCTTAGCCCGCCGCCACCCTCCGCAGCCCCGACGCTAACGCCGTGAAGCCCCGGCCACCATGGGCCTCTTGCCACCCGTCCGAGCCAGACGCGACGCCTCTTCTTCACGCTACAAGACGGGTCGATCTTGCTGATCCGGAGATCCGGCCAGATCCGGCCAAGCGCCACCACCGCTGACCACCGCCTCTCTTTGACCACCATGCCCAGCTTTTCCGGCCTGATCCCGGCCGGCCACCTGCAGCCCGCACATCACCATCCTTTCCCGCGACGGTGAACATCTATACCCTAGATTAGGGCTAATTGATGAGTGTTAATGGAATTGAAAGCAAGAATGAACTCATTGTATGTTAAATCTATAAAAATGTATTGGACTGAAATGTGTGAATGTTTGTACCTATATCGGAGCCCGATAATCAGGGGAGGTGCTGTCCGATTTTCATACAAAATCGGGCCCGGGCTGCACCTTCAGGGTGCCGCAAGGGATAGCAGTTGTACCCTGATCGGCACGATTAGCACGTCGTTGGAAAGGGGGAGAAGAGAACTTTCCAACGGAGGCTAGATCGGGGAAATCCGACTTGCGTATTGAAAGTTGTTAGCAGTTCTAGGTAACTGCGCGCTAGAGTGAAAATACGGAAGTCTGTTGGGACCTTGTGTGCCCTTAAACCATTTAATTATGCATGACCGTGATGATCAAGTATAATTAACTAGGTTGTGTTATATTTACTAGATCTTGGTCGGATGCGTGAGGCAGCGGCGGGGATTAGGAGATTTTTCTCCGCATCGTAGGCTCGTGACGGGAGGTTTGTGGAGTATTCCTTCCTCCTACCCCACTTTGATTTTGTACTCTTATTTCCTCGAGAGGTTCCCAATATATATTTGAGATGGTTTTCCTCATATGCGTTGGTTTTATATCTCGAGGGGATTGTTGCTATCATTTTTCTTCTTATGCGTATTTGAGTAGAGTTTATTTCTTAAATCATTATTGACTCCGATCTCGATGAGGTCACCGATCATTGTATATTCGTGGATGTTCTTTGCCTTGGATATATATATTTATACCTGTTGTTAGGTATTAGTACTATCAATCTCTTACTTTCAGGCATGATACATCGGGCGGAGACCCTGGCCGAGGGTGTATAATATCTGGCCACCAGGCCCCGGCAGAGGGCGTATAATATCTGGCCACGAGCACTTGATGCTCTATCGGACGGAGACCCTGGCAGAGGGTGTATAATATCTGGCCACTTGGCTCAGTCAGAGAGCGGCATTTTCTGACCATGTGCACATGTATGCTATAGCTTAGTCCGGCTTAGGCCGAAGACGATACCGATGGTGTTGTAGATGTCGTAGACATCTTAGTATCACATATGCCAGAGATTGAGTACATCTGTGGATTTTATCCGCATTCCAGCTACTTGTTGCTTGCTGTGTTATTGTTGTATTTGTATAATTGTACTTACTTTATTCTGTTCCTTGTTTATGGCCTTCGCCTCTTTTATTGTTTATGCGACCCTACTGGGCCTATTCTTTAGGCTCATGCACTTGACTTGTGAAATTCTCAGGTTCGGACGAGGAGGAGTAGGGTAGAGCTTAGGCGCGGATATACCGAGTTGCTGACTTGGCTACTTCTATTTGTCTCGAGGTCTGCGTACCTCTTTTATTCTGTGTGAGACTTGTAATTTAGATTTCTTTGTTGTATGGATTTCTAGGGGTGAATTTGGGTGGGTGGGTTGTGTAAACCCGATATTATCTTGTATGGAGTTGTGTGAACTCCTTCATCTTTTAGCTATGATTCCGCTGTTATTATTAACTCTGAATACTTATTGTATAAGAGTTCTTAAGGCCTTGCGCCTGAATGGGGACTAGTCCCTGTTTGGGTGCGGCCGGTTGTCTACGTGCCTGAGCCGTGGTTCGGGGCGTGACAACATTCATGCATAGTTTTTAGTTCTCTGACATACTTGTGGGAGTTCAAGTTATGAGAAAAAGGAATTTGACAATATTAAGTACGGAAGTGAAAGAGATGGGGTGCTGGTAGGGTGCAACCACTTTTATTAAGTTTGTTACTTATATAAGATATTAAAATAAACATTAGTCACCAAAGTGTAATTAATTGTCTATTATAGAGTGACAGCTATACTAAAGTAAATTTCTACTTACCAGATACCGGTTCAAAACATAAAGCCGTATTTGAAGGAAATATTGACGGATAACTTTGGAATACTGTAAGTTTCTCCCGTCTAGTACCCACTCTGCGGAGTATTTATTAGATTTGTTTTATCCTGTTCGAGTAATTTATGATATCGTTGCTATCATGCTCTCTTTTGTTGCCTGGATTGTTACCTTCTTAGTCACACACATGCATATTTGCTTCCTTGAATAGTTGGATTCTTGTTCAAGCATGTGTGTCAATTTTCTAGGATGTTGGCATCCTTTGTTATGTGTTATTCTTCTGCTCGTGTTAGCGGAGCGTGGGGGCTCCGGTGGTGGACGTTCAGGGTCGAGGACACCCTGGCGTTCCGGCTTGCCATGCCAGATGGACGATACTCTGATTGTCCCACCCGTCAGTAGGGGAGATTCGCTGACCGTGTCGACACGTATGAGAGGTGGCGCTACCGACTTGAGACCGGAGGGTCGCTTTCAGCCGAGGCTGGTGTTGCTAACCGGGGGATGTATACCGAGTCTTCTTTGAACTTCGTTTTTCAAAGCTTGAGACTGTAGATGTGTTAGGAGTCCCTACCGTTGATAGATATTTTTGTGGTGGGTTTGATTCCTAGAGGTTGGATGATGTGGGGCATGGACCCCACTTGTTGGGCTATCATGGTGATTTGATATGATTTACCTGTTATTATTTGTTTTACACATGACTTTCTTGCGATCCCTGCGGCGTACTTACTGGGCTTTCATTTCGAAAGCTCATACACTTATTCTCATTTTTCAGATCCCAAGGCGTAGATGACTCGCGCTTAGGAGTGGCACAAGAGTTTGTGACTTTATTACAGAGGTTTGAGAGCCTCATGTTTTGTATGAGAGTGAGACATTTTCAGTGGAACCCTTGTAGGGCCATGACTTTTATAGGGTGCCTGTACCCTTATTTTATTTCACTGTACTATTTTAGATTATGTGCTTATGTTATTTTCCATTATCTACTACTATGTTTTGATTTACCTAGGCCTCATATCCGAGTGAGGTGCGCCTCTACTTGGGTATGGCCGATGTGCACGAGCTAAAGGCCTGGAATCCAGGTTGGGGAGTGACATAGAGGGAAGAAAATAGAAGAAATAATTAAGAATACAAAACGGATGCTTCCATGGATTAAAAGTGTTTTCAAAGTCCAAGTACTATGTAGTAAAGCTACCAAGGAAATGAGGTTATAGTTGCAATTGTTGATAGTACTCTAGCAATAAAATTTCATTGGAAAAAATAATATGGATAATAACTTATTATTTAATGCAAATTATTAACTATTAAGTAATCATGATATAATTCTAATGCTTGAGAAGGTGATCACAGTACCATATAGTAAACTATATCAAATCTGAAGGATAAAAGATTGTCTTCTCATTGCTCCACTGGATCTTTAAAGGAAGGCACTTAAGCGAAAAGAATAAATAGATTTTTCAGGAGAAGATATTTTGGATCCCTCCTTATTCTTATCAAATCTCAACTAATGGAACATTTTGTCAATATATCTTCCAGGAATCCCATAAGTTTGACAACGGCTTCTATTTTATTACAAGATTGAAAATTAGTGATTCTTCATCTTAAATCAATTTTACCATTGATAAGGAGTGAAATTTAGACCAACTGACCGACTCTCCTTGCTGTTATGGCACATTCCCAATTTTCAGAACAAGGAACAAACTAGTCTTTCTAATGTTGTTCATCCTAAGACACAAGAAAAAGTAAATTAGGCATTTAGGGTAATAATCATGGCAAGTACTTCAAATAGATCTTATGAGACTATAATCTAACCCACAACAATAACTTCACTACATTTGAACTATTTAATTTTGAGCCTAAATTATAAATTATAACAATAATTGACACAAGGTGAAAAAAAATTCAATAAAACATGTTTATGCATTTTGAAAGACAATGGTAGTAGTTTATCTATATGTTTACTTTAAATATATTGTATTACTTATTTTTCCTTAGTTACTTCAATAAATATGGGACAGCTTGAAGGTTTATCACAAGTTACAAAACCTAAATATTTGTTCTCAGTAACCAGCACCCTCCACCATCTAGTGGTTTTGCTCATCTTTTGCTTCTTTTGTCTTTGAAACTCTGAAGATTTACAGATCCAACTATCTGAAAACTAACAGATCTACCGATCTGAAATCTGCCCAGAAGATCTGATGAACTTCTTACCAGATCTTCTTACCGTGGAAGGATACGCCGATCCAAATTGGGCGGGCAGATTCACAGTCTGAACGTCACTTAATCAGGGGTAATTTTACTTTTCTTGGTGGAAACCTTGTTACTTGGAAGAGAGGAAGAAATAACCGGTTGTTGCTTGTTCAAGTGTTGAGGATAAGCATCATGTGATGGCAAGGCAACTGTCGAAATGACATCTATATGTTTACTTAAAATTTAATGTATTTACTTATTTGCTCTTAGTTCAATAAGTATGGTGTACAGCTTGAATACTGTCTCAAGTTACAAACCCTAAATCTTGTGTTCTCTGTTTTGTACAATAAACTGAACCTTGTGATTGGCAATTATGTTGCTTCAATCGGGAATATCATAATTGATTCTCTTTGATTTGGCAATTACATACTTTAAATTTCCAATAACAGCATTACAGGGAAAATGGAAATTATATAAGAAAATGTCAATATGGGATATTTTCATGTCGCACTCATCAAACAAGTAGAACTAACAGAGATTTGACAGTAGTTTTTGGAGTCTCTATGTCAAAGATAATTTCATTCCTACAAAGCTTGGAAATATTTATGGTATTAAATCCATGAATCTTCAGAAGGGAAAATGAGACTGGAATACTATTTGTTAATGGTGGGATAAGGCCAAAAAGTCATAAAAAATTTCTTATGAAAGAAATAAATGTAGAGTCTTACATTGTGTCACTGCAAGGCGGTTGGATGCAAGATTCCTGTTTCCAGCCAGATCCTTTGTTGCATTTTCAGGAACCTCAACAGATATAACACGGTCTTCAACATGAATCTGAATGGTGAATATGCTCTTGCTTATTTCACAAAAGCTGTCAGACAGGGAAGACATTATTGGAGGAGGACTAATTGTGTTAATTAAACAAATGAAAAATGTTAATTGCTAATTAGTTTTGTAATGCAGAAAAGAACTTGCCTAAGCAAACGTCCCCCATAGATCTGCAAAGCTGAAGAATTGAAGTCAAGGACAGGCTTTGAAAACTTTATCAATACTGGTATATTGTGTTCCCTGGTCTTCATATTAGACATTGTCCTGATCATGACTAAAAGCTTTTCTGCATCTATTGTTTCATATGAATTACATGGTTCAAGAAAAACATATACCATCAAATTCTAGAATTTCAGCTCAGAAGAGGTGCAAATAAATAGCATAGACTTTAAGTTGGTAAGGACCAGAATGGTCAAAGTGCTTGAACCATTGCACAGGTTTTAAATTTTCAAATTTCGTATTCAACTTATTTCTTTAAGTTTGTTAAAGTAGTGTCCATTTAAAAACCTCATAACTAAGTCAACCATGCCCTCTCAGACATTTCTTGCTACTACTATGCTTTCAAGTTTCAATCGTTACTTGCGCCATCAAACATGTGTCTTTTAAATTTTCTAACTTCAGCATGTAATATAAGATACTTCTCAAGATCATCTAGAGAAATACAAGAACAATTATCTTTATCTGCAAGAGAAACAATCTCTCGTGTATTCTGAATTCATGATAAGATTTAGATTCTTCAGTGACACATTGCAGGCACATAAAACATAATTAATAAGAAACATATCTTTTTTTTGTTCACAGAATCTTTTAATAGTTGCATTTAATAGAAATGTTGGAGTATCCAAAGCTACCTAAATTCAACACTTATTATCAAATTTTAGGAGATAAAAATTCCTCAAACTGATTGAGTTATTTCCAATAGTTAATACGGGCATGTTTCCATGCTGCTATAATTGCAACCAGACCACCATTATAGAATCCAAAAGCTAATTTCTTGAAGAAAATTCAACAATCTCTTTTGAGTTCATACCATACAGGAAGGTGACTGGATCTGTCGGAGAAACTGGAGTTCCTTGCCTGCTGATTATAGAATTTGTTTCACAAGTAACAGTGACTATAGCAATTCTTGATATGTCACTCACCTAAAAATGTAACCAAAGGTCAAATTAGTTATTATTATGATGGAAAATTTTGCAAAGTAGGAAAGTGACTCACTACATAACCAAAGCGGCGGTTCCCAAGGTTGCTACTATTAATAGGGAGAAGTGCACCACTACTTGCATGAAGGACACCTAGAATTTCTGCAGATGAATTAAGTACAGGTTCTGAGAAATATAAGTAAATCCTCAGATTCTCAGCATCATTAGTTGCTTCAACTGTCCTCATCTCGCCATTAAGTTGAAGTATCCTTTCTGGAATGTGAGTTCTCAGGTTTACATGAATATCTCTCCTATCTGAAAGTTCAAACTGTAAACAGTTTAGAAACCAAATATATAAGAATTGACGCATTAAAAGGTGTTCAACAGAAGAAGAAGAAGAAGAAGAAGAAGAAGAAGAAGAAGAAAAAAAAAAATTGCAGTAGACAAGGATAAGTTCAGGAGGTAATGAGTGTCATCTTAGGACTTCTCATATGGTCATGGTTTACAAAAATTTGAGCACTCACTCTGATAATGTACAATAACAGTTCATCCCAGAACATCATAAACAAACTTTAGAAAATAAAGAATAAACAGAAGTACCATTTGTAAAAGTAAAGGGTATAACTTTCAATAATTGATTACTCCCAAAGATTTACTGCAATGAGGAAACATGGGTACTCAGTCACTATAAAGTACTAACAAAAAGCTAAGATTAATCTTTAGAAGATCAAAATCTATAAAATGTTCAAAACCCACTCTCTGTTTAATAAACAACAGATGGAAAGCGATCTGCAGTTTCAAGATAGGAAAATGTTATCTTTCAAAAATCTAATAGCATTGAAATCATTGGAAATGACCTAGGGCCGTACTATCTGGAGTGGATGATGTGCAGCTCAGACCAGAATGCCTTGAGAGGCCTGTTGTTAAGACAATAGATTGCGCTACATATTCAAAGGAAGTTGTCAAGATGGCATCTAAGAATAACAAATCGAAAAAAAAAAAGTCACAATGAGTTAATAGGTGATAGTTGTGTACTATTTCACTATAGAGTCCACCAACAGTGCCAACTGTTGGAAATATACCGGGGACAACAAAGGATCTTTGTAGTTTAGATACCACTTTGTTGTAAATAGATACCACTTTGTTGGGAGAACAAAGGATCTTTCTAGGAGATAGGAGGAAGAGGGGTACTCTCAAAACATAATATTTCTATTAAACTTCCCCCACACTTCACTCTTAGAAAACAGTTACAACATAGCCCAATATATAGGCTTTAGAAAAACCTTTCACATACCTTCATAAATTCTAACTTTTCATATCCCAAGATACCTTTTCATATTCCAAGATAACCTTTCCATTCTTCAAAACACCTCTTCGTTTTCCAAAGGTAACTCCTTGTTTTCCATTTGCATGCCATAATTAACTCATTAATTTACCAACTTATCAATTAAGTAACTCATTAATTTACCAATTAAGTTTACTTTCCAACACCCCTTCGTAAACTTAATTGTCTTCACCAATCATTTCTTGATCCACCTCGATATCATTGTTGTCTTCAAAACCTTCCGCATTTGTTCCTTTTTGGAGTTCTTCTAGCTCCTTCTTCATTCCAGAGAGGGTATCCCACAGAATTTCATTTGCCTCTTTGAGGTCTTCAAACTCATACTTGAGTTCGTCCAATTCCTTTCTGTTAACATCTGGTATCTCAATGTTGTAATGTCTTCGCAGCTTCGAAACCACACGTAGCGCTGCTTCATTCTCGGCCTCTCTCTTCGTGGGTGCGATAGGTCCATGCAATTCGTTTCTTCCATTCCAATCTTCATATACAATCTTTGCAGCAAAGTAAGGAAGGTGACCGGTGCCAAACCTACTGCATTCATATTTTGCAGTTGGTAGTCCGACTTTCTCCAATATTTCTTTGACCATCGCTTTAAACTGAACCGTTACAACAACGGGTCTTTCATCTTCCATTTCTGCTTTAACGCTTTAGCGATCTCCTGGACTTGTACAACAAGCTTCTGAGCCTCAGAGGCCGCAGGTCCTTCTCTTCGCCTCGGCTTGTGCTCCTTCTTCGAGCTTGTGTCTCAAAGGTCCTGTTCCTTCTCCGTATCGAGCAACCTGGGGCTTTGATACCAATTTGTTGGAAATATGACAAGGGACAACAAAGGATCTTTGTAGTTTAGATACCACTTTGTTGTAAATAGATACCACTTTGTTGGGAGAACAAAGGATCTTTCTAGGAGAGAGGAAGAGGAAGAGGGGTACTCTCAAAACATAATATTTCTATTAAACTTCCCCTACACTTCACTCTTAGAAAACAGTTACAACATAGCCCAATATATAGGCTTTAGAAAAACCTTTCACATACCTTCATAAATTCTAACTTTTCATATCCCAAGATACCTTTTCATATTCCAAGATTACCTTTCCATTCTTCAAACCACCTCTTCATTTTCCCAAGGCAACTCCTTGTTTTACATTTGCATGCCATAATTAACTCATTAATTTACCAACTTATCAATTAAGTAACTCATTAATTTACCAATTAAGTTTACTTTTCAACACCAACAGCAGGTGTTGCACCAGATTATCATAACAGATGAGAAACACCAACTGACCACCTTAGGGAATAATCTAAGTTCTCAAGTTTGATTTCTTAAAGGAAGAATCACCTTAGCTTGCTCAGCATTCCAAAAAAAGAAAAAAAGAAAAAAAATCCAAGATATGGAATCCATCACTACTACACTGTAGGCCCTATCCCTGCATACTCCAAGAGATGAGTTTGTGGGGAAAACACAAGGTCTCTAAGAAGAAGAAACACTACTGCCTCCTAAGGTGTGGGCACAATGTTCATTCGAAGATTACTTATGGAAAATATATATTCGAGTTACTTAGGATAGGAGCCACTTATATAAATGCCCCATAATAAAGATAGATTCAGCTGTATAGTGTTTTAATGATATCCATGTAGCTTAACAGTAGTTCATAAAGTATAAAAAAAGATATAGTGAGAAACATGTAGGGAAGTCATGACTTTCATGTTTTAGTAAAGATTATTAAATTATACAATCACACACACACACACGGTTATAGTTATTGTTGTGTAAATGAACGTACATATGTATGCATGTACAAACATGTGTACATATGTATCTATCTATGTATGTACATATTTACATAGAGAGAGAGAGAGAGAGAGAGGGTATAACGCAATAAAATTATGAAAAAGAAAACTCAGGTGGATTAACTAGAAATAAAGGAGCAAGAGGAATACCGAAATGTAATATAAAGGTGGAATTTGATGTTCTGATAAACCTGTTTCCAGCAATGTCCGTGCAAAAACTCCTATCCATCACCAATAATAATCGTCCATATGACTGATTATTTGATATCCTAACGACAAGGGAGTATTCTATGTTTGGTTGGAGGACCTTGAGAGTAGAAGGTAGAACTTGGCCAGCTCCATAAACAAGAAGCTGCAGGAAAGAAGCAGATAGTTATTAAAAACAAGCTTACCTTGTACTTATTCAAGAAAAATAGAGATATTAAACCTAACCAAATTACACTTTTGAAATCACAAATAAAGTAGTTCTGCTCTTAATCTGATAAAAGCATCAGATGATTTCCCAGTTTTGAATCATAAAGGATAAAAAAATAAAGCAAGCAGTACTTTATCCAGAGCTGCCCACTTACTAAGGAACAAAGTTATACAAAACAATAAGTGAAGCTTTTGAGATCTTCCAAGTAATGATGCAAAAGGAATTTAAAAGTTATAGAAGAAAATTTGCCACCACTGGAATCTAAAAGTGGCCACATGCTCAAATTATGGTTATTTACAAAACAGGTAGATCTACCTCTGCAAATACAAGGTTCAGCAGAAATAAGATGCACCAATACATTTGATGCATTTGAAAAAGAGGTTTGAGCTGCAAAAAGTGCAGTAGGAAAAAATGTATATGCGTGGTGTAGATGAAAAATTATAGGAGGGGCTGCCTACTTACACTACAATCATTTAGAGAGCACCTAAATCCACCACCACCAGTACAAGGTTCACTGAAAGAAATTTGCACCGATACATTTGATGAGTTTGTGAAAGAAGTTGGAGTTGCAACATATGCAGTAGGAGGAATTGTATCTGCAAAACGAAGAACGCTTACCAAGTTAAAAGAAATTCTGAATATAGCTATAGTAAATGATGTGGAGTTATTAACACCCAAATAATGGTTACAAAGGCAATGAAGAGTGTTCAGATAAGATCATTATTTCCAATTCAGTCTATGAGCAAAAGGCTTTAACAAGAGACTGTTTTTTAGCACACTCTTGAAGAGTTGTGGTAGTGAGTATAACAATAGATATAAATCAAATAAACCTTTAAAGTTGACTGCTACATAGTATGCACTGAAAAAGTATCTAAAAGGGGTGAAATTTAGATATTTGCACCCTGCCAAAGTAAGGAGCCATGGCATATATGTTTGGAAAAGATTGCATTTTGAGATATTCAAAAAAGCACTATCTTGTTGAAAGGTTCTATACATCCACCATTTTTCAATGCATTCCTTTAAACAGACTCTGGTTTTTCCTCCTTCTAGATGGTAAATATTTCTCAGAACATGGAGTGTGAATCAAACCAATGTATGAATTGAAACCAAGATATTGATGCAAGTTCTTCCCTTCTGAATCAGATAGATTCATATCTGAAAGATACAGATGCAAGTTCTTTCAAAATTGGCTATTTGTTCGGGCTAGAATTAAAACTGAAGTTGTTTTTAAAACCATGGTTATACATATATGAACTTTCTCCAACAATCACATCCACTCCAATTTACATAGCACTGAACTCTATTTTCACAAATGTGTCACCCCTTCTACAAATGGCTTTCATGCTTAAGACATGCATTTTGGGCACTTTGTGAAACTATCATACATTACAATGCCATGACGTGTATAAATGCCATGGCATCACAATTTATATCCATATGTCAAAGCTTTCTCCTTTGTGGAGCTAATCTTTTCGTCTAATTAGAGTAGCCCTAAGCCTTCAATTCCTAATTCAACATACCCCAAAGAAAGAGGTATAGTGATAACTATTTTCCTCATCAAAGGTTTGATACCTCTATCTCAAATTCAGTATGGGCACACTCAATGATAGCTTAAGCTCAAGAATCATGAATTTTTTTGCCAGTTAAGAGAACGAGATGATTGTTTCAGTACATGAAAGAGCAAGAATATTTGCATCAATCACACTTTCCACTACAATTCTATCGAAGTGAATGAAGAAGATGACTGACCAACAACCCATCCATAGCTTTCACATTTTTCTCCTTCAGGCCATTTGATGCAGACCTCAAGTGAATGTTGTCCATCCTGCAAGTTTGAATAAGATGTTTCTCCAGTCTCACAGTTTGTATAGTTATGGTTGTCCAGCTGCATTAATGTGCACATGGTTATAGACTTAATTGGATAGAGGAAAACATAAACACTGATCAAGTAAAGTATCTTGGTAGTTCTGAGAATGAATTTTCCATGTTTGTCCATGAGTATCAGTATCTCATTTAAGAATATTATTTCAAGAAAATTCTTTTAGCATCTCAGCATATATAATTGGCACAAATGAGGGATTTCTCAAATTTTTCAAATCAGTCTTGGTTTCAAAATTTGTTGTTAAATATGATAAAGAAAAACTAGTTAATAGTCAATACTCCCCATTCTTCCCCCACTAGAAAAAGATACAAGATGATTTCCAAAAGTAAATGGCCTTTCCCACAGAATTTGGTCTAAAATTGATATCATCAACTGGTCCACATTTTATTATCATAACGAGACTAGCTGATAATCATAGTGTTAAGAAAATATTAGAGTTAACGGATCCGGGTTAGCGATAACGGATCCGAGTTATATGAAAGTATGTATATAAAGGGTTAGGGTTTGTAAAGTGTTAATTAAGTGAGATTAAATGAATTCCAAAGTGAGAGGCAGCCACCACTATTGAGGGATGCCAGTGTTCATCTTCTCAATCTCCGGCTTCATCTTCTACATGGTATCAGAACCATGGTCCGGCGATCTCTAGGCAACGGCGCAGATCTGTCCGGCTGGTGGTGTGTCTACGAGCACCTGCAGGGAGGAGGCTGGCCAGATCTGTACGGTGAGCCAGATCTGAGCGCAGATCTATCCGCCGAGGTCGCCCGCTACCGCAGGAGGAGTGCTGTCCGGCGAGGCCCGCGCTCCCGCAGTGGGAGACGCTGAGTTCGGCCCACGCTACCGGTGTCCGCCAACATGTGGCCGCGGCGCATCGCTTGGCGCTGGAGAAATCCGCGCTAGCGCGTCTAGAGATATCCGCGTGCAGGTGTCCCCGCGATCTGATGTCCTCGAGTTTTCTCCTTTCACCCACAAAGAAAAATTTGCTTCCAGGGGCCCTGCCCTTGGAAAACCCCGTAAGGGGCGCTGCCGCCAAGGCGCTCGCGCCCTCGGACTCCCACAAGCGACGTGATCAAGGTCGTCAAGCTGGTGGTGTGGTGTTCTTGGTGTTGACTTGACGACGTGGTGATGGCGACTCCAGTCACCACTCATGATATGAAGAATCTTCTTGATGATATGAAGAATCTTCTTGAGGAATTTGCGAGGATGTTCAGAGTCAAGAGTGAGGGAGATACTGAGATGATGCAGAGGCTGGAGCTGATGCCACATGATGTAAAACTAGCGGGCTTAAGAATTATCCGAGCCGGGTCTCGAGGGCGAAGTCCGACTTGGAAAGTACAAAGGGGCTTCGAGCATTATGTGCGTGGAGATCCGTGGCCGAGCCTACCGACAAGGAGAGGCCGAGTGGAGGACCCGGGCGCACTACTAATTCCCCCGATGGTGGCATGGATGATGAGTTCGATGTCCCCGACTATTGTTGGGATGGTGGAGGCAATTCGTAATGCGGCTGATATGTGGACAATGTTAGCCAAGATGTATTCTAGAGCAGGGAATGTGATGCTTATGGTTGAGGTCTGCATAAAAATCGAGAATCAAGCTGTGGGGTAAGAGTGTCTTGGAGTACGCCACCGAGTCATAAAGACCTTTGGTCTGACTTGGACCATTATGATTCCTTGGCATTTCCAGATACTACATGCGCAACTTTGAGCAAGAGATGGATCAAACGCAGGAGGGTAACTCATTTTCTGAAGGGTTTGAATACAGAGTTTGAGCACAGGAGAGTCACAATGTGTCATCAATCTTCTCTTCCCACTATGGAGGAGGCTATTGCTGCGATGGCCCAAGAGGAGGTTAGATTGAAGATGATGACTGGTGATACATCACCCCTTGTTCGGTCTGCATTGGTAGTTCATGCTCCTGTTACTGATGATAGAGAGTACTACAACTGCGGAAGAAAGGGGCATCTCAGCTACAGTTGCCCACAACCGCGTAATCCTGGTCGCGGTCGTACTGGAGGTGGAGGCAGATGGGCCTATAGAGGTGCGCATGGAGGAGGCCGTGGTCGAGGTCGTGCTGGTACTAAAGCCAACTTAGCAGTTACTGATGAGGGTCAGTTTGTTGAGATGTCCGCTACTGATGTTGTTGAGTTGGAGGAGTCATGGCGATTGAAGTCAAGACTGAGAGCTCCAAGGACAAGGGTCAGGCCACACAGGATCTTGCTCTGACCACTGCTTTCGGTAACTTTGCCAACTATGCCCATGCGGGCACAGGTATTCAGGCTTAGGCACTTACATCTCTACAAAGAAATCGAATATAGAATGGATTGTAGACTCAGGAGCATCTAGGCATGTTACTTTTGCATGTAGTGAGTTTGCATCATATTCACCATATAGGCATACTCATAATGAGACTGTCCAAACTGCTGATGGGACTTCTCAACCCATTAGAGGAATTGGCTCAGTCAAATGCACTTCATCAATCACACTCTCATCTATCTTGCATGTTCCCTCATTCCCCGTTAACCTTCTTTCAGTCAGCTCTATTATTGATCAATTAGACTGCCAAGTTCTGTTTGACCGTGAATCATGTCTTTTCCAGGAGAGGTGAACCAGGAGGAGGCTTGGGACTTGCTGCTGCTGTGTGTGGAGGAGTAGAGGCTGCAGTACTACTCCAACATTGTCGTCTGAGTCACTTATCTTTTGATAGCTTAAGTCGGTTGCAACCAGAATTAATGGACAAGGTAGATATGAGTAAACTTGTGTGTGATGCTTGTGAGTTTGGCAAGCATACACGTTCTACTTATTCTAGTATTGGTCTTTGAAATGTGGAACCATTTGCTCTTATTCATTCGGATGTATGGGGAACTTGTCCAGTTCTTTCAGTTAGTGGATTCAAGTGGTTTGTGACTTTCATTGATTGTTATTTTCGTATGACTTGGATTTATTTGATGAAACACAAGAGTGAAGTGCTTCGGTGTTTTCAAGACTTCTGTGCTTGTGTGAAGACTCAGTTCAATGCAAAGGTTCGGATTGTACGAACTAATAATGGAACTGAGTATGTTAATAAGGAATTTGCATCCTTCTTGTCAGCTCAGGGATTTTGCATCAGACATCTTGCGGATCGACACTTGAAATGGGGTGGTTGGCCTTGAAGAATAGACATCTGCTGGAGGTGGCACGCTCTATCATAATCAAGATGAATGTGCCAAAGATCCTATGGAGTGAGGCGGTGATGACAGCCGCTTATCTCATCAACCGCATGCCTTCACAAGTGTTGGGAATGAAGACACCATGCGAAATACTCCTGGGTGAGAACAAGTTTATCATCCCTCCTAAGGTGTTTGGTTGCACCTGCTTTGTCAGAGATCATAGGCCTTCGGTGGGGAAGTTGGACCCTCAGGCTGTGAAGTGTATATTTGTTGGGTACTCTTCTAGCCAGAAGGGTTATAAATGCTGGAGCCCGACTGAGCGTCGGCTATTTGTGAGTATGGATGTGACCTTTAGGGAGTCGGAGTCTTTCTATGGTGAGCAGACGGACTTGACATCCCTCTTTGAGGATTCCTCTCCTAGCACAGGCGATACTGGTCGAGAGGGGGAGAATTGTAGAGATGTGGTTGTGGGGCTCATACCGTGTCCTGTGAATGATATGGATCAGGGGGCGTGTCGAGATGAAAATGTTGACAATGTTGATAGTAACCTGACACGAGGACAAGGCGAATTGAAGGTGTACAAAAGGAGGCAGACAGGTGTCCAGGGGGAGCATGGAGAGCAGCAGGGACAAGGAGAATTGAAGGTGTATGTATGAAGGAAGCTGACAGTGTCGGGTGGAGAGCATGAAGAGCAGCAGCAGCATACTCCACAAAAGCATTCCGCACTCCCTACGATTAAGATTGATGACCAGTCCACGCATGCCACTGCCCCAGGCTTCTCCTCGGTTCCTTCTTCCTCGGGATCTTCCCCGTCTCCCTCTGAGTCAGGTGGTAATGTCTCTATCTCTCTTAATTTACCTATTGCCCATCGTAGAGAACCTCGAGCCAATGCTGGAAAACCTCCAGCTAGGTTTGGCTTTGAGAATGATATTGCTAACTTTGTCTCTTATTCTTCATTATCTCCTGCATACAAAACTTTCATTGCATCATTACAGTCAGTGCCAATACCGAGTGACTGGCGAGTGGCAAAGCAGGATCCTAAGTGGCAGGGTGCTATGCATGAGGAACTCCAAGCCTTGGAGAAGAATGAGACATGGGAACTTGTACCTCTCCCAACTGGGAAAAAGGCAGTTGATTATAAGTGGGTATACACTGTGAAGCAAACTCCTGAAGGGAAGATTGACAGGTACAAGGCAAGGCTAGTTGCAAAGGGGTATAGCCAAACTTATGGGATCGACTATGATGAAACCTTTGCTCTAGTAGCAAAGATGAGCACGGTGAGGACTTTAATTTCATGTGCAGCGAACTTTGGTTGGCCGTGACATCAGATAGACGTCAAAAATGCCTTCTTGCATGGAGATCTACAAAAGGAGGTGTATATGGAGATTCCTCATGGCTTTACTACTCCACAGACAGTTGGGAAAGTGTGTAGGTTGAAGAAGTCCTTATATGGGGTTGAAGCAATCACCAAGGGTATGGCTTGACAGGTTCAGACGTGCAATGTGTGGTATAGGCTATACGCAGTGTAGTGGGGATCACACTATCTTTTACAAACACTCCAAATCCCATGTCACAATTCGGGCTATCTATGTGGATGACATTGTTATTACAGGAGATGATGCTGAGGAGATCTCTCAGCTAAAACGAAGGATGGGTAAAGAGTTTGAAGTTAAGGATCTGGGCCAACTAAGATATTTTCTTGGTATTGAGATTGCACGATCTTCTGAAGGAATAGTGCTCTCTCAGAGGAAGTATGTTCTGGACTTACTTGAAGCGGGGAATGTTAAGTCTTAGAGTAGCCTACTCCGATTGAAGCGTAATCACAAGTTGTGTACCTAATCGGTAAC
This sequence comes from Dioscorea zingiberensis, assembly GCA_026586065.1. NCBI lineage: Eukaryota > Viridiplantae > Streptophyta > Magnoliopsida > Dioscoreales > Dioscoreaceae > Dioscorea > Dioscorea zingiberensis. The sequence continues at coordinate 49,464,906 of CM048818.1, read as the reverse complement.
TTCAGCGAACAAGGGCGCTATCAAAGACTTGTTGGTAAGCCTTATCTACTTATGTCACACGAGACACGATATTGCATATCAGTAAAGCGTGGTGGCAGTATATGCATGATCCCGAGTTGAGCATATGGAGGCAGATACGTGATTCTAAGATACTTGAAGGGAAGCCGAGGGAAAGGCCTTTGGTTGAGAGTCATGGACACTTGGATGTGGAGGGATATTGCGATCTTTGATTAAGTGGCGCTTGGATGATAGGAGATCCACCTCGAGTTCTTGTGTCTTTGTTGGGGGTAACCTTTGTCTTGGCGTAGCAAGAAACAAGAGGTGGTTGCCCTGGTCTGGTGAGGCCGAGTCTGAGGGCTATGGCAGCTAGGCTTTGTGAGATGTTTTGGATGCGGAGTTTGTTGTCAGAACTGCGACTATTTAGAGGTGATGCATTGAAGCTCTGGTGTGACAATAAATCGACAATTAACATTGCTAACAATCTTGTACAGCATAATCGCACAAAGCATGTTGAGATTGATCGCTTCTTCATTAAGGAGAGATTGGATGACGGAATTTTGAAGTTGAATCATGTTCATTCTGGCGAACAACGAGCTGATTGCTTAACTAAAGGATTAGGTCCTCAAGAGTGTGTTAAAGCATGTAACAAGATGGGGATGATTGATATCTATCGCCCATCTTGAGGGGGAGTGTTAAGAAAATATTAGAGTTAACGGATCCGGGTTAGCGATAACGGATCCGGGTTATATGAAAGTATGTATATAAACGGTTAGGGTTTGTAAAGTGTTAATTAAGTGAGATTAAATGAATTCCAAAGTGAGAGGCAACCGCCACTATTGAGGGCTGCCAGTGTTCATCTTCTCAATCTCCGGCTTCATCTTCTACATAAAGCAACTAAAAACTTCGTCAGTCCTCCTATCATCCTAGCATTTACAAACGGAAACTTGTTGATCCAAATTATCTTCAACATTAAGGTTACATGATGTAGTTATATATTGACGAAAAGAATTTTAAACATATTTTTAACTAATTAAACACATTCAATATCATGTAAGCATGTCTGTGGTAAAAAGGTACAAGCTTAACTGATTCCTGTCCATTTTCCTCTGTGATTCTATTCAGTAACATATCCTAGACATTTGCATAGGTGTGAGCTCCCAAATGTCAGTTTGCTTGTTAGTGGATGAGTTAGACAAAAGGAAACCATCATGTGCAGATGGGCAGTGTCACAGACAGAGTGTGTGCCACTGCCAGTGATTTTAAAAGTTGGGCAGGTGAGAAACCACTAACTTTTCATCAAAAGCTGTGCCTTTATGGTTCTTAATCATCTATTCCCAAGATCCATGTCCCCCAAGAAAAGAAAAAAGAAAAAGAAAAAGAACAACAACAACAACAATGTGTTAGTAAGTAAGCTTCTTGTTTGTTTTGCATCAGTTTGATTCAACTACAAAGAGATAAATGGAGTCAATCAAACTAAACACATAATCATATATTAATTAATCCATGTGGACCTACAATCTTCTTCTCCTCTTTACTTCACCAAAGAACAAACAGAAAAAGGAAGGAAATCACTGCAATGAAGAAATGATCAAAAGACGGACCTTACAAGTGATACCACAATCACTGCACGGGGTCGCACTCACATTCCCCTTCTTGACGATCTCAAACTGGAATGCGGCCGTAGTGGACGCAGAGAAAGCAGGCGGAGCTCTCAGGAAACGCAAGGCAATCTGGGAGCCGGCATCAAGGGCAGTCACCGCCAGCAAATGCAGGGGCAGGAGAAGGCCAATAATGGCAAAGAGGACAAGACGGGGAGAGAGAAGAGGCCACAGCATCTCTTCTCCCACAGCGTACGAATCTCACAGGGCTCGGAGTATGTATGCGAGAAGGACAACGAGGAGCCACGCTCACGCACAGTCATGAGAGCAGTGCTGGTGGGACGAATGAATAAATCATTAAAAAGATATGGAGGAGAAACAGCCTGCATTACGGCTGGGTGGATGGTTGGTTCTTGTGAGTTCGCCGTGGATATGGCTCCCAAGATTATTTATATATAGTTTTGTGTGGATTTCCAACGGTTTAGTTTATCCATATTCTGTAGTTATTAAAAGCTAAGTGGGGTTTGCTAACAAGGTTTTAATATTGTACGTGACACGTTGGTGCCGGAAATGAATGTGGTGTAATAACCAAATTAGTCACTCTATTATATCGAATCGGTTTTTTTAGTTCTATTATTATAATTTAAATCATAGAAGTCCTTATATTTTCATAATTGAGAAAATATTAGCCCCTAAAAATATATTTAAAGATCTATTTAATCCCTAAAATTGACGAAGAGAGAGACTAATAATTCTCAATCGTGAAAATAGAAGAACCCGGGACTTAAATTATAATAGAAAGATCAAAAAAATCAATTCGGTATAATAAAAGGATTAATTTAGATATTAGACCAATAAATTTTGGTCGGATCTTTAAATTTGAATTTTAAAAGTTCAGGGCTCCGTCAATTTTGAACTAAAAAAATGCATTGGCTTGATTTCTGGATCAAGAAGAGAGTTGTGCTTACTGTCAGTTTTTCAATAGATTGAAAGATTAATTTTACATTGAAGTGTACATGGGATCTTATATAAAATATGATACGGATCCTATTTGGAAGGTTTTTTATATTAATAGATTAAATTTTCACCATTTAAGATGAATGATCATATGATTACCAAATTGTATGAAAATCGACATGGTAGCTTATTTTTTGATGTTCTTTCCATCCATACGGTTGGATTTGAAAAAAATACTCTCCAATTGCCTTAAAATGAGGCAACCGTATATAAATAGTAATCCGGCTGGCAGCATATATATATATATGATAAAGAGAGTCTCAATTGATTAGCTATTTATTACATAATTCTTAAGAATATCAAAAAGTTTCTAAACCTATGAGGCATCTAAACTAGATCTCATAAACTTCCCACTAGCATTCTCTTCCCTTGGAATAAGCTTGATTTCTCGATCTTTCACTTTCTTTAGCAAGGTTTGGCATGACCTTGTAGCTTCCTTTATTCTCCAGTTGTAGTCTTTCTCTCTCGGCCGAAGGATTCTTGGTATGTAGTGATTATATGTATGTATTATAGCTCCTATTAAGCCCATTCAATTCAATTCCTTTAGTCCCTCCTTCGTGGTCTCCACCTCTCCTTCAAAAGTTGATTCACTTCATTCCTGTAATGTAGAATTTACCAATATTAGTCAAAATTATGTAACCTATACTTATTGTTTCAGACCCCCTCCTTCCATGAGCCATCTATAAACATCAAAGTGTTTGCAGGATCTCTTGATCTAGCCCTAACCAACACTCTCCCCTATGTTAGAAAAGTGAAGAAGAATATCAAATCAAAGGAATGGCTTTGCACACTAGAATAATGTTATCCTTAAGGATTATTTGTCCCGAGTTGTGACAAAATCCTCTAGGATTAACAAAGCCAAACAACAATTTCTATGTCAACAACAACACAGAAATTTCCAAGAAAGAGTGAAGAAAGTAATGCTTGTAGCAAAGAACAAGAATGAAGAGAAAAGAAAAGAATGATCATGAACTACTTTTCAACTCTCTCCAATCTTTCATATTTATAGATGTTTAATAACGCTGATTTCAAATGAAAAGAAATAATGCAATGATTCAACAAATTTGCATGTGCCTTTTTGCTACATTAATTTAATTTATGAATCTAATAATTTAAAGCTAACTAACACCCTATTCACTCAATGGATGGTTGTTGTTGGTTGTACTCCTAAGTTAGCATGATATTATTCCTCGCCACCTTTTTTGGATCAAACATTTGGGCTCTGAAGATTAGATGACATCTTGACTTCCATATTTGTTAGTTTATGCCTTCCTAGCTTCCCAGAAGTAATTCATTAGCCTAAAATAGACCTCCATGCATAGTATCTGACTATTGTAAGTAACCTTCGACCTTGATCTCTTCCCACACCCTACTCAAGAAATAGATGGGAAATGGTTTTAGTATTTAGATGACAAAGTAGGCATGGATCATCTGGACCAATACCCATCATATATAGATATTATTTTGTGGGTAACCTTCTATGGAAAAATTTTCATAGAAAGAACTTAATCTTAGGGTTTGCTTGAAGTCCCCATAGCTTTCTCCATCCTTCCAATTTTGGGTTTTCATTCCCTGCTTTGATTTTGTCATATATTATTGTTGTTATAGATTTTCCCACAGTCCCTGGGTATCTCCAACTACTATTCTCCACCACCCGTTCCACCTGTTTTGGAACTCATAGTATATATCGTTGGTACAGTAAAAATCTCACTTATTACCTCTATATCCCCTTGATCATCATAGTATAGGTCTTTTACCTGCATATCATAATCCATATTTAAAAAAGTAGACTTAAGTTGGATAGGCATATCAAACAACCATGGATCTTGGAGTAATAAGTTTGTAATTATGATATATATTCTTAGGTTTTATGAAGCTTCTGATTTTCATAGCAGTGTCAACCAAAGTTCTATATGCACAAGAAGATTTTGCCAAAGGTTGTGTTGTCCATATGTTAAGAGGCCCATACTTCTTTTTCATAAGAAAAGTCCAAACTTTATCATTATTGTTTAACAATTTTAAAACATGCTTGGAAAGTAATGCAGTTTTCATTAGCCTTAAATGTTTAATACCTAGCACACCCTCAAGTTTAGGTATGGAAATAGCTTTCCAGTTAATAATAAGGTGGAGGCCATTGCCCCTACTATTATTACACCAAATAAATCTCCTAACGAGTTTAGTAAGGTTGTCCAGTATGGTATCTGGAATAGCATAGGTATGAAAGCCATAAACAGACAAGGACATAATGGCAGAGTTTGCCACCCTGCCAGCCATTGATAGTTTACGGTTTTCTAGTGAACTAGTTTCCTTTCAATTTTATCAATTAGGGATCTATAGTTACACATAGGTTTTCTAAAGGGGGAGATCCAACAACCTAAATACTTGAAAGGAAAGACTTCATGTTGTAGTTTAAGAATATATGTTATAGCTCTTTAATTCAGTCTCGAATTCAGCTTGAAGGAAGAAAAATATCAGATTTGTTAAGGTTTTCCCTCTGCCATGTTAGGCTAGAATAGATATCTATGAACATATTAATGGTTCTGGAATTTCTTCTAGAAGCTTTACCGTAGATAAAGAGGTCATCAGTATACAGAATATGATTAACTTTGATAGTCTCAGTAATTCTGCTTCCGCTGAGCATATTTATATATTCAGCTTTGTTGAGAATATTTGTTAGTACTTGTGTTACTGTTACTATGATGAAAAAATAAGATGATAAAGGATCCCCTTGTCTAACACCTGCCCCTGATTTAACCCACTGACCTATTTTGCCATTAAGTATAAAAGCCACTATTGGTGAATCAATACATGCTTTAATTCAGTTAACCCATTGAACAAGGAAATTCATTTTCAATAATACAAAAATGACAACATTTCACCTCATTATATCATAGGCTTTTTCCATATCAATATTGATCATCATAAGTGTTCTAGATTATTCTTTTCTATTGAGTGAGCTAGTTTATGTGGCATTAATATGTTATCAAAGATGCTTCTACCATCTACAAATGTTGTTTATTCTCTACTATGATATGTAGCAAAAACATTTATGATTCTATTAGACATGATCTTATTGATGATTTTGTAATTCATATTACATACAGAAATAGATCTAAAGTCCTTAAGAAATTGGGGGTTATCTTTTTTGGAATTAAACAAATGTGTGTTTGGTTCCAATTAGTAGGTAGTTGAGCACTATTGAACAATATTTTATGGCAATACCCAGTGAGTCCTCAATTACATTCCAAAAGGCTATAAAGAATTCTGCATAAAGTCCAATTGGACCAAGTGACTTACCTCTAGGTATAGACGATAATGCTTTAAAGATTTCATACCTAATAATTGCTCTAATGAGTTTTTGTCCTTGTTCTATAGTTAAGGTTGGAAGATCATCTGCAATGCTTGTATTAGGTTATTAGGCAGCGTTTGGATGAGAGGAAAGGAAAGGAAAGGATTTGGGAGGAAAATGGTAAGGAGAAGGGAATGGAAAGAAAAGGAATGAGGAGGGGAATGATTACCTTATTTGGATGGAAGATAATAAAGAAGGTAATGCATTGGGAATAAGAAAAGTAAAAGGGGATTGTGATACAATTACTTTCATACCCTTATATAAAAAATGGAATTTTGCATTTATAAAGTACTTTGATTATATTCTGATTTACTTATTATGATTAAGATTATAATTAAATAAAGGGTTAAAGACACTTTTGGTCCCTGAAAAAAGTACAATTGTTCACTTTCATCCCTGTATTTTCATTTTGTTCAATACAATCCTTGTATTTTGCATTTTTGGTCAAATATAGTCCCTAGGGTTGACGTGGCATGCCAAGTGGCATACAACTAAATACATGGGGGTATATTTTGTTTTTTGGAATTAAAAAAAGATGTATTTCGCTGACATGGCATGACACGTGTCAATATATGCTGACATGGCATGCCACGTGGCATTTAAAAAAAAAATTCAGGATTTTTTTGCATTTTTTTAAAAATTTTGCCACATGGCATGCCATGTTGGTTTTTTTTAACATTTTTAAAATTTTTTTTGCCACGTGGCAATTTTTTTATTTTAAATTCACTTTTTTTAAATTTTTTTAAAATTTTTTGCCACATGGCATGCTGACGTGGCATTTTTTTATTTACATATTTTTAAATTTCAGGACTTTTTTTTACATTTTGTTTTTAATTTTTTTGCCACATGGCATGCTGACTTGGCATGCCAAGTGGCAAATTTTTTTTAAAAAAATTGCCACATGGCAAATTTTTTCTTTTTTTAGAAAATTTCACGATTTTTTTTAATTTTTTTTAAAAATTGGAGGATTGTTTTTAAAAAATTTTAAAAAAAATCCTGCAATTTCCCAAAATTTCTTTTGCCACGTGGAAATTTTTTTTTTAAAAAAAATCCTGAATTTTCTTTAAAAAAATTTACCACTTGGCATGCCATGTGGCAAAAAAAAAATTTTAAAAATCCTGAAATTAAAAAAAAAAAATTGCCACTTCAGCATGCCATGTGGCAAAAAAATTTTAAAAAATGTTAAAAAACTAAATTGTTTTTAAAAAAAAAAAAAATTTCCACGTGGCATGCCACATCAGCATGCCATGTGGCAAAAAATTTTAAAAAATGTTAAGAAAATTGAATTTTGTTTTTTAAAAAAATTGCCATGTGGCAAAATTTTTTAAAAAAAATGTTAAAAAAACTGATTTTTAAAATAAAAAAATTGCCACGTGGCAAAAAAATTTTAAAAAATGCAAAAAAATCCTGAATTTTTTTTAAAAAATGCCATGTGGCATGCCACGTTAGCATATATGAACACATGTCATGCCATATCAGCGAAATACATCTTTTTTTTAATTACAAAAAACAAAATATACCCTCATGTATTTAGTTATATGCCACTTGGCATACCACGTCAGCCCTAGGGACTGTATTTGACCAAAAATGCAAAATACAGGATTGTATTGAACAAAATGAAAATACAGGGATGAAAGTAAACAATTGTACCTTTTTCAGGGACCAAAAGTGTATTTAACCCTTGAATAAATCATTATAATTAAATATAAATTATGTGATTTAACCTTTTTCCAATGTGATTATTTCATCTAATTATCAAAAAATTATGCATTATAAAGTCATAATTACTTTACTTTATTTCTAAATAAATTTGACATAAAAAATAAATTTATTTAACAGTTGCTTGGAAACTTCATGTTAATTTTTGAAATGCCTAGCTAACTGAACAAAATTATTCATGCTCATCTTGTGAAAAAATATTAGCAGGATTGGAAAATAGAAGCTTATACCACAAGCTGCAAAATAGAAGCTTTATAAAAAAAAACCCAAAACAAGTAAAGGAGAGCAAACAACAGTTCCCAATTTTGACATCTTTGACAAGTTAAAAAACAAAACAAATGGCAACTAACACCACCCTCCAAACACATTATTAAATAGCAAAATAGAAAAATTAAAAGTTCATGGTCCAATTCCACAGATTGAAAGCAATTAACATGAACAATTCATCAAAGTACAGCCTCTGAGTGAGTATACGTTTACAGCAAAACTTAACTCTTATTTGCAAAATCAAATTAAAAGTACATAATTCAACCCCCAAATAACATTCTTGAATCAAAAGATCCAACTCTCGGCAATAGTCTCAAACAAGAATGCATAAAGAAGATGGCGAAGAGCAGGACTTGCAACCTGGTAAATAAGAACCTGGTAAGTCAATAGTTTTATGCAAGTTAATAGTTGAACCATATTTATAACATCATTCTATGCAAATTCTTACCTAAGTGATTTACACACTAGGCAAGCAATATGACATTCTCCTTAATAGAACCCGACAAAATCAGAGCTTTTTATCATTCAGAAGATCCCAAAAAACTTTGAGTTGATCTTCATCTTTACCAAGACCTGCAACATGAATATTTCTTCATCATCGGTCAATCCATCAATAGAAAAAAGTATTTGGCCTAGTAATCTTTTCTTTTCTTCAACTTCATTCCGGGATGCTTCATTCCGGGCAGCAATTTCAACATTCCGGGCAGCAATTTCAACATTGCGCGCCGTTGACTCGGCATTGCGGGCTGCAACTTCAGATAGTGCTTTAAACTCTGGACCAACCATATCTACAAAACTCCAAAAATTCTCCGACATTTGCTCCATAATCGGGTCCTTATCATGTCCTTTTCTTTTTCGGCGGACAGAAGTTTTAGAGGCACTACTGTTAGATGGCATGGGTGATGGGGATTCATTTGGTTCTTGTGTTGACGTAAAGAAATCTTCCACGGGTATTTGAGATAAGCCCGCGTCGTCCTCCATTGCAACATTAGCATCTTGTTCTAATTGGTCTGAATCATCCCCGATATCACCCCTATTATTACCCAATGCCCTGTCCTTAGTAACACTTAGGCAAGAAAATTATAGAATGGCCACGATTTGCCATATAAGCCAGCTGCTTCCTTATGAGTCTGCATTGCACGAGAAAAAATTAACAAAATTAAAACAACTTGTTTGCTTAATTAACAAATTACCAAATGAAATTATGCATACCTTGACATACTCATCATACGCACTTTTCTCACACATGATATTGCTGGTTTCATAATTCCAATCGAACTCACTCAAGCGCAGCATATCTCCTATAGCATTGGTTTTCTACCTCAAATGCTTCATATGTGATTCGATATTGGGTGTGGCCTTTAGTTGGGTTTGTGGAATCTTTGCTTTTATCATTCGTTCTAACTGAATTAGAAATCCACCACAAAACCCATTTTCAGCTCGCCACATAGGGTCCATGGAAAGCTCAACCAATGCATCAATTAGGGTTTTATCTTCTTCGGCCGTCCAAAAACGTTTGTTTTGTCCCTTGCCCTTCTGTTGTGTGTTGGAGTCCATATTCAAGGAGATAAGAAGAAAAAAAATAATTGTGAAAACAATAACAAAAAGGAAAATAAACATATAACAAAAATAAGTTGTTATAAATATACATATGTATAAGTAAACTACTCGATATTTAGAAGTTTAGTATTTTGATATGAAAACTGAAGTATACATATGTATAAATATAGAACAAATGAACCAGTCTATAATTGTTATGTTCACATAAGCACTACCATAAAACAGTAGAGTACTGGCACTAGTCTAAATAAAACAAATGAACCAATCTATATTTTAGCACACCTAAAAATAAAGATTCTTAAATCAAACAAGGTAGATATAATTTATAAAATGTTGAAAGTCCCAAGAAATCTTAATAAATATTAAAATAAATTGTAAGAGTAAACTGTTTTGTGGCTAACTAGTATAAAGAAACAAGTATCGTGTTCCTATAGGTATTGTTCACTAGTATAAAGAGACAATTTTTCTGTTCCTATAGTCACTATGATAATAAGTTTGATTACCTAAGAAAATCCCATACCAACTTAATCGAGGCCACATCACAATTCACAACAATCAGTAAAAATAGATTATCATTTTTTTTCTGCCATGGCTTTGTGTTTTATAAATTGGCAGGATCATGATGTAATGAAGATAAAATGGTGTTTGTCAAAATTGCCACAAAGTGTTGAACTGCACAATTGCAATGTCGCATGACATCCAAATTGTTTTACTTGTTGGTACCATAATGTTGACAAAAGAATTTTATTATTCTTCTTGTCGTATATGAATTACCTTTTAATTCTTCATTGTTCTAAATTGATGAATTATCTTCCAACTTTGATTTTTTTTATCCTTCAAACCTTTCTACATCTAATTTACTGCTCTGTTTTAATTTGATCAGGATCTGAGCTCAAATTCATAATCATACAAGTTGGTTTACTGCTCTGTTTTAATAACAACAATCCCATCTTTAAGCCTGCCAGATTCACTTTATCGGAACTCTAACATTTGTTCGATTCTCCTACTTAATTAATCTGGATTAATAAACACTTACGAATTCTTCCGATTAAATAATCGAGGTTATCTTTACCATCCACCTCCAACTATTCCGAGTGTAAACGACCTGGCCTAATAAGGCCTTCCCTAGGTCCATTAGTTACGAGGCTAGATTAAATTTTATATTCCTCGATTTTTCCTTTAATTGGGCTTTAAAATACTTAATTTATTTTTCATGTTAATTAATCTCATTAATTATCGCATAAATTTCTGATTTATTCACTTAGAAAATTCGAGGCGTCACAATTATTTTTCCTATCATAGAATTGTCTTGGAGCATTAGATGGGACACATATCAGAGTGAATGTGCCTAGAGTTGATCGACCAAGATACATAACAAGAAAAGCTGAAATCACAATTAATGTACTCGACATCTGTAGTCAAGACATGCAGTTTATATATGTCTTGTCAGGATGGGAGGGTTCAGCACATGATGGACGAGTTCTTAGGGACGCTGTTACGAAGCCTAATGGACTAAAGGTTCCAACTGGTAAAAATGATAATCTTAGTCTTCTTTTGAAATTATCTGTTTACAATGAAATAGTATCTAATACTTAACAAATGTGTGCCTATTAGGTTTCTATTATTTGGTCGATTCAGGATACACGAATTGTCCCAGATTTCTTGCACCATTTCAAGGTCAACGTTATCACTTGAATTATTGGCCTAATGGACATCGAGCAGTAACACCTGAAGAGTTGTTTAACATGAAACATGCTAGTGCTAGAAACATGATCGAGAGGACCTTTGGTCTTTTAAAAATTCGTTGGAAAATCTTATCAAGTCTATGTTTCTACAACCTAACTACACAATGGCTTGTTATTAATGCTTTTGCTTGTTACACAATTTCATCATAATGGAGATGGTAGAATATCCTGCAGAGGACGAGGTTGATATTTGCCTTTGGAGGAAAACACACAAGATGAGACCGATAACATCACAATGAACCAACTAATGAGTAGAATCAGTTTAGGCAAAACATGGCCGGAGACATGTTTAACATCCATTGATTTTGTTTTTAAACATCCATGTACGAGATGTTTTTTGATATTTGGGTGTTGAAAAATGTACTTTGATGAATTTTGAATTGAGTAGGTTATGTTATCAAAAGCCAGTATTCGCGGATTTGGTCTGACGAGAGACAGACCCCGTGAGGCTACAGTATGCCAGTGATGACTGGAATCATTGACCCGGGATTTTCGGATATAGGTCGATGAATCATTAAAAGATAATACTAATTAAATGGGTGATGGGACATAAAGTAGAAAGATAATATTAAATAAATTAATGGGGAAATTTCAAAAAACTACCCTATGGTTTGCCACTTTCTCAATTCGGTCCTTGTGGTTCAAAATTGAACCACAAAGACCCTGTGGTTTGCCCATTAATCACTTTAGCGTCCCGTTTGGGCCCCTGGAGCATGTTTGAAGGATTTCCAACCATATGGATGGGAAGATCATCGAAAAATAAGCTAGTCTGTCAATTTTCATACAATTTGGTAACCGTTTGGTCCTCCCACTTAACGGTTGAAATTCTGGACCGTTCAGATTCCTATAAAATAAGAACCATTAAGATGAAGTCCCTACAAGTTCCCAAATTGTATAAAAATTGACAGGCTAGCTTATTTTTTGATGATCTTCCCATCCATACGGTTGGAAATCTTTCAAACATGCTCCAGGGGGCCAAACGGGACGTGACCGTGAATGCACAGTGTTACAGGGTACTAAAGTGACTAACGGGCAAACCACAGGGTAGTGTTTTTAAATTTCCCCTAAATTAATTTGATTTTAGTGGGGGAAATAGTTAGATGATAAGTTTAAATAATTAAAGGGAGAAATAATGGAGAGTATAGGGTTGATTAAATCCATGTGACAATGAACATCATGATAATATAATTATATTAGAGTATAGTATAGGCACTTGTTATAAGAGAAGAGAGAATTTCATTCTCTCTCACTTGAGCTGAAACCAAGCGTGCTTCCTCCCTCTCCTCCCTCTCAACCTCGATCTAGGGCACCACTCCTACTCGAGACCGGCTACGTAACCCCACCGGTGGCCGACCCGACTCAGCCCAACGGCAGAACCCCTTTGCAAGGCCATGCCACCAGGAGCCTCCCGAGCTCGACGGCGATGCCCCTTCAAGCCACCGGGAGCAACAGCCAATCGCCGGCGCGCCTCTTGTTCAAGGAAAGGTGTCGCCCGCCTCGCTATGCCGGCCGCAGCCTCGTCCCCAGCCACAACCACCACGCCACCGGCCAGCTGCCCCCTCTCCACCTCTCTAATGTCCTACTGCCCTCTACCCAGAGCAGTTCCGGCGACCCCCTTGTAGCTTCGGCCAGCTACGACACCGGCGAGGTCATCTTCCAGCTGCAATCTACTCCGGCGAGCTTGGATTATCGTCAAACGGCCAAGTGAGATCCCTAACTATGAATGGATGGAGGGATTATTAAGATTAATGCTTGATTGGGGAAAACCCCTAAGTTTGGATGTAAGATTGTAGGGCTCTGATTAGAGAAGGATTAAGAGGGGGAGAAAAGAGATTAGAGGCTTGAATGATGACATAGAAGCATGATTTAGTTTGTATTTTAATTAATGTGAATGTTTGTATAATTTTCGGGGCCCTCTAAATAGAGGAGGTGCTGCCCAATTTTTCTGGAAATCCCTAAGCATAAAGACTTTATTAACGATCATATTAACATGCTTATGTATAATTAGTTTCTATGTTGTCACACTTAAGGGACACATGCTTTAGATTGATTAATGTCGACTAATTAAGCATGCTGAAGGGTAATCTAAGAATTCAACGACATGTTATACTTGTTAAGTATGAAAACATGGTTTTATGAATTTAATGTCCCTTGTATGCACATTGAATTAAATAGGAGTCTACGTTAAGAATACGGAATCGTATTCTTAAATCTTCGTATTCTTAAGCTATATGACGAAATTATGGAAAATACGAACTCTGTATTTAATTAGTCCTTTCACTGATTCTAGGAAAGGGAAAAGGTCCAGCAGAAGCCGCCGAAGGACCGAGCGATTCCTAGGAATTCACAAGGACTTAAGGTGAGGGGACTTCACCGTAGATCTAGAGTTATTTCATGTGTTTATCGGGATTTCAGCTTTATCGTATTCTTATGAGTTTTATTTCGGTTTGTGGATGCCGATTGAATTATCGTGATACTTGTATAGTATTTTCATGCTTGAATAATTGATTTAACTTTCAAGAGCATGAACAATAATTAAGGAAACCCTAAGGGGTAGTTAAATATTAATTCATGTATCATAAGCTGCACCTTAGTTAGTTTTGTATGGGGGACCCAGCGGGAGGGCTCAGGATAGAGCCCAGATATTTGAGTAGATGAGACCGGGCTAAGGAAAAGGATTTGCTTTCAATCGTTTTTCTTGAAACTATAAAATTGTTTGCGAAAGTTGTTCTTTTATAAAAACCCCCTTCTTGTCTCTTGAGAGAGCCCGTATCGGATACGAGATGCTCGCTTGACGTACACATATAGATGTATGCCTCTGGTCGTTAGGCGCCGGGTTCATGTAGATGTATGCCTCTGTTCCTGGTGATTGCTGGAGTCCTTACGGAGACATTTTAACTAGGGGTGCACGCTTGTATGATATGAGGCCATCGCATATACATGCTTACTATATGCTTGATATGATATGAGATTGCTTATGTGTTTATACTCGGATTTCTGATTGTATAAGCATGCTTATCAAGATTAAAGATAACTATGTTGATCTTCATGATTTAGACTTTCATTACTTGTGTTCCAGTATTTAGTACCGATGACAGGTATGTATAATACCTGGCGGAGTAGTCTATACTCACTGAGCTTGTATAGCTCAGCCCCTTTCTATACTGTTTTTTTGTTACAGGATCTAGACTTGGATCGGGATAGTAGCTCATGTCTCGAGCAGGGATCGAGGTCTAGCTGGCTCTGGCGTGCCTGTTTCTATGTTTTATTTCGTTGGGTTGTATTAAACCTTAGTATGTTCTTTCCGCTGTATTTGGGGCCGTAGTTGCCCATAACTGTGTGTGTTGTACTCTACTATGACTTTTAATTGAATATGCCCCCGGTGTGTAACCGGATATGCTTTGTTATGTGAGCCTTATTCAGAGTACATGATTCTTGATTTCAGGTTTATTTTGCACAGCTTATGGGTTGGGTGCACTCTTGGCCCAGCTGGTGTGACATTTGTCTCATTAACGAGATGGGTGTTACAATAACAAATTAATACTTGCCCACTTAGGTTGGGAAAAAAATGGAAACCTACAAAATTTAGATCTTACCTTAAACCACTTCCACCTAGGGTCATTTGAGTTCTCTGGAACATGTTCAAGTTTTTTTAGTAGAAAACCGTGACAGAGAAGAATTGACTTCAAGGTTGTGTGGAAATGACGACTAATTGTTTCGGCAGATCGCACGAAGTCAAACGTAATTACCCTATTTTTTACATGGTGTGCTACAATGTTCAAAAACATTGCGACCATCTCCTCAACTATCACATTCTCGTGCCTCTTAACCGGCCGGAGGTTGTTAGCAATTGGCATAAACTGTGAAAACAGCGATGATCCATGCGTAGTCTATCAATGCATTTAATGTCGCTTTCGTAAACCACCCGGTTCAAAAAATCAATTTGTTTGCTATGCCTAGTGGACGTTGACTCACTATCACGTTGAATCATTCTATTTCTGTTGTCGCGTTGTTTTTTCGCACATGCAGCGATCACGAAGTTTAGTACGTAAAAGTAGGTCATGTATATCACAAAATATAGCCGGAGTTAGTCAATGTCATCCATATCTAAAATAACAATAACACACATTAGATCCTAGATAGCATTGTCATGTGAAAACCATGCTTATATTTCTTCGACATGTTAATTCAAAGAAGAAAAATATTAAAATAATTAAAGTGATACCAAGAAAATTGCAGAAATTGTTCATGTTCACAGGAAAAGTGATACCAAGAAAATTGTTCATGTGAAAAATAGGAGAATATTTGCTTACAAACATGGATGCCATAATAACTCTTCATTATAGATATTTATTTCAAATAGATTGAAATGTAGTTTGCATAAATAAATTAAAAAAAAGCATACATAATGTAGACAGTGCTAAAGAATAAGCTTTTTACAATGAACAAACATCTCAACTTATTACTATTCTTGATAATAGCCAAGAACCCAATTACATTAAATGCAAGGATAACACCCCAATATATTGGATAACTAATTTTCTAGACAGTCCAATGAACATCATGAGGTTTAACTTTTGAATCACTAATTGTAGATATTCACTTAAATCAGATGAAAAAATAATTTATATCCACAAAAAAATATATTTATTGTAAATAGTCAGAAGAATAAGCTTGATAGTGAACAAGCATCCAAACTTCTTATGGATTCTCTATACTAAATTATATTTATTGTAAATCAGATGAAAAAATAATTTATATCCACAAAAAAATATATTTATTATAAACAGTCAGAAGAATAAGCTTGATAGTGAACAAGCATCCAAACTTCTTATTGATTCTCTATACTAAATTATATCCCAAGAACCAGATTCCATTGAAATGCAAGGAGAACACCCCCTATATTGCCATCACAATCATCACTAGCCCTCTAACAATCAAATTTTAGCGAATTCAATCCGCAGACACTGCTGAAAACTAAGCTTCCAATCAAACAAGCATCTCAATTTCTTATTAATTTCCCACATTAAATTATAGACCAAGAACCAGATTCCATCCAAATTCTTGAGAACGCCCTAATATAATGGCATCAAATGAACATTCCAATGGTTTGTCATCTAAATCAATTCATGATCATAATCAGTTAAAAAATGTATAGTAGTGAGAAATATATCAAGAAATCTATCAAGAAATCCATCAAATCCAGCAAAAATATATCAAGAAATCCATCAACCAAAACTTAATAAAAATGTTTAGAACCAAGGAATCAAAACCATACAAGAATGAAGATGGATGACTTGACTGAAACCTTCAGAAATTAGGGTTTTGCTTGGGATAGTGGTGACAACCTCCCAGATAAAGAGTGGGAATGGCTTCAAGGGGGCCGACCGGAGGAGGTAAACGGCGGGTGTGCAGGCGACCAGAAGGCAGTTTCGAACGGCAGAGAAGGAGGCGACCGGAAGGGAGATCACGGAGAAGAGAGGTATCAAACGCACGGGCTCAGAGGGGAACTCATCATACGCGCTTTCAGGGGGGGCATTTTCGTAATCTCAATCAGGGGGAATGGCCATTCCCCCCGATTTGGGTGGACTGGGGAATCCCCTCCAGAGGGTATTTGGATTCCCTTTCACAGGGTAATCAATCTCGCCAATCCTCATCCAAACGTGGGTATCAATTGGAGGAAGGAATGATTACCCTTTGGAAGGGAATCAATACCCTCATCCAAACGTTGCCTTAGTGTTTCTATGGTTCTTAGGTTGCCATAACTTAGTATAAAAATTTATGAATTCTTGTTCAATTCCAATATAGTCTGTGATAATATCATTCGATTCACTCCTGATTTGGTTGAGTATATTATTTGCTCTATGGTTTTCTTGTTACTTGGTGAAAAAATTTAGAATTATGGTCACCATTTTGAAGTCATTTCATTCTAGATTTTTGGGCTCATATTGTGGTGTTTGTCTCAATAGAGCTTGGTGCTTTTTATACAAGGACCTTAGTTTTCTTTTAGTATTATCATCACTTATATATATATATATATATATATATATATATATATATATATATATATATACTGCCTACTTTCAATTTCAGATATTTCTTTTTGTAGTTTGTTTGATTTTATCCTTCAAACCTTGTGACAAATGATTACATTTTCTCAGTAAATCCCTCCTAAGGTTATGAAACCTATGACTTAAAACATGAAGAGGGTTCCCCTTACCTCTATTGTACCAAAATTCATTAACACTTTCTAAACATGTCGTAGAATGGATCTATGTATTCATAAATCTAAAAGGTTTGGCACCTTTAGAAGCAAGAAAATTACATTGTAAGAGAATAGAATTATGATTAGACTGACACCTAGGGAGGTGTTTGACATGATAAGAATTTATAGATACATTCCATAGTCCATTAGCAATCAACATGTCTAACCTTGCTCAAATTATAGATTTTCCTTTCTGGTTGTTACACCAAGTGAACGGGAATCCAACATATATGAGCTCAGAAAGGTTGTTATCATGAATAAAGGAGTTTAAAAGCCTAGATTTTGTACCTGGTCATTGTTTGTCAGCTCCTCCTTGCCTTTTTGTTGGTTCCCGAATGGCATGGAAGTCTTCCATCAGGAGCCATGGCCCGAGGATGCCAGGGAGTTTGCTAAGTTCTAACCAAACCTTTTTTCGGTTCCTCTATTATCTGACTATTATAGATAAGAAACACCATCCAAGGTTTATTTTCAACAACAATTACTGCAAGATGTAGGGCATACCTAGATACTAGCAAAGGGGTAACTGCTCCAATATTTTTCCTCCACAAGATGAGAATACATCTGGAGTACCCTGCTGCCGATATAGCTACCCATAACCACTCTCTTATGAAGATCTACGGAACCTGAGGATTGTGGGACCATATACCATAGTTTCTAGGGGACAAAGCAAAGATACATTATATGATCTTAACAAGGATTGTATTCTACATACCATATCCCTCCTAGATACACCCCTACATTTCCATAAAATGTCATTCATCGTTTCACAATTTATAATAGGAAAAAAAATGGTTCTCTCCTATCCCAACACGACCTTTCTTTAATGTTTTCCTTAGATCTACTGAAGTCTTTTTGTCATTATCCTCTCCTTTGCATCATCAGAGAACCTCCTCTTGATTAATCATCTTCCTCTCACTCGTAAGGCTATATGTAACTGAATACACTAAAGAGAAATGATCGTTAGTATCCTTAATCATCTATTAATTATCATCATAAATTAACTTTAAGTTTAGGGGAGCTTAGGAAATATGAGCCTTCGCTTGTTACGAGAGATGACATTAACCTTAGGGGGACACGTGTCATCTCCTCGGTGCTATAGTTTTCAAACTAGTCACCTTTTCCTTGAGAAGTAAAGAGAGTGTCTTCCTATTATGGTTGTCGTTGACGTGGCCAATAAGGTCTCTCCACTCATGCCTCGAAAGGTCTAAAGAAAGGTAGAGGTCCATGTGGCCAAGTTTGGCCTCATTGCTTCTCTCCCTAGAGCCACGTGCCCCACTAAGCCCTGCACACACCTTTCTGACCCACCTCAAAAACGACCTCCTCGAGAGTTGTGACGGAGGGCTCTAGCGTATTCCTCGGAAGCCATATGTCCTATCTCCTATGGGTCAGTGGAATAGTTGGGGCTCACATGTACCGCCTCACCCTGGCACATGATCATCTTCTCTCCTAATCCTTCTTTGTCGTTGCGAACACAACTTGAAGAACTTCGACCTCCAGTAACTGGGCTCTAACCATGGCCTTGTCGCCTGCGCACAAGCATTCAGGGGCCAAAACCTGTCTTTCCTTTGTTGCTATTTTTCACCCTATCTTCTTCTGGTGCTCTATTCAATGGCACAACTGTATTCTGAGAGTTTAGATCGGCATCCCAACCACAATCGCCTTCCCTTCGGGTCTAATGGCCTTGGTCCGATTCTTGATCCTCCCAAATGACACCTAGATAGCTCTAGCTGACAGTGCTCCACACCATAGCCAATTACTCCACACGTATATCAAACCAGAGGTGGCTTTTTGTATAGGTTAGCGACAAAAACTGTGATACCAATGACCTTACCCATACTCAGTATTTAAGAGGTTGATTTAGGTCAATTTTGATACAAACCATATGAAACGGGGCATGTTCATCATCGAGGTAGTCTTGTGGATCTTGATGACTCTCCTAAAGAAGGAGGCCACCATTTCCAGAGCCTCTAACAACCAATACTCGGTAGAGAGATGATGTAACTAGACCTAGAGGATTGTCGAGGAGAGTCGCTAAAAGTTCAGTTGGAAGTGCTTTCTCTATCATATAAAATGGAGAGCCAAGCTATTAATAGTCCAGGGACTCTTAGCCGGCAAGGTTTCCACCATATACTCCGAGGAGCACCTAATAATAAAAAAATCGTTAGGTATGTCAATGATGGAGAACTCACCACAGCTACTCCACAACCTAGCGAGGCTCTCCTTTGTAACATCAAGTAGAAAAGGCTTACTTATAACCTTACCATAGAGGGTGTTGCATCGACTCGTGGGCTCTGGTGACCATGCCATCTTCTAAAACAATAGTATCCTCGACGATAGCCTTCGCTCGCTCAAGAATTGGGCTCGAATGACGTTCACCTAAGACCTCTTCCCAACCTCGCTCATAGCTGAGGCTATAGTCTTTGGTTCCTGCAAGGATGTGGCGTTGTATTCAACTAGCATGAAGACAAGGTTTGAAAACCCTGAACTCCCATTAGCCAGGAGGACGATAAAGGCATAGTTCTAGTAGGAGACAATGGTGGGAAGCACGAGGTCTCGAAAGCATAATCACCTAGGAGCTCTCAAGCACACTCAATTACTGGCTCTTGGATCTCTAACTGCAGTTGAATATTACTTTTAGATCCTATGGATTAAAGGACCTATTTTCAAGTTACAAATCAAATTATTACAAAAAATCTTCTATTGCAAATTAATAATATATTTATTAAATTTTAACTTAATTAATATGAATTAAATAGATATTTAAATTTTTAATTCTAAATTTTATTTAATAAGATATTTATTAATAATAATTTTTTTAAAATTTATTTAGTTAATTAGTCAAAATTGACAAACAATTTGTCGGTAAATTCTAAGAGACCTTGAGTTGTAACCCAAGACATATTGCCTTGGGTTTATCTTATGAGTACCACTAGGATGGTTGTAGGGTTTGTGGTCTAGTTTTTTAGGGTTTTTGGGGCCAAGGCAACCAAGGTCCGTATCATAAAGGACACCACAATTTGTATCTTCCAAATTGGTGTTTGATTTATCGCAAAACACCTTCCTAAATGGATTAATTTGGTTTTTCCCTTCTTCCTACTCTCCATGTTAAGGTGACCCTTTCCACACTGACCTAACTAATGCAAATTGTTTTCATAACCATCCCACTTTACGTTCTCTACCCTCATTTCCCTAATTTACTACACTTAAGTAAGGGGATATTTTATTAAAAAATACATAAAATTCATTTCACTTTGTAAATTGTAATTAAAAATCAATTTTCTTAGAAGGACCCTTTTCCTTGCTCTTTGCTTAGACCTCTTGCAAATTAAATCTTAATCAACAAGGCCATTTGGTACTAGTTTGTTAGATTATTTTTGCTTGTGACGCTTATCCCTTACCCTTTTTTTGTGTTTTTTTTTGCATTCCCCTGCTTATAACAATCATTAATCTTTTTTTTAATTATAAAAATCCAAAAACTCATTGCCAATCAAAAACAAAAACCACAAATTTCTAACATTTTTGAAAACTGAAAAAAGCAAGACTTTCCTCTCAATTCTCCTTGGATAATTGTTAGATTAGCATTAGGGGTATTTTCAGAATTTAGGCATTCACACTCGATAGATCTGTAGTAAATTATTCCCTTATCAATTTTAATAACAATATATTGATGCACCAAAAATTATCACAACAACAACTAAGCCTTAATCCTATATTAGATGGGGTCGGTTATATGGATTCTCTGTCTCCATATCTCTCTGTCAAAGGTAAGATCCGATTCAATATTTAATATACATAGGTCCTTAGGCACCATTTCTATCCACGTAATCTTAGGGTTACCTCTACCCTTCTTCTTACATTTTATTACTAAATTATCATATTTTCAAACTGGGACACTTA
The DNA here is from genome assembly GCA_026586065.1 of Dioscorea zingiberensis. Classification (NCBI taxonomy): domain Eukaryota; kingdom Viridiplantae; phylum Streptophyta; class Magnoliopsida; order Dioscoreales; family Dioscoreaceae; genus Dioscorea; species Dioscorea zingiberensis. The sequence continues at coordinate 49,443,489 of CM048818.1, read as the reverse complement.
AAGGTCTATGACACACGTGTCCAAATCATCTTAAACATCATTCTCTTATTTTATCTTCAATTGGTGCAACATGCACCTTTTGTCGAATAAGTTCATTTCTAATCTTGTCCAATCTTGTATGACCACTCATCTACCTTAACATCCTCATTTTTACCTGTTGAACTTTAATTGTCCAACACTCGCTCCCATATAATAGCAGGGTTGGTCTAATCGTCGTTTTATAAAACTTTCCATTCACTTTATCAAATATAATCTTATCACATAACACAACAGTGACATTTCTCCATTTCAACCATCCTGCTTTGATTCTATGGGTTGCGTCTTCATCTATCATCTCATCATCTTGGAAAATGGAACCTAGAGAGTTAAAATGGTTACACTTAAGTACTACCACCCCACCTAGTTTCACTTCTCCTCTATCTCTCATACTCAGACTAAAATTACAATTTGTATATATTCTGTTTTACTTCTACTTAGTCTAAAGTATTTACTTTCAAAAGTGTTTCTTCATAATTCCAACTTCTAATTAACTCAATCTCTAGTTCATCAACTAGGATAATATCATCTACGAACAACATATATATACACTATGTGATATCATCTAAGATACAACTAGTTAACTCATCTATTACTATAGTAAACAGGTATGGGCTCAACGCCAATCCTCGATGTAGCCCCACTATTATTAGGGTTGTCAAACAATCAAGCTGTTCGTGAGCAACTCGAGATCGGCTCGGTAAAAGCTCGAGCTCAGCTCGGAATTTTAAGCTTTCGAGCTGAGCTCGAGCTTCAATTTTGAGCTCGAAATTTAATATTAACATATTAATATATAATATAAAGGAAAAATCTCACTAAACTACCATGTGGTTTGTCTTTTTATCAATTCAGAGCTTGTGGTTTGACTTTGAGCATTTTAGTACCCTGTAGTTTAATTCGTGAGCATATTAATGCCAAAATACATAACCCCGTTAAACTTGCTGACGTGGCATTTAAAAAGACATATAAATGACCTTGTTACCCTTATGTAAAAAGGTCATTTTATGTCTTTTTAATGCCACATATGGTGACCTTTTTACATAAGGCTAAAAAGGTCATTTCATATCTGTTCTTTTAATGCCATATCAGCAAGTTTAACGGGGTTATATGTTTTAGCACCAATATGCTCACGGATTAGACTACAGGGTACTAAAGTGCTCAAAGTCATACCACAAGCACCGAATTGATAAAGAGACAAACCACATGATAATTTAGTGAAATTTTCCCTAATATAAATATTAAAAATTATTAATATATAATATAATATATAAATAAAATATTTAATATTTAATATTAATATATAATATATTTATAAAAAAATTAATTTATAACTAAGTTTTCAATTTCGAGCTATATCAAGCCGAGCTCGAGATTTCAAAATTATAATTAAACTCTTAATTTTGAGTCAAATCGAGCCATGCTCGAGCTTTCAAAATTAAAATCAAGCCGAACTCGAGCAAACTTATTCGAGCTAATTTCGAGCTCAAGGTAAACTATTTAGAGCCGAATAGGCCTAGCCCGATCAAGCTCGGCCCGTTTATAATTTTAACTATTAGAAAAAACTCCTCCATATCTCCTACAGCTGTTCTCACACTCGTAACTACTTCGTATATATTAAGCTTAATAACATTTATATATTTAATATGAATACTTTCTTCTTCAATACCCACCATATGCGTTCTATAGATCAAAAAAAAAACCATATAAAAATCTTTTTTCTTCTTATAAATATCCATCAAGTTTCTTAACAAAAAAACATAACTTTTATTATAGATCTATCTAACATAAAACCAAATTGGTTTTCTAATATCAAAAATTATATTTTTCAAAAATAAAACTTCTACAAATTTGGTTTCATTAAAAAAACCAAAAAAAAAACATGAAAAACACATGGGTTTCAACAAAGAAATGATAAATATAAGGATGATATTGATCTAGAAGAGAACCCTCCAGAGAATTATGACAATCAGGATAGTTTTATTTTATTGAATGATGAAATTAACAGTCTAGTGAAAAATTTTCCAGGCATAAAAAAGACAGACACACAATAGCAGGCACTTTTTCTCCAGCAAATGGCCCATTTGAAAAGATTTGAAAATTAAGCCTGGTGATGTCCAAACTAACAAACAAATTACAAATGAAAGGAAATAACCACAATAGACTGGCCCGGAACTTGGATTGGCAAGCAAAAACAGAACTAAATAACCTGTTCTCAGCAAGTGGTCCACACCATCAGCTTGCTCAAAGGTGATCAATGTGGCTCCATAGAATGACCAACCATAAACCAACTTTCATAAAAAAAAAGTTAACTAACCCATTCTCTCTCACAACCAAAGGTTGAGGTTCAAATCACGCTTTTAACATGTTTTAAGTAGTTTGTCCACATTTATAAAAAAATAAAATTAAAAAAAAATGATCTAACATACGGGCTGATAAAGAGCCCGAGACATCACCCAGGGTCGACAAAGCAAGCAGTTTATCTCATAAAATTCACATCCAGGGCCAATTAAAGACTGAAGAGGGTATATATATACACATCAGTGTCATAATTCAGACATTCAATCAAAAAACTTAAACAAGAAATCCATGTATATAATTAACCATGTGATCTTGTGAGTGAGCGTGCATAGACACTAATATGGACAAGAAAAGTTGAGAATGAGGCATTGATCTAGCTGTCATTGATGCTTCAACTTATAAGCATAAATACCAAGAGCCCAAGCATGTAGAATAGCATACAGGAGTTGGTAAGCCTGCCAATAAAGTCACACAGGTTGCACAAGCGAAAAATAGCCTTAAGATATTGAGGATGAATGACAATATTTAATTTGGCATAATAATAGCCCAGGATGTTATCTACTTCAAGGTAATCAACATCATCTCCTATTATCCTTTTGGTTTTCAACCAACACATTTAGACGGCTGAAATATTAGGAAGCGTTCAGCTTACCAGATGAACAAGCTGATCCTATTTCATAAGTCTGCTATGAATGAAATAATAAGTCAGAGTAAGAAGGCTTTCCTACACCACTACACCACTGTGCCAACGACGAAGCTCTGCAAGATATAATTTGGTTAAGCTGAAACTTACAAAAATATATGCAAGAAAAAACATAATTGCAACTCAATTTTGGGAGCAAAGGCAGAATAACTGAAAATTCTGTTTCATCAATGTGATGAATAAATTTCATAGCAAAAGAATAAACAATTCACATCAATTATGTATCAAAAAGTACTTTATATCCTTTAAATATGGATCTCAGAATTGAAAATGTTTACAGAATCACAAAACTTCAGTTTCTATGCATCTATATATAAATCTATAACAGGTTTAAATGACTATTGACATCATGATCAGTTCAAACATTAACAAGGCCCATTCCAAAGAATAATGGCAAAATGAACATAAAAATAAATTACTAACTTAAAAAAGTTCTCCAAGAAAGTTTCCTAATGCTACAAGCAGCTCAAAAAATGTTCCCTTTCATACAGAACTAATATGTTGATATTCTAACATGTTACTTTGTTTTAAGAAAAAATAGAAATAAGGGCAAAGGGCAGCCCGCAAAGCTCCCGCTATTTGCGGGGTCTGGAGAAAGGTCGGACCACTTGGGTCTATTGTACGCAACCTTACCCTATATTTTTTGCGAGACTATTTCCACGACGCGAACCCGTGACCTCAAGGTCAAATGTTGCGCAAGGCTCCCCTTCTAAGAAAAACTAGAAATAATAAATAAATTAAAAAAAAATCTGCATATATTAATTTGTTTTAAGAAATAATAGAAAATTTGTTTGATGTTTTTTTTATCAATAGGTGACTCAACTCCAATGGAAACAACAATATCTAACATAGTTTCCAATTTTTTTTTCAGAACCATCATCTTCGATTTGAAGTGGGCAATTCTCATCACTAGTATGTCACTACATATAAAAATCTCTCATCTTGAATGTGAAATACATGCATGCATACATGCATACATAAGGAAATTTCAACAATAACTTTGTTTATTTTTAGTTCCCGAAATGACGCCCATTATTAATTTGTCAAAATGGTCCAGTGATGACATTAACATGGTCATTTTTCTGCAAATGGTGGGAATGGGCAGTGTTCCAACCACTGGCTTCAACTCAAGTTGAAGCCAAACCCAACTGTCAACTTCACCAAGTCAACCAATATGCTTAAGCCTAATGTTAAATCCCAAGGATCAATTCTATGTTCCATAAGGGGCATGCCAACCACAACAATCATGTCCACTCGTCCATGTTCTATTCTCTATTTTAATCCCAATATCAGAAAGTGTTATGTCAAGTATGATTAGTACCACTGAGAATATAAAAACCTATGATAGACATAGTTTAAACCAGTCCCCCTGCAGAAGATCCATTCCAACCACATTCTGGCTTTTAAATGTAGTTTTGTCTATGTAAACCACAAATAGATTTCCTCTCTTTTTCTTCCCACATAATATATCTCTACTTAATTGTTTTTTAATTGCTTTGACAAGTATCACATAATAAAATTATCAACTTGCTCCTGCAAGAGAGTGTTGTCTGCAAATGTATCATAATGATTGATCGCCTTGAAGCCAACACATTATCTAGTAAAAAAATGGACTTTTAATCAACAAAGATATGGATACTAGGTGCTTAGGGTTTGAACTTGTGCTGTCAACTCAAGTAGGTAACTGCAGAGGAATAAATACAAATAGTTCAAAAATTTTCCCTAATCATGACCAACAGAACAACAAATTAAAAGGAAGCGATCTTATGGAAGACCTATCTTAGTTTAATACAAATCGATCACTAGAAGCACCTTCAAGTAGCTAACTTCTTTGATAAACTACAAATGAGGTGGGACTCCATTCATAATTCAAATAACAAATAATCATTAAGGCATTATTGGAAGAAATACAATCAGTTATATGAAAAAAAAAAAAAAAAAGAAAAACTACACCACACCAAGAAAGCTCCATGAGATAAACAAAAAATGTTTAGTACAATTGTCAACTACCATGAAATCTCTCAATATACGGCTGGTTCCTGATAACAGTTGCTTTATGCACCAATAGGGCTTCATATTTAACCTAAAACTGAGTTATTGTAGACAGATGTTTACCCTGTTAATTTTTACGTAACAAATGAAACTAAAGAGATTATTAATAACTAGAACAATTGAACTTGTCTAGTATAAGGAAACAATGGAAAACTCAAATATGAGAACTTCATTCATCATCCAATACAGAGGCTACAATTCAGCATAAATGAAGAGCAAAAGGACATTAATCTTGTAAATTAATCTCTTACAAAATTAATGGTCATTAGAAATCTGCTAAAAAAAATTTATCATATTACAAAATTTCTACTGATAACTTTTTGAATAGAAAGAGGGAAATGGAAAAAGGAAAAGAAATGATCAATAAATCCATCAGATTCAATTTATCACTATACCACAACTATGCCTTCTAATAGCTTGCTTACTAGAGTTTGTTTTCTCAGCTATCTAATTAAAAAGGGCAGCCCGGTGCTACAAAGCACTCGCTATGTGTGAGGTCCGGGGAAAGGTCAGACCACTTAGGTCTATTGTACGTAGCCTTACCCTACTTATTTTACAAGAGGTTGTTTCCACGACTCAAACCTGTGACCTCTAGGTCACATGGCGACAACCTTACTGTTGCGCCAAGGCACCCCTTCCTCAGTTATCTAATTGAGAAGAAATAATTTCTTTAAGCCTTTTATCAAGATAGTGAAGCATATTTTCTAAGAAATCTCATGTCCAACATTTCACATGGGACAACAATCAGATTCTCAAATAAATCTTCAAGGAGCAAAGAAAACATGGATATCAATTGAATAACTACACCCTTGACTCAATAGCTCTGCACATTGTGCATTCGCACGCACAACACAAAGTTATGCCACAAACCTAAAAGAATAACCCAGTCAAAAAGGAGATTTTATGCATGAAGTAGCATATGCAGAAAATCATCAAAGCTGATGAAATAAAAAGCCCAAATTAAAATCTCTGAAGGCAATAATTACCATTCATACAAGACCTCTGTACAATACAACTTTTTTTTATGCACAAGCTTTGGTGCTTTCCCTTTTTGGGGATACACAAATGTGTTTAGGAAGTTATGAAATAGCTTGCTCTGGCAACAGATGTAGGTTACATGAGAAATAAAAAGAGAACTACATCAACAAAAAACCTAATAAATGATAAAAGAGTATATGAAAGGAGGTCATTTAGAATAGACAAAAGAAGTAAAGAACGGATCTTTAGATGCAACTACAGTATCGCATTCATTTGAAATATACATAATTCTGATCATGCTTAAACTGAGACTCAAAACCACCCAAACTGAATTTTCAAATTGGATTTGTGGTTGTGTTCAAGATAGCCCGTCCCACACAAGACAACATAATTGACTGCAACCAAGAAACCTATATGGTGATGAAAACAGACATAATTCATGAATAAAATACCTTCTCGAAAAGGCATATTAGATGTGATGCAACCATGAAAAGAATGATATACTAGTTGTATTCAAAGATTTAATAACAAAACATGTAAAGGTACAATAGCTTAAACTCCAAGCCCAAAAAAAGCAGGCTAAAGGAAAATAGGTGAGCTTCATTCAATACATCCAAAAATAATGATGAGATTGTTGAAATTACAAATAACTAGTGGAATGAAAAAGGCTACCTGGAAATTATGAAGGATCTTATACTCCGTGCAAACATACCCATATACTATGCATATACTCTATCTACCAGGAGTCCTCTATTTTGGTAAAACCACAAGGCTGATCTGCATGAGAGGGAAACCTGAAACTGATCCTAGGGATGAAATGTGCTCCTAAAGGAGTTAAACAGAGGATAGAAATTAAATGTACTTCATTATTTAACAAACTTTGAAGTATAAGGGCAAACTTCCTACTTCATATCTTGACTTTTTCCACAGCCTGCCACAGATTGAACCTCCTTTACACCTAAATATGAACATTCTTACATGCAAGGTGTGAAACTAAATTAATTATTAGGACAAAAAGATGAAACAAGAAAGAAGAAAGACAATGAAGTCATATAATCATCAATTTAGAAAAAGAAAAAAAAAAACCACTGATTTACAGATATGCAGCAATTGCTGTTCAATAAAAAAAAAATTAAATCTAGATTGATGGTCAAGAAAACTAATATCAAAGAGATGATACAGTTTTCGCAAGCTGAGATGAGAAACCTTGCTGTTCAGAATCACCTTGTCATGAAAACAACACTGAAGTACAGACAAGAAGCACCACATCTATATACTCCGCCACCATTGACAACTTATGGTCATTAGCATGCTAGTTTGCTACCTGCACAAAGCTAAAATAGAGTAGTCATAATGCAAGTGAAAGTAATAGTACAAAAAATATAAAGCAAAAAATAAAAAATTCAAAAAATAAACTTGGGAAGACGGTAAATGAGTAGACTTAAACCACAATCTTTAAACATAGAGGCAGAAAACAGTAACAAACATAAGGAAACAGCGGGCAAGTGGTATGATAAGTCCTGATGGCAAATGAGAGAAACCATGTCCCACATTAAGTTTGTTTGTCCTCATCAACTCATCAATGACAAGAAATTGAACATAACAATAATGAACAGAAATGTAAAATCTCAACAAAAGAACTACCTATTTTGATAGAGGAGAGAATTCATCTCCATTAACAGGTACTAGGGACATACAAACATCACCATCCAAGTTCCCAGCTGTTCAAATGTGAGAATTTGTCTATTAGTCCAATCCTCAATAATATAGGTGAAATTAGAATAGTGCAATATATAAAACCTTCATTTCTTATTTAATTTTACCTTCAAGATCAACCCGTAACCAATCCTGAGCACATACCAAGGCTTGCACTGTAACTGAGTCTGTGGAACTCAAATATTGATTAAGCACTCGGCCTTCATTATCCAATGGAATATTCACAGGAACTCCCAGAATATCATGAGCCATCATCGAAAGGACAGGATATTTCGCTGCATTAAACTTCCACCAGGCTAAGATATTAAAGCTGTCATCAAGACCTTCTTTTAAAGGATGGACGGCTTCATCCAAATACATATCTAGATCTGATTTCATTGATTGGCTTGATGATGCCTCTTGGAGATATTGATCAAGTCCTCTTCGTGTATCTGACAATGTGATGCGAGAAGAATTTTTGGATTCTACACCAACACTGCACTCATTGCTTGCACAACTGCTGTTATCCCCAGCATAGCAGAGAAAAGTTTGATTACTTGAGACATGAGTTGACTGGAGAACATATTCATTATAAAGGTTTACCAAAGTCTTACGAATATTTTCAATCTTATCCTTCGCATCAAATGTGTCTCCATAAATTTTCTGGAAGAAATACTCAACAGACTTCATCTTATACCGAGGATCTAAAATGGAAGCAATAGCCATTACCATTCTTGTTATGCCCCAACGCTCCTCAAATTTGCCAAGCATTCCCTTAGCCATGGACATGATAATGGGAAATTGGCTCATGCATGATGTCTTCAATAACAAATGGATACCACAAATGTCATTGAAATAGAGATTGGCAGTGGGAACTCTTATGCTTGAGAACTTTAATATTGCTTGGTAGAAAACATCTAAACATTCGGTAACAGCTTTAACATCACCCCAATCCTTCAGTGATAAAGATATGTACTCATCATCATTGCTAGCTAACCAAGTGAAAGCACTTTGAAATTCACATGCTGTTTCAAGCATCACAAAGGTTGAGGTCCAACTAGAGGGAATATCAATAATTACTGGTTTTTTGGATGCACCTACCTGTTTTACTGCATTTTGAAATTTTGCCAGTCTAGCTTGTGAAGATTTAACGTATTGCATGCAGTCGCGCACTTTATTTGTTAATTCGCCTATTAGTTCCAAACCATCTTGAACAATAAGACTCAAAACATGCGCACAGCTGTGAACATGAAGCATATCACCATTTGAGTGCAGTGAACCTTTTGGTCTAAGAAACTTAAGAAGTTCATTAGCCACCACATCATCAAAGCTGCAGTTGTCCAAAACTAAACTGGATACTTTCCGGTCTATATTCCAATCACACATACTCTGTACAATAGCTTTACTTATTTCTTCACCAGTCGACAGAGACTCGACATGCAAAAAAGCAAGAATTTTCTTCTGGAACCTCCAATCATTATCAATATAATGACAAGTCAAGCACATGTATTCCATATCTACATTTGACTTCCAAATGTCAACAGAGAGGCTAACTCGAGAAGTGAGCTTTCCAAGTACTTCTTGTAATTTCAGTCTTGCATTTTCATATATCCTTATGCAATCTGCTTTGACTGTTTCATAAGATACCAACTTGAACTGGGGTTGAAGATTTCTTAAGAAAGTTTTGAAACCAGTATGCTGCACAATACCAAAAGGGTAACCATGCAGAACTATCATCCGAGCAAGATCCTGTTCACTTAATTCTTGATCAAACTGAAAGCAGTCAACTCCAGCTTTTCCATCACTTTTTGCCTCAGCTGATTTCATGGCTAATCTTCGAACAACTAATTTTTTCCTCTTTGTTCTCTTGCTAGACATACATACACCTAAATGATTTTTTAAATGAGTGGTTCCACTCCGACTACTTGCTGTCAAATGTTTTTTGCAGTGATTACATATAGCTATATAAGTCCCATCTGCCCTTTGCTCCTTTGTGAAATCATTCCAAACAAGCGACCTCAGCTTTCTCGATCTAGGGTTATGAGATTTATGTGATGCCTCCGCATTGCGATCCTTTCCATCCATCTCCATGCTCTCAGGCATGCTGCATAAAAAGGAAAAGAATGCGAAAAACTATTTCAAGTTTTAAAACAGCAAAAAAAAATGAACAAATAAGTTTATAAGAGAAAATTTGGGTGATTCCCAAAAAAGTTTTGTTCATCCAAACTTCTGAATGACAAAAAATATAATAATAATTCCATCAAAAAGCAAGCACTCCAAATGATGCAAAAGGAAAACCACCTTCATTGAATGGTCCTACTCTGCATATGTGCACAAATTTCCCGCAAAAATAGTTCATCAGACAGAACAGTTGAGGCACTCATATAATAATTAAATGACAGTAATACAACCTCCAGTTATCTCAGGTAACATGTGGACTACAAACAACAGTATAATAAAAATATAGGTAAGAATTAATTAGAGCACATCTCCATTCAAATGAATATATCACAAATTTTGATCCTTGAAATAGAAGGGTAAAAAAACCACTCTCTGAAATGATAATTTGATAACACCTCTGAAAACATTCTCACTTCCTATGAGACCTGAAAATACTCTTGTGCTCTTGTGCTCTTCATACAAGGGCAAAACTTTACAGCCATGAGAAAACTATAAAACTCCACATTTTATAATACCAGGATATTAGTCAGCAGATAACAAATATAATGGTTTTCAACCTGGTTGTTCATTATTCTTGCATCTATAGCAACTTATACATATTTGAAAAATACTTTTATTAGTTTGAGTTTGTCCAAGAAAAATGCAACCCCGGGCCACACACCAGAGAAACAATGCAGTGAATGTAGAGGCAACAAGATTTGATTTTTTTTTTCCCCTAAGAGAGTATATAGATTTCATTCGAGTGCCACAAAACCCTAGCAGTGATCCAATGACGAAGAGAATGCCAGACTGACGGAATGGAGAGGAGTGAAGTAGAGAGAAGGGACCCATCGTCGATCAGGCACTCACCTTGAACTTCACTCCGGAGTGCGACGACGTGCCCGGCGGCGAGTTTCGCAGGGATTACGAGACGAAGGCGGCAGCGACGGCGTCGGCGGCTACGGGTGCTGTGCCGCTGCTCCTCGAAACCCGAATCCACATCAACTCCTCAGCGTTGCGCCGGCTCCGAAGACGAAACCCGCTGGATCTAGGGCAGCGAAAGGCGGATCTTGCAAATGGGATCCAAATCCGATGAGGTTATCGGATGGGGAACTTGCAATCCTAGCGCCCAGATTATGTTAGAAAGGGGCCAGGGCAAAGGATCGGGTTAGTGGTATCAAACCCGAACCCGATAATCTGTCCGATTTACTTATCGGATCCACACCCTCATCCGATAACCCATCGGATACCACTATCGGATCCAAACCCGCATTTGCGGGTGTGTTTCGGATCGGGTTAGCGGGCGCTGCATTCCTACTAAAGTCTATGAATTTGAATTCTCTGTAGCTTCATTCACCAAAACCCAGAAAAAAATAAAATAAAATAATTTATTTGAAGAACAAATTCTCAACAGTTGACATTGGATTATACTTCGATCATGTTTAATTTGTGGGATAAAATCTCAACATTAAAAAGATTTTTATTTTTCTAATAATTTGTTTTTTAAATTTCAAGTCAAAATGGTTTATTTATCCATGAGATAAATTGCATCAACAGTCTATGTCATGTCCGTACTCATCATATGTAACACCGAGTGGCAAAAGCAAAAGGCCCCACCAATATCACTTATGGCTAGTTTGTTGTTAGATAGAGTTATTATTATTATTATTATTATTATTATTATTATTATTTTATATATATATATATATATATATATATATATATATACAGTCATGATAACGTGTCAGCCTTATCACTTAACAGTCATGATACAGTTCGGCCAGCCTTAATACTATTAATTTACAATCCCCTCATTTTGAGGCATTTGAAGAGTATTATTTCCAAATCCAACCGTATGGATAAAAAGAACATCGAAAAATAAGATAACATGTCGATTTTCATACAATTTGAGGAAGTGATGATCATTCATCTCAAATGGTGAAATTCTGAACCAATAAAATTTCTATAAAATTTCACCATTTAAGATGAATACTCACCACCTCACCAAATTGTATGAAAATCAACATGTTATCTTATTTTTCAATGTTCTTTCCATCTATATTATTGGATTGGGAAAAAATACTCTCCAAATGCCTCAAAATGAGGCGACCTTACTTGCACAATGATGCGTGCGGCCTGACTATATCAGAATTTTATATATATAGGGATGTGATACAGTGAGGCCGGCCGCCTATAATATATATACATATCTATATATTATCTAAAATATATAGATAAATCTATATATATATATATATATAATATATATTTTTTATATATATAAAATATAAAAGATATGATACAGTGAGGCGGCCGCACTTGCGGCCGGCCTAATTGTATCATATCCCTATATATATATATATATATATATATATATATATATATATATATATATTAAAGTGGATAAACCATGGTTAATAGGTGCCCAGTACATTACTCATACAAAAGAGAATTACAAGTACAGTTAATATAGCATATTCCCTTGTCTGAGATACTATCTCCACTTTCATCCTCATGTCACATTGTGCCTTGTCTGCTTCATGCCCTGCCTTGGGCTGATGTTGTATCGTCCTCGAACACATCAGCCCTCCCTGGCGAGTCCCAAATGAATTCAAGACTGCGCTTTACCATGTCTCCTACCGCCTCCAGCTTAAGCCACTTAGCCGTTGGAGCTGCATCCAACCAAGAGATTGTGAGGAAAGAAGCATCATAGATAATTCTGAAGAAAACACATTGTTTATCTTGGAAGCACCGCCTATTTCTCTTACCCCAAATACTCCAGGGGACTGCAATCATGGCAAGGTTCCATCCTCCTCTCAGGATATAGTCCACCGCATAGGACGTGTGTAACAATTTAGTCCTACATTGACTAATTAAAAGAAAATGTAGAACTCACTCTTAAAAGCTAACCGTTAAAAGGAGGGTGCCCACCACATATATGTGCACTACATCTTCTTTTAATTAGTCGGTGTGAGACTAAATTGTTACAATACCCCACCCATCGAGAGTTGACACCCTCGTCAGCCCGGGCTCTGCTAACCAGACTCTAGGAACCGGACTTTGGGGTCTGTCCCGCTTGGCACCCTCGGGTCCGACTCTGGGGCTCTTCCCTGCTCGGCACCCCGATTCGAGAACGACTCTAGGACTCGCCCAACTCCGCGAAGGCGCTCTAATGCCTGACTGCAAGGGCCAACACCAACCATGGCCCAACTGGGCGAGCAAGTCCCATATCGACTATATCTCAATGAAAGCACCATTTGTAACACACATATGACAGATATAACTCACTCTTAAAAACTAGTCGTTAGAGGAGGGTACCCACCACATATATGTGTACTACATCTTCTTTAATTATTCGATGTGGGACTAAACTATTACAACATGGCCCCGGCTCCCCAAAGAACTTGTTTGTCGGTTCCCTATATTAAGATTCCAAACAAGTTCCCGAAGTGATGCCATATCTGAGGTGTATAGGAACATGAGACGAACAAATAGTTTACAGATTCCTCCTCCATGTCACACAAGTAGCATCTCATGTGTTCCCCTCTCCAATTTCTTTTGTGTAAGTTGTTAAGTGTGAGGATCCAGTCTTCCTTTGCCAGTCAAGTGAATAGCTTAATATTTAGGGGACATGGTTGTTTCCAGAAGCTTCTCCGGAGGTCACTTCGAATCCCTTTATCTATTCTGAAACGGTTCGACGGTTCAACATGAATCGACTATTATTATTTCAAGTAAGCCGTCATGGTAAAATCGGTAGACACGCTGCTCTTAGGAAGCAGTACTAGAGCATCTCGGTTCAAGTCCGATGGCGACATCCCATAAAAGGGGCAGAATAGATTCATTCTATAATAAATATATTCAATTCCAGATTTCCATTTGGCAATAGGACCTTTTTTTTCAACCGGGTTATTCTATTCCACCTCTTATAGAGACAAGAACTTAAAGGGAATTTTCCGCAATGGGCGAAAGCCTGACGGAGCAATGCCGCTTGGAGGTAGAAGGCCCACGGGTCGTGAAATTCTTTTCTCGGAGAAGATGAATGCTCATTGAATGAGAAATTCAATAATAGATTTCGGATCTAATCAATATTGATATACCGAGTATTTTACTGTGAAAACTTTATTTATAGTGAGTTTCCAGTACTCCCTTGTATCTGCCTTGGGGGAATTTGAATTATGATTCATGATGGCCTGTTTTGTTAGCTCCAGTCCTTCCGAAGTCCCAACGTTGTAAGGCTTAACAGACAAAGAAACGCTTCCTACACGGTAACGGTCACTGCTTGAGAATCGACTTACCTCTGTGTATTTTTTCCCTAGCCTCCTTGATGGTTAGGTGATTTTTGATTGATAAGTCGTACAAGCCAGGATAGACATTACACAGAGAGAGGCCTTCCCACCATTTTTCCATCCAGAGGTTTGTAGTTTCGCCATTTTTGAGTTTGATCCGCATATTTGCCAAAGTTGGTGCGGCCTCCCGACAGAGCCCTTTCCAGAAGTTTGATGCACGCCCAGAACCGGTTTGTGGGGATCAATATATCTTCTTCTGGAATATCTTGTTTGGAAAACTTATTGACAGATTCTGGCACTCCCTATAAGGATTCTCCACCACCACTTTCCTAGCAGAGCACCATTGAAATCCAGGAGGTTCAGGATTCCCCATCCTTCATTTTCTTTTGGTCTACATAATCTTTCCCAATTTATTAGGTGATAACACCTTGTTTCTTTGTCCACCCCTCTCTAGAGGAAGTCCTTCGTGATCGGGTCTATCTTTTGGAAAACCCATTATGGGAGATGATAAGCTGTCATCCAGTGACTTGGTATAGTGGATATAACTGAGTTTAATAGTGTAAGTCGACCTCCCAAAGATAGTAGCCTCCCCTTCCATGTCCCTAGCCTTCTCCTGATCATTTCAATCAAATTTTGCCAATCACCCCTCCTTGGCCTTCCCCCAGACAGCGAGTGTAACGCCCTGAAAATTTCCATGATTTAATAAATTATTTTCTGGAGAAAATGATGGGATTAATTAACACGTAATTAGATTAATTACTATAACAAACTTAATTAAGGAAAATCAGGAAGATTATTTAACTAAGTCCGAAATGGCAACCATTTGGGGCCGAGAAGGCCGTCTTTGGGCCAGGCCAAATTGGACATGGAATAGACGGAGATAGACTAGAAAGATTGATTACGGTTGATTAATTAGAGGATTCAATAAGAGTAATCAACCTCAAATAATTAGTTGGAAATACGGGATAAAAATACAAGTTTCGATAAAGTATATCTGGCGGGTCAAAAGCCAGAAGAACGGGATCTCGGTCGGGTGCGCACCGCGCCCCGTGACGCTACAGTAGGAACCGGGATGTACTGAAAAACATAAAGATGAATTACGGTGATAAAAGAAAGGAAAAATAATAATAAAATAATAGAGTCATCATGTTGACCCGTGAAATACGGATCTGGCCGGGGAAAGTGTTGATTCCCCGTGGGTGAACAGTAAAAGCATGATGATAACATAATTTAATATCACTATTTGTTATCTTGTAAATAATTAATTAATTAAAAATAAAAGAATAAACCCCTTTATTGGGTTATAAGAGAAGAAGAGAGAGAGGGAAAACCCTCACTTTACCTTTCCCCTCACGATCTCTCTCTCTCGACCACCTTCAAATTCTCCCCACCTTCGCCAGCGAGCCGCGGAGCCACCGGCGTCGTCGGCCAGCCCCCCTCCGGCCTCCACCCCAAGCCCACTCCCTCGCCGGCCGCCAAGCCCTCAGACGCGCGCACAGCGTCCGCCAGCTGACGCCTTTATGCGAAGGATGGCCGCCGGCCACGGCCACTACTTCGCCCGTCACGGCCTGCCCCACTTTATGCGGCCAAGAATCCACCAACGCCACCACGGCATCGCCTCTAGAGTTGGTGGTGTTTCCTTCCTCCGATCAGCAGCAAAGGACTCCAAGTCGATCTCGGCGAGGTTCGAACAGAGCTCAAGGTGAGCTTTCGGGGATTTGATGATTATAAATTATTAGAGCATAATGGGAGATGTTCTGCCTTCAGTGAAAGAGATGATGAATTAGGATGATGAATGGGGAATAGGGCTTGAGATAATGTTAATTATGTGTGTGCATAAGTGATATGATTAATTTCCATGTTATGGTGAATGTTTATAGTAATTCGGGAGCCCTACGAATAGAGGAGGTGCTGCCGAAATTTATACGAAAATCTTAAGTAAACCATAGTTGAATAAACCTTCATGTTTTTGTTTAGCATGTGATTATATTTAAGAACATGTTAGAAGTTCTAAGGAGCTAAGCTTGAAATTTAAAATTTCCGTATTCTTCACTCGTTGGAAATACGAAGTCGTACTAAGAGGAATTATACCTTAAATGTGGTTGATAGAACCTATCGTATTCTTTTGAGCTGAAATGAGAATACAAGTTAAGAATACGGATTCGTATTCCTGAATATCCGTATTTTGTTCTCTAGGACAAGGGAAGGGCAAGGGTCAAGTCATTGCTGCCGAAGAGCCCGACCAATCCTAGGGATCCACAATATCGAGGTGAGGTTACACAACTGTACATTTACCCTATTCTCTCATATTTGTTCGTATTGTCTTCTTGAGAATGCATGATATGAGTTGATTAATTTTCATAAATACTGTAAGTTTTCTAGCATGAAAGTAGAGATCATGTTCAGTATTTTCAGAAAAATGCATCTATGAAATACTATAAATTTTCAAGCATAAAAGTAGAGATTATAGTACATAGACATACTAGTGCACTACACCGTACTCACATACACGCCTGCGCCAGAGGTGGCTCTATGACAGAGCCAAAGAGTATGATACTATGTAGGGAAGGGGTGATTTCTATAATTATGTTTTTACTAGCCAAACTATCTGTTTTCAAACCATTCTGATTTCCCAGAAATAAAACCCCCTTTCCGTACTCTTCGAGTGCTTAGTATACGTATATATATTTATAGCTCACGGTCGTTGAGTTGGTCCGACCGGAGAGCTATCGAAAGTGTTGAGTTGGTCCACCTGCTTTCACTCTGGTTCCACTGTATGAAAGTAGGGGTGTAGAGTCACTAGCATGTATGTTGATGAGGAATTGATTCCATGGCTTGTCACCTCCACGGTTGTTGAGTTGGTCCAACCGTGAAGGCTACTGGCTTGAGTTGGTCAGCCAGGACATACGTGGAAATCACCTCTTGTAGATTTGACATTAATAAGAATGATGACAAGGATTTGATTCCATAGGATGTCACCTCCACGGTTGTTGAGTTGGTCCAACCGTGGAGGCTACTGGCTTGAGTTGGTCAGCCAGGACATATGTGGAAATCATTTCCTGACCTAACGATAAAAGATTTAATGAATATTTGAAGGTATGTCATATGACTTCACTAAATATTTCCATGAGATATATTATGATCAGCATGTTATTGTCTTTTCATGATTTAAATATCGTTAGTTCTTGTATTTCTTTTTCGATATTTCATTACTTGATATGAAAGACTTACAGGTGTGCGAACCTGACAGTAGTGTTGTACCTCACTGAGCTCCTGTAGCTCACCCTTTACTTGTTGATCTTGTGCAGGAAGTAAGCAGGGTCATGGCTATGCTTAGGGTGGAGTTAGGTTTGAATTCCCTTAGTCTGGCTCTGACCACCTGGCCTGCGACTTTTATTTGATTTCATGTTGTTTAATTTTGGGAGCATGTAATCTCCCATCTAGACTTGTGCGAGGTTTTAAGACATTATGGGTTGTAATAATGTTGTACTCGAATTTATATTTCCTTAATGTTAGTTTGATTATGAGTTAATTATGTTTTTATACAGCCTTAGGCCGGGGTTCACTCCCTGACCTGGATGGTGTGACACCTGGGTCCTGGAAAGGATTAGGGTGTTACAGCGAGACCCCCAGGTATCTTATTGGGAGGGATGTTGTTACGCAATTTAGCGCTTGTGTCAGATCCTTGGTGTGTTGCTCAATGGCCATTAATGATGACACTTTTGATATAGTTAATCTTCGGCCCCGAGAGTCCCTCGAACAAGTAGAATATAAGCTTAAGAATTCGAGCCTTGGCCAACCCCCCGGTGCAGAAGACAAGGATGTCTGTATATTGTAGTGTAGTAACTGTGTTCTCGCTGTTATCCCCAAGTGGAATCCCTCGATATATGTTGGCCCTAACAGCTTCTGCGAACATCGTAGATAGAACGTCTGTGGCCAGCTCAAAGAGTAGCATGGACAGAGGGTCTCCTTGTCTCAGCCCTCTTTTATATCTAATGTACCCTGTCGACACCCCACTAATGAGGAACTGTGCTTTGGATGAAGTGAGCAGGGATCGTATCCATAGTAGCCATCTCGGTCCGAACTTCCAGGAGATACTCCCAATCGACTGTGTTGAAGGCTTTCTCTAGGTCGATCTTAATAAGGGTCCCATTTTCGTTGCCCGTCCACTCTTATGGATAAGCTCCTCCGCTACGATAATGTTGTCATGTATCATTCTGCCTTGAATGAATACAGTTTGGGATTCATCCACTAGATCCCCTAGGACCCCCGGTAGTCTATTTGTAAGGACTTTGGAGATGATCTTGAGTGAGCAATTGATCAGGCTAATTGGTCTGTAATTGCTATTAGCTTCCGGAGCAACATTTTTTGGGATCAGGAGGATATAAGCCCAGTATAGACATTCCATGTTGGTCATGCCATGGAAGAAATCATCAAAGAGCTTTAGCACATCTTCCCTTATGATGTTCCACCCTTGTTGGTAGAAGGTCATAGGGAACCCATCCAGCCCTGATGCCTTATCCGCCCCTAACTCTTTGACTGTTGTCTTAATTTCCTCCTCCGCAAAAGGTTGCTCCAGATGGTCTAGACTCACTCTTTTTTTTCGTAAGATTAGTCGATCCTAGGAGGTTTTGTACCTCATGTCCTTTTTATACCAAGAAGGCCCGTGAAGACAATTTCAAAAAGGAGGGATTAACATGGAATACCAAAAGTCAAGAACTAAAAACTATTTTTTGCCTAATTTTAATCAGTATACTACTATATATGAGATCATTTTCTAAAATCTTATTATTTTTTAATTAATGCTTGATAATTGAATGTAATATAGTTATATGGGGTTTAAGTAGTGTTGGGTGAAATTTGGGCCAAGTATGCTTAGAGATAAGTTTTGAATTCGTCTTGGGTGAAAAAGTGTAAATGATGTTTATTAGATAAAGAAGACCATAGCATCTTAAATATATTATAAAGTAAGTTATAAAACAATTAGAAAATTAAACAACGTTAGAGCAACTTTAGTGGTTGAGCTCATCAAGAGCTCAATGGCCATGCCACCTCATCAACCCATTAACCTCATCTCCATTAACCTTTCCCCCATAGTGGTTGAGCTATCCATTATACTATTATTATATGGGACCCACTTCATATCATTCACCATTTCATTTTCTTTATAATAAACATTTCATTAAATTGCATTTATCACACAAAAATATTATTAATATTTAATAATAATAGATAGTATATATATATAAAAATTCCATATTTTCAAAATAAAATATTAAAATATTTCATAAATAAAAATACATGGAAGGAAAATTACATAAAAATAAAAGTAGAATGCACTAAAAATACAAGAGATAAATACTAAATATTATATTTGGATTTTATCACATTACACATCAGACGATGATTCTCAAGTTGTTCAGCATTCATGTGGCTAGTATCCATGGTGAGAATTTGATGATCAGAAACCATTTCAAAAGATGCCTTCAAACTCCGCACTTCGGCTAATTTTTCTTTTCTCCATTCTCGTAATTCAACCCACTTTTCTTCAAATTCTTCATCCACGTTTTTATCGGGGACGCTTAACTTCCCTTTTCTCTTCGCCTTTGCCTTTGCTTTTGTCGCTTTCTGACCGATGGGGAGAACTTCACACTCATTGTCATCTATATCAATGCTTGTATCTGCATTAGATGAAGATGTGTAGCCACCGCTTTCATTGATCTTTGTTTTCTTTGAAGACCTTGGAAGAGGAGTGTTTGATTTCCATTTTGGATCATCTTTTATCATCACCCAAACATGCTCATGGCAAAAATGTTTTCTACGATTATGATAATATAGAGTACGAGCATGTTCCTTCAACTGGTCATCACTCCATCCGCTATGGTGCTCTCCTTCCAATTTGTTGTATACCTGGTTGAATTCATTAACCATTGGAATCATCCAGTACCAATGTTGTTTACAACTAGTTTGTTTTCTTCTCGGACCAGATTTTCGATTTCCATTGAAGTAGTCAGTTACTTGTTTCCAAAACGTTCTATCATTCTGGCCAGTACCCATAATGCTATCACTTGAAATTGTAAGCCATGCACTCACAAGCATTTTATCATCTTCTATACTCCACGGTTGACATTTTTCTGCCTGCTCTTCATGATGTTCTTCATCGATGACGATATTCTCAATCCCTGGTTGTGTGGAGTAAGAAGGAAATTGAGAGCCAGAAAATGAACCTGTTTCCGTTGTATTTTGATGCTCGGTATGAGAAGCTCCATCCACATTTGTGGATTCGTTTGTAGGAATTGGAATGCCACCCATTTCTACATTGGGGAACTGATTGGCCATGAATGGATTAAAAAACCTGGTCCTGAATATGGAGGGTAAGGATATGAAAAACCTGGTTGATTTTGGACATTTGGAAGAAAGTAGGAATGATTTTGTGGAGGTGGATATTGAAAATTTTGCATATTTGGTCGGGGGAAAACATAGGGAGAATTTTGCGAATTTTGTTGAGTATGAAAATTTGGATCTTGTGAAGATGAGAAAGTATTTCTATCCATTAGTGAGAGATTGAAAGAGAATGAAGAAGAAGTGAGTGAAAAAGAATGAAGATGTGGTGGAAGATAATATGAGTGTATGGGTGTATTTATAAAATTTGATATTTTAAAATAATAATAAAAAATTATTAAATAAATGACCATAGAATCTGCGTTTAACAACGGCTATGTTTTAAAAGATTCGATTTAAAAATAATGAATATTAAAAAAAACAAATGTGTAAAAATACAAACGGTTGTTTGTTTAAAAAAATATTAAAAAATTAAAAAAGGAGATGTGGGCCCACGCATTGAGCGCTCGGTGAGGATTGAGCGCTCAATCCTCACCGAGCGCCTCTAATGGCCGCTCACTTTTATTAAGCGCTCAATGAGCGCTTCTCAGCAACTATTAAAGTTGCTCTTACAAGCGTTTCTTACCCAATTAGCATATTTTTAATATTTCTAAAATTAATTTTAAAGGTATTAACAAATTTTGATATTCATTTTTGATATGAGGACTTAATTTCGCTCATAGTATGAAGACTAATCTTGAAATTAAGTCCTCGCATTAGAATAAATTTTTGAAACCTTTAAAAATCAATTTAAATTTATTTTAAAAATTAAAATTTTTTAAAGATTAATTATTTGGTAACTTGCTTGATTTAGTATTAGATTTTGAGCATTCTTAAAATTCATTTTCAAATTTAAAAAAAAAAAGGTGTTGATTTCAAATGAGAGCTATATTCTTATGAATTTTGCACATAAAATCAAACCAAGTTCTCTGATTTAGAGGCATATTTTATAGATATCGGTTCAATTTCGTGATAATCGTCATGAAGCTTTATTTCTATTGAAATTCATGTTTAACTAATAGTCTGATACACTGATGGAATTTCGATATAATTTTGACAAAAATGAAGGACCCCGGCACAAAAAAAAAGAAGAATAAAGCGAAGATCGAAGAAAACGTGGAGCAGCTAGCTTTGGGTGCTGCGGTGGCCACTGTTAGGGAGATAGTGGTTGGGCCCCACAACGCCCACACTGCCCTTGGCTAGAATTCTGGCGCCGCAAAGCATGGGTGATCCTTATCCGATTATGATTTAAATTCAATATGATAAGTCTTGAAAACTCTAATTAAATAGGTCTAATTCCCTAAGAACAAACAACCTCTAATAGAATAGTAACAAGGCACTTGAAAGAAGAGTTTAGAGGAAGTCTTGAGGGTGATTCGGAAGCGAAAGCAAGGAAGACTCATGCATCTATCTCAGAGAAAAAACAGAGATGATAGATTACCAGCCTTAGCGAAAGTCAAGGCCCCCGACCAGAGTTTCATCTACTTTCTCTCATCTTTTATTAGTATTATGTTGAATTAACATTAGCATGAGCAAAATACTTTTTTTAGGGTTATAATGAACTTGAAGCATGTGTTTTAATATATTTTAGTTCTTTGTATTGATTGATTGATGAGTTATGCAATTGTGTGGTTATGATTTCAACATAGTGAAAGGTTGAGATTGATATGATTGTCCTAGTGTTACTTGAAAGAGAATATTAGGGCTAGTTTTCAATTGCATATAGTGACCGTTCAACCGTTATGATTATTTTACTGATGAGATAGAAATATACTTATCGACTCTTTCATAGCTCTTTAAGGAGTCAACACCTAAGAGGTAGTCCATTGTGGTTGTCAGAAGGAAATATGGCGTGTCACCTTAGATCGGCTAAAAGATTGGCTTTGTCAAGACATATATATCATGTTGTCAACCGGAGAATTTTTTTATTTTTATATGGAAGTGAAAAACAAAAAAACAAAAACCTTGGGGGCACGAGGAGCCTCAAATTGAGGCGGCATTCGTGTGCGCACCATGCGCCCGCACATGAGTTTCGGGCATCCAAGGCAACCCAAATCCAACATTTGCACCCCCCCTGCGTGCGCACGTAAGAGAGCCTTTTCACCAACAAGGTCTATTAGTTGGTAGAATGAAACCATATTTAAAGAGAGTGAAAGTTTTATCCATAAGCAATGTGGGACTAAATACTTCCAAGTCTTTGAATATTTGAAACCAATACTTTTGAAAACAAGTCCATAATAAGGCCCAAAATGAGATGGGCTTACAAAAGTTGTATTTGTATACTTAGTAACTATAATTGTATTTTAATTATGTATTTTAATATTTTTAATTAATTTGTTTTGTTTAGTATGTGTTTGTTTTAAGCATGGACTAAATATAAATATTAAATTTAGTTAATCAATCATATTTTTATTATTATAATTTTATTTTATATCATATTTTATTATTATTAATTATTTTTTAATATTTTATTATTGACCCCGGTTCAACCCCGGTTCAACCCTTGACCCCTGACCCCTGGGCTTGGCCCGGTCAATGCCCCGGGTCGGGTCTGACAACCTTGCATATATATTAGACATACCTTTCCTAATGGTCTCACATAGAAATGTGCAAAAATCTAGGTCTCTTTTCCTGCTTTTAGAGTAAATGAAATATGTTGGTTTACTATGAAAATAACTATTTTATGTGTTACATGACTAATTAAAATACGAAAAATGAACTTTTTTGTTCACCTTCGAAAGTATAGTTCTATTTCTTCTCCTACACTCTAAAAAGACTAAAAAACCAAGATGTTTCCCCCACATAATCTTCTAATGTTGTCCAAACTTAAAAAATGTGAGCCAAGAACACTACAACTGCATGTGAGATATCAGAAACCTCCAACAAAGCAACAAACACTCTCATTTCCCTTTTTAAAATCAGCTTGCTTCCCACTAGAACATAGAAAGGTAGAGCTTGAGAGCTCAGAATTTCAAATTCTCGCTTTCGAAATAGCCTAGTTCAAGCTCGAGGCTTTCAAACAAATCTCGAAATTAGCTCGAATAAGTTTGCTCGAGCTCGGCTCGATTTTAATTTCGAAAGCTTGAAATTAAGAAGTTAATTATAATTTTTAAATCTCAGATTTAGTTTGAAATTAAAAACTTATTTATAAGTTAATTTTTTTATATTATATATTATATGTCAATACTAAATATTAAATATTTTATTCATATATTATAATATTTATTAGTTTTTACTAATTTTATTAATTTTTATTGATTTTTTTAATAATATTTATATTATATATTAATATATTAATATTAAATTTTGAGCTTTCAAGCTGAGCTCGATCGAGCTCGACTCGGCTCGAGCTCGGCTCGAAAGCTCTAAATTTTGAGCCGAACTCGAGCTTTTACCGAGCCGATCTCGAGCTTCTCACGAACAGCTTGATCGTCCACACCTGACACCACCAACTAAAATCTTATATTTACAAAAATATTCAAGTGAACCCATTAAAAATGACAACTACTATATATATATATATATGGTAAGGTCGGCCAGATTTACTGTTCATTTACAGTCGCCTCCCATTTGGCCACTTGGAGCATGTTTGAAAGATTTCCAACCGTATGGATGGAAAGAACATCGAAAGATAAGCTAGCATGTCAATTTTCATACAATTTGAGAACTTGTAGGGTCTTCATCTTAACGGGTGAAAATTTATAGAAATCCTACCAGTTCAGAATTTCACCGGTTAAGTTGAAGACCCTACAAGTTCCCGAATTGTATAAAAATTGACATGCTAGCTTATTTTCCGATGTTCTTTCCATTCATACGGTTGGATTTCCTCAAAACACTGTGCAAGTAGGCCAAATGGGAGGCGATCATAAATGAACAAAAATCCGGCCGGCCGCATAGTATCAAGCCAGTAATGTATACATATATATAATTAATTATTAAATTATCTTCTTATCAGAATCTATATATTATATATACATATATATATAATTATATATATATGTAATGTATACATAAATATAGATATATATTTATAAGCTAATATTATATATATATATATATATATATATATATATATATATATATATATATATTATAACTGATACTATCAGCGGCCGCACTTGTGGCCAGTGCAGCCGGCCTAATATTATCAGTTTAGATATATATATATATATAAGGAATGATACTGTGCGGCCTGTCGGAATACTGTTCATTTTCGGTCGACCGCCCATTTGGGCCCCTGGAGTATTTTTTTATATAGATGGGAAGATCTGTTAAAAATAAGCTATTCTGTCAATTTTCATACAATTTGGTAACCGTTTGGTCCACCCACTTAACGATTGAAGTTCTGGACCGTTAAGATTCTTATAAGTTTTGATCCTTTAAGATGAAGACCTTACAAGTTCCTAAATTGTATGAAAATTGACAGGCTAACTTATTTTTCGATGATCTTTCCATCCGTACGGTTGGAAATTGTTCAAATATGCTTCAGGGGCTAGAATGAACAAGCGACCGGAAATATATAATTTCTGACCGGCGTGATAACATCACTGCTGTATATATATAACAAGAGTACATATACAAGATATAATTCCCTCCCACCAATCCATTGACCAAACCAACAGCGTGAACAAAACAACAATGCAAAATTTGTGAGCCATCAGAAACTCTAAACCAAATCCTTCTCTAACATTGCACCCAACAAACAAGTCGCTCTTTAAAAGCAGCAGCTCCCCATGAACAATCCTCATTCCACAACAGTGAAAAACAACAGAAAAGAGGAGGGGGAAAAAACATAACTCAGAGCTGCGAGAAATGGAGAAGAAAGCCAAGCAGCAGCAGCAGCAAGTGATGCCAGTCTCTTACCACATGCTTGCAGCAATGGCCCTGGTCCTGGTCCTGTTCACTGGCAGCAACCCTGCAATAACCCAGGCCAACGCACAGGCCCTTTGCTACTCCCAGTTCATGCTCGCCAACGAAGCCTGCAGCTTCGTCAGAAAGTCCTCTGAAGAAGGCATGGAGCATCAGCAGCAGGTGGGGCTTGTGTCCTCCGGCGGCGGTGCCAATCCAACTGACTCACCTTGCTGCCGCCGCCTCACCGGAATTGACAATGCATGTGTCTGTGGAGTTCTGGCTCGGCTTCCCATCTTCATCACCCGGCCGCAGCATGTCATCACTTTGAGCCCAGCCAACGGCTGCGAGGTCTCCTTCCAGTGTGATGGCAGGACCTGATATGCATGCATCATTTGGTCTCTCTGCCTTTTTAGTTTAAGTCCTATATATACATACATATATATATGCCAATAATGAACTGTTTTGTTCTTCTTCTCTCCTACTACTACTACTACTACTGTCTGGAGAGATCAGAGATGTGATGGTTTGCTTGCTTAGTGTTCTTCTCTCATGTTTTAGACAACTTTTACAGCATAAATGTAATGAAAGAAATGAGCTTGTGTCTTTCTTCTTGATAATGCATGCAGTACTAAATTGTTGCCGTTTGGTTCCATTGATTGGAATGAATCAGAGTTGGAGTATATGAAGTGGGAAATTTAAAATGAATAGAAGAATAATTTTCAGTTCCAGCTGCATTGTTTGATTCAATGCCCACTTTTATTTGAGATTTATCCTAACATGAGGTTACTATTTATTGCCACCATTTTTCCTGATAATCAAGTTCCAGTTTCTATTGTTATCTAAGACATCGCAGACACACAGACAAACATATGCACTTTGATGCAAAAGCTGTATCTTGAAACCATTACTTTTGTAGCTGTTTCCTCAAAGAATACTTTTTGTAGCTTGTGGATGATGTCATTCCACCATGGCCTGTGAAGCAGCTACTGATGTTCTAAAAGATTGGCTTTGGCAAGACATATTATAAGAGATACCTCTCCGAATGTCCACACACAGAAATGTTCAGAGTATATGCAAAAATCTAGGTCTCTTTTTCTGCTTTAAAAAGTAAATGAAATCTGATGGTTTACTATGAAAATAACTAGTTTATGTGTTTCATGACTAATTAAAATAGGGATAAATCCACTATTCATCACATGTGCCATACAGATAAGTATGCCTTATTTTTTTTTGAAATTTTTATTTACACGTGGGCCTGTGGTTATATTTTGCTGACGTGACAATTTTTTTAAATTGGAATTTAAACCATGTTGACATAGTAATTTTTTTAAAAAATTAACAATATAATTAATTATTTTTAAAATATTAATAATATAATTAAATGTTTTTTTAATTATTTAAAAACCGTCACAATGTTCATGAAAGGCTGGGATTTCTGCCAATCTCTCTGATAATTATCATTGTGATGTTTCAAGTAATCGTTGCAACGCTTAACATCACGACATTCTTCCTAAACATCTCAATGTTCTTCATTCGTGGTTGCTTCATGCGGTGATTTGTTCTCTTGTTCTGTCATGAGCCTTCGCTCCATAAGGGGTGTCACCTGATACATATAAAATTCACTTGATTCAGCACTTTATATATAAACATAAAACAGATATAAAATCTGTGCAAATCAAGTGTGGCAACCAAGATAGACAATTGATAGATATAAGAACCAAAAACACACAGTTTTCACTCTAAACTCCACATTTTGGTCCTAGAACATAGAACATATGCCTAATAAAATAGCTCTCTTACGAGAGCTAACACGTGCATTTGGGAGTAGTGCATCTCTGGCTTCAATGAGGTTTATGTTGCTTGCTAAGTGTACTATAGCAAGAACACAAGTGCACATATCGAACAAGTTATAGAGTGGTAAGTGTCGAATCCCTCGAGGAATTGATGTGAAACTTTGCTAAGTTTTGAAATTATTTTAATGCAATTTTATCCAATCACTAAATCTTTGTTGTGAGAGTTTGTGCTAAATTAAACCAGAAAGATGAAAGACTAATGAGAAGATTGATTTGGTGGTTTTCCAAAGGTATTAATGAACCTAGGGTTATAAATCCTCTTGGAATGGTATAAAAGTTTATCTATAATCTCTCTTCCTATCTTAATGAATTGAGATATGAATCAAGAGTTATAACATATTCTTGAGCTCCTTTTGAATACTCAAAGACACATCCCTTATCCTCCTTCTCTAAATTCCTATGAGAAGTAATAAGATAGAGAATTCATGAAGTTCTTACTCCTATCATGATTATGAATCACTCATGAGCGCATTTCTATCTCACAAGCTAATCAATCCATATTATACCCTAATATGACCAGTCTACAATTGGGGACTAACCCTAAACTTCTTTTCCAAGTTCATTAATATTTCCATAATAATCATTGATCGTCCAATCTATTGAAATCATTAAGCATACAATTGCACACATAACTCATATAATCATCATTCATGAAGAGAAAGAATTTCAATAGAAATCCATACCAAGATTCATTATAACCCTAGATATAAAAAGGTTTAGCTCATGCTTATGATAGACATTACAAACATTGATTCATCAAATAAAACATCAATTACAACTAAATCAAAGAAAATGGGAGAGATTAGAGAAAACTATGATCGAAGTCTTGAACTCTTGCCCAAAATCATCGCTTCTTCACCCTAAAATCACCCAAAACCAGTCTCCAAATAGCCATGTATATTAGAGAAAA
This sequence comes from Dioscorea zingiberensis, assembly GCA_026586065.1. Taxonomy (NCBI): domain Eukaryota; kingdom Viridiplantae; phylum Streptophyta; class Magnoliopsida; order Dioscoreales; family Dioscoreaceae; genus Dioscorea; species Dioscorea zingiberensis. The sequence goes on along the minus strand of CM048818.1, from coordinate 49,415,286 downwards.
TCCAGGCCTTTATATAGACCTGGCATGGGCATCCCGACGCCCAATTGCTGGAAAGCCAGGGTATGGCTGTTGTGATACCCATTTCCTGAGCGCCATTCCTGTGGGGATTTTTCTTTTGTCTTTCCTCATGTTTGATATTTTGCTCCATGACTCTTTATACCTATCAAAATCAACAAAAGCTTGTATTAGTGCACCATAGATCATTGGTTAAAATAATAATTTTAATGAATATAAATCAAAATGACATATTAAAATAAAAAATCATGAGAATGAACTAATTAAGAACTATCAGATATGGCTCTAAATACTAGAACTTAGTTGAATTTAATGTGCATAATGTTAATTATTTTAAAAAATAATGTGCATATTAAGAATAGTTAAAATTATCTATAGATCTGTGACACTGTTTTCAGAAACCTTAAAGTCAAACACACAATATTAAATAATAAATAAATATATCTAAGAACCTTGAGACAATTAGGGCACTATTTCAAAAACCAATAGTAAATTATTTATTAAAAAGGCAAAAGGTACAAATAAGCCCTTATGTTTTGACCAAAATCTCAATTATCCCCTTATGGTTTTCTCGGGTGCAAAAACCCCCCTATGGTTCCCAAAAAGGGTTAAATAAGCCCTTCCGTGTAACGCCGTTAACTTTCCATCCATTACTAAGGGTCTATTTGTACCTTTTTCAGAAACCACAAGGTGTTTTTTGCACCGAGACCACCTAAAATAATAGAACAATTGCTGAATTGAAGAATCAGAATAGGCAGAAGTACAACACTTAAGTTGAAACAATTGCTGAATTGAAGTACAACACTTAAGTTGAAAAAATAGGTAGAACTTCCATCCATTTAAGCAATTGCTGAATTGAAGAATCAAAACTACAAAACACTGTCAGTGAAACAATTGCTGAATTGAAGCAGAACTACAAAACACTGTCAGTGAAACAATTGCTGAATCAAAACTACAAAATAAGCAAAATAACACTTAAGTTGAAAAATATGCAGAAATTTCCATCCATTTAAGCAATTGTTGAATTGAAGAATCAGAACTACAAAACACTGTCAGTGAAACAATTGATGAATTGAAACAGAATTATAAAACACTGTCAGTGAAACAATTGCTGAATCAGAACTACAAAATAAGCAAAATAACACTTAAGTTACTTAAATTGATCAAAAGATAGCATTCATAAAGTTGCATGAACTAAACACAGACAAAACACTGTCAAAAGATAGTATTCATTACACTTAAGTTGCATGAACTAAACACAGACATAACCACTAAACAAAATACTATCCAAAATAATGTCATTTCAAAGCAGCATAGCCATCATCTGGAAGTCCTGAATTGTATCCTGAAACATATGAACTTGCTCTTGAAACCTGAGAAAAAAAAATTGGAAGTGCATGAGAGGTACCCACTGAAATCTGAGAAGCAGCAGTTGTTTGAGAGGAGGGTGCTACAACTTGAGAAGCAGTTGTTTGAGAAGCAGTTATCCTACAAATCTACAATGTGCACTATATATATAAGCAAAATTAGCAGCAAAATATTTGAAAGTTCTTTCTGAGCTCCTTACTTTCCACCAATAAAATTCCACTCCTATACTTCAAGCCAAATTCTTGAAAGATACAGTTTTATATCAATTAAATTCATTAAACATGAAGTAACACATCAGACCAAAACTCAACAAAATAGCAAAGCTTACAATTCAAACAAACAGTGAAAATTTTAGACTAAGAAGTCAACAAAGTTATTCAATGTGACAATATAAAAATGATCAATCTCATATGAAAATAAAAAAAAAAAGCTATTTCACTGCTTTTTAGACAAAAAGTAAACACCAAAAGCAAAACAAAGTCATCAAAAGCAAAACAATCTCACCAATACATATATCGATTAGTATTTAACTAAATCCATAAGAATATAAAACAGAAACCGAGCAGAATAGTTAGTATTTAACTGATGAAAATAAAAGCATCCTATAAAATAGAAAAAAACTGATGAAAATAAACCTGGACCAAATGACTATAATTTTAGTACCAAAAAGAAGTCCTACAAATCTACAATGTGCACTATATATATAAACAAAATTAGCAGCAAAATATTTGAAAGTTCTTTCTGAGCTCCTTACTTTCCACCAATAAAATTCCACTACTATACTTCAAGCCAAATTCTTGAAAGATACAGTTTTATATCAATTAAATTCATAAAGCATGAAGTAACACATCAGGCCAAAACTCAACAAAATAGCAAAGCTTACAATTCAAACAAACAGTGAAAATTTTAGACTAAGAAGTCAACAAAGTTATTCAGTGTGACAGTATAAAAATGATCAATCTCACATGAAAACAAAAAAAAGGCTATTTCACTGCTTTTCAGACAAAAAGTAAACACCAAAAGCAAAACAAAGTCATCAAAAGCAAAACAATCTCACCAATACATATATCGATTAGTATTTAACTAAATCCATAAGAATATAAAACAGAAACCAAGCAGAATAGATTGAATCTCCATTCTTTAAGATATATTTTACTAATTTCTGCAATGGACAAAGAGCAAGAACAAATTTTTACAGATAAAAGATATATTTTAATAATTTCAAGAACATACCCTAAACCCTAAACTAAACCCTAAACATAATTTCAAGACAAAAGAATCAATCACGACATCCACAATTGATCCAAAGAATTAGCAACTTCAAGGAATAGAAGCACAAGAAAAATACTGAAGGCATCACCTAATAAGCGTTAATGGTGAATCAGGCCCGATAAGTTGATATAGATCCGCTCAATTGATCAATCTCAACCCTTCTTCAAGATCTCCCAATCAATCCAAGCTTTTTTAAACAACCATTCTTCAGGATTTCCAAGTTTCTTCTAAGAGATCATCCACCATTGAGAGTCCGAACAATGAGGAGAAGAGAGGAAAAAAATCGAAACAATGACAAGAAAAGAAAGAAACGGATTCGAGACTCACTTATCTCAAATAGAGCGATCGCTCTCAAGATCTTTCTCAATCAGAGCTTTTCTTCAGGATTTCTTCTCATCCGGCTTCGCTTCGAGGAATCGAGAATTTAGATTAGGTTTCTTTTTGGGGGACAAAACTATTTAAATGGAGATGTGGTAGTTACTGGCTCTAAAAACAACCCTGTGGAGTCCGAAAACGGTTCAAATAAACCCTTAAACAAGTAACAACATTACACGGAAGGGCTTATTTGACCCTTTCTGAGAACCATAGGGGGGTTTTTGCACCCGAGAAAATCATAAGGGGATAATTGAGATTTTGGTCAAACCACAAAGGCTTATTTGTACCTTTTGCCTATTAAAAATATAGCTCTCATTCGAGAGCTATCCAGAGCTATTGGTTTACCGATGAGCCGTTGGGGTGGTTCTATAGCGGCTTTGAGAGTCTTCCTTGCTCCATCAGCCTTGCCTTGGTTCCCCTTTGCTCTCTTGGAGGCCTTTGATTGCTTCTCCTTCTCCCTTGTGTTGATTGGACCTCTCGTGGAGCGCTTGTTACTCCTATGACCAAACCCCACACGTAATGGCGACATTTATCCGCCCTCCTACACTTGTCCATGTGGTGTCTTGACTTGAGACATGGTTGTATAGCACAAATTTAAGGGTCTTTCGTGTTGACAGGGAGTTGTGTTGTCATCTTTGACTCTCGAAACTCCTGGTTGGCCTTGTGCCATCACCGGGGTTGAGTACCATCTCCTCTTGAAATGGACTTCAGTCCACCCTTTCCTCATTTAATCTGATCCGGCCATCATCAGGTTCACCTTGGAGTGCAAGGCCAAGAATGTTTGGTGTATGTCTTCATTGGTGCTTAGGGGGATCCTGGAGCCGTTTGTTGGTGGTGGTGGTGGCCGCTTTCCGCCGTTTCGGAGAGCTCACCCCCCAAAGGGACCCATCTTTTTCTTGATTCCACTTTACACACTGAACACGTTCCAACCAAATATATTCAATAAAAAAAAGGAACAAGCCGGGATTCTAGTGCCTTTGTTCCTCAAGTCAACCAGCAACGTGATATTGTCCTTTAAAATCCCTGGTCTTACAATCTGAAGATTCAACACACAAAAAAGAAAAAACCCTCAAGAGAGAAAATTGTGCTCATCTCGGAGACGAGTCCCCAAGATTCATTCCCATTCTCTTGCCCCTCGCCCCAAGTTGTTGACCTTCGGAGAGGTTCAAGGTCTCTGTCAATCAGGTGAGGATCTCATCTCTCAATGAAGTCTGCAATCTGATCAATAATAATGCTACAAATTAGTCCAGATCGGTCCATCCTTGTTTTTGATAAAAAAAAAGTCCTCAATTTCTAGTTTGTTCAGGCTTCTTCCTAAATGTATCTGGAATTTTGCTTTCAAGAATTGATCTGTGTGTTTGGATCCATATGTTATGTAGATCAACTTTGATTGTTGTTCTGGTCTTACTTTTGTGCCTTCACTTGTTCACATGAATGCAGTTTATGTTTTGAGTATATGATCTGGGATATGATTTTTTTTTCCACTATTGAGTGCTGCATCCAGTTGTTTTCCAAAGTGATAAAACTTCTTATTCTTCTTCGTGGTCTAGTTTTGAAGTTGCGATTTGTTTCAGTGTGTATTGTTTTTTTTTTTTGTCAGGACTTATGGATTGTTTTCTGTGTGCAATTTTATTATTTTACAGTAAAAGATGGTAGTTTATGTTGATTTTGTTGTGAAAATTACTGATCTTGAAATTGTTTGATATTAGGCACTAGATTAGTGGAAGGGCATTTTTGGATGCAAATAATTTATTACGCAGGAATTTTTCCTTAGGAAGGGGAAATGATTCCTATGGTGAACCATTAAAAACAAGCCGCTGTATTTCTAGCCATTGAAAAATATTCATACTAATTTCACATTTAAATATTCCTATATCTAGGTCCTTTCTTGTATTAGTTTAAATTTTTATCCAATGCCCTGTGCAATGTGTGCATGAATAACAAATTTGATTCAATCGCCCTTATTGTAGTAGCTACCATATCTCTCATACATGTGTTCTTGTGTACTTACAATTAAATGACATCAATCCCTCACAATGCTTTTCTGGAAATAGATTTGTTCCTTCTTAGTTTATAATTTCTATTTTTCAGAGGTATAGTTCTCCAACAACCTTCTGATGATTGAAGATTCTGTAAATTTGATGAAATGTCTCATGTTTTCAATAACAAGCTTGTTTAACTTTTAATACAACTATTTGATTCTTCAAGTAGCTCTTATAGCTCCTATACATGTCTTCTTGTATTCAATTGAATGCCATCAATCACTGGCAATACTTATCTGGGACGAGATTGCTTTCCAACATGCCATATATCAGCTCATTAAAGTACTTGTCAGTTGCATTTTCTCAGGCTTATGGTCAACTAGTTTTAAATTATTACCTATTAGTTATTAGTGATTTAGAATCGATTTAGAATCTTGAACTAATAGCCTTCTTTATGCTAATGGCCTCTGTGACCAGGCAAGCATACACTAGAACTTCATCACCCTGTCTGGTCCTTGGTTTCTTCTGTTAAACAATCTTCTATCATCTCATCTAGGGATGGCAAGGGGGCGGGGCGGGGGCGGGGCGGGGGCGGGGTGGGGCTTTACCACAACCGCCCCGCTTGAACCTCCCCCGTCCCACGCCCCGCCCCGCCCCGCCCAAATACCACATGTATGAATACCACAACCGCCCCGCCGGTTTTTCCTCATACCCCGCCCCGCCCCGCTATGTAATATAATATATATATATATATATAGGGTATGTTTGTAATTTTTTAGCAGGGCGGGGCGGGGTGGATTTAAAATGGGTGTTTACCAAACCCGCCCCGCCCTTCTCATAAAAAATCCCCGCCCCGCCCCGCCCCGTGCCCCGCTCTCCAACAAAAAAAACCGCCCCATTCGGGGCGGATCGGGTCGAAAACCGCGGATCGGGTCGGGGGTTGCCATCCCTAATCTCATCAGCACTACTCGTAATAGTAACATAAGATGCTGAGCCCTTAGTTCATTTTACTAGAGATAAGATCATATGAACAACCTTTGATCTTTCAAATCAACCTTACTTAGTTTCACATTCCAACAAGCAAACATAATAAAGTTTGCAACTATAAACAATATTTTGCAGTAAATCGACCTTCCTTTAATCTGAATAACAACACCCTATTTTGGTAGATTAAATACACATAAACACCAGCTTCACAGAAAGACTAAGCAAGGGCTTTGCAAAAGATTTACACAGAGAGACTAATCTTCCTTTCATCTTTCTGTTTCTTCCATTGATCAATCTTCTCCTACTATCTCTCTAAACATATCTCATCAATTTATAACAAACATACCTCTAAACATATCTAACATATCTCCTATCTTCTCCTACTATCATTCAGTTTATAAAATTTTTTGTCCTTCAATTGAGTATATGTCATATTGAGACCATCCTACCAACAGGAATGTAGAAATGCTTATACGAATCTCAAAATCAAAAATCACAAATGAAATATTTGCGAGAAAGGCCTATGTTCTCAACAAGCATAAGTTGGACTTGGTGGTTAGAATAAAAGTAGGTAAAAGTTTGTGCTATTCAGATGTTTATATATTCCCCAATAAAACAGAAATAGCTTTCATTGTAATCCAAATGTAAGATTTTTATTTGTTATACAATAACATAGGTATTTGTAAACCCTCTAGTGTAATAATATTTTGGCACTCAGTGAATAGAGTTTTTAAACTTAAATCAAGGAATGGTAGGATAATGAACAAGACCTGCAATTAACCTCTGGAGAGAGAGAGAGAGAGAGAGAGAGAGGTCTGGAGGGAGATGGAAGAGAGTGTGCTGATGAGATAGTTGGTGTGAGAGAAGGAGAGGATGCTCTTGAGAAAAGTAGGGGGAAAATAGTTTTTCACCTCTTTTAATATTCTTGTTGAATCAAATAGGAAAGTTTTCATGTGAAATAGTTTACCAAATTGTGAAATTTGTTTGTTGTGTGATATGAATCTTGTGGATTTTCTTTGGTTACTACCATAGTTTGAAAAGAAAATGAACCCTTGAAATTTAGGGTGCGTTTTTTTTTTTTTTTTTTTTTTGTTTATGATTTATTTGCTACCCTTCTGAATTATGAGGATAATGACAAAATTCTTAACATTGATTTGGTTGGTTTAAGTACCTTAGGTTTATATCATCATTAATTAATTTATTGTAATGGATCACATTTTTTTTGAGTGATTGTGCTATTTTTTTTTTCCTCCCTTTAGGATAGTGTTGCAAGTGTTGTGCCCCATACTATCACCAATTAACATTGAGACATCTTGGGATTTGTTTTAAATGATTTAATGGTTGTTGTAATAACATTAATATCTCTAGGAAAGCTATAACAATCTATACAATCATTCCTATCATTTGTCCATGGAAAGGTATTTTAGACCTGCAATTTTTTATCCTGAAAGCACCAATTAGGATGTGTTCTCAGTTTGGGGAGTAGTGGGGATTTTCATAAAATTAGCGTAGACCCCAATAAACTTATAAGGTGATGAGCACAGATGCGATTATACATCTTATTATTGTTGACATCGCAAGCCTAGCCCAGGAAGACATCTGGTTTTCCAGAAGCTTCGTCCTAGGGGTTGTTGTCAACATACTTGCATAAATAAGAAGTTGGTATTATGATGTGTTAAAATTACTATAAATCTTATTGCGAGATTTGTTATTGTGGACGTTCCTCATACATAAATGTAATGTGTGGGGATTAATGACCTGTTGGGATGAGTATAAAATCTAAGAGTGGGATCAAAGTCGAGAGAGCATGATAAATTTAGATTGGTTTAAGTACTTGGGTTAGTCAATGTTATATTTGGGTTAGATTGTATGTTCTCAATACTTATGTGAAGCTGATTAAGGAATTACAGTGACCTATGGAAGCGAAAGACCATGATGTTGATTGTGTGGCATTTGATGTTGCTAATGCCAAGCTTCTCTTCCCCCCCACGAAAATAGATGGTGCATCCATACCACTCTTAGGAAGGCCATGTAACACGCCCACATTGCTAGTGCCCTTTTATCTCCTACATCTATTTAAACTTTCAGTATCTTGTATTGTTTAGAGCTGGATTTTTAATTCTAATTAAGGCATATGCTACATATTTCTTGGGCATATTTAAGAGGTCATTTTTTACTTCAGGCTAAAATCAATGATTTGTACCAAATTACAACTCATTAATTAGGATTTGCACTCAAGGATGGAGGTGCCTTCTGTTAGCAATTTCTGGCCTTAGAACTGTTTGATGCCTTTCATTATTCAGGGAGTATGTCTCTTAGTATTTATATGACCACATCACCTACTAATTTCCTTGGTTAGTCATCTTTTTCCACAGGAGTCCGTCCAAAGAGAGGTCCTCCTTTACCTAATGTTGTTGGAGAGGAGTAACTAAAAGGTTTTGATCAATGGATGCAAGAAGGTTTGACATTCTAAAATTTGGGTGATCCTTTTAGACATGCTGGAGTGAAATAAGGGTATGTTTCCAAGGCATGAAAAATCATATGTGATACCTAACTATTAGTTGTGGCATTAGAGCTGAAAATTGTTTGGGTTCGAACCTTTTATAGCCATTGATTTGTCCCTGATTTTGGCCAAAAAGACAACGAATCCTTCACTCATAGAGCCTATTCAAGGATTAATCCAGAGGGTAAAGATAATGTTTGGAATGCACTATTGTGCAGCCTTGGAATGTCATATTTCTATGATCATTTAGTCTCAAGAATATTGCAACATTTTATTTTTATGGAATTGATGAGGGATGATATGTGTTAGTGTGTGGGTGAGTTGAGCCCCTTTACGTGGAGTCTTATTGCCTTGATGGTCCTAATTGTATTCCTCACACCACTTTTATAAATTGGGTGACATATCTATGTATTATAAAGTGCTCAACCGGTTTTTTTTTTTTTTTTTTTTTTTTTTTTTTAAATGACTTATAGGATACATATGGCTCTGTTTCAGATTCAGGAATCAAGCATACTTAGCGTGAGAGATATGTACCTTTTTCTCTCATGTCATGATTTTATCTCCTTGTTTCATATGAGAGTTGGATCATCATGGCCCATCTATTTCATTTTTGGAGGAGGATAAGTGTGCTAAGATTGTGCTCCACTTATAATTGTGGTGTTGGTAGGTTAGGTATCATCTAAAAAATTTTCTTTTGTCTAGAGCTTTTAAATTTTCTTAGAGTGGTAATGAAGCAACATTAATAATATGTGCAGTATTTTTAGTCCTATTGAGCAACATTGATATTTTAGACTCAACTCAATGTTGTTTCATTGTAATCTTTTCATTACCATAAAAAAAATGATTGGCACCAGGAAATTCATTCACAATTATGGTAGGTTTCCTAGCATTTAAAACAGTTTCTCTTACTTTTTCATCAACTATCTAAAGGGTAGCCCGGTGCTACAAAGCTCCTGCCTGCGCGGGGTCCGGGGAAGTGTCGGACCACTTGGGTCAATTGTACGTAGCCTTACCCAGTTTTTTTTGCAAGAAGCTGCTTCCATGACTCGACCCATGACCTCTAGATCACATGGCGACAACTTTACCGTTGCGCCAAGGCTCCCTGTCGTTTCATCAACTATCTATATATGTAAATTAGTTTGCCAAAGAGAGAGCATCCTCATTTGTGTGCAATTTGCAAAGAAACTAAAAAGCTTCCTCCACACAGTTTGAAAAGTCTGACATAAGGTTTTGGCCAATGAATTTTCTTGGCAAATAGGCAACTTGAGGTAGTTTATTTTGGATGAAATCTCTTGGTAAGCATTATTAAATAATTTGCTATAAATGTAGCAAGATTGCAGGATATTCAGACTTTTTATGGATGCATAACTTTTGATTAAAGTTAGTTGGTCATTAACATAACTGAGGTAAGGAATTTAGTGCAAACCATTGATTGTTTTGTCAACATTTTTCTTGATGGATATTATTCTACATGTGAGTGTAGTGCAATATGCATGTGTTTTGCATGAAAACACAAAATTACTTCATATCTCATATCATAGTGAGATTAAAAGAACAAAGGATAAATTTAGGGATTTTTTGCAAGGTTTTCAGCATAATTATCATTTAGTTTGTTTTTTGTCTTTTTGTAATTGTTACTAGCATCTCCAAGCAAGCATATGTCCTTTTATTTTAGTAACACAATAGTGCAACTCGGCCAATCACGAGAATTTAATGAAGCATCATTTTCTGCGGAACAAAAGTGTAAGGTTTCTGATTATTAATTGGATCATGCTTGAGTTGCATGGGAATAAGGCTTGGTGGTTGTTATTGTTGTTGTTGTTGGGTTGTGTCAAAACATGATATCCAACAAACACAAGATCATCTGATCCTTTTTGACACCGTAACTCATGGCATCTATATTTTAAAATATTTAGGAAAATGTTCATCAAAAGTTCAAAGTATTGTCATAGAGTTGGTTGACAGTATTTATTCTATCAAAGATTACTTATAATTTGGGGAAAAATTTCTCAACTTGAGTTGAATGGTCTAAAAAATATATTAGGGTGATAGTCCAATACCCAAGATTTTGAATGGGTCTTACTGAAATTTGATTTGTCTTTTAGGTTGGAATTCATCATCTCAAGAACATAAGCCACACCAGCTTTCTGATTACATCTAATCAAATGCATTGTGTGGTCATGTGGTATCATCGGAGGAGATAAGGATGCTAGGTGTTGATATCAGTGATCATTGGACCAAAAGCTGTCCAACCTTTCCGACATCTGATGAACATACCTCTCAGCCTTCAGACCAGAATTAGTAGGTGCTGCAGAGATATCAACAAACACTACAAAGCTCAAGGGTCATTCTTATTTGTACTACATCTCTTGGAACCCACTCATGTCGATCATCTCCATGGGAACACACCTTCAATTATTGATACACCCTAGCAGATCTCCGATCCCACACCGTGGATCCCTCCTCCAAGTAGCAGATCACGGTGTGAGGGGACATCGGCATGTGAGGGCACATATCATGGCTGCAAGGAAGGCGATTGAAGGTGTGAGTGATGAGCTGAATGCAGTGGCATCACAGAACATGGACTTTGCTCCGGCACGGAGGCGTGTGCGCACTGCTTTCCTCCCTGTCCAGCAGCAGCTCAACCATGTCCTTTTCAAGGTCCCTCTCATCACCCCTCCCCTTTTCCTATGACTTTTTCCTTTATTCTTGTTAGTGTTTGGAGTCGCATCTCATCTCATCTCATATTGGTTGTCTTTCTTTTGTCTATTTTCAGATGGCTGTTCCTGAAATCCAAATGGAAGAGGTGAGGGCTAATTAAGCATGCCAAAAGGGAACTTGGTCAGAGAAGACTTTCTTCTATATATATATATATATGTATCTTTATATTGCTATAAACATGAAACTATAAACATATCTCAGATCCATTGGACATGGACCCGGATCAGTTCTACAACCTGATCTTGATTCAGTTTTGTGGTGAATGCCATTGCGGGTTCAATGTTTTAGTTTTGCATAGAAATATGCTGTGTGGCATTGAAGTGACTGTTTGGTGGGTGGCAGAGGTACGAGAAGAGCTCTAGAGGGGTGGAGATATTTTGGAAGAGCTGGCGGCCAGGACAAGGTGAGCCAATGAAGGCTGCTCTCTTCTTCTGTCATGGCTATGGAGACACATGCACATTTTTCTTTGAAGGTTTGTGCTTCTTTCACTCCCCTCCGTGTTGCCAAAGCTTTCCTTCTATGTGACAGTATGACTTGATGACAGGCATCGCAAAGATAATTGCTGCTGCTGGGTATGGAGTATTTGCCATGGACTACCCTTGCTTTGGCCTCTCGGAGGGCCTTCATGGATACATCCATAGCTTTGATGAGATGGTAGACCATGTCATTGAGCAATATGCTCGAATCAGAGGTTGCTTCCTCCTCTTTTTGTTTGGTGTTGGGTTACGAACCTGAATTTATTGATGACCAGTGTTTGGATTTGGAATTTATCACTTTGGTGATGTTTATTTCTAATGATGTGCAGGAATGGAGGAGGTGCGTGGATTGCCACACTTTTTATTGGGGCAGTCTATGGGTGGGGCTGTTGCTCTTAAAGTTAACTTGAAGCAACCAAGAGAATGGGATGGGGTGGTTCTTGTGGCACCTATGTGTAAAGTAAGCCTTCTCATACCTTTGGTCTTTCATCCTTGGTGAGATCTTTATTTTTTGCTTTTTTTGGTCATTCATAAATTTGAGTTCTATTATTCAATGTTTGGTTTGTTTATTATTGTTTTCCATTTGCTATGATTTCAAGTCTTTTAACTATTTATGCTAAACATTTGAAAATATATATATATATATTATAATTATATATATATATATATATATATATATATATATCTAGAGAGAGAGAGAGAGAGAGAGAGAGAGAGAGATGATACAATCAGGCCGGCCGCAAGTGCGGCCGCCTGATTATATCATGCATATATCATATATTATATATATTATATATATATATATATTATATTTTATAATTGTTATATATGATTTATAGGATATATGTAATATATTATCTTTAATAATATCTATTATATAATATATATTATAATATCTGATATATATTATATCATATAATCTGTGCTATATATCATATTATATATTATATAATAGGTAATATTAAAGATAATATATTACATATATCCTATAAATCATATATAACATATATAAAATATAAAATATATATTTTATATATATATATAATATATATAATATATGATTTAGAAGTGATACAATTAGGCGGCTGCACTTGCGGCCGGCCTGATTGTATCACTTCTATATATATATATATATATATATATATATTTGATTATCTGATTTGTAGCATTTTTCTGCTTAAGTTTCTGCAAAGATATATTGATTGAATTTTTATGCCGCCTGTTTCGTGAAGATCTTTTCATAGGAGTATATTTTAAATTTATAACCCCCTATGAACCATAAAGCTTAACTGCATGGATCAGAATATCATGTCATCATCCTACTTTCAAGTGAAAAGTTTTGGGAAGAATAAATGGACATAACAAATGATCAAGCAAAAATATTTTGTTGGGGTTACAAATTTTGTGGTCTGTTATTGAAGACCAAAAAAGAAAAAGAAAAGAGTTATGTGATTCTGCCCATGTTATATTGCTTCTCCATGAGAATGATCTGAAGATAACTTTTAACATTTCTCTCTTTGACACACAGAGGCTTGTGCGCGTGCGCACACCCTGACAAGTTACATGGACATATTATAGTGTGGAAGGTAATCTTTATGCATGAAATCTAGGGACAACATCGGACATCACTTATCTGAAACTAAATATTCACATGATCACTGAAGGTCACAGGTTCGAGTCGTGGAAACAATCTCTTGCTTTTAAAGCAGGGTAAGACTGTGTACAATAGACCCATGTGGTTTGACCTTTCTCCGGACCCCGCACAATGCGGAAGCCTTGTAGCACCAGGCTGCCTTTTACATGATCACTGGGAGTAATAATTGATATATGGTAAATATGTAGGAACATTCGCTTTGGTTAATGCTAATTAACTACCTAAATATGATAAGATCGATGATTGTTATGTATATTCAGGAAAAGCCTCTCTCTCCAACTAAATTTAGCTTTCTATGATCTCATGGTTTGTGCATTTAATACAATTAGAGTGCGTTTGGATTGCGGAATGGGAATAAGGGAAAGGGAATGTGAAAGGAAAGGGTAAAGGGAATAAGGATGTAGGGATGAGAATGGTAATGATTACTTTGTTTGGATAGAAGGTAATAGGAATGTAATTTATTGAGAATGTGAAAAGTAAAGAAAAGAGTTGTGATAAAATTACTTTATACCCTTGATAAAAAAATGAATTTATTTGTTTATAAAATACTTTAAATATCATTATATGATTTAATTATTATGATTAATTTTTTATTAAATAAATCATTATAATTAACTATTTAATTAAATAAATAAATTTATTTATGACATATTCAAAAATCATTATTCATTTCACTTATTATAATTAAATATAAATATCTCCATTTATTTTTTTTAAAATTTAATTATTATAATTAATTATTTAAACCAAATATCTCAATATTTAATCATTTTTGAATGAAATAAATATTTCAATTTAATCATTTATTAATTATTATTTAATAAATATAAATTTATTTAATCATTTTATTATTTCTAATATATTGTGAATATCATTATTCATCTCCATTCTATAATTAAATGTTTATATTAAATATTTCACTTTAATGATTTCCTAATTTAATTATTGTGATTAACTATTTAAGTTAAATAAATTCGTTTATTTATGAAAGATTTGGAAAGATGAAAGATGAATATTTGAAATATTGGAGGGTAAAATAGTCATTTTATTAGGGGGATGGCCAAGGGGTAATTACTATTACTCTGGTGAGGGGAATCTAATTCTCCTCTTCGGGGTAATAATACCACCTTAATGGATACCCAAAGTAATCATTCCCTCCTTGGGGGGAGGGGGGATGGAATGATGAGGGGGGATGGAATGATTACTGCAATCATTTCCCTTGTGTGTGTGTGTGTGTGTGTGTGGGGGGGGGGGGGGGGATTACTGCAATCCAAACACACCCTTAGGTGGCGTTTGGTTAGTGGTAGTTTCAAATCCATGGATTTTGAGTTACATTGTTGTTGTAAATCCTTATATTTTAAAATACAGGAGAGTTAAATCCAGTGTTTGGTTGGATGTATTTTGGAGTGCTGGATTTAGAAAGTATGTGTTTGGTTTGATGTATTTGGAGTGTTGGATTATGGAATCCTTGTATATGGTCACTCATGGTGAGAGGGGGGGATTACTGCAATCCAAATGCACCTTTAGGCGGCATTTGGTTAGAGGTAGTTTCAAATCCATGGATTTTGAGTTACATTGTAGTTGTAAATCCTTATATTTTAAAATACAAGAGAGTTAAATCCAGTGTTTGGTTGGATGTATTTTGGAGTACTGGATTTAGAAAGTATGTGTTTGGTTTGATGTATTTAGAGTGTTGGATTATGGAATCCTTGTATATGGTCACTCATGGTGAGATTACCCTGGGTGATTATTTGTTTTTATAAATGATATAGCCCCCTTAATTTTTTTTTATTAATACATAATTAAATAACTATATATAAATAGTAAAATGTATATTATATATATATATATATATATATATATATATATATATATATAATATAAATATTATATATATATATATACGGGGTTGATACTATGCGCCCGTCCTTATCACTGTACAAATGTGGTCGCTTCATTTTGGTCCACTTGTACAGTGTTTTGAGGAAATCCAACCGTATGGATGGAAAGAATATCGAAAAATAAGTTAGCATGTCAATTTTCATACAATTTGGGAACTTGTACGGTTTTCATCTTAAATGGTGAAATTTTGAATCGGTAAGATTTCTATAAATTTTCACCTGTTAAGATGAAGACCCTACAAGTTCTCAAATTATATGAAAATTGACATGCTAACTTATTTTTCGATGTTCTTTCCATCCATACGGTTGGAAATCCTCAAAACACTGTACAAGTGGCCAAATGGGAGGCGACCTTACTTGCACAGTAATCCGGCCGGCCTTATAATATCAGCCCCGTATATATATATATATATATATATATATATATATATATATATATATATATATGGTCACTCATCTTGAGGGATTTGGTTTTACGGGATTTGGTTAAACCAAATCCCATAACTATGGGATTTGAAGCTACAGTGTAGTTGTAAATCCAGTCAACCAAACATGGGATTTAAAAAGTGGCCGGATTTGCAAATACACTGTATTTGAAATTCGGCCAAACAAACACCACCTTAGTTTCCTCCAACTAAAACTAATATCATCTTGCCAGCTCACTAAACCTTTTGCTTTGACATTGGTTATTATGTTAATGAAAGGCCTTCCCCACCAATTTAGAACTTGTAGGTTCATTTGTTATGCTTTCATTGCATTACTTGATTTCTAAGTTTTAGTCTTCTAAACTGGACTTTGAAGCTTCGTATGTCACTGTTACAGTCATCTGACTATTTCATTGAATTGAGTCAGAATAAGGCCATTAACACCAACATTGAGAAAATTTCCATGCAGTACTCTATTCTAGAGCCTCTGAGATTAAATATTGATATTTTTATTCAATTTAGACTTTTGATAACTTCAAAGTTTTTTTTCCTATGCTCAAATTCACTTTTTTTATTCTTTTTTTAACTTACTTTTATTCCATGAAGGAAAAATTGAGAACTCATATTATTATAGTGCCATTTTTTTGTATATCTAAGTTATAATGCCTAAAATTTGCATTGCTTTCGTATTGATTATGTAATAATGTGTTAGCGGAAAAACATTAAATTAATGCTATTGGATTGACAAGATTGCAGAAGATGTTACACCACCTGCACTGGTTTTGAAGGCTTTGGCTATCATTTCAAATATTCTACCTGAAGCAAAGTTGTTCCCACAAAAGGATTTGGCAGAGCTGGCATTCCGAATCCCTCAAAAAAGAAAAATGGTCAGTTCGAGGACAAGTCTTGAGAAGTATTTTTCTTGTTTTTTGCTAGTTAGTAAATTAGAATTTTTCTGAATCTAGTATGGGCTTAACAAATTTTCATTTAGTATTACTATTACTTGCTTTGCTTATGTTGGTATATTTTTATTAAACCTCAATGTGATAATTTTACATTAGGTATAGAAGTAGTAAATTGCATCTTAAATTTCCATGGGATACATTGTAATACTCTCACATACATTATGCATTAGTTGAACCTTAGTTTACTAAATAGAGTATTTAAACATATGCTTAAGGAACAAATGTAAATCGGATAAACTAAGGTTCAACTAGTGCATAATAGATGGAGATTGACCTAATAAACATCATCTGACCTGTAATCCCCAAGAGTTTTGATGCATATATTTTGGTCCCTATCTTAGGATTATAAGAGGACCCTTCAAGACAACTCCAATGAGATCATTGAAGGAAGACCGACCCATATATTTGACTGTCTCTTGATATTGTGATTGGTCATTTCATCCCGCATGCACTAGTTGAAATCCTGGTCATACTATGATCTTTCATCCCGACATTAGAGAATTGAAGTCTCACAAGTCACATGTATTATGAAACAAGGAACTCAAATTTTTCACATTGTAGCTTTCTAGTTTGTCACCAATATCTAGATCAACATATATTGAAACCAAGTTTTACTAGAGCTTAGCAGCTAGATAGTTGGGAATTATTCTATTTATATTTTCACTATAGTTTATAACTTAATCTGCATGAAAGCACTTTTATGCTCTTAACTTACTTAATAATCTAGCAAATTGTTTTTCTGGCTTCCCTTCTATATGCTCATTTAGCAGCCATCTCCCTTTCTATTCAAGGTAACTTGTTATGTATGCTATATAGTACTCCTTTATGTATAGAATAGCTCATAGAACATGTTAACGAGATTTTCGGGAAGATCCCAAGAACCAAGTCAACACTTAAATTTGTAAGGTTTTTATGGGGAAAGAATCCAAGAAGATCGAGGGAGGGGGAATCAAGAAAACAAAACGCCAAGACTTTTACGTGGAAAACCCCTTGAATCGGGGAAAAACCACGGGCCTCCAAGCTTTGGAGAGAGAAATTCCACTATGAGCGACTTTACCAGGGAGAGGAGAGAGGAGGTGGAACGCGGGTATACAAAGAGTTCAATCCCCTTTACAAGTGTGAGGTCTTGGCTTTTTATAGGGTTTGGTTACAACCTCTTCGGTTTTTTGGGTCGGCTTGTTGCTTTTTCTAGAAGGGTTCATGGCTTCTCGGGAAAAGGAAGAAGATGGGTCTTGTTCGGAAGTTGGTTCGGCAGGCTCTTCGGAATTCTCTTTTGCTTTGGAGACCGTTTGGAAGGCTGTTCGAAAGGCTCTTCGGAAACTCCTCTTCCTTCGGAATTTGCCAGGAGGCTCTTCTAATTACTCTTCGGTTTGGTCTTTGAAGGTCTCTTCGGAGGATGCTTCGGGGTTGCCTTCGGAGTGTTCCCTTGGAAGGACTCTTCGGTCTTTTTGAGATTCGGCTAGTGATCGAGGGTGTGAGATCCTTCCACGTGTCAGGGTGATGTGTTTCCACGTGTCTCTACTGATTTCACCCTTATCATCAGTCCCCCCTCTAGTATGCTTGCGCAAGCTAAGCATACAGCGACGCGCGACCGCGTGGCGAGATCTTCCAAAGAATGGTTCGGTATGAATGTATGGGGAGGATGCGTCCGCTTGGTCCCAAATTAGGTAGAAGTTACGAATGGCGGTGAAGGGTCTAATCATCGGCAGGGTGCATTAAATGCGCAGTATCTTTCGCATTTTCGAGGCTCCTTTTCGCAGCGTTGGTAGGGGTAATGATTGTGATCGCTCCATCACGCCTTTACGCGGGCGTGAATCCATGGCAGCTCCGATCTGTGCTTTGATCTGAGCCTTCCGCTGCTTGGTCTACGCGTCCGGCCCTGATTACGCGCTGGTTGGAGAGGCGATCTGACTGGTTGGGAGGGAAATCGTGTTTGTTATACCCTCCTCCATCGCGTCTTCCTCTTTCGAAAAGGCTTTTCCCTCTCAAGAGACCTCAGTCATCTTCTTCGCCGCGAGCTCTGGTTGTGTGCATGCGAAAGGGCTTTTCAGTGTTCTTCCGGTCGTCACTCATGGCTTCAGGTGAGCCATCTTCTTCTTCTGCTCCTTCTGCTGTTTTTTCGTTGGTCGATCCTCCCGTTTTAGCCCTTGAGACTGTCGCTGATGTTGTCAAAAAACCAGACGCTTGTTCTCCTTCTTTCCCTAACCTCCTTTCTTCAAAGACGATTCATAAGATAGCTTTAGCGTATAAGATTACTGGAGTTGAATCTTCTTTGAAGTATAGAGTTCCGGCGCCTTCGGAACGTGCGAGTTCTCCTTCTGAGAACGGTGAAATCGCTATTTACTACGATGCCCTTCTGGCTGGTCTTCGACTGCCATTCCCGAAGCTTTTCGTAGATATCTTTAGGGAATTCGATGTCTGTCCGTCTCAATTAGCCCCGAATTCTTGGAGGTGTCTATGTGGGTTTGTAATTATGTGTCGTTATCATCGACTTGAGCCCACAGTTTCTCGGTTTAAGCTTTTCTTCAGCTTGAGTAAGGAGAGACAGGGTGATTGGTACTATTTTGGGGCTCGGGGGAATAGGAGGTTCCTCGGCCCTGTCCCTTCGTCAATAAAAGAGTGGAAGTCGAAGTTTTTCTTTGTTTCCAATTCCAAAGGGTTTGGGGTTCGGACCCAATGGGGTTCTCCGAAGCTTCTTCCATTGGAGAGGAAGGAATTCACGCCGGAGGAGGCTTCCGAATTTCAGCGGCTCAAGGAGTGGCTCGATATTCCTGTTGATAAATATTTGACTAACGAGATTCTCCAAGCCTGTGATCTTTGTCCGGCCCTGGGTAGGGTCTTCGTTTTGTCCACTTTTCTTTTCGCTAAGATTCCGATGCCTTTCCATTCTTCTGATGTGTTTTACATGTACACCTTTGCAGGTAATCCGATCGAGGCGAAAACTGCGTTGAATATTCTTCTGGCTAGAGTTAGGGCTAACGAGGCCAAGTTGAGAGCAGAGAAGCTCGAAAAGAAGAAGAGGAAGGCCTCGATGTTGAGTGATAAGCCTCCGGAGTCTATCAGGAAGGGAGAGGAGGCTTCGCTGGCGAGGAGGGCGCGGGGAGTTGTGGAGGAGCCGGACCAGGAACCTGGGGAGAGAAGAAAGGGAAGCGAGGCAAGTGCTCGTTCGCGGAAGATCTTGAAGCGGAACCAGAAGGCAGTTGCTTCGAAGAAGAAGGTGACCATAATTGAGGTTCCCGAAGAGGGGGATGGAGATGAGGTGACTCCTCCCGTGAGGGAAGGAACCGCTTCCGAGGAGGACTTCGCCTCGGCTAACGCGAAGAAGGTTGAGGTCGCGAAGTGTTTCCTCTGTAAGCGTTTCTTCTGAACCGCTTGACTCAGGGGGTCTCTTGTTACGGGAGATAGAGAATGCTTTGGGTTCTGTTTGCGGTGTCGTAGAGGAAGGCGACCACGGGACTGCTCGTTCTGAAGAGCTGGAACGAGGACATGACTTAGTCCCTCCGTCAGAGAAGATGGCGCCAGTCCGTGAGGGATGTGGGTCAATCTTCGAGGGCTCCATGGGGCTCGGGTTCAATCCATTCGATGGCCTCTTGTCACGCATCCCGCTAGCAAGTGTTTCATTGGAACTCCTTCCGGACCGAGGAGATGGAGGCTCGGTTGCGATGTCACCGAAGTCGGTGGCGGCTCATATCGTGGCTGCGGTCTCGGTAAGTTCTTTCCAATTTCTATCTTTAAGGGCCTCTGGATGCTTGGTACTTAGATAGTGCGCGTATCCTCTTTTGAGTGGGGTGATGATGGACCGAGCCTTGAAGCTATTTGGAGGCGAGCCGCAATCTCCGGCGTCGTGGTCAAGTCACGGGAGGAGAACCAGAGGCTTCGGACAGATTTTTCTCTCTTGCTGGGGGAGAAGGATAGGGTTGAGGGGTCCCTTAAGTTGTCTTCTGCCCAGTGCGAACGCTTGTTGGAGGAGAAACTAAAAGCTAGAGGGTCGCGTGAAGGCCCGAGGCGAGAGGGTGAAGGAGCTGGAGGAAGCGGTGGAGGCGGTCAGTCGAGGATAGCCGAGGAACGATGTCTTCTTCTTGAGTGAGCCTCGCTTCTTCCCAAGCCGAGGTCAAGAAGCTCTCCTCGGATGAGATTACGCTAACCAATCAATCCTTCTTCTTGAGGGAGAAGGACAAGTCAGTGAGGAGGCGGAGGCGAAGGATGGTTCTTTGGCCAGTAGGTCTTGAGAAAAGCGCCGCGGTGGAGGAGAAGGAGCGAGCTCTTAAGGAGATAGCTTCCCTTCAAGAGACCTTGGGCCTGCGTCATGAGCCGTATAAAAATTTGGAAGCTGTTTCTGCCTTGTACAAGGAGAAGGATCAGGGGTACGGGGCTGGTTTTCAGAAGGGGGGTGAGGAGGCCTTCAAGATTTTCAAGGAGCTGGTGCTGAAGTTTGTCTCCTCCGAGGTGTAGGGGACCCTTTCGATAAACTTCAACACTCTGTCGTACAAACAGGCCCTCAAGACCTTGGCTGGTGAAGATCCGAATGTAGAAACTGACGACGAGCTCTCGGATGACGAGCTCTCCTTGGACGAAACCGAGGGTAAGGTTTTATGCACTGTTTCCTTCTTGTTGCTCTTGTGTAGCTTATCGAAGCCTGGCCGTTGCGACTCTGTTCCTGAAACGGCTCGTGGCGAAGAAATTGCTTCGGTTGGGGAGCGATCTCTGGAAGGTGCTTCGACTTTGGGCCGCGGAGGAGAAGAGGGCTCCGAAGCAAGAGGTGGTGATGGCGAGAGTTGTATCGGTGCCTCTCCTATTCCGGAGGGCACTTCGTTGCCGTAGGGGCTCTTTTTGCTTTTCCTTTTGTAACTTGTATAGTCTTTGTTCCATGAACGTTTCGAATGTACCGAAGACGTCTAGTTTTGAATGAATCTTGCGTTGCTTTCGCCATATCTGTGCTTATTTCTTTTTGCAACTTGATAGAGACATGTTTCTTGAAGTTGAAGTAGTGAAAGTCTTGTTCTTGAGGGGAAATGGAAGTGGCTCGTGCCCATGGCCTTGATTTCGAGGGGGAGTCGAAACGGTTCGCGATCAAGGCGCGGAACCCTGATTCCGAGGGGGAGTCGAAGCGGTTCGCGATCAAGGCGCGGAACCCTGATTCCGAAGGGGAATCGAAGCGGTTCTCGATCAAGGCGCGGAACCCTGATTCCGAAGTGTTTCTTTTCCAAGGCATTGACTATAGCTAGCGGATGTATTATCGTGGCGCAAAGATGAGGCCTTATTGATAATACTTCCTCGGTAGCCGGTGGAAGGGGCGTTTGAGCTTCTTCCCCTCCATCCTGGCGAGTCGGTACCTGGTCTCACGATTCCGGTCACGACATAGGGCCCCTCCCAATTCGGGGTTAACTTTCCTGTCTTGCTCTTGTTCCCTTCGAACTTGTTTTCTCGCAAGACTAAGTCGCCTATCTGGAAGGTGACTTCCTTTACTTTTGCGTCGTAAAACTTCTTTACCTTCTGACGATAGGCCGCTGCTCGGAGATTCGCCGAATCTCTTTTCTCCTCGAGGAGGTCTAATTCAGCCCTGAGTTGTTCCTCGTTGGTTGCTTGATCAAATGATTGTGTCCGAAGGGTGGGTATCTTAATCTCTGGAGGGATTACCGCCTCCACCCCGAAGGCGAGGGCGAAGGGGGTCTCCCCTGTGGGCGTTCGGGTGGTGGTTCGGTAGGCCCATAGGGTCGCCGGGACCTCTTCTGCCCACGAGGTGCCGTTGCTGAGGACCCTAGTCTTCAGACCGTGAAGCAGAGTTCGGTTGGTGACTTCGACTTGTCCGTTCGCTTGGGGGTGAGTAACTGACGTGAGTCTATGTTCGATCCCGAGCCCTTCACAGAAGGCCTTGAAAGCGGAATTGGCGAACTGGCGGCCATTGTCTGTGATGAAGGCTACGGGAATTCCGAATCGACAGACGACTGATTTCCAAAGGAAGGAGCGACACGCCTTCTCCGTAATGCTGGATAGGGGTTCGGCTTCTACCCACTTGGTGAAGTAGTCGATGGCGACTATTAAGAATTTTAACTGCCGAGCGGCGACTGAGAAAGGACCAAGAATGTCCACTCCCCATAGGGCGAATGGTCTCGAACCCACGATTGGGGTTAGGTGAGCGGAGGGCTTCTTTTGAATGTTGGAATGCCTCTGACATGCGTCGCACTTCCGAGTGAACTCGATAGCGTCTTTAGACAAGGTCAGCCAATAGTATCCTTGTCGAAGGACTTTGTGGCTAAGAGCTCTACCGCCCTGGTGATCTCCTGCCACTCCTCCGTGGATTTCCGTGAGGACACGTTCCGCTTCGGAAGGTCGCAGACATCTCAAGAGCGGCAGGGAGTAAGACTTCTTGTAGAGTTGGCCGTCTATGATGCTGAAGCGGGTGGATCGGACTGTGATGCTTCGAGAGATCTTAGGGTCTGGTGGGAGCGTTCCGTTCTTGAGGTAGTCGAAGATGGGGTCCATCCAACAATGTTCGTTTTCTATGTCGAGGAGTTCTTCGGGGGGACGGGATTCGATTGTCTTTGCCGTCAGATGTTGGATGTTGACGAGCTGCTGGACGTCTCTCTTTGAGGTGGCAAGCTTGGATAGGAGGTCCGCCTCTTGATTTTCTGCCCAGGGTACTTTGTTGATATGAACATTCTGGAAGCTCTTCATGAGGCGCAGTACTACGGCTTTGTACTTTGACATGTTCTCCTCCCGAGCCTCGAATTCTTGTGTCAGGTGACCCACCACGAGCTGTGAGTCGGTATTTATCTGCAGGTTTTGGATCCCGAGGCCTCGCGAAATTCCACTCGCTATCACCGCCTCGTATTCAGCTTCGTTGTTTGTGGCTTTGAAGTTGAACTTGAGGATGGTGGAGGTGTTCCATCCCGAGGGGGAACGGAGGGTTATCCCCGCTCCGGAGTTCTCCGTGGTGGCCGAACTATCTGTGTGCAAGACCCACTGGGGAGAAGAAGCTGGGTGCGTCTCCGAGGGATCCATGGTTTCGGGTCCCTCGGTTTTAGTGATGGTAAGTTCCGCGATAAAGTCTGATAGAACTTGGGCCTTGATGGTTGTTCGGGGGGCATAACTGATATCGTGCTCTCCGAGCTCGATCACCCATTTCGCTAGGCGACCCGAGGCGTCGGGCCTGTGGAGTATTTGCTTTAATGGCTGATCCGTGAGCACCTTTATTTTGTGGGATTGGAAGTAGGGGCGAAGCTTTCTGGCTGATGTTACCAATGCGAGGGCGAGCTTCTCGAGAGGGAGGTACCTTGACTCGGTATCAGAGAGTACCTTGCTGGTGTAATATACAGGTTTGTGTATCTTGTTCTCTTCCCTTGTGAGAACTGAACTGACGACCCAGTCTGTGACCGCAAGGTAGATGTAGAGCTCCTCTCCTGCCCTCGGTTTGGAGAGGAGGGTGGGTGACTGGAGATAGGCTTTCAGTTGGTCGAGGGCCTTGTTGCATTCCTCCGTCCATTGTAACTTTGGTGCTGCTCGAAGGGCTCGAAAGAAAGGGAGATTCCTCTCTCCGGATCTCGAGATAAATCTTCCAAGAGCGGCCAATCTCCCGTTGAGGCGCTGGATCTCTTTGATGGTTCTTGGGGGCCTGGTTTCCATGATGGCTCGAATTTGCTCCGGATTGGCCTCGATTCCTCTCTCTGTGATCATGAACCCGAGGAATTTCCCCGAGCGAACACCGAAGGCACATTTATTTGGGTTGAGACTCATGCCATGGGCTCGTAATGCTTCGAAAGTCTCCTGGAGGTCGGAAGCATGATGTTCGGCCTTTGCACTCTTGACAAGAATATCGTCAACATAAGCCTCGACATTTCTTCCAATTTGCTTTGCGAAGACTTTGTTTACTAACCTTTGGAACGTTGCCCCTGCGTTTTTCAGTCCGAAGGGCATGACCTTGTAGCAATATGTCCCCCTGGAGGTGATGAATGAGGTTTTTTCCTCATCCTCTTTAGCCATTCGGATTTGGTTATATCCTGAGAACGCATCTAGAAAACTAAGCATCTCATAGCCAGAAGTAGAGTCCACGAGGTTATCTATTAGAGGCAGGGGGTAGCAATCCTTGGGGTAGGCTTTATTAAGATCCGTAAAGTCTACACACATACGCCATTTTCCATTGGCTTTCTTTACAAGGACTATATTAGAGAGCCATTCGGGATACTGGACCTCCCGAATGAATTCCGCCTTCAACAGTTTGTTGACCTCCTCCTCGGCGGCTTCAAGGCGGTCCGAGGAGAGGTTCCTTCTCTTCTGGATGACTGGTTTCGAAGAGGGGTCCACTTTTAGGTGGTGCTCTATGATGGTGCGAGGTACTCCTGGCATTTCTTCGGCGGACCAGGCGAAGATGTCCGCATTTCGCTTAAGGAGCGCTAGTAGTTCTTCTTGGAGCGCAGGAGTGAGTTCGCTGCCGAGCTGTACTGTTTGTTGGGGGGCTTCGTCATCAAGTTGACACGCCTTCAGTTCTTCTGCTGGCGTCGGGCGACGAGCTTCTCGATCTTCATCTTTGGGGAGCAGCTCTTCGAGGGTTAGTGCTTCGGGCGGCCTGTTGGATCGTCCTCCTCGGCTTTTCAGGTGGTTGACGTAGCACTGCCGAGAGGCTGCTTGATCACCCTTTATTTCTCCACACCCATGCTCAGTTGGGAATTTCAACATCATGTGATAAGTGGAGGGAACTGCACCAAAGGTGTTCAGAGAGGGTCTTCCCATGATAGCATTATAGCTAGAGGGCACCAACCACCGTGAATTGGATCATGGAGGACACTTCTCGTGGAGGGTCGCCGAGGGTAATCGGAAGAGTTATGACACCTTCGGGTCAAGTGGACTTCCATCAATCCCATTAGAGGGACTTGCGGGCTTTAAATTTTTCGGACCGATCTTCATTCGCCAAGGCCCAGGAAAATGATGTCAATCGAACTCCCAAAGATCGACGCAGCACTCGTACATAATGAAGATCCCTACTTTGACCGCTATTACCAAGGCATCGTCATGGGGTTGGGGAGACTCCTCGTAGGGTCTTCGTTTGAGAAAGTTATGGGCTCACGGTGGGCGGACTCGCTCGAGGTGGTTCTTCGGTATCGCCCCACCATCCTCGCGTAATTCTTCCGAGAGGAGGAGTTTCACCTCCGCAGCCTGTGACCTCCCCGCGATGAAGTGCAAGGGGACGCAGACGGCGGGCGACCGGGTGCAGCCGGCGCTTCGGGCGTTGGCTCCCGGCCGCAAGAATTGATCGAAGTTTCTTCGCTCGACGCAGGTCTTCAATGGCATCTTCAGTGTACATACCCCTCGGCCAGTGACCTTTAGCTTGGTGGTAGGCACAAAACTTCCGCCCGCTTCATGGGCTTGGATTCCTTTATGGGATTCGGTTGTTTCAAGAGCTTTTTGTGTTATATTTGCATCAGTACATTCTCCCTTGTCGTATTGAGGTTGGTGTAGTTATCATACTTTCCTGGGAGCCGAGGTCTCCTGGGCTCCTGCGGGCCGCGATCGGTTCGTCGGGCGAACTCTTCTCGCTTCATTTCTGGGTCCCTTCGGGTCCGCCGTTCCCCTCGCCTTGGGTCTCTATATCTCTCGGATCGGGATTCTTCCCTCTGAAACTCCCTGATCCTTTGCAAAGTTTCCTCCTTCCGGCCAGCTTTGAACTCTTCGCTAGCGATGAAAGACTGCGCTCGGTTCATGAGTTCGGGGAGGTCCTTAGGAACAGATCCGGAGATTGCATCGAGGAAAGGACCATCCCGAAGCCTATCTAATGCCGCGCCGACGACCATAATGGAATCGGGGTGCGACATCCCTAAGCCTCTGCTAAATCTGCCCAAGTAATCTCAAGGCTTTCCTTCCATCCGCCAGACCGAGGAGCAATCTGGTTCTTCATCTCGCCGCATGGTTGGCGAACCTTCGGAAGAAGAGTTCGGTTAGTCGCCTGAAGCTGGCTATGGACTCGAGGGGAAGGCTTCGGAACCAGTCATAGGCGATTCCCGTGAGGGTCTTGGGAAATGCGCGGCACAAGACCACTTCATTGAGACCATTAGTCATTATTTCGCAAGAATAATGCCGTACGCTCGTAGGGATCGCGCGCCATCGTAATATCGATGTTCTGAGGCTAGACTTTCTCAGGCAACGGGGCCTCCTAGATAGCCCTGATGAAGGGTGAGGCCAAGTACGGAACATGAGACAAGACCTCTCGCTGGCCGACTCTCTCCGTGGTAGGACTCTGGAGAGCGATGGCGTCGAGGAGAGCGACCCCTTAACTGATAATCACGGGGGGATCTATACCTTGGCGGGGAGCGCCCATATGGATAATGCCGAGGCGGGTGTGACTGGGGAGAGTCCCTTCTCGGAGGACGATGTCGAGGCGACGGGTGGTCCCAATATGGCTCGGGAGATCCGAATCCTCTCGGAGAGGCAGGACGCCTCTGTAGGTATCCGTGATCAGGCCGAGAGCGGTCTCTCCCCCGGAAATAATGTGGGGTGGGGCTCCGGCTTAGGGACCGATGGTTTCGCTCCCGTGGTGGTGTATGCACATGGTGCCGGGGGGAGTGAGTCGCGGAATATTCCCGGTTCTCTAGGCGATGTGGTGGATCGCGTGCAGCTGCCGCTTGACGCGGCGACCGCCACACCATGCCGTGTACTGTCGGGCGAGCCGCCTTTCCATGGTCAGAAGTTTATCCTCCGGGACTTCCATGGTTCGAGGACCAAGCGGAAGGTCTTCTTCGACTGCTCGAGGGGCTTCGTCTGGGGGCGGCGGTGTTGCTCCGGTTGGGGCGGGCGTCGCTTCAATAGGGGCGGAGTTGGGTGAATGGCACCTGCCCTGCTCTTGGTTACGCTCGCCTTGATCTTCTTGTGGTCGCCATGACTTCTTGATCGCAATCCCCACAGACGGCGCCGAAATGTTAACGAGATTTTCGGGAAGATCCCAAGAACCAAGTCAACACTTAAATTTGTAAGGTTTTTATGGGGAAAGAATCCAAGAAGATCGAGGGAGGGGGAATCAAGAAAACAAAACGCCAAGACTTTTACGTGGAAAACCCCTTGAATCGGGGAAAAACCACGGGCCTCCAAGCTTTGGAGAGAGAAATTCCACTATGAGCGACTTTACCAGGGAGAGGAGAGAGGAGGTGGAACGCGGGTATACAAAGAGTTCAATCCCCTTTACAAGTGTGAGGTCTTGGCTTTTTATAGGGCTTGGTTACAACCTCTTCGGTTTTTTGGGTCGGCTTGTTGCTTTTTCTAGAAGGGTTCATGGCTTCTCGGGAAAAGGAAGAAGAGGGGTCTTGTTCGGAAGTTGGTTCGGCAGGCTCTTCGGAATTCTCTTTTGCTTTGGAGACCGTTTGGAAGGCTGTTCGAAAGGCTCTTCGGAAACTCCTCTTCCTTCGGAACTTGCTCAGGAGGCTCTTCTAATTACTCTTCGGTTTGGTCTTTGAAGGTCTCTTCGGAGGATGCTTCGGGGTTGCCTTCGGAGTGTTCCCTTGGAAGGACTCTTCGGTCTTTTTGAGATTCGGCTAGTGATCGAGGGTGTGAGATCCCTCCACGTGTCAGGGTGATGTGTTTCCACGTGTCTCTACTGATTTCACCCTTATCAGAACACATAAATCATTTGGATCAAATTCATAACTTAGAAGTTATATGAAGAAAGAATACAATCCTCAAAAGAATAAAAAAACAAGAAAATAAGAAACATGTATGCTTTTATTTTGTTTTACAGATAATCATAATATAGTACCTTATTAAACTATTTGCTTAATCATACAATAGAATATTTTATTATTTCTTATATGTTTCAGACTGCTTTCAATGCCATCTCATACTCTGACCAAATGCGATTGAGGACAGCTGTTGAACTGATTAAAGCTACTCATGATATTGAATCCCAACTGGAGAAGGTTAGTTCCAAACTTCCAACTAGTTGTTCCGATTGTCTTTCTACACTTATATATATGAACACACACTTGCAATTACCCATATTCACTTCAACATGTCATTCATTTTTATAGATGCTTATGAATGGATTTAGTTTCTTGTTTTGCAAAATCTTCATGGTAAATTGTTTTTGACAGACTAAAGGAAAGGGCATATTCCAGAAGGGATAATTGCAGATGGAACATACACACATAAGATATGTTCCTTCTGTAGTTGGTATATTTTCATAGTTAAGTGGCGTTTATTTGGAAAACCTCCATATCATTTTTTTGGCTTTCCTTTATCCTACATGCAGTCAAGTGACAAACTGAGTAGACATTGTTATGGATGTGGATGTTCATTTTGTCTTCTTGATGCACTAGAACCTTTTTAGAAACCCCTTGAGGAAAGGCACACTATTAACAGCAGCATGTAGTTCATGCATTTATATTGAGTTTATAGCACAGGAATGAGGGATTTTAATTATTACTATATGTATTAACTATGCAACCTATCATTCTTCATGTATCTTTGGCTTCCATCTCAATCAGTTCTTCCTGAATCTGTTTTATCCTGAACTCGAGTCATAGTGAAAAGAAACAGATTGGTGCAAGATGAATTTTCATTGATGTGATTGAACATATATACAGCTTGCTTAAGCCTAACTCTCCATCAATCAAGCTATACAATCAAGCTAACATCCCTACAATCAAGCTATACTATATTAAGGTCTACTGCAATCTAGGAACAGATAAGGAAACATTTATTTACAGTTCAATATAGGAGATATTATAGATATCGCAGATTCTAGTTTCTAACACCCCCTCAAGTTGGAGAATGGATGTCTTGCACTCCCAACTTGCGAACCATGGGAATGAAGAGTTTCTTTCCCAAAGCCTTGGTCAATACATTTGCCAATTGATGCGTAGATTTCACAAACCTTGTCACTATAGAGCCATCTTGAATCTTATCTCTTATATAATGACAGTCCATCTCTATGTGTCTTATATGTTCATGAAATACTGGATTTGCTGCTACTTGTGGGGCAGCCTTATCATCACGATGCAACAATGCAGGTTCTTGATGCAAGACACCCAAATCTTTGAACAAATAACGCAACCATGTTAGTTCACAATAAGCTTCGGTCATTTCACGATACTCTGCTTCGGCGGAGGAAAGAGAGGCTGTTTTCTGCCACTTCAACTTCCATGAAATCAATGAAGGGCCCAAGAATACATATTACCTTGTGGTAAATCTCCTAGTGAGGGGACATTCTTCCCAATCTGAGTCGCAAAAGGCTCGTAAGTGAAGATCATTAGCTAAAGAGAAAAAGAGGCCTTGACCAGGCGCAGATTTTAGGTAGTGCACAACGCGCAAGGTTGCTTCCCAGTGGTCCTTTCGTGGCTGATGCATGAACCTTCTTAATACATGTATAGGGTATGTAATATCCGGCCTCAACACTGTAAGATATTAATCTCCAAATCAATCTTCTATACCAGTCTGGATCCTTGAGAAGATCACTTTTATCGGGCAATTTCAAACCCCGCTCCATGGGAGTATCAATAGGAGCAGCCCTAATAGTCTCGTATCCTTGATGATTTCCAATGCGTACTTTCGTTGAGAAATAAAAATGCCACTTTTAGATGCAGAAATTTCGATACCAACGAAGTACTTCAAGTTACCAAGATCTTTAAGGTGAAAATTATTATGCAAGAACTTCTTGATTTCAGCAATGCTCATAGGATCATTTCCGGTAATTAAAATGTCATCGATATATATTAGAAGAGTGGTGAAAAACTTGCCTTGTTGTCCGGTAAAGAAAGAATAGTCTGTCTTTGATTAGACATAACCGGCTGAATGGATAACATTAAAAAATTTAGTGTTGATTGATATATATCAGAAGAGTGGTGCAAAACTTGCCTTGTTGTCTGGCAAAGAAAGAATAGTTTGTGTTTGATTGGACATAACCGGCTGAACGGATAACATTAAAAAATTTAGTGTTGTCGAGATGCCTGTCTCAAATGATTTGTGAAGGCGATAAACCAAGTGTTTCCTCTTTGTCGCTGAAGACTTGGCGGTGGAGACATATAGACTTCTTTGTGAAGATAATATAAATATGTCTCCACCGCCAAGTCTTCAGCGACAAAGAGGAAACATATATATTATCTTCACAAAGAAGTCTATATGTCTCCACCGCCAAGTCTTCAGCGACAAAGAGGAAACACTTGGTTTATTCGCCTTCACAAATCATTTGAGACAGGCATCTCGACAACACTAAATTTTTTAATGTTATCCGTTCAGCCGGTTATGTCCAATCAAAGACAAACTATTCTTTCTTTACCGGACAACAAGGCAAGTTTTTCACCACTCTTCTGATATATATCGATCAACACTAAATTTTGCCTCAAACCTCTAATGCTTAATGGATCCATCCGATTGATGCTTTATCTTATAAACCCATTGATATCCAATCGGGGTTTTTGCCAGTCGGAAGAGGTGTCAATATCCAAGTTCTATTATCTTCAAGGGCTTTTAATTCAAAACTCATTGCTTGCTGCCATTTAGGATGACAATAGCTTCAGAATAAGAACGGGGTTCGACATCATGACTAATCTGTGTAACAAAGGACCGATAGACATGCATATTGCAGTGATAAGAAACATATGTAATCTTGGAGCTTCACCGGTGGATTATGTGAGCAGTTGGAGTGCGAAGAGCTCGGGTAAAGGTGGAGGTGATGGAGCATTTTGGGACGAAAGTGGTGCCAAGGCTATGAAAGAGGAGAGATCTGTGATGTTGGGTGATGGTGGAATTGATGATGGGGAAAGAAGGATAGAGGACTAAGGTGGAGACACTGTAAGAAAAGAGAAAAACGGCGATATAGGAGGAGGTAAGGATGTCGGGATTTCGGGAGGAAGTATAAAGATAAGTTTGGTGCGGCGGGAGTAGGATTTTGAGTATAGTGGGATTGATGTTGACGGTGGGAAAAGAGTTGGGGCAAAGGTGAATTTGGCGGAGGGGAATTTGGTGATGAGCAAGGGAGCAAAGAGGAATTTTGTGGGGAGGGCCTCTAGCAAAGGGGAATTTTGCTCAATGGGTGAAGTGTTTTCAGCGATGTAGTATGTTTGGTTAGAAGAGAGAGAATAGGAAAAGTAAAGGTCCTGATGTGGACCTGGGTCAGGAATGGGATTGAGCCTGAAGGAAGTATTTGCCCAACAGATATAAGAGAAGCATATTTAAAAATATATCAATGGATTTAACATCTCTGCTAGTAAAGGTTTTCTGGGTGGAGATATTGAAGAGTTTGTATCCATTCTGACCAATTGGGTAACCAATGAAAATGCAAGCCATGGCCTGATAATCAAACTTGTGAGAAGGGTGAACATTGGTGGCATAAGCAAGGTAACAAAAGACATGGAGATAAGAGTATAAGGGTGGTTCGGAGTAGATATTCGTATGGAGTTTTGAAGGAAAGAACGGGCGTAGGCAACCTATTAATGATGTGTACAATAGTGAGTGCGCACTCCCCTCAGAATTGATGAGGCAATTGAGCTTGAAATTTTATAGCTCGGGCAACTTGTAAAATATGACGATGCTTGCGTTCCATCACCCTATTTTGTTGGGGCGTGTAAACACAAGAATGTTGAAAAACGACACCATTATCTTTAAAAAAATTTTGAAGCGAAAGAAATTCCCAACCATTATCACTATGAAAAGTTTTGATTTGAGACGAAAACTGAGTAGATACACAGTGGAAGGAACGCGTGAGTAAAAATTGTGCTTAATCTTTATATTTCATCAAAAAAATCCAAGTAAAGCGAGTATAGTCATCAACAATTATAAGAAAGTAATGGGCTCCAGAAAGATAAGAATGCTTATAGTAACCCCAAATATCACAATGAATCAAATCAAAAGGTTGTTTTGAAGTAATTGAACTAGTACCAAAAGGTAAACGATGCTCCTTTGATAAAGGACAAATAGGGCAAGCATTATTTGATGGAATTGAAACATTTAAGAAATTCTTAGCAAAGAAACTTAGATGGGAATGAGAAATATGACCGAGATGGCTATGCCAGAGATCGGTGGAAGAAGTGGTGAGGTTGCAGGGTGGTTGTTGGGTTGACAAAAGATGAGGTTTAGTGTTGGCTTTCTCCGTCGCTAATGTTACTAGATAGTACAGTCCATCACGCCGCTTATCTAAACCAATCATCTTCCTCGTAGCCAGTAAAATACACCAATAAGGATAAAACGTCAGTGAATAATTCAATTATCTCATCAAGCTGCTCACAAACATTAAATCAACCTTGAATGTAGGAACACATAAGACATGCAAGTAGTATATGAAATTTAAGGGCAATGTTTATTTGGCAATAATTTTGGCATTCCTTCCACTTGGTAACAATATTGGTGGCAATGAATAATGTTTATTTTTATGCAAGAATGATTTTTAAGATGAAGAGATGTGGTCTGTAGTACCGCTGTCGATTATCCAATGGCGAGAACATACTTTAGACAAATCTGGTTTAGTCATTGCTGTATTTGCTGGAGAGTTAAAGTCTTTCTTGCTGAGAAGTAATAAAACTATTTAAGTTGGGCCTTAAACAATGAAACTGTTGATTTTTCCTCTCCAAATACTTGATTGGCTGCATGGGCTCCTTTATATTAATTTGGGCCTGAATTCTACCTTGACTTAGGATGGCCTGGTGGAAATCCATGTAATTGGAAGCACTTTTGGACCTAATGGCCCATATCTCCACAATATGTACTTTGGGGATGTAGACGGCTTGAAGCTGTGCGTCACTGATCTCCTCTAAAACCTAAACGACAATCTCCTCTAGATGAAAAGTGAGGACGATTGTGATCGCCCTGTGAGGAATAAGATTTGTCTGAGCGCACATCTTAACGCTGAAATGGACGATTTATAGCCACTTAGCTCTCGTTGAAGTATTTATCTTGCCACCGCTTCGTACCGCTATAGCAGCGCTCATATCCGATTCTCTTGTTGTACAATTTACACTGAGAGCTCGCTGCTTTTTCTCTTGAGCCATAGATGCGTATGCTTGGCGGATGGAATGAAGAGGGTTCATCAAGAGAATTTGTCCACAAATTGCACTGTAACTCTCGTTCAAACCCATTAGAAATTGCATCAATTTTTGTGAATCTGTTTGTGCTCCATGTACACCATCTAAATAGGAACCCAATTCATCCCGTAAGCCCTTTAATTTGGTATAGTATGCTGAGACACAGAGTTCTTGTTGGAGACAAGCAATATCTCATTGAATCTCAAAGATGCGAGGCATATTGCTTTGAGAGAATTGCTCACGGAGGTCTTCCTAAACTTCATAAGCAGTAGGATAATAAATTATACTACCTATGATTTTTGGATTCAGAGTATTGATGATCCAGGAGTGAACCATGTCGTTACATCGTGACCAAGTTGCATAACCTTCAGGATCAGCTTCTTTTGAAGGAGCCTTGATCGAGCCATTGATAAATCCAAGCTTGTTCTTGGAGTTTGAGGTCAGAGTCATAGCCCTTTTCCAACTATAGTAATTGTCTCCATTCAAGGATTTGGAGACTAGAACCAATCCGGGATGATCTGAACGATGATTGAAATAAGGATTTGAGATGTCGGACTTTGAAGAACCTGATGGTTGAGCAAGGGATTCGATAGACTTCGATTTTCTTGCCTTTGATGCGTCGAGATCTGACATGTTTGAGAGGATTGGATTTTCATTGTCTGACATTTCGATCAATGAGTGAAGAGAAGCTGCACGAGAAAAGGGGGTAAGGATTTTTGGTCCTTCTTTGATACCATGAAAAGAAACAGATTGGTGTTAAGGTGAATTTTCATTGATGTGTGATTGAACATATATACAGCTAGCTTAAGCCTAACTCTCCATCAATCAAACTATACAATCAAGCTAACATCCCTTCAATCAAGCTATGCTATATTAAGGTCTACTGCAATCTAGGAATAGATAAGGAAACATATATTTACAGTTCAATGTTGGAGATATTATAGATATCACAGATTCTACTTTTCAACACATAGGAATCTAGGACAGACATGTGGTGACATGCCTACCAGGCACAGTATACAAACCATGCAAGGCATTGTCAAGACATCCTCAGACATTTCCTCGATAACCAACTTCATCAAGTTCTGCCTGAAAAAGAGATTTTCACAGATGCAATAAGATACATCATTAATCACCAATCATGGTTTTCCAAATTGTTGCCCACTGGTTATACGAAACAAGTATCATAAATTAATTCCATTTCTCAAGAAAACATTTAGAAAGCTATTATTTCTCCATGACAAAGTTTATGATCTACCAAATTAATAACATTCAAACCAGATCAAATATGCCATTTTCTTTATGAGTACAGTTGTGCTATAACTGAATGACAAGGTCAACCACCATATTTAACCCCTATAGTGTATGTAATACATAATTACATATATCCTTTTGATAGGGCCTAAAAGAAACTAGTTTCTATAGTTGGATTTTGAACATTAAACCCCCATTAGAGTGGTTGAGATGATAACATGTTGAATGGAATAATGCAAATGTGGATGTTTCTGACAAATTTAGAATGGGGTGTCTTCGTTTGAAGTAAATAAATATATCCACAAAATTGTTAACCATTTCATTTTGTGTATTCACACATAACACTCGTTGCAACGCAAGCCCTGTGACACCTATACAACTACAGTTCATGGTGCCTTGTATAATGATTGATTCCCCCAAAAGAAAGTCTATAGTTTATAGTGCTAGCATTCATTTCCACCGACAGATGATCATAGCTAGACTTTTTTAATCTTTTGTATATATTTAGTGCAATGTCTGATTTAATAAGTCAATAAATAAAACATTTTGACTTAGTTTTGTCATTTTAAAGGGTTTCCTCTTGGTAAAATTGACATATATGATTCAACACTTGGTGGGTAACAATTGTTATGAAGATTAATTTTTAGTACTAAATATCATAATCACAATTAGTTCGGGGACAACAATTTGTTATGTTCGACACTCACCTCTAAGTTTGAAATAAGCAATAAACACTTTACAACATAACAGTCCCAAATCAACCTAAACAACCATCATTATATATATACCACTGTAAAACTTGATCATCACATCTATGCTCCTCAACATTTATAATTGCACGTACAGCCCTCTAAAGAAATATTTTGCAAGGGCATTTATTTGAAATGAATTCTATTACTATATTTGCATCTATACTCCTGCAGGCATTTATTGGTATTTAAGCAATTTCAAATGTTGTAAGGGTATATATACAATTATGAGGTTTTGTTGTGGTCCACATGTACAAATCCCTACAATATTAACATTTTAGTCATATAATAATTCCATAATACTAAAAATTGTACAATTTCTGATTGTTTCTCAGGTTAATTGAAGCTTGAGTAATTTCATGGCACTAAATAAACCTATAGTAGTATTCAAGAAACTCTTGCACAAGTATTGTTGAAGAAAATTCTCCTTTCCTTCTACCTTTGATTCTAAATTTAAAAAATCTCCATCAGAGCACCCAGCTTCACAACTTCTTTTCCATTCCAATTTAAAATGAGAAAGCATGTATTTTTGATAAAACACTTGTATTTTATCCTTCATATCTTCTGGAAAATTAAAAGATGATCCTTTAGTTATAAGAGTCACTGATATATGGAAAATAAAATGTTAATCAATTAGACTGATTGGACTATAGATCGGAGAACATCATGTTTCTGGGCTTTGACCAATGCTTTTCTGTCTGGTCTGTGATTAAACCAATATCTCTGCTTCTTGGGGCGCAGAAACCGTTCCTATGGGGTCGTGCGTGGCAGCTGGTATAGATGATGAAACCATGTGGCTTGAATAATTCAATCTGTCAGACATCAATGATCTACCCTTGACACTCACCCCTAAATCACAAAAGTCCAAGCGTAGCATAGTCCTGACCTCTAGTCATGTATTTGATCTATCAATCATCCCATATACCCTTAATTCAAATGTTCCAACAGCTGCTTTCCATACCATGATGATTCATAATGTTGCAGAAAACTATAGTTTTCTCTGAGTAAATTCAAGGAATTTTGACCAATGACCATCTATCCTTGTAGCATTAAAATCTACAAATAAAGATCAATGAACATAATAGAATCAATTGAACATTTGTACCAGGCTGAACAGCTCTTGTATCTGAAGGGGAAACGTCATCACTATCTGAAGATTTTTCAATGGAATCACTATCTGAAGATTTTTCAATGGAATTGTCAAATTAGCTTTGCTGGCACCTTTGTTTCATTTTTTTCTCCAAATCTCTCTCTTTCCTTAGTGAAAGTTATCTAAAAGTCTTACCTTGACTTTAGGTTAGTGTAAGTGTTATATGAATGGGAAATTATGGAGACTTTCTTCTATAGCAACTCTTACAGAAACACTCCTATGCGAGATAAGGACGCCTTTCTTGTATGTAGGTTCTGCAAACATAATATTATACCTGTCATAAAGTAGTGCATTGGGTTTTGCCTGAACCATCTTCACCAAAAAAGACTTGTTCTTTAGCAATATCATCCAATTAGGCCGGACATGGTTTGGTTTGGGAAGATTTTCTAAGCTGAAACAAATTAATTTGTTTTTTTTTTTTTTTTTGAACCAAACCAAATAGAAATTAAATAATAACATTGAAGGAGTTCATGACCTGCTACATGATCATAAAATTTTGCAGGAGTGAAGTTTTGAATTGAGCAATAATCTCACTTCACTTCATTATGACATAATACAAATGAGTCCAGTTAAAGCATCATTGATTTGGAAAAGAGATTATGGCATGATTATATGATGTTTAGGGCTTTTGTTGCTTTAATAAAACCAGTTTGCTCTGTTGGTTTCCTTTAGGTACTGGCTCACCTCTATTAAGACACTGGAACAACCAAAAAATTTCAGCAGATGAATGCAGATGTGAACAATACTTTGAACTGCTGTAGACACCAAAATCTCCAATTAATGGGAGTGGATGATATATTATTGTATTCATTGCCTTGCATCACTCACCTAATGACTATGACAATATACTGTCTTTCTTCTATTGTACCTCTACTCAATTTTGTGTTGCCACCGCAATATCCTCTAACTACAAGGGAAAGTATGAAACCTTTGTTCTAATACTAATAGCATTTTTTTTGTATTAAATTTTTTAATGTCATTAAAAGGTAACCTGGGAGGTAATACATATATAGAATAATTAGTTTTATTTTGACATGAAAAACTTTTTAACTTCCAGGTTTCTTCTCCATTGCTGATTCTTCATGGAGCTGCGGACAAAGTGACAGATCCTCAAGTGAGCAGATTTCTTTATGACAAAGCTTGTAGCAAAGATAAGACCCTAAAGTTATATGAAGAAAGTTATCATTCCATTCTTGAAGGTGAGCCTGATGATAGGATTTTGGAGGTTATTAATGATATCATTTTGTGGTTAGATTCCCATTCAACATTGAAGTAGTTTAATTTTGGGGATTCGTTCTGAGTCTGTTGTGCTGTATGGCTTAGTGCTTTGGTTTCTTGTTCATCATATTCTCCTGTTATTTTTTGAAATTGATATTTTCATGTAACAGTTAGTTTGATGCTAGAATGCAATTTATGTTTCTATCCTGACAATTAATAAAGCATGAACATCTTAAAAACTAATGAGATTGCCGATGTCAGCAAAATTTGTGTGATTCCATTTCAATTTATTATGCCTCAGTTTCTTTGATTCTATATTTTGGTATTGCAACAGAATCTGATGAAATAAATATCGTTGTCCAGGGATATAATCCAAGATGACAATTCATTGTATTATTGCCTCATTTTCTAGTAATTGTATGGCACTCATCAGCACAAAATTTGTGGACTGAATTGCTGGTAGAATAGTACAGGAAATAGTATAACTCATTCTGCGTTTTTTTTTTTCTTTTTAGAAGAGGAATGGATTGTTTGTTGTAGATAAATTCAACATTTAGCTGCTGTCCGCTGTAAAAATTTTTATTTCTTGTTGGCTTGACAATGTCTAATTGGCTTGTATGCACACTAATTTTTCAAAATTGGATTTTGGTCACCTTCACTTAGAACACCACATATTTAATTTAATCATGGGGGAAGTAAAGGAAAAGTCATATTGAAAGAAAAGGCAAAACACCAAGCAAGTGAATGATATCAAAGATAGGGCAGTGGCTCCATGCCTAGGTACCCTTTTAACTTCGAAAATTTTTTGTATGGACCATAATTCAGTAGACCAGCCTCGTGATCTTATATATGTGGCGTTAGATACATTGAAGTCCTTAATTTTAGATCTTATTGCCATGTAGAGTTTGATCCACAAGTCTTGTGTGATAATCTTGACTTCTCACTTTCTATGCTTGGAAGAGGTTCTATTAGATGCCTTAATGGTGTATTTGAATTGAAATTTAGCAAGTTGAGCTTCACTCGGAGTATGATTATCGGTAAGACCCTAGCTTATTTGCTAAATAGGATAAGCGTAAGGCCCATTATTAATGCGCAACATGTGGGTGTGATATAATCATACTCAACCCAAGGTTCAAGGCCTGGTCCACTTTTGGGCATGCATTATTTAAAGTCAATATAGTTTATTTTACAATTACTTATCTTATTATTAGATAATAAGTAAGGGATTGTTATATTTTATGTAAATATATTAATATTATCTAATAATAGTTAGGCGTTTTTGTCGGTGGTTTTTATAAAATATATTTTCTTATTATCCTTATATTTATAAGTAGATAAGGAGATAAACTAAACTTTTCAAAAGAGAGATCTTTGGATAAGTTGTCTTTTGATATCTTTTAAATAAAAGAGTACGAGAATGAAAGAAATTTAGAAAGTCATTTCTTCTCTGATCTTAAATAATCTCATTTTTTTCTGTTGCAGTCTTGTTTCTAGTTTGGCATTGTATTTGTGGGTTAGTATTTCCTAGAAAACATTTGCAATATTGTGGGAAAATAGCTATCCTAAAGAAAGTTTTATGGAAATGCATTGTCTAATAACTTTACTTTCTCATTTATTCAAAACATCCTTCACATCTTTATCTTTTTCTTATCCACTTTTTTAAATTTCAATCCAACAGAGGGAGTAGCTCATGAAGGAAAGCCCTTAGGGCCTGTGAGGATGACAACGGAGAGGGGGTGAGGCTCGTGAAGGAGAAGACCCTAGATCTAAGATGACTCAAGATGGAGAACAGACAAAGACCCTAGAAGGGTCAGGATGGAATGGGGGTAATGGTAAATGGGAAAATTATCAAATAGTCCTTGATAATTTACATTTTTTTCGATTTTAAACACTTAAGGCGAATAGTAAGCAGATAGATCATTCTAGTAAACAAATAAAATGACTTATGGGGGGACTATATAGGAATTTCAAAACTATACATGGACCATATGGTAATTAATGGAATGGTTAAATCCCCCGCGTGTCGTCACGTGATAGAAGTATAACATCGGTAGCCCAGGCAAATCGCTTTGAAAAGTTCCACTTCGTCGGGCCTTTTGAAAGTCTGACTTTGGACTTCCAACCCGGCTATAGGAATCCAAACCCATGGAAGTGGAGTGAAGTGCTCCATTTTGTCACTTCGGCCTTTACTTTGGGGAAGAAAACACATCCTAAGTCTTCAAGTAGTGTGACCTAAAAATAGAATGAACTGTTAATCACACAGAAGAAAAAATATATGAATGGAATAAGCTCTTAATCACACTAAGAAGGAAAGTATATAAATGGAATGAGTAACAAAATAGTTGAAGTTTTGAATGACCATGTGACGATTCCTCGTAGTGAGAATATTGGATATTCCCCATAATGGGCCAGCCATAATTGGAAGACCTATAATACAATTATAGTTGATTTACGTTTTTGTTGTTGTTGGTTTTGTTTTTGCTTTTTTCAGTTTTTGTATTTTGTTTGGTTTTTTTTTTAATGTTTTTTGAGAGCGGTACATACCGCTAGTTACATCCAAAATAGGATTTCACTCTTTGTATGCTTTCATTCAGCCAACTTGGGAGAGTTTGATCCCTTGTGTATCTGTAGTTCATCTTGTGTAATCTTGCCAACTTTGCCAACTGATCTACTGCTTCCTTTTAACTCCCACGGTATGTGTCCAACTTGCCATCAACTGCAACTGAGTTTCTTCATCCTTCTTCGGCTTTCTTCAATGATTTGTTCTCTCTGATCATTCTGTTGTTCTGTAATGGTGTACACAAACTCTGGTTGTCTGTGTAGATTGCCACTTCTTTGTATCCCAATTGATTAGTCACTGTTTAGATTCTCGATTGACATATTTTCTTTTGAATTGTGTACCTAAAACTATTATTCTTAATACTTGAGTTATAATTACATGATTCTTTGGTTGTACTTTGGATAATGTTATTGAATTCATGTACAAAGCAGTTATTCTATCACCTTTTTTTAATAAAAAAATTACTTTATATAATGTATTTTTCAAAGATTCTGATATATCTTTTTTGATAAATGTGAAGATGTCACTAGAAGCATGTCATAGACATGGATTGAACCCTCAACCTCTTCATTACTAGAAGCATGTCACGGGCGTGATTCGAATATGATTCAAACCCTCAACTTTTTCTCCATTAGAAGCACACCATAAGTATGGTTTAAACTCTTAACCTCTCTTTGTGAGAAGAAATAGGCTAGCCATCTTTCCTTATTAAAATTGGTGAGATCCTAATCTATCGGGAAAACAACTAAACGGGAGACTCCGAACCCCAAATCGTACATGTTGTCCTCTCTCTCTCTCTCTCTCTATATATATATATATATATATATATATAGCATAAATTTGATCTCTTCCTCTTGATTATTTTTATTTTTATGGAAAATAGAGTTAGTCAAACTAGTACTTTCCCTCTTTATAACAGTAAAACCACCACCACCAACCAACCCCTGGACAAGAATTATCATCCACCAAACTCCTGTATCAGAGGAATTAAACAAAAGACATAAAGCTATTGTTGCTTGAGTTCAAATCTAATAAGCTTGAGACAACCTCCTCCTTGTTCTTTAGATATCGGAATTGTAGCTTTAACCCACCTGGTCTTTCTCACTCACACTGGTCAACACCAGTTGGAGGAGCATGTCCTTTGGCTACCACTCCAACACTGTAACAAAGATGTGGGTTATTCCATGCAGCAAATCTTCTTCCCAGCCTCTCATAAAACTCTTGAGAGAACAAAAGACATCCTGTCAAATTGTTTCCATTTAGATAAAGAGCTTTGAGACTTGGCATAGATGCAAGTTTAGCGGGCACACTGCCTCTTATCTTATTGTTATCCAAGGCTATGTATCTTAGTCTCTTCAAACTTGTCATGGATTCTGGAATCTCACCAGTGAGAGAGTTGTAGGCAAGGTCCATGTTGACGAGATTCCTGAGGTTTTGCCACCCAAATTCCATGATACTGCCACCCAATGGATTGTT
This sequence comes from Dioscorea zingiberensis, assembly GCA_026586065.1. Lineage (NCBI taxonomy): Eukaryota > Viridiplantae > Streptophyta > Magnoliopsida > Dioscoreales > Dioscoreaceae > Dioscorea > Dioscorea zingiberensis. The sequence continues at coordinate 49,373,241 of CM048818.1, read as the reverse complement.
GGATATGAGCATGTCTTGTAGTGAGGCCATGCATTGAAGGGACTGAGTCAAACCACCTGATATGTTGTTGTTTCTAATGTCCAGAAGGGTGAGACTTCCAAGCTTTCCAAGCTCTAATGGAATCATTCCATACAAGTGATTGCTGCTCAAGTCCAGCTTTAGGAGTGAAACCATGGAACCAAGTGATGAAGGAATAGAACCAGTCAGTGAGTTTCTGCTGAGATCTAAGATCAAGAGTTCTTTCATATTGTAGCCCAGAGAAGCTGGAACTCTGCCTGATAATGCATTACTGGATAAGGAAAGCCTTTTCAAGTGTACCAAGTTGCAAAGTTCTTGAGGGATTTCACCTGTCAGTGAATTCTCCACAAGTACTAATGATCTGAGGTTTCTAAGCTGACCAAGAGTTGCTGGTATTCCGCCTCTGAGGCCCTGATTTGATCTGAACTCCAAAGTTTCCAGGCTTTCAGATAGTTGTTCCCAGGCATTGGATGGTATTTTAGCGGGTTGATGAGAGGAGAAGCAATTAAAGAACGAGAGGGTTCTGAGATGCTTGAGCTCAAAGAGATATGGAGTAAAGCTTGAGTGTGCAGTGCATACAAGAGAGTTGTCGAACACCGGACCGATGTTAATGTCTGTTATGTACCAGAACTCATTGAACACATCACATGAAACTCCCTGCATTTGAGAAAAGGTTTGATTGAAATTTCGGCTGTTAAGAATCACAGCTGAATAATATGGACATAATAATAATACAAATTCTGAATGGAAAAAGCCATGACATATCAATGTTTAAGACTAATTTTGATCGATTAGAACCTGAATTGGTGTCCATCCACATGGATCAGGATAAAGTTGAGAAAGATTCAAAGAATTGCCTATGAAACCTTGAATCGCCAGATAGAGAGCCTGCAGCTCTTCCTTGTGCATTGGAGCAGTCAAGACATCTGATTTGCAGAAACCATTGAACAAAACAAGTGGGAGGACTAGAAGAAGAACTTGAGGAACAAATGATCTTCTCATGATCATCTTCTGGCTGAAAGCTTCAAGATGATAATAGGAAAGGTTGTTATCCACTGGGAAACAGAGACTGGAGACAAGATCATCAATGGATGAGATCTATAAACCAATGGAAGATATAGGATTTGACAGTTGAGAAGAACACAGTTGTTTCAACATTGAATTCAAAGCAAATAAAAATAAAAATAACAAGATGGAAATGATTTAATATACCTTTTGATACAGAGCAGCATTTGGAATCATATAAAGAAAGATAAGTGCAGATTCAGTAGTTGAGGGTGATCTTGTCTGAAGACCATACAAAAGAGAGAAAGAACAATGAAAAAATACAGTGTTCATCCAATGCAGGGATCTGAGAATGCTATTTATTGGAGCCCCTTCACACTGGCCAAGGTAAGCTACAGTAGTAATGACAACAATGAGAAGTGTAGGTCTTTTAGAGCTTTTCTGCAAGAGGTCTGAGTTGTAGCAGAACCTCTGTTTATGTGTGTTTGTGTACTTTGGCTTTGGGTAGTTGGCTTTTCTTCTTTTCCACTGGTTTTTCATTTTCAGAATTGATGGGAGGGGAGGAGTTGCAGCAGAGAGTTTCTGGGGTTAGGGTTTTTCCATCGTTTGTGTGTGTGTGTATGTGTTGGGGGGACCATTGCCATTGCATGTGCCTGCATACCAGGGCAAGCAGCCTGCCAAGAGAATGTTATTTTGCTCATTTATACTCATGTTTTATCTAACATATCTTTCTTTCTTTTTTTTTTAACCTGGGCAACAAGCACCCTGCAAACCAAAGGACCATTGATCTGATCTGGCGGTATTTCAGGTCCCGTATGTTGAATAATTCGCTTAATTAAGCATGCTCTCAGGTTTGAGTTCCCGCTCCTCTAAATAAAAGGAACAATTTTGATAATTCACTTGGTGAGCACAAAGCTCCCAAATTTGAGTTAATAAGATATGTTAGAGAAAACATGAGTAGAAATGAGCAAGATAACATTCTCTTGGCTGGCTGCTTGCCCTGGTTTGCAGGCACATGCAATGGCAATGGTCCCCCCAACACATACAAGGAAATATTGTTTTTGAGAGGTATATCAATGATTACAAAGGATATGCAAACAAATGAATAAGTAAAACTCATATATTTACATAAATAATGTCTGCCTGCAAAGAAAAGATAAATTATTTTTTGTTTGAATTATTGAATGGAAAGAAAGAAATGAATGGCTTTCCATAATCCTTTCCAAGAAAACACAAGACAATAATGTGTGTAAAGGGATGCTACTCTATTGTAAGGGATCAATTGGATTTGCACCAAAAGTTGGGGGGCTACCCCCAAGCATTTAATGAGAGCATTTCTAGCTTGCAGACAAAGAATTTGTCCCCATGTAGTTGGTGGCATGACTTTTATATTTTTTATAGGTTTTCTTTTTTTTTGGAAAAAAAAAATTACCAAATTAATTTTAAAGTCTATCCTAGTTCTCCACTACTCTAAATTTTCAATTTTTCTTTCAATTAAACTCTAAGTTTTTGTAATATTTTGTATTGTGTACCCACGTTAAGATGATTGTTTGTAAGTTGTAACTGACTAAACTCTAACATTAATGCAACAACAAAATTTTAATATAGATTAATTTTTTATTCAATACACCAGAAACAAAGTAGCCAACTGAGAAGTGCAAGATTCAGTTGCAAGTTAGAGAAAATATAAAAAAAAGCAGCCCGATGTTACAAACCTCTCATGGATAGGGTTTGCAGAAAGGTCGGATCACTTAAACCTGTGACCTCCAGATTATATGGCGACAATTTTACAGTTGTAGTAAGACTTCCCTTTAAGTTAGAGAAAAATATATTTTATAAAAAATAAAATAGATATTTAACTACTCATCCCTTGAATAGTTACTTAATTGCCTAGGGACCTTTGGGTGGGTACTATGTAGGGATTTAGTGTAAGTAGTGTTTTGGGTGGGTAGGATATAAAAATAAATAATGCACAAATAGTGCTAGGGACTATTAGATAATTTTCCCAAAATAAACCAACATGAAAATTGAAATAATTTTATTATGATTTTTTTTTTATTTCAAAATTTTTAACATCTTAAATTAAAAATTAAATGCACTATTATACTTATTGGAACATTGCTGAGGAGAAAACAGACAGGATTTTGGGGAAAAAGAAAGGAGACAAGAAAAAAAGTTTATTTGTAATTTTCAAAATATCTTTTTAGAAAACTAGACAGTTTTCAGTTATTATCTTGGTTCATAAGCATGCTCATTGGATTTTATTATACAATACACCATAATATGTATTCCACGATTTATAACGTAATAGCACTGGGATCTACAACCATCTACTCCCCCTCATCTTATTTTATCAAGATGAGGTACTATTGTAGATTTATAATTAGGGATCAAAGTTTTTTATATAATGATTAAAATAAGGGTCTTTACTTATCAAGATAGATCAAGTAAATTGATAGATTGAGTTTAATATTATATGTGAATCTAAATTTATATAAAACCAAAATATTTGTGAAATTAACTAGAGTGATTATTTAAAACCATATAATGTGAAATATTCTAACAATACAGGTGTAAAACAATTGTAAAAATTGCACACAATGAGGACAGGGTTCCCTGTAGTTTACTTCATTGAGATAATTAACCGAGGATATTAAGAAGAAAGATTTTTACACACCATACTCATGTAAAACAATGTGCTTATGTACTTTGAAAAGTAGAATATATATATATATATATATATATATATATAAGGGAAGTTATTAATTAAGGTGGGGTTGGGCCACATTTGTACCACATTCTCTACATAGTAGTGAACTGAGGTGTTGTTAGTAAGTACTAAGTAGGGAGGGAATTAGGTACGTCGGGTTGTGGACCGACCACATCTTCTGACAAAGGAAGAGGTGGGTCCAAGGAAAGAATGCGTAGACATAACGCATCCCATCTCAACATTGCATGTGCCACAAAGCCAAAGAGGTCAAGTCGCTCTCCTTCGCCGCTTTTCTTTTTGTCCTTAATTAAGGTCCCATGAATGTCATTTTCTTCGCATCTAAATATAATAAAAATTATAAATTTTTTTTAATTTTTTAGTCCTCTATATATTATCTTTTCTCGTGATCAGATCCAATCCAAGCCAACGGTTGAGATTTGTATTTGTTTGGTGCGGATGCTTACGATTGCTTGTAGGAAGTCATGCGCTCCTCTGTTTAGCTGGAATACCTGCACAAAGAGATGAACCTGCCAGAGTGGGCCTCTTGCCCGGGTTTAGCTCCGACGGTCAAGTTAGTGAAAGGGGACTTTTGGAATGGAAGAGAAATTTCTTAGTATGTTTTTTGATGATCCTCTGGTTCTTCCGCTTTTCCTCATTTTATAGCCTTCTGTCGGCGACTCGGGCCTAGAGCGCGTCCCTTCGGTTGGGGTCGGAAACTGCCCGTCTGGTGTCAGAATAAGTACGGCTCTTGTTCTTCGGCATCTATCCCTTCCTGTGTCAGGGTGAGTTATGGTGTTTATTCTTTAGGTCTGATCTGCATCAGGGTGAGTTATGGTGCTTGTTATTTAGGTCGGATCCGTATCAGGGACTTTATCTATACTAACCTTCCCTGACACAATTTTCCCTGCACCTTATCCTTCTGCTATTGGTCTTCCCCATGCTTATACTCTGCTTTTGTCCTTTCGTCTAAGGGGGAGGTTTGGGTGGAGATCTGGACCGGCTATATGAGTGGTGGGGATGATGCTGGGTGTTTGGTTCGGATCCTGTTGGATGGATGTTGGGGATCGTGCCGTGTGTCGGGTCTAAACTCCCTAGGTGGGATGCTGCCACGTGTCTTACCAGATATGCCCATATCAATTTACATATGATCAGACAGTCTATCATTTTTGAAAGTCTTCTCTATCGGTTCTTCCCGTCAGATAGCTACGAAGATTTTTTGAAAAATTTCACTTTTACTCGGGTGTTTTGACGAGAGATCTCTTGCTCAGTCATATCATCATTCCTTCCTTTTGTTTCCCCAGCAAACTTTCTCATCCCCTCCATTTTGCTCCTCTAAGAACTTCTTCAGATGAACATGTGCATTTCTATCTTCATACATTCCATTTGCTCGTGGGTTTTAAAGGATAAATCCATCTAATTCCACTTACAAATGATGGTCCCCTTTCTTCTTCTTAAACTGAGCAATCTCTCTGATATCTTCTTCTCATCTGCTCCTTTAACATTTTCAGCCCAATGATTCATGAAATTCTTATTGCTTCTCTGCCATGTCTTCTCCTCCAGTTGAACATCATTTTTTTCACCTTGCCTTGTTCTTTTTCAAGTTTATAGAGTGCATACTAGCCATACATTTACTTATAATAACGAATCTATTGGTTTTGCATGTTGCCAATGTCTTTTTCCAGGTCTGTCATAATGGAGGTCCGGCCAAAGTCATCACAAGCCTTGTAACTAAAGCATCCTTTTTATTTGCCTTTGTAGAAATTTTCTATATTCTATATTTCGAACAACTATGTTGTTTGTTTTAAAATGAAAGTATTTTCTACATAAATTTACCCATGATTACTTGGGGTTTCGGTTTATTTTATGGGGTTCCTTTATTATTTTTAAGATTTTCCATTTATTTTTTGGAGTTTCCGCTTACTAAACGGCTTAAGTGTTTATATTTGGAGTTTTCCCTTATTAAACTACTTAAGTGTTTACTTTTTTGGAGTTTCCACCTACTATACGATTAAAACGCGTAATTATTAAAAAAACTTATAAAAGTAAATGTTTAAGTAGTTAAGTAAATGAAAACTTCAAAAAATAAATGCTTAAATTATTTAGTAAGCAGAAATTCCAAAAAATAAATGCTTAAGCCGTTAGTAAGACGAAACTCTAGAAACTAAATGTTTAAACTGTTTAATAAGTGAAAATTGTTTATTTAATAAGCGAAAACTACAAGAAATAAACGCTTAAGCTGTTTAGTAAACGAAAACTCTAAAAAATAAATGCTTAAATCGTTTAGTAAGAAACATAAACTCCAAAAATTAAACGCTTTAGCCATTTAGTAAGCAGAAAATCTAAAAAAATAAACACTTAAGCCGTTTATGGAGTGAAAACTATAAAAAAAAATAAACACTTAAGTCATTTAATGAGTGAAAACTCTAAAAAATAAACACGTAAGCCGTTTAGTAAGAAATGAAAACTCCAAAAAGTAAACGCTTTAGCTGTTTAGTAAGCAGAAACACCAAAAAATATACACTTAAGCTGTTTAATAAGTAAAAACTCCAAAAAATAAACACTTAAGCCGTTTAATAAGCAAAAACTCCAAAAAAATAAACACTTTAGCCATTTAATAAATATAAACTCTAAAAAATAAACACTTAAGCGGTTTAGTAGCGTAAAGTATAAAAAATAAATACTTAAGCCGTTTAAAAAGAGAACTCTAAAAAAAATAAAAAAAAATAAAACACTTTTCATGCCTCGAACCTGGTCCTGGGCCCCGAGCATGCAACAGATCGGCCGCACCCAGACCAGGGACAGGCCCTAGCCTAGATATAAGGCCTAAGATATCAACCTGGTCACATTTAATAAAGCACAATACTATTCTAACAACAACATAATAAAATAGCAACGGAAATACAAAAGGACATCAATCCACAACACATATTGTGTTCAAATACACGACACCCTACAGGGTTCCATAACCTCACACACAAAGAACATGTATCCCTTACGAGTATCACCAACCTCGCTGGAATGTCAACAAAAATCCCTAAGTACAGGCGAAATCCCTGTGTATTCGCTTGCTACTCCACTACTCGTCTTGATCTACACGAGGAAACAAATCAAGTGCATGAGCCAACCAACTAAGGCTTAGTGGGCGCCAAAAACAAATCGTATGGCGGCAAAAAAAGGAAAAAAAAAAAAACACATAAATGTGACTATCAACAAGTATGTATATCAATATGTATAAATATTAACATGTATAATCATTGGGCCACGGCCCAAAACATCAACATGTATAAGCACTAGGCCAGCTGCCCAAAACATCAACTTAGTATAATGTTATCAAAGCATAAAACCCTACCGGTCTCTGAGAGGCCTGCTCAAGCCTTACGCCCGGTCTCCAATCATATCCTGCAGGATGAGCATGAATGCACGTGTCATCACACGGCCACAACTGAATGCACAAAGACATCCATCCCTTATATCCCAACATGGATCGAGGCAACCTCATGAATGCACAAAGGCATCCGTCCCTCAGATCCCAACATGGATCGAGGCAACCTCATGATTGCACAAAGGCATCCGTCCCTTAGATCCCAGCATGGATCGAGGCAATCTCATAAAACAAGTGTAAAAACCGATAAGGTCCGAAACATAAATCAGCTCACAAATCCACACATGCATAAACCAAAACCTCGAACTCAGCACCAGTACTAAGAGGTGTCCGCCCACAAACACCTGCTAATAGTACCTAGTGGAGTTTAAGAAAACCACGTACAGTAGAAATTCATTTTATGTTCATATACAAATAAACCATACCTTTCTTTTGAAATTCCTACATATAATGTATTTATTTCAGAAATACATACCGTGCGGTTTCCGTATGATTAGTCACCTTTATTTGCAAATACCGAATCCAAATACCTCCTCGTTGAGCCTCAACGCTCCACACCGATATCTAGCATACATACATGATTTATTAATACTCAGTTGTAAACCAGGGCTTAATAACCAATATAAGTGTTACATTTAGCCCTCTAATTATGCATGTGTTTTGTTAACTGTCCAATGGATGCACAGATCCATGTCCATAAGATATGCCTTTATTAAAGACCATATTTATACTTTCATAGAAGTCTAAGCTAGTTAGTTATATCTTCCCATCATTTCATGTATGGTCAATTTCCTTGATCCCATGCATCAACTCTCTTACCTAAGCATGTAGTTGCACACTAATAATTGTATTACATGGCACTCTCCATGACATTATTTGCTAGTATAACAATGCAGCCAACATAACAGGTTCAATGCATTTCATGAACTGCATGTACATAACTGCAACTATATTTAATAGCTCTAGAGCTGATGATAGAACCAAGGGAAAATATGAATTCTTTCATTTTATGTTAAGCTTACACCTTTAAGGGTGACCTGTTGCCCATTGTAACCTTTTTGAGATTAAAACTATCACTAATAGGGACTAAAATAGTTCATACTATAGCTATCATGCTCATTATAGTTTACAGTTCAGAAATCCCAGAGATTTCAGGCTTTTAAGGCTGTCTATTTATTCAAATATTTATCTGTGCATGCTCTAGAAAATCAGTTAGATAGGTATGCATAAAAACAAAGAAAATATCTAGTTTTCCCTTTCATAGTCATATGCATTTTCTTATGAATGCTTGAGATGCAGCTTATGCTGTTTGTCCTTTCCATTCTTTGCATAATAGTTTATCAAAATCTCATGACTGGTAAGAAATGTCAGGGAATCATCTATACATGATCTAATTTCGACCGTTTAACCTGGGAGGAAGCTGCAGTTAATCCGCTGCCAATCTATAAGTGATTATGGTCAGTTTTAACTCATGGTCATTCAGGCCAATTTAACACTTGAAGGCGAGATTAGCTTCTGCTTAGTTACTCACCAATTAAATATCCTCTAGTTAAGTACACAAGGGTACTTAACATGCTGTTAATTGACCTGGTCAGCATAACTGCTGATTCAAATGGCTGCCAGTGAGGACAAGAGCAGCAATCATGAGTTATTCACAGACCTGGGTTGTTTCATAGTTATTCTAGTTCCTAACAACATTATACATTCTTCATCAAAATCAGCTTGAGTTATATAACTAGAATGATAGGGTTCCAAGAGCCATTACCTCTTTTCGGAATTTCATCAAACACTTACCATGCGTCCTTTACTTTGTCGGATTTATAATACCTAGAGATCAGAAGTTGTGTTTGTGATTACATTCATGAGTTACCATCTCAATCAACCAATGGAATTAACACATCCCACCTCATTGCCTACCTTCATCTCAAGCTTTATAAAAACTAAAACTCTTGATTCTCCATGGTTTGATGGGGTCCTTCTAATCAAGCAGTTCTCAGGAGCTTTGAAAGATGAAAAGGATGAAGTGGTTGTCTTGTAGTTTGGTAGGATGTAACTCATGGTAACAGGAGGGGAAGCCCAAGGTCTTGGCTGCTAGGCGGAGCTGCGGGGATCTCTCAGGGGGCACCGACTCGAGGAGTCTCAGCTTCTTCAGATCCAGAAAGGTGAGGCTGGCGCAGTGAGAGAGAAAGAGGGAAATGAGAGGAATATATGGTATCTGTCTTCCTTAGCACCCTTGAACTCTTCTCTGGCTTTTAACGCCATCAGCCCCCCTCTTGTTAGTTCACGAGCTCCCCTCCCATAGTCCTTTGCTTTGTTTTTAGTCTCCCATAGCTGTTTTCACTTGGGGGAAATGGTTGGGGGAAGTGGGGAAGTGGGGAAGTGGGGAAGTGGTCCACTTTGATCACTTCTGCATATAAGTGACACTTCGACCCACTTTGATGAAATGACCACTTCCCTCATTTTGTACTAAAGCCACTTCGGCAAAAAATGCACCGAAATGACCGAAGTGGGTTATTAATAATAATAATAATAATAATAATAATAATAATATTATTATTATTATTATTATTATTATTATTATTATTATTAAACATTTGGAGGAGTGGGCACTTCGGTGCCCTTTCAATTCGGTGGAAATGAACACCAGAAGTACTCACTTCAGCTCATTTTTGGAACTGAGACTTCCACCCACTTCAGCCCATTTTGCACTTCTCTGCACTTTCCCCAAGTGAATTCTCTATGGTTAAGCTTTAATCAAGTAAACTAGTTTTACCCCACTCTCATCCCTCTAATTTGAATCCACTCATGTATTAACAACATGACAATTTAGTCCTTCCTTCAACTTTAGCATCATATGCTACTTTTCTTTTTATTTGTACTGTGGCCCTCGCATTAATACAAAATCTCATGGGGTGTCGATATTGTGCAATTAACTCTTTGATTTTTTTGAAACAAGGGGATAAACCCCATTATGTTCAAGATAGGACATTCGGACGGATCGGACTATCATGGGTTTCACTCCAGGGCATGACTTGGCCTTGGGGATCTGTGAGTCTGAGAGAGTCGGCAGCCCCTTCTTTACCGCCCGTGACTACCAATCCCACACAGAATGAACTGTGTGCGTGTGGGCCACACCCACTGGGCAACCCACACAATGCAGATACACTCCGTCTCAGAGGAGATTCGAACCTTGGTTGGTTTCTCGTGAGCGGAGGACCTTGCCGCTCGGCCAAGAGGCCTTTGATTTGTTTCTATATCATATATAAGTCCGTATTTATGCAAATAAGCCCCTCCACTTATGCAAATAAGATCATCCATATTGTAATATTTCGGAGGTGTTTGGGTGTTTTGACCATAACTTTGGCTACGGGTATTAGAATTGTGCGTTTAACCCCAATTCAAAAAGCTTATTCCGATGCGCACCACGTGCCTCAGTAGGCTCCATATTTGACCTCCAATTTCATCGTTTACCCCTCCGAAATTGGGTTCTTTGGTATTTCATCGATTTTGTAAGTTTTGCCAAATAGGTCAAACATATCATATGAGGTTCATTATTAAAATTCCAAATAGTTACAATACTTCAGAGGGGTGGTTCTTACAACACTTGAGTCATTTAAAAAGTGAAAACTCCCCATTTAGTAAGTAGAAACTTCAAAAAGTAAACGTTTAAGCTTTTTAGTAAGAGAACACTTCAAAAAATAAATGTTTAAGTTGTTTAGTAATCGGAAACTATATAAAATAAACACTTAAGCTGTTTAATTAGCTGAAACTTCAAAAAACAAATACTTAAGCCATTTACTAAGCGGAAACTCCCCATTTAGTAAGCGAAAACTCAAAAAAATAAACGCTTAAGCCGTTTAGTAAGCTAAAACTCCAAAAATAAACGCTTAAGCCGTTTAGTAAGCGGAAACTCCAAAAAATAAACTCTTAAGCTATTTAATAAGAGAAAAATTCCAAAAATAAATGCATAAGTCGTTTAGTAAGCGGAAACTCCAAAAAGAAACACTTAAGCCGGTTTGTAAACAAAAACTTCAAAAAATAAATGCTTAAGCTGTTTAATAAATGAAAACTCTAAAAAATAAACGTTTAAGCAGTTTATTAAGTGGAAACTCCAAAAATAAACGCTTAAGTCGTTTAGTAAGCAAAAACTTAAAAAAATAAATGCTTAAGCCTTTTAGTAAGAGAAAACTCCAAAAAAATAAGGCTTAAGTTGTTTAATTTAAGTCATTTAATAAGTGGAAACTCCCCATATAGTAAATGAAAACTCCAAGAAATAAACACTTAAGCCGTTTAGTAAGCGAAAACTTCAAAAAATAAACACTTGAGACATTTAATAAGTGGAAACTCTAAAAAATAATCATTTAAGCCATTTAATAAGCAAAAAAAAAAAAATCCAAAAAGTAAACGCTAAGCCATTTATTAAACAGAAACTCCAAAAATAAACGCTTAATCCGTTTAGTAAGTAGAAACTATAAAAAATAAATATTTAAGTCATTTAATAAGCGAAAACTCAAAAAAAAAAAAAAAAACGATTAAGTTGTTTAGTAAGCGGAAACTCCAAAAAATAAAAGCTTAAGCCTTTTAGTAACAAGCGAAAACTCCAAAAAATAAACGTGTAAGCCATTAATGTTATAATCTCTACCTTGGTTTGCAACCAAAGTTGGAAAATATCAAGAAATGCAAATTATGTCCTAGAATCTACAATAAACTTAAACCACTACATCACGCATTGTAAACCCAAAGACTGAAGAGCTTTAAGTCTGGAGAAGCTCGCCTGGTTCTAAGCACTTAGAAATGGTCACTGGAAGTTGTAGAGAGATGCTCTTCCTGGTGGCCAGCGGAGACTGGATGCTGAGAAACTAGGGAGAAGAGCGGCGTAAACTCGTGAAGCTAGGGAGAATAGTGCAAAGAAGATGAATGAGTCACTTCTGAGAGATGAATGGGTGGGCAACTCCACCGCATGCGTGGGATACCGTCAGCCTAAGAACCCAGTCGCATGCGGAGTTCCAAAGCCCCATCCATGAATAGGTAGAGGGGCATTCTTGTAATATTTTTTCAACATTTTAATCTTATATAAAAAATATATTTCAAACAAATGTTCATTCTCTTGATTACAGACAACTAATTCAAAAAAAAAAAGGGGGACGGGGAGATATATAAACTATAAACATCATATTACTTTCCTTTAAAAACTATAAACATAGATCAAGATCCTTAAGTACACCCCATCCACACATAACACATTTAATAATTATATATTATCTATATATCTATATGTATTAATAAACAAAAGTGAGACTAATTTTAATTTGAAAAAAATCTTTAAAAAATGAAAATTAGGTTGGAATTTTAGGCCCAATTTGGATGATTAGTAGTCATATGGTTTAGTAATGTATGGTATGATATGGTATTGTAATTATTGTTTACTATGTTTGGAAAGATGGTAAAGTATGATATGGTTAATAAGCTATTTGTGTTTGCTTTGATGGTAATGGTATGGTTGCAGAAATAATAAAATGACCAGAATACTCTCAAGAAAGTAGAGTGAGAGTGTGAGCTAGTAGCAATGGAGAAGATATATACCAGTGGTGAACGAAGGTGGAAACGACGATCAGAAGTGTTAGTTATGAATTTTTTGGGTGGAAATTAGGGTTACGTTATTTGATTGCTGGAGAGAAGAGGGGACTAAAGTAAACTTGGTATTTATAAAAATTATTAGGGATATTTTTGTCAAAAAAATTTGGAACCATGGGAAAACACCAAATCGGTGGTTTGAATAATCCTTTAAAAACCATCAAAAAACCATAGAAACAATATCATCAGAATAGAAGTGAAAACAAAAAAGGAAGTAAACCATACTAGACATCATGAAATCATGGGAACCCATGAAACAAACAAGGCCTTAGAATTTTCTTAAAATTTTAAATTTTTTAATTTTACAAAATATTTATTTATCTATATTACTAAGGGAAAGTCAGACGATTATAGATAATTTTAATTTTAAAAAATATTAAAAAAACCAAAAAAATAGATTAGGATCTTGATTTTTTTTTTTAGAATTTTGAATTATAAAAAACCAAAACAATCACTCAAACACATTTTCACGTGAAAATAAATTAATTTTTGATGTAATTATCTGCTTGATTCCCAATCCTCTGAGAATTCTCAGGTGAACCAATGAGCACATGCAATAGGATCAAGTGTACCCTAGGGTTTGGGGCGTCGTTGTTGGAGTCGCTGAAAGGCCTTAACCAACAGATGAAGAGGGGTGGATTGATGGAGCACATGTCATTGAACAAGGGTAAGTATTTTAAGGAGATATGAGATGGGCTTGATAGGTTTGTGATTGGACAAAAGCGGGTACAAAATATAGGATCTTTTTTTATTTTTTATTTTTCTATTGTTTTTGAAATTTATGGTTTATAGTTTGCTCAAACTTTATTTAAGGTTGATTTGCTAACATTGATTTCATATTTTTTGAAATTAAAACATTATTAATTGAATTAATATATACCATGTTTAATTTCAAGGGTTGTATACCAAGTTTGTGAAAATGGCATATAAGGCTGTGAGAAGGAGAACATGGGCCGTTGGCACCCGTTTGAAGGAGACAGAGAGCAAGCAGGTTGGCAGGTGGGCCCATACGGGCCCATATGCATCACGAGATCGCCTTTCCAGGGTTTTCAAGGTCCATATGGAGGGCCATATGGGCTCATACAATCCTATATAACCCCATTCTTTAGAAGAAAAAAAAAACTCGTGAACCCCGTGCCCAATGGTCCCTTATGACCTCATACGGGTCCGTTTGCTACCAACAGAGGACCATATGGACCCTTGTACTGGCCCATACGGCCCCGTATGGGTACATTTTTTTTTTCATAAAATGCCAAATCGTTTGATTTTATACTGTTTACCTCCTCTCTCCTTCTCACCCATACTTCCATGATACTCCTTCACATTTTCCACACTTTTGCACCTCGATTTGGTACTAGAAGCATGAAACCCCAATTTATTTCTTCACTTTGTAAATCTCACAAGTTTTCATGTCTTATTTTGGGAATCTAGGGTTTTGAAGGTGCATCAACCCCATGGATTAGCTTAACCACCAAGCTGATTTTCAGGCTGCAATTCCACTTTTGCTACCTCATCAGCATTTCAGGGTCATGCTACCATTGACACCACCTCGAGAAGAAGCACCTCATCCACACATAGAAGAGGACGAAGACGACGAGGACATCACCGCTCTTGCATCACTTTGGTAACCAAGAGATAGACGTGCCCACTTTGCCAAGCAACGAGCACACCGCTACCGGCCCTGCACCATCTCCACAACCCCCCGCGCTAGACACCACACTACCTATTGCACCACAGGATGAGGAGGTGCATGATTGAGGATCAGAGCATATCATCGTTTTATCTTGCTTTAGTCATCCTTATTTCTAGTTCATCTAGAGTCTTTTTGTATTAGTTAGCAAGGGCTTATCCCTGCTAGACTTATTATCCTCTCTTTTTTATTATGTGGTTGCTGATAGACTTATTATCTTTTGAGCTATCATGTCTGTCTCTTTTCTCGCAGAATGGATAGATTAAAGCGCACTCCTCAGACTTGCTGACAAGAGTACATATTGACATTGGAACCTTCACTAATTAACTAGGGAAGTCTTAGTTTGCCTCTCTCCTTGCATTTCTTGCATATTCTTTCATTTGATATGCCTTTATGTGGACATTGAGGGCAATGTTCCATTCTAAGTGTGGGTAGGGAGGGAGGGAAGAGAGGAGGAGGAGGGTGTGTGTTAAAACTATTTGCTTCATTGAAAATTTTTATAAGATATCCATGCGTCAACTTAGAATGCATCATTCTAAGTTTGAAGATGGGTAGTACATTTTAGAATTCATTGAGAATCCTTGTAGGAAATGCATGCTTAATATACACCTATGAGGGCTTTAGTGGAAGAATTTTTCAGTTTTTTCTTTACTTATTGTTTACACCATTGGAGCACAAAATTTTTTCGGTTTCTCCTATTAAACACCATGAACATTTAGAGAAAATCATTGTGGCAATCATACTCTCGAAGACCGTTAGATAGTCCATTACCATATTCTATTGACTTGACTTGCTAAGCATTTCAATGATTTAAATTAGTGGACAAGTAAGAGAACAATAATGTCACAATGTATATAGAAGTTGTGAACATAATAAAGATAGTGTTCTGCTAATTGTTTTAACGAAGTAGCTTAGGGTTTTGGCTCCTAATCAGAGTTTTCCCTGAGTTGAAAAGTCATTACTAAGTATGAATACACCTAGGTAAAGTTGTAACCCTTTGAGTAGTTGGGTGTTTTGGTACCTAACTAGCATGTGCATCCCTCAGAAAAGAGGATCTACACTTTACATTAGGTTTTAGTACTGGAAAGTCGGATCTATTAGGGATATTGCCCACCAGAATAATATATATATATATATATATATATATATATATACCAGTGTTTGTATAAGACCTGCCAGAATACTATTTATTTAAGGTCGTCTCCCATTTGGCCACTTGTACAGTGTTTTAAGGATTTCCAACCGTATAGATGGAAGAACATTGAAAAATAAGCTAGCATGTCAATTTTCATACAATTTGGGAACTTGCAGAGTCTTCATCTTAATGGGTGAAAATTTATAGAAATCTTATCGGTTTAGAAGTTCATCCTTTAAGATGAAGACCCTACAAGTCCCCAAATTGTATGAAAATTGACATGCTAGCTTATTTTTCGATATTATTTCCATCCATACGGTTGGATTTCCTCAAAATACTGTACACGTGGGCTAAAATGGGGCGACATCACTTGCACAGTGTTATGGTCGGCCGCACTGTAACATGACCCTATATATATAAAGTGATGATACTATGAGGCCGGCCGGACATCCGGCCGCCTCATAGTATCATCTATAATATATATATTTATAATCATGATAAGGTAAGGTCGGCCGGAAATACTGTTCATTTGCTTTCGCCTCCCATTTGGCCACTTGGAGCATGTTTGAAAGATTTCCAACCGTATGGATGGAAAGAACATGGAAAAATAAGCTATCATGTCAATTTTCATACAACTTGGGAACTTGTAGGGTCTTCATCTTAAAGGGTGAAAATTTATAGAAATCTTACCGGTTCAAAATTTCACCCATTAAGATGAAGACCCTACAAGTTCCCAAATTGTATGAAAATTGACATGCTATCTTATTTTTAGATGTTATTTCCATCCATATGGTTGGATTTCCTCAAAACACTGTACAAGTGGGCCAAAAAGAGGCGACCGCACTTGCACAGTGATAAGGCCGACCGCGATATATCATGACCCTATATATATATATATATATATATATATATATATATATATATATATATATATAAGAGAGGTCTAGTCTACTTAATTTTGCACTTCTCAAGCTTGTCCACCTTCTCTTGGTTAGGGGGGGTTGGGTTTTTTGTCCTTAGAGTCCCAAGGAGTCTCTAAAGTCCATTGAAGGGATGATTGTCATTTTAAGAGAACATGGTAAGTAGAGTAAAACCTTTACTTAGAGCTATGCTGAAAGGTATCATAGGATTGATCTAAATTCAGGGGTTGAAATTGCTAAATATACAATTCGGTGGTGAAACTTTGAGTATAGTGAAATCATCTATCCCTTGGCCGCAGTTTAAACACTTATCAATGCTTTAATTTTTCTTTTTATTTTCTTGAGGACAAACAAACACTTAAGTTTGGAGATGGTTTGATAAGGGTTTAATCACGCATATTTCTATGTATCATTCATGTACATTTCGCATGCTATTTGGTGAAAATGTGGCCCACTGATGCTGAGAATCTTGAGAGAATGGAGGCTTTTGACGAGGATTTGAAGCTAAGGTGAATCACTTTTGGAGTTCATATGGGCCCATACGGGGTGGTATAGGCCCGTATGAAGAGATGAAATCCATGAAGATTTCCCATGGGCCTATACGGGATCGTCTAATTAGACCTGGGGCCTTATGGGGTCCCATACGGGCCCATACGGGCCTGTGTGACCAGGAGATGAATTTATATGACCTTTCCAAAAGCCATATGGGATAGTCTAAGCCATCCAGAGGAGTATACGGGATCTCATATGGGCCCATATAGGCCTGTATGACCTGGAGATGGGGAATTTGCGCTGATTTGTATGCATTAAATGCATGATATAAACTACATTTATTATGACAATAAATTATTTTTATATGACCACTTTTTCTTCCCCATCGCACGTAAGTGAATGTGGTCTTGTTTAAAGTAATAAAAAGCAAGTCCAAATGTCGAATCCTTAGTACTAACCTACTCTAAGTCTTGGTTCATTCAGTCAAATAATAAAAAGGGATTTTTCATAAACTACTCTAAACTCTAAAAAGCAATTAAAGTTAACGAAGACAATGGGGAAAAAACCCAATAATAAAGATCCAGGGTTGTATGCCTTATTGACATGCTATTAATTATCTATGATTTGTACAGAATTGCTAGGCTAGAGGATAAGGATTGTTCAATGGTACTTTAGGGGACTTCAAGTGCAAGGACACATATGATGATTCTTGATGTCTCAGGAATACACCTACGATCTATACAACATATATATGTCTATGATTAAAGTGAGATATTATAGACCCTAGAACAATACACTAGTCATGGCTATGACATATATCTATGCCGCAGGTTTTTGGTCAAATCGGACTCCCACTTTGTGTACATAACTCGTCCATACACACTTTCACATGTAAGTATAGCTACAAATATGTCACGTCTTTCGACGTATGATTAAATAAGATTCATGTTACAAACACATCCAACATAGCAATTATAATCCATACAAATCAAAGACTAATATAGATAATCATGTCAACAAGGTCATCGAACCTAGAATGAAAGTTCTAGCCACAAATCATGGTGTTCAACATCAAAGTATTAATATATCCAAACAAAATATCCATGAATAGGAATACAAGATGGATAAAATGATGAATCAAACAATAAAAACCAATTTTTATCCCCTTGTTGAGCTTTCCCCTCCTTTGGATGGTCGTAGGTCTCTCTAGATTGCCGCTCCAAGGCCGGACTTTGCCTCAAAGCAATATAGAAAATCCTTAAATCAGTCGGCCTTTTATAGACGCCTGACTTGGTGTTACGATGCCGAGAGATCGGCGTCGTCACGCCCATTCTCAAGTGGCTCCAGAACTCTAGTATCGCGATGAGGATCATTGGTTCAAAAACTCCATCTCCGGATTTGGTGTCACAATGCCCAAGGATGAGTGCCGCAACACCCAGCTCCTGGTTGCCTTGTTATGGTGAGTTCAACCCTCTTCCACTCCTAGCTTCAATCCAAAATGTCTCTGATGAGTGCATAAATAGACATATTTTCATATCACATTTATATGTACTTTGCATATCTTTTTGCATGGTTTCTTACACTTGTGCAGTGTTGGGGTGTTTTCTGTGGTTGGATAGATAATCAAGTACTCGGGAGAAAAGGAACAAATTCTGGAGCTATTCGGAGCAAAAAGGACCGAAACAGAGAGTGACACCGTCATCAACACGAGTGTGTCCATATGAGTGTGGATTTAAAAGAGGATTAACTAAAGACCGTGCTCAAAGTTCATTGCCACAACCATGTGTTAGATGACACAACCATGTACTAGATGACACGGGCGTGTGGCGGTCGTGTACCGAGTACACATCGAAAACACGTTAAAGTGATTCCAGAATACTCCAGAGAGGCACACGCTCATATACACCCCCTCAGATACAGTTGTGCGATGTAAAATCAAACTCTATAAAAGGCCGTCAGAACTATTTTGCAAGGGGACTTTTGGGTGAATCTTCTACCGACGGCTAGGGTTTCGAAGAGAGGCTGAAGGCGGAGACTACATTGGGCCAGAAAGTTTATGATTATTATGTCTTCCTTTCAAATTTTTGTGATTTTTATCGTTAGTATGAGAGACTAAATCTTCTGTGGTTCCTTGGGTCCTTGAACCTTAGGATAAACTTTTGATTATTTCCTCTTTTTAATACTAGGTTCCCTTTTTGATTATTCGTGCGAATTATCTGTACATGCTGAATTCTTGTGGTTTGTTAATGTGAAAGCACCAGACACATACTTAGAGTTGCTTGATGCATGACGAGAAATTGCGGTCAAGCTAGATCCAAGCATAAGATAATAGAGGGAGGGCGCACACCAAGAAATCAGGTGGTCGTTGTGTTGTCACGCAACACCAACTCACTCTTCGGTTTAGGGTAAAATCTAATAGTGGGAACCACAAAACCTACGCTCATAATTAGCATAATGCAGTTGTATGACAAATTCGTTGTATGGGACTAGGGTTTGGTTGTCACGAGAGATCGATGTCAAACTAATTTAGGGTTCTCCATTGTTAAGGAATATATCAACTAGGTAGCCTGTATTAGGAAATGAATCACAAGGGATTCTTAGGGGATAGAAATCTTGGGTGCCATATTCTCTTGACTGATGGCCCTAGATTGCCAACTATTCACTTTAGATTAGTTCTCTCTAGATCTTTAGTTAGGATTAGATCACCATCAATATTTTTAGGCTAGATAATAGGATTTGAAGTAGTACTAGCTCTGCTGGTCCCTTTGGATTTGACTACCCTACCTTTAGGGTACTTTACTATTCGAGCCACTCCGTGCACTTGTGGATAGCATTACACATCGCATTAAGTTTTTGGCACCGTTGTCGGGGATCGACAAATCTAGGAACATTAGAGTTTTATTATTCTAGCCATTTAAGTATTAGTTTTTCTTGTTCTATCTCTTGTTCACCTGGACACTCTTTCGGGATCAATTATGTTTTCCTCTTCAGGGGACAACAGATACAATCAGTATGGCATGTCATATTATGGACAACCATCACTGGAGGCCCTCCTTGGGTACTATATTTAACACAACGAAGTGTGCTTAGGGAAATTCAAGGAAGTCAAGGAATTTGATTTAGAAGAAGAGTTGTACACATTCGAGAAGAATTCAGGTATGTTCATGCATGTATGCTCAAGCGGGGAGCCCTTTATTGAGCAGGTCATGTCTGTATCCATGGATTCAAGGAATCAGGAAGCCCTGCCAGACAACGAGGTGGACTTGAGGTAATTTGGGGAGGTGGACCTAAGGGAATGTTCAGATGAGGTAGTAGATGAAGAGTACAGGGAAGCTAACTCATGTCAAAATCTTGATAAGGAGATCTTGGTGAAACTGACGCTATTCATTGAGGAGCCACCAGGCTTGGAGTTTAAGCAGCTACCGCCACATCTTGAGTACACCTATTTGGAGCAAGGTGCTAAACTCCTAGTCATCATCGCCTCTTATTGGAAGCAGAATAGAAAGAAAAATTGTTAGAAGTGTTGAGGAGGCATAAAAGAGCAATAGCTTGGAAGATAGCTCATATCCGAGGGATCAATCCCTCGTTGTACACACACAAGATTCTCATGGAGGATGACTACAAGCCCAAGGTACAACCTCAGCAGAGATTGAACCACAACATAAAAGAGGTAGTGAAAGCGGAAGTAAAGAAACCGCTAGATACCGGGGTGATTTACCCAATTTTGGATAGCGCTTGGGTGAGTCCGGTTCAAGTAGTTCCAAAGAAGGGCGGCATAATAGTAGTGCAAAATGATAAGAATGAGCTAATCCCGATCAGAATCGTTACTGGATAGAGGGTATGCATTAACTACAGGAAGCTCAACGATGTCACACGTAAGGATCACTTCCTGTTACCCTTCATTGATCATATGCTAGAGCGATTGTCAGGCCACATGTACTATTGTTTTCTGGACGAGATGTTAGGATACCTACAAATTTCCATCGCTCTGGAGGACCAGGAGAAGACCACGTTCACATGCCCATATGGTATATTTGCTTACCGCAGAATGCCTTTTGGTTTATGTAATGCACCTACTACTTTCCAATGTTGCATGATATCTATTTTTGATGACTTTATGGAGGATACTATAGAGGTTTTCATGGATGACTTTTCTGTTTTCGGGGATTCATTTGATTTATGCCTCCATAACTTAGAAAAAGTATTATAGCATTGTGAAGAAACAAACTTAGTTTTGAGTTGGGAAAAATGTCATCTTATGGTACAAGAAGGCATAGTTTTGGGACATAGAATTTCCAAATATGGGATAGAGGTAGATAGGCCAAAAATTGAAACCATGGAGAAATTAGCACCACTAGTGTTATTCAAATCCATTAGAAGCTTCCTAGGACATGCAGGCTTCTATCGCCGATTCATTAAGGACTTTTCAAAAATTACCAAACCATTAACTAAGTTGCTAGAGAAAGATGTACCCGTCGAGTTCACAAACGAATGCATGGAGGCTTTCAATGTTCTGAAAAGTAGACTAGTAAATGCTCCAATCATGGTAACCCCCGATTGGAACTTACCTTTTGAACTAATGTGTGATGCAAGTGACTTTGCAGTTTGATTAGTTTTAGGGCAAATACAGGACAAGTATTTTAGGCTAATCTACTATGCCAGCAAAACATTGACGGATGTACAAGAAAACTATACCACAACAGAGAAGGAACTACTGACAGTGATTTATGCGCTGGATAACTTTCGTCCTTATTTAATTTTATTGAAAGTGATCGTTTATACTAACTATGCGCACTAAGTTATTTACTAAATAAGGCTAATGCTAAACCTTACTTTTTTCCTTTGGATAATGTTATTACAGGAATTTGAAGGATAAACGAGGTTCCGAAAATATAGTAGCTGACCATCTGTCAAGATTAGAAGGATCCATTCAGGCCAAAGATAAAGAAAGAGAAGTGGATGATGCTTTTCCCTATGAGTAGCTCTATCACGTGGACGAGAAGGACGATAATGAGATCCCATGGTTCGCTAACTTTGCCAATTATTTAGTAGGAAGAGTCTTGCCAAAAGTGTTGCCATTTGTTGACCAGAAAACTTAAGTACAAGCACTAAAGCCTCCGGACGCAAGCGTACGTGGTCGCAAGTAATAAACCGGTAAGTACCGGGTCAAAATCCCAAAAGAACGGAAATAGATTCTTCTACTTATAAATGAGTTAGTGAAATTATAGAATGTGTAGTGTTGTAGGTGTGATTGGTTATAAGAGAGTTGTGATGCACAGAGGGAAAAAGGGTTAGATTATCATGATGGATGACCTAGGGTTACATGGGTTTGCTAAACTTGTAATGGTTTTCTCCTTGGAGTGCTATGTTATCAAGGTCATGGATATTGTTGTATGTGTGATAAAGTGATGTGCTTGTATGCACTCCGGGTGCATCCTACAGGACCTTATCTCTAAGGGTCATGCATCCAAAGTCCATATCTCTATGGTACACTGGACACATTATAGGACAATACTATATCACCACCGTGGAATTGCCTAGCCTGATCTCTTAGCACTAGGTCAAATCGGTGTTACTCCGTCCACCCTAATGCTCTATTCTACTCACAAGCCTAGATCTCTCATAGTGCATAGAGTTAAAGATACTCATAGTCTCTCAACTAATGAGTAAAGAGAATAGATTTAAAGGCACATCCACAATCAAAATAACAAAGCGAACCAAAGATAATAAATATATCAAGTCAAAGCATCCATACAACCCTAAATAATGTGTTTAAGCTAACAGTGCAAATGAAACATCAATAACAATGAAAGCATCCTTACAAAAATCCATAAATGAACTAAAGGAAGTTCTAAACAACAAAAACAAGAGACTAGAAGTTCCCCCCTCATAAATGCCCCCCTCTCCAGCTCCAAGGAGCTGGAAATCGCCCTCAAGACCTCAGCAGTCGCGTGCAACCGCCACCAAGCCAAAAGATGATAAAACCTAGCAAATTAGGCCCTTTTAATAGCCCAGTGTAGTCGACATCGCGATGTTCTAAAATAACATCGCGATGTTATTTTCTTTGAAAATCAGCGCTCTGTCCGTGTTAAACATCGCGATGTATGTAGTCTGCATCACGATGTTTCATCAACTCAATGGTCGGATGACCATTTTAACTTGGAATAAGCTTAAATTTTAACCATGTGTTCATGACTTCTTCTTCTTCAATCTGACAAGAGGAAATTGGATTTAGAGTCCTGTAGCTCTTCCAGTAAATTCCTGATTTTAGCTGCTCTTTCAGGTTGCTCACAATCCTCTCTCCTTTTGCTCCTTACGCTTCTTTGTCATAAAACACCTATCTCTTTTGCTCAAATCATCCTTATGGCTCTCCAATGCTCTTATCATCTATAAATAGTAGAAACACTTGCATTAGTGCATAAATTAATCCATTTAGTATAGAAAATCACTAAAACAAGTGTGCATGCTAGTCGAGGTAGAGATTATACAAAATAACCCAAATTGGCTCTTGAATACCTCATTTAATGGCCATATTTGGTCTCAACCTAGCATAATATGTCATCTAAATAGCTCTCTTTTGAGAGCTATCACCATTCTAGAAAAGAGGAAATTCTTCTTGGACCTGAGGCACTATTTAGGGAAGACCGATACCTGTACAAAGTATGCGTTGAACAAATAATCCGAAGATGTGTATCTCGTTGGGAAGGATTGGAAATTCTGAACCACTGCAATGCTGGAACAATAGGGGGCACTACAGTGCAAATCGAACTACAGAAAAGATATTGGCATCAGGGTTCTTTTGGCCAATACTGTTCAAAGATACACAGAAGTTTGTATGCCAACCTGGGATTGTTTTTATTCAGACAATGCTTTAAGGGAGGAGCCAATGAAAGCTTCAAGGTATTTGAACCCCCATGAGGTAAGGTGCAGGTAAGTTAAGCTAGTGATGTTAAACAAACGCTTCTTGGGAGGCACCCCAAGTCCTAGAAATTTTATTTAGTTACAATTTCTTTTAATTAGTTAGACTGCATGTGTTTGGAATAAATGAATGAGTTGTTTCATGTCCATTTTTATAGTACATTGTATCATCTTGCTGGTTGTCGATCCATTCATTGCCCTAGATTCATAATTGTCATTAGGTAGCATGAGGAGGATTAGAATGGTGTCCTGGATTGGCTGCATAAGCTATGCCCAGGCCCATACGGGGTGTCATACGACCTATCATACGGTCGTATGGACCCTTCAGTGGGGTATACGGCCTGTCATACGGCCCGTATACAGAGCCGTATGACCCATCCAGTGGGATATACGGGCTATCATATGGCCTGTATACAGGACAATATGACCCATCCAGTGCCATATACAGCAGGGTTTGGGGTGTTATAAAGACGATTTCCCTATTTCTTTTTCAAACCCTAGCCGACCCCACTCCCCTCCACGTCGATTCAAGTCCTCTCTTCGTCAACACGACCTACAATCTTGATTTGGGCGCTCATTCTCTCTAGGTATGATTTCTAATGCCTTGATTTGTCGATTTAATCCATCATCATCATGTTTAGAACCCTAGGGATTGAATGAATGTGTTTTGAATGGATTTGAGATGATTATATACCTTCTTGTGTCAAATCTCTATGTGAATGTGTTGATTTAAGTCATGTTTAGAGTTTAGGAAGAGAAATGGAGATAAATGACATGTAAAATGGGGTTGTATACGCCGTTGGGGGTCGGCACTGTTGGCCCTAGGCGCATACGGGCTGCATAGCAGCCCGTATGGCCCTCAGGTGTACCCATACGGGCTGATATACAGCCCATATGGAACCCCGTATGGCTCCCAGGAGGGGTCATATGGGCCGTATACCTACCCGTATGGATGCCCGTATAGGGCCCATCATGGGCCGTAGTGCGCAAATTTTTGTTTGGTTAAACTCTTTAATACTCCCATTCACACTAACACCCTTTCAATTGTTTTGTAGACATGCCAAGGAAAGTAATAGCATCCAAGAGGTGAAGGACCGGGAAGGCTCCTCCACCACACCGCAGTTTGAAGAGGACCACTTCTTCCAGCGCTACCGAAGGCTGGCCGCCAAGCCTTTTGGGTGAACTCAGTACATCGACTGGGGAGTGGCCACCGAGCTTGGGATCGCGGATCGAGTACAAAGCATGTTCGCGGTTGGTGGATGGGACAAGGTGTTCTCCATCAACCATGAAACCTTCCGCGAGGTGACTCTAGAGGTCCTGAGCACGTTTGAGGCCGACCGGAGTGCTATCTAGGAGAGCTCCCTTACAACGATCTCATTTCAACTCTTTGGGGGAGAAGAAGACCATGAGCTACATCCGCTTCTCGATGCTCATGGGATTCTACGATAGGGACGCTTTCCACACTCGCCTCCTCACTTCTTTCCCCGAGGATATCATCACACCCACGTGCTACTGGCTCCAGCTCGGGGGACGCCATGGGAACCAGAATGCATCCTGTATGAGTGATCCGGTTCACCGCTTCATCCACGCCCTAGTCAGCCTCTCCATCGCGGGGCGAGATGACAACACCGGAGAGAGATGGAACTTGTATCAATATTCCCCGATAGCCGCCAAGCACTAACTTCATGGAAATTAATTGGCGCACCAAATCAACCGAGGAAGTTTTAGTTCACCTTTCTCCATGCATATTTAATTTTGGAATTATTGCGTATATTGAGGACAATGTACAATTTTAAGTGTGGAGATTGGTA
The DNA here is from genome assembly GCA_026586065.1 of Dioscorea zingiberensis. Classification (NCBI taxonomy): domain Eukaryota; kingdom Viridiplantae; phylum Streptophyta; class Magnoliopsida; order Dioscoreales; family Dioscoreaceae; genus Dioscorea; species Dioscorea zingiberensis. Next base: position 49,347,526 of record CM048818.1, on the reverse strand, counting down.
GCTACCTATCCTTTATCTTTGTACATCCATAGCAAAACTTTAAGTGTGGAGATAGGTAGCTATTAGTGAAATTTATTACAAATTTTTAAATTTTTCATAACTAGCATGCCTCGACAAAGGTCTTAAGAAAACATGTTGGCACACTCTATTTCTTGGGCACCACCTTGGCACATAATTTTGTTAAACTCTCCTATAAAACGCTATGGGCATTTAAAGAACATCTCTGTGACACTTATGATCTTTAGAGACAATAGATAATCCATTGTCATGTTCTTTGTACTTTAATAGCTAACACATTTTTCAATGGCTCCAAGAGATCTTGTGGCACTAACTCAATTTATTAACCCCTCATAATATGACCTAGTGGACAAGTAGGGAGAGAATAAAATAGTGGTATACAATAGTCGCGAAGAAATAAAGACAGTGTTCCGCTGCTTAGTTTGATGAAGTAGTTTGGGGTTCCGGCTCCCTATAAGAGTGTTTCTCAATTCGAAAAATCATTACTTAGCATGAACACAACCATGTAGAGTTGTAACCATCTTGGTAACTAAGTGCCCCGGTGCCTAATCAGCATGAACACTCTGCGAAAAGAGGAGGAACTACACTCTACATTGGTCTTTAATACAGGAAAGTCGGATCCATTAGGGATGTCCTACCAAAAAAAAAAAAAGTTTGTGTCTTCCTATTTGCCTGCCACTTATCTAATCTGAGGGGATCTCACTGATCATAGGGCCTAAAGAACTCTCTAGAGTATATTGAGGATGTATTTGTCTTGCAAAGTTTTTTTTTAAAACATGGCATGTGGAGTGAGTAAGCTTTGTCTAGAACTATAATGATATCTTGCATGAGATCTATTTAAGCCCTGGCGTGGAAATGGGAGAACAAAGCACATGGGTGGTGAACTTGAAAAAAGTTGAGCCATACATTTCATGGCCAAGAGGATGAACACTTATATCTTCTCTTGTTGATTGCTTTTCTTTGCTTGGGGACAAGCAAACCTTTAAGTGTGGAGATGTTTGATAAGTGTTCATTTGAGCATAATTTTATATCATATTCTTATATGCTTGGCATGTAATTTTGAAGATTGTTTGCCACCAATACTCAAAATGTATTCATTCTGATCAACAGGGCAAAATACCAAGACCCCGGAAGAAAAAAAGCATTTCGAGAGAAACCGGGACCTCAGAGTACCCAGAAGGGCCCATACGGGCATTTATACGAGCTGACATATGGCCGTATATTGGCACCTGAAGGGAATATGGGCCAGTATACGGCCAGTATGATAGACCGTATGGATGTGGCTGGCATGTATACGGGCTGATATACAGCCCGTATGATAGACCATATGGAGGTTGTTGGCCCGTATATGGGCTGATATACGCCGATATACGGGCCCGTATATCGTCAAGTTCAGCGAATCTGCAGACCTAGGAAGGGGGAAAATTGGTAAATCTCACTCCTAAAACCCTAGAGGTATAAAAGCCGACTAATGAGGGTTTAGAGAAGAGGAAGAAGCTTGGAGAAAGGGTCTAATCTTGGGGAAAGCTTGGAGATTGTCATTTTGAAGCTATTGGAGCACGAAGAAGGGGAATCATTGGAAGAAGATCAAAGAAGCCATCAACGGTGCATTCATTAGTGTCATTAATTATGATTTCTTTGTTTGCTTTCATCTTTGTTTTGGATTGTTGCCCCCCTTGCATGGAGGGCTAATCTTGTAGATGCTTGGATGATTGATGAACCCTTGGACATGTTTTAATTAATGTTATCTCTCTATCTTTGATTGTTTGGTTGAATCTCATTGAGTCTATTGGATGTTTTAATGTAAGTTAATCCCTCTACGTTGCGAGAGCCCGGAGGGATTTTTGTAGTCCATATGGGGGAAGAAGCGAACGCCTCCTCGTGTGTAGACCATCTCCAATAGAGGGGATTGTGAGTATATCGGGAACCCGGGTATTAAGGAGAGCGAGTCCTTTAGATGTATTATTCTCATAATCCCTCTAAGAATTAGGTTCCCTAGAACATCATCCGTAAGGGCACTAGGATTAGTAACTAACCTCGAGAGAGGGAGTGAAGGCACCATAGGAACCCTTGGCCAAGGATCAACCAAATGTCGAGATAGAGAGTATCATTCATCTTTTAGAAGTCCAAGGGGGATTCAATTATCCGAGCATCCCCCTTTTTATGATTGTTTAACCCCAAGAGTAACTCGATTTCCTTGTGTTGTGTTTCAATTGATTAGTTTAGAATTAGCATAATCAACCACCATTGGTTCTTCGTTTGTTCTTCCTTGCGGTCCTTGGATCCGGCTAGCCCGCGGGATAATCGCTACCCCGCCCGGCGTCAGTTGGTATCAGAACTCATCATCTTCCTGGGAAGCGTCATCATCGACATCAATAACTGGTGGTCGTGGTCGTCGGGTTGGACAGGTTCTGGTTGAGGAAGTCCAGTACCGTGACCTGAGCGCCCTGGAGGCAATAAACAAGGATCTTCAAAGGCAAGTCGCGGAGTTAACCCAACGCTTGATGATCAAGGATTTGCAGAGGCAAGTCAAGAAATTATCAAGGCGTCTGGCGGCGATCGATTTTGATCGTGGTTGTCGTGGGCAGTTTCCGGCTGAGGAAGTCCAGTACCATAATCATAGCAATCAGAGGTTTGGCCAACCCATCTACCAACCCATCTACGATGATGATGCGAAGGAGGAGATCTCGCCCATGTTCAACGATGATGCGGAGGAGGAGATTTTCCCCATCTTCAACGATGATGTGGAGGAAGAGATCTCGCCCATCTATGACGACTACGAGGAGGAAATTGGTGAGCCCGAGGAGGAGATTGGTGAGCCCATCTATGACAATGATGGGACTAGTGTTGCGTTGGTATCTCGATGGGAGGAAAACCCTCCTAGCCTGGTAATCAACACCACTAACCTACTTTCTGTCTCTAGGGTTTTGATTGAGATCAAGCATGGAGATCCAAACCTACCAATAGAGGTGCAGTCGAGCTCGGGGTCGAGTTCTTTCCAACGTAGTGCTGGGTTGGCGGGTCAACGTAAAGACTGGAAGTTATCTAGTCAATTCCAAGATTGGGTCGGTTTTGGGTGTGGTTCGGTTTTTTTGCCACAACTTTGACTACCGATATCAGAATCAGACGTTCGACCCTAATTCGGAAAGCTCTTTGCGGCGCGTACGACATGGGGAGGTTATATTAGAGAGAATTTCAGTTTTTTCTCTATTTTTAGAAATATTTAATCCACCAAATTAGGATTTTCGGTCTATTTTCTATTTTTGGTAATATTTCATATGCCAAATTAGGATAGGATTTGAATCCGATTTGATCTCGGATTTTTAGGTGTTATCTGATTTATTTAGAGTTTTAAATTTAGATAATTTTAGTTTTAATTAATAATTTGTCAATTTTAGCAAATTTAGATTAGATGATAATGTTTCTAGGTTAATCTTTGAGGTTATTTAACCCGGCTTGTGGGTTAGTTTTTCATTATTGAATTTTGAGTAATAATATTTTCTTGAATTTCAGAGTATTTTCTCTGGTTCATTGGTTCTTCGTTTGTTCTTCCTTGCCGTCTTTGGATCCAGCTAGCCCGCGGGATAATCGCTACCCCGCCCGGCGTCAGTACTAGTACTTCCATCTCCCTGAGGATGGATAACCCGACTTTCAAGTCCACTCTATTACTTATTATGACCCGTACATTTGCAGTTGTATCGCATCATCTATTAGTAGGAGGCGTTACGGCAAGGATAAGATAGTAGGAGGATTATTGGATATCACAGTGGAGACACTCCTAGCGATGGGGTTGGTGAGGCCGATTCGTACAACATGGTGCACCAGATATCAAGCCGCAGTCCCTAGTGAGGCCCAGGAGCAATAGGAGCAAGGGGACCTAGTAGCGGCAGCGGGGTCGAGCACTGCACTATTACCTCTACCATCACCACCACTATCGGCTTCTGTACCAGCTTCAAGCCAAAGTCCAGTCAAGCGAGACACTCTCTTGGACTGCCTGGCAGGGGTACTTCATCTTCTCCTCTAGCGCGATGTAATTGAGTTCCCACCCCTACCACTAGTTCCTACGCATACCATGAGAGATGTGGGGGCATATGGTAGTGATGACTTCGAGACCGCCGACGATGAGGAGGCGGAGCAAGCCAACTGATTATCATCAGTTTTTTTCTTTTTTTTTTTTACCACTTTTGCATTTTTTTTTCAAATGTTGAGGGATCTATGGATTAACCTTATCTATATATCTCTTTTTGAGCATCACTTGTGCGCCTTCATAGTTACAGGATATTTGGAATTGTATAACTTTGAAACATGGACAGGGAAACACAATGACAGCAGCCATATATCACATGTTGAGTAATGTCCCACTTTGTTCTTCATGCCAGATCTTTTTATTACATATATTGAGTATATTGGGGATAATGTACAGTTTAAGTATGGGGGAGGGATTAGCTATGCTTATATTGTTTATGATGTGTGTTGGTTTAAGATTATCTATGATAGTTAATGATTGGGAGTCCTCTTTGAATCCAGGTTGACATTAGCATTAGGTGTCAAAATTTCTAAAAGATATATATATTTAGTCTTACCTCCACTTGACACCTCATAAAAAAATTTGAGGATAAACCCTGACTTTGTTGTTACTTGCCTGCTTAGGTTTGGACTCCAGATAGTTTAAGTATCAGAGAAGTGCAGATATTTTTTGATTATTCGAAAAGAAAAAAAAAGATGAAAAAGAAAGAGAAAGAAAAAAAAAAAGAGAAAATAGGTTAGATTTGTTGGAATAACCTGAAAGTCGGATCTGTCATGGATGCCCTACCGGCCGGAAAGTTGGATCTATTATGAATGCCTTACTGGTATGGAAAAAATAGTAGAAAAAGTTATCATCTTTGAAGAGTGAAAGCCGCCCTTGAGTAGTCAAATTATTAGCATCACAACTGTTCACTTGATGACCTACCAGGGGAAAAAGCTACCTCATTGGATGTATGAAGCTACTACCCCCAGTTAAAGAGTTGAGAAAAGTAGTTTAGTGAATAAGGTTTAGACTAGCTGGTCCAGGCTTGAGTTAGTCAGCGGCACCATAGGAAGGGTTACACACACACATGGGGAGTCTAAGTGTAAGGTAAAACATATTTTCCATAAAAACCTTCGTGGCACTTAATACTTTGTTTTTCCGGACACCAGAGGAACTCCCAACTTTTTTGATTTCGGAGATCATGCACTCATCTTCTTTTTGGGAATAGTATTTTCTTTGCTTGAGGACAAGCAAATATTTAAGTGTGTGGGAATTATGATGAGTGGATAATTATATATTTTTATAGCAAATTTACATGCACTTTGCATATCTTTTTACATGGTTTCTTCCACTTTTGTGCTATGTTGGGTTATTTTGTGTGGTTGGACAGATAATTAGGTACTCAGGAGAAAAGAAGCAAATTCTGGCAATATTCGGAGCGAAAGGGCAGAAACAGAGAGTGACACAATCATCAACACGGGCGTGTCCATGACTATGTGGATATAAAAGAGGATTAATTAAAGATCGTGCTCGAATTTATTGACACCGACGTTTGTCAGATGACACGTATGGCCATGTACCAGATAATATGGGTATGTGGGGGTTGTGTACAAGACCGTGTACGTATCTAAAACCCGTTAAAGTGATTCCAGAAGACTCCAAAGAGGCACATGCTTACACACACACCCTCAGCACGGCCGTGTAACGTAAAATCAAGCTCTATAAAAGGCCGTCAGAACTATTTTGCAAGGGGACTTTTAAGAGAATCTTCTAATGATGGCTAGGGTTTTGAACAGAGCCTGAAGGCGGAGGAGACATCAGGTCAGAAAGTTTATGATTATTATATCTTCCTCTCGAATTTTTGTGATGTTTATTGTTATTATGAGAGGCTAAAGCTTATGTAGTGCCTCACGTCCTTGAAACATAGGATGAACTTTTGATTATTTCCTCTTTTTAATACTAGGTTTCCTTTTTAATTATTCTTGTGAATTACCCGTGCATTCTGAATTCTTGTGGTTTGTTAGTGTGAAAGCGTCGGCCACATAATTAGAGTTACTTGATGTATCACGACAAATTGTGGTCAAGCTAGATTGAAGCATAGATAATAGGGGAAGGGCGCACACAGAGAGATCGGGTGAAGCATAGATAATAGGGGAAGGGCGCACACAGAGAGATCGGGTGGTCGCTGTGTTGTCACCCAACACCTACTCACTCTTCGGATTAGGGTAAAACCTAATAGTGGGAACCACAGAACCTACTCTCATAGTTAGCATAGTGCAGTCGTACGACGAAGTCGCTGTATGGGAATAGGGTTTGGTTGTCACGAGAGATCGGGGTCAAACTAATTTAGGGTTCTCCATGGTCCAGGAATATATCAACTAGGTAGCCTGTATTAGGAAATTAATCACAAGGGATTCTTAGGGGATAGAGATCCGGGATGCCATGTTCTCTTAATTGATAACCCTAGATTGCCAACTGTTCACTTTAGATTAGTTCTCTCTAGATCTTTTGTTAAAATTAGATCACCATCCATATTTTTAGGCTAGATAATAAGATTCAAAGTAGTACTTGCTCTATCGGTCACTGTGGATTCGACTACCCTACCTTTAGGATACTTTACTATTTGAGTGATCCCGTACAGTTGTGGATAACATTACGCATCACATCTATCTCTCACCTCATATGTGTAATTACAACTTGAATTAGTTCCTGAAATATGAAATTCAAGATAAAAATGAACTATAGAAATTGGGCAAATCAAGATGGATATCAACCAAATATTAGAACTAAAGCCAACATAATTTAGCTTTAAAGTACTATTTTGGCTCTATAAACATGCAATACATGTCCAACAAAATAAATCTCTTTCGAGAGTTAAACAATTAAAACTGGGATGACCCCCTTACCCAGTTTGGAAAAGGGGCCTAGGAGATGTAAGCATCAAATAGCTAAATGATATTGTTTGGACATAAAAGAAGGACATACAATTCCACAATTGAAGAAAAATTTGATCTCTTAGCCAAATAATAGTGATCATTCCATAAACTTCGAGGTGGTGAAGTGATGCACGCACAGGGTGTACGACAACTAACCACAAGTATATGGGGTCGATCAAATAGTAAAGTACCCAAAGGTAGGGTAATTGAATCCACAGGGACTAGAATACTAGTACTAACTATCCTTGTTTTCTAGTTGAAACTATGGAAATAGTTGTGATTGGTTGATTATTTAAAGGAAATTAACACGAACAATTGGTAGATTGTGAACAATCAAAGATGATGCGTGGCGCGCACCTTGGATCTCAATCCCCCTATGATTCTTTTATTAACAACTGAATTCTAAGTATTGGTTCGCCATTGTTGATTCTTGGGAGTTCGACAATTACACCATCTAGATGCCACATCCGATCTCTCAGTATGCAGATCGAACTCGTTACCTAACTAAAAGAGATATGGATCTATGCATAAAAGAGACATGCAAGTCAAAACCCTAAGCACGTACGTGCCTTGCTAGAATATAACGAGGTATATAACCATGGCTCATGCAAAATATAATCCCATAAATCAAGCACAGACTCACAAAAATCATCAATAAAGGAAAACCAATAAATAACAGAATTCAATTAATAAATCATCATAGGGTTCAGGTGTCCGAGGCACCACCGAAGGGGTTTAGCCTTTCATGCTAAGACACTAGCAGAGATACTGGAGAAAGACATAATTGAAAACATGGGGGACTCTCTTGCTCGATGTCTTCTCCGCCTTTGATCTCCTCTGGAACTGTTCATACTGCTCCGAACACCCGCTGAAGACTACTCTCCAAATGTCCTAGAAATCTGTGCTTTCGGCAGGTTTATATAGGATTTCATCTGATTTGGCACGGCCGTACGCATCTAACGCACGCACGTGCCAGCTCCCGCGACTTAATCTCTCCTCGTTTTAAAATCAGTGAGTTACATGGGCGTGTGCACTGGTATGCACAATTATACTGGGGCCGTGCACACCTCTATGGAGTGCTCTTTTAGCTTGTTTCGCCCTAGTTTGTCCCATTTCTTGTTCCTTTCACTCTGGGTGCCTATTTTACTTGCTCAATTGCAAAATAAACCCAGAGGAGCACAAAAATAGGGGAATTGATGCAAAACAACGAGATAAGTGCATGTAAATATGATAGAAATATATGTGTAATTGTGCACTTATGATGAATTGAAGGTAGCAAAATGAACTATGGTGGTAGCTCAAGGTTGCAAAAAGATACCTTGTATAACAAACCCCAATAACATTGTTGTTGTTGCAGAGGTCAATAATGTTGCAAGTATGTGGTATTACAGGCTTTGTCATATGAGTCTGAAAGGAATAAAGGAACTTTTATCACAGGGAAAGCTGCCAGGATTAAAGTATATTCACTTTGACATGTGTGACAGTTGGATTTTGGGGAAGCAAAAGAAGCTCAATTTCTTGATGTGGCTGGCATTGATCAGGTGATGTAAGCTAAAGCTTATACACAAATATGTGGGGACCTTCTCTAGTACCATCTCTTGGAGGCTCTTGGTATTATGTAACCTTCGTTGATAACTTTAGCAGAAAGGTATGGGTTTATTTTCTGAAAAACAAAGATGATGTGTTACATATATTCAAAAAGTAGAAAGCCATGTTTGAGACTAAGACAAGTTTGAAGTTGAAATTCTTAAGGTATGAAAATGGTAGAGAATATATTGATGGAGGGTTCAAGGAATATTCAACTACAAACGATATTAGGATGGAGGGATTATATCGGGGACACCACAACAAAATAGTGTTGCTAAGCGCATGAACATAACTATAAATGAGTGTGCTAATAGTATGAGATTAAATGCTACTTTACATAAGACATTATGGGCAAATTCAATTAACATTGCAATTCACTTAATCAATAGTGATCCATCAGTTCCTTTGCAGTACAAACTATCAGAGGAAGTTTAGAGTGGAAAAAGATAAAATTTTCTCATATAAAAGTTTTTTGCTATGTGTTTTATGTATACATTGATTCTAATGATCATAGCCAATTTAATCCTAAGGCAAAAAAGTATTTCTTCATTGGTTATGTAGATAAGTAGTTTGGCTATTGGTTCAGGGATAATCAGAATCGAAAGATAATAAGAAATAGAATTGTGGTTTTTCATGAGAAAGTCTTATATAAAGACAAATCCAGTAGAGATACAGATCTATTGAATATAATCCGCAAAAGTTTGAATTTGTCAATCTAGATATTCCTGAGTTTACTAAACAAGAGCAGCCAAATAGAAGTATTTGTATTATTCCATAGGAAGATGCAGAACCAAGTACTCCTCCTATTGCATTATATAGGTCTTCCAGGTTTGTTAGAGCCCCAAACTAGTTTTCATCTTCATATAATTATATCATACCGACTGATGGTGGTGAACCCTAAAGCTTTAAGAAGTCTTACAAAATGAGAATTTGAGCAAGTGGGAGTTAGCCGTAAAAGATGAGACAGATTCTTTGATAGGTAATCTAACATGGGAATTAGCTAAATTTCTTGCAAGAAAGCAGGCATTGCATTACAAGTGGGTATATCAAGTGAAGAATAAACATGATGACAATAAATAGAATAGGATTGTCCAGACTTGTTGTTAAAGGTTATGAATGGAGATTTGTCACTACTACTCTGAGATTTTCTCACTAATTGTGAAAAATACAACAATTAGACTAGCATTGAGAATGGTAGCTAGTGAGAATGTATCAGTCAGAGGGAGTCACAACATCAGAAAAATAACATCTTGTTTGCAAACTGAAGAAATGTTTATATGGTATGAAGCAAGCTCCAAGATATAGTGGTACAAGAAATATGACAACTTCATTTTGAGGCAAATCATTGTTACTACTTTAAACCTTTTGATAACTCTTATATTATTTTTGTTGTTATATGAACATCATATGCTCATTGTAGGACCAAGTATTGAGGAGACTAGCAATTTGAAAAGACAGTTGTCAAATAGGTTTGCAATGGAAGATTTTGGATTTGCAAAACAAATCCTTGGGATGAGAATTACTGGAGATAGAACTGAATGTACTCTAAAACTTTCACAAGAAAATTATGTCAAAAAGGTTTTTAGCAAATTTAATATGAATAATGCTAAACTTCTAAGCACACCTTTGGAAAGTCATTTTAGAGTATGAAAAGATCAATCCCCAAAGACATGTTAGGAGCATGAGCACATCAGTAAAGTCCCTTACGCCTCAGCTATTGGTTCTTTTATGTATGCTATGGTATGTACTAGATCAGGCATTACAAATGTATTGGGAGTTATGAGCAAATACATGAGTTCTCCAAGAAAACAACACTGAGAGGTTGTAAAGTGGATTATGAGATAATTCATATGCACTTCAGATACCTATTTGTGTTTCAATATAGGTGATTTGAAGCTAGAAGGTTTGTAGATGCTGACATAGTCGGTGTCATTGACTACAGAAAAAGTACTAGAGGTTTTGTACTCACTTTGGGTGGTATTAAGATATTAAGGGGTTTAAACTATTAGTGCAGAAAGTTGTGGCACTTTCAACTATTGTTGCTATATTAGAAGCAACAAAAGAGATGCTTGGTTACAAACATTTATGAAGGAGTTAGGTAAGATCAATGATAATGATTTTCTCTGCACTAATAGTCATACTGCAATCTTTCTTGCCAAGAATTCAACATTTCACTCAAGGACCAAACACATTCAATTGAAATATCATTCCATTCGATATCTTCCCCTCGATGAACAATTGATATTTGAGAAGATCTGTGGAAGTAAGAACCTAACTGATATGTTAACCAAGGGTGTTATACTTTACAAACTAAAGATGTGCACAATATCAGTTGTTCTTCTAGAGTGAAGAAAAAGGCTTTGAGATATAGAGATGGTGATTTACAGTTTGGAGATGGTTTTGTTGCTTGTGGTTGAACGAGTCTCCAAGTAGGAGATTGTTATATTTATGTGAAGCTTAGTATTTCTATTTGTGTAGGTAAACCAAATTCGGGAAGTTTACTCCTTGGAGCAGGTAAGTGGCCAATAAGCCCAAGTAGTATTTTGGGTCATTTAGTAGCTTATATGTTGTAGGGTTTTTTTTTTCATTATACTTGACAAACTTATGGAGGGTAAAGAGCCATTAGTTTGGAAGAGAGAGAGTCTGAAATTGGGCGATGGGGATTAGCTTGGTAAAGATGTCAGTGAGTCGATCTTGGGATGGACCATGATGAACTTGCATGTGACTAGCTAAAACTTTTTCTCGAATGTAATGATGATCAATCTTGATATGTTTGGTACGAGCGTGGAAGACAAGATTAGTAGTGAGAGCAATAGCTGATTGATTGTTGCACCACAGAGAAGGGGTCTCTGTGGGAGAGATGCCAAAGAACTTAAGAATTATGGATAACTAGACTATCTTTATAGCAGTGGAGGAGAAGGTTCGATACTCGGCTTTAATAGAGGAGCAAGTAATCATGTCTGGCTTTTTTGGATTTCCCTATGATAGGGTTGGGACCCATAAAGAGGTAATACCCGGTTATGGATCGACGATCAAGGGGGTCACCAGCCTAGTTAGAGTCTGAGTATGCCGTGAGAGTAAAGGGACCTAGGTAAATGAGAATGCCATGAGAGAGGATACCATGAAGATAAAAAAGAATTTGTTTGATAGCCGTATACTGAACTATGGAGGGTTGATGCATGTGGTAGCACACATAGTTCACTAAGTAAGCAATGTCAGGGCGTGTATTAGTGAGATACTGAAGGGCTCCAACGATGCTCCTGTAGTAGGAAGGATTCATTGGAGAAAGGTGGGTTGGTGGGGAAATTGGGTGGGTGTTTATAGCCGGTAGGTGTGGGAGTGGGTTAGTAGTCACCCATGTTGGCCTGAGGAGGATGTCTCGAAGGTAGTGGGCATAAGAAAGAAATAGACCATCCGGAGTAGAAGTAAATTCAATACCGACGATGTGGTGGAGAAGACCTAGGTCTTTGACAGCAAAGGCATGACTTAGGAGGGTAATGAGGTGATCAATGAAGATGGGATTGGTGCTAGTGATGGGAATGTCATCAACATAAATCATAAGAACAATGATCTGAGAGCCTGTCTAATGGAAGAAGAGAGTGTTGTCAGTAAGACAAGCTTAAAACCCAAGATTGATGAGGTAGGATAATAGTCATGTGTACCATTTGCTAAGGGCTTGTTTGAGACCATATAGAGCTTTGTGGAGATGACATACTTGGTGGGGGAGAGTGGGATCAATAAAACCCAGTGGTTGAGACTATAGAGTTCTTCCTCGATAGTGCCATGGAGAAAGTTATTAGAGATGTCCAGTTGTTTCACTGTCCAGGCTTTGGAGACGACAAGGTAGAGTATGATATGAATGCTATATGGTTTAACCACAAGATTAAAGGTTTCATAATAGTCTTGACCTTCTTCTTAAGTGAAGCCTTTTTCCCACGAGTCGTGCCTTGTACTGAGAGATTGAGCCATCAGGTCATTGCTTAATTTTGTAGGTCCACCAACACCCAATGATATTAGAGGGTGGAGGTACAAGGGACCAAGTACCCTGCTTGAGGAGGGCCCCATACTCTTCACGCATAGCACCACACCATTCGGGAACCTGAGAGGCTGTGCGAAAAAGAGGCGGGTTCGGTTTGAGGTTGGGTTTGCACAGTGAGGGAGAGTGAAGGGTAGGGATGAAAGATGTCGGCTTTGTTGTGGGTGATCATAAGGTGAGGGGGAGTGGGTGTAGTGGGTGGAGGGTGTTAGGATGGAAGGGAGAGGTGTAGGAAGAAAGGGGGAAGGAAGGTTGGTGGTACACTGGAGGGGAGGAGAGGGAAAATGAATCGGAGGGGGGAGAGAGTAGGGTTGAGGAAGGGGTAGGGGTGAAATAAGGGTTCGGGGTGGTGGTGGAAGATAGAGGGATGTGTAAGAAGGGAAATTCAGTTTCAAGGAACCAAACATGACGAGACATGTAGACACAATTGGTGGTGGGATCAAGATAGCGCTAACCTTTGGTAGTTGGATATTAGCCAATAAAGACACATGGGATGGATCGGGGTTCAAGTTTATGGTGGGAGTAGGGACGAGTCCACAGGTAGCACTGATAGTCGTAAGTACAAAAGTATGTGTAATTGGGAGGTGATAGATAGAGGAGTTGGTAGGGAGAGATATGTTTGAGAGTGGGTGAGAGAAGACTATTGATAAGTTAGGTGGCAGTACAGGCATCATCGACCCAGTAGAGGAGGGACATTTAGGCGGCCATGAGGAGGGCGAGAGTGGTTTCAATGATGTGTCGATGATTATGTTTGGCTACACAATTTTTTTCACGACTGTGGGGACAAGAAAATTGGTGAGTGATGTTACAGGAGGAGAACTCGTTCGTGAAGTGGGAGTTCATGTACTTGCGACTATTGTCCAAATGAAATGAGGTGATTCGATGGGGGAATGAGTTTTCAACCATAGACTAAAATATGAGAAAGGTCTCAAAGACATTAGATTTGAGTTGAAGTGGGTAAAGTTAGGTGTAGCAAGGATAATCATCGATGAAGAGAACATAATATTGGTACCCAAGGAATGAGGGGATAGGGGAGGGTGCCTAAACATAGGAATGGATAAGTTCAAGAGGGCAGGTGGAAGAGTGTTGAGAATGGAGAAATAGTAGTTTATGGGGTTTACTAAGATAACAATTGTTGTAGACGAATTTGTTTATTTTTGGGATGGAACAGGGAAAAGATGAAACAACAGAATTGAAAGTGGTATTGGCGGTATGTCCTAGGCACTGATGCCAAGTGTCAGCAGAAACATTGGTGGCAAAGAGGGCTTGTGGGATAACTGGAGAGAGGGTGTAGTTTCCGTTCCGACTCTGGTCATGGTAGAGAACGCACTTGGACCTATTGTCCTATATAGAAACATCAAAGGCGATAAATGTGAGAGAACAATCATTATTTTTATCAAGTTTATGTACGGAAAGTAAATTGTGAGCTATAATGGGGGTGTGGAGAACATTGTGAAGATGAAGTGTGGAGTGAGGGAGAGGTAGAGTAGTGCTACCCGTAAAGGAGACAGGAAGGGAATGCCTATTACCAATGTGAACATTGGGAGGGTCGGGGAAGGAAGACAGGGTGGTAATGTGTGTCGAGTCCGGAGTGATGTAATCACCGGCGCCTGAGTCAAGGGGCTACTCAGAGCTACGAGGGCCATCTCCTTGAGCACTCATGGCCATTATGGGGCTCGTGATATGTCTAGGGAATGATGCATTGTAGCATTGTCGACATTCGAGGGCCCCGTGACTGGATCCACCATAAATCTGACATGTGTACAAGGTCCCAACCATGGGCAAAACGGTGGTCCTCACCATCCCCATGTCGAGGCTGGTGAGACAAATGAAGAGGCAGCCATACAGTAGTGGTGGGAAGAAGAATGGGGTACGACATAGGCAAAAGCCTAGGGGGTGCCAGTGGGAGCGAGGGTCAGGGGACAGAGGAACACCCAAGCAGAGGCCGAGGGGAAGTTGACCGAGGGTGGCGTTGAGGGTGTGGATGATATACGGCGAGAGCAGGGAGGAGGCTGAAGGAGCTGCAGATGTCGGAGGATGGGAAACAACATAGAGAGCAATTGCTTGGCCCAATGGCGGACCCATAGAGGTCGATTAGTGCAAAGAGAGATCAACTTCTTCCATAAGGAGAAGGTTCTAGAGTTCGGCGACAGACACGAGGGCTCCTCGGGCTCGGATGCTAATAGCAAAGGTGGCATACTTGGGAGATTGGCGAGCATCTGGTGAAGAAAGTCGCTATTTCTGATGTGAATGTTGATCATGACTAATTGATCCATGATGAGGCGAAGCTGGTATAGGTAGGCGGCTATGCCATCGGCGCCGAAGAGGAAACAACAAAGGTCACCCATGAGTTGAATGACGGTGGCTAGAAGCAGAGAGATAGCGAGCCTCAATAGTAATCCATAGAGTGGCAGCGGTGGTGTAGGTAAGGAAATGATGGACAAGGGTGGGGTCAATGGTGGTACGGAAGAAGACAAGTAGGTGGTGATTGATACGCGTTCAATTAACCATATTTTTATACTGTTTTAATCCTCATTTTGCATGCAATCCGAAGACATTATAGGCAATCGATACTGAATTTATGTTGAATTTCGCTTACAGGACATTAGACGGGCTCAATAGCAAAAACAAGGAATTTCAACATTAATCACGGCTAAAACAAAGCACAAAAGAATTCACATGTGCGTGCATAAGCACGCGCTCATGCACAACATAGGGGAGCACCGCGCACAAGCACGCGCCCGTGCAGCAATACCGTGGACTAGTTCTTTCAGGTGTTGCAAGCACGCGCTTATGCAGAGATAGTCGTGGGATCTATACTGAAGCACGTAGCCGGGTATGACCGTACCAACGCCCATGTAGATCGTAACCATATCCAAGTTTATCCAAATTTAAAAGATTATGATTGGAGATCGTGTTCTGCCGAGACAGAGCCTATAAATAGAAGATGATTAGGGTTTTCCGAGGCGATCATATTCCACTTCAATAATCCACTTTTACAATTCATCTCGTGATGGTGAGGAGATCGAGGAGAAGCTTTATCATACACCCTTGCACACCGCCAACAGTGGAGGAAAGAGCATTGGACATTATGTTTGCTTTCTTTTCCTCTTACTTTAATTTGGATGTGTGTTCCCTTTTAATAGGGAACTAATTTGTTAGATACTTGCGAATGTTGAACCTCCGGGTTATAGTTTAATTTTCTTATTTAGGTTTTTATTTCTGATTGGTTGCTTGAATAATTGAGATCTATTGAATGTTTTGCATGCATTGAATTTCTACGTTTGCGACCGCCCTGATTTTCAATCTTGGTTCACCAGGGGAAGAAGTGAATGCCTCCCTGTTAAAGTCATACTTCAATAGAAAGGATCATGATCACACCGAGAACTCGAGTGTTTAGGCAAGAGACTCCTTTAGATATATTATTCCCATAATTCTTCTAAGTTATAGGTTCCCTAGAACATCATGTAATGAGGGTACTGAGATTAGTAATTTGCCTCGACAAAGGATATGAAAGCACCATAGGAACTCGTGCTCCATTATCTTTCAACCATTAGTTTAGAAACCTACATCTAACTATCCGTATGAAAACCCGAAGGGGATACATCGCCCAAGTATCTCCCTCTCTGATTGATTACCCCTTTTTTATACCATCTATCTTTCATAGTTCAAGTCTTTAGCTTTCCTTAGAAAATTAGGTTAAAAAATCCCACCAAAATTCTGATTAGACTAGGTATTGGAAGATTGGTGTTTTTGGTGATCCTTGGTCCTTAAGGATCGATATTCGACTTTTAGAGTCCACTTTATTACTTGATACGACCTGTGCACTTGCGGTAGTAAGCATAAGCATTAGGAAGCATGCATATCAAGTTTTTGGCGTCGTTGCCGGGGACTGAGATTATTAGGAGCAAAGAAAGTTGATGAGGAAAGGATAAGTGAAAAGGAGACAGAGGTAGAAGAACCACACATTCCAAAATATCAACCTCGAGTACCCTACCCTGAGAGATTGATGAAGGATAAGAAGGATACTCTCTTCAAGAAGTTCTTGGCGACAATGAAACAGCTGCACATAAACCTGTCGTTAGTTGAAGTGCTCACACATATACCGAAATATGCGAAATACATGAAAGAGCCACTTACTAACAAGAGGAAGTTAGAAGAGCTTGTAGTGATAACCTTGAATGAGCAATGCTCAGTGATCGTACAATCCAAATTACCAAGGAAACTGAAAGATCCTGGTAGCATGGTCATCTCTTGTATAAAGGGGATGGGGTCGAGGAGAGCCCATTAGCATATTTTGTGGCCAGTATTAACATCGTGCTTTATAAGCTTTTCATGAAATTGGGAATTGGAGATCTAAAACCTACCGGAATGATGTTGCAACTAGTTGATCGCTTGGTAAAGAGGCCACGAGGAATTTCAGAGGACATACTTGTTTGTGTTGATAAATTTATTTTTCTCGAGGATTTTGTTGTGTTGGATGTGGACGACGATGTGGAAGTACCGATCATTCTAAAACGACCATTTTTGGTCACCGCAAGGGCTTCACATGATCACCATTAAGGGAAAATGTCACTCCGTGTGGGAGACAATGAAGTAGTGTTTCAGCTACCATCTATCCATGTGCCACACCATTGCCCATGACGACACTACTTATTGTGTTGATAAGACTGACCTTATTTCTGATAATTGCATGCAGGAGGTATTAGTGATAGATCCATTGAAAGAATATCTTGGAAATCAAGATGATTATCCAAGAAGACCCGAAGTAGAAGTTGTTGACTCTGAAGAGAAAGGAGAGCAGGGAGGGACAAGAAGGTAGAAACAACCCCCACCACCAGCAAAATCCTGGAAAAAGAAATACAAATTCAAAAACAGAAAGAACACTACTGTCCAGGAGGAGGTAGGGCACTGTGCGAGTGTCTGTTATAGTGAGTCCCCTATATACTCCAGTTTAGGGTTTTCTTTGTTCGGAAATTGCTTCAAGGGCCGAACTGGAGAAGGACTTCTTTTTTTTTTTTTTACCATCATGAGGTACACCACTGGAACGTCAAGCTAGTGACGTTAAACAAGCGCTTCTTGGGAGACAACCCAAGCAAGTAGGAAAAATTCTTAGTCTGGTTTAGTGTTAGGAATGTCAATAAATTGATGCAATTCTTTGATCCATCATAGATTGTGGTCCATCAGTATTATGATTTATAGGGCGGATTGTAGAACTTGTGCTAGGGCATTATCATAAACATTAGTCGACCAATCATTGAAATTCTAATCAAAGAAATCCACATGGACCCACGCGGACGCGAACGCGCCCGTGTGGTGTCTACTTAGTTAAGGGGAGATTACGCTAATGAGTTACGTGGGTGTGTCTTCGCATATTCTCATCCAACAAGTTTACATAGGCTGTCGTGCCCGCGCGCCCGTTCACCACGAGTGAATATCCAGAACACGGGGTATGTCAGTTCATTTTCCATGACTTTTCACTCTACTAAAACCGAACTGCACCCCTGTTCGTCTTTATCCCCTTTCAATCAAAAACTTCAAGGATTCCTCTTGCTCAGGAATTTTGTCCAAGTTTGATTTTCAATCACAATCAAGCCAAATCTAGGTAATTTCTTTGAACTGCACTCCTTGGTGCTTTATTAGAACCTAGAAATATTAGGGCTTCAATTGTGTTTCCAAAGAATATTTTCATAGATTAAGAACTTTATCAGAGATTTTTCTTCATGGCTAGATTGTTTGGATGAGTTTGTATAATATGTTTTCCCGCGAAAAATTGAAGTCATAAACCCATGTACGAGGGTGAGTCACCAACGGCCCCACTGTGAGGGTTTTTGTGATCCACACGGGCGCGCTGGACAAGCGCGTGGACCCATGTGTAGGCCAATTTTAGGGGCCCACAGAGAAGCAATGTCTGATTTCATCCCTTCTCACAATCTTTGCCTTATTTCCTCTTCCAACAAGTATGACAAGGAGCAAGAATACACCTAGGGCTAAAAGCGCAGACATGGTGAGGGTTCGTCCTCCTCGATCCCCCAGTTCCTTAACAACCGATTCAGGGAGCGATATGACACCTTGGTCACGATTAGGTTTTGCTTCACTCGCCTTATTGATTGGACGGTGCTACAGGAGTTTCGGATCGAGACACAGGTTCGGGACCTAGTTAGTTCTGGTGGATGAGACCTTGCTTCACCATCTTAAAGCCAGTATATACAGAGGTAGTACTTGAGGTTCTGAACAGCTTCGTTGCCTACTGGAGTCATTTCACCACAGGGAGTACTGAGGCGATTAGTTTCCAGCTACATGGTGAGATGCATTACTTGAGAGTTACAGATTTCTCTATACATATGGGACTCTACGACTGGGCATACACCGAGATACCACACTATCAAGACCTAGCAGTGGACTTTCCAGAGGACATGCTATCTATCTAGAGGTACTGGCCACATATAGCACACAGAGAGGGCGTGGACCTGCGGAAGGCATCTTACATTATAGACCCAGTCCATCGCTATTTATAGGCTCTCATCAATCAATCGATAGTCGATCAAGACGATAGTACCAGGTCATTACACACGTTGATCTGCTCATGATGTACAACATGATAGAGCGCTACCCTATACATCTCGTCCACTACCTCGCTGATTTCATCGCTCACCAGGGGAAGTACGACCAACTTCGAGCGATCTCAGCAAGACCTTATGTGATGAGATTAATTCGCAGTATGTGTTTACTTGGAGACGTTGATAGGTACCACAGGAAGCACACTATGGAGGCCCTTGGCTTCTCCACACTTTGTGCGATGGGACTGATCGAGCACAGCGACCACGGCTATGTGTTTGTTAGATGCACTCGAAGGGAAAGGATCGGACTCACATCCGGGAGGAGCCCCGAGTCACATCTTTGCCAAAGCTCCCAGTCTTAGGTCCATCATCGGTGGTACCCTCTCTACCTAACGAAATTTCCCAGCTTGACCCCCAGCAACTAGAGGAGATCCGGGCTGATTAGCAGACTATTATGGCGATGCAGCGCGTAATTCAAGCCAACCAGCGGGTGATTCTTGAGGAGCTTCGCCGTCTTCGTTCGGAGCATGAGCAGATGCGATGGGACATACGCTAGGTTCTTTCTTTGCTCTGTGATTGGTCAATCTCCCCAGCCCGGCACGTACCCTCAGCATCCTCTATCCCCTCAGTCCCGACACATACACCACCATCATCCTCAGCAGCAGATTTCCAGCCGACACACCACCCACCACACTAGTGCTTTCTCCTGAGGATTTATTTATCTTGGGAGGATCATGAGTTGTATTTATTTCCATGAGTTAGCAATGGCTTATCCCTTCTACTCTTTTGTTATTCTCTTATGGTTACTTTATCGTTGTTTATTTAGTTTTTCATTATGCGGTTCATGCTACTTTGCTTGATTTCTCTTCCCCCTCGCAAGATTAACAAGAAACTCTTTGTGGATGTTATGAGTACAACCCTAGAAATATATCGTGCATCGAACTCATCAAGTTTAAACCCGAGAAGTCTCAGTTTACCATCTCCTTAATTTTTATTTTATTCTATTTTATTGTTTGCATTGAGAGCAATGCAATATTTTAAGTGGGGGATGGGTAACTAGCTAGATATATTTAATTTCATTGCAAATCTTTATGGAAAAGGCATGCTACTGCACACTTAGAATTTGTCAAAACTCTAAGTGTGGAGATGATAATTAGGAATTCATTGTATATCATTTACAAATTAATTCCTTGCAAATTTTTTTTGAGATGTATGCTTAATATATACCAATGATGGCATAGTGAATAAATTTTATGGTTTCATTTTACCCTTAGTTTACACCCATTGAGCAAAATCTTTTAATTCTCCCTATGAAACATCTTGGACACTTAGAGAAAATCCATGTGACCATCATATTATCTAGTGGCATGAAATAACCCATTGCCATGTTCTTTTGACCTTATTTGCTAAGTAGTATTTTTCAATGGCTCCAAGAGGGTTCGTGACACTAGTTCAAACTTCTAGCCCCTTTATTTTAATTAGTGGACAAGTAAGAGGTAAATTAGTAAACTAGTGCAACTATGAAAAAGATAAGGACAGTGTTCCGCTATTCTTGGTGACAAAGTAGCTTGGGGTTCTGGCTCCTAATCAGAGTGTGCCTCAAGTCGAAAATTGCTTGTGAATTTGAAAGCCTCCATGTAGATTTGGAACCTTCTGAGTAGTTGGGTATTATGGTGCCTAAATAGCATGTGCATCCCTCGGAAAAGAAGGTCTACATTCTTTATTAGTTTAGTAGTGGAAAGTCGGATTCATTAGGGATGCCCTACTAGTGTTAGTTTGAAATAATAATAATAATAATAATAATAATAATAATAATAATAATAATAATAATAATAATATATATCTTTTTAGTTTGTTTTACTTTATATCTCTTAAGCTTGTCCACCATTTCATTACTTGGGGGTTAGTTGTTTAGTTTTTAGAGTCCCAAGCTCCCTTTAGAGTCCATTAAAGGTATGCTTGTCTTTTTAGGACACAAGAACATGGTATGTGGTGTGAAAACAAATTTTCTTCTCTAGAGCCGTATTGAAATGTGCCACGGATTGATCTAAGCCCAAGGGGTTGAATAGGAAGATGCATATGTTGATAGTAAAACTTTGAGTAGGATGGAACTATATTTATTTTATAGCCTGAGGTTGAACTCATATCATTGCTTTAGTTTCCCTGTTTGTTAGCTTGAGGACAAGCAAACGCTTAAGTGTGGATATATTATGATACGCGGACAATTAACCATATTTTTATACTATTTTAATCCTCATTTTGCATGTAATCCGAAGATATTGTAGGCCAATGATACTGAATTTATGTTGAATTTCGCTTACAGGACATTAGACAGGCTCAATAGCAAAAACAAGGAACTTCGACATTAATCGAGGCTAAAACCAAGCGCCAAAGAATTCACACGGGCGCACATATGCATGCGCCCGCGCACAACACATAGGAGCCCGGTGCACAAGCGCGCCCCCGTCCAGCGATACCGTGGACTAGTTCTTTCAGGCGCGTGCAAGCACGCGCCCATGCAGAGATTTCCGTGGGATCTCTACTAAAGCACGTGCCCATGTATGACCGTACCAACTCCCATGTAGATCGTAACCAGATCCAAGTTTATCCAAATTTAAAAGATTACGATTGGAGATCGCATTCAGCTGACCCAAAGCCTATATATAGAAGATGATTAGGGTTTTCAGAGGCGATCATATTCCACTTCATCTCGTGACAGCGAGGGGGTCAAGTAGAAGCTTTATCATACATCCTTGCACACCGCCAACAATGGAGAAAAGAGCGTTAGATATTATGTTTGCTTTCTTTTCCTCTTACTTTATTTTGGATGTGTGTCCCGCTTTAATGGGGAACTAATTTGTTAGATACTTGGGCATGTTAATCCTTTGGGTTATAGTTTAATTTTCTGATTTAGGTTTTTATTTCTGATTGGTTGCTTGAATAATTGAGATCTATTGAATGTTTTGCATGCATTGAATTTCTACGTTTATGACAACCCTGATTTTCAATTCTGGTTCACCAGGGGAAGAAGCAAATGCCTCTCTGATGAAGATATACTTTAATAGAAAGGATCATTATCAGACCGAGAACTCGGGTATTTAGGTAAAAGACTCCTTTAGATGTATTATTCCCATGATTCTTTCAAGTTTTAGGTTCCCTAGAACATCATGCAGTGAGGGTACTGAGATTAGTAATTTACCTCAATGGAGGGTATGAAAGCACCATAGGAACCCTTGGTCCATTATCTTTCAACCATCAGTTTAGAAACCTACATCTAACTATCCGTATGAAACCTAGGAGTGAATACATCGCCCAAGTATCTCCCTTCTCTGATTGATTACCCCTTTTTGATCCCATTCTTCTTTCATAGTTCAAGTCTTTAGCTTTCCTTTGAAAATTAAGTTAAAAAATCCCACCAAAATTCTGATTAGTAGGTATTGGAAGATTAGTGTTTTTGGTAATCCTCGGTCCCTAAGGATCAATATCCGACTCTTAGAGTCTACTTTATTACTTGATACGACCCGTACACTTGCGATAGTAAGCATAATCATTAGGAAGCACATTAGTGATCGGTTGTGATCCAATTGGAGTAAGAGGGATGAGCAGAGGTGTTCACCACGTGGGGTAGGACAGTGTTCCATCGACAAACGGAAGAAGGTGGTAGGCATCGAGGACAGATCGGATGGTCGTGCGCTAAACGAGTATATTGGTTGCATCAAAGTGAACAATAATAAGGGTCATCATGTTGGTGACTAAGAATTTGATAAAGGTCAGGACAGTAGCGAGGAAGTCGGAATGTAGTGGTGAAGGTCAGATGCGAGAAAGGAAGGATGGTGCCGGAGGTTGTTGTGGTAGGGGGGAGAGGAGAGAAGGTCCATTAAGGTGAAGATGGGGAGGGGGAGTGATGAGACAGAGATAAAGCAACAGAGAATGAGTCACAGAGAGGAGGGTCGGCCAGAATGGAGGTTGGGGAAGGGGGTCAGTGGGTGTCAGCACAAGTCTCAAAGGGTAGAAAGAGGCGTTTGCTTGACTAACTGTGATACCACAAGAAAGGAATTGATAAATATATTCAATAATGACAAAGGGGTTACAATATATAGGCTTCAATAAAATCCTTTTAAAGTCTAGTATACATATGTTTGGAAACCCCTACTAGAATCTAGGGTACATATGTTTGGAAACCTCTAGAGAATAAGAGAATATTTTAATAGAGATTTGGATACAAATCATTCATTTAATAAGAGAATAAAAGAATATTCTAAGAGAGATTTGGATATAAATCTTTTCTTTAATAGTCATTATATGTGAAAAGTCTTGGAGTAGCCATTTGTATGTACTTTCCTAGGTCTAATACCCAAATTAGTCCTTCTATTATACTGAATCGGCCCTTTTTGTCCCTCTATTATAATTTGAGCCCTAGGGGTCCCTCTACTTTCACGATTGAGAAATGACAGTCCTCTCTTCGTTAACCTTAGGGACTGATATTTTTCAATCGTGAAAATAGAGGGACCCCAGGGTTCAAATTATAATAGAAGGACCAAAAGAGCCGATTCGGTATAATAAAGGGACTAATGTGGGTATTACAACCACTTTCCTTAAATAGTGAAAAATCGGTAAATTCTATCATTCCTTGGGTTGTAGCCCAAGGAATTTTGACTTGCCCTACACCTTGGGTGTGGATGTAGGCTTGGGGGCTATTTTTAGTTGGGTTTTTGTTATTTTTTGGGGCCAAGGCAACCCAAGGCCCTAAGGTATGCTAGAAGGCACAGTGAAAAATCCCTCTTAACTTTGTGAAAGTAGGCACGACTTGTCCAACCGTGTAAATTCTTTTGTCTTGCTTTTCTTTTTCATTGTAATTTTCTTCTCTCCATATATATATTTCCTATCCCAACGTTTTTTGTTGAAATGCCTCCAAAACTTAGGATGACTTGTTTAATGATTCTTTTATTAATGTGTGTTACATGTCATTTGTCATTATAATTTTTTTCTTTAATTAATGAGATACATTGTAATGTTTATTATATTTTGATATTACATAGGTTGTAATTATTATTGATTTTTGTTTGTTTATGCATATTAATTAAGAATATAAAATGAAACCAAGTTCATGATGTTTATGGAGAAGCATGTGCTTTTAGTATACATTATTGGAAAAGTATTTAGGTGTTGGTCCAAGAGAAGCGTCCCTAAATCAATCATGACCATAGCTTAATGAGGTGAAGACAAGATTACTTTTGGTTGATTTTAGAATGATCAGTGCTAAGGAACAATCAACTTTTTTTTAATTCATATTAGCTCATAATTAAAGAAGTAGACTTGTGCAAAACGATTTTCAATGCTTAGGAGAAATATTTGGTCGTTACTTTAACAACTGTTTGCTAGCTTGTCTAAAACTAGGGTAATACTATATTGAACAAGCAGAAAAAAGTGTTCCTGATAAGAGATCTCATCTGATCCGTTATTCTATCATTGGTTTTGTTAGGGATATAGTTGATATGCCCTAGACCCAATCTCTTATGTAATAATTTGAACACATTTCAAACAATGCAGTTTGATAAATATATGGCATTGTCTTTCTTTTGTTATCATATTAAGTGTTTAATATGATGAAGTCCTTGATTAAATTTAAAGACTTGTCATTATGATAGAGATCATAATAATGAGAGTCAAGTCTTAAACTATTTAATCTAAAGAAAGTTCTTGATCATAGGATCATTAAGCTTAGGACATTAGTGATCCGGTTAGATCAATATATATGTGATAGTCTTTATAAGATAAAAATTAGTTGATCTCATTAACTAAATCACATATATAGATGATGCATATGGAGATATGATCATTGAACTGACTCAATTGAGAATTCCTAATGGTTAATATTACCATAAACTGTTAATAGGATATTCTTTTGAAGAATGAGATATAATAGTTCCTTTGACCTGAGATCATCATAGTAATTAACAAACTATTTATCATATTTTGATTCTAGACACCTATTGCCCTAGGATGATAGTTGAAAGGATATTGAGTATGATTAAATACTTGTAGAATTAATGATTGATCAAGATGGAATCTGTCAACTCTTAGTAATGAGTTTGAGCTCTATGTTGTCATTATTTATAAACGACTATGTTAAGACCTTGGTCAGGGCAATTGAATGAAGAAGAAAAGAGTTTCGTAAGTCATTCGTTGATTGGTTATAATTGACATGAAACATAGTTGGCAACCTATTGGGATTTGACAGGTCAACCATATCCTAGGGTTAGCCCGGAGCTTTATAGACAGAAGGAAAATATTACATTATTCTTCAATGGGTTCTTGAGAGTATTTGTATTCTTCATGCTATCCGGTCGTTAAGGAGTGTTGCTAGACGCCAACCTTGATTAGTAAATTAGTATGACTAATTTACTACCGGCTTAGTATTGAACCTATGGGGTCACACACTAACGAGTGTTCTAATCTTTGCTATAGGATTAATTATTTTATTATTTGATGATTAAATTAGATTATTTGATTAATCAAATAAATAAATTAATTAGTCCAAATGGAATATTATTATATTCTTTACTAGCATAGAGAATATGAATAATATATTTTGGACAAATTGAACAATGCATGCATGTGGTGTTTTAGGAAAACCAAAAGGTCTTTGGATACCAAAAAGGTTTTGAGAAGACCAAAAGCCACATGCATGCTTAATGGTTTAGGAAAACCCAAAAGGTTTTGGGAAAACTAAAAGCCACATGCACTTGATGGTTTTGGTTATGGGGGTTTTGGTTTTGGGAAGACCAAAGGGTTTTGGGAAACCCTAAAGGTTTTGAGAAACCTAAAGGCTTATATGCAAATACTTATATTAATGGATAAGCTTGTATAGCTTGTAGTGTTTTTTCCTTTGGAGGAAAAAGAAGAGATACAATCCATCAAGTGAGTTTTGAGAGTCAAAACCATTTGATTCAATTTGTTCATCGATTCCATTTGTCAAAAGGTTGATAGCAAAGGTTGGTCTCGGTGTGGATACGCATAGAGTCTTCACATTATCGAAGAGGTTTAGAGAGAAAAGGAATTAGCTTCCAAGGTATGTTTTAGATCCGATCTTTAACATGTTAGATAAATTTTAAATGCAAATAGATCTTCCATTGGATTATTTCGCCTTCCGCTGCGTGTTTTGAACACCGAATAATCCTACAGGTTTAACGTTAGCTCATAATATGTTATAATATAAGTATGAAATTTATTTATTTTTATACCAAAATTATAAAAATATTATTTTTTTTAAGAATCGTGTTGGAGCAATAGATGAAATTCATATGCCTTACATAAGTCTTTTAGAAGATCAAACAAAACATAGACACCATAGAGGATTTCTTTTCAAAACTGTTCTTGTTACGGTGGACTTCGGGATGAATGTTCAGTTTCTATTAGTTTGTTGGGTGGGCTATGCTTTGAATTCTAGAATGTTAAGAAATGTTGTTTAAGAGAGACCACAAAATAATTTGGAAGTGCCAAATGATACTTTATTAACTCTATTTGTATATATAGTTACTTATTTTAGGGCAATTTGCCAAAATGACCCTAGGCCATTTATGTTATTATTTTTTTAGCCCTAGCTTGAAAATATTTGTTGAAATGGCCTTGGGCTGCCCAGTCAGCAATCAAACTGCTGACTATGATAGCTAATCGGCAATCGAAACGTCGATTAGCTCCAGAGACGTCATTTTTGCTCTTTGGAGCTAATCGGCATTTGAAAGGCCAATTAGCTTCAAAAAGTTCATTTTCGTGGTCTGTGGAGCTAATCGGCTTTTGCAACGCCGATTAGCTTTAGAGAGCTCGTACATAATTTGTGGAACTAATTAGTTTTTAAAAGACTGGTTAGCTCCAGAGAGTTCATTTTCATGAGCTAATCGATATTTGAAAGGCTGATTAGCTCCAACGAGCTCATTTTTTTTGGTCTCCGGAGCTAATCGACGTTTCACATGCCGATTAGATCCCTAAATAATAGTTTATTATTTTTTATTAGCCTAGCCAGCATTATGGCTGCTGACTAGGCAGTGTGAGGGCCATTTTGGCAATAAAATTGGACCTCGGGCTAAAAAATAATAAAATAAATGGCCCAAGGCCATTTTGACAAATTGCCCTTTATTTTATTATTTTTCTTTTAATTTAGTTAAATTAATAAGCATGTGTTTGTTTAGGAAAATACTATGTGGTTGATGGAGACTATGTAAGTTCAAAGGTTTTTAAGTAACATATTGTGGAGTATGATATCATTTGATAAAGTAAAATCAATCAAAAGCATCGTAAACAACTAGTGAGTTATTTTAATTTAAGACATTCAACTCTTCGAATTAATGCATTAAAGAGGGCATTTGTTGTTTCGGAAAAAGAAAATCCCATCTATACTATAAACAACGGGTTTGGATCGCGCGTTAGGATGTTGTGTGCTTCATAACTATATTTGCAAATGAAAATGGGATTTTGGATATTTTGAAAAAACACATGCATGTATATATATATATATATAAAATAATTTAAACTCAAATGAAGTTTCTGACAATAAAACTTTGCGAAGGACCAACAAATGAAAACAAACAATATGTTGATGCTGAGATCTACTTCTTTTTGGGATAAAAGTATATGCAGATCAACGAATGAGAGATGTCGGTGGAGATTGAGAAATTTCAGAGATTTGGAGGTAAAGGTTGACTGTGTGGACGACTCTTCAGATGAACTCCTTGCTTATAAGATTATCTTCTACTCCGGGGATTTGAACTTTAGAGATCGCGCCTTTCTGAAAGAGTGATCTACAGAGAGAGAAGGGTCGGACGCTCATGCCCCGGAGTAGCAATTGCAACGGATATTAGCGAGGGGAGAAATTTCATTGCTAGGGATTGGCCCTCGCTAAGTCGTCAGGAATGAAGAAAAATATTGAAATGGCGAGACTTTAGCGAGGACCCAGCGAGGGAAAAAGCATCTCTCGCTAAATACCTAGAGAGTTGCGAGAGATTTTAGCGACGAATAGCGAGGGAAAAATCTTCTCTTGCTAAATACCTAGAGAGTTGCCCTCTCTAGGTTGTCGCAGATGATAAAGAATGTAGGGAAATGGTGAGAGATTTTCGTGACAACCATCGAGGGAAAAATCTTCTCTTGCTAAATACCTAGAGAGATTTCCCTTGCTAATCCATCTCTAAAGTTCAGCAAGGGAATACTCCCTCGCAAATTATTTGCTATGATTGTAATATTAAGGGGAATTTCTCCCTTGCAATTCCCTCGATAAAGTAATTTACCAAGGGAATTTTCTGATTTAGCAAGGGATTTGTCCCTTGCAATTTTACTACTTTCTTGTAGGAGAGGCTCCTAAGAAGGGGAAAGCGAGGAGGAGAGTGAGAGAGAATGAAGAGAATTCCAAGTGAGAGTGAAGCACTAGCAAACGATTAGTCTCAGTCTTAGTGGAATCAAAGTAGTGTACTAGATACTCAAGATTATATCCCCTTGTTGTGAGTAACGGTCCTTCTTATATAGTATGTTAATGTCGTTAGGCGAGTAGAATCCAGTTAGATGCCAAGGTCGCTAGTTTTAAGGTTCCAACAAGGTGTCTGCTCGGATACAGACGCCAGGCTAGAGGCAGTTAAGTGTCAGTGTTAGAACTTTCCGGGGTCTTTGATCTCCACCGTCAAACAACTAGGCAGTTAGATAATAGTTAGGTCTTTGTCTTAGCCCTTGCGATCATGTCATCTCTATAAAGCATTACGACATGTGTGGAATGCTAGACTAGCCTAACAAATAGAGTACATGTTTGTTTTGATATTTTTTTAATGAGAACATAGATGGAAAACAACAAGTTTGTAATTTCTATTTTAAGATAATGGTTCATAATTTTTTTTATAATTTTTTTATTTATCCTCAATGTTTGATAAGTTAGTTTAAAATTAAAATTAAAATTAAAATTAAAAATTAAGATTAAGATTTAATATATTTATTAATATTTAAAGTTTATTTTTAAAAAATTTTAAATACTATAAAATTACTATAGTTTTTGAAACACGACATTATGAATTTAAATGAAATTATATAATTATTTACAAACAAGTAATATATTTAAAATTTTTAATAATTACTTTTATGAACTATACATTAGTATTACACAGTTATTTACTCATCTATTTTTAAAAAAAAAATATTATTCTTTTAGTATTAGAGTCATTATATTTGTGAAAATAGTCTTTAGGCAGCCTAGTCAGCATCCAGACTATGATAAAACATAATATATAAATAATTTTTAAGGGTCTTAATAAAAAAATAAAACGTTTATCTATATTACTAAGCAAGTGTGACAAGATTATAGATGATTTTAATTTTTAATTTTTTTTAAAAAATAGATTGGAATTTTAGAAAACTAGAAAATTAGATTGCAATTATGAAATTTTCTTAAAATTTTGAATTATCTATCTATATTACTATTTTACTAAGCAAGAATGAGACCCTTATAGATAATTAAAAAAAAAAATTCTGAAAAACAGAAAATTAGATTGAGATTTTGGAATTTTATCTAAATTTGAATTAAAATAGACGGGAAGCCTTGACGCAATAGACCCAATTGATTCGGACCATTCCCTAACTCCGCACATAGCGAGAGCTTTGTAGCACCAGGTTGCCATTTTTTTAATTATAAAATAATATGAACAATGAAACTATCAAAACAACCACCGAACAATTGTTTTTTTTTTATGTAATCAACTACTCGATTCCTAATCATTCAGATGGACCAATTGAGCGGGATCATGCAATGGAGGTCACAAATGTATTCTAGAGGGTTTGGGAAGTTGTGAGAGTTGATGATGATCTTTTTGGTTTTTTCTTTATCAATTGATTTTGAAATTCAAGGTTTGTTGAAATTGATTTAAGGTTGATTTTGTTAACATTGATTTCAAAATATTTTTCTAAAATTGAGAGATAATAGATTGAATTTTAATATATACTAGCAAAAGTATTACATTGCTCAAGATTTATTTTTAATATTTTAAATACTGAGCAAGCAAATGGTCATTTACTAGTTTACAACTAACTCCTTTCCTAGAAAGGTCTTCAGCCCCACATATAAGAGATAGGGTGGACGGCCTTGGAACGTTTAGATCATTCAGGTAGTGTTTGGTTCTCCTTCCCTAGATAAGGATGTGGTTATCCAAAATTATTGGATGAACTCATCCAATAAAAAACATGGGATGTGGTCATCCAGAATCTCATGATCCACTTTAGGGTATGTTTGTTGGGTGGATAGGGAGTTACATCCAGGGATGGGGACGTGCCTATCCAAAATCTTTTCTTTTTTTGTTTGTTTGTCTCTCCATCCCTGGATAAAGATGTGGCCATCCAGAATTATTGGGTGACCACATCCAACAAAAATGGTGGGATATGGTCATCCAGTATTTAACTATCCAATCTCTTTTAACTCCTCATCCAATTTAAATCTCTTCATTTGCTCCTTCTTATTAACAATAGGGGTAATCATATCCCCATATCCGATAAATTACTTTACAAACAAACACAAAAAATACACATCCACATCCACATCCATATCCATCTCTTTATAAACAACTAAACATAAAAAATGTACATCCAATCCTTTTTCCTCAATCTAACCAAACAAACAACTGTAATTCCTCATCCTGTATCTGCACATCTTTATATATATCTTCATCTAATGGATGAAGAGTTATAAACAACCAAATGCTAATATTCCCATCCTATTTATTTTTTGTCATCTAGTTACTTCTCTCACTCACCTCCATGCCTGTGCCCTTACTCACTTGACGGTAACTCCGGCAGCCCCGACATCTGTTGATTTCTCTTGGGATCAGCTCAGCAGAACCTGAGAAACAACAACAAAGAACTCTTCTCTTTCACAACTGCGAATCTCCAATCCGAAAATAGAGAAAAGATATAGAGATCATGGTTTTCATTCATCAAGAAGAGAATGAGAAAATAAGGAAATGAAAGTGAGGAAAAAGAAGAGCATGTTGTTTCTAATTGAATTGTAATTGAAAATTGTACAATGAATTGAACTACAATGTCTATTTATAGACAACCAGTTGTGTAACTGTAACGTTGTCGTGGCTTAATTTCCCAACTGATTATTAACCACCATCTATTCCTTTTCTTCTCTTCC
The DNA here is from genome assembly GCA_026586065.1 of Dioscorea zingiberensis. Lineage (NCBI taxonomy): Eukaryota > Viridiplantae > Streptophyta > Magnoliopsida > Dioscoreales > Dioscoreaceae > Dioscorea > Dioscorea zingiberensis. Next base: position 49,316,220 of record CM048818.1, on the reverse strand, counting down.
TCTTTACTTCAAACTTCAACTCTTAATAACAATTAATAGTCACTGAAATCCTTCAACACCCTCCCTCAAGTTGGAGGGTGTGAGTAATGTCATAACACCCCCAACTTGGAGAGAATAAATTGATGCTGAGGTCCTAGTAAGGATTTAGTGAATATATCTACTAATTGATGTTGTGTTGGAACATGTTGGAGAGTGATTTGCCATGCTTGAAGTTGCTCTCTCACAAAGTGATTATCAAATTCGATGTGCTTTGTTAATTCATGAAAAACAAGATTCTTAGCAATATGAATTGCGGCATGGCTATCACATTTCATTGGTACTGGGAAAACCAAAGGGGCAGTAAGCTCGAGGAGAAGACGAGTGAGCCAAGCAAGTTTCGAACAAACTCTCCTTATTGACCTGTATTTAGCTTCAGCTGAAGATAAGGCAACTGTGTTCTGTTTTTTTTATTTCCATGAAATTGGACTTTGTCCCAGCATGATATAGAATCTACTAATAGAATGTCTGGTTTAAGGGCATGCTACCAAGTCAGAATCATAGAAAGCTTGTAACTGAAAAGAAGTATCAGATTTCATCAAAAGGCCTTGAATTGTGCTTTAAATATCTTAGTACATGAATTGTTGCTTCAAAGTGTAGAACATGTGGTTTAGACATAAATTGACTGAGATGTTAGACCGTAAAAGCAAGATCATGGCCTTTGTTGGTGAGGTAATTTAATTTTCCAACTACTCCTGTAGAGGTTTGGATTAGCAAGTGGTTCACCCATGTTTGGACTGAGTTTAGTACTATGAATAAGTGGATTTGTTACAAGACCAAGATTTTGACATTTAAACTCTTCTAGTAGATCAATTGTGAACTTTCGTTGTGTCAAGATTACATTGCCTCCTTCACCAATAGCTTCAATCCCCAAGAAGTAATTTAAAAGACCTAAGTCTTTAATTTTGAACAATTGGTCAAGGAATTGTTTCATACTGTTCATCTCAAATTCATCTTTGCCCGCTATAAGGATATCATCCACATATACTGCAAGGAAAGTTACTAGATCTTTTGTTTTCTTATGAAAAAGTGAGTAATCGTTTTTGGAATTTTGATACCCTCTTGATCTTAAAAAATCTGATAATTTGGAATACCATTGTCGTAATGCTTGTTTGAGACCATAGAGAGACTTTTTAAGCTTACAAACAGAACTTTTGTCAGTAATTACAAGACCCGGTGGAGGCTTCATGTAAATTCCCATGTAGAAAAGCATTATTCACGTCAAGTTGGTACATATTCCAACCTTTCTTCATTGCAATAGCGATTAAACTTCTCACAATAGTCATTTTGACTACTTGTGAAAATGTTTTAGTATAGTCAATACTACTCTTTTTTTTTTTTTGGGTAAATTGCAGAGCTTTGTCAGCTAAATATTTCATCTAGAGTTTGCAAATTTCATAACAAAATCACTTAGGAAAGTTGGTGCATCTTCAATCTTGTCAAAATGCCAATTTCTATTTGTTCTTCTCGCCATCGTGGCTAGTTCATCAGCTCCTTGGTTGAGGTCCCGTGGAATATGTTGTACATCCCAGCTCACAGGCGAGGAGATCCCTCCTGCATTCTTCTATTTCTTCAATGTAGTTGCCATGGTCCCCAGCTCTTCTTCTTAGCAGCCTGACCAGACTTAAATTATCACAATGTATCACAGCCTGCATACTTCCCATGGCCTTCAGCTTTTTAATTCCTTCCTTCATAGCCTTTGCTTCAGCTTCAAGAACTGACTCTGCCTTTTCATTCATTGCTCCTGCAGCAAGAAAACAAGCATTGTTAGTTAGGATAATAAAACCAAGGGAGGCCTTACCTTCATCAGCTTGCCAAGAAGCATCAGAAAACAATAGATATTCATGAATTCTCCTGCTCCATTCCACCTGCAACCTGTTTACCCTCTCTTCAACTGGTGCCTCTCTTGTCAATACTAACCTTGCTAACCTTGCTTTGCATCTTTCAACCTCACCATTAGCCTTATATTTCACTTTGTAAACCCATTTGCAACTAATGGGCTTCTTCTTAGGGGCAATTTAACTAGTTCCCATGTTTGGTTGGCTTGAAGAGCTTCAAACCCATTTTGCATAGCCTCTTGCAAAATGGGTTCAATAGCTGCCTCTTCATGTGACTGTGGTTCTTTAATTATACTTAGCAAAGCAAGTAATTTTTTGATTTGTGTATTGTAGTGATGCAAAACTGATGTGATTTGGTATAAGCTGAGAATTTGTAAGTGTGTAAACATTTTGCAAAACAGAATATCAGATTTTGATTCATTGGATTTGGTACTATTGCAAATGTAATTATTCAGAAGAAGGTGCTATGTGAACTCTGGTAGATTTTCTAATGAGAGTTGGAAAATTTGAGTTATGTGGAGATATAGGAAAGCCTGAGTCAGACAATGCCGAACTGTCTGATTGCACCATGAGAGCTTTGGAACACCACGACTTGGCGGACCGACGTAAAGGCGGAAGGTGATCAAGCCAAGTCCGGAATTAGGGAGCACTTTGGACATGTTTCGGTATTTTGACCATAAATTTGGCTACCGATATCAGATTCGCACGCTCAAAACCAATTCAGAAAGCTCGTCTTGAGGCGCATGAGCAGTCCATCAGCTTTGCTTGATGGACCTTTCCTTTATCCTCAAATTCCACTATTTTCCCCGTCATTTCTTCATTTTTCGGTGTTTTTTTTCAATTTTTGGTAATACTTTGTATGCCAATTTAGGATAGGATATGAATTCGATTTGAACTCAGATTTTGAGGAGTTATCTGATTTGTTTAGTTATTTTAGAATTAGATAAGTTTTTCTATTTAACCAAAATTTGCCGATTTGGGCAAATTTGGATAAGAAGATAGATTTTCTAGGTTATCTAGGTTATTTTTTTTAAGCTATTTAAACATGGCTTGTGGGTTGAATTTTAGTCATTGATTATTGAGTAATATTTTTCCTTTGAAGTTTCAGAGACTTTCTTCTCTGTTTGTCTTCCCCTTTCTTGCTCTTTTGTCAATCCCCCTGGTTACCACCACCCGCAGGTTAATCACTACCCTGCTCAGCGTCAGTAAGAGTTGGAGAATTACTAGGGTATGTAGTGGTATTAGGAGAGAAATGTGTTTATATATATATATATATATATATATATATATATATATATATATATATATATATATGAGCCTTGAAAAAACAAAATGTCTCAAGGGCCAATAAAAATATTTCATATAAGTTATGATGCAATATTTTTTTTTTGAAATATCCTGAAATTAAAATATTTTTATTCAAAATAAAATTATATATCCGGTCGTATCCCGAGGCATGCTAAGGACACAGATCCTGAAGCAAGCTAAGGACATAGATCCCAAGGCGGGCTAAGGCCACAAGACCCAAGATAGCTTAAGAACATAGATCCCGGTGTGATCTCAAATTCCAAGATGATCAAGAATACAAATCTCGAGGCAACCTAAAGATAGCCTTGGAATATGAATCTCGAGGCAATCTAAAAAAAATACAAATCCTAAGACAATCGAAGGGAACAAATCCGGAGGCAAATCCCAAGAAAATTCAATGGTACTGATCCCGAGGCAAATCAAAAGAAGAAATAATAAATAAAATAAAACTTAAAAAAAAAAGATGTTTGATTTTACCTGGCCTTGAGGATAAGATCAAATCTGGGATGTTAATTAAAAATAAATTTTATATATATATATATATATATATATATATATATATATATATATCTCCATCCCGATTTGAATTTTAAAAATAAAAAAAATATATTTGATATTATCAACTCATGCCCGGTCAATGGGATAAGGTCAAATGAGATTTTATATATATATATATATATATATATATATATATATATATATATATATATATATATATATATATATAATTTCGTTTGATCCGGTATCCCCACGATCACCCGAACGGCTGGGGAGAAGTTGTCTCTTTTTGTTCAATAAAATGGGAAGATTGATGAAAATCAAGGAGGATGGGAAGATGTAGCATCAAAGGGGATCATGCTCCCTTGCCTTTTCCTCTTCATTCACCGCCTGAAATAAATCCCATATCTTCGGTCTCTCCTATTCCAAAGCCGTCGTCGAGCCGCCGCCACCTTCAATCGTCGCCGCTGTCAGGGTGGATACCATCCTAGTGCGCGGCGGCTCTGTCATCAGATCTGCTTACTCGGCCGCCTCCCTTCGTCGATGCTGACCCCTTTGCCACCGGTGCCAGGATGGATACCATCGTGGTGCGCGGTGGCCTCGTCATCATCAGATCTGTCCGCTGTCCCGCCGAGGTTCCGTGCTGCCCGCTGTCACCGGAGAATAAGTGTAGGCTATACAATAGCCTCCATGCTGCCCGCTGTTACCAAACTCGAAGAATAAGAAGAAGCTATATAATAGCTTTCTCTGCTTCCCTTCAATTCCCGTCAATCCCTCTCTGCCGCTAGAGAAAGAAGAAACAAAAAAAAGGACCATTATTGACCCATGTTGATGCCAACCACCGATCAGATGATGAAATCATCTATGAAGATGAAGACAACTAACTAGAAGCCAACACCCTGGCCCTGACTTCAATGCCCGACAAGTTCCACCTGAAATTCACCCGTCTGCAAAGTCCACCTCATCTCGTCCTCCATGCTAGCATTGGAGTTAATGTTGTTCAATATGGACTGGCATCTACCCCAAACAATGTTCAATAGCACTCTTATAGAGGGTAAAGGTTCTTTGTGCCATCTGGATGGATCCATAATGATAATAGCAAGCCATCTCCCTTACAGTTGCAATGGCTTCAAGCTTATTTGTAGGGAGCCTTAGAAAAGCTGATATTAACATCATTTTGGATGATGCAGCAAATATATATGACAAACCCTATGTTGATGTTTTAAAAAGGGAGATTATAGCAATTTGTAAGCCTTGGAGGGATTTCACATTGTTGTTGGTACTTGTAATGATATTGTGGGGTTATTTGATTTATTTAGATTGCATTCTTCTCTGTAAAAATGCAAATCGAAAGCAAGAATTTAAGATGCCATGAAATTGTTATCACTATTTGATTGTAAATTTCATTGAAAGAACATTATTATGTCATATTAAATGTTTGGTTATATAATCGCATATGACTTGCTTGATGAAATGCTCCAATGAATAAGAATCACATTATATATGTCGAGTAGTGATGTAATTATAGGCTTTCCTTTTGTTCTTTTGCAAAGTGATGGAAAAGTTGTTTGTTGACAAGTATGAGCAAGAAATGATGTCAATTATAAGTCATTTGAAAGCATAATATATATCCACCATACTTTAATACTCCACAGAAGCTTTACAGACTTGTTTCAATTTAAATTGGTCAAAGAAATGACCTGTGTTTATAGCAAACATGTGTTTGTAATTGCTTTTTCTAAAAAATCTAAATATTGAAAGATGAGATGACTTGTTGACTCAACATATGCTCTCATAGATGATAGCTTGGTCATAGTTTAGTCTATAATTTATATGGTAGTGCTGGTTAATGAGGGTAATTGATAGTGGAGCAATACTAGGATCAACTATTCAATGTTTATGTGATATTGGTGATTGAAGTGGAGAAAAATTTGATCCATTGATTCTGAATTTTTTGATGATTATGAATACACTCATAATACTAAACCCTAAAGGCATATGGAGGCATTTCTCTAACTCCCTCATCACTATCATAAAATGTAATGTGACAAAGAAACTAAAGGGAAAGAGTGCTAAGGTTAGGGAATTTGCCTTGCAAAAAATTGGGTGTTCAAACTAAGCTCAGTACATAAATATTGGGAAGCTAGCAAAGATTTTAAAAAAATGGCTTCATACAGAGAGCAAAAAAAGTGAAAAGGTCAAGATACTAGTCAAAGGCTTTGGAGCCTATCTTAGAGAAATTCTCCAATCATCAGAAATCCTGTAGCATTCAAAAAGCTATAAAGTGGATGACTCATTTCTTCTTTAAAAAAAAAATATAATAAAAAATAAAAAATAAAAATATTAATGACGTTTGATGGGCCGACATTGGCAAATTCAAGGCCTAGTCACATGTTGGAAGTCAAAGGATCCACTTGAAAGGAAAAGTTGGTTATAAAAAGAAATAAATAAAAAAAGAGAAGTCATGGAGAATAAAGAGAGATGGGCCCATTTGAGAAGAAAGTTGGTGATAAAATAAAAAAGAAGTCATGCAAAATAAAGAAAAGGGGTGTTGACTTAATTAAATCATTAAAATGGGCATTTTTTTCGCTAAAATGCAATTAAAAAAAAAGAAATTTGAACCTAAATATATGTGTGTGTAAATGTGCACGCATCTCGAGGCAGCGACGAGAGACGCATATCGAGAGCTTCCAAAATGTAAATCTCAAAGTGGCACGAATCTCGTGACGATGGTGGACCACTCACCTCGAGACAACCAAAATCCAAATCTCAAAACGGCACGACTCTCAAGGCGGTGATGGACACACATCTTGAAGCAACTAATAAGTACAAATTTCAAGTCAGCACATTTCTCGGGACGGTGGTGAAACACTCATCTCGAAATTGTCAATAGAAACCAAAATCCTAAAGTAGTGCAAATCTCAAAGCAGCATCGAGGCATGCATTTGAGGCGGCCGATGAAACACGAATTCCAATGTAGCGAAACATAGGTCCCAAACGGAAGGCGACGTCTTTAAAAAAAATGAATAAATAAATTATATGTATATACATCCATATAATAATATTTATATGTAATAAATTATTATTTTCTATGATAAATGAATTATTTTTTTTATTGCCTCTACTTGTACTCGAGCCCTTAATCGGAGGTTCCCAAGACTCTGTCTGGGGTAATTAATAATAAAGGCTGCCTCTATTAGGAATGGAAGAACCCGCAATATTAAAAAATAAATAAATAAAATAACCATTTGTGATATGTATCGCTTGGTGTTTCTTCACAGACACAATGCCAGACGGGTATTTTCAATCCCACAAAATGATTTTTTGGTGGAGGAGTTGGGATGAGATTTTGTGAAGCAAAGTCATGATTGTCAGGAATTGGGTGGACAAATGATTCAACTGGTTGACAGCATGATTTTGGAAAGGAAAAACTGTTTCATAGAAAATAATGTCTCTAGAAACAATTATTTGAGATGTTTGCAAATCGAAGACTTTATAAGCCTTTTTGCCATAGGGATAGCCTACAAAAACACAAGGTTTAGCCCTTGGCTGTAATTTGTCTCTATGTTTTTCTAATGTGGAAGCATAGCATAAGCACCCAAAAGTTCTTAAATGAGAATAATTCGGTGGAGAACCAAACAAAATTTCAAAGGGAGTTTTATCATGTAAAACTCTTGATGGGAACCTATTGATCAAGTTTGTGGTTGTAAGTACACACTCACCCCAATATCTAAGAGCAATTTTGGAATGAAAAAGTAAAGCCCATGAGGTTTCAAGAAGATGTTTATGCTTCATTTCAACCACTCCATTTTGTTGTGGGGTGCGAATACAGGAAGTTTGATGCAAAATGCCTTTTTCAAAGAAATAGGATTTAATTTTTGAACTAGGACCTAATTCAAAAGCATTATCTGATCTAATTTGTTTGACTTTAGTTTTGAATTGTGTCTCTACCATCTGAACAAAGGTTTAAGAACAGAAAAAGCATTGCTTTTATTGTTTAACAGGTTTGTCCAGGTAGCTCTACTAAAGTCATCAACAATAGTGAGAAAATATTTAAAACCATTATGAGTAGGAGTATGATAAGGACTCCAAATGTCAATATGTATTAGATCAAAAATTGTGGTAGTATGGATTTGACTATGTGGGAAAGGCAATTTATGTTGCCTAGCTTAAGGACAGACATCACAAAAAAATGGAAGCAATAGAATTTTGATTAGCACCAAGTAAGGAAAGTTGCTGGATTTTATTCAAGGGTAAATGGTCCAATCTATTGTGCCAAAGTGAAACTGAAGAAATGTTTACAGGAATTAGAAAATTTGGAAAGGAAATTTCAGATTGTAAATTTGAATTTATAGTATCACAGAACAAAGAAAGATTATCTCTATTTGGAGAGAGGCAAGACACGGCATCATTCTTATGTAAATGCAGTAGGTATAGGCCTTTGTATGCTCTACCAAGAACTAGTTGCCTCCTCATTTACAGGGCCTGTAAAATGCAAAATTCAAATGTGAAAAGGATTTTACATTGCATTTGTTGAGTAAGTTTTCCAATGGATAGGAAATTATAGTGGAAACTAAGGATCAAATGAACATCAAAAGTTAAAAGATTGTCTGCAAGTCTAACTGATCCTATTTGAGTAACAGAAATATCTGATATAGTAGGAAGAGTAACTTGTAAAGGTGTATGCAAAAAATTTCAAGGTTTCAAAATGTTTTGAATCACAACACATATGATCAGTTGCCCCAGTGTCAACTATCCAACCAGTAAAAGCAATAACATCCTTGCATTTACTATTAAAAGCATAAGAACCTTCAAAAATATGAAAGGGTTCAGCTATTATATCTGACAGATTGGCAAAAGAAGCAAAATTTGTAGAAATTGGTACAGAAATTCTGTCTGAATTTTGTTGTTGAATTGGAGGTCTTGGCGAGTCATTGAGCAATAGCATCAACTTATTATACTGAGATGCTGTTAATTCAGGTAAATGGCTTTGTGATCTGTTATGTGGAGTACTAATGAAATCAGAATTTCCTCCTTGAGCTTGTGCAGCTATTTTCCTATCTTTGTTTCCCTTGAAATTATTTGGAAACCCATGAAGTTTGTAGCACCTCTCCTTGCCATGTCCTAATTTCTTGCACTAGTCACAGAATAAATTGTGTATCTTTCGATCAGCTTTGTTCTTAAAAGAACTTTGCATTTTATTAAATTGGCTTCCATTACTATTGCTTGAACAAGCATTTAGAGAAACAGCTTCTGAGGAGAACTGTGAGCCTGAACATAACTCCCTCTGTTTCTCTTCTTGAATCAACAAGGAATATGTTTGTCTTATACTAGGTAATGGTTTCATCATTAAGATATTACCTCTCACTGTGGTATAAGACTCATTTAAACCCATTAGTAACTGTATAAGTTTCTGATTCTCATCAAAATTCTGCAATTCTTGGACAGCTCCACATGAACATTGACGCAAATTACTCAAATCTCTAAGTTCATCCCAAAGCCTTTTAATTCTTGTATAATATGAAGTAATATTGCTAGATCCTTGAGTGATTTGGGCAAGTTCCTTTTGAACTTGATACAATTGAGGACCGTTTGATTGCCAAATCTTTCCTCAAGTTCCATCCCGATTTCATAAGCAGTAGAAGCATATACAACACTCTCTGAAATTTTTTTTAGCAAGAGCATTCAAAATACATAAAATTACCATGCTATTGCACCTTTCCCAGCAAGGTAAATCAACAGAATTAGGATTCGGTTTCTTGCGATCACCATTAACAAAACCTAGTTTATTTTTAGCACATAAAGCTATCTCTATGGCTTTTTTCCAAGAGCCAAAACCTAGACCATCAGAGGCCTTAGAAACTAAAATCATCCCAGGATTATAAGAAGGATGAAGGTATAGAATGTCAGAGGGGTCAATAGATGTTCTAACCCTAGCTGAACTGAACCAGCCATTACAAAAACCAAAGAAATTCTCAAGAATCAAGAGAAAAGTTCAAACATAAACAAGAACCAGATCAAGAAAAAAAGAGGACCTTGATTCAATCTTTGATACCATGTTGATTTCTCTTGGGATCAGCTCAGCATAACCTGAGAAACAACAACAGAGAACGCTTCTCTTTCACAGCATCGAATCTCCAATCCAAAAACAGAGAAAAGATATAGAGATCATGGTTTCCATTCATCAAGAAGAGAATGAGAAAATGAAGAAGAAGAAGAGCATGTTGTTTCTCATTGAATTGTAATTGAAAATTGTACAATGAATTAAAATACAATGTTTATTTATAGACAGATTGTTGTGTAATTGTAATGCTGCCGAAGCTTAATTTCTCAACTGATTATTAACCACCATTTATTGCTTTTCTTCTCTTCCTTTTTACTTCAAACTTCAACTCTTAATAAAAGTTAATAGTCACTGAAATCTTTCAACAACATCTTGCTTCAACTATCCCTTTCCATCAACACCAACAACTCCCACAATCACTTTGCCTGCTCCGACTCTCCCTCCGGCAACCCCGGTAGCCCCAACAACCCCTTCACTTATAAGTTGAAGATTACCTTGGACCCTTGGGTCACACGAGCAATCTCTTATAGAGGATCTTAATTTAAAACCATGTTATGTCTATGTTGAATCGTATGTTTTCTATATGTATTATTTTAATCATTCATTATTATTTTAATAATAATAATTATTACTTTGTATACATAATTTTTATACAATTATTTTAATTTAAAATTTTGATTAAATATTATCAAATATAATATAATTAAGACATAATAAATTTAATTCATAAAAAAATATATCATTAATTAAGATATATTAATATAATTAAGGTATAATTCATTTCATTCACACATATTATTAATTACTAAAGTAAAATAATACAAATAATTATTTTTTTAATTAAATAATTAAAAAAATTAAAAAAATTAACACAAAAGTAACATTACCACTCAACCATATCTTCAATATCCAATAAAATTAGTTTATAAAAAAAAACACAGAAAATTGTACAGGCCGAAGCTTTGAGGGCATGTGGTTTAACTGAAAAGACATCCAAATTCTAGTCTTATTTTTAATCCTAAGTTAGGCAGCCATAAATAAAATAGCACTAGGCTAAAAATAAAATTAAAAATATAGATTAAAAAATGGCCAAAAAAAAAAACCTACTACAGAAAATTCTAGAGATCGGCGGTCCGTGTCAAAAGTCAGGACATGCGGAAAAACAAGAATGCCCAATTAACGTGGGCATTCATCTTCCTTCCGTTTTAGTCTCAAATCAACTGCTCGACGCAGGAAAGCAAGCATCTGAGATCAAAGCAGACGAAAAATGCTCCTCTTCCACCACACCGGAGTACGCACAGCCTGCTGCCCCAATCCCATCCCCCATAGATTTTCCGGCCGTGGGAGACCTCTGACCACTTCCTATCCTCTCATGGTGCACTCTTCTTCTTCCTCTCCGAATCGGATCCCTGGGATGCTTGAGTATTCCTCCGATCTGAAGGAGGTCAAGAAACCGGCCGTTTGCACCGCCGACGAGCTTCACTATGTCACCGTGCCTGGCACCGAATGGAGGATCGCTCTCTGGCGCTACTTGCCCTCTCCCCAGGTTCCTCGTTGTTCACAACACCCTTGCGTTTCTTAGCTTAGTCCGTCCACTGATGGGGTTTTATGCAGGCGCCGTCAAGGAATCATCCTCTGATGCTTTTGTCTGGTGTTGGGACAAATGCAATTGGCTATGATCTGTCTCCTGGGGTGAGTTTTCTCATTTTTCTGTCTATCTCTGATGTGCATATAAATTTTTGTCTGCGCATTCTTTCTTACAGTTTTTCTTTTCTTCTACTCTCGTTACTTTGTAGATTTAAGTGTTAATTGAATCACTTTGGAGCTCTGGAACAACACCCATATAGATTGCTTTGAGTATTTCTTTCTACCCACAAATAATTATTTTTTACAATTGAAAACATGATGGTGGAGGTCACAGGTTCAAGTCGTGGTTACCGTCTCTTGCTAAAATGTAGTTAAGGTTGCTTACAATAGACCCAAGTGGTCCGATCCTTTCCCGGACCTCGCACATAACGGAGTTTTGTAGCACCGGGCTGCTTTTTTTAAAACTTGATGGATAGACTAGTGACAACATCAATTGTGTTTTGTTGAAGCTCAAATATTGGATGATCCTTTTAATTTAGGTGTGCTTTGTTTGATATGATTTATAGTGGACAAAGCTGTTTTGGGTCTTAAGATCAGTGATATTACTTAAAGTCACTTTGTCAATAGGTCCAATGATGATGAGATCTGGTGGGGTATATAATTCAAAATATGGTTGTTTCTAAGATATTGAATGTACAAATTTTCTTTTTTCTTCTTCTTCTGTTTGTAAGCATAATATTATCTGTAGACGGTTTTTATTACTATCTTCTTCTAATTTTGATTGCTTAAAACCTATAGGTCTGTTCTATAAAAATGCAAGGTGTGAATGGTAGGATTATTCCTTTTTCTTGCTAGTTCTTTACTTCTATTATTATATTTCAAGTACCTACCATGCATCAGTCTTCTTGCATTTTCTCAATGTAGAATATTATTACTCAGATAAATAAATAAGCAGTAATTTCTTGATTTTTTGATTTTTTCATTAATATCGTAAAGTCCTCTCCTCTGTTTTTCTGTCTCCTGAAAAGCACAATGTGAAGGAGAAGTTACTGATCATCTATTAATTTTGTTAATTTACTAGTAAATAAAAGGCATAGAAAATTTTGGAATTGCGTATAAAGAAATGAATACTATCTTGATCAAGTGGGGAATGAACTTGATTGACCCTTTTATGTTAAACTGATGGGTTTTCACCTAGCATATGATTTGTGTGTTCAAGATCATACAATAACAGCATTGTGGTTTGTTGTTTCGGAAGCAATAAACAACCACAAAATCAAGATGAAAACAAAGAAAAGAAGGAGAGAAGACAAAGATTTAAGTGATTCTCCCCTTTTCTAGGGCTATGTCCACGTTGAAGAGAGGATCTCGATTTTATTGCTATATTTCAAATTTCAAAGTACAAAAATATACTCCAAATCAAGTATAAGTATAATTTCTGAATTCTAAAATCAGAACTGATCTGTACTTCCAGTTTTTTCTCCTTTCAACTTCTACAAATTTTGGTCCAGGACAGGCTTCAATTTGAGCCACAGTCACCACAGTTTAAAAAAACAAAAGAACCCCCTCAATTTGTCATATACTGTTCTTGTACACACTTGATGCTATTCTCTCTAATCAAGTGTAATTTATGTTTTAGTCCAACTACACAATCATCATTGTTTTTGGCTGAAATGCTGTTTTAAATCATCTATTGCAGAACTGTAAAATGCTGGTTTCAGTCAGCATATAGTTTTCTAGAAAGACTGATAGTCTCTTTAATTTTCTTGGAGATTGTTTGTCTAGGCACCATCCGTCTTCCTTTTCATGATTACTTTATCTTGTATTATTCCTTTTTTCTTCTTTTTTCTAGTAATCACTCTACTTTGTGAGACAGGTTTGTATCGTGGCCTCTCCTTAAGGAGAATGATGTGTTACTGACCAGAATAGTTATTGAGACATGATTATGTGATCTTCCATTTGCTAAAAAATTTGTTTATAGTTTCTCTGCTTAAATATTGTGCACAGACTAATGCCTTTTTTCATAGTTGCTCCATGACTTTACAATTCTGGCCTGATTCAACTTTTGGAGCTTAGGTCATACAGTGGCAGCATACATCAGCATAAATGCCAGTTATAGCCAGATCAAGCTTCAGCACAGACATGGTTTTCATGAGCATTTAGTCCTAAGATGATTTGCTTAATCATGTTTACTCCTAAGATGAGTTTGTTTGCCATATAGGTTATCGGTGTCTTATAAGCACACGGCTGTGTTTGTTTTCGTATCTTTCATCAATGAAAATTAAATTGGAACATTTGAGTCCTTTTGTTTCTCTCAAGCAATCAAGATTACTCTTTTTCTTTTCCGATTTGTAGACTATTCCTTTTTCATTGCAAGTCAGTTCCTTTCATTATCCTTTATTTTGGTTCGTCCAAATTATTTTATCTACTGATCCAGATAATGTGTTTTCAGGCCTCATTTGCTCGTCACATGTGTAGTCAAGGATTTGATACATGGATTGTAGAAGTGAGGGGTGCTGGATTGAGCATTCGTAATAGTGAGTCCAAGGCACTACCTCCCACTAAAGCTTTAATATGTGGATCAGATTCTCTTATTGATGATAATGCAAATGGTGTTCTGCTTCTGGAGAAGCAGTCAGTTGTGAAGACCGACTCAGAGTCAGAATCTGAAAATTTTCTTATAAGTGGAGATAACAGAGATCAAGTGGCATTTGATGAACCACAATTAGTGACAAAATTAACAGATGCTTTTTTACGGCTTGCTGAAAGACTTTCTGACTATATAAATGATCGTCAATTGATGGCCATCTCTGCCAAGTTTTTAGATAGAATTTCAGAACTTCTTGGAGATGCTCGACTATCAGACCGATTTAATGAGATCAGGGGCAGCATTTCAGGTTTATTAAAAGCAAGGGAAACATCTGCAATTGCTACCCAAATCAGAGAACTGAGTCAGCGGCTTGTACGTACCATTGAAGACGGACAGCGATCAGTTTCACCGCAGCTGTTTGATTTGCAAGAGCGTCTCTCAGCAACCATTGAAGATTTTCAGAAACAACTTGATCTGATTGTGACATATAATTGGGACTTTGATAATTACTTGGAGGAGGATATCCCTGCTGCGGTGAGGTGACATCCTCTTGCCCAAATGTCTGTTTATGTACAAATATCTACTTAGTGACTTCAGTACTTTTACATATTTCCATTAGCTGATATTGGAATTTTCGTTTTTAATTTGATAAGTTATATCTTCATTTTGGTATCTGTAGATGGAATATATTAAGCTAGAAAGCAGGCCAAAAGATGGCAGAGTGCTTGCGATTGGTCATTCTATGGGAGGAATCCTGTTGTATGCAATGATATCCAGATGTGGTAAGGCTCTTGACTTTTGAATTTCCGTTTTGAAGGTTTTCTTTTTCTATTCTAATTGTGAAAATGAAGTGTTTCTTATTTTATTTGGCTTGTTCGAAACAAACTGGTTATCTTTTTCTTGGCTATTAAGAGTCACTTCTAGATTCCATAAGCCTATCTCTTGGCCCAAACATCCAAGCTCATTGTATTAACTTGTGCTTTTGATGTGCCTCAGTCAAATTGCCCCTTGAAGTCGTAGATGTCTAATTGTACGCCCCTTCATAAAGTTATACAACAAAAGTTTGGAAATAATGTAAATTGTGGATGTATTGTAACAATATGTTAACAATTGTTTAGCTTCTTAGATATGATGAGAATAACTTATGGATGCCATCATAACAATTGTATAGTTAGCTCAATGGCTTGTATTATATTACATTAATGGTTTGGTATGTGGACAGTCTTCATTTCATAAAGATTCAAATCTTAAAACCCTAATAGGAGATATTAAATAATTATTTAAGAAGAGATACTATGTGGATGTGTAGATGATGTGACATGAGACCATCTACCTTCACGACTACATAGAGCGGTGTGAAAACAAAATTTCTTCGTGATTTATTCTTTCAACTTATATCAGAGTAGAAACCTCCTTTTCTTTTTTTATTTTATTTGTGGAGAATTGTTTGAATCAAAATTATTTAACTCATTATATTATTATATGTTATGCTGACAGTTGTTATTCTTGATTGGATAGATAAAAATCATGATATATCTTTTCAAACATCCCAAAAATGAACTTGGACAGAACTATGATATTGTAAGGCCATTCTTGATATTGGACATGTTTTTGTTGTCATGTAATGTTTAACTACATAGAGTGACTTAAAGCACACTGGGATTTATGTTTAGCTTGTTGTGATACTTCCATCATTCAACTTTTCTAACAACGTAGCATTTGTTAACTTTCATCCTAGAAACAATGCAATGGATGTGTATAGTACCTCTTGAATATGTAGTTTTAATTTCTTGGCATCAAAAACTAACTGGCAAAATCTGGGGCCAAGGCTTACAGTTAGGAGAAGAGATCCACTATATATACATTTATTTATGTTGGAACTCAAGTATTAATACTTAGTTATATGTGCATCTTTGATCTAACTAGTGCCATTTTAATCTCAAATTTGTTTTTCTTGCATGTAAGCTTTTAGAGGACAGAGTTCTGGACTGGCAGCAGTGGTTACTCTGGCATCATCAGTTGACTATACTTCATCAAAATCTTCACTTAAATTGCTATTGCCACTTGTAAGTCATGAAAAAATTGAATATAACGCAGTACTTTTTGTTTTATGAGTTTATATTATTTCCATAACATGACTGTTTAATTAACTCAAGACTGTTATTTTTTTCAGGCTGATCCTGCACAGGCACTCCCTGTTATTCCATTGGGAGCATTGCTAGCTGCTGCTTATCCTCTTGCATGTCGTCCTCCTTATGTTCTGTCATGGCTCAATCCTCAGATTTCAGCACAAGATATGATGCATCCTGAGTTGTTTGAGAAGCTTGTATTCAATAATTTCTGTAAGGGCCGAACTATTTGTGCTTTATGTTCTTTAAACATTATGTTGTCTGTTTCCAATGTTTGCATGTTTTTCATTATAAATTTCTCTGCATCTATGCCTTCCTATTTACCTTAATCTTTCTGCTAGACTTGTTTATGCAATGTTATATATCTTTAGTTCAATCTCCAGCATCTCCATTAGTCTTTGTAGTATTTTCTAACAAGATCATGAGCAACTTTTGGAATCTTGAAGCTGTAGCCTCGTTTCCTGTTGACAAAGCTTCTGAGTCTCGTCACACAGTTTGTAAAAAGCTGCAAACAACTTATCAAATTGTACTGATTTGCATATCATTTCAAAATTTAGTCACACTCACACACAATTACAATCTATTTTGGTTCAATTAATAGTATTAACTTTTTATGAATATAAGTACTTATAATCCTATTATCTCTTTTCCATTTTTGTTTGTCTCTGATTTGTTTATCTGGATTTAATATCTAAATTTTGCAGTTTTTGAGTGCAAGCTATCTCTTTATAATTTAGACACCTTCCTGGTTCCCATTTTTCATGTTAAATGTTCCTTATTCTCACTTCCCTTTAGGATGAGTAATAAAAGTAGATTTGCTTGCCAGCTTTTTGGTTGGGATTTATAGTAAACAATATTGGTGAAATGTGTTTGCTTCTTGATTTTACCAATATATTCATAATTGTTATCCATGGGCATAAATTTTCATCCCTTGGTCACTTCTGTAGGTCTATTCTTATTCTCCAAGGGATGATGACCGGCTGTACAGGTTAACGAAGTTTATGATCTAATAGAAATTCTGAAATTAGACCTTCAATAGTTCTTTTCTTTTTGTCTTCAGTATTTTCTCTCTATCCTAGAAACTTTCATGAGTTCTATAACTAGATGGCATGAAGATAACCTTTGTGATGAAAAGGACTTCAGTGTTCTTTGATATTGATAGGTTTATTAGAAACCCATTATGATATGAATTTTGGGGGATTACTTGGGACATGGCTGGGTTCCTTGGAGTATTGGCCCTTGACTAGTTGGCCCATTAAAATCCAAAAGTTTAAGGAAATTTGAGAATGTTGTAAATATTAAGATCTTGATTAAGTTTGAAATTCTCTTTCACAATTTACAGGCAAGGGAAAATAAAATGTAATTGATAAAATTTGAAATATTTTTTTTTTTTCAGGTTAAACATTGTAAAATGGTTTTTCCTTGTAATGCATGTTAAGATGTGTCTACATATTTACCTATAGAATTAGTGGAAAGAAAATTAATTTGCAAGCCATACAAGCCCATGATGGGCGGCAGGTTGAGATTTGGTATTCCCATCCTACCACAACTTAAGGTTCATGCCCATGCCTGGCATGGCCTGGTTACATTAGCCGTTAGGTCATGCCAGGAACAGCCTATTTTGTGCCGCATTGTTCCAGCATAGTCAGTACAATCCAGGTTGTAATGTTACCAGCTTATTGTATGCATGTTTAATGGGTTCCAATTTTAGAGATCTGAGGCATTTACACCAATTTTCATTGCTGCTCTGGCATAAAGATACCTCACCACCACCATTTGTGAAGGCTACAGCCTATAGGCTTATTGAGGCATTCAAGAACAATATGGCTTGGCAGCACATCTGTAGGGAATACTGACCTTTTATGAATGGTTTTCATGCGGTGGAGCTTCTTCAGGTTGTCAATTCTTGTTCAGGATGTACAAAATTTCTATTATTATATTAAAGTGCCATGCTAAATCTAACCAACCCAAATCATTGCTACTAAAATACAGTCTTATTAGCAGGGTTAAAGGTCTATGTCTGAAAAGCAGTGGGATTTGATTTGAAAGGGAATATTTGGTGCTTTCTAGCTCTCAAATATAGATCATGCACTGGCATAATTTTGTTTTCTATATCATTTCATTTCACTTCAATGGTTCCTTTTTCTCTTTCATTTGTTTTGTGTTCCCTTCTTGAAAATTATCTGCATGAACCAAACATGATGACAGTAACTGAACGTTCTTAAAATGTATTACAATTTCTAGGTACTATTCCTGCCAAGCTTCTCCTGCAGCTCACAACCGCTTTCCGAGAAGGGGGATTATGTGATCGAACATGCACATTTTCTTATAAAGATCATCTGTCCAAATGTAATGTCCCTGTTCTCGCGCTTGCTGGAGATCAGGACCTGATCTGTCCACCTGAGGCTGTATATGGTAAGTCTTTTGTGGTTTATTCTGTACTCAACTCATGCCTGCTTGATAATCTATTTTCTACTTGCAATATCGAAATGGCAGAAACAGTCAAACTCATTCCTGAGCACTTGGTTACGTACAAAGTATTTGGAAAACCAAATGGACCACATTATGGTCATTATGATTTGGTTGGAGGCCGACTAGTGAGTGTCTTCTATGACTATCAAAATTTTGAAGGCTTAGAAGAAAAGCTTATTCAGATTTTTCTTTTACTCACCTCCTTTTCCTTTTCAAATTTGTTTTTTGCAGGCGATAGATGAAATTTATCCTTGCATAATTGACTTCCTTTCCCAGCATGATGAATTATGCTGCCTGGATTAATCAGAATTGATCAGAGTAATCAAATTTCATATTATCATATTATTGTCATTTTGGAATTTCTATTACATTCAGGGGGGCATCATGGAGTCAGGTCCCTTGACTGAGACTGAAAGCACACACTTTATACCAATACAAATTTCACAAAACCCAGCAAACCTATGTTTTGGCAAGCCTTGTAAATTAAGGTTTGTTTGCCAACTGACTATCCCATCCATGTATTCTCTCTCTCCTCAATGTTATGAAGCATTTCTTTTTTTTACTATTTATTGAAGTCAACTAGATCCATAATATCTTTCGACATACATTCAAGCAGATGATTAATGACCCGTGTTCTCAGTTTTCTGTTTCTGTATTCTTGAAATATTTATCACAAATCAATAACAGAATATCTGGGAAAAACCAGAATTCTAGAAAACCATTGTCCACTTCATGCTTGTTGAAGTAGTGGTAGGTGCTGAGTGAGATAAGTTTATGAATGAAGGAATCTTTCATCTTGGGGTGATAATTCCTGAAATTAGAGTGCATTTTTCTTTTTGAAACTGCCAGTTATTCAGAGCATAGAATGATAGCATTCTATTTGGTTAAAAGAGCAGGGCACGAACTTCACACATATGTTCAGTGGGTTTATCTTTTGCTTTTAGATGCTTACCTTAGAATTTGCTTCACTTATTTTTATTTTAAAGCTACTATTGGTCCCTCAAATGGGGTTTTTTAACTGGCTTTCAAATTAGTTTATATTGATGCAAAATCAGGATGAAACCTTAATTTCAGTTCTACAATTGAATTTATTTGATTTGTGTGTGGTTAGATCAAGAGAAAATCAATCAGAGAACAAGAAAGAGCAAATGGAGGTGGATTTACATGCAAAAACCCCCTGAAAATTGGGAAAAAACCACGAGAGAGAATGATTCCACTATGATCCTCATGTTTACAGATATCTGAATCAAATAAAGAGAAAAAAATGCTCAAAATCTCAGAAAAGGAAATGAAAGAGGAGCTCGAGTCTTCAAAGTGATAGAGTTTCAACATTTAAGGGTTCTTTATAGGAAGTGAGTTTTCAAGAAACCACTCGGGTTTTAGCTACACTTTACTCGTCATAAAAGCAAAATAAGGGATGTATGGATTCTCGAGAAGAGAGAAGCCGTGGTGGCTTGAAATTGCCTAGCTCGAGCTTGAAATTGGTTCAAATATGTTTGTTTGAGCCCGGCTCGATTTTAATTTTGAATGTTTGAACTCGACTCGATTTAGCTCGAAATTAAAAGCTCGATTATAATTTTGAAAGCTCGAGTTCAGTTCGATTTAGTTTGAAATTAAAATCTTATCTATAAATTAACATTTATATTACATGTTAATATATTAATATTAAATTTCAAGCTCACTCGACTCAAATTAATTTCGAGCTAAAAATTGAAGCTCGAGCTCAACTTGAAAGCTCGAAATTCCGAGCCGAGTTTGAACTTTTACTGAGCTGATCTCGAACTGTCCACAAATAATTTGATCATTTAAAAGTCCTATTTGTATATGAATCTTCCTCGAAGATCAAAGGCTAGTTAGGTTAGGGAGTCAGACATGGTAGTTAGTGACCGGTTAGGTGGGGGGACATTTCCCGTTCCCGTTCCCTCTAAATGGCTAATTTAGTGATCGAGATGACATGTCTCCACATAAATGTCATGCGGTATAAAAAAACAGTTAATTATTTTTTAAAAAATAATTTCAGCAATCCTCGTCAACTTGGGTCTTTCTGTGATTCATGACGAGATATTGCAGCTCCAAGCTATAATTCGCAGTGGAGGTGTCTTTCCAGAAAGTACCAATATCAAACATAAGCTAGTCCGATTCCCAGCAGAGAAATTGCTAACAATCTTTCTCTTCTTAGGCATCATCCTTCCCAGATTGGTCATGACGACAACACCATTCCCTTGTATTCAACTATGCGTCTTTTTTTTTACACAATGGCCATAAAGACCGTCAAGGAGGGGCCGTGCTTGCGACGCTGGCCAGCTTTTCCCCATCACCAGAGGAGAGAGCCTCAACTCAGCCAAGACCGCAAGTGTACAGCCTTTAAGTCGGTAACCCCTATGAATCTGCAAATAGACCCGTGGTCGTTGGTATTCACCTATGCGTCTTTACCCAACCCGACTTGTTTTTAAGCTAAGCTAAATCCGTGCCTCAAGAAAACTTTGTACTGAGGATTACCTTTAGCTTTTCAAATAACTAGTTTGTTGATCTATGTTTTCAAAGCTTTGGGATAAGAGTTATGTCTAACCTCCTCTGTAATTATGAGAAGGTTCCATGTTTTGATCTAATAATGTCCAGAGATTGTCATCCATGATCGACTTGTTCCATCTCTGCAAACTCATTCATCCACCAAGCACCTTATAATTGTTAAACACCAAGTACTTTCACAAAAAAAGTTGACTTACCCATTTCCTCGAACCATACCTATCGTATACTTCTAGTGGTTTGTCCATATTTATTAAAAAAAAAATATATATATATATATATAGCATGATAGACTTTTATTCACAAACTTGTAGGAATGAGGGTATCATGTTCTTCAACGTCACCTTCCGCTAAACCATTTTTCTTCTTTTTTGAATCAACAATCTGTTTTGAGATGCTCAAACTTCTTGCAATTATAACACAAATTTTGGGGTTTATTTGCACACTTACTCAAATTGCTTAAATGAAGTCCTCCCTTCTTCACGGTTTCATTGTTACCATTGTTGTTTAGAAATTAGAAAGGCATTCTTATTGCTACCAATTGTCCTTTTGTGCTTAACCTCATCAAATTCAAATTTAATTTTGAGTCCAAGACTTGCTCTATTGGTTCTTCTTTATTCTTTTTCTTCATCCTTTTTTTCATGTACTTCAAATGACTCTAGTAGTTGGTCAATTAATAAAGAGCCGATGTCCTTTAATTCTTCTATAGCAACCACCACAAAGTCGAATCTAGGAATTAATGAGCGCCATACCTTTTCTACAACTTGACTATCAAGTTGTTCTCAATTTCTTAGCAATTGGTTGACGATAACCAAAATCCGAGAAACATAACCCCTATATTTTTGTACACCTTCATTTTAATACCTTCAAATTCTCCTTGAAGCATTTGCAAGTGAATCACTTTTCACAAACTCATTTCATTTGAAAATACTCACAAGAATATCCCACTCCTTGTTGGAATTGCTTGTGTAATTCTTTTTTAATTTTTTTTTAATTTTTTTTTATCTGTCACAACCTTCCTCTGATTGATTGAAAGACTGTCTTCATTTTCTCTAATGGGTTCATGATACTCTTTTTTTTTTCTTTTTTCTTTTAAATGGGTTCATAATACTCATTACTAACTACTTCCCCTGTTTTGTTGGGAACCAAGGCTTTCATCTAAATTGCCCAACTCTAGTAATTGTCTTTCCTTGATCTAGGAATTTGGAAGATGCCACTAAAAGCCATTATTACAATGAAGCAGAGTTTTTTTTTAATAATATTTTTTAAAACCTAGCTTTGATATCATAATTGAAAACCAAATATAGTATAATAAATAACTCACTCTTTATTATTATGAAATGAAACTGCACTTGAAATCTAGTTTACAATCATCACATGCACTTTTTATATTGTTTCAAGGAACATAAATAAATAGATTCAACCTTATGTATAAATAGAAAGGGTTAAAACCATTTTTGGTCCCTGAAAACAGGGCCAATATTCATTTCCATCCAAAAAATTTAAAATTTGTTCAATACGGTCCACATCAGCATATACTAACACTTATCACTTCACATCAGCAAAATAACGACCTAAACATAATAATAAAAAGATTATATGCATTTCATCGCAGATTCCATGACTACCACATCAATAGCGACCAAAACGCCAAAACGCGGTAATATATAGTGATTCCAAATGCCAAAATACGCAATACATAGTGACCATATCAACAAATTTCAATTTCGGGATGAAAATCTAATATTACCCTGCTGCGACTAAAAATGACTTTAACCCTAAATAAAAATATCTCTATGACATAACCTTCCCTAATGAAGTTGATATTTTGAAGAGAGCACTTTTTAATTTAAGGTGTCTCTTACTCATATAGAGATGTCTTCAATGATTTCTGCAGTGAAGAGGATCCATTTCTATCAATAATGACTGTAGCGTTTATTATTTTTAATGAAATGAAAATTAAAATTGCATTTAATGGAAAGTTCATTTGGAATTCCCAAAACATTAGCCCGCTCCTTGTAAAGGAGTTATTGAACAGGTTCTCTGACTAAAGATTTTTTGGAAATCTATGACAATAATAATCGATCATTTAAAAGGTTATTGACATAGGACTCTTATTGCAGATGAAAATAAAGCGAATACTTTAGATAGTGAATATTAAACAATTTTATTATGATAATAGATAAAAATAATAAATTTCTAATACAAATAATGGATAACAAATGAAAAGTTGACAAGTTTATATGGGACAAACCTTTATTTGTCTTCAACCAACATAGGAAAGGATGACTATTTAGTATTTACACTGTGCCATGACATAACATACCCTTTATTATTTGGTGTGGTCTTTTTCAAATCTGTTTTGCAACAATATTTCTAAGCTTTAAGAGAACTACAATTTTTTAATCTTTGACCTTGCCCTCTCACACACCTCTTATCACAAGTTTAGATTTCAAGAGAACAACAATTTATGGCATAACTCTCTTTGTATCTAACAATCAACAAAACTCTCTATGTTAGTGAGAGAAAAGGGGGTGAGATGGTTGTACAGGTTGGAGATTTGATAGAAGAAAAAAATTGAGCCATTTCCATTACTTTCACTTATTTGACAGGTGAGAGACTTTAAAAAACGAAAATCTTTTCAAAATATTTAATTAAAAACTTATAAAAGTTAACTCTAAAACCAATGGGCAACATGAAAAATACAAATTGAGAGATTAAAACCTTCTTAAATTTGAAGGTTTAGTTTCCCGTACCCTAATTATTTCTTCTTAGAGACAATAATCTCTACCAAGTAGTGAGATTAAAAGCTCCCGGAGGATTTTCCACAAGGTGGATAAAGAAGAACCCATCACTTAACAAGTATAGTTCGAACACTTACAGTAGATGCAACTGAGCTGCTTGAGCCTTGAGCCTTTAGCTAGAGCTGCTTCTCGAGTGTCCCCAAGAGTTCACCTGCCACCACTTATGATGGTGAGTAGGGACGGGTCTTTATTGTCTTGGGGACTGTGAGCTTCAATAAAACCAACCCTTAATGACAGAGCGGGGCCTCCGCTAGTCTTGATCCCGGTAAGATGTAGTGTGTCTTCACTACAAGGTACTAATGAAGAGATAAGCTGTGGAGGTACCAGGGACGGGCATTCTTGTTTCAGAGTCATCAAAAACTAGGAGGATGAGAAGTAGGTAGACTCTGTATTCTCACAAGGCCCAATGCTGGAGCGATTGAAGGCCAATATGGAAGATATAGTGTTCTTGGAGGATGACATCGTCCTGAGAGCTCAAGAGACCATGTGGGGATGTCTATATGGTAAGATGTTTGCCAAGTCCCCTTCCCTTGAAAATGCAAGAGAAATCCTCTCTAGGTTATGGTTTGGCCTTGAGACTTCGTTTACGAACATGCCCAATGGGTTCTTTCTTATTCGCTGCCCATCAAGCTCTATGGTCGTCTCACTACTCTTGGAGGGACCATGGACGAAGAATGGTCTAGTGTTTCACTTAATACAGTAGCGAGAGCACTTCTAGCCATTATTCGAAAACTCTCTACAACCATTCTCTAAGTGCAGTTGCACTATTTATCGGCTGAGTATTGGACTCTAGAAGCTCTAGGGTCGGTAGCATCCTTCTTTGGCCTGGTGGTGAAGATTGAAGAAACCACTCTCTATGAATCGGGCAAAATACTCTAGAGTGTGTGTTCTCAACCTTGCCTAGTCTCTAAAGATGGGTGTGTGGGTAAGTTCCTCAGTTTCGAAGACCTTTGTTGCTATCCGTTGCGAGAAGCTCCTAGCTTTTTTGCTATAGGTGTGAAGTTATGGGTTATACAGTGGAGGCATGCATGGCTCAAGCATCTGGGGGCTGCGAGTGTAGAGTTGGAACCATACCAACTCAGATCGACCCAAAAGGGAAGAAAGTGTTGGTGGAAGACGCTGTGTGTCTTGCAGGAAAACAGGGCTTGAGTTGAGCATGTCATAAGAGGATGACCAGGGGAAAAAGTCAAGAGGAATAGGCTTTTGGGCACTGGCTCGTGGTTCACCGATGGCAACATTGGGGGGGACAACTGGTGAGGACCTCCATAGTATTCAGGGAGTCTAGGGACACTAACTGATAAGGCCAAGGGGACACGTGGCAGTGGGGCTTTTTCAGCTCATGGGGAAAGAAAAATTTGCCAGTAGACTATACCTTTGTTAATTTAATTTCTAACGAAACTTATCAATCACATGTCTTTCTAGTTAATGTAATAACATGGAGATCAGAGGGAGAAAAGAGGGAGGGGCCATAGGAAGAAGAGATGAGGGATGTGTAGCAACCCCCGAATCCTGGTGATTCCATGGAGATGGAAGATAACAACAACACAAGAGGTGAAAGAGCTAGTAAAAGGTAGCTATGGGTCAAGGGCAAACCTTAAAGAAGGGAGGGATCGAACCAAGAGATGGGTATGCCCAAACTTGTACTGATATATGTTCATAATGTAGATCATGCTCTGGAATTGTAGGAGACTTTCGGGTAAAGACACAGTTAATAGAATATTTGACTTGATAAGAACATTAAGTCTTTTGTGCTCTGCTTAGTAGAAATGAGAGTTGATGAGTCTAGAATACATAGATTTTGTTTAAAATTCTAAAAATAGTGGGATTGGGTGGCTATTCAAGTAGAGGGCATAGTGGTACTATGGAGGAAAAATGTTGGCATTGTCACCCTAGCAATAATCTTCAGGTATGCACTTCACATATTTATCTCAAATAATGATTATGAAACTTGGCTTCTGTCAATGGTGTATAATAGCCAAAATAGAAAAACAGAGAGAGACTTGGAGGGAGCTGATAAAGCTCTCTAGAGTCCCAGTTCCTTGGCTTATTTTAGGTGATTTTAATGTTGTGCGCTCAATATAGGAAAGATGGAGCATAACAAGGAGACATTGTCTAGGTAATAAAAATAAACTCTTCAATGATTTTGTTATACATAATGGCTTATCTGAATTAAAAACCACTGAGAACCATTTTACTTGGTGCAATAACCAAAAAGGAAAGGTCAACATGGGTTAGATTAGATAGAATGCTAATTAATGGTCTATGGAATGAAACAGTGTAAAGCTATACAGTTAAATCCCTTCCTAGCTAGATGTCAGTTAGATCATAACCCTCTAGTCCTTAACTATTATACTCACGAATTTAAAGGAACAAGGCCCTTTAGATTTGAGAACAATTGGATGGATCAACCTAAATGTCTCCAGTATGTGGAAAACATATGGAACACTAGTTCAAATAGGCAACCGATGAATGAAATTTCTCACAAGTTCCATAATATAGGAACATAAATAGGAAATGTAAAACAAACATTCAAATCATAGAGAGAAGGATTAAAAGCACAGAAGAAGCAATTAACAAACTAGAGATGCTTGAGTTTCAGCTAATTGACGGGTGGCAAGTGTAAACACTATGCCTCCGCATGCAAACATAAGTGATCAAAAAATAAAGATCGGTAAGTCCCGATGTTGAATTACTTAAAGAGTAGGATTTGGACTAACTGAGTAGAAGCCTACTGAAGCACTGTGTTCATTTAGTCGATCAATTGGGTTTAAGGTCTAAACTACTCCAATTCGAAAGCAATTAAATGATGAAGTGAATGGGGATTTCTCAGTGATGATATTCCAGGGTTGTATGCCTCGTTCACATGTTAGGAATTTTCTCCTATGATTTATATAGGCTCACTATGCTGCAGACAAGGGCTATTCAGTCGCAAGCTAGGGGACTTCATGTGCAAAGGGCACAGATGATAATTCCCTATGTCTAGGGAATATGCCTACAGTCTCCTCTACATATGTCTATGGGTCAACTGAGGCATTACTGATCCCTAGTCTATACCCTAACCATGGACAACTATGACATATGTCTATGCCCCAGGACTCCGGTCTATCACACCAGACTTCCATCTTATGATGCATGCATAGTCCATACACATATTTCTATGCATACATGGCTAAGGATTTGCCATAGCCTTTTGACGCATGATTTATGAAGTTACATGTCATAAGAACATCCAGATAGCAAGGTAGCCAAAAAAATCATCGGATAATATTGATAATCATGTCAAAAGAGTCATATAACCCTAGAAATAATGTTTTAGCCAAGCATCATGAACTTAGAAAGCAAAGTATTGCAAGATTGCACATAAACATCCATGATTCGGTAAATACCAGGCATAAAACTATAATTAAACAATTAAATCAAGCTTATCCATATTCTTGAGCTTCTCCCCGCCTTTAGAAGCCTAAAACCCCTCCAGATCACTGCCAAGGACCAAGTCACCGCCTCAAGCTTTGATAAACAAACCCTAGAAGGACGCCCCTTCTATATATAACCCTCGAGCCATCGTCACAATGTTCGTTACTGAGCGTCGTGAAGCTTAGTCTCTAAACATCACGACCCTTATTAGAGACCAACGTCATGACGTTGAACTCTTGGCTGTCCTTTGTTGTGAATTTCGGCCTTGTTCCACAATGAGTCTTTGCTCCGTATTTGGTCTCACCTGATTCAAGTAAAATCCACTTGATTTAGAGCCTATAAATGTGAAATTAAAAAAAGAAAATGCATAAATCAAGTGTGGTAAACCAAGATGGACAATAGGTGTATATTATAACTAAAATGTTTACAAACTCACTCTAAAAACCATATTTTGACTCTAAAACATATAATGCATGTCCTAAACATAGATATCTTTTGAGAGCTAACATTAATCACTGATGATAACATTTGGATTGAACTTAGAGCATTGTGCAATAAACACTAAGCATTGCTTAGATATAGCACTATAATGTGGGCCCAGAGGTCTAGAAAAATGTGGATGCATAGTGGAGATCATAATTCTAAATACTTTCATAACATTACTAGAGGTCATAAGAGCAATAATAGAATAACTCACATTAAAGATGACAAGGGTATTCTAATCGCTGACCTTGAAACAATAGAGGAATCATTTATCATGTTTTATACTAAGCTGTAACATGGACATAAGTAGAGGAATCTTGGGGCCCTAATAAAGGCCCTCACAGATGATCTACCAACTATCAATAAAGAATAGAGAGAGGAATTAACAAGGCCAACCAATAGAGGTGAAATCTACAAAGCATTAACATCAATGGCAAGAGGTAAGTGTCTAGGCCCCAATGGTTATAATGTGATTTTTTTTTTTAAAGTATTGGCATGTTGTGGGTGACTCTATAGTTAAGGCAATTACTTATTTATTTATTTTTTAGCATGACATTGTTCCACTAGTTGGCATCAAACACACATACGTCTAGTGCCCAAGAAAGACAATCCCCAATTTGTTAAAGACTATAGGCTTGTTTCATTGTGTAATGTGAATTATATAATTATCACCAAAATTTTAACTAATATAATCAGATAGGTTCTTCCAGGGTTAATGTCCTAACAGTTTAGGAAATAGCTTGCTTATTAGAAAAGGACACCCAATCCCACTTGTAACACCCTTCTCCTTTTTAGGGGACAAGTGTCACATCAGCCAGGTCAGGGAGTGAATTTCAGCCTAAGGCTGTATAAACTAAGAGTTTAATAATAATCAAACACTAATATTATGAAAGACATAAAGTCAAATCCAACAACAGTACAAATCATAAGTTATACAACACGAGTCTGCTTAGGAGTTTATAATTCTCCTCAAATCATACACACTAAAATTCAAATAAAACATAGAGGATCCGACGGTCAGAGCCAATTATGGGTGATAAAACTTTTTCCTTGACTCTAGATATGATCGAGTACCTGTCTATCTCCTGCAAAACACATTTAAAAGGGGAATGAGCTACTCGAGCCCAGTGAGGAATGAACGGAACTATCAGGTAATACCATACCTGTATATAAAATATGAAAAACAACTCTAAACTAAATTCTCAAAGTAATTAAGGTACATAAAAGCTGAAGAGGACGATGCATTTCAAAATATCATGCTAATCAATGCATTATCTTTAATTAGAATTAATCATGCCAAATTTCATGAAATCTTAAGTAAAATATCATGCATGATCATCTTAGTCATTTCATAAACAGAATCGTATATGATACTGTAATTATCCTCAGTGGATAAATATCGACATCGATAGCCACCACGATCCAACACTGGCTCCCGTGAGGTGGGTAATACAGGATCATATCATAATCTCAATGACTCAATAATTTCCCTCAGTGGATAAATATCGACAACGATAGCCACCACGATCCAACACTGGCTCCCGTGAGGTGGGAAATACTGAAATCATATCATATCATAATTTCATTATAGTATTGATTACGCCTACACCCCTACTTCAATAATTGTGGAACCAGTGCGTAAATCAGGATAAACCCTCACGATCCTCTATGGGCTCCCGTCGGGGTACCATCTCTGCCCTCGCGATCCAATTATGGCTCCTGCGAGGTAACTATCTCCAGGATAGTATATACGCACACCAGGCACTCTACGAGTACAGAAATAGGGTTTTATTTCTTGAAAACAGGAGGTTTGAAAACAGGTAGTTCGTATTTAATAAAAAGCAGGGTTTAACAAATCACCCATTCCTTACCTAGTATCGTACTTTCTGGCTCTATCAAGGAGCCACCACTAGTGCAGGCAAATACGAAAATACGGTGTTGTGTATCAATACTTTCAATTATCCTCTTTCTATTTTATATTTCTTTAATTGAAACATTTGCATGATCTTTTCATAAATTCATTTCCAAGATAAAACTTAGGAAAAATCTCATTAAAACTCTAAATCATGCTCAACATACAAGCATACAAGCATACATTTCCCTACATTTAAACCCCCCCCCCTTTTTTTTTTCTCTATTATAGCATCAACTCTTCATTAATCCCTCACAATTATCCAATTAACATGTTCATGCATACTATTGGTTGCTTAAAATAGGGATTTCCCCAATTTAAGCTCACAATTGCGAGGAACGGAGAAGGCGGCGAGTGGGGCTGCAGTAGCGCGCTGCTATTGTGCGCGAGCACAGCCAGGACGGAGGCGAAGCTGGGCGGCCGTGTTGGTGCGAGACAGGGGTTCACCGGCAGCGGAGGGTCTTGGTGGAGCGGCGTCGGGTGAGGGTCCGGTGAGGCTCGCCGGCGTGTGAGGGAGAAGGGGGATGAGGGAGGGCACGAGTGATCTAGGGCACGGGAGAGAAGAGGTGGAGAAGATGAATGAGATTTTGATTTTATTTCCAATCTAGGGCTTTTGTTTTAATAATTTGGGATTATTTTTCATATGCCAAAGTTTATTAAATTTCACCCCTCTATGGTTGGGTTGGCCCCAAACATGAAATATTGGCCCGTTCCCATTCAACTTTATTTGTGTAGCTATTATTTCATTTTCTTTATCTTAAAATCTTGGTTTATGAATTAATAACCCCCGATTTATTTTCCGACAATAAAACGATAATTCCCATTAATTTATAATAAGTTATTTATTTATTATTTATTTATTTATAATTTTTTTTTTCTCCCCACTATGTACTCACATGGGCTACTATAGCATCACATGTGTCTCTTTAATTAATCCCGAATAATTAGGATTTAAGTTAATTTTAAATATAATTTACCGGGCTTATATCATCACTCAGCCTCCTACTATTTCCTAGTAAAGCGATCTGGCCCATTAAAACCTTCTCTTGGCCATCATAGTTATGAGGCTGGATTTTAGGTCCATTAACTCCCGATTTCACTTAATCGAGGTTTAAAATGCTGAATTTATTTTCTGTTCTAATTAATCTCATTAAATATTCACAAATTATCAGGCAATTTATTGGGAAAAATTCGAGATGTTACACCACTTATGATGATGATTAAAATGAATACGGAAAAGGCATATGACATACTATGCTGGGATGATATTATTGTTTTTCTCCATAAGATGAATTTCCCTAATAGATAGATGATATTGATTCAAGCTTGCATAGAAACCCCAACATTTGCTTTTCTAATTAATGGTAGGGCAAGTAGATGGGTGAAACCAAAGGCTTGAATAAGGCAAAGAGATACTATGTTATCCTATCTCTTTATAATGGTTTCCGAGGTGTTAACTAACATATTAAACAAGACCCATTCTATACATTAAATTTGGAGTTTCAAAATTAATGCTAACATGGCAATCAACCACATCTTATACGCATATGACTTGCTCATTTGATGTAGAGCCTCTAGAAAAGATTCTAGAACTATTAATATGTGCATGGGTCTATATTATTCTTTAACTAGTCAGAGGGCAAACTGTGGAATATTTGAGTTATACTTTTCTACCGAGATGAATTAGAAAATCAAAAGGGCCATAGAACATATTCTTAAACAAGGTTGGATGTTTCCCTTTTAAATATATTGGAAGCTGGATTTCACCAAATAGACTTCCTATGCATCATTTTAGATAGGGTTAATTACACTTTACATCCCCGGAAATGGTGCCATTATTCAGTTTCATCCCCAAGTTTTAAAAATGTTCAACATTGTCCCTGTGTATTGCGTATTTTGTTCACTTCAGGTCCATGATGTTCACATGGCAGCCAAGTGGCATACGAATGAAATATAAGGTTCTTTTTGTTTTTTTATTTTACTGGTGGTCGTATTTTGTTGACATGGTATGACAGTTGGCCGTATATGCTGACATGGAGTGTCATCTGTATTGCTGAAGTGGCTTTACTAGCCACGTCAGCCCGGTGCTACAAAGCTCTCGCATTATATAGGATCCAGTGCTACATAGCCTTACCTTGCTTTTAAAGCAAAAGGTTGTTTCCACGACTCTAGCCCATGACCTCCAGGTCACAAGGGAACAACTTGACCATTGTGCCAAGGCTCCCCTTTTACTATGCCATGCCAGGAAAAATTTAAAAATGTTTAAATAGAAATATTAAGTTATGTTGATGTGGAAAGATTTTTTTAAAAATAATAATCTAATTAATTGTTTAACAAAAAATATAATTAAACTAATTACAACCAAACAATATAAACAATAAAATTAACAACATAATTAAACTCTTCATATTCCCAAATGACAACCCTAACCAAAACCTTTTTCTTTCTTCCCAAATGACCAAACCCTAAGGAACCAAACTCTTCAACATCCCCCTCTCTACCCGCCATATCTCCCCTCAGGCTCACTTCATCTCTGACTCCTTGCGCCAGCATCGTCACTGGGCCCCACAATCCTCGCGAACCTTTCCAAGCTATGCCACATGACCCCCAATCTCATCTCTGAGATCCTCCACTTTGATCCCCACCCAAACCCCTCCCTTTCCTCTTGCTTCTTCAACTAGGTCTCTCGCTAAAAAGGCTTCAGTCACACATTCTCCTCCTTCAATGTCTACACCTACTAACTCTACCGCTTTGGTCATCCCTGCACCGCCGATAGCGTCCTCGACCTCATGCTTGCCCTCGATAAACCACCCTTCGAGCAACAACCTGCCCTCCTCATATGCCTCCACTCCTAATCCCATCGTGACCTCCACCTCTTCCACATCTACAAACACATAACCTCTCTCTTTAACATCAAGCCCCACGTCTTTCTCTTCAACCGCATCCTTAACTTCCTCATCCGCACTGACCACCTCGATCTCGCCCTCTCCGTCTACGGCGACATGATCCGTAACGATATCAAGGAAGAGCCCATCACATTCACCATCCTCGCTAAAGGGCTCTACAAGGTCGGGCGTGTTGCCACCGCGTTCTGGTTAGGGTTAGGGTTTGGTCATTTGGGAACATGAAGAGTTTAACTATGTTGTTAATTGTATTGTGATAGGGTGGATATAAATGGGGACACGTGGCACACAGGTGACCAAGCACGTGCAAGTCACGTGACAGTTCCTATAGCACCCTGTTTGATTCTTATCCATGGCCGAGCTCCCCCACCTCGAAAAACCCTCCAAATTCCAAGCTCCTCTCAGAGGACCTCGGCGCCTCCCATGAAAGCGAACCGCCTCCAGCTCCTCTTCTCGCGGCCTTCCGCATAAGATCTTCCAAAGTCTTCTAGAAGCCCAGTTAGTTGGAAGAACAGTTAGACAGTTACGAAGCGGTTAGACGGTTACAAGACAGTTAGACCGTTATGATGCCAGCCTGGAATCTAGAAGCATCTAGAAGCCTGGCCGAAATTTGGATTTCTTGAAATGGCGTCTTTGAAATGGCTCCCACGCGTGCTTTCGAATCTCGTGGCTTCTCCTCCAAGCTTGACCCCAGTCTCCAGACCCTATAAATACCTCTACCCCCCAGTTGAAGGGCATCTGATTTCTGATGCGGCGAAGCCCTGCTACTCTGGCGACTGGAGTTATCTTCTCCATTCTTTTTTTCTCCTTCTCCTTTGCTTCCATTTCTTCTTTCTAGAGCTCATCAATGGAGTTCTGCCTTGTAATTATGAAGGAGATCTAGTGGATTTCACCTCTGGAGAGAGGATCGTGGTTTTTTCCCCATTTTTGGGGTTTTCCACGTAGATCGTTGGGTGTTCTTTGTTTGTCGAGTTTTTCTCTTTGATTCTCCGATTCTTCTTCTTCCCATCTCAATACAAATTCAAAGTGTTGTTTGAATTTGGAGTTTGATCCAAATTTTGAACTAACATTTTTGGTGCCGTCTGTGGGGAAGGAGCAAGAAGCCATGCTTGCAACCAGGAGATCGAGGCAGAATAAAACTCTAGAACAGAGGATTCCAGCTCCAGCAACATCTATGGCGGGAGAGGTGAACATTCCAGGTCTTAATGGAGCCCCCGCATCCACCACTGAAGCCCCCCCAGGTCAGTCCAATCTAGTAGTTTTTCCAGAAGAGCGATTCCATGCCATGGAGAGGCAATTGGCAGCGCTCACAACAACCATCATGGCCGTTGAGCGCCATGTATCACAGACCACCGTGCCACCACCAGCACCTCCACTCCCAGCGAGCCCAGAGCCAATCACAAGACTCACCACCGCCAAGGACGCTCTCCTAGGCGTTCTCCCAGGCGACGGAGGAGCATTGCATCGTCATCAGAGAGCTCTGATCCCCCCCATCAGAGAAGAGTTGATCACCGTCACCATTCAGTTGGAGTGCGAGAAAGGAGACACCGATCTCACTCAAGTTCGTCTCCCCGTCTCCACTCACAAAGACCTCGGTCACCGATTCAGTATGAAGCAGCATGGCGTCACTCTCCGAGGTACTCTCCTTCGAGGAGCTACACACCTCCACGTCCCCGCTCTAGGAGCCGATCTCCTCGCGAGATGTCTCCTCGGAGGCAGTGGCCGAGGCACCATTCTCCGGTACATCACCAAGAGCTCGAGAGAGGACGTCGCGGACGTCTCTCTGAACGAGAGCGTATTTTACGAAATGTTCCACGTTTCCACTCTCCGTTCATTAAGGCCATTTGGGAAGCTCCCTTCCCAGACAAGTATATCCCTCCAAATATCAGGTACTATGATGGTACCTCTGATCCGTATGAGCATGTGGAGCGGTACTGCTCTGAGATGACGGTAAATGGCACTTCCGAGGTGGTCTGTCTGCGGCTTCGAAGGCGTTATGCGCAGCAGCGTATGGTAGTTTCGAAGTCTACCTGAAGGCAGCATAGCCTACTTCGACCAGCTCACAGACTTGTTCCTTCGCCGTTTTGCTAATTGCAGGCGGCATAAGAGAAATCCTGTTATGTTGTTGAGGTGCAAACAGAGAGAGGGAGAATCTCTCAGGAATTACCTCGACAGGTTCAATGAAGAGACACATGGAATGTCTGATATCGATTCTATCATGGTAGTTGGAGCTATACTGGATGGGCTGCGGGAATGCCCATTTCTTGACTCATTGACTCGAGATGTTCCGAGGGACCTGTCTGAAGTGATGAGCAGAGCTCAAAGATATATAGCCTCAGATGAGTTCAAGGCAGGGAGGAAAGAACAGGTCCTCCAGCGGGCGGAGGAGTTCCGCAGAGAAGAGAATACAGGAGGTGAACGGGCGCCACGGAGAGAAGCAGAGCAAGCCCGTTACCGACCTCCTCGTTCTGATGATCGAGGTGCTCGGGACCCAAACAGACCCCACATTCGCTCCAGGTATGATAACTACACCCTTTTAAATGCTTCCAGGGAGCGTATGATGATGCAGATTCAAGACAAGAAGATCCTCAAACAATCGGAGTCTATTAAGGAGACCTCCTCGGCGAAGAAGAGCGGCAAGTTCTGCATCTACCACAAGGTACGAGGTCATACTACAGAAAATTGCATTTATCTCAAAGACGCAATAGAGGACCTCGTCAGGGAAGGAAAGCTTGGCCAGTTCGTTAAACAAGAACCCACCAAAAAGGAGGAGCATCTCACCCAACCAGAGGCTCCTATGAAGAAGATAGACCTCAGCGTCATTGCGGGAGGACCAGAGTGCGGAGGGAAACTTCTTCCTCTCGAAGAAGTTATGCCCGTATGGTGGGCACCATGCAAGAACTTGCCCCACAGAAGAGAAGTCGAACTTCTCTCCCAATTGAATTCACAGAGGAGGATCTGAAGGGAATATGCCAGCCACAAGATGACGCCCTTGTAGTGATCCTTGACATTGGGATCTTCAGGATGCACAGAGTGTTGGTAGATACTGGGAGCTCGACAGACATACTCTTCTGGGATGTCTTCGAGAGAATGAAGATTGGAGTGGAGAACCTTAGGTCGTGCAAGTCTCGCTTGGCTGGATACACCGGAGATCCAGTCTATTCAGAAGGTATTATTACTCTCCCTGAAACTCTTGGTACTCCCCCAAGAACTGTTTCAGCTCCAATCAACTTTCTGGTGGTACGTCATCCCTCGAGCTACAACGCAATTATGGGAAGACCTTCTCTCAACAAGCTGGGAGCTGTCCCTTCAACCTATCATTTGAAACTGAAGTTCCAGACAGACCATGGTTGTGGAGAAGTAAAGGGTGACCAACCATCTTCAAGGCAGTGTTACATGGCGACCTTGAAGAGGCAACTTGGAGAATCTAGCAAGACCACCGAATCCCTCACTATAGAAGACTTCCAGCAGGAAGACGAGAATAGGGAAGCTCGCAGGCCTACCCCGGTCGAGGAGCTCGCCATCTTGCCACTCGACGAGGCCGTGCCAGAGCGGACCGTGCAGCTTGGGGCAGGACTCGGTGGTGATCAACAGAAGCAACTCCTTGAATTAATCAAGACCCACTCGGGTGTCTTTGCATGGACAGCCGAAGAGATGCCGGGGGTGCCACGGGAGGTGATGGAACATCATTTGAATGCTGATTAAGCTGTCAAGCCAGTGATACAGAAGAGAAGAAACTCTGCTGCTGACAAGCTTGAGGCTGCAGAAGAGGAGGTCGGCAAGTTGCTTAAGGCAGAGTTCATCCGGGAGGTCCAATACCCCGAATGGCTCTCCAATGTTGTCCTTGTAAAGAAAGCCAATGGAAAATGGCGTATGTGTGTGGATTTTACCGATCTCAATAAAGCTTGCCCCAAGGATTGCTACCCCCTGCCTATGATAGATAATTTGGTAGATTCCACTTCAGGATACGAGATGCTCAGCTTCCTAGATGCATACTCTGGTTATAACCAGGTCAAGATTGCTAGAAAAGATGAAGAAAAAACAGCCTTCATTACCTCCCGTGGAACATATTGTTACAAGGTGATGCCATTTGGCTTGAAGAATGCAGGTGCTACCTTCCAAAGGCTGGTAAATAAAGTTTTCAAGAAGCAGATAGGGAGGAATGTTGAGGCCTATGTTGATGACATCCTTGTAAAGCGCATGAGCGCTGAGCGCCATGCTGCCGACCTCCAGGAGACATTTGAGACACTTAGAGCTCATGGAATGAGTCTCAACCCAACCAAATGTGCATTTGGTGTCCGCTCAGGCAAGTTCTTGGGTTTTATGCTCACGGAGAGAGGGATTGAAGCCAACCCAGAACAGATCCGAGCTATTCTGGAGACAAGATCTCCAAGGACCATTAAAGAAATACAAAGTCTCAATGGAAAGCTTGCAACCATTGGAAGATTCATTTCGAGATCGGGGGAAAAGAATCTTCCATTCTTTAAAGCACTCCGAAAAGCTCCGAAGGTAGAGTGGACGGAAGAATGTGAAAAGGCCCTCATACAGCTGAAAGAATACTTACAATCTCCTACTTTTCTTTCCAAACCCAAGCCAGGAGAGGAGCTCGGCATTTACCTAGCAATTTCAGACTTGGTAGTAAGCTCAGTTCTTACCAAGGAGGAGGACGGAATTCAGAAACCTATCTACTATACAAGCAAGGTTCTCACCGATACCGAATCCAGGTATCATCCTCTTGAGAAGTTGGCGTATGCCTTGGTCACAGCAGCTCGGAAACTTCGTCATTACTTCCAATCACACAAGATTAGGGTGCTAACAGATTAGCCCCTAAAGCAAGTCCTTCACCGTCCAGATGCCTCTGGACGATTGACGAAGTGGGTTATCGAGCTTGGAGAGTATGACATCACCTATGAACCTCGCACAACCATCAAAGCCCAGGTCCTCGCCGACTTCATCGTTGAGCTCACAATCACAGATCCTGATGAATCTTCTTCCATAGAATTACCTAGGGCATCCCCTCCCTCCCTGGCACAATGGATTTTACATGCTGACGGATCAGCAAATGCCAAGAGTTCCGGAGCTGGCATAGTGCTACGATCCCCTTCTGGTTGGAGCACCTCGGCAATCTTAAAGTTTGGGTTCAAGGCAACAAACAATGAAGCTGAGTATGAGGCCATGATTGCAGGCTTGCAACTAGCCAGGGACCTTGGAGTTCATAATCTATTAGCTAATACAGATTCCCAACTGGTTGTTGGCCACATGAGCGAAGAATTTGAGGCAAAAGAAGAAAATATGGTGAAATATAAAGTTTTGGTGCAAAAGTTGGCTGCTAGTTTTCATAAGCTTTCCATTAGAAAGATTCCAAGGGCAGAGAATTAAGAAGCTGACCTCCTCTCAAAGTTCGCTTCTTTCAAGGCTGAGGTGACATACCCCATCAACATTCAATATCTGCCAGCGAAGACAATTGACTGCAAGCCTGAGGAAGAGTTGCTCGAAGTGACGGAGGAGTCGTGCTGGATTGATCCAATCTTGAATTACCTCCAAGATGGATCCTTACCATCAGACCCCAGGCTGGCCCGCCAGATCAAAGTTAGGCCAACCGCTTCACTATTCTGGATGGGCGCCTTTACAAGAGGTCCTTTACTCTCCCGCTATTGAGGTGTTTGTGCCCAAGTGAAGCAAATTATGTCCTTCAAGAAGTTCATGAAGGTATTGCAGGAGATCACATAGGAGGGAAAGCACTTTACCATAAAATTCTAAGGCAAGGTTGTTATTGGCCCACTTTGCTGAGAGATGCAAAAGCATTTGTCCAGAAGTGCGATGCATGTCAGCGTTACTCTAATGTCCAGCGGCGCCCAGCCTCCCAGTTCACCCCTATAGTGAGTACCAGGCCATTTGCAATTTGGGGAGTAGATCTCCTTGGCCCATTCCCAAAAGCAGCTCGGCAGATGAAGTTTTTGATTGTTGCTATTGATTATTTCACCAAATGGGTGGAAGCTGAACCCCTCTCCTCCATCACTAAAAAGGTGTGCCGAAAATTCCTATGGAAATCAGTAATCTGTCGATTCGGACTCCCAGTGGCATTCATCACAGACAATGGGAGACAGTTTGCGAATGCTGCATTCAAAAATTTCTGTAAGGAACTCGGAATTGAGCACAGGCTTACATTGGTCACTCACCCCCAAGCAAACGGGCAGGTGGAAGTGACGAATAGAACCTTGCTTCACGGCCTCAAGATTAGAGTACTTCGGAATCAATCCAATTGGGTGGATGAAGTACCAGGGGCTCTATGGGCGTACCGAACTACTTGTCGAACTCCCACTGGAGAAACTCCATTTGCACTCGCATTTGGGGTGGAAGCAGTTCTTCCAGCTGAAATTGAAGTCCCAACTCCACGGATCCAGGCCTTTGATCCGACAAGTAATGAAGAAGTACTTCGAGCTGAGCTCAATCTATTGGAAGAAAAAAGAAATGAAGCCGCCCTCCGAGCTATTGCATACCGTCAAAAGGTCAAACGTCACTATGATGCCAAGGCCAAAGAGGTGACATTTCAAGTAGGAGATCTGGTCTTGAGGGAGAATATTTTTGAAGGCAACAAAAAGTAGAACAGGGAAGCTTAACCCTAATTGGGAAAGGCCTTATGTTGTAACGAAGATTATAAAGCTTGACACTTATTGGCTCTCCAAGATGGACGGAAAGAGGCTCAAACTCGCTTACAATTCTGAACATTTTAGGAAGTACTATCAATAAAGCTCTCTGTTCTACAATATGCCCAAGCCTTTGTCAACAAACATCCATGAAATAGAGACAAACAGCTTAAAGCTCACGAATTCTACTCAAAGCTAGACAGCGGGCCTAGGCTCGAGTCATAACATAACCCAAAGGGGCTCCAGCAAACGCTTTCGAGAAGGGAACTTGCTAAGAAACACAGCAGCGGGTCAAGACTCGAGCTGTAACAAAAATAGCAAGCAACCTGGAAAATCCTCACAAAAGTGCTTAATTGCTACTCACAGCAGCGGGTCTAGGCTCGAGCTGTGATATGATAGCAACTAGCCTATGAGGACAATTCCATGAAAGCGCCACTCCATTGAAGAGCCCCTCAGCAACCAAGTCACTAAATCCGAACTCCTCTTGAAGGACCTCGGAATTTAAAATCAAGGAACTCCTACACAGTTCTACAAACAAGATGATAGCGGGTCTAGGCTCGAATCATCTTGAGAGAGAGAACACACACCAAAGAACTCAACTGATGGAGCGTGAGGAGGACGGAAAGATTGGAAGAACGGAATAGAAGCGAGACAAAGAACTAGAAATCCGTTCCGTGCAAAGGTAAAAATGAATTTCATTTATCAAAGTAACATTGACATTTTGTAACAGGGAAAGCAAGCAAAGCTATACATTATCAAGAAAAGAAAAGTACAAAGTGGACTAAAAACATCAGAAACCGAGCTACTCGTTAGCCTCTGAAGAAGCTGTGGTAACATCTCCACTTGCGCCGAGCTTTTCACCAGCATAAAGAACAGCTTCATCTCGCTCCGGCTCCGCAAAAGTCTCAGTCCCAATATCAACATCATTCGCCGCACCAGCAAGAGATTCTAAGGCCTCAATGTATGTTAGATTGGCGAAGTCAGCATTGGGGAACTTCAAGACAAACTCCTTCAAAACAGGGAAACTTTCCTCCCTCCTTTCATCGCGAGCCTCCTCAAGAGCGGATTGTGTCACCTGAGAAGCTTCAGCACAAGCCGCCTCCAACTCCTTCACTTTATTCTCGCTCTCGGACAATGATTTCCGACAAGCTTCCAACTCACTAGAGATACTCTCATGATCTTTCCTTAAAGCATCCCTTTCCGAGGTGACGGCTATCAAGGAAGAGCTATTCTCCTTTAATTGCACAAGGAGCTCGCCATTTTCTTTCTCCAGGATCTCGGCAATAGCGTGCACAGAAGACATTTCCAAAGAAAGGACTTCAGCCTCTTCCTTAGCCTTTGAAAATTTCTTCTCAGCGAAAGAACAATTGGTCTCGACAGCCTCCTTCTCCTTGAGCAGTCCAGAATTGACCGCCTTCACCTCGGCAATCTCCTTCTCCAAAGATGAGATCTTTCCCTTCGCCTTGAGCTCCTTCTCCAAATGCCTCTGGGCCTTCTCGTTAGATTGTTTGAGCACGGCATCTACTCTATCTTTTTCAGCAAGAATGGAAGCCTTCTCTTCAGAACTTTTCTTCAATTCCACATTCAATCAAGCAACTTCCGCTTCCAAGTCCCTACTCTTCCGGATATACTCAGTGAGTAGAGACATCCGGTTCTCCTCCTCCTCTTCCAAGATGCTTGCTGCTCGATGGCTAAGACATAGATTCTGCAAACGCACCACAACAAGTTGAGGATTAACACAAGCCACAAATGAACTCAAGAGAAAAAAGTACTTACAGAAAGCCCTTGAAGACGAAGGAGCTCGGCAAGATCATGGCGCGTTAAACGATCAAGTCTAGATTCGATTTCCCCAGATGAAACCGACTTGATCGCAGAAGCTGCCACATTGGGATCATTAACCAAGATCCCCTCCTTAGGATCCACATGCAATGATCCCCTAGAGCCTTCAAAAAAACTGGGACCAGCAAGACGAGAAGATCGCCCCAACGGAGTTTCCCCACCACCGGCTCGGAAACTTGAAGAAGGACGAGTTGGTCGAGTAACACGAACCCGGACAGGTTCATAGTTAATGGTAGGGTCAACATTTGGCCTTTCAGAAACACCAATGACCTCAATTTCGTCATCCTCAAAATCTCTAAGAGATTCAGGAAGATCTGATATACGTCCAAAAATTCCTTCTTCAGCAGGAATTGAAGTGAAAGGTTCAACCGAGTCCCTCTGCCCCTGGGGACCTCCTCCTTCTCTGTCACGGCCGGATTCCGTGTTGCCATCACTCGCAGAAGTGTCTTTTTCAGCAAGGGCACGAGCGGATAAAGGGGACACTGCCAAAGCCCTTTCAGTATTAGGCGGCTGAGCAGATTCGGGCTGTCTCTTCTTCCCTTTAGAGACAAATTTCTTCTTCCTGCTCGCTACCTTCCGAGCTGGTTCGTCCTCAATCACTTCTTCAGAATCCCGAGCTCTTTTCCTTGAAACCGCCTCAGTTTGCGTAGGCGGCTTGACCTCCACCTCTTGAGGAGCGAAAGACTCATCGTTCCCAGGAGGCGTGAACGATTCTTCGACAGGGGCGGGTTCGTTGACACTCTCCGTACTGCGCTCCTCACCTGCCGCCTTCTTCCGGAGCTCCGATTTCTTCTGCTTCTCCAATCGCGCCGTATTAAGCTTCTCGACGCGAGCTCGGGCTTTGTCCAATAAAGACTTGGCGCACTTAGAAGGATCCATGCCTTCACCTAACATGCAGAAAAAAGAAGTTCAGTTAACAATAGAAAAAAGCATCTCAGAAAAGAGCAGCAAAGATATAGCAGTTCCTACCCTTCACTAAAAACAAGCCACTCCTCCGTAAGATTTTGTTAATCAAGAAGAGCTCAAGAGGAATCTGAGAACATTTTCGCAATTTCTTGAGACGGCGGGTTTCTCTTTTGGAGAGCTTCTCCCTACTTAACACCTGAGTCCGAAGTGCTCCCCACTCAGTCCGAACTCCAAAGCCCCCTTCTATGGAAACAAAGTACCTCTCCTTCCATCTCTTAATGGAGGTCGGCACAGAACCTAGGAAAAGCCTATCAGGTATAGCACCAAAGAAATACCAATCCGTGTTGGATTCCCTATTGAGGCAAAATAACGCCTCGAACAAAGACAGGGTGGGAGTAACTCGGCGATCAAGGCATACAACTACAAACCCGCAGAGACATCTCCAAGAATTTGGGGTTAATTGAGATGGACAAACATTGAAGGACTGAAAGATTTCAAGAAAAAGAGGGGGAAATGGGAGTCGAAGTCCTCCCAGCAGTGCATCTACATATACAACAAGTTCACCGTCCCTACTGAAACTTGCTCTATCAGAAGGTCTAGGTAACCTAATCTCAGGCTGGAAATTTTTATACCTAATCCTATAATACTTGACTACAGCGTCAACTTCCTCCTGTTGGAGAATGCTGGCGTATGAATCGGAGCAAGGAACTGCCGTTTGCTACGTTTTGTACCTACGTTGCTAGTTGAAGGAACAACACA
This sequence comes from Dioscorea zingiberensis, assembly GCA_026586065.1. Taxonomy (NCBI): domain Eukaryota; kingdom Viridiplantae; phylum Streptophyta; class Magnoliopsida; order Dioscoreales; family Dioscoreaceae; genus Dioscorea; species Dioscorea zingiberensis. The sequence continues at coordinate 49,273,505 of CM048818.1, read as the reverse complement.
AGAAGAAGATGCCATACCTTGAAGTTTTTCTCAGAAAACAAGGGATTTGCAAGAAGGGGAAGTTCGTTGTTTCCACCGTCAGGGTTTGAAGAAGAAGATGAACAGAGGCGTTAAAAAGATCCAGCGCGATATTTGAGGAAGCTTAATGGGCGCACAAACCATCCGACGGCCCAGATGAATCCGTTCGAAAACTAAATGATCTCCAGCGAACACCGTCTACTTCATCTAACGGACAGGGTTCGTTACTTACGGAGCCACCATGGATGGATGCCACGTGGACCATGAAGGACGCGCCCATCATTACGCATTACTGCACGCCATACCATCGCTGGAGAAAAAAGGGTTATTGAAAATCGCGTAGGCGACAAGCATTAAATGCAACTACTTTGGATCAAAGATAACACTTACTACCGCTTCGCCTGCAGCACCTCGAAAAACACCTACAAGGAGGAATAGATTCTCCAGCAACTCGGTATGCTTAGCTAACTTCGTTGAATGATTCACGAAGGTATTCGTTCATCTTCCGAGCTCATCGCAAGCATACTTGAGGGTGGACTGATGATAGGGTGGATATAAATGGGGACACGTGGCACACAGGTGACCAAGCACGTGCAAGTCACGTGACAGTTCCTGTAGCGCCCTGTTTGATTCTTATCCATGGCCGAGCTCCTCCACCTAGGAAAACCCTCCAAATTCCGAGCTCCTCTCAGAGGACCTCGGCGCCTCCCATGAAAGCGAACCGCCTCCAGCTCCTTTTCCCGCGGCCTTCCGCATGAGATCTTCCAGAGTCTTCTTGAAGCCCAATTAGTTGGAAGAACAGTTAGACAGTTACGAAGCGGTTAGACGGTTACAAGACAGTTAGACCGTTATGATGCCAGCCTGGAATCTAGAAGCATCTAGAAGCCTCACTGAAATTTGGATTCTTGGTGGCGTCTTGAAATGCCTCACGTGCTTTCGAGTGGTGGCTTCTCCTCCAAGCTTGACCCCAGTCTCCAGACCCTATAAATATCCCTACCCCCCAGTTGAAGGGCATCTGATTTCTGATGCGGCGAAGCCCTGCTGCTCTGGCGACTGGAGTCATCTTCTCCATTCTTTTTTCTCCTTCTCCTCTGCTTCCATTTCTTCTTTCTAGAGCATATCAATGGAGTTCTACCTTGTAATTTTGAAGAAGATCTAGTGGATTTCACCTCTGGAGAGAGGATCGTGGTTTTTTCCCCATTTTTGGGGTTTTCCACGTAGATCGTTGGGTGTTCTTTGTTTATCGAGTTTTTCTCTTTGATTCTCCGATTCTTCTTCTTCCCATCTCAATACAAATTCAAAGTGTTGTTTAAATTTGGAGTTTGATCCAAATTTTGAACTAACATATTGTTTAAATTATTTGATTGTAATGAGTTTAATTATATTGTTTGTTAAACAATTACTTTTATTATTATTTAAAAACAATTTGTCATATCAGCATAACTTAAATTTTCCATTTAGCGTGGCATAATAGAGCCATGTTAGCATATACGGCCAACTATCATGCCACGTCAACAAAATACATTCACATGTAAAAGAAAAAAAAAACCTTGTATTTCATTCGTATGCCACTTGGCTGCCACGTCAGCATTAGGGACCAATAGTGAACAAAATACGCAATACACATGGATCATATTTAACATTTTTAAAACTTGGGGATGAAAATGAATAATGGCATCGTTTTCAAGGATGAAAAATGTAGCATACGACCCGATCTAGGGACCTCGACGCGATGTGAGCCACGTAGGAAGTAGAGGCAGCCCCACCCGGATACAAGGCCTAAGTGTGTAAGTAGATAATACAAAATAACATCTTAATTTATTCAAAATAAACAGAGTTCAGCGGAAATAAATAACAAGGGTTCAGGTACCCTACAAATATCAGGCCCTAAGGGGACCTACAAAACATAACATCTCACTCAAAACAAAAGATAGACAAGGTCCTCGGACCTCTGCAAATCACCCGACCCACGATCGGCTCAGCTCCTGCGTACTAGTGTCCTACGCCTCAGGATCTGTAAACAGGAGAAAACAAGTGCATGAGCTTTCGAATGGAAAGCTCAGTAAGTACCCCTGCGGGGTTCAAGAAAATATGATATCAAAAGACATGAATAGCAAACTCGGGGCACGCCCCTCAAAACAAGCCCTAGGAGTCTATCACAATAAAATAACAAGATCGTGACTCCTAGCTAAGAGTTCCAATGGAAGCTTCTCAATCGTCTCCCCTGGTACCATTGAACCTGTGAGAAAAGCGACCATCCGGCCGCTACGCCTCGTCAGTATGGTAAGCGCCACCTATCTCTCATGCGACACGGTCGGTGATCGACCCTAATCGACTAGCAAGGACATCCGTAACACTCTCCCTCCGGCTAGGAGTGGAACGTCAGGTGTCCTGGCCCCCAACGCCTCGAAAATCTGGAGCTCACCCGCCCAATCGAGTCGGGGCGAAGAGCATAAAGTAGGGATCCCAACATCCCCAAAAACAAATCAAACATGCTATATATGGATTTCAACAAAATTCATGGAAGCATGTATGAAAACAATATGTCGCAACAAAGACATAAAAATGCAATCCCAGAAGGGAGGAACAAGGCATGATCAACATGCAATAACAAGGTCAAGAATACTCATCAAAGAGTAAAGGTACTAGGCCGAAGTACTTACAAGAAACATGAATTAACAAAGTCAAGAAAGCCCACACTGGGCGGTTACTAAGCAAGAGTACTTACCTAAAATCGCAAAGCCTCGTGCTCCACGGGACTTCCCGACGCATCCAAGTCAATACCTGGTAAGATAGTCCTATTCTCAATAAGCCATAGGTCTATGAACAATAAAACCACTATGCATGCTCTAACGGGCCCAAGTCCGGCTTAGTGGGCCTTCCTTCCTCTTGGTTGAACCAGACCCCAAATCGAGTCTATTCGCGAGTCCAAACTTAGTTAATTAATATCATTAAATCAACCTAACTCCAGTTTTAATTAAATCCTTAGATTTAATTAATCTTGAAATCATTTGAACAGGGTTCAATTAATTAATTCAATAAACTTAGAACCAATTAACCCATCATCAATCATTTAAATAATTTAATTAGTTTTTTTTTTTAAAACTAACCATGGTTCATCAAACGAATCCCACCCTTGAATTATTTGTTCCATAAATTGATTAACAAAATACCAAAAAACTAGTTAATCAAAAACAATTAGCTAACAACTAACAATCCAATTAATTATTCAACTAATATACCATTTAATTAATTTTCCAAATTAATCAATCTCTAATTAGTTAACTAACTAATCACATGATTATCAATTAATTTAACCAATTAATTGAAATACCATCTAATTAGTTAACAGTTAAATAAACTAACACTTAAATTAATCCTTCAACTAACCATTTAGTTATTTAACTAATCAACCATTAAATAATTATTCAATTAATTAATCTCCAATTAACCTACTAATCATTTAGGTACCAATTATTCAATCCGATTAATGCTTGATTAATAATTAATCAACAATTAATTAAACCAAGCTCTAACAGTTAATTAGCTTAATTAACTAACTAACTACCATTCTCTCTCTCCCCTGTCCACTCCTTTCCCAGCCCGTGTCCTCGCCGGAGCTGAGATCGCGCCCAACGCCGTGGAGTGGTCTCCGCGTCTACCAGGTGGCCGCCGGCGGGTCCCCAGACGGTCCGTGACCGGAGAACCAGCACCGTGACCCTCCTGGTCCGGTAGCCACTCCCTCCTTCTCTCTATCATCTCATTTCCTCGCGACGGGCCTTGGCCGGAGAGACAGGCGGACCTCCCTGTCGCTTGCTGGAAACCACCGGGGCCTGGTGACTCTCCGGCCATCTATAATGTTTCCCCGGCGACCCCATGCCCGTGCAGGACTTCCCACCGAGGGGTTACGAGGCTGGCGACCCTCTCCGCCGGGGACGGCTCCTCATCTCGGTGAGTCCCCCTCCCTCTCCCCCTCTCCCTCGATCTCTACTATACTACATGAATGCATGCATTACAAACACAGAGAAATAAAGCTCACCTGAGGGAGTTGGAGCTCGCCGCTCGTGTTATCTTCTCCGGTGAGGGAAGACCTGCAAGCGCTCAGGGTAGCTCCGCGACACCTTTCCTGCACTCGTGGGCTCGCCGCGACGTCCTTGTGGTTCCCCAACGGTTGCTGGCCACTACTCTCAACTCGAAACGCTCGGTTAAAGGTGGCGGCCGGAAAAGAAGAAGGTGGGCGGTGGTGTTTGAAGGGGGGCCTCCACGGCCGATATTTATAGGGAGATGGGGTGATTCGCAATCTTGATTGCAAATCCTCCATGCAGAATTCAGCCCCCCAGCCTTCCAAATCCGGAGTTTCCATAATCGGAGAGGCGGATCTCGCGGCGGCGCTAAGGAAGAAGGAGGCTGATCGCCTCGTGATCGCGTTTCCCCTCGGGATCCAACGGCCAACACTTGCCCTCACGATGCGGTCTGTCCACATTACACTGCCCCTTTCGCCTCGAGATTGGCTCTCATCAGCCGATCTCTCAATCCGGGCCGTTCACCCCTTGAACTACACCGGGAACTTTGCAGGCACCTCCCTCTCTTCCCCCCATTTTATGTTTTGGTCCTTCTTTGTGAGAGAATGACAAATTCCCACCAAGTCCTTACTTTTATAAATATTACTATTTGGTCCTTGGCAGACCAAAATAATTTAAAACAATTTAAATTTATTTGAATTTAATTTGATCTAATTTCCTTTGATTAAATCCTATCCCTACTAAACTTAGGGCATTACCTTAAATAGATTTAATCTATTATCCCCCTCTCCTTATAAGTTCCTAACATGATTTTTCATGAGCTTTCCAATTTAATTAAATTAAGTATTTCCAAATTTAATTAAATCTTTCTTCAATCAGAATAAATAAAACTATATAATAATTTTATTTATATTTTCGATTCTCCCCCGTGTCTATTTTACCAAAATGCCCTTGGGTTTTAATTATTCCCAAAATGCCCCTTTTTGGCAAGATTTGAAAATTTACTAATCAATTAGGGAAAAATATTTAATCCTTTATTTCAAGCTAAAATCATGGATTTTACAAAAAAATATAATTAACTCTCTTAGATTTCTGCTTATTAAGGTTGATAAAAAGTTTGCTCATTGGAAGTCATTGAACCTGTCAATGGCTGGTAAGGTCACACTCATTAATTCAGTTATAATGTCCCTTCCAGTGTATAACCTTAATACATATGCAATCCCAAACACCATCCTAGATGGAACATCTAAACTTGTTAGGAAATTCATATGGAAGAACAACAAAGTAGTAATGGAATAATCTTATTAATTGGGCAATTGTCACAAGCCCAAAGTCTGAGGAGGAATGGGTATTAGAGACCTAAACGTTATGAAAACTCCCTTATTAGCAAAACATGCATTAGACCTCCTATATGATAAAGAAAATATATGGATTCAATTAATGTGGGGAAAATATTGGGAACCTAGAATTTGGAGTACTACTAGGCATACTAATGTATCATGGTTATTCAGAGGACTTATGAATGTTGCCATTAATATATCTTCCATTAACCTTAGTCTTAATGGTTATGTATGGAATGACCCATGGTTGTTTGATATACCTATTCAATTAAAACCCACATTCATAAGTATGGAGTATGATGTTATTAATGTGTAGGTCCATCAACTGATTTTTTAGCAACAATGAGATATAGAAATACTGTATGATATGTTTCCCCCATGGCTAGCAGATATCATATATTGTAAGCATGTCCCTGAAGTAACAATAGGAGAGGAATGGAGATGGATCCCAAGCACTAAAGGAAGGACCCTTACTGTGGTTGTGCATGATGAATACAGAAATTAATTACAAGGGGCCTATTGGGAAGGATGAAAGAGGCTATGGAAATTAAGGGTCACACCTAGGATCAAAATCTTTATATGAAAAGTATTCCATGACAAGTTGCCTACAAGAGCCTTGCTATATGAAAGGGGAATGGGACCAAATGATCCTTGTCCAATCTTTAAAATTAGCTATGAAAGGTCTTCTATGGAATGTTTATGATTTGGTCGCTTTGAAGCATACCAATTTTTCAGTTCCAAACACTAACCATACTTTTTCTAAGTGCAGGTGGACCCATCTGGTTTGGACCAACATTAAAGCCAAAGTATATCTAATTAATTCTGATAATGAGATCGCTAACCTGTAGATAGGAAACTAGCAATTAAGGAACAATGTGAGGTATAAGAACAGAAGGGAAGAATACCGGGAACTAATTGCTAATACAATGTAGAAAATCTAGAAAGCTAGATGCAACCTAATTTTCAAAGAAAGTAACTTCAGACTGGCAATGATTATGGCAACAAACGTTAACCTAGCACTTAAACCTTATACATGGCAGGAAGAGCTGAATAACCTTAACAACAGGAAGCAATGCTGGAAGAGAAACAATTATAAATATATTTACTGACAGATGGTTCTGGGTGGAAGGAAGCAGAAGTGGAGGGGTTGGATATGTATTACTAACCAATACAGGATATTTCTGCTTGGCAGGAGCCAGGAGCTGCAAAGTGACTTTAGCATTTGAAGCAGAAGTGAAAGCCACGAAGGAGGGATTAGTACATGTGGTTGAGATTAAGCCGGAGGACATATGGATACACACAGACAACTCTAGATTAGTAAACATGCTCCAATCAAGTAGAGTAACCCCCGGACTGGAGAGCTAAACACTCACTGCACCAATGTACGTATGTTACAACAGTTAATAAATTGAAGAATGGACTATCTACCAAAAGAAGTTAATGGATTTGCAAATAGGCTAGCCAAGGAAGTCTTGATCAAAGAACTTGAAGCAATTTTTAAAGATCCAAAAGAACTCCTGGGAGGATTACAAGATAAATTCTACAGCTTAAGAGATTTTGTAATAGTTAATTATATGCCAAAAAAAAAAAACTCATGTAGGACAATGGCATTTTAGAATGGAAGACTTAGTATAGACTTCTCATTTTAGAAAGTGATATTTTGATAGGTTGTAATTTTCAATCACCTATATCAGCTAACAAAATATAATTATCCACTTTAATAATATCCATAATTTTATTTAATTTCTAAAATTCAAGAGACACGAACTAAAATTTGCTATATTTGAATTAAATATTAACTTGAAATATATATTTTGTAGTTGAAAAAAAAATAATGACATAAATACTGTGACTTAAAATAACTATACCACATCATTATTTTATAAATACTTAACAAACAAATTACATATTCATATTATTAGTTGTCTAATTTAGTAATTTAAAACAAATATATGACTTTAAGTAACGAGTCAAATCAACTTTTATCAGAAAAACATCCCTAATAAAAACTATTTATTTTCAAAAAAAAATTGCAACTCCAAAAACATTCTTAACCACCTATATGAAGATATTTCATTAATATGAACCTCAACAACAACAACAACAACAACAACTAAGCCTTAATCCCATCCTAGATGAAGTCGTTTATATGAATCATTTGTCTCCATGTCACTCTATCAAAGACAAGATCCGGCTCAATATCTAATATATGTAGGTCTTTAGACACTATCTCTCTCTACGTAATCCTAGGACTACCTCAACCCACTTTTTACCTTTGATTACTAAATTATCATATTTTGGAACTGGGACACCTAGGGGTTTACGACGCACGTGTCCAAACCATCTTAAACACCCTTCTTTTATTTAATCTACAATTAGTGGAACATGCACCTTAGTCGAATGTGTTCATTTCTAATTTTATCCAATCTTGTATGACCACCCATCCACCTTAACATCTCCATTTCTGTTACATGTCACGCCCTGATCCAATCTCCAGGCCTCAGGCATGTGTACAAACCGGTAGTATCCAAGTGGAGGCGCATCTCACTCGGATACAAGGCCTAGGTGAGTCATAAAGCATGCAATGTAATAAATCAAATATCATCAATAATCAGAGTTTTACAGCGGAATTCAAATCAGGGTTCAAATACCCTACAGTAGTCTATACAAAATCAGTCCCTACAGGGGTCCTATAAAATAACCTCTCAAACACAAAATCATATGAGGTCCTCGAACCTCGGTAAGCTATCTCAAACCCTCACACAACTCCTAAATCTGGTTCGGCTATCCGTCAAACCTAAAAGAGAGAAAGAAGCAAGTGGAGTGAGTTTTTGAAAGGAAAGCTCAGTAAGTACCCCGCAGGAATCACAATGAAGTCAATCAAACTATAACAGATAAGTCAAAATAGACATATAAAATCCATCAACACAAGCTAATCAAGAAGGGACCACGCCTCACACAATCCAAATCCTATGAGTCTACCACAAATAATAACAACGACAAAGACTCCTAACCCACACGGCAGTAGTCCTCCAGCTCGGGATGAGAATTTCAAGAAACAAGTTCAGCAAACGATCCCCCGGTCAGCAACAACCAGCCTCAGCCGATCATCAATCTCAATCACATCCAAGCCCTTGAGTCTGGTAGCTCTCCTACATGTACGTACACGGTCAGCGTATTATCCCACTGACGGGTGGACAACCAGAGTTTCACTGCCCCTCTGGTATGGGATGCCAAAACGCCGAGGTGTACTCGTCCTCGCACGTCCTGCAACTGGAGCCCCCACGCTCCACAGATCCGGGCGGAGAACGAAACTCAGCCTACACACACCTACCCGACCAACACAAGCACCGCGTGTCTTCATGGTCAAGTGCCGGACAACAGGAGGCTATGCTCAATGAGTACGCATACTTAGCTGACGCATACCTACCCAGCATGCACACAAGCACCACAAGTCTACACATCATTGCCTTGGTCACGGGTTGGTATGCTCAGCGAGCATCCAACAAACAAAAAGTGAAACTACATTCCTATCCGAACAGAGTACAAGCTCACGTGTTTCCACGGCCATGTGCCGATCAATGGATAATTGTGTTCAGTAAACACTACCTCTAGCTCATCAACCATACACATACATAACGAAGGAGCAATACAAAGGAACAGGTATGTGTATGAAATCAACAACAGATTATCATGAATTAAGCAAGCATGCTAACAAATAGCAGTATCAAAATCAAGAAACCCAAAGATGGGTGGGAGCTAGGCAAGAGTATCTTACTCAAGTATGAAATCAAAGAACAAATAAACAACCATCCAACAATAAGGGTACTAGGCAAAATACTTACCTCTACTAATAATTCACTCGATCTAACTGCGTCCCTGCTGACGAAGCTCAGTGCTCCACGTCCAAATCTGGTAAACAACCAACTATATCTCAGTACAATTACCGTAATCAAAGTGGCTTATTATTATCATTAGTGTTAATGCAGAATTCTGGTAATTCTACGGAGTCATAATGAATTGCTCATAACTTCTAATCCGGGAACCCGATCTGCCTGATCTAAGATTCATTAGAAAGGGCTTTCCCTCATCTTTCTAACGGTGTGTTGTACGTCCCGATCGGGGAACTACAGACAACCCAACTGTCCCTCGAAAGAGACAGTCAGGCTGCATTTGACCTTAACAAGCTCATTGTCAACCTATCTGTATGATGATTAACCCGATTCTAACACCCATCAATCACTCCTAACTTGATTAAAACCAACCTTTTTATTTAAATTTAAGTTCATCTCTTTGGATTGAACCCAAACTGATTACATCATAGTTTACTGAACACAACCCCTTAAGTTGGTTAGATCCAACCTTTTGAATTGACTTAACTTCATCTTGTAAGTTAGCCAGACCCAAACCTCTAAATTGTCTGGACCCAATCTTTTAAGTTGGCTCGGCCCAATTCAACTTATTAGAATTCGATTAACCCAACCCAACTCATTTAATCTTGATTGAGCCCGATTTGATTTTTTTTTTTAAAAAAAAAAACGGTTCAAACCCAACCTATTAACTCCTTTAACCTGATTTACTTTTAAAATAGATCTAACCCAACCTACTAACTCAATTAACCCAATTGATCTTAACCTGGTTTGATTTTAAAATAGGCTCAACCCAAACCACTTAATTACCTATGAGGATTTAACTAATTCATATGCCCACACACAATGCAAAATTTCTATCGGTTTTGTGCAGTCAGAAAGGATTGTCAATATCTTCCAATCCATACATCTGATTTCGTTGACTTAGGATTCATCGGAAAGCTCTTTTCAAAACCTTTCTAATGATATATTATACACTACGATCAAGGAAATGTACAATGCCTAAAATACCCCCCAAAACCATCAGTCCGAAGAAAAAAAATTCAGCATGTTTAAATTTTCATAATCTATTAAAATTCAGATCGGCAAAATTCACAGATTTTCCTACTCTCAAAGACTTGGTCATAAATTTTATTCTACTGATCGTATTTCAATAAAATCAGATTCATTAGATTCGTGAAGAAGATTAGAATCTGAAACAAAAGTTTAAAGATCATAAATCAAAGAAAATCTGGCCGAGTTTGGCTGCAATTACAGATATGAAGGTTTTCTGCAAGGTTTCGGTAATTTGTTGTATCTTTTAATCCGTAAATAGGATCGGATTAAATCAAAGTTCAATGGATTTCTAAGAACAGGACGAATATGGATAAATTTATTTGAATACGATCAGGTGACGAAAAGGATTTTAAACTTATCAAGGTTTCTTGTTTTTGATTCTACGTGTCACTAGGATTATCCAATTATTCCGAATTTCTAATCTCAAGAAATATATATAGAACTAAACCTTCAATATTCTAGATCCCAAAACCTATAAATCCATATCTAAAATAAAATAAATCAATTAATATGTTTAGAGACTAACCTAAATCATACCAAAGATCTAATCTTTGGTGGAGATTGTTCGAATATCGAAAAGAGACCTCCTTTTGTCTTCCTCACCGCCATGGCCGTCGATGGCAAAAAATAAAAACCTAGAGGCGGCTAGGGTTTTCTACTCTATTTATAGAATTATGGTAATGGTCAATTTTACAAAAAACCACCTGAAGTATTTACTAAATTATCATGTTAGTTTTTCGTGGTTATTTAGCAAAAAGTCCCTGGACTCATCTGAAATTTCATACTAGTATGCATGGCTTCCAAGTGAATTTAGTAAGGAACCCTCCTATTTCTCCCAATTCGCATGTAAGTCCTCCTATGTGTGATGGAACCAATTTCCAATTAAACCCAGCTTTTCCTTGAAATTACTAAAAGGCCCCTAATGACCCCAATTAACCATAATTAGGGCATTAACCATTTAAATCCCTCTTTTATCCTAAACTCAAATAAATTCCAAGTATGGGAAATTTCTTTAATTAATAAATTAATTAAAAAATAATTAGAAAACTTTTATTCCAACTAAAAATTCAATTAAATCCAACCTTGAGAGCTATCTTTTGTTAACCACAAATTTTAGGAAAAATAATTAGAACAACAATAACCTAAAATCTTCGGATTTTACAATCATCTTATGAATATGTTGAACTTTAGTTGTCAACACACGGTCCCGTATAGCATGGCTTGTCTAACTACCGTTCAATAGAACTTTCCCTTCATTTTGTTAGACATCTTCTTATCACATAAAATACCCGTGGCACTTTTCTATTTCAGTCATCATGTTTTGATTCTATAGATTATATCTTCATCTATCATCCAATCATCTTGAAAAACGAAACCTAGATACTTAAAATGGTTATACTTAGGCACTACCACCCCGCCTAGTTTCACTTCCCCCCTATCTCTCCTACTCAAACTAAAATTGCAGTGCATATATTCTTTCTTACTTCTACTTAGCTTAAAATCTCTACTTTCAAGAGTGTTTCTTTACGATTTTAACTTCTGATTAACTCCATCCCTAGTCCCATCAACTAGGATAATATCATATGCAAACAACATAGATTATGGGATATCATCTTGAATACAACTAGTTAACTTATTCATTACTAGAATAAACAAGTATGGGCTCCAGACCGATCACTGATGTAGACCCACTGTTATAAGAAACTTCTCCATATCTCCTCCCACTATTCTCACACTTGTAACTGCTCCTTCGTAAATATCCTTAATAACATTTATATATTTAATCTAAATATTTTTTTTTCTCCAATGCCCACCAAAGGACTTGTCTCGATACTCTATCATATGTTTTCTCTATGTCAATTAAAACCATATGGAGATCCTTCTTCTTTTTGTAAATCTCTATTAAGCTCCTTAACAACAAAAAAAAGGCTTTTATTATAGATCTACCTCGCATAAAGCCAAATTGGTTCTATGACACATTCGTAACATCTCTAAATCAATATTCTATTACCCTCTCATAAAGTTTAATTGCGTGGCTCATTAACTTAATGTCACATTAGTTAGTACAATTTTAAATATCTCCCTTATTATTATATATAAAAACCAAAATATTTTTTCTCCAATCATTTGACATCTTTCCCCCTCTCAAGATAGAGTTAAAAAGTTTGGTTATCATGATACCCTCACTTCTCCAAGACACTTCCAAACTTCAATCAGGATACTATCCAGGCCATAGGTTTTCCCAACTTTCATCTTTTTCAATGCCTCCTTGACTTTACTAGGTTTGATTCTATGTGTGTAACTACGGTTCCTCTCTATTGTTGATGCATAAAAATTTGTAAAGTTATCCTCATGACTTACGTTGAATAGGTGATCAAAGTAGCTTCTTCATCTCTCTTTTATTTCCTTATCTCCTATCAAGACCTGTTGAGACTCATTCTTCATGTACTTGACTTGGTTCAGGTCTTTTTCCTTTTATCCCTTAGCCATGTTATCTTATACATTTTTTTTCTCCTTCTCGCATCCCTAACTTTTGATACAAATCGACTAAAGACTTACCTTAAGCCTCACTAACCGCTTTCTTAACCTCTTATTTTGCCTTTTTATATTTTTCAAAAGCTTTCTCATGCTAAGTTGTGGGTAACTTTCTATACCAATATCTTTTCTCTATAATAACTTTTTGTACCTCCTCATTCAACCACCATGATTCTTGTGGTCGAGGTCCTAGTCCCTTAGAGACCCCTAGGACTTCGCGCCCTACCTTCTCAATACGATTTGTCATCTACTTCCATAAAGTGTTTGCATTAGCTTCTCTATCTCTAACTCACTCTTCCTATATTTTATTTTTAAACGCTAATTGGTTGGTCACTTTTAAAGCCCACTATCTAATTCTACATTGCCTTACATTTTTTTCTTTTTTCACTATACCATTTTTCTTCATATCCAACACCACTAATCTACACTGAGTAAGTAGTGCTTCACTAGGTATAGACTTATCTCTTCTTTTCGTAACAAGGAAGTCTATCTGGCTATAGTTACCCCCACTTTTAAAGATAAACAAGTGTGATTCATTTTTCTTGAAGCAAGTGTTGATCAATGCCAAATGAATGAGCTAAAGCAAAATATAATATAACTTTACCTTCCTCGTTCCTAGATATTATTCATAGGTAAACATATGGTTGTTTTTTTTACTAAAAGTGGATATGAGGCATCTGCGCCCTAAGAAAGAACACCGGAGTAAATTTAAAAAGATGAAAAAAAAATCAAGGTAGGTTTTAGGGTTGTCTTTTACAAGAGTGAATACGAGACATCTGCCCCGTAGAACACCAGAGTAAATTTTTTTAAAAAAAAAAAAAACATACAAGGGTTTTTAGAAAAGAAAAAAAAATCAACTCATATGTAACTTGCAATTGTGATACATTGACATCTGATAAAACAAGGCCAATATGAAAAACAAGGCCAATATGAAAAATGAAAAATGAAAAATGAGGGATGGGCTTCCCAAAGGCAACTCTCAGACGCAGACCATTCTCAAATGGTGGCCAAGTTTAAATTTCAACCCAAGGTTTGTTTCCCAATGCTCCTCAAAGTCTAACATATGGTAACAAATAGAAATTTCAGACACGCACACACACACATACATATTACAATTCCTAGAGAGCAAGAGATCCACCTTAAACTAACATGCAGTACTAACAGAAACTGAAAACTTTGAAAACTCATTCTTTGAAAACTTTGAAGCAATTCACATAAGTTCATTTTATGGCTTTACTAATCCATAAAATGGTATAACCATAGTGACTAACCTACCACTCTAAACAGAAATGGGCAAGTTTAAATAAAGGCTCAATTGCAAACTATTGTCCATAAAGGAATGTAAAACAAACTTTTCTAAGAAATGCACGAGAAAATTACAAAGACAGGCAAGAGTCAAAAACCTGACAATGCTTTTAAAAGAATCAGACACTTCTAATGTTTAGATTGGTACTATGGAGCAGATATCTTGACAAGGGAAAGAATGTCCTGAGCAATGTCGGCGGAGGCATTAGGTCGAGCAGCAGTCAGTGCCTTCTCTGACATCTCTGCCATTAACTTCTCATCCCCTGTTAAATTTTGATATGCAATTTAGTAAAGATGGTATGATAGGCTGCAAAACCAATCAATCATAAACACAAGAAACTAAACCATCAATCCTTTTTGCATTTGCTAAAAAGCATTGAAACATAGTTAAATCTGAGGAAATTTATTGAGCAGAAGAATAGTAAGCAGATTTACATTGCAGAAATAATACAGAAGGGTGAATTTAGCTTAATGGCAGTGTATGTGATCCTCAATATTCTTTTTAACAATTCAATAAGATCTTTTTGTTATGCAATTTTATATTTGGTATCTCCTGGGGACAGAATGCCAATCCAGACACCCTGATAAAGACATCTGAAATATCCAGTTCAATAAGTATCACATAATGTGTATTTAAGAACCATGCGCTTAAATATGGAAATGACACAGATGTGTAGTTTGATCAAATAATTAAAAAAATGACATGTTCATGAGTTGGTATGCGAAGGTAACCAGGACACAAACGGCATCCACATGATAGGCCTCAGGAAGAAAGGTATCCCAAAAATCCAAATCCTACACTTTGTGTATTATATAACACAAAATAATGTAACAGAGGAGTGGACACTCAGACATGTCACAAGTATAGTGTAACTTCTTGACACGGGATTATGTTTGTATTCACATAGATGAATCCCAAAGGAAGAGACTGGTTAAACAAAGAAACCCAATATATCAGCTTTTCTCAGGGACAACATCCATATCATAACCTTGTGCAATTGGTAGTCTTCTATTTGAAAAGGCCATCTGTTTACACAGAAACAGCCGAGGCAGAAAAACCAGGTTGTTGTGACAAAAGGGCCTCAGCAAATGCTATTTGGCAAGAGGGCCCAGTCAAATGCTATTCGAAAAGAGGGCCCTCTCCGTGGTCATTGATTAATTCAAGTATGCCTGTGGGTTTCCTTTTCTCCTGAATTTTGCTAAGATGTTTCAAGTATGTCAAAGAACAAGAAGTTCCAATCATAGTGCAAAACACCACACACTACTAGCCTAAGTTGTAATGTCAAAAGTAGACGACTAAGATGAGGGAACCAAAAGGATGTTTCATTACTTTATTATGATAAAAGCCAAACACAAAATATACAAAAGATTACAGGATAGGACTTCAGGAGAATGGTAGTGACAGTGGTTTAGGAGTTTGAGGTGTTTTTTAGGTGTGGAATAAGTTGTTAGGCATGACTATTTATACGTTATTCAAGGACGACAAAATGTTGCATTGGCGAGGTGAAAGGTTGCTTTCAAAACAGAAGGTTGCAATAGGGAAGTGAAGGTTAACATTGGATTATGAAAAGGTAAGGATGATAAATGGAGGGTTAAAGGGATTCAGAGGAAGGTGTCAAGCAAAGAGACTAGTGCAAGTATGTTATAAACAAATTACAGCAATGACCCTACTACATCCTCATAAAAGTTAAAGTACATACTTTACTAATTTAATAAGGTATTGGCTGCATATCTGAATGTGATATAGATAAGCCAACTAATTGAGGTTTGACACTATATTCGTAGCTTGTAAGTGTGTTAATATTGCTCTATAAGGACACTTCCAGGTAAAATAGTTATCTTTAGAATCATTAGATGCTTTGCATCATACAATCTTGTCTAAAAATCAGGTATACCAATCCGCAAAAACATCAGAAATGAAAACTTTTGGATTATCCTTACACTTTCTTTGCACATGCTTTATGGTTTATATTAGGTAAGAAATTTCAAATTAACCTTCAGACAATGAACATGAATGGTTAACCATTTTTTATTATTTTACAGTATTAAATCGCTGCATGTAAAACTAGCTTCTTCATAGTAAATATATTAATCATTACTCAGAAAAATATGTTACTGAAAGAACATTATCGAATCGGCACCTAAAAGTTTATAGTTCTATAAGCTTGTCATTTGTGCCCTAATAATCTTGTTACGTACTAGAATATAAATCACTCCCAGAGATGCTGCAAAGATCAAAATTGATATGCAATACTTTCTTCGGCAATCAAGGCGCAACAGTGACACCCAGTTCAGTAGCATGTAATGCTAGAGTTAGTATTTTTTGGATCAATTTCACATTATTTTCATATAATATAAAAAGGTATCAAAGAATTAAATTGACTACAACAATTATTAATAAAAAGAATTCATGTGATGTTTAAGTTGTCTCAGCTTTGAATGCTAACTAATTATTGACTGCTGGCCTGTTCAATAAATCCCAAACCATTTCAAGTAAAAGACTGATGGAACAGTCAAAACTCTAATCTCAAACACTAAACTTGAACTAGGTCAAATAGAAAGGCTTCAGTTGTCTGATTAGAGATAGCAACTGCCATGTATGGATTACTAATTTCTCTTTGAATGAAATCTCAATGCCAGCTATGTAGCTACTGGATGATGAGCTGGATTTTGGAATTTATTACTTTTTTTTATTTGATTAAATCGGAATTGCTACCTGTGAAGGAAATGATCTCTACGTGGAAATGAAAGAATTTGGAGTGAACGGACTTAAAAAAATAGGTATTTCCGAAATCAAACAATTTTTATATCAGTGGCTTTCAGAAAGCATCCATCGTGATTTCATGAACAATAATACTGCATTTAGTTTACCTACATTTAAATATAAATTATGGACTTTTAATAGAATGATATTAGTTACATCATTCAATTAAAGAAAACTTATTATCAATGCTTGCAATAAATACTATAAACCAAAGATAGGGTACAGAAGACAAACCAAAAAAAAAAAAATTCTTATACTCACAAGCTATAGCAACAGAATAATAGTAAAAACCAAAATCAGTCATCATTCAGAAGATCTGGTGCTTGTATGCTTGATGTAAATATTATAGACCAAATAAAGGGTATGAAACATAAACCTAAATGTCAATACAGGAGTCATTCAATGCTCTCTTGTCAGTCACTATCTGAAATTTCCCTGATGTCACCACCTATGACTTGATATAACCATAATAAGAAGAACTTAGGCTGTTAAAAATTTAAAACTCGAGCAATAATGCCCTGGACAACTGGGCAGTGCTTGATCATTTGGTTTTCCAATCCTCATGGAGATTTTATCGAGATGGATTTGTCTTCTTTAGAGCAATATCTCTTCTGAAAATCTTAAACACATTAGACTACAGCCTGAAAGTTCATAGATTCTAAATGATCCTCATCTCATCAGGTTGCATCCAGTTGGAATTTGGCCAATGGTCATTACTTACTGGGATAAGAGGGTAAAACTACTTCAAAATGCACAGTCCATTCTGGCTCCATTAAAATTTTAAACATCTCCGGACAAATTGTGTTAGCCTTGCAGTTTACTTGATCAAATTTTTTTATCCGGTTAAGTTAAAACCTAGTCGAGATATTTATTAGTGAGTTGTTTATCAGCCATGAGTAATAGAGGTTGGGCACTCTTTTAACTCAATAATATTCAAGAAAATACTACTGCAATCCTATATCTTAAGTAATAATGATCTGATATATAATACCGATCCTCACAAAGTTACAAATAACATAAGGAAACATAAGCGATTCTTCTTAAATTGTTTATCAACCATAGAGTTATAGACCCAAGGATACTTGGGGAAATATTGTTGCAAGCCTAGACCTAAATTAATAAAGGTTTTATACATTATAGTAATCTAAACAAAGTTATATTAATTAAGAAACACATGATAGCATACCAGTCAAAAGTTTGTCTCAGATGGACAAATTAGAGCAATTTTGAAACAAAAAGCCACTCTACATATCAGTTATCAATAATTAAATTACTGAAATATAAATATAACATTTTTTGAGGAATATAAAATACCCATGAGTTCTAGCTGACAGAAAGAATGCACAAACTATCACAAAATAAAAATAAGATAAGTTTCAACATACCTAACACTTCATTTATTGCAATTTCTAAACTACTTGAATCAAGTTCGTCTTCCGGTAGGACTTTCGACCCAGCTATGTCTGCCATAATATATGCATTTTTTGTTTGATGATCATCTGCAACTGTAGGTGACGGTATCTGTTCAAGTATATGAAAAGAATTAGGCAATAAATATAATCTGATTAAACACCACACTTTATACAAGCACCTGCTGATGAAGGTTTCAAAGCATCATTCTGCCAAGATTAAAGAGTGCATATTTTCTCTAAAAAGCTTCAATGAACAAACAAAGAGCAATAATTTTTTTAATAGAACCATACCCTTCTAACAGAATACCATACAATCTGGCTAACTAAATCTAGTTAGAAAGTACTTGAGACTTAATTGTTGGCTTTCAGACTATCATATTCTCAGGCAGTGGTATAAATCCTTCTATAGATTATGATGAGAAGAGGAAGAAGAAAAAAACACCATTAGGACCTTAAAAATTGATTAAGGATGTCAATAGGAAGGCTTCGACCATAATATACAAAGTTTAACTAGGGTTATCAAATGACCAAGCTATTTGTGAGTAGGCAGGGTAAAAACTAGAGCTTGGCTTGAAATTTTACGCTCGAAATTATATATATTAAATATTATCATATTATATATATATATATATATATATATATACGGGCCTTCTACTATCAGGCCGGCCGGATCATTGTGCTGGTCCGGCCGCCTCCCATTTTGGCCCCTGGAGCATGTTTGAAGGATTTTCAACCGTACGGATGGGAAGATCATCAAAAAATAAGCAAACCTGTCAATTTTCATACAAGTAACCGTTTGGTCCTTCCACTTAATGGTTGAAATTCTGAACCGTTAAAATTTCCCTAAAATAAGAACCATTAAGTGGGAGGACCAAACGGTCACCAAATTATATGAAAATTGATGTAATTTTATTTTAGATGATCTTCCGTCCGCATTTGAAATCCTTCAAACACGCCAAATGAGGCTACTGACAAGACAAATGATCCTACAATAATAGATAGTATATATATATATATATATATATATATATATATATATATATATCCATGATTTTAAATTTGAATTTTAAAATTTTTTATTAAATGTAAACTTTATTCATTGAAAACTATTATATAATTTAGAAGTTTAGAAAAAAAAATCAACCTATGTATGAAATTTTAATTTTCGAACTAAATCGAGCTGGATTTAACCTTGGTTACGAGCTAAATAGAGCCAAACTCGAACTTTCGAAATTAAAATCAAACCAAACTCGAACAAACCTATTAGACCTAATTTTCCCCAAGCTGACCAAGCTTAGCCCATTTATAGCCCTAGTTTTAGTCCAAAACCACTCCCACTAATAAAACTTTGGAAGATGATGCCTGCCTCTAATATTGTTTGCTTATAACCAAATTGAACCAATTATAAGGATAAACACCACAAGGATAAAACTTATTTAGTGGGCATCATAGACATGGTTCACTAAGGCCTTGAGAAAACATGAATGACCTCACTTCAATACCTTGATCCACATGGCCACATCTAGGGATGGCAAAATGGTTTTGTATTTATTCACCAAATTTAATTATTGATAAGTGCATAAATCTTGTGTCAATTTAACTTAATTAGGGACTAATCAACAAAAGAAAAATGAGCGAGCCATGAATGAGTGTGTGCATTCTCCTCAAAGATTGAGTACTCAACTTTTATAGGTGCCCAATCTTGTCATTCATGTATAATGTGCTCATCTACTTTCTTTGTGCTTGAATCATTTGACTATGAACCTAGTTACAAGAATCCAATGATATTTATAGGTTTACTGCATATATCTAGGCGCATGTTTTCCAACTCTCTGTTGCACACTCAAACACATTTTAATTTTCTTCATTTCACAACATATACAATAATCCATCACCAGTTTCAAATTAAATATTGCAATATGATTGATAACAGTCCAGATGGAGCCTAAATGAAAGATGCTTCTACACTATGAATAAGAATTTAGAATCATTTTTTTTAACAAGTATGCATGTCAATTTGAAGTTGAAAAGAGTATAAATACCAAAATAGAGGGCTTCCCAGTTGTCAAGATCTCAGTGCAAGTCATAGCCCCAGCTCTAGATACAACAACATCCGCAGCAGCATAAGCCAAATCCATTGAGTGCAAAAACCTTAAGAAGATATAAACAACTTAAATGTCAGAACATCATGCAAAGTATGGCAAGTACTGATTAACAGAGATAAAGATTATATGAATTAAACTTGCTAGATTTAGAACAAATTTAGTTAGTCCTATCACCAATGGCTGAGTAGATGCCACATATTTAGATCAACAACACAATTAGTCTTAATGTGATTAACCTCAAAAAATTGTGCAATATGGCACCACCTAAGAAGCTTTTGTATGCAAATCACACAATACTTCACCCTAAACTGAAGAGCTAAAAGGTGTCTTTCTGCAGGAAATCAGTTGCTATAACATGCCAAGACCTAAGAGGTAATCCACCTCTGGGCTTTCAAAAATTAAACACCTCATAAAATAATATAGTATGATTAAAAAAAAAAGATAAATGCACTATTTATTCCCGTAGTTTACCATATTGTTCACTTTGGTCCTTATACTTTAAAAATGTTCAATTTTGCCCCTATCCTTTATTATTTTTGTTCACTTTGGTCCATATCACTAATGTGGTACATAGTTGGAATACTAGTTAAAAATACGAATTAATTTTAAAGCCTATTCTAATTATTTGGCAATGAGGATATGATGTTGCAGTCCATGTGCAGTGCCAGGTGACAACTTTGAAGGTTGGAAGATGGTTGAAGCTCTAGATCATAAATTTAGTACCTTGCTTCACCTTATTAAAATCAGAAAACTTTGGATTATCCTTCTAGCTATCAATATCCTAACATGAAAATTTATTAAAATATGATGCAAGAAACCTCAATATTGCGATAGCTGCAAATTGAAATCTATTACTAGTCATTTAAAGGGCAGCCCGGTGCTACAAAACTTCCTCTATGTGTAAGGTCTAGGGAAGGGTCAGACCACTTGGGTCTATTGTACACAGCCTTACCATGTTTTTTTAGCAAGAGATTGTTTCCACAATTCGAACCCGTGACCCCCAGGTCACGTGGCAACAACTTCACCATTGCGCCAAGGCCCCCCTCCTATTACTAAGCATTTTATGAGAATTATTCTACTGAAAAAAGAAGCACCAAATAGAAAAATAATGTCTAATGAGACTTTATGCAATTAGCACTAAACTGTACAAAGTGAGGCAAATTAAGGTTAAATTAGACTAATTGATGGTCTAATTACATGATTTGTCATATTAGGAACACAAAAAATACAATTAGAATGCATTAGTCATTAACTTGCTCAAATAGTATTGTTGTTGATGATGATGAATGAGTAAATATCACTATAGGATCTACCCTGAAGTAGAAACAGTTCCTAAGTTTACTCACATGCTACATTCCAGTATGAATGTTTGTTTTATTTGATTCTATTGCTACTGGCCATTAATTGTCTTAATACCAGTATTTGATATTTTTCAATCTACATCTTAATAGTCAGTTAGTTGGGAATACGATTCTAGTTACATGTATACCCTTGTATAGTTTGTAGTTAGATAACTAATAAAAGACTAATTTTTGCAACAATACTTTTACCATAATTATCCATTTCTGATCACAGGTCACAATGATGGAAAGGTAATTCACAGGTATATATGCAGATGTACAAATTTATAACGTAAAAATAATGGTAGTAATAGTCATAATAATAAATAGAAAAATAATTATAACTATTGCTACCATTATTATTACTTTAATTGAAGCGTTCTTATTTATAGATGCAATGGTATTTGAACTATTTTCCACAACTCTTGAAATGGTCATAGGCAAAAACCTAGCTTGATGGGCTGCGTTTTCAAGGGCCATCAGTGTAATTGGTAAGTTTAGATGTATAAATACAACTAGTAAAGTTTACATTGTCATATATATAATCACAAATAGATCAAATTAATACAGTTTTCTCGAGATTTGGAATGGAAGATATCAAAATGCAATGTGTTCTGAAAGTATGCATGAATGTCTTATTTGCCAAATTTGAAGAAGAATAAGATTTATCTTATTCCTTACATAAGGAAAGGATTACTTCAGTTAACTAAAATGAGAAGACTAATCTGTAAAGTTGACAGGACATTTGCTTTATCTTTATGCTTTATTCTTCCATAAAGTGAACGAACATTGAGATGTATATCATTGTTTGCATGGACAGGTGCTATACTTGAGATGAATTTTACTAGAATGTAAAGCAAAACGAAACCAATCAGGGTCATTCAGTCAATGCAATGTTAATGACTCATCAGGTAAAGATTTCAGACAATGCAATGTTAGTGACTCCTCAGGTAAAGATCTTTTGAGGCACTACAAAGTTAAGAGTGCCTGCCTTATGGTATATATAGTTTTGCTCATTTTATTTACCTGAATAAAGACCTTTATTAACACAAAGAAAGCAAAAAAACCCAATCACTAGAAAGTCGAAAATAATTGAACACCAAGGGTAGTAATATATGTAAAGTGGCAGGAAGAGGAGTAAAGTGTGTATACTGACGGAGTTAATAGCAACCGGCGGTGGTTCTTGACAAGGCTTTCCATCTCATTGAAGCTATCAGCCCCAGTCTGCCATATGATATACCTATTCTTGTGCTCCAGCAGCATCTCATAATACAAGTTCAAAACTGCAATGTTGAGCGCATAGGCACCGGAAGAGCCCCCAAGAACAAGCACCACCTGAGGTTTCTGATCCCCAAGCTTCGACGCAGCCTTGGGGAAGAAGTGCGACCGAGCCACGGCCTTGGACACGTACCTCCTCAGGGCCAACCTGACCGGGTTCCCGCACACCACGCACTTCTCCTTTGGGAAGTACTTCACGCAAGCATTGAAAGCAAGAAAAATCTTCTCGGCATAGGGGGCCACAGAGCGATTGGTGAGTCCGGGAAAGGAATTTTGTTCCTGGATGACAAACTTGATGCCGGCGAGGGCCGCGGCGAAACACACCGGCGCGGCGACGTAGCCGCCAGTCCCGAGAACGATTTGGGGCCGGAACTGGCGGAGGATCTTCCAGCAAGCAAAGATGGAGCGCAGGAGATAGAAGGGGAGGAGGAGGTTCATGGGGCTGATAAAGGGACGGGCGAGGCGGGCACTGGGGACGGCAGCGTACTCATAGCCTGCGGAGGAGAC
This sequence comes from Dioscorea zingiberensis, assembly GCA_026586065.1. Taxonomy (NCBI): domain Eukaryota; kingdom Viridiplantae; phylum Streptophyta; class Magnoliopsida; order Dioscoreales; family Dioscoreaceae; genus Dioscorea; species Dioscorea zingiberensis. Next base: position 49,249,954 of record CM048818.1, on the reverse strand, counting down.
GGCGTCACGCTCCATGCCGGCTTCGGTGCCGATGAAGAGGATCTGGCCTTCGGGATGCGCATTCTTGAGCTCGTCGGCAACAGCGATAGCTGGGTAGATGTGGCCGCCGGTGCCGCCGCCTGTGAAGACGACACGGAGGCCGGAAACGGATCGCGGCGCGCTCGGCTGAGGGGAGAGCGGGAGGTCTTCGTCCTGGCGATCGAGAGCAAGGCAGCAAGCAACGGAGGTGCGCAGGGATATGGCACGGCGCTGGGGCGGGTGCGGCGGCGACTGCCGGGTGAGGAGGGATTGGCGATCGGAGGGGCATTTTGGTAATTTAGGAGAGAGTACGAGAGTCCTTGGGGCGAGGAGAAGATGAGTCGCAGCTGCCATGGGAGGAGCTTGGAGAGTCGCGGTGGAGTCATGGTCCTGATGGAGTAGTGAGATGGCGTGGAGCTTGGAGTTGGGGTACAGCGCGACAGAGCACGTGTTTTTAATACCTGAAGAGAAGAATCGGCTCCGTTCGCTAAATTAATTGCTAAAAATTACAAGTATCCGTAAAATGGAAAGGATGGCATTTATTATGTGAGGTTCTTTTCGTAAAACCCTAAAAAGAAGCCTCATAATCACATGTACCCTTGCAGAAATTTTAATAAAGGGTGTCTTTTACATTTTTTTTTTTAACAAAAATATGAATATACCTTGCTAAAAAGTTTAATAGTTATAGAATGTTTTTATATAAATATTAATATATTCGGCTCAAAATCGTTTGGTTTGGTTGTTATAGATTATATTTTATATAACTCAAAAGTTTAATTTTTTTTTTAATTCATGAACTAAGTTTGAAATGATGCTAAATAAATTTGACTCTTATCCCTTCCTCCACTTACTAATACTATATAATGTTCTAGTAATTTATGGCCAATATCATGTATATGAGCAGTTATTTCAAATCCATAGGTTAATAATAATCTGGCAACTTTATATAAGGCATGGTTTGTTTTTTTGGGGATGATAGCCGAGTTTCAAGAAGAGTGAAAACAAATGTGGTAGTGCCGAACGAGCGAGAGTTCATGGCGGCGATAGCGTCCTTAGTATTTAAACAAGAACCCTAGCTCTCTTTATATATAAGCTTTTTTACTGTAATCGGATCCGAGCAAAGCCCAACAATTCGATCCGTTTTCAACCTGATCCATCCTCAGGTGCAGTAAAGTTTGTGCAATCAAGTCAACACTCCCCCCTCAAGTTGGTGCATATATATCACGCATGTCCAGCTTGAATAAGAATTTTGAGAACACGTGTCCTATCATTGCTTTTGTAAGTATGTCCGCTAACTGGTGCTCTGTTCTAATTGGTGGCACTACAATAATTTTCTCATCGATCTTTTCTTTGATGAAGAATCGATCAGCTTCAACATGTTTGTTTCGGTGATTTTGAATAGGGTTATGTACAATGTTATGAGCAGCTTGATTGTCACAAAACAACTTCATCGATTCAATATTCTCGAAACCTAAATCCTTCAACAAGTTCTTGATCCACAATATTTCACAAATTCCCAACACCATACCACAATATTCGGCCTTTGCATTAGAGCGAGCAACCACATTTTGCTTCTTACTTCTCCATGTGACCAAATTACCTCCCACAAATGTAAAGTAACCTGATATAGAACGTCGATCATCAATTGCTCCGGCCCAATCTGCATCTGTATATCCCTTGACTCCAAGATGATTATTCTTCTTAAATAGTATCCTTTTTTCTGGACTTTCTTTGAGATACCTCAATATCCTCAACACTGCATTCATATGTTGTTCATCATGATTATGCATAAACTGGCTAACCACTCCCAAGGCATGTGCCAGACATGTCGGGTATCCGCTAAGTACATTAGCCTGCCAACTAACCTATGATATCTTCCTTTGTCACTGCTACTTGATTTGGATCCATTCCAAGCTTCAGACCTTCCTTTAATGGCGTATCAACTGGTTGACAATCCAACAGACTTGTTTCCCGTAACAAATCCAATGTATATTTTCTTTGAGACAAGAAAATTTCATATTTGCATCTAGATACTTCAATTCCTAGAAAATACTTCAGAGAGCTTAGATATTTCATTTCAAACTCTATCGATAAATATTTTTGAAGTACCAAATGTTCTTCCACATCATTCCCCGTAACCACCATATCATCGACATACACAATGAGAATTGTGATTTTACTTTCCTTTTGTTTTACAAACAGAGTGTGGTTCGAATTGTTCTACTCATACCCAAACTTTCTCATAGCCTTTGTAAATATACTAAACCAGGCTCTCAGATATTGTTTAAGTCTATACAAGGATTTTTGTAGTCTACAAACTTTTTAGCTATGTTAGACTGGAACATTGTATCCTGGTGACAGGTCCATATATACTTCCTCAGTCAAGTCTCCGTGTTGGAAGGTATTCTTTCCGGAGAATTGATGCAGAGGCCAGTCAAAGTTAGCTGCTAGGGACAACAATACACGAATTGTATTGATCTTTGCTACAGGTACAAACATCTCCGTATAGTCGATCCCACATTTTTGTGAGTATCCCTTCGCCACCAATCTTGCTTTGTAACAGTCAATAACACCATCTGCTTTATACTTCATAGAATAAACCCATCTGCGCCTCACAGGCTTCTTACCAGTTGGCAAGCCTTCTTTAGCGATCTTAACTCTTCATTCATCACTTCCAACCATTTGGGTTAAGCCAAAGCCTCCTTCAAACTGTTAGGAATAGATACACTGGATAATTGATAAGCAAATAACTTATTTAATTCCGACAAGCGATCACTACATACATAGTTGCTCATAGGATATTTCATATCATTTTTGGGGTCAGGCTCATATGTTGGTTTAGGTATACCTTGATTATGACGTAGAGGGAGACGTTGTGGTCGTGGGATATCCAAGCCTGAAGACGATTAGTTATCATTGTCATAGCTCAGTAGTAGGGGGGAAGCAAACATACCTTTAGGTGGTGGCCTTGATGATTCTCCAATTTGCGGCTTTATAACAATCGGCTCCATATTGGTTGGCTCCATGGTCATTAGCTCCATAGCCATCATTTCATTTAGCTCCATATTGATTGGTTCCATGGTTGTTGAGTCATTTTGTGTGGTATTACCATTTGTCTCCAATGGTTGATCCATTATATCAACAAAATCCACAGTTGTGTATGGAACGTCACTGTAATCCAAAGTCTAAACATCCTACCTCCTCTCCCCCTGAAGTGAAGACTTGAGTGGGGAATAATACATAGCACACTCATGGAATGCATAGTAACAAACATCTTCCTGGAAGGTGGGTGATAACAACGGTAGGCTTTTTGGTATAAGTCATATACACCCAACAAATATGCACTTTAGGACATGAGGTTCAAACTTACTACGTTGTTGTTTACGAAGATGAACAAAGGCTAAGCATTCAAAAACACGAGGAGGCAAATTTGAACTAGGTGGTGCAATAATAAGAGTGGAAAGTGCCTAATATGGCGGCTGAAAATTCACCGTATGAGATAGTACATGGTTGATTAAGTAAGCAGCAAAGACAAGGGCCTTACCCCAATAGAACAACGACTCATTAGCCTCAAATAAACAGGCACGGACTATATTTAGGAGGTGACGATTCTTTCGCTCAGCTACGCCATTTTGTTGTGGGGTATATGGACAGGTTATCTGATGAGTAATACCATTATGATCTAGGAAACTATGGCGATCTGAATTCACGTATTCATACCCACTATCACTACGGAGAACTTGTATCTGTGCTTTGTATTGAACGACAACCATTTTGTGAAATTTCTGAAAGATAGAGTTCACTTCGTTTTTTTATTTCAGAAGAGACACTGATGGGATGTGTTCCGCAAGTATACGGGTCGTGATCAAGTAATAAAGTGGACTATGAAAGTCGGATGTCGAACCCACAAGGACCAAGAGACACTAGTACAAACTATCAATCTATTATCTAGTCTAAACAAAGATAGTTGGTGGTTTGAATCTAATTCCTGACAATAAAGATAAGAAAACCTAATAATAGGGTATCGCTAATGGCGGGATTAAATCTTGGGGTGGACCAATCATAGAAAGAGGGTACTCGGGTAGTGAATCCCCCACAGATTATATTCTAAAGATACATGAAAATCCCTATGTTGATGATTAGTGATGTTTGTGCCAAGGATTCCTAAATTATATCCAATCCCTCTTCCAAGGTGATTGGATAACTAGTCTCCTAGGACTTGATATGAAGCTCAAGGGAATAATTCCTAAATTATATCCGACCCCTCTTCCAAGGTGGTTGGATAACTAGTCTCCTATGACTTGATATGAAGCTCAAGGGAATTTATGTATATTGGAAGGATCATGGGGGTGAATTCGTATGAAAGAGTCGTTCGCCCTTCTAGTACCCGATTCCTCGGTGTACTCACAATCCTCTCTCATGGAGCGGGTTCCTAATACAAGGAGGCGCTAGCTCTAGCCCTTGTATCGCACCCAAGTAATCTCTCCGAGCAATTCGCAACGTAGAGAGATTACAATCAATACAAAACATCCAAAAGACAATCAAACATACATCCAATCAATCAAATATAGAAATCAACATGACATTAATGCATAATCTAAAGGTTCATCACACCCAAGTACTTAACAAGTCAGTTCCTCATGGAAGAGGAACATAAATCCAAGCAATGACAAAATGGAGACATGAAAATAAACAATAAAACTCCCTCTAGTCTCCACAATGCTCCGATGGTGAATCTCCAATGGATCTCCCCTCTTCCGGATGATTGATGTCTTCCAAGATGTTCCTCCTTCAAGCCCTAGCTGTCGAGGTCTCCCAAGGATCTTCAATGTTGCTCAAGACCAAACCCTAGATCTCCAAGTCGGCCAAGAAGGTGGCCAAAGGCCAAGAGATACCTCATTAACCCTCAAACATTGGTATTTATAGGGGTTTTCAACATTAGGGTTTGTGTGGGGCTAAATCATGTAAAAAATCGGATGCAGGTCGGGCCCAGAAATAGGCTGTACGGGCCCGTGAACGGGCTGTTCATCAGACCGTTCAGAGTACAGGTTGCTCTGAACGGGCAGGTCAATGGCCGTTCATCGGTCCGGTTCAGCTCACAGGTTGCTCTGAACCGGTAGTTGAACGGCGGTTCATCATCCCGTTTAGGTTTTCTGCATCGCGCAGTCTTCATCAAGCGCTCGATCGGATGACCAATTCTTGTCGGATTGACCTGAAATTTTAACCGAGCGTTCCTAACTTGTTTATCTTTAATATGAACGGTGGAGATTCGATTTAGAGTCCTATAATTCTTGTAATAAATTTCTGATCTTTGCTGCTCTTTCAGGACTGCTGCAGTTTTCTCTATTTTCTCCCCTTTTCGCCTCAAATAATGTAGAATTTCTTCCTTTTTATTCTTGAGGCTCTCCAATGCCCTGTTTACAAAATATGAAGCATTTTAAGTACCTTTGATATGAGAACATGTGCATAATTGATAAGTAAATATGCTCATTTGAACACTTATCAGACACCCATGTCATACGAGTACAATCATCAATAAAAGTTACAAACCAATGGGCACCACCTAAAGTAACAATTTTAGAAGGACCCCACATATCCGAATGCACCACCATAAAAGAAATAGAACTTTTATTTGAACTTTGAGAGAATGTACTACGATGACTATGTTCCAATTCACAAACATCACACTTAAATTAAGAAACAATACCCTTTGAAAATAAACTAGGAAAAAGTCTCTGTAAATACCCAAACGAGGCATGTCCAAATCGACGATGACATACCTTAAATATCTCCCCTTGTGAACCTACAACTGAAAGGGCTTTTATCAACTATTGATTATTGTTTGATGTTAAGTCCAACTAGTAGAGCTTGTCCCATCTAGAGCCATAACCAATCATCTTCCGGGTCTGGATGTCCTTAAACACACGGAAATAAGGCCAAAAAATGACAAGGCAATTTAGATCAATAGTTATTTGGGCAACAAATAACAAATTTTAGTCAGTAGAAGGAACTACAAGAACAGTACCAAGATTGAGGTTGTCAGTAAGGGACATAGTGCCTTCCCCAGTAATAGGAATGGAGTTGTCATCTGCAATGATTACATCAGTTTGAGATGAAGGATTTAAAGATTTAACCAATATGGAATCAAAAGTCATATGTGTCATAGAACTTGAATCAATTAACCATGTATTTTTCATAATAGAATCAGAAACCTTTAAAGCCTTACCTATATTACCTGCGATCGTAACTAGAGCAGTCTCTTTCTTAGCTATAAGTTTTGTATCATCCTTGGCATCGACCACAGAGGCTCGTTTCTTGTTGAATCGAGAGTCACGAGCCTTGTCTTTGCCTTCAAGCTAGCCAATCAATTCGCAACATCTTTGTTTGGAATGTCCATATATTCCATAATACTCATACTTGCCCAAATAGCGTAAGGAGCGGTCTCCACTAGACAGACCATATGAACTTACAGAGGATGTTCGAGTAGATGAACCTAAACTGCTCTGTGGAGTGCGGTTGTGGGCCACCATTGCCTCAGACTTGTCTCCCTCGGTCTTCATAGCTTCCTTCCTATCAGCTTCTTAACGAGCATAAGCATAAGAAGCCTGTAGGCCAAGCGGAGGATCCTTCCAAAAATAAATAGACTCTTTGTCTTTCCTTGGACTCCAAGTAGGTCTTGAGATCTTGGTCACAAATGATGGAAATCTTGTTGTGGTGATCCAACTCCTGGAAAATCTCAGTCAATTCTCCAAAGTAGATGGATACTGGCCTGCCATTCTTTCGGAGATGAGGGGCCTTCTGGTTTAGAGTATACTATGAGAGTTCCAATTAATTTGTGAGTCAGTTCAAGTTCATGGAACAATCACATATACACCCTCATTTCATCATTCTCATTAAAGAAGGTCGTCTTTAGGACATCCCTAATCTCCTTTGTAATTGGCAAGCAGATGTAGCGCTTCATAAGTTCTAGTTTCATGGATGACAGGAGCCAACTCTTGACTTTCTGATCCTGAGAATACCAATCTTCAAATCTCGGATCATCTTAAGGTGGGGCCCTAATTGTACTCCTAAGGTATCACATCTTCTCCCTTCCAGTAATATACATCCTTATGAGCAGAGCCCACAGATCATAGTTCCTTTCGTTAAGCACTATCCAATTATTAAAGTTGGAATTCTCTGACTGAACGACAACATGGGGAGCATCACCGAAGGCAGTTTTATTTTCGTTACCCATGAATAAAAAAACAATAGAGATAGGAAAAAGAGAACAAAAAACAAATCACTTTTGGTACACTGATGTACAGTTTAGCAGATCGGTCGGCTTCTCGGTGTACTGCTTGGTTGGAGGTGGCACGGTTGAGGTTGATGATCGGAGGCTTCTTGGATAACCTAGTTCTAATATCAAGTTTTAAGAAGAGATGAAACAAAGGTGGTAGTGCCAAATGGGTGAGAGTTCATGGCGTCGGCAGCGTCCTTAGCATTCAAACAAGAACCCTAACTCTCTCTATATATAAGCTTTTTCTATAGTCAGATCCGGGCAAAGTGCAACAATCAAATCTGTTTTCAACACAATCCATCCTCGGGTGCAATCAAGTCAACAAATTTCTCTCCACAATGATAAGGAGCTAAAAGATAACAAAATCTTCTTCATGTAAAACTTAGCTCTAAATTAGATTGAGACTTTAATACTAGAAGTGATGACCAAACTACTCGGCTCTTGATTAAGCGGAGACTTTCAGTGCGAATAGTGAAGGGCCAAGCTACTCGACTTCGCATTTGGTGATGACTTTGGGGTAAGCAACAATAGTTGACATGTTGGCTCCAAGTTACATGGAGACTTTCGGGATAAGCAGTAATTGCGTATCTACTTAGCTGCGAACTAAGCAGAGACTTTAATACGAGTAGTGATAACTATTCTACCCGGCTCCGAGATAGAGACTTTATTTGAGACTTCAATGATTGACTATACTTACACAATAATAGTTGAAGAAGAAACAATTTTATTACAATCATTGATAATAATGCCTCAAATATTTTCTATTAAATGGCCTTTTAAGGAGCCTGCCCCTCATGTCTATCAGCTTGTAAGTACCAGGTCAGACAATTTCCTTTACAATGTATAGCCCTTCCCAATTTTCAAGTATTACTTTCATTACCTTGGAAGATGTTCTTCCTCAAGATGAGATCTTCTAGTCAGAATGCAACCTCTCGAACCTTGGAGTTGTAGAAGTGTTGAACCTGTTGTTGATAGGTTGCAGTTCTGAGACTTGCTTTGTCTCGTTTATCTTCGAGAAGGTCCAGCTCTCCTTGGAGGGCTTCATCATTAGCTTCTTAGTCAAAGGCTTGGGTTTATTTTGTGGGTATCCCAATCTTTACATGGACCACAACTTTTACTCCTAAGGCGAGGCTAAAAGGAGTCTCTTCAGTGGAGGTTAGGCTAGTGATTTAGTTAGCAAGTTTGCTCAATGATCACCACTAATCACTTTTTAGGGGAACACGTTTGCAGGTGTTGTGACCAGATCTTCCATAGTAGTCACCTTTCTTGTCCACCCTACTTCGGCCTCTCACGAGGTCTTAGTGTCACACCCCGACCCGAAACCCGGGACCCCGAGCACGTGAGCAGACCGGCCGTACCTAAGTGGAGACGAGCCCCACTCGGATACAAGGCCTAAGTAATCAAAAGCATGCAATAATATAATCCACTAAGTTCAATAATCAGAGTCTTACAGCCGAATTTAAAACATAATTTGACACTTTACACAAGTTAAGGCCCTACAAGGGTCCTACAAAATAAATTCTCACATAGGAAAAACCTGAGGTCCTCAAACCTCTACTAGAATATATCGATCCCTCGCACAGCTCCTGATCCCGAGTCACCTACACCTCAAGTCCTGGAATAAAAGAAGGGAAACAAGTGGAATGGGCTTTCGAATGGAAAGCTCAGTAAGTACTCCCGCAAGGAATGCGAAGAGATCATGAAAACAATCGTGCAAAAGTGATCCACACAAATCAATATCAAAGGAAAGACTAAGCTCAAAACACACGAGGATCAATATCACTAAGTACAGGCATAAAGCATGAAGTCAAATCAAACATAAAAAACAAACTTGTCATCTCCCCTGCAACTATCGACCGAAGTCGATCTTGAATCTTATCATCCAAACCCTTGAGTCTGGTAGCGCTCCTACATGTAATGCATACATCGCCAGATCGTCCCCACCGACGGGTGGACATCCAGAGTTCCGCCCACATGGTAGGGACTACAGACGCCCGCAGGCCCCCGACATCCGCATATAATGCAGACCAACGGGAGATTCCACAACACAAAAAATCAAACACCAACCCGACGGAGCACCGCTCACGTGTTACCACGCTAATGTGCCAGATTAACGAAGGCATGTTAAGCAACAAGAACAACCGACACACACACAAACCCGACGGAGTACATGCTCCGCGTGTTTCCACGGCCACGCATCAGATCCGGAAGGCATGTTCCATTCTCAAACATGTCCAACAAAAGCTAACATATCAATATGCATACACTATCATAGAACCCAATAAAGCAAGATAGCGAACACATGTATGCAAATCCAAAACATACCAAACCTGGTGAAATCAAGGCTAACAAATACTGAAGCAATAGTTCAATATCAAGATTATCAAACACTTCAGCAAGGGAACAAAAACAAAGTATGTATTCAAGAAAACCCAAAACTGGGTAGGTACTAGGCATGTGCACTTACAAAAGTCACGAAGTCTGGTGTTCCACGGAATCTCTTCCCGATACATCCACGTTGATATCTGGTAATGATAATCACGACTCAACACCATTAGCAACTCAAAGTGATTTATCAATATTAATAATAGCATTAATGCCAAATTCCTGAAGTTAATGTGATGTCCCAAAGAACTGCTCATAACTTTTGATCCAAGAATCCGTTTGAGCTGACCCAGGGCTTGTTGGAAAGATCTCTTCCTCATCTTTCCAACGGTACCTACAAGACCCTATCAGGTAACTACAAGCTGTCCTGCTGTCCCTCGAAGTGGACAGCCACACTGCAGGCATTCATGACTTTTACTTGATTATGTTTGATATATTTACCTGGACTTGACCAGACTCTCGACCAGTCTTGATCACAACCACATACCCCAACCTCAAGGATCTCATCCACACATGCACTCCTCAAGTCATTGACCTCCTCCATCCCGCAAGAGACCTACACACCTTCTCACGCAAGCTCCAAGCATCTCTCTAAATATACAATCCAAGTAACCATCATCATCAATCAACTACAATTATGCACACATGAACTACTAAACACAACTGTCCATAAGCCTTCTAAAGCCTCTCAAACTAATCATCAAACAAGCAGGATTCACTTAGATGAATCTCGCTCTCTAAAACCAAATACCCAAGCCAAAATAATCAAATCCAACTCAACCCATTCATGTAACCATGGTCAGCCTACCACTCTTAACATGCACAACACTCATGGAAGATCCTCCAAAACCTCAACAGAGAACCATAGTCTCTCCCTCTCATGAACCCATCAATGAACACCAAGAAACCTCTATGTGAAATTAACCCACAAACTCAAGCATTGTCCTCCGAAAATTAACAAGCCCACTATTATCTAAACAATCCATCAACCATTGAACACTGTTAAGAACTGAACCCTTCCCTTCATGCCCATGAACACGCACAAACATGCAACACTACCATATACAATTCATCCATGACCAACTAAGCAGGTCCATTAATCATAAGAAAATTCTTGCATGCATTCCATTATCTGTTGGCACCTCCCAACAAGTTCATCAATGGAAATATAAAACCAAAACATAAAAAAAAAAATCAGTGAACACAAACTTTTAATCCTTGATATACCCTCTACATGATCACAATGCATGAACACACCAACGACTACTCAGAACTCTTTTAAAACCTGAGAACAACTAAGCAATAAGGTGATATCTTACTTATCTATTTGCTTAATCCTCTACTCAAAACCTGGTTGTTTTTAAGCATTATCATACCATTATGTTCATGTGTAACTCAACATTCTCTTTGAAGTTACTTAGGGATTCAATGTGCTACCGGCCGATCAACAGCTTCATCGTGGTCTTGATGGCTGGATCCGCACTCCAAGGAAGATCTACGGTTCAGGCCGCATGACTCATAATGACTCCACCCGGACACTTGCATCTCGATTCGTCACGGCGGCACGTCCGTCTCTCCCTCTCTGGGTCTCTCTCACGATAGCACAGTCGGCTAGGGTTTGAGAATTCATTCCGCTCTTTTATAGAGCTCACGGTGACGATTCAAATTCTTGTTGATATGGAAACAATCTCATGATTGCACTTTACCATAGTTGGCCTAATCATGGAGATAATTGATGGGAGATCTCCCTCTCTCTCTCTACCACTCTCTATATGTATAATATATCCTTATTTAATCCATTCACGTGTTTTCAATTTTGATTTGAAACTAATTCAAAATCAATTCAAACACTGACTTATATTCATATTATACTATATCTATTTATATATAGTATAATATATATATTATTATATATACATATATTATAATATCTCTGCCATATGCGTCCCTCTCCTTTCATGCAATCAAATATATATATATATATATATATATATATATATATAATTTTCTTTTAATCTAATTTTTTTTGAATTCCGAATTCACAGAATATCTCAAACCAATCATTACTTAATCATATTCATATGTATGTATATATCATAATCATATTTCTTTACCACCCATATATATATATATATATATATATATCACATTCTAAGTTAAAGAACACTAATTAATTAAACCCTATGTATGGGAATTCAATCAATCAATTAATTATAGAGCACCAAGACAACATTTCCTTTCAAATTGTTTCCAACTTAGATTATTTTCTAGCTAATTAAATCAATCTTGATTTAATCAATTTAACCCCATTTCCTTTCTTAGTCTAATTGATATCATTTTGAGAATTTTCCAAACTAAGTCCAATCAATCACCAACCAATTACTAATTAACTTAAATAAATTTATGAGATAAATTTATTTCTCTTCTCATTCCCATTTTACCAAAATGCCCTTAGAACTTTATTCAATTCCCCAACTTATCATGAGAAAAATTTAAATAGACAATACTTAAAATTTTAAAAAAAAATCTAACAAATCAAACCTAGGGACTTTCCCTTATTCTTCACATAATTATTTCCCTAAAAATCTTCGGATCTCACACTTAGTTAGTCAAAGATTCTTGTATCTTTCCTTGTAGGAAAGCAATGTAATAGTTGGCAAGAAATCGATTGATCGTCCTTGAGCACTTCACAACCTTGTTCGATTGGGAATATCATCAGTAAGTGATTGGTTGAGATTGGCGCTCTCAAGGCATTTAGGCTCGACCTACCCAGTATAACATTATAGTTGAAGGGGCACTTGATGACTAGGAATTCACTATTACTGTGGATTGATGAGGATAGCTTCCAATAGTAAGGGGAAGGGTAACCTTACCCTCCGATTGTATTGGCCTTCCTAGTGAAGCCGACTAGAGGTGATCTTACCGACTTCAACAACTCGGATTCTAGGTTCATTTTTTCATCGGCGTCCTAGAAGTTGATTATCAGCTGGGCTCCCACTGTCAATGAGAACTCTTCTGGATTCATAGTTGGCAATCGTTATTGTGACTTCCAACGCTTTATCATGGGGATGGTGGCCCCCTCAAGGTTGTCATCTGAGAACAAGATTGATGGCTCAACGCGTTGTTTCTTCCTCGAAGCTTCTCCTTGAATCGACATCCAGGCATGGTTCTTTAGGGTCGAGTTGCTATCTTCTCCATTGGATGGTCCTCCAATGATATAATGTTTGATTCCTACAAGGGGTTGACTCCCTTGTAGGAATGACAAACCATCTTTCTACAGGCCTCGCCGTAGATACTAAGAGAGGTGTCCTCGTTAGATCAGGTCCTCTATCTCAACTTTTGGGTCCTTTCGGCCACTAATCTGCTTTGTCTTGGTCGGCCATTTAACAATCCTCACGTTCTGAATCTACATTAGGATATCGGACCTACTGGCATTTAGGGGAGCGTAATTTCATAACCGAGTTGGTTCCTACTTTCTACGAACCTAAGGAGGTTGGAACCTCGATTTCTTCGGTTGATTTTGATGTTCTTGACTCAAATTGCACTCCTTTCTCAGTTGATGCTATCTAACCATGTTGATGTACTTTTTGGCCCTAAAGAGGAGATCAGCTGGGTCTCTTGACTGCTTCTTTAAGAGAGAAAACTGGAAAGGAGACTTGCGTAACCCTTCCATTAGTGTAACCACCATGAAAGCCTGGTTGAGGTTAGGCACCTCCAACGTTTCTATGTTAAAACGATGGATGTAGGCACGAAGGCTCTGCCCTTCATGTTGCTTGATCCTTATCAGCATAGCTGATGTCTTATTCTGGCGTCCAGCTATTTTTCCGCAGGACCTCGCCCATAGTATTGTCACCGCAGTAGAGTTTAACCACCAAGTTCCGTCTTCCTCTGTTTTTTGTTGTTGACCACATAGTATTGTCACCGCAATAGAGTTTAACCACTAAGTTCGCTCAGCTCTTCAAATGATGAGATAGACTCAAGGGACAAATTAGTGAACCACATCTGCGCTACCCCCTGCAAAGTAGCCAGGAAGACTCTGCACATAATATCTCCTATTGCTCCATGGAGTAGCATGACCTCTTTCAGGCCTTGTTTGGTTGGAGGATTTTGGAGGGGTTTAGGGCTTTTTTCCTCTTTGGTTGAGGGTGTGGGAGGGGGTGAGGAGGGGTTTCAAACCACTCCAAACCCCTCATTTCCACTCCCCCAAATTAGGGTTTTTTGGGGGGAGTGGATTTTTTTTTTTAACTAAAAAAAGAACTTGAAATTACCAAACTACCCCTCCCTTAATTCTATATTTCCATCTAAGTCCATATAAAAGAAACCTATTTTGTTGATGTTTCAAGAACAAAACAATGCTTTTATTCACTATTTTCTTAAAAATTAATGGATAAAATATTTTTTATAAATATAACATCTTTATTTTGATAAATAATAAAATTATTTCATTTTATTACCAAATAATTAACTTAATAAATTATTTGTAACAAAATAAATAATAAATAATAAAATAAATCAAGCTTGCTTAATTTGAAGATAACGGTGAATAAGAGGTCAAATAATTTGATGTTCCCATTCTCTCTCTCTCTCTCTCTCTCTCTCTCTATATATATATATATATATATATATATATATATATATATATATATATATCTATTACTTAAAGGGTAAAATGGTCAAATGTATATTATACTCCTCCTCACAACCAACCAAAAAATATAGATTACCCCTCAAAACTCCCCCATCGAACCAAATATAAAATCTTTCAAAACCCTCCAAACTTACCCCCCCCCCCCCCCCCCCCCCTTCTTTCCAAACTCCTCACCCCTCCCTCCAAACCCCCTTTTCCAAACTCCTCACCCCTCTCCTCCAAACTCCCCCCTTTGAACCAAACAAGGGCTAAAAGACATTAGATGGTCGACCGGATCCGAAGTGCCATTATAAGATTGAAATGGAAACTTGAAACCGGTTGGGTGTGATATTGCCAAGATCTCAGGAATAAATGGGGAGGTAGTACGAGGGATTTATCTCGATCGTTCCCTGGTTTCTTGGGATACGATCTTCTGCCGAGGTCTCAGTGACTCCTAGAACTGAGATTGAGGTTGAGGGGACCCCGAGCTTCCTGTGGATAAGGTGACCTCCGCTTATTTCTTAACACGTGAATTGCCCTTAGGCTCCCGTGCACATATAGTGGATCATTGGGCGGCATCAGATGGATCCGCCATAGTGTCTCTCTGTTGGGGCTAGAGCTAGGATATACGTTGCTATGCCATGTAGAGGGCTAGGGTGAGAGTCTCGATCTTCTCCTCAAGGTCGTAGTACCTTGGGTCTGGGATGTCCCAATCAAGGACTGTAGGTTGGTTTTGATGGACACCCTTAACTTCTTGGACAACAATGCTTCCAGTAGTGTTATCGTCCATTTAACTCTTCTTGCCTCTCGTCATTGCCAAGAGTTTTATAACTTCTTGAAATATCTTTCCCATAGATAGCACCAAACTGTTGATGCCGAGATCTGCTCTTCCTTGGGATTAGAGTAAATCCAGATCAATAAAGATTGAGAAACTTCTAGAATTTGGAGGGAAGATTAGCTTCGTGAATGACTTCTTCAAGTGGTCGGACTCTTCACTTGTTGGTTCGTCTGCTGCTTTGAGGATTGGACCTTCAAGGATCGAGTCTTGGCAAAGAGGAGGGTCGGGTGCTCTTGTCCCGGGGTAGCCTCCAACGCTCAAGTCAGAGGGGCTATAAAGAAGGGGAGAGCTAGGAGAAAAGTGGAGAGAGTGGAGAGAGCTCTAGGTGAGAGAGAAATGCTTAGCTAACAATTAATCTCAGTGGAGCGGGAGTAGCGTACCAGATACTCAATTGGAGAAGAAGATGAGTGAAGGTCCTCCTTTTATAGTAGGTTGAGGCGGTTTGGCGATTAGGATCCACTTGAGCGCTAACAGAGTGCCAGCTCGGATCCACTAAGGTTTCAGTATGGCTCTAACTCGGATATAGCTAGGCGCTAGGCTGGAGACAATTAGGTGCCAACTATTAGAACCTTCTAGGGACTTCTGAAGGGTGGATCTCCACTGTCAGATGACTAGGCGGTTGGATAACAGTTGGGTCTTTATTCAAGCCATTGTGATTGTACCATGTGTGTTTTGAGATTATTTGCCCCATAACACATTATATTATAGTTGTACAAAATTTTAAACTTAAAATAAACTGAGTTAAACCAAATCTAAAGATATGCAAACCTAAAAAGAAAATTTATTGGTGCATTAATGTATCAATTAGATCCGGCTTTCACATATTAGATGCACTAAATTTTGAACTTAGAATAAACTAGTTGAACATGATCAAAAGTCGTGTGAACTAAAAAAAAATAATTTTTAGCTAAATTAATATACTAATTAAGTCTCAATTTTTACATATTAGGTACCATAAATTTTGAACATAAAATAAACTGGGTTTCATCTAATCCAAAACTATAAACTAGAAAATAATTTATGGTACATTTATGTACCAATTAGATTTGAATTTTCATAGATTAGGTCTATAAAAAATAATAACAATAAAAATATTTCAATCAAACAAAATAAAAATAAAAACAAGAATTGAATTAAATTTCACAAAAAACAAAGATAACTCGTAACCTGTGATAACGAACAAAACATAATAATAATAATAATAATAATAATAATAATAATAATAATAATAATAATAGGAGATGATGGACAAGATTTATATTCTTCAAAAAAAAAGACCACATTATTCCTCCTCACTATTATCTTTTGGTCATTAAAAAAATAGAATGTAATGGTCTCAATTTATAACCAACATGGCTTCGCCACCAATTTATTAAATTTGAGGACATGATAAATATAAAATATAAAATAATTTATTTTCAACAAAATTATAAATTAATAAATATTATCAAAATTTAATAAAAAAAATATAATAGTGTAATTTAAAAATATTATGCAAGATAAAATGAAAATTATAAAATATTATAAGATATTAAAATATTTAAATTAAATCATTGGGATAATTATTAAATATTAAACTGTAATAAGAATGTTAGGTATATTTTTGTGTAAAAATAAAAACTTAATTGGGAAAATAAAAAGTTAAAAAAGAGAAGAGGTCCGATTTGAACGATCCAGCTAAGAAGACACGTGAGCGCGGTGTCATAGAAAACAGCATGCGGAACTTGGCTGCATAGAAGAGTTTGAGGCTTTTATTATGTTCATAGTGGCCGTGTCCTAAATCAATGGAGGAGCAAATTAAAAGTAGATGAAGTTGGATGGGTGAAGACACGAAGAAGCGGACAAAACCCGACTTGACTTCTCTGAAATGCAACCCAAATTCATATAGTGTTTCATTCGCTTTTTTACAACCACGCTTGAAAAGAGAACTGGGAGCATTATAGAGGGGATATGACGCACTATTACCTGTGCGACGAGATAGAGGAAACCACTTATCATCTTTTTCATTTAATGACCTTATTTGGGGGATATGACGCACTATTACATGTGCGACGAGATAGAGGAAAACCACTTATCATCTTTTCATTTAATGACCCTATTTGATGGAAATCTAGGAGTATTATGGGCAACTTCTCATGCGTTTGTCATCAGAATACGCGATCTATGGGGCGAGGTAGTGATCTCCAGACTAGTGGAGAATTAGATCTGCCCGAGATGAGAGTTGTTAATTATGACAATTAACTGGAGTGTTTAGCTGAAAAGGAACATGAGATGTTTCGATGACAAACATTGTGTTTTCAAGAAATTGATCCACCAAGCAAATTTCCATTTCATATCATGGTATGAGGTGGTACACGCCACCAAGAAAATACAACTACACCTATAGAAGATATACACCATCATCAAGCAGAGTCTTCATCTCACCAAAAAGGAGCAAATGTCGAAGCCCACTCAAACGAATTTTGAGGAGGAAACTGAAATGGTGTCCCAGATACACCCAACCATTATTATTGTAATGCAAGGATCGGAAATGGTCTCACAAGTTCCCGCATCACAAATCATATGTAACTTTGACTCAATTAGGAGCAAACTAAAAATCTTTTAATAAAAGATGTTTTATCTATTAAAAAAAACAAAAGAAGGAGAAGAGAACTGTGTTTATCAAACGGCACTTGAACATTGAATGAAGTGTTCTTGAATGTTCATTTATAAATGTGTGTTTTCCTTACTTACTGTTTTTTTTTAATAATTAATAAAATAATCTGATATGACTGTTATATATCAGTGTCCTAATAAAGGTCCGTAGTCTGGTTGTCACCAACAAATGTGGGCCCATGTCCAGCAAGTAGCTGAAGCTTATGCATGGGTGGTGGTTGTTGATACAATATTTTTAGAGAAAAAATCTTGAAGCAATAATATTAAAAATTAATAATTTATTTATTTTTAATTATCCAATGTTTTAACTCCGATTAATTACTACTCTTTAAACTTTTAATTTTAACCTGAAAATCTAAATAATTCATTTTCTTGTAATGTGCAACTTTAGTCTAAATTGACTAAGGAGCACCTTGACCACGGTGGAACCCTGCGGATGGATCGAAGAAAGTGGCAACTCACGCCAATACATGAGTTCACGGTCAAGTCACTCTACCGCTTCCGTCTTGATGGTGGCATGAGAAGCCCCCTTCCGACGCGGTTTTGGAATCAAGCCGCCCCCCTAAAGGTCAAATTGTTCGCATGGTTGGCATGGGCAAACAAACTACCAACAATACATAACCTTGTGAAGAGAGGGTGGCAAGGGGAAAGAAGGCCCTGCTTCTGCTGACTTGAAGAGAATACCGAGCACCTATTAATCAATTGCCATTACTCAACAGCGCTATGGTCCCACTACACGCTCCTCTTGGGAAGCAGGATCATCCCCACGAAGGTACAAGACCTTTGGGGAGATTCATCAGTCGGTATGAAGCTGGGCCAACACATCCGAATGGGTTGGAATCTGCTAGTGTTGGCCGTGACTTGGAGCCTATGGTTGGAGAGGAACTCAAGATGTTTCAACGATAAACGACGTGTTTATACGAGACTCATCCGACATATTGACTTCCTCTTTCTCTCGTGGGTCGACAATACAAGCATGACACCCAAATGACTCGCCAATACAATACGGTTGCCACCATCAAGCCGCCTCACCCTCACCGGCTTTTAACACGGACGAATCCCCTCGACGGCCTTTGGCGATGAGGGGTGAGGGAACCCACTAGGGGTAGACCACCCGTCCAAAATTATGGGAGAAATGAAATATCTAGCCTTACAAGGGCCTATTGTTTTAAGAATCCTAAAATTCTCTCAATAAATGAATGTGATTTATTCACTTTTTTCAAAAAAAATAAAAAAAAAGACTAAGGGGTCGTTTAGTTGTACGGAGGTCCATAGAGGTGACGGGAGTGCAGAAGTGCCACTTCTGTGGAACTCTAAGTTCCATCCCGAATTTTAAATTTGGAGTGTTTGGTTGACAGAAGCCGCGTGTCACTTCCTCCGTTTGGTTTACATAAATATTATTGTTGAAGTCTGAGTTCTCTACTTCTATGTGTTTGGTTGGCACAAAAGTGGGTTTATGGACACCACTTCCATAGAGTGGTGAGGTTACTCATGTTATAGTTCTTTTATTGTTATTTATTAAATTAATTATTTTGATGATATAATGTAAAGTGTGTTGATTTTTCTAAAAGGAAATATTTTAAGTTAAATTGGATTAATGAAGATTATGATTTAGTTAATATTAATTAAATCTTTATAGGGGTCATTATATTATCATAAGCCTTAGTTAAGTTGTATGTTGTATTAATTTGAGCCAACTTATTGCAAGTCAATAATTATTAAATCTAATTAGTCCTATGATTGAAATAATTTTATGGTAATGAAATAATTAAAGTTCATCTAATTAACTTTAAACCAAACAAAACTATTGAAAACAAAATTAAATTGTCTAAGTTTTATGATTGATAATAATCTAATACACATGAAATAATTCAAGTTAACTTAATTAACCTTAAATTAAAATAAAATGAAATAATTTAATATAAATGAAATAATAGAAATGAAGTGGGGGTGACTCCAACACTTTTTGGGAAAATCAAGGTTACAGTGCCATGGAAATGTAAAAAGCACGGAACTCCCGCTAGTGTAAAAAGCACGGAACTCCCGCTTCGTCTCTTCTCACATGGAAGTCATATGACTGAAGTGGCCACTATTTGAAGTGGGACTTTGGGCTTTGAATATTGAACTCTGAAAACCAAATACACTGAAGTGATGGAAGTGGTACTACTTCCATCACTTCGGTGCCTACCTCCGGCAACCAAATGACTCCTAAGTTGGCTTGATGTGCAGCCATCTATGTCAGACTCACAAAAAGGTTAAATAGTCAGAATAAATTAATAAATAACTAAATTGCATATATATCCCTTGAAGACAAGAAATTATATATATAAATTTCATAATTGTGTATATACTTCTAGGTTTCTCACATGTTTGCATATATACCTTGAGGCTAAAATTTTAAGTTAAGAAAAATCATGAAAAATTTTAACCTTCTCATCTTTTAAAATAGAGAGTTGGATACATGAAGACTGATCCTAGAAGGAATCTTCAATCCAGGAGGCTGATGGGAACCAGAAGGAGAAACAATGATCATAACCGACCTCTCCCTTAAAAAGGCAGAAGTAAGGAAGAACGGATATTTGCATCAACAGTTTGGAGCCATTTTGGAAATAACTTTTTGAACAAGAAGCCGTAAAGCTCGATCATGACAATAGACAAGCGAAGTTACATCCCTTATCAAGTTGAAAAAAAAACCATAGGACGGAATGATGTCCAAGAAGTTGAAGAACCCTATTAAGATCAGGACATGGTCCCTGAAGATGAAGTTAAAAATTAGAGATATCGAGTTCTTGAATAAAAGATCGAGGTGTTAACCTGAGTACTTCAGAATATGGAGCAACATGCATCTCAGCTTCCACCATCGCTACGAAACAATGAGATGAACTCATTGGAGGTAGGGCGACGTTCAACTACTCAAGCACAACAACCTACAGGATCCACACGAGGGAAACAGAAATCACCCTATTAGCTAGTAGCATAGGGTCACTCGAGCCATGACCTAAAAATCCTCCAAGGGCTCAGTTCAAGGTCGTCTCACAAGAAACGAAAGAATGACCAAGGTATGTTGCTCGGACAATTTCCCCTTTTATCTCAGAAATCCTTGACGCTCTGTTCCTAGCTGGATTCAAAATACCATTGATCGAGACATAAAATGCCCCTTGGATCACATCGATTATTTGGAGTCCTTTAAAACCATGATGGTGCCTCGTGGAGCCCTCGACCCGACGATATCATGTGCAGGGCATTCCCTGCCACACTACGGAGCATAACCCAAATGTGGTTCTCTGCTCTGTCGCCAAAATTTGTCTTCTCTTACGAAGAGTTAAGTGAACTCTTCATCAATCATTTCATCAACAACAAGAAATAAAAGAAGACACCGACCATATTGATGAGTGTGAAGCCAATAGGAAGGAGAAAGCTTCAAAGCTACATTTGTCATTTCAACATAGAAAATGCTCAAAGTCCATGGTCTTAATCAGACCTTCGTTGTAGCCATACTGATGGAAGGATTACACTGATCTCTATTCCAGTTCTTTTTTTTCAAGAAACAACCCAAAGATTTGATTGAACTCTTAACTAGAGTAGAGAAGTATATCAATGCCAAGGAGATTTAGGCGACAAGGTGAGAAGAACTAAACAAGAGAAACCAAAGAGGGTATATAATAAGAGCCAAGAAGCTCAAAAGCATTTCAAAAAATGAAGACTCCAACCCCAAGAAAGGAATCAGAAGGGAGTAGTTACTTGTTTTCGAAACTATGCCCCATTATACGCTAGCTGAGGAGAGATCCTTATGCATATTCAGGATCAGAGAATCGTTAATTGGCCTACCAAAATGAAATTCATCGTTGGAAGGAAAGATATGAAGAAATATTGTAGATTCCATCAAGATCGGGGTCATGATACTAAAGAATGCATATAGTTGAAAGATGAAAGAAGACCTGATTAATTCGACGATGACACCTCTACCAGTATTTTTGATGAGACTTGTAGAAGGAAGGTCTGTCTTTTCCAAAAGGAGGCCGACCTCATGTTGGAGCTATTCATTATATTGCTAGAGGCCTAGCCAACAGAGAGGAAAGTAGCTAGGTGAGGAAAAATTATGGTCGGATGTTTACCCGAGTAGATCAACCGAGGAAGAAACCCCAAGCCGCGTAGCCTATTACTTTCTCTGATGACGATCTCGAGAGAATCCATTAGCCCCATGATGACGCTTTGGTAGCCACTGTTATGATTGCCAATTTCGAGATTAAACATGTCTTCATTGATAGCAAAAGCTTGGCTGACACCATATTCTAGGAAAGGTCCTATATGCGGGGTTGTTAGACCTAGCACATATAAGATAATGGACTTGGGAGGCAAACTGCTTAAAAGGCCATTCTATGTTGAGCATCTGAGGAAATATTATTATTGATTGAGCCAAACAGGCAGATCATTAGTGTCCGCATGGGCTCTTTGCCCTTTTCACAGATCGACCATTCAACCCTTTTCGAGCACAAATTCGGTCCTTGGGGATTAGATTGTCCCCATCCCCTTTTAGGGCACGCAGAGATTGATGGCTAAAAACCTCAGCACATTGACACAAACGTTCCTTTTCAGGTCACAAATTCTGTCCTCAGGGATCAGATTGTCCTTGTCCGCTTTCAAAATACACAAAGACTAATCGCTAAAGCCCTCAGAACCTTGACACAGACGACCAGGCGTCCTTTTTAGGTCTAGACCATTTGGCCCTTTTTAGAGTTCCCTTTTTAGGGCATGACATTGATCCTCTGGGGCTAGATCGTTTTCACCCTTCCCAAGGTTTAATCCGATGAATTCTCTAAGCCTGAAGGATCTGTTTGTTTTTGGTCTTTTTTCAGGACTTAGGAAAAAGACCAAAAGGAGCTAATCACCTCTATCCCTTATAAGATGCAACTCATCTCTACCTTGTCCGAGCTCGGGAAAATAGTCTGCCTACTCATATTAGCTCTGGTCGGGTTCAGAGACATGAGTCACCAAAGCCTAAGAGACAACATTATTTCATCTCTAGTCAAGGCATAAGGTTAAAAGCCTACAAGAGTTTGTGGGAATAAGTCCCAAAGTCGATGAACAAAAAAGTTAAACTCTAATTGAAATTTCAAAAGAAAAGCTGGACTAGCTCAGGAAGATGAAGAACAAAGCAATTATTCAAAAAAAAGAAAAGTAGACAAAGTAAGTCAGACTCAATTTATTTATTATTTGAGTGAATCTTTTGTAAGGTTATTAGTAAAAAGAAGAAAAAAATATACAAAGTATAAAAGGGTTATTTTGGAGGAGCAGATTAAGGCGCCTCAACTTCGGTTGATGTTGGAACACCAGGCTCTACTTCAACATCAGCTTTAGTCCAACATGTGTCGTCGTCGGGGTTGAGAGGAAGATAATGAAGGGCACCATCGAAGTCCAGAGAAGAAATGTCCAACTATGGATGTTCCATGATAATCTCTTTGAAAATCTTAAAGCCCTCCTCAACTCCTTCAGCAGTACGATTAGCGACCTCGTCGTTGAACTCCTTTCAGTTCTTGAACTCTGTTACCCTCTGTGCACCGTAGGCATCAAGCTCCTCCAAGAATTCCTGGGAGCCCTTGAACTTCTCTAGCGCTTCTTTACCGAACATGACAAGCTTGTTCAGGTACTCTTCGGTCTCCTTGAACTCGATCATTAATTGCCTTCTCTGATGCCTCCTCTACAGTCCAATGCTTAACAACTCCTCCCTTAAATGAAGAGAGTACGTCTTGGATGCTCACAAAAGATTGCAGATGCTTTTTATCTCATTAAGGGTTAGAACTTTTCTATTTATCTCAACCTCAACCTCTCTATCTCCAAAGCTTTCATTCTGGTTTTGAAGTTGATTATTTTGAGTTTGAGGTTGGTGACATCAATTCTGGCTCGAGAAAGCTTGGTCTAGGCCTTACTTAACAACTCCTTTGTGGGGCCTTCAAGTGTGTCCTCCTCCCATAACCACCTGGTCATGTGGGTCATGAGGAGACCAGACTGCATCATAGAAGAACTTCACGTCAATGAAAAACAAAGAAAATCCAAAGGTGAAAGAGACTAAAGAAACTACATACCTTTATCCTTGATAAGGTCAACCACAAGGGTAGTTCCTCGTTGGAGAAACCTTCCAAGGTGGCGAGGTTGGACTCAAATGAGATGGTCTCGAAAGCCTCCTTGACAACTACCTCATCAGTGAAGAGGGACTTCACCTTGACGACATTGGAGGTCAGGAGGTTACCCTTGAATGAGGAGGGTCTACATGACTTCAAACCTACATGGATATCGACAACAGCAGGTATGTCCGACTTTGCATCAAAATCCATTGGCAGGATTATATGCCAGCCCCAAGGAACCAAGTCCCTATAGATGTTTAGCTTCTTGACCTTATTAGTAATCAAAATTATCAAAGCCCTGGGTTGTTCTCAAGACTTCTTCACCGGAGGAAGAAATCCTTTAAATGGAATCTTGGTCCGACGAGGAACCAACGAAGTGGATGAACCCTTTTTCCAACTTCTTTGAGAGCCCCTGCAAAAGCAACTACTTGTCTATCACGGGTTCTGCGAAAAGAAAATAAAGTCGGTCAGTCATGGCTTGATTGAAGAACTTATTAAAAAAAAATACCTTATGAGTGCATAATTATACATATTTTTATACTACATTTGCATGCAGTTTATTTATCTTTTTGCATAGATTTCTCTATTTTTGTGCTCTGTTGGGTATTTTGTTGTGATTGAACAGGAAATAGGCACTCGGAATAAAAGGAGCAGAAATTAGGACAATTCAGAGAGAAAAGAGCTATAGAACCAAGTGTATGGCTATGTTCCCGGGCGTGCACAAAGTGCAAGGGCATATTTATACCCATGCAACTCTCGGGATTTCAAAAAAAAAAAATGTTTCGGGATAGTACAGGGGCGTGTTGATTCGCGCTCATGCTTCAGTGATTTTTGAAGTCTATAAAAGGGTGCCCACATCAACTTTTTGAGGCGAACTTTTGGAGAATCAATTTTGGGCGATTCTTGCGCCATCGGCTAGGGTTTTGGAAAAGAGATTGAAAGTGGATGACACATCGATCGAGGGAGTTTAAATTCATTTATTATGTCTTCCTCTTTAGATCTTGTTACGGTTTCCCATAGTATGAGAGGCTAAACGTTCGGTGGTGCCTCGGGTCCTTGAATCCTAGATGAACTTATGACTCTTTTCCTTTCTTTTAATACTAGGTTTTCTTTTGATTATTCTTGTGAATTGTCTATGCGTTCTTAATGCTTGTGGTTTGTTAGTATGAAGGCGCCGATCACATATCTATAGTTGCTTGATGTATGAAGAGAAATCTCGGTCAAGCTAGATCTAGGCATAGATGATAGGAGGTGCACGCATGTTGAGAGATCGAATGATTGCGGTGATTTCACAACACACTCTTTGGATTAGGGTAAAACCTAATAGTGGGAAGCATAGAACACTAATAATAATAATAATTCAGTCGTATGGCAAAGTCGCTGTATGAGACTGGGTTTGGTTGTACGAGAGATTGAGGTCAAACTAATTTAGGGTTCTCTACGGTCCAAGAATACATCAACTAGATAGACGGTATTAGGAAGCTAGGCAACAAGTGATTCTTAGGGGGATAGAGATTTGGGGTGCCATGTCCTCTTGACTGATAACCCTAGATTTGCCAACTGTTCACTTTAGTTTTAGTTCTTCTTTAGATTACGTAGTTAGGATCACAAAAACATCAAAAATAATTTTGGCTAGATAATAGAAAATAAATTAGTACTAGCTTTGTCATTCACTCTGGATTCGACTACCCTACCTTCAGGGAACTTTACTACTTGAGTGACGCTATGTACTTGCGAGCTAGCACACATCAATACCCTACTCGCAGGAGAGGCTAACTCGGCCATGCGGAGGTTCACTACTATTACCAAAGAAACAAGGGCAGGAGGGTCGTAGGTCTGAAGGAAGATTAGTTGGTCCCCGTCAACATAAGACATCTCTACCCTAAAAGAAAAGTCAATGTTTGGGGGACCCCAGGAGGTGAAGATTATCTACCCTGATTCATGAGAAACAAAAAAGAACCCCGACTTCCACTAATGGATAGAAGAGTGGCTTTTCCTTAAAAGGATTTGTAGGGGCCTGGCAGTGAAATTATACCAGTCCCTAAAGAGTGGATGCTTTTTTATTGTGAAAAGTTGGCAAAACAAATGAAGAGAAGCTTCAAAACTGAACGAAAGGAATTGGATGACGAACCCACAAAGGATCCTCCATGAGTTTAGAACAAGTTGAGCAGGAACAAGGTTTTGAAAAGATACGATTTCATAGAAAAGAGGATGAAGTGGAAGATGTAAACCAGTCTTAAAAGGATTCTACATAGAAGGCTAGCTCCTCAGGCCAAGGAGAACTGGCTTGTTCCCTAGGGTTTGGAAGTCTAACTCTAAAAGGAGGCTAGATATTGAACCCATCACCTATTTGGACAAGCTAAAAAAAACTAAGGGAACTAGACATTAACTCCACACCGGTGAATGCCTCAACCATCTCTTCAGGTTCATCCCTAGTCGCAAGTGGAGAAACATCCATTACCTCGGTTTTGGGGACTTAGGGGAGTCCCTCGGCGAGAAGTTAAAAGATTTTCAAATGACAACAAGAGATCTTAAAAGCAAGAGCAAGGATAACGAAATTGGAACACTAGCCTTTTATGGGCCTACTTATAAATAGTGCCCACAAACTTGGTTTCCCATGGACAATTAATTAAAACCCTATGACCTAAGTAACTTGCCAAACGAACACACTAATGGATGAGTGACACGTAATCTAGTATATACGACATTCCTCGAGGCAATCCCATGGGAGGTCACATCCATCATCTCTTTTGCCGACTTTTGTCATTACTTTTCATCTAAAAACAATTCAAAAGTTGAAATGCTTTATCTATTGGGAATCGCGAGCCATTGGTTGATATCACTACTAAGCGACGACCCTATTAGCTTGGTTTCACCCAGAGAAGACACTTTATAACCAAGTGGCTGAAGTAGCTGTTTTGATGTGATCATGCCCTGACTAAATACCGAACTCTTGATCAAGACTGGTATTACATACTGGACTCGGCCCAGACGCCGACATACCGATCCACACGGCGAGGTGGACAAGCCCTATATGGATGCAAGGCCTCAGGGAATAAATATAGATAATAAAAACATGATAATATTAATAATAATTATGGAAGTATACTATATAATAAGTATTGTGGAATAGAATCAACGGTTCATATAAACCTACTTGGTACAGAATATAAAAGTCCTACATGGTAACAATATCCTTACTCAGAAATGAAATAAGAAGTACATAGACCTCGGCTCAAATACCCTAGCTAGGACATCCCGCGAAACTCCCTCATAGGTCCAGCTCTTGGCTACTCGTTAGGATCTGCAATGGGGATGAAGAGATCAAGAGTAGTGTGCTAGAAAGCTCAATATGTACCCACTAGGAAAACATGTGGTGTCCTGCCAAAACTTTTTATGCAGAAATATAGATAAAAATACGCAAAAGTATTATCATGTTAATTTCAGAATAAACAGTAAGTACTTCATATAATAGCGATAAGTAGTAAGCAGAAATTACAGGCGAACAGATAAAAATATACGCAGGATGCATATCCCTGGATAATATGCATGTGTGGTACGCATGTATCAGGACATGAGTATTATGGGTGTAGCTGAATCATCGATCGAAGCTGGAGTCGACTGCAGTCGAGACGGACACGCATGTCTGGTAGCGCTACTAACAGAGAACGTGTCGATACGCCAGGGTTTACTCCCCTGGTTAGGTACATGATAGAAGCCAGGTCCAGAGATAAATAAAAATTAGGATATAAAATATGCATGGATGACACATGTCGACCCGGCTAGCTCGCATCCTCACGTGTTTCCACGGCTATAGGCCAGCTCTCAGGTGGACATGGACAACAAGCATAATACATAGAGAAATGTAAATTTCCAGGAAATTAGTATGTGCATAAACATCATATAATAACATAGGATATAAGAAAATCATGCGTCAAAAAATCAGAATAGTACTCAAGTTAAGAGATTCAGGCATATATGATTTTTGTAGACAAAATAATCAAATTTAAAATGGTGATTAATAAAATATTTAATTTTTAGGAAAATACCACATTTATTTAAGAATATACTCATAGTGGGGGTTTATATTGCGGTAATACTTACTGTATTCTAGAATTAGCGGGATCAGAGTCTAACTCCCCCTGTCTCAACTCCGCTTTATAACAGGATCTAATACACGAAATATTGTTTTTGTACCCTTATACTTATCCATATTATTTTATGTACTCATAAGGGGCTTATATGCATGTTTACAAGTGTATTAACTATGCAAGCTACCCAGTATTTTCAAATTAATGGCGTGCATATCCTTAGTCAAATATACACCTCTGTACTCATCTATATCCCTGTATTCACTAATTATAATTTCCTATGGAACATGCATTCATTAGGTCTTTATAACTCATTCTTATTGAATGATTAAAACTAAGCAATGCCTATGCACTACTCTTGCATTATGGGCTATAGGGTTTTCTCCTCATGCATTCACGTGGGGATTCAGGAATTGAGTTTACACAGCTGGCAGTCAGCAAATCCCTAACCCAGTTGACATGCAATTACACTATCAAGGGTCAATCATTCATGTGTGCAGACAAAGCTACTAGGTATTCAAATGGCTGCTCAAAAGGGTTCATAAGAGTTGGGATTAGCCTTTATTTATGCCGTTGGATACATGCAATTAGATTAGAGACCCTCCACTAAATCATAGCCTACAAGATTGGTAACTCATAGCCTTCACAGGCAACTTGTGTTAGGTTTGGCAGGTAGGGCTACAACGGATGGAAGCAAAGCAAAGTAGAACGTTGATGAGGTTTCCGAAACAACCGGCTATATGCTCTCACAGGTTTCAAATATGGGTGAAGATACCACGAAGGGATACTCAATGAGATGTACACATGTCTGTAATTAATCTCCTGAGTGTGTTTGTAGTCTTCTCTGTCTCAAGAATTGGCTTCTTCTTGGCATTTACTAGGGTTGTGTAATCAGTGACAGTAATTACGTACATACGAGTTTCTACAAGGATCAAAGGGTGTTTATGTGTTCATGCTCTCAGCACTCACTAGGATTCTTGGAGGGAACTACAAATGAGTAATCACAACAGATATTCAAAGCCTATAAACCTACATGTAGATAATATAGGGGCCACGAACTATAGTTCGGGTTCAACCGCTTCTACACATGTTCTATGGTCAGCATATAGGGTGGTTTCGAAGGGTTCTAAGTATGTAAGGCATCATGGGAGAAGACATCGGCCACCACAATCAGTTAAGGGGTCTTATAACTTCACTATGTTTAACAGATCGTTAACACTTAAAGGTACAAAAACCAGCTAAGGCTTAATGGGAGTCCAACACAAACTATAGTTCGGGTTCAACTGCTTCTACACATGCTCTATCGCCAGCATATATGGTGGTTTCGAAGGGTTCTAAGTATGTAAGGCATCATGGGAGAAGACACTGACCACCACAATCAGTTAAGGTGT
Source organism: Dioscorea zingiberensis (assembly GCA_026586065.1). Lineage (NCBI taxonomy): Eukaryota > Viridiplantae > Streptophyta > Magnoliopsida > Dioscoreales > Dioscoreaceae > Dioscorea > Dioscorea zingiberensis. The sequence goes on along the minus strand of CM048818.1, from coordinate 49,220,551 downwards.
CTTGTAACTTCACTATATTTAACAGGTCATTAACCCTTAAAGGTACAACAACCAGCTAAGGGTTAATGAGAGTCCATATCTAGAGTGTGACCCCTTTTCTGGAGGTGCCTAGTTCCAGTGGGTTTGCATGCAAGGGGGAGACTCATTCTTAATTATTCAAAACCTAAATCAAAACATAGCAAAGACCATATACTAGATAACATAGTGCAATATTTACAGAACAACGTCAACCCATTTCTCTGCGGCTTCAAGCTCCAATAATATACACCGAATGGCTGGAGAGTAGCTAACCCTAGCTAGGTTTACATACTCCTTATTAGGTCTCACAGATCTAACTTAGATCAAACTGGACTCGAGCAAGGCGCAACTATATCTTATTTGATCCCGAATTGTAGGACTACAGAGAATACAATCACTAATCTGCTCCCAAGAAGCTCCACTCCGTTCCCTTCTAAGCCTCCACCAGTGATGTAGAACTCAGTCCCTGTAACGCCCCAAAATTTTATGAATTAATAAATTAAATTCTGAAGAAAATTACTGAAATTAATTAGCACATAAAAGAGATTAATTACTTTAACAACTCAATTAATGAAAATCGGGAATCTAATTGATTAAAAGTTCAACCTTGTGACTATCGGGCCCAGTGAAGGCCATAGTGAAGGCCATATTGGGCCGGGTCACTTTCATATGTACAGTTGAAGGTGGACTGAAGAGAGAGAGAGATCCCGGATTATTAATTAGAAGAATTAGTAAGTACTAGTTAATTTCAATTATTTAGTTGGAGAAACGGGACAAAATGTAAGTCCCGATAAGACACGATTAGCAGAGTCAAAAGTCGGAAGATAGGGATCTCCGTTGGGTGCGTAATTGCGACCCGTGAAGTTACAGTGGGTCCGTGATTACTGAAAAGATGTAAAGAGTGAGTCAAAATTTATAAAAAAAAATAGAATATTAAATTAATTGGGTAGATCCGCGATAAGTGGATCAGGTCGGAGGCTCTAGTCTCGCCTCCCGTGTTCATACAGTAAAAGAGAAAATAAAAATTCAATTAAATATTATTACTTTAGTTAAAGTTGCCTTACTTTTTTGTTAAATAACAGAAAGTGAGAGGGAGAGAGGGGTTCTCATCTCCCCTCCCTCACGAGATCTCCATAGGGTTGATTCCCCCTGCGACGTGGACGCATGCGAGCACGAACCGACGCTTCTCCTTCCTTTAGCTCAGTTCCGCCGGTGAGCTCCGGGACGCCGTAGCCGCAAGAGCGAGACCTGACGCCGGACCGCGCCTGCGCTGTGGCGTGGCGCCGCCCCCTCTTCCCTCCTTTCGGGAAGCTCCGGTCTGAAGACTGAGCGCGGCCAGCCGACGGACGGCGCTCCTCCCTGCGCCGGCGACTTCAGCGAGCCTTGCTCGCTCCCTGGATCAGATCTGGCGGGCTGGTGAAGCCTACTAGCGATCTTCCCTCTCCTTCGTCCTTGTTGGCTGTCAGGAAGGTAGGAGGACGATACGGGGTAACCAAGACCACGGGGACTTCATTCAAACGTCGACGAACGCCTGAGCACTAAGAGAAATCCAAAGGAAGGTAACTGGGGACATTGACAGGAGATCAGTTAAGGAGAATTGAATGCATGATTGTAGAGACAAATTGGGTAAATATGGATGCCATGAAGTGCATGTTTTAATTGATAAGTTTAATTATGGTTAAATTGTGGAATGTATGTATGATTTTCGGGCTCTCTGATTAGAGGAGGTGCTACCGAATTTTCGAAGAAAATCATAGTATAGACACTTGATTTAATTCCCATGATTTTTGCCTAACACTTAATTACATTTAAGGAGCATGATAAAAGCTTTTAGAGCCAAGATTTGGAATTTAACAATTCCGTATTTTAAGTTGGTAGACCTGAAGTTCATGCTAAGAGGAATTGTGTTTTATTTAGACTTGATGAAGTTAGCGTATCTTATTAAGTCTAGATAGAATACGAGAAAAAGATACGGTTTTTCATATCTCTGAAAGTCCGTATTATTTTATTTTAAGGACAAGGAAAAGGCAAGGGCAAGGCCGTTGTTGCTGAAGAACCTAACCAGCCGTAAGAACGACACAGACTAAGATGAGAGAACACAACTGTAAATTATCGTAATTTTGCTGTATTTTTATCGTATTGATTCCTGGAGAATTCATGTTATGGAATTACTACTTTTCATGAAATGCTTCAAGCTTTCAAGCATGACTTGTTGATTTATTTCGGAGTTTGAAATCATGTTTATGAAAAGCATGTGAAAACATATACACATTTTAGAAATTGAAATGATCGACATATTAGTGCATTGCACCATACTCACATACACGCCTGCGCCAAAGGTGGCTCTACGATAGAGCCAGAGAGTACGATACTAGGTAGGGGAAGGGTGGTTTTATATAATTCTGTTTTAACTAGTCCAACTATCTGTTTTTCAAACCCTCCTGATTTCAAGAAACTAAAACCCGTTTTCCGTACCCGTCGGGTGCCTAGTATACGTATATACTCTTATAGCTCACGGTCGTTGAGTTGATACGACCGGAGAGATATCGAGTGTTGGGATTAGTCCGCTCTAGTTCCGTTGTATGGAAGTAGAGGTGTAGATGACACTAATATGATAGATGACGAGGACTTGATTCCATAGCTTGTCACCTCCACGGTTGTTGATACGGTCCAACTGGGAAGGCTACTGGCTTGATACGGTTAGCCAAGATATATGTGGAATTCATCTCCTACAGACGAGGATTTGATTCCATAGCTTGTCACCTCCACGGTTGTTGATACGGTCCAACCGGGAAGGCTACTGGCTTGATACGGTCAGCCAGGACATATGTGGAATTCATCTCCCATTTTGATGATAAAAGATTAAAGAAATGCTTATGAGCATATCATTTGATTTAATTGAATATTGTCACGATTCATATTATGATCAGCATGCTCTTTTTCATGTTTTAATATTGTTCAGTCTTTGTATTTCACATTCTGATATTTTATTATCTACAATTGAAGGTATACAGGTATGTTAAACCTGACAGTAGTGTTAGTACCTCATTGAGCTCCTGTAGCTCACCCTGTTGTTGAATGATCTTTTGCAGGTAGTAAGCAGGGTCATGGCTCTGCTTAGAATGGAAGATAGGGTCTGGATTTCCTTAGTTGGCTCTGACCACCTGGCCCACATCGTGTATTTCATTTCATGTCTTATGATTTGAGGAGTATTGTTAACTCCTGTCTAGACTTGTGCTGTATTTTAAGACATTATGGCTTGTATCAGTGTTGTATCTGACTTTATGATTTCCTATATTAGCGTTGATTACGAGTAAATGTTTATTTTATACAGCCTTAGACCGGGGTTCATTCCCTAACCTGGCTGGTGTGACACCTGGGTCAGGAAAAGGATAAAGGTGTTACAGTCCCCCTTCTTGCCCAGTTTCCTTCTCTCTTTTGCGCGCCTACCGCAGCTCTGTGAAGGTTTGGAATCTCGTTCCTCTCTACTTAATGAAGGAGAAGGAGAAGAAGGAGTTGGCTTACTCACGGGACTCCTTTAGACTTTAAAGAACACTTGTAACTCTTGTAAGCATACAGCTTCCACGAAGTAAGGCCATGCAATGATTTAAACTTAAGTATGGTTTGATCTAAACCTCCAATTAGTCATATGCTTTGTTATCACATGTTTTATTTATTTATTTATTTATTGAATCCCAGTGGAATAACCTGTGTTATCACATGCGTTAGTTCAATACTCTCATGCTCATTAATGAGGGGCATGAGTTGAATTCCTTTTTGCACATGTACCCCTTTCTCATGAATTCATTTCATGAAAGACCCCTTAGTCATTTTTCATTGAAACCCAAAGTTCCAATGGCTCAACACATATGTCCTTGAAGGCTTCAATGAACCCCTTTTTAGATAACTCACTTTTTAGTGGTTTATTTGTGAAGATGATTTAATCATTAAACATTTTAATCCTTTTTCTTAATTAAAATTAATCCAGGGTGAGAGAAAAGTTAACCGAGGTTTTATAAAGGGTTCAAGGATTTTATTAGTCAAGAGTAGTGCGGCTTTTACACTTGGATAAAAGCAAGTTGGTCGGGAGGGTTAAGGGCAAGTGCTATGGATAAAAATATCCATTAATTTTAAATGGATATGTGACGTGATTCAAAACATTGAGGTAGAAACTTCTACCTCGGATAATGAGTCATCCAATGGAGGGAAATGAATCTCTAATGGCGCGAAGATCTGGCGAGTCAAGTCAGTGAGCTATAAAAGGATATCTCCAATAACTTAGTAAAAGAACAAAAAGCTTTCCTTTGAAATCTCTCTCTTTCTCTCTCTGAGTTCTAACTTGACCATCAGAGAGTCCCCCGAACACGAGCACTCAAATTCCTTTTCTCCCACGGTTATTTCCTCTTTCAAACCAAGGTTGGATATGTGAAGACTGATCCTAGAAGAAGTTCCACATCCAGGTGACTGAAGAGAAACAACGATCTTGACCTCTCTCTCTCTCTCTCTCTCTCTCTCTCTCTCTAAAAAAGGTAGAAGAATTTCCACCATCTTTAACCCATCTTTCTTGTTGATCAAAATCTGTTCATATCCCAAAATAGAGCGGATATTTGCATATATATATAGAGGCGTATTACTATGCGGCAGACTAGAACACTATTCCAATCCGGTCGCCTCCCATTTTGGCACTTGGAACATGTTTGAATGATTTCCAACCGTACGGATGAGAAGATCATCGAAAAATAAGCTAATATGTCCATTTTCATACAATTTGGTGCCCGTTTGGTCCTCCCACTTAATGGTTGAAATTCTGAACCGTTAAAATTTTCCTAAAATAAGAACCGTTAAGTGGGACCAAACGGTCACCAAATTATATGAAAATGGACATGCTAGCTTATTTTTCAATGGTCTTTACATCCATACGGTTGGAAATCTTTAAAACACTCTCCAAGTACCCAAATGAGAGTCGACCTAACTTGCACAGTAATACAGTCGGCCGGACTGTATCACCACGCTATATATATAAGGTCGCCTCATTTTGAGACATTTGGAGCGTATTTTTTTTCCAAATCCAACGGTATGGATGGAAAGAAGATTGAAAAATATGATAACATGTCGATTTTCATACAATTTGGTGAGGTGATGAGTATTCATCTTCAAGGGTGAACTTTTATAGAAATCTTTTTTTTTATTAAAGTGGATAAACCACATTCATTTATTGATTAGGTGAGCTTGGTAAAAGTGTTGCTCTTGTTTGAGCTCCCGTCTGGTCCCCCACCCAGGGTTCCTGGTTTACATGGTATTACTCCTGTGTGTTATGCCCTTATGATTCATCATTAAAGTCATCCTTATTCTGCTCCCCTGGCTGCTGGGTAGCTCGATCAAAGGCTAAGGATCGTCGGATGATGGACGCTAACGGACCCAATAGCGCTTTCTTTGCGGCATTAGCCGCGTCATACCAGGACATTAGGAGGAATGCGATCCCACGGGTGATTTCGGAGCAAACACGTTGTTTGTTCTTGAAACATCTTTGGTTTCTTTCCTGCCAAGTACTCCACACGATGGCCATGGCTGCGAGGTTCCATCCTATTCTCATATCCCTGTGTTGTTGTTTTCCTATGTTGTTATGTCCCCAGAGGTCTTGGGTCGACTGAGGATAGGAGGCTAGTCCGAAGAGTGGGCAGTAGTGCTCCTATAGCTGCCTAGTGACTGGGCACGCACTCAGTAGGTGGTGTACCATTTTCGCCTACTCGTTGCATAAGTAGCAATATGTGTGGTTTCCTTGGCAGTATCTTCTGCTCAGGTTGTCTAGGGTGAGGATTCTATTCTCTAGGGCCAACCATGCAAAGTTCTGTATCTTCTTAGGTTATCGGAGGCTCTACAGGTATTTAGGGAACTGGCTCCGAACTCCTCCATCTACCATGAATGTGTAGAGGTATTTAGTTGAGAACCTCCCATTTGCCTCAAATTTCCAGCTCCAATTATCCTCTCCGGTAGCCTGGGTCTCCCTGATAGCCTCTAGCAGATCGTTCAGCTCTTGGGTCCCTTCCCAGGTTAAAGGCCTCTGCTTTATGAGTAGCTAAGGATGCTCCAAATAGTCTCTTGCCCTTTCCAAGGGCATCTCCTGATCCTGCGCTAGGTGCCCGAGGGAGGGGAAGAGGTAGGTCGGTGTTTGGCCCTATATCCATTTGTCCTGCCAAAGGTTTACTGTGCACCCCCTCCCAACATTAACTGTAATTCCCGTCTCCACCAGTCGCCATTGGTCAGAGACCCCTTTCCAGATGTGAGACGCTCACGCAAGTAACCCTTATAATGGTTGAGGTAGGAGTTTCGGTAGTATTTGTTGTGTATGAGAAGACTGTATAGGTTGGTTTCTCCATTAAGTAGCTGCCACCACCATTTTCCAATCATAGCTACATTGAAGCACCCAAGGTTTATGATGCCCCATCCCCTATACTCTCTAGGTCTGCATATGCGATGCTAGTTGACCAACCTGTATGTCTTATCCTTGAGCTCAAGCCCATGCCATAGGAAGTCTCTTCTCAGATTGTCAATCTTCTTTATCACCCAATCTGGCAACTTGTATATTGCTAACCAGTAGCTTGGGATGGCTGAGAGAACTGAGTTGATGAGAGTTATCTTCCCAGCCATAGATAATAGGCGGTTCTTTCATGCGCTTATTCTCCTTCTGACCTTGTCAATTAGTTGCTCCCATTCTAGTCTCTGGGGTCTGCGGCTTGATATCGGGATGCCCAAATAATTCATTGGTAGTTTCCCTATTTGGCAGTTGATTGTGTTAACAAGTGCCTCTGCCCTTGTAGCTTCTGGTATGAGGTGGCTTTTGGAGTAATTGATGCGGAGGCTAGAAAGCACCTTGAAGAGGTAGAAGATGAGTTTCAGTATCCTCATATGTCTCAAATCTCCCGAATAGAAAACCAGGAGATCGTCGGCATACTGGAGTGAGGTGGTCTCATCCTCCTCTCGGTCTCCGTGTCTGATCCCTCTATAGATGTTCCCCTCGGTTGCGCTTGTAATTATGGTGATAAGGGCATCCATAGTGATTACAAATAGGAGAGGAGAGAGTGTGTCCCCTTGCCGCAGTCCTCTTTTTGTCTTATATAACCCCCAGTTTTCCCATTAATCAACATCTTCTACTTGGATGAGAGGAGTATCTCCTGAGTCCATGCTAACCATCCGAGGCCAAATCCCCTTGCTTTGAGTACCTCCAGGAGGAACTCCCAGTCCACTATATCGAAGGCCTTTTCAAAGTCAATTTTTAGCATAGCCCCCCTTTGGTTCTGCGATCTCATCTTGTGTATTAACTCCTCTACTGCAATAATATTGTCATGTATAGGTCGCCCCTTGATGAAGGCTGCCTAGGATTCATCAACAAGTGCTGCAATTACCCCTGGAGCCTATTGGCTAAGACCTTGGTGATAATCTTCATGAAGCAGCTGATTGGTTTGTAATCCCTGATTTCCTTGGGTTCTCCTTCCTGGGGATTAGGATAATGTGCGCCCAGTTCAATCACTCTATCTGTGATCGACCATGCTATAAGTCTTGGAATAGTGTGTTTAGATTCTCTTTGATGAACTCACATCCCCTTTGATAGACGGTCATTGGGAAGCCGTTGGGGCCTGATGCCTTGTTCGGGTTTATTTCCTGCACAACCCTATGAATTTCCTCTATTGTGAATGGATCCTCCAAATGATGTAGGTCTATCGTATGTCGATGGTAGAATACCCGTCTCCAGTTTGTGTGGAATCGGTTCTTGCGAGCAGTGCCCAATAGCTCAGTGAAGTAGGTCGTGGTTGTTGACCCAATCTCAGCCATCTCAGTTAACGTATACCCCTGGTAGTCAATGTTGTGGATCCAGTTACAAGACCTTCGTTGATTAGCGACTATGTGGAAGAATTTTGTGTTGTTGTCCCCTTCCCTTAGCCACATAATCCGTGAGCGTTGTCTCCAGTGTGTCCCCTCAGTGCGGATGATGTTCTCATATGTGTGTTGCAAGGTTATGTAGTCATTGCATTCATGCTCCTGGAGGTCCCTCTCTTCCTGTAATAGATCCATTTTCTTCATTTTGCCTAGAATGTCCTCTTTCTGGTCCTTCGATTCCTGATAGTTCTCATAGCTCTATTGGCATAGCCTTCTCCTGGCTAAGGTGAGCTTCTTTGCAATTAGGAAGGCCCCGTTTCCCTCCAAACTCGTACCAGTCCACTAGTCCTTCATTATTCCACAGAAGCCTTTCTTGAGTCCCCATTCTTAGTTGAATCTAAAGGGGGTCTGATCAAGTCATAGTTCTCACATTGTAGAAAGATCAGGATATGGTTTGATCGTATTTAAGGGAGAGTCGTTTACCAGATCCTGGGGAAGTCTGTCAGCCATTCTGTGGAGAAGAGGAATCTGTCAAGCCTTGCCATCGTTGGTGTGGTCCTCCCATTCGTCCAGGTGTACTTCTGCTCGTGGAGTAGGTAGTCAAATAGCTGAAGCCTCTTGATCACTTGATTGAAGTCAAGAAGCTCTGTCTCCGGGTGCAACCTTTTATTGCACTCCCCCCATGCCCTTATGGTATTAAAGTCCCTCCCTCCCCCTATCCACAGCCCATTCCATCTTGATTTGATGAGCCTCAACTCCTCCCAGAACCTAGGCTTGAGGTTCTTGCTACAGGGGCCATACACTGTGCTGAGAATGCAGCGGTATTGGGTAGCCATATCTTCTAGTATAAGGGTGATGGAGAATGTGTCCATAAATTTGGAGATTTCTTTGAACTTGCGTGCGTGCCATTTGATAAAACATCCCCTACCGAGTATCGTTGGCTGCCGATATTAGTCTTTCACTTTAGGTGCTCGCTCCTATTGGCCTCCAGATAGCATCGTCGATGGATGATAGTTTTGTTTCCTGTAGACAAAAAATGTCCACTTTCTGGGTGTAAAACCCATCTCTTTACTGAGACATATGTCACACTAGCCAGTTCAGGAGAGTATCCGGTGCCTAAGGCTGTATAAAATAAAACCAATAACACAAGAACTTCTTCAACTACTTAAAATATCATAACATACCCTGTTACACACAGGAAGTTTGATATGACCGCAGTCAATAAGAAATACAATATAATATGTCTGGGCAACAACGACCCCTAAATACAGTGGAAAAATTATTAATAAGAAGTCTCATATAAAACAAGAACACATAAAAGTAGAGGTACGCCAGAGCCAAACTAGAAAATGACCCTCACACGATCACTGTCCAGATCCTGGAAGGTAAAAACATAATAGCAGAGGGATGAGCTACACGAGCTCAGTGAGTATAGACAAATCTGCCAGGTAATATACATACTGGTCTCTTGACATAAATCCTGTACTAATATAATAGTACATGTATGTATACAAATACAAATCAATGAGAGTCTGAATATTATCTTAAATCAGGATAAGAATGCTAAGCTAATCGAAAAACCCGAATAAGTAACATGCCTTCTCAATCATCACAAGCATATCATATTTCTATATATATATGCTAAGGCCTCGTATTGTAATAGTAAACACCCATAGTTCTCATATCTCAGGAAGAACTCCAAGTACCATCAAAGGAACAAAGGCATACAGTACATGATTCTGATGACCGGGAACAGAGGCATGCAGTTCATGAACCTGGGGCTTGACGACCAGAGGTATACATCTACATGTGTACATCAAGCATGCATCCCGTATCCGATATGGGCACTCATAAGAGTTAGAAAGGGGGTTTTATAAAAAGGCGAAGTTCGCAAACGTTTTGTTTTAGAAAAAAAACGATTGAAAACAAATCCCTTTCTTAACCAGATATCGTCTACTTTATTTCTGGGCTCTATACTGAGCCCCGTTGGATCCTTCATACAAATCTAATTAGGGTGCAACCTACAATATAATAAAATCAATATTTTCACCATAGTAGGTTTCACTTAATCATTACTCATGTTATTTCAATTTCAACAATTAAGTAAGCATGAAATCACTATACTTAAATAGCGATAAAATCCATCGGCATCCACAAATCGATAAAAACTCATTTAAAGCATGAATAAATCGAATCACGATAAATACATGCATAAAACAAAATATACATGGATGTCTACTCAAATGAAGTCCTTGCTAAGTTTTAGGATTGACTGGGTTCGTCTGCAGCTCCCGTTGGACCTTTTTCCTTTTCCTAGAATCATAATCAAAACTAGATAAATATTATATTCGTATTTTCATAACTTAAGTTCTATTGCTTTAGAATACGGTAATGATCAATCATGCTTTACTTATTAACATGCCGGCTCTTACCAAGAGCATTTAGCAATAATTTACTAATCTAAAACATGAAAGCATGTAAGTATGATATCTGGGAATTTAATTGGACATTAACACTTAGAATTTTCATGAAAATTCGGCGACACCTCCCCTATTTATAGGGCCCCGAAATGATACAAACATACTCACATTTAGCAACAATTAATCCATACAATTATATAACTCTCTACTTCATGATTAAACCATACCCAAGCCCTAGAATCCCCATTGATCAATCCAAAATCTCCAAATCCTTTTACAGCCCTAGTTCCTTCCAATTCACCAGTCAACCCTAAGTTGATTCATGAAACTGAAACCCTTGATTAGTGTAGGGTTTTACCCAAATTAGGGCTCATTGTTGAGAAATTAAGAAGGTGACGAGTGGGTTGCAAGCCGACGGGGCTGAGGTTGCGGCCCAGTCTGCTGGGCACGAGCGGAGCTCGCGGCAGGGCTAGGCAGCGCGAGGCTAACCGAGGAAGGGCACCGGGAAGGGAGCGACGCTGGCGAGAGCTCGTCGGCTGGTGGCGCGGGGGGCAACCGTGAGCGGAGGGGCGCCGATTGGCGGCCGGGCGCAGCTGAACTCGTTGGCGGGCAGGCGGCGCTGTGACATGGAGGAGCGTGGGCTACCGTCACATCGCAGGCGGAGGGGGTTCGGGCGGCACCGGAAGTTGGCCGGAGCAGCGGCGCGGGTAGCCCTAAGCAAGGTGGCTGTTGGGCATGGGCGAGAGAAGAAGAAAATAAAGAAGAAGAGACAGGAAGGGTCCGTTTGGTAAGTTAAAAAATGGGGGACAGTACAGGACAACTTTTTTTATCCGTTGTTTGATTTGCAAATGGATAAAGGTACAGCACAAAAAGTGGTTTGAGTACAGGACAAGTGGTTGAAATTTTTGTCCCTCAAAATATACGGTACAAATTTTTAAGCGAGGGACAGCACAACTTAAAGACAAATTTGCCCCTAAGTTAAATTAAAAATTATAACAATACCCCCAACTTTAAGACAAATTTAACCCCAACTTATATTAAAATTTACAACAATACCCCCAACTTAAAGACATTTTTGCCCCCAACCTATATTAAAATTACAATAATACCCCCAACTTAAAGATAATTTTGCCTCCAAATTATATTAAAATTACAACAATGCCCCAAATTAAAAACAATTTTGCTCCTAATTTATATTAAAAACTTACAATATTGCCCTCTCAAGTTAAAGATAATTTTGCCTCCAATTTATTAAATTTACAACAATCCTCCCTACTTAAAGACATTTTTGCCCCTAACTTATATTAAAATTACAACAATGCCCCCCAACTTAAACATAATTTTTCCCCTAACTAATATTAAAATTACAAAAATACCCCCAACTTAAAGACAATTTTGCTCCCAATCTATATTAAAAATTACAACATTGCCCCCAATTTATATTAAAATTACAACAATGGTCTCAAGTTAAAAACAATTTTGCCCCCAACTTATATTAAAACTCTAAAAAAATTTATTCCAAAACAACATAAGAAAGCACAAGGGTATTATAGTAATTTTATAGTTTTTTGTCCAGTACTTGTGCAAAACAAACGGAGAACAGCACAAAAAGTTTTGTGCTGTCCATTGAATATCAAACAAAGGAAGCATAAAAAGCAGGTTGTCTTTGTCCCACAACCACTTGTACTATACTGTACTCTTGTGCTATTCTCTTTCGCGTATCAAACAGACCCGAAGTCACGATTCACACTCTTAAGAATTGAATTTGATTTCAATTCCTTACTTAGGTCTGCCAACTTAGGATATATATAAATATATAATATAATATTTAATTCATTCTTTTAACTTATCACTAAACCTTTAATTATTTTAAGTTATCTTCTCCAATTATATTTAATTAATTTAATTTATCTTCCCACTTTATGTCCCATCGCGTTTAATCTATATTATCTCTTTAATGATTCATTAACCCAGATCCGGAAATTTCCGGTCAGACGACCCCAGTGTCACGGGTGCACTGTAACCTCATGGGATTCGTCCTCACACTAGACTAGATCCGATATTGTCGGCTTTTGACCCGATCAGATCTACTTTACCAGGACTTTAACTTTTGTCCGGTATCTCACACTTAATTAATCTTGATTAATTAGCACTTAATAAATATCCCAATTAACTAACCGAGGTTTTCCAATACATCTACTTCCAACTATTCCAAGTGTAAATAGCTTGGCCCAATAAGGCCTTCTCTGGGCCCAATAGTTGCGAGGCTGGATTTAAATTCATTAATCCTCGATTTTCCTTTAATTGAGCTTTAAAATAATTAATTTATTTTTCGTGCTAATTAATCTTATTAATTTTCAAGAATTTTTTGATTTATTTATTTATAAAATTCGGGGTGTTACACTGGGCCAATAGATAATCCCGTATGAGGAATCACTTATTTCTCTTACTCATCCCTCGTACATTCCTTGAGATAAGCTTCATAATCAAATGATAGGAAGCCCCTCGTGTGAGTGCACTAAAGTAGCAACTTATTTGTTGCCCCCTGTTCCCTTGTGGGCCCTCTCGGCCTCCCGATTACCCATGCGCGCCAGATAGGCGTCCATGTCGTCCCTTGTCTTCTCTGGGTCCATCCTAATTGTAATTCATTCATCAATAGCCTCCCTGTTCGGCCATTCAGTGAGGGCTAGCGGAACGGTAGTTAAGGATGGTTTCATACCTTGGTTTGATTGTTGGTTCTTTCGTCTACTTGTGGATCTGGTTGTTTTGATAGGTGGATTATTCTGATCTTGATCCGCCAATGGTATCTTCTTTGGCTGCCCCTGGTTTTTGGAATCTTCACTGGCACTTGCGAGGTTAAGGGGTCGCTGCTATTGACCTTGCTCTCTCCAAGAGCATATTGGGCTTCCTTTTCCATTAGAATCTCCCAGGCCTCATCAATCACAAAATTAATGTGGCCTCTTATCATCTTGGGCTTCATCTTGGTTATGTCAATGGTGATTCCTTTAAATGATGTGTGGTCTCCTGTCCTCGATATTGGGTTCCCCTTGATTGCAGACATGTGTCTCTTTTGCATGTGAATCTTTAGATAGATGGGTGTCTTTGGTAATTTCTTTCTTGTTGTGGTTTTCCTTGTCATTTTTGGTTGTGTTTGATGAATTATGTGCTGGTTCTTGTGTTGGAGAAGTTATGTAGATGGAGTGGCCTGTCGGGCCTTCATTACTTTCATTTAATTCAGGTGCTACAAAGATTTGGCCAGGTGAATGGGCCAACATTAAAGCTGGATTTTTAGAAGCATCATCTATTCCTTCCTTTCTACCCTCCTCCTGACATGGCTCAACCTGATTGGTGGGTACACAATTATGTCCTTTTGAGGTCTATTTTGAAGCCCGTTCATTAGTGCCCTCTGGATGTGATATCTTCTCTCCATGTGTGTGCCCATGAGCAGCTGGTTCGCGGGGCCCATCATCCAGCTCAACCGGGTGCCCATGAAGCCCGATTCCCTTTCTCTGAGCGTGCCTTGCTTCTCCACTTTTCCCATGATTTTCTGATGATGTGTCCGATGTTTGCAATCTACCCCCATCGTACTTCCCTGAAATTCCAGCTTTGGCGACTTGATCAGCCAGAGGTGCCTCAGCAGGAGGAGTCTTCCTTCGGACCAATGGGTTATGAGCTTCTTTGGACCGGTCCAAGCTCTTCGTCCGTTCTCCTTCTTCCCTTATGTATATTCTGTTCATCTTCCCTTATGTATATATATGTATAAGATATATATACATATCTAAAAATTGTTTAAAATATATAGATAAATCAATATAAATCTAAAAACATTATAAAAACTATAATATCTAATTTTTATATATATTTATCATATATAATTAGTGATAGGATTAGGCGGCCACAAGTGCGGCCAGCCTTATCCTATCACTACTCTATATATATATATATATATAGGGAAGTGTTAGTATGCGGCCGGCCGCACTTGCGGCCGGCCCATACTAACACTCACCCTCAAAACAAAATTTAAAACAAACACCCAACACCCCATATGAACAGCTGTGATAGTATGGGCGTAGTAATTGCGTAGGCGCTATCACGTATATATATATATATATATATATATATATATATATATATATATATATATATATATATATATAACCTAGAGTAAACAAGCAATTATGAAATTTAGTGAGTATCACGCAATTTCATATTTTATAAGGTATACATGTAACTTTGCCAAAAAATTAAAAAAACTCCAAATAAATTTAATTATTTTAGAAATACTTTACACAAAATGCAAATTGAATTTCAAAAAACTATAAAACTAAAGAGATCTAATGAACACAAATTTTGAAAATATATGATTCATTGAGTTTATTATGTTTTTAAATTTAAAGTATGAATTTTTCTCATCTTAATGAAAATGGTTTTTCTAATTTTCAAAAATTAAAATTAAAATATGAATTTTAACCGAATTTTTTGTGTTTGTAAAATCTCATTTAATATTTTTAAATTATGTTTCTACTTCAAATCAGGAAATTGAATGCAACTAATTAAATGATTAGCATTTATTTTATACAAATAAATAAACTATTGGAACTAATTAGCTGCTTCTAATTCTTTTAACCATTTCAGATCATTTCTTGCTTGTATCGTATACAGATGCAGTATTGGCATTGATGAAAGAAAAAAAAAATTCCAAATATATTTCATTAAGCCAATGAACCGAAAGAGTAGCTTATCCCATGTAATTAATTCTGGTTCTAAATAAACATTAGAATTTTTCAATTGATGGAATGTTAAATTTCAGAAAAAGAACAAAATATATTTGAATCAACTACAAGATTACGACAGTACCTCCACAGTCACAACCTATCAAACCCTTGCTTCCAGACTCCACATGAGTTCAAACAATTTATAATATTAGTAAACATACAGATGATTATTTAATAATAACACTATCCCACACATAACAACTTCCTAATAATCAGAAGCACAAATGTACCTAAAACAATAACCATACTATAAGACTCAAAAAAGTTGCAGAGCTTTGATCAACATTTCTTTTAATGGTGTATGAAAACCGTAGATTATAAGTTGAAATTAACAATCAAATGCTCTTTATTTTGCATTGATTAACCTATCCAGAGTGTCAACCACATTCCTCATGCTTGGCCTCTTTTCAGCATTGATTTGAACACAAGCTAAGGCAATTTTAAGCACAGAAATCATCTCATCTTCTTTCTGCAGTTCAGGAGCTAAATTAGGGTCCAACAAATCTCTGAGGGGTCTCTTCTGTGCCATGCAGAATTCAAACCACTTAACAAGGTCTAATTCTGAAGTATCCAACAGAAACATTGGAGGTCTGCCAGAAATCAGTTCCATCAGAAGCACTCCATATGAATAGACATCACATTTCTGAGATGGTTTCAGAGTCCTCAGTGCTTCTGGAGCATGATAACATGATCCGATTTTTGGGGTTGGGCTGAATGGGACATCGGTCTGCTGAATTTGAGGTTTTTCGGTAGCAACACGGTCTGATTGCAGCAATGAGGATCCCTGGACTATGTTAACAAGACGACCAAGACCGAGATCAGATATGTAAGGTTCCATGTTTTCGCCAAGAAGTATGTTGTTTGGTCTGAGATCACCATGGACACACTTCTTTGGACTGAACTCATGCAGAAATGTCAGGCCCTGCGCAATTCCTCTCATTATGTTCACTCTCATACCCCAGGACATCGGTTTAAACACAAGCATGCCCGGTTTACCTGAAATCAAATCCATGATGATGTATATAGTATGTCACCATGAGCCATATCAGAAAAAAAAAAAAAAAGGGAAAACTGCATACTAATCCTATTTATTTAGATTAGTTTCTTCAAAGGTTCATAAATTGATTGAATTTCCCACAAGACATCTTTATCTTCTTGTTGTATCTTGAATGAATGTACTATTGTACACTAACCAACCGAAAACATAGCAGACATAACAGCAAGTTAATTAAAACCTCTAATAAACTTTGTGCACATTAAAAGATGAGTAGAATTTAGCTTATACCATGAATTGCAGCAGAAAGGTTGCCATTTGGTATGTAATCATATATGAGCAGCTTCTCCTGATTAGACCAGTAATAAGCTCTCAGAGTGACAATGTGAGGATGCTTAATCTTTCCAATTGCCTCCACCTCTGCCTTGAACTCCTTAAACCTCTGCGAGCTTCCTTCCCCCAACCTCCTCACAGCCAAGTTCATTCCATCCTCCAACACAACCTTGTACACAATTCCCATCCAGCTCTTGCCAAGAACAAAGGCAGAAGCCTTCAAGAGCTCATCCATATTGAAACGCACACCGCCATCCAGAGGCACTAGATCATGCTGTTCTGTATCCTCAGATATAGTCTCTGACTCGCCTTGCGCAAAGAAACATCGGCATTCCTTCCTAACATTAGGACCCTTGTTGTTATTTGAATCACTTCCCTCCACCTTTTCCTTCCTCACTGAAGAAGTTGCTCTCTTGTAGCAGTAAAAGAAAAGCAACGCTATAACAGATATTCCAAAAACATCACTCACAACTACAGCAATCACCAAGGCATTGCTCAGGCCTCTGTGGCTGTTACTCTTTCCACTGTTACCTTCACTGCTCCCTACTTGGGATACAGGTGGTTGGTAGTTGCCAGGCTCAAAGGGGACTGATGAGGATGGACTGCTCACATCCACAGAGAAAGAAGAATTACAAGCTCTCTTCAATGGCGGTCCACAAAGACCAGGGTTCCCTATAAATGCTGTCGGCCCTCTATTCACCAAAGCATCATTCTGAGGAATGAGACCACTCAAATTGTTGAAACTCAGATCAATATACACTTTCTCTGGGAGATTGGCAAGGCTGGGAGGAATCAACCCAGAGAATAGATTATGGGACAAGTCCACAGTTCCTTGAAGACTGGAAAGCTTACCAATGTCACCAGGGATGGAGCCATTCAGCAAGTTGAAAGAAAGGTCCAGTTTTTCAAGCAAAACCAAACTGCTCCCAAAGCCAATGGGCAAGGGGCCAGAGAAGTTGTTGCTGCCGAGGTGAAGGGACTTGAGCCTTTGGCATCCCATCAATGAGGAAGGGATCAAACCTGTGAAGAGATTGCGGGAGAGGTCCAAAGTCTGCATGGAAGTAAGGTTGCTGATCTCTTGAGGGAGAGGCCCAGACAGGGAGTTGCCATAAAGCACAACACTTTGGAGGCTCCTGGCAAAGAAGAGCTCCAATGGCAGGCTTCCATAGAGTCCATTGCTCCTGAGATTGAGATGCCTCAGGGAAGAAAGAGAGCCAAGAACAGCAGGAAGGTAACCCACAAGCCCCTTCCTTGGTATGCTCAGAGACACCACCCTGCCTTGATTGCATGTAATGCCATTCCAAGAGCATGGGTCCTCTTCAGAGGAGTTCCAGTTGGCCAGACAACCATCTGGATCATGAGTGATGGAAGCCTTGAAGGAGAGGAGGGCAGTAACCTCCTCACTCCTCAAACTCAGGCCATGAACAGAATGAACTACAAGTGGACTGATACTGCAAAGCAGAAAGACCACCAACAACAGACCCATCAGTGAAGAACCCAAGAAGGATTTGTTCTCAAATGGAGTGGATGATGCATGAGTAATAACACTGTCAAGTTAAAAGAAGGAAAGGTGGAATAGTTTTTTGTAGTGGTTGCTTTAGCTTTGGGAAAGGAGAATAAGAGAAAGAAGGGTAGAGATGAAGTGTGGGGAGAATAGTAGAATACCTCACAGCTTTTGCATTCTCTCAAGTCTAAATAAAAGGTTTCATTCAGCTCACACAACCCCACAGCTATTTAGCATCTTGTTCCAATGTTTTCTTTTCCTGTGTCCTTTTTTTTCTAAAAAGTTGGTGTTCCAATGTTGCCGTGTACTTGGCGGGAGTCCACCTGTTCTAATGTTGGTGCTTTTTCTTTAATAAATCAGGCTAATATTTGTTATTGTTTTGCTTTAAATTTGAATTACTAAGGATTAATTGTTGTATCTATGGTCACACGGAGGCCATGTTGTGTTATTTGGGGACCAACTATTCATCTATGTTTAAAAGATAGTTTTCTATGTGCCACCCCTAAAACATAACAAAATTATTTGCCACCTTCTTATTTTTCAGTAATATCTCATAACACCTTATTTTATTTTTATTTTATTTACTACAAACCCCTAACCAAAATCTTTTATGTTTTAATCTAAGGGAAATGCAAAACCTCAAGTTACAATATGTAAAACATTCATTTTGACTTCTTTTTTTAATATATGTTAATCTTTTCTTTCATTTCTTTTAAGTTTTTTAATGCATGTCCTTAAAAATTAAATAAAAAATATTAAATATAAATTTATTTGTAGCCCTCTTAATAAAATTATAATTTACTTATAACCTCTTTTAAAATATTTTTAATTACTTATCAGTCATAAACAGGTATGAACCATGAAAAAAATAGAGTATTTTTGCCTTTTAGTTGACTTTTTAAATGGTTTTAAAAATATTTAGGGCTTTTGGTTGGGAAAACAAACTCAAAGGGTGACAAGTAGAATAAAAATAAGATAAGGAGTGTTGTGGGGAAAATCCTGTGAGACTTGTGGCGCGATCAGTACGACCCGATCCAAGGGGACATGTGGCAGAGAGTCAGCGATACGGGGGAAATAGCGCCCGCGCGAGTTTCCGCTCCAAAGGAATATTGGAAAAACCAAACTTCCAAAAGACGTTGGAGGCTCGGCTGAGGGGCACGTTAGAAGCTTGGCCAAGGCTCTAGAGGACCTCGTTTGAGCTAGCATCCAGTTGGAACTTACTTTGCACCCAAGCAAGAGGTTGCTTAGGGCCCAAGCCAATGATAGTGGAGGAGATGACAAGAAAATGTATAAAAGGGGGAGGAGAAGAGAGAAGGTGGGGACATCTGGGAACCTCTCTTGAGTTGCCTTTACTCTTCCCTCCCTTGTCCTTTATAATCCGATCACCCAATCTAGACCAAATCTCTCATCCCAAGCTCTTTCTCTCGCTCTCATTACTTCTTGTCTTCTTCCTCTTTGATTCGGCGAATTGACTTGATCGTAGGAGAGTCAGAGGATCTTTCCCTAGACTTCTTTGCAGGTCAGCCCTTACTGAGGAAGACAAGACGGGTTCAAACGGGAAGGATGTACAACTCTTACCGGCAGCTAAATCTCTCACAATCAACAACACCAGGAGTCTCCTAATAACATATTCTACTGGTTGATCCCGATCAACTCCGATCTCGAGGAGGAGCCGATTGTCGACATCAACAGTTAAAACCTTCTGTAGGACTTCTTGATCGATAAAGCTGTGCTTATTCCAATAATGGTGAGAGGCAAGAAGAATCTGATCCCTTCCTTGACCAATGAGGAAGTCACTGAACGGGGCACGGGGCCTCGTAACGAGACCATCCCTCTGGAGCGAGCAACAATCCAGGAAGAAGACCCACGAGACCTTCGAATCCGAATGCTCTAGAAACAGTTGGAGTTGCTCACCAAAGATCTCCACATGCAAGAGAAGCAAGTTCCTCGGACCCCCGGACAGCCGAGGTATTCCAAAGTTCAGTCGTCCGATGTCAATAGGCAATCATCCCAATGAACTCCGCGCCACCAGGCCCAAACTCAGAAAGAGAGGGAGAGTCCTTTTCAAATAGTAGTACTAGATCGACCCGATCATGGACCCGTTATGAGGAGCTTCCCCGTCTGTGGCGTAAGCTTACCCCTCACCCGATAAGAGGACACGAGAGGTACTCTTCTACCGCCATCCCATCGTTTATTCCGAGTATACTCCAGGTACCTCTACCACTTGGGTTTCAAATACCCTCAATAGAGACGTATAACGGCACTTCGAACCGTGTAAATCATCTCGAGGACTTCAAAACCGTGATGCTCCTTTACAGATCCTGATGTGAGAATATGTCTAGAGCCTTTCGGGCCACTTTGAGAGGCCCTGGACATACATGGTTTTCTGGTCTCCAGCCATGGTCTGTTTCATCTTTCAGAGGCCTAAGCGAACACTTCATAAGACACTTTGTGAGCAGCAAGAAGCAGAGAAAAATGCATGTTATGCTCATGAGGATTAAGCAACAGGAAGGCAAGAAACTGTGCGGCTACATCCACCGGTCCAATATGGAGCTATTGGAAATCCTTATCGTGGAACAAACCTTTACAATCGTGGCATTCACAGAGGGATTGTGAAGGTCTTCATTTCAATTTTCTTTACTGAAGAGATAGCCGAAAGATCTGGCGAACCTCCTCACTAGGGCCGAGAAGTATATCAATGCGGAAGAGTTCCAAGCGGTCAAGTGAGAGGAAAGTCGGCTAGAGAAGACAAAGAAAGAGAAGAGCCTCACGTACGTAATACAACACAAGGCGCCTAATAGGCAAAGGTTCTAAGCTTGGGAAGACGTCAAGAAGCCTGAAATGAGGTTTCGCAATTACGCGCCCCTGAATACCAGTCGGAGCGACATTCTCATGAATATAGTGGACTCGAGAATGCTTAAATTACCTAAGAAAATGAAGTACTCAAGCAAGAGGAAAGATAGCATGAAATACTATCATTTTCATCGAGACTGGGGGCACAATACAGATGAATGCATCCAACTCAGGGACAAGATCAAGAAATTGATCAGTCGAGGACACCTAACCCAATATCTGAAAAAGAATCGATAGGAAGAGGGCCTGTTCTCCCCTCTAAAGAAACAAGACCCCATCGGAGTGATTCACGTGATCACGGGAGGGCCCACTAGTGGAGGGGAGAACAACTCATCCCAAAAGAGGTATGCTTGGATGACACACCAAACCAGTCCAACTGGGAAAAGAAGACTTTTTGAGCAGCCCACTATATTTTCTGACGGCGACTTGAAAGGTGTGAAGCACACGCACGATGAATCATTGTTAGTCACTCTGAACATCATTGGATATGAAGTCAAGAGGGTTCTTATAAATAGCAGGAGCTCGCTCGACGTCCTCTTATGGAGCGCGTATGAAAAGCTGGGGATCAAGAAAGAGATATTGCACCCAACAAGGTCATCACTGGTCGGGTTTTTTTTTTTTGGTTGTGGGGAGGGGGGAACGGTCCAACCAAAACGAATTGTGGCCCTCCATCTCACAGTAGGGACCTCTCCTCTCCAATCTATGATTATGACCAACTTCCTGATGGTTAGATCCCCTAATGTCATAATGGGGGACTTGACTTTGAATGCGCTTTGGGCGGCTGTGTCGACCTACCATTTGGTCATGAAATTCCCAACCAAATGCGGATGCGGTGAACTTCGGGGGAACGTCGGTTGGGCAGATGTGCTAAATGGCCCTCCTTAAGGAGTTAAAGACATGAAATAAAGAAAGGGCCGAACAAGCCGAACAGACCCAGGTAGAAGGTGGGTCTTAGCTCTATGGGTCAAAGAGACTGTCATTTGTCTCTCGTCTTGAGAAGTCGCTCTCTTACTCGGAAGTTGTGAAAAAAACTCTACCTCTCGACCTCCGAAAGATGTGTGAATAACTACAGATTCTCGGTTGGGTTTGGCCACAAAGTCTTGCTCAAGGGCCAAGAAGTACAGCACGTGTTCATCAAAAAGTCTCGATTAAGGGTTGAGTAGAGCAGTGCAACTCGTACTCACCTCCCAAAGTCCCACTCACGGTCTGAGAAGCGTTCTAAGCTCTTATTGCTAAATCCTGAGTAAGAGCCAAGTAGCGCAGTGTAACTCACACTCATCTCCCAAAGTCCCGTTTACTGGTTGAGAAGCTTCTAAGCTCTCATCGCTAAGTCCCTAGTAAGGGCCGAGTAGCGCAGCTCACACTCGTCACCTAAAGTAGCGCTCACGGCCCGAGAAGTGTTCTAAGCTCTCGTCGCTAATTCTCGAGTAAGGGCAGAGTAGCATAGCTCGTACCCATCTTTCAAAGTCCCTTTATGGGTCGAGTCACGCTCACATGCTCGAGTCAAGATATGACCACATACTCGATCCCTAAAGTTTCCTTACGAGTGGAGTCACGCTCAGGTACTCGCAATGAGATATGACCATGTACTCGACTCAAAGTCCCTCTATGGGCCGAGTCGTGCGCACGTACTCGAGTCGAGATACGACCATGTACCCCCAAAATCGCCCTATGGGTTGAGTCATGCTCATGTGCTTGCGTCTAGATACGACCACGTCTCAACTTAATGCCCCTCTACGGGCTGAGTCACGCTCATGTGCTCAAGCCGAGATAGAACCACGTACTCAACCCTCAAAGTCCCCCAACGGGTCGAGTCATGCTCACGTACTCGTATCAAGATACGACCATGCACTAGACTCAAAGTCCCTCTACGGTTTAAATCACGTTCATGTGCTCGAGTCGAGATACAACCACGTACTCAACCAGAAAGTACCCTGGTGGGGCCGCATACGAAGGAACTCACTGATTGTATTAAGGAATGCCTACCAAAACCCCAAGAGAGTCTTGACATGTTCAAAGGTTAGGTAAGTCAATGCCAACTCCACCATCAATGCAAAAAATGGAGCAACCCTCGCAGTCGAATAGTTGCTCTCAACAGGAGTAGAAATGATGACCTTTTAAACTAGGGGCAAAAAACCAACATGGTACGATCAGATCGTCGCTCTCGGCAGGAGTAGAAATGTTGATTAGAAAATCTCGTTGGGTACAAGGTTGACCCGCCGTAGTTGGGCCATCGCTCTTGATAGGAGTAGAAATGAGGGTCAATAAAATCCTTAGGAAGGTAGACTCCCCATAGTCGTGTTGTCTCTCTCGGAGAAAGTAGAAACAACAATCAGCAAAACCAATGGGAATGTCTACTCCTGAATTAGGAATCAATTATAGACAGAAAGTTGTAAGATGAAGACAATGTCTACAAGGCGAAGCAAGGCTTATTACTAGAAATTTTTTGATGTGGTCCCTTTGGGACACCTGGACTTTATCCGAACTTACAAAAAAGGACTGAAAACTATAGAATCTCAAGCCGACCCAATGAAAGCCATCAAAGGATGTTACCGGTACTTCCCATCGATGATCAGGAAGGCGACGCTTGGAGAACACATAGATGGGTGACCCAACTGAGTATTGGAAGTGTAGATCTAATGGCTTTAGGTCTCCCATGCACAATCAAGTTAGGTAAGCTAAGAGGCCCAGATGAAAGGCCCAACACCAGGACAAAGCCTCTATAGGGAGGTATAGGTCTTAGGGTGGCATAGGATCCTTGGAGATCGAGCCTTATCCCTGTGCTGATGAAGTGCCACCTACCTTGGTTGGGCCCTCATTAGTACTGTGCTTGAACGAAGAATAGACCCCGAACTAGGGTGTCCATAAGAAAATCGCCCCGCCTTGGAGTTGACTCGTAACGATGGCCGCGCGCTGTAAAGGCGTGAAATAAAACAGTTTCGCAAGGGAGCGGAATATAAATAGAAGCTACCAACTCAATGGGGAGGCCATGCACCATCGAGTGGGAGAGGGATTCCTCCAGAAGAATGTGAGAAGGGTCAAAAGCTCTCGCCCGACCTAAAGAAAGAGAATGAGAAGCTATACCCACACGGAGGCTATTTATGGGCACTTGAGAAGAAGATCCGATGCGAAGAGCTCTCCCTCAAAAAGGGTGAAAAAGAAGGAGAAGCATGTGGATCGTCTCTAAAGGGTACTAGGGCCACTGTCAACATGTGAATACCTCAGGGAAAGTGTTCCCAAGGGCAAAGTATGTTTTGGTTGGCATAGGTCCCAGGAGCAAGTTTAGGAATAGATCTAGGTCAAAGCGAAGGAATTCATTAATAACTCATTCTTTTCATACATCACGAACGAAACTGAGAAAAGGGGGAGATATGAAACTACGAACAGTTTTGTTGCAACATGATAGAAATGGCATTTGCAATATATGATAAGAACCTTAGGAGGAAGAGCCTCAAGAGGGAGGAGACTCGGACCTCAATCGTAGCGTCGGGAACCACAAAGGTATCACTCCCGGAGAGCTCCTGTTTTCCATCTCAGGCAATGAAAACTTCCTCAGACACTGCGGTGGGCGCAACCTCCGCATGCTCATGCTCAGTCGGTGTAGTCAGGGATCCTGAAGGGGTAGACTCCCCATCGGATAAGGAGGTCACCTCACTACCGGACAACCTCTCTTTGGAAGACAAAGGAGGGGGATAACACAGGGACTCCTTGAACCCCATAGAGGTCAGGTCCAACCCGGGATTTCGGCGAGCGACCTCCTGGAAAATTCTGAAGCCTTCCTCTACCACATGGTGCCCTTTCGCACAAACCATCTCTTGAAATTTGTCAGAATGCACGAACTGATCTATGGGTTCGGTGATGGCTCTCTCCATGGCCTTTATCATGTTTGCTTGATGCAATGATCCCTTTACTTAAGCCTCAATGGTTTCCATGCGTGCTTTTTTAAGAGCGATTGTATAACTCTGAGTCTCCTTGATCATGGCATCCTGGGTAACCTAGGCAATTTTTATGAAGCAACCAACTTGGTCTACAGCTCCCCTCATTCTCTCTCGACCTCCTCCAGTCGGGTCTTCACAGTCCGAAGTCAACCCTCGATTTCCCTTAGGGTGAACTGGGTCCCTAGCAACAGCTCCTACGGGTTCCCATAGAAGGTTCTAGGGTTAAGGTGAGTTAACACGAGCCCTAGACGAGTAGACAACTGTATTGACAAGGCAAGAAGTTGGGAGAAAGGGGAGAAGAAAAGGAGCAACGTTAGAAGCACGACAAGAGCGAGACTGACTTATCTTAGCCCCAACCAGAGCAAGGTGAGAAGCCACCATTGACCCATCAAGTCGCTTTAACCTAGTAAGAGTCACACCTCGGACTTGGCCGAGGTGCACCGACAGACTGGCTGCACCCAAGCAAGGACGAGCCCCGCATAGATGCAAGGTCTCAGAACCTGGTACAAATAATATTTCAGAGCTAATACAATGGAAATAATAAAAGGGTTTACACAACCCTATGAAACAGAAACAACGGAAGTAATAATAAAAGGGTTTATATAAACCTACAGAACAGAAACATATAGTCACCCATGGTCCTTTAACATGGTCCAGAATAACACACAAGTCTCACATAATACATAACTACGAGGTTCACAGACCTCAACTACACTCAGGAATATAAATAGGTGCATGCCAAAATGTTTATGAGGTTCACATTATTGATGGTAGAATTTTAATATCTCTCGCATAATAGTTACCTATTATTATTTAGGGTTTAGGGTTAGGTTAAATAATAGACCTAAGTTTTATTATTGTAAATTTTGATTGTGTAATTGTGATTATGTGTTGATTCTGATTATTATATTTTTTACAATGATAAGAAATTGCCATTTGTCCATTAATTATTATTTGTTTTGTACATATAAATCATTGTTGTTTTAGTGAATATTTTACTTTGAATGTCAAGTTGATCTTATCTCACTGAGAGAAAATATCTTACCAACTCATGTCATATAAGTTAGATTGATGTTTAATACAAATTAATTTATTTAATTAAAAATATGGCGGGGCGGGGCGGGGCATGAAGGAAAACCATGGTAATAGATGTAGTATTCAAAATAGTACTATTTAGGCGGGGCAGGGCAGGGGGGGCGGGGCACGGGGCAAGGGATGGTTTAGGCTGGGCGGTGGTAGTTGTATGGTCCCAGATTTTTTTTATTTTTTTATTTTTTTGGGGGGGGGAGGGGGGATCTTATCCCATCGGAAAGGCTGTTCCTTTCCAGTAGTCCCCGCCCCCGCCCCGCACCATTGCCATCCCTACTTATTGTAATAAGCATTAAATTCAAATACAAAAAATAAAAAATAAGAAAATTTTACTCATAGGTAAATTTATGTTTTAACTGTTTTTTTTATCATTTAACCCCATGCATTGTTTATATTTATATATAAATACACACATATTAAAGTGGGTAGATAAAAAAATATAGGTTTTAATGTTTTTTTGGGTTTTTTTCATGTAAGCCCATTATATATATATATATATATATATATATATATATATATATATATATATATATATTGGGGTGGGAAGTGCTCTCCCGGTCCCCGCCTTGAATGGGGCGGATCCCCTCAGCGAGCGGGAATTCCCTGCCCTATGCCCATTGGTATGTAAGATGTTATTATTTGGTAGGTTAAGTAAGATCTATTTTGAAAAAAATTGATGTTTATTATCTATTTATTCAGTTAAATAACATGGTTTCAAAAAACCTCTCAATTATATATATATATATATATATATATATATATATATATATATATATATACTGTTTCCACATTTTTAAACCATGAATTTCTTAAACCACCCCTCCTTTGTTTCTTATTCAACTAGTCTCTTCTTTACTCTAATTTCATTTTCCCCCCCTCAAAGCCAGTCATGGCTTTTCTCTAATTGCCACATGTTGATGTTAGTTCCGACGAGGTGGTTGTGAGGCAATAGGATATACTCCCTCTCTTTCGTGAACACAAAATCTCACCCACTCACAATCAATCAAATACCACAAATATGAAGAGAGGAGACACAAAGGTTTGGTAACAAAGTTTGGCTTCCAAGCCTACATCTTAGAGACCTTGCCCGGAGAAAACAATCCACTAAAAGAGTTGTAAGGTAAATGAGTACAAGAGTATCTCTCACAGTCTCTCAACCAATACAAGCACCCACTCATGATTACCTGATGACCACTATCAACCTAAACACCAGGGGACTCTCCGGTGGCTCATCCTAAATACTAAGAGCTAGGTGATAGCTCTTAGAAAAGAGCTATTTTAGTAGGTGTTTGTTAAGGAATTTAGAGTTGAAAAGTGCAATATTGAATGAATACATGTTGTTTTAGCTCTAAAATACATTCCTTGTACATTTGTGTTGTCTTGTACGCTTTCATGATGTTTTACACCTGTTTGTAGTTGATAAATGCTAAAACAAGTGAAGTATTTGTGCAACAGGTCACTTGAAGCAGCACAGAAGAAAACATCGCGATGTTTAATGGGGACAGAGTGCCAAATCCACCCAACAAGATAGATCGCGATGTTCTCCAGAACATCGAGATGTGAAAGGAAATAACATCACGATGTGAAATCGTAGCATCGCGATGTTTAACACGAGTTGAAGGCAGTTTTCAAGCAAAAAGACAGATCGCGATGTCCGTCAGAACATTGCGATGGTACATTTCTAGGGTTTCTCAGAGGACCAAAAAAACATCGCAATGTCATTTCCTAACATCACGATGTCGACTGCGTTGGGTATAAATAAGGAGAAATTAGCTAGGGTTTGGCATCTTTGCTTGGTGGCGGCTGCATGCGATAGCACTGGTCTTGAGGGCAATTTCCAGAACCTTGGAGCTGGAGATTGTACATTTATGAGGGGGAACTTCTTGTATCTTGTCTTTAATGTTTAGAAATCTCTTTTAGTTCATTTATGGATGTTTGTATGGAAGCTTTCATTGCTATTGATGTATCTTTTGCAATAGTAGCTTAAACACACTATCTATGGTTGTATGGATGCTATGACTTGAAACATTTATTATCCTTGGTTTGCTTTGCTATCTTGATTGTGGATGTGCCTTTGAATCTCTCTCTTTAATCCTCATTAGTTGAAAGACAATGAGTGTCTTTAACTTCAAGCACTATAAGAAATCTAGGCTTATAAGTAGAGTAGAGGATTAGAGTGGACGGAGTGACACCGCTTTGTCCTCTTAGTAAGAAATCAGTAAAGGCAATTCCATGGTAGTGATAGAGTGTTGTTCTATAATGTTTCTAATGTACCAATAGAAATATGGACTTTAGATGCATGATCCTTAAAAATAAGGTCCTGTAGGATGCACCCAGAGTGCACACAAGCACATCACTTTATCATCTATACACCCACACCCATTTTGAGAATTTACCCCCTTTAATCCTCTGTTCAACAACAACTCACTTACAACCAATCACAATCTTCAATATTACACATTCAACCTTTTTACTCACTCATTCATAAGTAGGAAAATCTACTCTCCGTTCTCTTGGGATTTCGACCCGGTACTCACCGGTTTATTACTTGCGACTACGTACACTTGCATGCGGAAACTTGACACTCAAGTTTTCTGGTCAACACTGGGCCTTGTATATACGTCTCCATGTCACTGAAATAGAACCTGCCTCTTTTAGAATCTCCGCGACAACTAATTTGGACACCTTCCAAATTTAGCTATTGCAATTCCTATTCAACCAGACTTGCAACGTGGCTAGACTGTTGAACTAACTAAGGCTGCAGCTTTCGCTGCAACACAACCTCAAGACGTCTCCAACCCTACCGATTGTGTCTGAGTTGAATACCGTCAGATCCTCCTGACCAAGACCATGACAACTAGCTGGACCTATCTCCGTCACGTCCGTAGTCTTCTTCAAAGCTCGCACCTCACCAAGGCCACAAACACCTATCCAAACTTGATCTCCATTTATCCAAGTTTGGTCATCAAAATCTCCATTAAAATAACCCTTACCATATTTATCTTTCAATCAAATCTTCAATCAAATCTCAGCTCATTTCCATATGTGGCATGCACCTATATCAAATCTCCAATCAAATATTCTGCTCTTTATTAAATCTGAGCCATGCGCTATATTAGCCTTTACTTAATATAGTCTTCAATCAATTCCGTTTTCCAAGTTGAACATGTTGCCATATGTGTTGCCGCCATCTTCCAAACTTCAGCTTACACCAAGCTTGCTCTCTAATTCAACAGTTACCTTACCAATCATGGCTTCAATAATATCTCCCGTTCCCAGCTCCTTACCAAGCATGTCTCTAGCAAATCCTCTCCAAAGAAATTTCCAATAGTCTTGTTAGTGTCTTCCAAAGATAGCCTTTTACCAAAAATACTTTCATGAAATCTTCAAAATCTTCCCATGTAGAGTTCTCCATGTTTTGACTTGTCAACCATGTATTGTCATTGTGCCTTGGTCAACCTGCTATGTCACCACGGTGTTAAATGATGTCAATCAAAATGCCTTTACACTTACAGTTGACTATAACGAACCTTCTCATGGAGTCATTGGCTAATTACCGAAGAGAAAGTTGGCTAATATTTTATCCAAAAAAAAAAGTTGGCTAATATTGTTGTGGTGTAGTTTCAAGAATTTTTTATTATTATAATAGTTAGTTTTCCTACAAATGCCTAGTTATTCATATCTTGTATATAACAGTTCTTTTTCTTTATCGATTAAGTACTCATTATTTGGCCAAATTGTTCATATTGTACTGTTTGGATGGCATAGTAACTCCACCTGTTTATTTTAAAAGCCGAGAATTTTAGAAAAATCTAGTTTAAAAGTTGAAAAGGAAACAACTAAAGAAAAGAATGTAATAATTGCAGGTTTATTTAAACTGAAGGGTGTTTTTTTATATCTTTTTATTAAATGTTTTTTTGGCAATTTTAATATATTTTTGTAAAATATATTAAAATTGTCAAACAAATATTACAGATAATATCAATTTTAATATATTTATTTTTTTTATTATAATTAAAAGTAAATATTTGTTTTTACACAACTGCTTTATCATTTTTTTTTGTAATATAAATCTATTAAATGGTCTAAATTAAGACATAAATTGCAAAGATTACAGATTCCAGGAAATTAATTTTCATCCTCTCTGGATATATATGTTTGCCAAGTCTTGGTCAATATTCTGCCAAGCAAGCCAATCAGCACTAGTGTCACTGTTAATAGTATCCAACTTAGAACAGGAAACAGGTGCAACAATTAGTCTTTCCAGACTTATAACATAATAATCACTGTGTTTCAAGAGTCATATTAATTAATTCCTCCTTGATGAATATGCAAATTGTAGACAGTCCTTGTGAAGGTTGATGAGAAGAGTTTTTCATCCGTCCTCAAATTTAGTGTTGATTTTTTTTTTTTTTTTTTTTGATAAAGACTGTGTTGGCTCACCAAGAAGCGTGACAGCTCGATTCTGTATTCTTCTACGGAAGAACCCAGTCCTTTTACAAGGGATTCAGATACCAAAAAGTTTGGATGCCATTGTTTTTAGTGACAGTTTTGAACAAAATTTAATGTTGGGTTTGATTCGGTTCAAAAGAATCCAGATTCATAAGTGCTGGATGTCCGCTTCCATTACATTCTAATTTCCAACTCATCATATACAGATTTGATGGGACATTTTCAATGTTGGCATATATATATATATATATATATCAGCAGTGACAGGAAGCAAGGTTGGAATAATAATAATAATCCTCTACTGATCATTTATAATATCCTCAGAGAAGAGAAGGTTGACAATTTAAGCAGACCCTTTGATTCTTCAGTGTTTGTTGGGTGACCAAATATGCAGGACTCTGGACACCAAGATTGGAATTAGATGGCACCCTAATTGTCGCCGACATTCATGCAGCAAACGGCTACTAAATTTAAATTACTTTTCTTTCTTTCTTTGTTTTTTTGAAGATTGATTGGCTAGGGCCGATATAGGTTGCGTTTACCAAAGAGGAAAAGAACATTTTAGATTTCTTTTTCATAAATATAAATATAGACAAGTTACTAAAAACACAGTATAGATATGGTTAAAACCTTCAAAAAAAAAATTTTATGAGAAAGAATGTGTTATATATAAAAGTTGGACATCTTGGACCTATTTTCAAACTCAAACTAATGCTACAGTAACAAAAGAAATGTACCAATAAAAATAGCATTATTATTTTCAGTTAAAAATAATATATATTTTTGTGTTTGGCAGAAGGGTTAGGTAGAAATTTTTTTATGTTTAATGATTTGTAAATGTTAATTTTTTGTATTAAATGTTATTAATATTCTATAAAAAATATTCCTTAATTAATGCAATTTCCAAACATATTTTTTTATTGAATTAAAAAAATAAGTAGATTTTATATATAAAAGGATGGATAATGGGGTAACCTCATCATTCACTTACATGATGATTGCTGATGCTCAAATCGGTCACAGTTTGGGAGACCGCTTCTCCCTTAAGAGTTCAATTGAGAAGGAAGTGTTGTGGAGGTAGATGAAGTAAGGGACGTGAGCTTCCTATGATTGCTGGCCGCCTGTTGGCGAGGAGGCTGATAGGTAGTTCTCTAGGTGGTCGCTCTTTCCTGCAAAACAAAGAAGTCCAGGGGCTTCTTCCTCCCAAACCCTCCGATACTCAAGTTAGTTAGGTGGAAGGCGCAAAAGAGCAGAAGATAGGAGATGATCCTTTCACCTTATACTTGGGAGGCGACCTTGAGTCGCCCGCCATACCTATCCCCTTTCTGTGGCATGTTAGGGGTAGCCTCCCTACCAACCACCTTGTCAAGTACTCATCTCACCGCGCCAGCTAAATACGGCGCTCATCCTGGGTGGCAAGGGAGCATCCTCCTACCTTTTTGTGGATGGGAAAGGGATCTCTACGTGTCCCTTTTATGGCCGGGTTGGCTCCTTACGAGGTCTGCCTAAGTTGTGCCATGTGGAAGGGAGGAATTTTCCTCCCTTAACACTTGCCCACCAGGTTATCGGCCCAGTGGGTTCTCCCTTGGCGGATTTCGATACCCTTGTCCTTGGGCGGTCGAGCTGAATCGGTGTGCTTGGGAGGCCACTTTGGTAGTAGCTTCTTGTACGCGCTTGATTCCGGGCTAAAGCAGGGGAACAACGCAACCTCTCCCGGACCGGCCACCTTTTTGCGGGCCCTTTATCTCGACCCGACCTCGCATTTGGGACCCAATCCTATTCGGGTTTTGGCTGTTTAGGAGGTTCCTATATTGTTCGCAGGGAGCGGAGTGAGGGTAGGCTTTGCTGTGGGGATCTGGGACCCATCTCCCTTCTCCTCATTAATGGGATTCGGTGGCGTCATGATGGCGTGTTTTCCCAATGCCTCTTCGCAGGCCGTGGATGGTTGTGATGGTCCACGTGGCTATCATCCGGGGCGTTACTCTGCTTGTTGTGAGATCCCACTTACCTGAACATGATGACAATATGTCTTCCCTTTCTCTGCTTGAAAGTCTTTTAGGTCTTTCCTTGCGAAGCATCGTGGTCACCGTTCCTGGCAGCGATTCTTAAAGGTATCGATCATGGCAACCGAACAAAGTGTCTCAGATACGGACCCTGCCTCTTTTGCTAGCGAAGTTAGGGAGTCGGACTTCCTCAAGGTCGCGAAGCGCTTTGGGGTCTCTTCCCTTTTCGATTTCCGGTTACCAAGCCCTGCGGAGAGGACGGACCATCCTAGCGAAAGGTAGATTTCCCTCTATCAAGAGTCCTTCCAAGTAGGGCTCCGACTCCCAATACCTGAGGCCCTTCAAAAGGTTTTCAATAACTTTTGAATTAGCCCGGGTCAGGTTACCCCAACAGATTACGCACCTTGTGTGGCCTAGCTATCCTCTTCAAAAGGATGGGGATGGAGCTCACTCTGTGGTGGGTGCAACCAGGGGGAGCAAGGGGGTGCTTCAGCACCCCTTGGCTCCGGGAGGGTCTTTACCCCTGGCTCGAGGAGGGTTTTTACCTCCATAAGGTTTCTTTTATAAATAAAATTTTATTACCACATTTCAAAACAAAAATGTAGTTGTAGATTAGTGGTTAGAATTTTAGATTATGAATGTGGAGACTTGGGCTAGAATCCCAACATCTACAATTTGTTTTTTTAAATTAGTACTTTGCAAATCAACCCTTCACTTTCTCCAAGCCTCTTAGGCAAACACTTTTGATTGACCATTATGCATAAAGGTCCCTTGAAGAGTTCAATTCTCCTTCTCTATATGTATATGAACCCTTTTTTTTACAGATATACTCTTTGTTTAGCATTTATTCACGAAGATGATTTCATTAAGTATTTTAATCTTTTTTCTTAATTAAAATTAATGCAGGATGAGAGAAAAATTAACCTAGGCTTAGTAAGATGTTAGGGAGTTTATTAACCATAATTGGTGTGGTCTTCACAATTGATATCACTTATAAAAGGGTTAAAGCCATTTTTGGTCCCTGAAAACGGGACCAATGTTCATTTCCATCCCAAAATTCAAAATTTGTTCAATACGGTCCCTATGTATCGCATATTTTGACATTTTGGGTCCCTATATATTCCATATTTTGGCATTTTTGGTCCCTATTGCTGACGTGGCGGTCATGTGGAATACTAATGAAATGCATATAATCTTTTTATTATTATGTTTAGGTCGTTATTTTGCTGATGTGGAGTGATAAGTGGCAGTATATACTGATGTGGACTGTATTAAACAAATTTTAAATCTTTGGGATGGAAATGAACATTGGCCCTGTTTTCAGGGACCAAAAATGGCTTTAACCCCTTATAAAATTCAAATTTTGCTTATATATATATATATAATACTATGCGACCGGCCTTATCACTGTGCAAGTGCGGTCGCCTCTTTTTGGCCCACTTGCACAGTATTTTGAGGAAATCCAACCGTATGGATGGAAAGAACATCGAAGAATAAACTAGCATGTCAATTTTCATACAATTTGGGAACTTGTAGGGTCTATTTCTTAAATGGTGAAATTTTGAACCGGTAAGATTTCTATAAATTTTCACCCATTAAAATGAAGACCCTACAACTTCCCAAATTTTATGAAAAGTAATATGCTAGCTTATTTTTCGATGTTCAGTCCATCCATACGGTTGGAAATCCTTAAAACACTGTGCAAGTGGTCAAATGGGAGGCGACCTTACTTGCACAGTAATCTTGCCGGCCTTATAATATCATCTCCGATATATATATATATATATATATATATATATATATATATATATATATATATATATCCAACAAATCATTTTTTTTGTCTCATATCTTAGTGATTTCTTTTATTATTTGAAATTAATTTCAATATCATAATTATTTTATTGTGATTCATATGTTTTTTTAAAATATTCTTCCAATAAAATATTAATGGAATTAGACAAGTTCCCAAAGAATTAAAAAGATAAAACTTGTTATTTTTTAGCAAAGTAATTATAATAAACAAGTAATCTTAAGTTTGAATTAATATAATTTGTTTTATATTGAAGTCAGCACCCCTTTAATTAATTTTGATTTGGTTCCGCCGCTAGGTGCAGCTGCTTTTCCAGCTGAAGAGGAAACCTAGATCCAAGAGCAGCTGGGTTTACCTAGCTTCTCGGGAGAGAAAATACCTCTTCCTGGGTTCCCTCCGTTTGAAATAGGATAAGTGATGGTACTACTTCTTTTTTGTTTCTTGTTGCGGCCGGTGGGGCGTCCCTACAGAGGGAACCCCCTCCTAGATCCCGATTTCGATCTGAGTTTAACATATTAGGAGGCAAAGCAGAAGGAGGCCCTTATGGTCAACGCCCCTCTTGATCTTCGGAAGGCATTCGCCGAACAAGACCTTGTAGCTGCAAGGCTTTCCCAAGTAGGTAAATGCCTTCTTCTTTTCTTGGGCCTTTGGGGGAAGCTTGGCTTACCCTATTTCTGTTGTTCCCACAACAGTTGTTTCCCAAGAGGCCTTCCTTCTGAGACAGGCAATGGGAGGTCCCTCGGGACCTAAGGCCTTGGTTCCTGGGGCATCTTTCCCACGGAAGTCCAAACGGGTCGAGGGGAGCGGCGCGCGCCGTGAGAAGAGGTCCAAGCTTGCAGTGGAACCGGAGATTTCCTTAACCCCCGTTCCGGATCGATCATAGAGTACACCAGATACCAGGGCCCCTTTATTCACCGCAGGATACCATGCGACAAGTTCCCCAAGGCTGAGGGGCGAAGCAGGGCCTGGGGCGTCATCCTCTAAAAGTACCCCAACCACGTCGGGGGCCTTCCCGAGTTTTTTCCTCCCACCACACTATTCATGGACGTTCCTTCAGCCACCACGGCCTTCTTTAGTATTTACGCGGATTGTGCTAAGGACCTGATCGACTCTGTCGGTCAGGGGGCCTTGGCGCACCGTATAATGGTCGAGGCCAAGGTATGCCCAATCTTAGCATTTTTTGTTGATCCATCCTTCCTAGTACTAACCGTCCCATTGGCTTGTGTAGTTTATCCTTCTCTCGCTTCATGCGATACTCAGGCTGCTGGAGGGCACTTCGTCCTCCGACTCTACAAGCGACACCTTTAGAAGGGTCTGGGAGGAGCTAACCTAGAGAGGGTGTTGATCAAGAACTTGGAGAGGACACTGAAGGAGTTCTCTGGCCGTCAGATACATCCCTTCTCCCTTCTGCCGTCCAAGGGTGAGTGTCCCACTTAGCGTGTAGGATGGTTTTTTTTCACACAGGCTGGCCTCGTTGGGGAGGTTCATGACGCCATGAAGGTCCTTCGGGTTGAGGCAGACGCTTTTTGGAAGGTGATCCTCACGGAGTGCGAGCTGGTGAAAGAGGCCGTCCACGCCTTGTCCGAGCGGCTAAAGGAAGAACATGTAGGTTCTTTGGAACTGGTCAAGAGGCAGGAGGTTGAGAAATTTAAGGGGTACTTCACCTTTTCTGAGATGCTCGTAAATAGTCGAGCCAAGGCCGTAGCATAGTTCAAGGCGTCGCCTGAGTTCAAGATTCTCCTTGATGAGGAGGCCCTGGCCAATTCGCGAATGGGCTTCCAGCTCCTTCAAGACCTCGTCCGTCATGGTCCTGCTGTGAGCCTCTTGGAGATCGGTTATCAAGAGGCTGTGGGTCTTCTCCTCGAGAGAGTGGGGAGCAAAGGCGAGGAATTGGATGAAGCCAAGGGAAACCCGAGTTCGGATGTTCTGGGGGAAGACAAGGACCACTCCGGGAATGAGACAAGTCCGTTCCTCCCTTAAATGGTCTCCGGGTTTAGATAATGGGTCCGTCGTGTTGCCTCCCAGCCAATAGTTTTAAGCATCGCCTGTACTTTTCCTTTTTGGCCCGGTAT
This sequence comes from Dioscorea zingiberensis, assembly GCA_026586065.1. Taxonomy (NCBI): domain Eukaryota; kingdom Viridiplantae; phylum Streptophyta; class Magnoliopsida; order Dioscoreales; family Dioscoreaceae; genus Dioscorea; species Dioscorea zingiberensis. The sequence continues at coordinate 49,184,412 of CM048818.1, read as the reverse complement.
GGGTACGTTAATGTAAAGAACGCTTTATAGTCTTGTCTATTGAAGGGGTGTATACGTGACTTTTACTTTGCTTCTTCTGAATTCCCTTAAGCTGTCTCGCTTATCGCATCTCTCTGCAAGGGGTTTCGTGCTTTATTTGACTGAGTTGATAGGAGCTTTTACGATGCCTGGTCAAGCGACGCCAGTCTCGAGTTGAGCGACATTTTCCTTCTCAAGGGGTCGGGCGAGTTTTCCGCTGGCATTAATGCCACCATGCCAAGGGACTCTCCACCTTCCAGCCTTTCGCCTATAAAAGGCCTCAATGGGTGGTCTCACTTCTCCATCCCTACTAGGTTGGCTATTCGCTCCATAGAATTAACACTTCCTCACCTAAACAGGGTCCTTGTTTCTTCCTCCGAAGCAGATTTTTAGGGACTGGTCGATGGGTTCTGTGGTTTCTCGAAATGTGGCTCACTAATTGGAGGTTGGTTTTGGTGACTCTCCAAATCTCGAAGAACAACAGGGAGAGAGAAATCCACCCTCCAACCTGGGACTTAGACAAAGCTCTTCCCTTGGGGTGTCCTCCGGGGGCCTCTTAGGTGATGCTTTCGTCCTCCCCACTTGGGGCGCGTGCATGTTCGGCCTCTACCTTGATTGAGATGTTCTGCAACCATCTTGATCGAGGTGAGGTCGGCGATGTGTGGCAGTGGTGTCTTGGATAGTGTTACGAGGGAGGTATCTGTCCGTCGGCCCTTGGCGTCATCGCGTGGGCTGCCATTTGGCTTCCTGACATGGGTTTGTGCGGTTGAAGGCTTGCTTAGGGCGCCTTCCAACACCCTATCGGGGCAAGCTTTCAGCCTCACAAACTTGTTTCGTGGGGTTGGTCATTGATTTAGAAGACCTTTTACACATTTTGTCTAGTCTAGTGTGTCGTAATTTGTAACCACTCTTCAAACCCTATTTACGGGGTAAATAAAAGCTGCCTTATTTTTGTCTATATTCCTCTTTTTCCTGGTTTCCTTACTAGCTCCTCCTCGGGGCTTCTTCTTGCACCTAACCTTGCGTTCAGCTTCAGGCAATATCTTTTTGGGGTATCCCCCCCCACACACACACACACACACACACAAGAGGAGAAGCGGGCCGACGCTTTCAGGACAGAGTTATTGTACAGGTGGGCGGTGCCTTTTCCGGGGAAAGTTTGAGGGGCATAATTGTTGCAGCTGAGTCTGGAGACCATTATGCTTCTTAGGGAGGCATTCTTTCTCTTTGGACCTGGTGGCTACCCCGCGTTTGCTAAACCCTTCCCCGCCCCGCCTCCCCCACCCTACTTTCATGCCTCTTTGCATGTGTTACTAATAATGGAAGTTTTCTCCCTTTGAAATAAATGATGGCTACTTAGCTAGAGAGTTCTGGGTGGGAGGACTTACTTGTAGCGTTAAGTGTGCCTCCCCCCTCTCTTTTGCTTGTTCTCACTCAAGGTGTCCAATGGGTCGGCACGGCCTTCTGATGAGGCATGTTGTGCTGGGACCCTGGCCCAACAAGGGATACGGCATGCACAGTGCTGGGTTGTGCCGTGTCGGGTCGGGCCGCGCGCCGGTCAACTCTATTTTCTATCTTTTTAAGTTTTTAAAAAATCATAAAAAAATAAAAAAAATCCATAAAAATTCTAAAAAAAAAACAACCCGGATAGCCAGATATCTACCCCGATCTACCCCTCTTTTGCTTCAATTCGTCAGATCTACTGTAACAAAAATCAAAAGGATGCTGGCTTTTGAGGTTTTGAGAGTGAGGGAGAGAGTGGTTGAGAGAGACAGAGAGGTGGTGAAACTCTCCAGTTGAGACAATCATGAGAGATGGATGAAATAGAGATAGAGAGAAGAGAGGAGAGAAAGAGATGTTGATTTAAAGCTTATATTTGATGAAATTACAGTAAATTCATGGAGAAGAAGCGAGAAACAAAGAACAAGATTAAGAGGAGGGAGAGAATGACTTCATTAGAGTTGGATGAATGAATGAATTCAATACAAAGTGTACCCTTTTTATACTAACAAATCATTCTAGCTTGTTCTTTTCTTACAGCTATAACTAACTTTTAAACAACATTATTGAGCTGTCTTAACTAATTGATGACTTGCCGTAACTGTTTGCTAATGTGGCTGTTAACAAAGCTAATTTAAACTCTCTGTTTCATCATTCAAACTTCAACCCCCCCCCCCCAACAAGTTGGAGGGTGCAAAGAAGGTTGAGTAACACCCAACTTGCACACTTGATTTTGATGTTGTGGACTTGTCAAACTCTTTGTAAAAATATCTGCTAACTGCCTTTAAGAAGGAACATGATTTATGGAAATTAAACCAGCCTGAAGCTGCTCCCTTATATAATGACAATCCAATTCTATGTGTTGGTGCGCTAATGGAAAACATGATTCTTTGCAAAATAAATAGCAGCTTAATTATAACATTTAAGAGGAACTGGTATAATATCAAAGACTGTCAACTCTTTTAGTAGCCTTGTCTGCACAAGTCCTTCTTATTGATCTATACTCTACCTCAGCTGAAGAGAGTGCAACAACCTGTTATTTCTTAGATTTCCATAACAATGGACTCCCTCCAAGTATAATAAAAAAATCATTCACAGAATGTCTGCTATTAGGACAAGAAGCCCAATCAGAATCACATAATGCAGTGAGTTCAAAAATTGGTTCTGCATTCATTAGAATGCCCAAAGATGGGCTGAGTTTTATATATCTTATTGTATGCATTGTTGCCTTCAAATGTGGTTCCTTTGGTGAAGGCATGAATTGACTAAGATATTGTACTGCAAAGGAAATGTCAGGCCTCTTGTGAGTCAAGTAGTTCAGTTTTTAAATCAACCGTTTGTAAGTAAGTGGATCTTTAAGAGGAGAACCATCATTTGAGCTCAACTTAATTCCTGTAGGTAATGGACTAAGAAGAGGGCCATATGAATCACAGTCATATTTTGCAATCAAGTCCAAAGCGAATTTGCGTTTAGTCAAAATAACACCAATTATCTCCTTAACAATTTTAATGCCTAAGAAAAAATGCAGGTTGCCAAGATCTTTAATTTTAAATTGGGCATCCGGAAAATCCTTTAAGGATTGTATCTCATTCATATCTATTCCTATTAACAATATATTATCAATGTAGACAACAACATACACCACTGATTCACATGACTTATTTAAAAATAAAGAGTAATCATTCCTTGAATTTTCATAACCTCTGGACTTCCGAGCTTCAGATAATTTTGAGTACCATTGTCTTGAGGCTTGTTTAAGTCTATATAAGGATTTTTTAAGCTTCCAAACAAGATTTGAATTCTCAACAACAAAGCCATGTGGTATCTGCATATAGATTTCCTCATGTAAATCCCCATGTAAAAAGGCATTTTTAACATCAAAATGAAACATAGGTCAATTCCTTTTAATTGCAAAAGCAATCATACACCTTATTGTAGTCATTTTCACTACTGTTGAGAAAGTCTCTGTGAAATCTATTCCCTCTTCTTAAGTGAATCCTCTCACAACAAATATGGCTTTATGTCTTTCACTGGTACCATATGCCTTGCATTTTATTTTGTATACATATTTACAACTAATAGGCTTTTTCCGTGGAGGCAAAAAAACTAATTCCCATGTATAATTTGTTGTTAAGGTGATAATTCCTTTTGCATAGCTTCTTGCCATGCTGGCACAATTGCAGCCTCTTCATAAGAAGATGGTTCATGCATTTCAGTAATATTGGTTGGCAATTGTTGGTTTTCTGTAGCAAGGGAATTAAAACAGATATGATTTGGGAGAAAAGGAGTATTTGTTAGAGTATGAACACAATTAGAATGGGAAGAAGAATCAGATGTAGTAGACATTGTATTATTACAAACATAATCTTATAAATATGCAGGTTGTGAATGTGTCCATGTTGTCCTTCTTAAAATTGGATTTAAGACATGAGGAATTTGAACAAAAACATTTTTAGGAGTTGAATTGTGTATTGAGTCAGGAAAAATATCAGCAGTGGAGTCAATAAAAGGTTCTGTGACAATACTTGGCAGAACATAAGAATTAGGCTGAATAGAAGAATTAATTGCGGACTGATTAAAAGGATATACTGACTCATGAAAGACTATATTTCTAGAAACATAGATTTGAGAGGTTTTCAAGTCAAGAGCAAGATAAGCCTTCCTAAAAAGGCACAACAATGTAATTTGTCGATATGTTTTTTTGTAGGTGAAATGTAACACAAACAACCAAAACTCTTTATGTGTGAATAATTTGGTTTCTTTCCAAACAAGATCTCATAAGGAGTCTTGTTTTTCAATAGCCTTGAAGGAAATCTATTTATTAGATAGGTTGCTATCAAAACACACTCTCCCCAATACTTTGAAAGAAATTTGAATTGAAACAAAAGTGCTCGGTAAGTTTCAAGTAAACTCTTATGTTTCCTCTCTACAACAGCATTTTGTTGTGGGGTATAAAAATATGTTGTTTGGTGTAATATCCCTTTTTCAATGGAAAAATTCTTGGCTTCTACACTAGATCCTAACTCAACAGCATTGTCTGATCTTATGGTCTTTACTTTGGTTTCAAATTGAGTCTCTACGATTTGTATGAAGCTTTTTAAAATTGGGAGAGCATTACTTTTTGTAAGAAGAAGATGTGTCCAAGTTGTTCTACTATAGTCATCAACTATAGTTAAAAGATATCTATGACCTTTATGTGTGGGAGTATGATAAGGACCCCATAAATCTATATGAATGAGTTCAAAAATTGAATTGGTGTGAATATTGCTATATGGAAAAGATATTTTATGTTGTCTTGATTGATGACAAATTAAGCAGCAATCAAGAAGTGATTTATTAGTACAATCAACAAAAGACAATTGTTGTAGTTTGTACAAGGATAAGTGACCCAGCCTATAATGCCAAGTCATTATTGAAACATAAGACTGTGAAACAAAAAGACAAGACCTACAATGAGAATCATAATTTGATGATCCAAAAGTCAAAACAATTTCAGAATTTGAAGGAAAACAAGACACATTCTTAAAGTTTTGGCCATCCAACAGATACAACCCTTTTTGAAGCCTACCAAGAACCAATGGCATCTTCATTGAAGGGTCCTGCATTAAACAAAGATTAGTTGTAAAAATTATTTTACAGTGCATCTGTTTGACAAGTTTGCTGACAGAAAGCAAGTTGTACCAAAATTTGGGAAGAAAAATAACATCTTTCAAGAAGAAGACAGAAGCAATTGTGATTGTGCGAGTATGTGATACTTTCACAGTATTTCTAGTGGGCAATGTTATGTGGAAGGGTTTGGCAATTGGTGTAAGATTTTGTAATAAACCAGGATCATGGCAAATATGATCACTAGCACCTGAATCTAATATCCAGAAATTATGAGAGCATACAAATATTACTAGAAATGCATGAATCATGTGAAGTTTCAAGAATAGTACCAGCAAAATTGGCTAAACCAGAAAGATCTGTAGAATTCCCTGTTGTTGTATTTTGATTCAGAAAATCCATCAACTTGCTATATTGTGCCTTGGTAAGCTCTGGGATATGTGTAGCATTAAGAGCTCCATTTGGTGCATTTAGTGTCTGAATTTTATCCTTGAACATTGGCAACAAATCGCCTACCCTTAGAATTCTTAGAGCCTTTAGGATACCCATGTAGTTTGAAACACCTATCTTTCACATGTCCTGGCTTCTTGCAAAAGTGGCAAAACAAATTCTTTCTCCAATCTCCTCTTTCCTTCTAGAAAGCATTCTTGTATGTATTATGAATATTTCCAATACTCATAGATGCTGAATCTGTCAAAAGCTGTGAGCTAGAATAAATTTCCCTTTGTTTTCCCTCTTATATTAGAAGAGAATAAGCCTGTGCCACTAAAGGAAGTTGTTTCATCATAAGAATACTCCCTCGAATGGTAGTATATGTTAGGCCTACTGTGTATACAGCTAACTTTCTATGTATCTCTATATATACTTGTACCCTTGTTCAATGTAATACAATAGGGAGATTCTCTTTTCCTAACATGGTATCAGAGAGGTTTTCTCAACCCTAACCCCAATTTTCCACCTCCACTGGCCACCGCTCGACGCGTCGGATCTACTTCCGCCGCTACCGTCCGCTACTGTCCCCGATCCAGGTTGTCTCCTGTCCTCCCACCGGCGTGTCAGCCGCTTCAAGGATCTCGCGATCTCGATTCATACCAAGGCGTCCGCCTTCGTGAGCTCAGCGCTGGGCTCAGCTCGCTCAAGGCACCTCGCTCGTCTCTACAAGGCCAAGGCTGCTTCTACGCGCGCGACGCGCTACAGCGCCGCCTACAAGGTGCTCCCTAGCCTCGCTTTGTGACGCGCCGCTGCTTTCTGAGCGTGCTTCACAAGCGCTGCTCTCGTGGTCTCTTCCTCCCTGGCTCCGCCTCGTGTAATCGCTCTGCGCTTCACTGGGTCTGTTTGCCTCTCACATCCGCCTCCCTCGTTGCCGCTTCTTTGTTCGATGGCTTCTTCTAATGTTTTTACCTCCAGAAGTCTGATGTGATGCTCAATGGCAAGAACTATAAGGCATGGTCCTCCACCCTTCGTGTGCTTCTTCTAGGCCTCAACCTTTGGGGTCATGTTGATGGTACTCGGCCAGCCCCAATTTCTTCTCCTTCCGTTTCCACCGGCTCTTCTTCGTCTACTGTTACCAGTGCCTCTTCCTCCACATCCCCGGACTTGGCCAGGTGGACTTAGGATGATTCTCGCACCATTGTTATTGCTATTCAGCTCACTTTGAATCCCGTCAAGCATTCCCTCTCCAAGCATATCGGTGTTGATGTTTTCTTCTTGCGTGATCAGTACAGCAAAGCCATCTTGACTCCCCACTTTGTTCCTTCAGAGCACCAGCTTGCTGATTTGTTCACCAAGTCTCAGACACGGGCGCAACATGATTTTCTTTTGTCCAAACTCTCGGTGTCTGATCCCCCGTGAGTTTGAGGGGGGGTGATAGGCCTACTATGTATACAGCTGACTTTCTATGTATCTCTATATATACTTGTACCCTTGTTCAATGTAATACAATAGGGAGATTCTCTTTTCCTAACAGTATATTGCTCATTAAGGCCTATAAGAAATTGAATCAACTTTTGTTCTTCTTCAAGATGGTACCATTCTCAAGGATTGTAATCTTTCTTGATCTTGGTGTAATATGCTGCAATTGTATTAGCTCCTTGGCAAGATTGGACTAACTCCTTCTGAACTTCATACAATTAAGCTCCATTTGAAAGTCCAAACCTCTCCTCTAATTCATTCCAAATCTCTTGAGCTGTACTAGAGAAGAGAACACTTTATGAAATCTTCTTAGCCAAAGAATTCAGAATCCATGAGATCACCATATTATTACAACAAACCCAAAGATGAAAATCAGGTGAACAAATATCAGGTTTAGCACAAGAACCATATACAAATCCTAACTTGTTCTTGGCCGAAAGAGCTATGATCATAGCTCTCTTCCAAGATCCAAAACCAACACCATCCAAAACTTGAGAAACAAGCATGTTACCCGTATTATCAGAAGAGTAAAGATAAAGAGGTGATGAAGGATCATTGATTGAAGAATTTCCCCTTCCTAGCCCAGCATCCACTATTGTTGCGAGGTTGAACAACAAGAAAACCAACAAAAACTCTTTGATACTATGTTGATTTACAGCTTTGATTTGATGAAATTACAGCAAATTCATGGAGAAGAAGCAAGAAACAAAGAACAAAATTGAGAGAAGGGAGAGAACGATCTTCATTAGAACTGAATGAATGAATGAATTCAATACAAAGTGTACCCTTTTTATACTAACAAATCATTCTAGCATGTTCTTTTCTTATAGCTATAACTAACTTTTAAACAACCTTATTGAGTTGTCTTCACTAACTATTGACTTGGCTTAACTGTCTACTGATGTAGCTGTTAACACAACTAATTTAAACTCTTTGTTTCATCATTCAAACTTCAACAATAGAGAGGCCGGATAGATTCACATCTAAGGAGAGAGCGTAAAAAAAAAAAATTAATACATAACATTCCTCAAGGTAGATTGGTGGAGCTCTGTTGTGATATATGTTGCATGCATGCACGTAATCTGGACATTTAAAATAATTTTTTTTAACAAATCTCAGTAGGAACACCTAATCTTCAATTAAAAAAAAAAAAAAAACATAAGACGGAAAAAATTAGTTATAAAATAGTTAGATTATTTATAAATTAAAGGTTTTCACAATTTTGATATGAGGACCTAATCTTTAATTTTAAGTGATAAAATTAGTTATAAAACAAAAAAATCGGGTTCCTCCTCATAATAATAATAAAAAATATATAGATTCTGATTGATATATTAAAAAATAAAAATATATGGCAATCAAATCCCATGAATCAATGATAAAATGCATCTTTATTTCCCGATTTAATACCAAAAGTAGTTGATTTATATTTTAAAAAGTATTAATTACCTAAATGTGAGCTCTAGGATCAAAATGACTTTCAATATTCCTCTTATTAATTAAAGAGAATCCCAGTCCTTGGAAATAAAGCTTATTAATTATTAAAGAGTATTAATTACCATAAAATTAGTTGGTTTATATTTTAAAAATTATTATTATTATTAGTAGTAGTATTATTATTATTATTATTATTAGGTGTCAAAAAGTGCTTGTAGTTCATATGGTTTATTATTATTATTATTATTATTATTATTATTATTATTATTATTATTATTATTATGACAAATATTGTTTAGATGTTTTTGGTTGGAAATATTGGTAACTTGGATCAATTCAAATCTTTTATCTCAAACTAAATTTAAATATAAGAAATTTAGAACTAGGGGTTCTTTATATTGAAATTTTAACCAAATCAATTAATTCCTCATGCAGAAAAATCTCTTTTTTAGTTGCATTACTTGATGTGTATATTGTGGTTTTAATGTTAGTATGAATAATAAATTTAATATAATTAATAATAATGATGTAAATCCATTGTATCTAGATGGTTAGGTTAGGCTCTCACATGAGTGACTCGGGTTCAAGCCCCTTCTACCAAATATTTTTAGTTATTAAAAAAATTGAAGAAATAATCCAACAGATCCAAGCGTTGGATCATGATCCAATGGCAGAGATCAAACGTGTTGGACGGCCCACTGGCCTGGCTGTATTGATCTAGCACGGGCATGCACCTGGGCCATGCCTAGCACGACCCGGATGCTACAGTACCCCTGGTCGTGTCGTGCCCATACCGGCCCGACCAGTTTGACACCTTGAGTTCTCACCTTCTCCTTGTGGGGTTGTGTGCCCGCTATTCCTCCATGGTTCTCTGCCTTTGGTGATGAAGGCCACGATTCTGGAGAAGGACCTGTTGGAGACTCCAACCCCAAGGAGGGCCGGTGAATAACACTTAGGGTGTCCAATCCTTAAAAGGAATCATTGGGGACACAGGCCCTGAGGAGGATCGGTGAATGACACTTAGGGTCCATTGGGGACTCCGGCCTTGAGGAGGATCGGTGAATGACACTTAGGGTATCTGGTCCTGAAAAGGAACTCTTGGGAGTCAAGGAGGGAGGTGTTTCGGGAACGAAGGCCTTGATCTTATCCAAGAGCAAGGAGGTTTCAACTATGGAAAATACTTCTTGAGGTGCTCCGAATTGAAGGGCCTACTGAGCTTTCGTCCATTCTAGTCGGCTAGCCTATAGGTGTCGGGAAAGACGATTCCTATAATTATATATGGGCCCTCCCAGTTGGGAATGAGTTTCCCGATCCGACCTTTGTTTCCCTGAAACTTGTTCCTTCTCAAGACCAAGTCTCCTACCTGGAAGGTGACTTCGTATACCTTGGCATTGTAGAACCACTAGACCCTTTGTTGGTTGGTCGTCGCTCGAAGGCTGGCTTGCTCCTGTTTCTCTCTACGAGGTCGAGTTCGGCTAGGACGCTTTCCTTGTTGGTTGGTCGAAGCTTTGTGTCCAGAGGATTGGTACGCCGACCTCCACAGGGATGAACACCTCTTTCCCATAGGTTAGGCTGAAGTGGGTCTCTCCGGTAAGGATGCAACTAGTTATACGGTATGCTAAGAGGGAGCTTGGGAGCTCGTCCACCTAGCTAGACTTGGCTTTCTCTACACGAGTTTAAGGACTCTGGAGAAGATTTCGGTTGGTATCTTCTACTTGTCCATTGGCCTGGGGATGGGTCATCGATGTCAGCTTGGCTTCGATTCCAAGCCTGCTGTTGAAGTCTCGATGTCTTTGGCAGTCGAACTGTCTCTCGTTGCCCGATATGAAGGTCACGGGTATACCAAAAAGGCAGACGACGGACTTCCATAGGAAATTTTGACATGCGGGATGTGTGATTTTGGCTAATGGTTCTACTTCTACCCACTATGTAAAGTAGTCTATGGCGACAATGAGGAACTTTAGCTGCCTTATCGACATATGAAAGGGACCCAGGATGTCGACCCCCCAAAAGGCAAAGGGTCTTGGACTCATAATGGGGACGAGGGACATCGCAGGTCGCTCCTGTACTCAGGAATGTAGTTAGCAGGCCTCGATGCTTTTTACGAGAGACTCCGCGTCCTTGGTCATCGTTGGCCAGAAGTATCCCTGCAGGAATGCTTTATGAGAAAGGGCTTCGCTTCCAGGTGGTTGCCGCATGTCCCTTCATGGATCTTACGAAGTACGAAGGCCGCTTCCTCCCGCCTCAGGAATCTTAGGAGCGGCATGGTGCATGACCTCTTATATAGTTGCCCTTCTAGCATGGTGAACCTCACTGACTTGGTCATCACCTTTGGGGCCTCTCATTAATATGTTGGAAGCGTGTCGATGTCAAGGTACTCTCTGATGGTATCCATCCATCATGGCTCCTCATGGGCCTTCGATACCACCTCGGGCTCTTGCTTGTCGATGCTCCATCCTAGGAGCTGTTGGAATTTGACCGAGCACCGCGAGTTAACTCCTTGGACAAAGGTGAGATTTGATAAGGCATCCGCTTCGTAATTATCTGGCCGCGGTATCTTTGTGACTTGGAAATGGCTGAATCAGAGGTGTTAGCCTTTCTACTATTTTCCTTATACCTGGCCATATTCCCCTCCTTGGCCTCATATCCCTCGTTCAGGTGTCCGGCTACCAGTTGTGAGTTGATGTACGCTTGTAGGTGTTTCATACCTAGTCCCGACACCAGTTTCATACTACCGATTAGATCTTCTTATTTGGTCTCGTTGTTGGTAGCCCTAGGACCGAATTTGAGGGTTGTGGTGGTCTTCCAATAGCTGGGAGATTACAGTACTATCCAAGCCCTAAGCCATTTCCCATTGAGAAGCCGTCAATGTGGAGGACCTAAGAGTCTACCAGGTCTCCGTTCCCTGAGGATTCCACGGCCTCCAGGTCTAGTTCATACCCTGTTGAGGTCATTTCTGCCAACAAATCTGCCATGGCTTGTGCCTTGATTATCGTCCAGGGTCTGTACACGAGGTCAAACTCGCTAAGTTCAATGGCTCACTTAAGTAGTCTTTCGGAGGCTTATAGCTTCTTTAGGATCTGTCTCAAGGGTTGTTCCATGAGGAACGTGACCTGGTGTGCTTGGAAGTAGGGTCGTACTCTCTGGGCGGATATGACCAGAGCGTAAGCCAACACCTCAATGGGTAGGTACCTCGACTCTGGGTCGTTTAGTACCCTGCTAGCGTAGTAGACCGACCGTTGAACTCTGCCTTCCTCCTTGAACAATACTAAGCGTACCGCCTGAGTGAAGGTTGCGAGATAAATTAGGAGCGCATCTCCTTCCTGTAGTTGCGTCAGTAACGGAGGGGATCTTAGGTATTCCTTCATGTGTTGGAAGGCTTTCTCGCACTCCTCCATCCACTCAATTTTTTAGGCCTTGTGGAGAGCCCAAAAATGGGAGGCTCTTGTCTCCAGACCTCGTGGTGAAGCGGCCTAGAACCGCCAACCTCCAGTTCAGCCTTTGGATCTCACTGATAGTTTTCGGGGAGCTCATTTCAAGTACCATATGGATTTGGTCTGGTTTGGCCTCGATTCCTCGCTGGGTTTGTATGAAGCCAAGGAATTTCCTAGACCCTACTCCGAATGCACACTTGCTAGGGTTAAGATGCATATTGTAGCCGCGGGAGTCTAGAAGGTCTCATGCAGGTCAGAGACATGGTAACCGACCTTCCAAATCTTGACAAGTCTAGCATCCACGTAGGCTTCCACATTTCTTCCCAGCTAGGTTTGGAAGACTTTCGTCAACAACCTCTAGAAGGTTACCCCTGCATTTTTGAGTGTTAAGGGCATGACGCGGTAGCAGTAGGTCCCTTTCTATGTAATGAAGGACATCTTTTCCTCGTCGTACTCAGCCATCTTCACCTAGTTATAGCTCAAGAACGCGTCAAGGAAGCTGAGAATTACATGGCATGCAGTGGAGTCCACCAGCTTGTCTATCATTGGGAGAAGGAAGCTGTCTTTTGGATAGACTTTATTGAGGTCCGTGAAATTGGTACACATCCTCCACTTCCCGTTGGACTTCTTAACTAGGACGATGTTGGCGATTCACTCGGCGTAGTGGACCTCCCTAATAAACCCAACTACTAGTAGTTTCTTGACCTCCTCCTCATGGCCACCTATCTCTCGAGGGTGAAGTATCTTCGCTTCTAGATCAACGGCTTTTGGACAGGGTCTACGTTCAACTGATGCTACATTACGTCCCAATCCTCCCCCGACATGTCACTGGGTCCCCATGCAAATACGTCAGCATCATTTCTCAGGAAGTTTAGAATACTTCCCTTGAGCTCCTCTGGCATCTCTGACCCGATTTGCACGGTCCTATCGGGTCTGTTCTTGGATAGGGGAACAATGATGAGTTCTTTGACCGGGGTAGGCCTTGGGGTTGACTTGGGCTCGTCTTCTACTGCCTTGTCGAGGTCTATCATCTCGCAAGGCCCTTCTGCCATGCCTGGTCTCTAGTTCACCGCATCCCCAGGGTGTGAGGAGCTTCACTATGAGGTGATATGTGGAGATCATCACTTGCAAGGTGTTGAGAGTTAGCATCCCCAGGATGACGTTGTAAGCGGACGAGCATTTCACGACCATAAAGTTAGAGGTCACCACAACTCATTGTGGGGGGGATCCGACATTGAGCTAGAACGTTGTTGTGCCTTCCGGTTAGATGGTGTCTCCAGGGAGTTAAATCATTGGGATGCAGACTGGTCTCAATGTCTCTTGTGAGAGGTTCATCTTCTGGTACACCTCCTAGAAGATCACGTCCGTCGCGCTCCCGCTATCGATCAGGTCCCGCCTAACTTCGTAGGTCGCTATCTTGACGTTGACTACCAAGGTGTCGTCGTGAGGGTGGGAGACCCCCCTCGAGTCGTCTCTTGAGAAAGTGATGGGCAACGTCTCACGTAGTCTCTTTCAGTGGCAGCCCCCATCCAAGACATCTCTGGAGCCTCCGGCCATCATAGCATCAACGGGCTTTTAGCTCGTAATCCCCACAGATGGCACCAAACTGTTGATGCTCAAATCGGTCACTGTCTGGCAGACCGCTTCTCCGTTAAGAGTTCAACTGAGAAGGAAGTGTTGTAGAGGTAGATGAAGTAAGGGACGTGAGCTTCGCATGACTGATGGTGGCTTGTTGGCGAGGAGTCTGAGAGATGATTCTCCGGGTGGCCGCTCTTTCCTGCAAAACAAAGAAGTGAAGTGGCTTCTTCCCCCTAGACCCTCTGACGCTCAAGTTCGTTTGGTGGAGGGCGCAAAAGAGCAGGAGATAATAGATGAGATTATTGAGATCAGAGATAATCCTTTTACCTTATACCTTGGAGGCAACCTTGAGCCGTCCGCTGTACCTGTCCCCTTTCTGTGGCATGTCAAGGGTAGCCTCCCAACTAGCCACCTTGTAAGGTACTCATCACGCTGCGCCAGCTAAATGCGGTGCCGATCTTGGGTGGCAGGGGTCACCCTCTTGCCTTTATGTAGATGGGAAGGGTATCTCCACATGTCCCCTTTATGGCCGGGTTAGCCCCTTGCGAGGGTTGCCTGAGTTGTGCCACATAGAAGGGAGGATTTTTCCCTTCTTAACAATGATTATATCTCTCAACTTACATCAAACAAAACAATGTAAAACTAAATACATCATTTCCCCTCCAAATCGTGATGCCGCTTCCACGTTTTGTGTTTTCAAGCATTGAACGATGGCAAAGATCCCCGGCCGCACCACACCGGTCTTCATTGAGCTTTCAATCTTCTAGGAAGAGGGTGACTGAATTCTTTATAGAAACCAAATAACTTTATTGTAATATAAAAAATAGTAATTTTAATTACATATAATTCCACTTCCATTGTGATTTGAAATACATAAAACCAAATAACCCCTTAATGTAGTTTCTCCAAAGAATACAATTTGGAGAGAGATGATTGAGTGTTTCACAAATGTTATAGAAGTCATGAAACAAAGGGAAAAATAAAGGAGAAGAAATTCAAAGAAATAAAACAAAACCTCTTTGTAGGTTTTTCTTTCTTTCTTTCTTTCTTTCTTTCTTTTTTCTTTTTTTGGTATTTTGAGGCTAAAGTTTAGCTAACTATTACATTTCAAAATGATTTTTTATGCTTGTGTTCTACACCATGCCGGTGCTCCATCTAAACCTTCGAATTTCACTCCTTTTTCCTCAATCCTAGCTCTTCTCGCAAGACATTTTGTAAGCTCGTTCAACTCCCTTGGGATTTTCATGGTGTACCAATACTTGAACCTTGCCAGCAATCTGTAGCATTGTTCTACTTTTCTCTTCAGTCTCCAGTCTTGATTGTGTTTCTCCTCCTTGAACATCCTCTAAATGCAGAGGTTGTTCATATGAATTTTTATTGACTCTCCCTCTTATTCAACAGCTTCCTCCTGTCCTATTCTTAATGCCTCCAGCTCTCTTTCAAGCCCAGACTCCATTCTTCTAGGTGAAGCTCCTGCAATGAAAGTAGCTAACCTATTATTAAAGATTAAATGGACGAATTTTCAAACTAAACTGATATTTTTCGGTTTGAAAAATCAAACAAAACCGGACCGAATAGTTTGAAAAATGAAACCAAATCAAACTAGTTCGGTTTGAACCTCGGTTTGAAAAATAAATCATAATTTCGTATCTATTCTGTCATCATATCTCTCCTTATATAGATGAGAAAGTGAGATAAATCATAAACTTTTATAATTATCCCTATGAGATGAATCTTGATCAAATTCAAATTCAAATATTAAATCATAATCAAACTATGATTATCTCCTTTTACCTCATACCAATCCCTACAAGGTTAACCAGTGTCGGATGACATATGTTGGTTCATTCACATTAAAAGTAGGAATATGCAGTCCGATTCGGTTCAAACCACATTTTGGAAATTTCAAACCGAACCGAACTAAATATTAATCGATTTCAAACCAAACCAAACCAATTTCTTTTTGGTTTCAACGGTTTAGGCGGATTGGTTTGGAGCAGTTTGGGCGGTTTGGCATTTTGGAGTTTCAGTCCTAATTATTATAACCCTGGCTGGAGGAACTATCCTAATTTTTCTTGGAGCAATCAAGGTCAACTAGCAATGTTGAGAACTCAAGAACCTCAAGGATTCCAATAGAGCTGGTCCTCATCCCCAACAAAAAAGAAAATTTCATTGGAAGAGATGTTTACACAATATATGTAACACACTGATGTGTCGTTGCAGTCACACTTTTCATCTTTGAAAAACTTGGAGGTTCAAGTTGGGAAACTAGCAGAGGATGTTAACTGCATGCCAATGGGATCCCTGCCAAGCAACACAAAAATTAATCCTCAAGAAGATAACCGAGAGCATATGAAATTCGTCACATTAAGAAGAGAACAAGAATGATGAGACCTTATCACCCCCTCCTTTCCCTCAAAGGCTCAAGGATCAAAAACTTGACAAACAATTTGAAAGGTTCTTGGACATTTTCAAAAAGTTACACATAAATATACCTTTTGTAGAAGCATTAGAAAACATGCCTAGCTACGTCAAGTTCATGAGATAGATCTTAGCAAATAAACGCAAGCTAGGAGAGTTTGAAATTACAACACTTATTGAGGAGTGCAATGCTATTTTGCAAAGGAGGCTTCCACTAGAGCTAAAAGTCCCTGGTAGTTTTACTCTTCCTTACACCATTAGGCAGGAATTTTTGGGAAAAACATGGTGTGATTTCAAAGCTAGTGTAAATTTGATGCCATTGACAATTTATCGGAAGTTGGGCTTAGGAGAATCCAAGTGGTATAGTTCAAGACATTTTAGTTAAGGTTGATAGATTTATTTCCCCTGTTGATTTCATTGTTTTGGACTTCGAGGAAGATAAGAAAGTCCCAATAATTCGGGAAAAAACCTTTTTGGCAACTAGAAGAGGAACAACTAATTTATAAAAAGGGGAACTAACAATGAAAATGGGGGTGTGGGATCGAAAATACGCGCCTGGCATCGTGTGATACCAGACGATATATCGAAGCACAAATATCATATTTTAGTTTTGTGTGGGTTCTTTTATTCCTAATAGAGGCAAGCCTCTATTATTAATTACCCCAGACAATGTCTTGGGAACCTCCGATTAAGGGTAAAAAATACAAGTAGAGACAATGAAAAAACAATAATTTATTTTATTACAATGTAATATGATTTGTTACATATCAGCATATGTTTATATATATAGATATATTTATTTGTTTATTTATGACGCCGCCCCCCGCCTCAAGATCTGTGCCCCGCCATATGGGACCAATAATCCACCGGTTGCCTTGCGCTTGAGACTTGTGACCGAGGTTCAGATCGCCAACTGAGCCGCCTTTTAAGAGTTGCATATGCACTGCCCGAGCTGCAAAAAGGGCTTGTGCTATATACGACTATTGAAGATCTTGGTATCTAGTCTTCAGCGCCGCAAATTTCATTCCCATTGGAGTTTCCAGGCAGGAATTATGAATTTTTTGAAAATGAGTCTTCGGATTGTCAAGTAGGATCGGCCGAAATTGACTATTTTATCCGTCAAAATTTACACCGATCGAGCCCGAACGAGTCCGTGTTGTATATGACTATTGGAGATCTGGATATCTAATTTCCAATGCCACAGATTTCATCTTAATCGAGTTTTCTGGCCGAGTTATGAATTTTTGAAATTGGGCGATCAACATAGCTAGCGGCGAAATGTCAAGTTTACCCCACAATCGATCGGACCACGAATGAGTTTGTGTTGTATATAAATGTTGGAGACCCAGGATGTCTAATTTCCAACGCCGCAAAGATTATCTCAATCGGAGTTTGTGCCAAAGTTGTGAATTTTGAAATTGGGTGATCGGCGATGGTTGTGTAAATCTTTGAAATCTACCCTTTTATTTATCAAAATTCACGCTGATCGGACCACCGAAAGGATCTGCACTGAATATAAATATTAGAGACCCAGGTGTCTAATTTCCAACGCTGTAGAGATCGCCTCAATCGGAGTTCTATGGACGGAGTTATGAATTTTTGAAAATGAGCAATCAGATGAGGTTTCAGGAATTAATTTGCCGAGCTATAATGTTCATCCCTTTTGCCCATCAAAATACGCACTGATTGGTCTGCCGAACGAGTTTGCGTTGTACATAACTGTTGTGGATCTAGATATCTATTTTCCAATGCCGCAGATCTCACTTCAATCAGAGTTCTCTTGCCGATGTTGTGAATTTTCGAATATAGCCCTTTATTACAACTATTTCTGCAGCAGTTCAGTAATTTATTCAGCAATCCTTGGCTGACTTTCAGTGACAACTGCTTTTTCCATTTCTATGGGAGCTTTTCTCCATTGAGCTGCAGCGGCACATCAACCCATAAATTTTGGTTCTGGGCTTTCATTGGCCTGGTAAATCCTTTTATAATTTTATTTTAAAGAGTGCCTTGGGACTAGAGACTTGCAGCTTCTGGGAGTAAGCCATGTCTCTAATTTGAGAAGACTTTGCCTTGCTACTTGATCCCACAATAAAAGAGGATTATATGTAGTTAGAGATGAAGAGACTCCATCCCAATTCCAGTGTAACACTTCTCCTTTCAACTACACTTTATCACATGCGTGTCCACATTCCTTGCCATTTTATGGGAAAATTAGACTTCATCACTTTCTCTTCATTTTCAGCAGTTTCACCATCTCCATTTTCTTAATGGCAGGAGTAGCATCTTCAAGCGTCCGCCGAATAAAATATGTTTCAACATTGTAGCAGATTCACAGGTACTAAACAAAGCCATTATTTGTATCCTTTTAAATGCTTGCATTCCTTTGGGACATTTTGAAAATTCCGGCAGAACCTCCCCTGTATTTAGAGCTCCGGTTTTATACAAACATACATACACAACTTCTAGGATTTCACATATACATCAATTTGTACAAGAATCAATATTTCTGCAGCAGCTCTTCATTTTCCCCCTTAGAACAGAGAGGTTTGATGGCGATTGTCGGCGATCATCCTTGCTAATGCTGATGACGAATAGGAGGATGTTGTCGGCCGTGCTGATGCAGGACTGATGCCAGGGTTCTGATGCCAATTGCTGATGACGATCACACGGAGCTGCCGGGTGTTGATGCAGGGACGGTGTTGATGTCGAAGTTGATGCAAGGACAGCATTTGATGGCGGGATGTTGATGACGACAAACGGGTCAGCCGCCGAGCCGACGACGATGAGCTGGCTGCGGGGCTACCGCCGAGTGCCGATGCGTGAGCCACCGTATGCAGGGGTGTTAATGACGTCAAACAGGCTGCTGATGGCGAACATGACTGATGACGAGCCGAGCTGCAACCAATGGTTGATGACGAACAGAGGGAGGCTGCTGATTGTTGGCGACGATCATCTGGGGCTGTTCGGGTTATTGTTGTAGACGACTCAATTAATGCCGGGGTGTGCTGTTGCAGACGAACATGTAAATGCCGAGGTGTGCTGTTGCAGACGAACAAGGGCTGTTGATGCCGATATTTATTGGTGAAGACGAACGGGGTTGTTGTTGGCGATCTCCGTTGATGACGATCAGGGGGCTGGTGTCGATCTTTGTTGATGACAATCCGTGGGCCGTGTCGCGTCGCCGATGCCGATGGCGCAATGGTTGCCGCAGACGCCGGGCGTATGTTGATGGCGAACAGGTGTTGATGTCGCTGTTGTTGATGGCGCCGATGTTGATGCCGCTGACCGGAGTTGCTGCAGATAGGTGTTGATTACGCCTATGTTGATGCCGCTGACCGGAGTTGCTGTAGATAGGTGTTGATGACGACGTTGCTGCAGTGGTGGAGTTCAACGGAGTTGCTGCAGGTAATGGAGGGTTGTAGGAGTTGCTGAAGGCGGATCCAGGACTGTCCGGCGTTGCTGGAGGTGTTGCTGCCGGAGTTGCTGCAGGTGATGGAGGTGCTGCCGGAATTGCTGCAGGTAGGTGTTGATGACGACGTTGCTGCAGGTGGTGGAGGTGCTGCCGGAGTTGCTGCAGGTAGGTGTTGATGACGACGTTGCTGCAGGTGGTGGAGCTCAACGGAGCTGCGCGCGAATGGCCGGAGAGGAGGGCTGCAGGAGTTGCTGAGGGCGGACCCGGGGCTGTCCGGCGCGCGTAGAAGGCTGCAGGGGCGTTATAGGAGCTTCTGGCCGGAGTAGGTGGCGTTGTTGTGCCCGCGGCGGAGGAGATGGCCGGCGGAGGGGCGCAGGTATGCTGTGGACGCTCGGGGAGGGACGCGCGGGCGGAAGGACGCTGGCTGGGAGACAGGCGCTTGTGGAGGGAGAAGGGGCGGCCGCAGGCGCTGTAGCCGGCGCCGGGCGTGGACAACTGGCCGGCTTAGTGGGCGGCAATGGCGGTCGACCGGATCAAGAGAGATGGAGAAGAGAGAGAGAAGAGAGGCTGCCCCCTTTTTTTGTTTTATTACATATTTTGTTTCTTTATATTTATTTTTTTTTTTTTTTAATATGATAAGGAGTTTAGGAGAGAAGAAATACCTCTAATTTCTCTCTTCTTCCTCTTGTCTTTCTCTGCCTCTTTGTCTCTCTCAGATTTCTCTTTTTCCTTCGGTCTTTTCTCTCCCACCTCTCTTGTCTCTCTTCTGATTGTCTTATAATAACTTTGTCTTGTTCTTATCTCCAGGATCAGTTCCCCCGTGAAATCCCGGCGAGGAATCCCAACGTCTCCACCAGATGGATAAGACCAAATCCCGTTTAAACTTTTAAAACTTATTAATTAATTCAATTAATCATTAATTGATATTCATGCCTCGGGATTGACATTCCATGCCTCGGGATATGGATTATGTCTCGGGATTGGTATTCCACCTTTTTTTTTTATAAATATTTATACCCCTTGATTTGTCTCGGGATATGTTCTTGGATGGGATTTATACCCCTTGATTTGTCTCGGGATATGTTTTCTTATCAAATCTTGATTTGGCCAGGATTATGATAAGTTGAATTTTATTAGAATTAAAATTTTAATTCTAATGAGATGAATATACATATTTTTTATATAAACAGGGGGAAGAACATATTATCTCTATAGTCTTACAACATCTATTTTCTGAACCTGCAGAAGAATGATGAGTGCATAATTATACATTTTTTTATACCATCTTTACATACACTTTGCTTGTTATTTTGCATATATTTCTCTATTTTGTGCTATGTTGGGTATTTTCTGTGATTGAGCAAGAAAGCAGGTACCCTAGACAAAATAGGTGAGATTCGAGTTAATTCAGATCGAAAAGAACCAAAAATACACAAAGCCGTCGACAGTTGTTGGGTAACTCCGAGATCATACTAAAGCGTGCTCAGAGATACAAAGACATGCACGGCCTATTGCACGGGCGTGTACTTGCCCGTGCATCTCTCGGGATTCTAGAAGACCACGTAACATTTCGTTGTGGAAGAGATACACAGGCGTGCTTAGATCTGCACGGTCGCATCAGGATTCTCAAAGTTTATAAAAGGGCGTCCAATGTGATTTTAGACGGGGGAACTTTTTGGCAGATCAGCTTTGGGTGACATTCCTGCCAACGACTAGAGTTTCAGTGGAGGTTGAAGGCGGAGGAGACATCAATTGGGGAAGTATCATAGTATCTTTAATCATGTCTCCCTCTTCCGATCTTTTGTTAGATTTTAACATCTTGTGGTGCCTCAAGTCCTTAAACCTTAGGATGAACTTTTGATTGTTTTCCTTTATTTAATATAGGATTTTCTATTTTGATTATTCTTGTGGATTGTCTAAGCATGCTTAATGTTTATGATTTGTTAGTGCGAAAGCGTCGGTAACATAACTTGTAGTTGCTTGATGCATGAAGAGAAATCTCAGTCAAGCTAGATCTGGGCATAGATAATAGGGGGTGCGCGAACACCGAGAGATCCGCTAATCACGGTGATTGCCCAACCCACTCTCCAGATTGGGTAAAACCTAATAGTGGGAATCACAAAACCTATGCTAATAATTAGTATAATGCAGTCGTACGGCGAAGTTGTCGTATGGGACTAGAGTTTGGCTGTCACGAGAGATCGGGGTCAAACTAATATATGATTCTTCACTGTCCAAGAATATATCAGTTAGATAGCTTGTATTAGGAATTGAGTCGGGCAAGGGATTCTTAGGGGTATAGTGATCCAGAGTGTCATGTTCTCTGCATTGATTAAACCCTAGATTTGTCAACTGTTCGACATAGTTTCTTTAGATTTCTTTAGTTAGGATTAAACCACTACATATATTTTAGACTAGGTAATTGAATTCGAATAAGTACTAATCCGCCAGTCCCTATGGATTCAACTACTCTACCCTTGGGTACTTTACTACTTAAATGACTCCGTGCACTTGCGGATAGCAACACATCAAAGAAGAAAATCTGGAACTACAACATAGGGATTTTTATTTAGTGAGCATGGTCAAGGAGGTTCTTATGACAAAAAAATGCATATCTATTTCAGTCTGTACTGAGGCAATCTGATACTCTACTAATGAAAGCACCACCAGGCGCTATTCAGTTAAGGTATAACAGATCAAGGTTGCCGACATCAGGAAAGAACAAGCATGATAAATAATCAAATTCAAACAAAAAGGACATTCAAATAATGCTAAATAATAAAATCCAAACCTAATAACATATTATTTTCTCTTAATAGTATATTTCCCTTATATTGGTTTACCAAATCAGGATTTTACAAAAATATCATTCTCTCTTCCTTTTAGACACACACAGTTCAAAGATCATTAATTGTTCAGTTTTTTTTTATGTATGTTTGTGTGGAATACTGAAAATCTCATATCAGATTTGAACACGACGGTTCAATGTCTAATGAACTAATATAAATAGCTCAAAAGAATCAATCTCGAAATGGCTTTAAGTTGAGATGCAATATCTCTTAATTGTGTAATGTTGTCATGCACATTTCTACAAGTATGAAGCTTCTTTTAAAGAATCAAACTCATTAAAATTCACTTAATTTCAAAATGTATCCTAATATATGCATGTATTTTCATTACCCATGCATATGTTTTCTTAAAAGCTACAAGTATCAAAATGAAATCATTGAAATAAAATTCAAACAAAAAGGACAGAAAAATAATGCTAAATAATCAAATTCAAACCTAATGGACTACCCTAGTTGGTGGGGTCTCAAATTGTGAGATGGCAATGGATCTTATTCCTCGGCGGTGGTAGTAGCAGCACTCAAAGGGAGACGACAGCGATCATGCGGACCAAGTGGGATCTTACGCCTAATTTACATGATGGTGGGTAGAGTAGAAATTTTGGAGAGAGAGGGCCCGATTAGCTTAGGTATTGGGTCTGGATCCAATTTATTAAAAAGACACGAAACTAATTTTTTTATTTGTATTTTAATGCTTTAGAATACCACATCATCAAAGAGGAACGGAACACTGGACGAATGTTGCGATGTGGACTTAATGGATCTATTTGGACAATACAGGGACCTCTTGAGGGCAAATTAAAATAGAGGGACTAAAGGGGTATATTTGGTATACTATAGGGACCAGATAGGGTATTTAATAATTATTAAATTAATATAATTAATATTACTTACTATATTATTGAACTTAAATAAGAAAATTGAACTATTTCTACCAACCAATGACATCAGTTGTTTTCTTTCTTTTTTTTTTATACAAAGGCAACAAGCTCTCCCCAAAGGTAAGTCAAGGACGTGCGCGGGCGTAGCAGCACCACACCGGACCCTCAATTTGCAAGAGTGGAGATTATCATTAATAATTAAAATAATAATATTTAAATATTTATTAAACTATTATTTTAAAATTACTTAGCATAAGAGTGTTGTCTATGATTTGGGATAAGAGTTCATATTAGTAAATATTAACAATATATTAATCATTACATTAGTAATAAAAAATAACATTAACAAAAACTCAAATTTATATAATATTAAATATATATAAATAAATTAAATCATAAAAGATAAATAAATAAATATATAAAATCAACGTCAGCAACACATCTCAAGAGGAAAAATTCAACCATACCTTTGAGGGAATGGGAGGAAACAAGAGAAAAAAAGTAAATCACAAATGAAAACTCTAGTTTGATGAACTAAATTATTCAACTGTAAAGGAACATATTATCCACTTTGATTTGGATCCGATGGTGGACAACAAAAAGTTAAGATGATGAGGATTCAGACCATGGTGGTTTTGGATGACGATGAGGTGCGACGATGATGGGGAATTGTTGGTCGAAGGAAGGGGAGTAAGAGGGAGAGAGACTGCATAGAGTTTAGGAGGAGGATGGTGAGAATAATATAAAATTTTTACTGTTTAGCAATAAGTTGAAATATAATAAAATGATGAAAGGATTATGTAAAATATTTACATTTAAGTGTGACTTTTAGAGCAAATCTAACACAGGATTTTCAAATTTATATATAAAATATATTACGTTACACCTATTTATAGAAAACCAAACAACCCTAAGGACTATTTCCCAACAAAATCTTTCATAGAAGATAGGAATGCACTTTAGAAAAGCAATGACATCACTCTTCCTGTACAATTATTTCTTGATTTTATTTGATTAATACTATTGTCATTCTCCTTTTTTTAGGATTAATATCAAAATATTAATTTATATGTATCTTTGATTTTTTTTTACTTTTATTTTATTTAGCTAATTACAATCGTTTATTTGTCATGAATATTTTCTTCTAAAAAAGACCACCAACAATCTAAATCTATGTCAAAGAAATAATATATGTTACATGTGATAGGTAAGAGTTATAACCAAAGAGCAAAGGATTAAAGTCAGTTTTTGTCCCTGTATTTTAACAATCTTCCATATAGTCCCTGTACTTTAGAGTTTTTGTTCGAATATGTCTCTAATACTGATGTGGCAGCACATGTGGCTAGTATTTCTGACATGATGGCTTACATGGCAGGGTTTCGATGACATGGCATAATAAAATAGATTTTAAATAAAGTAATTTTTAAAATGATGATGTGGCATTCTGACGTGGAATGCTATCTGGAATAAAAAAAATTAACTGTGATTCGGGCCAGATGCTACCCATGCCACGCCAAAGATCAATGGACATATTCAACAAAACCCCAAAATACAGGAATCATATTAAAGATTTTTAAAATATAAGAACAAAAATGAACATTAGATCAAAGTACACTGACCAAAAATAACTTTAATCCAAGAGCAAATGGTTACATGTATTATCCATGGCACAACTTTTTACATAAATAGATCCAACTTTTCTAATAACAAATGGGGTAACTTTTTTTTTTTAATTTGATTTCTATAAATGTTGACAAGGCACTAAAAATATATCGCGTGATTTGAACTTTTGCTCTCCCAACAGCTATTTTATCATCAACAACTGAACATTATTTCTGCTTTATCAATCTCTTCCCCTTGAGAAACAGAACAAATATAGGCATTACCTTCCTTCTCTTCCTAAGGGTAACCAATGGAGAGCGACTATAGAGACGATTTGCAGATGACACCGATGACCTTCTGATCTTAGCTCTTCTCTTTGATGCAATAATTCCAGTGTCTCTTATAGATTTTCTTGCTCGGGAAACTGAATCCTGGGCCTGAGCATCCAAAGGTTCAGCCTGGTTTTCACTTTGATCACCGGCCTCCTCCATTGTCTTCAGTTGAGCAACCAGTGTCTCCTCTTTCTCGCAAATTTCTTTGATTTCCCTCTGAGCAAGTTCAGTCTTCAACAACATCTCCTTCTCCTCAACCTTCAATGCTTCTACCCAAGCCTGCATGGCTGCTACCTTCTTCTTTGCAACATCTTTTGCTGCAGCTGCACGGGTAGTTAAGTAATCATACTCTGAACTAGATATTGTTATGTGAGAATTGTGCTGATGTGCACAAACTCTATTTCTCATGGCTCTCTCGGCAACTGTCTTTAACTTGTTTAGTGCAGCTGCTTCGGCTCTTTTAGATGCCTCCAGTTCTTTCATTGTACCTTGCAACCTCTCATTGTCTGAATTGATGCTTTGCTCACTCTTCACCATTTCCTCTTCCACAGACTTGGACTCCTCGTTAATCTGGTCCCTTTCTCTCCTCACTGCCTCAATGTCTGTTTCCATTTGTTGCAGGGCTGCTGAAAGATTGGACACTATTTCCTTCGCCCTGACATCTGCTACCGAAGCCGATTCGAGCTGAGATTTCGCTTTGAGAAGCTTGGAGTTGAGATTCCTGACTGTGGAGTCTGCCTTCTTCCCCCTTTTCTCAATTTGTTCTTTTTCTTTGGAGATGTTCACAAGTTCAATTCTTAAAAGATCCATGGACGACATTAACTGAAATCCTTGATCTTTATATGATGCCAACTCTTTCTTCGAAACCTCCAATTCAGCTTGAGCATTTTGTAATTCTTCTTCTTCTTGTTCTTTTTTCTGATTGGCAATGTTTGTTGGATCTCTCTTCATAAAGTTCTTCTCCATAGCCCTGACTAGTACCATTTCATTCTGCAAGACATCCACATCAGATGTGGTCACTGCGAGCCTTGCTTCAAGTTCCTGTGCTTGTTGAATTTCCTTTGGAAGGGCCTTAATTCTGTTATTAGCTGCTTCAATTTTTTTGGAGTACCGGGAAAACTCCGCCGATCTCTGAGATTCAATCTCTTGCAGCTCCCTCTCTGCTTCCATTCTTGCTAGCTCAACCAAAACATGCTCCTCATTCATGAGCTCAATTTCTCTTCTAAGATTCTCCGCAGAGGCCTCCATCAATCTCATTTTAATACCAGACGCTTTTATTTCACTCTCAGCATTTAACTTTTCTTCTACTGCTGACGAAACCTCAAGCTTCAGCTTGCTCAGTTCTTGCTTAACTCTATTCAGCTCCTGCATAACTTGAACATACTCAAGTCCACTAGTTTCCCCAACTACAACATGTTGTGCATCATTCATCGCTTTCGGGGCTTTCGTCGATTGAAGCTCTAGTTTCCGAGCCATTGCTGCAGCATTAGCCTCTTCGATCTGGCGAGCAAGTTCCTTGGCCATGCCTCTAGCCATATACAACTCTGACTCTGCTCTGGCCTTCTCGTCTTCGGCACACTTTTTATTTTCTCGCAATCTGCCAATGTCCATTTTGGCAAGATGGATTTCTCTTGCTCCTGTAGTTGATTCCTTTTAAGGAGGAAAAAATATATATATATATATCCAATGTGAATATCATGAAGCTCAATTAAAAAATAATAAAGAGACATCTAAATAAGTTAGAAATACATAATACACACATCTGATTTTGAGAAGTGAGGTTTGAGTTTGTCTGACTTTCCACCATTGTTCACCACCCTCTCTCCAAACAAGCTAATTGCTTCTCTTACAGAGCTAATTCTATCCGAGCCACTAGATCTTGTTCTTTCCATGAAGTATATAAATTGAAAACTCAAGCTATCTGAAATTCAAGTGGCATTTAAAGAAGAAATTAATATAACGACTAAAGAGAGCAGAGAGAAGTAGTCGGAAGACATGTACCAACCTGACCAGAAAGGGATTACCAATTTATAATCCTAATGTTCTTGCCTTTTTTGCAAACCAGATAAAGGAAGAAAACCATAGAATTTCTTCAAAACAAGGTCCTCATCTTTTCTTCATGTTTTGGATAAAAAAGTGTAGCCATACTATATATGAAGGAATTGGTGCTTCTTTTGTCTCTACTCTCATGCAATCTGCTTGGTAGCCACGCTGCAGAATTGTCACCACACAAACATCTGAGACTGTAGTTCACAGATTGTCTTTTGCATTTTCTTTTTTTTCCCCATCTTTTGTCTTTTTCTCTATGCTTGCTTTTCAAATGTTGTTTATATTTATGATCTTCACCGATAGTTTTTGATGGGCCATAATTAGGGTTGTAAACGGGCCGAAACGTCGAAATTTGGCTGTTAATTTCACTCGAAATAAGCTGTTTCGAGCTCGAATTTAAATTTCGGATAAGTATGCTTTCGGCGTAAATTTCGATTTTAATTTCGAAAGCTAAAGCTTAGCTCGATTTAGCTCAAAATTAAGAACTCAGTTATAATTTTGAAATCTCGAACTCAGGTGGATTTAGGTCGAAATTTAAAAATTATTTATAAATCAATTTTTTATATATTATATATTATATATTAATACTAAATATTAAATATTATATTCATATGTTATATTATTTATTAATATTTATATTATATATTAATATTAAATTTCGAGCTTTCGAGTTGAGCTCGATCGAGCTCGACTCTGCTAGAGCTCGGCTTGAAATTGATTTCTAACTCAAAATTGAAGCTCGAGCTCAGCTCGAAAACTCAAAATTTTGAGCCAAGCTTGAGCTTTTATTGGGTCGATGTCAAACTGCTCACGAACAGCTTGATCATTTGACAACCCTTGCCCTTGCCATGATTCATGTTAGATGAGTTTGTAAAAAATGAAAAATAATAAAATTAGTTAGCTAAAACAGTTGATGGGCTGTCCTCTAAAGGTTGCTTTATGTTGGAGAGCAAAATAGAAAGAATACATGGAGTGACCGAGGACCACATGTTCGTCTGATGCTTCTTGAAGGTTGCTTTGCTGGAGCAGTCGAGCATCAATAGATTTGAGGCAATGAATTGGATCCACAAGATCCATTAAACATGTGTCATGGAGTAGTGATCCAGTGGTCTCGGTTCCACTGGATCATCAGTGCAACCGAGTCCACTTGAATCACCACCATAAAATGCACTTCGGGATGTGTGCGCCGAAGTGCATTTTGCTAGTGATTCAAAAGATTTTATTTGATGATCCAAACCGGCATCCTGGATCACTACTCTGTGTCATGAGCTCCAATATGTTCAATGGATGAATGTTTGATGCACAATTTTTGGTTGGATGAATAGATATCAGGAGTATTATTCCAAATTTTCTTTTGTTTTTTTAAAAAAAACTTGGTTTATGAATAACTTTTTAATAAAATGTTTAGGCGTGTATGAAAACGAAAACTTTATCTAAATTATTTTACTTTGTTTGGTAAAACTAATTAAAACAAGTATTTTTCTATTCTAGTTTTTTATAGTTCAATTAATGATTAAGGTCAAGTAAAATACTTGGCATGGCATGAATGTATATATAAGTCATTATAGTCATCTTTAACACATAAAAATCACCCTATGGTGCTAAAAAAATGGTGCAAATAGGCCTCTAAAATTAACACCATTAACTAGCCAATAATTTTTATTAAAATAAAATAAATAATTAATATTCGTATATATTTGAGAAATAAAGTTTCTTTAGTTACACACAAAAATTTATCTTATTAAAAACATTAATATTTATATTTTAAAAAATAACTTTTTTAATCAATACAATTTAATTTTTTTTATTTTAGAAATAATTTTTTATTATTATTTAAAGCATGATTCATAAATTCAAAATAGGCTATAAAAAATATAAATATAAATGAATTTCTTAATTTTTATTTGAAGCATGATCCATAAATTCTTAATTTTTATTTCTTAATTTTTATTCTTGCTTAACTCTATTCAGCTCTACGGATCTCTTCTCCCATTCAACCCTCTAGTGATCTCGATATAGCTTAGATTCCCTCAAGGCCTCCTGAAGTTCCTTCTCCGACTTTTTCAGGTCGGCGATCTCAAACTCCAACTTCTCTCACACTCCACAGACTATATTCCCCTTACCCACCTCACTCCAAAGGCACCTGACGATATGAGCTACAAAGTGGCTGACCTAAGATAAGGCACAATGTCAAGTTCGGGGAACGAATCACTTCAAATGCCCTGGTGGCAAGCACTGTGTCAGCCGAAAGATTCGAGGGGTGCCCCAGATATGTTATGCTTCCACATCTGACAAAGGAGCCTCCTATCTAACTCGAAAACTCCCCGCCCTATCCCTTTCGATCTGGGGACCTCTGATCCTGGCTCTCCCTATTTGGTGGCTCACTTCCGCCAGTGTAGCTCGGATGCCTTCCGGAAGTGGCTTGGGGGCGCAGACCCTAGGACCTGCAACACCGATTGTGAGGAAGATATCAATACATTGTTGCCCCCTTTAGCCACGGCCTCCCACAGCCTGAGGACGTCAATGACGGGGTTCCAAGCCGAAACCCGTTCCTAGACCTTCTTCAACCGAATTGATTCACATACTGACTCCCTCTCCTTTCCGTCAGAAGGTTTGGCAGGAGCAGCGCTGCCCTCGGAGATAAGAGAACCCACTAGTTTGTCGAGATCCATCCAAGAACCTGGGAACACGGCTCAACGTCAGCATACCATCCACCCCAGCCCCGAGAAGACAATAAAGTACTCCCTACCTAGAGCTAGAAAACGGTCGTTGGCCCGGAGGTTCTCCGGAGTGATCAGTTTGTCGAGAGGGGTTTTAGGTAGACTTTGGAGAGCCTCTAACAGGGCTTTCTCCTTGGCCGACTCCCCAGTCTCACAAGCGATGTCCGTCTTGGGAAGACCACAACCAGCCGGGACTTTCCAAGCTTGAGTATAGGACACAAAAAAGAACTTGTCTTTCCATTCATGGATAGAAGACAAACCTGGGCCCAAAAAGGACTTCCCAGCTCGGGCATAGAAGCAATACCAACTAGGAAATGGGATGTACTTCAAAGAAAATAACATGCGAAACCAATGAAGGATGGGTTTATATCTGAGGTGCTGAAAAGCCATGACAAATCCACACAAGACCATCCAAGAATTGTGAACAAGCTCGGTCGGACACAACTTGTAGTAATCCAGAATTTCTTTAAATAGGGCAGAAAATGGAAGCCGGAGGCAGGCATCCAGGGCATCCACATAAACTGCGATCTCGCTTGAGGGAGGTTTATTTGCTCTCTCATGAGGCTGGGGAATTCTACAAGTGAAAGTGGGGGGAGGGGGTTGTTAAGAAACTTGCGAGCTAACAGATAAAGCTCACTAGAGGAAACGGAGCAACCTACTGAAGCTATACTGGCCCCCTCATGCACGATCACTGTTCTAAAAAACGGCCGCCCAGGTCGCCTAGGCGCTGGGCGGAGGGCGAGCGTCCTGATTTTCGCCAAATCGGTGACTCTGGGCGGCCGCCGATTAATCGACCGCCCAGGCGCTCAATTGATTTTTTTTTTTTTTTTTTAAATGTAGATACATACAAAGAAAAGGAATAGACTAGATACAACAAGGTTACACAATCTAGTGTTTGTCCAATTCAATGCAAGGATTATGAATAAGAAAAGAAGAGAGGAGAAGAATGTGGATGTATTACTTGCTAGTGAAGCATCTATGGCACAAGGATGGATTGTTGATGGTGGTGATGAAGATGAGTCGGATCTTACGAGTGATGGAGATGATATGGGAGTGGATAGTAGCCAAGTTTCTAGGAGATGTTCTAGATTTTAAGAAATTAGAGAACTTCATAGGATGATTTTATATTGGATGAAGAGGAAGAGGATGCAATGGACTTTGAGTTCGAGTCCGACACGGAAGAAGTGCTAGAGGGATGTGGAGAAGAAGAGTTTGAGGCATAGCCCCATAGGCTTCCAAGAATCTACTTTGTTTATTTCATATTGCTTTTTTATTTCTAAATTTCCAAGAACATTGTTGTTGAACATTTTATTTATTTTTGAAGTAATTTTTGCTATTTTGGAATATTGAAATGCTTTTTATAAGTCTATTATATATTTATTTGTTGTTACAAATTATAAAAATATATTAAAAAATAAAAACCGCCTAGGCGTCCGATTAATCGTATATTTGGCGGTGGTCACTTTAGGGCGCCATCGTTTTAGAACCTTATGCACGATGGAAGAAGGCTCAGATGTGGTGTTAACGCCCTAGCACTTAGAGAAGAGCGCACCATTACCTTGAGGAAGAGCAGACGGTGCACAAGAAGACCGGAACAATAAACTCAGGGAGAACTTTCACAGAAGGCGATTCGATT
The DNA here is from genome assembly GCA_026586065.1 of Dioscorea zingiberensis. Taxonomy (NCBI): domain Eukaryota; kingdom Viridiplantae; phylum Streptophyta; class Magnoliopsida; order Dioscoreales; family Dioscoreaceae; genus Dioscorea; species Dioscorea zingiberensis. The sequence continues at coordinate 49,153,029 of CM048818.1, read as the reverse complement.
AGGGAATGAAGAAACCCCATTGCAGTCCCAGGGTAAAAGTTCCAAGGATTTGCTTCAACAAGGAAGATTCGCCTCTGAAGCAGCACCACGGCCAAAATTCGACACGTGGATCGAAGAGAATTTTCTCATCATAATTATTGTTGTTGCGTAGAGTGACTTTTCAGGTGAAATGCATCGATAAATGAGAAGGCATATCCGCCCATTAATGTAGTGCCACGCCCAAGATAGATGCGGATCCGTCTCTGCGTCACCTGCAGCCCCACATCGGCCACCAATGACTCCACATCCCTTATCCTGCATCTCGGCTCGACCGCACAAACCAAGTATTCGGCTCAACCTTCCCAAGACCAAGAGAAAAGGCGTCCCTCCTCTATGGAGATCCCGATGTTGCATCCTCAATCCATTCCCGAGAACGTCGCAAGGAAAACCTCCACTGGATTCCCCCGGCCTTTCCGACCCATCCCGGCACGAGGACATAAAGGCCTCGGGAACCTAGGGGGGCTAGTGATACACCTGGATTTACCCACCCACATGTCGACACCCCCGCGACCTCCATTGATGTGGCACAGACCTCGAGAGGAGCCACAATGCCTTCACATGGTGAGATCCCTCTCGCCTTAGGGGCAAAAGGGAAGCCCGCACGCCACCTCTCATGATGACCGACAAGACAGGAAAAGGGGTGATGTGACGGGGCCAAGTCTCAAGGTACGAGAGGACTCCAAAAGGGCATAATGGGTGCTAGAGCAAAGGTAAGCTGATTATGAGCAATACACTCTTCTGCTACTCACTCTCCTCCTCTTCTTCTCCCCGATGAACCCCCGGCTAACTTGACCGTCAGAGCGTGCTTGGGCATCTAGGCCCTCTCTCCTCTCACCGGTGTTTGTTCTTATCCCTTTTTAGGTGAACTCTTTGAGAGGACGCCTTCGACATCATATTCAACCAAAAAAGATTCTATCTATTAGCCTGAACCCAAGAGAGCCCCAGTCGGAACCGATTTTTTAGCTAACATAATATACCTTTTGAGTTAATTTTAAAAAAATATATAATAAAAAAATTAATTAAAAAAATATGATATATTAAAATATTAAAATAATTATTGTATATAAAATTACAAGAGATTTCAAATATTATTAAAAACTGAGTTGAGGGTTGATAAGTGATTTTATTACTTTATTAATGGTGATAAGTATTAATTTTTGAAATAAAAAATAAAAAAATAAAGGAAAATTTAAATAAAAATATTAAGAAACATATAGTTAAATATCGTCAATACATTGGTTGATAACTTATTATTATATTTTTAAATTTTAATTAAAATTTTTAATAAAAGTTTTTAATTAGAACCGTACTATTTCTAACCCCAAAAGTGGGTTATTCCAATTGCCGGACACCAGTCCTAAACCACAACAACTTGGTTGGTGGTGTGTGCTGTCGTATTGTATGGAGAAGAATAACCGCATCTTGAAGGCACCCAAAAATCCAGTGACGATGGTTCTTCACCGTCAGAGAAGAACCCCCGGACAGACGACCGTGCGCGTCACTCCAGGCAGACTCTGCAAAACCTTCAAACACAAACAAAAGCCAGCAAACCACAAGAAGAACATTTTGACTTTCTTCTTTCTTTTCGGATGCCATGCCGGGGACCAGCCCCAGTGGGAAGCCGGCACCCACGCCGCAGCCCTCCTCATCCGCCTCCTTCCGATCATCATCATCATCATCATCCCACCCGCTGCGCGCACACCGCCGCCGAGTGCGTCGCCAACACCTGCTTGCTCTGCGTCTGCTGCCCCCTCGCTTTGATCTGGCGCAGCCTCAAATTTCCCTGCAAAATCGCCTGGCGTGCGGCCCGGCGCTGTCTCGCCGTGTCATCATCGTGCCCGCCACCCGGCCAGCGCCTCGTCGCCTCCTACTCTTCGTTCTCGGACATTGACGAACCGGATCTGGGACTGAGGCCAACCGTCAAACACCATGGCGGCAGCATGACAAGGATTGCGCGGCGCCGCTGCTTCTCCTCCTCTTCGGAGTCTTCTTGCGCGTTTGAGGATTCTGGCTTGAAAAGCTTCATCATAGAGAACAGTAGAAGATAAGATAAGAACTCATCCTCGATCTGTTTGATGCTTTGCGCCGAGCTTTTCTCTCTGTTTCTTTGTGATTTTGATCTGTGGTTCTCTTGGTAGATGGACTCAAAGTTGAAGAAGAGGGAGATTGAGAGCATGATCATGGATGATTCGATTCACAAGAAGAAGAGAAAATCATGATCATGAAAGAAGGCAAAAAGAAGATGTTTGAAGATGAAACTCCACTCCCCCAACTCAATGCTTTTTTTATGGGGGCAAGTAGGGTTCATTAACATTGTTTCAAACAGAGATTTGCTTCTCTGTTTTTTGATTTCCCCCCATTGATTCAGTGGCTCCTTTGTGATCTATTAACTTTTTAAGTTTCTCTTTGCGGTTCAGTTTGGGGAAGGCCAAAAAAACCAGCTAATTATAAAATTGAATATCAACTTCCATTTTGTTCATTTCTTTACCTTTTTTTAATTGATTCCAAAGGAAGGAAGGAAGAGGTTGGTGGTTATTCCATGTTATGCTTGGACATTACTTGTGTTTTTTGTTTTTTTATTTCCCTCTGACAAAGTGAAAAGTTCATTAACTAAAGTAAATTGAATATTTCTTTTAAACAAAGTTTTGATAATTTGGAAAAAAAAAATTAAATACAAGTATGCCTCTTTCTGGTAGACTATTGTTTTTTTTTCCTTCCATTTTTTGGATTTAATTAATTAAATTAGTATACTTATTAACTAATATTTTCAAAAAAATTATATAAATAATAATGTTAATCATAAAAATATAATTATTTTTATTTAATTTAATTTTAGTTTTACCAAACAACTCGGTTTCTTTGACATATAGATAACGAAACAAAGCTTCACTTATATCAGCTACTATAATTAATCTATTGATGGTGACGAAAATTATAATATAGTGTCAGTTTCAAACATCATTTCAGATTCAATGCGTGTGTGATCAGATATATACTTGTCGTGGACCGTCACCAAATAGTTTAGATGGTGTGGGAAAGTTGGATTTCTCCTAAGTGAACTCAGTGCTTTTAAGTGGACTTCTTCTTATTTGATCATTTTAGTGGACTCGATGCTAATAAATTAAGAAGAATCAAAAGAAAGACGTTACATTTACTTTATTATATATATAGTATATTTTCGATAAACTTTGAAAATATAGATGACGGAAGAGTACTGTTATAGCATAACTTACTGCCTTGGAAAACACTTCTAATTTAGAACTACAAAGATGTCATGCATATGCCAACAAACGGCCCACAAAGGCCTATTGATAACAGAGACCATTGTTAAGTGATGAATAGTAATCTTATAAAAGTCCCGGGACCGAACGCCCTCTATTATAAGATGAGAGTCAGGTGAACATATCTTCATACTCCCGCACTGTCGAACCTGTACACGTCCATTGACATCCTTCGGTGGGTGCTTGTCACCTTAGTCCAAAAAAAAAAATTTGTCATGCATCTATAGCTTAAATAGGATGGAAAACCTAATGAGTTTCAAGCAATACAATTCTATTAAGTTGGTTTTTAATTGTTTTCATGTTTTAGTGGTCAATCTTACCATATTGATTTTAGATGAACATTAATAATTAATTAATCGGATAAACCCTTATTTTCATATCTATATTTTGACCCAATGTTCAATTTCATCCCTGTATTTTAAAAATCTTCAATACGGTCCCTATATTTTTGGGTTTTTGTTCGAATACGTCCCTAATGCTAACGTGACAACACATGTGGCTAATATTTCTGATGTGGTGGATTACATGGCAAGGTTAAGATGACGGGGACAAAATGGATTTCGAATATAGTAATTTTTTAAATGATGATGTGGCATGCTAACGTGGCATGCCACCTGGAATAAAAAATCAACTTTATTTAGTTTGTATGTCACTTGTGCTGTCATGTTAGCACCAGTGACGTATTTGAACAAAAACCCCAAAGTACATTGTTTTAAAGTACAAGGATGAAAAATAAATATTGGGTCAAAGTACAGGAACTAAAAGTCACTTTAGTTGGGGGTTATCCCACTTGGGGATAGGAATAAGTTTTGAAAAATTTCAAATTTTTTTTTGAGGGAATTTTAAACTAAAAGTATTAATGATAAGATAGTGATGTGTCTACCATGTATTGGTGAGTTATATTTTTAAATCTTAGTTAAAGGTTTTGGTGGGAAATTTTTTTTTATGGGGAATTGTGTTGGGGATAACCCTTTGGGGTTATTCCCCAACCAAACATAGCCAGGGTTTGGTTCACGAAATGGAAATGAGAATGAGAATGAAGAGGAATGGAAATGAGGGAGAATGAAAAGGTATGGGAATGAAAACTATATTTGGTTGGAAGAGATATTAGAATGGTAGTTTCTTGGGAATGAGAAAAGTAAAAGAAAAAATATGAGATAAAATGATTTTTATGCCCCTTATACAAATAAATAATATTATATATATAATCATAGGTGTGTTAAATGATAACTATTTTTTTAAAATATTCAAGTATTATAATTAATTAATTATTATGAATAAATATTTAAATAATTATTTTTAAAATTATTGAAATTAATAAATATTTAAGTTTAATATATTAATTAATTAATTAATTATAATTAAATATTTAATTTTATTAAAATATTATTGAATATAATGAATTAATTAATTATATTGAAGATAATTAATTTTATTTATTATATTAATTAATTATATTTAAAATAATTAATAAGTATGGGGGCAGAATGGTAAAAACTCAACCAAGGAATGGAAATTCCGCCCAAATTGGGCGGAATCCCACTTCATCCTTTGACGGAGTGGCATTCCTTGCTATTACCCTCTCATTCCCATTCCTTGGTATCCAAACAAACAAGAGAATACCATGTACAAGGAAAGAAACTCATTCTCATTGATATCAACCAAAACATGAATAAGCCCTCCTGATGATAATGAAACCAGAGTTGATTTTTCTCAATAATGTATTTGTTTAAGGGAATACAGACGAGAACAAAGGTCAAGGACTTCATCACATGAGAACAGAGACGGTGTCTCAAAAGGTTTGGATACACGTGATGAAAGATGAAGAAGTGGTAAGTTTATAGAATAACAGAATTTGTAGTATATTGGAGAGTTTGTTTTATTTACATGTATTATAAATATAAATATTTTCAGTGATCCTTGTTATTAGGGTTTCATATATTTATCATTAAATTTTTTTATATTTATCTTTTATATTTTTATTTCTTATTTTATCTTTGTAGTGATATTATATATATCCCAACTTATTATTAATAATATTAAGGGGGTGTTTGGATTGACTTTTCTTTTTTTCCTCCAGAAGTGCTTTTGGAGTAAGTTAAGCACTTCTGGAGAAAAGAAAAGTGTTTGGATGAGTTTTTTAAAAAAAGCAGAAGCACTAAAAAAAGCAGCTTTGTAGAAGTTGTTTTAAAAAGTGTTAATTACCAAAACACCATTCTGAAACCTTTTTAAACCTATTTTGAAAGTAATCAATTACCAAAATACTATTATTACTATTTTTATTATTTATTATTATTATAAAAGTACTTTTGGATTAACATACCCAAACATAAAAATAACAAAAGCACTTAACTTACTCTCAGAAGTCCTTCTAGCAAACTCGAAAAAAGTACGTTTTTCAAAAGTCAATCCAAACACCCCCTAAGTCTTTTCTTATCATGGTATCAGAAGCCAAGATTCAAAAACCCTAAAATTCTTTTTTTTTTCCTTCTCTCCATCGCCGTCAGCCGCACGCCGGCCACAAGGCACCCGCTGCACGCCGGCATATCTTTGCTCCTGCTCAGCACCCAGCCATCATCATCCAATCACCACAACCCATTAAACAATCACCAAAACCCATAACCCCCCCGCCCCCCCCCCCACCTTCTCCAACCGCCGGTCCACACTATCATCCAATCAATTGCTTTCAATTTCCCTCCAAGCTTTCACTTTCAATCAAAAACCAACCGTTTCAAGTAATTGGATAGCCGGTTAATCAATCGGTCAACACCAATTTACCTTTGTTGCTTCTCTTGCGCCCTCACACTGACCCGCTCGACCAGTTCAAATCACCAGCCGGTCAACAATCAGCTACTTCCTTAGCTACTCAACCACACCACGCCACGCGTTATTTGTGGGATCGAAAATATCCGCCTTGCATCGTGTCTGTGAAGAGACATCAGGCGACATATCGAATACAAATATTATTTTTTTTCTTATTATTTGTGAGTTCTTCCATTCCTAATAGAGGCAAGCCTCTATTATTAATTACCCCAAATAAAGTCTTGAGAACATCCGATTAAGGGCAAACGTACAAGTAGAGACAATGAATAAAAATCTCATTTTATTGCAGAAACATAATAATTTATTACATATATATAAATATAAATATATATTTTATTTATTTATTTATGACGCTGCCTTCCGCCTTGGAATATGTGCTTCATCACTTTGGATTTGTGCTGCTTTGGTTGCCTCAAGATGCCAAATTAGCCATCGTCTTAAGATTTGTGCCGCCTTTAATATTTATGACTTATCAATCGCCCTGAGATGAATGTTCCATCATCATCTCGAGAATTGTATGAGCTACCTCGAGATGACACTGCCTTAAAAATTTTCGTTTTATAGACCGCCCCGAGATGAATATTTCATCGCCACCTCGAGATACATGTCGCTTTGAAATTTATGTTTATCGACCACCTCAAAGTGAATACCGCCTTGCGATTTATATTTCATCGCCCGCTTCAGAATATATGCTCCATCCTCATCATATCGAGATACGTGTTGTTTTGGGACATGTATTCCATTGCATTTCCACTCAAGATAATTTAAATCCATTTTTTATTATGGAATCAACCCACCTTTCCTCACTTTATTTATTTATTTATTTATTTTTTTTAATTATTATCTCCCCTTTTTTTAGATGGGTCCGGCCAAAAGCCCTTTCCTTTTTTATTCAAAGCTTCATTTTTTTTATATACAAAGCTTATTTTATTTTTATTTTTTTTATATTATTATTATTATTTTTATATCTAAGCTTCATTGATTGTCACTTGGGCTTTTCTTTTTTCAACTTTGGAGCTTATTGATTGTCACTTGGGTCTTTCTTTTTGCAACTTTGGAGCCATGATCAACCATCACCTCTCCTTTGACTAGCCAATTGAAATCTTCAAAGATCGTTGACTATTTCTTACTGCAGCAATGTCATCCTATCTCTGACTTCTATGGCTTGCACTTCAATCACATCACCATATTGAACCATACCATGCTTAGCAAAGACATATACTCAAATTGGTTTGACAGACATATACTCGGGATGACCAACCCTCCATGTGCTCATTTTCATTTTATGAAATATTGTTGAAGCATGCTTTGTCAACACAATCTTCATATATTTATTTATTATTTATATCTTGTGAACTAATCACAGCCGTCCTGGGTTATTTGGCATTCTAAATGATCAACTTTATTCACACATTTCAGAATTGCAACCAGGGGTTTATTCCCATGATGCTCACAGTACCCATTCTTTATCTCAAAAAGGACTGAAATCATTGGCCACCTATCTTAAAAGATCAAATTGAGGGTATATATGAATAACACTTGATTTCAGGCACCACCTCCATCAACTTCCTAAACCCCATCTTTGGATTCTTGAAGTATGGAAGCAATAGCCCTCCTTCCAAACTTTATGCAGTAAAGACAATGCAAGAACAGAAGAATCCTTGAAACTCATTCACCATTCTGAAGCGGCTTCACTTGGGTTTCCTCATGATTTGCATATAGAGAGGTCTTTCAAGTATTTCATCAAACAGATCATGGGCAATCTCCCGACAAGAAATGGAATCTCTACCATCAAAGATTTGCCTCAAAATACAACAACAACCATTCTACATGCCTTCCCAAGAAACCTTTTTTTACAAACTAGCAGCAATGAACATACAAGAAAGGGCTGCAGTTGCTGCTTTTCATTCCATCATATAGTCTCTAATGGTCTTTCAACAACACCTATGCAAATATATAGACAGCAACATCCTAACATTGCTTTCACAAATTAAAGAGCATCTTGTCGGGAAGACTTGGTTTCAAACCGGTAGCAAGAAATTATCTTCTCTCCAGATGAGTGAGCACCCTTTTCTAAGCAGCATCTTGATTCTGAACCCAGTACTACATGATTTGAGAATCTCCATCATTTTTTCTCTTGAAATCCTACTGGTATCCCCTTGAATATGGGGGAGGCTCGCAACCAGCGGCCATGACAAAACTCCATCTCCTTTGGCGTACCCTGGCGGGAATGATGAGCTATATGTTGCTTGCTTGAGCAGCGATGTGATGAGCTGCACTGCCTATCAGGCTTGTCACTCTTCTCTGACGGGGAGGATTTTAGAGCTTCCTTTTGAGAAAACGGATTGAACGGAAAGGTTTCAGAGGATGCGGCGGCGTTGGAAGCGGCTCGGTGGTGCAGAGAGACACCACATCCATGTATATATATATATATATATATATATATATAGCTTTTGTTTCTTCTCCAGTGATAGCAAGCGATGGGGTAGCTTCATATATCATATATACATATATAAACTTCTGATTCTTCACTTCCTTCCTTGGTGACACTGAGGAGATGCAGGACAGAGGAGTTGGCGATGCAGAGAACCCATCAGCTACTCGGCGACGCAAGGGTGCAGGACAGATGGTGGCCTCCTTTGCTTCTCTTTCAAATCATATGTATATATATAATTATAAAATAATCTTCCAGGTTCCCTCTCCTGTAGGCTCCTCCTTCGGTGGCTTGGCAGCGGTTTGGCTAGGCGGTGCAGGGAGCAGAGGCCTTCTCAGTAGCTTGGCGGCGGGTAGTGGGTGCAGGTCACGGTCGTCGGCAGACCTGACCGGGGATGCGTCCAGGCGGAACAGAAGCGCATGAGGGAGCTGGTGGAGGCAACATGTGCAGGCGGTGGTGCTGATCACGTGTTGGGCTACGATCTGGTGCGGGTGGGCCGGCGGCTGGGGTGTGCTGGCGGGCTGGCGGCTGGGACGCGTTGGGGTCTTTATATAACATATATATTGTAACACCCTTTCCCAACACATGGACAGAATGTAAACCTTATAATAATGATAATCAGACTAATAAACATGATTATTAAATAAAGTATTTAAAATCTTTTACAATGTTTACAATTCTTGCAGAAGCATTCTAAAATTTTAAATATCAAATGAGAACAAGCTATCCTCAACTGCTAAGTCAGAGCCATCTACAAGAACACTCAATCTCGTCTACCTACACACTTCACTTGAGTGAGAATCACTATATAAGGAAATGCAAAGATAATATCGGATATATGAACATCGAAATAATGCTGAATCATAGACATGATCGTGCCAATATCAAAAGAAAACAAAATGATATGCACATATGCATTTCTTTAATCATTTAACATCAGAACGGGAGATGATTTCCACATATGTCCTGACTGACCAACTCAAAGCCAGTAGCTTTCACGGTTTGACCAACTCAACAACCGTGGAGGTGACAAGCTATGGAATCAAATCCTCATCATCAATTATATTAATGTCAAATTTGCGGGAGATGATTTCCACATATGTCCTGGCTGACCATCTCAAAGCCAGTAGCCTTCACGGTTGGACCAACTCAACAACTGTGGAGGTGACAAGCTATGGAATCAAATCCTCTTCATCAATCATATTAGTGTCATCTACACCTCTACTTCCATACAGCGGAACCAGAGTGGAAACGAGTGGACCAACTTAACACTCGATAGCTCTCCGGTTGGACCAACTCAACAACCTTGAGCTATAATATATATACGTATACTAAGCACCCGACGGGTATGGAAAAGGGGTTTTATTTTTTGAAATCAGGAGGGTTTGAAAACAGATAGTTGGGCTAGTAAAAACAGAGTTATAAAAAACCACCCCTTTCCTACCTAGTATCGTACTCTCTGGCTCTATCGTAGAGCCACCTCTGGCGCATGCATGTATGTGAGTACGGTGCAGTGCACTAATATGTCTATCATTTCAATTTATGTAATATGTATGTGTTTTTCACATGCTTTTCATAAATAAGTTTTCAAAATACCGAAACATGATCACTAATTTCATACTTGACGATTTACAGTAATTATGAAAACTAATCAACCCATAACATAAATTCTCAAGGCATCAATATGATAAAAATACAGAAGAAATACAGAAATTTCCAGTAGTGTTCCAAAACACCATTCCAAGTATAGTGTAATCAATCACCTTAGGTCCTTGCAAGCTTAAGTGTGACTAGGTCCACCCGACACCCTCGGGACATAATTTCCTCTTCCTAGTATTTATATTACGAACAATAGTAAATACTAAAACTATGCTCATATAAAATTACTTCTAAATCTAAGCAATGTAGTCCTAACTTAGAATGCAGGAATTTCTGCAATTTATGCGCGGTCCGACCGTTTTGTCCATAACTTTCATTCTAGACATTGGATTTCTCCAATTTAGGGCTTGATAGAAAGATAACTTCAATATCTTTCCATTGATATATAACATGCTCCGAACGGACTAGAATAGAGGGTGCAACTGTCCCTCGAAGGGGACAATAATCTGCAGGACTGTCAACAGATACATCTATTTGAGGCATTCTACAGACTAGTTAAGACGTATTTCAACAGCTAATCAAGTACCCAATTTGTTACCTAACATTCTTTTTTTTCTCTAACTACGATTCAGGTTTCTTAGACAGCGACAGTGGGTCATTGTAACGCCCCCAAATCCGGGAGCTCCAGATTGGGTGCGTTAATCCAAAAAAACATAACGTAAACATACATGATCTTTGCATACTTTATTACATCTCCCAAGATCATATCAAAAGTTTAGGAGTTTAGGAGTTTAGGACACCATATACATTATTACAACCTTTTATACATAAGCAAATACTAAACACATAAACTTAAAGTCTTGAGTGTTCTAGCGTCCTATTACATACTCTCCTCCTTAGACTTCTAGTTCACCTGGGGTGGGGAATCAAAGAAATAAAGAGGTGAGCTGAAATAGCCCAGTAAGGTAAACATGAACTGTGAAAGTAGAGTCATTGAAATAACAAAGTCATAGAGGTACTAAACATCAAACATAAGCATCAAACAAGTGAAAAGATATCATGAATAGTCTGGATGTTATAAAACTTGTCAAGGCTAACCGCCGTGACTTCATTCTTACTTTTCATAAATGTGTCAGGGCTAACCGCCATGACACCATACTTATTATCCACTGGTCTACCAATTCCAGGGATATGCTTTACCCAATGCATTGGAGGGTCGTATAATTAGGGCCCACCCACAACATAACATTTATCCAGACTTAAAAAGCGGAAATAAAGCATTGAATCCCAAGGAAAATAAAGGATTTCAAATATTCCTTGTTCATAAGGAGGCCAGAAGCCATAGAGCACATATAAAGAATTCAACCATGGAAAAGCATCAAGGTTAACCCATAGAAATCAAAATACTGCAAGAAAAGGGTTAACTTTACCCCGTCAAAAAAAGTGGATCCCTTACCTTAGCTCGTCTTTGTCTTGTCTTATTGTCAACCCCCTTGTGGATTTTCTACGGCCATAATAAAAGTGAGGTCATTGTCGTTTCAAATCTTTCATTCACTCGTATAGTTTAAAAGCATGATTGTTCAAGCTACAGTAGTATTTTCGTAGATTCCATATAAAAATTGATTTTAACCCTAAAATTCATGAAAATTTACCGGTATGTACTTATAACCATTGAGTACCATTCCAGGTTTGGATCTTGTGAATATGAATAGATTTAAGAGGTCAAAAAAAAAAAACGTATTCACAGCAGGTTCGTAAAACTGCAGCAGTCTTGGTAAAAGTTCAACACAAGTCTGAGGAAATGTCCAAAAATGCTGAAATTTTTGTATGTGGTAGATAACATCTTTTACTAAAACTTTCTTATTTGTATCCAGTTCCAAAGATCACTGGATGGTCCCAAGAAATATGGTGACATGTCCAGGTTCCAGCAGAAGAACAGATCCAGCAGGCCCTTTTTGTAAAAATCATTAAAAATTGTATTTGTCATGAAAGTTTCTAAAATTTTGTAGGCATAAAGGAAACATCCAGATATACAACCTTTGTTCACAAAGTTTTTGAAAAATAATTCGTCTATTACTCCAGAACAGAGATGACAAGATCTTGTTTCTAGTAGAAAACTTGCACTAAAAACAGACCAGCAGTCTCTCTTTGGAAAATCATTAAAAACTGGATTTTTCATGAAAAAGTCTGAAAATTTGCAGTAACGAAGGAGACATCATGATCTACAACCTTTGTATACAAAGTTTATGAAAAAGAATTCGTCTACTGCTCCAGAAAAGAGAAATACAGTAAGAATACGATTGATTGTTAAAACACATTTATGTTCCACTATGGAGATTAAAAACCTTGGTAAAACTCTTCAAAACATTGGAAAACTCTTTCATATGGATGGTTATGTGTGTAAAAGATGAAAAACCATTGTAAAACTCTTCATAACTCATTCTTATGGATGGTTATGGATGGTTATATGTATAAGTATCAAAGAAAGTTGGTAAAAGGAAAACTTAATACTTGAAGACTAGTCTTGATCTTTGAAGACTCTTGAACTCTTGATTTCTGCAGGGCTTCACCAATGGAATTTGGAGGATGAAGAAGAAATTAAGAGAGCAAGAGAGAAGAGAAGAGAAGAGGTGTCTATTTATAGAGAATGAGAGGCATGAACATTTGAATAATTTTGAGAAAAGATGAGGGCAATATAGCAAATTAACAAGAGAAGAGAACTCCCTGGAAGACTGATCTGGCGGTTTAGGAAGAGATTTTTTTTGACATTTTGCAATTTAACCCCTATATTCAATTAAATCCCATTTTGCAATTTAACCCCTATATTCAATTAAATCCCAAACCTCCTTTACTTCATGACTTAAATAATAAGTATTAAATTTCTACATTTCTTCTTTTCTTTTCTTCTTGTTTAATCTATCATTCCACCTTATTTTCGTGATTTATTTAAGTCGAAAAAAAATCAGGGTATTATAGTCATTAGCTATCTAAATGAAAATCTCCATTAAAGGTATTAACAATATACTGTAAGTTCAGCTGGGCATTATAGCAACACATGCTGGGCATGTCTTAATCCTATTCCAATATTTGATAGCACAGCCTTGGGTGTCCCTATATACATTCAGGTATTTAGTCGACTAATTAGAGGAACATTCACTAGCACATAGGGAGATATTACAAGCCCAAATACGAAAATGCAGAAATCTGCCTGTCCTGCGCAGTTGGAAAGAATTGATCATAACATCTAATCCATAAATCGAAATTATCTCATCTAAGGCTCTATAGCAAGATGCTTTCGAGGCCTTTCCATCGGCGTATTACACACTCCGAATGGAGTATTGTACACTGCGCAACTGTCCCTCGAATGGGACAGCAATTTGCAGGCCTGTTATAAATGCACATGTATAACACCGTGGATCTCTAATAAAATTCGGGTAGCATCTCCTTTGTATCTAAGGGATAAACCTTTCTACAAACATGCTCCATGAATCATAATCAACACATACAAACACACACCCATTGCTTTCACTTGAGCTTTAATACAAACACCTTGAAGGCATGAGCTTACAAAACAAGATGCTATATTCGGACAACGTGAAAATTCTGAAATTCTTCAACCTTTACAATCCATCATGCATTCAGAATAATTCCAACAAGTTTTACAACCCTTTCACTCATCACAACCACACCTATATTCAATTTCCTACTCATCGACTAAATGATTATAATCATGGCTGAGAAGCTCACCGAAACCTCGTGAGTGTTCGTCGGAGCTGGGCGTATGAGCGGCGGAGTAGGCCGCGGAAGAGCTGCGCGCTGGAGGTGGCGTGAGGGCGGCTGAAAGCCTGGCGGAGCTCGCGGCGAAAAGGCCAAGCGCGGCTGGGCTCGCTGTCAGGCGATGCTGTGGCGCGGAGGAGACGGCAGGGCGGCGCCAGCAGACTTGTCAGGGAGGGGACTCAGCCGGTGGGAAGAAAGGGAGATCGGGGGACAAAAAGGAATGAGAGAGAGCGAGAGAGAGAGAGAGAGATGGGTATCTCTTTTGGGCTTACTAACTAAAAGTATAATAATAGTTGTTTTAATAATTTGGGGATTATTTGTCATATGGGTTACTATTGTCATTAAATACATTTAATTACATCCTCACCTTCCTATGGTTGGGTTTAGCCCATTAAGCCAAAATGTTGGCCCAATCCCATTTTTTTAACTTTCTAAATCTTAAAAATTAACTCAATAATTTGTTTTTTTAATCAATTTAATTCGTTTGACCAACATAATTACTTTAATTGCCCATTTTACCCTAGTTAAATGAGTTTTCTTGACTTTTAGATTTTCTCTAAAAATTGGGGCATTACATATATAGTAATATCTTCTCTGGTGGCGGCAGGTAACGACTGCAAGCGGACAACAGCAGTGGATAGCTTACATATAATATATATAGTTCTTCGATTTCATTCTCCGACGGTTCAGCAACGGTCTTTCTCCGGCAGCTTAACGGCGCAAGGATGCCAAGGATCTTTATCTTCATTTATACTATACAACATCTCCTTCGGCGTGGCAATGATCCTTCTTCAACAGTTCCTGCTTTCGTCTCCGGTGGCATGGCGGTGATTGGTCGAGCTGTGATTCGGCGGCGATAGGGAGCACAGTGGAGGGGGCGGTCTTCTTCTTTTGCTTCTTCTTCTTTATATCACATATATATTATATAATATATATAATATATTATATATAATGATATATAGTACATAATAACATAATATGTTAGAATACCCCTTTTTTTACCTCACTCTTTCTTCTTCTTTTCTCTTTTCCTCTCTTCTCTCTGGCCTTTTTATGAAAAATCCCTCCAGAAGCTCTCCTCTTTTTATAGCCTCTTCTCACCCTACCTTCTGCTAAAATTCTTTCCTTTAATCACGACAGCCCAGTCGTAACGTGATAAGATCAAACACTATTTGAACTTTGATCTTATCATGTCTCCTCTCTTTTTTTTAATTATTATTATTCTTTAAATAATAATAATTATCATTATTTATATTATTTTATTAATACCATTTTTGCCTCGACATTTGCATTTGAGTATATTGGGATTTGTGTTTTCCAGTACTGCCTCGAGGTTTGTTCAGAGATTTGTATTTCTGGAAGGTTGCCTCAAGATATGTATTCTCAGGCCATCTTCGAACTTGAGATAGCCTCGAGATGTGTATTCTTGGGCCATCTTGAGATCGCCTCGAGATATGTGTTCTCGGGCAATCTCAGAATTTGAAATTGTCTCGGGATTTGTATTTTGGCCCAAGGTTCAACCAAATAATTTATCAATTTATCTCAAAAAATCCTAAATCAATTAAGATTAGGAAATATTTAAATTTTATTTATTTATCATAAATATCTTGTATATATTGAAATTGGGATATATATATGAATTCTATTTAAATTGGAATTTAAATCCTATTAGGATTGGGACATGTATTATATATATATATATATATATATATATATATATATATATATATATATATATATATATATATATATAAACACTATCAAACCGGTTACTCAAGGCTTACCTATTCAGCCGGTCCACACCACCAATCAGCCGATTCTTCATCTGCAATCAAGTCCATACATCATCAGCCGATTCTCTGGTCAACACTACATCAGCCTCAGCGCCTCAAGGCTACCACAGCGCCAGCCTGGCCCTTTGCGCTAACGCCCTGTGCGCCAGGCCCCTCAGGCCCCCACGCGGCCATGCCCCCACGCAGCTCTGCCCCTACGCGGCCCCCACCGGGCGCCTCCCTTTGCGCCAGGCACCCCTAGCGCCTCGGCGCTAGCACCCTCAAGGCTCCCTCGCACCGGATCTTCCCTGCCACTCCTGATCCGCCATGACCGGTCGCCATCGGTAGACCACCTCCAACCGGTCTTCCCCACAATCTTGGACTCCACGTCGGCCATCTCCAATGCTCAACCGTGGTCGTAGCTCTCAGGGCAAGTGTCAGATCTATGGCGCTATCGGTCACTATGCTCGCCAGTGCCGTCTTGTTCCCCCACATACATGGGATCAGATTCTGGCGTCGCTTCGTGGCCCGCCTCATGTGCACACCGCCACCCACTATCCTGCTCCAGGTGCTCCTTCTGTGTGGGTTGTTGATTCTAGTGCTTCTCATCATGTCACCACCGCCTTGTCCAACCTGACGCTTCCTCAGCCTTAAAAAGAGTCGGAGACTATCGTCATTGGTAATGGTACATGTCTTCCCATTACACATACGGGATCGATGCTTCTTTCGATGTTACAGGGCTCTCTTACTCTCACAGATGTCTTGCATGTTCCATCCATGTCATTAAATTTAATATCGGTTTCGGCTCTTTGTGCTACTAATGTCGTCACGATTCATTTTTTTGCTGATTCTTTTCAGGTGTTGGATCGTCACACAGGGGTGATTCTAGTCACAAGACGGCGTAAGGATGGTGTCTATGTTTTGCCGACCACTACATCACATCTACCGGCTACCACTCCCCACTCCCCGCCCTCAGTTCGGTTCGTTCCTCTTCACCTTTACTTTTGTTGTAGCACAGTCATTTTGGTCATCCTTCTGTTAAAATCTTTCAACAACAACTGTTATCCTACGGTATTTCCTTTTCGCATTCCCAATTACTCAAATTTTCTTTCAATTCGTGTCATATTAACAAAAGCTACAAGCTTCCTTTCTCTCCATCCATAGTCTCTTCCTCTTCTCCTCTTGAGATAATATATTCTGAGGTTTGGACGTCCCCTATCCTTTCTCTGGATTGCTAAAAATATTATGTTATTTTTGTGGATCACTTTACCAAATATATTTGGTTTTATCCTCTTGTTCGAAAGTCTGTTGTCCATGCGACCTTTGTTACCTTCAAAAACCTGGTTGAAAAGACTTTCCAACTTCCCATTCGTACCTTGTACTCCGACAATGGTGGGGAGTATATTGCTCTCCGTCCATTTCTAACTGCCAATGGTATTACTCACCTCACCACCCCTCCACACACTCCAGAACACAATGGGTATTCTGAACGTCGGCATCGGCACATTGTCGAGACCGGCTTGTCCTTGCTTCATCATGCCTCTCTTCTATAAGTTCTGGACCTTCTCCTTTGCTACTGCGGTTTATCTCATTAATCACATGCTAAAAGCAAACATGCAGTTCCGTTCTTCCTTTAAGTTTCTCTTCCACAAACAACAAAATCCCACATCTCTTCATGTCTTCGGTTGTCTTTATTTTCCTTGGCTTCGTCCCTATACTACTCACAAACTTGACCCTCGGTCCAGTCCCTGTGTCTTTTTAGGATATTCCTTGTCTCAGAGTGTCATTATTTGCTATGATCTTTCCACCCATAAGCTTGTCATCCCCCGTCATGTTCGCTTTGTTGAAGATGATTTTCCTTTCTCTCGGTCCTCGTCCGCCTCCACCCCTGCCGACCATTTTGATCCGACCTTCACAGCATCATCCTGGCTACCGCGACCATTGTTGCCCCTAAGTGGCCTCTCGGCACCTCTGGCTGCACCTCCTGTGTCGCCTCCTTCTGTGTGGCCTATACCGCTCGAGGCTCGTCCCGACGCCCCCGCTGATCACGTAGCCCAGCCTCTGGGTCTGCCCTCCGCCCTGGATGAGGTCTGTCCTGCCCCCGGCCCCGCCTATCCAGCTCCGCAGCCCGCCTCCACTGACGACTCTGCCCCGACATCTTTCCCCGATACTCCTGGTGCTGCTACTAATGTTCACCCGATGACTACTCGATTCAAGAACTCTATTTTCAAGACCAATCCGAAGTACACTCTCTCTGCTACAGTTTCTTCTGATAGTGAACCTGCTACAATGGCACAAGCTCTTCGCCATCCGCACTGGTTTCAAGCCATGCAAGCCAAATATGATGCTCTTCAACACAACAGAACCTGGGTACTTGTTCCTCCTGCTCCCCATCAGAACCTTGTTGGGAACAAATAGGTGTTCCGTATCAAACGGCGCCCGGATGGTACCATTGACCGGTATAAAGCTCAGCTTGTTGCCAAAGGATTTCATCAGCGACCCGGTGTTGACTTTCATGAGACTTTCAGCCCTGTTGTTAATCCGGTCACTGTTCCCGCTGTCTTGAGTGTAGCCTTGCATCACAGGTGGTCTGTTCGGCAGCTTGATGTCAACAATGCTTTTCTCAATGGACATCTTACTGAGGAAGTTTACATGGCCCAACCCCCTGGCATGCGTGATCCTCAGTTTCCTAACTATGTATGCAGTCTGCAGAAGGCTCTCTATGGTTTGAAGCAAGCCCTGTGGGTATGGTACTAGGAGTTGAAGCTCTTTCTTCAGTCTCTTGGTTTTGTTACTTCTCGCGCCGATACATCACTCTTGGCTCCACTCTTATCTATTTTCTAGTTTATGTTAATAATCTTCTGATTACTAGCAGTGATCCTCATCTAGTTGATCGTATTATTCGGCAACTTGACTCCAAATTTTCCACCAAAGATCTTGGGTTGCTCTCTTACTTCTGTGGTGTTGAGGTTACTCTGACCTCTAATGGTGTGCTTCTTTCTCATCACAAGTATATTGTTGATCTTCTTCAAAAACACCACATGCTTAACTCAAAACCGGTTTCTATGCCCTTTGTTGTTGGTGCATCCCTCCTTCATGATGGATCCTCTCTGGTTGATGCTACCAAATATAGACAAGTAGTTGGTGGTCTTCAACACTTACGCATGACTCGCCCTGCATTTCTTTTGCAGTCAACAGACTTTCTCAGTTCATGCATCAGCCTACTGAGAATCATTGGGGGGCTGTTAAGCGCTTGCTCGGGTATTTGAATAGCACCAAATCTCTTGGCATTCGGCTTCGGGCGACTTCTCCTCTTCAGCTTCACGGCTTTTCCGATGCCGATTGGGGGGGTAATCTGGATGATCATACCTCCACGAGTGCATATGTCATGTTCTTGGGTGCCAATCCCATCTCTTTGCGGTCTACCAAGCAACGAATTGTTGCTCGATCATCTACTGAGGAGGAGTATCGTGCTATTGCTTCTGCTGCTGCTGAAATTCAATGGATCAAGACACTTCTTCATGAACTGCATGTCCTTATTCCTTCAGCACCCACTATTTACTCGGACAATCTTGGTGCTACTTATCTATGTTCTTATCCTGTGTTTCATTCTCGGATGAAACATCTTGCCATTGACTATCACTTTGTTTGTGATCTTGTTCAGTCTTCTCTTTTTCGGGTTATTCATGTATCTGGCGATCAACTGGCGTCTTGTTGTGAAAGCTCTGCCTCGTCCTCGGCTACTTGACATTTGTGACAAGATTGGTGTTGCTTCTCGTACACCATCTTAAGGGGGCCTATTAGGGTTTCATATATTTATCATTAGAATTTCTTGTATTTATCTTTTATATTTTTATTTCCTATTTTATCCTTGTAGTGGTATTATATATACCTCAACTTATTATCAATAATATTAAGTCTTTTCTTATCACTTGTCACCTTGTACATGGTAACAAATATATGTGCGATAAATCAAATCATAAACACTAAAGCCTAAACCCTAAATCAAATCAATCAATCAAAACAGCTTTAGTAGAATATGTTTGTTGGTTGATGGACGGATGTAACCGCACCACTACTAATATGATGTTGCAAATAAAATAGTATTTTTTTTCTTCAGTGTTTGGTCGTTTTATAAATTAAAAAAAAATCATTCAGAGTCATCTCTATAATTCTCGATCTGGTCATATTATGTCGGCACGACTTTTTATTGTGTAATGCAGTACGACTCTTGAGTTTTTATTTTTTTTATTTTTTATTTTTTTAAAGGAGCTGAAACAGCTAATAAAAATTACAAAAATCTAGACAAAGGTTCTAATAGTTCGCATAGCCATGCTGGAAACTGATTTGCATCTTTGTACTCTAATAAAATTCCCTCCTCTCTATCTTTCCTGGCAAGGTTATCAGTAGCAGTATTATCCTCAAGGAGAATGTATTGTATCTCCCACTTGTCCAGGCTTTTGCAACATCTTCTTGCATCTTTATGTGAGGCTCCTGGTTTGCCAATTGCAATCCTCCTTGTCATGTTGTAGCATCCTTGCCATATATAGATTGTCTGTTAAGATCCTGGCTCCAGTATTTCCTATTGCTCTCAAGACTTCAAGTCCTCCAAGTAGGGCCTTCATCTCCCCTTCTAGTGCAGATTCCGCTTGACACTCCTTAGCTCCTACAAAACAAGGTATCCATGCATTAGTTAAAATATTCATACCACATCCTACTCTATTCTCACCTTGCTTCCAGGATGTGTCATTAATTAGTGTGTTTGAAAAACCCCCTGGTTATAGTCCTTTGAGCTTTTGTTGTTGCCTCATTGATGTTGTCAGTATGTTTCAAGGCTCCAAGGTTCATAGTAATTGCTCTATTTGCTAGCCTCTTTGGTTCTAGTCTTGTTCCTTTGAATGTGAAACAACATATGTTCTTCCAAATTAACCACAATATCTGCCCTATCAAGGGAACTTCCTCCCTTGTTAGTCTATGCATGCCAATTTTCCTCTTTGTCAACCATTCTCCATTCATGAGTTCATCAGGGTCTATGGACCAATTCTGCAGAGGTCTGGCACAAAGCACACCCTAGATTGTATGGACTCGTGTCGTGCCCAACTGGCTCATTAATTCTAAAATAATAAATTAACCTCAAAAATTTAGAAAAACTAAAAAATCTAGAAAATACCAAAACGTCAAAAAAATCATTAAAAAAAATTTTAAAAATATAAAGAGAAAAAAAATCTGAAAAACAAATATTCCAAACAATCTTAAACTCCTATGTTCTAAACAATCAAAACAACAAATTATCTAAATCACCTAAACAATTCTAGTGACGTTGATATCGGTAAGCCGGTGGCAACGCTGACACAAACGGCCTCTCGACCAACCATTCGAAGACATAAACAACTTCGAGTCTTAGCCGACCTTCGACGCCTCCTCCTAGGACCCCAACCAGGCCAACCCACGACCTTCTTCTTCAAGCCTTGGCCAACCCCTCAACGACGCCCTCGTTAGATTCATTGAATTGAAGTGGGGAAGAAGTAATATAAAGGAAGAGGATGGGAGTGAAAAGAAGAGGATAGAGTGAAACCTAGGAATTTTACAGATGGATAGAATCATCATTTAACCCATGTGGGTGGGTTGTGCCTAGCCCGGCACACCCGTGTCGTGTTGGGCCGGCACACGAGTAGTGTCATGTTGGTCATGTCTCGTGCTATGCTGGCTTGCTTGCTTGGACAGAAACAGCCCATGTGGGCTGTGTGTGGTGCGGGCACTAGCCCAACATAAGAATGACCTTGAGCCATGCCTGGGCACGGTCTGGGATCTACAGTAATGGGTTGTGCTTTAGCACGGCCCATTCGTGCTGGCCCACACGCAGCACAACCCGGTTGACATCTATAGCCATCTCAATGATATTTCTTAGTTAAGATATTTCATTAGCAAATTGACATGATATTTAAAGAAATAGTTTAAGGGAAAAAATACCAAAAAGTAACATTGACCATGGTAGGTGTAAGACTTAGCATAGGGACTCCTATTTGAAAGAAGTTCAAAGGGTATCTCTATGAGGACCTTGTAGTAGGTCCTTGGAGGTGTGGAGGAACCTTCGAAACGGAGCCTTTTGGAGTTGTGGAAGCTTCAACACCTTGGTTGAGGAGAGTTATGGCTGGCCAGCAACTTTGGAAAGAAAGAAAGTTGAAAGGCTTAAGCTCCTTTTATAGGCACAATTGGGTGCCAACAATCAATGGGTTGACTATAACAAGTGTGTGATTCCCAGCGTGCATGGCATGTGCATATAAAGGCGTGGACACAAACATAGGAGTGAGCGTAGGCACAAGGTGTGCGCTGAGGCGCGAGCGGGCATGGAGGCATGGGCACTAGCGAGCATGAAGGCATGGGCCTTGGCATAGCGCACGCATGCACATTTAATGCAGACGTTATTGCATGACCATTGGTAGGGAGAAGTCTATAGAAAGGCTTAGGGTTGGCAATTGTAAAGGCATTTAAGTGATGCATATACTTTCGTATAGGTGTAATACCCAAGGCTCAAATTATAATAGAGGGACCTAATGTCACAAATCGGTATAATAGAGGGACTAAATTGGGTATTGCACCATTTGTATACTACACATAGAAATTAATACAATTATATAGCCTTTTGGAAAACCTCTTGTGCCTTAGTGTAGGTGTTTTCCTTCAGTGTTCTCTTTTCTTCTTCTTCAGTTCGCTACGATACTCACCATTTTGTGGTGTGAATTTAGGATCGGCTAAGACTAAGTCTTGGGGGACTTAGTGTGATCACAGGTGCATTCACTTTTGTGAAAAATTTTAAGGTATTTTCTATGCCTTGTGATAATTTGGTATCAAAGTTATCGCAGAGACCAAGGAGGATAAAGGACAAAGTTACTCGGTTGGAACAAGCGGTGGGCGTCTTCTCTGGTGGAGAGCCCGTAGTGAATTTGGTAGAGAGATACCTTATCCTTCTCGACGAAGTAGTGGGGCTCAAAGAAATGCTCCATCTCTTTGTGGTAGGAGCGATTGGACAACTTGGTCAGTCAATAGGCTCCCTACAAATTGATCCTCAAGGAGGTGTTTGATATGCTTGAAGCGGTGTACAATGCTATTAAAGAAGCAAAAGGAGCGGTTTTACCAATGGTGACTTTGAAGATAAAGGTCCCTGAGCCAAGTGCTGTTCTAGGTACAAGGAAGGCAGTGGACTTGGAGAACTTTATATAGAACATGGACTAATACTTTCGAGTGGTAAAAGTCGCAAAGTCAGAGCGGGTCTCATTGGTGAGCATATATCTCACAGCAGATGCAAAACTTTGGTGGAGAACCCGCCAAGAGAACAACACTCGGGACGGTCAAGTGTCTAGCCAATCATAGGAGGACTTGAAGAAGGATCTGTGTGAGCAATTTCTTCTAGAGAGCATAGCATGGGTTAGAAGGGTCATACTGAAGATGCTAAAACACTCAAGCATTGAGAGGAAATATGTGTAGGCATTCACATCCCTCATGCTGGACATTAAAAACATGTCAGAAGAGGACAAGCTTTTCAACTTTTCTCATATGTAAGGATGAGCATAGTTAGAAGTGCAGAGACAAGACATGAAGGACTTAGCATCTACCATTGTTGCCGCCGAAGGTTTGGTGGCCTTTTAGTTCTCTAATACCTCTATAAGTGAGAAGGAAAAAAAAAAACTAAGCCCACGGAAAAGGAGGTTGAAAAGTCGGACTTTTCAAATAAGTCACAAGGTGAGTGGTGAGATCAGACTAACACTACAATTAACCCTCGCTTAGATTAAAATATCACATGATGTTATTTTGTTATTGATGACTTGGTATTGAAACCAATTTCATATCAGGGATATATCGACATAGTCAATGATTAATCCCTATTGATAGCGTCATGAAAATAAAATAAAAAATTAGGGACATATTAATACACCAAAACAAATCTAAAATAAAAAATACTTTTATACAGAATTTCAAACTATGTAAGCGCATGCATCATTTAAGTTTTCAAAGAAACAACGTTTTTATGAACCCTATTGTTTTAGATGATTTCATAGCATAAATATAAATACATATATATTACATCCAAAAGTTATTTAATTTAATAATGGAAAATAAAATAAAATCCTTCTCCTAATCTTCAATGAAGTGATTTAGAAGATAACAAAAACTCTGCACATAAAAAAAGAACCATTAACTTTAAACTTAGAAACACAGACACACACATCGTCGAAGAAAGAAAAAAAAAACAAACAGATGAATAAGTTCACTTTTAGAAACAAGGTTTATAGATGGATGAGGGGCATATAACCTTTGTAAGTAGGGTTAATTTTATTTTACAGACATGAACTTTACATTTTTCTCACTTTGACACCTCAATTTTTTTTAGAATGTAACATATCCCATAACTTTTTTTAAGTGCCTAAATGACACTTATGACTAATTTTGTTAACCGACATCAGTTTAATTGAGTTAATTAAATCCTAATAAAAACCCTAATTTATAAAACCCTATTTTTTTTCAAAATGCCCCTTTCTTCCTCCTTCCCTGATGGATGATAGCCATGGGGAGAGAAGATGGAGCAACTTGAGATGGCCATGGAGAGTACTACGGGGGCAGCGCCGGATGATGTGCTTATCGCGCATCTAGTGTCGGATACCGTGCACTATAACTAGTCAGATTTGTCGACGTGGCTGGAGGCTATGTTGTCGGAACTCAACGCCCCGCCATCGCCGCTCCCCCCTGCTCCGACGAAGCGCCACCTCCCCTTTGATCTACCCATGCACCAACTTCGGTTGTGGGGTCTCAGTCGACGTTGTTCGACGTCATCGCGCCTGTGAAGTCGTCAACTATCAACACTGTAGATTTTGCGGCACACGCCCCTCCGCGGGCGAGACCCATCTCCACCGCCGGTGGGTGTTGTTGGTGGGGCTGGTGTGCTCCAACCCGAACGCGGTGGCGCGGATGCTTTCCGGGTAAGCGATGCCGCCCTTCATCCCCGATTCCAAGCCATCTATTAGGGAAGGAGGAAGAAAGGGATATTTTGGGGAAAATAGGGTTTTATAAATTAGGATTTTCATTAGAATTTAATTAACTTAATTAAACTGATGTCGATTAACAAAATTAGTCGTATGTGCCATTTAGGCACTTAAAAAAAATTATGAGGTATATTACATTCTTAAAAAAAATTAAGGTGTCAAATTGAAAAAGATGTTAAATTCAGGTATGTAAAATAAAATTAACCCTTATAAGTATGATACCTTTGAACTAGTTTTATAAGGATATAAAAGCAATCATGAAATTTAAAGGGGCATAATAGCAAGAAATACTTGGTATCTTTCAGGGAGTACACATGGTAAATTCTAACATACCTTGGCCTATGACCCAAGGCAAATTGCCTTGCCCTACATATGGGTCTCCCCACTAGGGTGGTTGTAAGGGTTTGGGTTATATTTTTTAAGGTATTTTGGGGCCAAAGCAGCCCAAGGCCCCAAGGTATCTTAGAGGGCACCGAACCGCGTACACATGCAATTATGAGCTTTTTATGCATGCAAACCTGTAGAGACGAAAACAGTTTCCGTGTATGACCAAACAAGCAGTGAAATCATTAGTTCTAAAACCCAGGTTGTAAAACAAAAGGAGATTAGGTCATAATTAGAACATGCCAATATTTTTTCCACACAAACTAACGATACACTAGTCTCAATCATGAGGCTAGATGTGTGATGGGCCTCCAAAGATTTGGAATGGAAAGGATAACTCAGGACATCTAATGTTATTGAGAAATAATCAAACATTAATGGACAGCATAAGTGGTATCACTCTGTTTTCGGCAACCAATAAAGTGAGACCTTCCTGCTATGGTGGGCTTATTTCAACTGCTTGGAGCTGTTTCTGATTTGGCCTCCCTCACAGTTTCCTCAGCTTGAGTGTGCTCAATGTCTCCAGTCTTTTCTGCTTCTTGTCCTACAAAAAAGATGGGTAATTAAAACAAAAACATGAGATAAAAACTAAAAATTGTTCATTTGCAATGTCATACAACCACTAGTTGTGCTTCAGTTTTATTTTTAGTTATTTGTTTAAACAAAAAAGCCGTAAAAAAAAAATGTTCAGTAGGTGCTTCTCAAAAGAATATTTCTATAGGTATAAAAAATTAAATAAATAAAACCACATTTTCTCAGGACAAAATGCTCAGTTTTATTCAGACTAAAATATCCTCATAAGTGCTTCTATAGTATATTTCCCCAAAAAGAGAACTGCTTCACTCACTCGTAGAAGCACTTGCACTAGCAAGAGAAGCACTTTGAAAGTTATCTGAGAGTTCAAGATTACAATCTAACATAGCTGAACACAACCTCGACAAAACCATGTTTGGCAAAAACAAAAGCTATCCAACAGAAGTAGGAACAACTTTCCGAAAAACTAGCAATCATGGCCATGAAGTTTAGAATTGAGTTTTCTTTTACAAAACTAGGAAACTTCATTATCATATCTAATTAGATTGAATAATAGAAGATCATTCTCAGCAAGCAGGCAGGAAGGCTGCGGATGCTACCATTTAATGAATGCAACACAATGCAAGCAAGCAAGCAGGAACATAGTATGCAGTTCAGCAACATGAGTTTCAATTTAATATCATTTGTAGAATCAAAAAGTGCTCAAAGAAACAAACTTTTGCTGTTTTGGCACTACGAATAGAAGCACCACAGATCATCCTACAAGATGACTATCATAGAAAATGAGGAAACAAACATGCTGGAAACTTGAACATCCATGGTTACAGGTACTAGTAGTAGTATGGAGGGAACATAGTAGTATGCCTAAGAATTATTGAAGAGAATCAGAAAATAAATGTAATTGCAAATTAATCACTCATGGTTATAGGCCCAAAATTCAAGTAACCATAGTGATAAGACAAGTGTACCTCAAGCTTGAAATTGTAAATGTGAAATAGTTTATTACCGCACTGATAAGATGATAAGAAAAGCAAAACCTACAACCTAAATATGATGAAAAGAAATAAAAAATGTAATTCAATCTACATAATGATCAGAGAAGTTGATTATATTACTATATTTAGGCGGTGTTTTGTTTTCATCAAATTTAGCTCATTTACAAGCATAACCCTAACATTGACTCATTATAAAGCATATATAATGTTATATAATATGAAATTGATTTTTTTATAAAAAGGACACATGGCAAAAGCATAGGCAAACTAAATACGATGACAAGAAATAAAAAATGTAGAACAGTTCAATCTACATAATGATCTGAGCTCTCTAAAGGAGAACTCGAACAACACTTATATGTATATCTCTTATTAGCATGGTATAGCACAGTTGACTAAATAAGAAACTCAAACTCTCAGCTACATAAACAAAGTATCATAATCTTTATTGCCCAACAGTGGGAGATTTACATTAGCATTTACCAACTTAGGAGTGTAACTACAAGATACATGAAATACTTTTACAGTACTTTTCAAATAATTGGTTTGTAGTTACTGATCTTATTTTAGCCAATAGTAGGATCGTACTACCGACAGACATAACCTTGTCAACCAGAAAGTTTTCCTAATTTTGAGGCAGCAAAGGTTAAAGATTTTACAGGAATAATGATCATCTAATTTAGCATATCCTTGTGTTTGAAGATGTTCTCTCTTAGAATACTAGAAGACGAAATAATGGCATGTAAAATATTTCTTTCAGAGGCAAACAGTAAGCACTAGCTAGTGATCTACGTTATATCTAGCAATTCCAACTTATTTTGCAGTTATGATTGATAACGAACAAATCCATCATAATTGAAAACTTTAAAACTTCACATGGTTAATTAATGTAAAATTTGAATAATCCATTACCTTCATCATCACTATCATCAAAGCCATCATCCATAACATCACCCATACCAGCAAACTTCTGCGTAAGTTATGGTTAAAGATATCAGAAGAAATTCAAATATAAGAAAAAAAGAGAGAAGATTTAAATGGAATTTACCGAGAAATCCATTCCTCCCATGTCAATTTTCTCAGGACCTGGTATAAGCAACAAGTCAATAACAGAGTGATGTACTTAAATCAAAATCAGTAAAATTAGTATGGTGTTTAATATGAAAGGACTTGTCTATCAACATCAGAGAAGAAGTTAACCACCGACCTCATGCAACCACATATGAACAGATAACCACTTTTATCATCAATATGTTCTGATTATTAGTTCAGACATGCTTCAATTTCATAAACACCAAATTTAAGGTAAATGAACAAGTGATATGAGGATATACTTCTAATACATCACCAAGGAGATCAATTCATCTGTTTACAAGTGATGCGATAGGAAGGATTTGCAAATTCAATACTTAAGGTTTCTGCTACTAGTACAATTTTAAGTTTATATTTTAAACATACATGAAATACAACTAGTTTGATACCTTTTTCTAAAACAAAATAAACAGAAAATATATTTTTACTACCTAAATTATACTGCTTGAGGACATGATAGTTTGGTGAATCTACAGAATTGAAGGCTTATCACTATCTTCTGAATCATGTCAAAAAATACATCATATTATCAAATAATAGCAAGGGAAAATACAGACCATCGTCATCTTCATCCATCCACTTATCCCAATCAACTTTGACATAATGAGGTGTTTTGCCGTCACCACGCAATAGCTTCTCCCACCGCTTCTTGTCTGTTTTTTCTAGAACACAGAAGATACTCCTGACCCCTGTGTTTATTTTGCTTTCCTGATAAGCAAAGATGCATGAACATCGCATAAGTAGAAATTTTCTGATATAATTTTTTGTCAATCTATAGGAAAAGGCCATACCTCTACATTAACTTTATCATGGAGATCTAATTTCAACTCATACAAGTTGCTCTCTGTGCCAGCAGTGGCAGAAAAAGTAAAAATACCATCAGGTTCAAGATTAACTTTCACATTCTTTGCATCAGGCAACAGCACAGTAATGTAGACTTTGTCGAGTCTTTCGGCCCACTTCACTTCAGGATGACGACTGAAATTATAAAAGACCGCCTTTAGATGAAATTCTAATGATATATATTTTGCATTAGCATCTACAGTTTTATAGTTCTGTTAATATGACAAGGTACTGATAAAACAACTTTTAAGGAAATGTTATTCAGGATGACTATTGATGTGTCAGAACCAACAACCACTCCTTTCTGGTAGTTATTCCTAAGCATTAGATAGCAATACGACTGCAAAAAATGGCAACCATGAAAATGATTCTGACAATCTTAATAAGTAATATGGTGCATATTGTCATCTTTCACACCCCAACCTCAATATGAGTTTGGTCATATTCTTCACATGTGCATAACTTGCATAGAGAAAACTAAATATACAACCACACTTGTGAAGAACAAAAGTTATTATATCTTAAAATAAATAAACCACCATCATATCACATCAATCTCATAAATATTTGAATCAATTTTGACCTCAACTCAACAATAGGTTGCCTTTTCAGAATAGGGTCCAAGTGAGGAACCAGCACACCTGTATGTGAGATAAGGTTAATACATCTAACCTTTGTCAAACCTCTTGAAATCAGTAATTTACCGCATTGGGATACTACTTAATCTACCAGTAGATCAACATACTTGCAAGGTAGAACTCTGAAACTGATTGCTTGTGATTTTGTTGGACTTGTAATAAGTGAGGAACCAACACATGAATGTGAGAAAAGGTTACTACATCTAACCTTTTCCAAAACTCAGAACTCCTTAATTCTCACAGTAGATCCATGTAAATCTTGCTAGGTAGAACTCTGAAAGTTATTGCTTGGAATGATAACTATAAAGTAGTGTGAGTTAGAAGCCACAAATTAGATCCAAGGAGACAATGTCAACTACAATCTTAGACCAGGATGCAAACTAAATGCCAAAAGTTTATACAGAATTTTTTCATGACATTCCCTGTATAAACATTATTCCATTACCCACAACATATTACCTATGAAATACAAATATAGTATGTTTGGATATAAGATTTGATACGATTTACCAAATTAGTGATTTCTATGATGTAAAATGAACAAGGATCAATCAAGACTCATTCGATAAATCTTGACTCTTTTTTTATACCATAACTTATCCAATTCCTAGATATTGTGAGGTTACCAAAGTCTAATTATACCCAATTATGCTAATCATATTATGATTATAACCTTGATTTTTTTTTGTTTTGTTTTGTTTTATCATAGCTTACCCAATTTCTAACCATTGTGAGGTAACCAAAGTCTAATTGTGCCCAATTATGTTACCATAACACTGTAAGTGCATACAAATTTGGCCTTCCAAGCATGCCAAACACAAAAAGTACACATCAGATTGCATCCAGCAAAGCTGCCAACTGAAGGAAGGTTTACATATGGTAGATGCAACAATAGAACATCTTCCAATTAAGGGACGTTGTTGCATCAATCATGGAAAAGGAACAGCCAGCGATCAAAGAAAGATAGAAGACAGTGAGCAAAAGGAGGTTTAGTAAGTAGGGAGCCATGCGGCCATTTTTTGCAAAAAGGCGCTGCATGTCCTTTTGCCTTTTCCAGAGATATATAGCCACTCTTGTTAGATAGAAGCCGTATAACCCCATATTTGAAGGAAAGATTGTGGCTCCTTTAGAAAGGTGCCTTGGGCCAAAGAAAAAGTAAAAACAGTTTTCAGAGTTCATAAAAATTGTATTGACAGTGAAACCATAAAGGGTGAATTACAAAAACCCCTATGAGGTTTACCCATGCAAAAACTTTGATACCCACAGTTCCGAAACTTGCAAATTAGACCTATGTAGCATTTACTGAATTAAAGAAAATATTTTTTAGCAAAATTTCAAAAGGACCTAATCGAATCTAACAATAGACCTGGATAGTGTTGTCATCGTCATACCCCTTGGGTTGTGCTGCCACCATCAGAAAGCTAGCTGGGCACAATGAGGGCCACAAGTCTTAGCAAAGCTAGGTCAGGATCCATGTCTTAAATGTGATCTAAGAATCGAATGCCATTGGTGCAGGAGATGGAGGTTTGCTTAATTAATCAATTAGTTATTTTAATTCGCTGTGTTTTAGACTTTGTCTAGCAGTCACATCTTTGTCGTGTGGCTTTAATAAGTCTGATGGTTGAGATTATATTAGAGTTATTCAAAATATAGGGCTGCAATTAGAGGAAAAAATGTGTTGAAACCCTACAAATAACAATAAAAGGGAGTGGAACCATTCAAACTTCAAAATATGACTAATCATATTTCATGCAATCTAATAATTGTTTGTGTGTGTGTATGTGTATTTCTCCATGTACATACATATCTATGTCTTTGTGAATAAATGTCTAGGTTCCAAGTATCTGAGGATCAAAACCCAAATTTACTCGAGTTTTAACTTCAAACTCCAAATCCGCTCTAAACCCAAATAGGGCTCTCTAAATGGTCCTTATTAGGGTTCAAGTGGATTAGATACTTATCAAACCCATGAAAACTATCGTGCACACTTTTGTACAAGATTCAAGTCACACAAGTGTCGAACAGTCCCATACACTGATCATCTCAACATGGGTTGGAAGATAAATAATTAAAAAAAAAATTCAATTATTTAGGGTTTCCAATGAGAAAAAGTAAGTATTTTCTTAAAGGATTTTTTGCATGACTTCTTGAAATCTTTCATATTTGTGGATAACCCCCTAACTACTTCATAATTGCATGTAACTCCCTGAAATCTTCAACCATGTGCAGATACCTCCATGGATTAAGAAATTTCTAGAGGCATAAAGAATTTTTCAGGAATATGCTTACTAACATCTTTAAATTATTTTTTCTCCCAAAAATACCCTTGTGCTTTAAATTAATCATCCATAATGTTTCCTTTTCATTCTTCCCCATTGTCTTCCCTTCACCCTTTTCTCTTTACTTCTCTTCATTCGCTTCTCTTCAAGCCTTTCTTGGTATGTTCTCTATAAACTTTTCTCCATCTACTTTTCATTAACCCATTTATTCCTCATTCATTATTTTGGGAACAAAATACACATTTCACAAGTCTAATTAGAACTAACCCATAGTTAACAATGGGGTAAGATCTATAACTATGGCAAAAAGGTTTTTACAATGATGGTGAAGATTTGAGGGAGTTATCTGTAATAATAAAGTATTGAATAAGTTATCTCAAATATATAAGATTTCAAGGAGATATATGCAGAAAAAAACCCTTTATTAAATCATGTTATGACAATTTTTATAGGAAATGTGTTGTTTTATACCATTGTTTGCAGTGAACTTTACAGCGACTAACTTCAAGGATTATAGGAAGGGAGAGTGTTTGTAATTTACCATTTTACCCAAAAGATTAAAATTACTAAATACTATAAATTTGCAAAATATTATACACATGAAATGCACTCACATCCATGGTCCAATTCCATATAACCTCCCTTTGTTGAACACTTATTAAATGTTTGGTAAGGGAATAAGATGCAATAACCGACAACCTAAATTAACCCTTCTTATTCCAAGTTCTTCAAACAAAGTAAATAACTTGAAAAAGAAATAACTCACTTAATACAAGTATATTAATTATTGTTATTTTCATTAATCCCAACTATTTATTATATCTAATCAAATGGCAAAAATACCCTTCTTCAAAATTATCTTCCCTACCATAAAATTAAGAATCAAATCAAGATCCTAACGCGTTACAGTCATAACTTCAAACCTAATCAAATTTTACCAATTACCAACCAAACCTGAAATCACCACAAAAAAAAACCCTATGAAGAAGAAGAGTTCTAATCCGAAACATAAAAATCCCAACCTTTTACAATCCCATTAATAAAAAGAAATGCTCTTCATTGTTCACAACCAGAACACCTGCACTCCTACAACCCTTATCCACCACATTAGTGCCTTCATCACTTGCCCGTGTTACCCCAAGCCCCATTAGGCAGCCGATCACATGTGCTCTATTAACCTCACTATTTTATTGCCTTCCAATGCCTCCATCCAAAAAGGAATCCATGTCTAAATCTCCAGTGAAGAGCCAAAGTTTAACTTCAAAATTGGTTGTGGGGAGAATTTATTCAAATATAGATGAAAAAGTATATTCGATGTTTTTTAATATTATACAATTTATGTTCCTATATAGAAATTGACCAAAGTATAATTTTGTTCGTATGCCACCCATTAGTTTGAATATTAATTGGCTAACTTGGCGCCAACCAAGTCATTCCACTTGAATCACCTTAGGACAAAGTGGAATAACTTTTTTCCTGCACATGAAATTCACACTTCAAAACACCTTATTCCAAATTATTCGGACCAAACTAAACACCACATTAGGATATGTGGATATTTAATACTCAAATCCTTATGTGGTACAGTAACAAAGTTTTTGGCAGATTGTTAGGGGTACAATAAACAGCTATATAATGGAACAAACAAGGACCTCACCAATCGAGAAGACATGGAAACCGCATTCAATAGGCTCCAATTTGGTATAGAAAAGTAAGTAATCTTTTATCATTTCCAAGTGTTTCTGAGGTGAGGAAGTCACACTTATGATATGATAAATCCAAGATGTGTGTTTTTTATTATTTATATATGAAAAGCATAATCAAACATGACTCTTATACAAAATTAAAGAAAATTTCAAGCAAAAAAACAAAAAACAAATTCATGACTTGCCATTACAAGTTCAAAATGATGTAAATCATATCTTAAACAATCAAGATACAACATAAAAATATTTAATAAAATGGCCTAACATTAGGTTTAAATGAAATAAAACGTCTACAAGATCCATATCATAAAAATATAGTACTAAATATAAAACTAATAGAAGAAAACTAAATTGATTTCCTCACTCAATAGGTTCACAATAAGTTGTTTAGACAGTCATTTCCTGGGTGTCCACTTTCATATCCCCACATCCATTTAATCTTATACACAAGTATTAATATCTAAAACTCTTACATTCAATGTGTCCTATATTAAATCTTTTTCAAGAACCTTATCATCATAGCCTTCACATCACTGTTTTTAGTTGAGGAATAATTCGAAATAACCTAGATTATCCCTAGTTTTCAAAGTTATTCCAACTCGTCCAACCAAACACCCTCCAATATGGAAAAAGAATATATATTTTTTTCTATAAGATTAATTAATTAAATCAATAATATTATTAATCATTATTTAAAAACTTATTGTACCATTAATAAATACCAATCATTAATTTAAATAAAAATTATCAATATTGTAAAACTTATTATACCATTAATAAATACCAATCATTAATTTGAATAATATAAAGGGTAGTTTACCATACCACCTCTAAAATATTGAAATTATACATATACCCCTAGTAAAGTTTCTCCTTCATATATACCCTTGAATTAACTATTCATTATCATTTAATAATAGATCGAAAAAAAGTGAGTATCTCTTATACTATTTACATATACACTTTTAAATATTAATAATAGATCGAAAAAAGTGAGTGTCTTTTATACTATTTACATATACACTTTTAAATATTTAAGATTTCATATATATGTCCATAAACCATATATTACCCCCTTAAAACGAATTCAAACTCCACATCCCCTGACCCAATTTATTACAAGTCCTAACTTATTCTAACCCCAACCAAACATCACCTAATGTTTGTTTAAGACCCCTAAAGTGTGGGTCATGAGCAACTACATTCATACAAATATTTAAGTCATTTGTTGAATCTAGTTCTCCAACCAAAACAAACAAAATTCAATGTTAATACTAACGTCTATTTTATATTGTGAACAGTAGAATCAAAATGGTTAATTGTTCTTCAAAAATCACCCTTAGTATTATAAGAATAAAAAAGAATCACTCAATAGAAAATTAAGAAATACCAAGCAATCCATGCAAAAAATAGTCTACACACTCTTTATTACCACATAGAAATACACTACATGTGCTTTTCTTAGCAAGTCACTAAAAGAGATGGTTCCTTCCACTATATTCTAGGCAAGAAGTAAAATTTGTTCCTGAGAATAATACTCCAATGGATGCTAAAGGATGGAATAAAAGGATGAAGATAAATAACGAGGGCAAAGATAAATTAAAAAGAAAGAAGTTGTATGGTTAAACCATGGGTGATCTCTTAAGAAGTAAGAAGCCTAGCAATTACTTTCATGTATGAATCATGCAATTAAAGCCAAGTTCTTAAGGCAAAGGTGAAAAAATAAATAAATCAAATCAACTTTACATAGCATTAACCCACTAAATGTTATCAAAGAATTCTAAATGTTATCAGAAAATCTGTAGATCAGATAAGTTAATGGATTATCTCAATCTTCAGATCTGTATTTTGCTGGAGACAATAAAAACTCAAGTTGACTTAAGAAGGAAAGGAAGGGTAGCATTGTTCAAAAGGAAGAAAGATAAAGACATAGATAATGAGGAGAAATACCAATATGATACTCATAAGAATTGCCAATGGAACTAATAAAGAGGACTGGAGGTTGAATCCTTCACTCATGTTGAAGAAACATACTGATGCAAGTGTACTAATTCCTACACCTACTGAGAATTAATATTACACCAATGCAAATGAAAACGGTGCAGGAGACAATAGAAGAACAGGTAATAAAAAGACTTTAAGGTATGATGCACAAAAAACACATTGCAAACAAAGGTTCATAATTTTTGTTCATGAAGGACCCATTGTATTTATGCTTCCAGGATCAAACAATAGAGATTGTCCATATATAGCTAGAATTAGAAAGGACGCAAGATTGCTATGAAACTGAAAAGGCCTTCTCATACTTTTGAGACATGTAAAACAGTGAAGATACATCAGGATTATCGAAACAACACAGAGAGAACCTCAGATCACAGACAAGTGACAACAACAATAGAATCAATGGAGCAAAAGCGTCAATAGTAATCAAATGGAGCTAAGGAAACTCAGAATGGTGGAAAGATCGGCGAGAGAGAAGAAGGGAAAAAGAGTTTACCTCATGTCGTATAAACCCTAGAATGAACCGCTGCTGCGGCTGCACTTGGGCTGCTTTATAAAGCCGTTCTTTAGTCCTCATGTAATCACTAATCAGTGATCTACCAATGTGGAAATTACAGGCATGGCCTTATGGTCGGTCGCCTGGTTGAAAAAATAATGGATTTTTTTCAAAAAAATATATATATATAATAATTTTTCAAAATTTATTAAAGGTTTTTAATTATTTTTGTGTTTGAATTACTGAAGTGTTTTTTACTTTTTTTTTGGAAAGACGTTGCTTCCCAAAATACACATATCAAATCCATATATAACCTACAGAAATCTTTATATAAAAAAATATATTGAACAATAGGTTCCTGAAATAGTGCCAATATATCTTTGGGGTAGGTGTTAGAGTGGGTGTAACAAATAGTGTGTTATGTAGGGACTTAGTTACTGTTTTAAGGACCTATAAATAATTTACTCAAAAAAAAATCATTTTTAGCTTCAAGAAACCAATCCAAACCGTCCTATACGTGAAACAAAATCTAACATGCCAAATAAGTTTTGATTCACTTATTCCAACACTTTCCCAATTAAATCTCGCTTTTAAAATAATTTCTATTGGGTCACTTTTTTCAAAAAAAATTATTAAATGAACAAAATTTAATATTTAAGTTTTACTAATTATAATAAATAAAAATAATTAATAAAATATAATTTAAATCATAAATATTTATTTATTAATATTAATTAAAATTAAATTAATTTCAAATATTTTAAAAAAATACAAAGCAAGGGCTTTTGTGAGCAAGTAGTTTCTACTTACACAAAACACTTAAATTACAGCACATTCTTTTCCACGAAGGTGGCACTTTGCCGAAGTGAGACTAAAATAG
Source organism: Dioscorea zingiberensis (assembly GCA_026586065.1). Taxonomy (NCBI): domain Eukaryota; kingdom Viridiplantae; phylum Streptophyta; class Magnoliopsida; order Dioscoreales; family Dioscoreaceae; genus Dioscorea; species Dioscorea zingiberensis. Next base: position 49,116,418 of record CM048818.1, on the reverse strand, counting down.
CACTCCCGAAATGGGCCGAAGTGATGGAAAAATTAGACCGGTTGTGTTCTTTTCACTGTAAACTAAAGGCCCCTGAAGTGGCCACTTCTCTACTTAATTTATTCTTATTGAAGAAAGTTGGTCCACTTCCGAACATGAGTTTCTCAATGAGTTCTTTTAGGAGTAAGTCAGAAAGTGGGAAGTAGGATGTATGGGTTGGTTATGTTGAAAAAACTAGCTAAGTATGGAGAGGTTTAATAGTTTTTTTTTTTAACTATTATAATGTTGGGTATGTAATTAATATTATATAAAATATTATTATTGTAAATGTTGATACTATTCTTCAAATAATTAAGTTAAGATTACTTTACTTACTTCTAAATTGACTGTTCAGAATTAGAACCGGAAAATTATCAAAATAAACAGAAATAATACATCAAATTATTTTCTCAGTATGGAGAGCATGAACACATCCGAAAATATTTACAATGTTCCAACTCGTTTACAACTTTACAGCAAAAAATAAATAAATAAATAAATAAATAAATAGTAAAGAGGAGGAGGTCAGAATAATAACTTCATTAAACTTCAATGATAGTATTGCTTGCATTGCCTAGAAGTTAGAACAAGACAACATTGCTTGTAAACAAAGTCAACCTCATTGATTTGTCATGCTGTTTAAAAGTAACAAGCAGCTTTGACATTATTATTCAAATGGCTAAGAAGGAAGAATCATGGCAGGAATATCAAAATTCATACCCAGAACAGAGAGAAACAAATATATATATACATACCAAGGTAGAGTACCACGATTACTTTCCAATCTAATGCATGTTTGGACACTGGTGGCCTTTTATCAAGGCCCAAAGCAAAGAGACCATCACAAGTAAAGCACAGCCAAACGAGACATTCTGCTTCTCCTTGTAACCATATAAGATTCGGCAACCGCTTGTACAGTAAACACTTCAAATGGCAACATATCAGAAAGCAAAAAGATGATAGCAAAGTTAATACCGCAATCTGAACCAACCAATTGTTCACCCCTGAACCAAAGCCTGGGAATTGATGATACGCTGGGGGGCTTCCATCCAAGCAAACTGTGATGATATTAAGTAAAGATATTGAGAATTACATAAAATTGAAATCCAATCAACTAAGAATAGGATGACTACAAGGGAAATTATATGAAATCTCTATCTTTCTCAACTTGCCTGAATCTGCCACCTTTAATAAGCAACAAGTGGTCAAGATAACAAATGCATTCTGGAGTAATCATCATAACAGGAATATAAGAAAGTAACATAGTCCATCAATAGTCCACAACAAAGATAAGTATTCAACATGACAAGTACATAACATAGTCCATCAACATGTTAAGAAACAAGTGTCAATAGGCAGACATAACATAGTCCATCAGCAATAACATAATAAAAAAAAGACATAAGTAATCAGTCACCAACAAAAGAAAGTTGTCTAGGAAACACAATAAATAGCAAAAGAATGTTGTCCACCAAACATTTAGGAGGGTAAGCAGTCAGTGAGGAGTATTCATCTCAACGCCTGAGGAAGCTGTTCATCCATCTCTTGCGCATCCCTAGCCTGCGATGCACAAAGCCATGAGCATCATCTTCATTACACGAAGATTATCATAGGCCCTCTCAAGTTCTTCTTCAGTATACTCATCATCCATGGAGAGCACAAATTCTCGACCCAGTGGATTTTCTTTTCTCTGAGTGTACACATCAATTCCCCCACACCCTTGGCAATCTCTTCCATTGCACTATCAAAGCTCACCCTTGATGCTCGACTTCCCCTTGAGCAAGTTGGGCCAGAAATAGAAACACAAGGTGTTTCTAGGGGTTGACTTTCATGCTCGCTAGGCATTGCATCCATGTCCTCAACATCAGGTTCAGTCTCATTCACCCCCTCGTTATCACCTACCCCAAATGTCTCATAGATAGATTGTGAGAACTGCCTCGTAGCCTGATCATCACCGCAAATCAGGCGTAGCTTGTCAAGATTATTGATTGGTTTGTTCAAGTGCTCCTTTGATTTAGGGTGTACCTGTCATGTTTCAATTTAAAACATCACATAAGAATGATTCATGAAAGATGATATAATAAAATAAATTTGTCATAAAACAATACCTCAACGAAGTTGCAAAATGTCACATCATCAAGTACAAACATCTTCAAATCATTGTTCCAGCCGATCCCACTAAGGTTCATGACCTTCTTAATATCCTGGTAACGCTGCTTTATTGTTCTCATATGATTTTCAATATTGTCGGCATCCATGTTTGCAGCTGTAAAGGCCCTGTTGATAACGGTGGCAGCCTCAACAAAAGCCTATCTCTTAAAGGATTTATCCACCTTAAGCCCTGCAAGTGCCATCTTCGCAAGAAAAAGTATGAGGACATTATCCATTTCCTTCGTCCATCGTTTGTTTGGGTCCTTTTTTTTTCTTTTTTTTTTTTTGAAGCCACTGAGCTTGAGCCAGAATCTGTACCCAAAGGCCTCTTTCCCGAATTTGCCATTATTCCTATTTGAAATATAAAGATAAGTTAGTACAACAAAGAATAATTGTGAATCATTAGAAGGGCAATAAAATTGTGACATCAAAATCATAATTATTCCATCTTACAAAGTATAGAAATTTTAAGCTGATAAAAACAAAGAATACTATTTTTCTTTTTCCATGTGAATCACCCTGTGCTAGCTTATAGAGAATCCTTATAAAGGCACCTGTAGATGCTTTAATTTAGTGGCAACCAATCAACAATGCAATTAATCATTGTAGATGACAATCAACAATGTAAATATTTACAATCATAATGAAATAGATGTATACCATATACTTATAACCTGAACATGTGATACATTTAAGAGTTGAAAGACTTGGTATAGAAGAAATCATAGTGCCTACCTAAAATGAATCTACTCTTCTAATTATGAATCTTTTAAAAACCGAAATCTAAGAGATATGATACAAAAAATGTTTGCCTGATTCTGAATGATTGTTTATTTCACCTTTGATAAGAGCATGCAACACAAGTTGGTAGTATGACACTTCATTCAATAAAAAAAGAAAAGCTAAGACAAGTGGCTCTACAAAATAAACATTAAATAAAATTATATACCATTTGCTTTATTCTATCATAAACAGGGAAGCTATATTATCACATCTGCAACCCACACATTCATCCACTCAACATAAAACAGGGAAGCTATATTAGCACAGAAAAACATTTGTCATAAACAAACATAGGAATTTTACCATAGTGCAATGACATGTAACGCCCCGACCCGATTCCGGGACCTCGGGCACGTGTGCAGACCGGCCGTAGCCGAGTAGAGACGGGCCCCACCCGGATACAAGGCCTAAGTGTGTAAGCAGATAATGCAAAATCACAACTTAATTTATTCAAAATAAACAGAGTTTAGCGGAAATAAATAACAAGGGTCTGTGCACCCTTTACAAATATCGTGCCCTAAGGGGACCTATAAAACATAGCATCTCACTCAAAACAAAGATAGACAAGGTCCTCTGACCTCTCGCAAATCACCCGACCCACGATTCTCAAATTCGCTCGCATTCAGTGTCCCACGCCGTGATCCGTAAAACGTGAGAAAACATGCGAAGCTTCGAATGGAAAGCTCGCTAGTACCCCGCTGGGTTCAAGAAAATATGATATCAAAAGACATGAATATCAGCAAACTCGGGCACGCCTCAAATCAAGCCCTAGGAGTCTATCACAATAAAATAACAAGATCGTGACTCCTAGCTAAGAGTTCCAATGGAAGCTTCTCAATCGCCTCTGGCCAAGCATCATCAATAACCTCGTTGAGAAAACGACCATCCTGGGTCACGCCTACCGTCAGATGCCGGTAGCGCACCTCGCCTCATGCTGCCGACATGGTCACGATCGACTCTCAATCGACCGGCAAGGACAACCGCAACACCTCCCTCCTGGCTAGGAGTGCCGAACGCCGTGCCCGGCCCCCAACGCGAAAGTCCTGAGCTCACCGCCTCCATCAATCCGGACTAAGAATCAGCATTACAAGTAGGATCCCAACAATCCTTAAAACAAATCAAACATGCTATATATGGATTTCAACAAAATTCATGGAAGCATGTATGAAAAAACAATATGTCACAAGAAAGACATAAAAATAAAATCCCTCAAGGGGAGGAACAAGGCATGCCAACACGCACGCAATAACAAAGTCAAGAATACTCATCAAAGAGTAAAAGGTACTCAGGGCCGAGGTACTACCTGTAAATCGCAAAGCCTCAAGGCTCCACCTGACTTCTCAAGATCCAAGTCAAAATCCGACAAATAAAAATCTTATCTCAATAAAGCATACTGCCTAAGAATATTGCATCTACTATGCATGCTCTAATGGGCCTAAACCCGGCTTAACGGGCCTTCCTTCCTCTTGGTTGAACCCAAACCCCTTCACGAGTCCAAACTTGGTTAATTAAGAAAACCCTAGATTTAATTAACCTTGATTTCATCTGATCATGGTTCAACTAATTAATTAATTCAAATCATCTTGGCTACATGGTCAGTCCCACTTGTTAGATCCCATGTTAGCTAGCTATTTAATTAGTTATCTCAAAATCAATAAATCAATATGACAGTTTATCATACTATCCACCAATGGTAAATAATAAACTAACTAACCCCGGTTTAATAAATCTACAGTTATCTCACTAACCATATAACCATTGATCAAATCAACTTACCATGATGTGTATAAAGTATTCACTTATAACTTAATTACTCAACTTGATTAATTTCAATCGCACTTGTTCCCCTCTTTAAGTTAATTAAACCATCAATTAAAACTGGTTGTGCAATTCAATTAGTTATCAACTAATCATCCAATTAATTATTCAACTAATATACCATTTAATTAATTTTCCAAATTAATCAATCTCTAATTAGTTAACTAACTAATCACATGATTATCAATTAATTTAACCAATTAATTGAAATACCATCTAATTAGTTAACAGTTAAATAAACTAACACTTTAATTAATTCTTCAACTAACCATTTAGTTATTTAACTAATCAACCATTAAATAATTATTCAATTAATTAATCTCCAATTAACCTACTAATCATTTAGGTACCAATTATTCAATCCGATTAATGATTGATTAATAATTAACCAACAATTAATTAAACCAAGCTCTAACAGTTAATTAGCTTAATTAACTAACTAACTACCATTCTATCTCTCTCGGCCCACTCCTTTCCCAAATTGTCCTCGGTCCTCACGGAGTCGTAGATCGCGCCAACGCCGCGGAGTGGTCTCCTCGCTGTCTACCGTAGTACGCCAGGCGGGTCCTCGTGACGAGGATGAGAACCAAAGACTGCGACCCTCCCCGGTCCCAGAGCCACTCCCCTTCTTCTCTATCATCTCATTTCCTCACGGGAGACGGGTGACCAACAAGACCGCTAGCTGGCCCACCAGGTGACAGATGGCCAAAACCCCATTAATTCTCCCTAACTTCTACGAAAGTTACATGCATGTATGATAATCACGGAGAAGACAGCTGAAGGAGGAAAACTCACCTACGCTGCTCGCACGCTCCCGAGTATCAAGGCGACGCCGCGTGAAGTTTCCTCAATCTCCCCCGCTTCGACCGGTCGAACGAAGCGCTCCTACTTGGTCCTTCTCCTCTCGCTTTCACCGTAATGAGGAGAAGGTGGCAGTGCTGTGACCTTCGACGCCCAGCCCTCCGCTCCTTTTAAAGAGCTCGAGGGGATCGTACCGGGCGCCACAGGATCCGCCGCCTATCGGCCCCTGTGTTTCCATTCTTAGCCAAGATCGCATGCCTTAACTTTGAAGGTCCTATATGCTGCTGACGGCCGGAGAAGATGAACAGGACACCTCAAGCGATCGTTTGCTCGCCGCGGATGGTCTCGGGCAAGCTTGGATCTGACGGCCGAAGATGTAACCGCACCGTAGGGAGCGCAGTGTATCTCAATCTCTAAAGAATAGACGGTCGGATCGTAGCCTCAAGATCCGATCCACACGGATCGCCGATCCCGCCGCTGGTTCCCTCCTTATACAACTCCTCCTCTTCCTTTGCAGTACGTAAGACCCCCAAGCTTTCAAAATTTATACCCGGTCCCCACGCGAGAGAACGCATTTTCTCTTCAAATCCCTGTTCTTTTCATTTTTACATCCAGGTCCCTCGCCAGAGACCATATCCTTTATCTTGCAGTCCTTGCAATTTATAAAATTCCTATTAGGTCCCTATCAGCCAAATTAAACTCAAAGTTATTAATTAATAATTTCTATAATTCAAATTCATTTGAATTTAAATTAATCTGATTTCCTTTGATTAAATCCTATGCTTACTAAACTTAGGGCATTCCCTTTAATAGATTTAATCAATTTTCTCCAATTTCCTTCTAAGTTTTAACATGATTACTAATGAGCTTTCCAATTTAATTAAATTAAGTATTTCCAAATTTAATTAAATCTTTCATCAATCAGAATAAATAAAATTATAAAATAATTTTATTTATATTTTCGAATCTCCCTTGGGTCCATTTACCAAAATGCCCTCGGGTTTTAATTATAAATTCCCAAAATGCCCTTGTTGGCAAAATTCGAAAATTACTATTAAATTTAGGAAAAATATTATTCCCTTTATTTAAAACTAAAATCATGGATTTTACAATCTCCCCTCCTTACAAAAAATTTCGTCCTCGAAATTTTAAATAGAGCCCCTAAAACTCAACCCGAGATCTAATAACTCCCGTAACGCTTATGTCCTCCTTCGCTCTACGCGGGCTTCCCCGCCGTGAGTGACGGTTCCACTTCACCTTCACAAAGGGAATGGCTCGGTTTCTCAATTGTCGCCTCCCCGACGGCCTAAGATCTCTACCGGCCGCTCTCATACGACGCCCTCCTCGCACCTCCACCTACATTCTCGAATCACTGACGGGTCCCAATACATTTCTTCAACATAGAAATGGAACACATCATGAACCCGATAGGTTCGGAGGTAGAGCCAACCTCAGTAGGCCACAGCTCCTTACCTTCTCTAGAATCTCAAGGGTCGATATAGCGAGCAAGCTTCCCACGCCCCCGAATCTCACTACACCCTTCATAGGCTTACACCTTCGTGAATATCAGATCGCCAACCCGGGAACTCAAGATCGGTACGCTTCGTGTCTCGTGATAGGTCTTCACGGCTTTGAAAGCAATCTTCGGGCCTTTTCCCTCGATCATTCGGACTTGCTCCTCCGGTTCCTGACGGGATTTAAGTCCTGGCTTATCGGTTTTTCTACCATAAGCTTCCTCTCACCCACATCACCCCAACAGATCGGAGTCCCAAGACTTTCTCCCATAAAGCGCCTCATATGGAGCCATTCAATGCTCGCCTCGTAATCGCTGTTGTAGGCTAACTCCACCAAACTCAGCGCCATCCCACGCATCTCGCGGAAATCCAAGGCACATACGCCTCGATGTCTCCAATACCGGATGGTCCTCTCCGACGACCATCCGTCTCGGGCGGAAAGCCGTATAAATGCCGACGGGTACCCAAAGCCTCACGCAAAGTCTCCCAAAATCCCGAGATCTAACCTAGTAAGTCTCGATCGTGAGGTAATCGACACCGCATACCCCATGAAGTCTCACCACCACCTCATCAATATAAATCCGGTGCCGCTTGTTCCAAAGATGCACCCCCTCGAGGTATAAAGTGAAATGACTTAGTCAATCACGTAAATGACCCGTGATTGACCTTCCCTTTCCCTCGAGTAATGCGGGTAGCCCCGTGACAAAATCCATGTTGATATGCCCCATTTCCACTCCGAATAGGCAAATGGCCGTAAATGTTCCCTACCGCTTCGATGCTCACTTCACAAGTGATTATGTGACGCGATCTAGCTATTACAAACTCACGACATCCCGCTTCATGCCCTTCCACCAAAAGTGGTCCTTCAAACCTCTCAGCATCTTGGTTCCACGGATGGATCGCGATAGCCCGAAAGTAGTGGGCTTCCTCAAGAATCTCATTCTTCACCAGAACACCAAGGCACACAAATCTCAAGTTATCAAACCCGAGAGTTCCATCCTCATGCACTCCTGAACCGTCGGCTCTCCCCGCCCCAACTGACTCCCGGAACTCCTCAAGATCCTTATCTTGCCTCTCGAAAGCATCTTTAATCCCCTCCCCAACACCTCAAGGTCCGTGATGTGCAAGGGCCACAAAGAAACCTCCATCCCCGGGCAATGATCTCCAACTCCACCCTCCTCATCTCCTCCAACAAGGGCCTCTGGGTCGGAGCAATGAGGCGCATCCCATAGTTGGACTTCCTACTAAGGCGCCACCACGCTAGCCTTGCCTCAGTGGTAAATGAACACTCAAGTCGTAATCCTTGATCAGCTCCAACCATCGCCGCTGTCTCATGTTCAGCCTCTTCCGGGTAAAGATGTATTTGAGGCTCTTGTGACCGTGTATATCTCACAAGGTACTCCATAGGAAGTGTCGCCGCATCTTCAAAGCAAAGACGCATCACCGCTAGCTCTAGGTCATGTGTGGGTAGTTCTCCTCGAAGGCTTCAATCGACGGAAGCATAAGCTATGACTCTCCCATCCTCGATCGCAAGACACACCCCAGCCGCCTTGCATGCATCACTATATACGGCGGTACCCCCCGCCCGCCTCGCTGGTAAGGCCAAGATTGGTGCCGACACCACCTCTTCTTCGCCTCGAAGCTCTTCTCACATGACTCGTCCCATAAAAACTTGGTGCCTTTTCTTGTCAACTTTGTCATAGGTGCCGCTAGGAGAATCCTCAACAAATCTCCGGATAGTAGCCTCGCTAGACCCAAAAATTCTAAATTTCCTCGGACGCTGGTCGGCCTCTTCCAATCGACGCATCGCTTCTATCTTCGGGGTCCACCGAGACTCCAAATTACCATCGACACGCGGCCCCAAGAAAGCCACTAATCGCCTAACCGTAACTCACACTTGGAGAAACTTGGCATACAACCGATGCCGCTCGTGAGTCTCCAACACAACTCTCAAGTGCTTCATGTGTTACCGGGCGATCGCCAATAGATCGGAATAAAGTCATCGGCGAAGACCACCATTTAACCGTCCAAATACTCGAAGACCCGTTCATCATGTCCATGAATACCGCCGAAAGCATTTGTGAGTCCAAAAGGCATAACCGTAAACTCGTAGTGTCCATATCTTGTCCGAAAGGCACTCTTTGGAATGTCCCCGCTCTCTTTGATCCGCACTGATGATAACCGGATCTCAAGTCAATCTTTAGAAAACACCGAGCCCTCAGAATCTGGTCCAAAAGATCGCCGATCCTCGTAGGGGTACTTGTTCTTCACCGCTACCTTTGTTCAGCCTTGTTCAGACTCAGAAGTCAATGCACGTTTCATTGACCCGCCTTTTCTTCTTTACAAACAACACCGGTGCGCGCTCTAAGCGCATACGGGTCATGAACCCTTTCTCTAGCAACTCCTCTAGTTGCACTTTCGGGCCTTCACCGGCGCCATCCCGTATGGGAGCCCCGAAACCGGAGCCGCTCCTGAATCAAATCAATAGAGAACTCCAGCCTCTCGCCCGGGTAGTCCAGTAACTCGTGGAACACGCCTAAGAAACTCATTCACCATGTGCACATGCCTACCGCTGGTCCATCGCCCTTCTTGACCTCCAAGATCGGTGGCCAAATATCCGGCCACAAACCACCATCTAGCAACCTCCGGAAGCTTGAGAGCCGAGATCTCACGTAACCAACGAGCAATCCCGCCGCCACGGAAGGTGGAACTCAACGCCGCCCGCTAAGATCCTCGAAGTACACTCTCTCTTACGACAATCAACCATCGCCAAGTGTACGTAAGAGAGAGCCAATCCATACCTAGGATTACATCGTGAATCCTCAGTCCATCACATGAAGATTGGCGTAACCCCGCCTCTATCATCATGTGACATGCCGTACGCCATCTTGTTCACCATCCTGCAGCCCAACCGTGTGCTCCACGCCACAAAGATATACTCTGCAGTTTCAACAGAGGTAAATCTAATGCCTGGCAAACAAAGTGATACAAAAAAGAACGTGGGCACCCGTCAAACAATGTGCATGCATAAAAAGAACTAATAAATGATCGCACTGCAACGACGCTCACAAGGGTCCGAGCCTCCTCGCTGGTCAGCGGTAGACTCGGCCCATGCTGTCGCGGGCCTCACAGGTTATATCGGCCGGGTAGAAGTGGAAGGTCAAGCTCGCCACCGCCGCTTCCCTCCCTTCTTATCTCCTCCTCGTGGGCGGGAACACGGGTGCGCCGACCGCCGAGGCTCCATATGACTGCTTGAGGCCCCCGAGCCTCCCCTCGTGTTCTCGGCCCAAAGTTTAATGCTAGGGGACATCAGGCCTTCTTGTGTGATCCGCATCAGAGTATATGAAACATCCTCCGGTAAGTCTTGGACACTGAGACTGCTTATGGTTGCCCTCACATTCAAAACACTTCAAATTAGTTGATTAACAATAGAACACAATTACAAACTATGGAATGTAGGATGACAATAGAAAAAAAAAAAGCACGAGAAATACATTTGAGCTCATATTTGAAGCAAGATTGAAGAAGATTCATTTTCAACAGAAATTGGCAGTCCAAATAAAATACAAGGCTTTCCATAAATATTCTATTTTACAACACAAATAGCTTACAAACACAGAAAGCGCAATAAAATTACTACACTTTATAAGATAACATAATACGACATATCATTATAATGGAAAACTGTGAAATTCATCAAGTATAGTAGGCTAATTAGTGGGTTGCCAAATACTTTGAGTGTATGAATTATGATATTAGTTCCAAACCTATTAGATTATGTATAATTGTTTAGCAGGTTTGTTTATTATGTGTGAGAATTAGAATATGTTATTTAGACATGAGTCTTTATCAGGAGGTAAATTAAACAACCATAGGGTTGAGTGCACTGCCGGCCTGACTGGTGCCATATTCGCCTAGGTTGAGAGGTGGGTGTAACAGATATTATACACTTTTAACCTAATTTTTTTTAGTTATACTAAAAACATCTCCATTCGTAATCCTAGGTAAATATTGTCTCGTTGATGTCGGTTACACGACAACGAAAGGGTTCATCTCCCCTTATCGGAAAGTTATATATCATTTAAATGAACAAGTAGGTCGCACACAAAAAAAAGAACTATTTTTAGTATATATATATATATTAACCCAACAACCATTTTATTTATCAATATGACTATGAGATTTTCTAGTCAGTATCTAGAATACTGACTGGACTGGATGTTAACTAGAATGAACAATAATAATTCAATTTTTTTGAGGTCTTAATAAAAAAAATTATATAACTTTTTACAATTAACCCTCTCCCCTAATTCCAAAACAAACTTTCAAAAGCCGTTTTAGTCTAGGGTTGCATATGTTTTGAGCATAGTTATCATAATCGGACCAAACCAGTGGTCCGATCGGGTGAACATGTGAACCGGTCATAGAACCGATCCATTTCTGTAATTGACCCAGAAATGCAGTTGAACTAGGATGAACCGGTCGGGATGAACCGGGTTGAACCGGTCATTAATCTGGTGGTTGAACCGACATTTTTTATTTTTCAAATATTAAATTATTTAAAATAGTTTTTTTATTATTTATCTATATAAAATTTTATTATTAATATTTATATTGACCCGACATTGACCCAATTGACCCACCGGTTGAACAGGTCAACCGATGACTCAGGACCATAAACGGTTCAATGTCCAGTCTGGTACTGATAACTATGGTTTTGAGTATCTAAGGGTCTTCTCTTGTTGCTCCAAAACCTAGTTTATGGAGCAAGTCGGCCTCCTTTGTAGGGCCTTTTATCCATAACACAAAAAACCCAATCCTTAAAGCAAAGCAGTCATTTTAATCCAGAAAACCTTTAAACCCTATGCAACTCAAGGCCAAAATGGTCTTTGAAAAAGCCCTTTTTGATCGAAAGGGGGTTAACTGTTAAAAAATATTTTTTCATACTGACCCTAAAAATCTATATATTTTACTAAGTAAAGTACATATAATTTTAATTTAAAAAAATTCTAAAATTCTGAAGAAAAAAAATTAGGTTGGGATTTTAGAATTTTCTCATAATTTTGGATTTTTTTAATTTTTAAAAATATATATCTATAATAAGACGGTTAAAGATAATTTTAGTTTGAAAATTTTTTAATATCCAGAAAATTAGATTGGGATCTTGAAATTTTCTTACAATTTTGAATCATAAAATAAGATAAATAATGAAACTACCAAAACAACCACACAAAAATGTTCTCACAAGAAAATAAATTAGTTTTTGATGTAATTAACTACTCGAATCCCAATTCTTTGAGAATTATTACAAGGTTTTGGGTTTAAATTTGTGGTGTATTTGAGAGGGTTTGGGGTGTTGTTGTGGGAGTTGAAAGAGGATTTAAGGCGTCATTTGTGAGAGCTGCTGAAAGGCCTCCACCGATGGATGGAGAATTGTTGATTGGTGGAGCATATGTCACAGGAGTAATGGCAAGTGTCTTAAGGAGATATGAGAGGGGCATGTGAAAATATAGGATCTTTTTTATTTGTCAATTTTCTATTTTAAAAAAAAATTTATGGTTTGTGGTTTGCTCAAACTTATTTATGGTTGATTTCAGGTCTCTTGAAATTGAGACATAGTTGATTGAATTAATATACTAGCAAAGCCATCACACTACTCAAGACTTATTTATTTTAATTCCTGACGAATGGCCATTTGCTAGTATTTAAATTATTATTTCTTATTCAAGTCACTATCCAATCAATATATTGGATGTTGACTAAGCAACCCCATGGCCATTTTGACAAAAAAAAAAATGGCTTTGGGACTAAAAAATTGATAAAACTTTAAAAAATAGATGGAAAATGGCCGAGTATTTTTATTTGAAAAAAAAAATATCAACCATTTTTTAAGGGAAAAATACCGTACAATCCCCAACATAATTACAATTTCCTGAACAACCCTCTAATTTTTCAATTTCCTTATCAGTCCTTGCTTTTTGACATTCTTCCCTGTAGGTCCCTCCCGTCAGTGAACTATTAGGTTTTTTTCCAAAAATGCCAATTTTACCCTTGTCTTTGTTGGTTGCTTTAGTGGGAGATCTCTTGCCTAGTCAAATAGCCTCTCCATCTCTTTTGCTTGGTCAGCAAGTTTTATGCATTTTCATTGCATTTCCAGCAAGTTTGGAGGGAGATTTGCGTTTCAAACAAGTTTTCTGCATTTCCATTCCGCATACAAGGTTTCTGTTTGTTTGCAAGTTGCCAACTAGACGTTGTTGGGTTTTTTTTTGTTTGGAGATTTCTGTTTTTTTTATATGATTGATTATTAAAACAATTGTGTAAACTGTTTGAAAAATCTTATCCTATAGTTTAACTTATATGTTAGTAAAGTTAGTTTGTAGGTTGTAACCATATCCTTTGTAGAAGTTATAAGTTGATTTCATTGGAATAAGCGTTTGCAAGTTTTCTTCTTTTTATTTTCTCCTTTATTTTTGAGATCAAAACAATAACTCTCATAGAGAATATAGAGAAAAGGAGACAAGACACACATCATTCCAACACACTCATACATTGCCACGCCCCGACCCGTATTTCAGGCCTCGAGCATCGTGCACAGATCAACCGTAACCAAGTGGAGGCGCACCCCAACTCGGATACAAGGCCTAGATGACAATAACAGATAACAAATAACAACCAAATAACTAAGATAACATAAACATATAGTTAGAGTCACAACGGAAATAAAATCAGGGTTCATCTACCCTACAATAATCTGGGCCCTACAAGGGACCTATAAAGAAATGTCTCTCATATAAAGAAAATAAAAGAAGTCCTCGGACCTCTGCAAGCTACCCCGTCCCTCGTACAACTCCTGAGCTCAAGTCACTTACTCCTCAAGATCTGAAAGATAAATAAAAACAAGTGTGTGAGTTTTCGAATGGAAAGCCTAGTAAGTACCCCTGCGAGGATCATAAAACCATCATAAATAACAATAAAGTGATCAACAATCATAAATCAAACAGTGGGGACACGCCCCACAAACTCTAACTCTAGGAGTCTACCACAAACATCACAACGGTAATGACTCCTAACCACAGCAACTCTCAAGCTCTGAGAATAATTCCAAAGGAAGCTCGACAAACATCTCCCCGGCCAAAGATCAACAACATTCTGGAACTTCGACCCTCCGATTAAATGCGGCCCTCAGGTCGTATATCGGTAGCGCCACCTTTCATACGTATCGACATGGCCAGCGAATCATCCCCACTGACGGGCAGGACAACCAGAGTATCGTCACTCTAGCATGGCAAAATGAAACACCAGGGTGTCCTGTCCCTGAACGTTCCCCAAACAGAGCCCCCATGCTCCATTGATCCGGGCAGAAGACTAACAATCAATCAGGGAGACCAACATCCCGAAAATAATCAAACATGCTCAACAGGTAGACGTGGCCATTCTGAACCAAACAGTGGAATCGAACCGAAAAAAACCGAATCGGAACCGGAAAAACCGTAACCGTTCTGAAACCGGAACCTGAACCTTCATACAAGGTTCGGTTCAGGTTCCAAAATTTCAAAACCGTTGAACCGGCGGTTCAACTGTCGATTCAACCGCCGGTTCAAAGTTCAAAATTTCAAATATTGTATTTGTACCATTGTTCAAAGTTCAAAATTTGAATCTTGTGACTTGTGTGTGACTGTTCACTGCACTATTGCAGATAGTCAGAGACAGAGTCGAAATCTCAATCGATCAGTGACGTGACTTAACTTGAGTTTGGTGATAATGCAAGTCCAAATTTTCCAATTTTGGAATGGTGGAGTAGACACACAGAGACTTTTCCTACTTTAGCCAAGATTGCTAAACAACTCCTTGCAGTTCCTGCCTCAACCGTCGCAGTTGAACAAACATTTAGTAATGGAGGCAACATTTTGGACGAAAGATGATCAAGGTTGGGTCCAGAATCATTGGAAGCACAAACTTGCCTTGATGATTGGGAAAGAGCTAGACTACGAAGTCAAGATGATCTTATACATTCATCATCATCAGACGAGTTGGTAAATGATGGCTCTGGTACAACAATGGCAGCTTCATCTGATGATGAAAGTTGAAACAAGCAATTAGCCAATTAGAAAATGTGGGGAAATGTGTATAATAAAAATAAAAGAACTACGTGGGCTTTGATTCCTCTCTACCCCGAGAGAATACATAGACAACTTAATATAAATAAGTTCAAACCCTTTATTTTTTTTCTCATATCATACTTGTATTTTTTTTTACAAATTATTGTATTGAATTTATACTTTTATTTTTTATATAAAATATTGTATTGAATTAATTCTTGCATATTTGTAAAAAAAATTATTGTTCTTTTATTTCCCACTTATAGCATGATTCATGTTCATTTTTAATTTAAAATATTAGATTATTTGATTTAACAAAAAATTAAAATTAAAAAAAAAAACCCGAACCGTATGAACCGTCAAACCGGAACTGTTGAACCAAACCGCCGGAACAGGAACCAGAACCGAACTGGAACTGAACTGCCAAGAACCTTGTCCAGGCGGTTCGGTTCCGGTTCAAGATTTCATTGAACCGGAACCGGCGGTTCAGGAACCGGAACCGGCGGTTCTTGAACCGTGGCCACGTCTATCAACAGGAATCCAAACAACCAAGAAAGCATGTATGAACTCAACAGATCAAGTCAAAGAAAATATCATGAACCATCGAGCATGATAATAATAACAAGAAATACTCTGGAGAGTAGGCACTAGGCAAGTATACTTACCTCTACCAGCGGTATCAGAAATCACCCGAAAATTCCTTCTATCGCGTCTCTACGTCGGAATCTGATAATAGAAACTATATAAGTAACGGCTATGCCTAATAAACCTGGATGTGCATGAATGTTGCACTAGTTGGGCCCACATCTACTCGAATGGGCCTTCCCTTGTATTCTATGTCATTTTCCTTTTAAAGACTCCTGAACCCCACCATTTTCAACAAAAGATGTTGTGTCTTAGTGGTTAAGGCCCACTAGTTTGGTGTGGGGGTCTTGGTTTCTATTCCCTTCACTTGCCATTTTATTTCTTTTAGTGACTGGGTTAGGCCTAGTTTTAATTAACTGATCCTGACTATCCAACCAAATGTGATACATGGCCCTAACGGTTAAGGCCCATCCTGTTGTGTAGGAGGTCTTGGGTTCTAATCTCCTCTGCTACCATTTCTTTTTTTTTTTTTTTTTTTTTTTTTTAAACAAGTCAGACACCTGGAACTCATTAACTTGTTATCACTCTATCCATGTTGAATCTACACATGTTAATACCTCATCTTAATCATGTATCTTTACCCACACACCATCATCCTACACAAAGCCATTCATTGTAGAGATCTCAAACCCTCTCATAAATGAGAACAGTTCAAGCATCAATCATCCTCATTCTCTATATACCCTTGGATAGTTTCTTAAGCATGCAGGTTTATAAACACCAACCACAACCATAAGCACCTAGCCCAAATATGATTTTCTACTAACCATACTTCTCTGAACCTCCATCTAGAGGTCATAGTAGCCCATATTGTTAGAAGAGAATCCATGCATAAAGCCCAGTCTTTGAATAATGATTTCAGTCCATTATTGTATGCATGGATTTAAATTTTTGACGGTTTCATTGAAGCTATTCTTAGGTTGAGAGCACTTACTGGTGAGCAAACAATGTCTCATAGCGCCTCTGTGGAGCCTCTCGCTGCCTCCCAACGATCGTCGGAGCTCTCTACCTAAAGCCCAGGACCTATGAATCCAAGACTCAGCCAGGGGTATGGGCCGACTAGGGGAAGGAGGGCTCAACTTACCTTCCTCTCGGCGTGCCTGTGTTAATCCGGACACATGTGGTTGATCCCTGGTCAGCGGCGGCCTACCCGCGCTTTTCCTCTCTACTTCTCTGGTAGCGGCTTGGTGCTGACCATTGAGGACTACTAGGGTTTTCTTCCCAGTCGTCTTCCTCTTTATAGATCTCGTGGTAGAGGCATAACAAGACAGTGATCTCGGTGACAGCGGGGTGAGCGCGATCACGACCGCGTTTTTCCTTTTCTAGTCGTCCATTGAGCACAACGGAGGTCACGCGGTAGCGCTTGCTTGCGGAGAAGAACGTCAGCTGGTGGTTCCTCGCGATTATCTCGCCCACAGATGGACAACGATGATCAAACTCTTCTGTCATCCAGTCCACATGCAGGACAACTACGTGCGTTACATCAACGGCTGGGAGCGCACTATCTCACCTCGGGTCCGGGATTCTCTTGATGAACTATCCTGCTCGCTCAGTGATGAACGGCTGATGATAGGTTATGTGCCTCAAACTTAAACGGAACCTCAGATGACAGGTTACGATTATCCCTCTATGATGAGGCTCGCTAAACGGTTCAATTCGTTCTTATGCTTAGAACTTAAGCCACTTTTTTTAGATGAATGGAGGGGATCTGCTCGCATGATAGGTTCATTTCTATGCTTGTTTTGGTGGCCTCCTAAGTGGATGGTTAGATCGTACATAGAGATTGGTACAATCTCACCTCATCTAATCTCAGTCGTTCCTCCACTCTCCCTGCATGGTTCTCTGACATTTTTGCACAAACCCCTTTTATTATATTCCAGGTTACATGAAGGTCCTCCAATCAGAGAGAGACATACTCCAATTAGGGCATTAATCAATTTATTTCCTCTAAATCAAACTAATTCCAAACATGGAGAACCTCATTTAATTAACAAAATAATTAAGGGGAATTAGTAGCTAATTATTCCAATCAAATTCTTGGATTTTACAATCCTTCCTACTTACAAAAATTCCGTCCCTGAAATTTACAATTTATTCCCACAAACCTCATCTTGAGGGAAACAACTCCGGGTAACGCTTCTTCATGTCCTCTTCACGTTCCCACATCGCCTCCCTATCAGTGTGATTGTTCCATCTCACCTTGACGAATGGAATAGCCTGATTCCTCAGCTGTTGTTCCTTGTGATCTTAGATCACCATTGGGCGTTCCTTAGAAGACATGCCCTCCTGGACTTCAATTGGAATATGAGGAATCACATGAAATGGATCACAGATGCATTTCTTCAACATAGAAATATGAAATACATCGTGATGGATCATGGATCCCCTTGTCTTAGTCCCCTTTGATGTCACATATAGCCTATGGGGGTGTCATTTATCAAGAACCCGGACTTTGATGTATGTAGTATTGTCTGGATCCAGCTCCTCCATCGTGGACTAAAACCTCTTGCTTCAAGAATCTCAAGAAGGAACTCCCAGTCCACAGTGTCAAAAGCCTTTTCGAAGTCAATCTTTATCAAGATTCCCCATTTCTTTTCATTCCATATATTACATCCTCCGCTGCTATAATATTATCATGTATGTATCTGCCCTTTATGAACTTTGTTTGGTTGTCATCTACCAATTGGGCTATACTCTTTTACATACGGTTTACCAGTACTTTGGTGATGATTTTGATTGAGCAGTTGAGTAGGCGCTTATTGGCCAGAAGTCTTTAATTGAGGTCGTTGTACTCGATTTTGGCCAAGGAGGATATGCACCCAATTGACTTGTTCTAGGTTTGCTCACCCTTAGTAGAGCTCCTGAAAGGTTTGCATGATGTCTATCTTCATGAAGCTCCATCCTTGTTGATAGAGGGTCATAGGGAAGCCATCGGGGCCCAGCCTGGTGCCTTGTCCAGGTTCATTTCCTGTATTGCTTGCCTGACCTCCTCTTCTATGAATGGCTCCTAGAGCGGTAAGAGGTCAATCTATTCCCTTCTTTCAAATATTTTTATCCAATTCGTGGTATATCCGAAGTTTCTTTTCTCCCCCAAGATGTGGCTAATATTCTCCTTTGCTTTCCATGAGTTGTTCCTCCTCAGTGATAGTTAGCGGTTGGGACTCACTTTGAATGTCTAGGCTTTCGATCTCCTATAGAAGTTCCTCTTTCCTTTGTCATTGGTTGCTTAGGTATTCCAGGCTCCATTTCCTTAACCTTCCCCTTACTAGGGTTAGCTTCATTGCCTATTTGAAACTCTCTTCTCTCAGATAGCGATTGTGCTCCCACCACTCCTTGAGCATTGTAAGAAGCCTTTTGTTTTTTCCCCAGATTCTGTTAAACCATAAAGGGCATTTCGTGGGCTCTTGGTGCCCACTTTCTAGGGTAATGGGTGAGTGGTCTGAACAAACACGCGACAACTCCCTTTGCCATATTCGAGGGAAAGTCAACACCCATTCCGGGGATAGTAGAAATCTGTCCAAGCGAATCATGGCGGGTGACTCTCTGGCATTGGTCCAGGTATACTGTCTACCAGTCAAAGGTAGGTCATATAGTTGTAGTTCCTCAATCAGTTGGTTGAAGCCCTCATGATCTTGCGTGTTCTTGGTTCCTATGTTCTTGCCGCTTGTGCTTCTCGTTACATTAAAATCTCCTCCAAAAATTAGGCACGGCCCCCTCCAGCATCTTCGTATTTCTCTTAATTCCTCCCAAAAGGTTGACCTCTATGTTCTTTCGCAGGGTTCATATATAGTCGTTATCATCCATCAAGTGAGTTCCTCCTTTCTTTCGAGCACTGTCGTTATTGAGTAGGAATCCACATAGCTGTCGATGAGCTGGAATTGTGTTGTCTTCCATCCCATATAGCAAGCCTTCTTATATAAGCATATGTATGAGGCTTTTAGGTTTTTCCCAAAACCCTTTGGTTTTCCCAAAACCAAAACCATCAAGTGCATGTGGCTTTTGGTTTTCCCAAAACCTTTTGGGTTTTCCAAAACCATCTAGCATGCATATGACTTTTGGTTTTCCCAAAACCTCTTTGGGTTTCCAAAGACCTTTTGGTTTTCCTAAAACCAACACATGCATTCATTATTCAATTTGTCCAAAATATATTATTCATATTCTCTATGCTAGTAAAGAATACAATAATATTCCATTTGGACTAATTAATTTATTTATTTGATAATCAAATAATCTAATTTAATCATCAAATAATAAAATAATTAATCCAATAGCAAAGATCAGAACACTCGTTAGTGTGTGACGCCATAGGTTCATTACTAAGTCGGTAGCAAATTAGTCATACTAATTTACTAATCAAGGTTGGCGTCTAGTAACACTCCTTAACAACCGGATAGCATGAAGTATACAAATACTCTCAAGAACCCGTTAAAGAATAATGTAATATTTTCCTTATGTCTATAAAGCTCCGGGTCAACCATAGGATATTGTTGGACTGTCAAATCCCAATAGATTGCGAACTATGTTTCATGTCAATTATAACTGACCAACGAATGACTTAAGAAACTCCTTTCTTCATCATTCAATTGCCCTGGTCAAGGTCTTAATTTAGTCGTTATAAATAATGACAACATAGAGCTCAAACTCATTACCAAGAGTTGACAGATTCCATCTTGATCAATTATTAATTCTACAAGTATTTAATCATACCCAATATCCTTTCAACTATCGTCCTAGGGCAATAGGTGTCTGGAATCAAAATATGATAAATAGCTTGTTAATTACTATGATGATCTCAGGTCAAAGGAACTATTATATCTCATTCTTCAGAAAATATCCTATTGACAGGTTATGGTAATATTAACTATTAGGTTTTCTCAATTGAGTCAGTTCAATGATTATATATCCATATGCATCATCTAGATATGTGATTTAGTTAATGAGATCAACTAATCTTTATCTTATAAAGACTATTACATATATATTGATCTAACCGGATCACTAATGTCCTAATCTTATGATCAAGAACAATTTTAGATTAAATCATTTTAGACTTGACTCTCATTTTATGATCCCCATCATAATGTCAAGTCTCTAAATTTAATCAAGGACATTATCATATTAAACACTTAATATGATAACAGAAGAAAGACAATGCCATATGTTAATCAAACTGCATTGTTCGAAATGTATTCAAATTATTACATAAGAGATTGGGTCTAGGGTATATCAACTATATCCCTAACAGTCCACATAGCTGTCAATGAGCTAAATTTGTGTTGTCTTCCATCCCATACAACATCCTCCCCTAGTGTTGCATGCCGGGAGAATTAGTTTCTCCTTATTATTTTTCTTCTTTGATTATAAAGAACCAATTGAGTATTGATAATTGTACTATTATTGTAACGCCCTGAATTTTTTTTAGTAATTATCGTTTAATTTTCAGAAAATAAATGTTTTGTTTGTTAAATAAATAAATGATTTATTTAATTAGAATTAAAACAATAATTGTAAGGAACCATATATTGATATGGAACTCCCAATGTCATTGACTAACAATGGACATTGATCAAGTGTGACAAATAGTGAGCCAATTTAATGAAATAAAAAGTTTGGTAAGTAATAAAAACAAATCTGTCAAAAACCACTTGATCTAAATTAAATAAAGCTAGGTATATTGATTTAAGAAAGCTATGAGTTTTGTCTCATGTGAACCCACCCCTCATTAATTGATGATCTTATTTCTAGAAGAAAATATTAAGTAAAGATGGATTAACGTGGAAATGAAGCTTAACCTAGTCATTCATATGTGTGACCATTAATGAAATGAAACTTAGGTAAAATAATAAGATAAAATTGGTGTGTTACATATAATATATATATTTATGTATGAATTAATAGAAGCTCTTATTTTGATATATTAACAATGGAACTAGGTGTAACCATTGTTGGTTGATTGAGATAATTAAAAACATTGGGAAATAAATAATTTAAGTGTGACAAAATCTATTGATTTAAAACCAAATGAGATTATGCTTAGTATAAAGGAATCAAAGTCAACATGTCATGTGGAGAAGAGTATGAAATACTCTTCAATTGGCTTTACTCATTCCCTCATCCCCTCTCTTTCTCTCTCGTGGAAACCCAAGCCTCCATTTTCTCTCTCCTTCTCCCCTTCCACTGCCGGCCAGAACTTCACTCGTGCGCGCACCTGTACGCGACCAGGCCAAACGCCGCCAGTGCCGCCCACGCCTCCTCTGACCACAACTCCAACCCAGCGTTACCCCTTGCCCGCGCCAACGCCGCCCCAGCCTGCAGCGCTGCCCAAGCCCTGTTTCGTGTGGCATCGCCTCGGCCTGCAGCCCCGTTGGCTTGACGCCGCCTACGCCGACATGCAACCCTCTTTTCCCTTGTCCGGTGAGTAGATCCGGCCGCCGATGAGCTGTTGAACCCCTTGTAGAACCAGGTTGGTCAAAATTGGGAATTGAATACTTGGACATGGTTATGAGGATATTATATGGATTTAGATGTTATAACCATGGAATTCAACTAAGTATGATTCACCGATTTTGTATGAAGGATTAGTGTTAGCTTTGAGTTTATCAATGTTTGTAAAATTCAGAAGTTAGTAAATTGAAGGGATGAGATGTTGTTTTGAAAACTTAGGATGCCTACAATATGTTTGTAGATATGCCTCTAAGAACTAGTTTGTTTTAAAACTAATGTTTTAATGCTTAAATGGCATGGAACATGTGTGTGATTTCATCTAGTACATTTGAATGTAATTTCAAGGATTTATATGGTTGTGATAGAGTGGATCTTTGAAATGCTTGTAGATGCACACCAAGTGTTGGGCAAAATGCCTCCATAAGGAAATGAGCATATAAGGGTTGAGTTTTAGAGTTTTACAAGTTATGTGGCATTCAATTAGGTTTGTAGAGTATAACCAAGAGTTGTAGATTGATGATCAATAGTTGTAGGTTCTAACCTCCTTGTTTAAATGGATTAATCCTAATGAGATTATATTGAAAGCCAAACAACTACAATCTTGTTTTAGTACATGTGTTGGTTGTTAAACAAATTATAAATTAGTAATGGTTAATGAATGTATGAAACATTCTTAACTTGTGATGAGTTCATGTTGTATAATTAAAAGCTCAAAGATTCATGGATGCTACATTGTTGTTTGAGAAATGAACATGCCCATGTGGTGTTTGATGAATAGTCAAAATGAATAAGTCTTTAAGGAATGGTTCCATTAAATTATGTTAATTTTGTTCATGATTAAGCTTTATTTAACAAATGTCATCACTAGTTAAATGACTATGCAAAATATTTGTAGAACTAATGGTGAGGAACCATGTTAAATGAGCCATATAGAGGATTCTATTTCCATGGAGTTAATTTCTCATGAAATGAAAAGCAAGATGTTAACTAGAGACATGCTAATTTTGTGTAGAAGCATGTGATTATTATTGCAGATTGAAATGCTATGTTTATAGATGTATGTTTGTATAATGATTTAGAGCCCTAAAAACAATGGAGACTCTGTCAAAAATTTCTGAAAATCCATAGATATCAATTTCATATTTAAATACTTAAGAGTAGATAAAAACGTAGTTTTAATTAAAAATACGAGATACTTGTTAAGAAGAGATCATATTTTAGTGAGCTTATTGTCTTTATTGTACTCTAACGAGTCTAAGTAGAGTATGAAATAAGAATACGGTTTTCGTAATTCTGAAATTCCGTATTCTGATTATTAGGACAAGGCAAAGGCAAGGACAAAGCCAATGCTGAAGGACCGAGCCAAACTTAGAAACTACTAGACTCAGGTGAGGGAACATAACTGGAAATTTATCGTATTCTTCCCGTATTTTTATCGTATTGATTTCTTTGAGAATTCATGTTATGAGTTTATTAGTTTTCAAAAATACTGTAAATGTTTAAGCATGAATTTATTAATCATGTTTCGGTATTTGAAAACTCATTTATGAAAAGCATGTGGAAAACACATAAATATTACAGAAATTGAAATGACAGATTGATAGAAATATTAGTGCACTGCACCGTACTCACATACATACCTGCACCAAAGGTGGCTCTACGATAGGGCCAGAGAGTACGATACTAGGTAGGAAAGAGGTGGTTTTTCATAACTCTATTTTATTAGTCCAACTATCTGTTTTCAAACCCTTCTGATATCAAGAAATAAAACCCCCTTTTCATACCCATCGGGTGCTTAGTATACGTATATATATTTATGGCTCACGGTTGTTGAGTTGGTCCGACAGGAGAGCTATCGAGTGTTGAGTTGGTCCGCTCGTTACCATTCTGGTTCCGCAGTATGGAAGTAGAGGTGTAGATGACACTAATATGATTGATGAGGAGTATTGATTTTACAGATTGTCAACCTTCCGATTGTTGAGGTGGTCCAACCGTGAAAGCTACTGGCTTTGAGATGGTCAGCCAGGACATATGTGAAAATAATCTCCCGTACTGATGATAAATGATTAAAGAAATACATATGTGCATATCATTTTGATTTCTTGGATATTGGCATGAATCATGTCTATGATCAGCATGTTGTCTTCATGTTTAATATCGTTCAGTATATATCTCACTTTACATTATTTTTATTATCTACTGTTGAAGGCATACAGGTATGTTATACCTGACAGTGGTGTTAGTACCTCACCGAGCTCCTGTAGCTCACCCTATTGTTGTATGACCTCTTTGCAGGTAGTAAACAGGGACATGATCATGCCTAGAGTGGAAGATAGGGTTTTGTCTACTTTAGTTGGCTCTAACCGTCTGACCCATATCTTGTATTGTGTTTAGTGTTTATGATTTGAGGAGTATTGTTAACTCCTATGCAGATTTGTGTTGTATTTTAAGACTTTATGGTTTGTATTAATGTCGTATTTAACTCTATGATTTCCTAATATTAGTGTTGATTATGAGTAAATTCTTATTTTATACAGCCTTAGACCGGGGTTCATTCCCTGACCTGGCTGGTGTGACACCTGGATCCTGAAAATGATAAGGGTGTTACAATTATGAGATATCATATCATCATGTTTTTTTTTTATTGGTTATTAATATCAAGCTTTCTTTGAATGTTTTTTTTTTATAGATTTTTTTCATTTTGTAGATGAAATATGATATCAAGAATTCATTCCCAGTTTTCAAATCACACCTAAAACATACTTCTAATGACGTGTCCACTTTTATTAATATATAACATCAAGTGACAAGAGATTTAGAAATGTTGAATTATATAATGATGAGCAGGTTGAGCAAAGCAAAGGGGTTACAAATTAGAAAATGAACAAGCTAACCTTTCATAAGTCCTTTTGATTGGTTTGTTTTTTATTGGATTTGTTTTTTTGGTAAGTCTTTTATTGGATTATGTCTATTTAAAATTAGGGTCCTGTTTAGACTAATTATATGGTCTTCTTATACGATATTTCATATTATGAAGTCAAGTGAAGAATAAATGAGGAATTCTAGAAAGTGTGATCGGGAGTTCTGGCTCAGAGAAATAAACAGTATTATGAGAAAATACCAAGTGTGAAGAGATGCATATTTTATTGGGTAAATTTCAGAAAAAAAAAATCATATGATTTCATATATTTGCATAATAGAGAAAGTAGTTTTTTTTCGAAAAAAATTATAGTTTCTCCGGTTAACAAAAAGGAAAAAACTGTTAACTCTCATTAACAGTGTTAACCTATGCTTAGTTGGCAGGGGAATTTTTGTCCATTTTTTTGGTTTCGATCTCTCAAACCGATGAAGATTTAAAAGAAATCCAATTTAGGGCAATTTTGATAAAATTTTCGACATCTATTTTACAAAATTTGATGAAAATACCCCTGTCAACTTAACGTTGTTAGTGGAAGTTAACAGTTTTTCCCTTTTTTGTTAACTGGAAAAACCACAAGGTTTTTTTTGAAAAAAAAAAACTATTTTTCCTATTATGCAAATATGTGAAACCACATGGATTTTTTTTTTAAATTTACCCTATTTTATTTTTAGGTCAAATAATAGAGTAAACTTGAAAGAAAAGATGACTAAATTTTTGTATTCAAATAAAATTTGTTTTGTGTAGACAAATCAATTTTAGATTTATAAGAAATAAAAAATAGAGAATCACAATCTAATTTCATTTTAGGTTCTGGATTTTAGAAATTAAAAGTAATGGGTAGGATCCCATGGTTGTAATATATACTGAAATGAAGATCGATTTTTCAGTTTTTTCATTTTTTTTTTTAAGAATGGGACAATGAAATGAAGATGTAGAAGTATAGAAATGGAATGAATAGATCAAGTTATAGAAAAATAATGTGAAAAAAAACGAATGCTTCATAATAATAATAAATTATAATGAATGTGTGTGTGAGAGAGAGAGAGTGTGTGTGTGTGTGTGTGTGTGTGTGTGTGTGTGTGTGTGTGTGTGTGTGAGAGAGAGAGAGAGAGAGAGAGAGAGAGAGAGAGAGAGAGAGATTTTGTTTATATTTCTAAAAAAAATTGAAATTCCTAGAATAATAGGATTTTGATTTAGTTGGATCTCATATAGTTAATGTTTAAAATTAAATTAATAAATAATATCAAAATAATTTACAAGTAGGCTTGTTATAAATAAATAAATAAATAAAATAAAATAGGTTGGTAGCACATCTGCTTATCCCCCACAAGCATTTCGACCCATTTTGGAGACCTTTTTGTTGGAAATGAATGGGTAGGCCGTGGCCTAGTCCACTTCCTTTCCTTAATCCCATAATTAAGCAGAACCCTGAGCTGGTTTTAATGATCTTCCAACAGTCAATTTTCTTGCCGTTGAATCAGTTGTTGCTTTATAAAAGCTTGCTCCCTCTCTTGAAACCCTATCAGCCAGACTTTCATACTCTCTTAACGCCGCTTGAGCTCCATCTCCTCCTCTTTACACCACATGATCTCCTTTCTCTCTTGAGCTATTATTTTCTTGAAACATAAGTTGCTGCTTTCTTCAACCTCCAATCCATTTACAACCTCAATTGGGCAATATTGTTACAACTTCTTTCGAATACGTGCTACGGAAGGAGATCTACTGGAAAAAGGGGCACCCTAGGAGCTGGAGTGTTCGCCAATTCTCTTTGCACGAAGGAGGCGAAATTGGCTTTTAGGGCAGTACATAGCACGCCCTACCCAAGCTTGAATTTCTTTCTACTGAATGCTTTGATTTATAAATTATTAAACTTGAATGCACACCTACTGTCCTTATCTGTTTCATATTCCTTGCTCTACACTCAACTGTACACTTGCTGTTTGAATTCTTGAAAAATTCATGCATATTGTCTAATCATTTCAGTTTTAGTTTAATTTCAATTGATTTGAGTTACTGGTTAATTGGATAATAGGTGGCACTTGATTATTCTACTAATTTTATAGTTTTATAAACGTGCTGTCAATCTGATTCAGTTTATCGAACAATCTAAAAGCCGATTTAGCCTCTTTGTTTAGAAAACTGATTGGTAACAAAAACTTTATCCCTTTTATATCATCTTAACTACTTGATTTGATTTTAAACTAGATTTAGTTTGTGTTAACAAAGCCAATCTGATTTTAATTAAACCATTTTGCAAATAACCCTTTATAAAACTTAACTCTTAATATTCCTTCTGTTTGACTGCCAAATCCTTTAAACTGATTCTCCTCAATTTCTTAGATTTCTATTTTAAATACCTAGCAGAATAGTAGCCATCATTTTGATTTGTTGAACCACTGTTTAATTTTAACTGTTGTTTTAAATATATGCTAAATATTGGTGTCGGTATGCCAGTTAATTTGCTGAAAATTAAATTTTCTTTGATCTATAAACATATGAAGTTCTTGCTGCAAATCTTTATTGCACTATTTTCTTGTTATAAAATTCTCACTTAAGCACCTGACCATTACTGTCACAAATAATTAGATTGCACTCTGTTAGCAATAATGTCTTTCAATCAACTTGATATGTCATATAAACCAGCAAAATTTAATGGGAAGATCGTATTCAAGAGATGGCAAGCAAAAGCTGAGTATTGGCTTTCCACCCAAGGCTTAGCCTCAGCTCTTAGGAACCCAAACTCTGACTCAAATGACTATGGCTCTGATGGCCTTCGTAGACTTTCGATTTCCACATCCGACCAATCTCAGATTTCAAACATAACTGATAGAACTGCAGAAGAAATCAATTACCACTGCAAGTTTCGTTTGCTTAGCTATCTTTTTGATTGATTATGCAACAGATACTATGAGTGTAAGACTGCCAAAGAAATTTGGGACTCTTTATAAACTGGATATGGTCCAAACAATGCCACTAGAGTTAGTCACCTGACAGCAGACTTTGACAACTTTAAGATGGTTGACAACACACCCATGGAAGAGCAAATTCAAACTTTTCAGGAGAATATTACTTCATTTAACAAACATGGCACAAATTTCTCTGAATGTCATATAGTGTCTATTTTACTTAGCAAACGTTCCCCATCTTGGTCTGATTTTGCTAATTAACTCAGACATAAGATTAACACATTGAACCTACTGGAAGTCTTTAACATGCTCAGAACCAAGGAGGCAAACCGTCTCCACTCTAGAGCCATAAACACCTCTAAGGGAAAAATTTATATGAATGAGTTCAGTAACAGTCCTAAAGGCCCCAAACAGTCACCTAAGAACAAGCATCACTCTCCTATGGGCAAGAACTTTAAACATAGGGGCAAACCACACACGCACCCCACTTTTCAGACTAGACCACCTATTCCTAAAAATTTTGAGAAGAACTCTAAATATTGCTTTGTTTGTAGTAGGACCAACCATGTAGCGAAGGACTGCTTCTTCAGAAAGACTACACCAGTGAAGCAGAACCTAGTCCACCTAAACCACAAGTAAATATACTCTAAATGGATGCACCTTCCACTGAGACTTAATTTAGGTCAATAAGCTTTATCCCTACTGTGAATTTGACTTATCAAAACTTAGAGTGGTGTTTAGATTCTGGTGCTAATGTCCATGTCTGTACTGAACGTTTCTGGTTTTTCACTTACCAGGTCTCAAGTGGAGGATGTGTGACTCTGGGAAACGGATCAGTGGCACATGTGCTAGGAAAAGAATGAATAGACCTCAAGATGACATCATGCAAAGTTCTTACTCTATTGGATATTCAGCACGTGCCAGACATTAGGGGGAACCTGATTAGTGGCTCACTTTTGATACAGTCTGGTTATAAAATTGTATTATTGTAATCACTAAGGGAAATCATTTTGTAGGAAAGGATTTGTATTTGAAGGTTTATTTAGATTAAATATTTGTCAACCTTCCACCTTATCTTTTAATGAATTTGCCTCTACTTCTTCATATGTGATCATGAATGTTGAATCTTGTGAGACCTGGCATGGTTGATTAAGACATGTAAATATTGGAACAATAAGAAGACTAATGAACTTAAACTTGATTCCTAAATCAAAGATTTACTCTAATTCAAAGTGCCAAAATTTGTGTCCAAGCCAAACTTCATAAAAATCCTTTCCAACACATTAATAGGAACTCTAATTCCTTGAATTAATTCATAGTGATATCTGTGATTCAAATAGAACTCCTACTAGAGTCGGTAACATGTACTTCATAACCTTCATAGATGATCACTCTAGATACTATTATGTCTATCTGATTAATACCAAAGACCAAACTCTCAGCAAATTTATGATTTATAAAGCTAAAGCTGAAAACTAGTTAGGGAAATCCATTAAAACTCTTAGGTCTAATCGAGGTGGAAAATACACATCTTATGCCATGTGATAAGTGTTAAAAATTGAGCATATTTTCCCATCATTTTCTTATATGTTTTAATGCCATTTGGAATAATTTTAGCCTATTGGTACTTAATTAGTGTTAATTATTATCTACAGGGCATTGGAGAGCCTCAAGAATAAAAAGGAAGAAATTCTACATCATTTAAGGCGAAAAAAGTAATTAGAGAAAACTGCAGCAGCCCGGAAAGAGCAGCGAAGATCAGAAATTTATTACATGATCGACAGGACTCTAAATCGAATCTCCACCGTTCAGATTGAAGATAAAAAAGTTAAGAACACTCAGTTAAAATTTCAAGTCGATCCGACAAGAATAGGGCATCCGATCGAGTTCTTGATGAAGACTGCGTGGTGCAGAAATCCAGCTATAAGGGCTGTTATACAGCCCATACACGGGCCCGTATAGAGGGACCTGAAAGACATACGGGCTCTCATACAGCCTGTATAACCCAACCAGCAACCTATATGGGTTGTTATACAGCCCGTACACGGGCCCGTATGGACCTATTTTTGAGCCCGATCTGCACCCGATTTTTACATGATTTGGCCCTACACGAACCCTAAAGGGGAAACCCTATAAATACCAATGTTTTAGGATTAAGGAGGCCATCTCTTGGCCTTTGGCCACCTTTTTGGCAGTCTTGGAGATCTTGGAGTTCATTGATGGCTAGGGTTTGAAGGGATCCTCTTGGGAAGAAGCTAGGGCTTGAAGGGAGATCATCATCAACGATCCAATTACGCATCAACAACGGAGGAAACATTGGAGGGAGGTTTATTTGTGTTTATTTTGATGTTTTCTCCTTTTATTGTGTTGGATTTGTGTTCCCCTTTCATGGGGAACTAATATTTTAGGTATTTGGGCATGTTGAACCCTTGAGTTATGTATGAACTTTGATTTTGGTTATTAATAATTATCTAGTTGTTTTCCATTATTGAGATCTATTGGATGTTTTAATGTATGTAAATCTCTCTACGTTGCGAGAGCCCGGAGAGATTTTCGTAGTCCATATGGAGGAAGAAGTGAACACCTCCCCGTGTGTAAACCATCTCCAATAGAGGGGATTGTGAGTATACCGAGAACCCGGGTACTAAGGAGAGCGAGTCTTTTAGATGTATTATTCCCATAATCCCTCCAAGAATTAGGTTCCCTAGAACATCATCGGTAAGGGCACTAGGATTAGTAATTCGTCTCGAGAGAGGGAGTGAAAGCACCGTAGGAACCCTTGGTCCAATCCATTGCAACTAGTGATCTTCACATTCACTATCTATCTTTATGAGAATCCAAGGGGGATTCATTGCCCGAATACCACCTTCCTATTATTGATTTACCCCAAGATTCATTCTCATCATTAGTGATATCCAATTTTTAGTTTTTCTTAGTTTAGATTAGTTCAAACCACCACCAATCTTTGTTTAGACTAGATAATAGATGACTAGTTAGTACTAGTACTTCTCGGTCCCTGAGGTTCGATACCCGACTTTTCAAGAGTCCACTTTATTACTTGATACGACCCATACACTTGTGGTTGTATAGCATCACCATGACTCAATTTTGTGAAGCGAATGGGATCATCCATGAGTTCACTGTTCCCTATACACCAAAGTCTAATAGGGTAGCAAAAAGGAAAAACATGACATTAATGGATAGGTAAATGCCATGCTGTTAAGTTCTAGGGTACCCGAGAACTTGTAGGGGGAGGCCCTACTCTCAGCTTACTTCATACTAAATAGGGTACCTTTTAAGGACCATGACACGACACCCTATGAGCTTTGGAAGAAAAGAGCGCCACAGTTGAATTACTTCAAAGTGTGGGGGCATCTAACTAAGGTTAAGATACCTGAGCCAAAGGTTGGAAGATTGGACCCAAAACAATTGACGTTGTATTTGTGGGATATGCCTTAGATAGTAATGTGTGTAGATTCTTGGTGATTAATTCTTAGGTGAATGAAATTGCAAATAACACAATTATTAAGGCTAGAGATGCAATCTACTTTGATAATATATTCCCCTTAAAGGCTTTAATACCTCAGTGTCCTGCTCTTGCTCCTATAGCCCATGATTCTTCTAGTAGAGCTATTCCTATACCTGTAGAAGAACCTAGAAGGAGCAAGAGAAGTAAGATAGAAAAGAACCTAGGAGATTATTTTATTACATTTTTGATTGAGGATACTCCTACCACATATGAAGAGGCCATGAGATCTGCTAATTCTCATTTCTGGAAAGAAGTAATTGATGATGAAATAAATTCAATTTTAAGTAACAATACCTAGATTCTTACTTCTTTTCCACCAGGATATAAGCCACTAAGGTGCAAGTGGGTATTTAGAAAGAAATTAAGGCCTGATAGATCTATCAATAAATATAAGGCCAGGTTAGTAGCTAAGGGATTCAAACAAAAGGAAGGTACGTTTAGATTACTTTGATACTTATTCACCTGTTGCACATACTGCAACCATTAGAATTCTAATCGCCCTAACTACTGTACACAAATTACAAACTCACCAAATGGATGTCAAAATGGCCTTCCTAAATGGAGATTTAGAGTAAGAGATTTACATAGAGCAACCTAAAGGATTTATTATCCTAGGACAAAAGCACAAGGTTTGTAGCTTGTCAAATCTCTTTCTGGATTGAAGCAAGCCCCTAAACAGTGGCATGATAAGTTTGATTCCACTATTATCCCCTATGGATTCAAAGTCAATAATTATGATAGATGTGTATATTACAAGCAAGTGAATGACCAATGTGCCATAATATGTCTTTATGTTGATAACTTACTCATACTTGCCCCAAACATGAACTTAATTAATGACACTAAGAAATTCTTGTCTAGTAAATTTGACATGAAGGATCTAGGAGAGACAAATGTGATTTTGGGAATAAAACTAATTAGAACTGAATCTAAAATAACTTTATTACAATCACATTACACTGAGAAAGTGTTAGAAATTTTGGTTATCTTGATTGTAGACCTTCTGCTACACCTTATGATCCTAATGTGCACCTTAAGAAAAATAAGGGTGATCCTGTAAGGCAAGATCGATATGCGCAAATCATAGGGTCTATAATGTATTTGTCTAACAAGACTAGACTCAATATTGCTTATGTTTTGACCAGACTTAGTAGTTAGACAAGCAACCCTAACTCTAAGCACTGGAATGCTCTTGAAAGAGTTCTTAAATACCTCAAGTGAACAATGTCTCGAGGATTGAGATACACAAGATTCTGTAGTGTTGTAGAGGGATATTATACAGGTACCAACTGGATATCTGATTCTCTGGACTTAAAGTCCACCTCTAGCCAAGTATTTCTACTTGGTGGAGGAGCTATCCAATGGAAATCTGCAAAGCAGAAGCTCAATGCAAGGAGCACCATAGAAGCTGAACTTATTGCATTAGATTCCACTTGTACTGAAGCTGAGTGGATTAGAAATTTACTTTCTGAAATTTTTGTTATGTCTTCAAATATGAATACTATTGCTATATATTGCGATTCTAAATCTTCTATTGAACTGTGTAAATGTGAATGTACAAATGACAAAATGAACAAGCACTTGCGGATCCGCATAAGTCAATGTGGAGGTACTTGAAGCATAATGTTGTCAGCATTGAATATGTAAAGTCAGGGCTAAAACTAGCGGATTGCCTAACTAAAGGGCTATCAAGATCATTGATAGCTGATGCGTCGAGGGGAATGGGGCTAAACCCATAAAGGTCAATAATTGTAGTGACCCTACTTCTTTGAATAGAGATCCCAGAATAGAAGTTCAAAGGGAAGCTATCTAAAATTGGTTGACTGGGAGAGCACATTATTTATTAGAGGTATACTCTAACCCCATTCCTATGGCGAGTGGTCTCATATAGTGGTTTAAGATTGAGCTTAGCTCTTAATGAGATCAAAGGCTATATTTAAGCGAGATATCATACTACAAAAATCTCTGGAGATCTCACCTATATGGAGACCACTGTCAGGCCGCAGTTATGAGAGTATGGGTTAACTCTCAAAAATCTCTATGAAATGGTAACGAGTGCATGGCCAATAATGCGCCAACCCGCTTTGCTTCAGTATCGCATAGGATCTCTAGTTTTGTTGAAGACTGATTCAAGGAATGTAGTTCAAGACCTAGTTCACTACATTGCTATCAATTGAAAATTCTACTAAAAAACTAAGGTTCAAGTCCCTAAGCACACCTCAGTTTTTGATCTTATGAAAGCCTAAACTCCATAATATCATTTGATTTCTTTGTATCTTCTGTTTTGAAATCTTGAAATCTTAAGCCCTAAGAATGAATACAACTTCTTTTGCATATCATGTTAATTATTGGTCTTGCTTGATTTTGGGATTAGTGGGGGACTCTTGGAAATGAATGGTTGGGCCTTGGCCCAGTCCACTTCCTTTCCTTAATCCCATAATTAAGCAAAACCCTGAGTTGGTTTTAATGATCTTCCAGAGGTCAATTTTATGACCGTTGGATCATCTATTGCTTTATAAAAGCTTGCTCCCTCTCTTGAAACCCTATCAGCCAGACTTTCATATTCTCTTGACGCCACATGAGCTCCACCTCCTCCTCCTCTCTACACCACATGATCTCCTTTCTCTCTTGAACTGTTATTTTCTTGAAACATAAGCTATGGCTTTCTTCAACCTCCACTCCATTTACTACCTCAATTGGACGATACTGTTGCACCTTCTTCCGGAGACGTGCTACAGAAGGAGATCTACTGGGAAAAGGGGAACCCTAGGGGCTAGAGTGTTTGGCAATTCTCCTTGTACGAAGGAGGCGAAATCGGGTTTTAGGACAATGCATAGCACGCCCTACCCTGGCTTGAATTTCTTTCTACTGAATGCTTTGATTTATAAATTATTGAACTTGAATGCACACCTGCTGTCCTAAACTATTTCATATTCCCTACTCTGCAGTCAACTACACACTTGCTGTTTGAATTCTTGCAAAATTCATGCATATTGTCTAATCATTTCAGTTTTAGTTTAATTTCAACTGATTTGAGTTACTGGTTAATTGGGTAATATGTGACACTTGATTATTCTACAAGATTAGTGGACTGATTTTATAGTTTTATAAACCTGTTGTCAATCTGATTCAATTTATCTAACACTTTTGATACCCAAAATAGCATGGACAAAACTTTGAGCCGGAGATAGAACCTCATGACTATTGGCATCACATGGTGTATATGGGGAGAAATGAATATGCAATGCTTTTAAGACAAATGACTCATTTTTTCAGAAATCATTCACGATATTAAATTCCTCATATTATCTTATAAGTTTGATGCAGTGATCCTATCTAAACGTTCACGTTTGGAGGTGGCACAAAGCCTGGTCAAGAAAAGTTTGGAGTTCACCTAAGAAAGTCCAAGGAGTCACAATGATGGCGAATAAGCCTTCAAAGATGATACACCAAGAGGGAGATGCATCTAGCAAGCACACACCCCACAACTGGTTATATTTATTTCACATGCTTACTTTTTTATAACCCTGATTGTTTAAAATATATTGATTTATTATCAAAATAACATAAATAAGAGTGAAAATTAATAGGTGGAGGAGATTCATAAAAAAAAACTAAACATAAGATTACAAAAATGTTAATCTTTGTAAATATTTAAATATCTGAATAAATTATCCTCAGATCAGATGTGAAATCTTATACTTTTCAAAAATGAGAATATGAATTTTCTCTATTAAAAAGGGTGGTTTCATATTCCTGCCAATCTTTGTCCAATAAAGTCAACCTCATGGCTCCCATTCAACCGTCAAACCTATATAGTGCAGACATATTAATTCATCTTCTCATATAACACCAAGTCAATATTATAAATAGTCAAACATCTTAAAATGGACTAATCCAACAAACACCTCATGGAATCTTTAGATAATTTTGAAATAATTCAACTCAAGTTATCCCATTATTTTTAATCAAAATGGTATAAAATGAAATAAGATAATAATAGAAGAACCACCATTTCTCTATTACACAGTTAATTAGATTAAGATTATTATTAACTAATATGAATAAGTCAAGCCGCATCATAACTTGGGTATAACAACAATTTTTATTTTCAATTTAAAAATCAATTTTTTTAGAACACATCTTGGTAATCATAAATTGAAATAGCTCTAATTTTTTTCTCTTTAATTTTTAGAAAAATTTTATAAATTTTATTTTGCTTAATGTTATGTATTTAAATTTATTTTATTAGCGCTAATACTCTATAGTTATAAGTAAATATATAAATCTTAATTGTTTTTCTTCTAATATTTATTTATCTTTTTGATAAATATGACCAAGCTATTAGAAATACTCACAAGTGCGATTCAAATCCTCAACTTTTCTTCTAAAAGTTGATTTTTCTTGTAATTTTAAGTATCAAGTATTGAATATATTGTTTTGATTTGACTTCACTTTCTTGATGTGTATGGTGACATCTCAAAAAGAAATAAAGAAAAAAATGCATATCTACATCTACAAAATTATATTGTAATTCCGTGTACACCCATGTCTTAAAAGTAAACGCAAAATACTTTGGAATCTAAGCAAAAATATCGACAAATTTTGATTTTTCAGAGAGTGAATAGCCAACTATGAACTTTTTTCTAAGGATATTTAAAGTATATAATATTAATATCTGATATAATTGAACAAATTGTCCAAGGACAATCTTTATGATATGGGACATTATTACTCATTTTTTGCTCAATTAAGCTTTTATAATGATTTATAAAAAAAAAAACATGTGTTGATTAATTATTATTTTTTTTTTTCGTTTTCATTCTTGCTCCTAAAATCTTCCAAACAACCATGTCTTACTGGAAAAATTAAAAATTCTCATGTCAAGGGGAGGACGCATTACACTACTCAACTCTACTCTATCTTCAATCCCCAATCACTGGATGTCCATGTACAAGCTACCACACTGGATAATACACCGTATTGAAGGGATCCGAAGAGACTTTCTCTGGAGAGGAGCCAATCCGGGGTCCAAAGCATACCGCCTAGTGAAATGGGAAAGACTAACTAGACCCAAAGAACTAGGCAGATGGGGAATCATCAACCTCAAAACATTCAATGAGGCTTTACTCAGCAAGTGGTGGTGGAGATTACTACGGGGAGAAGCTGGCATCTGCGGACGGATCATTACACACGCATATTTTCAGGGCACTCACATCAACCCATACAAAAAGGCACCCACCCGATCATCCTATTTTTGGAAAGGGATAATAGAACAACGAGATTCCACCCTAGTTAATCTACTCACCGAACCAGGATCGGGCAACCTAACCAGAGTATGGTTCAACAACTGGTTTAATGGTCAGAGCCCTTGTAGAATGTGCCCAGAACTCCAAACCCTGTGGGAAAAGGAGGAACACACAATCGTAGATGCAAGGCATCAACACCAACGTGAAAGACCGCTCCTCCGCACAGGACATTTGTCACAAGAGGCAACAGTATTAATTGAAAGCATAAAGGAATACCTGAACCAAGACTACTCAGATCAAGCGGACAGACGGATGTGGAAACTAACCCCAAGCCAAACCTTCACGGTTAATTCACTATACAAGTTTTGAATCGATGGGGGAATAAGAAGTCCCTTACCCGCCAATTTCTGGAAACAACCAGCTCCCCTAAAAGTCAAACTTTTGCCTGGCTTGCATTCGAAGACAAGCTTCCCACGCTACAGGACCTGGCAAAAAGAAATGGGACAGGGAACAGGACAAGATACTACCTTTGTGACTGCGAAGACGAAACCAACGAACACCTCCTCCTCCAATGCCAATACTCGACAGGGGTGTGGTCGCACTATAAACATCTATTTGGAAACAGGACCAACCCCTTAAGGATACAAGATCTTTGGGGCCCCTTACAAATAGCCAACCAACTCGAACATGACCTCCGCAAAGGCTGGAATCTACTGGTGATGGCCATCACCTGGACCGACTTCCTTTTGCTCTCATGGTTCGACAGCTCCAACTCCACCAGGCAAATTCAGCTCCAAGAAATGCGTGACCTCATCAGACATAGTCTATCCCTCATAAGGGCAACGACACCAAAGAGACCCCCTGGGGCGGACTTCGAGGATGAGGTTGAAAAGGAACGCTACATCTCCAATCCAATTATGGGAACCCATGCCACAGTGGATTGACTGCTTGTAACCGCCTGATCCACCCAGGGATCAATGTACCAATCTATTTTACTCCTAATTAAATAAACGAAAGTGGTTTATCCACTTACCTCAAAAAAAAAAAATTAAAAATTAAAAAAAAATCTAAACAGAAAAATGAAATGTTCAATAGTACTTTGAAAAGAATTATCCCATATCATTCACTACTGGTAGTGTCATTCATCCTTTTTACCCTTATTTTTTTATTATATGTGTGATTTTCTAAAGAATTTAATATATATAATTTTAGAGGAATTCGTTTTATATTTCATGACATAATTCTGTTCAAGTATCTGTAATAACCAAAAATTACAGAAACTGTTTTATATATTTTATACACACTACAATTTAATTAACAAATTAATCATTTAGGAAAAAAATTAATAAGAATCAATTAAAATTAAATTTTTCTTTTCTTACATAAGCTGAAAATTTAAAAAATTAACTTATATATCTATGTAAAAAAACCTAAGTTTTTTCTTTTCTCCTGAGATGCTCATATGGTTAACTAAATTATTTTTTGATAAATATAGAAAAATCATTATCTGATTTGAGGTCTCAACCTCTCTTTGTGAGAGAAAAATGTCCTAATCATTTTTTTTTTCGTAAAAGTTGGTACAGTTATTAATGGTTTTAGCCGGTGGAAAGAGAAAAAGAAAATACTAAAATATATTTGTTGTTTTAGGTTAAATAGATGAAGAAAAAAAAGAGAGGAGCAATGGGACTTTATTTTTGTACACAGAGTTAGCTATTAAACTTAATTAAAAAATTTAATCCATAATAATAATTAATGGTGGGCCATAACATGGGGGTAAATTTTTTTTAAAAAAATATCAATTTTAAGGGTATATAAGCAATTTTCATCTTTTTCAAGGGATATAAAATCAATAATTTCTCTAGAAATCAGTTCAATTGACTATTTCATTTTTTAAATTTAAAAAAAAACTTATAATTTATCAAGAAATCCCACCATAAAGAAAAATTGCATATCTATAGCTACAAAATTATATTGTACTTCCATGTGTCTTCAAAGTCAATGCAAAATAGTTTTGAATCTCATAAAAAATATCCACAAATTTTGATTTTTCAGAGAGTGAATAGCCAACTATGAATTTTTTTATAAGGATAAATAAGTACATAATATTAATATTAGATATAATTGAACAAATTTCCTAAGGACAGTCTTTATGATATTTAACAATATTACTCATTTTTTGGTCAATTAGCTTTTATAATGATTTATAAAAAAAAATATGTGTTGATTAATAATAATAATAATTATTATAATTATTATTATTATTATTATTATTATTATTATTATTATTATTAAAGTATTGATAAGGAACGACCTCTCCATGATGAGAGGTACTACCACTTGATCGTCCAGGTCTAGGATGATGAAGTCCACTAGGAAAATGAATACATCCACCTTCACTAACACGTCTTCAATGATTCCTTAAAGGTGGCAAATCGATCTATCGGCTATCTGAAGTGTCACCTTGGTTGATTTTGGCTCTCCAAGCCCTAGTTTTTGAAGTATTTTGTATGAGATGGCATTGATATTTGATTCAATATTGACTAATGCCTTCTCCTCCACCAATCCTCCAATAGTATAGGAAATTATTATTATTATTATTATTACTATTATTATTATTATTATTATTATTATTATTTAGTTTTTATAATGATTTATTAAAAAAAATATGATTTTTTTGGAAAAAAAAATTGGTTAAACTCCATTCATTGAGAATTGAATTAAGGGTACACATTACAGGGTTTGGATCCTATGGATCATGAAAATCAAAAGAATTATATGAGTGCCTGGTTGTCTTGATTGGTAGAGGCCTTCCTCACATTACATACATTACATGATCTCCTTCTTACAACACATCATCCTCGAAATCCCGATCAGAATTCGGGATTATTGGTCCTCCTCATGCATGATTATTACATTAGCCGGTGATATAAAAAGAGACACAAGAGATATGATTTTTTTTTTCCTTATGCAGAGTTAGCTATTAACCCTAATTAAAATTCTTAACCTTTAATAACAATTAATGGCGGGTCATAACAGTGGTATAAAACAAATTAACAAATATCATTGTTTAAGGGTGCATTAATAAGCAATTTCCATCTTTTTCAAGGGATATAATATCAATAATTTCTCTAGACTCAATTGACTATTCATTTTTAAAATTTAAAAAAAAAACTTATAATTTATCAAAAAAAAATCCCACCATTTATAATTTAACAGTATACATACTAGTATAGTCAAACTATTCCTTCTGGAAACACAATTAAACCCAACTTATGTACAGTTCAGTACATATATAAAAACCTGATTAATTTGTCAAAGAACACTGCAACAACTTGAACAAAGAAAGAGAGGCAAAGTGAGAGAGAGAGATGCTGATGCCCATATTCTTGATCCTACTCTTAATTACCATGATGAATATGAGTGTTCATGGAAGCAAGATGATCATGAATAGTAGTATTACTCTTTGTCCTGAGAGCTTCCATCCCTGCGGTAATCTCTTAGACATCCACTACCCTTTCTCCCTCTTCCCTTTCTCCTCCTG
Source organism: Dioscorea zingiberensis (assembly GCA_026586065.1). NCBI lineage: Eukaryota > Viridiplantae > Streptophyta > Magnoliopsida > Dioscoreales > Dioscoreaceae > Dioscorea > Dioscorea zingiberensis. Next base: position 49,076,000 of record CM048818.1, on the reverse strand, counting down.
CGGCTACCCAGGCCTCACCATCCTCTGCCTCAACAACACACCAATCCTCCGTCTCAACAGCACCACCATCCCCACTCTCTCCACCGACGGCTACACCATCACTTACATCGACTACACATCCAACACTTTCGACCTAACATACAACAACTTCCTTCTCATCGACGGCGATGATGATGATGACTGCCCAGACATGATCACCAGCATCAGCAGTCTCAACCTCACCTTGGACATCCATTCTTTTCTCAGCTTCACCCAAGCTGACGCAAACCTCATCTTCTTCTTGGACTGTCCTGAAGGTCCGGAGAGCATTTACTCCATTAGCTGTCTCAAGAACGGTGGCAAGAACAGCAGCTCCTACGTCTTCTTGCCGCCTGGCCTGCCGATCCCCGGGGGCTATGACTTTTATAGAACATGTGCAGAGGTGGTGCCGGTGCCGGTGCTCCGGCAAGCTGTTTTGGATTTCATTGAGAACCCTGTGGGTGAGGTTCTCGGTGGGTTGTTGAAGAAAGGGTTTCAGATTGCCTGGGATCCGGCGGCAAGCTTGGAAGAGTGCCGCACCTGCGAGAAGTCCGGTGGCAGGTGCGGCTTCAACGTCACGGGCACTGGCCGGCTGACTCACTGGGAGATCAATTGCTTCTGCTCTGATGGATCACAATGGAGGGACTCATGCGGTAATTATTATTATTATTATTATTAATTCTGTTATTTTAATTTTTAGTTATACACTTCCATACACAGCTATACTTTATAAAACTTAAAAAAGCGAGACGACGCAAACCAAAAGGTGACCGGCAGTTTAGGCAAGTATATATATATATATATATATATATATATATATATATATATATATATATATATATATATATACTTGATGATCTTTGTCTTGTAGAAAATTAGTTCATGATTCGCCATCCATTAGCCTCAAAGTATTTTTTTATATGAATGTGAAGATCTGTTAAAAATAAACTATCATGTCAATTTTCATATAATTTGGTAATCGTTTGGTCCCATAAAACTAGCGGTTGAAAATTACGGGCCGATTGATTTCTATAAGTTTTGATCCGTTAAAATGAAGACCCTACAAGTTTCCAAATTATATGAAATTGACAGACTAACTTATTTTTCGATGATATTTTCATCTGTACGGTTGAAAATTGTTCAAATATGCTCCAGGTAGGAATGAGTAGGTGGCCAGGAATATATAATTTCCAGGCCGCATACAATCATCTATATATATATATATATATATATATATATATATATATATACCAACAACATGAGGGGTCGAGTGGTATGGGGTCTTTTACATAAGAGGTGGTCAATCGAGGGTCCCGTGTATGAATCCTCCTCTATATAAGGTGAGGACACATTACGTGTATGAGCCTGTGGGTGTTCTGTGCGCTGTAGGTGAGTTTTTGAGTGTTTTGTGTAGCTGAATTCGTTCTTCAAAGAGGTTGTTTGTCAACTTTAATAAAATATATATATATATATATATATACACGCCAAAGAATTTGGAAGAAATAAAAGAAAAGAAAAGAAATGGGTCTATTCAGTAAAGACTTGGAAATTGGAAATGTTGTCCAAGTCTTGTGTATGTACATAATTTCTGCGGCTGAAGTTTTAGGTGGGAAATTAATTAGCTGCTTGCTAGAAATAGACTAGTTATCACTAGTTTAAATATATATATATATATATATATATATATATATATATATATATATTTGATGTAGATAAAAAAATCAGTTGAAAGAGACAAATAATTAGAATGAGAAATCTTTATGCCTTATAAGTTATAACTTTCGCTATCCTCCGCTAATCTTGTAAATATTAGAGGACTTGGTCTTGCTAACTGAGATTTTTGCATACAAATATACTTGGGACATTTGATTATATTACTAGTTTAATCAGTAAAATTATATAAGTATGAATAAAATCAGCAATACTTGGCATCATCTTTAGAAGACTTTGACTCTGAACACCGCATTAATTGATCTAATTTTAAAGAGAGGTTTGCAATGAATAAGCAACCTATGAAAGTGAACTCCATAATTTTCTAATTTTAATTAAGGGAGGTTCATTTTCAAGTTCTAATCATTTTTATATGCTTTTTCGCAATAACACTCTCCAGCATAATTAAGTTTATAAGAAACAAAAAACAACCATTTTTCTTTTATTTTAGGAGTTTTAATCAAGTTATTGCATATATATATATATATATATATATATTAAAAAGTGGATAAATTACATTTCATTTTATTATAAGATAAGGGTTCCTAGTTGAACCGAGGGTTACATAACTTACATGTAGAGAGATGACAAGGCCACATCTAGGCCTTGCGTTACAAAGGGGGTGTCTCTGCCACCCTAGGAATTTTGTCCCATTCCTTATCGAAATATGCTTCCAAGGGCCTCAATAGCTGCTTCTCTCTAGTGGTGGTGAGGATTCGCAAGACAATGACGCGTATCTTTTGTAGTTGTGACTTCCTGGATGTATGTGCCGCATCGAACCAAGATAGGGAAAAAAAATCAGCTTGGCGGATTAGTTTTTTGAAAACACGGTGTTTGTTATCGAAACATCTCTGATTTCTTTCCAGCCATATACTCCAGGTGATGGCCATGACCATCAGGTTCTATCCCTTGCGAAGCTTTAGTCTTGAGGTCACTGCCTTACCCTATAGATCTTGTATCTTGGTGGGGGACGTGCGTCCTAGGAGCTGGCTACGGTGTGTCTAGATTTTTGTCATGTATGGCCAGCAGGCGAAAAGGTGCTCGGTTATCTCCTCATCTCATTCGCAAAGATAGCATCTCATTCTGTTCCCCTTCCAATTCGTTTTTGCTAGGTTGTGTAGGTGGAAAGCTTGTCCTCTCACGCTAGCCATGCAAAAAGCCTGACTTTCAGGGGCATGATTGTTTCCATAATGCTTGCGAGAGTGTGCTTCTGAGTCCGTCATCCATCCGGAACCGATATAAGGAATTCATGGTTCAGAGTTAGTCTCCATTATCTACAGTCCGCCCTATCTGTAATTCCGTGGGTTAGATATTCTTGGATCCAGTGCATCATGTCCTTTGTACTCTTAGTTTGGGGTCCCAGTCAGAACAGCAAGTTACCTCTTTGGAGTTGCTATTGTGCTTCTTATACTGTGAGGTTTGTCTTTGTCCATTGATCTAGTTTTTGTACCAAATTTGTATGGATGCGCCTGTCCTCGGGGTGACTGTGAGGTTTGCCAGGGCGAGGTCACGTTGTTCCATCACGCCTTTCCAGAGCTAGGATGCTCTGTTCAGTGCTCTCTTAAAGGGGTTTATCGGAGCGTTCTGAAAATATGCCAGTCGTATGATCTTCCTATAAATGTCAGTTTCCACCTTTACTAGTCTCTACCACCACTTATACCCAATAACGTCTCGTTGAAGGCTTTAAGGTTTATGATCCCTATCCGCCGAGGTCCTTCGGTTTACAAAGTTTCTCCTATTTAATAAATCGATAGCTCTTTGAATTGGGATTTGTCCCTCTCTATAAGAAATCTCTTCTTATACCTGGAAATTTGAACATGGTCATCCAATAATTTGGGATTGTCAAGAGGACTAAGTTGAGTAGGGTGACCCATCCCCCCTTTGACAATAGTCTTCCTTTCCATGCGCCTAGTTTATTGGTAACTTTATGAATGAGTTTTGGCCATTCTCCTCTCTTGGGTTTGTTTCTGAATAGGGGAATGCCTAAGAAGGTGATGGGAAGAGAAGCCACTTGGCATCCCATTATCGAGGCTAGTTCCCAGGGGGTGTCAACTGGTATCCGTATGGGTACTATAGCACTCTTGGAATAGTTGATTCTCAGTCCCACAAGTCCTTTGAAGAGGTAGAAGATTAGCTTGAGGATTCTGATAAAGTCATCCACTTCCCCGGAGCCAAGTACGAGGAAGTCGTCTACGTATAGTAAATAAAAAGCTGCTCTCCAACCTGTTGAGCTAGGTAATAACTATGCCTTCGCAGCTTTGGTGAGCATAGTGATGAAGATTTCGTCGGTTAAAACAAAGAAAAGGGGGGATAGTGGATTTCCTTGGCAGAGGCCTCTTTGGTGACGTATATTACCTACTAAAGTTCTGTTGAGGAGGAAGTGTGATTTTGATGTGCGCAGTATCATGCTAATCCAGCTGATCCATCTTGATCCAAGTCCTTGTGCTTGTAATATTTCCAGGAGAAAATCCCAGTCGACCGTATTGAAATCCTTTGCAAAATCCACTTTCATCAGGACTCCACCCTTACTTTTCATCCCATTTATGATCTCTTCAGCTGCTGTAATACAATCTTGGATGCAGCGACCCTTGATGAAAGCCGTTTGGTTTTTATTTACAGCTCAGATATGATTCCTTGAAGACTATTTGCTAGGACCTTTATTATGATTTTCACTAAGCAGTTTATCAAGATAATTGGTCTGTGGTCCGTGATCGAGGTTGCTTCGCCTGACTTGGGAATTAGGAGGATGTGCTCCAAGTTCAGTTTTTCTAGGTTTGCACTACCTTGATATAGTTCCTAGAAAGTTTGCAAAATTTTTTCCTTTGTGAAGCTCCACCCTTGTTGGTAGAGGATCATGGGAAAGCTATCCAGTCTTGGTGTTTTCTCCAGATTGAGTTCCTGGATAACAGCCAAGATTTCTGCTTCCGTAAAAGGATTGTCGAGTTGGTATAGGCTTGTGGGTTCTGTATCCTCGAACATTCGGCTCTAGTCTGTGGAGTACATGTTTTGTCGCTTCCTCCCAAACAAGTTGGTGAAGTGCTCAGTGATGGCTCCTGCTATTGCTGTGGGCTCCCAAAGCATGTGGTCATCAACCTTTAGTTGGTGGATCCAGTTGTGATTCTTTCTCTGATTCTCTATGGCCTAGAAGTGATTCTGGAGCATTGCTGCTAGTGGTCCTAGCTCCTCTAAATGGATTATGTTTCCATATTCTCTCATGTGCTTCAGGAGGAGGCCCTCCTCTGTTGAGGAAAGGGTTTGTTGGTTTCCTCTGACATCTAATTCCTCGATTCCGGTCAGGAGTTCTGTTTTCAGTTGACGTTGATTAAGTTGTGTCGTCTTGTTCCATTCTCTTAGTTCCCCCCTGAGCAGGATAATCTTCTTTGCCCATTTGTAGGTTCCTTCCCCTTTGAATTCGCTCTATTGCCACCATAGCTTCATCATTTCCTAGAATCCTTCAGTCCTTCCCCAACTTCTGTTGAAGTGAAAAGGGTACTGTCCGCAGTCTAGGGCAATGGGGGCATGATCTGACCGGATATGTGGTAGGGCCCATTGCCATTTTTGTGGATAGGCCGCTATCCATTCTATCGAGAGGAGGAACCTTTCGAATCGTATCAATATTGGTGGGTCTCGAGTATTTGTCCAGATGAACCTCCTACCATTGAGGGGAGGGTCATATAGTTGGAGGTCGTCAATCGTCCAGTTGAAATCTTGTTGCTCTCTTCTTATCTTCCCCTCTCAACTTAACTAATCAAGTTATTGTATGTTATGGTCACCAAGTTGCACTCTTCTTATCTTGCCCTCTAACTAACTTCTCTATTATTGATTCACATCAACACTATTTTTCTAGCTAATCTTTTCATCTATCACCATTTGATCTTATATCTCTTTTTCCTTGTCCCTTAAATCTTTTATGATCCATTACTAATTTTTAAATATCAATTATTTTTCTATCTTATATCTCTTTTTCCTTGTCCCTTAAACCTTTTATGATCCATTACTAATTTTTAAATATCAATTATTTTTCTATTTTCTTCTCCCCTTACCCTGATTGAAACCAATGCTCTTTATCCCCAATCTAACAAACATCATAAATATAACTAAATAAATAAATATATTATTTTAATTAATATAAAAATAAAATCTACAATGATAGAAAAACGAATGATGAAAAAAAAAATCTTAAGGTGAAAAAATGAACCATGAAATTAGAGAAAATGCAGGGCATGTATTAAAGCGAAAAGAGAATGGATGAATAAAGAGATGGGAAGGTGGAAAAAGATTTTTATTTGAAGACTAAATAACAAAAAATATATTGAGCGGTAGAAAGATTAATAGTGGCTAGATAAATTAATTACAGGATCCATTGTATAAAATAGTTGTAAAAATTTATATATATACTTCATACAAGATTATATCTTTAGATATATTCCCTGAAATATTATTATGGTATGTTCTAAATCCACAAAATAATCATGATTAAGATAAGTTAAACAAATTAAGAAAACTAATGTCAAAAAAGATAAATTTAAATTTATGGATGCGCTTAAACCAAGAGATGAAGGAGAAGAGGTGAAAAATATATATTAAAGTAAACTAAATTATTATAATAGACCTCTAGAGTCATATGATACTGAATTTATGCTTATATAGACTAGACAATTTCGAGACTTAGTAACATTCATAATAATATTACTACCAAATATAAATATTAATTTTCAATAATAGGGCTGTCCTAATATATCTAAAATATCAAAGTTATTTCAATAACATAGCTCATTTAAAGACTTGTTTTGAATCACCTCATGTGTAGAAATTGTACTAGCTTCTTGGTAGGGAAAATTGACACGCCCATCATATTGTGGTTAGTTGCAATTAGTAATAATATTTGCTCCTCTGTCACCTTGATTCTTTTTGTGTCTAACCTATCAATTGTACATCTCTTTGCCTAACATTGGATTGAATGACACATACATTGATATCAATAAGTTCCTTTTTATTGCACAGTATATGCACATGTAATGATGTTTGATGCAATTCAAGTTCTAATTGTTATTTGATTTTGTAGGGCAAAGAAAGAGAATCAAGAAGAAGATCATAATAGGTAGCTAACACACTTCTCTCAAAAGATCATAGTTATATATAAAAGGTTTTTGTTGTCATCCACATGCATCTCTAAATTATAACTATGCAATTACAGGTGTTTGTGCTGGGATTGGAGGATTTCTCTTGGCATCTGCACTCTTCTTTTTTTGGCATAGGCATCAGAAAAGAATTAGGGAACGACGGTCTCCATCTTCAAATCCTCTAATGTCGACACCCACTTATATTGAGACAACATCTAGGAGAGGAGACCCTGAGTTGGGCAGCCCTACTTACCAAACCCACTTTTTCTCATACCAAGAGCTCCAAGAGGCCACCGACTCTTTTAGTGTTTCAAAAGAACTCGGAGATGGTGGCTATGGCACTGTTTATAAAGGTATTTATTTCTTTTACTTAATGTTTTCGATTAGTTCAGTTTGTTCAATACTAAATTTTTGCCGATTTGATTTTACATTTTTGGTTATTTTGATTCAATACGCATAAATTTCAATCGAACTAACTAAATAAACCATACTCATTGATCTTATATATATATTTTTTTAAATAGGCTCATTAAGATTATCAATTTTTTGTAATCATTATTAAATTATATCTTGTGTTTACACTTTACAGGGAAATTAAGAGATGGTCGCACTGTGGCAGTGAAGCGGTTATATAACAACAACTACAAAAGAGTAGAGCAATTCCTAAACGAGGTGAAGATCCTCTCATGCCTCCGCCACCAAAACCTCGTCACCCTCTACGGTTGCACATCCCCGGAAAGCCAAGAACTTCTCCTTGTTTATGAATTCGTACCCAACGGTACTCTCGCCGACCATCTCCATGGATCTCAATCCCAACAACGTCACCTCTCATGGTGTGTTCGGATGAGCATTGCCATAGAGATAGCTGATGTGCTTGCCTACCTCCACGCCGTTGAGCCGCCCATAATCCATAGGGATGTCAAGACCAACAACATCCTTCTCGACAACGACTTCCATGTAAAAGTCGCCGACTTCGGGTTGTCGAGACTTTGCCCCACAGATGCCACCCATGTTTCTACTGCACCACAGGGCACTCCGGGGTATTTAGACCCTGAGTACCACCAGTGCTACCAACTCACCGACAAGAGTGATGTTTATAGTTTTGGTGTTGTCCTTGTTGAGCTTATATCTTCAAAGCCTGCTGTGGATCTCACCAGGCAACCAACTGAGATTAATTTGGCTAGCATGGCAATCCATAGGATTGAGAAGTGCGAGTTGGACCAGTTGATTGATCCTGTGCTTGGTTATCAGTCTAATGCCTTGGTGAAGATGATGGTCGCCCAAGTGGCTGAGTTGGCTTTCAGATGCTTGCAAGGTGAGAAGGAGATGAGGCCTCCCATAAAGGAGGTGCTTGAGGTGTTGAAAGACATTGAGAGCAAAATGCTATTAATGCTTCAAAACAATGAGGCATTGTCACCTGATTCAGTTGTTGATAAATGGCCAAGCAGGAATAGTACCCCTGGTGCAAGCGGGAAAGATTGTAACACATGATTGTGTGATCCTTGTATTTTGGATTTTATGTGAATAGTGGTTTCTTTCTTATGATTTTATTGATGATTTGAGATGAGTGTAAGCTAAAGAAGCATGCATCATATGGTAATATAATAATTAAAGAATGTAAAATGCTTGTTTATGTATTTCTCGTCTTTCTTAAGATATTGGCCTATTGCTAGCTCATGTGCGGTTAGAATTTTATTTTATTTTTTTAATAAATATGGACAATTAAGTCACTATACTAATACTGTAGGTGTGATTTGAACCCGTTATTTTTTTTTTATGGAAAAAATGAGTTATCAATTTTTCTTAAAAAAGATTATTTATGATTAGAATTTTATTGACAAAGAAAAAGTTGATGTGCATTTCTACTATTTTGTTTTTAGTTGTCAGATTTGATGAGTGCACATAACTAGTCAACTTTTATGTTACCCTTTTGCCACAATCACAGGATGGAGATGTTGATAGTACTTTTCCTTTTCCTATTTCTTTTTTTTTTCTTTTTCTTTTTCTTTAATTTCTTATTTCTTATCTTTAGATAATATTGTGGAAATGAGATTTATATATTCGGTTACGAGTGGTTGAATTTTTATTTGGTCTTATTTATTAATAAATAAAAAACATTTAAAATTTTGTATTTTAGAGTATTATTTTAATTTTAATTTTAAAATATTCACCATGATTTATATATATTTCAATTTTATTTTTTAATTTTTTTTATCACAACCACATTATTTACACGTATTTAGTAAATGGATAAGTAAATTGAGATTATTCAAAGTTTGATGGGTTTGATAAAGTTATTCAAGTGCCCTTAGTAAATTTATAAGTAGATTGATATATGTTCAATTTTTTATGGATTAGCGAAAATTATTTAATATTTATCCATTTATATACCTAGATTCTACTCTTTTGGAAAAGAAGGGAAATACCAAAAAAAAATAAAAAATAGTTTTGGCATTTTTTTTAGAAGCACATCCTTTGATGCTTCTCATAGAAATAATTTTAAGATTGAAAAAGCACTTGGATGCATTTTTTTTTTTTTAACCAAAATGGCGACTATGAAAGTAGATAATCCTCATCTCACTGCTACAAGAGATGTTACATTTACGCACGAAAATTTAAGTGTGACTAAAACTTCATATATAGTCATACTTAGATTTATGCTTGAGTATTAAAGTAATCTATAGTCACGGTTATTTTATATGTGACTATAGAGGGTTTTTTAGTCACAGATTTTTTTTATCGTGACTATAGTCATGGCCGGAGGAGGGGTGCAAGGTGGTGCTAGCTCCAGGAGGGCCTTTATCTCCATGGCTCCAAGAGGATCTCCACCTCCATGAAATTGAAATTATAAATATTAATATTATTACCACATTCCAAAAGAAAATGTTATTGTAGTCTAGTGGTTAGAATTCCACATTGTGAGTGTGGAGACCTTAGTTTGAATCCTAGTAGCCATAATTTGTTTTTTAAATTAATACTGATATCACTTTTAAAATTTAAATTTTGCTCATATATTCACTATAAATCGTTTTATTTTCACATGGTATCTCAGTGATTTCTTTTATTATTTGAACTTAATTCCAAATCATATATTTTTTTAATTGTGAATTCTATGTTTTTTACAGACATTCCTCCAATAAAACATAGATGGAATTAGACCTGTGCCCAAAGAATTAAAAAGATAATAAAACTTTTTATTTTTTAAACAAAGGAATTAGCATAAACATCAAATCTTAAGTTTGAATTAATATATTTTTTAATATTTATAATTTTTTTTAAGTTGAAGTCAGCACCCCCTTAATTTTACTTCTGGTTCCGCCATTGACTATAGGTTATATATTATAGTCACACTTAGATTAATGCATGAGTATTAAAGTAATCTATAGTCACAGTTATTTGATATGTGATTGTAGAGATTTTTTAAGTCATGGATTTTTTTCTTTTTTATCGTGACTATAGGTTCTATATTATAGTCACGCTTAGATTTATGCAGAAGTATTAAAATAATTTATAGTCACGATTATTTTATATGTGATTGTAGAGGTTTTCTTAGTTAGGAATTTTTTTTCTTACCATGACTATAGTTTATCTATTATAGTCATGCTTAGGTTTATGCATGAGTATTAAAGTAATCTATTATCACAATTATTTTATATGTGACTATAGAGGTTTTTTTAGTTACATATTTTTTTTTGGCCTGTGAGTATAGGTTATATATTAGTCATGCTTAGATTTATTTGTAAGGCCACGTTTGGATAGCCCAAAATTATGAAATAATCCGTACATTATGCCATAATTTTATATTTTGTGGGGATTATGCCATATTAGGTGTTTGGGTTGGTTATTTGAGGGTATGATGGTATTACAGCATAAAAAAATATTCCCCTCAATGTGGAATATTTTCTCATTGTGAAAGTTGCGACCTCCTTCACTCTTTTTCTCTCCTCCTCTCTTCCTGATCTCTCTCTCTTTGCCTCTCTCACCCCCTTCCCAATCTTTTTTACGCTCCACGAGATCTTGGCCCTCGTCTGCCTCGTTGCTTCCCTCATCTATCTCATCTTCTTCTTCGGCATTTCCTATGTCCAGTCCTCTATTTCCCCTCACGATGAGATTGAGGACAATGTCGTTGAGGAAAGAGACCACCACCACCTGCACAACCACTGTTTCCTACCAGCGTAGGGGGCCCCAACCCCTCTCCTGACGCCCTACCTCTTACTGGTAGAGATCCTTGAAACCAAGATCCCGTCGTTCTGCCCTAATGACGAGGACGCGGAATCCGTAATTGATGTCATTGAAGCAAAGCCCGCAAATTTTTACCAAGACAAAGAAAGGGAGCGACCGAAACCCTAGAAAAAAAATCATTTTTTTAGAAACCACCTTAGAATCTTCCATATTTTCATAAAATTTCTTAAATGCTTTACGAGTAAGTAGGAATAAAATAGGTGAGAATTTATGTTGTTAACGAGATTTTTGGTAAGATCCCAAGAACTACATAAACACTTGAATTTATAAGGGTTTTTTGGGGAAAAGATCCAAGAAGATCGAGAAAGAAAGAATCAAGAAGACAAGACACCAGAGCTTTAACGTGGAAAACCCCTTGAATCGGGGAAAAACCACGGGTCTCCAAGCTTTGGAGAGAGAATTCTACTATTGAGTGATTCTTTTACAAGGAGAGAGAGGGAGGGTGTGGGTACCAGAGGTTCAAATCCCCTTTACAAGTGTGAGGCCTTGGCTATTTATAGGCCTTGGTTTCAACCTCTTCGGTTTTGCGGTTCGGCTTGTTGCTTCTTCTAGAAGGGTTCATGGCCCCGGGAGAAAAGAAGTCTAGTTCGGAAGTTGGTCCGCCAGGCTCTTCGAAATTCTCTTGGGATAATTTGCTTTGGAGACCATTTGGAGGGCCGTTTGGAAGACTGCTTGGGCGCTTCTCTTCATTTGGAATCTGCTCGGTAGACTTTTCGGGAGATTCTTCGGAACTGCTCTTCGGAGTGCTCTTCGGGTTGCTCTTCAGAAGGCACTTCGGAATTCTGTCGGGAGGTACTTCGGAAGGTTCTTCGGGGAGCTCTTCGGAGAGCTCTTCGGATGGTGCTTCGGAAGGGACCTCGGAGTGTTCCTTCGGGATTCGCTTCGGTTTTTTGGGTTTCGGCTAGTGATCCGAGGGTGTGAGATCCTCCACGTGTCAGGGTGACGTGTTTCCATGTGTCTTTACTGATTTCACCCTTATCATCAGTCCCCCCTCTAGTATGCTTGCGTGAGCTAAGCATAGAAGTGGCGGTGCGCGTTTGTGGTGAGATCTTCCGAAGAATAGTTCGGTATGAGGGTATGGAGAAGATGCGTTCGCTTCGGTCCCGAATTGGGTAGAGTTCTGAGTGAGCAGGTGAAGGGTCCAATCACTGGCTCGAGGTGCATTAAATGCGCCGTATCTTTTCAGTTTTTCAAGACTCCTTTTCCGCAAGCGCCGGTAAGAGTAATGATTGCGACTGTTCCATCGTCGCCTTATGTGGCGCGAATCCAGCGTAGCTCCCATCTGTGCTTCAATCTGAACCTTTCATCGTTTGGTCCACGCGTCCGGCTCTGATTATGTGCCGGTTGAGGGAGTGATCTGAACCGTTGGGAGAGAATCGCGTTTGTTTTACTCTCCTCCATTACGCCTCCCTTTTCGAAAAGGCTTTTCCCTCTCAAAGGATTGCGATCGTCTTCTTCACTGCAGGCTCTAGTGATTTGCATGCGTAGAGGTCTTGCAGTGCTTATCTGGTCACCATTCATGGCTTCAGGTGAGCCATCTTCTTCTTCGACTCCTTCTGTTGTTTTTCCGTTGGTCGATCCTCCTGTTTTAGCTCTTGAAACTGTCACGGATGTTGTTAAAAAACCAGATGCCTGCTCTTCTTCTTTCCCCAACCTCCTTTCTTCGAAGGCGATTCATAAAATAGCTTTAGCGTATAGGATTACTGGGGTTGAATCCTCTTTGAAGTATAGAGTTCCAGCGCCTTCGGAACGTGCGAGTTCTCCTTCTGAAAACGGTGAAATCGCTATTTACTATGATGCCCTTCTGGCTGGTCTTTGATTGCCATTCCCGAAGCTTTTCGTAGACATCTTTAGGGAATTCGATGTTTGTCCGTCTCAACTAGCCCCGAACTCTTGGAGGTGTCTATGCGGGTTTGTAATTATGTGTCGTTACCACCAACTTGAGCCCACGGTTTCTCGGTTTAAGCTCTTCTTCGGCTTGAGTAAGGAGAGACATGGTGATTGGTACTACTTTGGGGCTCGGGGGAATAGGAGGTTCCTCGGTCCTGTCCCCTCGTCAATAAAAGAATGGAAGTCGAAGTTTTTCTTTGTTTCCAATTCCGAAGGGTTGGGGGTTCGGACTCAATGGGGTTCTCCGAAGCTTCTTCCATTGGAAAGGAAGGAATTCACGCCGGAGGAGGATTCCGAGTTCCAGCGGCTTAAGGAGTGGCTCGATATTCCGGTTGATAAATATTTGACTAACGAGATCCTTCAATCCTGTGATCTTTATCCGGCCCCGGGTAGGGTCTTTGTTTTGTCTATCTTCTTTTTGCCATGATCCTTGTGCCTTTGCATTTTTCTGAAAGGCTTTCCATGAATCCCTTTGTAGGTAGCCCGATCGAGGTGAAGACTGCTCTTAGTATCCTTCTGGGGGGAGTTCGGGCCAATGAGGCCAAGCTGAGAACAGCGAAGCTTGAAAAGAAAAAGAGGAAGGCCTCGGTGTTAAGTGATAAGCCTCCCAAGTCTGTCAAGGAGGGGGAGGAGGCCTCGGTTGCCGAGGAGAGGGCCCCGGAAGTTACGGGGGAGCGGGCCGAAGAGCCTCCTCGGGGAGAGGAGAGGGGGGATACCGAGGCAAGTGTTCGTCCGCGGAAGATCTTGAAGCGGAACCAGAAGACAGTTGCTTCGAAGAAGAAGGTGTCCATAATTGTGGTTCCCGAAGAGGGGGAGAGAGACGAGGTGACTCCTCCCGTGAGGGAAGAAACTGCTTCCGAGGGGGACCTCTTTCCCCTTAGCGAACGCAAAAATGAGGTTCGGGTTGCAAGAAGTGTTTCTCCTGTGAGCGTTTCTTCCGAGCCACTTGACTCGGGGGGCCTCTTGTTGCGGGAAATAGAGAATGCTTTGGGTTCCGCTTGTGGGCAGAGCAGGGCGGCCACGGGACTGCTCGTTCTGAAGAGATGGAGCCAGGTCATGCTTCAGTCCCTCCTTCAGAGAAGATGAAGGACCCAGCACCCGAGGCGGGGGATGTGGGCCAATCTTCAAGGGGCTCCATGGGGCTTGGGTTCAATCCTTTTGATGGCCTCTAATGCCATGATCCCGCGCTGGCTAGCGTCTCATTGGAGCTCCTTCGGACCGAGGAGATGGAGGCTCGGTTGAGGTGCCTCGATGAGGTTGAGTTGGCGGCTCACATGCGCCTAGCCGCGGTTTCGGTAAGTTCTTTCTGGCTTCTGTTGCTTAATGATCTTCAAACGCTTGACATTTAGATAACATGTTTCTTCCTTTTAGAGCGGGGTGATAATGGACCACGCCGCGAGTTTTTTGGAGGCGGGTCGCAATCACCGAAGCGCCGTGTCGAGTCTGGAGGCGGAGAACCAGAGGCTTCGGACCGATTTTTCCCTCTTGCTGGGAGAGAAAAACAGGGTTGAGGGGTCTCTCAACTCGTTTTCTGCTCAGTGCGAGCGGTTGTTGGAGGAGAAGTTGAAGCTGGAGGGTCGCGTGAAGACCCGTAGCGAGAGGGTGAGGGAGCTGGAGGAGGCAGTGGAGCAGATCAAGCTGTCCAAGGATAGCTTCGAGGAACGGTGCCTTGCTGCTGAGGCGAGTCTCGCTTCTTCCCAAGCCGAGGCCAAGAAGCTCTCCTCGGATCTGAATTCCGCTAACCAATCAATCCTTCTTCTTCAAGGGGAGAAGGACAAGTTGGTGAGGGAGATAGAGGAGAAGGATGGTTCTTTGGCCCGAGCAGGTGCTGAGAGAAGCGCCGCGGTGGAGGAGAAGGAGCGAGCTCTTAAGGAGATAGCCTCCCTTCAAGAGACCTTGGACCTCTGCTACGGTCGTATAAAAGAGCTGGAAGCTGTTTCCGCCTTATATAAGGAGAAAGATCAGGGGTATGAGGCCGGTTTCCAGAAGGGTGGCGAGGAGGCCTTCAAAATTTTTAGAGAGTTGGTGTTGAAGGTTGTCCCTTCTGAAGTGTTGGGGACGATCTCCACGAACTTCAACACCCTGACATATAAGCAGGCCCTCAAGACCTTGGCTGGAGAAGACCCAAACGTAGAAACGGATGACGAGCTCCTGGACGATGAACTCTTTTTGGATGAAACCGAGGAAGAAGGTAAGGTTTCACGTATATCTTCCTTCTTGTAGTGCTTGTAAAACTTATTGATTATTACAGGCCCTGCTCTCGAGGTGGCTCGTGGCGAGGAGGCAACTTCTCCTGGTGAAGGACTTCCGGAAGATGCTTCGGCTCCTAGTCGCGGCGTGGAGGCAGACTCGGGGGCAAGGGCAGACAATAGAGAGAGCTGTGTTGGTGTCGTTCCGGCTCCTGAAGACACCTCTTTGGTGCTATAGGAATCTATTTTGTTCTTCTCCTTTTTTTTCAACTTGTATAATTTCTGCTTATGAACATCTCGAATGTGTTGTCAATGTCTAATTCTGAATGAATCCTGAGTTGCTTCCGCTATGTCTATGTCTATTTCTTTTTGAAACTTGATAGAGACATGTTTCTTGAAGTTGAAGTAGTAAAAGTCTTGTTTTTGAGGGGAAATGGGAGTGGTTCGTGCACAGGACCTTGATTTCGAGGGGGAGTCGGAACGGTTTGCGATCGAGGCGCGGAACCCTGATTCCGAAGGGGAGTCGAAGCGGTTCGCGATCAAGGCGCGGAACCCTGATTCCGAAGGGGAATCGAAGAATCGAAGCGGTTCGCGATCAAGGCGCGGAACCTTGATTCCGAAGGGGAATCGAAGCGGTTCGCGATCAAGGCGCGGAACCCTGATTCCGAAGGGGAGTTTTCCGCTACTTTGGATGGTGGAGGTGTTTGTACAGATGAGGTCTCATGGGTAATATTTCTTTAGTGCTTCGGAATGGAAAGGACGTTTCAACTTCTTTCCATCCAACTTGGCGAGCCGGTAGGTTCCTGGTCTCATGATTCCGGTTACAACGTATGGTCCTTCCCAGTTTGGGGTTAACTTTCCTGTCCTGCTCTTGTTCCCTTCGAACTTGTTTTCTCGCAAGACCAAATTGCCCAGCTAGAAGGTGACCTCCTTTACTTTTGCGTCGTAAAACTTTTTTACTTTCTGGCGATAGGAGGCCGCTCGTAAATCCGCCATGTCCCTTTTTTCTTCAAGGAGGTCCAATTCAACTCTGAGTTGTTCTTCGTTGGTTGCTTGATCGAATGCTTGTGTCCACAGAGTAGGTATCTTAATCTCCGGAGGGATTACCGCCTCCACCCCGAAGGCAAGAGCGAAGGGTGTCTCACCAGTGGGCGTTCGAGCGGTGGTCCGGTATGCCCACAGAGTACCTGGGACCTCTTCTGCCCATGAGGAACCATTGCTAAGGACCCTAGTCTTCAGGCCGTGTAGGAGGGTTCGGTTGGTAACTTCGACTTGCCCATTCGCTTGGGGGTGGGTAACTGATGTGAGTCTATGCTCAATCCCGAGCTCTTCGCAAAAGGCTTTGAACGCGGAATTGGCGAACTGGCGACCGTTGTCTGTTATGAAGGCTTTAGGAATTCCGAATCGATAGACGACCGATTTCCAAAGGAAGGAACGGCATGCCTTTTCCGTAATTGAGGATAGGGGTTCTGCTTCTACCCATTTGGTAAAGTAGTCGATTGCGACTATCAAGAACTTTAATTGTCGGGACGCGATTGGAAAGGGACCAAGGATATCTACTCCCCAGAGGGCGAACGGCCTTGCGCCCATGATCGGCTTTAAGTGAGCGGCAGGTTTCTTCTGGATGTTAGAATGCCTCTGACACGCGTCGCACTTCCGAGCGAACTCGATAGCATCTTTAGATAAGGATGGCCAGTAATAACCTTGCCGAAGGATTTTGTGGCTGAGGGCTTTACCTCCCTGGTGATCCCCCACTATTCCTACGTGGATCTCTTTGAGGACGTGGTTCGCTTCAGTAGGTCGAAGGCACTTCAAAAGAGGCAGGGAGTAGGACTTCTTGTAGAGCTGGCCATCTAAGATGGTGAAGCGTGTGGATCGGATGGAAATGCTTCGAGAGATCTTAGGGTCTGATGGAAGTGTTCCGTTCTTGAGATAATCCGAGATGGGGTCCATCCAACAGGGCTCGTCTTCTACGGCGAGGAGCTCTTCGAGGGGACGGCACTCAATTGTCCTTGCCGTTAGATGTTGAACGTTGATGAGCTGCGGGGTGTCCCCCTTCGAAGTGGCAGGTTTGGATAAGAGGTCCGCTTCTCGGTTTTCTACCCTGGGCACTTTGTTGATGTGAACATTCTGGAAGCTCTTCATGAGATGTTGTACCACAGCTTTATATTTTAACATATTCTCTTCCTGGGCCTCATATTCTTCTGTCAGGTGGCCTACCACCAACTGTGAGTCGGTATTTATCTGTAGGTTTCGGACCCCGAGACCTCGGGCGAGCTGTAGTCCTGCTATCACCGCCTCGTATTCAGCTTCGTTGTTGGTGGTTTTGAAGTTGAATTTGAGGACGGTGGTGGTGCTCCATCCTGAGGGGGAACGGAGGACTATTCCTGCTCCGGAATTCTCTGCGGTGGCCGAACCGTCAGCGTGCAAGATCCACTGAGGAGAAGAGGTGGGATATGTTTCCGAGGGATGCATGGCTTCAAGCCCCTTGGTCTTGGTGACGGTAAGCTCCGCGATAAAGTCTGCTAGGACTTGGGCCTTGATGGCAGTCCGGGGGGCAAAACTGATATCATGCTCTCCGAGCTCGATCACCCATTTAGCTAGGCGACCTGGAGCGTCAGGCCGGTGAAGTATTTGCTTTAATGGCTGATCCGTGAGCACCTTTATTTTGTGTGATTGGAAGTAGGGGCAAAGCTTTCTAGCGGAGATTACTAATGCGAAGGCGAGCTTTTCAAGAGGGAGGTACCATGACTCAGTATCCGAGAGTACCTTGCTGGTATAATACACTGGCTTCTGTATCTTATTCTCTTCCCTTGTAAGGACTGAACTGATGACCCAGTCCGTGACCACAAGGTAGACGTAGAGTTCCTCTCCCGCTCTCGGTTTGGAGAGGAGGGTGGGTGACTGAAGGTAACTTTTTAATTGGTCCAGGGCCTTGTCACATTCCTCCGTCCATTGCAACTTTGGTGCGGCCCGAAGGGCGCGGAAAAAGGAGAGGTTCTTCTCCCCTGATCGCGAGATAATTCTCCCAAGGGCGGCTAACCTTCCGTTGAGGCACTGAATTTCCTTGATGCTTCTTGGGGGCCTGGTGTCCAAAATGGCTCGAATTTGTTCCGGATTTCCCTCGATCCCTCTTTCAGTGATCATAAAACCGAGGAACTTCCCCGAGCGGACACCGAAGGCACATTTGTTTGGGTTGAGACTCATGCCATGGGCTCGTAATGCTTCAAAGGTTTCTTGGAGGTCGGAAGCGTGGCGCTCGGCTTTTACACTCTTGACGAGAATATCGTCTACGTAGGCCTCGACATTCCTTCCGATTTGCTTTGCGAAGACCTTGTTTACTAGTCTTTGGAATGTTGCACCCGCATTCTTTAATCCGAAGGGCATGACCTTGTAACAATATGTCCCCCTGGAGGTGATGAACGAGGTCTTTTCCTCATCCTCTTTGGCCATTCGAATTTGGTTATATCCTGAGAATGCATCTAGGAAACTAAGCATCTCGTAGCCCGCAGTGGAGTCCACGAGGTTATCTATTAGAGGCAGGGGGTAGCAATCCTTGGGGCAGGCTTTATTGAGATCTGTAAAGTCTACACACATACGCCATTTTCCATTGGCTTTCTTTACAAGGACTACATTGGAGAGCCACTGGGGATACTGGACCTCCCTGATGAACTCCGCCTTCAACAGTTTGGTGACCTCCTCCTCGGCGGCTTCGAGGCGGTCCGAGGCGAGGTTCCTTCTCTTCTGAACGACTGGTTTCGCGGAGGGGTCCACTTTTAGATGATGTTCTATAACGGTGCGGGGCACTCCTGGCATTTCTTCGGCAGCCCAGGCGAAGATGTCCGCATTGCGCCTCAGGAGTCCTAGTAGCTCTTCTTGGAGCATTGGAGTGAGCTCACTGCCAAGCTGTACCGTCCGTTCGTTGATCTCCTGGTCAAATTGACATGCCTTTAATTCCTCCACTGGTGTGGGGCGGTGAGCCTCTCGCTCCTCATCTTCTGGTAGTAGCTCGTCGAGGGCTAACGTCTCCGATGGTTCGTTGGGTCCACCTCCTCGATTCTTTAAATGGTTGACATAACATTGCCGAGAAGCTGTTTGGTCGCCCTTTACTTCTCCACATCCGTGTTCCGTTTGAAATTTTAACATCATGTGGTAAGTTGAGGGGACTGCACCGAAGATATTGAGGGAGGGCCTGCCCATGATAGCGTTATAGCTAGAGGGGCACCGAACCACCAGGAAGTTGATCATGGAGGACACTGCTCGTGGAGGGTTTCCAAGGGTAACCGGGAGAGTTATGATGCCTTCGGGCTGGAGGGGGCTCCCGTTGAAACCCATTAGGGGGGATTTGGTTGGCTATAAGTTCTATGCGCCAATCTTCATCCACTCGAAGGCGTCCCAGAAAATGATGTCGACCGAGCTCCCTGTATCGACGAGCACTCTGTACATTATGAAGACTCCCACCTTTACAGTTATCACTAAGGCATCATCGTGGGGTTGGGAGATTCCCCGAAGGTCCTCTCTTGAGAAAGTTATTAGCTCTGATGGGTGCGCTCGCTTCTGAGGCGGGTCCTCGTGCACCGCCCCTACCATCCTTGCATAATTCTTCCTGGAGGAGGAGCTTTCCCCTCCATAGCCAGGACCTCCGGCGATGAAGTGAAGGGGGAGGGCGCCGTTGGGAGCGGCCTGTTGTGGCGCTGGACTCCCCTTGGGTGTCAGTTCCTGCTGCAAGAATTGATCAAGTTTCTTTGCCCTGATGAGGTCTTCGATAGCATCCTTCAGGTGGATACAGTCTTCGGTTGTGTGTCCTTTGGCTTGGTGATAGGCACATAATTTCCCACTTCGCTTCATGGCCACGGATTCTTTGATGGGATTTGGTGGTTTCAAGAGCTTCTTGTGTTGTATCTGCATCAGGACATTCTCTCTGGATGTGTTGAGGTTGGTGTAATTGTCATATTTCCCCGGGAACCGAGGCCCCTTAGGCTCCTGGGGGTGGTGATCGGTTCGTCGTTCCGGCTCGTCTCGCTTCCTTTCCGGACCCCTTCGGGGCCGCTGTTCCCCTTGCCTCGGGTCCCTATACCTTTCGGATCGGGATTCTTCCCTCTGAAACTCCCTGATCCTTTGCAGGGTTTCTTCTTTTCGGCCAGCTTTGAACTCTTCTGTGGCGATGAAGGACTGTGCTCTGTTCATTAGCTCGGGGAGGTCCTTAGGGACAGATCCGGAGATTGCATCAAGGAAAGGGCCATCTCGGAGTCCGTCTAATACCGCGCCAACAACCATAATGGAATCGGTATGGGACATTCCGGAAGCCTCTTTACTGAATCTATCCAAGTAATCCCGAAGGGTCTCCCCTTCCATCTGCTTGCACCTGAGGAGCATCACAGGGTTCTTCATTTGCCTTCGGCGATTTGCGAATCTTCGGAAGAAGAGTTCGGTTAACTGCCTGAAGCTGGCTATGGATTCGAGGGGCAGGCTCCTGAACCAGTCGTAGGCAATCCCCGTAAGTGTTTTGGGGAAAGCGCGACATAGGACCACTTCGTTGAGGCCATTAGTCATAATCTCCGCGCAATAACGTTCCACATGCTCATAGGGATAGGTTGTGCCGTCGTAATATCTGACGTTGGGGGGTTAAAATTTGTCGGGGAATGGTGCCTCCCAGATTGCTTGGATAAAGGGTGAGGGCATATATGGGACATGGGTCAGAACCCTCTCACGATCGCTAATCCTTCTTCCATGGTAGGGCTCCGGAGAGTGGTGACGTCGAGGAGAGCGGCCCTTGGTATGATAATCGTAGGGGGAGTGGTACCTCGGCGGGGAGCGTCTATATGTGTAATGCCGAGGCGAGCGTACGACGGGAGAGCCCTGTCTTGGAGATCGAAGTCGAGGTGACGGGCGCCTCGAGTATGGCTCGGGGGATTCAGATCCTCTTCCCGAGGTAGGACGCGCTTGTCGATCCCTCTGGCCAGACCGAGAGCGTACTCCCCTGCCGGGGTGATGAGGGTTAGGACTTCGGCTTAGGGAGCGACGGTTTTGTCCCTGTGGAGGCGTGGGCGCATGGTGTCGGGGAGAGTAAGTTGTGGAATATTCCCGGCTTCCTAGGCGAGGTGATGGAACGTGCGGTGCTATCACTTGAGCCACATGGCG
Organism: Dioscorea zingiberensis; assembly: GCA_026586065.1. NCBI lineage: Eukaryota > Viridiplantae > Streptophyta > Magnoliopsida > Dioscoreales > Dioscoreaceae > Dioscorea > Dioscorea zingiberensis. Next base: position 49,054,687 of record CM048818.1, on the reverse strand, counting down.
CTCAACTGCTACAATGCTGTGTACCAGGTCGGCGATCTGCCTCTCCATGGCCCTGAAGCGCTCTTCTGGGACCTCCATGGTTCTGGGACCAAGTGGAGGATCCTCTTCTACTGCTCGAGGGGCTTCATCTAGGGTCGGGGGTGTTGCTCCGGTCGGGGCGGGTGTCGCTTCGACAGGGGGCGGGGTTGGATGGACGGTGCTCGTCTGTTCTTGATTCTGGCTCTGTCTTGACCTCCTAGTGGTCGCCATGACTTCTTGATCGCGTCCCCACAGACGGCGCCAAAATGTTAACGAGATTTTTGGTAAGATCCCAAGAACCACGTAAACACTTGAATTTATAAGGGTTTTTTGGGGAAAAGATCCAAGAAGATCGAGAAAGAAAGAATCAAGAAGACAAGACACCAGGGCTTTAACGTGGAAAACCCCTTGAATCGGGGAAAAACCACGGGTCTCCAAGCTTTGGAGAGAGAATTCCACTATTGAGTGATTCTTTTACAAGGAGAGAGAGGGAGGGTGTGGGTACCAGAGGTTCAAATCCCCTTTACAAGTGTGAGGCCTTGTGAGGCCTTGGCTATTTATAGGCCTTGGTTTCAACCTCTTCGGTTTTGCGGTTCGGCTTGTTGCTTCTTCTAGAAGGGTTCATGGCCCCGGGAGAAAAGAAGTCTAGTTCGGAAGTTGGTTCGGCAGGCTCTTCGGAATTCTCTTGGGATAATTTGCTTTGGAGACCATTTGGAGGGCCGTTTGGAAGACTGCTTGGGCGCTTCTCTTCATTTGGAATCTGCTCGGTAGACTTTTCGGGAGATTCTTCGGAACTGCTCTTCGGGGGGCTCTTCGGAGTGCTCTTCGGGTTGCTCTTCGGAAGGCACCCGGAATTCAGCCGAGGTACTTCGGAAGGTTCTTCGGGGAGCTCTTCGGAGAGCTCTTCGGATGGTGCTTCGGAAGGGACCTCGGAGTGTTCCTTCGGGATTCGCTTCGGTTTTTTGGGTTTCGTCTAGTGATCCGAGGGTGTGAGATCCTCCACGTGTCAGGGTGACGTGTTTCCATGTGTCTTTACTGATTTCACCCTTATCATATGTAATAATTTTTTATTATGCTAACCAAACACTCATTCTGTAGAAATAAAATATGTAAGAATTTCTGCCATAATCATCTTCACGTTCTACATAAAAAAATTATGTCATAATTATTTGTTTTGTAACCAAATAGACCCTGAGTCTTAAAGTAATTTATAGCCACAATTATTATATTTTTAATATAATTCAAATAAAGAAAAAAATTTCTATTTTATTCCCTTCAAAACTTTTTCACTAAGAAAAACTCATATATTTTAAACATAGTCATCATTTCTAATAATAATTATAGGTGTAACTCTTTATTTAAAAAGTAATAATTTGTAAGATTAAATGTTAGTTAATATTAATCAACAAACAAAGTAAAAAAATTTTAAATTTGTTAGAGATTAAGAATAAAGAATTATAAATACTTAACAATATAATTTCCGAACCACCCACAGTGCAGAAGGGACGCAGTAGGAGTTTTAACCCGACCACCAAAACCCATGGGCGGTCGGGAAACCGTAACCGACCGGCTAGTGTAGCTGGCCGGTTACCCAGAGGGTTTACCCGCCGGGCCGGTCCGGGTTGACCCAGGTCAACCCGTAAGTTTGGGTTTTTTTATATTTTTTTTTCAATTTTTTTCAATTTTTTTTTTCAAGTTTAGGATAATGAATTTTATATATTGAGTTTTTTTTCCTTTAAGAGAGATTTTTGCATTTGTTGATTATCAATAATGAAGACTTTTTATGGTTATTGATTTATTTCCTTATTTTTAAATAGCTTGTCAATTATATATTCTTTTGTGATTTTATAAATTTTTTGGTTTTCTTAATGTTTAAATAATTAATGTAGGATAGTGAATTTTATAGATTGATTTTTTTTCCCTTTCATGAGAGATTTTTGCATTCTTTGATTGTCAATTAATGAAGGTTTTTTATGGTTATTTCCTCAATTTTAAGTAGCTTGCCATTTATATGCTCTTTTGTGATTTTATGTTTTTTTGATTTTCTTAATGTTTGAATAATTAGTGTAGGAGAATAATGAATTTTATAGATTGGATTTTTTTTTCTCCAAGAGAGATTTTTGCATTCTCTAGTTGTCAATAATGAAGGTTTTTTATGGTTATTTTTTAATTTTATTTTAAGTAGCTTGCCATTTATATGTTTTTTTTTAATTTTATAATTTTTTTAGTTGTCTTGATATTTGAATAATAAATGTAGGATAATGAATTTTATAGTTTTCAATTTTAAATTTTTTTTGCATTCTATTTTTTATCAAAATATCATAGTTTTTTTAATATTTTTTTTACATTTTTTTTGCTATTTTTAATATTCATTTATATATTTTTAAAAAAAAATTAAAAAAAATTAAAAAAAAGCGGGCCTGCCGGTTAACCGGCGGGTTGGGCCCGGCCCGCCGGTTCTATAGTGTGTCCCGGCCCGACGGTTCAACTTGTGGCCCAGCTCTGCCTGCTCGTGGTTTGGCCAGGCAATCCCAGCTGGATTGGGCCCGCCTCACCTTCTAAGTTAACTGGCCCGTGCCCACCTCTACCTGTGTCAACTCCATAGTATAAGCCTACACAATATAAACAATTAACTCACTATTTTTGAATTTTTTTTTTTTAATTATCACTCAAATCCTTTATTCCTTTCTTGCTTCCTTTCCCTCGATCTCGTTGCTTACCCTCGGTTCTTGATCATCTGCTTCTGCTATTGCAACATGGTGCGATCCACCGGATCAATGGCCGACCTCTTCCTCTCCCTCCCCCCTCCTAACCACCTCCACGTCATTCCCAAACCCTAGAACCTGATTCTCAATCCCCAAACTCATCGAATCCACTTCAAACACCGACCTTGCCACAGCCCTCACATCCTTCTTCCTGATCGCCCCGGCCGGCTATAAGAAGTCCTCGAGCGTCACCTCCTTGTCGTCCCCCCTCCGCCTGCCGGCGGTCTCCCCCCACATCTCCACCATCCTCTCCTCCGCTGCATCGCCATAGATGTTTCGGAGAAGCTCATCCACACCGAGGGATCCAATGATCTTTGCTCCGAGATCCGAGCTGGCCGTCAAGGAGGAGGAGGGTGCCACCCGCATCGAAGCCATTGGACGCGGGATTCACGACATGAGATCGAGATCAAGCCAAATTAGGGTTTCCCGGAAGCCATGTGATCTACCTTCAGACCTCTAGAACAACTCCCCTCAATGTTGATTATCTCAATCAGAAGGTTCGTTAATTCTTTATTTCTTTCTCTTTTGATCTGGTTCACAAGGTAGATTCATCTTGTTTGTCTTGTGATGATATGTTTAATGGAAAATCATGTAATTTGAGAAAAGGTGTTGCAAAATTAGCTTTGAATATACCATGTCTTTGAATACACGCCCATGCTTGCGTGTTAAGCTTTAAAATTTGCATATGGTTTCACTGGAACCAATTTTTATGATGTTTTCTGAATGCTTTGAGCCCCAATTCAAAATTTTTAATCGTATACAATGAGAAATCTAACAACAACATACGTTTCTTTTGAGTTAGAGCCATATACTAAACTAACTATATGCCATATATATCCCAAAGAAAATCTATAGAACTTTAGAATTTATGAGTATGTTCTTCTAAAAGTTATTGTCCTAAATTCTTTTGGACTCTTGGGCACTTGCGCACTAGGTCATTGTTTGCTATATGATGCTTTGGTATGTTAGCCTCCACTTCATGAGGGAAGCCTTATTGAAGTTTATTTTACAATTTGTATCTAATATCCAACTATTTTTTATTTGTACATAATGTGCCATAAGTCATAGCTGGTCAAATTATGATTATAGGCTTCCTTTTCATGACAACATTATTATGTGAATGAAATGCAGTAATGCATGATAGTTCATGACCACAATGAATCTTCCTTCTTTTGTATTATGCTTTTATCAGCAGAAATTTTCAAGGTCAAGAGATGCAAACTACTGAAGAGACTCCCAACTATTTGAGTTAAGCTTGATGCATCAATTGGCATATACTCTTCAACACTGTCAACTATTTTGAGATCAGAGATCATGCACTCATCTTCTTTTTTGTGGGTCGTATTTTCTTTGCTTGAGGACAAGCAAAGGTTTAAGTGTGGGGTATTATAATGAGTTCATGATTATACATATTTTCATATTATATTTGCATTCACTTTGCTTGCCTTTTCACGTGGATTCCTCTATTTTTGTACTTTGTTGGGTATTTTGTTATCATTGAAAAGGAAAATAGGTGCTCAAGACAAAAGAATTTATTACAAGATCTATAAGACTCTAAAGCCGATCTCTACTGTTTAGATTGACGAACAAGAAGTCAGAAACACACAATTAAAATTTCAAGTCAATCCGAGGTCAAATGGTTATCCGATTAAGCTTTTGATGAAGACTGCGCAAAGCTAAAAAAAGCACACGGGCACAGAGCTCCCAACACGATCGTGTCCAGATGCACATAGGTGTGTCGAGCTCGTGTGTAAGCCGTGTGCATCTTGGGATGAGTCAAAACTGCGTCGATTCAATTCCAAATGATTCCCGACTCATACACGGGGTCAATACGGCACTGATACGATCGTGTGGTGTAAATTTGAAGCCTACAAAAGGCTGTTGGATGTAAATTGCAAGGGGACTTTTGGCGGATCAACTTTTGGAGATTCTTTGGCCGTCTGCTAGGGTTTAGGAGAGGAGATTTAAGGCGGAGGAGACATCAATCAAGGGAGTCTGATTTCTTTTATTATGTCTTCCTCTTTAGATCTTATTAAGGCTTCCCATAGTATGAGAGGCTAAACCTTTTGTGGTGCCTTGGGTCCTTGAACCTTAGATGAACTTGTGACTCTTTTTCTTTCTTTTAATACTATGTTTTCTTTTTTTATTATTCTTGCGAATTGTTTATGTAACGCCCCGACCCGATCCCGGGACCTCGGGCACGTGTGCAGACCGGCCGTAGCCGAGTAGAGACGGGCCCCACCCGGATACAAGGCCTAAGTGTGTAAGCAGATAATGCAAAATAAACAACTTAATTTATTCAAAATAAACAGAGTTCAGCGGAAATAAATAACAAGGGTTCAGGTACCCTACAAATATCAGGCCCTAAGGGGACCTACAAAACATAATATCTCACTCAAAACAAAAGATAGACAAGGTCCTCGGACCTCTGCAAATCACCCGACCCACGATCGGCTCAGCTCCTGCGTACTAGTGTCCTACGCCTCAGGATCTGTAAACAGGAGAAAACAAGTGCATGAGCTTTCGAATGGAAAGCTCAGTAAGTACCCCTGCGGGGTTCAAGAAATATGATATCAACAAAATGAATATCAAAGCAAACTCGGGGCACGCCCCGCAAAGCAAGCCCTAGGAGTCTATCACATAAAATAAAACAAGATAGTGACTCCTAGCTAAGAGTTCCAACGGAAGCTCCACAAACGTCTCCCCCGGTCAGTACCATCAGCGAACCTGCTGAGAAAACGACCATCCGGTCGCTACGGCCCTCGGGTCGTATGTCGGTAGCGCCACCTGTCTCTCATGTCGACATGGTCAGTGATCGACCTAATCGACCGGCAAGGACATCCGAACACTCTCCCTCACGGCTAGGAGTGCGGAGCGTCGAGGTGTCCTGGCCCCTAACGCCTCGCAAAAATCTGGAGCTCACTGCTCCAATCAACCGGACGTAAGAAGAACAGTACAAGTAGGGATCCCAACATCCCCAAAACAATCAAACATGCTATACATGGATTTCAACAAAATTCATGGAAGCATGTATGAAAACAATATGTCACAACAAAGACATAAATATAAAATCCCTGAAGGGAGGAACAAGGCATGATCAACATGCAACAACAAGATCAAGAATACTCATCAAGAGTAAAGGTACTAGGCCGAAGTACTTACCTAAAATCGCAAAGTCTCGTGCTCCACGGGACTTCTTGACGCATCCAAGTCGAAATCTGCCAAGGGCATGTCTACTCTCAATAATAGTAAACGTTTATAGCTACTAAATTTTACAATGCATGCTTTAACGGGCCTGAGCCCGGCTTAGTGGGCCTTCCTTCCTCTTGGTTGAACCCAACCCCAAACCAAGCCCATTCACGAGTTCCAGAGTTAGTTAATTGTAATATCAACTAATTTACTCATTCCTTTATTCTCTAATAAATCAATTAATTCTTTACTCCCGATTAATTGATTTTCAATTAGTTACTTCATAACTCATAGTTGTTCTTTAAACATCTAATAAATTAATTTAGCAAAATTAATTAACTCAACTAATTAACTGCTAATCAATTGTTCTCACATCCTGTTAATCAAGGAAAGTACTTCATCATATCAATTTTGAATGCCTTGATTTATAATTTCGTTGACTAACATAGTTAATTAATTAATTATCCCAAATTAATTAATTCCTAGTCAACCTATTATTCAGTGGGATCAACCAAGTAGATTGGATTAACTAATTATCATGATCTCCTTTTTAATTAGTTAGATCCAAAAACTAGTTAATCAAGACAACTAATTATCCAATCAACCATCTAGTTATTCAACTAATTAATCCTTTAATTAATTACCCAAATTAATCAATCTCTAATTAGTTGACTTACTAATCACGTAATTATCAATTAATTAAACCAATTAATTGAAATACTTACTAATTAGTTAACAGTTAATTAAAACTAACATTTTAATTAACCCTTTAATAACCAACTAATTAACTAGTGTGACAGATTATTCTGGTTAGCTAATGATTATACTAATTATCATTAACCAATTAGTTAGTTTAACTAATTCCAACTCCTCTCTCTCTCCTCTCTGTCTACTCTCTTCTCAGGCCGAGCCCTCGCCGCGAGGGAAGACCCGTGCTCCGACTTCTGCAGCGGCCACCGGCGTCGTGGGCCCGGCCACCGGCCTCCCGTCATCTCCGCGTCGCCGTCGGTAGCTTCCCAGCCGTGGCCTACTTTGCAGTGTGAGACCGTCGGGCCCTTCCTCGTCTCTCGCCGGAGCTTGCTTCGCTCACGGCCTACTCCTCCTCCCCCGAACGAGAGGCCATCATGGAGTTTCGTGGCTACTAAGTGTCAGTTGTAGCATCTAACGGCCTATCATGCATGCACGACGGAGCAAAGAAAACAGAGAGAGAATAACTCACCGGAGACGAAGGTGGCGAGCTTCGCCACCGCAGATCCTTCTGACCCACGCTTGTTGTTTGGTGGAGTCCCCCGCCCTCCCCCCTTTGCTCCTCCGCCGTCTGCGAAGCTCCTGTCCTTCTTCTGGTCACGGCCGCCGGAGAAGCAGTGATGGAGTTGGTGGTTGCTAGGACTGTGGTCACCACCCTTCTTATAGGGTCTGTGATCGTGATCAGGATCCACTGATTGGGATCTCAATCACCCCCCATTACCATATTAACGAAATACTCGAAATCCTACTGAATAAGGCTCGCGGTGATCGCGACGGAGACGGGCTGATCCTCGGTCGCGCGCGTTGGGGAAGATATGCAGTGTCCGCCTCGAGATTGTTTCAAGATCTGATCGAACGGTTGACAGTTCAACCGCACGGTGAGGGCGCACGCACCACTTAATGTGCGCCAAAGCGATGGACGGCCGGATTGATGCCTCGAGATCAGCTCGCTATGGATCATCTAATCCACGCCGTCTGTCCACCCTCATTCATAGTCCCCTCGGTCATTTTGCGGAAAGGCCCTTAGACTTATCTAATTTCCTCCCAGGTCCTCGCTCTGTGAGAGATGTAATATTTCTCTCTAGTCCTTATATTTTTTTTAAATTACTACTAGGTCCTTCATCCGAGACAAAACCTTTACTTGGCAGTCCTTGCAATTTTATAATATTCCTATTTAGTCCCTAGCAGCCAAATAAAACATTAATTTTGAATTATTCAGTCAGTTTGTTTCTCCAACCATACCAAACTTAGGACATTCCAAAAAAAATATTGATTTAATCAACTATTTCCCTTTCCTTCTAAATCCCAATCATGATCAATTAGAGGGTTTCCTAATTTAATTAATTTGGTCACTTCCAAATTTAGTTAAATAATCCTCTAATTTTCTTTAATAAATTATTACATAATTTATTAACTCCTTATTTAATCTCCCTCATATCCATTTTACCAAAATGCCCCCTGGAGCTTGTAAATCCCCAAAATGCCCCTTTTGGCAAATTAATTTAATTTTATTAATTTAGAGGAAAAGTTTAAATAAGTAAAAACTTAGGGAAATTTTAAATCCTTTATTTTGCTACTAAAATCTTGGATTTTACAGTTTATGTGTGCTTAATGCTTGTGGTTTGTTAGTGCGAAAGCGTCGATCATATATCTGAGTTGCTTGATGTATTAAGAGAAATCTTGTTCAAGCTAAATCCTAGCATAGATAATAGGGGGTGCACGTACACCGAGACATCGGGTGATCGTTGTGATTTTACAACACACTTTCCAGATTAGGGTAAAACCTAATAGTGGGAACCATATAACACTGAATAATAATAATGTGGTCGTATGACGAAGTTGCTGTATGGGACTAAGGCTTGGTTGTAAGAGAGATCATGGTTAAATTAATTTAGGGTTCTCCACTGTCAAAGAATACATCAACTAGAAAGCTGGTATTAGGAAACTAGTTAACAAGGGATTCTCTGGGGATTCTTAGGAGGATAGAGATCCGGGGTGCCATGTCCTCTTGGCTAATAACCCTAGATTTGCCAACTGTTCACTTTAGTTTTAGTTCTTATTTAGATTACTTAGTTAGGATCATAAAAACACCAAAAATATTTTAGACTAGATAAAAAAAGATAAATTAGTACTAACTTCGTCGTTCCTTGTAAATTCGACTACTCTACCTTAAGAGTACTTTACTACTCGAGTAACCCCGTGTACTTGCAGGCTATAGCCACATCATTAAGCTTGTGACATAGTCCTTCATTGAACCGTTAGACCAGAAGACAAGGACAAACATTTAGCGATTTGAGCATTTGTATGAATCTAGTTAATTATCGATCCGGAAGTTGATGACATATCTTAGGCTTCAAGTTATATGATTGTTAGTGTGGACGGACTATGCATCTTAAGGTGGAAGGTTGGTGTGACAGACTGACAATTGCCGATGCATAGGAATATATCGTGGGCCATCCATGACTAAGACACCACCTAGGATCAGTATTGTCTCGCTCCACTCCATAGGGATATGTGGCAGAGACCGTAGGCATATTCCTCAAGAATGAGGAAGCAGCATCTACGCTCCATGCATATGAAGTCCCTAGCGTGTCACTGAATTGCCCTTGCCAACCAATTCAGCAAACCAACAATAATCACAAGGGAAAATTCTTATCATGCCTAGACACCACACAAACCTAGATTACCACTATTGATTGTCTTCCCCATCTTTACTCCCTCTGTTATTTACTTGACTTCATGTGAATTTGAGTTAACCAATCTTTAACGTGTTTCACTGAAATAGTATAGCACGTTAGTAGGTTTTAGTCTACTTAGTCTCCCACTCCCTGTGTATTCGACCCGGTACTTACCGGTTATTATTACTTTGACGACATGTGCACTTGCATGAGTGTGTGTACACGCTCAACAAACTTTTTTGGCACCGTTGTCAGGGAGTGGTTAAGTCTAATGACTCTAGCCGAATAGGAATTTGTGCTTAGTTTAGTATTTTGTTTTGAAATTTTCTTCTAAATATTTACTTTGTTATCATACTTGTGAATACATTGATCTCATCTTGTTTTCCTTCTTTTCCTTATACTTGTTTGTCTTGTGCATATTTAGTTTTGTTTCATTCTTTGAGAATTAGTTTGTTTTGTGGTCCTTCTCTTGTCACTCTCGTGCACTTGCATGAGTGATAGTGACCTTGAGCCCTTCTATCCGGAGATTGAACGAACTTGTAGGAGGCTCAGGCAAGACAAGAAGAGGCAAGGAGAAATTCCTAGCGCATCCTCGTACGACATGAATGGTTTTGAGGATAACAAGCTCAGGTATAAGTATGTAATTCCCTCCTCGCAAGGATTGCAGTCATGCATTCGGCGGCAGGAAGGTACAGCTGCCAACTTTGAAATTACATCCACAATCATTCAAATGCTGCAAAATGCAGGACAATTTTGTGGCCTTTCAAATGAAGATCCTAATAGGCATATTAGGAGCTTCTTTTAGGTTAGTGACACTGTAAGGGTGAACATTGTCCAATAGGATGTTGTGCGTTTTAGGTTGTTTGTACTAATAAAAGATGGATTGCAATTATATTATGCTAGTGCCAATTATACAGAAGGCTATTTAGTTAATCAATAACAAAAGATGGATTACAAATCAATATACGGTATCCATGAATATTTAAATAAATATATATATATATATATATATATATATTATAATTATAGATAAGTCATTAGAAACATGTCATAGATATGGTTCGAACTTTTGAGCTCTCCTGATAAGAATGAATGAATTACTAATTTTTCTGATAAAAATTGATAAATATATTCATGATCCAAATATTGGAATATAAGTGTAAAGACTAGCCAAACCCATGTGAGGACTGTTAAGCCCGTTTTATATGAGGGTCCACAAATTTCTTCTTAAAAGATATCTCATTTGTCCACATCGAAATGATACATATAAACAAAGAATTTTTATCTCCTCTTGATGTGACACGATTAGTTCATTCCCATCTGCACACTTTGTAATCAAATGCGGATCGGGTCTCATGCAATGTGTTCATAAACGTTGATGTGCTCTAATTATCACAACTAACACAACGATTCCTCAACACCTTCGTTTTTCTTCAAAAGAAAATAAGAGAGTTCCAACACACTTGTGGGAAGAATAATAATAGAAAGGTGAAAACCCTAGTTCAAAATAAATGAATCTAGTTTATCTATTTTTATAAAAATAAATAAATAAATATTTACTATATATTTTACTTTACTCTTATAATATAAGGACAAGGCTAACTATATAATTCAAATGCCTCCTTTATACTAAAACACCACAATTTCAAATTGACTTTTGTATGATAAATTTATGGGAAAATTACTGTATGGTCCCGATATATTTATGATTTCCTAGAAATCCCTTTTGACATTTAAGTTTCCTTGTCAGTCCCTATTTTTTGAGATTCTTCCCACCCAGTCTTTCTTGTTAGTGGACTTTTATGATTTTTTTTGAAATATGTCAATTTTACCCTTGTCTCATTAGATTGTTTTGGTGGGAAATCTCCCGCTCAATCACATCACCTCTCAATTTCTCTTGTTTGGCCAGCAAGTTTTTTTTAATTTTCATTGCATTGCCAACAAACTTGGAGGGAGATTTGCGTTTCAGGTGAAGTTTCCATTGCTCTTCTTCCCAACTTCACAAGTTAGTCTCTCAAAAATCCATAGTTTTCGTTGCTCTTCTTTTCATCTTTACAGCGTCCAGTGATCGCTGGCCATAAGGAAGACCATCTCTCCGAAGCTTCCAATGATCATCTCCAAGGCAAGCCTCCCATAAAGAAGGGTTCTTTGGTTTTTGGGGTTTAAGATGTGTTATTCATGGTTTGATGTTTGTATTTTGCTCAAGCTTGAATTTTTTTCCCAGAGTTTCTGCTTATTATTTCGTAATTGTGTTTATTTGTGGAAGTTTTCATTCCTTCCTCATAAAAATAAACAAAAACCCTAAAAACTTAAATGAATACCCAAAACAAAATAAATGCAAGCCCCCAAAAAAACAAACATATACATCAAAAAATAAATGAAACCTTAAAAAATAAATATAAACGCTAAACACACTATTATAACAATAAACGCTTTCAGGGTGATTTCACAGTTTTTTTTTAACACCGTCATTTACTTTTAGAAATGACATGACATGATCTATTAAAAAAGTATGGGCTTTTTAAGAAGTGAGAAGTATCATGAACTTTTTAACAGTTGAAAAGTTCCCGATTTTTTCTGGAACTTTCCTCTGAACTTATAAAACCATTGAATTTAGTGTAAAAAAAGATTTTCTAAGAAAATTAATTGTGGGATTTGCTCGATGTGAGACTCTAATGTCTTTCTATATTTCGCTCCGAATCTCATGTATCTCTAACCGTTTTATCTCATCTCCAACCATCTCTAACCATTTTATCTCATCTTAATATTGTTATTATTTTTATTTTTATGTCTCAACAAATTTCCTGATATAGTTATATATAATGTATCAAGACTGTTGGATTTTCTTATAAGACATTCTGAAATTTTTTTCTTGTTTTCTCAGGTCTTAGATCAACTTTTATTTGGAAAGCTCAATACTCATGCCACATAATCAACTCATTAAACTCATATCCATCAACCTATAACCCATAGTGGTTTAGCTATAATATGGGACCCACATTTCAATTTTTCATAATAAATATTTTGTTATAAATATATTTATCTCACAAAAATATTTTATTATTTAATAAAAATAATTAATCAATATCTTTAAAAAAGTCATTTTATAAAATAAATTATTAAAATATTTCATAAATAATAACAAGAGAGAAGTAATGAAAAGCCCCCCAAAAGTTTTGAATTCCATATATAGTCCCTGCAACTTTAGGTATCTATATTCAGTCCCTCCTTTATACAGGGATTTACTTTTAGATCCCCGCAGTAGCAAACGGTGTTAATCTGTGAAAAGATTGATGCCCTTTGGAGAAGCCCAAAGAAGCTTACATCTGCAGATAAAGACACCATTTCGTGAAAAGACTAAAATGCCCTTTGAGATCGTCTTCTCCCCTTGAATCAGCTGCTGCTCCAAATTAACTAAACCGCTGACACTCCCTCTCCACACGAAGAAGACAGTCAGCACACCGTCTGCTCCGCCAGGTCATCCTTCATCTTCTCTTCCAGCAGCGATTGCCGGAGTTTGCAAACGAGGTAGCAACCGAAACCCGAACTCTAAACCTTTTGAGATCAGGGCTTCGCCGCCGGGCTTCGATCTCTCTTTTTTTTCTTTTTTTTCTTGCTATTTTTCTATCCTCCGCGGTAGAATGCAATTTGTGCATGTGGATTGTAAACTCATTGTGGAGATATAGGGTTTAGGGTTTTGTTCATGTGCAAGGATTTGTTCTTTTCTCACTTGTAACTGTAGACCACTAGCCATGTACACCGGTGGTGTTGTTCATGTGCTTTTGGCTGTGTAATTTGCGGAATGTGTTTCATTGTGGGTTGTGGTTTTTAAAATCGGTAAAAAGTGTTTAAAATCGAGCTACGTTTGTTTAGTATACTGGAAATCTGCTTGATATTCGCCTAATGTGTTTAAAATCCAGAGCAACTATTTAGTACAATTCAAAGGGCTTAATTGTTTCTATCTCTTTTCACGTTTTCGTTGTAGTTAACTGCACAATGGCTCAGAATTTGGTTAATGGACGATGCTACGGGTCCCCTTGTTGGTACCTCGATGAATTGAAGAAACACATGAACAAAAACACAGTAATTCATCAACAAAGACGCCATTTGCTCCCCGCTTGGAATCAAGCGAATAGTACAAGAGAGGCGTGCTTTCGACGCCTTGATGCAAGCTTATGACGTTGGCTTGCGTAAATTTAAAATCGGGAAAGCTTGCCGAAGCTTTTGTCGGGGAGGACGTCGCCATAATCCTTGGACTCCCTGCGGTGGAACCGCCGTGGAATTCAAACGGCCCACCGCCCGATCCACATTTGAGGATGATATCTCGACAAAGCCTACTCAAGGAATCGAGATTGCATTAAGAACGCCTGTTGGATCTTGTTCATAAGAGAGGCGAGGAGGAAAACCTCGTGAAATTTCGATAGTGTATTTGATGGGTGTCTTCTCGCTTTAGACCACAACCGCACGGCCCCAAGTTGGAGTCGCATTATGCCGATAACACGAAGAACCTAGGGACATATGCATGAGCACAGGCGTGCATAAATGGCTCATGGGCTACATCCAAGCGGCAAATGTACCGCCGAAAGTACGGGGAGAGGTGTTCTCGGGAGAAAAAGACGAAAACGAGGTTATCTTAGGGGGTGCTCCATAGTGCCGATAATATGGTTCTATGAAGTCACGGTTACGGAAAGAAGGTGGAGTTCTAGGACTCCAAGAATTTTGGGCTACGGTGAGACTACCTGCAAGAAGGTTACTACTGTCAAGGCAATTATCGAATCATTCAATGGGAAATCAGTATGCTTACTTCGTCCTTTCATCTCTTACTTCTTTAGTTTTATGCCCAAGGCTTTAGTATTATGCTAAAGTCTTTAGTATTCTACTAAAGCCTTTAGTATTAGGATAAAGGCTTTAGTATTCTTATAAAGTATTTAAAATTAGGCTAAAGTCGTTAGTATTTTTCTAAACTCTTTAGTATTAGGCTAAAGTCTTCAGTATTCTTCTAAAGTCTTTAGTATTTGGCTAAAGGCTCCTGTATTCGTGTAAAGTTTTTAGTATTCACTACATGCTTTACTTGTTTAAACTACTTATAACGTTACTAAAGATTTTGCAATATTGTCTCACAGTTCCACCACCTCGTCCCAGAAACCGCAGAAGAGGCTGCCCTCACCAATAACCGGCTACTACATAGCACGGCCATGGAGGAGAGACCTAGTACTGATGCAGGTCCAAGCGTGGCAGAAGGTGAGGGCAAGCGCAGCCTGAAGAGGATTGACAAGAAATCCCGGCACCGGGCGGGCGGCCGCCTCTGATTAGTCCAACTCCGTTCATACGGAGGACCCCAAGCGCAAGCAATGACGACTTTATTCAGCGCTTGCAGACCTCATACGATGTACTGATGAACGAGGTCGTTACAATGCGGGGGCAAATTGATAGGTTGCTTGCCAGGGAATCTGCCCACCAAGCCCCGCCAGCCAAACACCGTAAGGCACTTGTCTCCAAGCGACAGCAAGCTCCTGATACTTCCACAATCCCATTAGCGGATCGCTGGCGAAACAGTTTCCCGCAAACTGCGGACTAGAACTGTTCGGAAGAGGATAGCTCCCGAAGTTGTTGAGGGAAGCCCGCCGGCATCGGAGAAAGAAGGCGAGGAACCAGTGCGCATCGTCGACGCACTAATTGAAACTTGTAAGATATTGAAGGACGTGTCACCAAGTAATGCAAGGATGTTGATTCCCACTGGCGCGGAAGGGCCCATAGAAGCCCCCCACATCATCGTTTCAATGGTTCCCACCCCACGTAAGCCCCCAATGAAGAAGCCCATCAAGAAGCTCCCACCTGAAGAAGCCACCATCAAATGTTTCACCGCGAAGCCCCACCTAAAAGCCCCCACCGAAAAAGCCCTCGTTGAAGAAGCAGGCCCCCTCCCCGTCCCTATTGAAGCCCACGCCTCTCATGATTGATGCAGGCGTCCGTGTACGCGGGAGAAAATGTACAACCTGTGAGGACAAATTTCATTCCTAAGAACAAGCGTCCAACAGGGTTCGGGCAGCTGAACAAGGAGAAGCAAGCACTCATTTCATTCTTCCTGAACTGTCTGATTGACAGGTGAGAACAATCTTCATAGTATTTCTCTTAAATGCTTAGTATTGCACTTAACCTCTTAATATTTCTCTTAAGTGCTTAGTATTTGGCTTAACTCTTTAGTATTTCTCTTAATTGCTTAGTATTTGGCTTAACTCTTTAGTATTTCTCTTAAATGCTTAGTATTCATGTTAAACGCTTAGTATTTATCTTAACTGTTTAGTATTTACCTTAACTCTTTAGTATCTTTCTTAACTGTTTAGTATTTCCCGTATCGGTTTAGTATTTCTCTTAACCGCTTATTATTTCTCTTACATTCTTAGTATTTATCTGAACTGTTTATTTTATCTTCTAGTACAATTGTTTGGAAGAATGAGTGGGCATTTACAACTCGCGCGCAATTATACCCATTGGTCGAGGGAAGAGATCTCGTGGCTGACGACGTCATGGACGTCTTTGTCATGATCTTGCTGGAGGAGCTGAAGAAGATACCGTCGAAGTACAAGAGGCGTGGATCCATCACCAGGCCTTTTGCACTGCTACTGTCGAAGCAGCACCACACAACTGATGATTCTCTCAAACTAATGACCGATGCAAGAATATCTTTTCAAAATTTGGAAGTTGTTCTAATGCCCATCATTATGAACAAACACTCCCACCTACTCGTTTTGGATAAAGAATCCAGACACTACACTCATTACTCATCTCTCAACGACCGGGTGTATGACAAGGCCGCTGAGGAAATGGTAAGCCAAACACCTATCACCTCCATATTTCGTGGTTCTCCCTTCGCACTAAATTTTAACCATCTTTGTTCTAAATGCAGAGGGTTATTTTCAAAACGCACTTACCATCGGGCATGGGCATTGCTTTGAAATAGAGCGGTTATACATTCTCACATGACCGTGCCCACAACAAAGAGAGAGGATGTGGGTGTCCCGTGTTCGTGATGCGGTTTATGGAGCAGATATTGGGTGGTGAGAAGCTTCACCTCAATCGATCCGAAGTTCCTCGTCTACGCCTAGAGTATGTATGTAGCATACTTTCGGACGGATTCCGTCGAACAACTCCGCCGGGCAAAGGGAAGGACCCAAAAATTGATGAACCAACGTCGAAGGAACTCTAAAGACTTTACAATCATATTCTACGTGTATAATATCAGTACTCATTGTCTACTAAGTGTTCACTGTTTAGTATTTACCTTAACCGTTTAGTATTTGCCTTAACTATTTAGTATTTTTCTTAACCGTTTAGTACTCATTGTTTACTAAGTGTTCAGTGTTTAGTATTACAAGAAGGAGAACAGTTTCAAGCAAAGACGTTCATAATCAACAAGTACAATCACACACACAGTAACACCAAAGACAGCTATGTAAATATTACGATTTTATTTGCAAGACAAATAGCTACAGACTACCGTCTGTAGTTACACTTGGGCGAGCAGAAACAGAAGACATTTTCAAACAACTGTTGCATCCGAAAATGTGAACATCAAAATCTTTATCCTCGCGGAGAGTGAAGATCAACAGTTCCCCCTCACCGAGATGATGGTCAGCCCAAAAGGCAGGCCACCCGTGATGGAAGATAGCCTCTCCGTACTCCCTCGCTCCAGCCACCATCACCGGCCAAGGGTTCCCGCTCGGTCCCCACTGACCGGGTCCATTCGGAACGTGGTGCATAAAGCGGTGGAATGACTGAGGAATCCACAATCGACGTGGCGAGTCAGTAGGAGAGATGAACCGGTAGAAGGAGGGGCGACTGTTGTAACTCATGATGGTGAAGCAATGGTAGAATCCCTCATTCCCACCACACCTATTTAAAGCCATGTCTCAGAGAGAGAGAAGCGATCTCGGAGATCTCAGTTCTAAATGCGTCGCTTCGGTTCCCAATAAGCACCCGGCGCTTCATTAAAGTCGCTTCGGTTTCCAATAACTATTTAATATTTTTCTTAACTGTTTAGTATTTTTCTTAACTGTTTAGTACTTCCCTTAAGCTTAGTGTTTCTTTCCACAAAGACCTATTTAAAGCCAAATCTCAAAGAGAGAGAGAAGCATTTCGAGATCTCAGCTTGTAAATGCGCCGCTCGTTCCTAATAAGCACCCTAAGGCTTCATTAAAGTCGCAACCTTCTTTCCAATAACTATTTAATATTTTTCTTAAGCTGTTTAGTATTTTACTTAAGCTGTTTAGTATTTTTCTTATCCGCTTAGTATTTCACTTAACTCTTTAGTATTTCTCTTATCCGATTAGTATTTCTCTTAAGCGCTTAGTATTCTTACCATCTCGATTACTCATGTAAACATTTTATAAACGTATAATGTCAAAACTTACGTAAAATCACATTATTTACATTAGGTAAAATGTAAACCTTATGGCCAAGACGGATCAAGCTAATGGCTATTACTGGCGTTACAAGTCCTGCGATTGTGGCGGTGTTTTTTTGGGTGCGCCTCAACTCTCTCACGTCTAAAACTGCGACTCAATTCTTGTCCGCCTCGGCCTTGAGGCCTTCTCTTCGTAATAGGTGGGCGTATCTAAAGGAGCTTGGGATGCATGCAGCCGGTTTATCGTGGCGGGGATCGGAGAAATATGGTACTGCATATGCATTGGCGTACATTTGTACCGTGAAGCGGTCATCCACGGCGATGTACACTTGCCTCCGAAGTCGCTGATTGGCGCTGCGCATGCATGCGTGGTATTCCATAGACTTGCCAACGTCTACATGAGCATGTCCTTGTCTGCAGATTGACCGCGTAGCTGCACTGGTCGATAACTTCGAATTGCTCACCATCCGAACGGCCTACGCGGAGCAAGCGGCTTGACTCGATAGTGTCCTCGAGGTTCCGATGTATTGCTGGGCAAAGATATGTTCCCCAGCGCCGGACATGCTCGCGTCGGGCGTACATCATATTCATGAGCTTGTACCTGCAAAGATGTTTTATAGAATATACTAAAGCCTTACAAAAGATACTAAACAGTTTACACCTGATACTAAAGACTTACGCCTGATACTAAAGAGGTATCTCTGATACTAAAGCGTTACCGCTGATACTAAAGAGTTACGCCTGATACTAAAAACTTACACCTGATACTAAAGGGTTACGCCTGATACTAAAGCTTTATGGACGATACTAAAGAGTTAAGCTAAATAGTAAAGTTTTTTAGTCGCGGGTGAATATTACCTGATTAAGTCGACCATTTCGGTCACAGGGAGGTGGCGCGCTTCCTTGATCCACGCATTGAATGACTCGGCGACGTTCGAGTACATCTCACCCCATCTTTGCCCCTTAAACAAATAGTTCGACCAATGGGCCACATCGGACTTTTGGATTAGCTACGGTGATGCGCTTGTGCCGACGCGGCGGGAGGTCCTTCATCGCGTCATCGAATTCTTTAGAAGTACATGCATTATGCGATGCGGGTAAAGAGGGCCCAACACTCCTCCTTCAATACTTTCCCAAGACTAGTATTTCCCTTCATGAAGTTACGCTGTAGGTGTCGCCAAACAATATGCATGGGGCGATGAAGGGAACACTTGCGATTGCATTAACTAGACCTTTCGATCACATGCGATATGAATGTAATGCACTTGTCATAATCCTCATCTCCACATATTGTATTCACGAGAGTGGTGAGGAACCAAGTCCAATTGTCGCCGGTTTCATTGTCCACTATTGCAAATGCGACGGCGTGGAAGAATCCTCATTGCCGTCTTTGCCGCCGCTCCTAACAAGATGCCACCGTATTTTCCAAGCGGATGTGTTCCATCGACGAACAACAATGACTGCAACCCAACTTGAAGCCGACGACACAAGCACGGAAACAAAAAAAAACCACGTCTGAATCGCCCTCCATCACTTTCAATTGTGGCAACGCTACCGGGATTTGTCTCCATCACCTTTTCAACGTACCATAATAGCAAATCGTAGCTCTGTACCTCACTCCCGTGGAGAACGGTTCGGGCAACCTCTTTTCCCATCCATGCTTGCTTGTAAGGAAGACCCACGCCGTGCTCTCGCAAAATATCCCGTTGAATGTCGACGGCCCGATACAAGGGACGATCCTTGAGCTTCTGGATCACACGATCGTGTCACACCCTTATCCCTTTCAGGACCCAGGTGTCACACCAGCCAGGTTTAGGGAATGAACCCTAAACCTAAGGCTGTAATCTGCTAATTAACTGGGAAAATACAGCAACGGAAGGAAATTGACAAACTAGATAAATTAAAACACCAACTCAATCTGAATTAATACAAAATCAAATAAACATTGTCTTAATCTTAATGTCTCACAACGCTCGAAAACAAATAAACATAACTAGACACGGAGTCAGAGCCAGCTACGGGACATCATCATTAACTCGTGGCCAGACGGCCCTCTAGAAGAACTCCTGCCTATCGTCCTGCGAAAACAGTATCAAAAAGTGGGGCTGAGCTACTGAAGCTCAGTGAGTAGAAACAACCTGTCGGGTGTAACTGTACCCGTATAAAAATAACAAAACTGTAAAGTAAAAACTGACGTGTAAAACATAAATAGAAAATACTGGATTAAAAATACTGAAAACTGTACTGAATACTGCGCAAGTAAACGTTGATCAGTGTATTCTCTTAAAAATGCATATCTGAGTTTCTGTTTCTCTGTCTTGTGAATCAAATATGAAACCGACATTCCCCCTGGGTAATCTGTACCTGTGCCCTCTTTCTCTCTGAGATGATCTCTATCTCTAGAAGGCGAGGAACGCGGCATCATCTGATACACAAGACTATTCTCTGACTACACATCTACTTCAATACTGCATGTCCAGCAACCAACGAGTATATCCGAGCATCGAGGTTGAGTATATATACGATAATCGAAAGCATCCCAAAAGGGATGGAAAGGGGTTTTGATTTTATAAAAAGGAAGTAAACACGAGATAGTTCGCTATTTTGAAAAGAGAATTAAATCACCCTCTCATAACTCAACGTCAGACTCTCTGGCTCTTCACGAGCCACTCAGTCTATACAAGTATTTTCAATAGAATGTAGTCTTTACGTTCAGAATCGCTGTTCTCTTTTCTCATTGCGATTACTAAGCATGAAATGGTTATAAAACTCTATAAACTTTTACGAAACCCAAAGTTCACGCTTTTAAAACTGAAAACTTTGTCGTATAAAAATACGGTAAAACTAGCAAACTGTACAGGTAGATTTCCCTCACCTTAGTCTGGTTCGAGCTAGATCTGGCTCGGTCCTTCGGCGACAGACTTTCCCTTGCCCTTACCTGAGGGTTGAAATAAGAATTCTATAAATAAAAAGTCCGTATTCTTGACTCGTACTCTAATATAACTAATAGAATACGATGGGAATACGTAATTAACCCTTCTATCTAATAATTCTCATTTTCATCACTAATATAATTGATAACCTTAGCATGCATATCATAGAGATTAAGGGCCCTTAACATGCTTTCCCTAAGGTAATGACTTGCTAAAAATAACATGAATAATCTAAGGAAATCATCGAAATTTCGGCAGCACCTCCTCTAATTGTAGGGCTCCCGAATTACTACAATCATACACACATTTAACATGAATTAATCTTGATTGTCATACAACCTTCATCAATTAAACCCCACTTAGATAATTTCATGACTTCATTGGTCCTTAACTAATTTTATGCAACTCCAACCCTCCAATCTAGGGCCTTTCTTCCCAAATTAACTAAACTCTTCATCATTCAAGGTTGAAAAGCTCACAGGGGGTCGACCTTGGAAATCTGAGAATTCCCTCGTCGAATCTGACTAGATCCCACGGATTCGGCGGGGAAGGCGTGGTCGATCAGCCGTGAGGCTGCGGAGGCTGCTGCCGGGGCTGCGTCGAGCGTGGCGGTCGTCAGGCGATCCCGGCGGTAGTCTTGGCTGGGGCGGTGGTGTGCAGCCGGGCCCATGGCATGTGATGGATGGCCTTGTAGCGTGTGTGTGGGCAGTCTTTGCGTACGCCACCGGGTCGGGTGGTAGCGTGGCGCACGGTGGCGGTGTCGGGGCTCACGGCGGCTCATGCGTGACTTCGGTGTCGTGTGAACGAGAGAGATCGAGAGAGAGAGAGATTTGTTTCTCTCTCTCTTTCTCTCATCTCTGTCTTTTTAAAGACAGAGGTTTACTCTTTTTTTTTTTTTTTCTTTTTCTTTTTCTTCTTTTTCTTTTACTTTTTATTTTATTTTATTTTATTTTATTTTTAAAAGTATTATCTTTTAAATATTTTATAATACTTTATCTTTTTCTTTATGTCACCTCACAATATAAAAATATTATTTTATTAATAATTACCCATAATTCTTCCGACCAGGATCAGGAATCCTTGGCGAGACGACTGCGACAGGCCGACCGCAAAGATCACGGGTCATCTTTCTCTCCCGACCCAGATCCGCGAATCTCGGCTTTTGACTAAGCCAGATCGACTTTATCGGGATTCTAACTTTTGTCCGATATTCCTACTTAATTAATCTAGATTAATTATCATTTAATTAATATTTGATTTAATTAATCTAACTCGGTTGACCATCCATCTCCAACTATTCTATATAACTCTGGCCTGGCCCATTAAGGCCTCTCTCGGCCCTATAGTTGCAAGGATGGATTTCAGTCCATTTTATTCTAATTTCCTTTAACTTGAGATTAATATTAATTAATCTGTTTTAAGTTAATTAACCTCATTAAAAATTTCAAAAATTTACTGAATTTTACTTATGAAATTTTGGGATGTTACAGATCGCAAACCCATTTTTTGGATGCTTTCGGGTGGGAACTCGTCCCGATACCGCCACCACACACATGTGTGGGCTGCAATGTCTTTATTCTAAAGGTGTGGAGATTTCCCTCCCGAGAAGCATGAACCCTCAATTGCGATGCTTGGGCATCTGGCGGTCACCCTTTCTCTATCATTTTTATGAAGGTAAAGTCAAATTTCCTTTTGATAGCAAAGGCACGGAGCGCATTCCTCAAGTGTTCCACGTTCTGAAATCGATCGCCAATTTTGAGCACTGCAATATCGTGAGTTTGAGAAGAACCCACAATGTCCAAGGACATGCTCTCGGCTCGGGGATCCCTGTTGATTGATAAGGTACTCTTTTAAGTGAGACAATACGAAATAGAACGACTTAATACTAATTAAATACGGAGGATTTTAAAAATTTTCAGTACTAAAGAGGTGAGTAGAATACTAAAGACTTTCAGTAGATACTAAAGAGATAAAGAGAATACTAAAGACTTTAAGTTGATACTAAAGGGATAAGCCGAATACTAAAGACTTTAAGAAAATCCTGAAGTCTTACATGTTTATAATACACGGTTGCGGGAAATAATAAACACATACAAAAGACTTACGTTAGGCGAAGCTTAAGAGTGACTCGTCCGGTCACTTCACTGCGTGTCCACAATAAGGTCGACAATATTTTTGTTGAACGAGTGAAAAATGTTGCACATATGCACAAAGTCCATAGAATTGTCAATGGGACAAGCTGTTCTACGTTGATCTGGTGCGATATAACTCACTCTCAAGCCAGAGGGGTCAAGGTTCCACCGTTCACATATATCACCTATCACTGAATCCCAACAAGTGAGCACTGTGAGCTCCAATGCTAGACCTTCTCCCCCATATTGCGCGACGGCGAAAAGGGTTTCCATCAAAATCCTGCAAGAAGAATGCCATTGCAAAAAATGAGAGAATTATACTACGCATGTTATGAAAAAACAATGGGTAATCTATTACCTTTTTCGTTTGCCGCCGCAGACTCACTACGTGGTAGCTTCTCAACAAGACTAAAAGCTCAACAAAAGCTCTCTGTAAAAGAACAAAGGAAAGGAGACGAAGAGAAGGAGTAGAATTGGACTCTTCTCTACAAGACTAAAAACAAAACACAGGCCCTCTGTGAAAGAGCGAGGAGGAAGGAGACAAAGAGAGGAGTATAAGAGGACTAGCTTATCTTACAAGCATGGAAGTACACAACACATCTTTTCAGTGAGAAGGTTGTTTTTGGCAGGAATTCAATGGGTATTTTGGGGTTTTTTTCAAAACCTAACGTTAGCAGGTCACGGCAGGGACTAAAGAGTAAGTAGGTTGAAAAGGAGGGACTGAATAGTATAGTGTTTAGTCAGAGGGACTAAAAAGTCAGAAATGAAACAGTCAGGGATGCTACAGTAATTATCCCTAATAACAATGCATTAAAAAATACATTAATTTCATTTTTAAGCAACGATAATTTTTTAAGCAAAAAATTAGAATGCATAAAATTAAAATACATTTAAAAACATATTAATCAAATAATTAAAATAACGTTACTTTTACTTTTTAGCAAGTAGCAAGGGTTATTTAAAAAAAAAACTATTTTAAAAACAGTTTTTAAAAAAAAATTAAAGAGGGCCCACGGTGGGATTGAGCGCTGAATCCTCACTGCTCCTGATGGGCGCTCAATCGATCTAGCGATCAATGAGTGATCGATTGAGCGCCATTAAAGTTGCTCTTAATTCCAATGTTCAATTTTATCTATAAAATAAAAACATATATTTATCAATTTATAATTAAATTTGAGTTGAAAAATATAAACTTATTTAATTTAATTAATTATTCAATACTAAATATGTCTCAACTCAACCCTTCATCCAGAAGAATGACTTCTTCATGGTCATTAGGAAAAGAAAAATTATAATTTCATTATTCGGCCTCCCAATAAAATGATTTCTGTTTCCTAATTTCAAACCATATACACACACAGAGAGGCGAGAAATAATCCTCACTTGAACTTGAACATGACAACTGGATAAAGTTCATTTTTGTTAAAACAGAATGGGGACGATGAGATGAGTCATACAATAAACAAAAGGTCGATTTGAATCGGATGAAAAGAAGATAATAAAAAATAGTTAGTCTATGAGGAACAGGCAGGTGCGGAATTATTGCTTTTCTGTATGAAAGTAAGCGCCAACTCTTATATTATATTAGTCTTTCCTGGCAATCTGGCATCCGAGGATGGAAAGTCTACTTTTTCTTTCCCTCTTTGCCTTCTTGCTTCGTTAGATCCAGCTCAAAGAAAAAACCTTTCTTAATAATTTACTCACTGTTTTTACCTGTTTACCCCTATACATAATTTTAAAATAATGGGTCATATATTTTAAAGAAATTTTTTTTTGGTTATAATTGATTAATTATTTTTAACAATATTATAATAAACAATTGTATTTTTCAATTATATATTATATATATAAAAAAGGGCAATAATTTAAAAGTAGATGAATGAATTATATAAGTTATGGCGTGGAGCTGGCACTTGGGCCATGTTTGGTTGGGGGATAACCCCAAGGTTATCACACTCACATAAAAAAATTTTAAAATAAAATCTTTAACTAAGATTTAAAAATATAACCCACCAATACATAAAGGACACATCACCATCTTATCATTAATAACTTTGGTTTAAAAACTCCCTCCAAAAAATTTTAAAATTTTCAAAACTTATTCCTATCCCCACTTGGGGATAACCCCCAACCAAACACAACCTTGTTGTGTAAGAGCCAATAGTTAGCAAGTGAGTAGTAGATCCTTTCTAAAAGCGTTATGGCTGGCAGAAGTGAGAAATGAGAAATCCACGCCCCGCCCACTTCTTTAATTATCTGGAATCGTGGGGCCGCCGCGCGTTCGCCCATTGCCAACTTCGGCTCTTCCACTTGTTAAACCGCGTTTTCCTGTTTTTCTTTTTCTTTTTTTTTTTCCCTGGTTTCTACTACTACTACTTCTCATCTTCCAGTGACTGACTCCGCTACCTGCTCCACAACCGCTTCTCTCTCTCGCTCGCTCTCTGCCAGATCTGGATATTTTGTCTGTGGGGAATGAGAGATTGGAGGAAGTGAGCAGAGATGGCGGAAGGAGAAGGGAGGCGACGCCACCACCGGCAGGATCTGGTGCCGCTGGCGGCGCTGATCAGCCGGGAACTCAAGAGCGAGAAGATGGAGCGGCCAGTGCTGCGATACGGCTGCGCGGCCCAGTGCAAGAAGGGAGAAGACTATTTTCTCATGAAGACGGATTGCCACCGGCTCCCCGGAAACCCCTCATCCACCTTCTCCGTCTTCGCTGTGTGTGCTTGGTTTCTTTCTGTTTTGATTTTTAATCATTGTTGAGAAGATCGATCGTGTCTCTGACGCTGGATTTCAGATCTTTGATGGGCACAATGGAAACGCGGCTGCGGTTTTTTCGAGAGATCACTTGCTGAATCATGTGTTGGGGGCAATGCCGCGCGGGCTTAGCAGGGATGAGTGGCTTCACGCTCTGCCCCGGGCTTTGGTCTCTGGGTTCGTGAAGACTGACAAGGAGTTCCAGAGCAGGGGTGTGTGTGGTTTTCTCGCTGTTTCTCTTGATCCGCTTTGTTTCTTGAACTATTTGAGATGCATCGGTGCTGATCAATGCCTTTGTTGTTGCTGGTGGTTTCCAGGACAAACCTCAGGGACGACTGTGACTTTTGTGATTGTTGATGGGTGGACGATCACTGTGGCGTCTGTTGGAGACTCTCGCTGCATTTTGGATTCTCAGGGGGGAGACGTTTCGCTCTTGACTGTTGATCATAGGCTTGAAGAAAATGTGGAGGAGTGAGCAATTCTGCCTTCTTACTTGATTGATATTTTGATTCTTTCCTTTATTATATATCCCTGCTAATAATTTTTGTGTGCATCTTGCAGGAGAGAACGTGTGACGGCAAGTGGAGGTGAAGTGGGGAGATTGAGTATTGTGGGTGGAGCTGAGGTAGGATTTACATATGCATTGTGTGGAACATTTGGTATTCTGAGATTTTTTTGGTATAATAAAGAAAGATTAAGATTCAGATGAGCTTGCTTGCTGAGGAATTCAAGGTTTGCTGCTTTCTCATTCTTTGCAGATTGGTCCTCTTCGTTGTTGGCCTGGAGGATTGTGTTTATCTAGGTCAATTGGGGATATGGATGTTGGAGAATTTATAGTTCCAGTGCCTTATGTCAAGCAAGTCAAGGTATTATCCTTTTTACTGGGTTAACAGGCTAGCTAGTTGTTTGGTGTTTTTCTCCGGGTTTTTTATTTTGACATAGTTTTATGAGAAATACAATCTTCCAATTTGGATCTGGTTTCTCATTGTAACTTAAACCTCTTAACAATCTCAATTACCGTACCAGCTATCAAGTGCTGGGGGGAGGCTAATAATTGCTTCAGATGGTATATGGGATGCAATACCATCTGAGACTGCTGCAAAGTCTTGTCGAGGGTTACCTGCTGAGCTAGCAGCCAAGCAAGTCGTGAAGGTATTTCAGTGCTTTTGTAGATCGCAGACCTTGTAGTTCTGTTGATGATGAGCGTCTCTATACTACTGTTGGACTGGAATGAAATGCATATGAGAATCATTTTATTTTATTTATTAATTTCATCTTTTCTGATGCACTGTCTGAACAGGAAGCCTTAAAGTCAAGGGGCCTGAAAGATGACACAACATGCATTGTTGTGGACATAATTCCACCTGATCATCCACCACCACCTCCATCCCCTCCCAAAAAGCAAAATAAACTTAAATCTCTCATCTTTAGAAAAAGGTCTCGTGATTCTGCTGGTAAACTTGCAAAGAAGTTGTCTGCAATTGGTATCGTGGAAGAGCTATTTGAAGAAGGTTCAGCAATGTTAGCAGAGAGGTTAGTTACACATACTCTAATTGACTCTAACCATCCATTATGTTTTCTTTTGTAACATTGTGTGATGCATATTACATATCAACATATTTTGCTTCCTTCCTAGTGGATTTGACCAAACATTTCTTACAGACCCTCCTTTCTTTCTCAAGAATAAATTTCATATATAGCTTAAATTATTACCTAAAGAATATTCTGTACAAGAAATATGATTGTGCATTGGTTTGTACTTACTTTCATTGACAGTGTTTTATGTCTTAACTTACTGTGGCATCAGGATGTCTAAGTTTCTCATCTTGAGATGACTGTTTATTGATGGTTGTTTGATCCTATTGAGTCCCAGGTTGGCTCAATCGGACAGCCATGTTTCTGACTCAGCCCTTTGATTTTCAATACTGACTGTATCTGATTTACTCGGTTCTATATCTTCTTCTTCTTCTTCTCTTGGAGGAGAAGGGTTGAGTCCAAGTTATACCCTTGCTATTGAGATATGTTAACTGCTAACCCAAAGGTTTTAACTATAGTTAAATATTTATAAATTTATAAATTTATAATCAAGAACTTTTAAGGGGCATATATGTAAAAGATATAATGGTCTTTTCACTAGAGGTGTCAAGAGGGCCCACAAATGGGTTGTGCCTGAAACTTCGGGCCCTTGTTGGGCCAGTCCTGCTTGGTCCACGGGCCGGCACAACATGGCACACAGTGACCTGGTGGGCTTGTTTGGCCCATTAGGTTTTTTATTTTTATTTTTTTAAAATCTTTTTAAATTAAAAAAAAAACTTTTATACTAACTGTAAAATTGCTATATTTGAATATTATGAATTTTTTAGATTTTTCAGAAAATTTTGTGGGTCTTTTTGGTGTTTTTAGGAATTTTTGGTTTTTTGGGAATTTTTTGGATTTTAGAATTTTCAGTGATTTTTTTTTGGAATTTTCTCATTTTGTAGGATTTTTTTTATAGATTTTCTGTGATTTTCTTGGATTTTTTGAGATTTTTTTGGACTTTTTTAAAAATTTAAATATTTTAAGTTTTTTTAAAAAAATTTAATTTGGTGGGTCAGCCCACGGGTTGGCCCGACACGGCATAGGCTGTGCTGGGCCAACCCCCAAAAATTCTCAGGTTGTGCTAGCATGGCACGACTTACAGACAGGTCAAGCCAAGACGCGGGCACACACGATTACTTTCGGCATGGTAGAACCCCATCTTTGTCTTGGCTAGGTCGTTTGAACTTATACTTTTCGCACAACTACATTTTGTTAACTTATGGTTGAACACTTGATAACCTGTGGGTATATACACAATAAAACCAAAAACTTGGGGGTATACACACAATTATGGTTTTTTCAGGGGTATATTTGCAATTTTAATATTTTTCAAGGATATATACACAATTTTGATATTTTTCAGGGATACACCTGCAAAACGCCGAGTAATAATCTTGATGGGTTACGGTACTAAGCCAGTTTTCACTTAGGTTGTCCAATTTTAATTTGTTTCTTTCTGGTACCAGAAATCAATTTTGATTCATCGGGAGGGTACCCGTGGCCACAGAAATTACACGTCGGATGCCATGTCAGCTTAAAAACCCACACCTTCGGTCTCCTTTCGAAAACCTCTTTCTTCTTCTTTCTTTTTCACCGGAGAAAGGGCGGCAACAGAGAGGTTTTCTCCATCTTCTCCATTCGAGAGAAATCACAAACATCCCATCTCAGAAGGAGAAGGCGAGTCATGGAGAAATCCAATGAAGAAAGTTTAATTTATTTAAGACAGAAAAAAAAACTAACCTTGAAAACAAAAGAAAGTTTAATTTATTTGTGTGGGATTTGGAGTACAAATCTATCGTTCTCAACATGAGATCTCCGAACATAAAACCGATAATAGAGCACCATCGCGGTCCCGATCGTCGTCTGTGGTCTGGAAAAACCCACACAAAATTCTGGAAAAACCCACACAAAAGTCACACCCATAACTCAATCCTCCAATTTCAATTTGAGAAGATGAAATCAAACAGGAAAAGAGCTTAGAATTGAAGTTGAATGCCGAGGTTTTGGAGGTACCAACAGTAAGAGTACCTCAGATGCGTCTCCCGCAACAGATCGATCCTGTTCCTCCTCGATAGCAAGCACCGGACAGATCGATCTCGTTCCTCCATGACGGCTTCGCGCTAATTGTTTGCAGCCACCCCATACCGGGACATATCTCCTTCGTTTTGAGGCCGGAGCATCGGGAACTGAGCTAACGTTGGTAACAGCGCGGCGGTGCTTTGTCAAGTAATCGCTATCGAAGGTTTTGTGGTGGTAGTTGGTGGTGGCGGCGGATCGGTAGGGATTGCGATGATAGCCCCGATGATCCGGCGGTGGAGAGGATGAAGAAGATGGAGAATATGGAGAAAACCCTCTTTGTCGCCGTCCTCTCTCCGGTGAAGAAGAAAGGAGAAGGAAGGGATTTTTTAAAAGGGACCAATTGTGTGGGTTTTTAATCGGACGTGGTATCCAACCGGTTGATTCTAGCGGCCACATGGGCTTAAAATGGTTGGAATCCTTTAGGTACCTTCCCGGTGAAACAAAATTGATTTCTGGTAGCTAAAAAGAAACAAAGGTAACCAAAGTGAAAAATGGGCATAGTACGATAACCCACCAAGATTATTACCCGCAAAACGCCCTTGTATGTTTTTCTACATTGTTAATTATATTTTAATCCATCTGTTATATCATGTCAGATGTTATATCTACCATACCTTGTCATTATACTATGTATGCATATCTCCTAGATGCGGTTTGTATCTTTTCCAGTTCAGTCTATTAAGTTAGATTAGGAAATCTATGAAGTGTTATATTAGTTGTCTCAAATTACACTCTCTTGGCCTTGATTCTGTTTATTAGCAATTCTCTGTAGCCTATTGGCCGTAAACAAATCAATGGCAATGCTGTTGCATTAGAGAACATATAATTGAACCTGGTTGGAGCATGAATGATATATTTATTCTTCTTAAGATAAAACTTCTATATTTTAATTTTGAAATTTCATTTTTTTGTATATTATGGTTTAGGCTCTGCAAATAAAGGATCGTGGGATAAAATGCTACTCCCCTTCGTATAGCTGAGAAAAGATGTGAGAAATCCTCTTGTATCTATATTTTGGTGATATTGGTTGCTCAATGGTATATCAAACAGAAAGGAAAAGGAAAGGTGAAGGGTTCTTGGCTCAATGAGAGTCAGTAGGAAGACATTGTAGGAGTGACTTATGGCATTTTTCGAGTATTTATTGAATTATTTTATAGCTATTCTACATTGTCTCCTTGTTGATTTGCCTACAGAGGATTGCGTTAACCTAATTTTGTCCATTAGGCTATAATTGGGTCAACTTTGGTGAAGTGGCCTAATTTCAACTGGATTTGGTAAAATTCTGGCCAAATAACAGTTTTAGCTGGAGAAAAATCCCTATTGATTTTGTTTAGTTTTAGGTTTCAGCCTAACAGATTCAATTACATATAGAATTTTGAAACCATGCTTTGTCTGATAATGTATCTTCCACATCCTACCTTGTCATTCTTTTGTTAGTGAGCCTGTATCAGTAGATTCCTCAAATGCAACAATAATCAACATTCTTGATTCCAACATTGGCTTAAATACACTGTTTATCCCTGTACTATACCCCAATGTTCATTTTCATCCCTGTACTTTAAAAATGTTCAATGCGGTTCCTGTACTCTACATATTTTGTTCAATACCGTTCCTGACACTGACATGGCAGCACATATGAAATACAACCTAATTTTCTGATTTTTCTTATTTACACATGGCAGTATTTTGCTAACGTGACATACGTATTCGGCCACGTCACCAAAATAATAATTTTTTTAAAATATATTTTTTTGAATGTTTTTTTAAAAAATTTTAAAAAAAAGTAATTTATTCTAAAATTATTTTTTTAAAATTATCATTTTGCTGATGTGGCAGAATTCGTATGCCACATCAGCAAAATATTGCCACGTATAAATAAAAAAAATTAGAAAATTATGTTGTATTTCATCTGTGCTGCCATGTCAGCGTCAGGGACGGTATTGAACAAAATATGCAAAGTACAGGGACCGTATTGAACATTTTTAAAATACAAGGACGAAAATAAACATTGGTCTATAGTTCAGCGATGAATAATGTATTTAGGCCTTCCAACATATATTGGGGAAGCTTGAAAGTCTTCTCAAATATTCTTTTCCACTCGACACTTCCCAATACGATTTCTTCTTTACATTTGTTACAATCATATCATTCCTTATTACTTTAATTCGTGTCTATTTAGATCATTTTGTCTTATTGGTGACCAATACAGTGACAAATAATCCCACATCAGTGAGTTTTGTAAACTTGGATTTGAATATATAACTCTCATCTCTCTCTATCAGCATCAACTTTTAGGTTGAATCAAGCCTATCAAGCGAACATATGTTTGGTTTTTGTAGAACGATTGGAGATGACCGGAGTTGGCCGGAGATCAATTCGTGGATGAAGAAGCTATAGGCCAACTGTGGCGGCTGCTAGGTTTTCTCATTAATCAATAATTTATATATATACATTCATATAACCCGTATCCGTTAA
This sequence comes from Dioscorea zingiberensis, assembly GCA_026586065.1. Classification (NCBI taxonomy): domain Eukaryota; kingdom Viridiplantae; phylum Streptophyta; class Magnoliopsida; order Dioscoreales; family Dioscoreaceae; genus Dioscorea; species Dioscorea zingiberensis. The sequence continues at coordinate 49,022,935 of CM048818.1, read as the reverse complement.
CTCTAATACTTTTCTTAACACTCCCTCTCAAGATGGGCGATAGATATCAATCATCCCCATCTTGTTACATGCTTTAACACACTCTTGAGGACCTAATCTTTTAGTTAAGTAAGCAGCTAGTTGTTCGCCAGAATGAACATGATTCAGCTTCAAAATTCCGTCGTCCAATCTCTCCTTAATGAAGAAGTGATCAATCTCAACATGCTTTGTGCGATCATGTTGTACAGGATTGTTAGCAATGTTAATTGCCGATTTGTTGTCACACCAGAGCTTCAATGCATCACCTCTAAATAGTCGCAGTTCTGACAACAAACTCTACATTCAAAGCATCTCACAAAGACTAGCCGCCATAGCCCTGTACTCGGCCTCAGCTGTAGATTGGGCATCCTTCTCTTGTTTCTTACTATGCCAAGACACAAGGTTATCCTCAACAACGACACAGTAACCTGAGATGGATCTCCTATCATCCAAGCAGTTCGCCCAATCAGCATCGCAATATCCCTCCACATCTAAGTGTCCATAACTCCTGAACCAAAGGCCTTTCCCTGGGCTTCCCTTCAAGTATCTCAGAATCCTGTATACTGCCTCCATATGCTCAACCTTGGGATCATGCATATACCTGCTCACAATGCTCACAACATATGCAATATCAGGTCTCGTGTGGCATAAGTTGATAAGACGACCAACAGGTCTTTGATAGGGCTCCTTGTTCGCCGAGTTACCAGATTGGGCACATAACTTGTGATTCTGCTCAATCGGAGTAGAAGCTACTCGGCACCATAGTATTCCTGTTTCAGTGAGTAAGTCCAGAACATACTTCCTCTGAGAGAGCACTATTCCTTCAGAAGATCGTGCAATCTCAATACCAAGGAAATATCTTAGTTGGCCCAGATCCTGAACTTCAAACTCTTTACCCAGCCTTCGTTTTAGCTGAGAGATCTCCTCAGCATCATCTCCTGTAATAACAATGTCATGCACATAGACAACCAGAATTGTGACATGGGATTTGGAGTGTTTGTGAAAGACAGTGTGCCCACTACACTGCATATAGCCTATACCACACATTGTACATCTGAACCCGTCAAACCATGCCCTTGGTGATTGCTTCAACCCATTTAAGGACTTCTTTAACCTACACAATTTCCCAATTGTCTGTGGAGTAGTAAAGCCAGGAGGAATCTCTATATACACCTCCTCTTGTTGATTTCCATGCAAGAAGGCATTTTTAACGTCCATCTGATGTAACGGCCAACCAAAGTTTGCTGCACATGAAATTAAAGTCCTCACCGTGCTCATCTTTGCTACTGGAGCGAAGGTTTCATCATAGTCGATCCCATAAGTTTGGCTATACCCCTTTGCAACTAGCCTTGCCTTGTACCTGTCAATCTTCCCTTCAGGAGTTTGCTTCACAGTGTACACCCACTTACAGTCAACTGCCTTTTTCCCAGTTGAGAGAGGTACAAGTTCCCATGTCTCATTCTTTTCCAAGGCTTGGAGTTCCTCATGCATAGCACCCTGCCACTTAGGATCCTGCTTTGCCACTCGCCAGTCACTCGGTATTGACACTGACTGTAATAATGCAATAAAAGTTTTGTATGCAGGAGATAATGAAGAATAAGAGACAAAGTTAGCAATATCATTCTCAAAGCCAAACCTTGTCGGAGGTTTTCCAACATTGGCTCGAGGTTCTCTACGATGGGCAATAGGTAAATTAAGAGAGACAGAGACATTACCACCTGATTCAGAGGGAGACGGGGAAGATCTTGAGGAAGAAGGAACTGAGGAGACTTCTGGGGTAGTGGCATGCGTGGACTGGTCATCAATCTCAATCATAGGGAGTGCGGAATGCTGTTGTGGAATATGCTGTTGTTACTCTCCATGCTCCCCCTGGACACTTGTCTGCCTCCTTCTATACACCTTTAATTCTCCTTGTCCCTGCTGCTCTCCATGCTCCCCCTGGACACCTGTCTGCCTCCTTTTGTACACCTTCAATTTTCCTTGTCCTCGCATCAGGTTACTATCAACATTTTCAATATTTTCATCTTGACACTCCCCCTAATCCATACCATTCACAAGACACGGTATGAGCCCCGTTTAGTCTAAATCTCCACACTAGTAGTGATATTGTCCGCTTTGGGCCTGAGCCCGCACGGTTTTGTTCTTGGGCTTAACCCAAAAAGCCTCGCTACTAATGGAGATATGCTTTTGTTACTTAAGCCCTACACTTTTTTCTTCAACAACCGATGTGGGACTTTGTTTGATTTCTAACATCCTCCCTCAAACAAAGGACCACATCTCCAATCCAGATCCACTGCCTGGCAACCAACTCAATCCAGGTCCACTGCCTGGCCCAACTACCAACTCAATCCAGGTCTACAACCTGACTGCAAATTCAAATTCAATCCAAGTCTATTGCCTGGCTGCCAACTTTTTTTTTTTTTTTTACATATCTACCACCTGCTTTGATACCATGTACAACGATCGGAGATGACCGGAGTTGGCCGGAGATCAATTCATGGATGAAGCTATAGGCCAATTGTGGCGGCTGCTAGGTTTTCTCATTAATCAATAAATATACTTTACAAACCCTAACCCTTTATATATATATACATTCATATAACCCGGATCCGTTATCGCTAACCCGGATCCGTTAACTCTAATACTTTTCTTTAACAGATTTCTTCTAACACCCTTTACCCACTTGTATTGGTCCTTTAATATATATATATATATATATATATATATTGGTAATAGAGCTAATATTAGTTTAACACAAATATCTTCATTTTTGGCATTGTCTTTTCTAGCATTCCTATCTTCTCATTCTAATTTCTGCTTTGCTCTTTTTATGAATTTGGCTGGTTGGATTAAACTTGCAATTCTACCCCAGGTCTTACATAAAATTCCTGCAGGTTGCTTATTGAAATGTTTAGAAAATCCTAACGCTCTAGGAACTAGGATTTGTTTGGTAGTCTTTTTGAAGAGGACTGACTGGATAACAATAACTGTAGATAAAGACTAAAGGGTTTTGGAAATAGTTGGCTTCTATGTTTTGGCAATTATCATTGCATTTTTTGGCTCAATTCTAGCGATGAAAGGAAAATCTCTGATTTAAATTTTCAGTGGTTGCAGAGTCTGCAGAATTAAACAGTGTAAATAGGAAGGTCAGGAGGATAAAAAATATGAATGAATAAATGAATAAAGAATTGAAAGAGGAAGTGTGGAAGAGAAGGGGAGTTGAAATGGATAGTTGGCATGGAACTGGTCAATAGTTACATGAGGATGGGTATTCTCGTATCCCACTCTGCGCGTATCATACAAAAGGTGAAAGTAAGGAAGAAGCAGAACTAGTATGCTATCTTTGATTTTAATTTGGTAATAACATAGCATTGTATTGTATTGATATGATATCACATGAAACAATTTTTGATGTCACCCGCCTTTTTGAAGAGGGAATATGTGTGCATTTTATTTTCGAAAGTTTCTTCTTGACACTTGGACATACAACACCCACATTGCATGTACTGTTATGATTACTTAAATGTCAAGATACTCCTCTAAGTGCCTGGCTGGGTGAAATGTGAGTCAATCAGTGATTGTAATTTGGATGTGGTCATATAGAGCTTTGAAATGTGACAAGGTTTTGTTTGAGGCTGAAGATGTATAGAAGAATCTGGGGAGGGTTTTTCTTTTCATAGACCTAGGCGTTTTACTAATCTTAAAACACCATGTATCAAAAGGCATGTGAAAATGTTACATAATATAAATGGGAAAGGAAAATAGGAGTCCCTTACTCAAAACCACATAGCATGTCTGGATTGCTGAAGTGTGTATCAGTATGACATATAATGAATTCTTAGGATAACAGAAAGTCATGCTTTGTAAGGCTTGAGATGGCATTTTTGTGGCAATAGGTAATCCATTTCGAGTTAAATTAATAAATTTGAGATGAAACATTTTGCATTAGAGTGTCGATTCCCCCTGTCAAACTTGTGCTTCAATTATTTTCTAAGAATATGTTGTGTTTGTTTTAAAAAAATAAGGGAATTGGTAATTGGGGGCGACCTTATTATCATTTAATTTTAATTCTGTGCCTTGTCTTTGATTTTATGTATTTTGGGGAAATTTCTCAAATGTTTGTATTTAATTTAAATCAATTTCCAAAAGACTGGTGTTCAAAACATAATTCCCTTGCACTCAGACTTCTCTATCTTTTGTATTTGGACATCTTTTGTAGTGCCATGCCCTTTTTGAAATTTCAAAATCATTCAACTTTGCATCACTTCTTTATTGTTTCTGTGTGTTAACTTTCCCTTGCATGCATTATGTAGCATTTTTCCCATTTAGTTTTGTGTTCCACCTGATCGTTTAGTTCTGCTTATCTTGATGGTTCAATGATTTATGTTGCCCAATGAACTGAGAGTATGATTAGACACTCAATGGGGGACCATCTTGATATGCCATGGCTATCTTCTTTATACTACTTGATTAGAAGATGACCATTTTGTTCTTGATACTTATCTTTTTGCAATTATTGCCCACCTAATTTTTTTTTTGAGATGGTTAACATCCTATGCAGTTTATTAGTAGGACACTTGACATGACCAGGTCTGTGGTATATTTGTCAGCGTCATCATCATTGGTGTAATTATCTTATTGTATTATTGGAGTCAAACAATCTATGTCATGAGTAAAACGCTTTGACTTTCCTATCTTGAAGTCTTCTCAGAACCTTATAATAAAGTAGCGATCAAATTTTGGTGATTATCATGTTAATGTAACTCATTCAGCATAGTACTTGATTATGCCGAATATTCATTTCTTTTCAGTAGAAACTCCCAAGAATGTCTATAGTATGCTTTGCTTTCTGAGATGCTACATTCTCTTGAAATCTATATTTTCATTCATGAATTGATTGAACCTTTGTGCTGGACATTACACTTAACAAGTTTTTATTATGTATCATGTTTTGAGGCAACTATACCCAAAATTTTGTCAGTTAAGATCTTGGTACAGTTTGTCAAAACTCGTGCCAATAATTTTTGTGCAGAACAACCACAGCCTTTTCTAAAATTTTCTATTGTGAACTCAGGCTAGGGAATGATTCATCGGCAAGACAAACGACATCGGGCCTTTTCATGTGTGCTATCTGCCAAGTGGACCTTGCTCCGACTGAAGGCATATCAGTTCATGCTGGTTCAATCTTCTCAACCAGCTCAAAGCCATGGCAAGGCCCCTTCCTTTGTGTTGATTGCCGCAACAAGAAGGATGCCATGGAAGGAAAACGGCCAAGTGGGGTGAAAGTGATATAGCTCTCTCACACTCTAATTCTCCGTCGACCACTATTCTTTCTTTGATTAAATTCTTCGAGCCAATTTCCTGGGCTGCATAATTATTTGGTTCTTGGAGGTGATAATCCACCTAGTGTTTATATCTGTGAAGATCGTGTGGCCAGTGTTTATGGTTACTGCGATTGGGGAGGTCTTTTCTTGTGATAATCATACATTTGCTAACAGATCACTAATATACTTGTTTGTTTTAGCAAACGTGGAGAGGCTTGTGATTTATGTCATTTGGGGGGCTTAATTGTTTGGCGTTTTCTGAATTTCATAGCTATCAGGAAGATTGTGAAACTAAACGCAAGCAACTTACATGTTGATATCTCATGCATATATTTGATTCAACTTAAAATTGTAGAACATAAGTTAAATGCTCTTATTATCACAATACAAAGCTCTGGTTGTATGACTCTTGGTTTGTAATTTTGAGTTGTTCTGATATTTCGGAGTGAAATAAACTACTTTAATTTCTGCTTTTATACTCATTCAAAATCAACCATGCCTATACGTGATTTATCATGGTTCTATTGAACACATATATTGAATTGCCAACTTTGTTTGATATAAGCAATAATACATTCTCTCAAAAAGTTATGTGGGTTAAGATCTTTCCTTCCATTGCATTGGTTTGAAGAATTTTACATACAACCCTATAAACACTTGGTCTAGCTGGTCTATCTTCATAAACACCCACCCACATAGAGAGAGGGCATTCAGCATGGTCTCTCATAAGGGCTGGGTACCCGTTGCAAACATGGAGTTCGGAGCACTCTCGAGCGGCTGTGGTTGGGGCTCCACTGAGTTTGATTAACAAATGTTTCTGGTGCGGGGATGGAGATTATAGAGCATAGGACTGTAGGGGCTCCATCATCTGCTTCAAGTGTGGAGGGTGGGCCACTGGTCCTTCGGGTGTTTGGTTGGTTGTTTATCTTATCACATTAGATTCTTTACAACAGTTGATCTGAGGGAGACGATATTCAGCAGTAAATCAAAGATAAATAAATGTCTTTAAAGAGAAATGAATCAGTGGAAAACATCTATTTGTGAATTGTATGTAGCTCACTAGCTCTCTGGCATGGATGCTTGAGATCTATTTACTTTGATGCAAAATCTATCACCTGTAAGATGGCTTATTATGTTATAGAAATATGGACTTCAGATTGTGTCTAGGAACAATACTTGCTGTTTCGTGGGACTTCTTCCAGAGATGTGGAGGGCAGCTAATCTAACTTAGATAGAAACTTTAAAAAAAAAAAAAAAGTGATGATAATATGAATATTCACATCCAACATGTACACATTTTGTTTAGCATTAATGTTTTTGTACACAAGAAAGTGGGGCACTTCACTGCTCAAATTGCTGTTTCGAAAAGGGTATTGGAACCTACAAGTGAAAGTAACACTAAATTCATGAGCAAAATTGAAGCCCAAGCCTAATCCACCTATATTTACCTATGCACACAATCAAATAAGAAAACAAGATTGCAGGCATACCATGTGATGCACATTGAGAAAGCAAGTACAATTCCTCACAAGTTATTATGTGTATTAACTATTATCTACCTTGAGTTCCTGCAAATCGCCTGCTTTCTTTGATTTATTCTGTAGCTTCCTCTGCAGAAAGAAAAAGTAAAATTAGACACTAGCCCATGATGAAATTTTGAGTTGATGTGGAAAAGATAAAAGTTTCTGGGATTAATGAAGCAAGGACAGACAAGCAGAATACCTCAGTTTGTCAGCTAGTAGCAAGCAGGGGATGGTTCACTAGTAAGAAAAAGAAAAAGGATCATACCAGTTTCTGTTTCAACTTCCATATGGTTTGCCTTTTCTCACGTGCAAAGAACTTCATTGACTGACACATTAAAGAAAAAGTGATTGAACTTGCTCAGTATCAACCACATGAGCATATGTCAAGTGTCCAATGCTAATTAATTCCAGCAATGAAGAATTTAGTAGGTTAGAAGAAAACAAAGTACGGTTGTTTTATTACCCCTCGTCGCTGTATTTCAATAGATCTCTTCAATGCTTCCCTTTTGGTCAAAAGGTTTTCAGGCAGTAACTTTAGAGGCCGTTGGTAATTTTTTCCACGGTATAAAATAATCACATGACCTTTTCTGAGTTGCTTCACAGCCACCAATATTCCACCACTCTCAATTTCAAGCTGCTTAGCAGTATAGCTTACCTTGTAGAATTCATTCTGCATTGTGATTACTTTCACAAGCTCTCTATGTTTCCAGTGCTGATGTATGCTTGCAATTGTCCCATCATATACACCGCGTCTCCCTGCAGAAGGTAATACATTTATATGATTGGCTATAAGAGTACTTTAAATAAATAGATAAATGTACAATCTGAACTAGCTGAAATGAAATGAAATGATGGAACAGATAAAAATAATAATAAAAATAAATAAAATAAAATAAATAAAATAAAATAAAGATAGTTACTGAACAATAGGATGAAACTAGGAATACATTACAGTTGTACCAAGCAATAAAAATTCATCCATTTTCAGGCCAATTTTCCGAAAATTTTGCCTTTCTTCATCTGTTAAAATTTCCTGGTCTTGAGCAAGCTCTGACAGCCTCCACGAGGAATTAAGTTTTGCCAATTCCTTATCCGACCTCTCAATCTTTACATTAAGCTGTAGGAACAAAATGAAATCATATAAGCAATAGCCATACCAGATGCAGAGAACCTAGATGAAGGCTGATTCAGAAGTATGAAGCGTTAACACTATACAATGAAAAGCTTCCGCTCCTCTTCTTGTAGTTCCTTCTCCAACATAGCTTTCTCAGCTTCAATTTTAATTGTGTCCTCAATACTATCATCCTCTGGAGAAAGATATTGAAGTTTGATATCTTTGAATTCTGACAAAGTTCCAATATTGCTTGTAGTAGTAGAGACTGAGTCATCAATTAAGTGATATAACGCAAGTGCCTTTGATCGAGCTGCTTCCTCCTGCAGTTGCTGTTCATGGAGCTCTATTTCTCTCTCATAAATTGAGCTAGCTACTCCATCAGATAAAAAATCCTTCCCTCTATACAATATAATAAAGAACTTGTTCCTCAGTATCAGCACTCCTCCTGTTAGGCGCTGCATTCATGAGCTTCTTCTGTCAAGCACATGAAGTTTCAGACTAAATATTAAGCAAAAAAGGTTGTCAAAACTTTCAGGCCCTCGGACAAGATTAAATAGCTAAAAAAACACCAAATGCGTCCTCTCAAACAAACCAGCCAAACATGTCCTAAACATAAAACATTGACTAAAATTGCAGGTACTTAATAATTGTTAATAAAAAGAAATGCCTCTCAGCTAGATAACCAATAAGTAAACAACAGAAATTACTTGTTTGGAAGTTCTTATAGAAATATAAAGAAAACAAGTGGGGAATTGAACAAAAGTTTGCAAGAAATACACAGCAAGGTTGCTTTTACATTGGAGAATCTGTAGGTGCATCATTCATTTGGAAAAGGGAGCTCTAACAAGAACTGGACAGTGTTCAAATTATTCTTAACAAAAGCCTTGGGCTAAAGGAAGTTCAAGAGAATTTGTAAGTGAACTTTGAATGAAAATATAACTTTCTTCAAGGAATTCAAGCCTGCTGAATGATGAATGTAAATAAATTCCTCAAAAGTTATGAAAATAGTTTTCAATTTTCCATTTCTGTTTTCAGACAAAAAGATTTACAAATATTTGTTTTCTGAAAATATAAAAAAATAGGTGTTGCTTTAAAAATTCAAAATAAGAAAATGAAAAGAGGACTATTCAACTAGAGGGGAAAAAAAAGGAAAAATGTAAATAAACATGAAACTGGAAACATAAACACCAAAACCAGGCACATGAAACAAAAAACAGAAAACATGAAAATGACAAGGCGACCAAAATGTGAATTAAATAATGATAATACTATGCTTCTAGAAAATTGTCTTGACAAGCTGTCCGAAATCCCACGGTAGAGAACGGAAACAATCTCATGGGTGCCCATCAACAGTTCTATATACCATTAATAGAAAATAAACATGTTTCATGTACCATCATATCTACTAGCTGTACCTAGTTAATGATCTAAGATTCACAGAAGAATATGTCAGTCTATGATCTGAAATAGGATTTCATTTCAATGTTGCAACATTTAAACATGAAGGAAAGTAATCTTAATAACTTGGTAAACTTACTACTAACCATCAAAATGCATTTCTTTAATCTCAAATTCATTCCCAATTATCCCACGAAGGCACTGCATATATTACAACCTTAACCACATAATCGTAATCATGGACAAACTTTTGGCAGAACACTGTTTGAATTTTAGAGAAGTTCAATTGCCGTTTTAAAGAAAAACCACCAATAAAGCACCCATCCCAATCCAAAACTGAGACTGGTCAGCAAATTTAGTTATTGGGCCTGACCACAAATTTCCAGCCAAGTTTAATAAATAAGTTAAATACACTAAAATCTTAAAATGAGCCCAATGAGTACATGTCTTAAGGTAAATAAGATGAACTGGTATGCAAAAGCAAGTCGAATGAGCATAAATCTAAGGCAATTAAAAGCAACATAATTTAAAAAAAAATTGTATCCACATACAAGAATTTCTTAAGGTAGTCCACTTATTCTGTGGTGTTAGGCGTCACGAGGCTAGGAATGATACCCTTAAATTATTCACTTTAACCTGTGAAAAACTCCTATAAAGGCACTCAATCTCCAGACTTGGTCTCACCTTATTCCTTTAACTCACCGAGAGGTTCAACTTCTCCCAACGGAATGAGAATAGAGGGACAAGAAGGCAACACACTCAGAGAATATTTCGGCTAAACAACTATATTAATCACAAGTGTGTATAAGAGTCTTTGCATCACGAGGCTTTGGATGAGGACGGGCAGAAACGAGAAAAGGCTGCAAGTCAAGAAAACTGAGGAGTGACAAGGTTAAGGCGATCTAGTGGATGACGATGCTCACGAAGGGGATACCATTATACAGGAGGATCATCAACAAAGCGCTTAATAGAAGAAGCTTGGAAGGGTGGAGTAGATTACTCAAGTAAGGAATGAGGATAATGGTAGCGAGTATAGTGGTAGAGTATAGGTGAAGCCGGTGAAATAGAAGAAAGACTCTAGTAGAGCTACAGATGATGGGAGAGATGGAGGTAACTCTGGCAGAGCTGCAGATGGCAGGACAGGAGGAGGTGATAAAGGTAACTTTGGCGGAGCAACAGATAGCGGAATAAGAGGTGACTCTAGTAGAGCTACAGGTGGTGGAACAATGAGGAAGGTGACACATTAAAAGATAGGGAAGATGGTGACGCATAGAAAGGATGGTCCTCTACAAAGGTGACATCACAAGATATGCTTATGCGACGAGCGGTCAGATCATAGCTTTGGTAGCCCTTATGCTCAAGACTATAACTAAGAAAAACACAAAGAACAGATTGAGTACTGGGCTTGGTCTGCTCGGAAAGAGGAAGGAGAACATAGGATGTACAACCAAAAGCACACAGACGAGCATAATGTGGAGGACTAGAAAACACACTTCCTAGGACTGCAACCCTGAAAAAAAATCGAGGGCTAAAGGTTAATGACATAGACAGCAGTGAGGACAGCCTCAACCCAGAAATGAGGAGCATAGGAAGCAAAAAATAGTGCAGGAAGTCTCAATAATGTGCTGATGTTTCCACTCCACGGTATCATTCTGAGCATGAGCACCGGACACGAAAGTTAAGGAAGAGTCTCATGAGAAGTAAGAAGGTCACAAAACTCATGGGAGAAATATTCTCCCCTGAGTCCAAACTAAAAATATAGATCGAAGCAGAAAATTGAGCATGTACCATTGAAGCAAGCTCAACATATACTCGAAAGAAATCCACACACGAGCGCATAAAGCAAACCCAAGTGTAACGGGAAAGTCATCAATAAAAACAATATAATAGCGGTGACTAGAGCTGGATTTTGGGCGGCGGCCCGGCGTCCGGCGCCATTTAAATGCGTGCACGGCGCGACACGCAATTAATTTCATGCCGTGCGGTGCACGCACGAAAAATTAGAGTTGGCGACGCACGGCCCATCACGCCGCGTCTTGCGATGCCGTCTTAGCCAACACGAGGTCAAGCACGGCCCATTTATTAAAATATTATTTAAATTTAAAAAATCTTAAAAAATATAAAAAAAATCTAAAAAAATCTAAAAAAATCTAAAAAAAAATCTAAAAAAAATTATAAAATAAATCTAAATTAATCAAACACTACTGAAAAAAAAAGAAAGCAGTGAAAATCTTTTTACTTGATCAAAGCTTCAACTTTATGTTATTTAATACTTCTTTTACTAATGTTTTGTTTGTACATGATCATGAGAAACAAATCACAAGCTTATCTACTTCCCAAGATTAATACTACTATATATAAATCTTTTAAACTTTATATATATATATATATATATATATGTTTATATTTACATATTAAATTAGTTTTTTTTTTCATATCTAATGAAACCTCTCACAAATTATAAGCACTCATCATGAGCACCACAAACTCGGTACTCCTTCAATCCTTATTGTATGATTACATGAGTGTTTTCAAATGTGGACAAGAATATTTATAATTTTTATGTTTGGATAAAAATACATTTTTTTCTGTGAGCATGAAAAAAAGATGGAAAGGAGGTTCATCTTCTCACCAGTTCCCCATCCTTGCATATTAGATAATAGAAGTACAAGTAAATCAGCATGCTTTACTTGAACATATTACCTATTCAAGATTAAAGGCTACATATAAAAGATGGAATCTATAGAAGAATACGTTCAATTGATTCGGCAGATCAGCTTTAAGCAAGTGTGTATCTTATATTTCATTTGGAGTTTTACATTTTATCTAAAACATATTACCTTTCTAGATTAGAGGCTACATTTAAAATTCAAGGTAAATTATAAATAAATCTGAAACAGGGAGCAAAATGCCAAAGAAAAAAGAACAATTTAAGAGAAAATTAAAACTTGTTCGTAATGGGTGTGGAACCGAAAGATTAATAATCGAAGAAAAATCAACATAAAATGACTGTCTAACACCTAATTAATTTTAAGTTTTAAATTAATAAATTTAAAACATGTCAACAGCTCCATAAGAGTTGCCCACTTTTTTAAAATAAAAAATAAAAAATTTAAAATCCGCCACGTGGCAAAATATGGCGCTGCCACGTGTCAGATTTCGGGCCGGCCCGTAATGGGCCGTGCCAGCACGGCCCGGGCACGAAATATTTCGTGCCCGTGCCGTGCCGGCCCGCGGGCCGTGGGGCTTTGGCCCGGCACGCGAACCGGGCGTGCCGCACGGTCCGTAAATCGGCCGGGCCGTAGCCGAGCCCGGCCCAGAATCTAGCTCTAGCGGTGACCGCCTTTGGATAGAAAATGTATAGGACCCCCACACATCAAAATAAACTAAAACGAATTGTCAAGCTTACAACCCGTACATGTAAACTAACGATCAATGGATACTCGACCGAGAACGCCCCGATGAACAAGAGAAGAAAGTCAGGAGCCACTAAGATGACCAAGTTGGTGATGCCACTGATGAAAACCAACAGAGGAAAGACTAATAAAGGAAAGAGAAAGAGAAGAAATGGTAGGAGAAAGAAAGGTTACGTGGATGAGTTCGCAGTTAAAAGCAAAGACTGAAAGTAGAGGCTGCAGTAGATGTGGTAGAAGAAGGAAGATGAAGTTGAACGAGCACATATACTCCACTAAGGCGACGACCAGCTCCAATTTGAATGCCTGTATGACGATCCTGCACATGATATGCGAGCTTATAAAAAACAACAATATAACTAGGAGAGGCTAGTGGGCTCACGAAGATGAGGTTCATGGATAGATTGGGAATATGAGCAATGCCAAGGATGGAGAAATGAGGAATCTGTAGGTGCCACGATTAGCAATGGGAAGGATAATACTATTGGCAATGAGGACTTATATGTAAGGAGAGACAGGCTGGCAGGAGTGGATAGATGAAGCATCAAAGTCATATGAAGTGAGGCATCAAAGTCTAGTAACCAAGAGGTGGTAGTGATACCTGGAGCAGATGTTGTTGTCGGATTGGTCGAAAGAGTCTGTGCATAGCCAAGTGTTGAGAAAATAGAAGAGGAATATCTACTATGTGACAACAAATAAGCCAGTTGAAGGAAGGAAACAATGAACACCCTGCATGCATACGTGATGCCGGGCGGGGTAGCGATTATCCTGCGGGGTAGCCGAATCCAAGGGGGATTGCAAGGAAGACGACAAAGAACCAAGAAGAACCAGAGAATATCTCTGCAATTCAATCAAATTTCATTAAACAAAGACTCCAAAAATCAAAGCTAGTCCACAAGCCGGACTAAATAGCTTGAAACCCTAGAATCCAACTATTTTGAAAATTTCGTCAAAAAGACATAAGTCCAAAAATTATTCAAAATGAAAATTCTAAATAAGATAACCAATCAACCACAAATCTGGACCAAATCATATTCAAATCACTTCCTAATTTGACAAACGGTTTATTACTAAAATTAGCTAAAAATATCTAAACGGCGATCTGGTAGGAAAACAGTTGAATTTGAAGATGACATTCACTGAGCCTATCTTGGTGACTATGGTGTGTGCACCGAAAAGAGCTTTCCAGATTGGGGTCATATGCGCGATTCCGACACCCGTAGCCAAAGTTATGGCCAAATGACTGAAATATATCATCCGGCTCAAATCCTCCTGCATTAGTCATCCTGGGTTGGAAAGAACTCGCCCTCGAGTTCACAATACTGTCTTCAGAATCCATGAAATAAGGACTCACTAGATCCAATCTTCCAATCCTTGAACTTATTATACTTGCCAACAGGAAACGACCAAGAGTCAGTATAACCCAAACAAAATCATCAATATTAAAAATTACCTGCTCAAATCCATACCATGTTTCCTTGTTGTAGATTCATGCTAGATAAACAATTGTCTGCTTTCTCCTTCCACTTGGCCAAACCATAAGTAATATACCACTAAGATATATCACCGCTAGACTGACGCTGGGCGGGGTAGCGATTATCCCGCTGGCTAGCTGTAACCTAAAGATCGCAAGGAAGAACGCGAGAAGTCATCCACACAAGAGAGAAACGTCTCTCAAATTTAAAATAATTTCATAAAAATCAAGGCTTGCTGAAAACTAACCCACAAGCTGGGTTAAATAGCCAAAAACCTAAACTTATCCAAACTTAAAATTTAAAACAAACTAAATAGTTATTCGAAATCCTAGATAAAATCGGATTTAAATCCTATTATAATTTGACAAACTAATAATTACTAAAAATGATAAAAAAAAGTATCCAAAAACAAAGTTTTGAAGGGAAAACATTGGAATTTTGCATCGAAAACAGGCCAAATAGCTGAATTACATCATCTGGCTCGGATCCTCCTGCATCACAGACTTAGCAGCTACCTTGGATGACGCCGGGCAGGGTAGTGATTAACCTGCGGATGGTGACAACTAGGGGATTGACAAAAGAACAAGAAAGGGGAAGACAAACAGAGAAGAAAGTCTCTGAAACTTCAAAAGAAAAATATTATTCAATAAGCAATGACTAAAATTCAACCCACAAGTCGGGTTTAAATAGCTTGAAAAAAACTAACCTAGATAACCTAGAAAACCTATCTTATCCAAATTTGCCCAAATCGGCAAATTTTGGTTCAAAAGAAAAACTTATCTAATTCTAAAATAACTAAACAAATCAGATAACTCCAAAAAATCCGAGTTCAAATCGGATTCATATCCTATCCTAAATTGGCATACGAAGTATTACCAAAAATGGAAAAAAACACCGAAAAACAAAGAAACGACGGGGAAAACAGTGGAATTTGAGGATGAACAAAAGGTCCATCGAACAAAGCTGGATGGACCCCACGTGCGCGTCGAGACGAGCTTTCCAAATGGGGGTTGAGCGCGTGAATTTGATGCCTGTAGCCGAAGTTATGGCCCAAACACCGAACCAGACCCAAAACCGACCCAATCTTGGAATTGACTCGACTACTCCCGTCTTTACGTTGACCCCCAACCTGGCAACATCTAACTCGAGCCTCCTGCATCAGTCACCCCGGGTTGGAAAGAACTCAACCCCGAGTTCGACTGCACCTCTGTTGGTAGGTCTGGATCTCCGTGCTTGATCCCACTCAAAACCTGAAGATAGAAAGTAGGTTAGTAGTATTGGTTACCCGGTCAGGAGGGGCTTCATCCCGTCGAGGTGTCAACACAATCTTTCTCCCTTTGATGCTAAAGGAATATGTATTCTCTCTCCCATCATGAATAACACTACGATCATACTGCCAAGGCCGCCCAACAATACATGACAGGTATCCATAGACACGACATCACACCAAGCATTGTCAAAATACTTTCCGGCAATGGAAAAAGACATGAGACATCGTCTGTCTACTTTTACCTCACTGTCTCTACTTAACCATGATAACTTGCACGGCTTAGGGTGTCGCTCTGTCTTCAACTGTAATTTATGGACAGCCTCCTTGGACACCATATTCTCACAGCTGCCGCTATCAACGATCAATTTGCATACCTTGCCGGTAATTGTGCATGTCGTGCGGAAGATACTGTTTCTCAACCAGTCATCTCTTGAATCTTCCTTAGGGGTCAGCAGACTCCTGGGAGCAATTAAGGTCTCACGGCCGTCCCCACACAACATATCACCAGCCCCGTCGTCGTCATCCTCGTGATCATCATAAACTGGCTCCCCAATCTCTTCAGCCTCGTCGGCCTTGTTCTCTTCAATCAACAGGTTCTTTCTTTTCTGACTAGCGGGTTTCCGACGTTCAGGTGACTTGTGCCCTACTTTCATGACATCGATAACAACGAGCGTGAGTTAGAACTACGGCGTTGGTTCTTTGAGCGAACTGGACTCCTGGTGGCGAACTAGTTGGCTACTCTGATCGCTCCTAATTGGTGGTCTTCTGTTCTGCTGCTTTTCAACAGCGAGGGCGTGCTAGTATGCCTCCGAAACAGTCCATAACAAGTGCAGACTGAGAACATCCTGCAATGGTTGGCGTAGACCTCCCAGATATCGAGCCACCAGTTGCTCCTCCGTCTCGAATAAGTCATTTCGCGCGATCAATTGGTAGAAGTCCTCTATGTACTCATCTACCGATCTTGCGCCCTGTCTCAACGTATGAAGCCGTTGAAACAAGGTTTAGGTGTAGCTGAAAAGGAGGAAGTGCCCCTTTATCTTCTTCTTTATCTTGTCCCAATCTACGATCTTTGGTTTGTCTTGCCGATCTCGTAAACGCCGCAGCTGCTCCCACCACGCAGATGCTCGGCCTTTCAACTTGATCACAACTAGCTTCACCTTCAGACAATCAGGGACCTCATTGTACTTAAATATGCTCTCTACCTCATTCAGCCAGTAGAGGAAGACTTCAGCATATAGGGTTCCAGTAAATTCGGGCAACTCCACCCGAAAACCAAGATCTCCGTGACGCTCCTCTCGTACACGGTGCTCTCTGGACTACCCATGCCGGGAATAAGGGTTAGCGAAAGTAGAGTCGGAGTCGTGGTCTGAAACCTCACGATCCCCCAAATCTCGCACCGCCAACCATTGGGTCAACTTCGTCACTTGTCTTCGTAGATCCTCGTACATCGTTTCCAAGGCGATTGGGTGTTGTGACGGACCTTCCTCTACCGGAACATGTCCACCACGACGACCACCACGATCTCAGGCCATTGATGCCGATGCCACAGGAAGAAGACGATCTCTGATACCAACTGACGCCGGGCAAGGTAGGGATTAACCTGCGGGTAGTGGTAACCAGGGGATTGACAAAAGAACAAAAAAGGGGAAGACAAATAGAGAAGAAAGTCTATGAAACTTCAAAGAAAAAATATTATTCAATCATCAATGACTAAAATTCAACCTACAAGCCGGGTTTAAATAGCTTGAAAAAAACTAACCTAGATAACCTAGAAAACCCATCTTATCCAAAGTTGACCAAATCGGCAAATTTTGGTTCAAAAGAAAAACTTATCTAATTCTAAAATAACTAAACAAATTAGATAACTCCTAAAAATCCGAGTTCAAATCAGATTCATATCATATCCTAAATTAATATACAAAGTATTACCAAAAAAGAAAAAAATACCGAAAAACGAAGAAACGACGGGAAAAGCAGTAGAATTAGAGGATGAAGGAAAGGTCCATCGAACAAAGCTGGATGGACCCCACGTGCGCGTCGAGACGAGCTTACCGAATTGGGGTTGAGCCCGTGAATTTGACGCCTGTAGCCTAAGTTATGGCCCAAACACCGAACCGGACCCAAAACCGACCCAATCTTGGAATTGACTCGACTACCTCCCGTCTTTACGTTGACCCCCCAACCTGGCAACATCTGACTCGAGCCTCCTGCATCATTGGACCTCCTGCTCTTAGATTTATCACATAGAACCATACTGTCATTTTCAACAATGGTCTCCTCAGAAACTTCTGTGGTAGTTTCAGCCTCAGTTGATGGAAATACTGGTGAATTTCCATATTTTTGGATCTCTCTAACGAGCTTGTCAGCTGATGCTTTTATGGGTATCCCAATACAATGGAAAGCAAAATGTAGGAGTACCTTGCTAGCCCCATCATCGACATAGATGGGCTTGCCAATCTCCTCCTCGGGCTCACCAATTTTCTCCTCGTAGTCATCATAGATGGGAGAGATCTCCTCATTATAATCGTCGTAGATGGGTGAGATCACTTCATCGTAATCATCGTAGATGTGCGAGATCTCCTCCTCCTCATCGTCGAAGATGGGCGAGATCTCCTCCTCCTCATCATCATTGTAGATAAGTTGGCCAAACCTTTGATTGCTATGATCATGGTATTGGACTTCCTCAGTCAGAACATGCCCACGACAACCACGACCAAAATCAATCGTCGTCAAATGCTTTTATAACTTCGTGATTTGCCTCTGCAAATCTTTAATTATCAAGCGTTGGGTTAACTCCGCGTTTTGCCTTTATAGATCCTCGATCATCATGTTCACGATCACGGTACTGGACTTCCTCAACCGGAACCTGTCCACCACGATGACCACGGCTACCACGACCTCCAGCCATTGATGCCGATGCCACAGAAAGAAGATGATCTCTGAAACCAACTGACGCCAGGCGGGATAGCGATTATCCCGCGGGCTAGCCAAATCCAAGGGGGATCGCAAGGAAGACGACAATGAACAAAGAAGAACCAAAGAATATCTCTGAAATTCAATCAAATTTCATTAAACAAGGACTCCAAAAACCAAAACTAGTCCACAAGCTGGACTAAATAGCTTGAAACCCTAAAATCCAACTATTTTGAAAATTTCGCCAAAGAGACAAAAGTCCAAAAATTATTCAAAATGAAAATTCTAAATAAGATAACTAATCAACCACAAATCTAGACCAAATCATATTCAAATCACTTCCTAATTTGGCAAATGATTTATTACTAAAATTAGCTAAAAATATCTAAACGGAGATCTGGCGAGAAAACAATAAGATTTGAATTTGAAGACGACATTCACCGAGCCTATCTTGGTGACTATAGTATGCGCGCAGGAAAGAGCTTTCCAGATTGGGATCATATGCGCAATTCCGACACCCGTAGCCATAGTTATGGCTAAATGACTGAAATATATCATCTGGCTCAAATCCTCCTGCATCAATACGAGATTGGATTACAATGAGAAGGACTGGAGGAGGCTATGAGTGGAGATCGAAAGAGGCCCGCGGGGGCTACGGGTGTAGCAAGAAGGATCGAAGAAAGCCCACGGAGCCTGCGGGATGCAGCAGGAAGGCCACTGGTAGATCTGAGAAGGCCCGATGATCACAAAAACGGAGAAGAAGAGACCGACGGCTGGGTAAAGAGATATTTAAAGGCTGACGGTTGACTGAACAAGAAGGCAACTAACGGCAATGAGGAGCACTAAGGGTCAAAACCCTAGCTCTAATACCATGTTAAGAAAGGAAGAGAGAAGAAAAAAAAGAATAATAATCTCTATTAGTCATCATAGAATACAATGTATATCAGAATATATAAAAAGGGTGATAGGAACAATGGAAGTAAGAATAAGGGTACAATCACTATATATACAACTCTAACTGTTAGAGAAAAAATATAATAAAATAAAAATATAAAATTAGGAAATGAGCATTGGCCCGATACATGTATGTGTTTTATAGACCATTCCCACACCCTAGAGTTATAAGCACATGGGTAAGACATGACCATATATATATTTGTGTTCCCAAGTCACTCTTTAGATGATGCGAGACATAATTGCTTATAAGTAATGCTTTGAAGTAGTTAAGCTAGTCACTAGCCTAACTGAAAGCCTAGTCTATTTGCTTCTTTTGGGTATATAAGTTCAAAGTCCATAACTCCAATAATTAAGCCATTATCGAGATACTACTAACACAATTTCCTTTGGTGGTAGTTCGCAAAATCCAACATAGGTCCCTTTAAAAATATGAAGTGTATTAGTCTTAGTACTTATTTACTAGATGCGGACTATAAATCAATCCCACGTTTAACATAAAGGACATTATTCCAAATCATGATACCACTCCTAATTCCAAGAGAACATTTTGATAATCATGTACTTATTACTCATTCTTTACCTACATCGGATCTTAATCCATTACCCTTACCGCCATCGAAAAATGATAAAATGCAATCTATTATAGATCAAATAGTTTTAATGAGGAATGATAGAAAGCAAAGGAATTTGGTTCATGGGAGTGGGAGACAAGAATCAAATGATACATGACACTACAAAAGAAACTTCAGAGATTCAACCCGATTGAATGGTGCACTAGAGTTACACATATACTATTTGGATAGGCCGAGTTCTTCCAACCAAAGGCAAGTTTGAGTTTTTGCAAATGCAATCTGAAAAGTACCTCATCTTAATTTGAATTTAGATTCTTATCCTTTTATTAGTTTTTCTTATTTCCAGGAGTGATTGGGATTATATAAACATCAAAATGGATCTAAAAAAGGAGGCCCTTCTGATAAATAAAACTTCAATCTTAACATCGTTATTGATGATTAATCACACATTCCTCCATACTTCCTTACGCTTGTTCATCATCATTGTGGGTTGTTTTTGCTACCATGAAGTTGACTACTTAGATTGGTATTAATTTGCCAGAAGGAGAATGCTTGCTGCAACATTGAGTGAATCGTCCTTGAAGTCATGCAAGGTTCCCTTAATAATGAGGTTGGTCATAGGAATCAGATCTGGTTACTTTCTACAGTCAAACAAGTGCAATCTTTCTTTAATCCTTGTTGACTAATTTGATTATTTAGTCTATGATTCTATTTGTTGATTTGCTTGCTGGTTAAGTTGTTCATCTTACCTTTGAACCCTGAAACTGAAAATCCAAATTAAATCCAGCTATTTGAAAGCTGTCAAACTTGATTCTTGTCTCCTTATACCTGAATTTTGAGTTGATTATAATTTAATCCATCTAGATCATTGCATGTTGTCTATGCTAAACATCTTAGTTTATCATTTAAATTAGTATAGTTGCAATTTATCTATTAAACAAAAACAGTCCTGATTTGCATAGATGATTCAGACACAATTGTACCCTCAAACAATAAAGCTCACTGACCACCTAAGATATAGAGTTATGACTCTCATAATTCAATTTTAAGTTGAAATTTGTGGAGGGTGCCTGATTGTAAATTCACTCTAATGACTTAAATAAAATTTATCTTAGGTTTTGATTTTGCAGACTGGCGGCATTCTACTGTTGCTATTGGCCTAACTTACAATCAATAAACAATGAGCAAGAAATATATATATAGCTTCCACAATTCATTAGATAGGATAAACATTTCATTTTATTTTATGCCATTCATATATTGAGTCAAATGCAATGATTTGGGATATAATTCACCTTTCATTTGAGATTTATGTCCACAAGTATTAATACCGATGCTTGTGTCCATATGTATGTGAATTTCTAATTCTAGTCTGCTTGATTCATGAA
This sequence comes from Dioscorea zingiberensis, assembly GCA_026586065.1. Taxonomy (NCBI): domain Eukaryota; kingdom Viridiplantae; phylum Streptophyta; class Magnoliopsida; order Dioscoreales; family Dioscoreaceae; genus Dioscorea; species Dioscorea zingiberensis. The sequence continues at coordinate 49,001,570 of CM048818.1, read as the reverse complement.
GAAATAAAGAGCTAACATAGACCATCTATTGAGTCAGTTTCTAAATAAGACTAAAAAATAAGATATTGGATTTGAACGAATAGCTTGGTGATGGAGCCCTTCTTCTCATAGGATCCAAAGCAATATTCGTACTTTCAAGTTTGTTCCATATGCTATGTAAGTTAGAGCTGATGGCCTTGTGATTTATTTTTAGTTGATTATGGTGCCATGGGAAGCCTTAAGGTGTTGTAATAGGCCTGTTTCATATTAACTTCATTCATTGATTTACATAAATAGTTAATTGGTTCATAGAAAGGTTAATTGGTTCAGATAAAATTTGACTAAACAATGAAATGGTATACAAAAAAATATATATATAAATAAAAAATAAAATACAACAACAACAACAACAACAACAACCACCACCAAGCCTTATTCCCATACTAGATGGGATAAAATAAAATAAAAAATAAAAACAAGTTCAGTTTTGACTTGAAACAAAAATAAATCAAAACTATATTTTAGAACCACGCACATACACTAAAACAAAATCTAATATTTTGAGTTTGCTATAATTGATAAATAATAATTGGAAAGACCAGATAGCCAGGGAACTTTTAATTTCTATAAAATGAATGAAAACATCAATTTTAACTTGGAGCAGGCATTGCTTCTACAAAGTCTACTTCACAGAGTTGCCAATAAAATAAAAGGGAGAAAGAAGTATCCTACTTGCCTTGAGCTGGTAGGACATTCTCTCATTGTCTGTATTTGGGCATCCCAGTTTTACTGCAATCTTAGCTATAGGACATTTCTCCCAGAGCTTAATGATAGCAGCAGACAGGCCATGAAGTTTTCTATTTTTCCCTATAACAAACAAAAAGACAACCATTAGAGAACCAATATTTTGAATTGTACACTCTTGTGATGAATTTATGAAATGAATATACCACTGACTAAACCAAAAAAAGACATGCTACAACAGAATGGTATTTCAGTAAGGATAAATGATTGTTTCTAGCAATACCAAGGGCAAAATGAGTAGGTAAAGACCGTGCAAGCTTCCGTAAATAAGTCAATTCATCATTACTTAATGTTGGTCTAACTCTAGGAGGGCAGCGCCTGAGTGGAGTTTTAAAGTTAGGAACAACTTCTGGAAGCAAGTCCGCATCTACAGGTAAGGGTTTTCTCCACCACCAATCAATAAAACGAGGACCTAACCCATCCAATAGTCTGTTTGTTTCCTTCTCATAAAATGTTTCACCAACTGATTCAATGCTGCTTGTTGCTTCCCAACCCATATTGCTGAATAAGGCTTGTGTTGCTTCTGTACAACTTTTGGCGAAGATTGCATTTGGGATCTCATCAGAGTTTGATGGAGGACAGGCTTCTTTATCTACAGAAATTCCAGAACTAAGAACTGATAGTCTACAGCCATAAGTAAGATCTGAATTAAGAAATGCCTTTGGAGACAACTGATAGTTACTTCCTCTATAAACAACCAGGGTATCTCTTTTGCTCCAAACAACCAAGCCACCAGTTTTAATCTGCAAAATAGATAAAGCACCAATTAAACCATATTTAAAGGCTTACTTTTATGCTGAATTTCACAGGAGGAATCCTAGCAAACAGAATAATAAACAACATGCTTGCCCCCACAATAAAATTTAAAACATTTTTCCCAAGCACTATTTAAGTATATATAACTGACACTTTGAAGAAAAGAAATTAGTTGGGTACAAAAATAATGAAGAATTATGCTACACGGAAACTTGGTAATAAGTGGTGCAAAACCTAACACTACAACCTAATGAGCATAAATAGTTTTAATCATCTGCAAGCTGGTAGATGTAGAAGATTCATAAGATCCACAACAGCGGATGGTTGAATAATTTGCAGTTACTATGCACCCACTTGCATTACCAGACAGTCAATTTGCAACATGACATGACAAAAACTGGAGTGAGACAATAAAAATGAATATATAAAGGAAAAAAAACTTAGGGTAAACCTCTGGAAATGTATTACAATAATCCCAAAAAGAAAATCAGTTATCCCCTAAGGTGATGGATGGATTTGAGGTCACCACCTATTTTTTATGGAAGATATAGGAAAACCAAAACAGGAAACATGGTATAAGTAATGGAAGAAAAACTACAAACTTATCCATTGATCTCTAAGATCCAGATTTCTTGTGACTTTGATATGGAAAGGATAAAAAACAATGAAGAGAATATCCACATTGATCCACTAGCTTCTAAGATCTAGATCTTTGTTGTTCACAATTGAAGGTTAACAAAAAATAAATAAAAAAAGAAAGGACGAACAAATGTTCAGTAATAATTGATTCAAGAATGAACTACTATTATATAAAAGAACTTCCATCTATATAAAGACCCATAACAGGTATATAAAACTAAATATTAGATTATAAAAGAAGGAAGTATAAGGAAAATCATAAGTATACTTATCCATTTATATAAATTCCAATATATAAATTATCATGATAACCTTTTCTGTTGTTGATTTCCAAACATCATCAGACATTACACGTTAAACCCTTACAAGATCTAGGCTGCCATCAGTAGAAAGCCTGTTCTCTTCAAAGCCCTGCCCCATTGCTCAAATTCACAAACTGAAGTTGATAACAATCACAAGCTAAATCGCTTTGGAGCATCATGCAGAAGAAGAGATTGTGCGTCAAGGGATCTCTTTAGACCTAATAACATTGAATTTAAAGCCTTCTATCTGAGATTTCCATAGAGTTTAGTAAAGCCAATCCTTTAAGCCAGCTGATGGGAGCAGTTTTATTAATGGGTTGACCACATACTAGGCACAGATATATAGCCACATAATAGAATAGTGGGATAGAATGCATATCTACACAACTTAATGGACTAAGAGAACCATACCATATAGCTAAGTCGCATACGTGGTATGGTATTGTTAGCAACAGGCTTTGCAAATGTGGCTGCCTAAATAACAATTTAAAACAATAGTTGGAGCTAATGCAAAAGTGTGAATGGTAAGCATGTAAGCCCCTATAAGTCCTAAACACATTTTCCTCGCAATCTTAAGCTATATTGAGTATGTTTATGATTGATGGTTATCCAAGAATAAATTCACATTTTGATACATAAGAACTGAATGAAGATTAATTACTCGATTACAATCATACTTAACCTAACTTCACATGGATTTAGTATTTTTCACAAGACTTTGGCTTAAAATTACATAAATGAGTCAAGTAAAGGCACAAATGTGTGTTTATCTTTCCAGAATAAATTTTCCTATGAATTATTGTATTAATATTGTAGGAAAATCAGAGATTTATTTCATTTCCTAAAATCAGGTATTTATTTCTTGATTGTTAGTTTCCTTATTTAGTTTATTTCCTAATTGTTAGTTTCCATATTTTTCTATTACCTTATTTTTGTTATTTTATTTATTTGTTACCTTATTTTTTCCATGTAGCTTTTCTATTTAAAACTATGTACTTGTTGTTTAAGAAAATAAGAAAGATTGAGGCTTTTTTCCACCCTATTTTCTTCTCTCTCTACTTCCGACTTAGTACCAGAGCCCTAAGTTTGACGATCTAAGGATTTTCTTTTCTTCCTTCATGGAAAACCAGAATATGTGGAGAACTGAACAGCCATGGTGCGATCATTGCACACGCCCGTGGCATACACGTGATATGTGCTGGAAGATTCATAGCGAGCCTCAAAATTGGAAGAAGACAACTGGAAGCAAGGGTCGTACACTTCAGGCCAGTGTTTCAGATCAAGAGAAACAGTCTCTTTCAAGCTCATTTCCCTTCACCAAGGAACAAATAGACCAACTATACAAACTCCTCGAGCCTACAAAAAACTCCTTTTTGTTCTATATCCCAGAAAGGTAATTATCTGACAGCAACTCTCCATAGTATCAATCCTGATCATGCCTGGATTATTGATTCGGGTGCAACTGATCATATGACAGGAATTTCAAACCTTTTTTCTTCATATAATCCTTATGCAGGTAACCAAAAAATTAAGATTGCAAATGGCTCTCTTTCAGCCATTGCAGGGAAAGGTTATGTTGTGTTGTCTCCAACGCTCACTCTTCATGATGTCCTTCACGTTACTAGACTATCCTGTAACCTTTTGTTTGTCAGTAAATTAGCTCAAGATAAACAATGTTAAACAATTTTCTTTTCTTCTCATTGTGTATTCCAGGATTTGAACTCGGAGAGGATGATTGGCAGTGCTAAACAAAGTGGAGGACTCTAATTCTTTGATGATGGATCCGAATCAAGACATTAATCTCAACCAATACGTTCTTGTTTTGAATCTACTTCTGTTTCGGATCAAGACATCATGTTATGGCATTTAAGGTTAGGACATCCAAATTTTATTATTTAAAACACTTGCTTCCTAATTTGTTTGGTAATAAAGACCCTTCTTTATTTCATTGTGAAATATGTGAATTTGCAAAACATCACCGTACACTTTTTCCTTCACAACCATATAAACCATAAAAACCTTTCACTGTTATTCACAGAGATGTTTGGGGTCCTAGTAAAATAAGTACACCTTCTAATAAAAAGTGGTTTAGTACATTTACAAATGATCATACTAGACTTTGTTGGGTGTATTTATTAAAAGAAAAGTCTGAGACTGAACAAGTTTTCAAAATGTTTTTCAAAATGGTGCAGACACAATTTCAAACTAACATACAAGTCTTTAGAAGTGATAATGGAAAAGAATACTTTAATATAGTCCTAGGAAATTTTTTTCTTGAAAAGGGAATAATTCATCATAATTCTTGCATTGATACACCTCAACATAATGGTATTGCTAAAAGAAAAAACAAACATTTATTAGAGGTAGCTCGTGCATTACTTTTTTCAACTAAAGTTCCTAGGTATTTATGGGGAGAAGCTGTTTTAACTTCTGAATACTTAATTAACCGAATGCCATCCAAAGTTTTGAAATTTCAAACTCCTTTCCATCCTTTCACAAAATGTTTTCCTACTGCACGTCTTTCAGCTGATCTACTTTTAAAAAAATTTGGATGTACAACCTTTGTTCGTGAACATAGAAAAATAGGAAAGCTTGAACCACGTGCAAAGAAATGTGTTTTCATCGGTTACTCTCCAACACAAAAAGACTATAAATGTTTTGATCCAATATCAAAAAAAGTGTTTGTAACTATAGATGTCACATTTTTTTAAAAACAACCTTTTTTTTAAGAATATTCATCTTCAGGGGAGAGTTTAAGAGAAGATTCAGATTCATTTGATTTAGGAGATGTATTTCTTTCAGATAATGTGTTTGAGACATGTACCATGGCACCAAAAATAAATGCCCGGATCATTTTTTGAGACTTCTCTTATTATGAGTGATGTTTCTACTGAAGCTAGGCCTACATTTTTAAACCAAAATTGTGAAATATTTTTAAACCAAAATTGTGAAAAACAAACTTCAGAAACTGAAAATAAGGAAGAACCAACTTTAATGCCGCAACATGATGACTCTTGCAAAGAGACAGGTAGCCGGTTCAAAGACAGCGATCGAACTTGGAAGGGAATGGTGTACTTGAAGAAGAATCATAGGAAAAAAGAAGATAAATCAACTCTGCAGCATAACCATGATTTCGAGCCTATGGAAAATCCACCACTTGAATCCAATACAGGTGAGTTTCCTTCCAATTCTAGTAGTCAAGTTGAATCTCTCGAGTCTTCCAAAATTGACATGCCAATAGCACTTCGGAAAGGTGTTAGGTCTTGTACTAAATACCCTTTGTCTAAATTTGTGTCATATTCAAACTTGTCTTCATCTCTTGTTGCGTTTACCTCTCAGTTGTCCAGTGTAGAAATTCCTAAAAATGTACAGGAGGCTCTAAAAGTTTCAAAGTGAAAGGAGGTTGTTCTTGAGGAGATGAGGGCTCTTGAGAAGAACAACACTTGGAGTGTTATGGCATTACCCGCTGAAAAGACTACTGCGGGCTGTAAATGGGTCTTCACTGTGAAGTACAATTCTGATGGTTCTATGGAGAGATACAAGGCAAGATTGGTGGCTAAAGAATTTACTCAGACCTATGGTGTAGACTATTCAGAGACCTTTGCTCCAGTTGCAAAGTTGAACACTGTTAGAGTACTTTTATTCCTTGCTGCTAATTTGGATTGGCCTTTGCAGCAACTAGACGTGAAGGATGTTTATGGTGACTTGGAAGAAGAGGTATACATGGATAGTCCTCCAGGCTTTGAGGAAAGATTTGGTTCAAAGGTGTGTAAGCTAAGGAAGTCCCTATATGGTCTCACACAGTCTCCAAGGGCATGGTTTGAAAAGTTCACTCAGTCAGTCAGGTAACAAGGATACTCTCAGGGATAAGTAGACCATACCTTGTTCACCAAATTTTCCTATGCAGGAAAGGTTGCTATACTAATAGTTTATGTTGATGATATCATTCTTACAAGTGATGACGTGGTAGAAATAGAGAGGCTGAAGACGAGCTTAGCAGCAGAATTTGAGATCAAAGATTTATGAGCACTGAGGTATTTCCTTGGTATGGAGGTTGCCTGCTTAAAGAAGGGGATTGTTGTCTCCCAGTGAAAGTACATCCTTGATCTTTTGGAGAAAACATGGATGAGTTGTTGCAGACCGGCTGAGATTCCCATGGATCCCATTGTGAAACTTTGGGAGGAAGGAAATGTTCCTGTTGATACTAGTAGATACCAGAGATTAGTCGGCAAACTAATTTATCTGTCTCATACCGGCCAGACATTGCCTTTTCAGTAAGTGTTGTTAGTCAATTTATGCACTCTCTTTATGAAGAACACCTTGAGGCTGTCTACCGAATTCTAAGATATTTGAAGGCTACTCCTGGGAAAGGTCTATTTTTTAGAAAGACTAACCAAATGAGTATTGATGTATTTACTGATGCAGATTGGGCAGGATTAATTACTGACTGAAGATCCACATCAGGAAATTGCACTTTTGTGTGGGGAAATCTGGTAACCTAGAGAAGCAAGAAACAAGGTGTTGTGGCTAGAAGTAGTGCAGAAGCTGAGTTTAGAGCTATGGCTCAAGGAATTTGTGACGTGTTATGGATTTACAGAATTCTCGAAGAGCTCAAGAAGAGTGTGGAGCTTCCGTTGAAGTTGTATTGTGATAGCAAAGCTGCAATAAGCAGTGCTCATAATCCTGTCCAACATGATAGAACAAAGCACATTGAGATCGATCGTCATTTTATAAAGGAGAAACTTGATGCTGGAACTATTTGCTTGCCGTTTGTGCCCTCTAATCAACAAACAGTTGATATCTTGACCAAGAGTCTTGCAAGATCCAATTTTGAGAGATTAATAAGCAAGTTGGGCATGATTGATATCTATGCACCAACTTGAGGGAAGTGTAGGAAAATCAGAGATTTATTTCATTTCCTAAAATCAGGGATTTATTTCCTTATTGTTAGTTTCCTTATTTAGTTTATTTCCTAATTGTTAGTTTCCTTATTTTTCTATTACTTTATTTGTGTTATTTTATTTATTTGTTACCTTATTTTTTTCATGTAGCTTTTCTATTTAAGACCATGTACTTGTTGTTTAAGAGAATAAGAAAGATTGAGGCTTTTCTCCACTCTATTTTCTTCTTTCTCTATTTCCGATAAATATATTAATCATTCTATGGCTAAAAATTTGATTGAGTTCTTTAAAATGAAATCTCATGAAAGTTTGTCTGCAATCTTATGGCAAGTTTTTGGTTAAACAAGCTTTGGCCTTAAGGGGTTATTTGGTATGGTGTAAATAGATGTATTGCAAATCCACTTAAATGTAGGTGGTTTCTTTTTAGCATTTGGTAAGATGCAAGTCATCTACTTACAAGTAAGTTAAGTTGCATTTAGACCCCATAATACAGCAAAATGACTTACTGGGAGTTTTGTGCAAATGAGAAGCTCTTTACTTTCACTTACTTTAATATAAGTAATCTCCTTATTTCCCTAATATACAAAAACATAAAATTTTGGACATTTATATATAAATTTAGAGTAGTTTGCATATATTACTCTACAAACCGCATAATTTCATCCTGTTAAGATTCATATTTACATATACACCCCCACAAAACACCAATATTTACATGTACAGTCATGTAATCAGAAATTAATTAAAATATTTGTAAAAAAAAATCACTTAACTTCATCCTTTCACTCTAATCTCAATGTCATGATTTTTTTTTATTGGGGTACATAAGCAAAGTTTTGGTTTACACTAGTATATGTGCAAATTTTCCAAATAATTAATGTTTGGATTTTGTCCGTATACCTGTGAAAATCCATCTAATTGTCTTTTTTAACCTCCAAAATATTTTAATTGTTCCTATACCCTTAAAAATGCAAAAATATAAAAAATATAAAAAAAAACTTGCTTTGACACCATTCATGCTAACCAAGATAATATTTCATTTAATGATTATATTTTATTTTAATAAATAAAAAAATATTTTATAAGTTTAAACTCCTCAACTACCTTTGAATTACTTATATCATACCAAACAAAAAAGAAAAATACTATAAAATCATTTACATAATACCAAACAACCTATAGTATAAGAGCAAATGCTTCAAAATGCCTTAAATGTAAGTGCACTTGCTCTATATTTCCCCTTACTTCATAACAATGAGGCGCTAAAGTGCTTGGTTGGATTTAAACCCAAATACATAGGATTTCCAGTGCAATATATTTGAAAATATTTGGATTTTAAAATACAACACATGCAAATCTAGTATTTATTTGAATGTAACTGGAAATCCTAACCTTATATTCTTTGAGTTACAAAACCTTGGGTTACAACTTATGTTCAAGTTGGGCATAAGTCATAATACTCATTTCAAGGGTCTTTTGGTGTAATCCAAAATACACTATGATTTCCAAATTAAACCAAACAAACAAAAAAACCTTTGGATTGTTATGTAACTTAGGTTACATGTAGATCCAAATTCAGCCTAACAAACACCAATCTAAACGTAATTGGAGTAGCTGTAGAATGTTTAACATCACCAAAAATATACCATTTGTAGATCATCCAAACCTCAAGTGATCCCAACTAATAGGAAACTTATAGAACAACAAAAAAGTACCCCTTATAAAAATCTCGGTAAATTTTCCTAGTGTCTTCAATTGTCTAATATACTAAATCGACCAGGCAGTTACAATTGAATAAATTAGAAAGATTACGCGAATTTTCATCTTTAATTGAAATGATCTTCAAAAATCAGATTAGGGGCTCCACAAACCATAATTTCTGTTCACAATCATACTCCATGAACTACACTATTTCTCACCCAAATACTTTTCACAACATGAATCCATCCTCCAATTATAGTTTCTGGATAGACCAATGGAGATCCAAGGAGCAAACTCCAAATAGATTCTAGACTAACAACACATCAAAAATTTCAATTTGAGAACAGTGTAACTCTTTCTTCTTACATATAATAAGCAAGACAAGCTGTGACATAGCTTACCTCAATAATCTCTCTGGCCCTGACCATGTTGCTGGACAATGGTAAATGGAACTTGACCATCACAAGCTCCCTCCTCCTCCAAGCCCTCTTAATCTCATCCACCACAATCTCAGTCACCCCAGCTTTCTTGGCCTTCACCCATTTATCCATGTTCCTAGCCTCTTCCTGCAGCCTCTGAAGCACCACCTTTGGGAGGACCCTCTTCGCAGTGGTCACCACCCCCTCCTTCTTCTCCCTCGGAAAGACCACCTTCTCTACAACATTCCCCCACGGCACCATCCTCTTCCTCTCTGCGCCATTACTACCGGCAACCTGCTGCTCCAAGGGAATGCTAAAGTCGATACCTTGAGCCTCTTTCCCATCATCTCCATCTACATCCACGGGGGTAAGTCTTTGGAGCTTGGTGATGCTCCGCACGATGTTTCGCATGGCCCCTTTGCTTCTCCCGCCCCGGACCTTGTCAGTGAGTGATCGATCGACGCTGGACTCTTCTCGCTTGGTTTTCCTCTTCCGGTCCTTGGAGAAGTTGAGGACCTCCTCGGCGGGGAGGAGAAGGGGGCCTTGCATCCAAGGGGCAGTGGGCATCTTGACGTTGTGGGTCTGCAGCCATGGCTTCTCAGAGGAAGGAGCAGGCAGGTTTCTTCTTCCTCCTTCCGGGTCGCGTTCAGTGTTGGGAGTGATGCACCTGACGGAAATGCTTGTGGTGGTGGGGAGGCGGGGCTGCTGCGGGTGGAGATGAGCGGAGAAGAAGAAGAAGGCGGAGGAAGCGGGCATTTGGAATTTGGACATCCAGTGTTCACCGCTGTCCCCGTTATCAGACCAAATGGCAAGGATAGAGATTGGGACGATTTTCTACATTTTTTATTTTTATTTTATTTTATTTTATTTTTTATTTTTAGGTGCAGCTTTTTTTTTAATTAAAGTGGATAAACCACATTTTTTTTATTTAATGTTTAAGAAGAGTTGGTACATTAGCACTTGTATTTGAGGTCTCCCAATTAGTCCCTCTAGCTACATTGCGTTGTTGGTGATCCCTTCCCGTAAGGATAGCCGCATGAGCTCTCTTTGAAGTCGTCCTCGTTAGTTGGCGTGTGAGGCAGGCTAGCTTGGATGGAGGTCAGAGAGCTGTGAGCAACGGATGTCAACGGCCCCAACTTTAGTTTCGTGACTGCATTGACTCCTACGATCCAGAATAGTAGGAGGAAAGCGATTTTTAGGTGCAGTTTATAAAATCTTTGTCAAAATAGTATAGTGAGCAAAGGTTACGCCTAAAAGACCTTATTTACTCAAGGGCCCAACCCAAAATGATTTTATTTTATTTTTTATTTTATTTTTTACTATTATTATTATTATTTTTTTTGCACAGATGTCTAATTCTAGAATAAAACAGTTTTGAAATACCATTTTACTCCATATAGCCACAACTATAGAGTTTCTGTAAGAGATTGTTTTGCTTTGCTTCAAAAACTGAGGCCTCGGCTCTTCAAGAACAAAATAACCTTTTTAAATATTACATTTTCCTAAAAGACTAAACTCTAGAGAAAAACAATCTTTAAAAAGACTGTTTTGTTCCTTTAAAAATATTTAATTTTTTTTATCCCAATCAACATCTAGTTATTATCCTAAATGCTGAATAAACAGTTTTAGTCTTAGGATCATTTTGACAAATACATTGGTTATGGGGCAAAAAAAAACAGAGTAAAAATTGGCTAAAGATTTAAATTATTAAAGTAAAATTATATATTCTAATAAGTAACACAAGTCGCAATCTTCAACATATTCTTTCATAAACATAAGAGTGATGTATTGATCATTATAAATACTTTGAAATAAGCTGGAATGGCCTACCTCTGTGATTCACCATATTTGAAGGGGATATGATGGCAAATGAACTCAGTGAGTTAACTTTCCTTATTGTATATACTCCTAAATAAATAGTGTATTTGTAAAACTTTCTCCCACAGTATAGGTGCAGGCAAGCATTTCTCATTTTTTTCGTTACCTGAGATTTAATTACGAATTTAATTGAAAAATATTTGAACTTATTTTCTATTTTAGAGGCTCATTATGAGAATTGCATTAGGAAAAAAAACAGGAAGATATATTCCCCTTTTATTTAGCAAAAAAACACATTTTTCCAATAAAAAAAACCCTAGTTCCCCCAAAAAATTTCAAAATCTCTTTTTTTATTTATTCATTTTTTATTTTCCTCAATCTCTTATTTTTGCTATTTCATTAATCCACAAACTACTCCACTGTTGTTGTCGCCATCTTGATTCTTACCAGTCCTTCACGGCAACCTTCTCATTTCCCATTATTAAAGAAAGGTATAATCCCCGATTTAGTCCCTCTATTGTAGTCGTGCCGCCCATTTAATCCCTCTATTAAAAAATTTGTCCATTGAGTCCCTCTGGTTTTCGAATTGGGCAAATCTAGTCCCTCCGTCGGGTGGCCGTTTGTTTTGCCGTTCTGAAGCGCTGATGTGGATTAAAATAATATAAAAAAAATTAAAATATTATTAAAAAAAAGAACTAACAATACCACATCATTCTGGATCCGAGTCTCAAGCCTATAAATTAATTATTTTAAATTATAAGAATTATTCCTAATTAATACAATACAAACAATACAATTAAAAATTAATTATTAAAAAAAACATAATTAACAAACAATATGGACCTTAACCATAACCAAAACAAACATAACAAACAATATGAACACAACATAACCCTAATTACAACTAATAATTTAATTACACTAATTAACCCTAACCCCTCTCCCGAGCCTCCTCCCTGTCGCCTCGCTCGCTGCCACGGATCGCGGGATGATTGGAGAGAATTGAGATTTGGTGGGCAGAAAGGTGGAGAGGACGCACCGTCGACCATGGCGTAGAAGTCATAGTGGTTGAAGTTGGAGCCGCTGCGAGTAGGGTTGCGCGACGAGCTCAAGGTATAGATCTCAGCGCCGATGAGGTTCGAAGGTCTTGGAGTCATAATTGAGAAGGATCATCTCGAGGAGGTCGACTTTCAGAAGGTGACATGGATCTTGCCATCACCGCCGACCTCTGTGTCGGCCTGGAGGAGATTGTGGCCGCCGTCGAGGGAGACGACGTTCGGGTCGACGTAAAAATAGAGGCGGCGGCGTCACTGGGGAACTGGAAACTATGAGGAGCCTCGTTGCGCGGTACTCGAAGATGACGGGGAAGAGGCGGCACCATGGCCGCGAGCGAGGCGACGGGGAGGAGGAGGCTCGGGAGAGAAGGGTGAGGGAGGGTTAGGGTTAGGGTTAATTAGATTAATTGGTTAATTAGTGTAATATTGTTATTAGTTGTAATTAGGGTTAGGCTGGGTTCTTGTTAATTATGTTTATTTGGGTTAGGATTAGGGTTAATTAGTGTAATTGGTCAATTAGTGTAATTTTGTTATTAGTTGTAATTAGGGTTAGGATTGGGTTTATATTATTTGTTAATTATGTTTATTTGGGTAAGGGTTAGGGCTCATATTGTTTGTTTCTTATGTTTTTTTAAAAATAATTAATTTTTAATTGTATTGTTTGTATTGTATTAATTAGGAATAATTCTTATAATTTAAAATAATTAATTTATAGGCTTGAAACCGGGATCCAGAATGATGTGGCATATTAGTTTTTTTTAATAATATTTTAATTTTTTTAATATTATTTAAATCCACATCAGCGCTTCAGAACGACAAAATAAAAGGTCACCTGACGGAGGGTCTAGATTTGCCAAGTCAAAAACCAGAGGGACTCAATGGGCAGATTTTTTAATAGAGGGACTAAATGGGCAACGCGACTACAATAGAGGGACTAAATCAGGGATTATACCTTAAAGAAACATGTTTCAAAATAATAAACCATATATTTGATCATTGATAAACTTACAATATTCATATTATACATAAATATCATATAAATTCCCACACGGCCTTGCTTTAACTTCGTAATCATACGAAATGTTCATATAATTACACCAAGAATAGTTGTTCACAGATTCTAACAAATTGTAAAATTATCCAAAAGTTAATCCACCTCACAAGTTTATGCTTCACCTTCAAGATATTTGAACATTTTAAACCAATGCTTAAATAGGTAAACCAACAGAGAATTCTCTACGAGTTCGGAGCCAACTAAGAAGGACAAATATGGTGGAAACTCAAGATATCTTCAAACAAGGGAGGAATATGGAGTCGGAGTTCTGCCCTGAAAGACTTTATATAAAACACTATCTCCCTATGATGCGTTCTAACCGCAAGTGTACGAGTCGAATCAAGTAGTAAAGTGGACTATTGAAAAGTCGGGTATCGAATCCTCAGAGAGAAAGAAAATACTAGTACTAATTAATTGTCTATTATCTAGTCAATCAATTCGGGTTGATGATACTAAATCTAATTCTAAGGCTAATAAAGCAAATTAACAATTGCAATTGATCTTGAAAATGTCAATCGATGAAGGGGGATACTTGGGTGATTGAATCCCCTTTGGATTTCCTTAGATGTGGATAATGCTCTCTATGTTGAATCTTGGTGAATCATTGGCCAAGGGTTCCTAATACGATTTCATCCCCTAAACAGGGGTGATTACTCAACCTAGTACCCTCACTAGTTAAGCTCTAGGGAACCTATCTCTTGGAAGGACTAAGGGAATAAGACATTTAAAGGAGTAGCTCGCCTTAGTACCGGGCTCCCGGTGTACTCCTAGTCCTCTCTATTGAAGTTTGTCTACACGCGGGGAGTCGCCGCTTCTTCCCCACATGGACTAGAGAAACCTCTCCGGGCTCTCATAGCGTAGAGAGGTTAATGCTTTCACTATACAATACATTCAATAGACCATGATGCATTCAACCAATCAATCAACATAGAAGAGACAACATCAATTAACCATAATCCAAAGGTTCATCAACACCCAAGTATCAAAAGTTTAGCTCTCCATCAATGGAGAGTTACAATCAATGTCAACGAAGAAATCAAACACAAGAGTCATGAAGCAAACCCTTGATGATGACCGTTTGTAGATTTCCCCTTTCTCTTTAGCCCTTACTTCTTCTCTCTAGCCCTCTTGAGCCTTCTCTTCTCTTCTTCAATCTCCTCCAAGATGATGGAGAAGATGATGATGGCTTCTCCCTCCTTGAAGCTTTGGCTCTAATCTCCCTCCAAGATGCCCCAAAACCCTCTTTTACATCTCTATTTATACCCCCTCTAGGGTTTTGGGTGTATTTCCCGACTTTGCCCTCGGTTTGCGAAATCGTTGTAGTTTTCACGATATACGACCCGGTATGTATTTCATATGACCCCGTTATATCCCTTATCACGGACCACCATACCTGAGTGTTATGCGAGTTGTATATCTCTCAGGTCCTCGTGTATGCGGGGTCTGTCCGATCCGTTCATGAGTCTCAGTATGAATCTCCAGTCCATACGGTCCGGTATGAGACTCGTATGGACTTTCTTCCGGCCGTTTCGCTTACTTTTGGCCCGCGTTTTCTGAAAACGCTTCCTTTCTCTTGGGATTCTTTGTTTTACGCCTGTTTACAAAAACAAAGCCTTTTTGAGCACCGGCAGGCCAATATTCCTCCAAATCATAAGATAATATGCATGAATTTCATGTATAATTGATGCTCATTTGAACACTTATCACTTAGGACTGGGACAGTCAACCCGCTTGTAAGGGAGAACCAGCCTACATCGGTAAGGAGGGATAATGACTTATATCTCAAGGAGTTAATAGAAAGCTCAGAGCAAATAACATTGTTGCAATAGGACTCAACCTTACCAATGGGATCCCTAGAAGAAAAGGAAGAGATTTCCATTACCTCAATATAAAGACAAGGAAAGGGTTGTTCTGAAGGAGGTCAAAGCTCACTAAAACACCAACAAAGAGGAAAGAAGACGCCTACACAAGAACCTTTGAAGGGCCTCCAGGAAGGAAGAGTAGATGACGTGGCGGTTATGATTTGACGGTCGAGACATTCCTTTAAAGAGGCGTCTCTTAGATGAACAACACATGGGCTATGACATTTGTGACTTTTTGAATAAGCTGCCTTGGGGACAATCTTCATGATGGCGTCTATCAAATTCCTTTAAAAGGAAGTGCGCCTTGAAAAGTATGCTACACCGAAAATATCGCAGAAGCAAAAACTGAGGAAAATACAGATATTAATGACGACAACCACGACCCATCTTTGACAACAAGTCGGGATTAAGCCACGGGAGACAAGCTCCTAAGTCGGATTATTCTACTGGACAACTTGATCCTTCTTAGCGAAGTCAACTCTCCTCAAGGCCGAGGCACGCTCTTTGTTGGAACTCGAGAGTAACTATGTAGTCCGAGTCGGACTATTAAGCAATATGCAAACTAATACTAGTGTGCTCTCAAGTTGGATCTGTTGTGGATAGTGGGGTTTATAAAAATTGAAGAATAAACAATGGCTTGGATGCAAAACAATCAAGATATTTTTGTCCTTAAAGTGTTATTTGCCCCCACTACTAAGAGATGTTGAAGGGTTTGAATGGCAAATAACCTTCCAGGATTCACCAAAGCCAACCAAGAAGAAAAGGTCAACAATTTCTTTGTTCTTGCCAAAGAATACTCAAGAACAAGTTTAAAGAATGGAGAAAGAAATTAGAGAGTAATTGTAATATATTGTTTGCCATTGGTTTTCTGTTGTATTTATAACCTAATGGTATCCTAAACATATCCCTTTGGAAAAGGCACGTACTCTTTCAAAGTGAAAGAGTACAACTTTTGGTGAAAAGGCACGCCCAATTTCAAAGTGAAAGAATATAACCTTTGGCAAACTTGATTTCTCCATTCTTAGTTTTTCAAGCTATCATGTCTTATAAGCATTACACAAACGCTTATTTTTCAACATTCCCCCACTTAGCTTGTAAAACTAATCCCCGTAAGTTTAAATCTTAAAGATACTTGTTAAGTTTAAATATTTGAGTTGCACTAACCTTCAAAGTTAGAACTAAATTGATGGTAGTACTTATAATTTAGAATGTTCTAACCGGAAAGTCACACACATTAAACTTACATTGTTCTTGAGATATTCACCAGTAGTTGGAGCACCGTTATGGTCATGTGCGTCCTCCTGGTTTCATGAACATTTACAAAAGTCATCCTTGCTTTTGTTGGAACGGCACCATTCCTTATGTTCATATAGGTGGAGTTTATGTTTCAACATAAGTATTAGTATGCCCATGATTTTTTACCAAATCAATACTCCATTAAGAGCCTGAATGCTCAACCTCCTAAAATACCAGTAAACACCACTTTGAT
The DNA here is from genome assembly GCA_026586065.1 of Dioscorea zingiberensis. Lineage (NCBI taxonomy): Eukaryota > Viridiplantae > Streptophyta > Magnoliopsida > Dioscoreales > Dioscoreaceae > Dioscorea > Dioscorea zingiberensis. The sequence continues at coordinate 48,984,791 of CM048818.1, read as the reverse complement.
CAAAGTGCCCTTGTGTTTACCACCAATCACAAATCAATAGCTTGTTTGCTCATTAAACCTTTTCTAGTTGATTTACTAGAGAGGTCGAGTTACTACTAAAGGTGATTCTTGCAGAATTCAATGTGTTTAACTCTCATTCGTTTAGCGATTCTTTCTACCATTTCTCTCGAGAGGCTTTTCGTAAATGGATCCGCTAAGTTATTCATAGTTTCCACATAGATAATTGTTATCACTCCTTCCGAGATTAATTATCCAACATAACTATGCCTCAAGCTAATGTGTCTAGATTTCCCATTATAAACTTTGTTGAATGGTCTAGACATTGTAGCTTCACTATCGCAATGCAAAGAGATAGTTGGCATTTCTCGTGGCCACAATTCTATGTCCTATAGAATATTTCTTAGACATTCTGCCTCTTTGCTTGCAGCCGTTAAGGCTATAAACTCATACTCCATAGTGGAATGAGTAATGCATGTCTGTTTCTTTGAAGCCCAAGATATGGCTCCTCCTGCTAGCATAAAGATCCATCCAGATGTTGAATTATTATCATTCACACTTGTAATCCAACTTACATCAGAATATCCCTTAAGCACCGGTGGAAAGTTGTTATAAACTAGTCTCAAATTGGAAGTTCTTTTAGATAACCGAGAACTCTTCTAATTCCTTTTCAATGTGCTAATCCAGGATTACTTGTAAACCTTGATAGTTTATCCACCACAAAGGCAATGTCAGGTTTAGTGCAATGCATAATGTACATTATGCTACCTATTGCACTAGCATATTCCAATTGAGTTATTGCTCTTTCGGTATTAGTAGTAAGCTTGCTAGTAACATCGTAAGGAGTGGGTGCTTCTTTGAAATTCAAGTGTTTGAACTTTTCAAGTACTTTTTCAATATAATGAGAATGACTCAAAGCATAATCCCTAAGATAGTATCAACTTCACCCAAGTCCTTCATCTTGAACTTAGAAGTCAAATACTTCTTAGTTTCCAAAATCGCTTTCATGTTGGTTCAACAATGAGCATATCGTCTACATATAAGCAAACAATTATACCATACTTATCTGTAAACTTGGAGTAAATGCATTTATCCGCATTATTGTGTTTGAAACCATTTTGCAATATCACCGAATCAAACTTTTTATGCCATTGTTTCGGTGCTAGCTTTAGACCATACAGAGATTTCACAAGCTTACATACTTTATTCTCATTTCCAGGTAGTTCAAAACCTTTTGATTGTTTTATGTACACCTCTTCATCTAATTCACCATTCAAAAAATGCAATCTTTACATCTATTTGATGAATATGTAAACTGTACAAAGAAGTTAATGCAAATAACACTCTAATTGAAGTTATTCTAGCTACTGGTACATATGTGTCAAAATAGTCAATACCTTCTTTTTTGTCGAAATCCTTTTGCTACTAACCTTGCTTTAAAGGTTTGTATGGATCCATCCGTATTATATTTCCATCTAAATACCCACTTGCATCCAATTAGTTTTGATCCTATAGGTAAATCAACAAGCACATATGTGTTGTTTGAAAGGATAGAATCCATCTCTTCATTGATTGCCTCTTTCCAAAAGGTTGCATCTCTTGATGCCATAACCTTACTATAGGTTTTAGGATCACCTTCAATAAGCAATACCATGGGTATTTTGTTCATTATGGATTTACGATCCCCTTCCATAAGACATGTTATCCCTTGTGTGTATACAAAATTAGTATCCAATTGCTTTTCTACTCTTCCTATTTAACTTCTTCTAACCTCAATAGGTAAGTCATTAAGATTTCTTTTACTAGTAGAAGAACCATCAAAAGTTGTTTTCATATTTTGTGTTTTATCCGATTCTAGATCATTAGTTGAGTCATTAAGAAACTTGTTCTCTATGACCTCAACATCTTTTGATTCAACTATGATATTAGAATCAATGTCTAGTAATCTATATGCTTTTGAATTTTCAGCATACCCAACAAATACACTTTTATCTGCTCTTGATCCTAATTTTGTCCTTTTTGGATCAACAACTTTATAATAGGCAATGCAGCCCCAAACTCTAAGATGACTTAGGTTAGGCTTCCTACCTCTCTATTTCCCGTATGGAGAAGTTTTAGTCCTTCGAGAAGGTATTATATTATGTACATAGCAAGCCGTAAGCAAGGATTCCCCCCCATAAATTCTTTGGCAATTTAACATTAAGGATTATGACATTTACCATCTCCACCAAAGTTTTATTCTTTCGTTCCACCAAACCATTTTGTTGTGGGGTGTATGGGGCACTTGCTTGACGTACAATTCCATTTATTTCACAAAAAAAAGAAAATTCCATAGAGAAGTATATTCCCCTCCTCTATCACTTCTCAAGCACTTGATTTTCTTTTCCATCTTGTTTTCAACTTTAGTTTTATAAAGTTTAAACTTTTCTAATACTTGATCCTTAGTTCTCATTAAATATACAAATGTGTATCTAGACATGTCATCTATGAATGTGATGAAATATTTATTGCCACCTCTTATTATCATTCCATTTAATTAACAAATGTCAGAATGCATAAGATCAAGTATTTTGTTATCTTTTTTTACACTAGGTTATGGTTTCTTAGTTATTTTAGATAGCATGTATATTTCACATTTTTCATTAATCTTATGATCATAAGCAATCATACCATCTTTAGACATAAGTTTCATAGTTTTAAATCTAACATGAGGAAGTCTATTATGATATAAAGAAAAAGAATCAACAATATAAGCAAAATTACTAGTTTTATTGATATCCACAGTTAATTTGAACATTCCATTACAAGAGTACCCTTTCCCAACAAAGACCCTATTCTTAGACATAATCAACTTTAGAGCTGGACTTGGATATATATTACTATCTAACAAGGCTAATACCTGCATTGCAGGGTGAGAGCTGAGAAGGCCAATTCAAGCTGCGATGGGGAGCTGAAAACTGTGAGAGTGGGACTGAAGGTCTTGCTAGCAAATGGTGGAAGACAAGTTATCATCCACACGGATAACATTCAATTGTCGGGATGCTACAACGAGGAAGAGAAGATACTTGTTGGAGTACTAGAGACAAAACAAGAGAATGCTGGGCTCTTCTGCAACAACTGGACCACTGGGAAGCCATTCATGTTCCGAGGGAGGACAACCTTGCTGCTGATCATCTTGCAAAATTAGGAAGAAACACTAATAGAAGCTGGAGTTTTAAGAGCATCAATGAGATGCCTAGTCAATTACAAAGTTTTGTGTTTAGGTTGATAGATTATGTATTTGGTTAGCTAAATGTGCTCTGTTAAAAAAACAAGAAAAACAAGAAAAACAAAAAAAACAAAAAAACAAAGACCTCATTCTTAGACATAATTAACTTTTCAGCTTCTAAAACAACCTTAATTCCCTTGCTACACATAAAGAACATTAACCAAAGTCAATTTCTTTCCGGAAGTAAAGTGAAGCTCTATGGTTCCTTTTCCAAGAAGCTTTTCCATAGCATTATTGCCCATGACTACATGTTGATCTTCCTTTGTCTCTTCAAACTCCTTGAATTGAGTTTTGTCATTGCAAATGTGAATGGTTGCACCGGAGTCATACCACTATTCTAGTGATTTGGTATTGGTTACCATGTTTGTGGGATCGAAAATACCTGCATAGCATTGTGTCTGTGAAGAGACACCAGGCGACATATCGAATCACAAATATCATATTTGTTTTGTAGGTTCTTCCATTCCTAATAGAGGCAAGCCTCTATTATTAATTACAACAGACAGAGTCTTAGGAACCTCCGATTAAGGGCAAAAGTACAAGTAAAGGCAATGAATAAAAATAATTCTATTTATTTGAAAATCATGACTTTTTATTACATATGAATATCATCATAGGATATTTATACATATTATTTATTCATTTATTTAAATGACACAACCTTCCGCCTTGGAACGTATATATGCTTCGCCACTTTTCGTTTCATCAGCCGCCTCAAATGCATGCTCCGTCGCAGCCTTGAGATTCGTACCGCTTCAGGTTTAAGTTTATATTGACCATCTCGAGGTAAGTATTCCATCGCCACCTTGAGACTCATGTTATTTTAGGATTTGTATTTCATCGAATGCTTCGAGTTGAATACCATTTTAAGATTTGTATTTCATCATCCGCTTCAAGATGCGTGTTCTATCGCCACATCGAGATGCGTGTCACTTTGAGATATGTATTTCATTATCCATCTCAAGATAAGTGTTCCATCGTTGCATTGAGATGCATGTCACTTTGAGATTTGTATTTATATCGGCGACTCTGAGATGTGTGTTACTTTGTCACATCAGGATGTGTGCCATTTTGAGATTTGGGTTTTATCAGCCACCTCGAGATAAGTGTTCCACCACTACCTCAAAATATGTCACTTCATGATATATTTTATTAGCTGCCTCAAGATGTGTATTCCATCATCGCATTGAGATGTGGGCCGCTTTGAGATTTGCGGCACTTTGAGATATGTGCATTATTTTTATTTTATTTTGTTATAGATATATGTACACGAATATATATATTAATAGGGTTGAGATTGTCAAGGAGTCGCCCAAATAATCAACTACATGGGGACATCACAACAGACCTACTAAAACCCCTCACCACCCAAGGTGCCGAGCTCCTCCCTACTAAGGTGCCGAGCTCCTCCCACTTTGGAAAATACCCCAAATGCCCGAGCACCTCATCACCCTTCGCCAGAGCAAGCTGCCCCCAGTGCAACCCCTCCTCCTGCAGCCTCTCACGTGAGAGTCTCTTCCGGAATCTTCTAGAAGCTCAGTCAGTTAGTCGGTTGGGAAATCAGTTGTACAGTTACAAGTTAGTTAGACCGTTGCACCGCCAGCCTGGAATCTAGAAGCGTCTAGAAGGATCTTTGAAATTTGGACTAGGCCGGGAGGCCGAAATGGGCACCCACGTGCTCAAATTGAGTGGCTTGCTCCCCAAGCCTCACCCCAGCCTCCAGACCCTATAAATACCCCCTTCCCCCAGTTCAGCAGGAATAAATTGAAGTGTTGGCGAAGCCCTGCTCCGCTGGAGAGCTGAGCTCCCATCATCTTCTCCTCCTTCTTCTCCACCTCCATTTTCTTTCTTTAGAGCTCATCAATGGAGCTCTACTTTGTAAATCTGAAGGAGAGCTAGTGGATTTCGCCTCCATGAGAGGGGCACGTGGTTTTTTCCCCATTTTTGGGGTTTTCCACCTTAACTCTTGGGTGTTCTCTGTTTTTTGGAGTTCTTTTCCTTGATTTTTTGATTCTTCTCCTTTCCCTTTCAAATACAAATTCAAATGTCGGTTGAATTTGGAGTTTGATCCGAATTTCGCACCAACAATATCCTTTTTCTTTACTTATGGCTCCCGGCTTCCACTTATGGCTCCCGGCTTCACGAAGCAAGAAAACATGAGAGGAGGGCTTCATCTTGGTGGCGGCGACAAGATCAACACCACCACTCTCCGGGGTAGTGTTCTTTCTCCGGCGACGACATCCACAAGGGAGAGGCCGAGCGGCTTAGCGAGGGCTGGCGACGATGGCCTCCACAAGAGAGCCGAATGTTTGTTAAAGGTTGATGGCGACGGCCTCCACAAGGGAGCCGAAAGTTTGTTGAAGGTTGACGGCGACGGACTCCACAAGGGAGCCAAAAGTTTGTTAAAGGTTGATGGCGACGGCCTCCATAAGGGAGCCGAAAGATTGTTGAGGATTAACGGCGACGGCCTCCACAAGGGAGCCGAAAGTTTGTTGAAGGTTGACGGCGATGATGAAAATATGGGAGAGGAGTGGGGCCTTGATCTCCTTATGCTATATTATAGTCGATTGACGAACCTGAGCCTGTATCCTTCGGCAAAGCCATTAGAGACAGGCATGTGTCGGATCGACCACACGGCTTCTTGCTTCACAAAGAGGAGAGGATGGAGGAGATCTCTCTCTCTCTCTCTCCCCCCCCCCTCCCCAAAAGTCTCTTCTCAAGAGGTCTCCCATCCTTTATTTATAGATCTTCACAACCTAGATGATAATGTTGAAATTTTAATTTGAGTTTTAATTATCATTATCTCATAATCTAGATAAGATCAAAATTTTGAATTTTAATTTTAATGATCATAATCTAGATTTAGGTATAACCTTGAATTTTGAATTTTAATCATCAAGAGATTAGATCAAAAATTTAAATTTAAATTTTAATGATCATAATCTAGATTTATGACATTGAATTTGAATTTTAATCATCATAATCTAGATAAGATCAAAACTTGAATTTAAATTTAATTTATTTATTTTTTGTCTCGAGATTTGTATTCTCGGACTATCTTGGGATCTGTGTTTCTGAGATTGTCTCGGGATTTGCATCTTTAGCTTGCCTCGGGATACGACCGGATATATATTTTTTTTTAATTTAAAATATCTTAATTTCAAGATACTTCTAGGAATATATTTCATTGGAACCCTTCAAATATTGGTATATTGTAATTTTAATGCATATATATATTTATGTGTATGTATTTTTTCGACACAAACAAATGCCCCCTTCATACTTCTCTCACGAAGTTTGTTTGAGAGAGAGAAGTATGAACATAAAATTTTTTTATTTCTATGGCCGAGCCTTTTTTAGGAGACCTGTTGTCATTTTCATTTTTTTTCTCTTTTTTTTTTTTTGGAAAACATGGGAAGTCAATGTGTTTGCCTTAGGAAGTACATTTAATTGTACATAACCGGTCTTTCTCTCACAAGAAGCCAGACGTTCCGTCATAGATAAACATTTTTTTCATTGATGGGTGGCATTGGTATTTCTCCATTAGCGTTATGCAACTTTTTGTAGATGATCACCACAACATATGGACCTTCCCAGTTTTATTTTATTTTTTTTCATTTTTTTAGGGCTCCTGGGGCATTCATTGGTGATGATGATTCTCCTCTGGACTAGGACCATATCTCCTTCTGTAAATTTTTCCAAAATCAAGCCAACTTGTTGTGAGTTTGGGATATTTTTGTTTTGATTTGATATTTTGCAATGTCATCCTGAATTTCAAGAGGTAGGACTGCTTCAATTCCAAACACCAAATTATGTAGTGTGGAATGTGTTGGAGTCTTATAGGTGGCATGATAAGCTCACAATATCTTAAGGAGTCTATTACGTCAATCTCTTTTATTTTGGATATAGCTTTCTTTGGATCTGGATGTCGATGGATACCATCCCCATGTATTTGGCATGAATGACATCTTTTGGTACGAATGGCGTCTTTTAGCACGTTCAAATGCAATTTTTACCATGGTTGACCAATGATATCCCATGCATTTAATCTTAAGTCGCATCATGGGTCCGAATTGATATGCACCACATATCCCGGAGTGTACATCTCGCATTCCTTCTTTTGCTTCTATGAAAGACATCGCATTTATAAGGGTTAATCTTAGGGCTCCTCGCTTTATCTGAAGGCCTTCTGACTTGTCCCTTAATATTTCATAAATGGTTGCCCCCAGTCTTCCTTGGGCATCTCGAACATGAAGACTTCCATTTTGTCCCAAATATTTTCCTCATTGAGGATTAGACTTATGAGTCTTCTATTTCTTATAGTGATTTGAATTTCTTTGTAGTCTGGATTCGCTTACCACGAGTCTTCAAATATGTATTCATTCTTGCCCTCATCACGGAGGATACAAGTTTGAGATTTCATATTTCCTTGGTGATCTCATCATATGAGTGTATGAGAACCCTAGTGGGGATCTTTATCATTTCATTATTTTTAGAAGCGTCATGTTTCACCTTACCTCATTAATCGAGGATACAAGTTTGACGTTTCATATTTCCTTGGTAATCTCATTATATGAGAATATGAGAACCCAAGTGAATTTCTCTTAGAAGTCTCGGATCCATTGTCAGAATATGCGAAACTTCAAGAGTCATATTTTTACTTGACCTCGTTGATGGAGGATACAAGTTTGAGATTTCATATTTCTTGGTGATCTCATCATATGAGTATCTGAGAACCCAAGTGGATTTTTTTTTTATTAAAAAGTCTCGGCTCCATTGTCGAAATATGCAAAACTTCAAGAGTCATATTATACCTGACCTCATTAATGGAGGATGCAAGTATGTCATTTTACATATCTTGGTGATCTCATTATATGAGTGTATGAGAACCCAAGTGGATTTTTCTTAGAAGTCTCGGCTCCATTGTCGAAATGTGCGAAACTTCAAGAGTCATATTATACCTGACCTCATTAATGGAGGATACAAGTTTGACATTTCATATTTCCTTGGTAATCTCATCATATGAGTGTCTGAGAATCCAAGTTTGATATTTTATATATCTTGGTAATCTCATCCTATGAGCGTCTGAGAACCCAAGTGAAGAATTTCCATTTTTTATCTGACATAGCCGAATGGTTGTGTCAAAATATTTATGTCGTATCCCCTTTTTCATTTGATTTCAGATGACATATGCATCATAGCTTCCCTCATCCTTCTAAAAGGTTTATGGAGCTTCATGATGAACTTTGATGTCTTCTATCATTTTTGACTTTCTATTTCAGCTTTTATGATTTGAAAAAGTCGGGTAACACCTTTAGACTAGTTTTGTCCAACTTCTTCATATATGAGATTAGCTCTTGAAGTGATATATGCTGAGGAAAGCCACCTCAGGATTTGTATTCTTCTTCAGTCACCTCGGGAATTGTATTCTCGGGCAACATCAGGATTTGTGTTGCTTTGAGATATGTGCTTCACTGCCTCAGGATACACAAGTACTTTATCAACTTTAAGATTTGTATTTCCATCAGTTGTCTCGAGAGGTGCTTCATTATTGATTCGAGATTTGTGATGCCTCGAGATGTGTGTTGCACTGCCTCGGGATGTACTGTAATAACTACTCCAAAAATTTTGGAAAAAAAAAAGCGATTTGTTATGAGGACTTGTTTGGAGGATTAATAGATCTTTGGGTTTAACTGAAAAGAGTGGACTCAAGAATGACTTGCGTGTAATGAAGATTTGTTAGTTGGGCTTGCATGTGAAAATCTGTTGATTATAAAGGTTTAAGGACTGCTTGGAAAGGAGATGTCCCACAAGGGGTTAAAACCTAAAATTCTCCTATCTTATATCACACCCCACTATCTTTTCACTTCCGGTTGGTCAAAGGCCTTGAAAGTGAAACCACCCACCCACTATCTCTTGGAAGGACTTTAATGTAAAGGACATTGGATGGTGATGTGTTGCACATTGATGATATATACATATATTTAATGTAAAGGACATTGGATGGTGATGTGTTGCACATTGATGATATATATATATATTTAATGTAAAGGACATTGGATGGTGATGATATATATATATATTTAATGTAAAGGACATTGGATGGTGATGTGTTGCACATTGATGATATATATATATATATATATATATATATATATATATATATATTTATATGCTCTTGAAGAGTTAAGGTAGCAAATTGATGGGTGTGTATTATATATATATATATGCTCTTAAAGATTCAAGACTTCACAAAAATGGATTTACTTTAGCTTGGACCTGAGTGTAATTAATTGCACAAAGATGATTGGATTAATTTAGGTCTCGTGAGCCCACCTACAGACTAAGCTTTTGTGATGGAACCAACATCACTATAGATGACATGAATTAAGATCCAATTGTAGCTGGATTTCCAAAGCCACTAACCTCAAAGTCATTGTGATTTAAAAACCATGCCTGAACCCTTTAAAAATCAGGAATCTCTCAAAAAAAAAAGGAAAAAGTTGTCTTCTCTTTGACAGGGAGGCATGGTGCTCAAACCTATGTGTGTAAAGGAGAGAGAGAAATGAAAGGAAGGGGAAAATTAGCTCACTGCTGAGAAAGGGAGAGTTTCACATCAAGAGTTTCGCCTTTTGTTTCCAATTTTGGAGATCCGGAGCTAGGGTTGAGAGATAACGGCGATTGAGAACTTATTCGGGCTAGCAATCAGGTCTAGAGAAGGTGTACAGGACTTGATGGTCAGGATAGTTCCGGTAGTGATCTCCCAACACTCCAAAAAAAAGCTCTTCCATCCGTTGCTGTTGACGGTGGCGGGAGCTCGGGGGAAAGCGCCGATGCAATGCGTCAGGAGAGCACTAGTTGCTACCATGCTTTATGGAACTACAGTTTTGCTCAAGACTGACAAAGACCAGAGATTGGTTATCATATTAAACTCTACAGATAATCTACTTACCTCTCTGATGGTAACTTCCTTGAGAACTACAAGTCTTGTGATGCTTTAGATGAGTTAGTACAACGAAATGTGATTATCTGCATTTGAATTTTGATTGCTAGTTGCATCTTGACATTCAAAGAATTAGTATAAAGTCTTAACTGAGTTGTTAAACTTGGGGGGTATTTTCCTTTCCCTATGACTTTCTTGATGAGCATCTGGTAGCTTTAATAGTTCATAGTGTAATAAATTCCATGTCGTGAGTTGCATCCATATAACTTGATTATTCTCAACCTTATTGGAAATAAGAGTTGTGGAATGATACTCTTATTAGGATGGATTCCATGAGAAAGTTGGAGGCAATGGAAGGAATTAAACTTGAAATTAGGGCATAGATAATATATTTTACAAAAGAGATAGATGGTGTCATTAATGTTAGAGTTCAGGTTTGTTGTGTAGGTTCTGGGAGTTTATGCTAATACAAATGATATTTTGGATTGGGTGGAGGTTATGTAGTGAATGTTGTCAGGATTTGGGAGTTATAGCAGTTGAATTAACTACAGTTATGATTCTCTTAACAATATATGAAGCCTCTTTGCTAATGATTTGCAGCAATATCTATTGTTTTGCGATCATAATCCTTTGATCTTGGCCATAAGAGCAGCTATTTCCCTTTTTCTTTGCCCCTTGAGTAAATGATCTGTGTATAGGATCTATTTACAAGTAAAGACGGACTGACATCTGTTTCTTAGTTGCATATATCTGATAGTTGTAACCTGTACCATTGATTGTCATCATAGAGGAAAATGTGGGAAATCAAGAAGGTAACCTGTTACATAGTATCAGATTTAATGAACGAATATAAGAGGGAGTGTCTTCTGTAGTCCTTGGAAGGTTATTGTAAGTCTCCTCAATTCTTGGCTGCATTCAACCATCTTCTGGGCAATCTAAATAAGTAGAAGATTAAGATACATTTACTACCCAAAGGTGTGAGATATAAAATAACAAGTAGCATAGAGAATGTCTGAATCAAAGTGAGAGGAAGGAAGAGTTTTATGTAGAATAGGAAGAGAGCAAAGAACTATATCCTGGCATTAAATTCTGAAATTTATATACTCTTCTCAATGGGATAGCAAAATTGTAATGCTAGTGTTAAAGAGTGATTTAGTTCCTCTTGAAGGTGATTCCTTGTAATATGTTTTCATGAAACCCTTCTACTTAATGATGAGAACCTTGGGATCAGTTGGTATGGATTCTGTGGGGGGTTTTTACTGCAAATTTTAATGCTCTTATATATATGCATGCATTTGTTTATATGTATACGTATTGAGTATAGTGTAGTGGATGTCAACTCAGGAGTGGGTTCAACTCTTGGTGAGCTCACCCGACAACAAGATGATAATGTTTCTTGTGATTGTATGCATGCATGCATGCATATGTAGTTAATCTTAGAGCATGATAAACCATGGTTAATGAATTTAAACCTATCCAAGTTGATGATATTAGCAAATTTCTTTGAAATTTAGTATAGTATTTTCCTTGATCTGAAGTATATTGTGGTTGTTTTGAGATGTGGTTGTTTTGAGATGTGTGCTCCATCGCTGCCTCAAGAATGTTGAAATAACAGGGATATAAATGAATAAATGGCATCATATATAGCTTCCCAATTTAAACTATTTTGCATACTCAAAATATAATAATCAATAAAACCTTGAAGCATCAAACAGATAACATGATGAATAATATCCAACAACATATTACATTGGATAATCAAAACATTACAGGCAGTGACATGGATAGATGGCAAATAGATAAAGTATGCAGTAATATTATTAAAGAAACCTGACTGTATGTTCTTTTGTAAATTTAAATCATGATAAGAAATTATATATTTAAATATCATACAAATAGGATATGTAATGATATTATAAGTTAAACCTAACAACATACTGATATTCATATTCAAAACATAATGGATAATAATATATTTAAACATGATATTCATGAGATAAGAGACAACCAATAGTATACTAATTTGCAGATTTAAGTCATGATAATTAGTAGCACATTTAAAGATGAGATCAATAAGATTTGTGATAAAATTATAAATTGGATCTAACAACATGCTAGTTTTTAGATTTAAAATACGATAATAGTCAAAACCTAACATGAAATGTCTGTGGATAGTTAGAAAATCAGAAATCAGAAATCTTACGGATGCTTATGAGAGATCGATTAACAGAGAAGCGCGTGGGTACGCTGTCCCAGAAGAACTATTCGCCGCCTCGTGCAAGGCTTCACAGGCGATGTTCAACAGAGATACTTCTCCTCCCTCCGTGATTACCGCGTCCGCGAAAGGGTTCGAGGATCGGCGTAGATGCAGCACAACACAAAACAGGATTTCCCCCAAAAAGAATGAACAGAGAAAAGAAAAGAGGAAGGGAAGGAAAGAGATGATCTCTCTTTCTGTTTTATCAAAAGAAAACCCTATTTACTTTTCTGGATCGTGCCCTTTCACTTCTCGTTATAACGGATAGCGCCTGCTCGCGCTTTATTAACGGGACGTGACCCCGGTTCAACAGGCATCATGAGGAGTTTTTAAACATTTTCACAAAAGTCCCCAATATGTTATAAAACCCAAATTAAATATGTTTTGCAAAATAGTCCCCGTATTTATAAATAATAACTTCCCAAAATAACATAAAGTTTTTTTTGCAAAACAAACCCCATAAATTTTGTATTTTTGCATAACAAAGAATTGTGTCATTTCAGGATTTATAATTTCATCGGCCATCTTGAGATGTGTGTTTCGCTATGCCTCAAGATTTATGTCATTTTGGAATTTATATTTTTATCAGCCATTTTGAGATTCGTGCTCCATAGTCGCCACGAAATCCATGGTTGTTTCGATATTTGTATTTCACCAGCTACCCCGAGATGTGTGCTCCATTGCCCCCTCGAGATTTGTGATGTTTCCAGATTTATATTTCGTTGGCTACCTTGAGATGTGAGCTTCACCATGCTTCAAGGTTGGCGCTGTTTTGGAGATTTATATTTTGATTGGATGTCTTGAGATGTGTGTTTCACCATGTCTCAAGATTTGTGACATTTTGGAATTTATATACCATGTCTCAAGATTTGTGATATTTTGGAATTTATATATTCATCGGCTATCTTGAGATGTATATTTCACCATGTCTCAAGATTTGTGTCATTTTGGGATTGTTGCCATCTCAAGAAGCTTCTTTCATCGTTGCTTCGAGATTTGTGGCTGCTTTGATATTTGTGTTTCATCAGCTGTCTCGAGAGGTGTGTTCCATCCTTGCCTCGAGAGTTGTGCTGCCTTGAGATTTATATTTCATTAGCTATCTCGAGATGAGCGTTTCATCATCACATTGAGATATGTGCTGCTTTGAGATGTGTGCTTCACTGCATCGGGATACACACTTCATCGCTTGGGATTTGTATTTTCATCAGCTTCATCATCATCTTGAGATCTGTGCTGCTTCGAGACGTGTGCTTCACTGCATCAGGATGCACACTTCCTCGCTTGGGATTTGTATTTTTATCAACTGCCTCGAGATGAGTGTTTTATGATCACCTTGAGATTTGTGCTGCTTCGAGATGTATGCTTCATTACATCGGGATGCACACTTCCTCGCTTGGGATTTGTATTTTCATCAGCTGCCTCGAGATGAGTGTTTTATGATCACCTTGAGATTTGTGCTGCTTCGAGATGTATGCTTCATTACATCGGGATGCACACTTCCTCGCTTGGGATTTGTATTTTTATCAGCTCCCTAGAGATAAGCATTTTATGATCACCTTGAGATCTGTGCTGCTTCGAGATGTGTGCTTCACTGCATCGAGATGCACACTTCCTCGCTTGGGATTTGTATTTTCATCAGCTGCCTGGAGATGAGCGTTTAGTCATCACCTTGAGATCTGTGCTGCTTCGAGATGTGTGCTTCACTGCATCGGGAAGCACACTTCCTCGATTTGGATTTGTATTTTTATCAGCTGCCTCGAGATGAGCGTTTTATGATCACCTTGAGATCTGTGCTTCTTCGAGATGTGTGCTTCACTGCATCAGGATGCGCACTTCACTGCTTGGGATTTGAGGATGTTGTTTCTATGGGGCTGATGGAAGATTTTATTTCCCCTATGTTGGATGGTGGCTTCTTGCCCCCTGTGCGGCATGTAGCTTGATCCTTCTTCTCTTATGCCCTTTTAGGACTCCATTGCATTTCATGGGGCGTCTTATGAATGGTGTGTGTGATGAACCTCCTTGGGCCTCAATGACCATCCAAATGATATGGTTTATATATCCATGTTTTCTGATGAAAATGCTTTAAAGAGGATTTAGTGTTGGAAAGAAAATGGGTTCATCCTCACTATCCCTCCTTTTTAGGAAAATTTTGTTATTGAAGGTCAACTCCCATTCCTTGCCCCCTGTGTGGCATGTGACTTGATCCTTCTTTTCATATGCCATTTTAAGACTCCATCATAGTATATGCGGGATTTTGTGAATGTTGCATGTGGAGGATCTCCCTAGGCCTCTGTGACCATCTAGATGATATGAATTTGTGCATCCCTTTAAAGAGGATTTTGGGTTGGAAGGAAAATGGATCCATCCTCTTTATCTTTCTTTCTAGGAACATTATGTTGTTGAAGGTTAACTCCTGTTCTTTGCCTCTTGTATGGCATGTGACCCAGTCCTTCTTCACTTATGCCCCCATGATCTTATGAATGGTGCAAGTGATGGGCCTCCTCAGGCTTTAATGACCATCCGGCTATACGTATTTCTCCATCCATTTTATTTTTACAACTTGGAGTAAGAGGTTATGATGTGACGGATCAATTTAGTCGAAGACTATTTTGCATATACTTTATAAATATTGTTCTTTTTCTTTCTTTTTCTTTGTCTTCTTTGTTTTGTTTTGTTTTGTTTTTGTTTTTTTTTTTTTTTTTTGCTCTTGTTATTGATTCTTTTTTTGATTTTTTTTGGTCATTTTTTTATTTATTTATTTATTTATTTTTTGCAATCCTTTAGCAAGTTTGAAGATCCCCTTTTCTCAAACTTTTTGAAGGTGCGGTCATCATCTTCTTCTGTAGAAATTACCCTCTAAGGCTGGGCTGGGGTAACCCCTACAAGATGAAGGTCAACGCCCATGGATGGAATATATGAGACTATTAGGGTCCCTATTGATGGTGAGCTTCCAACTGCAACAGAGATTCTACTGCAACAAAGACCCCATTAAAAATTCATAAGCCTCTACTCGTACTTTTGCCTTAAAGATGGGAGGTGGAATATTGTCCCCACCAGGCATGCCAGAATTTGTGGGATCGAAAATACCCGCCTGACATCGTGTCTGTGAAGAGACACCAGACGACATATCGAATCACAAATATTATATTTGTTTTGTAGGTTTTTCCATTCCTAATAGAGGCAAGCCTCTATTATTAATTACCCAGACAGAGTCTTAGGAACCTCCGATTAAGGGCAAAAGTACAAGTAAAGGCAACAAATAAAAATAATTCTATTTATTTGAAAATCATGACTTTTTATTACATATGAATATCATCATAGGATATTTATACATATTACTTATTCATTTATTTAAATGACACAACCTTCCACCTTGGAACGTATGCTTCGCCACTTTTCGTTTCATCAGCCGCCTCAAATGCATGCTCCGTCGCAGCCTTGAGATTCGTACCGCTTCAGGATTTAAGTTTATATTGACCATCTCGAGGTGAGTATTCCATCGCCACCTTGAGACTCATGTTATTTCAGGATTTGTATTTCATCGAATGCTTCGAGTTGAATACCATTTTAAGATTTGTATTTCATCATCCGCTTCAAGATGCGTGTTCCATCTCCACATCGAGATGCGTGTCACTTTGAGATATGTATTTCATTATCCATCTCAAGATACGTGTTCCATCGTTGCATTGAGATGCGTGTCACTTTGAGATTTGAATTTATATCGGCGACTCTGAGATGCGTGTTACTTTGTCACATCGGGATGTGTGCCATTTTGAGATTTGGGTTTTATCAGCCGCCTCGAGATAAGTGTTCCACTACTACCTCAAAATATGTCACTTCATGATATATTTTATTAGCCGTCTCAAGATGTGTATTCCATCATCGCAACGAGATGTGTGTCACTTTGAGATTTGCGGCACTTTGAGATATGTGCATTATTTTTATTTTATTTTGTTATAGATATATGTACACGTGTGTGTGTGTATATATATATATATATAAAAGACCTTTTCTTTATTGACAAACATCTGACAATTCTTTTTTTTTATATATTTTTTAATTATTTTTATTTTTTTACATCTGCAGCTTTCACGACTTTTCTTGTGTTTTTGTTTATCCCCTTCTTTTCCTTCTTTTAATTCATATCCCTTTTTATTTATTTTCTTCCTTTTTTATTTTTTATTTTTACACCTCCTGTTTCGTTGCCCCTCCGTTTTCATCTTTTTATTTTTTATTTTTTTATTTATTTTTATATCCTTTCCTTTCTCCCTTTTTTCTCTCTTTCTTTTTTTTAATATATTTTTTTTTCTTTTTTTTATTTATTTGTTTTACCGTCCCTCTTATGATTGATTTTTTTTTTTATCCCTCTCTCTGTGCTTATTCTTCTTTTTATTTTATTTTATCTCATATCTTTTTTTTTTTACTTATGGCTCCCGGATTCCGCTTATGGCTCCCGGCTTCGCGAAGCAAGAAAACATGAGAGGAGGGCTTCATCTTGGTGGCGGCGACAAGATCAACACCACCACTCTCCGGGGTAGTGTTCTTTCTCCGGCGACGACATCCACAAGGGAGAGGCTGAGCGGCTTAGAGAGGGCTGGCGACGATGGTCTCCACAAGAGAGTCGAATGTTTGTTAAAGGTTGATGGCGACGGCCTCCACAAGGGAGCCGAAAGTTTGTTGAAGGTTGACGGCGACGGCCTCCACAAGGGAGCCAAAAGTTTGTTAAAGGTTGATGGCGACGGCCTCCACAAGGGAGCTGAAAGATTGTTGAGGATTGACGACGACGGCCTCCACAAGGGAGCCGACAGTTTGTTGAAGGTTGACGGCGACAGCCTCCACAAGGGAGCCGGGAGCTTGTTGAAGGTTGACGGCGACGGCCTCCACAAGGGAGCCAAAAGTTTGTTGAAGGTTGACAGCGATGATGAAAATATGGGAGATGAGTGGGGCCTTGATCTCCTTATGCTATATTATAGTCGATTGACGAACCTGAGCCTGTATCCTTCGGCAAAGCCATTAGAGACAGGCCCGTGTTTGATCGACCACACGGCTTCTTGCTTCACAAAGAGGAGAGCATGGAGGAGATCTCTCCCCCCCCCAAAAGTCTCTCCTCAAGAGGTCTCCCCTCCTTTATTTATAGGTCTTCACAACCTAGATGATAAGGTTGAAATTTAATTTGAGTTTTAATTATCATTATCTCATAATCTAGAAAAGATCAAAATTTTGAATTTTAATTTTAATGATCATAATCTAGATTTAGGTATAACCTTGAGTTTTGAATTTTAATCATCAAGAGATTAGATCAAAAATTTAAATTTAAATTTTAATGATCATAATCTAGATTTATGACCTTGAATTTGAATTTTAATCATCATAATCTAGATAAGATCAAAACTTGAATTTAAATTTAATTCATTTATTTTTTGTCTCGAGATTTGTATTCTCGGACTATCTTGGGATCTGTGTTTCTGAGATTGCCTTGGGATTTGCATCTTTAGCTTGCCTCGGGATACGACCAGATATATTTTTATTTTAAATTTAAAATATCTTAATTTCAAGATACTTCTACGAATATATTTCATTGGCACCGTTCAAATATTGGCATATTGTAATTTTAATGCATATAGATATTTATGTGTATGTATTTTTTCGACACAAACAATGTTTACTTATGAAATCATACCAATGTGCATTTTGGAAACCATGGCCACCAATTCTTCATCTTTTTTGTTCACCACATTTGCTTTATTTGAGTTCTCCAACTTTCTCTTTTTGTAGGATTTACAATCCTTCTTGAAGTGCCCCTTCTTTCCATAATGAAAATGTTTTTTCTTTATTTTGGAATTATCCGAAGGGTCTGCCACATTATTGGAGTTGTTGGTGTTGTTGTAGTCAACAAATTTCCTCTTTTGGAATTTCTTCTTGTCCTTGGCACCATGCTCAATCATGTTGACTTTGGAACCATTCACTTGTGCACTTTTGCCTTCACGGATCCGAGTCTCCTCTTCAATCCAAATGTGCATCAAGAGTTGGTCCACACTCAAGGTCTCATTTGAATGCATGAGTTTCTTTCTATAATTGCTCCAAGATGGTGGCAATTTTGCAATGATTGCCGCCACTTGAAATTGATCTGAAATTTCAATCTTCAAATCCTTGAGTTTGGACACTAGGACTTGCAATTCATCAACCTATGGTACTATGGACTTGTGGTCCACTGTCACAAATTCAAAATACTTTAAGGAAATAAATTTATCGACACTTTGTTTTTTATTTGTGTACTTTGTCTCCAATGCTTTCCAAAGTTCCACCGGATCTTCATAACCTCCAAAAAGATCATATAATCGATCGGAAAGTGTCTCCATTATATAGCCACGACACCGAATTCGATCTTGTTCATACTTCTCCAATTTGGCCCTATCTTCATCGTTGCTCTTGTCATCCAATGGTGGAGGCTTTGGATGACCTTCATCCATAACATGTTGGATCTTCAACTCCATAAGCATAAATTTGATCTTGTCCTTCCATCGAGTGAAACTCATGCCATTACCATCAAAACGGTCCAACTTGAATTCATGGTCCTTCACTTGATTGTAGTCTTGTTGTCCATCTTCACAATCAAATTCAGAACTAGAAATAACACTTTAAGAATGTTGTGGATAGTAGGGTTTACAAATCGAAGAATAAACAATGGCTTGGATGCAAAACAATCAAGATAGTTTTGTCCTTAAAGTGCTATTTGCCCCCCACTACTAAGAGTATGTTGAAGGGTTTGAATGACAAATAACCTTCCAGTATTCACCAAAGCCAACCAAGAAGAAAAGATCAACAATTTCTTTGTTCTTGCCAAATAATACTCAAGAACAAGTTTAAAGAATAAAGAAAGGAATTTGAGAGTGATTGTAATATATTATTTGCCATTGGTTTTTTGTTGTATTTATAACCCAATGGTGTCCTAAACACATCCCTTTGGAAAAGGCACATACTCTTTCAAAGTAAAAGAGTACAACCTTTGGTGAAAAGGCACGCCCAATTTCAAAGTGAAAGAATACAACCTTTGGTAAACTTAATTTCTTTATTTTTACTTAGTTTTTCAAGCTATCATGTCTTATAAGCATTACACAAACGCTTATTTTCCAACAGGATCATGCCACCTGAGAGTAGCCTGACTTCTTAGGTCAGCTTAAGCCGAAGACTTGCCGACCTAACAAGTCGGGGGGAAGAATTATGGGGGGAAATCTCCATCGTACACGTGGTGTAATCCTAGAGACAAAGAGATTAGAATGCCCCCTAACGACCTTGTAACCAAGTGATGCGGAGAGCTTCTAGAAGGCATCTGAGGCGCTCCGAGCAAGCTTCTCCAAGAAGCCAGAAGGCTTCATCCGAGCTGGCACTTACTTGGCGCCCAAGCAATAGCTTGCTTGACATCCAAGTCACCTCCAACCGTTCAATTGACTCTCAAAAGGTATAAAAGAAGTTGATGAGAGAGAGGAGGGGACCTCTTCTGGGATCTTCTTCCCTGGACTAAAACCACCCCACAAGCTCCAACTCTCTCAAAGATCTCTCTCTCTCTCTCTCTCTCTCTCTCTCCCCTAACTAACTCTCTATTCCAATTTCTTTTCTGAATCCCTTTGGGAGAAATTTTCAATCTCTCTTCTCTTCTCCTTGATCCCGTTTGGCAGACTTGATCGTCGGAGGGTCCAAGAATAAACCCTGGACTTCCCCTTGCAAGACACATTCATTGTCGGACTTCGACAACAGAGGGAGTTCTTCTCACCAGATCTATCACTAGAGGTTGATCGTATTTCCTGTTCTCAGCCGAAGAAGCTACCATCTCCATCAAATTTTACTAATTGATCTGGATCGGCTCTGATTCCAAGGAAGAGATGATTCTATGCATCAACAGATTACAATTGGTAATCCATAAGCTTGTCGACGAATCGCAGGCGGCTTTTATCAAGGGGCAATGTATCTAAGACAATACAATGGTAGCAGAAGAATTAATTCACAAAATGAGAACCATCTACCAAGATGGGGTGTTGTTTAAAGTTGACTTCAAGAAAGCATTCGATATGGTTGATTGGGACTTATTGATGGAGATACTTACTACACGAGAGTTCGGCCCCAAGTAGGTCTCATGGATGGATTAGGGAAATACTCAAAACATCAAAATCCAAAATACTCATTAATGGAAAACCCAAAGGGTATGTGAGACACCAAAGAGGTCTAAGGTATGGAAATTCCCTATCCTCTTACTATTCGTCATTGCGATTGATGTCTTCAACGCAACGGTAACCACGATAAACATGACAAATATATTTAGAGGAATTCAATGTGAAGGACCACATGCAAAAGGAAAATAATATCTCTATGCGGACGACTTACTTGTACTCAGTACAAGAGAAGTGGAATACCTGAGAACACTGAAATTTATCTTCTATTTCTACAAAGGGATATCAAGGCTTTACATCAACTGCCACAAAAGCTTACTCATTCCAATAAGGGCAAATGCATATTCATCGGAAACAATGGCAAGAATTCTCAACTATAAGATTGAAAGATTACATGTCAGATACCTTGGGATCCGACTATTAGGGGAAAAGCCAAGATAAGAGGACTTACTACTGCTCATTGAGAGGGTTAAAAGAAGAATTGGGACTTGGCAAGCTAAGATGTTCTCCATGGAAGGGAGAATCACTACGATCAATTCAATTCTCTCCATATTCCCAACTATTGGCTGGCTATATACAAAATACCGGAATGGGTCATAAATCGTATCGATGCCTTACGACAAAACTTTCTATGGAGGGAGCCAGACCTAAAGGGCATAACATACCAATTAGTATGTTGGAAGAGGCTCTATAGACCGAGGGAGTATTGGCTAGGAGATCGTCGATCTACACTACTATAATATATCCATGTTAGCAAAATGGTGGTGGAGATTAATCAGACCAGAATCTGCCGCAAAATCATCACCTACAAGGTCTAATACCCAATTTAGTCCCTCTATTATACCGAACCGACCCTTTTGATCCCTCTAATATAATTTGATACTTTTTGGTCCCTTTATTTTCTCGATTGAGAAATGTCAATTCTCGCACAGGCCTTTTTGGTCCCTATACATATGTCTTTCAGGCCTTTTTAGTCCCTGTACATATGCCTTTAGGAACTGAATTTTTACAATTGTGAAATTAGAGGGCCCTAAAAGACTCAATTTATAATAGAGGGACTAAAAGGGCCAGTACGGTATAATAGAGAAACTAAAATGGGTATTAGACCTAACTAAAACTATTTGAAGAATTCATATCTCAACCCCCACAAAAGACCCAGGGCATGAGCCTTTTATGAAAGGAATCACTCCACACTAGAGGACCATTGAAATAGGCATCAAAGTTACAACCGGAAAAAAGGACTCAACCAACCTTTGGAATGACAAATGGATTGGAGGATAAACCCCAAATTTACTTTGTACCTCTCTCTCACACATGATCAAAGATATGTACATTCGCTCTAGAAGATTAGGAATCTTCAGCTAAGAGAAACCTCGCTACTAAAGCAAGGCCCATTAACTAGGAAAGAAAGCAAAGAACTCAGGGACCTAATAGAGAAAATGACATTAACCCATGAGGGTATAGAGGCTGAATGTACTTGGCTTTTAGCGCAAGGTGCTAGATACACAGTAAAAATCTTTTTATAAATTCATAAGTGATGGAGGGATGAGATGCCCGATCCAAAAGAGCTTTTGGAAACTACCATATGCCAAAAAGATCAAATTGTTTGCATGGCTCACTTGGGATAACAAATTATTTATTTTGGATAACCTCACAAAGAGACATTGGAAGGGCACACAACCAATATGTTATTTGTGCAACAAGGCAACAAAAATAACACATCTCCTCATTAATTGCGCTGAAACTCGGGAAAAATGCGAGCACTACTGCTCGAGGTTTGGTTTGGGAACTACTCCCAAAAAGATATAAGATTTATGGGAAAATAATCATATGGGTAAAAAGTTTCAAAAATAAGCTCAAATTGGGTGGAATCTTGCGGTGATGCTTCACTTTGAGCACTTGGCTCGAAAAGAACCAAAGATGTTTCCATAGAAAACGTGTTTTTACCAGAATAGTATGAGGGATCAACTTTTTAATGTTATCTTGGTTTGATGCAGTTCATGCCTCTAAGAAGCCAAAGCTTGTGCCAATGGAATCCATCGTTAAGAGGAATCTCGCTTTCACCAAAGAGGGGTTGTCGCCAAACGAGGATGAAAAAGATGACTTTAAAGACACAATCACCCCAGAGAACAACAATGAGAAATGAATTGTTGGTGCCTACATCTCTATAGGGGCCTGAGGAACAGAAAACCCGATTATAATGATGTAACTCTTTTTCTTCATTGCAATAATGTGATTTATCTATTTTTATATATAAAAAAACTATCCCGATAAAATGTAGATGTAGAAAGTAACATAAAGAGAAACCTGTGAAAAGGATTTGCCAACTTCTCTGAAAATAACAATTAAACCTAGCATCAACTAAACATCCTAAATATGTAGGTACGAATTAAAGCTTTCAAAAGGCACTAGAAATTTAGCAAGATGAGGAAAAACAATCCATCCAATTGTATCTCAATAATAAGCAAATTACAAAAGCACAGAAATGTGTGTATAATCAATTGAATTCAGAATACCAAAGAAAACAAATAGGAAAGACACATTTTTTTGGTACAAAATAGGAAAGAAAAAAATATTAAATACAATGCGAATTTGCTTAAGAATGGAAACTAGTTCCGTGGTGATTCTTCCCTTCAAAAACTCAGGTGCATGGTGAGCCTCAGATGGCTCTTTAATGAAGGTGACATTACAAATTTAGCAATATAAACCATGCACATAGATGACAAGTAAACAAATATTGGATCAGAAAAATTTTAAAAGAAAATAAATCTGGAGCCCAAATAGATGATTTATTTGGTAAGAAGATGCCCCTCAAGTGTGTGCTCAATTGTCACTTATTGAACAACTCAACTTTAAAGACTATAATTAAATAAAGAATAATGATATATATATCATGACTAGACTTCCCTAATAGACTTCATGAAATGATCTCAACCATTCATGTCATCTCGAGATCATCAATAAAATCATGAAAATCATAATATAGTAACCGGTTTAGAAGATTTCTAATTTACAAATATTATTGCCCAAAAAATACTCAAAGATCTTTGAAGAGATAACATAAATCAAATCAAACTAAAGTGTGATAGTCCTTTGTTAGCATTTTAAATTGGTTATACTGGCATCAACACTTTAAACTTGATCTTTTCACACAACCACTATTTCATTTTCTCTTCCAACTAGAACATGTCTTCTCCTGCACTGACAGCAGATCTGCTTCCCAAGAGATCCACATGGAAGGCAAATGGACACACATCACAAAAACTGAAAACATTCATCTAACCAAATCCAATGGGAACCAAATATAAAATCAAAAGGTAAAAGACTCAGCAAAGTAATGTCATTCTAGATAAATCACTATTATGACTCAAATAGCACCCTTTATATGGTCACCCCTGAAACATAAAAAATAAAATTCCTTGAAGCATCAGGTAAGATGAGGCAAAAGATGACCAGCATACAGCATGAACCTAATATAAATGACAGGTCCCAGCAAATGGTAGTAACGCATACTGTTACATCAGTTAACTTCTTGTCAAAATAGAAGTAGTATGCTCAAGCTATCCAATGAATGTGCAGACAAGATAGTTACCATGGTATTCAGCCTTTACAACAATATAAAATACTGTAGAAATTAAAAAGTATCAGCAAAAATATCAGATAATAGATATTTTACGCCTCCTCTACCATATTATTTGTTAGGGTTGTCAAACACTAAACCACAGAATAAATCAAATAATAATAAACCACGAATTGCTCGAGTTATACTTGAAATGACTTTGGATGATTTGCATAAGCTATTTTTCATACACAACACAAGCCAAAATTCAGAGATTCAAGGTGGTTCTATCATCTTAGGCGTGAAGCTTTAGTCTAGAATGCCCATGACAACCACTAATTCAAAGACCATAACATGGCACTTAGAAGAATTTCCAAGTATCGCTGTAGTCCCTTAAGACCCTATTTATTGTGGAATCAATTTCTACATTGAATTCTTAAGAATAGAGTTGTTCAAATGAATTTAAAACCAATATTTTCGCTACTACCTAACTTTATGGCTGAAGGAAGAGCCTGCTCCCAGGATATCTGTTATGATTTGAAACCATTAGAATGTAGCTATTGCAAACTAACAGTAAACTCTTCTTTTGAATATCTGAATAAGGCGAATATCAGTTACTGTCTAATATTACAACTGTGGAAAGGATTACCAGGAGAAACTTAATGAGAATTCTGTCTATTTACATAGTGATAATATATTACACAGATGTAACATTGAATCCACAGCAGAGCAAAATTTCTTTGAAAATGTGTACTAACATTTGATCCTCATGGACTCTTAGTGGTCCCCTCATACTTATAATAATAACAACTAAAAAAACATTGATATCCTTCAATAGATCTTCACCTGGTGGTAGTTGTATTGCACAACCTTATGAAATCATTTAAAATTCATTTCTAATGCTAGGTACTAACATTCTCTAGTGGCAACAAAGATCGGATGCCCTAGTTTCCTTGGAATGTGACCCAATGGTAGAAAATACTGGCAACATTCTTTTAACAATGTTCCTTAATAATGAAACTTCTGTTGATATATTGCTGTAACTGGAAGGGTTAATGACTTGATGAAGGTAGAGACAAGTTAAAACCAGTTCCATGTTGAATTAGTATGCCTTGCGGAAAAAAATTCCCTATATTACTTGGATACTGATTTTTTAGGATGAAAAAATAGAGTATAACTTTCATATTTCATTAGGAGGCAAAACTATGATCAAATTGAATAGTGCAACGCTACATTACACCATCAATTAGTGGATTTCAATGTATGCTATCAAGGAAAAGTATTCAAAATTTAACTATTTCATGAGTGAAGATGGAAAAAAGCTGAGTAATTTAAGTGTTTACTTAGGCTACAAAAGCTCTGATATTTAAAGATCCATAATTAGTATTAGGTCCATGTTTAAAAGCAAGGTCTCCTATGGTACTAAATCAGGGGAATTAATTGATTTACTCTATGCACCTTGGTTTCCATCATAATGTCTCATTGAGGAGTATATGAAGAAATTCTGAACTGGTTGGGCTTGTCCTATGACTCTAAAGTGAGGATTTAATACAGGACCGGGTATGAACATGGGAAATTTATAGATAGAAATTTGAGACGTATGAATGATAAAATCTCTAACATAAACTTGAACCATAGTAATGGATGCTTGTATTTGGCTGGAAGTAAAAAAGGGTCATTTCTCAATTAAATCAACTAGATTGATACTTTTGAAGCAAAGGTTACCACTTCAACTTATCTTCTTTTGGCATAGTGTGCTATTGACGCCGGGCGGGGTAGCGATTAACTCGCAGGCTAGCCGGATCCAAAGGGGGATCACAAGGAAGACGACAAAGAGAAAGATAAACAAAGAGAAATCTCTGAAAATCCAAAAGTAAAATTATTATTCAGAATTCAATAATAAAAAACTAACCCATAAGCCGGGTTAAATGGCCTCAAAAAATAAACCTAGAAACCTTATCATCTAATCTAAATTTGCTAAAATTGACAAATTATTATTTAAAACTAAACTTATCTAAATTTAAAACTCTAAACAAATCAGATAACTCCTAAAAATCCGAGATCAACTCAGATTCAAATCCTATCCTGATTTGGCATATGAAATATTACCAAAAATAAAAAAAAGACCGAAAACCCTAATTCGGCGGATAAAATATTTTAAAAATAGAAAAAATTAACTAAAATTCTCTCAAATATGACGTCTCCATGTTGTGTGCGCCGCAAAGAGCTTTCCGAATTGGGGTCGAACGCGCGATTTTGATATCGGTAGCCAAAGTTATGACCAAAATACTGAACCACACCCAAAACTGACCCAATCTTGGAATTGACTCGATAACTTCCTGTCTTTACGT
This sequence comes from Dioscorea zingiberensis, assembly GCA_026586065.1. Taxonomy (NCBI): domain Eukaryota; kingdom Viridiplantae; phylum Streptophyta; class Magnoliopsida; order Dioscoreales; family Dioscoreaceae; genus Dioscorea; species Dioscorea zingiberensis. The sequence goes on along the minus strand of CM048818.1, from coordinate 48,958,251 downwards.
TGACCCGCCAACTCGACAACATTTGACTCGAGCCTCCTGCATCAGTCACCCCGAGTTGGAAAGAACTTGACCCCAAGTTCGACTGCACCTCTGTTGGTAGGTCTGGATCTCCGTGCTTGATCTCGCTCAAAACCCTGGAGACAGAAATTAGGTTACTAGTGTTGGTTACCGGGCTTGGAGGGTTTTCCTCCCATCGGGATGCTAACACAACGCTAGCCCTATCATTGTCATAGATGGGCTCACCAATTTCCTCCTCGGGCTCACCAATTTCCTCCTTGTAGTTGTCATAGATGAGCGAGATCTTCTTCTAGGCATCATTGTTGAAGATGGGCAAGATCTCCTCCTCCACATCATCGTTGAAGATAGGCGTGATCTCTTCCTCATCATCGTCGTAGATGGGTTGGTAGATGGGTTGGCCAAACCTCTGATCACTATGATTATGGTGCTGGACTTCCTCAGCCAGAACCTGCGCACGATAACCACGATCAAAATCGATCGCTGCCAGACGCCTTGATAATTTTTTGACTTGCTTCTGCAAATCCTTGATCATCAAGCGTTGGGTTAACTCTGTGACTTGCCTTTGTAGATCCTTGTTCATCGCCTCCAAGTAGGACTATCAAACGATCAAGCTGTTCATGAACAGCTCGAGATCGACTCGGTAAAAGCTCGAGCTAGGCTCGGAATTTCAAGCTTTTGAGCCGAGCTCGAGCCAAGTCGAGCTCGATCGAGCTGAGCTCGAAAGCTCGAAATTTAATATTAATATATTAATATATTAATAAAAAATTAATAAAATTAATAAAAATTAATAATATTATAATATATGAATAAAATATTTAATATTTAGTATTGATATATAATATATAATATAAAAAAATAATTTATAAATAAGTTTTTAATTTCAAACTAAATTCGAGATTTCAAAATTATAATTAAGTTCTTAATTTTCAGCTTTCGAGCCAAGCTCGAGCTTTCGAAATTAAAATCGAGCCGAGCTCGAGCTAGGCTATTTCGAGCCGAATTCGAGCTGGGCTCAGCCCGATCAAGCTCGGCCCGTTTACAGCCCTACCTCCAGGACGCTCAGGTCACAGTACTGGACTTCCTCAGTCGGAACTTGTCTAACCCGACGACCACGACCACCAGTCATTGATGTCGATGATGACGCTTCCCAGGAAGATGATGAGCTCTGATACCAACTAACGCTGGGCGGGGTAGCGATTAACACGCGGGCTAACCGAATCCAAAGAGGAATCGCAAGAAAGACGACAAAGAGAAAGATAAACAGAGAAAAATCTATGAAAATCCAAAAGTAAAATTATTATTCAGAATTCAATAATAAAAACTAACCTACAAGCCAGGTTAAATAGCCTCAAAAGATTAGCCTATAAACCTTATCATCTAATCTAAATTTGCTAAAATTGACAAATTATTATTTAAAATTGAACTTATCTAAATTTAAAACTCTAAACAAATCAGATAACTCCTAAAAATCCGAGATCAAATCGGATTCAAATCCTATCCTAATTTAGCATATAAAATATTACCAAAAATAGAAAAAAGACTGAAAACCCTAATTCGGCGAATAAAATATTTCTAAAAAAAAAAACTAAAATTCTCTCAAATATGATGTTCCCATGTCGTGTGCGCCGCAAAAAGCTTTCCGAATTGGGGTTGAATGCGCGATTCTAATATCGGTAGCCAAAGTTATGGCCAAAATACCGAACCACACTCAAAACCGACCCAATCTTGAAATTGACTCGATAACTTCTCGTCTTTACGTTGGCCCGCCAACCCGACAACATTTGACTTGAGCCTCCTACATCAGCTATACAAAGACAACCTTAATAGATTGGAGTGGTGTAGGACGTCAAGGATAACATATCTAAACTATTGTTGTGAAGTTTGCTTACAAATTAATTGTGATAATGGATCTTCCAGAGTCCAAGAAATCAGATTCCAAAAATCACACTACTAGGCATCAAGTTTGATTCCCTTAAATAAACTTATAAAAATGTACATATCACAAACTTTGCATGCTCATTAGATCAACTATTTGCCATCCACTTATCAACCTTGATGAATATAATATTTGTGATTTTCACCATCTAGTTCATGGGAAAAGAAGTGTTTGCAGTTGCACCATGCCCAAACTTTTAATAGAACAATAAAAGTTTAACTTGTAGTATGTTAGAAGAAAATAAACTATGCCCAATACTTAATTAAGATGATACATGTTATGTAGTGAATGTTAAGGAAAGTATCAATATCAAAGATGAACCTAAATCTTATTTGGAGTGGCATGATAATTTTAAACTTGGTAAGGCTTATCTGAGGAGAGTCTAACTAAAATAGGGTATATGATCTTATTTAAACAAACATATTAAGAGATTGTTATCTTAGATTCTTAGGTTAGTTCTATTTATGCAGAGAGTTAAATTTTCAATCAAATTTTATATTAATTAGGCCTTTCTAATTTAAGAGTTTTACTACGTTTAAAATCTCTCTTAGATCTATAAATAAAGGACCAAGTACCAATGTGAGGGTCAGTCTTATAGATGAATAAAGTAATTTTCACCCTTATTCTATGTGATTTCGTCATTTTTTTTAAATTATTTTTTCCTATTTTCTATTAACTTCTCAACTTTGTTCTTTTGCTTATTTTCTGTGATTTCGTCTTTTTTTTTTCCTATTTTCTATTGACTTCTCAACTTTGTTCTTCTAACTCTTTAGAATGATCTTGATGAGAAAGCCGTCAAAAATTAGTTGACGAGCGAATTCAAGCCTCAGTGTTGATTTTCAACTTTCATATTGATTCTACCTCAAATTCTTTGACAAGTTACAAGCTTAGTACTTGAAATTCTACCCACAGATGTTTCAAAGATTAAAATTTGTATATTTCCGCACCTGTCCTCCATCAACTTGCCATTTAAACCTTAAAATTGATCTACTTTGAGGCAGTAAAAGAAACAATCACATAGATGACAATATGACAAAAAAGCAAGTCACTACATTAGCAAGACTAGGAGCAACTCTGGGGCTAAAATTACTAACAGAGAAAGCATGATAGTTTGAACCTAGAGTACCTTTGTACATGAACCATGATGAAAGCCTGCATTCCTCTATGGTGCGTGAGAAATAATATCTCAAAAGGCTCAAATGTTACAAGCACAAAACTTTTGAAGGCAAGTGATAATTGATGGCAAGCATAAACTTATTAGCTACAAAAACTAAACATATTGTTTTGCTAATTTAACAAGATCAATAAGAAAATTAACTCATGTTGGATTTATGCCATTGCTAAACATAACTAAAAACATCTTGAAGGAGAGCTTCTAAAACTGAAGATAAAGGTTTTTTTTTTTTTAACATTCTACATATTGACTCTCATCAATCAAATGGAAATTTTGTGAGTGTGAAAATGTTATTGACTGACATTATTCATCTCAATTTTGCAATTTTTACTCACACATATAAAAGTTGAGGATTTAAATAAATCAAAGATATACAATATGAGAATGAAAACCAATATAACAAGAAAACTGAAATCATTATAGCTTATTTAGGCGGTGAATGCCATTCATCAAATGATTTATCTCTGAAGTAAAATAAGGGAATTAACCATTACAAACCATAATGCCTGTAGGCAAATGTGATAGCAAAAGTTAAAAACTCACCTTTCATGAAAAATAAAAAAAAAGCAAGTTAGAACTCCAGCAGATGCGGTTAACTTTGTGTTAGTTATAACTAATATTTTTTTAAAGGATATAAGCTTTACATAGAGTTTAAACTAGTTTCATGGTTTTCAAAAGCTTTCGAGGCTTGCGCCTCTGAGGCTTAGAGGCTTAAAGGCTCTCACAAAACGCCTTAGAGGCTTGCGCCTCATAGTGGGGGAATCGAGGCTTAAGTCTCGGTTGAGTGAGGCTTACGCCTCAGAGGCGTTCAAGGCTTAAGCCTCTGTTTTAGAATCTTTTTTGAAGATGTGGAGAGGTTTGGAGCCAAGGCTGACAATGGCAAAGGTTTTGATGTCGCCACAGTAGGCTTCCATCTGGATAAACAGGTGTATTGTCAACACTGATGACAATCTGGGTTCTTAGACCTTGCACCATGCCTTCTTAAAAATAAATAAATAAATAAGAACATTTTTTATGTCATGTAAATTATATTAATAAATATAATGAAATAAAAAATCCAGAATAGGAAGATGACAACATATGAAAATCGAGTTAAGATCCTTCACTTCATGGAAACCCTACTATATTAACATATAGTTATGTGACATTTCCTGGAAAGTGTCAAGCTTGTGCTTACACGTGATTTTATTTTTTCTTAGAGTATGCATATTATGGGTGTTTTTATTTAAACTTTCCATATATTTGTCTTCTTTTAATTATATTATGGGTGTTTTTATTTAATGTATTTGAGTGACGACTTTGCTTTCTTACTATATTTTGTTTTTTTATGAACTATATCATGGATGTTTTTATTTAATGTACTTGAGTTATTGACATTCTAATATATATTGCTATTTTTTAATTTATTTTTGAGGCTTACGCCTCGTCTCGCCTCAAGGCTTACGCCTCGAGACGCCAAAGCAAAACGCCTCAGTACCCGTTTTCGCCTTTTAAAACCTTGACTAGTTTAAAATGCTTTACCCCCATTTGCCTAAGACAAACACCCAAATGAAACTACCTTAGTTGTGATTACTTTTCCAACTAATCATATAACCTTTTTCATTAAAATATTATAGAATACAAGAAAAGGCTCAATTATCCCCCACTTTTTGAAACAAACAACCCAAATAATCATACTTCATAAATGTCCTCTAAAACAACTTAATCAAAAAATAATTGAATAAACCCCAAATTACAACACAAATGCTGCCTAGGTTAGGGTAATACCCCTAATTATACCTTAATCACAAATTTTTATAATGTACCAATCTTGGTCTTAATCACCTTCACCCTAATTGAGATGCCTATTAGGATCTTTATTTTTTTTTTAAAATAGTATTAATCAAGGTCTTAATCACCCTAATTGGTACTTCAAAGCTGCCAATTAAGGTGATTAAAACCTTAGCTAGGGTGAAGGTTTAGGTTTTAGGGCAATATGTTAAAGGTAATATGGTCATTTGCCATCATCCTCACATTTCTTTATTTATTCTCCACCATCCACAAATACTAACAAATTTCATTATCTTTTCCCCTCCAAAACCAATTCAAGCAATTTTAAAAACCAACTCCTAAATAGTGTTTAGGCCCACTTTTGCCGAACACCATCATAGTATTTGCTCTATGTTGAACAGTTCTCCAGTAAACCTAATTTAATTTTCCACAAGTTATGAAAAATAAAATCAACCAGTGATATTTCATAACTATAGAGATGATAAATCTTCTGTTGCACAATGCTCCTGCTAGAATTGTTGATCCTCATATTACAAATTTAGGACCCACATCATGGGCCTGTATCTTCATCAAATAAGCCCAAATTACTAGATTATAGAGATGATAAAATTCAAGGACCCACATCATGTGCATGTCAGTTTTACATAAGCAACCAAAAATATACTAGATTATAGAGATAAAATTTTCAAGGCATTTTACCTTACGGCCATAGAAGGGGACCCTTGGCACAACGGTAAAGTTGTCGCCATGTGACCTATAGGTCACGGGTTCGAGTCGTGGAAACAACCTCTTGCAAAAATTGTAAGATTGCATACAATAGACCCAAGTGGCTTGACCCTTCCCCGAACCCCGCACATAGCAGGAGCTTTGTAGCACAGGGTTGCCCTTTACCTTATGGCCATAAATAAATTAAAAACAACAACAACAAAGGTCCGCACCTCCTAAATTTGATTATTCTTCTTATACAAAAATATATAATCTTTATAATCGCATAAAGAACTATTAGGCCTACAGTTTATGTAAAAGGCTATAGATATCCTAATATTTTTCACAAGCTATAAGCTGTAGTACACTAGGAAGGTTAGAATGGATGAAGGAATAGCATAGATCTCCTTTAGTTAGTAATATATGAATTTGAAAGAATGCTAAGATTCTCAAGTGCAAAGTGTTTAGAAAGGTAAATAAATACTTACATGTTACTTGTTATTTGATCAAAAGAAAATTGATTTGCACAAAAAGGTTTATGTGATAAGGTACAATTACAAATTTTTGAAGAAATTGAACTAACTAAAATTGGCATTGGAGCTTAAGGATGGTGTAATATAATCATATGAATAAGTCAAAATAGATCAAATATTAGGAACTACAATAACCAAAAAGATATAGTTCTAACTTCCCCTCAATATCTGCCTTTATTTAAATAAACATTAAACTCCATACACCAAAGAGGTGATTTTATAGTTTATATTCATTATAGCCTTGTTTTTTTTTTTTTAATCAAGTACAAACCAAGGCATTATCTTGATGTCCTTTGAAGGTTTAGAAAAGTTGAAAAGTTTTAAATTTGTCATGCTAATTGTACATTTGAATCGGTGATTTTAAGAAATAAAAACAGTTTCACAAGAAAAATCTACAAAACATATTCAACGCAATATTTGATCTGTAAAGAGGAAGTGATTCAAGTGCAATGGCAGTAAAAACCTGTAGAAAATAAATTTGAACCACAACAAATGGAAGAAAAATCATAAATAAACTTATAAACATTGATGATAATAATTCACAATGCAATAGAAAAGACCTCCACAACAAACTCAGGCATATAGATGAAACAGAAAATCAATCACAACAAAAAATCTTGGATTACCGGTGTGTGTGGAACCAAATTTGAAAGAACATCTTCACGTTGTCTATGTTTATTCTTTCTATGATGATGGTGACTATTCATTGAATTCTTATGACTTCTTTCTTCTTTATCCATACTTCCCCCAGGACTACTTTGCTTTTCTGTGCTGTGACTATGACGCCTACTGCTTTTAGAACTTGAGCTCCCATGTTCTACATGAACAAAATTTACACTCTCTTTCAAATGGGATGCAGATTCAACAGAAGTTAATGGATCTTTTTTCCTTCTCTGGGATTTTGAAGATCTCATTTGAGATTGCTTGGGCTTATCTTCATTGCCAAAAAGGACATCACGAACAGCGCCTGACAACAAATCATCTTTCAAGTCTACGGTTGGTCTTGGAGCAGAATTATGTTGCACATCTCCGTCATCCAACTTTACCACTACAGGCCGTGGCTTTGTAGGTTTTGTTTGTCTGGACAAAAATGGTTGATCAGTGAATTCCACAAGATCCTCTGAAGCACCACCCTGACTGACTGGAAGTTGAGGATCATTAGCAGGAGGATAATCATTAGACTGGATTTCATCTTTCTCTGCGGGAAGATAATATAGTTCATGCCGCTTACGGTGTTCACTGAGTAGAGAGGTGGACTCGGTCGATGTTTTGGATTCATCCCCTGTTTCCACATGATGATGGTTTCGATGGAAAAATGATGTCGTTACAGATCCAGAAACTTCGACCTCCTCACCTAAAACTGCTGTCAGATCAGCAAGATTATCCTTGAGAATAAGTCCATCAGGAACAGAAACTCTTTTCTGAGCACTTGCTGAGATCGGGCCTAGCTCCTGGCTGAATACACCAGTCATCAGGTTGGCAATTTCAATCACTCTGCAGTCTTTCCGCAGGGCCTCTTCATTACAGTTCAAAACTTGAAATTCTCGTAACATGTGAATCAGACATAGTATACCCCGCGACCTATCCTGAACCTCAACTTCCCCGCACTCTGAGAGAGGTGCCAACGATGTTTCAATCAAATTCAACATGTACAAGATAGATTCATGGGTAAAGGGCCCATTCAACTTTACTGAACCCATTAAAGAGCCAGGCATACAATCAGTAGCACCATCATCATCCACACTTCCAACCATGGTGTTGTCATTTGTTACAAATCTAACAGTGGCAGCATCAGATTCTTCTTGGCACCCATCTCCAGAGATTGTGTTTCCAAGAGATGATAATATCTGACCATCATCTAAGCTCTCAAGGTAAGAGCAGAAACAAAAAGTGAGAACTTTAAAGACTGCTTGCATATAAACCGCTCTCACTGATGTTGGCAGAAGATTAGTTCTTGGCTGCAGCAATGCTTCCAATACCTCCAAAGGATTCCTTGAGAACTCAACATACTCCCCTGAAACCCAAGCAGATGCAGACAATATCCTGTGAATGGAAGGATTCCCTAGCAACGCAGGATCGATCAAGAGATCACGCACGACACGAACAAGCTCTGACCTCGCATCCTTCACCCTCAGCCCAATATCGACGAGCTGCCTTTCAATCTCCTCACCTTTAGCACAATGTGGATTCCGTGCCATCTCCCCAAGGAGCGTGACATACCAATCGAAATCCATGACTAGCTCATAGACATTCCTCCCACAAGCCAAGAGGACAGCTCCCAGTATCTCATTGCAGAACTCCGGGTTAGGTGTCAACTTGGAAGCAAAACTGACAAGAAGCATGGAGATCTCAACCACATTACTGTCAAATAGCATCCCCATTATCAGGTGCAAGGCCTCCCGCCGGATGTTTGGGTCAGGATCATTGAGAGACTTGATAATAACCTGCTTGTTCTCCTCTACAGCCCAAGAATGTCTAGGGCCAAGCATTGAGAGTGCATGCAACCCAAGGTACCGAAGGTTGGGATCATCATCACACGACAAGAACTCTCTCATCTTGTCGACAGCTAGCCTTACAGCATGGTCATAATCGGCAAGGCTCACAGCAACTGTGTGTATGCACTCCAACACCAGGGACTTGGCATTGGACCTGCGCAAATGCTCGCAAATAGGATCAACGATCCGGTTGGCAAGACGGGGCTCGAGGGGCGCAAGACGAGCGAAGAGCTTGAGCACCTTGATGAGGACCCAGTTGTTTTTAGAATTGACGAGCAGGCGGTAGAACTCCGGGGCGAGGGGGAGGAAGGGCTTGGGATCGGAGGCAGAGAGCTCGCAGAAGACGCCGACCGCGGAGGAGATGACACGGGGATCGGAGGAGGGATCGAGGTTGTCCACGAGGCGCTTGAAGGCGATGCGGACAGAGTCGGGGCAGCGGGTGAAGACGCGGAGCGCGGCGGCAGCGGCCTTGGCGCGGATGGGGGGCTTGGGGGAGGAGAGGAGGGAGTGGATCTCCGGGGTGAGGTCGCGGGCGAGGTCGGGGGAGGCGGCGACGGAGAGGAACTCGAGGGCGAGGGAGAGGATGGGGGAGGGGGAAGAGGGGGAGAGATCCTTGCGGAGCTGGTTGGTGGTGAGGAGGAGAAGGTCGGAGGAGGGGTGGAAGGAGAGGGAGGCGGCGAGGTAGGCGAGGCGCTTGAGGGAGAGGGAAGTGGAGGGGAGGAGCTCGACGGCGTGGAAGGAGGCCCAAGACATGTCGATGGAGTGGAGAGAGGAGAGGTAGGTGAGCTTCTGGAGGGCCACGGACTTGGTGTCGGGATCGGTGGAGCGGATCTCGCGCCGGATCTCTTCGAGGGCGCGGGAGATGATGGAAGGCTCTCCCGCCGGGTGGGAGCGCAGGGCCTTGATCAGGTCGTCTAGAGAGCGTTGAAGTAGGGTGTCCACTAGGCCTGGGGAAGAGGAGGAGCCCGCCATGGCTCCTGTGGTAAGAGATCGAGTCAGGACTCGTCTCTCTCTTTCTCTCTCTCGCCGGCGGGTGGAGATTTGCTTCACAGATTCGGAGGTTTGGGGCCTGGGGCTCGGTTTCTGGTTCTGTTATGTGAGAAATTAATTGAAAACAAAAAGTTTTAAAGGTAAAGGTACTGTCAAAGAGGTTTTTTCAATTAATTATTTTTACAGTTAATTGTTTATATATTTCTGACGTTAAAAATCAATATAATATTTTATTATTATTGATTTTTTTAGAAGTAATTTTTTTGAAAATAAAATGTATAAACCACATTATTTTATTTAATATTTTTTTATAAAAATAATTAGTGTTAAATATTGGGTAAATTTTATAGGCGGGTATCGAACTATGACTAAATATCACTTTGAGCATCAAACTTCAATTTGTATCTTTTTAGGTACCCTGCATCGATTTGGTTTCACCAAACGGGTAACCGAGGGATTCCGATGATTATTTACTGACGTGGACGCCGGAAGTGCCACATCAATGCTGATGTGGATTATAATTAATACAATAAAATAACATAATGATATTACTTATAATTAATACAATCAAATAACATAAAACCCTAGCCCTAATTATAATTAATACAATCAAATAATATTAATTACATTAACTAACAACTAATTAATTAACCCCTCTTTCCCCACCCGTCACGAACCTTATGCAAACCCTTTCCTTCTCCGGCGCCGGTCGTCCATTCTTTCCTCCTCCATAGTCTCCATTAACCTTGGCGGTGAGCTCTTCTAAACCACCACGCAAACCCTTTCCTTCTCCAGCTCCGTCTCCGTCCTCCCTGCGCTCCCCGTCGGCTCGCTCTCTTTCTTCGACCGCAACCACATCATCTTCTCCTCCCTTCTCGCTCTACTCCGCTCCTCGCTGCCGGTCAACCCCCACGATCTCCTCTCTGAGCCCTTCTTCTTCCCTCCACACCCATTACCCGAGATCCCACCATGGATTGGAGATCTAACAACCCTCGTTGATCTTGAGTTCGCCGACAACTTCATCTCCGGCGGGATCCCGCCGAAGATCTCTAAGCTTTGAAATCTCAATCAGCTTGAGATTTACAACAACTTGCTCATCGGAGGGATTCCAGCGGGGTTCGGTAACCTCTAGAATCTCATGAACTTCGATGCTTCCCAGAATCACTCGAATGGAAGCCTCTTCGAGCTCCGGTTCTTGACGAAGCTCATCTCGTTGTTGTTGTTCATGAATGGCCTCAGGCAAGGTCCTGTCGGAGTTTCGAGAGCTCATTAATCTATTGTTGTTCTCTAACAAGCTCTTCAGCGAGCTTCCAAAAAAGCTAGGGAGTTGGGCGGAGTTCAATTTCATCGATTTGTCGATGAATTTCTTCATCGACAGGGATCCCGCCGGACATGTGCCGTCGGTGACACGAGGGTGAGGGTCCTTAGTTGAGGAAAGGAAGAGGAAGAGTTTAAGGATACTGATGTGGATTAAAAAAAGAATTAAAAAATTTTAAAATTTAATTACGTGGCACTTCTGGCGTCCACGTCACTAAATAATCGCCGGAATCCCTCGGGTACCCGCTCGGTGAAACTAAATCGATGCAAGGTACTCGAAAAGATACAAATTGAAGTTTGATGCTTAAAGTGATATTTGGCCATAGTTCGGTACCCGCTCGAAAAATTTACCCTTTATTGATTTAAGTTCAACTCTTTTATTGGTCCCATTTTCAATTTTGGATCAAATTGGGCTTTGTTGGCACTTGGCACGGGTGTTTTTCTTTTAAAAAAAATTATTTAAATTAATTTAATTACTAATTAACATTTAAAAGCTATTAATAATACTACATTAGATATTTAATTGGGTAAATTTTCTATTAGTCCCTGATACTATTTGACACTATTTCTTACTCAAAACACACCCCCAAAACACTATTACACCACACCTCTACACACAACCTCTATTTGGGCACTATTTAAGGGACTTATATTTAATTACTAATATTTAATTTAATAAAAACAATTTAAATACAATTATTTAAATTTAATTAATATTACTCAATTATGTTTTCCAAAACAAATTATCCAGGTTTAGTTGGATCAATCACAATTTACAAAACAAATATGGTGAACCATTTGGTTAAAAAGGGCCCTGTCCACCATCATCGGCGAAAACCCCCGTGGCACTGGCGCATACGATGGAGAGGAACGATGAAGAAGACGCGAGGAGAGAGACCGCCTTAGCAGCAGGCACTCTCTTCCAACCCAATTCCAAGGCCTCAAGGATTACCGAAGCTCAGCTCGACAAGCTCAAGGTACACTCATCATCCCTCCTCCTTGGATGGAAAACCAATTTTGTCAGTCACACATCTCTGCTGTTTAACGCCTGAGAACTTGACAATCATGCGAATTTAGATTTTTCGTAATAATTCAAATCCTATTCCCGTGGAGTTCTTCGATTTCGATTAGAACACATGCAATGTTTCTGAAGAAGTTGCGACAATGGCGAGAACGGATTGTTTGAATGATTTAGATACAACCTAATTACTAATTTTAGGGGTTTTTTAATCAAATTATTCATTTCTATTTGTGATTACTGTTTTTTAATGAAATAACGTGTTTTTCTTTGAGTTTTGATGATATTCCTATCTTGGTGTCGCTGTGAACAACAATCTCTGGCTACCACTTCTTTTATTTTTTTTCTATGGAAGTACATTGATTGGATTTTCTATTTTCATTCAGAATTTTCAACTAGGATGTGTAAAGCTGCTTGTAAAGAATGTTCAGTCTTTAAGTTTGGGTTCTGTGCTTCTACATAGGCAACTCAAAGTTACCTTATCTTCCTTGGATGAAGATCTATTGTTTCAAGGAGGTGCCACATAACTGCAGAAATGCAAGCATCAAGCAAGTCCTTTGAGTTGCAAAAAATAGGAGTTTATTGAGGCAATATGATCTGTAGGGCATGATGGCAACTAAATTGTATTCAGAGGAATATGCCTTTTATTTTTGGTTTTTCTTTGTTTGTTTTGTTTTGCTTTTCTTTTCTTTTCTTTTTTTCTTTGTGGGGGTAATGGGGGTGACTACATTCATTAACCCTAGTCACAGAACAACTAGTTAACCAAAGATATGCCAGCATGATGACAGTGAAATATGGGTTCCTTATAGCCAGAGCTTGATATAAAATACAAGGCCCCAACAAAACAGCATGTAAAACACATTGGCGGCAAACTAACAAAAAAAAAAAGTGCTCCTAGGAGCTTGTTCTGAAGGACTATTGACATCATATTTTTAAGCATTTTGATAGGGGTATTCTCTGAGTTTAGGTATGCAATCTGAATGATTATATGATTTGAGATATGCAACTCAAATAAATTTTAATTAAGAAGAAGACAAATAAATGTTGATATTGGAAACAAAATGAGATAATTAATAGGTTTTATCATACATTAATGCTATGGAAGAAAATTGGATGACACCAATTTAATGGCGGAGAAAGAAATGATTCATTCATTTTTAACATAGTTTACCTGACATCACCACTCTCTATATTATTTCCCAAACTTTTTTGTGTCAGTATGGTTTTTATTTTTTGAATTTTCAAATGTAAATGGACTGAAACTGAAACTTTGATTGAATTTTCTCAAATTGGTTTGAAATAAATAATGTTTGAAATTACCTGGATGAACTTTTTTGAAGTAATAATTTGAAATGAATCATGAATCTCTTTAGTGAACTGGACCATGGATCTATAACAGATTTGCCAGATGTTCTATATTGAGCTGCTGCAGAGGGACATCTTGTGTAGTTTTATATACTATATAGGCTTAAGAAAGCATATATCTGAAAATGTTGATCAAGTAATTGAGTATGTGCAGAATATCATAGTTAATGTGGTATTTGTTCAGTCACCTGGTGTATCTAATCTCAAACTCTCAATGTACTGGTATATGCTGCATTATCTTGATTTTAATTCCCTTATTAGCCTGCATAATGTTTTCTAGACCTCCAACATTCTATGGCGTGTCTATGCCGAGCAACTCTTGCTGTGCCTATCTTGACTATATGTTTTGAAACCAGGAATCATGACAATTATCTAAGTTGAAATTTTAGTTGTACAACGTATGGTGTAGTGATTTTATTGAACCAAGATGCCTGTTTGTTGCCCATTATTATGGTTTACGTGATCAGTTGTGCTTTCCTTAATTTCTTTTTTTGTTAGTAGTTCTCCTTTCTTTGGTCACTGCCTTTCTCAGGTGGGCTATTCTTATTTTTTGCAGGAGTTACACAAGAAACGCTTACAGATAAAGGAAAGGTCAAATGCTAAAGTGAAATCTATTGGTAATTTCTGTTTTTCTTTCCTGCTGATAAAATTTTGACGGTAGAAGACTCAGGTTGCTTGCACTAACCTTTCCAATTTGGTGCAATCTGTATGCTCAGAGTTCAAGGCCATTCCTCTATCTGCTTACTGTAATCTATTTTTTGTTTACTGTGATGCTTCTAGGGAAACAAACTAAATTTGCAAAGGAGTCGGAAGACCACAGTGCCAATGATGCATCTGATAGGATGAATGATTCTAAACTTTCAAACTCAGAAGGGAATGGCTCCTTGGTGAGTAAGATAGCTACATGTATCTTATTTCCCTAGTTCATGTTTTCCTCACAACATAGAATCAGTCTATTATGTTTCTTGTCTTGATCATAATGTAGAATTTCATGAAAGCCTATGGACATTTCATTAACTTCCTTATTTGAGTCCTACTTAAGATCTCATGTAAAATGCTACTCTGGCTGTGTATCTTGCTGATAGAATCCTTTTCATTGAGGTATATTTACAATTGCAGCTCCTCATTTGTTTTAGTTCAGATTACTGACTGTTAAGGTTTGTTTCTATGTATTTGTTTTCGGCCTCCCTGAAGCAGCAATTGTTGGCCCATTCAGAAGTTAGAACCTCAAAAATTGCTTGCTCAAAAATCTTTATTTATAAGTGATTTGAGCCATTGTAAATTGAGTGGTTAGGTTTAATATGGATTTATTTATTCTTATGGTTGTTGAATTATTTTTGCATACTTCTACTCGTTTAGTTATTATATGCTATTAACTGGAGTTGCTTTCTTGTTGTGTCAGCATGAAATAACAGAAACACTGACAATCAAAAAACGACGGAAGTTGCATTGGGGGTATGAAATCTATTCTTTGCACGGTTGGTGTTTAGTGTGTGTACCTTTGCACGGATCTCTTGGTATCCATGCTTGGAGTTGATGTGGACATGCATCTGTGAATTCATGCAAATATCAGATTTGTGCATACAAACTTTGCATCAGCATATATTTCTAGGAATATTAATAAGTGAACCTTTCGCCTACCTTACCTTTCAAAAATGGATTTATCCCTATCGAATGTTTATCAATTTTTCATTCTTATCATATAACATATGCCACATGAAGTATCTTAGTTATATTAATCATCTGATTGCAATAATATTTTGGCTCGTTCAACTTACACTTAATTGTGAATTTAAAATGACTAGTATGACCTTTGGCTATAAGAAGAATTGGCTTTTATTTGCCTAATCTCATATGATTAAGGTGCAATTTGTTTTTTCTGTAAACCTTATATAACTTATCAAGGGTGAGTCATTGTAGATTTTAATGATTCTTATTTATTTTATTATTATTATTATTATTATTTTTTTGTGCTGACATATCCTTAAAACAATCTGAAATTTTGATATCTATTTCTTTGGTTTTAACTTAATAACGCTAATTTGATTGTCATTTTATGTCCTTCCTACAATAATTTATTACCGAACCATTTCCATGCACACGTTCAATTAGTAAAATTGTAATCATAGTTAAATGCCATTGGAATTTATATGACATGGAATTAACCCCTTAAAATGTGGAGGATCAAACAAAACATTGTGTTTTCTCAGTCAAGGTTGAGACTGTCTTTTCTATGTTATTTAGTCAAACTGCAGTCATAGTTAAATGATGAAAGTGCTATTTGTTGATGATTTGCCCATTTTAGCAGGGAGTGGGAGTTTATAATGTATAATTGTATATAATTAGATTAAACATGACAGATCCAAAAAAATCATGGTGTTTGATTACATAAGCATTGTGCAGTTTTTCCTAGTTAGAAGTATGGTTTGTGGCGTGGGGCATGATAAAGCCATCCCAATGTGTGAGATCCTTGCTTTAATGGGTTTTTGGGTGGGTTAACTGTGCAAAAGCCTTGCAACCACTTGCATCATAGTTGTTTGGATGTTTTTTCAATTTTGTGATGTGTATAGTTTATCAATAAGTAACATTGTAGTTGCACTGATCTTTCAACCTTTCTACATTTCTATTTATTAACGTGAAATACATATGCCTCGAAATTTAAGGTTTTGTGAGTTAATAACAAGCAATATTTGAAATTGAGCCAAGCATGAATAAACTATAGAAACACATTTCTTTCAAGTTCAGTAAACTATAAATTTGGGCCTTAGATATAGATAGCTGCATCAACCATGAGTTCAATTTCAAAAGACTGCATAAACTATTGGTCACATTGTTGACCTTACTACAAGAAGCCACATGAATCATGAACTGCACATCAACACGTGGCATGAAACTAATACTCATAGGAAAGTTTTTTTAATATTATTATTTATTCATTTTTCAGCATTTTCTGTGCTTTGAAGTGGTCTTTAATTTGTGTGTGTGTGTGTGTGTATGTGTGAGATGTTTACTATGTTCTCCCAATGGCAGGCTTGATGCAAAGGAAAGATGGGAAAGGAAAGCTAACATGTAGAATCTTCTCCATTAAATGCAAGGTGGAGCACCTATTTGCTTACATTCTCCAACAACTGTGATATCTCTGCAATTATTAGGAACTGAAGTCAAATGAACCATTTCCTTTCTACTTGCCCGGGTTAATTGCACCCATGGCCACAAAAGTATTAGAGTTATAACGCTATGGCCACGAAACTATTTTTCATATCAATAAGACCATAAAACTTTGTTCCGGCAATATGTAAAGCCAAAAACGACGAATCTCCGGCGAACCTGCACACGTGGCGCTGACGTGTCATTGACATGTGTCAAAGATGCCATGTCAGCGGCCACATCTCCAACATAAAATTGTTTTGTGGCCATAGCGTTATAATAATAATACTTTTGTGGCCATGGATGCAATTTACCCTAATTTTTATGATTTACCAGAAGATACTCAAAAATAAATATCAAAATTAGATCCTAATCCATCCTCAGGATCTGTTCATAGGCAGCTAATCCTGTGCACAAGATGCTATGTTCAGAGTTCAGACCATTCAAATTGGAATATCTTTTATATCCAATATTTTTTTTATGAATTGCCTAACAAAAATTACTATGCATAAAGATAAATTACTATTTATTACACAAAATAAAAAAATACCAAATATACTAGTAAAAAACAATTAATGACTAGTAACAAAGAGCATCTCTCAGCAGTGAGCCACTTAGAGGTGACAAGTGGTTCTCTTTTTCTTTTGTAAATTTGTAGATTATTGAAGGTTGTTGGTGAATTGATTGTTGGAAAGAGCTATAGAGAGTTTGAGAGAGGAAGAGATTAGTGAGGGCTCGAATGTAGGTTGAACCTAGATGGAGATGGAGAATGGTTTTTGGCTTGTTCTTTGGCCATGTGGTTGCTATCCACTTTAGAGAAAAATAAACAATGGTACACAACCATTGGGCTCACTGCTGAGAGATGCTCTTTGTTACTAGTTATTAATTTTATTTTGCTAAACTATTTGGTATTTTTTATTTTGTGTAATAATTAGTAATTTATATTTATGCATAGTAATTTTTGCTAGGCAATTCATAAAAAAAATATTGGGTATAAAAGATATTCCAATTTGAATGGTTTGAACTCTGAACATAGCATCTTGTGCACAGGATTAGCTGCCTATGAACAAATCTTGAGGATGGATTAGGCTAACTAGATTATACACAATGCTTAGGATCTAATTTTGATATTTATTTTTGAGTGTCTTCTGGTAAATCATAAAAATTAGGGTAAATTGCATCCATGGCCACAAAAGTATTATTATTATAACGCTATGGCCACAAAACAATTTTATGTTGGTGATGTGGCCGCTGACATGGCATCTTTGACACGTGTCAATGACACGTCAGCGCCACGTGTGCAGGTTCGTCGGAGATTCATCATTTTTGGCTTTACATGTTGCCGAAACAAAGTTTTATGGTTTTATTGATATAAAAAATAGTTTTGTGGCCATTGCGTTATAACTCGAATACTTTTGTGGTCATGGGTGCAATTAACCCTTCCGAAGCTTACCATTGTCACGAATTGGAGATTCTTGATCTGAGATGGAGGTTTTAGGCCAAAAACTTGGTTAGGAATTCAATAGAACATCATCATATTGTTCTAGTTTGTTGTGTAAATTAAAGCAAGTTATTCTGGAAGTTTCTGCAATTAAATGTCTGTTCAAAAGTCTTTTACCTGTCATATTTCACCATTTAATCCTTTGTCAAATTTTTTTCTCTTGTCTAGAACATCCTCATGAAACTCCATAGCCTCCATTGCATATTGCCAAACAATTCTTTTGTATCCTTCTTTCAGTCAGCAAATACATTGATGAAATTAAGGTGCTATTTATTTGTTTTTTTGCTTCCTAACAACAGTTCCCAATCAAATATTTCATGTGCATCAGTAATATATCCACTCTTGATGGCTCTTAGTTGCTCCACCCGGTCAAGTGAGCTGTTTAGAGAGAGACCCTTGGTAAAGAAGGGAGGTTCCATTCCAATCGGAAATTAAAAACAATATTTTAAGAAAATGCAGAGGACCATTGAAGCATGACCAGAGTTTGGAGAAGAGTACCATCCCGGATGAGACGAAACCCACATGAGAGGACCCCAGACTAGAGATAGACATCATCGAAACAACACCAATAGCCACGCAACGGCAACCCTCTCAGGGAGGGAATAACCTTTGCGGATGCGGTCTCCGGCCGAAAAAATCCTTTATCGCATCAACCTTCTCCCCCAAACCCAACTCAGCAGATGTAACTAACATGAACTCAAGCTTGGAGGAGCCATGGATGGAAGTCCATTTTAAAAGAAAAGGCGATCTGTAACGTTCCCTTGTAAATTAGTCATGCAAGACACTCCTCATATGGACAAACACGTGATCAACCATGACACGTTGGCTGAAAAAAGAAGATCATAGCAGACTTGTGGCTAGGGGTGAAGACCATTCGACGTGTCGACGTGGTATTCGCGCAAGAAAAGCAAATATCTGGCTTTGGAGGTGCGATCGACGGACGTCTGAGGTACATTTAAAAGGAAGGGAAGACTTGAAGGCCAAGCGAACAAAGAAGAAGGAACTTGTTGTCATGCCCCAAACCCTACTTGGGCTCGAGTACGAGACAACGCCACATACTTACAGGGTTTCCCCCATATGTATGCAAGGCACGGAAACAATCTATAAACCAGTTGTAATCATAATTCACATAATACAAAATCCTCAAATAATAATAATAACAAGTCTTATTTATTCCTTAATATACCATAGAATTATTCTTAAATCCAGACAATAAGTTCCTCCAACATCTCAATAATAAAAACTAAAATATTGTTCTTACAATCCAAATCAAGACACTAAATCACTAATATTAAGAGACTCAAAACGCCGCCCAGATTATTACGTTCCTTGAAATCTAAGCCTCTTGATCTGAACCTGAAAAATAGTAAAGGAGGTGAGCTAACTAGCCCAGTAAGAACCAACAACCTGTTTAGCTGGATCAAACAGGTTTTTAATACATCAATGCAGCAAAATCCATATCATGCTCACAATAGGTAAATCAATTTCAAAACACTTCGAAATCAGTCTCAAACATGCTCATAATAAAGTATACTTTTCAAATAATAAATTTAGGATCACATGCTGTAAAATCATTCAATAATTCAAAGTTTCAAAACTGGACACCATTTTCAAAAATCCAATCAGACTAAGTCCACATTATCCCTTGTGACTAGGTGTCTAATGTGTCAACGTATAACCCCCGTTGATTGGGTATCGAAATCCCAATGATTACCCCCATTGGGAGGGTGTCGAATTACCAATGTTACCCCCATTGGCCGGGTATCAAATTTTCAATGTTGCCCCCATTGGACGGGTATCAAATCATAGTCTAATTGTTCACAAACATTTGAAAACCAAATAAAACAAATCACATTGGTGTCCAAATAATCACATTCAAAATGTTCACAGTCTAACAAACATGTAAATCAAGCAGCATGTGTCCAATCAAAGGTTTTGTCAAATATTCATGTTTGATCCAAGTTAATATATAAAAATAACGGTCACCGTACATACAAATCTTGGTTTTTATATAAAAATTACTAGAAGGCAGAAGGAACTTACCTTATTCCCAAAATACTCTAATCAAAGTTCCTCACTTCTTGTATTCCCCAAATTACTCTAAAATAATCAAACAAAAAGACATTTAGGTTTCTATACTACTTTTCTTTGCACAAATTTCAAAATCACCTATTTTTCCATTCCTTGCTAATTTTCTAGATTGTCTCCTAATTATAGCTTTTTATTGTAATTTTATAAATTATTTTCTTAGATTTTAGAAATTACTACAATATTTCAGAAATTTCAGAAATTATAGAATTTACAAAAATTCCAGAAAATCAGAAAATCAGAATTTCCAGAAATTCAGTAATTACAAAAATTGCAGAAATTCCAAAAAATCCAGAAATTTCCTGTTTTTCCCATTATCATCAACTAGTTTCAAAGTTTTCAGAATTCATATGCATTGAAAGTTCCTATATTTTCTCTATATTCCTAATCCCTATCGAAAAAAAGATTAGATCTACGATCAAAGGATACAAACCCTATTCATAACCTTTCGAGAAAATTGACAAATAATAGGGTTACATATGGGACTATTTATATGAAAAGGACGAAACTTACCGACGAAAACTTGAAAGACTGAGAGGATCTTCTTCTCAGATCGTTCTGCCGCCTCTATTACTTTACTCCCTTTGACTAACAACGGCGGCTGGGGAATAAATATATTCACAATTAGGGTTTTGTCCTATTTAGTAAAAACCCCATGTAGTTTTATTTATGTAATTACTTACTTACACTTAGATCCCTATTACAGTAAATATTTATTCTGGTTGTTACACTTGTAAACCCTAATCCTAAAACAGGAGCTGGGCGGCGCCTGAGGGAGCGCGGTGCTTCGCCGTTCAGTAGATCGGAGGAGTTTTCCATCCCTTACTTATCTTATCTTGTGCTTGTGTTCTTAAAAGGCTGTTCATCTTCATTGACAGCTTGTAACTTGGGCTTGCATGCCCACTGCTGCTTTATCTTTTAACTTTTGGTGATTTCCCTTGCTGCTGAGTATGATTTGGGTGTTGTTAATGAAGTGAAGTTGGTTTTCTATCTGTTCTCCAGTTTATTAAGCAGATTATCTTTCGTTATGAGCGTAGCTCATAGCAATTGGTGCTTTCATTCATCCAAACTTCACCCCATGGCGGAGCACACCCGTTCAAAGGAGTAACTCCACAAAATGGACCTTTTCATCGCTCACATGGAACAGCCGAAACAGCGCTTCCAGCGAATCGAGCACTCCATGGATGAACGCTTTTCTGGCTTGGAACAGTTGATGGCTGCGCTCACGTCGATGTTGGAATTGTCCCATGTTCCTCATCAACATCCTTCTCCACTCTAGGCACCCCTTCCGTCCCCTCTGCTGTCTCCGGAGCACCACCAGTTGGCTGGCGGACCACCGCGTGCAGTGCGGATGGATTTTCCCCGCTTTGATGGCAGCGATGCTCTCCAGTGGATCTTCCGAGCGGACCAATACTTTGATTACTATGAAGTGGCGGACCCGTATTGTCTGAAGATCGCTTCGATCCATTTTGAAGGACGGGTGGTTCCGTGGTTTCAAATGTTGCAGAAATCGGGCGGAGCGACATCGTGGACGACACTTACTCAGGCCATTGAGTCGGCCTATGGTCCGTCCATCTACGAATGTCCTCGTTACTCCTTATTCAAGCTATTCCAGCTGGGTTCTGTTGAATCTTACTACGACGAATTTACGGCGTTGGCTAACCGCGTCGTGGGTCTCTCGCCGGAGGCTCTCGATTGTTTCATCAGCGGCCTCTGCCGTGAACTTCAGCGAGATGTTATTCCATGGCAGCCGGCATCTCTATCCAAGGCGATGACGCTGGCCAAGCTTTTCGAAGAAAAATACACATCCACTGCTCGGCCACCCACTTTCAAGCCATCTTATGTTCCTGATACTCTGCTACCTGTCCGAGCTCCATTGGCGAACAGGTCAGCGACTGGGTTTAAACCATATGATACTCGTCTTGCACCATACCAGGGCCAACGGCCACCCTCAAGTACAGCTCCTCCCAGTGCTCCGCCGGCGTTCAAACGCATGACTATTGAGGAGATGCAGTTGCGTAAATCCAAGGGTTTGTGCTTCAGCTGCGACGAGAAATTTTCTCGCCACCACAGATGCCCTAACAAGCGTCTGTTATTGTGGCAATGGGACGCTGAATTACCAGAAGATGAGCAGCAAGACTTCGTCGTGGATCCCGGACCTCCTGATCCGGATGACGCATCCAAGGTGGCTGTCAACGCAATGAATAGCGCCCTCGTATCGGGCACCATGCGCTTCAGCGGCGACATCAACGGGCACCCCGTGCATGTACTGTTAGATGGTGGGAGCGATGATAACTTTATCCAACCCAGGCTCGCCAAGTTCCTCCAGTTAGACGTTGTTCCCACTAGACCCTTCAAGGTGCTGGTCGGCAATGGGGCTGCGCTGCATGTGGAGGGTCTGGTTAACCCGTTGCGCCTTCGAATACAGGGTACCAACATATTGACCCCAGCTTATGTCTTACCAATCTCGGGCGCCGACGTCATCCTGGGTGCGGCTTGGTTGGCAACGCTGGATGATCATGTGGTGAATTATAACTCCTTGACTATCCGCTTCTTTTTACAGGGAAAATTCATCACTTGGCAGGGTGACAAGCCATCTACTCCCCAACTCGCCACGGTCAACCAACTACATCGTCTCACGGCAACCAATGCGATAGCCCATTGCTTCGCATTGACCAGAGTGGAATCTGAAGACGACAACCACTCATCCACCCTTACTGCTGCACAAGACCTGGTCAACCTCCTGCCTGGAGACACTCCCAACGCTCTCCGCCTCCTTCTACAACGTTTTCTAGACGTCTTTGCTTCTCCATCCGGCTTGCCACCTTCCCGTTCATGCGACCATCGCATTCCCTTGTTGCCCAATTCCAACCCCATCAAGGTGAGGCCCTACCGGTATGCTCACAACCAGAAGGAGGAGATCGAGGTATTGGTCTCTCAAATGTTAACAGAGGGGCTGATTGAAACGAGTAACAGCCCGTTTTCTTCTCCGGTGATCCTCGTCCGCAAGAAGGACGGTACATGGCATTTCTGCACCGACTACCGCGCTCTCAACGCCATCACAGTGAAGGACTCTTTTCCTATTCCCACCGTCGACAAGTTACTGGACGAACTGTTTGGTGCCAAGATTTTCTCCAAGTTGGACCTTCGCTCGGGGTATCATCAAGTGTTGCTACATCCGGAGGATCGCTTTAAGACAACGTTTCGCACCCACCACGGCCATCACCAATGGCGTGTGATGCCCTTTGGCCTCACCAACGCCCCGACCACCTTTCAGGCGTTAATGAATCAAGTCTTTCACAAGGCTTTGCCGAAATTCGTTCTTGTGTTTTTTGACGACATTCTCATTTATAGTGTAGGTATGGCTGAGCACCTGCGTCATGTGGAGGAAGTTCTTTCCATACTGAGGGAACGCAAGCTCTCTGCAAAGCTATCCAAATGTGGCTTCGGTCTATCTCAGGTGGACTACCTGGGCCATGTCATCTCAGCCCAAGGTGTTGCCATGGATGAGAACAAGGTCTCGGCGATCTTACAATGGCCTCCACCCACCTCCGTGAAACAACTTCGTGGTTTTCTCGGTCTTAGTGGATACTATCGCCGGTTCATCAAGCACTATGCTGTCAAAGCTCACCCTCTCAGTGAATTACTGAAAAAGGATATGTTCCGATGGAGCGAGGAGGCTCAATGTGCCTTTGATTCTTTGAAGACAACAGTGACTTCGGCTCTGGTCCTACAGCTTCCTGATTTCACGCGTCCATTTACCCTGGAGACAGATGCCTCGAGTGAAGGCATTGGGGCGGTGATCAGTCAATATTGGCATTCGATAGCCTTCTTCTCCAAGAAACTATCTCTGCGTATGCGCTCTCAATCCGCTTACACTAGAGAGTTCTACGCGATCATAGAGGCTGTCGCGAAGTTTCGTCATTATCTCACGGGCACCAAGTTTGTCATCCGCACTGATCAGCAAGCACTTCGCCACCTCTGCGACCAGTCCATTAATACTCCAGAGCAGCAAAGATGGCTCCCCAAACTGTTGGGCTATGATTTCATAGTGGAATATCGGCATGACAAAGACAACGTCGTAGCGGACGCTCTGTCGAGGAGCATGATGATGGCCTGTTCTCAACGTCACAACTCTCTGTTCGAGCGCTTGAAAGAGCTGCAGCGCTCTGATCCTACTTGCCTTTCTCTATACACAGCTGTTCAGGAGAAACGACTGGCAAATAACCATTATAGCCTCAAGCAGGACTTGCTATGGTACAGGGGACGCTTGGTTGTTCCTAGTGACACTGATCTGCAGCAACAGTTGATCCATGAGTACCACACCACACTGTTGGGAGGCCATGCAGGCTCACTGCGCACGTATGCCCGCCTGGCTCATCAATTTTTTTGGAGGGGTATGCGCCGCGCAGTGGCGGAGTTTGTCAAGACCTGTCAGGTTTGCCAACAAGCCAAGGAGATACATCAACAACCCGGTGGCCTACTGCAACCTTTGCCCATCCCGGAGAGGATATGGGAAGATGTGGCCATGGACTTCATTGTTGGTCTTCCTCTATCTCACGGCTTTTCAGTAATCTTGGTTGTAGTTGATCGGTTGTCGAAGTATGGGCACTTTGTTCCATTGAAGGCTGACTTCACGAGCACGAGTGTGGCAGAGGCTTTCATTTCCCATGTTGTAAAGCTGCATGGGCTGCCACGGACCATTGTGTCCGACCGCGATAAAACCTTTACAAGCGCCTTTTGACAGCAGCTCTTCCATCGCATGGGGACAACATTAGCTCTCTCTTCATCATATCATCCGCAGACCGACGGACAATCGGAGGCCCTTAACAAATGTCTTGAAATGTACCTACGATGTTTTACGGGCGCCAATCAAAAGATTTGGGTTGATCTCCTCCCTTGGGCCGAGCTGTGGTACAACACTGCATATCAACATAGCATCGAGCGCTCTCCGTTTGAAGCCGTTTATGGGCGCCCACCTCCTTCCTTACTCCCTTATTATCCATCTGAGGAGGACCTTCCCACAGTTTTGACTTTGCTGCAGTAACGTACCACACTCTTGGCTGATTTCAAACAGAGCTTACATAAAGTTCACGCACGGATGAAGAAGCTGGCGGATAAACATAGAAGGGAGCTAGAATTCTCAGCAGGCGATTGGGTTTTTGTCAAGTTACAACCCTATCGGCAACAATCCGTTCAGCTCCGGCGCAACCAAAAGCTTGCTATGAGGTACTTTGAACCCTTTCAAGTACTTCATCGTGTGGGCGCCGTCGCATACAAGCTGCAGTTACCAGACAGCGCTCGCATCCATTCAGTGTTCCACGTTTCTCTCTTAAAGCCCTGTCATGGCGATCCTCAACAGAACCATGTTGTTCCTTTGCCAACCATGACAGCGGAGGAGGGTCCCTTGATTCAACCGGCCTCACTGTTGCAACAATGCACCATCCTTCGCAATGGTCAACCGCGCACTCAAGTGCTCGTGCAATGGGAGGGTTTATCGCCCGATGACTATTCGTGGGAGGATCTCTCTAAGCTGCGTGCAGATTTTGATTTAAAGGACCTTGAGGGCAAGGATCCTTTTGATTGGGGGGCATTGTAACGTTCCCTTGTAAATTAGTCTGTTTATATAAAAAAATACATGTCCCAATCCTAATACAATTTAAATTCCAATTTAAATAGAATTCATATATATCCCAATCTTGATATATTTAAGATATTTATGATAAATAAATAAAATTTAAATATGTCCTGATCTTAATCGATTTAGTAAAATTGATAAACTATTTGGTTACATCTTGGGCCAAAAGCACGAATCCCGAGGCAAACCCAAGGCAATCTCAAATCCCAAGATGCCCGAGAATACAAATCTCGAGGCAATCTCTTATATATATATATAAAACATAAAATAAAACAAAATTCAGGGAGTTTATTGCAAAAAAAAGGGAGAAAGTAAATGTAATTACAAACTTTCAAAGGTGTACATGCGAAAAGATGATAAAATGTGATTAAAACTTTGACCTTTGACTCAGTATGTCTATGGTTATCATCTATATAAAATATCCACATGAATATATACATAAGATGCATATCAAAAGATTTGAAATTTTAAAATCTCATTGAAATTGGATAAGTTTGGGACAAGAATGACACGTGGCTCTACATTAGTCAAAGAACTACCAACATATTAAAATATATATATATATATCTTATCTCTTTCAATTGGTTTAAAAATGTATGAAAGTATATATATATATATATATATATATATATATATATATATATATATTATTCAAATCTAATATGTAAATAATAATAATAATAAACTAATGAGATAAGATATATATTTAAAATATATCTGGATAATACCTCACAAGTATGAATCTGGC
Organism: Dioscorea zingiberensis; assembly: GCA_026586065.1. Classification (NCBI taxonomy): domain Eukaryota; kingdom Viridiplantae; phylum Streptophyta; class Magnoliopsida; order Dioscoreales; family Dioscoreaceae; genus Dioscorea; species Dioscorea zingiberensis. The sequence goes on along the minus strand of CM048818.1, from coordinate 48,931,808 downwards.
CCACGATATTTCTCAAGACGCTCTTCCAATTAATCGAACCGTTTGGACGTTGCCTTATGGATATAAAGAAGCAGACAAGGATTTTTTCTAAAGGGGAATCAGACAGAAGGGAGAAAGAGAGCATCAGATAGAGAGAAGAAAAAAAAATCAGACAGACAGAGACAGAAGGAAAGGTAGAAGAAGACAGAGAAGAAAAAGGTATTCTGGCTAATAACAGATATTATATATACTATGATATATTATATATTATAATATACTATGATATATTATATATTATATATTATATAAAAAAGGAGAAGGCCGCCTCCCCTGCATCATCCTCGCGCCCTCGGAGAAGAAAGCATCGCCACCGCGGTTGCCTGCACCAGCTCTTCCCCATACGGCCACCTGCACCAACTTCCCCACGCGACCAGGCCACTGGTTGACCAGCAAAATCCAGAGCAGCCCGCCGTTCCTTCGCCGCCGATCGTCGGAAGGAGACCTAGCCGCCGCTGATTTATCTCAGAATCTCCAAGCCGCCGTCAGAGAAGGACCCCATCATTGCTGCCCCAATCATGACTGGTTTGTTGCAGAAGCCCTAGGTTGCCGTCAGAGGAGAACCAACTGTCGCCGGAGAAGGTTACAGAAGCCACTAAATCCCGGAGAAGGATCGTTGCTGTCATTGCCGGAGAATAAAAAAAAATCGAAGGACTATATATATATATATATATATATATATATATATATATATATATATAAATATAAATTATATGTAAGCTATCCCTCATTGATCCTGCAGCTGTTGTCCGCTTGCCGTCGTTGTCCACCATCGTTGGAGAAGGAAACAGAAGCTGCAAGGACGGTGTCACCCTCCATCGCCTCGTCGTCGTCGGAGAAGACCGTCATCACCTATATATAAATATAAATATAAATATTATATATTATGTATTATGCCTCAAAGGAAGAAGATCTCTCTTCTCCTCTGTTGGGCATAAGCCATCAGAATGAAACCTGATTGTCTACAAGCACGGCTACCCCTATTGAAGTCTGCACCTCTGCATCGCCGGCATCCGTTGTCGATGGAGATTCCCGGCTGATCATCGCTGCCGGAGAAGAAAGAAAAATGCTCAGCTCCAAGAAAATCAATATTCATATTATATATATTTTCAAGAAAGAGAGGGGATGGAAACCCCCTCAGTCCTACATCGTTTTGCCGCTGAAGACCCGGCCAAATCACCGCCGCTGCGTCGTTGGAAAAGGATCACTTCTACACTGGAGAGAATATTATATAAAATATATGTTATATATACATGAAGACAGAGCTCTCTGCGCTCCCGCACCGCCGGCCTCCGTTCGTTGATGAGCTACCCAAACTCCGGTCAGTCACTAAAAACCAGCCAGGCCGTACTGCCAAACTGGATGAAATATTATTATACATGATGGAAGTCCTGGCCGATTGTCGCCAAGCCGCCGGGGAGGTCTACACGCCACTGTCAAGCCACCAAGGAGGAAAGTTCGCCCGCTGGATTATAAATATATATATTATATATATTGACATTCTGAAATGAGGAAGAAGCCAGAGAAGTCACCTTCTGTTCTGCATCTCTGTGCTCCCTCACCGATAAGCCGTCGAGATACCGATCAGCCAATCACTGTCGTTGAGCCTCCAGATTCGATGATTGTTGTCAAGATTGCGGAACAAGCCATAGTCATGGTGGTGTTACCTTCAAATGCCATTGTCACCCATATCTGGTCCGAGGAATTCAACATGAAGCTAGTATAGAAATACTCAACAGATGCCAAGACGAACAGGAACAGTGCCCCTTGATGTTGTGCTTGTTGACGGTTTTTGTCAAGATTTCTTCAAAGGGGAAAGCACTGGAGGAACCATTCAAGCTCATTAATATCCCGCTGTCGTTGTTGCCATGCTTTGAAGAAAAGGGAAAGAAAAAAAAAAGAAGAAAAGAAAGGGGAAAGTAGAGAAGATGGCAGCACATAGCCCTTCAAAGTTTTTTTTTTAAAATTCATCAAAGACAGAATTCATGCATACACATATATACATATTTGTATTTGATGAGATACATTTAGCTTCTGTTGAAATCTTTTTGGCTAAAGGAGCAGTTCAAGATTATGTTAAATATTGAGTAATGTAAGATGCTCTTATGATGTTTGACAAAATGTCTCACTTGAAGTCCCTTCCAGTTTTGTAGCAAAATTTGAAGTTGTGAAAAGAGAAAAAACGTTAAGGATACTTCATCAATGCATGAATTCATGGTCTGTGGGCCTTGTTCTATGTTTCTCAATACATTGCACTGGGGTGCTTCTTGACCTCAAAAGGAGATACATGTAAATGATGATACAAGGAAGAAGCTTTCAATAAAATGCAATCCATCTGATAAGTATCATTGGGAATATCTCGGTTTTGCTTGTCCAGATTAATAAAATTTCACTAATATAAATTGCCATTATGAATATTGGAAAGGAATACAGATAGTATGCTTCTCCACAGAGAGCTGAAGGTCATATGCTGCTGCTCATAGGAAGTAGGAAATTTCATTTGACTAGATATATAAGAAAAAAAATGGAAAGCCCTTCAATTGATACTCTTCTCAAACTTGAAATTGTTTGTTACTCTCACTTGAAAGTTGTGAGATTGAACCACTTGATGAATGGAGATGGTAGACACTTGGTTTCTGACAATGCCAAGACTATTGGGATAGATAGCTCAGTTCCTGTTCTTGGACTTTCAAATAAACTACAACCATTTTGAAGAAATTGTGAGCCTATTTGCAATTGTTAAAGAAGTGTTGCAAAGGACATTGTCAGTATAACAGATTTCTGGTCATAAGATCCTCCAACTGGGTATTTAATGACTTGAAGTGGATGAGAAAAGGGTGAAACCCATACAATGAAACCCATACAAAAGTTGCAAACTTAGTGGGCCATGTTCATGTAAGGAGCTTGCCATTGTTAAACGCACGACTAAGTATTGACTTTACAAAGTTTGAAGAAGATGTGCAGCTACATATCTATCCTCTTACAATCCTTTGACTAAAAAGTTTGAATGAGATAGCCCCTTTATTTATTGGCTAATGTAATATTATAATGGTCATGGTGAGTAAAATTGTCGAAGTGATGGGACATCTTGTCCATTTAGTCATGGATTTCATTATTCACCTATATAGATATATCTCTTCCTTTTGTTTAAAAAATGGTGATATGAAAAATGGTGATGTGGAGGCTAGTGACCAGTCGATGAAAGGAGCTTATTTTAGGGTACAAAAATATTAAGATGGGCCCACCTTCATATCTATAGTGACACGTGGGTTTTAAGATTGATTAAGATATTTCTGCTTACATATTAAGGGGAAAAGAAATATAATTTTCAAAATGACCAAGTTTTAAGGTGGCTATAAGATGCTTATCTTGAGACCGTCGACGAAATATAAATCTTTCAACGGCATATGTTTCTAGGAGATAATGAAATACTCAAAGACAAGTCTTAAAAGTGGCGGTGGAGCATCGAGGCGGTGACGGGGTACATATCTCGAGGCAGCTAAAACATATATATATATATATAATATATCCCGAGATGACCAAGTCTTGGGGTGACTATGAAACACCTATCTTGAAACAGTTGATGAAGTATAAATCTCTCAATGGTACATATCTCGGGGCGATGGCAAAACACTCACCATAAAGAAGCTCATGAAATACAAATCCCAAATTCATATACATCTAGATGCAGCAATAGCATACGCATCTGAGGCGGATGATAAAGACACAAATCTCAAAGCGACAGTGGAGCCTGCATATTAAGGTGGCTAAAATACAATATCATGGCGGCAACGAAGCACGGATCTTAAGGCGGCGATATAGCGGCACAAATTTGAAGGCGGTGGTGAAGTCGGCATCTTGAGGCAACCAAAAGCAGCGCAAATTCTAAAGTGATGGACCACATATTCCAAGGCGGAAGGCGGCGTTATTTATATCTATAAATAAATAAATAAAATATATATTCATCTTTATACGATATATATGTAATAATGTTTCTACAATAAATAAATTGTTTTCCATTGCCTTTACTTGTACTTATGCCCCTAATCGGAGGTTCCTAAGACTCTGTCTAGGGTAATTAATAATAGAGGCTTGCCTCTATTAGGAATGAAAGAACCCACAAATCAAAACAAATATGACATTTGTGATTCGATATATCGCCTGGTGTCTCTTCACAGACACGATGCCAGGCGGGTATTTTCGATCCCACATAGTCATGCAAGACACTCCTCATATGGACAACACGTGATCAACCATGACACGTTGGCTGAAAAAGAAGATCATAGCAGAGTCGTGGCTAGGGGTGAAGCCATTCGACGTGTCGACGTGGTATTCGCGCGAGAAAAGTGAATACGCAGCTGGAGGGGTACGACCTGACGGACGTACAGAGGCTGTTTAAAGGGAAGAGAAGACTTGAAGGCGAAGGCAGAAAGGAAGAAGGAACTAGTAAACCCTAATCCTAAAGCAAGGAGCTGGGCGGCGCCTGAGGGAGCGCGGTGCTTCGCCGTTCTGCAGATCGGAGGAGTTTCCATCCCTTACTTATCTTCTCTTATGTTTGTTGTTCTTAAGGGGCTAATCTTTATCTTTGCCAGCTTGTAACTTGGGCTTGTATGCCCACTGCTACTTATCTTTAACTTTTGATGATTCCTTGCTGTTGAGTATGATTTGGGTGTTGTTAATGAAGTGAAGTTGGTTTTCTATCTGTTCTCCAGTTTATTAAGCAGATTATCTTTCGTTAACACGATCCCTTGGCAATCACCCCATCGGAAACGATACAAAACCGCATGGGAGGGTAGAGAAGCGACGGGAGACGCATTGATCACCAACAACCCGGGGAACGCCTCAAGGGAAAATTTGTGGCACTTATCAACAACCAGGACATCATATTGATAAATGTAGAAGAGAGATGACATGTTGATGATGAGACAACATTGGTTATCGGGCAACCAAATGCAAGGTGAGTGATCAAATAGGAAGGCAGGTGAAGTCGTAGGAAACTGTGAGAAATGAGAGGGCTTGAAAGAACAAGGGAGAGACTCGTAGATAGGAGAAGATAACGAAAGCACCAATGACAACAGTGAACTCCCATGAGGCCTCGCAAAAGTGTGAAGATTTCCACCTAAAAATGTTCAGTATCCAATCGTAGACCTCCTATCCGTCGGTGAGCCGGCCAATTCACTTTGTATCCCTAGCCCTTGACTCACAAATGGTGGCTAGCAAGGAAGAGCTCCCTAACTTCTCCATCACCACGGTGTGCAAGACAGTGGAATTCAAAGATGATGGCAGCATCAATGACTAATAGATTCGATGATGGGTAGTACTGGAGCACTAAACCCCCAGGTATATTGTAGCATTCCCCTTGTCAAAGCTAGCAAGAAAGGTGGAGGAGTTTGGTATTGTTAGATATATCTGTACATATATATATATATATATATATATATATATATATATATATATAGGGTTAATTTTTTTTTACCTACTTGAACTATGTTGCTTTTTCGATTCAGCACCTCAACTTTTTTAAGTCTCTTAAAAAGCCTAAACTTTTTGTAAGTTCCAAATAGACACCTCTGTCATCTGGCGGATGACGGACGTGAGATTAACTGAGTAAATTAATCATTAGCTGCTAACTAAGTATAATTATATCATTAACTTTAAACTTAATCATTGTTTGTCCTAACAACATCTAAACTAATCAACTAACTCCTTAACTTCAAACAGAACCTCATGCTGTTGATGCTAACAAGATCACCAAAGATGGTACAATTATCAGATGTGGCAACTACAATGGAGTAGGCCACAACATAAAAACTTGCAAGGCCACACCTGACCCTGTTAGAGCTGAAAAAATGAAAATTGCAAGGGAGAAGGCTGCCGTGAGAAGGAGAGCCAAGAAAGCTGCACAAAGTCAAAGGGACAATGCAAGCCATATTCAAAGTGATAATGCAAGCTAGGAATTCTGACAAGTAGGGAATAGGTAGTAGGAGTTGTATGTATTGTGTGTGTGGTCAGGCAAGAAGAAATACTTTGTTTTGTAGCAATATTGCTAAAATACTCTTCTTGTAACAAGGATGGTTAATTTTTGAGCATCTTATATATATTGCTGCTTTAAATTTTGGCAGCTCTTTGAATGCTGAAATGTTGCCCTCTAAATTTTTTTTCCAATCAGTCAATTAATTTTTTTCTGATGGTTTGGTTGGTTGTTAGAAGCTTGTAGAATTCAGTTTGAAGCTCCAATTGTCTATGAATGAGCAGGACATCTAGTGACGCCAATAAGATGAAATTAGGGTTTCAACTTGCACCAGAGCTGTGGACCCCTACTTTTTTTTTGTTCAATTAATTTTTTCTGATGGTTTGGTAGGTTGTTGGAAGCTTGTAGAATTCAGTTTGAAGCTCTAATTGTCTATGAATGAGCAGGACACCACAATTTTATCAAGTCATTCATAGGTAAGCTGTAACAGGAATTACGCTTACTATGAAGCCGTTGGCCTCTAGAAATTATTTTTGGGCCTCAATTAATTTTTTCTATGCTCTAGAAGGTTGTTAGAGGATAAAACAATTTTGTTTGAAGATCCAAAGCACCTGAAATGGCCAAGACACCACAGTTTTAGCAAAACCTTCATAGGTAAGCTGTAATTCCTGTTACAGCTTACTATGAAGTTATTGGCCTCTACAAATTATTTTTTGGCCTCAATTAATTTTTTTTGTGCTCTAGAAGGTTGTTAGAGGATGAAATAATTTTTTTTTTGAATCTCCAAAGCACTTGAAATGGCCAGGACACCACAATTTTATCAAGGTATTCATAGGTAAGCTGTAACATGAATTCTAAACTTACTATGAAGTTGTTGGCCTCTACAAATTATTTTTTTGCCTCAATTAATTTTTTCTATTCTCTAGAAGATTGTTAGAGGATAAAATAATTTTGTTTAAAGCTCCAAAGCACCTGAAATGGCCAAGACACCACAGTTTTAGCAAAACCTTCATAGTTAAGCTGTAATTCCTGTTACAACTTACTATGAAGCTGTTGGCCTCTAGAAATTATTTTTTGGCCTTAATTAATTTTTTCTATGCTCTAGAAGGTTGTTAGAGGATAAAATAATTTTGTTTGAAGATCCAAAGCATCTGAAATGGCCAAGACACCACAGTTTTAGCAAAACCTTCATAGGTAAGCTGTAATTCCTGTTACAGCTTACTATGAAGTTATTGGCCTCTACAAATTATTTTTTTGCCTCAATTAATTTTTTCTGTGCTCTAGAAGGTTGTTAGAGGATGAAATAATTTTTTTTGAATCTCCAAAGCACTTGAAATGGCCAGGACACCACAGTTTTATCAAGCCATTCATAGGTAAGCTGTAACAGGAACTACAACTTACTATGAAGCTGTTGGCCTCTACAAATTATTTTTGGGCCTCAATTAATTTTTTCTATGCTCTAGAAGATTGTTAGAGGATAAAATAATTTTGTTTGAAGCTTCAAAGCACCTGAAATATCCTAGTGACACCACAGTTGTAGTGAAACCTTCATAGGTAAGCTGTAACAGGAATTGCAGCTTACTATGAAGCTGTTGGCCTCTACAAATTTCTTTTGGGTCTCAATTAATTTTTTTTATGGTCTAGAAGGTTTTTAGAGAATAAAAGATTATTATTTGATGCTCCAAGGCACTTTAAATGGCCAGGAGACCACAGTTTTGGCAACAACTTTATATATAAGTTGTTATTACTGTTACAACTTACATTGAAATTGTTGACTTTTACAAATTTTTTAATGACCTCAATTAATTTTTTTCTATGGCTTGGCAGAGGATAAAAGAATTATTTTGGATGCTCCAAGGCACTTGAAATGGCCAAGACACCACACTTTCAAAAACAACTTTATATGTAAGTTGTAATTACTGTTATAGCTTACAATGAATCTATTGGCCTCTACAAATTTTTTCCTGGCCTCAGTTAAAACATTCTATGGTATGGCAAGTTGTTAGAGAATAAAAGAATTATTTTGTATGCTCCAAGCTAAATCAGATTACAGTAGATATAAAATTACAGTAACCAACAAACATTCAACACAACTTTACAACTTGATTGTAAAGAAAAACCTTAATACCACATTCAATTAGTGTCAATAGAGTTACCAATAATACATTTTGACAGTTCCATACATAGATCATATTTAATAGATACAACATTTTCACAGCTCCAGACATAGATGTACTGATACACCACAATTACTTCAGGGATTGTGATCATACAAAGCAATTTGAGCTCCTTTGCCTTGCTGTAAACAAATAGGAATATCAAAGTTAGAAAATAGCACTCCTGCAGTATACTGTTTCACAGGACACTTGCTTCAGGGGAGAGGTCCTCCGTCGTCTGGAAGCCGCCGCTTGCTTGACTTAGGGATCGACGCCCCAAGAGGAAAACCGAGCCCGTGGGTCGCCAGAGTTGAGCTCAACTTGCGATGGTGCTCCAGATCTCAGTGTCTCGTGGGAGAGGAGCTTCATCGCCAGGTAGCTCTTCGACGCGGGAGTGGAGGGTTTAGACCTAATGTTTGAAGTTAAGGAGTTAGTTGATTAGTTTAGATGTTGTTAGGACAAACAATGATTAAGTTTAAAGTTAATGATATAATTATACTTAATTAGCAGCTAATGATTAATTTACCCAGTTAATCTTACGTCCGTCATCCGCCAGATGACAGAGGTGTCTATTTGGAACTTACAAAAAGTTTAGGCTTTTTAAGAACTTAAAAAGTTTGAGGTGCCGAATCGAAAAAGCAACATAGTTCAAGTGGGTAAAAAAAAATTAACCCATACATATATATATGTTAGTTATAAGTCATATACATCATATGTTTCTGTGTGAGACTCACATATAGCCTTGTATATAAATTTGGGCTGTTGCCCTACTACAATTAAGCTTTTCCACACAGCTACCCTCGTCTCTCTTTTAACATGGTATCAGAACAGTGGCGGTGATCCTCTTTCCTTTGCTCTTGATCCTTAGGTTTTTTGATTCCTCACTAAGGCTCCGGCGGTGGCGCCTCGTCTCCCCCAGGTGGTGGACTTTCTGATTTTCTGGTCGCCTTGGGAGTGAGGTGTTGCTCGGCGTTGCTTGGTTTTGGGTGTTGATTTGCGTTGCTTGCCGTTAGGCGTTGCTGATTTTCTGGTCGCCTTAGGGGTGTGGTGTTTCTCGGTGTTGCTTCCCGTTGAGTTGCTTGGTGTTACTTTGCGATGATTCATTTCTTTGCGATGATTCGTTGCTTTGTGCTTTGCTGGCTGGTTGGTGTCGTGCTTGTTTGAACTGGTTGCTCTTGTGATTTGGTGGCTAGTTGATTTTGGTGATTTGGTGCTTTGTTGACTTTGTGCTTTGGTGGTTATGGTTTGGGTTGGAGATGATGCTATGGAGCTTGCTTGTGTTGCTCATGATTAACAGAAGCAGCGGACCTTTGAGTTTATGATGGACCTTTGTCCAGATTTTGAGTCAGTTCGTAGTTAGCTGCTTAATTGAGAGCCTGTATCTTCCTTTGATGATGTGGTTCGCAGTGTCATTTCTGAGGAGACCAGGCTGGGCACTCTCTCTGCATCTTGATCTTCTTTAGTTGACACAGTTCTTGCTATGGTTTCTCCACGTCACTCTAGGACATCTGCTTCCTCCACTCAGCAGACCTCATCTACTGGTTCTCATGTTTTGTGCCGTTACTGTAAGCGGCTAGGGCATATGAAGGCTCAGTGTCCCAAGCTTCAGTGGAAACAACCACAACAACGTTCCCAACAGTGCTCCTCTGGTGCTCCACATTTGCCTTATGCAGCTTCTACTGAGGTTTCCACACATGACTCTGCTTCCGACTTTGCTTCTTAGCTAGCTCAGCTCACAAAGCAGATGCATGCTATGCAACGTGCCATGCAGTCTAGTTCCTCCTCTGCTATGTCTGCTGCCTCTTGTATGACTTCCTTCTCATGGATCTTGGATTCCGGTGCTACTCATCATATGACATCTGATGTCCTTCACTTAGTCGACCTTTCTCCTATCTGTCCCTCATCTAGTGTTCGCACTGCTGATGGGACACTTTTGCCTGTCACGCAGTGTGGTCGTTTTCACTCTACTTCACTTGACCTTCCCACAATTCATCATGTTCCTAGCCTCACCTTAAATCTTATTTCTATTAGCCAACTTACTGACTATGGTTTGACAGTTACCTTTTCCTTTTCTGGATGTTTTGTGCAGGACCATCTTACAGGCCAGAGGATTGGGACCGGGCGTAGAGTTGGCGGCCTTTATCATCTGGAGCATCTTCGTCTACCCGCCTCCGTTTCTACTTCTATCAGTGCTTCTGGTATAGCTGCCTCTGTGTGTTCTCCTGACCGTTGGCATTGTCGTTTGGGTCATTTGTCTAGTGATCGCCTGAAACTGTTGACCAATTCAGGCAGTCTTGGTTCTGTTTCTTCTCGTCCATTATCTACATGTACGGGTTGTAGGTTAGCCAAACATGTGGCTCTTCCATTTTCTTCTAGTGAATCTATTTTCGTTGCCTCATTTGACCTTGTGCATTCTGATATTTGGGGCCCTTCTCCTTCCTCCTCTCTTTGAGGTTTCTCTTACTATATTTGTTTCATTGATGATTTCTCCCATTACACTTGGCTCTATCTTATGCGTTCTCGTTCTGAGGCCTTTTCCATCTATCGTCAGTTCGCGGGGATGGTTCACACTCAGTTCGGTAAACGTATTAAGATTTTTCTTTTTGATGGAGCTCGTAAGTATCTTTCTACATCTTTCCGTGACTTGCTTTCATCTCATGGTACTCTTTCTCAGCAGTCTTTCCCTTACACGCCTGCTCAGAATGGTGTTGCTGAGCGGAAGTATCGTCATATTCTTGAGACCACTCGTGCTTTCCTTCTCGCTTCTTCTGTTCCTCAACTCTTTTGGGCCGAGGCAGTTATGACATCAGTTTACCTCATAAATCGCACTCCCTCCACTACTCTCTCTGGCATCATTCCTTATGAGCGTCTTTACTCTTGTACTCCGTCTTATGGTCATCTTCGCACCTTTAGTTGTGCCTACTTCGTGCTTCTGCCCTCTATTGAATGAACTAAACTGTCTCCACGCTCTGCTCTGTGTATTTTTCTTGGTTATAGCTCTGAGCACAAGGGCTATCGATGCTACGAGCCTACCTCTCGCCGTCTCCGTATTTCTCGTCATGTCACTTTTCTCGAGGACACCCCTTATTTTGTTTCTTCCGCTCCAGATATTTCTTTTCTCCAGTTATGATCTGCTCAGTCTCCTCTTTACCCCTCTGTTGTCCTTCCGGGTTCTTCTCCTTCTACCTCTTTTGTGCACCCTCCTATAGTCTCCTCTGACTCTCCGTCTGTGTCGCTACCTCCCTTCCTTGAGTCGTTCGATACTCCAAGTGATACTCCAGACCCTACGCCAGGCCCTTCCTCTGCTGAAGATGTTCCTGCTGCCCCTCCTCGTCGCAACCCTAACTGGGTACGCCGTCCTCCTGCTCGGTTTGCCCTTTCCACTACTCACACCTACTCCACTGGTTTCCAATCCTTTCTTGCAGTTATCCACTCTCATTCTGAGCCCATATCCTACCGTGAGGCAGTTCAGCATTCCCACTGGCAGCAGGCTATGGCAGAAGAGCTCGGTGCTCTACAGCGGATGCATACCTGGGATCTCGTTCTAATGCCTTCTAATGTTACTCCTGTCAGTTGTAAGTGGGTCTATAAGATCAAGACCCGTGCTGATGGCAGTGTCGAGTGCCATAAGGCATGTCTTCTTGCTCGTAGTTTTACTTAGGAGTATGGCGTTGATTATGAGGAGGCCTTTACGCCTGTAGCGAAGATGACTACTGTTCATCTTCTTCTGGCGGTTGCTGCAGCTCGTCAGTAGCCACTTTATTAGCTAGATGTGACTAATGCTTTTTTACATTGGTATATTTCCGAGGAAGTCTACATGGATCCTCCACCTGGGCTTTCTCATCCACCTCAGTATGTTTGTCGGCTACGTCGGGCCATCTATGGGCTCAAACAGGCTCCTCAAGCCCGGTTTGAGTGTTTTCGCAGTGTGGTTCTTGCATTTGGTTTCACCGAGAGCTTCTATGACTATGCACTTTTCACCCGCCAGACTCCTCGGGGTCTTACTCTTCTCCTTCTATATGTGGATGACATGGTTATTTCTGGTGATGATGCCACTACTATTCTTTCTATGAAGCAACGGTTACAGCAGGAGTTTCAGATGAAAGATCTTGGTCCTCTTCATTATTTTTTGGGCCTTGAGGTGGCTTATGCTCGTCGTGGATACTTAGTGTCTCAACAGAAGTACATCTCTGATATTCTCAGTCGGGCATGTCTTACTAATCTTCGTACTGCTGCTACTGCTATAGAGCTTCATCACCGACTTTCCACTTCAGATGGTGAGCTTCTTCCAGATCCCACTCGATATCGAGCGCTTGTGGGTGCTCTTGTCTACTTGACTATTAGTCGGCCAGACATTGCTTATGCAGTTAGTGTACTTAGTCAGTTTGTTAGTGCTCCCCGCTCTACTCATTATGCAGCTCTTCTGCGTGTTCTTCGCTATCTCCGTGGCACCATCACTCGCTCCTTATTTTTCTCTTCCTCTACCTCTCTTGAGCTTCGAGCTTATTCTGATGCTGATTGGGCGGGTGACTCTACTGATCGACGGTCTACCACTGGTTTATGTGTTTTCCTTGGTGATTCTCTTATTTCATGGAAAAGCAAGAAACAAAAGACTGTCGCCCTTTCTACTACTGAGGCGAGTATGGTGCTATGTCTTCTACAACCAAAGAGGTCCTTTGGCTTTGTCAGCTTTTGATGGATTTTGGTGTTTCCGTTACTACTTCGACTCTCATTTATGGTGACAACCAGAGTGATGATGAATGTTCAAATGAGCATATTTTGATATCATTTTTCTATATGTTTTGCATGCCATTTTGATGAATTATATCCTTTCGGTACCTAAAAAGCTTCATATTTGTTAAACAGGGCATATAAAAGCCACTCCGGGAGAAAGGAAGCATTTTGAGGTGAAAAAGAGGCCGAACCAACGCTATTTTGGAGCAAACGGGAAAGCATACGGGGTGCATACGGCCGTATGCTACTGAACAAAGTGAACGACCTACACATCGACTCTCCTGGATGGTATATACCCCTTATGAATCATACGAGGTGGTATACGGCCGTATACTAGCTAGTATACTCGAACCTACACTGTATACTGGCTGTTATATGGCCATATACTGGGCACTGAGCTTCATACGGGCTAGTATACGGCTGTATACGAGCCCGTATGTCGTAACCCTCCCTTTTTATTGCGGACCCACATAGGGGTATAAGCGTCATTGTCACTCCTAAAACCCTGAGCTGAGGTATAAATAAGAGGCTTTAGGGTTTAGGAGGGGGAGGTTGGCTTTGGAAGAGATTATCATTGAGATTAATGATTGGGGTTCTTCTCCCCCAATCTTGGAGAGAGAGAGAAGGAAGGAGATAGAGAAGGGGATCAAACTTGCAAAGCTGCAACGGTATTCTTTATCATGTCGATTTTTTATTGTATTCTTGTTGAGTTGGATTTGAGTTCTCCATTAATGGGGAACTAATCTTATAGATACTTGGGTATGAGAAATCTTTGGATATTGCATTAATGACATATTGATTTCTATGTTTGATTGGATGTATGCTTGAATGTCTATTGGATGTTTTGTATTGATTATAATCTCTCTACGTTGCGGGATGCCCGGAGAGATTACTTGGGTGTGATACAAGGGCTAGAGCTAGCACCTCCTTGTATTAGGAACATACTCCTTTAGAGAGGGTTGTGAGTACGCTGAGGGATTCGGGTGCTAGAAGAAGAGCGACTCTTTAATACGATTTAATCCCACAAACCTTCCAAGATATAGGTTCCCTTAAGCTTAAGACAATCCTAAGAGATTAGTTATCCAATCACCTCGGGAGAGGGGTTGGATATAATTTAGGAACTCTTGGCACAAGCATCTCCAATCCTCTTCATAGATTTCTTTATGTATCCTTAGATTTAAATCCAAAGGGGACTCATACTCAAGTATCACCTTCTCATGCTATAGTTTTCTCTCAATTAATTCTCGACTTCCAAAGTTTGTCTCCAATCTTTTAATTCCTAAGATTTAGCCTCAAAAACCACCAAATCTTTGAAAAGACTAGATAATAGAAGTTTAGTTTACACTAGTAATCTATTCCCTGTGGGTTCGACACTCGACTCTCATAGTTGATCACTCTACTACTTGATCACGACCCATGCACTTGCGGAATTCCCATCAAGTGCCATCAAGATTGCCGGTAATTCAGTTTTTCATGAGCGGACAAAGCATCTTGAAGTTTCTCTTCACTTTGTTTGCCATCATTACCTTGCCGGCACACTGTCTCTTCCTTATATTTCCTCTACGGAGCAGATTGCAGATCTCTTCACCAAGGCACATACTCACTCCCGTTTTCAGTTCTTACTTGGCAAACTCTCGATTTATGATCTACCATGAGTTTAAGGGGGCGTGTTATCCACAACAGAAGTCATTTTCCTATTAAGAAACTTGATGAAGATCTACAGAGAAAAGAAGAAGGATCTCCATATAGTTTTTATTGACCTGGAGAAAGCGTATGATAGGGTACCAAGACAAGTCCTTTGGTCGGTATTGGAGAGGAAAAACATTCATGTAGAATATATAAATATTATTAAGGATATATATGAGAGAGCGGTTACGAGTGTGAGAACAGTAGGAGGCGATACAGAGGAGTTTCCTATAACAGTGGGTCTACATCAGGGATCGGCCTTAAGCCCATACTTGTTTACCTTAGTAATGGATGAATTAACTAGTTATATCCAAGATGACATCCCATGGTGTATGTTGTTTGCAGATGATGTTGTCTTAGTGGATGAGACTAGAGATGGAGTAAATCAAAAGCTAGAATTATGGAGAAACACTTTAGAAAGTAAAGGCTTTAGGTTAAGTAGAAGTAAGACAGAATATATGCACTGTAATTTTAGTCTAAATAGGAGAGATGAAGGAGAAGTGAAACTAGGGGGGTGGTTGTGCCTAAGGTTAACCATTTTAGGTATTTAGGTTCCATTTTCCGGATGATGGGATGATAGATGAAGATGTAACCCATAGAATCAAAGCTGGATGGTTGAAATGGAGAAGTGCTACGGGGGTGTTATGTGATAAAAAAATTCCTAACAAAATAAAGGGAAAATTTTATAGGATGACAGTTAGACCGGCCATGATATACGGGAGCGAGTGTTGGGCAGCTAAAGTTCAACATATGCATAAGATGAATGTGGCCGAAATGAGGATGTTAAGATGGATGAGTGGTCATACAAGATTGGACAAGATTAGAAATGAACACATCCGACAGAAGGTGCATGTTGCACCAATTGAAGATAAAATACGAGAAGCTCGTTTAAGATGGTTTGGACACGTTTGCCGGAGACCCCCAGGTGCTCCATTTCAAAAATGTGATAGTTTAGTTGTAGAAGGTAAGAAGAGGGGTAGAGGTAGGCCTAGGATTACGTGGAGAGAGGTGGTGTCTAAGGACCTACCTATGTTAGATATTGAGCCGGATCTTGTTTTTGACAGAGCGACATGGAGACAAAAAGTTCATATAGCCGACCCGGCCTAGTATAGGATTACCGATAAGTCGGCTAAAAGGTTTTCCTTCATTAGCTTAGCTTTGTTTGTAGGGATACTGTTCTGCTTCTAACATCCCAATCTCTCATAGAATTATTTGTTATTATTATTATTTATTTATGTATTTTTATTTTTAATTTTATTTCATTTTACTTTAGTTTATTTCATTTCATTTTATTTTATTTTTATTTCATATTTGAGAGCGACATGAAAATAGAGAATCCATATAGCCGACCCCATCTAGTATGTGATTAAGGCTTAGTTGTTGTTGATCTTGTATATATATATATATATATATATATATATATATATATATATATATATATATATATATTAGTTATAAGTCTTATGCATCATATGTTTCTGTGTGAGACTCACACATAGCCTTATATATAAATTTGGGCTGTTGCCCTAATACAATTAAGCTTTTCCACACAGCCACCCTCGTCTCTCTTCTAACACGTATCATTGGATTGCTAGAATTTTCACTAGATTTCAATCCACTCACTATCGACCTCTAGGAACCTGAGAGGGCCAACAGTGAACAACGGTGACAGGTGCTCCGGCACTTGCCACTTTTCTACTGGCATCGCAACACGGTTGCTCGGATTTTAAAACCTATAGGAGTTCTAGTCTTCCTTGATGAACGAGGCAGTGCATTTGTTGACAAGGTGAGAGTGGCAGTTTGGATAAGGTGAGGACGCTAGCTCTTGTGCATCATTAAGTGTAGTATCAGGAGCCGACGACACCCCATTCGCGTAAAAATGGAATCAAGCAAGGAGGAGGGGTAATTTTTTTGCGGGGTTACTGTACTATGGCCCTTTTTCACTTTGGTCACCCAATTTTAATTTGTTGAAAAATGGGTACCAAAAATCTATTTTGTATCACCGGGGGGTTACCCATGGGAATCCGACCAATTTCATCCCACGTGGCCACGTGGAATAAAACACACACCCATTCGGTTCATTTCCAAAAACCCTTCTTTCTCCTTCCTTCACCTATGCGAGCTTGAGAGAGCGACAGAACCCTCTTCGCCAGCTTCTCTATCCTGTCCATTCTCTCAGACATGAAGGGGATCGGCGCCGGAGAAGATCATCAGCCGGTCCACTGATGTAACCAGGTTTGTCTCAGTGTTGGAGGTGGAGGTAGTGATAGGTGAAGACCTCGTGGCACAGTTGATGAGGTGTTGGTCAGCTATATAGTTCAGGATTGAAGCTGAGCTTTTGTTGAATTGAATTGAATTGCTCTTAATTTGAGCTTTCCTTGCTCTTAATTTGAATTGGTGTTTGAAACTATCATTTGAGCTCTAAGTTGAACTAGTTCGGAGATGAATCATGAATTGCTCTCAATTTAAGCTTTGAGCTCTTGTTGCCCTCAATCAGAGATAATGAGTTGCCTAAACAATCAGAAGGGGTACCCCAATTAAGTAATAACAGAAACTGAACTGAATTTGTTTGTTTAATGAAAATTTCTGTGTTCATCCACTTTTATTAAAAAAAAAAGCAAATTTATGTGTTTATTGTTGGTGAGGAATTAAATTTTACAATACACAGAGCAGGAAAACAAAAGAGAAGAAAACAAATTCATGTAATAACAGAAGAAATTTGGCAGAAAAACAAATTCATGTAATAGCAGAAAAACAAATTCATGTGAGGAATTAAAGTTGATCAGAGTGCATCCATGTTCTTGCTCTCCAGGTTCTTGATTTTTGAAGGAAGACAACAAGAAGGAAAATTAAATTTGTTTGGAAGGAAATGACACAAGAATATTTGCAGACATGTCCTTCAGAAAAAATTTTTTTTCTCCTATTCACAGTCTAGAAAACAAAAGAGCAGAGAACAAATTCATGTAATAACAGAAGAAATTTTGCAGAAAAACAAATTCATGTAATAGCAGAAAACAAATTCATGTGAGGAATTAAAGTTGATCAGAGTTCATCCATGTTCTTGCTCTCCCGGTTCTTGATTTTTGAAGGAAGACAACAAGATGGAAATTGATTTTGTTTGGAAGGAAATGACACAGGAATATCTGCAGATTTGTCCTTCTGAAAAAAAAAATTCTCCTATTCACAGTTTGGATACTCATTCAATTGAGACAAACTTGATCACATGGCACTGATCAGTTTTCCTGGCATTCAATTTTTACAATATAATTAAATCCAAAAAAAGAAATTGTCCTATTCACATTCTGAATACTCATTCAATGGAGACAATTATGGTCACATGGCACTAATTAGTTTTCCTGGCATTCAGTTTTCACAATATGATTAAATCCAAAAAACATTGCTACTATTCATATTCTGAATAAAGGGTTTGAGTACATGAGATCCAAGCAAAGTTGGGTAACCATAAATATTTACATTCAGTTTTGCAAAAATTAGTATGACATGTCCAACTTGGCTAAACATAGTCTTTTTTACTACAACAATGACTAGACAAAGTTCAACATAAGGTCCCACTCTTTGACAAAAAAAAATCAGTAGCACAACCTTTAAGAAGGCCTCCCAGCAGCTGCAGGTCCACCACCAACTCAAGGACCTGGTGGTAACCATACTTTTCTTTTTTTCCCAACACCATCCAACTTGCTCTTATCTTCAGCTTCTTTCTCCAAGACTTGATGTTTCAGCACAGGAGCCTTGGCAGGGAATTGCTTCCTTGCTTGGCTTTTGGTGAGGAGCTCTTTCTTCCCTCCTCTTGTGGGCAATTTTTGCCTCCCCAAGCTTGCATCTTTTGCAATTGATGATCCAGGGGGAGCCTCACCATGTGTGTCAACTACCTGCATTTTTTTGAAAAAAAGGAAGTCCATTGTCTATTGTTGCATGACAGAATACTCAATGAGGTACACACTGTTTTGTTTTTGTTATGCCTGTGAAATTGGATCAGCTGAAGCTTGAACATTTTCACTTGTTCTGAGGTCATCATTCTCATTGCTTCTTCTCAACCTCTCAACCTTAACATGTACACAAAACCATGTTAGCAAAGACCATTTATAACTTATTTCAGAACTGAACTACATACCTCTTTGAAATGTTCTTCTAACACATGAGGATCAGTTGTATTCAATGTGTCCTGTTCATTAGCAGCATATACCATAAATTAATTTGCACTATCTGCAAAAATAAATCATCAACCTACAATTTTTTGTTTGCTCACCTCATTGGCACTGGCAGCTGCAGTAGGCTGTCCACCTTGGTTCCCACCTAGGTCTTCATTCTCTCCCTATAGGTGTTGCAGAGTTCAATCAACCCATATAAAGTTATGCATCACAAGCACAAGCATTATTTTGGAAGAAAAATTAGTGAGAGTTCACTACCTGCTTGTCATGGTATCTCTTATTGTGCCCTGAAACCCCATAGATGCTGCAAGTTATTTTGACCCCCTTCCTACTAACTTTGCCATTGGTGAAGCCACTGCCCTCCTCAAATGCCTCATTCCTCCAAAGTAATTGTTTCCTGCCTCTGTTCTTGTTTGCAGGCTCAGGTGGTATCATGGGGGTTGTTGGCTCTTGGGCCAACACTTACTGTCTTGTGTTGGGTTTAAAATGTGGCTATAAGTTGCCAAGTAAGTGCTAACTCTATAGCAATCATCTAGATAGTTCTCAGGTTTTTTTCTATTGTAATAGAGGGCTGATATTGAATGACAACATGGGATTCCTGTTAACTACCACCTTCTACAGGTGCAGGATCTGTCTTTCATATCAACAACAAACTGGCCATCATGGCCTAATACCTGATACTTATCACCACCAGACTATGTTGTTTTGCAGGACCAACTAAGCTCTTTGACTTCTCTAATTTCTTAATGATCTTTGGACAATACTCTATTGTACATCTTTGCATTGCATCCCTTTTTCTTTGAATCCTAACCATCAACTGTGTCCTAATGATTTCATTCATAGAGATTATCCCCTTTGTTCTAGCTTCTAGTATTATACTATTGAAGCATTCACACAAGTTGTTTAGAAGTATATCACACTTGAACCCTGTTTTGAAGTGAGACCTACTCCAGTGAACTGGATCAATTTTTTTCATGAAACCATAAGCTCCTGCAGACATATCTTTTAGAGTATCCATAGCTTGGTTAAATCCAGGAATATAGCTAGACCTAGCACAATTCCACAACTGATCCTTAAGGGCTTTGCCTCTGAATTGCTTCCTAAAATTGGTGTAAATATGCCTTACACAGAATCTATGTTCACTTTGAGGAAACAAATGATCTATGGCTTGTATTAACCCCTAGGTACAAAGTTGTTTCACACACCACCATGAGCAAACAAGGAAAAAAAAACATAACATTTTCAACAGAACCAGAGGGGAAAAAATAGTAGAGGAAAACAGATCAGAGACAATTAAAAAAAACAAGTAGATACTGAAAAAATGAAATGCCCAGTCATACCTTCTGTCTGTGACTCATGAATGACCATTCATAGCTGTTAACAATTTGTAGGTCTTCTGCCAGTAACTCCAGAAACCAGATCCAGTTCTCGTAGTTTTCCCTGTTCACTACAGCCCAAACTATTGGATAGATGCAATCATTGGCATCTATCCCAATAGCTGAGAGTAATTGGCCACCATAAAGACCCTTGAGGAAGCAACCATCCACAGAAATAATATGCCTGCATCCTGCTAGAAACCCTGCCCTAAGTGGTGACAAGCACACATACATGGCCTCGAATACCCCTTGATTGCATTTAAACTTAATTGTTGATCCAGGGTATGTTCTAATCAGCTCGAGTCGATAGTCATATAACCTAGTCATCTGGGTGTAATGATCACCATCAAGCATCCTAATTTGATAAATGCGTGAGAAGAAATGTGCAAAAAATGTAACCGTGAAAAAAAAACAAAAAAGTCAGTCAACTGGCTATCTTGTTGTAATTCATTTCTTTATAGCTTCTATAACTTAATAAATAAACCATATAGCTACCTTGTTGCAATGCATTTGGCTCTCCAAGCTTTCAGTCTTGTTATGGCAACCTCTTGATTAGTCCTTACAGCTTGGATGATGCCAGCAAGCTTCCAAGAAGGGTCTGATCTAAATTGTTCCAGATAGTGCTCTGCTATCCACTTAGTATTCACATGCCTTATATTATGATCTCTGCTACACTCATGCTTCAGAATTCCAGCTTTTATTTGAATTGTGTTCTTATCAGTCACCATTGGTGAGGCCCATAGATAGAAAGGGCAACCTTTCTTGCAAAATGCTTTGCATCTCCTCTTGTTGTTGGGCTCTTAAATCTCATCTCACACCTTTTCTTAATCCCATAATTTTTTACAGCCTGTTTGAACTGCTGAAAGCTTCTAAATTTCATACCAATCTTGAAATGAGGATCTGCCTTGTCAATCTCTTCAATAAACTCAGCATACCTAGCCCTGTTAGGCCCTAGTTCATCCTCATCTGTTGATGAACATGACTGCAATTCCTCAGATATTTCATATTCAGACTGAACCTCATTCTCATCATGGTCTTGAACCTCATCTTCATCAACATTTTCTGCTACACTAATCTCATCACATATAGGTATCTCAGACCTAGGCAATACATTCTCATCCACACCAACCTCAACCTTATCTCCATCACTATGAAGGCTATATTCAGAGTCATTCAGCTCACTGTCTTCATCCACCTCTTTGCCTTTACTTGATTCCCAAATTAAAGTGCTTTCTAATGCAGTAGCCTCCTGGTCTATATCCTCTTCTACAATAGCATCTAAATGAACCTCTCCTTGACCAACATTGCCACTAGCACAACCACCATCAATTGACACACCATCTCTACTGCCATCATCCACCCTAGCCACCTTGACATAGACATTTGTAACGCTGCTATGATCCACAGCCAGAGCCATTGCAACTGCATCTAAATCATTTTTTAGTTCTGTCAATCCTACCCTTTCACTAGTAATGTCCTTCCACTAGAAACCACAACCCTCTATATTCAATCCCAACTCAGTAGACATGCCTTTGAGTTCTAACATTGATATATAGTCAGCAACAACTGAGTCCACAAATCCTGCCAACCTATACTCACTCCACTTGTCTACATCATCATGGCCATAATACATTTGAATTGTGAAATATTCAGAGGTGGGAACTCAAACAAAAGTGGGGAAATATTGTCAAAATACTACTTGATTTCATTGCTAACCTGTCTTCAATATTAATTGTTGCTTGATTTCATTACTTTTTAATTTTTATGGTGTAATCTGAAGGGGCCAAGGCCAGATCCATTACTATTGCACATAAGCACATAAGCAAGCAAGACCTCAATTAATTATAAACTCTCAATGGGATATTAATCTATTGCTTAATCATATTTCCTAGGTTTATGGTGTAATATATCTCTAATCTGCAAATAGAATGGAGTGAATGGATAAAATTATGTAAATGGTCTGAAGGGGCCAAGGGCAGATCCAAGGCCAGACAATATATGTTACATAATTTTATATGAATCATATAGCAGGCCAAGTGCCCCCACTAAATGGCAGGGTTTGAAAATTATTTGGAAGGTTGACATTACCACAAAATTAAAATCTACTCTAGTGTTTATGATTTCCCAAAAAATGTAATAAATTAACTACCTGTCTCTTTATCTCTCTGTCTTTTGTTTATCCATTACTGAAGTACAAAAAATGTTTGTTTATATATATACAAATCCATCACTCTAAATTACTCTTGCATGTATTAAAATTATGATTGTTTGTGTTTATTACATGAAAGAGATTGACAAAAAATATATATATACAAATCCATCATTCTAAATTACTCTTGCATGTATTACCACAATTCTTTACATTATTTTTGGGACATTTGTTGACAAACCATTCATGCATTGCAATAGACTTATAATAATAAGGCAGACTTGATTTGGAATTGGGGGAATTAAAATAAACAAAGTCACAATTTGTCTGGGGACATGGATGTGGCATGTGCTACCTAACCCAAAAAAAAAAGTTGAAAAGGGACAATTGCAATTAAGACCAACTGGCATAATCAATGAAAGAATGAATGCTAAAAAAAACATTCCAATTAAATTGATTCGATTAAAAAGAATAACTATAAGACAAGTTCTTAATATGTTTCTGAAGCAACCAATATGCAATTAGTATTATTTACTAAATTCTAATTGAACCAAAAAATTCATTGAAAATAACATTGGTTAAACTGCCAAGCAAGGAAATCAAGAGACTTGGTTAAAAAGGAGGAATAAACAACTCACAAAAGGATTTATGTAAATTACTCAAGTGTGGGAATAATCTTTTCATTAAATTTTAAAGAGAATCTGCAAGGCATGATAAATAATGTCCATCATACCTTAACTTACAATATTTTTCTTGCTCAAGCCAGTTAAGAATAAGATAAACTCTGATACTATAGGCTAGAATATACCAAATGTAATGCATAGTGCACCAAGATTAATTACTAACATCAATTCCATATCCCCAGACAAATTATCCATATGCATTGCAATAGACTTATGATAATAAGGCAGACTTGATTTGGAACAGGGGGAATTGAAATAAACAAAGTCACAATTTGTTTGGGGATATGGATAATTTCGATAGAGATATGGATAATTTTGAAATTTAATCTTAATTAACTTGAGTAATTTCTGCATTGCTAATTGGAGGGTCCACTTAGTCTTTGAAGTAGAAAAACAAGCCATGAAGCAAAAGGGGGGTTTTGACTGAAAGCAAAGAGATGATTAGTCAATTCAGCACTTACAAATACTCTGGTGCTTCAGCGCCCAGCTCTCTAATCTCCCAATTTCCCGCCATGATGCGCCAAGCTCTGGCCGTCGCCGTCTGTTGGTAGGTTTTCTGGTTTCTCCACTACGAAGCCTCGCCGACGGTCTGTAAGATGGTGACGGACCCTTGGATGGAGAGAATGGATAGGATAGAGAAGTCGGTGAAGAGGGTTCTGTCGCTCTCTCGAGCTCGCACAGGTGAAGGAAGGAGAAAGAAGGGTTTTTGGAAATGGACCGAATGGGTGTGTGTTTAATCCACGTGGCATCCCACGTGTACTTTCCGGCGGCCACGTGGGATGAAATTGGCCGGATTCCCATGGGTAACCCCCTGGTGATACAAAATAGATTTCTGGTACCCATTTTGAAACAAATTAAAATTGGGTGACCAAAGTGAAAAAGGGCCATAGTACGGTAACCCCCCCAAGGAGGAGCTTCCATGGCCTACGATGGAAAGGATGATGACAAGGATGACCCAATATGGAAGACACTATGACATAGTTCATGCCCAAGGACGAAGATACACGTCTAAAGAGAAGGGAAATATAGCCATTAGCAAGGGGTTGCATAGTATGGTGATTGTCGAAAATTGGGAGGTGATCCTAACAAATGCCCGAGAAAAGGGCAACGTGATAGGGGAATGGCGCTGCACGACACAACCATGTTTCGTGCCACTACAATACTATCATGTAATAGAGAAGGACACCCCGACCACATGACGTGTCACTTGGGGATATGAGGGGCTCAAAGGATGTGTCCAACAAAGAGGGGTTTAACTTATCTGAGGTGGCGACTAGTGACAGGGCCAAGTTAGCTAGGATAACAGTAGGAAATAAGCCAAACTCATGCGATGTGGAGGCCAAGAAAGTTGCAAGTGTGGAGCCCATAAGCCTTGCCATAGGTTAAGCTGGTGACATGGTGGATAAGGTGCTAGAGGAGGAAGACACCACATGGATGCTTGATGAAGAGGCATCATGGGGCGCCATGCAGGAAGATATGGAGATACTGGATGATGATGACGTTATAGGCGCGGGGACTTTGACGTGCCCACTACTACAACATCTGACAAGGCAGCAATGTCAACACCAAGCAAAACAATGGTGAAGCATAGTAATTCCAATTGTCGTCAATTGATGGGGGACATATGGAGGAAGATTGTTCCCAGCCGTGATGGGGATATGGATGTGGTTCCAAGCAAGCAGCAAGACAAACTGGTGCTATTGGGACAATGCGAAGGATGCACCATACAGGAGCCCACACCAGTATCTAATGAACATATAATTAACACATGCCATAAGTGGGCCCTACACAAAGAACACGCTTGTAGAGAAGGTGCTCAGCTACAGAGAGTCACATATAAGGACCTGGAAAGAGTTATGGAGGCCTAGTTGTGTACTAGGCCCGGTATAGGCCCAATAAGCAAAAAAAGGCCAAATCTTGAAGGGGAATGCCAGAGGAGGGTAGAACAGGAAAATGGATACCCATTACATAGTAGAAGTAGCCTGCATATACCCAAAAAATACGGGCCTGGTGTTCAGGGCCGAAATACAAGCCCAGTACTAGAAAAGCTAGGCAGAAGAAGCTTGAACTAGGTAGTCGCGTCAAGTTAGACCTCAGCAAGGTATCATTATGTTACCTACACGATTCATGTAGCCTTATTTTAGATGAGGTCTAGCACACAATGGGAGTAGAGTTACAACAAGAACCCAACTTGGACACAAACCATACCCAATCTGAGCCCTGCAAGGAGAAGAATGCCTCCCAAATTCCGTTAGTGATGTTGGGCAAGACTGCTAATGACATCACTATCTGAGGTATAAATATAGAAATAGATAACTATTCCATTGGCTAGGAGGGGAGTACAAGGCATAGCAGAAGGATAAAAAAGCCATAGGGACCAACCATGTAGAAAGAGGGATTCATTGCCTCACCCTTATCCTCAAGGAAAAGGCCATAATAACTTGATCATCAAGGTACTCCCTCAACCCTTTGCATTGCACCCCTTATTCTTTCAGACTAGCTAGAGAGTTTCCTACTTATGGCGGCCAGGTGGGTATTAACTTAGGGTTCAAAATGGACAACAAGGCATCCTACCTTGCACACATACATTCAGTAGAAATTGAACATATCATTGCAGGCAGGGAGAGCAGCTAAGTTCTCCCTGCTCAATTCTAGGGCCCTCATCATTTTTTTTATAAGAATCATATCCTGGAATATAAGAGATTTAGGAAGAAGGAAGAAACACTTCCTCGTTCGAGACTTCCTAACCTTACACAAAGTAGATGTTTTTTGCCTTCACGAAACAAAGCTCCCCTCTATTGACTACTGAACTTGGATATCTATAGGGGGCTGGCACTATGATGCAAAGGTGATTGTCCCAGCTGATGAAACATGCAGGGGTTGTTGTATCGGTTGGAATAGCATGAGATTAAAAATGACCGACAACTACACCAACCAATACTCGATCACCATAGTATTAGAAGATCAGACAAACTCCAAGCAATGAATGTGTATGACTGTAACACCCTAATCCCCTTAGGGACACGTGTCACACCAGCCAGCACAGGTGAGTTCCCTGAGCCCAAGGCTGTCCAATACTGAAACAAAAACCTGCGAAATAATCTGGAGACAGTGATAATAAAACATAATAAATCTGGAAACTCTTCAGAACAGAAGAGACTTAACTGATACAGATCACCACAGACTACACGTCTGGGTCTAGTCTCCATAAGTAAAAGACATATGTCTACAGAGTACACAACAGAAGAAATAACTATGGGACGCCAGAGCCAACTAGGTCATCTCATCTCACCGGATCTAGCATCTACCTGGACTTCTGTCTGCTACCTGCACAAGGTGAGTAAGAAAGAGGGACTGAGCTACAGAGCTCAGTGAGAGGTGACCCCTACTGTCAGGTCGAATAAGGCCTGTGCATTTGAAAATATAGTCTTGTATATGGAAGGTAATCTCTACTCATATACATGTAGAAAATATAATAAAGCCTGGACGTCTATGCATTAACCCCCTAATCAGGAAGATCATCTAATGCAATGTCCGAGAAAACCAGAAAAGTCATCAGTCACTAACATGCCTGTCTATGTCTCATGAGATGTCTAGATATGTGAGCGTCTATCGATAAGAATGCAACTCTGTAGGATCAACTTGCTAAGATCTCAGATAAATAGCCGGTGAGGTATCCCCCGATCTGGGCTGTATGTGAAGCCGCGAGGT
Organism: Dioscorea zingiberensis; assembly: GCA_026586065.1. Lineage (NCBI taxonomy): Eukaryota > Viridiplantae > Streptophyta > Magnoliopsida > Dioscoreales > Dioscoreaceae > Dioscorea > Dioscorea zingiberensis. Next base: position 48,905,137 of record CM048818.1, on the reverse strand, counting down.
TTCCCCCGATCTGGGTCTTCACTCGTGGTACCGAGCACTCCAAAGAGTCGGAAAAGGGTTTTAAGATAAATTCATTTCTAAAACAAGGTTTTGATGCTAGAAATTCATTTTGAAAACAAGAAAACCTTTCCCCTACTCGGTATCACATTGGTCTTAGCTCAATGGAGCCGCATCTGCATAGCAAGGATCGTCTAACAGGAAGCAAAGATCGATGCTCACGTCCTATATCTATCTCATGTCTATCTCAATGATCTACAACTAGTCATATGCAGAAAACACCAATCTACAATAGCTGTAAATAATCGAAAGCATTCTCAAAACCGGGAACAAATCTTCGTCGAGGAACATAAGCTGAAAACACGGCAAAACCCGATCAAAACACGAGAATATACAGTAGGTCCACTCACCTGAAGTCCTAAGTAATTCAAGTCTGACTAGGTCCTCCCGGAGTCCCCAACTTGTCTTTTCCTTTCCCTAGGATGTGTAAAAGATCATATAAACTAATAAGTAGTATTCTAAGACCCTTAAGCAATACAAAAACATAATACGATAATCTACAAGCCAAAGTACGAATATGCAGAATTCTGGCTGCCCTGCGCGGTTGGAAAGAATCAGTCATAACTTTTGAAGCGTAAGTCCAAATTCTCTCATTTAAATTTCGTTAGAAAGAAGACCTCGAGATCTTTCCAACGGCGTATCACACAACCCAAACGGAGTAGTGAGCAGGGAGCAGCGGCCCCTCGAAGTGGCCAGAATTCTGCAGGACAGAATTCTGCAAGACTGTCTATGGGTACTTAGCTCCTTTTATTCAACCTCATATGAGCATTCCTTCAAACACCTAGTGAGCATGAAAGGACTCAGTTGACAGGACCTTTCCTTGAATCTTGCATTCCAATTCTTCACAAGCAAACAACCATGTTGATAACAACAACAATGGCTACAACAGCAGAGAGAACAACAGCAACATTAACACCTTATTAGCAACCTCAACAAATCAACTCCCTCTTAAACTTCACCTAAGATCTCAACAAGCACCCCATTAGCTCACACAAGAATTTCTTCAAACAGCTCATAAGCAAGAATAAGGTCTGATAACCTCTCATTTCTGTGAATCTAGAATCCCAGTTAAGTACAACCATGCGACAATAAACAAAACAACAACTCCAACAGTTATTTCATTGCCCCTACTTCACTAAGACAATTCATCGAACACTTGACGAGCATACTTTAAATTCAAAAGAACATCTCCCTCTTGAGTTCTTAATTCCAGTGAATACAAAGTATGCTACACTTCTATCACAGCAGCAAGAACAATGCCTAATCACAAGGATAGCAAGTACAACCACACAAAGAAGAGCAATTGAACACTATCAATAACAACAGGGCAACCATCAATCCTTTTTCCCACCAACCTGCCACGAGGAGAAGACTGAGAAAGGGGCTCACCGTTGTCATCGAAGGCGGCCGGGTGTCAAAGGGGTCTCTGCTTGGCGGGTCTGATCGCCGTTGAGAGCTCAAGGGACTGGCCAGAAAACAGGGAGACAGGGACCAAGGCAGGGAGACAGGGATTCAGATGCAGGCCAGGCCGGTGCTGCAGGGACGGCTGGGGCAAGGTTCACGCGCGCGCACGCGGTGCTCGTTCATTCCACACGTCCTCCTCTCGGTGTTCTCCCCTCTGTCTCTCTTTCCAGTGCACAGGGAGCCACAAAGACACCCCCCTTGACCAAACATGCATGGCGACCGTCTGCTTTCGGCCCCAATGGCGAAGCGGCGCACCACCTCCAGCTTCTCCGGACCCACCATCGCCACCTCCTCCTTCCCCAAAGCCCGGTACTTGACCCCTCTTTAAACCAATTTCAGCCTGTGCCTAATAGAGAGAAAGAAATTCCAAAGCCCAGCTCAATCTTTATTAAAAACCAATTTTCTTGTCACAAGCCTAAGTATCTTCCCCTATTATCCCTTCTTAATAATTTATCTCCTTCTTGAATAAGTATAGCCCAATGTGTGGCAGCCCTTATCCCATACTTCGAAATATGTGATCAAGTGTCACAAGTGAATATTAATATGTTTAATCAATTCTTATGAAAAATTCGAGTTGTTCATCCCATAACTTACTTCCAAATAATCATCCCCCAATTCTTAACTTAATTAACCTCATTAACTAGAATCTAAACCTATTCCTTCGCCTTTAATCATCGACATTTAATTACTATTTATTGAATATTAAACTTTGGCATTTTCCTTAATATTGTGTAATATTACGGGAAAACCGGGGCGTTACAATGACAATATATGGCTCATGTAACCAATAGCACATAGGACAGTTTTGGGAAGAACTCAAGGAAACTAGAGACTATTGGGAGGACCATGGGTGATTTGTGGAGACTTCAACCCCACTAGACTCCCTGAATATCGGAACACAAGTTCGTAGAGTAGTAGGGAAAGAATGTAATATAGGAGAGCCCGAGTCAGATGAGCCCGAGACAGATGGTATGGAGCTATTTGACTCGACCAAGCAGGCTTTGGCTTATTACAAGGTGGCCGATCGGCGTAAAGGCAGGAAGTGATCGAGTTAGTTCTGTGTTGGGGCAATTTTGGGTGCGGTTCCGTATTTTGGCCATAACTTTGGCTACAGGTATCCGATTCATGCGATCAACCCCAATTCAGAAAGCTCGTCTCCATACGCACGTGGGATCCACTAGCAAAGCTCAGTGGACACCGTCTTCATCCCCAAATTTGACTGTTTTCCCCACCAAATCTTTGTTTTGCTATTTTTAGGAATAATGTAAATGCCAATTTGAGGCATGATTTGATTCTGATTCTCTCTAGGATTTTGGCTGACTTTTTAGTTTGATTTGAATTTTGAATTTTAATAATTTTGGACTTTTGTCATTTTTGGGCAAATTTACAGATTTTGGAAGATTCTAGGGTTTTGAGGCTATTAGTCCGACTTGTGGACTAACTTTAGTTTTCAGTCTTTGTTTTATGAAATTTTACTGAATTTCAGAGTTACCCTCTGGTTCCCGTGGTTCTTTGTCATCTTTCCTTGCGATCCCCTTTGTTTCGGTGAGCCGCGGGTTAATCACTACCTCTCCTCGCGTCATAATGGATTTTGACCAAGTTATCCAAGATCTTCAACAAATTGAACTGCCACTCTTTGGATGAAAATTTATTGTCAATGCTGATATTAGCAAGACTAGACAAGTTCTTCATCTCAAAAGAATGGATGACAACCAACCCATGGAAATGGCAATCAAGCATGCCTCAAATACGTTCCAACAACACCCCCATCTGCCTCATTTATCGAGCACATGAACTATTCCAAATTGTTTTCACTTTATCAGAGATTGGGCCGACACAGAGGTCTTCAAGGACATTATTCAAGCATGGTGGTTACATCCGCAACCAACCAGGATGGCCACCTTCACCATATCAAAGAAGATATCTTACCTCTAGGTAAAGCTAAAATTATGGCAAAAGAACATAATGCTGAGGGAACACAATAGGAAAAGGGACATACTCTCCTAAATGGAATGCCTAGACATGCAAAAGAAGGCATGCTCCTAACTGGAGAAGAAGATAGAGAAGAAGACTTCCTAAGAAGCAACTATGAGTCCATTATGAGAGAAGAGGAATCATATTGGAGGTAGCATTCTATAATCACCTAGCTCCAATAAGGTATTAGCAACTCAAAGTTCTTCAACGCAATCACCAAGCAAAAGAGAAATATGAATTGGATTAATCAGATAAAGGTGTGGGGGATGACACCTTAGTCAAAAAATCCAAGATTGTCATAGCTATCAGTAGATACTTCAACAAGCTATTTAGGAAACAGTTGATGCGATACGCCATAAACTTGGAAAGGCTATTTGCTTATAAACAAAGCATGGACCTGTTCTACCTGGAAGAGTTGTTCATAAAGAATGAAATCCACATAGCAATGAACGAGCTCAGAGAGTGTAAAGCGCTAAGGCCAGACGGATTCCCAATGTCCTTATACCAAAAAAAGATGGGGAATACTGAAACACAACCTTACCTTCCTCTTTGATGAATTATATCATGGTCAAGCGAATCTTGAAAGGATAAACTAGGCTCATATCATCATGCCCCCAAAAACTTCTCATTAATAGAGATCTTCGGCTACAAGCCAATAAGCCTTCTAAATTGCTCAGTGAAAATAATCTCCAAAGTCTTTGTTAAAAGGCTTAGAATAGTGACTGTGTCCCTAGTAGATGAATCACAAACACCATTCATCAAGAGCCGTCCAATCCAAGGCAACATTGTAGTAGCAAAAAAACTAATTTTCAAGATGAGGCAATCATAAGAGAATGCGACACTCATCAAAATTGACTTCTAGAAAGCCTTTGACATGATAGACTGAGATTATGTACTAGAGATACTCCAACCATGGGGATTTGGCCGAAAATGGATCAGCTAGATCAAAAGCCTCCTTTTCTCCTCAAAAGAAAAATTCTTAATAAATGGGACCCCATACGACACTATCGAGGATTAAGGCAGGGAGATCCACTCTTATCTCTGTCATTTGTATTGGTTGCCAACATATTCAACTCAATATGCTAGGCCATGCAACCAAGGAGAACATCTTCAGGGGCTATCAACTAACCGACAAAGGGGCAGGAGACATATCTTCACTACAGTGCGCAAATGACCTCCTCGTTGTATGTACTGGGGACACTTCACACTTTGTGGTGCTCAAGTTGATCTTTTATCTCTTTGAAGGATTATCTAGAATCTGAATAAATTTCAACAAAGCTGCATCATCCCAATGAGAACACATAGGTACTCACCTGAAGAGCTTTCCAGGATAAACAACTGTCTATTAGACTCTTTGCCAATCACATACCTAGTCCTGCATATCTCTGGGAGTAAACCAAAGAAACAAGTCTTGTTGTCGCTCATTGGCAAAATCAAATCAAGAATCGAGTCTTAGAAGGGGCACATTCTATCCTTAAGCGGAAAATCACTTTACTTAGCTTAGTCCTAACGACAATCCCTAAACATTGGATGTCGATCTACTCAAGGTGTCAAATGGGCCAGTACGGGCTTGTTGTGCCATGCATCGATGCGTTCGCGGCATGTATAGTGCGGCGGTAGGCCTAGCACGGAGACGCGACCCGGCCAAATTGGGCTCGTGTTGTCAAGTCAGCGTCGGCTCGCTTTTTTTAAAAATATTTAAAAAAATTCTTAAAATATCTAATAAATTCATACAAAATTTAAAAAAATTAAGAAAAAAGTCAGAAAATTACTAAACACCTCGAATCTACCTTCTTGTCCACAGATCATCTAAAAAAAAAAATAACGGCATGAAATTTTGAGGTTTTAAGAGGGAGGGTTTGACTTGGAGAGAGGGATGAGTTGAGAGAAAGAGAGGGGTTGAGTGAGAGAGAGTGGCTCACCGGTTGAGAGAATATAGAGAGAGAGCTAGGGAGTCACTGACTCCCTAGGAACAAGAGAGAGAATAGAGAAGAGTTGGAGAAAATATGGAGAGAGAGATGGGCTGAGAGAATAGAGAGAGAAAGGGAAAGTGAAGGAGAGAAATGGGTTTAAAAAATAAATATATGTTTAGTTATTTACAGCTGTCAAGAGAGTAAAGTGAGGGAGAGATGGCCCGACCCTGTCTATCAGAAGCAGAGGCAGCTAGGCACGCATGTGCGGTGTGCCCGCTGCGGCGTGTCGCGGCCGTGCCTATGCCCCAGTGCTACAACACGGGGCGTGCCATGCTCGTCGTCTACCCGCCCGTTTGACACCTTGACAATCTACCGACTCCTAGAATAGGTAATCCACGATATCGACTCTCTCCGATAGGACTTCCTCTGGAAAAGGGCAACCCAAAACTCTCATGCATACATATTGGTAAGCTAGGAATGTCTATGTCATCCCAAGGAATTGGGAGGGCAGAGAATCATCAACCTAAAAATCTTTAATGATGCTCTCCTGGGTAAATGGTAGTGGAGAGTTCTAAAGAAGCAATATGCATAAGGATCCTAAAACACATCTATTTCATAACCTTCTTCATTGACCCTTTCCGGTGAGTATCGGTGAAAGCATCTTTCTTTTGGAAGAGAATAAGTTCACACAAAGCGACAATAATTGCCAACATAACCTAAGAGGCTAGGGATGGGTCAACTATCAATTGTTGGTTTGACTAATAGATAGAAGGAAGATCACCAATCAACATCTGACCAACCTAACTAAAGTAGCTTATTCAAAAGGATTCTACCTCCATCGAAGTAGCAAGAGAATGGCTCAACCAGGGAACAATACCTTTGCTTTGGGCCATTATCTCAAGAAGACATGTTAAACTTCCATAACCTCATAACTGTCCTTGAAAGTACTTTGAAAAGTATCACAGACAAAAAAACATGGAAGCTAAACAACTCGTTGAGTTTCATTGTCCAATCGTTATACAAGTTCCTCTCAAATAAAGGAATGCACGGGACCATCCCAAACATCCTCTGGAAAAACCCATATCCAACAAAAATATAACAAAATCCCAACCTTAGAAAACTTTTCAAAAAACAACTTGAGAGGAATGTTGATGACTTGCTTCTTGTGAGAGAATGCAGATGAAACAATGTCATCTTTTGCTATCATGCACGCCTTCGCTAATGAGATTTGGACTTATTTTTACAAAATGTTGGGAGCCACCAATTTAGAACCCATACATTACAAGAATTATGGGAACTAGCCCCTGAACCTGTGTGTGAACAATACGTACGTTTGGGATAGGAACTGGCCATAATGACAATTATGTGGAATATTTGGCTTGTGTTTATTATAATAAAATTCATGATATTGACTTTCTTTTGCTCTCCTAGTTTCATACAGCTAATTCGGTCAAGCGCATCAAGCTTACGCCAATAGTGTCTTTGGTCAAAAGAAGCTTGGCATTTACGAGAGAGGTGCCACCACAACCAAGCAGGAGGTTGTACATGACAATTTAGCCTAAGCGGTATAGGAATAACCCACAAGTGTGGAACAATCCAAACAACTCTATCTATTATCAAAATATCTCTACCTTGTTCCATATATTTTGGACCCTCCATAAGATGTAATTTTTATATATCTTTAATATAATGGAAATGGTTTGTCACTTTTATAAAAACAAAACAAATCAAAACAAATCAAAACAAAACAAAAACAAAAACAAAAGCGAGCATCACTAGCCAAATTTAAATTATCATTCAACCATTTTGGATTTATGAAAGTCAAATTGTTCCATTAATCTTAGTTTCTGTATTTACACACATCGCCCAAGTCCGACATGTAGAATTTCATTGTCCAATGGGTTGTGTATGGATGAAAATGTATTGATTATTACATATTTACAAAAAAGTTATCAACTGCCTGGAACAAGTAAAGAAATCTACCCAAGCAGATATAAGAGCTACACAAAAACTAACATAAAAAAACCTACAAAGAAACACTTATTCACAGCCGAATAATTCTTTGCTTCAAGATTATATCATTCATACCGGGCAGGAGCACATCAGATAGCTTGCAAAACTTATCCTACTCCTCTCTTTTGGAATCCAAGGACGGGGATGATTGATATCAATCATCTTCCCAGAAGATCTCTTCTTGTTTCTTGGATGATTTTGAACATCCTTGGATGTCAGCAAGCTCTTAATACTGTGGCATTTTCCTGGCCCAGTAGCATCATTTTCATGAACTAACAGCAATCTCCGGGTGAAGTTTGGCGCAGGAGCATCTGCAGGTTTTCTATGTGGGATCTTTTTCCAGCTGCTCCCAGTCTTCTTAAATTCTCGAGGCTGTATACTTGGAGAAGCCATTCTGATCGGCAAGGCAAGGATCTTGCCATTCGAGAAGAGCTCGTCGGCGTGGCGTAGTTGTAGTTCTTGAGTAGACGTCTGAAAGCTGAGGCCGAAATTAAAGTCACAAGAGGCTGCCGGAGATCTGGAGACTTTGGCTATTGCAGTGGATGCTCGGTCAGCTTCAGAGAGATCATGCGAGAAGGAGAGTCTTGGGCTCAAGTCCCAGACAAAGAGATCATCTTGTGCCATTGGGAGCTTGGTCTCCTCTCTCAGACAGAGAGGGCATGGTTTTGGCTACAATAAATAGTCCTAAATTGATGATGAAAGAAGTTTGTTTCTTGTATGCAGGCAAAAACTTTGAAAATTATTTTGTTTGTTTGTAACTTTGTATGATTCCTTATGATAAAGAAAACAATATATTGGATAAGGACAGGCTGCCGTGGTACCAAAGGAAGAATGTACACTTGGAGAAAGGAAGTGAGGATGTGTGTGAGGGAGAAAAATAACACATTCTGTTGTCTGTTATAGCATGTTGCTATGCATAATGCATGCTAGAAAAATCAAAGAAAATAAAGGTGGTTTGAATAAGAAATAAGAGGGATAAAACTTTGTTGAGGTTTATTTTTTTTATTATGTGAAATCTTGAAGTTTTTTTTTTAATGAATAAACTATATTCATTGAAAATTAAGTTTGTGGCACATAATATAGAGTTGTTGGATCTTGCAGATCCTAAAAAACCAAAGATTACATTAATTATATTTTACAGAGACCCTGGCTGCCAATTTTGACGATTTCTTGGGTTGAGAAGTTTGCACAACAGGAAGGGAGACCACAGGAGCCCTTCGCTTATTTTTTTTCACCACATTTTTGTAATAAGGGACACTATATATATAACACCGTTTTAATATTATAATAAATAAATTATGGTTTATCAATTTTTTCAATAAAAAAGAAAATTTTACACAACATTATATGTTGAATTTATTTTTTAAAAAATATTTTTATAATTTAAAATTATTGTTTTCTTAGTAAGTCAATTTCTTTATTAAAGTTGGTATAACAATTCAATATATGATTTCAATTCTTAAAGTATAGTCAAATTCCAAGATTAAGATTTTACTTCATGAAATCAAGACTTCTTGTGCTCTTTATTTTGAGGGAATAAATTTAATTGGGTTAAAAGCTCTAATTAGTTTAAGGAGTTATATACAATTATAAAAAAGTCGGAGAAATTCTATAAATACTTACCATTTCAATATATAAAAAATCTTTCCTTAGTGGGACAAGAAAGCGGATTTATTTTCTTCCTATATGCTAAAGGTATCGAAAATCTATGTTCTTAACTTGTTTTCTATTTTGTTTGTCACTAGTATGCTGTATGCTATATGTATAATATTTTCAAGCTATATCAAAGAAGAAGAAAAAAGAATCTCCTAATAAATGCAAACGGATTGTTTGGTTGCTTTCTGACTTTTGGGAATGAGGAGCTTCTGACTGTATCAATCCTTACTTTTTATTTAAACACATCTACTTACTTTTCAAACCATGATAGATAATAGTAACAAGTCTTAATTTTTCATAAAAGATAAAAACAATGAAAATGGCAATGGGGAGAGACAAAGCGACCAAAACATAAGTTATTATGGAATGCAACATCAAGAATATTTGAAATCGATGGAAAAACAGTTACAAACTACAAAGAAAAACAATCAAATTCAGAACCACCTTGTCAATTCCATTATTATTATTATTATTATTATTATTATTATTTTATTGTCTGAATATTCAGCTATGACCATTCCAATTCTCTTTTTCATCATGCATAAACTAAATCAGCAATTGGGATAAGCATGAAAATGAAAGCTTTTATAAATACAGATATATTCAATACATACAAACTCATTGCCCATGGATAAAAAACAAGAGACCATTTCAACATAAAAACCAACAAAAACCTAGGGTAAACATGTAACAACGGACTCGTACCCATCAAGAATTCATATTTAAGCATTGACTTTTTATCTTGTTTTTTTTTTTTAACCTTTTAGAATGTCCTATCCTAATTAGCAGGGGTCCAGTCCAAAAATTAAAATTAGTGGAGAAATATAGACGTAAAAAAGAATAGTTTTAATAATAAATTCTAATTAATAAACTATTCTGGTTTTGTGGATGATATGAAAATTTATCTTTTAGTTAGAATATGTAGATAGATCTTCTCTATTTTACATAACAAAATTTATTATATAGGTTGATGCAAATATCCACTATTTCATGGGATCTAACACATCTTGATTAATGAGAAAGATGTATATGACGGGCATTCTTATGCCTTTTTGAGGGAGAGGTGGTCACGGTCATTGTTTCTTCTTTTGGTTCCTGTCGATCTTCTGGATTAAAAACTCCTTCTAGGATCAGTCTTCACATATCCAATCCTGTTTGAAAGAGGAGAGAATAGTAGGAGAAAAGGAATCCAATCACTCGTGCCTGAGGGAGACTCTTCGACGGTCAAGTAAGAACTCAGAGAGAAAGAGAGAGAGAGTTTTTATTTTTTTACCAGGGTATTGGAGATCTCCTTTTATAGTTCACTAACCTAACTCCCAAGATCTTGGTGTCATTGGAGATCCATTTCCCTCTGTTGGATGACTGATTATCCAAGTTTTTGCTTTAACAGTTTGAATCATACCATGTGTCCATTTAAAACTCATGGATATTTTTCCTATAACACTTGCCCCCAACTGATCTCTATGCCGACTTGCTTTTAGCCAAGTGTGGCCTGGGGAGTTTGGTCTTTGATCGAGGCATGATTTCATTAGAAAAGCTACTTTGGTCACTTGGTCATGAAGTGTCTTCTCTAGGTGAAACTGAGCTAGTAGGGTTGCCACTTAGTAGCAATATCAACATGAAGTGTTTTCTGTGGGTCATGAAGTATCTTCTCTGAGTGAAGAAAAGGTATAATTTATCTTGGTTATTATCTTTGAACTGGATTATTTTCTTAAAAATAGAAGTCATACACTAAGTGTTTGTGTTATCATGAATTCTAGATATAGTGATTTTGTTACATTGAGTTATGATTCTAGTTGAGTTATACTTGAGAAATGTGGTTTCACAAGATTTTTTTGGCATGAGTATATTAGCTTGGCTAAGTGTTTAAATAACACTGTTTATACTGTTCAACTCCTACATGAATTACTTTGAGATTCAAATGCTTTTAATGAATTCTGGCATCTCTATTATGACATAAGATTTCTTGTTTTATGAAAAGGATCCATGATGGGATCTTATTGGATTTTGTTCATGTTTTCATCTATGACCATGTCCTGTTCTAACTCTAGCCAGTAGAGATAAGTACTAGCTGTGTCGATATGTATCTGTATGCTAGCACTGTCAGAGTTTGGGTTTCCCGAAGATCGATGATATGTAAATAAAATTGTTTGCTCAGAGATTGAGGATATATAAATAACAAAACTGACAATTATTTGCTCAGAGACCGAGGGTATATAAATAAAATGTGTTTACTCGGAGACAATTGTTATATAAATACAAAACGAATATTCTGTGATCTGTATTAGCCATAACATGATTGAGAGATTGCATTTTGTTGGTTACTTGCAAATTATGAGTTTTCCTTAATTAATTGCCTTGATTATAGTTTTGTGGTACGTATTTGTTATTTTCGAGTTGGAGTTGTATAAAATAACTATTTCTGTTACCTTTGGAGATTATTTCTGTTAGATTATTATAATTGTATTTCTCGGCACATTTCATAACTCATACATGACTTTCTTATATTTTTAGTGGATGCTTACAGGGCTATCGAGCTCATTATGTGGGTTTTCCCCCTTTCAGATCGCGATACATAACTAGGTTCAGGGTGTAGGTGGGGATCTCTTACGAGGTGGTGTGTTGTTTTGTAAGATCTGTTGAGCCTCATTATATGATTATGTGTGCTTACCTGTGGGAATTGTAGTACTATTTAGGGACTTTATGTATCTCTTGGACCCTTCTGTTTTGTAGGGCGTATGTTGAACCCCTATTATACATTTCATTTGTTAATGTTGAAATATTATTCCTATTATTGTATTAGTTATTGTAATCAGGTTTTGAGGCCTTGCATACAAGTGGAGCCCGTCCCTGCTGGGGTGCGGCCGGTCTGCCGACGCCCTGGTCAGGTTCAAGGCGTAACAGTTATAGTCTTTACTGTTTTCCATAACTTTTCTCCAAGTTCTATGTGGCGCCCATCTCTAACCTATGCGACTACACCGGGATGGGGCTTGCCACTCTCAGCTGCGGTCATACTGTCTTAGGCTGCTACCATATCCTCATATAACAATAGGAATCTAGAATCCAAAACATATCCTATCATATATAAATGTATGTAAAAGATTTATGTCTACAACATTCATATATAATGCATAGTACCAAAATACAAGTCTAGACATCACCATTGTTTCACAAGTGCATAGGGATAAACAACCTCTATACATGATGCCCATTATGGTCCCATATAATATAAAAATCTATTACATGCCTCACCTCGGGGTTCATTGACTTCTATCTTGAGCTGTACTTGTGAATTAGTGAAGTTGGGCATAATAGCGATTATCCTACCGGCTAGCTGCAACCACTGGGGTCGCTAAGGAAAAATATGAGAAGGACATCCACACTCAAATAAAATATCTCTGAAATTAAAAATATCATTACCAAAATCAAGTCTACTCCAAATTTAGTCCACAAGCTCGACTAAATAGCCTGAAATATATTATTTCGGTATTTTTGCCAAAATAACGAGAATCCAGAAGTATTCAAAACGAAAATCCTAAATAAGACAAGTAATCAGCTAGAAATCTAGACCAAATCATATTCAAATCACTTCCTAATTTGATAGATGATTTATAATTACCAAAAATAACCAAAAAATATCTAAACGGTGATTCGGTGGGGAAACAACGGAATTTGAGATCGAAAATTATATCCACTGAGTATGGAGTGGTGATGTGTTGCTATCCTGCAAGTGCATGGTGTCACTCAAGTAGTAAAGTACCTTAAAGGTAGGGTAGTCAAATCCACAGGGATCAACAACTAGGACTAACTAGAACTTCTATTACCTAGCCTAAAAGGGTAGATGATGATCTAATCCTAATTAAAGAAATCTAAGAGACTGCGGTTAACAGTTGGCAATCTAGGGTTTATTAATACAGAAAGCATGGCACCCCGGATCACTAACCCTCAACAAATCCCTTGTAACTAGTTTCCTAATTCTAGCTACCTAGTTGATGTATTTTTGAACCGTGGAGCACCCTAAATTATCTTGACCCAGATCTCTCATGAACACTACTCTTATAGAGAGACTTTCTCATACGACTGCATTATACTAACGATTAGCATAGGTTCTATAGTTCTCACTATTAGGTTTTACCCTAATTTGGAGAGGGAGTTGGTGTTGCGTTAATAACACGACGAAAACACCTGATCTCTCGGCGTGTCCCCCCTATAATGTCTATGCTTAGACCTAGCTTGATCGCGATTTCTCATCATGCATCAAGCAATTCTAATTATGTGGTTGGTGCTTTCATACTAACAAACCACAAGAATTCAACACACATAGATAATTCACAGAAATAATTAAAAAGTAACCTTAGTATTAAAAATAGGAAAAAGTCAAAAGTTCATCCTAAAGTTCAAGGACCCGAGGCACCGCATAAGGTTTAGCCTCTCATGCTAGAAATAAACATCATAGAAAATAAGGAGGAAAACATAATGATAATTATAAACTTCCTGGCTCGATGTCTCCTCCATCTTCAGCCTCTCCCCGGATCCCTAGCTAGCCGTCGGTCCTAAGATATGCCAAAAGTCCCTCTTCAAAATAGAACCGATGACCTTTTATAGACTTGGATTTTATGCCACACGCCTGTATCCTGGGTGTGTCCATGGCCTTTTATAGAATTGGATATCTTAATTAAAAGACTAATGTGAACAGTTGGAGAATTGGATAAATAAGAGATGAGATATGGCGCCTCAGGTCATAATCCTCCTAGGATTCCCTTGCTAGTGATTGATTCCCTACTACTGGTTAATTACTAACAATCCTTGGATGATGTTTACAATTGCACTTCTCAGCGTAACACCCGATCTCTTGTGATTCTCATTATACCGTAACACCGATGTCCGGCTACAACCTATCTAGATGAATCCTCGGGCTAATGCACTATTCTAACCATACTGAATCACCACACAAACACTTGATGGTGCTGGATGCTCTAATCTACTAGGGTAGATGACTCAAGGCTTATGCAAGACAAACTACACAAGGATATCTAGAAAGGTAACAATTTTGGGCTGATGCAATAATAACCACACAACCATCCAACACAAACACAAATATGCTAATGCTATCCCCTGAGGCGATAGATGATCGGGCTCATGCAAGTGAAACCACACAGAATTGGAAACACAGACAATCAAGATGCTAACAAGAATTATTAATAAAGTGAAACCGAACATATTAGGAAATCAATAATAATAAGTTCATCCTATGATTCATGTATCTGAGGCACCACAGAAGGTTTAGCTTCTCATGCTATAAACTACCATAACTATGATACAAGAAGAGATTATAAAGGTAGGCATGAAAATCTTCCCTGGATTGTCTCCTATGCCTTCAATTCCTCTCTGGGAATCCCTCGGCGACGCTCGATAAGAAAATGAAGTCGCCCCTCCCTGTGATAGTGTGACTGAGAACATAGTGTATATACCTAAGGGTGGGGGATCTGAGTGTGGTGACCTTCGATCTCGTCGGGTCATAGATCGGATCGGTGCTGATGCTGCTCCGGTAGTCCTCCTAGGTCCTCCTATGTGGTCTGTGGATGCCGATGGCGTCGTACTCCGTGGTCCTGGTGAACGCCTCGTGGTATAGTCCAAGATGGAGGGTGAACTGGGTGTAACTCATCGTGCGCTTTGTGCCCCCCATTTAGAACTGAATCTAGTCAGCCCTGTGTTAGGAAAAGACTTCTCTGATAATGATGATGGTGGCGAGGACCTCCAGAGTTAGCTCATGGTAGGTAATCTCCTCTATGGTGAGCAGTCGGTCCCATCCACTCACCCAGAGCAACCATCGGGCCTCCTCGGCGATGCCCATATCCTCCAGAACACCGAAATCTATGTCTTGGGCCTCACCGAACCTCTTCTGGCTCAATGGGGCCTACTTGGCATTCTAAAATCTCATTTTAGAAGACGGTGCTGACGGATCTCGCGAGCTCCCTTCTCCTTTCCTTCTCTTGGGTGACCTCACGAAGCATTGCTTCTTCAAGCCCATGTTCTTGCAGGAGAAGAAGGTCGACACCGCCGTGTGAGGTGTGGACACGGTCATGTGGTCGATAAAGATGGTAAACGGAGGTGACGCTTAACTCCTGGTGGTGGCGCACTTCAATTTTGGCCGGGAATTACCCAGATTTGATCGTCGGAGTGAGGGTTGAGAGAGAGAAGTCGATGATATGGAGAGCAGCGGCCCCCAAATTCAATTTATAAACCCTCGATTTTGATTTGGTTCACCGCACACGGGCAGTAGTTGGCTGTTTGTGGGGACGTGTAGGTGGACACAGGCGTGTGTTTGAGCGTGTGGAAGACCGTGCCTTTTAATGATGTTGAGGGTGTGTTCGACAAGGTTCAAATGTTCCTTACAAGGCCGTGTATATGTTCACACGCCTGACTACATGCCCGTATTTGAAGGTGTGTAACTCTCGGTATTTTGCTTTGTACTTGGTCCATCGTGATATGGGCTTGGACACGACCGTATCTAAGGGAGTGTATGTTTCAGGATTTCTTCTATCTTTACGCTCTGTTCGTCTTGAGAGTTACACGGTCTGGTACTCAGCCGTGTACTCGGGCGTGTAACTCTCTGTTCTATATTGCTCGGTTCTTTCTCCTTTTTCCTAAGAGTTACATGGGGTTGTACACGCCCATGTATGGGGGTGTGTATCTCTTTGTAAACTCCCGCTTTGTTGTTCTTCACCCTGTTTTTACTTGTACCAAAGCGTTATTGACTCCAAGAACAAAAATTAGTCATTAGGCATCTTGGAAATTATATTAGCACCAAATACATCAAAGAAATGGTCTCACCACTAGTGTATGCCTAAACCTAAACCTAAAATAACTCTAATCATGAATCCTAACTAGAGACTAACTAAACTTGGGTTGCCTCCCAAGAAGAGCTTGTTTTATGTCATTAGCTTGACGTACCTGTGACGCTCAAGGTGGTTCGAATAAGTGGTACCTCTCAGGTTCGCCGTTGGGAGGTACACTGCCTATCAGCTGCATAATTAGATAGGAAATGAGTTCATACTCATAAGATTTGCTCTCAGATAAGCCCAATGGTGGATTTGCAGTTGTGTGTGTGGTGGGGGGTGGGTGGGGTGTCACTCTTCTTTATATATGTCAACTTCTTCAGCCCCTTCTTCCTTTTCTTTATGGGGACTATCAATTCTATGTGTTTAGGGGTTTCCTCTTCTTCGCTGTTTCCCCAAGGTAGTAGTTCGTTCTTGAATAAATCTTCCAATTGTTCCTTTAATAACTCATCCTGCAGAAATTTAGAAACACAGTTATCAATTTGATCAACAAAATAGCACGAGTCATCAAACTCCATAGGATGTCACATGGCTGATTGAAGCTTTAACTTGACTTTCTCTTCCGTAACTCTGAGAACCATTCGATCTATCTTGATATTGAATATTGCTTGTGTTGTCTTCAAGAACGGTTTCTCGAGGATGAAGGGTACTTCCACATGATCGTACAAGTCCAATATGATAAAGTTCATTGGGAAGATAAACTTATCCACCTTCAACAACACATCTTCAATGATTCCTCGAGGGTGGAGAATGGATCGATCAACTGTTGACTACCGTCTATGAGTGCGAATACTCAAGCCACCACACGCAAGCATACGTGGTCACAAGTAATAAATTCTGATAAGTACCGGGTCGAGTCCTCAAGGAATGGTGACTAGGTCTACTAGCAGAAGTGTACTAAGTTTCTTGAAGAGTTAGTCAGTCCATTTAGAGAAAGTGTATGTTAAATTTTAAGATAGTAAAGGTATTACGAAGGTTGCTTGGGGTTTTCTCTCAATTAAAAGGATCTAGGGTTGTATGGTTCAATTGGCTTGTGCAGGTTTTCTCCTGTGCTTGTTAGGATCTCATGAATATGGATAACATTTTATAATGATAAAACTTGCACTTATGTGCAGTCTGGGTGCATCTATATGCCCTTATACCTAAGGGACATGCTCTTAACTCGATATGTCTATGGTAGCAATGAAGACCATTATAGGGCTAAGCTCTACCACAACAATGGAATGCCAATGCCTACACCTAAGCTAAGGGCATTTATAGTGTCACTCCGTCCACCCTATGATTCTAACACTTTCCTCTCACGTATACGCCTATGTGTGGAGTATTAAAGATAGATGTTGCCTGTCGGCTAACAATAACAAGTAATATAGAACCACAAGCACATCCACAATCATACAGTCAAAGCAAACATAGGATAATTAGTATTTCAAATCAAAGAATCCATACAACCCTAGAATTGATGTCTATGCTACCATTACAAAAGATGAATCCATAACAATGCAAGGATTAATATAAACATCCATGTCTAGACAAACAAGAAGGAAGTAAACATTCGTTAAGAAAAGAGTAATGGATCCCCTTCTTGAATAGTAGAGTAAACCTCGGCCTCAAACGCTCTTGAGAAGCCTTCGGATTGTCTCCTTGGAGCTCCAGCTGCCGCCCCCAAGTCAAGATCCTGAAAACCTAGAAATCAGGTTGTTTTTATACTCCGAAGAAGTTACATCACGATGTTATGGTCGTACATCATGATGTCGATGAAAATATGTGGTCCTGAACTTATACCTGATGTTGACATCACAATGTTCTCTCAACACATCGCGATGCCAATTTATTTCCAGTTGAGCATGCCTAGCCTCTAATTAACATCGTGATGTATGTAGTTAGTATCACGATATCTTCATTAACTCAACGATCGGATGACCATTCCTACTCGGATTGAGCTAAAACTTTAACTGAGTGTTCCTGACTTGTTTATCTTCAATCTGAATGATGGAGATTGGATTTGGAGTCTTGTAGCGTTTTCAGTAAATTCTTGATCTCAACTGCTCTTTCAGGTTGCTCACAACCCTCTCTCCTTTCACTCCTTATGCTCCTTTGTCATAGAACACCTATCCATTTGCTCCAAGATCATCTTTATAACTCTCCAATGGTCTCACCATCTGTTAACATTGACAACACTTGCATTATTGCATAAATTAATGCATTTAGTATAGAAATTCACTGACAAGTGTGCCTGCTAGTTGAGGTAGGGTTTATACAAAATAACCCAAATTGGCTCTTGAATACATCATTAATTTCCCATATTTGGTCTCAACCTAGCATAATATGTACTCTAAATAGCTCTCTTTTGAGAGCTATTATCAACCATTTAAAGTGTCACTTTGGTTGGCTTTGGCTCCCTAATCCCTAATTTTTGGAGTATTTTATAAGGGATAAGGTTGATACTCGCTCCAATGTTTGCTAAGGCCTTCTCATCTACCAAACCTCCAATAGTGCAGAGAATTATGAAACTCCCTGGATCCTTCTCTTTCCTTGGTAGTTTGTTGGTGACAGCTGCTGAGCACTCTTTACTTAGTGTTGATGTGGACACTTCTTCCAATTTCCTCTTGTTGGTGAGTAGTTCCTTCAAAAACTTGGCATAACTTGGCATCTGTGAAAGAGCTTCCACAAACGGAATGTTGATGTGCAATACATTGAACAACTCCAAGAACTTTCTGAACTGCTCGTCTTGTTGGTCCTTCTTCACCTTGGCAGGGTAAGGTAATCTTGATTGGTACTCACGCACCTTTGGAGCTAGCCCATCCTTACCCTTGCTTAAATCCTCTGATTTTTCCTTAGGTTTCTCCCTTTCCTCCTTCTTATTTGTGGTGTCTTCTTGATTTTTGGTTGGAGGTGAGGATAACTCAATTCTACTCATGAGGATGATGAATTTCATTATTTCTCTTATATGCACTTTGATATTGCTGGGAAGGGTGCCAAGTGGTCATTCGGTAAGAGAATTCGCTATTTGAGCCACCTGGTATTCAAGGTTCTGTAATGACGCCTATTTATTTCAAATTAGCTCCTCATTTCTGTTTAGGTATTCATCGTTGGTACGAATGTAGTGCGCGATGATGCCTTCCAAATTTGACCCTTTCTTTCTTGTGTGGGCTGCTTGAAACCTTGTGGTTGATTCGGCGTTGGTTGACCCTGACTCTATTTTGGCTACACATAAAGTCAACCTGCTCGATTGGGACCTCACTGGCTTCTGTAGTCGGGAATATGGTACCCGATTGATTTTCATAAGCCCCACAGTTTATTACCAGGGCTTGTTGTTGAATAGACATATTGTCCAACTATTTTCCTATTGCGTCCGCTTTTACTGGCAAGGTTGTCAGCACGTCTATCTCATAAATTCCTGCAGCTCAGCTCGGTTTATTGTTATTTCTTTCATAACTCCATTGGTATCCAGACAACGATCTCTTCAATCAGTTCCTTGGCTGCTTTGGGTTCCTTGTTGTATAGGGATCCATTGGTTACTACATCCAACATCTGCTTGGTGGCCATATTAAGTCCATTACAGAAGGTCTGGATTTGCATTAAGTCCATTATAGAAGGTCTGGATTTGCATCCAGTCCACTATCCCGTGCCGTGGACACTTCCTGAGTAGCTCTTTGTATCTTTCCGAGGTATGATACAATGTCACTGACTCCAACTGTCCGAAAGATGAGATGTCGCTCCTAACCTTTGTGATTTTGGCCGGTGGGAAGTATCTAGTTAAGAACTTTTCGGCCAACTGCACCCACGAGGTGATCGATTCCAGAGGTAGAGAATTCATCTACTGTTTGGCTCGGCCTCTGAACGAGAACAGGAATAGCTTGAGAGGGACTGCGTCAGTAGGTTCTCCTCTCACTGTGATAGTGTTACTGATCTCCAAGAAAGTTGTTAGGTGTACATATGGGTCCTCATCTTGGAAGCTATCAAAATGGCGTTGATTTTGAATCATCTAAATGATATGATGAATGAATTCAAAGTCATACCCATTGATCGGTGGAGGGTTGATGCTTGAGCCGACATCAATAAGGCTAGATCTGGCAAAATCAGCAACGGATCGGGTCGGTGCCATCATCACATCTGGTTGGTTCACTTCTGTGCTATTCTCCACTGTTGGTTGCTTTTTAAGAAGGGTTTCTCTTATCTGGTGATGAAGGTAATGCTCGAAGTTTGGATCTGGTACTTCTATTGGGTATGGAACCCTGCTTTTGGTCATGCATTGGTACCTCTAGAGAAAGAGAAAACAAGATCAACTCGAAAAGATAAGATAAGCTAAAAATAAAATAAAAAATAAACTAATACTAAGATAGCTACAATAACCAAACCTAATGTTCCTAGAATGTCGATCCTCAGCAACGACGCTAAAAACTTGATGTGCTGCTAGCCCGTAAGTACACGGGGTCGCTTAAGTAGTAAAGTACCCTGAAGGTATGGTAGTCGAATCCATATGGATTGACAACTAGTACTAACTAGAACTACTATTACCTAGCCTAAAAAGGGTAGATGATTATCTAATCCTAACAAAAGAAATCTAAGTGACTACGGTTAACAGTTAGTAATCTAGGGTTTATCAATGCAGAGAGCATGGCACACCGGATCACTATCCCCCTAGAAATCCCTTGTAACAAATTTCCTAATACTAGCTACCTTCTTGTATTTTTCGACCGTGGAGAACCCTAAATTAACTGGATCCTGATCTCTCGTAACAGCCAAACCTAGTCCCATACAACGACTTTGCCATACAACTGCATTATACTAATGATTAGCATAGGTTCTGTGGTTCCCACTATTAGGTTTTACCCTAATCCGGAGAGTGAGGTGGTGCTGCGTTAATAACATAACGAAAATACCCGATCTCTTGGTGTGCACCCCCGAGATTCTAAGTCGGTGCTTTCACACTAACAAACTATAATAATTCAGCACACACAGATAATTCATAGAAATAAACAAAAAGGAAACCTAGTATTAAAAATAGAAAAAAGTCACAAGTTCATCCTAAAGTTCAAGGACCCGAGGTACCACAGAAGGTTTAACCTCACATACTAGAAATAAACATCACAAAAAATAAGGAGAAAAATATAATGATAATCATAAACTTCCTTGCCTGATGTCTCCTCCGCCTTCAGCCTCTCTCCGAAACCCTAGCCGTTAGTCCAAAGGTACGCCAAAAGTCCCCCTTCAAAACAGATTCGACGTCCTTTTAAAGACTTGGATTTTAAGCCACACGCCTGTGTCCTGGGGTGCGTCCATGAGCGTGTATCTCACTTGAGTCTTCTGGAAGTGTTTTCACGTAGTATGGATGCATACACAGTCTCATTCATGACCGCCACACGCCTATGTTAATTGATACACGGCCGTGTCATTTGACACACGGCTGTGTCTCTAAAACTTGAGCACGATCTCAAGTAAATTATCTTTCAAATCTGCACACCCTTAGACACTCCAGTATTGGTGACTGTGTCACTGTATGTTTTGTCCCTTTTCGCTCTGAATGTCTTCAGAATTTGCTTCTTTTCTCTTGAGTACCTGATTATCTGTCCAACCACACAAAACAACCCAACAGAGCTCAAAAGAGTAAGAAACCATAGGAAAAGATATGCGAATTGCATGTAAACATGATATGAAAATAAGTATATTTATGCACTCATTAACTAGTTACCATGGTGTGCGTGACGAAACGAGCTTTCCAAATTGGGGTCATATGTGCGCTTCAGACATCTGTAGCCTACAACTAAAGCACATTATTTGGCTCGGATCCTCCTGCACAAAAATTGCAGGTGAGTCTTCCAATTAACTAACTCTATCTCATTCCTTCCCTGCCTGGCTTGATAATAGTTATATTGTTTTGATGATTTCTTATTAAAGTGCTTGTAGGGGTTGTGAGCAACCTGTTGTTTGATGAATGCCTTTACAACAGATTTTTGTTAGGATTATAATTAATTGTTAGTTTTATACCTACAGTTTAGGTGTGTCAGCTATTAAAACTAAGTATTAGACTGAGGGTTGGCTGCATTTGGAACATATGACTGTTAGTTTTAATTTACTGCAGTCTAGAACTAAAGTTGTTTATAAACCTAGGGGGTTTTATGATAAGTCTTGATTTGCCAATTGACTTCTACATGACACCCTATTGTTGAGGTGCCTCTAAACCTAGATTAAGTAAGGTGAATAACTATAGGTGTATGACTGCAGTTTTGAGTTTATGAAAGAAGGTTAATTGTTGTAGTGTTGAGATGCATGTAATAATGTATTCAAGACCTTGAACATTGGGGCATTGCACATTATTAGCTACAACTTTGATCTATAATTTTGATTCCCTAATAGCTATATTTTGGATGTCCAAAATGCTACAGTTTTCCATGAACAAAAAGATGCTAGAAACTACAAATCGAATGTGAATAGATTTGTAGATTATATCTTGAAGCTTTCGTTGTATATCATATAAACTGCAGTTGTTGTCAGGAATTTGTTTTCAGTAACTATTAGGATTAACCCAACAAAGATTCTTGCATGATTGGCCTTATCAAACTGCGAAAAGTCCATAGAATTAATGTAGAAAAAAACCTATAGCATGTATTTATTGAATTGCAGAAAAACCTGCAGCATGTATTCATTGAACTGCAGAAAGCCTGCAGCCATACATTCATTAAACTGCAGAAAAACGTGAAACATGTATTCATTGAACTACAGAGAAAAAAATCTACAGCCAGGTAATGGTCACGCCCACTAAGACAATTAGGACAACGGCCATGTAGAAGCCAAGTTCCTGAAATGCAAAAATTCTACAGAGAAATAATTCTGCAACCATGTAGTATATCACCACCAGGTAGAAAAGCAATGGAAATTTGTAGCCTTAAACATGCCTTGCTGAAGCATTAGAACTGTAGATTTAATCCTATAAGGATAAATGTACAATATTATACATACAAGGTTTGAATTATTGTGGTGCTGACATTCAAGGCTGCAGTCTTAATTTGACTTCCATGGGTAAATACTATCTTAAGTGTTGGGGTTATATATAACTAGTGGTTGTAGTTGGTATGTTGCATGGAGAGTTGTTTAGTTAGGAGTAACTAGGTGTCCTGATTTTGTAAGTATATGCACATAAATAGAATTTTTAAGGATATATGTCTCTATTTAGATCTTGATACGGAGGTGTGAGAGTCTCGACAAGGGATTAAGTATGTACTACTTCTAAACTATAAGTATTCAATAATATAAATCACTGTAAGTATGTTCTCATAAATACTATTTTTTATGATTAAAGGTATATTTCATCTATGTTATAAAATTTAATCAAACTTATTTTCCTTAAAACCTGAAGTCATGAAATTTTGAGGCTTGGTCTACATGCTATCTTGATTATTACCGAATTTTCTGACTTGATAAATTCTGCTATGTGCTACATGGAATTGTATTGGTTTGAACTGTTTTTAGAAATCTATGTTATTTCTGTTAATTCTGATAAACTCTGTTTGGAATGCTTACCTATTTGGAAATGTGTTAAAAATTATATTATTTTCTGTATTTTGAATATTGATGGTTATGTTAACCTATGAGCCAGGCCTTAGTTGTGTTGACATATGGGCTAGATATCGGCCATGTTTAGCCGGGTTGTGGTGGTAAGTGAGCTAGATATCGGTTGTGTCTTGTCGGGCCGTGTTGACACGTGAACTAGACACTAGTCAGGTTGACATGTGTTGGTTATTCTGGTTTTATATCTTGATTGTTTGTATTCTATTACATCTCCCAATATGGTTATGTTTTGTTTTGTACCCAGCCAATGGAAGCAAGCACTGTTCGTGTCGATTTGTATCTATGATTTAGCACTACCAAACATACATATCTGATGATTCCGGCTAAGGCCGATATATATATATACACATATTCTGTTCTGCTCTAGCTAGGGTGATTGTAGTTTGTGGATGTATTCTAATTATTCTGAGAATTCAGATTTTGATCTGTTATTTAAATTACAGCTCGACTTGACATATGATCTGGTTTCTGAGATTTAATTTGCTATTTGCTATATGATACTTTTGTCATATTCTAAACCTAAATTCCGGTGTTATTTCTGATCGGTTTGTTTTAAAAACATACACATGACTTCTTATTTTTAGAAGATACTTATTGGGCCGGCTTTCGAGCTTATTCTGTTGATTTCTTCCCTTTTA
Organism: Dioscorea zingiberensis; assembly: GCA_026586065.1. Taxonomy (NCBI): domain Eukaryota; kingdom Viridiplantae; phylum Streptophyta; class Magnoliopsida; order Dioscoreales; family Dioscoreaceae; genus Dioscorea; species Dioscorea zingiberensis. Next base: position 48,881,014 of record CM048818.1, on the reverse strand, counting down.
AATCGTGACACGTAGCTAGGAATGGGGTATAGGAGGGCACGTCCTAAATAGGAAGTGTGTGGTGTTGTTAGGTATGTGAACCTCATTTTATGATTATGTATCGATATTGTGAGCGATGTAGTATTTTATAGGAACCCTATGTATTTGTTGGACCCTTATGTCTTGTAGGGTTATTTTGAACCCTTTGTTTACTTCCATTGTTTATTGTTAGATATTATTTATAGTGTTGTATTAAGGGTTAAAGCCATTTTTGGTCCTTGAAAACGGGACCAATGTTCATTTCCATCCCAAAATTAAAAATTTGTTCAATATGGTCCCTATGCATTGCATATTTTGACATTTTGGGTCACTATATATTCCGTATTTTGGCATTTTTGGTCCCTATTGCTGACGTGGCGGTCATGTGGAATACCAATGAAATGCATATAATCTTTTTATTTTTATGTTTAGGTCGTTATTTTGCTGATGTGGAGTGATAAGTGGCAGTATATGCTGATGTGGACCATATTGAACAAATTTTAAATTTTTGGGATGAAAATGAACATTGGCCTTGATTTCAGAGACCAAAAATGGTTTTAACCCTTGTATTAATTATCTGTAATTAGATTCTGAGGCTTTACATTCAGGCGAGGCCCGTCCCTGCTTGGCTGCGGCTGGTCTGCCAATGCCCCAAGCCGAGTTCAGGGCCTGACAGAACAAGTTGCTTAATAATCAATGCTAATCAATAAAAGTGAATGAGGGAAAAACCCACATAGCCATGCATCTCAATAAGAACACAAATAATGAAACCCAAAAAAAAAGAAAGTGAAAGCCCACATTCAAAGAAAGATCAATTATAGCAATTGAGAAATTTGTCGAACTACAACAACGAAAAGGAATCCAAAAACAAAGAACAAGCTAGTAAAATAAAAGGTAGGTCAGTATTGCTAAGGAGCAAGAAAAAGAAAAAGATGATACAACTACTATTTCGACCATGAATCTCACCAAACCCTAACATTAACAAATATTTCGCCCCAAAAATACTACTATAAAGAAGTTAGAAGGTTAATCATAACAAATGCTATGATCTATTGCAAAAAACTTCATATAATAACAATCCAAGTTAAAATAATCTAGGAATCTAGCAATCTAATAATCCAGATTAACATACAACCCCAAATTAGAAGGTTTAAGGAAAAATTAAACATACTTCAAATAAGTTAAGGAGTTATGACGCATACAAAAATATACGTGACACTTCTCCCGCAAGTATACTGGGGTCGATCAAGTAGTAAAGTACCCAAAGGTAAGGTTGTCAAATCCACATGGACTGGCCACTAGTTCTAGTTGTCCTCAATTACCTAGCGTAACAATAAGATGAATTGTGTGATCAAATTGGATGAATGTCCTAACTAAAAACTAATGTGAACAATTGGTGGATTGAGGGTAATCAGAGATGAAAGATGGCACCTCAGATCGTAATCCCCATTGGATTCCCTTGCTAATGATCGATTCCCTATTACTAGCTAATTGTTGATAACTCCCGGAGGATGTAACATTGCGCTTCTCAGCAAAACACTCCATCTCTCGTGATGCTTATGTACACCCTAGTATCCTTGTCCGACTGGAACCTATATAGAAGAATCCCAGGGCTAATGCGATATTCTAGCCGATCAGAGTTACCGAACAAACACTTGTAGTGCTGGGTACTGTAACCTACTGAGGTGGATGACTCGAGTCCTGCGCAAGGGAAATCCGCATAAAGATATCTAGACAAACAACAACTCTAGGCTAATGCAATACAAATTCCTCAACCATCGAGCATGAACACTAACGTGTTGATGCTATCTCCTGAGGAGACGGATGATTGGGCTCATGCATAGGATAACCACAAAGAATTGCAAGCACGAACAATTAAGATGTGACACATGAATTATTAATAAGCAAAAACCAAATATAATAGGAAATCAATAACAAGTTCATCTTAGGGTTCAGGTGTCCGAGGCACCATAGAAGGTTTAGCCTCTCATGTTATGATCTATCATAACTAAGATACAAGAGGAGGTTATATAATTAGACATAGAAATCTTCCCTTGATAACACTTCCTCCGCCTTTAATTCCTCCTGTGAAACCCTAGCCATCGCTGTGAGAATTGCCCTAAGACTGCACTGCCAAAAGTTGCCCATTAGGGTGACGTGGACTACCTTTTATAGTTTTCCAAATCTGCGAAGCACGGTCATGTTGATCTGAAGTATGGCTGTGTTGATCTTGAATATGCCTGTGTTGACTTTGAACATGCCCATGTTCTCATCTGACAACGTGGTCAACACGATTTCAATCAACAAAGAGTTACGCGGGTTTGAACATGCACGTGTTTCATCAGCACGTCCATGTTAAGTGAGGGCACATTCGTGCTCTTCTTTGCAGGTGAAATATTTTACCCTTTTCGCTTGAAATGTCCGATTCCTATTCCTTTTGCTCTCGGGTACCTATTTACCTGTCCAATCATATAGAAATACCCAAAGAAGCACAAAAATAGAGAATTGATGCTAGAAAATGGTATAAATACATGTGAATATAAGGGAAATTTATGTATAATCATGCACTTATCATATATATACCTCCATACTTGAGTTTTTGCTTGTTCTCAAGCAAAGAAAACACTACCCGAGAGAGATGATAGTGCATGATCTCTGATCTCAAAATTGTTGGGAGTCCCTCTAGTGCCCGAGGAAACACAACGTTAAGTTCCTGAAGTTTTTTACGGAAAATAAGTCTTACCTTATGCTTCGATTCCCCATGTGTGTGTAGCCCTTCCTACAGTGCCGCTTACCAACTCAGGCACAGCGAGGCTAGTCTAAACTTTATTCACTAACTACTTAACTCTCTTGGCTGGGGGTAGTAGCTTCATACATCCAATGTGGTAGCGTTTTCCCTTGGTAGGTCATTAAGTGAACATTTGTGATGCCCAAGATTTGACTACTCAGGGGCGGCTTTCACGCTTCAAAGGTGATAGCTCTTTCTACCCTCTTTTCTATATCGATAGGGCATCCCTAATAGATCTGACTTTCTGGTTATGCCTGTCGCTTTAAAATCTCTTCCTTTTTTTTTATTAATAAGCAATTAATAAGGCAAAATCTCTCTAATGGTAAAACTAATTGGAATCGAAACCTAAGTGGTCAAGTGCCAATAAAGTCAGGGCTTATTAATAGGTATTCTAGAGATAAGAGGGCAGGGGTCATGGGTATGATAGTGGCGGCGTCATGATAGTGGGGTTTCTTAAAACCCTAATGTGTTTTTAGTCTGCGCGATCGAGCATGACTATGTTTCAACGAAGCACGACCGTGTTTTTTTTCTATCATCGGTTCCCAAGAAGTGCACGGCTTGAAACACGGCCGTGTTCTTGCTCGTATTTAAGTGTGCGCCCGTGCTTATAGGGAGCACGACCATATTTCTTCGATCCTATTTCTCCTATCAGTTTCTCAAGAGATACCTTCAAGGTCGTGCAACTCTCTATTGCTCTTCTCTTTTATTAGATATAATCTGTCATCCCCCTTTCTGCTTGTTAGTGGCTTCAAATACAAAGGATTAGTCATTTAAACTTTTTGAAATGCACATAATCAATGAATATCATCCAATTAGTGAAATTCACCACCAATGTATACCAACTAAAGTCTTAAACTAACTTAAAAAGACTAAAAACTAACCAAGCTTGGGTTGTCTCCCAAGGAACGGTTGTTTTACTTCACTAGCTTGATGTATCTTTGCCTTTAGGAGGTTTTAGAGAGATAAAATCTCTCTTCTTTATTGTTATAGGAAGTGTCATCCATCGTATATGGCTTCAATCATTGTCCATTGACCTTAAAAGTACGCTTGGTCGGGTGTGTGATTTCAACTAATCCATATGGAGAGACTTGCGTTATTGTGAAGGGTCCCGACCATTTGGACCTGAGCTTTCCTGGAAACAACCTAAAACGTGAGTTAAAAAGCAAAGCTTGGTCCCTAACTAGAAGTGCCGATTCTTCCTTATATGCGCGTCCTGAAATTTCTTTACTCGTTCCTTGTATATCTTCTTGTTCTTGTCGACTTCTTCACGCCATTCTTCCAGTTCGTTAAGTTGGAATTTTTTCTTCTGTCCAGCTTTTTTCAGATTTAAATTGAGGAATTTTATTGCCCAGTATGCTCGCTACTCTAGTTTGACTAGTAAATGACATGCCTTTCCATAAACCAACCAATACGGAGTGCTCCCGATTACGGTTTTGTATGCCATTCTATACTATACGCCCACAGTGCATCGTCTAATCTCTCCAACTAATTGCTCCTATTATGTTGTACTTTTTTTTTCGAGGATCCGCTTCAATTATTGATTCGACACCTTGACTAGACCGCCGATTTGAGGGTGGTATGGGGTGGCCACTCTATGTGTCACCCCATATTTCCTTAAGATTCATTCGAATTGGCTATTGCAAAAGTGTGTTCCGCGGTTACTGATGATTGCTCGTGGTGTGCCGAATCTAGAGAGCAATCTTTTTAGGAACTTGACTACTACCCTTGTATCATTCGTTGGGAGGGCCTCTGCTTCCACCCATTTTGACACGTAATCCACTACAACTAAGATATATTTATTCCCATTGGAGTTGGGGAAGGGTCCTATGAAGTCGATTCCCCAGACATCAAATATTTCACATTGGTGGATCGGGCTTTGACTCATCTCATCACGCCTAGAAATATTACCCTCTCTTTGACACTTGTCACATGCTTGTACGAAAATTCATCTATCCTTGAATATTATGGGCCAATAGAATCTTGCTGTGAGAGCTTTTTCGGTTGTCTAATTTGCATCAAAGTGACCCCCTGTTGGCCTGGCGTGACAGTGCTTTGTTATTTCCCAACCCTCTAGTTTAGATACACACCTTCGGATTACTTGGTATGCACATGTTGTAAAGATCACCCCTATTAAGTACTGTACTCGTTTGGGTTTTCGGTTTTAAATAAAGACTTAAAGTTGATTTGGTATCAATATGAGGGTCCATGCGATAAATCGGGAATAATTAAATCATAATGGGAAAGATAATTTAATAAAACATATGTATAAGGGCTTATGTGTAAATGAGAAGATTCGCGTGATTAAGTCACTTATCAGGGGCAAAATTGCAAGTTAATGAACCATATGTGATTCAGGATTAACGCAAGGACTTATTTGGGTAATTTCTAATTCCTTTGGATTAAAGAATAAAGTGTGGTTAAGTCTTTGACTTAACTTTAACCTTGAACCAATCCGTTGAACGCTCATGAGAAGAGGACAAAAGGAAACAGGGAGAGGTCCGTGCTTTTCCAGAAAGGGTGGATCTCAATCGGGTGGGGCTACCACTCCCTTCCCCTTGAACCTACAGTACTGATCCTATTCACCCGTGAATCATCAGTATCCCGGCGAGACCCCTATAAGAGCAGCAAGCCTCTGCGATACCGTTCTTCCTCCTCCTTCCATCTTAGAGAAGTGCGAACCTTGAGAGCCTCATAGTAGGACTGAGGAGCTATGAAGCCAGAGGCTAAGGAGGTGTTTGAGCGGTCAGAGGCAGACCAATGTCGTCAAAGAATTAGAAATTCCCATCGAGAACCCATAACCAGCCTGGTGAGTAGCTTCACCCCTCTTTGAGTCATGAATGATGAATTTAAGGGTTCTATTATGTGAAGAACCATGCTTGAGGATTAATGGATTCTATTAATTTGTATGCATAGGTATAAATCAGTGAAAGTATGTTAACTGATGAAATCAGTGAAATTGGTTGGCTTACTTTGATTAAGAGAGAGTAATCTCCTCTTTTGAATATCAGTTTATAAATTAGAAAGAGATTAGAGGTGCTCTAATACTTAAAACTGAAGGGTTACTGCATGCATATAATGTATTTGATAGAATGCTTCAAGGGACTTGAATGCACTTCAATTATATCACCAAGCCATGTTTGATTCATAAACGATAATGTAGCTCAGTACTCCTCTTGTGGAGGTTATGCTTTGCTGCTAATGTTGGATTAATGAATTGAAGACTTGGGTTGTGAATTCCATGCTGTGGGGGTAAGGATAGAAGATATTTGGTATCTACTACTCAATCTAGTGTCAAAGGAAATGAATGGTAAGTAACAGAACATATGCACAACCCCAGAAAACCTGAGTAGTGGAACAAGTTAATCTTTTGGAATTGTTGTTAGTCCACATAAGGTGAGGATTGAGTATGTCCAGGAATGTATGTTATTAGATAACTAATGGAGAACTCTTCTTGAATCTGTGTGCATTGGTATTAGTCATAAGGAATTAGTATTTGCCTTTGGTGTGATGGAATGTATTTTGTTCAAATCATTATGTGACTGAAAATGCATTCTAAGATCATGAACATAGATTCCTTATAACTAGTAAGATATATAATCTTGATTTGTAATGGTGTTACAATGGTATAGAGAAGAGGTTGGTGTTTTATGGCTAGTTAGGTTAATAATTAGCTATAAACTCTCCAATTTTTGAAGACAACACATGCTGAAAATTTTAGGTTTCCAAGTTGTTGGTTTTGGAGGTGTTTTAGGGCTTCTACACTTCCTTTATCATGACTTATAATGTATCGTTGGAAATATTATGAAAAGGGCTTTCCAACGAATTCTAGATCAACAAAATCCAACTAGAAGATTGAGAGATATGAGCAGTTCTTCCAGACCGCGCATAACGTACTGCAAAAATTATAGTTTTCAAGGCTGCCACTTTCGAGGGACAGTTTGGTCAATTATATTAACCTTATCGGGAGATATAGCATGTCGTTAGAAAGGTTATGAAACTAACTTTTTGATGAATCCTAGATCAATGAAATCTGATATTCAGATTAGAAGATATGGAAAGTTCTTTCTGACTGCGTATAACCGACATAAATTCTGATTTGTGTTTGGGATTTCAATTAATACAAGTAGTGTATTTCGATGTTATGATTATATGGGCAGTGATGATTATGTACTATGTTATCTAGATCCTGGTGTTGAGCATTGAGGCACGTCGAGGACTTGGGCAGGAATTTAGTATCAGGTGGGTTTTCATACGGAAAAACGCACGGTATGTGCTTTTTATAAACTTTGCATGAAAACTCTTTCATAGTAAAGGTATGATTATTTTCATGTGTGCATATATGGAAAGGTATTTTCATTGTACGGGTTTTATGTGCATATTAGTGTTTTGAGGCTCGACTCGATACGGGGAGTGGATCTGTAGTTGTATAAACTCTTTCCACCCGGGATTGAGATTCGAGGGTTGACTCGATCCATAGTGAGAGCAGGTAGTCGGGTAGACTTAGCCTTATACGGGATCTGAGTTAGGACGTGTCACGGCACGAGCCTGAATGCTCCATCCGACGGGATGATTGACCGGGGGCCGCACGGGGGCTTGAGTAGGCTTTGCGGGGGCCAGGAAGGGTAGTGAACCGAGTGGCCACTCAGGGATCAACAGTGTTTTATGATTTAGGCTGCTGGCTCAGTGCTTATAGATATTTTGGGCTGCGTACCTCGCAGATGTATATCTATATTAATGATGATTTGGGCCATGGGCCCTATATTCATATTTGTCGATTTCTTACTGCACTTATGTTTATTATATGCACATATTTTGTATGTGGTGTCCACTGAGCCTAGTTGGTGTGCTCAGTGCCCTTTTGTGTTTTTGATTCCTCGCTACAGGTGACGAGGAGTAGAGGAGCTTTAGGCACGAACTAGGAGGGAGTCGCGTGCAGGCTTTGGGACTTTGTTGATACCCCAGCGAGGTTGGTAGCGTCCTAGGGGGTTATGTTTATCTTTTGTTGCGTGTGAGGTATTTGAACCCTGTAGGGTATTTGTATTTGAGACACGATATGTATTGTGGATTGTTGTAAGATTATGTAGAATCCTTTTATGCTTTCTCTTACTATATGACTGTTTATTAATATTGTTATTCTACTGTGTGATTTGTAATCAGGTTGATATACTTTTAGGCCTTGCATTCGAGATGAGGCTTATCCTTGCTTCAGGTGTGGCTGGTCTGTCACGTGCTCGTGGGGCCCGGGATCGGGTTCGGGGAGTGACACATATCCTATAAAAGTAGGGATCTTCCCATATGTTATGCCTCACATCAGAGAAAAATTTTCTTCTTTTTTGGGTAGAAAGAATGCTTGGAGTGATGTGTCCCACAAGGTAATTTGCATAATCTGTGAACCATGGGATCTCAGTCTTCTTTACCATTTCCATGAGGTATAGCTGCTCATCGGGAAATGCATCATTGACTTCACCCTCTTCCATCTTAGTCTTATCCGACTCTTCTAATCGAGATAGGTGATCTGCTAGTATGTTCTCGGCTCCTCGTTTGTCTCTTATCTCAAGATCAAATTCCTCTAAAAGCAACACCCAACGTATTAAACGAGGTTTAGTATCAGGTTTGTTCAATAAGTATCTTAGTGCCATATGGTCAGCGTAATCTATGACTTTTGATAAGACGAAGTAAGGACGAAATTTATTAAAAGCATAAACTACTGCCCGCATATCCTTCTCTGTTGTGGTGTAGTTTACTTGGGCCTCTGTCAGTGTCTTGCTTGCATAGTAGATGGGCCCAAAGTGCTTGTCCTTCCTTTGACCTAAAATTGTTCCAACTGCAAAATCACTTGCATTGCACACTAGTAGAAAAGGCTCCAGTCTGGGGGTACCATGATTGGAGCTTTTGTTATTTAGTCCTTCAAACTAGTGAAAGCTTCTTTGCATTCTTCTATAAAATTGAATGAGCACATCCTTTTCTAATAATTTAGTCAAAGGTTTTGTAATTTTTGAAAAATATTTTATGAACCTTCGATAAAACTGGCATGTCTTAGGAAACTCCTAACTACTTTGACTAACACAGGAGGTAGTAGTTTTTCAATGGTTTTAATCTTTGCCTTATCTACTTCTATGCAATGTTTGGAAATCTTATGACCCAAGACTATTCCTTCTTGTACCATAAAGTAGCATTTTTCCCAATTTAAAACCAAATTTGTTTCTTCGCAATGTTGCAAAACTTTTTCTAGATTATAGAAGCATAATCAAATGAATCACCAAACACCGAGAAATCATCCATAAAAATTTCCATGATGTCCTCTAGAAAATCGTCAAAAATGGACATCATGCAACATTGAAAGGTAGCTAGAGTATTAAATAGACCAAAAAGCATTCTACGATAAGCAAATGTACTGTATAGGCTGGTGAATGTGTCTTCTCATGATCTTCAGGGGCTTTTGGGATCTGATATCCGGACATACCATCTAAGAAACAATAATAGTGGTGGCCTGATAGTCTTTCTAATATTTGATCGATGATAGTAGAGGGAAATGGTCCTTATGGGTGGCATCATTGAATTTTTTTGTAATCAATGCATATCCTCCATCCTGTGACAGTCCTTGTCGAGATGAGTTCATTCCTATTGTTCTGTACTACGGTCATTCCTTCCTTCTTTGGGACAACTTATACCGGACTAACCCATGAGCTATCTAAGATGGGGTAGATTACTCCAGCATCCAGTAACGTTTTCACTTCTGCTTATACTACCTATTTCATATTGGGATTCAATCTCCATTGAGGTTGTACCTTGGGTTTGAAGTCATCCTCCATCAATATTTTATGTGTACAAAACACAGGATTAATCCCCTTGATATCGGTTATCTTCCATGCTAGAGCTCTTTTATGTCTCTTCAACATTGTCAGCAACTTCTCCTTTTGACCCCAATCTAGGTTGGCTATAATAATCACTGGGAGTTTTGCGCCCTCTTCCAAATATGCATACTCTAGGTGCTCAAGCAATTTTTTTAGTTCTAACTATGGGGGTTCCTCAATAGATGGTCTCATTTTTACCCACACTTTCTTTCCAGATCTTCCCACGGATTTGGGTCTTCTTGGGTGTTGTTGACTCCTTCCCGTCTGTAATTAGTATCAAGATAAACATAATAAAAAATATTCAGAGTCTACAATGAAAGATAAATAATAAGGGTACATATACCCTTCAAATGTCGAGGCCCTACAAGGGTCCCACAGAATACAATCTCACTCTCAACAAAATAAGAGGTTCGCAAACCTCAGCAACAACCCATGTGTCGCTCCTGAGTCCGAGTCAGCTACTCAGGATTTGAAAAAGTGTGAGAACAAGTGGATGAGCTTTCATAAGGAAGGCTCAGTAAGCACCCCGCAGGGAATACAAGGAAGTCATGTAATAAGCAATAAGATAAGCTAAGAATAAACAAAGCAAATTAACCAACATGACTAAGTCAAACAAGTGGGGACCACGCCCCCACACCAGCCAACATTTGAGAGTCTCAAACCTACCACAAGGGATCATCAACGGTTGGGACTCCTAGCCACAACTACAGCCTCAAGCTCTGGAAGAGTAATCCAAAGAAGACTCTCAAATATCCCCCGGTTAGCAACATCAGCTTGAGCTGGAATGACAATTTGGTTGGAAGTTGGTAGAGCCACCTCTCGTACGTATCTACATGGTTATCGAATCGTCCCACTAACAGGCTGAACGGCCAGATATTATCCTCCTGACATGGACCATCAAAATGTCAGGGTGTCCTCAACCCTGAACGCCCCACCGGAGCCACGCTTCGCTATACCGGGAGGGAGAGTTCACAAGAACTACTGATGTACACCTACCTGGCCAACGCACAAGCTCACATGATTCCATGGCCACGTGCTGGTCAACAGATAGGCATACTCAGTAAGCACAAGCATACATGAACGCAAATATATCAACATGCATACACAAACATGGGAGTAGAAATCCAGCAAAGTAGGAGAACAAAAACGTGTATGCAATCCAAGAAATAACATGCCAAAACATGGTAACAGAAAAACCAATAAACACTCAATCATAGAGTGGGAACTATGCAAAAGTACTTACCTGATTGTAAGGAAGTATTTAATAGTCAGCCGGTGTTTCCTCCTGGCGTGACCCTTTGCTCTACGCAGATATCTCTTAGTAAATCCCTCACAAGAGATCACTCAATTTCTTTCCTTACCGAATTGTATCTCAATTCTCTCATTGTGTCTCCCCTTATATAGATGAGAGTGTCCTAGTCTTACTCTAATCTATATTCAAGATTGAGATAAATCGTAAACGGTTTGTAATTTATCTCTATGGGATAAGTATTTCTCTAATTTGAGTTCAAATTTTGAACCTTAATCAAATAAAATCTATATTTGAGATAAAGATTAATCATAAACAATTTATAATTATCTCTATGAGATAAGTCTAATTAACTCAAATATTGTATCCCAATCAAATTACAATCCCTATTTGAGATAAATATTTTACAATTATCTCTACAAGATAAGTCTAAATCAACTCAAATATTTTATCTCATATCAATCCCTACAAAGTTAACCCAAGTCGGATGGTATGATGAATTAGACCACATGTTGGTTTAATCACACTATGGTCTCTTTATTAGGTCTTTGTTATTGTAGAAATAATTTATGGTTGGTGGGTTATTTATAACTCATGGAGGTCCATTCGTCATTGAGTCTAATCAATAATTTATATCCTCTATTTAATCCTTTGCTAATAACATTCATGGATATGAATCCAAGATCGGGGACTTAAATCACTCAAAACATAATTAGGGGACATTTAGGGATTTAAATAATTTTATAAATTATGCGGATTTTACATGTTGACATTCTTGAATGCCGACTTCCAGTTGGTTGAATCCTTGGCGCTCATTGTAACCGATGTGTAAAATCTAGGATTTTATTTAGTTTTTGGGGAATAAATGTTTTCTTGTCGGTCTCGGATTAGTTAGTTTTTTTTTTAGTTAATTGGTTAATAAAAGGAATCTCTTATATTTGGACATTGTCGGATTTGATGTGAAAAGATAGATTTAATTGAAAAGTACCTTGATTAGGATTTATTGGGATTGTCAGGGAATTTATTGTAATTTCAGGAAGTTTTGGGGATTAGGTTGTAAAATTACACTCTCTCACAAATTCTAATGATTGGAGGACTTACATGTAAAATAAAAAGGATATTGGGTTTTTCGCAAAAAGAAGAAAATCTCTCACAACTCATGCATGTTATCATATTATATATAATATAATAATAAATATATATATTATATATAATATAATAATATACATGTTATATTATTCTAAAAGCAACTCATAACTCATGGGGATGGATTCATATATATATATATATATATATATATATACACGGATGTTTGAATATATATATGTTTAAATATATATTTGTTTAGATATATGAATTAGATAAGTAGTTGATTTGATAGTGGTTAGGGAAGGTGATTGATTTGATTTACTTTAATGGTTAAGATAAGATGATGTTTTGCAAAATAAAAATATAAATAAATTACAAGTGGTTTGGTTAAGTTGCATTAAATAGCATGATTTGATTGATGGGAAAAATATATATATTATATATATATTCATGATCCGAATGAGGAGATATAAGAAGAGAGACATTTTCAAACCCTAGTAGTAATTGTTTTCTCCGAGTGGCGGCGAGGTGTTCTTTCTTCGTGAGAGATAGAGAGACTCAAATTACTTTCTGAAGAGCGAGGAAGACAAACGGAGGGGGGGAGCTCCTCCATGTTGTGAAGAGTCCACAAAGTTGCAGACCGGCGCACCACTGCAGGGCCTTCTTGGTGAGCCTCCCTCCATGTTTTTATTTTATTGAAAATCATCATGCTTGTATGGTTATTAGAAGGAGAGTGTTTGCATGGTAGTTGGTAACTGTGTGAGGATGAGATGGGTTGGGAGAGTAGTAATGATTATTCCGTGATAGGGCCGGGTTGATGCTAGTTTGTGGATTTTCATAAATGGTTATATTCAGTAACAGAGGCATGTATGTATGATCTGTCATTAAGGGTACAGTAGCTTCAAATCATTCATGGTTGGTTAGTTTTCATTGAAAGTATGCTCAATAACAGTACCTTGTTGACCTGTACTAGCATGCATGCATGGAGAGAATATGGCGGCCATGTGTGTAGATTTCAAAGAAGTGGTCATTGACGAAGAGGTTTTGATGGTTTAGAGGTTTAGGTGTCATTCTCTTTGATCTCTTGGGTCTTGCCATGATAATGGACATTGAGTTAAATAGAAACCATAGATATAAGTTATTTGATCTCTAACAGGTTATTGAGGTTGAATGATAGTTGCAAGGTTATAGATTTGCATGCATGCCTTTTGTTGGGTAAGCCATTGATATGTCTATGAATGATCAAGCATAAACTAAACTTTCTATTCATGTTTTAGAGAAGGGTTTAGTTAAAGGTTTGATTAACTGTAGCAAAAGATAGTAAGTATTGATAGTGGGAAGCTTGGGTTACTCTTAACTTCATGAGATTTTGATGGGAGTTGATGTAGTCTACATTAGCCAGATGATAATAATTTCATGGTCACATAAAACCCAAAACCTTTAATAAATTTGTAATGTGAGTTAAGTTTGAGATGGGTCCATATTCAAGACCATGAGTTAGGTTAGTCAAGTTAGAAGTTGGTTAGTGGCCTGCAGTCTAGCTACCACCTCAATGGACATCTAAGTCATCTTTAGTTCCCCGATCGAGATGTGCATCACACCGTTAGAAAGATGAGGGAAAGTCCTTTCTAACAAATCTTAGATCAGCCAGATCGGGTTCCCGGATTAGAAGTTATAAATAGTTCATTGCTATTGCGCAGAATTTTCAGAATTCTGTATTAACACTAATGATAATGATAAACCATTTTGGTTATGGTAATGGTACTGAGATATAGTTGGCTTTACCAGATGTGGACGTAGGGACGTATTAGGAGGAGATTCAATGGGATTCCAGGCTTTGCGAATAGAGGTAAGTGCTCTTGCCTTGTTTCTACCCATCTTTGGGTTTTCTTGACTTTGATGATTGCTATTTGTTAGCATGCTCGTTTGTTTCATGATGATTTGTTTATTGATTTCATACACATACTTTTTCTTCATATTGTTCCTTCGATATGTATGTGTACGGTTGATGTGTTTGGGGTAGTGTTTACTGAACACGATGATCCGTTGATCAGCATGTCGCCGAGGAAACACGTGAGCTTGTGCTCCGTTCGGATAGGAGTGTATTAGTTTCACCACCTGTTTGTTGAATGCTCGCTGAGCATACCCGCTTGTGACCGGGACGATGTTGTGGAGACTCGTGGTGCTTGTGTACAGGTTGGGTAGGTATGTGTCAGCGGAGTATGCGTACTCATTGAGCTTAGCCTCCTGTTGTCCGACACTTGACCATAGAGACACGCGGTACTTGTGTTGGTCGGGTAGGTGTGTATAGGTTGAGTTCCGTTCTCCGCCCGGATCAGTGGAGCTTGGGGGCTTCGTTTGCAGGACGTGCAAGGACGAGGATACCCTGGCGTTCTCGCATCCTATGCTAGAGGGGTAGTGAAACTCTGGTTGTCCACCTATCAGTGGGATCCTATGCTGACCATATACGTATATATAGGAGCGCTACCGAACTCAAGGGTCTGGATGTGACTGAGATTGATGATCGGCTGAGGCTGGTTGTTGCTGACTGGGGAATCGTTTGCTGAGCATTTTCTTGGAATTCTCTTCCCCGAGCCTGAGGGCTACCATTTGGATTAGGATCTTTACCGTTATTATTGTTTGTCGTAGACTCCTAGGATTTGGATTGTGTGAGGCGTGGTACCCTCTTGATTTGGTTGTGTTGATGGAGGTTTTTTATATGCTTATTTTGACTTATCTGTTATAGTTTGATTGGTCTCGTTGTGATCCCTGCGGGGTACTTACTGAGCTTTCCTTTCGAAAGCTCACTCCACATGCTTCTTTCTCTTTTTCAGGTTTTGAGGGATAGCCGAATCAAATTCAGGAGCTGCACGAGGGATTGGGATAGCTTGCCGAGGTTTGAGGACCTCATATGATTTTTTTGTTTGAGAGGTGTTATTTTATAGGACCCCTATAGGGCCTGATTTTGTATAGACTACTGTATGGTTTTTGAACCCTAATTTTATTTTCGTTGTGACTCTGACTATTTGTTTATGCTATTTAAGTTATTTTGTCATTATTTTTATCTGTTGTGATTTTCTTAGCCCTTGTATCTAAGTGGGGTACGCCTATACTTAGGTACGGCCGATCTGCTCATATGCTTGAGGCCTGGAATCTGGGTCGGGGCTTGACAGGATGCAAATTGGTCAACGGAAATTATCTTATCGGAAGTTGATTTTATGAATTTGTTTGTGCTTGCCTTGAATCTGCACACCAATTCTTCTTGATCGAGTTTCTTGAATTCTGTCAATTCTAATTCCTGAATTACTGCCTTGCTGCAGTGAAGATAGTGTGCCAAGAGGCTCTCTAGTGGCGGCTGCTCATATTGAATCATCTTGTTCAAATTCTAGTCCTGTTACTTAAAAAGAGACATGCTTAACGTTATTATGTGCAAAAAACTGTTTTTTGTTGTTGTGATTTTTGGATAAATTAAGCTAGAATAAAATTTTTTATTGTTCATAGTGTTGCCAGTCCTTTGCAACGGCGCCAAAAACTTGATGCATAAAAAAATATATGCGACACTTCTCCCGCAAGTATACGAGGTCGATCAAGTAGAAAAGTACCCAAATGTAGGGTAATCGAATCCATAGGGACTGGTCACTAGTACTAGTTGTCCTCTATTACCTAGCCTAACTATAAGATGAATTGATGATCAAATTGGTTGAATGTCCTAACTAAAAACTAATATGAACATTTGGTGGATTGAGGGTAATCAGAGATGAAAGATGGCACCTCGGATCACAATCTTCTTAGGATTCCCTTGCTAATGATCGATTCTCTATTACTGGCTAATTGCTGATTACTCTCGGAGGATATAACAATACGCTTCTTAACAAAACACATAATCTCTCGTGATTCTTATGTACACCCTAGCATCCCTGTCCGACTAGAACCTATCTAGAAAAATCCCATAGCTAATATGATATTCTAGTCGTTCCGAGTCACTAAACAAACACTCGTGGTGTTGGGTGCTGTAACCTACTGAGGTGGATGACTCAAGTCCCACGCAAGAGAAAACCACATAAAGATATCTAGATAGACAACAACTCTACTCTAATACAATACAAATTCCTCAACCATCCAGCATAAACACTAACATGCTGATGCTATCCCCTGAGAAGACGGATGATCATGGTTGTCAAACCCGGATCGGCCCGGTCGGTTCAACCGGAAAAACCGGGAACCGACCATGTGGCAGGTCCGGGTACACCCCATTAAACCGGCCTTTACTTGAACCGGTATTAATCCGGCGACCCGGCAGGTTCAACCAGGAACCGAATAACCCGGCCGAGTCAACCGGGTCACAATGCTAGGGTTAGGTCTTCGGTTTTTTTTCCTAACTTCTTTACTTTTCTTTCATCGTTTCAGTGTTTCACTTTCACGCTAAGACGCTCTCGAGACCTGCTTCTCACTCAGTCGCTCAGTCGCTCTCCATCCAGCGGCGTGAGCCGTGATGCGTCTCTCAGCTCTTGCTCAGTCGCTCTTCGGCGTCGGCGTCGGCGTCGGCGCTCGTCGCTCGTTATCCGTTGCCGACTCGTCTCTCAGTCGCTCCAAAGCTTAGCGGTGCAGCGGCAACCCTGTTCGCTTCAGTGCTTCACCGAATCAGTAAATCACCATGGTTTGTGATATATTATAGACTTGTAGTTATTGATTTTCTAAATTTCTATGCAACATTTTGAAGAACCATGGTTTGTAATTTGTTCTTTTGACCAATGACCATCACTGTTTTGAAGCTTTGAATCATGTTAATGGCTTAATGCTTTACTGGTGAGATGAGAGTCTGGCTATAATTATAATTTTAAAAATTGTTATGCTTTGTGCCTTTGTCATCCCGAGATCATTGGTTAGCTTATAACTTTAATAATTCCCAACATCTTCTCACTTCTCAGACCACCTGGAGACAATGTTCAGCAACACAAACTGATTCACTGAAACAGATTGAAGACTTGCTAATTAAATTGTTTTATAATTTATAAATTATAAATTATCAAAGATTTAAAACAAAGAAATCTTTGTTTTGAGGGTGGTACATACGTTCTTCTTATAAACTATTAAACTTATGCCCAAAGGACTGAAAAGTAAAAACCTGCCTTTGAAGAGTTAAATTTATAAGAAAGAAATCTTTGTTTTGAATTATTTGCTTACATTTGAAGTTAAATTTATATAAATATCTAAATAACTAAATATAAATATCAAGTTTAGTTAATCATGTTTTTAAAATTTTATTATTATAATTATGTTTTGTATCATATTTGGTCATTATGAATTATTATAAATTATTTTTTAATATTTTATTATTAACCCTGGTCCAATCCGGTTGAACCCTTGACCCCTGACCCCTAGGCTTGGCCGGGTCAATACCCTGGGCCGGGTCTGACAACCTTGCGGATGATTGGTCTCATGCACAAGATAACTACAAAAAATTACAAGCACGAACAATCAAGATGCGTCACATGAATTATTAATAAGCAAAAACTGAATATAAGAGGAAATTAATAACAAGTTCATCCTAGGGTTCAGGTATCCGAGGAACCATAGAAGGTTTAGCCTTTCATGCTATGATCTATCATAACTAAGATACAAGAGGAGGTTATACAATTAGACATAGAAATCTTCCCTTAATGCCTCCTCTGTCTTCAATTCCTCCCGTGAAACCCTAGCAGTCGCTGCGAGAATCGCCCCGAGATTGCTCGGCCAAAAGTTGGCCATTAGGGTTACGTGGACGACCTTTTATAGTTTTCCAAATCCGCGAAGCACGGTTGTGTTGATTTGAAGCACGACTGCATTGATCGCGCATACGCCCGTGTTGACTTTGAACATGCCCATGCTCTTATCTGGCGACGCGGTCAACACGATTTCAATATACAGAGAGTTACACGGGGTTGAACACGCCCGTGTTTCATCAGCACGCCTGCGATAAGTGAGAGTACAGCCGTGCTCTTCTCTACATGTGCAATATTTCGCCCTTTTTGCTTCGAAATATTCGATTCATGTTCCTTTCTCTCCCAGGTACCTATTTACCTGTCCAATCACATAGAAATGCCCAAAGAAGCACAAAAATAGAGAATTGATGCTAGAAACCGGTATAATTGCATGTGAATATAAGGGAAATTTATGTATAATCATGCACTTATCAAGTTAGAAGGATATTGAGGCCACAACTTTTGACCAAAAGTGATTTGTCCTCCAGAGCGGGGGTGGGGGTGGTTGGGGAGGGGTGGGGGTGGGGTTGAGGTCTAGATCAGCTAATGAATGGACTTCGACCGTGTAGGCAAAAAGACTCAAAGTCCCACTTTGTCTTTTTTTGGAAGTCAAAACCTGGAACCCGGGCCCATTTCAAAGTTTGATTTCCAACTTTTTGTAACGCCCCGGTTTTTCTTATAAATCTGTTGTAAATATTAAATACTAAATAAATACCGGAGTGTATGGAGAAAGCAAGGATTGATTTTAAAAGACTTCAATAATAAATAGTAGATTATTGGAAGCTGGTAGTCATTAGCCAAATGTGTTAATTAATCAGCTTAATGGATGACAATATAAACTAGGCTTAAATGGGCTCAAAACAATGTAAATGTGGTACGCCATATACGAGCTGGCTGAAATAAGCTTAAGGGGTTAGAGAAGGGGGGAAGAGGCTGTCATTTGTGGTGTTGGAGAAAGAGGAGGCAATGGTGGGTCTGTGATGGTGAGTGGTGGGCCTATGTGCATCTTGTGTTGGAGGGAAGGTACCCGCGAGGAGTTCAGATGTCCGCGGGGGAATGAAGAGAGGAGGGAATGCCTTAGGTGTGACCGGTCTTTGTGTGGAGAAGGGAATTCCACTTTATCTCCTCTGTCTTTGAACTCGTGAGGTTAGAGTGCAACCATTCTGATCCACGACCCACGCTCTCATTTCGGTGAGGCACAGGCTCAGTTTCCACGGGTCTTCATTCCGTTCCCTGTCTCCACTGTCCCTGTCTACATTCCGGTTGAGCGAGCTCAGTCCGGTCGACCAACAAAGCTGTCCCTAGGTTCCGGCTCCGGCCCGGCAAAGAGTGAAGCTCAAATCACCCGGCCGGCCTTGTTCCACTAGCCGAGTGGTTTAGAGCCGATTAAGAGGTGGTGGCCCCATTTTGTTGATGAGTTCATAGGCGAATTTGGTTCCTATTGTATGATTGATTGCTATGTATTATTTGTTGTTGTTCTTATTGTGTGTGATACATTTGGGTGTTTAATGGTGATTAGTGCTTGGTTAACGTTAATGTATCGAATGGTTGTAAAGCAACAGGAATTGATAGCTGTTAGAAGAGTGAATTTGGTGCTCTTGTAAATGCATACAAGTTGTTTGAAGGAATGCCCAAGTGGAGTTTAAGAAAACTAAAGCTAGTTGTGACCATAGAGTTGGTTAAAGTCTGGTCTCTTTGAGCCATCATGCATTTGTTCAATGTAGTGCCTTGTGTGTACAGCTATAGAAAGAAATAAAGAAACGCCAGGTGAGGAGAAAAGTACAGGCTTAGGAATGGGAACTCTTAGTTTAATTGGGCCTATGATGATAAAACTTATTGATGTGTTTGTTAAGTGTTGCAAATGTTGAATGGTATAGTTGATGTTCTGCAGTCTTTGTGTTCATTAGGGGTGATGTTAGTATTCATGATGCGAATATTTGTATCTATTTATCTTGAAGAATAGAAAGTGAGCACATCTGCCTTTCAATTGCTTACTTAAATGTTTAGTTGAATCCATGATTAAATAGTAGTTGTTGAAGGTGTTGGAATGGGCATTTAAGAAGAACCTAGGCCAAGGCTATCTAGAAATGGTGCTCTAAAGGGATAATGTCAATTGCATGGTATTGGAGTAGTGTATTGTAAGTTATTGAAGTCGGTTGTGATCAAGCTGGTCTTTAGAGTTGCCTAAGTATGAGCTTCATATTCTGATCCTAGGTTATAGTTGGTCCTTTGTATAAATTATAACAATGCTTGAATAATTGGCCTTGAGGTATTTTGAAATGGGCCATGAGAGCTTAGAAGAAAATAAATATTTAAGGAAATACGATTTGTGAATATCTCCTTTGCTTCTGTGGTTCGGATGCTCGAATGAGTTAAGGCACAAAGAGAATTCATACCTTGTTATACTTCTGACTTGTGATCTAAGAGAAGTTGAAACCGGCTACAATGTAAAGGTGTCGAGCTAAGGTCATGCTTAGTAATGGAATGGTTTGTTTGTTGGGCCGTAGTCTTTATGGACTTGGGCCCATGATTGATTAAAAGATGATTGTTAACTAAGAGAGGATGTATTGTGAACTAGAGCTTAATTTAGTTATGATTTTGTTTTATTAGGGAAAGGGAAAGCCAAGTCAGGAACTCCAGGAGGGTCTAGTCAGGCTTGACTTACTTAGGACCACAGGTGAGTGGACCTACTGTATATTCTTGTGGTTTATCGAGATTTATCGTGTTTTCAGTATATCTTTATCGGCTATGATTTATTCTCGGTTTTGAGAATGCTTTGATTATTCTGACTCTTGTAGATCGATGTTTTTACGCATATGACTAGGCGTAGATCATTGAGGCAGGACATGAGATAGATATGGGGCGTGAGCATCGATCTTTGCTTCTGTTGAGCGATCCTTGCAAGAAGCGATCGCGGCTTTCCGTTGAGCTAAGACCAGCGTGATACCGTAGTAGGGGAAAGGTTTTCTTTGTTTCAAAATGAATTTACGGCATCAAAATCTTGTGTTCAAAATGAATTTATCTTAAAACCCTTACCCAACTCTTTGGAGTGCTTCGGTACCACGGTGAAGACCAGTCGATAGGAAACCTCAACCCGCATCTGACCCGGTCGAGGGGGATACCCATGGAAGCTATTTATCACGAGATCTTGCAAGTTGATCCTCTGAGTTGCATTCTTATCGATAGGCGCTCACATATCTAGACATCTCATGAGACCTGAACCCAGGGCATGTTTTCGGTATTGACTCTTGGGTTTTTCTCGGACATTGCATTAGATAATCATCGATTAGGAGGTTAATGCATGAGGCGTCCATACTACTTGTATTTTCTACATGTATATGAGTAGAGATTATTTTTCCATATACATGTTTATCTTTTGAGAATACCTGAGTCTCATTTGACTGTTAGAAGTCACATATCGAGCTCACGTAGCTCAGTCCCTCTTTCCTACTCACCTTGTGCAGGTAGCAGACAGGAGCCCGGGTAGAGGCTAGACACGGTGAGATGTGAGGACTCTTAGCTGGCTCTGACGTCCCATAATTAGCTTCTATGTTGTGCACTCTGTAGATGTTTGTATTTTATTTTGGAGACTAGATACAGACGTGTAGTCTGTAGAGTGTTGTATCAGTTATGACTCTTCTCTTTGATGAGTTCCAGACTTAATATGTTATATTACCACTGTCTCCAGTTCATTCCGCAGGTTTTGATTTTAGTTTTAGCATGACCTTGGGCTGGGCACGCAATTTTTGGTGTGACACGTGTCCCTATTGGGGATCAGGGTGTTACACTTTTGACTCGACTTTAGTAAACCAAATGCATGGAAATGGACGGAAGTGTTTCACTTTCATCACTTTGGTCTCCACTTTCGAGAACCAAACGCTTTCTTAACTTTTTTTGGTAAATAAAGATGGATTAGAGGTCATGTGATTACAACAAGCATAGTCAATATATCAAAAAGTATTACTTGGAGTAACAAAATGATAGAAGCAAAAGTATTTGTACTAACATTGCTAAGAGCCTAAGTGACAATAGCCTCAATGTCAGCATCTGAGAGAGAATAAGTACCCAAAGTAGACTCAAAAGAGAAATCATTATGGACAGTAGTGGTAGCTTGTCGTGGAGGAGGCCCCCTAAAGTGAATGTTTTTTATTGCGATCAATCTGTTGTGTTCCCAAATCAGGTCATCAGTGAATTTGATTTTTCTTGGCAAGCTGACGACACTCCTCAAGAACATGGCCATTATGAATATGATAATAGTGGCAATATTTTACAGATGAGGAATATTGCTTAGTGCCAATTTTAGAGGATTGGGTTGTGACAATTATTGAATCAAAGTAACTAGCCTTCAATGTTTCTTTGCGGATTTCTTCAAAAAGTAACTCACAAATGGCAGCATCCAATGTACGGAGAGTATTGTGATGCAATAAAGATGCTTATACATGTTTTCAATCAGCATGTAGCACCATAAAAAAATTGGAAAAGTCTCATATTATCTTTATAAAGAAGAAATTGATCCCGAAGAATATACATTTGAGAATGAAACTTTGTAATAGATTGACCTGGTTCCTGTTTGGAATGATGAAGTTTACTTAGTAATTAATATTGATGAATTCATGAATATAGTCAAACCAAAAAAATTCTCAGAGATCCTTGGTTGCATCAAAACACCCAAAAAGAAAATTGATTTAAGTAATTGAGGTATTTGTGATCCAAGTAATGATCTTATAGTTGTTGTTATCCTAGCTCTCTAAACAGATCTAAAAATCTTTTGAGAATTCAATAGCATCATTTTTTGGTTTGGAGTTGTTGTCTGTGATAGATCACCAAAGTTACCACATTTAAGAAAATTTCACATGGCTTAAGCCCCATGATTATAATTGGAGTCATCCAAAATTATTTGGATAGGTTATGTAATATCTACTTGCACCATAAGGATTTGAGTTGTAAGGAAGATCCAAAGACAAAGAAATGAGAAACTAGAGATGAAGCTGATGTGAAATTGGCATGTGACGAGGATCCGGAGAAGAGAATATAAAGAATTGACATAGTAAATATATACTCAAATTTGATATAGAGTAAGAAAGTTTTGATAATATGAAAGAAGAGAAACAACATAGAAATATGAGAGATAGAAGAAATAGAAGATGAAAATAGTAGAGAGAAAAGAATAGAAGAATGTAATTCATTGTTATATATCTACAATTATACATGGACCTAATTAATCACCATAATCAAGACTCATTAAGGCTTTCCTAATATGAAACAATAGCTTAAAATGATAACAAATCAATCGTCATAATCAAACTTCATTAAAGTTTTCCTAATACAGACCTGATTAATCAGTCAAGCTTTTCTTAACATAAACCTAATCAATCAACAATTAGTTAGTGAGATACTATTTAATTAGTAAGATTTTCTAACAAGCTTAAAGATCATATTTCGATGGACTAATATCATTAACCTTAAAGTTATACACCAGGGTGCTATTTGGCTTCCTGTAAGTAGATATAGGCCTTTGGTTCAATGTAATTGTAAATACAGTTGATTTCCAATTACAATGTAACTAGAAATACATGTATTTTAAAGAGAAAATTGCATACCCCTCAAAAATTGCATATTTTCTTATATACCCCTGTAAAAATGCTATTTGCTCGTATACCCCTCCAAAACTATATTTTTTTCTTATATACCCCTGTTGTTAGTCACTGTTAGTCACAGTTAAAATTTTTAGAGTTAAATTTTGTTCAAACTTAACCATAGTTTAAAATTTACATAATTACCCTTTTTTAAATACCCTAAACCCCAATTCTCTTCTCCAACTCTTGGACGTTTCTCGCAAGATGGAGTTTGTCAGCTTCGCTGGCGGAGCTCTTTGGGGAGCTGCAAATCACAGTCATTGGGGGAGAGGAGGAGGATGAAGATGAGGGGGAAGAGAGGTGGGCGAGGTTGCTACCAGAGTTTTTGGGGGAGATCGTGAGGAGCGAAGAAGTGAGTGAAGACTGGTGGCCAGCGAGAAGCAGTGTGGTGGCTTTCGGCTGTATGTGCCAGAGATGGCAGGAGGTCATTGTCAGATTTTTCCGGCTGCCACTTGATTCCTTGATCTCTATATGTGATTTATTTCATGCTATTTTTTTTGTGCGTGTGTTTGGTCATATATCTCTAGAGATCTCTACTGTGATCTGTGGGTTTTGTTGATTTCTTGTGCATTTCTTCTCCAATGTTAATTTTTTAAAAGATCTTCTATTTCCGTACATTTTGGCCAAGATTTACTGTTTTGATTGTAAGGATTTGGTGTTGCTTTGGTGTGAATGGAATGGTCAATGCAGTCGGGGCCAAGGGATACACCGATCCAGTGCTTTATTAAGAGGAACAAGAAGAACTCGATGTTCTATCTATATCTCAGCTTGACTCAAAGTAAGTTGTCTTTTGGAAGATGATTCCTGTTTTTCTACAATTTGATTTTTTGGATGATTAGGTTTCTGTTCATTTGTTTCTTTCAGAACAAACTTTGAAAATAAAGTTTTTTACCTTTTATTCTTTTGAATTGGTCATATAGTGCAGAGAGGCTTGTGAATATTTTGCAGGAAAAGTCTTTCAAAGGTAACAGTTCTATATGTGGAAACATTATATATTAATGTAGTAATGGATGAGCTAATATTGATGCAGGAGGCTGGAGTCAAATGTTGTTGCCGGGTTGGCGGGTCAACGTGAAGACGGAAAGTTATCAAGTCAATTCAAAGATTTGGTCAGTTTTGGGTGTGGTTTGGTATTTTGACCATAACTTTGGCTACCGATATCAAACTCGGGGGTTCTACCCCAATTCAGAAAGCTCTTTGCGGCGCGTACGACATGGGGATGTCATATTAGAGATAATTTTAGTTATTTTTTTTATTTTTAGAAATATTTAATCCTCCGAATTAGGGTTTTAGGTCTTTTTTCTATTTTTGGTAATATTTCATATGCCAAATTAGGATAGGATTCGAATCCGATTTGATCTCGGATTTTTAGGAGTTATCTGATTTGTTTAGTTATTTTAAAATTAGATAAGTTTTTCTATTGAACCAAAATTTGCGGATTTGGACAAATTTGGAAAAAAAAAGATATCATTTCTAGGTTATCTAGGTTATTTTTTTTAGCTATTTAAACCCGGCTTGTGGGTTGAATTTTATTCATTAATTATTGAGTTATATTTTCCCTTTGAAGTTTCAGAGACTTTTCTTCTCTGTTTGTCTTCCCTTTTCTTACTCTTTTGTTAATCCCCCCTGGTTACTACCGCCTGCAGATAAAATCACTACCTTGCCCGGCGTCAGTTAGTACCAGAGCACATTATCTTCTTGGGAAGCGTCATCATCGACATCAATGACTGGTGATCGTGTTCGTCGAGTTGGACAGGTTCTGGCTGAGGAAGTCCAGTACCGTAACCTGAGCGCACTGGAGGCGATGAACAAGGATTTACAGAGGCAAGTCGCGGAGCTAATATTTAAGTTGAAACAGTCTCATGCTATAGAAAGCTGACCTTTTTATCTTGATGTGGTTTGAGGATACATGAACACTCAATAGCATAGTGCTTATTGGAAGTATGGGATCGTACCCTTGATTTACCAATTGTTCCATGTTAAGCGGACAATGAAATGAAGACATATGCTAAACTTGGAAAAAAAACCTTTCCCAATTTATGCATCTTATGTTATCTGATATGAGTTGCTTATTGATTTTCCTGGTCTTTACTCTTAAAAGCTTATTATCTGTGTCAGCTGAAATCCATTTATATAGTGCTAATAACCTTTCCCATTAAATCATTGAATTGGTTTCTCAGGTACGTGGCTTTATTCTATGGTGTATATTATGCCACAAGATCTGCATTGGGCCTTACATTTAAATAATATGAGCAGATACACATTTATGTTAATATATTGGATATCAATATCCCATAAATTTGAATGAATATGTAAATATGTTTGTCATATCATTGCAGACACATGCAAAGGAGTGGTGATCCCATGGGACCGGTCCCATACTAGAACCGAGATGTGGCACCGTCACGCTTTTGGGCTTGCATTGAACTTAAACCAGAGAACATATCCCGAGGCAATACCACCACTGTGATGTTTCCACGTCTCGGTTCCGCCATGGGACCGGTCTCGTGGGATCTTCACTCCATGCAAAGATGATGGTGATGTCAACCAGTGTGAGCATTTGTTCTAGGCTCTTCAATTCATAAGCTTGTGTAAATTAGGTTGTCTTCAGAAATTACAACCTTCAGTTTCTTGTAAGTCTTCCTACATTTCATAATGTTTGCAGTAATAAATTGATTAATTCAGTAATAAAGAGAAGTGGAAGGCCTAGGAAAATTAGGAGGGAGACTCAAAGACAAGGAGTTGGATGTTCTACAATGGATACTAAAACATGTATGTCTTCATTTTTTATCCCTTTCAATCAAAAGTATTTTTCTTTTATTGTAGTTGAGCATTTGAGTATCTAACCCTTTTACTGTGCAGACCTTTCAATGGCTTTATGATAGGGACAATATGCATATGATGTTCTACAATGGATACTTAAACATTTATGTTTACATGTTTACATTTTTTTGTCAATAAAGATTTCATCTATTTTTAAGTTCTAATTGCAAATTCATCTTCATTTTTTAGGTTGATATTGGGGATGGAGTTTGGGGTTATGGCTATTCGGTTTATTTGAGCATTATTGTCATTTGGATGTTTAGTGTGTTTTTGTCTCAAAGAACATATGCATTATTTTTCTTGATGTTAAAAAACTTGATGTTGGGAGTAATTTATTTTAAAGAACTTGATGGAGAACTTGTAATTTGTTTTAAAGAACTTGATGGAGAACTTGTTTGTTATAAATTTCATGTCATTATATTTTCATTGGGTACAAATCTTGGTGGGGTACCGAACTATGAACTTGTCTCACTTTAGTTACTGAATTTTAATTTATTTCTTTTTAGGTACCGAAGGTCAATTTTGCTTCACCGGAAGGTTATCTAGGGATTACAGCAAAATTAATCCTACATAGCCATCTGAATCGCCATGTCGGATGACACGTCACCCCCATCTTCCTCCCCTTCAAAACCCTTTCTTCTTCACCTCCCTCTCTCGGCCATCGCCACTCATGAATGATCTGAACCACCTCGTGCCAACATCCACAAACCAACCAAAACATAAGACATTAGCATCCCCATAATTCAACAACTATTGTTATTTAACTACAAATAAGAAACAAAAACATAATTAAGAAAACAGATTGAAACCACAATATCACAAAGTCTATTCAAGTGCCGCAACCATTGGTCTTAAAATCACGCAATTTATAATCATATTCAGAATGAGTATATTCAGAACAAGAAGGAATGGATGATGGATGTAGAAAAAGATTTGGGACCTGGCGGAAGATGGCATCATGGGCCAGCTTGTAGTCCTTGTAGAGGAAGTAGATACCTACGAAAGAGGCAACGCCATCGCCGACGAAGAAGGATGAAACCCTCACTCTAAACATTAGCCCCATTTCAAGATCAAGGAGATAGAGAGAGAGAAAGTAACATAAAAGAAAAGGACGAAAGGGGTGACATGGCATTCAACGTGGCGATTCCGGCGGCCATGTAGGATTAATTACACCGGAATCCCCTGAGTAACCAACCAGTGAAGCGAAATCGATCTTCGGTACCCAAAAAGAAACAAATTGAAATTCGGTAACCAAAGTGAAACAAGTGCATTGTCACGCCCCGAGCCACGGCCCGGGCATGTAGACAACCGGCAGCACTCGAACAGGGACTAGTCCCCATTCAGGCGCAAGGCCTCAGAGACTCATATAAGGTAATTATTCAGAGGTAATGATAACAACGGAATTATAAGATAAAAGAAGAAAGGAGTTTATACAACTCCATACAAACACAATACCGGGTTTACACAACCCAAGACTCGGATCTAGTCCAGTCACCCCTAGAAATCCATACAATAAAGGAGTACAAAATACAAGTCTCACACAAGATAAAAGAGGTACGCAGACCTCGAGATAAATACAAGTAACCGAGTCAACTACTCGGTATATCCCCGCCTAAGCTCGACCCTACTCCTCCTCGTTTGAACCTGAGAAACACACAAGTCAAGCACATGAGCCTAAAGAAATAGGCCCAGTAGGGTCGCATAAGTAATAAAAGAGGCGAAAGCCATAAGCAAGAAATAAGATAGATCAAAGGCAACATGCGAGTGAATCATAAATCACTAGCAAATAACAAGTAAATGGAATGCAAATAAATCCACAGATGTACTCAATCTTTGGCATATATGATACTAAGATGTCTACGACATCAACGACGCCATCAGCATCGTCTTCGGCCTAAGCCAAATAGCGCTATAATAATCATGTGCACATGGCCAGAAAATACCGCTCTCTGACTGAGCCAGGTGGCCAGATATTATACGCCCTATGCCGGGGCCTGATGGCCAGATATTATACACCCTCTGCCGGGGTCTTCGTCCGATGTATCATGCCTGTACATAAGAGATTACTAGTACAAATACCTAATAACAGGTATACATATATAGAGGGATAAATAGGCTATAAATATAGAGGGATCCACCTATCTCAAAACATACAAAAATAAAAACACACAAAAGAAGCTTTTCTTTTTTTGTTCTTCTTGATTTTCCTCAAGCTTTCTTTGAGCGGTACTAAAGACAACGAGCAGATTCGACACTCGGCCAGCACGCATGGAGGGAAGGGGTTTGAAAAAGAGAAGGGTTGAATCTTGGGAGAAGAGCGCCAGTAAAGCCCTACGCGTGAGGGGGCGTAATTCTTCTCTAAAGACAGCGTCTAAAGACGTGCCTCTCATCTCGCTTCTCAGAGATAAGTTCTTTTAATCTACACTGTATCTTTTCTGCGCTTTTTCCTAATAATTATTCCAACATAGGTTTTATATGAAAGTTGAAAAATCCCGTGTTTTATTGATGTAGGTATATAGTAAAAATTTTGCATTATACCCTATATAGCTATTTTTTTTTAAAAAAAAAGTGGAAACCCACATTCATTAATTAGGTAAATGAAAATACATGCATCAAGATAGGGTTACATTCATTGTTTATCTCGGGTCCTCTAGGTGGTCCCAATCTTTAGGCCGCATTTGGTACGCAAGATAGTATAGGATTATTATTTCGGATTAGATGGAATAGGATAGGATGAGATAATATTATACTTCTTGTGTTTGGTAACACCGGATTAGAAAACTGGATTAGAAATCCTACATTTGGTGATATTAGATAGGATATTTTAGTTTTTATATTTTAATAATTATTTTTAAGTTATTATTTATATCATATATTTCAAATTAGTTTATAAATTTTTTTATTTTAATATGTTTTTAAGTTATTATTTATGTCATGTGTTAAAAATTAATTTGTAAAAATTCTTTGTAAATAATTATTAAAAATTATTCATAAAAAGTTTTTGTCAAAGTTTTTATAAATATTACCCCTTTTCACTTCCAAACACTCTATTTATTATAATTAGTAAAAGAACAGGTAATTTTGATTGTTAAAATACTATGCAAATTTAATATATTTTTGCAAGCACATTTTAACATAATGTTAATAAATAATTGGAAGGCAAATAACAAGGTTGAACACCATGGGTCGGGTAGAATGTATATATAAAAAGACATAATATATTGACATAGAAACTAATAAGGTCGAACACTGGATTGATCTATCTGATATATATAACATGAAAATTAAATTAAAATCTAATATTCAAATATGGATGAAGTTTAGAAATGAGAGCATTAATGAATTTGATTAAAAGTATGTATTAAAGGGTTTACAAATAAATTTTCCAAAACCTAGGGGGTAGAATGTAATTATGCTATATATATGTTTTTAAAAAAATAGTATGAAAAAAAATTAATAAAACAAATAAATTTTCAAAAAAATGTCTTTTAAATTTTTATTGATGGTCGAACACTTGAGATTGAGGTGGAGGTTATCCGGCATAATCCCTTAAAAAAGCATGGGATAAAATTATTGAAGAAACCGTAATCCTAGGATTAGAATCCCAGGATAACATTTGCATACCGAACACTGGACATTGGATTTCGGATAACAATCCAATCCAATCCCATGTAATCCGGTGTTCCAAACACGCGATTTAAGGGTACAATGTTGCACTATCTTCACCCTAAGCTACTATTCTTTAGCATCTCGTTGTCTTCAAAGTTATCTTCCTTCGGCCTTGTATTTTTCAAGTCATCATAAATGAACGCAAGACTTCTCTTCATGATGGATTCCATCGGCACTAGCTTTGGTTTTTTTGGATGCGTGAGCTGCATCAAACCAAGATATGCTACTGGCTTTAGCTTCTTTGTGAAGCTTTTTCCCCATATTATTTCCCCCCTAAAGATCTTATATCGATTGGGGAGTGGAGTTTGACTTGAAAAGTGGGCAGTAGTGCTCCCATATTTTCAACATTACAAGACATGTGATGAGAAGATGTGTCATTTCCACAATTTTATTACAGTAGCACATAGTTTGCATATCCTTCTAACGCCGGGCTGGGTAGTGATTAACTTGTGGGCGGTGGTAAACAGAGGGGATTGATAAAAGAGCAAGAAAAAGGGAGGACAAACAGAGAAGAAAATTCTCTGAAACTTTAAAAAGAAAATACAACTCAATAATCAATGAATAAAATTCAACCCACAAGCCGGGTTTAAATAGCTAAAAAAAACTAATCTAGATAACCTAGAAATTCTATCTTTTTATCCAAATTTGCCCAAATCGGCAAATTTTTGTCAAATAGAAAAACTTATCTAATTCTAAAATAACTAAACAAAACAGATAACTCTTAAAAATCCGAGTTCAAATCGGATTCATATCCTATCCTAAATTGGCATATGAAATATTACCAAAAATAGCAAAAAACACCAAAAAACAAATAAACGACTGGGAAAACAGTGGAATTTGAGGATGAAGGAAAGTTCCATCAAGCAAAGTTGGATGGACCCCACGTGCATGTCGAGCTAAGCTCTCGGAATTGGGGTTGAGCGCGCGAATCCGATATCGGTAGCCAAAGTTATGGCCAAAATACCGAAACGTGTCCAAAACCGACTCAATCTTGGAATTGACTCGACCACCTCCCGTCTTTATGTTGACCGGCCATCCTGGAAACATCTGACTCGTGCCTCTTGCATCACCTTTTATTGCCTTTTTGCTAGATTGTCGAGTGTTAGGAGCTTGTTGTCACATGCTAAACAGGCGAACAATTTGATCTTCTTTGGACATAGAAGTTACTAACAGTCCTTCTTGATTGAGCATCCCATACTACCATCAATTAGGAAGTTATATAAAGATTTAACCGAGAATCTAGAGCTGAGGCCTATAGTCCAGTGTTTTTCATCCTTAGTGTACTCTTATATAATTGCCAAGGCATCCATAAATTCACCAAATTCCCACATCCCTTCTTGGGTTAGGGGTCCTTCCTTGAGCAAGTGGTGTTCAATTTTTGGTCCTTTTATACATAGATATTTAGTTCTCTGATCGGGTGTGTTAATGTGGTGTAGAGTGAGCTAGGTATCATCCCGCTGATTTACATATCATGCCATATGTTCACCATGTCTCCCTTCCTAGTTTTCACCTTAAGACCCATTTTAAGGGACTTCTACTCGATGTTATACCCTCCAAAGGTAAGAGGCCTGTGTTGGCACTTTTCTCGTGGGGATTTATGTATAAGTTCCTAAAATAAGAATGTTGTATCACTTTGAGGTAGATTCGAGCCTCCCCATTAATGATTCTCCACCACCATTTGCGTATCATCGTTGCGTTGAAGTAGCTTAGGTCGGTGATTCCCAACCCCCTTGCTCCTTTGGCCTACATAGTCACTACCAATTCACCAATCGGTAGGCCATGCCCTAAAGGTCTAGTGTAATAACCACTCCTAGAATTTTAGTAAGATTGTATATAGTTCCTTATGTCATGTATTTTGTCTGGTTTAGTGTTTTTCTCTTTGTTGGATTAGTACTAATGTTCGGGCGAAGTGTTGAAGTTCGGAGGCTTATTAAAAATTTTTGGGAGTGGAGTGGAATATTTTAAACTTTTAGGGAAAGTTTGGATTGGTATGTAAAGAGTGTAAATATGAGGGCTGAAATGTATAATTTTTGGTAACCTTCATTTGGGAGTTTTTCAATATAAGGATTTTCTAGGGACCATCATATAAAAGTCAATGTGAAGATGGGAATATAACGATGAGGGGACTCAATTGAGATGGTCTTCTCTGTCCATAGTGATGCGTGTGTAGCCTTTGCCCATGCCCTTGTTCTTTTTGAGACCCTTATGAAAACCTAGTCTCTCCCTTGAGCCTTGAAAGCTTTCACTATACGACTCCCTCACGTCTCTCATCTATCACCTCTCTTTTCAAAGCTCCAAAACAAAAGCTCTATCACAATGAACTTTCTTTCTCTTATGCTTAGAAGAGACCCTTTGGTCTTGGCTTTTCTTCTTGCCTTCTTTATCCACTTTGTTGAACTGAGCACTTGTTGACTGAGAGTTTTGCTCCTTTAAGTATTTGAATGAGTGGAAGCTTGGATTTTTATGGTGTTTCATAGTCAACATGTGAGATGGGATTAGCTTGAGGTAATCTATATCTCATCCTTATTTTTTCGGTGTCCTAATGTTGTTAATCTTTCTTGTTGTTTTGTTGATTGTGGAGTGGTTTTTGCTAGATTAAGGAGGGAGTTGTTTTACAGGATTTTTTTATGAAATAGGACTTAGACCAAGGTAATTAAGTTAGGTGTTTGAGTAGACTCTACTGCATTTGGTTTTGAAAAGCTTGGGTTTTTGTTTTGTCTCCCATGTAGATCAATTAACTGACTAGGTTTGCTATCTTAAAACAAAATGTGGGTTCCATCCTTATTCACATGGTGTCCACTTTTTCTTGGAGCACCAGAAAGAGGGCTTCCTGCTTGTTTAGTATGAGTTATTTATTATTATTTTTTTTCAAACAACGCTTCCGTAGACCACTTGTATGAAGCTTGGAAGTTCGATTGACTTTGGATATTCTATTGTTGTTAGGATTTTGTTATCTTAATTCCTGGTTTGCTAGGTTGGAGCTGTAACATTATTCTTTTTTTTTTAATATTAGATAATTGTGAACCTTTCATGGCTAGCTCAAGGTTTGTGAAGTGAAATGACACCCATTTCAATCAGTAGTTTCTAAAGCAAGAAAGTGTAAAAGCCACACTTTCAGGGTACTATACTTGTTTGAACTTTAGCACTGAAATAAAAAATTTCCATCAGTAGGATGATGGGCTGATGGGCTTATTGTGCCTAAGCGAAGGACTAAATTGCAAATTTAAGCCCATAAACCAAGTAAAAGGCTTCGCTAATGATATGGAGTAAAAATAAGGGCTAATGAGCAAATCAAGAGTAATTAAACCATAAATAGAGAGATGGTTTAATAAGAAACATAAACATGGGCTGATTTGCAAATGACTAAAGAATATAGGTTAAGAGGAATGTTAGTTGATTAAAGCTTAGTTAACACTGATTAAACCGAATTAAACCAAATTAATAGGTTAATGACATAAGGACAAGTGAATGAGTTTAGATCCGAATTTTCTGAATCTGGTCAGGTCTGGATTTTTCGGATCTAGTCGAATAAGACATAGTGACACCATGTGAAGCTACAGTGGGTTCTAATGTTTTAAAATTTTAATTTAATAAATTTTAAAACCTCTCCGTCCTCTCTCCTCTCTCTCTCTCTCTCTCTCTCTCTCGTTGGTTCTTCCCACCCGAGCCGCTCATCTCTCGTTCCTCTTCTCCCACGCGGCTATTGGCTTTCCCACTCCAATAAGACTCCGGCTAGTCTTTTCTCCTTCTCTTTCTAGTGAGTCTCTTCTCCTTCTCTTTCCTCCCTCGGGTGAGACTCCGACTGCCTCCCCCCTCCCCTGTTTAGAACCAGACGCAAGATACCCTTGGAGGCGATCGAGACCTCCACACACATCAGCGAAGCCGTGGCCGTCCTTCGGCTATCTCCATCAGAGCCTTTCCTCTTTTCCCCTTCTCCTCCTTTTCCCGGCAAGGTCCAGGCAGAGCAAGCCTTCCGGCAACACCGCCGGCCAGCCCTTCTCCTCTCTTCCTCCTTCCTCCAGTGAGATCCAACGGCCTTCTTTCCCAGCGAGCTGGTGGAGTAGATCTAAGTTTTCCCTCGGCTCTTCCCCTCTCCAATGACTCTATTGAACACTGACGACTAGACTTGGCTAAGATCCGGTGCTCAACAAGGAACTGGACCGAGCTCCGACTCATGGCTACACCTTATGGTAAGCCTTGATGAATGATTTGAGTTCCAATTTGGTTGTCTGTAAGAAGATTTGATAATTGAATGCCTGGATAGTAGGTTAATTGGCGTCCATGGAATGTTGAATGAATAGTTTAATTGTTTGTTAGTCTTGTATGCATGAAATTAGAATTTAATTGATTGTATGATTGTATAGAATTAAGCCTTCCAAATAGAGGAGATGCTGCCGAAATTTTGTTAAATTACAGTTTCCAGGCTGTTCCTTTCGAGGGGTTGTTTAGTTAATTATATTATTCCAATCGGATGTATAGCATACCATTAGAAGGGTTATGGAAATGACTTTCTAACGAATCCTAGATCAACAAAATCCGATAAGCAGATTAAGAGATATGAACCGCTCTATCGGACTACACACACTACCTCAAAGTCTGCTATTATATGGACTATTAGATTCTTATAATCGTGATAGGATAATTAAAGTGTGTAATTCATTCTGGCTATTATTAATATATATGTTATGGATAGTTTCCATGTTTAGGACGTGGTGAGGCGGTCTTGGACCCGACTAGACGGCTTGGACTCGAGTAGGTCCTAGACCCAAGTAAATGTGGGTAATCATATGGAAAAACGTACGGTACTTGTTTTCTATAAACTTTGTATGAAAAGGTTTTCTTGGCAAAGGTATGATTATATACTTGTGTGTTTGCATGTAAAAGGTTTTTCATATTTGTGTTTTGATATCGCTCCGATTTGTGGTGGATTCGGTAGTCACATTTGACTCGGTCCACTGCTGGATGCGGGTGTCAATGGGAGGCTCTAGTCTATGGAAGGTTCTGAAGTCAGTTTCGATCCTTTGAGAGGATCTGGTGTGGATGCATCATGCATCTGGCTGTATGATGACACTAGCCTGTATGCTCAGTCCGAAAAGGCTTTCTCGGGTTACTAAACACAAGCTTAAGCAGGCCTTTCACAGACCGAGTGGACCATGATCCGAGTGGCTACTTGGTGATCGGTAGTATGGAGTGCTTTGATAACACATTTTAGGTTGATGTCTTGGGCGCCGTGGGTCCAGTGTATATATATGGAGATATTTTGGGCCGTAGGCCAGATATTTATTTGGATATTTGTCTCTACTTTTATATATGCATGTGATTTGTATGTTGTGCCCACTGAGCCTAGTTGGTGTGCTCAATGCCCTCTTTTTGATATCAACTACAGGTGACAAAGAGTAGAGGAGTGCCAGGCGCGAACTAGAAGGGATATGCGTGCGGGCTTGGGTATTTACTGACACCCCGACGAGGTTGGTAGTGCTTACAGGTAGTTGTTGTGTTTTTATTTGTGAGTTAGGTGTATGAACCTGTAGTTATATTATGTATTTAAGATACTTTGTGCCATAGATTGTTGTAGGGTATGTGGAACCCCTTTATATTTCGTTGTGATTATATATTATTGTTGTTGGTTAATTATTATTTTCTTGATTGTAATCAAGTTGATATAACTTAGGCCTTGCATCCGGGCCAAGGCTTGTCTTTGGTTCAGGTGCGGCTGGTCTGTCACTTGCTTGTGGGGCCCGGGATCAGGTTCGGAGCATGACAGAAAGCCACAACTCCCAATCTCCAATTATCAATCCATTGCCTTCTTATGCCATAGCACCATCACCTTCTTATGCCATAGTGCCATCACCTCAAGCTGTGCAAAATTCTCAGTATCAACGGCCACAACCTATAAAACGTGTGCCAAAAAGACTTGAAGATTGTGAGGGAGCAACTGCAATAAGAAAACTTCATAGGAATCAAGGTAATTGTTGCATGGACTGATGGTGATGATTTCTCTTGCGAATGCCTTATATTGATGGTATAGTTGCTAATTGTTGCGCTTGTCTATATGTCAATAGAATGAGTTCCTTGAGGAAAACTTA
The DNA here is from genome assembly GCA_026586065.1 of Dioscorea zingiberensis. NCBI lineage: Eukaryota > Viridiplantae > Streptophyta > Magnoliopsida > Dioscoreales > Dioscoreaceae > Dioscorea > Dioscorea zingiberensis. Next base: position 48,845,061 of record CM048818.1, on the reverse strand, counting down.
GACAAACTTAGTGTCTGCTAACCTGCTACCTTCTCTCAAGCCTAGTAACAGCTCAGTGACTGCTAGAAGCTTACCCAAGGATGATTTAGGAGCAGTTATTTTTGGTTGCAAGCATGATACCATGATGGAAGGCCTCTCAAAACAACTATTTGGTATGTTGCTGTAGTTCGATCATAATCCTTTTATGATTACTTTTGCTAATTATTATATGTGTTGTTGCTGGTTCTTTTTAAAGCTGAAAGATAGTTGCAATGTATACTGAGCGATTCCTGTCTGTGGATGCATATAGATCAAGTAGAAAAGAAAAGAAATTTTATCTTGGCTCAACAATCTTTTTGTTTGTTTGATTCCTAACAAGGATTTGGGATTGATACAGGAATATTTCTCTGTGAGCATCAACCATGTCCATGCCCTCACTATCCTCATATCCACTTTCCATTACCAGAAGCAGCCCTCGGCCATCGATCAGGTGGGAGCATTATGCAGCCATTAATGCCTTGTTCTTGTTGTTTGATTGAGTTGTGGTTATGCATGTGAACAAATGGATGACATGTTTTGGTTATTGCTTCATTAATTATGGCTCTGTTTGTCTCTCTTTTTATTTGTTTTGGCTTCATGTGTCCTCTTTTTTGGCCGGATGATAACCTGTTCTAAATTTGTTCCTTTGTTTTTTTAGTCATTGTGTTAAGGGACTGCCTTTTTCTTCCTGAGTTTTCTCCAGTGTGTGTTGGTCGTTTGATTATTTTCATCGGAATTCTCCTGGATTTTCTTCAATTTGATTTCTTAAAAGCTCGGGCTACTTGGAAAGCTGTTCTTAAAAACCCATTCAGATTGTTAGAGTCCAATCATCTTGGTGTTATTTTAATATACCGAGTCTATCATTCTGGTCTTCCTGCAGATACTACAGTAGATGATCGAGTAGAGGCTACTATTGGGTGAGATAGATCTACAATTATTATCTGTCATGCATCTCACAAAGCCATTAAGACTGTTAGAGTCCAATCATCTTGGTGTTGTTTTAATATTCCCAGTCTTTTGTTCTAGTCTTCTTGCAGATGCTACAGTGGATGATCGTGTAGAGGCTACTGCTGGGTGAGATAGATCCGCAATTATTCTCTGTCATGCATCTTACAAACCCATTCAGACTGTTAGAGTCCAATCATCTTGGTGTTTTTTTAACATTCCCAATCTATCATTCTGGTCTTCCTGCAGATGCTACAATAGATTATCGAGTAGAGGCTACTGCTGGGTGAGATAGATCTGCAATTATTCTCTGTCATGCATAAGTGGATAACAACAAATGTTTGGTGATCAAAACTTAAGACCAAAAGCCTCATTGGTATAAACAACAATTCATAATCTCGACATCAAACAAACATAAAAGAGCATGAAATCAATTCAGCACCAGGTAAGATAACACAACGGAAAGTATGGTACAACAAAAACTTGAAGGTTGAAAGCTGATCAGCTCTCTCGGAAGTTTTCCAAGAACCTTAACAATTACATACCTAAAATGTAATAAGGTTAAAACTATGTTTACACAACACTTCATAATACTCAGACAAAGGCGAAATTGCCAATCAATGATGACTGGTAGAAAATATGCTATTTAAGACTTTAAAAACCACAGCTCTTGACGTATAAAAGCTAGCAAATTCCCACCTCATTTAGGTGGATAAATTATTCCAGAAGCTAAGGCTGGATGTGTAAAGTTGAAAAAAATGAAAAGAACATAATGAGCAGGAGTCTCCTCTAGTTTCCCCAACTCCCATCTCAACCTAATCTGCACCAACTTCTGATTGTAATAGTTTTTCTCATCCATGGTAAACCTAGGAATATAGAACAGTATGATGACAATCATATTGTTGTGTTTGTGAAAAAAAATTCAAACATCATCAAGTTCATTTTTCAATCTCATCCCTTTAATCATCCATTCCAGCCTGGAGTAAGAAAGGATCACAAATAGAAATTAGTTTGGCATTGACGTCCATTGCAGTGATTCTAAGCTAGAGGGCATATCCCTAGTCTATATATTATATGGTATAACCTATGTGCCATGGAAAACAATAGCAAAAAGACTTGAAATAACTAACTATATTTGGATCAACTCAATCAACAAATAAATTTTTGTTCAAATCCTTGTCCTTAGGAAAGCAAGAGATAGATGGAAATTTAGAATGCATCAACTTCAGATAATAACAATGCTGCTATTAAAACTGATATCATTTGGGGAAAAACACTAAATGAGGATGATATGAACTGAAAACCTTTCAAATGAAATCACTTTGTCCTTCATATCTTCATGCTAAGAAAATTTGCAGATGTCCTCATAATTAACGGCCTGGAGAACCTTCCCATCATAAGCCCCCTTCTCAATCTGAACTTTTGGGCAAAACCTCTCGGTGTCAACTGAGAGTAGCCTCGCATTTGATCCTCTTTATGCACCATTCACAATCCTCACCAGCCCACCAATTTGTGGAATGACCGTCTCAACCTCCTCTTGATCTATAATGCTGCATGATGCTCCCACCTGATCGATGGTCGAGGGCTGCTTCTATAATGGAAAGTGGAGATGAGGATAGTGAGGGTATGGACATGGTTGATGCTCACGAAGAACTGGTCCTGTATCATCCGTGCCTTCTCCTCGCACATGCTAACCAACATATACTCAGCCTTGTGCGTGCTCACTCTCTCGATATAGAAATGCAAGCCCACCCATATTGCAATTGACAACACCACAATCGCCGTCCTGTTAACCCACAACCTTCTCCTCTCCACTCCCATCTAGTATCCTAGATCCCTGTTAGGAATGAAACAAAAAAAAAGAATGTAGAGCCAAGGTGAAACCATAATCTTTTGGCTGCCATCAGGTTACCTCAACAAATTGACCACAAGTGACTTAACATCAAAAGAACCTCCAAGATCTCGGTTATGAAAAGAAATGAAGCTTGATAAGAGAAAAACCTTAAGTATATTTTCCAAAACATTTGCACTAAAAAGAGGTTATGCATGACATAGAATAATCATAGATCTATCTCACCCAGCAGTAACCTGTACTCGATCATCTACTCTAGCATCTGCAAGAAGACCAGAACGATAAACGGGGAATATTAAAACAACACAAAAATGAAACCACAACTCGATCAAACAACAAGAACAAGGCATTAATGGCTGCATAATGCTCCCACCTGATCGATGGTAGAGGGCTGCTTCTGGTAATAGAAAATGGAGATGAGGATTGTGAGGGCATGGACATGGTTGATGCTCATGGAGAACTGGTCCTGTATTATCTGTGCCCTTTCCTCACACATACTGATTATATATCCTCAGCCTTAGGCATGCTCACTCTCCCGATATAGAAATGTAAGCCCACCCATATTGTCATTGACAACACCACAATCGGCATCCTGTTCACCCACAACCTTCTCCTCTCACCTCTCATCTTGTATCCCAGATCCTTGTTAGGAAACAAAACAAACAAAAAGATTGTTGAGCCAAGACGAAACCATAATTTCTTGGCTGCTAGCAAGTTGGTCAACAAATTGTCCACAAGTGACTCAACATCCGAAGCACCTCCAAGATATCTGTTATGAAGATAAATGAAGCTTGAAAAGAGGAAAAACCTGAAGTAGATTTTACAAAACATTTGTACTAAAAACAGGTTATGCATGATAGAGAATATTCACAGATCTATCTTACCCAGCAGTAGCCTCTACTCGATTATCTACTATAGCATCTGCAGGAAGACCCGGATGATAGACTGGGAATATTAAAACAACACCAAGATGATTGGACTCTAACAGTCTGAATGGGTTCGTAAGATGCATGATAGAGAATAATTGCAAATCTATTTCACCCAGCCATAGCCTCTACTCGATCACCAACTCTAGCATCTACAAGAAAACCAGAACGATAGACTAGGAATGTTAAAACAACACTAAGATGATTGGACTCTAACAGTCTAAATAGGTTTGTAAGAACAACTATCCCAGTAGCCCGAGCTCTTAAGAAATCCAATTGAAGAAAATCCAGGAGAATTCCGATGAAAATAATCAAACGAACAAAACACACTTGAGAAAACTTGGGAAGAAAAAGGTAACACCTTAGCACAATGACTGAAAAAACAAAGGAACAGATTGAGAACAAGTTGTCATCCGACCAAAAAGGAGGAGATATGAAGCCAAAACAAATAAAAAGAGACAGACAGAGAACCATAATTAAGGAAGCAATAACCAAAATATGCCATCCATTTGTTCAAATACATAACCACAACTCAATCAAACAACAAGAACAGGGCATTAATGGCTGCATAATGCTCCCACCTGATCGATGGCCGAGGCTTGCTTCTTTTAATCTAAGGTGGAGATGAGGATAGTGAGGTTATGCACATGGTTGATGCTCAAGAAGAACTGGTGCTGTATGATTCTTGCCCTCTCCTCGCACATGCTGACCAACATATCCTAAGTTTTGTGCATGCTCACTTTGCCAATATAGAAATGCAAGCCCTCCCGTATTGCCATTGACAACACCACAATCGTCGTCCTTTTCACCCACAACCTTCTCCACTGCCCTCCCATCTTGTATCCCAGATCCCTGTTAGCAATGAATACAAATAAAAAGATTGTTGAGCAAAGATGAAACCATAATTTCTTGGTTGCCAGCAAGTTGCCTTAGAAAATTGTCCCCAAGTGACTCAACATCAAAGGCACCTCGAAGATATCTGTTATGAAAAGAAATGAAGCTTGATAAGAGGAAAAACCTAAAGAAGATTTTCCAAAACATTTGCACTAAAAACAGGTTATGCATGATAGAGAATAATTGCAGATCTATCTCACCCAGTAGTAGCCTCTACTCGATCATCTACTGTAGCATTTGCAGGAAGACCAAGATGATAGATTGGGAATGTTAAAACAACACCAAGATGATTGGACTCTAACACTCTGAATGGGTTTGTAAGATGCATGACAGAGAATAATTGCAAATCTATTTCACCCAGCCATAGCCTTTACTCGATCATCAACTATAGTATATACAAGAAAACCAGAACGATGGACTGGGAATGTTAAAAAAACACCAAGATGATTGGACTCTAACAGTCTGAATGGGGTTGTGAGAACAACTTTCCCAGTAGCCCGAGCTCTTAAGAAATCCAATTGAAGAAAATCCAGGAGAATAACGATGAAAATAATCAAACGACCAACACACACTTGAGAAAATTCAGGAAGAAAAAGGCAAACCCTTAGCACAATGACTGAAAAAACAAAGTAATAGATTTAGAACAGGTTGTCATTCTGCCAAAAAGGAGGACACATGAAGCCAAAACAAATAAAAAGAGAGATAGACAGACAATCATAATTAAAGAAGCAATAACCAAAACATGCCATCCATTTGTTCAAATACATAACCACAACTCAATCAAACAACAAGAATAAGGCATTAATGGTTGCATAATGCTCCCACCTGATTGTTGGCTGAGGGCTGATTCTGGTAATGGAAAGTGGAGGTGAGGATATTGAGGGCATGGACATGGTTGATGCTCACAGAGAACTAGCCCTGTATCATGCGGGCCCCCTCCTCGCACATGCTCACTCTCCCGATATAGAAATGCAAGCGCACCAATATTGCCATTGAAACCACCACAATCACCGTCCTATTCACCCATAACCTTCTCCTCTCCCATCTCATCTTTTACCCCAGATCCATGTTAGGAATTAAAACAAACAAAAAGATTGTTGAGCTAAGATGAAACCATAATTTCTTGGTTGCCTGCAAGTTGCCTCAGCAAATTGTCCACAAGTGACTCAACATCAAAAGCACCTCCAAGATATCTTTTATTAAGAGAAATGAAGCTTGATAGGAGGAAAAACCTGAACTAGATTTTCCAAAACATTTACAGTAAAAATAGGTTATGCATGACAGAGAATAATTGCAGATCTATCTCACCCAGCAGTAGTCTCTACTCGATCATCTTGTATAGCATATGTAGGAAGACCAGAACGATAGACTGGGAATGTTAAAACAACACTAAGATGATCAGACTCTAAAAGTTTGAATGGGTTTGTAAGATGCATGACAGAGAATAATTGCAAACTTATCGCACCCAGCAGTAGCCTCTATTCGATCATCTACTGTAGTATCTGCAGGAAGACTGGAACGATAGACTGGGAATGTTAAAACAACACCAAGATGATTGGACTCTAACAGTCTGAATGGGTTTGTAAGATGCATGACAGAGAAGTCAAATTGAAGAAAATCAAGGAGAATTCCGATGGAAATATTCAAACGAAGAACACATACTAGAGATAACTCAAGAAGAAAAAGGCAACTCCTTAGTACAATGACTGAAAAATCAAAGCAACAAATTTAGAACAGGTTGTCATCCGGCCATAAAGGAGGACACATGAAGCCAAAACACATAAAAAGAGAGACAGACTCACAGCCATGATTAATGAAGCAATAATAAAAACATGCCATCAATTTGTTCATATACATAACCACAACTCAATCAAACAACAAGAACAAGGCATTAATGGCTGGATAACGCTCCCATTCGATCGATGGCCAAGGCTTGCTTCTGGTAATGGAAAGTGGAGATGAGAATAGTGAGGTCATGGACATGGTTGATGCTCATGAAGAACTGGTCTTGTATCATTCGTGCCCTCTCCTCGCACATGTTAACTAACATATCCTCATCCTTGTGCATGCTTACTTTGCTGATATAGAAATGCAAGCCCTTCCATATTGCCATTGAGAACACCACAATCGCCATCCTGTTCACCCATAACCTTCTCCTCTCCCCTCTCATCTTGTATCCCAAATCCCTATTAGGAAAGAAAACAAACAAAAAGATTGTTTAGCCAAGATGAAACTATAATTTCTTGGCTGCCAGCACGGTTCCTCAGCAAATTGTCCACAAGTGACTCAACATAAAAAGCACCTCCACGATATCTGGTATGAAGAGAAATGAAGCTTGATAAAAGGAAAAACCTGAGGTAGATTTTCCAAAACATTTACACTAAAAATAGGTTATGCATGACAGAGAATAATTGCAGATCTATCTGCAGGAAGACCAGAACGATAGACACGGAATGTTAAAACAATACCAACATGATTGGACTCTAACAGTCTTAATGGGTTTGTACAAACAGCTTTCCCAGTAGCCTGAGCTCTTAAGAAATCAAATTAAAGAAAATCCAGGAGAATTCTGATGAAAATAATCAAACAACCAACAAACACTGGAGAAAACTCAGGATGAAAAAGGCAACCCCTTAGCACAATAACTGAAAGAACAAAGGAACAGATTTAGAACAGGTTGTCATCCTGCCAAAAAGGAGAGTACATGAAGCCAAAACAAATAAAAAGAGAGATAGACAGACAACCATAATAATTAAAGCAATAATCAAAACATGCCATCCATTAGTTCATATACATAACCACAACTCAATCAAACAACAAGAATAAAGCATTAATGGCTGCATAATGCTCCCACTTGATTGATGGCCGAGGGCTGCTTCTGGTAATGGAAAGTGGAGATGAGGATAGTGAGGGTATGGACATGGTTGATGCTCACGGAGAATTGGTCCTGTATCATCCGTGCCCTCTCCTCGCACATGCTGACCAACATATCCTTAGCCTTATGTGTGCTCACTCTCTCGATATAGAAATGTAAGCCCACCCATATTGCCATTAACAACACCACAATCGCCATCCTGTTCACCCACAACCTTCTCCTCTCCACTCCGATCTTGTATCCTAGATCCCTGTTAGGAATGAAAACAAAAAAAAAAAAAAATATATTGTAGAGCCAAGATAAAACCATAATTTTTTGGCTGCCATCAGGTTGCCTCAGCAAATTGACCACAAGTTACTTAACATCAAAAGCACCTCCAAGATCTCGGTTATGAAAAGAAATGAAGCTTGATAAGAGAAAAAACCTTAAGTATATTTTCCAAAACATTTGCACTAAAAAGAGGTTTTGCATGACAGAGAATAATCATAGATCTATCTCACCCAACAGTAGCCTGTACTCGATCATCTACTCTAGCATCTGCAGGAAGACCAAAACGACAGACTAAGAATGTTAAAACAACACCAAAATGAAACCACAACTTAATCAAACATCAAGAACAAGGTATTAATGGCTACATAATGCTCCCACCTGATCGATTGCAGAGGGCTTCTTCAGGTAATGGAAAGTGGAGATGAGGATTGTGAGGGCATGGACATGGTTGATGCTTATGGAGAACTGGTCCTGTATCATCCGTCCCCTTTCCTCGCACATGCTGATTAACTTATCCTCAACCTTGTGCAGGCTCACTCTCGCGATATAGAAATGCAAGCCAACCCATATTGTCATTGACAACCCCACAATCGCCATCTTGTTCACCCACAACCTTCTCCTATCCCCTCTCATCTTGTATCCCAGATCCTTATTAGGAATAAAAACAAATAAAAGGATTGTTTAGCCAATATGAAACCATAATTTCTTGGCCGCCAGCAAGTTGCTCAGCAAATTGTCCACAAGTGACTCAACATCAAAAGCACCTCCAAGATATCTGTTATGAAGAGAAATGAAGCTTGATAAGAGGAAAAAACCTTAAGTAGATTTTCCAAAACATTTGCACTAAAAAGAGGTTATGCATGATAGAGAATAATTGCATATCTATCTCACCCAACAGTATCCTCTACTCAATCATCTACTGTAGCATCTGCAGGAAGACCAGAACGATAGACACGAAATGTTAAAACAATACCAAGATGATTGGACTGTAACAGTCTTAATGGTCTTGTAAGATGCATGACAGAGAATAATTGCAAATCTATGTAGCCCAGCAGTTGCCTCTACTCGATCATCTACAGTAGAATCTGCATGAAGACTGGACCGATAGATTGGGAATGTTAAAACAACATAAAGATGATTGGACTCTAACAGTCCAAATGGTTTTGTAAGAACAGCTTTCCCAGTAGCGCGAGCTCTTAAGAAATCAATTTGAAGAAAATCCAGGAGAATTCTGATGAAAATAATCGAACGACCAACACACACTTGAGAAAACTGAGGAAGAAAAAGGCAACCCCTTAACACAATGACTGAAAAAACAAAGGAACAGATTTAAAACAGGTTGTCATCCGGCCAAAAAGAAGGAGACACGAAGCCAAAACAAATAAATAGAGACAAACAGACAACTATAATTAAGGAAGTAATAACCACAACTCAATCAAACAACAAGAACAAGGCATTAATGGCTGCATAATGCTACCACCTGATCGATGGCAGAGGCTTGCATCTGGTAATGGAAAGTGCAGATGAGGATAGTGAGGTCATAGACATGGTTGATGCTCCGGAAGAACAAGTCCTGTATCATCCGTGCCCTCTCCTCGTACATGCTGACCAACATATCCTTAGCCTTGTGCATGCTCACTTTGCCAATGTAGAAATGCAAGCCCTCCTATATTGCCATTAACAACACCTCAATTGCCGTCCGGTTCACCCACAACCTTCTCATCTGCCTTCCCATCTTGTATCCTAGATCCCTATTAGTAATGAAAAAAAACAAAAAGATTGTTGAGCAAAGATGAAACCATAATTTCTTGGTTGGCAGCAAGTTGCCTTAGCAAATTGTCCACAAGTGACTCAACATCAAAAGCACCTCCAAGATATCTGTTATGAAGAAAAATGAAGCTTGATAAGAGGAAAAACCTGAAGAAGATTTTCCAAAACATTTGCACTAAAAATAGTTTATGCATGACAGAGAATAATTGCAGATCTATCTCACCGAGCAGAAGCTTCTACTCGAACATCTACTGTAGCATCTACAGAAAAACCAAACGATAGACTGGGAATGTTAAAACAACACCAAGATGATTGGACTCTAACAGTTTGAATGGGTTTGGAAGATGCATGACAGAGAATAATTTCAAATCTATCTCACCCAGTAGTAGCCTATACTCGATCATCTACTGTAGCATTTGCAGGATGAAAAGAACGATAGATTAGGAATGTTAAAACAACACCAAGATGATTGGACCCTAACAGTATGAATGGGTTTGTAAGAACAGCTTTCCCAGTAGCCCGAGCTCTTAAGAAATCAAATTGAAGAAAATCCAGGAGAATTCAGATGAAAATAATTAAATGTCCAACACACACTTTAGAAAACTCTGTAAAAAAGGCAACCCCTTAGCACAATGGATGAAAAAACAAAGCAACAAATTTAGAACAGGTTGTAATCCGGCCAGAAAGGAGGACACATGAAGCCGAAACAAATAAAAAGAGAGACAGACAAACAACCATAATTAATGAAGTAATAACCAAAAAATGTCATCCATTTGTTCACAAACATAACCACAACTCAATCAAACAACAAGAGCAAGGCATAAATGGCTGCATAACGCTCCCACCTGATCGATGGTCGAGGGCTGCTTCTGGTAATGGAGATGAGGATTGTGAGGGCATGGACATGGTTGATGCTTACGGAGAACTTGTCCTGTATCATCCTGCCCTCTCCTCGGACATGCTGACCAACATATCCTCAGACTTGTGACTGCTCACTCTCCCGATATAGAAATGCAAGCCCACCCATATTGTCATTGACAACACTATAATCGTCGTCCTGTTCACCCACAACGTTCTCCTATCCCCTCTCATCTTGTATCCCAGATCCTTGTTACGAATGAAAACTAAAAAAAAGATTGTTGAGCAAAGATCAACCACAATTTCTTGGCTGCCATCAAGGTTCCTCAACAAATTGACCACAAGTGAATTAACATCAAAAGCGCCTCCAAGATCCTTGTTATGAAAAGAAATGAGGCTTGATAGGAGAAAAAAACCTGATGTAGATTTTCCAAAACATTTGCACTAAAAAGAGGTTATGCATGATAGAGAATAAATGTAGATCTATCTCACCCAGCAGTAGCCTCACTGTAGCGTCTGTAGGAAGACCATAACGATAGACTGGAAAGGTAAAAACAACACCAAAATAAAACCACAACTCAATCAAACAAAAAGAACAAGGCATTAATTGTTGCATAGTGTTCCCAACTGATCGTTAGCCGAGGGCTGCTTCTGGTAATGGAAAGTGAATATGAGGATAATAAGGGCATGGACATGGTTGATGCTCATAGATAACTAGCCCTATATCATCCGGGCCCTCTCCTCGCACATGCTGACCGATATATCCTTAGCCTTGTGCATGCTCACTCTCCCGATACAGAAATGCAAGCGCACCTAAATTTCCATTGACACCACCACAATTGCCGTCCTATTCACCCACAACCTTCTCCTCTCCCCTTTAATCTTTTACCTAAAATCCCTGTTAGGAATCAAAACAAACAAAAAGAATATTGAGCCAAGATGAAACCATAATTTCTTGGCTGCCAGCAAGTTGCCTCAGCAAATTGTCCACAAGTGACTCAACATCAAAAGCAACTCTAGGATATATTTTATGAAGAGAAATGAAGCTTGATAAGAGGAATAACCTGAAGTAGATTTTCCAAAACATTTGTACTAAAAAATAGGTTATGCATGAAAGAGAATAAATGTAGATCTATCTCACCCAGCAGTAGCCTCTACTCGATCATCTAGGGTAGCATCTGTAGGAAGACCAGAACGATAGACTGGGAATGTTAAAACAATACCAAGATAATTGGACTCTAACAGTCTAAATGGGTTTGTAAGATGCATGACAGAGAATAATTGCAAATCTATCTAGCCCAGCAGGGTCCTCTACTCGATCATCTATTGTAGAATCTGCAAGAAGACCGGACCAATAGATTGGGAATGTTAAAACAACACAAAGATGATTGGACTCTAACAGTCCAAATGGCTTTGTCAGAACAGCTTTCCTAGTAGCGCAAGCTCTTAAGAAATCAATTTGAAGAAAATCCAGGAGAATTCCGATGAAAATAATCAAACGACCAACACACACTGGAGAAAACTCAGGAAGAAAAGGGCAACCCCTTAGCACAATGACTGAAAAAACAAAGCAACAAATTTAGAACAGGTTGTCATCCGGCCAAAAAGGAGGACACATGAAGCAAAAACAAATAAAAAGTGAGACAGACAGACAGCCATAATTAATGAAGCAATAAAAAAAACATGCCATCCATTTGTTCACATACATAACCACAACTCAATCAAACAACAAGAACAAGGCATTAATGGCTGCATAATGCTCCCACCTGATCGATGGCCAAGGGTTGCTTCTGGTAATGGAAAGTGGAGATGAGGATAGTGAGGGCATGGACATGGATAATGCTCACGGAGAACTAGTCTTGTATCATCTGTGCCCTCTCCTAACACATGCTGACCAACATATCCTCAGCCTTGTGCATGCACACTCTCCAGATATAGAAATGCAAGCCCACCCATATTGCCATTGACAACACCACAATCGTCATCATGTTCACCCACAACCTTCTTCTCTCCCCTCTCATTTAGTATCCCAGATCCTTGTTAAGAATGAAAACAAACAAGATGATTGTTGAGCAAAGATGAAACTATAATTTCTTGGCTGCCAGCAAGTTGCCTCAGCAAATTGTCTACAAGTGACTCAACATCAAAAGCACCTCCAAGATATCTGTTATGAAGAAAAATGTAGCTTGATAAGAGGAAAAACCTGAAGTAGATTTTCCAAAACATTTGCACTAAAAATAGGGTATGCATGACAGAGAATAATTCCATATCTATCTCACCCAACAGTAGCCTCTACTCAATAATCTACTGTAGCATCTCCGGGAAGACAAAAACGATAGACTGGGAACGTTAAAACAACACCAAGATGATTGGACTCTAACAATCTGAATAGGTTTGTAAGAACAACTTTCCTAGTAGCCCGAGCTCTTAAGAAATCAAATTGAAGAAAATCCAGGAGAATTCCGATGAAAATAATCAAACGAAGAACACAAACTAGAGATAACATAGGAGGAAAAAGGCAACCCTTTAGCACAATGAGTGAAAAAACAAAGGAACATATTTAGAACAGGTTGTCATCTGGCCAAAAAGGAGGAGATATGAAGCCAAAACAAATAAAAAGAGACAGACAGACAGCCATAATTAAGGAAGCAATAACCAAAACATGCTGTCCTTTTGTTCAAATACATAACCACAACTCAATCAAACAACAAGAATAGGCATTAATTGCTGCATAATGCTCCCATCTGATCGATGGCTGAGGGGTGCTTCTGGTAAAGAAAAGTGGAGATGAGGATAGTGAGGGCATGAACATGGTTGATGCTTACGGAGAACTGGTCCTGTATCATCCGTGCCCTCTCCTCGCACATGTTGACCAACCTATCCTCAGCCTTGTGCATGCTCACTCTCCCGATATAGAAATGCAAGCCCACCTATATTGCCATTGATAACACCACAATCGTCGTCCTGTTCACCCACGACCTTCTCCTCTCTCCGCCCATCTTGTATCCCAGTTACCTTTTAGGAATGAAAACAAACAAAAAGATTGTTGAGTAAAGAGGATACCATAATTTCTTGGCTGACAGAAAGTTGCCTCAGCAACTTATACACAAGTGACTCAACATAAAAAGCACCTCCAAGATATCTATTATGAAAAGAAATGAAGCTTGATAAGAGGAAAAACCTGAAGTAGATTTTCCAAAACATTTCCGCTAAAAAGCGGTTATGCATGACGGAGAATATTTGCAGATCTATCTCACTAAGAAGTAGCCTCTACTCGATCATCTACTGTAGCATCTGCAGGAAGACCAGAATGATAGACAGGTAATGTTAAAACAACACCAAGATAATTGTACTCTAACAGTCTTAATGGGTTTGTAAGAATATCTTTCCCAGTAGTGCGAGCTCTTAAGAAATCAAATTGAAGAAAATCCCGGAGAATTCCGATGTAAATAATCAAACGACCAACACACACTTGAGAAAACTCAGGAAGAAAAAGGCAACCCCTTAACACAATGACTGAAAAAACAAAGGAACAGATTTAGAACCGGTTGTTATCCAGTCAAAAAGGAGGACACATGAAGCAAAACAAATAAAAAGAGAGATAAATAGACAGCCATAATTAATGAAGCAATAACCAAAACATGCCATCCATTTGTTCACATACATAACCACAACTCAATCTAACAACAAGAACAAGACATTAATGGCTGCATAATACTTCCACCTGATCGATGGCCGACGGGTGCTTATGGTAGTGGAAAGTGGAGATGAGGATTGTGAGGGCATGGACATGGTTGATGCTCACGGAGAACTGGCCCTGTATCATCCTGGCCTATCCTCGGACATGCCGACAACCATAACCTCAGACTTGTGCATGCTCACTCTCTCAATATAGAAATGTAAGCCCACCCTTCCATTGACAACACCACAATCACCGACATGTTCACCCACAAACTTCTCCTCTCCTATCCCATCTTGTATCCCAGATCTCTGTTAGGAATGAAAACAAACAAAAAGACTGTTGAGCCAAGATGAAACCATTATTTCTTGACTGTCAGCTTGTTGCCTCAGCAAATTGTCCACAAGTGACTTAAGATCAAAAGCACCTCCAAGATATCTGTTATGAAAAGAAATGAAGATTGATAGGAGGAAAAACCTTAAGTAGATTTTCCAAAACATTTGCACTAAAAAGAGGCTATGCATGACAGAGAATAATTGAAGATCTATCTCACCCAGCAGTAGCCTATACTCAATCATCTACTGTAGCATCTGTAGGACAGAACGATAGACTGGGAATGTTAAAGCAACACCAAGATGATTGGACTCTAATAGTCTGAATGGGTTTGTAAGATGCATGATAGAGAATAATTGTAGATCTATCTCACCCAGCAGTAGCCTTTACTCGATCATCTACTGTAGCATCTGCAGGAAGACCAGACAATAGACTGGGAATGTTAAAACAACACCAAGATGATTATAATCTAACAGTCTGAATGGGTTTGTAAGAACAGATTTCCCAGTAGCCCGAGCTATTAAGAAATCAAATTGAAGAAATTCCAGGAGAATTCCGATGAAAATTATCAAACGACCAACACACACTAGAGAAAACTCAGGAAGAGAAAGGCAACCCCTTACCACAATGACCGAAAAACAAAGGAAAAGATTTAGAACAGGTTATCATCCAGCCAGAAAAGATAACACATGAAGCCAAAACAAATAAAAAGAGAGAAAGACAAACAACCATAATTAATGAAGCAATAACCAAAATATGCCATCCATTTGTTTACATACATAACCACAACTTAATCAAACAACAAGAACAAGACATTAATGGGTGCATAATGCTCCCACCTGATCGATGGCCAAGGGTTGTTTCTAGTAATGGAAAGTGGAGATGAGGATAGTGCGGGCATGGACATGGTTGATGCTTATAGAGAACGTGTCCTGTATCAATCCCAAATCCCTTTTAGGAATCAAAACAAACAAAAAGATTGTTGAGCCAAGATGAAATTTCATTTCTTTTCTACTTGATCTATATGCATTCACAGACAGGAATCGCTCATTATACATTATAACTATCTTTCAGTTTTAAAAGAGAACCTGTAATAACACATATAATAATTAGCAAAAGTAATCATAAAAGGATTAAGATCTGACTACAGCAGCATACCAAATAGTTGTTTTGAGAGGCATTCCATCATGGTATCGTGCTTGCAGCCAAAAATCACTCCTCCTAATCATCCTTGGGCAAGCTTCTAGCAGTCACTAAGCTGTTACTAGGCTTGAGAGAAGATAGCAGGTTCGCAGACACTAAGTTTGCCTGAGTTTTCATCAAGGAACTCATTTTATTGACATATAGACAAGTGCAACAATTAGCAACCACACCATCAATGTAATGCATTCGCGAGAGAAACCATCGCCATCGGTCCATGCAGTTGCTCCCTCACAATCTTCAAGTCTTTTTGGCACACGTTTTATACGTTGTGGCCGTTGATACTGAGGATTTGGCACAGCTTGAGGTGATGGCACTATGGCATAAGAAGGTGATAGCGCTATGGCATAAGAAGGCGATGATATTGTCACCTGAGAAGGTGATGGCACTGTCGCCTGAGAAGATGATTCCACTGTCGCCTGAGAAGATGATGGAACTGTAGCCTCAAAAGGTGATAGCACTGTCGCATTAGGAGTATATGGCACTGTCGCCAAAGGTGCTGGTGATAGTAAACCCAAGTAAGTATTTAAAGAATTAAATATAACTATTTAAAAAGTATGTCTTGTTTCAGAAGCTGCCTCACCATCAAACTCTTGTTGCTCTTGTTCAAAACCTCCTCCAACGTCCTCTAGCACAGGTGACTCTAGGCTGGGGATGAAAGTGTTCTTAATTTGCCACTTATCAATCACTTTTTTATAGACTTGCCTCCAATCTTTTCCCTGTCCCCTCCTAGACTTGGATTTTACCTAAGTATTGAAACTGTTTCATTTATAATTTTAAAGTATGTTAGATTTGGTAAGTTTTCTGAGTATGATCCAAGAAAGCTCCATACAAATAACATTGAATGGTAAAAAAGTATTCCAATACCGAATGTTTTGATTCCCCATCTTTTCATGAATGAGCAAGAAGACAGTTTCAAGTAATACTTAAGGGAACTATTATAGGTTAAGTTGAAGTACATGTGGCCAAGGATTGGTTACTTTCTTTTGTTTCCATTTTAAGAACATCCCCACTGCATGAATAAAAAATGAAGTTAGCTTGGATTATTGTTCAAAACCGCAGAGTTTATCTCTTCTTTTTCTGAGTACATGTTAGATATCTACATCTGCATTTCATTCATCAAAACAAAACAAATCATATCACATTGTTCTTAGGTTTGGATGCTTGTGCAGTTGTGTGAATAAACAGCTCACTTGAGTCTATATGCAATTGCAACAAACTATCAAATAATACAAGCTGACTTAATGTGGTCTACATGTGGTACAAAGGAGAAAGTTTGCATGCATACTCACCAGTGCAGGATCATATTCTTGGGCTCAACTTTAGGCCAACAGTGATCAATCCATTTCAATTATTCTGAAGTTTCAAGGATCTGATGAGCAAAAGATATCAACCTGCGAAAAGGAAGCTCACAATAAGTGGATAACAACAAATGTTTGGTGATCAAAACTTAAGACCAAAAGCCTCATTGGTATAAACAACAATTCATAATCTCGACATCAAACAAACATAAAAGAGCATGAAATCAATTCAGCACCAGGTAAGATAACACAACGGAAAGTATGGTACAACAAAAACTTGAAGGTTGAAAGTTGATCAGCTCTCTCGAAAGTCTACCAAGAACCTTAACAATTACATACCTAAAATCTAATAAGGTTAAAACTATGTTTACACAACACTTCATAATACTCCGACAAAGGCGAAATTGCCAATCAATGATGTTTGGAAGAAAATGTGCTATTTAAGACTTTAAAAACCATAGTTCTAGACGTATAAAAGCCAGCAGATTCCCACCTCATTTAGGTGGATAAATTATTCAGGAAGCTAAGGCTGGATGTGTAAAGTTGAAAAAAGGAAAAGAACATAATAAGGAGTCTCCTCTAGTTTCCCCAACTCCCAATCTCAACCTAATCTGCACCAACTTATGATTGCAATGGTTTTTCTCATCTATGGTAAACCTAGGAATATAGAACAGTATGATGACAATCATATTGTTGTGTTTGTGAAAAAAATTCAAACATCATCAAGTTCATTTTTCAATCTCATCCCTTTAATCATCCATTCCAACCTGGAGTATGAAAGGATCACAAATAGAAATCAGTTTGGCATTGATGTGCATTGCAGTGATTCTAAGCTAGAGGGCACATCCCTAGTCTATATATCATATGGTATAACCTATGTGCCACCGAAAACAATAGCAAAAAGACTTGAAATCACTAACTATATTTGGATCAACTCAATCAACAAATAAATTTTTGTTCAAATCCTTGTCCTCAGGCAAGCAAGAGATAGATAGAAATTTAGAATGCATCAACTTCAGATAATAACAATGCTGCTATTAAAACTGATATCATTTTGTCAAAAACACTAAATGAGGATGATATGAACTGAAAACCTTTCAAATGAAATCACTTTGTCCTTCATATCTTCATGCTATGAAAATTGGCAGATGTCCTCATAATCAACGGCCTAGAGAACCCTCCCATCATAAGCCCCCTTCTCAATCTGAACTTTTGCGCAAAACCTCTCGGTGTCAACTGAGAGTAGCCTTGCATTTGATCCTCTATATGCACCATTCACAATCCTCACCAGCCCACCAATCGGTGGGATGACCGTCTCCAACTCCTCCTGATCCACCCTTAGCCTAAAAAGGTGATGGCACTATCGCATGAGGAGTATATGGCACTGTCGCCAAAGGAGCTGGTGACAATAAACCCAAGTAAGTATTTAAAGAATTAAATATAACTATTTAAAAGGTAAGTCCTGTTTCAGAAGCTGCCTCACCATCAAAATCTTGTTGCTCAGTTCAAAACCTCCTCCAACCTCCTCTAGCACTAGGGGTGAAATCGATTCGGTTTGGGTCGGTTTGGAAGAATTTCCAAACCAAACTGGTATTTTTCGGTTTGAAAAAAAATCAAACCAAACTGGACCGAACAATTTGAAAAATGAAACCAAACCAAACTGGTTCGGTTTGCGGTTATGTTTGGTTTGAACCGCAGTTTGAAAAATAACATAATATATTACATATCTATTCTCTCATCATATCTCTCATTATATAGATGAGAATGTGAGATAAATCATAAACTTTTTATAATTATTCCTATGAGATGAATCTTAATCCAATTCAAATTCAAATATCAAATTATAATATGATTACGGGGAAATTGGTTATATACCCCTCAAAAGTTTTATAATTGCATATTTACCCAGAAAAAATCATAATTGCTTGGATACCCCTGAAAAACAGGTTGAATTGCGTATTTTATCAGTCATTAATTTATCAGTCATTATGGATGGCCCGGATGACTTCAAAGAAGATAGAGTGAAATAGATAGAATAAAATCAGATATGTCACGATGTTAGGGTCTATTGACAGAAGTTAACCAGATAATCTTAACCATGGTTACAACTTAAGTTAAAGGTTGAAAAATATTCAAAATACCCCTTTTTATATTTTAACTATTTTAAATTTCAGTTTTTTAAAGGGGCATTTTTAAATCTACAGTAAAACAAATTTTTCAGGGGTATTATCACGCCCCGACCCGGATTTGTGGATCCCGAGCACGTGAGCAGACCGGCCATAGCCAAGTAAGACGCAACTCACTTGGCTACAAGGCCTCAGTAAGTAACTGCAAATAACATATAATCAAGATAAATAACTTAATTAAAAAGGTCACAACGGAAACAAAATCAAATAAGTGGGTCTAGATGCCCTACATAAGCCAGGCCCTATAAGAGACCTACAAATAAAAGGTATCACACTCAAATAAATAAAGATAAATAAGATCCTCGGACCTCTACTATCAACCCAACCCTCGATCAGCTCCTGTACGCTAGACTCCTACTCCTCAGGATCTGAAAACAGGAAGAAAACAAGTGCGTGAGCTTTCGGATGGAAAGCCCAGTAAGTACCCCTGCAGGGGTCCAAGGAAATCATAATGTCAAGTAAGAATGATAAACAAATCAAAACTTGGGGTCACGCCCCTCAAATAATCCCTAGGAGTCTACCACAAAAACAGGCAAGGTACGACCCCTAGCTATAGAAGCCTACGAGCTCCAATAAGAGTTCCAAAGGAAGCTTAGTAACATCTTCCCAGGCCAGCATCATCAGCAAACTTGCTGCAAAACTCGACCCTCCGGTTGTACGGTCCTCGAATCGTATATCGGTAGCGCCACCTCTCGTACGTGCCGACACGGCCAGCGAATCACCCCCACTAACGGGCAGGACAACCAGAGTATCGTCCCTCTGGCATGGCAAGCCGAAACGCCAGGGTGTCCCATCCCTGATTGTCTCCCAAACGGAGCCCCCACGCTCCACTGAATCCGGGCGGAAGATCAAACAACAAACAGGGATACCAACATCCCGAAATATCCAAACATGCTCAAAAGAATTCCAAATGAATAAAGAAAGCATGTATGGTCTCAAAACAATGATATGAAGAATATAACATAAGCAAAGTCAAAGAATACTCCGAAGAGTAGGCACGAGGCAGTGTACTTACCTAAAATCGCAAAGTTTGGTGTCCCACGGAATCTCCTGTCGCATCCACGTCGATATCTGGTAAGGACGAGTCTATTTTCAATAAACGTATATGTTTATAAGTAACACATCCACTATGCATGCTCATCCCCATTTGGGCCCAAGTCCAACTTGTGGGCCTTCCCTTGTATTCCTATGTCATTTTACTTTAAATGACCAAATTTTATTTATTTCCGTAATTAGAAAACGGTAGCCTGGTGGTTGAGGACCAAAATACACTTTGGAGAGGTCTTGGGTTCAATACTCTCCTCCTTCCTATTTTAGACTTATTTCTTTACTTGGTTGAACCAGTTTAAATTAAGATACTTTTCCTCTTCTATCAAAAGCAACAACAAGGCCTTGTTGTTAAAGCCCACCAAGCCCACCTGAGAGGTCTCAAGTTCAACCCTCCCCTCATGCCTCCTTTCTTTTATTTTATTTATACCAAGCCCAACTCTTTACTAACTTGATTTGACCAAGTCAACTTGATTTGAATTTAGACTCAGACCCAAACCAATTTGTCTAACTAGTTTGAAAGTAAAATGGACCCAAACCCTTATTAATTGGTTTAGTCTAGTCCACTAAGTTGGCTCCACCCCAACTAATCTAACTTGGTCCAAAAATTCATCATACATTATTTGATTAACCCTAACATGATCACTCTTGATCCATCACTTAATTTAATCAAGTCTAACTTTATTTTTATTTTTTGAAGTTGGTCCAACCCAACTTACTATTAATGGTCTAAGTCTAACCATTTGTTTAATCTCAACCATTAAACCCTTAATCGTTTTAATTAACTAATTTAACTAACTTTTAAAACTTAATTAATCTTCTTTCCCTTCTCAGCTGCAGGCTGCCGGGGTGGAGGTGCGTCTGTCCCTTCACGGTGGTCGCCGGCGAGTGTATGCGCTTGCCGTCAGCCAGAGACGGTCTAAGTACCGTCGAGCTCCTCTCGAGAGGTGGTTGCAGCCACATCCACCGCCTTTCCTCCCTTCTCCAACGTGACTCTCGTCACCGGACTCCACCTCGACGCCATTGGAGATCGGCTGAGAACTCTCAAGAACCCACTCCCTTTCTCCCTCGGCGTCGAACTACTCTATATGCATGCATGACAACCATCGGAAAAGACAGAGGCAAGAGAGAAGGGCTCACCGACGATTTTTCGGCCGAAAAGTCGCGTTCCCGGTAAGCAGAGATGTTGTTGGAGAGTTCCCCGAGACTCCTTCTCCGTTTCCTTCCCTCTCCGCCGATCACCTCCGTGGAGTACCACCGTCTACCTGCTCGAACAGTCAGAGTTGAGAGGAATACGTCGTCGCTCGGTGAGTGTTTCATCCTCCACGAGTGTTTATATAGAGGAACCGAGGGTAAAAATATGGGGATCACGATCTCCTTGATTGAGATTTGCATGCAAGTCGTCCTCAATTATTCCAAAACCGGCAAACTTCTATATACGGCGGGCTAGGGTTTCTCTCACGGCAATGCTTGCTGGCGGCGATGGAGAAGAGAGATGAGTCGCCTCGGGATCAATCTTCTGATCAAACGAGCGGCTGAGGTTAAGGCCTGATTATCGGGCGGTAAAGATTGGATCATGGTCCCTCGGATCCAGTTGATCAGATGGGAGGTCGAGATCTCTCGGCGTTTGACGGCAGGGATCTCCTCCCTTGCTTAGAACTCAAAACAATCTCTTGGATGAGTGGTCATGATTTGCCCGCACGGTGGGGCGTCCGCATGCTTAGTTCGTTGGGCGATCGGATGGTTGGATGGTGCCTCGAGATCCATTACGATTCCGAGATCCTTCGATCTCGATCATTCATTTTAATTATTGCATCCTACACGATTTTTGTCGTAGAATTTTGCAATTCACCCCATTGACTTTTTCATCTTTACATGCATGTCCTCTTCTCAGAGGGAGACACAATTCATTTCAGGTCCTTATCTTTTATAAAATCACACTGAGAACCCTGATAACCCCATTTGTTTAGATTTTAAATTTAAATAAATTCCTCCTTCCATTTAATTAAACCTAAATAGTTTCCAACTTGGAAAATTCCCAAATTGATTAAATCAATCATCATCCAATTTTCATAAATTGTTCTAAATTTAAGAATTTTACTTATTCTTCTCTTTTCTCATTCCATGAATTCTAAACTTAGAATTTATCATTAATTAAATCAATCAATTACTAAATAATTATTGATTTAATTATATATTCCCTTTTTAGTCATCTCCAAGAATTTCCCAAACTTGGGCATTACTAATATTTATTTATTTCAAGGTTTCTCAATTTTGTTTTATTACCAAAGTACCTGTGAAAATCAATTCCATGGAATTAATTCCCATGTTTGGACTAATTCACTTAACTAAATAAACTAGTGTTTATTTACTTGTTCCCTTCATGTTTTCGAACATGTTAAATTACCAAAACGCCCTTGATTTTAATATCTAAGCCCAACTAGGGTTTCCTTCCTTTCAAATAATTTAGGGAAATTAATTCAACCACTAAAATATTGAAATCCATTTATTCTTAAAAAAAAAAAAATCTTGGGTTCCACAGGTATATATTTAAAGGGTATAATAGTCATTTTACATGTTTACCATTGGTTAATTAACGGGTTTGAATCTGATTTTAATCCCATGGATATATACGCAATTATACCTATTATTCAGGGGTATATATGCAATTATGTTTTATTTAGGCGTAAATATGCAATTTTAAATTTATTCAAGGGTACACTTGCAAAAAGCCCTATGATTATCTCCTTTCATCTCCTACCGAGTCGGATGATATATGTTGGTTCAATCACATTAAAAGTAAGAATATGCGGTATGGTTTGGTTCAAACGGCATTTCTGAAATTTCAAACGGAACCGAACCGAATATAAATTGATTTCAAACCAAACCAAACCAATTTATTTTCGGTTTCAACGGTTTGAAAAACCAATGGTTTCGGCGGATTGGTTTGGAGCGGTTTGGGTGGTTTGGCGGTTTGGGGTTTCAGCCCTATCTAGCACAGGTGACTCCA
This sequence comes from Dioscorea zingiberensis, assembly GCA_026586065.1. Classification (NCBI taxonomy): domain Eukaryota; kingdom Viridiplantae; phylum Streptophyta; class Magnoliopsida; order Dioscoreales; family Dioscoreaceae; genus Dioscorea; species Dioscorea zingiberensis. The sequence continues at coordinate 48,821,897 of CM048818.1, read as the reverse complement.
GGCCGGGGATGAAAGAGTTCTCCTTAATCTGCCACTTATCAATGACCTTTTTATAGACTTGCCTCTAATCTTTTTGCAGTCCCCTCCTAGACTTGGATTTGACCTTCATGATTTTCATGGGACGGGCCAAAGATTGGAGGCCCAATTGTTGAGCGCTATCTGCACAACTGTAAAAGGATACGTGCTCCAAGCAAGTAGTGTAGAAATTGCCGCTGCACAATTTATGATGATTTAGGAAAGAAGTCTCTCTAAAATCTTCACTCGATATTATGGCCTCCATGAGATATGCACAGTGTAGAGAAAGAGAGTTTTTAAACATTAAAAAAATGAATTACAAATAGGAGAAAAAAAGGTTTGAATTGATACCTCAGTTGTAGCATCTAACTACAACCTATTGAAGCCATCTCTTCTGAGAGGGGTCAAAATTTTTGTCCAAGCCCCAATCAGTTGGATAGACTTTGGCAAACTAAAATTTACAGATTTATTTGCAAAAAAAGAAGAAGCCACCTCAGGAAGGTGCTCTAATGCAACACCTATAAAACAAAGAAAACAACAAAATATTAGCACATATTCCAACAAAAAATGAAAGAAAGAATTTCCAAACCTTACCTCAGTGATAAGGGTGCTGGCTGAAAAATATTTTCCTTTGCTTTTCCCCCGCTTTTGGGTTATGCATTCCAAAGCATAATGGAGGTGGGCAAACAAGGCGGAACCCCAAGCATATGTGTCTATGGCAGAAATGTCTTTTAACATAAAAAGTAATTCTCCGGAACCGTATACTTTGACATGCCTGGAAAGATAACACAACCTATGACAAACAGCAAGTATGCCCGAGCATAGAGATCTATGTCTGGGCATTCTTGAGGACCGGGTCAAAATTTTTCCCTTTTCCACACTAATTTAATGCATCAACCATTACCTTAATGCTTTTCTCCTAACATATTCCTTACAAGTTCACTAACATTCCTAGTATCTCCACAAACTGATCTCCCATCAAGGGGAAGTCCAGTCAAATATAAAATATCTTCTAATCCTAAATGCAATCTATGGTTAAGGATACGAAAATGACTATCTATATATCTATTACAAATAGAGGAAACAAACTTACAATCTGTACAAATATCTACTAGTTCATATGCACATTTATAAATAGAACAATAAGAAACTCTATCCCTCACCCCACTATCTAACTTCCAAGACTTTAAGAAGCTAATGTGATTAGTACCCTCTTCAAGGTCAACAAATTGAGCCATCTACACAAACAAAAGTAGAAACTAGAGACCAATAGACGGTGAGGAAAAGAAATGCAACTTTAATTCATTCATTCAGGCTGTGAGGAAAAGAAATGCAACTTTTATCCCTCGCCGAGAATTGCCACACAGTCTTCGCGTCCCTCTCCACCCACAATTCCCCATCTCAACACCAAAAGACAGAACCGAATTTAAAAAGACAGGAGGAGAGAGCGGCCTTACCAACGAGACGATGATGATTGACGGAAGAGCGGAGGACAGGTTGGAATCTCAGGCGTTTGAAAGGAGGAGGGAGCTCATGGGTGAAATAGAGGGAAAGAGGGTTAGGGTCGGAATCACAGGCGTTTGAAAGGAAGAGGGAGCTCGCGTAAGAGGTTGAAAGAGAGGGAAAGAGGGTTAGGTCTTAATAGCGGGAGAGATGAATCAACAGAAAAGAGAAGGGACCCGGCGGGCTTTAAAAAAACTATTTCAAATAATTAAAGAAAAACTATTTTAAAAATTATTATAAAAAACTATTGTAAAAAACTATTTTACATAATTTTAAAAAAAAACTATATATCCTCATCACAAATTAAGGTTTGCCACTATTGTAGTTTTGCATCTTCTTTTTGATAGAGTATTGCCCTTGTGTTCAATTCTATGGATGCAGTTTCTACATCTTCTATGGTTTTCCACAATGTGAAAAAATTTGGTATTGTTGTCTCCCTCTCCTAGCCATGCAATTCTGGACCATTGTCTCCATTACTCCTCTTCAGTTCTAATGATGTCTTCATAGCTCCTTTGATAGGTAAGGTACTTCCTTGCTTCTCCTTCAAGGAGATCTCTTGATTCTTGTATAATGTCCATTGCTTATAGTTTACCCTATAACTCTTGCTTCTACTCTATAGACCTCTTATAAGTAACCTTGTTTTGTTTCCTCAATTGTTTGCTAACCAGGGATAGATTCTTACAATTAGCAAGGCACTATTTCCCAAGTATGTGGTGCATCCACCATTCTTTAATCATCTAGAATCCTTCTCATTTTCTCATGCATTGTTGAATCTAAAGTGGCCTTTATATCGGTCGTGTATTCCACCCTCAAGATATATAGCCTCATTATCTGTTTTGATTATGGGGAGTAATGATTACCAAATTTTGGAAAAGTTAGTGAACGATTTTATTGATAATTGGAATCGATCAAGTCTTTCCATAGTAGACATGGAGCGCTCATTTCTCTAGGTGAACTATCTTCCCTATGAGGGTGAGGGGCAACAACTATAGAGTTTGAATTGTTTAGTCAAATTTTTCCATGTCATAGCTGTTTGGTGGGCCACTATTACACTCTCCCTTACGCCTAGTGGTATTGAAATTCCCCTATTATCCATGGGCCATCCCATCATATTATGATTCCTTTTATCTCTTCCCATAATACTTTCTTTTGGGCCCTCTCACATGACCTATAAAATGGTTATGAGCATCCATTTAGATGCAATAGTGATTTCTTCCAATATAGCCATGATTAAGAAGGTGTCAATGAATGAATTGATCACATGTATTTGTTACTACTCTACCTAATACAACACCCCCTCTCGTATTGTTGGCTTGCAATATTAGCTGATAAGAGTTCAATTGATCATACTTTTATACCATTTTTTGTACATTTTGCATGTTATTTGGAGTAGTTTTAGCTCGCTGATACTTAATTTGTGTTAAATTGCATTAATTACAGGGCATTGGAAACCCTCGAGAGCAAAAAGGAACCTATTTGGCATCATTTGAGGCTAAAACAAGCAAGCTCTGCCCGTGTGGGCAAGCGTGCAGGCGCAAGCACCCGCACGAAGCAGAAATCAAACCGCACTTGCAACTGCACGTCAACACTGCTCGACCACAATATTCTTCAGAGCCTATCCAATTTATACCGAGCGGTTTGCGGACGGTCGTGCACTCGTACGAATGACCGCATATTTACCACAAGTCCTCCCGAGTGTTATGCGGACAAGCACGTGCCCGAGCGGCTATAGCGCCGGCCCAGCAGCACTCTACCAGCATTGTGCGGATGCCTGTATGGCCGCATGGTTACCCGCACGGATCGGGATCCATACTCAACCAAGCCTAATTTAATTTCAAATTCAGACTCATGCGAACCTATATGCCACCAGCAATATTCTAAATACATGAGGGACTATAAATAGCAAAGATTAGGGTTGAAGAAAGGGCTTTTGATCCTTGGATTGTCTTGGAGTTCCTATCCCCTCTCCCACTTGGAGATTAGGGTTTATTGAAGGTCTTAGAGCGGAGGACGTTACTGCAAGCATTGAAGGGACGTTCTCATTGCAGCTCCGTGCACTCCGCCAATGGTGGAGGGAAGGGTGTTTCACATTATATTTGATTCCTTCCTCTCCTATTTTGTATTGGATTTGTGTTCCCCTTTGTATGGAACTAATTAGCTAGATACTTGGGTATGATGAACCTCCGGATTTGAACTTAAACTTATTTGTCATGGATTTCTATGATTGAATGAATGCTTTATGTTTTTGAGATATATTCAATGTTATGTATGGTATTGGTCATCTACGTTGCGATAGCCCTGATTACCAATAGGATTCATCGGGGGAAGAAGCGAACGCCTCCCCGTGTGTAGATCTACTTCAATAGAGAAAGTTGTGAGTACGACGAGAGATTGGGTGCTAAGACGAGAGGCTCCTTTAGATTTCTTATTCCCACAACTCTTCCAAGATATAGGTTCCTTAGAACAGTAATGCAATGAGGGTATTAAGTTAGTAGTCACCTCATGAGAGGTATGAAGGCACAATAGGAAACTTTGGTCCATAACATAGTAATCTTCAAATAGGAATCCATACCTACATATATTTATAATAATTCGGAGGGGATTCATTGCCCAAGTATCTCCCCTTAATGATTGATTGTCATCACTACATATCAGTTTCATACGTGTTAAGTTTTTGGGTCATTTTAGTTTAGTAATTAGATTAGAACCTCACCCCAACTCTTGGATAGACTAGATATATAATAGTTAATTAGGTAGTATTAGTATTTCTAGGTCTCTGTTGTTCGATACTCGACTTTTCAATAGTCCACTCTATTACTTGCGTGACCCATATAGTTGTGATAGTATTGTCAAGCGTGATTATTAGCCTTTCGTTGTATGTGTTGCCACCTAGGGATCTCCAAATTCTATCATCCACCACAACTACCTTAGTTTCTTGTAAACAAGAGTCACCCACGTGTGGATTTTTAGATAGGCTCACATAGGATATCTTTTTTTCCTCTTTCTCAGTCACCTTACAAACTCACTATCTATAGCCCCTCGAAAAAATACATCTCAGGAAGCCTAGTTGTTTCTTTTGATATACCCTTTTTGTATATAGGTTAGATATATTGATTTTCCATCTCTTGAGTGTCCCAAGTCAACTCCCACCATTAAGACAGCCGAGATGAGTTCCCTGTCAGGCTATTTAGAGAGTGTAAGTAGAACAATAGAGAAGGTAAAGTTAGCATCTTCTCGGTTGATTCCACTCCCTGTTTACTGCTTGACTTCTCTTTGTTTATGGCCTGACTTGGATGGCTTGTGGTAGGGGACCCAAGCTTTGCCTTTCTTGGCCTTACTTGGGATCTTAGATGGGATTCTCCTATTATTGTTGTAACTTGGGTTGTTTTGCCTTGAGGGGCATTTTGATCATTTTCTCTATATGCTTGTTCTTCATTCTCCGATAGTAATGCCCATGTCGCATCAGTAACAAGGTTCCACCATCCCTAGGTGTATTATAGAGACATTTTCCTTAAGTCAGTGTTAAGCCCTTCCCCGATTTCTATAATTTTAGGTGGTTGAATTTTATTAGAGGTGTTAATGATTGTCTTTGGAGACTTAATTGCTTCATTTGTGTGGATAATGATGTCATTAGAGCGGTCATTAGGGGCCCTATAGCTCCAATTGATCATTGGGCTTTCATTTGTTTCATTAGAGGTGTTTTCTAGGCCCCTTTAATGGGCCAAATTCTCCTCTGAGAGCTTTTGAATAGTAATAAGCTTGATCATGCCATTTAATTCACGTGGAGCCCGGTCGCCCACTAGCCCAGCTTCAGCGTTAAGTCCCAAGGTCCCACCATCACTCAGCGACCTCTTTTGATTTGTTGGTTGTTGCCTCATCATCATGCCCACTGGTGAAGTCGCGACACACTTCTCTTGGGCTCTGCTCTCCCTTGCTGTCATGACTTGGTTCACTTCTGTGGGCAGATTAGGCATCATTTCTTCTCTTAGTGCCCCCATGTCCTCCTTGTCACACGGCGTAAGCCCAGGCAATGGCATGAGCATCCATGCATCTCCTTCTCCTACATCTATCTCAACCTTGTCTTAATTGAAAAAGGTGAGACCATGTAATTGTATTTGTCCTCGTCGGTAGCCGTGTCAGCCTTTCTAGTCTCTTGGGAGGCAAAACATGTCCCACACTGTCGTACCCTACTCTCCCAAGGTGTGAGAGTACTTTTTTTGACACGGTGGAGCATATTGACTCTTGGTAGGGGTCCTCGATAACTCCATTCGATGTTCCGTTAGATCGACTAGGCGACGACGAACCTTGGACCGGTCCTCGCCTTGTCTGTTCTCCACCTAGTGGCGTAATCGTTGTCCCCCTCACTAATGACGATTCTAGAGGGCACTCGACACTCAAACTTCCCTAGTGATCACTCTTGGTCCGTCACAGGCCCCTTTCCTTCTTCTCCCTCATTAGGCAATGTTTTCTTGCTCTCTGGAGCTTCACCAATATCTTTCTTCATTGGCAGGACGACCTTACCGAAAGAGTGAACTTGACCTAGTAATTAGTGCTCTCTCCTTGTTTTATAGTAGCTTCGGTTGTCCCTTCTCCATCTCCACCATGAAGGAGTGCTTGTTGCTTTCAATACTGGCTCAAATTATGGGCAGGAACTTCTGCCCTCATCAAACCCGAATAACGGGACAAACGTCGTCAATAAAGGCCACTCTGCGCTCATCTACAAAAATTAACTCTACTGATCAGCTTTAGGAAGCGAGCAGTTTTATCCCAATGCCAAAAGAAGAGGGGGAAACTCTTGGTCAAGACCCAACGTAGCTCCTCCTCTGTTTTCTACAACCACCATAAGTCCGTTATCTATGGCTCAAACATCATAAAGAATCCACAAGTTGATATTTCCAACTCTCTCAATTTCCCGCACCTATTATGGTGATGGACTGGCAGCGATGTATCATCCGTCCCTTAATTGTTCAGAGCTCCATTCCTAATTCTGGCCGAGTGCTACCTTTAGCTGAACTGCATTTCGCTTTGTTGTTGGTGATCCCCTCTCGAAGATTAGTTATAGTCAAAATTAAGTCACAATTGAGTAACTCTTGAATACTTCCTTTCTTTCAATCATCTTACTATCCAATAATAGAAAGGTATGGTTTGTGTTTTGTTCTTTAGGCTTCAATTGTGAGGATTGCTTCTTCTCTAGCTAGGCTCTCTTAGCTGCAAGGTCCTCTACCCATGCCATTCGTTTGTCATCCCAACCTCGTTCCGATTCCCTTGTTCTTTCTACTGTTCATTCACCGAGTTCCCTGTTCTTCCCCTCTCTATAATGTATTACTCAATAGCAAGCTCTATCACACTAGTGACTAGTAATGGCCCTTTGATAGTCATCCTCCTGATGCCCTGGGTGAAGGCACTATCCGCACACTTGTGCTAGCCTCGCTAGGTGGAAATTATAGGAGAGGACTGTCATTGATAGACTCCTACCCCTGTTTTCAATCGTCACTACTATTTCTCGCCATTATAGAGTCGATGACGCTCAAAGTGGACCTCTGACCACTCGCCATTATTTGATCTAACTTCGGAGGGTTTGGATGGATTTATGAGAGATGAATTGATGAAATTTGGCTCTCTTTCTCCCTTGAGACCTCCGGTGTAGGATAGCTATTCCCGTCGTGGGCTTCTGGACATCTTGTTGGTTCCTTGCGAGCTTGGAGGTGGGGTCCCCCAGTGACGTTTTCTGCTTCCAAAACCCTCTCTATGTCCCTGTCTTTCTCATCTCTGATGCCTGCTCTATAGCTTGGCCCGGTCAATTGGTACTCTCTCTTTTTGCATGGCAACTCATGTTGTCCCTTCTCCATCTCCACCACAAAATAGAACTTGTGGCTTTCAATACTAACCCTAATCGTGGTAGAGAGCTTTCGTCCTCATCGGACTCGAACGACAGCACGAACGTCGTTAGTGAAAGCCGCTCCATGCTCATCTAAAATACTCAACTTTACTTATCAACTTTAGGAGGCGAGCAACCATGTCCTTATGCCAACAGAAGAGGGGGTGACCCATGGTTAGGACCCAAAGCTACTTCTTCTCTGCCTTCTCTGGCTGCCATATATCTGATGTCCATAGTTTGTTGTTCAGGGAGAATAGGCAGGTGGATGGTTCCCACTCACTCACTTTCTCGTGCTTTCTCCAGTGTGGGATCGGTGACGATGAATCTATGGTCCCTGAACTATTTATAGCTCTATTCTATGCGCTACCTTTAGCGTTGCCGAAACCACATTGTTGTTGATGATCAGCTCTTAGAGCTCAGTTATAGTCGTAATTGAGTAACTCTAACTCTTGGGTAAGTCCTTTTTTATCATCTCGCTATCCAATAAAAGTGAGGTATGGTGTGTGTCTTGTTCCTTCGGCTTCTTCTTTGGCTAGGCTCTCTTAGCTGCTAGGTCCTCTACCCATGCCTTTCATTCGTAAACCCAACCTTGTTTTGATTCCCTTGTTCTCACCATTGTTTATTCCTCGAGTTCACTATCACACCCCGAACCCAGCCGGGATGTTGGTAGACCTGACGCATACACGTGGGGATGGGCCCCTCTGTGTATGCAAAACCTTAGAACCTTTTTACAATTACAACAAGCACCTGAATAACTCAATTTATTGTAACGCCCCAAATTTTTCGGTGAAAATTTAAAATAAGAAATCAGGATGATTAACAAATAAATAAAGATTAAAATAATTATAATAATAAAATAAATTTATGTGTTGCATATATTACATGTTATTAGCTAGTAATGGATAAAATACATCGATAAATTAAAGACTTTAATAAAGTAGGGATTTCTGTGAAAAAAAATAATATGGTCAGTTTATAAGTGAAGCTAGTATATTTTAATTAATCAAAGTATGACAATAATGAAAAGTTAATGGAAATAAATCTAGGTGTGACATTAGCTAGAAATTTAATCATGGTAATGATTAATGATAGGATAAAATAATAATAATAATAACAACAATAATATTAATGAAAAATAAAATGAATGGAAATGATGTAAAAGTCAAGGTTGAATCAAAAGTTAATGGTGACATCACCATCTACTATAAGCTCTCAAATGTCTTCATTGAAGAGCCAACGCCTCCATGGATGAAATTGAAGTTTCTAAAAGATATTTGAATTCGGTGAGATGTTTAAAAGCCTTTTTTTCTCTTCTCCCTTTCAAACTCTTCCCTTCACTGGTCGAGCTTCCATTTGTTGCAAGAAATTAGAGACGGTGACAGACCGGCGAACCCCCTACCACCCCCAGCTCCTTTGGCCTCCACACGCGTGCGTGTGCCGGCGCGCGGCCAAGCTGAGCGCTGTCAGCGCCGCCTCGGCGCACCACCGGCCTTCCTCTTGCTTTGTCACGGTGCAGCTCTACACCCCGGTGCCTCTTTCTCCTTGCGCGCACCCGCGCCCGGCGTACCCTAACGCCGGCAAATAGATACCAACCAATGGTTAGTCTAACATGATAATTGGATGGGGATTTATTGGAGAATTAGGCTTATGAATGAAATTTATCTAAGTTTTGATCGGCTTTGGTCAAGACAATGAGATGATTATTTAATTGGTCAATTTGAGTTGGATTCATGAATGTGTGAATGAACTGGACTAATAGTGATGTATGTTTGTACAAAATTAAAGCCTAGAAAAGAGATGTTATGCTGCCAAAATTTTATTGAACATGGATGTCAACTGTTTGGATAAATATTTCTAGGAAATATGAGGTGTGACGGAGATGATTTTTAATGATGATCAGAAACTTAAATTAACCCCAATGTCTAGGTTAAAACTGGTAAAACTTAACTTTGATTTATGCTTAAGCATAGTTATATAGATGTATACATATATATGAAGGGTGAAATAAACATTAACATGATTGAGTAGAAATCATATATATGTGTACACGTGTCATCTAATAATGGGTAGTGATTAGTGATATATCTAAATCTTCTGGGTTTATATATTCTAATTACCTAATATTGTCAAGTAATATGAGGAAAATGAGAATCCTCTAAATTCATTCTTACGTCGAACTTAATGGTTTTGCAATACTCTACTAATTTATAAAGTAGAGCATAAGAGTTGTGAATACGACCTTAGAGCCTATATAATTCCTTAACTGTGAAATTCCATATTTCGATCTTTAGGATAAGAAAAAGGCAAAGGCAAAGGTAAGTCGGCCGCTGCTGAAGGACCGAGCCAAACTTAGAAACTACTAGATTCAGGTGAGGGAACACAACTGTAAATTTATCATATTTCTTCCGTATTTTTATCGTATTGACTTCTTGAGAATTCATGTTATGAGTTGATTAGTTTTCATAAATACTGTAAATTTTCAAGCATGAAAGTAGTGATCATGTTTCGGTATTTTTGAAAACTCATTTATGAAAAGCATGTGAAAAGCACATACATATTACAAAAATTGAAATGATAGAAATATTAGTACACTGCACCATACTCACATACATGCCTGTGCTAGAGGTGGCTCTACGATAGAGCCAAAGAGTACGATACTAAGTAGGAAAGGGGTGGTTTTCTATAACTCTGTTTTTACTAGTCCAACTATCTGTTTTCAAACCCTCCTGATTTCAAGAAATAAAACCCCCTTTTCGTACCCATCGGGTGCTTAGTATACGTATATATATTTATAGCTCAACGGTCGTTGAGTTGGTCCGACCGGAGAGCTATCGAGTGTTGAGTTGGTCCACTTGTTACCACTCCGGTTCTGCTATATGGAAGTAGAGGTGTAGATGACACTAATATAATTGATTATGAGGATTTGATTCCACAGATTGTCAACCTTCCGGTTGTTGAGTTGGTCCAATCATGAAGGCTACTGGCTTTAAGTTGGTCAGCAAGGACATATGTGAAAATCATCCCCCGCAGATTTTGACACTAATATGATTAATGATGAGGATTTGATTTCACAGATTGTCACCTTTACGGTTGTTGAGTTGGTCCAACCATGAAGGCTACTAGCTTTGAGTTGGTCCAGCAAGGACATATGTGAAAATCATCCCCTGCAGATTTTGACACTAATATGATTAATGATGAGGATTCGATTTCACAGATTGTCACCTACACGGTTGTTGAGTTGGTCCAACCGTGAAGGCTACTGGCTTTGAGTTGGTTAGCCAGGACATATGTGAAAATCATCTCTCGTACTGACGATAAATGATTAAAGAAATGCATATATGCATATCATTTTGATTTATTTGGATATTGGCTTGAATCATATCTATGATCAGCATGCTGTTTTCATGTTTTAATATCGTTTAATATATATATCTCACATTTTATTATTTTATTATCTACTATTGAAGGCATACAGGTATGTTAAACCTGACAGTGGTGTTTGTACCTCACCGAGCTCCTGTAGCTCACCCTGTTGTTGTATGACCTTTTGCTGGTAGTAAACAGGGACATGATCCTGCCTAGAGTGGAAGATAGGGTTGTGTCTACCTTAGTTGGCTCTGACCGTCTGGCCCATATCTTGTATTTGGATTTAGTGTTCATGATTTGAGGAGTATTGTTAATCTCTTATGCAGACTTGTATGGTATTTTAAGACTTTATGGTTTGTACTAATATCGTATTTGACTCTATGATTTCGTAATATTAGTGTTGATTATGAGTAAATTCTTATTTTATACAGCCTTAGGCTGGGGTTCATTCTCTGACATGGCTGGTGTGACACCTAGGTCCTGAAAATTATAAGGGTATTACATTTATATTGCTAATACTCAAACTCTATGTCCAACATTCAAAAATCACATAATATACGGGAAAGACTATTAAAATACACCAAGATAGTCTAACATAATCAAAATACAAAATAAATATCAAGGGACACTAGTGGGTGGGTCAGGTTCTAAATACCCCATCCATCCTCCAACTATCTACTCCTCGTGATCTTGACAAAATAAAGAACAAAAAATCAATGAGCTTGGGAGCTCAGTAAGCATCCACTAAAATAAGTGAACCATGCATGATTTCTAATATCATAAATAAAACTAAAAACAATATAATATCAAAAAGAAGCATAAGCACATGTTATAGCAGAAACAATTCTATATCAATTCAATATAACAATATTTTCATAAGGTAATTTCAAAGTCATAAAATTAGAGGATTTGTACTTGCAATTAAAAATAATACAGTCTCCCAAACATGCTATGACCACTATTAACTCCGGTGGTATGTATCAGAATTGCAATTATTTAACCTTGGTGGCCCAAGTTAGAAGTCAGAAGGTGGTTATTATCACCAACAACACGGTAAAATCAGAAGACTGTTATTATCACCGACAGCACGGGCTAAACTAGTCCATATAAGAAGTGTGTTGACATGGTCAATATTTAACCTCCATTGACAAAGGTCAAAACACAGACACATTTGGAGATGTACAGAGAAATCATAATTAATCCCACAGAATATATTATATAACATACCAAGCAAAATAGCTATAACTAACAGCATTTCAAGCAAGCAGTCTACAATAGCTTCAAACCCCATATACATGCATGGTCCGATTTTGTATCGAAAATAGATTGCTTATAGTTCCTTTGAAATATCAAATATAATCAATAAATAAGTCATCTATAGTGAAAATAACTTCCATGAATTGTATGAAATACTTTACTTAATTTATATGTGGAATACTTACCTCCAAAATCAAAACCTCAATCTAATCATGACTCAAACCACAGTATCAGCAATAGGATCTAGTACAGAAAATAAAGTCTCAGTTACTAAGGTATATATATAGACTACGCCCATTAACAAGTTCCTCCATATGCACAACAACATGGGATTTCTTTAAATAAACTCCACCCACAATGCCTCTTATTTAACTTAATTATGTCATTGACCCAAGAACAAGACAATTAGTGGAGAATGAACCCTCCAGGCTAACAGTGACCACTATACCAACAAGAAAAGTATGTTTTAGCCTCTCCATGTTTGTAAAGGACACTAAGAGAAACATAAATTGCTAATTATTCCGTAATTCCTATTCATGCTAAACAAGCAAATTAGTGAGACATTAAAATATAACCTACTGTATCATAAGAAAGAAGAGTTATTGGCTATTCCATATTATTGAAGAAACCTAACAAAAATCTAAATTTCTAATCATCCAAAATTTAAACATAATATCTGAACAAGATCTTCATTAACCACCATTCATACTTAAATAAGCCAATAGGTGGAAAATAACCACAGTAGTTGAAAGGTCGCATATTTTATCATTAAAAAGAATATTCAACTAAACATGAATAAGTTCTATGAAAAATAAAATCCTCACTTTTTATCACTATGTACTAGAGAGAATGAAATCTTCATCAAATGAAATCTAATCAACATACAAACTAGTCCCAGAAAACCCAAACACCTGAACAAAGACATCCACCAACTCTTATTCATTACTATAATAAACCGATCAATGGAGCACAATAAAAGCAGCCAAATGGAAGGAGTATCTCAATAAATCAGAACTAACATCGAATACCTATACTACCCATACTTACTAAATAAACAATATATACAACAAGGAGGATTGAGAACTTAATGGGAATGGATTTATAGATCAAACAGTGAGATGGCTAGATCTAACAATAGTCACATGTATTGCCTCTGGGTGTATTATTAAAGGTGTGTTTTGTTCTTTAGGCTTCGGCTGTGAGGACCGCTTTTTCTTTAGCTAGGTTGATGGGTTTTCTGCAAGTGCACGGATCGTGATCAAGTAGTAGAGTGAACTATGAGAGTCGAGTGTCGAACCCACAAGGAATAGATTACTAGTGTAAACTAAACTTCTATTATCTAGTCTTGTCAAAGATTTGGTGGTTTTTGAGTCTAAATCTATGGAATTAAAAGATTGGAGACAAACTTTGGAAATAGAGAATTAATTGAGCGAAAACTATAGCATGAGAAGGAGATACTTGAGTATGAATCCCCTTTGGATTTAAATCTAAGGATACATAAAGAAATCTAAGAAGACGATTGGAGATGCTTATGCCAAAAGTTCCTAAATTATATCCAACCCCTCTCCCGAGGTGATTGGATAACTAATCTCCTAAGATTGTTTTAAGCTCATGGAAACCTATATCTTAGGATAGGAAAATATGCTCTATTGAACACTTATCAAATATCTCCACACTTAAGCGTTTGCTTGTCCTCAAGTAAGTAAAACAATTAAAACAAAAGAATTGATAAGTGTTCAACCTCCGGCTATAAAATAATTGGTTCTACCCTATCCCAAGCTCACCATCCAAAGATGTATTCTCCTATTTCCATACCGGGACCTAGATTACATCTTGTGTTTCTGTTCCTCACGGCCCTAGATGAACATCTTCACTCCACATACCATGTTCAAGAGTCCTAGCAAGATAAGCATTCCCTTAATGGACTCTAGAAGATTCTTGAGGCCCTAAACTCAAGAAAACCAACCCTCTATTGAGTAAATAGTGGACAAGTTCGAGAATCTTCAAGTTATGTACATACAAAACCCCTTTTTTTTAATATTTTATTTCGGGTAGGGCATCCCTAATGGATCGGACTTTCCCATGCTAAAGATCATTGTAGAGTGTAGGCCCTCTTTTCTTTAGGATGTATATGCTGTTTAGGCACCAGAGCTTCGGGGTACTAAGAGGGTTACAACTCAACCTAAATGTGTTCATACTTAGAAGTGATTTTCGAATTGAGGAACACCCTGATTAGGGGCCGGGACCCCAAACTACTTCATCATAACAAGTAGTGGAACATTGTCTTTATTATTGTAGCAATTCAACTACTATGTACATGCTATTTTATTCTTCTCTTACTTGTCCACTAGGTTAAGTTATAAAGGGTTAGAGGCTCAAATAGTGCCACGGATCTTATTGGAGCCATTGAGAGTAATGCTTATCAATTAAGGTCAATAAAACATGGCAATGGGTTATCAATTGTCACTAGAGAGTTTAAATTCCACAAGGATTGTCTCTAGATGTCCATAGCATGTCATAGGAGAATTCAAAAAAATTGGGTGCTAAGATGGTGCACTAAGAATAGAGTGAATCAATGCATTCTCTAAAAATGCCATCATCGGTGCATACCAAAAATGCTCTTGTATAAAAATATTTACAATGAATTCCAAAAGTCTATTAGCTACCTATCTCCATACTTAGAAATTTGCAATAACTATGTAAGTGGATAGGTAGCTACCCATCTCCATACTTAGAATAGTGTATTGTCCTCAATGTACGTAATCACGCTCAAATAAAATACAGAAAAGAGTAAAAAGCATGGAGAAAGGTAAACTGAGACTTCCTCGATGAGATGATGACACCCTTGGTGGTTGAGGGTTTGATCGTGTAGAATTTTACCGGGGTATCTCTTGTTTGTGCGTAAATCTGCAAAGGAAGAGAGATCATCATAGCTCCAAGAAAAATCAAGAGAATAAAGACTACAAAAAGGAAAAGTAGAGGATGAGACTAGCAGGTAGAGCCCTTGTTAACAGTGCACAAAACACAAGAGTTTGAAAATATAACAAAATAAACACAAGTGCAGATAAAATATCTCAATCATCCGTATGTGGCTGCTCATCGGATGTTGGTACTGCTGGTGAAGTGGGTAATGGAGAGGGATCCACGGGTGCCCGTGGTGGTGCCATAACTACTATACTAATTGCCATGACGGTGAATACGCAACTGAGTGTAATAACTTCATCATCCCCTTCGTCGTCTTCAATGAGTGGGCGTGGGTCTTCCATTCGAGGTGGTGTTGATGGTGAGGAAACCCGAAAATATTGATGGGGAAGTAGTAATGATACCCTCACACGCAGGTTGTTCTGGGCCATGGAGTGTTTGTTCTTTTGAAAGTTAGCCTTCACCGATGTACCTGCAAAGAGAATACTCAAGAGTATATTAGTGTATTGAGAAGATGGAGAAGATACAAGTGTGTAGTTAAAAGCATACGGGTCCTTGTACAGCCGTATGGTAGGCCGTATACCCTTGGATTTCGCTTACAGTGAATGTGGGGGAGTATATGGCCCCAGTATATGGCCCTATAAACCCCCGTATGGTGGCACTTGGGTTGTATACTATAACGCCACGACCCGGATCCCGGGACCTCGGGCACGTCAACAGACCGGCCGTACCCGAGTGGAGATGAGCCCCGCTTGGATACAAGGCCTAAGCAATAAGAGCAGATAGCATAAACAAATCCCTAATAAATTCAAATAAATTCAGAGTCACAAAATAAATGAGTCAGGGTACACATGCCCTACAATATCTGGACAACATGTCCTACAAGGCCTCACTCACAATAAAATAAAAGAAAGAGGCCTTCAACCTCAGCAATACCCTGCCCTCGTGCAATCCCTCTAGATCACCCCTCCTGCTCCTGAGGACCTGAAAAAGAGGAAAACAACCGAATGAGCTTTCAAAAGGAAAGCTCAGTAAGTACCCTGCGAGGAACACAAAGAATGAGATATGAACAAACATATCACAATACAATCAACAAACAATGGGACCAACGTCCCATATCCTGGAATCCTAGGGGTCTACCACAAAGGAAAAGTCAAAGGCAAGGACCCCTATCCTAACTGTGTCCCTCTAAAAGATCATCCCCCGGTCAGTACTATCCCACAGCATCAGCTGCCGACGACAAATCCGTCGCCCACGGTAGCGCCACCTCTCTCTCATGTCGACATGGTCAGTGACCGACCCCACTGACTGGCAGGGACAACCAGAGTATCGTCCCTCTGGCCAGGAATGCCGGAACGCCAGGGTGTCCCATCCCCAACGCTCTCACATAGTCCGGAGCTCACCTACTCCACTGAATCCGGGCGGATTACAAATCAAAGCTAGGGATGCCAACATCCCGGAAACAAACATACATGCACCAGAATCCAAGCAACTCATAAAAGACATGTATGTGTCCAAAACATATCAACAGTGATATCAAGAATCATAAACCAAGAACAAATCCAAGAAAACCCGAAGCCGGGTGGGAACGAGGCAAGTGTACTTACCTGTAATCACTAAGCCTGGTGTTCCACGGAATATCCTCCCGACGCATCCACGTCAATACCTGGTAATAACAATTACTACTCAATACCACCCCCGACGCAAAATGGGCTATTAATATCAATAACAACATTAAAGCGAAATTTCTGAAATTACTGCGCAGTCCCAAAGAACTGCTCATAACTTTTGATCCAAAACCCGTTTGAGGTGAAATAGGGCTCGTTGGAAAGATCTCTTCCTTATCTTTCCAACGGTACCTTACACGATACTATCCGACGTCTACACATTACCCAGTTTTTCGTTGAAGCAGGCAGCCTGGCAGCAGCCTTTAAGTCAGGAAACCCCACATAAAATCATGAAATTTATTCTATATACCAGCCACTCACTAAATCCAAACCACAATATCCTTCAACCATTCATATAATCTTCTGAATGCCCCTTCATGAAAATACTAAGCCAGGACCTTTATGATTAACAATGGCTCCATTACTTTCAATTATTCTTTGGTAACTCCCTGAAAAGTTACCTAAGCCTCGATGAAAACCACCACACAAATCCCGAGTGAATCAGCCAAACAAAAGAAAGAATATAATAGTCCCTGAATAGCCATTCAATCATCTAGCATACACAACTTTACTGGAATCCCAGCAACGCAAAGGTAAGCACCAAGTATCTACAGCCTCTCCTTCCAACAGAGCTCAAAAGCTCTTTATTATACTTCCACTCTATGCCCACTATGATGCATCAATACCAACCCTTATGTAACTAGAATCCCACTTATTCTCCTTGAGAACAGCCAACTAGAATTCTCTTAGGAACACAACCCCACAAGCATGAAGAACTTGTGGACAACTCATCTACTCTACAGCTCTAGCAGTCCCCATAGAATAACAACTCCAAAACTAATCACCTATGGATTTCCATTTTAATCCACTCAACCTCCTGAGAATATCTATCACAAATTCTCAACAAATTCACCAAGCCAATATATATATTCTCAATCTACACAAACTCTGTCTCCAGTTCTCAGAACATGAATAATACTCTCTCATGAGATTATACTATCAACCAATAATTCTCACCATTGCTAGCATATCCAAACAAGCCCTCATCTGTCTTTTCTTATAATTTAAATGTACTAGCTTTATTTACCGCCTATATGAAACTCTACTGAAACTATACAACCCAAGTAATCCATTTGTGCATGTTGACAGAGAGAGTAAACAGATAGGAGGAGAGAAGCTTACCACAATCCAACTTTTGCGCTCCTCCGGTGATCACTGAGACCAGTGTGCCTCTCCAATGAAGGCACATTGCACAGGGTCAGAGGTTGTAACGTCCGTCTACGGCGACTCTAACGGCCTAGCAACCCAAACCTCTGCTCGGGTGTGCTCCAAAAGTTCCCGTTCGTCGTCGGTGCAGCAAGGACTGCTCGCGACCCTGAGAAGAAGGAGATAGCGCAGGACTATGATGATAGTGACGCTTCCTGTTCGTTCCCTTCTCTTAATGCTCTTACTATTGCGATGCACGATCTCTCAACCCCCCGAAGATCATGCGCGGTGGGATCATCTTATCGAGCGTCGGCGTTCTTATCCACCGTTCAACGCTCGACCTCACGCTTAGCGGCAGCGCTGTCCATGGTAGCAGCGGCAGGGAGCTCCGCCCAGTCCACCTTCTCAACAGCCCTTTACCGTTGGATTTATTCTCTCTCAAATTTATCAAACCATCCCCACCGTTCCCTTCATTTAACAACCACGCACATGCATGGTTTTCTCATGCATTTATACTAGCATTTATCTTAATTATGTATAGTTGAAATAGTGAGAGTTTTATGCACAATTGCATAAGTACCCCCCGGGGTTTTTGATAATTAACTGTAGTTGAAAATTGGGTATACACTTCATTCCATTTCAATCCCCAGATTTTAAAATGTTACATGAACATCCTTGCCCACTGAGAGATGGAAAATTTCCTCAAGGTCCTCGACCTTTCCCAAAATTCCCATTTAGTCCTTAACGGAAACAAAAATCACAATTCCCATTTAAATAAAATTCAATCTCTCATCCTCAATTTAATATCTTAATTACAATCATTCAAACCACCAGACAAATAAGGCAAATTAAACCCAAATTTTATTCCAAATTTCCCTGGGTTTTACATTCCTCCCCCTTACAATAATTTCGTCCTCGAAATTACAAAATCAAAATCCTCATAAAGGAAACAATCATGCAAATGACTCTGGGTAACGCTCCTTCATATCTTCCTCGCGTTCCCACGTCGCCTCTCGATCAGAATGATGGTTCCATCTCACCTTCACAAAAGGAATGGCCCGGTTCCTCAACCGCTTCTCCTCTCTGCCCAAGATTCCCACCGGGCGTTCCTCATAAGACATATCCTCCTGGATCTCCACCGGAACCTGTGGAATCACACGAGATGGATCTCGAATATATTTCTTCAGCATAGAAATGTGGAACACGTCATGGACCTGTGCCAGGTTCGGGGGTAATGCCAATCTGTAAGCCACAGTCCCAACTCGTCCAAGAACCTCAAATGGTCCAATGTAGTGTGGAGCAAGTTTCCCACGCCTCCCAAACCTCACAACACCCTTCATAGGTGACACCTTCAGGAACACAGCATCACCCACCTGAAACTCCTGGTCAGAACGTTTCTTGTCAGCATAACTCTTCTGTCTGCTCTGAGCAGCCTTCAACCTCTCCCTGATCATCTTGACATGTTCCTCTGTCTGCCGGACGAACTCTGGCTGCTTAAGTGTCTTCTCAGCCACCAGCTTTCTCACCCAATTCTCCCCAACAAATCGGTGTCCGGCACTTGCTCCCGTAAAGTGCCTCATACGGAGCCATCTGAATGCTCGCTTGATAACTGTTGTTGTAGGCGAACTCCACCAAGCTCAGACGCTCATCCCAAGATCCTGAGAAATCCAGTGCACATGCCCTGAGCATGTCCTCCAAAACCTGAATGGTCCTCTCATTTGTCCCATCACATGCGTGGGTGGAAAACATCTTGAACGCCCGGACACGTGCCTAGAGCCTCATGCAGACTCTCCCAGAACCTTGACACAAATCTGGAATCCCGATCAGAGGTAATCGACACTGGTACTCCATGCAACCTCACAATCTCATCTATGTACAACTGAGCCAACTGCTCCAATGAAGCGCCCGTCCTCAACGGTAAGAAGTGTGCCGACTTAGTCAACCGGTCCACAATGACCCAGATTGACTCTTTACCCCTCTGATGCAGGCACATGCAAAGTCCATGTTAATATGCTCCCACTTCCACTCCGGAATGGGTAAGGGCTGTAAAGTCCCAGCGGGCTTCTGATGCTCTGCCTTCACCAGCTGGCAAGTGATGCACTTCGACACAAACTCCGCAACATCTCGCTTCATACCCTTCCACCAAAAGTGGTCCTTCAAACCCTTGTACATCTTGGTACCTCCGGGATGAATCGCATACCCTGAATAATGTGCCTCCTCAAGGATCTCCTTCCTCAACTCTGGGACACTAGGTACACAAAGTCTGTCATCGAACCTCAGTGTACCATCCTCATGAATCCTTAACCGTAACGGTTCACCCTGACCAACCTGACCCCTGATCTCCTCCAGATCTAGATCCTGTCTCTGAGCATCTCTGATCCTGCCCAACACTGAGGGTCGAACATGCAAGCTGGCCAAACTAACCTCCATATGCGGCAAAATCACCTCTAACTCCAGTCTCCTCATCTCCTCCAACAAGGGCCTCTCAGATGTCAATAATGCGGCAACTCCATAGTTGGACTTCCTACTCAAAGCATCTGCCACCACATTAGCCTTCCCCGGGTGGTAGTGAACACTCAGATCATAGTCCTTGATTAACTCCAACCACCGCCGCTGTCTCATATTCAGTTCCTTCTGTGTGAAAATGTACTTGAGGCTCTTGTGGTCTGTGTAAATCTCACATGGTACACCGTAGAGGAAATGCCGCCATATCTTCAAAGCAAACACGATCGCTGCAAGCTCCAGATCGTGTGTGGGATAGTTCTCCTCATAGGGCTTCAACTGACGGGAAGCATAAGCAATCACTCGCCCGTCCTGCATCAACACACACCTCAGGCCAGTCTTGCAAGCATCACTATATACTGTGTAACCATGTCCACTCTGTGGTAGTGCCAGAATAGGTGCAGACACCAATCTCTGCTTCAACTCCAGGAAGCTTTTCTCACATGCCTCTGACCACATAAACTTGGTGCCCTTCATGGTCAATCTAGTCAAGGGTGCTGCCAACCGGGAAAAACCCTCCACAAACCTCCTGTAGTACCCGGCCAATCCTAAGAAACTCCTGATCTCTCTGACTGTGGTCGGTCTCCTCCAATCGACGACTGCCTCAATCTTCTTGGGGTCCACAGAAACTCCAGCACCGCTGATCACATGCCCCAAGAATGCCACACTATCCAACCAGAACTCACACTTGGAGAACTTGGCATACAGCTGATGTTGCCTCAATATCCCCAACACTGTCCTCAAGTGCTCCTCGTGTGCCTGGCGACTCCTGGAATAAATCAGTATGTCGTCAATGAAGACCACCACGAACCGGTCCAAGAACTGCCTAAAGACCCGGTTCATCATATCCATAAACACCGCAGGGGCATTAGTCAACCCGAAAGGCATCACCCTGAACTCATAATGTCTATATCTGGTCCGAAAAGTACTCTTCGGGATATCCTCCTCCCTGATCCGCACCTGGTGGTATCCAGACCTCAAGTCTACCTTCGAGAACACCTGGGCTCCCTGCAACTGATCCAACAGATAATCAATCCTGGGCAGAGGGTATTTGTTCTTCAATGTCACCTTGTTCAACTCTCTGTAGTCGATACACAACCTCATCGACCCATCCTTCTTCTTCACAAACAACACCGGTGCTCCCCAAGGCGACATGCTGGGTCTAATGAACCCTTTCTCCAACAACTCCTCCAACTGTGCCTTCAGCTCCTTCAACTCAGCTGGTGCCATCCTGTAAGGAGCTCTAGACACTGGGGCCGTACCCTGGACCAAGTCAATAAAGAACTCCACCTCTCGCTCCGGAGGTAATCCTGGCAAATCCTCTGGAAATACGTCTGGAAACTCCCGCACCACAGGAACATCCGCCACTCCGGGTCCACTCTCCTTCTTAGCCTCTGAGATCGAGGCCAAATATCCAACGCACCCTCCGAAAATCATGCAACCGTGGGATCATGCTTATCCGAACGTCCCGACGTTCTTATCCACCGTTCCAACGCTCCTGACCTCACGCCAGCGGCACGCTTGTCCATAGCAACGGCGAGGAGCTCGCTTGATCCACCTTCTCAACAGCCCTTCACCATTGGATTTATTCTCTCTCAAATTCATCAAACCATCCCCACCGTTCCCTTCATTTAACAACCACGCACATGCATGGTTTTCTCATGCATTTATAGTAAAAACCCCCTGGCATTTATCTTAATTATGTATAGTTGAAATAGTGAGAGTTTTATGCACAATTGCATAAGTACCCCCCGGGGTTTTTGATAATTAACTGTAGTTGAAAAGTGGGGATACACTTCATTCCATTTCAATCCCCAAATTTTAAAATGTTACATGAACATCCTTGCCCAGTGAGAGATGGAAAATTTCCTCAAGGTCCTCGACCTTTCCCAAAATTCCCATTTAGTCCTTAACAGAAACAAAAATCACAATTCCCATTTAAATAAAATTCAATCTCTCATCCTCAATTTAATATCTTAATTACAATCATTCAAACCACCAGACAAATAAGGCAAATTAAACCCAAATTTTATTCCAAATTTCCCTGGGTTTTACATATACGAGCCAATGTACGACCGTATACATGTCCGTATGAACCTGACAATTTAAGCTCATGCAAAGAACCCTCTATACGAGCCAGTGTATGGCCGTATAAACCCTCGTATGGTTCTCTGGGCCGTCTATATGGCCTGTATACAGCTGTGTACCCCTCCATATAAGACCTGGGTTAGCTTGTGAAGCCAGCACCAACGGTCTTTCTTGGTTGTCACGACATACCCTAACAGGAATTATCAATATAAGTGCTCGTAAAAGTGCAGCCAACATGATGAGTATAATGATGCAAATGCGGAGGATGAGACACGTCATCAAGTTATTTCAAACAATTCGAACTACCAAAAATAGGGTACGAAATAAAATAAGATTTTTTAAGACTTGGGTTGCCTCCCAAGAAGCGCTTATTTAACGTCACTAGCTTGACGTACCTCGAGTTACCTTATAGGGGTTCATAAATAAGTAGATGGTCATATGGTCTTCCCTTAGTGCTTGTTTCATAGTATGGCTTGAGCCGGTGCCCATTTATCTTGAACGACTCCCCTCCGGCCTGGCTGATGTCAACGGCCCCATGAGGGTATACCTTGGTTATGGTGAACGGGCCAGACCACTTGGATCGTAGCTTGCCTGGAAATAATTTAAGCCTGGAGTTGAACAAGAGAACACGGTCTCCTCCCCTGAATTGTTTTGGTTGCTTTAAGAGTTAATCATGATAGCGCTTAAATCGCTCCTTGTACAGTCTGGAGTTTTCATAAGCTGAAGAATGCCACTTGTCAAGTTCATTTAATTGAAAATTCCTTTCAAGACCGGCGAGAGTCGGATTAAAGTTTAAAAACTTGATCGCCCAATATGCTCTATGTTCTAGTTCAACAGGGTGGTGACAAGCTTTTCCATAGACAAGTCTATAGGGTATGCTCCCAATCGGCGTTTTTTAGGCGGTGCGGTAGGGCCCAGAGTGCATCATCTAGCCTTTCAGCCCAATCCTTCATATTTTGTGTAACCGTCTTTTTCAAAATTTTCTTCAGCTCCCGGTTTGAAACCTCCACTTGACTGCTTATTTGAGGGTGGTATGGAGTTGATGT
Source organism: Dioscorea zingiberensis (assembly GCA_026586065.1). Lineage (NCBI taxonomy): Eukaryota > Viridiplantae > Streptophyta > Magnoliopsida > Dioscoreales > Dioscoreaceae > Dioscorea > Dioscorea zingiberensis. Next base: position 48,798,447 of record CM048818.1, on the reverse strand, counting down.
CCGATGCACTACCCCATAATGCTTGAGAATTTTACTAAATTGTACATTGCAAAAGTGAGTTCCCTGGTCACTAATTATAGCTCTTGGTGTACCAAAACTAGAGAACAGTCTCTTTAAGAACTTGACTACATTCCGTGCATCATTGGTGGGTAGGGCTTGCACTTCCACCCACTTAGAAACATAATCCACTACCACTAAAATATACTTGTTCCCATGAGAGTTCGGGAAGGGCCCCATGAAACCTATTCCCCAAACATCAAATATTTCGTATACTTGAGTTGCATTTTGTGGCATCTCATTGCGGCATGAGATATTACCGGTGCGTTGGCAACTGTCACACGACTGAGCATACAATTTGGCATCCTGAAATAGGGTGGGCCAGTAAAAGCCAGAATCAAGGACTTTTCTGGCAGTTTTATTCACACTGTAATGCCCACCTGCGGGTAGAGGGGGGCACGGGCCGGTTTTGGCCCGGAACCGGCCCGGAACCGGCCCGGGAAAACCCGCCGGGCCAGGAACCCGTAACCGGCCCGCTTCTGAGGGCGATTGTGTCCATTTATTTGGACCCAGCGGCCGGGTCAACCCGCCGGGCGATGCGGTGTGGACCGCCGGTTCAACCAGCGGGTCGGTAGGGTTGAACCGGCGGATTAATATTTTAATTAAAAAAATAATAAAACAATTGTAGCCGTTGGCGCCGGGCCAGCGTACTAATGAACAGAAGACGCAGATCTGTCTCTGTCTCACACCAACGGCTACACAGCCGTTGGTTGTTTTTTTTATTTTTTTTATTTTTTTTTATTTTAATTATTTTAAACTCTATATATACTCCTCTCCTTCAATATCACTCCTCACTCTCACATCAAACTCTATTCTCTCCTAATTTCTATATTTCTCTCAAGTCTCAAGACTCTCAACAAGGCTCTCAACAATTCCCTTCATTGGATCGGGGTTCGGCATTTAGGCTTACTCAAGAGAAATGGCATCACGTGGTGGTGGAAGCTCGAGGGGAAAAGGCATTGTCGGTTCGGCCTCCTTGCCTACTCAAGAGAGCAATGAATGGCAAGAAGAGTACGAAGGTGTAGCCGATGCACCGACACCGTCCACTGCGCCCTCAGAAGCTGGAGGAGGAACAAATCCCATTTCGGAAACAACTTCAAAATCCGATATTTTTAAAGTCCATTTTACAAAAGTGTATGACAATGATGGCAACGTAACTCATGCTAAATGTAAGTATTGTACTTCCGAATTTAAGCATAGCAAGGGAGGAGGGTATGGCACATTTGCTAGACATATGGAGAAGAAGCATCCGGACAAAGTAGGAAATCCTCGAAATCAATCTCAAATTCGATTCGCCGTAGACGAAGGTACGGGTTCCCACTCTTCTTTATTTACATTTTCTCAACCGAGATATAGGGATAAAATCGCGGAGACGATTTCTGTGGAGCACTTGCCATTCAACTTTGCGGAGCGTTGCCAAGTGCAAGAGTGCATCAATGAGACGTTGCAACCGGCATGCAAAAAGGTATCAAGGAGGACGATTCAAAGAACGATCTTCAAACAATACAAACATGGAAAAGAAAATCTTTGTGAGTATTTTCGCTCTTGTACCTCCTCTGTTTCTTTATGTTCTGATATATGGACCGATGTATTCCATGAAAATTCTTTTATGGGTATTACGGCACATTGGATTGATGACTCGTGGAATATCCAAAAGCGAGTCATTGCTTTTAGGGTATTCAACGAGTCTCATACCGCCGATAATATTTATAGGATGATTCGTGGGATCATCGAAGAATATGGTTTGAGTTTTAGGATTTTTTCAATTTCATTTGATAATGCCTCTACTAATACGGCCTCGATTAGACCTTTGGAAGAATATTTGAGGCCTTCATGCGGGGGCAAATATTTCCATATTAGATGTGCTTGTCATGTATTAAACTTATGTGTACAAACCGGATTAGAGTCACTAAAATAATTTGTAGGACCGATTAGGGATATAGTATCATATATAGGAAGGAACATGACATTGATGAAACAATGGGGTCATTATTGTAAAGCAAATAACATGAGGCCTAAAAAATTCCCAAAAGACGTTAAAACTAGATGGAACTCTACCTATAGGCTTCTTAATGCGACATTTCCTTATAAAACATTGTTGACTGCTTTTGTTAATGAAGCTTTGCCTAATTTTAGTTTATTTGAATACCAATGGAATATTGCTACTAGAGTTATGGAATTGCTTTCTGTGTTTAATACATGTACAAATTTATTTTCAAGTTTATTTTCCCACCGCACATTTATTCTTGTATGGTCTTTGTTGATATTGCTGAACAAATGTGGAACTTTAGATTAGATGCTCAATTAGTTACGGGCCTTCTAGAGATGAAGGCAAAGTGGTTGAGCTATTATAGAAATATACCTCCTATTGCTTTAGTTGCATTTGCTTTAGATCCTAGGCAAAAATTAGAAGGTTTAAATGCATATTTAGAAGCTTATTACAAGTTCTTAGGGTTTAATGGAGGTCAAGATAGTCAACAATGGGTCATGAGTGAGTTAGACTCTCAATGGTATGGACAGGATTCTGACAGTTTTACGGATATTAGTGTAATTGTTAGTGAAGTTAAGTTACAACTCGTTGAACTGTATAAGAGCTACTGCTCTCGTTATAGTCATATAGTTCCACAGGTTGTAACTGAGGCGGTAGGACAGTCTAGCAGTAGTGGGGGAGATTCATTTCGATAAAGGCAAGCGAAGAAGAAGCCTAGGGGTTCTCAATACACAGAGGTCGACCTGTATTTGAATACCACCTTCCGGTTCTCTGAGGACGTGAATGTAGATATGACTTTTGATATTCTTCATTGGTGGCAAGGTAATGGAAATCCGTATCCTATTCTTTCATTACTTGTAAAGGATATTTTTGCGTGTCCTATGTCTCTGATGAGTGTGCGGCGGACTTTCGGTGCAAGTGGAAACATCTTTGGATTCAACACGTTCACGATTGTCACCACCAAACATTGAAATTCAAGTTTGCTTGATGATTGGAAGCGTGCACAGCGACAACAAGAAGCGGTAGGGAAGTCGAGGAAGCGAGTGACTTCTTCTTCACCGATAACATGATGAGCACAACAACGACCCCCGATACCGAGCAAGAGCCAGAACCTGACGCCGATGAATAGGTAAGTGGGTGACAACTCCAGTCCAGTTTAAGGTAAGAGAACTACGTCGGCTTTGATTCCTCTTACACCCAAGAGGATACATAGGCAACTTAATTCGATAGGTAAACGAATTAAGTGCAAGCCGTAATTATAATGTTATAGTTTTTTTTTTTACATTTTTTTTCCATTTTTGCATTCTATTTCTATATATCATAATATCATTAAATTACATTTTTTTTTTGATAATTTTCAAATTACATTTTATTTTTTTAAAAAAAAATGAAAACCATAATATTATGAACAACTATGAATCTATGATACCATGAGTCTCTGATATATAGTATGAATCTATGATTATCATATATCATAGTTTTCAAATTTTTTTTACATTTTCTTATTCTATTTCTAATTTCTATACATAAAAGCATAGGTTTGTTTTTTTTTTCTTTTTTCATATTTTTAAATATATATTATACAATATACAATTTAGATTTTATTATGAATTTTATAGTTTTCAAATTTCTATACATAAAAGCATAGGTTTGTTTTTTTTTTTTCATTTTTTCATATTTTTAAATATATATTTAATTATACTAATACAATTTAGATTTTATTATGAATTTTATAGTTTTCAATGTTTTACATTTTTTTCTCATTATATTTTTATATCAAAATATCATAGTTGTTTTTTAAACATTTTTTCACCTTTTTTGCTATTTTTTTCAATTTTTAATGTATATATTTTGTATATTTTAAATAATTTTTAAAAAAATTATAAAAAAAATAAAAACCGGCGGGTTGGGCTGACACTTGATTCTCGTGGCGGGCGATTCACGGGTCAGAAGGTGACCCGTGACCAGCCGGGTCAGTCAACCCGGCCCGGCGGGTTGCCCACAATGGCGGTGGGATTCCGGGTCGGTTTAGGCGGAACCGGGTTAGTTCACGCCCGGTTAACCGGCCCGTGCCCATGTCTACCTGCGGGTCCTGAATGACAGTCTCCCAAAATCCTCCATCCTTCTTTTCTCGGGATGCATCTCCTCACTACCTGGTCAGCACAAACTTGAAATAAGTGTGGATCGTCCCAAATATAATATTTCAACTCTGGGAAGAATCTCTTTTTTCTGTTGATAGTCATAAGAGTTTGGGAGAACACCGGCCACAAGATAGTTGGCAAAGTCGGCAAACCAAGGAGGTTTGTTTTCCCCATGCATGGCTTGTGGTTGATTCGGCACCACCTGCAAGCTATATAAGCGCTCTTCCGCAAATTCTTCTCTAATCTCCCCCTCCTTTATGGGGTCTCTATTCGGGTTCTATAATCGGGATAAATGGTCAGCAGTCAAATTTTCTGTGCCCCTTTTATCTCTAATCTCCAAATCAAACTCCTACAATAGTAAAATCCACCAGATCAACCTAGGCTTAGCATCTGGTTTAGTCAGCAGATAACGCAGTGCAGAATGATCAGTATAGACCACGACCTTAGATATGACCAAGTAAGGGCGGAATTTATCGAAAGCAAAGACTATGGCAAGCAATTCTTTCTCGGTGGCAGTGTAGTTGGCATGTGTTTCTGTCAGACTTTTGTAAGCATAGTAAACGGGTTTGAAGTGTTTGTCTTTTCGCTGCCCCGATACTACCCCAATGGCATAATCACTTGCATCGCACATAAGTTCAAAAGGGAGATTCCAATCCTGTGTGGTCATGATAGGTGCCTGACAAAGTTTCTCTTTCAAAAAGGTGAAGGCCGCCAAACACTCCTTGTTGAAGTCAAATGGGGCATCTTTCTCTAGTAGCTTAGTTAACGATTTGGATATCTTGGAGAAGTCCTTTATGAATCTCCTGTAAAAACCTGCATATCCGAGAAAGCTCCTGATGGGATTGACCGAAGTAGGTTGTGGTAGCTTCTCAATTGTGTCAATTTTTGCCTTGTCCACTTCAATACCCTTATTCGAGATTTTGTGTCTTAAAACAATCCCTTGTACCATGAAGTGACATTTTCCTAACTTAGGACCAAATTAGTTTCTTTACATCTAGCTAACACCTTCTCCAAATTTGCCAAACAAAGGTCGAAAGAATCCCCAAAAACTGAGAAATCATCCATAAACACCTCCATAGTGTTCTCCACAAAGTCTTCAAAGATAGCTAGAATGCACCTCTGAAAGGTGGCAGGGGCATTGCAAAATCCAAAAGGCATGTGACGATAGGCAAAGGTGTCATAAGGACAAGTGAAGGTGGTTTTCTCTTGGTCCTCGGGAGCAATGGGTATCTAAAAGTAACCCAAAAATCCATCTAGGAAACAATAATAGGAGTGACTAGATAACCTCTCAAGCATTTGATCAATGAATGGTAGTGGGAAATGATCTTTTCTAATAGCATCATTCAACTTTCTGTAATCGATGCAAACCCTCCATCCGGTGACGGTCCTTGTAGGAATCAATTCATTCTTCTCATTGGTTACTACGGTCATGCCTCCCTTCTTTGGTACCACTTGTATGGAGCTCACCCATGCACTGTTTGAAATAGGGTATATTATTCCGGCATCCAAAAGTTTGATGACTTCTGCCTTGACTACTTCCTTCATGTTCAGATTTACCCTTCGTTGAGGTTGCTCTGAGGGCCTGTAGTTGTCTTCCATTAGGATCTTATGAGTGCCAAAAGATGGACTAATTCCCTTGATATCAGAAATCTTCCAAGCTATAGCCCGTATGTGCTTGTTGAGAACTTACAGCAGTTTCTCCTTCTGCAAATGTGATAGATTTTAAGCGATGATGACAGGGAGTTTTGAATTGTTGCCCAAAAATGTGTATTCGAGGTGGCTGAGTAGATCCTTCAATTCTAATTGTGGAGGGTCCTCGATTGATGGTCTCAATTTGCTTACATTACTACCCAACTCTTCAAGCTTTTCTCCTACCTCCTGAACTAGATGGCCTTCATGAGTGTGATTAGTATCATCACTTTCACCCCCCGAATCTAGGGTGAATTTTTCTTTTGATTGCGGGGTTGAAGTGTTAAGTCCTGAGTCCCCTATTGAGTCGATATCCATGTCTTCTCCTCCTTGGATAAAATAGTGACCTACAGTTGGCTCCACCGGCGATTGTGAGAATGTTGGCTCGTGAATGATGTCAAAGTCACATTGCTTGGTCGTAGGTTCCCCAAAATGATCATATTCATCTTGTGGTGATTCATAACACAACTCTCCTACAATAATGTCATCCGTCATCCAGGTATTTCCTTGATATTCCATAAGACATTCACCTCGTTGAGGATGAAGGTTACAAGTGGTGTATAGTTCCTCGCAAGGTTGCATGGCAAACAATTGTTCTTGCAGTCGGTTGTTGTGTTGTGGGGCCAAATTGTCTTCGACCCATTGGTCCAATATGGCCAACTTTATTAGCATCATACTCTTGGGATTCACAATGTTGTATCTTGCAAATAAAAAAAATGAGAGGGTGAATATCCAAGAAATCAAAATAATGAAAAAGAAAGCAAAACAGGAAAATAAATGACTAAAATAATAAAATCCTAGCCTAACTAGTAATTCTACTCCCCGACAACGGCGCCAAAAACTTGATGGGATTTCCGTAAGTGCACAGGTCGTGATCAAGTAGTAGAGTGAACTATGAGAGTCGAGTATCGAACCCACAAGGAATAGATTACTAGTGTAAACTAAACTTCTATTATCTAGTCTTGTCAAAGATTTGGTGGTTTTTGAGTCTAAATCTATGCAATTAAAAGATTGGAGACAAACTTTGGAAATCAAGAATTAATTGAGAGAAAACTATAGCATGAGAAGGAGATACTTGAACATGAGTCCCCATTGGATTTAAATCTAAGGATACATAAAAAAATCTATGAAGATGATTGGAGATGCTTGTGCCAAAAGTTCCTAAATTATATCCAATCCCTCTCCCGAGGTGATTGGATAACTAATCTTCTAGGATCGTCTTAAGCTCAAGGAAACCTATATCTTGGAAGGATTGTGGGATTAAATCGTATTAAAGAGTCGCTCTCCTTATAGCACCCGAATCCCTCAGCGTACTCACAACCCTCTCTAATGGAGTATGTTCATAATACAAGGAGGCGCTAGCTCTAACCCTTGTATCGCACCCAAGTAATCTCTCCGGGCATCCCGTAACGTAGAGAGATTACAATCAATACAAAACATCCAATAGACATTCAAGCATACATCCAATCAATCAAAGCATAGAATTCATATGTCATTAATGCAATATCCAAAGGTTTCTCATACCCAAGTATCTATAAGATTAGTTCCCCATTAATGGAGGACTCCAATCCAAATCAACAAGAATACAATCTTAAATAAACATGATAGAGAATATCGTCGGCAGCTCTACAAGATTGATCCTCTTCGCTATGTCCTTCCTTCTCTCTATCTTAAAGATTGGGGGAGAAGACCCCCAATCCCTAATCTCAATGATAAACTCTCTCCAAAGCCGACCTCCCTCTCCTAAACCCTAAAGCCTCCTATCTATACCTCAGCTTAGGGTTTTAGGAGTGACAATGATGCTTATACCCCTGCTTGGGTCCGTAATAAAAAGAGAGGGTTATGACATACAGGCTCGTATACGGTCGTATACTAGCCCGTATAAAGCTCAGTGCCACATATATGGCCATATAACAGTTAGTATACGGTGTAGGATCGAGTATACTGGATATTATACGATGTGTATACCATCCAAGGAGGGACAATGTGTAGGCCATTCACTCTTTCCAGTAGCATACGGCAGTATGCACCCCGTATACCTTCCCGTTTGCTCTAGAATAGCGTTAGTTCGGCCTCTTTTCACCTCAAAATGCTTCCTTTCTCTCGAAGTGGCTTCTATATGCCCTGTTTAACAAATATGAAGCTTTTTAAGTATCGAAAGGCTATAGTTTATCAAAATGACATGTAAAACATACAAGAAAATTATAGAAAAATATGCTCTATTGAACACTTATCATAGGCTCTCTTAGCTGCAAGGTCCTTTGTCCTTGCCTTTCATTCGTGGATCCCAACCTCGTTCTGATTCCCTTGTTCTCTCCATCGTCGTTCCTTGAGTTCACTGTTATTCTGCTCTCTACAATGACTATTTGGAGGCCATCTCCACCACACCGGTGATAGGTAATGGCCATTCGACAATTATCCCTAGGTGCCTTAGGCGAAGGCACTATCTGCACAGTTTCATCGGTCATGCTGAGGTACAAATTATTGGTAGGGAGCGCCGTTGATGGGCTCCCGCCTCTCTCTCCAATCGCCACTGTTGTTCCTCATCGTTGTAGAGCCGGTAACTCTTAAAGTGGACCTCTGTCCACTCGCCATCAATTGAGCTAACTTCACAGGGTTTTTTTATGGATTTGTGATAAGTGTTTAATTGGTCATAATTTTATATCACTTTCACTCACATTAACATATACTTTGCATTCTATTTGGTGAAAATCTAGCCCATTGGTACTTAATTGGTGATATTTTTTATAAACAAGGCATAATGGAGGTATCTCACAGAAAAGAAGACTTTTGAAGCTGTTTCAAGGGCAAAAACATCAATTTTAGGAGCTATGAAGGACCTACAAATGCTCCCATACATTATGGAAAAGTTCCCCTACGATTTGGAGTCAAAATGAGGAATTTTGGACACTCCAAAGAAGCAGACTGGTGCTACAGTACCCGTCTGCTACGGTATTTTCAGGCTCAGACAGGCCCATCTGCTATAGTGACGGAACCGTCTATAGTACCCATCTGCTACAGTGGCAAAACTATCTACAGTGTTTCGGCCTTTTCCAGGAAAGCAGAAGGGCACCCAGACGCCAGTTTGGGCTATTTTTGGGCTCATTTTTCATGATTTTTCAGCCCGAATTGGGCTAACACGAACCCGACACGTATCATATATTTTTGGGGTAAAGCCATTTTTGGTCCCTGAAAATAGGACCAATGTTCATTTCCATCCCAAAATTCAAAATTTGTTCAATATGATCCCTATGTATTGCATATTTTGACATTTTGGGTCCTTATATATTCCATATTTTGGCATTTTTGGTCACTATTGCTGACGTGGCGGTCATTTGGCATACCAATGAAATGCATATAATTTTTTATTATTATGTTTAGTTCGTTATTTTGCTGATGTGAAGTGATAAGTGGCAGTATATGCTGATATTGACCGTATTAAACAAATTTTAAATTTTTAAGATGGAAATGAACATTGGCTCTGTTTTCAGGGACAAAAAATGGCTTTAACCCTATATTTTTCTATAATTGTAAACCCTATAAATACCAATTTTTAGAGTTACAAAAGGTGTCTTGGTTATTATTGAAGATCTTTTGAAGACCTTTACGGCTAGGGTTTGGAGGCATCATCATCAAGCACTCTCTGACGGTGAGGTTTGGAGGGAGATTCATCATCAACGATCCAATCACCATCCCAACAGTAGAGGGAACATCATAGGGAGGTTTTTCTTTGTTTATTTTGATGTTCTCTCATCTTCTTATATTGGATTTGGGTTCCCCTTTGATGGGGAACTAACTTCATAGGTATTCGAGGCATGATGAACCCTTGGGTTGATTTTCATTATGACATTTAATGTTAATGGTTATCTAATGCTTTTTAACATTGAGATCTATTGAGTGTCATTCATTGCATTGGTTATCTATGTTGTGACAGCCCTGATTATTCGATCTGACGCACCGTGGGAAGAAGCGAACGCCTTCTTGTGTACAGGCATACCTCAATAGAGGGGATTATGAGTACGCCGAGAGATCGAGAACTAAGGAGAGCAAACATTAACATGTCTTGTTCCCATAATCCTTCCAAAAATCAGATTCCCTAGAACGCCAATCAGTCAGGATACTAGGTTAGTAATCGTCTTGAGAGAGGGATGAAAGTACTATAAGAATCCTAGGTCCGATTTTTTGCAACTATTAGCCTTAATATTCTTTGTCTATCTTTATGAAAACCGAGGGGGATTTATTGCTCGGATACCCCTCTCCTATGATTAATTTCCCCCACGATTTCACCTTTTGTCTTGTAAGTTTCAATTCTTAGGTTTTTTTTAGATTTTCTTAGTTTTAGATATTAAATTAGGACATCACCAAATTTCGGATAGACTAGACAATAGATAGATAGTTAGTATTAGTATTTCTCAGTCGCTGTTGTTCGATACCTAACTTTTCCTAGTCTACTATATTACTTGTCTGACCCGTACACTTGTGATAGTATTGGCTTGATCAATTTGTGAGAGTCGAATTAATGGAATTAATTTGGCTCTCTTTTACCCCTGAGAGCTCCAGCATATGAGAGCCCTTCCCATCGCGGGCTTCCTATCTGTTTTCTCTCGAACTGGGGGAGATAAGAGATGACTTTGTCAACATTTGCTAGCCTCCCCCCACTGATGTTTTCTATTTCTAGACCCTGGCCATATCACCATCCCCCCCCCCCCCCCACCCCCACTGATGTTTTCTATTTCTAGACCCTGGCCATATCACCATCTTCCTCATCTCTATTGGTTGCTCAGCCACTATCGCCACCCAAGAGCAATATAATACTTTTACCCTTTTAGCCTGCTAGCAACAAAGTTGATATAGCAAATTCTCTTAATTAATACCATTAACTCCAAAAACTTATTATTAAATATTCATATAATATTTTCTTAATATTATAATATTATTAAATATTAATATTTATTAAATTTTATTATAAAAATATTAATTCTATTTTTGTCAATAAATATTTTCTTAAACAATATTAAATATTGACATTATTAAATTTATTTAATGTTATTAAAAGTTATTAATATTGTATAAAAATATTTTTTTAATTAAAATGATTGTCACCAATTTTTTTCATTTAATTAAAATGTTAAATAAAAAAATTAAAATATAAAAAGATGAATAATGGGGTAACCTCAATTTTATCTCTCAACCTATATCAAATCAAATAATAAATAATTAAATAAACCATTTCTATTTATCAAAATTAAATAAGTTTATTATAATTTAAAATATAATACTATCAATTATGATATGCCCATAGCCTGCAAGTGCACGTATCACCCCTAACTTTTCTCCGATCCTGATGAGGCGCGCTCCTCGAGAGCTGCCACCATGCTTCTAGTGAGAAAAGGGACAGGGGGACTAGACAAGAGCATAGAAGAGGCACAAATCCCAAGGAAGGGGAGATATATAGAAAGAAGATACAAGGGAACAAGCTAAGCAAAGAGAGAACAGAGAAATCTTCTCCTCCTCCTCCTTCTTCTCGGATCAAATGACTAACTTGATCGTCGGAGCGGGCACAGGCAACAGAGCCCTATCCCCTCTCATTGCTTTCCTTTGTTTTTGTCCCCTTTATAGGTGAACTCAAGGAGAGCGCACCTACAACTAGGTCTTTCATCCTGGAAGATCATCAGTTAGCTGGATACCTGAGGATTCCACGTGGCACAACCAGACAAACGGCTAACAGATTGGCGCTATCTGTGGTGACAGTTGGCAACAAAAAGCTACAAGCCATGGGGAGGGTCACCTGCAGTCAAGTTCAGGGACAGAAGGAAGGTGAAGCATCACTGCTACCTGAAGTAAGACCTGGGGATCCAGATATCCAAAGTCAGCACCAAGAAGCCTACCCTTAGGAAGTGCGCTACCGCGCTCTAGAAGCAAGACTGGAGGCGAAGGTAGCAACGCAAATGGGAGTCATGGCACAAGCTGTCCTCCGACTAGAAAGGCAGGTATCCCAGATGTTCGCATTGTGACCCCCTCCCAGAGGTTTCCGGAGGAAGACCAAGGTTCGAGCTCTACACAGAAGGATCCGACAGGAGGGCGGATAGGAGAAGGACTAGGCTTAACTCGGACGTGAGCAGTTCTGGCTCCCCGCCTCCCAGGCAGCAGTCCATGGGACAGTCCAAGAAAGTGCAGATATCACAGCACGACTCTCCCCCGCGAAGAAGGGAAAAGGACAAAGGGGCAAGCCCATGTAGGGAAGATACAAATGGCACCAGACGACCTGCAACCCTCTTCACCCGGAGGATTATAGAGACGCACCTCCCTCACTGAATTAGGCCCCTCAAATAGAGACATTAAATGGCTCCACCGACCCAAATGATCACATAGGAGCCTATGAAACCCTCATGCTCATGGACGCATCCTCCGACATCATGATGTGCTGACTTTTCCCGGTAACCCTACACGGAGAGGCACTAGTATGGTTCAAGACCCCTTCCCCTAACTCGGTCTCCATGTTTGAAGCGCTAGCCGACCTCTTCCTCAGCCATTTTGTAGTCGGTAAAAGAGGCAAGAAGACATCCACCACCCTTATTGCAGTGCAACAATAAGAAGGAGAGAGCCTCCACCCCTACATCAACCGCTTCACCGAGGAAACCCGTACCATTCCCCGGCTTAACTACCACATTGCCGGAGTGGCGCTGATGGAGGGTCTCCTCCCCTCACCCTTCAAGGACGCTTTGTCTCTAGACCAACCCGAGGAGTTCTCTGAGCTTCTCGCCCGAGCCGAGAAGTTCATCAACCAAGAGGAGATACAGCATAGATGGCAGGGGAAGAAGACAATCCAATAGGCAATGAAGATAGCCCCACATGACATTAGGACACCGGTGGAACTCCAGAGGCAAGCACCATCTAACCCTCCGAGAAGTCGCCCACCTCCTCGAACCTGGGACAACCGAAGAGATGAATTGAGATACCGAGAATCCACTAATCTCAACGACACTCAGGAGAACATCCTCATGCAAGTACAAAGCCAGAAAATCTTGAGCGCACCCTAGAAGATCAAAAACCCTTCCAACCGGAAAGACAGGTACTGTTATTTCCATCAAGAGCATGGTCATGACAAAGAGGAGTATCCGAATCATAAGGACGAGATTGAACATCAAGTCCGGAAGGGGCAACTTGGCCAATTCATCAAGCGAGATCCCTAAGAAGAAGGCCCCTCTGGGAACCGCTTCGCCCTGTCGCTAGTTATACTTCGAACGGTAGGATGAACCCAACTGAGAGACAAATGAAGCCCGGGCTTACATATCGCTGCTTTCGAACCGCATTAACAGTACGAGTAATGAAGTTTTAGTTTTTAGTTTTTACTTTTTGCATTGATGAAGTCTCTGCTTAAAGAAATTGTCGTCCTTACTTTTGATGTTGTTGAAATTTTTGCTTAAAAGGTTCTAGTTCTTACTCTTTACATTAGCGAAACTTTTGCTTCACATCCTATGCCTTCTTATCAAAGCAAGGAATATAAATACTAGGCCAATTAGAAGTCATATTAAAAAGACCCCATTCATAACGAAAACTGGTTCTTGTGAAACATAATAAAAACCCCTCTTAAAAAGGGTTGAATTCTAGAGAGCTACAGTAGAAAGACCCCATTCATAACGAGAACCAAGTATTTAAAACCCATTATCGCGGCACCCGGGAGCGTGTACGTGAACATGACACCCAAGAGCATAACCAACCTCTCGGCACCTAGGAGCGTGACCGCTTGAACAACACCCAGAAGCGTGAGTAGCGAAGCGACACTCAGGACTAGGAGCGTGGCCGACTTCTCGACACCCAAGAGCTTGTACACAAACTACTCACCCAGGAGCGTGAGTAGAGAAGCGACACCCAAGAGCGTGACTGACCCAGGAGTGTGTACACAAACTACTCACCCAGGAGCGTGACCGTTTTAGCGGCATCAAGGACCCTGAGTAGCAAAGCGACACTCAGGAGCATGACAGAGAACCAAGAATATAGTACCAACAAAAGCGCCTAACAAGAAGAACACACAAATACCCAATTTGGTTACTTGCAGATCCTTGGGAAGCCAAATAAGAAAGGGGTAAGATATTTCAGGAATATCCCATAAATATATAACACAACAAAATGGAGGAATAGAAGACGTTTTCATTAGAAGACACTAGCCAGAATAGACAAATACTACAATACAGCTGGGGAGCGTCGGTATCATACAAGACAACCAAGTCACAAGCTACCCACCGCATGAGGAACCCACATTAGGACATTTCGCCCTCGCTTCTCCCGGAATCTCCTGCCAAAGCTTTATGGCCTCCACATAATGGATTATTCCAAGAGGTAGGTCAGAACGAACGCGTGCCAAAGTTTGCAATACTGAAAAGCCATCTTTGGTGCTCTTTTGGGCAACCCCCTTGAATTCCGCACTAGCCTTGAACTTGGCCACGGCTTCGTCACCGGCTTTCCGAAGTTCATTATTTAGATAAGCTCGGAATTCTCCGGATTGAAGATGATTCTCAAATGGCTTCTGCCAGTCCTCGGCCCATGAATGGGAGCCTATATAATCGTCGATGTCGATACCGATAAGTTCATCCCTTCGAGTTTCCTCATCGTCGCGAGCATTTTACATAGTTTCCAAGGACTTCTTAGTCGTAATCAAATCATGAAGGACAGCATCCTACTTCCGTTGGAGGCTCTACACGAGCTCGCGGGTCACAGCAAACTCATTCCCAACTGCATCTTTCTCACCCGAGAGTAGCTTTGCCCGGGTCTCTAGCTCGGTACATAGCCACCTCGAAGCATCACAATCTTCTCTCCAATAGTCCCGATCCTTCTCGGCGCGCGTTAAGGCCTCCTAAAACCCCGCCACAGACTTATTCATATCTGCAACCTCAGATTTAAGCAAATTCAGCAAGTCCCATGTGGCCTCCTCCTCCCCCGCCTGGCTACAAAGACGCTGGGCAGTGTGGCCAACCTGGATACCAAATATGATAAAGTGGCAGGAAATTCAAATAGGGGATCATCAGCATGGAAAATCTCGTACCGTTGATTTGAGTGAGATAAGACGGTCGCCGAGTAGTCGCTTGGACACAGGAGACAATTCTCTGTCCGTGTTCAGGCAAGGCGAACCCTTGGAGGACACCGCAGCCCAGGTCATATCACCCGAAGTGTACACGACATGATCCCGAGAAGACGTTCCCCCTACCGCGGGCAAAACGGCTCCAATACCCTGAGAAGTCCCGACCAAAGCCGGCTCCAAGAGACAAGCCCCTACAGCAGGAGGAGCAGACCGTGAGTAACTAATTACCGTCACAACCGCCTCTTCGCAGACCTCGGTGTTCACAACCAAGGAAGGATGGCACCCTGACTCTAACACCAAGGCCTCTTCCTCCCAGTCACTCAAAGAATCAAACCAATCCATGTCGGACTCCTTGCCTGGATTGATAGGCACACCCACCAACTTCCTCTTCTTCTTGCCCCCAGAGGTGATCGAAGAAATGCGGGCCATAGGAATGGGAGAACCCACCAACTCTCCCTAGTCAACTCCGAGCCCCGTCAAAAATAAGACCATATCAGCACGCAATGCCAGAAACGTAGCAAGTAAGTGGGTTATCAAATTCCCTACCCATTGATAGGAAAAGACCATGGTCCCTGAGCCTCTCCGGGGTCATGATTAGGTCTATAGGAAATTTGGATAGAATTCTGAGGACTTCTAGTTGAACCTTCTCCTTGGCTGACTCCCATTTCTCACAAGCGGTATCCATCTTTTGCCGCATACACCTAAGAGGAACTCTCCAAGACTCCTTGCAGGAAATGAAAAAGAATTTATCTCTCTACTCATTAGAGGGAGATGAGCGGGGGCCCAGGAAAGACTTCCCAGGGTGGGCAAGTAAACAGTACCAGCCAAGAAAAGGAGAAGGTTTCAAAAAGAACAAAGGTGGAATCAGCGCATGGTCGGTTCCAACCCCAACGATTGGAAAATCATAACAAACCCACATAAGACCTTCCATGAATTAGGAACTAAGTGCACGTGTCACCCCTAACTTTTCTCCGGTCATGATGAGGCGCGCCACCCGAGAGCCGCCACCATGCTTCCAGCAAGAAAAGGGATAGGGTACAAGACAAGAGCATAGAAGTAGCATGAATCCCTAGGAAGGAAGGGGGAGATATATGAAAAGAAGATACCAGGGAACAAGATAAGCAAAGAGAGAACAGAGAAATCTTATGCTCCTCCTCCTTCTTCTCCAATCAAACGAGTGACTTGATCGTCGGAGCGGGCATGGGCAACAGACCCTACCGCCTCTCACTGCTTTCCTTTGTTTCTGTACCCTTTACAAGTGAACTCAAGGAGAGAGCACCTACAACTAGGTCTTTCATCTTGGAAGATTATCAGTTAGCTGGACAATTGAGGAGTCCACGTGGCATAACTTGATAAACGGCTAATAAGTTACATGTGATTTAATATAAGAAAGCAAGCAAATCATTTTTCCAAATTTTATGTAATAAAAATTAGATCAGATAGAAGACAAGATTTACTAAATTCATAAACATCAACACTAATTTTAAATTTTATAATTGATAGAGGGGAATCTAGATAGACACGTGGCCTTAATCAAGGTGAACACGAGGGTAAATCCAGGGCGCATATCTGTGTGACGCCAATCCCAAGTCACAAGTCCCGATAAGGAATGACAGTCCACCAGGTTAATAATAGGAAGGGGAATTGTGGCGAGGATCAAGGCGTAACGGCAGGACGTTGATTATAAGATTGAGAATCTGGTAATGGCTCAACAAACGAGGATAAGGGTGGGGGGGATAGCAGGAACGAAGGTAGGAAACTCTCTAAGCACCAGAACCCTCATCTTCTCCATCCCCCCTCACTCCCACTAACTTGAACGTCAGAGCTCCCTTAGGCGACGGGGTTTCCCACGCTCACCTTCTTTGTTCCAGTGTAGGTTATGGTTGTCTCCTCTAGTGGTTGCCACGGTCTGTTAGCTCTCAAAAGAGAGTTATTATAGTGGGCATTTTTCACATGGTTAGGACCGAGATGTATGGTTTTGAGTAGATATTACATTGTTTTGGTCCTAAAATGCACTACTTGGCCAAATTAGCTTTCTCATATGCTTTATTTGTGTTTATAATCTATTTTGTACTTATAGAGACTAAGTTGAGTGGATTTCTTATTAACAGGTGATAAGGGGAGAAGCTAAGTAGAAAGCATTGCGATGTCTTTATAGAGCATCCTGATGTTCATAGAAGGATCAAGCAAACTTTCGGGAGGACCTAAGCATCGTAATGGCACTGCAGAGCATCGCGATGCGCAACAGAGGAAAAATTAGGAATTTCAATTTTTATCAATATCACGATACTTACTAAGAGCATCGCGATTCACATATTCTGTCCTCTCTGGAGTTTAGACAGTATCACGATGTCACAGAGAGCATCGCGATGCCCAAGTTATGTAGCTTCTCAGGGAAACAAAGCAACATCGCAATGCGTGTGGATCGCATTGCGATGCCTTTATCAGAAGTTCTAAAGTTCATTAACATCGCGATGCTTGATGTAGGGGTATATAAGGAGCTGATTTTCTAAGTTTTAGGTATCTTCAATCTCCACAAGTGGCCGCAAGTAAGGGGCGACGGTTCGAGGGCTTTCAATAGTGTTTGAAGCTTGGGTAACTCGAATCAAAGAGGGGAATCATCAATCTTTTGTTCTTGAATATCTATTTCCTCTTTTCGCATATTGGACATGGATGTTTACTTTAATCTTGTCATTGTTTTGAATCTATCTTTTGTAATAACAACTTAAACATCCTTTCTAGGGTTGTATGAACTCAATGACTTGATATTTTAATCTATCCTATGTTTTCTTAACTGTGTTGTTATGGATATGCCTATGATTCAATATTAACTTCAATCAGGTGCCGAAAGGTGACGATGTATCTTAGTTCTTGATGCATAGGTTTGTGTATGTGAGAATCGAACTGAATCATAGGGTAGACTAGAGCGACAACCATAATTATCAATAACTTAGACATAGGCATTGGTAACCCCATGGTGATTAATAGAGTCCTGCTCCTATAATGCTTTCTTCAATCTCATAGAAATATGATGAGAGGTGGAAGCATGTTCCTTAGATATAAGGAACTTGTAAGTTGCACCTGGAGTGCACACAAGTTCTTTACCTATCATTAATTTACCCATATCCTTAGCAACAACGTCTTAGCAAACATAGGAGAAAATCTTCACAAGTCATAGGGTCATACAATCCTAGAAGCTTCTTATTGAGAGAATCACCCAAAGTGAGCTTCACATTCTTCCTAGGCACTTAGGATTTAATTACTCTTTTGATATATAGATTGATTCTTTGAGCTTCTTAGTACACTTGTGATTAGTTAGACGTAGTTATCGTTCCCTGAGGAAATCGACCATGTACTTGCTAGTATTTTATTACCTACGACCACGTACGTTTGCGTGAGGAGGCTCAAGTGCTTGCATTTATAGCTGATGGTCAACACGTGAGCAGGGCCCAAAAAATAAATTCAACCATTGATGGAGAGACCAAATCCAATCCCGAGGGAGAACCAGTTTCGACGTTAATAGTTTGGCATCGTCCATGGGACCCTGAACAAGAAGCTAGGAAACCACTATGAGGAAGACCAAACACAACAGGAGAAGGAGCAGGAGAATGGAGGGTCGGTCTAACATCGAGGGACCAGAGAAGTTCTCCCCGTCAATAAAGAAACTCCCCCGATCCCCAAAGAAGCACCACCTATCCTACCAGAGGATGGATGCCCCCAAACGAGTGATACAAGGTATTCGAATGGAAGATTGAGGAGCTGACTTGAGCCATGCATGAGGTGGAGCGCCAAATAACGCAGGCGACCTTTCCAAGCGTCATTTAGCAACCCTCAAAAAAGTCATGAAAGATAAGTTACTCACTAATCCAGGTGTCGAGTGAAGTCCCAAGAGAGGAGTAGAAGCGAGACGCCCTCCTCAGATGGCTTGGAATCATCTCTGTCCAAATGAAATAAAGACACAATTCACGATAGCGGATGAGATCCTGGAGAGGAAAAAAAAGATGAGACGCCTTCATCTAGCAACTCTAGGTCACCACAGCTGCGATGATGATGCCACTCACCTTCCCAGACTTGCGTCACGCGCCAAACACAAACAAGGAGAAAATTATAAGGTTTGTCCCCATTAATCCGAGAGATCTGGGAGGCTCCTTTTCCTGACAATTTCTGACCCCCAAACATCCGACTTTACTACAGCTCCACAAATTCAGTCGAGCACATCGAAACTTACAACACCGTGATGCTAGTCAACGGTACAATAAAGGCCATCATGTACCAGGCGTTCCCCATGACACTCGATGGGATCGCACACGCTTGGTTTAAAAGTCTTCCGCTCCGGACCATCGCCAGCTTCCAACAGCTAACCAATCTCTTCTTTAGCCACATTGTTAGCAGCAGGAGACTGAAGAAGAACACCTTTACTCTGATGAGGTACAAGCAACAAGAAGAAGAAAGCGTGCGCTAATTCCTCCACCGCTTCAAAGCAGAGACGATAGGAATCGTCAAATTCAACCTTGCCATAGCAGTGGCCACCCTGATAAGGGCCTTCGGGATTGACTTTTCCATAAAGCCCTCACAAGGAAGATCCCAAACGACCTGACTGAACTTCTTGCCTGAGCAGAGGAGTAAATAAACTTTGAGGAGATCCGGGCAGGCTGGAAAGAAGAAGCTCGATAGAAGGAGAAGGAGATCCACATAGAAGAACCTTGGCGAGATGATTATAGAGAGTTCTGAAGGAAGGAACATAGCAGGGAGAAGCCTCGGAAGAAAATTGATCCAATCTGAGAATATTCATCCTGACCCAAAGAATAAAAATTCCAACCTTAGGAGCCGAGAGGACCTAAAGATCTTGATGCAAATTTAGGATTAGAAGACCTTGAAGCAATCCAAACCATTAAGAACCCCTATATAAAAGAACAACAACAAGAAATACTGCAACTTCCACCAAGCGTGATGACATATCATCGAGGACTGTATCCATTTGAAGGATGCTATTGAGGATCTCGTCCGAAGTGACAGGCTTGGACAATTCATATAGAAGGACCCAGAGAAGGAAGGGTCATCGTCCCCAAAGTAGGGACTGCCAGATACCAACGTCATCAATTATATTGCAAGCAGTCCAGGATGCGGAGGGGAGAGCTCGGCTTCAAGGAAGAACTACGACCGAATGGTCAGATTTGTTCAAGACACATCATTCCTAAAGAGGCCCTAACCATCCCAACCAATTAGCTTCTCGGACGATGACCTCAGAGGTGTTTTCCACCCGTACGATGACTCTCTGGTCGTCATGGTCACTATTGGGAACTTCAAGGTGAGATGGGTGTTGGTCGACACCGCGAGCTCAGTGGATGCTGTTTTGTGGGACACCTTCAAGAAAATGAAGCTCGGAGCGAAGCATCTATAACTAGTGAGGTCCCCGCTGGTGGTATTCAAAGGAAGCCCTATCCATCCCGAGGGCGTAATCACACTCCCTCTTACCATCGGTGGGTCCCGCCAAATATCAAAAGCCATGATTAATTTCCTGATCATTTGTTGTCCCTCGAAGACCGGCCATCAACCCAATGAGAGAGGTATCGTCGACCTACCACATGATGATGAAGTTCTCAATAGAGAATGGTTGTGGAGAACTGAAGGAGGATCAACCAACATCCCGGCAATGTTATGTGACTCTCCTCAAGGGCAAGGGTGAAGGCTACGGCACAACCTCTGAGATACTGACTGTCAAGGAATTAGAGGAGAAAGAGGACAAAGAAAGGCGAGCACGATGACCCACCCCAGTCAAGGAGTTGAAAGCACTACCCCTTGTCGAAGATTAGCCCGACCAAAAGGTCACAATTGGAGCCGAACCCAAACCTGAGCAATAAGAGATGTCATGGTGCTAATGTGAGACAGCTCGTACTTGTTCGCATGGTCACCTGAAGATATGCCCGAAGTTCACCGAGAGTCATAGAGCACCGCCTCAATATTAACCCGATGCACAAACCAGTAGTGTAGAAACAAGGAGCTTCGTCCCAGAATAGCTGAATGTAGCAAAGGAGTAGGTCGGCAGGCTCCTCAAAGAAAGCTTTATTAGATAAGTTAATTACTCGGAGTGGTTGTCTAATATAGTTGTTGTTAAGAAGTCCTCCGAGAAATGGAGAATGTGTATAGATTTTACTAATCTATATAAAGTTTGTCCCAAGGATTGTTACCCCTGCGTTGATTGACAACCTGGTCGACTTGACCTCCGGGTACGAGATGCTTAGTTTCTTGGATGTGTTCTCGGGAAACAACCATGTTCAAATGGCAAGGTCGGACAAGGAAAAGACCTCATTTATCACAGATAAGGGCACCTACTGCTACAAAGTTATGCCCTTTGGCCTGAAGAATATTGGGGTGACTTTCCAAAGACTGTTGAACAAAGTCTTCGGAGGGCAAATTAGGAGGAAGGTTGAGGCCTACGTAGATGACATCCTAGCGAAGAGTGAAAAGGTCGAGCATTAGCCGGCCAACCTTCAGGAGACATTCTGAGCCCTCCTAACCTACGATATGAGTCTCAATCCAAACAAGTATGGTTTTAGTGTCTGCTTGGGAAAATTCCTCAGCTTTATAGTTGCCCAGTGTGGCATCAAGGCCAACCTTGAGAAGATCCGTGCGATTCATGAGATAGGGTCTCCAAGAACCATTGATATATAAAGGCTCAATGGGTGACTTTCGGCCCTCGGGCGTTTCATCTTGAAGTCCGAGGAGAAGAATCTCTCATTCTTCTGGGCCCTGAGGAAGGCACCCAACATGGAATGGATGGAAGAGTGTGAAAAGGCTCTGTTACAGCTCAAGGATTACCTCCAAATGTCGACGTTGTTAGCTAAGACAAGGCTCGGAGAAGAGCTTTACATCTACCTAGCCGTGATGGATTCGGCGGCCCACTCCGTGCTTTTGAAGGAAGGAGGAGTAAAAAAACATGTCGACTACACCAACAAGGTCCTTAGAGATACCGAGTCGAGGTATCTCCCGCTGGAGAAGCTGGGTTTGATCTCTTCATCTCACTAGCAAGGGAAGAAAACAAGGTGAAATACAAGAATATGGTGAAGAAGCTTATTTCCAACTTCCATAACTTCCAGGTTGTCAAAATTCTCAAAGTTGAAAACCAAGAAGCCGACTTCTTGTCAAGGCTCGCCTCATCCGACGCAGACATCAAACAACCCACCAACTCACAATATTTGGCAGCAAGGATAATCGAGTGTCGACCAGACGACGAGCCGCTAGAGATTGAGGACAAACAAAGCTGGATCAATCCTATCATGAGTTACCTTCGAGATGGTACCCTCAAGTCTGGCCCAAAGGAAGATCGCCGAGTCGTAACCAGGTCAGCTCGCTATAGCTTTCTTGATGTTCAATTATATAAGAGGTCATGAACCTTGTCTTTCTTGCGGTGCTTGCGCCCCACTGAGGTAAACCACGTCCTCCAGGAGATATATGAAGGCATCGAAGGAGACCCCCTCAAAGGAAAAGCCTTGAGCCACAAAGTCCTTCGGCAAGGAACTATTGGTCCACCATGGTAAAGGATGCTATGGAATTCACCTAGAAGTGTGATATGTGCCAATGCCACTCAAGTATCCAGTTGCGACTGGAGGCTCAACTTACCCCGATCGTGAGTCTAAGATCTTTCGTGCTTTGAGGAGTTGACATCCTCGGCCCCTTCTCAGGTTTTGTTCAACAGATAATGTTTTTTATTGTAGCGATAAATTACTTTACCAAGCGGGTAGAGGCAGAGTCTTTGGCATCTATCACAGAGAAAGTATGTCAAGTTTCTTATGGAAGTCGGTTTTCTGCCGCTTTGGAATCTCAATAGCGTTCATTATCGACAATGTGCGCCAATTCAACAACTCCACATGCAAGAATTTTGTGCGGAGTTCGGGATCGAAGCAAGGCTAACCTTGGTTACTCATCCTCAAGTAAACGACCAAGTCAAGATAACCAATAGAACTTTCCTCCACAGCTTGAAAACCCGGGTCAAGCAAAATGGATCTAGCTGGGTCGATGAGACCCCCGGAGCATTATGGGTGTATCGAACTACTAGCCAAACTCTGATGGGTGAGACTCTGTTCGCCCTAGCCTTCAGTGATAAAGCGGTGATCCCGGCAAAAATCGGGATGCCTACCTCTCGAACACGGATGTTTGACCCTTCAGCCTATGAGGAAAGGCTCAAGGCCGAACTTGACCTCTTGGAAGAGAAAAGGGATTGCGCCAGCATCAGAGCCGCAGCATACTGTCAGAAAGTCAGGTACTTCTATAATTCTAAAATGAAAGAAGTCAAATTCTAGCCTGGCGACCTAGTCTTTCGGGAGAACAAGTTCCAAGGCCACAAGGGTCGAACAAGGAAACTAACTCCCAACTAGGAAAGGCCATATGTTGTAACGAAGATTGTAAGACCTGGCACGTATTGGCTAAAAGAAATTGGTGGATGAGAAAGTAAGCAACCGTAGTATACCGAGCATCTGCGCCGGTACTATCAATAAAGCTAAAGGTCTTTTATTCCTTTTTACATTGCCTATGGCTCTATCTTCCACAATCTATTGTCAAAGTCTCCCCAAGAGGTTGAGCGAGCAATACTCGTCAAAGTCCCCACAAGGGGTCGAGTGATAGACACTCATCAAAGTCCCCTCTAGGGGCCGAGTGATCGCTTGCCAATACTACCGCAAGTGTATGGGTCACGCAAGTAATATAGCGGATTATGGAAAAGTCGGGTATCAAACCACAAAGACCTATAAATACTAGTACTAATTGTTCGTCTATTATCTACTCTATCCAAGAGTTGATGGAGTTTTAATCTAATTGTTAAACAAAAGAAAACCTGGAAATCAACACGCACAAAAACAGGGTGAACTAGTGAGGGCAATCAATCATTAAAAGGAGATAACCGGGCAATGAATCCCCTCTAGACTCTTGTGAAAGATGTGGTTATGGATTCCTATATTGATGAATACTATGTTATGGACCAATGGTTCCTATAATACTTTCATCCCTCTCTTGAGGCGATTACTAAACCTAATACCCTTATTGTATGAACGTTCTAGGGAACCTATGCCTTGGAAGAGCTATGGGAATAAGAAATCTAAAGGAGTCTCTCGCCTTAGTACCCGATCTCTCAGCGTATTCACAGCTCTTTATATTGAAGTAGATCTACATCAGGGAGGCGTTCACTTCTTCCCCCAGTGAATCCTATTGGTAATTCAAGTTGTCGCAACGTAGATAACCAATACATACAAGACATTCAATAGACCTCAAAGCATAAAGTATTCATTCAAACATAGAAATCCATAACAAAAATTAATTCCTAATCCGGAGGTTCATCATGTCCCAAGTATCTAACAAGTTAGTTCCCCATCAAAGGGGAACACAAATCCAATACAAAATAGGAGAGAAAGGAATCAAACATAATGTGAAACACCCTTCCCTCCAGCGTTCCCTCCACCGTTGGCGAGGACTGTTGGCGAAGTGCGCATAGCTGCGATGAGAACGTCCCTTCAATGCTTACCAACACCTCCTCGGCTCTAAGATATTCAATAAACCCTAATCTCAAGGTGAGAAAAGGGGTGGGAGCTCCAAGGGTTGAGAGATGATCAAAATATTATTCTAAATATTCTATATTTATAGTTATAGTCCCTCATGCGTTTTAAAGATATATGATGTCATCTGGGTTTACATGAGTCCGAATCTGGAATAAAAATAAGTCTGGTTGAGCCTGGATCTAAATCTACATGGGCAGTTAAACGGGTGCATGGGCGCCCGCGCACTTCTCAGGATGAAACTGGATGACCCGCACAAGTAGTCATGCATGCCAGTGTGCTTCTTGGGAAGACTCAAACTAGTCCACGCGGTTGACCGCGTGGGAAGGGGGGTGCCCGCGCGCTTCTCGGTAAAATCTTGCACTAGTCTATAGGGTCACGCGGAGGTGCTGTGCCGCTATGTGTATGCATGTGTAACCGAATTTCTGCTTTGTGCGGGTGCGTACACCTCAAATGATGCCGAATCACTTCCTTTTTTCTCTCGAGGCTTTCCAATGCCCTGTAAATGAAAATTAACACAATTTAAGTACTAATGGGCTAAAACTACTCCAAACCACATACATAATGTACATGAAAATGGTATGAAAATATGATCAATTGAACGCTTATCACCGAGTACTGAAAAAATCTCTACAGTGGGCCCAGCCTCGCACTTCAACTCTCGGTCAGGAAACCCCTACGATGGGCCCAACCTTGAGCCTCGGCAGGGAAACCCCTATGATGGGCCCAACCACAACTTCAACGCTCGATCGGGAAACCCTTATGGTAGGCCCGACCTCGAGCCCCGGCTGAACCTCGCACCTTAACTCTCAATCGAGAAACCCCTACGGTGGGCCCGACCTCGAGCCTCAGTTGGAAAACAACTACGGTGGGCCCAACCTCGAACCTCAACGCTCGGTCGAAAAACCCCTATAGTGGGCCCGACCTCGAGCCTCAGCTGGGAAACCCCTACGGTAGTTGTCACGCCCCGACCTAGATTCCAGGGTCTCGAGCATGTGCACAGACCGGCCGTACCCAAGTAGAGGCGCACCTCACTCGAACACACGGCCTAGGTGAATCATTAAGCATGCAATATAATAACTCAGAATGTTATAATTAATCAGAGTTTTACAGCAGAATTTAAAATCAGGTTTTAGTAACCCTATACAAAACCAAGGCCCTACAACGGTCCTATAAAAATATCTCACACACAAAAAAAAAGTCATAAGTGGTCCTCAAACCTCGGCAAGCTATCCAAGTCTCTCACGCAGCTCCTGAATCTGGATCAGCTATCCCTCAAAACTTGAAAGAAAGAAAGAAGCAAGTGGAGTGAGCTTTCTAAAGGAAAGCTCAGTAAGTACCCTGCAGGGATCACAATGAAATCCAACCAACACATGATGATAAGAGATAAGTCAAAATGAATATATAAAGCAATCAACAAAACAAGCCAAACAAATGGGGCCACACCCCTCACTAGTAAAGCACTAGGAGTCTACCACAAATGATAACAACGGTAAAGATTCCTATCTAATAACAGCCCTTGGGCTCTGGAAGAGAATTCCAAGAACGAAGCTCAGCAAACGATCTCCTGGACAACAACAGTAGCAGCTTCAGCTACAAACGATCCTCCGGTCGCAAGTCGATAGCACCACCTTCCGCACGTATCGACAAGGTCAGCGAATCAACCCCATTAACGTGGAGGACAACCAGAGTATCGTCCATCTGGACCCGAAATGCTAGGGTGTCCTTGGTCCCTGACGCTCCCCAAACGGAGCCTCCACGCTTCACTATACCGGGCAGAAGAACAAACTCAGTTAGCGCACACCTACCCGGCCAGTACACAAGACCATGTGCGCACGTATCGGTCACAGGAGGGCATACCCACTGAGCATTTCAATAACATGTAGTGAAACTTTACACTCCTATCTGGATGGAGCACAGACTCACGTGTTTCTACGGCCACGTGTCGATCAACGGATCATCGTGTTCAGTAAACACTATCTCTCACACATCAACCATATACATACACGAAAGGAAACAAACAACAAGGCAAGTATGTGCATGTAACCAATAAACAGATCGTCATGAAACAAACGGGTATGGTAACAAATAGCAATCATCAAAGTCAAGAAAATCCCAAAGATGGGTGGAAACTAGGCAAGAGCACTTACGCAAATATAAAATCAAAGATCAAATAAACAATCATCCAAAGATAGGGGAACTAGGCAGAAGTACTTACCTCTATCCAAAGTCTGCTCGACTGACCCGTGTCACTTCTGACGTGACTCAGCGCGTTACGTCCAAATCTGGTAACGACAACCATAACTTAGTACCATCACTAAAACAAGGTGGTTTATTATTATCATTTGTGTTGATGGAGAATTATGGTAATTCTGCATAGCTATAATGAACTGCTCATAACTTCTAATCTGGGAACCCGATCTGGCTGATCTAAGATTCGTTAGAAAGGACTTTCCCTCATCTTTCTAAGCTGCACATCCCGATCGGGGAACTACAGATGACCTAGCTGTCCCTCGAAAATGACAGGCAAACTATAGGCCACTAACCAACTTCTAACATGACCAAGCCCAACCTACTAACATTATCAATTAACACTCAAATTGATTTATTAACAAAAGGGCTCTCAAGTTAAATAATTATTTCATCTCAACCTTACCAAGCCAAGGGTCCATCAACTCTTTAACCCAATAGTGAAATGTGGCCTAACGGTTGAGCTAACTCAACTCATTAACCAACTTAACAATTGTTAGTTACGGTAGAGTAAATCAGACATGCAGCGGAAGCATTTATTCCAATTTCTTAGTTAACTCTTTAATAGCAATCCCAGGATCATATAAAGATGACATACATTAAATATAGAGAGTAAAAATCATTACCTCTTGAAGCTAATCAAGAATCCTCGCTATCTGGTAGTATTCAAATAAGGATCTTCCTGTTCAAGCTGTCAGATCCACTCCACGAACTTCAAAGTCACACTCAACACACTAGGACGTGTGTGGGCACGTAGGATAAAGGGAACAATGATTTTTGATCTCAAGGATGTACTCAACACATGAGATCCTTGAGACTTGAGAGAAGAGTAAAAGGCAGAAAAAAAAACTCTCTTATCTCCTTTTATTTTTTATTTAGGCTTATATATACTATAGATATTTGATATCTATATGATACGTATAATAGGATTAGGTTTAATTTTAAAACCAATTAATCCTAAAAAAACTTTTGACCAATTAAAATCAATTTATTTAAGATTTAAATTCAAGTATAGGTTTGATAAAATATTCAAAATATCTTAGCCATTTAACCACTTTATAAGATAAATATATTTATGTACTAATTCAACATTAAACATAAACATCAGTTAAAGACAATCTTTAACTTTATCTTATAAACTTAAACTTAAACTTAAATTAATATTAGCTTACAACAAGATAATATTGGTCACATTAATATTTAATTAATTCACAACTAATAAATATTGGACCAACTATAATACGTTTTTAATTAATTAATTCTTAATTAATTAATTACACATAATTATCTCATAATCATGAACTTGCACTGGAATATTAATTCCTTTGCAAATAAGCCCTTCTCTCATTTAACCATTATTACAAAAATCCACACCCTAGACAGTGTTGTATAGAGGTGACTTGGGGACCATGGACCTATAACACTAAGCTCCAATAAACCAGATCATTAATTAAACTCTTTAATTAAATAATCTTATTTATTAATTCCATTATTGCTCTACTATAAATATGGAATTGCACTTTAGTTGTTATAGAATTATATTTACTGAATCTTTCAAGTAGTCCATTGATATAATCACTAAATGTAGTTCTGCCCTCCAATTTATTGGTTCGTTTATTAGAGCTGGTCAAAATTATCGTTTTACCCCTCTAATAACCTCTTGTTCCTTAAGTACCATTAATTCACTAGTGAACAGTTAATTTATAATCATATTATAAATTTGAGCTCAATAACTATTCAGTTCCAGAATTAACCCTTAAGGGAACCAATATTCGATCCTTGAATAGGAAAGCTTGGATTCCATTCTTGTAAGAACATGTCCGACCATTCATGCCACCGAAGTCTCCAAAACAAAGTCACTAGTCCGACTATCGAAAGGCATCTTAACGAAAGTGAATTAGAAGACCCAATAGACACAAACAGGAGTTCATGACTACTCGTGATTTAGACCGATCTACATATGATCATCATATTGATATGAATTAAATCTTTATGGAAAGCGGTAAGTTTATAAAGAAATTAATTCACATCGGTCCAGCTTAGAGGGGGAACGGGCGGTTAATCGGCACGGGTTAACCCGCCAGCCCGGCCTAAGAAAATCCGGACCCGAATCGCCCGCCATAGGGACAACCCGTCGGGCCGGGTTGGCCCGCCGGAACCGGCGGGTCACGGGTCACCTTCGGGTGACCCGTGAACCGCCCGCCACATGTAGAACCGGTCGGGCCCAACCTACCGCCCACGGCTTTTATTTTTTAATTTTTTTTAAATATCTAAATGTAAATGAAAAAATAGCAAAAAAATTTTAAAAATATATAAAAAAAACTATGATATTTTGATATAAAAATAGAATGAGAAAAAAAATTTAAAAATTAAAAACTATAAAATTCATTATCCTACACTCATTATTCAAATATTAAGAAAATTAAAAAAAAATTATAAAATCAAAAAAGAGTATATAAATGGCAAGCTACTTAAAAATAAGAAAATAACCATAAAAATCTTCATCATTGACAACTAGAGAATGCAAAAATCTCTTTTGAAGGAAAAAATCAATCTATAAAATTCATTATCCTATACTAATTATTCAAACATTAACAATATCAAAAAATATAAAATTACAAAATCATATAAATAGCAAGCTACTTAAAATTAAAGAAATGACCATAAAAGGCCTTCATTATTGACAATCAAACATTGCAAAAATGTCATGAAAGAAAAAAAAAAAAATTCAAACAATAATAATCACTAACTTACCTTAATCATTCAAACATTAAGAAATCCCAACAAATTATAAAATCACAAAAAATATATGAATAGTAAGCTATTTAAAAATAAGAAAATAACCATAAAAAATCTTTATTATTGATAATTAGAGAATACAAAAATCTCTCTTGAAGTAAACAAAACACAAAATATAAAATTCATTGTCCTACACTAATTATTCAAACATTATAAAACCAAAAAAATAATAAAATCATAAAAAAAATATATAAATGGCAAGCTATTTAAAATAAGGAAATAACAATGAAAAGCCACATTATTGGTAACCAAAGAATGCAAAAATCTCTCCTCAAGGAAAAAAAACTCAAATCTATAAAATTTATTACACTTTCCTAATTATTCAAACATTAAAAAATCAATTAAAAAATATATGATGTTTACATGAGTGCAAAAAATTAAAAAAAAATTGAAAAATAAAAAATAAAAAACCCAACCCTTTTGGTTGACCCGGGTCAACCCGGCGGGCCAACCCGGCCCAGCCCGATGGGCCAACCCGCCGGGTCACGGGTTGGGCTTAGGTTGAACTGCAGAATCGCCCGCCACTATAGTGCCTGCATTTTTCCGCCTACCGGGTCACCGACCCGCTGGGTTTTGCCGCCGCCCGACGGGCAGGGCCAAAACCCGGCCTGTGCCCCCTTCTAGGTCCAGTCATATATGATCATAATCATATACAGCACCTTTACTAAGATGTCTATCCACATCAGCAATTCGGATCTAGATCTTATGCATTTTATAAATGCTTAGTAAACCGTACTAGCAACCATTCATTAAAGATCCCATACTTTAATATGTTGCTGACTATTTTATTCATTATCAATGACCTTAATCCTTTCGTACTAATACAAGGTCAAACTCTCATTATGAATAAGGGATCTTCAAATATTCATTATAATTATTTAATAATAATATAAACATTCAATTATACGATAAGACTACCAACTGCAGAGGCATAGGGATACTTTCTCATATCCTCTTCCTCTGTAGGTGTCTTAGGACACTGCTCCTTGGATAGAACAATTCCATGTCTGGTCGGTAACTGACCTTTCTTGGAATTTTCTATAGAGAATCATTCTAATACCTTCTCAATATAAGATGCTTGAGAAAGTGCCAAGAGCTTGTTCTTCCTATCCCGTAGGATTTGGATCCCCAGAATATAGTTTGCTTCTCCCAAATCTTTCATTTGGAATTTCTCAACTAACCACTTCTTCACTTTAGAAAATGTTTCTACATCATTCCCAATGAGTAGAATATCATCAACGTAAAGAACTAAGAACACCACAATCTTGTCTTTGATGTATTTATAAACACATGCTTCGTCAACATTTTGTTCAAAGCCATATGTTTTAATAGTTTCATCAAAAGTAAGATTCCATGATCTAGATGCTTGCTTTAATCCATAAATGGATTTCAACAATTTACACACCTTATGATCTTCCCCTTTCTTTATGAATCCTTCTGGTTGTACCATATAGATACTTTCGTCAAGAGAGCCATTTAGAAAAGCAGTCTTAACGTCCATTTGCCATATTTCATAGTCTAAACTAGCGGCTATGGATAAAAGTATCCTGATGGATTTTAGCATGGCCACGGGAGAGAATGTTTCTCCATAATAACATCTTCCCTTTGGGTATAGCCTTTCGCTACTAGCCTTGCCTTGAAAGTCTCTACTTTCCCATCAGCACCTCGTTTCTTCTTGAAGATCCACTTACACCCTATGGGTCTGACATCTTCAGGTGGGTCAACAAGTTCCCAGACAGAATTGGATTAAATGCTTCCGCTGCATGTCTGATTTACTCTACCGTAACTAACAATTGGTATCCGAGCCATCTATAAAAATGTATACATTAAAAAAATTGTGTGGGTTTCTTGCATTTTTTTATATATATGAGATATGTATGATGAATGGATGGTTTAGTTTTATGAATGTGTGGTTGTTTAA
Source organism: Dioscorea zingiberensis (assembly GCA_026586065.1). Lineage (NCBI taxonomy): Eukaryota > Viridiplantae > Streptophyta > Magnoliopsida > Dioscoreales > Dioscoreaceae > Dioscorea > Dioscorea zingiberensis. The sequence goes on along the minus strand of CM048818.1, from coordinate 48,766,976 downwards.
TAGATCATTTATTAAATAGTGACTATTGGGTTAGGCTTGTTTTTATTTTTCCTAGATCTTGTTGTAAGCCATCTAGGCCATAGGATTTTTTGTAATTTTTTTTTATATTATTATTATTTTTCGGAATTTTAAAAAAAAAATCTGCACAGAAGGAAAAACGGAGGAGGTCTTCAGCCTGACAAATGAAATTACAACCTTTAAATAATGAAGAGAAGAGAAGAGAAGCAACTAATGAAGTGTTCAAGCCCATTTTGCTATTATTTCTATTAATTCAAAGGTTGTAATTTTAGAAATACCCAATAGTCACTCGGTCTATTATTCATTGTTTATTTATTTATTTACTTGGTATTTATTTAAATAAATGTTCATTAATGTGATTGATAACATGATCATGCATTAGTAAATTACATGCCATACATGAAACCCCACACAGTTTATTAATCATGTATCTCATAGTAGAAACATGATTATTTAGGATTGTCCTATATGTTTATATGAATTGTTTTGAGAAATCAATTGCATGTAAACAACTAAGTTAGTTGAACTTGGTAAAACACACCAAAATTAAAGGCAATTAATTTAGGCCTTTGGCATAACCGACTTTATTTAAAATGAGTTTTATTTAAAGTTTGATGAATGTAATGGTATAGTTAATTAAAGGTTTACCTAATTGAGAACTAGGCTATTCATAAGTTAAATAAATCCTAGTCCCATTAATTAATTGTGTTGCATTCATGGGGTTATTTATAACTATTAATTAATTTGGAATTAATTAATTACTAAGAAACACGTTATTCCAAAATAGTAAGTGGGAGAAGGTTGACATCTCAATGTGACCTACGGTCTCCATTATTAGTACAACACCGTGAGATATGGGGAGGGCCTCGCGGCAACTTTGTTTCTGTCCCCCTAAGGAAGGTGTTGAACCATATCAATACCAAGGTTGGCTTCTTATGAAGATAGGACTAAGTGATGTATTTTAGGTTTGACCGACCCTAAGGCGGCACTCCTAAGTTAAGTCATGGATTCCGAAATAATGGGTTACACTCACAAAGTCACATTTAAGCTTTCGCAGCGGTTAAATGTGTCTTGACCAAAAAGCGGTACCTTATAATTTAAAGAGAAAATAAAGAGTTATTTTAAGTTTAAAGAAATAAGGATAAGATTGTCTTATAGACTATCTGGGATTAATTTGACCGACCCTAAGGCGGCACTTTAATAGTCGGGTAGTTTTATCGTGGAATAGTAAATGCTAAGTTTATGTGTTTCGAATTGATTGCATTCATGCATCACATTTACTTTCCAAAACCTTGATATTTATTCAATTATATTGATTAATGTATGTTTTATTTTCAAGAAGAATGTCAAACATTGCCAATCTTGGATCGCTTTACTATCGCTTGAAAACTGAATGGTGATAATTTTGTGAGATGGAAATCTAATCAATTTGATCTTTGATTTGTGAGAGTCACAAATTTGTCCTTACTGAGGAATGTCCTCAAGAGCCCGCTGCCAATGCCCCGAAAAATGTTCGGGACAAATATGATTCTTGGATTCAATCCAATAATAAAGCAAGGTGCTACATGCTTGTAATCATGAATGACGTTCTTAGAACCAAGCACGAAGGCATGGAAAACAGCTTATGAGATAATGGAATCTCTTCAAGCAATGTTTGGGCAACAATCTGATCAAAGTCGTCATGAGGCTACTAGAACCTACATGAACACTAAGATGAAGAAAGGTACTTCTGTACGTGAGCATGTTTTGAACATGGTCAACATAATGCATGAGGCAGAAATACATAGGGCTACCATTAATGAGCGAACTCAAGTTAGCATTATACTTGAATCATTCACACCAGCTTTTTCTGCTTTTACAACCAACTATGTTATGAACAAGTTGGAATTCAACATGACCCAGCTGTTGAATGAACTTCAAACTTTTGAATCGCTCAATAAGAGTATTGCAAAAGAAGGTGAAGCCAATGTAACTGAAGAAAAACCTTCATCTTCTAATGATAAGATCAATAAGAGGAAGAAGTTCAATGGAAAGTACAAGAGTAAGGACAAGAAAGCCAAGAAGGGCAAAAAGTCACCCAAAGCCAAAGAGAACAAAAAGGACAACAACTCCAAAAAGAAAGATCCCAAAGGAAAATGTTTCCACTGTGGAGTTGATGGCCATTGGAAGAGAAACTGTAACAAGTATCTCACTGAGCTGAAAAACAAGAAAGGTAAATCAGATTTTCTTGTACTTGAAGCTTGTGTAGTGGAAGACAATGTGTCATCTTGGGTCATTGATTCAGGAGCCACTAACCATGTTTGTTCTTCTTTTCAGATACTTGAATCGTCAAGAGAACTTGCTGATGGTGAGGTGACTATGAGAGTGGGAAGTGGAGCACTCATCTCACCTAAAGCATCAGGGACAGTCCATTTGAATTTTGGAAATAAATTTCTTATTTTGAACAATGTTTATTTTATTCCTGGATTTTCTAGAAATTTAATTTCTTTGTCTATGTTGCATGAACAAAACTATGGGATTTCTTTTAATAATAATGAGATTGTTATTTCAAAGAATGGTTTTGCTTTATGCCATGCAACTATAGTAAACGGACTTTATATGCTTTATCCAACTGAGCGGTCACTAAATAATTTTGAATTATTTAAAGTAGCTAATCCACAAAGTAATAAAAGATAAAAGTTTTCTCCTAAAGATGACACATATTTATGGCATCTAAGACTTGGCCATATTAATCTAGATAGGTTAAACAGGTTAACAAAGGAAGGTCCTTTGAGGGAACTAAAAGTTGGAACCCTTCCAGTTTGTGAGTCCTGCCTAGAGGGTAAAATGACCAAGAGATCCTTTTCAGCTAAGGGTAACAGAGCCACAGAACCATTGCAGCTCATATATAGTGATGTATGCGGACCTATAAATATTCAAGCTCGAGGTGGTTATGAATACTTCGTCACTTTTATTGACGATTATTCAAGATATGGTCATACTTACCTAATGCTGAAAAAGTCATAGACTTTTGGAAAGTTTAAAGACTTTAAAGCTGAAGCTGAAAAACAATTAGGTAAATCACTAAAGACACTTCGATCTGATCGAGGTGGTGAATACTTGGATTTAGAATTCAAAGATTTCTTGCTGGAGCATGGTATTCGATCCCAACTCACAGCACCTGGAATGCCTCAACAAAACGGTGTTTCAGAAAGGAGAAACAGGACCCTATTGGATATGGTCAGATCCATGTTAAGCTACTCCTCACTTCCACTAACATTCTGGGGATATGCACTTCAAACGGCGACGTACATTTTGAATGTAGTCCCATCTAAGTCAATATGCAAGACTCCCATAGAGTTATGGAATGGTACTAAACCTAGTTTGCACCATTACCGCATATGGGGATATCCAGCTCATGTACTTAGACCTAAATCTGGGAAACTGGATTCAAGGTCTGAAGTGTGTTTCTTTGTTGGCTACGCTCCAAAAACACGAGGTGGTTATTTTTATAGTCAAAAGGACCAAAAGGTATTTGTGTCAACAAATGCAACCTTCCTTGAACATGACTATATGACTAACTATAAACCTCGGAGCAAAGTAGTTCTTGAAGAACTGGCATCTGAACAAAGTAATCCATCTACATCATCATCTCATAAACGACAAACCATAGAAACCACAGTTCCTGAAAAGGAAGCCCCGGTGCAACGTCGTAGTGGGAGGGTTGTTAGACAACTTGTGCGCTATAGACACGAAGCACATGTCCTTGTGTCAGACACAGATAAGGACGATCCATTAACTTTTAAAGAGGCAATGGATGATCTTGAAAAGGAGAAATGGCAAGATGCCATGAATCAAGAAATGGAATCAATGTATTCCAATTCTGTCTGGGAACTTGTTGACCCACCTGAAGATGTCAGACCCATAGGGTGTAAGTGGATCTTCAAGAAGAAACGAGGTGCTGATGGGAAAGTAGAGACTTTCAAGGCAAGGCTAGTAGCGAAAGGCTATACCCAAAGGGAAGGTGTTGATTATGGAGAAACATTCTCTCCCGTGGCCATGCTAAAATCCATCAGGATACTTTATCCATTGCCGCTAGTTTAAACTATGAAATATTGCAAATGGACGTTAAGACTACTTTTCTAAATGGCTCTCTTGACGAAAGTATCTATATGGCACAACCAGAAGGATTCATAAAGAAAGGGGAAGATCATAAGGTGTGTAAATTGTTGAAATCCATTTATGGATTAAAGCAAGCATCTAGATCATGGAATCTTATTTTTGATGAAACTATTAAAACATATGGCTTTGAACAAAATATTGACGAAGCATGTGTTTATAAATACATCAAAGACAAGATTGTGGTGTTCTTAGTTCTTTACGTTGATGATATTCTACTCATTGGGAATGATGTAGAAACATTATCTAAAGTGAAGAAGTGGTTAGCTGAGAAATTCCAAATGAAAGATTTGGGAGAAGCAAACTATATTCTGGGGATCCAAATCCTACGGGATAGGAAGAACAAGCTCTTGGCACTTTCTCAAGCATCTTATATTAATAAGGTATTAGAAAGATTCTCTATGGAAAATTCCAAGAAAGGTCAGTTACCGACCAGACATGGAATTGTTCTATCCAAGGAGCAGTGTCCTAAGACACCTCAAGAGGAAGAGGATATGAGAAAGTATCCCTATGCCTCTGCAGTTGGTAGTCTTATGTATGCCATGTTGTGTACGAGACCGGACATCTGTTATGCAGTAGGGATAGTAAGCCGTTATCAATCAAATCCAGGTTTGGAACACTGGATTGCAGTAAAGCACATTCTCAAGTATCTTCGGAGAATGAGAGATTATATGCTTGTCTATTCGGGGGGTGACTTAAACAATATTGAATATACTGATTCTGATTTTCAATCAAATAGAGACAGTCAAAAGTCGACGTCTGGATCAGTTTTCACTCTTGGAGGTGGAGCTGTGGTCTGGAGAAGTATTAAACAAACCAGTATCGCAGACTCAACCATGGAAGCCGAATACATAGCAGCTTGTGAAGCAGCTAAAGAAGCGGTTTGGCTTAGAAAGTTCTATACTGATCTGGAAGTTGTTCCAGACATGGATAAGCCACTAATCCTATACTGTGACAACAGTGGAGCAGTAGCTAATTCAAAAGAACCTAGAAGTCACAAGAGAGGGAAGCATATAGAGAGGAAATATCATCTCGTTAGAGAGATCATACAGAGAGGTGATGTGACTGTTATGAAGATAGCGTCGGAACAGAACCTAGCAGATCAGTTTACCAAGCGCTTCCTGCAAAGCCTTTTGACGGCCATGTACGAAATATGGGCTAAGAGAGATGCCTCACTTGCTTTGAATGCAAGTGGGAGATTGTTGGGGTTTATGCCCTAAAAGCAAGTGTAATAAGACATTTTATTAATAGATAATAAAATGTCTTATTACACTTGCTTTTAGGGCATAAACCCCAACAACAATATCCAGCTTTTATAATTTAATTGAATTTAAATCTACCAAATTTAACAGGTTATACTCACTTAACGATATTTTGTGGCTTAATCTATCAAACCTCTTCATTAAACCCATTGTTAATGAGCCTATTTAAACACAATGTTGTTAATGATTATTCATGCCTTTACAGGTCCTCAATGGTACTAAACATCATCAGCCTCACAGGTCATTAAATAGAGTTCAACACCTGGTTAGTACCCAACTTGACAAACTCAATCATTTATCTAAACAACTTTACTCATCCATTTAGTACTCAGGAACCATGCATCCAGACTCCCTCTCCTTTCTAACCTTGCAAATAAAATTAGAGACTATGCCTCAACTATCTCCAAAGCTTCATGGAAACTTTGTAACTTAAGTCTTCCTCTTCAAACCAAAAAAACCCTACCAGAATTCATCCATAGCCACCATCCATAGTTGAACATCTACTTAAAATAATAGGAGTTACAACTAGGTCACCTCCTCTATCTACAAATTTACTTAACTACATCTTCAACTTAGTTTATTATGGTTCAACAATGCCAACCATACTCATAAGCAAAACTTAATCAACCCTCAAACACACAAGTTTTTGTAAACCCTAATTAACTACTCTCTGAATAACAAAATCCAGCAATTAACCCCCACACCTTCTAACAACCTTATCAAATTAACTCATCCTCTAAACCAACTCTATATAATTTGCAACTACTAGATCCTCTATCAAACCTTATTAAGAAAATCATACCTCTGCCTCCCTTCAACTAATCAAAGAAAGCAAAACACCATGCCTACTAACCCCCATTAACCTCTTCATATTTCCACTGTGAATACTCACCACCATCCATGAAAACCGGAGAGCTACATAAACCAGTGAATACATACAACCACTGTCAACCTCCCCTGGCCATGCTACTACCCACAGTAAGACCCCATTATCATCTACTCACCCTCTACAGAGCTCTAAGTTTTATTACTTACATATGAGTACCATTAACCAATGAATCCTCTCCACCATCTAAGAGTTCCTATATGATGGCATATATACTAGTTTTGATGAAGTTTCAGAGTCCCAGAAAGCTTACCGACGAGCGACAACGTCTCGTAGCGGAGCTCCGGTACTGGAACCATTCTGAAACTCCAAGCATGTCAACTGTGCTGCACCCCCACCCCTCCGAACTCCGACGAGCTCTTTTGCTATACAGCACCACCACCTCTCTTTTTCTCTGTCTTCCATGAAGGAGGAGTCCGCCGCCGTCCGGAAGGTACATCTAGGGTTTGAGGCCGGTCCTCTCTATTTATAGGAGCTTTGGGGAGATCATGGAAAATCCTAAATCATATTGATAAGGCTAATTCGAAATTTTCAAACGATTCACACAGCTGGCCGTGCGAGATTAGCGGAGGATATCAAGCTGAAAGTGTTTCTCTATCTAAGACTCTCTCTATATCTCTCTCTATCTCTTAATATTTATCTCCATTCATATTTAAACATAAATAAAAAATAAAAAAATCTCCATGCATATCCACATGAGTTGCTTTCAGCCTATACTATGTATATTATTATGTTATTCTTTTACATATAATCCCAGCTGCATGCTTTTATTCTTTGATCCAAAACTAATCTAATCCTATAACCATTAACGCCTTTTCCATGCTATCCTTATATATATTACTATTATAATCAAATATTCCTTATATGTTATAATCAATCATACATCCCTTATATATATACCCATCAATCTCATCATGCTTTTTAATACAACTTCAACCATACTTCCCATAATACATATATATATATATATATATATATATATATATATATATATATATATATATATATATATATATAGGCAATTCGTCATCTACGGACGTGTGTAGATTAGAAATCTAGGGATCTCTGCAGATCAGCTGTTGGATCAAAATTTAATGGCCGAAAGTAAGCGCGAGATATGTCATGTTCACCATCCAATCTTGAAGCTCTGAACTACTCTAATGGCTCTCCTCCCCCCTTCTCTTGTCAAACCTATAGCCAACCTGACCACCATCACCCGCCATCGCCTTCCTCTTGACCTTAATTCCATCTCCCCACTTCCAAGACCCTTCCTTTCCTCATTTCCATCCTTCTCCGCCATCTCCAACAAATCCCTAATCATCTGCTCCGTCTGCTCCTCCGCATTCATCAAGTTCTCCGATATCACAGGCTTTGACGTAGTCTCCGATGACCTAAACGATGACGATGCTCTCGCTGCCTCTCTATGGAAAGGCGTCGTAGTGTACCGCAGAGACGTGTCAGTGACCCATCTCGAGTATGCCACAACGCAAGATGGGTCACAATGCTGGGTTTTTCTTCTTTTTTTTTCATTTTTAGCTTATTTTGATGATACATTTGCCAAATTATCTTTCTATCATTCTCTTGATACATTGCTGTAGATTATCATGAATGTTTTTGTTGTATAATAGTCTGATAATCCATGAAAACAAGACGACTCCACACCAGAAACAAGCTAATGGAAACTAATAAACATCTTTCATTACTGTAGACAGGGAAATCCTTTTGCCTTTTGTGGTTCATCCTCAGCTCATCACATCATAAGTGGAGTAATATGCTTGATTTTCTATGGATCTAGACTACATTGGAGAAAGATTTCCAATCAAAGACTCTGAAGTTAAACTAGAGTTTGTGTACAATCTCAATGACTGCTCTTCCTTCACTAGTTGAAGGGTTGTTGAAGCTACTTAATAGTAGGCATGAAACAATATATGTGTAGGTTTACAATTTAATACTGTCAAAATATATATATATATATATATATATATATATATATATATATATATATATATATATATATATATATATATATTTGTTTTTTTTTTTACAGGTTAGATGTTCATTTGGTTTGTTTACAAGTTTATATCATTTATTTGTTCTTTATCAAACTTTAGTGTATTCAATGATAGGCATTACTTGTTATTTGTTTGATTCAGTAAATCCCAGATAGATGAAAGGCTACTTTTCTGATTTACTGTTCTTTCTGCAAAATGATCTGGCAAGTTGATAAGTTGTGCAGATGAACATACCAAACCCCTTAAAGTGTATCACTGCATACATTGATATGCCAGACAAGTAGTCTGAAGTCAGATTACAATTCACTTATTCAACTTACATCCAAACAAATTACGAATAATGAAACAAAGGGTGATAACTAACAATTTCATTAAATAGGAACATGTCGTTAATAAGTATGGCATCTATGCTGCCTTCTTTTATTCTCTTCTCGTATGACTCTTCGAGTGCCGTTGGCTTTGGCATTGAGCAATCAATGACGTTGTAAACCTTTTCACCAAAACCATATGGATGATTCTGATGAGAAGGCACTGAAAGATCTGGTAATTCAACATTGGATCAACATTAGTTGACAGCCTGCATTTCTATCATCTCCTTTGCATTTGCTTTCCAAGGTCTTTGAGAGGCCCATATTGTTTCTACTGTGCATCCTTCTTATTGCAACTACAACTGCTTTTGTGAAGGTTTGCTCCATACTGAGGACATAATCCCTTGCTTCCTCAATTGGATACTCAATTAGCAAAAGAGTGAAATTTGAGAAGATCCTCTCCGCAGCAGGCTCAGCACACCTGGGAATGAATGTAAGATAATGGCTACAATAAACATCATTCTATTCAACATAGGAATATCTTAAACTAAAGTAAGTAGACAAGCATACCAAACAAATCAGATTATTAGATGAGTTCTTTACGAGATCAAGTATTTTTAAGACTTCACATACTTGCTAAGATCGTTCACACATGAGGCATCCCTTAAAGGAAAGGCTTTCTCTATATTGTGTTACAACTGAAGATAACACAATTTCTACATATCACATAAGCGAAAAGCTAACAACTTAAGACAGTAAATTGTACCAAAAGTTTGAGTGAAAAATTGATAGCCCAATCTAAACATTGATGCAATCGACATAAGTTCCTTAATTGAATATTAAATCTCTTTAGCAAAATCATAATCCCACTTTAATGAAATAAAGTTTGAAAGTATGGGAGAAAATAATTCTCTTTTAGCTAGAAAGATCCTTGTTCTAAGTGATTACTTCCAAGCTCTTGGAGATGAGTGGATTTCAGGAATTTCAGTATCAATCCCAATCTTTCCAATCAAACAATTCAATTTCACAGTAATTATAAGAAAAAGCAACGCAAATTGAGATCTTTAAACAATATGAAATGAATCTCCAGCACACCTTTTGCAGCCAAGAGTGATGACAGTGCGAATGATACCATCGAGCTTCAGCTTGAGCTTCCTCCTCATGACATCGACTGAGACGAGAACAGGAGTTTCGTCATCGCCGTCTCTAGAGGATGAGCCATAGGTCCTCTGGGAGGGAAGCCGGATACCCATGGTGGAGGCGTGGGACCTCGAGAGGCCAGTGGAAAGCTTGGCTAGGTCGAGCCTCTCGAGCGTTGTGGCGTACTCGAGATGGGTCACCGACGCTTCCCAGTGTTACACTACGGCTCCTTCCTACAGAGAGGCGGTGAGAGCATCGTCATCATTGAGGTCATCGGAGACTGCGTTGAAGCCTATGATATCGGAGAAGTTGGTGAATGCGGAGAAGAAGATGGAGCAGATGATTAAGGATTTGATGGAGATAGCGAAGAAGGATGGGAATGAGGAAAGAAGGGGTCTTGGAATTGGGGAGATGGGATTAAGGTCAGGAGGAAGGCGATGGCAGATGATGGTGGTCAGGGTAGCCTTGGGTTTGCGAGGAGAATGGAGGGGGAGCTTCCATTAGAGAGTAGTTCAGAGCTTCAAGATAACACGGTGAACGCGACCGATCTGGCGCTTGAGCTCCCCAGCCGTTTCTCGGCTGTTGGATTTGATCCAACGGCTAATATAAGGACATCCCTAGATTTCAAATCTAGGGACATCCCTAGAATACTCGGCCCATATATATATATATACTCCCAATTTCAGACTTTACTAATATACCCAAACAAGTCCTCTTATTGAGAGGTACACTTTTCAGTTAGGTCTCATCATTTCCTTAAATTACCAAAAGGTCCTTGATAATCCCATTTAATCCTAATTAAGAGATTAATCGATTTAATCCCTCATTTTCAATTAAAATCCAATAAACTCCAAATACGAGGAAGTTCTCTAATTATCTAATTAAAGAAATTAGAAGTCATTTATTCTAACAAAAATTCAATGACCTTGTGGGTTTTCTTTTATTAACCACAGATTTTAGGAAAACAACTAGAAAAATAATAACCTAAAATCTTTGGATTTTACAGTAGGCCCAGCCTCGCACCTCAACTCTTGATCGGGAAGCCCCTATGGCGGGCCCGACCTCAAGCCTCAGCCGAAAAGCCAACTCAAGTTGTCACTCAGGCGAACAAATCTCACTCAAAGTAGAAACATTCAACGAAAAGGCAAGAGGGGAATGTACACATCACACAAATTGACAAGACACCTACGCCTCCCATTAGCAAGTAGTTTGTACAACTAATCAAAAGAGCAGACAAGGGAACCGATAATAAGAAAAGAAGGTCAGAAACAGGTCGACAACTTAAGAAGGTCCAACCTCATCCTCCAATGCGGCGATTACATCCCCAATGACCGTGAGAGAAGACTTCACGGAGGTGACATCAAGAACCTCCTCCTCGACAACCGTAGTGTTAGGGACCGACTCCTTAACGGTAGTAGGAGAAGGCTCTTCGACGGCAATTGCAGGGATTATCTCCTTGGCAGTAACAGCGGGGGCTAACTCGTCAACAATAACCGAGGGAACATCCTTAGCAACAACCAAAGGAACAACTTCAGCAACGTCATTTGCAGATATCCAAACAACCTTTCCTGAACTCAAAGTAACACAGAGATAAGGAGGGGGAGAAGGAGAGGAATCCTCACCTCGGGGTTCAGCACTAACACCCCTCCGTACCGAGCCTATCTCGAGATAAATCTTGAGGGCATCTACGTAGTCGATAGAGATGAGGTTCAGATTGGGTCGGGCCTCGGTGAGCTCCTGAAACATCTCTAACCCCTCATAACCCCATCTTGGAACATAGAGTCTGCCTATTCATTTTCAAGCCAATCGACCTACTCCTTCAAGTTCTCAACCTACCCTTCTGATAAAGAGAGAGAAGCTTTAGCAGCGGCCAAGTCTCTCAGGACCTCCTCATTCTCCTCCCTCAATTACTCGTGTCTGCTTGACCTCGATTGAGGAGACTCGTCTTTGAGACAAGTTCCTCGGAGATTTCACCATTCTCCTTTTACGAGGCCTGAGTCTGCTTTTTCAGCCCCTTCAAATTTGATTGCAAGGCATTGAACCTTAGCTGGAGATTCGCCAGCAAAATCTTGTTCCAGGCCAAGTTGCTGTGAAGCTCTTCTTTCCACTTCTCCAGCTTAGCAACCTACTCGCGGAGCTTGACTGCCTCCGTCGATTGCCTGGAAGCCTCATCCCTTTCCTTCGTCAGTGAAATGACTACGACCTTAAGCTCAACGACTCTTCCCTTAAGTCGGGCCATTTCTGCCTCTTCCTCACAAAAAAGTCTGGAGGCATCCGCCCAATGGCTAGCATGTATCAAAGAAAGCGGTTGGTTAAAAAAGACCAGGAAAGCAATCAGAGAAATAGCAAACCAAAGGCATGTGACAAGCGTTCAATTGATCATGTTTTTATATTAGTTCTTTGTACATTATTTATGTGATTTCAAGTAATTCTTGCCCATTGGTACTTAATTAGTGTTAATTCTTATTTTTAGGGCACTAGAGAGCTTCGAAAACGAAACAAAAGTAATACAGATCAAATCGAAGCAAAATCTCCAATTCACTGAAGCCATACTGGCTAGGTTACACCCGTAAGCGCCCGTATGAAGCAATTTATAGGCAAGCTTGCGCCTGTAAGCACCCATAAGGAGACTCTGAGCACAAATCCCCCAAATATACAGAGCTATATGGGTGATCATGCGCTCGTATCATCAACTGCTTGACCTGGAGATAGGCATACGGGCAATCTTATGCCCGTAAGACTGCCCATATGCCTTGTACTCAGACCCGACCTGACCCGATCTTATTGCTAATTTGAGTCCGGATTTGACTGATTGGGTCTCTAATCATGTATATTAACTTGAACCCTATAAATATCAGATTTATGGTTTAGAGAGAAGGCTTTTTGGGGGGAACTTGGTAACTCATCACCTCTCTTGGGGGCTCCTACCTTTTCTCCACCTTGGAGATTAGGGCATCATTGAAGATCTTGGAGCAAGAAGAGGAAGGCAAGCATCGAAGGGGCATCTCCACACACACCGCCAATGGTCATCGCTAACAGTGGAGGGAAGAGTGTTTCATATCATGTTTCTTATCTTTCTCTTAGTTATTGTGTTGGATTTGTGTTCCCCTTTGATGGGGAACTAACTTGTTAGATACTTGGGAATGATGAACCTCCGGATTTATGTGTAATCTTGCTTATATGAACTTCTATATTTGAATGAATGTTTTAATGTTTGAGAACCTATTGGATGTATTGTATGGTATTGATGCTTTACATTGCGACAGCTCTAAGTGTCAATCTAGATCTATAGGGGTATAGACAATAACGCTTCCTCTATATAAACCTAGATCTACTTCAATAGGTGGGGGTTATGAACACGCCGAGAGATCGGGTGTATCGGAGAGAGACTTTTTAAGATGGATTATTCCCACAACTCTTCCAAGATTGTATGTTCCCTAGAACGAATTAAGAAAATTAGATTAATAACTCACCTCGAAAGAGGGTGTGAAAGCATTGTAGGAATTCTTGGCCTATAACTCAACATTCATTAATTAGAAATCCATACTTACCCCAACTTATGAATATCTGGAGGGGATTCATTGCCCAAGTATCTCCCCTTTATAATTGGTTGCCATCATTACCTTCATCAAGTTGATTTTAAGCCACTTTCAATTTTAGAAATTAGATTAGGAATTCAACAACCTTTGGATAGACTGGGTAGTAGACAATTAGATAGAATTAGTGATCAAGGTCTCTGTGGGTTCGATATCCGACTTTCATAGTCCACTTTATTACTTGGTACGACTTGTGCACTTGCAGTATAAGTATAAGCATTAGGCTCACACACTATCATCATGCTTACCAAAGATCTGATGAGGGCAATGAGGGTAGTGGCCTCCTTCCTCCCGAAGACTTGCAGTTTCTCCCGAATGCCCACCTGGCACACGACATCAAAGATCTTAGCACCACCGTGGGGTCATCAAAAATCAGGACATCAGAATGTTGAATTGATGAAGGCTTGACGAATGTTTTCGAGGGCCCTGTTCCCGCTTTCCCAGTGCCTTCAGTCTCGAATTGAATTGATGAAAGAGTCGGGATCTAAAGCTCCTCGTCATACACTTTGCGAAGAAGACTGACATCAACGTCGTCTACCGCGATAATGGGCTAAGTCACAACCTCTTTCAGATCAACCTCGGGGATGAAGAGACCTCTAGAGGATGGATCGATGGGAGGCCAACCGCAGGTCCTTCCTCCTGTCACCACACCCTTCTCAATACAAATTATAGAGGCGTACTGTCAGACTCGGCGGAGGAACTCTCTGGAGGAATAGCAGGAGGCGTGATGTGAGCTAGCAAAAACCTTGACAAAAGGGCCCACCAGAGGAACATCCGGCTGAGCAACACGAGTCGGCGGAACAACTTGACCCCTAGGTGACGTCCGAGCCTTCTTCGACGGTCGAGGATTTTGCTGAAGGATGCTCAGCTCCACTCAAAGGCTCACCAACATCGCTCTCCCTTCCTCCCTCGGTCCCGTAGGACTCCCAATCATCTCTCTTCTTCTTCTTCAACCTGGGAGCAGTCACGAACCTGGTTAACAAACCACAAGTAATTACAAAACAGTCTCCATACTTCATTGGTTTGCCTACCACACAAGAGAAAATAAACCGGAGTGAGCCCTACCTATGGTTACGTACAGGCCGCAAGCCATGAGATTCTCCTTTGTCAAATATCTATCGATAGGAATCATAAAGAAACCTTCGAAATCCTTAAACTGGCTTTCCTCCTCGACGGTCATCCCCTCCTCATGGTCGATATTTTCCTTGGCAACACCCCATTTAGTCCGAACGTTCAACACCGGTTTGCAAGTAACAAAGAAGAATTTCTTGTTCCAATTCTTAACGTTCGAGGGGACAGGACCTAGGAAATGTCTCTATTACAAGCCGTGAAAAAATACCAATCGGTACCAAAAAGTGGATTCCGGCTAAAGAGGTGAAGAAACATCGCAAAGTCGGCTCAACACCAAAATGGTTCAAAACTACCATGAACCTACTGAGCAACCTCCATGAGTTCAGAGCCGGTTGGGAAGGACGGTTCATAATGAGCCAAAATTTCTTGGAAAATATTAGGAAATGGCAACCTAAGACCGTCAATGAAAACATTGTGATAAACAACAATTTCTCCAACCCTAGGTTTGCTAGCTCGGTCAGATGGTGAAGGAACCCTATAGGTGAAAGGGGGAGAAAAGATGTGAAAAGTATCGGCCGCCTCTTCAACATGATCTAGTTTAAGGATACTTGGGAAGGCCATCGACCCCTTTTTGCTCAGACTGTTAAAGGAGGGTGGTTTCTTAAACTCTACAGGAAAGGAAGCCCTTCTGAAGAAGAGGAGGAAGCCCTAGAAGTGGAAGAAGAAGCGCCCATTACCTTACGGAGAGAGAAATTTCTGAGAAAGTTGAAGCAGAGGAGGCACTATCACAAAAGAGGAAATCCAAAGCAGAGGGATGCCAAGAACGAAATGAGAAGATGAAGTTTGACAAAACCCTACATTTGAATCAATTAGAGACGATTCACTGAACGGCTAGATCACCTCAATGGCTTGGATCGCCCATTGAAATGACTCGTGACAGATGCGTAATACTTGGACCACGAAAGTCAAGCCCATTATTACACAGGCCATTTCTCTCCAAATGTTGTACCTCAAAAGGCGTGAAAGGGGGACAAAGGGGTGACTTACATTAAATGCTCACCACACTCCTTTCGGTATCATGTGGGCCCCAGGCGTACAACCCTAGCCTTTCGAAGCTTCCAATACTATTGTCCGACCCGACGCTCTGACACGACCATAGCAGAAGCTTCCAATGCATGACTCGGTCTTCCCAATACTCTGCTAGCTAACCTACGGCGAGGGCCTTGGGCCAAATCAAATCCCTTGTCATTCCTCAGTCTACCTCAACCCGCACCTACAAGGGAAATCCATCAAGAAGAAACGAAAGGCTCGGCAAGGTCACATTCCAAGATCCGCTTGCTTAGGATACTTCATTTTCCACCGGATAACCCTTTGAAGCAATGTCCGGCTCGATCCCAAGAAAGATGGTACTGAACAAAACACTGAAGGTTGTACCAGAGGAAAACAAAAGGGACCTTCAAATCTCTACAAGATATAGACGCAAATCCCACCTACTTATAGGCACAACCTATTGTGAAAATCAGTGCAAGTGGACATTAACAAAGCCTTGGAGACCACTCGTGACGCCTATGGAACAAGTTCCTCGGCATCCAACAAGAACTAAGAGACGCGGTCAAAACCCAGGATGACCGCCTGTCTTGCATTCCAAGGTTTAGCCTCAAGATGTTTCAACCGAAGCTCACATTGCTCAAACCAGAGTAACACTGCAAACAGTCGATCGACGACTGATTCAACTCGGGCTTCATCGGTTCATGACCCTCACTTATGAGACACCAGCCCATCTCAAACCTCACATATACAGTTACCATTCTCCGGCACAAAAGCTCCAACCTAATACAAACCTCGAAAATCCCACTGCCAACACGAACGCCAACCCTCGGAACGCCTTCTTGGATCCACTACTCCAGTCACTCATCCTAAGGCCACAACCCTTTCAGCCGACCCAATGCTTAACTCTTCGAACCGACTGAAACCTGAGAATCACTTGTCTATCACTCGGCCTCGGACACAAGCATACTTGGAGAGGGAGGGGGGGGGGGGGGGATGGAGGTAGGTAACTCTCTAAGCACCAGAACTTTCATCTTCTCCGACCCCCCCTCACTCCCACTAACTTGAGTGTCCGAGCTCCCCTAGCTGACGCTATCGTCCACTCTCACCTTCTTTGTTCCAGTATAAGATATGGTTGTCTCCTCCGGTGGTCGCCGCGGTCCCAACTCAACAAATAAATTGAATAGTTGACCGAGAGACCAGATCCAATCCCGAGGGAGAATCAGTTTTGACGTCAACAATAACATTATCAAATTTATTAGATCATAGCATATATCAATGAAAATCTTTTTCGTGATGCTTAAGTCATCCATATATATATATATATATATATATATATATATATATATATATATAATTATCCTCAAATAATTATTTAACTTAAATATAATAATTAAAAGGATTAATTACACTTTTCGTCCCTGAAAATGGTGTCATTGTTCACTTTTATCCTTGTATTTTAAAAATATTCAATACAGTCCTTGTGTATTGCGTATTCTATTCTATTTTGGTCCCTGACGCTGATGTAGTAGCCAAGTGGCATACAAATCAAATACAGTTTTTTTTTATTTTTCTTTTTTTTCCAGGTGGACGTATTTTTGCTTGTGTGTCATGACAGCTACCTGTATATGATGACATGGCATTACTATGTGCCATGTCAGCATTTTTTTCAAAAAAATAGATTTTTGCATTTATATATATATATATATATATATATATATATATATATATATATATATATAATGCTGACATGGCATGCCACGTCAGTTTTTTTTTGAAAAAATGGATTTTTGTATTTTTTTTTAAATATATATAAAAAATGCTAACATGGCATGCCATGTAAGCATTTTTTTTTAAAAAAAATAGATTTTTGTATTTTTTTTAAATCCATTTTTTTATATATATAAAAATGCTGATGTGGCATGCCATGTCAGCATGTCACGCCATTTTTTTTTGGAAAAATGGATTTTTGTTTTTTTTTTAAATCCATTTTTATATATATAAATGCTGACATGGCATGCCACGTCAGTTTTTTTTTAAAAAATATTTTTGTATTTTTTAAAAATCCATTTTATATATATATATTTAAAAAATGCTGATGTGGCATGCCATGTCAGCATGCCTTGTCAGTTTTTTTTTTTTTTTTTGAAAAAATGGATTTTGCATTTAAATACAAAATTCTATTTTTTTTTAAATAAAAATTGGGAAAAAAATAAAATAAAATAAAAAATCAGATTTCATCGCAGATGCCACCTAACCGCCACATCAAATAGATCAAAATAATGTAATACGCAATACACTGATCAGACAACATTTTTAAAATACAAAGATAAAAGTGGACAATGACACTATTTTCAGGGAAAAAAAAGGTAATTAATCCTAATTAAAAAGTCAAAAATTCTCCGGTAATCAAATAGGATTTTCCAGAGGTCTTCAAATCAACAACACAGCACTTATTAAGGACGAAGGTTTAGACTGTTTTTGTGTGCGAGTTTCGTAAACCATCGGGACCGAGCACCAGGTCCTCGTTCACAGCCCCGACACATCACCAGATTCACCACCCTTGGCCCTTGGTCCTCGCTAGGGTTTTGTTTGAACGTTCGAGGCATCAAGATCACGAGCTTAGAGCTGCTCTGCGTTCCTCCCGATCGCTCTGTCTTTGGTCTGTAAAACCTTGCAAGTGTTTAATGATGATTTCTCCCAAGTTGCAACCCATTTCCGACGCTCGCGTTGTTCGTTCCCCCGACGTGAGGTCAATCCCCTAATCTCACTTGTCCATTTATTCTTTTTATTCACAATATCCTGCCAAATTCGTTCTCTGATAGAATACTTCTTTGTGAGATTTCCCCACTTTTTGTTATGCACTAATTGATCCTGTATTCCACCTCGGTCTTGAATTACACGCAGTATAATGGCCATGCATTTGGTATAATTCGTGAAGGATAATGCAAATTCTTATGGGTGCTCTGTTTGCTTGTTTCTTGCATAGATTTTTTTTCTTCTGTATTTTTGACGGAGAGCATAGAGGAGGGTGAAAAGTTTTGACTTGAAGGAAACAAGTGTAATTTTTAGTCTTTAGTGGAACATTGTTGAGTAGTAAACCTAATCTAGAAATCAGTTCATTTGGACATTAGCATAGAGACTTGAAGGTCAGTTGTTGTTTGAGGACTGTCTTTGTAAGTCTGAGTTTTGATTCTCTGCCCAAGGATGCTGATCATGAGGCCTCATATGGAGAAGAAGTTTCAGTTGATTTTATTTTAGATTTTAATTCTTAAAGGAATTCTCTTCCTGAAGACAGTTCCAAATTCAAATTGACTTCACTCTATTTGGAGTTTGAGTTACAGAAATAAATTCTTGTGCATATATAAGACAAGTTAATGGGTCTCAATGCCTTTCATAATGCTTGTAACATATTGAAATTTAGATCGAATAAGGCACACGAGAAACTATTGAACAAAATCATTACGAAGGGACATATTTGAGTTGGATTATGTAATATTGTCTAGCTTATATAGTAATTTGCCTAAAATCTAACTCGGACTCCACTTTTGACGTGTTATCAAATAAAAATCTATGGTTTGTGGAGCTCATCGTACTCCATTCCTAACCTCAGTGTTTGTTGATAGACTTTTTAAACCTACATCCGTACAAATCTTTTGGCTTTTCTTGTTAAGGTACTGATCCAGAAACTTGAGAAGTCCTGAGCAACATAGTTATTTTAAATTTAAAATAAAAATAAAAATTACAAACTGTGGATTGGTTGTCAATGATGTTTTATTTTACATCATATCTAGTTGTAGTTTGCCGACCCCATCTAGTATAGGATTAAGGCTTAGTTGTTGTTGTTGTATATCTAGTTGTAGTTTAGCATCTTCGGAAGTTTAATCAAGACTTGTTTTAGAAATGTTCATTTGCAAATCATTATAATTTCTTCAAGCATAGGGAATTAACAAAACTCTGCCTATGTGAGCGTATGTGAGCATAACCAGTCAATTTAAGGTATATCATGATCATTTTAGTTCAATTAACAAAACTCCGCCTATTCTGTCTGAAAAACCTAGTATCCACTTGGTTGGTCAATTTAAGGTATATCATGATCATTTTAGTTCAAAGCAAGTTTGCCAGTATTTAGCATGTGTTTCATTGAAAATCTGTGGTTTGATCATCCAAACAGATGGTCATGGTTTTAATTTCAAAAATTTATATGTTAAGTTAACAATTTCTTGAGTTAATGCATTAATCTCCAATGTAGTTCACATTTTGTTTTTGTAGACTTGTGTTAATATCAATTTCCACAGAATTTGATGGTTGCCTTTTTTTGAAAGATAGAGCTGTTGATGCATAATTTTGTAAATTTTATATTTACATGTTTTGACTTTGTGGGAGTCCGCTGAGTGCTTTCATTGATGTGTTAGACTGTTTGGTGGGGAAACAAAACTCCGCCTATTCTGTCTGAAAAACCTAGTATCCACTTGGTTGGTCAATTTAAGGTATATCATGATCATTTTAGTTCAAAGCAAGTTTGCCAGTATTTAGCATGTGTTTCATTGAAAATCTGTGGTCTGATCATCCAAACAGATGGTCATGGTTTTAATTTCAAAAATTTATATGTTAAGTTAACAATTTCTTGAGTTAATGCATTAATCTCCAATGTAGTTCACATTTTGTTTCTGTAGACTTGTGTTAATATCAATTTCCACAGAATTTGATGGTTGCCTTTTTTGAAAGATAGAGCTGTTGATGCATAATTTTGTAAATTTTATATTTACATGTTTTGACTTTGTGGGAGTCCGCTGAGTGCTTTCATTGATGTGTTAGACTGTTTGGTGGGGAAACAAATGTCACCCTATTTCTAGTTTTATTTACTATATTGTGTTTCTTTTTCAGCTTCTCTTTTCCTATGTGTTGTAATATTGCTATTATAGCCTGCTCAAAAAATCTTCAGTGTTAACCCTCATTATATCAACATGCCACATAAAAGATCAGAAGTTGTGTCCAGATACGTGATCCCAACTGTATAACGCTTTCACTCTTTCTGGCTTTGTAGGAAAGATGCTGTGTTATAAAAAGCTGATTCCATCTTTATTACACTATTATTTCAGTTGTATCCTGTACGTTATATTTATTAAAGTAACTAATAGTCCCACATCAGATCATTTAGTGAATTTGGATTTGAAGAATATCAAGTTTGGCCTATTAGCTTAAGACTAGATGATATGTACTTGTTATGTATCTAACATGGTATCAAAGCTAATACATCTAGTTTGTTTGCAATGTGGCTAAGTAAAAAGACTAGCATGTGTCAAAGGATTTTATCAGATTACCTAATATATAAGCTTTTTGGTTGAATCGAACCTATGTACTATGTACCTAGTTTGCATCTAACAGTGCTTGGGGATTTATTTTTTGTATGGAAACCATCTTTAGTTGTATTGTAATGAAGAAAAACTTGAATGTAACATGATAGCAGACCAGCATTGTTTCCTTGATTTTATGAACTGGTGGTCTCTCATGCCCATTTGCCATCTGGGTTTTAGTGATGTTTTCTTAAGCCTAAGATTTCTTATACTCATCACATGTACTAGTTTGTACAAGCTCTATATAGCATATGAATGTTTTAATGCATAGAGTTTGATGAATAAGTTCCCAATCACAATAGTTTGGTTTATGTTGAAACTAAAAACAGAATGAAGAAGTTTCTAATTTAAGAACTGATTTTGTAGGCATTATTTGAACTAGTGAATCAATCTCTATCCTCTGGGTAGAGTCATTAGACAAGTCAATTTCTATCCTTTGTGAATGACGATATTGGTTACAATATGAAACTCTTCCTTTTACAGGATTTTCTTTCTTCTAGTGTTCTGTATCTGTGCAAAAGTTTATGCATTTTCCTCTTTGTTTACCTAGATGAAAGAGCAGGTGCTGACCTTAGCTTTGAAAGAATTAAAAATGAGTCTTTCAAGCTTACGTTTCAGTAAAACCTTTTGGTGGCGCTACTGAATTTATTGTTGTTAACTCATTATTTATCAACTGTGCATTAGTTCATAAACTTAGTGCATCCTGACGTCCAATATGCTGCTAACTGATCTACATTATAAATCTTACTGCTACACATTATATATTTTATTTCATTATTAGATTGCTAAATACGGTAAACTCCTGAGAACCATTTGAATTTCATCATTTGAGCTCTATGTAAACATCTTTCCTTCTCTGGTTAAACGTGTTGAACCTATGATTCTTATTATGGACACTTATAAGTGGTCTGCCCTTTTCTCTTAGGTTTTATGGGATCGTTCACTTGCTATTGCGAATAATGTAGGATGCCACCAAAATTGTTTAAGCTTGGATTTTTCTCTTGTGTAGGGGCACACCCTTGCAGATAATACATGTTAGCTGCAACTTCTTGAGGATATGGTCTGTCTACTCCTTGTATCAGTATCTATCTCAGCAAGGAGATTCCGTTGTAGTGTTCATCTTCTGTTGTTTGGTTCCGGCTTCCATTATTTTCTTGGTACTGCAAAAGCCTTGGAAAGGAAGGCCTCTACCCAATTCACAGGTCAGCTTTTTTCTTTCTTTCTATATATATATATATATATATTTCTTTACATCCATATTTTCCTGCCAATATCCATGGTTTGGGTGTTGTTTTTTGTGTGAAATTTCATTTTGGTTGTAATTATTTTCTCAAAATGCCCTATACTACCTGCTTCTTAATTTTTTTTACTGAAAGGAGAAGTTTCAGGTGGTACCGACTCTTATTAATGGCGGAATAATGGCGTTATATTTCATCTGCTGGGGAAAAGGTCTTTTATCATGTGGGCCATTGATGTAAGTATGTTAGTACCTAACAAAAATACTCTTGAATAAGTTGTTGTGTTTACATAATTTGTCAGTTCTGTAGATTATATATGCACCGATTGTTTCTATGGAGGGAGAGTTATAAATCACATAGATTGATTACACTGAGTTTGCTGCTTTCTAGTGGCACCTAGGTGCTTCGATTTTTTCCCCCTCATTTTACCGGGCAGTTGACTCTTCGAGACTGAGGGTACTTTATCACACTTCAAATTGTTTGCTCAATTTGGAAGATCTTACACTGTCAACTCAGTCAACTGGGTCCCTGAAATAGACCTGCATGTTCAACTGGGTCCTTGAACCCAAAAATGGTTTGAATTGTTAAATCAACTAAAATAACATGTTCAAACCAGTCTCTGGGTCCAACTTTGTTAGCCAAGTGGCACATCTGCCAAGTTAGATTTAAATACTTTTATTTATGTTAATTTGGTTGGAGAGATGCCATGTATTATCTGCTGTTGTAGGGCATGTTGCCACAATGCCATGCAAGCAATAATAGGGAACATAAAAATAGAAAAAAAAAAGGAAAAAAAAAAGAAAAAATCATGAATGAATGCCATGTGCCATCTGGCATGCCATTGCGGTGATGCATCATTGCCACTTCAAATTACACATGGTATCTTCCTATCAAAATCATCAAAAGTAAAAGTTTTTAAACCCAAGTTGGAGAATGGAGTGCCATGTGGCCAAAGACGTTTTTTAGGTATGAGTTGAATTTGTTGTTTTTCTTAACACCTATCCAAACTGTTTATGGTTCTAGGGCCTAGTTTAAGATGGGGGTCTAGTTCAGGAACCAAAAATGTCCTTTCAATGAAATAAATCTGGTTTAAGTCCATATGGTGATACTCATGATCAATGCAATTATTGTAGTCATGATGAATGACCATTTATGGGTACATTATTGTAGTCTTGATGAGTGGCATATGGTGATACTCATGATCGATGCAATTTATATAGCAAAACCAATCAGCATACAAGCATGCTAAGCTTTGAGAGAGCTAACTTAAGTTAATCATGTCCAAGAGCATTGGCTATAAAGGCAATTAAAATTGGTTATTGAGGAATCTTCATTTTGCTTGTTTGTAAATTTCCCAAACAGTGGAAATGCCTACTTTCTGATTATTGGAGATTAGAGTAAGGTTAATAGCTTTGTCTGCCAAGCTCACTTGTGATATATGAATCACAACAATGAAAATCATTTATAGCTTCCTACTTAGCTTTGACACCAACACGAGCTTGTTCATATTTCTTGGCTTGCAAAGTAGAAGATGACCCCAAAGATGGTATAATATTATGAGGTAGATATTTATCCTGATTGGTGGCCTGTTCATTTTGCGGTTTGTACAATTTATTTTGGGACTTTGATATACATGCATGGGCTAAAAAGCATGTATATACTTCTCTAGCTAAGTACAAAAATTCATTGATATTGCAATGAAAAGAACGAAACACTATGTTGCCCGTAACTTCAGATAACTGCCAAGTATAATTAACTCTTCCAGTGAGAAAAATGTTTAGAATCTACCTTGCTACAAATTTAATAGAGTATACCAGTTGGCAAACCATTGCATATTCTACCATTATTGAGGTACCAAATTTAATGTCTTATCAAGAGCTTATGTTTCCATTAAAAAAATAGAAATATTCCTACTCCCTTTTAAATGGAAGTGCTTGAATTGTAAAAGCAAAGGGAGCATAAGGTGGAGAGGCATAATGTGAAAACCTAATTTGAGTCATTTGATTAATTTGAGGTGGTAGCAGTCATGGAGAACCACATAGAAAATCCAATTATGTGGTGGAGAGATCAGTAACTGATTTATGTGATTATCACTGGACTTGATTTTGATTCATGCATTTGAAGTGGTCACTCTAGTCATGCATGGTCTAGTTTAATACCTTAGAGAAGCATCTCTGGTTTGCATAAATATATAGAGAGAAACTTGCAGCTTTGGGCTTATGTTGTTGCAAACAGGAAAGATAGTTGTCAATGGAACTCTACTTTTGATTGTTATATATTTGTTGGTGGAAGGCTTTTTACCGTGACAAACATGAACCAATTCTAGTTGCTTGTTTTTGCACTAAGGCTTTTTATTCAATAATTGATATCCTATATATATACATTTTATAATGCACAATTTGTTTTGGGACCTCAATATACATGCTTTTGGCCCGTATTACTTCTGGTAAAGAAGGAATTGTTTATACTGCTAGCAGCCCTGTCATCTATGAAAGAGTAACACATATTGATTTTTCCTTGTTTAGTGTAGAGGAAGGCTTTTTACTGTCACAAACTAGAATCAATTCTAGTCGCTTGTTTTTGCACTAAGGCTTATTATACAACGTCGCTTTCCTATATGTATACTCTTTATAATGCAATTTATTTCAGGGCCTCAATGTACATACTTGTAGACCGTATTACTTCTGGTGAAGAAGGAATTGCTTATACTGCTAGCACCCTTGGCAGTTATGAACAGGGAACACATATTGATGTTTCCTTATTTTGTTCAAGGAAAAAAATGTTTCCAGGCAAATTATGATATAGCATGATTTGCAAAATCACAACATTCACTAAAGCTCTTTATATGATTAACCAGCAGGTGATACATTTATCCAAACTTGGGATGGTTGGCAATTGTGCTCTATATTAAGGATGATGGGTTTTGTAATATTTTAAATTACAACTTGACCTTTGTGTTTTGCCAATGCATGCATCATGAAACATGGATGGCATATGTGGTTGTATTCTTGTTAAACATCTAAGTCAAGTAATAGTCGTGTTTTTTCATTAGTGCCTAAATTTTGACCAGACTTGGTTATTAGAATGAGAATCACATGAGCTTGCCTTATCTAGTTAATGATCTCCGTTGGTTATTTTTGTTTTTGATAGCTTGCATTTTAAAAAGGGCATCCTAATGCACAGAGCTCTTACCTACATGAGTAAGGATAGATTAAGTGGGCACTGTTCTAGCCCTTCGTTTGAAGAGGTTATTTATCTTGTATATGTGACAACCAACCACCAACAAAAAATGGTGTGTGATGTCCTACCCTAATAATTTACATGTTAATTTGGAAGTCAATTATTAACTTGATTTTATTGTAATAAATAAATCCAAGGATAACAATAAACATGAATCATATAACCTAGAGTTTTCTATTTTTTTACTTGGAAACTAATATCCACTGGTGGAGATGATGCTGAAATTCACCATGCAACAGGAGAATGCAGGGTGTTTTTTTTTCTTTTCCATTCTCAAAACTTAGCCCTAATCCACTTGTGAATCTGTATATGATCTACTAATCTTCTATTAGATGCATTGGGCAAATAAATGTTTGGGTCTATAAACAGTCTCATGGCAAACCATAATGGGCCAAGTTATGTTGGGTCATATGGTGGAACATATGTACAAGATAACATAAGAAGTTCTTCTGTGGAACTGTATTTTAGACTTATTCTCTATGCTCAAATTTCATTTTCTGTTAGAAGTTTGGTTGTGGTTGATGATGAAGAGAAGTTATCTTTCACTTGCACTACTATCTTGCTCACAGGTTTTAAAACTTCTCTATCATACAGTAAAAAGTTAATCTTATAGCCTGAAGTAGAAAAGTTTACTTGTTAGAAGATAGAGTATTTGTTGACCAAGCCCACCTGAGATTCACTGAAAGTAAGGTCATGGCTAGTCATGCTTATATTTGACACTAGAAGTTTCATTAACCAGAAAAGGTACAGTCCTTTTCTTGGGTTCTAATTTTTATTGAACATATTTGCGTGTATTTTCTTGCCTTCACCTACCTGTTCTAACAACACTTGGAAGGCATTATTAGTGCTTTACTGCTTTGAATGGAGCCCCACTTGACCATACACCCACACAACTTTTTGACTAAGACTCATTGTGCATATGAAGATTTGGTTTAATGTTTCCAGATTTCAGTTTGATAAGGCCTACTATATCTGCCATTGCTATAACTGTTATTAACCAGTAGAAAATAATCTTCTTATTTTCTGTAGTTACATTTAACATTTACTGAGCTGTGTCTTTCTTTTTTTTTTGTTATTGAGAACTCAGAGCTTTGCTTGCGGAGTATGCAGGCGCTACTCTCGGAGTTCTGTCTGCAGTGTTGTATGGGCAGAGGGTGCATGTAGGGAAAAAGGTAAATTCTCCTGGTATAAGTGAATTAACTGTTTATATTCTTCTCTGTACAGTTTAGGTTGGTGTGTGTCTTGCATCCTACACATTATCTCAATATAAATATCAAATTTAAACAAGCCTACAATGATAATTCTGTTTATGCAAGTTATCTAGTACCACATGAGCAATAGATTTTGGATGCTGACCTGAGTAATATATCTGTATATATTAATGTTCTTAGATTTTACGCTTTATCATCTAATTAGTTTACACTAAGATTTAGCAGTTTAAATCCATACCCTTCCGAGGCTTAATTTTGAAATTTCCTCATATTCACGTACAATTTTATGTTAGATATAGTATTATTTATTTTAATAGCCAAAGTTTATCGACCTATGATCATCGAAAATTTAAGTTGTGTCTTTGCGTTCATTATTAGTTTCATCTGTGTTGGAATTCTTTTGACATTTTGAGATAAGTGATAACATATCTATATTTGCAGGTTGGTGGACTTGTGGCAATGTTGGCAGCATATTACTTCTTATCTATTGGGTGGGCTACAAAAACTTATTCACCTTTCTGTATCCAGTCACAAGATTTTGTGAAATATTTGATGGATTTGCATAAGTCTGATTTCTTATAATGAAAACCTGATCTTTTGTGAGCCTATATCTTACGGTGGTTGGAATTGCCAGTGAGAAATTTGCCTTGACAAAATTTATAGATAGCTTTGGTAAGGAACCGCTGATTCAAGCAAAACAAAGTCCAGGGCTAAAAGACATGCTAGTACCCATCACTGCAGGTATTTTGTCAGCTTTGAGGAGGGTGATTGCACGGCGTGTCTCACTGAAGGTACTGCTACCCTTGTCAAGATTGTTATTTTTCAATATTCAACATTTAGTTTAATATGCCATTCACGCTCTTTCAGAATCAACTTAAAAGGAGGCTTCATGCGATAACTGTTGCTTCAGCTACATGCTTTCTCTTTCCTCTGGCTATCTGGAATGTTATCTCAGTAAGCTCGAGCATCTTCTTTTTCAATTTACATTTCTGTGGACTGCTAGGTTCTCTTTTTCTTTAAGTGCATTAAGTTCCTCTCGGTGATGAAGAAATGTTATTTTGTTATTTTCAACTTTGATTTGTCATCTGCAGGGTGTATCTTCAGAGAAGATTATTACATTACAGTTATCATCCTGGGCATATTTGGGCACTATTTTCTTTGGAATAATATTTCTATTCTATATTGAAAATATTGCCGAGGAAAGGTATATGGATATGCTCAACTATTATGCTATTGTTTATTGGTGAATCAAAATTTTAATTTTTTAGTGTATCAGACTGAGTTTATTACTGTTAATTTTTTTGTCGTATTACCAAATTGTTCTTTTTGAAGTAGGCCTTTTAAGTTCATTGCAAGTGAGTCAGAATTCATATTGTGGCATAAATTATCCCATCTACTTTCCCCATTATTTCTCTATGCTTTTTCTTCTTCCACAAACAAGGAACATCTAGGAAAATTTGATTAATTTTCTGTACATTTGTTGTCTATGAATAGTCAATTAGCAAGCAAGCATTTAGCATAAAGTATTTTTTTCATCAAGTTCCTTAGGTGAAGTAAACCTTGCCACAGGTTCATCACAGTCCCCTGGAAACTTCTCTTTTTAGTAATGTGGAACTCACTTGCACAGTAAACTCTAACCCAACGGTTCTCTCCTCTTTTTTTGTGGACTTGTGTCACATGATGTCAAAAGCAATTGTTGTGGCAATTTGCCACCCCTTGAGAGTAGCAATGGATGATGATGGAACTACTTGCCTCAAGTAACCCCTCAATGTTTAGGTGATGTACCCAATGTCAGATTTGTGGAAATGATTGATATTGTTTTGTGATATGAGCTACAGTTTGATATTTAAGGTAGAAGTTGTAAATGCCTTCTTAGGAGCTACATGACCAAGGAATATCCCCAATCCTAACTTTGGTTATATTTTCTCTTTTTCAACCATTTGTTAGTGGCTTATGTTGATAATGCTGCATTCTATAAAAAGACCCCAGAATAATGTGAAGCTTAAGAATAAGTGAACAGCTGGATTTTACAATTGAAGCACCAAGCAACCACCACAAGGCCAGATTTTGTTTGTGATACCAAATGTGAGGTTGCATTCCCTTATAATTATCATTGAAATTTTCAATCTTTTGATTCTATGTTGGAATTGAATGAAACAACTACTTACAAAGTGGCTCGAACTTAGATGAAGACATCAATAGGACTATTATCAAACTTGGAAATATACATATTTCATCCTGACATCATGAACTTGCTTCTTATTGCTATGTGAAAAAGTAACATGACAGAATTTTGTTTATTAATCTACTTGCCTTATGACTATATAGTCATGTGACTATATTTTCTTTATGTGAGACTTCTCATAAACGTAGAATAATTGTTCTAAGCATGAGCCTTTGTTGTGTTTTAATTTGACTAAGATTTAGCCACAAACTCTTAAGGATTGAGCTCTATAAAACTTATCCAAGATTTGTAGTGTAATGACAATAAATAATCTACTTCAGATATGAATTCAGGTGGAGTTCACATTCTTGTTGCTAGTTGCCTTGAATCCAATGCATCATGAATTTGCATATACCTTTTGCTCTAAGCCTATCAGACTTTTTGACCATTCTAATATTTTCATTAGTTGACTTGAACAAATCTTATTGAGCATTCTAACTTTTGAATCTAATATTGCTTTTGTTATGAAAAAGATAACTTTTAACAGACGATGCAGGAGAAGATTATAATGGTGAACTGGAATTATCTAATTTAACCAGAATTCAAATATTATGGTTTTCTAAATAATTTTATTTGTTTAACCTTTATCAAATGTAGAGTTACTGTTAGTGGCAGACTGATGATTTCTTTACATAGAGTTGGATATCATAATGTTTAAGTCATGTCTGATTATTGGGTAATTATGTGTTAATTGTTGTTTTGGATCTAGCCATATTCATAATTTTCCAGTTAAAAATTTCTATTCGAAAAGTTCCAGTCCAGATTATTTCCTTCTAACAAGGGGGCCCTGTATTGCAGTTTTATCATTTACTTATCTGTAAATGAGCTGTTAATACCAAGATAGAGAAGAACCAAGTAAGCTTGGAAGGTTGGAGGGAGTTTATGAATTAATCAGATACTGATAATGAAGATACTTAGAATGGGTTCCATGTTTCCAAGGCTATATATTCCAGATAATTAGAGCAGGGATAAAAGACCAAAATGTTGACCAACACAACGGCTGTGTAGAGTAACAAATGATCTAGCTATGTGCTCATTTCATTGATGAAAAGTGTAGTATGGGCACATAGTGGAGGTTAGCAGTCATGAGGGTGTAATTTTTTCAAGATAGCAAAGCTTTGAGATGTATGCAAAAGAAAGGCTTAATGGTTAAACATCATATGCCATAAAATGGAAAATGAACTAGTCTATAACTGATAGAAGTGTTAATCCCTTGGCATCAACTGTGAGACTTGTTTGTGGGACAGGAGTATGTTACGGGTGGCAATTTAGGTTATCAGATTGTAAATTGGTCATGCCAAACTTAATATATTACATAAATCTACATGATACAGACACAGTAATAGTGTCAGAACCCTGAAGATGAAAACAACATGAGTTTGTGTTGTTTAATATGACTCTAAACGGACAACCCTATTAGTAAAAGGGTTGTGTTGAATCCTTATATATGACAAACCTTGTATTTTACAAACATATAATTTATTAGATATCTTTATTACGATTACTTTCAATATTTATACCTATGTTAAATTAATAAGTAAAGACTATTAAGTGATAACTAAATAATTAAAAGGGCAGTCTGGTGCTACAAAGCTCCCGCATGCGCAGGTTCCGGGGAAGGGTCGGACCACTTCGGTTTATTGTATGCAGCCTTATCCTGCTTTTTTTTTTGCAAGAGGTTATTTCGTATTTAAATCTAAATGGGTTTATAGGTGTTATTATCAAGTTTGGCATGCTAACCTATTTACACCACAAAAATTCTTGTGTCTTAATCAGGTTCACTTGATTAGAGATGAAACATGATTAAATAAAACCTGAACTCATTTAACAGTGTCCTGTGATTCGATCCTATTGCATTTTGCCATCCCTAAATATATGCATACAAGACTAAGTGTAAACAATGTTCTGATACATTTTGTAATATAATGATCAACCATTCATTCATTTTGCCATGTATTCTCTCTCTTTCTGGAAATTCTAATCGTATTTAACTTGTCTGTAGGTTGCATTTAGTTTTCTCTTCTCCAAGGCATTTAATGGCTGCAGGAGGATGCATAATTCTGATGGAGATTAAATATGGAATGGATTTCTCTTTGCTAGGTTTTATTATTTGCTCTTCAATACTGGGATTTGGTATGGCATTTGTTCCACCTTTTTGTTTGTTCATCTCCTGAGCTTATTTGATTTATTTTCTGATCATTCATAAAAATATGCCATATACCCTTATATTGTTTTGCATTTGATGAGAATTGTAAGGAATGGCCATGTCGTCCTGAACTAGACAATATTAAATTGATAATTGACACAAATGTCGACAAAACAGATCAGGCCATAATGATTTAAAGGAATAACTTGCTTTGAGATCCCATTATGAATCTCCAACATGACTAGTTCGAAGTATTCCAACCTGTTATTGTTTAAGTGGTTTATAAACACATGCATGGACATTCTCTTTGGACCGGAAAATGATAAACATGTAAGATATGCTCTGAAAGAAGAAAAAATAATTAATTTAATTATGCATATTAATATAGTTGTTGCCACGTGACCGGGAGGTCACGGGTTCAAGTCGTAGAAACAGCCTTTTGCAAAAAATTAAATAAATAAATAAATAAATAAACAGGGTAAGATTGCGTACAATAGACCCAAGTGGTCTGACCTTTCCCTGGACCCCACACATAGCGGAGCTTTGTAGCACCAGGCTGCCTTTTTTATGCATATTAATATATTTGATTCAAAGTTAGAAGATTAAAATGTATGCCAAAGTGGTTGGAAAGCAAACATTATTTTAGGGTGGTTTGTTTTAGACAATTTTGTGCATCGTTTGTAAGCAGTTTTTTTATATTCTCTATCTTCGAATATCCCTTTATACTACATATTTCTGAAGACGATACAAGTTTCAAGTTTTCTAAATTCTTAGGGGTACATCTTTTGTGAATTTTATTTCATGACCACAATATATATTTTTTTCAGCATGTTTTATGTGCATTTTTTAAATTCTCAACTTTAGGATGCAGATAGAATATCTGCTATATGTTTTTTCTACTCTGCAAACTGCTCAATTTTAGTGATAGTTAGGGGTAAAAATGTAACATATACCATCATAAAGTTAGTATTCTTATCTATCTATATATATTGTTACGGCTAAAATCAGTGTCGCCTGGGGATCGCCACCGATCTAGTCTAACGGTCAAGAATTTATATTTGAGGGACCAAGATCGTAGAAGGAGAATTAGGTATTCAATCATAGAAATAAAGACATATGGCCAATTTACGTGGAAAACCCTGTAAATCCGAGGAAAAACCACGGGCTCCAACTGCGGGAGTAAATCCACTGTATAGTGGTTGATTAAAAGAGTCTCCCTCTCAAGAGGTATCACATGTACATCTATCAATAATCTCTATGCTCCAAAGTAAAGTCATAATAAACTTGATATGGCCATGAACATAGAGCAAGAATCATAGTGAGCATGATAAGAGCCACAATAAACATAAGGAAAGAACCACAATAAGAATGATAAGGCCATAATTAATCAGGAGTAATAATGAAGCATAATGAAGCCATTAGTTTTGCTTGGCCTTGAGCTGACCGTGGGAAGCTTCCATAAGCTTGGAGGCTTTATAGCTTGGAGAAAGAGATGGTAAGCAGCTTGGTGGCTCATAGGAGATGCTCCACAGCTCGGTTGCTATGGAGATGTCCTTATGAAAGTGCGGCCATGGGTAGGGGTGTATTCGAGCCGAGCTGTTCATGAGCGGCTCGGTGTTCGGCTCGACAAGAGCTCGTTCGTGTTCAACTCGTATTGAAAACGAGTCAAGCTTGAGCTTCAATTTCAAGCTCGATTAATAAACGAGCCAAGCTTGAGCAGAGGTAAGCTCGGCTCATTTTGACTCGTGAACAAGCTTCATGAACAAGCTCGTGAACAACCTGTGAACCGCGACTCGCGAACAAGCTCGTGAACATAGCTCGCAAACAAGCTCGTGAACAAACTTGTTTATAGCTCATTTGTGAGCTCGTTTATATATATATATATATATATATACTAAAAATATTTGGGTGGATGTATATATAACTTATAAGTTATAAGATATATAATAATTAATTAGCTTATAAAGTAGGGTGAGATATATAATTTGGGTGGAGGTATATATATAACTTATAAGATATTTGGGCCTCTCTCCCTCTCTCCCTCTCGTTCTTTCTAGGGGTGTATTCGAGCCGAGCCGTTCATGAGCGGCTCGGTGTTCGCTCGACAAGAGCTTCGTTAGGTGTTCAACTCGATTAATAAACGAGCCAAGCTTGAGCAGAGGAAAGCTCGGCTTATTTATTGAATTTCAAGCTCGATTAATAAACGAGCCAAGCTTGAGCTCTTCCTTTTAGTCACGAGCCGAGCCTGAACACACAAAAACTCGGCTCGGCTCGGCTCGAATACACCCCTAGCCATGGGCTGCCATATATGGGCCTTGAAGGAGTTGGGGTACTCTTGCCATGGAGAGGCTTGACTTGGAGAATTTCTCATCAAGTTTTTTAGGAGCCAACCACATGATGCTAACTTGAGAATAGCCTTGGAAGCCTTAGATGGAGATTGGCTTAGTGGCCTTGATGAGATCTTTGAGCATCTTAGAGATCTTCTTGAAGGCCTTGGAGGTCTTGAATGAGCTTTAGGAGCCTTGGACGTCTTCTTGGAGTCCGGCCATGGAGATAGTGGCCAGCCTTGGTGAGATCCGGCCATGGAGGAGAAGAGAAAGACTAGCCTCATGGAGGGCTTCATACATCATGGGAGCTTCATGCATGGCTCCATGGAGAGCTTAGTGATGGTCGGGCTTGCTTGGAGGGCCCCAAGAGCTTTTCATCCCCTCTCTACTCAAAGAGACTTGGAGAGGCCTTTGGCCTAGAGAGCCTCCTTTTTCGGTCCCCATCTCATCTCCCCCTCACCATGCCGCCCCCTGTCTCCTCTTATCTTTAACCCTTTATCATGGTGGGCCCATCAAACATATATTCATGGTTGTGATATCAATGGTGGGCCCATGAAAACCTCTTTAAAGTCCCAATTAAATGGTGAAGATGGACCCATGAGATATTTCTACTTACATTCAGCCTCCTTGTAGCGTGCCTTGCAAGATACCTCTCCGAGACTTCACTTTTGGGCCATGTATCAAGCATCTAAGAGATTAACCATTTTACCCCATAACACTACTCCCCCCTAAGTACGCTTGCGTCCGAGGCCGAGCTGTGGCAGGGTTATCCCCTGGCTCAGATCGGCTCGGAAAACTAAGCATTAGGTCGGGTCTCGGGTTAGTCGGGTTATCCTCGGGGGACCCGACCTAACGCTTAGCTTTCCGAGCTGACCTAAGCCCGGGGATAACCCAACCACAGCTTGGCCTCGGACGCAAGGGCACTTAGGGGGGGAGTAGTGTTTGTTAAATTTTAATTTTATAATTTTTTTCATTACATTAGCATCTGGGAGTATAGATAGTGTTAAATATGATTTAGGAAGCTATTACACATCAAAACCTTAAGACAATAATGGTGGGCCCATTCTCATATTTTAAGCACATGCAGTCTCCACATCTATCCGATATGGAACTATATTAACTCCAACACCCCCCCTCAAGTTCAACTGGGGTTACTGCCGAGCCAGTTGTAACTTGATTGTTTCAAGTCAGGTCAAAGGCTAACGTCTGCAGCTTGCTTGTTATTCAGGTCAGAGACTGACTGCGATAGCTTGCCTGATTTCTTGAATTTTTGACTTTTTATTTATTTATTTATTTTTTTGCACTTTGGGGGTCCCAGGATCTTGGCGTTGTTAAACTAACATCTTTGATATCATGTTAAATTTTAATTTTATAATTTTTTTCATTACATTAGCGCCTAGGAGTATAAATAGTTTTAAATATGATTTAGGAAGTCATTACACATCAAAACCTTAAGGCAATGATAGTGGGCCTCTTCTCATATTTTAAGCACATGCACTCTCCACATCTATCCGATGCGGAGACTATATTAACTCCAACAGTGTTATGGGGTAAAATGGTTAATCCCTTGGATGCTTGACACGTGGCCCAAAAGTGAAGGCTCAGAAAGGTATCTTACAAGGCACGCTACAAGGAGGCTGAATGTAAGTAGAAATATCTTATGGGTTCACCTTCACCATTGAATTGGGACTTCAAAGAGGTTTTCATGGGCCCTCCATTGACATCACAACCATGAATATATGTTTGATGGGCCCACCATGATAAAGGGTTAAAGAAAAGAGGAGAGAAGGGACGGCTTGGTGAGGGGCAGGTGAGATGGGGACCGAAAAAGGAGGCTCTCCAGGCTAAAGGCCTCTCCAAGTTTCTTTGAATGAAAGGGGGATGAAAAGCTCTGGAGGCCCTCCAAGCTCTCCATGGAGCCATGTATGAAGCTCCCATGATGTATGAAGCCCTCCATGAGGCTAGTCTTTCTCTTCTCCTCCATGGTTGGATCTCACCAAGACAGACCACCATCTCCATTGCTGGATCTCACCAAGGCTGACCACTATCTCCATAGCCGGACTCCAAGAGGACCTCCAAGGCTCCCAAAGCTCCTTCAAGACCTCTAAGGCCTCCAAGAAGATCTCTAAGATGCTCAAATATCTCATCAAGGCCACCAAGCCAATCTTTATCTAATGCTCCCAAGGCTATTCTCAAGTTCCCATCATGTGGTTGGCCCCTAAAAAACTTGATGAGAAATTCTCCAAGTCAAGCCTCTCCATGGCAAGGGTTCCCCAACTCCTTCAAGGCCCATATATAGCAGCCCATGGCCGCACCGTCATGAGGACATCTCCATAGCAATCGAGCTGCGGAGCATCTCCTATGAGCCACCAAGCTGCTCACCATCTCATTCTCCAAGCTATAACGCCTCCAAGCTTATGGAAGGTTCCCACGGTCAGCTCAAGGCCAAGCAAAACTAATGGCTTCATTATGCTTCATTATTGCTCCTGATTAATTATGGCCCTATCATTCTTATTGTGGTTCTTTCCTTATGTTTATTGTGGCTCTTATCATGCTCACTATGATTCTTGCTCTATGTTCATGGCCACATCAAGTTTATTATGACTTTACTTTGGAGCATGGAGATTATTGATAGATGTACATGTGATACTCCTTGAGAGGGAGACTCTTGTAATCAACCGCTATATAGCTGATTAACTCCGCAGTTGGAGCCCGTGGTTTTTCCCCGGGTTTACGGGGTTTCCCACGTTAATTGGGCGTATGCTTTTATTTCTATACTTGAATACCTATTTCTCCGTCTATGATCTTGGTCCCTCAAATATAAATTCTTGACCGTTAGACTAGATCAGTGTCGATTCCCAAGCGACACCGATTTTTGCCGTAACATATATACCTATAGATTGATGTTTATATGAAATTTAAGAAGTTCAGAGATGTATATGTAAAGTGTAGTAACATTTCACATATTTTCCTTCTATGGTTTAATGATTACAGGGATTTCACTAACTGAAGGTACATGTGTGCAAATGTAAAGTTTGCAAGGGTATATAAGAAAGAAAAACTTTATGAAGGCATATATGTAATTTCAAGATTTTATAGTTGTGTAAAAATCCCACATGTAATTATGAACTAAATGATTATATGTCAATTATAAATATAATATCCTAGATAAAGGAAGTGATGCTACAATCTCAAGAAAATAAAGTAACAAGGGTGATGTGGTGTTGCAGAAAGCAAAAACTAAATAAATAAATAAAATAGAGTTAGATAGAGAAAGTAGAACTGAAGAGAAAAAGAATCAGAAAACAAAACATTCAAAAACATTAAAATTAAAATTGATGAAAAAATCAATTTTCCACTTGAAGTGAGAATAGGCATAACCTAACCCCTGCGACAGAATGGCTATTCTCACTTCATATTTTCCTAGCAAATGAGGTAATAGATATCAAGCTTAAAATACTAATTCCTTTTCCATTTTCATGTACAGAAAAGATATGTTTGGTGGATTGCAATAAATTGATATTTCAAATCAATCTAAAAGTCATCTTGTGCACATTTGAGAATGTTTCCTAATTCAGTACATTACATATATAGCCACAACTTCACAGCCAAAGGTTCTATCTGCATGGAAAATTCATTCTTGTCATTTAGCTGCTATGTTTTTTTTCAATTTTTGTAACTCATGAATGTTACTACTTCTATTTCTTTTATGTTGATCAACACATTCTTCATAATTAGTAAGGTTTAAGTTTTACCATGCTTATTTTTGTTTTGCTCATACTAATTGTCAATGTCATAACACTTTTTGCAAGAATTTGTTTGTAATACTTCATGGAATCAAGTGGTCTATTTTCTAGGTATTTTTGAGGCAACTTCCCTGGAGCGGTCCAGAAAGGGTCATTTAGAACCTCATGAAATTTCAGATGGAACATATTATGATCAGCAGCAGAGCTCCCCTCTTCCAAGCTGAGGTATTTACTTTTGAAACTTGTGTTGTGTCCATTATTCCTTTCAAGGGAGATGATGTCTTGATATGTTTATTTGCATAGGTATCTAATCTTCTTAAGTGGCACAAAATCAGCCAAGTATTTATTTCACAGATGATGAGTTCTTTTTGATGTGGTTACAAATATTGCCCTTGTTTTGTTTTATTGTTCCATATACTGAACACATCATATGACATTACAGTTTGATCGATGAACTTATAAATCACACATATGAAAATCTCATGATTTTGAGTTCATCCAAACAAAGCATAAGATAGCTTTGGGAAACAATAAAGTTTGCAACCATTGTAATGCTAAGTGCAGTTAATTTAAGGAAAGA
Source organism: Dioscorea zingiberensis (assembly GCA_026586065.1). Classification (NCBI taxonomy): domain Eukaryota; kingdom Viridiplantae; phylum Streptophyta; class Magnoliopsida; order Dioscoreales; family Dioscoreaceae; genus Dioscorea; species Dioscorea zingiberensis. The sequence goes on along the minus strand of CM048818.1, from coordinate 48,729,409 downwards.
AATTTATGTTATGGCATTCTTTAGGAAAACTTCGTTGTCTTCAATAAACCATTTTTTGAAAGCAAGCACTTAAGGTTTAGGTGTATTGTTAGCCCAAATAATAATTCGGCATATATGAGAAAATGGAGCATGATGCCAAAACATTTTGATGTCACCAAACTCAAAAATAGTTTGAAGTACATGGAGCCTAATGGGGCTGAGTTTGAAGTAGCTAAGCTCAATCTTGCCTTAAAATAAATTTGATCTCAATTAATAATCTTAAGCTTGGCCTGTTTATTAAATGATTAGGCCAAATTTCAGCTTAATTTATCTGTAATTCAGGGTTATTATGAGGTACTTGCATTTTTTCTAGCTTTATGTGTGAAGATTAATGATATCCTTTACTTTTGTAGGATTTGTTTTGAAGTAGTGTTTTTTTTTTTTTTTTTTGGGTTAAAAAAACACAAAAGATGAATATGGCAGAAATAAGGATGTTAAGGTGGATGAGTGGTCACACAAGACTCGACAAGATTAGAAATTAACACATCCGACAGAAGGTGCATGTTGCACCAAATGAAGATTCAATAAGAGAAGGCCGTTTAAGATGGTTTGGACACATGCGTCGTAGACCCCAGGTGCCCCGGTTTGAAAATGTGATAGTTTAATAATAGAAGGTAAGAAGAAGGTTAGAAGTAGACCTAGTATTACGTGAAGAGAGATAATGTTTAAGGATCTACATATATTAGACTTTGAGCTGGATATGGAGACAGAGAATCCATATAGCTGACCCCATCTAGTATTGGGATTAAGGCTTGTTGTTGTTGTTGTTTAATGTAGGTGTGATGCTAGAATTATAATCACAACAAGGTAGGAATAGTTTCTTAAAATCCCATCTCAAGATTGGATTATATGAACCATTCGGTAATGTATGTGGGCTCATTTTTTAAAAGACTTAAAGCTTTTGAATTTGTATATGCTTGACAGATTAGTATATGAGCTTAGGCCCAAATTTTAAATGAAGTGAACTCAAACTCTATGCTGCTATTTGAATTTATTTGTATGGATTCGACAAGCATGAGTTTTGGTATTAAAATATTTTTCGCTGAATGCATAAAGGAACATAGTTGTGTGATAATTCCCAAATATATTGGTCATGGAGTCTTATGTGTCCTTTCATAGGTGATCTTTGTTGGGTTCAAACCCAGTAGATAGAGACTACCTTGTGACTTTAGTAGCTCACAAATCACCAAATGGTTGAATTGACTATATCATCCTACAAGCACATCTCTATCCAACACTAGCTGGCTCAAGCTCAGTGTTTTTTTCATAGTAAATTCATGTATAGACAAATTTATGCACAATGATTAAATGGGGTTCGCTGATACTTGTTTTGTTGTGAAATGGCTAACATCAAACCATTGTATGTTTTTGCATTTTTAGTGTTTGGATGAAATTGGCTCAGTGCTCAACTTGATCTAGACAACTAAATGAAATTCGTTTGTGAATTTGTGGGTGGGATATCTAATTGTAAATTCTATTATGCCCTTGAAGTTTGAAATTCCAAATTGTTTTTTTGAACTATAAATTGTCATTTCATCCTCAAAAATGATATATTTGTCATGTAACACATTGAAATGACAAAAAATAAGCCAAGTTAAACACATACTACCTAAGCCAGATAGTCGCTATTCTGGCTAATTCTATAATAGCTTTATTTGATAAAATTTCACAGACCTGTTTACCCAGACTGTCCGCTCATTTCAATGAACCCTAGAGAAGACATGTCTTCAAATTAAGACTTGAAATTTTAAACTTTGTAAATATAATTCCCCAGTGATCTGGATTAATTGTGGCACTAACCAAATCTCATCCATACTGCAATTTAGGAATCAGATGGAATAGTTGGGATTGATGATTTCAACATATTTGAATAAACAGGGTTTTAGCTACATTCCACGTGCAAGCACATATATGGAAATAGAGCTTTTCTCCCACTTTGAAATTTTCAGTACATGTGGATGCAGCCACTGAAGAGTTAATGAAGCAAAATGCCTTATCTGATTTGGCTTGCTTTCGATACGTAAAAATTGCAGTAAAAAGTTGCAATTAGCTCTGCCCTTTATTCTGAATTTAGCTGCACTTATAGTCACTGCAAACTCATGACATCGGTAACTATCTGCTTGGTGTTCTATGAAAATCACTATTTACTCGAGCCTTCATGGAAGTTGTGGTTTATAATAAACGTCGTGGTGATACATATATATAGTTTGAAACATTCAATTAGAAATTCATCACCTATAATTTTCTTTGTGTGCATCCTAGTTAACTGATGTTGCAGGTTGCATTTGTTTTGCAATTTTCAGCTATCATCTGGATACTACACAACTTTCTCAAGAGTCGGGCTCCAAACATTGGCTTTGTCCTGCAATCCAAAGGCAAACGCAATTGAAAATTTTCCAAATTTTCAACAGATTTCACAGCTTGGTTTAATTCTAATTGAAATTTGTTCTCATTTAGTGGTGTAAAGCAATTGCTCAAATCCGTCACGTGAGATTGTGATCCCCTATCCTCCTACTTTGTCATGCACACATGTATAGTTATGTCAGCCAATTTATTGTGACATAGTTAACAAGCCATGGGTTTATTTCTTTGCATAGAGTGCTTGACATGGAAGTGAGTTCCTATCACACAATGCTAATCCAGTTACTTACTATTCAAAATTCAAGTTAATTAATTTGACGTTAATGAAGCGGAAATAAGTGGTGCAAGAAGTATTGTATACCAGTATTTTGCCCAAAAGCTGGATGTACTACCTTATGTTATCTATTATATGATTTATTCACTTTTATATAGATTTTAAATAATATTTTAGGATTTTAGATTATTTATCTCATGAGCAATTTAACCAAACATTTTATCTATAATCCAAAACAAAACTACTAATTAAAATCATTTCAGAATTCTAAAAATTCAATTTTAAAATTGACATCTAGTTAGTTTGAGTCTTTTCTTGACATCTAGTTAGTTTGAGTCTTTTCTAATTAATTAATAATTCTTAAATAATTTTATTTAATCTAAAAGTAAAAACTGTTATTAATAATTTTTAAATAATTTTGAAGGGGAGACTAGACGTGAGTAACGAAAAGTTTTGGTCATATGACCTCATAAAATTATTATCATTTTGAATCATAAAAAAAGTCTCACAATAAAAAAAAAAGATGGAATTACGCCATTGAGTTATAAAAATAGCCTCTCAGATAGGGATGGCAATTATACTCAAACCTGACCCGATCCGACCCGACCCGAGTTTGACGGGAAAACCCTGTTTGATCGGGTTTCGGATCGGGTTCGGGTAAAACCCGAATAATATAAAGCAGGTGCGGGGCGGGTATGGGAAACTTGATACCCGATCCGAACCCGACCCGAATCCGACCCGAAATATAAAATTATAAAAATATCCCCATTAAATTTCTATTGTTAATGTTATGGATGCTTTGTAAAAAGATTCTACTTGTCATGGTTTTGTGAAATTAATTTTGATAAATGTTTTTATGTGGACCGGGCCTAGAGCCGGGTGAAGTGAGGATACTCATGGTACCCGATTCCCCGTCGGGTTCGGGTATGGGGTGGTTTTAAAACCCTAGGTATCGAGGTCGGTGCGGGGGCGGAGGAGCGGGGGCGGGGTAGGCAAAACCAGCCCCCGCCCTGACCCGTTGCCATCCCTACTTTCAGATAATAATAATAATGATAAATTAAAATTATGTATAATAAATACAATTGATCAGATTAAAAAAAAAAAGATAAAATTATATATAATAGATCCAAATGATCTGATTCGTTAAAGAAAAGCTTTGTAGCTTCCGAATGCCCTTTTAAAAGCTGCTATCCCAAGTGATCCATTTGTAAATGAGAAGTTGCAAGTTTGCCTTCCTTCAAATGGTATTAGAATTGCACATATAGTATTATTATGTTTCTTGGAGACGAAGGAAGCCACAAGTCACGATCTCGATCCCTATCATAAAATTGCTTCCTTGGATACTTCCAGCTTGCCAGTATCCGAGAAAGTCTCAATTAATTATAAATAGATAACCATGAATCTCTCTATATAAGTATAACCGGCCTGCTACTCTCCTCCACATCATCGATCATTCAGCCCAGCCCTCAATATGGCCTCAATTCCCAACTCCTCTGCAACCACTCCGGCCACTCGATCGGAGTCCGAGATGAAGGCCCTGTTCGAAGAGTGGCTCATCAAACAGAGCAAGTCCTACAAGAGCCCATCGGAGAAAGAAGAGAGGTTCAGCATCTTCAAGGATAATCTCCAATACATCGACCAACACAACGCCGGCAATCACTCCTTCCAACTCGGCCTCAATGTGTTCGCCGATCTCACCAAAGAAGAGTATCGTTCCACATTTTTAGGGTGCCTTCGTCCTAAAGACGCGGACCAGATCCACAACAACGATGCCGATGCCGATGCCGCCGCCGCCGAAGCTCCACCCGAGTTAGGCTCCGCAAAATAAAGCCATATCTCCTTTTATTATTTTACCTATTAATATATTTGTATTATTATCTCACAGCCAGCGGTGATGTTGTTGTTTATCACTACTGTTGTTAATTCATGTTTAATTTGTGTTATTTAATAATAATAATAATAATAATAATAATAATAATAATAATAGTCGTATCTATCATTGTTATGATGCCTGCTCTTCTGGTCACCCTTTGTTTTTCACTTTTACATTGATCATTTAATAAATAATTTTATTAAATCTACTGTGTGTGTGGTTATATATATATCTATAAAGAGAAGTCAAGGTAATGATATTTTTGTTAAAAAATATTCAAAATTAATTTAGTTTTTGTTGTAATGAGAGAGGACACGGAGGGGAGTCCGATCGGAGCATTAGGCCAGTGGTCTTTACAGAGCACACTTTTGTTCCCATGTCTTATTTATTTTTCAATTCCATATCTATGAGGAAATACTTTTTCCTCTATATTTTTTCTCCATATTTTCTCAAAACTGCACTATGGTCTTCTATAAAAATAAAAATAAAAATAAAAATAAGAGCATCGGCCTTAAATCAGTTAGAGATCATTTTAATTTTAAAAAACTTTAAAAATATTAAAAAATTAGATTTGTATTTTATTTATTATTTTTTTTCAAAATTTAGATTTTTTAATTTTAAAAATATAAGAACTATTTATAATGACATGTTTTAAACTAGTGGTTAGATTCTGAAAAATTATTAATTAATATAAATTATAATTATTTTAGGTTGTTATTAATTTTTATAAAAATCATTAACAACATAAGAGTCATTTATTATTAAAGGTCATTTATTATTATATAACTATTTTTTAAAAAAAAAATCTTAAAAAATAATAGTAATATTAATGGTCAAAATACCAGATTAGATGTTCAGTAATATAGATTATAGATAGATAATTTATTATTTCAAATAAATAAATGTGTTAATGAACAAAAGACCCTTCAAACTTTCACATATCCACAAAAAATCCCCCCAAGTTTGCAATATCCCAATCAGTCCCTCCTTTTTGAGATTTTGACTTTTGCCTTCCATCCACTAACACCATCTATTTTCTTTTTACATGACCAAAATACCCTTGTGAATCTCATGATCAAGCCTCCTTCCCCAATGCATGAAGCAATAAAGTAAAATGTCCGGAATGCCCTCAATTCAAAAAGCAAGCTGCAATGGGTGGTTCGAATCACAGAACGACGCGACATCGTCCATCTTCTCCTTGACCGACCTACCGAGAGCGGTTACGTCATTATTCTAATTGCGGCTGAGGAGCAGATCGATCGCTGGTTTTTCATGAACCGCATGAAACCGCTGCCATTTCTTGGGAGTACTCCAGCCAGGTTGTTGCCGCTCGAGATCAGCAGTGATATTAAATTTAGGCAAACTTAAAGGCTCGCTACACTAGACAGTATGCTTTGGAAACCACAGGTGTCCATGATTCTTACCTTCTTTTCGCTTGTTTTACTAGTTTGTATGCATTTGGGATGGAAGATTAAACATAATGGTAGCGATTTTGTGTTGTTGTTGGCGTGCATTTTGGAACTTCGCAATGAAATTTGGGGTTTAGGGTTTATTCTTTTTCTTTTTCGATTTAGGGTTTAGGGTTTGGGGTTTAGGTGGTGATTTGTTGTATGCATTCCTTACGAATGATGTCTACAAGTGTTACTTGAATGTTTCAATGTAAAATACATTGTTTAGTTTATTCTCCAAAGTTTCCATTTTAAGCGTTCTACAACCTTTCGTAATAAATCTCTCTTGATGCTGGGCTCACGAGAAATATGTCGTCTAATCTAGTAAGCGGTAGGTGCTACTTAGTGTAGGGTCCACCAAACACTTGCTTAAATTGAAACCCCATATGGCCGAGAGCTGGGGAACTCATGAGGAGGACACCCTTTGCCCCATTATTGGACATCGAACCTGTTATGCGAGAGAGAACATTGGATGCTCATTAAAGAGGTTTAGCGAAGAGAACCAAATGATTTAGTATTGGAGAACATGTTGGCATTCAGACCCCAGGATATTGCTATCATCTTTGGCCTTCGATGCCATGGGGAAGCGGTGGTCTTCAAGAAGCAGAAAAAGCAATCAGCTTTTGGAGGAAATACATGGAGTAAAATATCTGACAGCACAAAGATGCCATAAAAAGAATCTTCTCGGCTTGTTGAAGAAAAAGGAGACGCGAGAAACTTTGTCAAAGCTAGCGGTGGTGTACCTCCTTGGAGCGATGCTCTTCCCAAGCACCTCATGTGCGGTTCCTAAGCTGGATTGCAGGACTACGCAGACAAGCTAGATGAACTAAACGCTTCTGGCGTGGGCGCGAAGCCACCTCCGCAGTGGCTTATGGATGGCGTCAGAAGATATCCTCGCGTAGCGTTAAGTCCGTGGAATCCGATGAAGGCTGGCCGGATATCTAAGAGGGTGCGTTGTAAGCCCTCGACATATAGTTCTATGAGGTCGCTGGGACCGGAAGAAGGTGCACTATGGGGAGGACGAGGATCCTCATCTACGGGGAAAAGCGACTTGAGGAAAGCAAGCCTCGCTGGTCCCCTACTAAAATCACTCGATGGAAAGGAGGTACTTTCAAACTTTTTCTTTAAATTTGAAAGTTCTCATGTATGATTATATATTATCGTTTAATATAGTTTATTTTCACTTAACTACTTGAGTTTATGTTTAATATATCATTTTTTCGTTTAATATAACTAATTCCTATTTAATATATAGCGTACCGCTTTAAAATATAGTGTTGTCGTTTTAGCATAATGCATTGTGGTTCTTTTACAGTTTTAGAGCTTGTCCTGTCGCCGGAGGAGGAAGGCAAGCGTAGGAGCAGTGAGGTGGACGATCGAGGGCCAGGGCACAGAAAAGAATGAAAAAGTTTCTCTTGCGCCCCGTCAGGTAAGCGAGGGTGCTAAGGGCGGAGACGGGCGAGGAGCGAAAAGGGTCCTCGAGCGGCTCCAAGTCGGTAGCCCCCAGCATTACTACGGCCGTTGTCCTCCCTCACGGAAACTCCAAGGAGGCCAAGGATGATTAACCAACACTGGCATTGAGAATCGCTTAAGGTTCTCGCGAAGATGTTGCGCGATCAAGTCAGAACTTGACAAAATGGAGGAGACGAGAGGGGCTCGGCCAGGTATCGAGAGGCAACGCAGGGCCGGTATACCGACACTGGCGGGCGTGCAGGTATCGGCATACACGGGCAATGACGGCAGCCGTGCATTATCCGAGACGAAAGCAATCTCTATCGTCCCGCCATTGCGGATGAAGCGGTTAAAGAAGGTGCATCCGGGCCGTCATGCGTCGGTCTCAAAAGCCGGTAACCCGGTCTCAAGCTGCGATGGTCCCTCCGTGAGGATAAGATCTTAGAAGAGGAAATCGGAAAAGTAAAAAGTACGCAAATGTTAAGCAAAAGTCCATACGTATGCGCGATCGCGAAGATGGCGATGACTACATGGTCACACTTAGCGCGCGTAATTGAATCGAGCGAGATGAAGAACTTGGCGCCTAGTGACCCAAACCCTCGCCTTGGCGGCGGCCGAATGATGACCGGCACCACCGGCCACGAACCGCCAACATCCGAACCCGGAGTCATTTGCCACTCTTGAACCACTTAGGACCGCTGCCCAAGATCTTGAACCACATAAATGCAGATAGTAAGGCGTGACCGTAGGCCAGCCAACGAGTCGATGGCCGTCAATTACAAACATCAGAACCACCATTGCTCGCTTAATGAACCGGCCACCGCCCCAGCCATTTGAAGAGCCAGCATCACCACGTAGGCCAGCGGAGAGAAAAGGCTGTGATCATGGTGGAGGATTTAATGGCAAAGGAGAACACAATGATACAAGTTAAGACAAACTTCATACCAAAAATTAAAAATCCTCCCTGGTTTCATGCGGTGATCCCACGAAGAAAACAACAATTGGGATGTATCTCAAGCTAGGGATCGATAAGTAAGTTCTCCATTTTAATATTGAGTTTTAGCTTAGAATAGTAATTTGTCGTTTAAAATATCGAATTTCCATTTAGTATGCTCATTTGTCATTTAATAAATGGTTTTTTCATTTAATGTCACGCTAAATATTCAGTTCTTCACCATTCAGGACAATTATTTGGAGGAACGAGTGGACGTACACCACTCGGGACCATCTCAGATTTGGGCGGTAAGAGCGATGGCTATTGGCGATGTGGGCGTATATGTCGTCATCCAGCTTGAATCTATGGCCAAATCTCCCTACCCTTACAAGAAGCGGGCCACAATATAGCAGGGACCGTTGGCGCTTTTATTGTCGGCGGCTTCAGGAGATGTTGCCGCCTTACGTGATGAAGGATGCGGTCCATGCATACCAGTGGAGTTGAGTTGGTTATTTTGCCCATAATTCTAAATAAGCATTACCATCTCTGCGTTACGGACAAGAAAAAGCGGTATGTTCACTACACATCGGTGAGAAGCGTATATCTGAAGCACGCGCTAGGAAATGGTAACATGATTAACTTTTTTTTTTTTTTTTGAATTTTTCTAAATGGTCCTTAATCTTATATTAGTGGCAGTCTTTGACTCGCATCCAAATCAGTTGGGAGATTACGAACGCTGGCGTACCACCACTTATAGCCCAATACGCGCACTTAGCGAAGCACAGGAAGTGTTGACGCCCGATCTATGTAATGCGGTTCATAGAACAAATCCTCAATGGCGAGGAAGCTCCACCTCCCCACAGATGTCACCAGATGTTACGTTTTAGCGTTTAAATCATGAGATGGGCGGCTTGAGGCTGAGCGGTAAGGAAGCTGAAAGCCGGCATTAAAGCCGAAAGGCAGTGCGTGTTAAATTTAGATTTTACGGTTAAACAAACATTAAGCTCTTCCAATGGTTATGATAATTAAATGCCAGTAAAGTATTGAATCCTAGATACAATCTTTATATATTAAGCGTAAATGTCCAAGCATATTAAATGGTAACATAATATATTAAATGGAAAACTTACATTTTAAATGGGAACATGAGATAGTAAACATAAAAAGTGATATATTAAATGGAAACTCATTAAAGCTTAAGCGGGGCGTGACAATCGTAGTCGTTTAATGACAATCCAGCAAAGGGCATGAAGAAGAAAATATTATAACATTAATTAGCGTTGACTAAAACCAAACAAACATAAAAGTGCAGACAACAACAACAAAAGGAAAGAGATGAAAATTTAAACAACACAGGTAAAAAAAAAAAACATAATGAAAGGGGTCGATGACATGCAGCAGCAGCAACATTCTCTTCAATCAGTATCTTCTCCCGATGAACTGGGAGGGAGATACTGAAGGGCTTGGGTGAAATCCATCTCGAAGTCAAGTCTAGATGAGGATGGCGAGAAATATCTTGGAAGATTTTGAAACCTTCTCCGGCATGACTTTTCGTCCCTCTACACAAACGAGACGTTGAAAGTCATCAGATTCTTTGAACTCAGATATTGCACGCGCAGCGATCTCGCGCTCGCGGGCCATGTTCTCATCAGAAAGCTGGTAGATTTCAACAGCACGACGAATGTCCATGCGAAAGAGTGGCGATCGTTTGTATGAGGATACGGCGTCATCCCGGATCCTTTTCAGAGCGTTCGGCCGGTGGCTCCTCCTCGACGCCGGCGGTAAGTCTTTGACATCTCCGGACCGATGAGCTTGAGTCGGTAGGTGGAGGTCCTTTGGCGATTTCTCTTAGAGATTTTCTAAGCACGTGAGGATCCATTCTTGCCGAGGGGAAAGAGTGATGTGGTCTTGCCCATGTATGGAGGCTATTTGAAGAAGCTGGCGAACCGCGCGATGTCGGCAGCTGACGGAGAGGATTGATTCGGCCTTGAAAGGATTGAAGCTGACGCGAGGGATTGAGCAATTTATTTGTGGGTAAAGTATCTGGGATAGTTTCATTATCATTCGCGTCCGCATTCAACGACCCATTGTGTAAGCGCGAGCCTCAGCGGAAAAGACAAGAGTATTAAGTTGATTACGACCCGAAGCCAAATCGTCGAAATATGCCCTAGGGCGTTGGGAGAATGAGATGGCCACCCTCTCTCCCCAACAAATTAAAATATTAAGCGAAAAGTTGTAGTATTATCAGAGAAAGTCCTAATATTAAGCGGAAACCAAAGTATAACTAAGCGAAAGCGTATAATTCAAGCAAAAACAAAGAAACGCATCGCAATACAATACAATAAATGTTAGAGTAATTACATATTAGTCGGCAATAGGTGCATTACTGAAGATCTCGGTTGTGTCGGCCTCATGGCCGACTGGTAGTAACTCAGCGCCTGTCAGGATTCTGTGATTCTATTCTCTTAGTCTTGGGCGACGTGATCTCTTTGTGCATGGCGTCGTAAGTAGTTCGCGGTTTGAATCGATCGGCTTGTCGTCATCATGGGACGGGAAAGATAGCTTGTCAGATACCCAACCGTAAGCTTCAACCGTGAAATAGTTGTCAACATCTGGCTGTATGCCTTGTATTAGATTAGCATTATGCGGCACATGCGTGTTGTGCATGGGAGGCCATACACCGCCACCTTCGGCATGAACATGCCCTTGAGAGCGTACTCAACGAGCGTGGTTGTTCTCGTCGATGACCTCGAAAATGATCTCCGTGCGAGCGGCCAACAAGTAGGTTGCGGCTTTCTTCAACGATTTCCTCCAACTTATTGTGTACTTGAGGGGCATAAGTGGGTTTCCCATTTTCGAGAATTCTCACGAGATTGCAGAGTACGTGACCGTGAGCTTGAACCTTTGTTGGGCAAAGAAAAGCATTTAGGAAGCAAGAAGAAAAGATATTAATTACAAACTTGGTATGTTAGCGGAATGCTTGAAAATACATAGGAAAGAATAATATTAAAGCGAAAACATGGAATATTAAATGAAAAAATTATTTTTAGCTGGAAAAATGTTATAATAAGCGGTAAGTTAATATATTGCGAAAACTAAATAAATTAAGCGATAAAATTAGGTACGCTAAACGTGAATCTTTCTTACCTTATCGAATCGACCATGCTCGTTATGGGGAGATGGCGTGCCTCCTAATCCGGGCATTGAATGACCTTCACGTTAGAATACATCTCTCCCCGTCTTTTCGTAGTTGAACATATAGTTTGACCAATGAGAAACATCGGATTCGGCGATAGGCGATGTCGTCTCAATTTGATCTGACAGTAGGTCGTTCGACGCGCTTCATCGTAGACATTATTCCTTACGGTACATGCGTAGGCGATCCTCACAAATATGGACTAACATCGCTCTTTCGGAGACTTCGAAGCCTAACATTTCCCTTCAAGGATTCATTTACTGCGGTGTAAGTAAGCAATATGCATGCGGTTGAGGAAGGAAAACATTTCGACGGCGGCGTTGATAAGGCCCTTCGACCTGTCCAAAGCGAATGTAATACTCTTGCCATAATCGCTATCTCGGTAAATGGCATCGTAGAGTTTTGGCGGGAACGGCGTCCGGTTAAGCGTCCGGTTTTAGTTATCAGCGGCGAACGCAACATGAAAGAACCCCTCGTTTTCCATCTTTTGCGCGTCGCTCCCAACAAGCGTGCCCAGTATTTTCCAAACAAATGAGTTCCATCAATGAAAAGTAATGGCAACCTCTCTTGAAGCAGTCGAACACATGCACGGGAATGAGAAAAATGCGCGTCTAAACCGCTCACCGTCCTCCTCCACAATAGCTGATCTGGGGGTTTGTCTCCCATCGCCTTGTTTGCATACCATACTAACAAGTCATTATGGCGCACGCTCACTACCATGAAGAATACCCTTGGCCACCTCTTTCCCCAACCAAGCACGCTTATAAGGCAAATTGGCGACACCATGATCACGAACATAATACGCGATATCAATAGCTTCTGAGAGAGGCGGTCCTTACCACTTTCCGCACCACGCTGACCCGTTTCTTTGATGCTTTGGATCACGGCGTCGTCACAAATCACAGCCTCCACATGTATGTGTGGGATGCATCGTTTGATTGTAAATGTTGTATGATTACCTTACGCCGATGCGTGGACCGCGGTAATCCATCGTGGCGTTGGGCGATCGCTCTTCTTATCATTCTTTATGAAGTTGAAGTCAAAATTCGATTGATAGCAGAAACCGCGAAGTCGCGTCCTTAAAGTGGTCACCGTCCCTAAACCGGCCTCACCTACTATCAACGACACAATTACCGGTACTATCGGTTGAGTAGAAATGGCTAATGCCCCAAGATTATGCCCTTGTTGGAATGGATTTGTGTCTCGGCTAAACGATATGCTATCCGAGTTTGAATCCCTCCTGTTGGTGCATATATTCACGAATGAAATTGGGATATATTATTGGAAAGTGAAAATGTTAAGCGAAAAACGATACTAAATGGAAAACCGTAATTTTAAGCGAAAGTGACAATGTTAAACTAAAGCGGACTATATTAAAGCGTAAACTCATAAGTTTAAGCGAAAACACGAAATCTGGCGACTCTGAAGAAGGATTACGCCGACGCATCGGACGGGTAGGATGGTTCAACAATAAAAAAACATAGTATTTACGGGTGGTAATGAGGAGCTTGAGGCCCGTCCAATCGCATCTTCAACGGTATCGACAATAATAAGATTAGACGGCGGTATTGAACATGTGGTATATATGGCATACATGTTGAAAGATCCCTCCGTTTGATTGGGCAAGCAGGTTGATTATGCGTCCGATTGACAAACCCAGAACGCTTTACGATGGAAACTTCAAGACCCCATCGCCACATATCTCATTTAGTATTGGCGATGAACTCAACCACGAAAGCGCAAAACTCTTCCTCGCCCTTATATCATTGCATCGCCCAAAAAGGTCTCCATTGCGACCTACTTGGCGTGAGTACCTTACAGCATGGGTTTTAAAGCTCGATAGGGGAAAACACTTTTTGGAAAAATGAGAAAAGATGCTGCGCCCAAAGTGAACGTTTCTTCGATTTCGCCTGAAATGACTGTAGAGAAGAAGGTCATTTGAACTTCGGCCCGGATTCGAGGGAGGAATGGAAACAAAATGGAACAAAGAGAACAAAGAAGAACTAACAAGAACAAAGGAAGAAGAAGCTCGAGAAAAATTTGGAGCCGCAAGTACAAAAGTAAGTGAGAAAAGATGGTAAAAGTGGTGATTTGATGAAATTTAAAAGTGATGTTTGAACTCTTCTTTTTGATTTGGCTGAGGAAACAGAATGCTTGCTTCGGTTAGGGGGCAAAATGGGTATTAAAATTTGGATTAAGCCAACGGAGTTATCTTGCAGGGACTAAAAATAACTAAACCAAAAGGAGGGTATGTCCTTAAAGCTGTTTTGTCAGAGGGACTGTCTGGGAAGTTTGCAAACTTCCGGGGACTAAAAAATAATTTTTCCTAAATAAATATTTCATACGTAATTGTAGATTCTGCTTCCCTGTACAGAAAAGCTAATAATAAGAGGTACGCGAAAAAGAGAAACAAAACGAGAGTTGGACTCTTTTGTAGGTTCTGGAAACGACGAGATCGCTCAGTGGTGACTCATCACCCTCCTCCTTTTGTCGCTTTAGAAATCAACTTGCATTGAATTCCCTACGCAACAAGGGCCACCTTCACAAAAGCCCTTTCCTCTACTCTATTCCATTCCTTTTCACTGACGTTCTCTTTTCCCCCTCTTTCTCTCTTGGTATCCCATTCCGTGGATGGCGTCAAATCCCCCATATCTCGCGCACGCGTTCTTTTCGGGGCGTATAAGATCCTCCCAAGCTTCCGCTTCTCGTGCGTTTCCGCGATGGGATTGGAGGGTGTGGACGACGAGCTAGCCAGGTTGGTATCCGAGACAAACCTCGATCACGCCCCTGAGAGGCGAAAGATTCGTGAGGCTTTTAAGGATGTGCAGCTCCGCATTGATCACTGCTTGTTCAAGGTTTTTTTTTTTTTGGTATTGATTCCGAAATGAATGTCTTTGGATTGAGTTAGGGGAACGACGGGAAGAGAGAAAAAAAATTGACAACTTTTTATTATGTAGATATTTTTCTTTTTTCTTTCTCCATTTGATTGATTGATTACTCTAGTTTTCTTTTGTTTTCTTTTTCTTCCATCCTAAATGAATGTGTTTGGATCGAGTCCGGGAACACATGGGAAAGGAGACGAAAGAAAAATGAGAATTTCATTTGTTTTTTTTTTTTTTTTTTGTGTGTGTGTGTGTGTGTTTTTTATAAATGTGGACAACTTTCCTTCTGAAAGTTGCTAATTTGACTTTCATGTCTAGAATTCTCATTTTGTTTACTTCATTTGATTTATTGTTCAAGTTTTCTACTGTTTTTATTTTCGCCCTTCCTAAATGAATGCTTTTATATTGAGTTAAGGGCAAACGAACAAGGGATGAAAGCTAAATGAGAATTTTATCAACGGAATTCTTTTTTTTTTCCTTCATGTGTGTCTCTGTGTGTGTTTTGCTTGAGTAGAGGGGCAGACAAGCAGAAGTAAAAAAATAAAAGTTTTACCTATAGATTTATCCTTTCCTTCATTTTTTCGCTCTAAAGGTTTCTCTCCATTTCCCCCTTAATAAAAAATAAAAAATAGAAAATAAAAACAAAATTAAAAAAATAAACATTTTGGTTTGTAGTTTTTTTCTTCATTTTGTTTTCCATCTTGTTTTATCTGTAAAAACGTTTTTGATGGAGTCAAGTAAATGTTAAAGAAAATTACTCTTTTTCATTTTTATAATTGTTTGTTCTGCCTCAATCCAAACATACACAGTTGTGACATTTATTTTTTGGTTACTTGCATCAATATCTCTGCAAATCTTTTTATTAATAAACATTGCATACATCTTTTCTTTTCCATATTGGTCAGCAAGATAAGGAACCTTTTTAGCCTTGTACTGCTAATTCAGGCTGAATGATTCGAAGAGCCATTTTTCTTTTTTTACCGTTGTGTTCATTGTTCATCTACCTGGTTGTTTGATTTGCAGTTTTTAGTTAAACATCAAGTGAATTTTTGTGTCATATCATCTAGTTTAAATAACAGTCATTTCTTTTTGATAAATTTACTACTTTTTTTTATTAAAAATAGCAGTCATTTCATTCAGTTTTTAAATAACAGCCACTGATGCATGCTTTCTGTTATATTGCAGGCACCGTATACTGAAGTCAAGACTGAAGAGGTAGGCACAATTAGCTGGTCACAAATTTCATATTTATGGTGTCTAGCCATTAATTTTCTGATTCAATTTACCATTCCATTTCCCTCATCAAATTTTCTGTGTTTGGATGTATCTGTTACTTTCATCATGCATGGTCATTTTATGTTATTTTATTGGCAAATTTCTTGTTGTACTCTTATGAGTCTTATCCCAAGAGAAAGTTCTCATTGCTTTATGTTTGCAGTTTTATGAGGAGAATTCCAAAGGTTTGGAGATCTTCTGCAAAAATTGGCTTCCAAAGGATTTTCCTATAAAGGCAATTTTGTTTTACTGTCATGGTTATGGAGATACCTGTACATTTTTTTTTGAAGGTACGTGTTTGAAGTGCATAATTCTTGTTAAAGATTTTGAATTTTTAACTGATGGTCATGTTGAACTTGTATCTCTTCTCTTAGCTTTCAAGAAAGTTTTTTCATCAATTGTTGATGCACACTTGGATTTTGTAGGTGTGGCAAATAAATTAGCTTCATGCGGCTATGGAGTTTTTGCAATAGACTATCCTGGATTTGGTCTTTCAGATGGGCTTCATGGATATATTCCAAGCTTTGATGATCTTGTTGATGATGTCATTGAACGATTTTCCGAAGTTAAAGGTATGATGCCTCTCCTTGCCTGAACAAGAGATACATAATTGGTGTGGATATGGTAAACTATAAGATTGGGTTTTCGCAACATCATTTAAGAAACTAACAAAGGAGTCATTACTGATCCCCTTGCACATTCCTTTCCACCTACCATTTTGGGTTTGAGGCTTCTACACTATAAGCACCATAAGTTATTAAATGTAACTTATTAGGGCTAAAATCGGTATCGCCTAGAGATTAACCCCGATTTAGACTAACTGTTGTGATTTATAGTTCAGGGAACACCAGATTTATGTGGAAAACTCTGTAAATCAAGAGAAAAAACCACGGGGCTCCAACCACGGAAGCAATCCACTAAATAGGGATTAAGTACAAGACACTAGATCTTCTTGGAGGGGGATACATCATCCATTAATCCCATGGAGATGGCCATAGAGATGGTTGTACATACATCATGAAAGGGCCCTGAAGTAGGGATGGCAATGGGGTGAAGGCGGGGACGGGGGCGGGGCGGGCCTCTACCACCACCGCCTCGCCTGAACTATCCCCTGCCCCGCGCCTCACCTTGTCCCGCCCAAATAGTGGCGGGGCGGGGCATGGTTCAGGCGGGGCGCGGGGTAAGGGATGGTTCAACATCAATAGGCTAGGATATCATGAAAATCCTGAAAGCTACTCCTTGCAACAAGTCCTTCTTCCCGTTGATCATATCCTTCCGGCCGTTGATCAGGTGCCCTACCTCCAAATCCTCAAAGAGAGTAAGGGACTAGGGTTTACGCTAGGAGCTTCTGGAGACTGGGAGGGGGAGGGCAACGATTCAGCGAGAAACAGATGGAGATTCTGAGAAGGTGAAGCTCATAAACTCATGGAGCAGCCGCCAACCAAATAGATCTCCATTGTAACCCTAAAATTATATATATATATATATATATATATATATATATATTTGAAAAATGTTACAATCAGGCCGGCCGGATGTCTGGCCGGCTGATTGTAACATATATATTATATCTAATATATATATATAAATTATATATTATATTTTTTATAATGTTTTTAGATATAATTTGATTTATCTATAAATTTTAAACAATATATAGATATGTATATATATTTTTTAAAATTATATGCACATGTATACATGTATTTTGAAGATAAGATAGTTTAAAAAAGGTAAAAATGCATTTTTGGTCCCTGAATTATAGTATATTGTTTATTTTGGTCCCTGTATTATGAAAATGTTCGTTACGGTCCCCATATTTTTAGATTTTTGGCAATTATGGTCCCTGGGGCTAACGTAGCAGCCACCTGGCATACGGTCCAAATACAAATATATTTTATTATGACGTGGCAGGTGACGCGGCATGCCATGTGGCACAAAAATCAAATTTTTTGATATGTTAACAAATTATTGCGGGCGTGGCATGATGTGGCATGCCATGTCATCTGACACGTGGCCAAATAAAAAATAAAAAAAATATGAAAAAAATAGAAAAAATCAGGGAAAAATACCTTGCCTTTTTAAAGTAAAGTAAAGTAAAGTTTTGTTACATGATTGATAGAGCAACGAAACTTTACTCTATTAATCATGTAACCAAACTAACAAATTATTTTAAAAAATAATGTCACATCACCAGGGATGTAGCAACAAATTATTTAAAAAATAATGTGACACTTACTAGTTTATATTACTTATTATTATAAAAATAAATAATGAGACCACATTATAAAATATTTTTTTTTAAAAAAATAATGTTACATGACAAGTTAAGCAACCTAACTAGGTTAATAATGTTACAAGTTTAGGTACAAAATAAAAATCACATTTTTACTATTTTTCCTTGTTGATGGTTGTGATTTAGGTGAAAAAATGTTGTGTAAAAAGGCAAGGTATTTTTCCCTGATTTTTTCTGATTTTTTTCATATTTTTTTATTTTTTTTTGGCCACATGTCAGATGATGTGGCATGCCACGTCATCATGCTAATGTGGCATGCCACGTCATCTACCACGCCAGCAATAATTTATTAACATATCAAAAAATTCGATTTTGTGCCACGTGGCATGCCACGTCACCTGCCACGTCATAATAAAATATATTTGTATTCGGACTGTATACCAGGTGGCTGCCACATCAGCCCCAAGGACCATAATTGCGAAAAATCTGAAAATATGGAGACCATAACGAACATTTTCATAATACAGGGACCAAAATGAACAATATACTATAATCCATGTACCAAAAATACAATTTTGCCTTTAAAAAATATATATACATATCTATATTTTGTTTAAAATTTATAGATAAATCAAAATATATCTAAAAACATTATAAAAAATATAATATATATGTTTTATATATTTTTAAGATATAATACAGGTGTTAGGATCAAAGTAGGATATCCGCCTGAGTATATGTATATATATAGTGATAGTATCGGTAGGCCGTAGTTACTTGTTCATGTATTCGACTCATTTTGGCCCTTAGAGCATGTTTGAAAGATTTCCAACTGTACGGATGTAAAGATCATAGAAAAATAAGCTAGCATGCCCATTTTCATACAATTTGGTGACCGTTTGGTCCTCCCACTTAATGGTTAAAATTCTGAATCATTCAGATTTCTATAAAATAAGAACCGTTAAGTGGGCGGACCAAACGGTCACAAAATTGTATGAAAATGGATATGTTAGTTTATTTTTCTATGATCTTCACATCCGTACGGTTGGAAATCTTTCAAACATACTCTAAGGGCTAAAATAAATTACATGAACACGATAACTCTGAATACTATATATCATGCTCTATATATATATATATATATATATATATAGTAGTGTTAGGATGAGGCCGGCCGCAAGTGCGGCCACCTCATCCTAACACTACTTTTATATATATAATATATATTATATATTTTATAATCTATATATATATAAGGGTATTTTCATAATTTTCTTAGCAGGGCAGAGCGGATTTAAAATAGATTTTTACCAAACCCGCCCCGCCCCCACCTCCTTACAAAAAATCCCTGCCCCGCCCCGTGCCCCACTATCCAACAAAAAAAATCACCCCATTCGGGGCGGATCGGGTCGGAAACCACAGATCGGCTTGGGTTTTGCCATCCCTACCCTGAAGATGGCCATGGAAAGATGCCCATGGAGATGACTATGAATATGGTCATAGCCTATGAATACACCATAAATGAGCCCTGAAGCAAGCCACAAAGATGGTCATGAGATTCCCACGAGGTTTGAGCAAGACAAGGAGCTTAGGCCTTCATGAGAGAGAGACACCATGATGCTTGGGTCTTCATCTTCATGAGGCTTGGGGAGTAACCATCTCATGGGAGAGAGGCCTTCATGAGGCTTGGAGAGCAATTATCTTATTGGAGAAAGACAAGGTCATACCTTCATTAGAGAGGAGCTCACTTGGAGCTTGGAGCCCTTCACCATCTTCAAGAGAGAGAGAGAAAGTCATATCTTCATGAGAGAGGAGCTCAATTGGAGCTTGGATCCCTTCACCATCTTTATGAGAATCTTCATGAGAGGGAGAGAAGGTCATACCTTTATGAGAGAGGAGCTCAATTGGAGCTTGGATCCCAGGAAGGTCATACCTTCATGAGAAAAGAGCTCACTTTGAGCTTGGGCTTTCTTACCTCATAGAAGATGAAGACATGAGCTTAGACCTCTTACCTTATAGGAGAAAGGCCATGCAAGGATGGAGCTTGTAGCTCTTACCTTATAGAAGAAAGGCCATGCAAGGTTGGAGCTTGTAGCGTTTATTTTTGTAGAAGAGGCCATGGAGAAAGCCATGAGAATGACCATGGGGAGCTTCATTCGTTTGAGAGAAAGGTCATCCATCCTTTGAAGCCTCCCCCCTCTCTCAAGATACATCCCACGCCTCATCTTGAAGACATCCAGAGAAACCATTATCATGGGGAAACCATCTTTATGGAGGATAACCATCATAAAGCTTGGTCATCAAGATTGTCCTCTAGATGGCCACATAAAGAGCTCTCTCAGTCATCCCCCTTATCTCATCGGGTCTCGTGCCCTTCTCATTCATCCCCTGAGCATGAAGAAGAGTGTTTCCCTTGGCTTCCTCCAAGGCCACATGTCGGCATCCTGGAGGTTGACCATTTTACCCATATCATAACTTATTGCTTGATGCCCCATGAACTAATTACAAAAGTTAGTTTTAAAAGCCATCTTAATAGTTTAAGGATTTTTGCAGGTATATCCATGAAAAATGTTGATATCGTACATATACCCTTGAAAAAATTATAATTATGGGTACACCCCTAGTTTTCTCATTTTGTTGTGTATACCCTTGGGTTTAGGTGTTTAGTCATCTGCTAGCATTTTGTAGTCCAAGCATGTTGTAGTCCTGCAAAAAGACCATTATACTCTTTGCAAATATATCTCTGGAAATTTTATTTGACTATAAATTTACAAATATGTCCCTGAAAAATCTGAAATTTAAAATAATTGAAATGCCTCTTAGAGTATAAGAGTTATTTACTTGGGTTCATAGTTTACATTTAACCATAGTTAAAAAAGCCTTTGGGCTAACAATCGTTCACAGATTTTGCATATATCAATTGGGAAACTTACGGTATATTTGTACTAATAGTTTTTTGGGGAAATTGGTTATATACCCCTCAAAAGTTTCATAATTGCATATTTACCCCCGAAAAAATCATAATTGCTTGTATACCCCTTAAAAACAGGTTGAATTACGGATGTACCCCTACTGTTAGGATTCGTTGACAGAAGTTAACCAAGTAATCTTAACCATGGTTACAACTTAAATTAAGGGTTGAAAAATGTCCAAAATACCCCTCTTTATATATTTTTTTAACAATTTAAATTTTAGATTTTTAAAGGGGTATTTTTAAATTTATAGTCAAACAAATTTTTTAGAGGTATATTTGTAAAGGGTATGATGGTCATTTTGCATGTCTACCGTTGTTAATTTGACGGTTTTTCATTTGATTTTAACTCCAGGGGTATATACGCAATTATACCTATTATTCAGGGGTATGTATGCAATTATGTTTTATTCAGGGATAAATACGCAATTTTAAAATTATTCAGGGGTACACCTGCAAAAAGCCCTAGTTTTTTTAGGGGTATATACACAATTAGGATAGTTTTAAGAGATACACGGGAAATTTTCTCAATAGTTTATTTATATTTCATAATAGTAAAAGTTTCCTGCAAACTATTAACTAGTAAATTTGTAAATTCCCACGAAAGGTCAAAGAAGGCTTTCAACAATATTGATATTATAATACACTCATAATTTTTTTTGAAGTTTTTGCATGTGTTACTTGCATCCAATGGTTAGAGGTGTGTAAAAGTAATATTATAAATTTTTGATAATTTTGCATCCGCAAAAGAAATTAGGTTTTAGCTATGAACTTTTGAGGTTTGCACCCAAACTTTAAGATACACAAATAACTTCCAGTTGGATTATAAATGGTAGAACCCTTCATTAGTTGTGTTTGTTTTGGAGAAGGGTCTATTGTCATAACATTGTGTTATGCTAGTATAAGCAGCGGGTTAGTTTCTTGCCATATGCTTCGGCTAGACAGGCCACTAATGACTTTTTCTAGTGGTTCTTATTAAGTGTGAAAGTTAGATCTAATAAAAAGAACCTACAATAAAACAGGAAAAAGAGGTTTTATAAGATGCTGAACTTTGTTGATTTTGAATTCCTATTTTGGAAACCTGGAAGATCTTCTGTTTGTTCACCTCCAATTGATATATGTTGTTCAATTAACTTGAGAACAACACATTTGCAACCTTCAAGCTCACTAGGCCAAGATAAGTGAGCATACTTGGACTCATTGATATTATCGAACAACAATTCTACAGCCATATGTTTGTTCACATAATCACAACAATTACTAAGATGAGATTTACTAGGGAAACCATTGAGGTTTCGTCCCATATTAAAATTTATTGGGATATTGAAAGTTAAACCCCTTGTGTTACTAAACCTAAATGTGAAGGATCTAACCAATCATCTATTTACCTACTTTTCCTGTAAGTAATCAAGTAACTATTTTTATGTGGCTTCTAGTGACCTCAAATTTGATGGTTAGAAGTTTGAATGAATATAATAAAAGTAATGAAGAAAAAGATTGAAAGAAAGAAGAATGGGTTACATGAGCTAAGAGAGTTGTCTTAGTTGAGAAAAGATCACTCTTTTGGTCATTGATTGATAAACTTGACATGGAGTACTATTTTTAAGGTTTGAATTAGGTGGCCAGAGTTTTGTGTTTGAAATTACTTTAGGCTAGATATCAAAAGTTCTATAATTTTTAACTCTAATTTCAATTCTCTATGTCGTTGTATATACATGCATGTAAGTAAATTCTCTGCCTTGAGGTTGCCCTATTAAGAGAAAATTTTCACAATCAAAAGCTTCAGTTTTATCTTTAAGTACAAAGCATTTCAGCAACAACAACAACAATAACAACAACAACAACTAAACCTTAATCCTATACCGGATCGGGTCGGCTATATGGATTCTCTGTCTCCATGTTGCTCTCCAAAAAAAGTAAAGAGATAAATAATAATAATAATAATAATAATAATAATAATAATAATAATAAATGAATAGAGACATAAAAATAAAAATAAAAATAAGACATAAATAATAAAGAATAGTAAATAAATAATTCCATGAGGGCATGGCATGTTAACGCAGAAAAGTATCCCCCAAACAAAACTAATGAAAAAAGAGTTTTTTAACTGACTTATCTATATTCTCGTACTAGATGGGGTCGACTATATGGATTCTTTGTCTCCATGTCGCTCTGTCAAAAGCAAGATCAGACTCAATATCTAACATACGTAGGTCCTTAGACACGACCTCTCTCAACGTAATCCTAGGCCTACCTCTACCCCTCTTCTTATCTTCTATAACTAAACTATCACATTTTTTAATCGGAGCACCGGGGGGTCTCCGGCGTACATGTCCAAACCACCTTAAACGTCCTTCTCTTATTTTATTTTCAATTGGTGCAACATGCACTTTTTGTCGAATGTGTCCATTTCTAATCTTGTCTAACCTTGTATGACCACTCATCCATCTTATCCTCATTTCCGCTACATTTATCTTATGAATATGTTGAACTTTAGTTGCCCAACACTCTCCCGTAAAACATGGCTGGTCTAACTGCTGTCCTATAGAATTTTCCCTTTACTTTGTTAGGCATCTTCTTATCACATAGCACACCCGTGGCACTTTTCTATTTCAACCATCCAGTTTTGATTCTATGGGTTACATCTTCATCCATCATCCCATCATCCCATCATCCTGGAAAATGGAACCTAAATACTTAAAATAATTAATCTTAGGCACTACCACCCCACCTAATTTCACTTTCCCTTCATCTCTCCTACTTAGATTAAAATTGCAATGCATATATTCTGTCTTGCTTCTACTTAGACTAAAGCCTCTACTTTCTAGAGTGTTTCTCCATAGTTCTAACTTTTGATTTACTCTATCTGTAGTCTCATCCACAAGGACAATATCATTTGCGAACAACATACACCATAGGATATCATCTTGGATATAACTAGTTAACTCATCCATCACTAGAGTAAACAAGTATGGACTCAAGGCCGATCCTTGATGTAAACCCACTGTTATAGGGAACTCCTCCGTATCACCTCCCACTGTTCTCACACTTGTAACCGCTTCTTCATACATATCCTTAATAATATTTATATATTTGACATGGATGTCTTTCTTCTCCAATACCGATCACAAGACTTGGCTCGGTACCCTATCATATGCTTTCTCTAAGTCAATGAAAACCATATGGAGATCCTTCTTCTTCTTTCTGCAGATCTCCATCAAGTTCCTTAATAGGAAAATGACTTCTATTATGGATCTACTTGGCATAAAGCCAAATTGGTTCTCTGACACCTTTGTGATATCCCTGAGTCGATGCTCTATTACTCTTTCCCATAGTTTCATTATATGACTCATTAACTTAATACCACGGTAGTTGGTACAATTTTGAATATTTCCCTTATTCTTATAGATAGGAACCAAAGTGTTCTTTCTCCAATCGTCTGGCATTTTTTCCTTTTTTAGGATAAAGTTGAAGAGTTTGGTTAACCACTCTACCCCCACCTCTCCAAGGCACTTCCAAACTTCAATTGGGATACCATCCGGGCCACAAGCTTTTCCAACCTTCATTTTCTTTAGTGCCTCTTTGACTTCACTAGGCCTGATTCTACGTGTGTAGCTAAAATTCCTTTCTATCGCTGATGTATAAAAATCTGTAAAGTTATCCTCATGACTTGCATTAAACATGTGATCAAAGTAACTTCTCCATCTCTCTTTGATTTCCTTATCTCCTGTCAAGACTTGTTGAGACCTTATCTCCTGTCAAGACTTGTTGAGACTAATCTTTAATACACTTTATTTGGTTCAAGTCTTTCCTTTTTTTATTTGTCGTGCTATCTTGTATATTTCTTTTTCCCCTTCTTGTGTCCCTAACTTTTGGTACAAATCGGCTAGAGATTTATCTTGGGCCTCGCTAATCGCTTTTTTTGCCTCTTTTTTGTCTTCTTATACTTTTCAAAAGCTTCCTCATCCTTAGTTGTGGGTAATTTCTTATACCAATATCTTTTCTCTTTAGTAGCCTTTTAAACCTCTTCATTCCATCACCATGATTCCAGTCGTCGAGGTCCTAGTCCCTTAGAGACCCCTAGGAGTTCACACCCTATCTTCTCAATACTATTCGTCATCTCCTTCCATATGGTGTTTGTATTAGCTTTCATGTTTATGCCTCCCTCTTTCGATATTTTATTCTTAAATGCTAATTGGTTGGTTCCGTTTAGTGCCCACCATCTAATCCTATTTTGATTAACCCTCTTTTTTGTTTTTACTATACCCTTTTTCTTTACATCCAACACCACTAACCTATGTTGGGTGGCTAATGCTTCTCCAGGTATAACCTTACAATCGTTACAAATAGATTTATCCCTTCTTCTTGTAACAAGAAAGTCAATTTGACTACGATTACCTCCATTCTTAAAGGTAATCAAGTGTGATTCCCTTTTCCTAAAGCAAGTGTTGGTCAATACCAAATCATGAGCCAAAGCAAAATCTAATATAAATTTTCCTTCCTCATTCCTGTTGCCATATTCATAACCTCCATGCACTCGCTCGTAGCCATCACTAAGTTTGCCTACATGCCCATTAAGACCGCTCTCAATAAAAAGCTCTTGCTCGCTTGGAATTCCTAGAACTATCACATCCAAATCTTCCCGGAATTTGACCTTATCTTCTTCTCCTAAGCCTACTTGAGGGGCATACGCACTTACGATGTTGATTGTTTCTTTTCCCAACACTAGCTTCAAATGTATAATCCTATCTCCTACCATTTTCACTTCAACCACTTTGTCCTTCATTTTTGGTTCCGTAGTAATACCCACACCATTTCTATGTTTATCACCTCCACAGTACCACATTTTATAACCTGTGTTCTCAATCTCTCTGGCATTGTTTCCTATCCATGTAGTCTCTTACAAACATATTATATCTATCCTCCTCCTTTTTAGAGTATCTACTAATTACATAGATTTTTCTGTCAAAGATCCTATATTCCAACTACCAATCCTAATCCTACTCTCATGGACTAACTTCTTTACTCTCACCCGTCCACTAAGATGCGAGAACCCTTGCTCATTTATCACCACATCCGAGCGTCGACGTGGCGGGACTAACTTCTTTACCCACACTCGTCCATGATGTGAGAACCCTTGCCTGTACTCCATCACACCCGAGCGGCGATGTGATGAAACTCCTTGCTCATTTAATACTACATCCGGGTGCCGATGTAGCGCGTGCCTAGGTGGGCACGTCACAACGTTATATTTGTGCAGAGAATTGATATTAGGTGTTTGACGAAGTTTTATGCTGGCTGTCAACCTACAGCAACCCTCCTCCTTTATCCGCGTTTGGGATCGGCTATGCTCGCATACACTCACATAGGCGGAGATTTCATCATAAACCATAAATAATATTCACTTTTGCGCTAGATCCAACAGCTAAAACTTGCACGATAACGGCCTTCATGTTAGCGGCAGATAATAAATTTCTGTTTGAATGCAAAAATTTTTAAGATAAACTAAATCTCCACTATTTATGGACCACAGGTGAGATTTTTATTTATGTCTTTATCCTTAAAAGTTGTTATCTGTGCTGGAGGACAGAAAACCCAGAATACCAAGGCCTTCCAAACTTCTTATTTGGTGAATCAATGGGTGGAGCTGTGGTACTGAAAGTTCATCTCAAACAACCTGATGTGTGGGATGGTGCAATTTTGGTTGCTCCAATGTGTAAGGTAACCTTTGTGCTTTTGAGTACAGTAGTAGACTGCCCGCCAACTCTTCTCTGCTGTTATTGGTAGATAGCAGATGATGTTGTTCCACCTTGGCCTTTGGTGAAAATCCTCACTGGTGTAGCAAAAGTTCTGCCTAAAGGAAAGTTAGTACCTCAAAAGGATTTATCTGAGATGGCATTCAAAGATCTTAAGAAACGGGAACAGGTGGTTTACTCTGCCTCTATTTTTAACTTTCCTCTGCTATGACTGTAGAAGTATTAATTGCATATTTTCTTGGGAGTTAGTTTTTATACAAGTGTCCCAATGTTTTTGATATGGCTGTGCTATGACAGCCTATCATTAACTTTTGCTGATATGGAACTAGTTACTGTTTTTCTGATATTAAGTGTATGAATAATTCTTTTTCCTTTCTTTGTTGGTTTCAGTGTGCCTTGAATGTTGTTGGCTACAAGGATAAGCCACGCTTGAGGACAGCTTTAGAGCTGCTTAGAACCACTCAAGAGATAGAACAACGTTTGGAAGAAGTGAGAAACTTATCTTGTTCCTCTAATTTTGTGATTGCTTTTTATATTTTTTTTTAGAGTTGGCGATTACAAAATTGTTGATCATGTGAGAAGAAAGAAATATCATAAAATTGTTGACTGCTGTGCTTGTTTGACTAGATTCTGTTCCTTGTAGGTTTCTTTGTCGCTGTTAATTCTGCATGGTAAGGCTGATATTGTAACAGATCCTTCAGTGAGCAAGGCTTTGTATGAAAAGGCTAGCAGCAATGACAAGAAGCTGTGCCTTTATGAAGGTGCATATCATTCACTTCTTGAAGGAGAATCTGATGAGATGATATTTCAAGTTCTTGGTGACATTATAAATTGGCTAGATGAGCATGTGCTCAAGAAAGGGGTCTAAAAATTGTGTTTTCTGTGAAGTGATTCTTCATCTTAGATTGCATAATCTCTTTATTTTGTTGTCAATTCTGCTTATACCATACCATGTGAATCTGTATATATAGTTTTCCATATTTATCAGCATTGAGTTTCTGTTGAGATGATCGTTGATGATCCTCTCTAACAGATCTATTTAAAACGAGCTGTTCTGCAGATCAGTGAGTCAAGAACCATCTTCTTCTTCCCCCAACTCTATTGCTTTCATTGTTCTTGGGCTCTTGTAGGAAGTGGTGATTCTAATGGTATGGCCAACTTCATGCTCTGAAGTTGTTAACCAGCTGCTGCCTCTAATTACTCTTTAGTATTTGATGTTAACTGCTGTTAGAGCAGTATTTGATGTCAACTGCTGTTAGAGCCGCTAATAGCTCACTGTTCTGCTGCATTAATCTACTGTTCTTGGTACTACATATAGCAGTTTATTGTCTTGGTTACTTTGAACCAGCAGTCTGATTATTCTGATTTTCCTACTCTAATCGATTAGTCCACTGTCATATCAGTCTGAGAAGTGTTAAATGGGTTGGGCGGGTCAAATCAGAGTTTTGGACGTGTCAGCCAGGTCCCTGCACGGCCTGGTTGCTACAGTAACTGGGCCGTGTTGGCACTGACGTGGGAGGGTGGGCGAGTCAGGGGCCGGCATGCCCTGCGTCCTGACAAGGTCAATGCCCGGCATGAATTTGGCCGACACTACCCCAAAGCTTCTGATCCACAGCAGTGCGGCAAGCCAAAACCCCAAAACCCAAAAAGGGTAAAATTGTCGTACATTAGGGTGTGTTTGGTTAGATGTATTTTTCAAATACGTGGATTTTGAATTTCATTGTAGTTGTAAATTTTTGCATTTGAAAATACATGAGAGTCAAATCCAATATTTAGTTGGATGTATTTAAAAGTGCTGGATTTTGAAAGTTTGTGTTCGATTGGAGGGATATGTAAATCTAGATTTGAAAAGCATGTGTTTGGTTTGAAGTATTTGGCAGTGTTGGGACCGGCCCTACGGTCGAACCATTGAACCGGGAGTAGGGGTGGTAGGGCGGTAGACCCCTTGAACCGGGGGTGATGTGGCCCGGATGCCACATCATTGACCCGGGCGGTTGGACCGGGACCCGGTCGACCCGGCCCGGGCGAGTGAATCGGACCTGATTTTTTTTTAATATTTTTTTTAATGGAAGTTAAAAAAAAAATGAAAAATGATTAAACAAAAACCTTGGGCCCCTTGCGCGCACACGTGAGAGAGCCTTTTCACCAACAAGGGTTATTGGTTGGTAGAATAAAATTATATTTAAAGAGAGTGAACGTTTTATCCATAAACAATGTTGGACTAAATACTTCATAGTCTTTGAATACTTGAAACCAATATTTTTAAAAACAAGTCCATAATAATGCCCAAAATGAGATGACCTCTCAAAAAATTGTATTTGTATACCTAGTAACTATGATTATATTTTAATTTTGTATTTTAATATTTTTGACTAATTTGTTTTGTTTAGTATGTGTTTACTTTGAGCATGAACTAAATATATATATCAAATTTAGTTAATCAATCATATTTTTTTATTATTATAATTTTGGTTTATATCATATTTAATCATTATTAATTATTATTAATTATTTTTTAATATTTTATTATTGACCCCGGTTCAACCCCGGTTGAACTCCGGTTGAACCATGACCTGACCCACTGGCTTGGTAGGGTCAATACCGCAGATGCGACAACATTGGTATTTGGAGTATTGGATTATGGAATCTTTATATATGGTCACTTATGTTGAGGTTACCCCACCCTGGATGATTATTAGATTTTATTAATGATAAAAGCCTTATTAAATTTTTTTAATTAATATATAATTAAATAACTATATATATATTATATACATTGAAGGAATATATGATGTTTTAAAATCTTGTAATTTCCTTTGAATCATTCGCAATACTTATTTTTTTTGTTATATTAATTTAATACACTAAACCCAACCAAACAATAAACTAAAACTGGAGAAAAAACGTACTCACTAATCAAAAGAATACTATTATAGATCACAAGCTAGAAGAAGAGATCTAGCTTGGCAATGGCAGAGAAGAATGTTGCAAGCTTGGCAATGGCGGAGAAAATGGTAGCAGGGGTGGAGAAGACATCCGGATGAGTCTTGTCACCTCTCGGGACTGGTGTTTAAACTACCTATGAATCCCTCATGTGAAATCACGTGAGGGATTTAAATGTTTGGATTTGGTACTACGGCCAAATCGGACCTAGTACAAAATCCCATGGTTATGGGAGTTGAAAATGCAGTGTATTTACAAATCCTTTTAAATATAGTCAACCAAACACCCGATTTAAAAAGCAACTGGATTTGTAAATACACTGGATTTGGAATCCAGCCAAACAAACAACTCCTTAGATTCTTTCTTTTCAGTCCCTCTGACAAAAAAAAAATACACTTTTCAGTCCCTTTTTTTTTTTAATTACTTACTTTTCAGTCCCTGACGTTACTTTACCTGGTACTTTTTTTAGGAAACCCAAAATGTCTTTCCCATTCCTGCCCAAAATCTGCTTTTTTGCTGAAAAGATAAGGAACATGCTTTTCTCTTTCAGCTGCATCTGTGTATAGTAAGCACTTACTAAAGATAGTAAGCACTTAGCATGGGATAGTTACACTTAGTAAAGATAGTAAACACTTAGTATAGGATAGTAAGCATTTAGAGTATGATAGTTAGCAGTTAACGGAAAATAATAAACGTTTGCAATGAGAGTTAAACATTTCGCCGATTGTTAGACATTATTCTATGACGATGCTTCAATCGCTGGTCGCTGGTCGCTTCCGGGTTCCCGACGCAGTTGTTCGTTTGAAGCCGTCCTCAAGTATGCGCGTGACGTACTCCGATCGTAGATGTGGTACATCAATATGGGTCAGGCGAAGCTATTCACCATTCAATACTTGCTCCATGAATCACATCACGAACACAGGGTAGTCGATACTGTCCTCTTTCTGCTGCAGGCAGGCGCGATCGTGGGAGAGTGGACCCTGTTATTCAATATCGCAAAAGATTCTATTAATGAGTCGACGTTGTTCTCGGGTTCCTCGTAGTCCTTTTCTGACACCAGCGGGCTTCCCTCAACAACCTCCTTTCCGGGCCCGTCTTTGTCGCAGTTTATGGGCAATCGTTTCACTGACGGCATCAACCGAAGCAATTGGGGATCGGGGAGAAGGTTGCTGGCGCTTGGAAATAGTTGTCTTTCTTATTTTGGTTGCTGGGTGTGTGGAGATTCTCTCACTGCCTACTGAGTTTCTGGGGCCGAAGGTTGGTCCCTGGCAAGCAACTCTGCTAGTGACAACGCATTGCAATGACCTCTTCCAACAATGTCTCGTATGCGCTCAGCAAGCGTTGCAATAAATCATCGTTGCTTGGGCTCCTCCGACAGGAAGGAGTAGAACGGACCGCTGGTGACTCCTCGGGAATGCGGTGCCGAGATTTCTGCCTTGTCCTCTTCTGGCTAAGTTTCGCAACTTCCGCCACACTTTGGCCAGCATCTGTAATCTGTTTCTCCTCAGTGATCGTGCCATTATGGTAGCTGGATATTGGCCCGGCCTTCACTTGCCATGGCAGCCTCTTCTTTGTTGGCTGGTAATAAGTCGGGGAACTGAGAGACAATATTACAAACACTTTAATAATGTTACAGCCGGTATGCGACACTTTAGTAACATTACTAAACACTATATAGTAATGCTAAAGACTTTAAAATAATTATACTAAAGGTTTAGGTTTACAGCCGATAATAAAAACTTTAGTAAGAATACTAAAGACTTTATTGTAGTACCAAAGACTTTAAAAAAAAATAATAAAGGTTTAAAGACGGTAATAAAGACTCAGTAAGTGTACTAAAGACTTTCGCCCAAAATTAAAGACTTCAAGAATCATACTAAAGACTTTAGAGTTGAAACAACGAAGTAGGCTTACTTCTTTCCCTGTGAAAGTGACGATAAGTGTGTTGACCATAGTTGTCTTCTTGTAGCTTTTCTCACTATAACACAAAATTCTTGGTGTCCGACCGAACTCCAGCTCCTTTCCACTCCCAGTTACTTCGTAAAACCATATAATCGACGCGATTGAGCACCCTTGTAGTTACCTACAACGAAAACGACCCAATACATAGAATCCATTAAGTAGTGTGCATGTAAATCTCGTAACACATATACGAATTTCAGATTCCACATGGTTCACTTGGATTTTAAACATAAAAGGTGAATAGCAAGCCAATAGTGCATTGTAGTAAACAGATACATAGGATATTAAACACTTCGTTACCGATTGTTAAAACAACAAACCACAACGAAACAAATTCAGTAAATCACACAACCAAAAACACAAGAACAATACCATCGGTGTACATGGCTTCAGTAACTTACATTTACACACTAGAAAAGAGCAAATCCTGGAAAACCCTAAACCCTAAATCTCCACAATACAAATACAATCCACATGAACAAATTTCATTCTACCATGGAGGAGAGAAAAAAGAAAAGAACATAACCCTAAAAAACAATAAAGCAAGAGAAATAAAAAACCGGCAGCAAAGCCCCAATCTCTTCATATTTTAGGGTTGCGGCGTGGTGGCTACCTCCTTCGTGAACTCCAGCTGAACTGAGTGCAAACAGAAAAGGAATATAAGACAAAGGGAGCTCTGGCAGAATTGACGGCATGGTGTCTATCTTCTTCGAGAGGACAAAGGGACAAAAGGGAAAAAAAATTTAAAAAAAAGAAGAGAAATCGTTCGATTTCCGAGGCACCTCTCCGGACATGGCTGACAGGTACAGACGTGGCATAACTGCATTTCTCCGGAGGGCAGCATTGTCTTTTCACCCAAAAAATAACATCGTTTGTTGAAGTATAGACTAAAAAGTAAGTTTCTGGAAAAGGAGGGACTATGGGGATACTGAAGTTATGGGGATTATATAGGGATTTCAGAAGTTTGCAGGGATTATTCATTACTTTCCTCACCCTATATATATATATACAACATCAAAATAATCAAAAGAAGTTCTTTACTATAGACTACACCACCAATTGAACATAATCAAATGGAATCTGATACAACGAAAAAAAGAAGATGGGTAGAAAAACTTATTAGATACCATTCACTGCGGTATCTAATAAGTTGTACCTACTATTGGATTTGAACCAATGACTCCCGCCGTATGAAAACAATACTCTAACCACTGAGTTAAGTAGGTCATTTATTATATATATATATATATATATATATATATATATATATATATATAATATTCCTTTAAATCAAAGATAAATTTATCTTTTATAATATTTATAAAAAAGCTAATTTGAATGTATGATTGTCATTTATATTTTTCTAAAATTTTGTAATACAATTTTTTACCGATTATTTATAGTTGTTAGTTTTAACCAATTTATATGAATTTTAATTTTTCTTAATACAATCTATTCATAATTGAAATAGAACTATCGACGGAAATGTATCACATAGAATTAGAACATGATGACTGAAATGGAGAAGTGTTACGGGTGTGTTACCTAATAAGAAGATGTCTAATAAAATGAAGGGAAAGTTTTATAGAACAGCAATTAGACAAGCCATGTTATACGGAAGCGAGTGTTGGACAACTAAAGTGATGTTAACATGCAGTATAGAGGTGTACCATATTATGAAAAATTGGTTGACATTATTGAACTTAATTACAGTGGAATATTTATGGTAACCTTGTTCAAATGTGAATGGGCCAACACGACTCACCCTAGAGGTATAAAAACTGATAAGTTGGGTTTTACTTCTATCAATTTTACAAGACCTATACATACTGGGGTGTATGAAGATGATGAGCCATACATTAAAGCTTCTGAAGCACAAATGGTATTTTATGTTAATGATCAAAAGGAAGACGGATGGTGTATACCAGCACATCTGAAACCTAGAGACTTGTATGACATGGGAGAGGATGATGAAGTTGTCATGGCCAATATTGAAGCTTATCCAATGCAGATTTTTTATAATTTATTTCTTGATGATTCAACACATCTACGACTGAGTCGGGAAGATGTAGATGACCCAAACGATATGCAATCCTCTAATATTGGTGAACATTTTGAAGTTGATAACAACAATTAAGTAATTGTTTGGGATTAATTGGTAATCATTTATTTTATTTGTACTTATTTTGTTATTTTATTACTTTTTAATATTATTAAATTGATTCATTGCCTATGTGAGTTGTTTGTAGGTATGCCGAGGTCTAGAGACATGTCACTTCTAGCGATCCATCGAAACCGGTAGAGGACTATGACCGGTCTACTGGCTTGAGTACATCTCTGCCACCCCCACCTATTGATGCACAGGAACACCAAGAGGCCCCAGTGCAACAAACAGTAGTTGAGACTACTGAGCCTGAAATTATTAGGGGCCGTAAAAGAAGTTCAAGAACGTGGGACTAGGGTATTATAGGTGATCAGTATATATATATATATATATATATATATATATATATATATAATTTATTTGTTAGCTTTGAATGGAAGGTTTTCAAGTTTATATGTCTTATACATCTATTTTTTTTTAAATACAGCTGAAAATGACGAAGTCAGGCAAAAAAAATGAGAGCAATTGACATATTCGATCTCTTCCACCAGGAGAGAGAGTAATTGTGGAATGGAATGATTGAGATCAACCGATTGATTTGTCTGGGGGATACTTGCTCAATTCTTAGGCCATCTTGCAAGCAATTGTTGGAACTTTCCCATCAGATATGAAAAGTAGCAAAAGATTCCAAAGTCCTATAAAGATCATGTATGGAACAACATCATAAAGGTCAGAAATGTATTTTCAATGGATATCTTATGGATTTTATATATTTGTATGTTTCTTAATGTGTAGGTTAATGATGGGGGGCATAAGAGTTATATTATGAAAAGCATGGGGAAAAAATGGCGAGACCACCGGTATCACTTATATAATTGTATGAAATATGATCCGGATGGTCCCTGTGAAGCCAATATTGCCAAGAAATCTCCAGAGATTCCTTTGGATTAGTGGTTTGCTTTTGTGGATTATAGAGCTAGCCCTGACACAAAGGTAATCTGCATAAGAAAATTCTTACATTGAATTATTGTTTAGTAATTAGCGCCTCATTAGTATGCAGGCAAAAGCAGAACAGAATATTATAAATTGCACCTACCTAACAACGCCTCACACGTTTTGCTCAAAGTCGATTGCTCGACTGCGAAATGAGATGGTTA
Organism: Dioscorea zingiberensis; assembly: GCA_026586065.1. Lineage (NCBI taxonomy): Eukaryota > Viridiplantae > Streptophyta > Magnoliopsida > Dioscoreales > Dioscoreaceae > Dioscorea > Dioscorea zingiberensis. Next base: position 48,694,543 of record CM048818.1, on the reverse strand, counting down.
GTATCTTCATCTTAATAGGAGATTTAATTATGTTTATTATGTATATGCAACTTTCTTTGAAAATTAATCATGTTTAATTTTGTAGGAAACTCAACTTGGTCAGCCTATTACAAGAGTTGAATTGTTTCAGGCCAGTCACACAACATCGGCTGGGTCTTTTGTAAATGAAGAAGCAAGGCGTAATCATATAAGTTAAAAATCTTCCAAATTTGTTATGCTTATGTCTATGAAATAATAAATATAAAAAAAATTTGTAACTTTTTTTTGCAAGAAGATCTAGTTATTCGCAGTCAGAGCTCATCTCAAAATGAGGCATTTAGTACCATTTTCGAAAAAGAACACCCTGGGTATGTTCAAGGTATGGGACTTGGAGTTATCCCAACCCAGGTGTATGGCTCATCGAGCAGCTCGAGTAGTAGGCATAATGGTGGTGGGGTTACAGAAGCCGAACATAATGCCCTTAAGAACGTGGTAGTGCAGCAATGTGAAGACAATCAATTGCAAATAGTGTATCTTACCCAACAATTGGCGAGGCAAAACCAAAATATGACACCTAATCAGGTTTTATTTTTTTAGTTTCTATGTTAAAGTTTTTGTTTCATATCCTGTTAATGTTTGTTTTTATGTTTTCAGAATTTATATTTTCTTAACATTTGATATTGTTTTCATTTTAAATTGGAAAACGTGGGTTCTCCAACTATTTGAAGGCATTCATCACAGGGTAGTCACTCGACTCGTGACGAAGAAAATTTAGACCATACCATATAGTGACAGAGAGTAAGTTTTTCTATGCCCCACATCACATTTTCGAGTTTTAACTCTAGTTGAAAAAAAAATTCTATTGTGACATAGCTTCCTTATAACTCTCATACCACGGGGTTTAGTGACCATACTGATTTTTTTGATGGTCATAAAATACATGCATAGTTTATAAAATCCTGCAGTTCACTTGGAAATTGATTATATGAATTCAATTGTTTCTTTAGATTTCTCTATCAATGTCATTTGGATATTCATGCATCCTCATGTCTTTGTTAAATGTGGCCAGTGGATATGATCATAAACTGCTTGCTTATATAGATAGGGGTACCACTTGTTAACAACAAGTAGCCAAATGGTCTGAGTGCCTAATGCTAGACTAATATATAGTTGCCAGGCTGAAATTATAATCTTGCCAGGATTACTTGTTATGCAGGATGTAGGCATGCTTTGAGGCTCTAATCAACCAGTTGTTTACTTGTATGTGAAAAGTTCACCACAAGGCTTTTGATTTTTGTTAACCATTCCATCTCCAGAAAGCATTACTTTAAAAAGTCTTAGATTGGTGTTTTCTAGTAAAGAGCTCAGGTTCAGTGCCGGCTTGTGATAAACTTTAGCATTTGCTCTAGAAATTTCTTGGACGAACCTTCTAGCTCATTGATTTCCCTTTACCATTTTCTAGCTTTACCAAAGAGAAAAATTAACCAAATCCATCAACCTGAGTAAAAAAAGAGAAACTCAACAGAAATATTTAGTCAAAAAGTAGCAGTCTAAAATAGAAACATAATAGTTAGCATGTTTCATAATGATTATTGCTGCCCCAATCAATTTTCATGGTGATAAAAAGTATGTTGTATATAACATGAATGTTTTATAGTGACCAATGGGGACACATGTTATACCCCCAGTTTTTCAGCTCTTCTAAGAAATATCATGTGAGAGATGGATGCTTACTGAAATCAATGAAACGCGTGGGCATGTCTTCTTATTGAATGTTGCTGGTTCTTTCTTTGGTTACTAGTTTCTGAAGAAGCTTTTATCTCTCCATTTTATTAACTGAGTGTTTAGATTTCAGAGTATTTGTTGGATTTGGATGTATCTGGTGAGGTTGGATTGGTAGATGTAGCTTTAAACGTTGGTTCACGGGATATACACTTATTCTCACAAGAAAGGTTTTAACTCACACCACCGATTATTTTAAAATAATTGTTTGATATATGTTTATTTTTGCTGGATTGATCCTCTAATTTTAATTGCAAAACCAATAGAAGCTTTTTAGTTTCTCAGCATTTTCTTTTGCAATTGGCTTTACAGGAGCAATTGCAAGAAAGAGAACAATATAATCAAGTGTTGGAGTTTGAACAATATATTCAAGAAAGAATTGGGCTTTGAATTCCTTTTCCTAAGTTCAAATTATGAATGAGTTCTGTAAGGTTGTCAAGATGAATTTTTCTTATTGAATTTTTGTATGCATTGATGAGAACAAGTATTGATTTTATTTCATATGTTCTTCCTTGTATGTATGAACAAATTTGAATTGAATGGAGTTCAATGGTATTAAAATTAAATTAAATTTTGTATTTATTTGTGAATTATAAATATTAGTTTTATTATTTTTAAATTTGACTCGAATGAAGTTCTGGTTTAAGATAATGGTTTACTTATTATTGTAAAAATAAAACATGTTAATAAATAAATAAATAAAATAAATAAAATAATTTAAAAAATAATTGGCATTTGCGGCGGTTCAAACCGCTACAAAATGTCAAGCTTAATAATAATTAAAAAAAATTAAAAGGCAGTTAGCGGCGGTTAAAACCGCCGCTAAATGCAAAAGTTATAAAAATTTAATTGCAGTTAGCGCCGGTTCAAACCGCAGCAACTTATTTTGCGACGGTTTTTATGACGTTTATCTAACCGTCGCAAAACGAAACGCAGCCCATGCCTATATCATTGGCGACGGTTTTGGTGGCGGTTAAAAACTGACGGTAAATGCATTATGCATATAGTGGCGGTTATACCGGTGGTTGGTAAAAACCGCCGCTAAATATCTTCTTGACGCTGCCTTTTTGCGACAGTTTTATAACCGCCACCAAATCCATTTAGCGGTGGTTAAATGGCTACAAAACCGCCCCTAAATGCCCTTTTTGGCGTAGTGAGTGGACACTACTGGAAATTTACTTGTGTTATCGAGTTTTATTGTTGATTCGATTTAAATAAATTCATATGAGTTTTCTTCTTGAAGTTGTGCGATGTCATGGATTTTAGTATGTATTATACATGCTATCCGTTTTATTGTTTATTGTGTATGCCTATGCATGTGAAAAGATAAATAAAGCATAGGAACAAAACAACAAAACTAATGGAAGTATCGATAGATTGCACCTTACTTAGATATACTAGTTTAGTACCAGAGATGGCTCAGTGATAGAGTCAGGCATATACGGTACGAGCTAGGGAAGGGATTTTCTTTACTCTGATTTTACTTCCAAACTATCTGTTTTCAAAAATTCCATTTTTAAAATAAAACCCCCTTCCCACACCCAGGGGTGCTCAGTACACGTATATACTTCCCACGGCCATTGAGATTGCCAGACTTGAGGCTAGGGCGTGCCATGGTTATGAGTTTGCCACACCGAGAGGCTAGGGCGATGATTTGTCCGCCCATGATATTCATACTTAATATTTGGTATTATTTGAACGTATTGAAATAAGGATGCATACGAGATCAATATAAGGCCTAAAGTGTTTCGCGACATAATACTACGCTTATCCATCCTACGGTCGTTGATTGGGTCCAACCGGGAGGCTATGGCGTTGATGTAGTCTGCCTGGATAATTACGGTATCATTCATTGTATGTATGACTTGACATTGAGATTTTTTGTGTTTGGAATTATTCGGGATTTCTATTATTCCTGGCATGCTTAATGTAATTGAAGATAATGAAATTGACTAGCATTCTTCGGTTTTCTTATACTTGTGCAAGTTATTTTGATAGCGATGAGCTTTGATATTACTCATGTATATTTTATAATAAGTAGTATTGTCTAAACTCACTGAACTTGAGTAGCTCATGTTCCCTCCCTTTACATTTTTCCCTACAGGTATTAGACAGGGACCCAGCTAGTATCTAGATCAGGAAAGCGAGGGAGGTGTACTCGTATAGCTGGCTCTGACCTGTCCATTTGTAGTTTCAATTTGTTTATGTCTTATGATTTGTATGAGAGACTGAGATTATAGACTCATTATGTCGTTGTGTTTGTTGTTTCCTTGGATGTGTGTTAAACTACTTGTCAAGACATCAGACTTGTTATTTATGCTTAATTATTAACTAAGGTTTGATATATATTAGGTTATCTCGTCACACAGCCTTAGGCTCGGAATGCACTCCTGGCCTGGCTGGTGTTACATCCGCCCAGTCTGAGAGGCGGGTGTGATAGGTACTAATTCTCTCACTACGGATAATGTTAGTTCGAGGCTTAGCAAACGTGGGACACCTAACAAAAGTTGGAAGCCGGAATTAGATGGCTTCCTTATTTCTATCTTAATTGAACAAGGGAACAAAGCAAGTGCGACAAGACATTCAAGAAACCCGCGTTTGCCTTTGCTGCAACTGCTGTAAATGCGAAATTCCACACTGATTTTACAGCAGAAAATGTCAAAAAGCATTATCGTACTTTGAAGATACGATATTTGGAAATAAAGAAAATGAAAGAATTGAGTGGTGTTGGTTGGAACGATGACTTGAAGATGATTGTTCTTGATCTAGTCGTGTAAAATGTGCATGTCGAGGTAAAAAATTGATAGACTTAATGTTTTCTGAAATATTGCTACTATTTAAGCATTTCACTTGAATTTAATCATACATCCATATCATAGGCACATCCTGCAGTGAAGGCTTTCATAAACATGCCTTAGGACAACTACGAGGGTCTTAAGATTATTTAAGGCGATGATCACGCTACTGGTTCATATGCTAAGTCAATTTTTGACAATTTTAGGGAAAGAGTTGATTTGGAGAACAACATATGTGGGAGGGCAACACCTATAGCTGAGAACACAGATGGGCCCAATGAAAAAACTACACAGCTTTTACCTTTTAGTTCCAGCCCTCCATCCTCAACTAGTTTTAGGCTTGTCCGTGAGAAGAAGATGGCCAGAGAAGCGAATGCTCCAGTTATAGGTCACTTAATTGATGTTGTTGAGAAGGTTGCAGATGCTATAAAGAATCCAACCCATTGGTCAGAAATCCTATATGAAAGGGTGATGGAGTTGGATAGGTTTCCCGATGGGTTACTTTTGGTTGTGTTTGACTATCTACATGGCAATGAAAAAGAAGCGAGGTCGTTCATGGCGAAGATGAAAGAATTGAGGAAAGCATGAATTGGGAAATATAACAACCCCGTAATGTCATAGGACAACATCTGGTTTTGTGAGTGCATTACTTCTTAGAGACTTACTTGACTCTAGTTTTATTTTGTGCTTTTATTTTCTGTTGTTCTCTAACTTTGCCTCATGTTGACTGTCTTGTTTTGGGTTAGATTATTGACAATGTTTATGTTCTCTGTTTGGTTAACTAACTGTCATATAAAGTTATTGACATGTCTGTTGTTTTTCCTGGACATTCCACAGGTGATATATGGCTATGATGAAACCAATTGAACATCAGAGGCACAGGCAAGGTTGTTTCCCTACTTGTTTCCCTGTTGTGGCATGACTGTTTGCCCTAGTCTTCTGTTTTCATGTTTTATGTTTTGTACATTCTTTTTTTTTTCTATAGGTTTTCATTGTTCATTATAACTGCATTGTTGTTCATTTTTTGAGTTAAAATAAAAATTTTCCCTATTTTCTATGAGATTGGTTTTCTATGACTTTTACATCCCCTTGGCATAAAATAGCATGGCGTTGGTCGAGGCTATCATCTGTACTGGCGAGGCCATTGGACGACCAACCTTTGGCAGCCATTGTAGTTAGAAATGGGTGTACCTCCCATTGATCTATGTGAGTTGTGCCAAGGATGATTTTGGGTTTTTCTATTGAAGAGGGCAGACATCCACCATACAGTGCCGATGAGGCTTCGTCTTTAGTTTTGGTTACCTGAGCCATAACAGATCATTTGACGCAGAAATTGATGTTAATTGCATATTATAGAGCAACATGGTCACTTAAGCTTATTTGGTATTGGTGTGTTATTTTTCATTAATATTTCATGTTTTTAGGTTCTTGGTGTTGGGGATTAGGCTGGTAAGTATGGATTGATGGGATGGAAATAACACAATTTACATATTTTAAGCAGATATCCCTTTAATGAGGTTAAACTTTTGAATTACAAATTAGCCCGTTGGAGACTTGAATTCAATTTTGGTTTTTCTATTGCTTGTAGCTTATCTTCTTTTACCACCTCTTCTTTTAACCACATCCATGTAAATTATGGTTGTATTCAAATGTTATCTGGTTGTATATACTATAAAGTACATTGGAATTTTTTATTGTCACATCATTAGAGGACATTTATTGAAAATTTCCAAGCAACCTTATACCCTTAATTGAAAATTATACCACCTTATAGTGTTTGTTTGGGGCCTCTTATTAGATAGTTCTAATTTTGAGACTGATAGTTTTTTAACTTCTAGGCTTCTAGCACGTGATGAATAGTATATTCTTTTTAGTTATTTAGGCTAGAAACCTTCTATTGCTTCATGTATCTGTGGAGATAACTTATGGTCTTAAGAGCCAACTTTCATGAATATATAATGTGACTTGACCAATCTGCAGGTGGAGAACTTCTATAATGAAGGAGCATGGGGCTTTGAAGAACTAAGCATCATATTCTCTGACTTATCACCTGATAATTTAAGTATGAAACAAGTTAGTTCAATGGAAGAGGAGAATGCATGGAGATAACCTTATAGCAAATGAGAATCTGATAGGAAAGTTTACAGATGCCCAACTGGGGTGGGGGTTGGGGGTGGAGGAAGCTGTGGAAACTGAGAACATCACCTAAAATCAAATATTTTTTGTGGAGGGAGGGAGGTATGGATGCGGGCAGTGCCTATTTGATATTAACTAACAATAATAACTTTTGCATTGCAGGAATGAAGGCATGCTAGGCTAGTTCACCATTTGAGGTTGAGCTGAAAGCTGGCAGGGAGGGACCAAGGCAAATATCCAGACAAAGGAATGCAACACTGATTATATACACTGATAATCAACACATCAAAAGGATACTCCAGCATGGTGGGAGAGATGAGGATTGGGCAACAAGTAGGATCTTAGAGGAATGTAGATGCTTGTTTGTAGAAATGGAGGAATGAGAATTACATTTGATTCCAAGATAACTAAACAGGGTAGCTGACTTGATGACAAGTTCAACTAGAAGAGAGGGAAGAGATCAAGTATTTGAACAAGAGGACAAGCTTCTACTTGGAAGTTGTGCAGACATTCCATAATTTTTTTTTTTTTTTTTTGCAATTAGTATTAATATGGCCATCGAGTACCATGTATATTCGGTTGAATGTATATTGATTGTATAGTTGTGTAATTGGACATGAATTGTATCAATGTATGAATGTTTGTAACAGTCAAAGAAAATTTTGGAATGTATGGATGTTCTCAGGAGTCAATGGAAATCTTGTAGAGTGTACATGTTTACATTTGTATAAATGTTTTTTTGATAGTGTGTAAAAGCTTTGAAGTCTATTTGTTATGTCCAGTGTAGCAGGTTTTACAATAACACAGTATGTGAGAATATGTTAATCCATTGTTGTAGATGGAGGCAGGGATGGAAAGAAATGAAAACAAATTTTCATGTAAAGGCAACGGGAAAAAAATCATGTAGAGGCAGGGATGGGCCTATATATATATATATATATATATATATAATCATATAATCTTTGATATTTTAAAATAAATTATTAAAAAAATTCATAATTGAATTTTTTTAAAGGTTTTTTAACTATGAAAATACTTTAATTAATTTAATTTAATCTTTTATATATATATATATATATATATATATATATATATATATATATATATATATATATATATATATATATATACGGGGCTGATAATATACGGTCGACGTTATCACTGTGCAAGTGTGGTCGCCTCGTTTCTGCCCACTTGCACAGTGTTTTAAGAAAATCCAACCATATGGATGGAAAGAACATCGAAAAATAAGCTAGCATGTTAATTTTCATATAATTTGGGAACTTGTAGGGTCTTCATCTTAAAGGGTGAAATTTTGAACCGGTAAGATTTCTATAAATTTTCACCCGTTAAGATGAAGACCCTACAAGTTCCCAAATTCTATGAAAATTGTCATGTTAGCTTATTTTTCGATGTTCTTTCCATCCATGCTTCGGAAATCCCAAGACATTAATCGTGTAAGTGGCCAAAACACCTTACTTGCACAAGAATCCCGACCAAATTTTTAATATCATCCCCGTATATATATATATATATATATATATATATATATATATATATTAAAATTCATGATTAAAAGAATTTGTAATTTAAGCTTTTAGGATTTTTAAGTTTGAAATATTTCAATTAATTAATTTAATCTTTACCAAATATTTTAAAATATATGATTAAAAAAATTAGTAATCATCGGACAAAATTTTAAAAAAATATTTTTAAACAAATATTGGGGAAATATAACTCTAATGTTTCAAGTTAATGGTCATATTAACTAATGTTACATTAAATTAACTAAATTATAACTTAAAAGCCAAATAACATTTTTGTATTGGGGTAATCTCACCACCAACTAAAGTAGTGACCATATCCCTACTTCCATGACAACCAAACAAAGAAAGTATTGAAAGTCCAACTTCAAAGTGTTAACTTCAACATAACAAACACTAAACTTTATGGAAGTGTGACTTCATCTTCCAACTTCGGTGCCAACCAAACACCAAAAACTGTCACACCTCCATAGAAGTAGGACTTTATCACTTTCATCACTTCCATCACTTCCATAGTTTCGTATGACTACTGTGAACCAAACTGACCCTTAACTCTCCAAGCTTCCCTCCCTATATTCATTGAAAATTATATGAGAACTTACCTCATAGAAAATTATAACTATTGATTTACCATTTTAAATTAAATAAATTTTATTATTTAACCATAATTAAAATCAATAAATTTAAATATATAAAATAACTATTAAAAATAAAATATAATAGGAAAAAAGTTTTGGAAGGAGATAAGATGGCTAGCTAGTGAAAGTATTGTGAATAAAACATTATTTAGCTTAAGTATAATATTGGTTATTGAATTATAGGGTTTTGGTCAAATTAGTCTCTAAACTATAAAATTAATCAGAAGGTACTTAACTAAAACAATTGGTCATTATTAGTCATTCTCTATAATGATCTTAACCATTTGTAAAAATATATATAATTTTTCTTTCTAAAATTGTATGATATGGTGAAGTAATGCTAATGAGGCATAAAGTTCACTATCAACAACAATTTTTTGAAAAAATAAAACAAATAGCACACATGGTATATAACGTGGTGCAGTAGCTGATATATACACTCTACGTTGTATGCCACGTAAAATTATCAACCCATATCATTAGAATTATTTATTTATTTATTTATTTATTTATTTATTTATTTGAATCACGTAAAATTATCAACCCATATCATTAGAATTATTTATTTATTTATTTATTTATTTGAATCACTGAGGCAAAGAGGGGCTAATGGTAAATAATTTCTTTAGTTTACAGTTTTTTTTAACACATTGTATACTTTAAAGACCAATTTCACCAAAATCCTATAGTTAAAGGATCAATAATGTATTTATAATCTATACTAATCGAGTTATTTAATTTTTAATATATTAATCAATATATTTAAGTTTATTTATAGGTTTTTTTATTAAAGTAGATAAACCACATTCATTTATTGATTGAATAAGTGTGTTACAATGTTGCTCTTGTCCGAGCACCCGCATGGTCTCCCAACTGGGTTTCCAGGGTTACATGCTAGTGCTTTCAAGACTACTCTCGAATGTAGCGCCCTTGTGACTCATCGTCGAAGTCGTCCCTGTTTAGTTCCGCTTGTGGTTGGGTAGCTCTATTAGAGGCCAAGGATCTCCTGATGATATTTGCCGTCTGCTCCAGTGTCAACTCTTGGTGTCATTGGCCGCGTCGTACCATGCCATGAGGAGGAACGCGATCCCAGGAATGATTCGGAACAAACGCGTTGTTTGTTTCTGAAGCATCTATGGTTTCTTTCCAGCCAAGTACTCCAAGTTATGGCCATGACCAGGAGATTTCATCCCATGCGTATCTCCTTATGCAGTTGCTTCCCGATGTTGTTGTGCCCCCAGAGATCTTGTGTCGACTTAGGGCAAGTTGCCAGGTTAAACAATGGGCAATGGTGTTCCCATATTTGTCTTGTGACAGGGCAAGCAATCAGCAGGTGATGCACCGTTTCCTCCTGCTCATTGCAAAGGTAGCAGTGGGTGTGGTTACCCCTCCAGTGTCTTGCGATAAGGTTGTCCAGGCTGAGGATTCTATTCTCCAAGGCCAACCATGCGAAGTAATGTATCTTCTTGGGACAAGGAAGTCTCCATAGATATTTGGGGAATTGGCTCCGAACACCTCCGTCAATTATGAAGGTGTATAGGGATTTGGTTGAGAATCTCCCATTTGGCCCGAGTTTCCAACTCCATGCATCCTCTATATTCGCCTGGGTCCCATTAATTGCCTCTAACAGAATCTTCTAGATCCTGCATCCCTTCCTGGGTTAGGGACCCCTGCTTCATGAGCAAGTGTGGGTGCTCTAGATAGTTCCTTGCCGTCTCCAGCGATATTTGTTGATCCTGCGCTAGGTGTATGAGGGAGGGGAATAAATTGGCTGGCGCCTGGCCCTGCAGCCATTTGTCTCCCCAAAGGTTTATAGAATTCTCGTTCCCAGCTTTGGCTGACATTCCCATTTCCACCGCCCGCCATTGGTCAGCTATCCCTTTCCAGAAGTAAGACACTTGTGCAGATAATTCCTTATGGGGGTTGATATAGGAGTTCCGGTAATATTTGTTTAGTATGATGAGGCTGCATATGCTGGTTTGACCATTGAGTAGACGCCACCACCATTTGCCTATCATGGCTCTGTTGAAACATCCAAGGTTGATGATGTCCCATCCCCCATACTCCCTGGGTCTGCATATTCGGTGCCAGTTGACCAACCTATATGCTTTGTCGTTTAGCGTTGGCCCGTGCCATAGGAAGTCTCTTCTTAGGCTATCAATACGCTTGATCACCCACTCAGGTAGCTTGTATATTGCGAGCTAGTAACATGGGATGACGGAGAGGACCGAGTTGATGCGCGTGATTTTCCCAGCCATTGATAGCAGGTGGCCCTTCCATGTGTTGATTCTCCTCTTGACCTTGTCAATGAGCTGCTCCCATTCTGGTTTCCTGGGTTTGTAACCTGAGATCGGGATGCCCAAGTAGTTATAGGTAACTTCCCAATCTGGCAATTAATTGTATTAGCAAGTGCCTCTATCCTCGAAGCCTCCAACCTGAAGGGAATGAGATGACATTTGGAGTAATTGATGGAAAGTCCGGAGAGCCCCTCGAAGAGATAAAAGATGAGTTTCAGAGTCCTCATGTGTCTCAGATCTCCTGAACATAAGACCAGGAGGTCATTCGCGTATTGGAGTGAGGTGATCCCATCCTCTTCTCTGTCCCTATGTCTAATACCCCTATAAATATTCCCCCGGACTGTTCTTGATATCATGGCTGTGAAAGAGTCCACTGCGAGTACAAATAGAAGAAGGGAGAGTGGGTCGCCTTGCCGTAGCCCTCTTTTGTGTCTGAGGAATCCCCCGGATTGCCCATTAATCAACAGTGTTGACTTGGATGATCCGAGTATCTCTTGGGTCCATGTTAACTATCTGAGGCCGAATCCCTTATCTCAAGTACATCGAGGAGGAATTCCCAATCTACTGTGTCGAATGCCTTCTCGAAGTCTATTTTGAACATGGCCCCCCTTGACTCTGTGATCGCATTTTGTGGATCAACTCCTCTGCTGCTATTACATTATTATGTATGGATCTGCCTTTGATGCACATAGTTTGGGATTCATTAACAAGTCCCGCAATTACCCCTTAGAGCCTATTAGCTATCACCTTGGTGATTATCTTCATGGAGCAGTTGACCAGGCTGATCGGTCTGAAGTCCACAATCTCCCTTGGATTCACCTTCTTTGGAATAAGGATGATGTGCACCCAATTCAGTCTTTCCAGCTGTGTTTGGCCGTGATATAAGTCTTGGAACAGAGTGAATAAGTCATCCTTTACAAACTCCCATCCTCTTTGGTAGATGGTCATTCGGAAGCCTTCAAGGCCCGGGGCCTTATCCTGGTTCATTTCTTGGACAGCTGTGTCAATTTCTGTCAAGGTGAAGGGGTCATCCAGGTGTTGTAGGTCGACTGTCGGTCGCTTCTCGAATATCCTTCTCCAGTTTGTGGTATATCGATCGGTTCGGGTTGTGCCCAAAAGCCCCATGAAATGGGCCTTGGTTGCTCCCTCTATTTACACCCTCTCCGTCAAGGTATGTCCCTGGTAGTCGATGTTGTAAATCCAATTACGAGACTTCTGTTGGTTAGCTACGGCGTGGAAGAATCTTGTGTTGTTGTCGCCCTCCCGTAGCCACGTGATTTGCGAGCATTGTCGCCAATGTGCCTCCTCAGTGCGTATGATGTCTTCGTATGCTTGCTTCAAGTTGTAGTCGGTGCATTCTTCTTCCTGGAGGTCCCATTCTTCCTGTAACAGGTCTATTTCCTTCATTTTGCTTAGTATGTCTTATTTTTGTCCCTTAGGTTCTTGATATTTCTCGAAGCTCCATTGACGTAGTCTTCTTCTTACCAGTGTGAGCTTCTTGGCAATGAGGAAGGCCCCGTGACCCTTATAGTTGGTGCCATTCCACCAGTCCTTAATTATTCCCCAGAAACCCTCCATCTGTCCCCATTCTCTGTTGACTCTAAAGGGGGGCCTAATCAGGTTGAAATTCCTGCACTGTAGACAGATTGGGGTATGGTCCAACCGGATTTGCGGTAGAGCCATTTGGCAGATCCTGGGGAAGTCTGTTAGCCATTCCGTGGAGAGGAGGAATCTGTCAAGCCTTGCCATTATCGGTGTGATCCACCCATTGGTCCAAGTGTACTTCTGGCCATGGAGTGGGGGGTCAAATAGTTGGAGGTCCTAGATGACTTGATCAAAGTCCTGTAGCTCCGCCTCCAGATATTGCCCCATATTACCCTCTCCCGGTGCCCTTATGGCGTTAAAGTCCCCACTAATGATCCATGGACCGTTCCATCTTGTTCTTATGAGTTTCATCTCCTCCCAGAAGCTGGGTTTAAGATTTCTGCTGCAAGGGCCATAGACTGTGGTGAGCATCCAACCATAATGATTGGTAGAATCTTCCAGTATAAGAGTGATAGAGAAGGTATATGTAAATCTGGTTATTTCCCTGAATCGACTTGGGTTCCATCCAATGCAGCATCCCCCCCTGATTGTCATTGGCTTCGAGTACCAATCTTTCGCTATATAGGCTCCCCCCTACTGACCTCCAGATAGCGTCTTCAATGGTTGATAATTTTGTCTCCTATAGGCAAAAGACATCAGCTTTCTGGGTCAGTAGGTAATCCAGGATAAGGAATCTCTTATTCCTCTTAACCTAACTCTCGTACATTTCATAAGATAAGCTTCATAATTAAATGATTGGAAGCTTCCAAATCTGATAAATTTGTCCATATTGACTCTTTCTCTTTGAATGAGATCTCAATTCCCGTAATAGCTCATTGATCGAGCGCTCTTGCGCCGAAGATGAATGGGGCTAAGCGATCGCTCCCATGGTGAACCTCCTGGTCTCTTGGTTGCGCATGTGCACCAAATAGGTGTCCATGTCATTCCCCCACAGTAATCGCCGCCTCTAGGGCCTCCCTGTTAGGCCATTCAGGAGGGTTAGCGGAATAGTAGTTAGAGATGGGCCCATACCTTGGGTTTGATGCTAGTTCTTTTTTCTGCTTGTGACCCTGGTGATTTTGGTGTGTAGAGTAGTCTGATCTTGCATCACTGAATGTGTCTTCCTTGGTCTGCTCCTGATTTTTGGTATTGTTGTCGGAGCATTGGAGGAGGAGGGGTCGCTTCTAATTTCCCTGTACCCTTTTTGAGCCTCTTTCTCCATTAGTAAGTCCCAAGCTTCATCGGTCACATAATTATTAATTGAGTTAAATAACAAAATTTATGAATGACTTTAAGGCCTGCTAACCGGTAAGTGGGATGATTTTAGAACACTGGGCCTTGAGTCCTTCCGAAACGGGCCCAATCGGTAAAATGGTGGCGATCTTTTTTATGATAATAATAACAATTGCCGAGCGAGCCAAAATATCCGAAAAGCTCAAGCTGAAAGCCCATGACGACGCCTTATCTATCTGCTCCCATTGGCGCCATACAAGTAAAATGTCCCATTCCCAAGCAAAACCTCACTGGTAGTAGTAGCCCCGGCACTGAAATCAGAGCCGAGCCGAGAGACTAGACTGGGGAAATGGCTCTCTCGACGGCAAGGATATCAGAGCTCCCATTCCACAACCCCATCCCCCTATGCTCCCGCCCCTCTTTTTTCCTCTCCTTCTCACTCCGCCGTCGCTTACGCCTTCTCTTCTCCTCCTCCGCCTCCCTTCGCACCGCCCACTCCGACCCCCCAGTAAACCCCAGCGACGACGACAGCCACCATTCCTATCCCCGGGAACGTCCCGCGGCTGCTCTCCGTTCCAAGCCACCCGCCGCCCCATGGCTCCTGCACTGGACCCCACCTGACACCCGCTCCGCCGAGCAGAAGATCTCCAAAGAGGACCGCATTTGCTTGGATCGCCCTGACGGGGGTAGTAGCTCTATCGAGAGGATCGTCCACCGCCTGCGCAACCTAGGGCTTGGGATTGAGGATGGAGAGGATGAGAAGGAAAACGCTGATGACCAGGTGCCGTTGGATGGTGACGAGCGATTGGGTGAGTTGCTGGAGCGCCGTTGGAACCGCCCGGACATGCTTGAGATCGATAATGTGGTGCTTCCATGGGAGAGGGATGAAAATGATGACAGGGCTTTGGTTGAGGAGGACGGGAAGGGTATGAAGATGAGGAGGGTGAGGGCACCGACCATGGCGGAGTTGACCATGGAGGACGCGGAGCTGAGAAGGCTGAGGCGGCTTGGAGCGACTCTGAGGGAGAGAACTACTGTGCCGAAGGCTGGGGTCACTCAGGCTGTGCTTGAGAAGATCCATGATGCGTGGCGCAAGTCAGAGCTTGTGAGGCTCAAGTTTCATGAGGATCTGGCACATGATATGAAGACAGCACATGAGATTGTTGAGGTTTGTATTGCCATGACACTCTGTTTGTTCTCCCATAAAATTGCATCTTTATGGAAATCTAACTTCAGTCTTGATAATTTACCTTTCTATTTAGCTACACATAGGGCAGTTTGATCTTATGGTACAACAGGAAACCATGAACCCCTTGTTTGCTTTTTCATTGTAGCCTATTGTCACCTTACCTCAGTCAACTTGCTCCAATGCGTTGCAGAAGTTAATCTTCAATTCAATCTTTTCTCTCATATGGAAAACTAAGGAAGAGAGAAACACATTAAATCCATACTTTCCTTGGTTAGCAAGTTCCCTGGCACTTATTTGAGATTAATAGTCTTGGATGATTTATCTTGCATAACATGCTTCCAAGTGCTTTCATGTCATGATTTACCTATGAAGAAGAGAACACTGTAGATGATTACTATCTAAATTATTCTCTTAGTCTACTCTTCATAGTCTTCTCTTGACATTTTCAGTTCAAGCAGTGTGCCTATTTCAATACAAGGAATTGAATACTATCAGTTCATTGGTGATTTTACAGCATCCTTACTCTCTTGCTTCACTTCTCTTCATCTCAGATTGAGTTGTCATAACTTTGATTGAATATTGATTCTTTCTTTTGATGTTCTACTATACATGCTTCTGTTTCAACATTTGGCCTTTTTCTCTCAATTATCTTTACCTTGCTTTCCATGGGCATAAAATTCACAAAGTTTGATTGATTATTCATTGACACTTTCAACCTATGGAAAACTTTCTTTCCTGATTTTTAGCCTATTTCTTCTCAAAGAATGGGAACTAATTATGTTATCCTACTTTGAGTTCAAGTCTTATGTAGTCTGTTATCATCACCTTTTGTTTTATTTTATTCTTTTGAACTTAGTCATGTCTATTGTTGACCTTTTTTCTTTTTTCCATGTTGATTCAGTACGCTATGGTTGATTTTAGTTGAGTGGACATCATCAGCAATTTGTTCATTTTCTTTGTTCTGGAGGTTTTTTTTTTTTCTCTAGCTTGACATAGTATATGTAATATCTTATAAAATAAAAATTTGAGTTTCATGGTATTGCTCAGGTCAAGTAATGTTTTTTCCTGTCCTTGCACTCTCCTATTATGTTGTCTGATTCTATTCCTAGTCTTGATTGCAACAATTAAGTTTCCACTTACATGTTGTTAAGATTGATTTTTGAGTTGTAAAGGAGGAACATTGCCGTTTCAGGTATGATATTTTTTATAAACTATGCAATTTAACTTCTAAAACCTGCATCCTTGTTAGTGAATAATCATAATTTTTTTTAGTCAAGCCTCATTACTGATCATTTTATTACTCTCATTTTATAATAAACCTTATGCTCTTTACATGCGATACATTGCGCGTACATTTGCGCTTTTGGTTCTTGTTAGTCAGTGAACTTAAATTTTATGTTAAGCACATGGCCACAATGTTTGGCTAATTTTTTTCCAGTTATTTGACTGGAAGAACAAATTTATTCACTCCTTTTTCTGTTCGCAAGTGGTTTCTTTGTGCAAATATAAGCCTGACCATAGAGTGAATGCACACACTTGAATCATAATTCTACCTTTCTTATCTTTTGCCATCCATTTAGTGAAAGTTTCTTTGACTCTCCACGTTCTTGAATGTATCATAAATGTGGAATGTTCTGAAATTACATATGCACATACGTTATAGTTTCATGTGTATGTGTCTTGAAAGTAGCTTGCGTACCATTTTATATTTCTTGACCATATCTAGCTATATTGTGTGGCATATCTTTTCTAATATGAGAGTGGAAATATGACCTTACTCATTTCTCTTTTCATTATTTTTAATTAGCAAGTAGGTGTTTTATGTAAGTATAAACAGACCCATGGTAAAAGCTCTTGTATGAATGCATAGTTCCAGATTGCTTGTCATTATCATTCATATACTGCATTTGGAATTCTTTGACATTCTGTGTTCCTGAATGCATCACAAATGATTGATTGTCTGAAATTGTTGAAATTATTCTTTTAAGAGGATTGGATTTGCTTATGTGATGTTTGGATGCTTATTTGTCTTTAAAGGATATATTATTTACAAACAAAGATGACATTATATATTTTGTTAGAAGATTGTGAGTGATTTTTTTATTGTAACCTTGATGCAAGTTTTGAATTTGAACATTTATTTAGAGTTTAATCTAGTATCTCTTCGCATTTCAGGGCAAAATGATGTCTCTCTAAATACTTGATTAATTATTTGATCCCATTTCAACATTGTAACAGCATGCAACATATTTAATAGGTAAACTAAATAGAAGTGCTCCTGTTTACTATCAAATATAGAATAAGTACTTCAATTTTTATGATTAAGATCAGGTAGGCAAGTGATTGGTATATTAAGATGTATATTGCTGTTTTTTGCATGCTCTCACTGAATTTTCATGCATGCTAATGTCTTTGTCATAGATATCTATCTCAGGAGTGTTGTTAACTAAGCTTACTCAACCATTAACAAAAATAAGTTGGACCAGAACAACTATGAAGTCAGTTATGAATGTAATTTTCATACTTAACTGTATAACCTCAGTAATATCCAAGTTAAATGATGAATTTATTTTTCTAGTATTTTTTATCAATTGAAAGAAGGTTCGGGGGAGAGATGGCAATGCTTTTTCTTTATATAGGTAAGATGTAATAGGAAATGAGAAAATTTTGATGAATGACAATTATTATATGTAGAAGGAAGAATTCTTCTTTTATCTTGAAGATGGATTCTTTTGACACTTAACTAAACTTACTGGACAATACTGTGTGCTGAAAAGGTATGGATGTTATCTCCTTTGTGGTTGACGGTGTTGAACAATGCCCTATTACTCATGGTGGATTTTTACATGGAGTGAGAGTCATGGAATATCTTTCTTCCTCCTGGTGTTACGTCCAATAACCTTTTGCCTACTTTATTTAATGTCAAGTGACATCTCTTCAACCACCTCCAATGATGATATCTATCACCTTTCATCTTAGGGATTTACAACTAGTCACCTATGAAATTGTATTTAGCATCCAACCTTTAGATTTTAGAATGCCCACTATTTTGTTTATTTAACACATTTGATTTCTATAACAGCTTCTTTAGCTAACTATTATTTCTTTGTTTAACCCTTCTTTTTTGGTTTAATCCTTTCTTGAACCTGAGATGCATTATTTGATGATCTCTGTTTTTGCTAACAGCGTCGTACTGGAGGGCTGGTTATATGGAGATCTGGAAGTGTTATGTTAGTTTATCGAGGGAGCAACTACCAAAGACCTTCAAGCTTTCAGCCTGTTGATGGCCGAGCCATTCCTGTAAATGGAAGAGATAAATTATTTATTCCCGATGTTTCAGGTGCTGTTGAGTTGGCTGGTGATAATGACAATAAATATCCATCTGTCAGTGTCGACAAGATTAAACCATCACCTTTGCATCTTGAGTCCACTGAAAGCATGACAGAGGAGGAAGCAGAATTCAATCATTTACTAGATGATTTAGGCCCTCGCTTTGTTGATTGGTGGGGCACTGGAATTTTACCTGTAGATGCAGATTTACTGCCTCAAAATATTCCTGGCTACAAGACACCATTTAGACTTCTGCCTAATGGAATGCGGTCACGGCTTACTAATTCTGAGATGACTAATTTGCGGAAGCTGGCAAGGAAACTTCCTACTCACTTTGCTCTTGGTATTGCTCCATGAATCATATTAAGATTTTTTTTTAATGCTATATTGATAGTTTTGAATTACTTGTAACTTCTTGACTTCTTCTGGTAAGGGAGAAACAGAAATCATCATGGCCTTGCGGCTGCTATTCTGAAGCTTTGGGAAAAAAGTTTAGTTGTCAAAATTGCTGTTAAACGGGGAATTCAAAATACAAACAACAAAATAATGGCTGAAGAACTAAAGGTCAGTATTTTTATATAATCTCCCTGAATTTGATATACTTAAATATGTTTCAAAGGTGTTCCTTTTTGCCCTTCCCAACTTGTTATCATTTTTTATTTTATTTTTATGATTAACATTATCTATTGGTTAGCTTCTCCACTAGTGTATTGTTATATGCAGTATGTCTTTTTGAATGATTTATAATTTTCTAGAAATGTTCATCTATGTTGTGGGTGGAGTATGGTCTATGCAACACTAATGTAATCTGATGTAATCTGAAGTTAACTGTACTCGAGCAAAACATTAATGTAGCTGATTCATATTATTTAGGTTTAAGCAGAATATGGTTATTCTTGCTTTTTGCAGTCGTAATGATTGGAAGACCAATGTGATGCTTCTCTAAATACTTCCCCAGGTGAATTAGATGCCATTGTTATCCACTTTTTTGATTACTTGATTGAAAATTGGGATCTTTCTAGCCAATAATAATCAAATGACATGAGTTTGGTCAATCATTGAGTTTTGAGTATTTGTTTCTTTGATTCTATAGCCTGCCTTATAGTAGGATTGCAAAACCTACCTTGTGTTGATAACGTTAAATTGTCACTTTCCTTGACCTTGAAGTTTGGTGTTTTATCTTTCTCTAAATGATGATCCGCTTCTATGGGCCTATCCCAACTACATGTGCAATCAGGCCTGGCAGAAGTATGATTTTCAATTTTTTACTATTTAAATGGGTTTAGGCCAGATTAAGTATGGGTCATGACATTCTGCTCTTGACATGAGTGCAATATGAATTAGTCTGGAGAAGGGGTGGGATTAACTTGATAACACAGTAATGGTTGTTTATTTACTTTATTGCAGTTAAAGTGTTGATCACATGGTTCACTTCATTGTTGTTCTTGTACTCATTTTCAGATTACTCATAGAAGCACAAAAACTCATTCACGCATGTTGAGTACAAGAAAGTGCTTCATAATGTTATAGAAGTAACAAACATAATATTTTGTTAGCCAAAAAGACCTCTCTAACATGTTCATTTGCCCTTAATGCTACCATATTTCCATTAGTTTTTGAATTTGAGTTTAATTCTTGACTTCAAGTTGTTACCTTCGCAAGGAGCTGAATATTCGTTAAATCAATACCTTCTTGTTATCATTTTGTGGTTCATCTTTCAATTTCTTGTTGGTCAAGTATTAAATGGACTTGTTTGTACTCATTTGTATTGTGTTTGTTGATATATGGCCATACCAAACTAGAATCAGTTAAACAACCACCTCTCTGTTCAAGGTTTTGGATGGATGAAATTCTATTGTTTTGTTGTTCATCAGAAACTGACTGGAGGCATATTACTACTGCGAAACAAGTATTATATTGTTATATACCGTGGGAAAGATTTTCTTCCACCAAGTGTAGCAACTGCTTTGGCTGAAAGGCAGGAGTTGACAAAAGACATTCAAGATGTTGAAGAGAAGACACGCAATAGAATGTTTGTGGATCCTTGTACAGAAGCCATTGAAGGACATTCACTTGCAGGTACTTTAGCTGAATTTCAGGAGGCTCAGTCAAGATGGGGAAGAAATATATCTGCTAAAGAGCAGGAAGAAATGAGAGAAGAAGCTTTGTGGTCCAAAGCTGACAGGCTATTGAAAAGAATTCAACATAAGCTTTCTCTAGTAAGCCAGATTTCATAGTTATCTTCAAATTTTTTTTTTATTAATTGCAAAATTGAGATGTTTCCATATCTGTCTGGACTCATGTGAGCCATCCTTAACATATTGTTTATATGTCAATTTACTAATTTGTTGTAACATTTAGGATCCTATTTTCTTATTTTTGACTGCAGTGGACCTTCAAATTGAGTACGAAGTCCTTGGGCTTTAGCTTCTTTGTGACGACATCCTAGAAATTTTTCCTTCACTTTTGCGATAACTTGTTTCTTCATACAAAACTTTTTGATTCAGTACATGGTCAAAAGAAGCAACATAAAGAAGTGAATAATACCTAGAAGATACCAATTATATGCTGGCTGCAATTTTTTTTCTAAGAATGCCTCTCCATTGCTTTTAGTGGACGCTTTGTTTTGGCACATTTTACGTATTTAAGTCTACTCTGTAATAGGCTACCTTTTTTTCTAGGATACTTCTAACTTGACTATGTTTGTCTTCAAAATTAGAATACTTTTAAGTTGCTTCACAAAAATTCAAATTGGACTCTTATAAGCAGATGCATAGAAACAAAATCAAAATTATATATCCTGTTTTGTCTTACTAATACAAATTAAATTTCAACATTCAGCTGGTATGCATCCTAAATTTAGCATCAACAAGATTCTGTCTGTTACAAATGTACCAATTTTAACGCATTACTTTTGGCCATTAACTTATTTTTTCAGTAGAGTTCAGATATGTTTGAATTACAATTTAGAATCTGATTTGGAAGTTATTATTACTTTTGTGTTTAGTAATAATGGTTTCACTTGCTCTGGTTCTGCTGTTACTTCTTTTATGTCCAATTCATATCTTTGATGTGATTGGCGTGACAAGAAGGCATAAAATTGTTTTTTGACTTCTTTTGCAATTTATTTCACAGGCTGGTGCTTTGGGAATATTAACTTTCTTGTCATTATTTTATTTTCTTCAAAATTATACTTTTGTTTGGGTTGTGTGGTGCCATGATGAAACTATTGACAATTTCCATATATTTACAGGCTGAAGCAAAGAAGCTAAGAGCTGAGAGATTATTAGCAAAGATAGAAGCATCTATGGTTCCAGTCCATCCTTCTGATGACTTAGAAACAATAACTGATGAAGAACGTTCTGTGTATCGTAGAATTGGCTTACGAATGAAGGCATACTTGCCCCTTGGTGTGTTACTTTTACATGCAAATAGAAGATTATTCTGACCCTGAAACTTATTACTCCCCTTTACTACATTTAGGCATTCGTGGTGTTTTTGATGGTGTCATTGAGAATATGCATTTGCACTGGAAACATAGAGAACTGGTGAAACTGATCTCTAAGCAGAAGACACTTGCATATGTTGAGGACACAGCTCGGCTTTTGGAATACGAGAGTGGTGGAATTTTGGTTGCAATTGAAAGAATTCCCAAAGGGTTTGCACTTATTTATTATCGTGGAAAGAACTATCAAAGGCCAATCAGTATAAGACCTAGAAATCTGCTAACAAAAGCCAAGGCATTGAAACGCTCAGTAGCACTGCAACGTCATGAGGTTCTTTAAGCTTTCTTTTGCATCACATTGCTTCATTTCCAATTATATGATTACTAGTTCATTTTACTGTTCTTTAAAATCAGCATGGCATAATATTTAATTAAGCTTGTACAATATCATAATCATTTTCTAAACAACTCATGCAGGCACTCAGTCAACACATAACTGAACTGGAGAAAACAATAGAGCAGATGAAATTTGATTTGGTAAGTATTTATATCATCATGTTATGTTGGTTATGAAACTTCTATAGTTTTAATCACTAAAACTGATCTGATCATTGTGTTGTTACCCGCAGAATTGTCTACGTATGTACACATGCACACTAATCACACTCTGGAAAATGTTCCGTGCAATTGTAGAAATATTTGCAATTGTAGAAATATATAATCTTATTCCAGGTAGAAATCTATTTCCGGTTAGAATTCTTAACCATAGTTTCTATTTCAATAACTTATCTTGTAATATTCTAGTCTTTATGAGATATGACACGCAATTATGTGGACTTTCTAATCTTATGATTGCCATCAAAGGGCCATTATGACTTTAAGAGCATGAGATTTTCTTCCAGATTTCGTATTTTATGCTAACTAGGATTTTGTTTCTTATTAATTGGAGAACATCTCATGTTTGAGTTTCATCTGGTTGATTGTTTGTCAACAATTTATATTACTGTTAGAACTTCAAAGCCAGCTGTCTGCTTAGTTATTCATTGAAGAGATTTTATTTTTCTTCAAACTAGATTAGTTCTTGACCGATAATTTCTCAATTTAGTAAAAACAAGAGTAGTCCTTGACCAATAAGCTTACAAGTCATTAATATCCATCATCTGTCCTTTCACTGATTAGCTAAATTCTCGATCAGCATACCAGTTAAATGCAGTATGGAGGCAATTCTCTAGGCAAGCTTCAGCTAGCTACTTCAGGCTAATTCAGCTTCCAAAAGAATAACATAAGCTTGTGGCAGGCGCATGTTTCTATACTTTTAGTTTTCATTATTTATTCAAACTTTTGGTTCTTCATTCAATTACTTCAAGGAAAGAATAAATTAGAGGCCTGATCATTTAATCAATTAATTCCTTCCATTTAGTTTTTGCAAGAATCATGCTAAATCAAACATGCAAGACCTTGGATTTCACCATTTCTAAACTTGTGTTAGATGATAATGGCGCTCTGATATGTGTGTACAAAGAATCATGTAGCCTGACCCATAAAAACATGTAGTCTAATCTAAACACTACCTATTTTGACATTGTCTAGTAAGATGCTTTGTGATATCACCTGTGTTACGGTTTTGTGAATCAGTATTTAGCACAAATAACTCTGTAAGGATGTCGGTGTTAGCTGTAGAATTACCTTTTACCCCCATGCTTAGATGTATATGTTGGAGGTGCCTCTGCTGGACTGTGGCTGTGATGTGTGTGCTTCTAACCAAGGTAACATCTCTAACATGGTATCAGAGAGCAGCCCTAGTTTCCCCATCGTTCTTGGCTGCCCTTGAACGCCACTCACCAAGGCTGGCCGCCGATCCGTCTCCCTCGAGCACGATGCGTGTCCGCCATTCTCGAAGCCCACTCTCGACCTGACTTGAGCTCGTGCGGACTGCGTCTCGCCCTCAGAGCCTCCCACTGCTTCGCGCGCTTGCGCCCGGCCCTCCATCGCCCGAGTTTGGTTTTACGTCCTGTTGTCCAACCTTCCTCGGCGCCCGGATCACAGTTACATCGCTGTTCGGCTCATGGCTATCTCGCCCCTTTGTCCGGCTCGTGCCCGGCCTCCTCTCCTTTGGAGCCTCTCTTGTCCATTTGGTACTGTGACCTGATTTGGCACTTTCAATTTCAGCACACACCTCATTGACTCTGAGCTTTGGAGTTGGAGCATTGCAGTCAAGTTTTGCAGTTGTATTCCCAATGGCTTCTGTGCATATTCCCTATCTCCAGAAAACTGATGTGATGATGCTCAATGGGAAGAACTACAAGGCGTGGTCCTCCACCCTTCGTGTGCTTCTCCGTGGTCTTAATCTTTGGGGTCACGTTGTTGGTACCCGGCTAGCTCCACCTTCTCCTTTTGATGTCCCCACGGGTTCGTCTCAGTCCACTGTCAGCATTGAGGACTCCCCTCAGTTTCAGGCTTGGACCAAGTGGTATGAGGACGACGCTCGCACTATTGCTGTTCTTTGGCAGTCATGCGAGCTCCCCATTCGTTTAGCCGTCTGTGATTTTTCTACGGCCAAGGCGATTTGGGATCATCTGCGCAGCCTTTATCTTCCCTCCAGTCAGGCGTTGCGCTACTCCTTGTTGCAGACTCTCGTTGTCACCTACCAAAGACGCACCGCCTGGCCTGTCGGGACTTCTTTGCAGAGCTTAGCGACTTATGGTGTCAGTGTGATGAGATGGCGTCTTCTCCCTCTCCGACCTGCGCTCAGTGCCTTGCTATTGCCCAGGATCGTGACCACCTTCGTCTTTATGAGTTCCTTATGCGACTTCATCCTCAGTTCGAGGTGGTTCGTGCTCAGCTCCTACACCGGGTCACTCCTCCGTCTCTTAGTGACACCTTGGCTTCGGTGATTGCTGAGGAGACCTGTCTTCGGTCCTTGGATGTAGTTCCACTGGCTGCTGCCCGCATACGCCCTGCTGCTCCCCAGCTCCCACCGCTGGGCTCTACTCCTTCGCAGTCCCAGTTGCCTTCACCTCCAGGTTTTGGTGCCTCGGTGCGACCTCCTTCCCAGCCTCCGTCTTTTTCCCCTGCTCCTTAGGGGTCCGGTGCCCCCCAGCGACGGTCGCCTCGTTGTCACTATTGCCATGCTCTTGGCCACATTCGTGCGGAGTGTCGCAAGTCAGTAGCTGGCTCAATGCCAAGCAGCCAAGGCCACCTGCCTCATCTCCCCGCTTCCTTCAGCCTACTCCTTTGTTCAGCCGAAAGTACATGCAGATTACCCAAAGATCTCTCTGAGTCGATCTCTCCTCATCGCCTCCCCATCCGCGTGCTCGGCCGGCTCACATACTGGCTCGCATGCCTCTTCTCATCCGTCCTCCGCCTCTTCAGGTATCTCGCAGTCCTCTTGGTTGCTAGACTTTGGAGCATCTTTCCATATGACCTATGATCCCACTTACCTGAACTCCTGCCAGCTTGTTTCTTCCGATCTTTGTATCATCATTGCTGATGGCACTACCCTTCCCATTACCAATAGCGGCCTTTTACATACCTCTCACTTTCACATTCCCAATGTTGCCTATGTCCCCCAGCTATCCATGAACCTTATCTCCGCCGGCCAGCTAGCCTCCCATGGATATCTTGTTATTTTTGATGATTCTGCGTGTCGTGTGCAGGATCGTCTTATAGGGACCCTCATTGGAGCTGGCCATCGCCATAGTGGGGTGTATGTGCTCGACCACCTTCGTCTTCCGCCCTCCTCTTTGTCCACTGCCGCCTCCACCTTTTGTCTTCCTTCTGTTGGCTTCACCCAATGGCATTATCGTCTTGGCCATCCTTGTGGCTCCCGCTTATCTTCTCTCATCCACCAGGGTGTGTTAGGTCGCGTCTCCGTTGATCGTTCTCATTCCTGTACGGGTTGTAAGCTTGGCAAACAACTACAACTCCCTTATAGGTCTAGTGAGTCTCGGTCTGTCTGTCCTTTTGAGTTAGTTCATTCTGATGTCTGGGGTCCCGCGCCTTTGTCTCCAAGGGCGAGCATCGTTATTATGTTCTTTTTATTGATGATTTCTTTCGTTACACTTGGCTTTATTGTATGCGCTCCCGTTCTGAGTTTTTTCAGATTTATGTTGACTTCTCTACTATGGTGCGCACTCAGTTCTCTGCTTCCATTCGCACTTTCCGTTCCGATTCAGGGGGGGAGTATCTTTCTCACGAGTTTCGCGACCTTTTTGCCTCTTATGGTACTCTACCTCAGCTCTCCTGTCCTGGTGCCCATGCTCAGAATGGCACTGCGGAAAGGAAGCATCACCATATCATCAGACCGCCTGCACTCTTCTATCATTTCCTCTCATGTTCCACCCCACTTCGGGTCAAGCCTCCACCGCTGCCTATCATCTCATTAACCTTCAGCCCTCCACTTTTCTTCAGGGTCGTAGTCCAGGCGAGTGTCTTTTCTCTCATCCTTCGCGTTACGCTCACTTACGCGTTTTTGGTTGTTTATGCTATGTTCTTCCATCTCGTGAGCGGACTAAGCTCTTTGCCCAGTCTGTTCCCTGTGTCTTCCTTGGCTATAGTCCTGAGCACAAGGGCTATAGGTGTTACGATCTTGCCGCACGTTGCATTCGTATATCTCGCGATGTCACGTTTGTCGAGGATCGTCCTTTCTTTGTTTCGTCGTCCTCTTCCTCTTCTCACTCCTCCACTACACCGGCTGATGTCCAGTTCCTCACTGTTCTTACCCCATCGCCGCATGTATCCCCTCCTCCGGTCTTACCACCTCCTATTTTACCCCCACCGTCTCTTCCCACCCCGCCTCCGTCTGTGTCTCCACCCACTTCTTCCTCCTCTCCGTTGTCTGTTGATCTGCCTGTCCAGGTTCCTGTTCCCGCCCTTCCCTATCACTATGTTCGTCGCTCTCGTCCTCCTCCTGAGCCTTCACCCCTGATGCCTCCAGTTTCCTCCAGTGAGAGCCCTGTGGATCATCCTCCCACACGCAGATATCCCATCCGTGATCGTCATCCCCCTGACCGTCTCCTCAAATTGCTACTCGGTTCGCCGCCTCTCCCAGTACTTCCCCGCTTCCGCTAGTGATACCTCGAGCCTCGCTTTTTCGAGAGGCTGTCCAGATACCTGAGTGGCAGTCTGCCATGTCTGCTGAGTTGGAGGCTCTTGAGCGTACTTCTACTTGGGACCTGGTTCCCCTTCCTCATGGTGCAGTCCCTATTACATGCAAGTGGGTCTATAAGGTCAAGACTCGCTCAGATGGTTCCGTGGAGCGGTACAAGGCTCGCTGATAAGCGTTCAAATGAGCATATTTGCACATCATCTTTACATGTATTTCTATGTCGATTTCAATGATTTATAGCCCACCAGTACTTAAAATGCTTCATATATTGTAAACAACATGCATATAAGCAACTCCGAGTGAAAGGAAGCAGTTATCGACAAAATGAAGACCAAACGAAGACATTTTGAAGTGAACAGGGGCTGAACCGGGTAATGAACGGCCGTCCACAACCAGACACAGAAGCTAGTAACTAAACGAGGTGAACGGCCTAGTGAATGTCCGTTGACATGCCCGTTCAGAGCAACCTGTGTTCTGAATAGGCTGATCAGTCGCCTGTTGATATGACCGTTCAACGCAGCTTGTAGTATGAACGGGCTGATCAGTCGCCCGTTCAACTGACCGTCCAGGGTAGTCTGTGCTCTGAACGGTCTGATGAACGGCCCGTCCACTGGCCCGTTCATCGTTACTCTTTCCCACCACGGACCTATCCGGGGCAAATCGGTAATTCCGAAGGAAAAACCCTAATGTGAGGGTATAAATAGGGAATGTTTATTCTGGAGAGAGGAGGTTGGCTTGGGAGAGAAGCTAGAAGAGAGATTAGGGTTTGGGGGTCACCTCCCCCAATCTGGAGGATAGATTAGTCATTGGAGTTGCAACCATTGGAGGTAATGGTGTTCTCCATTACTCTTTCTTTTGTTTGTAATCTTTTCCTTATGGATTTGAGTTCCCCATTGATGGGGAACTAATCTATTGGTACTTGGGTATGTTGAACTCTAGGATTGAGCATTAATAGCATTGAATGTTTATGATGAGTAGTTGGTATTTTCTTGAATGTCTAATGAATGTTACGTATTGATTGTAATTTCATTAATAGGAATTACTTATGTGCAATACAAGGGCTAGAGCTAGTGCCTCCTTGTATTAGGAACTTGCTTCGTCAGAGAGTTTTATGAGTACACCGAGGAATCGGGTACTAGAATGGCGAACAACTCTTTCATACGAATCCACCCCCATGATCCTTCCAATATATAGAAATCCCCTTGAGCTTCATATCAAGTCCTAGGAGACTAGTTATCCAATCACCTTGGAAGGGGGGTTGGATATGATGTGGGGATTATTGGCGCAAGAAGTATCAACATTGATTCATAAACATCTTTGCTCATCTTTAGAATTGAAATCCGAAAGGAATACATACCCAAGTATCACCTCTTGCTATCCTTTAATCTCAATCAACCCTCGATTTTCAGTCTTTGTATTCAACCTTTCCAGTTCTTTAGTTGTGAAAACCAAACCCCCCAATTCTACCAACTAGACTAGCTTAGTAAATCTTGGTTAGAAGTTAGTAATTTCTATTCCCTGTGGTTCGACATCCGACTCCCCATAGTCCACTCTATTACTTGACTACAACTCGTACACTTGCGATTCCACCCATCACTCGCCTTGTCGCTCGCGGCTTTCAGCAGGAGCAGGGTCGCGATTATGATGAGACCTTTGCTCCAGTTGCTCACATGACTACTGTTCGGACTCTTATTGCCGTTGCCGCTGTCCGCCGATGGTCCCTTTTTCAGCTTGACGTGAAGAATGCATTTCTTCACGGTGTCCTTCAGTAGGAGGTATACATGCTTCCTCCCCTGTGCCTCCTCTCCTCCCCGGCCTTGTTTTGCCGCTCGCTGCCGCACTTTATGGTCTCAAACAGGCTCGGGTTTGAGCGCTTCAGTTCCACGATGGCGGGCCGGTTTTCGATTAAGTCCGCATGATGATCCGGCTTTGTTTGTGCACTCCTCCTCTCGTGGTCGGACTCTTCTGTTACTTTATGTGGATGATATGATTATCACTAGTGATGACCCTGCTCATGTTGAGTTCGTCAAGCATCACCTTCAGCAGCACTTTCAGATGACTGGTCTTGGTCGATTGAGCTATTTTTTGGGCATCGAGGTCACTTCTACTGCCGATGGGTTTCAGCTCTCCCAGCAGCGTTACACTTCTGATCTCTTAGCTCGGGCCGCTCTCTCTGACTCCCGCACCATGGTCACTCCTATGGAGCTTCATCTTCAGCTGCGTCCTGATGAGGGGACTCCCTTACCCGATCCGACTCGCTATCGGCACTTAGTTGGGAGTCTGGTTTACCTTACCATCACCCGGCCCGATATTGCTTATGCTGTGCACGTATTGAGTCAGTTTGTCAATGCACCTACTTCTGTTTACTATGCTCATCTGTTACGGCTCCTGCGCTACATCAGGGCGACTCCGTCTCGTGGTCTCTTTTTCTCTAGTAGCAGTCCTCTGCAGCTTCGTGCCTATTCTGATGCTACTTGGGCTAGTGATCCGACTGATCGTCGCTCTGTTACTGGTTTCTGTTTATTCTTGGGCTCTTCTCTCATTGCCTGGAAGTCCAAGAAACAGACCGGTGTTTCTCGATCTAGCACTGAGGCTGAGCTGCGCGCCATGGCCACTGCCGCGGAGGAGATTGTTTGGTTGCGCTGGCTCCTTCAGGATCTTGGTGTTGTTTCTTCTACTCCGACTTCCTTCATTGTGATAACACCGGTGCTATTCAGATCACTCTGAATCCCGTCAAGCATTCGCTCTCCAAGCACATCGGTGTTGATGCTTTCTTCCTTCGTGATCAGTCCAGTCAGGGCACACTCGTTCCCCAGTTTGTTTCTTCTGAGCGACAGCTTGCTGACTTGTTTACCAAGTCTCAGACTCAGATGCAACATTCTTTCCTTTTGTCCAAACTCTCGGTGTATGATCCCCCGTGAGTTTGAGGAGGGGGGGGGGGGGGGTGTTAGCTGTAGAATGACCTTTTTACCCCGTGCTTAGATGTATATGTTGGAGGTGCCTCTACTGGACTGTGGCTGTGATGTGTGTGCTTCTAACCAAGGTAACATCTCTAACAGTCGGTATATATGTTTATAAAAAAAAGATGGTGATGAAGAAAAAGAAGAAGAAAAGCTTCAAGATCTCCCATGGACTTCAACTTTTCTCTTTTGAATTGGATCTTTTCGATCTTTAGTTATTGTTTGATACTAGTTAAGGGTGATGACTATTAAGGTAACTAATGGTCTAATAGTCCCATCGGTTGATTAGATAAATTTAGATTTCAATGTATAAGTTTCGGTCTCTCATCCTATGGCCTTAAGCTTTTGGTCGGAATTGAGTCTAGGTAATATGTATCTGGTTTGCATCTAACATGTTATCAAAGCTAGCTTGGTTAGTTTGCTTGTAGCATGGCTAGATAAATGGTTACCACGTATCAAGGGGGCGAATTATGGTAACTAATAGTATCACAATGTTTAATTTGATAAACTTGGATTTGAGTATACAAGTTTGGATCGAGCTCGGGTAATATGTGTTAGGTTTGCATCCAATAATGACAAGAATTTATAAGTCTAGATTACGAGTTTGATGCCTGAGGCAAATTTGTAAGTCAAGACTGGATATGATGTGTACAATTCTAGTTTTCTATTATAGACCATGAGACTAGCATTTAGGTAGAAAATGACCTAGAAGCCATGTTCCCAATATATCATGTAGTAACTA
This sequence comes from Dioscorea zingiberensis, assembly GCA_026586065.1. NCBI lineage: Eukaryota > Viridiplantae > Streptophyta > Magnoliopsida > Dioscoreales > Dioscoreaceae > Dioscorea > Dioscorea zingiberensis. The sequence goes on along the minus strand of CM048818.1, from coordinate 48,663,782 downwards.
AAAATAGGTTTTCATAATTTAGTAATGAGACCTATTTCTTAGCTCTTGTAGTAATTTTTTACTTTTTACTTCAATACTTATTGAGTGTTCAATTTGGAAAACTAAATTTTATACCAGATTGTGCTTCCTAGGTATGCGATGATTGGGATTTTGATACTTGTGATTTTAAAATACCTTGTTTGGTTTGAAAAGGATAATTAATAAAATACCTGGTAGTACTTGATTTTCATGTTTCATTTATATCTTTGATTGTAACTTATCTTGTACATTTTCTAAATCAACAAGCACGCGATAAAAGTCATTTTGTTTCCTTTCTATTTTTCTCTTGTTCAACTAGACAACTTCTATAATGCATGTCCTGTCTGTAAAACCAACCACTTCTTGCAGCCTTTATTTTAAAATACCATTAAAACTAGAAGTGTTCATATATTTGACTTAGAGTCCACCTTAATTATGGCCCATTTTTGGGTTTGATTGAAGCTAAACTCAATTGGCTCTATTTTCTCATGAGGTTGTATTTAACTCCAATTTAATCGGATTGGTCTTGATTTGGTTAAATATTGCAGTTGCGAGAAGTTGCCTTCATTTTATCTTATGTGTACAAGTTGTTTATGAGGTATCAAAGAAGTTGTTAAAGGCAAGTTTGTGCAAGCGTGGTAAAGGGATGACAGGACAATAGGACTGAGTTAAATAAGCAATGTGGTCCCATCTTAGCTCGCTTTAGAATGAAATGTACCTTTTTATATAAGAAAATATTTAATATTTTTTATATAATAAAATATTTAATAAATTTTAAATTGAAATTAGCTTTATTTAAAGTAATAAAAACTATTTTTTATGATAAATGTGCATGTAGCGAGATTTTTTGAGGCTTATGTTTGCAAGTTTTTTATAAGTAAAATATGGAGTGACTTGATATTTAATAGACTGTTTCTAGGTTAAGGAAATGTCAATTGGTGAAAGCAAAAAAGTTTATTATGTACTACTTGTAAAATATTTGTGTAATTGTAACCTGTAAAATAGCATACTTAGTTTCACTATTTTTCTAGGGATGCACATGCAAAAGTTTTCTAATATAAAAATTTAGGGGTGTTTGGATAAAGTAATAAGAGGTGAATTAAGCCCCTTGTTTGTTGAACACTGTTGATTTGGATTAAGGTTCCTTATTCCTGTCTACGGGGATTAAGCATTCTTAATCTAGAATAAGCAAATTCTACTCTCATGGATTTATTTATTTTGGATTAAGAGAATGATACCTTTTGCCATATTTGCCCTGCATTTCTTAATACCCAAATTATTCGTGATGCATGATTATATAAATCAATTAATCAAAATCTGAATAAATAATTATTAAATATTCTATTATATTTCAAATTATGTTTTTTAGGATTTAGTTAAAAATTTAAATTTTGAAATTTACATAAACTTCATTAAGTTTTCCTTTCCTATGATGTCATTGGCGAAATGTCAAATTATATCCTTTATTTAAACCTCTAACTTTTGAAAATTCTTACTCTTTTTTGTTTTTTTTTGTTTTGCATTTTAGTCATTTGTAATTTGTAAAGTAAGTTTATATTTTTAGAATATAATACCTTTCTATTTTTTTTTTTTTGATTTTATAAAGGTATATATAAGTTTAAAAATTGTAAGAGCCTTATTTATTATTATTTTTTTTTGCCATTGTAAATATGTGACTATTAACCAAATAAAAGGTAAAAAATATCCATCTATAAGAATGAACACCTTATTCCTCATTTTTTCCCACACATTCCTCCTATTCTTTCCTCATTTTTAAACCCCATCCAAACGCCATGGAACAGTAAGAAAAATGAAAAATTGGATCTATGTTCAATGAATCACACTAACTGCTCTAGAGAAACTGCTGCAGATGGACCTCTTAAGTTTTTTGTCATTTACATGTTAACTAGTGTGTGCATAGAACATTATGTTGTTTGGTCATCTTAGATTTTCTCGCAGCATGTATAATTTTTTCATAGAATGCGCTTGCTTTTATGATGTATGCACTTCTGTGTGCACTTGCTTTTATAATTTTTTCATTAATCTGATTTACTTGTAACAGTACTTGCACTTTCTACACTGCACATTCTAATTCTATAAGGTATTCTCTTGTCAAGTTATAACATTTACAATGAATGTCTCTTTTGTCCCAAATAGTGTCAATTAAACTTACTGTAAATTGTTTTACTAGGTTATATCCTCCATCTGTTATGGTTTCATGAGCTAGCATACTAGAGCTGAGATATGATAAGTAACATATTGTCCTGCGAATCAGCCTTCTATTTAGCTTGCTAGCTTTCTCTTGCAGAAGCTGTATTTGCTTGGAATAATTTTCTGATTTATAGGGTTGATAGCTTGGGTCTATCTGAAAGGTTATTATTCTCTTATTTGGTTTCACAATGATCATTTTCTTCTGAAGTTAACCCATATTTTTAGGAAAATGGTTGTTGTCTATGTTTTATTCTTGTAACCTAATTTTAAAGTATGATTATATCACTTTCAAGTATTTGGAATGAGGTAAATATTGATTTAGGGTAAATAACTACGACTATGATGTTTCTCTTTTGTGCCTTTATTGGCTGGTTATTTATATTTGTTTGTTGATAAATTGATGCAATAACTACCCAAAGTTGCTTATGTCATTAATAGGTTATATTGATTTTAATATATATATTTGTGAATTCATATTTCACTTTTAATCTAGTAGTGACTCAATCTGACTTCATTCCTAAGCACTTCACAAATGCATTATTTATGCTTATTTATGTGGTGTTGCTCTCTGAAAAATACTGGTTTCTCATGTCTACTGTGAAAATCCTCAAATCATGCCACAGGGTTATCCGGAAGTTGAAGGAGAAAATTCTTGCAAATCGGACCCAATAGAATCTGGCTATGGTTCATTCATAAGCCATGTAATGGGCTTTTCTTTTCTTTTTTTTTTTTTGTCTTAATGGAATTATGCTGAATTTCACTTTCTATCTCAGGTTGGAGATGGTGAATCCTCCATTGATTCTATGGATGACACTAGTGAAAATTATGATGAGGATGAAGATATGGAATCTCTTGACAAGTACTAAAGAAGAAGTTTGTTTTTGGATGATGGCAATATGACTACATGAAGGTGTTCCATATGTGCATCATACAACTAGGTTATTTCCTACTTCTGCAAACTTTATTGCACCACCTTTTCGTAAACTTTGCTTACTTTGAATGGATTTGGTTCAACAGCGTAAAATAACAAACACTTCATATGTGGGCAATGTCTCTTTCCCAAATTTCAAAATAGAAAACTGACAGCGCATTATGAGAAAACAAATTAAAAAAAACACCTTTATATGGAGAAGGTGATTTGATTCTAAGGAGCATCTAATGAGGCATGGCCACTGGTATATGTGGGATCTATTATCCTCTTGAATCAATTTTGTGAAATGCTGTTCAGAGACATTGAATCATAACTCATTTTTATATGATTTTTTGGGGGATGTAGGTTCATAACTTCCTATTTATGCAATCACTTACTTTTAAGGAACCCATGTATCATCTCAAGAACCCTTACTTAAGGGGCCCTAAATGTTGCCAAAAAAGGGCATGGGAAACCATCATTTCTTTATTTAAATTTTATTGAGAAAAGGCATACCTCATTTTACATAAAATATTTGGAGCTTTAGGCATCTCAAGTGGAGCATCTTTGATTTGTTTGACTTATATTGGAAATTGGTGCAACCTGTAAGCTCAACATTTGAGGTTTGAGAATGAAGATCCATTGTGAAACGAGCTTTATTTGGTTTTAGCTTACTTTAGATTTGAGTATATTTTTCATAGCCAAGTATTTTACATAATTGATCCGCCTGAACTTGAGATATTTGGATTCAGGACTTAACCTTTGAATTGTTAACTGACAATTTGGATTTAAGTCTTAACCTTATGCATTGTTTACTGACTAGTTTAGATTAGGTCTCAACTTTGCTTTTTTGCTTTCATCATTTTGGTAAGTAAAATTCTTGTATTTTGGTTAGTTGGCTAAATTTAATATCAGTCTTATTCTTATAGTTTATTGGTCTATTTGATGGTTCATAACCTCGTATGCCAATTTGGTTTGAGACGCCTCAGCTTCTTTTTGTTGTATTAACCAACTTGCTAAGTCCCAGCCTTATATTAGTGAATTGGGTAATCTTGTTTTTAGTCTTAGCCTTGCAATTAACTTTGTGTTACTGTAGTTTAATCACTTTAACAGTGTAACTCAATCTAGTCAAGTCAATTTTGACATTAGGCTTGACCAATCATCAATCCAATTGATTGAACTTAACCATTAATTGATTTGGACTGACTTAACTCATTATTGAACCTGGGTCAACATAGGTACAAAAGTTCATTTGACTTGATTAGATTTGGACTGATCCAGAAGCATAGTTGGATTAATGATGTGGCGCACTCATGCAAAACCTATATGACATATGTTTGTGACCAACTTAAGGTCAATAAAGCTTACTTTATAGCTTTGATGCAACTAACAATAATTAAAATCAGAACTAAAATTGAAGAATTATGTAACAGTTAGGTTGTTTTACAAGTTAGTGTGGGCATATGAAATATTTTGTAGGATACGGGGAGCATAGAAGTTTCCCAAGCTAGGTTTTTACTCTAGTTTAATGCAGATTTAGATGTAAGTTCTGAATTTTCAGCAAACATAACCTTTGTGGATCTCACGACTCACACGCTCACAAGATAATAGAAGTGGATTAAAGCATGCAATTCAAGATAAGATCATATTTTAAATAAGCAAGAAATAAGGGATTAAACGGCAAATTATACCTTGGCGAGCAATCTAGACTCGGTGGAATCTGAAGGATTGTAGATTGGATAGCGCAGTGGCTAGGCATCACGGACGCGCTTGTGGATGGCGTCGCGGACACGTGTACGGCTGGGCGCGGACACGCACGCGTAGGGTGCTGCGGATGTGTGCCGGTGCAGCAACTTTAAGCCTGATTTCGTCCTAGACGCTGCCCGTATCTCTCAAAACACAATACCTAAGTTAGAGAGCTTTTTCTTGGTGTTCTAAAGCACCTTTAATCACCTCAATTAGAGCTCAGATAAGAATGTTATGCCAAGATTACGTAGAGATGTCGAAACCATCTGGATTTCAAAGAAGGTGTGCACAGATCTTCACAGAGGTGAGGAAAGCTTCAAGGACAAGAAGAAAAAAAAAAGGAAGAAGTGAGAAAGATTGTGAACAAGCACAAGAATAAAAAAAGAAACCCTCTTCTCTTACAGTGATCAAAACGGCGGCTTCACAAAGCACCTTTTTTCATTCATCAATCACCAAAACCCTAACACTAACGAGGGTTAGTATATATACACTTTGGATGGCTAGGATGAAATACACCTCGACATCCTTATTAATCTAACCTAAAAGCATGACTAAATCAATTTGAACCACGCAAAGTTCGACTCAAACTGAAAGACTTAGTCATGCACGACTTGACTCAGTCACTCACTCAAATATAAACTAAATAAAACATCAAAATAAAGACATAAATGCCCATTGGTAGCAAAATGACATAAATGGCCATAAGTAGCAAAATGACATAAATGCACCTAAGTAGCAAAATGACATAAATGCACCTAAGTAGCAAAATGACATAAATGCCCCTAAGTAGCAAAATGCATGTCTGGAGCTCCCAATCTGCTCATCATGGCCGAGAATGCTGTCTAGAAGATGCTCGGTGTCTTTGTGCTTACTGGCGTATCTGCTGGCGTGTTTGGCATATATTGATGACCTCATCAATTAAGCCTAGACTAATGAGGTTCCAAAAACCCACTAGAATGAGTGGTCTTAATGGGCGCCATTAAGCCCAAAATCACATGCCTCAAATCTTTCTTCTAATTGCCCCTTTAGGCCCAAATTCATTTTTGTGACCTTTGATAGTCTGCACGAGGGATTTTGTTCCCCTTATCCCTTTTGTAGCTAGTACCTCAGGTGATGCAATTACCTTTTTCTAATGCTCAAAATTGTCTCTACTTGCATTTTAGTTTTGAAAAGCACACAGGCCCTTAAATGCTTCTGGTGATTTACAGCACTGGCCTCATACTTCTCCATCTTTGGTGGGTTGCTGGTAGCCCAGAACAACATTCTTATGCTCGTCCATCTCTTAAAGCTGCCTTAACATCTTCAAACTTATGTTTTCTCAGAATCGAGGCCATTGACCTTTTAATGTGTTGATAGTCTACAAAGGTTTCTCATGCTCTTCCATTGGGGAGCTGTGGGTGTTTTGTATTGGCATCTTTTTACACATCTACTGAACACAATTTTTTCATCTTTAGGCTAAGTTCAGGCATGGCATCTAAGATCCTTTTGATTGGCTTTATAAGGCATGCAGCAACTCCCCTATGCTGGTTAGCTGCCAGTGGTCCACAATGGGGTGCTTGTGCTCCATTAGTAATGAACCCATCCCTTACCTGCATCATAATATTAATGGACTTATTTAGGACCAAGATTTTATTAGAGCTGTTGATTGGCTGTAAATGGTCTACTAGCAGTTCTTCCATACTTCTTGGTGGGTTTTCGGAGGTCCTCAGTGGTGTCTTGATGATTTATAACTAAAATCCATCTTCACTTGCATCTTCATGCTACTTGACTTGTTCTAACTCGAGACCTTCCTATAGATTGTCTGGAGCAATTTCCTCTTGTTCCTCCATTCTTAGGGAGATGCAAGTAACCAACAAATGTATCCTTGTGCTCATTTATGGCATGAAATCATCTTCATTGCCATTTTCATGCAAACATTCCTATTTATGCCTAAGGTAGTTTCAAGCCTTCCATGGCATGTAGCAAAGGCCCTCATGCATTTCCAGTTTTTGTTATGGTGCAGCTGTGCTGAAGCTGCTTTTCTCCTTGTTTCTTACCTTGTCTTTTTCTCCTTTCTAACCGATGTCTTGATGAAGCAAGTCTCATGAAAACATAAGGGCCTTGATTGTTTAAAAAATAGGATTGAGATATTTATGAAGAAATGAGAGATCAGGAAAATGGGAGAAATTGGAGAGGAAACTTGCCTCATTCCTCTGATTGTTTTACTTTTCTCCAATTTAAGGTTCTTTAACCTATCTTAATTCTAGCATGCACAATGTAATATGCCATCACACCTGTTCTCTGTTGACCCTTGCACTTCTTTATCCCTTTTCTGAAACTCAGATTGGATGGTTTACATAGATTCTGTTTAATAGTTTTCCAATCTCTTTTGCAGATCACCATGACTCCTTTTATACCAGCACCATCTACCCTGCCTTTGAAGGTGGACTCATTGAAGTTCGGAGTTGTTTTCTCCAAACCCTATGCTCCAGCCATTGCCTGTCTGTTTTGTTTGGTTAGCTGGAAAAAAAATTAATTTTCCATTCTTGGTGCAATGTGCATTATTTTCTGTATCTAGTGTCTTTTATGCTGTTTTCAGGAACAAATATTGTCAAGATATGTATGCTTATGTAAATTACACATTGGTTTATCCAACTACTTGAGGATGCCCCGCTCTTTTGTGAATGGAGGATATAAGCTTGTTGAAAACTGCCCAAGAAAACTTATAAGCTTGTTTGGTTAGATTTTGGTTATGAATATTGGGATTTTTTTTTAGATTGATGAATCAAAAGGTATGGTTGTTGGCCTACCTAAAATTAACTTTATTGATTAATGTGACAGTTTCGTGTGCAAAACAAACAAGAAAATCTGTTATTGCAGGGAGATCATGGAAAGCTTCAAATTGTCTTGAATTAATTAAGGGTTAAAGCTATTTTTTTTGTCAATGTATTTTACTCTAATGTCCAGTTCGGTACATCCCTATACAATCAAAATATTCAATATGGTCTTTGTACTTAGAATTTTTTTGTTCATTTTCATCTTTGTTTCTGATGTGACAACCAAGTGACATATAGTTTGAAATACAACTATTTTTTTATTCATCCCTAGTGTCTGAGTGACAATATTTACCTATTTAACTTACCTACTTAACAGTTGACATGGGTTGTTGATGTGACACTCTTTGCTTATGTGGCTCGACCAAATAAACATTAATATTTTCGAAAATTGATTTGTCTTGCTAACATACCCTTATTAGTGAGATGTCTTGTTGATGTGGCTTTATTATTTCCAAAAAATATATCTCACGTGCTAATATGACCTATTATACATACGATTAAGCGCTAGCTTGAGCGTCACTCTCACTTCTGAAATCCTCTCTATCTCCCACTCTCTCTCTCTCACACTCTCTTTTTTGCTTTCCTCTCCATTTGGAATCCCTGACTTGAGCATCGGAGGCTCCGCTAGAGCACGAGCGATCGCACCCTCTTCCTTAGTAGTTTTTTTTTTCTCTTTGTGAGGTTCGATCCTTGGAGATAGATTGTTGAAGGAGGCGTTAATCCAGTGAAGCACGAAGGAGTGATCCTAAGAAGTCGTTCATAGTTGATCTCTCCCTCAAAATCAACTGAAGCTCTACAATCTTCACCGACCACTTTCACTCGTTGATCTGTATCGGTTATGATCCCTAGGAGGAGCAAATCTCCACATCAACAGTTGGTGCCGCATGTGGGGAAGATTAATCAAGAAGCCGTGAGGCTTTTAGCCATGGCAAGAGCAAACGAAGTTAGATCCCTGACTAGCTAAACGATAACACTACTGGATGCAACAACACCCAAGAAGTTGAAGTCGCTCGCCAGGACCAGCCTGCGGTCCTCAGAGCAAATGTTCAAGACTTGAGATACTAAGTCCTTGAGGAGAAGATCGAGGTGCTCACCCAAGTCCTTCAATTGGTAGAGCAACAAATATCTTAGCTTCCACCACTGCCAAGAAACATCATGACAGACTCATTTGACCCGAGGTGATGTTCCACTACACAAGCCCCAAAGCCTAAAGACAAGGCACGTGCCAGAAGAGCCTCAGCCACAACCCGAGAACTCCCCGAGACCTTGGTTCAAGGTCGTCCCCCAAGAAACCAGGGAACGACCAAGGTACACCCTCGAATGATCTTTAATTTCATTATAGAGATCCTAGAGGCCCAGCTCCCGGTCAGATTTTGGATGTCGTTGTCGATGTTTACAACCGCATATCAGATCCGATCGATCACCTGAAGTCTTTTAAGGCCATGATGTTACTCCTTGGAGCTCCGAACAACATCATGTGCCAAGCCACTCTGTGAGGTGCAACATAGATGCGGTTTACCAGCCTCACCTAAGAGTCCTTCTCTTCATTTGAAGAGCTGAGCGAGCTCTTCATCATACTCTTCATCAGTAGAAAGAAACAAATGAAGACCTTCGTGATGCTGATAAGAATAAAGCAATACGAAGGAGAGAGCTTTCATAGTTATATCCACTGTTTCAACATGGTAAAGCTTAAAGTGCTTGACCTCAAAAAGGTCTTTGCTGTAGCAACACTAATTGAAGAACTACACCGACCTCCATTCTAGTTTTCTTTCTTCATGAAGCAGCCGAAAGATTTGACCAATCTCCTAGTCAGGGTCGAGAAATACATCAATGACAAAGAGATCCAAGCAGCAAGAAGAGAAGATGCTAGACAAGAGAAGCCTAAGAGAGAGCAAAACTAGAATAAAGAACCTCAAAAGTAGTTCAAGAACTTCAGAAGTAGCTCAAGAAGTCAAGGTTCCAACCTTAAGAAGTCCGAAGATAGGAGGAGTCAGCTCGGTTCCTCAACTACACCCCCCTCAATACCTACAAGGCTAAGATCCTCTTGCAAATACATAATTGCCATGCGGAGGGCTTTACTTAGAGAAATAGATGAGAGGATTGTGATGTGGTCGACCAAGATGAAGCACGTTGGCGGCCGAAAATATTAAAAAAGTACCGCAGATTCTATCGGGATTGAGAGCATGATACCGAGGACTACATGTAGCTGAAAGACGAGATTGAGGATTTGATATGACGTGGTCACATCTCTTAGTTCTTGCGATAAGACCTGCAGAAGGAAGGTCAGTCCTCCTAGAAAGGGAACCAACCCCCAATGGGGATTATATATTATATGGTTGGAGGCCCATCCGGTGGTGGTGATAACAACTCGACCTGCAAGAGTTATGCTTGCATGCTGGCCCAATGAGACTACCCGAGAAAGAAGCCGCGAACAGAGTAGTTGATTACCTTCTCAGATGACGACCTCGAGGGGGCCCACCATTCTCATTATTATGCATTGGTAGTCACGGTGATGATCGCCAATTTTGAAGTTAAACGAGTAGTCATTGACAACGAAAGCTCGACCGATGTCATCTTTTGTGAGGCATATGAGAAGATAGGTCTTAGACTTGAGATGCTGAAGTCTGTGATATTGCCATTGGTCGGCTTCACTAGGGGGGCAATACAATCGAAGGGAATGGTCACCCTCCCTCTTACCGGCTGGAAGTTTCCCTCGACATACCATAGTGTTAATAAATTTCCTTGTTATTAAATGACCCTCTAGTTATAATGTTATACTTTGTAGGTTGACGTTGAACACCCTAAGAGCGGCCGTATCTTAACCTACCATATGTTGATGAAGTTCCCAACTGAGCACGATTGTGGAGAACTCAGGGGAAATCAACCAACTACTCGACAATTCTATGTCACTCTACTGCGAGGAAAAATGTAGGAGTCCATGGTGATTGATATATAGGGAGAAACTGAGGACATGCAGTCCCAAAGAGCGACCCTTGTTGAATACTTTGTTACAATATCACTGTTAGAGGATTGACCAGATCGAACTATTCAGATAGGTGTGAAATTGCAAGGCGAGTAGACGGAGGAAATAGTGAAGTTCCTACAAGAAAATGCAGACATCTTTGCTTCGACACCCGAAGACTTGCCAGAGGTGGATAGGAGGGTCATATAGCACCATCTGAATGTGGACCCTTCCTTTAAACTTGTCATTCAGAAGTGACATCACTTTGCCCCCAAGCAACATAAAGCTATTAAAGAAGAGACTAGTAAGCTGCTTCAAGCAGGCTTCATCCAAGAATTCTACTACCTAGAATGGATCACTAATGTGGTCTTAATCAAGTAAGCCACCAAGAAATGACGTATGTGCATCGACTTCACGGACCTTAATAAGGAGTGTCCAAAAGATAGCTTCCCTCTCCCCATGATCGACAAACTGGTCGACTCTACTATTGGGCATACACTGCTGAGCTTCCTGGATGCCTTCTTGGGATACAAACTAATCAAGATGGCTAGGTCCAACGACCTCCTTCATCACAGACAAAAGGACATATTGCTACAAAGTCATGCCCTTTGGACAGAAAAATGCTGACGTGACCTTCCAATGACTGGTGAATAAAGTCTTTCAAAGTAGATTGGAAGGAATGTCGAGGCGTATGTTGACAATACACTGGTAAAAAGTAAGAAAGCGGATCAGCATACCACTAACCTAGAGGAGACCTTTCGAGTACTCTAAGAACATGGGATGTATCTTAAACCGATCAGGTAAGTTCCTCAGATTTATGGTCACTCAAAGAGGGATTGAAGAAAATCCCAAGAAGATCAAGGCCATCCTAGAAATGAACTCCCCCATGACAATCAAAGACAATCCTAAAGTTGATGTTTTTTTCATATTAAAAGGGAGACAAAACCAACGAAGGGAAGGCTGCAGGCCAAGGTGGAGGAAGTGGATGACAAAATCGCGAAGGATCCTCCACACGTTTGGAACAATCAAGTTGAGCTGGGGTTAGGTGATGAAAGGACAAAATCTCATAAAACAAAGGGGGAATTAGAAGACGAAAACCAACTTTGAAAGACTCTACATACACAACAAACTATCTGGACCGAGGAGTGTTGGCTCGCTCCCTGGGATTTGGAAGCCTATACCTAAACAGAGATAAGATGGCGAATCCATCTCCTGCTTGGACAATCTCAGGAAAGCTTAAGGAAGAGGGGATTGACTCAACACCAAAACCTTACTCTTCAGAAACTAAGGAAAGAACCTCCATTACTTTAGTAGAAAAGGAGAAGAAAGACTGCTCAAAGGAAAGACTAGAGGCTTTCTTAATGTTAGCTCTCAAAAGAGAGCTACTTTTAGGACATGTATTAATTGATTTAGAGGAAAAATGATGGTTTATGGTTGTAACTTGTATGTTTTGACTCTATTATATGAATTTAGTCAAATTTAAGTTGTCCAACTTGTTTTAGTGTATTTTTATCATGAAATATATACATTCAAACACTAATTCAAGTTATAGTGAATTTTATCAAGTAAGAAGGATTTTGGAGCAAACCGGTTATAGAAAAAGCCGAACTCTCACCCCCCAAGGTCAATCTTGAAGTTGGCGTCGCGACGCAAAACATTGACGTTGTGACGCCAAATATTAGAGATCATGGAATCTTTGCCAGTAATTTGGTGTCGCGACTCCAAACCTTGACATCACGTCGCCAACCTTCAGATGAGCAACCTGTAATTTCACGTTGTGATGCCAAACATTGACGTCGCGACACCAATTATCAGAAGAGCGAGCTGAGGTTTCCCGTCGCTATGCCAACAAACCAAGCCTATATATAGGGGCAAATTTTCTAGAATCAAATCATTTAAGAAACTATCCAAGAAGTCGGAGAAAGGTCTATGGGATCTCCTCCGAGAGAAAGCTCGATCCAAGGAGGATTCAAGGGGCTTCAAGGTGATTTCAAGGGAGAAAGGCTTGGATGTCATTGTGATCTCTTTCCTATGTCTCTTGTAAACCATGGATGATTTGTGTTTACCTTTAAATTGTGTCAAACTCCATGAACATGAGCTAATTTCTAGATCTATGGTTTGTATGATTTCTTGATATGTAGATTTTTAGATTCTATGATTCATATTATATTGCTTAACCTTATGAATGTCCTTGTAGATGTGATCCTTTTTTCATCATTAATTCAGAAGATAGTGATAGATCTATTGTCTCAATCTCATCTCAACGGGATTTGGGCTGGATCATGTACTACAAGGTGGAAGTTTAACTCATAGAGTTTGAGTCCTGCGGTATAGGAATATATCGTAGTAGATCCATGGTTGGGGTAGTAAAATTAGGGTTGGAGAACTTCTGACTCTATCCATAGAAATATAGTACTAGAGACATTAGAGATATTCATAGAAGAATCATGAATTCTAACCGATGCTAAGCATTGGAACACCTAATCCTACCACCAATTGACCCTTGTTCACATTTGCTTTAGTAGAAATCATAGATGATCATTCTTAACATGTCAAGAAGGCATACAACCCTAGTTACCATCAATTGAGTTTTTCCCAAACATTTCCCCATTCTTGATTTCATTACTTTTTAGATAAATTTTTAGTTTAGAAGTAAACAATCTTTCGGTCGATTAAATGAACCAAGAGCTGAGATGAAGCTAGTACTTAGTTAGATCTTATATTATTCCCTGTGGGTTTGACAACTCTATCTCATCACTTTATTACTTTTATGGTGGCACGTATACCTGTGAGAGCGCATATTCACTATGCACTCAAGACTCAAACAACGACGGAGAATAAGACAAGGATCATAAAAGTAAAACCCTAGCCTTCTGCAACCTTATTTATAAACAATACGTGCAGACATGCTTCTCAAAGAGTAATTAGTTGAGATTCGATAGCTTGGGCGACTCTCCGAACAGACGCACCCGTGGATAGGCAACACATGGACCACTACCTCTGGACGCTTCAGGATGATTCTATCGAGAGCTGCGCCTATGATCTCCTCCACCAAATTTTGTCATAACTTTTAAGATGAAGGCGCTTCGAAAGTTGGAATGCCATATCCCTTGAAAATTATAACTCATCGATCGAGGGTGATATGGAGTACTAAACTTATCACCTCGATCACATCCAAAAAAGCAACTCGTAGTTAGGTAGTCGAGAACTCTTGTTAGATCAAATAATACCTTCAGCCGACAACTGAAATCTCAACGTTGAGCCGAGCTAAAGATTGGTCGGCCTAGAGAGTTTGACGCCGAGTAGGGTAGCGATTATCCCGCTGGCTAGCTGTAACGTAGAGATCGCAAGGAAGAACGTGAGAAGTCATCCACACGAAAGAGAAACGTCTCTCAAATTTAAAATAATTTCATAAAAATCAAGGCTTACTGAAAACTAACCCACAAGCTAGGTTAAGGGCCTGTTTGGATTTGCTTTTTTTGAGGCCAGAAGCGCTTTTTTATAAGTTAAGCGCTTTTGGGCTCAAAAAAGTTCATTTGGATTAGCTTTTTAAAAAAGCAGAAGCAGTAAAAAATGCTCAAACACAGCTTTTTTTAGAAGCACCACATGAGGTGCTTCTGAAAAAAGCAGTTTGGTAGAAGCAATTTTGAAAAAAGCGATTTTTTTATAAGTTAAGCGCTTTTTTTGGAAGCCAATCCAAACAGGCCCTAAATAGCCAAAAACCTAAACTTATCCAAACTTAAAATTTAAAACAAACTAATACTAATCCGAAATCCTAGATAAAATCGGATTTAAATCCTATCATAATTTGACAAACTAATTATTACCAAAAGTGGTAAAAAAAAATCCAAAAACAAAGTTTTGAAGGGAAAATATTGTAATTTTGCATCGAAAACAAGCCAAATAACTGAATTACATCATCTGGCTCAGATCCTCCTGCATCAGTCACCTCGGGTTAGAAAGAACTCGCCCTCGAGTTCAGAACAACGTCTTCAAAATCCATAAAACAATCATGGTGTTGGAATTTCTCATTTGGAACCTGCCCACGTTGACCACGATTAAAATCACGCACTGCTAGACGCCGAGATAACCCTGTGACTTGTCTTTGCAAATCCTCAATCATCACATCCTGAATGTTACGATAATGGCGTTGGACTTCCTCCTTCGGAACCTGCCCATGACTACTACGATCAAAATTGCGCATCGTTAGACGCCGGGATAATTTTGCGACTTGCCTCTGTAGATCCTCGCTCATGACATCCTTGACGTCTCGATCACGGTCCTGGACCTCCTCATTCGGAACCCGCCCACGATGACCGCGACCTTGACCTCGACCTCCATTAGCCATTGATGCCGATGCAATCTCGTCCCTTGAATATGTTGAGCTCTGGTACAACTTGACGCCGGTAGCGATTATCCCGCTGGCTAGCTATAACCTAGAGATTGCAAGAAAGAATGCGAGAAGTCATCCACACAAGAGAGAAATGTCTCTCAAATTTAAAACAATTTCATAAAAATCAAAGCTTACTGAAAACTAACCCACAAGCCGGGTTAAATAGCCAAAAACCTAAACATATCCAAACTTAAAATTTAAAACAAACTAATACTTATCCGAAATCCTAGATAAAATCAGATTTAAATCCTATTATAATTTGACAAACTAATTATTACCAAAAGTGGTAAAAAAAAATATCCAAAAACAAAGTTTTGAAGAGAAAACATTGGAATTTTGCATCGAAAACAAGACAAATAACTGAATTACATCATCTGGCTTGGATCCTCCTGCATCAGAGTTGGGGGCAAGTGTTATGGGAGAAAAATATTTAAGGACACATGGCATGATCACAAGCGTCAACTGGCATCATAACCGCTTGGTCAGCGGACGATGAAGAAGGGATTCCAAAAGGCACTAAAGGCTGGCGATCGACTGTCTCCAAGCTAGCAACTAACTGTCTCCAAGCAGGTAACTAACAATGTCCAGGCTATATGAGAAGGTCAGCTCACAAAGAAGATACGTTGAAACCTGAAACTCGATACTACTACGCTTGAGCACTAGCTTGAGCATCACTCTCACTCCCAGAATCCTCTCTCTTTCTCACTCTATTCCTTGCTCTTCTATCCATTTGGAGTCCCTGACTTTAGCGTCAGAAGCTTTCTCGATCGGAGCACGAGCGCTCGTACTCTCTTCCTTTGTAGTTCCTTCTCTCGGCAGGGTTCGATCCTTGGAGAACGATCGTTGGAGAAGGCATTGATCCAGTGAAGCATAGAGTGATCCTGAGAAGTTATCATTCATAGCTGATTTCTCCTTCAAAATCAATCGAAGCTCTACAACCTTAATCAACCTCTCTCACTCGTTGACCTGGATAGATTCTGATCCCCAAGAAAAGCAGATCTCCGCATCAACAAACTACATATTTTTACAATAACCAAAAGAAAACTTATTTAACTACATTTGCAGCAAAACCCATGTCTTGTTAACATGGACAAACTTCTGTACGACTGCGGCCCACAAACACTAAAGCCCAATTCCTGTGGTTTGCCCAAATCAAAGTATGTAAAACTAACTATACATAATCACCAATAATCCAGACATGAACATAAACCGTTATTAAAACAATGGAACCGATTTGGATCCTTCATTATGACTTGTATATTGTAGATCAACGTAAAAAACTTGAAAAATTTGTGGCAGTCTCTGCAAACTCTAAGGTTCTTTCCTATTCTAATGAGCCCACCTCCAAACTTCATCCATGCAAAAGCAAGAGCCAGCTTCTCAGTATGATAACACAAGTCATTCACTATTTTGTCTTCATCCTTGATCTTACGACCAACACTTGTTGTATGAGGCTCAAAGCCAGCAATCTTCATCTTCTCCACCATTCCCTCCAGGCAAACATAAACCTCGGCTGAATTATCCTTTGAATAATCAGCAACAGTGAATTTATACACTTTTCCCTTCACTTCGACCCAACTGCATGCAGTGTCTGGCTTTAGCCTTAACTCCTTCATCATGGATCTCACCTTTGCAAAGTCCTCCCAACGACCAGCATCAGCATAAAGCCGAGAAAGCATTACATAGTTACTGATGTTGTACTGATCAAGCTCAATGGCATTCTTTGCTGCATACTCTCCCAACTCAACATTCTTGTGGTTTCTACAAGAAGAAAGAAGTGCCGCCCATATGAACTTGCAGGACTCCACTGGAATTCGCTTTATGAACTCATATGCTTCTTCTAGGCATCCCGCACGCCCATATATATCCACCATACATGCATAGTGTTCCATCCCTGGAGCAATGCCATAGTCTTCTTGCATGGATATAAATGATTCAATACCTTGGTCAACCATTCCACCATGGCTGCAAGCAGAAAGCAGAGCAAGAAAGGCAACACTGTCAGGCTGAATTCCAGATAATTCCATTTCCCTGAAAGCTTGCAATGCTCTATGACTGAAACCATATGATCCATAGCCAGAGATAATCACAGTCCATGTTACCAAGTTCCTTCCTGTCATGCTCTCAAACAGCGATATAGCAGAATCAAAGTTACCAACCTTGAAATACATCTCAATAATAGCATTATACAGTGCTGTGCTTTGATCATTAGTACCATCACTACTCAGAAGCTTAAGAATGTAGCCATGCAATTCCTTTCCTTTTCTTAGATCCATTGTTACACCACACACGTTTAGGATCACTACAAGAATAGAGGATCTTGGTTGCCAATGATTTTCTAAAATCATGTCCTTGAATAATTCAAGTGCGGCATGAACCGAACCATTCAATGAAAATCCAGTGATAATTGCATTCCAAGATGCAATGTTCCTCTCAGTCATACCACTGAAGACTCTCACCGCATAGTGCAACTTCCCACATTTAGCATACATGTCTAACAAAGATGTCCCCATAATCACATCAGCCATGTCAAGAAGACCACTTCTAAGCGAAAAACCATGAAGAACTTGTCCTAAATCATATTTGGCAAGCTTCGAACAAACAGACAGTACACTAGTGACAGTCACCTTATTGGGGCTGTATCTCTCCCCTAACAACTTCGAGAAGAAATCCAATGCTTCATAGGCAAGACCATTTTGTGAGAATCCAGAAATCATGGCAGTGAAAAGAACCACATCCCTGTGAGTAATTTCATCGAACACCTGACAGGCGGCATCACAAAGACCATGTCTATGATCACTCCACTAAACTCCGTATAACGACGAGGTCATGTGTGTAGCCAGACTTGACTGCGAAAGCGTGTATGTGCTCTCCATGGAGAGAAGGTTGCTGAAGATCCAAGGAAAGCTTGAGAAGAGATGGAATGGTGAAGATATCAAGATCAACACCTTCCTTCCGTGACTGCAAGAAACATTCTAGTGCTTTTGCAGGATAGCCGGAGCGTAAGTGAGACCTAATGACGGAGTTGAGAGAGAAGGTGGTTTGGCGCTTGGTGGCATGGGTTGAAACAAACTTGTACATTTATCTATAAGTGGAGAAGCTAAAGAAATTCCTTGGGTTTAAATTTGTGTGACAAACCTGAAGAATATCCAAACCAAATTATTACGGTAATAAGCATGAGATGAATGGACTTTCAACTATTTAGGGTGTAATGCAACTTTACACAAATATTGCTCAAAATATTTCCAATTTGAGATAAAACTAGATGAGAAAAGGGAAAGTAATTTTATTAAATAATTTTTTTTTAAATTATCAAATATTTTAAACTATAATAATGTGGAAAACTTTTTAAGTTGCAAAGAAATATAAATTAAAATTTTTGTGTAAATTTATATAATCATGTTATGTTGGAAAATAAACTTCTAGTAGAAACTTTTGGAATTAATAGAAATATGTGATTTTGAGGCTTGTTTTTTGTTTTTGCTTTTTTTTTTCTTTTTTTTTTTATGGTAATAAGAGTTTATAAGACTAATACACTAATGTAAGTTTGCCTTTCATCAATGTCATAATGAGTCTGACTTCTCTTTTCTTGCAAAAACCTCTACACATCTTCTGATAGCTCTTGCTCCTCAGTAAATAGATGACTCTTCCTTTCTCTCCTGGCCATTTTTACCAGTGTATCAACAACAGGTTTTGCTCTCGGGCATGAGGTGAAACTCCCAGTTAGCCAGTTCAACGAGCAATCTTCTGCAGTCTTCTGTGATATGTTTGGTTCCTAGTTATTTTCCTTCTCTTTCTACTGAATTGTTATGGGGCTGTATTGATTATCAGCGTATATGATAACCAATAGAGTGGCTCGATGGCTAGGCATACTGAATCCCTCTCAGTCTCAAATGGTGATTGGGAGTGACATGTCTTCATACCTACAGAGGAGAAGAACCCACCATTACTTACTACTAGATATCCAATACCAGCAATTGTACTTCCCTCTTTCCAAGGTCCATTTGTGTAGATGTGCATGTTGTTGTAGTTTCTTCTCCACGTTTGTTCCATTTGGTTGTCAATCTGCTCCACTGGGGTATTCTATTGTATAAACCCTTGGTTGATGATGAAGCTTTTCCTAGCTATGTGTTTTGTTTCAAATGCTAGATCTCTGAATATCTTTGTACATCTATTCTTCCACACCTGCCCAAAGTGTACAACCAAGTAAAGCTAGTTCCTCATCATTTAATTTTTGTCTACCCAACTTCCCAGAAGTGAGCCAGTCCACCTCTAGTAGGGTCCCCTCATTTGGTTCCCACAAGTGTAGGAATCCCATTGTCTTGAGCTTCTCTTCATACAGTTCTGCTCTACCTGCAATCAATAAACATATGCACTATAGTTTCATTAACCAACTGACAAAGTTGGCAAGGTGCTTGTGGTCCTATCCCCATTGGTAAAGGAACTCTTTGGTAGGAAATCTCCCATGGAGAAGCTTCCATTAAAAAAT
Organism: Dioscorea zingiberensis; assembly: GCA_026586065.1. NCBI lineage: Eukaryota > Viridiplantae > Streptophyta > Magnoliopsida > Dioscoreales > Dioscoreaceae > Dioscorea > Dioscorea zingiberensis. The sequence continues at coordinate 48,644,237 of CM048818.1, read as the reverse complement.
ATTTGATTTTTGGTGTAGTTCTGAGCTTCCATAGTCTCCTCGATCCCCCCCCCCTCTCCCCCTCTTGGGGTTCCTCCTTTCATCCCCTTAGCCTGTCATACATTGTGGTTGTCATGCTCTTACCAGAGGTTCCAGGTCCCCATCTCCACTCATTGTCTTCTTCCCTAATGCTTATCTATCTGGAATTCAGGTTGTCAAGTGTTGTAACATTAGACAAGTTTGTTAAAACATCTTTATCCCATTCTCCATCGCTATGAAGATTTCCCACTTGTTTTCCCGTAAGCTCACAACTCATATTTATGAATGTGGGTTTTAATTGTAAGGGAATGTCATATATCCAAGGGTCATCTAGAACGGAGTTAGTAGTGAAAATGTAAAATGGTGTTATTTGATCCCTAATTTTTCTTCTTGTTGCTTGCAGAGATCTAAATGTCCATGAGCATTTGCTATTTGTTATGTTATCCCATACCTAAATATTTCCATATTTTTTCCCTTATCAGAGCAACCCACAATTTATCCCTACTATTTAGAAGATACAATGCATGCTTAGCTAAATTGGAAGTTTTCATCAATTTCAATTCTCTTATACCTAGGCTCCCCTCAGATTTGGGTCTTGAGATCATACTCCAGTTAACCAGATGGAGGCTTATTCCATTGTTGCTGCTACTCCAAACAAATTTCTTAACCATTTTATTGATGTTTTCAAGGATGTTATCAAGAATAACACATGTATTCAACCCATAAATAGTTACTGAAAGGATTGTAGTGTTCACTAAGGTAATGTCACGCCCCAACCTGGATCCCAGGGCCTTGGGCACGTGAGCAGACCGGCCGTACCCAAGTGGAGGCGTACCTCACCCGGATACAAGGCCTAAGTAAGTAACAGCAGACAATAAATAACAACTTAAAAATATCAAATAACATAATAAAAATAATAGAGTCTCAGCGGAAATAAACATAAAGGGTCCAAATGCCCTATACAATACTAGGCCCTATAAGGGTCCTAAAAAAAATAATATCTCTCACACATAAAGAAATCATAAACGAAGTACTCGGACCTCGGCAAACAGTCCCCCGTCCCTCGCACAACTCTTTAGACCGAGTCACCTACTCCTCAGGATCTAAAATAGAGAGAAAAAGAAACAAGGAGTGAGCTTTCGAATGGAAAGCCCAGTAAATAGCCCGCAGGGTTCACAATGAATAAGATATGTCAAAAAGCATATCAATAATCAAGTTGACAAACAAGTGGGAACCACGTCCTTATCATCAAACCCTAGGGGTCTCGAACCTACCACAAGGACCTAAGCAATGGTAGGGACCCCTATACTATTAATAGCCCTCAGGCTCTGGAAAGGAAATTGGCAGCGTCCCCCTGTCAGCGATCAACAGCCTCGGATAGAAACGACCCTCCGGTCGTGAGTTGGTAGCGCCACCTCCCGTGCATGTCGACATGGTCAGCGTATCATTCCCACTGATGGGCCGGACAACCAGAGTTTAACTGCCCCTCTGGCATGGAATGCAAGAACACCGGGATGTCCTCGTCCTCGCATGACCTGCAAATCGGAGCCCCCAAGCTCTACTGATCCGGGGGGAAGACTAACCAATAACTAGGGATGCCAACATCCTGAAAACAATCATACATGCTCAAAAATCCAAATAAACAAGGAAACAAACACGCATGTATAACAAAAAAATAATCCAAACATATCATCAGGTCATGATAACAATAATATCCTGCAACAATCAAACAGAATAGAACCAAAGTCAATAAAACCCGAAGTCGGGTGGGAACTAGGCAGGCGTACTTACCTCAACTGGTAAACCAACCGACTGACTGGTGTCCTTCCTGACATGGATCAGCACTCTACGTTGATATCTGTTACGATAACTACAACTTAGTACCATCACCAAAACAAAATGGTATGTTAATATATTAATAATGCAGAATTCTTGAATCTGTTGCGCAGTCCCAAAGAACAACTCACAACTTTTGATCCAGGAACCCAAATGAGTTGATTTAAGGCTCGTTGGAAAGATCTCTTTCCCCTCTTTCCAAAGGTATATTATACGCCTCTATTGGAAAATCACAGGCTGCCCAGCTGTCCCTCGAAGGGGACAGGCAGACTATAGGCCCCTTAATCACGCACAAACTTTACTAACCTAACCCATATTTGATGACTTAATTCTCCTGTCCTTAAGCACATCAAATAACTGTAAACAACTCATGCATGTCAACATTTTATCATCAGTGGAACCCATCTACCCTTAGTCCAATAATTAACAGCTTATCCTCTATATATGAATTCATTAATTCCAATAACATTCATAAACCTCTTAGTCCAATACTAACAAGCCTATCCTTTATATATGAATCCAACACTGGCCTTTATAGCACATGAAAAAGAACTCCTACTGAATACATCAACACCTAAGAAGACTTAGAATTCATGAAGGTATCTTACTATCCATGCCTCCTTTCCAGAGAAATCCATCAATCACCTTATTAATCTATGTATGCAAATACTTTTTGATTCTCTAGACTAATATAAAACTGATATTAAACATGACTTCTGAGCATCCACAACCCCAAACCATGTATCCATACAACACCCCATCTAACCTCAAACATGCTTTCAAATAAACTCATCAATCCAACACCTTATTATACATTCATGCATGGATATTATAGGATAACTCATGCATACTCGACAGAAGACCACCTCATCTCAGGATCAACCTATCCTCCAACCCCATTTTATATACAAAGCCATAGACTCATGCAAACCTTAAACTATCCATACCTATCCATGCACCAAGTAAAGAGAATAACCACTACTGTATACAATGAACAAAATCCACAAAAATCTCTTTCTCTGTTAAGTATATATATATATATATATATATATATATATATAGACATGATCCATTAAAAGATCAGCCCCTTAACACATGCAAACAACATAATCTACTCATGCCATTCCCTACTGCAACTTCAAGAAAAGCCATCAACCATGCCTTCATTCTTTAACATTTATATCGTCTCTTTGCAAACCACTTCACAGAACCCATGCTCTCATGGCAAAGTTAATATCATCTCCTGTCCCACTATGTATTAACAATTCTTTTTCATGTTTTTAATGAACTGAAGATTGAATCATGCTCTTGGAGATCATACTCACGGGTTGTCATACATATATATATATATATATATATATATATATATATATATATATATATATATATATATATATATATAACTAAGTTTATTTCATGTCATTATCAATAGAGAGAAAAGGCTCACCAAGGATTGGATGGTGGCTTGAGAACTCCCGGGAAGAACGCCGGTGATCGGACTCTGGTGGTTCACCGTCGAGGCTGTCTCTCCCCAAGGTGTGGTGATTCTCCTTCATCCCAAACTTCAAAGGGTTAGATTAAGACTCCTCAACGACTAACTGAACTTTCAATCGATGTTAGGGGGCTTACCAGGTTCCAGAAACCCTCCGGCGATGGAAGAGAGTCCCTCCACTTGGTCTCCCTTCTCGACGGCAGTGGCGGCGGAGAAGTGAGTCACGGGCGCTGCTAGGGTCTCACGAGTGGCTTCTCTTCTTATAAGGATGGATGGAAGATGGGGAATAGGATCGTGATCCCCCATGACTGTGGAACGAGCGCGCGATATTACCGCCACCACCGTTGGCCGGTTCGTTGTTAAGGATAAGGTCTATTGCTCGACACGCGAGATGGAAACAAAGGAGGCGCTGTGCCTCGTGATCGAGCTCCACTCAAATAGAGGGTCAGCCACTCGTTTTCTCCAATGCTTTTGCAAAGACCCCCCTCCAATCTATATTCCATACATGCAAGTCCCCGTGCATTATAACTGTGAAAGATAGTTTATTTTGCAATTTGGCCCCTGTCTCTTCAAAGTTTCTCCGTGAGGTCTCTGGTAATTTGAAAATAGAGAGTGTGCACATTTGCCCTTCGGTCCAGACTTTGTAAAACCATTATATTTAGGTCCTTTCTCTTTCAATTCTATGAGACACTTTTAACTCAATTAATCCCCAATTAAATTCTAATTAAGTGGTAAGTCCGTCAAGCCCAAGTTCAGGAAATTCTTTTATTAGCCAGATAATAATTAGGGAAAACAATTTCTATCAATAAAATCCCTAGATTTTATAGGTAACCTTCCCTGCCATAGATAAGTTTAAAGTCTTCCAATGTGCAAGCTTTCTTTCCACTTTCTTAGTAATGTATCTGAACTTGTGCATTGGAATTCTTTCTGGTGAGAACCTTCTCCCTAGGTATTTGAAGGGGAAACTACCTTGCTTAAGGTCAGGAGTATCCCTAATTGCTTTTCCCATCTCCTGATTTAGCCATGAGCGAAAAAACAGTTCTGATTTGGCCAAATTTGGCTTTTCTCCTGTTAGGTTGAGTAGATATTTAGACACATTGAGATAGATGTAGCATTTTTTCTAGAAGCTTCATAGCAGACAAGAAGGTCATCAACATATAGAATATGATTTATAGTTATGTTATTGCTAATTTTTATCCCCCTAATTAACTTAATTTGTTCAACCCTATTCAGTATGTTTGTTAGAAGTTGGGAGACCAAAATGAATAAGTATGGAGACAAGGGACCTCCTTACCTTAATTATGCCTTAGGTTTGATCAAAATACCCACACTACCATCAATTATGAAGACAGAGGTTGGTGACTCAATGCAAGATTTAATTCTATTCACCCATTAGGTTGGGAAATTCATTTTAAGCAATACAACAACAATTATATCCCATCAAATTATGTCATATGCCTTCTCCATATCTATTTTAAGTATCATCCTTGGATGGCCTAAGGTATCATTCTTTAAGGAGTTAGCTAACTCTTGTGCTATAAAAATGTTATCAAATATACTCCTATCACTCACAAATACACTCTGGTATTTAATAATTAAATCTGGGAGTACTCTCTTGAACCTATTGGCCATAATCTGAGTTATCACTTTATATTGCATAGGGATATAGGTCTGAAATCCCTTATTGTTTGGGGATTGTCTACTTTTGGAATAAGGCATATATGTGTTTGGTTCTAGCTTAAAGGAATATTACTAGTGTTGAAAAAAATGACTAATAGCTTTGACTATTGAGTCCCTTACTACATTCCAATATGCAGTGAACAATTCCACATTAAGTCCATTAGGCCCTGGTGACTTGCCCTTAGGCATCCTTGACAATGTTTTAAATATCTCATACTTGGTGATTGGTTTCATCAATTTATCTCCCTGTTCTGTTGTTTGTGTGTGTAAATCATCTGGAAGAGCTAGAATTATGTCATCTATATTCCTAGGTTTACTAGATTGCCATAACTTAGTACAAAATTGGATGAATTCTTGTTCAATTGTAGTTGGATCTGTTACTATTTCATTCCATTCATTTCCAATTTGAGTAATTCTATTATATGCCTTGTGGTATCTTGTACGCTCTTATGGAAAAACTTTGAGTTGTTATCCCCATTCTGTAGCCATTGAATCCTAGAGCTCTCGGCACATATTGTAGTGTTGTACCTATAAAGTGCCTGACGTTTATTGTATAGGGACCTCAATTTCCTTTCTACATCCTGATTTCCAATATCAGAACACTATCTCTCTTTCATTTCCCTTAATTTCTCCTCTATCTTTTTAATTCTATGTTAAAGTCCCTCAGATAACTGAGGACATTTTCTTATTAGACTCTTTCTAAGATTGTGGAACTTATGTGATAAGTTATGCATCAGATTGCCTCTAATATTACTCTTCCAAACATCTTTAACACTATCCAAGCATGCACCTATATGTATCTAGTTTTTTATAAAACAAAATGTCCTATTACCCCTAGAAACATGTGAGCTACATTGAAGCAATAATGGGCTATGATAAGCCTGACACCTAGGAAGATGCTTAAGATCATAAGAAGAAACAGATTCATGCCAGAGATCATTGGCCAGAATTTGATGTAATCGAGCCCAGACTCGTGAGCATCTAGTCTAGTTGTTACACCAGGTGAATAAGGAGTCCATGAATATGCATTTTATTAGATTAGAGTTGTGGATTGTCACACCCGCCTCTCAACCAAGGCGAATGTGACACCAGCTAGGTCGGGAGTGCTCCCAGCCCTACGATCGTTTAACCTAACATGTGATAATGATAATTATTATTGTAATGAACATAGATACTAAAAAAGCATGTTTGATACCCACATATATGCTAACAAGTTTGGAGTAAGTAGCGTAGTTGATGCAGGAGGCTCGAGTCAAATATTGGTGCCGGGTTGGCAGGTCAACGTAAAGACGGGAAGTTATCGAGTCAATTCCAAGATTGGGTCGGTTTTGGGTGTGGTTCAGTATTTTGGCCATAACTTTGGCTACCGATATCAGAATTGGGCGTTCAACCCCAATTCGGAAAGCTATTTGCGGCGCGCATGACATGGGGACATCATATTAAAGAGAACTTTAGTTATTTTTTTTTTCTATTTTTAGAAATATTTAATCCGCCGAATTAGGGTTTTTGGTCTTTTTTCTATTTTTGGTAATATTTCATATGCCACTGATACCGGGCGGGGTAGCGATTATCCCGCGGGCTAGCCGGGCGTCAGTTGGTACCAGAGCTCATCATCTTCCTGGGAAGCGTCATCAGCGACATTAATAACTGGTGGTCGTGGTCGGCGGGTTGGACAAGTTCCCAATACCGTGACCTGAGCGCACTGGAGGCGATGAACAAGGATTTACAAAGGCAAGTCGTGGAGTTAACCCAACGCCTAATGATCAAGGATTTGCAGAGGCAAGTCAAGAAATTATCAAGGCGTTTGCCGACGATCGATTTTGATCGTGGTTGTCATGGGCAGGTTCCGGCTGAGGAAGTCCAGCACCATAATCATAGAGATCAGAGGTTTGGCCAACACATCTACCAACCCATCTACGACGATGATGTGGAGGAGGAGACCTTGCCCATCTTCAATTATGACGCAGAGGAGGAGATTTTGCCAATCTTCAACAATGATTTGGAGGAGGAGATCTCGCCCATCTATGACGACTACGAGGAGGAAATTGGCGAGCTCGAGGAGGAGATTGGTGAGCCCATCTATGACGATGATGGGACTAGCGTTGCATTGGTATCTCTATGGGAGGAAAACCTTCCTGGCCCGGTAACCAACACTACTAACCTACTTTCTGTCTCTAGGGTTTTGATTGAGATCAAGCATGGAGATCCAGACCTACCAACAGAGATACAGTCGAACTCGGGGTCGAGTTCTTTCCAACCCGGGGTGACTGATGCAGGAGACTCGAGTAAAATATTGGTGCTGGGTTGGCAGGTCAACGTAAAGACGGGAAGTTATCGAGTCAATTCCAAGATTGGGTCGGTTTTGGGTGTGGTTCAGTATTTTGGCCATAACTTTGGCTACCGATATCAGAATTGGACGTTCAACCCCAATTCGGAAAGCTCTTTGCGGCGCGCACGACATGGAGATGTCATATTAGAGAGAACTTTAGTTTTTTTTCTATTTTTAGAAATATTTAATCCGCCGAATTAGGGTTTTTGATCTTTTTTCTATTTTTGGTAATATTTCATATGCCAAATTAGGATAGGATTTGAATCCGACTTGATCTCGGATTTTTAGGAGTTATCTGATTTTTTTAGAGCTTTAAATTTAGATAAGTTTAGTTTTAAATAATAATTTGTCAATTTTAGCAAATTTAGATTAGATGATAAGGTTTCTAGGTTAATTTTTGAGGCTATTTAACCCGGTTTGTGGGCTAGTTTTTCATTATTGAATTTTGATTAATAATATTTTCCTGAATTTCAGAGTAGTTTCTCTGGTTCTTTTGGTTCTTCGTTTGTTCTTCCTTGCGGTCCTTGGACCCGGCTAGCCGGCGGTATAATCGCTACCCCGCCCGACGTCAGTAGTACACAATACATAAAGTATCAGACAAACACTACCATAGATACGACACATAATATACAATAGACTCTACCCACTAACAAGTACGTCAGAGCCAACTACGGGTACGTGTCGCGCTCACTTGTAGCAACATTTATTGAGCGTCAATCACTAATACAATATATATATATATATATATATATAAGAAGTTAGTCAAGTCTAGTAGATAGCAAAATAGTCTGTACAGATGTAAGAATCCCGATGTAATGGTAATCATTTGCATTATCTTCAATTTAATTAAACATGCCAAGCAATTACTAAAAACCAGGATAAATCCACTAACACAAGCATTCACAATGTCATATTTCGTAGGCAATATAGGCCTCATATCGACCTCGCATACAACGAACCTCAATGTCCCTGAATGATACCAGATAAATCCCGGGCCGGCCAACTCAACGCCCTAGCCTTCCGGTCGGACCAACTCAACAACCGTAAGGCAAATATAATATATACGCTACCGAATGCCCCACGGGTATGGGACAAGGTTTTATTTGAAAAATGACTTTTGAAAAAAAAGAAAGTTTTGGAAATGCAGAGTTTAAAAATCCCTTCCCTAACATGGTACAATACATGGTCTGAAGACCTATATGACTTGTACACGGAGCTTCCACTAGTATAAACTGGCATATCTTGCGTAAGGTGCACATCTTTCGATATTTCCAACATCCCTGTTGTCTTGTTCCTGTTCTTTATTTTATTTTATATATGCATTATCATTCACAGTACAAGAACAGACAAATAAAACTACTAGTAATATATTAATAAATATAAAACCAACGTCAATGCACGAACTCAATAACAATGCTTGTTTAGAACTTTGAAAATAAAACCATTGATAAAACCCGGTAAAACATGCATTCCAAGTATAGTGATATCCACTCACCTGATGTTCTGTGATATCTAAGCTTGACTGGATCCTCCTACATAATCCTCTACTTGTTTTCCCCGTCCTATACAAAGTATAAGGATATATTTAAAATGATTGTATTTAATTTAGAGACGTTCTATCCCTCTTCTAATTTTCAATATAACTAAACTAGAATGTAATAACTAGATTGGAAAGAAGTAAATAAAGTCAAATGCTAATTTAAAATATACAGTAGACAAATTTTGTTAATTTCTTTAAGAATTCAAAAAAATCATGTATAAGAAAACTCCATTTGCCAAAGTGTCTTTTTCAAGAAAATTAATAGAAATTTGTTACACTTGCTCCATATTAAACAGTAGGCTTTTGTAACAGTTGTTACAATCATTCACTTTTAGGACCACTGCACTATCATTCACTTTTAGAACCACTGCACTTTCGGACGACTTCACCATCCAAATTGTAGGTCATCTACACATGCCTGATACTAAGGGATCTTAATATGTGCCTATATATGAATAAAATCATCAAAACTTTCCAAATTTCATAAGGATCATAAATTTGGAAGATGTTTGTTTATTCCAAGCAAAAAAATTGGTCATAATGCTCTACTATTCAGTTGAATGAAGCATATGGCAGGAAAATAAATCATACATGATACTAGAAGCAACTTCACTCCAATTCAACAATGTATATTAATAAGCAACTTCATAGATAGCAATCTGAACAAAATAGAACCAGGGACAATATCCTTTACTTAACATATTATTAGCAGACAAGAGATAAAAGTATTCACAAATCTATTTGTTTGCATTAAGCAATCCAGTCAACTTCATATATACTAGTGTTAGACTAAACACTTGACACAAATTGCTAGTTCAGGACTGTCTATTGATGTTTGTCTTTTCTTTAGAAAACTTTAAACGTGTTCCTGAGGTTTCTATCTCTCCATCTATTGCACTAGAATTTGTGAACAACTGGATATAGTTAAAACCATTATCATAATTCCTCATCACAATTATGTCTTGATATGGTGCCATGCCAATACTCTCCTATTGACTATTATTGTACGCAAACTCTACAAGCCTCAAATGTTGATCCCAACTATTAGTAAATTCCAAAACACATGCTCTAAGCATGTCCTCCAATGTTTGTATAGTCCTCTCTGCTTGTACATCAGTCTGAGGATGAAATGTAGTATTAAGTTTCAACTTAGTACCCATAGCTTTCTATAGACTCTTCCAGAAATGAGATGTGAACATGGGATCTCTATCAAATATAATGGATACTGGCACTCCCTACAATCTGACAACCTCATCAACATATAATCTAGTTAGCTGCTTCTGAGTGTAAGTAACCTTGATTGGAAGGAAATGTCCTGACTTGGTCAACCTGTCTATAATAACCCACACTGAATTATGACCTCTACTAGTTCAAGGTAATCCTGACACAAAATCCATACATATATGTCCAACTTCCACTCTGGAATCTCTAGGGGTTGTAACAATCTAGCTGGACTTCTATCCTCAGCCTTGATATGTGGCAACTCAAACATCAAGCAACATAACCAGCTATGTCTTTCTTCATTCCTGACCAACAATAATTATCTCTGATGGATCTGTACATCTTCGTTATACCGGGGTGCATAGCATACCCTGAACAATGTGCTTTCTCCGTTATGTCTCCTTGAGATCTACTATATAAGGAACACACATTTTGTTCCAATACCTCAATATCTTATCATTAGAGATCACATAGTCATCCTGGGCTTCATCATCTAGTTTCTCCATAATCATTCTCAATCTGGGATCTTGACCCTGGGCCTCTAAAATCTGTGTCAACAATATGGGTCTAAAATGAAAGCTAGCAAGCATACCCCCAAATCATCAGTCTCCAACTCCACTCTTGTGGACCTCAAATCCCTTATCTGTGCTCAGCTGCTCATACTCATGTAAGCCATGGTCTTTCTACTCCTTGTATAAGCCACTACATTAGCTTTGCAGGGGTGGTACTCAAATATGCAGTCATATTCTTTCAGTGGTTGCACCCACCTTCTCTATCTCATATTCAACTTCTTCTGACTCAGGATATATTTTAGACTCTTGTGATCAGTAAATATCCTGCATGTTTCCCTATACAGATAATGTCTCAAAATCTTCGATCAAAGTATGAATCATTGCAGCTAACTCTAGATCATGGATTAGATAATTAATTTAATGTCATATGGTTTCAACTGCCTGGATGCATGAACAATAACTCTCTCATGTTGCATCAAAACACATCCTTGGCTCTGATAAGATGCATCACCGTAAACCTCAAACTCACCACCACATGTAGGCAAAGTAATGATTGGTGATGACACCAACCTACTCTTCAGCTTCTAAAAGTTAGTCTAACATTCCTCAATCCATTCAAACTTGGCATTCTTCTTCAGTAGCTTTGTCATTGGCAGAGTTATTGTTGAAAACCATTAACCAAACCTCCTCTAATATCCTGCCAGACCCAAGAAACTCCTGACCTTTATCAAAGTGGTTGGAGTCTTCCAAGGACGAGTGTGGAGAGCTTAGGAAAGTTCAACCAGTAGCTCTGCAGTGCTACATTGCCCTCCTTAAAGGTAAGACATAGGAAACATTAGCGGTCAAGCACCAGAAGAAGCCGAGGAGAAGCCACCCTAGAGAGCTACACCCGTTAAAAAGCTTGGCACGGTGCGGTTAATTGAGGATAAACCCGAGTGCACAATACAGGTTAGGGCCAAGTTGTAGGCTAAGCAAAATTAAGAGATTATGAACTTTCTACAGAGTAGTGCCAACCTCTTCGCGTGGTCATCCGAAGACATGCCGGATGTCAGTAGAAAACTCATTGAGCACCATGTTAATGTTGTACGCGAGCAAGTGGTCCAGAAGGGGCAATATTTTGCCCCTGAGTGCCAGCGGGCCATAAAAGAGGAAGTTGAGACGCTCCTCAAGGCAAAGTTCATCAGGAAAGTCCACTACCCAGAATGGTTGGCAAAAGTGGTATCGGTAAAGAAGCAGACCTCAAGAAGATCATGGCTATTCTGGAAATAAACCCCCTCGAAGTACCATTAGGGAGATTAAGAGGTTGAACGAGTAATTAGCTGCCTTGGTTAATTCTTTTTGAGGTCAGGGGAGAAAAGCATCCCATCATAGGGCATCTAAGGTGGAGTGGACCAATGAGTGTGAGAAGGTATTCCAGCAGCTAAATGAGTACCTCAACTCACCACTGCTACTAGCCAAACCTCAGTACAGGGATGAGCTTTGTATATATCTAGTCTCAATTGCCATGTGATCAGCTCGATGCTCCTAAAGGAGGAAGAAGGGACTCGAAAGCCAATCTACTACACCAATAAGGTGCTGACGGACCATGAGTCCCATTACCTTTCTTTGAAGAAGTTTTCCTACGCCTACATCACCTTCGTTTGCCGGCTAAAACTGTAATTCAAAGCGCACAAGATCACGATCCTTACTGACCAACCTTTGATGAAAGTTCTATATCAGCTACAAGCCCTGCACAACAATCAAGGCCAAAGCTTTGGCTTATTTCATCATGGAATCGGTCACTCCTGAAGGTGATGACCAGGGTTGTACGGAGAAAGAGAAGGGTTGAGCCACACCCTTCGACCTATGGACTCTCTATGTAGATAGGTCGACTACAGGGAATGGATCTAGAGTTGGCTTGAACTATGGTCCCTTTAGGAGGGAAGACTACTATCTCACTCAAATTTAGTTTCAAGATGACAAACAAAGAGGCGGAATAGGAGGTATTGGTTGTTGTGATGTAGCTGGCTCATGGTCTTGAGGTCCAAAACCTACACACCTACACCGAATCTTAGCTAGTTGTCGACCACATTAGTGAGGAGTTCCCCAGAGATAAAAACATGGTTAAATACAAGGCCATGGTAAAGAAGCTCTTTTTCGGACTCCATCATACCAAATCGCCAAGGTTCCACATGTAGAGAACGACAAGGCAGACTTTCTATCGAAACTTGCATCCTTGTCGCATATCAATCTAAATCAACCCATTAATCTCCAGTACTTAACTGTTAGAAGTGTCAAAGGCTGAGCAAAGCAAGAAGTACAGGAGATCTAGGAGAAGCTGAGCTGGATCGACTCTATTTGGAGTCATTTTTAGGACAGATCTTTGCAAGCCGACCTGAAAGAAGCTCAAAGAATAATTAACAGGTCGGCTTGCTATATTATTATAGGCAAACACTTGTAAAAGAGGTTGTACACGGTGCCAATCTGAGGTGCCTGTGCTTGTTAGAGACAGATTATGTCCTTCATAAGGTGCACGAAGGGATTTGCGAAAACCTCCTCGCCAGAAGGTCGCTAAGCTACAAGGTCCTTTGACAAGGGTATTACAAGCCGACTCTCGCCAAGGATGCCATAGCACTAGTCCAGAGGCACCAGGCTTGTTAGTGTCATTCGAAGATCCAACAAAAATCGACCATCCAGCTCACTTCTGTCGTAAGTCCAAGGGTATTTTCAATGTGGGAGGTTGACATCCTAGGCCCTTTCCCGATGGCAGTCAGTTACTTGAAGCTCCTCATCATCACCATTGAGTATTTCACCAAGTGGGTAGAAGTCGAGCTACTTCAAGGATTTGAGAGAAGGGATACTGGGACTTTATCTGGAGATCAATCATCTATAGGTTTGGTATCCCTATCGCTTTCATCATAGACAATGGATGGCAATTCGATATCAGAGATTCAAAAAATTCTATGCGGAGTTGGGTATCAAAGTGAGACTGACGTCCATGACCCATCCGTAAGCTAATGGCCAAGTGGAGGTGACGAATAGAACCATCCTTCAGAGCCTCAGGATGAACTGTCGGACCCCCATCGAAGAGATGCCCTTTAGCCTCACTATTGGAGCCAAGACGATGATTCCATTTAAGATCAGGATACCAATCTACCGAACTCAGGTGTTTTCCCATGAGACTAATGATGAAAGACTCCGAGTCAAGCTTGACCTCTTAGAGGAAAAGAGGGACACTACTTGCATTAAAGCTACATTGTATCGACAGAGGGTTCGACTTTTCTACAACTCCAATGTGAAAGAGGTTACTGCCCAACCGGGGGACCTGGTATTGCGAAAGAACATCTTCCATGGCAACAAGAGCCAAACCGGAAAGCTTGAAAAGACCTGATGTGGTAAAGGAGGTCATCCAACCTTGAACATATCGACCTACTGACTTAAAAAGCCGAAGAATCAAGCGATCATTTACAACAACCACCTCAAGCGTTACTACCAATGAATGTAATCCTTCTTTTTTTTGACAAAATCTCATACCCTTTTGTATTTCTTGTAATCTTTTGTTTCGTACAAAGTCCCTTGGTGGGCCGAATATAGTTGCTCGTATCAAAGTCCCTTGGCGAGCCAAGCATAATTGCTAGAATCATAGTCTCTTCGGGGGTCGAACATAGCTGCCTGTATAAAGGCCCTTCGTGGGCCGAGCATAGTTGCTCGTACAAAGTTCCTTAGCTGGTCGAGCATAATTTCTAGTATCAAAGTTCCTTCGTGGGCCGAGAATAGCTACTCATATGAAGTCCCTTGGCGGGTTGAGCATAATTGTTCACAACAAAGTCATTTCAAAGGCCGAGCATAGTTGCTCGTGTCCTACCTAGAGGGGGGCATGGATTGGTTAACCAGGCCTGTCGGGCTTGACCCATCAATTCAGGTCGGCCTTTGGTCGACGTAGAACCAGCCTGACATACAGTGGGAACATGCCGGGCTGGTTGACCCGACGGACCTACCTAGTTATGGGTCACCTTCAGGTAACCTGGACCCGGCTCGGGCCACCCCCAAAACCAGCGGGCCGGCCCGTCGGTTCTCATTTTTTTTAAAAAAATAAATAAATATGATATAATTTAAAAATAGCAAAAAAATTTGTAAAAAAAAAAACTAAACCTAAGTGGGGCTACTAAACCTAATGACATTAAAGTCGTTGGGCTTTAAAGCCAATGGCTTTAATATTGTTAGGCTTTAATGGTAATAATTTTAAAGTTGTTGGGCAGCCCAATGAAATTAAAGCCGGTGGGAAGCCCAACAACCATTGGGTTGCCAGCCTGCCAGGCTCGCCAGGTCATCCTGGCGGTTCACGGGTTAGGAAAAGTCCAACCAGGAACCGGACTCGCTACAGTACGAGTCTATAACGGGTTGCCGGCCCGCCCTGCTGGGTCAATTGACTCGGCGGGTTTTGTTGGACGGAGCCAAAAAATGGCGTGTGCCCCCTTATACTCTTGGCGACCTCGACCAAACAGCGTCTCTACAGGATGCCCTTTTTAGAGCTCGACCTAATGGCCCTCTCTTCAGGGCGCGCTTTCCAGGGCTGGACTAAATGACCCTCTCAACAGAGCTCGCTTTTCAGGATAGGAGAATGACTCTCTTCAGAGCACCCTCTTCAGGGTATAGCAACTCGAACCTTCTTGTAGATTTCCCTCCTTAGGGACCCGAGGAAAAGACTTCGGAGAGCCAAGTATCGGGGTTGCCAAGTATAACGATATCCTAGGTTGTAATTGCATCTTGAGGAATATCTAAAAAATACACAAACATGGCATCGATCGATGTTCGAGCACTACCGACCAAGAAAAATTAAGGCATGTTGTATGAGAGAGCCAGAAAGCTAAGGCAATTTCTAGCTATAATGCAAGTAAGAAAAATTTCATTTCTGCTAATAACTTGCAAAATGGTTTACAATGACAAAAGAAAAAGGGAAATACAAGAAACTCAAAATTGGGGATTGTAATGCGATGATCCAGCAGCTGGATCAGCTTTGGTTTTGTTTGTAGTCGACCCTTCTCTATCTATCGAGGTGCGATAGTCCACAACAGTTGTAGCTCCCTTCTCGGTTGTCCCCTACCTGTAGAGCCTTAGGGCCTTGCGTTACTCGATGGCCGCAAGGTCAAGCTCGAGTCTGAGTGGGCTAGCTCCTAGAAAATGGTGAAGCCATCCTTCACCCCGATCATGGCAGTGCCTATAAACTTCCCTGAGTTCCTAAAGTCTGCCACAGCCTTATCTACCGCCTTGCTCTGCTCGTCCCGAAGCATCTCCTTGAAGACCACAGAGTCTTGATAGTCCGCGGTCTTCTTGATGATGTCTTCTAGCTTCGTCGGGTATTCATATGAGTCCTTGTAATCTGTGATCGCCTGCTCAAGTACGGTTTAGACCCTCTCCTCTATCAAGGCTTCATGCTCCCTCTTCAAGTCCTCAACATATTTCTGCGAGGAATTCAAGAGGTATCAACACCTCTTCTACTCACCCAAGACCAGTTTTCTCTCCTCCTCAATGGCTCTAAGATTGACCTAGAGATTAGTGAGCTGGGCCTTCTCCTTCTCCATAGCTTAAAGTTTCACCAGGAGATCAATAAGCTGAGTTTTCTCCTTCTCCGAAGCTTTGAGCTCTGCCCTGAGATCGGCATTCAAGCTTCCCAGTTTAGAGACTTGCCCCTTGAGCTTGTTTAGGTCGACATCGGCCTTTTTCAAGAGCCCAATAGAGGGATACTGAAAGTGGCCTCCTCCCAAAGGTAAGTGACAATATGCGCAATTAACAAGTCGGACTGCATACGGACTGCATAGAGAAGCTACGTTCACCTACGTCACTATCATTCCAAAGTCTTCCTTTATGGCCCTAATCACATTATGTGTTGCTTGTGGTTTGAACCTTATCAATTTTGAAATCTTGTTGTACTTGACTAGCTATTAAAAGTAAAAGGAAATGGCTCTCATCTAATGTCCACTATTTGTTCCCACCTATTTTCTTGGATTTACTTCACACCGTTGAAATTTGGCTATCTTCCAACATCCCAATCCCCTCCATTCTCTGAGAGAAAAATTGATATACAATATTCCACAACAATATAAAAATCATAAAATAAAACTATTCAAAACTGGGCAAAAGAGCACTAAAAGGCAATATAGGTCTACAAATAATAGAATAGAAAAGTTTAGAAACATTATACTGTTCAAACCAGCAGGAGAAAGAAAAAATAAATCTGATATAATCTATAATTCAAAAACAAATGCGAACAAACATAAGGTCGAGTGATAATGCAGCAATTAGGGGGAAATGTAATAAGAATAAAAAGTCAATATCTGCATGTTCGCCGACATACATGTGCAATTTGATCTCGAAATGTCGCCCACTCTTGGGCCTTCTCTCTTTGCTCCCTTAACTTCTTTTTGTGAAGTTCTTTGTGGTATCCGTTCTTCCTCTAATGGTACCAAAATATCTTCACCCTACATAGGATGTAATTTTAAGGATATAGAAAGCCAAGACCAATTCCACCTAGGTCTTGAATAGAAAAGAAAACCTAGATAAGAGGATCTTGAATCATCCCTTAAGGTAACGAAATACACGCATGACAATCGTACAAGTTGATGAGTGTCAAAAGTTAAAGACTTCTTTAGGATTGCTGGTGTCTACGAGCCAAACTCACTAAGATGGTAAATAACACCCTTATAGTGGGGTATAATCCATGGACTTGTGGCATACTTTCCATAGACTAAGTAGTACTTTTCTAATTACAAGTAAGAATATAAGTTAGGAAAATTTAATGATTAGATTTAATTTATTTGTTGGCCCCTTCATTGACAATCTAAACAAATTAGTTACCTTCAAGGGTTGATAGCCAATTTGGTCTTTACAGTGTATCTTAAGAGACTAGAGCATCATCGTGCACTAAGCCTTTCCAAATAGTGAGGGTATATGTAAAATTCAGGCGAAAATCCAGCTGAGAGAATATTCTATGTTGGGTAAGATTTCCTTCCAAGAAATATCACTATGGCGGATGTAGCGACATATGCATTAATATGCATCCCGTCTAGAGCCCTAATACAATTCTAGCATTAGCCCATTCTAATTTAGGAATAACTAGAGTAAGGCAATATTACATGAATTCTAACGAATATGTGCAATATGATCAGGTTTGTTGTGTACTTGTTGGTTGCACATATTCATGACGTAATTGACTAATTATAAGTAAAACTTGATTATAGTACCTACTCAATATTTCATAGGACAACAAAAAATTATTTGCAATAACACAGTTGTGTTGGTTATATCCTACGGTGTGCATGAACATAAGTTGGTGTTCTTCTATACTCATGTGCAACATATCCTGTAGAACACCTTTTTGCCTCATTATTTTGTATATGTTGAAGAATGTGGATTTATTCATATGAACCATGTTGATACTAGTAGTGTCATTACTATCTATCAGCCCATGCAAATACATTCCCCAATTTCTAACTTACAACAGGAAGGTTCTCTACAAATCTTAGGCATTTTGGTTCACTAGAAAAATATCACGCAATAAACCACAACCAAGACTGTTATCGAAGCAATGTTTGTTTCACCATCACTCTCATATTTGATCATTTAAGATTTCAATACAAGAATGAAATAAAGTTCAACAATTTGATAAGATTTAACAAAGAATTAAATTTGCCATTTAATAGAGTATTGAACCACAAATTCATCAAATTTCGTCACTCAAACACTTGTAATCAAGCCATTCATTCAATTGAAAATAAGGTCATAAAATCAGGAAATTAAATAAGGGGCCAGTGACAACCAATTTTGACCTAAATGTATATTCTATAGCTCAATAAATTCAAAGCACTTAAATTTTAAGCACGCGTTATGTCATCATGAAAATGTATCATATAAGATGTTCACTTGGAGTTATTTTAGTTAATTTGGATATCTTAAATTGATGCCCAATATGAGAAATTCAAGAAATTGGAGTGAAATGCTGAACTCACTCAACCACAAAAAAAATCTAAATTGTGAATTAGCATTGTGAAATGGAGAATGCCAATATTAGATATGACTAATTGATTATAGGGGTGGGAAGCCAACCGAATTGATCAGTAACCGACCGAACCGTTAACGATCGGGGTGAGGCGGATCGGTAAATTTTTTAGAAATTTAATTTTCGGTTGGTTCTGGTACTGAACCGACCTAATCGATAACGAATACGGTAAGGAACTTTTTGGTTCGGTTATTACCGAACCGATCCGAAATAAATTAGGTTTTAAATTTTAAATATAAATATAATATTTATATCGTTCACACACTCTCTTTGCCATCTCTTATCCACCGCCGCCGACGCTTTCGAAGCTGTTCGAAGGATTCTCTTCGAAGGGAAGCAAATCTGATGTATTTTTTATTCATATTTTATCTTAACCTTTTGTAAGTTATGAATCTATGATTGGGTTTTCTAGATTTATTTCATTTCATATATTCCTTAAGAGATAGGGTTTATAGTTATGAATTTGTGAACTGATAAAGATAATGTTGAAATTTTAATTTAAATAATTAGATAAGAATCTGATATTCTTTCATGTAATCTAATCACTCATGAAGACTATTTTATAATTTTTGGATTTGATGTTCAAAAATACTTTTATTCTCAAAGATTTTTTTGTTTGAAATATTATTTACTCGGTTTAGTTATTTTTTTGTTATGTGATATGTATTACAACTTTTATATTTCAATTTTCACATAATTTGAATGTCATTGTAACTCAATTTATCTTTTTGACATTATCTTTTGGGACGATGAATTGAGAAAATAATTGACACTTCTTTTTTTCTTTGGATTTCTTTGAAACAAAAACTTAATTAATTGTATAGTTTCTATAAAATAATTCTTGATCAAGCATGTTAATCCAATAAATTTGATATTTCAAAAACACAACCTATCTTTGCTTGAACATGTTATTTATCATTTACCTCAACCTCTTATTGCTTGACATAAATAATATTTATCAAGATTATGAACTGATTATAATACTTGTTATTTCAAATTAATTGTTGATACTTGATACTTTATTTTTTATCAAGCCCAACGAAATGGAGTCATCTACTCAATCTAATAGTACACAACAAAGTGCCCCACCTACACAATTACAAATTGATCAAGCTCAATCCTAACCATCAACCACAACAAGGGAATTGAAAAGACCATCAAGATCCATTGTGTGGGAACGTTGTAAAAAATCCAAAAAAACAGTAGAGGGGGTTTTGATGGACATTGCAACATGCAATTATTGTCAAATGGATATGAAGGCTAATTCTAAAGATTATGGGACAACGGGGATTAAAAATCACTTAACGAAGAAGTGTGAAAAATCTCCATTGTATGAGAAGACATCAAGTGGTCAAAGTATATTGACATAAGAGCTTTTGTGGGGAAACTTGCAACCACATGTTTTCAACCAAGCCAAGTGTGACCTAAAGTGTGTTCAATTCATCATCAAGGATGAATTGCCATTTAGGGCCGTTGAGGGGTCAGGATTTAGAGAGTTTCTAAAAGAGCTTCAACCTAGATTTAAATTACCAAACAGGAAGAAGATTGCAAAGGGAGTCTGGGATTTATTCTTTGAGGAGAAGGCTAAGATTAAGAGTATAATAGGTGAGTAAAGGGTAAGTATCACAACCGATACTTGGACCTCTATTGAAAACATAAATTATATGGTCGTCACAGCTCATTTCATGGACCATGGTTGGGGTTTGCACAAGAGGATCATCAATTTCATAAAAATTACTTCGCACAAGGGTGAAGACATAGGTCATACCTTGGAGATTTGCTTGAAAGATTGGGGGATAAGTAAGGTTTTGACAATAACAATGGATAATGCTAGTGGCGGTGGATTTCATGAAAAAGAGGCTTAAGTCAATGAACACCCTTATGCTTGAGGGGGAGTACTTGAACTTGAGGTGTTCTTGTCATATCATTAACTTAATTGTTAAGGCTGGATTGAAGCAACTTGGGGAATTAATTGAAGCAATTCGGAATAGTGTGAAGTATATTCACTCCTCCTCAACAAGATTAGATAAGTTTAGATATTTTGCAATCTTGGACAAGAAGGATAAGATGTCAATTGTTGCTATGGATGTGGCAGCCAGGTGGAATTCAACTTACAACATGCTTGACAGTGCAATCAAGTTTAAGAGTGTGTTTGAAAGAATGTCTGAATATGATGGTCCATTTATTGCATACTTTGAAGAAATGGAAAAGACAAAGAAAGTGAAGGGGGGGTTTGATACAAGACAAGTGGGTGAAGAGAGTAGGGCCTCAAAATGAAACTGATTGGGAGAAGGCACAGTCCTTTTTACATTTTCTCAAAAAGTTTTATGACACTACTTTGAAACTTAGTGCAACTAAAACCACCACATCCGATGTCTTTAAGGAGATGACCATAATTCAATTGGAGATTGAGAAAAAAAAGAACACCACCTCCGATCCTATCTTGCAAAGTGTGGCCTCTTCAATGATGTTAAAGTTGAAAAAATATTGGGGGAGTTTTGAAAAAATCAACCACCTTATTTTGGTGGCCAATGTACTAGACCCTAGGTATAAACTTGAAAGGATACGTGCAAGTTTTAAAGCTCTTGGATCAAATCAAAGTGAATTAGATAAGATTCTTGTGGATGTGAAGGGTTGCTTGCATGCGTTGTATAAGTATTATCGAGGGGAGTTGGGTTCCAATTCTATTGAAATTCAAAACATGTATGACATCCAAGAAGAAGACAATTGTTTTGATAATTTAACGGATGATTTGGACCGCCAACTTATGCAACAACGACGAGAGGAGGAAGCCGAAGAGATCTCCAATGAAGTGGATAAGTATCTATTGGATCCATTTGAGTCCCTTAAGAACCAAAGATTCAATCTATTGGATTGGTGGAAATGTAGCCAATCCAAATATCCAATACTTTCTCAAGTAGCCAAAGATATCCTTGCAATCCCAACATCCACTGTTGCTAGTGAGAATGCATTTAGCTTGGGCAAGAGAATTGTGGATCCTTTTAGGAGTTCATTGACTCCTAAAATGGTAGAGGCACTTGTGTGTACTAGTGATTGGCTGAGAGCGGATGAATTTAATTTCTACAAGGATCCAACCCAAGAGGAGTATGAATTTCACAAGGAACTTGAAGAAATGGAAGCAAGTAAGTTCAATGTTTATTGTATATTTTTTTTGGTTAAGTTCTTGATATTGAAATGTTTGTTATTTCTAATTTGCTTAATTAAATTTTATTTGAAGGTGAGGGCAATACCCAAACTTTATCAACTCAAAAAACACAAAGTTGAGTATTTGACTACTAGTGTTGAGATGCCTGCTGTTGGCTTGGACTGGGTGCTATAAGTTTTTAGCTGCTGTTGGATGTTGAGTTATATTATATTATTATGGATTATCGTTATCTTTTGATTTTGAACTTATGTAACTGTCGTAATCTTTTGATTATGGACTTGTGTAATTTGTGTTGGCCTTGATGGAATAGTGTTGAGTGTTGACTATTATTTAAAAGTTATTGTTAGCTAAAGATATATTTTAAATTTTAATGATGGACTACTGTATAATTATGAATGTTGATTGGTTCATTTGGTGTTGATTTGGAAATTATAATTATGAATTTAAAATCTATTGTTAGCTAAAGATATTTTTTTTTAAAAAAAAAACTTATAAATTTGGACGTATATTTTTAAAACTTTAAAAGTTATGGGTTGATCCATGATTGGTGTTGATTTGGAAAATAGAATTATGAATTTAAAATTTATTGTTAGCTAAACCTAAAGATATATATATTTTTTTAAAACATAAAAATTTGGAGGTATATTTTTAAAATTAAAAGTTATTGGTTGTGATGATTTCTAACGTATATTGTTTCTATATTAGTTAAAGATAAATTGCTTTAAATAAAGGTTTATCTTTAATCAATTTTGATTTAATTTTAGAAGTTGATGAGTTGTTAATCTATTAATATATTTTAGATAAAATTCAAGATAAATTTTTAAAAAGAGGTTTAATTCAAATGTTCATGACATTTTATTTACACGTATATAATTCAAGATAAACATTTTAAAAAACACTTTATCCTTTCATTCGGTAAGTTATAATTAAACCGATTCCAACCGAATTCTCGGTTCAACCGAGGGTCAATTACCGATCCAATTTCGGTTCGGAATCGGTTCCGCATTTCTCAAAACCGCAAAATATCGGTCAGTAGCGGTACGCACGATTTTGTTCGGTAACCGAACTGGTACCACCCCTAATTGATTATGGTAAAAATCTAAAATACAAATTATCTTAATCAAGTTAAATTAAAAGACACACAAACAACAAGTTAACTCAACCAAAAGATATTAGTGTAGAAAAATATAATAGCAAAAAAAACAAAACAAAACAAAACAAAACAAATACATGGAATTGTTCATGCTCCATGGTCATTTTGTAGCCATCCATTAAAGATGAACTTGGTAAAACTGAATTTTGAGTCAGTTAAGAAATAAAATATATGGAAAAAGAAGAAAAAAATGTTAAAAAGATAGCCAAAGCTTTAACCAAATTATCAAACAGTTGATGGGATAAAATATGAATATTCATAAGAAACAGACATCAATAAAACAACTCAAAAAAGCAAAACATAGTACAGACCACCAATTACAGTAGTAAAACAACCAAAGAATTCAAATAAGTTATATAATGATGGATAAGAAGACTTATGTCAATCGGAGGGCGCATCACACTCTTTAACTCAGCCCTTTCAGCAATTTCTAACAACTGGATAGCCATATACAAACTGCAATAAGAGAAACTGTGCCGAATTGAAGGGATACGAATGGATTTCCTATAGAGAGGGGTCAATCCTAAATCTAAAGCCTACCGCCTAGTAAAATGAGAGAGAATAACTAGACCCAAATAATTAGGTGGTTGGGTCATCATCAGTCTGCAAGCATTCAATAAAGCACTACTCAGTAAATGCTGGTGGTGTCTGTTAAGAGGGGAGACTGGAATATTTTGGAGATCTTATGCTAGCATATTTTCGAGATCTTATGCTTACTTCTAGAAATTGATAGTGGAACAACGAGAGCTTGTTAGCATCCTAGGCTAACCATATTTTGGAGATCTTATGCTTACTTTTTAGGGTTAAATATGAGTACTTATTGCGTGAATTGTGCACATTTAACCCTACATTCTACAAAGTGATCAACTTGTACTAGATTGCTTCAATTAATAGTGTTTTGCACTTCTCCAATGAGAATTGATATTAATTAGAGTGAAGTGTATTGATTCCAGGAAAGGCCGAGTCTTGGCCATCAATAAGGAGCTATATAAGTGGAGGAAAATCGGAAGTGAAATCAAAAGAGCTGCGATAGATCAAGCCTTCACCAATGCTGCAAAACTAAAATCGACGTGTCAGTTTCATCAAGCCAATGTGTTGGGATTGTACCACAAAACAACACAAGACGACGATACATCGATCATTCAGAGTCGACGCATAGGTTTTGGACAGGCATCACAGTGTAGAGGGTTTGTCGACTTGTCGATTCATGGAGTCGACGCGTCGGTTGTCGCGGCTATATAAAGGAACTTAGGGTTTCTTCAAATTTTTATCTCGGATTTTGGCTATCTTTGAGGCGGCGAAGGATTGACGACCTAAGGGTATTTTGGAGGAGTTCATCAACGTTTATACTGATAATGCACGCACAGATATCCGTGACAATCTCTCTCAATTATATAGGGTCGATCAAGTAGTAAAATACCCAAAGGCAGCGTAGTTGAATTCACAAGGACTGGATACTAGTACTAATTATCCTTTATTACCTAGCCTAAACTAACAATGTGTGATAATTGGTGTGGTTGGATGTCTTAATTAAAAGACTAATGTGAACAATTGAGGATAAGGGTAAATCAGAGGGGAGATATGGCACCTCAAATCACAATCCTCCTAGAATTCCCTTTCTAGTGATTAATTCCCTATTACTGGCTAATTACTAACAATTCTTGAACAATGTAGCAATTATACTTCTCAGTGCAGCACCCAATCTCTTGTAATGATCATGTACACCGTGACATCTATGTCTGACTATAACCTATCTAGATGAATCCTTGGGCTAATGCAATATTCTAACCATCCTAAATTATCTGCATAAACACCGAGGGTGTTGGATGCTTTATCTTACTAGGGTAGATGACTCGAGCACTATGCATGGAAAACCACACATGGGTATTAGAAAAGGTAACAACTCCTGGCTAATACAAAAATACTAACCACAAGACTATCCAAAGCAGAAAAATATTATGCTAATACTATCCCCTGAGGAAATAGATGATCGGGCTTATGCAAGTGAAACTACACATAGTTGTAAACATAGACAATCATGATGCTAATCAAGAATCATTAATAAAGCAAAACCAAATCATATAAGAAAATCAATCAACAAGTTCATCCTAGGGTTTATGTGTCTGAGCCACCATAGAAGGTTTAGCCTCTTATGTTATAGAATACCATAACTAAGATACAAGAGAAGACCATAAAGATAGACATAAACATCTTCCCTTGACTGTCTCCTCTGCCTTCAGCTCTTCCTTGGAACCCTAGCAGTAGCAACGAAAATAGTCCGAGACTGCTCCCCCAAAAGTTGCTTTCTAGGGTTTACGCGACAGCTATTTATAGAATCTTAATGTGCGAAGCACGACCGTGCTTATCTAAAGCGCGCTTGTGTTGGCTTAAGCACAGTCGTGTTTAATATGGAGCAAGGCCGTGTTGGCTTGAGCATAACCATGTTTAATCTAGAGCACGCCCGTGCTCTTCATGACTATATCGTGGCTGGCGCGTCTTTATCTAGAGAGTTGTACGGTCTTGAGCACACTCATGCTTGATAAGCATGGCCGTGCTTAATAAGAACACGGACGTGCACTTCTCCGTAAGTGTGGTCTTTTGCCCCTTTTGCTTCGGTAAGTTCTGCTTTTTGTTCCTTTTGCCCTGGTTACCTGTTTATCTGTCGAATCATAAAGGGATACCCCTAGAAGTACAAAAATAGAGAATTTATGCCCGGAAATGGGATAAGTGCATATAAATATGATAAGGAGAATATGTATAATAATACACTTATCAACAGACGATCCAGAGGGAAAGAACGCTTTGTAAAAGGGAAGATCCAAGGACAAAGATCCGCATCATCGTTCTTTAGATTTAATTGTGTCCTTGTTATTGAACTTGAATACTTTGTTGAATGAACTTGATGTTTATTTTGCATTAGTTTCCATGTTGTTAGGCTAGAACCTTTGTTATAGGGTTGTATGGGATAAAGACTTGAACATCTATTTTATCTAATGTTTAATGATGTATTATTTGCCATGCGGTATGCTTGTCATGCAATCTCCTTGAACTTTAGTGACATCGTAACGACAAATTTACAAGTGTTTGTCCTATATTAGCATTGAAGAATGTTAATGCACAAGGTGGAAGTAGGGATGACAGGCCGAAGTTGCATTCACATAGAGATATGTATTGGCTTTCCACAAGCAAGGTTTAATAACTGAGTCCAACAACACTTCACCCTCGTGATAGGAGGAGTTGTAATGTATTCCTAGTGACAGGGAATTTGTATAATGCGCCCGGAGCGCGCTTAAGCACCTTAAGTTGACCTTGTGTGTACCCTTACCTATGCAACTAATTAACTCCATTAAGCACTTGAGAACATCTTAATCAAGTCCGAACCCCATAGAACCCTAGATCCTCATAATTGAGTGTCTTCCCGATCTTATCTCCCTTCGTCATTGACTCTACTTGAGATCGTGTTCCTTCACAACAACCTATCTTTTCCACTGATTTAGTGTAGTCTTCTTTATCTAGTTTTAGTCATCCCACTCCTTGTGTTCGACCCGAGCTTACCGGTATAAATTGTATTACTTTGACAATACGTGTACTTGGTGAGTGTGTGTACGCACTCAACAGAGCTCACCATGGCCAATATAGCCACCACACCAGGGAAGGGAGAAACAACCAAAATATGGTTTGACAATTGGATTAATGGGCACAGTATATGTAGACTACACCCGGAACTCCAAACCTTGTGGGTAAAGGTGGATTACACAATTCTAGAAGCAAGGGAAGTTCAACAAAGGGGTATGCCACTCCTCAAGCCGGGACCCCTTACATAGAAGGCAGAAGAGATGATCCAAAGTGTGCAGGAACACCTAGCTCATGGAGCAAATGATCGAGTGCATTAGGCGAATTTAGAGGCTCACCCCCAACCAAGGATTCGCGGTCAAATCTCTATACCCCTTCATAATAGACAGGGGACTAAGAATCACCCTCCTTGCCTCATTCTAGAAATAAGTATCCCCTTGGAAAGTAAAGCTTTTTGCCTGGTTGGCGTGGGAAGACAAGCTTCCTACGTTACAAAACTTGATAAAAAGAAACTAGCAGGGGTAAAGGACAAGCTGTTATCAGTGCGACAGGGAAGAGGAAACTGCTGAACACCTACTCCTCCAATGCCAATACTGAGCAGAAATATGGTTTCATTATGGAAGCCTCCTTGGCAATAGGATTGCCTCTATTATAATACAAGATCTATGAGGATTATTAGCAATCTCAAAGAAATTGGAAAAGGAGCTCCACAAGGAATGGAACCTGCTTGTGATGGTAGTGACCTAGAGCCTCTAGATAGAAAGAAACAAGAGATGTTTCAACGATAAATAACATGTTTATATGAAACTAATCCTTCAGGCAGACTTTATCTTCCTAGCTTGGTTCAACAATGCACACGTCACCAAAAGGACACAACTATAGGGCATGTATTCCCTCGTTAGACACAACTTCACCCTTACTAGGGAGGTTTAGGTGCCAAGACCCCTTGGAGCGGACTTCAAGGAGGGAGAACACGATTGACCCCTATCAAGAGAGAGTTGTTCGCTCTTCTATGTGAATCATTTGTAGACATCTGGCCCAGCCAGGGACCATTATAACCGCTTACTATCATAATAAATGAATATGGTTTATCCATTTTTTCAAACAAAAAAAATATAATTATGGATAAGAAAAACCCAAACAGAAAATCAATCTATTCAATAATAACAAAAGAAGACCAAATTTGGAGATAAATATTCATTTGCTAAACTCTTCGAGAAAAACCATTGGAAACAAGTTGCAATATTTTATTATTCTTCAAACTTCATTTATGAAACAAAAATATCAATAATAATGTCTTATCACTAATGCTTTGAAATTTGAAATTCTCAATCACCAAAATAATCTACAAATAGAAATGTTATGAAATTCAGTGTGAAAAACTAAACATAGTAAGTAGTAGTTGGAGGGGTTTTGGGTAATTTCACGCTATCTTGGGTTTTTATCCAAGGTTGCATAACTTGGGGGTGCCATCCAGGGTGCTGGTAGGTGCTGGGTAGGATAATTTTGGGTGGCGGTTTTCTTAAGGCCGGCATGCCTTAAAGGAATGGTAGAAGGCCCCGGGTTTTGCTACAGTTCTTATAGTTTATAAGGGTCTTCAAACTATAAAATAAAGGAAAATAAGAAAGTTAACCAATAACCAGTTTGTAAAATCCAAGATATTGTAGTGAAATGCAAAAAGCACCATAAATTTCAACAAATATCATTCAAACATTA
This sequence comes from Dioscorea zingiberensis, assembly GCA_026586065.1. NCBI lineage: Eukaryota > Viridiplantae > Streptophyta > Magnoliopsida > Dioscoreales > Dioscoreaceae > Dioscorea > Dioscorea zingiberensis. The sequence goes on along the minus strand of CM048818.1, from coordinate 48,615,966 downwards.
AATTTTGCAACTTTTAGCTAAAATTTAACGTAAAATACAGAAGAAAAAATCACAATTCTCTATAATATAAACTATTAACCAGAAAACCGGTTCTCCTCAAGGCCTTCTTAGGGTTGACTCCAACTTCAGCTAATTGATGATGTCTTCACTCAGAACCGATTTAGAAGGCGTTCTCTCTTCGAGTTCACCTGAGAAAAGGGGACAAGGACAAATACCGGAGAAGGGGGAGGGCTTTGATGCCCAAACCCACTCCGACGGTCAAGTTAGCCATGAAGTCACCAGAGGGGGTGGTGGAGTAGTGAGCCTTTTTGAAGATCTCAAGAGAGTCGAATTTACCCGGTGCTTCCCTGGGGCATCATTTCCCTTTATGCTTTTAGACTTTTTTGAGATTCAGGCCCCTATCTTGTTGGTTATGATGACCAGTGGTATGTTCTCTCTGTTTGTCCTTAGAGCGTGGCGATGGAGAAAGGACGGTATTGCATCTTCTTTTGAGAGTCGTGCCGTATTAATGAGGGGTGTCGGGGGCTGACATGTGGATAGCGAGATCTGGGTGTATTACTAGCCCCCCTCCCCCCTCCTCAAGATCCCGAGGTCTTCATGACCTCGAGCTGAGTCAAGCTCGGTGAGGTTGCTTGCTTGATCAAAATGTGATGCTGAGGTGGTACGAAAATTGCTGATAGAGGACAAGGCTTTGGCAGCGTCTCGGAGGCCTGTGATGAATGATCCGAGGTCTGGGGGGTAGGATCCTTTCGTATCTCTAATTGAAGGGCCTGGCCGTGGGAAATATGGGTGGTTTTACTGAGTGTCGTTGATGATTAGAATTAAGGCGCGGGCACATTCCGGGCACTGTGCAGCTCTTACTGGGAGTTGTGTCCTTTTCATTTTTCGAAGCCTTTCACTTGAAGTGACGTGATTATCGAGGTAATGATGGACTCTCCCTGATTGGCCACGTGTTGTCATCCTTCAAGCACCTCTGCCTAAGTGCTTCCTAGCCATTGATGTGAAACACAGGGGTTGATCCTAGCCGTTGACACAGACCTTGGGTTTATTATATAAGTGTGGGAGTTCCTTCCCTATCACGTTGCTCTATCATTCGCGAGTGGTTCTCTTACACTTCCTCTTCCGATCTTCTTGCTCATCTTCCATCTTCCTTCCAGGTAATGGTTCGATCTTCTGTAGTTGATGGGAGGAGGGGGGTTAAGACTAGGTCTTCCCCCTTTGTACCTGAAGGGGCGAGTATTAGCTCTATTGGTAGCTTTGTTTTGCCCTTCGAGTTTGAGAGGTCAGTTCATCAATTCAATGTTACATATCCTCCCTTTTCTTATAGAATTCCCAAGTCCCACGAGAGATCAAATGATCCCCCAGAGAGTTAGATAACGATTTATATATATATGCTCTAACTACCGGTCTCCGCTTTCCCTTTTCCGCCAAATTTCGAAAGAAACTCTATTTTTATTATTTGTCCCTTACTTAGGTAGTCCCCAACTCTTGGAGTGTTCTGTGTGGGTTTGTCATGATCTTCCAGCATCTCGGGTATAAACCGACTGTGCGCCGGTTCCATCTTCTGTTTTCCCTAAAGTCCACCCCGTCCCTTTGTTGGTATTGTTTCTGCGCTCGGGCTGGGAAGTCCTTCTTGGGCTCCAGTTTGTCTTTCAACCATGAATAGAGGGACAATTTCTTTTTTGTCTCTTATCGCTTGGCTTGGAGGGTCCCAACTCGTTGTGGTCTTCCCGAGACTAACACAACCTGTGAAACTGGGGAGTAAGCTAGGGAGAGGGCCCAGCTAGCGATTCTCCAAAGCCTTCCCCAAATCCCTTTAGACCGACTGATCATCCCAGAAACCTTCAGGCCCACGGCCTTTTCCTAGTCAGGGGCAGGGCATATTTTGTTGCATTGTCAAGGATTGTGGCGTAACCGGGATGAGGAAAGACTGCGCACTAACAATCTGTTATTTGCAGGTCCCGATATGACTCTTTACGAGCTGGTGGGTTCTCTCCTTGTTGTGGCCCTCCCCGCGCATGTTAATCCTCCCGAGGGGGAAAAGAATTCCGTAGGTAAGTCGAGTCAATCGAGGAAAAGAGCCTGGGAGGGTCGATTTGAGATTCCGAGGAATGATTCTGAGACGGAGGAGGCGGTCCCCGGCCTAGAACTGTGTCATCATAGTCCACAAGCCGTAGAAGTCAGCAATGCTGAGGAGGACAATGTTGTCCTAATAAGTTCTTCTCATCCGGCATCACGGGCTTTGGAGGTACATGCTTCTAAGCCAGCTGCAGGAGGAGTCGGCAATTGCCAGGATAGTAAGTGTGTGCAAACCGCCAGAGGGAGTCGGGGTCGCTGACCCTTTCATTAGGTAAGGTAGGGCGGGTACCCCTTGAGGTAAGGAGGCGGGGACCTCCCAAGACGGAGTGGCCCCTTCGCCTAGAGCGGGAGAGGCCCTTCCATGGGGTCATACCTGGGATCTTTCAGCTGATGTTGCTGCCGCCACTACGGCATTTGAGGTTATCCGCTCCCAGACCTTCGAGGTAAAGTTATTGAGTTCGCCTGATAGATCACTGGTCGATCACATTTCCTCACTCAATCTGACGGTATGGCCTTCTATGTTATTTTTGCGACAGGTTGTTTGGGTATTTATTGTCTTTGTGTCACGCCTTGTCTCAGATCGGTTATTTCTTAGATCACACTGCCTGGCCCCTTCGCGGCAAGGCGAAAGAGGGAATCCTGTGGGTAAGCTGTTAGGGAAGCTGGGGTCTGATGTCGTCAATCTCAGTAGGTCGAAAAAGGAGCTTCAAGCGACCTTAACAGGCGTTAAGCAAGAACGGGATTACTAGAGAGTGGAGTGTGAGACCTCGCGTCACTTATCCGAAGTGTTGCACATTAAAGCCATACTTGACTTGAATAAGAAAGGAGTGGTCGATAGGGACCTCGTCCCTTAAAAGAATAAGGAAGTGATCATCCGAAACTTGGTCAAGAGATAAGGAAGTGGTCGTCCGAAACTTGGTCAAGAGATAAAAACTTCTGAAGGCTACCCAAAAAGCTCGTGACGACGAAGAGGCACGGTGGGATTAGCTTATTGTCGCTGGTATTGAAGATTATAAGGGTTCCTATGTGTGGGCCAAAGACCTTCAAGTGACGATAGAGGATCATATCGAGTCTAGGCTGTTAGAGGCCTTCCTCTAAGATGAGCGGCAAAAAATGACCAATAGTCCCGAGGCCAAATTCCAGGCTAGTGCGGAGTTCAAGGGGGTTGTTCACAAAAGCGCCAAGCATGGATTCTCCATATTTCAGACGTTGGCTCGTGTGCGCCCCGCTCTCTGTCTTGTCGAGATCGATTATGTGGATGCCCTGAAGCTCTAGGTGGAGATACGGACTAAGGAGAGGGCTGCGAAAGCTGAGGGCGGCGCTTAAGGCGAATGAGTCTTGCTCTTTCTTCTTCTTTTCTTCTAATTCTTGTAGCTCTGCAAAGAGCAATTTTGGATGTTCGCTTGTTTTTTGCTTATTGATAAATGAATTATTTTCGCTTGCCCTTTTTTTGGGTAGTGGTGTGTTCTGTCCCCTTCCCTTTTCCAGAGATCTTCTAGGTCTTTTGGCCAAGTTGTGTGGGTGTGTCGTACCAAGCATGAATCTTGAAGGGTGTAGTTTTGCAGCTATACCAAGATCATGGCTAAGCTCTAGGTATCAAGGTCACATTAAAACGCACTGAAGTCTTGGCTAAGCACCAGTTTGTCAATGTCGGGGCCACATTAAAACGCGTCGATGTCGTGGCTAAGCTCCAGCTTGCCGATGTTGAGGTCACATTAAAACATGTCGATGTCGTGGCTAAGTTTCAGCTTGCCGATGTCGAGGATGCGTTAAAACTTGCCGATGTCGTGGGTTATCCTTAGCTTGCCAATGTCAAGGCCGCATTAAAACACGCCAATGTCGTGGCTAAGCTTCAGCCTACCGATGTTAAGGTCGCATTAAAACACGTCAAAGTCACGGCTAAGCTCCAGTTTGTCGATGTCAGGGTCAAGTTAAAACGTGCCAATGTCGTTGCTAAGCTTCAACTTGATGATGTCGAGGCCACGTTAAAACGTGCCAAAGACATGGTCGAGGACTAAAGCATGGCCCCTTTATCGAAGGTTTTTTATAGAAGCGAGTTTAAGAACTTGACCCTTTTATTAAATGGCCTTTAAATAGTAGCGAGTTTGAGAACTCGGCCCTTTTTATTGAATTGACTTTAAATAGAAGCGAGTTTGAGAACTCGGCCCTTTTATTGAAGGGACTTTAAATAGAAGCGAGTTTGAGAAATTGGCCCTTTTATTAAAGGGACTTTAAATAAAAGCGAGTTTGAGACAAAACGTATTGAAGAAAAAGGCTCTATTGATAATATCGCTTAAGGTACTCAGAGTTGAAGGGCTAGGGTAAGGTTTGTCCTTCCATATCGGTAAAGTAGTAAGTTCCAAGCCAAAAAACCCTTGCTATAACATAAGGTCGCTCCCAATTTGGAGTTAGTTTACCGACCTTGCTTTTGTTCCCTTGAAACACGTTTTTCCATAACACCATGTCTCCGAGTTGGAAGATGACTTCCTTTACTCTTTCGTTGTAGAACTTATGAACCCATTGTCGGTAAGTAGTCGCCCTGACGGCGGTGGTCTCTCTCTTCTCTTCTAGGAGGTCCAGTTCAACTTACAGTGCTCCATCATTTGCTTCTTGATCAAACTCTGAGGTACGGGGTAAGGATTGTCTTACTTCTATTGGGATGATGGTGTCTACACCAAATGTTAGTCTAAAGAAGGTTTCCCCCATGGGTGTTCAGCTAGTGGTGCAATATGCCCATAGGGTACTCTGGAGCTCTTCGACCCGACTTGATCCTGCTTGCATCACTCTTGTTTTCATCCCTTGCAGAATAGTTCAGTTAGTGACTTCCACCTGGCCATTGGCTTGAGAGTGTGTTACCGACGTTTGCCTAACGTTGATCCCCAATTCTAAATAGAACTGTTTAAAACCCCGACTATCAAACTAGCGGCCATTGTTGGTAATAATGGCGACTGGGATCCCTAACCTAGATATGATTGCCTTAAAGATGAATTTTTGACAGGCCCTCTCTGTAATCATTGCCAACGGTTTGACTTCAACCCATTTAGTGAAATAGTCGATAGCAACTATAATGATATTCAATTGTCGAATTGCTATAGGGAACGAGAGCAGGATATCGACCCCTCAGATCGGAAACGGTCTCGGACTAATGACCGGGGTGAGTTGGATAGTCGGGCGTCACTGTATTATGGCATGTCGCTGGTATACTTCGCACTTCTGGGTCAGCTCAATCGCATCTCTGGCTAGAATGGGTCAATAGTGTCTTTGCTTGAGAACTTTGTGACCGAGGGCCTCTCCTCCGACATGGTCTCCACAAATCGCTTGATGGGTTTCCCTAAGTGCATACTCTGCTTCTGAGGGGCGGAGACACCTTAAGTATGGTCAAGAGTATGACATCTTGTTCAAGTATTTCCCTATGATGGCATATCGATGTGACTTATATGTCACTCTTCGAGCTCCTTTTGGGTCTACAGGCAGTGTGCCATCATAAAGGTACTGATTGATTGGGTTCATCCAACATGGCTCTAGTTGAATCTCTTGTATTTCAGGTTCCCGTGGGGTCTCGATACTCTTGCTGCTCAGGTGTTGGATATTGATAGTAGTGTCAGCATCAAGGTTAGACGATGATGCCAACTTGGATACGGAGTCTGCGGCCTCTATATCAGTGCAGGAGATCTTTAATACATGGAAATGTCAGAATCTCGTTGCTAGCCTCTCGATCGTGGCCTTGTATTTAATCATGTTCTCTTCTCGGGCTTCGAATTCCCTGTTCTAATGCTAGACCACCAGTTGGGAATCAGAGTGGGCTTGTAGGTCTTGACTTCCAAGCCTTGGGCTAGTCTTAGGCAAACAATTAATGCTTCGTACTCTGCTTCGTTGTTTTTGGCTCTAAACCTGAAGCTACGTGCGGTTGAAGTTTTGCATCTCTGTGGAGAGTATAGCACTATGCCAACTCCTGATCCCTTCTCCGTCCCTGACCCGTTGGCATAAAAGTCCCAGCGGTCGGTTGATGGTGTGACTTCAATGGGTATCTCCGTGACGGGAGGGGTAAGGTCCCCCTGCCCACTCATTTCGACGATGAAGTCGGCTAGTGCTTGGGCTTTGACCATCGCCCAGGGCCTATAATCGATGTAGTGCTCCCTGATTTCGATCACCCACTTCACCAGCCTTCTCGATATCTCGGGTCGTTGTAAAATCTTCTGTATTGGTTGATCAGTGAGCATTATCACCCTGTGGGCCTGAAAGTATGGATGGAAGCGACGAGGGGAAGTGACAAGGGCATAGGTGAGCTTCTCTGTGGCCAGGTATCAGACCTCTGGATTGGTTAGTACCTTGCTAGTATAGTATATAGATCTTTGGAGCCCTCGTGTCTTCTCGAAACAATACGGAGCTGACGACGTGGGGACTCGCCGCCAGGTATAAGTATAGATCCTCTCCCTGTTGGGGTTTAACAAGAAGGAGGGGCGAAGCAAAGTACTCCTCCAGCTGTTTGAAAGCCTCCTCACATCCTTGGTCCACTCCACTTTTGGGGCCTTCCGAAGGGCTCAGAAGAAGGATAGATTCTTCTCTCTAGACTTTGATATGAAATGTCCAAGGACGGCTAACCGCCTATTCTGCATCTGGATTTTTTTTCATAGTTTTTGGTGTGCTCATTTCTTATATTGCTCTAACCTTCTCAGGATTGGCATCAATCCCTCGCTCTGTGATCATAAACCCCAAGAATTTGTCGGACTTTACTCCAAAGGTGCATTTTTCGGGGTTTAGGCTCATCCCATGAGCTTGGAGTCCTTGAAAAATTCTTGTAAATCAGAGATGTGTTGATCTGCCCTTTTGCTTTTTACCAGGATGTCATCCACATATGCCTCTACATTCCTCCTGAGTTGCTTCTTGAATACCCATGTCACAAGTCTTTGAAAAGTGGCACATGCGTTCTTTAAACCAAAAAACATGACCTTATAACAGTATGTACCTCTGCCCGTGGTGAATGAAGTTTTTTCCTTGTTGGGTTTCGCCATCTTGATTTGGTTGTAGCCTGAAAAGGCTTCTAAGAAACTCAGCATCTCATGGCCTGAGTTGGCGTCGATTAGCTCATCAATGAGCTGGAGCGGGAAGTAGTCCATAGGGTAGGCTTTATTCAAATTGGTGAAGTCAATACACATTCGCCATTTTCCCGAGGGCTTTTTACAAGGACAATGTTTGAAAGCCACTCAGAATAATGGACTTCTCTTATAAATCCCGTCTTAAGGAGCTTGTCGACTTCTTTATCAGCGGCTTGCTACACTCGGGGGCGAAACGTCGCAGTTTATGGATCATGGGTCGAATAGCTAGATTTGTGCTAAGGCAGTGTTCGATAACATCTCAGTCAACCCCATGCATACTTTTTGCCCCCCACGCAAAGATGTTTTTGTTGCTTTGTAAACAACGCATCATTTTTTTTGTACTTTAGGCAACAACCATGATCCTATATGTACCATCTTTGAGGGGAGACTTTCGGCCAAGGGGATTTCCACCAAGTCCTCGACTGGGATCACTCGCTCCCTTGGCTTCTCAGTTTCGAGCCGGTTTTCGATAATCATGGTTTCCGATGTTGCTTGAAGGGCCCTGATCTTGAGGAGGGTTACATAACATTGGCGGGCTGCAGGTTGATCTCCCCTTACCTCCCCACATCCGTTTTCTATACGTAATTTCATCAATAATTAATATGTGGAAATGACTGCTTTCAAAGCATTCAGAGCCGGTATCCCCAAGATAACATTATAGATCAAAGAGCATCGAACCACCAGGAATCAGTAGTGACAGTTGTTTGTTGCGGGTGGAATCCGACGGTGAGGAGAAGTGCGACCATTCCTTCAGGTTGCATCACATTCCCGGTAAAGCCGACGAGTGGTGTCTTTACGGGTTACAAACCTCTGGCGCCTAGATCCATCTGTTCATAGGCGCTCCAAAATATAACGTCCATGGAGCTTCCGCTGTCCACAAGGATTCTCCTTACCTCGGAGTCTGCGATAATCACCGTGATGACCAAGGCATCGTCGTGCGGGTTGGTAACTCTCCTGAAATCCTCATCCGAGAAGGTGATGAGAGTTTCCTCTTTTGACTTCTTTAATATTTGCACTTGGATAGGCATCCGGGCATATGACTTGCAGGCTGCGACACTGTTGTCTCCCCCGCTTGGTCCTCCTACGATGACATGGACTACGGGCATAAGTTTCCCTTCGGATGGCCGAGGAGGGCGGTCTTGAGGAGCTGGGAGATGCGAGACTCTCTCCTCCACAGTGAGTAAGGCTTGAATTAGAGCTTCCACTTGACGCTCTTGATTACGACAGCGCTCCTTCTGTTCATCGAGTTCTTCCACCGGCGCTTCATGGGTTACTGGGGGAGGGTTATCGGTTGTCCTTCTCATAGTATATGTGACTTTTTGTTCAGAGTCCCACAGATGGCACCAATCTGTTAACCAGAAAACTGGTTCTCCTCAAGGCCTTCTTGGGGTTAACTCTTGCTCGAGCTAACTGATGATGTCTCCTTCACTCGGAGATGATGTAGAAAGCGTTCTCTCTTCGAGTTCACCTGAGAAAAGGGGACAAGTACAAATACCAGTGAAGGGGGAAGGCTCTGATGCCCAAAACCACTCTAACGATCAAGTTAATTAGGCGTGAAGTCACCAGAGGGTGGAGTAGTGAGTCTTTTTTGGAGATCTCAAGAGAGTCGAATTCACCTAGTGTTTCCCAAGGCCTCCTTTCCCTTTATGTTTTTACAGCTTTTTGGGATTTGGGCCTCTGTCTTGTTGGCTATAATGACCGGTTGCGTGTTCTCTCCGTTTATCCTTAGAGCACTTACACTCCTCCCCCTCAATTGCCCGAGCAAGAATTTCCATGGCAATTCACCCATCCAAAAAAAACTTACACCACAAACCTTCAATTGCCCAGGCAATTACTATTCATAAATATTTTTTTTATATTTTTAGTTGGTTAAATGTTAGTTTTTTTTTGTAATAAACTTAATTAAAACAAATGACATTAATTAAAACAAAGCAAGTACATTAATTAAAATAAAAAATTATATTAATTAAAATTTAAAGAAAGTACATTAATTAAACACGATAATCTAAGCAAGTAGGAGGACATCTAATCAAACCAATTTGTGGATGTATGATCTTCATCCACATTGCTAGGGGTGCCTTCTTCATGTTGCTAGGGGTGCCTTCATTTATTTTGCTAGGGGTGGCTTCATTAAAAAACATTCGTCTCCTCATAATATTCATACGTTCTGCTTTCCAAATTTTTTTCGTATCCGGAGTAAATGCCGAGCAATCCATAGCCATAATCTCTCGATCCCTTTGATCTTGTTGTAGTTGATGGGCGTACTCTTTATCCTTTTGGAGTATCTCAAATCTATATCTTTCAAATGCATATTTTTCTCTATTTCTTTCAGGGTTGAGTTTACCCATTGTGGCTAATTCCTCAAGATATTTAACTGTGACAACTTGCTTCGACTTCTTTCTTTCGACCGATCTAGCCACTCCACCGGATTGTGACGCCTTCCTACGTATGAATGGCGATGTTGTAGCATCATCAGTTGGTGTCCCCTCATCACTAGGGGAATTAAATGTTGTTGGCTCTTGGGATGTTGGCGCCCATTCAGTCGGTGTCACATATTCAGGCTGAAATTCTTGGATAATCATGAATCGTGGATAGCTCTTAACAACTTCCCAACATTGAAAATGGCCGAATTCTTTCTTTGTCGTAGCATTGTACTAACGTTGTGTTTGAATTTTCTAATACAAATAAGTAAAATAAGTAAGTATATCAAATAAAAAAAATGAAGTTACAATTAAAAAAATAAAGTATGTTAAAAAAAATAAATAAATTACCTCGTCCCCAAGATTGGTGCCACGTTAATAATTTTTCACGCCTTTTCAAAGCATCCCTCCAATATCCTAGTGATCTATTCAACATTTTCATCTGCTAGAAAGGCTCATTTCCGTGGGAGGAAAATTCGGTGATTTGACATGAAGCTTTCATGAATGAAGTTCCACAATTTTGCATTTTTCATCTCATTCCCCGTCACCGGATTATGAGCAACTTCGCCCCAACATCGACACAACAATACATCTTCTGCAGTGGACCACGAGCTACCTAAAAACACCATCGAAAAAACTATGTTTTTAGAATATAAAGAAAAAATAAGAATGAGAGTGTAAGATGAGTTTTTGTTGATGTGAATTTGTAGATAATTATGACGGGGTGTGTGATATTTATAGAAAAATTTTCTACATTTAAAAATAATAATATTTTTTTTCAATTATTATTATATTTGATAAAAAAAACTATCTGTTAAAACTATCCGTTGTTTTATTTTTTTTTATTAATAAATTAACTGTTGCTTCATTGGAGAAACAAATTTTTAAATTTTAAAAAATTTATAAAGTGGGCCCCACTTTCTCATCCGTCCGGTTAAGCGCCCGGGCGATATTTGCCAGGGCGCTTGCCCGGGGGAGTGGGGCCCACCAATCACCCTGGAAAATCAAGACGCAGTGTAAAAAAAATTTTGTTCAAAAAGTCAATTGCAGCACATTGCCTTGCCATCACTCCTCGCAGTGGAAGTGCTTTTAGAGCATGGTGCTGAAGAAGGAGTGGTATGGCGGCTTCTCTTAAGAGTCGTGCCGCATTAATGAGATATATCGGGGGCTAACACATGGATAGTAAGATCTGATGTATCATAAACCATACTGACATTCTAGTCTGAAAAACCAAGGGTCCGTTTGATATGCAAAAAAAATAAGGGACAGCATAAGACAAAGTTTCTTATACGTTGTTTGATTTGCAAATGGATGCCAGTATAATACAAGAAGGTGTTTGAGTACAGCACAAGTGGCTGTAAATTTTGTCCCTCAAAATATATGGTACAACTTTTTAAGTGAGGGACAACACAACTTAAAGATAAATTTGCCCCTAAGTTAAATTAAAAATTATAACAATACCTCCAACTTAAAGACAAATTTGCTCCCAACTTATATTAAAATTTACAACAATGCCACTAACTTAAAGACATTTTTGCCCCAACTTATATTAAAATTACAATAATACCCCCAATTAAAGATAATTTTGCCCTCAACTTATATTAAAATTACAACAATGCTTATCTTTAGCCCTCAACTTATATTAAAATTACAACAATGCCCCCAACTTAAGAACAATATTGCTTCTTATTTTATATTAATAAATTACAATATTGCCCTCAAGTTAAAGACAATTTTTGCCCCAACTTATATTAAATTTACAACAATGCCCCCAATTTAAGAACAATATTGCTCCTAATTTATATTAAAAAATTACAATATTGCCCTCAAGTTAAAGACAATTTTGCTCTCAACTTATATTAAAATTATAACAATGCCCCCGATTTAAGAACAATATTGCTCCCAATCTATATTAAAAATTACAACATTGCTCCCACTTTATATTAAAATCACAACAATGGCCTCAAGTTAAAAACAATTTTGCCCCCAACTTATATTAAAACTTTAAAAAAATTTACTCCAAAACAACATAAGAAAGCACAAGGGTATTATAGTAATTTTATAGTATTTTGTCCAGTATTTGTGCAAAACAAACGGAGAACAGCACAAAAAATTTTGTGATGTCCATTGAATATCAAACAAAGAACAGTACAAACAGTTGTGATGTCCCACAACCACTTGTACTGTGTTGTACTCTTGTGATGTTTTCTTTCACGTATCAAACGGACCCCAAGAGTTTTGAGTGAGATGCAAAAAAAAAGCACAACAAATTTCAACTAATATCATTGAAAACTAAAAAAATAAAAAATTCTAACAAAATATTTGACACTTTAATACATAAAAATACACAAGCAAAATACTTACCTGAGATGGAAAAGTTACATAACACCAATGACACGTCCCCGTCATCCAAGGGGAAGGAGCTCTGGAAGATGAAACTAGGGATTTGGACCTGGGGGCGTTTGGTTCACAGAATGGGAATGGACTGGGAATGAGTCGGAATAGGAATGAGTCGGATTGGGAATGGTATGGGAATGAAAACTGTGTTTGGTTGGAAGGAATAAGAAAGGGTAATGTATTGGGAATGAGAAAAGTAAAATGAGAGATGGTATAAAATGACTTTTATGCCCCTTATATAAATAATAATGTTATATAAAAAATAATGATGTGTGTTAAATGATAACTAATTTTTAAATAATTAAGTATTATAATTAATTAATGATTATAAATAAATATTTAAATAATTATTTTTTAATATTTTAAAATTAAATCAATAACTTTATTAGAATATTATTGAATCAATTCTATTTTAATAAAATAATGGGATGATAAAAACTACAATCAAACAATATAACCTGAATTGAATCAATTTTCTTAATGTTGTGTTATTACCCTCACTTTGCAGCTGTTCCTTAAATTTTAGCTTTTTTTAATAAAAACCTTAAAAAAATTTATAACTTATATTGTATATTTTCGGACACGAATTCTATAAGCTAACAATTGAACATGTAATCTTGCTCATCAGATTCTCAATTATCAAAGTTGACAGTGAAGAATATGGTGAAGCAGATGGCTCAAAACTCAATAAGTAATTAACAAGACCGAGCAATGGACGTTCTCCAAAGATAACTCCTGGCTCTAAGTGCCACAGTAAGTAAATCTCTGTAAATAATTCAACTGCCAGATTCAACACCTACATTCAGATTTGATCCTGAGTATTAATAATTCTGCAAAGCACTTGGGAAACCAAATAAATCAGATTTCCAATTAAAATTTTCAAATCCCACACTGGGCTTAGGCAACTAAAGAAATAATTCATCTTCCAGCAAAACACCATGAGGATTTTCCCTGACAAGGACGGGAAGAACACCCTGTGAGCTCCCGGCAGTGCTTACTGCATCAGTGGATTCTCCCAAAATAATAGCAAATACTGCATCATAACCACCAGCTCCAGGAACTCCAGCTAATAGAACGTCTGGCATATTAATTGTGGCATCCAGGAGTTATCTATGGATCACAATCAGTGTGTTCTCTTCAAATTCTATAATTCCTGGATAAGCAATATCCATATAAAACAATCAAAGCATATGGAAAACTAAATGAAGACATTGCACAAAAGAACATTACACTGAAACAGAATCACAAAATCAAAACATTACCATCCAACTTCAAAATGTCCAACTTCACAAAATCACATTACACTGAAAGTGCTACAATTAGTTGTCTACATAAGTTAACTAAAAAGCAAAATTTTAAGTAAAACCTGCCCAATAGCAATTGCAATATTTTAGATCTCATCAGTTCACAAATATTTCAAAGAAAAGCAAAAGGATGGCTCTTTGCAAGAAAAAAAAATCCAACCAAAAGCATGATGTGCAACATGGATTTGGTAACAGATATTCATCATAGTTCTAAATTTCTTATATTGATTGAAAATTAAAACTCTATCATTAAACAAGATTAAAGTTGAAAGAAGTAGTGAAAGTTCCTGAAACAAAGGAAAGTTTGCTGCAACCACGTACAGACCAAAGTTGATGGAATCCATTCAGCAAAATCCACCATCAATGGATAAGTCAATTGCAAATCTCATCCAAATATTTTCAGATTAATTGTAAGCAAAGAGAATGAAATGTAGCTTTATTTGGTGGATCCAAATGGGATCATTTTTCCTGAAATGCAAATGAGTTCTTATTTATCATGCAGGGGAACATGGAACAAAAACTATCAAATCCCTGTGCTCCATTAAAAGAGTGGAGAATATGTAAACATCTGAACAAGTAGAGATGGAATAGAAGCAATGGGGGAAATAGGGTTACCTTACAGACTCAGCAAAGGTGGTGTTGGTCACGCCTGGTTCACAAGTAGGGCGGCGAGGGCCTCAGGCGGTGCCGAGGACCTAGGGCTGGGGATTTCTCATCTCGTGATTTCTCAAGTCGCGATCCAGAAGTCCATGAGGGCATATGGGTAATTCACCAAGTCTGGAATCAGAATTCCGAGCAATTTGAGCGGAATGAAACTTCCATGGATTCGGCGCCTGATTTCTCTCTCATTCCCGGCGGATTCCTCAACCTGGACAGCCAAACGGGGGAATGGGAATGATCCCAGCTCATTCCATTCCCATTCCCCCAAACCAAACGCCCTTTTAATGCTAGAGTTGGGGGGGGTGAGGTAACAGCTAACCCAATATTTTTTATTTACATCTCCCTCTCGTGCCATTCGCATATGGGGAAAATAAAATCCACGATTATAACTTACGCCCAAGATAGACATAAACCATAATATCTCATTTTAAGGTTTTTGGTGTGATACAAAATACACCATGCATGATTTTTAAATATAGTCAAACAAACAAAAGAAAAAATAATTGTCTTATAACTCTTATTACATGTAGATCTAAATTCGGTCATCTAAATAAGAGGTGCATCACTAAAGTCCACTCCCTAAAATTAAAATTATATAATTCTATACAATTTAAACAAAATATGGAATTTCTGTCCCAAGCCTGGCCTACACAAAAGACTAGTCCTAATAATGCGGTAGTGGTGCACTACTTATGGGCGTTCCAGTTTACTTTCAAATCCAATCAAAGATTACTAAGGTGGAGCAGGAGCAGCAGCAGCAGCAACAGCGGGCCTACATCACGTCACTCCTCCGCACCAACAATGGATACCGATGGATAATAAAACAACACACAGCCCCTGCGCTGCCACCTTTGTCTCCTCCACACCAATGTCGGGTTTGGTACCGATTTGGTGCGGCCTGATCACCTGCACACACACACTCCCTCCCTCTCTCTCTCTCTCTCTCTCTTGCTAGTCAAGCTCTCTCTTTTACTTTCTCCACATCTATGGGCCCCAACACCGTCCCCCACACCACATCCCAATGCCTTCCTTCCCATTGCCCACAAACGGTCTCATCTCTCGCTTTCAATCGCCCCATGGGCCATGTTCATCATGCCCTCCTCCATTCTCTCTTACTTTCCAGATGCATATATGTCCTAGCAAGCAAATTAGTTAATTTTTACACAAGTGACTAAAGTTGTAGAAATTAATAGAAGCTGGATCATTCATTCATTCATTCATTCTTGAGAATTTATATATTGGTGTTTCTTTCTCGGAGAGTTTGGTGGGTCTGGTCACCACCCTTTTCCTTTGTCAGGAAGACTCACCCCACCATTAAAAAAATAAAATAAAAAGACGGGAGCAGTGGCTGACAAAAAGGACTAGAAGCATGGAATAAATGAGACTCCTTTGGCAATAAAAGTGGACAAAGGGCATCTATCAAATCCCTCCCTAATCTCCCCATTGTCTTTACTCTCCTCTTTTGTTCACACTTACACACACACACTCAGACTCAGCCTGCCTGCACTCCGCTGTTTCTCTGGTTCTGTTCTCTTTAGGCTGCCTAGTTAAAACTCTCTCTCTCTCTCCACCTCCACTGGAATCATGAGGACCATCATGGCGAGAACCCCTCACGACTCCTCCTCCTTCTCCAGGAGGCACTTCCAATGGATAATCGGGAAAAATGGAGGAGAAGGGGATACCAAGGCGGCTGCTGCTGCTGCTGCTGCTGATGACGAAGAGGAGGAGGTGCTTGCTTTCTCAACCACCACCTCTTCATGCGACGACGAGGTGGCCGCCACTACTGCTAAGAAGAAAAGGACTACGTCTACCTCCGCGGCGGCGGTGGCTGTCTCCAGGTTTCGCTCAGTCCTCTCAGCGGCCATTGCCGCGAGGAGGAGCCGGTCGGCGGGCTTAGGGCCGAGAGTGACCGGGACTCTCTTCGGCCGCCGCCGAGGTCACGTCCACTTCGCCTTCCAGGCCGATCCCCGGTCGTGCCCGGCTGCGGTCATTGAGCTGGCCACACCCACCAGCACGCTGGTCCGAGAGATGGCCTCCGGGCTTGTACGGATCGCGCTCGAGTGCGAGCGGCGCAGCTCCGGGCCGGGCGCGGGGAAGAGGCTGCTGGAGGAGCCTCTGTGGCGCGCCTACTGCAACGGGCGGAAGTGCGGGTATGCGGTGAGGCGGGAATGCGGTCCTGCCGACTGGAAGGTGCTCAAGGCCGTGGAGCCAGTGTCCATGGGGGCCGGCGTGCTGCCGGGCGACGGCCAAGACCCGGACGGGGAGATGATGTACATGAGAGCGAGGTTCGAGCGGGTCATCGGTTCCAAAGACTCGGAGGCTTTCTACATGATGAATCCTGATGGAAATGGTGGACCTGAGCTCAGTATCTATTTGCTCAGAGTTTGATACGTAATAATAATAATAATATTATTATTATTAATTCTGCTCCTCTTCCTCTTTCTCTTCTCTGTCTTTCAAGGGTGTTTGGATTTGTCTTTTATTAACTTCTCTCTCTCTCTCTCTCTTTCTCGTTTCCCTTTTCCTTTTTAGTTAATAACATGAGTTTGGTTCTTAGTTAGGGTGCTTGAAGACGGTGGCAGTGGCTGTATGCTGAATCTGTATAGTTTTTGCTAGTTGATTCTAGCTGTAATACATCGTAATTTGTTTTGGTTTATTACATACATGGTTTGCCATAACTTTACATACTAATAATGTGAGGGCTTTATTGGATAATGGTGCAAAAGCTAATTCCTGTCTATATTGCCTGGGAGGCTGTGTTAAAATAATTGAACGCAAGTGGATTCGTGTCCCGAGGGCCAAATTTTAGGTTTGTCGTTTGCTTTACTATTATATTATGTCTTGAAGACCTGTCTCTTTTTTTTTGTCTTTTTTTTTATATTTATTTTTGACATAGGTCATAAAAATCTCCGTGGAGGAGATCTCCCGGGAGGGCAAGCACAGATGTGAAAATTTGAACTATAGAGTTTTATATGCTCATCAAATAAATTATCTAAACTGCTCCTCTCATTTGTAGGGTGGGGGACACACACTTAAACCTTAAGTAATGAATATTCTTGATCCTTTATGGTGTGAGCACAGATATGAAAATTTAAACTTTAGAGTTTTATATGCTTATCAAATAAATTATCCAAACTAATACTCTGATTTATAGGGTGGGGGACACAAACTTAAAAGTATACTTAATCGAACAAATTATCTAACACACGGGACTGAAAATATCGTTAAATCAATACCGAACATATCGCTAAACCAATGGTCCTTCGGTGCCTCCCTCTCTCATCCTCACGTACTCATGATGAAGCATGCCCCAGATACAGCATTACTGCAAATCATTAAACCCTGTGTTGTAACTTTTTCATCACCATTATATTGAAGATCTTGAAGAAAAAAAGTTAATTGTTATGATGATTTAAAAGTTTACTTGATGTTTTTACACAAATTGCATTTCTCTTATACAAACCGTGATTTCCTGAATTAGGCTTAAAACCCGTTTATATATAACCTGGGTTATTTATGATCAACGGTTTTAACTTTTAACTAAAAAATCTCTCACTTCCTTTTGCATGTAGGAACCAAAGTAAATGTTGGAAAAGGAAAATTGGAAATATGACAAGCCATCTATTTCTATCACCATGCTGAAGAGAAACAGTTATAAATAATTTTAATTTTAAAAATTTGAAAACTGAAAACTAGAATTATAATGAAACTATCAATTAAACAACCACTCTTGAACTTATCAAATTTCAAATTTTGGTTGTTGTTTTTTTTCCTAACCACTAAACTTTGGTTTATTTTTTCCTAACCTCTAAGCTTTAAATTTTGTTATAGTTTTTATAGTTGAGTAGGAAAAAGGAAGTAATCATATATATAATATTTATTACTTATCTTCTTTTTGATCTACTCCCACTTTTATTTTTTTTGGACCATAAAATTGTAATATTATTCTATTTTTTATAAAAAAAAATTTGGACCGTACTGTGTGTTGTTTTAATGACTATAGCAAATAATAACAACACATGTGATAATTGATTTAAGATGAAACTAGAAAATACAATATTTATTAATTTAGTCTTGCTTGCAATGCTTGATAAATAAAACAAAACTCCTTTAGTTATGGGTTTTTTCATTTACCCCCAAAAATGTTCTTTTTTTTATTTCTTCATATTTACACTCATACTTGTATATACCCTTTTAAAATAACAAGAAAATTGAAATTGTATTTCTGGACTTTTATTTCTAAAATTATACATACATAATATAGGGGCATTGGTTGTTTTATAGTTCACTGTTTATTTTAAAGAAATTATGGGTAAATTTCTATAGAATTTTTTTTTAATTACGATATGAATTATTATTTTTCTCTTCCTAGACACATATGGTGATTCAAAACATATATTGTAAAGTATTTCCCAAAATTTATATATATATATATATATATATATATATATATATATATATATATATATATATTACATAAAATATAATTATATATATAATCATATATATTAATTATTTTATGTTTAGAGAAGTCATTGGTCACTCAATTGTTATGTAAACTATTGATGGTCAAAACGGGTAAGACCTCATGATCTGTACTCCGCTTCGGGATCAACTTAGAAAATGGAAAATGTGGTTGTTGGATGAGGGATGTCACTAGCGTGATGGCGGCCTCGGGAGGTCACCATAGAGAGAGGCAACCAAACGTCGATCACGGAGAGCTCCTTTCCTGTAAGGAAAATCTGGGGGCTTCTCTCCGGACCCTCTGACACTCAAGTCAATGAGGGATAGGAAGTATGAGCGAGAGAAGTATGAAAAAGAGTAGAGTTGCCAAGTTGCAGAGTTATAAAGGAGATAAAAGAGCCAAAGAGAAGTCTCGAGATAGGAGATGAGTCCTCAATCCCAAAAAGAGTGTTTGTCTCATTTCTTCCTCCTTTCTTATCCCTTTATACCTCCTGACCCGCCATCAAGCGGTTAGTTGTGGGGTGTCCTCTCTGATGTAAGGATAGGCGGAATCATTCAAAGATGCCCTTGTTGAGCCGTAGATCGTGGGCCTCCTCTATACGGGTGCACATCTCTTCCCAGACGGGGTGTTGTTTCTTGACATCAGCACAGATGAGCGTTCCTTTGTAGGCGAGTCACGGGAGAATCTTCACATGGCTTTTCAAGAGAGGGGCTGGTATAATCCCATTATCTTTGGCTCGCCAGATCATGCCAAGTGTAAAATTTATTTTTCCCTCGTAACATAAACCAAAAGTAGAATGAAGAAAAAAAAATTCATGTTTTAATCTTTATGTCATAGAATTAGGTAATGTATATACCAACATTTTTAAATTTTATAAAAGAATAGCACATGCATATTGATAGAGTTGGTTTCTAGGGGAACATAAGTGAAATTGGTCAAAGTCCTCACTACATAAGTGATGGATGAGTTTCTCTTCAAGAACACATTAACCTCCATCCTAGCATGAGTGATGAAATACGCGGACGACTTCATCTCCCTCAACTAGTACACTTAGGGGCATGCAATTCACATGTGGTTGCCGTTAGCAATATCTCTAGTGGCTAAGAGCATGCGGTGCCATGTGCCCAACACAAAAGGAGTTGGTCAGCTACATGCAAGATCCACATTGCACTCATGGCTTTGGTTTTACAAGGTACAAGTCGTCTGCAACGCTCAACCAAGACTCTTCAAATTGTTAGAAATCCGACAAAATTCCTTGTGATTGTGGGAGACAAAAATAATAGAAAAATAAGTAAGAAAAAATATAAATAATTTTTATGTGGTTCATCTCAAAATAGGGCTATGTTCACAGCCGTTGGTACTATTTCACTATTTTTCTTAACAAATTAAAACTTACAAGGATAAACATTCTTAAAACCCTAATAAAATGAAAATACTCAAAATATCTATTAAAAATTTTCGCCTCAAGAGCTCCGCCCACAATCCCCCGGCCTTCCAGTCAGGGGGCGCTGTCCCTTACAACGCCCACGAGCTCAAGGCGGAGCTCGACCTGCCAAAACTATGTCTAAGTGTACAGTATGATCAAGTTCCACACAACTCAACACAAATATCTTGAGTACCATTAGCTGAATATATAGTCAGTTCACAAACACACAAATCATGGCGTCCCTCAAGCAAATGAGATAAGAGTGATGAAATTAATTTGCCAATGGTTGTAGTGCAGCCTTTAGAGTGTATTAGTTGTTAGCTAAAAAAGCATAAAAGAAAAGAGAACATCAAGATTACGTTCAAGCTAGACACTTTATTCTGAAAACTTACAGACCTTTTACAGGCTTATATCCAACAAAATATAGCTTAAACATAACTTAAATGTGCAAAAGCCAACTGCTAAAAATAAGTTACAACACCATGTTCTGCATAACACTAATAACCAATTCGCTAAAGTCTAAGACAAACTTGACTTAGTAAGATAAATAAAAATGTGTAGTGAATAAAAGAAAATTATTCAACAATCCGTCCCATAAATTGAAAACTTTAAGCTTCAATTTATATGCGCAGCTTATTCTTAAATTAGAATCCTCCAAGGTGCAAGTGCCCAACAACCTTCTCAAATTATTTAACGGAAGAAATCTGAGGGGTTTAGTAAATATATTTGCCAAATGATCTTCACTTTGGCAATACTTCAAATCATTTGTTCCACCATTGCTAAGATCTATTGCAAAAATAATACTTCACACCAATATGTTTGCTTCATCCAAGTAGCTCAAGATTCTCGGAGACTTTGATGGCTGAGTTGTTGTAGGAAATAAAAAACAATAGCAACTCCTTGCTTAAAATGTAGCTCTTCAAGAATTCTCCTAAGCTATAGCATGACAAGCACAAGTTATTGTAGCAACAAATTCAACTTCTAAAGTTAATGTTGTACAAAAACCCTCAACTTCCTCAAAGATTTGGTTCAACAAACAAAGATTGCAGAACAGATGAACAACAAGAAGCAATCACCAATCTCTAATCTACCAACCACCAATATGCAAAAAGGCAATCAAAGTAAAACAACCAATCACAAGAAAAGGAGAGTAAGACAAACAGATTTACGTGGTTTGGCAAATTGCCTACATCCACGAGCGGTGGTGCAAAGATCAATCCACTATAATCAATATGCGGTTACAAGGTTGTCTAGTGCAAATCTCTCCGAGCTACTTATTTTTTACGTGGTTCGGCAACTTGCCTATCTCCACAGATGCAAAGCTCTCTCTCTCTCACCAGACACCAAGAACTAGAGTCTATAATATACTATAGGATATCAAGAATACTATGGGATACCAACTCTCAATAGACTAGAACCTTATTTATAGCCCTCTAAAGATAACTCCAATTCTGATATGAATAGGACTCAAACAACTATCTCTAAACCAATCCTATCTCTAATAGGACTTAAACATATATCTCTAAATAAATCTTATCTCTAATCATACTGGTGAACTCGACTTGAACTCAAAAGCAACTTCCAACAATTCTCCACCTTGGCGAGAATTCTCAGCTGCAAAACCGCATCCCAATGATTATCTTGATCTGCAAGTGTGAACTGGTCCGCCAAGCTGCACCACCGCATTTCAAGAGCTTCTTCAAAGCTTCAAACAATGGATTCTTCAATTGGAGGAGTCTCCACCTCCTACGAAATTGAGTCTGCATCCTAGCAATCAAAACCATCTACTGCAATAAGAGAAGTCTCCACCTGAGATATAACCCCTTCAATCTTCACCGGTGGGAATTCGTAACAACTTTCAACAATTCTCCACCTTGAAGAGAATTTTCAAACTGTAAAACCGCATCCCAATGATCATCTTGATCTGCAAGTACGAACTCGTCTGCCAACCTGCACAACTGGCTTCCAAAAGCTTCTTCAAAGCTTCAAACGATGGATTCTTCAATTTGAGGAGTCTCCATCTCCTACGAAACTGAGTCTGCAATCCAGAAATCAGAACCATCTGCTGCACTTGAAAAAGTCTCCACCTGAGACTTAACCCCTTCAATCTCCACCGATTGTGGAGCTAACATTCAAGACCTTTTGGAGAAGTCATCCACAAAGGTCACAAAGTATCTTTTTCCTCCCAGAGAAGGATTTTGTATTGGGCCCAAACATTCATGTTAATATAATCGAGTATGCCATCAGTCTGATGCGAACTCCCTGCAAACTTCACACGCTTCTGCTTTCCCAATATGCAAACTCGTAGAAGTCCATCTTGAGGCTTTTGACCCCTTTAAGCAATCCCTAGCTAACCAAACCCTACAAACTCCTGGTTCCTTGATGTCCCAGCCTCATATGCTAAAGTTATTGGTGTCGTCGTATTTCTCAACCTCAAACTTAGTATTAGAGATGGCCTTCTTTGAAGATCCAGAACCAAAGGTCTCCGACATCTTTCCAATCAAAATTACTACTCTTGCTCTGCAAAGGAACCCTAGGTCTGAACCTGTGCAATGTATTCTTCAGTTGAGTAGATGACATAATCAAACATGGGTGTCAAGAAATGCAATATTTTCTTGACAATGGTAACATCTTCCATCTTCTCACCATGAAATCAGATATTGTTGCTTATCTCTAAGGTTCTAGCACAAAAACTAGTGACAGATTCACTATCATTCACTTATAAAGTCTCAAAATCTCTTCTCAAGGCTTGAACCTGTGCACCACTCTTTCTCTAGAAAAGCCTTTATATTTTCTCTTCATAAAATCTAAAATATGCTTAGAAGCTTCTTTCCTAAGAATTGTTTCCAAGATGAAACGATCAATTTGAAGCCATGGTTGTAAAGAAATAAAGTTGTTGCTTTGGGTTTGTTTGAGGACTCTCACTATTTGTTTGGATCTGATACTACTGTTAACTAAAATTAACCATAAGGGGCTGTTTGGTTCGAGATATGATATATGACCACGGTAATGTGATATGCCTGGGAATGAAGTCGGGAATGCTATATGCTTGGGAATGTTGTGGTAATATGTGATAATCATGTTTGATTCATGCTTGGTTTGTCATGGTAATCAACTTCGTAATGTTTCAAATTTCCCAAAATACCCTTGTATATAAAATTTTGAGCAAATTAAAATTAAAATTAAAATAAAGTTTTAATTAAAACTAATTAAATTTTAATACCAAAAATTAATTATGGCACATTTTTCCGAAATACCCTTGCATACAAAATTTTGATCAAATATCAAATAATAATAATAATAATAATAATAATAATAATAATAATAATAATAATAATAATAATAATAATAATAATAATGAAAATAACTGAAAAAAATAAAAAAAATAATAGGTGAAAGGGTGGAGCGCAAAATGGGATCCACACTACCATCAACTTGGTAATGTGGATAGACACCTCTTTTGGTGGTATTCCATATTACCGCATTGGTGGTAATGTGGAGTAAGTTGGTAATGTGGATTACCAACTTATTCCCACTACCACCTCTACCAAATGTGGTACAAGATTGTGTTTAGCATGGGAGGTTGGATTATCCCCAATATAATTGGCAATAAAAAGTTTTCCGTCAAAATCTTTAATTAAGCTTTAAAAATATAATAATGTGTCACCTACCAATGTATATAAAACACATAATTATCTTATCACTAATATTTTTGATTTAAATTTTTTTAAAAAAAATTTTCAAAATTTTTCAAAAATTATTCGTATCAACAAAACTAATACAATAATTGCATCGTGCTAGTTATTAGTGTATCCTCAAAGGCAACTGTGGATTATATATTTTAAAATTTTTTAAATTATTTATATATTTACGTTCAACCATGAGGACTTCATTAAATAACTTTTAAGGTGATAAAATTAGTTATCCAACACAAACTTCCCATTATATTAATTATGGATTTTTAAAACTTTTCAACTTAATTTGTAAATTTTAAATGTTGACATTAATTTTTTATGAGGATCCAATGTTTATTTATGGTTTTAAATTAAAATGATAAAAAATTAATTATAAAATACAAAATATATATATTTTTTATTATAACCATTGTTTTAAAAGATAATAATTCTGGTTGAAGCTTCTGTTGGGATATTTTTTTTAATAGAAGAAACATTGTGAAAATGGTGTTCTCCACGTGGCTTGGCCCTCAAATAACACAGTGAATTAAGCAGGGCTAGTTTTAAAATTATATTTTTGGTTATTTTATAATTTATTTTAAAGTTTTTTTTTAAAAAATGGCTAATTCTTTTATAAAAGGTTGGAATAAAGATTCAGTTGACCAGTAGAAGAAAGACTGAATTATTCAATAATAAACTTTGCAAAACTTAAAATTTAATTTAAAAAAAATTAACAAGTTCTCTAATTAATGATTCATGTTTGCCGGGAGATCAGATGCAGCCATGAATAGAATCTCCCAGGAACTGCTTGGTGGTGACTAGCTAGTAAGGTTTAAAATCGTCATACAAATAAATAAAAAGGGGAACATAGCGCATGCATTTCAGAGTGTTGGATGACAGCTAGGACATGCAAAATCTCTTTTTCTTTGAGCTAGCCGCATGCATGGTTTTATTCTATTATCTATTAGTTTCATCTATTACATCATTACATCTATATATATATGTATATATAAACCTTTCATTCTGAGTTCATATCCACGCTTCTACACTACTTATGTAATCGGATAGATCAGTAACTAGTGCATCCCAGATTGATGTTATTGTTATTCAATCCATGCATGGACATTTTAACGTCCATCACACCGCAAAATAAGCTCAAGATAACACAAGTTTTTAATTTTTATAAATAATTTTCTATGATCTTTATAAGTTTGTTTTAAAAATTAATATATATTTTTTAACATATATATATAGACATAATATAGTGCGGTTGACCGGAAATACAGTCGGCTCGTTATGTGAGTACACTATCAGGCCGGGCTCCTAGCGGCCCGAAACTCGTCCCGATATGCCATCTCACATAACGGGCCGACCGTATTTGCGGTCAACCGCACTATATCATGCCCATAATATATATATATATATATATATATATATATATATATATATAGAGGTGATACAATCAGGCGGTCGCACATACAACCGGCTTGGCTGTATCACCTCTCTCTCTCTCTCTCTCTCTCTCTCTCTCTCTCTCTATATATATATATATATATATATAAATGTTACTGTCCGGCCGACGTTATAACACTATCCTATATGGGTTCAGTAAAACTCTACAAATGAAACACCAAAGTAAAAAAAATAAATCGATATCATTTTGACATAACCTAATTTGAAAGTTTACATTAGTTCTTTTTTATAAACACTTTCAGTTATATATATATATATATATATATATATATATATATATAGGGTCGTGTTATAGTACGGCCGACTATAACACTGTGTAAATGCGATCGCCACATTTTAACCCACTTACACAGTGTTTTAAGAAAATCCAACCGTATGAATGAAAAGAACATTAAAAAATAAGCTAACATGCCAATTTTCATACAATTTGGGAGCTTGTAAGGTCTTTATCTTAAAGGGTGAAATTCTGAACCGGTAAAATTTTTATAAATTTTCACCCTTTAAGATGAAAACCCTATAAGTTTCCAAATTGTATGAAAATTGACATGCTAGCTTATTTTTCGTTGTTTTTTATATCCATACGGTTGGAAATCCTTAAAACACTGTATAAGTGGCTAAATGGGAGGTGACCTTAAATAAACAGTGGTTCGGCCGGTCTTATACAAACACTCTCATATATATATATATATAAACATCCCCTTGGAATGTAGCTCGCCTAGCCACTTCAATAAATTTAATGGGAACCAAATATCTACTTAAAATCATAATATTAGAAGTAACGTACAATAAGACAGAATCCGTAAAAAATAACAAATTAGATTGACCACCCTTCATGTATTTCCTTCCCCACATGCATGATCTCCTTTGTTAGATTGCTGGTGAAATGGTGGAGCAACAAAGTTGGACTTTTTTATGATCCGTGCTACATTGTGGATCATGATGATTGATAATAAGCATTATTGGTAATATGATCAGAGTCATGATGACCATGTACCTTTGGAGGAGGATTATAATATATATATTATTCTTGCACTAGTTCCTATAAAGGCTTGTCTGTCTCCAAAGTCATCGTCATGGTAACAGAGCAAGCCAGACAAGGCACTGACCCACTAACTTATGTGTCAGTATCACTTTAGTTTTATCTGCTTTTCTATTAACCCAACGATGGATTCTGGAAGTGTCCATTCCTAACTATGAGCAGTAAAACTTGGAATAGTAAACAGAATTTTTAAATATATATATATATTTTTTTTTCAAAAAAAATATATATATATTTTTTTTACTGGTAATGAATTAAAAGTCCCCTCAAAATTTGCAAAATGAACAAAAAGTCCCTCTAAAGTTTGACTTTCCCAAACCATCCCCCTTTTACAACTAATAAATTATAAGTCCCTCCATCCACTAACACCATCCATTTTAAATATTCATGAAGGAAATGCCCTTTGACATATGATTACCAGGCCCACCTCCCAATGTATGAACATCACAGCAGGTAAATTGACCGATATGCCCTCAATTCAAAAAGTAACTAGGGTGGTGTGAATGAGTCGGTAAATTGACCGAAATGCCCCCAATATATCAGAATTTTGGTTTTTTTAATTTTTTAAAAAATATTTATCTATATTGCATGGCGAAAGGAATGAGTCGGATGATTTTAATTTTAAAAAATTTATTTTAAAATTTTCTCATAATTTTGAATATAAAAAATATGGATAATGAACTTAAAATTTCGGATTTTTTAATTTTAAAAAGTATTTATCTATATTACATAATGAATAAAATAAGGCAATCAAACATATTTAAAAAAATATTTTGGATTAAATTATTTTTTAAAAATAGATAATAAAATTGAGATTTTTAAAATTCTCATAATTTTAAATTTAAAATAATATAAATATCTTAGATTTAACTGGATGTTTCATGTGATAAGATATTTTATTTTATTTAATTTATTTTGATTTTATATGGATGTTTCATGATATGTAAATATATAGAATATACTCGATCCTCATCACCAACTCATTGTTCATTGGGAAGAAGAAAAAAGAGAATGTTTCCCACCATGAATGCCCGCAACAGAAGGATGGGACCGTCGACTGCCCGATCTATGTCATGCGGTTCATAGAGCAGATCCTCAATGGTGACAAACTCCGCCTCCCCCACACGGACGTACCGCTATTACGTTTGCGCTTCGTCGCACGCATATTGATGGACGGCATCAGGCGGAGCGATGGGGAATCAAAAGTGGGCAATCAAGCAGATCCACAGGCGTGTTAACCAACTATTCGTTTTACAAACAAGCTTTCCGTTCAACAGACATTAACGCTACCAATGTATATATTATGTATGTTATTAAGTTTTGGTGTTTAACACTCGTATGTTAATGACCAACTTGACATATTTTACTGAAGCCTTATATATTAAACGGTAACTTGGAATATTAAACATAAAATTTGTATTTTAAACGGAAACATTATATGTTCAACGGGAACTTATTATGTTAAACGGAACCCTGACACTCATAGTCGTTTAAGCACAATCCACAAATGGAGTAGAAGAAGGAAACATTGACATTAATATTGATAACATCCTAGAACACAAATGAAAATAAATAAAAGTGTAGAACACCGACACAAACAGAAGGAAGGGGCCATGTTCTCATCCGAAAGGATGTAGTTCTCCACTACGCGATGAATATCCAGGCGAAAGAGAACCGATCGTTTGTACGCGCGCTACGGCGTCCTCCCGGATCCTTTTCCGTTCATTTGGTGGCTCTTCTTCAGTTGACTCAGACTTTGCACTCTTCAGAACTTCTGAGCTCGAGGCCGATGGAGGTCCTGTCACGAATTCCCTTAGCGATTTGTGAAGCCTGTGCGAATCCATTCCTGAAGATGAAAGATTGCCCCTATGGAGGGCTATTTAAAGAGCGAAGTGCGCCGCACGGCGATTGATGCAACGCACGAGGATTGAGGCGACGCTAGAGGAACGAGGGGACGCTAGAGGAATTAGCTGACGCTAGAGGAATGAGGGGACGCTAGAGGAATGAGCTGACACTTTGGGTAATGTATCTCGGGTAGTGTGGTTATAATTTCGTCAAGTCTAGATCCAATGAATGAAAGCGCCAGAGCCTTGTAAACGGAAAAGGCATTAGGGAGAATTAAATGGATGCGACCCGGAGGGGGGCAAACCATTGAAAAATGGGAAAGGGCTTTGTGAGAATGAGATGGCCACCTCTTTTCCAACCAGTGAGAATGTTAAACAGAACGTAGTAATGTTAAACGTAAAGTAGTAATGTTAAACGGAAAGAACGAATAGTAAGCGAAAACCAATATATCTAAACAAAAACAGATAATTCAAGTGCAAACATGAAATGCACTAAATACAAGAAGTATTTGATATGATTAGATAATTCAAGGAACTATTCGTTTAACAATTACCGCTACCAATGTATATATTATGCATGTTATTAAGTTTTGGTGTGTAACACTCGTATGTCATAAAGACCAACTTGACATATTATACTGAAGCCTTATATATTAAACGAGAACTTGGCATATTAAACATAAAATTTGTATTTTAAACCGAAACGTTAAATGTTCAACGGGAACTTTTTATGTTAAACGGAGACTTGACACTCGTAGTCTTTTAAGCACAATCCACAAATGGAGGATAATAAGAAAACATTGACATTGATAAACGCTCAAACAACACAAAACACAAATTAAAATAAATAAAAGTGCACAACACCGACACAAAAAAGAAAAAAAGGATGAAAATTTCAACAACACAACAAAAAATTAAGAAAAAAAAAAGAAAGAAGAGGTCCAAGAACAGCAACAACAACAATATTTCTCTTCAAAAAATTAGAGAAATATCACATGGACACACTGACGTGTTGGTTGTTTCAACCAAAGGAAAGACATAATATTTGGCAATGAGGAGCTTGAGGGCACATCCACCGCCTCTTCAACGGTATCGACGATAAGGTCGATGGCGGCGCAGTTGAACATGTGGTATATGTGGCACATACGTTGAAAGTCCAGCTCCGTTTCAATTGGGCAAACAGTTCGGTGTGCATCCGATGTGACAAAACGAACCTTTACGCAGAAAACTTCAAAACGAAGTCAACACGGTGTCCATTGCCAACCTGCAAAAGTGAATGTTTCTTCGACTAACCTTGGGCGGTGACTTTGCGTGGGAGAGAAGGTCACAGAACTCGCCGGTTCCTGGAGGAATAGATGATACAAGCTCCAAGTTTCTCTCCTGCAAATGGGAACAAAATGGAACAAAGGGCTCACAAAAGAGAACAATATGGTATGGATTGATGAAGAAGAAGAACAGTAACTGAAAAAGCTGGGCACAAAGTACAAAAAGTCAGTGAAAAAGTTGTCAAAAAGGTGTAGTGATGGGTAAAAGTTAGGTTTGAAATTTTTTCTTTTGATTTGGCGGGAAAACAAAGCAGTAAAGTTTGGGGTATAATGGGTATTAACAGTAAAAGAGACTGACGGAGTTATGCTTGGAGACCAAAAAGTCACTAAACCAAAAAGGAGGGACTGTTTGGCCATAAGTTATGTCAGAGGGACTGTCTGGGATGTTTGCAAACTTTCAGGGACTAAAAAATAATTTTCCCTTTTTTTTTATGTTGTTCTTTATTTAAAAATAAAAAATTTAATTTAACTGTGGTAGAATAAAAGCAATATTTTAAATATGGGCTTCTCACACCAGTATTTTCAAAGTTTCCCATTCTAAATTGTCATAACTTATTAGAGAACAAAAAAACGTTAACAGATTAATTTTTATCAAAAACTAAAACCAAAATTAATTATTTTGAATTTTCAAAATTGATTAATTAAGGTTTTTATTTAATTAGTAATAAATTGATATCATTTTGAATTTTATTGTTTTTTTAGTGAAATAGAAGATTGAAATATTGGTTTCTAAAGCCAATTGCATTTTAGCAGGAAAACTAGGGCCACTATATTGCGAGAATCGGGGGGAGGGTGATGATGACGGGCGGAGGACAATATACGGCGAAGAGTGGCGGGCGATCTCATGTGAACTCAAGGCGATTTTAGCAAGAAAACTAGCGCTATCATATTACAAGAATCGGGGGGAGGGCGATGATGACAGGCGGAGGACAATATACGACGAAGAGCAATGGGCGATCTCCGGCGAACTCAAGGCGATTTTAGCAGGAAAACTAGCGTCATCATATTGCAAGAATCGGGTGGAGGGCGATGATGACGGGCGGAGGACAATATACAGCGAAGGGCGGCGGGCGATCTCCGGTGAACTCAAGGCGCCGCCCTGACGAGGAAGACTCCCAGCAAACCCGAGGCGGAGGTTATGATCCATACTACAAGTGTATCAGGGAAATGACGAGAGGAAAAGGGACTGAGCGGAAGCCTGGCAAGACCTTGGGTGGCTCTCTCGATGACGGAGGCTACGACGACGCCCCTAGAGATGCAGCTCGTCAGGGAAGGAAGACGACACGAACATGGAGAAGAATACCCTCCGAACAAAAGGAGAAGCGGGACCCCCCACCCCCCACCCCCCACCCCCCAACCCAAGAACCACCATAAAACCAAAACAAATGCCCATGAAATCCTGGTGGAGGACCACATGAAATCCTTTGCAGGCAATGTCCGTGGCTGGACAGAAATGAGCAAGGAGAGGACAACCCGAACAGTGGCACCAAAAGCCACATCGATAAAGGAGGAGTGGACCGAAGCCCGGTCAAAACAGAAGACCATGAAGAAGCCCCTCCCTTGCCGACCACCTAACCTAGAACGAAGACGACGGACGCCGTGAACCATCCACACCCCATCGGGAACAGCGGAATTATGTGGATAATGCCTACGGAGTGGTCATCGGGCATAGAAATGCCACAAGGCAATGACTTGCAAGCGCTATAGTGGGGTAGGCCACTGCGCCGCTGGATGCTGGAGAACACCAAAAACTCACCAGGGAGCACTGGAACCCATCAAGTCAATTCCATCACCTCCGCTGTGGAATAATGAAGCTTTCCCCCCGCTCCCTCACAGCAGCCAGACACCTCAACGACAAGTAAATCAGAGCCCACCGAAGACTGAGGAAGAAGCAGCAGAAGACGAAGAACACCATTATATCATTGCGGCATGGACTAATGAGATGATCGAGGCTAGGGAATAGATGAAGACTTTCACAATTGTCACAATAGTCAGCCTCAAATGTGACATGGTCTTGGCACGCCGACTGGCGGCGGCGATGACAGTGCTATGTGAATCAGAAGTCCAATGGAATGTGAAGAGCTTTCGGAACGGTCGCTTCCTGGTGGAATGTCCCATGCCGAAAAATGCTAGATAGCTCGAATCAAGGGGTATGATAGCCATGCCAGAGTTTAGTTTCCAGTGCCACCGCTGGTTACCTGACTTCTGGAATTCGGACACGGCGGAAGGTGTTACCCGGTGGGTGACGATCAAACAGCTTCCTCGTTTCGCCTAGAAGCGCGACACCATAACGAGGCTCCTAAAACCGGTCGGAGAACTCATCTACATCGATAAGCACGGAGGTGGCAACATCGACGATGCGCGGGCATTGATCAAGGTGCAAAGCGGCCGGACACTTCCATGCTCCGTAACCTGTAACATAGCAAGCCGCAAACACACTTACCGGGTGGTGATGGAGCCTTGTCAGGAGCCGCTGCCTTGGGGACGAAGACGAAGCTCCGGAAAGAGAAAGAGGGAACATGAATTTGGCAGAGGGAGAGCTCTCTCTAGCTAGCAAAAAAGCAACAATGCAACAATGCAACACGAAAAGAGGAGGAACGAAAGCGGAAAGGGAAGATGGTGATGCAATGCCCGAAGCACCTACTAGAGAAGAAGACTAGAAAAAGGCCGCCCGACATCCACATTCAAGACAAAACAGAAGCCTACCGGAACCCAGCAGACACTGGCGAGCGACCGGCGGTTCTCCACACCCTCCCTCCCTCGGACAGCTGTACTAGGGCACCGAGGGAGGAGCAGAGAGGACAGGCGCTGCTGGCACAGTGAGTGGTGCTTACTCCTCCGGACACTGATACTGGCCCCATTCAAGGAACGGCCAGTGCCACGTTTCATCCCCGGACAGGCCGATGCATGATCAATGGACCCCACCTATCACCACATCAGAGGATCCTGAACCGGCTCAACAAATAGACAATGTGTGGAGACCCGAAGCTAAAGTGTGCGTACCCCACCCTATTCAACATTCTTTTGAAGAGCCATCTGGCAAGCTTCAAGATGCACCCAACAACGCCACTCAAGCCCAACCGCAGGATGGCCTATCAATGGCTGGTTCAATGACAATTTCTTAAGTAGTGGAACCATGTATGGCAAATATGGCTACTTAGGCCCACCTGTATCCCTATCCATCAGGTACTGGGTCCCCACAGGTTGAACAACTAGCAAATCAGCCTATAATGGCCAATGCCTTGGGACAAAGAAACTAATGTAATGCTAACCAGCAATGAATCCAATGGTCCACTAGGGCCCCTTGAGTCTTACATAACAAAAGTCCCACACCAACAACAAAATTTAATCTCCCTCATACAAAAAGGAACAAAACTTGGGCTAGACATCAACAAAGTGCACTTCGATTTATGAATGGAACGTGGACATTAATCTCAGATGAGGCTTTGGCCCACGTTAATGGCCGTGACCCGGCTAGCTCAGATTCAACCCTACCGTTGTCTACCAATGAAATCCCAAAGGACCCAGAATATGATCATCTGCCAAAAACAATGAGAGGAAAAGGAAAAGCAATCAGTACCTCTGGCCCACCCAAACCTCGAGGAAGACCAAAGAAACTGAAACTGCAGATAATACACCACCTGTGGAAAAGGCACCAGATAGAAGGAGCAAAAGGTTGACACTGGATGACACACCACAGAACCTAGTTAACATCCTAGTAACCTCGGGCACTTGGACCGACAATGAGATAATAACTACAGCAGACACTCTGGGCATCGACATAGGACAGGGACACAATGAATTCATCCCCCTCCTTAAGCATATCAGACAGAAGGACCAAGACCACAACAGGGAAGGCAAGGAGAGCGAGCAAGACAACCCTTGCAGAGGGAAGTAGAGGAGGACCCCTATAAAGTGATCTTATGAACCTATTCACCTAGAATGTAAGAGGGCTAGGGAAACGTCGAAAGAGATTCCTAGTCCGAGACATCATACAACAACATGACATCCAAATCTTCTGTTTGCAAGAAACCAAGTTGTCTGAAATCAATGAGATGAATTGGAATTCTATCGGGGGAAAAAAGTATGATGGTAGACTAATCCTCCTGGCAGGTAATACTAGAGGCGCCTGTTGCATGGGTTGGAGAAAATAAGATTTCAACCTCATTGCAGCTTTACTGGGTCTTTTTCCATCACGACAGTGCTGGAGGAAACCTCTACAGGAGGGACACAGATGATCACAACAGTGTACGGCCCCTCAGATTGAGCTCGAAAGGGAGCCTTCTGGTAAGAACTCGAGCATATCCGAAATTGGTGGCAAGGTCCCTGGGTGATCACTAGGGACTTCAACACCACTAGGGATAATGGGGAGAGGAATAATCACACTGCCAATCAAGGAGAACAAAAGGATTTCTGTCACGCCCCGACCCGGATCTCGGGACCTCGGGCATGTGCATAGACCGGCCGTATCCAAGTAGAGGCGCACCTCACTCGGATACAAGGCCTAAGGAAATCATAGCAGATAACAATTAATAAACAATATGTCATAAATAAATATCCTCAGAGTCATACAATGGAAAATAATCATAAGGGTTCAAAATACCCTACAATGGTCTATACAAGATCAGGCCCTACAAGGGTCCTAAAACTCTCACACACAACCTGAGGTCCTCGAACCTCTCCAACCTATCCCAGTTTCACGCGCAGCTCCAAAACTTGAGTCATCTGTTCCTTTTAACCTGGAAGGGAGAGAAAAGAAGTGGAATGAGCTTTCAAAAGAAAGCTCAGTAAGTACCCTGCAGAAAATCACAATGATGCCACAACAGATAACAACAGATAGTCAAACAGACATATCAAAAATGGTCAGCACAACAAGCCAATCAAATGGGGCCCCCTAAACTCATCCAATCATACCTCCATGGTCAGCACAAGTGCCGCGCGCCTCAGTGGTCAAGTGCCGGATGACAGGTGGCTATGCTCCATGGGTACGCATACCCAATCCGGACACATACCGACCCAACCTAAACACAAGCACTACGAGTCTCACAGTAATGTCCCGGACCACAGTGGCATGCTCAGCGAGCATCCAACAACAAACTTATACAAGCAACCAATCCACAGATATGGAAGCAATAAACCATCCAACAGATATGGAATCAACATCAGAGGACCAAGGCATCATAACAACATACACAAGCACAAAACCAACAAAGAAACACCAATCCAGGTAACAACAAGGTCAAAGAAACCCATCACTGGGTGGGAGCTAGGCAAAGGCACTTACCTCGACCAAAGTCGACTGGAATCTCACGAGACTCCTCTTGACGCATCTCTATGTCGAAATCTGGTAATAATAAAAACATGGTCTTAGTACCTCCTTAAGTACCAAATTGCTCATCAACACTACTCATCCTTACTGGGTCGAAGGCCCGTCAACCTCTAACTTAGTCAGGAGCCTCTATTATATAATTTAACCCAATTGCTAGAGTCCAACCACTCAAGAGTTTCCAACTTTATTATCACAAAATCTGGCCCAAGAGAGAAGGTAGGCCCACTCAATGGACCCGGTTTACTACTAAACCTAAACATGACTCACTACTTCAACTCATGCTTAACCTCCTAACTTATATTCAAGTTCAACACTTTCCCTTATAACAATCATTCCAAGGTGTCCACAAAATCATCATTATGGAAACCCGTCCACTAAGTTAACTTGGTACCACCAGATTCAATATGAATCACTTTTATACTTAGGAGGTTGACAATTATCTACCCATGTGAGAGACTCAACCTTTCTAATAATTACTTTACCTCCTTGCAGTTAAACTTATCAAAATTAGTTTTAGAAAACCTAGATAATTCATGCATTCAGAGACTAAATCATCACTCTCTTATCTTCTGATCTATCTGCTGCTATTGTTTCGCCCATTCATTTGTTCCTATTTAAGCTCCATTAATAGTACTTGCACTTCTTTCTTCTTTCTTTCTTTTTTTTTGTTTTTTTGTTTTTTGGGCCATTTGTTCAAAGATCCCTCACAACCATCAAATCTCTATATCAAGCATCCAACCATAGCTAGTTCTGAAGGTGTGAGATGGGTAGTAGCACATGTGTGACAACTAGGGCCCTCCATAAGCTGAGATCTATAAACTGTTACTCAACCCCCCATGCATGCAAATTACTTTTCATTAACCTTGTTACTAACCTACCTTTCTCTGAACCTCAACTGAACATACAAGTATGAGTGTCACTCAAAACAAAACACCAAGTTATTACCCTCTGAGGGTTCCTATTTAACCCCATATGTATTCATCTCAATCACCAGGCCTTAACTACAACAACACACTCTCATCCTCTACACATGTGTGTGACTTTATTATGTAATCCTCTCTGTTGATATATACTCTTGGGTGCTTATATGAACAACTTTACAATCCCATCCAGGCCTCTCTTCTTCATGTACAGATACCACATCATGCCCCCCTTCACTCAAAGACATGTATAATATCTCTGAGAACACCCTCTCACTACTTGTATTAACAACTATGTGCACTGTCATGGATGCAAATAAGACTCCACTCATGCAACTTTTCTACAGAGATTAAGAAAGCTCATCGGAGGATCTCAGCGGTGGTCGTTGTTCCTACGATCTTACGACGACGCTCCGACATCCAATGTCACCCCGTGCTCCGCCATGTCCGACGCCGCATCACCTCTGACGAACTCCAGGTCTGCACGACACTAGCCGTTCTCTCTTTTTCAGTCCAGAGGGTTAGCCGCCGCCCGACTCCTTTCTCTCAATCTCTCACGAAGAAGCAGTCCTCGTCCGCCTCTCGGAAGGTGTTCTTAGGGTTTGGGGGACCGATATCTTATATAGAGGCTCACGGATAACTCCCAATTTAGTAGATAAGGTAATCAGCAGGATTTCGGACGATTTACTCCGCTGGCCATCCGAAATCAATGGGGAAAATTAAACTGGAGGTCTTTCTCTCTCTCTATAACTCTCTCTCTCTCTCTCTCTCTCTCTCTCTCTATATATATATATATATATATATATATAGTATAATAGAAACGTGTTTTAAAAAAAATCAACCTTAGCTCCGAATCCATCTCAGCGATGCATGTGCCCCTATTTAATCACTTAAATTAATATTTTATTATTAATTTTTCTTGAATTCAAAAATCATAGCTATATATTATATATAAAATATCTATAATCAAATCACACCATTTAACTCAACCTCAGCCGGCAAACTATAATTTATAATATATATATATATATATTAAAGTATATCAAATCAAATCATATCTCTAATTATTATAAAAATATTTATAATAATCCTTAAATTTGATTATTTCAATCAATATCGTATGTGCCATCTATTCAATTGGTTATTTGATTGACATTACCTTATCTGCATCTTTATATTAAACATATATATTATGTAATGCCCTTCTTATCTTAACCATCTTTTTAATTTTAATCACCAACAAAATATTATTTCATAATGCATTGATTTATATCCTTAAAATAAAGTAAAATATTTATTCCCTAATTAATTAAATAGAAATTAGGAAACTTTATTCCAACTAAAAATTCAATTAGATCCAACCTCAGGGGACTTTCTTTCATTAACCCAATGTTTTAAGAAAATAATTAGAAAAATCATAATCTAAAATCTTCGGATTTTACAATTTCAACGATTTCATTCAACCTACACAGTTATTTGATCCCCTTTTTATTGGACGGAAATACACATGGACGAATGGAAGAGTAACCCCAACTCTGGCTTGACTTGATCGATTCCTTTTATCCCCTAATTGGGTAACTAAATATCCGCGGATATACGAGATCCCCATACCTAGAGTGAGATATGACCATATCCCACTAATACTAAAATGCGATCAACAGGACAACAAAAAGTTCCCTTTCCTATTTAGCAGGGTTTGGGCCACATAGGAGGGCTTCTAAACATGTTTAAATCTTGGTGGTAGAATGACAAGATTCAAGGGGATGGCACATACAAGCTGTCAAAGAAACTCACCAAAATCAGAGGAAATCTGAAAAGATGGAACACCGATACTGTAAACAGCCAAAGACAATGAAAACAGGAACTTCTCAACCTTATCAACCAAGCAGACATCCTGGGAGAATCTAGACCGCTCACAAGCGGTGAGTAGGAAGCACAGGTGACACATCACAGTGAGTATGAGAATATCATCAGATGTGAGGAGTCCCTATGGAGACAACGATAAAAAATCACCTGGCTACGAGAGGGAGACAAAAACATCAAGTTTTTCCATGCCATAGCAAATCAAAGGAACAATCTCAATCGTATAAGCAAACTGCAAGCACCAAATGGCATCTTACCCACAGAAGATGACATCTCCATAGAAATCTCTCGATATTACCAAGAGCTATTCGGGACCACAAAGATTTCACCCTCCAAGCAAACAGGGATTCCCTGTTGGAACAAAGAAATAGGAGCGACCTGTCAACAGTAGAAATCCCTTTCACTGAGGTCGAAATTGCTACTGCCATCAGAGAACTCAACCGGACCAAGGCCTCGAGACCAGATGGATTCCCTATGACCATCTATCAAAAGGGATGGAGCTTCATCAAAGAGGATCTCTGTCAGCTCTTCCGGGAACTTCACCAAGGGACAACTAACCTGGAAAGACTTAACTGGGCTCACATCCTTCTCATCCCAAAAGTGGATCCCCCATTGGAAGTCAAAGACCATAGGCCAATCAGCCTCCTCAACTGCTCCATGAAGATCATCACAAAGGTCCTAGCAAACCGATCACATGGGGTTATTGTGGATTTGATCGACGAAAACCAAACTGCTTTCATAAGAGGGAGATGCATCCAGGATAACATGGTAGCGGCAGACATGTTGATCTATCAGATGAAAGAAAGTAGGGCAGATGGGCCAATCGTGAAAGTAGATTTTGAGAAAGCTTTCGACATGGTAGATTAAGACTTCCTACTTGCTAACATGAAATCAAGAGGATTCGGTGACAAATGGCTTGGCTGGATCAAGGCTATCCTCGTCTCCTCAAAATCCAAATTTCTTATTAATGGATCTCCCACGGGCTATGTGTGACATCAACGGGGGCTTCGACAAGGGGACCCACTCTCGCCACTCCTGTTCGTGCTAGCCACGGACTTTTTTTCCTCCATTCTAAAAAAGGCAACATCAAATCATCTATTCCGTGGAGTAAAGATGGGGCCAACGAAGAGTGAGACCATCACTTCATTACTATATGTGGTTGACCTATTGATCCTACACACAGGTGGGCCAACCCACTTCAGGACTCTAAAACTCATCCTCTATCTATTTGAGGAACTTTTCGGACTAAAAGTAAATTACAGCAAGAGCACCATCATCCTTATCCACACCAACAGCCACACACCGGAGACGCTGGGCGCAATACTCAATTACAAAGTGGGAACTCTCCCGGTTACATACTTGGGGATGACCATATATATCTGGGAACAAACCGCGGAAGGATGACTGCCATCGGCTCATCGATAAAGTAAGACGGAGAATTGCAGGTTGGCAAGGAAGGTTTCTATCAATGGGCGGGAAGGTAGCATTACTCAACTTTATCCTCAACACCATCCCCAACTATTAGATGACGAGGTACAAACTCCCGATTTTGGTCACAAAGCGCATCGATGGAATCCTGTGTGACTTCATCTGGAGAGGAGCAGAGCAGAACCCCAAGGCCTACTGACTGGTTAATTAGCAACGGCTATGCAGGCCCAAGGACCAAGGGGGTTAGGGGTTAATTAACCTCAAAACCTTCAACGAAACCCTCCTAGGCAAATGATGGTGGCGAATTATAAATGGAGAAACCAGGTTATGCAGAAGGATACTAGCCAAATCATACTTCAGGGGGAATGAAATCAATCCCTATGGTAAAACCAAGTGGCATGCATCGCTATTTTGGCGTGCTATCTCTGAGCAAAAGGAAATAACTATGGAAAACATGGAGGTGATGGTAGGGAGGGGAGCACACATTAACCTATTGAAGGAAAACTGGCTAGATGGGCAGGTACCGTGTAATGCTTTCTCGGAACTCCAACATCTAATTCATAATGAATATCTAACCATAGAAGTGGCGCACCGCTGCCTGATCGGCAACAAGCCTATCCTGAGACAAGGACCGCCATAAATACCCTCAAACAAAGCATTTAGCACAGAGATGCACAACAGGAGGACCGCCATAAATTGAAGCTCACTACAACAAGGTTATCCATGGTAAAGTCCCTATACAATTTCATGGCTCTCAGATGCCTACTGGGAAGCTAGTTCTAGAAAACCCAGTGTCTACCATAGGTGAAGCATTTCGCATGGCTAGCTTGGGATGACAAGATACTCACCCTACAAAACCTTGCCAAACGAAAATGGAAAGGGGAAAAGACCCTCTACTATCTTTGCAACAATGAGATCAAGACTACGAATCACCTTTTGTTCCAATATCTTACACTGCCAATATTTGGAGCCACTTTAACACAAGATTCAGTCTACATGGAAGGCCCGAAACCACCAATGACATATGGTGCACAACCTAGTTCTCCATACAGTTGAACAGGGAGAGCCGTCCAGGATGGAACTTGGATGTGATGGAAATAACCTGGAACGTGTGGTTGGAAAGAAAAAGGAGATGCTTTCAAAATAAACAACTTGTTTTCTTCAAATTAATCCGATCTATCGATTTCCTCATGCTTTCCTGGTTTGATGCAGCTCCCGAATCTAAATGGCTAAAGTTGCAAGTGGTAGAAACAATCGCAAAGAGGATCCTGGCGCTCACTCAGGAAGAGGAGCCCCCAAGACCACTGGATATAGACTTTGAAGACGATGAGATCCCTTCCCAAATAGGGACATCGGAGCGGGTGGCCAACTAGGGCACTAGACCTCGACAAGGAGAGTCATCAAATGATATTAGTATCGGGCCGGAGTGATCCACTCATGTGCTCATGCCAAGGAAACTTACACTTAGCATATACTCTTGATGCTAGGATCAAGTTTACTAGGTGCTGACTCCGAGCTTAAGTTTGTATGTCTTATAGGAAACGTATATGTGTGATGGAATAGGATTAGGGTACGAACCTCTTCGACAGTCAAGTAAGCCCACATACATAGGGGGGAACATAATGTTTAGGGGTACAAGTGAGCTTTTGAAAAATCGGGGGGATTCTCTTTTGCCAAAAAAAAAAAACAAAAAACAAAACAAAACAAAATTGGAAGAGATTGTCAAAAAGGTGAGAGCAATAGCTTGCCCTAAAGATTGTGTTCTCCTACTAGTCAAAGGGGTCTGAAAGACTCGTCCCTGCAGGTTCGAGCTACTAATTTCTATTCGACCTCGCATGCATCTACCTATATGAAATAGGATACTAAACCTGGAATCAAAACCTCTTAGAGACCTTCCGGCGGCAAGAGTATATGCTGACGTCGGGCAGGGTAGTGATTAACCTGCGGGTGGTAACAACCAGGGGATTGACAAAAGAACAAGCAAGGGGAAGACAAACAGAGAAGAAAGTCTCTGAAACTTCAAAGGAAAAAAATTATTCAATATTCAATGACTAAAATTCAACCCACAAGCCGGGTTTAAATAGTTTCAAAAAAACTAACCTATAAACCTATCATCTTATCCAAATTTGCCAAAATTGGCAAATTTTGGTTCAAAACAAAAACTTATCTGATTTAAAAAAAAACAAATAAGATAACTCATAAAAATCCGAAATCAAATCGGATTCAAATTCTATCCTAAATTGGCATACGAAGTATTACCAAAAATAGAAAAAAAAACACAAAAAAATAAAGAAATGACGGGGAAAATAGCAGAATTTGTGACGTCGGGCAGGGTAGTGATTAACCTATGGGCGGTGGTAACCAGGGGGGATTGACAAAAGAGCAAGAAAGGGGAAGAAAAACAGAGAAGAAAGTCTCTAAAACTTCAAAGGGAAAATATAACTCAATAATCAATGAATAAAGTTCAACCCACAAGCCGGGCTTAAATAACTAAAAAAAGAACTAACCTAGATAACCTAGAAATTCTATCTTCTTATCCAAATTTGCCTAAATTGGCAAATTTTGGTTAAATAGAAAAATTTATCTAATTCTAAAATAACTAAACAAAAACAAATCATATAACTCCTAAAAATCCGAGTTTAAATTGGATTCATATCCTATCCTAAATTGGCATACGAAGTATTACCAAAAATAGAAAAAAAAACACTGAAATACAAAGAAATGATGGGAAAATAGTGGAATTTGAGGATGAAGGAAGGGTCCATCGAGCAAAGCTGGATGGACCCCACGTGCGCGTCGAGACAAGCTTTCGGAATTTGGGTTGAGCGCGCGAATCCGATATCGGTAGCCAAAATTATGGCCAAAATACCGAAACATGTCCAAAGTACTCCCAAATTCCGAACTTGGCTCGATCACCTTCCACCTTTACGTCGGTCTGCCAAGTCGTGGTATGCCAAAGCTCTCATGGTGCAATCAGACAGCTTGGCATCGTCTGACTCGGGCACTCCTAAATCAGCCTCCCCGTGTTGGAAAGAACTCGCCCTCGAGTTCATAATAGGATCAGTCGACTCCACAAAGCAAGGGCTCATATGCTTCCCATTGAATATGTCAGAGGTCTTCAAATGACGTGGGAGGTGCAACCGGTATGCATTCTCATTGAACTTCTGCAGCACTTCACAAGGCCCGATCTTCCGTTCCTTGAGCTTGTTATACTCACCAACAGGGAAGCGATCTCAGTGAGGACAGCCCACACTAAGTCACCCTCATCGAACAGCACATGACTCCGCCGTTTGTCAGCATTCACCTTGTACTTGGTATTACTCTCCTGAATAGCTATCTTGACCTGCTCATGAATAACCCGAAGATGCTCAGCCATTTCGTCACTCGGGGGTGAACATGACCAATTCGTGGGACGGGGGTCAGATCAAGTACTCTTGATGGCTTCCACCCTCGAATGGGCGCAAGCCGGTAGTCCGATTCTTTGATCTATTATAGGCAAATTTGGCTTGAGGTAGTGCCATATCCCACTGCTTCGGTTTAGTTCCAGGCAAACTCCTCAATAGGTTACCCAAACTCCGGTTCACCACTTTAGTCTGGCCATACGTTTGGGGGTGGTATGCACTGCTAAAGTTCAACTGCGTCCCCAATTTTCCCCACAAGCTTCTCCAGAAGAGGCTGACGAACTTGGTGTCACGATTGGATGTGATGGAGCGAGGGACACCATGCAAGTGGACAACCTCTCGTAAGTAAAGATGTGCAATGCGGGTAGCATCCATAGTCTTCCGACAAGCTACAAAATGGGCCATCTTGGAAAATCTGTCAACCACCACCATGATAGAATCTGAGGCCCGCTGGGTACGAGGAAGACCCAAAACAAAATCCATATTGACATCAAGCCAAGGGGCTTCAGGGACTGGCAAGGGAGTGTACAAGCCTGCATTGGTATGAACTCCTTTGGCCTGCTGACACACAAAGCAACGCTTAACAACGTGAGCTACGTCGCTAGACAGCTTCAGCCAATAAAAGTATGCAGCTATGAGGGTGTAGGTCTTATCACAACCAAAGTGCCCCTCATTATGGAGTTCGCTCATGATCTGTTGTCGTAATGAACAGTCGGGGATGCACAGTTGTTGGCAACGAAACAGGTAACTGTTATGCAAAATAAAGTCATGATGATGCCCATCGGTTACCACCTAAAGGATCCGCCTGAAGGAAGGATCATCCGCATACATATCCATGAAGGCTTCAAACCCTACAACTTTGGCGCTTATTGCGGTGAGAAGAGAACTGCGGCTGCTCAAAGTATCTGCTACACAGTTGAGGCTTACTGCTTGATGCTTTAAGGTAAAGGTGAACTCCTGCAAGTACGGCACCCACTTAGAGTACCGCCTACTCAGTTTGTGTTGGCCATTGATGTACTTGAGGGCCTTATGATCGGTGAACAAGATGAACTCCTTTTGTATAAGATAGTGGCGCCAATGCTTCAGCGACTGAACTATGGCATAAAACTCCAGGTCATAAGTGGAGTAGTTCTTCTTTGACCTCGACAGCTTCTCGCTAAAGAAATCTACCGGTCATCTTGACTGGCTCAGAACACCTCCAACACCAATTTTAGATGCATCGTAGTTGACCTCTAACACTTTATCGAAGTCAGGAAGTGCTAGAACTGGTGCTACAGTCATCTTCTGTTTGACCAGGTGGAAGCTAGTTTCGTCCTCGTCCGTCAAATTGAAATCATGCCCCTTGAGACACTCTGTGATGGGGGTAATCAGCGTGCTAAAGTTTCGGATGAATCTTCTGTAGAACGAGGCCAGCCCATGGAAGCTTCGAACATCATGCAAGGTCCTCGGTCTGGGCCACTCCAAGATCGCATCTATCTTTGATTGATCTGCATGGTAGAAACAACAAAGCCAAGGAAGGTCACAGAAGTGGTGAAGAAGGAACACTTCTTTCGGCTAAGGAAAAGGCGCTCCATTCTCAGCAACTCAAAGATAACACGAAGGTGGTCAAAGTGTGAGGACCAACTTGGAATATAGATGAGGATGTCATCGAAATAGAGCACCATAAACTTGCCCATAAACGGTCGCAAAACCTGGTGCATGAATCGCATGAACGTGCTGGGGGCGTTGGACAACCCAGAAGGCATCACCATCCACTAGTACAGTCCATGCTGTGTCTTGAATGTCGTCTTCCACTCATCTCCAAACCGTATTCTGATCTGTTGGTATCGGCTCTTTAGGTCGATTTTTGAGAAGACCTTTGAGCCGGATAGCTGATCCAACAT
Organism: Dioscorea zingiberensis; assembly: GCA_026586065.1. Classification (NCBI taxonomy): domain Eukaryota; kingdom Viridiplantae; phylum Streptophyta; class Magnoliopsida; order Dioscoreales; family Dioscoreaceae; genus Dioscorea; species Dioscorea zingiberensis. The sequence goes on along the minus strand of CM048818.1, from coordinate 48,571,940 downwards.
ATCATCCAAGCGGGGGATGGGGTAGCGGTACTTGATGGTAATTTTGTTGATTGCTCGGCTGTCTATACACATGCGCAGGGACTCATGCTCTCTCGGATGTACCCTATCCTTAATAACTCCTCCACTTGCCGCTGTAATTCCTCGACCTCCTTGGTACTGAGGCGGTATGCAGGTTTGTTCGGCAAGCTCGATCCTAGGATAAGATCTATCAGGTGTTGGATGTCCCTCATAGGTGGGGGTCCCGAGGGAAGTTCCTCTGGCATCAAGTCCACGAACTCCAGGAGCAACTGTTGCACCTCTATTGGTAGATCTCGATCCATGTCCGTGGCATTATGCATGCAAGGTAGTAGTGCATAGACTACATCTCCCTGCTTGATCCCGCTTAAAAATCTAGACATAGAAAGTAGGTTAGTATTGGTTACCGGGGTAGGAAGCTTTTATTCTCGGCGGGGTGCCAACAAGATCCTTTTTCCCTTGATGCTGAGGGAATAAGTATTCTTCCTTCCATCATGAACTGCGCTCCGATCATACTGTCATGGTCGCCCCAGTAGTAGGTGACAGGCATCCATTGACATGACGTCACACCATGCATTGTTAAAGTACCTCTGCCCAATGGAGAAAGACACGAGACATCGCTGATCTACTTTTACCTCGGTGCCTTTGCTCAGCCATGATAAATTGTAGGGCTTCGGATGTCACTCTGTCTTCAACTGCAACTTCAGGACAACGTCTTCAGACACCATATCCTCACAACTACCGCTGTCGATGATCACCTTACAAACCTTGTCGACCATTGTGCAGGTGGTATGGAAGATGTTGTTTCTCAGCCATGCGTCCCTTGATTCATCCTTGGGTGCCAGCAGACTTTTGTGAACAATGAGGTTCTCATGGCCATCCCCAATCAACATGTCACCAGCCTCATCATTATCTCCATAATCATCATAAACTGGTTCCTCAGCCTCAATCTCTTTAATCATCAGGTTCTTACCCTTCTAACTAGCACGTTTCTAACACTCGGGTGATTTATGCCCCTGCTTACCACATCTATAACAATAAATGATAGAGTTAGAACTACCTGACGATGCTTGCTGGACTGGGCGGGGTACCTGAGGGTGAGTTGCCCGGCTACTCTGATCACTATTGATTGGTGGTCTTCTATTCTGCAGCTTTTCAACAGTGAGGGTGCGCTGGTATGCCTCCGAAACAGTCCACAGTTGTTGTGTAGATATCCTGCAGTGGTTGGTGTAGACCTCTCAGATATTGAGCCACCAGTTGCTCCTCTGTCTCGAATAAGTAGTTCCGCGCGATCAATTGGTAGAAGTCCTTTGTGTACTCATCTACCGAACTTACGCCCTGTCTCAACGTATGAAGCGGTTGAAACAAGGTTTGGGTGTAGTCGAAGGGGAGGAAGTGCCCCTTCATTTTCTTCTTCATCTTGTCCCAATCTGCAATCTTTGGTTTACCTTGTCTATTTCGTGAGCGTCGCAGCTGCTCCTACCACTCAGATGCTCGGCCATTCAACTTGATAGCAACTAGCTTCACCTTTAGACGATCAGGAACCTCTTTGTACTCAAATATCCTCTTGACCTCGTTTAGCCAGTCGATGAAGACTTTAGCATGAAGGGTTCCAGTAAATTCGGGCAACTTCACCAGAAAGCCGAGATCTCCGTGATCCTCCTCTCGTACACGGTGCTCTCTGATTTGCCCACACCGGGAATAGGGGTTAATGAAGGTGGACTCGGAGTCGTGGTCTAAAACCTCACGATCCTCCAAATATCGCGCTACCAATCGTTGGGTCAAGTCCGCTACTTGTCTCTGTAGATCCTCGTTCATCACTTCCAAAGTGATTGGGTCTCGAGACGGACCTTCCTCTGCCGGAACATGTCTACTACGATGACCACCACGGCTGCCACGACCTCCAGCCATTGATGCCGAGGCCACAGGAAGAAGATGATCTCTGATACCAACTAACGTCGGGCAGGGTAGTGATTAACCTGCAGGCGGTGGTAACCACGGGGGATTGACAAAAGAGCAAGAAAGGGGAAGACAAAAAGAGAAGAAAGTCTCTGAAACTTCAAAGGGAAAATATAACTCAATAATCAATGAATAAATTTCAACCCACAAGCCGAGTTTAAATAGCTAAAAAGAACTAACCTAGATAACCTAGAAATTCTATCTTCTTATCCAAATTTGCCCAAATCGGCAAATTTTGGTTAAATAGAAAAACTTGTCTAATTCTAAAATAACTAAACAAATAAGATAACTCCTAAAAATCCAAGTTCAACTCGGATTCATATCCTATCCTAAATTGGCATACGAAGTATTACCAAAAATGGAAAAAAAACATCGAAAAACGAAGAAATGATGGGAAAAATAGTAGAATTTGAGGATGAAGGAAAGGTCTATCGAGAAAAGTTGGATGGACCCCACTTGCACGTCGGCACGAGCTTTCCACATTAGCTTTGAGGGCGCGAATCGGATATTGGTAGCCAAAGTTATGGCCAAAATATGGAAACGTGTCCAAAGTGCTCCCCAATTCCGGACTTGGCTTGATCACCTTCCGCCTTTACGTCGGTCCACCAAGTCGTGGTATGCCAAAGCTCTCATGGTGCAATCAGACAGCTCGGCATCGTTTGACTCTGGCTCTCCTGCATCAATTTGAGGATGAAGGAAAGGTCCACCAAGCAAAGCTGGGTAGACCCCACGTGTGCGTCGAGACGAGCTTTCCAGATTGGGGTTGAACGCGTGAATTCGATGCCGATAGCCAAAGTTATGGCCAAAACACCAAACCACACCCAAAACCGCCCCAATCATGGAATTGGCTTTATCGCTCCCGGTTTTTACGTTGACTAGCCAACGTGGCACCATCCGACTCGAGCTTCCTGTATCATATGCTAATTGTGAGGAGTACCAATTTGAGCTCCTCACCTCTCATAGCCGCACTATTATTCCCTGTAAACCAGTGACACTTGTACTATCGGTTCGACCTGGAACCTGTTCTTAAGCATAAATAAACATGGTTTATCCACTTTCTCAATATATATATATATATATATATATATATATATATATATATATATATATATATATATATATATGGTCATGTTACTATGAGGTCGGCCTTACTACTATTCAAGTAAGGTCGCCTCATTTTCACCCATTTTGAGAGTGTTGTTTACAAATCCAACCGTACGGATGGAAAGAACATCGAAAAATATGATAACATGTCGATTTTCATATAATTTTGTGACTGTATGATCATTCAACTTAAAGGATGAAAATTTAACCCGTCTAAAAACACTCTCAAAATGGGTGAAAATGAGACGACCTTACTTGGATAGTAGTAAGGCCGACCTCATAGTAACATGACCATATATATATATATATATATATTGCTCAATATTTTAAAGAAAAATCTTAATCAATGTCAAGGCTTTACTAGTATACCAATCCTAACAAATCAATTTCAAATCAATTTTGAAAATTTAAAATTTAAAATCAATAAAAAAAATTAGAAAAGATCCTAAGGATCCCACTTTATTTGCACATGCTCTGCATCCCAAGGACCCAAACCTGTGGAATAATGCACTCCTGCTCCCAGGTTGGTTCCTCTCCCGGTATTCTGATCAAAATTTAAAGTCTTAATCTAATTTTTTTTATTTAATTTTTTTTACAATTAAATGATATATAATAATTTCAACTATGATAATTAGAGGAAGTTGCATTTTTTTTAGACAAATCAATCAAAACATGACATATTATTGAATAAATATAACCTTCCTTCTTTAGGTTTCATAAAAAAAAAACATCCTTTTTGCATTATTTATGACTTTTATTGTTTAAAAAATTTTGTGGAGATTGAACTTTGGGCCGAATTTTCTTTTTTATTTTTCACTGATTTAAAATTTTAATTAATATCATTAGAAGTATGGAGTTTCCAAGATTCATTTTACATTTCTTTAGATAATAATAATTATTTGGTAATGATTGTAAAATGAGTATAAGTATAGTAAAATGATTATAAGTAAGGGGGCAGCCTTGTTTGAATATTTGTAAAGTAGATAGAGATAAAAGGGATAAGAAAAAGTATGTTCCCTGACTGTTTACTTTCTGATTTTTCAGTCCTTCTGATAAAAAATTAAACTTTTCAGTCCTTTTTTTTAAATTAATTAATTTTTAAGTCCCTGCTGTGAACTTTATCCGTTACCTTTTGATTGAAACCCCAAAATACCCTCCCATTCCAATCCAAAATCCACTTTTTTGTTGAAAAGACACGGAGCATGCAACAGGCTTTTGTCCTTCAGTCCATGTTGTGTACTTCCAGCTTGCGAAAGAAGGAACTCCTCTTCTTCTCCTTCTTTTGTCTCCTTCATTTCGTCTCCTTCCTTTATTCTTTTGCAGAGCAATTGTGTTGTGTTTTTAGTCTTGTAGAGAAGTTACCACGTAAGTGAGTCCGGGGCGGCAACAGGCTAGGTGGGAGAGTTTTGCAAAGATAAATAGTAAAGGTAGATCCACTTTCCCATTGTTTTTTCATTGCTTGCATCGTATAATTATGTTGTTTTTGCAACGACGTTCTTGTTGCAGGATTTCGATGGAAACCATTTTCACCGTCCCACGATATAGTGGAAAAAGTCTAGCCTTGGAGCTTACAGTGCTCACTTGTTGGGAGTCAGTAATGGATGATATATGTGAACGGTGGGACCTTGACCCCTCTAGCATGAGAGTGAGTTATATCGCACCAGACAAACATAGAACAACTTGTCCCATTTACAATTCTACAGACTTTGTGTGTATGTGCAACATTTTTCACTCGTTCGAAAAGAATATGTTCGACCTTATTGTAGACACAGGTGAAGTGACCGTTGCCAACGAGTGCGGGTCTTCGTTTTCAATGTAATTTACTATCTTTGTTCTCTGGCAATGTAAGCCTTTATAATGTGCTTGTTATTTTCCGAAACCGTGCATTACAAATACATAAGCATTTACGATTTTCTTTAAGTCTTTAGAATTGCTCTTATCTCTTTACTATCGACCAAAAGTCTTTAGTATTTTTTTTTATCTCTTTATTATAGAACGTAAGGTTTTAGTATTGCTCTTATCTCTTTATTATCTACAGTAAGTGTTTAACATTAGTCGTATCCGCTTAGTATTACGTCATTCTGTTTAGTATTGTCTCACATTAAAGAATCTTTTTACAATCATCAAGGATCCTCTAGCCGAAAACATGTCCTTGAACATTGTGGGTTCTTCTCAAACTCCCGAGATTGCAGTGCTCAGAGTCGGCGAATGATTTCAAAACGTGGAACACTTTAGGGATGCCCTCTGTGACTTTGTTATCAAAAGGAAATTTGAATTTACCTTCATTAAAAATGACAGAGAAAGGGTGACGGCCAGATGTGCCATGGTAGATTGCGATTGGAGGGTTCATGCTTCTCGAGAGGGAAGTCTGCACACCTTTAGAATAAAGACATTGCAGTCGACACATGTGTGTGGTGGCGGTATCGGGACGAGTTTTCACCCTAAAGCATCCAAAAATGGTTCTGCAATCGTGTGATCCAGAAGCTCAAGGATCATCCCTTGTATCGGGCTGTCGACATTCAACGGGATATTTTGCGAGAGCACGGAGTGTGTCTTCCGTACAAGTAAGCATGGATGGGAAAAGAGGTTCCCCTAAGCATTCTCCACAGGGGTGAGGTACAGAGCTACAATTTGTTGTTATAGTATGCAAAAAAGGTGTTGGTAACAAATCCCGGTAGCGCTGCCGTAATTGGCAGTGATGGTGAGCGATTCAGACGTAGTTTTTTTTTGTTTCCGCGCTTGTGTCGTCGGCTTCAAGTTGGGTTGCAGGCCGTTGTTGTTCGTTAATGAAACACATTTGCTTGGGAAATACGGTAGCATCTTGTTAGGAGCGACGAGCAAAGACTACAATGAAGGATTCTTCCACATCGCATTCGCTATAGTTCACAATGAAACCGACAACAATTGGACTTGGTTCCTCACCACTCTCAGGGATACAATATATCGAGATGACGATTACGACAAGTGCATTACATTCATATCCGACAGATTGAAAGGTCTCGTTAATGCCATCGCAAGGGTGTTTCCTTCATCGTCTCATGCCTATTGTTTACGACACTTAGAGGCGAACTTCATAAAGGGAAATACTAGTCTCCAGAAAGCATTGAAGGAGGAGTGTTGGGCCCTCTTTACCCGCATCACATACGCATATACTACTAAAGAATTCGATGACGCGGTGAACAACCTCCAGGCCGCATCGGCACAAGCGTACCGTTGGCTAATCCAGAAGTCTGATATGGCTCATTGGTCGAACTATTTGTTTAGGGGGCAAAGATGGTGTGAGATGTACTCGAATGTCGCTGAGCCATTCAATGTATGGATCAAGGAGGCGCGCCACCTCTTGGTCACCGAAATGGTCGACTCAATCAAGTAATATTCACTTGTGACTAAAAAAACTCTACTATTTAGGGATACTCTTTAGTATCGCCTATAACTCTTTACTATCGGGCTTAAAGCTTTACTATCTAGTGGAACGCTTTAGTATCCCATATAACTCTTTACTATCAGGCCTAAAGCTTTACTATCTAGCTTAGGTCTTTACTATTGAATGAAAAGCTTTATTATCCCGCAAAACTCTTTACTATCTTACTTAGAGCTTTACTTTTTTTTGGTTGCTTGATTATCTTTTACAATCTTTTACTGTTCTAGGTACAAGCTTATGAATATGATGTATGCCTGGCGCTGGGGAACACATCTTTGCTCAACAATGCATCGGAAGCTTGAGGACACTATCAGGTCAAGTCGCTTGCTCCGCGTAGGCCGTTCAGATGGTAAGCAATTCAAAGTTATCAACCAGTACAGCTACGCGGTCAATTTGCGAACAAGGACATACTTTTGCAGATGTTAAGAAGTCTATGGAATACCTTGCGCACATGGTTGTGCAACAATCGAGACTACGGAGGCAAGTGTATATCGCTTCATGGATGACTACTTCACAGTACAAATGTACGCCAATGCATATGCAGATCATATTTCTCCAATCCTCGACCACGATAAGCCGACAGATGTATCCTGCGTCCTCTAGCTACGACCACCTATTACGAAGAGATGGCCTAGGAGGCCGAGGAGGAAAAGAATTGAGTGGCAAGCTTTAGACGTGAGAGAATTGGTGGAGCGGCTGCCAAAACACTGGCCACAATCACAGGACTTGCAACACAGTAATAGCTGATTGATTTGCTCCGTCTAGGCTTATAAGGTTTACTTGTGATGAAAATTTTTTGCACTTTGAGCACATAGATAACGTAATGCATGGTTGAGTGTCGAATGTAAATATATGTGATTGTAACCAATTTTGACAAATACAAAATGTGACATATACGTTTACAAAATGTTTACAAGAAAACATTTGCTTGGTACAGGATAGTAAACATATAGTAAAAATAGTAAGCACTTGGTACAGTATAGTAAGCACTTGGTATGTGATAGTAACCACTTGGTATAAATAGTAAATACTTAGTCAGAGATGGTAAGCATTTGGTTAAAAAAGTAAAGAGTTAGTCCTGATAGTAAACACTTAGTACATGATAGTAAAGAATTACTCCAGAAATGGTAAGCATTTGGTTAACATAGTAAAGAGTTAGTTATGATAGTAAACACTTAGTACATGATAGTAAAGAGTTAGTCCTGATAGTATACACTTAGTACATAATAGTAACGACTTACTCCAGATAGTAAACAATTAGTCTTGATATTAAACACTTAGAATATAATTGTAAAGACTTAGAGATTCTTTGACGATGCTTCTTCAGTTGCCTGTCTTGCTTCCATTTCCCCAGCGGAGATGTTCAACTGAATCCGTCTGTAAGTATGTGTGCGACATACTCCAACCATAGACGTGGAACCTCAGAGCAATTCAGGCGAAGCTTCTCACCATTCAATATTTGCTCCATGAACTACATGACAAACATAGGATAGTCGACACTGTCCTCTTTTTGTTGAGGGCAGTCGCGGTCATAGGAGAGCGTATACTTGTCGGTTTCGCAGCAATCCGCTAGCTCGATAGTAAGTGCAGATTCAAAAAGAGTCCTCTGCGTTTAGAACAAAAACGGTTAAGCGGGTGCGAATGGGAGAATACAAAATATGAAAGTGACTAACTTACCATTTCCTCAGCAGCCCTGTCATATGTCTGGCTGTTGAGAGAGATGAGTAGTGAATGTACTGTCTCGTCTCTTTATCCAAGACAAGGAGGTGAAAATTCTTGTTCAAAATGATGGGCATAAGAACAACTTCCACATTGTGGAAAAATTTGACTGTATTGGCCATAAGTACGAGGGAGTCATTTGTAGTGTGGTACTGTTTAGACAGTAGCAACACAAAAGGCCTGGTGATGGATCCACTCCCCTTTTATGGGGAAGGTGTTTTCTTCAGGTCATCCAGCAAGATCATGACGAACACGTCCATGACATCGTCGGGCACAAGATCTCTTCCCTAGACTAGTGGGTACAATTGGGCACGGGTAGTAAAAGGTCATTCATTCTTCTAAACAATTGTGTTAGAAGAAAAATCATAATGCACATTAAATTAACAGTTAGCTGAAATACTAAGTAGTTAAGTGATATACTAAGCATTTAAGTGAAATACTAAGCTGTTAAGTAAAATACTATGCTGTTACGTTAAATACTAAGCTGTTAAGTTAAATACTAAGCAGTTGTGTTAAATACTAAACAGATCATGTAGTATGAAGATTGTTCTCACCTGTCAATCATGTAGTTCACTCAGAAACAGATTATTGCTTGCTTCTCTTTGTTCATACACTTGAACCCTGTAGGCTGCTTGTTTTTTAGAATAAAATTTGTCTTGACCGGCTCTATATTTTCCGCGCTGTAGATGGACGCCCCGCGCTGTAGATGGACGCCTCTGCATCAATCACATTTTCAGATGGGTGGTGAGGGGGTATTGATTCTTTGGCAGGAAGTGGATCTCCAATGAGTGTCTCACCAGTGGGGGCCGTATCCACTGCCTCCGGCGGTATGTCGGTTTCCATGATGGCGGGGTTTTTTCGTCGACAGGGAGACTGTCGGCTTCCATAAGGACGGGGACCGGTCCAGCCTCGGCTTCTTCAGCGGGAACTATGGCTACGATAACGTGGGGGACTTTTATGGGCCCTTCCTCGCCAGTGGGAACCAATGTCTTTGCATCACTTGGTGACACGTTCTTCAATATCGCAAAAAGTTTCAATTAATGAGTAGACGTTGTGCCCTGGTTCCTCGCCTTCTCTTTCTGACGCCGGCGGGCTTCCCTCAACAAAATCCGGAGCTTTGTTCTTCCGAACCCTTCTTGACCATAGTTTGCGGGCAACTGTTTCACCTACGATATCCGGCAATGCAATTGGGGATTGGAGGGAAGCTTGCAAGCGCTTGGAAATAGTTACCTTTCTTCGTTTGGCTGGTAGGGATTGGTTTGAAGATTTTCTCGCTACTTGCTCCGTTGCCAAATGTTGGTCCCTAGTAAGCAACATATCTATGTGCCAGTGCATTGCAACGACCTCGTCCAATAGTATTTCGTACGTGCTCTGCAAGAGCTGCATTAAGTCGCGTTGCTTGAGCTTGGGCTTCTCCGAATGGACGAAGTAGGACGAGCGGCATGCGGTTCCTCAGCCCTGCGGTGCCGGGATTTCTTCTCAGTCCCCTTCTGGTTGGGCTTCTGATTACCTTCTGCGACGCTTGGACCAGCATCCATACTAGGTTTCTCCTCCATGGTCGTGCCATGTGGTAGCTGGATATTGGTGACGACAACCTCTTTTGTGTTTGCTGGTGCGAGTTCAGGGAACTTTGAGACAATGTTACTAAAACTTTAGTAGTATTACAGCTGTTAAAAAAAACCGGCATAGAATAGTAAAGACTTTAGAAGAATACTAAAGCCTTTAGGAGAATAGTAAAGACTTTAGTATAATACTAAAGACTTTAGCCGAATTCTAAAGACTGTAGTAGAATACTAAAGAGTTTAGAAGAATACTAAAGACTTTCAACAAATACGAAAGACTTTGGCACAAAACTAAAGACTTAAGAGTTGAAACGACATAGTAAGCTTACTGCTTTCCCCTTGAAAGATGCGATAATTGCCTTGACAGTAGTAGTTTTCTTGCATCTGGTCTCATCGTAACACAAAATTCTTGGTGTCCGGCCGAACTCCAGCTTCTTTCCAGAACCAGTTACTTCATAGAGTCATATAATCAACACGATCAAGCACCCTCTAAGATAGCCTGTATTTGTTTCCTTCTTCTCAGAACAACTTTCCTGTACTCGAGCAGCTTTATGTTGGACGTCATCCATGAGTTATGTATGCACGGACTGTGGCCATGCATATGTCCCCAGTGCCTTTAGGTTATCGGCATAATGCGCACTTCAACTTGGGGTCATGCATGATGTGGTCGGAAATAGGAAGACACCCATCAAATACACTATTAGTAGTTTCACAAAGTTTTCCTCCTCGTCTCGCATATGAACAAGATCCAGCAGTGTGTTTTTTTCATACAATCTTGATTCCTTGAGTAGGCTTTATCGAGGTATATGTCCTCAAATGCAGATCAGGCGGTGGGGCTTTTGAATTCCACTGCAACGCAGTCCAAGGATTATGGCGACGTCCTCTGTCTGGACGGAAACTCACCAAGCTTTCCCCAATTTTAAATTTCTGTAGGCGAACGTCATAATCCTCCATCAGTGCGTCGAGTACGCCTCTTTCTTGAACTATTCACTTCATGCCAAGTAGGGGAGCAAATGGAGTACTATTGATGATTTGTTTGTATCTTCGGCTCATGTGTTTATTTAATTCAGTGAGCGTGTCAACCAGTGGAACCACGTAGCATCTTCCATTAACAAAATTCTCAGCCATGGTGTAGTTACCTACAACGAAAACATAGGATTTTAAATAGATACATAGGATTTTAAACAGATAAGGCAAATATCAAGCGGATTGTCCATTATACTAAACAGATTAGGTCGGTTTTAAACACTTTGTTACCAATTTTTAAGACAACAACCCAAAATGAAACACATTCAGTAAATTATACAGCGAAAAGCACATGAACAACACCACTGGTATACATGGCTTCAATGGCTTACTGTTATACATGAGAAAAGAGCAAATCTTGGAAAACCCTAAACTCTAAATCTCCACAATACGATTACAATCCACATGCACAAATTTCATTCTACCACCGAGGATAGAAAATAGGAAAGAATATAACCCAAAAACAAAAGAAAGCAAGAGAAATCGAACACCGGCGGCGAAGCCCCAATCTCTTCATATAAGAATGTTTAGGGTTGCGGCGTGGTTGCTACCTCCTTTGCAAATTCCGATTGAACTGAGGAAAACGGGAAAGAAAGAGAAGACGAAAGATCGTCTGGCAGAGCTGACGGCGTGGTGGTGGTCTTCTTCGCATGGAGACGAACGGTTCAGCGGTTTAGGGATTTTGCTGAAAAGACAGGGACATAAAGGAGGGGAGGGGAGAAGTTGTTCAGGGGCAACAGCGTCTTTTCACCATTGGAAGTGGCTGACCTGTACGGGCGTGGCAGACAGCTCAACTCCTCCCAAGGGCAGCAGCGTCTTTTCGTCCATTTGATAACGCCGTTTGCAGCAGTTTGGACTGAAAACTAAGTCCCTGGATAAAGGAGGGACTAAATAGGATACTGATAATTTCAGGGATTATATAGGGATTTCAGTAGTTTGGGGGGACTTTTCATTACTTTACTCTATTTTTAACAACATATAATTTTGTTGGTACTTGACAAGCTTCTATTCTTATCCTTGGAGTTTCTAACTAGTGATTGTGTAAAATGTTTTATTATGAACTAAATAGATTAATTGCATATAGTTTCATCAATAATTTTTACATATAAGCCCCCCTTTTTTTTTGACAAAGTAGAGCTAATACAAACTAGTTTAAAGAAACATAAAAAGATTAAGGACAACAAAGACTAATCAAAATTGCAACCGTGCTACAAAAAGCAAATCTTCAAGCTACCGAGGCCTATCACGCCCCTATAAAGTAAGGAAATCCCTGGATTGTTCCTAGCATGATTGGCTAGTGCATCAACCAAAAAATTGACATCCCTTGGGCAGTATTTCAGCTCAACTTTAGGTTGCTCTATCAAAAACTGTTTGATGTATTGGATATTGTTTTGAAGCCTCTCACAGTTGGGGTCTACTTCATTTCTGATCATTTGTAGTGCATGCAGACAACCTGTGTAAATAGATTCAGTGTTCCAGTTCCCAATTCTATACTATTCAATTGCCACTTTTATTGCTTGAACTTCAGCATGAAGACTTGACTCAGCCATACCATAATAAGTACTATATCTTGTCTTTTGTTGACTACAAAGCCTATACCACAATAAGAGGAAGCATCAGTCCAGGCAACATCACACAAAGATGATATAGAATTGGTATGTATTGAACAATGGAGATACTCCCTGAAATATCCCTAAAGCTTCCAGAAGTGTTCTTGGCCCCCTGGGTAATTGCCAAAGCTTACTGAAAAATTTGAGTAGATTGATGTCTTTTGTTATTGAAGATATTATCACATCTAGCCTTCCAAATATTCCAAGCATAAGTGGCTAACAAGCTTTGGTAAAACATTGGTTTATATTTCCATTTCCATTAGCTTTGAAAAACCAGTCACCAGAGAGCATATTACCTATGTTATGAGCATCCCAACCATTGTATTCAGATACTACAAACCAACAGTTTTTGGTTGTGCTACAGTTAACCATAAGATGATTAATGGTTTCATTTGTGAGACCACAGAAGGGACATGAGACTTGGGGGCCAAAACCCAAAGAAAACATATATTCATAAGTAGACAGCCTGCCATGCATAAGCCTACACACAAAGGTTTTCACCCTTGGAGCCACAGGAAGCCTCCAGATTATATGCCAACCTTTCCATTTATTAATCTCAGTGGAGATGTTGTGATTGAGGAAGCCATAAACTTCCCAAGTAATGTTGGCAGTGGATCCAGAGGGAGACTAGACCCACTGTTTCTCCACTTCTGTATTATAAATGCCTCTACAAATCCTATTCCAATCACAAAATGCCCAAAGCAGTTTAAGATATCAGTATTGTTAAGTCTGTCATCAGTTAAGATATCAGCACTGGTCAAAGACTCAAAAGGAATGTGCATATTAATAGGAGTAGGTTTGATAATAATAGGGATGCCAAATAACCATGGATCCTTAAGAAAACTAGTAGCGTTTGGATTACAATTACTGATCCAAAGGTTTGCTTTAATAGAGTTAGCAGTGCTGTAAAGTTTCTTATAAAACCAAGAAACAGAATTTTTATTTGGGGTAGTCCAAGGGTTTAAGTTACAATACGTAAGATGGGCAATCTGAACCCAAAACTTATTTTCATTGTTTAGGAGTGAGAATATGTTCTTAGTCATGAGCGCAATTTTTGCTATTCTTAAATTTCTAATCCCCAACCCTCCCTCGGATTTATCAAGTGTAGTAGTAGCCCAACACATAGAGTGGAAGGAGCCTCCAGTTGTGCCACTAGCCCATAGGAATTTCCTAGACATCTTAGAGATCTGGTCAGTAGCAGTGTCGGGAACAAGGTAGCAAGACATAGAGTATACTGGAATAAACATTAGTGAGGTATTCACAAGTATAGACTTGCCAGCCAAGGATATGGAAGAAGCACACTAGGATTTGAGACTATTGTTGGATCTATTGATTAGGGGTTCCCACTAATTAACAGAGATTCTTTTGGGTGAAATAAAAACTCTAAGATACCTAAAGGGAAAAGAACCGATTTTCATCCCCAGAATATTAACAACTAAATTCCTAACTCTAGTATTAAACCATGAGGGGAAATCGATAGTGGATTTACTCAAATTCGCCTTTTGACTCGTCAGCTGTTTATAGATATCTAGGCATAACTTGCAATTCCCAGCCACAAATCTAGTTGCTCTTGTGACAATAAGTGGATCATCAACAAATAGTAAGTGATTGAAATTACAAGTCAATCTATTATCAAAACCAGGAATGAGATTCAGAGACATGGCATGATTCAACATAGCAAACAGATTTGGGGAAACTAGTAGGAAAAGATATGGAGAGAGAGGATCTCCTTGTCTAATACACCTAGAGCTATTAATCCAACCAGTGGGTTAACAATTGACTAAGAAGGAAAATGTAGGAGAGACAATACATGCTTTAACCCAAGAAATCCAAGTGTCAGGAAAATCCATCACATGGAGAGTGGCAAGGATGGCATTCCATTCCAAGGCATCATATGCCTTTTCAATATCCAATTTTAATATCATCCTAGGGAGGGATTTGGAGTCATATTCTAAAAAATGCACCATTTCTTGTGTAGCAATTATATTATCAAAAGTGGATCTACCTGCAAGGAAACTAGCTTGTTCAGGACCAATGAGCTTGTGGATGACTCCCTTTAACCTATTGGATAGGAGTTTGGAAAGAATTTTGTAGGTCACATTGCATAAAGAAATGGGTCTAAAATCCTGGACCTTATTAGATAGTTCCTTTTTGGGGATTAGGGCCACATAGGTCTTTCCCCAAGATTTAGGTAAATGTGTTGTATGGAAGAAATGGTTGATAGCAAGAAAGAGAGGTTCCCTGACTATGTCCCAATAAAATAAATAAAACTCAATATTGAAGCCATCAGGACCAGGGCTCTTCCCTTTAGGCATACTTTTCAAAGTTCGGAAAATTTCAGTTATGGATACAAGCTTAGTAAGATTAATTCTATCCTTAACAGATAGAGAATGCACATAAGAGGGGAACCTCAAGATAAGCTCTTCTAATGTAGTGTTATTCTTGGTGGTCTATAGGTTAGCATAGAAATCCAAGAAAGCCTGCCCAATAGAGGTTTGATCAGACAGGATGTGTCCCTGTTCATTCACTAGATCAGATACTTTATTTTTATGTCCTCTCACTTTCGCTTGTCTATGGAAAAATTTTGAATTGTAATCACCATGTTGTAACCATAATAGCTTTGCTCTTTGGGTCCATCTCAATGTATTCTATCTAAGTAGTGCATTATGCTTGTTATAAAGACCCCTAAGAGCTACACTCATAAGATCAGAGTAACCAACATTTGATTCTAAAGATTCAAGGTGGAGAATTTCTTACTCTACTTGAAAAATGTTCTTCTCTAGAGATGTGATGTCCTTAGCATTCCATTTACAAAGATAGGATCTAGTTCTAGAGATAAGATGATTGAAAGCATACATAAAGGTGGCTCTGGTCCGGCAATCCAAGGCTTCGCCCACATTAAGATGGCATTTATCATATTCAAATCAGAAAGTTTCGAATTGAAAGACCCTATGTTTATGATGTCAGTAAAATTTAGCAGCAATAACAGAGGGGAATGATCAGAAGCTGTCCAAGGGAGATGCTTGTTGAAATAGGACTCAAACTTAGATAGCTAGGCATTGTTGGCCAAGATACGATCAAGTCTTGCCCACCTCCTAGCTAACCCAAGCTGGTTATTACACCAAGTAAAAGGGGATCCAATAAAACCTAAGTCAAAAAGCTAATTCTCAGCAACAAATTTATTAAACAATTTTAATTTAGAAGAGTAATGATCAAATCGACCCCCTCTGTGTTCCTCAACACTCAAAATAGTATTGAAATCACCCAGTAAAATCCAGGGAAGGTTTAGAGAGGAGAAAGTTTTTAAATCCAACCAAAGGGCTTTTGAGTTTGAATATTCTGGGAGTTATAAATCACGGATAGGATCCATTCTTTGGGGTTCTCAGAGGAAACTATCAAAGGGAGAGAAAATCTAGAAGTAGCAATAGGAGTTATCATACCTACCCTTTGTTTCCAGAGGGTGGCAAATCCATTGGATATACCCTGGGCGGGGATAGCAGCCCACTACCATCCTTTAGAAAATTTCTTGCAAAATTTAATTTCTCGATTGGTATCATATCTAGTTTCTACTAGACACACCAAATCTGGTTGAGAATTTCTCATAAGGGCTTTGATTCTGCTAATTTTCTTAGGAATCGAAGATCCCTTGCTATTCCAACAAATAAGTTTAAGTGTGTTCATAATGGATACTAAAAAGGAGAAGATGGGGTTAGAATAACTCCTCAATAGGGAGAGCTTAAGCATTTTGCTTCAGGTTGTCCACACGCCCCTGCTTCGAGCATATGACTTCCTTGAACTTGTCTCTTCTTACCAAAGATTCCAATTTGCCTTCTTTCTGTACCTACACCAGCGGCATGTCATCATCAAAAAGATCATAAGTTTTATCCTCCTCTTCAGAGGCCTCCTCCATTGCCTTATTGGAGTTTGGTTGTTTGGCCTTGGCCTTGATGGCCAGGACAACTGATGCGGGAGGATCTAGTCAGTTGGTGCCGAGTTGGCAGATCAACGTAAATACTGGAAGTGATCGAGTTAATTCCGTGATTGGAGTAGTTTTGAAGGTGGTTCTGTATTTTGGCCATAACTTTGGCTATAAATGTCGGAATCATGCGTTCGAACCCAATCCAGAAAGCTTGTTTCAGCGAACACCACGTAGTCCCTTAGATCGACTTGGTGGGCACTATATTCAAATTCAAATTTTGTTTTTTTCCCGTCATATCACTATTTAGATTTTTTTTGCTATTTTTACTTATAAATTATTTATATCAAATTAGGATAAGATTTGAATCCGATTTAATCTCAGATTTTTAGAAGTTATCTAATTTGTTTAGAGTTTTAAATTTAGATAAGTTTTAGTTTTGAATAATAATTTGCCAATTTTGGCAATTTTGATAAGATGATATGGTTTCTAGGTTAGTCTTTGAAAGCTATTTAACTTGACTTGTGGGTTGATTTTTCATTATTGAGTTTTGAATAAAAGTATTTTCCTGAATTTCAGAATATTTTTTCTGGTTCTTTTGGTTCTTTTGTTCTTCCTTGTGGTCCTTTGATCAGGCTAGCCCGCAGGATAATCGCTATCCTGCCCGGCGTCAGTTGGTATCAGAGAGCTCTTCTTCTTCCTATGGCATCGGCATCAATGGCTGGAGGTCGTGGTGGCTATGGTCGACGTAGTGGACAGGTTCTGACTGAGGAAGTCCAATACCGTGACCGGTGCGCACTGGAGGCGATAAACGAGGATCTAAAAAAGCAAGTCGCGGAGTTAACCCAACGCTTGATGATTAAGGATTTGCAAAAGCAAGTCACTAAGTTATCAAGGCGTCTTGCGGCGATCGATTTTGATCGTAGTTGTCGTGGGCAGGTTTTGGTTAAGGAAGTACACCACCATAATCATAGCGATCAGAGGTTTGGCCAACCTATCCACGACGATGATGATGATGAGGAGATCTCGCTCATCTACGACGATAATGAGGAGGAGGTGATCTCGCTCATCTACGACGATAATGAGGAGGAGGTGATCTTGCCCATCTATGATGATTACAAGGAGATCTCGCCCATATACGATAATGAGGAGGAGGATATATCGCTCATCTATGACGATTACGAGGAGGAGATCTCGCCCATCTATGACGATTACGAGCAGAAGATTGAACCAACCTTGAAGATTTCAGACGATTCTAAAGATGTTGATTTGAACTCGAGGACGAGTTCTTTCCATCCTTGGGTGACTGATGCAGGAGGATCGGGTCAGTTGGTGCCGAGTTGGCAGATCAACGTAAAGACTAGAAGTGATCGAGCCAATTCCGTGATTGGAGCAGTTCTGGAGGTGGTTCTGTATTTTGGCCATAACTTTGGCTACAAATGTTAGAATCACGCGTTCAAACCCAATCAGGAAATCTCATTTCAGCACGCACCATGTGGTCCCAAGATCGACTCGGTGGGTATCATATTCAAATTCAAATTCTGTAGTTTTCCGGCCATCTCACTATTTAGATAGTTTTTACTATTTTAGTATTAAATTATTTATCAAATTAGGATAGGATTTGAATACGATTTGATCTCGGATTTTTAGGAGTTATCTAATTTATTATAGTTTTAAATTTAGATAATTTTTAGTTTTGAATAATAATTTTCCAATTTTAGCAATTTATATAAGATAATAGGGTTGCTAGGTTCGTCTTTGAAAGCTATTTAACACGGCTTGTGGGTTGATTTTTCATTATTGAGTTTTTGAATATAAGTATTTTCCTGAATTTAAAAGTATTTTCTCTGGTTCTTTTGGTTCTTTGTTTGTTTTTCCTTGTCGTCCTTCAATCCGGCTAGCCCGCGGGATAATCACTATCCTTCCCGACGTCAACAACCTTATCCACCGACCAACCATGACTTTCCAAATGAGGATCCGAGCTTTGGCGAGAATCCTTTTCCTAGTTTAACGAACTTCGAGCCTGATATGAAGATGTTATGAGCCTAAGATTCGCTCTAGTATCTGCCTCAAAATTTACATCCTGTCTAGGATGAGATTGCTACAACGGTAAATTTATGGTCCACTCCTTTAACACAGCTCCAATAGGTGGATTCCCTACACATCATGTGGATGGAATCACTGGTGTGCTAAAGCTTGGCGCAGGGGTAGGATCATTGCTTTCCCAATTAGGGTTCTCAAGAGGGGGCCAAGTCTTATCCTTTGCTGGTTCCTCAGGATATACACCTGGGATGCCTCGGGATCGGTTCGGGCGCCCACTAGTACGACCCCATGTGAGATATGACCCCCCTCCACGTGTCGATTTCACATCTGAATGACCGGTTGCCTATCGGTCCTCGCTGAGCCATAGACCTTGCGGTTGTTTAATGGGGGAGCACGACCGCGACCATGGCCGCGTCAGGGACTTGCTATCTTCCATATTCCAATGTCGTCCTCTGTGGGAATCTTTGTGCTAGTCTGTTGCTGAACCCCCAAGTTTGCTGCTTCATATAACCCTTGCCCCGCCACGACGATCTGCATTGGCTGCGGCTCCGTCGACAGTCCGTCTGGCTGTGATCTCGCCGCCTCGCTAACTACCGGGCTGCAAGGGATCATGTTTCAAGCTGTTACCGTGTATCCAATTCGGCCACAATGAAAGCATAGAGGGGATTTTCTCATATATCATTGCTACCATAGTCTCCTTGTCACCCTCTCCAACCTATATCCACCATTGAAGTGGTTGTGAGAGGTTCAATTCCACACATAGGTGAGTGAACTTTGAGCGGCCAATCTCTGACGAGGGATCATCAACATCTATAGTATAAGGATTGATTTTTAATACGGACCCAAGCAGAGAACCCGAATTTTAAAAGGAATCATTCTCCCAGAAGTCCATCGAAAGATGGTGGAGTTGAACCCACACAGCCGCGATCTCCAGCTTCTCGAAGGCTGGCTGAAAATTTTCCTTCCAGACCATTAATTGAAGAACCATATCATTGATGGTCCAGGACTATCCCACAGTGCCTTCTCTACCATTTCAGGGGTTTGATAGCGTATGTGATAGAAGCTATTGGATAAATCGGAGATGGAGAACTTAACAAGATCTTTCCATTGAGTAGCCAGGGTTGACCAAACTTGGTCTAGGGGCAGAGCCTTCCGCAAAAACTTCCCATATTATATTGTTTGCATCTGAGCTTGAACGCGCTGATGGAAATCAAAGTTTGGTATGTACCTTGGACGATGAACCTTCTTCAACTTCTCAAAATTCTCTCGAGAGTTGATTGTTTAACTACCAAAAACTCTCGTTTTTGGCTCACCTGAGATCCCACGGGACCATGATTTTCCATTTTGAACAAGTGGGGGTGGGGCCCTCACTCCTGTGCCTCCGCCCCCACTCGCCATCGCAAGTAGGGCAGAGATGAGGAAACGAAAGAGGAATCAACGCAGTCGCTCAAGGTCGCGGTTCAAAGTACCAGTCTTGCACATGGAGCATCTCATACCACATATATGCCCTTGGTTCACTGGGAAGGGTAAGAAGGACAAAGAATGAAGAATAGTAATTCTTATTCCTACGTTTGAGGTTCTTATTCCTATGTTTGAGGGTAAGTTTAAAATAGGGTTATGTTTCTATTCTTGTGTTTGCACTATTTCAAAAACTGGGAGGTCACATCAACCAAAACAAGATCAGTCTACTAAATAGTTTTAAAAGTTAGTTATTTTGTAAATTTTTGGTTTTTTTTTATATTACCATTTATTATACCATTCAGCCACACACTATTGAACTAGTTATAAAAATAATGATTTCAAGTAAAAAAAGGAAATTCTTATTTCCTCAAGTAGAGGTGTTACTCATTCTTGTTCTTAAAATTAAAAATAAAGCATGAGTCACGTGGCAAGAATGGCATTGTGGATGGAAGTCACTTGGACAATTACAAGTATTAAAAAGGTCAAATACCCAATTTAGTCCCTCTATTATTACGATTTGTCCCTTTGGGTCCCTCTAATACAAAACGTGCCTTTTTGGTCCCTTTAATTTTACGTTTGTGCCTTTTAAATCCCTCCCTTCGAAGTTTATAGGGACCAAAAAGGCCTGAAAAACATAAATAAAGGGACCAAAAAGACTTGTGGAAGGATTTAAAAGACACAAACGTAAAATTAAAGGAACCAAAAAGGCATGTTTTATATTAGAGGGACCCAAAGGGACAAATCGTAATAATAGAGGGACTAAATTGGGTATTTGACCTATTAAAAACAGGCTAAATTTTAGTTTTTTTTTTTAATTTTGTTATTTGTTTAGTCTCCAAATCCTTTTATGTGTTGAAATGTCTCTTGGTCTGCCTAGTGAACATCAAAGATGTTGTTTCAAATAAAAATTAAAATTAAAATTTTTTAGGGTATTAACAAAAAACAATTTTTTTTATAATCAACTCCATTGGGACCAAAACAATCTTTTAGAAGCCATTTTGGTGTAGGGTTGCACTAGTTTTGGGGTGTTTGTGGTCATTTTGCTCGAAAACCCTTTAATGGAGAAGCTGTTTTGCTTTAAACCTCAAAAACACAAGTCTTTGGAGCAAAACGATCTTTCACATGCCATTTTGCTTTAGAGTTGGGCCTTTGCAAAGAAAAAAGACCTTCTATAAGAGGTCGTTTGGTTGTCGAGTTAGCTCTTTTTGGACCAAAGGAGAACCCCAAACCCTAATCTTCATAACAAAATGGCTTGTCAAAGGTGGTTTTGCTCTAGGGTTGAGACTTTGCTAAGAAAGTTTGTTTTGTTAGGGAATTCCAAAACACAGTCTCTAGAGCAAAATGGTCTTGCACAGGCTATTTTGTTGTAGAGTTGGACCTTTGTGGAGGAAAATGAATATTGAAATCCCCAACCTTTGTAGCAAAATGGCCTTTTATGGTCCGTTTTGTTCTCGAGGTAGGCCTTTGTGGGCCCTTTTCCTCTAGAACCCCTAAACCACAATCTTTGGAGCAAATGGCCTTTCACAAGCCATTTTGTTATAGAGTTGCGCCTATGCAGAAAAAGGTTGTTTTTACTCCAAAACCCCAAAACCCTAGTCATTGAAGCAAACTAGCTTTTTACAAACCATTTTGCTTTAGAGTTGGGCATTTTTGGTTGGTCTAGAACCCCCAAACCTCAATCTTTGGAGCAAAATGACTTTTCACATACCATTTTACCGAGTGGTTGGGCCTTTGTGGAGCAAAAATGACCTTTGAAA
The DNA here is from genome assembly GCA_026586065.1 of Dioscorea zingiberensis. NCBI lineage: Eukaryota > Viridiplantae > Streptophyta > Magnoliopsida > Dioscoreales > Dioscoreaceae > Dioscorea > Dioscorea zingiberensis. The sequence goes on along the minus strand of CM048818.1, from coordinate 48,550,347 downwards.
ACCCCAATGTCTTCTGTTTTTCTCTTAAGTTGGGTCTTTACGTGGTCATTTTGCTCTAGAACCAGAAAGCTCCAGTCTTTGGAGGCAAAAGCCCTTTAATGGTTGTTTTGCTCTAGAGTTGGACCTTTGGAGGATTAAAACGACTTCCTAAACACCCCAATCTCTGGAGCAAAACTACCTTTTCACAGGTTGGTTTGTTTTAGAGTTGGGCCTTTCTGGGGCAATACAACCTTTGAAAGGCCCTTTTGCTCATGTTGGGCACTTGCGGTGCCATTTTGATTCTCTTAGACCTTTGTGCATCTTTGTGGAGCAAAATAGTGTTGTTTTGCTCCAGAACCCAATCTATGGAGGCCATTTTGCTCTATAGTTAGGTCTTTGTAGAAATGTCATTTTGCTCCAAATGACCGTTTTGGCCGTTTTGCTTCATAACCCCAAAACCTCATTCTCTGGAACAAAACTGCCTTTCACATGTCGTTTTGTTCTAAAGTTGAGATATTTGTGGTTGGTTTGCTCTAGAGCACCTGTTTTGGTCAAAACGACATTGTTTTACTTCTATTGGGTTGTTATGATGAAAACGACCCTTCCTCTATGGAACCTTGTGGAGCAAAGACCGTTTTGCTCCACCCTAGTTAATTTGTGGAGGCCATTTTGTTCTTGTGGCCTAACCCCCTTTGGACCTTTATGGTGCTACGGGTCTACTTATGTACATTAAATCTTAAAAAAGCAAAACAACCTTTTTATCACAAAAATATAATACATCTAATTATAAATGTTTTACACACCAATAAACTCACACACATGTCAAACATAAATATTCTATACATTCAAAAACTTCAAAAGGACAAATTTCATAAACAAAATCAAAGAATTAGGATGCTTGCTTGACAGTTTTAAGAAATCTGAACAAATTATAAATTAAAGAGCAATAGAAAAATGATTCATATCACATAACTTTTAGAAAAGTTATAACAGATGTAAAATTAGAGTATGATAACATGCAAACACATCAATGCCTTCAAGCTATTGGTCTTCATGTCCATTCCTATCCATCTCTATTTGTTTGTTGCACTTATATCCTCAAGCTATGCCAACTGACTCATGGTCCATATCTAGCTAGGCTCATTAAGGTCATCTATTTTTGTCGATGGATTAGCATCATCATCGTGTTATCTAATAGTGTGTCTACATCCACCCCATTAGTGTGGAACCTGTCCAAGTGAAGTTGTTTATGTGTGATATGTGTTAGGAGATATTTGAAGAGGTAGATGACCAAAGACTTGATGACAATGTCTCCGAATGTCTCATAATCTATCACGGTATACAATGGGATCTTAAATGACATCACTATCAACAATCAAAGTCATACATAAGTATTCACCATGAAGTTCAACTACAATACACATATTGGAAAAATAATAATTGTATTAAACAATTTAAATAGTAAGATAAAACATGAAATTTAATGAAAATGATTCCACTCACTAAAGCTGTCTCCACAAATCCTTGATGAGTGTAAGTATACAAGTAGCACCTTATGATACTCCAACACTAAGAGATGTAATTGATTATTTCATTTTCCTACCAATGAGCTAAGCCTCATAATTGGTAGACTATTGTCACTCGACTGTCTATCCAAAGTTATAGCTCTACGTCACATAATCTGAATATTCAAGCAATGGATCTATATCACCCATATCTTTCTGGCGTACTAACAACATCAGGTATGTGCTGAAGCAATCTGAACTATCGCATAACTCTAACTAGAAGATTCATCTATGCATGGTCCATGCAAATGAGTAGTACATGTGCCATCCAAATGTCTCTACTTTCAATGTATATGTGTGACAACAACTAGATTAAATCTTGCTTATATGCTATCCACATTACCTACACATAGACATAAGTATTAAACCCAAATAATACACAATTGAAACATATACACACTAGAAGAGCATCCTTACCATATCAGGATGTTGCACACTTAACTCATTCGGACAAGATTTCACTTTCATTGAATGTAATTTGGTACAAAAGTAAGAATTATAAACTATCTAATAAAATTAGACATAAGTTAGTATCAAACACTTTATACATGAGAACAATCATAAATAGATAAATAAATAAATAAATAATTAAAATATTACTTAGCAGCACCCATATGAGTAGTCTAAAGGGAGAACATTGTCACTAATAAATCTCATCAACACAATAGTTGGGAAATGCTCTCCTATCCAAATCTAAGACATAGATAATGAGAATGATAAAAATTATGTGTATAGGTTAATAAAATTTTTTGAATTAATATATATCTAAGCAAAAGGATGATACATGTAGCAACGTGAAGAACCCTAGATACTGATCTCTATTAGGAAATATAGCCTTCGACAACTGACCATACAAATAAGATAAAACAACTGCTCTCTATGCTAATCTCCCACAACGAGCAAGGAATTATCAACCATCTCAAGGAGACATTGTCCCTAGAACTGTCTAAAAATAAAAATATGATCCAATAGTGTATAACATAAAAACACGTGCATACTGCTCATCATTGTTCGCCTAATCCTATATCTCTTGGATACTTTCCAACTTGACCTTTTATATTCAGGTTTTTATTTGTATATTGATACAGGAGGCTCGAGTCAGGTGGTGCCACGTTGGCGAGTCAACGTAAAGACTGGGAGCGATCAAGCCAATTCCATGATTGGAGCGGTTTTGGGTGTGATTCGGTGTTTTGGCCATAACTTTGTTTACAGGCATCTGATTCACTCGTTCAACCCCAATCCGGAAAGCTAGTCTCGAAGCACATGTGGGGTTACCCTTCCTTCATCCTACAATTCCACTATTTTCCCTATCAAACATTAGTTTTTTGGTGTTTTTTTTTTCATTTTTGGTAATATTTCGTTTGTCAATTAAGGATAGAGTTTGAATCCGATTTAACTTCGGATTTTTAGGAGTTATCAGTTTTTTCTAGGGTTTTTAAATTAGATAAGTTTTAGTTTTGAATAATGATTTTTCAATTTTGGTAATTTAGATAAGATGATAGGGTTTCTAGGTTATTCTTTTGAAGCTATTTAACCTAACTTGTGGGTTGATTTTTCATAGAGTTGAATAATATTGTTTTTTCTTAAAGTTCAAGAGACTTTTCTTCTTTTTTCGTCTCCCCCTTCCCTTGCTCTATTGGCAATTCACTGATTGCCACCGTCCGCGGGATAATTGCTACCCTGCCGGTGTCAGATATTCTCGAAGAATTAGGAGCCTTGTCATGGTGACTTTTACTTCGAAAGTTCATGATGAATCCCCTGTGATTCAATTTCTTATACTCACGAGCTTTTGGAATATTTGATACTCTATAGAGCAAGAAGTTAACAATTGTATTATTTGATTGAAGGATGACCCACTGTCATTTGACTACAACGTTGAAGAGAGAGTGAATGATTTTGTCGCAGCAACAGTAGCTCAGGTAGGTCATCTTATTTATTATTTTTGACAAATACTTTTATCAAACTTTTCTTCTGGCTCTTGGGATCTATTTGAGATTGTTAAACTTGAGGAAAAAATGGAAGCTTCTATTAATTCATGTGTAGCATTGTCCATTATTAATTATTAAACATTTGTAAAACGATAAACTGCATTACCTTACACTTGAAAAGGTTTCAAGTCCAAATATGGGTTATGGTGTGTACTTTACATGGCGATGAGGCTGCATTTTTTTTTGTTTTTTTTTTTCACTATTTTCTATACAAATAATAAGATGATATCTTATTTCTAGTAGTTTTTTTATTAAGAATCATGTCAATTTTATTCATGGTAACAAACAAACTTCTATCTGCTTTAGGCAAATATTACCAAAACAAATCACATCATGTTCACAATGTAGACAGATTTTAAGTACCAATATGCAAATTCCTACCGAAGCCCTAGTGGCCGAACAGTAAACCGGTCGCGCTCCTCGACACCCACCCGGGTTCGAGGATGCTTGAACGCAGCGGACTGTGGCGTCCCTGTGCGCACACGCTGAGAATCTCGCGATGTTGCGGCACGGATTCGATCCCGGGTCTCGCGGCGCCCGTTGGTAACATTAGCTAGGCGGGGCTGACCGCCTGGCTCTTATGTCCAAAAAAAAAAAATGCAAATTCCTGGTTCAGACGGCTAGATAAGTTCATTCACTATGTGATCAAGGTACTTCTTCAATAATGCTTTCTAGAAGGTTCATTTGTATTTCTTTAATAATCCAACTGGGATTTTCTGTTAAATATTCACTTTGTTGCATGCAGAAGTTTGCTAACAAAATTTTCTGTTTGTTCATAAACACTATGCTTTTGAACTTTAAATTTTGAAGTTTGCCATTACAGTAGGGATGGTTTGGTTTAACCACACATTAAAATCTACATTTAAATTGGCATCACATCTACATTTCTATGTGTTATCTCACTACAAGAAAACTGGAGCATCATTGACGGAAATTTTCCAACAAATTGTTTTCCGTTGGTGAAAACAATATCGCCGACGGAATTTGTTAAAGCCTTCCAACGGAAAGGATTTGTCACCTCAGAATATATTAGTGACGGAATATAATATTATCACCAACGAAAAATTCCGTTGGTGATAGATTCCGTCGAAAATTCCGTTGGTGAGAATTAATTAATTTTTTCCATATATAAAAAAATAAGGTGTTATATATTAGCGACGGAATTCTGGATTATCACCTACGGAATTTTGAATTATCAACAACGAAATTTGGTACTATCACCAACGGAATTCTGTATTATTACTCACGGATTTTTTTGCATTCACCAACGGAAATTGTAGTTTTCAGTGACGGAATTATCAGATATCACCAACGGAATTTTAGGCTATCACCAACGGAATGTTGAATTATAACAATTTCTATATGTATATACATACATAATGTATGTATATATTATTATTATCATATCTATTAAATAATAATAATTAACAATACAAATTTTTAATAAAGTGTATTGAGCATTAATAAAGTGTATTTGAGAACATGAGTATTTGTAGGTTAAAATAATTATAAAACTTGGTACACATTATGAATGTATTTATGTACAAAATTCAAAAAAAAATTCGAATTTTGTTTTGAATGTATAATAAATGGTGAAAACTTCATAAATATAGGGAATGTTATATTGAGCAAAATGGTTCTAGTTTAAATATATTATTATTTTTATAGTCTTATGTCCAGTTTTAAGGATTTAAATAAAGAATATCATTATGTTCAATGAGTAAACTGTAAAACACCAAGAAAAATAAACCCTAACTAATCTCTTGCCCTCGCCTTCATCTTCGCTTCGGTTTTATGTAGATCTATTTGAATTTAACGAGATACATAAGTATTCAAAACTATATGTAAAAAATAATTATCGATTAAATTAACTAATATTAATTTTTAAAATGTATATTGCCATTTCATGAAGAAGGTGTTGAAGTATGGCTCATAAATATTCAAAATTATATGTAAAAATAGATATTTATTATTATTATATTTATATATAATTTTCCCTTATATATAATTTATTAACCCCTGACTCATAAATTGCCATAAAATTTACTTTTTATACTTTAAGATTTAAATTTATTAAATGTAATTTGTTTAACTTTGTGTTCTAATTGTTTATTAAATTGCTATTATGCTTGTTAGGATAAATAAATTATAAGATATTATTCAAGTTCTAAATAAATAATATCACTATTTTGCAGGGATTAAAGTGTAAAAAACCACTAAAAACCCAAAGTGACGATGGGGAAAAGCCCGTCGGACAAGATCGTGATTTTGAGGAAAACTTAGAAACCCTAATTCCGAGAGCGGCGGACGAGATCGTGAGAACGATTGAACTATGGCTCGCCGGTGACAGGTAATTTGATTTTTTTTCTTTCTTTCTTTCATTCGATTTTGGTTGTCCATCATCTCTGCAAAATTCATTCTACTTGTAGTGAGGATCCTGAGGCTCTCTCTTCCAATTATCCACCCTCGCTCTCTCTTCCTCTCTCTTGCCCTGCCCCACGAGATCCACCTCCGACGACGATCAGGTATAAAGCTTCTATCTTCCTGTAGATCTCCCCAAATCTTGTTTCTCATAGATCATGCAAACTTGTTTCCAAGGACGGAATGGAGATTGAGAATTATCTGCTCTTCTTCTGGTGAGCATTTGCCTCTCTTGATGTTTAGCCTCAAGTAGTTTGTCCATCTAAGCCTGCAGATCTTGCCACATCTATTGAGTCCTGTAGGAAGATCAAACAAATTAACAACACATTTAGCTAAGAATAGTAATGCATGGCCATTGGGAGATATCTACAGAGAGGGAATTAAAAGACATTGCCACCACCAAATGCAATGAGTAAGTGTCACAGATCTATTGTTATTTTTTATAATTAAGGATCCAAATATGAACCCCCCAAATTGATAGATCTTGTTTTAGATAAGGTCATGTATCACCATCCTAAAACACAACAAGAAGCCACATGAGAACACTATTTGTCATGACAATTCATATATTTACTTAATCACACTAATAAACCACCTTTCTATTGGCCTAATTGTGAATTAATGATACAAAGATCCTACCACCTTAGCCCAAGTGATCTTTTAAGTCCATTTGAGGGTCAATGGCTGCTGACGCCCCAATTAAACAAACACATGCTTAAGATGCCCTCAGGCTCAAGTATTATTATTTTAAGTCATGTTAGGATTCTATGAGTCATTGCAGTGAAAGTGTACATGTTTTTATATTGGATGAGGGTGCATTATTGGTGCCCTTCTTTATATTATATTCAAGTTCTATATAATCAATTTGATATATCTGTTAAGATGAACCTGAGATTTCAATTTTTATTTATTTACATCTTGTTTTTGCTATTCTGACATCATTTTATAAAATCCAAAAAAGATAGTAGTTGTTATAATGCATATATAGCGATGTCTTCCATATTTTACACATTGAGTTGAATTATAAGTTAAATTATAACTCTAGTTTATAATTTATAGTGAATACTAATCAGATTTTTAAGTTGGCCATTCTCATCACAGCAAGGAGACCTTCCCATTGTTTCCCAAACTAGAGAAGTGGGAGTGCTTAAGGTCCTACCTAGCCACCACCCAAGCAGGGGCTTCTATATTTATACACTTCTTGGCCTTTGGTTTTGGTCATACATTAGTATTCTGACGTGGCTTATCCACACTGTTTCAAAAAAATAAATACATTAGTATTCAAAGTTAAACCCTAGTTAAGCCACTCGTCACTTGGATTTACCATAAGACCCTTCATGCAAGACTTACTCATCCAACAAACAAATTACACGCATGCATGCTAATCAGAGTTTTTCAGTAAGACTCTTTTATGACCATATCAGTCCTTAAACAAAAGTGTTTAACCATAGTTTAACCAGACGAGAATTAAAAATGCAAGAGCCTGTCAGTTAACTTGGATTTATACAATAACACCCTTCCTCTTCTGGTAAGACCAACTCAAATGCACATAGAATTAAACATGCAAGAGCTTGTCAGCCAAATAATATGATTGAAAGAATATTTTTTCATTTTCATGTGCTAAAGAACTATTTTTCTCAATTAAAACCCAACATGATTTTATAGCTTTAATAAAATCTCATAGAATGGTTGATATTTCATAAGAGATGAAAATAACTCACTATGACTTTTAATAGAGCAAGAAATATTAAAGCGAATATTATTCATCTAAACATTACTTTCTGGTGTTTTAAATCATTTAGGATTGTACAATGGCTAATGATGGATATTGGGCATGTGCTCGTTTAGACGAGAATGGATATATAATAGACCAATATCTGGGGGCAGTTGAAGAGTACATAACTTTTGCAATGAACGAGCAATGGTTTACTAATGGTGATAGAATTAGATGCCCATGTTTGAAATGTCAAAAGCTTCCATTTCTTAAACACAATGATGTGCCGCGACACTTATACTATAGTGGTTTTTGTAATGAGCCAGTGTCTGGTGTTGGACAATTATCCAGAAGTAGAGAGGAAGTTGAACAATTATACGGTGTGGAAGCTGAAAATCCATATGCTAATATGGTCAGGGACGCTTTTTACTCTAATTTTGACTCTAATTGGAATTGTGACAGTGAGTCAATGACAATGCAGCATGAACCCAGTTTAAGGCCATCATCTTTTTTTTTTCTTTGTTGAATGATGCGGATGAGCCATTGTGGGCTGGTTGCACAAAACACACGACACTATCGGCAGTGTCACAGCTGTTAAATTGTAAATCTGAATTCAACATTAGCGAATGTTGTTTCAATCGTCTCATGGTTATCATAAAGGATATACTACTAGAGAATAACAATTTGCTAGAGAATTATTATCAAATGAAGAAGAAGATGGCGGCATTTGGTCTTCGATATATCAAAATTGATGTATGTGACAATAATTGCATGTTGTTTAATAAAGAATTTGAAGAGTTGGAGTACTGTTCGGTATGTGGTCATCCTCGATACAAATCAAGTAATACAAGTGAGAGGAGGGACCCAAAAATTCCTTATAAGATTTTGCGATACTTCCCACTTATACCTAGGCTTCAGAGGCGTTTCATGTTAAAGAATATTGCAAAGAATATGACTTGGCATGCACATAATCGAAGTTCTCCAAGAGTGTTACATCATCCGACTGATGGAGAAGCATAGAAACACTTCAATCGTACACATGAGTCTTTTTCTAGTGAAGCGAGGAATATCAGGTTAGGAAGCGAGGAATATCAGGTTAGGGTTATGCACAGATGGGTTTGCTCCTTTTAAGAAAGATGCGAGACCATACTCTTGTTGGCCAGTAATGCTCGTGATATACAATTTACCTCCTCGGCTGTGTATGAAGCAACTATATTGTAACGCCCCGACCCGATCCCGGGACCTCGGGCACGTGTGCAGACCGGCCGTAGCCGAGTAGAGACGGGCCCCACCCGGATACAAGGCCTAAGTGTGTAAGCAGATAATGCAAAATAACAACTTAATTTATTCAAAATAAACAGAGTTTAGCGGAAATAAATAACAAGGGTTCAGGTACCCTACAAATATCAGGCCCTAAGGGGACCTACAAAACATAACATCTCACTCAAAACAAAAGATAGACAAGGTCCTCGGACCTCTGCAAATCACCCGACCCACGATCGGCTCAGCTCCTGCGTACTAGTGTCCTACGCCTCAGGATCTGTAAACAGGAGAAAACAAGTGCATGAGCTTTCGAATGGAAAGCTCAGTAAGTACCCCTGCGGGGTTCAAGAAAATATGATATCAAAAGACATGAATATCAAAAGCAAACTCGGGGCACGCCCCTCAAAACAAGCCCTAGGAGTCTATCACAATAAAATAACAAGATCGTGACTCCTAGCTAAGAGTTCCAATGGAAGCTTCTCAATCGTCTCCCCCGGTCAGTACCATCAGCGAACCTGCTGAGAAAACGACCATCCGGTCGCTACGGCCCTCGGGTCGTATGTCGGTAGCGCCACCTGTCTCTCATGTCGACATGGTCAGTGATCGACCCCACCGGACCCAGCAAGGACATCCAGAACACTCTCCCTCTGGCTAGGAGTGCCGGAACGTCAGGGTGTCCCGTCCCCAACGCTCTCGCAAAATCTGGAGCTCACCTGCTCCACTGAATCCGGGACGAAGAACAGTACAAGTAGGGATCCCAACATCCCAAAACAATCAAACATGCTATATATGGATTTCAACAAAATTCATGGAAGCATGTATGAAAACAATATGTCACAACAAAGACATAAAAATAAAATCCCCGAAGGGAGGAACAAGGCATGCTCAACATGCAATAACAAGGTCAAGAAATACTCATCAAAGAGTAAAGGTGCTAGGCCGAAGTACTTACCTAAAATCGCAAAGCCTCGTGCTCCACGGGACTTCTCGGCGCATCCAAGTCAAAATCTGATAAGTAAAAATCTTATCTCAATAAGATACTCGTCTAAGAATATTGCATCTACTATGCATGCTCTAATGGGCCCAAGTCTGACTTGTGGGCTTTCCTACCTCCTGGTTAAACCCAACCCTAATTGAATCTATTCACGAGTCCAAACTTCGTTAATTAAAATCATTTAATCAACCTATCTCCAGCTTTAGTTAAATCCTTAGATTTAATTAATCTTGAAATCATCTAAACATGGTTCAATTGATTAATTCACTTAATCCAAGAGAATGATCCCACTATTGAATTATTTAATCAGCTATTAAATAATTCAATTACTTTTATTTACCTGGAACTATAGTTCAATCTAATAATTCAACAAATCTTTGGAATTAATCCAACCACTAAATTATTTAATCGCTCATTAAATAATTTAATTATTCCAATTAAATAATTAAATCAATCTTAGAACTAGCAACTATAGTTAAATTAAACCCAGAACATTCTAATTAATTAAATCAAACCATAGTTCATTTAATCCCATAGAACAATTCCTTTTAATTGAGCCTACAAACCCAGCCCAAACCCTTATGCAACAGTCCAAATAATGGGCCAAGCCCGACTGAATCAAACCCAATCTCACTTGGTTAATTACTTGATTACCTGATTGCTTAATGGTTACTAATCAAGATTATTAAATCTATCAGAGAAAAACTCTCCAACTTAACTAATTAATTAATTAATTAATTAACTAATTAATTAACTAATCTCACTGTCTATCAATTAACCTCACAATTAATTAAACTGATTAAGTTTAATTAATTCCTAACTATTCTCCTCTAATTATCCACAATTAAATAATTAAACCATAGTTTTAATTAAGCTTAAATCAATTAATCTCAATTAATTGATTAACTAACTTAATTAATTCAGTTTAAAATTAACACCCAACCAGAACAGTGCATCTATTAATAAATTTATTTAATTAAAATTTCTAAATCAACGAATTTATCCAACCTTTTTATAAATCCAAATTTTATAAATTAAATGTTTATCTATTAATTTATCTAATAAATCCTATCCTATTTCTCTCTCTCTTCTCTCTTCTCTTCTCTCCCGCCTCCCTGTCTTTTCTCGGGCACCCGTCGAGAGCAGGGATTGCGCCGCCGTGGTGGAGCTCCGGTGTCCGCCTGGTGGTCGCCGTCGAGCTCCCCGGCGGCCCACGCCCGGAGGGGCCTGCGCCGGAGCCTCCCTGGCCGGTAGCCGCCTCCCGCTCTCCCCACGGTTCACGCGGGTGCTCACATCCAGCGCCACGCTCTGCGGCGTTGAACCCGTCAGCAACGGCCGGTCGGGTCGCCATGATACTCCCCGGTGTTGCTGCCCTAACACTCTAATGCATGCATACTGGCCGGAATTAAAAGACAGAGAAAGCGAGGATCACTCACCGAGAGGCGGCGAAGCTCGTGTAGCTCGCGCAAAGACGCCGGAGATGTCTCTGATTTCACGGGCGGCGGCTGCGACGACACCTCCCTCCCTTCCTCTTCCTCTCCCGACTTCTCTGTGAACCCAGTGGTCTTCAAGCCTCCTCCCTTTATAGGTTCCACGGGGAGATCGAACGAGATCCTTTCTCGTTGATTTGAGGATTCTTCTTCGAATCCTTTCCATTCCCATCGCTCGAAAACTGATGATAAAGACTTACCATATCTGCTTCTTTCCTTCTGTGCAGATATATGCTCAAATTGTTGGCGTTAGGCGTCGAAGGAGAAGATGAACAGTAGAGCCTCGAGATCGGTTTCCACTTAAGATCCTGCGGCTCAGATCGTGTGCGCACGGTAGGGATATGCGCACCCTTACTTCTGCTCAACGAATCGAGCGGCTGAACGGTACCTCGTGATCGGATCAACACAGATCGTCAGATCCTGGCCGTCTGTTCCCTTCTTATACAACTTCTCCGTTCCTTTTGCACAGAAGACCCCCAACTTTCCAATTTAATCATTTAGTCCCTGTTCTGAGAGAGATGCACATATTTACTTATAATCCTTCTACTTTTTCCGTATTTCCTTTTGGTCCCTTTACAGAGACAATGACCTTTACCTTGAGCTCCCCAAACTTTATAAAATCTCCAATAAGCCCTTGGCAGCCAATTAATTAATAATTTCTATTATTTAAATTCATTTGAATTTAAATTCTAATTTGGTTTCTTTTAATTAAATCCCATCTCTACCAAACTTAGGATATTCCCATTAATAATTTTTTTTTATTGATTTAAATCAGCTCTCTCCCCCTTCCTTCTAAGTCCCAATCATGATTAAATTAGAGGGTTCCCTAATTTGATTAATTTGGTCACTTCCAAATTTAATTAGATAATCCTCTAATTTTTCCCTTTAATAAATTATTACATAATTTATTAACTCCTTATTTAATCTCCCTCATATCCATTTTACCATAATGCCCCTTAGGCAAATTAATTCGATTAATTTTATTAATAAGCAAAAACTTAGGGAAATTTTAAATCCTTTATTTTGCTACAAAATCTTGGATTTTACATATATTTATTCCTTAATATGGTAATTCCGGGGACAAATAGTCCATCTCAAAACATAGATGTGTTCTTGAGACCTTTAATAGATGAGTTGCTAATTTTGTGGGGGTTTGGTGTTCGAACCTTCGATAGTTATAGGCAAGAATATTTTTTACTTTGGGCAGCATTAATGTGGACAATTAGTGACTTTCCTGCGTATAGTATATTATCTGGATGGAGCACTCATGGAAAATTATCTTTCCCTTATTGTATGACAAGTTTGAAGTCATTTAATCTAAAACATGGCAGAAAAGCATGTTTTCTTTATTGTCACCGACAGTTCTTGCCTCCTGATAATCCTTTTCGAAGGCAAAGAGATAAATTCAGAAGGAGAGTTGATCAGGATCCTCCTATTGAGAGATTGTCAGGTGAAGAAATCTTGAGATATATTGATAGTTGCCCAGATTTGACATATGGCACCAAATGTCCCACACAAAAACCAAGGGGTCCACTCATCATTGGACAAAGAAGAGCATTTTTTGGGAGTTACCATACTGGCATACAAATTTAATTCGTCATAATTTGGATGTTATGCATATTGAGAAAAATGTTTTTAATAATATATTCAACACCATGAGGGACATTAAAGGCAAGACAAAAGACAATGTAAAGGCTCGGTTAGATATAGCAGACTACGGCAAATGGCCAGCTTTACATTTGGTGGAAAGGAATGGAAAAACAGTCAAGCCTACGGCTTCATATGTTTTAGCGAAGGAGGATCGATATAGAGTGTTCAAATAGGTGAAACAGCTTCGACTACCTGATGGCTTTGCGTCCAATATAGGGAGATGTGTTAACTTGGAAGAAGGCAAGGTCTATGCAATGAAAAGTCATGATTGTCATGTGTTTCTGCAACGATTGCTTCCTGTTGCTTTTCGTGATTTGGTGCCCACCCCAATCTGGGATGCAATTACTGAGCTTTCCAATTTCTTCCGAGATCTTTGCTCCACCAAAATAACTGTTGACCATATGGAGTTGTTGCGGAGAAATATCATCGAAACAGTTTGCAAATTAGAGAAGGTTTTCCCACCCGGCTTTTTCGATTCAATGGAGCATCTAGTAATCCACCTTCCTTACGAGGCTGAAGTTGGTGGACCGGTCCAATATCGTTGGATGTATGTGTTTGAAAGGTATACTAATATATACATTTACAATCTTTACCGAGTTCAAGTGTTTTTTTGCATCATTACAAAAAATATTTTATTTGGTTATGAAACGTAGGTTTCTACATCAATTAAAAAAGAAAGTGAAAAACCCAGCTTGTGTTGAAGGGTCTATATGTGAAGCATATATCATTGAGGAAATTGCATCATTTTGTGCCTTATACTTTGAAGACAATGTTGAAACAAGATTTACTCGAGTGCTATGTACTGATGACGGAGGTGAAGTAGGTCCAATGGGATGTCTTTCGATTTTCAAACATCTTGGACGCCCCCTGGGACCAAAAAAAAAAAAAATACTCGATATCTGACAACAAATGAGTATTTGGCAGCAGAATTATATGTTTTGATGAATTGTGAAGAAATGATTTCGTATATTGAGTGAGTAATATTTATTTTTTTGCTCAACTTCCTTATTTTTTTGGACAATATTGTTTACCATATCGATTTTATATGATACGATTAAGGACATTCGATGAAATGGTGAGGAGGAATAACCCACGTGTTACTGATAAAGAATTGGAGAAAGCACGAGAGACCACATTTACATCATGGTTTAAGCAATATGTATTGAAATTCGATATTTCTCCTAGGTCGAAGAGAATTGTTCCGAAATTGATCGTCATATTGCTCAACTCGCTCATAGTCCATCTCGTTTGGTAAACTGCTATAAAGGTTACTTTGTGAATGGTTTCAAGTTTCATACCAAAGAATATAGCGGTAATCGGCCGACATTGAATTGCGGGGTATGCGTGAAAGGAAATTGTTATAATGATTATAATCGAGACTTTTATGGTGTCTTGCTAGATGTAATTAAGTTGGAGTATTTCAGGGAAAGAAACCGCATTGTACTTTTTAATTGCCACTGGTATGATACAGATAAAGGAGTTCGGGTGGATCCTCGCCATGGGCTTGTGGAGGTTAATTATAAATCAGTACTTGGCAGTAATTAACCATTTGTATTAGCCGAGCAGTGTCATCAAGTTTATTACGGTCCTTATCCCTCAACAAATCCTCATCGCCGAAATTGGTGGGTTGTGTTCAAAACCAAGGCAAGAAGTAGGTTTCACTTTAACACCAGTGAGCAAGAAGTACCTGATTTAAATGAAGGGGTTTATCAAGATGTTGAAGTGTCTAGACCATTAAATGCCACATATTCAGAAGATATTGACAATGAAAGAATGATTTTTCATGATGGTATTGAAGAAGTTCACGATGAGGAGGAGGAGGAAGGAGAAGAGGAATGTGAAGCAAATGACGATGAAGATGAAGATGAAGATGAAGATGATGATGATGATGATGATGATGATGATGATGATGAGACAATTAATGATGATGATGATGGCTAAGAACATTCATTTCTTGCCTTCATTCTACTTAGACAACAAGTTTTATTCTTCTAAATTATCTCTTGTTTGGACTCTAAATGCATTCAGTTATATGCTTTCGAATCTCCCTTCTTTCTGACTTCAGCAGATTTGTGTGTGTTACTCTTTATTTTTTTTGTGTGTGTGCTTCTGAATCTTGATGATTCATCCTTTGGTTTTGCATGTATAATGTTCAATGCAGATTTAAACAATCTGAAGAGCTTGAATTTGGATTCTTGTAAGATCGTGGACGAAAGGTTGTTGAGCTTGAAAGGTAAGCTCTATGATTGCTTTCAAATTGTCAGTACTATTTTGTCTGGCTTTATTTCCATTCAAGGCTCTGATCAGGAGATTCATTTGTGGTTTTAAAGGGATCTCCAATGCATAATCAAAAGCAAAACTTTTGTGTGAGAATGCTGATATATAAGTGACAATTGTCTTTTTATCTTTCTCAAATGAAGAATTAATAAGCTGTATCCTTTGAGTAGTGATCTTCTATAGCTGAAAATAATTGTTGGCAATGTGTTCCTTTAAAAAAAATTATACAATAGCCCTTTTTCCTCTCACTAGATTGTTTCATTCAAACAGTTTGTTATATTCTTGTTTCTCTATTAATATCATAACTTTCTTACAATTGTACTTAACATGTACTTGTTTCTTACTAAGATGGTGATATTATTGTTCTATTAGATACATCATGCATCGAGCAAAAGCTAAGAAAAAATCCAAGACGAAGAAATCTTTGGAAGCAAATGCACCTAAGGATCTTCCAAGTCAAGTGGCATGGGAAGGATGGTTCAGACCGCATCAATCGTCCTCACAAAGTCCACAAGGGATGAACCAACCTGCTATTGAAGATGAAGAAACGCAAGATCCTAATATGACAGCTGAAGAAACACATGATGATGTCACCCCTGAAGTAGAGAAAAATAAACGCCCACGAGGTCCCAACAAAGAAATACCCACACCGGCAAATCCAAATGAGCGAATCTTCATTAATATTTTACATGATGAGTATGTTGGACTGTTTAATTTATTTATTTGTGCTAAAGTCATACTTGACTCAACTAATTCCGTCTCTTGTTTTTCTTACTATGATAGGAAATTTGTAGACCCTAAAATTGTTAGAACAGTTACAAAGTGTATCCAATTACACTTCAATGATGCATGGCCAATATGGAAGAAAGTTCATGTAGCTATCAAAGATTAAATGTGGGCAAAATTTGAGGTGCGTATTTTCTCTCTTTGTGCATAACTTTTATTCTAGCTACCGCTATGCTCTTGTTTGGTGTTTTAATAAGTTGCAAATCATATGGAATTTAAGCTATACATAGCCTTTATAATTAAAATAGTGATGACATGCTTGTTATTGACGTGTAGGCAAACCTAACACAAAGACCTTTACCAGTAGTTTTGTTGTGTTTTAAACACAACCAAATTACTGCTAAAGGTCTTTGTGTTAGTCAGCAATTCTGAAGAAATTTAAGCATTTAGTTAGCATATAAAATTAACCAAATTATGGCACTAAATAAAAACTCATAATTAGTTTTTGATGGGATAATGATCCTAAAAACACACAAAACAAATGAAATCTATAAGAAGAAAAGGAAACAATTGGATAATGTTTATTGACCTCGAGAAATTAGGCCTTTCTTGAGGCTTTCAGAAATTGAATGCTTTGAATCAGAGAGAGATTCATGCTCTGCACTAGCATTCTATCATAAGTTCATGGAGATGCCAACAGATTCTTGAAACACTAAATAGAATCCTTTGGATATCTCTTGAGGTTGTCATTGTAGTCTACAAAGTACAACCCAAATCTGGATGTGTAGACTGCTGCCCACTCCCAATTGTCCAGAAGAGACCACGCAAATAGTTTAGATGTATCACATTGTCACATGTTATTTTGATTCCAAAGATGAAACATCATTAATATTAGATTTGATCTCTTTGTTGTTATATCTTAATTTGTATACTTATCTCTCTTTATTTTACGATTACAAATAATTCTCTTACATATACATTAAAAATATATATAAACCCACTTTCTCGTATTTGTTTTTACCCATGTGTTATTTGATAGGAAAAATTTATGTGGCCTATTGAAAAAGCAAAAGTTGTGAGAGCAATTTGGGAGACTACCTGCAAGGAACGGTTGCGTGGAATGTTGGAAGAAGAAAGAAAGCGGGCAATGAGACATTTTGGTGTTAATGATATTTTGAAGTGCAAAGGTTACAATGTAGGTTGGATTCGACTTGACATTTGGGATCGATTGGTTGAGAATGTGTGGACTAGTGATGCGTGGAAAAATCGATCAATTATTGACAAGCAAAATAGGATGACTGAGAAAGATGGAAGCATCACCAAGCATACTGGTGGATCGATCCCTTTTATGATTCATACGGAGAGGATGGTATGTACATAATTTATATTTTAAATTTTACTTGCACGTGTCATATATATTCTCTTATTCAATATCTTCATGTAGGAAAAACAACTAAACCGAAAACCAACCTATGGAGAATTGTTCAATCACACCCACAAACGTGAGAAAGGTCAAGGTGATTTTGTTGATCATAAGTCTAAGAATGTCAGTGTAAGTGTATGCTCGTTTAGATATGCACTTTCTTTACTAAGTGAGACTTCTTTGATTAATTTTTATGCTATGGTAATTTTGATCAATAGACTAATGGGAATATCAGGCATGCGTTTCCTGTCTCACTGAAAAAACTATTTTTTTCTTTTTTTTGGGAATGTATGCTTGTCTATGATCTTAATAATTCTTTTCACTGCATTGGAGAATAAATGTTTCATATGTTTTTGAGAGATAGTATTCCTACGAATTTAATCATGGTGTGCTTTCATATTAGTGGCCATATAGGAGAATTTATAGTGGTTTGAAATGATGAAGGACTAAATGTGAGAATTTATATCGGAGAAAGTATTCTCCGATATATTAAATAATTTTTAGACAGTTCCAGTTATGTTGAGCTCCATTTTGTCAGAAATAAATGTTGAGAAGTTAAATATGTGATTCCATTTTAGGCAGATAATATGATTATGCATAGTGATAAATTTGTGCTGATTGATTCAAGTGAAATTCAAGGTCTTAATTGTTGAAAATTCTGTGTTGTAGAGTTTGTTGTGTCTTCTGTTAGTTCAATCCATGAATTAATTTGTGACAGGATTTCCTTTTTTGCTCCATCAACCCAAGGACAAAGGTGCTAGGTCATTGGCAAAACTATGCAAAACCTGTGGATTTATAGGAGAATTTACATTATAAATCATTTCCTCACATTTAGTCGTTAAGGATATACACACTGTGAAAAAAAAACCTGCATATATGTAAAAGTACAATGCGTAGATTTTACAAAAGACAAGCACTAGTATAATTCAGACAGAACTAAGGTTTCTGTTTACAGTGCAATGGAAATAAAAAATGTATTTGTTAGAAACAAAAATAAAAGTGGTAGACTCAACTTCCTGACTTGGCACAAAATGGAATTTGTTATTTTATAGCATTGGGAGTACAATGTGAATGATGTGAGGAAGACATCTGATCAAAATGTTAGTTATCTTCATGTTTAATTCCTTAAAGGACTTTCCCGACGGAATTCCGTGGGTGAAGCGAGTATATTTTTGATGGAATTCCGTCGGTGATATACACTATTAGTGACAGAATTCCTTTGGTGGTAAAGAGACTCAAATACCTAATTCCGTGGGTGATAATTTATCACCGGCGGAATTCCGTGGGTGAAGCGAGTGTATTTGTGATGGAATTCCGTCAGTGATATACACTATCAGTGACAGAATTCGTTTGGTGCTAAAGAGATTCAAATACCTAATTCCGTGGATGATAATGTTTTAGTGACGGAATTCCATGGGTAATATACCTTATCAGTGACAGAATTCGGTTGGTGTTAAAGGTCTTTCCAGACGGAATTCTGTGGGTGAAACGAGTGTATCTGTGACGCAATTCCGTTGGTGATTTGTATTTTCTTATCATTAATTTTAGTTTTTATTTTTGCTTCACTGACAGAATAATCCGTAGGTGAGGAAAAAAATTTTCCGACGGAATATCATCTGCAACAGATTTTTTTTCTTACAAAATTTTCCAACGAACAATTCCGTTGGTGTAGATCATCACCAACCGAATTGTAGCTTTTAGTGACAGAAAATTCTGTCAGTGATGGGACTGTTTGCTTGTCAGTGACGGAAAATTCCGTCGATGTAGATCATCACCAACAGATCTGTGTTTTCATATATCCACATTAAGTTCTTTCCATACCACAATTATATTCCTTCTTGAAGATCATTAGACTAGATATTTCCTTGTCATTTTCTCCTGAGACTTCATCCTGCTCTTTATCCCCTCTTCATATGGAATAAGGAGATGTTAAGGAAATTACTAATAATATCATATCTGTCAATTGTCATATATATTTCAATTATCAAGTATTTACGTAAAATGCTTTTAAATTAATTATTATCAACTCAACCCACTAGATTATGGTGGAGCTTTCCTTTGTTTAAGTTTTTTGAACACAGACTCCAAGCTTAAGTCACCTTGGTTACTAGGGAGTTGGCCCTTATCGAGCCGAATACCATTCTAGATGTAACCGTGATCAGAGAGAATTTATTTGTCATGATTACGATTTTTTTCTGGGTTAAAGCCATTTTTGGTCCTGAAAACACGACCAATGTTCATTTCCATCCCAAAATTCAAAATTTGTTCAATATGGTCCCTATGTATTGCATATTTTGACATTTTGGGTCCCTATATATTTCGTATTTTGGCATTTTGGGTCCCTATTGCTGACGTGGCCTTCATGTGGAATACCAATGAAATGCATATAATCTTTTTATTATTATGTTTAGGTCGTTATTTTGCTGATGTGGAGTGATAAGTGGCAGTATATGCTGATGTGGACCATATTGAACAAATTTTAAATTTTTGGGATGGAAATGAACATTGGCCATATTTTCAGGGACCAAAAATGGCTTTAACCTTTTTTTTTCCTTCCCTGTGATCAGCTTATTTTATACAATATGAAGCACATCATATCATTTGTCATTTCTAAGAACTTTCATTTTTTTATTGTTTGTTTCTTCCTTTTTTTTTCCTTTTCTTCTAGTTGTTCTTTAGATAAGTCTAGAAGCATGTTATCATGGTTAATTACTTTAACTGTTTGCTTTAGGATGGACTGGTTAATGCCTTGTATTCAACCACTTCTTTATACTCTTGAAGTTGATTGAAATAATGCAATCCAATGTGGAGTTCAGTTATCACATTAGTGGGGAGTCATATATAGGTGTCTCTCATGCATAGTTTCATAAGACGTTGCATAATTTCATGAAACAGTGTCTTCCATGTTATAACTTGTACCAGTTTGTAATGCCAACAGATATCTGAATTGAATTTATTCTTGTCTTCATCTGAGTTTCTCTAACACTAAACTCTATTTCTAATCTCTTACCCCTACTATAGTGGTATCAAAGCTCACAATGTTCTATATCTCTCATGGCAACAAATACTAACACACTTAGTGTTTCCCAACTGGCATTACCCATCTTCAAGGGGGAGAACTACGAGTATTGGAGTATCAAGATGAAGACCTTGTTTTGGTCTCAAGATCTATGGGACCTGATGGTGAATGGTTACATAGAACTAGATAAAGAAAGCCGACTGAAGAAGAACCGCAAATGGGACTCCAAGGCGTTGTTCTTTATACAACAAGCACTACATGAATCTGCGGTTTCACGAATCGCAGCGGCTACCACATCCAAGCAATTATATGGATGATTCTGTAATCAGAGTATCAAGGCTCCTAGAAAGTGATTGCAGTGAAGTTGCAAACTCTCAGGGATGAGTTTGAAATATTACAGATGAAACCTAATAAATTTGTCTAGGATTTCCTTTCTAGAGTGGTTAAAATTGTCAATTATATGAGGACTTATGATGAACGGTTACAGATCAAACTATTGTGGCAAAAGTGCTGAGAAGTTTGTCACTAAGATTTGATTATATTGTAGCAGCAATTGAAGAGGCAAAGGACCTGAACTCCTTATCCATTGATTAGTTAAGTGGTTTATTGCAGACCCATGAAGCAAGACTCAACCTAACGGCTGAAAAATCTAAAGAAAAAGCTTTTCAAATCAAAGGAAAGGCATTTCAAAGAAGAGAAGGCAATAAATATGAAGGAAAAGGCCATGGTCGAGGCACTATCAGAGGAAGAGTTAAAGGCTGAGGTTCGGGGGTAGTTTGGTGTAGAAGTCTACTTTGCATGATCAAAGGTAGTACAAAGACAGTGTGCAGTGTCACAACTGTATAAAATATGGCCACCTGAAGGCTGACTGCTAGTTCAGAGACAAGGGTGTTAATATTGCTAAAGAAGATAAGGTAAGCTATTTATTAATGACCCATTGTGACACTACTAAATTGACAGACACTGCTTGGTTAGCTGATAGTGGTTGCTCTAACCATATGACTGGAAAGAGAGTTGTTGGGAGATGGTGGTTCAGTTGGGAGATAACACAAAGATCAATGTTGAGGGAGAAGGTACAATTGTACTCTAGACAAATTCAAGTAAAGTAAAACATTTAAATGGGGTTCAATATGTACCACATTTAGCATATAGTCTATTAAGTGTGGGCCAGATTTTGACAAGTGGATACACTATCCTATTTGATAATGCAAAGTGCTTAATAACACACAAGGATTCGGGTCTACAGTTGGCTAAGATACATAGGACATCCAGTAGGATGTTTCTATTAAACATCAACAATATGGAGTTGTGGGATCGAAAATACCCGCCTGGTATCGTGTCTGTGAAGAGACACCAGGCGATATATCAAATCACAAATGTCATATTTGTTTTGATTTGTGGGTTCTTCCATTCCAAATAGAGGCAAGCCTCTATTATTAATTACCCCAGATAGAGTCTTGGGAACCTCCGATTAAGGGCAAAAGAGTACAAGTAGAATCAATGAAAAATAATTCATTTTTATTGCAGAAAATGATAATTTATTACATATAGATATCATCATATAGATGTACATAATTTATTCATTTTATTTATATAAATGGAGCCGCCTTCCTGCGTGGAGTATATGCTTCGCCACTTCAGAATTTATGATCCATCGGTTGCCTCAAGATACCTACTTTATCGCCGCTTTGAGATTTGCACCGCTTTATATTTTGTCGACCATCTCAAGATGAATGTCATATCGCCGCCCCGAGATATATGAAGCTTTGAAACTTGAGTTTATTAGCTACCTCATAGTGAGTGTTGCTTTGTGATTCTCATTGTATCAGCCGCCTCGGAAGGTGTATTCCATCACCACTTCGAGATTCGTGCCATTCGGAGATTTGGATTTTATCAGCCCCCTCAAAGGGAGCGTTTCACCGTCGCCTTAAGATGCGCATTACTAACTTTGAGATTTGTATTTTGTGCCACCTCGATATGTGTCTCCTGTCGCTGCCTCGAGATGTATTCAAATTGCATTCTAGCTTTCAAATGCCCGTTTCATTAATAATAATTTTATTATATTAAATTAGCCCCCTTTTGTCTTTAATCAACTTTCCAACTTTCTCACATTTGCATAGCTTTCATCAGAAGCCAAATGGGCCCAATTCTCTGTTAAACTTATTTCAAAGCCTGGCAGCTGATTGATCTATTATATGCCAATAGTTCAAAAAAAAAATTTGTACTAATTTTCACCATTAGCCAAATGGGCCCAAACTTCCCTCTTTTTATTGCAATATTTGAACTACAAAATGCCCACTTTATAAAATCAACCCCCTTTTTTAAGTGGGCCCAACTCTCCTCATTATTTTATCATTTTTCTTTTTTTTTTTTAATCACCAAATTTTAAATGGGCCATTTCTCTTTCTTTTGATTATATCGTTTTTTTTAGAACGTAGGGGCCAGCTACCTTATTTTGCATGATTTCATTTTTTTACAATCCTAAAACTTTTACTTTCAAATGGGCTCATTCTTTCTCATGACTTTTTTTTTAAAATCATCAAATCAACATAATATTTGCTTTCTATCCCATAAAGTATGATTTCCCTTTCAATTTCAGCTTGCTCGCTTGTGTTGGCGCTCTTGGGCCATGACTTTCATCTTCAGTTTTGTCTAGTGGAAATTCAAATCTTGACTCTGAAGTCACATTCTGCAGCAATGAAGTTTCAAGAGAGAGAGTTAGACTCCTTCTGCATGACATGTTCAGTGTTTGCATTGCTCAACTATGTCATTTCAAAATCCTGAATCTCCACATGGGGGTTGTCTTGGTTAACCTTCTCATTTGATGCTTCAGAAGCAAGCTTCTTCACACTTGCAACTTTCTTTCTTTGACATTTCATCGAACAGGTGCACAACACTATCAATAGTACAAGTTCTCAAAGAACAAAGCATTGGAATCCTTCTAGAATACAATGGATTATATCAATCCTTGAGTTTTAACATCCTCTTTCTTATAATGACAACAACAACAGCAGCCTCCTCATCAAACAGCAGCAACCCTTTCTCCTTGTTCTCTAGTTGAATTACTTCTCTTTTCTTTTTTTTTTTTTTTTTTTTTTTGCCAATCATGATTGCACTGCAACTGGGAAACACCCTTATAGTATTTGATACAAAGGAGGAGATGGAATTATGCATATGAGAACAGCCTATTCTTTGTTATCATATCTTTGCATTCTCAAGTGTACATAATATGCTATTTTTATTGTCTTGTACTTGGGAAAGAAGTACAAATCTTGGTTGTCGACCATTTGATAAAGAAACAACATCAAGAACGTAGCCTATAGCTGGGAATTGTGACTCATGCTTCTATTCAAGAAACCTGCAGCAATGAGATCAACCAGAGCTATCACCATCTTCATATCCCACAACACTTGGAGCCCATTCAAGATCATCTCGCCAGCACTGAAATGGATGAATTCCTCATGGACACAGGCTCTAAGAGTGATTTTTTACAAACATCTTGAGTGCACCCCCAAGCTTCTTCAGGTAGCTTAACCTTTGGTCCTATCGTTTAAGCTTAGCATACATTCTCTTCACACATTCTCTTCACAGGTCATGACTGTGCAGTGCTCATATGCCATCAGCATCCCGCTCCTGAGCTTGATACCCTATAATTTGAAGGTCTTCATCATCTTAATTTTTCTCGGCGGCTATACGTTCATTGATGATGCACATGACATTCAGACCAGCAATGACGCCAACATCCGTCAACAACATTCTCAATAGTTGATTTCGAGTAATCCTCAACCATTTCTCCCATCCTAATGAGGACCATGAGTGAAATCTCTTCAGCTGCAAATTTTTTATCTTCACTCTTGTGCTGGTAACAATCAGGGGCTTATTTGTAGAGAGAGCATGGATTTCTGTAGTCCAATCTGAAGCAGCTAGGCAAAATGATCACTGGATCTCAAGTAAGGAAAAGCCTCATCATTGTCTTTGGATCTCTTTTAAAATCAGAGTGTTGGTGATGTCTGAGAACTACTTCTTCTTTGTTATTTTTTTCCTTTTATTCTTAGAAGAAGAACAACAAGGGGGCTTTAGGACTGGGGAGTGTTCCTTCTCCGATGATGGCGACAGTGGCTCGAAAACGAGAGCATGTAGGTCGCACCCTTGTTTCTTTCTCCTGCGGCAGAGGAGGTTTGGCAGCCGATTAATCTCCAGATATATAGCTCCCAACACTTCCTAGAATCCGCAAATCCCAACTAGTTGCACATCCTCTTCCCAATTGCTTCTTATGAATCTTCAATGCTTTCGAACAGAAAGCCAAAGCAGCGAAGAGACACAGGCTTCGGCCAAATCGTGATATCTGTTTGAGGACGGAGCGCCGTTGGAACTCTTCTTGAGATAGGATCCGAGCCAGAGACAGAAGGAACAATTTTGGTGTTCTTCGCAACTCTTTTGTTGCATCTCAGGCTTCTTTCTCTTCTTTGACAAGAGTGCTTCAGAGATTGTTGTCTCGTCGGGCTTCATAGTTAGTGGCTCCGGTCTTCGTCTTGTGGATCGGAGGAAACTGTG
Source organism: Dioscorea zingiberensis (assembly GCA_026586065.1). Lineage (NCBI taxonomy): Eukaryota > Viridiplantae > Streptophyta > Magnoliopsida > Dioscoreales > Dioscoreaceae > Dioscorea > Dioscorea zingiberensis. The sequence goes on along the minus strand of CM048818.1, from coordinate 48,525,284 downwards.
GTTTGCATCACTACGATGATTTCCATGACGGCAGATCGGATCTGAAGCCATCCAAAAAGGATCGCCTCTATTGAGCAGGATGGGGCTCGGTTTTCCGGTAAGCAGGGAGGATAGATCTTCAAGAGGGATGGAGGTAGCGGTGGTGGGCGGCGCTGGTGGTCTTGATTCCCCTTTTTTTTGTTGATTTTTTGAGCAGCTGGCCTATTTATGGCGGCCACAACGCATGGCCATCTTGCTTCTTCTCTAGTGGCAGGTTAGACAGTGGATTCAGTGGCAGCGGCATCTTGTCTTTGGCGGACCCGAGCCTGTCTCCTTCGGCAAAGCCATCAAAGACAGACTCAGGTCCCTCGAACACCGCACAGCTTCTTTGTATCTCCAGCGGCGAAGGTAATGAGGGGGAACGGAGAGCGCTGGTTGGCGGCAGCACGGAGCTCGCCGGCAGTGGCTGCAGGTCACGGCCGCAGGTAGATCTGGCCGGTGATACGTGCAGGTCGGGACAGAGGGGGATAACGGTGAGCTGCCAGATTGATTGAGACTGTGATGGTTGGCCAGTATTGGCGTGCGAGGAGGCTGGCGCAGGCGGCAGGGAGTTGGCGCACTGGTGCAAGCGACGGCTTGTTAGCCGTGGCGAGGAGGACTCGGGCTGGCGGCGTTGGCGCGTAGAGAGGTTGTCTCAAGCGGCAACGCTGCGGTTGGGGATGCAGGTGTGCTGGAGTAAGCGGTAGGGTGCTGGCCGTGGCAAAAGGGACTGGTGCCGACGGCGTTTGGGCGGATCGGCGGCGGCAAGGTAATGCTTGGATGGATCCTTGGGCGGATCTGCGATGACAAGGCCATGCTTGGTCAGATTGGCGTCGACGAGGCCATGCTCAAGCGGATCAGTGGCGGCTTGATGCTCAGACAAGGAGAACTGATTTTTTTTTAATATGTATTATATAACATATATCACCCTTTTTTTATTCCTTTATTTTATATTTTTTATTTATTTCCTGCTTATGACTCCCATCCTCACTCTCCCTCAAACTAAGGTTACTTATGTCCCCTGAGTCTCCAAGACGAACCAGGTGGAGGTTCTAAGGCTTTACATATATATATATATATATATATATATATATATATATATATATATATGATAAGGTAATAGAAAAGCAAAACCACCTTTTTTTGTCTTTTCTGGATGATCCCGAGCTTCTTCAAAGTTCTTCTGGACAAAAGAAATCTCCCCAAATAAGGTTTCTCTCCTGACCACTCTTTTCTCTAGATTCAAAAAAAAAAAATCATCTTCTTTAGACCAAAAGTTCCCCGCCTTTTAAAAGCTTCTCATTCTTATCCCCAGAAGAGAAAACCCCTCCGTGAAATCCTCAATCTCTCGTATCTCGGGAACAGATAAGACGGGATTAAAACCTTTAATTAAATTTTAAAATTTAAAATTAAATTATAATTATTTTAAAATAAATATTGCCTCGGGATATGTATTTGGGCATTTTGGGATTTGTGCTATTTCACCATTTAGGATGGCCTCAGGATTTGTGTTCGGGCTACCTTGGAATTTGAGATTGCCTCGAGATATGTGTTCTCGGGCATCTTGGAATTTGAGATTGCCTCGAGATATGTATTCACAGGCTATATTGGAATTTGAGATCGCCTCGAGATATGTGTTCTCGGGCTATCTTGAAATTTTGAGATTGCCACGAGATATGTGTTCTCGGACTCTTGGGATATGGCCTATATATATATATATATATATATATTTAATTTAGGATATTTCAAAATATATATTTCATCATTTATATGAAACATTTCATATTGGCCCTTGAGACATTTTGTATTTTCAAGGCTCAATATATATTTTGTATATTCCCCCGTTTTTTTATTTTATTTTTTTTAGTGTAAACAAATGCCCCCTTCATACTTCTCTCATGAAATTTGTTTGCGGGAGAGAAGTATGAACATGCAAACTTATTTCATCTTTGCAACTGAGCCTTTTTGGGAGACATGTGGTCATCATTGTTTTTCTTTTCTTTTTTTTTATTTTTTTATTTTCATCATTTTTCATTCTTTTTTTTCCATTTTCCATTTTCCATTCTTTTTATTTTCATTCATTGATTCCTTTTTTTTTGGAACATTGGCGGTGAATGTATTTGTCTCAGGAAACACATTTAATTGTGCATGACTGATCTGCCCCCAACAAGGAGCCGAACGTTCCATCGTAGACAAATACATGCCTCTTTATTTCATTGAATGCATTTAATACAAAAAAACATGGAAATAAATTTTTTTCCTCGGGAAGTACATTTAATTGTACATGACTAGTCTACACCTATAAGGGACCAGACGTTCCGTCATAGGCAAACATTTTTACATTAAGCATAATATTTCTTCAGAAAACGACCATTGATGGGCGACATTGACCTTTCTCCATTGGCATCAATGAGTTGATATGCACCTCCTTCGTAGACAATCTCCACGACGTACGGACCTTCCCAGTTTGCTTTAAACTTGCCCCCGGCCCGTTTATTGGTGATGATAGGTCTTCTGAGGACAAGAACAATTTCTCCTTTGGTAAAAGTCCTAAACTGAGCCAATTTGTTGTAGGCCTGAGACATCTTAGCCTTGTAGATCTCAAGATTCTGTTGTGCTCCCATCTTTTTCTCTTCAAGAGAGTCCAACTCATCTAGACAGAGCCGGATATTATCTTCATTTGATATTTCATTTTGCACTGCCATCCTCAATGAGGGTATTTGGATTTCGAGGGGTAGGACCGCTTCAGTTCCAAACACCAAAGAATATGGTGTACACTGTGTCGGGGTCCTATAGGTAGTGCGATAGGCCCACAGCATCTCCAGGAGTCTTTCATGCCAGTCCTTTTTGTTCTTCCACACTACTTTCTTTAATACCTTTGAGAGGGTCTTGTTGAATGCTTCTGCCAACCCATTTGCTCTAGCATTATAGATGGAGGTATATCTCTAGTCTATTTTGTGGTGTTGCGCAAATCTCCCAACTTTAAAGCTTCTGAAAGTAGGGCCATTATCTGAAATAATTCTCCTTGGAGTCCCGAATCTATATAAGATGTTCTCCCTGAAGAATTTGATGATATTTTCACTCTTCACTTCTCTCAATGGAATAGCTTCTGCCTATCTGGAGAAGTAGTCTGTTGCAGCCAGTATGAATCGGTGCCCCAAAGATGATGGAGGTTCAATGGGACCGACTACATCTGTACCCCATATCTCAAAGGGCCATGAAGAGACTGCGGGGTGTAAAGGATTTGGATGCTGATGAATGAAATCACCATGTATTTTGTAACGCCCCGACCCGGATCCCGAGGCCTCGGGCACGTCCACAGAAAGACCGTATTCAAGTGGAGACGAGCCCCACTCGGATACAAGGCCTAAATGATAAAGAACAAATAACATTGTTTCCATTGATAATAAGAATTACACTGCGGAAATTTAAAATTTAAAAGTATACTATGGGCCCTACAAGGGTCCTAAAAATTACATTGTCTCTCTCTAAAAGGTTTGAGGTCTTCGAACCTCAACGCGCAGCTCCTGAGTCTGAAATCACTATTTCTTTAATCCTGAAAAGAAATGGAAATCAAGAAGAATGAGCTTTCGAAAGGAAAGCTCAGTAAGTTCCCCGCAGGGATCTCAACAAAGCCAGTCAATAAACAATATAAGAAATAAGTATGAATACAAGCAACCGGGACTACGCTCGCACAAACAAGAACCTAGGAGTCTAAAAATATTCAAAGCAAGAACTCCTAGTCAAACACTGGCCCTCGGGCCCGAAATAAAATTCCAAGAATCGACGACACCAAAACTTTTCCGTCAGCCCCCAGCCTCTGCTGGAATTCGACCCTCCGGTCGTACCTCGGTAGCGCCACCTTTCTTACGTGATAACACGGTCAGTGTATCGTCTCACCGGCGAGGTTGGTACGCGAGTATCCTCCCCGACGCGGAACCATCGTGACACTCCGTGGTGTCCTCACTAACGCAGCTCCACTTGAGCCTTTGCTCTATTGAACCGGAAAACGAACCCGTTCGGAGCACGCTTACCCGGCCAGCACACGAGACCATGTATCCACGGTCAAGTGTCGGCCCACGGGCCAGCGTGTCCAACGAGCATAACAAGCAATAAAAGCACCCTACTCTAGCTCTCAACCATGCACGTACAAAGGAAGGAAAACAAGCAAACATAGGTACGTGCATGCATCCAATAACAGAAGTTCAATAGCACATGCTAAAAGAAATAGCATTAACAAACACAAAGAAAACCCAAAGATGGGCGGGAATCAAGGCGAAGGTAACTTACCTCTGCAACGATATCTGGGATCTTCCCCGGACTCCTACTCCTGATATGTCTCTACGTCGGTATCTGGTAATAAAAACCCGATTTAATATCGGTAATATCTTAAAATTTCTAGTATGATATGCATGTTTCACTAATTTGGCCCAAACTTAACTTCCAGCCCCTTAATTAGCCACTTTCCCATGTTTAGTCTAAAAGAACTACATAGCTTGGTGGTTAAGGCCTACCAAGCCTAAGTGGAAGGTTCATGGTTCAAACCCCCCAAACCCAACCCAAGTTCACAAATTGGTTGAATTCAATTAATTCAAAAATCAGTACAACTAAGCTTGATCAAAACCACTGATCAATTAACTCGATTGATTTAAAAATCTCAACCTAACTTATTGGACCTAAACTATTACTCGGTTGAGCCCAACCCCTTTAATTAATTAACTCAAGACTAACTTGAATCAATCAATTAACTCTTAATCAAATTAATAAAATCAAACTTGACTTAACCCAGCCCAATTACATGATTACCTATAAGGATCTTATTAATTTATATGTCAAAACATAATGCAGAATTTCTGCCAGTTTTGCGCAGTCGGAAAGAATTGTCCATATCTTTCAATCCAGACATCCGATTATATTGATTTAAGATTCATTAGAAATCTATTTTCATAAACTTTCCAACGGTATATTATATGACCCGATCAGAAGACTATAACTAGTCAGAAATATACTCGAAACTGGTAGCTCGGAACTGTATAATTTCAGTAGTAGGTAATGCGCAGTCCGAAAGGACTACTCATATCTCCTAATCCGTAAGTCAGATTTTAATGATCTAGTATTCTTTGGAAAGATAATTTCCTATATTTTCTAATGATGTATTATACACCCAAATTGGAGAACAATAAGGGTTTAAAATATTACTCCAAACTGACAGTGAGACTGCAGGTCTGAAACTATCATCCTTAAAAAGTCTACATGTTATCTTAAGTTTATTCCTCCCTAATCTATGCATTAATTAAAGGGAGAGTGAAGGTATTTACCTCTATCAATGATGTCTCGAATCACGCGAGACTCCCTCCTGGCGTCTCCTCACACTCTACGCCGACCTCCCTTAGTAAACTCTCAACAAATTGTATCTCAATTCTCCCACTATATCCCCCTTTATATAGATATGAGAATTCTAATCTTACTCAAATTTTAAATTTGAGATAGAGTTAAATTGTGTTTATCTAATTCAAGTTATAATTTAAATTCTAGATAAGGATTAATTATAAACGAATTATAATTATCTCTAAAAGATAGATCTAATTCAACTCAAATATTATCTCTTAAAGTATTATTACTAGATAATCTTGATTCAATTCAAATACTGCATTCTGATTACATTACAATTCATATTTGAGAAATCTAATTTTATATTTATCTATTTTATCTCATACCAATCCCTACGAGTTTAACCCAAGTCGGGTGACATGATGAATTTGACCTTGTTGATTTAATCACATTAAGCCCAATCTTTTCCTGAAATTACCAAAATATCCTTGATGACTCTTATTAACCCTAATTAAGGCATTACCCAATTTTATCTCTTATTTAATATTTGAATTCATAAATACATCTTATCTAAATCCCTTACCAATTAAATATTTTTTTCTACATAAAATCCACTTAATTCAAAATATAGGTACTTCTCAAATTATTTAATCTTGGCCGTTGATTTCTTCTTAAGGCTTTCAATGCATGCCTATTATTTACATTTTGCAAATTACCCTTCTTATTCTATTTATTTACATGCAAGTCCTTCTCTTAGAGAGAGAGACAATTTTCCTTTAAGTCTTCAGACTTTCCAAAATTACCACTAGGTCCCTAATGACCCAAATAAAGAGATTAATCTTTTTAATTCTCCCTTTCTAATAAAGTTCGATTAGATCCAACCTTGGGGACTTTCTTTTATTAACCAAAAATCTTCGGGCCTCACATATTTGACATAGATGGCATCTTCTAGCATAATCGATGCAATCTCTAACCATGATTGGCCAATAATATCCCAGGCGCTTAATTTTAAGTCACATCTTGGGTCCGGATTGGTGTGCACTACATATTCCTGAGTGTACATCATGCATAACTTCTTAAACTTCTTCATATGAAAGGCATCGCAGGAGTAGTTGATCATATAACCTACGGTACAGTATATCATTTATGAGGGTGAATCTTAGGGCTCTTCGTTTTATCTGAAGACCTTCTGATTTGTCCTCTGGGAGTTTATCATATTTCAAATATTCTATGAATGGTTGCCTCCAATCTTCCTCTAGCATTTCGAGGGTGAAGACTTCCATTTTGCCCCCAGCATTTTCCTCTTCTACATCATCAAGGATAGTACTTATGGGCATTCTATTTGTTATGGTTATATGGATTTCTTAATAATTTGGATTCGCCAACTCCTTTGCTACTTTCGTCAAAGAATCAGCTTCTCCATTTTCTGATCTTAAAACCCTCCTCAACTGTACTTTGGGGATTTTCTTCATCAGATCTTTGACCTTCTTGTAATATTTAAGAAGTTCAGGTTTATATATTTTGTAGTCTCCTCCGACTTGCTTGATAATGAGTTGTGAGTCTCCAAATATATGAATGTGTTGGATTCCCATTTTGATTGCCAATTCCAAACTAGCTATGAGAGCTTCATATTCTGCCTCATTGTTTGTGCATAGCTCCGTAAGGGAGAGAGCATATCTCAGAATTCCCCATTCCGGTGTGACGAACACAAGTCCTATCCCAGCTTTGATTTGTGGAATCATGGACTTGAGTGCCGGCTTTATAAATGACACTCCATCAAAGTATAGTAGCCACCTTGCTTCTTCCACTGTTAATGTCTCTTCATCATGGAGATCATAATTAAGTGGTGAATTATCAGGAAGGGGATGTGCCGCTAGGAAGTCTGTCAACGCCTGCCCTTTAAAAGCTTTCTATGGAGTGTATGTAATATCAAATTCCATCATAATCAGCGCCCACTTTGCGAGTCTTCCCGTAAGCAATGGCCTTGTCATAAGATATTTGAGTGAATCAATCTTTGATATAAGGATGACTTTATGTGCTAGCAAATAGTATCATAGCTTCTTGACTGCAAACACTAAGGCTAGACAGTGTTTTTCAATTGGTGTGTATTTACTCTCAGCGCCTGTCAACATCCTGCTAAGGTAATAAAGTGCATTTTCTTTGCCTTCTTCATTGTTTTGGGCCAACATAGCTCCTAATGACCCTTCCAATGCAGCAGTATATAGAATCAACGGCTTTCCAGGGATTGGGGGCGCCAACACTGGTGGATTCAACAAATAGTGTTTGATATCTTCAAAAGCTTTTTGACATTCATCATCCCATTTGAAAGGCATACTTTTCTTGACCAACTTGGAGAAGGGCTTGCATCTTTCAGACAAGTTGGAGATGAATCTTCTGATATATGCCAAACGCCCGTGAAAGGACCGAAGCTACTTCAGTGTCTGTGGAGGTGGCATTTCTAAAATTACTTTTATCTTGGAGGGGTCTATCTCTATTCCCCGGTGTCTTAATATGAAGCCCAAAAACTTCCCTGAAAGGACTCCAAAAGCGCACTTCATGGGGTTCATTTTCAGCTTGTATTCTCTGAGGCGTGTGAAAACAGTCCTCAGATCATCAAGATGCTTTTCTTTGGAATTTGTTTTGACCACAAGATCGTCCACATAGCATTCAACGACTTTGTGAATTAGATCGTCAAATATTCTAGTTATGGCTCTTTGATATGTTGCCCCCGCATTCTTCAGACCAAATGGCATTACTCTGTAACAGTATATACCCATGGGTGTCCGGAAGGCTGTATGTTTTTCATCTTCTGGATGCATTTTGGTTGTATCCAGAGTACCCATCCATGAAGGAGAACATCTCATACCCTGAGGTCTTGTCGATCATGATCTCCATAACTGGTAGGGGAAAATCATCTTTGGGACATGCTTTATTTAGGTCCCTGAAGTCTACGCATATCCGTATCTGCCCATTCTTTTTATTCACAGGCACTATACTGGCTATCTACTCAGGGTATTTCTCCTCCCTGATGAAATTTGCTTCAATCAGTTTCTTTGTTTCTTCTATCACCCTTTCTTCTAGGTCAAACTTCATTTTTCTTGGTGCTTGCTTGACTTGAGTAATATTGGGGTCGATAGCTAACTTGTGAATGGCTACCTCATTGTCTAACCCTGGCATTTCATTATAGTTCCAGGCAAAGTAGTCGATATGCTCCTTCAAAAGGGCCTTGAACGATGCTTTTTCTTCTTCTGATAGCTGTGTGCTTAGGAAGTTGGCCTCGGGTCTTCATCACTCCCCAAGTTGACTTTGACCAATTCATCAATTGTCGCTTGCCCACTGTCTTCTAGCTCAAGTGGCGCATTCTTTATTTTAATCTCCTCTTCATCTTCCCCTGACGTTGTCATGTAACATGAATACCTGGAAGATTCGGAGTAGCCTATTCCTCTCTTCTCCACGTGTGCAGGATTCCACAGCCGACGAAAGCTCTGATATGACTTCCTTGACCATTTCATTTTTCCCCCATATCTCTCAACTACTGTCTTGAGCTTGTCGGGATAATAACTGGGGAAATCTATGAGTTCCATTTCATCATCTTCTAATTCTTCAATGTTTATGATATCATCATCTGAAATTTCATTGCTTTTGGCTTTATAGAAGAGGATGCCTCTCTCCTTTCAATGCCAAGCTGGGACATAGAATGCCTTCAACTGCTCAACAGTGTTAACATTCAGATCATCCAAGGATTTGTAGAGCCCATCAGGAATCCTTGTGATGTGGAATATGCTTTCTTGGGTGGACCCTTTAGCTTGGCCTTTGCTTTGGTGTGTGTCTTCATCACTTTCGTCTGCTGAGGACTCATTGTCACTACCGAGGTGAAGCAATGTTGAAGCTTTCTCTTTGGAGACAGGAGTAGACTTGGGTATCTTCACCAGAGACTCTACCTTTTGCCCTGAGTATTTGCCCCCTTTTGATGGCTTAAGGTAATATCTCACATCTTCGTAATGGACTTCATGGATACCGAAGGATTGGATCTCTCCATCAATCTTGAATTCTTCCCCATCCACCATGTACTTCACACATTGATAAAGCGTTGAAGGGACCATTTGGTTTTCGTAGATCCATGGCCTTCCCAATAGGGCTTTGTATGAGGCATCGGCATTAATCACATGGAACTTCACATCAAATGTCATCTTTCCAAATTTAATTGGGTGAGTGATGGACCCCAATGCCTTTTAGCTACGCTGATTGAAACCCTGAGTAATGATCTTTTCCTGAGACAAGTGGCATATTTCGAGAGCCAATGCCCGAAGAGTGTTAAGGATCATTAGGTTCACCGAGGAGCCTTGGTCAATCAAAACTCGGTTGATTCTTATCCCATCATAATAACCTGTCACATATAACGGTCTGTTATGTTCTGTAGTCCCAAGCAACAAATCTTCATCCGTGAAGGACACTAAAGGTGTATGAAATGCGTACAGAGCCTCTTTCATGTTGACTTCGGCAAAGTAGACCGGATACTCCTCAGGATTTTGTAGGGAATGTATTAGAGATTCTCTGAGAAGTGCCGGGACTTTCTTCAAGTGTGCCAAAATATTGTAGTTCCGCTTCCTTGAGGGCTTCTTTGGTGAAATGTTTCCTTCTTCAATCGCCTTTCCTTTGTTTTTGTCATGGGAGCTGGATGCCTGTCTTGGCTGAAGTACTTTCCCAGCTCTGAGTTGCATTTGATGTACATGATATGGTATTTCACCTCCTTCATCATCTTCTTCATCTGGGAAGTTTAATTCATCCTCAGAATCTTCTTTGCAAGTTATGGCATGACAAACACCTTTTTCTTCAAAGTAGTGATCTGTCAGTGTCAAATTTCCCATAAAAAATTGTTTTTGTACCTACTTTTGGAAATTTTGGCATTCTTCTATGGTATGCCCCACAAGTCGGTGATATGGGTAATAATTTAGGTGACTGTCGAGATGCATCAAGCACGACCTTTTAGGGTTAGGCAATTGCAGTCCCATTTTCATGGCTTGATAAAAAATCTCCTTCCTTTTGCCTTTCTTAATATGGATGCTTTGGGGAACAGACTTCCCCTTATCATTGGTTGCTTTTGTTGGAGGCAAAGACTCTACGACCTTCGAAACAAAATTTTGCCCTGATGCTTCTGAAGGGTATGTCCCAGACTCGTCCCATTCAGCATCTTCAATACGCAGTTGTAGTAGCCTGTTTGCTGACTCCTCCGTCACCCTTTGAATGAAAGTCAAAATTGTTTCAGCAGGATAGCTTTCCTCAAGACTTTGTATTTTGGGATCTTTGGGGTGTAGTATGGTTTCTTTGGCTCTTCTGGTTGGTATGGTTCCAAGAGTCTGACATTCGCCTTCTTCACTCTTTCTCTGAACGACATCTTCTTCTTCTGCTTCTTTCTGATATAGGGTCGGCTGTAACGATCGTAGGGCTCTTCTGGCTCAGAAAAGCTGTCATCATCATCATTATTATCCGAGTCATATAAAGGGTATTCTCCTCCAGAAATAACCTGCAAGTCTCTACTTGCATATCTTCATCATCTTCCTCAGCTAATTCCCCAAGTAATTCTTCAACCTCCTCGAGAAAATAGTCTCTAAGAGTGATCAAGACCCTTTCCTTCTGCTCATATTCGTCGAGGGACTCGATATATTCTTCTATGATGGACTTCTTGCGCTTTGATTGTTCGCGCTTCTTGTTCTTCTTCTTTGTTTGCTTTATTGGGAGCCCTTTAGGGGGTTCTTGGGAACATCTCCATGTAATCCCTGGGAGCTCAGCCAACTTCTGCAACATCTTCTTTGACTTCTTGGATATGAATACTTCCCACAATTCTTCTGGAACAGTAGGAGGGCTATCATCTTTTGCTAATGGGAGTATTACTTTATTTCCCACTACTGTGACTTCTCCTTAGGATGATTCCTCATGGTCTGGGGTGGTCACATAGCGGATATGCTCGGCTGGTTGCTCCAAAAAAACATTCTTCGAGAGTGTAATCTTGCCCTCTCGATATTGTCGTTCAACCCAATCCTTGAAAACATAACAACCTTTAATTGTGTGTCCCAACACTCTATGGTATGGGCAGTAACTGGGATGATCCTTCTTGTTCTGCTCTTCCGGTCTCTTGCATTCGAGGAGTTGCAGACCTTCTTTCACGGCATCTTTAAAGATCTTCAATACCTTATCTCTCCTGAAAGAATACTTCTTATTTATCCTTTCTTTCAAGGAGAGAAGACGCTTTAATTCATTACCAGCAGCACCTAAGGTGGGTGGCTTGACATGTTCCGGCTTGTGAGACTCCGCAACACCTTTTCCTTTATCAATATTGAAGGTTGTAGCAGTATACTTTACACCTTCTGTCCTTTTGGGCTTTTCTCTGTCATTCCTTGGAGCTTGAAAATTGGAGAATATCTTCGGGCTTGTCCTTTCCAACTTCTTCGCTTGTGAAATCAATTCTTGGAATGTGGTGATGCCAGATGTACTCAGAAAGGGCGCCATCCAACTATCGATATTCCCGAGCAATAAACCCACCGCCTGTGGTTGATCGAGGGGTTGTTCACATTTGATGCTCAGGTTTCTCCATCTCATAATATAGTCCACCACTTTTTCGTCCTTATTATGACGAGTGGCTGGGAGGTCGACGATTATGATTTTGTCACTTACACCCCCAAATCGTACTCGAAATACATCCTTCAGTTGTTGCCAGGTTTGGATTGACTCGGGTTGCAAGCTTTGCACTTGTGTCTTCAGGGTTGCCAATCCCACCAAATTGCTTAAGTTTAGGTACACTATACACTTTGGGATAGGGTACCAGGTCATGATAACTGGGATAAGGTTTATCTCCATCAACTTTTATCTCCTTCCCTTTAGCTTGCTTCAATTCAGCTGCCACCATCTGTTGTATCTCCTCCCAAGTCATTGCAGCTGACTGCTCTGGAATAGGAGCATATGATGTCCCTCCTTGCTCTCCTGGCCTAGGGATTTCTCTTATAGGTGCATATGAAGTTCCCTCTTGCTCTCCTGGCCTAGGAACTTCTCTTGGTTGTGGAGAAGTTCTCCCTTGCTCTACTAGCCTAGGGGTTTCTCTTGGCTGTGGATTTGGACTTCTCGGCCTTTGTGCTTTTTGATTTTCCATTAGGGTACCTGCATCTTCAGCATTGACTCCATCATAATTGTCATGTTTTCATTAGGCCATTAATATTCAGCGCGCTTCCCGATTTTCCATTTGTCGGAGTCTCTCCATTTGCTGGACTCTCCTTGTAATATCATCTCCATTATAAACAAAGGCAGGTTCATCCTCTGCTTCTTCATTTGGAGGATCGGCTTCCCTGTAATTTGTTGGCTTGCGAACCACTGGAAGGCTCCCTATTCTCTGACCCTCATATGGCATCTGGCTTGAACCTTCATCCCCCACCCCACTTTGAGAGTCCGTCGCCCTTCTACGAGATCTTGTGAACACCCCTGGTTGTTCTGGTTTGGGTACTAGATCTCCTCGGGCTTCAGTAACCATCCGGACAGTGTGTATTTCTCTATCCATATCGGACATTTCTTCATCCTTCATCTCTCTCCTCCACTGAAACTTCGAGCGGGAGGTCTTAGCTTGACTTTGTACAGAAACTATCCGATCAAAAACTGTCTTCCGTGTATTTGATACTAATTGCTTCTTCTTTTGGTAGAACTCCCTCGACGTCATCTTCTCTGACTGCAGCTTCTTTGACACTGTGTAAGTCATGTAGAGGTTTTTGTTGAAGAAGTCCTTATGGTGGGACTTTGGGGGTCTGTCACCTTTATTTTCATTTGGTTGAGGCTGCAGCTCTACAGTAGTTGAATTCTTCTTTACCAGCTTAAGTGGTCCAAATGAGTTATTGAAGGAACCCATTTGACTATTCTTTTGCCCTTGGAATGACACAAATTCCAGCTTCTGCTTTGGAATTTTGACTTTCCTTGGTGTGAGTCTTGAGAACACACTCTTCTTAGGTGTGTCTTCATCAGATTGGAATATCCCACTCTCTTGGCCATTTGTGGTGACAGTGAAGGTGGGTTCATCATCATCATCACTCATAGAGACTACCCTTTTAGGGTAGGATAGCCTTTGGAAAGCAGATATTCTTAGTGGTTCTTCATCAGCAATGTCTTCATCGATCTTCAGGACGATCATATTCGGGCGACGACCCCTGGATGAAAGGCGTGGGGCCGTCAAGTTCTCCTCTGAGGATGAAGGCCTCCTCACGAACTGCACGGACTCAGAGATCGTGCCAAACCTTAATTCAGCTCCAGCGGCTCCGGTGTTGAAGGTGCAATTGGGCAGCTGGACCTCGGTTCCTTCTCCAAGGATGATTGTTTGCTTCGGGCTCCCAGGTGTGGTTGAGTTCTTGAATGTCATTTAGTCTGCAACAAGAAAATCAACAATGTTAGTTTTCTTCCATAGGATATAGAAACAATGCCTCTACTTGTACTTTTGCCTCAAAGATGGTATGTGGAATGTGTCCCACCGGGCGTGCCAGAATTTGAGGGATCGAAAATACTCGCCTAGCATTGTGCCTGTGAAGAGACACCAGGCGATATATCGAATCACAAATGTCATATTTGTTTTGATTTGTGGGTTCTTCCATTCCTAATAGAGGCAAGCCTCTATTATTAATTACCCCAGACAGAGTCTTGGGAACCTCCGTTTAAGGGCAAAAGAGTACAAGTAGAGGCAATGAAAAATAATTCATTTTTATTGCAGAAAATGATAATTTATTACATATAGATATCATCATATAGATGTACATAATTTATTCATTTTATTTATATAAAATGAATATAGATATCATCATATAGATATCATCATATAGATGTACATAATTTATTCATTTTATTTATATAAATGGTACCGTCTTCCGGCGTGGAGTATATGCTTCGTCACTTCAGAATTTATGATCCATCGATTGCCTCAAGACGCCTACTTTATCGTCGCTTTGAGATTTGCACTGCTTTACATTTTGTCGACCATCTCGAGATGAATGTCATATCACCGCCCCGAGATATATGCCGCTTTAAAACTTGAGTTTATTAGCTACCTCAAAGTGAGTGTTGCTTTATGATTCTTATTGTATCAACCGCCTCGGAAGGTGTATTCCATCGCCACTTCGAGATTCGTACCATTCAGAGATTTGGATTTTATCAGCCGCCTCAAAGGGAGCGTTTCACTGTCGCCTTAAGATGCGCATTACTAACTTTGAGATTTGTATTTTGTGCCACCCCGATATGCGTCTCTCGCCGCTGCCTCGAGATGTATTCAAATTGCATTCTAGCTTTAAAATGCCCGTTTTATTAATAATAATTTTATTATATTAAATCAGCCCCCTTCTGTCTTTAATCAACTCTCCAACTTTCTCACATTTTGCATAACTTTCATCAGAAGCCAAATGGGCCCAATTCTCTGTTAAACTTATTTGAAAGCCTGGCAGCTGATTGATCTATTATATGCCAATCGTTCAAATTTTTTTTTTTTTTTTGCACTAATTTTCACCATTAGCCAAATGGGCTAAACTTCCATCTTTTTATTGCAATATTTGAACTACAAAATGCCCACTTTACAAAATCAACACCCTTTATTAAGTAGGCCCAAGTCTCATTATTTTATCTTTTTTCTTTTTTTCTTTTTTTTTAATCACCAAATTTTAAATGGGCCATTTCTCTTTCTTTTGATTATATCATTTTTTTTAGAACGTAGGGCCAAGCTCCCTTATTTTGCATGATTTCATTTTTTTAAAATCCTCAAACTAATACTTTCAAATCGGCTCATTCTTTCTCATGACTTTTTTTTTAAATCATCAAATCAACATAATATTTGCTTTCTATCCCATAAAGTATGATTTCCCTCTCAATTTCAACTTGCTCGCTTGGGTTGGAGCTCTTGGGCCATGACTTTCATCTTCAGTTTTGTCTAGTGGGAATTCAAATCTTGACTCTGAAGTCACATCCTGCAGCAATGAAGTTTCAAGAGAGAGAGTTAGACTCCTTCTGCATGACATGTTCAGTGTTTGCATTGCTCAACTGTATCATTTCAAAATCCTGAATCTCCAAATGGGGGTTGTCTTGGTCAACCTTCTCATTTGATGCTTCAGAAGCAAACTTCTTTACACTTGCAACTTTCTTTCTTGGACATTTGATTAAACAAGTGTACAGTACTATCAATAGTACAAGTTCTCAAAGAACAAAGCATTGGAATCCTTCTAGAATACAATGGATTATATCAATCCTTGAGTTTTAACATCCTCTTTCTTATAATGACAACAACAACAGCAGCCTCCTTATCAAACAGCAGCAACCCTTTCTCCTTGTTCTCTAGTTGAATTACTTCTCTTTTCTTTTTTTCTTTTTTTTTTATTTGCCAATCATGATTGCACTACAGCTGGGAAACACCCTTATAGTATTTGATACAAAGGAGGAGATGGAATTATGCATATGAGAACAGCCTATTCTTTGTTATCATATCTTTGCATTCTCAAGTGTACATAATATGCTATTTTCATTGTCTTGTACTTGGGAAAGAAGTACAAATCTTGGTTGTCGACCATTTGATAAAGAAACAACATCAAGAACGTAGCCTATAGCTGGGAATTGTGACTCATGCTTCTATTCAAGAAACCTGCAGCAATGAGATCAACCAGAGCTATCACCATCTTCATATCCCACAACACTTGGAGCCCATTCAAGATCATCTCGCCAGCACTGAAATGGATGAATTCCTCATGGACCTGAGGGCTCTAAGAGTGATTTTTTACAAACATCTTGAGTGCACCCCCAAGCTTCTTCAGGTAGCTTAACCTTTGGTCCTATCGTTTAAGCTTAGCATACATTCTCTTCACACATTCTCTTCACAGGTCATGACTGTGCAGTGCTCATATGCCATCAGCATCCCGCTCCTGAGCTTGATACCCTATAATTTGAAGGTCTTCATCATCTTAATTTTTCTCGGCGGCTAAACGTTCATTGATGATGCACATGACATTCAGACCAGCAATGACGCCAACATCCGTCAACAGCATTCTCAATAGTTGATTTCGAGTAATCCTCAACCATTTCTCCCATCCTAATGAGGACCATGGGTGAAATCTCTTCAGCTGCAAATTTTTTATCTTCACTCTTGTGTTGGATAACAATCATGGGCTTATTTGTAGAGAGAGCATGGATTTCTGCAGTCCAATCTTAAGCAGCTAGGCAAAATGATCACTGGATCTCAAGTAAGGAAAAGCCTCATCATTGTCTTTGGATCTCTTTTAAAATCAGAGTGTTGGTGATGTCTGAGAACTACTTCTTCTTTGTTATTTTTTTTTTCCTTTTATTCTTAGAAGAAGAACAACAAGGGGGCTTCAGGACTGGGGAGTCTTCCTTCTCCGATGATGGCGACAGTGGCTCGAAAACGAGAGCATGTAGGTCGCACCCTTGTTTCTTTCTCCTGCGGCAGAGGAGGTTTGGCAGTCGATTAATCTCCAGATATATAGCTCCCAACACTTCCTAGAATCCGCAAATCCCAACTAGGTTCACATCCTCTTCCCAATTGCTTCTTATGAATCTTCAATGCTTTCGAACAGAAAGCCAAAGCAACGAAGAGACACAGGCTTCGGCCAAATCGTGATGTCTGTTTGAGGACGGAGCGCCGTTGGAACGCTTCTTGAGATAGGATCCGAGCCAGATACAGAGAAGGAACAATTTTGGTGTTCTTCGCGACTCTTATGTTGCATCTTAGGCTTCTTTCTCTTCTTTGACATCTTATGTTGCATCTTAGGCTTCTTTCTCTTCTTTGACAGGAGTGCTTCAGAGATTGTTGTCTCGTCGGGCTTCATAGTTAGTGGCTCCGGTCTTCGTCTTGTGGATCGGAGGAAACTGCGGTTGCATCACGATGGCGATTTCCATGACGGCAGATCGTATCTGAAGCCATCCAAACAGGATCGCCTCTATTGAGCAGGATGGGGCTGGGGTTTCCGTTGAGCAGGGAGGATAGATCTTTAAGAGGGATGGAGGCAACGGTGGTAGGCGGCGCTGGGGGTCCTAATTTCCCTTTTTTGTTTATTTTTCGAGCAGCTGGCCTATTCATGGTGGCCACAATGCATGGCCATCTTTCTTCTTCTCTAGCGACAGGTGAGACAGTGGATTCAGTGGCAGCGGCGTCTTGTCGGTGGCGGACTGTCTCCTTCGGCAAAGCCATCAGAGACAGAATCAGGTCCCTCGAACACCGCACAGCTTCTTTGTATCTCCAACGGCGAAGGTAATGAGGCGGAACGGAGAGGGCTGGCTGGCGGCAGCGCGGAGCTCGCCGGCAGTGGCTGCAGGTTGCGGCCGCAGGTAAATCTAGCCGGAGATACGTGCAGGTTGGGACAAAGGGGGGTAACAGCGAGCTGCCTGATTGATTGGGACTGTGCTGGTTGGCTAGTATTGGCGCGCGAGGAGGCTGGCGCAGGCGGCAGAGAGTTGGCGTACTGGTGCAAGTGGCGGCGTGTTTGCCGCGGCGAGGAGGACTCGGGCTGGCGATGTTGGCGGGTGGAGAGGTTGTCTCAGGCGGCATGGCTGCTGCTGGGGATGCAGGTGTCTTTGGAGCGGGTGGCGTCTTTGGCCGCGTGGCGAAGGACTCAGTGGCGGCTTGAAGCGGATATGCGGCGGCAAGGTGATGCTTGGATGGATCCTTGGGCGGATCTGCGATGACAAGGCCATGCTTGGTCGAATTGGCGTCGACGAGGCCATGCTCAAGCGAATCAGTGGTGGCTTGATGCTCAGACAAGGAGAACTGATTTTTTTTATATATATGTATTATATAACATATATCACCCTTTTATATATTTTTTTCTTTATGTCCTGCTTATGACTCCCATCCTCACTCTCCCTCAAACTAAGTTTACTTATGTCCCCTTAGTCTTCAAGACGAACCAGGTGGGGGTTCTAAGGCTTTACATATATATATTATATATATGATAAGGTAAGAGAAAAGCAAAACCACCTTTTTTTTGTCTTTTCTAGATGATCGCGAGCTTTTTCAAAGTTCTTTTGGACAAAAGAAATCTCCCCAGATAAGGTTTCTCTCCTGACCACTCTTTTCTCCAGATCCAAAAAAATTCCTCTTCTTTAGACCAAAAGTTCCCCCCCTTTTAAAAGCTTTTCATTCTTATCCCTAGAAGAAAAAACCCCTCCGTGAAATCCCTCAACCTCCTGTATCTCCGGAACAGATAAGACGGGATTCAAACCTTTAATTAAATTTTAAATTTTAAAATTTAATTATTATTATTATTATTATTTTAAAAAACATATTGCCTTGGGATATGTATTTGGGCATTTTGGGATTTGTGCTATTTCACCATTTAGGATCGCCTCGGGATTTGTGTTCAGGCTACCTTGGAATTTGAGATTGCCTCGAGATATGTGTTCTCGGGCATCTTGGAATTTGAGATTACCTCGAGATATGTGTTTTCAGGCTATCTTGGAATTTGAGATCGCCTCGAGATATGTGTTCTCGGGCTATCTTGGAATTTTGAGATTGCCATGAGATATGTGTTCTCGGGCCATCTTGGAATTTGAGATTGCCTCGAGATATGTGTTCTCAGGCTATCTTGAAATTTGAGATCGCCTCGAGATATGTGTTCTCTGGCTATCTTGGAATTCTGAGATTGCCACGAGATATGTGTTCTCGGGCTCTTGGGATATGGCCGATATATATATATATATATATATATATATGGCCCTTGAGACATTTTGTATTTTCAAGGATCAATATATATTTTGTATATTCCCCCCTTATTTTATTTTATTTTTTTTTAGTGTCCACAGGAGTCACTAAGTTTGATTTCTAACACTTTAGAAAATTTCTTTGTTGGGCATCAACGGTACGAGCATTTGAATCTTAAAGGGTTGAAGATATTAAATCAGAAAAACATGGTGTAAGGACTGCCTTATATTGATCATATTGGTGTTTGTGAAGGATGTATCTACGACAAGCAATCAAGGAGTACATTTTCCTTTGGTAAAGCATGGAGGGCTTCAACACCCTTAGAGTTAATCCTTGCTGATGTTTGTGGTTGAATGCACACAAAATCACTTGGAGTTAATTTTTATTTTCTCTTATTTATAGATGATTATACCTGTATGTCATGGGTATACTTCGTCAAATACAAGTCACAAGTATTTGAAAATTTCAGAAAGTTTAAGACTTATGCTGAGAAACAAAGTGGATATACACTCAAGAAGCTTTACACTGATAGAGGAGGTGAGTTCCAGTCAAGAGACTTCAAAACATATTGTGAAGTCAATGGCATTCATCAAGAACTTATAAACCCTTTGTCACACCCCGCCCGAATCCTGGGACCTCGAGCACGTGCACAGACCGGCCGTATCCAAGTGGAGACAGGCCCTGCTCGGATACAAGGCCTAAGTAAATCAGAAACAGATAAAAATAATTAAAATAAGTCAAAATTTATTAATCAGAGTTACAACGGAATTTAATAATAGAATTCATACATCCTATAATAACCGGGCCCTACAGGGGTCCTACAAGTCAGAACTAGTTGAGGTCTACCACCCTCGGCAAGCTACGTTCTGACTCCTCACGCCGCTTCTGAAACCAACCCAGCTAATCCCTCAATCCTGAAAGAGAGGAAAAAGAGAAAGTGGACTGAGCTTTCGAAAGGAAAGCTCAGTAAGTTCCCCGCAGGGATCACAATGAAATGAAAACATCAAACCGATAAAAGAATATCGAAACTCAACAATCATCAAGTCAAACAATCGGGACCATGCCCCGCACAAACAAGGATCCAGGAGACTAGAAACAAAGGAACTCCTAGATTAGGAAATAACCCTCCAGCTCAACACACTTGCCTGACCAGCACATAAGACCATGGCCTATGATCAAATTTGTTTCACAGGGTGGTGTGCCCAACGAATAATCCAAACAACAGACAATGAAACAAATTTCCAGCACATCGACCATGCACATACAAAGAAGGAAGCAAACTATGTGCACGCATTCCAAAAACAGATAGACAATAGACATGCTAAAAGAAATAACAACAATAAAATCAAGGAACCCGATGACGGGTGGAAACTAGGCAGAGGTAACTTACTTTTGTTTGCGATATCCGAAAACCTTCCCTGACCCCCACTCCCGATAAGTCTCTATGTCGGTATCGAGACTGTTGTGGTGTTCTTGGGGTGGTGCTCTCTCTCTCTCCAGTCGTGGGCGACGCTGAGAAGGGCAACCTTCTGATCGCGCGTTGGAGACGAAGCCGGCGGTGGTGCTAGGGTTTCCCAAGAGCCCTCCTCCTTCTATAGAAGCCGCGGGGATTTTAGATAAGATAAGCATGATCGGTTTATGCTTATCCTCTGGTTTAAATTGTTTTCCATATCTAACACCAACGTTCAACTTCAGCCGTTGGATCGGTTTCCTATTAAACCAACTCATAATCCAAGCCATTTATCCAAACAAGAGAGGAATCATGTGCTACTCTTCTTCACACGTTTTGGTTTAAAAAATATTCCAATCAATCATTGATTGCACTGCACGCTTTTGTCACACGTTTTTACTCTCAAACGAAAGCATCACCATTCAACAATGGCGCCATGCACATGTTTTGATTCAAAATAAATTTCATTCCTTATCTATAAATTTAAATAGTATATCTATTGAATTAAAACAACCCTCAAACTGTCCTTCTCTTTCTTTAAATTAAAAATAACGTGGCTTCTCATCTAAATCTCATCCAATTAATATATATAATATATATAAAAGTATATCCCTAAATACACCTACTTTTCTCATATTACTCATTACTCACTTTACATAATAATCTTGGCATGTCTAAAAGGAAAATCTCAACGCATGTCACATTTACAAAATAAATAAATTTGAATTGCACATTAGTTACATGCTCATGTAACATTCAAAAATAATATTCATAATATATATATATATACACAATTTGATTTCTAATCCACCAATAAAATATTTATTTATTTATACACATGGTAAATAACTTCCATTAAATCTAAGCTTGGGAAATCTCTTCAATCAACTAATTAATCATCTAAGTCCTCTTTATTTATATATATATTTTTTAATTATAAATCATTTTAACCAAATCATTCATATAAGGTATATTCATTAAATCAAAAATCAAATCAACTTTAATATATATAGATTTATATATATTAATCTTTATCTTATCTAACTCACACCAATAAATATTTGTTTATATTTTGATTTACCTCTTAAACCAAATAACATAAAAGGAAAATATTTATTCATTCATATATTTTTAAACATACCAAATCAAATCCGCACTTTGTTTTTGAATTTAAAGCTTTGATTCACATTTATGTAATATAATAATATATATATAAAACCTTATCTTTATAACCTCTTATATTATATTATATTTAATATAATATATGTCACGCCCCGACCCGGATCCCGTGACCTCGAGCACGTCAACAGACTGACCGTACTCAAGCAGAGACAAACTCAACTCAAATACAAGGCCTAAATGTGATACAACAAATAATAATCCATAAAATAAACTCAAGTTCAAAGGAACATAGAGTCATAAGGGTCCATAGGCCCTATACAAAGTCTGGTCACTATACGGGCCCTACAGAAAGTAAACAGCTCTCAAAATAAAAGATAAAAAAGACCCCCAGACCTCGGATCTCCTAATGATCCTTTCTAGTCAATCTCTCTCCAGTGCCACCCCTAGACCTCGGAATCTGTAAAAGAGAGAAAGAGCAAAATGCATGAGCTTACGAATGGAAAGTGACGACGGGCGGGGTAGCAATTATCCCGCGGGCTAGCCAGGTCCAAGGACCGCAAGGAAGAATAAACGAAGAACCAAAGAACCAGAGAAAATTCTCTGAAATTCAGGAAAATATTATTACTCAAAATTCAATAATGAAAACTAACCCACAAGCCGGGTTAAATAGCCTCAAAAGATTAACCTAGAAACCTTATCATCTAATATAAATTTGCTAAAATTGATAAATTATTATTTAAAACTAAACTTATCTAAATTTAAAACTCTAAACAAATAAGATAACTACTAAAAATCCGAGATCAAATCGGATTCAAATTCTATACTAATTTGGCATATGAAATATTACCAAAAATAGAAAAAAAGACAGAAAACCCTAATTTGGCGGATTAAATATTTCTAAAAATAGAAAAAAAAATAACTAAAGTTCTCTCTAATATGACCACCCCATGTCGTGCGCGCCGCAAAGAGCTTTCCGAATTAGGGTCGAACGCCCGATTCCGATATCGGTAGCCAAAGTTATGGCCAAAATACCAAACCACACCCAAAACCGACCCAATCTTGGAATTAACTCGATAACTTCCCATCTTTACGTTGACCCGCCAACCCGGCACCAATATTTGACTCGAGCCTCCTGCATCAGTAAGCCCAGTAAGTACCCCTGTGGGGGTCACAAAGACATAAGAAAACAATATGTCAAATAATGAGGTCACAATCCCAAGAAAACACAATCCTAGAAGTCTACCAGAAACAATCCAAAGGTACGACCCCTGAAAACAGAAGCCCTCGAGCTCTGTGATGAGTTTCAAAGAAAACTCAAGGATCACTCCCGGCCAGTATGTCCAGCTACTTGCTGTAAGCACGACCTTCTGGTCGTTCGACCCTCCGGTCGCAAATCGGTAGAACTACCTCTAATACGTGTTAACACGGTCAGCGTACCATGCCCACTGACGGGTAAGACCACCAGAGAATTGCCTCTCTGGCAAGGCAGACAGAAATGCCAAGGGGTCCCGTCCCTGAACACTTCCCTATCGGAGCACCCACGCTCCACTGAGTCCGGGCAGTAGACCACAACAAACAGGGATACCAACATCCCGAAAACAATCATACATGCTCAACAGGAATCTAAAAAAAATAGACAAGGATGCATGTATGTCATCATTGAAGCAAGAGTAAAACCAAGTCCAAAGAAAACCCGAAACCGGGTAGGAACGAGGCAAGTGTACTTACCTCTTGTTGGAACTAGAAGTCCTTCTAGTCTCCTCTTGAGTGCCTTACAACTCCCCGAGAGTATCTGACATACAGGGTTCCTATTAGAGTCAAAATTCTAATAAATCCCTATGTCTCTAATTACACATGCATGCCTGTCGTTCTTGTTGGGCCTAGGCCCACTAACGGGTCCTAAAGACCATCTCTCGGGTTATTGGTCCATATCTTATGTTTCCATGTCCTTCTGTTGTCTCTAGACCCAACTTGGTTAACTCTATTTTATTTGTCGAGTTTAAAACTCTAGTTGTTCGCCTTTAGTCATCCTAGTTGAGATTGGGCCCACTTTAGAGCTCGTTAAACAACTTGGCTTACTTGTGCTCTTTTCTTTATCGAAATAATTAATTAAACCCTTTTAATTAATTATTATATCCGATTTTCATTTTAGTTCTTCAATTAAATCCATAAATCGAATTTAATCAACCTTAGTTATCAAAAGAAAATCGGTTGTTCGTTCTAGATATTACTTACTTAAATATCTAGATACAATATGTTAATTAATTCGTTACATCGATTTAATTAAATCTCCTTTTCAATTTAATTAAATTATTGACTAATTAATTGACCCATCTTATATAGGGCAAACAAGTATCACACTACAATAAACTAAACCCCACCTTTTAATTTGCCTCATCAAATAATTAGCTAGTTAATTATCCATTTAACTACTAATTATGATTAACAAACTAATTAAATAAATTTTCTCAATTATATCACTATCAACGAAATGTCTGTCACACTAATACAATCCCCAACATAGGTATTATTTGGTTAGTATTTGTCACACCATAATGTGATAAAAATTATTCCATTTCCAACCATAGTTTGTTATATTATTAATGTCACAACCTAATTAATCAATGATTAATTAGTTAATTAACTATTATTATTTATTTATTTTTTAATCATCTTCTTCTTCCATCACTCTCTCACTACAGAGCTTCGACGGAGCTCCGACGGTGGTCGTCGGGGAAGATGCAGTGGCCAGGAACCGCCTGCATCGAGTTCCCCACTCGTCCAGAGCTTCTTAAAGACCACCATCATCACCGCCAGCCTCTCCTCCCTTCTTTGTCCATACCTTCGCCGGAGAAGAACGCCGGAGCATCGAAGCCCCTCGTCCGAGAGCCCATTCTCTCTGAAAACCATGCCACAAGGTCCCCCTTCGAGCAAAGATCACGCCCGCACAGTCAAGTTGTTCCCACGGCACTTCTCCCGCTCCATTCACTACCGGCCGTGAGCCTAAGTCCGGCGAGCCCTAACTACTACAATAAGCATGCTAATCTTGCAGATAACCTACAGAGAGGGATCATACCTGTCTGCGCAACCTTCCAGCAACGGTTGAAGTCGATCGGAGCTCCCAACCTCTCTTTCGTCTCCTCCGGTCAACCTCGCCAGCGATCCCTACGAGTCTCTTCCTCTCGATGTCTCAGAAGGAGCCAGGGGATGGCTTTTATAGCCCGAGGGTAGACGAAGCGAACGGCAACGCCCCCAGGTTAATTCGCCGTCCGGCGAGCGAGATACCCGCGCGTAACGCCCGAGGAGGGAGGCGGCGCTCGCGGTGGTTCGCCTGGCGGAGAGAAACGGCAGCTGTGCCTCGGGATCGGACTTTTTTTTTATCAGACGGCTTAGTCATTATGTTTGGGTTTGACGGTGGATGCTCCTCTTTATTTGCCTCGGATCTGACTACGCTCAGATCAATGGTTTTGGTTAAAAGCGAAGCAACGGCCCCGATCAGATCCCATCGCCTCGAAATAGAAACGATCAGGTGATGTGCCGCTCACATCCACCTGCACCGTGAGGTCAACCCCACTCAAAACCACTCTTTCGCCTAGGATCTCGACCCTTATTGGATGGATCTATTCTTGGCTCGACACGTGGCACCATCTGAGCCTTTATTATGCTCCGCGATCTGCATCATCAAAGATCTTCTAATCCTGGCCGTTCAATATTTTTTATAGAGTTTTCTCTTGACAAATTTACCAAAGATCCCTCATTGTTTCTAGGTCTCATCTTAGTCCTCCTTCTGAGAGAGGGGACAATTTCCACCTGGTCCACAAAACTTTCTAAAATTACCATAAGGTCCTCCGGACCCTCCATTAACCCTAGTTAGGGTTTTTGCCTATTAATTCCCATTTTCTCCTATCATTTATTTTTCCTTAGGAAAATTTCCTATAATAATCCAATTTAATAGGAATTTAAGCACATTTTATTTCCATAAAATCCTTGGATTACCATCAAATTGCTTCCTTTTTTCTCCCAAGGCCTTCCAATGCCCTGTAGATGAAAATTAACCCAAATTAAGTACCAGTGGGATGAAACTACTCCAAATCACATACAAAGTATACATGAAAATGATATGAACAATATAATCATTTGAACACTTATCAAACTATCTCCACACTTAAGTGTTTGCTTGTTCTCAAGCAAACAAAAAGAATAATTTAAAGAATTGATAAGTGTTCAACCTTTGGCTATAAAAATAAAAGTAATTCTACTCTACTAGAGGTTTCACCATTGATATATGCATCTCTTATTTCAACTCAGGACTCAGATCAATCCCATGACATGTTTCAATACCGTTCTAGACAAAGATTTCACTCCACATATCATGTTCTCAAGTTTTAAAGTGACAAACATGTCCTCAGTGGACTCTAGAGGCTCCTTGGGACTCTAAGTACAAAACAACTAGCCCATTATGAGAAATAAACTCTCAAAATAATTTTTTTTATATATGCCAGTAGGGCATCCTTAATCGATCCGACTTTCCGGATGACCAAAAATTAACATAGAGGGTGAATCTTACTTTTTGAGGGTTGCACATGCTGGCTAGGCACCATAACATCCAACTACTCAGAAGATTGTAACTTTACATACATGCGCTCGTGCTCACGAGGGACTTTTCGGCTTAAGGGGCACTCTGATTAGGAGCCAGAACCCCGAGCTTACTTCATCACCAAGAGTAGAGGAGCACTATCCTGGTTCTTATTTTCATACTCACTATGTACAATGCTTATTTATTTCTTACAATTCTACTTACAAGGGCTAGAAGATTGAGTTAGTGTCACGAAACCTCGTGGAGCCAAAGAAGATAATGCTTAGCAATCTAGATCAAAAGAACATGGCAATGAGTTATCTAATGTCACTAAAGAAAATGTGATTGTCATGAAGATTTTCTCTAAGTATACATGAAGTTTCATACGAGAATCGAAAAATTTGTGCTAACATGGTGTAACAGGAAATATAGCTTAACTGAAAATTTTTGAACAAGCCATTATCGATTTTATGCTAAGCATGTGTTTTCGCAAAAAGATTTGCAATAAATAAAAAAATACAGTGAATTTCATAGCTACACATACTCATCTCCACACTTAAAGATTTACAATGAATTTCATTAAAAATATGCAATGAACTGGTTAGCTACTCAGTGACCTCTCCACACTTAAAAATTTGCATTGCCCTTAATGCAATTGTAAAGAATGAAATTGTGAAGAATACAAAATGAAAACAAAGGAGAGATAAAACTGAGACTTCCCCGGTTTAAACGGATGAGTTCGAGCTACAAGAATGTCCGGCGTGAAATTCCAAGGCTATCGTAATAATTTGGTTGTTATTCCTATGAAAGAGGAGGGAGATCAAAAGAATGATTCTCTCATAATGAAGAGAACAAGAAAGTAAAAATACTCTACTAGAAGTGCAAAATGAAAATGACAAGGAAACAAGTGTAGCAGGGATAAGCCCTTGCTAACTCGTGCACAAAATAACGGTACAACTCTTGATGCACAA
Organism: Dioscorea zingiberensis; assembly: GCA_026586065.1. Taxonomy (NCBI): domain Eukaryota; kingdom Viridiplantae; phylum Streptophyta; class Magnoliopsida; order Dioscoreales; family Dioscoreaceae; genus Dioscorea; species Dioscorea zingiberensis. The sequence continues at coordinate 48,498,102 of CM048818.1, read as the reverse complement.
TGACAAGCTACTCCTCACCAGGGGCCGCGGATGCTAGTGCGGTCACGGGTGAAGGGTCAGGTACTGCGGACGATGGTGGTGTAGGTGCGCGGCTACCGGGAAGTAAATGGGGGTGTTGATGATGATGATGACCGCGCGTGCTGTGCTGGAAGACGGGCCGAGTACGGAGTAGGGCTAGGATCTGGCGGATGTCCCACCGTGTCTACTTCGGCACTGCCCGAATTTGTCTGTGCTCCTCCTCATGGCGGTGTTGTGCCACAATAATGCAATGCTGCTCGGCGCGAAGTGATCTCTGATCCTCAAGGATGAGCTGTTACCCGGCCCTAAGCTCCTTGCGAAGCTGTAGAATCTGCAGATGGTCGCCGACAGGAGGGGGTAGAAATATCAAACGAGGTGGTGCGGCTGGGTACTTTCCTCGTCATGGCTTGGGTCCTTCCTGCTGAGGCACCGAATAAGCACGTATCCCTATGAGTCATGCTTTATTATCCCCATCAAACGAAGTGTGCTGAACCCAAGGGGCTCCATGGTACATATCCGTTCTGAGCCCCTTATGTCGCCGAGTCGATCCATGCCTCTGAGCAACCTCGTGACATAGGGTCCCGCTGAAATCGCTCGTAACCGCACATACTGGCCCTAATGTGCGTTAAAATCAGCAAGGATATCACCGTAAGCCACCACATATGTAGGGTCCCTCTGAAATCGCTCGTATCCATCTAGGGGAGCAAGATCACCGCCTTGTGCAGCTCCAGGTGGTCGACTGGGTCTGAAGTGCCATTGTAAGCCTCCACGGATATCATTCAAAACCCGTCTGGTAGAGGTGTTTCCAAAATCTTGGGGACAAAAGGAGATATCACCAGATGAGTGTATTTCAACTACTCCCTTGTTCCTTTGGAAGTGGCTCCTTGTTGAGGTCGCGGAGAAGTCTCGGGCTGCAGGCGAGGTCGAGGTGACCCTGGGCTACTTAGGGACGGGTTGGCTTTCTCTCTTTCTGCTCACACCATTCCCTCAAGCTCTAGGGCGCATGTATTCTATCTGCGCCTTGCATTTAAGGCATTCGCCAAGGTGTTTTGTGGTGGTGGGGCCTGAGAGGCCTGCTACTCCATCCTCTAGAGAGCTCAAGTAAGAGCCTTAGCCTTCTTTTCCAGAGCTCGGTAGTGTGAACCTTGGATATCTTCGCAGCTACTATGGGTTGGTCCTGATGCTGGATGTCGTTACGCCTAGTGGTGGCATCATTCACTTGATGTTATGCATGGCTTAGCTTTGCTCTAGCCATTATCGACACAGCTTCTCTATATTTTCCCGTAAACAACGCCAAACCGATGATGTTGAGATTCGTCCATCTTGAAGATCTAGACTATTCACGATCAATGGGTGAGATGAGCTTCAATTGTTGGTGATTTGGGAAAAGATTATTCTCTAGCGTGAACATCTTCAGTTGAAGCGGTCTTCTCTTAGAACTAGGTTGTCATAGGTCACTACGCGTCTGGAATAGGACATGCAGAGATAGTGAGCAAAGTAGCGGGTGCTCATCCCCGAGGATAGCTTCGATTCTCAAGCAAATGAGGGAATGAGTGTGAGAAAGAAGAAGGAAGATAAGAGTTTTTAGTGGATTATACCAAACAGAAGGAATTTGATCCTCGGCGTGGTGGATTCTCGTTCCTTTTATAGCCCCAAGTGAGCGTTGGCACTGATTGCAGCCATTACTGCAAGATGGCGGGCGGTGACCTCGGACATTATCGTGATGCTCTCCACTGATATTGGGCGATAACTTCGCCCGTCACCACGACATGCAGGGGATTCGAGATCTTGTGATTGCTCACGATCTGCTCGGACGCCTGAGATTGTGCCACGTGTAGGCCGAAGATTTCACTCCGTATCAATTTATATTAATAAAATTGATTTTTTTTTATTACAAGTAACCTTAAAAGTGTGGAAAAATAAGAACATTATAAATTGCATCTTGAAAATAATAATAATAATAATAATAATAATAATAATAATAATAATAATAATAATAATAATAATAATAATAATAAATAAATAAATAAATAAATAAATAAATTTGCATATGAATATTTGAAGAAGTAAATAAATTGATTTTATACCCTCATAAAAATATAATTGTGAGTATATAAACAAAAATCATTTATAGAGAAAATTATTTATTGGTTATAGTATTTGTATTATTTGATCATAAAAGTATATAAACGAATATTGATACTTTGTTTATCATAATAGTTTAAGAAAAATATGTTGATTAGTTGGTTTGTCACAGATACATTTTTTTACTTTGCGTTTGTACAACTTATTTTATAAAATGATTAAAAAAAAGTTTTTAAAAACAAAACACTCAAAATGAAAAATATTTTATTAAATTAAAAATTGAAATTTTCAAAAATATTTTCAAAACAAACAGACCTTTATTTTTTTTCCCAATTAGTTCCTACTGAAACTAATTAAAAGAATACAATTGAAATAATTGCAAATTTGAAGGGGAGCGGAAATTAACCCAATATCCCTTGGCAAGGGGGGCACGGGCCGGTTAACCGGGCCCGACGGGCCCGACCTGAGTTCCCGGCCAAAGGCCAACTCGAACCGGCCGCTCTGAGGCCAACCATTTGACCCGGTGAGTCACGGTCACGCAGGGTGACCGTAGAATCGCCCGGGCCGAACACTAGAACCGGCGGGCCGGGCCCAACCCGCCGGTTTTTTTATTTTTTTTTAATTTTTTTTAATTTTTTTTAAATATACAAATGACCATTAAAAAATATCAAAAAATAGCAAAAAAATAGCAAAAAATGTAAAAAAAAACTATGATATTTCGATATAAAAGTAGAATGAGAAAAAAAATTAAAAAATTGAAAACTATAAAATTCATAATAAAATCTAAAATATATAATATATATTTACAAATATGGAAAAATGAAAAAAAAAGCAAAAAAAAAAAACAAACCTATGCTTTTATGTATAGAAATTGAATGATAAAATGTAAAAAAAAAATGAAGAGAGAGCAGAGAGTTTGGTGTGAGTTAGATTGAAGGAGAGGGGGATTATATATAGAGGTATAAAGAGAGAATTAAAAGAATTAAAAGAAAAATAAATTAAAAAAATAAAAAGAAAGACCAACGGCTATGTAGCCGTCCTATTGGTGTCAGCGTCCAATTTGAATCAGTGAATGGCCCAACTAGATTCAAATTGGATTGCCGACACCAACGGCTGAATCAGCCGTTGGTATTAAAAAAAAATTAAAAAATAAAAAATAAAATAGGTTCAATCCGTCAATTCAACCTGGCTGATCCGGCGGGTCAACCCGTCCGGCTCGACGGTTCAACCCGTCGGGCCACGGGTTCCAAAATATTGGAACCGTACCCGGCCCGCCACTGTAGCAGACCGGGTATGGTTCACCTGCCCGGTCTGCCCGGTCAGGTGACCCGGCGGGTTTTTCCGGGCCGGTTCGGGGCCAAAAAGGGACCCTTGCTAGTAAGTAAGGGAATATTAAAAAAAAAAATGTCCAAATTTAGTTACAATCAACAAACAAATCCCAACATTAAAACGAACCCAGTTCGATCAGAAAATAGAGGCAGGTACATGGCGGCGCTTTGCTCCTAAATCCCAAACCCTCGCAGCCATGTCCTCCTGTGGAAGCGCGTGCCAATCCCACTGCTCGCGCTCGGACGAGGCCCAGGATTCTAATGAAGGCGACAGCCGTATCTCAAATCTCTCCATCGCCAGCGAGCCGCCAAAAGCCGACGGTCTCCCGGCGCTGTGCAGCAAGTGCGGGGTATCTGTGCGTGTCTACAGCGGCATGTGCGCTGACTGCTTCCGGGCGCACATATTCGGGAAGTTCAAGCTCGCGGTCACCAATAATGCTTTGATCTCCCCTTCCGACAAACTCCTTGTAGCCTTCTCCGGCGGCCCCGTCTCGAGGTCTTACTCTATTTCCTCTTTCTCATGCCTGCGCTCATAGTTCGTACTCTGGTTATAAAATTTAGACAGTTCCTGATTTTTGTTAGTTTGTTTTAGAAACTAAAAGATGATTTCTTTTGATTGCAATGGATGTTGTTCTGCTTAAAATTGCTATTAAGCTTGCATAAATTCCATTCAGTTTTCGATTTCAGTGTTGTTCATGCTGATCGCGTTCTGGTGTTGAGTATATTTTGATAAAAAGGATGTATTTTTTTTATTGTAGTGTGTTTTAGGGGTTATTTTTTGTTGATATCTTGTCTTTCTGAAATTTTGTTTTGTGAAACACTAATTTCCTCTTTTGTTTGGAGGAAACAATGGATGAATATTAACTTTACACTCTTCTTTCTTTCAAGACAGTGGTTGCTATAGTGAATTCTGTAGTGTGCTTTATGTTCTTAAATGGGTTTCCTAATATATTATGGATTCCTGGAGAATGAACCACTGGCTGACCTTTATTTGTTTTTCATTTTTTTTATTATTTAGTTAAATCAAAGAAAATTTATTAAAAAAAGTTAAAAATCATAGTGAGATTTGTGATGTCCTCGAGAAGGACCTGTACCCTTCACGGTCAATATAATAACTTTTCTTAAGCTATTAGTGTTGTTCTTTTCCCTTCCTTCGGTTCTGCTAGTTACTCTGTATGCTACACATAATTGCTGTTGAATGTTCTTCAACTAGCAAACAGGTAGTTACTGCTACATCTTTCTTTAAACAAATTATGATACTTGGTTCAATTCCATATTGTTCTTCTAGAGTTTGTTTGCCAACATCTTTTTTATTTGGCTCAGGGTAGCTTTGCAGTTCGTTCATGAATTGCAATACAAAGCATTCAATAGTTGGGTTGCCAGTAAATCTCAAGCTCTTCCAGTATTTGGTGTTGGTGTTGCTTTTATTGATGAACGTGTCTTTTCTCATCATCCATCTTGTGAAGTTGATAATGCAATCGAGGAAATAAAGTTGATAGTGTCTGAACTAACACCTGTACAGAAAGAGTTGCATATTTTATCCATTGAGAGCTTATGTTCTCTAGGTCCCAATGATGGAAAGAGTGGGCTGAATCACTTGCTTGAAACCATTTCTGACTCTACTGGGAGAGACGATTTTTTGCACTATTTGCGTATGCTTTCCTTACAGAAGGTTATATCTTGTATCATTGGATCAAGATTTTAGACTCATAATGGAAAATTTTATATGTAATATCTGCCATAAATGCTCTCCAGATTGCTTTGGACTTTGGATACAACAAGCTTGTTCTTGGATCATGCACATCAACAATTGCTCGCCATATAATATCTGCAACAGTAAAGGTTTTTTGGAAACTAACCCTCTTCATTTTTTGTCTTTGCATGATTTAATTGTAATAGACCTTTTATGACAGAAAGGTCAGACATGTATTCTGAATCTTCCATGGGAAAACTGGGAGAAAATGCTGAGCGCTCATTATTATGTTTTTCTCCAGGGTCAAGGTTATTCTTTACCTGCTGACTTACAGTACATTGATGCAAGGTGGGAAATTCCAGTGGTGCTTCCTCTTCGTGATTGCCTTGGACAGGAGCTCAGCATGGTCTGCCATCTTGATGGGTGAGGTTTCTTCCAAATTTGGGCATTGACTTACTGCTTTATGATGGCTCATTCTAACTGACCATATAGTTTGAAGACGCAGAAGGTCCTTGACAGACCTCACGTGGGTATTAATGCTTTAGTCTCGTCATTCATTGCACGATTGCAGGTAATATTCATAATTGTTCCTTTTTTATTCTGTGGATAATGATTAAATAAATTTGGTTGCAAGCAATGATCAACAAACTTGACTTCTTTAATGTGCATTCAACTATGAAATTTTCTAAAGATGGTAAAAATGTGCAGCATGAGAATCCTTCTCGAGAGAGTACAATTTTAAGAACAGCAGAAAAGCTCAAGCCTTTTCATTTTAATAAATTCAGCAAGAATGGTTATCATGATTTCCTACCATCACGATTGCGATGCAAGTTCCAAAATGTCAAGGATGATAGCTCTACTACAGAAGTTCTCTGTCCAATCTGTGGAAGCCCTCTAGATGAATCAGATCTGCAGAGTTTGAAAACAATCCAACTAAAGTCTCAAGAATCCCTTAATAATTTTATTTCTCAATGTTGTCAAAGCTGCCATTTTCAGATTCTTCCTAAGAATGAAGTACCTCTGGTGCATTTTTACTCACTACTACCGCAATCATTTACTCGAAGAGTTGAGATTAGTTCTTTACGGTGAGGGCAAACTTCTCATCTATTTCATTGGTTAATTTTTACTTATGTTTACTTGCTGTCCTAGTTGTTATAAAAAATCTAATGGAAATTGCTAGGTGGTCCATGTTTGTTCATATGAGTTCTAGACTTGCCAATCAATTTGTCTCCTACTTTGCGAACCACTTGGGAAATTCATGCTTTTAATAAAATAATATTACCTTGAATATCATAGAAAGTAGTTTTCGCACTCATCTCATAATTATATCACTGTGGAGGGAGCTCCCATTCTGAGGTTTAAATAGTGATACAGTTTTAAACAATGTCATGGACGTATTATTACATTCTCTGATTTTTCTTGTGTAAGTTCAACAGAAAGCATGTTAACCACCAGTGCTTTAACATTATCTGCTTGTGGTTATGTCTTCAGGGATCAAATAAAGGATTGCCTTATCTCTGATGATGATGATACATCATGAGCCTAATTTATGCAGTAAGTTTTTTTTGTCTTTGGGATTGAATGCAACTATGGTCCCTATACTTTAGTGTAATGTTTATTTTGGTATGTTTTTTACAAGGTTCAGAATGGCCCCTTGCAATGCAAAATTTTATTCATTTTGGTCCATGTAACTGAAATAGCCCACAGGTGGCAGAGGGAGAGTCTTTTGATTTTTTACATAGTTTTGTTATCACATGGTGGAAGTAATCTGGCACTGCAGCAATTGTGGCGAGTAATCTGGTAACTGTTACCCTGGACTGGTCATTGATCCAACAGCGGTTCATTTTCTCAGGGTTGTTATGCTGTAATCTGGAGTTCAGGACTATTATATAATGCAGCACCTTCTGTAGTATAATGAAGCGTAGGCAACTTATTGGTGCTATGAATAATGAATCATAAAGCATGTACTGCAAATAGGGCTGTCAAATGATCAAGTTATTCGGGAGCAGCTCGAGATCTCAGTAAAAGCTCAAGTTAGGCTCGAAATTTCGAGCTTTCGAGCTAAGCTTGAGTTTCAGCTTCGAACTCAAAATTAATTTCGAGCTGAGTTGGGTTCAATTGAGCTCAGCTCAAAATTTAATATTAATATATTAATATATAATATTAATATTAATAAATATTAATAAATATTAATATATAATATAATATATGAATATAATATTTAATATAATATATATATACAATATATTAATTTATGAATAAGTTTTTAATTTCAAGTTAAATCGAGCAGAACTTGAGATTTTAAAATTATAATTAAGCTCTTAATTTTGAGTTATCGAGTTATGATCGAGCTTTTGAAATTAAAATTGAGCTTATAAACTTATTCGAGTTAATTTTTAGCTCGAGCTTGAATTAGGCAATTTCGAGCTAAATTTGAGTTGGGCCTAGCCAGTTCAAGCTTACAACCCTAACTGCAAATGCAGAAGATTGATTCTGATTTCTGATAGACATTGGTTGTAACTGCAAATGCAGAAGATTGATTCTGATTTCTGATAGACATCAATTTGGTGAGGTCTTGTCTTTCCATGAACATTATTCCGTCGATTTACTTGCTCCTCATTTTTCAAGCATTATTTATGTGTTAAATTTATCAAATATAAATAGAGATGAGGCTTCCAAAAAAAAACAAGTTATTAGTTTTAATTGTTTAAACATAACAAAGCTATCTTTATAAAAATGTATAATAGTGTAATATCTCTAATTGTCTATTTAGCCACTAAAATATTGTTATTATTTTGTACACACTAAAACTTTTTAAATTACTTTTGTACCACTGAGTATCAAATCGCTTGTATATTTTAATATAAAAATAAGAAAATATCAAAATTACCAAACAATTTAAAATATATAACATGCTTGTAAAATAATAAAAAAGGGCCGTCTCTAAAGGTAGTTTAAAATTTTATAGTCATAAATTTATTTTCAATATTTTAATAATAAAATATAATATTTTTACTATGCTTCACCTTAATTGTTATTTGAACAAAAATATCACAGTAAAACGTTTGGTTAAACTTATGTGCTCGTCTTGGTTCGGTCCTATTTAGGTGCGAATTTAAGTGCCAAATAGAACCTACCCCCAAACCTCCTATGGTAAGGCCCTCCTTATTGTAAAGGCCTCCTCAGGGGTCCTACGTGGATTTATTAAGTAATTTTGATTGTTCAATAAAAATATATTTCAGTGGAATTTCTTTTTTGGTTTACTTTAGATTAGGTAATCTATCCTTTCGAAGGGTGCAAAAAAGCATTGTTGCCGGACCCGGCCCGACCCGGCCGGTTGAACAGGAAAAATCGGGAATCGAGGGGTTGGTCGGGCCGGGTAGGCCCCTTGAACCGGTAGTGTTGTGACCCGACTGTCACGTCATTGGCCCGGCCGGTTGAACGGGAGCGCCTTAATTTGAGGCGGCATTTGTGTGCGCACCACGCACATGAGTTTCGTATGTCCAAAGGCAACCCGAATCCGACATTTTATTATTATAATTTTATTTTATATCATATTTCATCATTATTAATTATTATTAATTATTTTTTAATATTTTGTCATTGCCCCCGGTTAAACCCTTGACCTCTGACCTCTGGGCTTGGCCGAGTCAATGCCTCAGCCCGGGTCTGACAACCTTGCAAAAAAGAGGATGGAAATCATAGCGCAACATTAGTTGCCTAGTGAGATCCCATGGAACCCTATTATTTGCTTTAGAAAGGTAAGTTTTGAAGGGTCTAACCCAAGCCACTAAAAACCTTTTTTCAAACTTGCTTTGCTTCTATTTCAAATCGAGAGATAAATAAATAAAGTTAATAAACACATCTCATTGCACTAATCAGGGACGCTGGGAGTGACTAAGGGGTTTGAAGACCAAGAAGTGAGTTATTTATATGAAACATTCCTTTTATGGTTATATCCAATCTCTTGGTCCCTGCAGAGAGGAAAAATAATCACACACAAAATTCCACTTTCCTTTGTCTCACTCAAGTGAATGTGTTTTGAGACTATTCTGCTAGTTTTTGGTAACTTTCACTTTCAACCCGATTCACCGCCTACATGTAGGCCCAGTTATTCCGAAGAACACTTGCTCGAGGTTACAATTAAAGCAGCCAACAAAAAAACCGAAATTACTAGTCTTCTGGTTGTATATATCTTTGTTATAAGCTGATGTAAATTAATTGGCCGCAAGTCATTTTGCTACAAGTTAACTTACATATAAGTGGATGACTCATATCAAGCTGAATATCAGTAAAATTGCATATAAGTGAACTTGCAATACACCTACCTTTAAGTGTACTTGCATTATATTTTCACTTGATTCTTACCAAATATGTTATGAAATCAAGAAGGCTGACAACAATATTCCTGTTTCCTTTGAAAAGATTAGGAAATGAAAAGCATGTTAAAAGATCTTTAACTAAAATTAGCTTATCTTCTATAAGAACCGGGGCATGTTCCTCTAAGAGAACTCTGTCATGTTTACAAGGGCTTCTCTCAGTAGTGGTGGTAATTTGTGACAAACTACTCAACAAAGCACTTCAATGAATGATTGTTGGCTCTGAGAGCTCCCGAGACCTCTAAGAGAAGTGGACCTCACTAACAGCCACCTCGCATCCCCAACCCCACTTACTTCGGAGGCCCCACGGGGCAAGGATACTGAAATGAGTCAAAGCATGGAGTCGCGACAACCTTCAAGTCGCCCTATTCCTCCACCTGGGGGGAAGGAGACTGATGCTCTGAGAGGACAAAACCCCCCTCCAACGGCCAGATCTTGGGCGAGGGTAGTAGGGGGCTAGAGACAACATCAAGAGATCCCGTTAGTGACGATCCCAGGACCTCTACTAGAGAAACTGAAGGCATCCATCACTGATACTATATCCCTGGAACCAAAGGCTCTAAATCGAGCACACGAGGCTATGAGAGGAACCCTATTTGGAAAGGTCCTGGGAAGGGCGCCGATGTTGGAGAAGTGCTCTAAAGACAATCACCTTTGGCACTTTATGTACAAATTTATTTATTTAATAAAAGGCTTCTTCATTATTTAGATGTTCATTACTAGGAATATGATATGAGATCTTAAATCTAATTAATGAAATCCATGATACAACGCATAGTATGAAGGAAATTATGATAGAGATCATAATGTGGGATTCCTATCATGTGTAATTATGTACGTATCTAAATATCCCTAGTCGAAGGATCAATGAGACGGGACATCATTGATCCATCAAGACTAGCACATGTTATGCTCTTTGATCCGATCAAGCAGTTGTTCTTACAAGCTGTAAGCATGAAGATGTTTTGAGTGAACATGTGGATGCTTGCTAAGGGTAGCAAGTTCATTGGATGACCTACCATGAATCTTCACATGGTTATCCTATTAAAATGTCAGTGAAGATCTCATTGCAGCAATGGTGTAAATATCCTTAGACTTGAGGTACACAAGTTATCTTGGATATGGATCCTGTGCTTTGACGCCATTCCTACGTTTCCCTTCAGGGGTTACTTATAGGGTGGTGATTAGGTACAGCTTTGAAGTATTCGAAGGTATTTGGGTAGCCAATAGAGGATTTACCACTCCTAATAGAAGGAGAGTATATCCATGGCCACTTGTCGGGTCATTACTCAGGAATATCTGGCCAGAGTAACTTGTCATGAAGATGGTCTTTGATGACATAAGTTTTGAGTAATAGATCCCATAGGACGAGGAACTAATACTTGGGCTAGGTGTGACATAGTCAGTCTAGTGGGAGTTGACACATAGGCCATACTCCGAACCAAGTTGGTATAAGATGGTAAAGGACAAATTGCACACTAACATTGGCTGCTGAAAGGTTCCAAGTCAGACCACCTGACTTTCCGGTCAATTGGGGGTCATAATGTATTGCTAGATGCCACTCATGATCTATTTGTAATCAATGGTTGATTATGAATGGCCAACATAACTGGGAACCTAATGGGTCACATGCATAGAAGATATCAATGAGGTATAAAACGGGTTTTTAGGAATAGATCCTCAAACAAGAGAATTAAAGGTAAGAGAAAGATTGTAAGTCGAATTTGATTATAAGTCAAATTTGATTGTAAGTCGAATTTGATTATAAGACAAATTTGATTATATGTCGAATTTGATTATAAGTCAAATTTGCTTGGAAGTCGAATTTGATTATATGTCAAATTTGATTAGATTGTTAGCCAAATTTGATTTGGGATTCAATCAAAGTCCCAATCAGAAACAAACCCTAATCTGATTAGGGAGGCCTATAAATATGTGATACTCTAGGCCATAAAGAGAGACAACATAACTTTTTAGTAATTGATAGAGATCAATAGTCTTTTCTCTTCTCTCCCAAATCCTCTCAAGACCTTCCACCATAGCTAGCACCTTGTGTGGAAGATCACCCCGTCGCCTTTGAGGTTGCTTCTGCGGATCTTCGCGTGGATCACCGTTAGAGGCACTCCGTCTATGGACTTCTGTGGTTGACGCAACGTCTTCTCCGACTTAGATAAAGGAATTCGGTACAGATTTCAAAAGGTACATGCCCTTCAACTTTACTTGCTTGTGTTTTGATAAACGTAGGGAGATCCGTTTGGGCTAGGGTTTAGAAAATTTTAATTTTTCCGTTGTGCCATGTATATGATACATGCTTTTGATTTTCTACAAAACCCAATAGCCGATACTGGAGACTGTTAAAGAAACCTTATCTAGAATATGGGAGAGCTATGGAGAGTTCACGGTTGCAGACATGCCTAACGGCTTCTTCGTCATCAAATGCGCTACAGAGACAATGGCGGAGGACCTCCTGGTTGATGGCCCCTGGTCTGTAAGTGGAATGGGATTTCATCTAATACGATGGAAGGAGCACTTTGAGCCAATGTATGAAAAGTTGACAACGGCGACGCTATGGGTTCATCTTCACAATATGCCAGTTGAGTACTGGCAGCCGGATCACTTGGAATCCCTAGCGGAATACTTTGGCAAACTGGTGAAGATCGATCATACAACTACATACATGGCTAGGGCAAAGTTTGCTCGGGTGTGCATTGAAATCGACCTCCGAGTACCTCTCAAACGCGGAGTATGGGTAACAACCCCCAGATCCAAATCTTTCGTCCCCATACTCTATGAGAAATTGCCAGTATTTTGTTATAAATGTGGAGTGGTTTGGCATATAGCTAAGAGGTGCGTCGAGGAACACTCAGGATGCCGAGGAGCTGCTACGGGGACGACGGCCCAAAAAGGAAATGAGATAATAAGTCAGGACGCTGGAAGCACTTATCGGAAAGCTGAGGATCCCAACACACAAATAAAAAACCAAAATGACCAGCCCTCAAACAAGGAGGAGGAGAAGGACTTTGGTTCATGGATGGAGGCAGGAGGACGATGAGGAAGAAGATGGAACAATGGACTGGTGACCGGAAATCGCCAACCTCGCCAACAGACACAATCGGGGCAGATCACGTGCGAGACATTACCGCTGCACGTGCTGGTCAATACTGAGGAGGCGATGGAGACAGCGGAAGAGGCTACTTCTGCACAGACGATAGAGGAACCAGCTACTTTCAGCCACGTGACGGATAAGACCTCTCGTGGCAGTGTTGGTGACCGGTTAGGGCGGGGTGGAACCGCTCGAGGAAGAGACGGTGGCCGTACATCAACTGTAACACACATGGGAGAAATGACAACGGGCCACGTGGCACTTAACCCTCTGTCTCAACTCGCAATGCCAACTAAGCCACCCCAAAGGAACCGAGGCTCTCATGAAACTAGGGCTCCAAACAACAGGGAAAGAGAGGAGGTTGAGGGTTTAGCGATGTGCAATAGGAGGGACAATCAGAGCAGATCACCCCCGAGCCATATGCAGAACCCCCAATTCCTCATCTCATCCCTAGATCTGATGAAGGGGAAGGACAGAAGATCAAAGGAGGAGACCCCGTCCAGAGATACAGGTAAGATAACTATTCCCCCTATTCTTAATTCCTTCCACTCTGCTTTATTCTCCAGGGTCAAGGATGCTCTAGCAACGAAGGATCCAGTGGACAAGGAGGTCCAAGAGGAACCTGAGTTAGCTGGAGATCATGAACCTCCGGATAGAGGAAGAGGAATGGAAGTTGAAGGAAATCAACAATTGGAGGAGAATCAAGATAGAAGAAATCCTGAAGAAGAGTGTAAGCCCAAGAAGAAGGGACGAATGGAGACTGGCGATGAGCCTATGGAACCCATACATTTGGTTTCTAATGAATGCACTCACATGGAACTGTAGAGGGGTTTCAGGGAGGGACACGGTAAGCCGCATCTTCTCTCTGATCAATTCCTTAAAACTAACATTATTATGTTTGGTCGAAACAAGAGCTGATGAACAACGAACGAGGAGATTCTCTAAAAGATTTCAAAGGAAATGGGACTGGGCTGCTATGCCAGCAAATGGCTATTCGGGTAGTATTATAACTCTTTGGAGAAAAGATCTATGCCAAGCTTCTCCAATCTGTTTCTCGAAAAGCATTATGCATATAATCCTATCCAATGGATTATTCAAACCTTGGACAATATCGATTGTGTATAATGGACAAACAGTCAAGGACCAACATGATACCTGGACATAATTGAACAAATTGGCTAATGTTGTTGGGCCTTGGATCATCATGGGGGATTTCAATATTGTTCGCCAAATGAATGAAAGGAAGGGTGGAAGCCCAAACTGGAGATCTGGTATGAAAGCTGACCTCTTTAATTCTTTCATTGTGCATAATAATCTGGTAGAGCCCAAATTCTCTGGACCTGAATTCACATGGTGTAACAACCAGAATGGTCTTTCGAGGATTTGGGCCAGATTAGATAGAATACTCTGCAATAGTGAATGGTTGAATGATATACATCATTATAATGTGTCTCACCTTGCAAGATGCCAATCAGATCACTCCCCTATTCTATTGACTTGTAGGAAAGGGAAAGAACTCAAGGAAAAACCCTTTAGGTTTGATAACAACTGGATTCACCTCCCTCAATGTCATGAAAGTGTCTCTGAAATTTGGAAGTCTAGAGGTTCAGGCAATCCCATGCATGACACTACACATAAATTCTCTATCCTGAGGAAAAATCTGCTAAGAAAATGCAAGGGATACTCACAAAATCTAGGGAAGGAAATAGAACAAATTGAGAGGAATATTGCTGACATGGAAGCTAGTGAACATAGTGATCCCAACACTGAAATATTTTGGAGTAGAATAAGACCTCTTTACAACAGACATAGGGCATTATTAAGACAGAACACAACTTATTGGGCTCAATAATCTAGGGTACAATGGCTTCAAAATGGGGACTGTAACTCAAGATTTTTCCATCAAATTACCAAAAACCACAGGCAATGTAATAAGATTATAACTCTAAAGGATGAACAGGGTAATGAAATCTCTGATCCTGAAGAAATAGAAGCTGAATTTGTTAAATTTTACACAAAATTATGGGAGAGAAGTGCTATAGATACTGAGATTGATCTAGATCAACAAATGATTGATGACTTACCCAAACTATCAGAAGCACAGGCAGCAAACTTAGTTAAACCTGTAACCAGCTTTGAGATTTTCCAAATCATTAAAACTATGCCTAGAGGCAAAGCACCAGGACCCCATGGTTTAAACTCTTAATTTTTTAGGGCTTTTTGGAAGGAAATAGGAAGGGGAGTGACCGAGGCTATAACTCACTTCCTTAAACATGGACAACTGCCAAGATCATGGAATCAAACACACATTTGTTTGATTCCAAAAAAAGAAAACCCACAAAAAGTTACTGACTACAAACCCATCTCCCTTTGTAATGTGAACTACAAGATCATTACAAAGTTGATGGCAAATAGGCTTAAACCAGTTTTATCCTCTCTTATAGGACCAGAATAATCTGCCTTTGTTGAGGGCAGAAGTATCTTTGACAATGTTTTGCTAACTCAGGAATTGGTGCATACCCTAGAACAGGATACCCAGACATACCCTAGGATGTTAATTAAGATGGACATGGAGAAGGCCTATGACTTAGTTAAATGGAGCAATGTCATTACAGTGTTAACCAAAATGAATTTCCCCAATGAGTGGATCAAATTGGTTAAGGAATGCATTGAGACACCTTCAATGGCTTTCATAATAAATGGCAAGGTGGGAGGCTGGAACAAGTCAAGGGCTGGGCTGAGACAGGGTGATCCCTTGTCCTCCTACTTGTTTATACTTGTATCCCAGATCCTCACAAATATCCTGCACAAGGCTGAGTCTCTACAGCTGATAAAAGGGTTTAGAATTTCTGAAAACATCTCTATTACACATATTTTGTATGCAGATGATCTTATTATCTGCTGTGGAGCATCTAGAAAGAATGCTAGGGCTATTGATCTATGCATGAACATCTATAACTCACTAACAGGACAGAGGGCAAACAAAACAAAATCTGAGGTGTACTTCCCATCTTGGATGAACACAAGGGTTAGACAGTCAATCATTAATATACTCTCCTTGAAACAAGGAGCTTTTCCCTTTAAGTATATGGGTTGTTGGTTATCCTCTTTTAGAGTCCCAACTACATATTTCAAACCATTGGTCAACAAAGTAGAGAGCAAACTTGCATTCTGGAAATCTATGTACTTGACTATGGCTGGCAAAGTAACTTTAGTAAATGCAACTTTGATGGCTTTGCCAATCTATAGTCTAAGTACATACCCTATACCTGATTCTATCCTTGACTCAATCACAAAATTGGTAAGGAGGTTTATTTGGACTAACAACTGTAATGGCAGTGGCATACATTTGATTGGTTGGAATACAATAACCAACCCCAAAACTGAGGGTGGTCTGGGTATCAAAGATCTCAAACTAATGAGAATTGGTCTTCTCTCTAGACATGCACTTGAATTAATGAATGATAGTGACAAGTTATGGGTTAAAATCATGAAATGCAAATATGGCAATATGAATCCTTGGCAAACCATACATTATAGAAAGGTATCCTGGATATTTAGGGGCTTGTGGAATGCCACTAAGGAAATCAAACATAATCTAATACAGAACAATGTTGTTGAATCTACTCAGATCATGACTGAACCTTGGTTATTTGCTATCCCTCTTGATAAAATGCCTACTAATGTACAGTTTGATTTAAATAACATGCTGATTAGAAACTTGAGAGATGGTGACCAATGGAATTGGGAGCTGTTGGCGAATATCTTCCCAGACTCTGTACTGGAAAAGATAGCTGAAAGGCAGGTAAGTGAAGGGGAGGAGATAGTTAAATGGAAATGGATTCACAGAACTGAAGGAAAAGGCCTCCCTGCTGTGATCTATGAAGAACAAAGAACCAAAGACATTTCTACATACTGGGCAGGATGGAAGCTTCTGTGGAAGATGAATGTGATTCCAAAAATAAAAATTTTCCTATGGAAAATGTTTCATGGGAGATTACCCACCACTCAACTTCTGTATGCCAGAGGATTAGGGCCTCCTGATCCCTGTGCCATCTGTAAATTGGAGGTTGAAACTGCTTACCATTTATTTCATGAGTGCAGGTACTCACAACAGGTTTGGAGAAGACTCCAGAAGAAGGGGCTCATATGCACTTGGAACACACTGACAGACAACATCACTCAGGGGAATTGGCTTGATCCTGGGGAACTAGGAGGACATAGGGTTTCCCCTGAGGAGAAGGAAATTATTGGAGCTACTCTTTGGTCTATTTGGATTAACAGGTGTAACCTGATTTTTAGAGACAAAGCATTTGTTCCAAATAGGGTGACTGAACAGGCACTGATAATGCACTATGAAAAGATAGAAGCTCTCAAGACAATCACTACAATTGAAGAGGGTGTAATGAGGAAATGGACCCTGGACAATCTAAACTATCAGCTATTTGTAGATGCAGCATGGATGGCAGGTGAGGGTATAGCAGGGGTGAGCTGTGTTTTGTTATCTAATGCAGGGCCTCTTTGCTTTGCAGGTGCAAAGTGCTGTAAAGCCAATTCTGTGTATGAGGGAGAGCTTAAGGCAGTGAAGTTTGGCTTGAAGATGCTGAGAAGAATGGGAGGAGATGAAGTACAAATATACACTGACAACAGATTGGTAGCAAGATGGATTACAAGGATAGCTGACAACCCAAATGGGACAAGTAGAAACACACTAAGAAAATGCAAAACAATGCTAGCTGAGAGAAGAAGATGGAATGTTCAATGGATTGCTAGAGAGAAGAACTCCTGTGCAGACAAGCTGGCTAGGAGAGCAAGAATTGAGAAGGAGCAAACAACAATTTTGAATGAAGCAATGATGCCAGGATGGTTAACTATGGAATATAGGAGTCTGAGGCTATTTCTATAGGATGTCCAACAAGGGAATATAGGAGTCTGAAGCAAACAACAATTTTGATTAGCTAAGTCTAGCTCTTATTGTAACAAAAAAAAAATTGTGACAAACTACTGACACAACACAGACCAACGACCGTTCGGTCTATTGGTAACCGGGTTCGCTTGTAAGGGGCGGGCCTCGATTCTTGCGCGGACGTCGCAAGCTCGAGACCCTCGAATTGCAAGTAGATGGGGGGCTGCGCGTTTGCACGGGTGCTGCGCGTGGCCCCCTCCCTGACGGTCTTTATGACCTTTGCCAAAAAAAAAAAAATACTGACACAACACAAACACAAATATGAGATGAAGTTAAACAAATTTTATGTTGTATAGTCTTGTTGTGTCTAATCGGGTCATGTTTATGACCTTTTTATGTTCATGTTATAAACGAGTTGGCGCCTAACCTATGTAAACCCATTTAAATTAAATAATATTTAATTATTTAATAATAATACATTTATGAATTCCATTTGTCTCCCCTGATTTGCTAATAACTTCCATTGTGTTCATCCAACCAAACACAAGTAGAAATGTGATTTTTCTCTTCATTTCCAACAGTAGTAATGACAAGAGTCTTCTTCAAGCTTCATCTTCTTCGGCAATCTATCAGCAAAACGATTTGAACGAGGCTAGAGCAGATTCCCTAGATTGCCGTTATCCACCCTCTTCTACAGCTTTTGACTTCACCTCAATGGCCAACTCTGCTTCAATTAATTCCAGACATGCATACAAGAAACTCTCACTGTTAGTCATCAACAAGTATCCAATTCCACACTTGGGACATTCATCCACTTGAATAGATAATGAGCTTACCAGCACCAAGTTTTCTCTCGATTACAAACTTCATCATTCATCCTCAGGTAAACATACACCCTGTTAAAATTTCATTATTAGGAGCTTACCTCAATTCAAATTTCAAATTCATGCCATTACTACTATCTACCCAACTTTTAGGCAAAAGGAACCAAGTCAACATTTCTGTCCTGGTTACCAAAGCAACAAAATACACAGATTAAAAAAAAACACACACAAACAGACCTGTGAACACTTGAATGAAATGAAATTCACTTCCCATTATCATAATCAGAAGCAGAACACTTAAGTTTAGAGTTTTGATGGCTACAACGGCCATTGTTATCAGCAAAACTTGAATGGCAGAGATGTCGAGGATGAAGATGGTGCTTAGGTGAGATTGCTGTAAAGACAACAAGACCACCCAGGAGGGCCAGACTGATGCCTAAGATGTTCACCAATGTAGCCTCAGGTGATTGCCGTGGCAAGTTCCATCTAGCTTGCAGGAAGGTCAGCTTCTCCATGAGGCCTGTTTCAGCTGTTGCAACAGCGAGGCTATACGTGTACAACCCCACAAACACGTGCCACGGCAACACCATCGTTCTTGTTCGACGCCCCTCACCGCGGTGCCAGAAGCTCATGAATCCAACTACCCACTGAGCAACAACAGTAAAGCAAAGGCATCAGTACTTGAATGTGATCTCTGTGCAGACATCAATCCATTATCATATGTCCTGTAATAGCTGTGAAAAATTCAAAAAGCTAACCAGGCAAATGTGAAGTACATTAGTAATAGAAAGTATTTCACATAAGATTAATTATGTTTGGTTCATAATCACATGAACTAAGTTAAAGCTCATAGCCTTGTACCAACTACCAACATAAGTGAAGAAGTTTTGCAATAGTTGTTAAAAATTCAAAAGGTTTGATTGATATAAAAATTAAGTACATTCGTAATAGAATTTATTTCACATACATAACCTATCAGAGTGTCAATGAAAGAATCTTTGGGTTTAAAAAAGTATATACAATACTAAGAAACTGTTCCCAATTCAAAAGAGTCAAGAAGATCAGGAAGTGGAGACCAAATGCGTGTGTAGTCTCAAACTTGTATGAATTCTAAAGAACCACAAGATTAAAAAAGAAAAAAAAAAATAAACAACAGCACCACATGAAGACAAGAGTCCACCACCATCGCTGGTATTCAGTCACAATCCATGTATATATTCTAACATTGTTTACATAGCAATAGCCATGACATCCCTACTAAATTATTAATCAAGACAACACCGACAATCTAGCTAGAATCGTAAGAACCCTAAATTCAATGGATCAAATAGGACGGACCTGGGCGGCGAAGAGGGAGACGCAGGCGAGCCCCATCCAGGAGTGCAAGCTATAGAAATTGGTGAGAATACCTACACCAGCCTTGAACTTTGCCCAGATCCCCAAAAGCCCGAAGCCAAGCGCCGCCCCCTGCATCCCTAAGTGCATCGACTTCCTCGCCGCAGGGGACCACCCTCGCAGCCATCGGTGCGCCAATATCGCTGGTCCAAATGGTTAGTAAACCTCCGGTGAACTTAAAGCAGTGGGTAGCAACATAGAGACAGCTTACCTTCGCCACTGAGGAGGATAAAGCCGATGACCATGAGAAGGGGGTGGAGGACCTGCAAGACAACGAACAAAAGGAAAACAAAGAAAAATTGGAAAAAGAAGAGAAAGAGAGAGAATGTACGCAGAATTAGAGTGGAAAGTGAAGACATACGGAGAAGAGATGGTCTAAGTGGGCAGTGGGAAGTGAAGAGGAACTTGAGCTCAAATGAAGGAAACTGGATCGGAAGCCGATGGCCCACACAAGAACGAGAAGGGTCACGGCTAAGCCCGACAGTCTCGTCGCCAGGGCTAACAGACCCGTCATTGTACTAGTTTTTGGAAATCTAACTCTATCTCTCTCTCTCCGTTCGAGAGTGGAGCATGGGGACTGAGGTAGTAGAAACTAGAAAGAGCCCTCTAGCCACTCTAGCTGAGAAGCTAGCACATATGAGAGATCTGGATACACGTGTTGATATGCAAGGTGGGAATTCTACCCGATCGTGGAATTTGCTTATAATTTTAAAATAATATGTTTAATTTAAGAAAATCTAAAAACAAATGCAGAGATAAAAAAATTATAAAATAATATATTTTTTAAAATATCTATAGTTTATTATTATTTTTTTAAAAAAAATGGATAAACCACGATCTTTATTTTATAGGAAATATCGGTTACACAGGTGTCCCCATTGATGGGGCCAATATGCTTAGTACATATCCCTGTGGCAACTTTCCTCCCTGATCCTTAGATGGGTCCAGATGTATCCAGGGTACCCTAGTGTATTCTCTAGTTGTTCTACGTGTCTTCAAAATCCCTCCCAGGTGACTCTTGCTGGTCCTCCTCCCTTGTAAATGCGAGACTCCCCTTGACGATGGTTTCCACCACGACTAGCTTCGGTTTCTTTGACGTGTGAGCTGCATCAAACGAAGACAGTGTCAGGAAGTCAATGTGATGGACAGTTTTCGTAAAAACACGTCGTTTATCATGAAAACATCTCCTATTGCGTTCCAACCACACGGTCCATGTAGTGCCCATGATTAAGAGATTCCATCCCAAGCGGTTATCCCTGGGCAAGGAGTGGACAAATGTTGTTCTACCCCATAGGTCTTGTACCCTAGAGGGGGTTGCGTTCAACTGGAGTAGTTGTGTGAGGTGTTGCCAAATTCTTGTTAAATATAAACACTGTAGGAGAAGGTGTTCTACCGTCTCCTCGCTTTCTTCGCATAGGTAGCATGTTGTCTGTTGACCGTTACAGCCACGCTTTCTTAGGTTATCTAAGGTAAGGATTTTGTTATCCCATGCTAGCCAGGCGAAAGCTTTGAGTTTAACTGGGCATGGGAGTTTCTAGAAGCTTTTCCCAATTTCTGGCCTTGTCCTACCGTCCATGAGAAAATGGTAGTAGGAGCACACCGTAAAACCTCCTTCTGCAGTGAGCTTCCATCATCTCATGTCATGTTTTGTCTCCAGGCAGTCAGATATCTTCCAAGTGAGGTGTTCGAACTTATTTAGTCCAGTTCCAGTTGTTGTCTTACTGCTTGTATAGTGTGTCCCTTGTCTCTAGCTATGTCGTAGAGGGTTGGGTATAGTGATCATGGTGCCCCACCGTCTACCTAATTATGATGCCAAAAATAGACTGTGTTGCCTCTTCCCGCCTCCGCCGTCATGTTGTGTAGTAGTGCATTCTGTTGTTGGGGCATGACTTTCCAAAAGAAAGAAGCTCTGGGTGGTGCCGTGGTGTAAGGGTTTAGTTCATTCCCTTTGTCGTATTGTTTCTTCAATATTTAAGCACATAGGCCTGCTTTCCCTATGAGTAGCCTCCACAACCACTTCCCCAACATAGCCGTATTGAAACAACGTATGTTAATTATTCCCCAACCCCAAGTTCCTTTGGCTTGCACAACCTATCCCATCACACCCGTCTGTATGCTTTGGTTTCCCTCTCCACTCCTTTTCAGAGGAAATTTCTTCTGAAACTGCTTAATCTAGTGTGGTGTATCCCCCCCCAAATGATAGGAATTTTTCTTTTCCATGTGCCCAATCGTGCTTTGATTCTATTAATAATCATTCGCCATCCATTCTTTTTTGGTTTGGTGCCTGAGGGTGGAAGAGCCAAGTATTCGATAGGTAGGCATCCAGTTCTACATCCCACCACCCTTTCGAGGTCCTTAGGGGTGTAGGTTAGTAGTGCCTTGATGGGGATGATCTCACTTTTTTGATAGTTTATGCTGAGGCCCGATAGTCCCTCATAGATGGAGAAGATCAGTTTCAGGGTGCTGAGGTGTTGTAGGTCTCCGGTGCACAGTACTAGGAGGTCATCTGCGTATTATAGTGTGGAGATTTCCTCCCCTTCAGCCACTCCGAATCTAACTCCTCTAAAGATATTTGCTCTCATAGCGTTTGCCATCATAGTGCTAAAAACATCAGTAGCCAGGACAAAAAGCGGGGGCGATAATGGGTCTCCTTGTCTTAGCCCTCGCTGATGCTGTACATAGTCTGTGGGTCTCCCAATTAGAAAGATTTTGGCTTTGGAGGAAGTAAGGATTATCTTAATCAAAGTGATCCATCGCAGGCCAAAGCCTCAAGCCAGGAGGATGTCCAAGAGGAAATCCCAGTCGACCATGTCAAAAGCATTTTCAAAATCCACTTTAAGTAGCGCCCCATTTGATCTTCCTTGTTTCATCGTGTGGATGAGTTCCTCTATCGCAACGATGTTGTCCTGGATGCATCTCCCCTTGATAAAAGTCGTTTGTGAGTGGTCGATCAGTTCATTAATCACATTCCTGAGTCTGTTGGCCAGCACCTTTGTGACAATTTTCATTCAACAGTTTAGCAGGCTGATAGGTCTGTAGTCCGATATGGTAGTGGGGGAGTTCTTTTTTGGGATGAGAATAATGTATGCCCAGTTTAATCTCTCCATGGATGCATTCCCTTGGTAAAGATCGTTGAATAGTATGAGTATTTCCCCTTTCATGAAGCGCCACCCCTATTGATACAGAGTAATTGGGAAACCATTAGGGCCCGGGGCCTTATCCGGGTTGAGTTCCTTGACTGCAACCCATATTTCTTCCTCAATAAAGGGATTATCCAACTGTTGAAGGTCGGGTCACTCTTTGTGAGCAAACAACCTACCCCGATTAGTAGACAATCTCTGTTGTCTTTTGGTTCCGAAAAGCTGTGAAAAGTGTGTGTTAAAGGCTGCTGCCACATCCTCGTATCCCTCCACTGTGTTCTAGCCTATTTGTAGTTTGTGTATCCAGTTTCGGTTCCTTCTTTCATTCACCACCACATGGAAGAACTTAGTATTCTGGTCCCCCTTTGTCAGCAAGGTAATACAAGAGCATTGCCTTTAGAGTACCTCTTTAGCTCTGATGAGGTCATCGTATTCCTTTTTGCATGCCAGCTTGACTCGTTCTTCTTCAAGGCTGAGAGTAGTTATTTCCTCCTTTATGTCAAGTTGTTATATTGAGTTAAGTGTCACTCTTTTCCTTACCGTTTTATCCTTCCTTTTCCTGCACTCCATCTCCTTAGTCGTTTCCGTATCAGTATCAGCTTTTTGGATATGCTGTAGTCACTGCTCCCCTGGAAATCTGCATTTCCCACCATTCCTTCATCATATCCCAGAAACCTTTAGCTGATGTCCATGATCTATTGATGCGGAACGGGGTTCGAAATAGGGCGTGTGTGATCCACAGTCAAGTATGATCGGGGTGTGGTCGGACCTAATTCTTAGTAGCCCTGTTTGCCATACTTGTGGAAACTCCTATGGCCAGGTAGCTGACAGGAGGAAATGGAAGCCTGATAAGTAGGGGTTACTGCGGCCATCAAACCAGGTGTATTCCTGCCCCATCAGCGGAGGTTCCCAGAGCTGGAGATTATCAATCAACCCCCCGAATTCCTTTCTGCTTAGTGAGTTGTGAGATGGTCTATTGCAATCTTCGTCTGATAGTGTGGCATTGAAGTCCGCGGCAACAATCTATAGTCCCCTCCAGCAGGTTCTGATTAGTCTTAACTCATTACAAAAGGCTTGTTTGTGTCCACTCTCACATGGGCCGTAAACTGTGGTGCACATCCAACACTTGTTATGAGCTGCAAGGAATTATTAAGGAAATTAGAGAGATGGGACATTCAACTCATACCCAGAGAAGACAATGTTGCTGCTGACCAGCTCGCAAAAAGGGCAAAAGAAGGAGAATTCATACACCTATCTGATGCTGCTCAGACACCTACATGGCTTGAAGAACATTTGGATACCTTAAGGAAATTTTGTACTTGATTTTCAGCTAGTTTAGCTCTTTTATATAAAAAATAAATACTTCCATTTTATAAAAATCAAAACCCCATTTCCATCCCTTCGGATGCTTAGTGTACGTATATATAGTCGACCACGTGTATCAGATATACTCGTTGGTTGCTGGCCATACAGTATTGAAGTAGATGTGTAGTCAGAGAATTAGTCTTGTGTTTATCAGATGATGCCGCATTCCTCGCTTTCTAGAGATAGAGCTCATCTCAGAGAGAGAGAAGGCACAGGTATAGATTACCTAGGGGAAACGTCGGCTTCATAAATAATTCACAAGATAGAGAAACAGAAAATCAGATATGCATTTAAAAGAGAATACATTGATCAGTATTCAGTTCAGATTTCAGTATTTTAATTCAGTTATTTTCTATTCATGTTTGTATACGCCAGATTTTTTTTACAGTTTTACTTATTATACGGGTACTGTTACACCCGACAGACTTGTTCCCAACTCACTGAGCTCCAGTAGCTCAGCCCCCTCTTCTTTGACATTGTGATTGCAGGCGTTAGACAGGAGACCATATAGAGGGTCGTCTGATGGCGAGTTAGTAGAGATATCCTGTAGCTGGCTCTGACTCCAAGTCTAGAAGTCTTGTTATCTTGATTATGAGTGTTGTGAGACTTTAAGTTTGAGAAAATATTTTATTTGGTGATGTATTAAACAATATCTAGCGTTTGGGGATTATGTTATAATATGTTTGCTTATTTAGCTTCCGCATGTTCTTATTTTCACAGTTAACTAGCAATCTACAGCCTTAGTTCTGGGGTTCATTCTCTAGATCTGGCTGGTGTGACACCTGGGTCCTGTAAAGGATAAGGGTGTTACATATTTGGCCTCGATCTCAGAGGCTAAGCAAGAGAGTGGACCCGGAGTGGCAGATGTTCCTGTGGTGCGGGAGTTCCCAGACGTATTTCCAGAGGATTTGCCAGGACTACCTCCGGAGCGGGAGGTGGAGTTCTTTATTGACTTGGTCCCGGGTACTGCCCTAGTGTCTAGAGCTCCTTACAGGATGGCACCAGCTAAGTTGAAGGAGCTGAAGGCATAGTTGGAAGAGTTATTGGAGAAGGGGTTCATTAGACCCAGTATGTCACCTTGGGGAGCACCTGTGTTGTTTGTGAAGAAGAAGGATGGGTCGATGAGGCTGTGCATCAACTACAGACAGTTGAACAAGGTGGCAGTGAAGAACAAGTACCCTCTACCCAGGATTGATGATTTGCTGGATCAGCTGCAGGGAGTCCAGGTGTTCTTGAAGATCGACTTGAGGTCTGGATATCACCAAGTGCGGATCAAGGAGGAGATTATCCCGAAGAGTGCCTTTCGGACCAGATATGGACATTATGAGTTCAGGGTGATGCCTTTTGGGCAGACTAATGCCCCTACGGTGTTTATGGATATGATGAACCGGGTCTTTAGGCAGTACTTGGACCGGTTCGTGGTGGTCTTCATTGACGATATACTGATTTATTTCAGGAATCGCCAGGCACACGAGGAGCACTTGAGGACAGTGTTGGGAATCTTGAGGTAGCATCAGCTGTATGCCAAGTTCTCCAAGTGTGAGTTCTCGTTGGATAGTGTGGCATTCTTAAGGCATGTGATCAGCGGTGCTGGAGTTTCTGTGGACCCCAAGAAGATTGAGGCAGTCGTCAATTGGAGGAGACCGACCACAGTCAGGGAGATCAGGAGTTTCTTGGGATTGGCCGGGTACTACAGGAGGTTTGTTGAGGGTTTTTCCTACCGGGCAAGACCCTTTGACTAGATTGACCAGGAAGGGTACCAAGTTTGTGTGGTCAAAGGCATGTGAGAAGAGCTTCCTGGAGTTGAAGCAGAGATTGGTGTCCGCACCTGTTCTGGCACTACCACAGAGTAGACGTGGTTACACAGTATATAGTGATGCTTGCAAGACTGGCCTGGGGTGTGTGTTGATGCAGGACGGACGAGTAATTGCTTATGCTTCCTGTCAGTTGAAGCCTTATGAGGAAAACTACCCCACACACAATCTGGAGCTTGCAGTGATTGTGTTTGCTCTGAAGATATGACGGCATTTCCTCTACGGTGTACCATGTGAGATTTACACAGACCACAAGAGCCTCAAGTACATTTTTACACAGAAGGAGCTGAATATGAGACAACGGCTTTGGTTGAAGTTGATCAAGGACTATGATCTAAGTGTTCACTACCACCCGGGCAAGGCTAACGTGGTGGCAGATGCTTTGAGTAGGAAGTCCAATTACGGAGTTACCGCATTATTGACATCTGAGAGGCCCTTGTTGGAGGAGATAAGGAGACTGGAGTTAGAGGTGATTTTGCCGCACATGGAGGTTAGTTTGGCCAGCTTGCGTGTTCGACCCTCAGTGTTGGGCAGGATCAGAGATGCTCAGAGACAAGATCCAGATCTGGAGGAGATCAGGGGTCAGGTTAGACAAGGTGAACCGACACGGTTCAGGATTTATAAAGATGGTACACTGAGGTTCGATGACATACTTTTTGTGCCTAGTGTCTCAAAGTTGAGGAAGGAGATCCTTGAGGAGGCACATTATTCAGGGTATGCGATTCATCCCGGAGGTACCAAGATGTACAAGGGTTTGAAGGACCATTTTTGGTGGAAGGGTATGAAGCGGGATGTTGCGAAGTTTGTGTCGAAGTGCATCACTTTCCAGCTGGTGAAGGCAGAGCATCAGAATCCAGCTGGGACTTTGCAGCCTTTACCCATTCCGGAGTAAAAGTTGGAGCATATCAACATGGTCTTTGTGACAGGGCTGCCCCGTACTCAGAGGGGTAAAGAGTCAATCTGGGTCATTGTGGACCGGTTGACTAAGTCAGCACACTTCTTACCGTTGAGGACGAGCGCTTCATTGGAGCAGTTGGCTCAATTGTACATAGATGAGATTGTGAGGTTGCATGGAGTGCCAGTGTCGATTACCTCTCATCGGGATACGAGATTTGTTTCGAGGTTCTGGGAGGGATTACATGAGGCTCTGGGCACAGGTCTGGCTTTCAGTACAGCTTTCCACCCACAGACAGATGGACAGTCTGAGAGGACCATTCAGGTTTTGGAGGATATGCTCAGGGCATGTGCACTGGATTTCTCAGGGTCATGGGATGAGCGACTGAGCTTGGTGGAGTTCGCCTATAACAACAGTTATCAGGCGAGCATTGGGATGGCTCCTTATGAGGCACTTTACGGGAAGAAGTGCCGAACACCGATTTGTTGGGGAGATGTGGGTGAGAGAAAGCTAGTGGCTGAGAAGACACTTGAGCAGCCAGATTTCATCAGCCAGACAGAGGAGCATGTCAGGATGATCTAGGAGAGGCTGAAGGCTGCTCAGAGTAGACAGAAGAGTTATGCTGACAAGAAACGTTCTGACCGGGAGTTTCAGGTGGGAGATGCAGTGTTCTTGAAAGTGTCGCCTATGAAGGGTGTTGTGAGGTTTGGGAGGCGTGGGAAGCTTGCTCCACGCGATATCGGACCATTTGAGGTTCTGGGACGGGTAGGGACCGTGGTGTATAGATTGGCTCTACCTCCGAACCTAGCACAGGTCCACGATGTGTTCCACATTTCTATGCTGAAGAAATGTATTCGAGATCCATCTCGGGTAATTCCACAGGTTCCAGTGGAGATTCAGGAGGACATGTCTTATGATGAACGCCCGGTGGAGATCTTGGACAAAGAGGAAAAACAGTTAAGGAACCGGGTCATTCCTTTTGTGAAGGTGAGATGGAACTATCACTCTGATCGTGAGGCTACATGGGAGCGTGAAGAAGACATAAAGGAGCGCTACCCAGATTTGTTTGTTTGAGGATTCATTCTTCTGGATTATTTGATTTTAAATTTCGAGGACGAAATTTCTGTAAGGGGGGAGGATTGTAAAAACCCAAGGTTTTATAAATAATTTGATGTTTTGTTGTTTAATCATTTTATTAATTGAAGAAATTTTCTAAAGTTGATTAAATAAAAAGGTGGGGATTTAGATGAATAAAGCTTGAATGAGATTGTTGAGTCTATTAGGGACTAAGATCTAATTTTGGAAAATTATAAGGACTTGACTTGAGTTTGTCACTCTCTCTAGAAGAAGGACCCGCATGTAAAGATATTAAATCATAAGGACTATAAATGAAATTTCGCTTTTCTTTGTGTTTGAGCTGAATTTAATTAACAAGAACTTCAGGGGGTACTTATGGAATTTTGCGTAATAAAGCATCATTCCACCATGAATAATTATAGAAAACTATAGGGGTACTTGTGAAAAAGTGCACATCACCCATGCTGGGCGCGCCTCATCTCTCCCAGCGAGCGTGCCCGTCGTGTCCGCACTTGTTGGAACGGTGGCCTTCGGATAAGGGAGAATCGGGGCCGTTACCCCCACCAACGGAGCCGGGAGATCGTGATAAGACTGGTTGGAAGATTTTATAAGGAGGGAGTCTTCGATAACCCTAACCCCATCCTCTCTTATTCACGACCGAGCCACCGCCGCCATCAATCCCGACTACCACGAGGATACACCGGTGAACCTTGGTCATTGTTGGTGAGTATCTTGACCTTTGAACCACCGTTAGAATAGAGGCACATCTTTGAACGTGGATGTGTGGTTGTAGGATCGCCGGAGCACTCACCGCCTCCGGGGACGTCGTAGGATCAATACCAGCTGCTAGCCGCCCTCCCGGATCACTGCCCGCTTCTGGTGAGCCGTGTGATCTTTGAAAATTCGTTGTAAGATACCTGCATGCATGAGTGTATACATGAGGATCCTTTGACTATTGTTGATATGTGTGCATGCATGGTAGTAGTATGAAAATGAAGTACCTTATCAGACTCCATGCACAGATAATATATAGAGGGTTCCTATTTACTATTAACTTGAGATTCTAAAGTTTCAAACGCGGGCGTAGAGGTGGAACTGATCTAGATTAGTTTTGGATTTTCCACTTGTTCCACAATGAGCTATGATGATAGTTGTTTGATTGATGTGGTAGTCTAGAATAGGCTGGATGGATTGAGCTTGAGCTTTGGCAACAACATGGGTTAGGTTTGTGTACCTATGCCCCTCCTGTGATTTGAGTGATCCAGGGACTGGTTTGGAGGAAAAGGATGATAAGAGCATGGGGAGATGGCTGTGCAGTTGTGTGATGATGGTATAACAAGTGGTGTAGAATGTTTTTATAGGTGCTGTGAATGTTGAGGAATTGATTAAGGTTAATGTGAGTGATGAGGCCCAGGGAACATGTGTGTGTGTGTTTGGGCTTCAGGAGGATAAATCTTTATTTTTCTAAAAGTTGCGGATGAGTATTTAATTTTGATTGATCACCTAAGTATATAGTTAAAGAAATTGTTAGATGGGAATGGACTGAATTAGTTTTGTGAGGATCTGTTGAAACTCATAGATGGTCTAGTTCAAAGAATTGTAAGTGCTTAATGGAATATAGTTGATAATAGGATTAATTGGTTACTGGATAGTAAGAGTATGACCAGTAGATAAGATGTGGTTTTATAATGATAATAGTTGGTTGAGATTCAACAAATTATGATAATGAATTGGGGTTCTGAAACTTTCTATTAACTAATTATTTTCAGGACATTAATGTGTTGAAGGGGGCCTTAACGCATGAATGAAACATGGCATGATAAGAAGAGTGTGAAAAATAATTAAATCTCCTTGTAAGGTCAAGTTGACAAATAGTCCACGTGGAGGTTTAAGTTGGGAAGAATTCATGAGAGATGAGATGATTAAATTCAATCAAATTGTAAAATGATTGGGTTGGTCTTCAGGAGAAAGAGCTAAGTCTATTAATTTTATTATTGAATGTGAGATTTATTTGAATGTTCTGGATACCATATGTGCATGAGTTTTGAAAGAGAGAGAGTAACGGATAAGATTAGTTAATTAAATATAATTCATTTTAATTAACTAATTGACATTGATTAAGTTGTTAAATAAGTTTAAAAAGGGTGGTTGGATTCAATTAACTAAAATGGATCCAAGGGATCAAGGATGGTGTGAGGGCTTAAAGGCTCAGTTAGACTAAAGTAATGGGCCTGGCCCATTAATAGTGTGAAAAGGGTTTTCCCTAGTGGCTCAAACAATTCTAGATGAAGTGGGCCCAAGTAATGGGCCAGATTTTTGGCCTAGTAAAATAGCTAGAATGCATGGAAGAGTTAATAACTAAGCTAGAGGGTTAATGGGCCTTGGCCCAATAAAAAGGTTGGTAAAGTGAAAGAACAGTTTGACACATGTAAGGTTACTAAGACAAAATTGTTACTAATAGATATCAACGTGGATGCGTCAGGAGGAGGTTCCGTGGAACACCAGACTTTGTGATTTCAGGTAAGTAGTCTTGCCTCTTTCTCACCCGGCTTCGGGTTTTCTTGGATTTGTTTTTGATTTTGATTCGTGATATCATACTTGGTTATGATTTAGATACATGCATGTCTTTTTATGATTTGGTTGGATTCTGGTGCATGTATGTTTGTTTTCGGGATGTTAGCATCCCTAGCTTTGGTTTGTCTCCCACCCGGATTCTATGGAGCAGGTGAACTCCGGATTATGTGAGAGCGTTGGGGACGGGACACCCTGGCGTTCTGGCATTCCTGGCCAGAGGGACGATACTCTGGTTGTCCCTTCCAGTCAGCGGGGTCGATCACTAACCATGTCGACATGAGAGAGAGGTGGCGCTACCGTGGGCGACGGATTTGTCGTCGGCAACAGATGCTGTGGGATGGTACTGACCGGGGGATTGTCTTTAGAGGAACACAGATAGGATAGGGGTCTTACTATTGACCTTGTCCTTGTGGTAGACCCCTAGGTTTCCAGGATACGGGACATTGGTCCCACTGTTTATTGATATGCTATGTGATATGTTTTTCATATCTTACCTTTGTGTTCCTTGCAGGGTGCTTACTGAGCTTTCCTTTCGAAAGCTCACTTCTTTGTTTTCCCTCTTTTTCAGGTCCTCAGGAGCAGGAGGCGGGACCCTGAGGGATAGTGTGGGGAACGGGATTTGTTAAGGTTCAGAACCTCTTTGTTTCTTATTTATTGTTGAGTGAGACTCAGAAGGATTTATTGTTCAGACATTTGTAGGGCAGTGGACCCTTGTGACTATTTTATGTTATTTATGCACTTTATTTGTTTTATGTATTATGGAGTTTGATGTTATCTGCTATATATACTTAGGCCTTGTACCCGAGTAGGGCTTGTCTCTACTCTTGTACGGCCGATCTGTGACGTACTCAAGGTCCCAGGATTCGGGTCGGGGCGTTACATACGCAAAGCCTCCTTGCACCATACAGGGGGGAGGGATACCACCTCGGGCAGTTTACTTGGGGGCAGACAAGATATCACAATGGAAAAGAAAAATTTAATCATGCTCAGGCCAGTCTAAGGAATATTGTCGAGAGGGCTTTTGGCGTGCTTAAGCGCTGATTCAAAATCCTACGTGTTCCGTCACTGTTCTCAGTGGAAACTCAGCGAAACATTGTTGTCGCGTGCGCTGTGATACACAATTACATCTGCAAATATGCCAATAGCGATGAGGAGCTGCAGCAGGACGAAGACGATTATGTTGAAGAAGAAAATATGGGCGTGGATTGGCAACACGACGACACTAGTAGTGTACATGATATGGGGCAACTCCTTCGAGAGAATATATCTCGAGCCTTGTGGCGTTTGTGATGAGTGAGCCTACGTTTTGGTGTATTTTTATTAGTATATGTGATTCTGATGTACATTATCTTATACTAACATATTTGCAACAAGGTTTTCTATATTATTTTCCCATGAACCTGGATGTTATTGTGAATGATTATCCGTCAATATTTGTTGATGTGGCATAAAAAATAGAGATAACATTACAAAGATTCAAAAACCAATTACTAATATATAGGAAGAAAAGCACAAAATTTATGAAAACAAAATTTCCTATATATTGAAAACATCAGGTATAAATTTATTAAATTTCCTAAAAAATATAAAATAAAAATGAAAAGAAATGATCATAACTTATAAAACCCAAAAAAAATAAATAAATAAATAAATAAAACTCTTCAAAATCCACTCAATTGTTAAACAATGTAAAATCTGAATAAATGTGTACTATATCACAAAAAAAAGCCTCAAAATCCTAACAACTAAAACAACCTATCAAAATTTGTACAATTTATAAAAATCAAAATCTTCTTAATAATCTCAGATTTTGTCAATAAATCCAAAAAAATTCAAAATTTCCATGCAACTACCAGAAAAACACCAAAATAGTGAGAAATAAATATATAACCTAAACCCTAAAAATCTATGTATAAACTTCATATTTATCGATATTTTGTGATTTTTTTGGTAGTTATTGGAAATTTATGGAGATTTGTTGGAGATTTTTTAAATCTGATATTAATATTTTTTAAATTTTTTTGTTTCCATTTTCTCGCTATTTTACTTGTATTTCTCAGTTTTTTAATTTTTTTAGGGGAATACGTAGATTTTCTGCAAATTTTATTTGCATTTTATTTTTCAACATTTTTTTAAAAAAAATGGATAATTCCGTTTTTTTTTTGGCCAATTTTTTATCTTATTTTATTTTTATTTTGCGAATTTCAATTATTAGAGATTTTTTAGTTATATGATACTCAATTTTAGTTGGAGAAATGTTGGAAGAGGATTAATTAATATTTGGAGCCATGATAAAAAACATAAGTAAAGAAAGCTAGGGCATTTTGGTCATTTACCATCATTGTTTGGATTACATTTACAATCACAATTATGAGGCTTTAAGATTTATTATGTTGTCTTTCCCTCCAACATTTTTTGAAAAAAATTCAAAATTTGTCCCCTCTTGTGGATATCCCACTTGGGATATTCTCTTATCAAACACTAGAATAGGGCCTTCATCTTAACGGGTGAAATTTTGAACCGATAGGATTTTTATTAATTTTCACCCGTTAATTTCACCCGTTAAGATGAAGACCCTACAAGTTCCCAAATTGTATGAAAATTGGCATGCTATCTTATTTTTCGATGTTCTTTCCATCCATACGGTTGGATTTCCTCAAAATACTGTGCAAGTGGGCCAAATGGGAGGCAACAACAAATGAACAGTAATCCGGCCGGCCGCATAGTATCAGACCCAATATATATATATATATATATATATATATATATATATATATATATATATATATATTGAGTTTTATTTGTGTACATCTCCCGACATGGCTGATTTCCTGTGTTATTGCCCGGCTAGTGGGAAGCACTTGTCGTATCGACATGTTACCTGATATATAGCGCTATCGGACATGCATGTCCACCCCGACTGAGGTCGATGCGGGCTACGGCCATGATATACCTATCTTGTCCTGATATCTACATGCATTACATTCTATTATAGCTAGGGAGATGTATGCTACGTATTTTATCTGATTATCCCTCATTTCTTGTCTACTCCACTTATTCGATCACATGGGCATTTGATACACTCTCTGTTTCTAAACCAGGATTTTTATAACGACTATATCTTATTATCTATGTAAAGAATTTTGAAAGTAATCACGGTATGCTTTATTGTTTTCTCGTCGATTCGCATGTTTATAACTGATACATGGCTTCATTATTTTAGTGCGTACTTATTGTGCTTTTGAGCATACCCGTTGTTTTTCCCCAGATCGCGATGAGTAGCTAGGACTGGGGCATAGGAGGGAATTCCACATGAGGAAGCCAAGCATCATTGGGTTCGAGTTGAGGTCTATGAACCTCGTATTTGTTCCGTATAAGAGATTTATGTGTTATTCTAGACCTATGTAGGACCTTGTTGATCCTTATGTGTTCTAGGATTTTATAAACCCTTATATTTACTTCCTCTATATTTTTTTATAATATGATCATTAGTGTTCAGTTATATCTGTATCTTATTTTGAGGCTTTGCATCTAGGTGGGATTTATCCTTGCTTAGGTTCGAGTTCGGTCAGTCTGTCGGCATCCCTTGCCGAGTTCGGGGTATGACAACAATTATATCAATTACATTTCAACTTATGTTATTTTAGTTGAACTAATGATTAATCAAGTTTTATTTAATTTTTATGGTATTGTAACTAATTATTGTTTATTAGGCGAGATACTGTGGCGTTATCCCTCTTTTAGTTTATTGAATTTGGTATTATATTGTTGAATAACCTAGGAAACCCCTATTTAATCCGGTTTATCCTTTATCCTTCAACTAAAAAACAATGTTTGATGGTAAAAATTTAATGCTTATTAGTTGAAAACAAAACATAGGTTTAGCACGCAAAAAGAAAAAGAAAAAACAAAAGTCAAAGTCAACAAACATGACTATTCCTAAACACACAACTTGCTTCTCATCGCGTCCATTATTTCTTAAAGGAAGAATATACTATTGAAGTAGATGTTCTAATCATCTGGACTTGGAAAACATGTGGTGAAATCTTCCCACAAATCAGGATGATTTTGTAAGAGCGGCCAAACATCATGAATAAATGGAATAATTTTTAAGTCAATATCGAGAAAATATTTCTAAATAGTTTTATTTAACATAATAATTCTAATAGTCTGATACCAGTTATGTGTTTTGTTTGCATCTAACACACTATTGATCTAGCACAACATGTTTTTTTGTTTACATGTAGAAAGAGTGATAGAAAGAAATATTCTTACTGTTTTGTAGAGATAATGGAAGTTCAACCGCGTAGTAAAATGACTGCAAATTATTTCATTTAGCGTCCTATATGTTTTTCGGTCTTCATGGAAACGGTTCTGGAGAAAGAATAAGCATAAATAAGTAGAAATGAAAGCTTCATACAAACACTAGTCCAACAAAATCTGCTAATCAACAACATTTACCTTGATACCACGCATCAGATGAAATACACTTTTTAGATTGTCAAATTGAATAATTTTAGGAGGCAAAATATCAAATCCTAGTGGTAAGAAGTGATTGAAGCCCAATATCAACTCAGGATGATCTTCAAATAGCTTTTTCAGCTTTTTAATAACCTCGATATCAAGTCTGCAATCACAAGCATGGTCATTTCATTCAAATCAAAATTAATAACAAAAGAAAGAAGAGAAATCAACCAGCTACAAACCCATTAGTTTTGAAATCATTGAAGAGGTGAAGAAAATCAGAAAACCGATTCTCATGAAGTTTACTCTTTACTTGATTCACAAAAGGAACCTCATCATCTTTGAAGAGTCCTTGTATATTATTAGCTGCGACAAATAACCAAAATATCAAAAAAGAAATAAAAATCCAAAGTCAAAAATATTATAGAAAGTTATAAAACTTGAATCGTATTTATAGAGGTTAAAAAGCTAAATAGTGTGTTGGCATTTAATAAGATAATGATTTAAATCATTATAGTGATATGGCTCTCAAAGTTTTATTGAACTATGACATGTCATCATACAAAATAACCTTTAAATATATTGGAAAGTACTAGGTAACCACTTGGTGAAAGCCTCCCATAAATCAGGGTGATTTTGTAAGAGGAATGAAACCTATGATCATAAATAAGTAGAATGAATCACAAATTCGTCTAAATTAAATATTTTAAGTAGAATATCTAATCTATTATGTAAAATATTTTGGCTTTCTTTAATAAAGTCTAATTTTAAAGAGAGATCTTTTAGGTATTTTATAATTGTATTTAATTTATCTAGTTTTTCTATTAAAGAAGAAAAGAGTTTGCTTGTTGGATTGGGAGACTCAATTTTGTTTTAATCCGAACGGAAAAATAGCTTTGATACCAAAAATTTTGGAGGATACCAAAGATTTAAGAGATTTTTTCAATGAGTTTAAGCTCTACTCGGTACTAACTCAGTTGACTTGCAAGATAGGCCCCTTTTTTTAACTTTGGAAAAATACCAACGTGGCTAGATTGAAACTGTTGACATCAGGAGTAGATCTAGATGCATCACGTTATTGGTACTGTAGAACTATTCACTTGGCACTATTTGGTACTATTCATAAGGTATTATTCATCATCTTCTTCCTTGAACTATATAGAGTTTTACTTCTTTATCTAGGTCTATAGTAACAAGGAATTAGCAACTAAGAACAAAGTTTGCCAAATAGAACAAAGTCTTTCTTCTCGAATACCCAAAGACCCCATGCCACGTTAACATGGCATAACGGGCATAAGCTGGGAATTTATAACCTCAAGTTTCTATTAGAATGGAGTTACGATCTCGACTATTTTTCTTTTTAGGACAAGTATTACTTGATGGTCTTCGCTTATACAAGCAAACCAACACAGTTTGTTCTGATAATTTCTAGTTGGTCTGAATTTTCGGACATGTCTGTGTAAAGCGTAACAAAGTTTCTCCTTTACTATCTGTATACAAATAAGAATCTTCAGGAACTAGAATCTCGTCTTTTTTGGAAAAAAAGATCTAGATTCCACTCTGTCCTAGCTAAGGTTTCGGATGAGAACTTTGCCGATTTGAGTAATTTAATTCCTTTGTTGCCTATTAGATTTACAACATCATCAATATGTAACTTAAAACGTGTATTGTTGGTGCTAGTTACTTTTCCTAAAAACCCAATACACACGAGTAGATTTTTACCTTTAAAATGCTCATATCCTTTTGTTTGCAATCTGACCTTAACATTATTGGCGAACTCTATAAGGTTCATTATATAGGCGGGATTGCAATACAATATTCCACTATTGTTATTCATATCTACTTTGGTAACACCTAACATAGCTTGCTCAACACCTGACCATCGTGTATCGTATGCACAACATAACGCTCTCAACTTTATCCTTTTAGACAATAGAAAAATGACCTTTACCAAAGATTATGTTATCCTCAGTCATTCCTCCATCTTTATCCCGATAACTTCCGCCCTGCCCCGTACTTCGACCTCAAAAAGGATTGATAAGCTCGAATCCTATTTATGTCCCATCAAAGGAGCCTACAAAACAGATACATTAGATACCATGTTTTATGAATTCTATAAAAACTATCTGAAGATGACTAATATGATCTTCTAAGGTTTTACTAAATACAAGAATGCCATCGATGTAAGCTAAGACAAACTTATTATATTTGTTAAAGATTTCATCCATTTTCCTTTGGAAAATAGATGGTGCACTTTTCAATCCAAATTCTCAGCTTATGCCCGTTATGCCATGTGAAGGCGCCCAGGGTCTTTGGGTGTTCGAGAGGAAAGACTTTGTTCTATTTGGCAGACTTTGTTCTTAGTTGCTAATTCCTCGTTACTATAGACCTAGGTAAAGAAGTAAAACTCTACATAGTTCAAGGAAGAAGATGATGAATAGTACCTTATGAATAGTACCAAATAGTGCTGAGTGAATAGTTCTACAGTACCAATAACGTGATGCATCTAGATCTACTCCTCATGTCAACAGGATTCAATCTAGCCATGTTGGTATTTTTCTAGATTTAAAAAGAATATATATATATATATATATATATATATATATATATATATATATATAGTAGATATCTTTATGCACGAGAATACATTTCATTTCCGATTGGCCCATTTGGACTCCTGGAGGATTTTTGAAAGCATGGATGGAAAGATCTGCTCAAAATAAGCTAGCATGTCAATTTTCATATAATTTGGTAACCGTTTGGTCCTCCCACTTAACGGTTGACATTCTGGATCGTTCAGATTCCTATAAGTTTTGATACCTTAAGATAAAGACCCTACAAGTTTCCAAAGTGTATGAAAATTGACAGGCTAACTTATTTTTCGATGATCTTTCCATCCGTATGGTTAGAAATTGTTCAAACATCCTACAGGACCCAGAATGAACAGGTGACCGGATCTTACAAATTTCCGGCCAGCCGCAGCATATCACTGCTGTATATATATATATATATATATATATATATATCCTAGGTTTTATTTGTGTACATCTCCTGACCTGGCTAATTTCTTGTGTTGTTACCCAGCTAGTGGGAGTAAGCACTGGTTGTGTCGACACGTTCCCTGATATATAGCGCTATCGGATATGCATGTCTGCCCCGACTGCGGTCGATGCCGGCTACAGCCATGATATACTTGTCATGTCCTGATATCTATATGCATTACATTCCATTATAGTCAGGGAGATGTATGCTACGTATTTTATCTGATTATCCCTCATTTTTCTGTCTCCTCTGCTTGTTCGATCACATGGGATTATTTGATACACTCTCCATTTCTGAACCAGGATTTTTATAAGAACTATATATTATTATTTCTGTAAAGAATTATGAAAGTAATCATGGTATGCTTTACTATTTTCTAGTCGATTCGCATGTTTATAACTGATGCATGGCTTCACTATTTTAGTAGGTACTTATTGAGCTTTCGAGCTTATCCATTGTTTTCCCCCTTTTAGATTGCGATGAGTAGCTAGGACCGGGGCATATGAGGGAAGTCCCCATGAGGCAGCCTAGCGTCATTGGGTTCGAGTTGAGGTCTGTGAACTTCGTATTTGTTCTGTGTGAGAGATTTATGTGTTTATTCTAGACCTATGTAGGACCTTGTTGATCCTTATGTGTTCTAGGATTTTATAAACCCTTATATTTACTTCCGGTATATTTGTTATAATATGATCATTAGTTTTCAATTATATTTGTATCTTATTCTGAGGCTTCGCATCTAGGTGGGATTTGTCCATGCTTAGGTTCGGTCGGTCTGTCGACGTCCCTTGCTTTGTTCGGGGTGTGACAATAATTATATCTATTACATTTCAACTTATGTTATTTTAGTTGAACTAATGATTAATCAAGTTTTATTTAATTTTTATGGTATTGTAACTAATTATATATTGTTTATTAGGCCAGATACTATGGCGTTATCCCTCTTTTAGTTTATTGAATTTGGTATTATATTGTTGAATAACCTAGGAAACCCCTATTTATTCCGGTTTATCCTTTATCCTTCAACTAAAAAACAATGTTTGATGGTAAAAATTTAATGCTTATTAGTTGAAAACAAAACAAAGGTTTAGCACCCAAAAAAGAAAAGAAAAAACAAAAGTCAACAAACATGACTATTCCTAAACACACAACTTGCTTCTCATCGCGTCCATTATTTCTTAAAGGAAGAATACACTATTGAAGTAGATGTTCTAATCATCTGGACTTGGAAAACATGTGGTGAAATCTTCCCACAAATCAGGATGATTTTGTAAGAGCGGCCCAACCTACATGAATAAATGCAATAATTTTTAAGTCAATATCAAGAAAATATTTCTAAATAGTTTTATTTAACATAATAATTCTAGTAGTCTGATGCCAGTTATGTGTTTTGTTTGCATCTAACACACTATTGATCTAGCACAACATGTCTTTTTGTTTACATGTAGAAAGAGTAATAGAAAGAAATATTCTTACTGTTTTGTAGAGATAATGGAAGTTCAACCGCGTAGTAAAATGACTGCAAATTATTTCATTTAGCGTCCTATATGTTTTTCGGTCCTCATGGAAACGGTTCTGGAGAAAGAATAAGCATAAATAAGTAGAAATGAAAGCTTCATACAAACACTAGTCCAACAAAATCTGCTAATCAACAACATTTACCTTGATACCACGCATCAGATGAAATACACTTTTTAGATTGTCAAATTGAATAATTTTAGGAGGCAAAATATCAAATCCTAGTGGTAAGAAGTAATTGAAGCCCAATATCAACTCAGGATGATCTTCAAATAGCTTTTTCAGCTTTTTAATAACCTCGATATCAAGTCTGCAATCACAAGCATGGTCATTTCATTCAAATCAAAATTAATAACAAAAGAAAGAAGAGAAATCAACCAGCTACAAACCCATTAGTTTTGAAATCATTGAAGAGGTGAAGAAAATCAGAAAACCGATTCTCATGAAGTTTACTCTTTACTTGATTCACAAAAGGAACCTCATCATCTTTGAAGAGTCCTTGTATATTATTAGCTGCGACAAATAACCAAAATATCAAAAAAGAAATAAAAATCCAAAGTCAAAAATATTAGAGAAAGTTATAAAACTTGAATCGTATTTATAGAGGTTAAAAAGCTAAATAGTGTGTTGGCATTTAATAAGATAATGATTTAAATCATTATAGTGATATGGCTCTCAAAGTTTTATTGAACTATGACATGTCATCATACAAAATAACCTTTAAATATATTGGAAAGTACCAGGTAACCACTTGGTGAAAGCCTCCCATAAATCAGGGTGATTTTGTAAGAGGAATGAAACCTATGATCATAAATAAGTAGAATGAATATTCACAAAAAAAACTATTATTCTATCAAACTTTTAAAATTGACACAAAAAAAGTTTACCTTTTGGTAGACATCTGAGATGTTCGATGGCATAAACAAATATATACTAATAACTTCAATGATTGACTTGTAAGTCTTTGGATCATCTTGCAAACGAGCCTAAAAACATTAGAGCGAAAAACATATCAATTTAACCACGTAGGAAAAAAAAAAAAAAATTTAACACTACTATTTTTCTTTCTTTACATATATTGTTAAGAAGTGGTTTATACTTTAAAATACATTTCCAAGAAGTTATTCTATGAATGATTTATCAATTGAAATTTAACATGCACTTAACTTACTCCAAGTCTAACCAAATGTTACTATTCATCAAAATATTCATATACTTGAGCACATTGTATCAGAGTTAGATGAAGGATACATTCAATTATTAACTATAGAAAATGACAAGAATAAACATCAAGCACAAGAATTAAAGGCTTAATATAATAATTGATTCAATAGCAATTTCTACTCCATTTGCTTTACCTTCACTTCGCGAATCAATGGAAATGGTTGATCAAAATGCTCAGTGATAGGCAACTCAATCTCAAACCCTAGTGGTAGGAAGTAATTGAAGCTGAATATTAAGTCTTGATGTCCATCAAACAAATCCTTCACCTTTTGGATCGCCACCAAAATCTCGAGTCTAAAAGAACTAACATAGTTGCTCACTTGATGCAAGGTAACTTTAGTAAAATATATTAAGAAGAATAGCTAAAAGGAGGAAAATAAGTTAGAAATGGACCTTCCACATTTCAAATCACGTAGCACGTTGAGGAAACGGAAGAACACATTACTCGAAATTTTTTCCTTTATGTGCCTCACAAAAAGAAACTCATCATAGGTGAGTATATCCCTCATGTTGTTGTAGCTATCCATTCGAGATGCTCAACTATATCCAAGGATCATAAAATCAAGAAAATATGAATAATTCAAACTAGAAAATATGTAGAAATTAATATTTTAGAAACATTCAAAATGATGAAAATAATTCCTTGTAATAGTAAATAAAATCAAGAAAAAGACCATAATAAGCTATATAAACAAGAATCAAGAATTCTATTAGATTTAAAGGGAAAAGAGCCAAATAGTAGTTAAGTACTGTAAAAGTAATCCATTTGCACTAAGTGAATATAAACCTCAAGATTCACATATATTCATCATTAATTTCATGAATTTTTAGATATTTAGATTTATTTTAATCATAAGAATACTCTTACACTTATTGCACTTTCAAGTTTCCATTTTATTGTTGAATAAGAATTTGTAGGTGGTTTAAGATTACTTGGCACATTGGTTTATCCTCCCTAGCTATACTCTTGCATGGTGCTGACTAAAGTGTAAGAAAATGACAATTAAAAATGATAAAATTTTAATTTATTTTGGAAGAAGCCCCTTAATCTACACAAATTGTGTTTAGGTACTCGAACTAAGGAATAATGTACTTTCAGGAAATCAAGAAAAAAGTGTTCCTATATATTATTTCATTTTGTTTTTAGTTCTTTTCTTTTCCCTTTTCTTTCTTTTTTTTTATTTTGAAAAAGTTTTCCCTTTTCTTCTTAAACCCAAGAAAATCCCAAATGTACATCTTTATATATTATGTCATTTATTAATTCTCCCCATGCCAATCATTTTTACTTGAACTGCAATATACAATACAATCAAATGTATTGTTGCCATAAGGTAAAGAAATGAATTTAAAACACCATACTACATGATACTGATTTAGTGACATACACAAGATGATCAATAATATAAATGATTAAAAAATGAAAGAAAAAAATTACATAACAAAATATCTCAAAAAGAAATGTAATGAAAGATATGACAGCCTAATGATTTTTTGTTATACTTAATTATACCATGATTAAAACTTCTTGGTTTTAGAGTGCAATAAAAAAGAAAAGGTACTGTTTCCCTATTTTTTCCCCTAAATTTATCAAAATTAAAGAAAAGAAACAAAAGAAAAAATTGAAATGTTTCCCTTTAATTCCAAACTATAAAAGAAGTGTTTCCTCTTTTCTAATCTACAGTTATTTCCAGCTACACGTTACATAACACATCATTTACATATAATGAATAAATCATCAGATGTAGAAATGAAATCATAAAATGTAGTGCCAGTATATATGATGCTATTAGAAATGATAAGATAGAGAGACTTTGCACATATATACTACAAAAATTGATATCTATTGCAAATGAAATTAGTGGTGGTAATAAAATCGGCCGCTATATGATTTGTTGTGACTGAAATTAGATGTGGGTAATGAAATCAAACCCTAATTGTGTCGTTCGATTGAAATTAGCGATATATTTCATTATCCGCCCCTATAATTTAGTGGCAGATTCTAATATATAGTGATGCCGATAAAAACAACCTTCGCATTAATATGACAAAAATGATAGTTCTTAGTAAAGATCAACATGAGGGAATGAGGAGTGCCACTCATAAGAAAATCTTTAATTTATAATGGTTGATAATAAATCTACCAAACCTAATTTTAGTAAGCAACAATCTCTCATGAGATTAAGAGAAATAGCTCTAAATCTAGATTTTCTTTATTTTTAAATGTGAAGTATGTAATCATTCATTTGCAAAGATTCACAAGACAACTTGGTTCTAAAATGGTGTATGAAAAAAATTATTTGGTACCTTTAGAAGTTGAGTTTAAAATTCTTACAGATAATGTAAAAAAGAAATATATATTTTAAATTCATTGTTTGTTCTTTATATTGTCAAGAGAAGTAACATTTTGAGTTTAGATACATACAAAGTCATTTAACAATGGACAATAACTCAGATGGTTTCTAAAGCAATATTTAGTTGTGTAGCTCTTTGACTTACCACGAAAAAAAAAAGGTGAGTTTCAAAATCTATAGATGGGACCGGGTTGTCTTTGCTATTTTATGGACTCTATAGATTGTGAGAAATAGAGATGTTTTGATAATAAATAATGTGTTTATATGAAACTGATTCTTGACATTGATTTTCTTCTCTCTTGATTTAATGCAACACATTCCGTAATATGGGCAAAACTTGCTCACTAAGTGGTGCATGGCTTTCAACCAGGAGGCATTCTTGGACATCCCCGCCCCATTGCAGGAATGGATCAAGACTTCTCCTAGTAGTCTTATAGTTTTTAACCTAGGTTATTTCTATCGGCCTTTTACGTATCATACTATGTTTGCATCACCCCTTTTTTTTTTAATGAATGTATGAATGTGGTTTATTCAACTTAATAATAATAATAATAATAATAATAATAATAATAATAATATGTTGTGGATTTATTTTTACCAAGTGTGAGCTAGTGCGGCAAGTGGTGGTGTGACTTTGTGATGCCAAAATTATACATCTAAATTAGCAAATGAGTTAATTTTTAAATGACTTATCAGGTGCCAAATCTATGGTGAGTCATAGGATTAACATGAACAAGGAGTTATAGTTAATGAACCATTTTAAACCTTTTCTTAGTGGAGATAAATCTTGATAAACCGATTAGGACCTAGAAATAATACTTGATAGATCTTGAATTTGAAATATTTCATCTATGCACTTTTCCATTGTGAACACTTGATTAGATTCATTTACAGCTAACTTACAGACAATTAACATGCCCCTCATTAATTTAGTTTATTCAGGCTATCTTCCTCCCCTTTGGCATTTTATTCGTTAGATAATGGAGAAGTGGAACTTTCCCCATTTGTATCATCCTGACTTCGTTCCAAATCCTTCTGAAGGGGGACCTCCTCTTATCTCTTTCTTTTGGAGGCACTGGTTCAAACTCTAAACTATTGGCTTTAATTCCATGGTTATCTTCTTTTTACTCAATTTTTTTTATTATTTAATTTTATTTAATTTATAGTTTATCCCTTAACTAAAAATAAGGGAGAAATCAATTGCAACGAGGCTTATTAGTATCTGGGTCTCTTATTAAGAGGTGGGATTCTCTTGCGGATCACCAAGGATCGAACACCCATTCTTGAAAAGTGAGGGTTAGGCATGGTGATGTTCTCCTGTGAATTTCCCAGGATTAAGCTGCTATATCTGCCACGTCCTTGACTTCTCTCGTGGGGGCGTTTGTCGCCTTTGTCAAATAATAATAATAATAATAATAATAATAA
Organism: Dioscorea zingiberensis; assembly: GCA_026586065.1. Taxonomy (NCBI): domain Eukaryota; kingdom Viridiplantae; phylum Streptophyta; class Magnoliopsida; order Dioscoreales; family Dioscoreaceae; genus Dioscorea; species Dioscorea zingiberensis. The sequence continues at coordinate 48,453,485 of CM048818.1, read as the reverse complement.
TAATAATAATAATAATAATGACAAAGACAAAAAAAAAAGTCACTACAAGATTTCAGCCATTTTGGCTTTACACCATTTTAATTTTAAAAAACCGCTAAATCATATAATACTTGGCCCGGTTTTAGCGGCTTAATTTATGATGCTAATTTTTCCATTTAGCGGCTGATTTATGAGTTAAACCTCTAAAGTTGTTTTAGGCGGTTTAGTTTAAACGCCGCTAATGTAAAGCAACTAAGGCACGGTAATTATACTTGGTAACCGCTAATTCCTCTTATTACTCATTCCCGCCGATCTCTTTTGTTTCGCGCCTGCTGCTAGGGCTTAATTTGATTATTGCCCTCTTCAATTTCGTCCCCGTGGATCCAGTCTTCCTTGTCACCCATTGAGGTAAGATTTGCTTTGTTTCATTAGTTTTGGTTACTAGATCTAGATTCAGATTATTGTTGGAAATTTTCTAGGGTTTTTCCTCTTGGAAATCGGAAGCTAGTTTGTTAAGGTTGTTCCGGCGACGCCGATCGACAAGCCGGCCAACGCCGCTTCAGACTGTTCCCTAGTATCAGTGAGTCCTTCCACCTCTTTCTTGTTTCCTCTTCAGAGTTCTTGTTATGGAATAGCTTTGCTGTTGGATTCTAGATTTTGATCTTTTGATTTGTTTGTTAATTTGGTAGCCTTTTTGATCTTTGGATTTGTTAATTATTCACCTCTGTCCTGCAATGATGTTAATTTGGTAGCCTTTTTGATCTTTGGATTTGTTTGTTTTCATGTGGAACAAAGATGTCTTTCATTTGACATTAAAGAACAAACATAGCTATTACTCCAAGTGTTGTTTGCAAGACTGAAGAACAACCACATTAGACAGGGAGATCATGATGGCATATGATGTTCATCATACTTCACATTGGTTCTACTACTAATGATCATCATATATCTATATATATAAAAAATATTTAGTATGAAGTAGTAGTAGTAGTAGTAGATAATAGATATATAGATGAATAGATGGAGGAGTAGAGGGAATGAAGAAACAGGGGTTTTTTTTTTTATTGAGGGATTTCAAGTCAGTAGGGCATATTAATGTGAGAAAAACTTAGATTAGGCATCTCACATAATATAACTGTACATATCCCATACAGAATGCAAACTCATACATTAAGTGCTTCATGATTATCATAATGATCTTATTCCTACAACATGAATTTGGGGAAGAATCCAAAGAAAGAATATAACAGGACCTTGGATCAATACTAATGAATAATTGATCATTTTCCGCTCTCAAGGGTAGCTAGTCTAGAAATGCACCAAGAGAAACTAGATGTGAGCCAACAAAGTAATCACCCAACCTCTAAGTGTCGTGATATTTCTGAGGATAGAGAATTTGGAAACAAATGGTAGAATTGGCCCATGTTTTCATAGAGATTATGAAAGCAATATAAATGAGAACTGAAAGAAATGAGACGGCAAAATTAACAGTATAGCATTGTATGCATATTCTTTGGTTGGGAATGCAAGTCGTAAAAAAGCTGTAAGCATTCATGATAATTATGATGATTTCAAAGTGGACACATTTAAAAATTGTCTTTGGTTTTATTAATGTACATGATAGTATTCTTTCATTTTATACTTATGCTGTAAGCATTCCTGATAATTTTGTTTTAGACATAGATCCATTGAAATTATTGAAAATGATATGATATATAAAAATGTCAAAATGGTCACTTAACATATATTATAACTAAAGGTTTTATATCTAACCCAAACATAAAAATTTAATCTATAAGGTAGTAAGTAAAATAAAAATAAAAACAAAGGGTTATAAGGTATTATTTAAAATTGGGAAGGTAATAAGTGATTCAATAATTTTTTAAAGACGTGATAAGTAACAAAGTCAAAAATATTTCAACCAGTGTTTTTCATGAAAAACAATGTTTGGGCAAAAACTAAACATTTTCATGTTTATTTTACTTGTAGACACCATGGATATGCCAAAAACATTTGCTTCTTTGGATTTATTAAGTTCAGTTGTTAAAAATCTTCAGCTTCTCTTGATATTTTGATGAAAATTATGAAAGCAGATACAAAATAAGAACAAAAAAAAGAAATAAGTCTTGAAATGAAAAATATAATATTTAAAAATGATTACAATAAGTTAATAACACCAACCTGTCTTGATGTGATATGTCTCCTCTTCAAAACTGATTGTGTGGCAGAATTTGGGTTTTTTGATGACCCTGATTTGGTGTAATTTAATTGTAAGTCTAGAATGTTAAGGGGAAGATTGTGATTGATTGGGAAAAAGAAAAGCAATGAGAATGGTACCCGGTTTAGTATTTCTCCTATAATTTGTCCTATTCTTCTGAACACCAGGACTGGTCCTTTTATCATGTCTATGTTCTTCTGAACAACATCGTTCTTCCAAACTATCAGATGAAGCTTCATTATTGTATTCTTCCTTCACTTATCAAAGTTTTTTTCGTTTGTGAATATCTTTTCTTGGTTCTAGGGTTTGAATCTTTGTGTAGAACCATTAAAACAGTGATTTGATTGGCTTTTTTTTCTTTATTCTGTACTTTCTATGGTGTTTCAGGGGTTTATCGGTGCAGCTTGTTTCTGAAGAAGTACTCGGAGTTTCAGGTGAACTGATTTGTTTGATTTCAGTGGTTTAGATTTGTTTGAGTTCTTTAATAATATATATATATATATATATATATATATATATATATATATTGGTTCTTTTTCTGGGGTTTATGTGAATGAATGAATGAATGAATAAATGAATGAATGAATGAGAGGTAGTGAGAGAGGATCCACTTTGGAGGTTGCCAAAATGGTAAAGTTTTTTAGTTTGTTTGCCTAGCTTTCTTAACAGCATATACATTATTTGACATGATTTCATATTTATATTTATATATATATATAAATTATATATGACAACCATATACTTACTCACAAGAGAATCTCTAGCTCTTGTTTCCAAGCTGTACCCCTACACTAGATCAACTCCGATGTGGTGTTACTTTGTTTCTCTCTCGGGGACATGGACTTCCAAAACTTCTTAAATAGGCTTATGATCACCAGTAGATAGTCTATATATAGTCAAATAATTAATGTTTGGTGAGAAGCTGAATAATTTCCTGGGCAAATAATTTGGCATGTTCATGAAATTTACTGCTGACCCTAACCATTTTTTATTTGATACATCTACTCCTGTTTTTTCTGATGTTCACTGTTAGAAGTGATAAAAAGGAAAACAATGGAAGGTGAGGGAGAAAGAGAGAGAGAGAGAGAAATAAGAGAGAAGGACATCATTGTTTGGCCCCTAACATTAAGCTTGAAAATCAGGATGAATTGAAACCTGGTAATTTTATCCTACTTCAATTGAATCCTTTTCTATGCCTATGTGCATGTTGGTATCCATCATTTACAGAATGATTTGGATATTGGAGAGAGAGAGATGCTTTGTTGGACTAGAGATAAGCTAGTGTTTATATATTTACCAAATAAGCATTCAATTGATCAAAAAACTAAAGTCTACATGGCAGTGTTAAATATTTTTATAAGCGTAATTTCAAATGAATTCGATTCTGCTTTAAGCATTCAGTTCTAATTTTCAAAAATTGGTAGTAATTTTTATAGCACATTGGTAGTAATTTTCAGAATCTTCGGTATCTATCTGGTCAGTGCGTTATCAGCTGTTAGATAGGTACCAGTTGGATTTTATGATGAAAATTCAAGTAATTTAAGAACAAGAAAAACGATCACGGAACAGTTTTATTTGAAATTTAATGTTTGAACTCGGTATTATTTTGATAAGTGATGATTAAGGTAATTTAAATTTCATAATAAAGAACCCGAAAGGCATCCAACTCTACATTATAAACTGAAAATAAACCCGAATATTATGGCCTGGTGAAACATTTAAATGGGTAGGAAAATTAATATACTGAAGCACATCCTCCCTAATAAGATGACACTGATTAATAACAATAACCATGTTAATTGTTAAGACTACCTTTGATATTCTTGGAAAAAAAAAGGGACCAACCTGTAATATTATGTTCATGAAACCAAAAGCTTAATCTATCACGTTATTATACCCACATGCATATAAAGTGACTAACACTTTTATATCCACAAAACGTGAGATTATTATGTTCTGCTGTCTGGAAATTGACAAACCAAATCAGTGATAAATACTAGATGTTGGCCTTGATCAGGTAGGAAACAATATTTAACATATATACTGGTACCAATGACATTATTTACTCTATTTTTCAGATAAGTTTGGATTGTACATAGATTAGAACCTAAATCTTCTTGTGAGATTGGTGGTCTTCACTTGTATTGAGGAAATTTTGTACCAACTGGTTCATGGGATACATCATACTTATTAATTTTAAATGTGACAGTCCCAAAGGTTTTATCTCAGATCTAGTCTAATAGACCAGTGTTTAGACCAGAATTTCTCACTGTTCAGTGTATAGGCACAATTTATGATGCTTAAAATAAAATCAAGTGATAACACTCATAACTAACCTTTAGTGATGGGTGGTTCATAGGCGTCCGAGTTGTGAAATATCCAACCAGCACCTCCATCCAATCAGCAGCCACCAACTGATGCTAAGTATCTGCAGCTGATGTGGAACTAGTGGCTAAGGAAAGGCCAAGTGGTCCATCAAAGCTATAACCTTGAATCCTCTCAGCCAATAAGAAGAAAGATTCAGATTTCACTGGATAAACAACCTTACCAGTACCACTATCTCCATCTCCTTTTAAGTAGCCTCTCAGCAAAACCATTTCATCTCACAGCTCCAATTTCTCTTCAAACAAAGGAATTCTTTCATAGCAGAAATGGCAGCAACCATGGCTAATTTCATTCTCAATCAATTGGGAGCCAAAATTGCATGCCCTTGAGTCATACTTGCTTGTGAAATAAGTCTATAACAAGTATTCCCGTCCACTTATCTGTTCCTAACATAATCACCTCTATCTATTTTGCGTGAAACTTCTATAAAATGTTGTGCACAATATTTTTAAACCATGCACTCTTTTCTTGAATGCTGTGGCATGTTTCATATGCATTCTTATTTGTCAATGAAAACAATTTTGTTCTTGTGTATGTAATGAAAATACTTTTCTAGTTTTCAATAAGGAGATCCATTTTTTCCTGCCTACTTTACCAAAGTAATAATATGTTCCACACTTTGACTAAAGACATCAGGAGATACAAGAGACACTAAAATTGATATTAGCCTTTAGGTTAGCAAATTGGTTCACAAATTGCATAAATATATTTCCATACTTGCGCTAATGTCCTTGTTTCTTTATTAAGCAAAATAATATATTTTTAATGTAAATATTTCTTCTTGGCCAGCAAATAAATTTAGTTGATGAATATTTTAGGCATGGATAAATCATGGATTACAATGCCACGAAACTCACCTGCGTATGACCATGGAGTTAGGAATTTCATTGAATTTGCCTTTCAATAACATGGATTCGATCAATGACATGATACTATGCCCATGTCCTAAATGTGGATTTCGTAAACATAAGACACGAGCGGAGGTGTACGATCATCTAATTTGCAAACAGTTTCCGAAAGGATATACAGTTTGGTACCTTCACGGAGAGCTTCATCCACAACAGACAAATTATGTTTCGAGTAGCGTTGACGTTGCCTCACAAACCAATGTTGGTGCTAATGATCCGATTAGGGATATGGTTAATGATGCGTTTGGAGTACACGAACAACAATTAGAAGAAGGCAACGAAGAGGGACAACAAACCGATGAACCATCAACGAATGTGAACCAGACTAGGAATACAATGAATGAGTTTTTTGAGTTATCAAATGATGGTCAACAACCCCTTTATGAAGGATGTGCAAATTATTCGAAACTCTCTTTTATATTGAAATTATATCACATCAAGTGTCTTTGTGGAATGAGCGATAAAGCAATGACGATGATTTTGGAGTTGTTACATGATGCATTTCCGAACATAAAATTCCAAACTCTTTTTATGATGCAAAGAAAACCATCACAAAGCTTGGATTAAGCTATGACAAGATACATGCATGCAGAATAATTGCATGCTTTATTGGGGCAATAAAGAAGATGAAGAGAGGGAAATTTGTAGAGTTTGCAATGTTTCAAGATGGAAAGAGAAGAAAGGTGGCGGTCGCAGAGGGTAAAAAGATTCCCGCAAAGGAGTGGTGGATATTTTCCATCATGCCTCGATTATAACGATTGTTTTTGTCTTCAAAACAAATTGGATATGAGATGGCACTTACTGGATACCAACAATGATGGGCTACTAAGACATCCAAGAGATCTTTGAGGAGGCATGGAAAAAGTTTGACTCGATGCGCCAGGTTGGATTCCTTGTGAGACCCTCCAGAAATGTGCGCCTTTGCATTAGCTTCTGAGATGGATTTATCCTCATGGCAATATGAGTCAAAGTTATAGTATTTGGTAGATTGTTCTTATCCCATACAATATGCCACCATGGTATGCATGAAACAAACATCTTTTATCATTTCAACAATTATTCCGGTAAACATATGCGGAAATGATCTAGATGTCTACTTACAACCTCTAATAAGGAGTTGAAAGAGTTGTGGTATGATGGCGCTTGACACATATGATTCTTATGAGCAAGAAATATTCAAGATGCATATTTGCTTTGATGTGGACAATTAGTGATTACCGGTTTAGAAATCTATAGGGTTGGAATATTTATCACAGGACGTGCTGTGTACATTGCAACTACTCCTCGAGCCTTCGTTTGAGACATAGTAAGAAATGGTGTTTTATGGGCCATGGCTTTCTTGATGGTGGACATAAATTTAGATTGAATAAGATCAAATTTAATGGAGAGCAAGAACTACAGCGAACCTCCAAGATTACTATCGAGAGCGAGAGATTTTTCAGCGGGTTAAGGATATTAATGTCACATTGATTGGGTCCGTCGATAATCAAGTTAGGGAAAAGAAAGCACTGATTAAGTACTACTCTACAAGGGCCACAACAATGGAAGAAAAAAGTATATTCTTTGAGCTCCCTATTGGGAGTATAATTTATTGCGTCCACAATTTAGATGTGATGCATATAGAGAAGAATGTGTGATAATGTTCTCTTCACATTGTTGAGCGATACTTCTCGATCAAAAGATCATCTCAGATGCTCGTGGGATCTACGCAGATATGAATGAACCGACGGATCGTGGCGGATGACAATGGAAAGTTTGCTCTAGCAGTGTACACAATGACTAAGCAAGGGAAAAAGTTATTTTTAAATACTTTGAAGAATATTTGTGTGCCAGATGGCTACTCAAGTAATATTTCTCGGTGCATTGATGTTGACAATCTTAAAATAGTTGGAACATTGAAAAGTCATGACAGTCATATACCTCGGCCGGTTTCTTCCCTCGCTATGCGTGTGGAGTTGTTGATAAAGTATGCAATATTACTTGAGTTATGTTTATTTTTCCGACAAATATGTGGCAAAGCATTGAGCGTTGTTGAGTTGGATAAACTACAGAACCAAATTGTACTTACTTTATGCAATATGGAAATGCTTTTCCCACCATCATTTTTCACAATAATGGTGCACTTGGTTGTCCACTTAGTTGACGAAGCAAAACTTGGAGGTCCAGTGTATTATCGTTGGATGTATCCAATAGAAAGGTAATACTGGTTAATAAAATTATTTGTAATTCATATTATTAACTTGCATCACGTCATATAACTACTAAACATATGAATTGTTGTAGGTACTTAGGAGTACTCAAATCATATATGCGTAACAAAAGCCAAACTTGAGAGGGATCTAATTGCAGAGGGTTATATTTTGCACAGAAGCTATTACATTTTGTTCACGATATTTAGATAACATCGAGACAATATGGAATCGCCCTAGACGAAGTTGATATGGAACTTGCTTCAACATCCAAATACACCTAATTACAGAATTATTTCCATATGTTGGGAAACCAGTTGGGGCTTTTACATGGTTTACTTTAACATCCATTGAGAGATTGCAGGCCCATCGACATGTACTAATAAAGCCTCTGTTGAATCTTATGTTAGGTGAGTATTCTTAAACATTTGTTTTATACACTACTAAAATACATAGTTACAAGATTACCACTTCAAACATCAGGAATTGTGATTATTGCCGTAGAAGACAATTAAGGAATAGAAGTAGGAATCCTATTGGGGTAGATAAGATGGTGCCTGTGAGAGTTTAATGGAGTGGTTTTGCAAGTCGAGTAAGTGACTCTCTATTTATGTAATGAATTTTATTTGATAACTTCATTCTAGTAATTTTAATGTGTTATTAGATCAACCGAGATCACGACAAGCTTCACGATCATGACAAAATTTGGCTTGTAGCTCTTGCACAAGGACCAATTAACCAAGCAAAAAGATACACTGCATACAATGTTAATGGATTTAAGTTCTGTACTCTGGAACGTGAGAGAGGATTATACATACGTGAGAATAGTGGAGTTTTGGCACTTTTTGGAACAAGGAGTTACTCGAGCAAGGCGATGTTAACATCGGTATGGAGGTGTAAAATTATATTATGGAAAATTGGTTGACATCATTGAGCTTAATTATAATGGAATATTTATGATAACCTTGTTCAAATGTGAATGGGCTTAACACGACTCACCCAAGAGGTATAAAAAGCTGATAAACTAGGTTTTAATTCTATCAATTTTTGCAAGACCTATACATCCGGGGTGCATGAGGATGATGAGCCTTACATTAAAGCTTCGAAGCACAAATGGTGTTTTATGTTCTTTGATCAAAAGAAGACGGGTGGTGTATACGGTACATCCGAAACCTAGGGACTTGTATGACATGGGTGAGGGTGATGAACATGTCATAGCCAATATTGAAGCTTATCCAGGCTTCGGAATTTGGATAATTTATTTCGATGAAGATACACATCTCTGATTGGTAGGGATGATGTAGATGATCCTGGATGATATGCCATCCTCACAATATTGGTGAACATGTTGAAGTAGATAACAACAATTAAGTAATTGTTTGAGATTAATCGGTAATCATTTCTTCCATCCGTACTATTTTGATATGTTATCACTTTTAAATATTATTAAATTGATTCATTACCTATGTGAGTTATTTGTAGGTATGGTGAGGTCAAGACGACATACCACTTCAAGCTCGCAGTACATCTACGCCACCTCCGCAGTTGAAGCACAAGAACAACAAAGAGGCTCCCCCGCATCCTCTGAGACCAGTTGAGCCCTGAAGTTTTGGGGGCCATAAAAGAAGTTCAAGATTGTGGGATGTGGCGGTTAGGTGATTAATATATATGCATAATTTATTTGTTGTCTTAGTATGAAAGGTTTTCACGTTAATATGCTTTTTATGCCGTGGATGGTGATCACATATATGATGATGCCTTATCCTCCTTTTTTTGTAGGTGAAAATGGGAAGTAAGGCAAAAGAAAATCTGAAAGCAATTGATATGTTCACCCTTTCTCCGTGAGAAAGAGTAATTGTGCAATGGAATCATCGGGATCAACCGATTGATTCGTCCGGAGGTATGCTTGCTCAATTTTTAGGCCATATTGCAAGCAATTGTCAGATCTTTTCCCTTGCATACGAAAAGTGGCAAAAGATTCCAAACTCTCATAAAGACCATGTATGGAACAATTACATAAAGGTTAGAGATGTATTTTCAATTGATATTTTTTGTATTTAATTTTTTTTTTTAATGTTTCCTTCATGGTGATAACACTCATAACTAACCTGAACAGTTTTTGTTTCATATTCTGTTAAAATTTGGTTTTTTGATTTCAGAATTTTTATTTTTTTAACATTTGATATTGGTTTCATTTCAAGTAGGAAAATGTGGGATCACCGGTTGTTAGAAGGCCTTCATCACATGGTAGTTACTCGGCTCACGCCGAAGAAAATGCAAACCGTAATGCGTAGTAGCTAAGAGTAAGTTTTTCTGTACCCGACATCACATATTCAGGTTTTAATTTTAGTTCTATTAAATTTATATTGTGATTGAATCCATGTTGTATGCACATTATAGTTGTGTTTGGGAAAAGGAGTTCAAGAAGGATGATGACGTCTTTATGATCATGTGAGTGTTTTTTTTAAATTCTCTTAATATTGTTATTGGTTTCTTGAATTTCCACTATTTATTTGGTCAACAAATTTTGGTATTCTATGTTAATGGCACCTATCTAATTCTTCTTTATAGATGGCTTATTTTTGCAGGAAGCTGTTCAGTTAAAGGGGCTACAGGATTTTCTCACTTTTTGATTTTTTGGTTGCGCTAGTGGTTTTTTTCATCTAAATATGTTGTCTTTGATGCTATGATTTTTGTTTGATATATTTCCTTTCTTATATTGGTATTTTAACAGTAAGTAGGAAAGACAATTGAATTATATGTATGCTTTTCGATCTTATCTATTAAAAGACACTTTCAAACCCTTTCTCGTTTACTTCCTTGATTTTCTTATCCCTTTTCAATTAAATATTGAAATAAAAAAGTAAATGTGAAAGTGGGTAGACGTGGAAGAATGCGAGTTCTTTTTTCTTCGAGAGATTTACTTGCGTTCTAAGTCTTACTCTTTGCATGACCTTCTACGGTTCGAGCACATCTAAAGTATTGGAAAAATTATCTGAAGTCATTAAATCTAAAGGTATTTTTGCAACCCTTTTTTTATCTTTTTAATCTTCTCTCTTTTGATTTTTTTATTTAATGAATTTAATTGTTTTAAGGTGGCTGTTAAGGTTATGTTGGGAAGAAGATGTGTTTTCCTTCATGGTGGAAGATCCAATGTAAGTATATCTTCAGTGTTTATCTTTGATGTTTCATGAAGAATTATGATGTTTTTGTAATGCCTCTATGAAATTTTGAACACTTGGTCACATCAGCTTCTCTTAGGTGATTGTGTGTTGATTTCTTATTTGTGATGGTTTATTTCTTAGGAAAAAAGTTGATACTAGGGTTTTATTTGCTTTTTTTTCATCCTAATGGCAAATATACTTGCTTATTCTTCATAACTGCAGTGTAATATATTTGGAGACTAAAAACTTTGGATTAACTTCATCTCCTGTGATTTATTTGTAGGAGATAGCACTAATGTACGGTAAGCTCTAATTTAAGCGAAGATGTAATAGTCATTTGTGTAAGTTTTGCTTTTACTATCATTTTCTTGTGACATAACATGATCAAGGTCATATAGTATATAACTTAAATACCAAATGTAATTACGGATCTCAAGGAATGAAATAAAGATGAAAGAAGATGATAAGCTTCCCAAGAAACTCAAGAAATGAATTCTATGAGAATGTTGGGATTGGATAATATTTTTGAATGTTGTTGTCCACAAGAGACAAATCTATGGAGACCGGTGATGATCCCATCGCTCTTGTTTCCAGCGATTCAAGGAAAAAAGCTCAAGTAAAATCGAGTAAGCTTTTTGTATTTTTTTTCTTAGGTCATGCAGTTAGTCATGGTTGACTTTATTTATTTTTAGTTCTCTCGCAGCTTTGTACTTTGTTGCTGATTATATTCCAGAATGCTCGAATGTAAAGTTGGGCTCCTATGTTAAATTTGCTTTGGTGTTCCACTTGACGAGTGAGGATGAAGGCGGTGATATCTCACCGTCTTGATGGGTTTCGATGTGCAATCCATGTTACAGCAGTTATGTTAATGAAGACCCAGAGAGATGCTTTTGTTACTTCTCTAGCAAAGTTCACATCACTTCACTCTGCAGCTGATATGAAACAAAAGAATATTGATGCTATCAAGGTTCAGTTTCTATTTCTGTCATTATCAAACAAATAGATAGTATACATAACTCTAGTTTTCAGTTTCTATTTCTGTCATTATTTTGAAAGTATTGCACACACACTGAGCCTTAACTTCTGCATCTTATCAGGTTTTCCATGATCAAATGTATGTTTTATTTGTGAAGTGCTATATATTCTTAGGGTAATGAAGCTTCTGAGAATAGTATATCACATATAGAGAAAGATGGAAAACTTGATGGCCAACATTTCATTGACAAAGAGGATCATCTACATTTACGGTTCCCATTGCTAGTGTGTACTTGACTAATTTTTCTTATCACTACACATAGAATGGCGGTGAATTCTTGTGATTTTCCATGTCACGGTTTTATAATCTTTAATTCCACTACCTTTGATTGCATTCATTACTTGTTCACACTCTAGGTGTGCTCATGTATGAGATGCCCTCATTTTCTAATTTTTGTGCGAGTTGGGAACTTACATTTGATCTAAGGCCTGAAATTAGGAAAACTGCCTTGCAAGTGCTATTTGATATGTTACGCAACCACGGACATCTGTTCTCACTGCCTTTGTGGGAGAAAGTTTTTGTCTCCGTACTTTTCCCAATATTTGATTATGTAAGGCATGCTATTGATCCATCTGCCCCATTTTATGATGTAAAACTGTATTGTTATTATAATAAAATGTTATTATTTTTAAATTTGAATTGATTGAGTGCAGTTGAATGGTTTTGTATTTTTATTATCGTATAAATGAAACAGGTCAAAAAAAAATATTAAAAAAATTTGAAAACTTGATAACATTTAGCGTGATTTATGCCGCTAAATAAAGATCAATTAAAAAGGGCAAAGAGGTGTGTAATTAGCGCGGTGAGAACCCCGCTAAATGCTGTGGATGTGTTTAGTGGTTTAAAAACCGGCCGCTAATTAAAGAACAGTAGCGCCAAGGCTATGACATTGTGGGCGGTTTTAGGCGGTTTATAACCGCCGTTATCTTCCTTTTGGAAATAATGGCGGTTATACCGGCGGTTACCTAAAACCGCCGCTATATGGTCTCGCGACGCCCGTCATAGCAGCGGTTTGAAAACCGCCGCCATAAGCGTTTAGCGGCGGTTATAACCGCCGCTAAATGCAAATAAAACCGCCGTTATGTGCTTGCTTTGTTGTGGTGAGTCATCAATTCTTTCTTTTTTCTACACGCCACCCATGTTTAGTCATCCTATAGATAGTCATTTATCCATCCACTACAAGAAATTATTTTATAGCAGCAGATATATCCGCCGCTATAGAGTACATTTCCTCCGCTATATATATATAGCAGCGGATTATAAACGCCGTTAAATCCTCCGTCGCTAGAGATTTAGTGGTGGTAAATACAGTCTTTAGTGATAGATAACATCTCATCTGCCACTATATGTTGTAGCTGCTTAGTCACCACGACCAAGCTTGTCACCTTTGTCAAAATAAAAGAAAAAGGATAATGACAAAGAGAAAAAAAAAAATCATCAATCTTTCTTTCTTCTTACATGCCACCCATGTTTATCCATCCACTACAAAAAAAAATATATCTTATAGCAGCAGATCTATCCGCCGCTATAGAGTACATTTCCTTTGCTATATATATATATATATATATATATATATATATATATATATATATATATATATATATATATATGTATAATATATATATATATATATAGCCGCGGATTATAAACGCTGTTAAATCCTCCGTAGTTAGAGATTTAGTGGTGGAAAATACAACCTTTAGTGATAACATCTGCCACTATATGTTGTAGTTGCTTAGTCACCAACGACCAAGCTTGTCGCCTTTGTAAAAAAAAAAGGATAATGACAAAGAGAAAAAAATCATTAATTCTTTCTTTTTTTTACACGCCACCCATGTTTAGTGATCATCCTATAGATAGTCATTTATCCATCCACTACAAGAATTATATCTTATAGCGGCAGATATATCCGCCGCTATAGAGTACATTACCTCCGCTATATATATAGTGGCGGATTATAAACGCTGTTAAATCCTCCATCACTAGAGATTTAGTGGGGGGAAATACAGCCTTTAATGATAGATAACATCTGCCACTATATGGTGTAGCTGCTTAGTCACCATCGACTAATATATATATCGTTGCGAATATATGTATATGCTGCTAGAAGTGAGTTAATCACATTTAACTCAAACTTAGTGCTATTAAAGTATTAGCGGTGGGTTTTTTAATCCGCTGCTAATATTAGTCGCAATAGCCAGAATTTTTTGTAGTGATCTCTATTCAATATATTCCTATTATGCAACTTATATAAAACAATTGAATCCGTTATAAAATCACCACCTACATGTAACTACCTCATAATGCTACCACTACACAATTCTCTTTACCCTCGCATCAGCCATTTAATCAATATTTTGTTTGCAAAGTCACTATGGTTGACTAATTTTGAGTTTGATAAGGAGTCTTAGCTATATTAGGACATTATCTTATGTATGTTTCTTAGATTTACTATATTAGGCTTGTCATTTATACTAAACTATTACTTTATTTAACTGTAATAAATATAAGTTGAGCAATCTTCCTTGTAATCACTATTTATTTATTGTTTTTCCCTTGCAAAATTAATCTAGTTCATGCCCTCTAATATATAGGTGGTGTTTGGTTAGGGTTAGGGTATATAAGATTTGATTGTTTAAATAAGTTTTGGAAGAAATTTTTAAAAGTAAGTTAACTAAAATTCTAATTAATATTAATAAAGTAAATATTTTAATTAAATTTAGATGTTTCTAATTAATAATTGATATTTATTGCTAAGTGTAATAAATGTTTAAATACTAAATAATTATATTACTTTGATTAATTAAATCTTGTAAAAAAAAACTATAATAAGGTTTGTGGTTTAAGCTGGCCTATTATGTTTGACCCAAAATAACTCATAACAAATCCTATTGAAAAAAAATACTTAAATAATCAATCTTTTCCTATAACATGAAATGAGAGCATATATTTATAATAGCTTACTATACCTTGTGTTCAACATATAACAGATCATTTTCATGTGGAAGATGATCAATCCTTATAAAAGTAGGTTTCAGATACATTGAAACCCATTTGGATTTTATGGATATACTTCATGAGCATGATCAATAAAAAACCCAATGTTATCATACAAGTTATTTTATTTTTACATATAAAACACTGCATAGATTCAAAGATGTAAACCCAATAAATATAAGCATACAAATCATGAGATTAAATCATTAAATGAAAAATTAAAGTGGTCATTCAAGTTTTTAGCATGAAAAGATTTAAATAAACAGTAAAAGATTCAAGAAAATTGAAAGGAAATTTGAAGCCAACAAAGAGCCATTGAATATGTGTCTTAAACAGTAAAAGAAATAATAACAGTTTATAATTAAATCATAAAAAATTAAAAGTAATAACTATAGTTCTAATCACTAGAAATAGTCTCCATGTAGGTATATATTTATAGTTAAATAAATTAAACATGATATAATTAACATCACCTGCAAACCAAGGCACGCAGTATGGATGATGGCCTTTGAGATAATGGACTTCTCTCCCTTTCTCTCAATTATCTTTCACCCTTTCTCTCAATTACCTTTCACAACCTTTTTATGCTACACCACTAATATTTTTATTCCCTTCGGTCAAAAACATTATTCCTAATTAATGCATATTAAGACACTAATAAATGCAGCATTAAATAGGTCATTTAAAACTAGTTAAAAATAGGCCATACACATGCTTCGCGTGTGCAGATTTTTTTTTATTAATGAATTTATCGGATTGTTCATTTTCATCCCTGTATTTTAAAAATGTTCAATACTGTTTCTATATTTTGTTTATTTGTTCAATACACAGTCCATGTTGTTGACGCAACACAGGTGGCATACGAATAAAATACAACATATTTCCCCTTTTTTTTTTCATTTACATGTGACCGTATTTTATTGATGTGGCGTGACATATGCCCATATTTTGCTGACGTGGAGTGATAGGTGGTCGTATCTGCTAACATGGATTGACAGGTATTTTACCGACGTGGTTCCAACATGCCACGTTAACAAAAAAATAAATAGGGAACTTAAGTTATGTTGTCATGTCCTGAACCTGACTCAAGACACTGACAGACCGGCTGCCCCACCCGGATGTAAGGCCTTAGAATCATATACAGATAATAAATGCAGAACTAGTGATATTAAAACAAGCTCAGTGGAAGTAAACTAAAGGGTCATACAACCCTATAAGATACAAGTGTATCATGTGTCCTACACAGGGTTCTTACTCAAAATAAACAAGAGGTTCATAAAGCTCAACTCAAATCTCCAGGTGCTAGGCTGCCTCACAGGACTCCCCTCTTAAGCCCCGATCCTAGCTACTCGTCATGATCTGAAAGCTACAAAAACCAGAGGATGAACCTGGGGAGCTCAGTAAGTACCCACTAGAAATAGCGAAGTCATGCATCAAACGTGAATACCAGGAAAAAGTAAAACATACCAAGATTACTTTAAGAGATAATTGGATTTTTTTTTATTTTATTTTTATTCTTCTTAATTTATTTTTAGCGATTGAAGAGATTTCCCCAAACTTGGGTTTATTTAGAAAAGAAGGATTAAAAGGATCAAAACCTTAATTAAGTACAATTAGGGCTGTTAGGGACTAATATATAATTTCAGAACTTGAGGGGTTTGAAAGGATATTTTCCCTGTCTCATGAGTTAAAACAATGAGTACCTGCATGCGATTTTCAGGATTTGAGGGGTTCTTTACTTAAATCAACCGAATTCATGCACGTAGCCCTCTCAGTTGGAAACGGATGACTGGGATCGATATTGGAGTCTTAATCCGACAGCTGAGGGTCCGATGGGGGAAACCGCGTGGATAAAGAGGATTCACTCACGCTCGATCAAGTTCAATCCAGCGTGAAGTTGATCGCGAGGCAACTTCGCCAGCAACGAGCACGCCGATTCAAGTGATTCTCCTCTGTGTTCATTGTTGGACTGATAAGGAAGTGGATGAGATTTAGTGTATCGAATCTCTTTATCAGTGGGATTGACAACCATAAGGATTCCCTTTGCGAGCCCTATAAGAAGACCGGGTTCTTAAAACCCTAGCATCACCCTGGTTCAGTGACCGCCACCCTGTAGAGAAGAAGGGAAGAGGGAGCAAGGGAGCAAGGAGCGACCTTACCATGAGACTGGACCGACGTCGGACCATCGCGAGCTCACCATTGCCTTGGTGAGTCCCTGAATCCTTGTAAACCCATAATGAATTTATTCGGAGCATGTATGTACCTTTGCATAGGAGGTTGGGACCTAGTTTTAAACAAACTGGAATTTATGAGGTTAGTTCCATGATTTACAGTATTGAAAACTTGTTATGTGGTGATGATCAGATGATAATAGGTTGATGAGGGGATGACCTCTATGCATCTGTGGTCAGGGTTGTAGGGTGGAGTTAGCAAGGAGCTTGTATACTTTTGATAGCATGAGGATTTCATACATGGAGATTCTAGGTTTGTGAGTTAGTAATCTTAGGTTGTTGTGAGGTTTGCTTGAGAATGATGGATCTAGGTTCTTGGAGGAAGGTTGTGTGATGCTGGTGGGTATCTAAACTTGGAAAGAGAAGGACTAGATAATAGGATGGTTAGTAACAAGGGTTGAGAATTCTTATGATCATATGTGAGGGTAATGCTTATGGTTCGTGTATACAGGTATGTCTATCTATGAATAACAGTGGAGCCCTATGGATGTGCATACATGGGTTTCAATAGCATAGTTTGGTTGTTATTTTATCTTCTAGAGAAGGGAGTTCCAGATCTTCAAGCTGGTGTCTTATCTTGAGAAGGGTTAATTAAAGCTTTGATCATTATCCATGGTGTAGAAAGGATTCATGGAACCCATGTGATGCTAAGCTTGGATAGTAAAAGGTTTCAAATTTCTGGTGTAAATAGTGAAGATGATATAGATGCTTGGGTTGTGCCCTTGAAGGAGGTGATTTGTTGTGTGCCTCTATTAATGTTTTAGTGACAGTGAATACTTAGATAGTATTTAAAGGTCTTGTGGGTCTTTGATGATGTTTGATGGATCTCTGGTTCTGTTTTGAGGGAATAGAAAGTGGAGATAGAGTGAATTCATTTGCCAGATTCCCTCTTACCAGTTGGGATTAAGGATTCAACCAAGTCTGGTTAGTGGTTTCAGCTATGAGGTAATTCACTGAAGTTAGTACCTATGTTCTATAATCATTAGAGCTCCTGATAAACTTATATATATATATATATATATATATATATATATATGCTAGGTTGGTGTAATTTGGGAGGTTTGGAAATTTTTATTAAGTTAGGTCTGTGGATAAGTGATATCAGTGACTGATAGTTAGGAGCCTCAGTTTAGCATCATGGTTGAGAGAATGATGTAAGAGCTTTTGGGTTATGATATGAGTGCTGTAACGCCCCGACCCGATCCCGGGACCTCGGGCACGTGTGCAAACCGGCCGTAACCGTGTAGAGACGGGCCCCACACGGGTACAAGGCCTAAGTGAGTAAAGCAGATAATGCAAATAAAACAACTTAATTATTCGAAATAACAGAGTTCAGCGGAAATAACAAGGGTTCATATACCTTACAAACACTAGGCCCTATAAGGGACCTTCAAATAAAAAGTCTCACTCAGAACAAGAAAATAAACCAGGTCCTCGGACCTCAACAAATCATCTGACCCACGATCGGCTCAGCTCCTGCATGCTAGAATCCTACGCCTCAGGATCTGTAAACAGGAAGAAAACAAGTGCATGAGCTTTCGAATGGAAAGCCCATTAAGTACCC
The DNA here is from genome assembly GCA_026586065.1 of Dioscorea zingiberensis. Classification (NCBI taxonomy): domain Eukaryota; kingdom Viridiplantae; phylum Streptophyta; class Magnoliopsida; order Dioscoreales; family Dioscoreaceae; genus Dioscorea; species Dioscorea zingiberensis. Next base: position 48,434,814 of record CM048818.1, on the reverse strand, counting down.
CTGCGGGGTTCAAGAAAATATGATATCATCAAAACATGAATATCAAAATCAAGCTCGGGGCACGCCCCTCAAAACAATCCCTAGGAGTCTTTCACAAAAATAAACAAGATATCGACTCCTAGCTATGAGTTCCAAAGGTAGCTCCACAAACGTCTCCCCCGGTCAGTACCATCAGCGAACCTGCTGAGAAAACGACCATCTGGTCGCTACGGCCCTCGGGTCGTATGTCGGTAGCGCCACCTCTCTACATGTCGACACGGTTAGTGATCGACCCCACTGACTGGCAGGAACAACCAGAGTACTATCCCTCTGGCCAGGAGTGCCGGAATGTCAGGATGTCCCGTCCCCAACGCTCTCACAAAATCCGGAGCTCACCTGCTCCACTGAATCCGGGACGAAGAACAGAACAAGTAGGGATCATAACATCCCGAAACAATCATACATGCTAAATATAGATTTCAACAAATCATGGAAGTATGTATGAATAACAAAGCAATATGTCACAATAAAGACATGTCAATAAGATCTCCGAAGAGAGGAACAAGGCATGCTCAAACATGCAATCAAAAGTCAAGAAACCAATCAATAAATGACTGGGGGTACAAGGCAGAAGTATTTACTTAAAGTCACAAAGTCTCGTGCTCCATGGGACTTCTCGACGCATCCAAGTCAAAATCTGATAAAGATAAATCTTATCTCAATAAGGTACTTGTCTATAAATATTGCATCTGCTATGCATGCTCTAACGGTCTAGGTTCGACTTGTAGGCCTTCCCTCACATCTCTATGTCATTCTTCCTTAAATGACTAATTTTATCTAACACTGTAAATAGAATTTTAGCGGCTTGGTGGTCAAGGCCCACTAAGCCCATGTTGGAGGTCCTTGGTTCAACCCCCATCCTTACATCCCATTTCCAAGCAGCTTCTCAGAATAATACTCGATTAATTGGTTGATTACTAATCAACATTATTGAATCTATAAAAGAAAATCTCCAACCATTAATTAACTAATTAGTTAATTAATCAATCTCACAATCAATAATATGATTTATCTGATATTCAACAATATTAAATGATATAATCCATTATCAGATTAATGTGACAGTCAACGTTATCAATCAATTCAATTAACCTCACAATTAATTAAACTGATTAAGTTTTAATTAATCCCTAACTATTTTTCCCCTCTCTCTCTTAACCCATACTCCGGCCAAGATTTAATTAAATTAACTCCCTAATTAATTTAATTAACTAACTAATTATTATTATTATTATTATTATTTTCCAAATCTCTCTCTCTCTCTCTCTCTCTCTCTCTCTCTCTCTCTCTCTCTCTCTGTTCTCTTTTTCTTCACGCAGTTGCCAAGGACGGGAGAGAGCTGGGTTCAAGCGCGTTGGCCCGTGAGGCTTGGGCGGCCGGAACCTACCCCGTCGCGAAACCCACCAAAACCAACAGTGGCTTCCCTGTAATGGTCTCCTCCTAGCAACAACTCCCACGGTTGCCACCCCACTGTCGCCACTCCTGACCGGCGCCAACCCGTCCATTCGACGAAGGAGCACTCTCATTCCCTCTCTCCCTCTCTCCCTCAATAGTGTGATCTCTATATGCATGCATGAACAGAGAGGAAAACGAAATATCAGAGAACGATGGCTCACCGGAGAGGTTGACGACACGGTCGCAACACCTCACAGTCGGTCGGAGAACAAGCAGGTGGGCGGCTGTCCTTCCCTCCTCTCTGGTTCCGGGTCCCTGGCGAGCGGATTACTTCTGTCTCCCTTCACTCCTTCGATCGTTCACGGTGATGGTGGTTCACCGTCGCTCAGTGATGACATTGCCCAGAGAGTGTCCCAGTATTTATAGGGGCCGCGGGGGGTGATCTCGCCGTGATCACTATCCTTGACGAGAAGATTTAATCGCCAATCAACCTCGGTCCTTCCATTTCTGGCGGATTCCATAAACAGAGAAAATCTCGCGGTGGCGCGCTGGCATCAGTGGAGAAGATGAGCAGTGTCCGCCTCGAGATAAGTCCTTTCCCCCAGATCGAACGGCTATCAGGGCAACCACACAGTGGGGTCGTGCATTTCTTTAACTTCACTGTTGGATCGTGCGGCTGGACGGATGCCTCGGGATCGGCTCGTTGCGGATCGCCCTATCTCGGCCGTTCAACCAACTACTTTAGAGGGTTACTCGGTTTATTGCGCATAAGCCCCTTATCTTTCCAATTTTTATCATCTAGCCACTGCTCTGTGAGAGCTGCACTTATTTCCTTTTTGTCCTTCGACTTTTCTGTGTTACCTTTTGGTCCTCCGTCCAGAGATAAGAACCTTTACTCTCTAGTCCTCTATTTTACAAAATTTCATATTGGTCCTTGGCGGCCTATTATTTAAATATAAATTTATTCTCCTCCCCTTCCTGTTTAATTAATAAAATCATTCCATCTTAGGACTTCCCCCCATAAATTAAATCATCCTTGATTTAAAATTATTCTCCCCCTCTTCCATTTTTAATCCAATCATGGTCAATTAGAGGGTTTCCTAATTTAATTAAATTGGTCACTTCCAAATTTAATTAAATAAATCCCTAATTTTCTTAAATAAATTATTCTATAATTTATTAACTCCTTTTAAATTTCCTCATAACTATCTTACCAAAATACCCTTGGGACTTTTTAATTATCCCTAAAATGCCCTTTTGCAAAATAAATTAGAAATTTAAATAGAGGAAAATTTTAAACCCCTTTTATTCAATAAAATCATGGATTTTACAATCTCCCCCCCCTTACAAAAAAATTTCGTCCTCGAAATTTAGAATAGATCCTCTAAAAAATTCATCCCGAGACGAATAACTCCGGGTAACGCTTCTTCATATCTTCTTCGCGTTCCCAAGTGGCTTCCTTGTCGGAGTGATGGTTCCACTTCACCTTCACAAAAGGAATGGCTCGATTTCTCAACTGTCGTTCCTAGCGGTCTAAGATTTCCACCGGTCGTTCCTCATATGACATGTCCTCTTGAACTTCCACTGGAACCTGTGGAATCACCCGAGATGGGTCCCGAATACATTTCTTCAGCATAGAAATGTGGAACACATCATGAACCTGGGATAGGTTCGGGGGTAGAGTTAATCTGTAGGCCACGGTTCCTACCCTCTCCAGAATCTCGAAGGGTCCAATATAGCGTGGGGCAAGCTTCCCACGTCTTCCAAATCTCACCACACCCTTCATAGGCGACACCTTCAGAAATACCGCATCGCCAACCTGAAACTCCAACTTAGTACGCTTCAGGTCCGCATAACTCTTTTGCCGGCTTTGAGCATCCTTCAACCTCTCCCTGATCATCCGAACCTGCTCCTCTGTCTGACGGATGAAGTCTGGTTACTTTAATGTCTTCTTGGCCATGAGATTCCTCTCACCCACATCACCCCAACAGATCGGTGTCTGGCACTTCCTCCCATAAAGTGCTTCATATAGAGCCATCTGAATGCTCACCTGGTAACTGTTGTTGTAGACGAACTCCACCAAACTCAGACGCACATCCCACGATCCTGTGAAGTCCAAGGCACATGCCCTCAGCATGTCCTCCAATACCTGGATGGTCCTCTCTAACTGACCATCCGTCTGTGGGTGGAAAGCCGTGCTAAATGCCAGACGGGTGCCCAAAGCCTCATGCAAAGCCTCCCAAAACCCTGAGACAAATCTGGTGTCTCGATCAGAAGTAATGGACACTGGTACTCCATGTAGTCTAACAATCTGATCAATATATAGCCGAGCCAACTGCTCCAATGACGCACCCATCCTCAGAGGTATAAAGTGAGCTGACTTAGTCAATCTGTCCACAATGACCCAGATTGACTCCTTACCCCTCTGAGTACGCGGTAGCCCCGTCACAAAATCCATGTTAATATGTTCCCACTTCCACTCCGGAATAGGTAACGGCTGCAATGTCCCAGCCGGCTTCTGATGCTCTGCCTTTACTAGCTGACAAGTAACGCATCTGGCTACAAATTTAGCGACATCCCGTTTCATGCCCTTCCACCAAAAGTGGTCCTTCAAACCTCTTTACATCTTGGTACCACCGTGATGAATCGCATAGCCCGAGTAGTGGGCTTCCTCAAGAATCTCATTCTTCAACTCAGGAACTCTGGGCACACAAATCCTGTTATCAAACCTGAGAGTACCATCCTCATGCACTCTGAACCGTGTCGGCTCTCCTTGCCCAATCTGACTCCTGATCTCCTCAAGGTCTTTATCTTGCCTCTGAGCATCTTTAATCCTTCTCAACACTGAGGGTCGTATGTGCAAGCTGGCCAAACTAACCTCCATCCCTGGCAGAATGATCTCCAGCTCCAACCTCCTCATCTCCTCCAACAAGGGCCTCTGAGTTGTCAGCAATGCGTCGATTCCATAGTTGGACTTCCTACTCAAGGCATCTGCCACCACGTTAGCCTTGCCCGAGTGGTAATGAACACTCAAGTCGTAGTCCTTGATCAGCTCCAACCATCACCGTTGTCTCATGTTCAATTCCTTCTGGGTGAAAATGTATTTGAGGCTCTTGTGATCTGTGTATATCTCACAAGGTACTCCATAGAGGAAGTGTCGCCAGATCTTCAAAGCAAAGACGACCGCTGCCAGCTCTAGATCATGTGTGGGGTAGTTCTCCTCGTAAGGCTTCAATTGACGGGAAGCATAGGCTATGACTCTCCCATCTTGCATCAAAACACACCCCAGGCCAGTCTTGCAAGCATCACTGTACACCGTGTACCCCTGCCCACTCTGTGGTAGAGCCAGAATTGGTGCTGACACCAATCTCTTCTTCAGTTCCTGGAAGCTCCTCTCACAAGACTCTGTCCATACAAACTTGGTGCCTTTCCTTGTCAACTTCGTCATAGGTGCCGTCAGACGGGAGAATCCCTCAACAAATCTCCGATAGTAACCTGCCAAGCCCAGGAAGCTCCGAATCTCCCTGACGGTGGTCTGTCTCTTCCATTTGACAACTGCCTCAATCTTCTTGGGGTCCACCGAGACTCCAGCTCCAGTGATCACGTGCCCCAAGAAAGCCACACTGTCCAACCAGAACTCACACTTGGAGAACTTCGCATATAACCGATGCTATCTCAGAGTCTCCAACACGACTCTCAAGTGCTCCATATGTTGCTGGCGACTGCTAGAGTAGATCAGTATATCGTCGATGAAGACCACCACGAACCGGTCCAAATACTGCCTGAAGACACGGTTCATCATATCCATGAACACCGCCGGGGCATTAGTGAGTCCAAATGGCATTACCAGAAACTCATAGTGCCCATATCTTGTCCGAAAGGCACTCTTTGGGATGTCCTCCTCCCTGATCCGCACCTGATGATAGCCAGATCTCAAATCAATCTTCGAAAACACCTGAGCTCCCTGCAACTGGTCCAGAAGATCATCAATCCTTGGTAGGGGGTACTTGTTCTTCACTGTAACCTTGTTCAATTCTCTGTAGTCGATGCATAACCTCATCAATCCGTCTTTCTTCTTGACGAACAACACTGGTGCGCCCCAAGGTGACATGCTGGGCCGAATGAACCCCTTCTCTAGCAACTCCTCCAGTTGCACTTTCAGCTCCTTCAGCTCCGCTGGCGCATTCCTGTATGGAGCCCTGGATACTGGAGCTGTACCCAGAATCAAGTCAATAGAGAATTCCAGCTCTCTCTCTCGGGGGGTAGTCCAGGTAGCTCCTCAGGGAACACATCAGCAAACTCATTCACCACAGGCACATCTGCTACCGCGGGTCCACCATCTTGCTTAACCTCCAAGATAGAGGCCAAATATCCGACACAACCACTATCTAGCAATCTCCGAGCCTGGAGAGGTGAGATCTCACGAACCAACAAGCAGTCCTGGCTGCCACGGAAGATGAACTCCACGTCGCCCGGCATCCTGAAGTACACTCTCTTCTCACGACAATCAACCATCGCGTGCACAGAAGAGAGCCAATCCATACCTAGGATTACATCTAATCCCTCAGGTCCATCACATGAAGATTGGCAGGTAACTCCCGCCCCTCTATCATCACAGGACATGCTGGCGCCATCTTGTTCACCATCCTCGCAGCTCCAACTGGGGTGTCCACGCTCAACACATATGGTAGCTCTACCGTCGGTAATGAATGTCTCTGTGTAAACAGTGCAGAAACAAAAGAATGTGTGGCACCCGGGTCAAACAATGTGCATGCATAAAAAGAACTAACAGCGATCGTACCTGCAACGACGTCCGCTGATGTCTGGGCCTCCTCAATAGTCAGGTGATAGACGCGTCCATGCGTCGTGGGCCTTTGCTGTGCTAATGGCTGAGCTGAAGTGGAAGCCTGACCTGCTATAGCCTTCCCCTTCCTATCACCACCTGTCGGCTGTGGAACAGATGCTACCGACTGCCTGGAGGCTCCAAATGACTGTTGAGGCCCCTGAGTGCCTCCCCCTGTGCTCTGTCCAGTCCGTCGCTGTGGGCACTGTGCTTTCCTGTGATCCAGACTACAGCATATGAAGCATCCTCCGGTAAGTCTTGGACACTGAGACTGTTTGTGGTTGCCCTCACATTCAAAACATTTCATCTTGTGCGGCCCTTTGGTCCAACTGCCTTTGCCTCCAGATGAGGCTCCCGATCCCGTTGGCTTGTTATAAGGTTGGGACCTGTAATTTGTCTTCTTATGTCCCGAACTCTTCCCAGAAGACTGTCCTGGCCCACTGCTCTGTGCTTTATCTTTCTTGTCTTCCTTTGCTGGCCCCTGGGGATCAGTCTGACAGGACGCATCGATATACTTGGCACGGGACACCACGTCAGCATAGGTAGTGCACAAATGACTGGACACAATCTTCTTCAGTGAAGGTCTCAGTCCCATCTCAAACTTTCTTACTTTGCTTTCTTCAGTAGGTACCATGTCAGGAAGGAATCGGGCCAATCGATCAAACTCTATCTCATACTGTTCCACGGTCAATCCACCTTGAACCAGGTTGTTGAATTCTTGAGCCATCAGTAGCAGTCTTCCTCTGGAGAAATACTTGGCAAAGAACGCCTTCTTGAATTCCTCCCATGTCTGGAACGGTACACCGTTCCTTAGGCGTACCTCACCAAGGTACCAGTCTTTGGCACATCCTCGCATCAGATATGCGGCTGTTCTAACTCTGTCCACGTCTTCAGCCCATGTGATGCTAAGCTTGGATAGTAAAAGGTTTCAAATTTCTGGTGTAAATAGTGAAGATGATATAGATGCTTGGGTTGTGTCCTTGAAGGAGGTGATTTGTTGTGTGCCTCTATTAATGTTTTAGTGACAGTGAATACTTAGATAGTATTTAAAGGTCTTGTGGGTCTTTGATGATGTTTGATGGATCTCTGGTTCTGTTTTGAGGGAATAGAAAGTGGAGATAGAGTGAATTCATTTGCCAGATTCCCTCTTACCAGTTGGGATTAAGGATTCAACCAAGTCTGGTTAGTGGTTTCAGCTATGAGGTAATTCACTGAAGTTAGTACCTATGTTCTATAATCATTAGAGCTCCTGATAAACTTATATATATATATATATATATATATATATATATATATATATATATATATATATATATATATATATATATATATATGCTAGGTTGGTTTAATTTGGGAGGTTTGGAAATTTTTATTAAGTTAGGTCTGTGGATAAGTGATATCAGTGACTGATAGTTAGGAGCCTCAGTTTAGCATCATGGTTGAGAGAATGATGCAAGAGCTTTTGGGTTATGATACGAGTGCATAGCATTGATATAGATAAGAAATAAAAATGGTTTAGAGAGAGAAACACACGTGAATGGATAAGAGAATGGATAGAGAGAGAAAGTAGAGAATGGATATAGAGAGAGAAAGTAGAAAGTAGAAAGTAGAAAGTAGAAAGTATCTCAAACACACATGCTTGAGATACCAGAGATTCATTGACCACAGCCGGAAGATCAGTATGAACCCCGATCATTTTATTGTCTTCATGCTCTCCACTTGTCTGGCGAGTTAACGATAGGAAGCCAACAATGAATCTCTTAATGAATAGAGGCTTTGTGCTTGACATTCCTACCAGGTCAAATATTTTCTCTATTGTAGCAAAGTGTTAGCTCTAGAAATAGGACTCACTACAAGGGAGTACTTGTATTATATAAAAGTTAGACTTGTAGATTCATGTGCTTTATATGTGTCTTATAATGAAAATATTAACCATCTCTTTGATAATTGTAGACTTACTATAGAGGTGTGGGGGTCATTCAATCAAAGGGCTTCGATATTCATAAGGATAAATTTAGGATGGCTAAGGGAAGATGATTCATGGATAACTCTTACGAGACTAATTTGTAAGATCTTAATGTAAATATTATTGTAGCCACTGCTAGGGTTTTTGGAAAGCTAGGTTCAATACCATTTTTAACATGATCCTCTATGTTGGTGGATTTTAGAATCGATGTAGGTTAAAGGAGGAATTAGGTATGCCATCTTTATTAACTTTGTTTTTCTCATATGTACGGGAGCCGAACATTGTGTGGTTAATTTAGCAATTGGAGCATAAGCTTAATTGTCTAGTGGTAGAGGAAAAGTGTTGTGCTATTAATATAAAAATGAAGTTAGAGAGAAAATGAGAGTAAGGAAAAAAGAAGGGAAATAGTGCAAGTTGAAGGGAGAGTGTTAAAGGTTGAATGGAAGAGAGAAAATGTTGCATTACACTTGGAGTAAACTATGTTCCTTAATATCTACTAAAAGTATAAAATAAAGATTGGCCATGTGACTTTCTTTCACAAAAAGAAAAATAAATGAAGTTATAAGCACATACATGAGTTTATCCATCATTTTAATTTACATATCAACCCTGCAATTTACCTAAAATATAAGTCTATGACCACCATCTGATGTTAAAGTATTTATAAACCCATATAATAGTAGCAATGCATGATGGCTTCTTTTGGTTATTTTTAATCTGAACAATCAAATTCATGACGAGATTATTTGACAGTATTTAAAAGCATGCTCCAAGATATTGGAGAAACATAGCATAAGTATCACCTACAACTAGAGCTCACCAATTACTCTAGAAATTCCATATCTTTATGAGCAAGCAAATAGAATCAAAACATTCAACCGGCTATTTTCATATGCATCCTTGAATGTTTGGTGAGAGAAGAGTAGATTCACACATCCAATTTCACCAGAAACATCTCCGATCTCTCAAATGCTATGCCAAAAAATTTTGCAAATTGTACCAATTTAGATGGACAATTGACAGAATTTTAGCCTATGAATAATAAGAACATATTGTTTTCTTACAGATCTGTTACAATCTTGTAATCTCCTTGCTGTGAACATGTAACACTAGATAAGAACTTCATCACATTAAAACATACAAACAACCTGTATCAATATATATATATATATATATATATATATATATATATATATATATATATATATATATATATACAAACAACTAAAAAAAACAAAACCTAATTTCCAAATAACTAGTTAGTCTTAAATAGCATAGAAACTGAAATATTGCATACATTAATAACATCCAACAACATTAACAACAATGATGCCACAACTTGACATCAGGTTTTGTTCTCTGAGCCAGGATAAAAAAACATAAACACAAACACAAAGCTGAAAGATTTGACCACAACGGAGTAATTAAAACTATCACTACCCAGAACAATTAAACAACCACTACACAAACACAATAGTAAAACCTCTTCTCTCAGTAATGAAGTTATCAAGCCATTTTTTGCGTAGAGATGGTTTCCTCAAATAGAATTCTTCAGCGAGCTTTTTGTCCTCTTTTAGCGCCACGAACACCATCTCCATGTCATCATCACTATATCCCTCTATACTCCATAGAGCATCAGTCATCATGAGTTTCCAAGGCCTCGTTTTCAAAACTTTAATTAAGCTGGCTAAAGGATCAAACTTCTCACCGGAGTGATCTATGATATAGTTCTCATTAAGCACCCTAGAAGCATGACCAGCTCTTGTAGTAGAAGCAGATGAAGAAGGCCTTGGAAGTTCTTGTTGTTGGTTTTTAGGCTCAAGCGGCTCAGGCTCCATCTCATCAATAGGAGGTTCATTGTTGCCTTCAATGTCTGGTTCATTAGATCCAAACCGATCGAAGATTATTAGGGCAAACTCACCCGTGGCATGATCATCGCTACGAACAATTAATCCAGAGGTCATCATAGTGGGGGATTGGTTTGTTCAGTAGGCCCTTTGCCTTAGGGTGTGCTTGTGAATACATAGAGCATTATAAATTATGAGATCACTCGAAATTAAGTTATAGTATGCACATATTGATTAAAATGAAAAAATTTAATGCAAGAACAATAACATCTGCCTAATAAAAATCCTGGATAGAATCCAGAGCAAGCATGCAGGAGAACAAGAGGTGGAGAAGCAGTGGTGGGCGATGAGAAAGCGGAGGAGGGAGTTGAAGCAGAAGGTCATCGGAGGGGAGGAGGTGAGAGGAGGAGGAAGGCGTGGATGGAGAGGAGCGAGGAGAGAGGAGGAGGCATTGGAGATTTGGTTAGGAGAAAAAAAACACAGCTTCGTGTGAAGTATTGGAATTTAATAATAATATTTTATTGAGTAATAATGCCAGGTCAGCGCCTTCGATCGAAAAACAAAGGTCCGTCTGAGAGAGGGACTAACATTTCTTAATCGTGAAAATAGAGACCCTCAGGCCATAATTTATAATAGAGGGACCTAATGGGCCGATTCGATATAATAAAGGGACTAATTTGGGTATTCGACCTATATCAATCATCAAGCAAGTATATTTGGATGTCATTTCATTGCTTCAAGTAAACTATGGTCAAGGACTATCAATGCCCACTCTCAATCAAAAGTTTTCGCAATATTTGACATCCGGTCAATCATTATAAAGCTAAACAATCATTATAAACCTCAAAGAACACAAAATGTAGAACAAAAGTCTGTAATTAAATATAACACCAAATAAACCCCAATGTAATTTAATTAATAAACAATTCTTTATTAAGAAAGCAAGTTATCTATTTTTACACATCAATTAAGTAAATGTATGTGAATAGCACCAAATCCAGGCATTGATATTGATATGACCACATGAGCATCAATTTTTTTTAAAAAAAATTCAACATCAAAAGCAAAACTAAATCATTTTCATTCTCTTTTGTGAGGAAATTAATTCATTGCAAAAAAAAAAAAAAGATAAGATAAGAACCACAAACATATAAAATTCATTGGTTCAATGGAATTGGGTGATAGAGTGAAATTTTCAAAATCAGATCTTGCCAATGCAAAATAGAAATAAAAAGATCAACAAAGAATATTAATTCACGCAACACAAACATCAAAATTTCAACTAATACAACATCAAAAGCATAACAAATCATTATCCTTCTCCTTTGTGAGAAAATTAATTCACTGCCTAAACAAAAAAGATAAGAACTACAAACAAATAAATCCAATATTTCAATGCAATTGGGTGATAGAATGAAAATTCCAATGCAAAGTATAAGAAAAAAGAACTACAAAGAACACAGTATGCAAACCCAATACAAAACCAGATCTCATATTGTTAGAAAAATGAATAAAAGAATGGATTTTGCTATCCTTATAACCAATGGGCAATAGGCACATAATTTCCAGTTTAATTCACACAAAGAAATAATATTTAGATTCAAAATAAAGTCATGTACTGGAAAAGAAATTCATTTACACAAAAACAATAATGTAAATAGTAATACATCAACAATCATATATTTGATTAAAATAAGACCAAATCTGGTCAAATCCAGTCTCAATCAAAGGTTTTCTCAACATGGAAGATAAGACCAAATAGAGATTAAAGAGAAAGGTGTTAATCATAAACACAAACACACACAAAAAAAAAAAAAAACAAATGTGGATCTAAACACAACCTGTCTTGCCAAAACTCAAGTAAAAACTCACTCTAAGAACCCTAAAAACCTGAAATACCTAATGAAGACGAACACCTAAGAACCTTAAAAACCATAAAACCTAATTAAGACCTAAAAAACTCTTTAAACCCCGAAATACCTAATCAAGACTAAATAACCCTAAAAGACCCAATGAAGAGAAACCTGATCGGAGAGAGAGGGAGGAGGAGAGTGGGAAAGAGGGAGCGAGAGGAAGTTGGGGGTACTTGCTTGAGCTAGCCGGAGGTGGCGCGTGATCCGGAGGTTCGTCACCGTCCGAGATCAAGCGGAGAACGGCAGTCAAAGATCGCGATCGTGAGACGGGTTGACAGTCACGATGAAGTCCCACTTCGATAGAGGTCGTGAGGGCTGCCGGAAGTGGTTGAAGTGGCCTTTTATATTAAGGTTACTTCGGTCACTTTGGTTAAGGGGGCGTTCACTTGCCCGTAAGTGCTGGGGAAGTGGGTGAAACTGGCTGACTTGGGTAACTTTTTTCGTTCATTTACCGGTAAGTGGGGGAAGTAACACTTCCCCCACCTCAGCCCACTTTAACCATTTGTATTGCCTCACTTCCATTTTAAAAATACCGAAGTGGGAGGGGTATAAAACCTCACTGCAGCCCACTTCAGCCATCCCCCACAACCCTACTGAAGTCGCGACCTCTCTCAGTAAACTCGCGACCCGACACCTCTGTTCTCATCTCACGGGCAACTGCGCGTTTGGAAGGATTCAAGCTTGGCGATCTCCCGATCTTCAAGGCAACCTTCAAGGCGACCTTCGGTAATCTCTCGATCATCTCACGGACAATTCTGAAGGTGTTCGTCAAGTTGAGATAGATCTCGGTTTTTAGATCTAGGTTTTTAGATTTTTAGGTTTTGCGATCTGGTTTTTTAGACTCTAAAGATGCCATCGGGTGGTATTGTTTCACTGATCTATTCTTTTCTTTTTGAATCATTTATAGTTCTCTGCTTTCTGGGTTTGTCATCTATAGTATTCCTAATTATTTCAAACTGTCGTTGATTTGTGTTTGTATTCCATCAAATTTTCGGATGTTTTATTAATGGAAATACAATTCATATTCCAGCTTTAGCTTTTTCATGGTTTGGAATATTGGTGACTTTGTTTCTTCATTTTGTGATATCATAATAACAGGCTTCCATTGTTTTTGTCTCTGTGCTTGTTAATATAATTACTTGTCTGTTTGATGAGCATTTTATTTTATCTGCCATTTCAGGTGTTATCTATGCCACAAAGTGTTCTTGATTTAGCAATTTTTAGCTAGGATTAATGTTTCTTTGTCTACATGTAAGCTCAAATGCATCAAAGATGATAAAGAATTTTAATTGCCATCCATGTTGTGTGTATCTGTCTCTGAATTGGAGCACTAGTTCAAGCCTCTGCTTCTTCCTTTTTCTTTTTTTGGGTATTTTTCAATTTGATATGGAATGCAGACTATCAGCCCCTCCCTAATTCTGTAGTGACTCTATAACTATGAAAACAGTTCCACCTTTATGTGTTTCTAATCTGGTGGTTGGCTGATAGTCATTAAAATCTGTTGTCCTGCTGATGTTCTAGCTTCTGGTAAGGGCCTGCTTTGTTGGATTTTTCCATTCATTGATTGTTCTTCATCTCTGCTTAAGTTTCTAGAGTTATATGAACATTTGCTTTTTACAAATGTTCATATAAATGTCTGTTAGTTTCATATAAAAGTCTGTTAGTTTTTTACAAAAGTCTTTGATGCATGTTTACACTTTAATATCTCTTTCTTGCTGTCTTTATATAAATGTCTGTTAGCTTTTTACAAATGTCTGTAATTTGGAGTTGTTGGCTGTTGGTTGTGTAACTGTTTACAAATGTCTGGTAGTGTTTATACATATGTTCGATATTGAAATTGTAGGATGGCTAGAGAAAACTTGGATGAAGTCATGATCGGCATCAATATATCAGTAGTGATGACTTATGTTGCTGTGCTTATCGTGTTAAGAAGAAGAAAAAGACGACTCAAATTACTTAGGGAACCTTCAGTAGTTAGAAATATCCATAGGAATGCGCATATATGCAGAATATTAGATGGAGGAGTACATAATTGTGTTGAATATATAAGAATGAGGAAGGACACATTTCTAAGGCTATGTTATGTTCTACGAGGGCGTGGCCACTTAAGGGATACTATCCACGTGTTCGTCGAAGAACAAGTAGCGATGTTCTTGCATATAGTGGGGCACCACGCTAAGAATCGATCAATGAAAATTGATTTCATTAGATCAGGTGCTACGATAAGCCGGTATTTCAATGCCGTGCTTCAGGCTATATGTGAAATTAGAGATGAATTTGTGAAGCAACCGGGCATCTCACTACATCCAGATATAGAGTCTAACCCACTTTGGTTTCCTTACTTCAAGGTATTATCCGCTATACATCCTTAGTAATTTTGAAATATTTTGGTTAAAGTGTCTAATAAATTTTAACTATTTAGGATTGCATTGGATTCCTTGATGGGACCCATATAGATGCAAGGATGGCTGTAGAACTCCAAGGCAAATTTCGGGGACGCAAAGGATCACACAAAATGTGCTTGCCGCATGTGACCCAGACCTGAAATTTGTATATGTCCTCGCTGGTTGGGAAGGCTCGGCCAATGATTATCTAGTTCTGAAAGATGCACTATCCGGCCCAGCGCTGTATGGTTTATCTGTACCTCCAGGTTAAATACCGTAATCGATATTATACACTTTTACCCAATTTTTTAATTTGGAGTACACTAAAAACTTCGTCATTATCAATGTTAGATAAATACTACCTCGTTGATACCGGTTACGCAACAATGGAAGGGTTCATCGCCCCTTATCGTGGCGTTAGGTATCATCTAAAGGAATATCAAGGTCGCACACCAACAAATGAAAGGGAGCTATTTAATCTACGCCATTCTCAACTCAGGACAAGGATAGAGAGAGCTTTTGGAATCCTTAAGAGTCGGTTCAGGATTCTAGATTCGAGGCCATTCTACCCATTTCCAACACAAGTGGACCTTGTCCTTGCTTGTTGTGTGTTGCATAATTTCATAAAAGATATTAATCCGGGCGACACTTTCTTGGATGTAGAAGTTCCTACCAAAGAAATTTTGAGACCCGATGGACCCGATAATCCAAGGACATTACGTGAACGAAGGGATATTTCTCAAGCTTGGAAACTAATCCGTGACAGAATAGCGGCGGCGATGTGGCGTGATTTCATTTCACGGGGGCGCACATAAAATTTCAAAGTGTATTAGGTTTTGCAAAGTGTACTTATATGAACTTTAACAATGTGTATCCAGTTTGAATATCTAAACTATGTCTTGCTACATTTTAATTTAAGCCCTCAAAAGAAATTCTGCTGATTTCTGAAGAATTATTGCTGTTTTTCTGTAGAATTTCTGCAAATTCTTCAATGATGCAGGATTATTTTGTTATTTGTGTGGCATAGCATCTCTGCTGATTTTTCTTTTAAATTGGCATATATTTCTGCAAGTAGTGCAATTTTTCAATTATCAAAGTTCCTAAAATATTTGGAATGCTGATAGTTGAACATTGGCAATGGAGGATTGGAGTTTATGGCATGGCTGGTGTGGTCAGCTGTGTGCTTGATTTTAAATGGGTCTTTGAGGGTTCCTATTGAGTTTTCTCTTTGGTTTTCATCTTGTGTTTTTATGCCTGTGATGATACATATAATAGTTGGAATTACCGGTTGAGGTTGAGAAACCATTTGATGTAAAACAACTCTGGCTGTCTGAGGCTTATGCTTCTTTTTTATATTTCTTTTATGAATTACCATTGGCTGATGAGCATAGAATAATTCTTGTTTAGTTTCTTTTTTCATTTTCCTTTCCATTTGAATATTGCCTTCACAAACTTGCTTGTTGTTCTGAAGGTTTTTCTTTAAATTGTATCTCATACATCCTATTTGAATTAGAGCATTGGTGCATTGTCTTGTAAAGTTCGAGCAGGTTTGAAGCTTGTACTATGGAGCTACCTTGTATATTATTTGTGAACTGCTGGTTTATTGTTTCAGCTTTTTTCCATCAATTAAGTTCTGGGACCATAATAGTGTTCTCTAAATTCTTTTCCCTTGGATGTTTTAATTATGTAGTTGGACTGTTAAATCTTTTTGTTTTGGGGGATTCAAGTTGTTGATTAGGAATCTGGTTCATTGCATAGTGATTGGTTGTGTTCCAGTATGCATGCTCTCCATGATGAAGCAGCCCCCATCTTCAGTTCGGTTTTAACTTCAGGTGTTTTCACTGCTTGAAATAGAGAGAATGGGGTATGTGATGGCTTGGTTAAAGAAACAGAGGAAAAATCTTTCTGATGTGTTTATGTAATATATTCAGATACATCCCACCATAAAAAATAATTTCTTTGAGACTTTAGCATCATCAAAGTGTATTTCTAGTTTTACTTCATTTTTAAATTTCAGGTTTATTGTGAGTGTTTGATGAATCCAGTCATTCTGGAAACTGAGGAACAATAGAAATGCTTATGTTGAGAGCTATTGATTGTCGTAGCAGGCCTGTGGGAAGGTTTAGCAATTAGTGATAAGCTCATGTTATCCAATTTGAACTAACATGAACTTTAATTGATGAGATGACGTTAAATTTTGCTTCATTTTGGTCTTGACACTGATTATGTTTCTGAGATCTAACATGCTTGTAAGAACTTAAAATAATACTCAATTGACTATGATAACTGGTACGATAGAGCAAGTATAGTCATTGGTATGATTTAAAATCTCATCATTGTGGTATGATTTATCCATCATCTTGCTCAACATATTCTTGGGTCCATTCTAGTTAGTAATCTTCTAGACATTTGCTGTAGTTTAGAGAATTGCCTTGAGATGGTGGTTTGAATACTGAATTGGTAACCTTGAGATTGTTTATATATGATGCCAGCCAGCTTTTGTTTATGTGACCAATTTGATTTTTTCTTTCTTGAGTCATGGAGCTCCATGCTCTCTTTGAATTTGTTCCTCTAGATGTCTCTATCATATCCTTGTGATTAGCTTTGATAGCCTCGCCTCAGTGGTTCTCTAATGTAAAGCTCTTAAGAAAATTTTTTCAGCCAAGAAAACATTTTATCTTTTCCTATTTGAAAGTCCTCATGTAATCATGTTAAGAATAGCTCGTGCCTACTCGGATATTTTACTGTTCATTTACCTCATGAATACAAGCATGCCATATTTGAAGTGTGAATGGATTATGAGCCTTTTGTAAAGGCATTTTTAGCTCTCTTTAGAATCAATGGAGAATTTCTGAACTTGTTTTGTCATCATAGTTACTGGATTTGTTTGAATGTGAATTTATTAAACTCTCTGAATTAAGTGTGTTTCTTTTTTTTACTGTTATATGTTAAGCTATCAACTCTTTTGAGTTCTTTGTATTGTTATATGTTAAACCACTCCAAAAGTGCCTAAACTCCAGATGCCACTAATGTATATGATTCATGCATGTTCATAGTTATTAAATTATTCACATGTCTATGTTATGAATTTATTAACTTGATTATTTTACTAGCTCACTTCTGATTTATTTAACTAGCTTCTTAACTTGATTATTCTTTTCAACTTCCTAAAATTGAGACAATGACCAAGCGCATTACCTTTTTTGCAGGACTTTGAACATTAAAAGGATGTCGACACCCCTAAATAATATTGATGGTACCCAGTCTAGTTCTTCTTCATCGTGCCCCAGCCTCGACCCGGATCCCGGGACCTCGAAAGCATCGCCAATGCACCTAGGCATTAAAGAAGCTAATACAAGGCCTACATTGTGATAAGCGTGATAACATTCCATAAATTAAATAAAACCTCGTGGTTCCAAGGAACATAGAGTCAACAGGTCCATAGGCCCTGTAAAATAGTCGTCCCTATACCGGGTCCCACAAATAACAAAGCTCATAAAATAAAAGATAAAGGAGACTCCTAAAACCTCCCTGGTCTCCCCGCTGTCCCTCCCCTGCCCTCCCCTCCTAAACCCTAATCAGAAAGAGGAAAAGAGAAAACACATGAGCTCCTCAAAGGAAAGCCCAAGTAAGTACCCGCAGTCACAAAGGTCGTGAAATATGTATACCAACCAGATCATAATATCAATACAAAGTCCTAGGAGTCTACCACAAGCAAGTCAAAGGCACGACCTCCATACGTAAGCCTCTAAGCTCAGAGTGAGTCTCTAAGAGAACTCAAAGTTTACTCCCGCCAAGATGTCCAAATTTTTGATATAAATAATGCCACCTAGATGGTCGCTTGACCTCCTGGCCACAAGCTCCTGGTAGAACTACCTCTCCCTTCAGTTAACACGTGTACCATGCCCACCGACAGTAAGACCTCCAGATTTGCTTCTCTGGTGAGGTCGGGTGAAGGTCAGGGGTCCTAACCCTAACATTCCTAAATTGGAGCTTCCCTAGCTCCACCGAAGTCCGCAAAGAGAATATAGCAAATGTGGACACCAACGCCCCTAAACAAACACACATGCTCAACATGATTCAAAATATAAGATATGAACAAAGCATGTATGGCAATGCTAGCCACATGTAATAAGAATACATAGCAAGTCCAAGAAATCCCAAGCTATCGGGTGAAAGCTAGTGCAAGTGAACTTACCTTAGTTCAAGAAACTAGAAGTCTCTTCTAGTCCTTTTTGTGGCAAGCAACAACTCCCCGAGGAGTATCCGGCATATAATGGTTTTATTAGAATCATTGTTCCAATAATTTCTATCTCTGCGTCCATGCACGCCTAACGCCCTTGTCGGGCTTAGGGCCCACTAACGGGTCCTGTGGACCATCTCTGGTTGCCGCCCTTATTCCCGCTTGGTGTCCCTTAGTTGACTTTTGGTCCTACCTTGGTCAAACCTAGTCAACTTCAGCCTATTTGTCGAGACCTAATTTTATTAAGTCATTTTAGCTGAGTTGGGCCTAGTTAAATCGATCTTAACCCCTTTTACTCTAGAAGGGCATTTTGGTCATTTGGCAACCTTTTGACTCTAAGGTTTTAGGCTCCACCTTGTTTAGGGTTTATTAGTCCTTTTTGAATTTATTTAGCTTCCTTACTAACTAATTCTTATCACTCAACCAATTGTCCAAATTTAAGAAATTAATTAATTAATTTCTATTTATTTCATTTCAATATTTCATAATAATTATTATGTCACACACCCATAGTTCCATATAGTTACCGAACTATACAGCTATTTGGTTAATAGTATCATTACTATTAATAGAGACACCACCTATTTAATTGTCACACTAAGGTTTTAATATTTATTTAAAACCTTAAGTTTCCTAATTATTAAATTATGAATAAAGATTTCATAAGCTAATAATCATCACAAAACCTAAGTTTCATTACCAAAGGAAAATATACACTTTATTTGATTAATTGAATATGTGTCACACTTTCCAATCTCTGGAACAAATTAATCAAATAATAGCCAAGCTACCAATTATTTGTCACTATCATTTAACTAGTATCTTAGTCCATGAGAGGAAAAATAAATGGATTTATTTTGTCACACTAAGTTAATAATTTATTAACTTTTATTTAATGTCACAAGCCCAAAGTTCCCCATTTTAATACCATACCTAGCCAATTATCATTTATAATAATAATCAACTAATGTTTTTAGTTAAAAAGAGAGGAAAATGAATAAATTATTTTAATTAACTAAATTGTTGTCACACCCCTAAGTTAATAACTAAAATAACTAAATTAATAACTTTTATTTAACTTAATTATTTCATTTTATTTCCTTCCTCCCTCACCCTCGCCTTCCCTTCACAACCCACCTACCGCGGACCACCTGGATCATTATCGACTCCACCGGAGGGGACGCTGGTCGAAGCTCCCTCCTCGCGACCGCAGGTAACCGCCTCTATCCCCTGGGATCCCTTTACGCCTCCACCTCCGTAAAAGGCTTGCTCCTCTCGTGCGAAGCTTCATCGGAGGAGATTGCCGGAGATGGTAACTCTTCACCGAGAGCTCCCTTCGGCCTATCAAGGGTACCGGAGCTTCGCTCTCACGCTCTCCGTGCGCATCAACTCCACCCGCCCCCCAAGCCGGCCCACTAATGTCTACCTCGCTCTCCTCCGAGAGCTCTAACTATAGCTCGTAGACATTTAACACGCGAATTAAAATGGAGAGAAGTTCCTACCGCGGGTCGCTGGACGGTGGCCGTAAGCCTTCCCCACGCCAAAAGCTCTTCTCCGACGAGGCTCACGGAAGTTCCTTACTTCCTCGCCATGGTACAAAGACGAGAAGAGAGCCTCCTTTATAGCCCTCCGTAAGTAGACGAATGATGGGTAACAAAACGCTTCCCGCAAATTGCCTTCCACGCGAGTAACGGCGGCGTAGGGCGCGAGGCTCGCTGCAACAAGTATGGCGATGCCCGGTGGAGGAGATGGGTCGCCTCTGGACGCCATTCCGTTGCCAACGGGATGATGATCGGTTGATTACATCCAACGGCTCTGGATTATGTTAGGAGATCTCAATCTCACTCACCATCAACGCCGTGGATCAAAATATAACCAACCCAATTCGTATCTTCTTAGTTTATTTCAAGATCACACCCATCTTCTAGATGAGTGGTTCGAGAGCCCTCACCGCGGGGTTCACCTCACCATCCCACCCTTCATTGCCCTCAACCGATCCTGATCGATAGATCTCTTCTAGTGTCAGCGACGCGGGCTCCATGTGAGCCGCTATAATGCCTCATGATTTAACACGGCATGAGATAATTTAATCTCAGCCTTTGATTCTCTCTATTAGGATTTCTCTCCCGAAAATTAATGAGAGGTCCCTAACATTCTTTAAAATCACACTTAGGTCCAAGACTGTGAGAGAGGGAACAATTCTCGTTTAGTCCCTCAACTATTTCAAAATTACTATTAGGTCCCTACAAACCCCTTAATAATAAATCATTTAATCCCACAATAACGCTAATCGCGGGAAATAAATAATTTAAATGTTTTTCTCAAGGAAATAACAAAATATTTATTTCCAAAAATTCATGGATTTTCCAAGGCCAGAAGCGCAAGGGAACACCAAACAAAGAGATGGACTCCAGAGATGGATAGTGTGTTGATCCCGTTTCTTGTTGAGATGGTGAAGGCAGGGCTGAAGGTTGACAAGTCCTTCAAACGACAAGCCTTCATTGAAGCTGCAAAAGTTGTCAACAATAGGTTTCCATTGGCCAATGTCAATGCCGATAATGTGGAAAACCGGCTGCGGTCACTGAAGATAAGATATCAAGAAATTAAGAAGATCATGAATTTCAGTGGCGTTGGGTGGAACGATTCACACAAAATGCTGGTCCTCGAGAACGAAACCTACCAGGCATTTGTAGAGGTATATAACTATATTTGCTGTTTATTTAATCATGGAAGTTTTTTTTTTTTTTGTTTTCTTATCTATCAACATCTCTTTGTAGGGGCATCCCAAAGCGAAGGATTATTTGAACAAGCCAATACCATTGCTTGATGAGCTGCGATTGGTTTGTGGTGATGATCACGCGACGGGTGAATTTGCACGGACTATCTTCCATCCATTTGGTGTCCCGGACCCAGTATTGGAAACACAACCTGAAGGACTTGATAATATGGAATCAGATCCTTTAGATGAAAATGAGCAACAAGAACAACCAAGGTCCTCTACAAGCAACCGCAACAGTAGGCCTCCTCGGGCATCAAGGACCAGTAATGAGGATACTATAATGACTGACATTGCTCAGAGCATTGGTCAAATGGCTGGTTCACTGAAGGCTTTGAAGAAGAAGAATTGGAAGGAAAAATTGACTAAAGCTTTAGATACCTAGCAGGGCTACAGTATCGAGGACATGAATACTTTGTTTGTAACTCTGCGCGCTGATAGGCGCCTCGCTGAGGACTTCTACATGAGGACGCAAAGTCTCCGCGAATTTTTTGTCGATGAGTTTCTTGCTGAGAGAAGGGCGTCTAGGCCTTGAGAAATGGAATAGTATGGACTGGGTGATGGAGTTGTAGTTTTCATTGAGTTGTTTTCATAGTTTGTATGGACATGATTTGTTACAGACATGTGTGTGACTTTGTTTTTATTAATGTGAACACATACTTTGTATGGACTTAGAAATGTTTTTATTTCTATAGTGAAGGGAAGTGTTTTTATAGTGAAATGTTGTTATTAATTTTTAGAGTTGTTGCAGGAATGTTTGTTCTTCAATGTGTTTAGATTCAAAAATGAATATGCAGGATGTAGCAGGGTTTTATTGGCTCCTCTTTTTTGCTTTCTATGAGCTTATCTCTAGAGAATGCAGTAATATTTCTTTGCTACACAAAATGTTGCTACAGAAATTTTTGGTCATTGACAACACGACTATGCGAGCATAGCTGGTCCCAAGACCGGATAAAGGAGGAGGGTTGCGGTAGGTTGACAGCCAGCGTAAAACTTTGTCACTCTTATCATATGGATTCTCTAACATATACCGTTGGGACGTGCTCACCTAGGCACGCGCTACATCGGCACCCGTATGTAGTGTTAAATGAGCAAGGGGTTTCATCACATCGTCGCTCGGGTGTGATGGAGTATAGGCAAGGGTTCCCACATCATGGACGGGTGTGGGTAAAGAAGTTAGTCCCGCCACGTCGGCGCCCGGATGTGGTGTTAAATGAGCAAGGGTTCTCGCATCTTAGTAGACGTGTGCGAGTAAAGAAGTTAGTCCATGAGAGTAGGATTAGGATTGGTAGTTGGAATATAAGATTTTTGACAGGAAAATCTATGGAGTTAGTTGACACTCTAAAAAGGAGGAGGATAGATATAGTATGTTTGCAAGAGACTAGGTGGATAGGAAACAAGGCTAGAGAGATTGGTAACACAGGTTATAAATTATGGTATTGTGGAGGGGATAAACATAGAAATGGTGTGGGTATAATTGTGGTATAAAAAATAAAGGACAAAGTGGTTGAAGTGAAAAGGGTAGGAGACGGGATTATACATTTGAAGCTAGTGCTGGGAAAAGAAATAATTAACATAGTGAGTGTGTATGCCCCTCAAGTAGGCTTAGGAGAAGAAGATAAGGTCAAGTTTTGGGAAGATTTGGATATGGTAGTTCTAGGGATTCCAAGTGAACAAGAGCTTTTTATTGGGGGTGATCTTAATGGACATGTAGGTAGATTTAGTGATGGCTACGAGTAAGTGCATGAAGGTTATGGATATGGCAACACGAATGAGGAAGGAAATCTATATTAGATTTTGCTTTAGCTCATGATTTGGTGTTGACCAACACTTGCTTTAAGAAAAGGGAATCACACTTGATTATCTTTAAGAATGGGGGTAATTGTTGCCAAATTGACTTTCTTGTTACAAGAGTAAGGAATAAATCTATTTGTAAAGATTGTAAGGTTATACCTGGAGAAGCATTAACCACACAACATAGGTTGGTGGTGTTGGATGTGAAGAAAAAGGGCATAGTAAAAACAGAAAGGAGGGTTAAGCAAAGTAAGATTAGATGGTGGCCGTTAAAAGGAACCAACTAATTAGCATTTAAGGATAAAATATGGGAAGAAAGAGACGCAAATGTGAAAGATGATGCAAACACCTTATGGAAGGAGATGTCAAATCGTATTGAGAAAATAGAAAGTGAGCTTCTAGGGGTCTCTAAGGGACTGGGACCTCGACCACATGAATCATGGTGGTGGAATGTAGATGTTCAAAAGGCTATTAAAGAAAAAAGATATTGGTATAAGAAATTACCCACAACTGAGGATGGAGAAGTCTTTGAAAAGTATAAAAAGGCAAAAAAGGAGGCCAAGAAAGCGGTTAGCGAGGCCCGAGGTAAATCCCGAGCTGATTTATACCAAAAGTTAGTGACACGAGAAGGGGAAAAGGAAGTATACAAGATAGCAAGGCTAAGAGATGAAAAAGGGAAAGACTTGAACCAAATCAAGTGCATTAAGGATGAGTCTCAACAGGTCTTGACCGGAGATAAGGAAATCAAGGAGAGATGGAGAAACTACTTTGATCACTTGTTCAATGCAAGTCATGAGGATAACTTTACGGATTTTTATGCATCAATGATAGAAATGAACTTTAGTTATACACGTAAGATCAAGCCTAGCGAAGTTAAGGAGGCACTAGGAAAGATGAAGGCCGGAAAAGCTTGTGGCCCAGATGGTATTCCGATTGAAGTTTGGAAGTGCCTTGGAGTAGAGTGGTTAACCAAACTCTTCAACTCTATCCTAAAAGGGGGGAAAATGCTAGACGACTGGAGAAAGAGCATTTTGGTTCCTATTTATAAGAATAAGGGAGATATTCAAAATTGCACCAACTACCGTGGTATTAAGTTAATGAGTCATACGATGAAACTTTAGGAGAGGGTAATAGAGCATCGACTCAGATATATCACGAAGGTGTCAGAGAACCAATTTGGTTTTATACCAGGTAGATCCACAACAGAAGCCATTTTCCTATTAAGAAACTTGATGGAGATCTACAGAGAAAAGAAGAAGGATCTCCATATGGTTTTTATTGACCAAGAGAAAGCATATGATAGGGTACCAAGACAAGTCCTTTGGTCGATATTGGAGAGGAAAAACATTCATGTAAAATATATAAATATTATTAAGGATATGTATGAGGGAGCGGTTACAAGTGTGAGAACAGTAGGAGGAGATACGGAGGAGTTTCCTATAACAGTGGGTCTACATCAGGGATCGGCCTTAAGCCCATACTTGTTTACCCTAGTAATGGATGAATTAACTAGTTATATCCAAGATGACATCCCATGGTGTATGTTGTTTGCAGATGATGTTGTCTAGGTGGATGAGCCTAGAGATGTAGTAAATCAAAAGTTAGAATTATGGAGAAACACTTTAGAAAGTAAAGGCTTTAGGTTAAGTATAAGTAAGACAGAATATATGCACTGTAATTTTAGTCTAAGTAGGAGAGATGAAGGTGAAGTGAAACTTGGGGGGGTGGTAGTGCCCAAGGTTAACCATTTTAGGTATTTAGGTTCCATTTTCCAGGATGATGGGATGATAGATGAAGATGTAACCCATAAAATCAAAGCTGGATGGTTGAAATGGAGAAGTGCCACGTGGGTGTTATGTGATAAAAAGATGCCTAACAAAATAAAGGGAAAATTTTATAGGACGGCAGTTAGAGCGGCCATGATATACGGGAGCGAGTGTTAGGCAACTAAAGTTCAACATATACATAAGATGAATGTGGCCGAAATGAGGATGTTAAGATGGATGAGTGGTCATACAAGATTGGACAAGATTAGAAATGAACACATCCGACAGAAGGTGCATGTTGCACCAATTGAAGATAAAATATGAGAAGGGCGTTTAAGATGGTTTGGACACGTAAGCCTGAGACCCCCAGGTGCTCCAGTTCGAAAATGTGATAGTTTAGTTGTAGAAGTTAAGAAGAGGGGTAGAGGTAGGCCTAAGATTACGTGGAGAGAGGTGGTGTCTAAGGACCTACGTATGTTAGATATTGAGCCGGATCTTGCTTTTGACAGAGCGACATGGAGACAAAAAATTCATATAGCCGACCCCGCCTAGTATAGGATTACCGATAAGTCGGCTAAAAGGTTTTCCTTCATTAGCTTAGCTTTGTTTGTAGGGATACTGTTCTGCTTCTAACATCCCAATCTCTCATAGAATTATCTGTTGTTATTATTATTTATTTGTGTATTTTTATTTTTATTTCATTTTATCTCAGTTTATTTCATTTTATTTTATTTTATTTTTATTTCATATTTGAGAGCGACATGAAAACAGAGAATCCATATAGCCGACCCCATCTAGTATTGGATTAAGGCTTAGTTGTTGTTGACAACACGACTCTTAAAACCTGGATTGCAGTTAATGACTATATGATGAGAGGAGAGGTGCACTCCCATGATTTTGACACTCCAGTTCAAGTAGAAGAAAATGCAACTCTAGATGTTTGATGTGTTGTTGTTTGTGATTAAAGCAAAACTAAAAAAAAAAAATTAGATGAGATAAGGTTATTTTTAATCTTATTTGATCCACTTTAGACCTAATGTATTCAAATTAATTTTAAAATAAAATAAAATTTTGAAGTCAAATATTTCTTAATATTCAATTAAATTATACTCATCAATTAGAAATTAATTAAAATTAAGTGTAAATAAAAATTAATATGATTTCTAACTTTCCCCACTTTCGTGGAAATGAACACACTACAAAAGTGTTAATCCGAAGTGATCTCACTTCCGGTGAAATGAACACAAAAAGTGGGGGAAGTGCCCACTTCGGTGCCCCCTCACTTCCGGGTAAATGAACACAAAAAGTGATACTTCCCCCACTTTTTTTGAGTTCGGGGGAAGTGCCACTTCCGCCCACTTCTGACTTCTGGCCAGTTACGGGCAAGTGAACGCCCCCTAAAAATGGGCCTAAGTGGTCCTAGTGTATTTTTGGGGAAACTAGGTACTTCAGGAAAATGCTCCGAAGTACCACTTTCGGTGAAAAGAACGTCCGTAGTGACGGAAGTGGGTGACGCCGGCCAGGATAGCGATTAACTTGCGGGCGATAACAACCAGTGAATTGCCAAGAAAGAAAGCAAGGGTAAGACAAAATAGAGAAGAAAGTTTATGGAACTTCAAAGAAACTAATATTATTCAAAACTCAACAAAAACTAACCCACAAGCCGGGTTAAATAGCTTTAAAAGACTAACCTAGAAACCCTATCATCTTATGTAAATTGCCAAAATTGACAAATTATTATTCAAAACTAAACTTATCTAAATTGAAAACTCTAAACAAATCAGATAACTCCTAAAAATCCAAGATCAAATTGGATAAATAAATTAATACTAAAAATAGCAAAAATATCTAAAAAGTGATATGGAGGAAAAACAACAGAATTTGAATTCGAGGATGATGCCTACCGAGTCGATCTAAGGGACCACGTGGTGCACGCTGAAACGAGCTTTCTAGATTGGGTTCAAATGCGTGATTCTGACATCTGTAGCCAAAGTTATGGCCAAAATATAGAACCACCCCCTAAACTGCTCCAATCACGGAATTGGCTCGATCACTTTCAGTCTTTACGTTGATCCGCCAACTCGGCACCGACTGACCCGTGCCTCCTGCATTAGTCACCCCGGGTTGGAATAACTCGTCCTCGAGTTCAAAACAACGTCTTTAGAATCGTCCGAAGTCTTCAAGCTTGGTCCAATCTTTTGCTCGTAATCGTCATAGATGGGTGAGATCTCCTCCTCGTAATCGTCATAGATGGGTGAGATCTCCTCCTCGTCATCACCGTAGATGGGTGAGATATCAATGTAATTGTAAAGACCACCTCTAAAGTGGGGTAATAAATTAGTGTTTAATTAGAATAAATCGAATTATAAATTTGAATAATATGGAATGGGGAGCCTTGACAAATAATCAATAATGTGAAGGACTTATGTGTAAAGTTGCTTGAGAAATTGGCTTAAATGCTAAGATGAAATCTTGGGAAAAAATAGGACTTGCATGTAATGTTTTGAGATGATAAGGACTTTAATTTAATTTTGTGGATGTAGTGTAGTTATGAGAATGGGGATTTAAGGAGGATTCTTTTTCCATTAATACAAAATGGTGGTTATTCTCCATGATTCTAAGTAATTTGAAATGTTATAGTACCGTGTATAGCTACCCCAAGGTTACCTTGTAGAAGCTTTAATAACATCTCATAAAGCTTGGCTAAAATATTAATGGATTGGATGACCTCATAGTCATCATTATACTCCACTACAAGTGGAGGACATAAGAGCCATTAATTCTAAAAATAAGAATTTGGAAGGTTGAGCTTGGGGGCTTAAATTAAAATAAAGATAGTGAGATAACCATGACAAGTTAGTGGAATAATAGAAGAAAAGATAATAATGAATTAAATGAAAATATGTGGACTTATATACTATTCTATTAGTATAATATTATAGTAATAATATTATATTGGGAATCAAATAAAATAGCTCACATAAGTGAGTGCCTCAAGTTTGAAATGATGATGTAAGAGTAATTATGAAGTTGTGATTGACTTTCTCATAGCTTCTTAGACTTGCATGGTCGGAGGTATGTTAAAGGTTAAAGCATGTGTCGGGATTAAGGAGGTAACCTTTAGAGTGACCAACTTTGATATAACTGAATTAATAAAGATAAAGGAGGTTATAGGAGAGTGAGTCATCACTTGAGTTGCATGAGCTTCACGCCAAGTGGCAATTGCTCATTAAGAAGACTAAGGTGTTGCCACGTCTACAATCATAAGCCACAAGTATCCTTCATTCTCATGGAGAGAGAGACAGAGAGAGCATCAACCTTGGAGGTCTTTTATGCCTTTCTTTTGCTGAGACGTGGATGCTGGTTGGGACCTTGCTAAAGCCTTGGAATTCAGTCATCATTGCGACTATTACCTGAGGGTAGAGACCAGCAGAATCAAGGAACGGTATTGGAGGGGAAGTTCGCTCGATGTGCATTGGTGAGGCCCCGCACCGGTGAATTTGGTGAGTTACTCTGTGGCAGCCCACTAACTAGTTCTCCTAAATTGTGGGTTTTTATACCTATTCATGTTATGAACTAGATGACATGTGTAGAGAGTGTAGAAGTTGGTAGGATACGAAGCACGTGAATTAGGTTCAGGTGATGGGCTTGTATTGCGTTTATGTGTTAAACGAATTTTACAAGTTAAAATTATTGAAGTGGGTTTGTGAGCGGTTGAACCCCACCAGGGAGGGTGAGAGGATTAAGCTAATAAGATGGGTATTATTAGTAGACGTATTAAATATTAATTATGTAGTAAATATACTAAAGGTGAATCCCGCTTATCAGATCTCGTGATTGAGCGGAGAGCTGCGTGAGAAGAAGGGTTGTCTGATCAGGGTTCTCTTGAGATACAAGTAAGTGATCTTGCCTCGTTTCCACTCTACTGGAAAGTATTCTTTTGATCTGCAATTAGCTTGTTAATTGATATTCCATTGATCTCCTGATTGATTGATTGATTTTCCTGATCTCTATGGATTTATACATACATGTTGATGAGTGGACGATTGGTGTGTGAATCCATTGTGTATGTATGCTTGGTGGGATAGATGTTATTTTCCACTTGGACTCGTGTTGCTCTTATGGATGATTCCATTTGTAGTGGAGCGCAGTTCGCTTTGGCATTCGGGCCGCTGGACACCCTCTGCTCAGCTTTCCCCAGGGGGATGGAACTCCCATTGCCCCGAGCAGTCTGCCAAATGGCGCATACGCCGCCTGTAGGCGTACATGTATGAGTAGTAGCGCGCACGGGACTTGCGAAGTCCGAACGACATACTCGCATATAGCCGGTGACCGTAAGGGGATTTAATTTACCTGCGGGGTGGATCAGATATACTCATAGGTCCGACATGATCATGGGTCGTGTCTAGTCATGCTTATTTGATTTGCTCTTGTTTCAAAGACTTCATGATTTGATAGCATGATTTATCCATTCATCAGATTTCGGCATCGAAGCCATTCCAAAGCTCATACACTTGTTGATTATTTTTCGATCCCGAGGTGTAGGGACGTGGATACGCAGAGCCGCTAGGACTACTGATTTGCTTTTTGAGGTTGGTCAACCTCCGTGTTTTTGTTGTGGGTGAGAACACATTTATTATAGGACCCTTTGTAGGGCCTTTTAAGATGTTGAATTTCTTGGGTCTACGCACTTTTAGACCTTTTGTTTCCGCTGTAGACATAGTTATATTATGTTTTTGGATTTGATATACTCCCGCTGTATGTTTTACGTGAATGACAATCATCGAGGCTTCGCATCCGGGTGGGGCCCATCCCCGCCGTGTGGTGTGGCCCGCCACGCGATTTGCGTCTTGGTGACTTCGGGGCGCATGCGAATCATTATAGATGGGTTGGCCAAACTGCTTCTGATCACTACGATCATGGTGGTGGACTTCCTCGTTCAGAACCTGCCCACACCAACCACGATCGAAATTGATAGCCGCTAGATGCCTTAATAATTTCGTGACTTGCCTCTACAAATCCTTTATCATCAAACGTCGGGTTAACTCTATGACTTGCCTTTGTAAATCCACAATCATCATCTCCTGTATGTCTCAATCATGGTATTGGACCTCCTCCTTCGGAACCCGCCCACGACGACCACGACCACGACCTCCACCAACCATTTAAGCTAATGACTATCCCAGGAAGACTTGAAGCTCTGATACTAATTAACGCTGGGCAGGATAACGATTAATCCGCGGGCGATGACAACCAATGGATTGCCAAGAAAGCAAGCAACGAGGGAAGACAAAACATAGAAGAAAGTCTCTCGAACTTCAAAGAAACTAATATTTTTCAAAACTCAATAATAAAAAACTAACCCACAAGCCGGGTTAAATACCTTTCAAAGACTAACCTAGAAACCCTATCATCTTATGTAAATTGCCAAAATTGAAAAATTATTATTCAAAACTAAACTTATCTAAATTTAAAACTCTAATAAAATCAGATAACTCCTAAAAATTCGAGATCAAATCGGATAAATACTTTAATATTAAAAATAGAAAAAATATCTAAATAGTGATATGGCGAGAAAACAATAGAATTTGAATTCGAAGATGATGCCCACTGAGTCGATCTGGGGACCACATTGTGCATGCCAAAACGAGCTTTCCGGATTGGGTTCAAACGTGTGATTCTGAAATTTGTAGTCAAAGTTATGGTCAAAGTACAGAACCACCCCCAAAACTTCTTCAATCACGGAATTGACTCGATCACCTCCAGTTTTTACATTGATTCGCCAACTCGGTACCAACTGACCCGAGTCTATTGTATCAGTGGGCCACTTTCCCACTTCAACCGGGCACTTAAGGGGAAATGAACGCCCTCTAAAATAAGATATTTATTTTACTCTTTTTAGAAAGCAACTTGTTTTGGAGCAAGAGAGTAGTGTTAGCAAAGATTGAAGTTGGAATTGCGAATAGAAGAAATAAATGATGTTAGAGTGAAATATTTGTTTTCTAGAAAGCAACTTGTGTTGGAGTAAGAGAGGGAAGAGAGTTAGGGAGAGTGGTGTTGTTGCAAAAGAGTGAAGGGAATTAGTGAGAGAACTGGAATGGTAGATAAAATAAAAAAAATTAAGTTACAAATAAACAATGACATTATAGATAGAGAAAATATTTTTAGGGCGAGAAAGAGTTGTAGAAGGAAAATTGAACTAAATTCACCCAAAGAAACTAGAGAAAATTATCGAAAAGTCCCTAATAGTGTTTCTGTACAATTTATCTTTATATCCTACCCACCCAAAATAGTATTTATACTAAATTCCTGCACCCCCACACAAGGACTTAAAGATAAAAAATAAACAGTGAAAGAGTGTCCTGCTAGTTGTTAGAAGAAACTAATACTTAAAAAAATTCTGAAAAAACAAATATATGGAAGATTTGAAATAGCAATAACAAATAAATTTGGAGTTTACCGAGAAAAAAAAAAACAGCACAATAAATCACCTCCAAAACCTCCCTTCCCCTGGTTCGAGTCGCGAACTGCGGGAACAAAAGTGCCTCCTCTTCTCATCAGTCGCGGCAACGGCATCGTCCAGTAGAGACCTCTTTTCGCGAGCCCCAGCGATGGCGGTGTCCAAGAGGGCCTCCCCTTCTTGCTTCTTGCGAACTACAGTGACTGCATAGTTCAACAGCGGCGGTGGTGTTCCGAACAGCGGGAGCTTTGTCAAACAGCGGCCGCAGTGTCGACAAGCGGTGACGGAGTCGCCGAACAACTGCAGATTCCCAATCATTTGTGCGGTTGCATTGCAAGTAGTGGCTATAGCATCCCGAAAAGCAGCGGTCGTGCTTAAAACAGCAGCGGCGTCGCTTGTTTTCTCGAATAACAGGTAATCTTCATCTTTTCCCTTTTAGAATCAAGAGATAGCTACTGGTCTGATTAATGCCCTCCAAGTTGCAGATGGATTAAGGTGTCATTCTCTTAATGTACTGAAATTCTTATTTCTTGGTTCTCTACCGATGCTTTAGTAGTTTTTATATATACCTTTTCTTTTATCATTATCAAAGATTGAATTCAGGGGATTTTGAACGATTTTTACCTAGTTTGATAGATAAGATGATTTCACACAAGCTATTTCAGAACAAAATCTAAGCAGCTGTACATTGCAAGCTTTATAGAAATAAGGAATGCAAGGAGCAAAATTGCTTCTTGTTTTAACTTCAAATTTCTGAGAATATCCGTATGAACACCGTGTTGAGGATAAACGATCTTTTCTCAAAGCTAATGTAGGTTGGAGAAAAAAAAAGGAATAGCCCTCATCTCCATCACCATGTTTTGTGGATCCCGTCATTCCACTTATGCTTCCATCCTATTAACAAGTATAATTCGTTTTCTAAAACATAGCTTCCTAAGGATCCATGTGTTTCTCATTCTCCTGATTTCTTATATTTTGATAGCTTTTATCTCTGCAACCAGATCATCATACAATCTTGATAATTAGGTATAAAAAGGCTCTACACTGACGTTGCTTTAAGAGTTTTGCATTTCATGTTTTGGGTGAGACCCCTAGAGCTCCAAATGCATCCTTTTATGGATTTGAGTGATTTCTCACTCCCAGGGTTATAAAACATCCTATAATTTTAAACAATTAAAAGAAGTGCATACTTGTATTTTTCTCCCAGTAAGCTAAGATATATATCTGCATTATCATTTTATTCATTTATCATTATTTAGTGTACTTTATTTAGTAGACAGTAATCACTTATGCACAATTTGAATTTGTTAGATATCATTTTGTTCATCGATAAATCATGGGTAAAGATTTCTAGTAGATTTTGTATAAAGTTTAATTGGCTGGGAAAATTTTCAGGCTATCTACTCCAGTATAGAAAGATGTGGATAAAAACATTGATTATCCTTGAATACATTGTAGCAATAAATACTGATACAATGTCTGGCTGTGGTTTAAACTGGTTTAAACCCTATTCCTCTACCCTTGACTAACTTTTCATTTACTTAATTTTATTAATTAAATTAATATATGTTTTAATTAATATTTTAAAATTATGATAAAGTAATAAATAATAATTATTAGTTAAAAACATAAATTTAATTAAATTTATTTATATTAATTAGTTTTAGTTAAAGTCAAATTTTAGTCAACTCTATTTAAATTTTTCCCTGTCAAAAACTAAGTGCTAAATATTGTTTAGTCCCACTTTTATCAAACACTACCTGATGGATATGAGATGAGGCTAACATTCATCTTCTTTACGTTGGGATAAAATGTGACTATTCTTTTTGGTACTTACAAGGGAGTGAGGAAGATGATAGTTATGAAATTGAGATTCTTAGTAATGGAATATCCTCACATAGATGGCATGGTTAATATGATAGCAGATGTATATATCTACTAATTATGAATACAAAAGGAACAAAATAAGCTGAAGGAAAGAGCCAAATAGTGATGCTGAGATAGTGATATTGTAGATGGAGAAAATAGAGTTGGAGAGAGGCACTAGAACAGAAGAAATGACAACGGTGTGTGAGAGAGTAAGTAGTATTGTAGTGAGAGTAAATCGAGTTAAAGGAAGAAAGGTTTGTGGAGAAAGAGAAAATTTATAGAGAGAAGGTTGCTTTATAGAGCGAGGGATTAGCATGAAAGCAAAAGATTAGTATCCTAGAAGTAAAGGATTTAAAATGTGGAAGTGCACTTGCACTTGTAGATATAGAATATAGAATTAGGGAGACAGTATGATAGATAGAAAAATTTGTGTTAGAGGCGGAACGGATAGTAAATTGACACAATGAACTTAGATAGAGATAGTAGTTGTAAATCAAGAAAAAGTGTAAGAGAATGTGTTGTGAAGAAATTAAGATAGAGAATGTTATTTTATAAAGGGAGAAAATGGAGTTAAAAGAGATAGTGGTGTTGTCTAAAGGAAATATTTTAATGAACACCTCAGAGTGTCTTTCTTGTTTGTTTGTTTTGTTGTTCCTTTGTTGTTGTTTCGTTTTTGGCCTTATTCTCAAATTCCCCTGCTTTTTCTTCATACACCCAAACACCCCAACTTTCATAACAAATTGTGCACCTTTTCATCCTCTTAACAGTGATAAGAACCCATAGTAAAACTATAATTTGAACCTACATATTGATTTGAACTTGTATAATGCTATTGTCTACTGCAACCTTGCAAGAATGTGGATGCTGAAGGAAAGAAACTCACCGAATGCAAGAATAATATCATTGCCTGATGCTTTAGGGCACTACTTTCTGTTATGTCAATCTTCTTTTAACTCAGATCCCATAATAAATCCTTTTAGAATTTGAATTGACCTTTCAGTTATAGTATGGTTTAACTACTTCTGAAGTCAATGAGTTTTTTGAATCCTTTTTACCACATTTATACTTGTTTGAGTGCCACCCTTTAGTTAGAAATTACGTCATTCTCCCTTACCATAATATATCCATTATCTAAGGTACTTAGGAATCTTTCTTTTGCTTTTTAAGCACTTGGATGTATTTGAAGTTTGAACAGTTCCTGTTCTTGCATACCTTATGCTGTGAAACTCTTATATGTGCTTATATTAAGAGAATTAGAGTCTTTTGGATTATTATCACATATCAATTAGAGTTATTATGCTATGAACATTTGATTGTATAAAGCTGAACTAATGTATTGGTATTGAGTTGATGATAGCTATTTTTTTCTTCCAATGTACGACAAGATAGTTCTATGGCTGGTGTTTGGTACAATGGGTTTAAGCCCAGCTAAACATTGTAGCAAGGTTTAAGTTTTCAAAAAAAGTTGAATTTTTTTACTAGAAAAAAGGTTAATGAAATTAATTTTTATGGTTAATGTATAATGAATAAAAAAAGGCAAGGATGATAAATAACTATATTAATTTTCAATGTGATTAACTAATTGTATATATGTTTAACTTTAAAGATGACTCTTGAGGCCTCAAGCTCTGTTTAGAGGAATTAGTTATGAAAAATTTAAAAATGCCATGATTATGTTTTTCTTAAAAAAAAGGATAAAATTTTAAAGCTGATAATTAGAATGAGTTTTTCGAATTTTTTCTTAAATTAAAAAAAATGATATTATGGAATTTTAAAAAAATGAGATTAGGATGTATTTTTATTTTGAAAAAAGGAAAGATGACCCTAAACTTTAAAATAAATTTTGGATAGTATACTATATCCTTCTTTTCTCAGCTGGTTGGTTATAATTCTTACTGACTAAGGGCCCACTTGGATTGACTTATGGAAAAAGTGCTTTTATTCAGTTTGATAGAAAGACTTTTTTTGTAATAACTTTTCAGAGTAAGTTAAGGAATTCCGATTATTTTTGTTTGGATATATTTATTCAGAAGTGCTTTTATAGTTTGGAAGTTATTTGGATGTTCATTCCTAAAAGAGCTTTTTTAGTGACAAATTACTAAAATAAACATTAAATAAATAATAATAATAATAAAAAATAATAACAAGAAGAACAATCACATTGAATATCAACAATAACTACATTTTATAAGGGTATTTTTCGTAATTGACAATAACTATATTTAACATCAATAATAACAATATCTCCCAAGTCTCACTTGATATTAGGTTAGATTTGAAAAGTCATTCTTTAATTTGCATAAGGGCATTTTTGTATGAAAAATCCCAAAACTACTTCTTAAAAGGGCTTTTTTTCTAAAGCTTCAACCAACCGCTCCCGGAAAAAGAAGAAGCTATTTTTCTCCTTTTTTTAATAGCTTCTCCTTCTTCAAAAAAGCCCATCCAAACACATATAAAACCCACAAAAGCCCTTAACTTATAAAAAAAAGTCCTTTTTGGCATCCAACAAGCCAATCCAAGCGGGCCCTGAATGCCCAATTGATACGAAGGCCTTTTATAAATAACATATTGTACTTGTAGGTTATATGTAATTATTTGACATTCAGGGTGTTGTATGTTATTATGAGGACCCTTGAGAAGTTGATGCCATTTCCTCATTAAAAATTCAGGAATTCATTCTCTATTTCTCAGTGCTTAGCTCTTATTTTCTCCAATAACAAGTTATCCTTCCAACTTACAGTGTTTGAAGTGTTGAAGATCAACTATGTAGCTAACCGTTAAGATTTCCTGCTAGTTTAATTTCTTTCAATTCCCTAGCACCTTCATTTTTTGTATCCTTTCAAAAATCATCCACATATCTTCTGTTTTGAGCTGTCATTCCTTTATCTGAAATGTGCATGCTAATGTTTTCAAAATTGATCTCTGTCTCTAGTTTTAATTAATACCCATAGAAGCATCCAGGAGGAGACATCATGACTGTAGAAAATGAAGAAGAGGGAGAACTCCATCAACAAACAACTGATGCTACTGCAAAATGGCCAGTTCTTAGGTTTGATTCTCCCCCTCGCAAGATTTATCACTTCTTCCAGCAGTTCAAGAGCGGGGTCGAAAACCCTAGTGGCCATAATAACTTCTTCAAGGGAGTGAAATGGTCCCCTGATGGCTCATGCTTCCTCACTAGCTCTGATGACAACACCATCCGACTCTTTCACCTGTGAGATTTCTAATCCTATCTTCCTTGCAATTCCCTTTCTAATTTCTGACTTCTTGATTCCATGCTCCTAGCAGACCGGAAGAGGCCAGTTACATTGACCAACCAGCCTCAGATAACCAAGGTATGGTATCTCCCTCACTCCTCTCCTTCTTCACTTGTTATAGGTTTGTTTCATTATGCCATTCTTGTCCTCCATTTCATTTAGATTCCTACACTTCAACTCTCATTGTAAAAGAGGCAGAGATGGTGTATGACTACTGCTGGTATCCCTATATGTGTGCATCAGGTGTGGTTTTCCTCCTTTTTTCCTATTTCTAAACTAGAGGTTGGCTTGTTTTTATGAATTGCCTTATTATTAAAATTTTCATCAGTAGGCCATTGAATTTGATATTTAATGTGGTGGGCTGCTTGCTCCTGCCTCAGATCCTACCTCCTCTGTCTTTGTCACCACAACCCGTGATCACCCTATTCATCTATGGGATGCTACCTCTGGTCAGGTAAACAACCACTTAACTCAAAGAACAAGATCCGGTTTTCTACAAAAAGGACCATGTTGCTGATTCATCCTTTGTCTAATGGTAGCTGCGATGCACCTATCGAGCTTACAATGAAATGGATGAGATAACTGCTGCCCTTTCAGTCTCCTTCAACTCCTCAGGCACCAAGTATTTAATTTCAGTTCCCAATGCCTTTTCTCTCTTCCACTATATCTAATGTTTACATTTCCTCTTTTCTTTCTTATTTTTAATGAGTTCGTAATTTTCACTTGTGTTTGTAAGTCACAAGAGCAACTGTCTAGTTGAACATGTGGGGATCTGCAATCTTAAGATACCACATTTTACATCAATGTTCTATTTATTTTAGTGATGTTCTTTTCCAAACTAGTTGCAGCAGAAATATTCCTAATGAAAATTCTCTCTTTTCAAACAGTTTATTGACTTTCCAAGTCATTTTTCCACTTTTTCCTCTTCTCTTTTCTTTCTTTTTTCTTTGTCTTTGGCAGATGTTGGAAAATACATGTTAATGCTTCTCTAGGATTTTGATAATTACATAATGTGATACATTGGAGTTAGTGCATGGTGTTATATCAGGTATCGGGCTTTGCCTGAAATATAGTGTATGCAATATTTCAATAGTTTGTAGAAGCTTGAAGGATATAAAGGGCAGCCCGGTGCTGCAAAGCTCCCGCTATGCGCATGGTCTGTGAAAGGGTCGGACCACTTGGGTCTATTGTATGCAACCTTACCTTGCTTTTTTTGCAAGAGGTTGTTTCGACGACTCGAACCCGTAACCTTGAGGTCACACGGTGACAACTTTACCGTTGCGCCAAGGCTCCCCTTCATCATGGTGTGTGCTTGAAGGTTATATTGTATCAAAAAGCATGCATCATTCTACTAACCTGACATCATGGTATGTGCTTCACACTGTTAAATTCAATGTAACTTTATCCTGTCTGGTCAAAAACACATATTTACACACTTGCTCACTTGCTCAAAATACAAATCAAGCTTCCTTTTCCAAATTAATTACTACTCATAACATCTTAGTTTGACAAATAATGATGAGGTAAGAAGGTTGTTTAATTTCTTCAGTAACATTAATCTCTACAAGGCTTATGTGTTTTGATTTCCTAGTACAAGATTATTTTTCATGGCGCATGCACTGCCACATGCACTGAGATTTTTTGGGAAAATATATCAGCATGCTTATTCTTGGTTTTGTGAAAGAAAGTATTCATCCCAATTATATCATGTTATTGTTGCACTTTTTGATTAACTATTTGCCTTTCATCATGTTATAGCAACAGTCCTTTCACTAATTCGGCAACTCTGGTTACCTGGTTCTATAATTTTGATTCCTATAAACTTTCTAGGCTTTTTGCTGGCTACAATAAAATGTTGAGAGTATTTGATGTGCATCGTCCTGGCAGAGATTTTGAGCAATATTCTCTGCATAAAGGCAAAGATGGGCCTTCAGGTATTTATTGGTATTCCTTAACATGTATTCGATCTTTTTGCTTAAAATTGTTTTTGTTCAAATTTTGTTTCTCCCTGTTTTAAGATGTAAAGAATTAGATTTTAAATAGTTGTACTGGTAACTTTGGGGTGTTTGGTTGGGGTTGGAATAAGCTGGTTAGGGTTGTGAAATTTGAATTCATACTAATTAAATAAACACTTGGTAATTACAATTATAAATTTTAATTAATAATTGGTGCCTATTAATAATTTAGGGAAATTACACTAAATTACCTTGTGGTTTATCTCTATATCAATTCAGAGCTTATGGTTTAAGTTGTGATAATTTAATACCCTGTAGTTTAATCCGTGAGCAAAAAGGTGCCAAAAGGCTTAACCCCGTTAATATTTGCTAACGTGTCATAAAAAATTCATAAAAATTCAAAAAATATTAAAAAATAGGAAAAAAAGGAAAAATTCTAAGAAATTCTGAAAAAACAGAAAGCCCATATACTAAAAACATCATAAATAAAATTAGGAAATCACCGAAAAGCGAAAATCTTTAAAAATCCAAAAAAATGAGAAAAACTTATAAAACCCCATAAAATCGCTTAAAATTCAAAAATAAATAAAATAAAATAAAATAAAATCTTAAAAACCCCCCAAAAATTTAGAAAAAACTTAAAAAAAATCTGTAATCTATGAAATTTGAAAAAATAAAATAAGCTTAGAAATTTCCCAAAAAAAACCCCACAAAACTCTTTAAAAAATAGAAAAATCTGAAAAAAATGTAAAAAGTGTAGAAAATCCACAAAAAAAACACAAAATCCCCTAAAAAACTAAAAAAAACCTATAAAATTTTGTAAAATGCGATAAAGTTCACAAAAAAGAAAATTTTCCTTTTTTCCCCTATTTTTTAGTGTTTTATTTTATTTTTTTCTGAATTTTTATGCCACATCAACAAATATTAACGGGGTTAACTGTTTTGGCACTTTTTTGCTCACGGCTTAATCTACAGGGTACTAAATTGTCAAAACTTAAACCATAATCCCTGAATTAATATAGAAGCAAAGCACATGGTAGTTTTGTGTAATTTTCCAATAATTTGTGTCCTAATATTAATTAATGATTATAAATATTAGTTAATTAAATTTTATAAAATAATTTTCCTATTCCAAGTTTTATTCCATTGGTGGTGTTTGCTAGTAGAGTTTGGAATAAGTTAGGATAAACCTGTTTTCTCCCAACTTAGTCCCTAGCCAAACACACTGTGAAACAGACTATGTTTCTATTTTTACTTCTTCCATTCGTTTACCATAAGGCATAATATATGCATCAGGAAAAGAAACCGAATCTCAACTAGATCCCCTTGATTTGGGGTTTTATAACTATTTCTCGAACCTAAAAAATCTAAACAAATTTTGATTTTTTCCAGACAAACCTGTTTGTTAATCTAGTAGCACACTAGTTTGGCCATATATGATTGTCTGTTTTCGGATAACTTTATAACCAACCTATCTAGAATCAATAACTGTCTATAATAATATAAATACTTGAGTTTTCTGATGATCCTTCTCTGGACATTGAAGTCCTTATTAGCATTCTTATATGAGAAGGCTTACTTTGCGTGATGGGATGGTGGACCTACTTTGTGTAGAAAGAGCATCATGTTTGCAGAATACACTTCCAATTTGCTACACTTTATTTCAAATATTCAACTATTATTTGGCAATTGTGGCATTGGCTGAATGTTTTTTTTTTTTTATCAATTTTTGTTGGGAAGTACTTGTAGCCTGATTGTTAATATGTTTCAAATAGTGCAGGATTGACCCTTGCTTCTTATTAAGAAGATAGTATCGCCAGAAAAGGGTCAAGCAGCCAATAGATGTTACATGTACGCCTCCATAAAAAATGCAATTACACTTGTGTCTTTGAAAAACCTCCAAAAAATTTGCATGTACCACTGTGAGTCTAGGGTTTTTGTAACCACCTCCAACATCACACATTGCATAGTGTCTAAACACCCCTCTGCACACATGCTACTAGAAATTTTAGTAGTTTATTCATTGATTGGTTAACAAGTTGATGAAGCAAAAGGCATTTTTCCAACTTCACACTATTTATTTATGTTTAGAGAAGGTAAGTTTCAAGTGTTCTGTTTGATGGAAGCTAATCAGAATTATTGACTGTTGCATGCTATAGGTATAATGACAACTTTTGCAGCCACACACACACACACACAATCTTCTGCTATCAATTAAAAGTATATTTAATAACTTGCGGGTGAGAAAACAATTTGCCACAAGTATTAATTAGCAAATTAGATTTTAAGTTGGTCTTTCCTGGGGCTTTAGGGTATTCTTTCCATCTTTAAGTATGAGCATGCTTTCTAATGGTGAAAATTAATGAAATTGTTTGACATAGATTTTCAATCATTAGCAATTTATAGTTTTAAATCTATTCCTGCATGGCAATTTTCTCTAGTTTTGTGCTGGCAGACATATTGACCTACCTTTTCTTTCAGGTATAGTTTCTTCAATTGCTGTTTCCCCAACACATTCTGGGATGCTTGCACTAGGCTCGTATAACCAAAGTACAGCACTATATGCGGAGGGTAATATGGAACTTTTGTATATTTTACATGGCCAAGAAGGTGGAATTACACAGGTCGGTTATTATCGATTCAACTGTGGCATCCCCTCTTTATTTGGTACACTTAAAGCAAAATTACTGTCAAAATGCCTTCACAGGTCCTTTTCTCAAAAGATGGTAACTACTTGTATACAGGGGGACGAAAGGTACTATGAAATATTAAGCTTTCCCATCGATATATATTTTTATATATATTATAGTGATATATGCATATATATTATAGTTGTTATCCTTTGCTTGCTCTTCTTTTTGAAAGACCCTTGTCCACAATTTCTATGATGAAGTGTTTTGTAGTAAATGCAAGCCTTATCATTCTTCTACATACCTGTAGTTTCATGTGACTTGTTCTATGTACAAGTACTGAATAATCTCTTCAATCCTCTTTGTTATTTGTTTGTTATCTGGCCTATCAATTAGATGTTACTTTTATTTGACACTGTTTACTCCTCAACTTTCACTATATGCTTAATCTGATCTGTCATATGTTAGTTGACATGCATATTTTTGAAAATTCATCTGATATACATGAAAGCCATTTTGTATCATAGCTTCTTATGATCTTCATATTTATTTGATTGGTAGTGGCAATCATCATAAGTAAAATATCA
This sequence comes from Dioscorea zingiberensis, assembly GCA_026586065.1. NCBI lineage: Eukaryota > Viridiplantae > Streptophyta > Magnoliopsida > Dioscoreales > Dioscoreaceae > Dioscorea > Dioscorea zingiberensis. The sequence continues at coordinate 48,393,090 of CM048818.1, read as the reverse complement.
CCTAAAAAAGGCTAAGGATTTAAAAGGAAAGGTAATTTATTGATAGTTAATACATGGCTCTCCAAAGATGTATGTAATAAATTGAAACATATTTGCTACATCAAATATTAGAGATGCAAATGAGCTGTCTATAAAAAGGTAGGCATGGAACATGCTAAACTAAATAGTGAAATTGAAATTCAATTATTTGGTTTTGATATGTTTCGAACTATACCAATTCAATGATATGGATTATGAGTTTCAACTTTTAATTATAATTTTGAGTACCTGCATAGGTACTACAAACTAATAACCATTAAAAGCAATAATTTATATCTCTGCAATGCCTCTATTTTATTTCTCTTTTCATTTGTTTTCCGACCCTTCCCCGGACTCCGCGCATAGAGGGAGCTTTGTAGCACCGGGCTGCCCTTTTTTTTTTTCATTTGTTTCTTCCAGGACTGAATCCTTAAAGCATAGCTTTTTATCCATGCTTCAAATTTTTTCTTGATGCACTACCTATTTTGAAACCTTCAGTTCATCTAGAAAACCATACAATATGCCCTTGTAAAACAAGCTGGAAGAAGAGAATTATTTCTTGTTCGGCCATTTTACATTTCACTTTGATGGTTGATGCTGTATGTAGAAAACCTGATATTCGTCATTTTACTTTCCTTGCAGGATCCATATATATTGTGTTGGGACATCCGTAATACTGTTGACATTGTGTACAAGTAAGTACTTTAGGGGTGTGCTTTTGGTTATCAAAGTTATTCACATAGATTATTTTGTAGATGTTGAGTTAGCCTCATGCATCAACATTTTTTACATCCAGAGCAAACATTTCTCACATTCTGATCAGTCTCCAGGAAAATTATAAATCATGTTTGATCTTTTATCTGCTTGTAAATTGACCTTAATATGATTACCATATTTGTTGCATGAGCAGTATTCATGACTGAAAGCTTTGGAGCATCATACTCCCGTGCATTATATGGCCTGAGTCCTTTAAGAAAATTACTATCAGTTACATATTTTCTTAGATGTTCAGGTTTAGCAATCAGGATACTTCCTTGCATCAATTGACCTGATTCCTTTTTAGAAAATCATAGTTGCAGTTGACATTTCTATAAAAGATACTTGAGAAAAGGCAATCAAAATAGCATGAGGTAATTTTGCTACTTGCTTCAGAGCTTCTGGTAACATGATTGAGTAATTAAAACAATGAAGCTTTATACAGTAGTTCGAACCTTATTATGTCGTCTAGTAGCTTTGTTAATCAGGTGCATCAAAAAATTATTGACCAAGAGGACAAATTTAAACTAATTCATTTGCTGAAAAAAAAGGGTAAGGTTGCGTACAATAGACGGGTGTGGGTAAAGAAGTTCGTCCCGCCACGTCGACGCCCGGATGTGGTGTTAAATGAGCAAGGGTTCTCGCATCTTAGTGGACGGGTGCGAGTAAAGAAGTTAGTCCATGAGAGTAGGATTAGGATTGGTAGTTGGAATATAGGATCTTTGACAGGAAAATCTATGAAGTTAGTTGACACTCTAAAAAGGAGGAGGATAGATATAGTATGTTTGCAAGAGACTAGGTGGATAGGAAACAAGGCTAGAGAGATTGGTAACACAGGTTATAAATTATGGTATTGTGGAGGGGATAAACATAGAAATGATGTGGGTATAATTGTGGAACCAAAAATGAAGGACAAAGTGGTTGAAGTGAAAAGGGTAGGAGACAGGATTATACATTTGAAGCTAGTGCTGGGAAAAGAAATAATTAACATCGCGAGTGTGTATGCCCCTCAAGTAGGCTTAGGAGAAGAAGATAAGGTCAAGTTTTGGGAAGATTTGGATATGGTAGTTCTAGGGATTCCAAGTGAACAAGTGCTTTTTATTGGGGGTGATCTTAATGGACATGTAGGTAGATTTAGTGATGGCTACGAGCAAGTGCATGAAGGTTATGGATATGGCAACAGGAATGAGGAAGGAAATCTATATTAGATTTTGCTTTGGCTCATGATTTGGTGTTGACCAACACTTGCTTTAAGAAAAAGGGAATCACACTTGATTACCTTTAAGAATGGGGGTAATTGTAGCCAAATTGACTTTCTTGTTACAAGAAGAAGGAATAAATCTATTTGTAAAGATTGCAAGGTTATACCTGGAGAAGCATTAACCACACAACATAGGTTGGTGGTGTTAGATGTGAAGAAAAAGGGCATAGTAAAAACAAAAAGGAGGGTTAAGCAAAGTAGGATTAGATGGTGGGCGTTAAAAGGAACCAACCAATTAGCATTTAAGGATAAAATATGGGAAGAAAGAGGCGGAAATGTGAAAGATGATGCAAACACCTTATGGAAGAAGATGTCGAATCGTATTGAGAAAATAGGAAGTGAGCTCCTAGGGGTCTCTAAGGGACTGGGACCTCGACCACAGGAATCATGGTGGTGGAATGAAGATGTTCAAAAGGCTATTAAAGAAAAAAGATATTGGTATAAGAAATTACCCATAGCTGAGGATGGAGAAGTCTTTGAAAAGTATAAAAAAGCAAAAAAGGAGGCCAAGAAAGCGGTTAGCGAGGCCCGAGGTAAATCCCGAGCTGATTTATACCAAAAGTTAGGGACACGAGAAGGGGAAAAGGAAGTATACAAGTTAGCAAGGCTAAGAGATAAAAAAGGGAAGACTTGAACCAAATCAAGTGCATTAAGGATGAGTCTCAACAGGTCTTGACAGGAGATAAGGAAATTAAGGAGAGATGGAGAAACTACTTTGATCACTTGTTCAATGCAAGTCATGAGGATAACTGTACGGATTTTTATGCATCAACGATAGAAAGGAATTTTAGCTATACACGTAAGATCAGGCCTAGCGAAGTCAAGGAGGTACTGGGAAAATGAAGGCTGGAAAAGCTTGTGGCCCAGATGGTATCCCGATTGAAGTTTGGAAGTGCCTTGGAGAAGTAGGGGTAGAGTGGTTAACCAAACTCTTTAACTCTATCCTAAAAGAGGGGAAAATGCCAGACGACTGGAGAAAGTGCATTTTGGTTCCTATTTATAATAATAAGGAGATATTCAAAATTGCACCAACTACCGTGGTATTAAGTTAATAAGTCATACGATGAAACTCTGGGAGAGGGTAATAGAGCATCGACTCAGGTATATCATGAAGGTGTCAGAGAACCAATTTGGTTTTATGCCAGGCAGATCTACAACAGAAGCCATTTTCCTATGAAGAAACTTGATGGAGATCTACAGAGAAAAGAAGAAGGATCTCCATATGGTTTTTATTGACCTGGAGAAAGCATATGATAGGGTACCAAGACAAGTCCTTTGGTCGGTATTGGAGAGGAAAAACATTCATGTAAAATATATAAATATTATTAAGGATATGTATGAGGGAGCGGTTATAAGTGTGAGAACAGTAGGAGGCGATACGGAGGAGTTTCCTATAACAGTGGGTCTACATCAGGGATCGGCCTTAAGCTCATACTTGTTTACCCTAGTAATGGATGAATTAACTAGTTATATCCAAGATGACATATCATGGTGTATGTTGTTTGCAGATGATGTTGTCCTAGTGGATGAGACTAGAGATGGAGTAAATCAAAAGCTAAAATTATGGAGAAACACTTTAGAAAGTAAAGGCTTTAGGTTAAGTAGAAGTAAGACAAAATATATGCACTGTAATTTTAGTCTAAGTAGGAGAGATGAAGGGGAAGTGAAACTTGGGGGGGTGGTAGTGCCCAAGGTTAACCATTTTAGGTATTTAGGTTCAATTTTCCAGGATGATGGGATGATAGATGAAGATGTAACCCATAGAATCAAAGCTGGATGGTTGAAATGGAGAAGTGCCACGGGGGTGTTATGTGATAAAAAGATGCCTAACAAAATAAAGGAAAAATTTTATAGGACGGTAGTTAGACCGGCCATGATATACGAGAGCGAGTGTTGGGCAACTAAAGTTCAACATATGCATAAGATGAATGTGGCCAAAATGAGGATGTTAAGATGGATGAGTGGTCATACAAGATTGGACAAGATTAGAAATGAACACATTCGACAGAAGGTGCATGTTGCACCAATTGAAGATAAAATACGAGAAGGGCGTTTAAGATGGTTTGGACACGTACGCCGGAGACCCCCAGGTGCTCCAGTTCGAAAATGTGATAGTTTAGTTGTGGAAGATAAGAAGAGGGGTAGAGGTAGGCCTAGGATTACGTGGAGAGAGGTGGTGTCTAAGAACCTACGTATGTTAGATATTGAGCCGGATCTTGCTTTTGACAGAGCGACATGGAGACAAAAAATTCATATAGCCGACCCCGCCTAGTATGGGATTAAGGCTTAGTTGTTGTTGTTGCGTACAATAGACCCAAGTGGTCCGACCCTTCCCCGGACCTCACACATAGCGGGAGCTTTGTAGCATTGGACTGCCCTTTTTTTTCATTTGCTGAAAAAAGGAAAGAGAAATAAAGCATGTTATGGGGAATGAAAAGAAGAATATATCCGGTGGATATTTTCTTGATATGATCATCCATTGAAATGTGAAAGTAAAAGTGAGATTTGGTAGAATTTGAGTTCAATTTTAAAGCATGACACAAAATCCATGAATTAAGTCCATGTTTTATGAAATAATCAACGAACTTATGAGGCTCATTTGTGTGATCAACATGAATTACATGTTATCAGCAGCACATCCCTACTTCAAGTGGCTAGATATGAATTGGTTTAATGCATAAATATGGCAATGCGTGTATTTTTAATGTCTTTGATCCATTGATCACAAGGCCCATAGAGTTTCTTAGAACTGCTCAAGTTGTTATTGGTTGAGAGGCAAATTAAGGGTTATCTCCAACTAAATCATCCCAACTGAGATTCCTTAATTTTGAACTTTGATGTCACAGTGTGCTTATCTTCTGCACATGGAAAAATATTGTTGGAACTGATCTTGTTGCATTTCTTGAGATTGCCTTGTGTCTTACCTGAAGTGGATGTCAGTGAAATTTTGAGAGATAGATTTACATTGATTTCATAGAAATTCAATCTGTTCTGGGCTTGCAAGGTAAAAACATGATTGTATTTGTGGGGTCGGGTGGTAAGATGCATGAGTAATTTTTCATTTACTAATATGTTTACAACTAGAAACTGTGACAAGCCGCTGTGGGTTTTAAGTTGGAAGAAATTATTAATAAAACAATCAGCCACTATGGGCTTTATGTTGGCAGATATACTACTGAAGAAAGTTCAACCACTTTGCTTTATGCAGATATTACCAGCAAAAACAACCACCGTGGGCTTTATTTTGACAGATATTATTAGTAAAGTGAATCTCTGATCCCTGAGTTTATTTAAAAGGGTTTAGTTCAAGTTAAGAGGGTTGGTGTAGAAGTATAATTAATCAACTGATCTAGGATACATTTTCCTTTTTCCTTTCTTTAAACATATTTTGTCTATAAATGTAACTTGCTTTTTTTTTTCTAGTTAGTTGGAATTTTAATTGAGGAATGAAAGGATATTTTGTGTGTGTGTGTGTGTGTGTGTGTTGGTTGGGGAAGGGGGGTTAGGAGAAGAAACAGACTTCACAAGAAGTCAGACAGGTAAAGTGAATCTCTTTATGGTTCAATCATGTGGAAATTGGATTTTTAGCAAGCAATCATATCTTTTCAGTAACTTCCTCCATTTTTTGTTTATTTTGAGCTTTCTTGTGGGATCGTGTGGAGGAAGAATGTTAGTAATGATTCAGACCCCAATTTTTAATGCTCTCATTTCTTTATGAGACTATGTTTATATTGTATTCTAGGTTTCTTGATTATTTACCTGTCTACCATTTTATGAGATGGCATTTATCGTTCTGCCAAATTTGTGCAGTACTTTTTTTTTCCTATTGGAAATGAAACTTATAACCTGTTTCCTAAACAATGTAAAATATGATACCAAATTGCAATCTCTGTATCAAGTATATTGTTTCTCTTTTTTGTCACATTTTTATCCTAGGGATTTTTGAGTGCTTTCCTTTGATCCCCGTTATGATTATAAAAAATGACGTCTGTGTTATTGCAGTTCTTTGATTTACTTTTCAAGTGAAGGCACCCAAAACCTTCTTATGTTAGCAATGATTTCATTAAATAATTGAAGATTATGTATATCTATATGATTTTTCCAACAGTGAACACAAATTCAAGTATTAACTACTGCAAAATTTCTAATCAAGATAAACCTGGGAATACATTTCCAATTGAAATTTAAAATTCATGCATAAGAATATTGCAATATAAAAACTTCAATGTTTGTGTGTAACCAATTTAAATTTTAAAATGGTTCATAATTATGTGTCAACATATAAACTTTAGAATTCGGACATTCATTTTAAAGCGTTCTATTGTAGCAATCTAAAAACTAGAGTTTGCTCTTTTTAGAATTTTCTAACAACCTTTCTAACGACTTCTGGTATTTAAGTCCTCTCCTTATGTGAATTTCATTATCAAGACCTAGTGGACAATCAGCTATGGTACAACATACCATTTAGCGGGTCTGCTGCTGGAGCATATGAGCGAGCACCAGTTTGTTTCATTTCTTTATCAATCACATGTTACTGTCTTAGTCCTTTGTAGAAAATATGCATTCATTTGAGAAATGTTCTTTATACAGCAATGATGTTAAAGGCAACCACCTAGTCGTCTAGGTGGTTTTGGGCTTGTGCCTGGTTAAGCATTAACTGATCAATCACGTTAAGTACAAGTAGACCAGCCAAAGCAGTAGGAAGCCTACTAGGCGGTGATTAAATAATTAAGCACCGCCTGCCGTTTTAGGTAGCCAATTACTTCCTAAAAAGTTTTAATTCAACTTAGTTCAATTCAAATCATTATGGAACACAATATAAACTACAACCCATTGTTTAACAACATTACAAACTTGCGAAACCTAAACAGTTGTTTGGTAACAATAGTAAAACCCATACTGTTAATGAAACTGATGAAGTTCCATGTTGAAATAAGTCATTCATCATGAGGAATTTTGTAGATGATCAACTGTTTTGAGTTGGTGGTGCAAACTTTATTTGATAGTTTTTAGTAATAGTTGTATTAATATTATTTAGAAGTTATATAAAGTATGTTCAGTGTCTTTTTTGTAAAGATTTTTAAGTTCATAACTGCCTAGGTGTCTAGCTGATTAGAAAATTCTACTACCTGGGCACTGCCTAGCTGCCTTGACAGCATCCTGTCTGCAATTTCTTTATTTTTAAAGAATCAAACAATATCCTAATTTGAGGTGTCCATACGTGTAGACATGAGTGTCCATGTTAATATGTGTGAATATGGCTCCCAAGTGTATCATTATTGTAAGTTCATCACTTCACCTGTATTGCACTTGAACTAAGCACTAGTTAGATTAAATATTTGTATGATTTGGTCATTAATGCCTTCATTGTAGTTTTTCATGCAACCTTCTTTACCCTTTGAGAGTTGGTTGAGCATGTAATTCTATCACCTCTCAGTTCTTAGATTATTTATTCTTCTTGCATTTTTCAGCTTTATTTTCCAGTAATTTTAGCAAATCACAATGTACTAAATTTGTTTTTACAGGTATTGATTAAAATAACTCTAGTACTGCTGATTGTGTGCAGATTGTTCCATTATGCATACATTTTTGTGGATCTAATTTTTTAGGTGTATGATTGATAGAATATACATCCAACTGTAGTGTAATCATTATATCTAAAATGTTTTTTTTTTCCTAATGATTTGATGGATGTTATTGCTAGATTGTACAGATCAACAGAAAATACAAATCAAAGAGTATCATTTGATATTGAACCTTGTGGTAGGCACCTTGGTGCAGGTGGAGAGGTATTGGTTAAAATGTTTACTTTGTACAATACCTACACAGACAACCTTGTTGTGTTACTTATATGTGTTATGGTTCCAGGATGGTTTAGTCCACATTTATGACCTTCAAAGTGGTCAGTGGGTAGCAGGCTTCCATGCTGCATCTGGTATGCGTTGTTTTTTCTCTAGTGAAGGAATGGCAGAAACTTGTCATCTATTTCCTTTTAAATACTTTCTCTGAATCGGATTGCTGCATTCGTAGATACTGTGAATGGCTTCTGTTTCCATCCACATCTGCCATTGGCTGCATCATCTTCTGGAAATCGAAGATTTAGCATGCCTGACAACTGTCAGGACAATTCGTGTCTGACTGGTATAGTACTCATTTGCTATGATCTGACAACACATTGTCTTGGAATCTTTCACATTACTATTGTTATTAGCAGAGCTTTTGTGTCTCATTTCCTCTTGTCAATAGGTCTGTCAATTGGTTGTTTAGTCTGCATTAGCCCAATGACCTTTTGGACAAGGCTTATCCCTGAATTAACTGTAATCAGGTCTAGTATCAGCTGGACTTGTTTGCAGAAAAGCTTTTGGGATGTGCCAGGTCAACCCGAATCCACGTATGGCATGGATTCCATGCCCATATCCTTTCTGCGGAATCAAATTTTAGTTTTCATGTTTTGGCCTTTTGCCCTCTTGAAGTTGTTTTGCTATTGTGTACCTTAGCATTTATCTATTAACCTTAATGCTGTCATTTCACTTATATAGAAAGATATAAATTTGGCAGAAGACTCAATAACATTAACATATTCCATAACATTGTGAGAATTGTAAATGTAAGAAAAATAGTTAATAAATAGAAAGTGTTTTCTTGTCTTTTTGGATTTTTGCTTAGTGAATTTGTAATTTTTATACCTTTTCAAAAGAGACATTAGGGAAATATTGCCGCTTTCATTTTTTTGTGGGTCTTGATGTTAATGGAGAATTCCCCAGTGGTTGTTTTTGGGCATTTAGTTTTAAGAATTCAAGGCTCTTAGTTCTTATTTTCAGGTGGTTTTTGAGGGCTGTCAATGTGGTCGCTCTAATAAGTCATGATCTGTTGATCTAGTTCTTCTTTGACCATTTAACATCAGTTTGTTACTTTTGTTCTTGGTTCATTATCTATCTGGGTATTCTGTTCATCCACCCACCTTGTAAAACCTCTTGTCTTTCCTTTCTCCTAATTATTGTTATTGTTTTTCTACTGGACTTGATATTGTTTATTGTTGGACTTAACCTTCTCTGTTGTTGTAGGTGATGAGAATTGTGCTTCAATTTGGACATTCGGCTGAGTGCAGCTTGTTGCTTTATTTTGATTCATTGGATTAAAATTAACAAACCTAAATGAAATGATCTAATCCAATCCTTGGCGAGCGCAGAGACACTAATGTGATTACAGTGCTGACATTACACTGACTAGGCCGTCCTCTGTTGTGCTGCTGTGCCTCTGGGCCTTGGGATGTTTTGTGGTTTCTTCTTCAGTTAGTTACTTTGTTTTAAAGTAGAAACTGATATTTTTACCTAATTAATTCTAACTCAAATTATCTTCTTAACAAGAGCATGTAAGTGATGTATTGCAAAATCAATCATAAGTTATTCTGACTGTTAACATAGAGTATTGTCTATAAGAACTCGTGTCCTTATCTATGTAAATATTTGGGAAATGGTGTCAGGCATGATAATGACACTAGCAAAATTAATCCCAACTACTACAAAATTGAAGTAAAATGATGATCACTCTAGAAGGTATACGTAGAACTGATAAATTTGCACAAGGCTGATCATCCTGTTAGGTATATATATAACTGAAATTTTGCTGAAGTTTTGTCAGCACATGTGAAAAATAGGCAACTGCTAGTCACACGGAATGTAATGCTATTGTACTCAATAGGTTTAGGTAGTTGATTTATTAAACGGATAATAATTATTCAATCATTTTGATGGTGTGTTGAAAAGGGTTATCTCTCTCTCTCTCTCTTGGTATTGAGAGCACTAGAACTGCTAGTTAAATGCAAACTCAATAAGACTCTGGAGCTGCTCTTGTTGCCAATCTGGTAATTCCTCTCGGCTGTTGAAAGGGCGATGTTTTCCATCCATCCTAGCCATCCTTGCCAATTAATCAGTAGTGCCATTGTATTCGCTTGGAATATTGCTAATCTCGCAATGCTCGATCTTCTTGATGCTTCTTCTACATGTATTAATGCCCTTTGGCCATCAGCTGGGGGCCTCCCGTTGGTTCAGTTCCCTAACTAGCTGCAAGTTATCTGTGAAGATTTGCGCTTGCTCTCTTCAAAGGTTGATGAGTTCCCTCACTCCAACCGACACTGCTGCTAGTTCTCTTATTGTTGAGCAAGAGTTTGTTACCTTGTTCCCTGCAATACAGAACCTTCCGTTAGTAGTCACAACAATAAAGGCCAAGCTTGCCTTACCTTCATTACCTCCCATGAACAATCTATGAATAGCTTGTGGTATTTGAATTCTTTTGTCCATGTTCTTTTGGCACAGACTGCCATCTCCATAGTTGGTGGTTGTTGTGTGAAGTACTCTACTGCCATGTGCATGCATACGCCTTGCCATTGTTTTAGGGTCACTGATTGTGCTTCTAAAGACTTTGTTGCACCTTGCCTTCTAGATTTGCTAGAGGGTATTCCCTGCTACTACCACTTCCTCTAGGGAAATAATGTGTCCCCAGCCTTCTTTCAACCATCCATCTTCCTAATTCACATAGGTCCTTATCTTCTATTCTGCATTCCTTCAAGTATGCACTACTTTTTATTTCTTGCCATATTGATATTGTCCACCTACTGATACTGTCCAATGCAATCATAGATCAAGTGGTGAATAGTTTCATTACTCATACCACATAAGACACATGATTCATCAGGCCCAAGGAGATGTTAAACAGATACCACTTGGTGGGCAACCTACCATGAAAGAACTTCCCATGAATATCTGAACCCTAGGGGCAATTCTAAGCATCCATAAATTCCTCCAGACTTTCTATGTTGCTCCAGGTTCCTATTCCCTACAAATATTTCATAGATAGCACTGGTGAGTGATTTACTCCCTTTCATGTATCTAGGTCCACTCCTTGCTTTGAATTCCTTGTTATGGCTTCCTGCTTTTAATGATTTCAATAGTTTGTGGAGGAAAGATCTCTTATATCACCTTCTTATCTGACTGTTCTCCATCCCAAAGTTGACCCACCTACATATTGGTTTGTTCAAAGTCCATGTTTATGTATGTCGGTTTCAAACATATTGGCATATCAAATACCCATGCCTCCTAGACTATTGAGTCTTCTGTTTTAACCTTAGTTGGCATAATGTTTCCCATTAGCTTGAGTGCAGTTGACTGTATGGTCATGTAAATCGAAGAGTTGTTCCTATTTTGTTTCCCTACCCATCTTCCAAATTGACTATAGTTGGTATTCATCATCATTATACAATGTTTATTGTCTAAGTTAATTAGTTGTAGTACATGCTTTGACATCAGTGCAGATTTCCTAATCCTTAAATCCCTAACTCCTAGGCCACCCAGGCTTTGCATTGGATATGGTATTCCAATTAACCAAATGGATGCCTTTTCCATCATTGTTGTTGCTCCATATAAACTCCAAGATACTTTTGTAATCTAGTTAAGTATTGTGATAGGGTGGTTATAAACAAAGACACGTGGCACACAGATATCCAAGCATGTGCATGTCACACGGTATAAGGCTTACTTCCTCTCGTGGTAGAGCTCCTCCACCTCGAATTCATTATAATTTCCGAGGTCCTCATGGAGGAGCTTCGAAACTTTATGAAGGCGAGCCACCTTCAAATCCTCTTCCAGCAGTTCTCAATACAGCATATCTCGAGATCTTCTAGAAGCTCGGTCGACATGTAAAGCAGTTAAAGCGGTTGGAAAACGGTTAAACGGTTGAGATGCCAGCTTGGAGTCTAGAAACTTCTAGAACCGTGCTGAGCTGGATTTGCTGAGTTGGCATGGCACCCACGTGCTAGAATTCAGTGGCTTCTTCTCCAAGCATCACCCCAGTCTCCAGGCCCTATAAATACCCCTGCCCCCCAGTAGAGAAGGGAGGGATTCCTGATCCGGCGAAGCCCTGTCTCTCTGGCGACTGGAGCTTCATTCCATCTCCTCCTTCTTCTCTTCTTGAATTTTCTCTCTTTCAAGCTCATCAATGGAGCTTCATCTTGTAATCATGGTGGAAGATCTAGTGAATTTCATCTCCCATGGAGATGACCGTGGTTTTTTCCCCATTTTTGGGGTTTTCCACGTTATTTGCTGAGTCCTCTTTACTTTCTGAGTTTTTCTCTTTGATCTCTTGATTTCCTCCTTTCCATTTCAATATAAATTCAAAGTGTCGGTCGAAATTGGGGTTTGATCCAATTTTTGCACCAACATATTGCATTTGGGATTGCGTAAGTGTTAAGTTGATAGGTAGGTAATGCCATAATCACTGCATTAACCAGTGTTACTCTTCATGCCATTGACAAATTCAGGGCTTTTCAGTGGGCTAGTCTTCTCTCTACATTCTCCACTAATGGCTTAAAATAGATATTATTGACTCTACTTGGTGAAACCCAGCTCCCTAAGTATTTAACTGGGAAGAAACCCTGCTGCATTACAAGTATTTCTAGTATTGACCTTTTAACCCTTTTATTGAACCGGGATGGAAATAAGATTTCAAATTTGGATAGATTTTCTCTTTGACCTGTTAAGTCTGTATATATCTTGTAAACATATGTTAATTCCCCTTGCCTCCTTTCTAGTGGCTTTGCAAAATAGGAGAAGATCATCAGCATAAAGAATGTAGTTTATGTTGACCTCCCTTTGGATTTGTATTCCCCTGACTAGTTTTAAGGTTTCAACTTTATTTAAGATGTTTGTCAGAACTTGGGCTACTAGAATGAATAAATAAGGGGAAATGTGATCCCTTGACTTATCCTTGTTCTTGGCTTAACCCAACTGCCTACCCTGCTATTAATAATGAATGCAACAGTTGTGGGTTCTATACAAGCCCTAATCCACTCTACCTATTTCACAGGAAACTTCATTTTATTGAGAACAACTTAGATGGCATCCCAACATAGAATGTCATATGCCTTTTCCATGTCTAGCTTCACCATTAGCATTGGGTGGCCCGTGGTGTTAGTTTGTAATGAGTGAGCTACCTCTTGTGCCATAAGAATGCCATATGCTATATTCCTACCAGCTATGAATGCATTTTGCTCTTTGCCTATCAATGTATCCATTACACCCCTTATTCTATTTGTAAGGATTTTAGTTATTGTTTTATAGTTAACGTTACATAGAGAAATTGGCTTGAAATTAGTAACTTTCTATGGTTGTTCCTTTTTGGGAATGAGGGTAATGTATGTTTCGTTCCAACTATGTGGCGTATGTCCATAATAAAAAAGGATAATAGCTCTGACTATAGAGTTTCCAAGTACATTCCAGTATGCTTTAAAAAAGTTCGGTGTTGAGACCATTAGGGCCCGAGGCTTTACCTATGGGCATTGTTGACAATGGACTGAAGATTTCATACCTTGCGACTAGTTTGATGAGCTCTATTCCTTGCTCCTCACTAAGTACTGGCATGTCTTCTGCTAAGGCTTCAAGTACATTGTTTACTTCCCTGTCTTGTCTACCCTGCCAAAGTTAATGTAGAAAGTAATAAAATGGTTTTCTATCTCCTTAGTGTTTGTTACTATCCTTCCTTGATCATCCCTCATTTGATTGATTCTGTTGTAGTGCATGTGTCTTCTGGTTAGTTGGTGAAAGAACCTGGAGTTGTTATCTCCATTGTGAAGCCAATTAGCCCTTGATTTGTGTGCCCAAAAATTAGTATTTTGTCAGAGTAAAGCTTGTTGTTTATTATACAATATTCTAAGTTGGGTCTCTACCCTATCTAGCATCCTTGACACCAAAGCTATCCATCAACTCTAATTGTGTAATTTCCTCTTCAATTCCTTTTATTTTAGTTTCTAATCCCATTGATAGTCCTCTGCAATTTTTTAATTAGTTCTTTTCTTAATTTATGAAAATTATGACTAGTAGTGTGCATGGGATTCTTCCCCCTTCCCTCCTTCCTCCTTATAGTCTCTACATTGTTCCTACATTCACTAGTGGCTAACCAATTGATATCTATTATAAATGGCCTTGTTCCTTTCTGTATCTTATGGTGACAGTGTATTAATAGTGGACTATGGTCTGATTAGCATCTAGGTGACACCTGGATATTATATGAACCTATGATATCATGCCAGAATACATTGGTTAGGATTCTGTCAAGTTTGGCCCATGACTTGCCCGTCCTTTTCTGCTTATTAAACCATGTAAATTAGGGCCCATAGTGCTTCAGCTTAGTGAGGTTACAACTAGATAAGAAGAAGTTAAACATTTTGGTTTCATTCTTGTTCCATATGTTCCTGAACCTCCACTCTTTTCCTTACTGCTCCGAATAGCATTAAAATCTCCTAAGAGAATCCACGGCCCGTGAGTGTTGGAAAGAGATGAAACTTTAGCCCATACATCTTTTTGTTCTCTCATTACTTGGCTATTATACACTATTGATGCTACCCACGATTGACAATCAGTACAGTTAACACTAAGTGAAGAACATACCTAGATTGCATAATTGGTGTAACGATGCCTATTCCCTTCTTTCAGAGAGCAATGATACCTCCCGAATAGCCTTTGGACAGAATTGTTGCCCAATGCTATCTCCCTAAAAATATTTTACAAAATCTTTCGACCCTATCCCTATTTGCTCTTGTTTCTACAAGACAGATTAACTATAAGTCATATTATTTGATAAGGTGTTTATACGGGTTAATCTATCCCGCCCTGAAGCTCCTCTATAATTCCAGATTATAAGCTTCATAAATTAATTTGGATATGCATCTCCTGATCTTCCTCCTCTTCTCGACGTCCTTTCTCCAAGGCTTGTTCCTGTATATCAGTTGCTCGTTTGCTCCCATTACAATTAAATCTTTTTCTTTCAGCTTCTTTGAGGTCCATTACGTCACCAGTATTAGGGGGATTGATGCACGCAAAACTATACATGACACTTCTCCCACAAGTATACGGGGTCGATCAAGTAGTAAAGTACCCAAAGGTAGGATAGTCGAATGCACAGGAATGGTCACTAGTACTGGTTATCCTCTATTACCTAACCTAACTATAAGAAGAGTTGTAAAATCAATCTAGTGGAATTATCCTAACTAAAAGCTAATGCGAGCTATTGGTAGATTAGGGGAAATCAGAGATGAAAGGATGGCACCTCGGATTACAATCCCCCTGGATTCCCTTGCTAATGACCTATTCCTTATTACCGGCTACTTGCTAATAATTCCTGGAGGGTGTAACAATACACTTCTCAGCAAAATACCCAATCTCTCATGATGCTCATACACACCCTAACACCCTTGTTTGACTAAAAACCTATCTAGATGAATCCCAGAGCCGATGCTACTCTCTAACCATTCCGAGTCACCGTACAAACACTTGTGGTGCTGGATGTTCTAACCTACTGAGGTGATGGAAAAGCACATAGAGATGCCTAAACAGATGCTAATTCTAGGCTAATAAAACGCCGGGCAGGGTAGTGATTAACCTGTGGGCGGTGGTAACCAGGGGATTGACAAAAGAACAAGAAAGGGGGAGGACAAACAGAGAAGAAAGTCTCTGAAACTTCAAAGGAAAAATATTATTCAATAATCAATGACTAAAATTCAACCCACAAGCCGGGTTTAAATAGCATGAAAAAAAACTAACATAGATAACCCAAAAAACCTATCTTCTTATCCAAATTTGCCCAAATCGTCAAATATTGGTTCAAAAGAAAAACTTATCTAATTATAAAATAATT
This sequence comes from Dioscorea zingiberensis, assembly GCA_026586065.1. NCBI lineage: Eukaryota > Viridiplantae > Streptophyta > Magnoliopsida > Dioscoreales > Dioscoreaceae > Dioscorea > Dioscorea zingiberensis. The sequence goes on along the minus strand of CM048818.1, from coordinate 48,377,369 downwards.
AAACAAATTTGATAACTCCCAAAAATCCGAGATCGAATCGAATCAAATCCTATCCTAAATTGGCATACGAAGTATTACCAAAAATGAAAAAAAAAACACCGAAAAACAAAGAAACGATGGGAGAAACAGTGGAATTTGAGGATGAAGGAAGGGTCCATCGAGCAAAGCTGATGGACCCCACTTGCGTGTCGAGATGACTTTCCGAATTGGGGTTAAGGGCACGAATCCAATGCCTGTAGCCAAAGTTATGGCCAAAATACCGAAACGTGTCCAAAGTGCTCCCCAATTCCGGACTTGGCTCGATCACCTTCCCCCTTTATGTCGGTCTGCCAAGTCGTAGTATGCCAAAGTTCTCATGGTGCAATCAGACAGTTAAGCATCGTCTGACTCAGGCTCTCCTGCATCATAATTCAATACAACTCCATAATTATCCAACAGGAACACATCCATACCAATGCTATTAGATGATTTGGGCTCATGCACAAGATAACCAAAGAGAATTGCAAGCACAAACAAGCAAGATGCTACACAGGAATTATTTAATAAGCAAAACCAAATAAATATAGGAAATAAGCAACGAGTTCATTCTAGGGTTCAGGTGTCCGAGGCACCACAGAAGGTTTAGCCTCTCATACTACGAACTATCATAACTAAGATGCAAGAAAAGGGTATACAATCAGACATAGAATCTTCCCTGGATAACACCTCCTCTGCCTTAAATTCTTCTTGTCAAACACCGGTCGTCGCTGTGGAAATCGCCCCGAGACTGCTCTGCCAAAAGTTGATTATTAGGGTTCCATAGATGGCCTTTTATAGATTTCAAATCAACAAAGTACGACCGTGTTGACCTAAACACTCCCGTGTTCATCTTAAGCACACCCGTGCTCATGGTCTGGCGATGCAGTTAACCGTTTTTCAATAAACAGAGAGTTGTACGGGATTGAACATGCCCGTGCTTCATCAGCACACTCGTGTTAAGTAGGAGCACGGCCGTGCTCTTCTTTATATGTGTATTCTTTTGCCTTTTTTGCTTCGAGATGTCTGTTTCCTATTCCTTTTGCTCCTGGGTACCTGCTTACCTGTCCAATCATACAAAAAAATACCCAAAGTAGCACAAAAATAGAGAATCAATGCTAGGAAATGGTACAAGTGCATGTGAATATAGGGAAATTTATGTATAATCATGCACTTATCAGGGGTCCTCTACATCTAGCATCTCATCTTCCCTTTCTTTCCCTTTCTTTTGATCTTTGAATTTGATTAAGGCTTAAATACATTGTTAATCCTTGTACTATGCCCCAAAGTTCATTTTCGTCCCTGTACTTTAAAAATGTTCAATACGGTCCCTGTACTTTGCATTTTTTTCAATACAGTCCCTAGGGTTGACGTAGCAGCCACGTGGCATACGAGCTGAATACATTAATATTTTTATGCTGACCTGGCATCTGTTGTGGCATGCTGACGTGGCACAGTAAATGAAATTTTAATATGTTAAATATTTCATGCTGATGTGGCAGGTGACATGGCATGCCATGTCAGCATGACATGATGACGTGGCATGCCACGTGGCAATAAAAAATAAAAAATTCTAAAAAAATCAGAAAAATCTAAAAAATAACAAAAAATCTGGGTGCTTGCCATATGTCAAAAAAATTTAAAAAAATCTAAAAATTAGAAAAAAAAAGTCCAAGAGCTTGCCATGTGTCAAAAAAATAATAATAAAATCTAAAAAATAAGAAAACCAGGATTTTTCTAACAAATAAATAAATAACAGAAAAAGGGAAAAAAATCCATGATTTTTTTTCTTTTGATATTTTTTTTATTTTTTGATTTTTTTTGAGACGTAGCGGCAAACTCCTTAATTTTCCCTTTTTTTAGAATTTTTTTATTTTTTTGACACATGGCAAGCTCCTTGAGTTTTTTATAATTTTTTAGATTTTTTTTGTAAATTTTTTTGACACGCGGCAAGCACCCAGATTTTTTGTTATTTTTTAGATTTTTTTCTGAATTTTTTAGAATTTTCTTTTTTTTTATTGCCACGTGGCATGCCACGTCACCTGCTACTCCAGCATGAAATATTTAACATATTAAAATTTCATTTAATGTGCCACATCAGCATGCAACATTAGATGCCACTTCAGCATAAAATATTCATGTATTCAGCTCATATGCCACGTGGCTGCCACGTCAGCCTTAGGGACTGTATTGAACAAAAAACACAAAGTACAGGGACCGTATTGAACGTTTTTAAAGTATAGGGACGAAAATGAACATTGGGGCATAGTACAGTGACGAGCAATGTATTTAAGCCTTTGATTAACCAGGTTAAGATGAACATTGGAGTCTCTATTACTAACTTGAGCCGCATACTCCTTGTTTTTAATTGGGTAGTAGCTATGAGACTTAATTGTGCCTCATCCATTAATAATAAGATAAATTGAATGTCATCGCACTTGTCAAAATTATGTTTTAACCACATTTTCGATCCTTCTCTACCCCCTTGGATTGTTCTATAACCGACTCGAGATCGGCTCACACTCACATCTCCTCCTCTTCCCCTATACACATGACTGCTCCCTTCCCCATGAATCAAGGGCTCTCTAAGCCTTGGTTCTTCACCCGAGGCAAGCCCTTTCCCCTCCCGAGGTGGCATAGCCTCGAAACAAGTCTTGACATAACGATCCCTGTAAGTCCTTGGGACGTGCTAGCTATCAGAGATTTCCATAACCTCATTAATGCCTTCTTCTTCATCATCTGAGTAGAGTCCTCGGGTGCTGCCATGTGTCCAGGTCTATGTGTTGGCCACGAACGTTTGAGTCTCACGTGCCTCGCACCTGCCTGCTGAGCGATCGTTAACCTCGTTAGCCATCTCTCAACGGGGATTTTTCTAACCACCGGTACACGGCCGCATGACTATTGTTATCTCACAAGCATCTTGGGTCCAAACCTTTGTTCTCCTTTCTCCATAATCTCCTGTGCCTGCTTAGGTGTAGTGTTCCGGAGGTCTCCTGTATTTTGAAAGGATGAAGTGGCCTTGTTAGTCCACGACCCTTTCCTTTTCAGGTCTGGCGGCTGGGGCTCGGTTTTGGCTATATCTCGACGGCTCGTAGGGGCCTCTTGATCACACTTTTTAGCACCATGACCTTCAACACCATAGTTATAACAAAAAAGGAAGTTTTCAAATAATATAGCAACAAAAACTCTAGAATCGGATGTTTTAACACAAGCTCCTCTCTTGAGAGGATGGTTGAGAGTTATCTCAATACAGACTCTAGCATAGAGATCCTGGTTCATTTCCAAGGTTATTTCATCAATCTTCACCAACCTTCTGAAGTAGGAGCACATTGCCTCAAGGGCTTCCGACATCCAGAACTCTGTTGGCAAGTGATGTAGTTGTACCCAAAGGATAGCAGTAGTGAGTCTCTCGAATATAGGTTGAAAATTCTCCCTCTAGCGAAGGAGATGCAATACTAGGTTGTTCAATGTCCACGGTCCTTCAAAGAGGACCATTTCTACATCACCTCATAAGAACATTTGATTAAAAAATACTCATTAGGCATATCAGCAACTGAGAAACAACCTAGTTCACCCACAACCTTGGCAAAACCTCCCTTACCACCTCTAGTGGTCGGGCCTTACCCAAAAACTTACTATATATTGTGAGCCGCATGTTGTCCTAGGCTTGAGCCAGTACCTCATCCTCCAAAATGATGGTGTCCACTACCGTCTCTTTTAGTTTTTTCACCGTCAGACCTGGAATCAGAAGGGTCTCCGTTTCTCCTCTGCCTCCTTGGTTCTTAACAATATTGGCCCTTGTGCATGCTCCTCTAGTACCATTATTCCTTCTATGAGGCCCCTGCACAGATCCAAGATTGACATATCTTTTATCGGTACGGTTATCTGTCGCTTCATAGGGGTTTCCTAGCTCATCGTGGCTCCGTTCCCCATGCTGATGGAGGTTCACCTTGTGTCTTCCACCCTGGAACCCTTGGCCGATTGGGATCTCCTTCACGTGACTGATTGTGGACCCCTTCCCTTTCTCGGCTCCCTGGTCAACCTGCAAAACAGAGGCAAACGAAGAGCCCCCTTGTGTAACCGGAATGGAAATCAACTGGTCCCCAAGGAACTTCAAAGGCAGGATGCATGATAGCATGGGCTTTTTCTCCATTGCTCCTCCCCCGCCTACCAGGTAAGTGGTGGGAGGTTGTTGCTTAGGGGTTTGCGCAGAGGGAAATCGCCTGGTTCCGAAGAACGAGCTTTGGAGTGTTTGTTTGATTCCCTCTGAGAAAGCTCTAAGGGATATCTCTTTTTCCTTCCAAGAAGTTTACAAATAGTAGTGCTATTCTAGGTGACATGGTATTTAATTTTTAACGAGTTATCTAACCAACCATTGGCGGGTAAAATAATGGTCAAAGTTAATTGCATCATCATCATGAGATGAACAAACTACCCTCAATTGTCTATCTTACATGAATACTCTGCTAAACAGATGTTGACTAATTAATCACTTGAATCTTCATGTAACAATGAATATTAAAAAAAATTACAACAAATACAAATAATTGGCAAGTAAAATAATGGTCAAAGTTAATGGCACCATTATCATAAAATGACCAAACTACATTCAATTGTATATCTTAGTTGAATACTCTGCTAAACAGATGTTGACTGAACTTGAATCTTCATGTAACAAAGACAAGTAAAAAAAACTAACAACAAATACAAATAAAGAATATTCCCTAGCCTCTTTTTCTTCATTCGTTGTCCCCTCGAACAAGCTTCATCTTCTCGATGAGATCCTGCCCAGTTGATGACCTACTAACCACTTGTCTGTCACCATCGTGGGAGGATTATATGCGTACTATAATTGAAGCGTTAGCAATAGGTTGATTTGCATCTTGGCCATTGTAGTGGTTGCATAAGTGAGGATGAAGGCCAAGTGCCAGAGAAGACTGTATGCTAAACATCCATCTTCCATATCTGGGAAAATGGGTCACGTCCCGCTTAGAGAAAGATAGGTAGCTCCCCCATCCACTCCTACCAGATGTAATTTATATTTGTTGGATCTTTCTACATAATGTTGCTTGCAAAGAATACTATAGCAAGAACTCATGTGCACGTATCGAACAATTAATAAAGTGGTAAGTAAATATCAAATCCTTCGAGGAGTTGCTACAAAACTGACGCCGGTCGGGGTAGCCATTATCCCGCAAGCTAGCTGTAACCTAAAGATCGCTAGGAAGAACGCGAGAAGTCATCCACACAAGAGAGAAACATATCTCAAATTTAAAACAATTTCATAAAAATCAAGGCTTACTGAAAAACTAACCTACAAGCCGGGTTAAATAGCCAAAAACCCAAACTTAAAATTTAAAACAAACTAAACACTTATCCGAAATCCTAGATAAAATCGGATTTAAATCCTATCATAATTTGACAAACTAATAATTACCAAAAATGATAAAAAAATATCCAAAAATAAAGTTTTGAAGGGAAAACATTGGAATTTTGCATTGAAAAAGGGACAAATAACTAAATTACATCATTTAGCTCGGATCCACCTACATCAGTTACCCTGGGTTAGAAAGAACTCACCCTCAAGTTCACAACAATGTCTTCAGAATCCATGAAACAATCATGGTGTTGGAAATCCTCATTCGGAACCTGCCCACGATGACCATGATCAAAATCATGCACCGACAGACGCCGATATAACCCTGTGACTTGCCTTTGCAAATCCTCAATCATCACCTTCTGAATGTTACGATAATGGCATTGGACTTCCTTCTTCTAAACTTGCCCATGACGACTGAGATCGAAATCGCACGTCGTTAGACGTCAGGATAATTTTGCGACTTGCCTATATAGATCCTCGCTCCTCACATCCTTGAAGTTTCGATCACGGTCCTGGACCTCCTCATTCGGAACCTGCCCACGACGATCGAGACCTCGACCTCGACCTCGACCTCCACTAGCCATTGATGCCGATGTGATCTCGTCCCAGGAATATGTTGAGCTCTGGTACGAACTGACACCGAGCGGGGTAGCGATTATCCCGCAGGCTAGCTGTAACTTAAAGATCGCAAGGAAGAACGCAAGAAGTCATCCACATAAGAGAGAAACGTATTTCAAATTTAAAACAATTTCATAAAAATCAAGGCTTACTGAAAAACTAATCCACAAGCCGAGTAAAATAGCCAAAAACCTAAACTTATCCAAACTTAAAATTTAAAACAAACTAAATACTTATCCAAAATCCTATATAAAATCGGATTTAAATCCTATCATAATTTGACAAACTAATAATTACCAAAAATGATTAAAAAAATATCCAAAAACAAAGTTTTGAAGGGAAAACATTGGAATTTTGCATAAAAAATGGGCCAAATAACTGAATTACATTGTCTGGCTCGGATCCTCCTGCATCAAAAACTTTGTTTAATACCAAAATTGTATCAATCTAGCCTTATCCAACAATTGAATAGCTTGGTGATTTCATACTAGAAACTAAACATCAACAAGGAAGCTATATAAGTGCTAAATTGTGGTAAACTTTATGGATTGGTGACTCTAGGATTGTGATTTCTCCTGGCAATCTGTTTAAGGCTGATCATTCCCGTCCTTCTTGATTTGATGAATAAAGTTTCTAATCTAGAGCACTATTATATTCTTAAGAATCTTTCGAGTACTTAAGAACATATCCTCCATCATCCATTCCCTATTTTTATGAGAAATGGTACAATAATGGATTTAATAATTGCTAGTTCTATCAAAATTATGAATCAAACATGAGTATATGCCTATCTCCCTGGATAATCGATCCATATTATACCCTAATATGAGATCAAACATTCATTGTACAATCTAAGGGTAGCCTTAAATTCCCTTTGTCAAGTTTATCTAGGGTATCCAATTCAATCAATGATTTTTCAATATAATGAAGCCATTAAACACAAGATTGCACGAACAAATCATACATTCATCTAATCAAGAAGAAAAAGAATTCAATGGATTCACATGCCAAGATACATCACAATCCTAGATGAAAGTTTAGCTCAAGATTACAATCATCATTATGTACATCAAAGGGTCAAGAATCACATCTATTACATCTATTACAAGAATTTAAATGACCAGCGGAGAGATTAGATGAAACTAGATGAAGATCTTCATCCTTTCTCTCAAGAACAACTCTCCTCCTCTCTTGATTGCCCACAAAGCCTTTCCAATTCGTCTCAAAGTCGAGAATGTTCCAAAATTTCAAAATCGGGGTATTTATAGTCGGCCCAGCAACCGTGGTGCCATCTTTTGGGAGGCACCTGAAGGTTGGTCGTTGTTGCACCAAATCTCTGCCCCTTGGGTTAGGCGCTTCGACGCTCAAATATTATCCACTTTGATAGTTAGGTGTTGCAGTGCCCAACTCATGTTTTCCCTGATAATAATGGCATTGGATTTCAAACACTTGTTTTCTTCTTTTTTTTCGACACATTCTTTCACTCAAGTTGGTGTTCCTTGTTCCACACATCTTCAACCTTTCAAGGAACACAACAATGTTAAATTAATGCTTCCAAATCAACATCTAAATCAATGAAAAAAAATAAGCTATGAATTGTGAGTTTGAGACAAAAACAAAGGCCATGATTTATGAAATATGACTCTAAATCCTAAAATATTGCCAAATTAAGTATGCATAGATGTAAGAATATAGCTTTATTTCTAGAGCTAACACACCTCCAAAATTAAGATGTTGCTTGTCCTTGAGAAAAAAATATATGTGATTGTCATTCACTATCACAAAGAAAAATATAGGTTGTCTCTCTTCATGTCCACAATTATTATCCCGCGACGTTGACTCATGATCAAATTTGGACAATTTCCAAGCAAACTATGAATTGAGTAAGATTTCTGCATTCTAGATAGGATTACGATAATGTGATTATAGCTAGGTACATGAATCTCAAGCATTGTTTTTCCATTCTCTTTACTAGAGTAGATTGCATATCTAAAGAGATCAAAAGGGTTCTTTAAGAATGAACTATGGTTATATAAATGACTTTCTATCACTCTAATCATTTCAATCACTCAAGCTTGTATGTGCATTTTTTTTAGTAGTCATGGAAGTGCCCTGTACTCTTTGTGGATACTTCTTAGAACCACGTATTTTTGCGGGCAATTTATAGTATCTTGTACCTTTTGCGGGTACTTTTTTTTTTATAGCCTACTTTTGATGCTAAAATTTTTTTATGCACATATTCAACTGGAGTAACCCAGGTGCTTAAAAATGAAGTGCACATAGATGGGAATCATTTCAATAGTACCCTAAATCATATCTCTTTTCTAAACTTCCTGTCTCAAGAGGTACTCAACAAGTTTTTGCTCATTCTTGCTAATTATAATCACAATGACATAACCTGTCTCTAAAAAGTGACAAATTAATACAATAGACTGAATGCTTAATGTGAATAATAATTTATAATGAAAAACATGCTCAACTTTCCTCAAGATTTAATATATGTCTACACAATCACATTACCAATATCACAAGATAATTAGTTTTCATCATAGGATGAGATCACCCAAAACATGTCACTAGAGGAGTTCATATCAAAGACAAAAGATAGCAAAAGTCAAACATTAACACAATCACCTACAAACTTAAATATGGCATTGTCCTTAATGGCAAAATAAAAGAGAAAGTAGAGACTTCCCCATCGAAGTTAAAGCTTTATCCATCTTCGTCCTCATCCTCCTCTTCTTTTTCATCTTCATTTCGCTCTTCTACTATGGTCGGATGTTCATTTTGAAAAGATTTCGCATAAATTTCAGTCTAGAAACTCCATTATTTTTACATTATGTCAACCCCTAAATTTATGTATAGTCCTGCAAAAAGGTGATGAGAAAGAAAACATAAAGCTAGAAGAGTTATGAAAGCTAAACTAACAATGAAACTAAAAGTTGAAACAAATCAAAAGAGAGTCTAAAAACTTGGGTTGCCTCCCAAGAACCGCTTAGTTTAGAGTCTCTAGCTAGACTTCCTCAAAGCATTAAGGGTCTGATAAATTGATAGATGTTTTATTATGATCAACACTCTCTCCATGATAGTGCTTCAGTTTTGGTAGAATACACGGAATAATCCTTTTACTTTTCTCTCTCTAACCTTTTGGTTCCTCTACTCAAAAAAAGCAGAATTTAGTCCCTCTACTTTTGAGATAGTGTCAATGTAGTCCAAAATTCAATAGGGGCGTTAACCTCCATTAATTCATGCTGATGTGGCTTTTTTTAGATTAAAATATTGATAAAAAATTATTAAAATATTAATAAAAATAAAAAATAAAATAAAATTAACCACTCCTCTCTCCTAAAAAATAAAATAAATATTATTAAAATATTTTAATAATTTTACAAATTAATATTTTAATCTAGAAAAAGCCACGTCAGCATGAATTAACGGAGGTTACGACGCTATTGAATTTTGGACTACATTGACACTATCTCAAAAGTAGAGGGACTAAATTCTGTCTTTTTTGAGTAAAGGGACCAAAAGGTTAGAGAGAGAAAAGTAAAGGGATTATTTCGGGTATTCTACCTTCAGTTTTTGGCCGTTTATGAAGAATGATTTTTGAGCCACTCGTCAAATAGTTCTACCGCTCCATGCAAAGTTACCTTGACAACAATGAATGGTCCTAACCACTTTGACCTCTGCTTTCCCAGGAATATTTTAAGCAATGAATTGAAAAGGAGTACTTGCTGTCTGGGTTCAAAGTGTCTTGAAACTAACTTGTTTTCATGGCATCTCTTGGTCATCTCCTTGTAGAGCTTGGCATTATCATCAACTTGCAATTGGAATTCATCCATTTCGTTCAGTTGCAATAATTGTTTTCACTAGCGGCCTGAAGATCAAAGTTGAGTTTTCTTGATTGCACAATATGCATTATGCTCTAAGTTGATTTATAAGTAACATGCCTTCCTGAACACAAGTCTATATGGTGACATCCCAACTGGCGTTTTATATGCAGTCCGGTATGCCTATGGTATGTCATCAAATATTTTGGGCAAATCTTTTCTTGAAGGTCATATAGTGTTCTCAAGTATTCATTTAATCTCCAGGTTAGAGATTTTGACTTGGCCTTTAGTTTGTCGGTGGTCAGGTATGGAGATCTTGTGAGTAACCTCGTATTTTGCAAGTAATCCTTCAAAACTTTTGTTAGAAAATGAGATACCTTTTGCTAATGATTAACCATGATTTGCCAAATTGTGTGAGCACATTTTTTTTCAAGAAATTTATGAAAACCTTATATTCATTCATTAGAAGGGCTATTACTTCCACCCACTTTGGCACATAATCCATAGTCACAAATATATAATTGTTGTTAAAGGACGGGATGAATGGACTCATGAAATCTATACCCCACACATCAAACAGCTCCACCTCCAGAATATTGTTCAATGGCACAACATGATGGTATGATATGTTTCCACTCATTGACACTGATCACAAATGGCTACGAACTTATTTGCATCTCTAAACAATGTAGGCCAATAGAAACCCGACTGAAGAACTTTTTCAAATGTTCTTCCTCCAAAATGTCCTTCATAGGAGGTAGAGTGTCAATGCTTCAAGATCTCCTTCATTTCAACTTCAAGAAAACACCTCCTTAGCACATGGTCAACACCTTGCCTGAAAAGATAAGGTTCATCCCATACAAGGTGTTTTATCTCATGCAAGAATTTCTTTTTTATTTGAAAATACATGCGTGTTGAAAACACTTTGCTGACAAGATAATTGACAATATCAACATACCATGGAGTTTAATTCACATTAACAACAAATAATTGCTCATCAGGGAATGTCTCACTAATTAAGGTGTGGTCTTTCGCATGTACTGCCTCATCAAGATGAGACAAATGCTCCATTACTTGATTCTCAGTTCCTTTTCTATCCCTGATCTCTAAATCAAATTCTTGTAAAATTAAACAACCCAACAAATCAGTCGAGCCTTCAAATCCTTCTTGTCAATCAAATACCTAATGGTTGAATGATTAGAAAAGACTATCACTTTGGCCCAAATCAAGTAAGCTCATAATTTATCAAATGCAAATACTATAGGGAGAAATGCCTTCTCTGTAGTTGTGTAGTTGAATTGGGCACCTGCCAATGTTTTGCTCATACAATAAATAAAGTGGAAGACCTTCTCCTTTTACTGCCCTAGAACTTCACAAACTACAAAATCACTTGGATCACACATTATTTCAAACGACTTACTCCAATTTAGGAAAACAATGATCAGTACGAACACCAATCTTCTTTTCAACTATAAGAAAGCTTCCATACAAACATCATGAAAATGAAATAGCACATCTTGCTCTAGCAAGCTGTATAGAGGTTTAGTGATTTTGAAGAAATCTTTGATTAACCTTCTGTGGTAACCTACATGACTAAGAAACTATGAATACCCTTTATAGAAGACGAAGGTGGTAATTTCTCTATGGCTTTAATCTTCGCCCTATCTACTTTAAGGCCCTTGCTAGAGACCCAATACCCTATTCCAATGCCTTCTTGAACCATGAAATGCTATTTTTTCCAATTAAGCACCAAATTTGTATCTTCAATCTCTGTAGCACCTTGGAAAAATTGTGGAGGCATGCCTCAAAGGAATCCCCAAAAATAGAGAAGTCATGCATAAATAGTTTCAAGAATTTTTCTACCATATCAGTGAAGGTTGCCATCATACACCTTTGAAATGTTCCTGGCGCATTACATAACCCAAGTGACATTCTTCTGAAAGCAAAGGTGTTGTATGGACAAGTGAATGCCATATTTTCTTGATCTTCTGGGGCTATAGCAATTTCATTGTATCCAGAGTACCCATCTAGAAAGCAGTAGTATTCTTTCCTAGCTAACCTATCAAGCATCTGACCAATAAAAAGTACAGGATAATTATCTTTCCTTGTGGCTTTGTTGAGCTTTCTATAATACATGCAAATTCTCTATCTTGTAACTGTCCTAGTCAATACAAGCTCATTGCTAGAGTTTTTCACAATTGTGATGCCTCTTTTCTTGGGTAGACATTAAACTGGACTTACCCAAGAACTATCAGAGATAAGATATATGATTCCAACATCGAGGCACTTTATGATCTCTTTCTTCATCACTTCCTTCATTATGGCGTTGAGGCGACGTTGACGCTCAATTGTCGATTTATGGCCATCTTCCAATTAAATCTTGTGCATGCAAAAGGATAGATTGGTCCTCTTTATGTTTGCTAGAGACCAACCAAATGCTTTCTTATATTCCGTTAGTATTGTCAAGAGTTCTCTACTTGCAAATCTGTTAATGCAGCAGAAATGATAACATATAGTGTGTTAGATTCTCCAAGGAAATCATACCTCAAATGGGATGGTAGTTGTTTAAGCTCCAGGCTTGGTAGTTCTTCAAGAGATGTCTTCATTAGGAATGTGGATGTGTTGAACACTTAATTGCTCAAACTTTGTAAAATGTTTGTTCATTCTTGGTGATCCATAAAAAAAAAATTCAAGTACTCCATGTATTCCTCATATTCCTATTCCTCTTCAGTAACAGTGCTGCTTCAAGAGAATTAAAATATCCATTTTCCCCAAAACTGTGAGTGAAAGTAAATCTATCTAACACTAATTGCATAGCAGTGTGCCTCATCATTAGGGGTACTTCATTGCCTTGAATATATTGAAGTTCACTTGTTGGTCTTCAATTCTCATAGTTAACTCCCCTTTTGCACAGTTTTAATTGCCCTACATATAGCTAGAAATGGTCTACCCAGGATGATAGGTATTATGACGCCAGGCGGGGTAGCGATTAACCCGCAGGCTAGCCGGATCCAAAGGGGGATCGCAAGGAAGACGACAAAGAGAAAGATAAACAAAGAGAAATCTATGAAAATCCAAAAGTAATATTATTATTCAGCATTCCATAATAAAAAACTAACCCACAAGCCGGGTTAAATAGCCTCAAAATATTAACCTAGAAACCTTATCATCTAATGTAAATTTGCTAAAATTGACAAATTATTATTTAAAACTAAACTTATCTATATTTAAAACTATAAACAAAACAGAAAACTCTTAAAAATCTAAGATCAATTCGGATTCAAATCCTATCCTTATTTGGCATATAAAATATTACCAAAAATAGAAAAAAGACCGAAAACCCTAACAGCAGATAAAATATTTCTAAAAATAGAAAAAAATAATTAAAAGTCTCTCAAATTTGCCATCCCCATGGGTGGCGCAAAGAGCTTTCTGAATTGGGGTCGAACACATGATTTTGATATCGGTAGCCAAAGTTATGGCTAAAATACCAAACCACACCCAAAACCGACCCAATCTTAGAATTGACTCGATAAGTTCTCATCTTTACGTTAACCAGCTAACCCGGCAACATTCGACTCGAGCCTCCTGCATCAGTCACCTTGGGTTGGAAAGAACTCAACCCCAAGTTCGACTGCACTTCTGTTGGTAGGTCTGGATCTCCATGCTTGATCTCGCTTAAAACCCTAGAGACAGAAAGTAGGTTAGTAGTGTTGGTTACCGAGCCAGGAGGGTTTTCCTCCCATCGGGATTCCAACACAATGCTAGCCCCATCATCGTCATAGATGGGCTCACCAATTTCCTCATCGTAGTCATCATAGATGGGTGAGATCTCCTCCTCCGCATCATCGTTGAAGATGGACAAGATCTCCTCCTCTGCATCATCATTGAAGATGGGCGAGATCTCCTCCTCCACCTCATCGTCGTAGATGGGTTGGTAGATGAGTTGGCCAAACCTCTGATCGCTATGATTATGGTGCTGGACTTCCTCAACCGGAACCTGCCCACGACAACCATGATCAAAATCGATCACCGCTAGACGTCTTGATAATTTCTTGACTTGCCTATGCAAATCCTTGATTATCAAGCTTTGGGTTAACTCGCGACTTACCTTTGTAGATCCTTGTTCATCACCTCTAGGGCTCTCAGGTCACAGTACTGGACTTCCTTATTCGGTTGTTGTCCACCACGTCGACTATGGCCACCACGACCTTCAGGCATTTATGCCGATGCCACAGGAAGAAGACAATCTCTGATACCAACTCACGCAAGGCGGCGTAGCGATTAACCCGCGGGCTAGTTGGATCCAAAGGGGGATCGCAAGGAAGACAACAAAGAGAAAGATAAACAAAGAGAAATCTCTGAAAATCCAAAAGAAAAATTATTATCCAGAATTCAATAATGAAAAACTAACCCACAAGCCTGGTTAAATAGCCTCAAAAGATTAACCTAGAAACCTTATCATTTAATCTAAATTTGCTAAAATTTATAAATTATTATTTATCACTAAACTTATCTAAATTTAAAATAATAAACAAATCATATAACTTATAAAAATCCGAGATCAAATCATATTCAAATCCTATCCTAATTTGGCATATGAAATATTACGAAAAATAGAAAAAAGGCCGAAAACCCTAATTTGGCGAATAAAATATTTCTAAAAATAGAAAAAATATAACATCCCCATGTCGTGTGCGCCACAAAGAGCTTTCCGAATAGGGGTCGAACGCGCGATTCTGATATGGGTAGCCAAAGTTATGGCCACAATACCGAACCATACCCAAAACCGACCCAATCTTGGAATTGACTCGATAACTTCCCGTCTTTACGTTGACCCGCCAACCCAGCAACATTTGACTTGAGCCTCCTACATCATATTACTCTGTCTTTTCCTTAATCCTGTATAATGAAATCAGTAGGGAAGATCAATTTGTCATCCTTGACTAACACAATTCCAAGGTTATTCAACAGGGTTATGTACCAGCAATTTCAACACAATTCCAAGACTATTATCAGGTACTTTCATGTGGTGTTAAATACCATTCTCGCTCTAAAGAAGGATTTCATCCAACTTTCAGTCGGCGATGAACTTGTGCATCCCATAACACGCAACATGGTTGGTTGCTACTCCTACTTCAAGGTGATAGCTTCTTGTTACATGCGTGATCCTTGTAGGCCATTTCATGGATAGTAAGTTTGTTTTAACATTGTAGGACACCATTGGCACTATTGATGGGATTCATGTACCAATTATAGTATCCAAGGATGTAAAAGAAAGTTTCCTAAACATACACAAGTGGGTCACCCAAAATTTCATGGGGATTGTATCCTTCAACACGCATTTTCAGTTTGTATGCTCTGCGTGGGAGGGATCCTCAGCTGATATGCATGTACTGTAGCATTTCTTAGAGAATAGAAGCTTTAGTATCCCTGCAAGTTCAACTAAATACTTATTAATGAACGACAAAAGTTTTCATCCCGCCTCCGCGCAACAACTTACTATGTTTTCCTCAAGTAAGTATTACTTGGCTGATGGTGGCTACGCAAACACAATGAACTTCCTTACACTATAACATGGGGAAAGGTACCTCCTTGTCGGGTTTCGTGGGTGTTGGAGCGGTTTCCATAACCCCAAGGACAAATTCAATTATATGTATACTGGCTTAAGAAACGTTGTTGAGAGGGAATTCAGCTTACTAAAGTGTCGTTTCAAAATATTACATATTGCATCACAATTATTTGTTGAGACTCAATGAGATATTTTCATTGCACGCATTATCCTGCACGACTACATAGGCAAGCATGCCGTACAGTACATGTCCATAGACACCATGCATAGTATTAATTTATGCCAGAAGGAGAGTTTATAGAGGATGTGGAAGAACCATAATTTAATGACTCAAGTAGTGTTCCAATTGGCCAACTCCTCCAAGATGCAATAGCGGGGTTGATGTGGTCGTCGGACGAGTAAAGTTAACAGTGTTCCATTCCTTCTAAATTGGTACTGAGTAAATGATGAGTTAGATTTCCATCTACTGCATGCACGTTCCCTTTGCATTTGGTGTGGATGTGGATTGAAATATGTTCTCTTGACTTATACTTTTTATTTAATTTAGCAAGTATTGAGGTTGCATCACACAACCCTATTAAATCTGGGAGTATAACATTAGACCAGGAATTCACTCTCTTGCTTCCCTACTATCAGACAGGAAGGTTGCCCTTTTCCAGACATGATAGTGTGGGACCTTCCACCACAAATGAAGAAGTGCCACTTATAGTGGGGAAACCTCCAATGTACACGCATAGGTGTCGAACACTTATGGGGATCCTCACAAGTTATATTATATCATATTAAGGCGTCATTTGGGTTAGGTTGGTAATTTCATCTATGACATAGCTTAGTTACTAATTGAAATAACAAAAATTTCATAGTCGCAGTACCAAACTAGGCATATCATACATATTCAATTTACATGATTGGCAGAGTGAGTGGAAGACAGATAATATGATCCAAAATAGTTTTATCACCCCAACTACGATTAAAGTAGTGGTAACAAACAAAACATATAGGTAGAACCCATAACATGATTAAAACCATACAGTCCAAACCTATAAAATAATTATCCGTAGACTAACTGTCACCAAGTCAAGTGTATAATTTCCTAAATGGACGACAATAAACTGCAATAAGTCTAAATCATTGTCTAATCGATATGAGTCCAACTCCAGTTATTGCATCACATCGTTCAAATACTAGTTATATCATCAATCATAACGCCATTTAGATCCTAGTTCATCAATCTCAATCAAACTTCAAGATGTATAAATCAATATCTGAGGAGCATGTCTGTGTCAGAGAAGGCTAGGAGGATGAAATTAAGTGAGAAATAACCCATGCTTCTCCTGCTCTTGAAGGCATGTTGACGGTCCTCTTGTGATGATGGTTGAAGCTCTCTTTGAGTTATTTCTAATTTTCCTCTTCTTGTTCACAGTCAAGGTCCACAACCTGTGTCACCTTGTCATTATGGTCCTAGAGGCCCTCTAGTCAGTAAGACTATCATCCTTGAAAGGTTGATGTTAAACACATTAAGGGTGGTCGTCTCCACATACCACACACTGATAAAATTCCCAACCAAGGATAGTTGCGTAGAACTTTGAGGGGATCAACCACTAGCTTAGTAGTGCTACGTTGCCCTGCTCAAAGGTAAGGTGTAGGAGATACTGACGGTTGATGGGTATGAAGAAGCCGAGGAGAGGCTGCCCAAGAAGTGACGACAGTCGAAGAGTTGGACACAGTGCCGTTAGCTGAGAATAAACTTGGTTAAACAGTTCAAGTCAGGGTCGAGTTACACACCACACAAAGGGAAGAGGTTATGAACTTCCTATGAGGCAGTGCTGAACTTTTTGTATGGTCACCTAAGGACATGTAGGGTGTCAGCAGGAACGTCATCGAGCACCAACTTAATACGGATCTTGCACGCAAGTCGGTGGTTCTAAAGCGACAATGTTTTGCCCTAGAGTGGTAGTGAGCCCCAAAAGAGGAAGTCCAAAAGCTCCTCAAGACAAAATTCATTAGGGAAGTCTACTACCCTGAATGGTTGGCAAACGTGGTGTTGGTGAAGAAAGCCTCAGGAAAGTGGAGGATGTGCTTAGACTTCACCGACCTCAATAAGGCATGTCCAAAAGATTATTTTTCCCTCCCAATAATTGACAAGTTGGTGGACTCCACCTACAGATATGAGATGCTAAGCTTTTTGGACGCCTTCTCAGGATATAATCAGATTCGGATGGCCAAGTCTGATGAAGAGAAGACCTCCTTCACGATTGATAAGGGCAGCTACTGCTACACAGTGATTCCCTTTGGGTTGAAGAATGCAAAGCCACTTTCCAGATGTTGGTAAGTGAAGAATGAGAAGGCCAGCTACCACACAACTAACCTGCAGGAGACCTTTCAGGCACTCTAAGCGCACGGGATGTACCTTAACCCGAGCAAATATGCTTTCAGAGTTTGGTCTGGGAAGTTCCTTAGGTTCATAGTAACCTAAAAAGGCATAGAAGCCAACCTCAAGAAGATCAGGGCTATCCTCAAAATGAGCTCTCCGAAGACTATCAAGGAGATCCAAAGGCTGAACAAGAGATTAGTCATCCTTGGACACTTCATCTGAAGGTCTAGAGAGAAGAACCTCCCATTCTTCCGAGCTCTTCGAAAAGTACCAAAGGTAGAGTAGACCGAGGAGTATGAGGAGGCATTTCAACAGCTCAAGAAATACTTCAGCTTATCGATCCTAACCTAGCCGCTATGACCATATCGATACGAGCTCCTCTCCTTGGCCTAAACATCTCAACCACGCCATATAGCCATGAGCTCTTTTTCTCTGCCTAAACACCTCATCCTCGCTACATCGCCACATAAAAGCTTACTTATAGTTAGGACCCCTACCGACCCAACCTAGCGTGGAACTTCCCAAGTCAACCCGAGCCAAAAGCTGGTCTGTCTCAAAAGTGGGGAGGGGGTAAAGTGATATGAGCTAAGTCTGAAGGTACACGTGGCTCCATCTTGGGCATCCAAGTAAGCAACACAGATCTCCACAACAAACATCCCCCTTAGACATGGGGGTGGTGACCTTGGTCAGGAGAGAGGACAGCGGTATAGCAGAGGATCAGTAGTAAACCAGAGGATAAGGAGTACGGTAGAAGAGCCTTGTTATTATGGGATAGGAGCCGAATTGGGCGGTGACTTATCCCGGGAGTCAGAGATATGAAGTAGGGAGGTTGAACAAAAGAGGCAACGAACTAAAAAATAGGAGGGGAGCTTTCTATTTCGACCTCTCTTCTCAAGAGGGACCTCCCATTGACTTGGGTATTGGAGCTAACCTAGGGCACGATGCTCGCCCTTCTTGTTGTCTCTTTTATAGTAGATTTAAGTTGCCCGAAAGCACTGGCCGACCATCAGAACACTCGTTCGAAGAAGACTCCCATTAGAGCAATCACTCCAGCTATTACTGGTGTTTCCCTCCCTGTCCATCATCCAATCTTATGGAGCATATCACATCCGTTGATCATAATTGACGACTCTTGGTATTAAGGTCTTGTAAAATCCCTTAAAATATTGTAAAATCTTAGAAATACCAAGAGAATTACTTTGCCATGCATTATTTTGATTTGAAAGTAATGTGGATATGTTTTAATTTGTTAAACTTAATTTAGATTGCATACTTATCCCATAGTTTCCCATTCTCAAAATAATTTATATGGTATGAAATTTATTTAGTAATATATCTTGGAGAACCCCATCTTAAAATTTTCATTAGAAAAGTAAGTTAGATGAGAATAAGATAATGTGACCAAAATAGAAGATAAATGGCATATGAGGAGGTGGTGGAGATAAATAACTAGGAAGATATGATGAAATGAAAATAGTGAACATGGAAGCTAATTCAATTAAATATATGATTTTTGGTTAGTAATTTTAAAATGAAATTTTTTGTAATACTTTTTCAAAAGTTTGAAAAAAAAAGTGGTTTTATTAAATAACCATAATATATGGTATATTATTTTTTTTAGGAAAGTGACAGTAGGTCCCTGGAAAGTTGGCTTATCCAATAAAATCCCCTCATATTTTGCATATCTTTAAAAAACCCTTCCTTTTTGAATTAATTGCATGTCAATCTGGTAACCCATTAACAGGGTTAAAAGGATGGTTTAAATTATAAGAATGTCCATTTGTTTGAAATATAAATTTTTAATAAAGGATTAAAGTGAGGCAAGGAAATTATGAGAATTCCCCTCCATCTTTTAATGGATGGGGTGTTGGAACTCTGTGCACGACTGGGTTCTCAGTCTAATGCTATCTCACTCATGCGATGAAGTTACCCACCCATTCATCCCTCAGAAATGACTCATTTGTCTTCTCTACGTTATTCCCCCCTCCGCCAAGCTTCACGAGTTTCTGCTAGTCTTCTCCCTAGCTTCACAACGTCCAGTCTTTGTAGCGGTTGTGGAAAAGCATCTCTATGGAGCTTCCAGAGACTATTTCCAAGTGTCTAGACCTAAAGTGAGCTTCTCCCATTGATTGAGCCAAATGCTTATGCTTATAACAGCAAGTGCACGGGCGTGTCAAGTAATAAAATGGACTATAAGGGTTGGATGTCGAACCCACATAGACCGAGAAGTAGTAGTACTACATATTCGTCTATTATCTAGTCTATCCAAGAGTTGGAAGGTGTTTAATTAATCTAAACTAAGAAAACCTAAGAAAACCTAAGAATTGGATATCACTAAATGACTTGATTGAATCTTGAGGTAAATCAATCATAGGAAGGGGGTATTTAGTCAATGAATCCCCCTCGGGTTTTCCTAAAGATAGACAAGGGATATTAAGGATAACAGTTATAATCGATTGGACCAAGGATTCCTATATCGCTTTCACTCCCTCTGTCGAGGCTGAATTACTAACATTGATTGGGGCTCTAGGGAATCTATTTCTTAGAAGAAATGTAGGAATAAGACATATAAAAGAGTCGCTCTCCTTAATGCCCAAGTTCTCGTTGTACTCGTAATCCCCTCTATTGAGGTAGTTCTAATATGAGGAGGCGTTCGTTTCTTCCCTCATATGAAACTATATATTGAATACCATGGCTATCACAACGTAAGCATTCAACTCAAGGAATAACACTCAATAGATCTCAATGATAAAAAAAAACTAATTAATCATTAAAATCCAATATCAACAGTAAATATCAACCCAAGACTTCAACATGCCCAAATACCTAACAATTAGTTCTCCATGAAAGAAGAACACAAATCCATTACAATAGAAGAAGAAAACATCAAGATAAATACAAATAAAGCTCCCTCCTATGTTCCCTACACTATTGAGGTGTGCATGGACCTGCAGCAATATCTCCCTTCGATGCCCTAACTGTCTCCCAAGAGGATTTCAAACCCTAGTCATCCATGAGCTCCAAGATCTCCAAGACGACCCAAAAGGTGGCCAAAGGCCAAGAGATGGTCTTCAAAACCCTAAACCTTGATATTTGTAGTCTTAAACATGATCAAGAGAGAAAAATAAAGTTTCCAAGGCGTTTAAGTTCAATCAGATCAACATTACTGCATTCAGGCCCGAGCCAGACGAGACCGTTGATCTGTCAATGGATCCGTCTAGGTCTTCAAATTTGATTCTCTATGAATGAACGACCCCGTATATTTCACATACGACCTCGTTTGTGACCCCATTGATGCTTCGTACAGGATCATGTACTGAATTAGGTCTGAACACTTTTGTTCCATCTTGATTAGACGGTCTCATCCGGGGTTCAGTTGTATGGGTGCTCAAATATGATTTTCCCCAAGATGGATGGACTAGTATAAGGTTTGGATGGACATATACGGGGTCATTTGGGATTTATACGAGGTCATCGGGAGTCTTCAGGTGTCAATATGAGGTTCTACGATATAGACGGTCCCGCCTACTACTAGACGGGTCCGTCTGGCTTCATTTTAGTCTTCTTTCAGGTCTACGCAGTCTTCGTAAAGCCTTCGATTAGATGACCATTTCACCTCAGAATGACCTGAAATTTTAACTAAGTGTTCCTGACTCCTTGTTCTTCAATCAGAATAGTGGAGATTAGTTTTAGAGTTCTGTAGCTCCTCCAATAAAATTTTGATCTCTGCTGCTCTTTCAGGATGCTCACAGCCCTATCTCCTCCTCTCTTTCTTTGCTCCTTTGTCATGGAACACTCCTTCTTGCTCGAAACTTGAAATTTCTATTAAATCACCCCTGATGTGTCATGTTTCATTAAATTAACACATTTTAAGTACTGGTGGGCTGCAATTCATCAAAATCACACGCTAAGTATATGCAAATATGAGAACACTTATCACCCAACTAAAAGCTCTTCAGTTTTTGGGTTTATAGTGTGTGATGTAGTGGTTCAAGTTTATTTTAGATTTTAGGGCACAAAGTGCATTTCTAGATGTTTTCCAGCTTTGGATGCAAACCAAGGTAGAGATTATGACCTTGACTATGACGCATGTTAGGCTAAAGTTGAAGCTGAGCCTGGTGTTCCAACTGCAACCAATGCTGAGGCACCTCAATCCACTCCTATAGAATAATACTTTTATACTTTGCATATTTTTTCATCCTTTCACTTGTAAGCTTACAAAAGATTTATTTGACTAATAAAGAAATAAAGTTTGACTTATTTTGTCTACTTTTCTTTGTTTAAATAAATTTCTTGTTCTTCATATTCCCAAGTTGGTCAAGCTTGCCTTTTGAAATTTTACCAAGTGTTCAACCTTTTTGGTCATCGACTTTGGGACTTAACTCTCATAAACATGTATTTTTGAAATTTTCACTTACTAAATGGCTTAAGGCTTTATTTTGTGAAATGACTGCTTACTAAATGGCTTAATGTTTATTTTTTGAATTTTTTGTTTATTAAACGGCTTAAACGCAAAAATAAATAAATAAATAAATAATAATAATAATAATAATAATAATAATAATAATAATAATAAACGCTTAAGCTGTTTAATAAACAATTCTTCCAAAAAAATAAATGGAAACTCATACAAATAAAGATGAACTCAAAAAAAATTAACGCTTAAGTCGTTTAGTAAGAGGAAATTTGAAAAAATGAACTCAACTCCAAAAAATTCTAAAAAATAAACATGAAACTGATAAAATAAACAAAAACCAAATAATACACAAAGACATGAAAACAATAAACAAACACCCCGATAATCATGGACAAATGTACATAGAACATAATTCGATTTTAAAATAAAGCATAGTTGTTCAAAACATAGAATATACAAAATTTCAACAAAGGCAAATTAAAAGGTAGCCTTAATTACGAGGCTTGGGATGGCTTTGGGCGGGCCTCCGTTGTGGCACCCCCTCTAAAAGGACATTGACAACCTGCAAAACCAGTAGGTTTGTTATTATATGCAAGTTCCGTTGGGTTGTTCGCTTATTGTATAGTGTGTTACAACACTGGTTGCAACTCGCTGCGTGGGTATGTCTTATTAGTTTCGTCTTGTCTGGTTGTTGTGTGGCTTTCGTTGTAACTCTAGTTGCAACTCTTTCTCACAAAAGCTCACCAAGAGAATTCACACACACACAAAGAAAACCACAAGAAAGGACACAATAGAGTTGGTAACCCAGTTCGGCCTTGAAGCCTACGTTTGCACGGCCAAGCCCAGAGAAGACAATCCACTAAAGGAGTAGTAAGGACAGGAGTACAAGAGTTTCACTCACTCTCTCACTCTATTATAAGAACCTACTCTGGATTGACCGATGACTACTATCACCCTTCTCCCAAGGGACTACTCTAGTTTGCTCATCTTAATCGTCAGAGTCCTAGTCTTATATAGACACATCCCTGCCTTCAAAACATAGCTACCTCCTCTAGGATCTCTGAAATCTCCACAGCTGCTAAATTGGACGCCTTCCACATTTAGCCGTTACAACTCCAGTTGCAATAGAGCTTGCAACATGGCCCGATTGATGAACTAACCAAGGCTATTGCTTCCGTTGCATTACGACCTTGAGACACCTCCAACCCTCCCTATTGAGTTCTGAGTCAACTAGGTCTAAGCCACCTGATCCCGACCACGGCAACTAGCCAGACTTCCTCTACATCACCTTCTCAGCCTATTTCAAATTGCACCTCACCAAGGCAAGAGATGTTTATCCAAAACTTGATCTCCTCAATCAAAGTTTTTGTTGTCCAATCTTCCAGAATGTCTTCTAGAATTCTTTCCAAACTTGGTCTTGATTCACTACAGATTGGACCTTCAATCATGTCCTCAATCAGAGCTTTAATCAGTATTCTTAAATCAAGTCTTGCATTAATCACCAATCAGCTGCAGAATCAGTCTTCCAATAATATCTCCAATCAGCTGAATCTAATCCCAATGAGCTTCTTTATACATGTAGCCTTCACTCATATCCAGTTACACAACAATATCCTTCTAAGTTTGATGATCATATGATTGCAATCACCTACCAAGCTTGGGCTGTACCCGGATTGATCTTCAAGTCATATTGAGTCTTCTATCCTTGAGCTATGACTATGTTGACTTGTCATAGTTCTTGTGTCAAATATTGCCAACCTAGTGCAACCTAGTGTATTTGCGCTAACAATCTCCCCTTTAGTATTATTTGACACAACATTCTTCTGCACATGTTGCCAGAATAGAGTCTACAATCATGCGATCACAAGCTTACATTCCATATATCCTTTGGCTGACTCTGGCCTACATCAATTCATCCATTGCAACAGCCACTGTAATGAGTTGCACCCGACTTTCTCACTAGATCATCAACGGCTACCAATTCATCTTTATTCCTTCTTTTTTCATGAAGCGTAATCAACTACATCATCGTGTCAAGTAATGCCAACCTAACATGCACTTGCACTAACAAAAGAAACTCAAAAACTATTTCAAGAAACTTATTTCAATTTCCCTCCAATATATATATATATATATATATATATATATATATATATATATATATATATATATATATATATTTCCTTTTTACTTTTTCTCTCATTCTTCTTTTTTTTTCAATTCTTTTTTACTTCAAGGAACTCCTGGATCAATGCTCGACCGGGTATCCATGCCTTTCTAGCCTTCAGCGGTCCTTTGACACTTAGCCTCTGGTTGTAACAGGTTGTTACAGCATCATGTTTCTTTGCAGTTTCTGATTTCTTTTCCTCTACAGCTGCTTTCTATGAATCTTGCTTCTTGATCTACACTTTCTTGATTATTGTGGTCTTCCCTCTGAATCTCCTTTTGATTGTTGTTTGCACATGGCCAACTATACTTCCACTTTTTAGGTCTTCCTTCAACTTGTGGCACTTTGGTCTTATGTGACACTTCTCTCCAAAATGAAAGCATATAGGAGGTTTAGTTTGTTGTCTTCTTCTCTTGGGCTTATCATGTCTTATGGTCTGAATCGATTAAGCTTGTGGCTTGACAAAGACAATTTCTGTATGTGTTTCTTCACACTTAAGGATTCACCAATGTAGCCAAGACCTCGTCGATTTCCAGCCGGTCTGCCAACTATCAATATCTCATCTAACTTGGCTTTTCTGTTATTCGAGGATCCCAAAGTCTTCTCGGATTGACTTAGCTTTTGTCGGCATTCATCTAGCTTTCTCACAACATCTTCCTTCTCCTTCAAGATGATCTCTTTCTCTTTAATTAGATGTTGGTTTTGCTTCATGATGATTTCTCTCTCTTCTTCTAGATGCTTGTTTTGTAAGATCATCTTGTCAAACCTCCTTAGTATGACCTCATAGGCTCTGAGTAGGTCTTGCTCAGTCACTTCTTCACCATCGCTACCATAGTTTCAGATATTGCAATTGATGTTGCAACGAAATTGGTAACATCCTCGTACTTGCTTGATTCTTTTACCTGTTTAAACATAGAGGGAAATGCAACATAGTGACTAATCATACCTTTATCTTCTCCTGCATTTAGGCTCTCCTCGGATTCTCCTTCACTCTAGGTAATGTTGAGGGATTTGCCTTCATGGATTCTTTGAAGAATGTCCCACGCTTCCTTGGCTGAGTCGCATGTTGCAATGTACTTGAATTAGTTCTCATCAACTCTACCAAAGATTGTATTAAGAGCCTCCTCTTTAGCGTTTGCTTTGCTGGTCTTTTCGTGACTCCAGTTGCACTTCTTTTTCTTCACTTTTTTCTCGTTAGCATTTATGTAGATGATTGTCCACACACTCTTGTCAATCAACTTGATGACGGCCCTCATGCGCGCCTTCCAATAGGGGTAGTTTGCTATATTGAGTAGTAGCGGACAGTTGATGGACGCTCCTTATCTTCCTTCTATGGACGAAACTTCTTCTCGGACCTCACCGACCTTGAAACCAAGGTAAAACCAGCGTACTAGCTCTTATACCACTTGTAAGTTCCGTTGGGTTGTCCATTTGTTGTATAATGTGTTGCAACACTAGTTGCAACTTGCTGCATGGGTGTGTCTTGTTGTTTTGTCGGGGCTGTTGTGTGGCTTTGGTTGTAACTCTAGTTGCAACTCTTTCTCACAGAAGCTCACCAAGAGAATTCACACACAAACAAAGCAGACCAGAAGAAAGGACATAAGAGAGTTGGTAACCAAGTTCGGCCTTGAAGCCTATGTTGCGCTTGGGAAGCCCGGAGAAGACAATCCGCTAAAGGAGTAGTAAGGATAGGAGTACAAGAGTACCAGGCACTCTCTCGCTCTATTATAAGCACCTACTCTAGATTGATCGATAACCACTATCATCCTTCTCCCAAGAGACTCATCAGAAGTCGGTCCACGCCCGACCGGATCCGGGACCTCGCATCGCCATCAGACGGCATGCAAGTGGAGACGAGCCCCACTCGAGTACAAGGCCTAAGTAATAAGAGCAGATAACATATAATAAATCAAAATGTCTAAAATGTCATAAATAATAATGTCAGAGTCATACAGCGGAATTTAAAGTCATAAAGGGTTCAAGAAATCATATAACAATCTATACAGAATTAGGCCCTATAAGGGTTCTACAAATGAGACTCTCACACACAACCTGCGGTCCTCGGACCTCTCCATCCTATCCCAGTCCCACTTGTAGCTCCAAATCCTGAGGGCTATCTGTTCCTCTTAACCTGGAAGGGAAAAAGAAAGTGAAGTGAGCTTTCGAAAGGAAAGCTCAGTAAGTGCCCTGCAGGGAAATCACGAAAAGCACAGTCCAAATAGTCAAGATAGACAAATCAAGACAAACAGTCAAGACATGGATCATATCAGGGAAACAATCGGAACAGCACAAGAAACCAAACAAACGGGGCCCCCTACACTCATCCAATCATACCTCCACGGTCAGCACAAGTGCCGCGTGCCTCAGTGGTCAAGTGCCGGACGACAGGTGGCTATGGTCCTTGGGTACGCATACCCCTCCCTGACGCATACCAACCCAACCTAAACACAAGCACCACGAGTCCCACAGTAATGTCCCGGTCCACGGTGGCATGCTCAGTGAGCACCCAAAAGCAAACTCATACCACAACCAATCAACAGATATGGAAGCATCAAACAAAACATGTATGCCGGGAATCAACAACAGATATCCAAATCATAATCGATCTTGTGATTTGAACAACGCCTTCATTTTCTTGCACCAGTACTCAAAGCAATCACCTTTGAAGATAGGTAATGAAGGCTGGGACACACTGAGAGAGTTCCCATTTGCTGCGATTGCTTCTCACACGTTCACCAACTCTGATACCACCAATGTTGAAGATCAGAAGGATATAGATGAGATAATGATAGATTTACAAGTGGAAAAGAACAGCAGTAATTTTCAGAGAGGATTTCTCATAACCAGCAATTTCATTAATTGAAGAAGAAAAACAGATGATGTAGCTTACTCTGTTTCCAGACATGAATGTATAAGAATCCAGAAGGGTGAAAAGAAGAAGGCTATTCCAACCACAACAAAGCATCTCTGTATTCATGTGGAGGACTTAGATGAGTATAAGGAAAACATATGCCAACTGAGAAATCTCCGTACTCTTTTCCTCTTTTGCAATTCTAAATCCAAGTTCACTCTTGATCAAGGTGTTCTCCACAAAGATACTCAACAAGTCCAAGAGGTTGCGACATTGGACTTATTTGGATTGTGCATAGACAAGCTCGATTCTATTGGTGATCTAAAACACTGCGTTTTCTAGATCTCTCCAAATCTACATGAAGACTTTGCCTAAATCATTCCACGTGCTCTACCACCTCTTGTATTTGGATTTGTCCAAGTGCAACTTTGATAGCGTGCTCAAGACCTCGAAATGAAGTTGGTCAACTTGCGGCATCTTGAAGCAGATGGTACCACACTTTCAATGATTCCTAATCTTGGGAGACTGACAGCACTACAAGAGTTGAAGGAGTTTCATGTGAAGAAGGAGAAGGGACACGAGACTGGACAGTTAAAGAACTTGGCCAATCTCCGAGGGACCCTTCGCGATATCGCAGGCACAATCATAATACCAGCAAAGGATATACCAAACCAGGTATAAGAATGCCAAAGAAACCCATACAAAGGGTAGAAACGAGGCAAAGGCACTTACATGTACAAACATGTAATCAATCAAGAAATAGCGGTACTAGGCAGAAGTCACTTACAAGAAACATGAATCAACAAAGTCAAGAAAGCCCATCACTAGGCGGGTACTAGGCAAAGACACTTACCTCTCTTGGAATCCTACAGGACTCCCTCCTGACGTGTCTCTACGTCAAAATCAACAACGGCATCCCACGGCGCTCTCAAGCGTCGCCTCCTTGACAAACAATATCTCCCCTGCATCTCTACGCGCGCTTGGCTCGCCCGACGTTGATCGTCCTTTCCTTTCCGTCCAGAGAGTGGACTGTCGCCTGTTACTCCTCTCCCGATCGCCCACCAAGAAAGAAGCCCCGCCGTCATTGGTATATATATATATATATATATATATATATCTATTAAACCATATATGTAAAGTCTCAAATCAGATCCACAATTACCAATCCAATTTCACTCGTTTTGATTTGAAATCAAACTCAGCCATACACTTATACCAATATTTTATTAGTATTTTCTTGAATTCAAAACAAGCCTTAGTCTCATCCATCTATTATATCTAAAATCTTTGGCAGAGATGCCCTTTTCCATATTTGAATCATATACTTTATCTTTTTTTTCTTTTTAAATTTCAAAACAACTCCTTAATCCTTATATACATATATATATATATATATATATATATATATATATATATAATGTATCTCTTATAAATATATTTATTTTAAAATATATCCAATTATCTCATCCGATTCTCTTATCTAATTTCTATTTAAAAAAAATTAAATATAATATCTATATATTCATATATATAAATCCATAACATAATATATATATATATATATATATATATATATATATATATACACCAATTAATTAAACCCCGATTTTATTCAATCAACTATTTCAAAAAAGTAATAAAATATTAAATAAAATCCCAATAATTCCAATTATCCAAGTTTAGAGAATTCTTCCATCCATAAAAATAATTAACGAGAACTAAAAATCAATTATTCATAGAAATTCTTTAAAACAAATCGAAAATCCTAAATTATAATCCAACTTAGGAATCTTTCCTTTTTAACCACATATTTAAAGCAAATAGCTTAAAAAAAAATTAACCCCTAAAATCCTGGATTTTACATCGGCTCATCTCAATCTTCAGAGTCTTGGTCTTATATAAACACCTCCCTGCCTTCAAAACACAGCTACCTCCTCTAGGATCTCGGAAATCTCCGCAGGTGCTCAATTGAACGCCTTCCATATTTAGTTGTTGCAACTCTAGTTGTAATTGAGCTTGCAACGCGGCCCGGCTAACAAACTGACCAAGGCTATAGCTTTCGTTGTACTTCGACCTCGAGACACCTCCAACTCTAGTTGTAACTGAGCTTGCAACGCGGCCCGGCCGAACTTCCTCTCTGTCACGTTCTCAACCTGTTTCAAGTCACACCTCACTAAGGCGCGAGATCTTCATCCAAAACTTGATCTCCTCAATCAAAGTTTTGGTTATCCAATCTTCCAGATTGTCTTCCAAAATTCTTTCCAAACTTGGTCTTGATTCACCACAGTTTGGACCTTCAATCATGTCCTCAATCAGAGCTTTAATCAAGTCCTGCATCAATCACCAATCAGATATAGAGTCAGGCTTCCAATAATATCTTTAATCAGCTGAATATAATCCCCAATCAGCTTCTTTCCGCATGTAGCCTTCACTCATATCCAACTGCACAACAATCTCCTTCAACGTTTGATGATCATATGAATTGCAATCACCTACCAAGCTTGGGTTGTACCCGGATCGATCTTCAAGTCATATTGAGTCTTCTATCCTTGAGCTTTGACTATGTTGACTTGTCATATTACTTGTGTCAAATATTGCCAACCTAGTGCAACCTAGTGCATTTGCGCTAACATTATAAATAAAGGTGTGGCAAGTATGCACTCACTAAACCTGAAAAATAATAAGGAAAGATGAGAAAAAAAGAAGTTCAACTGGAGGAGCAAAAAGGGCAATGAAGCAAAAAGAATTTCATGGACTGTTGGACTGAAGATGTTGAAGGAGCAGAGAAGCAAAAGATGTCAGAGAAATTGTTCAACTTAAGAAGAAGAAGGGGACCATCATTTGTAAGTGGAATTAGATGAACTTATCTTTCAAAAACCATGAGTAAAAGAAAGGAATAAAAGATGTAAATGTAGATGTTCAGTTGAAGAAGCTCTCACCTAATAGAGGAGCAAGATGAAGAGAATGAGGAAGCTTGCTGGGCAAGTAAGGAAAAGGAATGATGACATGACTGACCAGGAGGTCTCCTGTCAAAACACCCAGGGATAAAAGTGGAATTTTTCAAAAGCCCTCACATCTCTCTAGTTAGAGGGACCGATAAAGAAGACTTTCAAAAAAGTGAGACTGACAAAGAATACCAAAAGTCGGAGAGTCTGTTCGGTCAGATGTAAATATGTTGGGAACTAAAAAAATAGTTTTTCTTTATTTTTTTTCTAATAAACTAATAATAGAGGATGCACTTATTTGTAAAATTCTCCATCCCAGAGAAAGGTTTTTTAAGAATTTAAGATAAAGTTTTGCGATTTTAATGAAAGGCGTGCTTGGATGGAGATGGGTCCATTCAATTTGGGGTTGATTCCGCCGGATTGCTTTGGAACAAAACCGTTCCTGGTTCGTGACGATACTCTGCGCGGCAGCGAGAGAAAATATCTTCCAATCTCCGGGGCCGTGAAAGAGAGAGAGACTGAAAGGAGCGATGGGAAGCAGTGGTGCTCTGCTCTCCCACCTTGGCCTCTGCGAGTTCCGCCGGCGAGTTCCGGTCCAGCAGCGATGCAGCGCGCCAAGGAATCGGGTAGCTGATTTGATGTGTTTCCCGGCGACCCGGAGGCCCCGTGAGTGTCGGGTCCTGTGTTTTGCTCTCCAGGACGATTTTAAAGAGCAGGAGCGGCAACAGCAGCTCGGAGCCGTCGGAGCTGTAATTGAAGAAAAACCCGGTTTGAGATCTTCTGTTTCAATGTTTCTTCATTTTTTTTTTTTTTGTTTTTTTTTCATCTGAAATTAAAGAAATTCCCAAGTGCGCCTGATTTTTGAAAGGACTCTGAAGAAATATATAATCTGAGTAGGTGCTTTTTCATGCATTAGTTTGGAGTCTTGGTTGATTTAACAGTCTCCCTTACCTTACTTAGCTTTGCTTAAAATTCTTGTTTTAGCTAAGAAATACTGAGGGAGAGTGTAATAGTGTAATTCGTTGACTGCAAATGACAACAGTAGGCCTTAAGACCTAAATAGGTTCCTTCTATCTGGATTTTGGATGGAGGAAACTTGAAATTGGACCTGAAAGGATGGGCGTTTTTTTAGGGTAAAATATGCTTGGATGTAAGCAACAATATGATTGCAAAAGGTATGAATTTGCTGACTATGACTTGCAAAGCAAAAATAATGTGATCGATCCTAAACACTTATTTTTTTCTTTTAAATGATGCTTGCTCAACATGTTGGGAGTAGGAATTTATTGTTGTTTTCCACCAAAATGAAAAGAATTTATTGTTATTATTCTTGTTGTTGTTGTCATCATCTTCGATTGCATGGCTAACTTTAAAAAAACATGCTATTATTTAGGAAGAAGTACCATGGATTTGCCCTTAGTTTTATTTCTTTTTACTTTTTTCCAAGTGATGCATAACCACTTCAGTTTATGTTGAGGTCAAGAGCTTGTTGTTGTTGCTACTGTCATCATTTTTGTGTCTTTGGAATCATTGTTTATTTATTTACTTTTTTGATTGAGTGAGTGGCTTCACTACTGAAGATGGTTTAGTTTTCAAATTGCAAGTATCACTCCTGTACCCTAATGAATGGAGCAAAGGGTTTTGAATTTTTGTTCAAAGAGCTATTTTACCTGCTTAAATGTATTATCTGCAATGCAAGCATCTAGGGGGCATGTTTGTTTGTATGCTTCAAATCTTTTTCATAAAGACCCAATCAATCAGGACCTGTATTGCTTGCATGGCTTGCTTTCTTTGAAGTAATTATCTCTTTGATAAACATTAGTTATAGAAAAGCTTAAAAGAAAAAACATCGGTGAAGAATTGACCTGTATTGCTTGCATGGCTTGCTTTCTCTGAAGTAATTATCTCTTTGTAAACATTAGTTTTAGAAAAGCTTAAAAGAAAAAACATCGGTGAAGAATTTTAGCATACAAGCATGGATTTTATTGAACTTAGAGACCCTCTTTTGGTGTTCATATCTTGGGACTTGATTTGTAAACTAATAGCAACAGATTTTGAAATGGCCATAATCCCATTTTATCCCAGCTTCACAACATTTTTTTTAACTGTCAACATGCTACATGTCATGGATGCTAATAATCTTTTTTTAAATGACTTCTTATGAAATTTATTTTAATTTAGATTTAGATGATTTGCTGATTATAGAAAAAGTTCCCATGTTGCTTATAAAGTAAACAGAATCATGTAGGTTGTATGCCAAAAATAGAAGTTTCTCAAAATTCCTTTGTTTACTATTGAATAGATATATTTTTTTTATGAGTTGCTAAATAAAAAAAGTTCTTGATTCTGGCATGAAGCTTTGGGTCCTGATTAGTCCACATTCAGCAAACTTAAAAACAACAACCAAGGCATCTCTCTTCTCTAGGACTCTTTTAGACAAACTTAAAATTAGAAGTTGAGGGCAATCCGTATTAGACAAACTTAATACAAGTCCTTTATAATTTGGTTTTGGCATCTTGAAAGTTGAGGGGAAATGAAAGATAATTGTTCTAAATAGTCTTCTTATATTGAATCTGTACATTAATATGTGTAAGTTCATGACATTCCCAAGGTGTACCATTATAAGATGTGTCCAAGTTACCCTACGTATGCGTGTAACAGCTGTTTAGTGAATTAACCTGATGTATTGAGTTGGCCCTATGATATTAGGTCAACTATTGGTTGGGTAATTCATGTCCTATTGAGACTTTAGACTTGAGATTGATTGATATGACATTTAAAACAAATTTTTTGATTGATATTGAATTAATTTTAGTAATAGAATGCATGCATGGAGTTTCTAGTTAGTTTCCTAGTTTACATTCCACCTAAGATGCCTGCACTATACAGTAGTGAAATCATTTTGTAGTTTATCTCGATGAAATTTAAACAACATATAATAAATACTTATTTGAATAAACTACGAAAACAGTCATCTAAACTTGGACTTATTCCCACTTCCATACCAACTAATAAATGCAAACTACAAAGGATTTCGAAAATGTGAATCCTCTTATCCTGGTTTAATCTTGAAGATTTAGGATTGAAACTACTGAAATACCTATGGCACTAAAATCTGGTTATACCAATGGCTCAGAAAATTTACATGTAATTTGCATCACCATCATAGTTTGGAATTTGTTCTCTTTCCTAGTCACAATTAATGATATTTTGGTGATACTTTGATTGCAGACAACTCACTCAATGTAACGCCACAAAATTTAATTGAGGAAAATGATGGGAGCCCTCTTTACAATTTCCTCTATCCTAGTAAAGAACTTCTTCCAGATGACAAAGAGATGAGCATCTTTGATCATTTAGAAGAGCTTCGTGGGAGATTATTTATCTCTGTTTTGGCAGTTGGAGCTGCTATTCTTGGTTGTTTTACATTTTCTAAGGAATTGATTATTCTTCTTGAAGCCCCTGTTGCTGCTCAGGGAGTTCGCTTTTTACAACTGTCTCCAGGAGAATTCTTCTTTACGACTCTCAAGGTAATAGTGTAAAAAATACGAAATATTTATCAAACTTTTGTCTGTCGAAGGAGTATAAAAATGTTGAGTAAATCAAGATTCTTTATTTCCAGGGTGTTTATTGCAAACATATGCTTGTAGAACTTCATAATGGGACATACCTCTACGAAATTTATAATTGCCTCCGTACCAACTTAGGGGTATATATGAAAATAAAGAATTCTGTTTTTGATTGCGAATAATATACACTGCATATTGTATTTTTGTAATAATCTTAGTTTAACAAGGGTATAGAAGCAATTACAAATTTTGTAGGGGTTATATGTGCCATATAAGATTTTGTGGGGGTATACATGCAACAAAAGCTCATTTTGAATGAGTATCTATCCCTAAAATAAGTTTGACCATGTGCTACACAGCCTTATATGCTTCAAACCAATATAAACAATATAGATTTGAGTCATCTCTGGTACTAGATCATCTTTTTGACACTCATCTTTTTTTTCTAGCCCCTTCCCTGATGAGGGCGGCACTATTTTGCTTTATTATGGATCTGGAGATTGTGGTAATTCGGTTTAGCAAGAGAACACAATGAATCACGGATGTATCATCCGTTGTCTTCATTTCTTCATTCTTATGATGCAGTGAGTCTTCCATGTATTAATGAAATTTAAAATGAGATTTTAATTAATTGAACAATCTGTTGCAGGTGTCTGGTTATTGCGGGCTTCTTTTGGGGAGCCCTGTTATTCTGTATGAAATCATAGCTTTTATTCTCCCTGGTCTAACAAGGGATGAGAGAAGGTTCCTTGGACCGATTGTCTTAGGCTCATCAGTGCTCTTCTATGCCGGCATTGCTTTTTCATATACAGTTCTAACTCCAGCCGCCTTGACATTCTTTGTCAACTATGCCGCAGGGGCAGTGGAATCATTGTGGTCTATTGATCAGTACTTTGAGTTTATACTCGTGCTCATGTTCAGCACAGGCTTATCTTTCCAGGTAACTGATGATTATAGATGATATGAGCTCATGCAACCTTTCAGAGATTCGATTTGTAATTGATGAAATTACTTCTACTTTGCTGGGAAGATTTTGATTGATCATGGTTGTATTGCTTATTTTTCTCATTTGTAGGTTCCGATTATACAGCTCTTGTTGGGACAGGTGGGTCTTGTTTCTGGGGACCAAATGTTATCGATATGGAGATATGTTGTTGTTGGTGCTGTAGTTGCTGCTGCTGTGCTTACACCTTCTACAGATCCATTGACACAGATACTATTGGCAGGGCCACTCTTGGGCCTGTATTTTAGTGGTGCTTGGGCGGTGAAGCTCATTGGTCGTTAGTTAGGAATTTAAAGCAATGTTGTTGTATCATCAATCATCTATCATCTGCATGCAGAGTACCAGATATTGAATACAAAGGGGCAGCTTGGTTACTTCATGGATCAAGTAATGCAATGTTTGTTTTATTCTCATCTACATTTCTATGATGTATATTGATTTAGTAACACATCAAAGAAGTATTTTGTAGCACCGAGCAGATGTCAGCAGTAAACTGAACTTAATCCTTGTTACATTCTAAAATTTGATCATGTTGATTACTTGATTTTGATAAGGAACATTATAAAAAGGTTGAGGAATCAAATCATCACAAGTAATAGTAGAATAATATAGTGAAAAAGGAGTGACAATGAAATATTTCCTACTATTGCAGCACGTTGTTGGAATAAATTAACAATTTAGATGGAATTCTCATACACTAGGTGCTTGAATAAGGCTAAATAATGTTTTTACCAGCTGATAACCCCAATGAGGATTGATCAAGTGAGCATTTTTTTTGGCAGGTACCATGAATAGTGTGGCATAATTTGCACATCCAACTGCTAAAGATTTGCTATAGGAAGGGATAACAAAATAATAATAGTTACAGATTAGTAAATTTTTTAAAACCTTTTGCCACCAAAAAGACATCCAAGCCCCAAATAATAATACAACCAATCTGAGACCCGTCCAATGCGAAAGTTACAACACACAACGGCGTGAACACATACAATTCATTCTTACATATGAAACCAAATAACCAATGATTTACTTTTAAATGCATGATCTAATACTAGATGTGGCTCCACTTACACTAAATTTCAAATTTTGGGAATTTGCACTTCTCATACTCTACATTTACAGGTATTTCCTTCAGATGGTTGCTTAATATTTATCATATAAGAGGTGGATAACCGTCAGAAAAGGTGATCAATCTTCCAGTGTTAAAAGCTTAATAAGTCGAATCCTACTCCATTTCCTCTTAATCCCTACAAATTTTATAACTTATCTATAATTTGTGTTTTATCCTATCTCACATTGTAGTTTATATCTGTATAAGAAGCGAAATGCAAATCGAAAAATTAATCATTCACCAATTCAACATATATACCAATTCTACTCCCTTGTTTGTAATGCAACATAAAATCTAGATAACTACAATAACCAAATTCTCTTGGATTAACTTCTTTATCCAAGTCTTATCAACAAACTGTAAGTAGACCTCACCTAGATTTCACTATACATAGATTCATCACTCAAGGAACATACAGTCTCATTCCTTGTGCATTTCACACCATACCCTAGAGTAGATATATAAGATTTGATAGTTCTCAAATAAAATATTGGCCTACAACACAGTTTTTACTCAGGTTTAGTATGACTAGTTGAGTACTAAAACAAACATACAAAGTTGCCTTTCCACATAT
Organism: Dioscorea zingiberensis; assembly: GCA_026586065.1. Lineage (NCBI taxonomy): Eukaryota > Viridiplantae > Streptophyta > Magnoliopsida > Dioscoreales > Dioscoreaceae > Dioscorea > Dioscorea zingiberensis. The sequence continues at coordinate 48,340,943 of CM048818.1, read as the reverse complement.
GCATTAGACAAAACTGGTTGTTATCACTAATCTCACAGATATAACTAAGGCCATAGCAAAAGCTTTTAAATTGATACATTTCAAGCCAAAGTCATTGCTCTAAGTTCAAGCATTTGGATGACCATAATAGGATTGTATTCCTCAGAAGATCAAATTATTTTAAAATTATCTTTTACAACTTTTAGTATGTTTAGTTGTGGTATAAATTGGGATAACCAAGATTATCCCAAGTTATTCCAATCCCTTCAACCAAATACCCTCCAATGAATGACTGGAGTAGAATTTTTGTTTCTACAAAATTTAATTAATCAAGTAATGTTATTAATTAATATTAGAAGTAATAAATATCAATCATAATTTTTTAAAAAGAATATCCATCATAAATTGAAATAATATAAATTTAACTAGTATTAATTAAGTCCAATTCGGGTCAAATAGGTTTAAAAGTTTTTCTCCAAAATATATTTAAACTTCAAAATCCCAAACCCAACTTATTCCAACCCAATCAAAGTTTCCTTTTAAGGTTCTTCCAATGAAGAGTCAAAACTCTTCAATATGGGAGCCCTATTATATGATAAAACTCAGGTCTTTAATCAATGGTTACTCTTTAGCAACCACCAACAACTGGTAACATCTCTCTAAACTTCTAGGCATCTTTACATGTGAAATCAAGCCAATAATATTATGGAGGTTTATAGAGAAGCCAACCCATGGATTATTTTGCAATAAACGGACAAGACCATAAAGAAAAGAAAGCAACGTATAAAGGTAGCTTTGAGATGTAAACACTTCTCATTTACACATGCAGTAAGATTGAGAAATCTTCGTGAATATCTTATAATTAGACAGGATGGCTTCACTGGACACAGAAATGGGAATGATATATCATGTGTAACGAGATATACTATTGTTTCTGATGCTTAGGTGTTCATTTGGCATTTATGCAAAAAGTTCATATGAACATCTGCTCTGTGAGCTTCATTGTTTTTAACATATGCTTCTAATAACATTATGCACAATCAGGTTGATAACTGATGGTAACCATCCACTAACCAATAAAGATAAACTTCACATTTAATGCAACTAGAAACCAACTAAAAAAATAAACAGATGACAGCACAACAAAGAAAAAAATTCTCTGTTGTATCAGTATATTAAATCAAAAAAAAAAAAAAAAGAAAGAAAGAAGCTGAAAGCGAAGATAAGATCAAATTCAGCACATAATTATGTTTATTGTACAATGTCAAAAAGTTAATGACAGCAGCAGCCATAACTTAATTGTGTCATTTTTTCCCCTTGGCAACCAATAATCAATCATATGTGTTAAATTCAATCCGAAGTCAAAGAGATACTGGGAATCAACTTACAGTAGAGTCTCAAATGTGTCTCCCCTTGAGTGGAATTCAATATCTCATGAAACAGAGAACATTGCAATCCTCTTCTTTCAAATAAGCCCCATAGATTCCTCTCTAAGGATACTCATTCCAATAACAAGTTGGAATCAGGTCATAAACAAATAGACAAGACAGAATTTTGAAAATTGAATTCTGCAAAGATCCCACCTTTGCTCACCTTTCTATCGGTCTCTCATCACTTCAGCATCATCATCACTCCAAAACCACCTTTGCTCCAACAGCCTTCATTTTCTCTATGATCTGCTGCCCCTCCTCTTTGGACACCCCACCCTTAATGACAACCGGCGTCTTCTCCACCAACTCCTTGGCCTCCTTCAGCCCCAAATCTGTAAACCCTCTAACCTCCTTAATCACCTTTATCTTGGAGGCAGCCTCGAAGGCCTCCAACTTCAGCTCAAACACTGTCTTTTCCGCCTTCTTCTCCTCCCCTGCCCCAGCAGCAGTGCCATCCGGAGACATCCCGGAAGCGAATCCGGCTCCGGACTGCATGACTGCGATGACCGGTGGTTCTTTTATCTGGAGTTTGGAGGCAAGGATGGAGGAGAGATCGGCGATCTCGGAAAGGGTGAGAGAGGAGACCTCGTCGACAAGGCGCCAGACGCGGGCGGTCGGAGGGCCTCGGTGTTCGGCGGGGTCGAACTTGGCCGGATCGTAGTCCGTCGGCAACAACCGCTGGTCGAACGTCTCCAGTTCCCCCTCATCTTCTTTCTTGGCTGCTGGCTGGGAGTAGCAGCGGGAGATACGAACGGCAACAAATGCTGGAGTGGGAAGAAGAAGGCGTTGGCACGATCGGCGAAGAGCGTTCATTCTTTCGTCTTGCCGTGATTTGGAGGTTTTTTTTTGTTTTTTAGGGTTTAGAGTTGTACTGTTCATTATTTCATCACTAGCAACTTCAATAATCATGGGTCATGGGCGGATATCTCTCCTCACAAGCGTAGTAAAAATCTTTGTCCAATACTGAACTCTACACTTGTTTCATTTTGGTCACTGAATTTCAATTTATCTTTTTTAGGTATCTTTATTTTATTAAAAGAGTACTCTAGAGATTCTAAAGGGTAAAAAAAAAATTCTGGCCTGACGTGGACTACGTCAGATCTTAATGTTAAAATATTATGAAATAATAATCATTTTTATTACAATCGAATAACATTAAACATCATTAATTTAATTCACTAAACCCAAACTCTAATCCTAACCCCCATCTCCCACGGCGCCGCGGGGTTGCTTGGCCTCTACCGAGGACCTCCCCCGGCACAGAAAAACCAACGCTCCTATCTCCACGAAAAGAAGCCTGGCACTGGGGGAAGCATCGCACCTCCTTAGCATTCTCTATCCTTAAGTGTTGTTCCTCCAAAGATACATCTTTGAGCATCACCAGGCCGCCGCAAGTTGCAGATCAGGTTCCGCATGGCATCCTTGATCGACATGCTTCTCATAAGGATGAGGGCATTCCTTGAAAAGCCTGTGATTTTTGAAGAAAGAGCTAAAGATTAGCAGAAGCTTGAACTAGTTTGGAGGAAATTAATAACGAGAAGTTCCTTACTATTCGAGCTCTTGGAATTGTTGGGGAGTGTGACGATGGTAACACTTCTTCCTTGGATTCTCCTATTCAAGCTCTTATTTTTCCTTGTTGAAGGACGTCCATGACCGAGGCCGAGCAACCCGGTGGCGCCATGGGAGATGGGGGGTTAGGGTTAGGGTTAGGGTTTAGTGAATTAAATTAGTAATGTTTAATGTTATTTGATTGTAATTAAAATAATTAATTTCTAATATTATTGTGATATTAGGGTTTGACGTGGATAATCCACGTCAGCTAAATTTGGTCGGAATCCCTTTTTACATGTCAGAATCCCCTCAATACCCTCCGGTGAAACAAAATCAATGTTCGGTACCCAAAAAGAAACTAATTAAAATTCATTGACCGAAGTGAGACAAGTGCATAGTTCGGTACCCCACCAAGATTTTTACCCCCTCACAAACTTGCAAGTTGCAACTCATCGTTGTCCCAATCAATTCTCGGTCAGACTTGTTTGTTTGGGTTTAATAATGGCTTGGGTTGCACTCATTTTCGTTGGTATTAATAAATCTGTGATGAACTTTGCAAAAATTAATTAATTACTCAGACACTGACTTGTCCTTGAAAACATTTTAGGAGGGCTTGTCTGTTTATAAATCTCCATCCATCCAATGAAGATATTGGATGAAAATATGTTAAGATGAGGATGTATAGCAACATGAGTCTATGTTGGTATTTTTCATTGGGTGAATGTGGATATTTTTTTAGAGATGGGCCAAAGTCATTTTTGTTGTTGTTGATGCAAAAACCGGTTAGTTAGTGAGAGGTGTTCCACTGGTGGGCTTTGATAGGGTGTTCCCGCATAAACAGCAAGGATGAGAGGGGGGGGGGGGGGCCTTGTACTCTGGGGTGGCTCCGACGCCCAAGCTAGCGAGGGGTCTCACCTGAAAAGTAAATCTCTAAAGAGGATGAGAGCGGCAAGTTTTTTGAGCCAGTGACAAGTTTTTGCCACATGGCATGCCACGACAGCATGCTAACGTGGCATTTTTAAAATAAAAAAAAAACATTCAGGATTTTTTGTTTTTGATTTTTGGGTACCTTGAAATTATATATATATATATATATTGTTGATGCAAGAATCAGGAAGAATCCGCGATTCAGATCAACAATTGAAATTGTAATTTGATTGGGGATAGATTTGGATGAGATTGAGAAGGATCGAGAGAGAAAAACTCAAAAGAGAAAGATGAACACAAGATTTACGTGGAAACCCCGAATAGGGGAGAAAACCACGGAAAATCTCCAAGATCGGAGATGAAATCACTATCAAATCAATGGAATTACAAGTTTTTGAGTGGAATTTGAGTTTTTGGAAGCGGGGGCTTCGCAATGCTGACCGGATCCGGGACCTCGAAAGCACGTCACAGACCGTATTGAAGAGAAGAGATAAACTCAACTCTAATACAAGGCCTAACAATGTGATAAGCAGATAACAATCCATAAATAAACACAAACTCAAGTTCATAAGAACATAGAGTCATTAGGGTCCATAGGCCCTATAGAAGTCTGGTCCCTATACGGGTCCTACAAATAACAAAGTTCATAAAAATAAAGATAACTGAGACTCCTATAAACCTTGGTCTCCCGGAGTCCCTCTCCTCAAGCTTCTTCCCCCTCTAAACCTCGGAATCTGTAAGAGGAGGAAAAGAGAAAACACGTGAGCTTTCGAAGGGAAAGCTCAGTAAGTACCCCTGCAGGTCACAGTGTCATCAAAAGGAAAAAAAAAATGACAGTCAACAGGATCATAGAATCAACAACAAAGTCCTAGGAGTCCACCACAAACAAGTCAAAGGTACGACCCCTGCTACAAAAGCCCTCGGGCTCTGTAGTGAGTTCTAAGAGAACTCAGAGTTTACTCCTACGGTATGTCCAAATTTTTGGATATAATTACGACCTAGATGGTCGCTTTGACTCTCCAGGTCAAAAGATCGGTAGAACTACCTCTTCTTGTGTTAACACGTGTACCATGCCCAGCGGGTGAGACCTCCGTAGATTTGTTTCTCCGGTGGGGGTGAAAGTCGGGGGTCCTATCCACGAGCGTTCCCAAAATTGGAGCTTCTAGCTCCATTTGAGTCGAGCAAGAGAACATAGCAAATAGGGACACCAACGTCCGTAGACAAGCATACATGCTTAACAGTGATTCAAGAACGGATAAGAGCGGCATGTATGGCAACGGTGCATGTATTAAGAATACATAGCAAGTCCAAGAAATCCGTTATCGGGTGAAAACTAGGCAAGTGAACTTACCTCCGGTTGGTACTAGATGCCATTCTAGCTTCCTCTAGGGTGCCCACAACTCCCAGAGTATCCGGCATGCGAGAGGTCCTATTAGAAACTTGATATTCCCATAATATTACTATGTCCTTAGGTGTACATGCGTGCCTTACATTCTTATTGGGCTTAGCCAACGGGTCCTAAGGACCATCTCTGATTCTACCGGCCCTTATCCCCGTTTCAGTGTCCCTTAGTTGACTTTTAGACCTACTTTGGTCAAATCTAGTCAACTCTAGCCTATTTGTCAAGTCTGACTTTTATTAGGTCACTTTAGTTGAGTTGAGTCTCGTTAAGTTGATCTTAGCCCTTTTTTACTCTAGAAGGGCATTTTGGTCATTTGATAACTCTCTTTGAACTTATTCAGCTTCCTTGCTAAACAATTCTTATCGCTCAACTAACTATCCAAAATTTAAGAAATTAATTAATTAATTTCTATTTATTTCATTTCAAATATTCATAATAATTATTAGGGAAAATTATTTTTAGGTCCCTGAAAGTTTGCAAACTTCCCAGACAGTCCCTCTGACATAAGTATTTGCCAGACAGTCCCTCCTTTTTCGCAAAGTGACTTTCCAGTCCCTCAAGGCCACTCCGTCAGTCATATTTTTCTAAAATACCACAACTGCCCTCCTCATGGTGAAGTTGTTTCCCGCCATGTCATGAATTTTAAAACTAGCACACAAGCCATCACATCATCACCTTTTTGGCCAACTTTCCACTAACTTTTGTACCTTTTTGACAGCTTTTCAGACCTTCTTCTTCCTCAATCCATTCTGCTCCCTTTGTTTCAATCTGGCAGCGAGATAGAACTTTGTCTCTACTTTGTTTCTGTTCCCTTTGTTTCCAACGCCGTGAGAGAAATTTGTCTCTTCAACCCGTTCTGTTTCTGTTCCCTTGGTTTCCATCCGACCGCGAGAAAGAAATTTGTCTCTTCGGTGAACTGGTGAGACGAGCTCTGCGACCATCTGTTTCTCGGTGAGTCACCGCACAAAGCTAGTCGAAGAAACATACACCTTCACCGTGACGTGAGTTCCTTTCCTCATTTTTCCGAAAAAGGTTTTTCATATCTCGTATAGTTTAAAATCATGCCAGTGTACTCCTGCTGCAGGTTGGCAATGGAAACCTTCTGCGCAGTTGCCAGATATAAGGGGGAGGGACGAGTGTTGCAGTTTACCGTCTTGAGCTCTTGGGAGTCAGTACTAGCAGAGATATGCCAGCGATGGGATCTTGAACTTTCCAGTGTAAGGGTGAAGTTTGTCACCCCGGATCTGAACAGAACTGTTTGCCCAATTGATACCGAGGTTGACTTTCAACGTATGTGTCACATATACCACATGTTCAACAGCGCCGCCGTCGACCTCATTGTCGAAACTGTTCAAGACCCGCTGGATGTGCCCTCCGGTTCATCATTACCGTCGTAAATAATTCCTTCCCTTGATTGAACAAACCAACCCGTCAACTTGTCAATCCTCCATTTGTAATTCCTTGTATTACGTGTATCTCGGGTTTCCGTTTAAACATATGGGTTTTCGCTTAGTTTATTCAAATTCCGCTTAACATTTGTAGTTTTCGTGTAACACACAGTTTCCGTTTATTTTCCGTTGTTTCTATTTACCATTCTATCTTCCTGCTTAATATAATACATTTTTCGTTTAAGTTATTATTTTCTCACTTGTGATATATGAACCAACAAGAGGGATTCATTCTCGGATAACTTATCGGCATCCCAACAAGGATCTTCATGGACCTTAGCCATTTGTACTACGGAGAATGAAATTCTGTCGCTGAAAGTAGGTGACCGGTTTCGTGATGGTGACCACTTCAAGGATTCACTTCGCAATTTCGCTATAAAACGGAATTTTGACTTTACTTTCATAAAGAACGACAAGCGAGGGTAATCATCCAATGTGCCAGGCGTGAGCGGCGTGTCCGCGGATCGAGAGAGTGTAGTCTTGGAACATTTACAATCAAGGCGATGCATCCTACACATGTATGCGGTGGCGTGTCTGGGCCGTGTCGCATCCAAAGCATCAAGAAATGGGTCCGCTGCACATGTGGTACAAAAGTTGAAGGATCGCCTCAGATAGACCTATTGATATTCAACGGGATATGTTGCGTGATCATGGTATTAATCTGCCGTATAAACAGGCTTGGTTGGGGAAAGAGGTGGCCATGGATACTCTCCATGGGAGTCAGGTGGCGAGCTATGACTTGCTTTTATGGTACACAAACAAGGTGGTGGAGACGAACCCTGGTAGCATTGCCATTGTGGAGAAGGAAAGTGAGCGGTTTAGACGCGCCTTTTTTTCCTTTCGTGCCTGTATTGTTGGTTTCAAAAAAGGTTGCAGGCCATTGTTGTTTGTTGATGGAACTCATTTGCTTGGGAAATACAGGGGCACTCTGTTGGGAGCGGGGTAAAGATGGGAACGCGAGGGCTTCTTTCATGTTGCGTTCGCTATTGTGACAATGAAACCGATGCTAACCGGGCGTGGTTCCCCGCCGAAGCTTGGAGATGCGTTGTATGGGGATGACGACTATGCGAAGATTATTACATTCGTGTCGGACAGGTCGAAGGGCCTCATCAGCGCCGTCGCAAAGGTTTTCCCTACTGCCCCACATGCATATTGCTTACGACACTTGGAATCGAACTTCATGAAGGGAAATGTTAGACTTGGGAAAGCACTAAAGGAGGAGTGCTGGTCCATCATTACAAGAATTGCATACGCATGTACCTCCAGGGAATATGACGATGCAGTCAACGATTTGCTAGCCGCATCGGCTGACGCACATCGCTGGCTACTTCAGAAATCCGATGTTTCCCACTGGTCTAACTATATGTTCAAGGGTGAAAGATGGGGAGAGATGTATTCCAACGTGGCAGAGTCATTCAATGCCTGGATCAAGGAGGCACGCAACCTCCCCGTGACGAATATGGTAGATTCCATAAGGTAAGCAAAACTCTATTTATAGTGCCATATTTCAATTAAATCCCTTTGTTATACTTCGATTCCGTTATTACCGCTTAATATACTAGGTTTCCGTTTAATATATAACTTTCCTATTTAATATAAGATGTTCTTGTTTATTTTTTCAGGTTTTCGTTTAACATGACAAGTTTCTAATTAATATCCGTCGTTCTTGCATCGGCCCTGTTGTATCGCTTTATCTAATAAAGGTTCAAGCTCATGAACATGATGTGTACACGCCGTGAGCATTCTCTACGATGGGAGACCCACCTATGCCCTGTCATACACAAGAAGCTTGAGGACATTGTTGAAGAAAGTCGTAGCCTACTTGTTGGGCCCGGCGGTGATTATTTCGAGGTTGTCGAACAAAGCGGAACTCCGTCGATCGGTTTCAAGGACATGTTCATGTCGAAGGTGGCGGTATCACGGTCTACCTTGCAAACATGCATGCGCTATAATCTTGTGACGCGGTGTCCATCGGTATGTAGACGAGTACTTCACAGTTGAAGCTTACCGGATGGCATATACCGAAGCTATTTATCCCGTTCCAGATAATGACAAACCGACCGATGCAAACCGTGAACTGCTTTTGCGGCCCCCATGTACAAAGAGGCCACCGGGTCGTCCAAGACGGAAGAGGATAGAATCACAGGAATCTGGTGTACGTGATCTGCACTGCAACCACTGCCATGAGGTTGGCCACAATAGGAGATCATGCAATGCACTGATTGCTGACTGAAAAGCAGGTCTATTTATATGTAATATGCTTGTTAAACATAAATGTTATCCAACAGGAGAAAACCATAAGAGTTAACGGTACAAAATTTGTTAAACGTGTACAATCTTCAGAATTCCGCTCTTAACAGGTACAATCTTTGTCACAGCGTCTCTTCTTTCTTGCCCGATTCAGACGCGCCACGCTTTATGCCGTCCATTACTATGCGTGCGACGTAGCGCAAACGCAATAGAGGTACGTCCGTGCTGGGGAGGTGGAGTTTCTCAGCATCAAGAATTTGTTCAATGAACCTCATAACATATACAGGGCAATCGAGGCTCCCCGCCTTCTGCTGCGGGCACTTGCTTTCAGTTCTAAATAGGTACGTCATTGTTTCATTTTCCCCAAGCTCAATTTGGAGGCATGAATCAAACAGTGCTCGCTGTTATCAGAATAAGAACCACTTAGAGAAAATCAATACAAAAAAGTATAAGTCAAGCGAGGAATATTACCATTGCCTTTGCGTCGGCGTCATATATAGGGCTTTTCGCTGATGTATAATGCACATACTCCTTATTTTCCACCCGAGGACGAGAAGGTGATAGTGTCCATTGAGAATTATGGGCATAAGGACCAACTGCACTTGGTGGAACGCACAAACGGCGTCCTTCATCAGAGCCAAGGCCGAATTTTCAGAATCCATTCTCTTCGACATGAGAAGCGCCAACGGCCTAGTAACTGTGGCCCGCTTCTTGTATGGATATGGAGTCGAGCTCATGGCTTCAAGGAGGATCAGGACAAACGATCAAGACATCATCGGGAACCATATTCTTTCCCTCGAGCAGCGTGTATAAATGGTCCCGCGTGGTGAAAGACCATTCATTTTTCCATACGATGGTCCTAGCAACATGTTAAATGTGAAACCGCTAAATTAAATGGAAACACAAAATATTACGCGAAAACTATTAATCTTAAGCAAAAAGTGAAAGCATTAAGCGGAAATATAAATATTAAACATAAACTAGTAAAAATAAGCAAAAAGTAAAAATATTAAGCGGGATATATAAATATTAAGCAAAAATAAAAAAATTAAACGGAAATATAATAATTAAACAAAAACAAAATAAATAAACCGAAACGGAAAACATTTGCAAAAAAAACAAACGGAGGACTTACTTGTCAATTCTACAGTTCAGATACATGCCAATTGCTGCCTGTTCAATGTTGTTCAACCTCATGTAACCTGCAGGACGCTTATTCTTGGCCATAAAGTCTGTCCTCACTGGCTTCGGGTCCGCGTATTCCATGTAGGCCTCTGCGAGGATCACGTCTCCAGTCTCCTGGTCGGTGACCGGATCCGTTGGTACATCAAGAATTTGTTCCGGGCAGGATGTCGGCAATTCACTTGCTACATTTTTTTGATCCGGGCAGGATGTCGGTAGTCATTTTTGACTCAGTGGCAGTTGTGATTTGAGCAACGTGGTCAGCTGATGGATCTTTGTGGACGACACAAAAAAATTCATCGTCTGGGGTGGTCGGTCGGTTCTCGACGGTCGATGGTTGCTTGGTAGTGTGTGGTTCTGCAGCGGGTGTCGACATTCGCTCATCAGTGGTCAATTGTGCCTCAATGTCAGCGGTGGGTACAAGGAATACAGGCTCTTCATTCTTCATTTTTTGCAGCGATTCAACAACGCTGCTAAGAACCGTGTCGTCATCAACATCGGCTAACACCGTTGTATCGCCTTTGATATTTTCCTTGCTCTTGTTCATCTTATACGGGATGTCTTTGGAGAGAGCGGCCTCGCATCGAGAGATCTGGGCAGTCTGTGAACGGGTCACACGACGCTGAGACCAGCGGGGCATGATAACGGTTCTCTTCGTCCGTTTCTTCAAGGGAGGGGATGATAATGTGGCCTCCTCCGCCTTAGTTTTTGCAGGCTCGTTTTTCTCCGTATGCGGAGCCTGTGCACTGTCGGCCGGCCTGTGTCGTTCCAGCTCAAGTTGGTCAAGTCGGGACATGATGCTGCCAATGTCCTTTGCCATCATCTTATACTGCTTCTCAATGCGGGTTGCAACGCCATCATCCTTTGGCCTTCTCTGCGGACTTGCAGTGGAAGAACGACGGCGGGTATTACGCGGGGGGCTTCTTGATGGGGTGTGTTCTCGCACCCTTTTTGCCTCATTGTTCACCTTCCCCTTGCCAAGGGATGGGGTACCAGTAGCATGTATATCTAATTTTCGTTCGGGATGTGAACGTTGTTCTTCCTGCCTCAAGGCTTGTACAATGAATTCTTCCTCTGGTGTGTCAGGGACGAGTTCTGAATACTGTGAACAATCAAATGATGTATGTTAAACGAGAACGCTTTATATTAAACGAAAACATATTATGTACCACACAAACGCAATATATTAAGCGGAAACTACAAAACTTAAAGTAAAACCTGGCTAAGATTAAGTAGAATGTGGAGTACCTCCTTTCCATGGAGTGAATTCAGGAGAGGACCAAGGGACGCTTGCTTTCTGAAGCTATTCTCCCCATAGTTCAGAATCCTTGGTGTCCTGCCAAATCGCACCTTCTTCCCTGTCCCGGTGATCTCATAAAACCATATGTTGAGGGCGACAGTGCACCCTCTCAAATACCCAGTTTGTGTTCCCTTCTCCGAAGACCCGGATTGCACAGTAGTCTTAGGGGCGTCGCCATCCATAAGCCACTTGTAGAGTGGCTTGCTCATGCATAGTTTAGTGCGGCTAAGTTGTCCGCATAGTATGCAATCCAATTGGGAACGCATTACCACGAGGAGTTAGGGAAGAGCAGAACCAAGGAGGTATGCCACGGTAGCTTCATCGAAGTTTTGTTCTTCCCCTCCTTTCTTGCGAGCAGTCGGAGAAGATTTTTCTCGATGGCATCTTTGTATGCATCATATACTTTGCCCAGATATTTGTCTTGAAGGTCGATTGTGTTTTCTCGCTTTCTTGAATACCACCCTCCCCATCACGGCCGGAGGCCAAGGATGAGCAACAGCGTCTTTGGAGTGCGAAGGCGACATGCTCTCTCCGATTCTCGAATTTGTTAGTGCGCTCATCAAACCTATGTAATAAGGCATCGAAGCGGGCCCCTTTCCCCGCAGTTCAATCTCCATCAAATCGGCAAAGGTGTCTTCGAATGAGTGCCCAATGCCTATCGGCCATTTGAGGCTTCAACTCGGCAATTGTCTCCACTCTGTGCACCAAGTAGCACCTACCGTTGACAAGGTTCGTCGGCATATTTCCGTATCCTGCATCAAAAGAGAGTTATTACGGTGGATTCTACAACGATTAAGTGGGAATTAAGAAGAATAAATGAAAAAACCGTCTATTAAATGGAAAAAACTGGGAATACTAGTACATATAATTCGTAACGATTAAATAACAAACATATCATCTACACTAAATCAGAAAGACATTGCAATTCAAACCGTAAACCATACATTTCTTCTTGCAAATTCCCTGAACCCTAAACCCAAAATCACTCACCAATGTGTGCATTCTTCCATCACGCAAGTGCATACAAAGCATAATAAATAAGCATAAACTCAGAAAATCATGGATAAACCGCATAACCAGAGCCTAAACCCTAGAAAATGTAGCAATAGCTTACAGCAGTGACTTTGATCTCCGGGGAGCGACGACAAACGGCGGCAGCGGCGGTGTCACGGTGGTCGGAAGTTTCAGAAAAAGCAGTAGGGCGAAGTCGAAGGCGCAGCGTCGCTGGAAATCAGAACGTTGGGGGAAGTCCGTTTGAGAAGATGAAGTTCTCTCCACCGTTTGAGAAGATGGAAACCGTCTGAGTGGAACGCCTTGACCGTCCACTTCATTAGATGAGGGCATTTTGGTAAGTTCGCTGCTTTATTTTGGTCGAAAATAAAAACGATCATGTCATGATAAGGCTGACACAAAGGGCATTTTGGTCAAAAAATGTAAAAGTTAACAGAGTTAGTGGATGGAGGGACTTATAGTTCATTAGTTGTAAAAGGAGGGATGGTTTGAGAAAGTCAAACTTTGAAGGGACTTTTTGTTCATTTTGCAAAGTTTGGGGGACTTTTAATTCATTACCAGTAATTATTAATTATCATGTCACGCTCTCACAGTTCCATATAGTTACCGAACTATACAACTATTTGATTATTAGTATCTTTATCTTTAATGGAGACATTATCTATTTAATGTCACACTAAGGTTTAATCTTTATTTAAAACCTTAGTTTTCAAATTGTTAATTAGCTGTCACAACTCCCAAGTTGTCATTCTAATTAAGACATTATCCCTTCATAGATTAAATGTCACACCAGCCTATAGTTTACTTAACTATATGTATATTACAATTAACCTTTTGTTAATATACCTCAAAAACTTTATTTCGTATAATTAGTCCCAATTAGATGTCACACAACCTAAGTTTGAAATAACTTAAATGATTATTATTTCCTCCTAGGTTGAAACCATACTCAAGAAATAATAAAAATTCTTTTATTACCTCAATTAAATGTCACATGCCTAAGTTTCACAATTTAATAAATAACAAAACTTAACCAAGTTAACAATACCACAAATAATATGTCAGAACCACTAAGTTAACATTTTAGTTAAAACATTAGCCTTCTATTAATTAACTAAAATGTCAAACTATTCTATTACATAAGTGTCACACCTCAATAAAAATTATCAAAACTATATTAACAATTATTCAGACTAATTGTCACACCACATATAGTTTTTTATTATTATTATAAACTAATTAATTAATACTGGATTAATTAAAACAATTACTATTTATTTATTTATTTTTTTCTCTTCTCTCTTCTATCGCGACAGCAGTCCCTCGGAGCTCACGAGAGATCGCCGGCGAGTCGGAAAACGGCCGGAGCTCCACCTGCGTCATCTCCTACTCAACTAGGACCTCCCCTATCGCACTATCTGTGAGGTTGCACGTCCCGCCCTTCTCCACCGTGCCCAAATTCCCGGCCGGCCACCACCCTCATCTCCGACGAACATAACCCGGCCCTCAACACATGCACATTACTCTAGAGGCTCGGGAGGGAGTAGAAACTTACCAGAGAAGCTGTGGACGAGCCCCGACACCTCCTGGGGAGCTCCTTGGCGACGGTCAGGCGCGTTCTGACTCTCCGGTGAGCTCAAGCCGCAGGTCTTCTCTTCAGTCGTCTGGGGCTCCTTCTTCGTCCGATGACTGCTACTGAAATTCCGGGAAGGCCGCGAGCTCAGCAGGAACTTTCCTCCCTCCTCCGTTCACTGTCCCGACGGAGTCCCTTCTCGCGGTGGTGCCCGTTTTCTCCAGGGCTCGATACTATTCCCCGAGCTGTGGCCCGGCTTTTATAGGAGTGAAAAAGAAGTGGAGGCGTCAAGGCGTTAACTTGGCGATAATGGCGACAACGATGGCCTCTCCCATGCATAACGGCCGCGATGAACGGCCGGCGTGTGGCGCCGATTCTTGAAGAAGACGGTAGTGCCTTGGGATCGTGACTTCGATCCTATCCGGCGGCTAGGATTGTGTGAAGATTTAACGCGGCGATTTAATCCATTGCCTCGGATTAAACTGATCCGTAGATGAGGGTCTAGATTGACCCGCACGTGAGGTCACCCCTTTATAACTTCTTTCTAGCGCCTTGGATCCAAAGATCCACGGATGGATTTGTTCCGTGCTCTGCGACGCGGCACTACATGAGGCGTTATTACGCAGCGATGAGTAACCATCTGTGATGTTTTAATCGTGACCGTCAAACAATGTATATGAGAGGTTTGATCTGGAAAATTACCCAGAGATCCCTATCTCTTTCTAAATTACTCTTTGGTCCATCCCTGTGAGCGGGAATAATTATCCGTTAGTCCCCAAACTGTTTAAAAATTACTATAAAGTCCTTATGGACACCATAAACCCTAGTTAGGGTTTTTAAATTTTCATTTCTAGGGAAAACTATTTAACTTAATAATTAAATTTTAAGAAAACTTTAACACCTTTATTATTCTTAAAATTCTTGGATTTTACAATCCTCCCCCCTTAAAAAAAAATTTCGTCCCCGAAATTTCTACACTGTTTATACCTTATACAAACAACTCTGGGTAACGCTGCCTCATATCCTCCTCACGTTCCCAGGTAGCTTCCCGCTCAGAGTGGTTACTCCACTTCACCTTAATAAAAGGAATAGTTCTATTCCTTAACTGTTTGTCCTCTCGGCCCAAAATAGCTACTGGGAAATTTTAGTGTTAGGGTTAGGGCATGTTTTAATTGCCCAAATGGTGATGGTGCCACGTGGCAATTTTTTTTTTCAAAGTACCAAAAATAAAAAAACAAAAAATTCTAAAATTAAAAAAAAAATGCCACGTGGCATGCACGGGACAAGTTTTTTGCTGATGTGGCAATTTTTTTGCCCGGGACAAGTTTTTTGTTGACATGGCAATTTTTTAAAAATAAATCATGATTTTTTTGTACATTTTAAAAAAACATGATTTTTTTGTACATTTGAAAACAAAATCCTGAATTTTTTTATTAAAAAATGCCATGTGGAATTTTTTTAAATTTCAAGGTACCAAAAATCAAAAACAAAAAAAATCCTGAAATTTTTTAAAAAAAATGCCACGTGGCATGCCCGGGACAAGTTTTTTGCTGACGTGGCAATTTTTTTGCTCGGGACAAGTTTTTTGTTGATATGACAATTTTTTAAAAAAAAAATCATGAATTTTTAGTAAATTTAAAAAAAAACATGATTTTTTTGTACATTTTTTAAAAAATCCTGAATTTTTTTATTAAAAAATGTCACGTGGAATTTTTTTAAAAAAATTTCAAGGTACCCAAAAATCAAAACCAAAAAAATCCTGAAAGAAAAAAAAAATGCCATGTGGCATGCCACGTCAGCATGTTGTCATGGCATGCCATGCGGCAAAAAACTTGTCACTGGCTCAAAAAACCACCCTGTGGTGCCCGGAGAGGGTGCAAATAGACCCTTACCAATGGACGACAATGTAACGGAATGGCCTATTTGTACCCTTGTAGGGCACCATCGGGTGGTTTTTGAGTCAGTGATCATCATAAGTGCTTAAGTGAGATTTTGGTCAAACCACGAGGTGTTTTCTGTACCTTTTGCCGTTTTTTATTATGGAGATTAGGAGTTTTATGTACCTTTGTTGTTGGGTACTCCCTAGCCCCAATACATTTCATGATGTTAGAATTATAGGAAAACAATAACTGCCTTACTATCTTCCTCCCGTTGAGGTCCTCCACCTGTATTAGGTATCTTGATGAAGTTAAAAGATAAGCACAAACTCTTGATTATTTTTATAGTTATTTTATATTTGTAACTATCCTTATCAAAATAGTGAGGGAAGTAAAATCAAGATCTCATAGCATGACAATCATATATTAATCTAATTAACTTCTATGTCAAGCAAAGAGTATCTAACCCAAGATCAATTACAGAAGAAATTAGAGAAGATGATTAAATGTATACCTGAATCCATTGCAGGAAAAAATCAGAAAGAGGGATGAGTGATTGTACGGGTCTAGGTCTTCAAAACCAAAAGAGATCGCTATGAAACTGTTTCTCAGATGGGGAAGAAAACAGAACGGTATCTCTCGGGTTTAGGGACCACAACCCTATTTATTAATTATAATGGATATTTTAATAATTAACCATTAGCTCATCATAAACAGTTAATTACTGATAAGGGTTTCTACACATTGTTTAAACCCATGCTTTATCTAAAATGATATTTCTTTAAGCCCTTTTAAAATATTCCTCAATGGATCACGATTAAATTGGGCACATTAATTAGAATAACCTTTCATATACAATCGATCTATCAAAGATATAAGTCCACATTAATGAAATTGCTAACAATCTCCCATTTGGACTACATATGTTTCCTAAGATTGTATAAGATATAAACTTTAGTGCGCACGAATGTTGTTATCTTAACTTTGAAATATACAAAACAATTTGGTCCATCAATCATGTTAATATAGGATCAAAGAGGCTTTCGTCACATATATCCGTGACTAAACCTATATATCAATGGTCACAATATTATCATAATTAATGACATAGATCAAGTATGAATGTGTAGCATGGAAATTGCATGTAAAGTGATCCAGATCATGCCTATTTCCAACTGGTCCTACTTTATGACTCCGAGAGTCTAACTTTCTAATACCTGATGTCAACCACAATAGAAAGTTATAGTATTTAGTTTCAGAGTATTCAATCAAACATGAATTCCATTAATATCATAAAACTAAAGTCTGTACAAAACATAAACAAAATATAAATATAAATCATGTCATAGGCAACAAACCAAAACAAGCTCCCACTATATAGATATGTCATCAACACTAACTACACCCATGTGAGCAACATGCTCATGAAACACCTTAGGTGGAAAACCTACGGAACCGCAATATTGGAGTTTGTAGTTATGTGCTCTATCGACACCTGAAGACTCTGAACTCTTTCCTTCATAACAAGATACTTGATGTCAATATGCTTTGATTTTGATGAACTCCTATTGTTCTTAGAATACAACTTAGCGGCCTTGTTATCATAATTTATCCTAAGTGGCTTATGAATTCCATCCACCACTTGTAATCCGGTGATAAAATTCTGTTGCCATATTCTGCTGCCATATTTCTTGATTTGATGCTTCATAGCAGATTACAAATTCTTCCTCCATGGTGGATGAAGCAACAAGTGTCTGTTTGATACTTCTTCATGAAATTGCTCCTCCAGCCATCATAATAATATAGCCTGAAGTGGATCTCCTACTGTCAATACATCCAGCAAAATCTGAATCGGAGTCCACCACGAATTTTAAATGATCTGATCTCCATAATGTGAGCCTTTAGTCCTTCGTTCTTTGTAAGTATCTCATGACCCGTTTAACTGCTTTCCAGTGATCCATACCCAGATTGCTCAAATATCTACTTAACATTCCCACTATGTACGTTATATCCGGACGCGTACACACTAGACTAAATATTCTCCAGTTGCACCATATAAATTGTTTCATCAATGTCTCCATTGAGAAACATTGTCTTAACGTCTATTTGATGTAACTCTAAATCATAATGAGCTACAAGTTCCATGATAATTCTAAAAGAATCTTTCGTCGAAACCAGCGAAAAATTTTCTCTAAAATCAATCCCTTCTTTCTGAGTAAAGCCTTTGGAGACTAGGCGGGCTTTATATCTTTCGATGTTACAATTTGAATCCCGTTTGGTTTTGTAAACCAATTTGCAACCAATCTGTTTCGCCCCTTGTGGTAACTCGACAAGATCCGAAACACCATTATCATCTATAGATTTTAACTCTTCTTTCATGGTTTCGATCCATTTGCCAGAGTTTGAACTTGATTGAGCTTCACTGAATAAGGTAGGATTCTTGTCAAATCCCAAGTAAAATTCATGTTCATTGAGATAGACAATATAATTATCAAATATTGCCTTTCTCTTCTCTCTTGTGGATCTGCTTATAGGCATTTCATATTGAGGTTGTTGATCTAAGATCTCCCTAGGCATCACTTTTGGTGACTCTTCTACTTGAATGGGAGATGTTTCTTGAATGGGAATGTGAGTTGGTGCAATTGTGTTTGTGATATTTTCCTAATTTATAGGTTGAATAGTGATAGGAATGGTTACCTCACCACTATCAACTGTAACTGTAGTAGGAATGTTTACACATTCCTCTTCAAACACAATGTAATCATTTTGATTACTCCCACTGTAATCAACATCCTCAATGAATTTAGTGTTCCCACTTTCGAAAAAAGATCTGTTAAGGGATCATAAAACTTGAAGCCTCTCGATCTTTCTGAGTAACCCACAAAATAGCAGCTTATGGTTCTTGAGTCCAGTTTCTTTTCGTTAGGCTTGTAAGGCCTAGCTTCAGCTGGACAACCCCAAACATGCAAGTACTTAATGCTAGGCTTTATGTCTTTCCACATCTCATATGGAGTTTTAGCTACTGCTTTGCTAGGTACTCTATTCAATATATAAACTGCAGTCTTTAGGGCCTCTCCCCAAAGTGATTCTGGTAAAGAGGAATGACTAATCATATTTCTTACGATATCCTTAAGAGTACGATTTTTTATCTTAGCTACACCATTTTGACTAGGAGTTCCAATCATAGTGTACTAAGGAATAATTCCGCATCCTGTTAAATATTTGGCAAAAGGTCCTGGACATTGTTCCCTTTATCCGTCATATCTACAGCAATATTCACCTCCATGGTCAGATTTGACGGCTTTGATTTTCTTGCCTAATTGATTTTCAACTTCGCCTTTGAAATTTTGGAACATATCCAACGATTGTGACTTCTCATAAATTAAGTACAAATAATTATATCGAGAGTAGTCATCTATAAAGCTGATAAAATATTGTTATCCATTCCATGATGCCTTAGGGAATGGACCACAAATATATCCATATGTATCAACTCTAAAGGCTCACTACTTCTATAGGCACCTTTATTCCTTTTATTTGTTTGATTTCCCTTAATGCATTCTATACAGATTTTAAAGTTTGATAGATCTAGAGAATCAAGAATTCCTTCTAACACAAGTCTTTGAATTCTCTGGTTAGAGATATGACCTAATCGCTTATTCCATAGCATGGATGAATTCTCATCAGTTAATCTGTGTTTAGTACTTAGATTACTTGAATGCAGGTTCTCATTATCATTTGTGGTTATGGTGTCCAATTAATATTATTTAGCAATTAAAGTCCCAGTACCAATAAGATTTGAGTTCAAAGAAATACTAAAATAATCCATCTCCAAATGAACAAGAATATCTTGATTTGTCCAAACAAGAAACAAAAATCAAATTCCGTCTAAAAGACGGTACAATGAAAGTTTCTAATAAATCCAAAAATAAACCAGAACATAAACTAATCCTAAAGACACCAATGGCCTCCACAGCAGCCTTATTTCCATTGCCCACGTAGATGTATCTTTCAGCATCAATTGGTGCTCGATCGATAATGAAGACAATCCTGCAATGTAATACTTATGTGAGTAGTTTCACCAGTATCTATCTACCAATTGTCACTTGGTAATAAAGCTAAATTAACTTCTGAACAAACAAAATTGAGAAGCTTACCTTTCTTTACACGCCATGCAGCGTATTTGGAACAATCTTTCTTGACATGACCAGCTCTTGCAAAAGTAGCAGGAGGTAACCTTATCATATTTCTTTTGATCTTTATGCTGCCATGTACCAGAGTCTGCAATTTCCTTACGATTATTCCTTTTTCTTTTCTTATTGGCGCTCTTATCATGAGAGCAAGTTTCCAAATAAGCACTTTCGACCCTCTCTTGTTTCAATCTATCCTCTTCTTGCACACATTGAGCTATAAGCTCATTTAGAGTCCATTTTTCCTTTGAGTATAATAAGTAATCTTAAATGGACTGAATTGTGCAGGAAGGGAGATCAAGACTAGATGTACAAGTATGTGTTTATGTGTTCCGATAAGTCAAGCTTTAGGTTCCCCAGTCTTGTCACAAGATTGGACATCTCAATGATGTACTCCCTTATGTTTCCTTTTCCCTTATATCGCATTGAAACAAGTTTACTTAAGATAGTGCTCGTTTCCACCTTTTCACTAGCAGTGAAGCGGTCTGCAAGTTGCTTAAGGAAACTTTTGGCATTTTGTTCCTCGGTAATGCTGCCCCTTATGGTTTCCGAAATTGAATGTTGTATGATCATAAGACTCATGCGGTTCGATCGCTCCCACTTCTCATATGCGGATTTCTAAGCATCAGTGCTTTCACTGGTCAGTTCCACAGGGCGATCAAATCTTAATGCATAGTCAAGATCCATGCAACCAAGCACTATCATTACGTGCTCCTTCCATATCTTGAAGTTTGTGCCATTAAGTACGGGAATATTATTCATGTTGGCAGCTATATATCGAAGATACTATAAGGAAAAAACAAATAATGCTCATAGTTAATAGTCAATTCAATTAACATGTATATATGATAATGTCAAAAATATTAAAATTTATACATGTATTTATTGGTGGACCCATCTTAAGATACATAACACAACATTGCTACTTAGTCTTTGGATATAAATAAAAATTTGTAAGTTGTACTTTTCAATCATACTACATGAATATTGATTAACTAGATCAACCTAATATTATGCCTTTCTTTGGACCGACATAAAATATGCATGGTAAAGTAATATATTCAAGACTATCTTATGAATTTCAAAATAATAAGATCAAATATTCAAAACTATCTTTTATCAGTCAAAATGATGAAATATAATTTCAAATATTGAAATCATTATCATCTGAAAATAGTATACAAACAATTTCAAATATTTGAAACTATTATTATCCTATGAATATGATAAAAATAATAATAATAATAATAATTTCAAATATTGAAAGTTATCAATATCCTCTTAAAAGATATACAAATAGTTTTAATATTCAAAAAACTAAAACTATCCATTCAAAAATGATAAAATGAAATTTCAAACAATAAAATATCATATATTCAAATAAAAGATTAAAGATAATGTCATGTAACCGCCGATTTTTTCTAAATAAATATTCAGTTAATTTTTTAATATTAATAAGGTTAATTAGCACAGAAAATAGATTAATTATTTTAACATCAAACTAAAAGAAAATTGAAAATTAATAGACCCAAAATCCAACCTTACAACTATAGGGCTAAGAGAAAGCTTTATTGGGCCGGGCCACTTTTACACAGAATAGTTGGAGTTGGATAGATAGCAGAGCCGGATTAATTAAATAAGAAATTATTATTTAAGTATTAATTAATCCAGATAAATTAAGTGGGAGAGACCAGACAAAACTTATAGTCACGATAAAGTAGATCAGGTCGACTCAAAGGCCGATAATTACGGATCTGGTCTCGTGAGAGACAGACTCCGTGATGCCATACTACGCCTGTGACTCTGGAATCTCATGACCCGGGTTTTCCAGATCTGGGTTAGGGATAGAGACGAGCAAGATTATCATTTAGTCGCCCACGTGACGGCACAACAACAAGATAAGATCAAATAAAGTAGTTTGGTTTTTAACAAGCGATATTTATGAAGATAAGATTTATTAATCGAATAGAATAATATTTAAGTAAATATTATTAAATTAAAATATATTTATAACATTTCTTATTATAAAGACAAGATGAGAGAGAAAGAGAATAAAAAATTTCTCTCTTCTCTCTCATGTTTTCAAATTCATGCCCGAGCTCCTATCTCTCTTGCGATTTCAACCTAGCGCTTCGACGGCCCCGCGCATGCCTCCCCTCCGGTGACGAGCCACCGTGCGCAACTCAATGTCGGTAACCCAATAGCATAGCGGCGGCCAGGCTAAGCGGGCCCTCGGTCAGCGGTTGCGTCCCGACCCGTTCCTACAAGCGGCCGTCCATCTCTGGCCAGTTTCTCCACCGACTCTCCCTCTCGCCTGAACGCGGCCAGCCGCCGTCGACCTGAGTTCAGCTCCGCTAAGGTTAGCCGGCAAGCATTGCAGCCCCTGCGAGCTTCCTCGAACCTGTAGCCCAATTTCTCCCGCTTTTCTGAGGATCTGATCACCGATGAGGTCCCCTTCTTTTCTTGTGAGCTTCATGGGAAAACTCTACTCTAATTAGTTGACTGAATTTTAAAATTGGGGAAACCCTAAAGGATGTCTATGGATTTTATTAAAGCATGTATTGTATTGTTATGAATATAATGTGTGTATGATTGTATATTTTCGAGGCCCAATAAATAGAGGAGGTGCTGCAGAAAATTTGTCGATTATACATACTTAATTCTTCATGAGTTGTAAAGCATTTGATTACACTTAAAGAGCATGTTAAAGCCTTAAATTATGCTAAGGATGAAGATAGCTAATATTTTATTAGGAGCAAATTCCGTATTTTCTTGCTCCTTAGAATTATGGAAATGCATGTTGAGTGAAAACATGCTTTAGTTAATTTAATGTCTTTAATATACTCTTTCGAGTCTAAGTTAGAGTATTAGTTAAGAATACGGTTTCCATATCAATGAATTCCATTTTTTAATTATTAGGGAAAGGTAAAGGATAGGGCAAGGGCATGTCACGCCCCGACCCGGATTCCAGGCCTCTAGCACGTGCACAGACCGGCCGTACCCAAGTGGAGACGGTCCCACTCGGATACAAGGCCTAAATGAATCATAA